>CM062815.1:241287610-246626395 GCA_031772625.1 Pinus tabuliformis
TACACTTTGCATGAGCACCTGGTACACAGTGACGCTCCACAAACTCCCCTATATGCCTCCCATGAGGCAACACTGGATGTATCTCACCAACCACCCAAGGGTGGAAATATTGTCAAAAATTAAATGTCTTGGATAGTGATCTCGATCCTATGCCCCTGTAACACAAAGGCTTATTGACTTGGATCCCAATAACTCACAATCCTAGACAATAGTGGCTCACCATCCCTCATCAATGGGTTCTTCAATAACTTTAGCAACCCATATTATGCCATAATCCCTCTAACTGCTTGGTTCCCTGACCCTCTGCACAAAGAGTATCAAAGTCTCATTCTCACCATACCAACTTTAGCTCTGTCATACCTTCCAAATACCATTATGTTTTGTCAGTTCAAAGTCAAAAAAATCCACTACTGATTCTTAGCTTCACCTCACCAGAGACCCCGGACTTGTTTTTCCCTTGAGTCCAAAACATGATTTTCCCCCTCAAAACTGCGTTGGACACACTTTTTCCCTAGTTTCAACATTCTAGAATGCAAAAAAGGGGAAAACAAGTGCATTGCGACCATGAGGAAAGGAAAGGGTTTCTCCCACTGAGTTGAGGCCCTAATCTAAAAGTTTAATCCACCAAAATTGATGAGTAAGGTTAGGCCACCTACCTATAACTCGCAGATTTGAATTCTGATGGTTAGTTTTTCCGCTACAATCTCCTTAAGATTTAGGGCCTTCTCCTCGCCTCCAAATTCTCCAACAACTCACTATGAAAATGAATTGGATTTGGTGGCAAGAAGCCCTTTTATAAGAAAACCCCAGTTTTTTCATCATCCATTGTGACTAAATTGTAGCTAGGTTTGACAAACTGTTAGCACCATTGGAAAGATCTCACTAAGTTCTATAATGGGTCTCTTTTTGTTTTTGGTAATTTGACACTTCACCAAGAAGCCATTTTTTCCACAAGGTTTCACTTTTCCACTTATTCAAATTGAATTTCTTCATATGAGTCGTCTATACTCAAGTACCACTCTACCTTTGCACTGGTCAACTCACATGTCGGTTTTCATCATGAGTAACCATTTTTTAATCATGTTTTTACGGTCCCCTTAGGGCCTCTCCCCATGTGGCAACATCATCGAGTCACCCTTGTTCAGAGCATCAGAGATATGTCACCCTTGCATCTATGGGGTCTAGTCTAAGTTCCCTTGAGTCCAGTTACAATGTTTTATCCATATTTGTGTCTCATTCATCCCATTTTTCTCATATTTAGCCTCCAGTTATACTGCTCCGTCTTTGAAAATCCAATGTCTGAGTAATTGACCATCCCCTCTAGAATCAAGTTAGTCGCTGCCATGAAAACCATGCATATCATGCTCTAAAAATGGAAATCACCAGTCCACCTCTTATCTTATATCCTTCCGTCATTATCCCTAGTGTAAGTCCATCAGTCACATTGCTATGACCTTCGTTCCTTTGCTTAGGAATCCTCATTGCCTCACCTATGGTGAGCCCTCTTCTGTCGACTTTAGCACATTTATTCCAAGGGAGGGGTCTAGAGGGTGGTGTACCTTGGTTCCATATTTCATCATTTTTTAGCACCTTGGATCAAGTAAATGTAATCAGCATTTCCCTTTGACTTGCTTGTTTCTCACATGCTCGACTCCAGCTCATTATGGCATGATCGAGAATCGTACACTTGATGGTCCAATGATCCAACAGATTGTACCAGTATTTCCCAGGTGTGTATGAGATGTTCCAGACCTCATGAGGGGGTGGTCCTTCAGGTCTCCCCCCACATGCCCAGATGTCAGCTGATTATGATCCGGCCTCAGATGCAGTTCTATTGATTTGACTGGCTCGGTTCCCATGGCTTGCAGTGCCCACCACATGCATGTCTCATTCAGATGATCCATTCAAATCTTCAGAGCCCTTTCTTGTGCAACATGGCTTCTTTGGTTGTGATTCCCCCTCACCATCTTAGATTGAGGGGCATGTTATCTCATGTACTTAGATGTCACTGTATTCAGTCTTGGCCTCTATTTTCCAGGCACATTATGTATATGGGACTCCTTGAAGTATTGTATCACATTTTGACCCATTGATTCCAACTTAACATGTACTTTGTAGCTCAATCCCACATTGTTGGGCACACCATTATTATTTGTACTTAGTTATCTCGGCAGGTATGGGTATGCCTCCCCTACCTCATTTGAGATCATGTACTCCAAAATAAAAGGAGACTTATATAATCTTAGTAGGTCTCGTCCCCTCCATTCCTTCGTCCTTGCTGTTGACATAGATTGTCATTTATTTCAATATGGCAATATTCGAGGAGCCAAGAGGAGCAAACAAAGCCATCAGAGGAGAAAATAGAGCTATCGGAGGAGCCAAGAGGAGTAGACATAGCCATCAGAGGAGAAAATAGAGCTATTGGAGCAAGAATGCCAAAGAATACACTATCGGGAGCAATATATGCCACAAAAGGGTTATATGCATGCATTAACACTATTGGAGGCCAAAACTCATATATATATATATATATATATATATATATATATATATATATATATGCATTAACACTATCGGAGGCCAAAACGTATATATATAGGCAAATACAATATCGGAGGCCAAACCTCACATATATATGCATTTACACTATTGGAGGCGGAAGACTTAGTTGTATCTACTTGTTTATTGCCGAATTCCATTTACATAGAAAAATCACGCTAAACACTTAGCGGATTCGGGAAAGCGGACTTGAAATTTTATGCACGAGAGTGTTGAGTCTTATCGGGTCCGACACATATTATCACATCGCTATAAGTGAGTGGTCTATGTTAAGATCTAGACCTAAACCTTTGCGATTTGCGATTGCCGACATATATCGCATCGACACTTCGGGAGCAGGAGTTATAAAGTGTTAAGCAGTCCATTGCAATCACTGATAGCGATTAGCAATATCGTATCGGACCTCTGCCAAGGGCAAGCGCCGATTGCGATGAGCGTTGTGGACCCAATTCCACATTACAATTGACTTAATGCTATATCGCGTCTGCCATGTCGGAAGTGACGATTGCAAGTTATAAAGGGATGGCGTGATATGCTGCGACTTCCGATTGTGATTTCACTGCAGACCCGATGTAGTTATAAATGTGGGCGAAATAAATTTGAAGTCCGCCCGTTTAGCATTTTGGTCGTTTTTTCATATGTTCCTGTGTATTACATTTGCAACCATAAAAAGGTAGGCCCGCATTACCTGAGCATCTGACCCTCCACCATTGATCATCCCTTTGTAGATCCAACGGTCTACATATATTTCGGGTGGACATATAGCTCGAGGAATACTCGCCCGAAAAAGTGGTATCATCTTCCTTCCTGCTACTATGTGTTGCCTGCTGAGTGGAATCAGAAGCCATCCACTGAATACCAATTCCCATTTAAGGACCTTCTGAAATACCACTTGTGGTATAAGAATAATTGTATTGCACGGGGTGATTTAGGCCAAAAGGCTTATGATAACAGTTCTGATAGTTCAGGAGGCCTGAACGAAAGACGATTGCGATTGCGATTGGGACATGGCATGTGGGTCCCTCTGATTGGTACAGTCTCTCTGTTAAACAATAAAGTACTGTGTATTCCCTAATATCATTAAAAGGAAAAGGGGCTCTGTTACAGTTTTAACACATAGAAGTGAGCACGAAGAAATAGAGGAAGCTGCAACGACCGAAAAGCCAGGAAGCCAAAGGGTAAGCCAGCGTAGAGGAAATTGAAAAGCCAAAGCAGTGAAGAAGAGGGAAGCCAAAGGACAAGCTAGTGTAGGGGAAGCTAAAGCGAGCGTTGAAGAAGCTGAAGAGCCAATGGAAAGCGAAAACGAATAGTCAGGGGTATCAAGAATACAAAAACAGGAAAAAACAAGGAAGTGTGTGCGAATAATCAGTGTGAGAGGAATCTGAAGTTCAGGCAGATGCAGTAGAGGCAAGAGAGTCAAGAGAAGTAGGAGAACAGGAGTGAAGCAGAAGCTCGACAGGTTTGGGAGCAAAGAACAACAACAAACAGTTTATACCAGGTTAGGGTTGGAGCCCACGGGGTTGGAGCCTCAAAACTAAAAGGATTAGAATCCTTAGGAGTTAGTGCCCTAAGTGCAGAACTACTGCCTTAGCAAAACATAGTTGGTGCTCTAGAGGTTGGAGCCTCACAAAAGTCCAAGTTGGTGCTTGGAAACTGATTGCAACTATTTATATATTGTATCTATTTCATTGCACTATTTGTGTTAATAAAAGCATTTATCCTAGCTATCTATTTCGGTGTTCCATATATACTTGTTTTGGTGATAAAAAGAAAAATTAATAAGAAATATTGATTCACCCCCCTCTTAGTATTTCCAACAATTCCTTGCATTTCTTTAGTTGTATCTCTCTCTCTCTGACTCCCCTTTGGTGTCACGTGGAAGTGTAACCTACAACGTATTTCGGTCATATGATTTTCTCCTGATGCTTGTATGTTGGAGAGGAATCTATTATCACCTAAAAAATGATCACCTAGCCATTTCTAAATGTGGATTGAAATACACCATGTAGGGTTATATATACCCTTAGTAAAATCACTTTCGCCATATGAAATAATTTAGTAAACCATTTTTATTTAATTATTTCTGTTTAAAATAAATAAATAAAACCCATGAGAATAATTGAATAAATCATTACTTATTTATTTTTCTCTTAAAATAATTATTTGATAATTATTTCTTAGAACATTTGACTAAAACACCTTGGAATAATTAAATAAATCACTATTTGTTTATTATTCCTTATTCTTATTTTTGGAATAATTGTTAAACCATTATTTAATAATTATTTCAAATTCACACTTTTCTTAATCCTTGAAAAGTGATTAATAAATCATTTTATTTGTTAATTACTTCAATCATTTTCTAAATAAATATATTTGACCATTTTGAATATCCTTTCCCTCTCCAAAAATATAATAAAGTATTCCTAACAGCTAGATTTTGATTTGGTCAATAATATTTTATTATTTTCCCATTCCTAATTGAGCCCAATACTTTGTTATAAATAAGAGGGTTTTCCATCCATTCTTCACCATGATCATTATCATCATCACCACCATCATCTCATAACATTTGAGCTCCAACTTGAGTTCCACCTTTCTTTTGGGTTTTTTGCATTTTGAGAGAGAAGAACAAGATCGCTAAAGAACAAGAACATCAAAAGGACCCATCCCACAGAGGGGGATTTACAAACCCATGTTGTAAATCTTCTTCACTAGGTGTTTCAATAAAATTATAACTCATTTAAAGGCTTCTATTGGGTTATTACACTTCTCTTTTTTTCTACTATATGTTTTGGGCTTGCATCAAATATTTTTTGCGGGGGTTTATCATGTTTTGTTGCAGATCTGAAATGTAAAACAAGCCAAATCTTGTTATTAGTGTTACTTGTAACCATAGAATTAAGTGAAACATTTTTTATACACTTTTCTGAAATATTTACACTAACACACTTCCTTGTTATTCCCATTTTTCTTCTAATAAATTTTCAGGTCTAAAACAACATTTTTAGGTCTGGTTTTCTTCAAGCATCATTAGGAGACATCAACAATAATAAAATTTCATTCCATTAACAATGTTAGTGTCAGTGCTTTCACACTGCCATCAGTGATCAAATTTCTCTTTTCCATTTCATATTAGGTGTCCCATTCTAATGAGATGCACTCCATTAGGTCATGGATCTACTGATGGTAGGGTTTATTTCAGTTTTTCCCTCATGATGTGTACTTGCTGACCTCCTTTCATACCTCTCAGTCAATGGTTTATGGTCATTTTTAGTCTATTTCATTAATTAGATAGGGTTTTGGTCTCATTAGGTCTAGGGTTTCCTCCATGGTTATATTTCAGTGATTATTGCTAATAATGGTCAGCAAAGACATGAGGAGGTTAATAACGATAAGAAAAGTCAAAATTTGTTAATTTGTAAGCTTAATGAAGTTCTCACCTCAAAACTAGTTTTGAGGTGAAAACAAAGCATTTGTATTTCATATTTAAATTTGATGTAATTTTATCATTCTCATATGTAATAAATGGTTCCATGCTACTCCTGGTCACTCGGTGATATTGTCAAGCACCTGCCATTGCAAAAATCAAGTCATCTTGAGCACCAATCCGCCTGCAAAAGCAAAAGAGAACAAACCCTAATTTCCTCTCCCACTGAGCTAGGGTTGGCTATGGGATCAGAGATATCTGAGCAGAGGAGGCATGAGAAATATTAGAAGGAATGAGGCCATTGCATATCATCAAACATCAGGTCTCCACCATTTGTCGAGAAGTCATTCCAAGGAACAAGCCATTCATCACACATAAGGGACGATTTTTCTTCAAATTGTGTTTCTGAGCAAGAAAATATGAATTTGGAAAAAGTGAGAGAGGTTTTTGTCCAAAATAGGCCAAGGAAGAAAAACCTTCTTCAATTTTTACACAGGTGTCATGGTTTTAGAGAAATGTCAAATATACAAGTGCCTCAGGAGAGTTAATGCACCTCTGGAGTGGCCTCGGGAAAATTATGATTTCTCCTAGCCTGGTTGGCCAAATGACTTTCTTGATGAGTAAAATGATAACTAGACACAAATATATTTCCAATGAGCTACCATGAGCTCAATTTGGACTTGAGGAAGACCTTCAAAAGTTGACAGCAACAACACTCTTCATTTAGGCAGCCTCATTCAGCACATTTTGACCAGTCTTGGAGATTGGACTTTTGATAGGGCAAATGAACTCCAAATTCGAAAATTCAAGATGTTCTCGAAAGTAGACTCAATAAATTTTCCAACGAGCTATCACATGACAAATTTGGACACTGAGAAGGCCTCCAAAAGTGGTCTGAAAAAGGCATTGCGCATAGGAATAATGGTGCTGCACATTGGATTGGCGCTATGCATTGGACTGTGAAGTTGCCAAAACCCCTAAAATCATCTTCATGTCACTTCCTATTAAATAAATATAGCCTATTTTCAGATGAAGTTAGGGTTTACATGAATTTTGGTGGTTTATACCTCTCTAAAAACTGAACCCTAATTTGTCTCTAAATTACCACATACATTTCAGACCATAGTTGTTTATCATTCTCCTTTTAAACCTATCTCCTAATCCCATCTTCCCTAAGTCCTATTCCCTTCCCCCATTCTCCTAAAACACTAAATCCCTTACATACAAAACCCTAACCCTTTATCAAACCCTACCCTATCATATCAAACCTTACTTATTCCCCACATCCCTTTCCCATTCTTGTTCACCCTCACCTGTCTGCCTTTCTAAATCTCGTCATACTCATCTCAGTTATCATAAGGGAAAAAACTATAAAGTATGGAGAGGGATAATTAGTATGACTATGAGAGAGGCACTAGGATGCTCTTTGCAGCTGCCAAACAAATACTATCTCCCCAAGGAGTGGAAGGGGCTTTGCCTTCATCTTCAGCTAAATAGGTACAAGTTGGGCAGGACACCAAAGGTTAAGGCAAGGTTAAGGAAGGCTTTGCAGAAAAAAGGAGCATGATAAGCTTAACATATTGGCTGAGGCTTCACTAGACCAACAAAGCAACCAATGAGAGACCCTTGTGCCAAATCTGGACAAGTTTTGAGAAATTTTTGTCATTTTCAAATTTTGAAATTTGAAACACAGGAAAACCCAATAGGTGCGTTAACTAGAGCATATTTTGAGAGAATGGTTTGCATTTTTGGATTCAGCATGAAAAAAAAAAGAAAAAAAACAGAAAGTTTCATCAATTTTGGAGCAGATATTGGTCACCTAAAGGCCAAAAAACCATTAAAAAATGACCTTTCTGCCACTTTTTGGACACACAGGAAGTAGTCTTGGGAGATTATACTTTTGAGGGGGAAAATGACCTCCAAATGGAAAACTTCAAGATGTTCCAGAAACTAGACAGGAACACCTTTCCAATGAGCTATCTTGGGCTCAATTTGGTTAAGGGGAAGGCCTCCAAAACTAGCATGGAAAAAGTGTTGTGCATTGGATCAGGGGCATTGCGCATATGATGAATTTTGCCAGTTTTGCTCAAAAATCAAAATTTTGCCTAGTTTTTCTACAAGTTGACTTTTACTCTCATTTTGGATGAATTTATCAATGTAAATGATGCTATTCCATGTAAATGTAATTGTAAAATGACTCTAGAGGGTAGATTCATCATTTTGAGGTGGTTTGGGGTGAATGAATCAGTTTCCATGGTTTTAGAGGCAAGCTGTTCCACTGCCTATATTCCTATTCTTAGTTTATAAATTGTTGAAACCACCCCTCTTCTCATGGATTCGACCCCTAATGGCTAGCATAGGTGGTTTGGTGCCTATATTATGTACTTTCTTAGTCATTTGTAAAGTTTGGACTCTTGTGGAAGCTCTGAGCTCTACTGTATATCTCTACAACAGTTTGGCAAGGAATAAAGCCAGGTTTTGCACGTATTTTTGTGGGATTCTTGTGATACTATGTCTGTGTATTGTTTCTTCTTCTATAATAAGTTATTCTTATGTGTTGCATGTTTCAAAATATTTCCATTCTTCTAAACTAAATGAATCAAGAGAAATAGGAAAAATACATTGATAATAGTGCTTTGCCTTGGGAATGCATTTAGTTTTTAATGTTTTCAGTAGTCTGAAGAAGATTCATGGTCTTTGCATGCCCTCCTCATCCCCTCAGTAGTCTTAAATCTACCATCTCATTCAATTCTAACTGCATAAACACTTACCCATCTCACCCCACAGAACATGTCGGCAATTCTGACTTGATTTCCCGGACCTAAGCTGCCTGCTCCATTTGATCCAGCAACCAACCATCAAAATCAACCAAAAACCATAGAGCTACTATACCTAGCCTAAAATATAATTTCAATTCAGTCATCTCAAGTTGTAATTGCAGTCATCCTAACTGAGATTGACAAGGAGAGAGCCCTCTCTCGACTTGGTAGGGCTAGCTACCAGGTTAAGCGTGGTTTCTGGTTTTCCTAGGATTGCCTCCCTTCAGCTTGAGGTCGATCTAAGCTCTAACAAACAACAAAAAACTTTTAAAGGGAAAAACAATTAAATCAGTGACATTCTGTAGCTAACTTCAAATTCTACAACTCACATCAATCTTTACCTAATGAAGTAGTAGAGCACTCCAAATCTGCATCAAAGGAAAAGACATCAAATACCAAAAAGTTATATGCCAAGGTATGAAAATAGGATGTGAGATTATCTTTCATTTAAAGAACATTAGATTTCTAAACTCATTGAATGATTATGATACATATATTATAAAAATTGATCAAACCTTAGACATTGTAACACTCCCTACAATCATAACCTTATTTTGTCATCATATCTCTATATGTCAAATCAAAAAATCTCCATTGTATACAAAATCACCTACATTATAAAGATCTTATAAAAATGGATCTAAGGATCATGAGAATCATTTATACAGGAGGAGGAGTTTTATTATGAATTGAACACCACCATAAGTAATCTATTTCATTTCTTCCTTACCCTGACCACCATCAAACCATTCAGCCTTATCGACTACCCCTCCATCACCCTTGTCGTGAGAAGCAATTCAGGATCGAAACTCCTCCTTCACCATGGGTGTCATTTTCTAATCAAAGCTAATTGGATTTAAATTTATTCAAGCATATCCATGGGTCAAAGATCAGTTACAGAAAGTGGGTTGGCTTGAGTTTTTTTAGAAATTTGATGGACATGAGACATAGGTTACACAAGCATTTTCACGAGCATTTGGAGTAGAGGTGGAGACTAGAGACATTAAGCTCATAATTACATAATCCATAATGGGAAAAACAATAGGCTTACCCAAAAACAAAGAGAGTTGGTTCAAAAATAGGAAAATCAAAGAAAAAGAATGGACAGTCTTCCTCCAAAACCCAGGTATGGATACTTCCATCTTCAAAATAGGGAATACTAGTAACTGCATTGAAAACCAAGTGGAGAAATTTGTTGCTAGTCATTCAAAAAATTTTAACTTGTGAGGGATGATATGGCACAATGTTTTTCTACCATGTTCGACTCTTAATGCACTTCATTGATGGAAATGAGTTGAATTTACCATACTTTCTACTTTGTAGTCTCAAGAAAATGGCTTCTAGTGTACAATGAGATTCTAAAACCCTTGACAGTGCCCTATATCATCATGCATTAATTAAAAAATTTATTGAATCACATTTGAGGACTAAGGAAGAATATTGGAAAAGCCTTTTAGTCTGAAACCATTTTGTAGAAGCTCCAGAAGAAGAAGTAGTAACAAAAAATAAAAGAAGCCGACACAGAAAAGTGTCAAACCCTAACCCTGAGGTCATCAATGAAGATGAGGGTTTGACTATCAATGAAGGAGAAAATATGGAAGCTTCACCAAAGGAATCAGAGGTCAATACCCTCCTTTGTTAGTTTCTAGAGAAAATTAAGCAAAAAAACAAAGTGTTAGAAGAAAGAAAATAGTCTCAAGCATTAACTAGTCTGAACAAATAAAAGGAGCAAAGGTAGTAGACAAGGTGTTACACAAAAATATCGTCACCATGATTATTTGCAGTCAGTATGGGTCTATCATCACTTGTACTGTCCTCCTAAGAAAGTCTCAAACCTCAGCTCTTCAAGTCAAGCTTTGAAAATGGGAGAAAGACATTGAAAATCAATGAAACTCTGGTTCCGCACTTTCTCTCACTGTTACCTGCGGTCCCGCACCTTCTGTTTACAAAAACTGCGGACCTGCCCGCTCTGTCCCTAAAGGTGTGGGTGCGGACCCTTGTGAAAGTCAAAAAGGCGCAAGTTTATTCTAAAAAACTCACTTTGGGTTAATTCTAGATGATTCTAGAAGGAATTTTGACATGGATTTGCCGCTCTTAGGTGGTTCATGCATCCCAAAAGAGAAGGAGCTAATCCCTTGATGAGAGGAGCTATCCCTTTGAAGGAGGGCTTTATCCCTTTGAAGGAGGACCTAGTAACCTCCCTCCATTGCACTATAAATTCAGGCATTGGGTTGGTTGCTAAGGAGGTTAGAAGCTGAACATTTTTGAGGGTAAATGTTGGTGAAATTAAGACTTCCTAGTTGAGCTTAAGAGGAGAGATCACATACCTTTTTGGCTTCATTGGGAAGTGAGTGAAACTTGTCAAAGTAGAGGAGACTTCTTGCTGGACCCTGGGAGGAGCTTGTACAACGTCAAGGCACAGGTTGTCAAGTTCTTCTTCTTTTGAATTAATACAATCAAACTCATTTTTCTCAACAAGTATCTGATGTTATTTGTTTCATGAACTCCTTGATTTTCATGTTAAATATGTTTTATGATATTGGCTTTTCAGGTGCTATTTAATTTGTTTGCTTGTTTGTGTTTGCAGATTCGTGACAAAGGAGTTCATTTGGATTGAAAGAGCGAGGGCATCCACAAACTTGCGTTGGACCTAAGGTAGGCCCTAAAAACACTTGTTTGTCTTTGTTTATTAAAGCATATTTAGAGAAAGATAGTGTCTGGTTGGTTTGCTTGTCATTAGGTCTTATTTAGATTCCAGGAAGGTCTATCTTGTCCGCAAGATCGACTTATTCCGTGTGACAAAATGGCGACTCCGCTGGGGACTTGATTTTTTCCTTGTTTTTGCTTTGACCTGAGAAACTGTGTTTTTTGTTTCTGTTTTTTGCTTGTTGTGTGTAAAATTGGGTAGAGTTTGGAGATCCAGGGTTATTTTTTGTTTTTCATAGCTTTGGGAGAGGACCGCACCCTAGCCTTTTGACACAGTGCGTACCTATCCACACCTTTGCTTTTAGCACAAAGCGGGACCGCACCTGTGTTAACTGTAGGCCTGCGGACCCTGTCAAATTTTTGAAAAACCTAAGATTTCCTCTGTTAGTCAGCTTAGTTTTTGTTTAGAAGTTATTATCCACTGCCTAGACCTGCATATAACTTGTCAGAAGCTTTCCTTAGGTTGATTTCATTAGTGTTAGGGTTTTAGGTGAAATTCCTAGGAGTTTTGCTTGTTGGTCTTGTTTTTCATTTTGGTCTTGTAGTGGCTCTGAGCTTAGAAGCTGTAGGGACCTCAGATCACCTTGGTGTCTACCAGCCTTCTTATGAGTCTGACCATTTATGAAATCTCCCCTTGTTGAGGAATCCACTTTGAGTTTTCTCTTTACAAAACTTCGAAAAGCTTGTGTTTAAAAGTTTGGATTTTCATTTTCAAAAAGAAAACAAAATTGGTTGTTCTTGACTGATTTGTGATTCTGCATAAATTGGTCCTTAGCTTACATCTAGCTAAGTAAAACATCCTTAAAAAAGACATCTTGTAGGCTTTGACTTCAAATAGGTTTTTATAATTTATAGATCTCAAAGTTAATCATTTCCATAGTTTTGAGTGTTTTATAAAAAATAAAAAAAAATCTCTTTTGGAAAAAAGTTTGTTTTTGTAGTGGTTGAGTGCTTTGAAACGAAAAAGGGAAATTTTTGTGAAATAACTAGTTGTCTCGTTTTGAGTGCATTGGAAAGGACAAAAGCTCTTCTTTTAATTTGTTTCTTAAGAAGGATTTGTGTTTACAAAGTATTTGCATTCTCAAACTCTTTCTTAGTTTAGAAGTTCATCGAAGAGAAAAAGATTGTTTAAATCATCTTAGGTGCATTTTTAGTGATTTTGAGTCGAGTCTTCATACCATGAGTTTCATCTCCACACCTTTTGAATTAAACAAAAACCAATAAAAATAACGCTTAAAGTAAAATTCATCTAGTAACATTTTTATTTCTAGGGCTCTGATACACCAACTTAGCTTAGGCTAGTGTCTTGGAGTAGGAGAGTAATTAACTCTCCAAGACAGTAAAAACAAACAAGTAGCTGTATCTTGTGGTAGGGAAGAAATCCAATTGTTGCATTTATGCTCTGGGAAACCTCCTCTTAAAGGAGAAGCACAAGATCGTGTCCGAACCAGTGTGGGAATCAATCCTTCCTCATTGGGAACGACGCCAGATATTCACGTATTAAAAACGGTAAACCTCAGATTAACCATTGTCGAGGAGCCTGGGGTCACTTGTTGGTAAACCTTGGATTATGTCAAGGAGCCTTCAAGGGATTGAGCTTGCTACTCTGCCCTTGCATGCGTATCGGATCGTAGACTGTTCCCCCAGGTATATTTGTTTCAGTTGGTAACCTTAGTGGCCATATTCTTTAGGATTCTTCCTGAGGTGATAGTGGTGGGAAGATCCCACTGTACCTGGAGCAGACGTCGGCTAGACTCACTTGGATTTTCTGGGGGGTTCTCTTCACTCGAGACGGTTAAGTGGAGGAACGTGTGCCAGTCTATCCATTAAGCAGGTTGTTGGGGTAACTGTTCCAACCGCCATTTCTGTATTGAACTCTTTGACGTTGGATTTCATCACTAACTAGTGTTTTCAGTACGGAAAGTTACTGTTTGTGTGTGTTTGATCTCCTAAATTCTTTAGGCGTGTGATTCAAATTTTTTTGGTTCTTTAGAGGCTTTAGGTGGTTTTCATTGAGATTTTACTTTGTTTGTGTGTGAAGTAGTTAAAAGTTTTTAACCGTGGCTAAATTACCGAGGAAGTCCCGTAGACTTCGGGGCCAACCTCCTGAGTTTTCATCGAGCCAGCTTGAAGGCTTGAAAGTCCTTGTAACTCCTAGAGACAGTAGAGTTGGGTCACCTGAAGAAGGAAAATCTTCTTTGATAGTACATCCTGATTTTCAAGCATTAGTAGCAGATTATAATCCATAGTCAGTGTCTGTTTCCGAAGTTACTGGTAGCTTTTCATCTACTAGTGATATAGGTGAGGAACCTGAAATATCCGAGCCTGAAAGTGAATTTGCTACTACTCCGACATCGGGGTTTGCTTCTCCAGTTTCTAGTGGTCCTGGTTCACCTAGGGTAGAAAGAGTAATCACCCAAGATCTTCCTTCTGGACTTATTGCTATTGAAGAACTTGCTACTCCAGAAAAAGAAGTAGGCATCCCTATCCCTGAAAATCAACCTATTATTGAGCTAAGGGAGCGTGAATCAATTTTTTACAGCCCACCTAGGAGTAGTACTTGGTATCTTTCTTTGACTAATTTCTTAGAAAACCCAGGGTTAAGTTTTTCACCACCTCGCATTTCTTATCACGCAACACCTAGAGGTTATTATCCTCCGTTAAATATGTCAAGGCCGTCGTCCATGTTTACTCAATCGCCCGAATCCTTATTGTACGACGGTCCTTCTATCCCTCTGGGTATCAGTCACTTTCTGGTACTTTTTCGGGAGCATCTCCTCAACCAATTGAGTAGGGGTTATTAACTGGATGCAAT
The DNA here is from genome assembly GCA_031772625.1 of Pinus tabuliformis. NCBI lineage: Eukaryota > Viridiplantae > Streptophyta > Pinopsida > Pinales > Pinaceae > Pinus > Pinus tabuliformis. The sequence continues at coordinate 241,301,940 of CM062815.1, forward strand.
GGTACTAAGCCGTTGAGCGTAGAAGACATTCTCATGATGTCAGGTTCTATTCCAAATCCTCAACCTCAAGGTGGCCAGTTACCGCCTGGGGGGCAGCCTCAATTATCACCTGGGGGGCAACCTCAAGGTACCTAATTTGCATCTGGGGGGCAACCTCAAGTACAGTACATACCTACGGGACAGTACGTTCCTCAAGGTCAACCCCAGACTCAATATGTACCCCAAGGTCAACCCCAATATCAATTTATACCTCAATGTCAACCCCAGTATCAGTACGTGCCTCAAGGGTATCAACCTCAAGGTCATTACTCGAACCAAGGTTTCCAACCACCCTCCGGTCAAACGTATGTTCAAGGAACGAGAAATGTACCTTTAAATTATCAATCCTACCCTCAACCCAGTTATGGTCCTCAATATTCTCAACCTGTTATGGGTCAGTACCCCGAAATGAATATAGTGTGGGATCCATCGCAAACTCAACAGGTGTTGCAGCCAAATGTACAGTTGTCATCTCAAACTGGACAACCCTTAGTTTCTGGTACACCCCAGCAACCAGTCCAATCTAACATTCAAACTTTTGTACCTTCGGTAGTTTCTCAGCCTGGGCCTAGTACGCCTCGTACTCCACATCAAATGACTGCTACAACTGCCGCAACATCTGTTCAATCTACCCCACCTACTTCCGGAGTATCGACAGCTCTGGTTTCTACTATTCCTATATCTACTCCTTAGACATATTTACCACCGTCTGGATCTACGATTCAAACTTCGGTTCAGATGCTTGTAGGACAACCTGGTTCAAGTACGGTTGTCACAAGTCAACCACAATTTACTTATCAACTGTACTAGGGACAGTACCAATTCGGTCCTGCTGTGCAATAGCCAGTCTATCAGTGTCAACCGTACCCTGGGTACACTTATCAACAACCTCAGCAACCCCAGTACGGTCTGGTTAAACTGGTTTTCCGAGAGGATACAATATCCCAAATGCAATTCCTATTCCTAGTTACCCTGGATATCCTCCTCCTGGGGCTGGTCTCATGACCCAGAGTTTTAGGGACCCTAATCGTCAGTTACCATTTATCGCAACTTTGGACTTACCTGACTTGTCGCGCCTAACGAACGATCCCATTAATTATCTTCCGTTTTGGCTGCCAATGCCGAATAAGTTGCCCAATGACATTCCTAAGTTCGAAGGTAAATCAGGAGAGGACTCGTCGAACCATGTGATGACTTACCACCTCTGGTGTGCATTTAACTCCATTTCAGATGATTCAATCCGTCTTAGACTTTTCCAGCGTACTCTAATTGGTCTCGTGGCCAAGTGGTACATTGAGTTACCGCGAGGCACTTTTTATAATTTTAGTCAATTAGCTACCTTGCTTTTAACTCATTTTCAGTTTCCAGTCCGATATGACAATGGCACGGAATTGTTAACTTCATTAAAACAATCGACATCCACTTACATTTAAGATCATATTCATGAGTGGAGATGTCGACGGCGTTTAGTGAAGGTTTTTATTCCGGATCAGATCTTGGCCGAGTGGTTTGTAAAATCTTTGTTGCCAAAGATCACTGAAGATGTAGCTAAAGCCGGAGTTGTTACTGAGGAGCAAGTAATTTCTCAAGCACAATACCTTGACTTGGTCTATACTCAGTCAGGTACGTTACACGAGAAAATCCCTGATCTTCCCAAGCAAAATCAAATCGCTGCAACTCCTTCGGGATCTCATGCCGCCGATGGTATGACTGGTATGGTTAACACTAAAAGTAAGAAGAAATCTTCCAAGAATTCTTCTCCTATCATAACCTTGCCTGATTCCCCAACAGGAGATTCTTCTGCAGAGATTTCCGCCGATATTCACGTTGTAGAGTCATCTACAGCCAAATCAAAATCCGGTGGAAATAAGAAAGGAAAGAAGAAGAATAAAATGGACAAAAATTCAAAGGAGAAACCTGTAAAATCGGAATCCAATGATGAAAAGTGCAAACCTCATTATCCTTGTCTCATTTGTGACGATGAACATTTTACAAGAGACTGCCCTCATCGTGCAGAGGTTGCGAAGATTGTCAAAGGTTCCCAAACTCTTGCTGTTTTGAAGGATCTTTTTCTAGCTCAAGACAGTAAGATGATAGGTTCTTCCTCGAGTGCCAATGAAGAACCCATACTAATGATGTCCCATGTTAGGATTGCGACTCGATCGCAAGATTATGGTAGTAAAAGTCCTGTTGATGGTAAAAAAGCAGAATCTTCTCATTCTAATCCATCAACCTCGGCTCCCAGTTCCAATCCACTACAGATCGAGAAACCTAATCCAGACTTGGTAATCAAACCGCCCGCCAAGGGTATACTTCGAAAGTCAGCTTTCAATCCACATGCGAGAGTGGCTCAGAACTATAACATTGTTGAGGATTTAGCTGTTTCACCCTCAGCAATGTCGGCTTTGGAAGTGCTGCAATCATGTCCAGCACAACGTAAATTACTTTTGTCAGCCATAGGAGTTGTTGATGTTCAGGACTCGAACCTAATAATTTTCGATCTAGAAAATAGTACACTGTGTTTACCTCATCAAATGGCTTTCCAGATCCCAGTGATAGTAAAAAACAGGCCTATTCATCGGACTATGATTGATGAGGGAGCCTCAACGTGTATTATGTCGATACAGTGTTGGAGATCGCTTGGTTCTCCTTCGCTAAATCAACCCCCGACGATTTTAAAGGCCTTTGATGGACGTGGGTTTCATCCTTTTGGCATTCTACAGGATTTGCCTATAGGGGTTGAAGGAAAAACCGTTAATCTAGATGTGGAGGTGGTTGATGCCCCTCTAGATTACAACCTTCTCTTGGGTCGAAGTTGGTCTTACGCTATGACAGTGGTCGTTTCATCGGTCTTTCGAGTTATAAAGTTTCCTCATAATGGAAAGATCGTAACAATAGACCAGCTGGCTTACTTTTCATCCGACCCAGCCTCTTCGGAAAGTATTTAGCATGTCGGTAAAACGACTATCCCGTATAAGGATGTTGGAGTAGGACTAGTTAAAGATGCCAGTTTACTGGGAACTTTTCCTTTTCCTTCGATCAACGCATCGTCTTCATTTGCAACCATTCATATGATTACATCAGACACCATTGTTTATGATGATCCTTGGATTATTCCTTCTGAATCTGAGATAGAATCATTTGGTAATGTCATGCCTTTGAGTCCATATGAAATTGCGTATGAGGCCGTGCAATCGTTTACCAACCCATTTTCAACCGAAATTGACTTCATGAATGTGGTCCGTGAGGAATCACTTTTCACATCAAGCTCGGATTTAATCACGTTTTCTGAACTTGTTCACTCTGATGAGCAAATTCGTGAAATCCTATGTGTAGATGATTTACCATGGGAAGATCTCCATCACAGATCTTCGTTTTTACCCGAGAATGATCGTTTTGAAAATGATTTCTCATCAATTTTTACGACTAAATATGTCAAGGAACCTCAGAATCCAATGAAACATCCCGATTCAGAGTTAAATTTGGGAAACATCTCTCGAACTATTCCTATTGACATTTCGATTAAGCCTAGAATTGCTGAGAACATTCATATAGGTGCCTCATGTACAGATGATGAAATTCAAATATATAAGGCCCTATTTCAATAATTCCGCGACGTGTTTGCCTGGTCCTATGAGGAAATGCCAGGAATTGATCCCGCGATTGTTGTTCATGAGATCAAGACTTACCCGGACGCTAAACCCGTCTGGCAACGTTTGCGTCAGATTCACCCAAGAAAAGCTTCTGCAATTAAAGCAGAAGTTGAAAAATTACTCAAAGCAGGTTTCATTTATCCGATCCCGTTAACATATTGGGTATCGAATATTGTTCCGGTTAACAAAAAGCAGGGAACAATAAGAATATGCATCGATTATAGGGACATTAATCGAGCATGTCTAAAGGACAATTACCCAACTCCCTATATCGATCAAATCATTGATGATTGTGCTGGCAGCGAAATATTCTCCTTCATGGATGGTTTTTCCGAATACAATCAAATCAATATTTTACCTGCCGATCAACCAAAAACGGCTTTCATTTGTCCATGGGGGACATTTGCTTATTGCAAGTTACCTTTTGGGCTCAAGAATGCCGGAGCAACTTTTCAAAGGGCCATGTCTTATGCGTTTCATGACATCAAGCACATTGTGCAACCGTATCTCGATGACTTGCCTGCTCATTCATTACATCGAGCTGATCACCTCGTCCATTTACGAGCAATCTTTATGAGGTGTAGGCATTATCAGATTTAGTTGAACCCACACAAATGTGTCTTTTGTATAGAAATGGGTCGATTGCTGGGATTTGTAGTTTCGAAAACCGGCATTCGCGTCGATCCCTCGAAGGTCGAAGCTATCGTCAAATTGCCTCCTCCTTCGAGTCTTCGCCAACTCCAAAGTTTGCAAGGGAAAGCAAACTTTTTACGACGATTCATTCCTAACTATGCCGAGGTTACAAAGGGTTTTACCTGGTTGTTGAAACAGAATACTCCATTCTATTGGGATGAGATAGCTCAAAAATCTTTTGATGCACTCAAACACGCATTGACCCATGCACCGTTATTGCATCCTCCCAACTACAACCAAGATTACTTCTTGTATCTCGCTGCCTCTCATTCCACCATTGGAATGGTCTTAGTTCAGGAAGATGAATTCGGAACTGAGCATGTGATATATTACCTTAGTCGAACTTTAAATCCAACTGAGCTAAAATACTCACATATGGAGAAATTGGCATTAGCAGCCGTTCAAGCTGTCCAACATTTTCGCCACTACATTTTACTACGTAAAACTATAGTAATTTCGGATTGCAACCCTATGATCTACATTTTGACCAAGAAATTGCTAGGGGGCAAGTACTCTAAATGGATTGTTATCCTGCAGGAGTTCGACTTGGAATTTGAGAAATCTAAGTCTAAGAAATCTTTAGTCTTTGCGGAGTTAATGTGTATTTTCCCTCGTTCTGACACGGAAACTGTGGTGGAGGAGCCCATTGCAGACGAATCCTTGTTTCTAATCAGTACTTTAGATCCGTGGGGATATCATCGTTTATCTCCAGACCCAATCCTTTCGGCCAGAAATTTCAAGGTCAGAACGTCGGAAAATACGATTCCAGTCCCAATAATACAGGATTATTGGAGATACTCTTTATCGCCGTGGGGCGGACTCTATTTTTCGACGTTGCTTAATTCACGAAGAAGCTGAAAGGGTTCTAAATGACTGTCTCTCTGGAGCGTTCAGCGGTCATATGTCTGGGTATGCCACAGCCCCAAAGATATTGCGCACTGGCTACTTCTGGCCGTCTTTATTTAAAGATTATATTACGACGGTCTGAAAATGCCACAACTGCCAAATTTTTGATCGAAAGATGCGCGCTCCACTTGCTCCTCTCCACCCTATAATTGTCGTTGGTCCTTTTTCCAAATGGGGTATCGATTTTATTACATGTAACCCTCACTCGGCCGGGGGCATGCGTATATCATCCTTGCGGTAGATTATTTTACCAAGTGGGCCGAGGCGATGCCTACATTTGAGGCAGACGGCAAGACAGCTGCAATTTTTGTGTTCAATCATATAATTGCTAGGTTTGGTGTCCCGCAAGCAATAATCACTGATTATGGGCATCATTTTCGAAACGTTATGATGACCGAACTTACAAGCCATCTTGGTTTGCGTCACGATAGTTCAACCCCTTATTATCCACAAGCTAATGGTCTGGTTGAATCCATCAACAAAGTTTTAGTCATCATGATCCGACGAATCATTGGGATTCATCGGTCGAATTGGCATAACATGCTATTTTCAGCGCTTTGGGCGTACCGAACTTTAGTAAAAACATCAACAGGGTTCACTCCTTTCCAACTAGTTTATGGTTTGGAAGCTGTGTTACCCATTGAATGCGAAATCCCGTCACTGCAAATGGCCATCAAGTTACTTCCAGCCACTTCCGAAGAGGAAAAATGTTTGTTATACTTAGCTCAATTAGATGAGAATCGACGTGATGTTGCATTGGCAATCGAGACTCATGCAAAACGTATGAAAGCTCAGTATGATCGAAATGTGACCCCTCGAAAATTTTCGGAAGGAGATCTAGTCTTAGTTTACGATCAAGCTAATGATAAACTAGGCGCTGGAAAATTCGTTTCTATTTGGCATGGTCCCTATGTTGTCAAGCGAAAGCTAGCAAAAGGGGCCTATGAATTGGTAGACTTTGACGGGGACTCTTTGAGTAAACGCAGAAATGGTCTTTACTTAAAGAGGTATTATGCTTAAAGAATGGGTATGGAGATTTTTAGTTAGGATAGTTTTTCTTTCTAGCTGGTGTGTTTTATTTTAAACAGTGTGCTTAGCTTAGAGAGTGTTTTTTTCGTCATTATCCCTGCTTATCTTGGTTTTACTCTTGACATTGCAGATGTCGATGCCTCTCCAAACATACATTGGTTTCGCTGATGGTGCTTGTCATAATACATGGAACATTTCTTCCGCAGCTTGGGTTATCTATTTGCCCTCTGACGAGTTAGTATCTATGCATGGGGTAAGCCTCGGTCAAACAACGAACAACATTGCCGAGTATAGTGCAGTGATTGCGTTATTATCTGAATCTATTTCATTTGCGATTCGGAGTTTGATAGTGAGGTTAGATTCTGAACTCGTTGTATTACAGCTTAATAGAGTGTATGCCATTAGAAATCCAGTGTTATTAAGATTATTTTTGAGAGTGCGTCTCTTGGAACGTGAATTTGATTATATTGAATATCAGCATATTCCAAGATCTTTAAATACATTAGCAGATGCAATTACTTCTCGAATGTTAAATAGACATTTGCAATAATCATACATATAAATTTAAAACCATTCCATAACATGATTTACAAGGTAAGCCGGTAATAGTGATATATATATAGGAGTGTGTCAAAAAATACATCGTCCTCGATCATAGGTTGAAAAATACCTTATGATCGGCAAAAATGATAAGTACAAAAAACAAAAATGTCATATGTGCCCACAATAGGCGATCATCCTATCACTGGTGATGATCTCGATAAGAAACCACTGCACGAGCCACCTTGCAAAGGAACCTCCTAAAAGGTCCTGGGACCCCAATCACATAGCGCTGAAGTCAACGAGGAATGTCATCTATAGCGGTCTCCGGAATATCTCTTGTTAAGCGCTCCAGATGACCCTCCAACTCGGCCAAAACCTCTGTTGATTCGTCCTGTGGGGCTGGCACGACTGCAACTGGTTGTTTCCTCTCATAAGGCCGGAGAGCTGCTGGTCGCTGTGGACCCACATCTGCATTTGAAACTTTTGCTATCAGTTTTGAGACGATGGAAAAATAATAAAAAAAATTAAAATAGGAAAAATGTTGAAAATGATTTTACCTGAGTCATCCCACTGCTCTCCTGGTGGAAGAACCATGTCTGGGTTGCCACGAAAATCTACCCCAGTGTAAGGGAAGTCTTGAATAGAAAAGACCTGGTCTTCCAACCATTGGAAATACTCAGGTTTGAATCGAGCAACCTCTGTCCTCTCGTCCGGGTGACGAGCCATAACTGCGACCCATCGCACCAATTTGGGCTCTCGAGGAAGCCCAGCTCCAATAGTAAGGTTTTGTGGGATCAACATGGGAACCCTCTCCAGGCCAAAACTCACAACCAAAGCCCCATAACAAAAGGTCTTTAGTTGTCTATTTTTGGCCCTGGTCAGTTGGCCTTTCAGATTGGCCAACATAGCATCGCACCAGTTGAAGATGGTGCCTCGAAAGCAATCAACTACCATACGCATCTGGGATCCGGTGACAATATGTAATGCGGCAACCCCGCAAAGTCTGGTGACAGTAAACGCAATCACCATGAGTTCAGGACGGGATATAGTTTTTATGTCTATCCCTTTGTCTCTAGCCTGGCTGTTGCAGAATTCTAGCCTAAGGCTATCGACAGACTGGCCACCTGGCCTAGCCCCAAAAAGAGTCAAGTCTTCACCTCTCTTAGGCAAACCAGTTAAGAAATATATGTCCGCCGGCTCGATTTCGAGCTAGTGGCCACCAATGAAGAAGCACTGGTCCTGTATGCTCCATCTGTCAACCAGCCACTGTAAGAAATCCACCTGAGCCCTCATGCCAGGAATGGCCCAGAATTTGTACAAGCCGCACGCCCTCAAAGCATCAAGTGAAGGTTGATGGTTCCATGTGGCAGCATCCACATCCTCATGCTCTCGTTCACGCCAATCTAGCATGATGTACTCTCTGCATCAAGTATAAATATAAATCAAAATGCTAGAAATTATTTTGTTTGGTCCAATTTTGAGAATTTTTGGGTTAAAAACCCTTGCGGCGGGGACCGCACCCTCCGGGTTAGACACAGTGCGTGGGGCCACACTTTGTCTACATGGAAGGTGCGAACCCCTGACTTTTTCCCAATGGAGAAAAAGTCGGGGTCTGCAGGCCAGCAGTGGAAAACCTGTGGGCCCCCGCGCGCGGGTTTTAAGCCTAAAAACCCTCCCAAAAAATGAAATGAATGACTAAAACAAAAATTGAAATGGTTAAAAATGAAGAGTAAGATGATGTGGATTACCTGGAGAAGACGGCGTTCGATTCTGACGGTTGGATTTTCCGCAATCTTCACGGGAAGTTTTCTGAACAAAAGCACTATTTTCTCACCCAAAACTCAAACGGTAAAAATGAATTGACGAAGGCCCTTTTTATAAGTTTTTTGAGTAAATAAATTGTAAATTTGTTTATGTTTCACTTTGGAAAGGTATTTTTGCGACATTTTTATCTTTTTCAAACAGGTATGAGTAATGTTTTCGTTTTTGTTCAGGATAACGGATTATTCAGGCAAAATCTATCGTTTTCGATGAAAAAACATTTAGAGTCACCTTTAAGCTCTTTTCTGACTCCTAAAACATGAAAAGATCGCCGAGTTTTTCTTTTAAACTCGTTAAAACGGAATTAAAAGACGTTCCACTTACAGCTCTTTTCCGACCGTAAAAACATGAAAAGATTGCCAGATTTTTGTCGTTTCAAATTCGATATTGGTTATAAAACGATGTGTCGTTGATCACTTTTTTACTTTTTCGGGTCAAGGGTACTAATGACGAAAAGTACTCCTTGGTTGTAAAAGATAAAGCGGTTCTCTCAAGTATTATTTTATACTTTTTCGGGCTTGGGAGACACAAATTTACGAAAAAGGTCAACCCTGGAGTTTTCTTAAGTTTTTTCAGACTCTCTAAAATTGAAAAACGCTGAGTTTCTCCTATACTGGACTCATTAAAATTTCACAGTAAAGGACCTGTTCAATTACAAACAGGAACGAACCACTCCTTAGGGTTCGAATTTAAACTAAGTTGGACTCATCCGAAGGATGAGCTTATAATCAAGCAAATGTTATCCTCCTCAAGCTTGTTAAAAATAAAGAGGTACTTGCCAGAAATGGTGGGGGAAAAGAGAGAAAAATGAGCCTGTTTGTCATACTTTGTAACCACTATTGAACACGACACTTTTATTCACCTGGGTTGGGAAATCCTTTGCCTAACAGTTGATCAAACCACATTGAAAGTCTTCAGCCGGTTTCTGGGTATTAACTTTGGGTCAATTGTCACCAAGCCATTTGTCGTGTCGTTATGTGTTCAAGAGGTCACTGCCAATAAGCCATTCATCTGCAAAATATCTGTCATCCATCTTGACCATCCCTGAGTCAGTCCTTGCAACTAGATTTCTTCAACTTGATCTATGATTTCGTGTTGTGGGCTTGCCTGCGACGGATCGCTTTCTATCGACTTCAGCTCATTATCTAGAAAGATGATCTAGAAATCGTCAGTACCTTGAAATCTGCATGCCTCAATGGTAGGTTTCTCGCCTTTGACGACAGGTTGCATCATTGACCTTCGATCAAAGGATTCCGTGACATGTTCGACATCAACACATTTATTCGCATCTCATGGATTGTACTGGGTACTTTGAGATCCATTAACATCACTAGTGGTTTCTCTCACACTTGTTAACAGTTTAAATCATTGACTGGTAATCAAGTGGTTTCTACCATGTTCGACATCAACACATTCATTCACATGGATAGAATCGTACTGTTTCAGGAAGTAGAAATGAAGACCCTGGATCTAGTTTCCACAATCCAGGCTGCAAGGAATTTTGTATTCATTATATAATGGACTATTCATAAACAGATGGTTGTGTCCATACTGTGTCCACATGAGTCTATACTTGTGATGTTTTACAAGATCATTCCTGTATCAGAGCAGTAGTTAGTTTTCTAAGTTAGTTTTGATCTGAGTATGGGAATGCCTACCTCAGCGATGATATGATCTCATATATATATCTTGCATTGAATGTTTTTTACAGGTTCCAACCGGGCTCTCCACAAGATGATCCTCGAAATGATAAAGTACTTCACTCTTCCTAAATGATAAATGAAATCCTCATCTACTACAGACTTCGCACTTTAGGGGGCAATCTGTTACACAAAAATATCGTCACCATGATTATTTGCAGTCAGTATGGGTCTATCATCACTTTTACTGTCCTCCTAAGCAAGTCTCAGACCTCAGCTCTTCAAGTCAAGCTTTGAAAATGGGAGAAAGACATTGAAAATCAATGAAACTCTGGTTTCGCACTTTCTCTCACTGTTACCTGCGATCCCGCACCTTCTATTTACAAAACCTGTGGACCTGCCCGCTCTGTCCCTAAAGGTGTGGGTGCGGACCCCTATGAAAGTCAAAAAGGCACGAGTTTATTCTAAAAAACTCACTTTGGGTTAATTCTAGAGGATTCTAGAAGGAATTTTGATGTGGATTTGCCGCTCTTAGGTGGTTCATGCATCCCAAAAGAGAAGGAGCTAATCCCTTGATGAGAGGAGCTATCCCTTTGAAGGAGGGCTTTATCCCTTTGAAGGAGGACCTAGTAACCTCCCTCCATTGCACTATAAATTCAGGCATTGGGTTGGTTGCTAAGGAGGTTAGAAGCTAAACATTTTTGAGGGTAAATGTTGGTGAAATTAAGACTTCCTAGCTGAGCTTAAGAGGAGAGATCACATACCTTTTTGGCTTCATTGGGAAGTGAGTGAAACTTGTCAAAGTAGAGGAGACTTCTTGCTGGACCCTGGGAGGAGCTTGTACAATGTCAAGGCACAGGTTGTAAAGTTCTTCTTCTTTTGAATTAATACAATCAAACTCATTTTTCTCAACAAGTATCTCATGTTATTTGTTTCATGAACTCCTTCACTTTCATGTTAAATCTGTTTTATGATATTGGTTTTTCAGGTGCTATTTAATTTGTTTGCTTGTTTGTGTTTGCATATTTGCGACAAAGGAGCTCATTTGGATCGAAGGAGCGAGGGCATCCACAAACTTGCGTTGGACCTAAGGTAGGCCCTAAAAACACTTGTTTGCCTTTGTTTATTAAAGCATATTTAGAGAAAGATAGTGTCTGGTTGGTTTGCTTGTCATTAAGTCTTCTTTAGATTCTAGGAAGGTCTATCTTGTCTGCAAGATCGACTTATTCCGTGTGACACAAGGAATAGGGGAAAATGAGCAAGCTAGGTAACAAGAGAAAGAATATCCAAAAGACACAGGAACCAGAATTGAAGCAAAGGAGTAAATGAATTTCTAAGTGTTTAAACATAAAACCACCTGAAATAGTTGACCTCAAACATTAATATCATAGCATGAATGAAGAGGCAAGAGCATCATCATTTTATCAAACCCCAAGTCCAACCAGGAAGACACCTGAAATTGATCTTGTCCAACAAAATATCTATGACTACATGGAAACATTGGAGTGAAAAGCGCAACAAAAGGTAAATTATCCTATACAAAGTGAATATGAAGACACTTTTAATGAAAAGGTTCCCTTTACTGATGGAATTCCTAAAAAAGAACATAAGATTAAAGATTCTCTGAAGCAAGATAAATCTAAGTTCGAAATATTATACATGCATCTCAATGAAGAAATTGAGGAAATAAAATACAAAATGAAAGTTTGAGGACTCACAATGATAGTATGTTGTTGAACTTGTGCCACTAGTATAAGAAAAATAAGAAACTCAAGGCCAACAATAGGATCCTCAGAAACAAAGTCAAAGGATTGCAGAGAAAGATCTTAATGAGGAAACCAAGACTAGCACTTAATGTTAAGAGTTGAAAAGGAGGCACTAGTTTGGATGTTCTAATCCAAGCTTCAGAAATAGTGTAGTGAACAAAACAATTTACCAATTTTGAAGTTTTGATGCATGAGGACATGCAAAATCCTCAGTGTGGGGGAATGTTGAAGTCTTGAATTGTCTTCTTTTTTATATCCTCTTACCTTCATTTCCATCCTTTTCATGATAGTTTTGCTACATTTTCAAGTTGAAAGGTCACTTTAGATATGCTCAGACATAATAAAAGGTATCATTCATTCATGGTTTATAATCTATTGTTTCTTAATAAAATTTAATCAAAACATTTCTATTGCTACCAAAATGCACTCATTCTACAACTAACCAAATATTTTGCAGCTACATCCATGGTTAGACAAGTTCCAACACATTTGAGGAGGAATAAAGGATATAGGTAGATGGAAAATGTTCGACATATGGACATCCACCTATTACACTGATCTGGAAACTCACAAGGTTCGAGAAATCTGATGGTCAAACCAAAAGTCAACTCTGGTTATAATACTTCAGCCTTGCACAAAATTTGAAGGAAGATCGTGGCATCGTCAAGTGAGTGTGGGATTGAATGAGAAAAGTTTGGAATCAAAGATTATAATATGTCAAATCAAAATATTCTCATGATTTTCTCTTCTAGTAGAAAATCATGAGAAGCATGATTCCTATTTTGCTCTAATTACTAAGTTTTCAAATATAAATTAGTTTCTTGGCTCATAACTCTTCAAGTTGTTATTCAAAACAGGATTATAAATTTCCTTGGAGCGAGGTAATGGACATCTTTAAGTTTTTTAATCATATTATATTAAAGAATTATGCTTTTAATACAATTACTCCATTCCTTTGGTGATTAAATGCGTGGTTGAATAAATCGTTAATTAAATACCTTTCATGCTTATGCTCAAGAAGAGGCCTGACTAAAGAGTTGTAAGTTAGTTTATTTGTTGATTTGTTTCATGAGTTGTCTCTTTTCCATTACAAATAGTTAGAGGCTTTCTATTAGGACCTTTCTTTCGTCATTTGACATAAATTTGTTTGTACAGGTTGAGCACTCACATATGATAAAAAGACAAAAAAATATTTATTTTCTTGATTTGCTCATTTCAAGTGTTTTGTTTTAGATTTATGAGTTAATGACCAAATTGATTCTAGAAACAGCTACGCACACTAGTAGATTCCTCAAATTTGTATTTCAAGTTATTACTTTCAAGTTATGTTTCTTAATGCAATTACGAATTTGGTAAAATCACAATGAACTTAGATTAAAGCTTTCCTTCTGTTGAATAAAGTAGAGATTTTAATTTCTAACACTTATAATAGCATTTCAATTTGTTGGAAGTAGAATAAGGTTTCAATTTTGTTCATTAGAATAATATTTTCAATTTAGTTCAATAGAGTAAATTTTAATTCTTGTAAAGTAGAATAATTTTCAATTCAACTCAATGATATAGAACTTTCAATTGATTTCGCCTTTAAGACTAGTTTTCTTTTGAAAGAACAATTTTGATGGAAAGAACATGTGCGTAGGAATGATATGAGTTAATCTAGTTACACTTTGCTTCAATAGAAATTACATTTCAATTTCATCTTTTAATAAAAAATAGAACTCCTAGCATATATTGTGCACATGCACTTAACAGGGACACAAATATTGGTTGACAATTAATGAAGTAATTTAACCACCAATTAAATTACCCAACAAGATGGCGAAAGGTTACCAAGATATTCAAGACTAGCATTCAATATCTCTAATGCTAGCATATGACAAGGCTACTATATTGTCAGAAATATTTGGAATGAAACTGTGTTAATGATTTTTTTGTCCAAAATTTCGTGTGGAAACTCCACCCATAGTTAGGGACAAAAAGCTTTGATGATATGTTGAACAAGTGCTAAGAAAGAGATTATATAGAAGGGATAGGATGTAGTCGGGAGAGTGTATTATATTTAAAATTGATATAAAAGGGATTAAAATAATAAAATTATATAACTAAAATCAAATATTCATAATAAAGTAAAACTCAAAAAAATAAAGGAATAATTTTAAAATAATTTTATTTGAATTAAATTTATTTCAAGTTAACTTTGATTTTTAAATTAGGGTTTTAAATTAAAATAAGGATAAGAGGTAAAAAAATGAGGAGAAAGGGGGGGCTTGTGAATTAATATTAATACATATGAACAATAGACGAAAATAATTAAGCTAAAGAAGGTGGGGAGAAATTTATTATGAGTTAAGTTTGATGGTTAAATCAAAATAAAAATGATTTTAAAATAAATATAAGAGGTCAAACAAATTGGAAAAAGGGGTGGGAATGGGGTGGGGATATATATATATATATCCACCCCCATTCCATATATATATATGGATTAATTGATATCATTCCTACGTATATGGTGGAAAGAACATGTGTGTAGGAATAATATGAGTTAATCTAGTTACACTTTGCTTCAATAGAAATTACATTTCAATTTCATATTTTAATAAAAAATAGACCTCCTAGCATATATTGTGTACATGCACTTAACAGGGACACAAACATTGGTTGACAATTAATGAAGTAATTTAACCACCAATTAAATTACCCAACAGGATGACCAAAAGTAACCAAGATATTCAAGACTAGCATTCAATCTCTCTAATGCTAGCATACGACAAAGCTACTATATTGTCAGAAATATTCAGAATGAAATTGTGTTAATGAGTTTTTGTCCAAAATTTCATGTGGAAACTCCACCCATCGTTAGGGACAAAAAAATTTGATGATATGTTGAACAAGTGCTAAGAAAGAGATTATATAGAAGGGATAGGATGTAGTCGGGAGGATGTTTCATATTTAAAATAGATATAAAAGGCATTAAAATAATAAAAGTATATAACTAAAATCGAGTATTCATAATAAAGTAAACCTCAAAAAAATAAAGGAAGAATTTTAAATTAAATTTATTTTAAGTTAGCTTTTATTTCTAAATTAGGATTAATATGAGCCCATGGAGCTTTGGATTGATGGTGAATGGGTGAACTGTTAAGGCACTCCTTGCGATAGGTCACTGGTTCAAATCCCCCGTGGGTGCTTACCTACCAAAAAGAATAAAAAAATAAAATACGATTAGTATAGGATTTTAAATTAAAACAATGATAAGAGGTAACAAAATGGGGGAAAAAGGGAGGTGTGTATTAATATTAATACATATCAAGATTAAGAGACCAAATAATTAAGCTAAATAAGGTGGTGGAGAAATTTATTATGAGTTAAGTTTGATGGTTAAATCAGGAATTAAAAAAAGATTTTAAAATAAAGATAAGAGGTCAAACAAATTGGAAAAAGAGGTGGGGTGGATATATATATATATATATATATATATATATATATATATATATATATATATATATATATATATAAGGTAGGGGAAAGGAATATTAAAGAAAGCAGAAGAGGGAAAGAAAATAAAAATAAAGGGGAAAGTGAATATAGAAGAAAGGAGAAATGATGAATTCAATGGGTCATTTGATAAATGATAGGCGTCCAAGAATGTCTTAGCCTGTATCCATCTTGTTGAAATTGTTCATTTTTTTTCCAATTTCAAGAGCTTCACAAACGATTCAAGTATCAAGAAAAAGGGGGGGGGGGAGGGGGGGTGGTTTACAGAGGCTAGAATTTTGGTCTGATCAAAACATATGAGGTCCTTGGAATTGAAAGAGTGCTCAGCAATGTTTGACATTGAGAGGAGGTTATGGTTAGTGTCAGCAATGTGTTTTTTAATATTGGCCTTGAAGGAGTGACTAGTTTGATTAATGTAGGAAATTTTGCAAGAACAAGAAATATGATAAATTCTTGAATCTTGCATAGGGTTGGATTTAACTTTGAAAGACCGAAATAAGTGCTTAAGAGTTTTATGGGTTTAAAGACAATTTTTATGTTTCTCTCGGCTAATATTTTTGAAATAATATTGGTAGTACCTTTAATGTATGAAAGAGTAATGAGGGCATTGGGGGGAAGAGGGAAGGAATCTTTGAATTTAGGGTTATTGATCTTCCTAAAGGACTTATTGATTTGAGGCATGGAGTAAATATTGGCTCTAAATGCTTGGGTTAGGTGGGATTTTTCCTTTCTTAGGAATTGAGTAGAGATTTGTAGAGATTTTAAAGGCTCTCATGATAATGGTTTTGAGGATAGCTAACTTTTGGGAAGGGTGATAATGGGACTGGGCATGAAGATAATGGTCAACATGGGTCTTTTTTCTATAAACATGGTAGGTTAGGGAGACTTTAGGAAGGCAGGTGACAAGGACATCTAAGAAGGGAAGGAAATTGGTTGATTCTATTCCCATGGTGAATTGAACATGAGAGGAAATGTTGTTAAGATGTGCTAGAAAGGAATTGAGTGTAGGAACCCCTTTGTCATCTAGCAAGATGGCCTTCCCACAATCAATTCCTTTCTAGCCCAACTTAACAACATTTCCTCTCATATTCAATTCAACATGGAAATAGAATTAGTCGGCCTTTAGAGGAGCAGAGGATGCAAAACCCGACGGTTTCAAAGATGGGTCTAGGGTTCACAGTTTTACTGCTGAACCCAAGACACTGCAAAGGTTTTGCTTGACAGTTTTTTTGCAATGGCGTTCATAGCGTGATCCGGATTTAAACAAGAACGCAAAAAATTACAAAGATAACCATAAATACAGAGATGCAGCGGAAATAATACTATATTTCATTAATGTAAAATACTGAAATATGCTTATAAACAAAAATGGAAATAAACCAGCTAGGGCAATGGTAGCTTATCTCTGAGAATAGATGTGGCGGATACATGCCTCTGAACTGTGTTACAATGAGGCTCGAAGGCATATTTATTGTTGAGAAATAATGGAAAACCCTAAACATCCAAGAACCTAACCCTAGAAGATGAAACGCCAAACTGTGGGCCCCGTTTGGGTAAAATGGTACATCAACTTCTCGGGGTCGTAACTTTGGCATTTGATCTCCGTTTGACGCGCACAACATCTTAGTAGAAATATCTATCCAAGAACTACAACTCTAGGAAATGCAGCATCGGCCCATGAACCCATCTTGCTCCTAGTTTTCCCAAAAACCGTTGTTTAGGGCCTCAAAATGGCTCCGAAAGTTTAAGACCTGAAAAACTTCTAAAAATAATAACTTGTGCTACAATTAAGGAAACTGAAAAACTGAAAGAGACAGTTGTGGGGGTCCAAGTGGGATTGGTGGGTGGCCACCAACATCCACCTGGACCATATCAACCCTGGGACATTTCCCTCCTTCTGATGTTGGTTTGTTTTAACCGCCTAAGGACTCACGGTGTGGCATTTTTAATTTTGTTTATCGCTCATTACTTGGTTGTTAGCGGGTTTAGTTTTATTCACCTTCACGCATTTCTGTGGCACTGTTAGTGGTTGGAAGGCATGTTTGTGTCAAAGTTTTTATCAGGCGGTCACGGGGGTTTGATGCGATAAAAGGGTTTTTTTGTCGGATGATGGGTTTTGTGGAGCTTTTTGCAACAACGGTCGGTGGACGGGAAGGTGGTCATCTGGTTTTTTTGGAACAGTGCGTTGGTTTTAACGGTTTTTCAGTGTAGGCATGGATGAGGAACTCCTTGTCTGTTCCTCTGACTCTTTGACCCCTGAAGACATCTAGGTTCAGAGAAAACACACGTCATCTGCTAGGAAGGAACTGACATCTAGGAGTCCACCAGCTTCTCTGGTCACGAAACTCTCCTCCTAAATGCATGAGATGGAAGTTACACTTAAGGATTTGGGTAACAAGAAACCGGTTTCTACAGTATCGAAGGTGGTTTCTATCTGGGTAAGGGATCTGAGACACATTTTCTCTCTATCCCATCTCCATTTGATTTTCAGGTCTGGTCGCAGGCCCAAAGGGTGGATTAAGGGTTGGGTGTGTGGCAGGAATTATACACCAGCATGGTTGAGGAAATGGACAGCTGAGGTATGAGGTCTCGCAGCCGAACTAGGTGGATTGAGTATTGATGAGGTACTGGGACATAGAAATGACACCAGTCTTGCTTAAGTGATGGTCTTTGCTTTTTGACCCCGAGAAGGAAAACGTGGGAGTCGGTCCGATTTGGGTTCGCCTGTCGGGTCTTCTGCTCCAATTTTGGGCTGAGGATATCTTCAAGGTTATCGGGGATGACATGGGGGTTTATCTTGATCATGATATGGATTATCTGGATACGGGCTGCATGGCTTTAGCCAGAATACTAGTGTACCTGGACACTAGGGAAGGCCTTGTGGAGAGTTATTTGCTTCAAATGGGGGAGACGATCAGACGTGAAATACTTGACTACGAAGGTATCCCTTTCCGTTTTTGTCGATGTCATGAAGTGGGTCATATGTACAAAGATTGCCCCCTTCTGTCAAGGAAGCAGCAGGAGCTCCCAAGGTCACTGGTTTCGGCAAGTACTCAAACAATGGAGGCAGATTTCTAATCATAGTCAAACTTTACGGAGGATTCAGGGCTCCAGCAGCACGAAATTGGTCTCTCCTCTTCACAACTGGACAATGTGGCATCTGCGGCTCCTCTCACCAGAGCTCAAGACTGGGGCTCAGCTTTTTCGAGTACTCCTCCCTCCCCTCCTCTGTTTTCAAATGAATGTTTGTTATCTGCTTTTGATTCTGCTTCTATGAGTTTGTCTGGTTCAATGTCTGAGGTCAGCAAGTTGTGTTCCCCTCTTTTCTCGGTTGTAACAGCCCCTCCCCCCCCCAGCACTAACCCCACTACTTTTCTACACCCACCCTCTCCATCCATTAGAGGCAACCTGACTTCAAGTGGTTCTCACCGCTATTTCCTTCGTTCCCTTCCTACCTCCCAAACCCATGCCTATGGTTTGGATGAGGATCCCCTCCCTACCATTCCCTCAAAACTCCCCCCTGGCAGAAAATTTCACCTCTCAAAATCTATTAAGAGGGTTGGCATCGAAGTGGCTTCAGGGGTTCAGACCCCCATTGATTGGGTCCTTAGAGAAAAGGGCAACCCTCCTAAGGTTACCCCATGAAGTGCCTCTCTTTCAAATGCAGGGGCCTGGCTAGCCCGGACAAAAAATTGGCTCTTAAGAGGTTATGTCTATCTGAGTGACATGACGTCATTTTCTTGCAAGAAACTTTGGGTGAAGGGAGTCTGGTTAATAATATGCTCCGAAATTCCTTCCAGACTGGGGTTTTCACTCCTTGGATGTCAGAGGGCGCTCGGGTGGTTGTGCCATGGGTTTCAACAAAAGATCCATTAAAATTCAAAACGTTTGTGGGGGGGGGGAGGCTTTCTGGGTGCAGACGTTACCTCCTCGGATTACAATTTCCCCCCAAATTTTTCAACATATATGGACCCTACCATAATAGGGAACTGTTCTGGGTTAGACTGCTTGAAGCCTATTTTATGCAAGCAGACAACTTGATCATTGGGGGTGATTTAAAATTTTCACTAGGGTTGGTAGAGTCATGGGGCAGCAGAGCCCAATGTGACCCTCTCTTGGTTTTCTTTTAAACTCTTTTGGACACCCATGAACTTCTTAATATTGTTATGACCAAAATTACGCCGACTTGGAGAAACAAAAGGACTGGGGAGGAGGCTTTGGCCAGAAGGCTGGACCAGTTTTTGATAAAGGCCTCTCTTTTAGAAAAATTGGAGCATTATCACTAGTGGGTGAGTTTGAGAGGGATATCGGATCACTCCCTGATTTTTCTGGAGCTTGGGACTAAAAATTACAAACCCAGACGCCTTTTAAATTCAATTCATCTCGGCTAGTAGAAGTCGAGTTCCATAAAATTGTCACAGACTCGTGGATCCACTGTAGGTCAGGTGATCATATATCCCTGGTTGAGGTCATTACAAAAAAAATGGCTTGCCTAAAAACAAAACAAAAAATGATTAGGCGAATGAAAAACAGACGAGGACGAGGCTAGACTTCAGAGGATTGAAAATGAACTTAATCTTTTGGAAGCCTCTAGGCTCAGTAGTTTTGCATCGAATGATTCGAAGGCTCATCTAATACAATTAGAATCGGAAAAGATTAGAATTTTGAGATTGAAAGAGGAATCCTGGCGGTTAAAAAAAAGAGCACTATGGTTAAAAGTTGGGGATGAGAATTCCAAGTTTTTCCAACAGTACGCCCGAGGGAGAAAGACAATCAACACTATATGGGAACTTCAAGATACAGAAGGTAGGGAGCTAATACTTTCCATCAATTGTCAGATATGGGTGTTCGACATTTTTCCAATATTTATAAGGCCCCAAGGGGTGTAACCCTCCCAGACATCATTCATTTAGCAAAGGCTATACCTAGTTTTGTTGAGCCGAAAGAGTTGGAGGCCTTATTAGCTCTAGTCTCATTTTGGGAGTGTGAAGCTGTGATGAAATGTTTTAAAAAAGACAAAAGTCTAGGGCTGGATGGGTGGCCGATGGAATTCTTTAGCACTTTCTTTGAGCTGATAGGGTCTGATCTTCTCAAGGCTATAGAGGATTGCAGAACCTCTGGCAGAATGCATGAAGGTTTTAATGTGACTTTCTTAGCCCTCATCCCCAAGATTGATAAACCCCTTACCTTTGATGATTATCGCCCTATCTCCCTCTGCAACAGCATCTATAAAATCATTTCCAAAACCATCGCCCTTCGTGTTAAACCAATCCTCTCTAGGATGATATCCAAGGAACAGTTTGCTTTCCTCAGTCATCATCAAATTCATGAAGCTATTGGGACTACTCAGGAAGCCCTTCATTCGATCAAAAAGCATAATAAGAAGTCCATCATTTTAAAGATCGACCTCTCCAAAGAATTTGATAGGGCGAGTTGGTCCTACCTTCAACTCATACTCACTCATATTGGTTTTCCTCACTCTTTTATCTCCTGGATCATGTGTTGTATCTCTTCGGCCTCTTTTAGTATTCTTATAAATGGGGTGGCTTCCAGTTTTTTTCATGCTAAGTGTGGTCTTAGGCATGGATGCCCTCTTTCCCCCCTCCTTTTTATGCTAATCATGGAAGGACTAAGCAGACTGATTAAAAATGCTCGTGAGGCGGGTGATCTAGGGGGTGTCCAGATTTCAGATATGACTACCCTCTCGCATCTTCTATTTGTTGATGATGTACTTATTTTTCTAAATGGTTCTTTTCATGATTCATATGTTTTCAAAAACATATTATCTCTTTTTTTCAAAGCCACAAGTATGGAACCTAATTATGGAAAATCTGCGATCATCTGTGTGACCTGTCTCCAAAATCAGGAACAATATGCTTCCCAACAATTTGATTTTGTTAGACAGGATCTAGATGCGGGCCTAAAATATCTGGGGTTCAGACTGAAACCGAATGGCTATCGCGTTGCTGACTGGACCTGGCTCATTGTAAAGATTGAAAGCATGATTAACATCTCGCAACAACGGTGGCTCATTAAGGTGGGCAAGCTCACTCTCATAAAATCGGTGCTCGAGGCCATCCTAGTTTACTGGATGACTCTGGCATGGATCCCAAAAGGCATTCTAAACAGGATACAACAAATTTGTTGTCGCTTCCTCTAGAGGGGACAAGACATTGGGAGGACTTTTGCCTGGGTCAACTGGGACAGGATCGGGAAGCCTAAAATCTAGGGGGATGGGGCTTAAAAAACCTTCAGTCTTTCGCAAAGGCCCTAGCAGCCAAAATGGGCTGGAAAATTATCAAGTCAGAAAGCCTTTGGCAAGAGGTAATATATTTCAAATACATACATCCCCTCTCAATTATGGAGTGGATTCACAGTCCTAACATGTCCTTTGTTGGTGCTTCCATTATCTGGAAGGCAATCACCCAATCCTTCAATACCATCAAATAGGGGCTTGCTTGGAAAATTGGTAATGGGGAGCAGGTGCGTTTAGGCACTGATGCCTGGACTGGGTGCGGGAATGCCCATATCCTTCCTAAGGCCCTTCGGCAGTTTCTCTATGGGACTAGATTTACTAAGATATCTCATATTGCGGTAGTAGGTCTTGACCCCTGGTTGCCCCAACGATGGTGGGATCAAAGAGCATTGAACATTTCAGAAGATGGTCAGGGGTTTGGAATCGTTTCATTGGGGCTTTAGAGGAAGCCAAAATCAGGATTGCTGAAAAAGAAGATGAGCTCATATGGGCCACCGTCCCTCATGGATGATACTCTCCAAATCAAGCTATGCTGCTCTTATGTCAGCAAGTGGTATGAACAACTAGTGGTGGAGACACCTCTGGTGTATTCTCACAAACAAGGCCCCAACTAAATTAAACCTCATGAGACGAGATTTTCATGGTCCCTCTCATTGTTGTTTATGCAAATCAAATGTTGAGGATTTGAATCATCTTTTCCTCCATTGCCCGGTTGTAGCACAGTTTTGGTCCCATATAATCTCACTCCTAAATTTAAAGACAACTTGGTCTGGCCAAAATCTAGAGGAGGTATGGCACTGATGGTCTGAGGCACTTACTCATAAGGACAGGAATCTACCCCTGATTGTTCGTTGGGGAAGCTGGTTAAACATGAATCATATGATATTCCAAGACGTGCAGATAAACTGGCTTACCACCAGTACACACTTTGTGGCCATTTTTAATCTACTACCTAATACTTTGGACAGCAATTCGCCATGGATCATTTCTCCTAAAATCATTGATACTAATTCATCGTGGGGTTATTTTGAAGGTTATGCACAAGCAAAGGGTTGTGGGGGGTGGGGGTTCCATTCTTCACTTGAATGACTAGTTGTCTTTCAGAATCCAAGTTGGCCTTGGCTGGGGCACTAATAATTATGTTGAGCTTAACAGTTTAAAACATCTCCTATTATTCGCGTGGGAACAAAATTGTCAAAAGATCCAGATCTTTGGGGATTCACAACTTGTAATAAATTGGATAAATGATGTATATCATTGTCACTTGCACACATTCAGGGACACACTGGATGATGTCTTTACACTAAAATCACAATTTGATTTTATTGTATGCTCTCATATATATAGGGAAAGGAATGAGATCATTGATCGTCTTTCCAAAGAGGTTGCGCAGCTGAATAGGGGTCAATGGATAATTCAAGGGTTCATAGATGGACATTTCTATCAGTTTTTCCACTATCCATTCATAGAGATGAATGGGAACCTTTCAGAATGATCACTATGATCATTCTATGTTTATTTTTTTTTGTCTTAACAGTTTTTCTTGGGACATTGTTATGGTTTTATAGCTTCTCTGCGACTTTATTTCTCTCTGAAACTTAGTTGTAATCTATATATATGGTTAGTACTATGATGAATGGAACTACTGTGAATGCATATCATACATGTTGAATGATACAACATGTAATTTTCTTAATTTATTTATGAAAATTACACCTTTTTCCTTGGGAAAAAAAGAATCAGTCAATTCCCTTCTCTTCTTAGTTGTTCTTGTCACCTACCTTCTTCAAGGCTCCCTAACCTACCATGTTTATAGAAAAAAGACCCATAATGATCATTATCTTCATGCCTAATCCTATCACCACCCTTCCCAAAAGTCAGATAATCCTCAAAAACCTTATTAGGAGGGTCGTTAATATTTGTACTCCTCAATTCCCAAGAAAGGGAAAATACCACCTGACACAAGCCTTCAGAGCTAATGGTTACTCCACCTATCAAGTCAATAAATCCTTTAGGAAGGACAATAATCCTAAGTTCAAATATTCTTTCCCTCCTCCCCCTAATGCCCTCATTATTATTGATTACATTAAGGGTATGATTGATTTTATTTCAAAAATATTACCCAAAAAAACATAAAATTGTCTTTAAAATCCATAAAACTCTTAAGAATTTCTTTCAATCTCCCAAAGATAAATCCAATCCTATTCAAGGTTCAATATTTTATCACCTTGTTCTCGTGGAAAGTATTACAATGGTGAAAACAATATCTTCAAGGCCTATATTAAAGAACACATTGTTGACACTAAACATAACTGCCTCTCAAAGTCAACCATTGTCGAGCACTCTTTCAATTCCAAGCACCTCATATCTTTTGATGAAGCCAAAATTCTAGCTTCTGCCCCATCCCCCCCTTTTTAATAAAACTAGAATCATTCATGAAGCTCTTGAAATTGAAAAGAATATGAAAATTTTCAACAGGGAAGATGGATACAAGCTAAGTCACTCCCAAACCCTTGTCATTCATTAATTGACCCATTGATTTCACTCTCTCTCATTTCTTCTATATTCACTTTCCCTTTTATTTTTAGTTTCTTTCCCTTTAAAAATAATATGAAAACCATAACACACACACAAACATATATAATGATTTTCATGTTCTCCCCTCACCCCCACCTATATATATGTGTGGGGGGGGGGGGGAGGGAGGGGGTAGGGGTTAATATGAAAACCACACACAAATGCACACACATATGTGTGTGTGTGTGGGGTTTTCATATTAACCACCCTCCCCCCTCCCCCACACACACACACACATATATAGGTGGGGGTGAGGAGAGCACATGAAAATCATTATATATGTTTGTGTGTGTGTGTGTGTGATATGGTTTTCATAAAACATAAAATTGTCTTTAAAATCCATAGAACTCTTAAGCACTTATTTTAGTCTCCCAAAGATAAATCCAATCCTATTCAAGGTTCAATATTTTATCACCTTGTTCTCGTGGAAAGTATTACAATGGTGAAAACAATCACCTCTTCAAGGCCGTATTAAAGAACACATTGTTGACACTAAACATAACTACCTCTCAAAGTCAACCATTGTCGAGCACTCTTTCAATTCCAAGCACCTCATATCTTTTGATGAAGCCAAAATTCTAGCTCCTGCTCCATCCCACCTTTTTTAATAAAACTAGAATCATTCATGAAGCTCTTGAAATCGAAAAGAATATGAAAATTTTCAATAGGGAAGATGGATACAAGCTAAGTCACTCCCAAACCCATGTCATTCATTAGCTGACCCATTGATTTCATTCTCTCTCATTTCTTCTATATTCAGTTTCCCTTTTATTTTTAGTTTCTTTCCCTTTAAAAATAATATGAAAACCATAACACACACACACAAACATATATAATGGTTTTCATGTTCTCCCCTCACCCCCACCTATGTATGTGTGTGTGTGTGTGTGTGTGTGTGTGGTGGGGTGGGGGCGAGGGTTAATATGAAAATCACACACACACACACATAGATATATATATGTGTGTGTGTGTGTGTGTGGGTGGGATTTCAGGGTGGGGGGGTTAATACGAAAACCACACAAAACACACACAAATATATATATATGTGTGTGTGTGTGTGTGTGTGTGTGGTTTTCATATTAACTACCCCCACCCCACCCTCATGAGGGTGGAGGGGGGATCTATATATTTGGATCCACATGGCCATGCTAGGCATTGGGAGCACCATTTTCAATTTCCTATCTTATATTTAAGATTACAACTTGTATGTGCAACAACTTATGTCCATTCTGAAAGAGCTTATATTTATCCAAACAAAGCATAAGTATTCATGCATACAATCCTTTCATTGTTGCATTCACAACAACTCATAAAATGATCATAGAATTATGACACCAATAATTAGATCATTCATAGTTGTTAACATTTTCATCATAATGAAATATTGTTCATCACATATGCATTATCAGTGTAATACATATCCCTCTCCCATTTTTTCAATTTGTTTGACCTATCTTCTTTATTTTAAAATACTAGTTTATTCCTAATTTAACAATCAAACTTAACTCATAATAAATTTCTCCCTCGCCTTCTTCAACTTCCTTATTTTGGTTTATATATATATATATATCTTTATTTATTTTTTATCCCCCACTCTTTTTCTAATTTGTTTCACCTCTTATCTTGATTTTAATTTAAAATCATATTTTAATCCCGATTTAGCAATCAAGCTTGGCTCAAAATAAATTTAATTCAAATTAAATTATTTTAACGTTCTTCCTTTATTTTTTTAACTTTACTATATTATAAATATTTTCTTTTATTTACATATTTTTATTATTTTAATGCCCTCTATATCAATTTTAAATCTAATATATCCTCCCTACCCCCCCCCCCCCCCCCATATTTAAACTTTTTTTGCCTTGTCTTTTATCGATTTTCAATTACAGTCCTTAATGACTACATCTTATCCCTCCTATATAATCTATTTCTCAACACTCGTTTGGCATATCATCAAAACTTTTTATCCGTAATGATGGGTGGAGTGCCCACCCAAAAAAATGGACACAAATCATAATGATATTATCTTTCAAATTAATCACTTCATTAATATTTGGTTGATGTTTTGAACCATATAATGTGGTTCATCCTCATGTTTGTAGGTTTTACCTCGTACAAAATTACCTTCATATGAATTCTAAAAACAGAAAATAAACAATGGCGAGAGCATAACACATAAAACAAATATACACAAATATTTTCCCTTAGATCCCAAAACCGGGACTACCAGATTGATTTTTCATTATGTTCCTTTCAATGTTACAATATATATATATACATGCTAAAGAATCCATTAACCCTGGATTAGAACATAACTGTAGTTCCCTTGACCGGATCTACAAAATACCATGGACCGAAACCATCGCGCCCAAAACCATGTGTAAAATCCATGCACAAAACCATAGGTAGGTCCACCCACCTAATATAGGGTCCAAAAAAATTTCCCAGGCCGTTGCCCCGGACCCTATGCAAGGGGGGTACCGCCCCACTACACACCCTTTCCCCCCCGCCGCCCCCCCTCTAACCCCCCTACTTCACTACTAGGGCTAGTCATGGAAAGAATATAACACAACCCAACAATGTTAAAGGTGAAAAAATAAATCTGTCCAAATGTTTAAATAACAGAGATACATTTGGTTCCAGATTTAGCCGTTATGAATTAGCTGTTGAAATAATAAAATTTATTATTATTTTAATATTTAATTAATATTTAATTATAGAATAAGAACTATATATTTATATATGTATATTAATAATTAAAAATATTTTTAATATTATTCTACAATTAGTTTAAATTTGTATTATTATTATTTTTGTTTTGTTAGCTTGGCGGATCCTTTCTATTCCATTTCAAAAAGTAGACAGGTATACATACACATCCAACAATTGTTAGATGGCCTCAACCCGACCACTAGGAAACCAGATCTGTTGGCTATCTAACTGCATAATAAGCCTTCCAAAATTTAAAGGTTCTTAGATTATCTAGCAATGCAATGTAAGTCGGAATATCCTTAATATTCCTAATACCTAGATATCTAAGACAAAAACTACACATCTGTAAATCCATCGGAAACACTACTCAATATTTTCACAAAACACTACCATGCTAGTCAGTCCATTAATCATTTGAAGAACCAACACACACTAGATATTTGGCACTGGAACCCAACAAGGGATGTGCTTCTCAATCCAACTAAGATGAACATTTTGGAGTTGGATTTGATGCTAGACCAGTTGAAATTCCTTGTGCATTTACTGAAGATCAGAATTTGTTTTAGATGGCCCGACTAAACTAGACCTAACTTCTTTGGCCACAATATCCTTCATAAGACAATATAAGTAAATCCACTGCTAGAATTGGGTGTATCTTCCACAACAATGACCAGGACCTTGCACTAAGGATTGCCACTCTTCCAGATCAAAATCATTGTTTTCAACTTGCTCCTTTAATTTTTTTTCCCAAGTCAATATCAACTAAGAGACAAGAGGAGTGTTTCAGTGGTAAGCATAAGAAGCTTCCTAATTTTTCCTACTATACCGCGACGCCCTCTACCTATGGCTAGCGTAGGTTGAGCCTGCCCTTCTCCACACCCTTGACCTTTGTTGTGGCCTTGAGCATGGCCTCCCCGGCTAGAATTCCTTTTGTGAGTGGCGGGATGGGCCATTGGAATGAAATGCAAACCACACGAGGAACATTGAACCTAAAATGCAAATAATTCAATATCTACTAATCAAAAACCCGACCAAGAAGATACTTGACCTATAGAGAGATAGAGATGCACAGGAGAAATACCTAGACGACAATGGAAGATACCTGAAAATATAAGAGAGCATAATATAAAGTAGAAATAAGAATTAGATTCAAGAAACCCAGAAACCTCCACAACTTTAACTCGACTGCAACCCAATAGGTTGTAAATATTTGTCTTCAAAGCTCAAGTAAATGGCTTCTAGTGTACAACAAGATTCTAAAACCCTTTACAGTGCCCTGTATCATCATGCATTAATTAAAATTCTTATCAAAGCACATTTGAGGACTAAGGGAGACAATTGGAAAAGTTTTTTAGTCTGAAACCATTTTGTAGAAGCTCTAGAAGAAGAAGTAGTAACAAAAACTAAAAGAAGTCGACACAGAACAATTTCAAACCCTAACCCTGAGGTCATCAATGAACAGGAGGGCTTGACTATCAATGAAGGAGAAAATATGGAAGCTTCACCAGACGAATTAGAGGAAAACACCCTCCTTTTTCAAGTATTGGCCTAGGAATGTCTAGAAAAGCAATGAGACAAATAGATATAATGAATAGGTTGCATGGGCTTGAGAAAAGCATTGTAATCTTCTCATATTTTCTAACTAATGCAATATACAGATAGTAGGGCTTTTTAGTTGTGTTTTTCCCCAAGAAATCATTGTGTAATGTGTTTTGGATTCTTTCTCTTGTATGCTTTGTGATTTCATGATCGTTTAATTGTTTCCGTTGATGAGTAGAGTAGATTCACTTCTATTGTGTTAGTAAATTGCAATTAGCAGATTGAATCTACAAGGAATTTCTACATGGTATTAGAGAAGAAATCACTCTAGAAGAGGAGAATACGAATTTGTATTTTGCAAGTGAAATCGAATTTTCAGTATCATTCTTCAAAGCCAGCAGGATGTCGTTCTAAGAATTGAGACTCCAATATTCCCTTGAGGGTAGTTTGAACTATATTTCTTGGAAAGACAGGATGGAGATAATGTTGGAAGACAATGGGCTGAAGAAATTCATAGACAAAGATATTCCCAAGCCTCCAACAACTGATGCTCAAGATCTCGCAGAGTGGAGGAAATTGGTTGCAAAGGCAAGAAGGGTCATACTAGAACGAGTTCGAGAGCATATTGTCTCGAAGCTCCATGGGAAGGAGACTCGATATGCAATGTGGAAAGCCTTGACAAACCCATTTTAGAACAGCAATGACCACAGGAAGCTGGCACTGAAGGACAAGCTTCAAAAAATCACGATGGAGAAGGGCGACACAATACCAAATTACTTGATAAAGTTCACCCAATGTCAGGATGAGCTTGGGAATGTTGGCATTACAGTTGTTGAAGATGATCTGGTCAACCTAGCACTTCTATGCCTTGCCAAGAGTTGGCATAACTACCAAGATTCAGTAAATGGGAGGGAGAAGCTACCAGAGTAGTAGTGTTTATGGTCTGGCTCGGTGCAAGAAGAGATAAGGCGGAGCACTATAGATGGAACCTCATCCAAGCATGACGATGAGGAGAATTGTGCCTTAGTTGGAAAGGCAAAGAAAGGGAAAGGAAAGAAATTCCACTCCAAAGGATATTCTAGTCAGGGCGACAAGAATGACTTGTCGAAGATTAAATGTTTTCACTGTCATGAGCTAGGACACTATGCCACAAAGTGTATGCACAAGAAGGTCGGCAAGAAGCCATCGAGAGGAGTGGCAGGTGAAGCTATTGATTCACACTTCGAGTTTGATTTCACCCTCATTGCTTGCATGGTGACATTGGTGATGGGTAGTGTGTGGTATCTGGATAGTTGAGCCTCATTCCATATGACCAGAAACAAAGAAGTCTTCATTGACTTGGAGGAGAAGGACCTCCAAATGCACATCGAAATGGGAGACTATGGAAGGTATAGTGCGATCAACATCGGTATTGTTACTTTTTAGAGAGAGACTAGTTCTCCTCTCACATTAAAAGATGTCATGTATGTTCCGGGTCTAAAGAAGAATTTAGTTTCAGTTGGCATGTTAGAGGATAGTGGCTACAATGTGATATTTATCAAAGGAAAGGCTTTCCTTCGTCACATAGCCTTAGGACAAGTGAAGTGGATTGGGGTTCAGGTGAAAAACTTCTATGAATTAGATGTAGAATATTGTGGTGCTTTAAGCACAAAAGTAGAGAAGTCACAGAGGCAAGACATTGGTGAATTGTGGCATAGAATATTGGGTCACTTGCACCACGGAGATTTGAAGATCATGCAGCAGATTTCTACAGGACTTCCCAAGGGTACACTAGATCAGAGAGATAAATGCAAATGGTGTACATTGGTGAAGTACACCAAAGCCACCTTTAATGATAAGGACATTTGAGCACAAGAGATCCTTGAAAGATTTCACTCAAATGTGTGTGGACCGTTCTTGACAACCTCCACGGCCAATTACAGGTATTATGTAATATTTGTAAATGCTTTCTCACATAACTATTGGATTTTGTTCATGCAGAAGAAAGATTAGACGTTTTTCTAAATTTTTGAATATAAAGCACTTGTTGAGAAAGACATTGTCACGAAAGTGAAGGCTCTCAAAAGCAATAATGGTGGAGAATATGTGTCAAATGAATTCAAGAACTTTTGTGCATCAAAAGACATTCAATGGAAGTTGATATCATCCCATAACCCACAAGAGAATGGGGTGGCTAAAAGGAAGAACATATGTATTGAGGGAGCTGCACGGACGATATTACATGACCAGGGCCTATTGTCTTGTGGGTTGGAGCATGCAACATAGCTTTATATGTGTAGAACAGGATTCCTCATGGGATTCTCAGGATGAGTACACTAGAAGAAGCTTTTCATGTAAGAAACCATATGTGGCATGCTTCAAGATATTTGGTTCATCGTTTTACTGTCATGTTACCAATGATGCAAGGAAAAAGCTAGAGCCAACAACTGAGTTGGGAATATTTGTGGGGTACATTGATACACCTCACAATTATCGAGTGTACCTTCCATCTCACAAGATGACAATGGTTTGTAGAGATGTGAAATTCGATGAAGATAAGGCCATGATATGTTCCCTTGAGAGGGAGCTTCAGTTGCATGGACATGAGGATATTTTAGCTCCAAAGGAAGAACCTCAGGATGATGTGTAACAACCACATGCAGAGGAGCGGAGAGAGGAAGCACCCACTCATGTAGAGACTTCAAGAGATGGAAGAAAGCCCAGTATAGAAGCTGGCAGATTGATGCATGATGCTAGAGAGAATGTGCGAGCACCCACATCACAATGTAGGTAGAGCATGTCACCAGATTGGTACACTAGCTACATGGCTCTATGAGTGAGAATGTAGAGATTGATCCATCATCATTCGAGGGAGTATGCAGAAACCAGTATGGGTTGATGCCATGGTAGAGTATGACTCAATTATTAGAAACAATGTTTGGGAAGTGGTCCCAAGACCAGTAAACAATTCAGTGGTGAGTTCCAGATGGCTTTACAAGGTAAAGCAAGCAACATATGGGAGTGTGGAGAAACACAAGGCCAAATTTGTGGCCAGAGAGTTCTCTCATGTGGAGGGATTGATTACAAGGAAACCTTTTCTCTTGTATAATGGTACTCTTCAATCAAATATATTCTAGCACGTTCAATGAAAGTGGGATGGAAGATACATCAGATGGATGTGAAGACAACATTCCTCAATGGAGTGATTAGGAAGATGTGGACATTTAGCTGCCAGAAGGATTTGATGCCTTCAACAGAGAGTCACATGTGTGCAAACTCAAGCAAGAATTGTATGGATTGAAACAAGCATCCTTTGCTTGGTACATTAGGATAGACCGCTATTTCACCAGGGGCTTCACCAAAAGTGAAGCAGATGCGAACTTTTACCATATTTTTGTTGAAGGTAAATTGTTGATTATAGTATTATATGTCGATGATTTCATTCTAACAAGTGATGATAAGCTAGTTCTTGCAAAGATCTTGCAAAGAATTCGAGATGAAGGACCTAAGGCTTATGCATTATTTCCTTCGTATGGAAGTATGGCAAGGAGATGAGGAACTGTTTGTCTCTCGGGGAAGGTATGCCAACGAGATATTGAAGAAGTTCCACATGGAGAGTAGCAAATCCATGGAGACTCCTCTAACAGGGAATTGGAGGAAGGAAGATGTTACTTCAGGTGAAGTAGTGGAGGCTACTATTTACAAGAACCTTGTGGCTTCACTTATGTATTTAGTGAACACGTGATCGGGCATATGTTTTACAGTTAACCAACTTAATCAAAGAATGTTTAAGCCAACCAAACTCTATTGGAAAGCAACTAAACATGTGTTGAGATACCTCGTAGGCACCACTCAATTTGGTCTTTGGTACAAACAAAGAGAGGAAGTGAAGCTTCAAGGCTTCACAGATGCAGATTGGGCATGGATTCCATCTGACAGGAAGAGCACATCAGGGGCAATCTTTAGTATTGGTTCAACAACTATTTCTTGGTACAGTAGGAAGCCAATATCAATTGCACTCAGTTTGGCAGAAGCAGAGTACATGGTTGCTATCTATATGAGGAAGATCCTTGTTGGGTTATTTGATTAGCAAATGGATCCTATAGTGATGTACTGTGACAATCAGAGTTGTATCAAACTCTCTAAGAATCTTGTTTTTCATGATCAATCTAAGCATATTGACATTTGGTATCACCATCTATGATATTGTGTGTAGAGGATAATCATGTTGCTAGAGTACATCCTACAGAGGAACAATATGAAAACTTCTTGACTAAGGCATTTTCAAGTGGAAAATTCAAGTTTCATAGAGGAGGGATTGGGGTATCTGATAATATATTTCTTGTTGAGAGGGAGTGTTGAAAATGCATCAAGAAAAACCTAATTTAATTTTTTCCTTGAATTAAATTAGGAATAAAATTGAAATTCCATGTCACAAGACAACTTGTACGAGTTAACTAAGTTAATTTGACTTAGTTGCCTCAGATAATTCAATTTGAGGGTCTAACTTGAGTCATGTAGAGTGTCTCCTACATTATAGGAGCCCTGGTTGAGTTTATTTTGAGTTGTAATTAATTAAGTTCAGTTTAATTGAGTTAAAGCAATTAAACTAGTTCTAACTTATGGAGGAACTAGTAGGAGGACAGACAGTGGGGTGCTACTTCATGTTTTCAACCAATTAACTTATGATTCACTCATAAATAACTCATGCATGTCAGATCTAAGAGTTACCTAGTTGAGATTGGAGTTCAGGGACAATGTACTCTCAGTTGTATAATTATCTAAATTGTATGCAGTCAGAGGAATGCCTACGAGGATTACACAATTCACATTGAGGAATTTTCCTCATTAATAGGGGTCTAATTCCCAAGGAAATAGTGCAAGGAAATAGGGACTTAGACAAGCCAAAATTTAGTTAAGTATTGGCCTAGGCTTGCCTAGGAAGAGGTGAGATAGATAAAGATAGTGCAGAGGTTGCTAAGCCTCGAGCAAAGCAGTGTAATATTCTCATATTTTCTAACTAATGCAATATATAGATAGCAAGGGTTTTTAACTATGGCTTTCCCCAGGAAATCATTATGTAATGTGTTGATTGAATTCTCTCTTGTATGCTTCAGATTTCACGATCGTTTAATTGTTTCCGCTAATGAGTAGAGTAGATTCAAGTCTGTTATGTTAGTAAATTACAATTAGCAGTTTGAATCTACAAGGAATTTCTATAGATGGCATCATCTCCATGTGGAGCCCCTTGGTGGTGACACGTGCCACCCATATTTTCCCCATTAGGCCCCCGAAAACTCCAAAACTGACTGCCACGTGTCGACCGTGCAGCCACGTCATCTCGATGTCATCTTCCATGTTTGCTTCTCAGGGTCAATCACTAGTTGCCATGTGTCTTCTTTGGAAGAGAGAGAAATGGGTCCCTCGATTCTTGGTTTTTCATGTGATTTCCTATGTAATCCTATTTTCATCAATACCTCGGGGCTTCTAAAGAATTCTAATTTTTAAGGAGTTATGAAACTCCGAGGCTCCAAAATCTTTGGCTTCTAAAATTAGATCGCTTTATGGTTCTGATATCAGGTCCCGAGATACCTTCCTTCTCGTTGCCTGCTCTGATATTCCATTTCGGTTCATTCTTTGAATAAACCGTCGAGGTTCTTTAGTTCCGACCTCTGATATCCTAACATTGCTTATGCTTCGAAGCTCTAATATCGGGTCCTGATGGTTAGTCTTCCTGTCTCATTTCGGCCTCCGAATTTTAGCACTTCCTCTTGGATTTCGGCTCCCTTTTGAATTTCGGCTCCGAAATTTCAGTTCTCCCTTTGATTTCGGCCTCCAATTTTTTTCTCTTATTTTTGGCTTTCCCTTTAGTCCACCAAGAATGCATCTATCCTTGTCTGCACCAGGGATGAAAAATAGGACCATTTAACACAAATATAAGATGGTATCACAGGTGAAAGAAATCGCCATGAGGAGATTTACATTACGATCTATACCTGTGACTTGTTCCAACCACAAAAACCTCTTCTCTGCACGATCATGGGGGTCATTCACAGATTCGTTGACCATGATTCGGGTTTTATGAATTTTTTCCTTGCTCATCTAGATCCCTTGCAAATCTCTGAAATATACACAAAGAAACCTGGCTCTAATATCAATATGATCCATAAAATACCATGGATATTTCAATGGATGGTTCGCCACAACATATCAGATAAAATTATAGTTAACTTTTGAAATTATATATTATTATAGTGTTATTAGATTTCAGGATCTGTAGATTCACTATCAATAATGCATGTGTGGGAATTTAAAATTATTAAAAAAATAGAGAACAATGAAATTAGAGGTCACACACACATTTAACATAAGATATGCTTTGGGAAACCCTTTCAGGATAAAACCCCAGTTGGAAAATGAGGTCACCCCACTCTCTTTATCTGAATGGAAATATGGCTACAAGTACAAATAAGTATGGCATGTGTCCCATGGGCTGCTACAGTAAACAAATCCTCTTTGTGTTCTCTACCACATATCACTCTTGCCTATTTTTGCTTAGCTATGGAACAAATGCACTCAAATGAATGGAACCCCTTTTCCTCC
The DNA here is from genome assembly GCA_031772625.1 of Pinus tabuliformis. Classification (NCBI taxonomy): domain Eukaryota; kingdom Viridiplantae; phylum Streptophyta; class Pinopsida; order Pinales; family Pinaceae; genus Pinus; species Pinus tabuliformis. Next base: position 241,337,191 of record CM062815.1, read on the forward strand.
TAGTGGTCCAGTTATAACACAACCTGATAGCCTACGAGTGGTTAGGTTTGTCTACCTAAACTCTTAATCAAATTTACAATATAGACTCTTCTAGAGTCTTCTACATAATAATCACATGGCTAGGCCCTTTTCCATGAATAATGGGTGCTGACGTGGCATCATCTCAAATTATGGTGGTTAAAATAAGAAGGTAAACATCTAAGTGGGGTAACTTTCGCATATTGTGTATGATTGACATGATTCTTGTGTCATTGGAAAGGTCTTTATCTGTAGAATAGGAAAAAAATGTGTCATGCTAAAGTGACAAAGTTTTACCCCAATAAAATTGTTTGATGCCTCAATACACTCACAAAAGGTTTTAGACCCTGTTTTTCCAAACTGGGTCCCACTGGTAAAGATAGTCCCATGAATTGATTCCTCCACTTTTTCCACTCTAAAAGAATTGAGATGGATGAAAATTAATATAATGATCCAATCTAGATCACACCTCCCCATTTTTGCAAGATTTTAGTTCCCAAAAGCTTCTACTGAATGAGATGAGGAAATTTTTCCTCCACCTTTTCTCTAGTGTACCATTTACCTTTGCCTAGAAGTTGTCCTTTCAACCTAATCTAGCAAAGGTCTTTATTCCCCTATCTTTTAGTTCGAGACCTCTTCTACAAAAATGTATCTTCTGTCAACTTTACCTGAGCATCTAGTGCCAAATCCTCTATAGAAGGTAGGACTTGTTCCTCTTCCTGATTTAGCATGGAAGGCTCATAGAGTTTAAGATTCTCTACATTTTCAAATGAGTAAATGTGCATATACTATGGTAAACTAAGTCAATAGGCATTATCACCCACCTTCTCCAGTATCTCAGAGTGACCATATCATAGCGCCATGTTTTTCTTAGTAGGCCCTTGTAGCCTCTCCTAGTTCAATTGTAGCCATACTCAGTCTCCCACCTTGAATGATTTCTTTGTTCTATGTTGATCGTGCATGGCCTTATATTTCTCTTGCAGCTTCTATAGTGTTTGTTATACATGTATATGGACCTACCTGATATTTTCTACATAATTTTCATCCCTAAAGGTGTCCCCTAGAAGATCTTCATTCACTCCTCCTTGATGCCCATATGAATTGTGTAAAGGTGAAGGCATAAAATATCCAAAATAGATCTCAAATCGAGACTTTCCTCTCATTAGTGTGAATTTCTCTATTGTAATAATGTTGTATATATTCCAGGTTTTCATCCTAGGTTTTTGGTTGCTTATAGTTGTATCCCCTCATAAGTTGCACCAAAGTCCTATTGACTATTCTCTCTGCCCATCTGTCTGTGGATGGAAATATGTAGATATTTTCAACTTAGTGTCCATCTTCTCCCACATGTAGTCCAAAATGCACTGAGAAATATTGTATCCCTATCTGAAACAATGCTCCTTGGTATCCCAAAGTGCACGCAAACCTGCCCAAAGAACAAGTTTTCCACTTCTTGACCACTAATGGTCTTTTTATAGGGCATCAAAACACACATCTTGTTGAACCTGTCAACTACCATGAACATGTAGTCATGTCCCTTCCTAGTTGTTGGTAAACCTCCCACAAATTCCATAGAAATCCTTTCCCAAAGACGAGTGGGTACACGTAAGGGATGATATAGACCCTGTTTCTTGTTGTTAGGCTTGCTGGTACAACAAAGCATGAATCCTCTTATTAACCTAGCTACCTACTCTTGCATCTTGGGAAAATACACATACCTATGCAAGTTGGACATGGTCTTCCATATACCAAAGTTCCCTATAGCCTTGGAGGTTTGAGCCTCTCTAATCAGCTGCAATCTCTCACCTTTAGGAACACATAACTTATCCAACCTGTAGAGTAACCCATCCTAGAGATGGTAATCAATGATGTTGTCACCTCATGGACATGACTATGGCTTTGAAATTGTTCAAACACATCATTCCTCAGCCTTCAAATATGCCTCTCTATATGCATCATGTGTGAATGATTCCATGTGCATAAGAGTCCCCAAAGCTGTGATCTTTGATGTGGGTGGCCTTGAGAGCATATAGAACAACTTGTTTATGCTTCCCTTCTTGTACTTGATCACCAAATGAAATTGTTGTAGAAACCCCATCCAATTGTAATGTCTGGTCTATTGTAGCTTACTCTGGGCTTGCAAGTATTGTAGTGGTTGGTGATCTATGTGGATTACTGTCTCCTTTCCCATCAGATAATGCTTACACTTCTCTATATCCTGCACTAGGGCATAAAAATCATTTTCTTTGGTCAGGTAGTGAAGAAATGACACATCAATATTTTAGAATGGTAGCATATAGGCCTTCCTCCTCTCAATTTTAAGATTGTTCTATGTTGTATCAATTACTTTAGCCCAATCCACATCATCATTTAACAATGCATCCAATTATTAGCAATGTAACCAATCATAAACTGTAACTGAAGATAGAACAATATATGCAATGACAAAGAATACAACAACACAACCATAAGAGACAGTAGATTGGTTCAAGAACAGGGGAAAACCCCACAAGGGGGAAAACCCTTTCAAATATTCTTCTTTATTAGATCATCATAAAAAAATCAACAACGAGTACAATGAGCCCAATACATAAACTTGCAGCAGATATTTACATAACAGACTGCAGATCTACATAATAGCAGAGACAAACACTTGATCCATAAGACCATTGAAGACAACTGAAGGCAAATTCCAAACACTAGATCAAATGCAGGACGCTCCCAGCAAGGCTGACTGTGTGCATATCAAACTCCCTGGACGCTCCCTCAAACACTGTGTGAGGGTATTTGTGTCTACTCATATGCTCTCAAGAAGACAATATTCATGTGTATTGGGTCAAAATCACTCAGATCTGCTCCAAACACCTAGACGCTCTCTTCTAGTTACTGTGTGTGCATCCAAGACTACCTAGACACTCCCTTGACCACTATGTGCGAGCGTCTAGGGATCAACGTCATACATTCTACTTCGAAAACCCTAGACACTCCCTTCCAACTTTTGTGCGTGTATCTGGGGATGAAAAAGCTCAATTACATTCTTGCATCCGAGAAACGAAAAACCCAGATTCGTGTGAGCTTCACTCTGTGATTTCGGACCTTGCATGGAATTCCTCCATCAGACCTGTGTGAACCAAGACAAAAGAAGAGAATAGAAGATGGCTTGATCAATGTGTATAAATGAGCTTGAAGTCGCTTCTATTTATAGTCTTTCGTTAGGGTCCACGTGGGTTTGGGGTTGACCTAACCAATTTCACATGTGCTTGGGGCTGACCCATTCCATTATACATGAGTGGATAAAATAATTCAAAAATCAATTTTTGCTTGTCCAAATAGGGTGATATTTAGGTTGATTATGCTCCTCTCGAAAAAGAGAAATTTAATGCAATCATTAGCTCGGTCATCTGAGTTGTCCAAGGTGGAATTTGACCCTAGTTGCAAAAATTAACACTCCCTCTCAACTAGGAAGAATTCCACCTAACAATATCTATCTTTTGTTGATCACATCATCATATCATGTTGTTGTCATGCTTGGCTATCTCTGCTCAAATCTATCTACTGAAACTTTCTCGGATCTAAAAGAAGAAGAATCGAGGATCAATAACTTCCACCCATACCGAGAAATAAGATAACTTAATCATACAGGGGAGCACATTTTCGACCCTATAATCTCATCGGGGAGCTCATTGTCAACCTGGAATCTCAAGAGGGGAGAAAGTCTCAACCCAATCCTATTGCCTACCGATCTTCCCATCAGTGATGCTCAATAGCCATGTGGTAGAATTCCTACATCATAATCGACTTGGGTTGCACACCCCAAGTACACTGTCAACTCGTTGGCCAAACAGGGAGCGGTATTACAAGTCTCGCTTGAGGGTATGATTCCAATCGGGGTATACTCTGCATAAACCAATAGGGGAGTAACATCTCTGACCCTATGAAGATAAGGGAGTAACATCTCCAACCTTGTGGGTAATAGATAGGGGAGTACCCTATTGTCTAGAGATCCCTCAACCCTAGGAGCCCTCTATCTCAATTCCTCACCCTGGGAACTCAAACAGGGTGGGAAGAGTTGGCTCAGTGTCCTTGATCAGCACTGCCCCTTATTAGGAGGGGCCACATCCATCAGTCCAAGATTATCTCTGAAGACTAAGAACTGTCCTTTCGATAATGCCTTGGTGAGAATATATGCAATCTGCTCATCTGCCGAAATGTGATGGAGTCTAATAACTCCTCTTTGCACCATGTCTAGAATAAAGTGATATCAAATCTCAATGTGCTTGGACTTTTCATGAAACATGGGATTCTCTACCAAACGGATCCCACTCTTTTTGTCGCAATATATCACTGTAGTGTATAGGACCTACTCAAATAGCTCTCCAAAGAGCTTCCTCAACCAAACTACTTTGCAACTAGCCATGCTAGCGGCAATGTATTCTGCTTCAGCGGTGCTTAATGCTACAGACTTTTGTTTCCTGCTCATCCAGGATATCATGGTAGATCCAAGGCTAAAGCAACATCCAAATGTACTCTTTCTATCGATAACATTTACTGCCCAATCAACATCAGTGTATCCTCAAAGTTGAACATCTGCGATAAAATATCTCATACCAAGTGTCATCATCCCATGCAAATATCTCAATACGTGTTTTGCAGTGATCCAATGTGCATGGAGGGGCTCGGTCATGAATTGAATCAATGTGTTTACTACATAGTATATGTCTATATGGGTGTTCACAAGGAACATCAGAGCCCCATAAATTGCCTATACTCGGATGGATTTTCCAAATCAGGTCCTACAGCTTCTCCACATAACTTCTTGAAGTTCATTTCCATCAGTGTAGCCATGAATTTGCATTCATTCATTCCAAACTTTTCCAACATCTTCACAATGTATTTTCCTTGTGAAAGGAAAATCTCACCAGGCCTTTTCCACACCTCAAGGCCTAGAAAGTAGTGCATGATACCAAGGTCCTTCATCTCGAATTTAGAGGCTAGCTCCCTCTTACACTCAATCATCAAAGGCTCAGTACTTGTTAAGAATAGATCATCAACATATAAAACCAAAATCAATGGCATTCCTTGGACTACCTTGAAGTAGTGGTTGGGATCGGCATTGCTTCTTCTGAATCCCAACTTCATTAACTATAAATGTGCACATACCAAGCTCGGGGAGCTTGCTTCAAACCATACAATTCCTTCTTCAACTTGCAAACATTTGTTCTTCGATCTTCCACTTCCAATCCCTATGGTTGTTCAACATATACTTCTTCATGTAACATTCCATGAAGGAATGTGGTCTTTACGTCCATCTAATGAAGAGCCCTTCCTTGACTAGCAATAAGGGCAACTATCGAACAGATGGTTGTATATCGAGCCATAGGAGAAAATATGTCATCATAATATTCTCCCTCTTTCTAAGAGAATCCTCGAGCTACGAGCCTTGCTTTATATTTCTCAATGATGCCATCAATTTCATGTTTGATCTTGAATAGCCACTTTGAAGTCACAACAAACTTACCATTCGGTCTTGGCACAACATCCCATACATCATTTTTCACAATTGATTCATATTCCTCGGCCATAGTATCCTTCTAAACTTGTTCTTTTACAACTTCTTTGAGTGAGGACGGTTTGACTTAAATCATAGTGCTCATGGCTATAACATATCCCTAATACCTGCATGGTTGCTTCCTTTCTCTAAATGATCTACGAATGGGAACATTTCCTTCAGCATTTTGTAGAGTATCACGGAGCCAAAGTGGTCTCTTCCTAGTAGGAGGATCACTCGGACGAGGATCTAACGGATCCATAGACTCCATGGGATAATCAATAATATCGGACTCAAGCATGGAAGGACCATATAGAATATCCCAGTTTTTATGCTCCTATATCAATAGGTGTCATATATCCTGATTGACTTAATGAGCTATGTAATATGTTCATACCTTTCCTTGTTGCAAAGGTTTTCCATATTTTCAAAAGATTTAAAAAACGTAAAGAGGGTATACCCTAAAAGAAAAATCAAAGGGTAAAAAGAATAAAGATGGTCAAAAAGATGAAAGAAAAATGAACCCCAACAAAAAGAAAGACCAGGAAAGTGTGCAAGTCTAAATGCCACTACTTTTTACTGTTGTAGAATAAACAATTGTGTGCAGCTTGTTAACTTATGCCACAATTTATGAATAGTCAAACAGCTTAAGCTTGGCTAATTCATATTTCAATTTCATACTTTAGATATGGAGAATAAGATCTGACCAAACTGTTTAATCTTGGCATATAAGTAGATAGATAGAGTGAATAAAAGGAGCTCAACAGTTTAATCTGAGCCCTTGGATGTAATAAGGCTAGACTTAGATAGATATCTACATGTAAAAGAAAAGAAAGTGTGATAAGGGTTTGTCAGTCTAAGTGCACCCAAATAAAGAAAAAAAAATGTTAGGTTAAAGTAGGTAGGGTAGGTAGATGATGTTGCAGAATTACATGTGATTATAATGACTCTAAATGTGTTAACCTTTACTTTCATCACAAGTACAAGGACAAACATTACACTAAAAGCATTTCAAGCAAAGCAAGGTCAAATAATTAACTCCTCCCTCATTTTTCCCTAAATTTTCACTAACTTCCCCTAAGTACTAAGGCATTTGCTAAATTAGAGGGGCTCAGCGCATTTATCTGACTTCTGGAGGGACTGGACCCTCGGCCTAATAGTTTATAAAGCTTAAAGTACTTAAAATTATTCATAAGAACACTCATTCATATTCATAATTCTTTTCCTAAGTAAAATCCTATTTTACTTAGGAAAATTGAAAATATTTCTCTTATAAACCCTTTTTCACCCTAAGCCTAAGTTTAACTACACATATCAAATGTTTTTATACTTGGCGCTTTTTCATTTCATTTGATCCTATTAACTTTTTACTTATATTATATAATTCCCCTATATAAAGCTACCCACTCCCGTATTATTATAAATATGAAAAAACCCCAAATTTTTACATATCCTGCCCCCATGGTTAAATATAACCATAATACATCATTAATTAGGATTAATTAGTTAATCTGTAACTAATTAAGAGCCCCAACCCACGCCACATTAAAAAAGGATTAATTAACCCCCATGGTTAATTAATAACTTTCCCAACCAATCCTATTGCTCCCAATATGATTAAAAAATCTTGAATTGTGTTGGGCCCGCCCTCATTAAACTACTGCCACATCACCTCCCCAACAGCCGTTTGATCAAGCACCCCACATCTAATGGTTGTCGTGCATGTCGCATAGCCCTCCGCAACCGAACGTTAGCGCGTGATCATGAAGTGGTTTCCCAAACAGTGCCAATGCTACGTGTCGAAAGATGTGTGGAATCACGCGACCCTCCTCCAAAACCACTAACCTCCCAAAAGCTGTGCGATGAAAACCAATATCGATCCCACTTACCGCCTCCACTAAACGACAAAGATGTCCCATCAGTCAGTTAAAGCCAACTGTCGTTTTCATTTACCCACCAATATCAACCATTTACCCATTTAAACACAAAAACCCCAGTTTTTCTCGTTTTCATCTGATTGTGCAGTAAAACCCTATGTAACCCAGTTGCGCCACCTAAAGCCTCTGTTAACCGATTCAAGCATGGTTTACCTCCCGAAAATCATTCTGGACTCACTCCACAGACCTCTCAAGCTCAAATGAAACCTTTTCGACCTCCCCTACAAACCAATGCTTTCTTAACAGTTCATTTTGTTGTACAGATGATCAAAAGACCGCGGCCTTGGATAAATAGTCTTAATACTAGTCATAAGACGTGTTTACTCCAAGAGTGTTATCAAATCTATTCAAACAAAGATGGAAGATAAAACATACAGTTGAAAGACAAGCAAAGGAAACATGAAATTAAACAATTCACTGTTGAAACAAACAGTAAAAACCTAAACTACACATTGAAGGCAAAAGGACATAGTAAAGAACATTCAAAGTGTATCAGGATTAAAGAGTATCAGATTGAATACCAAGTCAAGTAAATCAGCTAGCATGAAGATAAACAATAGGGAAGACAATTACAAAGCATAGCATACAAATTCATGTCAAAATGAAGACAAATGAAAAACAGAGCGGTAAAAGTAAAAAGTAAACAGTAAAAAGTAAAAGTAAACATGAAGACATTAAGGGTTAAACAAAGATGAAAACACTTTCATCAGCTACAATGAATTTTATCGAAATTAAAATTGAAAAATATTTGAAAGGAATTTAAGGTTAAAAGATGAAATCAGAACAAAAATGGTACATTATTCACAAATTTCATGTTTAAGTCATAGTTTTACAAAAACTATTGTGGCCAATCCAAGAAGTATTTTGAGAAACTAGAGGAGGTTTTTATTCCTAACAGGACCAATCTACAAAAACCTATCTCACTTTTTACACAGTATTACCAAGATGGAGATAAGTGCATGTCTTCAAATCCTATTTTTCAGTTTGTTCAAAGTCCTGTTTTTTACATCTTTTTACAGAGAATATTGTGAATAGCTGGAGATGAATTTTGGAAAACTGAGAGAGGTTTATCTCAAAAACATTCCTTTCTACAAAAACCTCTTTCACTTTTTATATATCTATTACGGATTGAGATATAAAAGCGTATCAATTGGACCCTAAGTTTTCAGAATTTCTGGGGCAGAATGCACAAAGGAAGGATGCAATTAGTGATTGGGATGCCTCATCATCAACTAAGAGTTGCTATCAAATTCGACTTTCTCTTCTTTGTCACCATTAATCCATATAAATAGTGCCAAATAGATTCATTAGTTTTGAATGTCCTCTATTTAAGTTCTATTAATGTAAACAGTTGGAGATATTTGTGAAACTAATCTTGATATTTTTTCAAGATATTTGAGTTTACAATTAGTATAAATATGTCTTCATTTGAAGTATTTTCGGGTGGATTCTTAGACATTGTTGTAATACTGATTACTTTGGAATAAGTGCTAGTGGAAAAATTTTGTATGCTAGCTAGATGAAGAATTAATGCAAAGGACTTTTCACAGGATTCATGAGTCGGACATTGGATCAATAAGTATTATATATCTCATGTTTTAAAGTTTTCTTGTTTATTATATCAATTGTGTTTCATATCTAAATGATAAACGAAAAAGAATAATTCAGAAAGTGCTTGAGTGCAATCTGTTTTCAATCGTTTTTATTCTTAATGTTTTCCTCTAAACTAGCATAAGCAGTGAATTCTTAATTGCTCATGTTTCCTAGTTTACTCACTTTGATTATTTAGTAAAGAATTCTTAATTGCTCTTTATTGGTAATCATTCAAGTTCCCCCTCTTAAAATATGATGAAGGATTCTTAATTGCCCTTCATCCCTTTTAAGCCCATTACATTTTTTTAAAGTCTCTATTTCTCCTTGTTTAGCTATCTTGCCCTGTGAAACCATCCCTTGTTAAGAAACCAAATCCAGTTAAGCCATCATCTTTGACTCCATTAGCCCAATGGCCTAAAATACTCAGTCCTACCCCTCTGCTATTGAATTTCACCACCAAAACACAATCAAAACCTTTAAACTTTCATAACTAGCCTAATATCTTTCAAAACAAAGCTAAAACTTAAAGAGAGAGCCCTCTTTGGGTACAGATTGGCTAGATTCTGTACCTAAAAGTTGGTTTTTGGTTACTTCGGACCCCTTTCCTCTTCCCAACAACTTCAAGGAAAATCTGAGTGATAACACCAGTCATCATTCTCCTTCTTGAGAGGAGGAGGCAGAGGAAGGTCTCTCGCTTTTCCAAGAGTTGCATCTTCATCAAATGTTATGTCCCTGCTAATTTCGACCTTCCTTTGACCAGGAATATATATTCTATATTCTTTAGAATTTTCACAGTAACCCACAAATGTACCTTTTCTTCCTGTAGCTTCCAAATTGTTCTTTTGTCTTTCGACACATGAAAACATATGGGGCATCCAAATACACGAAGATGGCTAATATCGGGCTTGACATGAAAATTTCTTTGGGGGTCTTGTTTTCTAATGCTTGATGAGGCACCCTGTTTTGAACATATAAAAAAAATGTGTGGCTTCAACCCAAAGGAACTTTGGCACCTTTTGATCATGGAACATGGCATGTTCGGATTCTAATATAGACATGTTCTTCCTTTCAACTAAACCATTATGTTCAAGAGTATATGGAACAATTGTTTCCTTCTTGATCCCTTCTTTCTTGCAAAATGCTATGAATTTGTTTGACATGTATTCCCCTCCATTGTTGGACCTGAATACTTTGATTCTCTTTCCTGTTTGATTTTCGATCAAGGCTTTGAATTCCTTGAACATTTCAAAGGCTTCATCCTTGTGCTTAATGTAGTATATCCATGTCTTTCTTGAGAAGTCGTCAATAAAGGTGATGTAGTAGAGATGACCACCAATAGAATGCATAGGCATCAGACCACATATATCAGAATGAATGAGATGGAGGATGTCATTTTTCTTGTTCTCACTAGAGGGGAATGGTCCCCTTGTTTTCTTTCCACTCTCACAACCTAGACAAACACCATCATGATGATATTGAACATCAGTAATACCTTAGATCAGTTTCTTCAATTTTGGAAGAGAATCATAGTGTAGATGATCTAGTCTAGAGTGCCAAAATTCGCTCAGATGATTGGTATTATGAACCAATGATAGAAGTGGCCTTCCAATGACTCTATAGAGTCCTTCAAATCTTGATCCTAGTGTGAATGCATCTCTCATAGGTGAATCAACAAAACAAGTCAAAACTTTTCTTTGATGAAGGAAACCTTCATCCCTTTATCTTCCAATGCAGATATAGATACCAAGTTATTCATTAATCATGGCACATACATAACATCATGCAGCAGAGTTGATTCCCTAGAATTCAACTGAAATTTGACGAACCCAAAACCTTTCACGAGATGAGTGGATTTGTCTCCAAGAATGATCTTCAACTTAGTCTCCCTCTCTACTAGATTAGAGAGTACTTCCTTGTATTAAGAGAAATGATGAGTGGCCCCACTATCAACCAACAACCACCACACGAATTGGGTGGAGAAGAACTAGTAAGGGCATAAATAATAATGTATTCAAATTTATTTACAGCTTTACTTTCATACCTGGGAACTCTTGACTTCTTTTGAGGAGGATGATATTCTTCATAGTTGCTTGAGGAATCTCTTCTTCTTCTTTCATATCTTCTATCATGTTTATTCCTTTGATTGTATTTTCTTCTTTTATTATTGGTGTTTCTTCTGGTGTTGTAACATGGCCTTTTTCTCTTCTCGAGACAGTCTCGAGCATAATAACCTTTCTTGTGGAAATTATAGCATTTAATATGAGATAAATATATGTCATTCCTTCCTTTTGTATTTTGAGAAGGAGGTTTCCTTGATGGACCTCATTTTCCCTTCTACTTTTTTTCATGTGTGATATATGTAGCGGGTTCTCCCTCTTCATGCTTTTGAATCCTTCCTATTGCTATCATTCTTGATTCTTCTTGAGTAAGCTTCCCAAAAATTTCATCAAATGACAGAAGGACATTGTTGTTGCTTATGGTCGTAATGAAGGTTTCCAAAATAGGAGGGAGACCTCTAAGATTCACACATATTAGTTCCTTGTCAGTGACATTTTCTCCAACTCTCTGCAATTGATCTCTAAGGCGAGAAATCCTCATAATGTAGGATTGAACAACTTATCCTTTGTTCATCTTGGTTTCCTTGAGTTGATCTTTCAAGGTGGTGATCTCATTCAAATTGTTGATTTCATACATGTCGACTATCTTGTCATACATGTCTTTAGACTTCATTAAATTCCAACATATGCAAGTAAATGATCTTGTAAACCATCAGCTATAATTTGTTTCACTTTAGACTCACCTTTCTCGTACATGTTTTTGAGGGAAGTGTAAGCATTTTCTGGAGGCTCGGGCATCCTTTCTTGAATATATTCCAACACATCATTGTTTTCAACTATGATTTCTAGCCTGACTTTCCATGCAAAAAAGTTTGATGCGTCACCCAACTTTTCATGTTTTTTTTAAGGTAGAGGAAGACATTTTGACCTTGACTAGACAATCTTCTTTCTAATGATGAGGGCTTCAATGCTTGTATTTTTTTGGGCTTGTCCTTCACCTCAACTCTGATACCATGTTAATTTTTTAGATTGTTCTATGTTGTATCAATTACTTTAGCCCAATTCACATCATCATTTAACAATGCATCCAATTATTAGCAATGTAATCAATCATAAACTATAACTAAAGATAGAAAAATATATGCATTGACAAAGAAAACAACAACACAACCATAAGAGGCAGCATATTGGTCCAAGACTAGGGAAAAACCCCACAAGGGGGAAAACCCTTTCAAATCTTCTTCTTTATTAGATCATCATAAAAAAAATTAGCAGAGTACAATGAGCCCAATACATAAACTTGCAGTAGATATTTACAGAACAGACTGCAGATCTACAGAGAAACCCCTTGATTCATTAGATCACTAAAGGAAACTTCCAAACCCTAGATCAAAATCTAGGATGCTCCCAGCAAGACTGACTGTGTGCGTCTGAAACTCCCTGGATGCTCCCTCGGCCATTGTGTGAGGGTGTTTATATCTTCCCAGCTGCTCTCAAGAAGAATGTATGCGTGCGTCCGAGGTGAAACTCACTCATATCAGCTCCAAACCCCTAGACACTCTCTTCCAGTTACTGTGTGTCCACCCGAGACTATCTGGATGCTCCCTTGACCACTCTCTGCAAGCGTCCAGGGACAACATCGTCTAATCTGCTTCAGAAACCCTGGACACTCCCTTCAAGCTTCTGTGCGAGCATTCGAGACTTCCTAGATGCTCCCTTAGCCACTCTGTGCATGCTTCCAAGGATGAAAAAGCTCAATTACATGCCTACGTCCGAGAAACAAAAACCCTTAGATTCGTGTAAACTTCACCCCTGTGATTTCGGACCCTTATGCGAACTTCCTCCATCATACATATGCGAACCAAGACAAAAGAAGTGAATAAAAGATGGATTGATCAATGTGTAGACATGAGCTTGAGGTCGATGTTATTTATAGGCTTTCATGAGGGTCCACTTGGGGTTGAGGCCAACCTAACTAATGCCACATGTGCTTAGGGTCAAACCATTCCATTATACATGAGTGGATAAAATAATTCCAAAATTAACTTCCGCTTGTCCAAACAGGGTGATATTTAGGTCAATTTTGATCCTCTTGAAAAGATCAATTTAATGTAATCATCATCTCGATCATCTGAGTTTTCCAAGGTGGAATTTGACCCTAGTTGAAAAAATTAACACCCTACATCAAGACTACTCCCATAGCATACCCTCTCGCATCTATCTCTACTTCAAAATCTTGGTGTGATTTTGGTAATGCAAGAACTCGTGCTTGACTGATCTTCTTATTTATCTCCTCGAAATCCCTTTGTTGACCCTTTTCCCACTAGAAAATCTAGTCACTTGTTGTTATGGCATGGAGCGATGTTGCTACCACTAAAAATGAGGCTATGAATTTCCTTATGTACTGTGTTGCCCCAATGAAACTCCTGACCTCAAAAACATTAGTGGGCACCTGCCATTTCATTATGGCCTCCATATTTGTAGGATGTTGTTGAGAATTCTAGGGAATTCATTAGACTTAGATTATTAATTGATTTATTTGAATATTTACATTTACTTGTGATACATTATTACATTATCATCAACATTAGTATGTTATTTCATCAAGATAAATGCGAAAAACAAGAAGATCACAATGCAAACAGTAAAGACACCAGAGATAGGCTCCAAGTCAGGGAAAAACCCCTCCAAAGGGGAAAACCCAGAGAACTCCTTATAGAATTTCTTTCAATGAAGAATTCCAAGACCAAGACACCATACCACCTCACCAAATACCAGGCCAACCACCTATAAAATTTATCTCACCAATATACCATGTCTCTACAATAATCTAACATGTGGAAACTCTAACTTGCCACAGAAAATTTGCATCATCAAACAAAGAGAGAGACTCCTTTTCTTGGTTGCCCTCCAGCCTTCTCCAAGGACCCTCACATCATCTTTAGCCATAGACTAAATCACCAAAAGATAGATCCTAATTATATGTTAAATGATTTCAAGTACTCTTATTTTTATAGGCTTTCAAGTGGGTTCTCAAGCCTCTCCTAGGCCGACTTCAAGGGGTTGGTCGACTTGGTCAAGTTGGTGGTTTCTAGACTTTTCCATGACATAAAAATATTTTCTTTACATTGATACATGAACTCTCCAAGGGAATTTACATTATTATGTTGGCTTTGACTCAAGACTAAACCCCTAGAGAACACAATGGGTGTTGGACCTAGGACCAATGACCATGGGTAAGAAATCCATTCTCAAAATAAATATGTTTTCTTTTACAACAATATTTTTCTTTTTCTTTCTTTGGACAAGCTCAATAATAATTACATCAAGTTGTGGTTCAAACACAATTATAAAGATCAAAACTAGTTACAACTTTCAATATATCTATCTTCAACTTTCTTCCACCTATCACATACCCCAGATACAAAAATTATTGTTGTGAAAACTCACACTTCTTGAGATTTGCTAGTAGTTGGTGCTTTGTTAATGTCTCTAGCACCTGTGCCAAATTGAGATGTGCTCCTCCCAAGTAGCACTATATACTAGTATATCATCCAAATAGACAATAACAAGTGAATTTATAAAAGGGCATAATGCATCATTTTTAATCTCATAGACGCAACTGGTGCATTACATAGGCTAAATGGCATGACTAACCACTCATATAAACCTTACCCAGTTTTGAAGGCATTATTCCATGTATCTTCTTCTTTGATTCGAAACTGGGGATATGTAGACTTTAAGTCTATCTTGTCAAAGTATTTTCTTATTGCAACTAATCTAGCAGATCATCTATCTTCGGGAGAGGGTACATATTCTCGAGCATGATTTTGTTCAATTCCCTATAATCCATACATATCCTCCAAGTTCCATCCTTATTTGGAAAAATGATGATGGGTGATCCACATGGTGATGTACTCAGTCGAATGCCACCTTCTTCCAGTAGTTGTTTCAACTTTTTCTTCACCTCACTTGCTTCTATAATAGATTGTCTATACAACTCAATATTTGGTAGTGGGGATTCTGGTAATAGTTGGATCTCTTGCTCCACTTCCCTCATAGGTGGTAACCCTTCAGGTTCTCGAAACACATCCATGTATACCTATAGCAACTCTTCCAATTGCTTTTTTTGTTTCTTATTACACCCTTTTATGGATACCTTTCCTCTTACTAACTCTTCTACGCATTGATTTTCTCTTAAAAATAGTGAAACATACTTCTTGCTAGAACTACTCAATTTATTGGCTTACTTGGCACTTACCAGCAAAATTTTTTACTTGCTTCTTTGCACATTGATGGTGAATGATTTTCCATCCTTGATGAATCAGTACTAGTTAGCTGTCTGCATTAATATTGCATCTCACATGTACATGTAGCGACTCCCAAACATGATTCCATATACATCAACAGGAACCACATCTAGTTCTACTTCATCAATAAAATAAACACTGATAGAAAATCTAGTTTTGCATTGTTTTGTTACCTTCATCTTTGCATCCTTTTTTACCTATCCCAATGGATATGGACTCAGATTGATCACGAACTTCCAATCCTAACTTCTTGACCAACTCTACTGCAATGAGATTCACCTGCAATATTGAGTCAAATAAATCATCAATCTTTGCCTTCTTAACCTATATCTTCGTATGGAAGAGTTTGATCATTTCTTTATCTTCCTATTGTCGAAGGCTACTCAAGTTTAGCTTCTTTTGCACTAAGATACAGACGATATTTTCATCCACATTCGAGCTACTTTCAACTTGGTTGCTCAAATTAGTGACCATAAGATTCTTCTTCTTATTGTATTTTTTTTTGTTATTCAAATTTATCTCTGGATGCAACTTCCAACACTTCTCCTCTATAAGGGAATTAAGGTTGCGGTGGTTGTTGAGATATTTGCACTGGTGTGTTGTGGTCGTCGTCTTTTTATATTTTCCCCCTTTTTGCTTCTTCTTCCCCTCACTAGAAGTGTGTTGTTTATCCTTCTTCTTTGATCCACTTGCTTGTGCTTTCTTCAAGTCTATGTTCTCTAGGTATTTTGGCTTGAATTACACAAGCCTCATCCACCAATTTTGGTTTGAATAACACACTTTCTCTCGCACATATGGTGTAGACCCCCCAAATAATTGAGGTGTACAAATAATAATGAAAATATGGTTGTAAGTACAAAGAATTATGGTGTGTGGCTAGTCAGCTGATACAGTCCAGAAATCCTCTTTGTGTGCTTTACCTCCTATCCCTTTTGGTTATTTTTACTCAACCATGGAACAAATTGTTGAAGAAAGTGTAACTAGGTTCGATCTTCATAAATGTAATTTTTATCTTTGTACTTGTAAAAGAAAAGAAATATTATTTTTGTAAATTATAAAATGAGTTTCTTGCTCATTACATAGGTCCAACACATGTTGAAGTGCTATAGGAAAGTCAAAGAGTCGAATAAAATGTTAAAGAGCTCTTCTTGAGAATATATGTAATGTAAATGAGTCAACCTAGAGTCTAGATCATCCCTCCAAGACAATCACAATCCTCTTGAAGAAGACAACAAGAAAAACGATGAAGAAAGTAGTTATGTCGGCCTCAAAATGTATATAAATATCAAGTCGGCTCACATATGGAGACAAACAACTATAAATATGCAACTAGAGTCACCATAGAGAGACAGAACTTTGGACAAGCCTCTACAACTTCGGATGAGGAAAGAACCTTGACATACCTCTGAAATCTCGGTAACAATTACAGTGACATCTTCGAACACCTCTCTGAAATCTCAGACAAGTGAAATGGTACAAGAATCTCGGATGAAGACAGTATTACAGTGTTTCGGTTGGAGAAGGATTCTATGGTTTTTGGATGGGTATGACAGGGGTATACACTCTCTCACAGTCTCAGCATAACTATGATAAGAAGGAACTCAGTAATCCCACAATGATATACTCTCAGCATAATTGTGATCTCAGTGCAAGGAGAATATAATTACAGTCTCGGTGAAGATATCAGTAAGAAAGACACAGTCACATTCTTGGCATAACTATTATGATGAGGATCTTAGTGATACTCTCTCGGCATACTTCTAGATGTTGTCATAAGTCTCAGTACAGCAGTGTTGCAACAATAGTGATCTCAGTAATGACCTTGATAGTACAACAGTAGTGAAGACCTCGGTGAAGCAGCAATGATGATGATGAACTCAGCAGTGACAAAGAAGAGGATTGGTGTCTTGGTCTTGGAGTGGCCTAATAGGTCAAGGGTCATGGTCTTGGTATTCATCAATTGGAATCTCTATAAGAAGAATTTTGTGTGGGTTTTCCTCTCAAAGAGTGAGAGGCTTTGGCCCTGGCAAAAAACCAACATTTTGTGTTCTTGTCTCTTGTATTTTGATAGTTATTTGATGAACTAAAGAAGACACACTCTAATAATAAGGAAAGATTGTACTAATAAGAAAAACCTCACAAATAGTTATCATACTAAGAAGAATCTCATTAATTGTGCTTGCCTAGATTCTTCAACATAAATGCACTCAAATCAATGTAACCCATTTTCCTCCTAGTGGCCTAGTTATAACACAAACCAATAGCCTACTAGTGGTTAGGTTTGTCTACCTCAACCCTTGATCGAAGTTATAGTATAGACTCTTCTAGAGTCTTCTACATCATAATCCTGCATCTAGCCCCTTTTACATGAATAATGGGGGCTAATGTGGCATCCTCTCGAATTATGGTTGTGAAAATAGGAAGGTCGACTTCTGAGTGGCATAATTTTCACATACGGACTCTGATTGACGCGATTCTTGTGTTATTGGAAAAGTATTTGTATGTAGAATAATAATAAAAGGTGTCACACTAAATTTGCAAACTTTTACCCCAAAAAAATGTCATTTGATTCCTAAAAAAAACTTCGAAAGGTTTGAAACCCCATTTTTCCAAACTGGATCCCACTAGTAAAAACAATCCCATGAACTTATTCCTCCACTTTTTCCACTCTAAAAGCATCAAGATGGATGAAAAACGATATAATGATCCAATCTAGATCAATAACATACCTTATTAATGGTTAACATATCTTTCCCAGCCTTTTGGCTAAGATCAAGTGTAGTGTTTGTTCTTATCAGTATAATATTGGATACATGGTTCATAGAACCACATAATATTAAATGTATAATTTTTATCTAAGAATTTATGGATATCCTTTAAAAAAATAGTTATTTTATTAAATAATTATGGAAATAGAGGTGTTGAAATAGATATTAGAGTTCACAAAATCTATACTTTTCTCCTTAAAACAAGGGAAAGCACAAAAAATACCCACCAATGGCTAGAACAATTGAATATTGTTTAAAATCAACCAAAGCCTTGCTAAATTCATTGAGAAAACATAAGGTTTTCTCCCAAACCACTGAATAAGCCACAAATATCTCCAAAAAATATAGAAACATATGAAATTTGTTCAAAAAATGCATAAATATGAAATAAATATACTAAGCAACAATTGAAACAAAGAAATTTTCTTCTTAAATTGTAGAATTAAGCTTTAAGACAAGAATTACAATGAAACTTTCAAATATTTGAAGTCGATCAAAAACCCTCAAAAATATTTTATGTTTTATGGATTTTGTACAATTTGTACATTCATGTGGACCTATCCATACAATTGTACTGCTGAAAAAAATTGGTTGGTCCAAAAAAACATTACACATGGAACCTTGCAATTAGTCTCCCTAGCTCCAATTTAACCCAAAAAAAAAAATCAAACCAAAAGAAATAAGACTAATTTTCTCTCTTAAAATATGAACCTAGCTTTAAATCAAGCAAATGAATGATGCTTATCTCTTAAACCAAAACAATAATGCCTAGTTTCAATTGGTCCAAAACCCCTTTGGCTCCTCGGTGTGTATTAGAAGTATTCTCTTGATTTGTTAGTGAACTTGGCAGACTCAAAGCCCTTTTCTTTATTCACTTCAACTTCTTCTCGCCATGGCTATAATACAATATTATGAAAACCAAACATACAAGTAAACCAAGAACACAAGAGAGCAACCCTCTCTTTGTAACATTGAAAGGACATTAGCCCCCACTACATAAACCTTGAACGCATGCACTTGAAAATGACTTCTATGTAGTTCAAGTCATTAGTAACCTAAGTTAAAAAGTGACTTTATTAATAGGCCTATGTCTATAATTTAGATGACCTTTATATTTTAGCAAACAAACATAGCCTTAGTTTAGAGAATTTTTTCACCAAGTTTCTAGAGATAAAAATTATTCCCATCCTCTCCATTCAAGTAAGCATTGTTAAGTCTTTCTTTCACAAAGTTTTGAAAGTTTTGAGTTATTGGATCATTGTCTTGAGGGAAAAAAAAAAAAAACAAATTTCAGGGATATGATGGGCATAGTTTTCGACAAGTTTACGACTTCGTGACAATGATAGATAGATCAATGACTAATTCTTGTAGAGCACCGCAACCATGACTAGTCTATTAAGTAATCATATATAAATTTATATAAGAAATGTACATGTTATTTATATGAATTATACAGTATGTGTTGCACAAAGTGTTGTCGTTGATGATAACAAGTGCCATTGATGTCAAATGGAATGTCTAAGGAAGTAGCATAGTCATTCATGAATCAAAGGAATCATTATGATAATTTTATCCCTTGCATGCCCTGTATAAAGTGAAGTTAAAGTGGTTTGAATTTATTTTTTTAATGTATGATGTCCTATGGATGGTATAGTTCGATAGCTTTGCTCAAGACCTTTCCAACAATGTGTCATACTTGGAAAAACTCCTCTCAGATGAGTAAGTTATGTTCGTTTGAAGTTGGTAGTAGCAATGAGGACCAAAAACACCAAATTTATTGAAAAACATCAAATTTTTTAACCAACAAGTTTCTTCTAAGAAGATATTTGGTTTTGTGGTGAAATCTATAGAAAATGTCACATAAACATGCACACTATTTAACCCATTAAATATTGAGCATCTTCTAGAGGATCTAACCATTAAAATTCTCTCAAACGACAAATGGTGTGCCAATTTTCCCAAGGTTTAACAGGGTTGCCCCTCCATGTTGGCCCAATCCCATAGCGACACATGGTGAGTTTTGATGATGATGTAGCAAGGTCAAAGGAAATGACATGGCATGACACATCATCAAGATGATGTTAGCAGGGACATGGTGAAACCAAGGACTGCCACATGGCAAGTACAATCAGCGATTTTTTATTCGTCAAACAATTGAAATGCATGACACATGGAACCAAAAAGGAATTACCACATGGCATGATGAGGTCATGTTGATGTCAGCATGCCAATGGCCATGGAACCCTAAGGACCAGATCATATGGCATGGTCACATTGGTGAATGGGCTAAGTCATATTGTCTTTGGCCGAGCCATTTGTCATATGGTCGGATTAGTGCGTCATATAGGTAAAAGTTCTAGAATAGTTGGCATGCATGTTAGCCCCAAGGAATGGCTTTGTGCAATGGAGGTCCACATACAAAGGTATTTATACACTCGTTCATCAATCCAATTCGGACGTGGATAACACTAAAAACATATGTGAGTTCTGAGCACTGTTAGTGTGAAAACTTAGAGTTATTTTTTGTGATTGGTTTTGTTCTTTTCATTTGTCACTAGTTCGCAAAGGAAGTCTCGAATATGGAGCAAGCAGTGATTGTGGGCAGGAAAATATATGTGATGGTTTTGCCTCACTGATGAGTTTATGGCATTTGAATATAGTTGGTCACGGGATTGAAACCCCATAGGTCGATGACTTGGCACAATTTGTTTGTTATGATGTGGGTATATTCTAGCCTAACCGATGATGTGAATTTTTGATTCCTATATCAAGAAATATTGGTATTCACTACAAATTTAATTTTTCAACAACAAATCAAGCCCTTGTGACAGTGTATAGATTTGTAGCCTAGTTGTAGCAGCGACTTCTTCCTAAAGTCTAGGCAAATAACATTGGACAATGCAAGGTCAAACCCTGGTCATTTAAGGGCTAATACCTTGATCTGTGACAGCGGTCAGACTCAGTTGACTAGGGCAGTTGAGAAGCAACAAGGTCTGGTACTAAAGTTGATTTAAGGTCTAAATTAGGGCAGTAGGTTTGTTAGCAAATGTTGTGGACCTAAACTTTTAGTGTGAAGGATTAGGTTTATAACCCATTTTGTATTGTTGGGTTGGTTTCATGTGCTTGAATTATTGATGAACGGGACATTGGTTAATCTATTTATTGGAATTAATGTTATTTCTATTTGCAAGAATTGAAAATAATCATGTGATCTATTTGCAAATGAAACCTAAGTCCTAATAGGGCCTAACTCTATACTTTGGTTCAACTATGTACTGCCTCATGTATTGAGATCTCAGCTCCATAGTTAGCTCAGTGTCATCATTTCTACTAAGGTTAAGCAATTCTACAAAGTTGTGATTTTGTAGCAACTACCGTTGGTTTCACAACAACTGGATTTTGTAGAACTGCTACAAAATCATCACCTCTCACACTTATAATTAAAGCATAGCCTAAATAAATACATGAAAGCAAATCCAATCAAACTATTAAGAATAAAATTCAACACATTGAAAGAAATGAAATTAACAAGCACACTTTCATAAATTAAACATGGTTGTTCTATTGCAATTAAACAAAATACAAACTACAATATGCTAATAAAATAGAAAATGAATATAGTGCAAAGCTTTACTTCGAGTGGGTCCAACTCAGGTTTAGCCTGTACCTGAAAGCTTATAAATTTACTAGCACAACTTTAGTGAGCAAGCCAAAACATCCACGAGCAGGAGATTTATATTAAGAGAAAGCAAAATTACAACATAAGTTTATATGTTGTCTATGGTGTATCAAAGTACATATATTTATAAAAATAGAAAGGAATATAAGTCCCAACAATAGTTTGAGAGATCTTTCACAACCTAAAGTCGGTAACTAAACAGTTTTTCATCTCAAACATCAAATGCCTAAATGGAGAGTAGGCATAACAAATTGATTATGGTGAAAGTTATTAATTAGTCTTCGATGTTGTAACGATTATTGCACACTGAATTGTCTTAGATATACTTTAGTTGGAAGTGTAATAATAATTGGACAATGAAATGCATTCCATGGAATCAGACTAGCTGGAATTAGCTCTATGCGCAACTTTCTTATAACAACATACAAGTGGCCACAACCATATGTATTGTACTCCTTCCACATGGTTAATTATGGATAATTTCTCCTTTTATGACATGTGTGTGAATTCTTTAGATGCCACGTATTGCTTCCTCAAGTTGTCAACATGTTGTTGATCACATGACACCTGGTGGTAAATGACTGCACTTCTATACTTACTTGAGTTAGCGCCTCTTTTATTCCATGCATAATAATATATTAAAGCAACTCTTGAACATTCTTAGTTCTAATTTAAAAACTATAGTAAGGAAACTAGTAAATAAATAATTCATACCTTGAGCTGCCCACAATGTATGTACAAGGTTTTAGTAATGATTTAAGGTGAAAAAGAGGTGGATTGGTCAAAAATAAATCAGGGTAGTTTTGTAGCACAAAGCATAAGTTTGTTGATGAGTTCATGGCCCATCATCAACGACTTGGCACAATGTTGTATCATATCTCTCGCTTGATGGATTGACACGATTTTGTTTGTTGTCTTTTTTAGATGTGGTTATAGCCTAGCTTGATGATTTGACATAGTGTTGTATGTTGACTTGTGAAGATATCTCTAAGCCAATGACTTGGCACAATTTCATTTAGCCTAGCTCGACAACTTGGCACAATGTTGTATCATGGAGATATATGTAGCTCGATGACTTGGCACAATTTTGTTTGTTAGCTCGTTATGATGTGGGTATAGCGCAACTCAATGATTTGACAAAATGTTGTTTTTTGACTTGTGGAGATATCTTTGGGTCAACGCCATGGAGAAATTTCATTTAGCATAGCTTAACGATTTGGCACAATGTCAGATCATGGAGATATCTCTGATCCGATGGCTTGGCACAATTTCGTTTGATGGCTCATCTTGACATAGGTATAACTCAGTTTTGACAAGATCGGTCCAATGACGTGGGATAGTTTTGATTGACTCAACCTTAGTAACACGGGTCATGACGTGCTAATGTCTATCTGAATTGGTTCAAATTGAATTGACAACTCCACCACTGCAAGAGGTATATTGTAGTGTAGTTGGTTGGCATGTGGCTTGTCTCATGTGAGGTAAAGGGTTTGAACCTAATGATTGGTTGATTATTTTTGTTTTTTTTCCAACGAAGAATCATTTTGTAGAGTGGTTAAGCCAACTGAAGACAACTCTTTTGTGGAATGTCAGCCAGATCTAGTCAATTTGTAGAATGCACGCAAATTGTGTTATTTTGTCAAACCATTAATTTCTTTTTTTGGTTTTATATGGTTTTTGGGTCATTATGAATCCAAATTGAATTATAGAAGAAGAATCATGATCAAAATTCAGTTTTGATCATCCCAAAAGGCATGTAGTGCCTTGATGATGTGTTTTGGATGTCCATAATCTATAATCTTGCTTTTGGGATGCTTCATAGTTTGTGAGCAAGTTGTAGCGGGTTGTGCTTGTATGAGCAAATCGGGATCAAGGAAATGTGTCATGATACTAGATTGATGAAGAGATTGTTGTAATGACCAAAGCAGGTTATTAGCAGGTTATGACAACATTGTGACAATAGCAACATGATTAGTTTTGAAGACCTATATTGAAGAGCATGTGGATCTAGTTTGAAATATTGTGAAAAGTGTTTCGCCCTAGATTGAAGGTGGTGGGGGCATCCATCGAGGTTGGTGCCTAAATTAGGTTTATTTCTACAACAATTCGAAGCTTGCACATTCTTTAGGTTGACTTCTCAATCAAGTTGTAGCCTATTGCAAGTGGGTGCTTGCACATTTGCAAGGTTGTTGCCTCAATTAGCTTCTAGCCTACTGCAAGTAGTTTCTTGCACATATTGGTGGTGGGTGCGTCCATGTTGGGAAAGGTGGGGTGAATCAATATTTTCTAGCAATTAGCTATTAGAAATTAATTAACGGAGCAACGAAACACATAAAATATTGCGGAAACACAAATAAAGAAACACATAAAATAAGAGAGACACAAATATACGTTGTTCACCCAATTTGGTCTATGTCCACAAAGAAACAACCAATTCTTCCTTTTATATTATCCACCAAAATGAAGAGATACAACCTACAACAAATCCATTGTAATTTCCTCTTCGTTATCACACAATCTCCTCTCTCTTTCTCACTCAGAATAATCATTCACGGCCGCAATAAAATCCCCTCATATAAACTGAGGGTTTCCTTCTAAGGAAAAAACCTATAAATTAACATAACTTCTACCAGAAGATCATACGCCTAACGAATGACCCAGATTGACTATGAAATTATAATATTTTACAAGGAAAATTTTCATCTATTTTTAGCTTTGGGGGTGCTACCCCTGAACCCCCGCCAGGGGGTGGCTCATAAAATCGTCGTCACCCCACCTGGACCCCCCTGACAACGATCATATGGGAGGTGTTTCCGCCCCATTAAGAACAAGGATCCAACATTACTGAAGCAAAAAAACTTTGAATAATTAGGAACATAATCATGCACCACACCCAACATTAGCACTTCTTAATATTTTTTAGAGCATTAGTTAATCTTTTAGTTATTATTATTTTTCTTCTTTAGATAATCATAAACAATAATCCACAGTAGACAATATCATATAAAAATGCAGAAAGATAAAATAGTTGACACAATATTTTTAGTTGGGAAACCCCCTCTAGGTCAAAAACCATCGAATGCTTCTTAGCAATTGTCTTCTCCTCCTCTTTAAAAGAAAATTAATCACATCAAATTTTTAGCTATAACTGAAGGAGGATCCAACCCCCTCATTCACAGGCTACAACCCATAGGCGCTACCAAAACTTAATAACGTGTTGCAACCTAAAGGATGCCCCAATGCCCCGTAAGTAGGACATAACCTGAGGAGTGTCCCAACACTCTGTTTACCAGCTGTTGTTGGAAAGGATACTTCCTCACCCTGTAGTTTATTAGCCCCAACTGAAAGGATTCCCCAACACCTTGTGTAGGTTATGAAATGCCCTAGCACCACCCTGTCACCCTAAAGTTATCTAAGGCCACAACCTAAAGGTGACTCTAATCACCTACCTTGCACCAACCTGTCACCCTAAACAGCATGCAGACCAAGTTTCACAATTTTCAGACTGGATCTCCATGTGCTTTGAATCAATATAAGAAAGTTGTAATGAAGATAATGATGTTTTTTATGATATGTATATCCTGTCAAGTCCTGCTACAAAAAAATACTAAATCTGACCACTGCACAATGTTGCACATTGAAACTCACTGCTCAATTGTACATCATTGTCCCTGCTCAACTGCACATCACTATCAACAGCACATCACTGAGAATTGTACATCATTGTTGTTGTTCAAATTGATATCATCATTGCACTTCTCATGAATGAGTAACTGTCATAGGCTCATAAGCAGATTGCCACATCATTGAACCCATCACGTTGTATTGTTGCATGTGTTCAATACAAGTATCTGAGAATGGCACAATCCCAGATGCCACAGTTCATCCCTATGACCTGCTACCACTGCGCTCAAGCTTTGCCCATAGAGAGCTACTAGCATATGTTACTTCATTGCTAAGCACTACTCACACACTGTTATCCATCGTTACTTCAATAAGTTATACAACAAGGTGACGTGTCCTCATAAACATGTTACCCTGTAAGGTCATAATTATGTTACTCAAGTTACCCTAGGTTATCATAGTCATTGTCAACTCAAAATTATACTAGTCAAAATCAACATATCAATAACTTGTTATGTCAGTCAACCATAATCTTGCATGTAGAGTGTCAAGTCTAGTCAAAGTCAAAATTTTAACATATGTGTTATGTCTATAAGATCTACTCTTACAAATTCAAAGTCAAAGTCAAGGAAAAATGTTATCTGTTATCAATGAGTCAAAGGCAACAATCAAGTTTCATGTCAAGCATTCTCTTGGCATATTGTTATGTCAAGTAAATTGTTATGTCATTAGGTCAAGTCAAATCAAGTCATGGCAAATCAATGATAAGTTATTATATCCTTTCATGTACCAAGCCAATTGACAAACACAAGATTACAATCCAATTGTCATATTGCATAACATTCTTAATGTGTCTAGGTCACAATAATTGTCATCACACTTGTTATGTGAAGAAAATGTCATCAAGATATGTCAACTTATTTAGGTTAAATAGGTTAATTAAATTAATCAGGTTTTGTGGTCAAGCCAATAGGTAGTTTCCTCATCTCAAATATTGTAAGCACATACTAACATAGTCAACACTTGTCATTGTCTCATTAACAATACTACTATTATTTATGCCACTATTTATTACATTGTCACATCAACAATGTCAGTGTTACTCCACTCTTAAATCAGTTAGACATTCAACAAGGAGATTCACTACAACACTATTGTTTTACAAGAATATATCAAATCAAGTTAAGAGATATTTCAATAATACAAGGTGTACCACTCATCAAGTCAATTCATCATTGTGTAAAATCATTTGACAGTCAACAGGAGATGCTACAACATAATTGATATGTCATAAGTTAGCATTAAGTCACAAGGTCAAAAACCTTAGAGAGACCTTCTTTTCCTTAACACATTTAAATACTTGATCTGTTTCCCTATCATTTACAGGAAATAGTCCAAAAATGACTTAATTAGTGCCCTATTAGCGATGCCTTAGTGCAGGAGTGATCAAGGTTGAAATTGCCCTCACAAATACCTTTAAAGGCCTTGTTAGCCTTCAAAGACTCCTCATTTCCTAAGGACGATACTCGCAGCCATTAAGAAGCTTTGGAAAACCCTTCACTGCCCTAGTTTGGGCTTTGAAAAGAGAGGTTGCAGGAGACTGGGAAGCCCTAACCATAGACATAAACCATACCAAAAACATGCATAAACATGCCACAAAACACTTAAGTTTAAAGAAGCATAAGAAAATCACCTCAGGAGACAGAGTTGGAAGAGGAAAAAAGGGACCAATCCATAGAAATTTATCCAAGGAATTCACCCAAGAATCTCACTGCCCTAGTCTGCTACAGGGGGCTGAAAATCTTCTGTAAAATTTTAAAGCAAGTTGATCACAAACTTGTTGAGATGAATTGTGTGAGTGTGAGAGGCTAAAGGGTCTATTTTTATAGGTTGAATTAGGCCTTTTAGGTGAACTTTGGATGAGGCCTTATAAAAAGGTTGAATATATTTACTTTTCTAATATATCTATATATATATATATATATATATATATATATATATTAATTGATTAAATTAAATATTAAGCTAGGATATTGTTGGTATTATTGAAGAGGAATTTTACTGTTAAGGCTTGTGACAGATACATTTTATAAAGAAAAAAATGTCTCCTAGGATGATGCTCCTATAAACCTAATTAATTACCCTTAAGTTAATTAATTAATAACCCCTATTAATATTTGTCTAGAAAAAATTTCAATTCCACTGGAATTTTAAAATCAATGATTGGCTTAATGCATATTGTTAGGATATTCCGACACAAGGAAATAGTTAAGTACAACTTGGTCTAGTATAGAGTTAGGTAAAGTGTGTTTCTTTACTGTTGTACATTTTGTAACTTACAATCCGACAGTCACGATATGTAGTGATCCGACGGTTCATTCTCTCCTCGGTATTACCGACACTTGATCCGTGGCTTGACACCCGATTGGTCCATGATTTCTATTTAAAGCGCATGGAGGGTCATTTGTAGGGTAATCCGTGCATGAGAGAAACATATGTAAATTTTCATTCTTTTATTAATAAATTGCCTGAAGTGGCCGCGTTGGCTCAGGCCGTGGACTGTTTCCCTCTTTGAGGGTTTTAACCACGTCAAAAATACTGGTGTATTGATCTGCGATCTGGTTGTGAGCGGTGTTCTGTCTGAGGAAAACTTTTGTATCTAACCCATACTCGTCCTGACCTTTCCTTTGTTGTTGGCCTTGTTGCTCGGTTCATGCAAAACCCCCGTGAAAGTCATTGGAAATAAGCTAAAAGAATACTTCGTTATGTTCGAGGTACAGTTCAGTTTGGGATTCATTACAGTGCCGAAGCATCTCCTCTATTGGTTGGTTTCACTGATTCCGATTGGGCTGGTGACCCTGATGATCGGAAGTCTACTGCCGGTTATGTGTTCACTCTTGGTTCAGGACCTATTACATGGGCTTGCAAGAAACAAGGTGCCATTTCTCTTTCATCAGCAGAAGCAGAGTATTGTGGTGCCGTAGAAGCTAGTAAGGAAGCCTTCTGGCTTTGTCAGATCCTGTCAGAGTTTGGCTTTGAGCAGCAGCATCCGACTACACTTTGGTGTGATAATCAAAGTGCCATTCAGCTATGCAAAGATCCAGTCCAACATCAGCGCAGCAAACACATTGAAATGCACATGCACTTCATCAGAAAGCTCATTCACGACCATGTTCTTGAAGTGCAATATTGTTCAACAGATGATCAAGTTGCAGACATCTTCACAAAGGCTCTCACAGAGGCGAAGTTCACTAAACTTCGATTTATGGTTGGAGTTCAGGAAGTTGTCACTAAGGGGGGATAGGCTCTAGTGCTTCCTTCCTTCTCCTATTGTGTCATATCTGTAAATCCTTCAATCCTATCCCAAGTTGTTCTTAAGGGGGGATGTTAGGATATTCCGACACATAGGAAATAGTTAAGTACAACTTGGTCTAGTATAGAGTTAGGTATAGAGTTAGGTAAAGTGTGTTTCTTTACCGTTGTACATTTTGTAACTTACAATCCGACGGTCACGATATGTAGTGATCCGACGGTTCATTCTCTCCTCGGTATTACCGACACTTGATCTGTGGCTTGACACCCGATTGGTCCATGATTTCTATTTAAAGCGCATGGAGGGTCATTTGTAGGGTAATCCGTGCATGAGAGAAACATATGTAAATTTTCATTCTTTTATTAATAAATTGCCTGAAGTGGCCACGTTGGCTCAGGCCGTGGACTGTTTCCCTCTTTGAGGGTTTTAACCACGTCAAAAATACTAGTGTATTGATCTGCGATCTGGTTGTGAGCGGTGTCCTTTGGTGTTCTGTCTGAGGAACTTACCCTGTAAATTCCTACACATATAGTCCTGCCTAGTTTGTGAAGTTAGTGATTAGTTTATTTCTTTTGGTTCTTGGAGCTATTCAACTTATAAATAATGAGATTGCAGTGATAATCATTATCATATATTGAAAATCGTAGGTGAATAAGGTGTCATATTACTATCCCCTGGGGTTTTATCTCACAAAACGAGGTCTTCAACTTCAAACTCAATTCTCTCTCAAACAAGGAGGAACCACGGGGCATACCACATATCAACAAAAACATCTCTTTGAGGAGAATCTAATGACCTATATCTCCAACCCAAATTCAATAATTTGACCCTTCAAAATCCCTTGACAAAGTCGAGGTACATCCTAAGTCTAGGGAACCCAAACCATAAGACTCGGGTTTTCAACCATCCAACAGTGGAGCTGCCAACTTGATTTAATCCAACAATTACTAGGAAGTGTTCATTAACCATTTGAAGTCAATGACTGGTGGTTTTAGTCAAAGTCAAACCCAATCATCTCCATGGGTTGACATCAATGACAACACCATCCAACAATCTACCCCGTTTTCATTGAGGGCAACACATGTACTCCTTCTGCGAGTACAACTACTGTTGACTTCATGCTTCATCTCATTCTCGAGATTTCAATTTCCTTTTCATGATTTCTCTCCCCCTTTGACATCAATGGAAATGGGTGACTCCCCCTAACAATCTCCCTTCTTCTTTTGGACCTGTCATATGAGTGTGCTTCCCTTGATAATAAGCCTTCCTATAATAATCTGTCAATGACAATCCCTGTGGACTTGTAACCTTCATGTGCTCCCCCTGATGAGAATCCTTCCTTTGTTTGTGGACCTGTAATCCTTTAATTGTTCTTCTTCCCCTCAATCTGTTATAAATTTGACACAATTGTCCTCAAGTTGTTGTCTTTTCCATGTTGTCTATCTGTCAATGGTAGACCTATGCCACATACTATTGTATAGACTCCCCCTCCTCAAAATTCAAGAAGTCAACGAGCGAGATTGTTTAAAATAGTGTGTTACCCAACAAGCCATCTTGATTTGTGTCATTATCTAAAGCAACTGTTAATTCCTCATGACCTTTTTCTTTTACGAACGTTGAAAGCATAAATTTTGAGACCTCCGTATTTGCTTAATCTTCTTCTTATACCTTTTTCCTTTTCTAGATATTCTTGTACCTGAAATCTTGAGACATGTGCCCATAATTATGATACTTGAAGCATTCAATGTTTTCCATAGGTAATTCCATCTAATATCTACAATCACGAGCTATATGGCCATAGTCATGGCATTTGAAACAATAATGCTTGACTCATCCAACACGAATTATCTGCTAACAAATACATCATGAAACATACCTCATGATCCTAGAAACTTGCTTTGTGGATGATAACAGTTCCTACCAAATACTTCACAATCCCTAGCCATATTTCCATAGTTAGTACATAAAAAGCAATAACCATTAAATGAACATGCGTACCTGGATGATTCTTTCGAAGGCAATGTTCCTTGATAATTGTACATGTCAACAACTTTACAATCCTGAGATATATGTCTAAAGTTAGCACATGAAAAACAATAACCATTAAATGAGCGAACGTACTTGGATAAGTTATTATTCTTCGATTCATTACTTTGATCAGTCTTCATCTCAATCTCACTTTGTGAAGATGTGGGGCTTGTACGTTCATCAGCTAAAGGCTTACCTACTCATTTTTTCAATTCATTATATGTTTTTTCCATGGTATGTAATTGTTCTTTTTGCAATTCCTTGAACTTTTTGACTTCATTAGGGGTTGTGTCAAGTTCTTATTGCTTTTGAGAAATGTCTTCTTGAAATTCGTCTTTCAATCAGGTTCTTCTCTTTTTTTTCTTATTCTACCGATAGCTTGAGAAGAGTGGTCTCTTCCACTTCTTTTGTAAGTGCATGTATCTATTCCTTTAGCTTTTCATTTTTTGTCCTAAGTCATCTTATTTCTGTTGAAGAGGTTTCCAATTCCTTTTTCTTCTAGTCAACTGTAGATATGCATCTTTGATCAAATTCCTTTAATTGACTTGCTAAATCCTTCTTTTCAATTTATGCTTCCTACACTTGTTTCTTAAGCTCGTTGATCTTTGCAAATGCTACATCATTTCATGTTTCTTTTGATCGACTTCTTTCTTGAGTGTGTGATTTTTTGTCTCCATTTTTTTCATTTTAATCTTTCTGGCTTCTTCCAACTATACTCTAAGACTGTTAATGATTTTCTTGGATTCTTCGTTTTTCTTATTGATTTCTTTGGCACATTCTTCTGGTGTTTCCAATTATGCTTCCAAAAATTTTTCCTTTTCCATTTGATTCTTAAGTTCTTTTATAGCCCTGACCACTTCATTTTGAAATTCGACCTTACTCATTTGTTCAACTTCTTCACTATCATCATTAGGATCCACATTATTTTCAAGATCCATATATTGACCTACATGCT
The DNA here is from genome assembly GCA_031772625.1 of Pinus tabuliformis. Taxonomy (NCBI): domain Eukaryota; kingdom Viridiplantae; phylum Streptophyta; class Pinopsida; order Pinales; family Pinaceae; genus Pinus; species Pinus tabuliformis. The sequence continues at coordinate 241,369,021 of CM062815.1, forward strand.
TCTTTGAGTAGAGATTATGAAGCCTTTCCCAAATAAATTTGATTTTTGAGCATTAACCAATTTTTTCTTTGACAGAATTTGACCAAACATTAAAAATGACATTCATCGCTTTCAAATTGTACCTTTTATCTTCGTCGGTAGATGTGTCTCCATAAACAACAGATTTCCATACGTCATGAGATTGTAAATGGACTTCCATTCTAGATTCCCATATCCATTAATTATCTTCATCAACTTTGGGAGTCTATGAACAATACTGATTTTCTTCATATGTTACTGCACCTGAACCTTCTTTTGCATCCTTGGAATTTTGTGAAACTTGCTTCTTTCATTTTCACATCTATATGCTCTCATATCTACCTTCCACCAGTTAAGTTGTTACTAAAGGAACCAAGCTCTGATACCAATTGTTGGAAATACTAAGAGGGAGGGGGGGTCAATTAGTGTTTCTTAGCAAGTAACCATTTTTAATCTTTTTTAGAGCATTAGTTAATCTTTAGTTATTATTATTGTTCTTCTTCAGATAATCATAAACAATAATCCACAATAGACAACACCATACAATAATGCAAAAAGATAAAACCCTAGACACAAAGATTTTTAGTTGGAAAACCCCCTCTAGGTCAAAAACCACCAAACACTTCTTAGTAATTGTCTTCTCCTCCTCTTTAAAAAAAGTAATTACATCAAATTTTCAGCTACAACTGAAGGAGGCTCCAACCCCCCAAATCACAGGCTACAACCTGTAGGACGCTACTAAACCCTAATAACCTACTACAATCGAAAGGATGCCCCAACGCCTTGTAAGCTAGGCCATAACCTGACGAGCGTCCCAAAATTTTGTTTACAATTGTTGTCGAAAATGATACTTCGTTGCCCTGTAGTTTATCAACCCCAATTGAAATGACGCCCCAATGCCTTGTGCAGGCTACGACTTGCCCTAGCACCACCCTGCCACCCTGAAGTGTTCTCATGCCACAACCTGAAGGTGACTCCAATCACCTACCTTACACCAACCTGCCACCCTAATCAACAGGTGGACCACGTTTCAAAATTTTTAGACTGGATCACCCTATGCTCTGAATCAATATAAGAAAGTTGTAATGAAGATAATGATGCTTTGTATGATATGTATATCCAATCAAGTCTTGCTACAAAAAATTGCTCAATCTGACCACTGCACAATCAAATTAATCACTTCACAATGTTGCACATCAAAACTCAATGCTCAATTGTACATCATTGTCACTGCTAAACTGCACATCATTGTCAACTGCACATCACTAAGAATTGTACATTATTGTTGCTACTCAAACTGATATTGTCATTGCACTGCTCTTGAATGAGTAATCGTCATAGGCTCATAAGCAGACTGCCACATCATTGAACCAATCACATTGTACTACTGCAAGTGTTGAATACAAGTGTCTGAGAATGGCACTATCCCAGATGCGACATTTCATCCCTATGACCTATTACGACTACTCTCAAGCTTTGCCCACATAGAGCTCCTAACATATGTTCCTTCACTGTTGAGCATTGTTATCCATTGTTACTCAATAAGTTATATAACAAGGTGATGTATCCTCATAAACATGTTACCCTGTAAGGTCATAATTATGTTACTCAAGTTATCCTAGGTTATCATAGTCATTGTCAACTCAAGGTTCTATTAGTCAAAGTCAACATATCAATAACTTGTTATGTCAGTCAACCATCATTTTTCATGTAGATTGTCAAGTCTAGTCAAAGTCAAAATGTCAACATATGTGTTATGTCTATAAGATCTACTCTTACAAATTCAAAGTCAAGGAAAAATGGCATCTACTATCAATGATTCATAGTCAATAGTCAAGTTTCATGTCAAGCATTATAATAGCATATTGTTATTTCAAGCAAATTGTTATGTCGTTAGGTCAAGCAACATGTTATGTCATTAGGTCAAGTCAAATCAAGTCATGTCAAATCAATGATAAGTTATTAGAGCCTTTCATGTACCAAGCCAATTGGAAAACACAAGATTATTGTCTAACTATCATGTTGCATAAAATTCTCAATGAGTCCAAGTCACAATAATTTTCATCACACTTGTTATGTCAAGCAAATGTCATCAAGATATGTCAACTTATTTAGGCTAAATAGGTTAAGTAAATTATTATGGTTTTATGGTCAAGCTAATAGATAGTTTCCTCCTTGTCTCAAATAATGTAAGCACACACTAACATAGTCAACACTTGTCACAATCTCATTAACAATTTTACCATTGTTTGTGCCACTATTTATTACATTGCAACATCAACAATGTCATTGTTACTTCATTCTTAAGCCAGTTAGACAGGAAACAAGGAGAGTCACTATAGCATTATTGTTTTACAAGGATATATCAAATCATGTCAAGAGATATTTCAGTAATACAAGGGTGTACCACTCATCAAGTCAATTCATCGTTGTGTAGAATCATTTTACAGTCAACAAGAGATGCTACAACAGAATTGATGTCATAAGTTAGTATTAAGACACAAGTTCAAAGACCTTGTTGCCCTTAACACATTTAAATACTTGATCTGTTGTCCTATCATTTACAGGAAATAATCCAAAAATGACTTAATTATTTGCCCTAGCAGTGATGCCCTAAAGCAGGGGTGATCGAGGTTGAAATCGCCCTCACAAATACCTTCAAAAACCTTGTTATCCTTCAAAGACTCTTCGTTTTCCTAAGGAGGATACTCGCTACCCTTAAAAATCTTTCGACAACACTTTGCTACCCTAGTTTGGCCTTTGAAAATAGTTCGTCGCGGACTGAGTAAGCCCTAACCGCAGACATAAACCATACCAAAAACACATTGAAACATGCCACAAAACACTTTAAAGCAACATAAGAAACTCACCTCAGGAGACTGAGTTGGAAGAGGTAAAAGAGGGGCCAAACTGTAGAAATTTATCCAAGGAATTCACCCAAGTATCTTGTTGCAGTAGTCTACTATAGAACGTCAAAAATATTTTGTAAAATTTCATAGCAAGTTGATCACAAACTCGTTGAGATGAATTGTGTGAGTGCAGGAGAAAAAAGGTCTATTTTTATAGGTGTAATTAGGCCTTTTACGTGAACATTGCAGAATGCCTTATAAAAAGGTTGAATATATTAACTTTTCTAATAATTTTTTATTAATTGATTACCTTAAATCTTAAGCTAGGATGTCGTTGGCCTTATGGAGGAGAAATTTTACTTTTAAGGCTTGTGATGGATACATTTTATAAAAAAAAGAGTCTCCTAGGATGATGCTCCCATGAACCTAATTAGTTACCCTTAATTTAATTAATTACTAACCATTATTAATATTTGTCTAGAAAAAATTTCAATTCCACTAGTTAGTATCAATCATTGGCTTAGTGCATATGGTCCTACCTAGGTTGTGAAGTCAATGATTGGTTTATTGCCTTTGGTTCTGGAAATTATTTAACTTATACACAATGAGATTGTTGTGATAATCATTGTCATATATTGACAACCATAGGTGAAAAAAGGTGTTATGTTACTACCCCCTGGGGTTTTAGCCCACAAAACTGGGTCTTTAACTTCAAACTCAATTCTCTGTCAAACCAGGAGGAACCACAGTGCATACCACATATCAACATAAACATCTCTTTGAGGAGAATCTAATGACCTAGATATCCAACCCAAACTCAATGGTTTTAACCTTCAAAAACCCTTGACAAAGTTGGGGTACATCCTCATTCTGGGGAACCCAAGCCCTAGGACTTGGGTTTCAACCATCCAACAATGGAGCTGCGAACTTGATGTAATCCAAAAATTACCAGGAAGCGTTCATTAACCATTTTAAACCAATGACTGGTGTTTTTAGTCAAAGTCAAACCTAGTCAACTCCATGGGTTGACATCAATGATAGCACCATCTAACAATCTCCCCCTTTGTCATTGATGGCAACACACGTACTCCTTCTACGAGTAAAAATCCCCATGACTTCATGCTTCATCTCCTTCGCGATATTTTGACTTCCTTCTCATGATTTCTCTCCCCCTTTGACATCAATGGCAAAGGGTGACTCCCCTTGACAATCCACCTACTTCTTGTGGACCAGTCATTTGTCTATGCTTCCCTTGACAAGAAACCTTCTTGTAGTAATCTGTCAATGACGATTCCTGTGGACCTGTAACTTGCACATGCTCCCCCTAACGAGAAGCTTTCCTTTGTCTGTGGACCTGTAATCCTTTAATTGTTCTTCTCCCCCTGAACCTGTTATAAATTTGACACAATTGTCTTGAAGCTACTATCTTGTCCATGTTGTCTATCTGTCAAAGGTAGACTTGTGCCACATACTGTTGTATAGACTCCCCCTTTTAAAAATTCAAGAAGTCGACAAGCCAAATTATTTAAAATAGTGTGTTACCCAACATGCCATCTTGACTTGTGTCATTATCTAAAGTAACTGTTAATTCCTCATGATCTTTTTGCTTTTACGAACAATGAAAGCATAACAACTAAGACCTTATCTTCTTTATCTTCTTCTTGTACCATTTTCCTCTTCCAAATCTTCTTGTACTTGCAATCTCGAGCCATGTGCCGATAATTATGACACTTAAAGCATTCAATGTTGTCCATATGTGATTCCATCTGATATTTGCAATCACAAGTTATATGGTCATAGTTATGGAATTTGAAACATTCAATGGTTGACCCATCTGACACAAATTATTTGCTAACAAATACATCATGAAACCTGTCTCGCGATCTTGCAACCTTTCTTTGCGGATGATAATGGTATCTACTAAATACTTCACAATCCCTAACCATATGTCCATAGTTAGTTCATAAAAAGCAATAACCATTAAATAAACATGTGTACCTGGATGATTCATTCGGAGGTGGTGGTCCTTGATAATTGTACCTATCAAAAACTTTACAATCCCTAGCCATATGTCCAAAGTTAGCACATGAAAACCAAAAACCATTAAATGAACGAATGTACCTAGATGAGTTATTCTTCTTCGGTTCATTACTTTGATCAATCTTCTTCTCAATCTCACTTTACGAAGATGTGGGGCTTGTACCTTCATCAAATGAAGCCATGTGCCAATAAATATGACACTTAAAGCATTCAATGTTGTCCATTTGTGATTCCATCTGATATTTGCAATCACGAGTTATATGGTCATAGTTATGGAATTTGAAACATTCAATGATTGACCCATCTGGCACAAATTCTCTGCTAACAAATACATCATAAAACCTGTCTCGCGATCTTGCAAACTTGCTTCGCGAATGATAATGGTATCTGCCAAATAATTCACATTCCCTGACCATATGTCCATAGTTAGTTCATAAAAATCAATAACAATTAAATAAACATGTGTACCTGGATGATTCATTCGGAGGTGGTGGTCCTTGATAATTGTACCTATCAACAACTTTACAAGCCCTAACCATATGTCCAAAGTTAGCACATGAAAAACAAAAACCATTAAATGAACGAACGTACCTAGATGAGTTATTCTTCTTCAGTTCATTACTTTGATCAATCTTCTTCTCAATCTCACTTTGCAAAGATGTGGGGCTTGTACCTTCATCAACTAAAGCCTTACCTGCTCCTTTTGTCAATTCATTATTTTTTATGTCTATAGTCTGACACTGTGCTTTTTGCAATTCGATGAACTTGTTGACTTCATTAAGGGTAGAATCAAGTTATTCTTGCTTTTGAGTAAGGTGTTCTTGAAATTTGTCTGTCAATAAGTTTCTTCTATTTTCTGTTTCTTCTACCTGTAGCTTGAGAAAAGTGGTTTTTTCCACTTCTTTGTTAAGTACTTGTATCTGTTCCTTCTTCTTTTCATTTTTTGTCCTAATTCTTCTTATTTCTATTGAAGAGGTTTCCAATTCCTTTTATTCTAGTCAGCTGCAGATATGCATCTTTGATCATATTCCTTTAATTGACTTGCCAAATCCTTCTTTTCAATTTCTACTTCCTGCACTTGTTTCTTAAGCCTGCTAATCTCTGCAAAGGCTACATCAAGTTCCTGTTGCTTTTGATCGACTTCTTTCTTGAGTGTGTGATTTTTGTCTCTACTTTTTACCTTTCAACCTTTATGGCTTCTTCCAACGGTACTCTAAGACTAATAATGATTTTCCTGGATTCTTCATTTTTTCTTATTGAGTTCTTTGGCACATTCTTTTGATGTTTCCAATTCTGCTTCCAGAAATTTTTCCATTTCACTTTACTCTTAAGTTCTTTTATGACCCTGACCACTTCATTTTGAAATTCTCTCTTACTCATTTGTTCAACTTCTTCACTATCATCATTAGGATCCACATGATTTTCACGATCCATATCTTGACCCACATGCTTCTTTGAGTAGAGATTATGAAGCCTTTCCCAAAGAACTTTGGTTGTTGAGCATTGACCAACTTTTTCTTTGATGGAATTTGACAGAACATTAAAAATGACATTCATGGCTTTTGAATTGTACCTTTTAGCTTCATCAATATATGTGTCTCCAAAAACAATAGATTGCCATACATCATGAGCTTGCAAATGGAATTCCATTCTAGATTCCCATATCCAGTAATTATCTTCATCAAATTCAAGGGTTGGTGCACAATACTGATTTTCTTCAGATGTTACTGTACCTGAACCTTCTTTTGCATCCTTGGAATTCTTCGCAACTTGCTTCTTTGATTTTCTCATATCTATGCTCTGAGATCTGCCTTCCAGCAGTTAAGTTGTTACTGAAGTAACTAAGCTCTGATACTGATTGTTGGAAATACTAAAAGGGGGGAAGACTTATTATTTCTTAGCAATTAGCACATTTTAATCTTTTTCAAAGAATTAGTTAATCTTCAGTTATTATTATTGTTCTTCTTCAAATAATCATAAAAAATAATCCATAGTAGACGACACCATACAACAGCGCAGAAAGATGAAACAGTGGACACATAGATTTTTAGGTGGAAAACCCCCTTCGAGTCAAAACCACCAAATGCTTCTTAGTAATTGTCTTCTCCGCATATTTAAAATAAAAGTAATTACATCAAATTTTCAGCTACAACTGAAGGAGGCTCCAACCCCCTAATTCATAGGCGACAACTTGTAGGACACAACTAAATGCTAATGTTAAAATTGGCAGCTAGGGCCAAACTCCATGTGGGTCACCTTATTCATGGCTGATAATATTTTTCCTAGATTCCTCTCGTTGAGAGGTGCAGGATTGATCTAAAGATCATCCGATTCCGATAAGTATTTATGGAGATATGAATTTATTTTGATTATGGAATAATTATCAAGCCGACCAGCAACTCATGTAGGCTCAGAAGCCCAACAGACGCAACTATTCATCATCAACATTTGCATATAAATACATGAGGTCTTTTCCTCATTTGGAAACAAACATCTCATCACATCTCTCTCTCTCTTCTACGCAGAAAAGAGGCTCTTCTCCTACTGCGCAAAAAGGGACTCTTCTCTCACACGTGTGGAAGGAAGGACGCATAATTTAGGGTTGCAACTGCATATCAGAAGTTTGACCAGCGTTGACCATCAGAATCTCTCTCAAAACTACATTGTAGGTGGAACTGACTCTCCTTAGAAGGCCGCATTTTTTGGTGAAGGAATCAAGTCGATCCAACAGTCGGTTTGCAAGATATTGTCTGCCCTAGTTTAGGGTTGATCTAGGGTTTGCTGCTGCTGATGTAAATCAGATTTATGTACTATTTCTCTCTGCTGAATTATTGAATATAAAGGAAGATTTGATCAAAGGGTTTCCCCATATTGGGGTTTGTCCCTAGCTAGCTGCCACATCTTGTGTCTCTTGTCTTGGCTTGTTTTCTGTCGATCGTTTAATGTTCTATCTGCACTTTACTTTATGTACATGTGATTGCTAATCTGTGGATAATAATAATAAAAAGAAGTAAACTACTCTAAGCATAGAACATACCATAACTTAACATGGTATCGGAGCTGAGGTGAAGACAAAGCCCAAGCAAGAGCAAGAGCAATCACAAAGAGAAGATTGGCAGGCTATCCAAAAAGAATTCATGGGGTCCTCAACACACTTCCCTGCTGAAGACAAGCTCCGTGAGAAGTCTGACTACCACGGATGGAAGATGTCTCTCGATCTAACATTAGAAGAACAGGAAGTGTTGGACCATGTGAGAGGCAGAATTGTTGAGCCTCCATCAAATGCATCTGCTGCTGCTAGGAACAAATGGACCAAGGGGGAAGTAAAAGCTAAGAAGATCATCCAGGACTCTGTCGACAAACATTCCATGGCCTCCATCTCCGATCTGAACACCTCCAAGGAAATCTACGATAGACTGGTGAGTTTATTTAAAGTTAATGATGCAAATCAAGTTTTGTTTCTTAGAAATAAGTTGAAGGAAATTAAGAAGGGCAAAGATGAGAGCATGCAAGCATATTTCTTAAGAATCACCGAGATCAAGAACGATCTCCTATCTATTGGAGAAATTATTACTGATAGGGAAATGGCACTCTCAACCCTTGGAGGATTACCATCCGAATGGTACGTGTTCAAGACTACTCTTCTCAACAATAACGTAATTCCTGGTTTCGAGGAATTAATGGCAAGATGCATTCAAGATAAAACAAGGATAGAAGAGCAAGAAATGCCCATGCCTAAAGGTCCTCCTGTTGCTTTTTCTTCTCATGCTAAGGAAAGAAATAATTCCAGGACTAAATCAAAAAGAAAGGTTGGACCTAAGGGTGGAAGAAAAGGATGATGTTACATTTTCAATAAAGCAAGTCACTATGCAAGGGAATGCCCTAATAGAAGGGACTCACACCAGGATGACGATCAAAATCCCTCTCATGGAAATCAAAGGAATGGCAAATCTAATAGCAGAGGTAAAAGGAGTGGTGGAAATCAAGGAAGAGGACAACCATTCAAGAAGGCCAGAAATTCCAGGTATGAATCTAACACTATTGACAATAAACAGGATGAATATTATCTACCAGCTACTCTATCTACCTCTACTCCTCTGGACTCGCTGGGAAATTGGCTTATTGATAGTGGTGCCTCAAGGCACTTCACTGGTTACAAAGAAGTTCTCCATAATCTGATAGAGAAAGAAACTAACCTGGAAATTGTCCTTGGAGATAATATGAAATATCCCGTGAAAGATGTAGGCAATGTCTCTCTTAAATTGAATCAAGGTAATACGATCCACTTACAGGATGTATTATATGTACCTGACCTCAAAAAGAACCTGGTTTCCATCTCGGCAATGGAAGACAAAGGCTACAAGGTGACCTTCAGCAATGGCAAGATACGTGTATGGAAAAACAATGTTAAAGATGTCTTCACTCTTGGGTTTCAAGTTGATTCATTATATCAGGTCGGTGGAAGTCTGCTAGGTGTCATGTCTTGTGACACATCTCTTCAGTCCAAACTTTGGCATCGAAGGTTTTCCCACCTTCATTATAAAGCTCTACCCGATGTAAGACAAATGGTGATAGGGATGCCTGAATTCTGAATAGAGAAAGAAGATGTATGTCCGAGATGTGTCGAAGGAAAGCTCAAAAGGGGACCATTCCCCTCAATCCAAAGCAAGACCTCTGATATATTACAGTTGGTTCACTAGGTATATCTGGTATGATGCCTGTGAACTCCTTGGGAGGATATTCATATTACCTTACTTTTACAGATGACTATTCTCGAAAGACTTGGATATACTTCTTGAAAAAGAAGGATGAAGTGTTCTCTTGGTTTCGACACTTCAAAGCCTTGATCGAGAATCAAACTGAAAAGAAGATCAAGATCTTAAGCACTGATAATGGGATTGAATATGAATCTAACGAGTTTCATGACTTTTGTAAAGAGGCTGGCATTAAGAGGGAGACTACTACACCATATACTCCTGAACAGAATGGTGTGGCGGAAAGGAAAAACCGTACAATTGTGAAAGTTGTCTGTGCCATGTTCCATGATCAAAGACTTCCAAAATTTCTATGGGCCAAAGCTGCAAACACCGTCGTATATGTACAAAACTGATTCCCTCATCAAGCATTGGGTTCCAAGACTCCTGAAGAAATTGATGAAACAATGCCGGATGTGGATGAACCCATGGATCCTATTGATCCACCTGAGCCTTCCTCTTTTGGGAAGAGACCCTCTTGGCTTAGGGGGCTACTTGATGATGCTGAAGGACACTCTGCACCCCGAGGAACCTTCCGCGAAAGTAAGAAACCTAACAAGTATCAAGGATACATGACCATCATGAGCACGATCATACAAAATGAGCCTTCATCATTCTCAGATGCCGCCAAGCATTAAGTATGGAAGGATGCTATGACCAAAGAATATAAGTCTATTATGAAGAATGATGTCTGGTAAGTAGTTCCTAGACCCCAGGACAAGACAATTGTCACTTCTAAATGGCTTTACAAGATAAAGCATGCAGCAGATGGAAGTATGGAAAAGTATAAGGCTCGTTTTGTCGCTCATGGCTTCTCCCAGAAAGAAGGTATAGACTATGACGAGATATTTGCACCTGTTGCCAGATATACCACCATCCACTCGATCATAGACCTTGCGGCTTCACAAGGATGGAACCTACATCATATGGATGTCAACACTGAGTTCTTGCATGGTTCGATCAAAGAAGAGGTCTACATGGAGCAACCCGAAGGATTTGAGATTTATGATCGAAAATCTCATGTATGCAGGTTGAAGAAGGCTCTCAATGGGCTTAAGCAAGCACCTTGAGCATGGTATGAGAGGATCTATAACTACTTGATGAAGCTGGGATTCACTAGGAGTGAAGTCGATCCTAACCTTTACTTTAACGTTGAAGATGACAAACCTCTCATACTGGTGTTGTATGTGGATGACCTCTTTCTAATAGGTGCAGACCCTCTCATTCACAAAATGTAAGAGGGAGTTTGCTTTTGAATTTGAAATGAAGGACCTAGGATTGATGCACTATTTCCTAAGACTTGAAGTCTGGCAGAAGCCAAGGGAAATTTTCCTATCTCAAGGAAAATATGTGGTGAAGATATTGGAAAGATTCGGTATGGTGGACTGTAAGCATGTAACCACCCCAATGGAGCTTGACTTTAAGAAGTTAAGCGGTAGCGCTGCTGGACCTATTTTACGAAATGCCACCGAGTATCATTAACTTGTCGGAGCATTAATGTTCTTAGTGAACTCTCGTCCAGATATATGCTTCACAATTAACACATTGAGTCAACATATGGTTGAACCTCACCACATACATTGGATTGGTGCCAAGAATCTATTGAGATATCTTTGTGACACAATTACTTATGGGTTAAGATACATTGCCGGAGATGTAAGACTACTTGGATACACTGATGTTGATTGGGCAGACAGTGTGTTGGACCGTAAGAGCACTTTCGGGTGTTGTTTCTCCTCGGGATCTACTTCGATATCCTGGATGAGCAGGAAGCAGAAGTCGGTGGCTTTGAGAACCAAGAGGCAGAGTATATTACTGCTAGCATGGCCACCTCTGAGGCAGTCTGGTTACGAAAGCTCTTCAGTGAGCTGTTTGGATTTACATTGGATACCATCGTGATCTTGTGTGATAACCAGAGTGGGATTCGTTTATCAGAGAATTCTGTATTTCATGATCTCTCCAAGCATATCGATATCAGGTACCACTATATTCGAGATATAGTGCAGTGGGGAGCTATAAGGCTCCAACATATCGGTACATATCAACAGGTCGTCAACATTCTTACAAAGCCCCTAGGAAAGATCAAATTTTTGACTGTCCGAGAATGACTTGGCATCATTCAGAAACCCTCTGATGAGGGTCCTATATGATGTATTGAGCTCCCGAAGCTTCAAGGGTCGCGGGGTACTTCTTGGAGCGACATATGACCAAAGGGTGACTCACCATCCCCTGGTGGTGCATGTGTACATGGTAAATGTTAGGTCCCTATAATACTATTGATTACCCCATTATTATTGTAGTTGTATCCCTTATTAATATTGTTGTGCCCCTATTGTCCCCATATTGTTATTACTATGCCCCATAGAATCCCTCTATGGTTATTTTTGTGCCTTTATATTATTATTGTTAGGTCGGCTTGGTTATATTGTGACTCCTTAGACTCCTATATATAGAAAGGAGGTTTTGTCATTTGAATCATCAAAGAATCATTCATTTGTGTAATGTAAAGGAGGTTTCCCCCTCGAAGACGCTGAATTCTAAGGTGTTGATTTATCTCTTCTATCTTTTTGTGAGTTGGTTTCATAACATTTGGTATCAGAGCTTTGGATTCTAAGGTTTTGCTGCTCCAAATAGGTCATCGTGGCATTTTCACTATAACTTTTTTTCTACGACGTTTCAGAATCAAAACAAAAAACCCATTTGATATGAAATCGCACTGAACCTCGGGTCCAAATTTCAAAGCCTTTCGCGCTATATTTGTAGAGATATGATCTACAGAATTTGGTCTTTTTGTAGACTCCTGAATTACATTCCAAACAGGTGACCTAGGGAAAATCGTCATAACTTTCTCTCTGAGCATCGGAATGAAATTTCGTAAGAAGGTGTAGAAAGAGGACGGACTATAGTTTCTTGTATATATTTTTCAGCGCCAAAGGTCGAAACATGGACACGTGGAACGTCGTACAAGTTCGCTCTACTGATCTAGTCTATAATCAGGTCACTGTGGGAGATTTGGCATAACTCTTCCTTGGAGAATCCAATTTGGATCAAACTGGTGGCATTGGAAAGAGGACATAGAGGGCTACTGCAGGTCACAATTTCAGAACTGGATAATCCGAAATTACAGAGATACATCAGAGGCAATATCGAACTCCTACAAAGTGAAAAAATGTGTGTAGATGTTTTTAAATTTTTGCTTAAGCTTGGTTTAAAAAATTATTTTGAAGGAATTCAAAGGGCATAGTAGAGCATTATTATCGGTAACTGATGCCCCGAGGAAAGAAAATGCAAACACCTAGTAAGCAACCTGAAAGCTCTAACATGACTTATGAAGAAGAGGAATAAATGCAACATGATATATCAAAATTACGAGACCAAGTGCAACAAATGTCACTCGCACAAAAAGTAACAGAATCTAAGATGGATGGTTTAAAGAAAGATGTAGAAGCTAATATGAATGACATGGAAGCTAAGATGGACGATTTGAAGATATATTTGAAGAGAGGCATGACAGATTTGAAAACAGATTTGACAAATTTTCTACAAGAAATACTTACTAATAGTGAAAGGGTAGTAAAGGAAACTCATGATGCAAACAAAAGAAATGTTAATCATGATTTCATAGACTCTAATGTGGATCGAAGACCCAACATATTCCAAAAATCAATATGAGGAAGTTTGATGGCAAGGATCCCGCAACACGGATATTGCAGATGGAGCAATTTTTCAATCTCAATAATGTGCAAAACACACAAAAGGTACGTATTGCGACCTTATATTTGGAACCAAATCAGTTTGTATGGTATCAATGGCTTTGCTCTCGTAAACAAATTAACATTTGGGCAATTTTTATGGAAGAATTAACAGCACATTATAAGGATACAAAAAGAAACACTTTTTTTTAGCCAATTGATAAGTCTCAAACAAAAGAGTTCAATAATGGAGCACATTGAGGAGTTCCAAAAATTGAACATAAGGGTAAAAAATATTCCAGAGGAGCATAGGATTGATGTGTTTCATAGGGACTTTAAAGGATAATATCCAACATAATGTTCGCCTTTGGGAACCTAATTCATTAGAGAAGGCATTCAGGTTAGCAAGAAAAATGGAAAGCAAAATTATGGCAATCAGGAAGCATACCACTCACAATTATAAAGATGGAAATGTTGTTGCCCCTAGTCTTCCACAACCTATAAGGTTGACACCACAACAATTGGAAGAAAAAAGAGCAAAAGGGCTTTGTTACAGTTGTGATAGCAAATACACTAAAGGTCATAAGTGCGCTGAAAAGAAATTATTCTACATAGATTGTGAAGAGGAAGAAAAAAATGAGTAAGAAAGGTCAAAAGAAGAGGATATACTCCAGGAACAAAGCCTAGATAAAGAAGAAATGAATATGACCATATCTTGTAATGCATTGGCTGGAATTACTACTCCTAAACCCATCAAGATAGAAGGACAAATCAAGAAGAAAAAGGTAATAGTGTTGATTGATTCAGAAAGTACCCACAATTTTATTCATTGTAAGATAGCAAAAGAATTGAATTGCTTCCTATATCTAGCACCAGAGTGTCAAGTGATGGTTGCAAAAGGAGGAACGATAAATTTCTCTGGAAAGTGCCATAATATCAAGCTATCCATGGGATAATATGTATTGACTAGCCCAATGCTTTCCATTCTAATGGGAGGTGTTGATGTTGTACTAGGAGTCCAATGGCTACAATCCTTGGGTACAATAGCTTTTAATTTTCAAGAACTTTTCATGAAATTTTCTGCGAAAGGAAATGAAGTTGAATTAAGGGGTATTGCAGGGAAATCAGGAAAGATAATCAGCTCTAACGGTATGACAAAGCTTCTAAAAAAGGAACAAAGAGGTGTAATTGCACAATTATGTTCGCTAGATGTTTCCACATCGAAATCATCTATTTCTCCAGATCTCCAAAAAGTCTTGGACAATCATTCCAAGGTATTTGAGACTCGAAAAGGTCTCCCACCTATTCGTGATCATGATCATGCTATTAATATGATTTCAGGAAGTGTTCCTCTAAACATCAGGCCGTACAGATATCCCTAAGCCCAAAAGAGTGAAATTGAATGTATGGTTGCAGAAATGCTAGAGGTTGGTATAATTCAACCTAGTCAAAGTTCTTTCTTTGTTCCAGTAGTATTGGTGCACAAGAAGGATGGATCATGGCGCATGTGTCTGGATTATAGGGAGCTCAACAAGCTCACTATTAAAGATAAGTTTCCCATTCCTGTCATTAATGAATTACTGGATGAATTGCATGGATCAATTTACTTCACCAAGTTGGATCTTCGTTCAGGATATCATCAAATCAAAATGAACACTGAAGACATTCCGAAAACAACATTTAGAACTCATGAGGGTCATTGTGAATTTTTGGTCATGCCTTTTGGCCTTACCAATGCACGTTCTACATTTCAAGGTTTGATGAATTCCATTTTCAAACCCTTCCTTAGAAAATTTGTGTTAGTATTTTTTGATGATATACTAATCTACAGCAAATCTTGGAAGAATCATGTTGAACATGTTGACAGGGTGCTACAACTATTGGAGGAGAAACAATTATATGCAAAAAGATCCAAATGTTTCTTTGGAGTACAAGAGGTGGAATATTTGGGTCATATTGTATCTCATGAAGGAGTTAAGGTAGACCCTAGAAAAATTAAAGCCATTAAGGAATGGAAAATCCCTACATCCATAAAGCAATTGCGAGGATTTCTCGGATTGACAAGGTATTATCGCAAGTTTGTTAAGAATTATGGGAGAATAGAAGCACCTCTAACAACATTATTGAAGAAAGATGCATTTTCATGGACTCTAGAAGCAACAAAGGCCTTCGAACATCTTAAAGAGACAATGTTCCAGGCACTAGTCTTAGCTACACCGGACTTCACAAAAACCTTGATTGTGGAATGTGATGCTTCAAGAAATGGAATTGGTGTTTTTTTAATGCAAGATGAAAGATCCATTGCTTTTGAAAGTCATCCAATCAAGGGAAAGTTTTTACACAAAGCTATTTATGAGAAGGAAATGTTGGCAATACTACATGCGCTTAAGAAATGGCGACCCTACCTAATGGGAAGACACTTCAAGGTAAAAACGGATCATGATAGCCTTAAATACTTTTTAGAACAAAGATTATCCTCGGAAGAGCAACAAAAGTGGGTCACAAAGATTTTGGGTTATGACTTTGAAATCATCTACAAAAAAGGGAAGCAAAATGTGGTGGCAGATGCACTCTCAAGAAAGGAGGTGGATGTGGAAGCATTGTTGTGTGCCATTTCTATTATCCAACCAGATTGGATAAACGAAGCAAGGGAGGAATGGAAGAATGATAAAGAAGTGTGGGCACTTATTCAAAAGTTACAACAAGATTCCAGTACATCTGATACATTTAGCTGGCAAAATGATTCGTTATGGTACAAAGATCGCTTATACCTCTGTAAGAATTCCCAACTCAAACAAAAGATTCTTATGGAATTTCACACTTCTCCCTTAGGAGGGCACTTAGGATTTTTAAAAACTTACCACGGCGTTAAGACTGAATTTTTTTGGGATGGCCTTAAATCAGATATTCAGAAGTTTGTGGCGGAATGTTTGGTTTGCCAACAAAATAAAGTTGAAACAATTAAGACCCCGGGTCTATTACAACCTTTATCCATTCCAAGCCAACGTTGGGAGGACGTTTCAATGGATTTTTTCACAGGTTTACCCAAGTCTGAGAAAAAGAGTGTCATCATGGTGGTAGTGTTGAACACAGATTGTCATTGATGTCAATATGGCAATATTCGAGAAGCAGATAGAGACGAGAGGAGCAGACAGAGCCGAAGAAGAGGAGCACACAGAGCCATCGGAGCAGGTGGAGAGCGAAGCAGGGGAGCTTTGCGATTCTTTTTTGGTGGGAAGCTAAAGTTGCTTATTCGCGTTTTTGATTAAGGAATACTTGGTTTTTAGAAAACCATGCGTAAAGAGAAGACCCACATCAATATTGTGGTCATAGGACATGTCGACTCTGGCAAGTCCACCACTACCGATCATCTTATTTACAAGCTTGGCGGTATCGACAAGCGTGTGATTGAGCGTTTTGAGAAGGAAGCTGCGGAAATGAACAAAAGGTCATTCAAGTATGCCTGGGTTCTTGACAAGCTTAACGCTGAGCACGAGTGTGGTATTACTATTGACATTGCTCTCTGGAAGTTTGAGACAACCAAGTATTAATGTACCGTCATTGATGCACGAGGCCATCATGACTTTATTAAGAACATGATTATGAGTACATCACAGGCCGATTGTGTTGTTTTGGTTATTGATTCTACCACCGGAGGTTTTGAAGCGGGTATTTCGAACGATGGATGGCAGATACAGGACGACGAGCAGATCCAACGGTCGCGAGCAATAAAGATGCACGTAGGTTAACCAGCGGAAGGGCCGTCCTAAAAGGCGATTTCGTGGGCTAGCAGTATCCCCCACACCGCCCACAGGAGGATGGCGGTATCCGTATATGGCCGCGCGATCCAGTCACAATACGACGTGTGGCGGATGAAAACCACTGCCCCCGCAGGTTAATGCGTATGCAGATTGCGCGATTGGGGCTTGCGACTGTCGTCCGATCGTGCGACGGACGATTAGATGGCGAGGAATATGCACGATGTTTAACATGCGAGAAAAAGGATTGTGACCGTTGGATCGCGACGATCAACGGCTACGATTGCGAATGCGGCAGAGGCGATTACGTGGGTTTTTGGAATAAAACAGAAATGGTGGGGAAAAAGGGTGTTTCTAGACTTTTATATCAGTTTTCTTAGATTTCGTTCCTTTGGTTTTCGGATCGCAATGGCAATGGCGGCTTCCACCATGATGAGATCGTCTATTACGGCGGGATCGTTTCGTCAAAATCATCGTCCTTCTGTGGCGGTTGATGCATAGATCCGATCAAAGATAACCAGCACCGATGGCACAGTTAGATTGCCTTTTGGAAGCTTTGGAAGCAATTTCTTCGAATCCACTGTAGATTTTGGCCAGGGTTCAGCCTTACAATGTCAGAGTGTTAGGACTTTGCAACCAGTTAGAGCTACTGCAACAGAGGCCCCTCCTAGAGTTCAAAGATCCTCGGGAAAGGAGAGGACCAAGATAGGAATAAATGGATTTGGTCGTATTGGGAAGCTGAAAGATCAAGCGAGTCAGAGGAAACGACAGCGACTGAGGAGGAAGCCTAAGAGTCGGTGTAAGCAGAAACGAATGGACAAAGGCATGGGAATGTATAAAACAGTAGAAACAGAGAACTGTTGGTGTGGTTATGGTGGTGAAGAACCCGAGGGTGAGATAGTAGAAGCAGCAGAGGCAAAAGAGGCAGAAAAAGCAGCAGAGGCTGTAGAGGCAGCAGAAGCAGCAGAGGCAGAAGAGCAAGAGTGAGACAACCTCAGCTGAATAGAGTGCAATAGCATACCTGTTTATACCAAGGTTGGGTTGGAGCCCAAGAGGTTGAAGCCTCAGAACTGAACAGCATTGAAGTCATTGGGGTAGGTGCTCCTAAGTGTAGAACCACTGCAAAATAGAGTTGGTGCTCTGGAGGTTGGAGTCTCACTGAAGTCCAAGTTGGAGCTTGGCAACTATTCACAATCATATTTATACTTATATTGTATTCATTTCTTTGCACTGTCTTGAGTTTTAATAAAAGCATTAAATTTATCTATTGATTTCTGTGTTCTGTGTATACATATACATATCTATATAGGTTGTTGGCAATCACTAGAACAATTAAAAGAAATTAAATAGTAAGAAATATTGATTCACCCCCCCCCTTAGTATTTCCAACAATTGGTATCAGAGCAGGCTTCTTCATACTAGCCTAACAGCTTGAAGAAGGATCCGCAACCATGATGAGAAACCACGAAGCATCAAGAAGACCTCCTTTATTCGATGGCACTAACTTTGGTTTCTGGAAGAAAAGAATGACTTACTACTTAATGTCCCTTGGACCTGAAGTCTGGCATTTCGTTCAAAATGAATACAAAACTACTTCCACTCTTCCAACAGACCAGGACGAGAGGAAAGCCTACATCGCAAATGCAAAGGCCATGAACTCCATCACTAGTGGAATCACTGATTCTGAGTTTACAAAAATCATGCACTGTACTTCGGCCAAAGAAATGTGGGAGAAGCTAGTTGGCTTGTACAATGGAGACTCAAAATTCAAAAAGGCAAAGCTTCAAACTCACAAAAGACAATTTGAAAGTTTGAGGATGGAAGATGAAGAAAGTACCATTGTTCAAAAGGTATTAAGGTCTCTTCTAGACAGGTTTGACTCCAAAATAAGCGCTATAGAAGAAGCAAAGGATCTAGATACCCTCAAAATGGATGGACTCCATGGAATTCTCACTACCTATGAAATGAGGAAAGGTGGCCCAAGCTCCAAAGATGCAGCATTCAAGGCCTCAAGGTCAAATAAGGGGAAAGAAAGGAATCACTATAGTGATGAGTCAGATGTGGAATCCAAATTGGCTCAATTTGTACGAAAGCTGAAGAAAGGATCTAAGCTTAAAGGCAAGTATCCTCTTATATGTTTTAAATGTGGTAAAATAGGTCATTATGCAGCAAAATTTCCTCATAAACATGACAGTGATGATGAAGGAAATTCTAAAAGAATGGCACATAAAAAGAAAGGGTTCAATAAGAAAAACTTCTTCTCCAAGCAAGATGAGTCTGATGAAGATGAGTTTATGGTCATCAAAAGGAAATCAGATGAGGAAAGCAATCATGATGAAAGCCAAGAAGCATTATTCATGGCACTCGCAGATGATGATGACTCAGGGCTGGAAGGAAATGTAGATGAACTGTTAATAAGTGCCATTGAAGAAAATTAGAAACTACAGAACAAAATCATTTCTCTCAAAGTGGAAAACGAGGAAATAAGGAGAGAAGATCTCTTGGAAGCAAAGCTTAAAGAAAAGGAAGAGACTTGTGAAGAACGCGAGACCGAAATAGTGTCTCTGAGAAAGGAGTTGGAGCAAATTAAAAAGGGTTGTAAAAGTTCTCAAATACTTGAGACTATTCTGAAATATCAAAAACCTCAACATGACAAGTCTGGAATAGGTTTCAAAGGAGAATCTTCAAGCACTAAGAATAATGCGAAAAGCTATGCCAATGCACTTTCTTGCAATCCAAAAGATGAAAAGTGCACCCTAGATCCCAAGAATGAAGAGAGAATTACTCCAAAGAAGAATGTGGAGTCGAATCATGGACACTACAGCAAATACAAAACTGTACTCCACCAAGGGCCCATCGCAAATCCAAAGAACAAGGGAGGAGTAATTCCCAGGAAGGAAATCGACTCAAACCGTGGTTGTTTCAACAAGTACAAAACCATCTTTCTTGGACACTGCTTTCACTGTAAAAACTTCAGTCATCAAGCCAGACATTGTATGGCTCGCAGAAGTGAAAAGACAAAGCTAAAGGATAGAATAATCAACTCATATGCCCCCAAAAGGCAGGGACAAATCAAAACCTTTAATTCATTTGATCCCTTGACCAAATTTGATCTGATTTGCTCTTTCTGCTACAATAATGGACACTATGAACAAGACTGCCCACTCAAAGGAAAAAAGATGAGTAGCAAGAACTCCAGCATGGACAAATGCGGCCTGGCTCTATATGCTCAAAATAATGGAAACCAGTGGTTTATAGATAGTGGGTGCTCCAGACACATGACAGGAGACAAAAGGAAGTTTGTCTCACTTAGCAAAAAGGAAGGGAATGTGTCCTTTGGAAGCGGATCTGGCAGAATTGCAGGAAAAGGGTACCAAAACTCGGAACAGGGTGAAATTGAGAAACTTCAGATTAGTTAGTGCGGCGCTGGACCTTACCAAAAGACTACCTAATGAGCTTTCCTAATCGATGGCGGCCTTTAGTCGAGAGTTCGGCAGGCTCACCCTATGGAATTATTGAGAAAATAAGCGAAGCATGCAGATTGTTCTTTCTGTGTGCTGTCAGTGTTGACGATGGGTGAAGGGTAAAGCGTCAAGGCTTTCGGCGTGTCACTGTTGACTCTAGGGGCAATGGGATGTCTCTCTGTGTGGATCGATAGATTGGCTCTTGGGGAAAGACTCATTCATCCAGCTCCTCAAAAGAAACTGGACTGTCTCTGCTCCTCGATTCATCAACGTATGTAACGTCCATCGACTCGAGGAACTAGAGTTCCGTCCGTTCCGTCTCATTAAATATAGGGCTAGGTGTTATGTCATCTCGTTCGGTGGATCGATGGATTCAAACACAACCTCTTGAGTGTCAGCCAAATTTGTGATCAAGAACATAAGGTTGTTTTCAGCACCAAAGACTGTGAAATAAGGAACTCTGCCTCAGGGAAACTTGTGGAAAAAGGGGTGAGGACACCAGACAACATTTACATTCTGAACAAGATTCAAGAAAATAAATGCTACCTGAGTCAGACAGATGAGAGTTGGCTGTGGCACAAGCGACTTGGACATAAAAGCTTCGAGAATCTGATCAATATCAGCAAGATCAAAGCTGTACGAGACATCCCAAGGCTGTTTAAACCAAAGCAAGCAGTATGTGGTCCATGTCAACATGGAAAGCAGACCAGAATCAGCCACAAGACAAATGAACACTCTACATCGAAGCCCTTAGAGATCATCCATGCTGATGTATGTGGGCCAACTAGAAATCAAGCACTCCAAGGAGAAAGGTACTTTGTGTTATTTGTTGATGATTATACTAGAATGATGTGGATATATTTCATAAAGTATAAATCTGAAACTTTTGAGTGTTTCAAGAATCTAAAAGCCCTTGTAGAAAATGAAAAAGATTCAAAAATTAAGTGCCTCGGAACAGACAAAGGAGGAGAATTCACATCAAACGAGTTTAGTGAGTTCTGTAATATTCATGGAATTAAAAGGGAATTCTCGGCTGCCAGAACACCTCAGCAAAATGGGGTAGTTGAAAGAAGAAACCGAACAGTCTAAGAAATGGCAAGAACTATGCTATTAGCAGCTGACTTACAGCCTAGATTCTGGAGAGAAGCAGTAGGGACAGCTGTCTACACACTGAATCGAACTCAATTAAGACCAAATCATGATAAAACTCCTTATGAGCTATGGAAAGGAAGACCTGCTTCGGTGAAGTACTTCAAGATATTTGGGAACAAGTGCTTCATAAAAATAAATGATGGTTCACCAGGAAAGTTTGATTCTCGGGTTGATGAAGGGATATTTCTTGGATACTCTACACGGAGCAAGGATTACAAGTGCTACAATTATCCACTGAAGTAAATAGTGGAAAGCATTGATGTAAAGGTTGATGAAGATCTTCTAGTAAAGGAAATTGAAGAACATGAAGATGACTCTCTCATTGAAGAAGAAGAACCTAAAGAAGAAGAAATAGATGAGGAAGAAGAAGAGGAAAGAGAGCCACCTAATACCCCTTCTAAGACGAAGTATGTCCAAAGACACCATCCAGAAGAGCAGATCATTGGCGATGAAGATGAAGGTGTGCAGACCCAAAGAAGGATAACAATTACACCCAAGAGAAAAGTCATTGCCCTCCTATCTATGATAGAACCAGAAACATTTGCAGAAGCAAGGATCCTCATTGGGTAAAAGCCATGGAAGAAGAAATGACCCAAATTGAGAAGAACAAAACATGGGAGCTGGTACCTTGTCCAAAGGACAAAAACATAATAGGAACCAAATGGGTGTTCAAAAATAAAATCAGAAATAAGGCAAGACTTGTCTGCAAAGGCTATTCACAAATTGAAGGAATTGACTTTGAAGAGACATTTGCACCAGTGGCCCGTATGGAAGCTATCAGGATGTTCTTGGCATTTGCTTGCTCAAAAGGGTTCAAAATCTATCAAATGAACGTGAAATCCGCATTTCTAAATGGGGAACTCAAGGGGAAGTCTACATGGAGCAGCCAGAAGATTTTGATCTAACGGCAGGAAAGGACTTAGTTTTTAAGTTGAAAAAGGCTTTATATGGGTTGAAACAAGCTCCTAGAGCTTGGTATGCAAGACTGGATCACTATTTACAACAACAAGGCTTCAAAAAGGGAGTGGCTGGAAGTAATCTATACATAAAGACAGATCAAGGTAAGTTACTAGTTGCTCTTGTTTATGTCGATGATCTGATTTTTGCTAGTAATAATGATGAAATGAGCCATGAATTTTCTCAAAACATGTCATAAGAGTTTGAGATGTCAATGATAGGAGAGCTGTCCCACTTCCTTGGGCTTCAAATATCTCAAACTAGAGAAGGATTGTGTATGTCTCAAACCAAATATCTAAAAGACATGCTCAAAAAATATGGAATGGAGAATTGTGCACCCATGAGCACACCTATGACCACAAACTGCAAACTGAGCAAAGATGATGACTCCCCTCTATTAGATGCAACTCATTACAGGTCAGTGATTGGAGCCCTTCTATACTTAACAACTACACGACCAGACATAATGCAAGCAGTGGGAATGTTGAGAAGATTTCAATCTGCTCCCAAACAATCCCATTTATTAGCTGTAAAAATAATTCTCAGATATCTGAAGGGAACCTCTGATTTCGGTCTTTGGTACCCAAAGGACTCAACACTGACTGTAACTGCATACACCGATGTTGATTGGGCTGGAAGTATAGATGATCGGAAAAGAACTAGTGGAAATGCATTCTTCCTAGGAGACTGTTTGGTATCCTGGCTCAGCGAAAAACAGTCATCCATATCATTATCCACAGCCGAAGCTGAGTATATTGCTGCAGAACACTGTTGTTCTCAAATACTATGGATGAAGGAAGCTCTAAAAGATCTCGACATATGTACAGATCAACCAATTTCCATCTATTGTGACAACACAAGTGCTATTAGTCTCAGCGAAAATCCTGTGATGCACTCAAGAACCAAACACATACCAATCAAGTATCATTTCCTCCGTGAGCAAGTAGCTAAACAAAACATCTTCCTGGAATATATCAGTACTAAGGAGCAGATCGCTGATATTTTCACAAAACCTCTTCCTCGAGAAGCATTCGAACATCTGCGTCAAAAGATGGGGGTTATTTCTTTATCATCACTCAAGTTCATTCATAAAGATGTAGCAGGACAAGGGGAGCAGTTTGACAGGGGGAGTCCATATGCATCCCTTTGCCACTGATGTCAAAGGGGGAGAAAGCAAAATAATATTGCCATCAATAACAAAGGGGGAGATTGTTGGACACAGATTGTCATTGATGTCAATATGGCAATATTCGAGGAGCAGATAGAAACGAGAGGAGCAGACAAAGCCGAAGAAGAGGAGCACACAGAGCCATCGGAGCAGGTGGAGAGCGAAGCAAGGGAGCTTTGTGATTCTTTTTTGGTGGGAAGCTGAAGCTGCTTATTCACATTTTTGATTCAAGAATACTTGGTTTTTAGAAAACCATGCATAAAGAGAAGACCCACATAAATATTGTGGTCATAGGACATGTCAACTCTGGCAAGTCCACCACTACCGATCATTTTATTTACAAGCTTGGCGGTATCGACAAGCGTGTGATCAAGCATTTTGAGAAGGAAGCTGCGGAAATGAACAAAAGGTCATTCAAGTATGCCTGGGTTCTTGACAAGCTTAAGGCTGAGAGGGAGCGTGGTATTACTATTGACATTGCTCTTTCGAAGTTTGAGACAACCAAGTATCACTGTACCGTCATTCATGCACCAGGCCATCGTGAATTTATCAAGAACATGATTACAGGTACATCACAGGCCGATTGTGTTGTTTTGATTATTGATTCTACCACCAGAGGTTTTGAAGCAGGTATTTCGAAGGATGGATGGGAGATACAACATGATGGGCAGATCCAATGGTTGCGGGCGATAAAGATGCACGCAGGTTAACGAGCGGGAGGGCCGTACTAAAAGGTAGTTTCGCGGGCTAGCGGTATCCCCTGCACCGCCCACGGGAGGATGGCGGTATCCATATATGGCCGCGCGATCCAGTCACAATACGATGTGTGGCGGATGAAAACCATCGCCCCCGCAGGTTAACGCGTATGCAGATTGCGCGATCGGGGCTTGCGACTGTCGTCCGATCGTGCGACGGACGGTCAGATGGTGAGGAATATGCACGATGTTTAACGTGTGGGAAAAAGGACTGTGACTGTTGGATCGCGACGATCAACGGCTGCGATTGCGAATGCGGCAGAGGCTAATATGGGCGCGATTACGTGGGTTTTTGGAATAAAACAGAAATGGCGGGGCAAAAGGGTGTTTCTAGACTTTTATATCAGTTTTCTTAGATTTCGTTCCTTTGGTTTTCGGATCGCAATGGCAATGGCGGCTTCCACCATGATGAGATCGTCTGTTACGGTGGGATCGTTTCGTGAAAATCATCGTCCTTCTGTGGCGGTTGATGCACAGATCCGATCAAAGATAACCAGCACCGATGGCACAGTTAGATTGCCTTTCGGAAGCTTTGGAAGCAATTTCTTCGGATCCACTGCAGAGTTTGGCCAGGGTTCAGCCTTACAATGTCAGAGTGCTAGGACTTTGCAACCAGTTAGAGCTACTGCAACAGAGGCCCCTCCTAGAGTTCAAAGATCCTCGGGAAAGGAGAGGACCAAGATAGGAATAAATGGATTTGGTCGTATTGGGAAGCTGAAAGATCAAGCGAGTCAGAGGAAACGACAGTGACTGAGGAGGAAGCCTAAGAGTCGGTGTAAGCGGAAACGAATGGACAAAGGCATGGGAATGTATAAAACAGTAGAAACAGAGAACTGTTGGTGTGGTTATGGTGGTGAAGAACCTGAGGGTGAGATAGTAGAAGTAGTAGAGGCAAAAGAGGTAGAAAAAGCAGCGGAGGCCGTAGAGGCAGCAAAAGCAGTAGAGGCAAAAGAGCAGGAGTGAGACAACCTCAGCTAAATAGAGTGCAGCAGCATACTTGTTTATACCAAGGTTGGGTTGGAGCCCAAGAGGTTGGAGCCTCAGAACTGAACAGGACTGAAGTCATTGGGGTAGGTGCTCCTAAGTGCAGAACTACTGCAAAACATAGTTGGTGCTCTAGAGGTTGGAGCCTCACTGAAGTCCAAGTTGGAGCTTGGAAACTATTCACAATCAGATTTATACTTATATTGTATTCATTTCTTTGCACTGTCTTGAGTTTTAATAAAATCATTAAATTCAGCTGTTGATTTCTGTGTTCGGTGTATACATATACATATCTATATAGGTTGTTGGCAATCACTAGAACAATTAAAAAAAATTAAATAGTAAGAAATACTGATTCACCCCCCCCCCCAATATTTCCAACAGGTAGTTGACAGACTTACCAAGTATGCACACTTGTGTGCATTATCACATCCATTTAAAGCTAGTACAGTTTCTACTGCATTTATGGAAACAATTCATAAGCTACATGGAAGCCGAAAGATTATTGTAAGTGATAGAGATCCCATTTTCACTGGAAATTTTTGGACAATTATTTTCTTGTCTCGGTACTCAGTTAGCTCATAGCTCATCTTATCATCCTCAATCTGATGGGCAAACTGAGATAGTAAACAAATGTTTGGAAGGATATCTTCATTGCTTTGTATCTGATAAACAGACACAATTGGTCAAATGGTTGCCTCTGATTGAATGGTGGTATAACACTTCCTTCCATACAGCAACAAAAATGACCCATTTATGGCACTTTATGGATATCAGCCACCATCCATCACATCATATTTAAGAGAAAATTCTAAGGTTCAAGTAGTGGAACATCACATCGAGCATCAACAAGTAGTCCTCCAACTCTTAAAGGATAACCTCGTGTTGGCGCAAAATAGAATGAAACAACAGGCAAATCAACATCGCAGCGAAAGAAGCTTTGATGTAGGTGATTGGGTATTCCTACGACTACAACTACATAAACAAATGTCCCTCAAGCAAGCTAAGAAGGATAATAAATTATCACCAAAGTATTATGGTCCATACAAGTTGTCGCAAAATATTGGTACTATGGCATACAAATTGGAGCTTCCTGCAGCTTCTCGAGTGCACCAAGTTTTCCATGTTTCATGTTTAAAGAAGGTTATAGGCGACAAGCTCCCAGTTCAAACAATATTGCCAGAACTTGACGAGGAAGGAAAAATTATATTGGAACTGGAAGTAGTCACAGAAACAAGAACTCGACAGCTACGAAATCGATCAATTTCGGAGTATCTCATCAAGTGGAATAACTTATCCATTGAAGATTCCACATGGGAGGATGAGAATTTTATACAGAAGTATCCAGAACTACTCAAGCGTTGAGGACAACACTTTTTTGAAGGAGAGGGGCATGTTAGGTCCCTATAATACTAGTGATTACCCCATTGTTATTGTAATTGTATCCCTTATTAATATTGTTGTGCCCCTATTGTCCCCATATTGTTATTACTAAGCCCCCTAGAATCCCTCTATGGTTATTTTTGTGCCTTTATATTATTATTGTTAGGTCGGCTGGGTTATATTATGACTCCTTAGACTCCTATATATAGAAATGAGGTTTTGTCATTTGAATCATCAAAGAATCATTCATTTGTGTAATGTAAAGGAGGTTGCCCCCTCGAAGAGGCTGAATTCTAAGGCGTTGATCTATCTCTTCTATCTTTTTGTGAGTTGGTTTCATAACAGTAAAAGAATCAAAACTTTCCCTGTGACACCCCGTGGCGACTATGTAACAGGATGATCAGTTCTCCTATGAGGTCTGGATGATGTGTTCTCCATGACAATTGTGTAGCAGGATGATTAGTTCTCCTATGAGGTTTGGATGATGTGTTCTCCATGACGATTGTGTAGCAGGATGATTAGTTCTCCTGTGAGGTCTGGATGATGTGTTCTCCATGACGATTGTGTAGCAGGATGATTAGTTCTCCTGTGAGGCCTAGATGATGTGTTCTCCATGGCGATTGTGGAACAGGATGATTCGCTCTCCCGTGGGCCAGGATGATTAGTTCTCCGTGGTATCCACTGGACAGGATGATTCACTCTCCTGTGGACGGGATGATTAGTTCTCCTGTCGAGGCATCTTACCAATGCAGTCTAAGACTCATGGGAAGTACCTCTCATCTGATCAATGAGCAGGGAAATGAGGATATGGACCATAGTAGTAGCGATGGACGCATCGTTGTATCTACCGTACTCTCTATGCTAGGATGACCTTCATTGATCTGAGATCAATGATACTGGTCTGGGACCAGTGGTAGGAGTTGTACCCACTATGACACTAACTTCGGGTTGGTTGAGGACTGGTCTGGGACCAATGGTACACACTCTGAGACTGACTTTCAGTCAGTGGAGGATGGTATGATACATCCTCGATCACTTCTTTTTCTTCATAATTCGAGCAGCGCAGAACAGAGCAGAGCAGAGCAGGGGTCAAGTTGTACAGGGCAGTGCATCTGATGGACGAATAGTAGCAATAGACAGACGAATTGTTGATGAAGTTCTCCCAAGTTGAGAGGGAGGGTTAAAATTGGCAACTAGGACCAAACTCCATGTGGATCACCTTATTCATGGCTAATAATATTTTTCCTAGATTTCTCTCATCGAGAGGTGTAGGATTGATCTAAAGATCATCCGATTTCGATAAGTATCTATGGAGATATGAATTTATTTTGATTATGGAATAATTATCAAGTTGACAGGCAGCTCATATAGGCTCAGAAGCCCAACAGACACATCTATTCATCATCAATATTTGCATATAAATACAGGAGGTCTTTTCCTCATTTGGACACACACCTCATCACATCTCTCTCTCTCTCTCTCTCTCTCTCTCTCTCTCTCTTGCGCAGAAAAGAGGCTCTTCGCTTACTGCACAGAAAGGGATTCTTCTCTCACACGTGTGGAAGGAAGGACGCAGAACTTAGGGCTGCAACTGCAGATCAGAAGTATGACCAGCGTTGACCATCAGAGTCTCTCTCAGAACTGCATTGTAGGTGGAACTGACTCTCCTCAGAAGGCCACATTTTTTGGTGAAGGAATCAAGCCGATCCGACAATCGGTTTGCAAGATATTCTCTGCCCTAGTTTAGGGCTGATCTAAGGTTCGTTGTTGCTGATGTAAATCAGATTTATGTATTATTTCTCTCTGTTGAATTATTGAAGATAAAAGAAAATTTGATCAAATGCTTTCCCCATATTGGGGTTTGTCCCTGGCTAGCCGCCACATCTTGTGTCTCTTGTCTTGGCTTGTTTTTTGTCGATCATTTAATGTCCTATCTGCACTTTACTGTATGTACATGTGATTGCTAATCTGTGGATGATAATAATAAAAAGAAGTAAACTACTCGAACATACCATAACTTAACACCTAATAACCTGCTACAACCGGAACGATGCAAAATTCTCCTATAGCAGAATAATACTTTAAAGCAACACAAGAAACTCACCTCAAGAGACCGAGTTGGAAGACGAAAAATAGGGGCCAAAGCACAAAAAATTATCCAAGGAATTCACCCAAGAATCTCGTTGCTCTAGTCTGCTACAAGAGGCCGAAAATCTTCTGGAAAATTTCAAAGCAAGTTGATCACAACCTCATTGAGATGAATTGTGTGAGTCCGAGAGGTTAAAAGGTCTCCTTTTATAGGTTTAATTAGGCCTTTTAGGTGAACGTTGGAGGAGGCCTTATAAAAAGGTTGAATGTATTGACTTTTCTAATAAAAATTTTATTAACTGGTTACCTTAAATATTAAGTTAGGATGTTGTTGGCCTTATGGAGGATAAATTTTACTTTTAAGGCTTGTGATGTATACATTTTATATAATAAAATGTCTCCTAGGATGATGCTCCCATGAACCTAATTAATTACCCTTGATTTAATTAATTACTAACCCTTATTAATATTTGTCTAGAAAAATTTTCAATTCCACTGGAATTTTAAAATCAATGATTGGCTTAGTGCATATGGTCCTACCTAGGTTGTGAAGTCAATTATTGGTTTATTCCCTTTTTGTTCTTGAAGTTATTCAACATATACACAATGAGATTGTGGTGCTAATCATTGTCATATATTAATGACCATAGGTGAATAAGGTATCATGTTACTAACCCCTAGGGTTTTATCCTACGAAATTAGGTCTTCAACTTCAAACTCAATTCTCTCTCAAACCAGGAGGAACCACGAGTCATACCACATATCAATAGAAACATCTCTTCAAGGAGAATCTAATGACCTAGATCTCCAACCCAAACTCAATGGTTTGACCCTTCCAAAACCCTTGACAAAGTCGAGGTACATCCTCAATCCGGGAAACCCAAACCCTAGGACTTAGGTTTTCAACCATCCAACAGTGGAGTTGCCAACTTGATGTAATCCAAAAATTACTAGGAATTGTTCATTAACCATTTGACATCAATGACTGGTGTTTTTATTCAATGTCAAACCCAATTAACTCCATGTGTTGACATCAATGGCAACACCACCCAACACTCCAACAAGTAGGTTCCTGCAAATCTATGTAAATGAATTGAAGAAGAAGAAGAATTTATGGTTTTCTCTTGCAAGGGTTTCCACGTAAAAGCTTTTGTCCTCTTGTGTTGATGTGATCATGGCCTCTTAATGCATAGTTTCATTTATTGTTATGATGCAAAATTGTTATGGTACACTACTACATCATAATTTATTAATGAAAAGTTTTGATATGATAAGTTTGTCATTACACTAACTCACTGAAAGAGATTATTAGGGTATGACAATGGAATCTCATTGATGCTATGGAGACTTTCTTGTAATCAATATATGAATTTGTAATATGAATAGAATATATTTCATGTCGTAAGTTTCTACAATCTACATATTACATTGAATTTATATTTAATGTGTGTTTTACAATTAAATGATAAAACAATAATTATTTTACATCCCTATTGATCTTCAATAAATCAATAATAAGGCTAAAGAAACCTTTCTTTCCCTTCAATTGGTGATATGTTGGTAGCCTTGGAAGAAATTAGATGATGCAACATTGCTAAACAAGTTTATTATCTATGCAAATGCAAAACCTTCACCTTATTTGATCTCAAATGTCTAAGGATTCAAGGAAAATTCTTCATCCTTTCTTTGTATTGTAACCCTTAGTAAGGCATATTTTCATTGAATTTTCTATAATATTCTAGGCCCCTAAGATCTTCTCCCTCATTTCAATTAATCTATGCTCCACTTTTGTTATCCTTCCTCTTTTAGAATGAAGATATTCAAATTCCATTTGTTTAGGATAATCCATTCCCCCTCCCTCTAGGATAATCCATTCCCTCTCCCGGCCCCTCAATCAAAAAAATCAAACAAACAAAACACTTCTACTTCATTTTGTATCAATCCATCTTCTAATGACCTTTGCAATTCTACAAAATATTATGTTGGAAAGTAAAATTTAATATCTTTGATAATCATTCCACCTTAAAGAAAGGATGATTTAAACCTTTTAATGCACCTCCTATAACTTCTTAAACTTCTTCCTCTTGAACTTGCTTTATAGTTCCATCAATCTTCTTCCGAACTTGCTTTATAGTTCCTCCTCTTGAACTTGCTTTATAGTTCCATCAATCTTCTTCCTCTTGAACTTGCTTTATAGCTTGCTTTATAGTTCCTGTGACGGACTTGACGGTGAGATTCATTAATGTTTTATTGAGTTTCTTCCCGGTCTCTTAAAAGTTCCAAATTTATTAATACTTTGAAAACCTTAATATGGAACCTTTTAGTGCAAAAGAAACGAGATGTGAGGTAAAGGGTGCTTCGGCCTTTTCACAATATCTTGGAAATTGGCATTATTCGTAGTTTCGTACCAATGGATATTCATGAATTGGCACTTACATAATCTATCTTTTTGTCTCCATTTCAAAATATTAGTATTAGCGGATTTCTGGTCTTTGTTTCTGTACATCAAACAACATAGAAGTAAAATATCTTAGCAATTATCGTTGAAGCTCCTTTCGTTTGCATTAAATATGTCTTATTAATATTTTTAGTCTCGATGTCAGTAAATCCTATAATACATTTTAATAATCTCCTTTTCAGCTTTTTAGTAATAAATGACTACTTTGATAAGAAAAACTTTATAAGTTTCCTCTACTCATTCTAACCTAAATTATTATTTCTTATTACTGCATGAATATCATTTCCCATATAAGTATGTATTTATGATTAATAATACAAAGCAATATGTTTATAGTACTAGGTTGTTCATTTCCCTAGAATTTGTTGCCCTGTCAAAATCAAGATTATAACACAAAAATCACATTAGCCATAAGCTTTGAGATAGGTTAGGAATAGATATACGCTCTCGATTTGTCCTCCAAGGTATATGAATCAAATGTCCCTATTTAAGGAAAGCACAAGAGCTAAACAAAACTTGAATTATCTGAAATGGTGAATATTTGAAGGAACTGAGGGATTACACAATTCAACATGGTCATTGTATCCACGGTGTTAAGGGGCTGACTAATTCCTAGGTGTTGTTATTTATACCCAAAGGTTCAAATCTTAATCATGGACACAAGCATCTAACCTCAAAGAAATTACCTTAATAAAGAAGAAATTGGTTCTCCATTCTCAATCCAGCACAAGGAAGTATGACGAGAAACAACATCAGGGCACATGCTACTAAAAAAATAAGAAATTATCATGTCATGCTAGCTTTTTGACTCATGCATCTATGGTACACAAAGGAAGACACTACAAAAAAAGAAAGCTGCACTTAAATTCCAATGGCACTAGCAGGGTGGATTAGTTTCTCACCGAAGAACAACACATAGTTATCCATTTCTTCATATGAGGAATGAAAAAGCAGATCATAACAGATTCTCAAATAATTATCGCACGCTACAAATATCCTCTATCAAACATTTCAAGATCCAAAACAAAAGAGCATCAAAATAAACCATGAAATATTCACTTGTTTACTAGACAGCTGTCATCCGGCAGCAAGATACACCATCTAAATGAAACTCATTAAAAGGTCCTCAACGACCTACTACTATGTAAATCGACATAATGTGCACCCTAAAAAGTTCTTACAATCAAGCTGAGAATGACAGCAATGATGACTAGTACAGAGTTCATGGCTCATGTAAAAACATCAGGCCATAGTATTATTATTCTTCTACCCTTCAATTGTGAATTATTCTGAGGTTACCTGGGCTCTCCATAAATAGCATTCTAGAGATCAGTCTGTTATTCAGTGTTATAATATAATAACACAAAGCTATGAACATGCTTTACTTAAAATTATTTATGCTTTCAGAGATTATCACTAATCAAGTTGTATACCCTACATTATCTCTTATCCATTTTTTTTCTTCATAGAGAAATTATGAAGGCTGGCTCCCAACAGATGCTCTCAACTTCTTAGGTGGCGGATTCCCTCCAGAAGCGTAGACATAAGAGTAGAAGCTAAGCATGGCAGCACTGTTTAAACAAAGAAAACACAAACACACAAATAAGGAATCAAATACAAACACTATAAATGTATATATATACACATATCTTCAAAGGAAACATAGAAACCATTTATATATGATTTAGCCATGTTAATATAACAGGTGGGGAATGCATCAAGCTAATACTTAAATTGTAATAAAATTCCCGCCTGGACTGCCACAATGAGGGAGATCTAATTAACATAAGAAGTACAGCAGAAGATAGAACATTAAGAGTTGGGTTGTGAAAGTGCTGCATAGAAAACGTCAACAAGAGAAGTCGATTATCCTCCATCAACCAATTGCAATACAAGCCCATAGGAAGAGTTGTTTAATAAGATTGATTGTGCTATGTGCTATGGTGAATGTGTCAAAAAGAAAATAACATTTCACACAAGTTCTTGAACCTTGCTCGTGTCGAGAAATCTAGGGCATAGAAATTTAGGTGATTTCTCTAGCAATGATAGCTATTTGTGAATATTTTTTACTTCTTTAGATTAGGTTCTTCTTTAACTTAGATTATTATAGTGTTCTTCTTCATCAAACAGCAACCAAACCATAAACAATAATGAGACAAGAGACACAAGATGTAGGCGATCAGCCAGGGCGAAGGCCTCTCCAACTTGAAAGGAAAACCCAAACGAATTCTCCTTATAGAAACTTCAAATGACGAATACCAAGACCAAGACCAAAGACCCTTGACTTTACCAACCCCTCCAAGACCAAGTCACAAGGCTTCTAAGATCAACTTTTCATTTCTTGAGTCAACAACAGTGAAACTGTTTGGTTTTCTTTGGATCTCAGCTACCCTTCAGATTTTCGACCTCTTGAATCACACCTGCAACTCTTGGCATCTTCAGTAACCCTAGTTGCAGCGTGTGTGAGGGATCTTGACACAATTTGGTACCTTGATTCCCATCGCTTGAATAGAAAGACTTCCTTCTGCAATTCGTCTTGATAAATACCTTGTCTTCTTCCTTAATTCAGCCTCTAGGATGACTATGCTAACCTCGGCTTCTTCTACAACAGATGGCACCAATTCTCCTCGCACGTGTGAAGTATATTGGCCCAAAACAAATCAGAACTAACTCAATTATGATCCTCCTTTCTTCGCTTGGTGATGAGCTTATTCTTTGGTGTTTCTCGCACTTCATTTTCTATCTTGGATGCTTGATCGAATTGATCTTCAAGTGATGTCGAGTTATTCTATATATAGTGGTCTATCCATGAGTAATAGGCCAACTTGCACTTGTGACTAGGCCACCATCTCCTTTTAGAATGATATCTAGCTCTTTTGGAAGGCCGACTTGAACACATGCTTATGACAAGGTCTTGCAGGGTTTGTGACACAAATAAATTCTCTTTTTACAATATGTAACATGCCAAAATGGGCCTTCAATACATGACATTGACTTACTAGACCTTATGACTTGATGCCCAAACCTAATAGCTCACAATGGGAGCTTCATCTATAAAAATAAAATTCCTTGATCATGAAACCCATGACTCAAGCATTACAAAGTATTTTATTTTTCTTTTCCTTCTTTACATCAATTACATAAAATCATGATTACACATGTCATTATGAAAACCGAGACTAGTTACATATTTCAAGAGTGCCTCTTAACTAGGGAGGTATTCATAATTCATACAAGGTACTTGGACATTCTCAATTTGAAGAATTCTCATAAGAGTTGAATTGGTAACCAATGTTGATAATATCGGTATCGGAAAAATATTGGTGAGGGTCTAGACAACATCATATCAACAATATCGGCGAAAATATCGGCAAAATAACGGCAAATATCGGTAAGCATAAAAAATAATTTTTTCAAATTTTTAAACATAGCCGATATTTTGCCGATATTTTCAAAATATCGCGATATTTTGCCGATATTTTGAAAATATCGCGATATTTTCTTGGCAATATATCGTTTTGCCGAAAATATCGCGATATTTTCGAATATCGCCGATATTATCAACAATGTTGGTAACGCATTTGTTTAGCATCATATCCTCCAGTGTTGTCACATAGCAAGGCCTTGACTAACAGCTCTATCTCTCCACAAGATTAGAGCACAATGACAGAAAGACCAATGATTTATAGACACCCTCATCGTTGTCTCTCTCGGAACACACCCTACCCGGGTTCTCTCAAAGTATGTTCCACCAAGACTATTCTTATCTTGGATTCTCAACACTCAAAGAATATTGGTCCTCTACGACTACTCTTATCTTGGATGCCCTACCACATCCTCAAAGAGTATCAGATGCCATATGTGTACCAAATCCTCCATTCTATCTTCCCAAGTGAAGACAACAATGATGTGTCTATCTCTCCCTCTCAACTTAGGGAGGACATACCCATCCCATTGAAGGAATGTACCCATTCCATTGAAGAAATGTACCCATTCCTATAAAAGGAATGTACCCAGGCTACCTCTCAATCAGTGACTTGACCAAGTTGGGACTTACTTCCAACAGCTTTCTCGATGGAGATCATGGGATAAACAACTGCTTGTAGAACTCCTTTCTTTGATGTCATGAATTTATTCTTTGTCAAAGAATATACATCTTGTGGGACCTCTTCGTAGGGCATAGACCATCCATCACTTCATCCACGAGTCATGTCAGTCATGTCATCATTCCTTTCACTGGAAAGTCATTCATTAGTCCATATCAAGCCTTCCTCCATGCCTTACTTCCACCTTCATGTCATGTTTCCTTAAGGACCTTCCATCCTACCACATAAGCATCAGTTGTAGGAGACTTCCATAGCTCTTCCCTTAGCAGCCTTGCATAAGCCCATCTAGATATTGTTCAAAAATAAGAGATGATCATTAAGTTAAAATTACCTTTATGATGGCCTTTCATCATGACATCTTCCTATTTGCATCAGCATCCTACATACATATTGACACATCTCCAAAAGATATATACTATCAAGGGTTTCTTTCTTTTTCAGACTTCATCAGGGTCTTCATATCTTTCATGGAGATATCATAGTCAAATCTTTCAGTCCTTGGATGTTGATTGTCTTTTCCATAGTTGCATGTTTCATGATCTCTTTCTTTCTCTCTTCACACATTTCCTTTCCAAGAACTTTCAATCAAAGTTCCTCCAATTTTTATCAACCACCTCATATTTCATATGGGGACATATTATGTTGATTTCATCCAATCAATATGTCAACCATGCTTTCCTGCATCCTTCCTAAAGAGGAGATCCTTCCTTTTGAACATGCTCTCGAGGTAGAGCTTTCTTTCATAATATCTACAACCATATGACATGACTTAATTTTATCAAATACAAGCATACATACCTCATTTTCCTTTAGGTCATCTAGACTTCCTTCAGCAACTTCCTTGATTGAAGGAACTTCAATCCCTTGACCTGCTTTACTTCTTTTGACATCATACCATCATCCCATGAATTCCTACAAGTTGGAATTCTTGATGAAACACTTGCTTCCTTTTAATCGGTGAATCTTTCAATGAAGACTCCAACAGAGGATCTTGAGTATCCTCATCCAACAAATGTTTCCTTTTGACTGATGTATGATGAGCTTTGTACTAGATGACTTTTTCTTCTTCTCATAAATACCACTTATGCTTCTAATGAGGTTACCAAGAGTTGTATCTTGTTATAGGTGACTGCCATAGACTTTTGTTTCAACTATCTTTCATGCTTCTCTATGATGATGTCACAAGCTCTTGCTTTCAATGCTTCTATGATGCCATGATGCATCTTATCATGCTCCTTAGTGACTCATGCTAGCCATATCTTACAACAGAAAACTTGAAAAGAACTAGGTGAGGAAGACTATCTCAATCATAGTAGAGATCTTTTACTTCCTCTTTCTTGGATTTCTTCTTTTCAGCTTCCTCTACTTCTTCGGTGATATGGGCTTCTTCTCTTCCCCTTTTGTTATTGTCCTTCTTGAGCTTAGGACAATCTCTCTTGTAATGCCCATATTCTTGACATCCATAGCATTGAACTTTAGCCATATTCTTCTTCTTTTTCTGAGGACCAAATTTTCCAAATTTTCCTTTTCTTTTTGTCATTGTGGCATATGCTTGATTTTGCTCATTTGATCCTACATCAGTTTTTTCCTTCAGCTTGGTTTCTTCAATCTTGCATAGTGACCATAGATCCTTGAATGGAGTAGCTTCCTTTTTCCCATAAATGCTTGATGTAAAGTTACCCCATTCCTCTGGTAGTGCATTTAGTACTACGGTAGTCATCTCCTTGTCAGACATTATTTCTCCCAGATCTTGAAGTTGGTCCCTTATTTCAGATATCCTCATAAAGTATGAGGCTATTCCTTCTTATTTTGATATCCTTAGCTTGTAGAGTTTTTGTCTTAACGAGATTACTTCACCTGCAATGCTTACGAAAAACAACTCTACCAGTTTGTCATATATTTCTTTTGAAGTTTCAAGTTTAGATACATAGGGAATGAGGGGATCCTTGATGGATTCTATGAGAATCCTTTGAGCCCTTACTTCCCCTTTCATATATCTTGCAAGTGCTTGAGCATCTTCTTTTGGATATTTGGTGATTGAGCCCTTAACATGTTCCATGACCTCATTTTCTATGAGATTCAGATCTATCCTTTTCTTCCATGCAAGAAAATTTGAAGCCCCAACCAACTTCTTGTTTTCCTTGCAAAAAGAGATTCCTTGAATTTTGTGATGATATAGATAATAGAAAACTTCTCCTTGATGAAGATAGTTTTCTTCAAGAGTGATTCTTTTGCTCCAAAGAGAGGGAGATCACCTTAGAACATTTGATGATGATGACAACATCCTTGATCTTGCTTCTCTTGGATGAGTAGACTTCAAGTTACTTTGATTTGTAGATCTTTTCAACTTGACTACAGGTAGGCTCTTTGTGGTCCTTTTCTTTGATGATGACTTGAGCGAGGATCCCAAGACTTCTTTCGGTGTAGACTTCTTCTTCGATCTAGGGTTTTGACATTTCCTTGTAGATCTTGACTTCAAAATGCTTTTAGGATGAGATGATATTTTAGATCTACTTTGATGCCCTTCTAGAGTTTCAGCCCTTGAATGCGTGAGTGTCTTTTGATGAGTTGCTCTTCCTTGATTTTTTACCTTAGCTCTGATACCATGTTGAGGAATCTAGGGCATAGGAATTTAGGTAATTTCTCTAGCAATGATAATTGTTTGTGAATACGTTTACTTCTTTAGATTACATTCTTCTTTAACTTAGATTATTATAGTGTTCTTCTTCATCAAACAGCTATCAAACCATAAACAATAATGGGACAAGAGACACAAGATGTAGGCAATCAGCCATGGCCAAAACCTCTCCAACATGAGAGGAAAACCCAAACGAATTTTCCTTCTTATAGAAACTTCAAATGACAAATAGCAAGACCAAGACCAAAAACCCTTGACTTACCAACCACTCCAAGACCAAGTCACATGGCTTCTAAGATCAACTTTTTCTTTCTTGAGCCAACACTAGTCAAATTGCTTTCTTTCCTTTCGATCTCGGCTACCCTTCAGATTTTCGACCTCTTGAATCAAACATGCAACTCTTGGCTTCTTCAGTAACCCTAGTTGCAACACGTGTGAGGGATCTTGACCAAATTTTGTACCTTGATTCCCTTTGCTTGGATAGAAAGACTTCCTTCTGCAATTTGGCTTGATGAATACCTTATCTTCTTCCTTAATTCGGCCTCTAGGATGATTGTGCTAGCCTCGACTTCTTCTGCAACAGATGGCACCAATTTTCCTTGCACGTCTGAAGTATACTGGCCCAAAAAAATCAGAACTAACTCGATTACGATCCTCCTCTCCTCGCTTGTTGATGAGCTTATTCTTTGGTGTTTCTCTCACTTCCTTTTCTATCTTGGATGCTTAATCGAATTGGTCTTCAAGTGATGCTGAGTTCTTATATATATGATGGTTTGTCCATGAGTAATAGGACGACATGCACTTGTGACTAGGCCGACATCTCCTTCTAGGATGATCTCTAGCTCTTTTGAAAGGCGGACTTAAACACATGCTTGTGACAAGGTCTTAGAGGGTTTATGACACAAATAAATTTTCTTTTTACAGTATGTAACATACCCAAATGGGCCTTCAATACATGACATTGACTTACTAAACTTTATCACTTGATGACCAAACCTAATAGCTCACAATGGGAGCTTCATCTATAAAAATAAAATTTCTTGATTATGAAACCCATGACTCAAGCATTACAAAATATATATATATATGTGTGTGTGTGTGTTTTTCCATTTTACATCAATTACATAAAATCATGATTACACATGTCATTATGAAGACTGAACCTAGTTGCATATTTCAACAGCTCGAGATTGTTTTATTTTTAAACTCTTACAATAACCAAAGTATTGCCAATCTACCAATAATTAATCCTAAGTGTTAATTGGTAGAATATGTGCAATGATTGTCTAGTAATCACATTTGTTCTTGTATTTCTTGTCATTTTGATGGTTGTAATTGTATTTTTATTAGACATTTGTATACATAATGAGGCATTATTAAACCATCTGAAAACTCAATGATCAGTTAGTATTAGTTTATTATTCCTAATTAGCTCATTAAGTCTTACAAGGGAGTTTCTTGGCACTTGTATTCCATCCCTAAACTCTAGAAAGGTCTTGGAGGTTCAATCATGTGCCTTAGAGAGTGTTTTGATCCCATTTGAGAGTGTTCTCAAGCTATTGTATTGGAAGATGTTTGAATAATAGAAAGTCAATTTCTTGTGGATGTTTCCTCACCTTGATGTTTTACCACATTAAAACTTCTTCTTTCATGTTAGTCATTTGATCTACTTATGTTGTTTGATGCTTTCCATAGGAGTGTAAATAGACTAGATCTTGGCGTGTGCTTGAGTATAATTTTCACTCAATTATGCATTAATAAGATGAACAACATAATTACACCACATTTGTGATGTTCCTTTTTTTGGTGTTCCTTATGGCATGGTTAGGATGGACTTTCAGGATTGGAGGCAGACAGGTCACAGGTGCGGGTTTACTTCATCAGCGGGCCCAGTGGCTTTTGGAGATGTTTCATGGGGTTTTGAGGAGTTCTATGGGATCCGATGGCATTCGCTTGGCATATTCCATCATCTGCACAATTTTCCTTTCGTTCTGTTGCATTCCGACCACTTTCGATAAACAGAATTATTATTAGGCCTAACTCAATTAATTACGCTTAAGGTGGCATTCTGAGAAGAATACTTGATAGAACACCTTAGTGTAATAGATTGTTGGAACTGGAATAAGATCCACAGGATGGGAAA
This sequence comes from Pinus tabuliformis, assembly GCA_031772625.1. Taxonomy (NCBI): domain Eukaryota; kingdom Viridiplantae; phylum Streptophyta; class Pinopsida; order Pinales; family Pinaceae; genus Pinus; species Pinus tabuliformis. The sequence goes on from CM062815.1 coordinate 241,409,428, forward strand.
ATTAGAAGTGCTTTTCACTGACCTGAGGAGGCATGGTGGCCAATTTACCATTTTCCCACATTAAAAAGAATATTTTAATTGAATTAAAAGAGGGAAATGTGCTCAATGATTAAAATAATAATAAAATAGGAGGTTTTATAAGGGTCCATTGCACTGGATTTGTCAGAGTTCCAAGGAAGCAAAAGTACCCATTGTTTGAACAAGGATTGGATCAAATATCAGCGGTCCCTGTGTCATGGTCATCCCATTTTGCAAGTTATATGTTGTAAATGATCTTAGTAAAACCATGAGTCTATGTAACAACCTAGGTAAGCCTATAATTTGATGACGAATTCCATCCTAAGAGGTTTTTTAACTTCACTAATTACTTGTGTTTTTCAACATGGCTAATCAAAAGAGTTTTTTCCCTCAAGCTTAAACCCCCAAAGCTAGGGTGAAATTTATTGCCGAATTATTAGGTGAGTCTTAGAGTTTTAGTCGAGTCTGATGTAAAAGTGGTTTGGGAATAATTTAAGCTAATTAGCTAAATTATTTTATTACAAATCACTTGATTTACTAAATCATATTGAGTCGCAGACAGGTTATGTGTCTTGAGGGTCTAAGACAAATGTGTATTCCCTCTTTGAGCCTTTAAATGAAAAATCATATGCATTAGAGGGTTGGAAGAATAATTAATTCCCTCATGTGTAAATTAATTAATTTTTTTGGCCAAAAAAAATTAAATCCTAAGCCAGAAAATTAATTAATTAGAGTCAATTAAATTGTCTAGGAAAATAAATTCTCCAAATGGAAAATTTCGTGGGTCTTGAAAAAATCAATTTTTAAAGGTCTTCCACCAAGAGAATATTGTCTTTTTCAAGAAAATTTGGACCTTTGGACCTTGGTGGTTAAATCAAAGTCAAATTTTTGAGGAAATTAGCTCTAAATAATTAATTTTGAGCTAATTAAAATGGAATTAAATGATAAATTCGAAAATTCCTTAAAAATAAGAAATCAAGGGCCAAGATTAAAAGATCTTTAAGTATTTATCAACGGCCAAGATTATTTTGACAAGGATCAAAGAAACTAGTCGTTATTTTTCCATTTGGAAGATTTATCTATAAATTAGAGTCATTTGAGTCTCTAGTCATCTTGATCTCTGGCTAGAATTGCTACTGAAGCATTGTGTAAACTATTGTCTTACTGGGAATTATTTTTTATATTATAATAAAAGACTTTGGGGTGCAATTCAAGGTGTTCTTGCTTACTGATTTGTAGTATGTGCTTTCTACGAGTATCCCTATGTTATTTTGAATATTGGTAAGATCTGTTTTTTCATTAGATGGAGAAAAAATCATGCAATTGATAGTTTTGGGCTAATCTTAGGTTGTTTGATTCCCCATGTGACCTAACAGATTATTTTTTCAGATATATACATAGTGTTTGCAGGTACTTCAGTCCTTGGCCTCCAAGTTCACAGACTTGGGCAAGAATCATTGTTTGGATCTCTAGTTTTTATATGGTGGATTTAATCTTCGCTTGGGCTATAGTGAACCACTAAATTTTCTGAAGCATTTTAGTCATCCTTTCAAGTAAAAAATATTGAAAAAATAATTTTCTCAAAATCTATTTTAAAACCCATGTATATTTTGTAAATTGTAATTGTAACTTATTTTTTCTAACTTGGGTTTGGGTTTTAAATCTATTTTGTATATATTTGGGATTTGGGTGTTTCTATTTTTATTTTTGCAGGTTAGATCAAGGAGTTAAGTGGAAGAAGAGCTAGATCTAGGCCCTTGAGGGCAGTGTTTTAAGATTTGGCCAGCTCGGAACCGATTTGGCCAAGTTGGTCCGAGTCAAGGCCTCACCGGGTCGACTCGGCCAATGAACTGGTTCGGTCGGCCGGGTTATTACCGAGCCAACCGAGTTGTCTAACAACTCGGTCAGCTCGGATAACCCGACAGGCTCGGCTGAGTCTGAGACTACTTGGCCGGGTTGGATGACAACGGCCCGTGAATTAAAAAACAACGATTTTTTTTTAATTTTTTTGCTTTTGGGGGACTCCAAGGTTTTCACGATGATACTTTAATGGTTTTTTGTCCCTAAATAAGTTTATCTCGCTTGATCTTGAGAGGTTTGTTTAGGTGGTATCACATATGTAGAAGAGATTCCTTAAGGGATAGCTTCATTCCTCTTCAAAACCTTCCAATAGGTTCTTTTCCCCTTTCTTAAAGCAAACCTAACTTTGTGGCACCAACCTTGGCCCTCCAAAGATAAGCATCGAGCCTTGAGTTGATTCCACGTGATGCTACACCCCTTGATGAGCCTCCAAATGCTAAAACACTAAACTTAAAAGCTTGGACATTGGACTATTTGATGATATGCCCAAATGGACTGAAGATGCCCCCTCGCTGGCCTTGACCCTATTTTGGTGGACGGTGCCTTCTTCCAAAGCACAGATGAGGATAGTTATCATTGAGATGACTTAAGAGGGCTAGCACATCCCTCTTTGATGCCAATGCTTACCCTTAGGGATGCCATGTCACTCTGTTAAGATTAGGTATGTTCTATGCTAGAGCAATTTATTTAAATTTTCATAGTTAGCAATCACATCAGCATTAAGATAAACTGCAGATAGAACATAACTATAAATCGCAGAAGACAAGCCAAGGCAAGAGGACACAAGATATGGCGCGAGCCAGGGACAAACCCCACAATGTGTGGGGAAACCCTTTGATCAAATCTTCTTTTATCTTCAAAGTTCAGCAGAGAAAGAGAGAGAGAGAGTACATTTACAACAGAAGTCAACACTTTGACTTATCTAGATCTAGCATAGATCATTTTGTATAATGATGAGATCAGTTGAAGACATTCTGCTTCAACTGATTCTCAAGGTGACTCCTTCACCTATCATCATTCTGCATCTCGTCCATTTGCTGTACCTTACAGTGTACTACACCATGCTGCACTAATCATGATAATCATCCTGCTTCATGCTGCCCATGCTTATGATTGCAATCATCATGGTGCTATCCATGGTCCATGTATCATTGTGCTATCCATGCACATTAAATCATAGTTGCGTCCTTATGATAATACGCCCTTCTGCCTGCATGGATATTTATTGCCATCACCTGCATATATATACCTTGCCATGAATATATGATGTACTGCAGATTTGCCTGTGTATATGAGCATAGATCAGAATATATGAGTCTTCATATACTGTATATCACTGTCCATATATACATCATGTAACTTGAATAACCCCAACGTATATATATTGCTACTCATCATCCAGCATTTATGTTACAACTCAATGAACAACATTTACATAAATATGACTATGTTCATAACGATTATGACCCATATCTCTCTACGTTCCATTCATCAGAAATATAATTGCATCCATAATGAATACGACCCATATCTTTGCATTCCATGCATTATATGAATATGATCCATATATCGATACGTAGGTTTTCTTTGCTGCAGCATATGACTGTCCAGCGTTTACATATAACCATTACTGCAACGCATGACTGTGCGTACATATGACTGTGCGTGCAGAGTATAGCGTATAAGTGTTGTGCGTATGTGTAATATTATGGCTGCATTCACCTGAGACTTCACGTCCTTAAACCACACTGACAGATGCCTCCACTACGCTGCCAGAATGCCTGCGTTCCATATTTATGTGACTGCCCACTACGCTGCCAGAATGCCTGCGTTCCTATATTTATGTGACTGCCCACTACGCTGCCAGAATGCCTGCGTTCCTGTATGACTAAGACACGTCTGAACTGTGGCTAGGGCACAATAGAACTGCGGCTAGATCATCATCTCCACAACGTACAGCAGTTAGGGTATCATCCAAGGCCAGCGTATTCTTCTTAGTGTCTCTCCTTCACCAATAACCCAAGACGTGGAGAGGAGGAGATCACTTGAAGAATATGTTGTTATAATGACTCCAAATCCTCTCTTATTTATACTAAAAGCGTAAGGTTGAATAGACACGTCGGTTGGGCTTCTAGAGCCTACATAAGTGCAGGTCGGCTTGATAATAATTACATAAACAAAATAAATTCATATCTCCATAAATACTTATCGGAATCGGATGATCTTTGGATCAATCCTACACCTCTCGACGAGAGGGATCCAATAAAAATATCAGCTGTCAGAAATAAGCTAACCCACATGGAGTTTGGCCCTAGTTGCCAATTTAACACACTCACATGCTTGAAAAGGGTGACATAGGGTCTCTCCTAGATGACATCATGGTGGAGGATGCACCTTTTGAAGATGTACACATGCACTTTGGGACTTTCTTGGGGTGAGGAACATTATTGGACGCTTGTATTAGTTCCTTGATGACTTACAATCTATTTTGGAGGATAACACCATTTCTAGCCTCCTTGGTTATGTGTTTTTGTTTTGATCTCTATATCATCATCATGTATATATTGGACAATGCACTGGGTGCCATTTTGATATAATGGATATATTCATAAGCCTACTTTGATCATATGTACTCTTCTATCTATATTCTAATGCTGTGTGTTTGGAAACATGAATGAAAATCTTTAAAATTATGTTTTTTTATAAAAAATTAAATATTTAATGTATTTTTTACAACAACCGAGTCATTGAAATCGAGCCGACCGAGTCGGAGTCAAAGTCGGAGTCGACCCTCGGCCGAGTCAGAGTAGAAGTCGGAGTTTTAAAACATTGCTTGACGGTAAGATATAGTCTCTTGGAATTTTTTGCAAGTTTCCCACAGCAGAATTTTCAGAAAATCAAAGAGTTGAAACATAAAAGATTTTCAGAGCAAGGGATTTCAGTTTTTGGCTTTCCCGGGGCTAGATCTGCCTCCTTCGGACCCAGCGTCTCCCTCTCTTGGCCTCTGTGTCATCCCTTCCTCCCTCTGTGTCAGCTTCTCAGCCCTCTTAGGCCTTAGCCCTATCCCCATAGCCCTCTTTTCCCAAATGCTAGCCTCTTTGGGCACAACGTTGGCCCTTCTTGGCCATTTCCATCCTCCTTGTGGCCTGATCTATCATCCGAGCCCACTTATCCCCACAAATTCACTTCCCTTGTCCTAGTTTTCCAAATTTTGGGCCATTTTGCCCCAAAATTGACCTGAAAACCTAATTTGAAGATTTAAAGCTAAATACTTGGCGGTTTTGCCGAATTAAAGTCTCAAAATTCATATCTAGTGAGTGGCAAGGTAATCCCACAGTTTCAGCAACTTTCAACAGTGGGATCTTCAAGGCCTTGGGCCTATTTTGCCAGGAAACATGGGTTCGGGGATGGAGACAGGGACGGCATTTTTGGAAACAGGGTGCGTGGGTTCGTCGGGTAATATAATAATATTAAATTTTAATAATTATATTTTATAAATTATAATTAATAATATATATGAATTTGTATATTTTTTCAACTTTAAACAAGAAAACTTTAATCATTTAAACATGCACATCATTGAACATTCAACATTCACATTGAAATTTCAAAATTTATCACCAAAAAATTGTTCATTGTTTACATATTAATAAGAATCATGAATCAGGTTGCCTGTGTCCAAAATGTGTGGGGTATAGGGAATTGGTCCCAACTACATTTTTAGTGATTATAGCAATTCAATAGTCAATTTGGAACTCAAAAATTCAAAATGTGTATAACAAACAGAGCCAGAAAGGCACTCATCCCATCACGTACACACAAACCAGGATATAGAACTAGGGAAAATCAGAAGACTGTATAGAACAGTATGGAATCATATGGAACAATAAAAAATAGGACAAGACAGGCACCCAACCTGAGGCATACTTAGCAAGTCATAAAACAAAAATGTACATAGAACTCCAGGCATTGTTGAATAGATTTAATGGTGCACTCAGAACATGAACAAGCATCTACATACGTCTCCAAGACACGGAAGAGAAATGTGCATTACCATAGAATGTGCAGATAACGTAGTAGTATAGGGATTCCAGATTACAGAAGCCTGAGGTGTAGAATCCTAACAAACCTAGAACTTACGGGAAAATATCTGACTAAATTTAGTAAAGAGTCAAGACTTATATGTTTAAGGGAGAACTCAGAATATTAAATAACAAACGTAATACTAATAGTAATAAGTTAATAACCCGAAAATTGAAAACGAAAACTTGAGGTCCGAGGAGCACCGTAAGAAAATAAACTAGCGAACAAAGAGACTATACCACTGCTATTGAAAATAAACTAGCTGAGTAAGAAAATTGAAAACGAAAACTTGAGGAGCACCGTAAAGTAGTAAATACCACTGCCGTTGAAGCTGCTCTGTCCACTGCCGCTGAAGCTGCCCACTGCTGTTGAGCTACCCACTGCCGCCGGAAATGGTAAACGGGAACGGCTCAACCAAATGGAAAAAAGTTAAAACAAAAATGAAATCACTAATCAGAAATTTCGATGTGTGCGTTCAAAGAGAGTTAAAGATTTAGGGTTTTTAAAGTTTTTTACATTTGTTAAAAGTTAAAACTTAATAATAAAATAATTTTTTATTTTTTATTTTTTTTTTTAAATTTCAATAAAAAAATTTATTTGAAAATTAAATTTTTAATATAGTTTTTTTTATGAAGAACCCAAAGAACCCATTAACGGAAAAGAACCCAAACTTTTTTTTGAAGAACTTGGTTCTTCATGTAAGAACCCGATTCTTTTGGGTTCTTCTGAGAAGAACCAGTACCCGAATCCGATACTTAGGTGCGGGAACCGGGGACGGGTTTGAGAACCCCACCCTCAAGTGCGGGAACCTGTGCAACATAGCCTTGGGCCTAGGGTTTGATCTCTAAACCCTTATTTTTCTGCAATTTTATTACAGCAAGCAAAATATAAATAATTAGGCCCTAAAATCAAATTCTATATAGTCAAAATTGTTTAGAATTGCAAATCTTTGTTTTCACATTTTTTTGCCACTTGGGCATCTCCGATTTGACCTAGATCTGACATTTTAGGTCGCTGAAAATTTCCACATAAATGTAAAAATCAGATCTGAACATTTCTGAATCACATCCTAATTTAGGTCTAAATAATCTGAATTTTCAGTTTTTCAACAAACTTACTATTTTTAGACATTGTGGGGACTATCTGTAGTATTTTCAGTTTGTTGATTAGTCACTAATATACTGCTGTCATAAACTTATAAGTTCTGAAAATCGCTGAATCAAACTCTCATAAACCCTCAAATTGCAAATTATCAAGTTTTAGTGTATTTTGTCATTTCTAGAAATATTGGTTATCTATTTCTGACAATTTTATCTTGCTGATCTGTCACTGTTTCACTACTGAAATAAGTATATCAGATCTGAAATTTTCTTAGTCAAGCCCTAAAAAATCCTAAAAATTGATTTTTCTCAAGTTTGGCAAATTTTTACTATTTTAGGTATTTTTGGGCATTGGTGCTAACATCACTATTTGTTGATCTGTGGGTTAACTTACTGCTGCAATTTATACTTCAAATCTGAAATTTTGCTGAAAGATACATCTTGAGAAGGCTAACATACATAATTTTCTAAGTTGGCATATTTTTGTGATCTTGGGCAAGCATAAGCATTGTTGGTTTAGCATTTTCTTACTGCTGTTATAACATTGATCAAGACTGAATTTTCTGAATATTTATTGTTGAGATACATCTGAAATTGGCTAATCTCATTGATCTCATAGCTTGGCATAACATCTTGTGTTAATTGATGAATTGGTTACTTGAAGTTTACACGTGTACCTCTTGAAGCTTATCTTGTTTAAGATTGCATCATAACATTGTTAAGTACTCTTAAGATAAATCTCACATAAGTACTTAAGTAATCTAACCAATCTTAATCCAAGATAGCAGTCACTCATAATCTCTTGCATAAGCATCTCACATAGGTTAGTCAATCATTCGAGCAGCGGGTGTCCATCCGGTCATTTGGTTTCAATTCATAAGAAGCAAGAATTTGTGACTCCATTAAGGCATTGGTCTCATAATAGAAAATCTAATTTAATCATAATCTTGCTTGATTTCAACCAAGTGGCTAGGCCACTCATCCATGTCTCCCAAGTAAGTTGATTCTCAACTTGCTTTCCTTCACTTCATTCCATAGGGACTACCCCCCATAGCATATTGTTGGGAGATGGCTAAAACGGAGTGTGCAGGGATCAGGGTGATAACCCCCGCCCTAAGAGTTGTCGTAGTGCCTGTACAATCTAGGCGACAACAAGGTCCATCAGATTTATAAAAGAGGAGGAGGCCATTAGAGGACATCTGGATTTGTGTTTTCTTCTTGTGAAGAGGTTTGAAAACCCGGTTCTCTACAGCAATAGCCCCAGGACAGAAACCCTCGAGTGATTGGGTGAGATTGGGTGAGTACCCATCTCCCCTTGGTGAATTCATCTAGAATTCATAGGAGAGCTTAGTAGTGGCATTTCAGTTCAGTGTTGGAGGCCCAGCACAACATTGGAGAAGATTCTTGAAGCCAGCTTTCCATCTCAGTTGTTTTGTTGTATCAGCATGTAAACCCCAGTTTCTTATCATAATAAAAGCTGAGATTAATTATGCTCATTGTATTATTGAATTGCATGCACTTTATTTGTTATATTTTACATGGAAATCTTTTGTTTATTCAATGGAAATTTTATGGAGAAATTGGATTGAGTTAAATTTCTGCAAAATTAGCCAAATATCCCATTTGGGGATATTACAGTGGTATCAGAGCCTTGGTCTTGGCTCACCCTGCAGTTTTTTTAGTTATCGCCATTATGGTTCAAGGGTTTCATAATTATTTGCAGTGATTTCACAAAGCGCCAAATTCTCCAATTTGTTTGCTTATTTCGACAATGTCTAGGAGAAATTTGTCTTAGCCATAAGCATTAGACAAATTCTTTCTCATTTGTCTTCTATTTAATGATTATGCAACAAATTGGGTCAATATTTATTTGAAGGTGTCGTGGACAATATTATTAATCAATCAAATGTTATTATTTTGTTCAAAGTGGAGGAGGCATAATTATTAATAATTAAAGTCAAATATAAGTTGTAGGAAACATAGGGCAAGGGGGCATTTCCATACGGAAATGAGTACGAAATGCTGAAACGCGTGTGGTACGGCCCTGAAACGTGTTTCAGACCATACTGCGACGTTTCACAAAACTAAAACGTGGCTAGTATGGCCTGAAACGCACTAGGGCAAAAGTTCACTTTTATAACTGTAGACAGGCATCTAGAAGCAACTAGAAGTCACTAGGATAACCTAAAAATAAATTTAAAAAAAACACAAGTAAAAAGTTGAAACGTGAGTCGTACGGCCCTGGAACGCGTTTCAGGCCGTACTGGCCACGTTACAGCTTTTCTTTTCTTTTTTTAAGTTATCCTAGTGACTTCTAGTTGCTTCTAGATGCCTGTCTAAAGTTATAAAAGTGAACTTTTGCCCTAGTGTTGATAAGCAGTTCATCAAGAAGTTTGAGGCATATGCAATTCATGGTAATGTTAAATTCTTAAAGTAAAAGGATGAAAATGAAAATCCTTTTACTTAAATTTTTAACATTACCATGAAATGACTCAGGATGTTTGAGAGTGGTTTCGCCCTCATTGGATTTCATATGGAGAAAGTAGAATTTTAGATCTCACTCAAAATCTAGCAGACTTATTTGTTTTTCAAGATTCCAAGATTGGGGGGATTGCAATGTTTCCATTGGATTTTATCATGTACTAGGGTATGGAACTTGTATTTAATCAAGAGAACCAAGCCCTCTATGCAGGGGAGACTCCCAATAAGCAAGAGCATGTAGGGTACTAGGGTATGAAACTTGTATTTAATCAAGAGCACTAAGGTCGTTCGACTATGTAGGAGGAGACTCCCAATCAAACACGAGACAAGAAATTAGAAATTTCTTGTGGCTGATTTTGGATATTTCTATTTTCATTATGTGATCATTCATGAGTAAATGTGATGTAAATTTAGAGACTTATAGTTTATGCATTGACAATTGACAATTTTATCATAATGTAATAAATTAGAATGTATCATATATGCTTTATGATTGCACATATTTCTTAAATGTCCTAATATATATATATATATATATATATATATTCGCGTTTCCCCATTTCCAAAATTTGGGGAGGTCGCGTTTCGTATCGGTTCCCGTTTCGGAAACTCATACCCGTTTCCCCGTTTCGTGCAACCTTGAGTCAAATTGTTTGGGAAGGGCCGAATTTTATTAAAAGGGCCAACTTTTAATTTTATTTTTGAAAGTTGTCCAATATTGAAGGGCCGAATATCATACATGGGACGAGTTGCAAGATGGAGTTCCTATTTGAAAGTTGAGCCCAGATTTGGAAGAAAGCAATTTCAGGGGTTCATCTTACCCAGTGGAGGCCAAACGCCAAAATTATAATTGAAAAATTGGCCGATTCATTGGAAAATCGTTGAGGGCGTGAGCATACTTTTTGCCTGGCACGTGTTTTTGGCGGCATTCTTGTTTGACAATCGTGGGTCGAGCAGACAGTCAGGACCGAACTCCAGATTTGATTTCTTCATAAAGTAGCCTTGACATCGAGCAATCTTTGTCTATTAAAGGGAAGTCCAAAACCATAAGAACCTCCAGTTATATTTCCATGTAAAGGATTGACGTAAAGTCCAGTGCTTTCGAAGCTAAGGGGAACAGATTCTCACTCTTGTTGTCTTCAGGCTGATCGTGGGAGATCTGATAATTTTGGAGGCAGGACTTCGATTCCAAAATTGTAATCATATTGCTAGAGCAAAATATTGGTCCCCTTTTTGAAGGTAGAGTCCCTTTACTGAAGGAGAGTGGTCCTGTGCAAAGAATTCATTGACTGACATTTCGAGCAGAAAGAGGACGAGATTCATCCTGCAGATGGAATAAAATTTGAAGGTGATAGGGACAAGTTGGTATCAACAAGCTGACAGTTCGAATCTCAGTTTAAAGGGTAATGTGTACCCAACCAGAGTCGTCCTCACATTTTAGTGTTGGACAAGTTTTTATTGTATCCTGAGCTACGGAACTGAGTGTGTTAAGTGGGGAGTCGAGTCACTGTATTTCCAGGCTATGCACTCATTTGTTGTATGTGAGACCTAATATCATTATTCTTGTACATATATACTTATTCCAGCGAGTTTGGTGGCTCGTGGGTGTCATCTGGACTGTGGGTAGTCTCATATTTCTATTGTTGGACGTGTCTGGAACTACCCTTGCTACATAGAGGAGATACTGTATGGACCACAAGCTGTTTGCAGTAGACTATTGGTTGATTGAACGACCACCCTATACTCTGTCCCATGTCGGACGTGCTTGGAACAGTTTAAGCAACACATGGATACATTCAGCAATTGTTGGAAGGCTTATTGACTGTTAGTGCATTTCTCTCTCTTGAACTCACTCAAGCTACTACAGGAAACCAGGTTCCTCTGCATATTCACTTAATGTGTTCTTGACTTAATTGTTGATATAAATTGCATATGCCAACCAGCTTATTTTAATGCTAGTATAATTCCATGACACCTCATAATTTATGAGTTTAAAAAATGATTGGCAGTGAGTCTGGTTTTGACTCCTTTTATCACTTAATTCCATGCTTGGGAGATAGAATCTAAAATTGTAACCTACAACAGTGTGCCAAGGAACTGTTTGACAAAAGTTATTAGTGAGAAATTTATCACAAACCCAAAAATTGTTGAAATTTTTTGAAATCTGAAGGGAAGGGAATTTTACAGTCAACAAATTGTTTGTTAAGAAATACAGCAAACTCAGAAAAATAGTGACCTTATGCAAACATTCTGTCATGGAGGAACTCCTAAACAAACTCACAAGATTAACCAAAGAAATTGGTTCCTTGAACCACCATGCATCATTAGACCAGAAAACAAAACTGAACAGCAGACCTTTTTCAAGAGGGATCTATGCCATTCTTCAGAAAGAACAAGCAAGAGATGTGAAAAACGGACAGCAAATAGGACACAAAATCTTTGCACTTGGGACAAAATTGAAATACATGAGAGTCACAGTGAAATCCATTTTCAAACCAGATGAATTGGATGCACTTATTTCCTAAGTGTACCAATTAGAGGGGAAGAAGTTGATGTGGGCTTTGAAACCCGCCATGCTAGCTTTAATACAGCCCAAGTTTTTGGAGTACCCTTGTGAAGGGGTCACACTTCCAGTTGCCTCTTGTCTTAGTAGCATCATGATGTTGACCGCCCCTAGCTCCTTACAATGATGATGTTATGAGAAGAGTCTTCAAACTGTTGGCAGAAACCTTGCGAGACTTAGATAACTCCATGTGTCGTACATTTGAGAAGAAGCTTCAGGTTTTGGAAATTATGGCCATGACTAGGACTTATGAAATCATGTTTGATCTAGAGTGTGATGACTTGATCATGCAAATGTTCCAATGCTTTTTCAGCATTAGGAGACATCATTCAGACTCAGTCAAAACACACATGCAGTCCATCTTATCATCATGTATGAAAGGTCGCGATGCCATTTGCAAGGAGTTGCGGACTAGATTGTTGACCATTTGGAAGAGAGAACAACTGGTCTCACCTGCTACTATTGAACTAGCTGAAAGGGTGGTTGAGCAGAACATTGGGTTGTTCAGAAGACAGTGGACCAGGGAGGAGTTGCTCAAGCTTGGTGGATCATGCAGCAAGATGCGCTGAGCAGGAAGGGTCTTTGCTTCATCTGCAAAGAACCTTGTGGACCTAACCACTCATGCTTGAGTGATGCAAGGGAGGTGGCAAAGATAGAGTAGGAGGAGACTACTTCTAACTTTCGGGATGGGGATTCTTCTTTGGATGAGTCCATGGGTTCATACGAGGATGCCTCTGAGGAGCATGAGAAGTCATGTGGATGGATTGACAGCAGGCCAGAGTTATATTCCGGTGTGTATGGTGAGCAGTCAATGGATCCTATGGGAGGCATTCAACGTGATGAGTTACTAGTGATGATTCAGCATGAGTCAGCTAAGGAGGGTGATGTGCATAGTATACGTGATGAGACTTTTTTGGAGGGCCAATTAGAGCTTCATGTTGAGCCCATGATAGAGGAGATTGATGTGGGCCAAAAATTTCAGGTCTGCAGTGGAGGCCAAAATTCTGCAGCTGGGGGTCGAATTTGTGCTACTAGAAGAGATTTGACTAGGTTTGACTTGTTCAAGGGAAGTACATCATCCAAAAAGGTTGGACTTGGTCTTGGAGGGTATTGGTCTTGGTCTAGAGGTCTTCGAATTTGTCAAATGAAGAATCTACAAGGAAGAGAAGAGATTTGAAGTTTATGTGGGGTGAAGCTACAAAGACAGTTGTGTACATACAAAATTGTAGTCCCCACAGGTCTCTAGATAACAAGACTCCCGAAGAGGTGTTCACTGGGAAGAAACCAACCATAGATCATCTCTGAATTTTTGGTTGTCTTGTCTATATACATATACCTAAGGACAAAAGAAAGAAGTTGGATCCATTTGGCATGAAGGGAACCTTTGTGGGCTACAGTGACTCTTCTAAGGCCTATAGGATCTACATCAAGGAAGAACACAGAATAGAAGTTAGTCGAGATGTGACATTTGATGAAAGTATTGCATTCAAGAAATCAAAGGATCTACCTATGGACTCTGATGATGAAGAACTTTCGGTATTCAAAGAAAAAGTTACTAGGGAAGAAGAAGAATCAAACCATGAAGATGAAGGTCCCTGTGAACCAATACAACCTGTGGTAATTCCCGAAACCAGAAAAAGACCTAACTGGTTGAAGTCTACACTTCTAGATGCAGAAGGTCATGGAGCAGCTCAAGGTACATTCAGGGAAAGTAAGAAGCCCAAACAATATTATGGGTATGCAGCCTACATGACAAAACTAATTGAAGCAGAGCCATCCAATTTTGAAGAAGTGTCAATCACCAAGAATTGAAGAATGCTATGAATGAAGAATATCAATCTATAATGAAGAATGGAGTCTGGGAGATCGTACCTAGGCCTAAAGACAAATCTGTGGTAACTTCCAAGTGGCTCTACAAGATCAAACATGCAGCGAATGGAAGTATTGATAAATATAAGGCAATATTTGTGGCTAGGGGCTTCTCTCAACAAGAAGGCATTAATTATGAAGAGACATTTGCTCCAACAACAAGGTATACAACTATTCGTTCGTTGGTCTCTTTGGCAGCATCAATGGGATGGAACATCCACCAAATGGATGTCAAGATTGCATTCCTAAATGGCACAATTGATGAGGAAGTCTATATAGATCAACCCTTGGGATTTGAAATTAAAGACAAAAAGGCATATGTTTGCAGGTTGAAGAAGGCACTATATGGCCTCAAGCAAGCACCAAGGGCATGGTATGCTAGGATGGATGCATACCTTCAAAGCTAAGTTGCACGAAACGGGGAAACGGGGAAGCGAAACGAAACGCGACCTCCCCAAATTTTGGAAACGGGGAAACGCGAATATATATAATAATATATATATATATATATATATATATATATTAAAAACATTTAAAAATTATTAATATATATGTGCAAGACTGCAATCATAAAGCATTAATGATACATTTACTTAAACATTTTAACATTAAGATTAAATTTACATCACAATGATCACATTTACTCATGAGTCATCACATAATGAAAATAAAAATATAGGAACTGGAAAATCCAAAATCAGCCTTTATTTATATTAGTATATGAGGCTGCAAGTACAATAAAGACTATAAGGCTGCAAGAACTATAGAGACAAGTCACAAAAGACTAATCCTCATCATAACAATCCTCATCAAAAATAGAAGCAGCAGAATGCTCAACAGTGGATGGTGGTGCTGAAGAAGATGATGCACCAATTCCACTTCCAGAATCCTCCTCAATATTCAGGGCAGCAAGAGAGAGATCCAAATCAGGATTTTCTGCATCCACATCCCATTCTTTAGAAGGACCACTGTTGTATTCTGGACCCCTACGAGATGCAAGGCGAAGGTTGGAGTGCACATAAACAAGATCCTCTGCTTTCTGTGAGCCCAACCTATTGCGCTTCACAGAATGAATAAAACCATAAGTGCTCCAATTCCTTTCTGCTGATGAAGAGCTTGCCACTTGTGAAAGAATACGAATGGCAAGGCTTTGCAAATGTACACCATTTGCTCCATGACAAATCCACCACCTAACTGGATTCATGGTGCTTCTCTCCTCCAAAGCTGATATATCTGCATAATCATCTATTCCTGCAGCAAAACTGGCAAATTCCTCCTTTACCTCCCTATGTAGGTGAGAAGGAAACATTCTCATTAGTGCTTTTTTCACCCCAGTAGCCACCTCTCTATCCTTATGGGGTGCCTTCCTCTTCCCATTGCTTTTAGCAATAAGCTCCTCATCATAAAATTTGGGGTTCAAAGCATGTGCTAAAGTGTGCAATGGTGTATTGAAATTGTTCCACCTGTCAACAATGATTTTCTTGATCAAACCAGCAAAATGATCATCAACAAACAGAAGTTGTGGAGACTCCTGCGAAATGATTTCCATAGTTTTCTCAACCATGGAATCCATGCCATCATATACCTCTCCCAAGAAAGGTTGGTCAGTGTCAGCACTGCGGAGAAGCTCAAATGCAGGGGTTGTGAACTTTAGCAAGAAATCTACCTTGCTCCACCAATCCTCATCAAGGCACAATCTACGCACCATAGATCCCCGCTCTCAATCTGCTTGTCTCCACTCAATCCACAGTTGACTCACCACCATAGAAACTAATGCATGCTTAACCTCAACAAGGCGGCGCAACATCACGAAGTTTGAGGCATATCTTGTCTCAGCAACTTTTAACAACTCCAATTTGGAGTACTCTCGAAATATGGCCTGAGACTAGTGGTGGTTGGTGATAAATTTGATAATCTCCCTTGCATCCCCTGTGACTTCCTTTATCCAGGAAACTTTGTTGTCGATCTCCTCTAAGATCAGATTCAGATTATGGACAATGCATGGTGTCCAAAATATGTTGTCATACCTCCCCTCAATAATCAAACCTGCAGCTTTGCAAACTGGTGCATTATCCGTGATAACTTGCACCACCCTGTTAGCCCCTATTTGTTCAATAGCTTTTATAATAATATCAGCAATGAACTGTGCATCTTTCACCTCTCCTGAGCAGTCTTCTGCCTTGATAAACATTGCTCCTTTGGGGGAAGTGGCAATGATATTTATCAATGGTCTGCGCCTCATATCTGTCCAACCATCTGAGACTATGGTAACCCCAGAGCTACTCCAGGAAGAACGAATTGGAGCTAAAACGTCCTCCACAAGTTCCTTCTCATTTTTGAGAAGCTGGGTTCTGACTTTCTCATAGTTGGGCCCCTTGTACCCTTGAGGAGCTTTGTTAACTGCCCTCAACATATCTTGCCAGTAAGGAGAGCGAACAACATTGAATGGGATACCACATGCATAAATGCACCTGGCAACTCTGGAATCAGCTTCTTCTCTTGCTTGCACATTCACCAATCTAGCAATTCTGCTATCCTGAACTGATTGGGATGCCCCTGAGCCTCTGGTATGTTTGGGTGCTGCTTGTTCATGTTCTTGACTGTGACCCAGACCACCTCTCCTCTTTCTTGCTTCAACTACAATCCTTGGCTCAATGTTAGATGTAGCCTGAGTATGCTCATCATGCCTCCTCTTAGTACCATCCGCCTCATCTTGCTCTCTTTGATATGCCCTCCTTACCAACGGATCTGCTGTTTTTGTGCAACCCAGAATCCCCTGTCCTCCTCCATGCAACAGATGCGCCTTCACTCTTGGGTAGGAGCCCTTGTACGTAATATTGCAAAGAGTGCATCGCCATTCCCATGAGCCACCACCTCCACATTTTTGAAGCTTCACCACATGCCTCCAAAGAGGATAATATTCAGCCCTTGGGTTGGCCCTAGGGTTTGAAGTTGCAGCTGCACTTTGGCTGGAAGCCATTGCTGCAAAAATAAATTAAAAAAACAAATCTGTAAATAATAAATTTATAAAAACGTTTTTCATATTTTTGGCTGTATAAACCCTAGAAAAATTAAAGAAATAGTAAGAAAAAAACTAAGAAATAAATGTGGCTTACCCAAATTAATTATCTGTGGCTGAATCTACCCTAAAATGCCAGAAAAGAGGAGAAATATGGCTGTAGCTGAGCCAAATCTGCTGCAAAAATAAATTTAAAAAACAAATCTATAAATAAAAAACGTTTTTCAGCAATTTAGCTGCATAAACCCTAGAAAAATTGAAGAAATAGTAAGAAAAAACTAACAAAATGAATGTGGCTTACCCAAATTAATTTTCTGTGGTTGAAACTACCCGGAAATGCCAGAAAAGAGAAGAGAAATATGGCTGTAGCTGAGCCAAATCTGCTGCTACAGAAATCTCTTGCTGAAATCTCCTTCTCTTGCTGCTGAAATCTCTTTCTCCCGCTGCTGAAATCTACTTTGCTCAATGCTCAAAACACCAGCTACTGAAACAACTGCCAATCTCCAAGAGAAACTCCTTGCTGAATAGTGTGATGAGAGAATGAGAGGCACTGCTCTTTTATAACTTTAGAAATGGTTTCTAGAAGTGATTAGAAACCCTAAAATAAATTAAAAACTAATTAGGAAAAAAAAATAATTTAAAAACAAGTATTTTTTTGTGGGAAACGGGGCCCGTACGGCGTGGAAACGAGTTTCCGTCCGTACGGGCGCGTTTCCATTTCGGGAAACGCGCCCGTACGGACGGAAACTCGTTTCCACGCCGTACAGTACGGGGAAACTCGTTTCCGTTTCGTTTCCGTACGGAAACGGACCCCTGCCCTGCGTTTCCTGCAACTTAGCTTCAAAGGTTAGGCTTCTCAAAGAGTTCTATTGATCCAAACCTTTATATTAAGGTTGTAGATGGAGAACCTGTAATCATTCTTCTGTATGTAAATGATCTTCTCTTGATAGGTGTAGAAGGTCGAATTGAAGAATGTAAGAAGCAACTAGCAGCGGAATTTGACATGAAGGATCTTGGGTTGATGCATAACTATTTGGGACTAGAAGTCTGACAAGGACCTGATGAAGTTTATTTGGGTCAAGGAAAGTATGTGATCAAGATGCTAAAGAGGTTTGACATGATGGATTGCAAACCTATGACCACTCCGATGATCACAAACTTGAAGAGACTAAGGAGTTTTGAATCTAGCCCTATGGATCCTTCCAAGTATAGGCAACTTATTGGCTCGTTGATGTACTTGGTGAATACTTGATCAGAAATATGCTTTGCAGTAAATGTACTCGGTCAATTCCAAGTCGAGTCAAAGCACGATCATTGGGTAGCAGTAAAACATACTCTGAGATACTTGCGAGGAACCATCCACTATTGTCTAAAGTATGATAGAAGGAATGATGTCCAGTTGATTGAATATACAAACTCCAACTAGGGAGGCAGTGAGCAAGATGGAAGAAGCACTACAGGAGGATGTTTCAGTTTGGGATCCTCCATGGTTTCATGGATGAGCAGAAAGCAAGGCACATTTGCTTTGAGTAGTGTTGAGGTTGAATATGTTGCAGCCTGTGCAGTGTGAAGTAAGCAGAGAAGCAGTATGGTTGAGGAAGCTAGTAACTGACCTGTTTGAAGGTCTGATGAACCCTATAGTGATACTTTGTGATAACACCAGATGTTTGTCTGAAGATCCAGTATTTCATGGAAAGACAAAGCATGTAAACAACAAGTATCACTATATTCGAGAGCTAGTGCAAAACGGTGTGTTGCAGCTACAGTATATCTCCACTGATGAGCAAGTAGCTGACATATTGACAAAGTCACTTCCAAACAAGAAGCTTTTGTACTTGAGAGACAAGCTTGGTTTGGTTGACGTATCCTCCCTAATTGAGAGGGAGAGATAGACAACACATTCTTGTCTTCACTTGGGAAGAAAGAATTCTAGCATTCGATACTCTTTGAGAATGTGGTAGGGCAATCAAGACAAGAGTAGTCATGGACCAATATTCTTTGAGGACTAGCTATCCAAGATAAGAATAGTCCAAAGGAAGGTCATACTCAGTGAAAACCCGGGTGGAGTATGTACCTTGAGAGACAATGATGATGGTGTCTATAAATCATTGGTCTTGCCAGCGTTGTGCTCTGATCTTGTGGAGAGATAGAGTTGTTAGTCAAGGCCTTGCTATGTTACAATGTTGGTTAAATATGATGCTAGATAGATGGGTTACCAATTCGACTCTTTTTATGAGATCTCTTCAGATTGAGAATGACCATGTACCTCTTATGAATACCTCCCTAGTTAAGAGGGAGTGTCGAAAAATGTGTAACTAGGTTCAGTCTTCATAAGTATGAAATGTGTAAAATGAAAAAGAAATTATTAATGGAGGATGGGTTTCATGCTCAAGTTCTTTTATTTTATAGGTCAACCACCCATTGAGTGCTTTTAGAGTTTGTCCTAGGTTTAATAGTCATTGTCACATATTGAAGACCCTATGGGAACATTGTATCTTGCAAAGAAAAAATTGTTTTTTGTCTTTATAGTGTCAAAATTCCCTCCAAGATCAAGTCGGCCTAGAAGTTGTCAAGTCGGCCTAAATGAAGAGCCACGTCTACCTTTGAAGATGCTTATATATAGAGAGGAACTCGTCCTCCATTGGACACACTCACTCACATCTCATTCTATGCAAAGAAGAGGAAAAGAAGAGGTCGAAGAAGAAGGACGAAGAAGAGGTCGAAGGAAGTTGAAGTGCTTGGGCTAGTTCTCTCTCTCCCACGTGCAAGTCAAAGCTAGGGTTTTTGCGCTAGGGTTATCTTTAGTTCGATCTTGGAGGAAAGAGAGAAAAGAAGTCAAGTGAAAGTCACTGTGTCTCACTAGCCCTAAGTCTCAAGGAAAGGAAATTGAAAGGGAGAGGAGGCCATACGAAGAAGATCAAAGTCTTCTAGAGGAGCAGCAGCAGTTGTCAGAAGACAAAATTTCGGATCTGCATTAGTAGGTCAAAGATCTTGCAGTAGGAGGCCAAGTTGATCTTGATCTTGGAGGGTATTTGTCCGAGTCACTAGGTCACGGTATTTGTCAATGAAGGATCTATAAGAAGAGAAGAGATTTAAGGGTTTTCCCCTCAAGAGGAGGGGTTTTGGCCTTGGCTTGCAGCCTATATACAGTGTCACTATTCTTATTGTTTTGGTAGTTGTTTGATGTATCTCACACTATAATAATAAGGAACAAAGCTAATAAGGCAAAAGGTAACACAGACAATTATCAAGTTGAAGAGAATTAACATATTCACTGCCCTATTGAATTCTCAACAAATACATCATTGCATGTGAAGTAGGAAAAGAAGTTGTTTGGTTAAGGAAACTCTTGACAAATTTGTTTGGAAAGCCTCAAGATCCTACAATGATAAATTGTGATAATCAAAGCAGCATCAAGATGTTTGAAGACCATGTATTCCATACCAAGACGAAGCATATCAATAACAAGTACCATTACATTAGGAGTTTGGTACAAGATGGGGTCATGAAGCTACAATATATTCTGATGGATGAACAGGTAGTTGACGTGTTGACAAATCTCTTCTGAATAAGAAGTTTGAATATTTCAGAAGCATGCTTAGATTGGTTGATGTTATAGATTTAGCTGATAGGGAGAGATGAAGCATCTTGTGGCAATAAGATACTTGGGAGGACATCTGGCCAGCCTATGTGTTGATGTCTAGATCCCAAAGTATGAAGGGTGGCGTTGGTCATGGAGCTCCGACCTTAGATACGCACCTAGATTCCTGGGTTGGTGTTAGAGCTTAAAATCCTAATGGTACCTAGAGAGGCTAAAGCTTGAGTACACCTTAGTCCCACCCGATTAGAGTACCCTGGTCAGTTATCTAATCTATAGCACTGTGTGCTAAAACTCTTCATAGTTCATATCATTATGAGATCTTCCATGTACCTATATTTGTATGTAATTATGAATAACTCCCTATTTAAGAGCGAGTGTTGAAGAATGTAACTAGTGTCAATCTTCACTATTGCATTTGTTAAAAGAAATTTTATTGTTAAAAAAATGACTTATTAAAGCATGGGTTTCATGCTTGGGTCAATGTTTTCTAGGTCAGAGCCTCCATTAAAGGCTCCTAGGTTTTGTCTTGAGCCAATAGAGTCATTGTCACTTTTATTAGACCCTTCTTGGGTTTTTGTACCATGTAAAAGAATTATTTTTTAGTCAACAAGGTCATTTGTTACCTCCACACCAAATCGGCCCTATCCTCATGAAGTCGGTCTAAATTAAGGCAATTTGACCCAGCAGAAAGGCTAGATATAGAGAGACAAATTGACCTATTTGGAGCACTCACTCATCAAGTTCAATCTACAAGAAGAAGAAGAAGAAAAGAAGAGCGAAGTAGCTAGAGAAGGAAGAAGTTGGGAAGACCTAAAACAAGTTCTTGGGCTATCTATCTCTCACACTTGTGAAGATTCTGGGTTGTTGCTGGGGTCAAAATTTTGTATCTACTGTAGGTTTAAAATTTTGTAGGTGGGGGCCAAAAATTTGTAGCTAGGAGGCCAAAATTCTGGATTGAAGAAGTTGCTAAGAAGTTGACACTTGAATACTTTCGCAGGGGTCATCAATGAAGAGAAAGGGTTGACTTGGTGATTGGACGAGCTCTTTATCCAGGTCTAAAGGCTCTTGGATTGCCTCATCTTGATTTGAATCTACTAGTGGAAGAGTTGGATTGGGTTTTCCCCTTGGAGGGGTTTTGCCTTGGCTGAGTGACTACATCATGTGTCTCTTGTTCTTGTGGTCTTCATATACATTTAATTTGGTAGTTGCTTGATGAAAGATAAACTAATAAAAAAGTAAAAGAAGCCAACATAACTCAAGCAATTATCAAGAAAGAGGAATCAAACCCTAATTCCTATAAGCATTGATTTCTCAACACATATGACGCCTTAGACTCAACCAAATTTTGCGACACAAGACACATGATCTAGTATGATAAAAATACATACACTCTATAACACTAGGACTCACCTAAGACCTTACCAGAGAATTCCACTCTAGCTTTGGGGCATGCTTGGGAGAAAAACTCTACCAATTATTTGGATTCGGAAACGCGAACAATTAAGCAGAGGGTAAAAATCTCCCAAGAGTGAAACCCTTTGTCGTACTAGAATCATTTTTAGAATAAAACTGCAAAATATGGGATTACAATGATGATAATGACCTTAAAAATTGTATCCACTATTGTGTACTCTACTTCTTGGAACTATTGACATATGCATGGTCAACAAGACTCATATGTACAAAATCTGGTAACATGTTTAATATGATTATGTGATGTTTAAATAAAATAATTTGACTTACTTAAGAATGAATAAAGGATTAAAACTTTCTTTAGAATATGCAAAATAATGATTAACATCCAATATAATCTCCGAAAGAAAAGTTATAACTTGGTAATCAAGTTTGATCCTTGGGCACTTTGATGCATGAAGGAAGATTCGAGTGGAGATGGACCATAAGGATGTTGATGCTTGGATGAGAAGGTCATCATGGTGAGGTAAGTCTAATTTTAATTATTGTTGGTTATCTAGTTAACATGTTATTTTGCTACCTAGAAGGATGTTGCAGGAATACATGATGACAGTTGAGGCAAGTTCAACTGTATGGAATGAATGTATGAAGAATGTCGAGGGAAGCTCAAATTTGATACTTGGCAATTGTGAAGTCAAGGCATGCTCATCTTTGGATTGAAAGATAGCTGTACAAGAAGATAACCTAAAGGTCAATAAGGGAGGTCACTTTCATGCAAAAGCTACGATCAGCTTGAAGTTTGGAAAGGCTCAATACAATGCCTTCATGATAAAGATGAAAGTGATAAACAAGAAATATGACCTAGATCCTGTCACAAGATTAAAGAGTGAAGTTGGCTCCATGATACCTCGAAAGGAAGCAAGCTCGATGCAAGAGATGCAAAAGAAAGAGGGAGCCATGTAGCTATAAAGATCAAGTAGTTGACACCCTATTGAAGACAATCTATAAGGCTTGTGGTGGTTGCTTCCCATTTTGAAAGGAAGTTAGGAATCTCCTCTCGTATTGAGAGGGAGCTAAGGAGTCTCCTTGAATAGGAGCAAGGATCTCTTCTCTGATTAAAAGGAGGATAGGGATATTCTCTCTGGTTGAGAGGGAGTGACAATAGATATCACATAGGCATTCTCCTCTAGTAAGACCGAGTAAAGGTCATAAAGAGAGAATGGTAAAGTGTAACAAACAAAATTCATATACTCTGAGGAATTCTCTAATACCAATGTAACAAACAAAGTTTGTATACTCAAACAAATGCTCTGATACTGATTGGATATGCATTTGTGGTTTCCTTGAGGATAAAACGGTCCAAGAAGGGAAAGGTGTCGACACTCTTTGAGGATGGGACATGTATCCAAAATAAGAGTGGTCGAAGAGAACCAATATTCCTTGAGGATTTAGGAATGGAAATCCAAGATAAGAATAGTCCTAAAAGGACATACCTTGTGAACATTCAGATGGGTTATGTGCCTTGTAGAGGTAGTGCATTATCACACGTAAAGCCTCCCAACATAATGCTCTTGAATGAAGTACAGTCTATCTAGTTAGGCCTCAGAGACAGTGTCAGTCATAATGATGATGCTTATAGTTGGCTTATCAATCTGACTCTTCTAATGAGAACTCTTCAATTTGAGAATGATGTTGTATTGTTTGTACAATTATGAATACCTCGCTAGTTAAGAGGGAGAGTTGGAAAAGTAACTAGTTTCGGTCTTCATAATTGTTGTTGTAGTCATTTCAATATGTATCTTATGTAACAAACAAAAGAAGAAAAGAAAAAAGTTATTATTTTAAAGCATGGGTTTCATGCTCTTTATTGATGGTCTTCTAGGTAAAAGCATGTTCTTCATGCTTCTAGGGTTTGTTAGGTCTTAGGATTTATTTTCATGAGTCAAAGGAGTCAACATCATGTTTATAAGACCCTTCTGGGCAAAATGTAACTGGAAAAAGAATTATTTTTGAGTCTAGAAAGTCTTGGAAACTCCAAAAGTACAAGTCAGCCCTGGCAGCGTCAAGTCGGCCTAAAGGAGGGAATTTGACCCCTTGGAAAGGCTATATAAAGGAGCAATTCGACCTTATTTGTGACTCACTAACCAAGAAGTTCAATCTCAAGAAGAAAGCTCGATCTATAGCTGGGACGCAGGAGAAGAAGATAGTGAAGGTCTAGAAGAAGAAAGAAAGGACAAAAATCTTGTTTTTGAGCTCTATCTCTCTCACACGTGTGAAGTTATCGGGTTTGTGCAGCTACAAAGGAGGTCGAAATTGCAGGTCTAAGTTGCAGTAGGACGAATTGCAGTATCAAGTTGCTAGGAAAAGGAATATTTTGTCTTGACTTTGTTGACCTTAGAGGATCTGTCTTGCTCAAGGAAGGATCTCTTGAAGAAGTTGGATTAGGATTTCTGCAGCAGCTTCAAGGCCAAAATTATAGGGTCGAAGTTGCAGGTCTAGTATTGAAGCTGGAAGGTCGAAATTGTAGTTTGAAGTTCGTTGGTGCAGAATCAAGGAAGGACTTGTTGAAGGGCTGACTTGGTACTTGGAGGAGGACTTGGTCTAGGGTTTGGGTCTTTTTTGTCTCATTCGAAGCAAATTCTATAAGAAGAGAAGATTTTTAAGTGTTTTCCCTTTTAGTTGCCCTGGATGAGAGCCTAATTTTTGTATCCTCTGTTGCTACAGTTTTGTTCTTGATATTTGCTTGATAAAAAGATCTAACTAAAGAACATAAGAAGACTAACTAAGTTCACAAGAAAATATTAAGGTTAAGGAAATTGGAATTAATCACTACCACTTTGCATTTTTCAACATATGCATGTGCATTTACTCAGTTGTGAATGTAAAGAATCTGAAACTCTATGTGCCTTCCATGCTAGATCAAGAAAAAGATTAGGTCCTACCTTTTGTGGAGGATTTGGCACTAGATGCTTAGGCAAAGTTGACAAAAGATACATTTTTGCAGAAGAGGTCCAGAACTACAAGACAGGGATAGCATGACCTTTGGAAAATTGGGTTGAAAGGAAAACTTCCAAGAAAGGCTAAATGGTACACCCGAGCAAAAGGTAGAGGAAAACTTTCCTCGCCTCATTCAATAGAAGCTTTTGGGAACCAAAAGCCTCCTAAAATGGGGAGGTGTGATCCGAATTGGATCATGGTATTATTTTTCATCCATCTCGATACTTTCAAAGTGGAAAAAGTGGAGGAATCAACCCATAAGACCACTTTTACTAGCAGGACCTAGTTTGGCAAATCGGGGTCTGAAACCTTTCGAGAGCCTTTTGAGGCATCAAATGAAGTTTTCTTGGGGTTAAAACTTTGTCGCTTTAGCACCACACCTTTTTCTTCTATTTTGTACAAGGAGACCTTTACAGTGGCACAAGAATCGTCTCAATCAAAATCTGTGTGCAAAAGTTATGCCACTCAGAAGTTGACCTTCCTGTCTTGTCCACCATAATTCGAGAGGATGTCACGGCAACCCCCATTACTTAAGGAAAAAGAGTTAGCCATGTGATCATGAAGAAGAAGACTCTAGAAGAGTCCATATTATGACTCTGATTAAGAGTTGAGGGAGTCAAACCTATTGATTTTTGCATGGTCTTCTATACAGATAATTTTTTTTAAAGATTTAATCCAATTCATATTCTTAATCATTACTTCACCATTCAATAATTATATAGAAGACATTAGCCATAAAACATTTAAGATAGTAAGAACATGAAGAGACAGTCCACACAAGGAACACAAAGATTTATCCTGGGAAAACCCTTATGGGAAAAACCTAGCAACCTTTTTCAATAGAGAATTCTTCAACTCAACAAAGACACATCTAAGTCCAACTAGGTCAAACCTGGTCTAAGGCTCATCCTCCTAGTCAAGTCAATCTGGCCCATGTTCTTCTTATGCAAAATACCATGCCTCAAATAAGCCTTCCTATCTCAAATAAGAGAGTCTCCCTGCCTCCGACATATTCTCCTTTTCTGCCATAGAGATAGACTACTCCCTGCCAGAGAGATCATGTATTTGTTACTTTAGAGAAGAGACATATTCGCTACCTCAAAAGATTATATGAGTTGCCTCAAAAAACCATACAAGTTGCCTAAGAAACACATACGAGCTGCCTCTAAAAAACATATGAGCTACCTCAGGAAACCATATGAGTTGCCTCAGGAATCCATATGAGCTACCTCTAGAAACCATACGAGTTGCCTCGGGAGATACATCATATTCTGCCTCAGACCTTGGGAATATGCCTCAGATAGATGCGAGCTACTACTTGGCCAAATGGAGGAACAAATTGACCCTTTAAATAGTTTTTCCTTAGGTTGAATGGACGTGACTTTTGAATGAAGCTGAAATGTACAATTTTAGAGGGCCGACTTGACTAGAAGGAGGTCGACCTTAATTTTGGAGCCAAAAACTTTTACTTCAAAAATTCAAATTTCTTCTTTTGAAAGTCACACTAGGACTTTGACTCGAAATAATTTTTCTTTTGAGTCTTAACATTTAAAATATGCTTTACAAATTCATAATGACTCAAGCATACATTATGAAGACCGACCATAGTTACAAAAATTAACAAAACCTAACCACTAGTAGGCTACCAGGTTGTGTTATAACCAGGCCACTAGGAGGAAAAGGGGTTCTATTCTTTTTTAGTGCATTTGTCCCGTAGACAAGTGGAGTAGCCAAGAGGAATAGGGAGAGAGCCTACACAGAGGAGTTGTGCACTATAGTAGCCCATGGGCCATAGGCCTTACATCTTTGTACTCACAACCATCTTTTAGTCAAAGAAAGAGAGAAAAGCAACCTCACCTTCCAACTGGGTTTTCTCCTGAAAGGGTTTCCCAAGTTATATCCTATGTCAAATCATGGCTTGTGAGTTTTAATTTCACTGTTCTACATAGTTAGATTTTGCATCCATACACAATAAACAATAATTTATAGATCCAAAAATCTAAAGATTAATAAACCCTCATAGTGTATATTTCGTATTTTTAAGGATAATTTTATCAGATTTGTTGTGATAAACTATCTAGTGGAATATCCATAGTAGTTTATTGATCATGGCCCCTACAATGCCCGTACAAACCTATCATTTCTAGTGATTCAAAGGTCGGTTCCTAGAGTTTTGTGCTCTAATACCATGTTAATTTCTTAAACTTAACACTTGCCAATTAGTTCCTAGCTAAGAAACCGGATTCCTCCTCCCCCCTGTGTCCCGAATCCCACAAATCGGACACAATTCTCTAAGACATGTGTCTGATTCGCAACTTTAATGTGCCCTGGCATGTGGGATTCGACAGGCACGCAAGTCTAATTCGATGGGCCAGCGAGTCCCGATTTTGAGACATGTATCCCTCTAAAAGTATGTCGTGCGGCATTTAAAGCCTTATTTGGGACCATTTCTCACTCATTCTTGAGTCTCTCTTGTTGTGGGTGTGTGGGAGCAACTACCAAAGGGTTTGGGAGTATTTCGGAGGCGATTCAAGCAACAGGAAATTGCATTTCGCTTCTATTTTTTTGCATTTTCGCTACAACAGTTTGCATGTCCATTTTTTTTACAAGTTTGTGAATTTTTTCTTTATTTTTTTATAACATTCATGGCTCAATCAAAGGTAGCAGGGAATGGGCAAAGGAAGGGGAAGAATGTCCCCATTGGTAATACCCCTCTTGTTCCAATTTCATCAAGGCCTGCAAGTGTTCCCTCTATTGGAAGTGGGGTTGCAACAACAGCTAAAAATGTTAAGGGTAGAATAAATTTAGAAAGACAACAGGCTCAAGAAATCAAATATCCCTTGTGGAAGTATGTCACAAGAGATCAAGGGCCAAGGAGCAAGTTGAAGGGAGGAGGCAATGTTGCTTGGAAATGCAACTATTGCAACAATCATTTCAAGAGCACTTATTACCGTGTGAAAGCTCATTTGTTGGGCTTACTAGGTTGTGGAATTGGAGCATGTGCAAATGTGTCTTTAGCTAAGAGGAAAGAAATGGAAAAAGAGGCCAATGTTGGTGTGGCAAGGGTGGTTGCATCATCTAAAAAAAGCAAGAATGATGATCCCCTTCCATTCTTGAGGAAAAGCAGCAACAAATTTCCATTTGAGAGTTTTGGTGGGGGGTGGGTAAAGTAGCGAAAAGAAAGGCAGTGGCACTTGGTCCAATGGACAAGATTTTTCAGAAAGAGAGACAGGAAGAGATTGATATCACCATTGCATTATTTTTCTATCTGAACTTCATATCCTTTAATGTTGCACACTCACCTTTATTTCTTGAGATGTGTCAAGCACTAACTCAAGGGGCTCTATCAGGGTATGTGCCTTCTAGGTCAAAGAAGCTTAGAACCACATTGTTGACTAAGGCAAACAAAGAGGTCGAAAAAATGCTTGAGCCTATTAAATCAGCATGGCCAACATTTGGGGTTAGTACTGTTTCTAATGGACAGATGGATCTAGCACGCCACCCACTCATCAACTTCATGGTGTCTTCCTTGAATGGACCACTTTTCTTCAAATCGGTGGATGTACTTGGACAATACAAGGATGCACAATATATTGCTGAGTTGTTCATTAAAGTTATTGAAGATGTATTCTTGTGTGCAAATCATTACAAACAATGCACCTAATTGCAAGGTTGTTGGCGTGATTGTGGAAGCTAAATGTCCACAAGCATTTTGGACACCTTATATTGTCCATTCCTTGAATTTAGCACTTAAAAGTTAAAACTATTGCTTCTCATGTGCCTTGGATTGGAAGTATTATTGAGGATGCACATCATATCTGCAACTTTGTACAAAATCATACAAATGCCCTCACAATCTACAAGGAGTACACCCATCTATCATTGTTGAAGATTGCAGATACACAGTTTGCCTCTTCATTCATCATGTTGAAGAGGTTGAGAGAGGTCAAGACCGCTCTTGGGACCATCGTTATTTCAAAGTTTTGGTCTTTTTGGAGAAAGACAGATCAAGCAGCCTCAAAAAGAGTCAAGGACACAATGTTAGATGCTTGGTGGGAGAGGGTAGATCTCACTATTAAGATCATGGACCCTATCATTGCTTTACTACGATTTGCAGATACAGATCAACCCATCCTAGGAGAGGTTTATGAGGGATGGGATTCCATGATTGAGTCCATGAGGACCATTATTTTACAAAGTGAGTGCCCTGAGTACGAGACATCATCAGAGGCCTTCTTCACCACCATACAGGATATTCTTGTCAGCAGATGGGACAAGAATTGCACACCTTTGCATTGTTTGGCTCACTCCTTGAACCCAAAATACTACAGCCATGAGTGGTTGAATGGTGGACCTTCCTGCGAATTCCCTCCTCACATGGATGGTGAAATTTCACAAGGGATGAAGGACGCATTGAGGCAAATATTTCAGGATAGAGCATCCCTTGATGAGGTGGAGGATGCCTTTGCATTGTTTTCCAACTAGCATTGGGTGATTTGCAGGCTATGTTGTGATTAGAGATAAGGGGGCTAAGAAGCCCTATTCTTGGTGGGCAACTCATGGGGCAACAAGCCCTCCTCTACAACAATTAGCCATGAGGCTCCTCTCTCAAGTGACTTCATCCTGTTGTTGTGAGAGGAATTGGAGCACATATGGGAATTTCTATAGTGTCAAGAAGAGCAGGCTTGAGCAGTCCAGGGCAAAGACAATGGTGTATGTGCACATCAACCTTTGTCTTATTTACAGGTTGAGGAAAGAGTGATTGAAGGGAAAGACAAAGATGTGGGATGTCTTTCCTCATGATATGGGTTTGGACAGCAGTGTTGAGTTGGCATTGGCCAACTTTTATCTTAATGACCCAGTGCTACAACCTGTCACTTTTGATGATGGTGATACTCTTGAGGGGTCATCCTCCACACCAAGAGATGTAGAGATTACATTGGATACAGAGGAGGAAGATGCAGCAGAGGAGAGTAGTGGTGACCATGACAATGATGTTGATTTTGATGATGATGATTGATGACCTACCTGCTACCTTGTAGTTGTTTTGTATTTGTTATTTCTATTTTCCATTGGCATTGCTAATTTGCTACTACCTATGTAACACATTTTGATTTTGATGACTTAATGAGAAAACTGTAGTTTCTTGTCTTTCTCCTATTGGATCATTGATGAATCTGTCACAATTGTATTTGTATACATAATGTTACATTGTACAACTTACAAATCTTAAATTTACAATGTAGAATATAGATTTACGTCTGAATTTGTATCATGAATGAGAATTTGTGTAAGAAATATTTATTGAGCATTAATTTTTAATATATATATATGTATAATGTGTCCTACGTGTCCTGTCCCTGGGGGTCTACGTGCCCCTTGTCGGACACTCAAATTTGCGTGTCCTGCATGTCCCATGTCCCCACGTCAGGTGACTTAGGTTCCTAGCATATTATTACAAATATACTAAATAAAAACAAAACTAGGTTCTTAATACAATTATTCAACAAAAGAAACCCTTCTCAACCACATCTCAATAACATGTAGCACATACAAATTTTGCCCAATGAAATTATTTCTTCATTAAATAAAATCCTACTTGGTCTCCCGTCATGGGATCATGGCCCAACTCAAAAATTTACAACTACAAAATACCCTGGATCTGATCCAACTGATCAAACCCTAAATCTATGCTTGATCTCCTTGGTTAACATAGATCTCATGTGTTGCACCCCTGCACCTTCCTCAAATTTGGCACACTTAAGTATCACACTCCTCACTTGAAAAAATTCATCTTTTAATGGCTTGTGTCATTGTATGGTGAGTCTTTCTCCTCCTTAGCCTCGTTTTATAACTTTAAATTGAGATAAACCCTAATCTCCAAAGTGATGGATGGCCAAGATTAGATCTCACCTCACTTGAGATCAACAATTGAGATTAAAACATGATCACTAAAATAGAATTAGATATTTTACATTTCCTAAGCTTCTTTAGCTCAAGATCCAACATAATTAATTATGTAATTTTCCAATGTTATATTTGAGTTAAGTTACCATAGCAACTTACTCAATACTTGAGCAGGTGTCTTAAGGAGACTTTGGGCGACTTTTGCATGCGTATACACTTTGGCCTTTGTTGAATTACATGCTCAAGATACAAACATTAACATATTTGTTATGCTCATTGTGTGCGGTGGCTTTTATTTGTATCCTTTTTTCTTGATCAAATTGTATTATCGTGGATATAATATAGTAACATTTTCTACACAAAGTTAATAGGTTGTGCCACATAGGGGATACAAACCTGGAATGTAAAAACTAGGGGGCATCCCAAGTTGATCACTTCGAATAGTTGAACCATTCGGAAAGGGAGCTTCAATTTGGGAAAAATTCATATTCATCACTCGCTCAAATTGAAGATCAGACAACACCCTACAAGGGGCCATTCCTAGCCTAGTTCAAAAGTTGGAGAAGGTGCTAAGTCAATAATGGAGGCGAATTTTCTTCCAAGAGACCAAACCCACTCCCTTGATCATATATAGGATTGATTCAAGAATGTGCAAGTTTCACTCCCTGATAAAGTTGAGGTAAATTAGGCACAAGGGATTAATCCAACAACCATTTTTACTTCAAAATTTCTAAAACATTTTTCTAATTTTCAACATTAGAGTATGATTTAATTATTTGCTAGATTTAAGCTGTTCTTAACTCATTAGCATGTTAAACCTTAGAATTTGAATTTATTGCTAGATAGTCCAAGGATAGATACATGGTTTTATTGGGTTATTTTGCAGATCTGAACTTGTTTGTTGGTGCACCTGCATAAATCTGCAACAAAAATCAAAGACTTCACATTCCCAAATAGGTAAGTACCTTATTGAAGTCTTATTCCATGACTCTAATACCCTATACTTGCTGATTTTACATATTTAGACTCTAGAGTCAAATATTTACGCTTCCACCCATAAAGAAATCATATCTTAAATATGGAAATTATTTAGGCACTTGGCCTAAAGTGACGCATTCTCAATCATCAAATAAAACAATCTCTAGCTTGCTGCAAATTATTTAGGCACTTGGCTTAAAGGGACACATTTCCAATTCCTAGAGAAAATAATTTCTAGTTTGCTGGAAATTGACTTTTTTTGCTATTACAGGTTGGTAAGTGGGTTTCGAAGGCTCATTTAACACCCTCTAACCCTCCCACCCCAGAACTCTGTTTTAGGAGTGCCTTGGACCTAAAAGATTGATATCCGTATTTTTATGCGGACATTACAGTCTAGTTTTACAGGACAGCAAATTGTTTTCACCCGTAAGTCTTAAACCAAAATTCCAAACAGAGAACTAATAATATATTTGGTTAAGATAATTTTTGTACACCAGAATTGATTGGTCATACAATATATTTTTGTTATTTTGGCATTTTTAATCTGTTGTTTGGTTTTCTGCTGCACATCATACCCAAAGACAGTTAGATAGTTCTGAAAGTTAACACCTCCACCTCACTTTGACCTAATCTAAGGCACCGGTCTTACTTGAAGTTGCTCGAAGTTTTAATTAAGAATCCTCCCTTGACCATTTAGGAGGTTGTCAGATCTAAAAAGCAGGGGCTTCGGCCGAGGTGACAGTGGGTTCCTGCCTTGTGTGTGCCCATCTAGTAGGCTTTCCAAGACCTTAGCAACCCTGCTAATCAGATCAGTAACAAGACATGTTGGGTTGGGTAATTCCCTGAGAGGATATGCATGCTTAAAGTTACAATGGTTTCATAAGATATTATTCTATCTAGGAAAATTACTGGAAGGTTAATAAATGTAGTGTTTCTATGTTACAAGATGTATGTGTATGATTCTAGTGTAGGTGTGGCAAGTGTGTGTGCGTGTATAATTCAAAAAAATAGCTCTACTTGGCAGTATTATTGTCATGATCATTAAAATTTATACATTAACGAAGTATTAAGATACATACATCCATTCAATAAGAGCATTCAAGAATCAATTGACAATAAATATAAGGTTCATCAGTCTAGAATTTTCGATCTGAAAAAGATAAAAAGGCCCATACAAAAAGTCTTGAATTTATCTATATGTATATACGCCAAATGATAAAATGTCAAGAGATGAGAGTCCACCACCAAAATTAAAATTACTCCTTGTCATCATGTTATTTGCCACCCTCCATATCATTCAAATTCTCAACTTGATGATACTAATTGTAAAAGCACTACCAGAGCAAGATGTAGAAGCCTAACCATATACACCAGCACCTCCCATAATTGACTCTCCATCTGCTCAAAAACACTTTGATGAATGAACATCCCAAGGAAAAATCATCAAGCATCATGGTAGGGAAGTCCCAATCACCATCTTCATGGTTCACATCCCACAAATTTGTACTCATCCTTTAATGAAAGAGAAGGAAAAGACTTGTATGTACTATGAATATATACAAGGTCTTCGGCTTATATTGATGCCAACTCATTCCCTTCAAATAATGGATAAACCCATAAGTGCTCCAATTTATCTCAGCCACTGAAGAGCTAGCAACCTGTGAAAGAAATCGAACAGCTAACAACTACACCTCATTGGCATCAGATCCATAATGTGACCACCAAAAGATTGCTCCCATCAAGCCCCCTATTAACAAGTACTTGGACATTTCCAGATGTCCCAATGCTATTGCTAAACATAGTAAACTGATTACAAAATAATAATGTCTCAGTCATATTCAGAAATATTTTTACAAATGTTGTTATGAATCGAACAACTACATCTTTGTCTTTATTTAGTGGCACCCTCTAAACCCCAAACTAGTTCAAGTAAATCTCATCACAGTACTTGGGGTTCAAAGCATATGCCAGCATGCAAGTATTGTAGATGTCCCACCTAATAATAAGTATTTCCTTGATGGTGTTGAACAACTCGAGATCTTTCACTTCTCAAACTTATTGAACTCTCTAACATACAATCAAGGACCCCATAAACATCGCCCATCATAGACACATACATATCACAACGCTACAAGAAATTAACAATGAGCTCACATATTGGATTGAAAAAGGCTACTTAAACCCACCAAGCCTCATGAAAGATAATCTGCTTTGTGCTTTGCAGTTTGCACCCTTTTGGTGTTTTTCTTGTCTCCAAGGTTACAACTATCTGCTAAAAGGATATGTCACACTTTATCTCATTTTATCTCATTTTCTTTTGGCATGACTGTGGCATACAATGGTGCATTCTTAGAAAGATTAGCGTAGATTGGCACATTAGTATGGTCTGCTTCCCTTAGGCAAACTATCTATTAGCACTGGTTGGGCTCACCCCCTAGACGACATGTACAAAATGACCATTGTGATGTCAAGGCCATATTGGAGGGATTGCAAGTAGAGTTTGGTTGACTGCAGCAGTATGATTCATGGAGGAGCTATTCTAGAATCTAGTTTCTAGATTGATTCCATGAAAATCCGAAGGACCAAAGTGGGCTGGGAATGAGGTTTCGCAATAGCTTGATCATCTACAAAAATTGGACAAGTCAAAAATCTTTGTTCTTGATTGTTAATGTGTACTCTATATAAATCTCAAGACCTATATATTGTCCTATATAAATCATCAAGGAGAGAACAAAGCAGCAAAATGAGAGTGTACAGTACCATTTTATAAGAGATTTACACCAGAGAAGAAAAAACTTCAGAAGCCATTCCCCAAATACAAACATTATAAAAATCTACACACATACCTGATAAGTGCAATGATTCCAGTCGGAAATATGTTCTTTGTCTACACAATCATATGGTTGAAAATCATTAGTATCTAATCATGTTCACAAGAATTGAAAGTATCTTTAAATATTGTTGATATCATTAACAATTTGACAAATTTATCACACAGTCACATGCATATTGTACGACTCGAAATAAAATGTGAATAATGACAAAACTTCGTGCAAAAGTGTAAACGTTGAACAAACAAAATACTGAATCTCTTCATATTCCCAAATGAAAAAACTAGTTCTAACTTCTTGGACAATGACACGCGATTCTTCCTTTACCTTCTGAAGGTGCAGTTGATAGGGTTGCTTATATTAAAAGTAATACTCATTAAATCACACACATCCTGAACAATTTCACATATTAACTGCAATAAGATGCACAAGAAATAATATTCCTTGCCAAACTTATTACATTCATCGTCATGCTATCCTAACTTTAGGTTTCTAGGTAGTTACAAATCTACTAGCCAAAATGCCTCCAACCATATAGGATTGTAGTTATTTGACAGAATAAGTAGAAAGTATTGATAGAGTTAGCATAATCTAATGGTCATATTGTTGAGAAATCAATAGGGCAGCAATTAGGGTGAATTCTCTTTACTTGATAATTGCTTGTGAAGATATATGTAGGCTTCTTTTACTTTTATTGTGTTTTTTTCATCAAACAATTACCAAAACCATAAACCATGAAGATCACAAAAAGAACAATGAACACATGTTAAAATTGGCAACTAGGGCCAAACTCCATATGGGTCACCTTATTTATGACAGCTGATATTTTTCTTGGATTCCTCTCTCTGAGAGGTGTAGGATTGATCTAAAGATCATCCGATTCCGACATGTAAAAATGAAGATATGAATTT
Source organism: Pinus tabuliformis (assembly GCA_031772625.1). NCBI lineage: Eukaryota > Viridiplantae > Streptophyta > Pinopsida > Pinales > Pinaceae > Pinus > Pinus tabuliformis. The sequence continues at coordinate 241,445,059 of CM062815.1, forward strand.
ATTTGTATTATTGACAAATTGTCAAGGTCGGCCAGCAAGCAAAACAGGCATTTTTACCCCCAGCTCATCCTCAACGTTGCATATAAAAGGAGGAGACCTCAAGTCATTATTCCATCATCTCATCCTCACATCTCTCTCTCTCCTCACTTGATTGGGTACGCTAATCTGGGCAGCATCTCTCACACATGCGAAGGAAGAAGGAAGATTTCTGTTTGGGCTGCGTTGACCAGTTTGACCGAATTTCAGAGTTGCTGTTTTGGGCTGCGTTGACCAGTGTTGACCTCCTCTTGACTGTGGATTTGTGTGAGGGTCTTCTCCTTGGCAGGCCACAGATCTGGGCACGAAAACAGAGGTGATCTGACCTCTGGTTTGACCAGTATTTGACTGGACTTTTCGGATTGTTTTGGGCTGATTCATCTTTCTGTTGGAGGCCAAGTTGACTGGGCTTTGACCGAGCTAATTTGGAGGTCCTATGATTGTATGTTAGAGAGCTATGCATATACAACTTTTGGACCTCCTTTTGGACCTATGGATCCTATTGATCCTCCTCCCAAAGAGCCCTCCTCCTCCAAGAGGAGACCCTCATGGCTTAGGAAGACTCTTGAAGATGCCGAGAGACATATTGCACAGAAGGGGACTTTCCGTGAAAGCAAGAAGCCGAACAGGTATCAAGGATACTTGACTGTCATGAGCACTATCATTCAAAATGAACCTTCATCATTTGAAGAAGTCGTGAAGCAACAAGTTTGGAAGGATGCTATGAATGAAGGGTACAAGTCTATTATGAAGAATGATGTCTGGGATGTGGTCCCTAGACCCTAGGACAAATCGGTTGTCACCTCTAAGTGGCTCTACAAAATCAAGCATGGAGCTGATGGAAGTGCTGAAAAGTTCAAGGCTCGCTTTGTTGCCCAAGGCTTCTCTCAAAAGGAAGGTGTAGATTACGATGAGATATTTGCACCTGTTGCCAAATACACGACCATCTGCTCTATCATAGCTCTTGTTGCCTCGCAAGGATGTAACCTACGTCAGATAGATGTCAAGAGCATGGTTCAATCAAAGAGGAAGTCTATGTGGAACAACCCAAGGGGTTTGAGGTTCGTGACCAGGAATCTCATGTATGCAGGTTGAAGAAGGCTCTCTATGGCTTGAAGCAAGCACCCCGGGCTTGGTATGAGAGGATTGATAACTATCTGATGAAGTTGAGATTCATTAGGAGTGAAGTCGATCCGAACCTTTACTTTAAGGTTGAAGATGATAAACCTCTCATACTGGTACTTTATGTGGACGACCTCTCTCTGACAGGTGCATACCCTCCCATTCACAAATATAAGAGGGAGTTAGCTTCCAAATTTGAGATGAAGGACCTAGGACTAATGCACTACTTCCTAGGGTTGGAGGTCTGGCAAAAGCAAGGAGAAATTTTCCTATCTCAAGGAGAATATGTTGTGAAGATATTGGAAAGATTTGGGATGGTTGACTGCAAGCCTGTGACTACCCCGATGGAACTTAACTTCAAGAAGTTATGTGGTAGTGTTGTCGGACCTGTATTGGGAAATGCTTCTAAGTATCGTCAACTCATAGGAGCGTTGATGTTCTTGGTGAACTCCCGTCTAGATATATGTTTTGCAGTTAATACGTTGAGCCAATATATGGTTGAGCCTCATCACACACATTGGATTGGTGCCAATAATCTTCTGAGATATCTTCGAGGCACAAGCACTCATGGACTGAGATATACTGCCGGAGATGTAAGGCTGCATGGTTATTTTGATGCTGATCGGGCTGGCAGTGTGGTGCATCGCAAGAGCACTTTTGGGTGTTTCTTTTCTTTGGGCTCTACTTCGATGTCCTGGATGAGCAGGAAGCAGAAATCGATTGCCTTGAGCACCGCTGAGGCCTGTTGTGAAGTTGTCTGGTTGAGGAAGCTCTTCGGTGAGTTGTTTGGACATGTGTTGGATACCACCGTGATCCTCTGCAACAACTAGAGTGGGATCCGATTATCAAAGATCCTATATTTCATGATCGCTCCAAGCACATCGATATCAGGTACCACTTTATCCGGGATATGGTACTAGGAGAAGGCATAAAGCTCCATCACATTGGGACTGATGAGCAGGTACCACTTTATCTGGGATATGGTACAAGGAGGAGCCATCAGGCTCCATCACATTAGGACTGATGAGCAGATCACCGACATTCTTACAAAGCCCCTGGGAAAGGTCAAATTCTTGACTTTCTGAGAATGACTAGGAGTCGTGGAGAGACCCTCTGATGAGGGTCCTATATGATATGGACATTGTGCTCTGAGAGCTCCAGGGGACTTGGGGTACTTCTTGGAGTGATGAGCAACCATTGGGTGAGTGGTTCAGCCTTCCCCTAGTGGTTTTCTGTGTATAGGGTGAGTGGTTTAGCCTTCCCCTAGTGGTTTTCTATGTACAGGGTGAGTGGTTCAACCTTCCCCTGTGATACCCCATGGCGACATGTAGGCAGGATGAATGGTTCATCCTTCTCCTGCGGAGACATCCTACCCATGCAGTCTGGGACTCATGGGAAGTACCTCTCATCTGGCCAATGAGTAGGGAAATGAGCATAGGGACCATAGTACTACCAATGGATGCATCGTGTACTACTGTACTCCCTGTGCTAGGATGATATTGATCTGCGATCAATTGGAATTGACTTCGGGTCAGTAAGAATGGCATGACACGCTCTCTTTATTGGAACTGACTTCGGGTCAGTAAGAGTGGTATGAGATACTCTCTTTTATCTGGGGCTGACTTCGGGTCAATAGAGAATGGTATGATACATTCTCAATCACTTCTTCTTCTTCATAGTTCAGCATAGTAGAGCAGTGCATTGATGGCAGAGATAGTACCAACTGACAGATGGATTAGTAGATGGAGTTCTCCCTAGTTGAGAGGGAGTGTTAAAATTGGCCAAACTCCATATGGGTCACCTTATTTATGACAGCTGATATTTTTCTTGGATTCCTCTCTCTGAGAGGTGTAGGATTGATCTAATGATCATTCGATTCCGACATGTAAAAATGAATATATGAATTTATTTGTATTATTGACAAATTTTCAAGGTCGGCCAGCAAGCAAAACAGGTATTTTCACCCCCAGCTCATCCTCAACATTGCATATAAAAGGAGGAGACCTCAAGTCACTATTCCATCATCTCATCCTCACATCTCTCTCTCTCTCCTCACTTGATTGGGTACACTAATATGGGAAACATCTCTCACACGTGCGAAGGAAGAGGAAGATTTATGTTTGGGTTGCGTTGACCTCCTCTTGACTGCGGATTTGGGTGAGGGTCTTCTCCTTGGCAGGCCGCAGATCTAGGCATGAAAACCAAGGTGATCTGACCTATGCTTTGACCAGTGTTGACTGGCCTAGTTGCTAGCTTCAATTTGACTTTCGTTGACCAGCATTTGACTGGACTTTTTGGACTGTTTTGGGTTGATTCATCTTGTTGTTGGAGGCCGAGTGGACTGGGCTTTGATCGAGTTGATTTGGAGGTCAAATCTGACCTGTTTGACCAGCATTGACTTTTCTAGTTAGGGTTTTCTGTTGTTGTCATAAATTATCATATTTGTAAATTTTGTACTATCTCTCTCTGCTGAACTATTGAAGAATATAAGAAGAATTGATCAAGGGTTTCCCCACATTGGGGTTTGTCCCAGGCTGGTGCCACATCTTGTGTCCTCTTGTCTTGGCTTGTCTTCTACTGTTTATGTTTACGTTCTATCTGAATTTTACTATCATGCTAATGTGTTTGCTAAACTGGATATTGATATTAGGCTAATTAAGAAATTGAAGTAAATTGCTCTTAAGCATAGAACATACCAAAAATTAACAACATAAGATATAGGCTCCAAGGCAGGGGAAAACCCACAAGGGGGAAAACCCGATCAAATCTTCTCTTTTTATAGAATCAAATGAAAGTGAGAAATCCAAGACCAAGACCTCCCACAAGTCCCGAGTTAGACCTCCTTTCAAGCTCTTCCAACAAGTCAAAGTCAACTCAAGTTAAAAATAGTCAGTCTTCCAAACTTGCTCAAACTTCAGATTTTCGGCCCCTACAATTTCTGAAATTTTTGTACGTGTCGCAGATTCTAGGGCAAATTCGTGTGGCAAAATTCTTCCTTCTTTGGCCTTTGGTCTCTCTCATGGCTTTTTCGCTGGTATTTCTCTCTTCTTGGCACAAAAATCAAGCTTGCTTTCTTGTCTCCAAATGAGGTTGAATTGTCCTCTATTTATAATTTTATACACATCCAGGAGGTCAAATGGGTCCCTTCTAGGGCCAACTTGTTTAGGCAGGACCGACTTGGCCTTGGGGGAAAATTAACAGTTTTGACTTAAATAAAATTCTTTTTCCATCTCTTTTCAAAAGTCCAAATAAGACTTGACTCAAGTGTTACAAGCCATTTTGTCACATCAACCCAAAAGGCCTGCAAACCGGATCAATCAACATCCATGAACACTTTGTCATAATCCCTTTGCAAAGCCCTAAGCATCACTTCTCCGAAAAGTCTGAGTTTCTGGGACAATTAGCTCAAAAACACAGTTTTTAGCCCCAGCGCACCTTTGCCTTACTGGCCACTTACATTCAGTGCATCTTGCATACATCAGCACCAGTGTTGGGCAGCACATGTTACTCCCTTCTGCAGATGCGTTGATTCTAGAAATTCAGGAAAAATAAAAATATCTTTGAAGCTTCCTCTTCCAGAAGCTTCCAAGGTAGTTTTAACTATTTACCACGAATAGAGATCTCGAATTCCTATCTAATTCTATCTTGGAGACCCCATCTCTTATCGCTTGAGCTCATCCTCCCATCATATGTGGATCTCAAGCCTAGAATGGTAAATCCTAAACTATCACACTCATCCTATAAATTTACTGCTTCCCATAAGGTCTGGGTTGGCTTTTGGAGATAGCTAGCGCCCTCATGCTACTGCTTTGAGCCTAAAGGAGTCATTATATTCATGCATTAAGGTTGACATTGAGGTGTGCTTTGTGACAAGGAAGGGCAAGTCAACTTGGGGAGACATCTACAAAGTCAGCTTCTATTTATGGTTGTAAACTCTCTCCTATATTTGTCAAAACAAAAAGTATCTTGATTTCTATATTTGTTGTGTTATGTTTGCACTTATGTATTTCAACGCCATGTTGACTCATCGAATAGAGATTTTAGATTATGCTATGTGAATGTTGTGGTTCCTTTGCTTGTTTTAGTCATGTGCAAGTTCTAATTATAGCACTTAGAGCTAGAATTGGAGCTTACAAGCAAAGAGGAGAGGAAGGCTTACTCCAAATTCCAAGTAGGCTTCTTTCCCGTTTTCTAATTTCTCCAAGGAAAACTCGAATATTTTTGCCTTCTATTGTTCTAGATCAGACCACTAGATTTAGGGAATTCACCTTTGTCCACAATCATGAAAAATCCGCATAACATCAAGTACAATAATTTGACTCATGCTTGACCTAAATAACAATTTGACTTGAGCATGAAACCCATGCTTGGAAAATAATAACTCTTTTTCTTCTTTTACTTTTTACATGAAATACATAATGACATAATTACAATGATAATTATGAACATTGAACCTAGTTACATTTTCCGACATGCCCTCTTAACTAAGGAGGTATTCATAATTACATAACCTCTACAAGGATACTCTCAAATTGAAATATTCTCATAAGAAGAGTCGGATTGATAAGCCAACATCATAACCAACATTGTCAGATTACAATATAACAAGGCCTTGACTAACAATCTCTAACTCTCCACTAGATTAGGGCACAATGTTGGGAGGCATACATATGGACACCACCACAACCACCTCTTAAGGAACATACCCCATCTGAATGTTCACCAAGTATGTCCTTCAAGGACTATTCTTATCTTGAATTCCTAATCCTCAATGAATATTGGTCCTCTTCGACTACTCTTATCTTAGATACCTTGTCAATCCTCAAAGAGTATTGGTCCAAGGGGACTACTACCTATCTTGGATTCCAAATCCTCAAGGTGTACTGGTCGCAAATGCTTATCCAATCCTCTATTCTCCCTACCAGTTCCTTCATTAGACTTACGGTTGTTAGTCCTAGTCTAGTGCATGACACATGGAGAATACGATGTCCCACATCACTCCCTCTCAATCGAGGAGGTAATGCTTACTCCTTTTTCAAACACGGAGGAAATTCCTCACTCCCTCAACCAAGGAGACATCATCACAATCATTAGCTTGTCTCAATCATCAGTTACTTATTCTTTTGTGGAGATCTAGTTGTAGCTACAGGGCTCCTATTTTGCATCATCATATCATTCTTAAGCTTTGACCTTCCTAGACGTTATGGAGCCAAACTCTTTCTTAATCTATCTTCGTGACAGGGTACTTGCCATCAATCTTTTACATCACTTTCCATCAACCATCATTTATAGTATCTTTGTCATCAAAATATCTTGTCAAACCAATCAATGTAGAGCTAATCATAGCTCCTTGTGTCTATCTCAGAAAGTGAACTTCTTGATCAAATCCAACATGACCAGCAGGTTGTCTCGTGACTTGCTACCTTTTGTCCCTTTATGATATACACATTTCTGCCACATATTCTTCTAAGCCATAGTGTTGTCCACTCAATCCATGTGCTTTTTGAATTGAGTTAAATCAAACAGTTGTACATTCAACTACTATCTCTCCAGTTTATACTTCTGCAATATGTTCTTCCAGGTAGCCAAATCATATCTCAAACAAATTATCAATATCAGACTTACCAAATCATGATAGCCTCTTGTCAAGATGTCAAGTTCTACTACTTGCTCCCTTTGAGATCAACATCCCATTGCATGGTCTATCTTCATACTAGAATCCTTCTTCAAGCTCTTCATCTATCGATCATCAATCAGTGTGTTCATGGAACGAACCAATCAACAAGCTTCAATATGTATTCATCAGGATCTTCACAACTCCCTCTAAAGTTATCACTGCTATTTTTTCTTACATTCTTCAAGAGACCACATCAGGTGTTGATCAATACCATGCTCATCTATCATATTTGTATGTATATTGAATAACCATATGGAAGAGTTTTGACCTTTTCTATCTAATAAAACCATGCTCATGTTTCCAAGCATATTTTTGCATCCAACTCTTTCTACAATACTTTTTGAAGACATAAATCTATTTTTAATGAAGAGCTTCTTTTTTAAAGATATGCATACCTCTTCCTTTCATTGTCATCTAGTTAACTTCCTTTTAAATGAGCTACTTCTTTCTTTGAAGATGATATTCCTTCTCTGTTAGGCCCCTATACTACTAGTGTAACCCCTTATTGTTATTAGTACAAACCACTTATTATATTGATGTACCCATGTAGTGCCCATATTGTTACTAATGTGCCCCATAGAAGCCCACTATTGTTATTATTGTGCCCTTACATTATTATTGTTATGTCGGCTCTAATTATGTTATGACCCCTTAGACTCCTATATATAGAAAGGAGGTCTTTTCATTTGTATCATCCAAGAATTGTTCATTTATGTAATGTAAAGGAGGTTGCCCCCTCGAAGAGGCTGAATTCTAAGGCGTTGATCTATCTTTTCTATCTTTTCTTGAGCTGGTTTCATAACATTTGGTATCAGAGCTTTGGATTCTAGGGTTTCGCTGCTCCAAATAGGTCATCGTGGCATTTTCGCTATAAATTTTTTTCTCTGACGTTTCAGAAGTCGCAAAAAAAACCCATTTGAGAAGAAATCGCGCTGAACCTTGGGTCCGAATTTCAGAGCTTTTCGCACGATATTGCGGAGATATGATCTGAGGAAGTTGGTCTTTTTGCAGACTCCTGAATTACATTCAAAACAGGTGACCTGGGGAAAATCATCATAACTTTCTCTCTGGGGATCGGATTGAAATTTCGTAAGAAGGTACAGAAAGAGGACGGACTGTAGTTTCTTGTATGCATTTTTCAGATCCAAAGGTTGAAACAGTGACTCGTGGCACGTCGTACAAGTTCGCTCTATTGAACTAGTCTATAATCAGGTCATCTTGGGAGATTGTGCATAACTCTTTCTTGGAGAATCCAATTTGGATCAGACCGGTGGCATTGGAAAGAGGACGCAGAGGGCTACTACAGGTCAGAATTTTAGAACTTAAAGATCTGAAAGTACAGAGTTACAGTCATTTCAAGGTCGAGCTCCTAAAATCAAGAAAAAGAAAGATGAGGAAGTTTGATGGCAAGGATCCGGTAAATTGGATACTTCAAATGGAGCAATATTTTGATCTACATGGTGTACAATTGTTACAAAAGGTATGTATTGCATTTTCATATTTAGAACCAGATCAATTTTTATGGTACAAAGGGCTTTGTTCTCGTAAACAACTTGTTACGTGGTCAATTTTCACGGAGGAAATGATAGCACATTATGAGGATACAAAGAGCAACACCTTCTTTAGAGCAACACCACAACAATTGGAAAGAGTAAAAGGACTTTGTGACATAGTGGAAAGAAAAAATATGGAAACCAGGAAGCGTACCCCTCACAACTATAAAGATGGAAGTGTTGTTTCTTCTAGCCTTCCACAACCTACAAGGGTTACACCACAACAATTGGAAGAAAAACGAGAAAAAGGGCTTTGTTACAATTGTGATAGCAAATGCACTAAAGGTCATAAGTGTACTGAGAAGAAATTCTTTTACATAGAATATGAAGAGGAGGAAGAAAAGGATCAAGAAACAACAAAAGAAGAAGATATACGCCAGGACCCCACCCCAGAGAAAGAAGAAATGAATCAGACCATATCTTGTAAAGCATTGGCAAGAATTACCACTCCTCAAACTCTCAATATAGAAGGACATATCAAGAAGAAAAAGGTGCAAGAAGTGAAAGATCACATCGAGAAAGAAGAAATGAATCAGAACATATCTTGTAAACTATTGGCAAGAATGACCACTCCTCAAACTCTCAAGATAGAAGGACATATCAAGAAGAAAAAGGTGCAAGAAGTGAAAGATCACATCAAGAAAGAAGAAATGGATCCAGCCATATCTTGTAATTCACTGGTCGGAATTACCACTCCTCAAACTATCAAGATAGAAGGACATATCAAGAAGAAAAATGTTCAAGAAGTGAAAGATCACATCGAGCGTCAAGAAATGAATTTGACCATATCTTGTAAAGGATTGGACGAAATTACCACTCCTCAAACTCTAAAGATAGAAGGACATATCAAGAAGAAAAAGGTTCAAGCAGTGAAAGATCACATAGGGCATCAACAACAAGTTCTCCAACTTTTAAAGGATAACGCCACTTCGGTGCAAAATCAAATGAAACAACAGGTAGATCAACATCATAGTGAAAAATGTTTTGATGTAGGCGATTGGGTATTTTTACTGCTACATCTAAAGCAAGCTATTTATGAGAAGGAAATGTTGGCAATACTACATGCACTTAAAAAATGGCGACCTTACCGAATGGGAAGACTCTTCAAGGATGAGGATGTGGAAGCATTGTTTTGTGCTATTTCTATTATCCAACCAGATTGGATAAACGAAGCAAGGGATGAATGGAAGAAGGACAAAGAAGTATGGCCACTTATTCAAAAGTTGCAAAAGATCCCAATTCAAACAATATTGCCAGATATTGAAAAGGAAGGAAAAATCATATTGGAACCTGGAGCAGTCACAGAAACAAGAACCCGACAGCTACGAAATCAATCAATTTCAGAGTATCTCATCAAGTGGAAGAACTTACCCGCTGAAGATTCCACATGGGAGGACAATAATTTTATACAGAAGCATCAAGAACTACTCAAGCGTTGAGGACAACGCTTTTTGAAGGAGAGGGGCATGTTAGGCCCCTATACTACTAGTGTAACCCCTTATTGTTATTAGTACAACCCACTTATTATATTGATGTACCCATGTAGTGCCCATATTGTTACTAATGTGCCCCATAGAAGCCCACTATTGTTATTATTGTGCCCTTACATTATTATTGTTATGTCGGCTCTAATTATGTTATGACCCCTTAGACTCCTATATATAGAAAGGAGGTCTTTTCATTTGTATCATCCAAGAATTGTTCATTTATCTAATGTAAAGGAGGTTGCCCCCTCGAAGAGGCTGAATTCTAAGGCGTTGATCTATCTTTTCTATCTTTTCTTGAGCTGGTTTCATAACATTCTCTAATGTGAGAAATGCTCTCAATTATGCCTTGATGTTGCTTCTTGACTATATTCAACCCTCTTCGATGCCCACTTCCATAATCTTTTAGTGGAACATACTCTTGGCATGTCACAATGATTCTTCCATATACTGAAGAACCTTCTCGTAATGATGGTTCAGATACTGTCAGGGATCCTTGTGATCCTTTCCTACTAGAAACTTGTTTCTATAACAATATTATGCCAAAAAGTAGTTGCATGAACTGTGAAGTGCTAGATGGTCCAAATCCTTCTATCCTTTCTTTGCTAGATGACTACTACCAATGAGATGCAATTGAGTGTGTAGACTCTAATCCTTCCAATGCTATATGCTTCTTTCCATGATGCCATAATTTGCAAAAACCAAGACTTTTCTACAAATGCAACAACATATGCTACTCTGACCACCATCTTCTAACAAAAGAAAACAAGTTGTTAGTAAACCTAGTAAAGGTGGAGTTCTTCAATAATAGAGATCCTTAGGATCTTCATTCTTTGGCTTCTTTTTAGGTTCTTCATTTTCTTTAGCTATATGAGCTCCACTCCTTTCCTTCCTCTTATTGTTCTTCTTGTTTTGAGGGTCCTTGGGACAATCTTTTTTAAAATGTCCATATTCATTGCACCTAAAGCATTGTACTTTGGACATATCTTGTCTTCCACGTGGTTGAAGCAACCCAGACTAGATCTAAGCTTGTATGAAGTAGATCTGAAGATTATGGGTGCATTGCAGAAAAATAGACCAGATCCGAGGAAAATCACTGTTGAACTTTGAATGCTTATATCTAACAGTTGAGAACTTGAAACCTTGGGCGCTCAAGAGGGATAGGTGCGCCTTGGAGAGTAGATGAAAAACTGCAGAAAAAGAACTTGTGTAGCAAATTGCTTTCTCTTGGTCCTTTTTTAATCATTTCTCTTAGCTAGAATGGAGCACCCAGATTTAATCTTGGATTGACATTGGATAAGCTTCATGATCCTTCTAGAAGACTCCATGGAAGAGGGGTTAACTACTTAAGTTGTTCTCACTAGACACAAGTGCACCCCACCCCCATATGCCTTGGAGAGTAGATGAAAAACTGTAGAAAAAGAACTTGTGGAGTGAATTGCTTTTTCTTGGTTCTATTTTTATCATTTCTCTTGGCTAGAATGGAGCGCCCAGATTTAATCTTGGATTGACATTGGATAAGCTTCATGATCCTTCTAGAAGACTCCATGGAAGAGCAGTTAACAACTTAAGTTGTTCTCTCCAGACACAAGTGCCCCTCCCCCCTCCCCCCAGAACTTGAAACCTTGGGCGCTCAAGAGGGATAGGTGCGCCTTGGAGAGTAGATGAAAAACTGCAGAAAAAAAAACTTGTGTAGCGAATTGCTTTCTCTTAGTCCTTTTTTAATCATTTCTCTTAAGCTAGAATGGCGCACCCAGATTTAATCTTGGATTGACATTGGATAAGCTTCATGATCCTTCTAGAAGACTCCATGGAAGAGGGGTTAACTACTTAAGTTGTTCTCACTAGACACAAGTGCACCCCACCCCCATATGCCTTGGAGAGTAGATGAAAAACTGTAGAAAAAGAACTTGTGGAGTGAATTTCTTTTTCTTGGTTCTTTTTTTTATCATTTCTCTTGGCTAGAATGGAGCGCCCAGATTTACTCTTGGATTGACATTGGATAAGCTTCATGATCCTTCTAGAAGACTCCATGGAAGAGAGGTTAACAACTTAAGTTGTTCTCTCTAGACACAAGTGCCCCCCCCCCCGCTAATTTTACATTGACATCTTTAATATAATAATGCCTTTATAAACTTAGGCAAACTTAGGCTTTTAGCCTTTACGTCATAACGTTACATTATAACATCCCAACTAGTCACTAGGACTAGGAGTTTACATGACAAACACTTTTACATAGACATTTTATCACTCTATCAACCAACATGGTCCATTCACCTGCAATTACATTTAAGTACTTATGTTCAAGGTAACAATAAGAAGAAGATTTTTTCCATATGATTATTTAGTACTACAACTTGGACACTTGTTGGAGTAAGCCTGAGAAGGGCTAGGTCCTAGGTAGTCACATCACAAAAAGCCAAGGAGTCCATCATACCAATACTAGCTCACAAGACTTCTTCGTTTGTCCTGACTCTTGCTAGAGTGAGTCTTCACTGTTGCTCAAAGAGCTCACAAGACATTGCCTTGGATTTTGCACACAGCTCACCAGGCATCCACTAGCAACTCCTTCATCCTAACTCTTGTCAAAGCTCACAAGGCTTCTACCTACGCCTTGACTTTTGCAGTGGCTCATAGGATTTATTGATTCTCCAAATCTTCCCTAGCCTCATGGTGGCCATTTAAGGCCTTTGATTGGAGAATGACTTCCACTGCTACTATTTTCAACATGTCGAAGCAACAAAAACTGTTGTGTATGTTCAAAATCTAAGTCCTCACATATCACTAGACAAAATGACTCCTGAGGAAGCATTCACTAGGAAGAAACCAAGCATGGACCATCTTCGAATATTTGGTTGTCCTGTCTATATTCACATTCTGAAAGATAAGAGAAAGAAGTTGGATCCTACAAGCATGAAGGGAATATTTGTTGGCTATAGTAACACTTCAAAGGCATATAGGATCTACATAAAGGAAGGGCACCGAATAGAAGTAAGTCGAGATGTAATCTTTGATGAAAGTATTGCATTCAAGAAATCAAAGGACCTCTCGATTGACTCTGATGATGAAGAACTTCCAATATTTGAAGAAGAATGCACTAGGGAGGAAGAGGATTCAAATCATGAAGAAGTAGGTCCCAATGAACCTGTGCAACAAGTCATCATCCCCAAGAGTAGAAAGAGACCTAATTGGTTAAAGTCTACTCTTCTAGATGCGGAGGGACATGGAGCAACCAAGGGTACATTTAGGGAAAGTAAGAAGCCTAAAAGATATTCAAGGTATGCAACCTATATGACAAAGTTAATTGAAGCAAAACCATCCACCTTTGAAGAGGCTATCAAACATCAAGAATGGAAAGATGCCATGAATGAAGAATATCAATCAATAATGAAGAATGGAGTTTGGGAAATCGTTCCTAGGCCTGAAGACAAATCTATGGTAACTTCCAAGTGGCTCTACAAGATTAAACATGCAGTAGATGGAAGTATTGATAAATATAAGGCAAGATTTGTGGCTAGGGGTTTCTCCCAACAAGAAGGCATCAATTATGAAGAGACATTTGCACCTACAGCAAGGTATACAACTATATGATCGTTGGTCTCTTTAGTAGCATCAATGGGATGGAACATCCATCAAATGGATGTCAAGACAGCATTCCTAAATGGTACTATCGATGAAGAAGTCTATATAGAACAACCCTTGGGATTTGAAGTAAAAGATAGAGAGACTCATGTCTACAAGCTAAAGAAGGCACTTTATGGCCTTAAGCAAGCACCAAGGGCTTGGTATGCAAGGATGGACACATACCTACAAAGATTGGGCTTCTCGAAGAGTTTTGCTGATCTGAATCTCTATATCAAGGTTGTGAAGAATGAGCCTGTAATCATTCTTCTATATGTGGATGATCTTCTCATAATAGGTGTGGAAGGTCATATTCAAGAGTGTAAAAAGCAATTGGCAGCAGAATTCGATGTGGAGGATCTAGGGTTGATGCACTACTATTTGGGGTTGGAAGTTTGGCAAAGACTTGATGAGATATATCTAGGTCAAGGAAAATATGTGATTGAGATGTTGAAAAGGTTTGACATGATGGATTGCAAACCTATGACAACCCCTATGATCACAAATTTGAAGAGGCTAAGAAGTTTTGATTCAAGCCCTCGACCAGACATTTGTTCTGCAATGAATATTCTCAGTCAGTTCTAGGTAGAGCCCAAGCATGATCATTAAATAGCAGCCAAGCATACGCTGAGATATTGGCAAGGAACAATCCACTACTACCTGAAGTATGATAGAAGGAATGATGTCCATGTGATTGGATATACAAATTCTGACTGAGAAGGCATTGAGATGGATGGGAGAAGCACTGCTAGAGGATGTTTTAGTTTGGGATCCTCCATGATATCCGGGATGAGTAGAAAGCAAGAATCGGTTGCTTTGAGTAGTGTTGAGGTTAAATACATTGCATCCTATGAAGCAGCGAAGTTGTCTAGTTGAGGAAATTGTTCTCTGTCATGTCCCTTCTCAAACACATTTGTAACAGGGTGTTGGAACTTGGTACACAATTTTGCACTTAGGGACTTAGGAGGCAATTCGACTTAATTTGGTTGCTAGTGGAATGTGGGGGCCACCCACATGGGAATTCGAATTGGCCCATTCGAATTCCTTGGAGGGAAATTCGAATAGGTGGATGGAGGGGCCCACATGAAGCAAGGGAGGCCCAAGGAGTTATAAGGAGGGCGCAGCCCTCATTTTGAAATTCATTCATACTTCTTGCAAACAAAATCACTTGGCTATTCACTTTGTTGTTTAGCTGAGTCAACCGACTGTTTAGCCACGAATCTCTCAAGCAGGAGATTCAAACTCTACTTCGGGGGACCATCTGTGCCCGCCCTAGAGAGGCAGTTCTACAAGGATTTCAGGAGTTTCAGGGCAGTGACATAGCACCATCAACTAGCGTAGAGCAAAGAGTGTGTATCTCTGGGCAGCCAGGAAACACGCAAAGGAAGATTGAAGCAAGCAGAGATCTGATTGCTTGTCCGGGAGTTGGGACGCTGAGGTAGCAGCATTACACCAGCGTTCTTACTAGGTTTTACATCTAGCTGAGCCAACATTCCAACAATTCAAACAGCTGGGTTGCGGGACAGCGCAAAGGCCACACAACAGATTTTCGTGGTACTTTGGAGCAGTTGAGTTGGGCCAAGAGATCATCCGAGGAATCAGGGCTGGGATAGCACGGGTGAACTCAGCATTTTGGAGAAGTTTTTAGGTGGATTTACAAGCAATTTCCAGCAAGTCGAAATTGGCAGCTAGAGCTAAGGCGAAGCTCTGAGGGCTCGAAAATCAGAAGTCTAAACCAGTCAAAATCCTTTCTGGGTTTTTCTGTGTTTTTGACAAGGATCCCAAATATAAAGTTTCATAATTTTCTGAGCACCGAGGTGGGGTTTTAAGCCGTATCCTTGCAGCAGAGAGTGTAGAATTGTTGGGGATTGAATAGTACCTTTGGGGGTCGATTTTGGGAAGTCCAAATCAAGCCAAACCATTTCTGGGGTTTTGTGGGTTTTGACCAAGGAGCCCAAGTTTCAAAGCATATAAATTTTTGGGCAGTTTCAGTGCAACTTCCAGCCATTCGAACTTCAGTAGAGCAGAGGTTTCTGTGTAGCATAATGCAGATTGGTGCAGCAGCTAGGCATTTTCCTACCTGGGTTTGGTCCTGCTTATCCTTTCAGACAAGCCCAAATGCACCATTCCATCATCTATTGTATTTGACTTGCAGAAATATAATAAAATGGCTCAGCAGTTCTCCATTTACAGCTTTTATATGGGTGTTTGCTGAATATTTCGTTTTTGTAATTTGTTGCATGTATTATTTGCTTGTTATCACTTGTATTCCTATTAAGGATCATTACATTGTCTAACTTGTTTGAAGGACTGATGGACCCTACGGTGATACATTGTGACAAGACCAGTTGCACAAGGTTGTCTAAAGACCCAGTGTTCCATGGAAAGACAAAGCACATAAATAACATAGTTTTTAAAACCGCTCACAAAAACCGGTTACCGGTCCAACCGGCCGGTTAGCTGGCCTGCCGGTCGGAACCGGCCTAAAAACCCGGTTAACCCTGCCTTGTGACCGAAATTTAGCCCTAACCGGCCATAAACCGGCCGGTTTAGGACGGAACCGGCCGGTTTGTAGCAAACCGGCCGGTTCCGTCCTAAACCGGCCGGTTTATGGCAAGCCCACCGTAACTTATGAAAAAGCGCAGGCAGTTTGTGGTTTAGGGGTTTTGGGGGGGAGGGAAAGGCATTTTCCCTCCAAAAAGGCCCTCTCCAAGCTATAAGAGACCCCTCTCACTCTCATTTGTCTCACACAACTGATTTGGAGTGTTTGTGAGTGTTTGTGAGTTTGTTTGTGAGCTTGGAGAGTGTGGAGTTTATGCTGAAGTAGTCATCTTGGAGTTGGAGTTGGAGCTATTTTGGAGAAAGTGTGTAGCTGTCAGTGGAGTTGCCATCTTCAAGAGGAGACTAAGGGAGCTAGTTTGCATTTCCAGGTAAGGATTTGCACTTGATAATTCCTCATTTGAGTCTGTTGTCCATGAATTTTTTTTTTGTGTTATAAACTTCTCACTTCTATGATCTACCATCCAGGGAGTCATCATGCCTCCAAAAGCCGAAGATACTGCATGGGCTCATTGTGATATGATTGATGGCAAAATGATCTGCAAATATTGCCAAAAATCCATTCAAGGAGGGGGTATTAACAGGTTCAAGCAACACTTGGCTGGGATAGGAGGCCATGTAAAGCCATGTGGAGCACCAAATGAAATAATAGGGCATATTAGGGCAGAATACCTTCAGAAGTTTGAGACTCAAGTCACTGAACCAATAGAGAAGTTTGTGGCTACACAGTTTGGGAGTCGAGACTCAACCAACTGAGTTTGATCATGATGACTGAGACTCATGAGAAGTTTCAACTTCAAGTGATAATGTTGATCACTATTATAGTATTAGTAATTACTATTATCATATATGTAGAGTCTAGACTGAAGTCTTGTAGTAGGCCACTGGCCCCATAGTTTGTAGGCTTTATTTTTGCACTCTAGTGGCCATTTAGAGCCTCATTGCTTATGTATTTTGTCGATGATATGTATTGCACTCGGTGCCATTTTGATATATTCACCTTTAAGGCTTTACATGGTATATCAATGAGCAATCTTTGCATATTTTGTCTCTATTGGCTTGGAATCATGGTTTTAAATCTTAAAAATAGTTTTTTTCATTAAAAAATAATTATTTAATGTATTTTTCTAAAACCGGTTCGTTTAGACCAAACCAGTCCCGGTTAGACCAGTTCCGGTCGGTAAACCGGTTCATTAGGTGGACCGGTCCGGTCACCGGTTCCGGTTTTAAAAACACTGATAAATAACAAGTATCACTAAATATGAAAGTTGGTGCAAGATGGAGTGTTGCAGCTACAATATATCTCCAATGATAAGCAGGTAGCTGACTTCTTGACAAAATCTCTTCCTAATATGAAGTTTGTGTATTTGAGAGACAAGCTTGGATTGGTTGATATATCCCCCATAGTTAAGAGGGAGAGATAGGCACATCATTCTTGTCTTCACTTCGTGAAGAAAGAATGGAGGATTGGGAAAGCATATGATTTCTGATACTCTTTCAGGATGAGGTAGGGCATCCAAAATGTAAGAGTAGCTGAAGAGGAAATTACTTGAGGATGTGTTAATCCAAGATAGGAATTGTCTTAAAAGGACATCCCCTATGAAACCCGGGTAAGATATGTGCCTTGAGAGACAATGATGATGGTGTCTATCAGTCATTGGTCTCACCAGCTGCCTATAATCTCGTGGAGAGATAGAGTTGTTAGTCAAGGCCTTGCTATGTGACAATGTTGGTTAATATGATACAAAGAGATAAGCTGAAATGATAGCTTAAGAGATGGCTTACCAATCTGACTCTTCTTATGAGATCTCTTCAATTTGAGAATGTCCATGTACCATTATGAATACCTCCCTAGTTAAGAGGGAGAGTTGAAATGTGTAACTAGGTTTGGTCTTCATAAATATGAAATGTACTTTTGATTCTTGTATATTGTAAAAATAAAGAAAAATTATTATTGTTATTTTTGTAGCATGGGTTTCATGCTCAAGGTCTTTTATTTAGAGGTCAAGCACCCATTGAGTGCTTCTAGGGTTTGTCCTAGGGTCAAGAAGTCAAAAGAGTCATTGTCATATGAAGAAGACCTCGTCAGGCACATTGTAACATGTAAAAAGAATTATTTTTGTATTTAAAAGTGTCCAAAGACCCTCCAAGACCAAGTCAGCTTGGCAGCTAATTAGTCGGCCTCATTACAGCATGTCGTCCTCCTTGGAAGCCTATATATAGGAGCGAACTCAACCTCCTATTGACACCCACTCATTTTCTCATCATCTAAGCAAAGGAGAAGCAGAAGAAGCCTAGCGAAGAAGGAAGAAGGACGAAGGACGAAGGTTTGGATTATTTCTCTCTCTCTCTCTTTCTCTCTCTCATGTGCGAAGAAGGAAGGTTAGGGTTTTGATGCTAAAGGTCAAAGTTGATCTTCTTGTTTTGGTAGTTGTTTGATGATAAGAACAAGACAATAATAAGAGAAGAAGCTAATAATCAAGAAGATTAAAAATACATCACAAACAATTATCAAGTTGCAGAGAAATCATCTTAGTTGCATCCCTTTAGATTTCTCAACAAAACGTAGGAAAATAATTAAAAATTGATTAATTAATTTAATTAAAACGTTTCCATTCAAAAGAATAACTTGGGCTTGGAGATATTTTCTGCTCGTGTTCCTAGGCTCACTAACACCACCTGCGGCTAGAACACCTCTCTGAGCTACATCAACCAACATAGGTTGCATAAGAGGTTGGAAATGATGGAAATGTTTCAGGTGAAGCATGATTTGGTGCTAATTCAAATGGCAGTGCTGTGAAGGAGAAATAAAGTTACATGGCCTAGTGACAAGGGAGTTGAGAAACAAAGTGCTAGATAGTCTAATGCTTGATTCCTCTTTTTTGATAATTACTCGTGAATGTTAGCTATATTTTCATTACTTTTATGTTTTCTTCATCAAGCAATTGTACAAATGTTCAAAGCATAAAGATCACAAAGAGACAAAGAACACCAAAAATTAGGCTCCAAGCCAGGGAAAAACCCCACAAGGGGGAAAACCCGACAATCCTTCTCTAATAGAATAATACCAAAATGAGATATCCAAGACCCAAGAACAAGACCAAAACAACCACAAATATTCCAAGTCAAACCCTCCTCTAAGTCTCCTCCAATAGTCAAAGTCAACATTGGTCACCATTCTCCAAATCTGATCAAACTCCAGATTTCGGCCCTGCAATACCACAATAGCCTCAGAAAATTTGCACGTGAGCACAACTAGGGCAGAAAACCTCGATCTTCCTTTCTCCTTTGACTTGCTTCTCTCTCTTTTGACTTTAGCTTGTTTTCTTCTTGACTAATTGCAGAAATAGATAGATGATGATGTGATGAATGAATGGTTCTCCAAGAGGTCAAATTGACCCTTACATATAATTGTCCAGGAGGGTCGAATAGGTGCCACATAGGCTGACTTGTCCAAGGAGGGCTGACTTGGTCTTTGTGTTGACTTTTTGACTCAAAAATAAAATTCAAATTCTTTTCTTACAGAAGTCTAAATGGGACTTGACTCAAATACACTTTCTTTTTTGACTCATAATAAATTCTTTTTGACACTTTTAACTCTATAAGCATGAAGAACATGCTTTGACCAAAAATAAAATAATAATAATGAATATGATATATGTTAATGATGAAATTTACATTATGAAGACCGACACTAGTTACAATTTCAACAAAGAGAACAAGTGTAAGGATGGAAAACCGAGGTAAGCAAAGTGTATAATTTATATACCTTCCTTCATTAGTTGTGTTAATCTCTTCTGAACCCCACATCATGAAAAATAAAATGATAGACATGAGAATCATGGGGATCGAAGAAAAAGTTGCCCCTGCAACAAAATTGGACATATTCAAGATAGTGCTTGCCATTACAATGTAATATGGCTGGTGGATTTACTGATTGTCTATGAAGGGTGGTATGTGTAAAAGTCAGCCACAAAGGATGCAAATTACTTGTAAGAGGGTTATTGTGTACATTGTTTTTTGCAGGTTAAGGCAAACTCCAAAAGTCTAGTTCTTATGTACTTACAGACTGTTACCTAGGTGTATAAAAGAGTCGCTTCTTGGAGTTCAAATCAGCTTCTACATCTGTGGTAGATGGCTGAAATTTTCAGCCAATATTTACTCTAACCTCACTAACAAGTCAGTGATCAAACAGGTGGTTGTTGCCTTGGCATATCCTGTATCAACTACATTAAATACATCTAATGTAAACAACACTCTCCCACTTTGTTGGCAGGAAGATGATTTTTGGAGTGCAAATGGGAGGGACATGTGGTGCTTGCAGAAGATATCAAAATGTGAGGCAATGGACAACAGAATGGAGAATTTCGAGCATATTGATACTCATCATCATCACATAAAGTTGATGATTGAGAGTGACGATGTTGAGTTGCATCATTACACAACTCATGGACAGCTGCAGACATTTTCGTCAATGCTCTTGGCACAGATAAGTTTGTGAATTCTAGGCACAGGATTGTTTAACAGAGGATGATAAGAGTTAACATACTCTAATGGTCATATCATAGTATTTATTAGGTGTCAATATTAGGTAATAAGGTTTAATGCAACACAATGCAATAGATTCTGACACATAAATCGAAAGCTAAAATCAGACAGAAAACACAGTGCAATAGATTCTAATTTCTGACACAGAGACCGAAAGCTAAAGTCAAACAGTAAATGCAACCGTTTAAAGGATATAATAACTAATACTGTCATTCCAATTAAAGGATATGTAAACCAAGATGGTCAACTTTTAAAGGATATAAAAGTCGTGCATTATTTTTGTTGAAGCTCATGTTAGCTTTTGGAAGGTCTTCTACATAGGTTTGGCGTCTTTAGCAGGTAGGAGATGATTTATTGCCTCTTTAGGTGCTTACTTGATGGAGTCACTGATTTATGTCTTATTTCCTAAGTCTAACTAAGGAAAAGTACAATAATTAAAACCAATTAATTATTGTTGACTATTAAGTAAATTTCCAAGGATAAATAAATAAATTATTTAAGTGACTTAAAAATGATCTCAACCACTACTCAAGGAACCCCTACTGCAGCAAAACTGAATTTAATTCACCTACTTGATTTTGATATACATTATCAAGTTATTTTCTGAATAATACTAAAGTAAATTACTTATGCAGCCTACACCAATTTAATTTGATTACATGAAACAAGAAACTAAGCAAAGAACAAGATACATAGGACACCGTTATTTTTGGACAAAATAGTCCCTGGAAAAACCCAATACAGGAAAACCGGTGCAGCAGCTCTAAGGGTTTTATATTATTAAGCAGTACTTCTGAATACAATGTTGGATGCCCTCCCGACAATCCAGTAACAGAGAAAAATATAATGGCAGAAAACTAAGTGAGATTACCTCACTTCACCCCGCAGTTTCCCACTGATTCGGCAGCAGAACTGGCAAACCCCTGGCTATCTCTGTGATGGCCCTGTGTAGGCCCTGGCGCTGCCTCCACTAGTGGCTCTCCACCTCTCTGCCCAGTATTCCCAACCTATCCCTGCCCCTCTGCTGCAAAATGATCACTTAGTTTGAACTTATCAGCTTCGTAGCCCCAAAAATTTCGAACTCTAGATCAATTCGTTCTCTCCGTGTGTGTTTCCAAATGAACCCCAACCCTCCATTTTATACTTTTCATGTTGAGTCTTCAATGGCTGAGATTAAGTCTCTAATCAATGGCTAAGATTAAAACATGACTTGATCCGCCTTCTAGATCATTCTCACCCATATTTTGATTAACAGCCACAGTGTTTTTAAAACCGGCCGGTCAACGAGGCCACCGGTTGGAACCGGCTGAAAAACGCAATCAGGAAGGCAATGTGGCGAAGTTTTGGCCTTAACCGATCCTAATCGGCCGGTTTAGGGCGGAACAGGCGGTTTGTAGTCAAACCGGCGGGTTCAGTCCTAAACCGGCCGGTTAGCTGCCATGCCAGCCTCCACCATTTGTATCGCTGGTTTGGCATGTGGTGTGAAGAAAGTTTGCTATGGAAACTAAAATTGTGTCACTCTATGGTTGAAATTTGCATTATGTAATATGGTTACGTTACTTGGTAGTAGGGGATTCTTCATTACAGGTTTTTTAAGGCATGTTTCGTTGTACAAAACATAGACAGTTTACTGATTTCATGTCCGTTGTTCCACTATGGTATTGGCAGCCTGTAGGGCACGTTGAATTCCAACCGATTGAGGATGGTAAGTTTGGAGAATTCACAATTTAAAAGCTGTAAGTGCACTGTGTCTGGTCCTATTTCAACATCTCAGACAGCCCGCAGATTTAACATTGTTTCTAGTAGTGAAGTATATCTCCAGGAATCATGTAACAAAATTCAAGTAGCAAATGTATAAATAGAAAGAACACTCCAGTACAATGTTTCTTTTCGGATTATAAATGAATTCTAGTTGAACCTGATTTCATGCCTAGATCATCCTTCGGCCAAGCAACCAAAAGACTAGAAATAATCTCCTATAAACATGTAACAACAGTCAAGTAGCAAAATGTATCAGCAGAAAGAGCGCTCCAGCAGAATGTGTTCTCTAGTTTAGAAAGAATATTGGTTGACCCTGATTTCATGCCTGGATCATCCTTGGGCCTAGCAGCCAAAAGACTAGAAACAATGGTCGCAATCACCTTTCAGCATGTAACAAAGAATACTTTGAGCCTGTCTAAGGGAACACCTCACCTCTTATTGCTCACACTTTGGTTACAGTAAAAGGTAAGCTCAATATTGAAGGAAAAGGAATAATCAACCCTTGTATAGATACTGTATGCTCAGTCCTGTTCCTGGCAGCAGAATTACATAGGGTGCATGATTTTGGAACATTTTTGTGGTTATGGTTATATATATATTCCCAGCGTTCTTTTGAGTTTAAGGGTTGACCTAAGACAAGATGCGGGAATGTTTGAGAAGACATACATATTTTAGACTAAAGATTAAATTGATTTAAAATAGCTTTTTAAATCTAAGCCGACCTGTCCATATAACCAGAAGAAAAACAGGTTGACCCACTTGTCCATATATAAAGGTGGATTTGAGGTTTAGTTTACATGATGTGTACAAATTTGTAAGGCATAGATGGCATTTGTATTACTGGTTTGTTTGTGGAGATCCCATCTCTGACATGGATATTGAGAGTTTAATAGAGAAATGTCTAATTGGCATACTCAATTACTCCAATTCCAATTAGCGTCAAATACCATCTCATGAAGCACAGAGAAAGCATTGTAGGGTCTATCTTTGATGATCTCAAAGAGCCAAACATGGTGGAGGCAAGTGAACCATTTTTCATTATTAATGAACAACCATATCTTTTCATCGTGGTGATTCAATGCAAGATAAAGGGTTTTTTTATGGCAATAAAATTGCAAACCAAATAAATTGTTTATTTTAGTCATTGCTTATGTATTTTACTATTTTGTCGATGATATGTATTACACTCGGTGCCATTTTGATATATTCACCTTTACATGGTATATAAATGAGCAAACTTTGCATATTTTGTCTCTATTGGCTTGGAATCATGGTTTTAAATCTTAAAAATAGTTTTGTTTCATTAAAAATTAATTATTTAATGTATTTTCTAAAACCGGTTCGTTTAGACCAAACCAGTCCCGGTTCGACCGGTAAACCGGTTCATTAGGTGGACCGGTCTAGTCATCGGTTCCGGTTTTAAAAACATTGAATACCCATTAAAATTTTAATTTTCCTAAATTTAGACTTAAGAGCCCCATTAAAAATATTAATTATTTTAATAAAATACAATCTGCGTGGAATTTCACCAAACGGTTTCTGGGTTCTTTAGAACTCATGTGCCTTAGCCTCTCCACCAATTGTCAAGGCTAGAGCACTTCCGATGCTACCAAAAACTAACAGTTGCCTCTTTAGGTGCTTACTTGATGGAGTAACTGATTTATGTCTTATTTCCTAAGTCTAAGGAAAAGTACAATAATTAAAACCAATTAATTATTGTTGACTATTAAGTCAAATTCTACGGATAAGTAAATAAATTATTTAAGTGACTTAAAAATGATCTCAACCACTGATCTCCCAGATCTTCTACAAGGAAGATTACAATTAGCGATTTGGGCTTGATGAAGATTATAAAATAAGCCTAAGGGAAAGGTGAATACACACAAGTGGAAAAAGCAATTTTCTCTAGAAAAAAAGGCTCAGCTAGACTGTAGCACAAAGGAGGAAGAGTTTAGGTGGATTCAAGAGCATTTCCAAGAAGCTGAATTGTTGGAGATTGCAAGGCCGAATTGTTGAAGTGCGATGGAGGTCGAATTGTTGGACAGGCCATTTTGCGAGTGCCAAATTTCATGAAGCGCAGAGGCTGTTCAAGTAAAAGACACAGAGTCGAGCTGCTGGTGGGAGGTGGGAGAAAATCTCCAAGCAAAATTTCTTCAGAGGCTAATTTCTAGTGGACCAAAATTCCTAGCGCTGAATTCTTCCAATGTGGCCAAGTTGCAGGTTCCAAACAATGCATATTTCCTCGTAATTTCTCTGTGGGTCGAAATACTTATTTTCCTGGATTAATTAATGGAGAATTGTTGTGGGTGTTTATCTGTTGTAATGTGTGAGTGATAGCTCACTAATTTTATTTACGCTGCATATAAAATTCAAGAAGTTAAAATACCAGTGATTATATTTTTCCAACAATTCAAAATTTATTTGGATAAATTTCTGGGAATAAATAATTGTTGCAAGAAAATAAACCTAGGCTGGTATTAAGAGATTTAACAATTTCTTATCATTCTTCTACACCAACTGTTTCAACTTTCTACAAGTAAGATGGCATTTGGAATTTGAAGGTCAAATTATAATAAATAACCAATCAAACCAGGTTTTGTATTTCGCACACTTTAGATTCATTAGCACTTCAAAACATATTATACGTCTTCAGCACTTCTAAAAGTGCAGTTGGAAGATTTGAAATGTCATAGACAACAATGATGTTAATACTAAATAGTAATAAGTCAAACAGTAATTAACATGTCAAAAGGATACGCAATATTTTGAAAAACGCGCAGAAGCTTACCAAAGAAAAAACTTGAAGATGCCTTGCCAAAAGAATAAGTGAGAGAGCTGCAAAAGATTGGAGTGTTAGAAAACAGAAAATAACTGCTACCCCTTCCACAAATCATTATTTAATTCTTATATCAATTAAGAAGAACAAAAAATTCAAATCAATCTAACAGAAATGGCATTGCAGTTTGATTCGAAAATAGAGAGAGTAGAATCAAACATGTTTAAAAACAGACTTGAACTCCAAATTTTCTAACAAATAAAACATTTGACATTAAAAACCAGCTGTAGCATGTAAATTTAAGAGTTTTAGTTCCTATCTCATTAGACTATTTTACACTGAGAAATGAAACTTACAACATGCAAAGTCCAGTTACCAAAATTTAGAACCCATTGTTTTGTGTTACTAGTTGATGTATGCATAAATAATCCCAAAAGCGTTCTGATTTTGAAGGTAATAAACAGACATATCAATAAATTCTTTTTGGATTTATCCCTTAAATTCCAAATATATCCTGCTGATAAAGTCAAATTGCTGACCCACTTTGCCTTTACTTTCCTCTACAACTAAGTTAACAGATTTGGAAATGGTTTTACGTTTCTGAAAGGGTTACGCATTTTAGAAATGGCACCTTCAAAATAGTCCCAAACAAGGAAACAGTATGTGTATGTGGGTGGGATGTGTGTGTGTGTGTGTGCACATGCCTAAGTCACGTAGTAAAAACATGAACATAAGATTAAAACGTTTTACACAATTCAGCATCCTAAAAGAAAACTACAACGGGAGCGCAAGTTTTATTTTTTATGTTCCCATGGCTTACTTGTTACATCAAAAAGTATTGTTATGAATATAATTCATATAAAAATAATAAATATAACTTGTCCTGACGATGAACCACACTGGTTGGTTCGAAACGCGTCGACAAAGGTTTTCTTCATGTGATTTTCGCCGAAACTCTTCTTATAATATAATAATAATAATTAATAATTAATTAACTAATGGTTAGTTAGTCAGTGATGAAGAGGTTTGTTTTAGAGACATGACCATCCATGAAAGTAATGAAGAGGTTTGTCTTAGAGACATGACCATCCATGAAAGGGCACCTGCCTAGGGTATATAAGCAGACCCTCATTGTCATTTGTAATCATCTCATATCTTACATCAATTCAATATACAATTACATGTCTTACAATGGACAATTTATGTGTTTGAAGTATTTTAAAGATTTCCGAAGCATATACAACTTTTGGAATGGTCGTTACATTGGTATCAGAGCCATGTTTGCAGATCCCGGCCTTTGGCCATCAACTTGTAACTAAAGTGTTTCACTATACAAGTTGGAGTTTTTCCATTTTCAATCAGGCACTTGGCCACTTTACGAAGAATTAAAGGAACAAATTAAAAAAAAGAGTTCATATATATATATATATTAAAAATAAATAAAATAAGGCCTTTGGCCATTGACATTTCAATGATTCTAAAATCTAAT
Source organism: Pinus tabuliformis (assembly GCA_031772625.1). Taxonomy (NCBI): domain Eukaryota; kingdom Viridiplantae; phylum Streptophyta; class Pinopsida; order Pinales; family Pinaceae; genus Pinus; species Pinus tabuliformis. The sequence goes on from CM062815.1 coordinate 241,471,685, forward strand.
AAAAAAATCAGTCCGATATAAATTTTGAAGGAGAACATTCATATATATAAAAGGGTTCTACGTTATTGATAAAAAGTGCATGATAAAGTCAAAAATGAATCTTTTCAAATATCTTTAAAACTATATGTAAGATAAGGAAGAGTAGATAAGATTATCTTAATTCTTCATTACGTAGTTTACAAGCTCATGGTTTTAGCAACCCATGGTAATTACCCATGGTATTTGCAAGGTAAAAGAACAAAAGGAATACAAAATCTCTTTATGTGAATGGTAAGTTTTACTTTTTACGTGGAGAAAATTAACCGAGTCAAAGGCACGTTTATATTATATTACTTTTAAGTGGACATATATTTTATATTATACCCCAAAGAGGTGAATAGCCATGTTTCACTAGAGTTGTAACTTTTCAAAAAGAAAAAAGAAAAAAATATATATGAATATATATAGAAAAAAATAAATTTATAAAACAAAATAAAGTTTAAAAAAATAAAAAGTTAAAAAAAAAAAAAAGAGTTACAAAAGAAAAAAAAATTGTCGAGAATAAAAAGAAATAAAATTAGAAAAATTATTTTTTTAGAATCCATAAAGGTGTTCAAATTCACTAAAGAAAATGGGGTTATCATTAAACCCTAAGCTCATCGACGAACACAAAAGAAGTCCATTTTTGAAGAAAAAAGCAAATGGAGTCTAATTCGAAGATGAACAAAGAAACCATGGATTCCATATGGAACTCTACATTTTGGACGAGATGTCCATTTTGTCATACAGAAGATCAGTGTTTATCGATTTTTTTAAATCGCACAATACCTTGTCCAAAATGTCGAAGATTGTTTACTTTGGAAGAATATCAAGGTAATAACCAGACACAAATTAAAAGATTAAAAGAAGAAATCACAGAACTTCAACAAAAGAACGAAGCATCAAAAAATAAATATAAAGATCTCGAAGATCGGTTTCATGAAAAATCAACCAAAAGCAACAAAGAAATTTGTCGTTTAAGGGGCCTCAATGAGAAATTACTTTCACAGATAAAAAGTCCAAGGTTAAAAAATAAAAACTAAAACAAGAAAAGGAAAGCTCTGATAAGGAACTAAAGGAGAATCTATCAAAAAAAAAATTGTGCCTAAAACCCTTAATCAAAAATTTAAAAGATAAAGAGAAAGATACTAAGGACAAAGTCAACAATTCAGAAAATGGCGAACTTTCACGTCTAAGGAATCATAACCAAGCCTTACTTACGCAAATAAAGAAGCTTAAAAGTGACAAGAAATCACTAAATGACAAGTTAGAGCAACTTCAAGAAGTAGTATCGAAGCCTCCAGTCATTTCAGTCCAAGTTGAAGATAAAAAAACAAATACCGATCCAGTCAAAATCGTAACTCAAGCAGAGGATAAACCTACTGAAGTGAAGACACATGCAGAAGTTGCAGTTCAAACGATGGACATTCCAAATGATGATTTAGTAGCCAACTCAACAACAATGGCACCTGAAGGAAATCAAGAAACAACCACTAACATGATAAGGGAAAGTCCAACTAGAAGAACTATTTATCGACATCTGAATCACAAGAGCAGACTTTCCAATCAATCTACGTACCAGTATCACTCATAACATAAACGACAAATTTATGTTCCCAAGAATACTAACCTATGATAATTATTCATCACAAATTTTCAGAGATCAGAAGATTCCACAAACGATTAATCTAAGATGGTCTGGTTCGTTCTCAATATGACAATTTTGTCTATCACTCAGAGCATCATATCATTTTGTATCAACGAAGATGAAAGTTCAGAGACGAGAAGATATTCTCAGTAAGCTTTGAGGACAAAGCTTCTTGAAGAGAAAGGCAATGTTATGAATATAATTCATATAAAAATAATAAATATAATAATAATAAATAATAATTAATTAACTAATGGTTAGTTAGTTAGTAATGAAGAGGCATTCATGAAAGGGCACCTGCTTAGGGTATACAAGCAGACCCTCATTCTCATTTCTAATCATTCTTATTCATACATTTAAATATATATCATTGTATCTTCAATGGAGATCTACATATTCCAAGTCTTTTAGAGTTTTTAACCTGCTATAACAAAACTTGTTCGTTACATCTATATCACCAAGAGCATTTGGCATAGTGAAAACACTAGAAGCATGATCGCCAAATTCACCACTGGATCTAGGAATATCTCCATAAATCTCAATGCCATAATCATCTTCATCTCCTAATGGAACTAGAACAAGCCTGAAACATGGAGTAGAAGAATTTGATGAATCTTTAGCCACATTGTTTAAAGCCAACTGCAGATTACTATGAACATAAACAAGAGCTTCTAGTTTTCCAAATAGCAACCTATTTATTTTCTTGGAATGAAAATGGTCAAAGGCACTCCAATTCCTTTCACAAGTTGATGCACATGACCCTAGTTGAAGACAAAATTGCAAAATTTTGCAATGGTGGGAATGGTGGGCCCTTGATGCATGAAAATCCCACCATACTGTTGGGAGCACTTTGAACCCTATAGTATTTACTATTTTGTTGCCTTGATTCCAAATATCCCTTCCTTTAACCTGAATACCCGAATTTGTGATCCAATCAAAGTTGCAATTGATGGATCTGGATTTAGCCAACCAATAAGTTCATAAAGTCCATTCATGACTTCTTCATCCTAATGTTTGTTATGAATAATATATATATATATATAATGTAAATGATAATAATCATAAAAGATGATTAATTAACTAAAAGTATTGAAAAGGCATGTCTCTGAGGACATGACCATTCATGAAAGGGTACCTACTTAGGAATATATACGGGACCCTCAGTTGTAATCAAAACACATTATCTCACTTGTATTCAAATATTCTTATATAATATATTATCTGTCCCATGATGGACATTCTTATATACTAGATATTCTAAGTATTTTATTGCGTATACAAACTTTGTTCGTAGCATTGGTATCAGAGTTGTTCGATCCTCTGGTTGCTCAACCGTTGCACAGAGAACCAGTTTGATCCGGCCTTTGGCCATCAATCTTCTGTCAACCTTCTTGTCGTCACAATCAAGCATTTTCGCTACATAGTTGGAGTTTCTCCATTTCGCTGGTTTTCACCATTTTAAGCCTTTGGCCATAAAAGAAAAAATATAATAAATTAATAAATAAATGAAAAAAAGGAAAATATATATATATATATATATATATTATTACAAAATATTAAAAGAAAAATTATTTTAAAAAATGGAAAAAAAAAAACAAATAACAAAAAAAAGTGATATATATATAAAAAACAAAAAAAAAATATGCTCCGCTGCCACAGATTTTGCAGTTGTCTCCGCTATCAGTGAACTACCACCACCGCCACTACCCACCCTGTCTACTAAAGTCATTGCCTTGCATCACTGCCCATCCATCTTCACCAGCCGCCCATTTCCCTGTTGCTTATGCAACAGCCATCCGCCCCACATCTGATAGAAAGTGGCCTTGCCATCCACAAGTGTCGGGTCGTTGTCCATAATAACCACAAGACGTTGCTACTGCCTAATGATTGCATAGCCACTGTACGGGAATTTTCTTTGCACTTGATTCCACCCATCCTTGTCTCACCACAATGACCTCCAAATCGACTGAAGAAATTCCACCTTACCTCTGCAACAACCTGTAATTCGCCCTGCTCGAGCCGTTGTGCCACATCCAATCTTCATTGCTTTACTAAAACCTGAGGTTGTACGAATTTAAAACACCAATCTACGGTCATCCTGGAATCGTCATCATAATAAAATCGTATCCTGATTCCCAACAAAATTGTGGCTCGTGGCACATTAAACACCAATCGAGGAATTTCCTTACAAAAAGTTATTGAACCATCCTGGATATCAAAATGACGAAGAGGTATTAGGGCTCTAGCTTAAAGATTGTGACGTTCTAAATTTTCACTGGTTTGAACATTGAAGGGTTGAGAAAACAAATTCACACATTTTTTACTTAAGTTAAATTTATAGAAGGAATTACAAAGTACATTGAAATAAAATTCACGTCATCCAAAAGATCAAAAATGTTAAATGGCCAAGTTGGGCCATGTTATATTCTAAGGTTATAAAAGTGGGAAAAAGAAAATTAAATGACATTATTTTATAAAGAAGGGACAATATTTTTATAAAAGACCATTTAAAAAAAAATTATTATAATTCTATTATAAATATATATATATATAGAAGTTAAAAGACAGGTTTGAAGTACAAAGTGCAAGGGAATTATTTAAATAAATAAACATTCAAAAGGTATTTATAGATTAAAAAGGGGGCAATACAACATCATATTTCAACATTAGTTTACATATATAAACCCCTTGGTCAAAGTATTGAAGTATCATTTGGCAATATTATCGACTAATACGAAATGAAGTCAATCATTGAAGAGAAATAAATGGAGGCTAATTCAGAAATAAAGGAAGGAAGATTTCCATAAAACTTCATTAACTTATGCACCTATGCTATTTAGAATTAAGGGAAGTCTTGCAAGAAAAAATATTGCTATTTCTATCTCTTCCATCGAAGAAGAAAATTATATAAACCCTAACCTTGCTAACCAATTGGTGATTCCTGAGTCAAATATAATCGAAAAATTAAACTATTGAATAAAAAACAATATGACATAATTGATTTACAACTAAACATTGGGGATTATACATTTATATCACAATTCTCAGTTCGATCCCTATGGAGCCATCAAGGTGACGTTATTCTAGGTTCACCCTGTATGGAATCACTAGGGTCTTTTACCCTAAATATAAAATAAAATAAAATAAAAATTGACATTTTCCTATAGGAAGAAAAAAATAACACTACAAGACATTACATTGAATTCAGATTCAGTAACACCAGAAGACATACAAGATATCTCAAAAGTAATTTTTCAAGAAAGTAAAAAAGCAATACAAAATATGCAAAGGGAAGTTGATAAAATCACTGCTGACAAAAATGAAGAAGTTTCTCGACTTAAAGACCATAGTGAAAAATTACTAACTCAAATTAAGAAGCTTAAGAAGGACAAGAAGTCGTTGGAAAGCAAAGTACAACACCTTATTAAGAAGGAAGCATCGAAATCTTCAAATGTATAAGTTCGAGTTGAAGAGAAAGGAATGTATACGAATCCAATGAATATCACAACTCTAGAAAAAGACAAGCCAGCTGAAGAAAAAACACACTTAGATGTTGCAATTCAGAAGATGAAAATTCCAAGTGAAGATTATGTAACCAACTCAACAACATCAATACCTGAAGTAAATCAGGAAATTTGCACACACATAATTGTCACTTATGTTCATAACATCACAAATGATCCTTGAGCAACCTCCTCACAATCAGTGTTTTCAAAACCGTTTTTAAAAACCGGTTACCGGTCAAACCGGCCGGTTAGCAAGGCTGCCAGTCTGAACCAGCCAAAAAACCCGGTTGGGTTGGGCATTTCGCCATTTTTTAGCCCTAACCGGTGAAAACCGGCCGGTTTAGGATGGAACCGGCCGGTTTTAGTCACGCCCACTGAAACATGCAAAAAGTGGTTTTTTGACTGTGGTTTAGGGGTTTTGGGGGCGAACTAAAGGTGTTTTGACTGTTGACAACTTGTTCACTATGAAATAACATCAACAGGTAACAGCTGTAACAAGTAACATGTGTGCTATTATGAAATAACATGAGAAGTGTCTAATTATGAATGTATATATTGAATAATGACTGAATGGTTGTTTACAATCAATCGTGACAGAATATATATAGACATTGGCTATTCACAAGTACGAAGGGATACGACCCTACGTAAATTAAGTCTTAATATTATCAGAATTTGTTATTATCATTACCTATTATGTATGTTAATGGCCTCCCTTTCAAATAGGGAATATTGGGAGATTCCCTCTTCTTGATTTGTTCTACATGGTACTTTCAGTTTAGGTTGTAGAAGGTCACCCCCTCTGATTTTGAGTTTGAATATTTGCAAGGTTTGTTTCTAATGTGGTTATAATATTTATAAGGTCTTCTATTTTGTCTCTTAGTGCAATGTCTTGATATATATTGACTTTTCTTTGAAATGTTCCTTTTTTGCTGGTTGCAATGGACACATCTTCTGATATAAGGTTCCTGATCCATTTAGCTTACATATCTTTTCTTGCCACTTAAATTCCATGAAATATTCTTTGAAGTTCGTGGCATAAGTACCCAACTGGATCAACCATTCTTCTCAGAACATATCCATCAGACCAAGTTGTAAAGTGTCTGGATTCTGGAAGCTGGTCCATGTAAATTTTGTATGTTGTACACCCACAGGGTAAGCTGCTAATAGTTGCACACCCACTGATAGTACGGCAGTCTGTACTCATCTAAAAGAAATTGAATTTCTCTTGAGAAAAAGACTGAATTCTCTTTTTTCCTTTTCTTCTTATGTTTTTTGAAAATAGTCCCTCTTTAAATTCTTAGAAAAATAATAATCTAACTTTAAATCAGGAATAAATAACCTAGCCCATCTTTTAAAACAAGAAAGACTAGCCTATTATTTTTATATTTTTCAAAAACATCAACCTGTCATGTAAACCCAAAAATAAAAATAACCCTAGCTTTCCTTGTCTGAAATTGCTTTCAGTTTCTGTTTGTAATATATGTAGCTCCTGATGATGATCCTGTGGCCAGTAGTGGTGATGAGCTTGATGATTGATCATGTGTACACTGTAGAGTTGTAGTAGGCCAATGGCCTCATAGCTTGCAGCATTGTTTTTGGACTTTATAGGCCATTTAGAGCCTCATTTCTTATGTATTTTGCTATTTTGTCGATGATATGTATTGTACTCGGTGCCATTTTGATATATTCACCTTTACATGGTATATAAATGAGCAAACTTTGCATATTTTGTCTCTATTGGCTTGGAATCATGGTTTTACATCTTAAAAATAGTTTTGTTTCATTAAAAATTAATTATTTAATGTATTTTTTTAAAACCGGTTCGTTTAGACCAAACCAGTCCCGGTTAGACCGGTTCCGGTCGGTAAACCAGTTCATTAGGTGGACCGGTCCGGTCACCGGTTCCAGTTTTAAAAACATTGCTCACAATTACTTTTCTTCTTCTTAAGTCCATCGATGTTTCTGAGAATGACGAAAAGATTAAAGTGAGTTTGTTTGGGAGAGTAAGTTGCAAGTGATGGGTACATTTTACAAGTTGAAGCAACGCCAATGACATAGCATCCAAGGAATCAGAAATTATGATTAAATTGCACCAAATCTTTTTGTGACATCTCTCTCAAAGACTAAATCTTTCTAAGGTTCATCTATGTATTATAAGGGTTGTAATCATTGTGATTCATATCCTAGTTTGAAGGTCGAAAGTATGAGATACTTTTGTTGGAGGAAGACAATATATATCAATTGAAGAAAGATGAATTATCTTTGTTCCAAGGGACCAAATCTCTGTGATTTTTCTCAGTTGAAAGAGGATCTCGTAACTCTCTGAAAAAGGTCAAGCTTTTGTAGCTAATTTTTGTGATAAAAGGATTGTAAGGTAAGGTTGATACTTCTCACACTCTACAAGAGAATTTACAATTTGAAAGATGATAGATCTTGAAGACCTTGGATATTGAAGTATCCAGGATTTGTAAACCCTAGCAAAGTTTGAACTAGGAAAACCCTAGGGATGATCGTTCCGCTGAAAGAAAAAAGCCCTAGCTCTTGCAAATGACAAAAATGACATCATGTTAATGTGAGGACAAGGATGGTGATAATTACAAAAGTACAAGATTAAGAGGGAGTTGATTCTCTTCTCAAAAGATAAGTATTTTATACCTCTCTTGTTTGATTATTGCTATGTTTATAATTTTTCTATTAGTTAATCTCGTGTCTTTGAGTTCCTTGCTTCATTGTAATTATTCTTGCATGGCCTCCTGTGAGGATTGAAAGAAGTGGAAGGATGAAGCAAAGCAAGAGGACTTTCCAGAATTGCTACTTCAAAGATATTGTATGAGATGAGCCTCAAGTTCAAAGGGAGCGGGCAATTTGAAGTATGCCTCAATTGTGCCAAAGAGAAGTCAAGATCTAGCATGCATCAGATGGCAGCATGGTAGAAAGATTTGAGAATGTTCTCCCGAAAAGAGGAAGAGCATCATGTGCAGATGTTTGCCTCAATTGCCTCAGATTTTGATGAGCATAAAGAAGCCTCATGATCAAGGATGATCATATATAATTTCTTTGACAAAGGGAGCAGTTGTAAAGAAAGTATTGTCTTCAAAGGGAGCAGTCAAAAAGCCCTATTTTGACCCCAAAGAAAGTTGCCTCAAATTCTTGGATGATGGATTGTCAGTGTGAGAGGGAGCATCTAGTTTGGGTATCCAGAAAATATTTGTGATCTAGTGAAGGGAACAGAACAGTCTATGGTCGAGCCAAGATGTGTTGCTCAACATGTGTTACCAGCATGGTATAGTTGGTCATGAATGTTTTGAGAAGTATAGTTGCAGACTTAGCTTGGGCTTGTGGAGATTACCTCTCTCATTGAGAAGGAGAGCTAATGAGATGGGCATTCTCCCTGTGTCTTCATGACCTTGGTTGGAGAGTGGTTCGATATTCTCCCTGTCATCTTGACCTTGGTTGGAGAAGTTCTCCTTGTGTCATTATGACCTTGGCTAGAGAATGGTTTGAAAGATTGGATAGCATCATGGACTGACATTCTTCCTGTGTCATGTACTTTGACCTAATTAGGGAGGTTATCCCTATGTCAAGTACATAGACCTTGGTTGAAGAATGGTCCAGTGGACTGACATTCTTCCTATGTCATTGTATAGTGACCTGATTAGGGTTGTAGTCCCTGTGTCACTTTGACTTGATTAGGAAGAATGGTCCTGTGGACAAACATTTTCCTGTGTCATTGTATAGTGACCTGATTAGGGTTGTAGTCCCTATGTCACTTTGACCTGTATAGGAAAATGGTCCGACAGAGGACAATCATTCTCTCTGTGTCATTGTATAGTGACCTAATTAGGGAGGTTATCCCTGTGTCACTTTGACCTGATTAGAGAGAATGGTCCTAGAGGTTGTAGCCTCCCAGCATCATGCTCTGATCTCTTTCTAGAGTGAGCTTGTTTTGCCATACATCAGGGGTACTAATTGGGTTATGGCAATGTGGTTGATGTTGGTAATGATATTGATGATGATGCTTATCCTAATCTTGATAATCCTTTCTTATAGAAGTCTTCAACTTGAGAACATCCTAATAGTCATTATGAATACCTCCCTAGTTAAGAGGGAGTGTTGAAGTTGTAACTAGGTTCAGTCTTCATAATCATGATCTTGTAAATCGTCAAAAAGGATTCATTTAAGTCAAAAAGAAAATTGTTTTTGTCATATCCTATTTAGACATTTTAAAGAAGAAGAAAATTAAATTTTGTGTCTTTTGGTGAAAACCCAACAGCCAAATCAGCCCTCCAGATGACAAGTCGGCTCAGCCCTTAGAGACACCCTTTTGGATGAGGCAACCACTATATATTGGTATCATCACTCCATCATTATTCGGTGCTCATCTGTGGAAAACAACTCAAGTGTGTGGCATACGAATCTGAGGCACATTCTTCTGAAATAAAGTGAGTTTCTTGTGGTACTTCTCTCTGTGATGATGTGAGTTTCCTATGGCACTTCTTTTTGTGATGATGTGGCATTTCATAAACAGTGTTGTGGACAATTGTTGCTTGAAGGAGGGTTGACTTGGCACTTGGGTAATCAATCTACTAGTCAATTTATCTATGACTTTGATTTCTCTTGTCGACTAAGATTCTACAAGGAAAGAATTGTTAGGTTTTCACCTTGTGGGTTTTACCCTGGCCTCTGGCCTAATTTCTGGAGTTTCTTGTCTTTTTGTGCACTGTACTTATATAATTGCTTGATGACCTTGTTACCCACCACCAGTGGGTGACCCCTATAGGAGAAATTTTCTCCTAGATTTGTCTTTAGCCGATAGCCAGCAGCCCTTTGCAGCCACCTGATAGCTCAATGTGCTACTATTCTCTACCATCTAAGCCATCCATTATGTGCCCTTGCCCATCTGTCCAAATCGTATGTTTGAAGGTGATTCATCCAACCCTGAAGCTATGATTTTTCATTATGTCATTGGGTGCTTATGCTTGTTTTTCTTGGGCAGATTTGCGCATGGATTAGTGGGGGAATTCGGCGGAAAGAAAGGGCTTTGACTGTACTCTTGTTTTCTTACCAGAACTTGGGGGTTAATCTTGCATCCCAATCCCGTGGGAGCTCCTTTATTGGCTACTAGCTTTAAGAGTGGCAATACATTGGAAACTCTAACTGTGGTTGTGTGGCCCCACATCCCGGTATCATATATCTCACTCCCACCCGCTCATTACAAGCCCTTTTCACATTTTCCACATCTGGGTACACATTTGTCCATTGGGTCCACAAGGTGTTAGCCTCCCCTTACCCTTGTCCACACCTTAGGTCAAGCCTGGAACGATGCCCCGGAGGTTGATGCAGCTAAAAAGAAAGCTAAAATCATAATATGGCCACAAACAATAGGAAATATACCACAAAATGCAAAAGATGGTCAGGACAATAAAATTTAGCGTGTGGGCGAAAGCCAAACATAAGCTCTACCCCCTATCATTATGGCCATCACCCTAGTTCCTAGGGCCCCTATAAGTACACCCTGCATCATAAAGAAACCCATGATTTTACCTAACCCCTAGTGGGCGATGAACTGCCCCACCCTAAGGGGGTATTCACTATTATATTTTACACATCATGTTCTTATCCACTTGAGCCCCGAGCAGTTAAACAAAAAAAATCAATAAAAGGCAAAAGGCATATGAAGAAGGGTGGAAAAACAAAGGTCGAGGTAACTCATGTACCACAATTGCTCCCTCCCGCATTCATACACCAGAGGTGTGGGCCTCCTTCCATGAAAATTCCTAGATCTAACAATCTTAGGAATCCTACTGCAACCAATTGAATCTACTTCACCTAGATCGTAAATTACATTACAAACTTATTTCATATTTCTTCTTGAAACATTGAAGTAAATTACTGAAGCAGCCTACACCAAAATAAATATGATTCTGAAACATAGAAACTGAGCAAGGAAATACAAACACATAGGACACCGTTATTTTTGGATAAATGTCCCCGGAAAAATCCAATGAGGGAAAACCAGTGCAGCAGTGAAGGTTTTATTTTATTATGCAGCAGTGAAATCTGAGTACATCTATGGATGCCCATATGGCAATCCAAACAGCAAGAAAATTTGGCAAAGATATTCCCTAAGCAACCTCGCTCGTGTTGTTTGCACTCACGTTCCTGCACTCACACGTACCTGCACTTATGCGTTCCTGCACTCACATTCCTGCACTCGTGAATTTTCATAGAGGGAGGTGTGGGCCTCCTTCTATGAAAATTCCTAGATCTAACAATCTTAGGAATCCTACTGCAACCAATTGAATCTACTTCACCTAGATCGTAAATTACGTTACAAACTTATTTCAGATTACTTCTTGAAACGATGAAGTAAATTACTGAAGCAACCTACACCAAATTAAATATGATTCTGAAACATAGAAACTGAGCAAGGAAATACAAACACATAGGACAACGTTATTTTTGGATAAATGTCCCCGGAAAAATCCAACGAGGGAAAACAGATGCAGCAGTGAGGGTTTTATTTTATTATGCAGCAGTGAAATCTAAGTACATCTATGGATGCCCAAATGGCAATCCAAACAGCAAGAAAATTTGGCAGAGATATTCCCTAAGCAACCTTGGCACTCGTGTTGTTTGCACTCGCGTTCCTGCACTCACACGTTCCTACACTTACGCGTTCCTGCACTTGCGTTCCTGCACTCGCATTCCTGCACTCGTGTGTTCCTGCACTCGCATTCCTGCACTCACGGGTTCCTGCATTTCGCGTTCCCGTACTCACATTCCTGCACTCACGCGTTCTTGTACTCACGTTCCTGCACTCGCAAGTTTCTGCACTGGGAATAACTCAGCCTCTTGCTACTGCCTCTCTGGATCTGGAAATCTTCCTCTGGATCATTGTCCAAGGCCCTCTACTGGAAAAGATCTCTTCGATCAGAATTTCCTCCTGAGAACTTCTCACTTCATAAATTCGATCTCTTGATCTCTCAGTGTATTTTCCAAATGACCCTCAAGCCCCTCTTATATCTTCCTATTGAACAACCAACAACCTAGATTAACTCCTAATCAAAGGCTCAAATCATTTTGACTTGATCTCCATCTTTATCTAAATTCACCCACAATTAGATTAATACCCATTAATATTTTAATTTTCCTATGTTTAGGCTTAGGAACTCCATTAAAAATATTAATTATTTTAATATAATCGTCTCTGGGTGGAATTTCCCAAAGCGATTTCTCAATTCTTTGGAATGCATGTGCCCAAGCCTCCCTTCAAAATTTGAGGCTTAGAGCACATTCGATGCTTCCACAAATCAACACTCCCTCTTAGCAAGGAATATGCTCTAGCAATATATTGCTTTGACTCTGAAGCATCGTCCTTTGCGTTGTTGATGTCTAACATGCTATCCACCACCTACTGCGCTATTGCTGCTACTGTACTATTGCCTTTGACATTGCCACTACCAATGCTACATCTGTACTACAGCTCCCTCTCAAATGTTGCATCTGCTATGCTGCTAGCACTACCACTACAAACACATCATCCGTACTACAACTCAGTTGCTGAGAGAAGCAACTGAAAACACCCAAAACTGGATAAGTATCTCGTGGATACACCTCGGTGCTGAAAGCCTAATTGCTGCTAGTCCCACACTGTCTTCTAAAGCCACTACGTTGTTGAAGCTCTGCATTGTTGCCTCTCTACTCTACGCTGCTCAAGTTCTAGCACTGCTAACTACTGCATTTGTCACTCCAACATTCCATGGCACCAACTGAAAACTCCTCCATCCCGCTACTACTGATCATGGGCTCCCATAGCAAGGTGATGATCCAAGAGGTTGGCTCCTCAAGGATCCTGCCCATCTATAGCTCTATCGAACTACAATTCTATATCAATCCACATCCCTCCTAGAGGTATCTTCGCTATCATGGCGAACTCCTCCTGTTCGATCTTTGCAGCTGCAACCTTAGGAACGTGCTTCTCATCCTTGTCATTTTTCTTCAAGGGACACTGGGATGCATAGTGGCCCATCTCACCACATACGAAACACTTCACCTTGGGGATGTCCTTCTTTCGTCTTTGTTGCCCCTGTTGTCCCTTCAATGCAAGGGATGCATTATCCTCCTCTACGTCGTTGTTGCTGCTTGCGTCAAGTTTGACCTTGACCAAGTCTCTCCTCAGCTCTTCTTGGTTTAGAGCTGCCCACATCTCATCCCAATTAGGCAATGTTGCTCTGCCCAGGATACTCTGGACAAAGACTTGCCACTCATCCAAGACAGAATTTAGGGCCAGTCTCACTAACTCTGAATCCTGAGGTGTATGCCCTGCAGCCGACAACTCATCACAAGTCTCCTTCAGCTTTGTGAGGAATGGATCCACACGTTCTCCCTTTTGCATTTGCGCAGATCTCAACTTCTGTTCCAAGTACATCTTCCACTGCTCAGAAGATCCCTGATACAATGTGGCCAAAGCATCCCACATCTCCTTAGCAGTCCCTCTGCTAGTAACGTGGAACACTGTGATACTTGACTCCTCTAGGATCATCCTCTTGGCCTTTGCCATCTCAGCCTTGTACTTCTTCAACGGATCTACGTCCATAGGTTCAACTACCACACTATCGACAGCTCCCTCTTTCTCCTTACTGTGTAGCTTCTAGGCTGGCTTACACACTCCCTGATGGAGTTGGTAAGTCTGTTGCTCCTCTGCTACTCAGCAAATGAGAAATATTGATTTCCTCGGCAAGAAATCACTAAGGAAGTATTCCCTCACTATGCGATTTGCTTCCTTCTTTCGACGGCTTTTCTGCCCAGCACTCAGCTTGTAGAAAACTGCGTCCCTCTAGCTCTGCGCTGATGCTCTGCGTGGTTCCCTCTGCCTTGGCAAATTCTCGATCCAGCAATCTTACCTCTCTGTCAGCTCACTCAGAGAGAGACACCCACGAAAATATAGCCCTCCTGGCTAGAACTGCACAATCCCTCAGGGGAGTCAAACTGCTGCTTGTTGCGACAAGTTGGCCCTTGCTTCAATGCTAGGTCTGCTCTTCCTGTTTCACATAAAAAGCTTTGATACCATGTGAAAATTCCTAGATCTAAAAATCTCAAGAATCCTACTGCAACCAACTGAATCTACTTCACCTAGATCGTAAATTACATTACAAACTTATTTCAGATTTCTTCTTGAAACATTGAAGTAAATTACTGAAGCAGCCTACACCAAATTAAATATGATTCTAAAACATAGAAACTGAGCAACCTCGGCACTCATGTTGCCTTCACTCGCGTTCTTGCACTTGTGTGTTCCTGCACTTGTGCGTTCCTGCACTCGCGTGTTCCTGCACTCGCATTCCTGCACTCACGCATTCCTGCACTTCATGTTCCCATACTCACGTTCCTGCACTCATGCATTCCTACACTTCGCGTTCCCATACTCACGTTCCTGCACTCGTGCGTTCCTGCACTCACGCATTCCTGCACTTAGCGATCTTGTACTCATGTTCATGCACTTGTGCATTCCTACACTCGCGCGTTCCTGTACTAGGAATAACTCAGCCTCTTGCTTCTGCCTTTCTGGATCTAGAAATCCTCCTCTGGATCACTGTCCCTACCCCTCTACTAGAAAAGATCTCTTTGATCAGAATTTCCTCCTGAGAACTTCTCATTTCATAAATTCGATCTCTTGATCTCTCGGCGTATTTTCCAAATGACCCTCAAAACCCTCTTATATCTTCCTGTTGGACAACCAATGGCCTAGATTAACTCCTAATCAAAGGCTCAGATCATTTTGACTTGATCTTCGTCTTTATCTAGAAGATTCACCCACAATTAGATTAATACTCATTAATATTTTAATTTTCCTAAGTTTAGGCTTAGGAACTCCATTAAAAATATTGATTATTTTAATATAATCGTCTCTGGGTGGAATTTCTTAAAACGATTTTTGGGTTCTTTGGAATGTTGTGCCCAAGCCTCCCTCCAAAATTTGAGGCTTAAAGCACATCCGATGCTACCCCAAATCAACACCTTCATCATAGTTTCCCTTGTAACATGGCATGTGGCTCGGAGCCTTCCCTCTTGCCCCCACTCTGTTCCCTCATTATTTCACATGACACCTGCCATTTGATGAATGTACCATGGTCCTGTCACTCCCTTAGAGATTGAAACCACCTAATAGGGTCCTTCATTAACCTCTCTTCTCAAGGAAGATAAAACTAGTACATGTTCCAAAGCCTGTTTGGAAGGGCATGGCACTATGAAGTGTCTATTTTTGCACCTGATTGGCAAGCTTGTTTACTCAATTGCACTAATGGATTATTGTATTGGAAAGTGAGGAGACGAATTGGATCTTATACAGGATTGCAAGTTGGTTTTTATCATGGACTTGGCCTCCCTATATGGGATCCAAGCTCTCCAGAGGGTCATAATGGCACTTGTAGGGTAAGCGTTGAGAGCTATGGACCTCCAGCCATGCAAAGCATTGATTGCCACACCATGGGCTTCTTCAACACCACCACATTGTGTGAAAATTCCAAAAATGGAATCCTTTTGCAACAACTGGAAATTATTCTCCTAATTGTTGATTGTTTTAACTATTTATTTATTGTTTCCTACAGCAAATACTAAATAACTCACACTGCAACAAATAAAACTGCGAAAGAATAAACACAGGAATAAATGCTAGCACACACACATAAAATAACACAGTTATTTTTGGACAAATGTCCCCAAAAAAACCCAACTTGGGAAAACTGGTGCAGCAGCTGAGGGTTTTAATACTAAGCAACAACGAAATAGTCTGAGTACAACTGGATGCCAAAACTGGCAATCCTACAGAAAAATACTGGCAAGAAAAATTTGGAGAGGAATTTTCCTCACCCCATAGGCAATCTCCCGGCACAACTTGCCTTCAAAATTTCAACCCTCTAAGGCTCTTCGTCAGCCTCTACGTTGCTCTGCATAGCTGGCTAGACGGCTTGCCTCGAACTGGACTCTAATGAAGTCGTTATGCCTTCTGCTGTCCAAAAAGACACTTCTCTGGCACTGTGGGACTCTTTCCCGACCACTAGAACTGAAAACGCCAACCTCTCCT
Organism: Pinus tabuliformis; assembly: GCA_031772625.1. Classification (NCBI taxonomy): domain Eukaryota; kingdom Viridiplantae; phylum Streptophyta; class Pinopsida; order Pinales; family Pinaceae; genus Pinus; species Pinus tabuliformis. The sequence goes on from CM062815.1 coordinate 241,487,946, forward strand.
ACCAAATCGACTTTGCCTCTAAAGGCTACTACGCTACTCTGCGTCAGCCTCTATGTGGCTCTTCTGCCTCTCTGCAAATGCACTCATTGGATCTAGAATCCTTCCTTCGACTACACTATCTCTGCCCCTCTCACTGCTTCGATCTCACTAGCTCTCTCTCCGGCAATTGACCATTACTACTCAGGAAATTGATCTACTCATGAAATCAAACTGCTCAAGTGTATTCTCCAAGTGCCCATCGACTTCTTCTTATAATCGTTTGTTGGGATTCCAACGACCAAGATTAAATCTTAATTGATGGCTAGGATCATCTTGAAGTCGATCCGTGTGAGTTTTTAGATCATTCACGCCTTGACTTGATTAATTATGATTAATTAACCCTATTCCCTAAGTTTAGACTTAGGAAATATTTAAAAACTGGTTAATAAACTAATTAAGTCATTTCTAGGCAGAATTTCTAGAAACAATTTCTCGGTTTTGGAGATACCATGTATTCTAGCCTCTCCACAATATTTCGAGGCTAGAACACATCCGATGCTACAAAAACTAACACTCCCTCTTAGCGAGGAATGTGTTTTAGTGCTATTGCACACCCTGTAGTAGCACCCTATCTCTGCATCATCTTCTCTCACGTTGTCGATGTCTGGCCATCTGCCCACCAACCATTGTGCAACTCTGATATACGTTGCATCTATGTTGTTGCTGAAACTACCATACTGTTGTCAACACTGCAACTCCCTCTCATTTGTTATCGCTGCAACTAAGAAGCATCCTAAATACTAAATCAGCTGTGATCAATATAATGCATTTGTCACCCAATTCTCTGACTACTACTAGCCTTTGCACTATCCACTAAAGACTCTACGTTGTTGCAGACTCTTGCACTATGCCCCCTGCATTTTTGCCAACTCTACACTGTGCTCCCCAACATTTGACTGCTACTAGTCTCTGCAACTGTCACTCTGGCATCTGACTGCAGCAATTGACATTGATCCATCCTACTACTGAATATTGTGGGTCCTCGTAGCAAGGTATTGATCCATGAGGTGGGCTCCTCAAGGATCTTGCCCATCTGTAGTGCTCTAGGGCTACAAAACCAAGTCACTCCACCTCACTCCTAGAGGTATGTCAGCAAACATGGCAAAGTCTTCCTCCAGCCTGGAGGAAAGCCTATCGATCTCTGTTGAAGCAGCCTGTTGGTCCTTTTTCTCCTCCTCGTCCTTCTTCCTGAGAGGACACTGGATCCTATAGTGACCAAGCTCACCACACCTGAAGCACTTGACCTTCAATAGGTCCTTATTCTTTTTCCTCTCCTCCACTTGTCCCTCACTGGCACCCTTCGATGCGAGGGCCACATTCTCCTCCTCCTCCACTTGCTTTCATCCGTTGTTGCTACCACTGATGGAGCTCTTCAATAGAGCTTGTCTCAACTCCTCCTGCTGCAAATAGGCCCACATCATGTCCATCTTGGCAAGGTATCTCTGCCCAAGATGCTTTGGACGAATACCAACCACTCCTCTAAGACATTGTTTAGTGCCAATCGCACCAGCTCTATGGGTTGAGGCGTTGCCCCAACAGTTGACAACTGGTCTCAGACCTCCTGAATTCTGGTGAGGAAGGGGTCTATGCCTTCCCCCTTCTGCATCTGGATGAGTCTCAGCTTCTCCTCGAGGTACATCTTCCGCTACTCGGAAGTACCCTGGTATAGCGTCGAGAAGGTAACCCACATCTCTTTGGTCGTTCCCTTGGTCGCTATATGTGATACAATATGATCTCAGACTCCATGTAGGATCAGCCTCTTAGCCTGCACCATCTCCTTTTTGTACTACTTTAGCTGATCTGCATCATGGGGAACTACTACCACTGCATCAATATACATCTTCAGGCCAAATTCATCGAGAACGAAGGACATACTTGCCTTCCAGATGACATAGTTGGAAGCTCCATCCAACCTGTTCTAATCACGAATCCCAACAGTGGCCATCTCAATAAATGTCGAAAACCTCCTCTTCCCTTCTACTCAGTTGTTGCTCAGCTATTTGCACTCCCTTCTGGAGTGAGAAAATCTACTCACAATGACTATTGATCTGCAAGGAAAATCGAACTTCTTGAGACTAGAAGTTCCCTGACGAAAAATTTCCCTTAATGTGTGCTCTTCATCCTTCCATCCAACATTGGCTTTGCTCTAGCAAATTGCTACAAGACCACTGTGTCCAAATAGAGATCTGCTCCATGAAAAACACTGAGATGCTCCCTCTGCCTCTGGAATCACTCGATCTAGAGAGATCGAATTTTTTTGTCCCTCACTCAGAAAAATCAAATCTCCTCAAGTAACTCAACCTCTTGGAAAAGTCACTGCAATGCACCTGGGAGTTTCGATCTGCTGCCCAACACTAAACAGTGAAACTCCTCTCTTCGCCTCTGAGCTCTCCAGTTGATCAACTGCGCTCTGATACCACGTGAAAATTCCAAAAATGGAATCCTATTGCAACAATTGGAAATTATTCTCCTAATTGTTAATTAATTTTAACAATTTATTTACTATTTCCTACAGCAAGTATTGAATAAATCACACTACAACCTACACAAATAAAATTGCGGAAGCATAAATGCTAGAAGAAATGTTAGAGCACACATAAAATAACACAGTTATTTTTGGACAAATGTCCCCAAAAAAAACCAACTTGGGAAAACTGGTGCAGCAGCTGAGGGTTATAATATTAAGCAGAACTAAAATAATCTAAGTACCACTGGGTGCCGAAACTAGCAATCCTACAGAGAAACACTGGCAAGAAAAATCTAGAGAGGAATTTTCCTCACCCCACAGGCAATCTCCCGGCACAACTTGCCTTCAGAATTTCGGCCCTCTAAGGCTCTCTGTCAGCCTCTATGCTGCTTTACGTAACTAGCTGGATGACTTGCCTCAGACTGGACTCTAATGAAGTTGTTATGCCTTCTGCTGACGAGAAAGATGCTTCTCCCGCACTCTAGGACTCTTTCCCGGCCACTGAAACTGAAAACGTCAATCTCTCCCAGCAAAACGACTTTGCCTCTAGAGGCTACTATGCTGCTCTGCGTCAACGTCACTGTGGCTCTTCTGCCTCTCTGCGAATGCACTCAACGGATCTGGAATCCTTCCTCCGGCTTCACTGTCTCTGCCCCTCTCTCACTGCTTCAATCTCACTAGCTCTCTCTTCGACAACAGACTATTGCTATTCAGGAAATCGATCTGCTCATGAAATTGAACTGCACAAGTGTCTTCTCCAAGTGCCCATCGACGACTTCTTATACTCCTCTATTGGGATTCCAACAAACAAAATTAAATCTTAATTGATGGCTAGGATCATCTTGAAGTCGATCCGTGTGAGTTTCTAGATCATTCATGCTTTGACTTAATTAATTCTGATTAATTAACCATATTCCTTAAGTTTAGACTTGGGAAATATTTAAAAACTGGTTAAAAATCTAATTAAGTCATTTCTAGGCGGAATTTTCAGAAATGATTTCTGAGTTTTGGAGATCTCATGTATTCTAGCCTCTCCACAAAATTTCAAGGCTAGAACACATCCGATATTGCAAAAACTAACACATTGCTTGTTCGTGTCGCAGTGATACAGAGATGATGATGCACTTGGACCACGTTGCCCTGTCGGCTACACATTGCAACCGACACTTGGCAGTTGATCCAGGGCCCAGAGGAGGCTTGGTCTTTCCCGAGTAGACATGGGAGGGCATGTGTCATCTTCTAGCCCTCATTAATGGAGCATTGACTTGACATTGAACCAGTTGGAGACCCATGAGATCCATTTGGAGCCCACAGAGCCCAAACAAGGGTTTGGAGATGTTTTGCAGCACTTGGAGGGTATCCCCCTCTTATTCATTACTTTTGCGACCCTCACCCTCATCCTCGGCACATAAGGCCTCAACACTAGCATTGGAGAGCACTTCGCATGGGCTAAAGTTGAAATTAAATAATTAATGTTAAAGCTATCTTGGTTGGCTTGTAACCAAGGGTCTTCACATCATTTGTTATGTTTTAGGAGCTTTGTAATTAGAAATTCAAATTGCTAGAGCTTGTATAAATATATGAGACTTAGTCTCATTGCAAATCATCACACTTGGGATTTTCAGCTAGCTCATTAGAGATTTTTGGCCTGCAATTTGTGGAGTGACTTTGATGGATTAAATGCATTTTGACATTTGGAAAATTTCACTTTCTTGGAGCTTCTTGTTGGCATTTTGGTGTATGGATATATTCTTCACTATCTTGTAAGTGTCATTTAATGTTATATTTCTGATGTAATGTGCCCTAATTAATGAAATTTTGTTAGAACATTGAAGCTATTGGAAATTTTGCATGTGTTATTCATGGATAATGAATGAATGAATGTTCCTAGAGGTCATTTTGCATATTGCATCCTTGAAACTCCATTAATTATTGCCAACGAAGTGTAAATTTCTAGAGTAGTCGTGTAGCTGCCTCCATTAGGGCTAGTGAAGTTGCCTCTAGGTCTCCTTGAAGAGCGAGGTTGACAAATCAAGATCATTTTGACTCCAATTCTCCCAATAGCTAGGCACTGGTCCTAAATCCTTGGTGATCACTCTCAACTCAACGAATCATCTTTCTTTTCACCTTTCCTCCCCTCTTTTCCTTCGTCCCTTTAAGGATAAGGAGGCCTCTCTAGGGCTTGGTGCAAAATTCATTAGTGAAGTATGTTTCAAATTTCTTCTAGACAGAACTCTTCCTTAGTGCCTCCTCTAGGCATCCACAAGTTTTGAACAAATAACGACAATGTAATTTCAATTAAATTGATGCCCTAGCTATCACACCAAGTGCGTGTTGGAAAATGTAACTAGGTTCAGTCTTCATTTCATGTATTTGAGTCATCTTGTAATGTACTTGTCAAAATAATAAAGAAAAGAATTTTTATTATTATTATTGTGACATATTAAAGCATCAGTTTCCTGCTTGGGTCACCATGTTTTAGGTCAAAGTCCCCATTGAGGACTTCTAGGATTTATTCTGAGTCAATAGAGTCATTGTACTTGTAAAGAGACCCTTCTTGGGCTTGTGAATCATGTATAAAGGTTAAGTATTGAGTCAAATATAATTTATGTATCCTCCACACCAAGTCGACCTAAGGACACTAATTCTACCTCACATGGAGCCTATCAATACAAGCAAATCAAATTCATTTGGAACACACTCTCTCACAAAAAGTTTGATACCTCTTGTAGCTGGGAAAAGTGCGAAGTCTGAAACTGGGAAGCCAAAAGAAGTGTGAGTTGGGTGGAGTCTAAGGAGAGGAAAAAAATTGAAATTTTAGTGCTCGTCTCTCTCTTTGTTTCGTGCCCTAGATTGGGAGATCAAAGTCTTCCAAGTTTCACTGTTGTCGGAAGCTACCTGTTACCAGAAGTTGCTACCTAGTCGAAGTTGCTGGAAAGGGGTCGAAATTCTGGGAGGCTGACTTAGTGTGGAGGGAAGGTTTGGTCTTTGTCTAGGGTGAAGAGTCTCAAAGAATACTATTTGTTGGACACCTAATCCTCTATCGGTTGGTGTGGAATGTGAACAGCCATCGGAGTCCAAGGGACCACTTGGAATATGAATCCAAGGGTCACACCATGTACTATAAATGTATATCATGTCAATAAATATGATATAGAATGCTTATCTTCCACATTAGATGTTTACATTTCATGTATGTTTAGCATGGTATCAGAGCGGGCATATTCCTGCCTTGCCCATATTTAAACCATTGTTTCTGTGGCCTCTCTATGCATGTCAGTTATGCCATTTCTGCCCACTGACTGTAACGCTCCATTAATTTATTCTCTGCCAGAAATCCACTGCCTCTCCTCTATGTACCTTTTTGCTGGCAACGCTCACCTGCGTTATCTATCTTCCCAAGATATTCATTTCTACATTGAATGATGCCTTTCCCTGCCAAACAGTCGTTGAGAACCATAGCGTTGGTCTCTTCTGCTAAGAATTATTATCTCTGAGAATTCGCCAGTCGATTATGCTATATAAAGCATTTTTACAACAAAGCTTGGTTTTCTATAATTCCTCTTCCAAAACGGCGAGATTTGGAATCGTCCGACGTTATGTTCACCTTAATTGACTCGCGCAGGCTTCTCGGGCCGCATATAGGCTACAACTGTTGTCGCAATAGAGCTGACCATTTTCTCCTTTATGGAAGTTAAGAGGGTCCAAAATCGTGCTTTACATCCTTAATTTTCTTCACTGCCTCACGCAACTTGATGTTGCCTGGTATTTGCTGAAATAATTCTTGATATTGTCCTGCGTGAAATGCAAATCTTGGGGATATTCCTCAACGTATTTTGGAGAGCTTGGTGGATTCAACATTGTTGTGTCGTGGAGTGCAGTTGGAAGAAATAGTAAAATCAATATCTGCAATCTTTTCTTTACAGAATACGCCTCTATAGAGTTGGATTCCCACGTTTTTTTGTGCAAATCTTTGTGTATGGACCGTTGGGTTTCCCTCTGCCACCAGCGACTACAATCGCACTAGTCGCAACTCATACCGACTTGCAAACGCTACTCAAATTGAACGCCAGACATCTTGTGATTCAATGTTATAACACTGTCGAATGAATTGATGGGTTTGCAAGACATGCCCCATGATTACTAGTACTATTTCTGGTTCTTCCCGCATAGTTCTAAGTTGGAGCTATTTGCGTAAAAGCCGAAGGAAATGCATACTCGAGAGGGAAAATTTGTTGTAAGTCTATTCCAACGTTGAAGCATCTTTTTGCATTGAGCAAGAGGTTATCTCGCCACAAAGCCTTCACCAAAATTTGATGTATACAGTTATGGTATCTTGTTGCTAGAGCTTAGCACTAAGCCAACGCACTCAAAGTTAAGTGAGATGGGTGTCACCATTTCACAGTAGGCAAGGAACGCGCTTGAAGGAAATGATTGCACAAAACACATCAATGGGTACTTGAAACAAAAGGCGATTCAGAAGTTTCTCGTTCCTTTGTCGAGGAGTGGAAGAGGCACTGTCAGAAGTCCAGCTTCTAAGGAAGGGCGATAGGGCCGCAGCTAAGCCTATTTTATTCTACATAGTCATTCTACCCACATGCAGCCACAGTATTAGCTTGCTCACTCGATGTATTTGTGTGTATCCTATGCGTAAACGTGGTTTTGAAGGTCTGTTGTTTGAGGTATCGTGTGGTATATGTACGCTGGTCCAAACTCTTGGTGTGTTTGATGTATTCAAGGTGGTTGCTTATGGTATGGCAGCCTATGGTACAACTACAGTGATGACACATATCATGGTATGTGCATATTCATATGTGCATTAAATTTTTAAACCCTGGCATATGCGTTTGTATCTTGCATCTTGCTTTGAATTAAATCAACTCATGGTATATGAAGTATATCGTTGGTCTGAATAATATATTTATTGCTCGAAAATAAGTTCATAAAATTTGTTTAAGTGGGCCTTTAATAATTTTAATTGTGTATTAAGTTTGTTGTCCAAAGTTTTTAAACTCAAGGAGAGGTGGATAGTGATACATTTCAAATCCTTTGAGGCCTTTATTTTTGCTGAGACAATGTCCAAAATTACTAAGGTATTAGAGTTCCTAATAAATCTTGTACACTCCATTAATCATGATACAGTAAAAATAAACAAGGACACACTTTTTGATATTCAAATATGTCTACAAGATGCACAGGAAATGACCGAGTTTCTGCAACTTGATGTTGATTTGGGGTAGCATCAGATGTGCTCTAGCCACAAAATTTGGTGGAGAGGTTGGGGCATAAAATCTCCAATACCCAGAAAGGGTTTTGGGCAGATTCTAAACAGATCAAGAGATATTAAAATAATTAATATTTTTAATGGAGTCCCTAAGTCTAAACCTAGGGAAAATAAAATATTAATGTGTATTAATATGAATCTGTGTTAGAATGGTCCAAAAGACATGGATCAAGCCAAATCTAATCTTAGTTGTTGATTAGGAACTTAACCTCGGCTGTTGAGATGTCAACAGAAAAAGTATAAGAGGAGGCTTGAGGGTCACTTGGACGACACACCAGATGATCAGTCATTCTATTCTCTAGAGCAGGGTTTGCTAAGAGAGATAGAATTAGTGATCAGGAGAGCAGCTGAGGGGCATTGAGTACAGAGAAACAGACAAGGCAGAGATTGTGCCGGGAGAGCAGCACAGCAGCTAAGGAGGGTGACGCAGAGCCAACAAGGGCTCACGCAGGGCCATGCAGAGGCAGCCAAGTGTTGCGCAGAGCACCAGAGGGGCCAGCGCAACTGACGCAGAGGCTCCCAGAGCTGACGCAAGGCCTCCTGGGGTTGATGCAGGCCTAGAAAGGCTGACGCAAGGCCAGCGTGAGACAAAGAAGGGCTGACGCAGTCCAGATTGGGCAGACGCTGGGGTTGCAGGAGCAGTTTTGTGCTGAAGAGCTGCCGGAAGGATTTTCCGAGGTTTCAGCCAGGAGATTTCTCTCAAACTGTGAGGTATAGCTGCTAAGGAAATTCTCTGTTGGGTAGGCCAGTTTCGACACCCAAATTGTACTTTGATATTGCTTAATAAGAAAACCCTCAGATAGCTGCACTGATTTTCCCGCATTGGGTTTTTCCGGGGACATTGGTCCAAAAATAATGGTGTGATGTGGTGTGTTTGTTCCTGTTTCTTTTAGTTGTTGATCTGTAATATGTTGAGCACACACTGGTGTTTATTTTCAATATTTACTTTGTAAATAACTTGTTAAAGAAAAATAACAAGTAGGTAGGAATAAATCAGAAAAAGTGCATGAAGGGTTTCTAAACTAAGTAAACATAGAAACTTCAACATGGTATCAGAGTGTGATTGCAGATCACAGGAGGACTAAAAGACATCAGCCGAGCGGAGCAATAGCAGCAGAAAATAGTTGTCCCGAGGTGACAGAAGTTGTTTCTAGTAGCACAGAAGCCAAGAAGTGTGACGCAGAGCCAGCCAGAGCCACGCAGAAGAAGTCAAGAGTTGAGCAAAGCCTTAGAGAGGCTAGAGTAGCTGACACAGAGGGCCAAAGAGCTGACGCAGACCCATCTGGGGTGACGCAGAGCCAGCGTGAGGCAGAGAGGGCTGACGCAGTTCACAGAGAGGCAATTGCTGGAGTCTAGAAGGCTGCAAAAATATTGCAGAGTGGAGTTGGTGAGGTACTGTAGTCTGAACAGTACCTGATAGAGCAACGCAAAAGGAGTTGTTACCAAGGATTTCTAGCCGGGGAACCTGGATCAGCAATGCAGTAGCACAAGACGATCAGAGTAGGGGGCATCTCAACAAGCGGCAGAAAGATTTCCAGGAGGGAAATCAGGACTCAGAGGGAGTCTAAAAGAGAACTTCCAGACGGGAAGTAGAAACTTAGAGGATTCGAACAGAGAACTTCCAGGAGGGAAGTAGAGGAGCGTCATAGCACTACACGGGGTAAGGGACCAGGATAGACTGGACGGAGCATCGAACTTCGCAGTCTGGAAGGCCAGAATCTTATCAATGCTTGACATGAATCGTGTCAAGAACTTCGCCTTGAAGACGATAGCTATCCCAGTCGACCCAAATGATAATGACAAGTACGAAGAGCTGATGGCGAGGGCCAAATGCATTATCCTTGACGGGGTCAAGGATCATGTGGTACCATATATAGTGGAGAAGGAAACGGCAGTTGAGATGTGGGAGGCTCTCAAAAACCTGTACCAGCATACTTCTGTGCAGAGAAGAACGCTACTCGAGAAACAGATGAGGTCGTATCTGATGAAGAAGGGTCAAATGATTGCCTCCTTCCTCGGAGGACTGAATGAGATCTGAGATCAGTTGACTGTTATAGGAGCGACACTGGATCAGGAGTTTATGGTGAGGACAACCCTGAATGTTGTCTCAGAAGAGTGGGAAGTGTTTGTCCAGAGCATCCTGGGCAAAGGGACTCTCCTACCTTGGGACGAGATGTGGGTAGCTCTTCGCCATGAAGAGATCAGATGGCAATCAAAGACAGGTAGCAACAACAAAGGGATCAAAGTCAAGCAGGAGGAGGAGGATGTGGCCCTAGCATCTGAGGGAAAGAAGTAGAAGCGAAAGAAGAAAGATCTCTCCAAGATCAAGTGCTTCCACTGTGGGCAAATGGGTCATTATGCGACCCAGTGCCCAAGGAAGAAGAGTAAGGGAGAGTCTTCCAAGACTAAGGTAGCACCAGCACAAGCAGAGCAGGAAGTTTTGACAGACGATGACTGTGCCATGAGTGCACACGCGCCACTTGAGCGGAAGTGGGGAGACATCGAGCTGTAGTCAAGCGAACTATAGGCGATGCGGGGCAAGATCCTTGAGGTACCCAGATTTTTGGATTAGACCTTGCTATGGGAGCCCCGACGAGGAGTAGCAGGACTGGCTGAGTGTGTAGAGATGGATGCGGATGGAGCGGCAAAGAGAGCTACAGTGCAGGGTCCCAAGACAGCGCAGAGCTAGAAGGTTGCAGCAGTGCGAGAGGCACAGAAGTGTTGCACCAGTGCAGGAAGGCACAGAGAGGTGTGCAACGGTGTGAGATGCAGGGAGTTGTTGCAACAGTGCAGAGATCAAAGAGGGAGCACTTGTCAGCGGCAGAGGCAGCTTCAGAATGAAAGGGTGTTTCTAGCCCAAAAGGGAGGTTAGTTGGGAAATCAGTTACTTACTTCTCAATAATTGAGTTGCAGTGCAACAGTGGACAGCATGATGCAGCATGATGAGAGGAGGTGCAATGCGGATGCAATGCTAGGAGAAAGGACCAGCAGCAGCACGGATGCAGAGGGAGTTATCGTATAGAGGCAGCAGTGGCAGTGGCAGAACCATGGGCAGCAGTACAGGAGGCAGCAGTGTAGAGGATGTTGGGCAAGAAGGCCTAGAAAGCACAGGTACCGATGCTGAATGATCAGAGTAATACTCAGTGAGGAGTATTGCTAGAGCACAATCCTCGCTAAGAGGGAGTGTTGATTTGGGGTAGCATCAGATGTGCTCTAGCCACGAAATTTGGTGGGGAGGTTGGGGCACATAAGATCTCCAATACCCAAAAAGGGTTTGGGCAGATTCTAAACAAATCAAGAGATATTAAAATAATTAATATTTTTAATGGAGTCCCTTTAAGTCTAAACTTAAGGAAAATAAAATATTAATGTGTATTAATATGAATATGTCTTAGAATGGTCCAAAAGACATGGATCAAGCCTCTAATCTTAGCCATTGATTAGGGACTTAATCTCGGTCGTTGAGATGTCAATAGAAAAAGCATAAGAGGAGGCTTGAGGGTCACTTGGAGGACACACCAGATGATCAGTTATTCTATTCTCTAGAGCGGGGTTTGCTAAGAGAGATAGAATCAGTGATCAGGAGAGCAGCTGAGGGGCATTGAGTACAGAGAAACAGAGAAGGCAAAGATTGTGCCGAGAGAGCAGCGCAACAGCCAAAGAGGGTGACGCAGAGCCAGCAAGGGCTCACACAGGGCCACGCAGAGGCAGCCAAGTGTTGCGCAGAGCACCAGAGGGGCCAGTGCAACTAACACAGAGGCTCCCAGAGCTGACACAGGGCCTCCTAGGGCTGACGTGGGCCTAAAAATGCCGACACAGGGCCAGCGCAACTAACACAGAGGCTCCCAGAGCTAACACAGGGCCTCTGGGGCTGACGTGGGCCTAGAAAGGCTGACGCAGGGCCAGCGTGAGACATAGAAGGGCTGACGTAATCCAGATTGGGCAGACGTTGGGGTTGCAGGAGCAGTTTTCCGCTGAAGAGCTGCCAGAAGGATTTTCGAGGTGTCAGCCAGGAGATTTCTCTCAAACTGTGAGGTATAGCTACTAAGGAAATTCTCTGATGCGTAGGCCAATTTTGACACCCAAATTGTATTCTGATATTGCTTAATAAGAAAACCCTCAGAGAGCTGCACTGTTTTTCCTGCATTGGGTTTTTCTGGGGACATTAGTCCAAAAATAAAGGTGTCATGTGGTGTGTTTGTTCTTGTTTCTTTTAGTTGTTGACCTGTAATATGTTGAACATGCACTGGTGTTTATTTTCAGTATTTACTTTGTAAATAACTTGTTAAAGAAAAATAACAAGTAGGTAGGAATAAATCAGAAAAAATGCAGTAAGGGTTTCTAAAGTAAGTAAACTTAGAAACTTCAACACTTGAATCTCAATTCCAGCGAGATGAGTTACAACAACATAAGCATCATGACACCCATGAGCAGCGAGCAAGTGGTCAAATCAACAACATTGAAATAGACTCCCATCAGCAGCAAGAATATAAAGTTGAGGTTGATTCACATTTAGTGCCTAGTGCAAGATCAGAGTTGCATGCAGCATACGCTTCCCAAGCCCATCATCAGACCTTGGGAAGATCTTGTCCATAACAAGCACAAAACTGGTCTTGGATATGACAAGGATGTGTCCTTTCATATTCCAGATTACTCAACGCCCATCCAATTTCAAAGTGTTGGATTTCTTCATGGCAGTTCACCTTCACCTGTTCCACATTCTTCTCTTCCACATTCGCAGCCAAAAGTTGTCAAATACCAACACTGTGACCGAGTTGGCCATATGGAAGATCATTGTTTTGATCTTCATCCATGTGAGCACTGTCATAAAACCACCCATTCTTCAAACAGACGCTTCAAAAACAAGCTGCTTGCAAAAACAAAGATTCATCTTGGATGGATCACTTCTTGGCAATGGGCTTCAACAACCAAGAAGATATTTCAGTCATATGTCAGAACTTGTTCTAGAGTATTGAACAATCTTGCAGTTGAGTTTTCTCCATCATCTCACCTTGTATCTGACAGGGGGGAAGTGATGGTCATCTACAAGCTTCAAAGCCACATCAAGCGAGCCTGAGCCACAACCTGCCATACTAGATTCAGAGTTGTAGCCAAAGACAAAGATGCCCCTGAGCATGCCTTCGGTTGATGATCAACCTTAAACCATCTATGCGGGGTTGAGACATCTCTTCAAAGAATTGGGGACACTTCCTCTAGCAGAAGACTTCAGCTTCTTGCCAGTTTTGGAAGAGTTCCAGGAATTGCATTAAGCATTCAAGAGTTGGTGGTCATCCTTAAACCATCACAGGTTGAGGTTCTCCCTTTTTATGTGAGGTGAGACCTCCCTTTCAAGGTTGAAGGTTTCCCTCTTCAAAACATGAGGAGCACTTCCTCTAGCAGAAGACCTCAACTTCATGCCAGATTTGGAAGAGTTTCGAGAACTGCACTAAGCGTTCCAGTGTTGGTGGTCATCCTTAAACCAACCGCCTTATACCAACATTTCAGAGAGCACATTCAGCCTAATGTTGCCATGCATTTTTTCACATTTTGTATTACAACTCTCTTCTTGGACTCATACATACCCCTTCGGATTAAGGGGGGGAATGTTGGACACCTAATCCTCTATGGGTTGGTGTGGAATGTGAATAGCCATTGGAGTCCAAGAGACCACTTGGAATATGAATCCAAGGGTCACACCATGTATTATAAATGTATATCATGTCAATAATATATGATATAGAATGCTTATCTTCCACATTAATTGTTGATCAGATATTGATCAAGGACCTTAACTGCAGTTAAGAACAAGGTTAAAATAAGGTTGCAAACAAGGTTACAAACAATGTACATGCGGTTACAGTTCACATGACCGCCAGTTAAAAGGTTAAAAGGTTAATATTGGCTTTAAGCGATAAAACCTTTATTAAGCTTCCTCTACGTGAATTAGCATTAAAATGTTAATATTGGCTTTAAGCGCTAAAACCTCTATTAAGAATATTTTCTTAAAATATGAATTAAGCACATGGGTGGTCTTGGAAAGACAGTAAACGGTTTCTCGCACGGGCAAAAAGCTGGAAGCAGTATTATACCAAAAGCACGTGATTCCACTCAGCGGTCGACACACAACAAGGCAAAACTGCTTTTCTCATGCGCCCTCGATTTGATATTGGTCGCGCAGAAATCTGCGCAAGATTACGCAATGTGCGTTGGATCGAGCAGGGTCACATCGCGACAACCATTGGATGGACGGGTTGAGAATTAACCCGATCGCAAGCTCTATGGAGGATTATCCCTAACCGTTGGGATTATACCACACATATGTGCGCCAGGAAGTTAATGTAACGGCAACCTCCGACAGTCAGCCTAGCAGAGTGGCTAAAGTTTAGCAGATATGCTAAGTTTAGTTGGAGTCAGGTGCAGTCGCCAATATTGGTGGAGATATCACATAAAAGCACTCAAAGAGCAGTTTTAAAACAGAGAACACAGAATCCAAAGAAAACAGAGGCAGAGCCCGAGAGACAGAGAAACTCAGAGAGAGTGGAACAAGAGGCTCGCTAGGCTAATTAGAGCCTTCTGAAGTCGATGGAATAGTCCAGAGAAGTTGAAGAAGTCATCTTCATGGAGAATTTCATCCAGGAAGATTGATTTGGAGCTCAGAAGCCACCAGAGGTTGGAGGCAGTTGTAGGAGCTACCAGTACTCATTCTCAATGATCCAATAGTCAATTCTGACTGTAAAGGACCTTCTAAATCCATTGCAGGAATTTGCAGAAGCATTTGGAGACTTCTAAGGACCAAGAAGCTACAAAGAAGTTTGAGACAGAAAATGATCAAATGATCAGTCTGTTGTAGGTGTCTAATATGTGTTGGAGACAGAAGAAGAAGTTCCAGAGACAGTTGAAGAATTTTGAGGGAGTTAGTGCCATCAAGAAGCTCAAGACAGCTCAAAGCACTGATTGAAGGAATCAAGTCCAAGGAAGCTTAGATCTGTTTGCAGAGTGAGGACAGCCAGGGATATAGATGGTATTCTAAGCCCATTGGTTCAGTTCAATAACCTTTGGAGTTAAGTGTGGAACTTGTAAAAGAAGCTTTACCATAATCCCAAAGAGCCAAGTCAAGTTGACAAGAGCTCAAGGAGACGTAGCCCATGATATTAGGGTGAACTCCTAGATTAAATTTGTTGTTATGTGTGTGTTGCTTATTTGCTGCATTATATTACTGTTATATGTGTTTTATATCAGCAGAAACACTTAAAGCACTAAAACAGTTAAAAACAAACAAAGACATACACCTGTTTCAAGTACTTAATTCCGCAATTGTCAACATAAGCTAGATCATATATTTGTTAAGCTTTGGAGTGGGAGGTTCTTGTAAGTATAACAAGATGTTAAACCCTCATTTCAAATCAGGTGGTATCAGAGCTAGCTGCTTGATTGACAGAGCATAGTTGCTTGAATGATAGAACAATAGATTGCTCGTTTGACTTTATAGGTGTTTAAATAGTACAAAGGATTTAGCTGTTTGATTGTTGGTAAACTGACTATTGTTTGAGTTTGCAAAGGTGAAGGGAAAGCTACTAATAGCTAAGTCCAGGAGAGGACAAGAAGGAAGAAGGGTTGAAGGCATTTTCCTTACCCCAAGGACCTCAAGGCAATCCTTGAAACACAAGAAGGTTTGTTTGCAAAAGGCTGCTTGAATAAGCTCTTTGTGAATTTTGTTGAAGTTCTTTTGTTCATTTCTATAATGACAACTTCTACAATTGAGTTCTCAAAATCTTCCTCCTTCACAAGATTCTTCGATGAAGACATGAAGCAAGATTTGTTCATCATGATGGATATGGTGAGAGAAATGTATGAGGATGAAAGGAAGAGCACCAAACTTCGAGAGCAGTTGAATTCTATGAAGGAAGAGAAGCAATTGCTTTCTAACCAATTGCATGAAATGGAGAGACAACTTCATATTGCAAATATGAACCTACAAAGGATGCATGAGTTGGAGACACAACTCCTTGTTGCCAAAGAAGCCATAGTCAAGTATCAGCTTGAAGAAGAGGTAAACAATCCTAGTTTGTGTTCAATTTCCTCCAAGAATGTTTATGTTGGTTCTTTTGAAAAGCATACAAGAGGCATAGGGTCCAGGTTGATGTCAAAAATGGGCTATGAAGGAAAAGGATTGGGCAAACATGCACAGGGCATTGTTGAGCCAGTAATGGTTGAGGAAAGGCATAAGTATTTGGGTCTTGGCTATGGCCAATCTTATGGAGAAAGTTCCAAAGCAATCATAAAGGCAATTGAAATAGTTCCTAGAAGGAGTTTCATTTCAGGTTCTCTACCTCAAGTTTGTAAAGATTGTATTCTTGGGGAATGCAATAGCTTGAAACATAATTTGCAAGGAGGTGTTCATAAACATGCATTTGAACAAAAAAGTTGTGAAAGCTCTAGAAGCATTGAAGAGATTTATGGTGTTCCAAAGGGAGCCACTTCTTCATTCGATTCACCTCCTCATGAAGGCAATAAAGGTGAAAGAGAAAGGTATAAATCTGATTTCAATCATATTTCTTTTGATTATGTAAAGCATGATAAATTTCCACATAAGCATTGGAAAAAAATTGCATGTTCCTTTTGTGGTTTGGATAACCATAGTGTTTCTAGATGTTGGAAGAGAATGGCCACATACAGGAAACTTTTGAAGAAAAGGAGGCAAGAAGCCAAAGGTCCATTGGACAAGGCAAATCATGCTGTCAAGAAGATGCACATGTGTTGCACTTACTGCCATAAGCAAGGACATATTGCTGCAAAGTGTTGGACTCTGAATCCAACAATGCTTCCACAAAATTTGAAGAAGGTGGAAAGAGAAAATGGCAAGAATGGAAAGGAAGTTTCCATAATTGATGTGCTGCAGGATGATTCACATGTTGATGTCAATGTGCAGACAAAGGAAGCACCTTTGATATGGATTGGTAAGAAATGGTTAGAGTTCTTATCCAATTAAGGTTGCATGTCTTTTGATTTGATGCATTTCTTTGCTAATGGAATGCAAGTTGTAGGGTTTTACCAAAAAGGTGAATGGAAAAAGTTGAGTATGAGACTCGCTTTATTGCAGCAAAATTATATTCATTTCAGCTTTGTAAGTACATGTACATATGATTGAGGATCTTGTACTTAAGATAGTGCTTAAGAGAAAGTTGAAGAATGGAATACATACATGAGAATAGTATGTATGAACACAGGGATGTTGATGATTTCCTTGTATTTGAACATGTATGTGTAATTGACTTGATGGTTGATTGCTTTGTTTAAAACATGCATGTAATGTCATGTTGACTTGGAAAAGTTGATTTTGTCTCCAAGATTGAAAAAGGAGATAATGATGAAGTGTTTCACAAGAGGTGGAATTCTTTCTACTTTGAAAAAGAATCATTAAGTTCTTTTTGTACATGCTTGACTTGAAGAGTCAGTTGTTTGAAAAGGCATGTTTTTTGTCGGCTTGTTATTCAGTTGATCATTTGTATACAAGATGTAAAGATATGATGATGATTCACATGATGTGAAATTTGTTTCTTTTAATGAAGCAAGAGTTTATGCCATCTAGTTGTTTTCTTGTATTACGTTGTTTTTGACAAGATACCAGAAGAACGTTTGTTTGAACCACCTTGGATCAATGATCAAGGAAGCAATGTTCAGCTACCTTATGTAAACTTCTTAATAGAAATTCTAAAGGAAAACCATTCTTAATAGGAGGACAAGCGCATTCAAGAAGGAAAGTGTTGACTACCTTCGAGTTTTGGTTCAGAGGCACTAGCCATACAAGGCAAGTGTATGGAGGCTAAAAGAAGAGGGTGTTGTACTCTCATCTACTGTACAGATCAGTATATCAGTCTTTTGGGGTCCAAAAGATTCTCAATGGGGAGGAGTGATCAGATATTGATCAAGGACCTTAACCACAGTTAAGCACAAGGTTAAGAATAAGGTTGCAAACAATGTACATGCGGTTGCAGTTCACATGACCGCCAGTTAAAAGGTTAAAAGGTTAATATTGGTTTTAAGCAATAAAACCTTTATTAAGCTTCCTCTACGTGAATTAGCGTTAAAAGGTTAATATTCACTTTAAGCACTAAAACCTTTATTAAGCGCCTTTTTCTTAAATGAATTAAGCACGTGGGTGGTCTTGGAAAGACAGTGAACGGTTTCTCGCGCGAGCGAAAGGCTGGAAGCAGTATTATACCAAAAGCACGCGATTCCACTCAACAGTCGACACGTACCAAGGCAAAACTATTTTTCTCGCGCGCCCTCGATTTGATATCGATCGTGCAGAAATCTGTGCGAGATTACGTGATGTCTGTTGGATCGAGCGGGGTCACATCAACGGTGGAGATCGTCCGAGCTAGTTGGCCAGCGGAGAACATGACAGCCATTGAATGGACAGGATAGATCGACGATTGAGAGTTAACCCGATCGCAAGCTCTATGGAGGATTATCCCTAACCGTCGGGATTATACCACACATATGTGCGCCAGGAAGTTAATGTAATGGCGACCTCCGACGGTCAGCCTGGCGGAGTGGCTAAAGTTTAGCGGATATGCTAAGTTTAGTTGGAGTCAGGTGCAGTCGCCAATATTGGTGGAGATATCACATAAAAGCACTCAAAGAGCAGTTTTAAAACAGAGAACACAAAATCCAAAGAAAACAGAGAAAACCGAGGTAGAGCCCAAGAGACAGAGAAACTCAGAGAGAGTGGAACAAGAGGCTCGCTAGGCTAATTAGAGCCTTCTAAAGCCGATGGAATAGTCCAGAGAAGCTAAAGAAGTCATCTTCATGGAGAATTTCATCCAGGAAGATTGATTTGGAGCTCAAAAGCCACCAGAGGTTGGAGGCAGTTGTAGGAGCTACCAGTACTCATTCTCAGTGATCCAATAGTCAATTCTGACTGTAAAGGACCTTCTGAATCCATTGCAGGGATTTGTAGAAGCATTTGGAGACTTCTAAGGGCCAAGAAGCTATAGAGAAGTTTCAAACAGCAAATGATCAAATGATCAGTCTGTTGTAGGTGTCTAATATGTGTTGGAGACAAAAGAAGAAGTTCCAGAGACAGTTGAAGAATTCTAAGGGAGTTAGTGCCATCAAGAAGCTCAAGACAGCTCAGAGCACTGATTGAAGGAATCAAGTCCAAGGAAGCTTAGATCTGTTTGCAGAGTGAGGACAGCCAGGGATATAGATGGTATTCTAAGCCCATTGGTTCAGTTCAGTAACCTTTGGAGTTAAGTGTGGAACTTGTAAAGAAGATTTACCATAATCCTAAAGAGCCAAGTCAAGTTGACAAGAGCTTAAGGAGACGTATACCATGTTATTAGGGTGAACTCCTAGATTAAATTTGTTGTTATGTGTGTGTTGCTTATTTGCTGCATTATATTACTATTATATGTGTTTTATATCAACAGAAACACTTAAAGCACTAAAACAGTTAAAAACAAACAAAGACATACACCTATTTCAAGTACTTAATTCCGCAATTGTCAACATAAGCTAGATCATATATTTGTTAAGCTTTGGAGTGGGAGGTTCTTGTAAGTATAACAAGATGTTAAACCCTCATTTCAGATCAGTTGTTTACATTCCATGTATGTTTAACACTATTGAAAGGAAGAATTTATTGACCGGGTGTTCCCCTCGAGGGGGGTTTTTCCCCTGGTATAGTGCCTATATCTGGTGTCTATTGTTTTATGTGTTGTTTCTTTGGTAATTGCTTGATGAACTAAAAGAAAGAAAATATAAAGAATCGTAATAACAAGAAACATCACAAGTAATTATCAAGAATAAGAAAATCTTTTTGCCTTTCTGATTTTCTAACATGGTATCAGAGCCTTGGTGAAGAAAGAAGAAAAATGCAGTCTCAAGCACTTGATTAGGGAACCATTCAAAAAGATTATTTCAAGGAAGGAATCTACTATATTCAAGGAAGATGCCTAACACAATCAAGGGAGAGAACAAACTTGAAGGAGCCTCAAACAACAAGTACTAAAAGAAGAGGATTGACTTCATCCTTGAAAAGAACAAGGTACTAGACATGGTCAAAGGGAAAGTAAAGAAGCATACGATGACTCTAGTGATGTTGACAAAGTGAAATTCAGGGAACTAGAATTGGTGGCCATAACTCTAATGGTAGAAGGAATAAAGGACAATCTTGTCCCATTTATGGCCAACATCAATCATGCTCAGGAAATGTATGAAGCCTTGTCAAAGTTATTTAGTGTTCCACGGGGTCTCGACCCCCCACCTAGGGGTCGAGTTTCCTAGCTCCCTCTCGCTTTGGTGACTTGGGGACGAGAGAGTGTCGTTCCCCACGCTCCCAAAAAACAAGGTACACAAGAAAACTTGAAGGGGGTCATTTCCTAGGCGAAAGGGGTTGTAAGGAGTCTTGAGGGGTTGTTTCCCTAGAAAAAATTCGCAAATTTTTCTTATGAAATAAAAAAATCGTAATTTATAATATTTGTTGACCGGCCGGAAAGGGTTTACGTTATGTTCATTTCATATTTCTTTTTTTGTTTGTTCCTTTGTTGAACTGAACATTGTTGCCATCGCTAAGCAACCTTCTGTCTGCTCCTTCGTTGAACGGAACATTGCCACCATCGCCAAGCAGCCTTCTGTCTGCTCCTTTGTTGAACGGATTACCTTGAGCAATTATGCTCATTTATCTTTTGATATGTTCTTATGTTATTTTGACTCTATAAAATTAAAAATTTTGACTCTTGATGTATCAGACTTGACTTTTATAATTTTATTTCAATATTCAGTATTCAATGTTCATAGTTGGAAGTGGAACATCAATATGCATTAAAGTTTAAAGTTTAAAAGTTTAAACATTTATAGTTGTTAAATTATGTTATGTTCTATGCTTAGAGCAGTTTACATCAAATCTTTTTATTAGCCATTGTTTAGCAATCACATAAACATAAAGTAAAGTGCAGATAGAACATTAAACGATCGACAAAAAACAAGCCAAGACAAGAGACACAAGAAGTGGCGGCTAGCCAGGGACAAACCCCATTGCGGAGAAACCTTTTGATCAATTCTTCTTTAATCTTCAACAGTTCAGCAGAGAAAAATAGTTCAATTCAAAATTCCGTAATTTTATAACAGCAGCAGCAAACCCTAAATCAACAAAGTCAAACTTGGTCAAAACAACCCTGAATTGACTTCTAGTCAACTTGAAGAACTCAGTCTTCAACAGCTATCTTCAGCAGCCCAAAACAGTCCGCAATACTCAGTCAAACAGCAATCAAAGTTCAGCAATCTGTGGTCAGCCCTAACCAGTCAACGCTGGTCAACTTTCAGGTCAACACTGGTCAACGCAACCCCCAAAAAGTCAGCACAGGTCAGCCCTTGGTCAACGCTCCATAAAACAACCCAACACTTGGTCAACGCAGCCCTAGAAAAGTCAACGCTGCCCAAAAAGTCAACGCTGCCCTAATTCGTCCTTCTTCTTGCACGTGTGAGAGAAGTTGCTCCTTTGTTGGCCCAATAAGATGAGGAGAGAGAAGATGAGTTGAGATGAGATGAGTTGATAATGAATCAACCTCACTTGTACTTATATGATTTGTTGGGCATGTGTGCCACACATTTAGCTGCTGGCCGACCTTGACAATTTGTCAAGTAAATACAAATAAATCCATATCTCCATAAATACTTTTCAGAATCAGATGATCTTTAGATCAATCCTACACCTCTCGACAAGAGGAATCTAGAAAAAATATCAACTGCCATAAATAAGGTGACCCACATGAAGTTTGGCCCTAGTTGCCAATTTTAACACTCCCTCTCAACTAGCGAGAACTCCATCTGCTAATCCGTCTGACCATCGGTCCTATCCCTGCCATCAAATGCACTACCTTGCACTGCTTGGCTCTTCTCTACTTTGCTATGCTCTGCTCTACTGAACTATGAAGAAGAATAAGAAATGATCGAGGATGTATCATACCATCCTCCACTGACCCGAAGTCAGTCTCAGAGTGTGTAATACCAATCTCATTGATCCCAGTTCAATGGAGGTCATCCTAGCATAGGGAGTACGGTAGATACAACGATGTGTCCATCGATAGTACTACTAATGGTCCCTAACCCCATTTCCCTACTCATTGATCAGATGAGAGGTACTTCCCATGAGTCCCAGACTTCATGGGTAGGATGCCTCGACAAGAGAACTAATCATCCTATCCACCAAAGAACGAATCATCCTGTCCAACAATCGCCGCAGGAGAACTAATCATCCTGGCCCACAGGAGAACTAATCATTATGTCCCACAGTCGCCATGGGGTGTCACAGGGAAGGTTGAACCTTCCACCCTGTACATAGCGTATCACCAGGGGAGGGTGAGTCGCCCTATGGTCGCATGTCGCTCCAAGAAGTACCCCGTGCCCCCTAGAGCTCCCAGAGCTCAATGTATGCATCATACTCGACCCTCATAAGAGGCTCTCTGAACGACACCAAGTCGTTCTCGGAAAGTCAAGAATTTGACCTTTCCCAGGGGCTTCGTCAAAATGTCGGCGGCCTATTCATCAATACCGATATGTTGGAGCCTTATTGCTCCTCGCTGCACCATATCCTGAATGTAGTGGTACCTGATATCGATATGCTTGGAGCGATCATGAAATACGGGATTCTCTGATAAACGAATCCCGCTCTAGTTGTCACATAGGATCACGGTAGTATCCAATGTAAATCCAAACAGCTCACTAAAGAGCTTCCGCAACGAAACCGCCTCACAAGAGGCAATACTAGCAGCAATGTACTCTACCTCAGCGGTGCTCAAAGCCACCGACTTCTGCTTCCTGCTCATCCAGGATATCAAGGCAAATCCCAAAGAGAAACAACATCCGGAAGTGCCCTTTCGGTCCACCACACTACCTGCCCAATCAGCATCGATATATCCATGTAGTCTCACATCTCCGGCAGTGTATCTCAACCCATGAGTGATTATGCCACAAAGATATCTCAACAGATTCTTGGCACCAATCCAATGTGTGTGGTGAGGCTCAACCATATGTTGACTCAACGTGTTGACTGCAAAACATATATCCGGACGGGAGTTCACTAAGAACATCAATGCTCCGATGAGTTGACAATACTCGATAGCATTTTGTAAAACAGGTCCGGCAGCACTACCGCTTAACTTCTTGAAGTCAAGCTCCATCAAGGTAGTCATGGGCTTGCAGTCTACCATACCAAATCTCTCCAATATCTTCACCACATATTTTCCTTGAGATAGGAAAATCTCCCCTAGTTTCTGCCAGACTTCCAGTCCTAGGAAATAGTGCATCAGTCCTAGGTCCTTCATCTCGAACTCGAAAGCCAACTCCCTCTTACATTTGAGAATGAGAGGGTCTGCACCTGTCAGAAAGAGGTCGTCAATGTACAGCACCAGTATGAGAGGTTTGTCATCTTCAACCTTAAAGTAAAGGTTAGGGTCGACTTCACTCCTAGTGAATCCCAGCTTCATCAAGTAGCTATCGATCCTCTCATACCACACTCAGGGTGTTTGCTTCAGCCCATAGAGGGTTTTCTTCAACCTGCACACATGAGATTCCCGATCATGAATCTCAAATCCTTCAGGTTGCTCCACATAGACTTGCTCTTTGATTGAAACATGCAAGAATGCAGTCTTGACATCCATTTGATGTAGGTTACATCCTTGCGAAGTAGCAAGGGCTATGATCGAGCGAATGGTGGTATATCGGGCAACACGTGCAAATATTTCGTCATCGTCTATACCTTCCTTCTAAGAGAAGCCACGAGCGACAAAACAAGCCTCATACTTTTCAGCACTTCCATCAGCTCCATGCTTTATCTTGTAAAGCCATTTTGAAGTGACAACAACTTTGTCCTGGGGTTTGGGGACCACATCCCAGACATCGTTTTTCATGATGGACTCATATTACTCAGTCATAGCATCCTTCCAGACTTTATGTTTGATAGCTTCTGCAAATGATGAAGGCTCAGTTTGGATGATCGTGCTCATGATGGTCAAGTATCCCTGATACCTGGCCGGATTCTTACTTTCCTGGAAAGTCCCTCTAGGTGCAATGTCTCCTTCAGCATCATCAAGTGTCGCCCTAAGCCATGAAGGCCCCTTCCTAGAAGAGGAAGGCCCTTGCGGAGGGGGATCAATAGGATCCAAAGGTTCTTCCACACCGGGCATCGTCTCATCTTCCTTTTCCTCCAGTTTCCTGGTGTCCGCTTCTTTAGATTCCCTCAGAGTAGGAAGATTGTCAACTTTGCTAAGAGCCATATCTTCGTCAAAGGTGACATCATGGCTAATCTCAACTTCCCTTTGACCAGCCACATAAGATTCCATAGCCCTTAGTATTTTCACTATAGCCCACGAAGATTCCTTTCTTTCTAGATGCACCCAATTTATTCTTTTCTCTTTCGGCACATGAAAATATACAAGACTTCCAAAAATTCTAAAATGAGATACATCAAGTTTCTTACCAGTGAACATCTCTTTGGGAGTCTTGGAACCCAATGCTTGATGAGGGCATTGGTTTTGCACATATACAGCAATATTTGCAGCTTCGACCCATAGAAACTTCAGAATTCTTTGATCATGGAGCATAGCACAGACAGCATCCACAATCATATGATTCTTCCTTTCCGCCACACCATTTTGCTCAAGAGTATATGGTGTTGTAGTCTCCCTCTTAATGCCAGCCTCTTTGCAAAAGTCATGGAACTCATTAGATTCATACTCAATCCCATTATCAGTCCTTAAGGTCTTGATCTTATTGTTGGTTTGATTCTCGATCAAGGCTTTGAAGTGACGAAACCAAGAGAACACTTCATCCTTTTTTTCAAGAAGTATATCCAAGTCTTGCAAGAATAATCATCTGTAAAAGTGAGGTAATATAAATATCCTCCCAAGGATTTCACAGGCATCATACTAGATATGTCTGAGTGAACCAACTGCAATATATTGGAGGTCTTGCTTTGGCTTGAGGGGAATGGTCCCCTTTTGAGCTTTCCTTCGACACATCCCGGACATACACCTTCTTGCTCTAATTTGAACTCGGGCATCTCGGTCACCATTTTTCTCACATCGGGTAGAGCTTTATAATGAAGGTGAGCAAACCTCTGATGCCATAGTTCGGACTGAAGAGAAGTGTCACAGGACATGACACCCAACAGACTTCCTCCGACCTGATATAATGAATCAACTCGAAACCCAAGAGTGAAAGCATCTTTAAAGTTATTTTTCCATACACATACCTTGCCATCGATGAAGGCCACCTTGTAGCCTTTGTCTTCCATTGTCGAAATGGACACCAAGTTCTTTTTGAGTCCAAGTGCTTCTTCTTGTAAATGAATTGTATTTCCCTGATTCAATTGATGAGTGACATTCCCTACGCCTTTGACGAGATATTTTGAGTTGTCCCCAAGAACAATTTCCAGGTTGGTCTCCTTCACTTACAGATTAGAGAGAGCTTCTTTGTAACCAGTGAAGTGCCTTGAGGCACACTATCAATAAGCCAATTTCCCAGCGAGTCCGAGGGAGCAGTAGCAGAGAGGACCGCTGGTAGATAATATTCATCTTGCTTATTGTTAACAATGTTAGATTCACACCTGGAGTTTCTTGCCTTCTTGAAGGGTTGACCTCTTCCTTGATTTCCAGCATTCCTTTTACCTCTGCTATTAGACCTGCCAATCCTTTGATTTCCTTGAGAGTGATTTTGATCATCGTCATGGTGTGAGTCCCTTTTATCAGGGCACCCCCTCGCATAGTGGCCCATTTTATTGCAATTGTAACATCATCCTTTTCTTCCACCCTTCAGTCCGGCCTTTCCTTTGGATTTAGCCCTGAAATAGTTTCTTCTTTTAGCATGAGAAGAAAAGGCAGAGCGATTGCCTTTAAGTGCGGGCATTTCTTGCTCTTCCATCCTTGTTTAGTCTTGAATGCATCTTGCCATCAATTCCTCAAATCCAGGAATTACATTATTGTTGAGAAGAGTAGTCCTGAATATATACCATTCAGGTGGCAGCCCTCCGAGAGATGTGACAGGAATTTCCCTGTCAGGAACTACTTCCCAAATGGATAGTAGATCATTCTTGATCTCGGTGATCCTTAAGAAATATGCTTGCATACTCTCATCTTTTCCCTTCTTAATTTCCTTCAGCTTATTTCTAAGGAACAAAACTTGATTTGCATCATTAACTTTAAATAAACTCACCAGTGTATCATAGATTTCCTTGGAGGTGGTTAGCTCGGAAACATAGGCCACCAGGCACTTGTCGATAGAGTCCCAAATGATCTTCTTTGCTTTGACTTCTCCCCTGGTCCACTTGTTCCTTGCAGTAGCAGATGCATTTGATGGAGGCTCAACAATTCTGCCTCTCACATGGTCCAACACTTCCTGCTCTTCTAATGTCAGATCGAGAGACATCTTCCATCCGTGATAGTCAGACTTCTCACAGAGTTTGTCTTCAGCGGGGAAGTGTGCTGAGGACCCCATGACTTCTTTAAGATTGCTTCAACAGCCTTCGGTGATTGCTCTAGCTCTTGCTCTTGCTTGGGCTTTGTCTTCACCTCAGCTCTGATACCATGTTAAATTATGGTATGTTCTATGCTTAGAGCAGTTTACTTCAAATCTTTTTATTAGCCACTATTTAGCAATCACATAAACATAAAGTAAAGTGCAGATAGAACATTAAACGATCGACAGAAAACAAGCCAAGACAAGAGACACAAGATGTGGCGGCTAGCCAAGGACAAACCCCAATGCAGGGAAACCCTTTGATCAATTCTTCTTTAATCTTCAATAGTTCAGCAGAGAGAAATAATACAATTCAGAATTCTGTAATTTTATAACAGCAGTAGCAAACCCTAAATCAAAGAAGCCAAACTTGGTCAAAACAACCCTGGATTGACTCAACTTGAAGGACTCGGTCTTCAACAGCTATCTTCAACAGCCCAAAATAGTCTGCAATACTCAAGATTGCTTCAAGAGCCTTCGGTGATTGCTCTAGCTCTTGCTCTTGCTTGGGCTTTGTCTTCACCTCAACTCTAATATCATGTTAAATGGTATGTTCTATGTTTAGAGCAATTTATTTCAAATCTTTTTATTAGCCACTGTTTAGCAATCACATAAACATAAAGTAAAGTGCAGATAGAACATTAAACGATCGACAGAAAACAAGCCAAGACAAGAGACACAAGATGTGGCAGCTAGCCAGGGACAAACCCTAATGCGGGGAAACCCTTTGATCAATTCTTCTTTAATCTTCAATAGTTCAGCAGAGAGAAATAATACAATTCAAAATTCTGTAATTTTATAACAGCAGCAGCAAACCCTAAATCAGCAAAGTCAAACTTGGTCAAAATAGCCCCGGATTGACTTCTAGTCAACTTGAAGAACTCGGTCTTCAACAGCTATCTTCAGCAGCCCAAAACAGTTCGCAATACTCAGTCAAACAACAGTCAAAGTTCAGCAATCTACAGTCAGCCCTAACCAGTCAACACAGCCCCCAAAAAAGTCAGCACAGGTCAACCCTTGGTCAACACAGCCCTAGAAAAGTCAACGCTTCAAATAAAATCAATGCTACCCTAAATCAATCAATGTTGCCCTAATTCAATCAACACTGCCCTAAGTCGTCCTTCTTCTTGCACGTGTGAGAGAAGTTGCTCCTTTGCTGGCCCAATAAGATGAGGAGAGGGAAGATGAGTTGAGATGAAATGAGTTGATAAGGAATCAACCTCACTTGTACTTATATGATTTGTTGGGCATGTGTGCCACACATTTAGCTGTTGGCCGACCTTGACAATTTGTCAAGTACTTATTGGAATTGGAATTGGAAGATCTTTAGATCAATCCTACACCCTCGACAAGAGGAATCTAGAAAAAATATCAACTGCCATAAATAAGGTGACCCACATGGAGTTTGTGTTGGAAATAATACTGAGAGGGGGGGGGTGAATCAGTATTATCAGATCAATCAAACTTTTCAATTTCATACTCAGAAACATATACGCTACTTCAATTAAGTGAACCCGCGTGTACACGCTACTGTGTCTAATGAAACTCGCGTATATCCAGAGATCTTATAATTCAGTTAGCTTAATCTTCAGTAAATGCATCAGATCATTATTAAGCATATTAACAGTAAACAGGTGCAGAATAACAGAACAGAACATCACACAAGAGCCACACACATGAACACAAAGATATAAGGTGGAAACCCAATGTGGGTGAAAACCACCTGCTGCAATTCATCTCAATCTTCTTCTTAATAAGAAAATCCTTTTACAATATTTGTACTGGTGCAGTCTTATACCAGTACGGGAGCTACAACCCCCTTTGCTCTTGTACTAGCCGATCCATTTACTAGTACGCAGGCTGCTACCTGCTACAATGCTCCAAAGATCTCCTTTAGCTTTTGTACTAGCTTAGATACTAGTACGTAGGTGCTTGCCTACAATCTTCTTTCCTTCAGGTACCACCTTTCATCAATTTTCAGACTGGATACACTGAAGCACAACACATAATCTGTAAGGCCACTTTTCATCCAATTTTCATACTGGACCCATAACTATCATTGAAGCTCAAAACAATCATCAAACTCTGAATCACTGAAACTCTGTTAACAACAGTCACCAGAACACAGAGCAGACACAGAACTCTGTAATAACCATCAGATCCATCTGCAACTTCAAATATCAAGCTTTACAATGTATACGCTACTTCGATGAATCAAACCCGCGTGTATACGCGCTTTTGCCAAAGACAACCCGCGTACAGATCTAAAAATAATTTCTCATAACTTGCAGCTGTACCAGACATCAGTCATACTCATAACATTTATAGAACAATACATGCGTCAGTATGTAGATCTAGAATAAGCATCATAAAGATAGTTCATTTCAAACCATTTGATCCCGATCTCTCCTTAGATCTAGTTCTCCATCAACCGGTGAGATCTCTCCTTAGCTCAGATCAAGCAATGCATCATCAACCCATAACCCTGCATTCTGGATCTAATGCTTCATCAGATATTCAAGACATTTCAGATACACTTGCCTAATGATTTCCTTCCCTTTATATAGCCTTAGGCCTTGTTCAATACCAAGAGCCAAAACCATAGAAATCCAATACCATCAACTTCAAAACTAGGGATCAACACGTCCGCCGAGACGCCAAGGTCCAAAACCATAGGCACAACTTCCAAGGAATAACCGCCATGGACCAAAGGTACTTTTCCACATACACGCGCTTTTGCTGAAGCCAACCTGCGTGTACACGCGACTTGGGCTTAACGAACCTGCGTGTATGAACTTTCTCTTCTTCTTATAGTCTGATCATCAATTCCTTGCTGCTGACCTTCTGTACTATGATTTGTCATCAGTGAGGTTTGCCATCAAGGACAACACTTATCTCATAATGCCAACAATCTCCCCCTTTGGACTTGATGGCAAAGCTAACTTGTCACACTTAGAACTATCATCTGATTCCTTTGAGCTATCCTCCATTAGTCACATCTGATATCTCTTCTGAAGATTCATCATCTGATTTCCTTTGAGCTGTCCTCCATCAGTCACATCTGATATCTCTTCTGAAGATTCATCAAGTTATACATAAGTGAGATATTCTTCTATGAGAGGGTTGCCATCAAGTACAACACATGCATCATAATGCCAACAGTTTGGCCCTAGTTGCCAATTTTAACAAATAATTTTATGATTTATTTTCATTGTGCATTGTTAGTAAGTTAGTAGACTAGTAGTTACCCTATACAGTTACAAACTTACATGTATGATGTATGATTATAATTTATATGATAATGATATCAATGATCATGCTTTTTATTTTAAATTTGTTTCAGTTATATGACTCATCGATTTATATTTTATATTTATAAGTTTTTAAGACCCCGACATCCCCCCACGTTTCCTAAAAATTGGTGGGGAGCTTTTGCATAGGCCGCTCCTGCGTATCCCCACTCCCTCGCCTCCTCGTCTCGGAAACTTGGTGGAACATTGAAGTTATTCACTATTAAGAACATTGGTCAAGTAGCAAGCTTGAAGAATGAACTAAGAACCACAAAGATGACTAAAGAAGATACAGTGACCTCCTTATTTGTGAAGATAGCAAGAATCAGGGATGATCCTTTGGCCATTGATGAAATTGTTCCAGACAAAGAACTCGTGATCACTGCCCTATTATGATTGCCACCTACTTGGGGTGAATTTGTTGCAGGACTTAACAGTTGGAAGGTAGCTCCCACTTTTGAAGAACTAGGGACTGCCTGCAGTCAGGAAGAATTAAGGATCTCATTAGTTGTCAGTCTTGAAGGAGTATCAAATGCCTACATTGCTCAACATAAAGGAAAGAAATTGAAAGGACCAAGTTAGAAAGTTGACATGTCTAAGATAGAATGCTATCAATGTGATAAGAAGGGTCACTATAGAAGTGACTGTCCCGACAATCCAAAAAACAAGAAGAGAGAAAAAGATCAAGCCAACATTTTTGAAGAAGGAGAACCAAAGAAAGTCAAGCCCGAAGAATCTGACATTAGGGACCTACACTACTAAGTCATTTGCTTGTAGCCTTAGATATCTTATTTTATATTTTGATGTTTTAGGTTTTTAACATATTTTGGAAAAGACATTTTTATTGTTTTTATAAGTTTGTAGGTATCCCTCAAGCTTTGGAGGGAGCCCCCAACAACTCCCAAAGATAAGTATCTCATTTCCTTTCAGTTTTTGGTTTCATGTACTCATTTAGTTTTGATTATATTAAATACTAATCACCATTCTCCCTCTATTGTCTTGACTAGGAGAACATCAAATGTATACTTTAAAACATTGATTTCTTTATAATAAATGTTTATTCATTTGAAAATCTATTACTAACATTGTTGTGTCTAACTATAGTGAATCATATTGATTCTAATTTTGGATGATTCATCACTTGATAAATCTACCCCACTCCTATTCTTAATTGATTTTATAGAACCCTAGACATGTTCTCTAGAAAACCCTAACCTAAGGGTATGTTAATGTGAATGTCTGAAACCCTAAACTGCTTAGGGATATTGTGAAATGCTATTTGAAGTTTTATTGATGATGTCATGTTTGGGATTTTGGTATGATCAAGAAAACCTAACATAAGGTTGAATGATAAGCACTGAAATCCCGAACCTTTGAAGTATTGGTAATTTTTGGGTTTGCTATGTTCCTATATTGAAACTCTAACTCATTAGGGTTTGGTGGAATGTGTAAGCAAGACCCTTAAAATGTCTTAGTAATGATTTCCATGGTATGTGTGTGTTTGTCTGATCAAACCCTAGTCAAATCAAATTTGTTGTATAACCCTTATTGAAATTTTGTGAAGTTGGGTTTGACTAACACATGATATGAAATACCTTTGCATGATGATGAAACCCTAGGTATATATAGATAAGTCCTTTTAGTTGAAACCCAAGATTGGTCTAGGTCAGTATATGTCTAATGTATTAATGTTGTCAAGACATATGATATGCTTTTGCATGGTAATGAATTCCTAGATACAAGTGTTGACCTAGTTATTGATGGTCTTAAGTCATATGATTTAATATGAGTCCTTGTCTAAGATTCTAGGATGATGATATTTGGAAATCTAGGGTGCCAAACCCTAGTAGGAATTAAATTTTCTAGTATGTGTGATATAATAATCTGAGATCTATTTATATAATGATTGTTGAGATTGTGAAAATAAAACTCTAGGCTTTGAAGTTGAACCTTAGTAGAAGTAAAATCTCTGATGACAATATGATGATTTGAGATTTGTGTAAGATTGTTGAAATCTGAATTTTGGTTGGAATTGATGGTTGATTGAAAATCTAGAGTTTGCAACTAACCCTAGTGGAAGTTGGTCATGTTAATGACTAAGCTGTGATTAGTTTTGATTGATTCTCTTGTATGAAATCTAGGAATTGTATGAAACCCTAGTGGAAAATCTAACATATAAATTCTGAAAGTTGTTAGATGCCTTGTAGATCTATATTTGTTTGAATTGTCTCTAGTGTTTGCTATATGTTGTAGTAGGGTATGTCATACATTTGGAAGAAACATTGAAACCCTAGATGGAATGAAAGTTGTTATGATGTAGTCTAGGGTATATGACAAAGTCCCTAGCAAGATGTTGAAAAGTATATGTCTCTTGTTTGTAATTAAGTTTGGCTATTTGATATGTATAAAGATGAAATGCTTCTGTAATTCTAATATGTCTAACTTCATACTTATATAGATTTGGTTGTACTTGCTATCTAAGTTGTGCAGGTACACAATCTTCAATATGGTGAAGATGCTCGTTGATGTGATAAGCATGATAAAGATGATGATAACTCTGACGAAATGGTTGGACGCCACGAAAGATTCTCTGATGACAAAAAGAAGAAGTTGATCTCCTTGAATTAAGAGGGAGCCTGGATAGAAGAGATCTCCCTAAGATTAAGAGGGAGTCATGATGAGGAGATGCTCCCTGGTTGAGAGGGAGGGCATAGCTTGGTTTTGATTGAAGAATGAATTACAGAGAATATGTTGCTGCATGAGAAGTAGGAAAGGAAAGTTTATGATTGAGGAATCTTCGATCAGAGATTTAGTTAATAGTCCTGCTATGAAAAGTTGAGAAGCAACATCAAGTTGTCTGAAAAACCCCAAAGGTTTGTATTTGTTTATGTACATGTGAAAGTATATTATTGATTGGGATTGTGTTTGTACAGGTGAATCTCTCGAAAGATTTGATGGCATGTTGATTACCAATTAATTTGATTGGGAGAGATTGGTCATCATTGATCTACTAGATCAAGGAGTGTTGAGGCTTTGTGGGTGAAGCATTGCCTGGGAGGACATCTGGCCGGCATTTTGTGTTGATGTCTAGGTCCCGAAGTTGTAAAGGTGGTGTTGATTATAGAGCTTTGTTTTTGGATACACACCTGGATCTTTGGGTTAGTGGTTAGCAAGTAAGCATGATGGTACCTAAAGAGGCTGAAAGCTTGAGTCCATCTTAGTCCCACCCGAATAGATTACCCTGGTCAGGAATCTAGTCAATGACATTGTGGCGCCTAAATTGTTGAGAGACCAATGGATAGATTGCCCTAGTCAAGAATCTAGTCCATGGCATTACGGCGCCTAAAGTTCTTCATTGTTCATATAGTTTGAGATCTTCCATTGTACTTGTATATGATGAATACCTCCCTAGTTAAGAGGGAATGTTGGAAAATATAACTAGGTTCGATCTTCATTTAATGTATTTGAGTCATCTTGTAATGTACTTGTCAAAAGAATACAGAAAAGAATTTTTATTATTATTATTGTGACATATTAAAGCATGGGTTTCACGCTTGGATCACCATGTTTTAGGTCAAAGTCCCCATCGAGGACTTCTAGGATTTATTCTGAATCAATAGAGTCATTGTACTTGTAAAGAAACCCTTTTTGGGCTTTTGAATCATGTAAACAAGTTAAGTATTCAGTCAAATATAATTTATGTATCCTCCACACCAAGTTGGCCTAGAAGAGATCAAGTCGGCCTAAGGACACTAATTCTACCTCACATGGAGCCTACAAATACAAGCAAATCGAATTCATTTGGAACACGCTCTCTCACAAAAAGTTTGATATCTCTTGTAGCTGGGAAAAGTGTGAAGTTTGAAGTTGGGAAGCTAAAAGAAGTGCGAGTTGGGTGGAGTCTAAGGAGAAGAAAAAAATCGAAATTTTGGTGCCTCTCTCTCTGTTTCGTGCACTAGATTGGGAGATCGAAGTCTTCCAAGTTTCATTGTTGCCGAACGTTGCCTATTGTCGGAAGTTGCTGCCTAGTCAAAGTTGCTAAAAAGGGGTCAAAATTCTTCGAGGCTGACTTGGTGTGGAGAGAAGTTCAAGTCATTGTCTAGGGTGAAGAGTCTCAAAGAATACTATTGAAACGAGGAATTTCGTTTTTCCCTGGCATAATGCCTACATCTGGTGTTTATTGTTTTATGTGGTGCTGCTTTGGTAATTGCTTGATGAACTAAAAGAAAGAAGATATAAAGAATCGTAATAACAAGAAACATCACAAGTAATTATCAAGAATACGAAAATATTTCTACCTTTCTGATTTTCTACTAGTGGGAACCCTAGAAGCTAATCCTTCAACTTGGAGATTCTTTGACGATTCATGCTTTAATACTTAATAAAGTATATCATTCGCAACCTTTTCTCTTGTCTACCTAGACCTTGGATGAATTCTTATCTCATCAAATATCTCAACCCTAGGTCTCGTGTAATCTTCCTTTCAAGGGGTTTTCCTTCGAAAGTCTTCCTAACTTCTCCCAAAGCTCACACTTCCATTGAACCTTTCCATTGAATGAGCCACCTTGCCTCACCTCGAACCTATCCTAGATACTTCGATCACAAGTAAGCGATACTGGGACTCCTCCCGTCGATGAAAATCCAAGAAGAAAAGGGGACTTTGGTTGTCGTGATAGTGGGTCTCTGTCTTAGGGTGTTTTTGTGCCCTCTAGCTCTGGACTCATGACAACGCCTACTAGTTTGTGCAGCAACATTTTTGGTGTCATTGTCAAGGACACAAGATATGTGTCTGGTTCCCATACGATAACATTGATATATCCTTTTGGTGACTCCATTGGAAGAACAAAGCCCTAGTTCTTCACTGAACTTTAAGGTCAATGCTTGTAGGGTGAATCAAGCATCTCTCTAGGAATCTCTAAATTCACCCTAGCGACTCCTACATGATTGATATGTGTAACCAAATAGGATGTCTTATTTCGATGAATTCCCCACTCTGGACATCACTGCAATCCCTCGTGCCCTAATCACGTCATCTAGAAGACTATACGTGGGGTGCCCACATTTGATGGTGATCTGCTTTCTGCAATTAGTCATGTAGCAAGATTTGTTGCATATACCTCAAAGGCTGAAGTGGTTCACCACAATGTCCTCATAATGTTATTCATGAGATCCCTCCATGGTCATAATTCATGGTTATATAATTGCAAGCCTAGGAGCATCTCATCAATTGAAGCATTCTTTGATAGTTTCCTTGAGCATTTTTAAACTCGCCAAGCATTAGATATTCAAGAGGAAGCCTTCATTCAACATGAGGAGGATCAGGAAAAAGGGGATTCCCATAGAAGTAGAATGGAAGATAGCCCCATCTTTCTCAAGGATGTTGTCTCCAACACTGTACATATCACAAACCTTGAAAAAGACGACCCCGCTATACCCTTGGATATTGATATCAGTGATTACATGCATACTAAAGTGGGGAAGTGGGAGATCAGTGGGCATAATTTTGACAAGGACCCTATCTACGATACCGATGATGATGATATTAATAGGAGCCTTGTCTTTCATCATGTTCCTAGGGATATAGTTGAGCCACATGTGGACCCTTTCTCAACCATTCTTACATTATCACTAATAATGATGAGCCTTTCCCCATCTGGAATATAACCTCGAGTAAAGGGAACCTGTTGAATCTGATAATTCATTCCCCCCACATCCTTTTCCTTTCCATCATGACCTTATGGTAACCAAGAAGCATGACATCATTGAAAGGGACCATGATGAGGATGATATGCCTGAGGTTGTCCTTCATCGGAAATCATGAGCTTGATTATTGATATCTCCATATTTTGGCTGGAAGAGAGGATCCAATGGAGCAAGTTGCATTCCTCTTTCCTTTCTCCATCCATGATCTTTCACAATGGTCAACTTATTTTCCCACTTCTCGCCCTCATGATCTTGCATATTGTAATATCCCAAACGGGATATTTGACTAATTTAGCATAAATCTAACTCAACCAAAATTTTTCCATAAAATTACCATTCATTTAACAAAAAGTTGCCATGTAAAATATAACCAATAGAATGCATGCAATTCAATAATACAATGAGCAAAAATAATCTCAGCTTTCATTATGATAAAACTAGAAAGAGTGTACATGATGATTCAACTGAAATAGCTGAGATATATAATCTGGCCTCCAAAAACAGTCTGCTCCAATGCGGAAACCGGCCCTCAAAAACTGAGCTCAGATGCAACTGCTAAGCTCTCCGGTGAATTCTAGATGAATTCACCAAGGGGAGATGGGTACTCACCCAATCTCACTAAATCACTCTAGAGTTTTCGTCCTGGGGCTACAAATGAAGTAGAGAATTAGGTTCTCAAACCTCTCATACAAGAAGAAAGATCAAATCCAAGATGTCCTCTAATGGCCTTCTCCTCCTCTTTTTATAGATCTGATGGACCCCTCTAAAACCTCCTATTTTATTGTTTTTTAATCATTGAGCACATTTCCCTCTTTTTATTTCAATTAAAATATCTTTTTAATGTGGGAAAATGGTAAATTGGCCACCATGCCTCCTTAGGCCACTGAAACTCACTTCTAACCATCCCATCCTGTAGATCTTCTTGTTCTGGTTCCAACGAGCTATTACACTAAGGTGTTTTGTCAAATATTCCTCTTGAAATGTTACCTTAAGCGTAATTAGTTGAGTCAGGCCAATTAATAACTCTGTTTTTTTTAAGTTGTCGGAATACAACAAAACGAAAGGCAAACTATGCGGATGATGGAATATACCAAGTGAATGCCATCAGACCCCGTAAAAACTCCTCAAACCCCCTCCAAGAGCCCCAGGGCCCGCTGATGACATAAACCTGCACCTGTGACCTCTCTACCTCCAACCCTAAAAGTCCATCCTAACCATGCCATTAGGAACACCAGAAAAAGGAACATCACAAATCCTCCCACCCCAAGATTTTTTGCCCTCAAGCAATCCAAACCTATGGACCAGTCTCGTGGCTCAATGCAATTGAGATCCAATGCCTGGATCCCATACAAACCACTGGGTGATGTTATGCCTCTGTGTTAGCCCATCATGAACGAACCCCTCAATGCCCAGATTCCAAACCAACCTCTGACTATCATCAAAAAATCCTCCTGGATCCCAATGCCACCAACAACAGGCATCAATGCTCCATGGCTCTTGTTGTGCTATAGCTTCGACTATGAATGTTGCTCCATTAACCGCATACCAACTCATCACCTCTCTCCAATCCAACCCTTTGCATCAACCAAGGTCAGTCCCACTACGTAGATGCAGGCCTAAAGGGCTGGAAAGTTGTTGGCCTACCTCCCACTGCCAACTAGAGCATGTAGTACTCCTCATGTCTACGGGTCCCTGCTGCACTATGCTCCCAACTAAGAATATCGTGTCACCAAAAGGATACCCACTCATGGTCCCCCACCAATCCATCCTGTGGGAAGGATCGAATGTGCATATGCACCTGTATATGGTATGAGTCCACTGTACTGCACCATGCTCAACTCATGCGGCTCCGCCCAACAAATCAACCAGATATGTCTAGGAATCCTTGCCTTTCTCCCTATAAGAGGGCAACCCATGTTGCACGTGTTGTCTATGTACTCCTTGAGAGGGTTGTTGCCTAGAAATATTGCAGCTTTGCTTGCGGCTACTACATCTACCTCGGCTACTACATCTACCTGCACCTCGTCAATGGGTAGACCCAAAGATGGATGCACAATTGTCTCCAAAAGAGCCTCCCTCATCTGACCAAAAACTGCATGCTCCACAGTTCTACTCGTCGCCTACAAAATTGTCCTGTCAGGTCGCAAGGCCTCCTAATGACCCATGTCTGCAAATACTTCCTCCCTAGAGGTTGTTTGTACATCTGCCTGCTCCTCATCAATGGTTGGCCCCAAGGATGTTTGCTTATCCTCCTCCATCATGGACTCAACATGATGCACCAGCTGCCTCTCCAAAGATGGCCCATCATGCGCACTGTGCTCCACTATGTGTTGCTCATACTAAATGGGAACAAGTTGTTGCTCATCAATATCCTCTACCAAACATGGCTACGTCTCTGAACTGTTGTCAACAACTCCCCATGACTGTTCATGCTCCTTGTTGATTTTGGGTAGCATCGGATGTGCTCTAGCTCCGAAATTTTGTGGAGGGGCTAGAACACATGAGATCTCCAAGACCCATAAATCGTTTGGTGAAATTCCACACGTATTGTATTTTATTAAAATAATTAATATTTTTAATGGGGTTCCTAAGTCTAAACTTAGGAAAATAAAAATATTAACGAGTTTTAATGAAAATATGGGTGGAAAGCTTTTAAGAGACGAGAATCAAATCTAATTTAATCTTAGCTGTTGATTAGAGATTAGATCATGGTCGTTGATATCTCAATAGGAAAAGTATAAAGGAAGACTTGAGAGTCATTTGGAGATACACCGGCAAATACTCAGTAACCCGAGGGAAATCGATTCTCAAGAAGTAAGAGTTCGATTTCAGAGGGAGAGCTGCAGGGTGAAGGAAGAGGAGGGCATCAGCATTAGTCAGAGACTAAGGAGGAGGTGACGCAGTGCATCAAAGAGACACCGCAGAGGGCTCTGAGAGATAGCACGGCTAGGGACGCAGTCGTCACACAGAGATGACGTAGAGGTGACGCAGTGAAGGCTGGAGGGTCTTTGAGGTGTCATAATTTCTCCAAAGGGAGGAGTAAAATTATCTCAGGTATTTTCTCAGAGGTTTCTCTATGTTCTGCAAAATCATTCCTTGTAAAGAGATTGTTGCTGAAGAATAATAAATAAACCCTCATCTATTGCACCAGTTTTCCCACATTGGGTCTTTCTGGGGACTATTGTCCAAAAATAACTATGTTGATGTGATTGATTCTTGTGCTTGTATTTCACTGTTCTTCTCTCTATGCTATTATGTGACACTGCAGTGGAATTTACTTTGATGTTTACTAAAGGGTTTTGTAAATAACTTATTGTGGAAAATAAGTAGGAGAAATAAATCAGTTATCGCAATAGAATTTCTTGTTTGAAATTTTCACACTCCTCAGAGGTGTCCTCGTAAGAACCCATGGACTCAACTATAGAAGAAGAATCCTCATCCTGAAAGTCAGAAGGAATCTCCTCCTAATCTACCTTTGCCATCTCCTCCATGTCAATCCTGCATGAGTGGTTAGGTCCCTAAGGTTCCTTGCAGGTGAAGCAAAGACCCTTCCTCCTCAACTCATTCTTGCTACATGGTCCACGAACCCTGAGCAGCTACTCCCTTGTCAATTGTCTCCAGAACAGTCTAATATTCTACTCAACCAACCTTTCAGCTAGCTCATAAGAAGCGACCAAGACCATCTGTTCCTTTCTCCAAATTGTCAACAACTTAGCCTATAACTTCTTGCAGATGGCATCATGGTCTCCCATAACTAAAGACAAGATGGACTGCATGTGTGCTTTGACCGTCCCTGGATGATTTTTCTTAATGTTGAAAAAGTAACATTTGAAAAATGAAGTCATCACACTCTAGATCAAACATGATGTCATAGTTTCGGAGCTTGGCCATATCTTCCAAAATCTGGAGCTTTTTCCCAAAGGTAAGACCCACAGTGTTATCAATCTGAAAACTCTCCTCATAACATCATTGTTGTAAGGAGGTATAGGTGCGGTCAACCTCATAATGTTACTGAGACAGGATGCAACTGGAAGTTTGACCCCTTCACAAGGTTCCTCCAAGAACTTGTGTTGTATGAGAGCAAGCATAGCTGGTTTTAGAGCCCAAATTAGTTTCTTCCCCTCTAACTGGTTCACTTCGGAAAGGAGTGCATCCAATTCATCTAATTTGAAAAGGACTTTCCATGTGACCCTCATGTGTTTCAAATCTGTTCCAAGTGCAAGGATTTTGTGTCCAATCTCCAGCTCTTTCTGCAGATCCCTTGGTTGTTCTTTTTGAAGAATGGCATAGACCCCTCTTGATAAAGGTTTGTTGTCTTGCTTGGGTTTCTGGCCCAATGATGCATGGTGGTTCAAGGAACTAATTTTTGTGTTGTTCAATCTTCTTAATTTATCTAGGAGTTTTGTGAGTTTTTCCATGGTTTAGCCCAATGACGAAAAGAACATTTGAGATAGTGAGGCCACTATTTTTCTGTGTTTTGTTGAATTTCTCAATGAGATGTTTTGACAAACAGTTTCATGACAAGCTATTTTAGGTGCAAAGAAATCTTAAGGTTGAAAATAGCATCAGATAGCCAAAGTATATATAGAATCATAAACACATCAGCATAGAAATATAATTTTCATCCCAAACAAGAGCTAATAAATCTGTTTATCTTCCACTGAATTATAAATTCAGAAATTTCACAATGGTCCAGCACTAACAAATCTGATATTTCTTGGAAAAGACAGAATACCCAAAGGAAAGGAACCCAATTGATACGTTGTCCAAGACAAGTCAGTACGCAGAAAACCTTCAGCAAGGAGGTCCCTTGTGGCAAGCATCAGTTACAGGAACATCATGGTCCCTACATGTAAAGTCAGAGACTCAACCCCACTTGGTCTCACATTATATGCAGTCAAAAAAAGGTGACTCGGCCTCCTATTACGCTTGAGTTTCAGCATCCACAATTTATATTTTCGGCCAGCAAGAAAACGACCAGAGAGGCAAGGAACTTAGTCACATTGATAATTCTGGCTCTCAAAAAGAAAAGACCATGGCTTTAGCAAATACTTGTGGTTCGACCCTTCTCAAGGAGTTAGATTCACAACTCTTCAAGTGCACAAATCTCAACCGCCATAGGTACTTACGCGCAATACCTTAGTGTAACACTTCCAAGTCTAAAACCAAGAAATTCGATCCTCTAACAGAAGTGACAAATTCGGCCTCTGACCAGGGATTTGTAACCCCCAAATTCCAGTGCATACCCAGCAACCAAGAAATGTGGCTAGCAATAAGGAATGGTAACTTGACTCCCTGTACAGTGAGAAACTCAACCAAGTGGACAAATACACTCCCACAAAGAATTCAATCAATGAAATTTTCCCTTGGCACTTGTGAACTCCTGGCACGATGAAATCTGAGGATAGCAAGCAAAATTTCTCCTTTTGACAGCTCAAATAAATTCGGCCTCAGTGACCGAAGAATTTCTTTACTCCCGAGCATAACAACTAATTCAGTTTCTGTTGATTCTCTAACATTGTGGTAGCAAGATTTTCTTGGAACTCGGCATCTGGTCGGCAATTAAATTGTCGGCCTTCAACTCGAGGAGGAAGAGAATAATGGTTGGCCTTTCTACTTTCAGCTTCCTGAATCTCTTGCAGAACTCGTCTTGCTCCTGACCCAATTTGGTATGGAGGCTTGGTTAGATTACGGCTCTATCAAACAATCAACGAGCCCACATTTCTGCTAAACAACGAATACGCCCAGTATATCGAAATACCACACTAAAGGATTTTCCCACAAGGATGAAATTCTAGCGATTATGTACTGACAAACTCTTGCTCTCTGAGAGAGAAGAACATGACCTCTGCAATAAAATTATTAAAAAAACGGCTGCTCGGACTTGAGGAAACTACGCTCGGTTTCAATTGCTACTATGTCGAATTTGTCCTTCAATACACGACAGCTCAGAAACTGGTCCTTCAATGTTGATTTAGGGTAGCATCGGATGTGCTCTAGCCATGAAAATTGGTGGAGAGGCTAAAGCACATGAGATCTCCAAGACCCAAAAATGGATTGGACAGATTGTACCCAGTTTGGGAGATATTAAAATAATTAATATTTTTAATGGAGTTCCTAAGTCTACACTTAGGAAAAATAAAATATTAATGGGTTTCAATATAAAACCGGGTTAGAAGGGTTCAAAAGTCATGAATCAAGCCAAATCTAATCTTAGTCGTTGATTAGAGATTTAATCTCAACCGTTGATGGACCAATAATAAAAGTATAAGAGGAGGCTTGAGGGTCAGTTGGAGAACACACCAGAGTGATCAATCATTCATTTTGCTAGAGCAAGGTTGCTAAGCAAAGTTGAATTAGTGTTCAGCAGTGAGGGGTAGTGAGTACGTGGTAGAGGAGGCAGAGACAATACTGGGAGACCAGCGCAGAAGCAGAGAGAGCGAGAGAAG
Source organism: Pinus tabuliformis (assembly GCA_031772625.1). Lineage (NCBI taxonomy): Eukaryota > Viridiplantae > Streptophyta > Pinopsida > Pinales > Pinaceae > Pinus > Pinus tabuliformis. The sequence continues at coordinate 241,529,697 of CM062815.1, forward strand.
CAACCAATCTAGGCTACGTAGAGCCCAGCAGAGGCAGCGTAGAGCCCAGAGAGACTATGTCATCCACGTGAGTAGAGGGAGTGACGCAGAGGCTCCCGGAGGCTGCGCATTGTCTCAGAGGGCTGACACAGAGGGTCCTGGGGCTGACACAAGTCAGCAGGAGGCTGACACAGTGCCTAGAAGGGCCAGCATTGAGCTTCAGTTGTGTCGGAGAGGGTTTCGTGGGACAGGTTTTCTGAATACCTGTTTTCGAATAGAGAGGTATTGCTGTCGTGTATTTTTCTCTATCAAGTGAGCTAGTTAGGCACCTAGTTGTACTCAAGGAAATACTGCATAATAATAAACCCTCTGAATAGCTGCACCAGTTTTGTCGCATTGGATTTTTACGGGAACATTGATCCAAAAATAACGGTGTCACTTGTGTGCTTGTTTTCTTTCAGTTGATGATCTGTATATGTTGTGACTGTATTGTGTTTATTTCAATATTTAATGTATTAAATAACTTGTTCAATTTTAAACAAGTAGAAGAAATAAACTAGCAGAATACAAATTAATTTTCTAATGGATAGACTTAGAAAATTCAACATTCAATACACGCATGCCTAACTCCCCTGAAAAATCTTCGACGGCAATTCAATTTTTTTATGAAACTTGTCTTGAAATTAAACTTTGGACTTGACCCTATTTTAAATAATTTACTATGGCCTTCACAAAATAAGAGTCAACCCTTTTTGAAAATAATGCAACATCTGGCCCCTTTGAAATATTTTAATCATTGGCCCTTTGAAATAATCCTCAACCCCTATTAAAATTTATTACAGCTCAAATAGAATTGACAACAAACCTTGGCCCTTAGACTTAGAAATAATAATGTGATGGCCCCTTTTTGAAAATAAATAAAATCGCATGCCTTTTAATATGTGTGGGCAATATTGGCATCATTTGTCGAATTTTATTATGCCTGCAACGATTCGCCAGAAGTTTCGTCGCACCTTTTAATAAGAAAATTTGTCAAGCCCTTTCAAATAAATTCTCATTTTGTTGCCTTTGGCATCTCTTTTGACACCTCCAATGTAAACAATCTGCAACTATTACCCTTCGGCTGGCAGGAAGACCAGCTCGGATACCACTATAATATCCGAAACGGGATATTTTACTAATTTTGCAAAAATCTAACTTAAGCAAAAATTTTCCATAAAATTACCATTCATTTAACAGAAAATTGTCATGTAAAATATAACCAATAGAGTGCATGCAATTCAATAATACAATGAGAAGAAATAATCTCAGTCTTCATTATGATAAATAACTAGAAAAAGTGTACATGATGATTCAACTAAAATAGTTGCGATAGATAATCTAGTCTCCAAAAACAATTTGCTCCAATGCTGAAACCGGCCCTCCAAAACTGAGTTGAGATGCAACTACTAAGCTCTCCTATGAATTATGGGCGAATTCACCAAGGGGAGATGGGTACTCACCCAATCTCACTGAATCACCTGAGGGTTTCCGTCGTAGGGCTACAAATGAAGTGGAGAACTAGGTTCTCAAACTTCTCATACAAGAAGGAAGATCAAATCCAAGATGTGCTCTAATAGCCTTCTCCTCCTCTTTTTATAGATCTGATGGACCCCTATAGAGCCTCCTATTTTATTATTATTTTAATCATTGAGCACATTTCCCTCTTTTTATTTCAATTCTTTTTAATGTGGGAAAATGGTAAATTGGCCACCATGCCTCCTCAGGCCACTGAAACTCACTTCTAACCATCCCATCCTATAGATCTTCTTGTTTTGGTTCCAACAAGCTATTACACTAGGGTATTTTGTCAAGTATTCCTCCTAGAAAGCTACCTTAAGCGTAATTAATTAAGTTAGGCCCAATAATAACTCTGTTTTTTGAAAGTTGTCGGAATGTAGTGGAACGAAAGGCAAATTGTGCAGATGATGGAATATACCAAGCGAATGCCATCGGACCTCGTCAAAACCCCTCCAAAATCCCTTGGCCCCGCTGATGATGTAAACCTACACCTGTGACCTGTCTGCTTCCAACCCTGAAATTCCATCCTAACCATGCCATAAGGAACACTAGAAAAAGGAACGTCACACATATGATGGTTCATATCCTTGTTTTTCAATACAACTCATGGGTGATTATTCAGGTGTGTGTTTCTATATTAACCTAATGATATATTGGTAACATTGGCTCTATGACTATACTTTGCATTTGCATCATGTAACCATGCATGTTAGAATAGGATGCATTGCATATTGGATTTTGCATTAGAATTTAATATCATATTACGTTATATGCTAGATTAGGTGCATTTAGATTAGATTTGCATTCTAGAGTAGATTATACTTCTTGTTAATTTTATGGACAAACAAAAGCATGGGCGATCAAAGGACGCCATCAAAACATGTTGCCTCGTTAACTTTGTCTGTGAAGTGTAGCTAACAGGTCTACGATCCCAGGAGATTGTCGGTGTTCTCATGACCTCCCCATTCGAGTACATGGTTTGTGCACTCTACCAAGAGCTCATGTCCCAGTTGGAGCGAGATGTTACCCACCACCAATAGGTAACCCCTATAAGAATAATTTTCTCCTAGATTTGTCTTCATCCAGTAGCCAGCAACCCCTTGCAGCCACCTGATAGCTCGATGTGCTACCATTCTCTGCCAACTGAGCTAGCAATTGTGTGACCTTGCTCATTTGTCATGATTGTATGTTTGAAGGTGGGCCATCCAACCCCGAAGGTATGATTTTTCATTATGTAATTGGGTCCTTATGCTTGCTTTTCTTGGGCACAATTGGACATCGATTAGCAGGAGGATTCAGCGGAAAGAAAGGGCTTTGATTATACTCTCTTTCTCCTACCTCAACATGGGGGTTAATCTTGTATCCTAGTCCTGTGGGATCTCCGTATTTGGCTACTAGTTATAGGAGTGGCAATAAATGGGAAACCCTGACTTTGGTTGCGTGGTCCCGCTTCCCGATACCATATATCTCACTCCCATCTGCTCATTACAAGCCTTTTTCACATTTTCCCCATTTGGGTCCACATTTTTCCATTGGGTCCACAAGGTGTTAGCCTCCCCTTCCCCCTGTTCACACCTTGGGTCGGGTCTAGAACTAAGCCCCAGATGTTGATACAGCTAAAAAGAAAGATAAAAGCATAATATGGCCACATACAACAGGATATGTACCACAAAATGCAAAAGATGGTCGGGACAATAAAATTTAGCGCATGGGCAAAAAACCAAACATGAGCTCCACCTCGTATCATTATGGCCATCACCCTGGTTCTTAGAGCCCCTATGAGTGCCCCCTACATCATTAGGGAACCCATGATCGTCCCAACCCTTCGTGGGCAATGAACTGCCCCACCCTAATGGGGTATTCACTATTATATTTTACACATCATGCTCTTATCCCCTTGAGCTTCGAGCAGTAAAATGAAAAAAAAAATCGATGAAAGGAAAAAGGCATATGAAGGGTGGAAAAACAAAGGATGAGGTAACTCATGTACCATGATTTCTCCCTCCCGCATTCATACGCCAAAGGTGTGGGCCTCCATCATAGTTGCCCTTGTACCATGGCATGTGGTTCGAAGCCTTCCCTCCTACCCCCACTTTGTTCCATAATTATTTCACATGACACCTGCCATTTGATGGATGTACCATGGGCTTGTCACCCCCTTAGAGGTTGAAACCACCTAGTAGGGTCCTTCATTAACCTCTCTATTCAAGGAAGGTAACACTAGTACATGTTCAAAGCCCATTCGGAAGGGAAGGCCCCTATGAAGTGTCAATTTGCAAACTTATTTACTCAATTGCACTAATTGCACTAAGTGTCTCTTTCTCTCCATGCATGCGAAGAAGAGGGCTGAAATTTTGCAGCTTTTCGCTAGGGTTTCAGCTGCTTAGCTAGGGTTTTGTTGTGAGGGATCGATCTGATGAAAAAGGGCTGATGGAAGGGCCAACAAAATCCCCTTCTAGATCCAGAAGACAAATTAGGTCAAGCGAGGCCGCTGGAGGTCAAGAAGAAGCAATTCTAGTCCACATGTGCGAAGTAGCAGCCGTTGTCGGGGGGCCGAAGTTGCAGATCTACAATTAGGGCAAAAAATTTGTGGCTGGAGGTTGAAGAAGTGTTGCCAGAAGAGATTCTGCTAGGTTTGGAAAGCAGTAAAGCAAGCACATTATTGAGAAGTTGATCTTGGTCTTGGAAGGGCTTCAGTGTTGGTCAAAGGTCTTGGTATTCGTCAATAAAGAATCTATAAGAAGAGATTGAAGGGTTTTCCTCTCAAGAGGAGAGGTTTGCCCTGGCTTGGAGCCTACATCTTGTGTACTTGTATCTTGTTGATCTTCTTGTTTTTGGTAGTTGTTTGATGATTGAAGAACACACTATAATAATAAGAAGAAGAAGATAATCCTAATAAGTAAAAAGACATCACAAGCAGTTATCATAGTTAGAAGAATCATTAATGTCATCTTACCCTAGATTCTTCAACATGGTATCAGAGCTATGGTTCACACAAGGCATGAAGAAGGTCAACTCTATTATGAAGAGGCTTGAAAAGAAGTGTTCATCATTAGCAAGTCTCATCAAGCAAAGTTTCAAGGCAGTATGGAATAGTCTCTTCTTTTCCAAAGATCTCAAAGCTTCAAAGAATGAAGGATTGTTCTCCGCCCTCACCAAAAAAATTCAAGATGAAAATATATGGGTGATAGATTGTGGAGCTTCAAGACACATCACTGCATATCACAAGCAACTCAAAACCCTATCCAAAGGGAAGTCCTCATACTCTGTGGAGCTTGGTGACAACAAGAGCTATTTGGTAAAAGGCATTGGATCTACATCAATTGAGCTGGAAGGAGTGTTGAAGAATCTAGGGCAATTAGCATTATTAAGATTCTTCTAGACTTGATAACAATTTATCTTAGCTTGATCTTCTTCTTATTATTAGTTTGTGTGTTTACTTCATCAAACTGCTACCAAAACAAAGAGACACGAACTCAAGAAGTTGGCATTCTGCCAGGGCCAAAACCTCTCCCTCTTGGAGAGGAAAACCCGTACGTAATTCTTCTTATAGAGATTCTGATTGATGAACACCAAGACCATGACCCTTGACCTACTAGGCCACTCCAAGACCAAGACACCAATCTTCTTCTTTGTCACTGCTGCTTCACTGAGGTCATCATTATTGTACCTTCACTGAGATATTCATCATAACAACAAGATCATTGTTGTTGCACCATTGCCACACCTTTACTGAGATCTTCACCTTGTAATTTTGTCTCCATCAGGATCATGACCATACCGAGATCATTATAGTGTCCAGGATGAATGCAGAGATAGAGTGTGATATTGTGGGATCACCGCGATCCTTGTCATCATTGCTACCCATCCGAATTTACAGTCCTGTACCCATCTGAAATTCAGTCCTCCACCCATCCGAAATTAAAGTCCTGCACCTCACACAAAATTTCAAAGATGTCCGAAATTTTGTCCTTCTGTGGTGACCCTAGCTGGGTAAATATAGTGGTTTTCCCATCATAAATAAGCTGACATGTCAGTGAAGCGTTGCGTCTTTTTATTGGGCCAACATGACTATCCTTTAGTTATTTAATTCAATTTGAGGCTGACATGACTGCATTTTTCATCATTTTGCTTGTTGCCTTCTTCAAGAGGATTATGCTTGTCTTGGAGGGTTATTCTAAACACTAGGTTGACTCTACATTGCATATATGCTCAAGAAGAGCCTTTTACACATGTCTTTTGACTCTTTGACTTTCCTAGACCTATGGAATGAGCAAGAAACTCATTCATATAATTTACAAAAATAATATTTCTTTTTCTTGACAAGTACAAAGATCAAAATTACATTGACGAATATCGAACCTAGTTACACTTTTCTTCAACACTCCCTCTTAACTAGGGAGGTATTTACAATGGTACTTGGTTATTCTCAATCTGAAGAATTTCTCATAAGAAGAATCGGATTGGTAATCCCATCTGTATAGCATCATATCAACCAACATTGTCACAGTGCAAGGCCTTGACTAACAGCTCCATCTCTCTACGAGACCATGAGCTACAATGTTGGCAAGACCAATGATTTATAGACACCTTCATCATTGACTCTCAAGGTACCCGGGTGTTCACTGAGTATGACCTTCTAGGACTATTCTTATTTTGGATTCCCAACCCTCAAAGAATATCGGTCCTCTTGCCTACTCTTATCTTGGATGCCCTACACATCCTCAAAGAGTATCGGATGCCAGATGATTACCCAACCCTCCATTCTTTCTTCCCAAGTGAAGACAAGAATGTTGTGTCTATCATGTGTCTACATTTCCATTCATGGCCTTCACCTAGACTTACAGCTATTAGTCCTAGTCTAGTGCATGACACATGAAATAGAAAAACACATTTGTCACTCCTTTGTAATCAGGGGTGATTTAATTCAAGCTCCCTCTTGATCAAGGACTTGTCAGAGCTCCTTCTTAACAAGGGATTCTTCTTTTCATCAGCAACTTCTTCTTCGTGGGTCCTTTAGTTGCTTGATCAACTTCTTTCCTTGATGTCATAGAGTTCAGTTGAGCTTATTCCTTGTAGGGCATCAGTCATTGATCACTTTCCTTCTCGATTCGTCATGTCATTCCTTTCTTCATGGAAAGTGGCCTTCTTGATACATATCTAGAACCTTCGTCATGTAGCTACTTCTTTCCCATCATGCTTCTTTCAGGAATTTCCATCCACCACATGAATGCCAGTTGTACTTGTACTTACAATTCTTGTTCTAGTAGCCCTGCATGCACTCATCTAGATATTATTCAAGAAATCAAAACATAACATTAAATTAAATCGTACCTTACTAGATGGATCTTCATCATGACATCTTCCTATAGGTATCAGCATCCTGCATTCATGTTGACACATCTCCCAAAGATATCCATTGCCAAGGGTCTACATATTTTCCATCTAAGTCTTCATATCTTTCCGGGAGATTTTCTAGTCAAGTCTTCTTGATCTTTTGGATGTTGATTGCCTTCATCAGGGTTGCATATCTTACGAACTCTTCCTTCCTTACGCATTCCATTCTTAGGTGCCTTTTAATCAGAGTTTCTTAGTTGTGATCAGCCACCTCATACTTCATATGAGGACATATTATGTTGATTTCATCTAGTGTGTCTTATGCCTTCCTGCATCCTTTCATAGGAGGAGATCCTTTTTCTCTTGATCATGTTTCTCAAGATAGAAGTAATGATCCATGTTACCTACAACCATATGACATGACATTATAATTTTAAACACAAGCATACATACCTTACTTTACCTTTAGGTCATCGAGGCTTCTTCTAGCAGCTTCCTTGATTGAAGAGATCTTCAATCCCTTGATCTGCTTCATGTCATCACATCATCATCTCATGGATTCCATAAGTTGGAGTTCCTATTGAAACACTTGCTTCCTCTCTAGATTAGTGAACCCTGCGATGAGGATTCCATCAAAGAATTTTGAGGATCTTGTATATCCCCAAATGGCAGATGTTCCCCTTTTGACTTGATGTATGATGAGCCTTGTCCTAGATGACTCTTTCCTTCAATGTCCACTGAGGTTTCCAAGAGCTATATCCTTCATGTTTTGTCTGTCATAGATTTTGTCCTTCATGATTTCCATGGTGATGTCACGAGCTCTTGTTTCTGATGCTTCCATGATGCTACGATGCATCTTATCATCATTGTCATATCTTATAACAAAATCTTATGATAGGACCTCCTTGTGTGGGATACTATCCCAATCATAGAGATTTGTTACTCCCTCTTCCCTTGGCCCTTTTTCTTCAGTTTCCTTCATTTGTTCGGTGATATGAGCTTCCATCATTTTAGCTATACCTATTATGCCTTGATTGAGGGCCAAACTTCCCTTTCCCTTCTACACATGGTTGAGTTCTTTTTAACCTTCAATATTTTTGTCATCAACTTGTCTTTCTCTATCTAACATAGAGACCACAAGTTGGTGAATGAGGTAACCTTCTTGTTCATGCACATTTGTTAACTTGCCTATCAATTAGAACGATGATGATTATCTTCCTTCCTAGATCTTCTAGATGAGATCTTATGAAGATATCTTACATCCCTTTATACCCTTTACTTTCATGTAGATCAGATTTCATGTGACCTTCTTCATTGCATCTTTAGAGAATGAGTTTATCATCTACATCACTTTGATGTCTCCAATATTGTTATGTGAGGGGATCTTTCATAAGCATCCCTTTCGGTAAATTCAGAGGAGACATATTGATATGTTTAATGACTCCAGTGTGAAAATTTCTAAACTGAAATTCTACTGCAGCAACTGATTTATTTCACCTACTTATTATTCACAATAAGTTATTTACGAAATCCCTTCAGCAAATATTAAAATAAATTCTACTGCAATTATCACACAATTACCGAGAGAAAAAATGCATGCACAAGAACCAATCACATCAACACAGTTGTTTTTGGATTACTGTCCCTGGAAAAACCCAATGTGGGAAAACCGATGCAGCAAATGAGGGTTTTATTAATCTTCAGTAGCAATTGCTTTTACAAGGAATGATTTTACAGAGAAACTAAAAGAAAACACCTGACAGTTTCCCTTTGAGACTTTTTGACACTTTGGAGACCATGCTCCTACTCCTGCGTCACTCTGAGTGGCTCTGCGTCCCTCTACGTCAACTTGCGTGAGGGCTACGTCTCTCTTCTGGACTGAATCTCTCTCTACACTGTCTCCCACTATCCCTGCGTCACCTCCTCCTCCGTCACTGCCTGCTATTGATGCCCTCCTCTTCCTCCACCCTGCAACTCTCCCTTTGAAATCGATCTCCTTTACTTGAGAATTGAATTTCCTAGAGATACCGAGTATCTTTCGGTGTGTCTCCAAATGATCCTCAAGTCTTCTCTTATACTTTTCTTGTTGATGAATCAACAGCCGAGATTAAGTCCCTAATCAACGACTAATGATTAAAACAGACTTGATCCTTGTCTCTTAGAAGCTTCTCACCCTTATCTTTATTAATACTCATTAATATTTTTATTTTTCCTAAGTTTAGACTTAGGAACCCATTAAAAATATTAATTATTTTAATAACTCCTCATCCGGGTGGAATTTCTCAAAACAATTTATGGGTCTTGGAGATCTCATGTGCCTTAGCCTCTCCTCCAAATTTCAAGGCTAGAGCACATCCGATGCTACCAAAAATCAACACTCCCTCTTAGCGAGGAATGTGCTCTAACAATGCTTCACTATAGAAACATCACACTGATCTTCCACATCGGTACATGTGTTGATGCTTGGTCTGCTGCCTCACATCCCCTGCACTGCTGCTTCCAATACTGCTGCCCATGACACTTCCATTGTCACTGTTGCACCTATACTGTAGCTCCCTCTCAACATGTTGCATCATGCTGCACATAGCACTGCCACTGCTAACTGCTGCACTGCAACTCCTGACACTTATCCATTTCTGCTACTGAAATGGATTCTCTACCATCCCCATCTTCTCCCTGAAATAAACAAACTTTGTTCTTCCAAGAGCCTTGATGAGGATGTTTGCCACTTGTTCTCCTATAGAAGTGTACCTCAAATGTACTGCTCCTTGTTGGATAGTCTCTGACAAAGTGACACCTGATATCAATGTGCTTCGATCAATCATGAAATACTGGATTCTCAGAGAGCTTGATGCAACTCTGATTATCACACATGATCCTGGTCGTTTCCATCCTTCTCCTGAATAGATTCACAAGCAATTTCCTAAGCCATATGTCTTCGCACAAAGTTGTGTTAGCTGCCATATATTTTGCTTCAGCTGAGCTCAGAGCCACAGATTTTTGTTTCCTACTACACTAGGAGGCCATTCCTAATCCAATGTTGAAACAGTACCCATTTGTACTTTTCCGATCTACTGAACTTCCAACCCAATCTACGCCAGTGAACCCACTCAACTTGATGTCATCGCCTCTGGTGTACAATAGTCCATGCTCGACTGTTGCTTGTATATACCTGAGAACATGTTTGGTTGCTACCCAGTGCGCCCTCTTAGGTTCCACCATGAACTGACTGAGGGTGTTGACAACGTAACAAATGTCTGGCCTGGTATTGACCAGATACATCAAGGACCCTATAAGTTCTCGGTACAAGGTGGGATCAAGGTCTTTATCTTCTGATGCATCAACCTTCGTCCAATTGGTGATCATTGGAGTAGCCATAGGTCGACAGTCCTGCATCCTGAATCTCTTCAAGATTTTTGTAGCATATCTTTCTTGTCCAAGGAAGATCTCACCCTTCTATTGCCAAACTTCCAACCCCAGGAAATAATGCATCTGTCCCGAATCCTTCATGTCGAATTCTGTGGCTAGGTTCTTCTTGCAGTCTTTGATGAGCTTGGATGATCTTGTCAGGAAGAGATCATCCACATATAACACTAGGATTAGAGGCTCATTCTCTACGACCAAATAGTAGATATTAGGGTCTGCATCACTCTTGACGAACCCCATCTTCTGTAAGTAGTACCCCATCTTCTGTAAGTAGCCATCAATTCGACCGTACCATGATCTAGGGGTGCCTGTTTAAGCCCATACAAGGCTTTTTTTAATCTGCATACATGATATTTCTTCTAATGTGTCTCAGACTCACAAAACCTTTTGGTTGTTCAATGTATACTTCCTCTTTTATTACTGTTGTCGCGCAGATTGACACGACAACGCTCAGACCGGGGGCTGTCACTCTGATCCCCGATCCCTCCGTTTAAGCCTGTCTCCCGCGGCTAAGGGGGGTAGACCCTGTGAGATGATGAGACCAACTGTCGACCAGTTGGTTGGGAGACACAAGATACGATATAAAAAGCACTCAATGGATTTGATTATTTAGCAGACCAGTGCCTTAAGAGATTGTTATTAAAACGATTACTTGTTAGATGATTATAGAAACATGAACCGTGAACAGCAATCATTTGTCATCACAATGCTCTTAGAATGATCAAAATGATATCCAGCAACTGAAAATTTAAAAAAGATGAATGCTTTAAACCACCACGAATCATAAACCATTAACCAGATATCAACTTCGCATCTTGACTTGAAAATTCAACATGAAAGATATAACATGAAAACCACTGAATCTGGCAAAAATAATTTTCCACAAAAATTTCTAGATTTTTTCAAAAAAAAAAAATTTAAAAAAAAAAAGCAAAATTCTAAATCTAAACCTAAACCCTAAAAAACCCTTTAAGAAAGATTTTTTGTATTTTTATTTTATTTTAAAACCAAAATAAAACAAAATTTTAAAATCTAATTAAAATTAAATCTAGAACATACAATTAAAATCTATTCTAAAATCTAAAAAAAAAATTAACTATACAAAAACTAAACCTAAGTCTAAAGAATTTTTTTTTTTTTTTTTTTTTTAAAACCATAATAAAACAAAAATTTAAATCTAAAAAATCTAAAACATTAAATCTAAACAAAAACTAAATATTAAAATCTATATTAAACAAGACTATAACATAAATAAAAAAAACAAAACTATGAAAATTAAAATTCAAAATATATAAAACTAATCTAAATTAAAAGAACTACGCTTTACGTTTTCTATATATACATCAGAGCAATACGATTTAACCTGTGATCAAAAGAAAAACAAAACTGTAACAATATCACCGTGAAGACTACGAACGACGGAACTGCATCAAAATGCATTCAAAATTTGGGCACGAATATTGTAGTGGAAACCCTAGCCGTCAACAAAAAAACGCAAGCAAATGCATATCTAAAATGCTGAACGATGAGACGTGACCGACCAGAATGAAAATTTCAATGCGTAAACCCTATACCACTGTGCGATATAACTCACGTGAGGCTGAAATGCGTGATGCGACGACCATAGGTCGATTTGACGCAGATACATAAAGAATTTTACCTGAGCATAAGACTTGATAATAGATTTTATCTGCTATGATGGATCGAGTTTACCTGCCGATTTAATCGATTGCGGAATCCTGGATTGACGCGTTCAGACCTGAGGCGATGAAGCGATCTAAAGTCTTCAACGGATGGCTGTTGAAAATTTCTGATGCCCACACGCTTAACGCATCTTCAGAAATCACCCTGCTCAGAACTCACAATGCTCTTGGCCCACTTAAACTGGAGATGGATTCGACGGTTTGATGAATTCGATTTATGCCTTTTGCTGTCAATAGAGGAAAATGATCATCGCACATTTCAGAAATCTGAGCGCTTGTAAATGGAATGATCAAATCTGATGAAACCTCAAGAAATCCCTGCGCAGAATAGTAAGAGGGACACGCCGTCTGCGTGAATGAAAAGTTGTGTATAGATGAATTGTTCGCTGACGGCGAATTTGCTTGAAATCTTTGACGGGTAGCTGATTTATTTGTTAAAGACCTTGTTTTCTGATGCCTGCCAAAAATGATGAAATCATAAAACCAAAATCAAAGCCCTACTGAAGACTGTATGAAGCAGAAATTTAAAACCCTAGATCAGAAAGTTGAAACCCTAAGACAGCTAATTAATTTACAAATTGTGGCCCCTGAAATGCCAGATTTAGCAATAACAGCAGCAATATTTTCGAAATATCAGAAAACTTGAATTCTGCTGTGAACAGAAAGAAAATCTCTCATGCAAAACAGGAAATAAACTTTAAATGATTAACCCAGGGCCAAAATCAGCTGGCCTCTGCAAAGAAACGCCTGTGGGAGTCGGCTGGTTCAGCCTAGAACTTCCCCAAACGCCCACCAATATTCTTTACTAAAAAGTTTTCCTGCACATCTCAAGCAACCATCAGCAAAGAGAGAGAGAATGCTGCTAGATCTCAGGAAATAATGGAGATACCTGCCATTATTTCAGAAACCCTAGCAACACTCAAACCCTAGCAAGTGAACAAGATACCTGTGCTCACAATACTCTAAAAAAAAACAAGCTATGATTACTGGCTGAAAACTGAAATATGCAGAAAATTAAAGATCTCACAGCAATTCTAGAGAGTAACACCAACACGATTTGGACCACAAAGTCTTCTTTTATTAACCAGAAATCAGATTACAAAAGAGCTTTTTTAGTACAAACTCACAGATCAGATGATCTGAAATGACCCCTAGCACCCTACTTAAAGGAAATGCCTCCAACGGCTAGTTCGAGTGATCCATGTAGAAATGATCTCGACCGTTGATGAGGATCAAGACATCTCTTGATCTCATCCGTCGATTTATTCACTTAAAATATTATTATTTTATTAGTTAGGGTTTTTGCTTTATTTTTTTAATTTTTTATTATTTTTTATTTATTTCATTTTTTAATTTTTACTTATTTTATTATTTTATTATTTTTATTCATTTTTTAATTTTTTTAATTCATTTTAAAATGGATCATCGAACTAAGCCTTCAGAAACATCACCTAGGACCTAGGACTTAGGACTCATGAGGGGATTTAAAACATTTTTCGACCCTCAGGACACATTACATCATGACTTTTACAATTTACATCTTAAGGGAGAAAACCCCTTTAACATAGACCCTCACAAATCACCCAGTTCTGCGACACAACTATAATCTAGCAGATCAACACACTAGGATTCTCCTAAAATTCCAATGACAAAATCAATCCCGGCTTTGGGGTCAGGTTTGAAGGAAAACTCTGCCGATCCGTGGATCGGTGAGACGAAAAACCTTCCGGGACGTAGATTATCATCAGAAAGTTAGGTCCACCTAGGCAAATTACATACATGACTCATGTCTGCTAAGATTATTTACAATCAATACATGCAGACTGGGTTTACAATCAAAAAAGATCAAGTTGTTGATGATGGGAGGATGGCACGGACATGTTGATCAGGTGCTGCCCCTTTTTGCCAAGAAAAGGGGGATGTACTGCATGGGTAGTTGACCAGTAGAGGTCAACATCTGGCTCTACTTGGGGACACGTTGCTGCTTGCAGGAATGTGAGAATCCAGAATCTGCATCCATACAACACAAAAATAAGTAGCGTCCATCCAAAAATCATCATATACATTAAGCACAGGAAAGATAAAAGCTCTTCATTTATTGACTATCTAAAGCAGAAATAAAAATGCGGAAAAAACAAGGAGTAGGGTTAGAAATACGATACAAAAAATGCCCCATGGCATCAGATGTGTTCAATAAAGTGCATACTGAGCATTTGCCTGCTTTCAGGCAAATCTGTCGGCTGCTTGTCGGATGTGCCATGTCCAATTTTGCATATGGTAGGACTCTTTCCTATCCGAAAATCAAGCTGCTCGCGGCCGTCTGATGCGTCAAATCTTCTTCTCATTTTCTTTCTCTTGCACTTTATCTTTCTGGCAGGTTGAATTACTGATGATATGGAGCTTTCTGTTTCAAAACTATCAGATGAAGTGTGTAAGATATGCATGCTAAGTCTTTTTGTGTCTTGCATCTGATTTTTATCGTTTTTAAACTTATCTGGATCATCTTCAATTAACCACCTAATGACCTCCTCATAATAAGATGGAACTTGTTGCGGCAAATGAGAAGGCTCCTGGTTTCTCTTATCATCTGACCATTGTTGAATCTTTTGAACTTGTATTCTAATGGCATCCATCTGACTAGAGCATTCATCCCTTATAGCACTGATTTGTGTGGCATGGTGTTCTTGCATGTGTTTTATTACTTTATCATTCCTTTCCTTTATGTCCATCAAGCAATGCTGCATGAAATTTATTTCTTCTTTATGATTCGCTTGCATGTCAGCCAACTGATTGTTATGATTGAACGTCATAGAGTCAATTTCCCTATCATGATCAGCTTTCATGGTCACCATATTTTCCTCTAAGACTGACATCTTGCTTTGCATGCTTCTAATTTCTATTTCATATTTAATTTTCATGGCCTCAATTTCCTCAGCATGTTGATTTTGTGTGACCTCCAACTCCCTATTACGTTTTTCCAGGTGGGTGCATAAAGTTTTAACATCATTGATAAGACTAGTTTGATTGCTTTCCATATTTCTTACCAGCATCATTAGATCTTGTATAATTTGCTTTTGTTCTTCCCTTTCAATATTATTTGTCCCTGATTTTCCACTATGATGATCAACAATATTTCCGGTTGATGACACATTCTGATCTTGAAAACTTTCTTCAACAGCTGGATTTTTTACAAGATTACTTTCTTTCGTTTGCACAGTTTTAGAGGTAGAAGGCAAGCTGTTTGGACTATCATATCTATCTTTAAAAGCATTGAGAATGTCTTGTAAAGAAGTGAAAAAATCATTAGGAAAATTATTAAACCAACTCAAGGCATCACCCTCTAAAGAATGGACAAATAGACACATCTTGAAATCTTCATGATTATATTGAGGAAATCTACAATATAAGATCATTACACCAGTAAACCTGTTTAAATGCTGTCTAACAGTGACCGAATCACCACCCGAGAACTTAAATAATTTAGAAATGGCATCTTTGGGGAGCTCAGGGAGATTATCAATAAATTGACATGGTTTACATGAATAATCCATGATGAACAATAAGGGATCAAATGGATGATAGAAAGAGATTTCTGCTCAAGAAAATTAAGAGATGAAAGAAGTGGAGTCGCCACTTGAACAATGAATCTGATTCTAGGATCCCAAAAGTAACCACAAGCAGATATGAGGAAAGCTTCTTGTCTGGGAAAAATAAGAAAGTGGAGTCGCCACCCAAACAAGAAACAAACCCAAGAGATGCTGCTGATATGGGATGAAAAGATGCCAAAAATATTGAATCTGCCAGCTCAACTGAGAGGTGAGAGATGAGAAGATGAATGATGAAAAGATGTTGAAAAACCAAGGACAGAAAAACTCTATCCCCGGCAACGGCGCCAAAAAATGTTGTCGCGCAGATTGACACGACAACGCTCAGACCGGGGGCTGTCACTCTGATCCCCGATCCCTCCGTTTAAGCCTGTCTCCCGCGGCTAAGGGGGGTAGACCCTGTGAGATGATGAGACCAACTGTCGACCAGTTGGTTGGGAGACACGAGATACGATATAAAAAGCACTCAATGGATTTGATTATTTAGCAGACCAGTGCCTTAAGAGATTGTTATTAAAACGATTACTTGTTAGATGATTATAGAAACATGAACCGTGAACAGCAATCATTTGTCATCACAATGCTCTTAGAATGATCAAAATGATATCCAGCAACTGAAAATTTAAAAAAGATGAATGCTTTAAACCACCACGAATCATAAACCATTAACCAGATATCAACTTCGCATCTTGACTTGAAAATTCAGCATGAAAGATATAACATGAAAACCACTGAATCTGGCAAAAATAATTTTCCACAAAAATTTCTAGATTTTTTCAAAAAAAAAAAATTAAAAAAAAGCAAAATTCTAAATCTAAACCTAAACCCTAAAAAACCCTTTAAGAAAGATTTTTTGTATTTTTATTTTATTTTAAAACCAAAATAAAACAAAATTTTAAAATCTAATTAAAATTAAATCTAGAACATACAATTAAAATCTAAAAAAAATCTAAAAAAAAAATTAACTATACAAAAAATAAACCTAAGTCTAAAGAATTTTTTTTTTTTATTTTTTTTTTAAAACCATAATAAAACAAAAATTTAAATCTAAAAAATCTAAAACATTAAATCTAAACAAAAACTAAATATTAAAATCTATATTAAACAAAACTATAACATAAATAAATAAATAAATAAAAAAACAAAACTATGAAAATTAAAATTCAAAATATATAAAACTAATCTAAATTAAAAGAACTACGCTTTACGTTTTCTATATATACATCAGAGCAATACGATTTAACCTGTGATCAAAAGAAAAACAAAACTGTAACAATATCACCGTGAAGACTACGAACGACGAAACTGCATCAAAATGCATTCAAAATTTGGGCACGAATATTGTAGTGGAAACCCTAGCCGTCAACAAAAAAAACGCAGGCAAATGCATATCTAAAATGCTGAACGATGAGACGTGACCGACCAGAATGAAAATTTCAATGCGTAAACCCTATACCACTGTGCGATATAACTCACGTGAGGCTGAAATGTGTGATGCGACGACCATAGGTCGATTTGACGCAGATACATAAAGAATTTTACCTGAGCATAAGACTTGATAATAGATTTTATCTGCTATGATGGATCGAGTTTACCTGCCGATTTAATCGATTGCGGAATCCTGGATTGACGCGTTCAGACCTGAGGCGATGAAGCAATCTAAAGTCTTCAACGGATGGCTGTTGAAAATTTCTGATGCCCACACGCTTAACGCATCTTTAGAAATCACCCTGCTCAGAACTCACGATGCTCTTGGCCCACTTAAACTGGAGATGGATCGAAGGTCTGATGAATTCGATTTATGCCTTTTGCTGTCAATAGAGGAAAATGATCATCGCACATTTCAGAAATCTGAGCGCTTGTAAATGGAATGATCAAATCTGATGAAACCTCAAGAAATCCCTGCGCAGAATAGTAAGAGGGACACGCCGTCTGCGTGAATGAAAAGTTGTGTATAGATGAATTGTTCGCTGACGGCGAATTTGCTTGAAATCTTTGACGGGTAGCTGATTTATTTGTTAAAGACCTTGTTTTCTGATGCCTGCCAAAAATGATGAAATCATAAAACCAAAATCAAAGCCCTACTGAAGACTGTATGAAGCAGAAATTTAAAACCCTAGATCAGAAAGTTGAAACCCTAAGACAGCTAATTAATTTACAAATTGTGGCCCCTGAAATGCCAGATTTAGCATTAACAGCAGCAATATTTTCGAAATATCAGAAAACTTGAATTCTGCTGTGAACAGAAAGAAAATCTCTCATGCAAAACAGGAAATAAACTTTAAATGATTAACCCAGGGCCAAAATCAGCTGGCCTCTGCAAAGAAACGCCTGTGGGAGTCGGCTGGTTCAGCCTAGAACTTCCCCAAACGCCCACCAATATTCTTTACTAAAAAGTTTTCCTGCACATCTCAAGCAACCATCAGCAAAGAGAGAGAGAATGCTGCTAGATCTCAGGAAATAATGGAGATACCTGCCATTATTTCAGAAACCCTAGCAACACTCAAACCCTAGCAAGTGAACAAGATACCTGTGCTCACAATACTCTAAAAAAAAACAAGCTATGATTACTGGCTGAAAACTGAAATATGCAGAAAATTAAAGATCTCACAGCAATTCTAGAGAGTAA
Organism: Pinus tabuliformis; assembly: GCA_031772625.1. Taxonomy (NCBI): domain Eukaryota; kingdom Viridiplantae; phylum Streptophyta; class Pinopsida; order Pinales; family Pinaceae; genus Pinus; species Pinus tabuliformis. Next base: position 241,547,936 of record CM062815.1, read on the forward strand.
CACCAACACGATTTGGACCCCAAAGTCTTCTTTTATTAACCAGAAATCAGATTACAAAAGAGCTTTTTCAGTACAAACTCACAGATCAGATGATCTGAAATGACCCCTAGCACCCTACTTAAAGGAAATGCCTCCAACGGCTAGTTCGAGTGATCCATGTAGAAATGATCTCGACCGTTGATGAGGATCAAGACATCTCTTGATCTCATCCGTCGATTTATTCACTTAAAATATTATTATTTTATTAGTTAGGGTTTTTGCTTTATTTTTTTAATTTTTTATTATTTTTTATTTATTTCATTTTTTAATTTTTACTTATTTTATTATTTTATTATTTTTATTCATTTTTTAATTTTTTTAATTCATTTTAAAATGGATCATCGAACTAAGCCTTCAGAAACATCACCTAGGACCTAGGACTTAGGACTCATGAGGGGATTTAAAACATTTTTCGACCCTCAGGACACATTACATCATGACTTTTACAATTTACATCTTAAGGGAGAAAACCCCTTTAACATAGACCCTCACAAATCACCCAGTTCTGCGACACAACTATAATCTAGCAGATCAACACACTAGGATTCTCCTAAAATTCCAATGACAAAATCAATCCCGGCTTTGGGGTCAGGTTTGAAGGAAAACTCTGTCGATCCGTGGATCGGTGAGACGAAAAACCTTCCGGGACATAGATTATCATCAGAAAGTTAGGTCCACCTAGGCAAATTACATACATGACTCATGTCTGCTAAGATTATTTACAATCAATACATGCAGACTGGGTTTACAATCAAAAAAGATCAAGTTGTTGATGATGGGAGGATGGCACGGACATGCTGATCAGGTGCTGCCCCTTTTTGCCAAGAAAAGGGGGATGTACTGCATGGGTAGTTGACCAGTAGAGGTCAACAATTACCCCGTTCAAGAATGATGTCTTGACATCCATTTGATGAATCTCCCACCCCATCTGTGCTGCAAGAGATATCACGGTTCTAATAGAAGTATACATGGCTGCTGGGGCGAAGGTTTCTTCGTAGTCTATCCCTTCCTTTTGAGCATACCCTTTAGCCACAAACCTAGCTTTGTATTTCTCCACACTGTCGTCTACAGCATATTTGACCTTGTAGATCCATCTCGAACCTACCACTGATCTGTCCTGAGGCCTAGGTACCACTTCCCAGACATCATTGACCATTATAGAGTTGTATTCCTCCACCATAGCATCTACCCATACTTGATGTTGAACGGCCTCCTGAAAACTAGAAGGTTCCCCAACCTGAGCTACTAAGGCCTGGTATCTGTCTGGTTGTCTTTGCTCCCTTTTATTATTCCTGGGTGCACCAATGAAGTCCTCTACATCCCGTAGAATCTGTCGGAGTTCCCAGCTCGTTCTTCCACTGGTAGTAGGCACATCTATTAGCTCTTCCTCTTCCTGAGATTCCTCATGTTCTAAAGTTTTGTCTTCAAGAGAATTTTAGGTACTAGTTTCCGCTGATCGAAGTGGCTTAACTAACGACTCGTCTTTCGACTGCTCCTCAAAAGGCATTTCTCAAGATTTCCTGAAAGCTCTATCCTCCATGAAATTTACATCCCGCCGTACTACCTTCCTACTCCCTAGAAGATAGACTCTATATGCCTTAGCATTCTCGCTATATCCCACAAGATATCCTTTCTCAGCAGTTTGATCTAATTTCTTTCTCTTTTCTTCGGGTATACAGCAATACGCTAAACTCCCAAATATTCTGAAATGACTGAATTCAAGTGTCTTCCCTGTGAAGACATTCTCAGGAGTGATTTTTCCCAATGCCCTATGTGGAGTCCTGTTCTGGACATAAACTGTCATGCTGCATGCTTCTGCCCACAGGAATTTAGGCATATCCTAATCATACAACATTGCCCTAGCTGCTTCCACAATAGTCCTGTTTTTCCTTTCTGCTACTCCATTCTGCTCCAGATTGTAGGGAGTTGTCCACTCTTTTCTCATGCCTTAGCGCAAAAATCAGTGAAGTCCTTGTCAACATACTCTCCACCATTGTCTGAGCGCAACACTTTTATCTTCTTTCCTGTCAAATTCTCCACTAGAGCCTTGAACTCTTTGAATCGACCAAAAACCTCATCCTTGGTTTTTAGAAAGTAGATCCAAGTCTTTCTGGAGTGGTCATCGATGAAGGTGACGAAGTATCCAGGAATTGGCACCATTAAGAGCTTTTGTGGACATCGGTCCAAAGATATTTGAGTGTATCAATCCTAGCACACTCTTAGCCCTATTGTTACTTCTGGAAAACGTTGTTTTGGCATACTTGCCCAGAGCACACCCTCTACATACATCATCTCGTTCGGTACTTAGTTCTAGAACTCCCAATACTGTTCCCCTGAGAATTCTCAGAGCCCCATGGTGTAAGTGTCCCATCCTCCTGTGCCATAGTTCATTCAAATCTTTGTCTCCATTACTGCCTATCAGTGACATTAGTGATTCTAGCTGCAACCTGTACCACCTGTTACTTCTAATTCCAATCTGGGCCTTCTTTTTCCAACTCGGGTATTTGACATATACTTTCTCCTTAATGAAGAAAACGTCATAGCCCTTGTTTTGAAGTTGAGATACGAAGAGTAAGTTCATCCCCAATCCCGACACATGCAGCACATTGGTTGCTTGAAGCCACTCTCTTGCTTTGGTTTGAAAGACCACAGTACCTCTTCCTACCAGAGTACACTTTGCCTTATTTCCCATGGTGATCTGAAAATTCATTGTTTCTTCCTGATAATCTAAAAAACATTCTCAGATTCCTGTCATATGCCATGAAGCTACATTGTCTATATACCAAACCTCAGAGGAGGCCGAGCTTGCTAAGCAAGTGACTTCTTCCAATCTGGAAGCTAACATAGAGTAATCGTAATTCATGTCCATTGTGCATGTTTCAGGAAATCTGCGCGAGTCCCCTTCACTGGATGCCTCTGCATCATGCTCTTGACCCATAGTTGATTTCCCTCTCCTGTTGTCGGATCTCTCCTCTGATACCATGTGAAAATTTCTAAACTGAAATTCTACTGCAGCAACTGATTTATTTCACCTACTTATTATTCACAATAAGTTATTTATGAAATCCCTTCAACAAATATTAAAATAAATTCTACTGCAATTATCACACAATTACCCAGAGAAAAAATACATGCACAAGAACCAATCACATCAACACAGTTGTTTTTGGACAATTGTCCCTGGAAAAACCCAATGTGGGAAAATCGGTGTAGCAGATGAGGGCTTTATTAATCTTCAACAACAACTGTTTTTACAAGGAATGATTTTACAGAGAAACTGAAAGAAAACACCTGAGAATTTCCCTTTAAGATTTTCTGACACTTTGGAGACCCTACTCCTACTCTTGCATCACCTCTGCATCACTCTGCGTGGCTCAGCATGGCCCTGAGTGGCTCTGCGTCCCTCTGCGTCAACCTGCGTGAGGGTTGCGTCTCTCCTCTAGACTGTGTCTCTCTCTGCGTTGTCTCCCACTGTCCCTGCATCACCTCCTCCTCAGTCACTGCCTGCTGCTGATGCCCTCCTCTTCCTCCACCCTGCAACTCTCCCTCTGAAATCGATCTCCTTTACTTGAGAATCGATTTTCCTAGAGATACTGAGTATCTGTCGGTGTGTCTCCAAATGATCCTCAAGTCTTCTCTTATACTTTTCCTGTTGATGAATCAACGGCCGAGATTAAGTCCCTAATCAACGGCTAAGATTAAAACAGACTTGATCCTCGTCTCTTAGAAGCTTCTCACCCTTATCTTTATTAATACCCATTAATATTTTTATTTTCCTAAGTTTAGACTTAGGAACCAATTATTAATATTAATTATCTTAATAACTCCTCATCCGGGTGGAATTTCTCAAAACGATTTCTAGGTCTTGGAGATCTCATGTGCCTTAGCCTCTCCTCCAAATTTCAAGGCTAGAGCACATCTGATGCTACCAAAAATCAACATTCAGCTTCTTAGAGGACTATGATTATCCTCCTTCTTCATGCAAGGAATATTGATGACCCATCCAACCTATAGATGTCCTTGCAATCATGAATCATTTAACCAAACTTAATTATAGAAATGAAAAGATACTTACTTGTCATGTGAAGATGAAATCTTCACCTTGATCATGTTGGAAGTGGTTGAAGCAGATGCATTGATGCTTCCTCCAGATGAGATCCTTGTTGTACTGATAGGAAGATTGCCTTCTTTGCCTTCGAGTTACTTTGACTTATACATCTGACAAACTGTTGATGTACTTGGGATGGCACTGCATTGCTATCACATAAGTAGACCATGGAACCTTGTAGTATGCAGCATTGTGTAGAATCATAGAGTATTGAGGTCGCTTGCCATGATGTATAGAGACCAGTGTTGCACACATCGCGATAAAATCGCGATAAAATCGTAAAATCGCGATTTTTTAATTTTTCCGATTCAAAGCGCGATTTTTATCGAAAAAATCGCCCCTTTTTTTTATAGCGATTTTTATCGAAAAAATCGCGATTTTTTGAAAAAATCGGGAAAAAATCGGAAAAATCGGGAAAAAATCGGAAAAATCGGGAAAAAATCGGAAAAAAGCGGGAAAAAATCGTTTGGCACAAAAATATTCATTTTTTTTCAATTTTTTTTCAATTTGTGCCAAACGATTTTTTCCCGCTTTTTTCCGATTTTTTCCCGATTTTAACGATTTTTTCCGCTTTTTTCCCGGCGCCGATTAAATCCCGATCGCGATGTGTGCAACACTGATAGAGACCCATTAGTTAGAATTGTTGTATCATAGGACTTCTTCATTTTATATTGAGTACTGTTTATACAAACTTCTATATATATGCCCTTGAATACATATCATCAAGCTCTGAGAATCTGAGATGTCAAGACTGTTCCTTTTATAGAAAGGATTCAATCTAAGGTTGACATCTTCATATAGTGGCACCGAGACTATGGGTAGAATGGGACTTGTAAAATAAATGTCATCTAGTTGTGTATATCTGAACTGAACTGTTGAATGAGCTCTCCTAATCGAGTCTTCTGCCTATGATCATTTGCATCTTTTGTCCAAGTTTTTCTGAGGCTAAGAATGTGGGAAGAATCTGAGTATAGGTCATCAAGTTGAGAGAGACTGTAATTCAAAATTGTGACATTGTATATCGTTGTTGTAGACTGATCCTTGAATGTCACTTTTAGTTGCCCTTCCTTGACTTTAGCACCTTAGCTATGATACCATGCTGAAGAATCTAGGGCAGTTAGCATTAGTAAGATTCTTCTAGAGTTGATAACAATTTGTGAAGTGCTTTTACAATTTATCTTAGCTTGATCTTCTTCTTATTATTAGTGTGTCTGCTTACTTCATCAAACTACTACCAAAACAAAGAGACAAGAACTCGAGAAGTTGGCATTCTGCCAGGGCCAAAACCTCCCCCTCTTGGAGAGGAAAACCCGCACGTAATTCTTCTTATAGAGATTCCAATTGACGAACACCAAGACCATGACCCTTGACCTACTAGGCCACTCCAAGACCAAGACACTAATCCTCTTCTTTGTCACTGCTGAGATCATCATCACTGCTACTTCACGGAGGTCATGATTACTATACCTTCACTGAGATATTCATCATAACAACAAGATCATAGTCACTGCACCATTGCCACACCTTTACTGAGATCTTCACCTTGTAATTCTGTGTCCATCACGATCATGACTATACTGAGATCATAATTGTGTCCAAGATGAATGCCAAGATAGAGTGTGATACTGTGGGATCACCAAGATCCTTGACATCATAGCTACCCATCCAAATTTACAGTCCTGTACCCATCTGAAATTCAGTCCTGCACCCATCCGAAATTACAGTCCTGCACCCATAAAAGATTACAGTCCTGCACCTCATACGAAATTTCAGAGATGTCCAAAATTCTATCCTTCTGTGGTGACCCTAGCTGGGTATATATAGTGGTTTTCCCATCATAAATAAGCTAACATGTCAGTGAAGCGTTGTGTCTTTTTATTGGGCCGACATGACTGTCCTTTAGTTATTTAATTCAATTTGAGGCCGACATGATTGCATTTTTCATCGTTTTGCTTGTTGCCTTCTTCAAGAGGATTGTGCTTGTCTTGGAGGACTGTTCTAGACACTAGGTTGACTCATATACATTACATGTATGCTCAAGAAGAGATCTTTACACATGTCTTTTGACTCTTTGACTTTCCTAGACCTATGGAATGAGCAAGAAACTCATTCATATAATTTATAAAAATAATATTTCTTTTTCTTGACAAGTACAAAGATCAAAATTACATTGACGAATACCGAACCTAGTTACACTTTTCTTCAACAAGGACGAGGTAACATTCATCTCAACGACATTTTATATGTTCCAAGTTTGTGCAAAAATCTTATTTCTATTTCATCATTAGAAGAAAAAGGAGATAGAGTTGCTTTTATAGATGGTAAAGTAGTGGTTTGGGCTAACGATTCTAGCATTGAAGAAAGCTAGAACCATTGGAGTTCGAGGAGGAATAATCTACAGACTCTCATCTCCTCTAAGTCAAGCACTTGTCCACATTGACATAAGTTTGTGTGAACTTTGGCATAGAAGATTGGGCCATCTTCATTACAAGATCTTGCCAACTCTAAACTCCATTGTAAATGGGATACCAAATCTCAAAGAAGACCATGAAGGAGTCTGCAAAGGCTGTGCTCTGGGAAAGAATGCAAAGAAACCATTTGCACATAGTAGATTAGAGCTCAAGAGATTCTAGATCTCATCCACTATGAGGTATGTGGTTCCATGTCTAAATCACTTGGAGGTCATCTATATTATGTTACTTTCATTGATGATCATTCAAGGAAAGCTTGGGTTTATTTACTTAAATCCAAGGACGAAGTATTCATAAAATTTCAAGAATTCAAGAAAGATGTAGAAAATCTTACAAAAATTCCATATAAAGTCTGATGAGGTTGGAACCACTCTCAAACATCGTGAAACAATTAATGGTAATGTTAAAAATTGAAGTAAAAGTGACAATACCAAGAATTTAATATTACCATTAATTAACAAGGTCCTATACTTCTGAAAGAACTATCCCTTTTTTTCTGTCTTTATGGGTTATTAGACAAAAAATCTTGGGAGGAGCGCCCAGGTGTGCCCCTTCTGGGGAAGGGAGGGCAATCAGATGTCTCCCTTTTGGGGAAACATGTCCCTCACACTGGAGAAACATTTCCCCATGTGTTTCACCAAGTTTCCCCAAAGGGGGATATGGGGAAACGTTTCCCCAGGTGTCCTCCTGCCCCAAAAGCATGGGAAACATGGGGGACACACCCACCACCCTAGAGGATGCATCGCCATGGAACACTGATTTTTGTACCAACAAGAATGCAGCTTTACAAAAGAGAGTTGTATCTATGATAACCTAATGGCGCCATCCCATCAATGATTTCACTGTTCACATAACTTGTACTTTAATAAGAGAGTGAATTTCTCATAAAATAAATACCAAATGAACTACAAAAAACATGGCTCTGGAGCTGAAGACAGAACAGTGTTAAAAAATGGATATACCACAACAAAAATCCATAGAGTTCTAGGGAATGCCCTCCCAAAGACTGTCCCAAGGCACCAAGTGCAACCTGGTTCATCCTGGGAACACTATCACTGAACTCACTTTTTGGATTGTAATTCCATGAATCCAGGGACGCAAACCCACAATCGGAAACTCATTCGCGCCCCAAAAATGCATTCACATGGGCAGATGCAAACCCTGCTGCAAAGCTATTTTGATAATTTGTCAATGTTATACAAAGTTATTTCACAATGCAATTTGTCTAATTTCATATTACAGCTTGTTTTTTCTACTGGACTTGAATTCAGACTATGCTTCATTCTGACTTAAGTAATTAGAATTTAAAACTAACAATTAAATTTATTAATATAGAATGCAGCACTATTGATTTGCTTACTGTTTTTAGCTAAAATTGACTATTTTCATCTTCTATCTTGCGTTAAACTGCATAAACACTAAAAAGGTGAGGCACAAACATCCATTGCCTTCTTCTAATTTCATTCCTTTCGGGTGCTTTTTCTTGTGAATTTTCACTCCCCATCCAAATAAACTCCAACCTTGAATTAGCAATCTGTCCTGCAGGCTGCAGCTAGATTGCCTGGGTTGGATTAAAACTAAGGACCTACAGGATAGTGGAACCTTTTCAAGCAAATATTGCTCAATATGGTTATATGACAAACCTCCAGCAAGAGTTTGGTTTTATACATATATCACATAAAATTGAACGTCCCACTGAATGACATTAACAACAAAAACATGTTATATTTGGACTCAACTCTAAACAGATAACAGATGCCCGATACAAAATAATATTGGTCAATTTTTTATCCAGAAACTTATAAAAAATAATTAAGAAATTAAAACAAAACTTGAAAAAAAAATTACTACCTGCTTGTCCCAGAATATAAGGTGTTGATGGTTTTCCTTGTCTCCACACCTTAAGGCTGGTCATGCTTAAAGCTAAGACAACACCACCCAATAGACACCCGAAAAGAGTGGCAACCATATCCCTAGTAATAAAAAACCCTACCAATGCTCCACCTACAACAAACCCACCTGCAAAGAATATGAACAAAAACAATGATGTTCCTATTTCATAGACAGAAAGGTAAACTATGTTTCATAAATTAATAAACTGAATTGTGTTCATAGATTCACAAGAGACAAAAGAAACTATATTTTACAGCACACTCATGACTCACAATTCCTAAGTATTTTGCAAGAAATTTAAATATCCAGCCACTAAGAGAACTCTATATATTTCATTTTTCAAGTCTTGTGGTAAACAGGCTACAAGATGAAGCTGCTATAGAGAATATGAATTAATGCCTGCACATTTTATTGATGCAAGCTAATGAATAGAATGCCAATATCATATAAAGGATTCCGGGAGGTAAACGGCAGTAGATAACTTTTATGAAGATATATAGAAGAATGGGTTTTACTAAAAAATCCAGACAAGCAATCACCAATTTAATAGAAGGAGATACAAGTAATCTCCCAAATTCCTTAACAAATATTTGATATGACCTTAGAAATGTTTGGAGTTATTCTTGTACAAAGTCTATGTTGGAATGAATTCAACTTTCATTAAGAATGATATACATATAAATACAACATTTAGACCGTTGGATTAAACTTCCAAGGTTTCTTTGACTTCTAGTAACTGTTCACCATAACCCTAATGGATTAAGTGTCCAACATTCCCACCCCTAATCCAAAGGGGTGTATATGAGTCCAAGAAGAGAGCTAATAAAAATGCAAAAAAGTATGGCAGCCAATGGCTGGATGTACTCGCTGAAAAAGATGGTTTAAGGAAGACCATAAACCAAATGAGGTGGGAGAACTCAAAGTCTCTGTTGGTGGTGGTTTAAGCCTGACCACCACCTCTAGAACTAAAGCTCAAAGCAATCCCTGGAACAATTCTGAATTTGACCAGAAGTTGAAGTTTTCTGCCGGTGGAAGTGCTCCTTGATAATGGTTTGAAGATGACCACATGGCACAAACTAATGTCGGTTTGAAGATGACTGCAAACTGTTGTAGAAAAAACTGAAGGTCTTCTACAGGTGGTGGTTTAAGGCAGGCCACCAACCCAAAAACACGCTCATGGAGCATGACTCTGTCTCTGGCTACAACTCTGAATTTGACTATGGTTGACTCTAGCTCTAGGCTCTGGCAGTTGGACTTGGCTCTAGTTCAATGACAGTGTATTAATATATTTAATGATTCTGATATCGGTTTAGGCTACAGGGTCTATTTGAATTGTTAATCGGGGTCGGTAAACTTGTGAGGCGCTCTGTGCTATATACATAGGAGGCAAGTCTTCACACTTATTAGAATGACAAAAGAGGTGCATGGGTATTTGGGATCAAATGAGAGGATCCACCTATCAACACAACACAATTACACGTGGCGCTACAGTCGCCTGGTTTCTTTAAGGGCGAGTTCAATGTCACTGGGTATAAATTGGCCAATTCTACAGCACTTGATTCTGCAGTGTATATTTCTACAACCGTTGCACATACGGCAGGCCACCAAATCCCCTAAACCACCGAACTAAGAAAAACCATGCATTCACGCATTCTAAAAGAAAGCTTCACACAGGCTAAAAGTAATATCACACTAACTAGAAAAGTAAAGCGACACACACACTTGCAATGGAAATTAGACAAAAGCCATAAAACGAGAAAACAATTTTAAATCTACTTACAAATAAACAGAGGAAATATTGGCACAAGATCGTACCTTGCGTAGGCCCTTACTCAAGGCCAGCCTGTGCCTCTACGCTTTTCAATCGTTCAACACAAGCACACTACTAAGATCCAAGATTCATACAAGATAGCAGAACAAAATATAAAACTTAAATGATCACACACAGACGATATGTATATTATGCAGGAAAAAATATCAGAATGTCTCCAATGTCTGCGTTTCCAAACGCTTACATATATATACTAAATTCATAGGTTCTAAATTTAAACACATAACAATATGGTTTGCTAAACGAAATGATCAAAAAGACAAATAGAAACTTGTTAGTAACTATCTACTGGTTTTGGTCAGTGTTTAAACAGACTTTGCTATTCTCGGCTTCCAGTGTGTATGCTTCAGCTTGACAATCCTATAGGTTCTCGGACGCAGTCATATCAAGTGGACCTAAATTGACCCAGCACTCCTGTAAACTCTTGGGAACAAGTATATCAGTTAGAGTTGTGTACAAGCTTTGGTTGCAACCGACCGAGATATCGGCTGCTGGTCAGAATATCAGAGGTGTAAAATCTGTTTTAAAACAGCGGCCCTATAAAATCTTTGGGAGTCCATGCACAACTTGGACTTGTCTAAATAGCTGTACAAGCTTGCTTCCTGTAGCTATAGACCGCATCCACCCGGCATTCATACTTAATCATAAAAAACTTATGAGCTTGGTCGAGGTGGCAGTTCCCTCACATCACAAAGAGAATGGGAAGGTTGCTTTGCCAACACATGGCCGTGATAGATATAACCAAAAACCATCCTCTACACAAGGAATCTTGAATATCGATCAGTTGTCAAACCTTTATTTATCACAAACCAATAAAATATATATATATATGCAAACCATAATAAGAATATATATTTGTACTTTTATCTAACCATACACACTTAAATACTCCTTTAACAATTCGTTTATTCTTTAATTCAAGCAAAAGAGATAAAGTACTTAGGCAAATGTACACATATATACCTATAGCTATGAATAACGAGATTATAGGGGATCAAGGGTAAAAGATGAAGGATATATATAGGCAAACTCAGTGTTTTGTAAAGTAAAAGGTTTCCATACGGAGGACTCATCATTCAGGTTGTGGCTCAAGCTCGCTTGATAGATCTTCAAAGCTAGTAACTAACCATCAATTCCCCCCAGTCAAATACAAGGTGAGAAGATGAAGAAATCTTCACTGCAAGACTAGTCAATACCCGAGAACAAATTATGCATATGACCAGTATATCTTCTTGGTTGTTGAAGACCATTGCCAAGAAGTGATCCATCCAAGGGGATTTTTTGTTCTTGTAGGAGTCTTGTTTTTGGAAAATTTGTTTCAATGATAGGTGTGCTTACCACAATGCTCACAAGGGTGACGATCAAAACACTAATCTTTCACATGGCCAACTCTATCACAATGTTGGCATCTGACAAGTTGTGGCCATGCAAGAGGAGCAAGTGAAGATGAATCATCCTGAAGAAACCCAGCACTATGAAATTGGATGGGCTTGGAATAGTTCGAAATATGAAAGGACAGATCCTTGTCATATCCAAGACCGATTCTATTCGTGTTGTTAACAACCTCTTCCCAAGGTATGATGATGGGCTTGGGAAGTGCAGGCTAAAGCTTTGCTTCTTTATGCAAATTTGCTCCTGAAATGACCTCACAAATTTGATTAATCTTTGATTGTTGATGGGAGTTAGAATCAAAAAGGGAGTTGTTATGAACAAAAACCAATTCAAAGTCACAACTCTCCTACTGTAGTTCATCTCATTGTACATGACACTCAAGTTGGAGAAACTCAATCATCTCTTGTGCATGATGTAGATGGATTTTAATATCAGTGATAGTGGCTTTGTTGAATTTCATTGTGCTATCAATAGTAGATAGTATCAAAGTATTCAGTAACTCTAATACTCTATCAAGTTTGGTCATTTTACAATAGCTCAAGCTTAGAAGATTAAGGGTGTCAGCTTCAACCGAAAATGCACCCACTTACAACGCAAATTCAACAAGTTGTCGGTACAATGCTAAAGGAGAATAAGAATAGAGGAAGGGTAAGACAGAGACTTCAAAGTGAGAATAAACACCAAGATCTTAGTTGGTGTTCAAGTACATTGAATACACAAAGCCACCTACACTACTTGCCTCCCCATAAACCACTTTGTAAGTTTGTATCTTTTCTAAGGCTTTCACCAAACCTTTTTGACAAGTTTTATCCCTTCAAACTGCCAACTTATTTAAAGAAAAGATGCAGCAAATAAATCCACAAATCCTATCTCAACTGCTAAATGGGTAGACAGCTGGTTGAAACTCCTCCAGGCCAAAAAAGATTCCCTTTTTAACTTTATTTTCCTCTTTTCATAAGAAGATTTTGTAAGATAAGTGTTCAGATAATCATGGCAATCGTTGTATCTTCAATTTAAGCAAACCTAAAAGAAGAAATTCACAGTTACGAAGCTACTTAAATCTGAATATAATAGATTCTTATCTGCACTAAACAACATAAACTTTAATGGCTTATCTCTATGAAAATTCGATGACCCTGAATCCTACTGCAGCAACTGATAATGTTTCTTGTATTTGTTAAATTAATCAGCTAAAGTATTTGCAGTTTCCTACGGAAAATATCGAAACATATACACTACATCTTTCACAAAATAATTCTGCGGAAGACATAAAAACACGGGAAGAATAGATGCACACACACAATAAAACACAGTTATTTTTGGACCAATGTCCCTGGAAAAACCCAACTCGAGAAAACCGGTGCAGCAGCTGAGGGTTGTATTATTATGCTGTAGTAAATCTGAGTACAAATCTATGGAAGCTCAAATCTAGCTTTCCATACAGAGAAAATAACTGACAGAAGTCTAGTGAGAAAAATCTCACTTCCACCAGTGATCCTACACTGACCTTAGCTCAAAATGAGCTGCTCCTTGCTGCCTTTGCGTCACCCAGCTCAGCCCAGCGTCTCCCCCTCTCTATTGATCAGCGGTTGCTCTAGAAACTTGATCTTCCTGGCCTCCGGGCTCCCACTCCGACTCCTGCCACTGAATCTCAACTTCTCCTCAGCAAAATACGGATCTCCCTCTGAAGCTCTGCGTTGCCTCTCTGCACTGTGTCAGCCTCTCTGTGGAGTACGTTGTCTCTCTACTATGCACTCACCAGACTAGAAAAACTTCCTTCCGACCTTACTATCACTGCCCTTCTCTCATTGCTTCAACTTTACTGAATCACATTAGGCAACACACAGCTGCTACTCTGGAGTTCGATTTCCCAGCAATATCGAATTCCTAGTGGCTCCAAGTGTGTTTTCCATCCCACATCGAATTTCTTCTTCTAATCTCTCGTTGAGGCTACAATAGCCAAGATTAAAACATAATCAATGGCTAAGATTAACAAGAACTCGATCCATGTCTTCTTCTAGAAGATTTCACCATGACTTAATTAATACCCTTTAATTAATCAGTTTTCCTATGTTTAGACTTAGGCACCATTAAAAAATGATTAATTATTTTAATTAAGTCATCTCTAGGTGGAATTTCCATAAACGATTTCTGGGTTTTGGATAATACATGTATTCTAGCCTCTCCACCAAATTTATTGGCTAGAACACAACCGATGCTACAAAAATCAACAATCTCAAATGATTTGGAAACTCTTAAGCTTGGGTGGCTTTTCCAGCATCTAGAATTTCACATGCCTTTCACAACTACACCAACCACTGTATTTCACCCTACCAAAGCCATAAACTACTTACACCATCTACACTTCATTGTTCAGGCGGTGTTCTACCACATCTACAGCGAAACTGAACTTCATTTTCATTTTTGGTTTTTGGTTTTTCTCTTATGAAAAACTTGTATCATAAATTTCACTGCAGAAACTTTTACATCCACATTAACATGAAAATACAAAAGAGGGGAGTTCAAGTACCTGAGATCTTTGGAAAATGTTTGTAGAGCTCAATTGGATTACTATGCAGTTTTCAACATTGTAAATGCAATTGATCCACTGGCAACATTATGACAAATACCTCTAGTCTTATCTAAGCAACTGTTATTATAACAGCCATAACTGCAGCTTCAGGTACTGTCCAATTCAATTAATTTCGAAACACAATACGGAGCTTTACTGGTATCGAAATCAAGCAGAACATATAAATAGACATATCCAGCCTCAGAATCCCAAGAGTATTAAAAGAATACCACACTACTAAGCTTCAACGAAGCAAACCTGATGAGGCAATATTCTTATCTTGGTGCACAGAATAAATAGCAGCACTGGACACAAACAGAAAGTGCCTATCGTGCCATGTAACTCCTCTGTCATTGGCATTCCCATGCTTTAAGCCATAATGGAGGGCAGACAGGGCTCTGCTCGACCTCCAACAGAATATCCCTCATTATGGTAATTGGCTTCTCTCACAATAAATTCGGAGGTGTACACGACCCTGACTATGGAGTCAAATCAAATCAAGAATATTTGTAACTGTGGCAACCAGGAGATTATGTTGTTAGGTCACCTCCTGTTTACTTCTCATCTCTTTGAAGATCATGAAATCTGACAATGACAGGACACTGTTGATGCCATCTTCTTCTTGAAAACTGACATACTCCTTTAGACCTCTTACTGTATTCATTCAAATTCCTAACAAGACAACATCTTTTGATTTCTATAACATAATAACTTTGATGATTGGGATGAAAATCTCATGATATGGCTTCAGCAATTGCAAGAGGTAGTGAAGACTGGTTACTTCCAATTTCGTATGTTATTGAGCAGCATTTGTAAAATTAAATATGGAAATTGATTTGCAAACCCTAAGTGTGGCGTAAAAATCCACTGATTAATGCAACGCCTATTTCCATTCCAGTCTTGCCAAAACTGAAGCAAAACATTAGTAACTCTATTCTGCCATTCAGTCCTCAAGTTTCAATATCTGAAGCGATTAATGTTGATACTCGTTCTGTTAAATTCTGATAAAAATATGGCTGTCAAGCATCAGAAAACAGAAGAGGTTGTTGCAGGCTCAACGATCACCGCTGCATTGAGGCTGATCCATGCATGGCATCTATGTAAATTTCTCCTTCAACAGTTTTGCGGAGAGAGGCAGCAATACAGCCACAAGGGTTTCTGCAAAACTGATAGGGATCTGTCAGGGTTCCCAGACCAAAGTCTGAGAAAGGAGGAGGATCCAGGAAGGCCACAAAACTAGTCGCTAAAGCTATTCAATGTTGAAATTGGTAGCTTGAGAAGTACTCCAAGCCCTAGGGTTCGGGGTTTTGGAGGAATGAGCTCCAAAAATGGCTTTGTGGGCTTAGAACCCAAGGTGTGGGTTTTGCACCCAAGCTTGTGGGTGTGAAACCACAAGGAGTTTTGGACATGTAACCCTTGGAGATTGTAGAGGACCCTAAATGGAGCTAGGGAACACAAAGAACAACACGAAAGGACATGTAGATTGTGAGAAATAAATTTATTTATGTGCTGGAGGGCTTGTGCAACAAGATGTCAAGTCAGCTGGATTAGTTTGGGCCCTAAAGGACAGTTCGTTGGCACCCTAGGAGAGGCATATAAATATGAGGTTCGTTGACGCTATTTGAGCATCCAATGTGCAACAATTCATAAGAAGAACGCCTCTGAAACAGCCCACAGGAATCAGAAGTTCAGCAATGGGACAAAAAGAGACTTGTCTTGGCTACTTTTCTATGTTGTTTGGGCAGATTCAGTTCAGGAGCAGGCCAAGTATTTCTGTGGATTCTTGGAGCTGTTTGGTGTGAATTTTGTGGTGGTTTTCTCCTCTAGAACATGCCGCAGTTCAGGGTTGTCTGAACAGGAGGGCGAAGGTCCTGTAACTTCCTAGCATAGAGGGCTGAGAGGTCTAAAAAGGGTGTGGATCAGCCCTAGAGGCCAACGAAGGAAGGCAGCATATGTGTTAAGAGAAGCTGCAGCTGAGTAGAGAGGTTTGGAGCAGGAAACAAGAGCTGAAGTAACTGTCATATTAGCCCTAACCAAGCAACCAAAACTATAGCAGAATGTTAAGTTTTTGGTATGTTCTATGCTAGAGCAATTTATTTCAATTTTAGTTAACTCGATACCTTTTCCTGATCAGCATTCACATCAGCATTTAAAGTAAACTGCAGATAGAACATAAATATAAATCGCAGAAGACAAGCCAAGACAAGAGGACACAAGATGTGGCGCTAGCCAGAGACAAACCCCAATGTGGGGAAACCCTTGATCAATTCTTCTTTTATGTTCTTCAAAGTTCAGCAGAGAGATCAGTTGAAGACATTCTGCTTCAACTGATTCTCCAAGGTGACGGCTTCACCTATCGTAGTGCTGCCTTTCGTCCATTTGCTGCACACAACTGTGTGACACCATGTTGTACTGTCACATGTGTTGAACCTTGATGACTGAGCTGCTCCTGCTCTCATCATCATGCTGCTCATTATTTATCATGCCCACTGTTTCATTCATCATAACGCTGCCCTTGCTAATGTGCATCATCATCATCATGCTGCCCTTATTTAGATTACTACAGAGATGGCATTATATCACTGCTGTTCATTGTGATAGGGTTGCTACAGGTATGCCATTCTATCACTGCTGTTCATTGTGATAGGGCTGCTACAGGTAAGATCTATCACTGCTGTTCATGCTACAGGTAAGATCTATCACTGCTGTTCATTGTATTTGTGCTGCTACAGGTATGCCACCGAGGTCAGGTATCAAGACTGCTTCTTTCCATGAGAGGTTAGTTAACTACGGTGATGTGTTCAGACCTTACATCACTGCTGCCTCTATTACCCAAGATTATACAGCTTCATTTGAGCGAGGTCTTGACTGCACCTGTGGCTCTACTTAGGGCTTGTGTAATACCTCCTTTAGCTGTTGATGAACCCCTCGTTGTCTGTGGCTTAGAACAGCGAGTTAGGGACTCTTTTAGGGCTTCTTCTAACAGCGAATTAAGATCTCTTCTAGACCTGTGGCTAGGGCTCTTCTAGGGCTTCCTTTGACTGCGTTGAAGCTCCTTTAGACAGCGTATAGAAAGCCTCTCCTTGCAGCGTTATAGAGTCTCCTTTTCTTAGCTGTATGAACAGGTCCCCTTGCTAGGACTGCGTTTAGATGTATTAGGGCTTCTTTAGGCAGCGTATAAAGGCTTCCTCCTTGACTGCATATAAGGGCCTCTTGGACTGTGTATTAGGGCCTCTATCTTTGACTGTGTATAAAGCCTCTTTTACTGCGGCCAGATCTCCTTTACCCTGCGGCTAAGTGACCTTAGTGAACTGTGTCTAGGGCTCTCTTAGAAGACCCTTTCCACTACGTCCTCCTTGAGAGAGCACAACCCAAACAAGTGGAGAGGAGAGATCAAGAGAGACAAGTGTGTTTCAAATGACTTCCAAGTCCTCTATATTTATAAAAAAACATAGATGATGAATAGACACGACTATTGGGCTTCTGAGCCTACATAGGTTGTTGGCCGACTTGACAATATGTCTTATAATACAAATAAATTCATAACTCCATGAATACTTATCAGAATCGGATGATATTTAGATCAATCCTACACCTCTCAATGAGAGGGATCCAATAAAAATATCAGCTGCCATAAATAAGATGACCCACATGGAGTTTGGCCCTAGTTGCCAATTTTAACACTCCCTCTCAACTAGGGAGAACTCCATCCACTGATCCATTTGTTCGACTGTACTATCTCTGCCATTAGTGCCTTGCACTACTCTACTCAGCTCTGCTGGCTCTGCTCAACTCTGCTGGCTCTGCTCTGCTCAGCTCTGCTAGCTCTGCTCAACTCTGTTGGCTCTGCTCTGCTCTGTTGAGCCATGAAGAAGAAGAATTGATCGAGAATGTGTCATACCATTCTCCACTGACCCGAAGTCAGTCTTGGAGTGTGTACCACTGGTCCCAGACCAGTCCTCAACCAACCCGAAGTCAGTGTCACAGTGGGTACAACTCCTACCACTGGTCCCAAACCAATCCTCTACTGACTCGAAGTCAGTCTCAGAGTATGTACCACGGGTCCTAGACCAGTGCTCTACTGACCCGAAGTCAGTGTCATAGTGGGTACAACTCCTACCACTGGTCCCAGACTAGTATCATTGATCCCAGATCAATGAAGGTCATCCTAGCATAGGGAGTACAGTAGATACAACGATGCGTCCATCAATACTACTATGGTCCCTATCCTCATTTCCCTCCTCATTGATCAGATGTGAGGTACTTCCCATGAGTCCCGGACTGCATGGATAGGATGCCTTGACAGGAGAAATAATCAATCCTGTCCACAGGAGAGCGAATCATCCTGTCCCACAAGACAGCGAATCATCTTGTCCATAATCGCCATGGAGAACACATCATCCAGGCCTCATAGGAGAACTAATCATCCTGCTACACAATCGTCATGGAGAACACATCATCCAGACCTCACAGGAGAACTAATCATCCTGCTACACATGAGAGTGAATCATCTGTTGAAATTTGGTACCGGAAGACAGGTGGTTCCCTTAGGCTTTGATCTTTGGCCTAGGGAAAAGTGTCCAAAAGAATTTAATTTTTCTCCAAAAGTAACTTTATAATTTTATAAAGTTAAATCTAATTTAAAAGTGACTTTAAGTGATAAAGTTACTAAGTCTAATTTTAAAGTGACTTTTATAAAGTCAATGAAAAATTAGAAAGGAAAAGTGACTTTGGAAATAAATGACTAAATGGGTCTTTATTAAAGTGGGGTGAATTAAAAAATAGAAAGTGAGATTTAAATGAGCATTTAATCTCAGCCATTGATCTAAATCTATTTCAGCCATTGGATTTAGGGATCACCCAAAAGTCACTTGGGGTTAGATTAAAGGAGGAAAGGGAGGAAAAGGTCATTTATTCTTTCATGAGCAGATTGGGAGAAGGAGAGCAAGAGAGCAAGAGAGATTTCTGAGCAGGAGGAGGAGACAGCAGCTTGGTACACATTCCAAGGCAGCAGTGGAGCAGATTTGTACAGCTATTTCAGCACACAGTGAAAGGCAGATTTTGGCATGATTTTCGAAGAGTGGTTTGCACAAAAATCGAGGAGCAGTTTGCTGATTTTTCTGCACGCAAAACGAGGGTCGTACAGCGCATTTATTGCAGGCCGTACAGCGCATTTATTGCAGGCCGTACAGCGCATTTAATGTTGGTCGTACAACAGCATTTAATGCTGAAAGTGGGCACAAAAATTGAGGAGGTCGTACAACATTTATTGTTGTCCTGTTTGCTGTAATTTCCAGTTTGCTATGAGGCATAGGAAAAGAGATAAGTTGTAAATTTGCTTGCTGATTTTTTTCGCTGAATATTTCTCACTATGAAAAAGGAATTTTCAGAAATAAAGAAGAGCTCTCGAACTGGTTTTCCCCAAGAGTTGTAGGGGGTTTTTCCAAGGTCACATTGACCAAAAATCTCAGTGTTTAAATGTGTTTTAATGGCTGTTTATTACTGCTGATTTTTATTTCTGCAATTTCCAGTATTCTGTAAAATTTCCAGAATTTGTGTTTTCAGCAAATTTATTTTTCCCAGCTTGTTAAATGTATGGTTATGGGAAAGGGCATTTAACTATATGGGAGAAATAAGGAGAAACTGAAAACCAGGGTGGGAAATGAGAAATTTCTACATGGTATCAGAGCTTGAGTGCTGAAGGGCAGTTTGGGACAGCAAAAGGAAAAATTACAGCTACTGATTTTTCACTCAGAAAATTCCAGCACGCTGATTTTTCATAAACAGCAGTTTTATCTTTACTACAACAGTGTTATTTTCAGTTTTAGGACAGCAGGATGTCATTGGGATTGAGGGTGGAAGATAGGTTGGATGGGCATACAATTTACAGCGTTTGGAAGGAGAGAATGCAGAGTATCTTTGAGGAGGCAGAAGTCTGGGATATCATGGTGCATACCACACAGAACCCTGTTGATGTGCCTACTGATGCTACTCAGTTGACAGCTTATAATAAAAACAACAACAAGGGTAAGAGGCTGATTCTAGACGGAATCAAAGACCATTGCATTCCTCATGTGAGAGGAAAGAGCAATGCCCATGAGATGTGGACAGCATTGTCTAATCTCTACCAGAGTACCAATGAGAACCGGAAGATGGTCCTAAAGGAAAAGCTGAAGAACATTAAGATGGGTAATGATAGTGCAGCTGGATATCTCACAAAGATTACTAATGTGAGAGATGAGTTGGCAGCGATTGAAGAGGCCATTCCACCCACTGAGTTGGTGCGGATTGCAGTGAATGGCCTCCCCCGTTCATGGTTGAACTTTGCTGATGGGGTTTGTGCACGTGAGACCCTTCCCACATGGGAGAGGTTTTGGGCTGATTGCATTGAGACAGAGATCAGGAAAGGTCAGCTTGGGGCAGCCAAGCCAGTTGAGCAGGATGAGGATGTAGCATTGGTGGCAGGAGGCAAGAAAGGCAAAGGGAAGAAGCAGGCTTCCACAAGCAGTGGTGGGGGCAAAGGCAAAGGTAAAGGTAAACAGGGGAACACACAGAAAGACTATTCCAAGGTGAAGTGTTGGAATTGTCAAAAGATGGGACACTATGCAGTTGTGTGTCCGGAGAAGAAGAAGAAGAAGGGAAGAATCAGGACGTGGCAGCTTCAGCAGAGATTGAGGACTTTGCAGGTCGTTTTGTCGGGAGTTTGCGTTCACTACGTGTGAGTCCTCTAGTGCAGGATCACCTGCCACACAGGTTCAGAGGGAGCATGCTTTTCCCTCGATTAGCGGAGCATCTTCAGGTATCTGGTATGTGGACAGTGGGGCTTCACGTCATATGACAGGAGTCCGTGAGTACTTCTCAGAGCTTTCAGAGAGTGGCACTGATATAGAGGTAGTACTCGGTGATGACAGAGTTGTTAGAGCAGTCGGGGTGGGGACACTGACATTTCAGAGGGAGTCCAAACCTCCCTTGAAAGTGTCAGATGTTCTTTATGTGCCAGGGATGAGGAAGAACCTCATATCCGTCTCAGCTTTGGAGGACAGAGGATATGAGGTACTATTCAGGGAAGGACAGGTGTTGATGTATCCCAGGGGCACTCCAGCTGATTCAGCTAGAGTGATAGTTGTACGCCATGCAAAGGTGTACAAGTTTGCATTCCAGCCCCTTTTGGCATTGAGCAATAGTACCAACAGCAGAGCTAGCAGTTCTGAGCTGTGTGAGATTTGGCACCGCAGGATGGGACATATGTATCATGGAGCCTTGAGGACATTGCGGGAGATCACTACAGGTGTGCCAGATTTCAGTACTGATCACTTTGATACTTGCAGAGGTTGTGCGATGGGCAAGTTTGCGAAATCCCCTTTTCCCAGCAGTGACAGCAGAGCGACTGGGATACTTGATTTGATTCATTCTGATGTGAGCGGTCGGATGTCTCATGTTTCCTTGAGTGGATATGAGTACTATGTTTTATTCATTGATGATCACTCCAGGAGGACCTGGATTTATTTTTTGAAGACCAAGAGTGAGGTCTTCAAGTGGTTTCAGGAGTTCAGAGCTCTTGTGGAGACATAGACAAGTCGAAAGATCAAGTCCCTGAGGTCGGACAGTGGAGGAGAGTACACACTTGGAGAGTTTGTTGACTACTATGCGGAGGCAGGCATTAGGAGGGAGTTCACTGTTCCTTACAACCCCTAGCAGAACGGGGTTGCAGAGAGGAAGAACAGATCCATCATAGGGGCTGCCAAAGCCATGTTACATGATCAGGGGTTGCCATTGTTCTTGTGGGCAGAGGCCTGCAACACAGCTGTTTACTTGCAGAACAGGAGTCCGCATCATGCCTTGGGGCACATGACTCCGAAGGAGGCTTTCTCTGGGTAGAAGCATGATATTGGTCATCTTCATATCTTTGGATGCATTACATACTCCTATATACCCAAGGAGAAGAGGACCAAACTAGAGCCCACCGCAGAGAAGGGTATCTTTGTGGGCTATAGTGAGACCTCAAAGGCCTTTCGGATTTACATTCCTGCACAGAGGAGAGTTGTTGTCAGACGGGATGTGAAGTTCGAGGAGGACAAGGCCTTTAGGATGTCATGGGAGTTGGAGTATCTGGATCAGCCAGACCCTCAGTAGCAGTTGAGTTAGTCGCAGGGATCAGTGGGCAGGGATCAGGAGGATCCGGAGGTACATCTATGAGGATGTCAGGTCCGTCAGTGAACAGTGGCTCGCCGAGCCAGAGGGATGGTGCTCCGGGCAGCATGCAGAGCAGTTCACTAGGAGTCCACTGATGGACAGTTCACACGGTACCTTAGCTTCTACAGATTCAGGTGCAGGCAGGAGGACAGCAGACAGACAGTCAGGAGTTCAGGCTCCTGATGATGATGATGAGGAGTTTCATTCTCCAGTGGGAGAAGTGCGCTCAGGGAAGAGGAAGCCCAAGTGGCTTCAAGACACCTTGAGAGACGCCACATCTGTTGCTGAGCCGAAGAGGCCGGTCAGAGAGAGTAGACCACCTGAGAGGTTTTGTAGCTATATGGCGATGGTTACCAGCATCCTTGACTCTAAGCCTTCTAGCTATGAGGAGGCAGCTAGCCAACAGGTCTGGAGAGAGGCCATGCAGGAGGAGTATTCTTCTATCATGAAGAATGATGTTTGGGAGGTGGTGCCGAGGCCTGAGGGCAAATCCGTGGTTACTTCCAGATGGCTTTACAAGGTAAAGCATGCTGCAGATGGCAGCATTGAGAAATTCAAAGCAAGGTTTGTGGCTAGAGGGTTCTCCCAGGTAGAGGGAGTTGATTATGAGGAGACTTTCGCTCCCGTGGCTCGATATACTTCGATCCGCTCCATTGTATCGATAGCAGCAGAGATGGGTTGGAAGATCCACCAGATGGATGTGAAGACTGCATTTCTCAATGGCTTCATACAGGAGGAGGTGTACATTGAGCAGCCACAGGGCTTTGAGGTGCGTGGGAAGGAGTCCCATGTGTGCAGACTGAAGAAGGCCCTTTATGGCCTAAAGCAAGCTCCCAGAGCTTGGTACTCCAGGATAGATACATATTTGCAGGGGATGGGTTTCACAAAGAGTGAGGCAGATCCGAACCTTTACTTTATTGTGATTGGTGAGGAGCCTCTCATTCTGGTGTTGTATGTGGATGACTTGGTCATTACAGGTGCAGAGAGACTCATAGAGCACTGCAAGAGAGATCTTGCGACGGAGTTCGAGATGAAGGACATCGGCTTGATGCATTACTTTTTGGGCTTGGAGGTGTGGCAGGAGAAGGGGCATTTCTTCCTGGGGCAGGGGAAGTATATTGTGGACATCCTTAGTGGATTCCACATGGAGGATTGTAGACCCATGTCGAAACCGATGATCACCAACTGGAAGAAGTTTCATGCTTCGGATTCCGAGTTGGTGGATCCCACATTGTACAGGCAGCTGATTGGTTCCTTGATGTATTTGGTCAACACTAGACCAGATATCTATTTTGCAGTCAACACGATGAGTCAGTTTATCTGTGAGCCTAGGAAGGTTCACTGGGTGGCTGCAAAACACATTTTGCGATACTTGCAGGGGACAGTGGATTATGGTCTGGACTACAGGCAGGGAGATGGAGTGAGATTGGCAGGATACACTGATTCTGATTGGGCAGGTTGTGCTTCTGATAGGAAGAGCACTTCAGTGTGTTGTTTTGGGTTGGGTTCAGCAGTAGTGTCATGGTTCAGCCGGAAGCAGTAGTCAGTAGCACTGAATTCAGCGGAAGCAGAGTATATGGCAGCCAGTCTAGCTAGTTGTGAGGCTATCTGGCTTCGCAAGATGTTGTTTGGCTTATTTGGTCAGTCGTTGAGACCTTCAGTGATTTACTGTGATAATCAGAGTTGCATTAAACTCACGGAGAATCCAGTATTTCATGACAGGTCAAAGCATATCGGGATCAGATATCATTTCATCAGAGACTATGTTCAGAAGGGAGCTGTGAAGCTTGAGTATATTTCCACTGATGAGCAGATTGCAGATATTCTTACCAAAGCCTTACCACGGGGCAAGCATGTCTACTTCAGAGACAAGATGGGTGTGGTGAGGAACACCTTCCTCGGTAAGAGGGAGTGTTGAAATTTGGTACCGGAGGACAGGTGGTTCCCTTAGGCTTTGATTTTTGGCCTAGGGAAAAATGTCCAAAAGAATTTAATTTTTCTCCTAAAGTAACTTTATAATTTTATAAAGTTAAATCTAATTTAAAAGTGACTTTAAGTGATAAAGTTACTAAGTCTAATTTTAAAGTGACTTTTATAAAGTCAATGAAAAATTAGAAAGGAAGAGTGACTTTGGAAATAAATGACTAAGTGGGGTGAATTAAAAAATAGAAAGTGAGATTTAAATGAGCATTTAATCTCAGCCATTGATCTAAATCTATTTCAGCCATTGGATTTATGGATCACCCAAAAGTCACTTGGGGTTAAATTAAAGGAGGAAAAGGAGGAAAAGGTCATTCATTCTTTCATGAGCAGATTTGGAGAAGGAGAGCAAGAGAGCAAGAGAGATTTCTGAGCAGGGAGGAGAAGGAGACAGCAGCTTGGCACACATCCCAAGGCAGCAGTTGAGCAAATTTGTACAGCTGGTTCAGCACACAGTGAAAGGCAGATTTTGGCACGATTTTAGAGTGGTTTGCACAAAAATCGAGGAGCAGTTTGCTGATTTTTCTGCACGCAAAACGAGGGCCGTACAGCGCATTTATTGCAAGCCATACAGCGCATTTATTGCAGTCCATACATCGCATTTAATGTTGGTCGTACAACAGCATTTAATGCTGAAAGTGGGCACGAAAATCGAGGAGGTCGTACAGCATTTATTGTTGTCCTGTTTGCTGTAATTTTCAGTTTGCTGTGAGGCATGGGAAAAGAGATAAGTTGTAAATTTGCTTGCTGATTTTTTTTGCTGAATATTTCTCACTGTGAAAAAGGCATTTTCAGAAATAAAGAAGAGCTCTCGAACTGGTTTTCCCCAAGAGTTGTAAGGGGTTTTTCCAGAGTCACATTGACCAAAAATCTCAGTGTTTAAATGTGTTTTAATGGCTGTTTATTACTGCTGATTTTTATTTCTGCAATTACCAGCATTCTGTAAAATTTCCAGAATTTGTGTTTTCAGCAAATTTATTTTTTCCAGCTTGTTAAATGTATGGTTATGGGAAAGGGCATTTAATTATATGGGAGAAATAAAAAGAAACTGAAAACCGGGGTGGGAAATGAGAAATTTCTACATCATCTTGTCCACAGGAGAGCGAATCATCCTGTCCAATGCGCACCACCAGGGGAGGGTGAGTCACCTTGTGGTCGTATGTTGCTCCAGTAAGAACCACAAGCCCCCAGAGCTCCCAGAGCTCAATGTATACAACATGCAGGACCCTTGTACAAGGGTCTCTTGATGACTCCAAGTCGTTCGGGAAAATCAAAGATTTGATCTTTCCCCGGGGGCTTAGACAAAGTGTAGCTACCTGTACATGATCTCAATGCGATGGAGCCTCCTTGCTCATCGACTTACCATATCCCAGATAAGGCAGTATCTGATGTCTATCTGCTGGAGCAATCATCGAATACGGGATTCCTCAATAATTGAATCCCACCTCTGGTTGTCACAGAGAATCACAGTGGTATTCATCATGTGTACAAACAGCGCACTGAAGAGCTTCCACAACCAGGCAGCGTCATACGAGATCATACTCGTAGTTATGTATTTGGTCTTGGCGATGCTTTTAACAACCGACTTTTGCTTCCTGCTTATCCATGCTATTGACGCAGAATCCAAAGAGAACCATCACTGACATGTGTACTAGTGATTCTCTACACTGCCTACCCACTCAGTATTCAAATAATCATGTTGTTTCATATTTCCGGCAGTGTATCCCAATCCATGAGAAATTGTGCCCTGAAGACATCTAGAAGATTCTTGGCACCAATCCAGTGAGGCTCAACCAAATATGAGCTCCCCGTGCTAACTGCAAAACATATGTTCAGACGGAAGTTCACCAAGAACATCAACGCGAATGAGTTTATGAAACTCAAAGGCATTTCCCAAATCTGGTCCGACATCACTACCATATAACTTCTGAAAGTTAAGATCCTCGAGGTAGTCATAGGCTTGCAATTCACCATCCCACATCTGCAACTCCCTCTTACTTCTGCAAATGAGAGTGTCTGCACCTATTAGAAGTAGGTCGTCCTCATAAGGTGCTGGTATCAAAGGTCTATCATCCACAACCTTCGGATGGTTTGGATCTGTTTCACTTCTAGTGAATCTCAGCTTTATCAGACAACTATCAATCCTCTCATACTATGCCCGGGTGTTTTGCTTCAAGCCATAGAGGGCTTTCTTCCACCTGCATATGCGAGATTCCTGATTATCAATCTTAGACTCCTCGGGTTGTTCCAAACCTGTGAACCTGCTACATGAGGGGAATGGTCCCCTTGTAAGATTTTCCTTCGGTACATCTCAGACATGTACTTTCATGCTCCTTTTGAATTCAGGCATCCCTGTCACCATCTGACTCACAGACCTTCGGTGCTACGTGACAATGGACATGGTCCCCAATGGACTTCCTGCAATTTGATACAACCCTAAACTCAAAAACATCTTTGAAAATTCTATTTCCAAACACGTACCTTTCCATCGATGAGTGCCACCCTGAAACCTTTGACTTCCATTTCCGAGATGGACACCAAGTTCTTCTTGCGATCAGGTACATAAAAGTGATTCTAGGGCTCCTTGCTTTCTTTGAAGAGTCGACCATTTCCTTGATGCCCTGCATTCCCAATCATTCATTTGATCATTGAAGATGTCCCTGGAATGATTGTTATCTTCATCAAGAGATGTGTCTTTCCCATTCGGACACTCCTTCGCATAATGGCCGAACTTATTGCAACCAAGGCATTCGCCTTTCCTTCCACCCTTAGATCCGAACTTCCCAATGAAGTGATCTTTAGATGGGCCATCAGAAACTTCCACTACGCCATTCTGATAATTTGCTATGCTTCGACTTCACCCTTTGTGAACTTAGAAGAGAGTAGTGGAACCCATTGATCCTTTTGTCTTGTCCCTATTGTCTTTGGTGATTGCTCTTTCACTCTTGCTTGAGCATTGTCTTCACCTTAGCTCTGATACCATGTTAAATTTTTGGTATGTTCTATGCTAGAGCAATTTATTTCAATTTTAGTTAACTCAATGTCTTTTCCTGATCCGCAATCACATCAGCATTTAGAGTAAACTGCAGATAGAACATAAATATAAATCGCAGAAGACAAGAGGACACAAGATGTTGCGCTAGCCAGGGACAAACCCCAATGTGGGGAAACCCTTGATCAATTCTTCTTTTATGTTCTTCAAAGTTCAGCAGAGAGAGAGAGATAGTACATTTACAACAGAAACCAATACTTTGACTTATCTAGATCTAAGAATAGATCATCTCCTATAACGATGAGATCAGTTGAAGACATTCTGCTTCAACTGATTCTCCAAGGTGATGGCTTCACCTATCATAGTGCTGCCTTTCGTCCATTTGCTGCACATAACTGTGTGACACCATGTTGTACTGTCACATGTGTTGAACCTTGATGACTGAGCTGCTCCTGCTCTCATCATCATGCTGCTCATTATTTATCATGCCCACTGTTTCATTCATCATCATGTTGCCCTTGCTAACGTGCATCATCATCATCATGCTGCCCTTAAGATTACTACAGAGATGGCATTCTATCACTGTTGTTCATTGTGATAGGGCTGCTACAGGTATGCCATTCTATCACTGTTGTTCATTGTGATAGGGTTGCTACAGGGAAGATCTATCACCTTTGTTCATGCTAAAGGTAAGATCTATCACTGTTGTTCATTGTATTTGTGCTGCAACAAGTATGCCATCGAGGTCAGGTATCAAGACTGCTTCTTTCCATGAGAGGTTAGTTAACTACGGTGATGTGTTCAGAACTTACATCACTGTTGCCTCTATTACCCTAGATTATACAGCTTCATTTGAGCGAGGTCTTGACTGCACCTGTGGCTCTACTTGGGGCTTGTGTAATGCCTCCTTTAGTTGTTGATGAACCCCTCGTTGTCTGTGGCTTAGAACAGCGAGTTAGGGACTCTTTTAGGGCTTCTTCTAACAGCGAATTAAGATCTCTTCTAGACCTGTGGCTAGGGCTCTTCTAGGGCTTCCTTTGATTGCGTTGAAGCTCCTTTAGACAGCGTATAGAAAGCCTCTCCTTGCAGCGTTATAGAGTCTCCTTTTCTTAGCTGTATGAACAGGTCTCCTTTGCGTGAACAGGTCTCCTTGCTAGGACTGCGTTTAGATGTATTAGGGCTTCTTCAAGTAGCGTATAAAGGCTTCCTCCTTGACTGCGTATAAGGGCCTCTTGGACTGTGTATTAGGGCCTCTATCTTTGACTGCATATGAAGCCTCTTTTACTGCAGCCAGATCTCCTTTACCCTGCGGCTAAGTGACCTTAGTGAACTGTGTCTAGGGCTCTCTTAGAAGACCCTTTCCACTATGTCCTCCTTGAGAGAGGACAACCCAAACAAGTGGAGAGGAGAGATCAAGAGAGACAAGTGTGTTTCAAATGACTTCAAGTCCTCTATATTTATACTAAAACGTAGATGATGAATAGACACGACTATTGGGCTTCGGAGCCTACATAGGTTGCTGGCCGACTTGACAATATGTCTTATAATACAAATAAATTCATAACTCCATGAATACTTATCGGAATTGGATGATATTTAGATCAATCCTACACCTCTCGATGAGAGGGATCCAATAAAAATATCAGTTGCCATAAATAAGATGACCCACATGGAGTTTGGCCTTAGTTGCTAATTTTAACAGAGAAGCACCAGCTCAAAGAGGTATGTATGGTTGTGTTTGAGTTGAATTGTTGCTAGTGAACAAAAGGTCCAGATTGGACAGATTAGTGTTGGGAATCTCAAGGTCGTTAGAGGGAAGCAAGGAGGCCTAAGTGCAGTCTCTTGAAGGACAAAGAGGACTGCTAGGACAGGCAGATTGGTGGTAAGCTTGGGGCTGATTCTTGAAGAAGAAGGGAAGGAGGTCAAGGGAGAAAATTACATCAGCCCAAGTTCATTGTTGGAGAAGGACATCTTCCAGTGATAGGTGACAGCCCTTGGGCCCGATGTTTGTCTTCATTGGAGCAATGCAGGAAGGCATTAGATGTTAGTTTTTTATAGCATCGGAGGTGTTCTAGTCTCGTAACTTTGTGGAGAGACTAAAACACAGGAGCTATCCATAACCCATAAATCGTTTATTGAAATTCCACCTAGAAGTGTCTCAATTAGATTATTGGCCTATTTTTTAATATTTCCTAAGTCTAAACTTAGGAAATGTGGTTAATTAATCATTATTAATTGAGATAAGGTGTGAATCATCTAGAAACTCACAATGATCGGCTCCAATATGATCTTAGCCATCGATTAAAATTTAATCTTGGCCGTTGGAGTCCCAACAGAAGATTATAAGAAGAAGTCGATTGGTAGATTGAGAACACACACATGAGATCGATTTCCTTGGGCAGTTCAATTCTTCAGAGAGAAACAGCAGTTGCCAGAAGAGTTCGAGCCAGAGAATGGAAGCAAAGACAGAGAGGGGAAGAGAGAGTGAGGCCGGAGGAAGATTTTCCAGATCCGGTGAGTACTTTGCAGAGAGGCAGAGGTAGCCACAGAGAGGTTGCGCAAGGGTTGCATAGAAGCCTCTAAGAGAAAGTTCGATTTTGCTAGAGAGAAGCTAGTTTTCAGTTCCAGAGGCCGGGAAGATTTTTCAAAGTGCTGGACAGACGGTTTCCCATTCAGCAGCAGGCAGGATGGCTTGTTTGGCAGCTGATTCAGGAAGAGCGTGGAAGGAACTGCGCTAGGGTGACACAGGCATGCGCAGAGCTCATTGGACGGCTAGCCATTCAGTAGCAGTCAAAACCCGGATTTCTTGTGGGGTGAGGAAAAATTCCTCACTAGATTTTTGTCGGTATTTTCTCTTCAAGATTGCCAGTTTTTCGGCAAACAAATTGTACTCAGATTATTTCATTGTTGCTTAATAATTAAAAACCTTAGCTGTTGCACCAGTTTTCCCAAGTTGGATTTTTCCGGGGACACTTGTCCAAAAATAAGTGTGTCAATTTTAATGTGCGCTAGCATATTTCTCAGTTTCTAGCGCTATTATTTTCCGCAGTATTTTTATGAAGATTGCAGTGTTTTTATTTAATTAACAACTAGAAGAGATTTTTCCAGTTGCTGCAATAGGATTTCAGAGACTTGAAATTTTCACATGGTATCAGAGCGTGATTGATCAGACAGGGAAGCTTAGAAGTGGAGGCATAAATTTGTTGTTCAAGAGCACCAAGATGAATTTCTGGATGCTGCACAAAGCCTAAGCCAAGTAGATCGAATTGCTTAGGGAACTTTGATTTTTTAGTGCAGGTTGGCAGAAAAATTTGGCTTCCCAGTTGAGTGGTTCCAGCGGGCAGAGGGAGCAGCAGCAGCTCAGATTTTTGTTGAGAAGATTCCTTGTTTGGGCGCACAAGGTTTTGCAGCAGCAGAATCAGCGTCGGGCGGAAGAGAAATAACACACACACAGGGAAAATTTCTCTCAGAGGATCTCGAGTTTTAGAGATCCAATTTTTCCAGTTGCAGATTGGTATTAGCTGTGAGCAGATATTCTCACTCCAAACGGAGTGAGAATAGCAGATCCAGCAATTGAACAAAGGGAAAGAGATGGCCACAGCTAGGCTTCGAATTCAGGAGAGGTTGGAGGGAACCTCCAACTATGTCATCCGAAAGGCTAGGATGTCCTTCCTTCTAGATAAATATGACCTGAAAGCTTATGTGGACAATGTGGTAGCAATACCCCAGGATGTCGATCAGCTCAAGGAGTACAGGAAGGAGATGGCAAAGGCGAAGTGGATGATCTTGGATGGAGTCTGAGATCATATGGTCTCACATGTGGCAGACAAAGGTACGGCCAAGGAAATGTGGGATGCTCTCTCTGAGCTATACCAGAGTACTTCCGAGCAGAGGAAGATGTTCCTACAGGAGAAGTTGAGGAGCATCAAGATGCAGAAGGGCGAAAGCATAGATGCCTTCCTCACCAGGATTCAGGAAGTCTGAGATCAGCTTGCAACCATTGGGGAGGCACCCCAACCCACAGAGCTTGTATGGTTGGCATTGAATAGTGTCTCAAAGGAATGGCAAGTGTTTGTCCAAAGTATCTTGGGAAGAGACACATTGCCTAAATGGGACAAGATGTGGTTTGACATACAGCAAGAGGAGTTTAGGCAGGCTCTGGTAAAGAGCACCATCAACAGCAACAGCAACAAGGGACTAAAGGGTGAAGAGGAGAATGTGGCCCTAGAATCAAAGGGTCCCAGTCAAGGACAGGGGGAAAAGAAAAAGGAGGACCTGTCAAAGGTCAGGTGCTTCAGATGTGAGTTCAGCCACTACAGTACGTAGTGTCCTCTTAGGAAGAAGGACAAGTAGGAGAAGCAGGACCAAGCGGCAATATCTGCTAAGATAGATAGGTTGTCCTCCAAGCTGGAGGAAGATTTTGCAATGTGTGCAGTTATACCTCCAGAAGTGAAGTGGAGTGATTTGGATCTATAGTCCCAGAACAGTGCAGAGTTTGGGCAGGGTCCACTGACGTGTCCTCCTCATGGATCATTACCTTGCTACGGGCCCACAGTGTCTAGTAGCAAGATGGATCAATGTCAGTGATGCACTCAGATTCTAGGGTGATAGTTGTAGACTAGTAGCAATGAAGTACTAAGGAGCACAGTGCGGTGTTGGCAGCAGTGCAGAGTCAACAGCAACACAGTTTCTTTAGTAGACAGTGCAGTGGCTAGTAGCAGTCAGGTCTCGGGAGAGAGATGAAGCAGACACAGTTGATTCAGTATTTAGGATGCTTCTCAGTTGCATTTGTAGCAGCAATAGATGAGAGGGAGTTGCATTGTAGATGCAGAGTTGGCAGCAGCAGCAATAGATGAGACGGAGTTTCATTACAGATGCAAAGTTGGCAACAGCAGCATAGCAGTGTTAGCAGCAGCAATGGATGAGAGGGCGTTGCATTGCAGATGCAGAGTTGGCAGCAGCAGTATAGCAGTGTTAGCAGCAGCACAGATGCAACATCAGAGTTGTGTAGTGGTTGGTGGGCAGTGGCAGACTAGCAGTCAGTCACAGTGGCTAGACATCAGCAGCGTGACATAGGGTGATACAGAGACAAGGTGTTGTTGCAACAGTGCAGCGCTAGAACACCTTCCTCACTAAGAGGGAGTGTTAGTTTTTTGTAGCACTGGATGTGTTCTAGCCTCAAAACTTTGTGGACAGACTAAAACACAGTAGTTCTCCATAATCCAAAAATCGTTTATGAAAATTCCACCTAGAAGTGTCTCAATTAGATTATTAGACTATTTTTTAATATTTCCTAAGACTAAACTTAGGAAATTCGGTTAATTAATCAGTATTAATTGAGATAAGGCGTGAATCATCTATAAACTCACACAGATCGACTTCGACATGATCTTATCCATTGATTAAGATTTAATCTTAGCCATTGGAGTCCCAATAGAAGATTATAAGAAGAAGTCGATGGATAGATTGAAAACACACAATTGAGATCAATTTCCTTGGCAAGTTCGATTCTCAAGAACAGTTGTCGGAAGAGTTCGAGCCAGAGAAGGGACACCGAGATAGTGAGGTCGGAGGAAGATTTTCCATATCCAGGGAGTACTTTGGAGAGAGGCAAAGATAGCCACAGAGAGGCTGCACAAGGGTTGCGCAAAAGCCTCTAAGAGGCAATTCGATTTTGCTGGAGAGAAGTTGGTTTTCAGTTCCAGAGGCAAAGAAGATTTTCCAGAGTGCCAAAGAGACAGTTTCCCAGTCAGCAGTAGGCAGGACAGCTTGTTTGGCAACTGATTCATGCATAATGTGGAAGGAATTGCGCTAGGGTGACACAAGCCTGCGCAGCGCTGGCTGGACGGCTAGCTATTCAGTAGCAATCAAAGCCCGAATTGCTTGTGGCGTGAGGAAAAATTCCTCACTAGACTTTTGCCAGTATTGTCTCTGCAAGATTGCCAATTTTTTGGCATACAAATTGTACTCAAATTATTTCACTGTTGCTTAATAATTAAAACCCTCAGTTGTTGCACCGGTTTTCCCAAGTTGGTTTTTCCAAGGACATTTGTCCAAAAATAAGTGTCAATTTTTATGTGTGTGCTAGCATATTTCTCAGTTCTCAGCGCTATTATTTTCCGCAATATTTTTGTGAAGATTGCAGTGTGTTTATTT
This sequence comes from Pinus tabuliformis, assembly GCA_031772625.1. Lineage (NCBI taxonomy): Eukaryota > Viridiplantae > Streptophyta > Pinopsida > Pinales > Pinaceae > Pinus > Pinus tabuliformis. Next base: position 241,581,563 of record CM062815.1, read on the forward strand.
CGTTGTTGTCAGTAGCAATAAACTGCTAATTTAATTAACAATTAGAAGAAATAATTCCAATTGCTACAATAGGATTTCAGAGACTTGAAATTTTCACATTAGAGGGAAGAAGTCCCAAAGGAGTTGACGAGCAGTAGTGCGTAGTTGAGAGTTGTTCACAAATGGAGTTGTGAACAACTCAACAGGAGTCTCTATGTGTTGATGCATTGAAGGACTAACGATCAACTAGAGAGAAGATTGGAGTCGTGCTCAGTGACCTAAAAGAGTTTGTACATTAATAGAGGCAGGAGTTACAGATTGGGAGCACAAGGACCAACAGTTGTGTTCAGGGTACGATCGAGGAGTTGTGATGGTGTGTAACATCAGCTAGATGATCAGTGTATCTTGTTCTTTTATTCTTGTACTAGTGGATGTATGAAGGCTATTATCCCTAGTACGGGAACCCTAGACAGTTGTATTATCACTTTGTTAATGTAACGAAGTTGGGTTTTGTAAAAATTTGTCTATATTTGTGCCTTAGTAGATTTACTATTGTATAATGTTCCGATGTACATAGTAGTTTGTTGTGATACTTGGATTGGTAGCATCAGTGATTGTAAAATTCTAACCTAGACTCCAAAATCGTGGAAAAACAACATGGTATTAGAGCTACTTTGAAGGACCAATGAATCAGAGTGTGCACAGCTAAGTACAGCGTAAGAGGGAGTTGATCATATTGTTGTTGAAGGGCTCACAACAATGTTGAAGTTGCAAGTTGGTCTTTGTTATGAGGACAGGTTGGATAGGGTTGTCCAACTGTAGTCCATGGAAGGAAATGTTGAGGAATCAAGAGCAATTAGGTGCAGTTAGATTCTTCTTTGCTTGATAACAATTTGTGAAGTCTTTTTACTTTTCTTGTTAGCTTGATCTTCTTCTTATTATTATTAATGCATGTGTGTGTACTTCATCGAACTGCTACCAAAAACATAAGAACAAGAACACAAGATGTTGGCTCTCTGCCCAGGCCAAAACCTCTCTTCTCTTGAGAGGAAAACCCTTCAGTAAATTTTCTCTTATTGAAGCTTTTTATTGATCAATGCCAAACCCTAGACCCCTAACTAGAATGTCCTCCAAGCACAAGTCAAGTCCTTCCTCCTTTATGCACTTTGTTCCCCGACACTTAGTCTTCCTTCTTCCGGCACCTTGCTTCCCGGCACTTAGTCCTTCTTCCAGCACTTCGTCCTTCTTTCAGCAACTGATAGTAGTCCTTGTTAGGTATCTTCTATAAGAGATATTCCTCTTTGTTCCTTGGTAGATTCCTTTACATATGAAGAGTACTTTATCCTTCCTCCATCCGAGCCCTTTCTTAAGATGTAGTTGCAGACTTGATATGGCAACACTGCAGCCCTAATTTCTCGCACGTGTGGGAGGTCTCCTCTATACTTTTGTTCCTTTCTCCTTCGCTTGAGAGACTCTCTTCTTCGCTTGAGTAGGAGGCCTTATAGGCCTAGGTTACTAGCCCAAACCATGAGATATATATGATTGTTATCTTGCTACTGTAATGACCGTAAGGATGCTTTTGTTTCTCGCACGTGTGACTATTTTCTACCCTAGAAAACAGTCCTCTTAACTTCAGCCTAGACTTCACCTTGTACGTTGCACTAGAGGCTCCCTTTCTTGTCACTTGTTCACACTTTACCCGTTCCTTTACATCGCTGATTTCAAAGGTGGATTCCATTGTCTTTGTAGGAGTGGACAACCTCTATATATAAAGGACTATCCCTCCTTTAGGCCAACTTGCTATCTTTGCTTTAGATGGCTTCTTTGGTGGTGTCCTTGCTTTGGAGGAGACTTGACTTTGCTTGAAGGTGACTTCTTTGACATTAATACATAAGTATACCTATAGTAACATGCCCTTAAGGTCTTCAACATTTTTCTTTTGACTATTTGACTCACCTATAGCACTTTAACATGTGTTAGACCTATTTCAATGAGCAAGAAACTCATTGACATATATTATAAAAATAATATTTCTTTTCTTGAATAAATACAAATATCAAAAGTACATTTATGAAGACTGAACCTAGTTACATTTCCTTCAACACTCCCTCTTAACTAGGGAGGTATTCATACAACATTACAAGGTGTTTGGCTATGTTTCAATCTTGAAGAATTCACATAAGAGAAACCGGATTGGCAATCCATCTGTTATAGCATCATAGTAACCAACATTGTTTCCACAGCAAGGCCTTGACTGACAGCTCTATCTCTCAATAGATCAGAGCACAATGTTGGCGAGACCAATGACTTATAGACACCTTAGTCATTGTCTCTCAAGGTACATACCCACCCGGGTGTTCACTGAGTATGACCTTCTAGGACTATTCTTATCTTGGGTTCCCAACCCTCAAAGAATATCAGTCCTCTTGCCTACTCTTGTCTTGGATGCCCTACACATCCTCAAAGAGTATCGGATGCCAAATGATTACCCAATCCTCCCATTCTTTCTTCCCAAGTGAAGACAAGAATGTTGTGTCTATCACTTCCTCTCAATTGAGGAAGACATGCCCAAGTATCCTCTGACAAGGTACTTGTCCAAGTTCCTTTGTAATTGGGAACTTGTTATAACTCCCTCTTAGCTAGGGACTTGTCCATTCATCAGCAACTTCTTCTTCGTGGGTCCTCTAGCTGCTTGATCTCCTTCCTTCCTTTGATGTCATGAAGTCTTTGTTCAAACTTCTTCTTGGTAGAGCACCACCCATCGATAACATTCCTTCCAGGTTTGTCATGTCATTTCTTCCTTCGTGGAAAGTGGCCTTCTTGTCATATATCAAGTTCTCTTGCCATCTGGTTACTCCTTGTCATCTTGTCTATGCTTCAAACTACTCTTCACATGGATGCTTCTTTGTACTTGCTTGTTCCCATGTTTTGATCTAGTAACCCTTCATGACTTCATCCTGATATTGCTTCAACATTAAATGGTGCTTTTATTGGATGGCTTCTTCATCTTGACATCTTCGTAGAGTAGAATCAATTATCTACACCTTTCAAATCTCCAAGGCCTTCATAGGTGTCAAGGGTCCTTTGATTTGTTTCTTCCTTTGTCAGAGTTGTCATGCCTTCTTTCGAGAGATGTCTTCAAATTATCTTGTCAGATAGTGATTCTTGGTGATGACGGTGTTCTTCACATGCTTGATCTCTTTCTTCATTTACTTCTTCATGGATAGATTGGGCAACCACCTTCTACTCCTTGTGAGAACACTTCTTCATTGCTTGCTTCTAGGGCTAGTCAGTGTTTCTTCTTGCTTCTTAGTCAACAATCTTATACCCCTTATGTGAGTATTTCCTTTTGTTCACCTTCATTGCATTGTAGTACATGCCTTAGAGCATGTCATTGGTGAAAGAGATTCTTTCCTACTTGATCATGTCATAGAACTATTCCCATGACTCAATAATATACAAATGATAACATGACTAAACTTTGATGCATACATACCTCATCTTGATTCTCCTTTGATCATCTTAGCTTAATTTGGTTGTCCTTGGTGTGGCCCTTCTTGCTTCATCTTAGCTTGCCTGCATATCATCCTTTTGTTAAATCTCATGAATGGGATTCCCAATGAGACATCTGCTTTTGTTTATGAATCTTCTTTTGAAGATTCCATCATAGGATCTTGAAGACCCTTACCCTGCAAATGTTTCTTTCCTTTTGATGATGGAGGTCTTCTAAGATTTTTAATCATGATCAATTTTCTTTCATTGTGGATGAGGTCCTATACTAGGTATGCTCCTTCTACATGAATATCTTGAGTTATATCTACCATGCTCCTATATTCAAGAAGATATATCTAACCATGCATTTTGTTCTCATTTATAAATGCTTCTTCTACATGAGTATTTAGAACTCTATGTACTTCATGCTTCTAGATTCTAGAAGATGTTTCTAGCCATGCAATTTTATTCTATTCCTACATGCTCCTATCCTACTCAAAACTTTGAAAGAAGACTTTAAGTAAAGAGTTTGACTTAGTCATAGTAGAGATCCGGAGGATCTTCCTTCTTTTGCTTCTTTTCTTCTTCTTTCACCTCTTGAGTCATGTGAGCTTCTTCCCTTTTTCTTTTGTTTTTGTTGTCCTTCTTTAGTTTAGGACAATTCCTTTTGTAGTGCCCATATTCTTGGGATCCATAGCATTGGCTTTTGGACATACCTTTGTTGTTTGTTCTTCGTGGACCAAATTTGCCAATTTTTCCCTTTCTCTTGGCCATGGTAGCAAATGCTTGTCCTTTTATCCCACATCTTCCTTTGCTTTAAGTCTTGTTTCCTCTATCTTACATATAGACCACATTTCACTTAGCAGGGTGGCTTCCTTCTTGGCATATATGCTTGATGTGAAGTTGCCCCAATCCTCAGGTAGAGCATTGAGTAACACAGTTGTCATTTCTCTATCAAACATAACTTCCCCTAGCTCTTGAATTTGATCCCTCATCTCAGAGATCTTCATGAAGTAGGGAGCTATTCCTTCCTTTGATATCTTCATCTTGTACAACTCATTTCAAAGAGATATCACTTCTCCAGTTGTGCTTACCAAGAATAGCTCTACTAGTTTATCATAGATTTCTTTTGATGTTTCAAGTTTGGAGACATAAGGAATGAAAGAGTCTTTGATGGATTCTATTAGAATCCTTTGAGCTCTTGTCTCATCCTTATTGTACTTGGCTAAGGCTTGAGTTTGTTCCTTAGCAGGAATAGTAACATTCCCTTTGATGTGTTCTAGGAGTTCATTCTCCTTGAGAAGTAAATCAGTCCTCTTCTTCCATGCAAGAAAGTTATTGGTACCTACCAATTTATTGCTTTCCTTGCAAAAAGACATTGATGTATATTTAAAAGGGGACATATACTTACTTGATAGATTTTGATATGTAGTAGACTTGCTTTCTCCTTGAAGACTTGATGGCTTGCCTTCCTTAGATCTTGATGTTCTTCAAGTTGCTTTCTCCAAGTGGACTTGACTTGATGATGAGATTTGTTTGATGACTTGTAGCTTGATGTGGGTCCTTCTTTGATTTGCTCTTCTTGTAGTTGCCTTTATGTAAGGATCTTCTTCTTTCTTTGTAGTCTTCCTTGATGATTGATAGACGGTAGACCTTCTTGTCCTTGAAGTGATTGAGACTTCTTGGCTAGATGCTTCAACTTTTGTAGATGTCCTTTCTTGATGAGTGTTCTTGAGATGCCCTTTCCTTGATGTGTCACCTTAGCTTCGATACCATGTTGAAGAATCAAGGGCAATTACGTGTAGTTAGATTCTTCTTTGCTAGATAACAATTTGTGAAGTCTTTTTACTTTTCTTGTTAGCTTAATCTTCTTCTTCTTATTATTAATGCATGTATGTGTACTTCATCAAACTGCTACCAAAAACATAAGAACAAGAACACAAAATGTTGGCTCTCTGCCAGGGTCAAAACCTCTCTTCTCTTGAGAGGAAAAACCTTCGGTAAGTTCTCTTATTGAAGCATCTTATTGATCAATTCCAAACCCTGGACCCCTAACTAGAATGTCCTCCAAGCACAAGTCAAGTCCTTCCTCCTTTCTGCACTTTGTTCCCCGACACTTAGTCTTCCTTCTTCCGGCACTTTGCTTCCCGGCACTTCGTCCTTCTTCCGGCAACTGATAGTAGTCCTTGTTAGGTATCTTCCATAAGAGGTATTCATCTTTGTTCCTTGGTAGATTCCTTTACATATGAAGATCCTTCCTCCATCCGAGCCCTTTCTTAAGATGTAGTTGTAGACTTCACATGGCAGCACTACAGCCCTAATTTCTCGCACGTGTAGGAGGTCTCCTCTATACTTTTGTTCCTTTCTCCTTCGCTTAAGTAGGAGGCCTTATAGGCCTAGGTTACTAGCCCAAACCATGAGATATATATGACTGTTATCTTGTTGCTGTAATGACCGTAAGGATGCTTTTGTTTCTTGCACATGTGACTGTTTTCTACCCTAGAAAACAGTCCTCTTATCTTCGTCCTAGACTTCACCTTGTACGCTGCACTAGAGGCTCCCTTTCTTGTCACTTGTTCACCCTTTACTCGTTCCTTTACTATGCTGATTTCAGAGGTGGATTGTGTTGTCTTTGGAGGAGTGGACAACCTCTATACATAGAGGATTGTCCCTCCTTTAGGCCGACTTGGTATCTTTGCTTCGGATGGCTTCTTTGGTGGTGTCTTTGCTTTGGAGGAGACTTGACTTTGCTTGGAGGTGACTTCTTTGACTTTAATACGTAAGTATACCTATAGTAACATGCCCTTAAGGTCTTCAACATTTTTCTCTTGACTATTTGACTCACCTATAGCACTTTAACATGTGCTAGACCTATTTCAATGAGCAAGAAACTCATTGACATATATTATAAAAATAATATTTCTTTTCTTGAATAAATACAAATATCAAAAGTACATTTATGAAGACTGAACCTAGTTACATTTCCTTCAACAGGAAAGGATCAAGTTGGTTCTAATGGTGAATAGGATTTGGGACTTTGTCGAGAAAGCAAACAAGAAGTCAGCTGACCCTAAGGAGTTAGAAGTGTACAAAGAGTTGGATACGAAGGCGAAGTTGATCATCCTAGATAGTGTCAAGGATTCCTTAATACCTCATCTTCTTAGGAAGAACACTACCCATGAGATATGGGAGGCTCGTCAGAATCTGTTCCAGAATAAGAACGAGAATCAGGTATTGGTGTTACAGGACAAGTTGAAGGGCACCAAGATTACAGGGTGAAGGGGTGACTTCATATCTAATGAGGTCGTCTCAAGTTCGAGATGAGCTTGTCGCCATCCGTGAGACTGTTTCAGATTCTGAGATGGTGAGGATTGCCTTGAAGGGGTTTACTCCAAAGTGGAAATTTTCCATCAAGGGGATCATTGCTAGGGACACGCTGCCAGACTAGAATAGGTTGTGGAATGACTTCATTCAGGAAGAATTGTGAGACGAGGATCTTCATCCGAACAAGAAGGCTTCTGATGATGACGTGGCTCTTGTAACGATAATGAAGGGCAAGCAAAAGAAAGACTTGAGTAAGATCAAGCGTTTTATTTGTGGCGAGTTTGCTCATTATTCAATGAAGTGTCCGAAGAAGAAGCAAGGAGATGACGAGAAGAAGAAGGGGAAGCAGGTCGCAGGTGTTGCCTCTTCTACCAAGATTGATGACCTCTCCAAGAGATTAGAGAATGACTTTGCATTGATCTCTCATTTCTCACAGAGTAACATCGACGAGTTGCATGGTACTTGGACAGTGGTGCGTTGAACCACATGACAGGGTCACAGGATGTTCGAGACAGTGACTGAGTGGGACTCGAAGTTGCACATGGTGTTGGGTGACAAGAGTCAAAAGGAGATCAGAGATCAGGGGTTGTGCCGTTCAAGATAGAGTCAGGTCAAGTGATGCGAGTTCAGGATGTACTTACTATTGTTTGTACCAGGACTCAAATATAATGTGATGTATGTCTCAACGATTGAGCAGAAGGGGTTTAAGGTCCTATTCCAAAGTGGGAAGGCAAGACTTAGGCCCAGATGATCTAGCTCCACAGATGTTGTGAATGGAGTTAGAGAGCATGGTCAAGCCTATAGGCTAATGGGCAAGCCTATAGACCATAAGAAGAAGGAAGAGAAGGTCCAAGTTCCAGAGATTTAGATGGAGTCGAGTTCTAAAGGGAGTTTGTTGGTTCAAAGGAAGACTGTGCAGTCCAAGAAGAGCATGTGGTCAGTAGGGAGTAAGGGTACTTCTACAACTGGCAAGAAGGAATCGTGGAAAGCCCTGAAAACATTTCAAAAGAAGAAGAAGAAGCAAGAGGCTTTCAGTGACAGTGACACTTCCAAGAAGGGCATAGCTCATGCTACAAAGTTTGTTGCAGTTATGGGTGCCAAGAGTTGGGCTAGTGTCACAAGCAGTGACATTGATAACAAGTTACTTCCTAGTCTTGGAGGTACCTCCCTCGCTAAGAGGGAGTATTGAAATTGGTAGCTTGGGAGGTTCTCCAAGCCCTAGGGTTCAAGGTTTTGGAGGAATGAGCTCCACAAATGGCTTTGTGGGCTTAGAACCCAACGTGTGGGCTTTGCACCCAAGCTTGTGGGTGTGAAACCACAAGTAGTTTTGGACATTTAACCCTTGGAGATTGTAGATGTCATGTCCCTTCTCAAATGAATTAGTCACGGGATGCAGCAACACAATTTTGGCAGCAATTTTGGTTTAGGAGAAGGACCCCACACGCAGAAACTTAGGAACTATAGGCAGTTCGAATTATTTTTGGCAGCAAGTGGAATGTGGGGGCCACCACATGCATAATTCAAAATTGGCCAAGGAATACGTTGGAGGGAATTCGAGCTAGTGGATGGAGGGACCCACATGAGGCTAAGGGGGCCCAAGGAGTTATAAAGAGAGATCAGCTCTCATTTTGGGGGCATTCTGATTATTTGACAAACAAACTCATTTTGTACGCTCTGTTGTTCAGCAAGTCTACCAGCTGTTTAGCCACGAGTCTTCCGCAAGGAAGATTCAACCTCTTCTTCAGGGGACCATCTATGCCCGCCCTAGGGAGGCTGTTACACAGGAGTTTCTAGGGAGTCTAGTACAGTCACACACTTCAGTCATCAGCGCAGGGAGGAACTGCGTATTCCTGGGCAGCCAAAGAACACGCAAGAGGGGTTAGAAATCAGCAAGGGGGATTCACAACGTGCTGGGAGAGCCGGGAATAGACCAGCTAAGGGGATTCACAGCTTGCTGGGAGAGTCAGGAGTTGAGGAGGCAGCATAAAAAGGCAACTCTGCTGGAGTAGCAGCCAGCTAGACCAGCGCAGCAGTTAGTCGAGATTCTGGACGGAGGTGTTGCGTAGAGGCCACTGTAGCAGCAAACTCGTGGTGCTGGGAGAGCAGTCATCCGGACCAAGGGTCATCCGGGGAGCAAGGAGTTAGTCAGTACAGGTGAACCCAGCGTACTTGGGGTATTTTCAGAGGGCTTTGCAGGCTGTTTCCTGCAAGTCGAATTTGGCTGTAGCAGCTGGGGAGAGGCTCCAAGGAGGCCGAAAATCCAAAGTCAAAACCAGAGAAATTCCCTTCTGGGTTTTTCTGGGTTTTGGCCAAGGAGTCCGGGGTTAAAAGGATATAATTTTCAGGGGTGTTTTTTGGGCACCTTCCAGCAGATTGAAGTTAGTAGATCAACAATTTGCAGGGACAACGCAGTGCAAGTGGTGCAGCAGCTGAACAACCATCATCTCAGCTATTCCATCACCTGGGTTTAGTCCAACTTGTCCTTGAGACAAGCCCAGGTGCACCACTACATTTATATTGTACCCATTGCTCTCAGATTTTATAATACATGGCTCAGCAGTTCCAGATTTTCAGTGTTTTGTGGGTGTTCAATGCATGTTTTTAATTTTATGCTGCTGCATTGTTTATTTGTTTAGAATATCACTTAAATCCCTACTTGGGAACATTACAGTGGTATCAGAGCCTAATTCTTGGCTCAGCTGTGGGGTTGGTTTCCTATGAGAGGAGAAGACTAGGAGAACATCACTTACCAGAGGCAGAGGTACAGGAGCGGAGAAAGGGAGTTGGAAATTACACCAGACAAGGAGGAACAAGGGAAAACAATGGCCGAAGAAGAGGAAATGACAGAGCCCAAGAGCAGGGAGGAGATGGCTTTCGATAGCCTCTTGAGGGCTCTGAGTGACTTGGTCAAAGGGCAAAAAGACATGTTGGAGGAGATCAAATCACAGAGTCAAGACAGAGCCACACCTAGAGGATTTTTGTGTGGAGAGACCTTCAGGGCTTCTCAACCCTTCGATCATCCCTCACCAGCAGTGTAGGGCGGCAGGGCCCTTCAGTGAGTGTGCCCACTAGGGCCACACTACCCTCCATGTCGATGGCACAGATCGAACCAGCATGGGAGGAAGAAACTCCCCAGATGGGGGATTACTTCAGAGAGTGGCAGACGATGGATGAAGATTTCAAAGAAGCCCTCTCCTTCAAAGATTACTGCAAGCTCAAGCAGAGCGAGAGGAACAAGGGGTACGGAGGACAGGGGACCCAAAACTATGAGTTGCAGAGAACCATAGGGAGGATGTACTTCCCTACATTTGATGGCACTGCCAAGTGCACAGCCAGGGCTTGGGTTGAAAAGATGGACACATACTTTCAGCTCAACCAGATGACAGAACAGGAGGCCATTAAGATGGCAGCGCTGCACTTGGAGGGGGAAGCCCATGACTGGTGGTTTCACAGCCTAACCACTTTGGGGCATGCCCAGATAGTTTCATATGAGGACTTCACCAGGAGGGTGGTGGAGCAGTTTGATCAGAGGGATCCAGAGGCATCCTTCAAGGAGCTGACACAATTGCGCCAAATAGGCAACCCAGAGCAGTATTTTTCTGATTTTTTGTGTGTCAGTGATGGTCCCGGATCTGTCCGAGGCCAGGAGGGTATACACCTTCATTAAGGGTTTGCTTGAGCCTCTGCATGGACTGGTGAAGTCACGCAGACCCTCTATGTTGTAGGAGGCAGTGGTGTGTACCAGAGATTTGCAGGGGGCCATCCCCAAGACCAGAGCACCATTTCCTGCACGAACCCCTTTCCCACAAAAGGGGCATGAGACTAGACCCCCACCACCGAGGACCACATAGGGGAGGGGGCAGCTAGATGAGGAGACACGGAAGGACCTCAGGAGGAGGAAGCTATGCTTCACATGCAGGGAGCCCTGGGCACCAGGCCATAGGTGCACAACGGGTAGAGCACACTACATTGAGGTCTTTTCTGACAGTGACCAGGAGGACGAGGTGGAGCAGGATTGCAGTGGGACGGATGGAGAGAGTTCAGGGGACAGAGAGCCACCACCACCACCACCTCCACAATGAGGGGCATCTCTTGCCTCATCAGGGGGAGACCTAGCTTCTCTATGGGGGATTCCCAAGTTTTCGACACTTTGGATCAGAGGTACGGTACAGGGATAGAGGGTGTCGGTACTAGTGGACAGTGGGGCTACCCACAACTTCATAGATGCACAGCTGGTCCAGAGGAGGGGCCTCACCATGGCAGAGTTTGAGGGATTCTCCGTCCTAGTGTCGGGTGACCGTACCATCTAGTGTACCAGATACGTGCCCTCCTGACAGTAGTTATGGGAAACTACTCGATGACAGACCACTTCTTTGTGGTCGATGTGCCAGACAACAATGTGTTGATGAGTGTCCAGTGGATATATTCCCTTGGGACAGTTACGATTGATTGGAGGAAACCTGAGATGGAGTTCATGGGGCCAGACGGAAAACTGGTGGTGTTGAGAGGCATGCAGTCTTATCCGCCTCAGACAGTTTCAGCCCACAGGATGGAGGCAGATCTTCGACATGGGGACATCGCATGGGCAGTCAAGTTGAGGATCTCAGAGGTTGGGGGACAGGCACAGTCACCACCGGCAGACATACAGGCTCTTCTAGACAGGTATGCAATGGTGTTCGGGGACATTCCACCGGAGCAGCCACCACAGAGGGTTTGAGCACACCATTGAGCTAGAGCAGGGCATACAGGCAGTCATCACTACTCCTTACAGGCACCCCAAAGCCTATAAGGACGAGATAGAGAAAGCTATTCAGGAGCTGCTTGCTTTGGGTCACATCAGGCCTAGTTCCAGTGCTTTTGCTTCTTCCGTAGTGCTGGTGAAGAAGGATGGGACCCTCAGAATGTGCATAGACTACAGATCCCTTAACAGGAAGACCCTCAAGAATCGATACCCCATTCCCCGCATTGATGAGCTGATGGATGAGCTTAGAGGAGCCAAGTACTTCTCTAAGATCGATCTGTGCTCGTGGTACCACCAGATCAGAGTTCGGGATCAGGACATCTCGACGAGGGCATTCTGGTCCCACTATCGGCACTTTGAGTTTCTGGTCATGCTTTTTGGGCTGACCAACGCTCCCGCCACATTTCAGTCTTGCATGAACCACATCTTTCGGGGGCAGCTAAGGAAGTTTGTGTTACTGTTCTTTGACGACATTCTGATCTACAGCCAAACATGGGAGGAGCACGTCCAACACTTGGAGGAGGTACTGCGCATTCTGGAGGAGCAGCAGTTCTATGCCAAGCTCTCCAAATGTGAGTTTGGATTGATAGAGATGTTTTATCACGGGCATATCATTGGAGCGGACGGGGTGAAGGTTCATGAGGAGAAGATCAGGGTCATCCGGGATTGGGCAGTACCCCGAGACGTGACTACGCTGAGAGGCTTCTTGGGCATTTGCACTTACTACAGTAAGTTTGTCAAAGGGTTCTCACAATTGGCAGCACCCTTGACCGACTTGACCAAGAAAGGAGCCTTCGCATGAACTAAGGGAGCACAGGCCGCTTTCGATTGCCTCAAGGAGGTGATGAGTAGTTAACCTATCTGGGCACTCCCGGATTTTTCCCAACCATTCACGGTGGAGTGTGATGCATCAGGGGTGGGAGTTGGAGCCGTTTTGTCACAGAAGGGGCACCCCATAGCTTTCGAGAGTCAGAAGCTCCTATCGCATGAGTTGTCATATTCCATATATGACAAGGAGATGCTGGCCATCATGCATGCATTGGCCAAGTTCTGCCAGTACTTGGTGGGAAACCGATTCAGAGTGAAGACTAATCACATCAATCTTCAACATTTCATGGGCAGCAAGGCCTCAACGACAGGCAACAGAGATGGGTCAGCAAGGTGCAGGCCTACCACTTTGATATTGAGTACGTGTGGGACAAACACAATGTGGTGGCCGATGCTCTATCCGAAGGTCGGCTAGGTTATCTCTTATGAGCCTCTACCAGGACTGGAAGGCTCAAATGTTTATTGAGTACTCCAAGGACAGGAGGGCATGTGAGGTGATAGAGGGGACACATGCAGATGAGCGTTACCATGTGATGGATGAGGTCATCTATTACAAGGGGCGCATTTACTTAGTGCACAACTCGCAGTTGAGAGAGAGGGTACTCCAGGCAGCTCATGATTCACCACTGTCCAGACACTAGGGATTCCGGAAGACGTACATGCTTGTTTGGGAGAGGTTCATGTGGAAAGGCCTCAAGAAGGACGTGTTGCAACACGTAAGAGAGTGTGAGGCCTGCCAGCGGAACAAGGGGGAGCTGACTCACCCTGCAGGGCTATTACAGCCACTTCCCATTCCAGAGGGGAAATGGGAAAGTATCTCGATGGATTTCATCACGGGGCTCCCCATAGTACAGGGGAAGGATTGCATATATGTGGTGGTCGACAGGCTGACCAAATTTGCCCACTTCTTCGCCATCCCCACTAGATTCACGGCAACCCAGGTAGTTGAGTTGTTCTTCCGGGAGGTTTTCAAGCTACATGGACTCCCCAAGAACATTGTTAGCGACAGAGACAATAGATTCATGGGTGGCTTTTGGCAAGAGCTTTTCAAGTTGGTTGGGACGGAGCTTACTCCTAGCACCAGTTACCACCCTCAGACAGACAACCAGACAGAGAGGGTCAACCAATGGTTGGAGGGGTACCTGAGGAACTATGTGACAAGTCAGCAGAGGACGTGGATTCGGTGGTTGCACTTGGGCGAGTTCTGCTACAACACCACGCACCACATGTCTATTGGTATGACTCCTTTTCGTGCCCTTTATGGTTATGATGCTCTAACTTTTGCTGATATTATTTTCGGAGACAGTCGGGCCCCAAAGGCCAAAGACTGGGTCCAAGAGAGCCAAGATATCCTCAAAGCTCTCAAGGATAATCTAGTGACAGCCCAAAATCAGCAAAAACTGTATGCAGATCGGCACAGGATAGAGAGGCACTTTGAGGAGGGGGGCCTAGTGTACCTCTGGTTGCAGCCTTACTAACAGTCCATGCTGAAACAGAAGGGGGCCGAGAAGCTACAACCACGCTTCTATGGGCCCTACCATGTGACTAGGCGGGTTGGGGAGGCGGCCTATGAGCTAGCACTACCTCCGAGGAGCAGAATCCACAACGTGTTTCATGTCTCATGCCTGAAGAATGTGTTGGGACAATAGGTGATTGCAGCAGCTGATCTACCCCCATTGGATGATGAGGGCCATTTGGTGCTAGAACCAAAGGCCATATTGGAGAGCAGGGAGAGAAAACTGAGGAGCAGAACCATCAAGGAGTTCTTGGTACACTGGAAGAACTTACCGGATGAGGATGCTACCTAGGAGGTTGAGCACATACTAGGGCACCTGGCTTTGAGGTTGCTTTAGGGCAAGCAACATTTGGGAGGGGAAGACTGTCATGTCCCTTCTCAAATGAATTAGTCACGAGATACAGCAACACAATTTTCGCAGCAATTTTGGTTTAGGAGAAGGACCCCACACACAGAAACTTACGAACTATAGGCAGTTCGAATTATTTTTGGCAACAAGTGGAATGTGGGGGCCACCACATGCATAATTCGAAATTGGCCAAGGAATACGTTGGAGGGAATTCGAGCTAGTGGATGGAGGGGCCCACATGAGGCTAAGGGGGCCCAAGGAGTTATAAAGAGAGATCAGCTCTCATTTTGGAGGCATTCTGATTATTTGACAAACAAACTCATTTTGTACGCTCTATTGTTCAGCGAGTCTACCAGTTGTTTAGCCACGAGTCTTCCGCAGGGAAGATTCAACCTCTTCTTCGGGGGACCATCCGTGCCTGCCCTAGGGAGGTTGTTACACAGGAGTTTCCAGGGAGTCTGGTACAATCACACACTTCAGTCATCAGCACAGGGAGGAACTGCGTATTCCTGGGCAGCTAGAGAACACGCAGGAGGGGTTAGAAATCAGCAAGGGGGATTCACAGCGTGCTGGGAGAGCTGGGAATAGACCAGCTAAGGGGATTCACAACTTGCTGGGAGAGCCGGGAGTTGAGGAGGCAGCATAAAAAGGCAACTCTGTTGGAGTAGCAGCTAGCTAGACCAGCGCAGCAATTAGTCGAGATTCAAGATGGAGATGTTGCACAAAGGCCACTGTAGCAGCAAACCTGTGGTGCTGGGAGAGCAGTCATCCGCACCAAGGGTAATCCGGGGAGCAAGGAGTTAATCAGTACAGATGAATCCAACGTACTTGAGGTATTTTCAAAGGGCTTTGCACGCTGTTTCTTGCAAGTCGAATTTGGCTGTAACAGCTGGGGAGAGGCTCCAAGGAGACCGAAATCCAAAGTCAAAACAAGATAAATTCCCTTCTGGGTTTCTCTGGGTTTTTCTAGGTTTTGGCCAAGGAGTCTTAAAAGGATATAATTTTCAGGGGTGGTTTTTGGGCACCTTCCAGCAGGTCGAAGTTAGCAGATCAGCAGTTTGCTAGGACAACGTAATGCAAGTGGTCTAGCTGCTGAACAGCCATCATCTCAGCTATTCCATCACCTGGGTTTAGTCCAGCTTGTCCTTGAGACAAGCCCAGGGGCACCACTACATTTATATTGTACCCATTGCTCTCAAATTTTATAATACATGACTCAGCAATTCCAGATTTTCAGTGTTCAATGGGTGTTCAATGCATGTTTTTAATTTTATGCTGCTGCACTATTTATTTGTTTATAATATCACTTAAATCCCTACTTGAGAACATTACAGTAGAGGACCCTAAATGGAGCTAGGGACGCAAAGAACACCAAGAAAAGACATGTAAATTGTGAGAAATAAATTTATTTATGTGCTGGTGGGCTTATGCAACAAGAAGTCAAGCCGGCTGGGTTAGTTTGAGGCTTTGAGCTATATAGGACAGTTTGTTGGCGCCCTAGGAGAGGCATATAAATATGAGGCTATTTGAGCATCCAATGTGCAACAGTTCATAAGAAGCACACCTCTAAAATAGGCCGCAAGAATCTGAAGCTCGGGAAGGGGAGAAAAGGAGACTTGTCTTGGCTACTTTTCAATGTTGTTTGGGAAAATTCAGTTCAGGGCAGAACGTGTATTTCTGTGGGTTCTTGTAGCTGTTTGGTGTGAGTTTTGTGGTGGCTTTCTCCTCTAGAACAGGCTGCACTTCAGGACTGTCTGAACATAAGGACCGAAGGTCCTGTACCTTCCTAGTTGAGGGGATCGAGGGACCCAAAAAGGGTGCAGATCAGCCCTAGAGGCCAGCGAAGTAAGGCAGCATATGTGTTGAGGCAAGCAGCAGCTGAGTAGAGAGGTTTTGGAGCAGGAAACAAGACCTGGAGTGACAGTCATATCAGCCCTGACCAGGCAGCCAAAACTACAGCAGAAGCACCAGCTCAAAGAGGTATGTATGGTTGTGTTTGAGTTGAATTGTTGCTAGTGGATAGAAGGTCCAGGTTGGACAGATTAGTGTTGGGAATCTCAAGGCTTTTGGAGGGCAGCAAGGAGGTCCCCAAGGAACCCTAAGTGCAGTCTCTTGAAGGACAAAGAGGACTGCTAGGAGACGCATATTGGTGGTAAGCTCGGGACTGATTCTTGAAGGACAAAGGAAGGAGGTCAAGGGAGCAGATTACATCAACCCAAGTTCATTATTAGAGAAGGACATCTTGCAGTGATAGGTGGCAGCCCTCCAGCCCGAAGTTTGTCTTCATTGGAGCAGCGCAGGAAGGCATTAGAGGGAAGAAGTCCCAAAGGAGCTGAGGAGCAACAGTGGGTAGTTGAGAGTTGTTCACAAACGGAGTTGTGAACAACTCAACAAGAGTCTCTATGTGTTGATGCATTGAAGGACTAACAATCAGCTAGAGAGCAGATTGGAGTTGTGTTCAGTGACCTAAAGGAGCTGGTACATTGATAGAGGCAGGAGCTACAGATTGGGAGCACAAGGACCAGCAGTTGTGTTCAGGGTACGATCAAGGAGCTGTGATGGTGCACAACATCAGCTAGATGATCAGTGTATCTTGTTCTTGTATTCTTATACTAGTGGATGTATGAGGGCCGTTATCCCTGGTATGGGAGCCCTAGACAGTTGTACTATCCGTTTGTTAATATAACGAAGTTGGGTTTTGTAAAAAGTTGTCTATATTTGTAGTAGTTTGTTGTGATACTTGGATTGGTAGCGTCAGTAATTGTAAGATTCTAACCTAGACTCCAATAGCGTGGAAAAACAACATTCAACAGGGCAGATATACCACTGTTGGAATGAATTCAATTTCCATTAAGATGATATACATATAAATACAACATTTAGAGCGTTGGATTCAACTTCCAAGGTTTCTTGGACTTCTGGTAACTGTTCACCATAACCCTAACAGATCAGGTGTCCAACAGTCTCGGTGAGTGGCAAGAAGGAAACACTAGAGGCATTGGACATAAAGAAATTACATGACTAAAAACTTATGCATGCCCATTACAAACAAAAACCTAAAAGCATTGAAGACTTGGGTACAATGCCTAAGGAGTGGAGATTAGATACAGTCAAAACAATAGCAGACTCTGAAGTAATGAAATAAACACATAACAGAAAGTTAAACATATCTATAACAGCTGTTAATCCAAAATCCTTACATACAAAAATAAATTAACTGGCAAAAAGCTTTCTTCATATCATGACTCAATTTGTTTTGGTCAAACAATGTATGAATAAAAATAAAACAATCTCCCAGCAAAATAGCAAATGTCCTAATGCACCTTTATAGGATAGAATCATCTTAACGATGTTCAGATAATGAGAACTGCAGCAGATAATTTAGACAACTCTTGATGTCACTCCACACATTGTCATTTTCATCTTTCTAAGTTACATAATAATATAACAAAAAAAAAAAAAAAACCTTGAACACAGAATGATCATCCCAGATAGTGAACAAAATGATTCTTACCATATGGAATCCCAAAACAGAAGTCATGGATTTTTGCGCCTTTTCTTGCTGGTTCTTGGTTAAAATTGCTTTCCGTTGCTCGAGGCATATATTCTTCTTTTTCAGTGTGCCCTCTTGATGCTTCTGCTAGAGACTCTGTTGCATTTTCTACTTGCCTCTGCAACTCATCCGTTGAGTTCTTCAAAGAATCGAACAGTTCTGTATCTAATTTTTCAGATTCATTTCTCTCACTACTCCATGTTGCAGCTTCATGTACATTATCAGGATCTTTCAAACCATCTACAATTTTCCCTTCAACTTGCAAATCAGCTGATCCCTATAAAACCATAATTTTAAGTTAAGGGAAAAGAAGGCTAAACTGACTTACAGCCTAAATGATATAAACTTTAAATAAAACCTCATAATCTAAAAATGCATTTCATAGCTAAAGTTAACATAAATCCATCATGAATTAAGTTATTGACTAATACAATCTCTGCTCCCCGGATCAGGTGCTCACATCAGCAATATGAAAGGTGCCCAAGTGGCACACGCATGTAAGCCCACCTGAGCCACTTTCATGTTAAAAGTCACACAGGATATCGGGTGCAGTACACTTACCTTCATGACAAGATCGTCTACCCTCTTCCATCGCACACAACCTTGGTCTATGATAGAACCACCAATGTGCAACATCATTAGTTCAGGAGGGTTCTAATGGTTAGTTTGGCATGGAGTATAAGCCTTGAGGTACAGGAGCACAGAGGAGAACATGATGAGATGCAAATCAAGGGCAATCACGCCAGAACAAACCTGTCCAGCAGGTATACCGGTGACTGAATTCATTACAAGATTGAAATTACGTTCCATTATGGAAGCAAGAGTTAAATGGATATTTCAGATCCAGAATGGTAGGGATAGAAGCCAAGCCTGTGGATATCAATGGTGCTCAAACATCAAGCTGTGGAGGAAAACCAGTTCTGAAATCCTGGGCCAACAACACTTCTTCAAATTTTTTGGTCAAGTACTTTGTTGCTCCTTTATTATGTGGTTTAGCAGTTTTATGGCTTATTGAAGTGTTGCAAACATCCCGATTTTATCTCGAAATCATGATTTTTTGGCCTAGCCGATGTTTTCCGATTTTTAAAGATATTTTTATGGTAGCTTAATTTTGTCGATGTTTGCCGATTTTTACCGATATTTTCCAGATTTTTTGGTTTTCCAGACCCTTGCCGATTTTATCCTGACGCCGATGTTCGCAACATTTTCATCTAGTCAATTCTCACAAACTGGAGCAGAGGGTTAAAACTTAAAAGCACTCAAAATTTTCTCTTTGGTTGGGGGATTTTATCACTAAGCTTCAATTCTCTAGCCATTCTTATCTTAGCCACCCTTGCCTACTACTGCAGCTTCACTGCTTGGCTCCTTGCTCCTATCACCTTTGCCTATAAATAATTCTACAATTGGCTCTCTTTGTTATCCAGTTACTGTGAAAATTCGAGAATCCCGCCAAGATCAACTACTGCAGCAACTAATTAAGCTTCTCCTATCTGTTAATTACTGAAACAAATTATTTACTGTTTCCTACAGCAAATATTGAAGCTAATACAACTGCAACCTTCACTTAATTAATTAATTTGCCCAAAACAAGAACGGAACAATAGAGAAAAATCCACACAAGTGTCGTAGGATTTTTTGGACAAATGTCTCCGTAAAAACCCAATGCGGGAAAACCAGTGCAGTAGCTCTGACGGTTTTTATTATTAAGTTGAAGTATTTCTGAATACAACGACTGGATGCCCTCCCGACAATCCAATTACAGAGAAAATCACTTAGCAGAAGAAACTGGTGAGATTACCTCACTCTACACTGCAAGTCTCAGATGATCCGTCAGTTGAACTGCAAGTTCCCCACCTACTTCTTCGCTGCCCCTTTATGGGCCCTACGTCAGCTCAACTGAGAATCGATCTACCTTCAAAAGCCTTTTCCAACCCTCCCAGCACAGAAACGTCAGTTTCTTCAGCAAACTCGGACTTCTATGCTGGACGCTACTATGTTGTTCTGCGTGGGGCCTGCATGAGCCCTTCCTAGCACTACATCACCCTCTTTGTCCTCTGCACTACCTCCTCTGTGTGTCTCTCTGCCTCTCTGCTGAGTGTCCTTGGCTCCGGAGAAGATTCTCCAACCAAAACTCCCTCTGCCCCTCACTGCAACAGCTCACTATCGAAATTCTCCCGACAGCTGCTCTGCTTCAGAAAATCAAACTTTTGAACTCTTTGTGTTTGTTTCCTAGTGACCCTCAAGCTTCCTTAAATAATCTCCTCGTTGACATTCAACGGCCCAGATTAGAAGCTAATCAATGGATAAGATCATTTCTACTTGATCCTCGGCTTCTTCTAGAAGTTACACCCACAGTTTATATTAATACCCTTTAATTATTTTATTTTCCTAGGTTTAGACTTAGGGTCCCTTTAAAAATAATTAATTATTTTAATAACACTGTTTCTGGGTGGAATTTCCCAAAATGTTTTATGGGTTCTTTGGAATACATGTGCCCAAGCCTCCCTGCAAAATTTCAGAGTTAGAGCACGTCTAATGCTACCAGAAATCAACACTCCCTCTTAGTGAGGAATGTGCTCTAGCAGTGCAACCTGTTGAAGCATCTCCCTCTGCGCTGCTAATGCCTGACATGTTGTCCACTAACTACTACGCAAAATGTTGCATCTGTACTGCTGCTGACCCCGCCACTGTCAACACTGCATCCGTACTGCAACTCCCTCTGAAATTTTGCATCCGTGTTGCTACTGGCACTACCACTGCACTGCAAACTGTTGCTACTACTCCATCAACAACAGAAAAACATCCCAAATTACTGAACTAACTGTGTTCAGTATGGTACCATGTGAATGTTGGAGCCTAACTATTGCTAGTCTCTGTGTTGACCCTCTGAATGTACTGTGCTGTTGCTGACCTCTGCTCTGTGCCATTTGCACTGCTGCCAACTCTGCTCTACGTTGTTCAATCTCTGGCGCTCCTAACCATTGCAACTGTCTCTCCAACAGTCCTCGGCACCATCTGACACTAGTGCATCCCGCTACTTCTAATCTGGGCTCCTGTAGCAAGGAATTGATCCAATAGGTGGGCTCCTCAAGGATCTTGCCCATTTGTAGCTCTTTCGAACTACAGCTCCAAATCAACCCACCTCCCTCGTGGAGGTATCTCTACTATCATGGCGAACTCCTCTTCCTCGATCTTCGCGATCGCGGCCTTCAAATCGTGCTTCTCATCCTTGTCGTTCTTCTTGAGAGGACACTATGTAGCGTAGTGACCCATCCCACCACACCTGAATCACTTTACCTTCAAGATGTCCTTCTTACGTCTCCGCTGCTCTTGCTGCCCCTTCAATGCGAGGGTTGGAATTATCCTCCTCCTCCTTAGGCTTCGACCCACTGTTGCTGCTTCCGTCAAGCTTGCACTTGACCAATTCTCTCCTCAGCTCCTCTTGTTTGAGAGTTGCCCACATCTCATCCCAATTCGGCAAAGTTGCCCTGCCCAGGGGAGTCTAGACAAAGACCTGCCACTCATCTAAGACAGAATTGAGGGCCAGTCTAACCAAGTCTAAGTCTTGAGGTGTAGACCCCACAACAGACAACTCAGCATAGGTCTCTTGAAGCTTCGTGAGGAAAGGATCCACACACTCCCCCTTCTGCATCTGAGCAGATCTCAGCTTCTGCTCCAAGTACATCTTTCGTTGCTTGGAAGATCCCTGATACAACATAGACAATGTGTCCCACATCTCCTTAGCAGTCCCTCTGCTAGCGATGTGATAGACAACACGATCCTTCACTCCATCGAGGATCATTCGCTTTGCCTTCGCCATTTCTGCCTTGTACTTTTTTAGTGGATCTGCATCTGCAGGCACAACCACCACACTGTCGACATATGTCTTGAGGGCATGCTCATCTAGAAGGAATGACATCCTTGCCTTCTAGATGACATAGTTGGATGCTCCGTCCAACCTATCTTGATCCCTCAATCCACTGGTTGCCATCTCTGCCACAAATGTCGAAAAACTCCTCTCTGGTTCTTATTGTTGTTGCTCAGCCAATAAGAAAACGACCTTCTTGGCAGGAAGTCTTACAAAGGAAGAAATTTGCTCAACCGTGCTTCTTCCTTCTCTTTTGACATCTTTCTACCCAGCAAAACGGCCTGTAGTCCCACCAGCTTCTCCTCATGCTGAAGCTTCAGCATTGTTCCCCCTGCCACGGCAAACTTTCGAACTAGGAGTCCTTCCTCTCTGTCGACTCACTCAAAGAGATATTGCCTAGAAAATCAGCGCTCCGGCTAGGACTGCACAAACCCTTTGGGGTTTCGAACTACTGCCTCTTGCAGCTTTTTCGATCTCCCTCTTCTGCTCAGCAGTAGGTTCTCTGGCACTGTTCTTCTTGCTTCACCTGCAATGCTCTGATACCATGTGAAAATTCGAGAATCCCGCTCGAAAAAACCACTGCAACAACTAATTAAACTTCTCCTGTCTGTTAATTACTTAAACAAATTATTTATTGTTTCCTACAGCAAATATCGAAGCTAATACAACTGCAACCTTCACTTAATTAATTAATTTGCCCAAAACAAGAACGGAACAATAGAGAAAAATCCACACAAGTGACACAGTATTTTTGGACAAATGTCCCCGAAAAACCCCAATGCGGGAAAACCGGTGCAGCAACTCTAAGGGATTTTATTATTACACTAAAGTATTTCTGAATACAACTACTGGATGCCCTCTCGGCAATCCAGTTACAGAAAAAATCACTTAGCGGAAGAAACTGGTGAGATTAACTCACTCCACACTGCAAGTCTCGAATGATCCGGCAGCTGAATTGCAAGTTCCCTGGCTACTTTTGCGCTGCCCCTTCATGGGCCCTGCATCAGCTCAACTGAGAATCGATCTACCCTCAGAAGCCTTTTCCAACCCTCTTGGCTCAGAAACGCTAGCTTCCTCGACAGACTCGGACTTTTGCGCTAGAAGCTAATACAGTGCTCTGCATGGCGCCTGTGTAAGCCCTTCTTCGCTCTGCGTCACCCTCTCTACCCTCTGCGCTGCCTCCTCTGTGTGTCTCTCTGCCTCTCTGCTAAGTATGCTTGGCTCCAGAGAAGATTCTCCAGCCAAAACTCCCTCTGCCCCTCACTGCAACAGCTCACTATCGAAATTCTCCCAGCAGCTGCTCTGCTTCAGAAAATCAAACTTTTGAACTCTCTATGTCTGTTTCCTAGTGACCCTCAAGCTTCCTTAAATAACCTCCTCGTTGACATTCAACGGCCCAGATTAGAAGCTAATCAATGGTTAGATCATTTCTGCTTGATCCTCGTCTTCTTCTAGAAGTTACGCCCACAGTTTATATTAATACCCTTTAATTATTTTATTTTCCTAAGTTTAGACTTAGGGTCCTTTTAAAAATAATTAACTATTTTAATAAAATTGTTTCTGGGTGGAATTTCCCAAAATGTTTTATGGGCTTTTTGGAATACATGTGCCCAAGCCTCCTTGCAAAATTTGAGACTTAAAGCTTACTCCATCCCTTCCTGGTCTGTAAACATGGCTAGCATAAACTCAGAGGTAAACAGGGAATCTAACAGAAGAGACTTTCATACCTCAAACACCAATCCCCAATACCTTCCCAAGTATACAACCCAAGCTTAAAAAGTTGCCATTAAGGCAGCAAAGCATTTTCACGCAGTTTTCTCCT
Organism: Pinus tabuliformis; assembly: GCA_031772625.1. NCBI lineage: Eukaryota > Viridiplantae > Streptophyta > Pinopsida > Pinales > Pinaceae > Pinus > Pinus tabuliformis. The sequence goes on from CM062815.1 coordinate 241,605,035, forward strand.
GAGGTCAAAGGGGAAATAGCAAATATGGGGAATTATGTGAAGCAGAAGAGGAAAAGAGTGTCCAAGGAACAAATTGAGGAAGAATACAAGGGCTCAATCTCTGATCCAGGACTCTCAAGAACTAGAGAGAAAAGGAGTTTCAGGTTAGCATACCTATACTGGTTGAACAAAGCTTATATTGCCCAAGTGGTGGAGGAGAGGGGCCTTTAGCAACAGGCCCTTCTTCAGAAGCTAGACCTTGTTGATAGGAAATTTGAAGTAGAGTCAAGGAAGTCCTTGATATCAGCATCGGAAGTCTCTAATCGCCAAGTGACATGACAACACAGCAGTTCCCAAGCAGACTCCAGGAGTACACACACTAATCCAATCCTAGTAAAGGAGGATCCCCTGCCAATAGATCAAATGCAAACAGAGTTGCCAGAGGCATCCGCCTTAGCAAGCCAGCTATGCTAATACAGCAATGTCCTTTGTCACTTCTAGCTCCAGAATGTTCGTCTGTTTTCTTGCTTTGCTGTTATTTTTCAGTGTATACTATGTACTGTCTAGGCTAGTATATGTACAGCATAAGATAGCCATAGGGGTTTTTCTGTTGAAAAATCAAACATTGACAATATTTTCTGACTTTGTATGGCCTGGCTTACCAAGTGGCAGGCCACAGGCAGACATTGTTGTAATATTATTTGCATGAAATTAACATAAGAATCTTCTAGTTTACACCACTAACAAAAAAAAACTAATACATTCTCTGCTGATTGACAAATCGCTTATTTGGCATTCTTTTTGCTTGTTAAAACATCCATTTTTGCCTCCGTATTCCTCATTTTCCATCTCTGATCGCTTTAGAACTTCCACTGCTTATGATTATTTATATATATATATAGATATATATTTGCTTGAGTTCTTTATTTCTTTCATGTTGATTAATATTAAGAGCTGTTAAGAAGGTATTTTGGTTATAGTGTGTGTGGCTCAGTGTATATATATATATATATTGTTTGCAGTAATATAATAACTGGTGAACTAGTCAGTGTCTGAAGAATCTCTTGTATATAAAGGTTGGTTTTCGGTGGCCATATTTACCTCGGCCAAATATCAACAAGACAACCTTAATCACCAGGCCGGAGATTCTTTTATATTACAAGGGGTCCACTGCTTTGATCAAACTCAAAAACTTTTTGCAAGGTCTGAAGATATTTCTGCAGACAAGCACAAAAGTGAGATGTACTCATTCCGCAGCCACAGGGATCGTGGTTATGGTGACACAAGGCAGAGCTGCACACCAGCACCACGAATCGTGAGCCTGTTGGCCAAACTGCTTAATCACTTGACCTTTCCATATGTTAAAACTTTTATAAAACTGTTAGATCAATGTTCTTTAATGCATGTGGTATTTCTCGGATCCCGATCAAGCTAGCAGCTCAGGTCAGTTATGTCTGCAAATTGCATCCAGAGATCGCAGTTGCACCAGCACCCAAAATTATATCAGTTCATTGGCTCAATACGCAAGCACTATAAGCCACGAATAGAATTCATTATCAACATGTTCTTCGAATCATTAAATAAATGTTAGCTTGATTTCTATTCTCATCTCTGTTTAGTTCACCGAAAGGGATTGTTGTTGTTACTTGTTCTAAGTTAAGACTGTTATGTTTTTATAAATATGCCAATGCCTTGTAGCGCAGGGACAATTAAATATAAACTCTGTTATTACTCTATTTTGATTAATATATCAGTACTGCTTTGCATGTTCCTTTGTGCCATTATATTTTGGTGTGCTATCGTGTATAAGCTTGGAGATTTAACTTCTTATCTGCGCTGAACGTAAGTGCATAGAAGCACATGCCAGCCTTGAGCAGCAGCCCACTCAACGTACAGTTTTGTGCCAGTGTTTTCCTTGTTTAAATTGTAAGTAGGTTTATAATGCTTTGATTTAAGTATTTTGAATGCACTCTGAGTTTAGTTGATCTCTATTTGATTTCAAGCAAGTGTGGTTGTGTGATTTATGGTTTTTATAGACTTAGTGGTTTGGGGAATTTGTCAATCTACCATGTTGCCACAAAATCTAGCAGGCCTTGTGGAGGGATACCCTATAAAGCAATCACTAGACCAAGTGACAACAAAAGGTAGTAGCCCACTGTCACCACAGCTACTACCCCCTACTCTTTATGGATTTTCACCAATGGGAGGAGTCTCAGTATGTACGTCATCCAATAGATATTCTAGGTTTAAAGGTTCAAGGTGACAGAATAGACCACTTAGGGATGGCTAGGCTTAAGGACGAGGTTCAAACTATGAGAAAAGGCAATTTGCATCCCAAGTAGAGGCCAAATTGAGGAAACATCCCCCCCCCCGGCAGATCTAATGCCCGAAGCGCGTCCCGTACGGATTCGTACAGGAAGCGTCCCCGGAAGCGCGACTCCAAAATTCGGAAGCGCGGTTCCGCCTGTTTTGGACGCTTCCTGGAAATTCCGGAAGCGTCCCTCCGAAGCATGCTTCGTACGGCGCTTCGGCCGTACAAAGCATGGAGCTTCAAAGGGCGAATCGTACGGTTCCGTACATGCTTCCGGAAAAAGCATCGCGCTGTTTAGAAAATCGATTTTTTTTTAATTTTAGGTGAGTTTGCATATTGGGGGTGGGTCCACCTTGGGTTAGGGTGAGGAATGAAGGAAAAAAAAATATAAAAAATATATATATATATATATATATATATATATAAATATAGCAGATGCTCCCTCATGGTAACGTTAAATTCTTAAAGTAAAAGTGACATTCTCCTTTATTTCTCATTTTCATCCTTTTATTTAAATTTTTAACATTAACATGAAATGACTCAATATGTTTGAGAGTGGTTCCAGCCTCATTGGTCTTCATATGGAGAAAATAGAATTTCATATCCTATTCAAAATTCAGCAGACTTAACAGTTTTCAAGAATTTAGGATCAATGGGATTGTGGCATTTCATTAGATTATATCAAGTATGAAGGTATACGATTAGCATTTAATCAAGAGCACGAAGCCCTATATGTACCCTAGTGTTGGTGGTGTTAATTGTTGAACTCTTTTGTCACGCCCTTAGCAAAAAATTACCTTTCAATCAAGTCAAAATCATCGATCAAGCATGTTAAGCTTTTTCTACCATATTTTAAGTCTTGAATTAGGTAGTTTGAGGCTAGACAAGAGGAGAAGAATCTAGATTCTAGATGGTTGATGCATCTAAATGGTTGATGCTTGAATAATTAATCATTAATGTACAATGGATGCTATATCTATCTTGATTTATGCAAAAATATGCATGTTTTCATGTCTTCTACAACTAATTTGGTATTTGGGATGTTTGTTTTGAGTATAAATGCAAAAAATATAAATATATATATATATATAGTAGATGCTTCGCTTCCTAGATTTTTGGAAAATGACTCTTTCGCGTCCCCGCTTCCAAAAAACGTCCCCGCTTTGTGCAACATTGATCTAGGGTTTCATTGATATGTTGTGTGTTGGGATAACCTAAGGACAAAGATGCCAAGAAAAGGTTTCCAATAATGGGTATTAGCAAGGTAAAGGCACATGAAACCTTCAACAACTCCTTAAGTTGAAGCTATAACCAAACTAGGGTTTTATCCTAGGGAAAATGACTAGGGCAAGAGAAATTATGGATGAAAATGGAAGGAATGACTGCCAAAGGGGAGTAATTTTGAGGCAACCAGTCAACCCTAGATGTTGAGACCTTACAAGACTGAAAATTCCTCTTCCTAGCCAATTCGCACTAAACCCTAGTTGGCGCCTTGGCCTTAAGAGGGTCGAATTAAAGGAGAGAGAAAATTACAATTTGTGGATACAAGATAGTTTGATCACCAACTAGACAAGGCCTTGGATGGATAGAGTCTAAGGATGCTTAAGATGAGCTATCACTTGCAAAGGAGTAAGATGTTTGATGCCCTAGCACAAACCCTAACTATTGCCTTTGTGAGGGATCAAGGTCACTTGGGAGAGCTATAATCAAGATACACCAAGGGGATTGCCATTCACATAACATACATGAGTAATGCACACAGTAATGAGATCTAAATTCTATGCAGTCGATTTTCAATAAATTAGGGCACAATAGAAAAACCCTACAACATCAATTTATTCCATACATTAGATATAAAATCAAAAAAAAATCAATAAACAAGCTCACTTACAAGACAATATGCATGAAAAATCCTTTATTGATCCAAGACAACTTCTCCAAAGTCAAGCGAATAGCTCAAATGTACAATAACCATCCAATAGATTGCATCTTCACCAAGAAAAAGAGGCCAAAATCTCTCTAAGGAGGGTTGAATAGTCCAAGAGATGATGATGAAAATGAAATAGTCCTTTCCTCTATTTACATGAGGAGGGTGACTTCTAATTTTTCCCAAAAGCCCCTAAATGAAAAGTAAAATCACAATGATGCATTGGGTTACAAGCCAACCCATTAGCTCTTAACATAAAAGCAAAAGGAAGCCCACACGTGTGAGCCATGAGGCTTTCCAGGCTAATGTCATCCATAGAAGATGCTCTAAATGCCAAGCGTTGTTGCTCTAGAGTGCCAAGTGTGATGTAGAAGCGCCTAAAAATCATCCTTTGAGATTCGGCCCTTAAATTTCTATCAACGGCCCTTTATTATCCCCAAAATCCACCTAGGGCACCACAAAGAGGTCTCCCAGATCTCCAACTGTGAAAAGGTGTCCATTTTTGCTCCAACATTGAGGGTTTTCCAAGTGCTACTAGCCCTCCCAAATCTCTAAAGGCGAGATCATCCTCATCTAGGCCCTAAATCAGTTGCCATCCCTCATAAGGTGCTAAAGTTGACCTGGGGACATGCTGAGTCTAGGTGTATCATCCTGAAGAATCAACAAATGTACTGCAAAGTGGTTGAATGTCCTGGGTGCGGGAGGTGTCCAAAGGCAAGTATGATGTGTTGTTATTGCTCAGAGACCCAAGGCTCTCAACGCTTCACCTATGGGTACCAATATACTTCACTAGGGCCTGGGTACCTGTGGGTAAGGTGCTCATGACATGGGCTGCTAAACCCCCTGACAATCACAACATAAAGTCTAGTGAAAGCAACCAGTCATCAAGGACAATAATCATTTTTGCATCTAAGTGAACCAAGCTTGAATGTAAAGGGCTATTTAATACTTCAAATAAGGCTTCCCTTCCAAAATTAAGCCTTGAACTCGCAATGGTGTTTCCTCCCTAGGTAGGAGTGGCTAAAGGACAACCCTATTAGGTGTTTTTAGCCCCCAAGGGGAAGTAACATTTCCTCAATCCACCCTTCAATTGATAGGTGTTAGTGAATAATGATGGTACGAAGGGGAGAAGACTTCATGGCCAAGTACCATGGTCAAAGGGATCAACATGATGGTGATTCACATCCTCAGTGTATAGATGTGAGGAGAGAGAAATCATGGATGAATGAGTTACTAACTCGTTCGTTGTTTTTCTACCCCTTTCATGCGCCTTTTATTTTTGCTTGATTTTTTTAATATTATTGCTCGTAGCTCAAAGGGTTAGAGCTTGCTTTGAATGATGTATAGCAGTTGTATTACCCCTTAAGGATGAGTCATTTCATTGTTCATCGAGGTTGGGACCTGCAAGGGTTCCTCTATGATGTAATGGAACATGTGCTCAAGAACCAAGTGATGGCCATAATGAGTGAGGTTGAGCTCGTGCTAGGCTTTTGCCCACGTGTTAATTCATATGTCCCAACGATCTTTGCATTTTGGTATTCTTTTATTCTATTTTATGGCCATGATATGCTCTTTTCTTTTCTTTTCTGTTAGTGCATCAACCTCCTAGGGCAAAGTTTCAAGCCCTACCTAGATATGTGGATGTATGGGTGCTAAATCCCAGAGAACCAATGGTCAATTGAACCCGAAGAATGGAGATTGAATATGGGCTTATAATGTAAGATGGAAAGTGGTAAGTATGGAATAGGGATAGATGGAACTACACTATCTCAATCAAGGCTTCCAAAGTAGTGCCCACCCTAATACCCATTAGGCTATTAGGGGAGGTCCCACTAGACTAGGATTGAAGATTACCCCCCCATTTAAGGTGAGGTTACAAGATCACCGTCAAAACCCCTCCTTCCAAGTCACCCCACAATCCATTTCAAATACCCAAATATAAATAAGCATAAGCACCTGATTGCAAAATGAATAAAGTACCTTTTGATTGAAATCCCACCTTCGTCCATGTGCTCTTTCCAAATGGGTGAGAAGCATATGACTGATACAGGTGGTGGAGATATAATGGAACATCACCAGCTAGTGGTGGTTATTAGGGGCTGCATGGTTGGCTGGCTAGATGTGAAGAGTAGGAGAAAAGTTTTCTCTTGTAGGGTTGCACATTTTGGTGGGTAACATGCCATATAAGTAGAGGCTACAGAATTGAATGTTGCAAAACCTGCTTAAAGTACAAAATATACCTGTTTCCCTTGAGCTAGTCACTGTAGAGAGAGATTGGGTGCTTGAGGCGTCATGTAACCAAGTGTATTGTCCATAGGTAGATTCTCCCATTCAATCACAAATTCCCATGAATTCGCTTGCTTAGGTCACCCAAATAAGTGTGACGACTTGTCTCTTGTATATACAAAATGGAGAGCCTCGCAAGTCTACCAACCTCGATCTGACAATTAAAATGCACTGTGTAGCCTAAAACTCTACTGAAATAATTAATCATATAAATACATCGTCACTGATATAAGAAGCCATCATCATATCCCAGTAGTATAATCACATTGTTCCCTTGTTCACAGTATAGAATAAATATGTACCCTATCATTATTTACCTAAGCATAATCCTCAATCTCCTATCGTTTGACAACCCTATATTTACCATCAATTGCACAACATTTAAACTTTGAATAGTATATATATTGGACTTGTATTGTCATTGCCATTAGAAACAAGTCATCATCTTATTTTATATTTAGGAAGAAATTCCAACAAAAAGTACAAGAAATAGCGAAGAAACTATAATAACTAGCCAACCTAAATACAAAAGCAACCTACCAAACTCATATGAGAGAAATTTCTAATTTAAAATATGCTTCTTAGAGTTCATTTCACATTTGTAACTCTTGATCAACCCTAACATTAGAAGGGTGTCTTCCATATGTTATGATAACTAAGTTCCTCCACATATTAGTGTTAGCTATGTTTTGTTGGAATACGATCGCCATTACACCAAAACCCACAGGTGTTAGTAAACAGATGCATTGTCGGAGTTAAAGGTTGTTACGCGCATGTCATGCAACACGCGTGGGCACTGAATTTCATTTGTCCAACAATCTCCCCCTCAGCGTGACCCACGTGTGTTTCGAACTCGAGACATTTGGCTCTAATACCACTTTGGTATTTTCTGTGCACATAGAGGGGCACAGGAGTACATAGTCACTGGTCTAGGTCCGTAACGCCCATTGTTTCTCTACACCAAGAAAACTTCTGAATGCTCACAAACTTTGTCAATGCATCTGCAACATTCTTCAAGGTTTCCACCTTTACCAACAACACCTTTCCGTCTTCAACCATATTCCTCACAAAATGATACTGAACAACATCCAAATGAACAGATCAAAGATCGTAACCTCATATCTCACAAGGATCTAGCAGGCTTGTGATGAGTTGTCTATTGTGGGAGAAGTTATGAGTGATTCGAAGCTAGTGAAGGTAGCTCTAAAATGATGTGTTAATCAATCGACCACCTTTGTGGAGGGAATCCTTGTTAGACAACAACTTCCTGATTCGAGCCAATTGTGGGATGACTTCATCTAGAAAGAAATCTAGGAGAGTTCAATAATTGGTGGACAGCGTAGGAGTCGTGAAGGGGATGAGAAATTTGCTCTTGTCGTGCAAGCGAAGAAGAGCAAAGGGAAGGCAAAGCAGAACCAGGGTGGAGGAGGATATTCACAAAGTAAAAAGGAGAAGGACATGAACAAAGTAAAATGCTTTGCAGGCCGTAAGTTTGATCATTTTGTCGAACAATGTCCCAACAGGAAGGGCAAAGGAAAGACATCCATGATAGCCACAGCATAGATTGATGAGTTGGCTAAGAAGTTCAAAAAGAATTGTGCCTTGGTGTCACACCTTTCTAGCATCATTACGAGAGGGGTATAGTTTGTGGACAATGGAGCATCTCATCACATGACGGGATCTCGAGATATTTTCACCAACATGGCCAAAGAACCTAGAGACCTACATTTGAGGCTTGGAGATGACACCAAGTATGTAAAGTAAAGGGCATAAGCAGAATTGAGTTTCAGATGGACTCATGGGGTATCATGGAGGTGAACCAAGTGATGTTTGTACCGAGGTTGCAAAAGAATATCCTTTTAGTTTCGCCCATGGAGGAAAGAGGAATAGAGGTCAATTTCACGAGGTGACACAACTGTTAAGCTGAAAGGAGTTGATCCTAGCAAGAGGCAAGTAATTGAGAGCAGAGAGAACAACCTATATATGTTGAGAGGGAAGCAGGTTAAGGTTCTTATACATGAGAGTGATAGCCAGAGTGAGCTTTGGCATAGGAGGATGGGACACCTACACTACAAGGCTCTTCCTATGTTACAGAGAATGGTTATAGGTTTTCCGAAGATCAAAGTGGAGCAAGAGGGAGTGTGCAAGGGGTGTGCACTTGGCAAGCAAGCCAAGGTAGTATTTCCTCGCAGTGAGACCAAGTCCAAGGGGATATTGGACTTGGTGCATTTAGATATATGTGGTCCTATGTCAGTGGAATCAATCACAGGGTCTAGCTACTTTGCAATATTCATAGATGACTATTCTAGGAAGACTTAGATCTACTTCTTCAAGACCAAGGGTGAGGTCTTTAAAGCTCTTCCGGAGAACTAGACCGGGAGGAAGGTTAAGGTACTAAGACCTTATAATGGAAGTGAGTATACTTCCAATGAGTTCCAAAATTTTTGCAGTGAGGCAGGGATCAAGAAGGAACTCACAGTACCTTAATACCCTCAGCAAATTGTACACGAGATGTTTGCAAATGAGATTTCTATTATGGCATTTGATCTCATAGTTCAACAACAACTAGAATTAGAAGAGGCACTAGCCTTTTATAATTTCTCTAGTGATAGCTAGTTGGACCTCCCTCCCAAATAATATTTTTTACATGTCATTTCTCTAGTGACAATACTCCACGGATCTTCATGGACACTCAGAGACTAATAGCGATCCACTTTTGGGATGATGGTGACATGCTTGGTACATTATGCACAGCAGGCCCACAGGAGCCCCACACTCTTGGCAGGTGTCCCAAGAATTGTATGATGTCGTGGCAACATTCATTCCACCACTTGCACCCTTGCAGAGGATCTACAAGTATTTTTTATTCATATGGAGACCCATGGGGTCATTTATGTGCCCCCAGACCCACTGGGAGCACCATAGGTCTACTACTTGGAGAACAAGGGGCCACCCCCTTGTCCATCATATTTCGAGGAATTTATTCCTCAATATGGCACTTCAGGATATTATTGAGCCTTTGGAGGGCTTTATGACATGTACATATTATTATTTAGCCCCTTGTGAGACTTACTTTTACACTTGTGAGCTAGTTTGGTGGGCTTGTCACCAATAGGGGTTTTATTTGCACATTATTTTATCATTAGGGGCTAATGTAGGCCCATAGGCTAATTCGAATTCCTTAGGAGGCTATATATTGATGTTAGATACATTCATTTGGATCATCACTTGACTTGGCATCTCTCTAATATAGAGAACTTTGTATTTTTTCCTTGCAGGATATTTTTTTGGAGATGGATGAATTTTGACATATGGATTTGGGCTATTCATCTTGTCTTGGAGCTGTCTTGTAAACAAAATGTTGGTTGGATATACTCTATAACATTGTAAGTAAATTTTGATGTTATTATTCTTGTTGTTGCATATTGCTAAAATTAGGGCTTGTTGTTGCATGATTGAAATGTGGAATTGAATATGTTTTAGCTAATTTTATGTATGGGCCAATGTTATATGAATGAAATGTCCTAGAGATTCTTTTTCTCGATAAGCTTGCATCGTTTGCTTTGAAGTATAAATGTTTGAAGGTCACTTTTCTTTTCTTTCTCCCAACATTGGATGAAGTTGACTTTCTGGGCCTCCTTGATCAAGAAACCAAGTTCTTACTCATCACCATCCTTGACTCCATATCCCAAAGTGAATTAGGCACTAATCCCTCAAAAAGGGTGATCATTTTAACCCTCCTTTTACCCTTTTGCCCTAGGTTTAGCCCCATTAGGTCACTTAGAGCATCAATTTCCTGGGAATTGACCCAAGGAAAAACTTCGATCCCCTGTAGGCTACTGCGCTAGTGGGTCCCCTCCATCTCCTCCAAATTTGAGGCCATTCCAACGATGGAATCTTCAAGAATCCCAAGCCCTAGCTCTAGGATCGAATTTTGCCTAGGCATCCCCAAGGCTTGGCCTCAATATGATCAATTCAACCTTTTGAAGTAAATATTCTTGTTTGGTCCTTTCCCCTCACCTTGTCTAGGATAGGAACATCATTGGTTATTGCATTCCATCCCCAAACCTAGGCTGGGTCCACTTAGCCCCGTGTGGTCCCACTTCTCAATAAAGATTATTTGTCAAGGGCCATTCAGGAATCCAAGTTTCGCAAGGATTATAGGGATTGAGAACCTTGTTTAGAAGCCTATCCTTTCTCCCTCAACCCTCCAATCCTCACCCCTTACCCCTGGTGGACCAAGTCCCTTACTTAAAGGGCAAGCAAGTTCCATTCTTCAGTCCATCCTTGGGAAAGGGTTTTCAGAGTCACTTCTCACCTATCCATTGACATATACTTTACAAGTGATCCCTACACTACTAGGATTCCTGCCATCGGTGAAAGTCCATAAAGAGCAGGGAGACTTAGCTGTGGTGACAGTGGACTAAGCCTCCACCGTTGCCCTTAACCTAGCAATCCTCTTAAGAACCCCTTTAGGTCCCCTGTTGCTTTGAGTGGTAACATTTCTGGCGTCGTTGCCAGGGACACGAGACATGTGTGTTCTTCCCCATATGACATATTGACATATCATTATTGGCAACTCCACTAGAAGAACAAAGCCCTAGTTCTTCATTGAACTTTAAAGTCGATGCTTGTAGGGTGAAGTAAGCATTTGTCTAGGCATCTTTAATTTCATCCCGGCGACTCCTACATATATTTCATGTATACCTCAAATAGGTTGTCGTTCTTTCGTAAATTTCCCGCTTTGGACATCGGTAGTATCCTTGGACATCCTAATCATGTCACGAGAAGAATGTTATGTGGGATGCCCATGTTTGATGGTGATCCACTCTCCGCAATTGACCACGTAGAAAGATTTAATGCACGTGCTTCAAAGGAGAAGGTTGTCCACCAAGATGTCCTTATGTTATTATTCATGGGATCTCTCGATGGTCATAACTCATGGTTGCATGATCATAAACCTAGAAGCATCTCATCTATTGAAGAGTTCATTGATGGCTTTCTTAGACATTTTCAAGTACACCCTGCATTAAGCATCCAAGAGGAAGCCTTCATCGAGCATCATCAAGACATTAAGAATCTAGGTAATGAGCAAGAAGATGAGTCCTCCTTGGGTCCACATAATGAAAATGATGATTTTAAGGACCCATGCGCTGGGAAGGGTGAATTTATGGAAAGAGACCAACCTTACCTTTCTCAAGGATATTACTCCCGAAAAAACCTCTTTTGAAAACCTTTAGAGAGATGATCCCATTAACCCCTTGGAATATGAAATTGAGGATTATTTCCACATTGAAAAGGAGAAATGGGAAATTGTTGGTCCTCAATTTGATTGTGCTCCCATTTACGACACCAACAAGGAGGATGAGGATGAAATTGATCTTCCTTTCCCCTCAGGCACTACTTATGATGACATACCCATTAATACCCTTGGGAAGGAGAGTCTTCATTTTCCTTTGCATAAAGAGGAGCAGTTGGAAGTGATCAATTTTCCTTTTAGAAGAAACCTAATCTTTGGTACTAAGGACATTGATAGGTCTCCCACTTCTCGAGTATGATTCTACGTTCAAATCACTTAAGCCTTTAGATTATGATTTTGGGAAAGTGCAACCTGTTGAATACAATACTTATTTTTCCCTTTTTCCTATTAGTCATCATCTTGAGTTCTCATCAAGTGATTCCCTCACCCCTGGTCATATGATTTCAAGTAAATGTGAGCCTTTTCCCCCTCCTGAGTATAGTGTCAAGGAAAATCCCTTCATTGAATATACTTTATCCCCTTTGACCCATCCTCAGGATTATGATCACTCTGTGACCTCCCCTCCCCGATGTGACCATCACATTGAGAGACCTATTTGTTGCACTCCTTCTTTCTCTCACCCTTTGTTCCCCTCTCATCACAACCATGTGACATCCTCGAAGCATGATATTACAAGCAGTGATTGTGATGAGGAGTTCTTGAGAGTCATCATCCGTTCCTCCATTTTGTATCTAGAAGGGGAGCCCTGGACCTCTAGAATGACCAGTTTTCTATCTCCTAGGACCTCCCTCTACCTCGAATGGAGATCATGTTTTCCCACCTCCCACCCGCTTCATCCGCCATGTGACTATGTCCACATTTGATTCGGGGGTTGCTACATGAGTAATCATACAGGCAGGCATATGTATATTGATATGATGATATGTTGGTTGCATTGGCTTTATGATTACACTTAGTATTAACATTACCATATGCATGTTAGGGTAGGATGCATTGCACACTGATTTTCTCATTAGAATTAACCGCATATGATGTTTCTCATGATAGATTAGATTGCATATATATATAAATTAAAAAAAATAGAAATAGAAATAAAAATTTGCATATTTTATTTCTTGTTGGGTCTCAATAATGAGCCTCAGCCAGCAACCAGCAGCGCCTTGATGCCTCCTACTAGCTCGTTGTGCCATTTCTCTGCCACCTGAGCCATCCATGTGATCCCTCACCCACCTTTATTGATCGTATGTTTGAAGGTGGGCCTCCCGAATCTAAAGGTATGTCTGGTCATTTGGTAATTAAGTGTTGGGTTTACTTATCAAGGATACTTTTGGGTATGTATTGATGGGGGGATTTGGCGAAAAGAGTGGGCTTAGTTTGTGCTTTTGTCCCCTTGATCTCTTTTGGTTGTTACCCTTGATCTTAGTCTCGTGTGATCTCCTTTATTGACCATTTGGTTCTAGGGTGGTACTACTTGGGAAACTCCAACTTTGGGTGTGTGGTCCCGCTCCCTTACCCACACATATTACTCCCTTTCCACTCACTATACCCCCATTCATCTTTTCTCTCGCCTGGGTCCACATTTCCATTTTGGGTCCACATAAGCCCAGCCTCCCTATCCCCTTGCCCCCACCTTGGGCCAGGCCTAGAATGATGCCCCGAAGGTTGAAGCAATTAAAAGAAAAAGTGAAAAGCATAATTGGCCACATTTAATAGGAAATTGTACCACAAAATGCAAAAGATGGCCGAGACAAAAATAATTAGCATGTGGGCAAAAGCCATTACATGAGTTCTACCCCAATCCATGGCCATCACCCTGGTTCCATAGGCCCTAGATGAGCCTCCTCTATCATTCAGGGACCCATGATTGTCTCAACCCCTTGAGGGCAATAAATCGCCCTACCTAAAGGGGGTAATCACTACTATATCTTACACATCATGCTCTTGTCCTTTAAGCCTCGAGGAGTTAAGTAAATAAAATTCAGTCAAAAGGTGTATAAAGAAGGGTGGAAAAATCAAAGTCGGGGCACCTCATGTATCATGATTGCTCCCTCCTACACATTACACACCCAGGTGTGGATTTTCCCTTATCTAGCTACCCCTATGCCCCACTATGTGGCCCAGGACTGCCCCTCTCATTCCCTATTCCATCTCCCTTAATTGTCACTTGCCACCCCCATTAGAGGGATGTACCTTGGACATACTATCCCCTTAGAGGGTTGAAACCACCTAATAAGGTACTTGGCTAACCCCCTATGGAGCTAGGAGACACTAGCACATGCTAAAGCCCACTACGGAAGGGCATGCCATTATGAAGTGCCCACTTTGTTATCTATGATTTGTAAGCTCTTTTACCCGATTATTTTAATGACAGGTTGTATTGGAAGCCTAGGGAACACATTGGATCTTATTCAGGATTGCAGGTGGTTTCCATTTGGGTTTGGTTTCCCTATATGGGATCCTAACCTCCGGAGGCCTACATTGGCACATGTAGGGTGTACATAGAGAGCCATGGGGCTCCATAGCAGCAGACAGTACTCCATAGATCTTCATGGATGCTCAGAGACTACTAGCGATCCACTTTTGGGATGATGGTGATATGCTTGGTACAATTATGCCCAGCAGGCCCCACAGGAGCCCCACACTCTTGGCAGGTGTCCCAGGACTTGTACGATGTCATGGCAGCGTTCATTCCACCACTTGGACCCTTGCAGAGGATCTACATGCATCTCCGATTCATATGGAGACCCATGGGGTCATTTATGTGCCCTCAGACCCACTGGGAGCACCACAGGTCTACTACTTGGAGAACAAGGGGCCACCCCCTTGTCCATCATATTCCGAGGAATTTATTCCTCAATATGGCACTTCAAGATATTATTGAGCCTTTGGAGGGCTTTACGACATATAAATATTATTATTTAGCCCCTTGTGAGGCTTACTTTTACACTTGTGAGCTAGTTTAGTGGGCTTGTCACCAATAGGGGTTTTATTTGCACATTATTTTATCATTGGGGGTTAATGTCGGCCCATGGGCTAATTCGAATTCCTTAGAGGGCTATATATTGATGTTAGATACAATCATTTGGATCATCACTTGACTTGGGATCTCTCTAATATAGAGAACTTCGCATTTTTTCCTTGGAGTATATTTTTTTGGAGATGGATGAATTTTGACATATGGATTTGGGCTATTTATCTTGTCTTGGAATTGTCTTGTGAACGAAATGTTGGTTGGATATACTCTATCGCGTTGTAAGTAAATTTTGATGTTATTATTTTTGTTGTTGCGTACTACTAAAATTAGGGCTAGTTGTTGCATGATTGAAATGTGGAATTGAACATGTTTTAGCTAATTTAATGTATGAACCAATGTTATATGAATGAAATGTCCTAGAGATTGTTTGCCTCAATAAGCTTACATCGGGCTTTGAACTATAAACGCTTCAAGATCACTTTTCTTTTCTTTCTCTCAACATTGGATGAAGTTGACTTTCTGGGACTCCTTGATCAAGAAACCAAGTTCATACTCATCATCATCCTTGACTACATATCCCCAAGTGAATTAGGCATTGATCCCTAAAAAGGGTGATCATTTTAACCATCCTTTTATCCTTTTCCCCTCTTTCCCTAGGTCTAGCCCCATTAGGTCACCTAGTGCATCAATTTCCCAGGAATTGACCCAAATAAAAACTTCAATCTCCTATAGGCTACTGCACTGGTGGGTCCCCTCCATCTCCTCCAAATTTGAGGCCATTCCAATGGCGGAATCTTCAAGAATCCCAAGCCCTAGCTCTAGGATCGAATTTTGCCTAGTCATCCCCAAGGCTTGACCTCAATATGATCAATTCAACCTTTTGAAGTAAATATTCTTGTTTGGTCCTTTCCCCTCCCCTTGTCCAGGATAGGAACATCATTGGTTGTTGCATTCCATCCCCGAACCTAGGTTGGGTCCACTTGATCCCATGTGGTCCCACTTCTCAATAAAGATTATTTGTCAAGGACGATTCAAGAATCCAAGTTTCCCAAGGATTATAGGGACTGAGAACCTTGTTTAGAAGCCTATCCTTTCTCCCTCAACCCTCCAATCCGTACCCCTTACCCCTGGTGGACCAAGTTCCTTGCTTAAAGAGCAAGCAAGTTCCATTCTTCACACCATCCTTGGGAAAGGGTTTTCAGAGTCACTTCACACCTATCCGTTGACATATACTTTATAAGTGATACCTACACTACCGGGACTCCTCCCATCAGTGAAAGTCCGTAAAGAGCACGGAGACTTAGCTATGGGGATAGTGGGCTAAGCCTCCACCTTTGCCCTTAACCTAGTAGTTGCCCTCTTAGGAACCCCTTTAGGTCCCCTATTGGTTTGAGTGCTAAAAGGGCACACCAACAGCCCTACACCAGTTCCTTAATCTACTCCAAACAGGCCGCTTACTTCAGCTGAAGATTCCTAGGTATCCAAGGTGATGTTGTAGGACTTGAGCACCTCCACAAAGCTCCCTACAACACTCAGCTTAGACATGAAGCAATCTGCCCACTTCAACACTATAAACAAGCCCAATACAATAGAAGAATACCCTTGTTTTCCCTCGCTGCCTTTAGAGAAAACTGTGGCCTGGTTAGGAGGGCCTTTCTAGGCCACTCGACCCTCTAAAATTCACCTCCCAACTACTATTGTAGAAGCCCCTCACTACGGCCCTGTAAATAGAGATATGCATACCCAAAACATGCACAAAGCAGACCCCAAACTCACCTTAATCAAGCGGTTGCCTCTTGCTCAGAATTCCAACCTGTAAGGATACAATATGCCACACAAATCTAGCCAATATTTGTCCCTAAGACAGTGGTTGTCCTCCTAAAGCTTTTGGCCATGTTGTTAATGTGAAACTCACCCAAAAACATTCCCTCCTAACTTCGTCCTCCTCCTAGAGCTCGGGTACCTCAAACAAGTTTTTCACATGAAAGGATGCACCAGGATATATCAATAAGCCTCCATACTCACCCTTATTTAAATGCATCTCAAGGGCTCAATGAATATGCGCTTGTGGGCTTACTTTAACACAAGTCAACCTGACTTTTAATGAGCAAACCCAACAGCTACACATAAAAATCAATATCTCCATTTCTACATGTCGGATTTTGATGATTTTCGTTGCCTCGGGTTGCTCTCGGAGCGCTCTATCATCTCAATCAATCACATGCCGAATTCCCTTCATGGTTTTGGCCCCAACATCGTTGGGTGCAAAACCCCAAGCATGTGTTTCATGCCCACAAGCCACACTTGTGAGCCAACTCCTCCACAATACTCAAGCCTAGGGTTTGGAGTACCTCCTAAGCTACAAATCTCAACACTCACTCTTAGTGAGGGAGGTATTTCCAACACCAGGAAGTCTCGATCAATATCACCGGCAACACTAGCCCATCCAGCGTTCGTCACTTCAGCATACTCTATTAGAATGAACCCTGCAATCTCAATAGTACCTCTGCCTCATCACATCTGAACCTGAAGATCTCAAACCTCCATAGGGTTTCTCCCTCTGAAGCTACACGATCCCCACTAGATTAGTCCTGCAAGCACTCATCCTCCTCAATCAAAGACCAATCGTTCAAATCCCTCCATTCTTGGATTTGCAACATCACAATCCGATTAAGACTCTAGCCTGCCAATCTGTGGTCCATCACATGAAGCCATCTCGATCATGTTGATCTCATCCATACCAAAGAAACCCTCGCATTGTCACAACCATCCATGGCAATTCAAAGGAAGTCCATGATCTGTAAACCTCCACACAACATATTGTAGTGCACCAGGCTCACCACGGATCCACTATAACTCCCAGTCCATCTCACCATGTAGTCTATCAAAACCACATCTCCATGTCTTCAGCTGAACCCTCTACTCCATGATCCAGACACCCAGCTCCCTCTGAGATTCTTTGTTGTGCACACTTTGATTCACTAGCCCTTCAAAGTAGCTTTGATATCATGTTGAATTTCCACGATACTGGTGTCTAGGATAGAATCTTAAATCACTGATGCTACCAAACCAAGTATCACAATGAGTCTACTTTGCACAATGGAATATAAATAGCAGTTAATCTACTAGTGCACAACATATACACAACTTTTTACAAATTTCGTACAATAACCCAAGTTCGTTATATTAATCAACTTGGATAATACAACAGTCTAGGGCTCCCATACCAAGGATAATGGACCTCAAATATCCACAAGTACAAGAATACAAAATTGGGGCTTGGTGTTAGTCCATCGAGAACCAATCTACCCTCAACAAGATACTCAGACGATCTGGCTGATGTAGCATGATATCACAACTCCTCTCGTTCGTACCATGTACCTGCCTGATCCTTCAGCTCCCAATCTACAGCATCTACTTCTATCAATGCTCCAAGTCCATCTAATCATTGAATCTCGGCTATCCAATTTGTTCACTAGTTGTGCCTTAGTTCATCAAGGGCACAACACATCGAGACTCCTGTCGAGTTGTTCACAACTCCATTTGTGAACAAATCTCATTTGCCCACTGATGCTACTCAGCTCCTTTGGGACTTCAGCCCACTATAGTCTTCCTGCACTGCTCCATTGAAGACTAACATATGGCATGGAGGACTGCCACCTATCACTGCAAGATGCCCATCTCTCACAATGAACACGGGCTAGGATGACTGCCCATCTTCAATTGTAGATGTCGTTCTCCACACTGCAAGTCTATGGCTATTCAAAGTTCAAACTGATCTTGGCTTATCAAACCCTTGAGCTCCTCTTTTGTACTCTATTAGCAACTTTTGTCCCATCGGCCTCCAACTTGGGCACTATCATGCTATCCTCCAATAGACCATAAATGCCCAATCCATTGTCCACTCATGGTCCACTCTCACGCTGCCCTCCAACAGACCACGAATGACCAATCCATGTAGCATCTACACTTTGGTTAGGGCATCCAACCACCTAGGAAACCCTTCCTCTTGGCTTCCCAAAGACTTCACCAACTGTCCTCTCCTAGGACACTACATCACCTAGCATCCATCCATCACCAAAAGACATCTGCACCTCCCTGTTCTTGCCCTCTTTCCTAGGGTTTTGTGCATGTAATAGTCTGGTTAATGCACACCAACAGCCCTACACCAGTGCCTTAATCTACTCCAAACAAACCGCTTACCTCAGCGGAAGATTCCTAGGTATCCAAGGTGATGTTGTAGCACTTGGGCACCTCCAATAAGCTCCCTACAACACTCAGCTCAAACCTGAAGCAATCTTCCCACTCCAGCACTATAAACAAGCCAATTACAATAGGAGAATACCCTTGTTTTCCCTCACTGCCCTTTGAAAAGACTGCGGCTTGGATAGGAGGGCCATTCTAGGCCTCTCGACTCTCTAAATTTCACCTCCCAACTGTTGTTGTAGCAGCCCCTCACCGCGGCCCTGTAAACAGAGATATACATACGCAAAACATGCACAAACAAGACCCCAAACTCACCTTAATCAAGTGGTTGCCTACTGCACAAAACTCGGACCTGTAAGGGCACAATATGCAACACAAATCTATCCCAGATTTATCCCGAACACAGCGGTTGTCCTCCTGAAGCTTTCAACCATGTTGTTGATATGAAACTCACCCAAAAACAGTGCCTCCTAACTTCGTCCTCCTCCTAGAGCTCGGCTACCTCAAACAAGTTTTTCAGATGGAAGGATGCACCTGGATATATCAATAAGCCTCCATTGTCACCTTTATTTATATGAATCTCCAGGACTCAATGAATTTTCCCTTATGGGCTTACTTTAAAGCAAGTTAGCCTGACTTTTCATGAGAAAACCCAATAGCTACACATAAAAAATTAATATCTCCATTTCTACATGTCAAATATTAATGATTTGTGTTGCCTCCAGTTGTTATCGAAGTGCTCTATCATCTCCATCACTCACATGCCAAATTCTCTTCATGGTTTTGGCCCCAACATTGATGGGTGCAAAACCCCAAGTTTGGGTTTCACACCCACAAGCCACACTTCTGAGCCAACTCCTCCACAACCATCAACCCTAGGGTTTGGAGTACCTTCCAAGCTACAAATCTCAACACTTGCTCTGAGCGAGCGAGGTAATTCCAACACCAAGAAGTCTCCATCAATATCATCGGCGACATTAGCCCATCTAGCATTCATCACTGAAGCATACTCTGTTGGAATGAACCCTGCAATCTCGGTAGTGCCTCTACCTCATCACATCTGAACCTGAAAATCTCAAACCTCCATAGGGTTGCTCCCTCTGAAGCTACACGATCTCCACTGGCTCAGTCCTGCAAGCACTCATCCTCCTCGATCAAATACCAATCGTGCAAATCCCTCCAAACTTGGATTTGCAACATCATGATCCGATGAAGACTCTAGCCTGCCAATCTGTAGTCCATCACATGAAGCCATCTCAATCATGTTGGTCTCATCCATGCCAAAGAAACCCTTAACCTGTCACAAGCATCCATAGCAACTCAAAGGAAGTCCATGATCTGCAAACCTCCACACAACAAACTGTAGTGCACAAGGCTCACCATCGATCTAGAAAGAACTCCCAGCCTATCTCACCATGTAATTTATCGAGACCACATCTCCATGTCTTCAGCTGAACCCTCTGCTCCATGATCTAGACACCCAACTCCCTCTGAGTTGCTTTGTTGTGCACACTTTGATTCACTAGCCCTTCAAAGTAGCTCTAATACCATATTGAATTTCCACAATACTAGTGTCTAGGATAAAATCTTAAATCACTAACGCTACCAAACCAAGTATCACAACGAGTCTACTTTACACAGCGGAAAATAAACAGCAGTAAATCTACTAGGGCACAACATATACATAACTTTTTACAAATTTCGTACAATAACCCAACTTCATTATATTAACAAACCTGAATAATACAACAATCTAGGGCTCTCGTACTAGGAATAATGGCCCTCAAATATCCACGAGTACAAAAATACAAAACTGGGACTTGGTGTCAATCCATCGAGAACCAATCTAACCCCAACAAGATACTATGACCATTTGGCTGATGTAGCATGCAATCACAGCTCCTCTCGATCGTACCCTATATCTACACAGTCCTTCAGCACCCGATCTGCAGCATCTGCCTCTATCAATGCTCCAAGTCCATCTGGCCACTGAATCTTGACTATCCAATCTATTCACTAGTTGTGTCTTATTCCATCAAGGGCACAACACATCGAGAGTCTTGTTGAATTATTCACAACTCCATTTGTGAACAACTCTCATCTGCCAACCAATGCTCCTCAGCTCTTTTGGGACTTCAGCCCACTATAGTCTTCCTGCGTTGCTCCAATGAATACTAACATACGGCACGGAGGGCTGCCACCTAAAACTGCAATGCCCATCTCTCACAATGAACACGGGCCCATCTTCTGTTGTAGATGTCCTTCTCCACATGGCAAGTCTAGGGCTATTCAAACTGCACCTCGTTGATTAGAAACTTCAACTCTTCTTCTGCCAATCTAGTAGCTACTTTTGTCCATCAAAGTGTTGCACATCGGGCTCCAACTTGGGCACTATCACGTTGTCCTCCAACAGACCATATATGCCCAATCCATTGTCCACTCTTGATCCACTCTCATGTTGCCCTCCACCAAACCACGAGTGACCAATCCTTGTTGTAGCATCCACACTCTACTTAGGGCACCCAACCACCTAGGAAACCCTTCCTCTTGGCTGCCCACAGACTTCACCAACTGTCCTCTTCTAGGACACTACATCACCTAGCATCCATCCATCACCAAGGGACATCTGCAACTCCCTGTTGCTGCCCTCTTGCTTAGGGTTTTGTGCATGTACCTGTGTGGTTAGGGCACACCAACATCCCTACAACAGTGCCTTAATCTACTCCAAACATGCCACTTACTTCAGCTAAAGATTCCTAGGTATCCAAGCTAATGTTATAGGACTTCGGCACCTCCACAAAGCTCCCTACAACACTCAGCTCAGACATGAAGCAATCTCACCACTCCAACACTATAAACAAGCCCAATACAATAGGAGAATACGCAAGTCGGCCTGACTTTTCATGAGCAAACCCAATAGCTATACATAAAAATTAATATCTCCATTTCTACATGTCGGATTTTGTTGATTTCCATTGCCTCTGGTTGTTGTCGGAGTGCTCTACATCTCCATCACTCACATGCCAAATCCTCATCATGGTTTTGGACCCAACATCAATGGGTGAAAAACCCCAAGCTTGGGTTTCACGCCCACAAGCCACCCTTGTGAGCCAACTCCTCCACAACCCTCATGCCTAGGGTTTGGAATACCTTCCAAGCTACAAATCTCAACACTCGATCTTAGCGAGGGAGGTACTTCCGACACCAGGAAGTCTCCATCAATATCACCGGCGACACTAACCCATCTGGCGTTCATCACTGCAGCATACTCTGTTAGAAAGAACCCTACAGTCTCAGTTGTGCCTCTACCTCATCACATTTGAACTTGAAGATCTCAAACCTCCATAGGGTTGCTCCCTCTAAAGATACACGATCTCGACTGGCTCAGTCCTACAAGCACTCATCCTCCTAGATCAAATACCAATCGTGCAAATCCCTCCAATCTTGGATTTGCAACATCACGATCTGATGAAGACAGTAGTCCATCACATGAACCCATTTCGATCATGCTGATCTCATCCATGCCAAAGAAACCCTCGAGTTGTCACAACCATCCATGGCAAGTCAAAGGAAGTCCATGATTTACAAACCTCCACACAACATATTGTAGTGCACCAGGCTCACCACCGATCCACAAGAACTCCCATCCCATCTCACCATGTAGTTTATTGAGACCACATCTCCATGTCTTCAGTTGAACCCTCTGCTCCATGATCTAGACAACCAACTCCCTCTGAGTTGCTTTGTTGTGCACACTTTGATTCACTAGCCCTTCAAAGTAGCTCTGATACCATGTTGAATTTCCATGATACCCGGTGTCTAGGATAGAATCTTAAATCATTGACGCAACCAAACCAAGTATCACAACGAGTCTACCTTGCACAGCAGAAAATAAACAACAGTAAATCTACTAGTGCACAACATATACACAACTAAACCAAGTATCACAACGAGTCTACTTTGCACAGCAGAAAATAAACAACAGTAAATCTACTAGTGCACAACATATACACAACTTTTTACAAATTTCGTACAATAACCCAACTTCGTTATATTAATCAAATATCCAAAAGTACAAGAATACAAAATTGGGGCTTGGTGTCAGTCCATCGAGAACCAATCTACCCTCAACAAGATACTCTGAACATCTGGTTGATGTAGCATTCAATCACAGCTCCTCTCAGTCGTACCATGTACCTGCCCAATCCTTCAACACCTGATCTACAGCATATGCTTCTATCAATGCTCCAAGTCCATCTGGCCACTGAATCTAGGCTATCCAATATGTTCACTAGTTGTGCCTTAGTCCATCAAGGGTACAACACATCGAGACTCCTATTGAGTTGTTCACAACTCCATTTGTGAACAACTCTCATCTACGCACTAATGCCCATCAGCTCTTTTTGGACTTCAGCCCACTATAGTCTTCCTATGTTGCTCCAATGAAAACTAACAAAGGGCACGGAGGCCTGCCACCTATCACTACAAGATGCCCATCTCTCACAATGAACACGGGCTAGGAGGACTCCCCATCTTCAGTTGTAGATGTCCTTCTCCACATAGCAAGTCTAGGGCTATTCAAATTACTCCTCGTTGATCAGACCCTTGAGCTCTTCTTTTGCCACTCTAGTAGCTACCTTTTGTTGGAATTTCTAAATCTATCTGTTAGAAATCCTTCGTATACTTTTTAATTTATTTCTTCCTACATGTTTTGTTAATTAACAAGTTATTTACCATGTAAATACAGAAAATAAATACAAGTACAGTCTCAACACATACAGATCATCAGCTGAAGGAAAAACAAGCACACAAGTGACATCGTTATTTTAACCTAATGCAGGAAAACCAATGTAGCTATCTGAGGGTTTTATTATTAAGCAATTTCAGAATACAATCTAGGTGCCAGAAATGGCTCACCCAACAGAGAATGCCCTCGGCAGTAGTACCTCTCAGTCGAAGACAGATATCAGCCCCAATCTGCCCCACGAAATCTCCCAACGTCAACCTCTAGGGTCTGCGTCAGCCCCTCTAGCCCTGTGTTAGCCTCTCTGGCCTAGCGTCAGACTCTCAGGGCTCTGCGTCAGCCTCTGGAGCCTCTGCGTCTCCCACGTTGGCCCTCCTCAGGCTCTGCGCAGCTCCTGGCTGCCTCTGCGTGGCCTATAGCTAGCTCTGCGTCAACCCTCTCCCAGCTTTTGCGCTGATGCTCCCGATACCCTCTCTGCCTCTCTGCTTCTGCATTCAATGCCCCTTAGCTGCAACTCTGATCACTCCTTCGATTTCCTCAACAAGCCCTGCCCCAGAAAATCGAATTTGTGATCAACTCGGTGTGTTCTCCAAGTGACCCTCGAGCCTCCTCTTATACTTTTCTCGTTGATAATTCAATGGTCGAGATTAAGTCCCTAATCAACGGCTAAGATTAGATCTGGCTTGATCCATGTCTTTTGGCCCATTCTAACGCAGTTTTATATTAATTCACATTAATATTTTATTTTCCCTAAGTTTAGACTTAGGGACTTCATTAAAAATCTTAATTATTTTAATATCTCCCAAACTCGCTAGATTCTGCCCAAACCATTTATGGGTATTGGAGATCTCATGTGCTTTAGCCTTTCCACCAATTTTCGTGGCTACAGCACATCCGATGCTACACCAAATCAATACCTTTGTCCATCAAAGTGTTGCACATTGGGCGCCAACTTGGGCACTATCATGTTGTCCTCCAACAGACCATAAATGCCCAATCCACTGTCAACTCTTGGTCCACTCTCACGCTGCCCTCCAACAGACCACGAGTGACCAATCCTTGTTGTAGCATATGCACTCTGCTTACGGCATCCAACCACCTAGGAAACCTTTCCTCTTGGCTACCCACAGACTACAACAATTGTCCTCTCCTAGGACACTACATCACCTAGCATCCACCCATCACCAAGAGACATCTGCAACTCCCTGTTGCTGCCTTCTTGCCTGGGGTTTTGTGCATGTACCAGTCTGGTTAGGGCACACCAACATCATTACACCAGTGCCTTAATCTACTCCAAACAGGTCTCTTACTTCAGCTAAAAATTCCTAAGTGTCCATGGTGATGTTGTAGGACTTGGGCACCTCCACAAAGCTCCCTACAACACTCAACTCTAACTTGAAGCAATCTACCCACTCTAGCACTGTAAACAATCCCAATACAATAGGAGAATACCCTTGTTTTCCCTCACTACCCTTAGAGAAGACTACGGCCTGGTTAGGGGGGCCTTTCTAGGCTTCTCAACCCTCTAAACTTCATCTCCCAATTGTTGTTGTAGTATCCCCTCATTGCGGCCCTGTTAATAGAGATATACATACCCAAAACATGCACAAAGCAGAACCCAACCTCACCTTAATCAAGTGGCTGCCTCCTGCTCAGAATTCAGACTCGTAAGGACAAAAAATGCCACACAAATCTAGCACAGATTTGTCCCTAAGACAACGGTTGTCCTCCTGAATCTTTCAGCCATGTTGTTAATGTCAGACGCACCCAAAAACATTCACACCTAACTTCGTCCTCCTCCTAGAGCTCGGCTACCTCAAACAAGTTTTTCACATGGAAGAATGCACCTGGATATATCAATAAGCCTCCATACTCACCTTTATTTCTATGCATCTCAAGGGCTCAACGAATTTGCCCTTGTAGGCTTACTTTAACGCAAGTCGACCTGACTTTTCATGAGCAAACCCAACAGCTACACATAAAACTTAATATCTCCATTTCTACATGTCGGATTTTGATGATTTTCGTAGCCTCCGGTTGTTCTCGGAGTGCTCTATCATCTCCATCACTCACATGCCAAATTCTCTTCATGGTTTTGGCCCCAACATCGATGGTGCAAAACCCCAATCTTGGTTTTCACACCCACAAGCCACACTTGTGAGCCAACTCCTCCACAACCCTCATGCCTAGGGTTTGGAGTACCTTCCAAGTTACAAATCTCAACACTCGCTCTTAGCAAAGGAGGTACTTCCAACACCCGGAAGTCTCCATCAATATCACCGGCAACACTAGCCCATCTGGTATTCATCATTGCAACATACTCTGTTAGAATGAACCTTGCAATCTTGGTCGTGCCTCTACCTCATCACATATGAACCTAAAGATCTCAAACCTCCATAGGGTTGCTCCGTCTAAAGCTACACGATCTCCACTGACTCAGTCCTGCAAGCACTCATCCTCCTCGATCAAATACAAATCGTGCAAATCCATCCAATCTTGGATTTGCAACATCACGATCAGATGAAGACTCTAGGTTGTCAATCTGTAGTCCATCACATGAAGCCATCTCGATCATGCTGATCTCATCCATGCCAAAGAAACCCTCGAGTTGTCACAACCATCCATGGCAAGTCAAAGGAAGTCCATGATCTGCAAACCTCCACACAACATATTGTAGTGCACCAGGCTCACCATCGATCCACAAGAACTCCCATCCCATCTCACCATGTAGTCTATCGAGACCACATCTCCATGTCTTCAGCTAAACCCTCTACTCCATTATCTAGACACCCAACTCCCTCTGAGTTGCTTTGTTGTGCACACTTTGATTCACTGGCCCTTCAAATAGCTCTAATACCACGTTGAATTTCCACAATACTAGTGTCTAGAATAGAATCTTAAATCATTGTCGCTACCAAACCAAGTATCACAACGAGTCTACTTTGTATAGCAGAATATAAACAACAGTAAATCTACTAGTGCACAACATATACACAACTTTTTACAAATTTTGTATAATAACCCAACTTCGTTATATTAATCAACCTGAATAATACAACAGTATAGGTCTCCCGTACTAGGGATAATGGCCCTCAAATATCCACAAGTACAAGAATACAAAACCGGGGTTTGGTGTTAGTCCATCGTGAACCAATCTACCCTCAACAAGATACTCTGACCATCTAGTTGATGTAGCATGCAATCATAGCTCCTCTCGGTCGTACCCTATACCTACCCAGTCCTTTAGCACCTGATCTGCAACATCTGCCTCTATTAATGCTCCAAGTCCATCTAGCCACTGTATCTCAGCTATCCAATCTGTTCACTAGTTGTACCTTAGCCCATCAAGGGCACAACACATTGAGACTCATGTCGAGTTGTTCACAACTCTGATCTGCCCACTGATGCTCCTCAACTCTTTTGGGACTTCAACCCACAATAGTCTTCCTCCGTTGCTCCAATGAAGACTAACATAGTGCACGGAGGGCTGCCACCTATCACTGCAAGATGCCCATCTCTCACAATGAACACGGGCTAGGAGGACTACCCATCTTCTGTTGTAGAAGTCCTTCTCCACATGGCAATTCTAGGGCTATTCAAACTCCTCGCTGATCAGACCCTTGAGCTCTTCTTTTGCCACTCTTGTAGCTACTTCTGTCCATCAAAGTGTTGCACATTGAGCTCCAACTTGGGCACTATCACGATGTCCTCCAACAAACCATAATTGCCTAATCCATTGTCCACTCTTGGTCCACTCTCACGCTACCTTCCAACAAACCACGAGTGACCAATCCTTGTAGCATCTACACTATGGTTAGGGAATCCAACCACCTAGGAAACCCTTCCTCTTGGCTACCCACAGACTTCACCAACTGTCCTCTCCTAGGACACTACATCACCTAGCATCCATCCATCACCAAGAGTCATTTGAAACTCCTTGTTGCTGCCCTCTCACCTAGGGTTCTGTGCATGCACCAGTGTGGTTAGGGCACACCAACAACCCTACACCAATGCCTTAATCTACTCCATATAGGTCGCTTACTTCAGCTGAAGATTCCTAGGTATCTAAGGCGATGTTGTAGGACTTGGGCACCTCCACAAAGCTCCCTACGACACTCAGCTTAGACCTAAAGCAATCTACCCACTCCAGCACTATAAACAAGCCAAATACAATAGGAGAATACCCTTGCTTTCCCTCGTTGCCCTTAGAAAAGACTGTGGCCTGGTTAGGAGGGCCTCTCTAGGCCTCTCACCCCTCTAAACTTCACCTCCCAACTGTTGTTCTAGTAGCCCCTCACTCTAGCCCTGTTAACGGAGATATGCATACCCAAAACA
This sequence comes from Pinus tabuliformis, assembly GCA_031772625.1. Taxonomy (NCBI): domain Eukaryota; kingdom Viridiplantae; phylum Streptophyta; class Pinopsida; order Pinales; family Pinaceae; genus Pinus; species Pinus tabuliformis. Next base: position 241,633,057 of record CM062815.1, read on the forward strand.
TGCACAAAGCATACCCCAAACTCACCTTAATCAAGCGGTTGCCCCCTCCTCAGAATTCGAACCTATAAGGACACAATATGCCACACAAATCTAGTTCAGATTTGTTCCTAAGATAGCGATTGTCCTCCTGAATCTTCCGGCCCTGCTATTGATGTGAAACTCACCCAAAATCAATCCCTCCTAACTTCGTCCTCCTCCTAGAGCTCAGCTACCTCAAACAAGTTTTTCACATGGAAGGATGCACTTGGATATATCAATAAGCCTCCAAACTCACCTTTATTTATATGCATCTTAAGGGCTCAACGAATCTACCCTTGTGGGCTTACTTTAACACAAGTCGACCTGAATTTTCATGAGCAAACCCAACAGCTACACAAAATTTAATATCTCCATTTCTGCACGTCAGATTTTGATGATTTTCATTGCCTCTGGTTGCTCTTGGAGTGCTTTATCATCTCCATCACTCACATGCCAAATTCTCTTCATGGTTTTGGCCCCAACATCCATGGTTGCAAAACCCCAGCATGCCCACAAGCCACACTTGTGGGCCAACTCCTCCACAACCCTCAATCCTACGGTTTGGAGTACCTCCCAAGCTACAAATCTCAACATGAATTTCTTAGGTTTTTCAACTGTAGGAAAATTGAATGCTTTCTAGATTAATTCTAATGTAATTTCAAGGATATTTTCTCCAGAAGAGGACATAATAAAGTTCCTTTGACGAATAAGAGAAGATGTAATCCACCTTATAAATTCAAGAAAATTATAGACAATTAGCACAATGGCATGGCAAAGACCTGATTGAACAAATCGAAGGAGGTCGTTTGATTTGTTGAAGTGGTTGACAATGTCTTGCAGGATTTCCATGAGGTCAAACGGGCAATGAGGGTCATAAATTTTGGCTTCTCGGTCCATGAATGGAGTAGGACCAGGTGATGGAGTGGTTACATGGTTTTGTGAGGACCTCTGAACTTTTTTCATGTTTACAGCTTAAATGGAAGGCAAGAGCAAGAGGCGGAGAATTATGAATTACCTGGCAAGCAAGAGTTGACTTGGAGTTGAGTACTGATGTGGAACTGGTAGTAGATGACTCGGACGGCAGCTACTATGACTCTGCAAACCACAGGATAAAACAAGTAATAACCAGGAAAAACCCTTTTAACTTGTGGGATAGGCAAGAAAACAAACGACTTAATGACATCAAAGGAAGTACGAAAGGTATGACATGGACTAACACATCGGCAGGTGAAGGGTGAGATGGCAAAGTGATATGGTGACATGGAATCCCTCGCCTGGCTCATTGGATTTACTCCTTCGTACTAGTGTGTTGTGATCTAATCACAACCTGCGCGCTTTTTAACTTTTAATTTTTGTTGAGCCTTGGCCCACTTCTCTATAGTTTCAGGCTAGCGCCTTTTCAACCTAAAAGGTTAGCCATGGCACACCTAATAAAAACTTATAATAGAGCTATTTCATACAAAAAAATAATTTATTTTTTTTTTATTTAGCCCATATACAAAATTGCCTTTTCCTTTTTTTCCCTCTTTTTTTAATTTTGTTTTTCCAAAAATAATAAGTAGAACTTTGACTACAACAAGGAGGTGGTGCCATGACCAAAGGGCAAGTTAGTGGTTGGCTCCAGAGGGTTGTATAAAATCAAGCATGTTGTTGATCGCAACGTGGAGAAGTTCAAATCTTGTTTTGTGGCTAAGGGGTTTTCACAAAAGGAAGGGATCGATTATGATGAGACTTTGCCCCAGTAACAAGGTACTCATCCATCGAGGTTATCATTTCGATGGAAGCACAAATGGGTTGGAGGATTCACCAAATGGACGTGAAGATGGCCTTCCTCAACGATGTTATTAAGGAAGAGATCTACATAGAGCAGCCAAAATGTTTTGAGGTGCATGGAAAGGATTCCCATGTATGCAAGTTGAGGAGAGCACTATATGGGTTCAAGCAAACTCCCAAGGCATGGTATGCACGAATTGGCAATTATTTGCAAAGCATGGCCTTCACCAAGAGTGAGGCAGACCCAAACCTCTACTACATTTAGGTGGAGGGTGAACCTCTCATATTGGTGTTGTATATTGATGACCTATTTCTCACAGGGTCTGAGGAGCTCAGAGCGCACTACAAGCGGGATCTTGCAGGAGAGTTCGAGATGAAAGACATGGGGTTGATGCACTACTTTCTGGGGTTGATGCACTACTTTCTGGGGTTGGAGGTGTGGCAGAAAGAGGCAGAGAGCTTCCTTAGGCAAAGGAAGTATAGAGTTGAGATCTTCAAGCAATTCAAGATGGAGAACTGCAAACCCATAGGCACACCACTTGTGACCAACTGGAACAAGATCATTACTTCTAGATTAGAGGCAGTGGACCTACTTTGTACAGACAAGTTGATTGGCTCTTTGATGTATCTAGTCAACACTAGGCCAAACACTTGTTTTGCAGTGAACACACTCAGCCAATTTATGTTAGAGCCTAAGCGATATCATTGAGTAGTTGCAAAGCATCTTTTAAGATATCTCCTAGGCACAAACAAGTATGGGTTGAGGTACACTCAAGAAGATGGAGTGAAGTTGGAGAGGTATACTAATGCAAATTGGGCAAGCAGTACAACTAATAGGAAGAGCACCTCTGGGAGTAGTTTCAATTTGGGATAAGGAGCAGTCTCTTGGCATAACAAGAAACAAAAGGCAGTTGCATTGAGTTCTATAGAGGACAAGTAGATGGCAGCCAATATGGCAACATGTGAGGCTATTTAGCTTTGAAAACTTCTTGTTGGGTTTTTTGATCAGTAGCTAGATACGACTATCATTTATAGTATGATAACCAGAGTTGCATCAAACTCTCTGAGAATCCTTTGTTTGTTGATTAATAGAGGAAGATCCACATATTTAGCTGTTAAAGTCTAAGCACATTGAGACCAAGTAACACTTCACTAGAGATTGTGTGCAGAAGGGGACAGTAAAGCCGCAAAACATTCCTACATGCAAGCAAACAGCAGACATCTTGACCAAGGCCTTAATGAAGGGCAAGTTTGAATTCTTCAGGGATAAATTCGATGTTGTGCAAAACACCTTCCTCACTAAGAGGGATTGTTGAGTTTGTAGCTTGGAAGGTGGTTTTGCATGGATTAAGTGCCATGACATGCAATGAACCACCTCAATTATCTTCTACGACAATTATTTAATGAATTCCTATGTCATGACTCTAGACAACAGTTTAATATAATTGTCGGTTACCTTTTTGCTAGAAGGCAAAGTCAACGTAGATTAAGTCATAGTCGTTGATCTCAGTAAGTTGAGATCTAATCTCAAACATTGAGATTAGGTATTTCACTTGAGATTAGGGTTTGAGCATTTTAAATAGGGAATTCAAGTCGTAGAAGATAGATATCAAGTGGCACAAGTTGGGTATTCAATGGAGCACAATATTTGGGCAGCTAATGTTGAAAATCGGTCGCTGTAGTCGGTATTTTCATTAGCAAAATCAAAAGAGAAAATTCAAATTTTTAATTATTGGTTTATTACCCCACAAGTGCTCAATTCGGCCCATCCAAGATCAAGTCGACCTGCCCAAGGGACATGTCTTTTCGCATGGATGAATAACTATAAATAGAGCCTATCTGCTCTCCTCCAAAATACAACTTCGGATCTCTCAATATAGCTTTACAAAACCATGCAGACCTGAGGCTAGATACTTTTGTGGAACCATGCAAAACTAAGGCTAGATACTTATGTGGAACCATGCAAAACTAAGGCTAGACACTTATGTGGAACCATGCAGACCTGAGGCAAGATATTTTTGTGGAATCACGCGTTCTTTGAGGCACATATTTCTCTGTGTTGTGCGAGCTTACTGAGGCATTATTTCTTTGTTATGCGAGCTTACTGAGGCACTATTTCTCTGTAATCATTCGAGTTGTTTGAGACATTTGTTTTTTGTGGCTAAAGTAAAGATTTGAAGGGATCATTGTATTGGATGTTAGAAGGCTAGCTTGGCACTAATGGGAGGTCATCGCATTGCTCAGTTCTTGTCTATATGTTTTGTCAAAGATACACTATTCTGACTGATGTACAATTGGATTGAATTTGACACTCTCTCATAAAGAAAGATTTGTTGGGTTTTCCCCTTGTGGGTTTTGCCCGAACCGTTGGCCCAATTCTCCGTGTCTCTTATTTCATTATCTCACTGTTATTTCTACTGCTCTACTGTGATTAATGTTTGAACTTTTCTTAAATATAACTGCTTCATGATATTTAATGTTATATGGAATTGATGCCAATAAATCATTTGAAGTAGTTATCTTTGAAGAAAATTGTTCTAGTCTGTCGCTACTAGAAAAATCAATAGTGAGAACAAGAAAGAGCTAGATCGTGCTAGCAAGAAGCGAGACCAAGGGAAGTTCGAATAGCAAAGGGTCGATTTACTCTTGGGTCGTATATGTTGAGTTCCTTGTGCACAGAAGAGCTTTTGTTGGGTTCGCGTGCCATTTGTACAAGGGTCGAGTGAGGGTTGAGATCGAATTGATTTGTGAGTCTGTTGAAAAAATATTTCTAGTGAAGGTAGCCCAATGTTTGCTGGCATTCCCCACACTGAAGTTTCTAGGGTAAATCTGCACTATTTCATTGCATGTGATTGGTTTCGTGAGACTTTGCTTTCGTTATTTATTTGTTTAAATAACCCAGAGTATTTGTTGTTACAAACCAAACTAGATAATATTGTTTGTTTCTATTATGTTAATATTTGTTCAACTGCAAATTTGTAACTAGCTTATAAGAAGTTAACACTAGGGAGCACCCATGGAACATTCAAGGAGTGCCTAGGGAGCACCTAGGAAACACACTCCCTACTTTGAGAACCTAAGGAGTGCATACTCCCCGCAGTGGCAAGGAGCATATTAGGGATGTTGAGAAATCTAGGGCAGCTAGATTAGGGTGATTTCTCTTTTTTTGATAATTGCTTGTTATGTATTTTAATTAACTTGATTAGATTCTTCTTTCACTTGTTTATTATTAGTGTTCTTGATCATCAAACAACTACCACACAATGAAGAACAATGAGACAAGAGGACACAAGATATAGGCTATAAGTCAGGGGCAAAACCTATCCTCTTGAAAGGAAAACCCACAAGAACTCTTCTCTTCTTATAGAACTTCAAATGACGAATTCCAAGACCTATGACCCTTGACCAAGACTCCTCCAAGACCAAGTCAAACTTCTCCTCTTCTTGCAAAGTCAAACCAAGTCAACCTTGCCTTGTAGCAACTGCAATTTTTCCTTCAACCTAGACTTCGGACCTGCAACTTCGACTTACAATTCTCGGCCCCTACTGCAGAAACCCTAGTTGCCACGTGTGAGATTTATATGGTGATGTTGCCCTTTTGTCTCCTTCGCTTGAGATGACTTCTTCTTGGAAATTCGGCTTGCAAAGGAACCTTCTTTTAACCCAAAATTTGGCTCTTAATGATGATTGTAATCTGAACTTGTTGCAACTCCAAAGTGCCCTAGTTCTCCTTCGCACGTGTGAGAATGATGGCCCAAAAACAGTTTCAAAAACTCGGATTCTTCTTCCTTAGAATCTTCTTCCTCTTCGTTGGTTCTATGTCTCCTTATCTTCACTTGATCGGACTTCTTGTTGGCTTCTTGGATGATCTCAAATGTGGTCGACTTTCCTCTTACATATAGGCTTCTAGAGAGCCTTATTAGGCCGACATGCCATCTCTAGGAGGTCGACTTCACTGCTTGGTAGGCCAACTTGTTGCTTGCACATTGACAAGGTCTTAGAGGGTCTTTGAATCAAATAAATTTTGTTTACAATATACAACATGCCCAAAAGGGTCTTCCATACATGACAATTACTCAATTGACTTAATGACAAGCGCTAGAAGAACTCAATGGATGCTTGACCTATAAAAATAACCTTGAGCATGAAACCCATGCATCAAGAATGACAATAATGAATTTATTTTTCTCTTTATATCAAATACATAAAATCATGATTACATATGTCATTATCAAGACCGAGCCTAGTTAGATATTTCGACACTCCCTCTCAACTAGGGAGGTACTCATAATCCATACATGATACTAGGACATTCTCAAACTAAATTATTCTTATAAGAAGAGTCAGATTGGTAAGCCATCTCATAAGCTATCTTATCAGCCTATATCAATGCATCTCATCATACCAACCACATTGTCACATAGCAAGGCCTTGACTAACAGCTCTATCTCTCCACCAAATCAAAGCATAATGTTGGTGAGACCAATGATTTATAGACACCTAAATCATTGTGTCTCAAGGCACATACCCCACTCGAGCATTCAAAGGGTATGCCCTTTTAGGACAATTGTTGTGTTGGAATAACACATCCTCAAGGAATTTCCTCTTCAACTACTCTTGCCTATTGGATGCCCTACCACATCCTCAAAGAGTATCGGAATCAATCTCAAATGCTTACCCAATCCTCCATTTTTTTTTCATAACATGAAGAAAAGAATGATGTGTATATCTCTCCCTCTCAACTAGGGAGGATATATTCATTCCTATGAAAGGAATATACTCAAGCTCCCTCTTAATCAAGGACTTGCCCAAGCTCTTGTTTCCAACAGCAGCTCTCTCCTCTTTGGTGGATATCATGACACTATCTACTGCTTGTAGGGCTCCTCTTCCCAATGTCATGAACTTCAACTTTTTTCATCATGGAGCCTTCATCTTCTAGATATTTCATTGTAGGGCATCAACCATCTTCTTCATCACTTTGCTTTCAACAAACCATAGTGTTGAACCAATAGTCATGTCATCCCTCTTTTCATTGGAAAGTAATCTTCTAGTCCACATCTGGATTTTCTTCATACATCTACCTCTTCCAAGTCATGTTTCTTTTAGGATCTTCCATCCAATCACATAAGTACTAGTTGTAGTTAACTTCTACAACTCTCTTTTGGTAGTCTTGTTTCAACCCAACCAGATGTTTTCAAAAATCAAAATTACCTTTTTAAGATGGCCTTTCATCATGACATCAACTTCTGGCAACATCAACATCCTGCACATGAATGACTCCATCTCCAAGACATTCAATATCAAGGGTCTCCTTTTTCAGACTTTATCAAGGTCTTCATACCTTCTCCAGGGAAATGTCATAGCTAATGCTTCTAGTTATCGGATGTTGATAACTTATTTTATCTTACGTGACTATAGTTGCATCTTTCATGAACTCTTCTTCCTTTCTTCACATATTGCTTTCCTCGGGATCTTTTATACATAGAGACTATCATAACCACCTCATATTCCATATGAGGTCATATTATGTTGATTTCATCTTATCAATATGTAGAAGAGTTCAAGGCATATTGTCTTCATGTCTTCATGCATCATTCTAATGGAGGAGATCCTTCTTCTTCGATCATGCCCAAGAGATAGGGCATTCAACCCTGCTATCTGCAACTATATAATGACATGAATATATACATACCTTTTCCTTCTTTTGGTCATCTAGACTTCCTTCTAGCAGTTTCCTCTCCTTGCTTGAAGATGAAAGTACTTCAACCAACTCAACATGTTGCACATCTTTTGTCATCATACCTTACCAATGCATCCTACACAAAGTGGACCATAGACTATCAGTTAGACGCTTCTTCCAAGTGAACCTTCTCATAAATATTAGTGGAGGATATTGATGATCCTCATTCTGCAAATGCTCCTTTCTAATGATGATGTATGGTGACCTTTCATTATCTTCTACCATTCTAGATGACTTTTCTTCCAACCATATATACTACTACTTCGGTTGTCCTTATATGCTTCCAATGGGGATGTCATGAACTACTTTCTTTCTATCATGATGACTGCTACAACCATGTAGGCTTCTACTTCACCTTTCTTTCAAGCTTCTATGACAATGTCATCTCTATTTCAACTCTAATGCATCTTGCTGCTAGTGATGCTTTCCATCATGAATGTTATCTTCTACAAAGCTGAAAAGAACTAAGTGAAGTAGATTATCTCAGTCATAGTAGAGATCTTTCACTTCCTCCTTCTTTGATTTCTTCTTTTCTGATTCTTCCACTTCTTTGGTAACATGGGCTTCATTTCTTTCCTTTCTCTTCTTGTTGTCCTTCTTGAGTTTGGGACAATTCCTTTTAAAGTGCCCATATTCGTTACATTCATAGCATTGTATCTTTGACATATCGATCTCTTCTTTTCTTAGGACCAAACTTCCCAATCTTTCCTTTTCTCTTGGCCATGGCAACATATAATTGAACTTGTCCGTTTGATCCAACATCGCTCTTTGCCTTCAACCTAGTTTCTTCAATCTTACATAATGACCAAAGTTCATTGAATGGAGTGGCTTCCTTCTTTCCATAGATACTTGATACAAAGTTGTCCCATTCATTAGGCAGTGCATTGAGCACAACGGTGGTCATTTCTTTATTGGACATTATTTCCCCTAACTCTTGTAGTTGGTCTCTTATTTGTGACACCCTCATAAGATATGAGGCTATCCCTTCTTCCTTTGATACCTTCATCTTGTATAGCTCAGTTCTCAATGATATAACTTCTCCTGCAGTGCTTACGGAAAACAATTCTACCAACTTATCATAGATTTCTTTCGATTTCTCCAACTTTGCTACATAAGGGATGAGGGAATCCTTGATTGATTCTATAAGGATTCTTTGAGCCCTTATTTCCCCTTTCATATATTTCGATAGTGCTTGAGCTTCCTCTTGTGATGGTTTGGAGATTGAACCCTTAACATGTCCAATAACTTCATTCTCTATGAGGATCAAATCTATCCTCTTCTTCCATGCAAGGAAATTTGATGACCCAACCAGTTTATTGCTTTCCTTGCAGAATGAAGTCATTTTGATTGTAGATTCAGACATAGATATAAAGATACTTACTTGTCAAGTGAAGATGCTTCTTTGATGATGATATCTTCAACTTGATGCCTTTCTTGATTTTGATGATGATTGATGATGTTTGCTTCCTTGAAGATGACAATACTTCTTCTAGAGATGTCTTTCTTCAAATATGCTTGAGATGTGATCCTTTCTTCAAAGAGAGGGAGATCACCTTGATTTCTTTGATGATGATGGCAATGCTTCTTCTTGCTTCCTTGGGATGTAGAAATGTAGAATATGGAGACTTCAAGATGCTTCAAATGTGTAGTTCTTCTTTCTTTGAGTGGAGGTAGGGTCCTTGAGGTCTTCTTCTCCTTGTGATGATGTGATCTTTTGAGATGAGTACTCCTCCTTGGTGCTTCTTAGTCCTCTTTAATGATTTCCTTGTGCTTGGCCCTTATGTATCCTTCTTCAATGATGTGATCTTCAAGTTGCCTCTTCTTGACTTGTCACCTTAGCTCTGATACAATGTTGAGAAATCAGCGCAGCTAGATTAGGGTGATTTCTCTTTCTTTGATAATTGTTTGTGATGTGTTTTAATTAACTTGATTAGATTCTTCTTTCACTTGTTTATTATTAGTGTTCTTGATCATCAAACAGCTACCAAACAATGAAGAACAATGAGACAAGAGGACACAAGATATAAGCTATAAGCCAGGGCCAAAACCTCTCCTCTTGAGAGGAAAACCCACAAGAACTCTTCTCTTCTTATAGAACTTCAAATGACGAATTCCAAGACCTATGACCCTTGACCAAGACTCCTCCAAGACCAAGTCAAGCTTCTCCTCTTCTTGCAAAGTCAAACCAAGTCAACCTTGCCTTGTAGCACTGCAATTTTTCCTTCGACCTAGACTTCGGACCTGCAACCTTGGACTGCAACTTCGACCTGCAATTCTCGGCCCCTGCTACAGAAACCCTAGTTGGCACGTGTGAGATTTTTATGGTGATTTTGCCCCCCTTTCTCCTTCACTTGAGATGACTTCTTCTTGGAAATTCGGCTTGCAAAGGAACTTTCTTTTAACCCAAAATTCAACTCTTAATGATGAATGTAATCTAAACTTGTTGCAACTCCAAAGTGCCCTAGTTCTCCTTCACACATATGAGAATGATGGCCCAAAAATAGTTTCAAAAACTCGGATTCTTCTTCCTTAGAATCTTCTTCCTCTTCGCTAGTTCTAGATCTCCTTATCTTCACTTGATCAAACTTCTTGTTAGCTTCTTGGATGATCTCAAATGTGGTCGAACTCCCTCTTATATATAGGCATCTAGAGAGCCTCATTAGGCAGACATGCATCTCTAGGAGGCCGACTTCACTGCTTGATAGGCCGATTTGTTGCTTGCACGTTGACAAGGTCTTAGAGGGTCTTTGACTCAAATAAATTTTCTTTACAAAAAACAACATGCCCAAAGGGTCTTCCATACATGACAATGACTCAATTGACTTGTTGACTTAATGACAAGCCCTAGAAGCACTCAATGGGTGCTTGACCTATAAAAATAACCTTGAGCATGAAACCCATGCATCAAGAATAACAATAATAAAAAAAAATTTCTCTTTATATCAAATACATAAAATCATGATCACATATGTCATTATGAAGACCAAACCTAGTTACATATTTCAACAAGGGAGCCCTTGAGTGTGCCCCAAGGCACTTTCTAGATGCTTCTGCTTTGGAGGCAGTTCCAAGGTGGGAGTTGTTGGAAAATGTATCTAAGTTTGGTCTTCATTATTGTACTTGAAGTCAAAATGTAATATATTTGTCAAAAGTAAAATAAAAGAATTTATTATTAAATTGAATTGACTTATTAAAGCATGGGTTTCATGCTTGGGTCAATTATAGGTCAAGCCTCCATTGTAGGCTTTAGGTTATTGTCAAAGTCATTTATTGTTGGGTCAAAGGCTCCTCCATCAAGTCATCCTCTTCAGCAAATTACCTACTCGAAGTATTCAAGTCAACCTCAAATAGATTATCTACAAGTCAGCTTCAATTAACATATCTCAAGTTGGCCTCACCATAAAATGGAGACACAACTGTTCATAATGGTCATGTCGGCTCATTAGGATAGGCAAACTATAATATATACCAGGCTAAGGTTTCCCATTACTCACCACAAAACAGTTCGGATTTCAAAGTAGAAGTTTCGGTGAGATGACAGAATCAAGCAAGTTTGGAGGTAATGTTTCAATGCTACTACAGGACAGGAGTTCAAATAGATCACAGAGATGATCACGGCAAAGAAGATTTCGTATAAATCTCAAAGGAAAAGTCTCGATGCTATCTCTCAAATCTCGGTGCTATCTCAAGAACAAGGTCTCAGTGGAATCTCAGGAAGAAGGTTTGACATCACAGTAAAGGTTTCGGTGTCTCCACAGAGGAGAAGATCTCAGTGTCATGACAATGATGAGGTTTCGGTGGAATCACAGTGAGGAGATCTCAGTGTCATGATTGTGATAAGGATGATGTCTCGGTGCAAATACAATGACAAGTACAGTGAAAGAAAGATGACTTGATGGAGGGAGTCTAGTCTAGTTTGTAAGAGTCATGGTCGTCTTATCTTGAATCTAATGAAGGAAGAATTTTGTGACTGGGTTTTCCCCTCGAGGGTTTTGCCCTAGCAGTGTGCCTATATCTTGTGTTCTCTTTTATTTGTTGCTTGGCATTAATCTTGATGATAAGAAAAGATAACTAAGAGATTAAATGCTAATAATGAAAATATCACAAGTTAATGTCATTAGGAGGAAAATTGTTTAACCGCCACCTATATGGATTTTCCAACCAGTGTTGCGGGGGAGCCCCCCCCCCCCTTCGAACCCGCTCCCGAAGCGCGCTCCGGGCGGGAGCGGCTCGGGAGCGGGTCGGGAGCGCGCTCCCAAAATCGCTCCCGAACGGGAGCGATTTTCGGGAGCGCGCTCCCTTAAAAAAATTTACGCTCCCTGCTCTGATAGGGAGCGTTTCAGGGAGCGATCGCTCCCGAGCTCCCGGAGCGCTTTTTAATGCCCGGGAGCGATCGGGGAGCGATCGCTCCCGGGCATTAAAAAACGCTCCGGGAGCGATTTTTAACCGGCCGGGAGCGGTTCGGCGGAAAAAAATTCCACCGGACCCGAAAAATTAAAAAAATTTAACTAATTTTTTTTTGTTTATAAGCCCAATGGGCCAAAAAAAACTCATTTCAACTTCATTGAGCTTGAGATTGAGAGCTGAGCAAGAGCAAAGGAGCAAGGAGCAAGAGCTGAGGAGCAAGGAGCCAGAGCTGAGGAGCGAGGAGCAAGCTTGCAGAGGTAAGTAACTTAATCATTTAGTTAGTTTAGCTGGTTAGGTAGTTAATTTGGTTAGTTTAATTTACCTGTTTGAGTTTAAAGATCATTAATTTAAATTAAATTAATAAATTAAATGAATTAATCCCAATAAACTAAATTAATTTGCAGATTCAAGACTCAAACCCTACAAACATCAAACACGATGGACCTGGGGATTTTTATTGGCATTTTCCTCTTCCTGGTCCCCTTTCTGGTTATTATGGTGGTGGAGAGTAGGAAACGGAGGGGGTCTGAAACTGAAGAGGTGGATGAAGAAGCCGGAGGAAGTCAAATGGGTGAAAACCCCAGTGAGGAGGATGTGGAGGAGGGTGAACATGAGGGTCAAAAAACTAAACAAGACCAAACTCCATTGTGGAAATATGTTCACAGGGCTGAAACAGGGAGAGGGGGTGGAACCACTAAATTTCATTGCCCCCATTGCAACACTGATTACACAGGCTCATACACCCGTGCTAGAAGACACCTCTGCGGGAAAAGGCCATGGGATGGAGAGAAACAAATAGGAATCAAAACTTGTAACGCGGTGTCAACAGCAGATAGAGCCAAATACATAAAGGAAGAGGAGGACGCCCAATACAGAGCAAAAAGATCAAGGGGTTTCTTTGAACCAAGCTCACAAAGAACTCCTTCAGCATCCTCCCAAGGCAGTGGATATGCACATGGAGGCACAGGGTCATCATCTTTACGCCGTAGAACCATATCAGATTTCCTTGATGAGGGGTGTAGGAATGATGTGGATTCAAAAGTTTACAGGTTCCTCTATGCATGTGGGATACCATTCAATGTTCTACGCTCACCTTATTGGCACGAAATGGTTTCTGCCATAAATGATGCCCCTAAAGGATACAAGAGCCCTGGGTATGACAAGGCAAGAACTATTGGCCTTGATCATGAAAAAGCAAAAATATCACATTCTTTGAATAAAATGACAAGTTCTTGGACTGACAATGGGGTGTCCATTGTATCTGATGGATGGACAAATGTAAAAGGCAAGCCATTGATAAGTGTTCTTGCTGTGTCCTGAAGTGGTCCCATCTTTCTAGCTGCACATGATTACTCAGACAAGTTCAAGACCGCTATCAACATTGCAAAAGCATTGCTTGAAACAATTGAGCGTATTGGCCCATACAATGTCATCCAAGTCATCACTGATAATGCTCCTAATTGTAAGGCAGCGGGAGCAATTATTGAGGATAAATACCCGAACATATTTTGGTCTGGATGTTTGGTTCACACATTGAACCTTCTGTTGCATGATATTGTCAAAAACAAAAATGAACAATACCAATGGATTGGTGATTTGTACAAGAAAGGAAAAAAAATGATAAAATTTATTACAAATCATAGAAATACCCATGGCCTTTTCCGCAGTCACTCGAGATTGGAGTTGCTGAAGATTGCGAGGACTAGATTTGGTAGCTATTACCTCACCTTCAGGCGCCTTTTGAAGGTAAGAGAGGCATTAGCTAGCATGGTATCAAGTCCACATTGGCAGGTGTTAAAGGAAAGGGCTACAAATGTAGCTGACATTGCAGGTTTTGAAACGGTGGAGGAGGCCGCTCTTGATGGGCAGTTTTGGACAACTGTGAGACAGGTATTGGATTTCACCAAGCCAATTTATAACATGATTCGGTTTGCAGATACAGACAAACCAGTGATTGGCGAGGTGTATGAGCAAATGGATACCATGTTGGGGGAAATAAAAGACATTGTTCATAACAGAGATCCCGACTTGTACAATCTGATTCACGATTGTGTGTGTGAACGGTGGAAAAGGCTTAACCTTCCACTACATTGCTTGGCGTATATCCTTACGCCAAAATACTACTCAGATTCTTGGTTGGGCAAACCTGCAGCAGGGGGTGGTGTTAGGACCAAACCCCATTTAGATCGAGAGGTAACTAAAGGATATCTGGATGCATTAGAAAAGTTGGTGCCTGACAGGGAGGAATGTGCAGCTGTGCGCCTTGAAATAGGCAGATACTTCACTGGCAGTGGTTTGTATGGTAACTTCCATGCAATGGACGACAAAGATAAATTTGATTCTCTCACATGGTGGGAAACATATGGCGGCGACGGACTTTTGCGAAAATTGGCATTGAAAGTTCTTGCACAGGTTGTAAATTCTTCTTCTGCAGAGAGGTGTTGGAGCACCTACAGTTATATACATAATGTGAAAAGAAACAGGCTCAACGAAAACCGAGCAGAAAGCTTGGTTTATGTGCACTACAATTTGAGGTTGTTGAGCCATTACTGTGATCGGGCTAATGAAGATCCCACATATAAAATTTGGGACAATCACCCTGAGGACGACAATTTGGAGGATGGCATTGTACATATGGAAGAACTAGAAGATGAGCTTGTACGGGATGAAGCTGAAGCAGCTGCAGCAGCCATGCCACCTCCACCTCCACCATCCAGTAGCAGTTCTCGGGGCCCGAGTCTTGTTCCATTGCTGTCGCCACCTCCATCGACACCCTCGCGTGGAGGCTCTAGTTCTGGTCGTCGGTCTGGGCGGGAGACTCCTAGAAGACCACCACGACCTACTTATACTCCTGGAGACTCTCGTGGCAAGGGCCACTTGTAGATTTACAGTTTACTTGTCTTTTTTAGTTTCTATTAGACTTGTCACTTTAGTTTTCATAACTGTTCAGTGTTGAGTTTTGAGTCCTTGACTCTTGACTCTTGACTCTTTCATATCATTATGACATTATGATATTTTTTGTAAACATTATATCACTGTGACAATGAAAATTTGAAGTTTGAAGTTGGGCCTTGGCAATTATAACTCATTGGTAATGATTGTGAATTATGAATATGATGCTTTGTGAAAGACTAAAGTTGTTTCATTTCATCTC
Organism: Pinus tabuliformis; assembly: GCA_031772625.1. Taxonomy (NCBI): domain Eukaryota; kingdom Viridiplantae; phylum Streptophyta; class Pinopsida; order Pinales; family Pinaceae; genus Pinus; species Pinus tabuliformis. Next base: position 241,648,149 of record CM062815.1, read on the forward strand.
ATTATTCATGTTTCATTTTATAAATTTTTAACATTTCATATCATGTTAACAGTTAGAAGTTAGGACTTAGAAATATCTTCGATATTACTTCTTGTAATGGTTAAACTTGGCTTACAAGTACAACTTGTTACTTTGGTGATCAATGATGATAAATGTTATTGAATTGAATGTTATTTTAATTTATTATTTTACTAAGGTTGATGACGATTATAATTTCTAGATGATTGATGTGATATGGTTCAATGATCAATTTATGTTTTTTTATGTTTTTTATGTCTATTTCATCATTCTACATGTTTTTGTTGACATATATGTATCAAAAATTAAAAAATATAAAAAATATATATATTTTTAAAAAATCGCTCCGGGATTCGCTCCCAAACCGGGAGCTTTTGAAAATGGTCACTCCCGCTCCCGCTTCCGCTCCCGCTCCCCGCTTCCGCTCCCGCTCCCGCTCCCAAGTAACACTGATCAAGACACTATAGGTGGATGGGTTTCCTACAGCAATTTCATCTAGTCATCAGATATAAAAAGGGCATACACAATAAAGTTGCAAATATGTTGTCCAGACCAATCATAAATGCATCTACTATACTTAAGCATAACTCAGTCATGCATGAGAGCTACATTGAACAATATGCTCAAGATATAGATTTTAAAGATGTTTATGCAACTTTAAGTCACGGCAAACAAGTAGAAGAATTGGATTACTATGTCAAGGATCAACTCTTGTATCATTTGGGAAAGTTATGCATTCCACAAACTGAAAGAGTCAACATAATTAGGGAAGCACATACTTCTCTGATATAAGGTCATTTTGGGGTAAGTAAAATAGTTGCACAGCTACAAAGATTCTGCTATTGGCCAAAAATGCATGAAACAGTTTCTAGATATGTTAAAGGGTGTACCATGTGTGCTAAAAGCCAGCCCAGCAACAGAAAACTAGGTTTGTACACTCCACTTCCAGTTCCTTCTCGTCCTTGGGAAAGTGTTTCCATAGACTTTGTTGGGGTATTGCCTAAATCTAGAAAAGGTCGTGACTATTTATATGTTATTGTGGACAGGTTCAACAAAATGTGTATTTTAATACCTTGTAATAAGCAAATTACAGCTGAACAAATAGCAGAATTGTTCTTTCAGCATGTCTGGGTGCATTTTGGGTTACCCACTTCCATAGTATCTGATCGAGATTCCCGATTTGTTAGGAAGTTTTGGTCAAGTCTGTGGGAATTGATGGACACCAGACTGAAGAAGAGCACAGCCTTTCATCCACAAACAGATGGCCAAACAGAGGTAGTCAACAGGACAGTGATCCAGTTGCTCAGGGGTTATTGCAGCAAGCATCCCAAGCTTTGGGATGAACATTTATGTTATGTGCAACATGCTTACAACCGTGCTAAACATTCTTCTACAAAGAGATCTCCTTTTGAGACCTGGTATGGCTTTATACCAAGGTCTCCCTTGGATTTTGTCTTTGAAAAAGACATCGCAGTTGCTAGACATAGTGATGTGGACAAAGCAACCAATTTCATTGAACAGATCCAAGATATTCACCAAGCAGTGCAGGAACAGCTGGAAAAGAGCCAAGCCAAGTACAAGGCAAGGCACGATAAGCATCGGATGGAGCATAGCTTCCAAGTTGGTGATCAAGTCTGGTTGTATATCAGCAAGGATATAATGCAAGGTGAAGGAAAAAAGCTTAAGCCAATAAGGTATGGGCCTTTCAAGATACTTGAGAAAATTGGTGAGAATGCTTTCTGCCTTGATTTGCCAGCTTACATGCACATCTATTCAGTGGTAAATGCAGAAAATTTAAGACTGTTTGAACCTTCATTAATTGAATATCTCGAAGAGCAAAGTCAATTGCCTTCTATTGATGATTTGTTGCCTGAATATCTCAATGAGTTGCAGGAAGATACAGTTCTGGACAGGAAGGTGAGAACTACGTGCAAAGGGGATGTTGAGTACCTAAGAGTTGGACTCAAAGGTTCAAAACCCAGCAGTGAAAAATGGATAGAGATTGGACAAGTGAGGAAGCTATATCCTCACTTGAGTGATGCTTGAAAACCAACTTTTGGTGGTCCAAAAGACTTTTCAGTGGGAAGGCGTGATCCAAATGGATCCAAGAACACTCTCTAAGTCTTGAAATCTCTTAAAATCGTTTAAAAGACCAAAAAAATCGCATGAGAAAACCTTTCAGAATGGCAAAAAAACATTATCGAGAGGCAAAAACAAAAGAAAACCGTGGAAAAAACAAAGTATCGGAGGCGAAATAGTGAATGCACAGTAGCCGTCAGATCTAGCCGATCAACGGTCCAAATCTGATCAGCAAATCGCAATCGGCAAAGGCAAACAGGGGATATCGACACTTAACATCTATGTGTAGCAATAGAGCGCTTACAACTGCCCGAGGTTATCGCGATATGCGATTGCGATCAATCGCATCGCGATATCGCATCGGAGCAACACCATGAAGCGAGACCTATACACATGTATATGTGCAATCCGATGAACCAAACCCGATGATTTTATCAATATTATTTCATAAGATTTGAGATCCGCAGAAAAGCCATTTTTAATGCATTTTCGCAGTTTTCGTTTATTAAACGAAATGCGAAGGATGAAGCGCCGATGCGATAAGCCGAACCTAAAAGGGTTCCTTAAAGCTATTGTATATTATTTCAGATCCGCCATCAGTCATTTTTACGTTATTTTCATAGTTTTAACGTATTTCTAAAATACAAAGGGGAACCTTGGAGTAGGGCTGAAGCGACTTGCGATAGTGATTAAGGACGGACCCGATAGAGGAATAGACCATATTTAAGGACTTTTGAAGTCCGAAATGAACTATGTTTTGGCGGAATTTCACAGTCGTGAATGCATTTTCCTGCGTTGGCAGAAAACGACCACGTTTGGGATTCCAAAAGATTTCAAGGGCCCGATGACCCATTCCGTTACAGTACAGGTGGCCACCATCCCTGGAAGCGTTTAGCAATGATTGCTAACACTTGGAAAGGGATCTGAGCGGACAGAGGTCGGGGAGACAGAAAGCCAAGAAGCTAAAACAAACAGGCAGCGCAATTTTGGCTTTAAAGCCATAGAAAATAGAAGACAAAGCAGGCAGTGCCGAGACAGAGCTAAGACAGAGATAGAGAGTGATTAAGAGTCTGTGTACTCAGAGAAGGCTTGAGAGGTTCAAGCAAACTCTTACTGTTGTATCTGTTGTGTATTGAGTCTCAAATTGAGCTCATACTATTGTAAAACTCTGCTTGAAGACATAATAGAGAGGCCACCACTGAAGGCTGGACCAGGAGATGTAGCCCAAGAGTATTGGGTGAACTCCTCATTAAATTTGTTGTGTTATGTGTTGTCTATTATGTTTTTGTTTACTGCTTCATTGTCTATGTATTTCGCAATCTTATTAATCCATTGCATAAAATAACATAGGCACATCTACACACATGAGTCTGTAATACCTTATTAATTGTCTTAGATCTCATTATCAGATCAGGTAGTTCTGAAGAAGCTCATTGTGTGGTGCAAGAACAAGCTAGCTAGAAAATCTGACATGAAGGGCATCAACATGCTGGATTACTTTCTGGGTCTAGATGTTTGGAATGGTACAAATGTGGTCTTCCATGGGCAAGGGATGTACATAGTAGAGATTTTGAAGAGATTTCAGATGCTATATTGTAAACCCTTGGCCACTCCTATGGTTTCAAGTCTAAGGTTATGCGCTGATTTAAATTCAGATTTGGCAGATCCTTTGGTGTACAAGTAGTTGATTAGTTCCCTTATGTATCTGGTGAATAACAAGCCTAGCATATGTTTTGCAGTGAATACATTCAACCAATTCATGGTTGAACCTCGGCAAACCCATGAGACTGCTGCAAAGCATGTGCCCCAGTACCTAAAGAGTTCTTGGTTTGAAAGTGATTTTCATTTTTTGAGAAAGCATTTTGCAAGTGAGTTTACTCTATTATAGGCATCTCCACACAAAGCTGGGGCTTATTTAGAAGAATTGGGAAAGAATTTGAGACAGCGAACCTAGGCACTTTTCTCAAACAGTCTACACGCATTGTAAAACTTGGATCTCTCCTATTCTATAAAGAAGAGATGACACAGACTATTCGGCATATGTCTTAGAGAATTGACGAGCTAGTTGCTATGTAATTTTCATGTTTTGAGTTAATAGACAGTGGTGGAAATGGTTGCTGCAATATTAGCTTGCTGTAAATATTTTCCAGTGTGGTGTGTTAGATCTAGCATTCCTGACTCACAGTTTTGATAAGCGCTTTCAGTTTTCGTAAACTAGGGTTTGTAGGAGTGCACGTCTGCTTTCCATGATCTGAAATTTAACAAAAACCTTGCTATAATGCTCTTCTTTTTGCTGGTCCGCTACTCTTTTTTGAAAAAACAGACTTAGAAAATGGTTATTTCACTTCAAATGGCTTTTATTTCAGATGTTACAGTGATATGGCACTTTTAGGTAAATGTGTAGTGTCTCATTTTGCTTTTTTCGGTTTTGAAGCTTTAGAAAAATGATAAACGGTTGGAAACTGTCAGCAATGACTGGGCAGTTTTTGGAAATGCTTGGGAAATTACCCGTTTAAAACTGCTAAGGTACCACTAAGTGGTTTCTGGCAACTAGAGAGGTTTGCGAAACAGGAAACAAGTTACTAGGATTTCTTAAAAGTTAGAACAAGTAATATGCCAAGTCAGCTAATGAAGTACTAATTCAGTGACAAGGATAATGGCTTGTTACGTGAACCACCAGTGTTAAAATCTAGGGGAGGTCTCCCACTCGAGGCACCGTTGTTGGGATTAGCTGCAAGTTGGCCCATGTCATAAGCATCTTAGAAAAAAAATGTTTGACCCTCTCTAGGCAGTTGATCCTTTGCGATCAACCCGTACCATGATTCTTCCGTTTAACCGTAAAGCATCACCTAAGGGGGGAAAAATGCCAAGGCTTGTTACATAGTGAGAAGTAGAATCTGAGCATTAGCAATGAACAAAGAAATCTCACTCGTAGGTGCCAGTGTAGGAAGAGAGGTCAGTCACGAAAGTCACGAGATGGCGAAACTTGTGAAGTGTGTCGATCAGAGGAAAGCTGCAAATGATATGTCATAATCTTCTATAATGTTCAATTCAGAAAATTAAATTTGGTAAAAGTTCGATGCCAAACTTTCAGCCATTCCTTGGCATAAATTTTAACAACCGTCTTTAAAGGCCCTCACGAGCCAAATAGACCAAAGCATGTAATAAATAGCAACAGCTAAGCAATGAAATTGGCTAAGTTTCAGCCACTGGCGTCCTTGTTTTGACCGAAAGAATTTAAGTGTTATTGATTAAGTGTAAAACGACATTGCAAGGGAGTTCGGGCCTGCAAATTCGATCCTTACTTCAACATAAAGAGGTCCAAGTGACCCTTAGTTCGATTCAAGATGTAATCGACTGAATAGGGTTTATGTTGTGTACTTACAGACGGTGAACGCAAATATGCTCAAACAAGTTATGTTGAAAAGGATTTAATTTGGCATACCGGCTGGTCATATGCAGCAGCAATGATAACCTTCCTGGGAAACTGCAGAAGCCACGATCTGGAAGAGCCCTGAATGAACAGCGATCGAGCTCTTGAACGAGCAATTCTCTGAAAATGTGTCATATGCGCTCCTCCTCTTCCGGTGAGGACTAGCTTGCTGTTAAATGGCCGAGACGACAAGCAGCGAGCTCTCAACATTGTTGTATCAGAACAGGAGAAAGCCGCCATGGATGCAGCGGCCATGTCAAATTTTTCTTTTTTAGAACGACGAATTGGCTGAGATCGACACAGAAAACGTTTGATTTGGACAGTCGAAAAGGTATTTAATTCAACCAGTGCGCCACGCGCGACCGCGGCACCTGGAGCCTCCGAAGTTTGGCGAGTCACTCGTTTCGTTAGTCCTTTTGTGACCCCTGGCCCTCAATTCCGCACGTTTCTACAGACATACAAGAATTGAACGTGAACGAAGGCGAGGGTTGGGCATAGTAACACGGGTAATAGGCAAACATTACGCGGTTATGTGATCAATAATCACCTCATTCCTTAGCATTAAATGCCCTGTAATTGAGTGCTTATTGGTCGTTGATGCTAATTCAATTAAAATTATAATTATAATGTTACCAATTTGTTTTGCGATTAATTATTTTGCTTTTAGAAAAATAATCGTTACACATAACTCAAAAACACTTAATTATAGGGATATATTAAATATTTAAAGGGGAAATAGTAATATATAATTAAATTTAAAATAGTGGAATTAGTTATTGTTTCTCTTCTCTTTTCAATGTTATTATTAGTTAATTATCCGCACAAATCCTCTTTGCTTTATGTGAATAAACATGGGGTGGAAGTAATTTAAATTAAAAGAGTAATAGAAAAAGGAGGGCGGAGAAAATAATATTTCAAGCAATAAAGAGGAATAAAACACACTAGAATGTATAAATGTATAGTAAATCTAGTTGCAATAAATGTGTTGCAATTCTATTTTTATTGATTTTCTTGGAAACTAAAGAACCAAATTGTTAAATCAAGGGCAAATATAAGAATAAACTTAAAAGTGATAAGATTGATGGTGTTAGAAACTAGATATATTGTTCAAGTTGTAAAGGCACATCATAAAACAAATATTTTAAGATAATTATATGGAAGTAATTTTCCCAATAAATTTGACTTGCTTCTTTTTTACTCTCAACATAGTGCACATTCAATCGTATAGGTCTATAATTTTGTATTTAGAGACATTCTTATATCTTTTTTCTAGAACATCAATACACAATAGAGTTCTGAAGCCATCAAAATATAGATCATACACCTTATAGAAGTTTCTACTGCACATAATGCAAAGGAAATAGAGATAATTGATCACAAACAAACATAATATTGCCACCATGACTAAATGTGAAAAATAAAAAAATAAAAATAAAAATACCAAATCAAGGACTCAAAAATGACTTAGAGAGCCCCTAATATTATCATAGATCAATTTGCTACATCTTGATCTGCCATGGACTGAAATGTCTATAACCTTTACATCAAAGAATAAAAGCCCACATGCAAAACTTTAAGATCCACAACATTTTTTCTACATTCTTTTTGTTAAATTGTAGCAAGAAAAGGCTTCATTTGACTTGTGCCTTAGTCAAATGGAGAAATTCAAATTTCTCCTTCATCGGGATGACTTGAGTTGCAGTTAGCAAGAATGACATGGCCAAATCACTTAGTTAAGTCAGTCAATTTGAGTTTGTGGGCAAGAAGTAGAGTTATGCATGAGTTGATTTCTAAGATCTAGCTATCTAGTGGAGTTATATTTAGTGAAACTCAGTTATATGAGCTCTAGTCTAGAATAGAGTCAGTATGAGTTCAGTTGAGTAGTTGTAATTGTTGTTAACTCACTAATCTCTCAGTTAACTAGTCAATTTACTAAAAATAGCCCTAGTCATGCATGCAATTCAAATTGCCTAGTGGAGTGGAGGAAAAAGGCATAATTGTAATCATTATTATATATTAGTGAGTGTATAGTGTTTGCATTAAGCAGGTGATCTAATTCTCTTGGGATTTGCGCAAGGAAATAGGAGGAAGCAAGAGGCTTATTTTGGCTAAGTATTGTCAAGAGCAAACTTAGGAGCAGATCAATGTTGTAGTGTAAATTGAGCTTCAAGCATTGAAGTTGTCATTGTAATAGATCATTGTTCTCATTTGATATAATATAAACAGAGGAGGGGTTTTTCCCAGTTTGGTTCCCTAGTAAAAATTGTGTTCATTATGATTGAATGATTGCATGTGTTTCTATTGTCTGTTTTCCTTCCACATAATTTAGTAGAAGAAAATTGTGTCTATTAATTTCAGTCTGATTTCATTAGCAGCTGCAAATTTTGAGTTACTTCTACATGGTATCAGAGCTATTGAAATCTATATAGAAACTAGGTTCCTGATCATCTCTCAAAGCAATTTCGAATAGCAGATTTGTGGTGCAATTATTTCTTCAGTGCAGAAGCAATGTCTTTCAATGGATTAAGGCTTGAGTATGCATTAGAGGGAACTTCAATTTTTTGTGCTTGGAAAGACAAAATGGAAGTTGTGTTGGATGACAATGGAGTATTAGAGTACACACAAATTGATATTCCAAAACCAGCAGCATCAGATGCACAACAACTAGCTCAGTGGAAGAAAGACACAACAAAAGCTAGGAGGATTATCCTGGAGGGAGTCAGAGATCATGTGGTTTCAAATTTGCATGGAAAAGAGACTCTATTTGCAATGTGGGGAGCTCTTAAAAGCCTATTTGAAAGCAATAGTGATGTCAGGAAGTTGGCATTGAAATATAAGCTCAAGAACATTCGAATGAATAAAAATGAAACTATTGTTCAATACCTATCCAGATTCACTTAGGTGAGAGATGAACTTGGAGGAGTTGGAGAGATTGTGCCTCCATATAAACTTGTGAGCTTAGCACTCCTTGGTCTTCCAAAGTCCTGACACAGCTATTAGGATTTAGTTAATGGAAGAGACAAGCTCCCAGATTGGGAGAGACTTTGGTCTGACTTGGTGCAGGAGGAGATTAGAAGAAACACTAGAGATGGAGTCACATCCAAAACTGATGAGGAAGAAAACTTTGCTTTAGCGGGCAAAGGAAAGAAAGCCAAAGGCGAAGCAAAATCCAACTAGAACCATGGAATGAAGAAATACCTCAATAACATTAAATGCTTTCACTTCCATGAGTATGGACATTATGAAACCAAGTGTCCACATAAGAAATCATGTAAGAAGCCTGCAATAGCAGCAACAAAAAATGCTCTCATATCACAACTCAAGTTGGAATTCACCCTCATTACTTGCATGGTAAGTACTATACGAGGTAGTGTATGGCACTTAGACTTTGGTGCTTCATTTCATATGACAGGAAATAAGGAGCTCTTCAGCAACTTAGAGGAGAAAGATCTACAATTACACATAGAGCTTGGAGATGATGGAAGGTATAGTACCAAATGGATTGGCACTGTCACATTTAAGAGGGAGTCAATCTCCCATCTTCACCTAAAGAATGTAATGTATGTGCCTAGTCTGAAGAAAAATCTAGTTTTTGTAGTTGTACTTGAAGAAAGAGGATATGATGTCATGTTCAGTAAAGGGAATGCTTATCTAAAACATATTGCTACTAGAGAAGTAAAACAAATTGGTGTTAGAGTTAAAAAATTCTACAAGCTAGAGGTGGATGCATGCGATGCATTGAGTAGTAAGGCAAAATATGTTCATGGTCGAGATGTTGGAGAGCTCTGGCATAGATGCATGGTACATCTACACCATGGAGCTTTGAAATAATGCAGCAAATCACCACTGAACTTCCAAAATGCAGCCTTGATCAACGTGATGTTTGCAAGGGATGCACTCTTAGAAAATATGTTAAATCCTCCTTCCAGGGCCAAGATAGCAGAGTTGGAGCCATCTTGGAGCGAGTTCACTCAGATGTGTGTGGACCATTTTCCATAGTCTCAATTTCAAAGCATAAGTATTATGTGATCTTTGTTGATTATTTTTCCTATAAATGTTAGATCTATTTCATGAAGAAGAAAGATGAGGTTTATTCAAATCTTGTTGAATTTAAAGCCTTAGTTGAAAATGAGATTGGAAAGAAAAGTAAATCCCTGAGAAGTGATAATGGAGGAGAGTATGTGTCTAATACCTTACAATAATTATGTTCCAAGGAGGGTATTAGAAGGGAGTTGATTGCATCCCACAGCAAAACGAGGTTATAGAGAGGAAAAATAAAAGTATTGTAGGAGATGCTAGAGAAATGTTGCATGACCAGTTATTTCCACCATCCCTATGGGCAGAATCTTGCAATACAATTTTTTACTTGTAGAACAATAACCCTCACAAAATTCTTAGAATGATTACACCTGAGAGACTTTCATTGGGAGGAAGCTAGATGTCTCCCACTTTCTATTTTTGGATCCATAGTCTATTGTCATGTCTCCAAAGATAGCAATAAAAAGTTGGAGCCCACTGCAGAGAGGGGTATCTTGTAGGATATACTGAGACACCTCATATTTATCAGGTGTACTTTTCCTCACTTAGGATGACTGTTGTGAGCAGGGATGTGAGATTTGACGAGGAGAAAGCCATGAGGAGCTCTCTAGAGTGAGAGTTGAGCATACCACTAGAGGAGGAGCTTCTAGTTCCAAAGGAGGAGCCTCAGTCAGATCCATATATTCATGTCTTACTCAAAGGAAAGAGGAAATTCTAGGAGGATGATATGGAGTAGCCACATGTGGAGGAGCATAGAGAATACCGAGTGGAGGCACCCACTCACATAGAGCCTTCTAGAGAGGGGAGGAAGAGTACTAGGATGGTTGACAGATTGGTGCAGGAATCTTAGGAGCATGTTGGAGCTCTTAGCTCCTCGTGTAGACAAAGGAGATCACCAGATAGATATACAGGATATATGGCACTCATGTCAGAGTTGATTGATTTTGAGCCATATTCTTTTGAAGAGGTAGTTTCCCAATAGGTGTGGGTAGATGCCATGGTGGAGGAGTATGACTCCATCATGAAGAATGATTCTTGGGAGGTTGTGCCTAGACCTAAGGGAAAATCAGTTATTGGCTCCAGGTGGTTGTATAAGGTGAAACATGTAATTGATGGTAGTATTGAGAAGTACAAGGCCAGATTTGTGGCCAAAGGCTTCTCACGGGTGGAGGGGATTGATTATGAGGAGACATTTGCCCCTATGGCAAGATACTCATCTATCAGGACCATACTTGCATTCACAACATAGATGGGGTGGAGGATCCACCAAATGGATGTTAAGATTGCCTTCCTCAATGGAGTGGTTGAGGAAGATATCTACATTGAGCAACCTGAGGGGTTCGAGACCTTTAGCAGGGAGACACATGTGTGTAGGCTCAAGAGAGACCTCTATGGTCTCAAGGAGGCACCTCATGCTTAATACACTCGCATATTTTCTTATCTTAATGGATTTGGCTTCACTAAGAGTGAAGTAGATGCCAATCTCTATTGCATTGTGGCAAATGGCAATCTACTCATTTTAATTCTCTATGTGGATGGTTTGATACTGACAAGAGATGACAAGTTGATCCAATCTTGCAAGGAGTAATTTGCAAGAGAGTTCGAGACGAAGGATATAGGTTTGATGGACTACTTCCTTGGCTTGGAGGTGTGGCAGGGAGACAGAGGGATATTTGTTGGACAGGGGAAGTACACCTCTGAAATCCTTTAGAGATTCCACATGGAGGATTGCAAACCCATGTATACTCCTTTGATGCTTCTACAGGAGAGGTAGTAGATGGCATTATCTACAAACATTTGGTGGGTTCCTTGATGTACTTGGTGAATACAAGGCCCAATATTTGTTTTGTAGTGAACCAACTTAGTCAGTTCATGGTGGAGCCTACCAAGCTTCACTGGAAAGCAACAAAACATGTTCTTAGATACCTCATAGGCACAACAAACTTTGGTTTATGGTACAAGAAGACTAATGGAGTGAAGCTCCAAGGCTTCACAAATGAAAATTGGGTAGGGAGTCCCTCAGATAGGAAGAGCACATCGGGAGCAATCTTCAATGTTGAGTTAGCAACAGTTTCTTGGTACAATAAGAAAAAAAGATCTCTATCACTCAGATCAACATAGGTCAAGTATACAATTGCTAGTCAAGTAGCATACAAGGCTATTTGGATGAGGAAGATCCTAGTTGGTCTCTATAGTCAGGGGATGGAGCCTACATTGATCCACTGTGACAACCAGAGTTGTATCAAACTCTTTGAAAATCCAGTGTTTCATGATGGGTCCAAGCATGTAGACATTAGGTGCCATCACATGAGAGATTGTGTGCAGAGGATTCCTATGTTACAATACATTCCTACAAAGGAGTAGGATGCAGACATATTGACAAATGATTTGTCAAGAGGCAAGTTCAAGTTCCACAAGAGCAATATTGGGGTTGTTCAAAACCCTTTTCTTGTTAAGAGGGAGTGTTAAAATGTAGTAAGAAAAGGCTTCATTTGACTTTTGCCTTAGCGAAATGGAGGAATTTGAATTTCTCCTTCAGCAAGACGACTTGAGTTGCAGTTAGTAGGAGTGACATGGCCAAATCACTCAGTTAAATCAGTCAGTTCAAGTTTCGAGTTGGTGGGCAAGAAGTAGAGTTGTGCATGAGTTGATTTCTAAGATCTAGATATCTAGTGGCGTTATATTTAGTGAAACTCAGTCATATGAGCTCTAGTCTAGAATAGAGTCAATATGAGTTCAACTAAGTAGTTGTAATTGTTGTTAACTCACTGGTCTCTCAGTTAACTAGTCAATTTACTAAAAATATCCCTAGTCATGCATGTAATTCAAATTTCATAGTGGAGTGGATGAGAAAGGCATAATTGTAACCATTATTATATTTTAGTGAGTGTACAATGTTTACATTGAGCAGGTGAGTTAATTATCTTGGGATTTGTGCAAGAAAATAGGAGCTTCCCTATTCTTTAGGAGTAGGAATTGTGCAAGGAAATAGGAGGAAGCAGGAGACCTATTTTGGCTAAGTATTGGCAAGAGCAGACTCAGGAGGAGATCAATATTGCAGTGTAGATTGAGGTTCAAGCATCGAAGTTTTCATTGTAATAGATCATTGTTCTCATCTGATATAATATAAACAAAGGAGGGTTTTTTCCCATTTTGGTTCCTCATTAAAAATTGCATTCATTGTGATTGAATGATTGCATGTGTTTCTATTATTTGTTTTCCTTCCACATAATTTAGTAGAAGAAATTTGTGTTTATTGATTTCAGTCTTATTTCATTAGCAACTGCAAATATTGAGTTATTCCTACATTTTTCAACCTCCAAAAGTAAAGAAGCATCTGGAACTGCCAATATAAACCTCTTTTTCCATTGAAAGAAGTTTAAGATAATAGAAACTCTTATTTTGGATCACACATAAATTGTGTTATATCCACATAACCTCTAAGACATGTATGTGGAGACATGAATAACAAATAATTAATTTTGGTAATTGAGCCGAGAGGCTCATTCTATAGCCCAGTATGAGGGCAATGTGTATTTTCGTTTGTGCTCAACATGGAGTTGATGTGTGTCCCTCTTAAAATAAAAACAAACTATTCTCCAAATAGAAAATCAATGTCGGTTATAACAAAAAACAAAAATGAATATGTTATTCATGTTCAGTTAGTTGTCCATGTGACGTAACATAATTTCATGTAAAGTAATTAGAAGTTAAAAAAATGTGTAAGATGTTTAAACGTTATACTTTAAAAAAATACTTCAACACGAGATTTAAATAAACTATCTGAAGATCTATTTTAACTAATTTATGTCGATATCAACTTCATATATATCTATATATAGAAAAAAAATGTTAAAAGAAAATATTTTAATGTTGTATATAATTAAAATATTTGGTGTGGGTTATACTTAAAAATTTATTAATAACAAAAAAAAGACATTTTAATGTCTCGATGCACATGTTAAATAAAAAATTTTAATGTCAGCTATTTATATATTATATATTGTTTTAAAAAAATTATGTATACATCATATTAAAATATTGAGAAAAAAAGGTTTTATGGTTAGAATCTTTGAAGTGGTTTGAATATTTGGTCCTATTTTAGGTATATGTTTTTTTTGTTGAAATCCAACAAAGATTTTTTGGACTTAAAAGATTAAGTTGTACTCTATATAACATTCAAAAATACAATTTAAACAATGAAAAATTATGTTCATAGTTTTGTTTAAGTTGAACAAACTAAACTAGTAAACTCCTCGAATCTTGTTATCACAACAAGATAATGTGATAGATTGCTCGGGATGTACAAAATAAAAGGAAAATATTTTGTTGGTTTTATTTATATTGCGGAAACATTAAATTAAAATTGAAAAGAAAACTAATATATACATCCGTAAACAGATATTCACAACATGATAAGCAACCCACAATGGTTAAAAAAGCATAAGAAAAATCAAATTTAAATTAATAGCGAGCTAGTCGGGATTCTAGGCCAAGACCTTGAGATCCTGTAGAGTATTAGTTGCATAACAGTGAATAAATTTAACAAAATGTGAGAATTATTCAAAAGGGACAAATTGCATTAAAAAAGGTTAATTTTATTCATATAATGACCAAATCTTAACAACAGATCTTTGTGAATCTCTTTGGCCAGTTCTATGACTCAAACTACTGGAATGTACAAACTCATATACAACAACCAAGGAAACCCAATGAAAGTGGCAGTAAAATGATCCTTCAAGAAATTTGCATGAGTGGGTAGCTTGCTTTCTATAGAAAGATCATTGTTAGCACATATAGAAATAAAAATCATACCTTCCGAACAACAAGTGAATGATCAGAAATAACACAAGACACCTTCAAAATTCCTTGAATAATTGAGGGAAATCACCTTAATTGGTCTCTCCTTAGAGATAGAATTGTTGTCACCATTAAGATCAACTCTCTAATTTACAGAAAATAAAATCAGAAGAATAAAGGACAACCTAATTTTGTTGTAGCATACCTCTCTTCACAACTTTCTATCCTCTGCCTTCATAGGTCTCTCCTCTTTTTAAAGAGGCTTCAAGTGGTTTTGACAATTTCCAATCTTAAAAGATAAGATTAGTTACATTCCTAATAAGTGTGATTAGGGTTAAGAGGAGGGACTTCTAAAGGCTAGTTTTAGGAATTTTAAGTTAAGAGTTAGAGACTAATAGGTGGGACCCTCATTTTCATTCAATTAGGCCTCTTTATCTATTTTAAAAACATAAATCAAATTGAAATCATCAACTTCAATTATCTCATAAATGTTGATCATTATAAAACATAACCAGATTGTGCCACAATCATAAATCATATGCAGTCAACCAACAAGTCAAATCCATATCATCACACATCATGATCTCATAAATGGAACCTTGTATCTCCAATCCCCTTGTTTATCCATTTATCATTCATATACATAGTGGGCCACAAAATAAATATGTGTATATATAATCATAGGATCCAACAAATAAACTAAAAGTAACATGTTATAAACCTATGAATAAACAACAACAAAAACTTGCCCTGTGCCCAAAGTAGTGTGTTGTAAAAACCAAAATTAATTCCTTTGCCTGTGAGAAGGAGCTAACGCTACCTGTTTGCTCTGCTCCTGCCTCTTCCTCTATTTCAATTAAAGAAAATCATTGTTGTATATGTAATTTATTTTTCATTACACACATGTGACAAATAACATGACATAATTCATTAACTTGTGAACAAGACACTGAATTTTCTAAGAAAAACAAAGGAATAAGAAATAGAAGCAAGGGCCAAGGAATGCAATTACATATGCATATAATCAACTTTGGTAGTGGATGCAAATCAAAACGTAATGGAACTATACCCTTACTCATAAAAGGGAGCCCCCACGAAGCCTGGACATATTCAGTAATGTTCACGATATGATAATAGATAATAATAAATAATAACAAAGAATATGGATAATTGAGTGAGAGGGTCAAATATATTCATCATATTTTATAATGGAGACCTTGTGGGCCAAGATTAAAACAAAATATTACCAGAGTGGGAGATAATACGTGATTTTTTTTTTTACAGATACACCAGGTGGTGAGAAGACAACATAAATCCTAGGTGTCCAAATGAAAACAAATGGCAAGGATAAAGATGTCAGTACATAGATATTGTTATGAAGGTATATTTGGCAGTAAATTTGGCCACGAATTAAGCAGGATTCCCTCTACATGGCCTTCGCATGGGTTTCTTTCCTAAAGCCCTAAGGCCTCTAAAGCTCCCTCATGCGGCATGATAAGCAGATTTTCAAACATATTAGACTTTGATTAAAATCTATCGCAAGCTGGATTGTTTCATTGTGAATGTAAATACGGGTGAAGTTTTAAATAGAATTGGGATAACCTAATAACCATTGAGAGCCCAACAAGTTAGAAAACAAATTATTATATAAGAGATAATCAACATCCAGAAACAACATTTAACACTATAATTAATCAGTCGAGGGTGACTAATTAGCGGCTCTGATATATATATGACCAAGCGTTTTTAAATAATCACCAAACCGCATAAGCCCAAGGCTCTAGAGTCTCAAAGGCTTCTGGTCATGATGCATTGGGAAGCATTATAAAAAAATAGACAAGATTTATGACTAGAACCGAACTCAACATCATATGCTTTGAGGGTAAATTCAATCACCAACCGAGATGGAAAATACACAAATATATTCACATGTAGACATCAAGAAGGGAGTAGGGTAAAATGGGAACAAAAAAACTAGTGCAGTCCACAAAGAAAACAAACAACTAATGTTTTGTACATACATAGTGAGTAGAGGAGGCACAACAAGAAATCAAATTTGCACAAAATTTTTGTAGGCCACTCTACTAAGATCCAAACACAAAAAACCCTCTTCAACCACCAGAATTCACTTACAGAGATAGGAGAATTATCAAAAGGTGGAAATAGCAACATAGTATGGTTTTGGGAGTTGTCAACAATCGAAATGCTCAACCTGAGGTGGTGGAGTAAATGGAGGCGAATGGGACGGACTGGCTCATTAACTGAGAAATATTTCCAACATTATATCCATGCATGTCAGTTATATGTGCTCAAGTGGGGAGGTGTCGATGTGGAGGAATGCCATGCAATAAACTTAAAAATAGACGAGAGTCATATCAATTCCAACGGTGAATTAACGAATCAAACCATCAAATTCACGCCAAGTCAACCACCAATTGAACACAATAATCGACCATGAGTAGGCTTGGAATCCATGTCGGATCAAATGGAGATCACATCGTATTTCTCAAGTCTCATCACATAATTTCCAAAGCAAACATAAAAAAAAATTTCAGTGGTGAGGATTCGACCAATAGACCCAACAACGCTCTTAAAATCAATACCGGCAACACTTAGAAAACAAACACCCAATGCTATTGATTTCGTATGTCCATTTCCATATGGAAATACATCACCAAATCAAAATTCATAACCAAATAACGTTACTGTGGCATAACTTATAAAGTATATTACATGCCAAGCACATTAAACCATGTCCACAAGTTGTAACACAATTTTAATCTGGCCATAAATAATGTCACATGTAATCACGAACCTTAACATATAATCTTTATGGAAAGATCAAAACTAAAGCGCTTTGGAACAATATTATCAAGTACTAAACTTATACATGATATAATATGCTCCGAACAAAGTTGCATGAGACCTTTTCCATGGAAAATGTGTATATGTTTTAACCATTTGTGGACATCAAATGCTAGTGCGAAGATATGTTTAGTGCCCAACAAACAATACAAGCCATATAGAAGTGACCCCTTGACAACAAGCGATACACACCAACACTTTGCATTTGAACCCCTTTTTCAATTTTGGTAGCATATAATATATGTATATATTTCAAGCCTGTGAGTGGTTCATCCAATTAATTGAATAAGAACAAATAACTGATGATCATCCAATGAATCATTCATGCCATGGAGATAAACCTGATTTTAGAAGTAGTGTCCTTGTGGCCAAAATTTTCTTATAAGAGGGGTCCCACCTATTAGGTCTTTAATTGTCAATCAAATATAACAAACAATATTAAGGAGAGCTCATTTTTTAATAAACAATGGTTTGTGGGTTTAGTTAGTGTTGACCATCGCCAACAAATTACATATTGTATATTTCACTCTAAAAGAAGTTTGCACCTGAAGAAATTTCATCCCTATCGACTCATGTTAGATCCAGAGTTAGATGGATCTAGGCTGGTTATGAATAGGTGGAAGAAAATAGTCACAAAACAAAATTCCCATAAATGTATTTCCAAAATAAATAAATGAAATTAGTCAATTTTTGAAGTTAAGAGGGCAATCCTTAAGTGATTCCATCCCCTGGTGCCATGACATTACAATATATTTTGCTACTTTTCATGTGTATTCTTAATCTAATGGTTCAAGAGGAGCATAAGAGAAAGATAAATGTCATATAACTATCAACACACCTTCACACCAACTTTAATGTTGAGCTTACATATATAACCCAAAGAACTCTAAAAGCAAACCTCTAAGGAGCAAGTCTTAATAGCTATTTTTTTAAGCAAAGTAATCTTCTTCACTTTTATTTTCTTGAAGCTTGTAGTTATTTTCCATTTTCATGTGTTGTCAATAACCACCCCCTTCACGTTGCTTTTGTCAATATTTAATAGCTACATATTTGTTTGTTTCACCAATGCTTACAATGGTAAGGCACTTGTTAATGGATCTTTTATTGTTGGCACCTTGTTTGTGACTCTATTGTTGACAAAGCTCTTAATGATGGTACCCTTGTAGATGGATACTTTGTCAACGGCGACCTTGCCAATGGATCCTTTTTCAACAATGACCTTGTCAATGGATCCTTTATCCATAACACCTTTGTTGACATGTGATTTCTTTATTGTGTTCATGTCAACATATCCTCTATTGATGGAAATCTTATTGAATAATATCATGGGGAAATGTCGCTTTTCAACATATATCTTGTTAACAAGGTGTCCTCTTAGTCATTATTGCCTCTAACTATTGGATTTCTATTTATTATGCATATTTAATATCAATCTTTTGGGATTCATTATCTATTCAATTTCTTATTATAGACAAATAAATAAGGGAAAACTTGTATTATTTCTTAATGTTTTGGCTTTTGACACATCAATGTAGAGAGCATAATGTTTCACAAATATTTCTATGGCCATGAGTAAACCATCCGAGAATAAAATTTAACAATTATGGAAAATCGCATGCACTATTAGTGATACAACACATCTTTATTCATTGCCACATTATATTATTGAATATTGTATTCATGTTTATTCCTACAATAACATTTGTTCTCATTGTTGTGATCTACATTTGTTTGTTGAATACATTAATTTTGCAAATGAATGTGTGTCCCTCCAATTTCCTCCATTATCCAAATCAATGGAATCATAAAATTTTACTCCTTGATACACATCCCCTGTCACCAGGTCAAGTTTTAGGAAACTTAATCCTTAAATATTATATTTCTAAACAATTCATCACACACATACCTTAATTTACAAAATCTACGAATGTTTAAATTACCACTTCTACATTGCAATTACTTAAACTTCTTTGTCATTCTTAATGTTGACAAGAGGAGCTATAAGGTGGCTAGTCCCCACATTTTTAAGTGCAGATAATTTAAGAATGTTGCAACCATAAAATATCACACTCTAAAGGAAGGTACAAAGGATGTAAGTAAAATCTATTAATGTATGAAATGTTTCATCTTGATAAAACAACTTGCTAAAAACATGCTAATATTTCCACTATTTATTGAATGTGTCTCCTTGCATGAAGAAATCAAAAGAAAAGTGTCACTCAAAGCTACTTCCGAGGGAATTTATCCTAGTCACATATATATGTCATCTTCTTTTCTCATGAGTTGGCAAGATGTATTAATGGATTGGCAAGAAATATAGGTGTATGTTGCTTGGTTATAGTTGACAAGAGCTATAAATAGTACCTTATTATTGATTGAGGAGAATGCATAGTGTATTGTATTGTTTGGGAATTGTCTTGTTCTTTATCTAACCTAGTTTTATAACCTATAAGAGCATTTGAATCACTGCTTAAACAATATAAAAATCATTGAATAGTGATTGCTAGAATGGTAATCGCTTGCATTTAAACCCAAGTAAGTGACAACCATGAATTTGACAAAACATTTAAAACTTAGCGAAAGGAATTTAAAGTTGTAAAAGGTGGAGCCTTAACATTCTATTGAACCTCACTCTATTAGCAAAGATATATAATAATTATAAAATTGATGGAGCATTTGAGCTTGTCATGTATGTTTCTACCTCGTTGTGAAGTTGCACATGTTTGGTCATGCATATTAGTTGTTTTTGCATGAGACATTTAAGTGTTCCTCACTATGCATTTTCCATTATGTATTTTGTAGTATTAATTGTTACCAAACCACATATAATTCATAATTCAATATGTGACTCAAGTGATCTACACTCATGCTTACCATGCAACATAAAGCCATTTCCCTTGCTTTATATTTGTGATAGTTATAGATGTTCTTCATAATGGCAACATTTGCTACCTAAGAATGTTGTTCAAGCACTAAAGTCATCAACATGAATGCAAAGAAGGGAAAGCCTATTCGATCGTTTTCTATTGGCTCGGAAAAGCAAACAAGTTCTAAATGAAGGAAATATTTACAACCATGTGTCTTGGTTTTTGTTTTATGCTCTTAATGATAATCCTTAGGTGATTCAATAGCGATATCTCCATTATTCACGGCAACAATGAAGATATTAGAGCGCAAATTGTTAAAGCATGAGCATAATCATTGCCATGATGTATGCATTCTAAATGGTAGTTGTTAGAGCGTGAGGATACACAAACAAATTTTCTTTGCTCCTCTATTACCTGTGAGTAAATTTGCTAAAGCACTCAAAGCTTTGATAGTAGATATTTGTTCATATAGCTTTCATTTACTTTCCTTGGACTCTATAAATCACAAGTGACAATACTAAAAACATTAGGCTTTTAAGTTTGAGGTCGTCCATTGTTCTAGTGCAACAAACAAGTGACATGTGGTGATTATGTTGATTTTTTTTTGCTCGATTTCGAAAATAATTATGTGTTTTCTTAATGTTTTTCCTCTCCTTTTGAACTTTTTTGTGTTTTTCTTTTTCCATGTTACGTGCCCAGAGAAAACACCAAGTACTTCCCCTCATTTCGACGACGGTACCCAAGGTAAGCCCTAGAGTTTTTAAGGCACAAGGTTGATCAACAACTAGGTTTGTAAAAAGCTGATCACGTTGATCACTTGCAAGAATTGAAGTCAAGAGGGGAAAACAACAACATTCCTCCCAACCACTCAAGCTAAACCCTGTATTTTCGACTATCTTCGATTGTGCGCATCAGATTGTTATGGTAAGCACAAGCCAACAAATCCATTCTATTTGAGGATGAGAGGGAGACAACAAGTATGAGAGTTAGAAATTCAAGTATGGATATGAATTCATGTGGGTCATAGCTATCTGATTTAATTTTCACTTAATTAAATGAACTAGAATAGCTTTAACAAATATTCTACTTCTAAGGTGTTAAAAGATGACATTGATATTTTTTTCCATTTTTCCTCTAGTCCAACATTTGTAGATGGTTGCTTGTCGACATTGCATTGTCCAAGATTAAGGTCCCACAAAGAAAGGTTTGGATATAATTTTATTCAATTTTGGACATATTTGTTGTGCATAGAATTTGTAATTTAGGAGTAGGTGTTCCCTAAGAATTCAAGGCTATCTCTTTCTTGCATACATCGTGAAAAGAAAGACACTAGTCCTAAGATGAATACAATTGTAATAAACAACATTCAATATAATATGAATGAATCTAAGAGACAAAAGTCTCACAAAGAAAGTTCTATTAATGGATTCAAGGTAGATGTCCATGAGTGTTGAAACCATGGTAGGTACTTGAAGATGCTTTGAAAAATATAGAATATATTACTAATTCCATATTGATATGCATGACCTCTAGATCACAACAACTTTGCCATACATATATTAGAAAGTCCATGCTTCACCTAGAATTCAATAATACCTTGTTGGCTCAAAGTTGATATGCATGACCATTGAATTGCAATCATGGTGAAGATAACATAGAGATTAAAAATTGTAGTTGTAAATGCTTACAAATGTTGAGCAATAAAACTTATAAAGAAGCATTATTTTGAGTTTGTGCTTTGATGAACCTTTTTTTTACCCTCTTTTAACCACTATTTTGCTTGCACACTCACCCTTCCATTTTAGCTTATGTGCCATTTTATACCCTTTTGATACCTAAACCATGGAATCAATGATCAAGGTAACATTTGTCATAAATTATGGAAGTTTCCTTTTATCTCTAATCAAATATAAACTAAGGATAGTTTACATTGTATATATTTATGTTAAATAACCAATCAAGTTAGAGTTACTGTAGATCATTACCACTAACTATACTTCAAGATCAATGCTACAAAACATACAACAAGTCTATGCTATGGATTACTATCAGTTTGTTGCTATAGATTGTCTTGTGCTTTGGCATTCCACTACTAGGTGTTATTCATATAATACTACAAATTTGTGTGTAGTATGATGGTGCATATTTGTGCGTTGAGGGGCATCATCTTGAGTTAATGTATGCTTGGTTTTAACCATGTGAAGTTTTGTTGCAACAATTATACAATTGAATGTTTGCAATACAAACTATACAAATATTTATGTTGGTTAGTATATTACATGCATATTTATTATTCATAGATAATATCTAGTGATACAATTTAAAATAGTCCCTTGTTGACTTGGGAATATGTGTGTATGTTGTTCGAATGGCTTTAAAACCTAAGCATATTCATCAATGCTCTATTTTGTATCTACAAGTCATAAGAAGGGATATTCAATTTTACTAAAAGAGTGCAAAATGTACAATGTATGATAGGGGAAAAGAAGCAAGTTATTTCTTTGATGTATGAACTCTTTATTGACTAAAATAAAAGTTATGTTGAGGTTTCAATGTTTGTGCTTTTAAGTTAGCTCTTCATTCCATAGAGATAAGGCGCACTTTGCAAGTGCAAAGTTGCTTGTATAGATTAGCTTCCTTGCTTTATTACTTTGGAATTAACACTTTCAATGGCATACATTACATGTCTTAGAATATAATAGCTTAACTTAGTTCCTTATCTTTGTTATTTAATCTTGAACACATGAGTTGTATGACTAAAAGATTGACTATAACGAACAATGTATTTTTCATTCATCATTCGTGAATTATGTAGATTAAAATATAAAGAGTGGAATAAAGTATTTTAACTAAATGTGTAATTGATTTTGTTTATGTACAAATAGTAATTATGTAGGGTTTAGAAGTCACTCCCTTCTTTCTAACATTTAGGTATTAGATAGAAAGACAATCCCTAAATTCTACACATACAATGTGTTGTATCTATTTCTCGAAGGCATTTCTTGGCTGTGAAACTGCGTCGAGAAACCAACTCGACCAAACTTTAGGCTCAAGCTCGCCCTCGAACCAGAGGGGGCTCGCTCAAGTGTTACAAGGTTTTTTTTTAACGTTGTTCATTGTCAATGGAAAACAACCTATGAAGCACAACGACCAAATCTATGATTTTTATAAGTGGTTGTTGATGATTATCCAATCTCTACCCAAAAATAAAGTCCTCTCTTGTTGAGGTTTGATCAAAGTGCCAATGTCCAGTTCTGACATAATAACATAGATTTAAAGAGTTTGGTAGAGGAATAGAAGAGAAATTAGATAATTAAGTATCCATAATGAATACTCAATCAATCAGATTTAGTAGATGTGTATAGAAGACTTCTACAACCAAACACATATACATGCAAGAGATGACAAAACACAACAATAAATGATGTGAAGGCACTGTTTTAAACGGACTGTTCAATTAGCTAGTCTCTATAATGATTATAACTTTGTAGTGGGCTGTCATGGAGGTTGATACTCAAACCTGTAGGTTTTCACCCTGTACAGAAATTACCTGCATACGAATTCTTAAACAAAGAAAATAAACAATGCGAGAGCATAACCCATAAAACACATATGCACAGAGATTTTTCCCTGGATCCCAAAAACGAGACTACCAGCTTGATTTTTCATTATATTCCTTTCAATGTTACAATACATATTTATACATGCCGAAGCATTCAATACCATGGACCGAAAACCATCGCGTCCAAAAAACATGTGCGAAAAACATGCACAAAACCATAAGTGGGTCCGCCCAACCTAACATATGGTCCAAAACCAAAATTTTCCGGGGCGCTGCCCCGGACCCCATAAAGTGGGGTTACGGGTGCCCTTCAAACCCCCTATTAACTACGTGGAAAGAATATAACACAACCCAACAAATCTCCCACTTGTTGTTTTCTTTCCACAGGGGGCCACAGGAGAGCTTAGTCATTTTTCAGCCCTGAGATTCCCATTGCTTCTCTACACCAAGAGAACTTCTCAGAGCTCACAGATTTTGTCAATGCATCTGCAGTATTCTTCAAAGTATCCACCTTTACCAGCAACACCTTTATGTCTTCTATCATATCCCTCACAAAGTGATATTGAACATCAATGTGCTTTGTCTTTGAATGATAAGCAGGGTTCTTTGCCAAGAAAATTGCACTTTGGCTGTCACAGTCTATTCTTATAGCTCCCTGTACTAACCCCATACTTGAACACAATCTCTGCAACCAAACTGCTTCCTTGCTTGCATGAGTGGCTGCCATGTATTCTGCCTATGTAGTTGATAGTGCCACTACAGATTGTTTCTTACTCATCCAACTGACTGCACCTCCAAATAGGTTAAACACATACCCACTTGTAGATCTTCTCTGATCCAGATCTCCAGCCCAGTCTGCATCAACAAAGCCATGAATATCCAACACTCTGTCCAATCCTGGTCTTCCTTGGTAGCACAAACCATAATCACTAGTGCCACGCAAATACCTGAAAACCCGCTTCACTGTTGTCCAGTGCTCCTTCCCAGGTTTTGACATAAACCTGCTCAATACTCCCACTGCATGTGCAATGTCTAGTCTAGTACAGACCATTGCATACATCAGGCTACCCGCTGCACTTGCATATGGAACACGGGACATGTCCTCTTCCTCTTCTTGTGTCTTGGGACACTGTTCAGTAGATAACCTCACACCTACAGGAATAGGAACCTTCACAGGTTTACTATCCTGCATATTAAACCTCTGGAGTATTGTCTCGACATACTTCCTCTGGTTTAACCAGAGCTTCCTCTTTGACCGATCTCTTTTAATTTCCATGCCCAAAATATAGTTTGCAGCACCAAGATCTTTCATGTCGAATTTGGAGGACAATTGGGTCTTCAAATCCTGGATAATTTCTTTGTCATTTCCAACCAGCAACATATCATCCACATACAAGACCAGATAAATAATACGGTCACCAATTAATTTAAAATACACACAATGATCTGCTTTGCTTCTGGTGAAGCCAAGTCCCCGTATAAATGTATCAAATTTCTGATACCACATCCTTGGTGACTGTTTTAACCCATACAAAGACTTCTTTAACTTGCATACCAGTTCTTTCTTACCCTTCACCGCAAAGCCTTCAGGTTGCTTCATGTAGATTTCCTCTTCCAAATCCCCGTGAAGAAATGTTGTCTTCAAATCCATCTGTTCTACCTCAAAATCAAAAGCAGCAACAACAGATAAAAGTAATCTAATAGAAGTTACCTTGGCAACAGGAGAAAAAATATCACCAAAATCAATTCTCGGCACCTGGGAATAACCTTTTGCTACCAACCAAGCTTTGTATTTCTCCACCTTTCCTTCTGCATTTGTCTTCTTCTTGAACACCCATTTGCTGCCAATGGGTTTCCTTCCAGCCGGCAACTCCACCAGATCCCAAGCCTCATTTTTGTGCAAAGATGCCATTTCATCGACCATGGCCTCTTTCCAGAGTTTTCCATCCTCTGAATCCACTGTTTCCTTCAAAGTTCTGGGATCATTATCAGTAACAGACAAAGCAAAATTTGAACTGAAAGCAGATGGACTATACCTTTCTGGCTGCCTTCTTTCTCGAACTGATCTTCTCACAGCCGGAGTTTGTGGCTCTTCATCTTCTGATTCCTCCTCTGTTGCAGAGTTTGATTCTTCCTCCTTTGGCTCAAACTCTATCTTCTCAGGTTCCTTTGGTTGGACTTCATGTTGAATAACATCTTTTACCTTTCTGAACAACACATCTCGGCTGTACACAACCTTCCGTGTGACTGGGTTCCAAAGCTTATAACCCTTTAAACCATCCTTATACCCAATAAAGATGCACTTTTCAGATTTACTATCCAACTTGGTTCGTTTCTCCTTTGGAACATGTACATATGCATCACATCCAAATACCCTTAGATGTGAAAGAGAGGGTTTCTTACCAGTCCATACTTCTTGTGGAGTCTTATCCTCCAACGCTGATGAAGGTGATCTGTTGATCAGGTAACATGCAGTATCCACCGCCTCTGCCCAGAATTCCTGTCCTAACCCGGCACCACTGAGCATGCTTCTTGCCCTTTCCATCAACGTCTTGTTCATTCTTTCTGTGACTCCATTTTGCTGAGGTGTATATGGAGTAGTCTTCTGCCGTGCTATACCACACTTCTTACAAAATTCTTCAAATTCCTTGCTGCAAAATTCTCCACCATTATCTGTCCTCAACACCTTTATCTTCTTCTCTGTCTGATTTTCCACCAGAGCCTTAAATTCTTTAAACCTGTCAAAGACTTCAGATTTCTTCTTAAGAAAATATATCCATGTATTCCTTGAGAAGTCATCTATGAATGATACATAGTACACAGCCTTACCCAATGATGGAACCTTCACAGGTCCAAACACATCACTGTGCACAGGCTCTAATATCTGTTTCGTCCTCTTACCACCAGAGGGGAAACTCACCCGATTCTGCTTCCCATATACATAATTTTCACAGAAATCAAAATCCAGAGAGCTATTATTCATACCTTCTACCATACCTTTACCATGAAGTATTCGAAGGCCCTTCTCTCCAATATGTCCAAGCCTTTGATGCCACAACATGGTCTTCTCTCCAGAGACCACTAGATTCTCTACTCCATTTTCAGGAACCATAGAACTATTGCACCCATCAACAACAGTGCTACCTTACAGCTTGTACAGATTTCCAATCCGAAATCTCCGCATTAATATCAGTGCTCCTCGAACCATCTTGCAGGTATCTTTCTCGAACACCGTCTTTACACCTGCATCATCCAACTTGCTTGCAGAAATCAGATTTCTGGCCAATGCAGGAATATGTAGAACACCCGGAAGTGTTCTAACCCTTCCACCTTACAACTTCAACTTTACTTTTCCCCGACCAATGATTCTAGCCTTCCTATCATCTCCTAAGAAGACATCACCACCATCGTATTTCTCATACTCGCAGAACCACTCTCTATGGGGAGTGAAGTGAAAGGATGCACCTGAGTCAATCAACCATGCCTCACGATCTACATGTGTACTTGAAGAAGCCAAGTACACATCCCCACCTTCATCTGAGGTGGTTTTCACCTCTGCAAAAGGAGCATCATCAGATCCCTTTCCTTTATCAGGAGCTTTAGATTTACAATCCCTTCTGAAGTGCCCTTCCTTTCCGCATTTCCAGCACACCACCTTTGTAGGTTTTCCTGGAGATTTAGATCTCCCTCTAGATTTAGATCTCCCACTGGATGACTTATTTTTGTTTCTGTTCTGGGACCGTCCTTGTACAGACAAGGCATCACCATTCTGGTTGTCCATATTTTTCCGTCTCATCTCCTCCGTCAGCAAGGCTGAGACTATTTCATCAAACTGCAAAGCAGTTGCATTGCTACCTATTGCAATAACCAGACTATCCCACTAATCTGGTAGAGAACACAACAGACTGATGCACTTATCTTCATCTGAAATTTAAATATCAACAGATAATAACTGACTTACCACAGTATTAAACGCATTCAGATGCTCTGTCACCGAGTTTCCATCTTTCATGCTCATGTTATACAGCTTTTTCCGCAGGAACAATTTATTCACCAGAGACTTAGATTGGTACAAAGTCCCTAACTTGACCCACAAAGCCTTTGCTGTAGCTTCCCCTGATACATTCAGCAATACTGAATCCGAGACACACAATCGTATTGTGCTCTTTGCCTTCCGATCCAACTTCTTCCATTCTTCATCGGTCACTCCCGATGGTTTAGTACCCGGATCTACCGTGATCCACTGATCTTTATCCACCAACAGATCCTCCATCTTGAGTTTCCACAACTCAAAATTCTGACCATTGAACTTCTAAATCTCTATCTTTCCACTGCTTGCCATCTTCTTTCACCACCAGAATCGATCTCGCAGATCTCCCACTGAACAGGGTCTACCACAGGCCCGAGCGAAACCCCTCAGCAACAAAGGCGTCCCCTTGAAGCCAAAACAACTCTGATACCAAATGTAGGTTTTAACCCTGTACAGAAATTACCTGCATACGAATTCTTAAACAAAGAAAATAAACAATGCGAGAGCATAACCCATAAAACACATATGCACAGAGATTTTCCCTGGATCCCAAAAACGGGACTACCATCTTGATTTTTCATTATATTCCTTTCAATGTTACAATACATATTTATACATGCCGAAGCATTCAATACCATGGACCGAAAACCATCGCGTCCAAAAAACATGTGCGAAAAACATGCACAAAACCATAGGTGGGTCCGCCCAACCTAACATATGGTCCAAAACCAAAATTTTCTGGGGCGCTGCCCCGGACCCTATAAAGTGGGGTTACGGGTGCCCTTCAAACCCCCTATTAACTACATGGAAAGAATATAACACAACCCAACAAAACCTAGCCTTGCCCTAGCTCTTATGTTACCTTCAAAATATGCATAAACAAATTGTCAAATCACACAGGACGACATACATGAGAAACAAATTATGTCATGAAACTAAAGCCAAAATACTTCAATTAAAAATTCTGCAATAGAATTATTTTCAAAAATGGTAGAGTTTTGGAATTAAAAGCCAACCCCTGCTTATTACAAACGAAGAAATATATAGAAAATTATAATATACCAGCTATTGCTAGTCTTTAGGATACAAAATCAATAAAAATAATAAAATAAAACTAAACTTAACCTATATGTTACAATTTTTATGGAAATAAAATCAAATAATAATCTCAAATAATGACAATCTCGAATAGTTTGCAAGAAGATTGGAACTGCTGGAGTTTTGATTCTGAAATCAGTTTAACTATGCATTGATTCCTGCCTCGAAATATGGAAACTATCTTCTATTTGTTGGGTGTCTTTGACTAATAATTCATCCCTTGGAATCAGGGATTTGACAAATGCCCAGCTGTTGATTTTATGCCTTCATTCCTGGGATTGGTTACTTGAATCTTGCCTCAAAATCTTCCTTTAACTATAAAAATGACTCTCTGATGTTGATCTTCCTCTTTAAAATCCGAAGTTGTTGAAGTTGCTTACTAAAAATCTAGAAATTGCCCAAAAATCTGGAAATGAACCTTGATTGCCAGTTGTATCCTTCTCCTTCAAAACTGGAATTGATTGGCTTATTGATATTTCTCCCGGAGATTTGAATCTGTTCCATGTCCTATAACTGCCATCTCATCTTTTGTGCCGGCCTTTTCATTGATAGATGTAACAAATATATTCAAATCATGACCACCATCATGATCTTCACTGGCCTTATTGGTCTTTGGAAATAACTTCAGAGTGGGAAATCCACTAACACCTATTCATCATGCCACAGAGAATTATCCTCATGGATAACACAATCCCAAACCTAATTTTCCAAAGAACAAATAATGTATAATTCATGAAACAATGCTAATTCCATACAAACATAAGATGAACTTGTAATGAACAATCCTAAAACAATGCAATTCACCAGTGACTCATGTCCTATAACAACCTTGAGCACTAGTCTTTAAGAGATTTTAACCACTGTCTGACAAATAACAATCACATTATTGCATGTGATATTTTGAAAGATATGTATTACATACTCCTAAATGGCAAGGTGATCACTAGATCTACTAAGATATCTGTCTGCTGAATATATAATTTATAATACATGCTTCTAGTTTGACCTTTAAACAATGAATGCTCCTTTTTGAATCTCGTGTGCTGCTTGAAACTTCAAAGGATGCTTAGTTGTCTCAAATATTCTATATGGATTAGAAAGGGATCTAAGTCCTAGTATGAGTATCTGCCAAATGAGTGCATATCTTGATTTTCTGAGTGGATTATACACTATGTCTATTACAACTTTACCTTTTACCTCGATACCTTCATCTAGTCATCAATAAGAAGGTAAGCCATTTCTTTTTAAGGATCAAACAAGTTTCATGTTGCACCTTTGTTGAAGATATGATGTATGGTTGCTAACAATGGTGTTAATTCAAACTTAGCCATTACTAGAGTTAATGAATAACTATCTAGTACCAATGCAAATAATGCAACTCCTGTCACAAGCAACGCAGTAGAAGTGATGGTAGTTGTAATACCCCATTTATATTGTCTGAATGTATATTTGTTTATAAGCATCATTCAAAAAATCATAATTCCAGTGTAAGTAGAGAAATTTCCCATAAATGTTGAGTACTCTTTAGGATTTGGAAAATGAGCCTTCAATTTGGACTTTCATATCACTTTAACCATAAAAATACTTGTTTCATAGAAGGCTACACTAAGGGTAACCAGGTCCTGCATATACTTTGAAATCAACAAAAAAATTTCATTCTCGTATCCCCAACTTGAGTTTCTCATTCTCTTTCCCTGCCTCATTAATACTTGAATCTATTGAATATTTCTATAGCAAACATTTGATGAATTTATCCATTGCCATAAAAAATAAAAATGAAAAGGTCATATCCCTCTGAATAATCATATCATTATGACTGCAATGGACTTCTATATGGTTATTATGAATGCTTCTCGGTATTTCTTGACAACATAGTTTTCATTCATTTGCCTCCACTTCAATATTGTAGCCAAAAAAAAATTGGCCTTATTATCGTTATCTATAAAGCGTAAAAAGGCCATATATACAAAGCATTTTTGTTTCAATTATGAAAGACCCTAAACTTCCTTTAGTTTCAACTGTTGCATCTCATCATTTTCTCATAATCACCCAGATATGTGTTGGCACTACAAATACTTTATTTTTAACTAAATATGGCTACCAAGTATATGTTGTATAAGTGTTGTCTCTTGTGCGTTGTAGTTATGGTAATCCTGATGTCATAGAGGAGTGATTTGTAATGACAAGCATTAATACAATTGTCTCCAAACTAATCCAAACCCTATAGAAGTTGACAACAAAATCATGGTATGAAGAAAACCAAAAGTGGTTTGCAGGAGGGAACCTGGGTAGTAAGCAGTTTTTAACAATGGGGGGTACCGCAATTCACCACTTGTTGCCACATTACAAATGCGGTTTTGGAAAAAACAATTATTGTGGACCCCTTCCTTAGATTAAATTTCAGATGGGCAAGGGTCCCACAATCCATCGTAGGCCTTCGATTTGTAAGCGATCATCTTCATCGTTCAAAATTGACAACATTCTAAACCTATGGATGGTGTGATGGTGTTGAAGATTACTGAGAAAAACCTGTAGGCATGAAGGACCAACAATTATGAATTTTCCTAGAGACCTTACTTAATAAAAATTATTGTATCATTCACATTTAGAACTAGGGATATCGTTACTATCTTTTCAAGGACTTGATAAGTGTGTTGGTGTGCATATTCGTAAACTATGATGTAGCAATTTAGTTTCACTCAGGCCTCTAAAGAGAAAACATTGCTCCAAATACAGACTAATGTTGAAACTTGATGACTAAAAAAATGTTTCGTGCGATGCCAACCCCATTTTAGTTTCATGTTATCACTCCCATTCAGTTAAATGCCCTTTCCCATAAACATACATTCAACATATAGAATTATGGAAATGAAATTTTCAAATTAAAACACATGGGACTGTCAACACATGCTGAAAATCAATATGGACATAACTAGACCAACAACACACATAAAAATACACAGATTTTTGGTCAACTTACACCTAGGCAAAACCCCTTCAATCTTCTTCAGGGAAAACTTGTTAGAGAGCTCTTCAAATTTATTTATCTTTCAAGTTAAGGAAAAATACATTTGCAGACAAAACAAAACAGTGAAATACAACTTATCTCTTTAGCCCAAAACTCCTTGAAAACTGTGCCCACTTTGCTTCGATTCTCGTGCCCACTTGAAGTTGAAAATATGTACTGTATGGATACGACTGTATGGAATGTACTATACAGACTTCGTATGAACTGTACGGATTTCCTTACCGATGTACGGATTGTACGTATTTTTTTCAATTTGTTTTGTTTTTCAAAAACTTCTCTCGAATGACGTGC
The DNA here is from genome assembly GCA_031772625.1 of Pinus tabuliformis. NCBI lineage: Eukaryota > Viridiplantae > Streptophyta > Pinopsida > Pinales > Pinaceae > Pinus > Pinus tabuliformis. The sequence continues at coordinate 241,680,258 of CM062815.1, forward strand.
AGCTCTCAGCATTCATTGTTGTTCGTACTGTACCCTCTGTTGTCTTCTATGCCTTGATTTCCATGCCCATCTTTTCCCAGAAATCACTCCTTCAACTTGTTGCAACAAATTTCTCCTTCAGAACTTTTCTCCAGCTCTCAGCCTCCTTTCTCCAATCTGCTCATGAAGAATGAATGCAGTCTCTCTTTTCTTTTGCCCCTTTCATTTCCCTAAATGACTTTTAGGCAACCATAAGATATAATGGCTCAGATTCATTTAGATGAAGGGATGAGAATAAATGTGCATTTAGTTATCACTTTCTATTTTTTTAACTCACCCATTAAATAAAGTACCCACATTGTACTTTATGTCTAAAGTCACTTTTCACTTTATAATTTAACATTGACTTTACCACTTATAAAGTCACACTTAGGAAAAGAATTATTTTGGGCACTTTTCCCTGGGTAGAGACTAACTCATGGGAAACCAATTGTCCAAGGTACATTAAAAATCAACACTCCTTCTTACTGAGGAAAGTGTTTCTCACCACACCCATTTTGTCCCTGAAATGGACATGCTTGCCTCTTGGCAAGGACTTCGTGTGAACATTGGCCACCTTCTCATCTGTTGATATATACTTCAACTTCACTGCCCCCTTCTGAACATAGTCCTTGATGAAATGATATCTGATGTCAATGTGTTTTGACTTGTCATGAAACACTGGATTCTCCGTGAGTTTAATGCAACTTTGATTATCACATTGAATAATTGTTGGTCTCAAATCATGATCAAATAGGCCATACAACAACTTGCGCAGCTAATTGGCCCCACAACTAGCCTGACTAGCAACCATATACTCAGCCTCAGAAGAGCTTAAAGCAACTGATTTTTTTCTTTCGACTGAACCACGACACAACTTCCAAACCCAATCCGAAGCAACACCTTGAAGTACTTTTCCTGTCAAAAGCACAACCTGCCCAATCTGAATCTGTGTAACCTGCCAACCTCACTCCATCTCCCCACCTATAGTCCAGACCATAATCAACAGTCCGCTTCACGTAGCAAAGAATGTGCTTTGCATCTACCAGTGCACGTTCCGGGGCTCAACCATGAACTAGCTAAGTGTATTCAATGCAAAGCATATATCTGGCCTAGTGTTGACTAGATACATCACGGACCTAATAAGCTTCGTATACAATGTGGGATCCACCAAACTAGAATCTGAAGCATGAAGCTTCTTCCAGTTGGTGATGATAGGTGTAGACATGGGTCTACAATCTGCCATGTGAAATCTGCTCAACACATCCACAACATACTGCCCCTGTCCCAGAAAGATATGCCCCTCCTCCTGCCACACCTCAAGCCCCAAAAATTAATGCATCAACACAATGTCCTTCATCTCGAACTCCATAGAAACATCCTCCTTGCAACCACTAATCAGTCTATCTGCCCCAGTAATGAACAAGTCATCAACATACAACACAAGAATGAGTGGATCATCCCCTACAACAATGTAGTATAGGTTCAGATCTGCATCACTCTTCGTGAAACCCATATGCAGCAAGTAAGTATCAATCCTCAAATACTAAGCTCTCAAAGCTTACTTAAGTCCATAGAGTGCTCGCCTCAACCGAAATACATGTTTCTCCCACCCAAGTACCTCAAATCCCTGTGGCTATTCAGCACACACCTCCTCCTCTATAACTCTGTTCAGAAATGCGGTCTTCACATCCATCTGATGGATCTGCCAACCCATTTCTGCAACAATAGAAATAAGGGACCAATAGAAGTGTACCAAGCTATGGGAGCGAAGGTCTCATCATAGTAAACTCCCTCCATCTGTGAGAAACCTTTGGCCACAAACCTTGCCTTGAACTTCTCAATGCTGCCATCTGCAACATGCTTAATCTTGTAGAGCCATCTGGAAGTCATAACTGACTTGCCCTCAGGCCTAGGCACCACTTCCCAAACATTTTTCTTAATGATAGAGGCATACTCCTCCACCATATCCTCTCTCCATACCTCCTGGATGGCAACCTCCTCATAACTAGTAGGCTCAAAGTCAACAATGCTAGTAGCCTTGGCTACATAACTGCAAAACCGCTCAGGTGGAACACTCTCCCTGTTCACCTTCTTTGGAGGACCAACAGACTTTGCTTCCTTCAAGGTGCCTTGAAGTCACTTGGGCCTCCTCTTCCTTGAAGAAGCTTCCTCATAGGGAACCTCATCCTCTGCCCCCCAGTCTGGTGAACCTAAAGGTCTGCCAACTGACCCTGGTGTGCCTGTACCAGCACCTGTCCTCGAAGAACCTGTACTGGCACCTGTGCCTGTGTCAACTGAAGTGCCATGTGAACTTTGTACCAATGGACTCCCTAAAGAAGTGCTCAGTGAACTCGCCACTAGTGCCCCAAATGTCACTAACATTGAAGTACCTCCTGTACCAGTCGATCCAGAACCCTGAGGTCCTGCTCCCTGTACCTGACCTCCCTGCTGAGGAGAAGTCTGTGACTCTCTCTCATCATACTCCCATGATCTCTGATAGGCCCTCTCCTCCTCTAACTTCACATCCTTCCTAATCACCACTCTCTGTTTAGAAGGAATGAAGATTCGATAGGTTTTCGAAGTCTCATTGTAACCCATAAAGATACCCTTCTCTGCCATGGGTTCCAACTTCGTCCTCTGCTCCTTAGGGATATAAGAATATGTGAGACATCCAAAGATACAAATATGTCCCACATGAGGCTTCTCTCTAGTGAAAGCCTCGTTCGTAGTCATATTTCCCAATACTCTATGAGGACTCTTGTTCTGAAGATAAACAACATTATTATAGGCCTCAACCCAGAAAAACAAAGGCAACCCCTGATCATGAATCATCGCTCTAGTAGCCCCAACAATAGCTTTTTTCTTCCTTTCAAACACCCCATTATTTTGGGGGTTGTAAGGAACCATGAACTCTCTCCTAATTCCCTCCTATGCACAGAAGTCAGAAACCCCACCATCGGTGTACTCACCACCATTGTCTGACCTCAAGACCCATATCTTCCTACATGTTTGCTTTCCACAAGATCTTTGAAACTTTAAAGTGACTGAAGACCTAACCCTTAGTCTTCAGGAAATGTATCCAAGTCCTCCTAGAGTAGTCATCAATGAATATAACATAATACTCATAAACACCCAGAGACACATGAGACATACGACCACTAACATTAGTATGAATCAAGTCTAGTATACCTGTAGATCTGTTGTTGCTCGTTGGGAATGGTAACTTGGTGTACTTTCCCAAAGAACATCCTCTACAGACCTCATAATGCTCAACACTGAAATCAAGAACTCCAGTAGTGATCTCCCTCAGTACTCTTAAAGCTCCATGATGCATATGCGCCATCCTTCGTGCCACCACTCACACAAGTCTCTACTGCTAGTGGTACTAGTGTGAGTGCTACGAGATGTGCTACTCACCAATGCTCCTGCCGACTGAAAATTGAACATGTATAGTTTCCCAGAGCGGACTCCAATCACTTTGGCCAAAGTGATGGAATCTCCCCTGGGATGCATCAATACCTTCCCTCCTGAGAAAGTGACGTCAAACCCCTTATCCTTTGTAGCAGACATTGAATTCAAGTTCTTCTTCATCCTCAGAACATACCAAACGTCCATGACCTTCAAAGGAGGCAAAGACTCCCTCTCAAAGGTCACAGTCCCCACACCAACAACTCTCATAGTGTGGTCATCTCCTAGTACAATCTCAATATCAAGTGTCGTCTCTGCAAGCTTTGAAAATAACTCTCGTGCGCCTATCATATGGCGGGAAGCTCCACTGTATATGTACCACACATCGGATGATGTACTCCTACTAGATGTAGAAGTAATAAATGCAAAGTCCTGGTCAAACTGTGAAGAAAACTAGTCCACCACTGTTGAAGCTGCAGTACCCTTCTTCTCCTTGTTCTTCCTCTCAAGACACGTAGCAATATAATGTACCATCTTCTGACATGCCCAACATTTGACTTTGGACATATCCGTATCTTTCTTCTTTTTATTCTCCTTTCCATTAGCCCCATCTGATGAGGCCCCTTTCTTGGCCTTCCCTTTGTTCTTCCCCTTGTCTGTCAAGGCTACATCCTCCTCATCTGCTATCTTCACCCCACCACTGTCAGTCTTTCGTATCTCATGTTGCACACAATCATCCTAGAATTTTTCCCAATTGGGAAGATTCTCCCTAGAGGTAACAACATCTCCAAAGACCTCCAAGACTTAGGAAGTCTCGCTACAACTATCCTGACTAACTCTTTGGGTGAAACTGCCTCACCAATAGAAGTCAAATCATCACATACCTGTTTGACCCTGCCACGATAATGAACTACACTTTTAGCCTTTGTCATCCTGATGTTCTTCAATTGTTCTTTGAGTACCATCTTCCTACTATCATTGGTACTCTAATAGAGAGCGGTTAGAGCTGTCCACATCTGATATGCATATGTGTTTCCTCTCACCTAAGGAGCCACATGATCCTTCAGATTGTCCATAAAAATCCTTTTTTACTTTGCATTATTTTTTGTGAATTTAGCAAGTTCATCTGCAGTAGTAGGAGGTACAACCACTTGACGCACTATGTCCCAAACTGATGCCTCCTCAAACACTGTCTGAATTCTGTCCTTCCAAATGACATAGTTGGATATTCCATGCAGTTTGTCCTCTATCCTTAAGAACATGGCCATGACTGGTGTCCAAAATTTAAAAAACCAAGAAAATGGAGAAATGAACTTTCCAACACACCTTGTTGTCCCAAAAGTTTAGTTTGTGTGAAATTTCACCTTGTTGTCCCAAAATATCAGTTTGCTGTTCAAAAATTCAGTTTGTTGTCCCAAAGTACTATATGTTGTTCAAACTGCAATTTTCAGCCTCTAGCTCTAATACCATGTTGAAATTTGATGACTAAAAAAAAGTTTCTTGCAATCCCAACCTGGTCTTAATTTCACCTTATCACTCCCATTCAGTTAAATGCCCTTTCCCATAAACATAGATTCAACATATAAAATTCTGGATATGAAATTTTCAGATTAAAACACATGGGACTGTCAACACATGCTGAAAATAAATATCGAGATAATCAGAACAGCAACACACATAAAAATAAACACATATTTTTGGTCAACTTAGACCCACGCAAAACCCCTTCAGTCTTCTTTGGGGACAACCTATTAGAGAGCTCTTCAAATTTATTTATCTTTCAAGTTCAGGAAAATACGTTTGCAGACAAAACAAAACAACAAAGTAAAACTTATCTCTTCAGCCCAGAACTCCTTGAAAATCGTACCCACTTTGCCTCGATTTTCGTGCCCATCTGAAGGTAAAAATATGTACTGTACAGATACGACTATACGAACTGCATTGTACAAAATTCATACAAGCTATATGGATTTTCCTACCATTGTACAGACTGTGTGGATTTTTTCAATTATTTTTTTCAAAAACTTCTCTCGAACGACGTGCAACTCACAACATTCAATGTTGTTCGTATTGTACCTTCTGTTGTCTTCTATGCCTTGATTTCCATGCCCAACTTTGCTCAGAAATCACTCCTTCAGCTTGCTGCAACAAATTTCCCCTTTAGAACTTTTTTCTAGCTCTGAGCCTCCTTTCTCCAATTTGCTCATAAAAAGTGAATGCAGTCTCTCTTTTCTTTTCCCCCTTTTGTTTCCCTAAATGACTTTTGTGCAACCCTAAGATCTAATGGCTCAGATTCATTTAGATCAAGGGATGAGAATAAACGTGCATTTAATTCTCACTTTCTATTTGTTAAGTCACCCACTAAATAAAGTACCCACATTGTACTTTATGTCTAAAGTCACTTTTCACTTTATAATTTAACATTGATGTTACCACTTATAAAGTCACTTTCACTTTATAAAGTCACACTTAGGAAAAGAATTATTTTGGACACTTTTCCCTAGGTAGAGACTAACCCATGGGAAACCACTTGTCCAAGGTACATTAAAAATCAACATTTTGGGGCTCTCTCGAGTTCGCCAAACACTTATATCATGTTTCAACATATTGCATAAGCTTTAGGTGAGGAATGAATGGAGTCTCAGACAAATTTGCTATAAACAAGTCATCCTTGGTTGTATGTGTTGTTGTTGTTCCTCACATCAACATAAGCATGCCATTCATTCACCGTTAAATTACACCTAGGCGCTTTGCATGCTATGTGGAGCACTAAGTGTAATGCTTGGTGTGTTTGGTGGAGAGCTTTTTGTTTTTTAAAAACTTGTTATATTCGATGAATGGGATATTATCCTACATTCATCATGCAAATACATAACCATGTGTTTCTATAGCACAACGCCCCAAAGGTTACTCAATGCATTGAACACATATTATATTTCCATCCTCCTGTGAGCTGGCATTTGCGTTGAGTGTGATCTTGGTTGTGACTTGATTGGTGAGTTCTATGCTTGATGGACTTTATCCTTGTTGACCATTGAGGTTGGGTTAGGGTCCCTATTTTTATATAAAAAAAGGTTTTTTGTTTTTTGTTTTTTGTTTTTGTTTGTTTTTAAATAAATCATTTTATACCCCCGATCGGGGTGTGAGCTGGCGGATAGAGCCATTAAGGCTGTAATAATGAAAAATACATCAAGTGATGGTGCCACCGCCTCCCACACACTTGAAGCGCAGGGCCCGGTGGCCATCGACATGTTTAAGGCAAGCAGGACGAGGGAAGGTGGAAATTGCATGCGACTGAGTTTACTGGCTGCAGAGAAGGATAAAAATTCATAGGGTGTAGGAATAGAGGTGACGATGATGAAAGTGGAGCAGCAACTTCAGGAAGGCGAGGTGATATGACGAATCCAAACGCGGGTTATCAAGTCTGTTAACTAGCTCTGCCTACAATCCATTATGCTTCCCTATGTCTAGTCTGTTAACTGTGGCTTGCATGGGGGCACAGGGTTTGTGGGGGTGAGCAACTAGGGTGGTGGGATTATCCTGAAGGAGGAGTTCTACAGGAATAATCCCAGTTCCATGGGTTTTGCATGGGTGTCTCTCTGTTTCGACATTCTGCTCTCGCATGGGGATTATTGGGTTGGGGCAAGAGGGAGTCTACTTGAGTGAATTCTAGTTTATTGTCTGCCTAGAAAACCCGGGGGTCGAGGGTAGGGAAGCTGCAATTGTCTTTATGTTAAGACCACTCTAGTTCCTGGAATTCTCTGATGTTAAGCCCCTAAGGGGAGTTGGTCGTGGGGAGGTTGTCGCGGGATGGGGTCTTCTGAAATTGGGGAATTGACATGATTGGAATGCTAGCTAGGCCCTTTTCGGCTGGCTGCAGGGAAGGGGAGTGGTTAGAAAGATGTGGGTAGGATTCCTCGTGGGGGTTGGGGTTCAGATGTCGGGTCGTTGGGAGGACCATCATCAAGCTAAGTGGAGGCTAAGCTAGGGGGAATGGGAGTAGAGGCAGTTCACGAGGGGCAAAATAGATGAGGGGTGTGGTTCATGTAGGTTTGGCCACTAGGCTACACACTCAGTAGGTGGCCACGCACTTCGCTTCCAAGATCATGGTCATAGCGTGTGTAAGACAGGGGTCATGCAGGAGTGTCTTGGGAGTCTCGGGTGGAGGCTCCTTATGTTTGGGGGTTATGTGCATAAATCGTGGGTGGCGGATTTGTTGCATTGGCAGAACCTATGGATGAAATCAATACAGAAATTAACGTTTTGGAAATTATGGTTTCTTGTTCCCGTAACAGGTCAGCTGAGAGGTAGCTTTCCTTGGCCGAGAAAAACATAGAGGTTAGTCTCTGGCCAATGTCAGAAGTTGGATGGAAGGTACAGGGGCATTGAGGCAATGGGTCGAGTAGTGACAGTCAAGGGCCGAGGGAAGAGCTCGCGCGGGAGCGAGCCGAGGCTGAGGCTGAGCCGAGCACTGGAGGCAAACATTGGGATAGAAATATCGTGGCTAACTTGATCCAAGAAGCGACGACTGCTTATGCGGATAACACCAGAGGGGAAATCAAACCTCATAGTAGAATGGGAGGAAGATATAAATCACCAAGCGAGTGTGGAGGCATCTGACACGGAGGATTGGAAGATCCTGATTCCATATCTGGGACACACTAGAGGTCGAGAGATGCAATACAAGAAGACCTTATATATGTATTGGCTTATGAAATGCCTCCTGGGCAAGGCCATGGAACAAATCTGGACGACTGTTGTCTAGGACTTTCCAAATTACAAACAGGACTTTCAAAAACTACAATTTCAATTGCAGAAACAGGATGACCGCCTAGACCGTATAGAGAAACATTTCCCATGCATGTTCGTGCCGACTGAGTTTCCAGGCTCCAACGCGAAAGATTCGGCCCTAGATACATCGACATCCATTGAGCAAGAGGAATAAAATGTTGACTCTTAGTCTTTTTTTATTAGTTTTCATGCGGATAACTTTTAATTTACAGTTTGTAGTCATATATATATATATATATATATATATATATATGAGAGAGAGAGAGAGAGAGAGAGAGAGAGAGAGAGAGAGAGAGTATGGTTGTGGACATGACAATCAAGTTTATATAGCTTGGATAGATAAACTAAGTATTTTTTGCTACTGGATGGCTTATAATGCGGTTAGGTGGTCAATAGACTTGGTTTCCCGATGGGAAAGTTGAGACCACCTAACTAGGATCTATATGGTTGTAACTTGCTTACTTATTTTATAATGAAAGAGAAGGATCTACCAAGCTTAACAGACAAACAAAAATCATTTTATAAAAATCACGATTCTATATTTTTTATAAAATAAAATTTATCAAAAAATAAATAAAATTATCATTAAAAATTAACCCAACCACTGATATAGGAACTTTTATGCCAAATTTTTTTGCATATGTCTCAAAATTTAGCCAGAAAATTAATTAGAAAATTTTGAAAACAAATTGTAGCGTTTGACAAGAAAAAGCTACAACACAATGTACGGTACTTGCAAGTTAATAGATCCCTAGTTGGACATAATAAGTTTATGAGTAGATTAAAACCCTTGATATTATAGTAATGAGTTTAATATCATTTTTGGTGCCATTATCGAGGAGATGTCAAAGGATTAGGGAATTTATTTTGTACGAATCTAAACAAAACCCATGGTAAGGGGATCAAATCAGGGGAATTGTTGACAATCCCCTTTATTGGATTTCATACACTATGCTCTATATTAGCAATAGAACATATAGGATGCATGAATATAATGCAAGAGTCCTAAGAAAAATTTCATGGTGCAGTAAAATCCACTTAAATTACTAACACATTGACAATAAAATTAGTAAAAGGAGGGAAGACATGGGTACCACCTAGATACCAATTTTGTTCCAATAAAGGAGTTGTTCAATCCAACCTTGTACCAACCAATCTTAGAGTTTGTTCCACCATTGATGCTATATTTATACAATCTATAATAGAAACAAAACAATTGGTTAGTGGATAAGAAGATTCATAAATTTAAGAAAATCTTGTGTGGGAACCATAATTTATTGTGGAATAAGTTCCTTCCATAGAATCCACAACATAAGTAAAGTTCAATTTTTACAAAAATCAATATGACCAACATAGAAGAGGGAACTTCAAATTAGCTATAGCTCGTGACTTTGATGTGTCTAATTCAAGAAGCTAAGGGGATATTGGATTGAATGAAAAGCATTCCACATTCTGCTTTGCCAAAATTTCTTAGCTTGACCGATTGAAGATATAGACACTTGCCTCTTCAAGCTTGATATCCTTTGTTAGCGTTGTGATTACTGCTTTGATGCTCAAAATTTTATGTTATTTTCTACCACCCTCAAAGAGTATCTCTTCCTTGGTTCATTCTTCTTGGAGGAAATACCATCCAAACCTAGGATGAAATGTGGCAATTTTTTTTTTTCAAATGGTATAAATATTACTACAAAGCCATAGAGCTTTGAGAAGAAGTTTTTAAAATGATGCAAAAAGAAGATGAAAGGTCATATTATTATGTTGAGAGATTTTAGTGCAATCTGCAAAGATCAAAATAGAACAAGCTATATCCATATATTATTTGGATAATTCTCTTAAGAGGGACTGGAGATGAATATATTGTTTTGTTGAATTTAATGGGGGCAGAGGATATTTTTCAATTATGTTATAAGGATATTTGTGAGTTATGCAAGTGTTACTCATGAGGCAATGTAAAACATGGAAAAGATCCCAAAGGTGTTGTTGCTAGAATCACCAAATTAACAAGGGGAGGAGTTACCCTAGTTGAAATTGGAACTCTATTGCGAAATTTCAAGGCTGATATTCTCATCTCTATTGGTTCATAGTTGGATATGATTCAAGCCAAGAACAAGCGTGATGAAGCACAATTGGAATTAGCCATCATTTGTTCCAAATGCCAAAATAAGCACCCATCATGGGATTGTCCACTAAATTATGTGGAAACTAACACCATTTCTGAAAAAAGCAATGCCACTACTAGATGTCCATTGTTATAATTAAAATCAAAATACCAAGGAACTCATGAAAGGATATAAAAATACGTGTTGTTACTTAAACAAACTTGATCACCAAGTATAATGCAAGACCCATTACACTTCATTTTTTGCTAACAATCAATATGATCCCTAAAATTGTTATTCATGTATGCCTTAGCAGCAATATCCTTAGCAAAAAGGATGACAAGCTCCTCCCTTTGGGAATATGCCACAATATCCAACCCAACAATACCCACCATAACAATATCCATAGCGACAATTACAATTACCATCTAGGAAACCTCCTAAAAGACCTTTTAAAACACCTACACAACCTAACCCAAAGAGATCCCACTTAGAACACTAAGTTACCCAATTAGCGAACATATTTCATTTCCCCTATCAATTGTTAAGATATCCAATCACTATTAGGGAAAGTGATCAATAGGAATTCCCTATTCATTCTTGATCATATTGATGAAGAAGTTCCTAACTAGATAAAGAATCATACTAATCATGTTGATCAAACTCTTATGATAACTTACCCATGAATAATATGTTAGACATGATCATCTACTTTTGCTCAAAGTCATCCCTATCTAGAGGTTTAAGTTTGGACAAACCACTCATTCAACCTAGATTTGATTTCCTTAAGAGAAATATAGAATTTTGTGTGAAAATCCCTTTGTTTTGAGTGACTAAAGATGTCCTTATCCATTCTAAAGCTATTCAAGAGCTATGCCTTAGGAAGCTTGGAAGGGAAAGGAAAGATCCTCAAATTGTCCATGTAATTGGAAAGTTAGTTGACTTGATGCTTAGGGAATTTTTTAGGAGAAAATATGTAGATATAAGAATCCATATAGTCAATTTCCACATCAATAACATGTCCATATCAAATAATTTAATTTATTGGGAGCTACCATCAATGTCATGACTAAATAAACTAGGGAAAAGCTTCAATTATCAAGCTTATGTCATCAGTTGGTCGATCCGTCCATCAAGCATAACGATTATTGTAAGGTAGAGTGATTTCTATTTATTCTTGGGATCAAGTCGACTTCATGGTGCTAAATCCAAAATCCAACCTTAGTGACCACCCATTAATTTTGGATAAACCATAGTTGGATATGGCAGATGCATCTATTGGCTAAATATTTGGAGATATGACCATATTTCACAAAAAATCTACTAAGAATATTATATTGTGTCCTCTAATCAGACCTTCTATAAACTTAGAAGTACCTTTATGGATATTCAATGATGATGGCGATGCAAAATTTTTTCAACCACTACTTACATTTAACCAAGCCTTGACCTTTAATAAAAATATTGAGGATTATTTGATTTGTATTTTTTTAACCATAATGAGAATTTTGTTTTATATGTAAGTTTGTGCCTAGATCACAACAAATACACGATGTATTAAATAGCTATATCTTTGAAATTTCTTCCTAAGCCCTCTTACCACCAAAACTTCAAATTTTCTAGAGGGACTCCAAACTAGACAACAAAAAACAAGGTTTTGGACCCACCAAAAAACAAAATTTACATGTCACGCTATTACTGATTGATAATGGAATCCATCAGAACTATGCAATACCAATCCATTTAGTTCTAAGGAATAGGAGAGGGCCTGATTTTTCCATTGATTTTTTATTCTCCCAATCTTAATTTACACCCTTCATTAACACATAATTTCACATCTTTATTGAGATCACAGAGAACATGGAAATATGTTATCTAAGAGGAATCTTTTGTTGTTTTTAAAATTATTTTAATAATACTTTCTAACATTTTGTCCCTTTAAGAGTTTTTCTTCACCAAATTCTAATAAGAAGGAGGGAGTCTCTCAAAATAGTGAGAGAAACTACCTATTTTTCTTTGTCTAATTCAATCCCCTAGTAGAGGGCATAAGCTTCATCCTGGTTGTTTGCCATGCATCCTAAGCCCCATGAATACAACTTTGACTTCCTTGGGGGCATATAGCACCCCTCCCCATCCTGCCACCCCTCATTTGATTTGTAATTTTATCACTTACCCTTATTCATTCTAACATCTAGTATCTTCATCCTATAATCATATATTTGACAAGTATTCTTAAGAGAGTTGTTCATTAATTGCTTTAGCATTGCAATTTAATTCAATGCCTTCTTCTTTATACATTATATCATAAACTCATAGTATACCAATATAAATTAGCCTAGGAAAGACATCTAACATCAATTTTGTTGAAATATGTAACCAAGTTCGGTCTTCATACTGGCATATGTAATCATGATTTTATGTATTTGATGTAATGAGAAAAATAAATTAATATTTGTTGATCTTGAGGCATAGGTTTCATGCTCAAGGATTTTTTTTTTTAGGTCAAGCTCCCATTCAGAGCTTCTAGGTCATTGTCATGTATGAAATACCCATTTGGGCATGTTACATATTGTAAAGAATAATATTTGAGTCATAATAAGTGTCAAAATGACCCTCCAAGACCTTGTCAAGTGCTTATCATCAAATCGACCTACAAAGGAGCTATCGACCTATCTAGAAGGACATGTTAGCCTAAGAAAGACGACAATTCAACCTAATGGCATGGGAGAAGAGACTATATAAAGGTGAACTCAACCTCACTCAAGGATCACTCACTCACACCAAGAAGAGTTCGATCAAGGAGAAGAAAGGAACTTATTACCTAACGAAGGAAGGAGAAAGAATATAAAAATTATTTGGATTTGTTTTGGGTAAAAATTCCTCCACATGTGAAAATATTAGGGCATCATCCTATAGCAGTGGAAATTGAAAATTGCAGTCACTCAAGGGAGTTAAAGTTTGGGTCAAAGAAGGTCTATTTGGAAAGATGAATTGTCAAGAGAAGGAATCAAGGTTGTAGAAGAAGATGAAATTGCAGGTCTGCAACAACTAGTCGAAATTCTGAATTAGGGTCGAAATATGAGGTTGTGGCACAAGTTTGACTAGCATTGACTTGAAGAAGAAGAAGCACATCTAGAAGAATATTTGACTTGGTCTTGGAAGGGTTTTTGGTTAAGGGTCTAGGTATTGGAATTCATCAATTGAAGATTCTATAAGAAGAATAATTCTTGTAGGTTTTCCTCTCAAGATTGGAGAAGTTTTGGCCCTAGATGATCAACTATCTCTTGTGTCCTTTGTCTCATTGTTCTTTATGTTTTCGTAGCTGTTTGATAAAAAAAATACAATATTAATCACAATAAAGAAGAACCAAATTAATAAAAGAAAAGAAAAAATCTTCACAAGTAGTTATCATTATATGAGAAATATCCTACTCTTGTCGCCCCATAGATTTCTCAACAAATTCTAGGCTAGAAGCTTCATTAAAAAACCAATTAATTAAGCTACTGCAAAATCACAGTGATGCATTTGCTTGGGAATAAATATTGATATGAAAGGGATTAATCGTGATTTTTGTACCCATGACATCTACATTAAGTATTATTTCGAACATGTTTGCTAGCTTCAAATATGAATGAATCTTGTTTTGAGACCTTGGTGATTGTACTAAATAAAAATGGGAAGTTGCAACTTTGCATTAATTATATATAATTGAATAAAGCCACTTTGAAGTACCATTTCCCTCCCCTTTTTCATTAATCAAGTTATAGATAGAGTGGCATGTAAAATATCATTCTCCTTTATTGAGGGATTTAGTGGTTGAAATTAGATTAAGATTATCTTTGAAGACCATGACAAGACCACTTTCACCTACCCTTAGGTAACATATGCTTACTAAGTATAACGTTTTGGATTATGTAATGCCTATACTACCTTCCAAATATTTGCTTTAGGTATCTTCTCTATTTTAATTCATGCTTGTGTTGGTTTATATGCATGATTTTTCATTATATGAAAATACTTTTGATGAAGCAATGGATAAAATTTGGAAAGTTCTCACAAGATGTTAACAAACAAACATTTCTCTTAGTAATGGGAAGTGTCATATGTTATGAATAGAGGGGGTTGTTCTTGGCCATCATATATCCCCTACAATTTATCTAAGTAGACCTAGCTCAGATAGAGGTACTTTTCAAATTCCTAATTCCCTCAACTCTGAAGGTTGTGCATAATTTCTTAGGTAATGTAAGATATTATTGTCTTTTCATTAAAACAATTAGCAAGATTGCATTATCTTTATTTACATTACATTCAAAAGATAGTATTTTTTAATGGATTGATCGGTGTAATCTTGCTTTTGAAACCCCAAAGGAGAAACTAATAGTAGAACCAATGTTAAGCGAACCAAATTGGTCATTGTCATTTCACATCTCTACATATGCTTCCAATACTATCATTGGAGTAGTTGTTGGACAAAAAGAAGAAGATTAAACTTATTTTATCAACATTATTAACAAGAATCCTACCTTTATAGAATTAAACTATACACTAACTGAAAAATAGTTTCTTATTGTTGTTAATGCCATTGATAAATTTCTTTGTCGAACTAGATATCCTATCTTTATTCATATTGGTCATTATGTTATTCACTATATTATAAATAGACCAATTACTAATGGTAGAGTGACTAGATAGTTACTAATGCTACTTGAGTTTGACGTCATCATTTTTGATAAATCTAGTACCATTGATAAGTTTCTTTATAGAATTAGCTATCCTATCTTTATTCGTATTGATCATTATGTTATTCAATATATTATAATTATACTAATTAGCACTGGTCGAGTAACTAGATGGTTACTATTGTTACATGAGTTTGACATCATCATTCTTGATAAACCTAGAGAGAAACGCGGGCGATGTTATTCTTCTTAATCATGTTTTTCTTGATGAGCATTTATTATTTGATATATCGACACACCTTGGTTCATAGACATTGCTCATTATTTTGGTTGGAGAAAGTTTCTACAACATCTCTTACCAAAAGAATGACAAAGAGTTGTTAGATAGAGTGCCATGTAGTCATGGGTTCAAGGCCAACTCTTTCACATAGGCCCCAATATGTTATCTAATGTTTTGTTCAAAGTTGAGGTATATTCGCAGCCTTAAAGCATGTGATGACAATCCTTATGGGGGCACTTTGTTATCAAGAGGACCGTGAAAAAAGTATTAAATCTGGGATGCTATTGGCCTACCATATTTCAGGGTACCAAAAGTATGTCAAAAAATTGCTAGACCAAAAATCACATTGAGGGCAGGGGGGTGAATTAGTGGGGTGGAAAATTTAAATTTCAAAACTTTTCACCAATTAACAATCACATAGCAATGCACCATAATCATATGCAATATAAAAATAAATAAAACAATGCATCAAGAAGTTATCATCACATCAACACAAGCAGAAACAATGTTTTATGTCCAAACCCATATGGGAGAAAACCAAAAATTCTTCTTCTTCTTCTTCTTCAATTAATTACATAGATCTGTCGGCACCGACCTGTTGGAGGTACCCACACCCAATATATGCAAGCAACTACTTGTGGTAGACTATAACCCGATTGAGGCACCAACCTTTAAAATGTGCAGGTAACTACTTACTATAGGCTACAACCTGATTGAGGCACCAACCTCAGAAATGAGCAAGCTTTGTCTTGCTCTAGGCTTCAGCCTCATTGAGGCACCAACCTTAGTGATATAAAAGCTTTGAATTTTTATAAGCTCCAACCTAATTGAGGCACCAACACCAGTGGAGGCACCCACCTCCTTCTTCAACTTCATGTGGACCACTTTTCAAAAAATATTTCAAACTAGATCCACCCACTCTTCAATTAATATAAATATTTAAACCGAACAAATTGCTACTATCATACTACTGTCAACAAACCATCATATGCTTTCTAAACTCTGTTGCAACTTTCTCATCAATCTGATCACAAAAAATCCCTTCACAAAACCTATTCTTCCCATATATCCAACATCAATTGCAACCTGTTCATAAGCTCCTAAAACACATACCACTGATTTTGAATATTAAGAAAACATCATCAAGGTCTTTCATGCCTTTAGAATATTTCATCACTGAGCCCTGAACACATGCTTCTTCTAATCCAATTTGGCTTAGAAATGAGCCTAAAAACCTCGAAAACCATTTAAAACCAAATATCAAATTAATTGTTCTATAAAAAGGACCTTTTAGGGTGCATTCAACAAAATGGGTGCGTTATGGTCATGCTTATACTAAATACACAACTCTGACCTCTTTTTTGTTCTACAAAATGAAAATTATGGGGACTTTTTTTTTACCTGACAGTTGTTGGGGCTCGAACTTGGGTTTCGACTAACACAATACAGAATTGTTGCCAATTGACCCGTGCTACTTTTCTTGTAATAAAATCCTTACGAATTAATTTTACTGAGACTATTCTAACTTCAAAAGAGTGGGACCAATTCCAATTCAAACTTCGTGTTGACTAACCACATAAACACAGACTTGTCAAAAGGAGGTGCAGGATTCAATGTGTCTATATAGGAACTGATCCCGAGTTTGGTGTTTTGATTACTGTATATAAATAGAGACCGAACTTCATCCAAACTTGGGGTTACGATCCATGTGTCTTCAATGACCAACCACAGGGTTACAATCAGTCAATCCACATTCAGTCTCTGACAAGTCCAACAAGCCAAGTTACGATGAGGCTTTGACCATTTTTGCACATAGTATTGTCATTGATAACAACAAGCATCATCGATATCAAAGGGGTACCTAAGAGAGGAACATTACTCTCTATATGATTAGGAAGTACTTAAGAAAGAAACAATATCATATATCAATGCGTATGACAGATAAGTCTCCTATAGGTGAAGTTAAAATTCATTTGAGTTTTTGATACTATTACGATGCCCTAATAAGCTTATAGATAACATGGTTGGATAGGCCTAGTTAAGAACTTTCAACACTATATCATATGTTGAAAAGTACCCCTGAATGAAAAGTTACATATTCAAATAGAATTATCAACAATAAAGGACCCACATATGGGGTAAAAACCTAGTCACTATACTTAAAACTGTACATAGTTGTGATTTTATGGAACCATGTCATGGTTATAGGCTTATGGAACCAATGCATGGAACCATCACACGATGGGCCAAGTTATGGTATTGTGGAACCACCACATGCAATTTGGGCATGGTCAAAGTCTCGTTGAAAGGTGTGCATGGTCATAAAACCACCATGTGGCATGAACTTTAACACATCAAAACCTGTTAACCCCTAGTCGGCTCACATGGCATGTGCTTTGACCTGCAAACCCGTCAACTTGTGGTTAGATCTCACAAGATATGGGTCGACATGATGAACTATATATATACATGAGATCGAAAATTCAAACAATCAAAGAATCAAAAGTGAAGATACAAAGGAGTTGGTTCAAGAATGCATATTAAGTTCTAAAATTGAGTTTGATTCATTTGTTCTGGTTTGAACCATCTTGAGAATTTTTTTTTACGGTTGTTTATTAAGAGCCCAAGAGCTCATAGTGATGGTATAGATTGAGAGCCTAAGATCTCATAGTGATGGTATAGATTGAGATCCCCAGAGCTCACAATGATGGTATAGATTGATATCCCCAAAGCTCACAGTGATGATATAGATTGAGAGCCCATGAACTCATAGTAATGGTATAGATTGAGAGCTCAAGAGCTCATAATGATGGTATAGATTGAGAGCTCAAGATCTCATAGTGATGGTATAGATTGAGATCTCAAGAGCTCATCGTGATGGTATACATTAAGATCCCAAGAGAGTTCACAGTGATGGTTGAAGCTTGGATGGGTCACAATCATTACATAGTTCCAAAGGTTGAAGGGCCATAATCAATACAAAGTTAATAACAAATTGCCAAAGCCTGAAGGGCCACAGTTGATAACACAGTGCCAAATCCTGGAGGGCCACAATTGATAACACAGTGCTAAAGCCTGATGTGTAATACAAGCTGCAACATTAAGTGATTAATGTAGTAGACTGCAACGTTTGTTCATTTGGATAGGTAGGACAACATTTGCTCGAAGTATGGGGTAGTGGAGACCATGGTGCAAGTGTATGACACAAGTGGTTTATTAAGGCTCGATGTATGGTGTAGCATTGAATGTGATAGTTGTTCTACATATGATGACTAGTAACCACAACATTTGTTTAATTTCAAATCTTGTCGTATGATGTAGTAGAGACCACGATGTCAACATATGGAAGAGTGGTGTCTATGAAATTTTGATGCATAGAGATCTACATATGGCATAAGGTTCGGGTCCTACCTCTTGTCATCGATATATTTTATTTGATAGACTTTGGGATCAAGTCTCACTATTGTCCATGTTGGCTAGCACGACGATGATTGAATTAGGGTTCTTGATCATGTGTGATTGGGCATTGACAATGGTATGACAACAACACAATTATCTTATTATTGAATACTTATATTAGCATGTGGATCCAATTTGAAAATAAGATGAAATAGAGGTCCACAAGGAAGTTGAAGAAGGAGGAGGGTCCCTCCACTGAGGTTGGAGCTTTAATCAAGTTGGAGCCTAGAATAGGTTGGAGCCTACTCATTACTGAGGTTGGAGCATAGAGCAAGCTGGATCCTACTCATTGTTGAGGTTGGAGCCTAAAGCAAGTTGAAGCCTAAATAAGGTTGTATCCTATAGTGAGTAGATGCCTGCATATTTAGAGGTTGGTGACTCAATCAAGTTGTAGCCCACTACAAGTGCAACTTGCATTTCTTGGGGGTAGTTGCCTCTAGTAGGCCGGGGATTGTAAATTGATGTAAATTAATTGAAGATAAAGAAGAACAAGATTGGTGGTTTTCTCCTGTATGGGTTTCCGCCTTATTTTTTTTGTCTCTTTGTGATGTGATGGCTTCTTGTTATATTTCTTATATAATGACACACTTTTATAACTGATGGAAAAATGTTTATGTTTAATTGCTATATGGATGTATGATTAAGAAAGATTGTGAAATTTTGAAATTGACCTCACATTGATTCACCTCCCCCTCTTAATGTGACCTTTGGGTCAACAAGTGGCTTTAGAGCAGGTTATCTTCAAGAATAATTAACTACTAGAAGATGGATCAAAGACATATGGACTTAGATGCACCATTAGTTATGCTTTGGAATTTGAACTAGCAGAGGTTAAGAGAAAGAATGAAAACCTGATAAATCAGATTGATGAAGCCAAGAAACAATTGAGAGAAATAGAAAAGCGGTCAGAGGAGAAATATAGCATAATTAAAAATCTCCAGAAATATGCAAATGTGCCAAGGTAGTCAACCAAGGAAATTAAGGAAGATGCCTAAACCAAAGCGAGCAATAAGAGGCAAACATCCAAGTACCATATATTATTTTATGGTTATTGTTTTCTATGTCATTCATTTGGTCTTAATTATATTACTTGTAAAGAAAAGTGCCCAACTAAGCTAGAGAAAGAAGAGAGTCGTTGTCTTATATTAGATGCTTAGAAGCCAAAGGATAAGTGGTATGTCAATACTGGTTGTTCAAGACACATGACAAGGGATCAAAGTAAGTTCATCAACGTCAAGAAGATAGATGGAGGTAAAGTAAATTTGCTAAAATCATTGGAAAAAGCATGGTTACCATTAATTATGGAAGAACTAAAGCACAATATGTCTCGTACATTTAAGGACTGAAGCATAATCTCTTGAGTGTCAGTCAAATATGTGATCAAGTTTTTGATGTCATATTTAAATTTGAACAATGTGAAATTCAAAAGTTAAATACAAGCAAATTGGTAGCCAAAGGTATCAGGACCAATAGTAATATATACATGTTTGATGAATAAAATACCAAGAGAAGCCATAATGAAGAGATAAAATAAGATAATATAATCTCCCATATTCTTCAAACAAATTCTAACTCTAATGAAACCAAGTTTGAATTCAAGACATGAACCAACAAGTTCAAAGGTAAGCATCCTTTCAAATGTTTTGATTGTGGAAGAATTGATCATTATGCATCTTAATTTCCTTGCGTTAAGATGAATGAAAGTGGTGATGAATCAAGATTCAAACCAAAGTACCAAAAGAAGAATCAAGGCAATAAGAAAATAACTTTTACTCAAAAGAACAAAGTGATAGTGAAAGCAATGTAAGTGTGACTAATGAAGAAATGAATGAAACACTATTCATTGTTGAGGCTGAATTTCTTGAAGAAAAAGTGGATCTTAAAGGAGAACTTAAAATTGAATTGAAGAAAATCAAGATTCTCAAGAAAAGGGAGAGTCAATTGATGCAACAACTTCACGGAAAGAGTCTAATGAAGACACCATTGTTTCTCTCAAAGTTGAATTAGAAGAAGAAAAAATGGTAAAGAAGTTTTTGTCTGAACAACTAAATTAGAAAGAACAAATATATGAAAGATTGGAAGAGGAAGTTATTCTCTTAAGAGAAGGATGGGAGCATATCAATTCAAAGTTCAACAAAGGGACTAGATCCCTAGATCATATTCTTAGCATGCAAAGGTCTATGCTTGTCAATACATGTTAGGTCCCTATACTACTAGTGTAACCCCTTATTGTTATTAGTACAACTCCCTTATTATATTGTTGTGCCCATGTAGTCCCCATATTGTTATTATTGTGCCCCATAAAAGCCCACTATTATTATTATTGTGCCCTTACATTATTATTGTTATATCGGCTATGGTTATATTATAACCCCTTAGACTCCTATATATAGAAAGGAGGTCTTGTCATTTGTATCATCCAAGAATTGTTCATTTGTGTAATGTAAAGGAGGTTTCCCCCTCGAAGAGGCTGAATTCTAAGGCGTTGATCTATCTTTTTATCTTTTTGTGAGCTGGTTTCCTAACATTTGGTGTCAGAGCTTTGGATTCTAGGGTTTCGTTGCTCCAAATAGGTCATCGTGGCATTTTCGCTATAACTTTTTTTTGTGACGTTTCAGAAGTGAAAAAAAACCCATTTGAGACGAAACCTCCGTGAACCTCGGGTCCAAATTTCAGAGCTTGTCTCGCTATATATTCGGAGATATGATCTGAGGAAGTTAGGATTTTTGCAAACTCCATAATTTAAGCTAAAATAGGTCATCGTGGGATTTTCTCTATCTCTTTCTCTACGAAGTTTCAGAAGCTAAAACAAAAACCCATTTGAGAAGAAATTGGTCTGAACCTCGTCTCCGAATTTCAGATCCTGTCTCGCTATATTTTCGGAGATATAGTCTGAGGAAGTTAGGGTTTTTGTAGACCCCGAATTACATTCCAAACAGGTCACCGTGGGAAAATCGTCATAACTGTCTCTCTGAGCATCAGATTGAAATTTCGTAAGAAGTTACAGAAAGAGAATCGAATGTAGTTTCTTGTATATATTTTTCAGATCCAAAGGTCAAAATAGTGAGACGTGTCATGTCGTACAATTTTTCTTTACTGAACTAGTCTATAATTAGGTCACCTTAGGAGATTTGGCATAACTCTTTCTTGGATAATCAAATTCTGATCAGACTTGCAGGGTTAGAAAGAGAACTCAGAGAGATACCGTAGGAAGAAATTTCAAAATTTGGAGATCTGAAATTACAGAGTTACAGTTATTTCAAGATCGAGCTCCTAAAATCAAGAAAAATCGAGATGAAGAAGTTTGATGGCAAGGATCTGGTAAATTGGATACTACAAATGGAGAAATATTTTAATCTACATGGTGTACCATTGTTACAAAAGCTTTGTATTGCATCTTCATATTTAGAACAAGATCAATTTTTATGGTATAAAGGGCTTTGTTCTCGTAAACCACTTGTTATGTGGTCAATTTTCATGGAGGAAATTATAGCACATTATAAGGATACAAAGAGCAACACCTTCTTTAGAGAAACACCACAATAATTGGAAGATAAAAGAGCAAAAGGGCTTGGTTACAAAGTGGAAGGAAAAATTATGGCAACAAGGAAGTCTACCCCTCACAACTATAAAGATGGAAGTGTTGTTTCTCCTAGCCTTCCACAACCTACAAGGGTTGCACCACAACAATTGGAAGGAAAAAGAGAAAAAGGGCTTTGTTACAATTGTGATAAAAAATACATTGAAGGTCATAAGTGTGCTGAGAAGAAATTATTTTACATTGATTGTGGAGAGGAGGAAGAAAAGGATCAAGAAACATCAAAAGAAGAGTATATACAGCAGGAACCGACCCTAGAGAAAGAAGAAATGAATCCGACCACATCTTGTAAAGCATTGGAAATAATTACTACTCCTCAAACTCTTAAGGTAGAAGGAAATATCAAGAAGAAAAAGGTTCAAGAAGTGAAAGACCACATCAAGAAAGAAGAAATGACTCCGACCATATCTTGTAATCCAATGGCCAGAATTACCACTCCTCAAACTATCAAGACAGAAGGATATATCAAGAAGAAAAATGTTCAAGAAGTGAAAGATCACATAGAGCATCAAGAAATGAATCCGACCATATATTGTAATGCACTGGAAGAAATTACCACTCCTCAAACTCTCAATATAGAAGGACATATCAAGAAGAAAATAATTCAAGCAGTGAAAGATCACGTCAAGCATCAACAACAAGTTCTCCAACTTTTAAAAGATAACGCCACTTTGGTGCAGAATCGAATGAAACAATAGGCAGATCAACATCGCAATGGAAGAAGTTTTGATGTAGGCGATTGGGTATTTTTATGGTTACATACATACAAATAAATGTTCCTCAAGAAAGCTATTTATGAGAAGGAAATGTTGGAAATACTACACGCACTTAAGAAATGGCGACCTTACCTAATGGGAAGACACTTCAAGGTAAAAACAGATCATGATAGTATTAAATACTTTTTAGAACAAAGATTATTCTCTGAAGAGCAACAAAAATGGATCACAAAGATGTTGGGTTATGACTTTGAAATCATCTACAAAAAAGGGAAGAAAAATGTTGTGGCAGATGCACTCTCAAGAAAGGATGAGGATGTGGAAGCATTGTTGTGCGCCATTTCTATTATCCAACCAGATTAGATAAACGAAACAAGATATGAATGGAAGAAGGACGAATAAGTGTGGCCAATCATTCAAAAGTTGCAGAAGGTTCCAGTTCAAACAATATTGCCAGAAATTGTCGAGGAAGGAAAAATCATATTGGAGCCTGGAGCAGTCACAGAAACAAGAACCCGACAGCTATGAAATCGATCAATTTCAGAGTATCTCATCAAGTGGAAGAACTTATCCGTTGAAGATTCCACATGGGAGGTCAAGAATTTTATACAAGAGCATCAAGAACTACTCAAGCGTTGAGGACAACACTTTTTGAAGGAGAGGGGCATGTTAGGTCCCTATACTATTAGTGTAACCCATTATTATTATTAGTACAACCCCCTTATTATATTGTTGTGCCCATGTAGTCCCCATATTGTTATTATTGTGCCCCATAGAATCCCACTATTGTTATTATTGTGCCCTTACATTATTATTGTTATGTCGGCTCTGATTATATTATGACCCCTTAGAATCCTATATATAAAAAGGAGGTCTTGTCATTTGTATCATCCAAGAATTGTTCATTTGTGTAATGTAAAGGAGGTTTCCCCCTTGAAGAGGCTTATTTCTAAGGCGTTCATCTATCTTTTCTATCTTTTTGTGAGCTAGTTTCATAACAATACAGGTCTTGGCTATCAAGAAGGAGAGACATCTAAGAGCAATGGTCCCTCAAACTCATAAAATGAAGGTCATCCAAAGAATATTGATAAGAAATTCATATCATCCAACAACAAGACACTTGAAGATCCAAAGCAAGTTGTACACCAGGCCAAGCATGTTCACGTGAATGATGCTCAAGGCAATTCCAAAAAGGAGAAAAATGTAGGGAACCTAAATTAAGGGAAAGGCAAGCATAAATAACATAGGACATACTATGCATATGGCTCATGACAAAGCATACACAGGCAATAATGGAACATGTTTGAAGATCAACAAATGAGTATGGATCATGTAAGGGTTGAACAACAAGGAAACATGGTTTCCCCAAGAAGAATATTCAGAAGATTGATATCTTCTTCTATGTCCAGGTATCAAAATAAGTTCTTTGGCTATTGTTTCTCATGCTCAAAATTTGGACACAAAACATAGGATTGTAGAACCTATGAAATGGTCTGGTAGAAACGACATGAATAGGTACCTAGATGGATACATATGGATCAAGTTAAAATAATGACTCAGTCATTTCTGCAAGTATTGAAGCCCAATGTTGAATGTAACATATGCCACAATGAAGGTCATAAAGCACAAGATTACAGACTCAACTCTAAATGGCTTAATAGAAATATTTCCTATCAATGCTGGAAGATGGAGAAGATGTCAAGGAGGACCTTGGTTAGGTACGATTCCTTAGATCTAATTATTTGAAAAAGCTTCTTCAAGATCATTACCTATCAAATCAAAACTTGAAGAAGCAATTATTGTATGAGGGTAGTATGTGGACTATGACTTGACGATGATATCTCAAAAGTATAACATGCATATGGTAGATACCTATAGATGAAGAAAATTGCATGATCTCAGGGGGAGGTAGAGGTATAGCATGAGAAAAAATGGATAATGGTCTTAGGGGGAGTATAAGTATAACATGAACAACAATGGTCTTAGGGGGAATAATGATGGTATAGATTGAGAGCATGAGAACTCATAGTGATGGCATAGATTGAAAGCCTAAGAGAGTTCATAATGATGGTCGAATCCTATAGGGGTCACAATCATTACATAGTGTCGAAGCCCAAAGGGCCATAGTCGATATAAAGTTAACAACATAGTGCCAAATCCTGGAGGGCCATAGTTGATAACATAGTGCCAAAGCCTAATGTGTAATGCAAGACGCAATATTAAGTGAGTAATGTAGTAGAGACTACAATGTCTATTTGTTTGGATAGGCTCGATGACATTTTGCTAGAAGTATGATGTAGTAGAGGCTGTGGCATCAATGTATGCACAAGTTGTTTATTGAGGCTTGACGTATGGTGTACCAGTGACCATGACGGTTGTTCAATGTATGATGTACCAAAGACCATGATAGTTGCTCAATGTATGATGTACCAGTGACCACGGTGTTTGTTTGAGTTCAAAGCTCATCATATGGTGTAGTAGAGACCATGGTGTCAACATATGGAATAATGGTGTCTATGACGTATGAGTGAGACCATGGCATTTTGATGCATAAAGATCATCATATGGCATAGTGGTGACTATGACATTTGTTGATTGCAGAGATCAAAATTTCTAGTCCTACTTCCTGTTGTTGATATATTTCATTTGATAAACTTGGGGATCAAGTCTTGTCATTGCCCATGTTGGCTGACATGATGATGATTGAAGCAAGGTTCTTGATAGTGTGTGTGGTAGGGCATTGGCAGTGGTATGACAACAACAAAATTATCTTCTTATTGAAGAATTATATTAGTAGGTGGATCCATTTTGAAAATAAGATGAAATAGAGATCCAAAAGGAAGTTGAAGAAGGAGGTGGGTCCCTCCACTGAGGTTGGAATCTCAATCAGGTTGGAGCTTAGAGAAAGTTGGAGCCTACTCATTACTGAGGTCAGAACCTCAATCAGGTTGGAGCCTAGAGTAGGTTAGAACCTACACATTGCCGAGGTAGAAGCCTCAATCAAGTTGGAGCCTAGAGTAGGTTTAAGTCAACTCATTCTTGAGGTTGGAGCCTTAATAAAGTTGTAGCCTACAGTGAGCATATACTTGCATATCTCAAGGTTGGTGCCTTAATTAGGTGATAACCTACCGCAAGTGGTAGCTTTCATTTCTTGGGGTTAGTTTCCTCCAATAGGTCGAGGCTTGCAAATTGATGTAAATGAATTGAAGATAAAGAAGAAGAAGATTGGTGTTTTCTCCCATATAGGTTTCCATCTAAAACTTGTGTCTCTTTGTGATGTGATGACTTGTTGTTTTGATTGATGTATTCTTGTTGTATTTCTTATATGATGATGCACTTTTACAACTGATGACATAATGTATATGGTTAATTTATATATGGATGTATGATTAAGAAAGATTGTGAAATTATGAAACTAACCTCACACTAATTCACCCCGCCTCTTAGTGTGAACTTTGGGCCAAAAACCACTACACTGCATTACATTAGCAACTGTTATACCATAATCCAAAGGAAAAAACCATGTTATGAATAAAATTAAACCATGTTTTGAATAAAAAAACAAACTACCAAACTTGGGCCAGTTAATATGTGTAGAATGAAACCCTATGTAGGGTTTTAAACCAAACAACAAACTAGAACCAAAAATAATATTACGATTGTAGAACCTAGACTCACATTCCATGACATGTGTTATAACCACGATACTCGTCTCCCAAAACTGTTTCACAGGACTCATATTTTAGAAAATATATATTCAATCTCCAAACCAGAACATTATCAACTTATCATTTTTCCACATGATTTTCCCCTAGTTCATTCTTTCCCTTGATTGAGTGTATATATACACAATCGAGTGGTCCAGGGGCTTAAGTAAGGTGACCATGGGTTGATGTTTTTCCCTATACATTCAAAGTCATATGGCCTTGCCGATCCAAAAGGAAATAGGCACTAAGTTCTTTGAACCATGTGACCACGCCATGTGACCTAGTCCCTAGGGGTACATGGTTATTTGCATGATGATTCCAGTAGATGTCATCATGCCACATCACATGCCATGAGGGGTGCCACATGTCACCCATATTTGGAATTTTCGCCAATCAAAAGCTTCCAAATGTACCTACCATGTGGCAGCCCTTGGTGGCGCAATGTCACCTTATTGACATCATTCGATGACATTTCATGCCACATCTTTGCCATGTCAGAAGAGCTTCCATGCCATTTCCTGTAATCTATTTCCACATGTCAGAGTTATTATGTCATGGCTGACTAAGTAGGAGAGCCACATGTCGTTCAAATTAGGTGTCCATGTCATCACTTTTAGCCATAAGAGTATGCCATGTGTCAAAGTTGGTTGATTTTGTAGGGTGGCACCTGTCATGTTTGGTTAAACTTTGTGAAGGTTGAAATACCATTTGCCTTTCAATTTCTTCATCCACTAGTTAGATTCGTTCGATCTAAGAAATATTCTCGACCTTTAATGATATTAAACATCATGCATGTTTAGCCACTATCCACTATTGACTTAACCACTAAATCATGGATCCACTTGAAAGATGCACTTGTTTAATGGATTTGGTGTCAATGGGTTTTTCCATTTAGTGTAGGTCTTTTACACAATTCTCATCTTCAAATGGCCATATTTTCTCATCTAAGAGGAGTTTTTCAGAGTGCAATATACCAATGGAAAGGTCTTGACGAGTACTACGTTTTGAAGCTATGATTTCACAACCACAAGGAGCTATTTCTCTGTGATCCCTTCCCAGTGATCACCAAACAATTAAGTGTGTGGAAGTGGAATACAAAGAGGCAAGTGATAACCCTACACATGTTTCATGCATTCATTCAATAATTATGAAACAAGTGGATGGAGAAGGCACACCTGAACCCTCGCAAATTGATGGCGAGTGTTGGATCTAATGCAAAAAATAAAGAGGTTTCTCCTACATGAGGATCTTTCTCTAAGAAATCATGATCCTTAACCTTACACACAAGCACCACCAAAAAAAACAACTTTTCCTTCCGTAGAGGGAAAATTATCTTAGGTGGATAAAAACATGAACATGACAACCATAATAACATATAAATGGGAGGGGAATCAAAAACTTGTATTGATAATCAAAATGTATACATGATATACTGTCAAGTCACAAGGGAAACCTGTCCTCTAGCTTGGTAGCATGGTCTCCTTAACCTTCCTTCTCTTACAATAATGATGATAATAATCTAAAGCTTAGGCTCTAGAACTAGCCTGACCCTTTGATGTTATGAGTATATTTAGGCCTCCCTAGGTGAGTGAATTTGGATGCTTATGGGGAAGATAAGTTAGGAAATTCCATAATCATTTGCCCCTATCCAAGTCAGAAAGGTAATCCATTGATAAAATATTATAGGGAATAATGAATTCTATAGAAAATTTACATATGCAGATTTGAAGAGGGAAATTTGACACTCACAACCTAGATTGTACACTAAGAACTAGGGGAAGTAGAATATTGCATGTGGGAAACTGATGTCCATGCTCCAAAAAGCTCAAAATCAAGGGCCATACTATGAAAAATGGTTGAAAGCATAATAATAACAGTTATTGACTCTAATGAGGGAAAATGGGCTGATAACAAATGATCCCTAATGTATGAGGTCAAAAGAGTAACTGATGGCCAAAATTCATTACAATAAAACTCAAAGCTCAAAATGGAAGGAAGGATCCAAGACTGTAAAGCTGAATCGAAGGAACCCAAATGTTGAAGTCTCAATCCTATTGATAACATCCTCGAGTTAGGCATATGCATGCTCGGTCATAAAGATAAACTGAACATGGACGACAACTACACTCTACGGGTCCATGTGACCAATCAAAAGTATCATAGACACTAGCAAATACAATGTGGATCTATGTCGTAGTATACATCAATAAGACTATGGGTACATAATATAGAAGATGTCCTAGAGTACTCCTCAAAGTACATAAAGATGCATAACTCCAATGTAGTTTGGAAGGGGTTCCATATTATAGTGAGATGTCCCTAACCCAGGGTCTTCTACAAAACCCCGATGGTACAAATCTACAACAATGAATAGATGTGTTGATGTCAAGCATGGTAGAAACCATTTGATTACTAGTTAATGAGGTGTACTGTTAATAAGTGTGACGAGACTCACCAATGCTGAAAATGGACCCCAAGGTACCTAGCATAGTCTATTTTGTGTGAATAAATGAGCTGACATCGAGCACCTGCAGACTCGATCGATCAAGAGTCAATGAGGTAAACCCACTGTCTATCACAAGGAAGCCTGCCATTAAGTTCTACAAGCTCTAAGAACCTAGTAGTTCCTAGATCAAACTCTTGGATAATAAGCTAAAGTTGATAGGAGAAGGTCTGCCGAAGGTGGGCCTTGATGTATCCCTAATCAGTGGGCACAGAATAAACTGAGAGATGATGTGAATGTATGGTCATAAAATAATGAAGTACAACAGACACAAGGATGGATGGCATAAAATGGTTAATAAGGAATGCAGATGGTTGACACATGATAAGACTTCCCTTCAACACATATCGACATGACACAAAAATGACTTGGAAACATTAGCTAATGAGTACCATGTGATATCGCTTAACAACACAGGAGGCATTAAATCATGCTCCATAGTGACTGGAAGAGTAACCACCCGGAGGAGTAAATAAACTCATATGTGTGGTATGAATCCTAGGAAAGCTAAAACCTAGTTGGCGTTAATGAATCAAACAAGTGCCATGTTTAAGAGCAAAGTGAATAATGCTTCCATTTGACTAATAATGTAAGTGAATTATTCCCCTTCCCTTTTCTCTTTTTATTATCCTTCATAGTTTATTGAGTGATCAGGTGATCATGTCCTAAGTGGAAAAAATGCTCAAATTTTGAATTGCTTAGAATTGGTTGAAACCAGAACGAAAGGATAGGCCTCGTCGATACGATCCTGTAGCCGCGAATGGCACTCAAATCCAACAGTGTGTGTGAAAGTTATTCAAGTTTGAAAATTCACAATTTCATGCAAAAGTCCAGTTTGACTTGGGTTGACTTCGATTAAAAAAAATATGTTAAAAAAAGAATATTCCTTTTTCATCCAATCACAGATCGACATTTGTCAACTCCTATTTGCACAGTGGATATACTATGGATTTCAGTGGCCAATTAATGGACACCACGTGCCCTGCCCAGAGGCCACCACGTGGCCCCAAGACTGCAGGTTTATTGTGGCAAAATTATTGTGTGTTGGCAGGAATCGACCCCAGGTTGGGTGGCCGCCAGCCCACAGGCCTGACCAACCCACCCACATAGCAGTTCTTAACAACCTAAAGTCATATCGCATATATAAAGATTGTCAAAGGTAAGGTTGGGGTAGAAAGGGGGCCAACCCCTAAGGGCCAGCCCCTATCCATAAAACCAGGGCTCATAACCACAGGTCAAACTCGGCGAATAAACTTTGAACCCAACAATTAAGCTTGATAGTTAGCTGTTCACATGTCTCGGCGGTGGTCTCGCCTAACGTTAATTGCCACGGTTTCGTAACCGTTGGCTCCACGGTTTCACTGGCAGTGGGGTAGTCGGTCCATGTGACCACTACCCACCTTAACACTTAATGCCACCCAAACTGCGCGGACAAATTTGGAGCAGAGTCTACCCTTTTAGGCGCTTTTGCCAAAATTAATGGAGCTAACTGCAGTTACTCCAAGTTTGGTGGAGTTTCCTTAGGCCAACTTGGACAAAACTTCAGTTGGTCATAACTTTCAGTAGACAAAACCTTTTGGAGCGAATTTTTTTTGATTTCGAGTATTCTGAGCATTCCAGAGCCAATGGTATAGGTTGCAGAGTCAATAGAGCTGATATTTAGGTACTTTTTTAGCAGAGAAGCTTGGAGAGCCATCAGGGCCTAGGGAGTGTTGGAGCTGTATTGGGCTATGGTTAACCATTGGAGGTGAAACAAAAGCCAATATTTACTATTTTTTGTGTTCTGAACTCATTTCCACAGCTTATTTTTCCTGTTTAGGCTTTCTTATCACTGTATAACCAATTTTAGCATCTAATAAGAGCAAGGACATGCCCATTTGGGGGCCTTGGACTCGGCAGATGTAGCCCAGGAGGGGTGAACTGCCTCATCAGCTGCTGTGTTATATTATGTGATTTTATCTTGCTGTGTTTTTCAGATTTAATATGCTAAACAGTAAAATGAAATAATACTCCTTCACACATAAGACTCAGAAATTTACCAAAAACACTTTGTTTCAATTGCAAGACATGAGTAACAGTTTGCACATATAATTTAATGGAAATGAATACCTTGAACAACAAATACAAGTAGTTTCATTTTCAGATTAGTTGGTATTAGAGCTCAAGTTTTGAGTATTAGTTTTGTGCAAAGATATTTTGACTGTTTTGCAAGTTTTAATGCTTACTAGGCTTAAACTTCAAAGAGGGAAAGGACAATTGGTTAGAGCACAAGATAATCCTCAACCAAGGAGGGCCAGGGTGCCATTATCTCCACCTTCTAATTCACCCTCAATAGCCTTAGAAGAAGCTTCAAGTATGTCTGAAAGGGAAGGAGAAGTTCCTGAAGACATGGATCCAAAAGAAGAAGAACGGGTATTCAGAAAAGCTTTTTTGGACATGACTGAGATGGTAAGAATATTATACCAGGAAAGGAATGATAGGTTGGTTGGAGAAGGGTCTAAGCATAAAAAAGAAGGCGAGGGCTCTTCACGAGGAAAGAAAGGTGATGATAATTCAAAGAAAGGACATGGAGGAAATGGCGATCCACCATCTCCATCGTCATCCTCTTCCTCTACATCGTCATCCTCTACCTCGGTAAATCAATCTCATAAGCTTAAATCTTCTGGAAAAAGTCCATTTTTAAAGCTAGATGTTAAATTTGAATTACCCATGTTTAACGGTGAAGTCAATGCAGAGAAACTTGACAACTGGATAAGACAGTTGGAAGTTTACTTAATGATACAAAACTTACAGGATGATGACACCAAGATTCAATTAGCCTCTTTAAGAATGGATGGAGCAGCATTGGTATGGTGGGAAGCCAAGACCAAGGATGAAATTAAGAAACATGGTAAGATTACTTTAACATGGGCTGAATTTATTTCCACAATTAAGAAGCAATTTTATCCTCTTGCTCATTTACAAAAGGCGATAATGAACTGGTAGAACTTTAGACAACTAAAGGGACAAAAT
Organism: Pinus tabuliformis; assembly: GCA_031772625.1. Classification (NCBI taxonomy): domain Eukaryota; kingdom Viridiplantae; phylum Streptophyta; class Pinopsida; order Pinales; family Pinaceae; genus Pinus; species Pinus tabuliformis. The sequence goes on from CM062815.1 coordinate 241,712,531, forward strand.
GTTCAAGACTAAACCCAAGAGTTTAGGAGAAGAGCACTCTTATTAGGGGTAGACTTACAAAGTCAAGACACTTTGCTGAAATATATAGGTGGTTTGCACAACTACCTTAAACATACTATCCTTACGTTCAATCCTACTAGTCTAGATGAAGTTTGTATACAAGCTATGCATTTAGAGGCTCAAGGGAAAAACACTTTTGATGAGGGTAGAAACAATCCTTGTAAGGGGAAAAACAAAGAGAAAACCTTTAAGGGAAAAGGCAAAAAGAATGCATCTGTCAAAAAGGAGGGTGAGAAAGTGATATGTAAACACTGTTCAAGAAATCAGTTTAACAAAAACAAAGGAAAGAAGAAAACTGCAGCTACTACAACTACACCACAAGATTTAGGTGATGATTCAGGTGACGAAACCAAAATTGCAGCCATGGGTTTAAAGAGTATGAAGGGAAAAGAAGACGAAACTAAGCCAAACACTAGCACTTCAAACTGTCATGTACAAGTTCCAAATGAGGAAGAAAGAATTGAATTGTTCCATGTGAGGGTAGTCTCAAAACATACAAAAATTGACACACTGTTTGACAGTGGGTCACAAGCAAATCTCATATCAGAAGACTTGGTCAAATAGCTTAAACTTGAGACCGTTCCACATCCAAAGCCTTATCCACTTGGTTGGATATGCAAGGATGCAAACTTACAAGTCTCAAGAAAGTGCATATTGCGCTTTGCAATTACTGCACACTTTATTGACACAATTGAACTTGATGTAGTACTGCTTGATATATCAGGAATTGTTTTGGGAAGTCCTTACTTATTTGACAGGAAAGCGATCTTCCATCGCCATGAAAATAAATATCATCTTTTCAAAGATGGCAAGGAGTACATTGTCAGGGCACATTGCAAGAAGGCAAATATAGCGATGGTAAATGCGAGACAGGTGAAAAGGCTAGTTAATTCAAGTAAGAGTTTTATACTTCTTATGATCAAGCCTAAGGTTGATGTGAATCATGAATCATTTGAAAATTGTGATTCCAAGCTTAAATAAGATTTATATGATGTAGTTGATGCGCATCACGAGATGTTTTAGGAGCCAACAGGTTTGCCTCCTAAAAGGGAGATTCAACATGAAATCCATTTACATCCAGATTGTCCTCTTCCTAACATAGGCATGTACCGCATGTCTATCATGGAGAATGCTGAAATAAAGAAGCAAATTAAAGACTTGTTGGACAAAGGTTTCATAAGACCAAGCACTTCGCCATGTGGGTCACCGATAGTGTTGATTCCAAAGAAAGATGGAACTTGGCGCATGTGTGTGGACTTCAAGGCTTTGAACAAAATAACGGTAAAGAATCGTTACCCACTTCCAAGGATAGATGATTTGTTAGATCAGCTGAAAGATGCTAAATATTTCACTAAGTTAGACATACATAGTGGTTATCATCAAGTTAGAATTGAAGAAAGTGACATTTGGAAGACAACTTTTAAAACCAAACAAGGACTATTTGGTTTATGCAATGCACCTGCAACTGTCATGCGGGTAATGGATGATGTCTTACGTCCTTTTTTTGATGATTTCATTATTGTCTACTTAGATGACATCTTAATTTTCGGCAAGACTAGAGAAGAGCATGTCATGCATGTTAAGAAAGTACTTGATATTTTGAAGAAAATTTAGTTATTTCTTAAAATGTCAAAGTGTGAATTTAGAAACACTTCTTTGGTTTATTTGGGACACATAGTAGGAGGAGGTGCTTTGAGAATTGATCCTTATAAGGTAGAAGCTATTCTGAATTGGCCTACTTCCAAATCCATTACAGAGGTAAGAAGTTTTTTGGGTGCAGCTTAGTATTGGAGGAAGTTTATTTCTAACTTCTCTGCCATAGTAGCTCCTATGCATGCAGTGACAGGTGTGAAGCGTGCTTTCCAATGGGGAGGAAAGCAATAGAAAGCTTTCGAGTCTTTGAAAGAAAAGATAAGTTCAGCTCCAGTTCTTGCATTACCGGACTTGAGACAGCCATTCAAGATTCAGACTGATGCTAGTGATTACGCCATGGGTGCAGTTCTCTTATAGCATGGTAAGCCTATCACATTTCATTTTGAGACATTTAATGGTGCTGTTGTGAATTATCCTACATATGATAAGGAGTTGTATGCATTGGTACAAAGTGTCAAAAAGTGGAAACACTATTTGATGGGCAAAGAAACAGTTGTTCATACCGACCATCAGCCTTTACAGTACTTGTAGTCACAAAGTAAATTTCAGAAGTCATGATATTTTAGATGGATGGGCTTCCTACAACAATTTCACTTGGTAATAAGGTACAAGAAAGGTATTTTCAATAAAGTTGCTGATATGCTTTCAAGGCCTATTATTAGTGCTACTACTTTACTTAAGAATGATTCTATTGTACATGAGAGCTACATAGAACAGTATGCATCAGATGTTGATTTTAAGGATGTGTATGCTAACTTGAGTGAAGGTAATCATGTTGAGGAGAATGATTATCATTTTCATAATAATTTGTTGTTTCATATGGGCAAGTTATGTATATCACAGGGAGAGAGACTCAACATCATGAGAGAAGCTCATTCTTCTCTTATTGCTGGACATTTCGGGGTAAGCAAAACAGTGGCACATTTATAGAGGTATTGTTATTGGCCTCGCATGGTAGATAGTGTTTCACGTTTCATTAGAGGTTGTTAATTATGTGCTACAAGCAAGCCTAGAAATAGGAAGCTTGGATTATATACGCCATTGCCGGTACCTTCTAGACCATGGGAAAGTGTTTCTATGGATTTTGTGGGAGGTCTATCATTATCTAGAAAGCATCATGATTATCTTTATGTAGTAGTTGATAGATTCAGCAAGATGTGTATTCTTATGCCATGTAAGAAAACTATAACTGCTGAACAAACTGCTGATTTATATTTTCAACATGTATGGGTTCATTATGGCTTGCCTACTTCTATTTTTAGTGGCATGGATTCTAGATTTGTTGGGAATTTTTGGTCCAATCTATGGAAGATGATGGACACCAAGTTGAAGAAGAGTACTGCTTTCCATCTGCAAACAGATGGCCAAACAGAGGTAGTGAACAGAACCATTGTACATCTTTTGAGAGGTTATTGCAGCAAGCATCCCAAGCTTTGGGATGAGCACTTGTATTACATTATGCATGCTTACAACTAGGCCAAGCACTCTTCTACAAATACTTCACCTTTTGAAGCTTGTTTTGGGTATTTGCCTTAGTCAACTTTAGATTTCATTCTTGAGAAGGATGTTGCCATTGATGGGCATAGTAACATTGACAAATCTCACATGTTCATTGAAAGAATTCAGCTCATACATCAGCAAATTCAAGAACAACTTGAAAAAAGTTAAGGCAAGTACAAGGAGAGACATGATAAACATAGAGTTGATCATAAGTTTCAAGAAGGAGATGAGGTATGGCTGCATATTAGTAAGGAAAGAATGCAAGGAGAAGGTAAAAAGCTGAAGCCTATTCGTTATGGTCCATTCAAGATCCTTAAACAAGTTGGAAATAATGCTTTTCAACTAGATTTGCCTTCATATATGCAAATGTATTCCGTTGTGAATGTGGAAAATTTACATTTGTATGAACCTCCTTTAATTGCTGATCATGAAAGTGACATTCAGCTGCCATCCATAGATGTTTTCTCGCCAGAATTTTCAGATGAGCTGAAAGAGGATGCTATCCTTGACAGAAGGACATGAACTTCGAGGAGGGGAAATGTTGATTATGTCCGAGTTGGTCTTAAAGGCAGCAAACCGAGTAAGGCAAAGTGGATGGAGGTGGAAAAGGTGAGGGAGCTGTTCCCTCACCTTCTTAACAGGTAATTGAAGGCTTTTGGGGTCCAAAAGCTTCCCATTTGGGAGGTGTGATTAGGTGATCATGTCCTAAGTGGAAAAAATTCTCAAATTTTGAATTGCTCAAAATTGGTTGAAACCAGAACGATAGGATAGGCCTCGTCGATACGATCCTGTAGCCGTGAATGGCACTCAAATCTGACACTGTATGTGAAATTTATTCAAGTTTGAAAATTCGCAATTTCATGTAAAAGTCCATTTTGACTTGGGTTGACTTTGAATTAAAAAAATATATATTAAAAAAAAAGAATAATCCTTTTTCATCCAATCACAAATCGAAATTTGTCAACTTCGGATTGCACAGTGGATATACTATGGATTTCAGTGGTCAATTAATGGACGCCACATGGCCTGCCCAGAGGCCACCACGTGGTCCCAAGACTGCAGGTTTATTGTGGCAAAATTATTGTGTGTTGGCAGGAATCGACCCCGGGTTGGGTGGGCGCTAGCCCACAGGCTCGACCGGCCCGCCCACATAGCAATTCTTAACAGCCTAAGGTCATATCGCATATATAAAGATTGTCAAAGGTAAGGTTGGGGTGGAAAGAGAGCCAGCCCCCTATCCATAAAACCAGGGTTCAGAACCACAGGTCAAACCCGGCAGATAAAATTCGAACCCGACGGTTAAGCTTGACAGTTAGCTGTTCACATGTCTCGGCGGTGGTCTCGCCTAACATTAATTGCCACGGTTTCATAACCGTTGGCTCCACGATTTCGCCGGTGGAGGGGTAGTCGGTCCATGTGACCACTACCCACCTTAACACTTAATGCCACCCAAACCACGCAGACAAATTTGGAGCAGAGTCCGCCTTTTTAGTTGCTTTTGCCAAAATTAACGGAGCTAACTGCAGTTACTCCAAGTTTGGTGGAGTTTCCTTAGGCCAACTTGGACAAAACTTCAGTTGGTCATAACTTTCAGTAAACAAGACCTTTTGGAGTGATTTTTTTTTTTTTTTTTGATTTTGAGTATTATGAACATTCCAAAGCTAATGGTACAGGTTGGAAAGTCAACAGAGTTGATCTTTAGGTACTTTTTCAGCCGAGAAGCTTGGAGAGCCATCAGGGCCTAGGGAGTGTTGGAGCTGTATTGGGCTATGGTTAACCATTAGAGGTGAAACAAAAGCCAATCTTTACTGTTTTCTATGTTCTGAACTCATTTCCACAGATTATTTTTCCTGTTTAGGCTTTCTTATCATTGTATAACCAATTTGAGCATCTAATAAGAGCAAGGACATGCCCATTTGGGGGCCTTGGACCTGACAGATGTAGCCCAGGAGGGGTGAACTGCCTCATCAGCCGCTGTGTTATATTATGTGATTTTATCTTGCTGTGTTCTTCATATTTAATATGCTAAACAATAAAATGAAATAATACTCCTTCACACATAAGACTCAGAAATTTACCAAAAACACTTTGTTTCAATTGCAAGACATGAGTAACAGTTTGCACATATAATTTAATGGAAATGAATACCTTGAACAGAAAATACAAGTAGTTTCATTTTCAGATCAGTGAGCATGAAAGAGAAGACAAGTAAGCTCAATAGTTCCATTTTCATTCAATATTAATGAGTCCAAAAAAAGAGATAAAATGATACTTGATGCCTTTCAAGGTTTAACAAGCATAAGAAGGACATAAAGGAAGCTCATCCTAGAGGAATGATTGGTATAACGGGTAACAACTAGTTTCAAATTGATGGAATCACCCTAAGCATAAGGAGGTAAAGAGATTGGAAAATAAGACCACTCATTGCAGCGGCCTTCCCTTCTGTTCACAAGAGCTTATCTTTTACTATTGTCAAGTATTCATGATTTTATCAAGACTTATCCTTTTATGTTGTTCTTGTGTTTTCTTGTTTTCATACTTATCTGATCTTTTTGAGTCACAAGCTAACCTTCTGACTTGACCTTGCAACAGTCTTGGGATTCTCTTTAGAAACTATGCAATCTTGGAAGGTAAGCCAACCTCGACGATGGAAACTGCACAATCCAGAATGGCAGCTTAGTCTTGAGCTTGAGAATTGCACAGTCATGGATGGTTGCCGAACACTAAGCTCATAAACTATGCAATCCATCCCTTGTGCTCAGAAACTACCCAATGTACTAAGTCAGGAAGTTTCATAGTTCCCCGGAATTATGCAATCTTCCTTGCAATGTGCATGGAAAGTTTCTCGAAAAAGAAAACAACGAAAAAGTAAAAAAGTGAAAAAACATCCTTAGAAAATAGGTAATCATTATTAGTTTCCAGAAGGTGGCACAATTTCTATTTTTAGAAATTTTTCCCAAGTGTCACTTTTTCCTTGATTTTAGGCATGCACATCATAAACCCTAATCCACCAAAATCTATTTAATTGATGCCTCTAGAGCTCATTTGTACATTTGATCTTGGAGCTCTAGCATTCCCAAGGAGATTAAGGAGCCTTTGGTGGAGTTTGCGTCGCTTTTTTGGGTGAGTTTTTCTTTTGTCGTCTTTTGTCGCTTTTTGTCATTTCGCTTTTGTGAGTGTTGTTTTGCTTGTTTCTCGTAATGCTTGTTGATGTTTTAACTCATATTAGATTGTAGAAGTGTTGATTTAGTTTGTTCTTCGCCTTTCATAAGTGTCCCATCAGTTTTCTTATTTTTGCACACAGGTGATTGTCGTTTCGGAAACTTTCCTCACATATTTGTTTTTCCTTCTATTTGTTGAGTTTATGCAGTTGATTCACATTGATCTATCAATACTTATTCATATATGCAATTTAACTTGCATTATCTCTTAGATCTGCTTGTTTCCTATAGCCTCACTGGGAAGATCTGCACTTCACTTGGCCACGCACTGCCTTGCCCAACTATGCATTGCACAAGTCCAAGGCTTAGGATGAGAGATGGCCTCTGAGACTGCACAATGCACAGTAAAGGATGGCCCAACTATGAATTGTGTAGTCCCGGGTCTTAGTCCTGCCACCTTGGCCACTAAGACTACGAAATGCATAGTCTCTCCCTCTCACTACCCAGGATGAACTGTGCATTGTGTCGTCTCAATCCTCAGTCTGCATCATTGGATGCTAAGATTGCACAATGCACAGTTCCCTAAGCCATTATCCCTCCCTTTATCGTGAGAATTAAGAAATATCTCTCATCAATCTATGAGTTCACTGCCTAATCTTGATTTGAAAGTCGATTTGCAAAAGTTAATGTAATCTTGCAATGAGTGCAATTTCCTCCTGCAAGTATCATAGTTGTTGAGAACTTCTCTTCAATAGTCATTGCTATCATGGCACCCAAGAGAGTTACTTCAAGCGATACCACAAAACTTTCTAGTATATTCATACACTCAACTGTTTGTGGAAAAGGAATCCAATCTTATGGTAGGAAGTGAACGAAGCTTTTTCAGCAAAGAGCTTCATAGAAGATCTAGAGGACCGACATGTACATGTTAATTTCCAGGAGTTAGGGATACACAAGGTTGCATGCAGATATCCAACCTTCCCATGTATAAATGTTAACATCGGGATTGTTTCTCATATTGATGTGAAGACTATGACTTTGAGCAATGCCAGCGGACAAAATCTTGCTACTTTTTTGGCAGCAGATTACCGTCTCATGTACCATTTTCCTGAGCCAGAAACACTCATGGATTCATACTTCTATGCCACCAAAAACTATGTGGGAACAAAAGACGTTGTTAAAGGCTGGGTGAAAGAGCCATCAAAGTTTCGACAGACACCCATGATTACTTATAAGAAAAAATATCTCAGGAATGCCTATCAGTTGTTGATCATCCTAGCTTGCAGAATCTATGGTAAGCAGAGCACTAGACCTTTCCCAAAGTTTGGGAAATCTTATTGAACCAGGTTGTGAATGAGGGGAAGTCATTCAACTGGTTAGATTTATTGGCTTGAAAATTAAGTATCCATGTAAAGAAAGCCCTGAATCCTCCCAAGGGCGGGCAAGTGATATTTTACATGTATGCATATCTACTGGATGAAATCTATTCATTCCCTAGCATGAACTGGACTTGGACACCTCGATACCTTGCCATGCACATTCATTACAAACTACTCTCGGATTGCAACCATCGAGGAGTAATGGAGAAGCTAACTGACCACTTCCTCATTCCACTATACAAGATGATATTTGAGGAAGAACCACCTTGCATGTCATGTGGGGAAATGGAAGCAGTATCGGAGATCACAAATTGGTTTTCCTCACCAGATGACACCTTCCTTAGAGTGTTTGGCGGTCATAAGTCACCGCATCTTTTGCCAAGGTATGCCACCGACAAGCTTGTCATGCAAGAAGTTTCATATCATCTCTCCATAGGGTTGTCAACAAATTTGCACAGGAAGAAGAAAGCACCTTGTCTAACTCTTCTTATGAAAATTGGATTGTACAAGATCAAGAACTTGAAGGTCGTGGATACCGAAGGAAAGGCGATAGAGAAGTTTGCATTCAGTACTCGGGACTTTAATTTGTACGATCCTTGTGGTATTTGCAAAGACCACTGTGCAAGAATTCACTTCCAGTGGCTCAACGAGACATTTCACTGGCCGGAGGAGGATCCATGGAAGAATTGTTATAATGCCTCCAAGTCCTGCTAGCCAGTAAGTTTTGCAGGAACTTCACAAGTCGAGACCATACCTTTTTTCCGGATGGATCATAAATAAGGATCAGGATATTTATAATTTGATTAAGAATGTCACATGTATTATTGATCAGAGTCTATTATCAACCAACGGAATTATAGACCAGTTCATGTAATTCCTAGATCCATTGAAATACAAATATTTCAATCCGATTAGGTATGTGGTCAAGGAAGCTTCTCTGACGGTATGCCTCTAGGAATCTCTGGTACTTTCAATTTCATGATTGTATTCCAGGCTGAGCACAATATCCTTATGCATCCATTCCACATGTTGGGTGTAGCTGGCGTATTCGGCAGCTTACGAAATTTTGTTCTTTTTGGGTTATAGTCGATGGTTAATAGTATTTTGATCCCATCTCTAATCCAGAACCGGACATGAAAGTTTCTTCTCATCCGGCTCCTCGTGAATAATCAATGTGTAGATAAATGAGTCTATATCTATGCATTACACATATTGTATATAGAATCTAATTTACAGGACGAATAACTCTTAAATTTCCATCCAATGTCTTAATAAAGAATTTCACAGGCGAATATTTACTCTTCCAGTATTTGCTCCATGGGGTCGACTTACCTATAGACTCCAATGAGATTAATTGGTTTTTGGTTTATTTCGCCATCCTATCCAATGAATGATTAAGATTCCTATATGATCTTATGCAGTCATAGGTTCCATCGTTCCATAGCTTCTATCTAAATGCCCAGGTCTTCCCTCCGCAATGGAGCTTTCTTTTCATCTGTTACGGAATCAATTTCCTTAGTTTCCATCGACCCGAAGCTCTTTCTCCTTCATAAACTGAATTCCTTCAATCTTGCTTGAATGAATCAGGATGATTCTTATGCTTTATCACACTGCTTTTTGGAGGGTAGTTAATGAACCATACAATATTGGGAGAATATTTCTCCTTTTTCTTCTTTTTCCGCATTACCAAACACCTTTCTCGCTTCACGAGAGATCAAAATATCATTTTTTCTCTCCTGGAAGAAAGTATTTACGAGGTGATAGTATCTACCCATAGTTATTGGATCTTGGCAATATGAAGCAATGAGTTAGTCTCTAGTTTATTTATAGAGACCAATCCGTTCTTATTTCGAGTTCTCCATAACATAACTTCGGAAAAGAATGAAAAGCTCGATTCCAACGAGTCGCACACTAAGCATAGCACGGTTCCAAAATGGTAAATCTAATTTTTATTCGATCTGATAGAATTGATGATCCATGATCGGGCAGATTGGAAAAAAAAGACCAATTATTCCTACTCTTCTAAAATCCAAGGGGACAAAAGGGAGGCCTTTCGGGGGTAGGGAGATTATGCTATGATTGGGATAGCGCAAAGCTATGGAACTTAGTCTTCACAAAGGGTCATTTATCGAAAATGATACCCGGTACGTCCGAGAGTAACCAGCATATTTGTGTCTGACCTCCTATAAATCTTCCTCATTATTAGATTTAGATCAGGGTTATAGAACGAAAGATTCTTCCAAATCCGAGGGAAAATAGATTGATAGCATGCAGGGACTCCGCAGAAGGAAGCTACTTCAGAAGCAGTTCCAGCAGAAGGGAGAAACCCCTCGCAGGATAAGGGAAAGACAAAGGTTGCTTATAGTCTAGGGGGAGAATGAAGCCACAAGATGAAATCAGATTCAACTATTACGAAAGAAACTTTTGCAGCAAAGGCAAAGAGGAAATAGAGGATGTAGAGAGTAGAATGAACAAAGAGGGAAGACAAAGGAGATTGGAGGAAGAAAAGTAGAAGGAAGAAAAAGAAAATAGGAAGACACAGGAAGAAGAAAAGAGGCGAAGTGCAATAGAAAAAGAAATGACGTAGAAACAAGTTGAAGAGCAAGAACAAAACTGAAAACCATCGGAGGAGAGCGGATAGGTGCAGGACCAAGAGCTTTGTCATCAAATTGAAGAATTGATTGAGATTGTAGACATGGAGGAGGAACTAGAGTTGTAGAATCAAGGTGTCAACCTGATTCCTAACACAGAATACGTCGATATTTAGTCTCCACCACCTCCAACAAAATAGTTAGCTCCAGGAAAAGAAGAGGAAGTTGTTCCTCTTGATGATGAGCCAGTTATGAACACGTACAATCTCTCGTATGGCGAACTTCAAGAGAATATTGTACAAGCAGGTACACGCTACGAGGCAAGAGGTTGAACGACTCCGCACATCAACTCAGTACGCAGCTTCCGCACAGGTCCATCTGGAGGAAATGAAGACAACCATACTTGGTGAATTATTGACACTTGGAGAGACCATGCAAAACCTCTATGAGGAGCTTGTAGCTGTACATAAGGTTGTTGTCCACTTGCATGTCTTGCAGAAGAAGTTTAAATATTTTGTCAAAACTCTCAGGAATGTGAAAGCTACAATCACTGTCGTGCATGAATGGTCAATGTGATACAAAGGGGAACCCCTTGACTTGGGTAAGAAAATTAAGCAACATGAAGAGTAGGAGAAAGCAAGAGTGCAAATGCTGATCCAAAACAACAAACAACTCGCCTCATTCATTGGTAACATTCAGGCATCATATTTTAGGCCCCTATACTACTAGTGTAACCCCTTATTGTTATTAGTACAACCCCCTTATTATATTGATGTACACATGTAGTGCCCATATTGTTACTATTGTGCCCCATAGAAGCCCACTATTGTTATTATTGTGCCCTTACATTATTATTGTTATGTCGGCTCTGATTATATTATGACCCCTTAGACTCCTATATATAGAAAGGAGGTCTTTTCATTTGTATCATCGAAGAATTGTTCATTTGTGTAATGTAAAGGAGGTTTCCCCCTCGAAGAGGCTGATTCCTAAGGCGTTCATCTATCTTTTCTATCTTTTTGTCAGCTGGTTTCATAACATTTGGTATCAGAGCTTTGGATTCTAGGGTTTCGCTGCCCCAAATAGGTCATCGTGGCATTTTCACTATAACTTTTTTTCTACGATATTTCAGAAGCCAAAAAAACCCATTTGAGAAGAAATTACGCTGAACTGCAGGTCCGAATTTCAGAGATTTTCGCGCTATATTTACGGAGATATGATCTGAGGAAGTTGGTCTTTTTGCAAACTCCTGAATTACATTCCAAACAGGTGACCTTGGTAAAATCATCATAATTTTTGTTTTGAGCATTAGATTGAAATTTTGTAAGAAGTTACAGAAAGAGGACAGACTGTAGTTTCCTGTGTATATTTTTTAGACCCGAAGGTCAAAACAGTGACACGCGGCACTTCATACAAGTTTTCTCTTCTGAAAAGGTATATAATCAGGTCATCTTGGGAGATTGTGCATAACTCCTTCTTGGAGAATCTAAATTCGATCAGACTAGTGGCATTGGAAAGAGAACATAGAGGGCTACTGCAGGTCGCAATTTCAGAACTGGAAGAATCGAAATTTCATAGTTATAGTCGTTTCAAGATCGAGCTCCTAAAATCAAGAAAAGGCGATATGAGGAAGTTTGATGGCAAGGATCCGGTAAATTGGATACTTTAGATGGAGCAATATTTTGATCTACATGGTGTACCAATGTTACAAAAGGTATGTATTGCATCTTCATATTTAGAACCAGATCAATTTTTATAGTATAAAGGGCTTTATTCTCGTAAACAACTTGTTACATGGTCAATTTTCACGGAGGAAATGATAGCACATTATGAGGATACAAAGATCAACACCTTGTTTAGAGCAACACCACAACAATTGGAAAGAGAAAAAGGGCTTTGTTACAAAGTGGAAAGTAAAATTATGGTAACAAGGAAGTCTACCCCTCACAACTATAATAATGGAAGTGTTGTTTCTCCTAGCCTTCCACAACCTACAAGGGTTACACCACAACAATTGGAAGAAAAAAGAAAAAAAGGGCTTTGTTACAATTGTGATAGAAAATGCACTAAAGGTCATAAGTGTGCTGAGAAGAAATTATTTTACATAGAGTATGAAGAGGAGGAAGAAAAGGATCAAGAAACATCAAAGAAGAGGATATGCACCAGGACCCAACCCCAGAGAAAGAAGAAATGAATCCGACCATATCTTGTAAAGCATTGGCAAGAATTACCACTCCTCAAACTCTCAAGATAGAAGGAAATATCAAGAAGAAAAAGGTTCAAGAAGTGAAAGATCACATCGAGAAAGAAGAAATGAATCCAACCATATCTTGTAATGCATTGGCCAGAATTACCACTCCTCAAACTATCAAGATAGAAGGACATATCAAGAAGAAAAATGTTCAAGAAGGGAAAGGTCACATCGAGCATCAAGAAATGAATCCGACCACATCTTGTAAAGCATTGGAAGAAATTACAACTCCCAAAACTCTCAAGATAGAAGGACAAATCAAGAAGAAGAAGGTTCAAACAGTGAAATATCAGGAAGAAAAGTATCAAGAAACATCAAAAGAAAAGATACTCACCAGGAACCAACTCCAGAGAAAGAAGAAATGAATCTGACCATATCTTGTAATGCATTCATCGGAATTACCACTCCTCAAACTATGAAGATAGAAGGACATATCAAGAAGAAAAAGGTAATAGTGTTGATTGATTCAGATAGTACCCATAATTTTCTTAATTGTAAGATAGCCAAGGACTTGAATTGCTTCCTAGATCCAGCACCAGAGTGTCAAGTGATGGTTGTAAGTGGAGGAACCATAAATTGCTCTAGAAAGTGCCATAATATCAAGCTATCCATGGGAGAATATTTATTGAATATCCCAATGTTTTATGTTCCAATGGGTGGTGCTGAAGTTGTACAAGGAGTCCAATGGCTACAATCCTTGGGTACAACAACTTTTAATTTTCAAGAACTTTTTATGAAATTTTCTTCGGAAGGAAAGGAAGTTGAATTAAGGGGTATCACAGGGAAACCAGGAAAGATAATCAACTCTGATGGAATGACAAAGCTTCTAAAGAAAGAACAACAAGGCGTAATTGCACAATTATGTTTGCTAACTGTTTGCACATCAAAATCATGTATTTCTCCAGAACTCCAAAAAGTCTTGGACAATCATTCCAAGGTATTTGAGACTCCCAAAGGTATCCCACGTATTCGTGGTCATGATCATGCTATTCATTTTATTCCAGGATGTGTTCCTCCAAACGTCAAGCCTTATGCCTAAAGGAGTGAAATTGAACATATGGTTGCAGAAATGGTAGAAGTTGGTACAATTATCCAACCAAATTTGATAAACAAAGGAAGGTATGAATGGAAGAATGGTGAATCAGGGTGGGAACTCATTCAAAATTCGCTGAATGTCCCAGTTCCAACAATATTGCCAGAACTTGAAAAGGAAGGAAAAAGCATATTGGAACCTGAAACATTTACAGAATCAAGAAGTTGACAACTACGAAATCGATCAATTTCAAAGCATCTCATCAAGTGGAATAACTTACCTGTTGAAGATTTCACATGGAAGGACAAGAATTGTATACAGAAGCATCAAGAACTACTCAAGTGTTGAGGACAACACTTTTTGAAAGAGAGGGGCATGTTAGGCCCCTATACTACTAGTGTCCCTTATTGTTATTAGTACAACCCCCTTATTATATTGATGTACACATGTAGTGCCCATATTGTTACTATTATGCCCCATAGAAGCCCACTATTGTTATTATTGTGCCCTTACATTATTATTGTTATGTCAACTCTGATTATATTATGACCCCTTAGACTCCTATATATAGAAAGGAGGTATTTTCATTTGTATCATCGAAGAATTGTTCATTTGTGTAATGTAAAGGAGGTTGCCCCCTCGAAGAGGCTGATTCCTAAAGCGTTCATCTATCTTTTCTATCTTTTTGTGAGCTGGTTTCATAACATCGTATGCATGGTTATACAACGATTTATATTTCTTGGTATAGCCCCACAAGATCCCATCAGTTGGCTCACTCACTGAAGCCAAACCCAGGAACTAGGTCAGGTTAAAGATAGAAGAATACTTGGAGAAACTTAGACATATTGCCATCAAGGAAGTTTTGGAGGTTAACAGACAGAACATGCATAACTACATCAGTGGCCCTATCCAAGTGAGAACAATGTTGCTCATGCTCCAAAAGGAAGTTCAAATTGGTTCCAAATCATTGTACCCAGATTCCATGGAGGCTAGAGTCTGCTTCTAGCCAAACACCATCACACATTTTGGGGATGTCATTGCACAATACCAAGCTTGGCACCGATACATGACTGAGAGACATCAATTGGAAGTTGTTGAGCTAGAGTTTCCCCAAACTCAAGCATGATAGTGTTTTGTCTTGTTAGGCTGTCTAGTTGACTCTACCCTATTTTGTCTTATATGGGTATGAGTGTATTGTTATATTATTTGTAATTAATTTGTAAGTGGAATTCCAAGTGTCAATATTGGAATGTGAAGAGTCATGATGTAATGTAATGAGTCATTTTGTAAAGAAGTTGAAGAGTCATGAGGGAAGTCCATCAGTCACAAAGGGGAGTTAAAGAGTCGCCCCCTCTTGAAATAAATATAACGTCATAACTCATGTAAGGGTCTTTTGGGATCCAAGCTTTTGGCTAGGCTCAAGCTTAGAATCAGAGGCTTGGGAGTTTGTGAGAGCCTTGGCTTCTCCATAGTTTAGAGGAAGTATATATCTTTGGAGGATCAGGAGATTTTGACTTCACGTTCCACTATTGGAGGTAGTGGTCCGTCAATGATATATGTATGATTGGAACTTTCACTTAATAAAAGCTCAGAGCCCATACATTTTGATGCATATGTTGTAAATGTAGTAGAAATATTCTTTTTATGTTTTTAATGTATGTTATTTAACTTACTCTTATGGTTATGAACTATTTCGTTTGCATTGGTATGAATCTTGTTGAATCTATGTTGTTGTTTAATTCATCACTGTTAACTTGTCAACTATTTCACATATTATCTTGTGATGTCATTTATGCTCGTGTCTTCCTTTCAAGTTGCCTATTATTACATGCTTCTAAGGGGCTCACTCATTTTCTATTTCGTGTGGTAGGACCTTCATGCATTGCACTCGACTCTTTGCAGGGTCACAAACTTGTTCTCACCAAAGTCGTTATACATCACTGTATGCGTTATTGTAGCCAAGGCACATTATTAAAACCCACTGCATCGACAACCAGACCGTATTATGGATGGGACTCCTACACCAAATGGTGTGAAGTCTAATTGGAATTTCATGTCAGGGAGATCCCCTGAATGTTGGTGGGTACAACACCGTCAACACAACTGTGGAAAAATGAAACTAAGAGTGAATATTAAAAAAAATGTCCATAATAAAATATGAAAGAATCCCCATAATAAAATAAGGGTGAATATTCATGGTTAAAATGATTGTTACATGTTTTATATTAATTCTTTTTATCATTGACACTATTAATTATTATTTTAAATAAAATTATAACTTGATTAATTATGATGATTTTTCTAATTTTAACAACTCAAGTTATAAGCCATTTAATTTCTTACCGCCCATTTATTATTATTGTCTTTAGTTGAAGAGAGGTAGCACATGATCTATAATAAATAAGTATAGTTTCTCAGACGCAACACCTGCCTATCCTAGAAGTTAAAGCACGAAGAGCCACAAAAAGAGCTAACTGTTATCCCGATCATAAAACTTCTAGAAAGATGGCATGCCATAAATAAATACATCACTTTAGTATTTCATGTTCACGTTCTACCTTCTTTTTCTGCAAGGATGAAGCTTTCCATGCCATTGTCCCGAATCATGATAACTGACATGCACATTTGTGATGGAATTCCCAACAATGAGGACCTAAATGGAGGAGGAGAAATCCGATACCCAAGATTATGCACCATAAATATTCTCAATGGTAGTTGCAGATTTTGAAGTAATAAACAAAAAAGTACGGATCGATCGGAACAACTCTCATCCCAATCTGAAGATACCCAATTGAATAATGTTGTCATCAAACAACGCATCGATGGAGAAAATACATTATTAGATTTTTCCTTCCTAATTATGAGTTTTCTGGGAAGTGATACACCTTTCTTGGTTGTCCAATTCCTCGTTGTTCAAAGATGGAAGTGTCACTACTTCTGCCACCAAATTATAATAATTGTGCTGCAATACTTGTGCAGTCATCCACTTTACCAGCACTAGTGTGTGTCCATTCTCCACTACAAGGTATGATATGCATGTCTTCTACCGAGATGTCCTCATCCTGGAATCAAGAATTGTATCCTTTAGTAAAGGAGGTTGAAAATCAGGAATATTATCCATGAGATGTTGAACTATTATTGATTCCTTAAGGAAAGGTGTTTCAAATAGATTTAGATTGTTAACATTAAGCACATCATAGATGATTAGTTGTGAAGGAAAGTCCAAGAAATATGCATTTTATCCATGTGTCATAGAACATTATAGGGACCATATCTTAGAGGATGTAGGTTATGGTGTTGGCCCTTGAATAATTGCTTGTCCAATAAAATCCATATACGATCTCCTGGTTGAAATGAAAAAAGTGTGTAATGATTGTCTTGCCTTTGTTTAGCATGATCTTGGGAAGATTTTAAAGAAGTAATTACCTAAGTATGTGTTGTATATGCTACAAAAACAACCTAAAATTTCACCTACCACCAAGTTTTGGGTCCCCCTTTGCTTGTCCAAGGTCCTAAGGGTTATTTGAAATTAGTCAATTTTCTACTGATCAATTATCGTCAAACCCTATTGATAATCATGCTTTCATGATTCATATTACTCATGCTCACTTTCTTCATCATGATTCTCATCCTATCATATACATTAGGGTTTGTCAGGTTGTTGTTGTTATAATGTACTTTCAAGCATTATCTTCCCACCAAAATGCATTTCAAGTGACATGAAAATGTTTGTGTTGATAGTCATACTCCACCTTGGTCCTCATCCTTTGGAACACATTAGGTTATGGGAAACCATTATTTTGGTTATGCACCAGTGAAACCCTATATTATCGTGAGTATAAATAAATTCTAGCCATGTCTTAACTTGATCATCATCCTTCAAGGTTCATCTTTCAGTTTTAAGAACACTTTCAATGGATTTTCCAAGATAGAAATTGCACTATACATTAATGCCACGTTTCATCATTAAATTAGTTATATGATTGAGTGTGAATTGGTTTGAGTTAAGGTCCTTTATGTTTTTAAATTGAATTTTAAAAGCATGCATTTTGCAATTAATTCCTCTCTCATCTATCTATGATTCCTTTATGGAAATGTTGATCCATGTCACCTTGGTATTAACATAATATACCAATTGATGAAAGTGATAATTTGACATATAAGTGCTCAAACTAATATTTTGAATAAATAAGGTCAATACAGTTCCAAGCTTACAATTTTCTTGGTTATGGTTCACAGGTTTGGCTACCTAATGTCAAGACAAATCTTGATAACATATTATCACACTAGTCCGTGAATGTAAATGTATACATTACAACATCACATTGTGCATATCGCAATACAATTAAAATGGATATTCAAGATTACACAAGTTAATGTAGCATAACGCTGCATGCAAACTATGTGCCATACATATATATTAACCAATGTGTGCAAGTGATAGCCTATTATTTAACAAGAAATACACAACAATGGGATATTGTGCATTGCAAATGCATTAAGGAGAGAAACCCATCAAGAGCTGACACCAAGAAGGAAAAGGAAAAGCAATGGGGCGCAATGTGTATGGAATATATATACAGTGCAAGCTTCAAACACTACACAAAGAAGCCATGAAATCTAAAGGAGCCCATGCTCATGCAACGAAGATAAGAGATAATAATGTATAATGGTGCAATAACATTGTACACAAGTGGTTAAAATCAATTTAAAGTAATCATAGGGGTTATATTAAATATTCAAGGGTCAAAAGGTAATAACATCTTATATATAGTCACCATTACAAATGTAGAGGTCCTATTAAATATGAAAGGAATATATAACGGTTAAAAAGGGATCATATAAAGATTGAGTTGAAGGTGCATGCATTGCAAATTTAACCAAATAGATCTCAAAAGGTATGCATTGCATTTGAAAGGAAAAAAAAAAGACAAATAAATTGCAGCTACCATCGTTGCATTTAATGGATAATATGATCATTGCATTGGCTACATCAAAGACCAAAAAAAATGAAGGTATCAATGGGTGCATCAACATTTCCCAAGGATTATTCCACATATGATGAGGACCTCAAAGTCGCGCTATGGATAAAATGCCATTATATTGTGATAATATGCTGCTCACAAGGCGTTATTATAAACACAATATAAATGAGACTTTGCCCACAAGAGGAGATGGAAAATATTGTTATATAGTTTCTGATAGGGGCCCTACTATCTAGAGATTAAATGAGGTCACAACGAGAGTAGATCATTACCTACAATGCAACTAAGGTATAAATAAGTGCAACCAGATAATAAAGTGTTGCATGGTGGAAATACGATCAAAACTAGGTGGGCATATAAAAATTAAGGGTTAGAGTGAAATGTTTCCAATGTTATAATGATATCTAACACTTGAACAAACCATCATCCATTTGACTAGCATTGGGAACTTGTTGACGGTGTTGGACGTCAGAAACATCTAGGGGCTCTCCCCCATGTGAAGTCCCAATTAGACCTCACATCAATTGGGATAGGATCCCCATTCGGTATGTGGTCCTGAATGCGACCTTGAATGTTTCACTCTTAGCTGTCAAATGAAAATATGTCATAGTGAGGGCAACCCTGAAATGCCTGAACAATGGGACAAGGTCAACCCAAGATTGAAAAACTATAGAAAGAGGTACAAGAAAGTGAAAACAACCATAAGAATAAGTGTGCCATGTGTTATAGGACATTTTGTCGCATTTGGTCAATAGGCCTTTAAATGAGACCAATTCATATCCTTCAACATATTTTCATCATCCCTACACAAACCCCTAAACATGAATCTACCTAATCCCTAAGTTCCTACGTTAAATGCTTCATTTCAGTGATTTTAAGGACCATCACACCCTGCATAACTGAGTAACTGTGTTGCAGTAGAATCTCTCTGTCTCTCAAGGTGCTATGTACTGCACCTTGCATAACTGTGGGGGTGCATTGATTCCATAAATTCGGGAAAAATAAAAAGAATCCTGAAGCTTCCAGAGGTTGTTTCAACCATTTACCTTAGATAAACATTCAAATTCTATCTGATTCCACCTTGGATAAATCACTGTCTTATCCCTTGAGCTCATCCTCCCATCAAGAGTGGATCTTAAGCCTAGATTGGTAAAAGGATAATAATTCATGAACTACCTACCTCATCTATATATTTACAGCTGTTCGTAGGCAAGAGGTTGGATTTTTGAGATTGATTCTACCCTTGTGTTGTTGTTGTGAGAGACATTATTCCATGCAATAGGTTGACTAGAGGTGCACTTTGTGGCAAGGAAAGGACAAGTCAACTTGGAGGAGCTCTTCTACAAGATCAACACCTATTTTTGGTTGTAGTTCACTCCATTTCTATTAATGCAAACAGTTATTTGTTTTCCTATATATGATGTTATGATTTCATGTATTCCAATATCATGTTGATCTATTTAATAAAGTGATTAGATGATTATACATAGATCCCCTAGATCGTTGGCTCGTTTTGTCTAATTATGCAGGGTATGTAGGTTCTAATTATAGTGATCAGAGCTAGGATTGGAGCGTACAAGGCAAGGAAGGAGTGAAGCATACGACGGATTCTAGGTAGGCTTCATCCTGTTATCTATTTACTTTAAGGAAAACATTAGCTTCTTTGTCTTTATTTTGTTCTAGGTCAGTCCACCAGGCCTAGGGAAGATACTTTTGTCCACAGTCGTAGATTATGTATAACAAATTGGTGACTCCATTGGGAACGATGTATTCCCTTGGTGGTTATTTATCCATTTTTCTTGTCTTACCTCTTCTTCAAACATTAACTATCTTATTCAGTCAAGAACAAACCTAGGAAGACCCTTCACTCAGTTTCAATTGTAATTTTTGTGTCAGGACCTTGCACCCAAGCCGAGCCTTCTTTGTGCTTGTGTTGCAAAGAACTGGTGCCTCCTTTGCACCTATGTTGGCCCCTGTTCATGCACAAATTTTCTTTTGTTTTGATTTTCTCTCTGATCAACCTTCTTCCAGCTGCTCTTCCTTGAGTCTTTGAGTGTCTTGTGGTCTCTTTGAAGCCTCCATTTGGTTTGCTTTTGTTCGTTTTTTAGTGCCTTTGGTAAGGATTTGTTTAGATTTTCCTTTGTTCTTATCATTAGGTCATTTGCAAACTGATTTTGTTTGATCATTGAGTGCTTAGATGAATTGGTGTTTTAGTCATCGTTCTGAAAAGTTTGTTTGAATCAATGATTAAACTTTACATCTTAGTTTTCATCATTTTCGAAAATTAAGTGGTTTGAAAAGAAAAATATTTGCATTGGCATTTAGGGTTTTGTGTGTGAATCAACATTGGAACAATTGCATTAAAAGGGAATTGTACTTTGCACATTGTTTACTGCATATTGTTTGTTGCATACTCTTTGTCCCTTCCCTTCCTTAGATAGATTTTCATTGAATGAGAAAGATTTCATTTCCTCATGCTAGTTTTGATTTTAGGATATTCAAGTGAAATTCATGGTGAGCCCTAAAACTGAAACTTAATTGAAGATAAACATTAAAATTTATTGAATCAACCTAAGGATCATTTGTAATATTAACGCAAACACTTATAGATCTATGCTAGAGACATGTTCCAACATCATTAAACATAGGAGGTGTCGTTGTTTTCTAGCGTTGTATCTCAGGGGTAAAATCTCGTTCCACATACGTAAGTGTATAGGATCGTTCTCCACATACCTTCAGGTATATTGGATGGCACTCCATGCATGATAGGTATATGATAACGCTCTCATCTAACGATTACGCATTAGACAACACTAGTACAAACTGCACTTCACGTGCCATCGAGTATATTTTGGAAGTCCACCATACGTTGCTATCCTTGCCATAGGTAAATGAGTTGGCCGCCTTATATACCGTGATACACCAAACACAACATTCAGGGAGAATTTCTGCACGTACATTAAGTCCTTGGTTCTCCAAGGTGTATATTGCAGTTTATGGTTGCTTGGTAAACATTTATGCCTAGTTTACCCTCTTTGTTTTATTTTGTGTTGTTAATTTCTAAAATCAATTAATTGACCGTGAAATAACATCGTCCCCGTGGAACAACTCCTTAGTAGATATTAGGTTGAGACTAATGGAAATAGTTCCCGAGTCTACCAATCAAGTAGATCCCTCTAATGGGAATCCTGGTCCTTTTTGTTCTTTTGGAAATATTGGTGCTCCTTATATGGCAATGTTGTCCCTTCCCAGATTTACCATTGGTTTGTCAGTTTGGTTGTTTTCAACCACTATGGTTTTGAATGTCCAAATTGATCCTCAAGTTGATCCTAAAGTTAACCCTTTGCCTTCTTCGCTTGTTTGATCTTCTAACTATTCTTCCTCTTTGTCTGGTGAAAGCCTCAAAGTTAGTAAACAATTAGATAAGAAGAAGAAGAAAAGGAATATTAAGAAGAAAAAAATAAGTAGGGGGACAACCAAAAACCATTGAAACTAGTATGGAGAAACTTTCCAATCAAACCTGCAATGTTAAATTCCTATGCCAGTTATGTAAGGGTGACCACCTTCTTAGATATTGTCTTGGTATTCCCAAGATATTAGAATTGTGGTCTACAAACTCACATCATCCTTTGTCATCAGCCTCTGGAGATCATGCTGGTGATAAACCATCACCTAGTGATAGTAAGGTCCATGGGAAAAAGGGTAAAGTCAAATTTCCCTGTAGGTTATGTGAAGGGAATCATCCTATTCACCTTTGTCCTTATATGGATGAAGCCTCAAAAGTATTGCAAAACCTTATAACTTCTCGGCCTCATCTTCTGGCTGGTTATCGAAATATTTCTCCCAATCCTCCACTAATTGATGAAGTGATTGATCAGAATTAATCTCCAGTCAATCCCACTCTCTCTGAATGTGAATCCCATGAGTCCATTCCCGACCAACCATTAGTTGAGAAAATGGCTGACTCGACTCCACCTTAAGTTGATCGTATCTTTCCTGTAGAGAGTGAACTTCATACTGCTTAGGTTCTTCTCGTTTCTTCATATTCCAATGAACTGGGGGGCAATCCTCACGTTCCCATGGAATACAGGGGTAATCCTCTCGTTCCCATAGTACAGGGAGCAGTTATCCCATTCCCATGACACCCCCTCCAAGTAGTATGGTCACTTCCTTTGATTGGAGTTGACTGGCAGGATATCGTCTTCCTCCTTACGTGCGCTTTCAGATCATAGTACAAGTTTATAATATGACTGTATCTAGAAAATTCATAGACGAAGGTGCGTATGTTGGTATTCTGTCCTCAACTGCTTAGCAAGCTTTGGGTTCCCCATAGCTTGTGCTTGTTACCTATAATATTTTCGCTTTTAACAGAGAAACCGATCAATTGTTAGGGATCCTTTCTCAGTTGCATATTACTTTGGGAGGAAAGACTGTCTATAAATATGTGATGGTAGTCCAAGGCTCTTTGGATTTTAATTTACTCCTTGGGCGTGACTATGTTTATGACATGGGAGCTTCACTCTTTCTTGTGATGTGTTTCCCACACGAAGGAAGAATCATGACCATTGGCCAACTTTCATTCATTGGTCTAATTTGATTCCCAATCAACCACCTTCCCTAAATGGTCCTTATATGCAAGTGGTATGTCCCCCTCCACAGATTAATTATGTGGTAACCTGTTCCATGCTCACGTCTATTGATGATCTAGTAGGTGACGTAGTGCAACATTTACCCGGGGCATTAAAGTATGATCTATCCATTGGATCCTTCGATGCCTTCAAGAGAAATTTACTCCCTTCTGATGAGAACCTCTTGGAAGCCATGGCCTTCTGCAAGTCATGATCGAGGTTCCTGAGTAGATTTCTTTTTCTTGTGTCAAGCTCATTAAAAAATGAAACAAGGTTCCAAAGCAGAGTTTTTTTTCTTGTATAAAGCTCATTAAAAAATGAAACAAGGTTTGTGAGCATAGTTCTTTTCCTGTGTCAAGCTCATTAAAAAATGAAGTAGGCTCCCTTGTAATATGAGTCTTTGATTAGATCTTGTAAATTCCCAGTCGAGTCTTTCACTTGATCTCATAAATGAACCTTCATACCATCCACCTGTTAATAACCAGTTGTCTACTTAAGTGAATGAAATGAAGCATGGGGGGCATGTACCTTGAATTGAGTCATTATGTTGGGGGCATGCAAACTTATTTCAAGCATAGTTTTTCCTCTGTTTCAATCTTGTGTAAAAATGAAACCAATTTCAAGCATAATTTCCCATGTTTCTAGCTTGTGTAAAAATGAAACCATTCTCATCCTATCCTTTAGATTGTTATTTTTATTAGCCTATTTATGCTAGATGAGCCTTGGTTTTCTCATTCCATCGTCACCCTCTACATGGCCGAGCATACGCTTTCACTTGGTTGTTTTACCCTTACTTGAGGAACAATTGCGATGAGTGGTCTTCTTAGCCAAAATCCTGACCTCTACATGTTTTGAGCAGTTCCATCATGAAAAGAACCAGTGGCTATACCTTCTATGCCCTCATTCTTCCAGGAGGAGTCCTCTTTTGGCTCTTTTTAGACTCCCTAAACATGAAAATATTTCTGAGCACTTGTCTTTTCAAACTCGTTAAAGTAAATTAAAAGACGTCTACTTAGTATAAGTTTAACCCTTTTCTGGACTGAGATAGAATATTTACGAAAAAGGAACACCTTAGTCAAACATGGCTAAGAGGTCCTCTTGGGCATTATTTTCTTCCTTTTCAGACCTAAGGGACTATCTATGAAAAGGAACATCTGGAGTTTTCTTTTTCGCCTCTTTTTCAAACTCTCTAAACATGAAAAAGATGACGAGTTTTCACCTTTGCTGGACTCGTAAAAACATCAAACAACGATGGGCTCTTTGTTCATGATGGGATCAAACCACTTGTTCTCTGGGTTTGTTAAATATTCTTAGAGGGATTCATGTGAAGGATGAATTTATAGATTAAGCATACGTTATCATCCTCAATCTTGTTAAAAAAAAAGAGGTATTGACCAGTATGGTTGGGTAAATTGGGAAAATAGGGTACTCCATTTGTTAATACATGTGAGTTTCTCTTGAACACGACACTCTTCCACTTCATCTACTTGGTTGTTGGATTGGGAAATGTACTTGTCTTTTGGTTTATCACATCGTTTTAATCCTCCACTTTTGGTTTTGGGTGTTGCTTCCAACTCCATTTTAGTGTCGCTGCTATGGTCAAGAGAAGTCATTCAATTAATATCTTCTACAATACTCTTAAGCCTTCATTCCATGTTTTATTTTCCTGATCCAGTTCTGTATCAACATCATTTTGATCATTCTGTCTCAAATCATGATGCCCGTTCCATGTCATTGATGGGGAATACATCAAGGCCCTCCTATGATGGGTCACTTCCTCTTGACATCAACTCATTATCTAGGAAGTTGACTTAGGAAAATCCCTTGGTACCTTGGTGCTTTCATACATCAATGAAAAGTTTCCTCACTCTTGGCGACAAGTTTACATCATTGGCCTTCGACTGAAAGATTCTTTGTGGTGTTCGACATCAACTCATTCATTCACACCATACAGATTGTATTAGAGTACCTTGAGAGCCATTAACATCATCAGTGGTTTCTCTCACATCTGTTAACGACTTACATCATTGGTCAGTAATCAGATGGTGTCTACCATGTTTGACCTCAGCTCATTGATTCACATGGTTATACTCGTACACTGGTTAGTCGTGTGAACGAGATAGATGACCCCGAATCTAGTTTCATCCATCCAAGCTGCTATTTCAGGAGTAATACAAGATCACAACGTATGGTGGATATGATCATATGGAAATTAATCTAGTGATGAGTCAACCATTTTTCATTTGTGGATGTGTCTTTTGATCATTGTACATGTCATGTTAACTTATGTGTTGAGTATGGGTATGCCTCCTTCAACAAAGATGTCATGATTAAATGTATTGTAACAGATGATGATCTCGTCGATTGTTCTTAATCATGACTTGTCACAAGGTAAATCAGTTCAATCATCAGTTGTCATTTATGACTTTGTGCTTTAGGGGGCAATCTGTTATAGGCCATTTTGTTGCATCTGGTTAATAGGCCTTCAAACAAGACCAATTCACATCCTTCAACATATTGTCAGTATTCCTATACAAATCCCTAAGCATGACTCTCCCTAATCCCTGAGTTTATGCCCTTAAATGCTTCATTTCAGTGATTTTAAGGCCAGTGCACCCTACATAATTGAGAAACTGCCTTGCAATGTAGTCTCTACTTCTCTCAAGGTGCTATGCAGTGCACCCCGGATAACTGTGGGGGTGCGCTGATTCCAGAAATTCAGGAAAAATAAAAACAATCCTGAAGATTCCTCTTCCAGAAGCTTCTAGAGGTTGTTTCAACCATTTACCTTGGATAAATATTCGAATCCTATCTAATTCCACCTTGGAGAAATCACTGTCTTATCCCTTGAGCTCTTGATCCCATCAAGAGTGGATCTCGAGCCTAGATTGGTAAAAGGATAAGAATTCATGAACTACCTCCCTCATCTATATATTTACAACCATCCATAGGCAAGGGGTTGGATTTTGGAGATTGATTCTACCCTTATGCTATTGTTGTGAGAGACATTATTCCATGCATTAGGGTGACTATAGGTGCAATTTGTGGCAAGGAAAGGACAAGTCAACTTGGAGGAGATCTTCTACAATATCAACAACTATTTTTTGTTGTAACTCACTCCATTTCTATTAATGAAAATATTTCTTTGTTTTCCTATATATGATGTTATGATTTCATGTATTTCAATACCATGTTGATCTATTGAATAAAGTGATTAGATGATGCTACATAGATCCTATAGATTGTTGGCTTGTGTTGTCTGATTGTGCAGGTTCTAATTATAGCGATTAGAGCTAGGATTGGAGAATATAAGCCAAGGAAGGATTGAAGCATACGATGAATTCTAGGTAGTTTTAATCCTGTTATCTATTTACTTTAAGGAAAACATCAACTTATTTGTCTTTCTATTGTTCTAGGCCAGTCCACCAGGCATAGGGAAGATACTTATGTTCGTACTTATGTCCGCAATCGTAGATTCCGTATAACACCATGAGAAGGATCAGTAAGCCAAAACCCTCTCAGACATACATAAACAAGAATATGCCAAAGGTTAATTGTCAATTAGTTCACAATAGGTCACCGACATGGCATGGACTAACTAAGCATAGATTCAAAAGGAAACATGCATGAAACAACTACAAACTAATCCATTGGCATATTGACGATATGAAAGCACACATACAAATATAGTGAAAACACTAGATAACCGATACAACCACTATGAGCAAGCATGGAAATCAGTGCTAGTAATGAAGAAATTATTATTATTGCTGCTGCAAATACAAGTACATATCCTATAATTCATCAAAGCCTAATAATGGAACATGGGCTACTCATACCATTATCCAAGGAAAAACCCTAGCCTCACTAAAAATACTCCTCCTAGATGCCAAGAGATGAGTGCCTATAGCTCTTCAAGCAAAGATCAACTATGTACTCCTAGTCTGGGCTCAAGTGCTAAAAGTCCTTTCCATATAAATTAGGTATGAGGGTATATTTGTAGAAATGAGGAGGGTGACCTTTAACCTTCTCTTGTGACCTCTCATCTACCCTCATGAATCTTGACCTTCCATATTCCTTGTGCTCGGAGTTGCACTTCCTAGTCATAGTCACCTTTGTAGTTGCAATCACAATTTATAGTGACAGTTACAGTTTAAAAGTGCAACTTGGCTTGGTCGCATGCGATGAGAATAATCTTAGTCGCAAGTTCCATTTGTAGATGCTAGTTGCAAGTCGCATCAGCAAAGGCTATTTGCCAGTTGCATCAAGAAAGGCTAGTTGCAAGTCGCATTAGCAGAGGCTAGTCGCATCAGCAGAGGCTAGTCGCATCAGTAGAGGCTAGTCACATCTTCAAATCATAGTTTTGGTCACAAATCCCCTTCATAGTGTTGGTCGCTTTTCCTCTTTGCAATGTTTGTCGCATTTCCTCTTCGCAGTATTGGTCGCATCTTCAAGTCACAATGTTGGTTGTATCTTCAAGTCATAATGTTGGTCACATATTCAAGTCACAGTGTTGGTTGCATCTTCAAGTCACGCTGCTAATAACTAAAAGTGCGACTTGTGACCTAAGGGAGCAAGATGGTCAAGTATAGTCACAAGTTGCAATGATAGAAGGCAGGAAATGGCTACTGGTGATGGAAAGAATGATTAAGGGCTAGAGAGTCATTTTCATGCTCAAAGTGTAAGTTTCTATCTCATCTGGTAGTGGCGAAGGGTGAAGGTTCAAGTCTGAGAAGCAATTGGGTGTTGTGTTAGAGGTGTAGTGATTGTGAGGAAAGGGCATCTTGGAGAGTGAGGGTGTAAGATAGATATGCAAATGAATAAGGGTAGAGAGTCTAGGTGTAAAATACGAAGGGGAAATATGTATGTAAAGATGGGGTTCGGGGAAAACAAAGGGAAGGGATATGAAGAGACATAAGAACAAGTCACAATTGCAAAACAAAAGGATAGGGAGGTCGCAAATTGCAAAACTAGTGGCTAGTCGCAAGTCATAGATCTAGTGACTAGTCGCAACTTTCATTTACAAGGTCAAGTCATAGGTAGTAATTATGACTTGATTGGACTCACAGGGTGAGAGTGAGTCACATGTTACATAGAGAGGACAAGTTGCAAGAGAGGATGGATTATGGGGTTAGAAAAATAGGTCGCAAGGTCACAAGCGAGAGTAGGTCGCATAGATCGCTAAACTTCTCAGATGTGATCTTGTGACTATGAGACTAAGGAATGGTCAATCACAAATCACAATAGGAGGTAGATCATAGATCAAATAAATAGATAGGTCACAAGGTCACATAATAGACTAGGTCGCAAGGAATATTGGTTTCTGGAAGTGCGATTGCGACTTAGTGAATAAGGGTCTGATAGTTAGGTTGCGGGGAGATAGAAGGTCGCCAATCGCCAAAAGGGGAGAGGTCACAAAAGGAGAAGTTGCAAGAGGAGAGGTCACAAGAAATGAGAGGCCAAAAGTTGCAGAAGAGTCCAATTTGCAGTGGTTACTAACTTTTCCAGTCGCGATTTTGTGACTATGCGACTAAGGAATCTAATCTAACCACAAGTCGCATAATGGGTTAATGTTAATATTGGTGGATCTAAAACTTGATAAAGACTAATATTAGTGACTAGGAGAAGAAATTAGATCTTTCAACTTTTAGGGTAGAATTTTCTAAGTTCTAAGGAAACCCTAAATAAGTAAACAAGGAGTGAAACTCTAAGAGGCCATTGGTAAAGGATGGTAGAGAGAGTCTAGTATAGGGGGGTCCAAATTCATTATTGCATGTGGACTCAGGTGTGGATGAAGCCTGGTTGACCCCTGTGACAGTATGCCAACATTGAACTACAGATGGCTTGTGTTGCATCTTATAAACCTTGACATAATGATATTTACTTCTTGCTATGAGTTGCATCTTAATGGTGATGAATATTTTGATCTAGTTGTAACCTTTTCCAAACCCTGGGACATACAAAAATACACATAAATACCCAAACATGATAATCTCTACATAAGTAGCCTAGTTAGAGATAGTTTGCCTATTAAATAATTGTAGCTTCGATGATGACTGTGTTATTAAAGGGTTTTGACCATTGTGATCAACAAGGATAACCTTTAAGACTTTGAAAATCACAGGGGGGGACCAAAATTCAGATATATAGGCTAAAAATTTTCGCTGTTCTTGTAGTGGCTACAAAAAAACCATAGTGAACACATCTAGCAATAGTAAAACTCATGCTAAATGCCATGTTTAAATATAGAACAATACACCATTTAAATGCGAATGAAAACACTGCCAAGGGTGCAATGAAAGAACAATCATATAATAAATGCATCAGAGAAGTGGTAGAGTAACAAGTCACGTGTATTAACATTGTGCCAACAAAGACCAACAATAGAATCATTCAACAAAGGTGTTCATGCATACACCATGGTAGTGTTCGGAAGTTATTCAATAAGATGATACTTAAAGACCACACAAGATCAACTTATATTGTCCCCGCTATGAAAATATAAATATGAGCATACTATATTCACTCAACTTATATTTTCAAGGCATGAGATGGCTAAGCCAAAAATGCAAGAGCGAGCTAGTACAAAGGTTAAAACCCAATACACTTAGTTAAAATTTTTATTTCCTTGGAACTTGTGATAGGCACACTCATGAAATATTGAGCTTCAGCCTCAAATCTAGCTCTTAGACAGTGCACCCACACCCTAGGGAAATCCAACTTTCAACTGAGCGCACCAACGTAAGACAAAAACCTAACTCTATATCCTTGGCCCTATGAAGTGCAACAACGCTCCACATTGGCCTCTCAACCTTCTTGGCACACTGTGCATTTTCAAACCCTAGTCTATCCACCCACTACATCTTCCTAATGTGCCTACACCCATCACATCTACCCACCTTGCAAGTGCCTTCCGTGCTTATAATCTCGAGGCATGCTAACTCCTATCTTTGATTAGTGCACCGATGCCAGCGCATTGTGCAGGTTGCATCGATTGTGCATTAAAGGGGGCATTGAAATTCTAGTGAAAGAATAAAATGAATAATCCCATTTGAGTTGGATAAGAAAGGGATATTACAAACACATGTTGCGCTGGAAATTCTACCTTAATAACACATATTAATACATGCGAGGGTTGGTTGTCCAAGAGGCTGATCATGAGAGGCTACGAAAATTCTATGTAAACACCTGTTGTGCTCTACAACAACCCCCATTTCATACAATTTTTATTTTTCAAAACTACAATATGAAATGGGTCCCTTTTCATTTAAATTGGTATCAACTTATCATTATTCAAGAGGTCCAAAAAGAAATAAAACATTATAAACCTTTTTGATAAATCACTTAATCAGTCTTATAATAAAGAATGAATAATCCTTTGTTATTGCGATAAAGCGATCACAATAACAAAGGATGCATGACATAAAGACCCATTAATTTTCCCCGATGCGACAATGCACAAATGACTATCGGGTATCGGGAAGGCAAGCGATCATAACAAAAGGCCCCTCTCCGCTCCGATGTGATATCGCTATCGGCGATCAGGGAGTGTAGCATGCATCCATCTAAAGCCCTCGTTTAAAACTCCCGATGCGAATTGGCGATATCGCTATTGGAAATCGGGGATTCCGAAAGGACACTAATATAACAACTTAAGCATTCCCCCGATCGCCGATTGCGATAAAGCTAGGCGCAGATTTCAAAAAAGATTGATGAAGCCGGGATATATTATGGTTATTTAGTATTAAAGGCCTTTCTCTTCTCGATAGTGATTCACTTACGCTCAACCGCCAAAACATCAAAGCCACGCTTAAATGAATCATTCGGCCAATAAACGATATGATGAGCATTTAAAGGATTGACAGGTTTAAACGGCCATTTAATGAAACAGTAAGGCTAAAATCTCTTCAGAGATTGTATCCGCGGCCACCTTAAGTTAATCCTCCATTATTCATTGATTAATATATCTCATTCATATTTGTTTGTGCCACCAATTCTCTGCATTACGTTCATTTTCTCTCCTGTGCAGAGCTCTTCAAAAGCAGCAAATTCAAGCCAAATGGGGAAGAAATCTAAGAAAACTGGAACAGCTTTCGCTTCAGCAGTTACAGGACAACGCATTGCTGATCCAGGACCAAGCAAAAAGGGACTGATATCGAACACCACATGTCTAGGACTCGGTAAAACTACTTGGCTGAGCATCTACAATCTGATTGAGGCCGAAGAGCCTGAGGTAACAACAGTGCAAGCCACAACAGACCCGACCCGGAAGTCTGATGCTACTATAAAGTATTTAGTCGACTCTTACCTTGATTGGATAGCAGCCCGAGAACAAATTCTCCCATATGCAGATGTGGTGAGATGGGCAATTGAAGAAATCCCAATCACCAACAGAACATTTTTCACCATGGACGGAAGAGTGTTCGGTTCGTTTCAACCTGATGATTTGAGGTAAATGTACCATTTTCCTGCACCAGAGAAGAAGTACAACAAAGCATTCCTGGAGAAATTCAGAAATGAAAATGACATTGAATCAGAACCCATACGAGATTGGAGGCAAAACCCAACGAAACACAAGCATGAGTCTTCGGGTAAGTACTCTGTCGATTCCTTGTGTTCTCCTTATTGTTATGCCGGAGTAATGATGTGTAGGTTGTGGGGGTTACATGATTCCTAAAACTTCACTATAGAGATGGTACCTTTAATGGAAGCAGCATGCAATAGTGAAATAATGGATTGGGGAAATATACTGTCTTATAAGTTAGCAACAACGGTTCTTGAATTCAGAAACAAATCCCGCGTTTCTGAAAGGTTCATTCCCCCATTTTACTATAGTGCCTACATCTTGGATACCCTGTGTTTTAATTCCGAATTTCCTGTGCTGGGGTGGAGATGGACTCCACAAGACCCCATGCCTATTCATATATACCACCAGAAGTTATGGAAAGCCCACTATAAACAACATTTATATCAAGTTTGCAATGGTTTTATGTTGCCCATTCACTATGCCATTTTTGACAAACTTGCTCCTAAGATTTCCTCACAAGCAGAGATTGACTTGACAGCCATAGGAAGATGGTTCGGAGAAGAAAAATTCACCTATGTAAGAGTTTTCGACAGTCATGCCAAGCCTCATGTCCTCCCTTTGTATACACCCGACAAACTGTTAGCTCGAGAGGTAGCATATCAGATTACATCCGAAGGAGTTACACAGACTCTAAGGAATAAAAAGAAGCAGGTTTGGCCTCCTTTTCCTCTAAGGTGTGGTGTTTACGCTCTGCATGACTATAAACATGCAGAGAAAGAAGCAGATAATATTAATGCACTGAATCTCGCCACTCTTCCTAACAGGCGATTTGATCCAAACAAAGTCGCCTACAATGCACTTGAACAGGCAAAACTCACTAAATTTGAACATAAAGATGATGAGTTGGATGACCTATTCTCCTCAGCCGAGTCGCTATTTCAGGTTCAATCCTTAGCCAGAATGTGATATCATGATGACGGGTTAGTTGAATTTAACATACTTAGAGAGCAGAGGTTGAAACTCTGCCTCTAGATCTGTTAGCAACGACCCCGATGACACAATCAAGCAAGCCTGAGCAGCGACTTACCAATGAACCTCCTGCTACATCAGAAATTCCTGGAGAAATCCAAACAAAAGAGTAGGAGGAAATGTAGAGAAAAGAGCAGGAGGAAGTGCAGAGAAAAGAGCAGGAGGAAGTGCAGAGAAAAGAGCAGGAGCAGAGTAGCATGGACGTGAATGTAGATGCCCAGATTGACCCGAAAATCACTCCAGGAATGGCAGCAATTCGACTCAATCATAAGAAATCTTGAGAGCTCAAAGGAAGCCGATACATCTAAAGCGGTTGACACATAGGATACAACATCAAAAGAGGTTCCAAGTGGAACCAGCGGCCTACCCATTTCTACAGGAATAGAGATAATTCCCAAGGATCCTTCGGATCAGATCGTTTTGCAAGTGGAGGATATACCTCCATTGGATGTCTTTTATAGCCCAAAGCACAGGGCTGTAGTAAAACGACAGCGAAAAGGAGAAGGATTGATCAACCTTCCCTATTCCCTGAACAAACAGTGACAACCAATGTGGTTTGGAAAGAGGAATTTGATCCTTCTGATGACCTAACAAAATTGTCCCAATATGGTGGAGCCTATTCAGCGGCCACCATGGACAAGGCATTAGAAGTGACTAATCTGTTAAGAGAAAAGGACCAAGCAATCGCCTCGCTACAATCATAGTTATTGGAGGCATAGCAGAAAGCAGAGCAACTTGAACAGCAGTTGTCTACGCAGCAACAAATTAATAATCAATTGAATAAACAATTGCAGGAAGAGAAACAAAGGATTGATTCAAGTGCAATTCAAAAGCAGAAAGAGCTGTCGGAAGCATTGGCAAAATTAAAAGCAATGAATGAACAGATGATGAAGTCGAAAGATGAGCAAATTGCTCAATTATCAGGCCAAATAGAAAAGTCCAAGAATCTTCCACAGCATGCTGAGTTCAGAGCCAAAGCACTACAGATTAACAAAGAATTGGTAACACAAATAAGACTATTATGTAAGAAGATCGCTCAAGCAGAACCCCTATGTGACATAACAACATCAATAATTGACAAATCAGTTGATGCTAGAACAGACTTGGAGCAGGCCGATGAGACCTTGACCAATTTTCTTGAGTGGCAAGACACTGATGAGGGACAGGCAGCTAATTTGCCAAAAATCTTAGAATCCCATAAGGAAATCCTATTTATGGAATGGAAGTCCCAGTTAATGAAGGCAGAGAGAGCAGTTTCCAGATGCAAGTTAACCAAAAGTAATTTGGTTGAATTTATTAATGATACTCTCTACTTATCTAACATGATCTCTCAATGTACCCCAGGTAAATTACTATCGGCTAAAACATTGGAGCAGTCATGTTATCAAGAGCTGGAGAAGAATGGGAGATTGATTGCAGGTATTAACAGTTTGACTTGGGACACCTATTGGTTGTTCCTAGTAAAACCATACAGCCAGAGATCTGCCCTCAAATGCCTGACAGATGCAATCGGGTGTATCATTCCCAATATACAAGATGCCACCTATGCTACACAACTCAATTCTTGTCTCAACCGACCTCCAGAAGTGGAACCAATGCTAGCAATATGCCAACTCAGGTCGAAAGGCAAATAGCCAAAGTGATGAATCATGCTGCCGACTGCCAGATTGCTATGAGGAAGATACTCCAAATCAAGTTGTACCAATTAAGTAGGATTTTAATTTCATAGTTAGTTAGTTTTAATCAAGTATTTATAGATCCTTTCAATGCATTGGAAAGGGTCGTAAGTTTTTGTATATGACTTAAACCTGAAGTTGCACTACTGTACTTCAGGCATATTTTTTACAAAGACTGGGCCAATTATTCCAATTTTGATAACGAAGCTTTTATGTGGATGTGCACTACTGCCTTTATTTAAAAGTATTTCTGAGTCGGAAGAAGGAATTAAAATAGCGATTGATGTTGGGAATGATTTGCAGCTCATATGGTACTACTATCTATGTCTGAGTTCATTCTTTTTATGTGAATTGTTGTTTAATCGCTCTTGCTATTATCGGATATATGCATGTGTTTTTAACAACATTCTTTAAAATTTCCACTATTGGATGTTTACAACATGCTTTTCTTTTATCATACATATATCGGTAATATAAAAGGATAAGTGTAACAATGTTTTGTTAATCACTTTGTTCAACTATTTGAACAAAGTAATCATTAAGTGAATGAATGTCTATGCTTATTATGTAGAGTCATCTATATGCCTATCAATGAACAAAGATCTTCGAGTGTTGCACTTAAAAGAATAGAAGCCTCCCGGGATAGAATAGTCATTTATGTTTTCACTGTTAGATTAAGTCATCCACTCATTATCATTTATTAGAAAGCAATCACTCATCCATCCCCTTTTATTCATTATGGGGAAACTGGTCCCATTATATCCAATCAGAGCCACCATCCCAAACGGAAAAGGAGATGTATTAAGGTCCGGACCGGGTGGTTATCCCCCAATGTTGATACAACGATTTCTGGGGCATCAACAACACCCTATTAAAAGATATAACAGTTACGCTAAAGCCCTATTTAAAGAATAATTTGAAGGCAAAAGGGATCTTGCAGGGAACATTGAATAATTTATGGAATGAAGGGGCATACTATTATATATATACATACATGGAGTCCCCGTAAGTATAGACTTGATCAATTTGAATAGTGAATCTCGACCATAATAATTCTAGGCTTACAAATTGTGAATGTGAATGCACATCCACTGTTGAAGGTGAATATTGGTCGCTATGGTTATATTGGTGTGTGAAAAGGTCATGTGTTTCGGGGTGAAGTGCGATAAGTGAACCCCAAATGAATTGAAGTGGAATAATTGAAAAACTAGAAAGGTTGTATGTGCAACCCAGGAAAGGGCGCATTAATACATCCCGGGTCAAGCATCGTAAAATGTACACCGAGCATAACAATGCCATGCCACACAATGAATAATTTTGCGTTATAATATGATGGATAAAGGAGTCAAAGAAAAACAAATAAAATCATTAAGTGTAGTGGAAAATATGTCAAAAGCATTATGATGCTATACTATAAGGCATCAATGTATTGAAAATTATAACACCATGCAAAAAATATTACAAGCACCAAAGTAAAGCTCTAATAAAAATGGATATATCAGTACATATGAGCAATGATCAAGGAAATTGATATGGCAACTTTCATTGGAAATCATAAATGGTAAAGGGAGACTTAATCAAATATTACTATCTCAGGGCTACAAACTTTCATTTTATTATGTTTGTGATAATTATGTTTTATTATATTAATATTTTGAACCCTAATTAATGTTTATGTATTTGTAGGATTGGAATTGTGGAACAATTGTTTATGTTTGAATGCTTTGTGGATGCTTGAACCAAATTGGTGGCCAAGGTGACTCAAAGGCATAACAAACACATTATCAAGTTTCTAGAGGATCAATATCTTCCTACAAGATGCTACATTAGATCCCATTGAATTTCAATTAATATTTTGTAAATATTTTGATTTGTTATAAATCACAAGTATTGAAGTCATGAAAAGGACAAAAGAGGGAACATCAACGGTCACTTAGAAGCTCAAAGGTCATGAGGAAGTCCAAAAGTCATAGGAGAAAGTGAATGGTCAACCTCCTCCTTTCTATAAATGTAACCTCATGCCTCATTTAAGAGGACTTTTAACACTTAAGCTAGGCTAGTAATAGGTTTGTTATTTTGTGCTTAAGGAGTTAGAGGCATTCGCTCTTGGTAGACTATAGGTGGAGGGATTGTGAGGCTAGTGCTATGTTATGAAGATGATATGAACTGCTCTCATCCCACTATTGGGTTTTGACAAGCTTGTTGTACACGTATTTGAATGGGCAACAATATTAATGAGTAGTTTCCTATTCATGCATTCATTCTTGTGCATTCTTTTGTTGTTATATTATCTATTCGGTATTCCAATTATGTTTTCATGTCATTTAAACACCGATTACATGTTTATGAACTAACTTTTTTTCATGCAACTTGTACGTAGGCTTTGAATATTTGTACTATATTCAATGTTAATGTAAGTAATTGATTGTGAAATAATTTGCAGTCGATTTATAACACTTTCCATTTATTTACGTCTTAGTTAGTCTTAGTTATCTGATGCTTCTTAAGGCATGCTTTTTCTCATGATGTTGTTGTTGTATTCTTATATTGTGTTCCACAAGCTATCAATGGAGCGTTGATCTCGTTCTCAATATTATAACTTGTTACACTCAGTCTCACACTTATCTCTACATTTGATATCCAAGAGAAAAACACACACACATGGTAGCCAGGTTGGTATCTGGATGTAGCTCCTATCCCAAACAATGTGAGGTATAATTGGGACTTCATACTAGCGAGGTTCCCTAGTGTTGGCATATTTTATAACACAATCTACACTTTTGGCACTAGAAGGAGGGCCAGATGGCAAGTTGGGCTGATGGAGCCTAGTTTTGAATCTTTCATCTTAAATGACATCTCCTCAAATCTTAATATTGGGATGCTTTGCTAAGAGATTAAATCTTACAACACCTACAGAAATAATCCATCACTTGTCACAATTTAAGTTTGACGACAAGGGTGAAACAATTGTATTTGGGCATATGTTTCAGTTTCTTCAATTTTGTAATTCTAATGGAATACATGGTAAAGATGTCAATGGTATATTGTTCGCCCTTATGCTTGAAGGCCGTGTCAAGCAATGGTGCCACATGCTACCAGCCGCTTCTGTCCATTTGTTTGAGCAACTCATCAAGGAGCTGTGTGAAGCTTTTGACAATTATGATTATCAAGATGTGTATAAAAGGATCAATAAGATTCAAATGAAACCTAATGAAACATTAAAAGATTTTGCTGATAGGTTTCTTCATCTTCGTTATGAGTTTCTTGAAGGTGACGTCGATTGGGATTTCTTGGGTGAAAAGTTTTGATGTTTGGTTTGAATCTCTTTGAAACTAAATCCCATGTTGATAATGAGGCATCTTATAATGATAGTAATCTTCAAATAAAAAATCCAACAAATCTTCTCCCAAATTTCGCCTTTCCAGCATTTCTCAGTCATGGGGCACCCCAACCCTCAGAGGAAGAATCTGCTGCCCCTTATGCCTTTGTTCCTCCTCCTTTTTCATTACCAAATGAATTTGTATCTTATGCCAATGTTGAAATTGGGAATTACGAAAATCAAATTGATGATCCACTTCTTCCACCTTTATCCGCTTTCCATGATCAAGATATTATCTAGAAAAGCTTTGAATGTTCCAATGTTTCATGGATCCTAATGTGGAGTTTGATCCCTTGATTCCTCGATATGACATTAATGTAAATAATCTAAATCTTGAATTTGATTTAATCGAAAATATTGCTTCTTCAAGGGATACCTTTCATCCTCTATCATTTATACCTCATGGCTCTTTATACCTCAATTCACTTGATCAATCTACTCCACCAATAATTACTTCAAATACTCTTGATTCTCAATTTACTGGTTCAAATGGTGATCATGTACAAGGTGGTTACATCTCACAGGTAGAATAGAAAAAGGATGAAGACACATTCCATCTCTCTTCCCTCTTTCAAATTCCTCTATGTCAAGATGATGTTTCTACATTCTTGGCTGATCAAGAATCTTTTGATCTTGGCAACCAGTCAAATGAAGTCAAAGCTCTTAACCAAAATGAATACTTGGGAAACCATCATCCTGATGACCATGAATCCATTGATTCGTATGGTGATGAATGCCCAGGTACATCAGTTAATCTCCCTATTTCTCAAGAATATTTGGAATTGCAAGGCTCATATATGGAATCTGATATAATCATAGAAGAATTTCTTACATGAATTTCTTCCTTGCTCACTATCCCTTGTGTCTCGATGCATGTAATGAATCAACTGATGTTGAAAATATGCCATACCCTGTATATTCACATTTGACACAAGGTAGTAGGGTCACCGATTATGAGGAATAAAATAATGTGATCATTGAGAATCTACTTTATGGCTTGCAATATCAAGCTTTTGATGGATTTAATCACTTAGTTCAAGTTGTTGATGGATCATTTCTAATCTACACATCTTCAGATACAAAACTAGAAGAGTTTTATGACTTGAGTAATATTTTTGTTGAGGTTGAAACATATGATCAAACCAGTGATGCAAACATCTTCCATATGGTTAATAGTGATCTTGTTGAAATAACTATTAATAGTTGTTCACACACAATTGTTGATCTATCCAAGCCCTCAAAATTTGATCACTCATCATTTTTAAGTTCAAGGACTTGTCAGGGAGATGAGGCACTTTAGATTTTGCAGATGGTTATGTAAGGTTCTCGTGATCCTGATGAGATCTTTGAAATAGATCATATTCAAATTTCCTGCATAATCCTTTTCTTA
The DNA here is from genome assembly GCA_031772625.1 of Pinus tabuliformis. Classification (NCBI taxonomy): domain Eukaryota; kingdom Viridiplantae; phylum Streptophyta; class Pinopsida; order Pinales; family Pinaceae; genus Pinus; species Pinus tabuliformis. The sequence goes on from CM062815.1 coordinate 241,751,773, forward strand.
GCATTGTCTAATTGGATGTAAGCTCGTTTTTGAAATATGTTCAACATTTTTGAGTTATTTTATTAATTCTCAAGATAGATTTTCCAATTGGATAGGAGATTATTCTTCAGTTAATTCACCTTCATTCAAATCTCTTGTATTAAATCTAGGGTTGGAATGCATATCTTTCACAAATGCACATAGCTTTGAAGCCTGTCATTTTGATTATTGAGACAAAGATCACCATTGGCAAAAATATTTCTTCTTGTTAAACTCCTCTTTGAGTGATCAAATCCTTATTTCTCTTGTGTATGTTTTGAAGCTAATAATTTTAGTTCTAGCACAATCCATCCTTTTAAGTGTTAGTAAATTCTTGAATAATTTTGCAAAGAAAAAATTACATGTTGACAGGGCAACTCCTCAAGTCGAAATTAACATTAGGTATTTTTTGATGAATGGAGAATCTATTAATTTTATGTTAACCTATTCTCATGATGTCACAATACCAATGAGTTTTCATGATTCATCATCCAAATGTTCAGATACCTGTTGAGAAGTTGAGGCACTTCAAATTTTTCTAATGGTTATGTCAGGTCCTCACGATCTTGACAAGGTTTCTGAACGAGATCAGGTTTTGTTTCTCTTGCAAGATTCTCTCTATAACTCGTTTGCGCTGATTGGAAGCTTATCTTTCTAATAATTTCAAGAATCTCAAACTGGTTGTTTTGATTATCATGATCAAATATATTATTGGCTAGAGGAGTCTTTTCTGGTGAGCTTTGTTGTTAATAACAAGTTCCAATCTTATCTTGAGCTGGATGTGAATGAAAACATAGAAGAATGTACATTTGTGAGATGTATTCAGAGAATGCATATCCATTGTTCTCTCCATTGAGGGAAATTTGCAGATTGGTTAGAGAAAGTTTTTGTGGAACATTTATCTATTGATAGGCAATACCTTCAATTTCTTATGCAAGTTATTCAGGTGAATATTTTTATTTTTGCACATTGTTTCATCATGGTATTAATTGTTTGTATCATTGTGTTTGTAGGTGAAGATAAACTCTTGTGGCTGCATGGAAATTTGATTTTACATGATCCTAACCTTCTAGTTAAATAAATTGGGGTTTAGGTTTAGTTGTGGTTCTTTTGTTTATTAAAGTAGTTGTCGTTTCTTGCATTGTTTTCATAGGCATTCCATACCTCTTAGTTTCATTTTAGTTACCTTTTTGCATTGCATTACATCTCATAAATTTGTTGTTCTTTATTGCATTTTAGCATTATTTTCTCTCATTTACATCGCATTTCATCCAACATTCATCCTCTTGCATTTTGCATCTTGCATCTCATTTGAGCTTTGTTCACTACATGCCCTTTACAAGTCTGTACATAAACAATTCCTGAAGAGTGTCTATTATTCTCATTTACCTAATTCACTTGTCTAGTTTGGAATACTGAAATCCCATCTAATGATCTTGTGTGGATGATGTGGTCACTTCAAAAGGCATCCACTTGTAGATACTGACATTGAAACTTGATCCCTTATTTTTTGAAATGAATCTACTTTATTAACAAGGAAAATATGGTTGGATATTGGTGGGGAAATCTAATAATTTCATAAGAACTCTATCCATAAACTGAATTTTGTTTCTGATCCAGTCCTGATATTTCATATTGTGGTTTTCATTGTCCATTTGTTAGTCAGAGATGTGATATAGAAATATGGCATGAGGACACACTAAAAATATCTTTTCTTTTCTGTCAAACAAGAAAAAACTTCTCTTTATAGTAAAATAATTTGGGATCCCTATTCTACCCTAGCACAATGAATGCCTAATTAATTCCCAAAAGCATAATGAAAAATAAAATAAAATTTGAAAGAAGAGAAAGGCTTCCTGCATAGAGAGGTGATGCAAGAAACATCTCTGAGATACTGAACTTGCTAGCAACAAAGAAATGCTTGTGATTTCTTGAGTGACTTCGTCGAGGTAATGAATAAGCTTGCTAGTAGTCAAGCAACACTAGAAGCTCACTTTACAATTCTGAATATAATAATCCTGCTGTCATGTTCTCTATATCATTTTTGAAGACTGACGTGTGTGAGCTCTTGATGCAGTTTTCAAAGACTAACAAGACCTAGCTATGGAGGTAGATGAATGAAATATCTATATATGGTCAAAGTAGCACAAGCGATACCCATAGTGTCTAGTTCACTACTTCCTTGAATTCATTTTAAGACTCAATCTATTAAAGGGATTGAGGCAAAGATTTTGGATTCTACCAATGGTTCGCCATTTGTTGTAGCTGCTACAACAACACCCTAAAATTCCGCTTATCACTAAATTTTGGGTCCCCCTTCTGCTTGTCCAAGGTCCTAAGGGTTATGCTTATGCTTTCGAATTAGTCAATTTTATAATGACAAATCGTTGTCAAACCCTATTAATAATCATGCTTTCATGATGCATATTACTCATGCTCACTTTCTTCATCGTGATTATCATCTTATCATAAACATTAGGGTTTGTGAGGTTGTTGTTGTTATAATGTACTTTCAAGCATTATCTTCCCACCGCTATGCATTTCAAGTGATAGGAAGATGTATGTGTCAATAGTCGTACTCCCCTAGATTATCATGAGTATGGATAAACTCCAACCATGCCTTAAATTGATCATCATGCTTCAGGGTGCATCTTTCAATTATCATTTTACTTTTAATGGCTTTGTCATGATAAGAATCACATTGTACATTAATGCCATGTTTCATCATTAAATTAGTTATATGATTGAGTGTGAATTGGTTTGAGGCAAAGGTCCATACTTTTAAATTGAATTTTCAAGACACGCATTTTGCATTTAATTTCTTTCGCATCTAGCTACACTTCCTTTATGGACATGTTGATCCATGTCACTTTGGGATTAACATAAGATACTCGTTGATGAAAGTGATAATTTGACATATAAGTGTTCAAACTGATCTTTTAAATAAATAAAGTTAATACACTTCCAAGCTTACAATTTTATTGGTTATGGCTTGCAAGTTTGGCTACCTAATGTCAAATCAGATCCCAATAACATACTAGTCACCCTAGTCCTTAATGAAAATGAATACATTACAACAATGCATTGTGCATATTGTAATATATTGCAAATGGATATTTGGGATTACACAAGTTAATGTAGCACAACAACGAATGCAAACTATGTGCCATACATATATACTAACCAATGTGTGCAAGTGATAGCCTATTGTTTAACAAACAATACACAAAAATGGGAGATCATGCATGTCAAATGCACTAAGGAGAGATGCCCATCAAAGCAAGTGGTTAAAATCAAATTCAAGCAATCATAAGGGTTATATTAAATATTCAAGGGTCAACAAGGTAATAACACCATATACATATAGCCTCCATTACAAATCCAAAGGCCCTATTAAATACGCAAGGAATATATAATGATTAAGAAGGGGTCATATAAATATTTCATTGAAGGTGCATCGTTGCAAATGTAAGCGAATGATAATCTCAAAAGGTATGCATCACATTGGAAAGGGAAATAAATAAATAAATAAATTGTAGTTACCATCGCTGCATTTAATCGATAATATGATCATTGCATTGGCTATGTCAAAGACCAACACAAAATGAAGGTATCAATGCACGCATCAACATTGCCCAAGGACTATTCCACATACGATGAGGATGTCAAAGTTGCGCTAGGGATAAAAGGCCATTACAGTGTGATAATTCACTGTTCATAAGGGGTTATTGCAGACACAATAGACATGCGACTTTACACAATGAGAGGAGATGGAACACATTGTTTTACAATTTCTCGACAGGGACCATACTATCTAGAGATTAAATGAGGTCACAACGAGACCAAATCATTTCCTACAATGAGACTAAGGTATAAAGAAGTGCAACCAACTAATTGAATGTTACATGGTGGAAATACGACCAAAACTAGGCAGCATATGGCAATTAATGGTTATAGTAAAACATTATCAAAGGTTATAATAATAATAATTATTATCTAATTTTAAGGTCACGACCAAGCGAGACACCAAAATGGTGTATGGGACCCCCTTGTTTGTGGGACAAGGGACCTACTTTTGCGGAGTGATTTGACTGCTAAATATATGAAGGCATACATACTCTACCCCTCTAGTTTTGAACCTGTGACCTATTAGGAGGGAACACATGATATTCAACCAGTATTTGGAACCAAAATGAACACATCTGGCTATAGTGAAACTCATACTAAACAACACGTTGAGATATAGAATGATGCACCAATTAAATGCGACTGAAAACATGAAAGGATTTAAAACATAACTATTTCAAGAGAAAATGAGAACGAAGGTTTTGTAAAGGATGGAGTGCCTACATCTACTGCGAACCTGCATAGAGGCAGGTTAGGGTTATCTTTCTAAGTCAATCTGCACTCCGCTTGCCCCGGTCACGCTCCCTACCTATACACTACCTCCTCCAACTTACCCACCGTGGTCTCCTGACGTTTTCTTGCATAACTGATTGTCCTGGTAGCTGGCGTATACATCTCGTGGTTTGTCGGTAATAGAACATGGAGATGGATTAGGTGGACTATTCAGAAGATCCCTTCACATCGGTCCCCATCTGGACGACCACACCCCCCCATATCGAATGTGTCATTTTCCTCGCTTCCTACTTCCCATGACGACTTCCCCCAGGTAGTTTCTTTGCCTTTGCTATCAGACCCCGGTCCCTCGTGTCCGGTCGACCATCTGCCCAATGTCTCCCTCCCTTGGCTGGATTCTCTTACCCGTTCTCCCTCTCTGCAATCCCTACATTTCCTAGCCTCTTGTATAGACCCTGATCCCTCTTATTACCCATCGGGTTATGCTATTTCTCCCTCTATCGGCATTTCAACCTACCCCTCTTCCTTTGTGCTGGAACCAAACCCTTCGAATATTCCCATTTGGTCCTAGCTCTACCTATCCAAATACCCTTGTTTTTGGCCCCCCTTCTTCCGGTTTTTTCGAAGGGACTCTGACTTGTCCGTCAGTAGGCAACACTGATCAGAGAGCGAAAGATCAGGATCTTCCACCTGAATCCTCCTTGGATGTTCAGCACGGCAAGCAACTTAAGCAGGGAAAGAAATCTATGTGTGTTAAGGTGAAGAATCAGAACATATCACTCCGCTTTGGGGGGAGAATACAAATGGGGGAAGTTGTAGATACTGCGGAATGGTTCCTGGTTGGGCACATTCGGGGGTGCACCTACTCATCAACTAGGCTTCAACAATGGATCTCAGAAATTTGGGGGCACATTCTATCAGAACTTCTCCCTGTTACCACCTTGGTATGTGACTGGTTCACCCTACGCTTCCAGAGGGATGATTACACATCATGGGTATTATCCAAGTATTGGCACATCGATCTCACTCCAATTATGCTCAAGAGATGGAGCCCTATGTTTGAACCGGAGAGGGAACACTTGGGAGTCAGACCCCTTTGGCCTGATGACATTTTCAAGCGCATTGGCAATGCTCTGGGTACTTAATTGGATCATGATAAATCATATATTTCATCGGGTAACATGTCCCTGGCTTGGATACTAGTTCATCTAGATACTCGGGAAGGATTAGAGGAACATATCACTCTTTATCGAAAGCATTTCACTCGCATTTAGATCTTGGACTATGAAGGGGTACCCTTCCGATGCCGACGTTGCCAAAAAGTTGGGCATCTCTAAAAGGAATGCTCTCTGGAAAAGAATACCACTGCAATGGAACATCAGCCTGTGGATCAAGAGAACGCACCGGATGATCAAGTTCATCCTGCTCCTTCGAGTACTATACCAGTGACTACTACAAAGGCTCACGAGAAGAAGAGTGACACATCTCATTTTCGGCCTCCCTCGCCACCTCTCACCAGGGCTCAAGTGGTGGCTGCTACTGTGCTTTCTTCGGGTAATTATAATCTCTGTTCCTTTGTCAATTCCCTTACATCTTCTGCATTTGTGTTATTCTCCACTTCATCTCATTGTAGCTTTGCATTTGTATCTGCTCCCCCTCCTTGACTTGCCCCTTGAATAAACACTCCCCGATATTTTCCTGTACCCCTCCATCCTTCCTAGAGCACAACCTATCGGTTACTCCCTCAGAGGCATCATACTCCTCTATCCGCTCCCACTCCTATAACCTCTGATCTCTGGATCGCCCTCTGATACAAGATTCTTGTGGAATTGATATTATCTCCCCTCCCATGCCTCCTAAACCACCTTGGGGCTGTCCCTCCTCTATCTCGAAAGCTATCTTACAAGCTGGTATTGATGTGGTTGCTGGTCATCAACTAGCTATTGTTCGTGTTCTTAGAGAATATAATACCTTGGTGTCTTCCCCCCAATGAAGTGGCTCTCTTTCAACTCCCAAGGGCTATCTAGTATCGTAAAAAAACTAGCCTTTCACAGACTCTTGAATATAAAGAGGTTGGATGTAATCTTTTTACAGGAGACACTCAGGCTTATTAATCACATTATCCCAACCCTTGAATCACTGATTCTTGGTTGGAAATTTCATGCTTTGGTTGTGTGTGGGAGATTTGGAGGCATCACATTGGGGTTTAACCCTAGAAAAGTCAAATTATCCATATTGGGGGAGGGTTTGGATACATTGAGGCATACATTTACTCATTTGACCTTTGTTTAGACATTCAGCTGATCAATGTATATGGCCCCTGCCACAATCAGGTCACCTTCTGGGAACATCTCCTCAGATCAAGTCCCCTCCAAGCTAATAATATGAATTTGGGTGGTGATCTTAATTTTTCAATTGGTTATGCTGAATCATGGGGACACAATGCACATAATGACTCCCTATTTGATACATTTGAATCCCTCCTTGAGGAGAATGGGTTAATTGATATCCCCATGGCTCGACTTCAGCCAACATGGTGGAACAAGAGGACATGTGATGCTATGCTGGCCTGAAGATTGTATTGCTTCCTTATCAAGGAGAGACTATTAGGGAATTGCCATAATTACAGACAGTGGGTTGGATCGGGGGGTTTGTCAGATCACTCCCCCATATATCTTGAAATCAGTGGCCATGATCATAAGCCCAAAGCACCTTTCAAATTAAATGCAACATGGTTGAAGGATCCTGAGTATCTCTGTCTTGTATTTGACTATTGGAAGGCAAATCCTCCCAGCTCGGGACGAAACATATCGAAGGGGTTCTCACATAATCTCATCAGCCTCAAGTGTATTTCCATGAAATAAGCCCATAACGAATGGTTGCATGATGATGAATCCCTTCGAACAATTGAGTTTGAGATTGCAAGCTTAGAGGATGAGAATGGAAGAGGCTATTTGTTTGATGATTTTAAGTCACATCTCACTTCTCTAGTAGTTGATCGGGATAAAATATTGAAGGACAGGGAAGAATCATGGAGACTCCGAAGCAGAGCTATTTGGATGAAAGAGGGGGTTGATAATATGAAATTCTATCATAAATTTGCCAATGGCCGCCGTGCTATCAATACTATTTGGTAGATGACAAATGATCAGGGACAATGGCTACAATCTTTTCAACATCTGGCCTCTCTCGACTCATCACACTTCCGAAATCTTTATAGGGCTCCTCGAAATGCATCGTTCGATGAAATCATAAGAGTGGCTCGTTTATTCCCCCGCTATGTGGAACATGAGGATGCTGAGGATTTGCTTAAGCCAGTCTTGATGGGGGAACTAGAGTCCACACTTAAATGGTTTAAGAAGGACAAGAGCCCCAAACCAGATGGATGGCCTGTTGAGTTCTATATAGCCTTTTTTGATATACTTGGGGATGATCTTCTAAGCTTTATTGAGGAATGTCGTACTTTGGGTCACATTTATGAAGCCTTCAACTCTACCTTTATTTCCCTCATACCGAAGACAAACTGTCTTGAAACCTTCAATGAATTTTGACCAATCTCGCTCTTCAACTGTATTTAAAAAATAATTTCCAAAATCATTGCCAATTGGCTCTGACCCATCCTCTCAGCACATATCTCACCAGAGAAATTTGCATTCCTCAACAATCACCATATACATGATGCAATTGGTACAACACAAGAGGTTCTCCACTCCATCAAGACAAAGAGATTGAAAGGTATGATTCTAAAGGTTGATCTTTCTAAGCTTTTGATCATGCAAGCTGGCTATATCTTAGAATGTTATTAACACATTTGGGTTTTCCTTCGAATTCATCAATTGGATAATATGTTGTATAACTAAGGTATCCTTTAGTGTACTTATTAAAGCGCATACAGGGCATCAATATCACCAACGATTGCACATTAACACACTTATTATTTGTAGACGATGTCTTGCTTTTCCTTAATGGGAGTATTGGGGATTTGATAGTTATATACTCTATTATGATGCTATTCATTACAACTACATGCATGGAGATCAACGACAACAAATATACCATTACAACATCTATTTTCTCTCCCCATGAGATTCATTTCACTCTTTATAGGTTCCCCTTTACCATACTATCTTTGGATGATGGCCTCAAGTACCTTGGGTTTTGTCTAAAGCCTTTGCATTACAAAATTGCATATTGGACATGGTTGGTGGAAAAGATCAAATGTAGACTTAATATATGGCATCATAAATACCTCTCGAGGGCTGGTTGCCTTGTACTCATCAAATTTGTTCTGGAAGAAACTCTTGTCTACTGGATGTCCTTGGCATGGATCCCAAGGGGCATCCTTATGAGAATACAAAAACTATGTTGCAGATTTCTATGGAAGGGAAGACATGAAGGACAAATATATGCCTGGGTCCATTAGGAACTGATAACTCTCCCTAAGAAATGGGTAGGGTGGGGATTAAAAAGCCTAACTCATTTCTCCATTGCTCTAGCAGCCAAATTGGGGTGGCAGATACTCACAACACAAAATATATGGACCAAAGTTGTACTACAAAAATATATATACCCCCTTTGGATTCTGGATTGGATTAGACTACCCTCATGGAACATGACGAGCATCTTGATTATCTGCAAAGCTGATCTTAATTTTATTTCATGTTTTCGTGATGGTCTAACTTGGCGAATTAGGTTTGGTACCTCTGTCAGAGTTGGACTGGACTCTTGGATAGGAAGTGGCAATGCATACAGTCTACCACAGGAATTGGGCATTCCGAACATATGGCATCAAGATTGGCTTACCTACATTAAATCCCTCACGGAATCACATGTCAGGATAATCAAAGGGGACGATGAATTGATATGGGCAAAGGCCAAGCACAACAAATATACCCTGAAGGATGGTTACCCTGTCATATTTTCTGCTTATCGACCACCAGTTCTTGAGAAGTGGTGGAGCATACTATGGAAGATGAAAGCACCCCCCCGCTCTCGACTTATCGACCACCAGTTCTTGAGAAGTGGTGGAGCATACTATGGAAGATGAAAGCACCCCCCCGCTCTCGAATTTTCATGTGGACTGCTCTCTGGAATAAAGCACCCACTGGGGATAACCTTATGAAACACTCCTTTAATGGACCTTCATGGTGCTGTTTATGCCGTCAAAACTCTGAAACCATTGATCATCTTTTTCTACACTGTCCTGTTTCAATGGATTTTTGGGGACTAATTCTCTCGTCTCTTCCCTTACCCACCCAATGGAAAAGCAATACCATTCAGGAGGGTTGGAATACTTGGTGGGTGATGGTTAGGCCACTTAAGGCTTAGAATATTCCTATCCTTGTTTGCTCGGCCAATTGGCTTACTAGGAACAAGCTTATATTCAGTAACATAACAACTTTCTGGACTATTATCTCTGCCTGGGTACTGTCCATCTATTCCCTTATACCCGATGATGACCATCCTACCTCCCAGTGCATCCCTGAAATAATTGATAAAAACATCCCCTAGGCCTATTTTGATGGCTCTGCACAAGAGGAGCGATGGGGGGGGGGAGCCATTTTATGTCTATCTGACACTCATTTTTTCAAAATCCAGATGGGGCTGGGTAATGGGACAATTTTTTTTGCTGAACTAATCACCCTGAGACATCTTCTACAATTTGCATTAGAAAAACAATGTAGACATTTGCAAATATTTGGGGACTCCAAGATCATTATTAACTAGTTCAACAATATATCTAATTGTCATGCTTTTTCTCTGAGGCATATATTGGATGATGCTTTTCGTTTAAAGGCCCAATTTGATTCCATTGTTTGTCACCATATCTATAGGGAACGCAATCAAGTTTTCGACTAGCTTTCCAAGGAGGCTGCGGTTAGGCCTAGGGGTTCATGGCTGATCCTCGAGCAGTTGGACGAGCAAAATTACCAGTACTACCACAGGCCATATGTTGACATCAGAGTATAGGTGCCTAAAGGGCCTATTTTTTGTATATTTTTGATCTCCATTCCGTATATATTCTGACTGAACACTATGTTGTGTATATATATTTTGACATGTAAATATGCTATAACCATCGACACTCCTAATGGGGTTTTTTGTACTCAAGATTTTTGAAGGGTGAGTTGCCCTAATTTACAACATATGCTTCTATAAGCATCTACAACATGTAATTTTCTAATCTTAATGAAAATTACATTTTTTCCTTAAAAGAAAAAAAATACAATTGAAAACACTGCGAAGGGTGATATGAAGGAACAATCATACAATAATTGCGTTTGAGAAGTGGTTGAATAATGAGTCACAATTATTAACAATGCCCCTTCAAATAGTAGCAATAGAATCATTGAATGAAGGCGTTCGAGCATACACCATGGTAGTGTTGGGAAGTTATCCAATAAGATGATACTTTAGCACCTTTTGACAATGCGACTAGACTTTAAAGACCACGCAATATCAAATTATATCGTTAAAACCCCGCCATGAAAAAAGAAATATGAGAATACTATATACACCCAACACATGTTTCAATGCATGAGATGGCCAAGCCAAAAATGCAAGAGCGTGCTGGTATAAATGTTAAAACCCAATACATTTAATTAAAATCTTGATTGCCTTGACACTTGTGATAGGTGCACTCAAACAATCTTGAGCTTCATCCTCAAATCTCTCTCTTCAATAGTGTGCCTACGCCCTAGGGACATCCACCTTTCAATTGAGCACACTAGCGCATGATAGAGACCGAACTCTATATCCCTGGCCCTTTGAGGTGCGACAATGCTCCACCTTGGCTTCTCAAATTTGTTGGCGCACTACGCATTTTCAGACGGAGTTGTCTTTAGTGTGACTTTTTAGATTTTTTGGTGCTCGAATCCAGTGGAAAATTTTGAGGTGAAATCTTGATTTGTGTTATTTAAATGGGTTTTTTGACTATATATATGGATTCAACACCTTGAAAAACCCCTAGAGCACTTCGATTGTGCAAAGTTACCCATGAAACTTGTGACTTCAATAAATTATTGCTAGATTTTAGAGAAATTAGACCAAAAAACCCACCAAAAAAACTTCCAAAAAAATCACACTAAAAACAACTCCTTTTCAGACCCAAGTCTATCCACCCGACTGCATCATCCCAATGCACCTGCATCCATCATATCTGCCCTCATCTTGCTTATAGTCTCGAGGCACGCTAACTCCTATCTATGATTAGTGCATTGATGCCAGCGCACTGTGGAGGCTGCAGCAATTGTGCATTAAAAGGGGCATTGAAATTTATGTGAAAGAATAAAAGGAATAATCACATTTGAGGTGGATAAGAAAGGGATATACAAACACATGCTGCACTGGAACTTCTACCTTAATAACACATATCAATACATGCAAGGATTGGTTGTCCTAGGAAAACGCCATGTAAACGCCTTGTTAAAAGATATCACGGTTACGTTGAAGCCCCATTCAAAGGATAATTTGAAGGGAAAAGAGATCTTGCACATAGCATTGAATAATTTATGGCATGAAGGGGAATACTGTTATATATATATACATGGAGTCCCTGTAAGTACATACTTGATCAATTTGAGCAACGCATCTCGACCACAATAATTCCAGAGTTTCAAAATTCACATCCACCGGTGAAGGTGAATATTGGTTGCTGGTTATATCCGGTGAAGGTGAATATTGGTTGCTGGTTATATTGGTGCGCGAAAATTTCATACGTTACAGGGTGAAGTGTGACAAGTGAAGCCCAAATTAATTGAAGGGTAATTGTCGACAAACTAGATTCAGGTTATATGTGCAAACCAGGTTGTATGTGAAAACCATGAAAGGTTGCATTAATACATCACGGGTCAAGCATTGTAAAATGTAGATCAAGAATACCAACGCGTTGCCACACAATGACTAAATTTGCATTATAATATGATGGAGAAAGAACTTAAAAAAAGAAAATAAAAGCGTTCAGTGCAGTGGCAAATATGTCAAAATCATTACGATGCTATACCATAAGGCAACAATGTATTGAAGATGATAACACCATGCAAAAAATATTACAAGCGTAGAAATAAATCTCTATTATGAATGGATATACTAGTACATATGAACAATGATCAAGAAAATTGATATGGAAATTTGCATTGGACGTCACAAATGGTGAAGGGATACCGAGTCAAACTATTTGAATATTACCATCTTACAGCTATAAATTTTCATTTGATATGTTTGTGATAATTATGCCTTGTTCTATTAAAATTTTAAACCCTAATTAATGTTGGTGTATTTGCAAGTTTGGAATTATGGAATTGTTGTTCATTATTTATGTTTGAATGCTTAGTGGATACTTGAACCAAATTGGTGGCCAAGGTGGCTTAAATGCATAACAAAGACACTATCACTATCAAGTTTATAGATGCCTCATGTCTTTGTTGGGTGTGGAGCCTGATTATCTTCTATATTCAAAGGTATCACCACATAGGACCCCAGTTTGAAATGTAGGCGACAACGCCGCCCGTAAAATATTCGCTGCAGGGGGTTTCGGGGGCAGCGCCCCCGAAGCTAAAAACAGATGTAAAATTGCCTTGTAAAAGTATAGTAATTTCTAGTCAATCTGGGCCGTTCATTAGGCGGATGATCTGACGGTAGAACTTATGTTTAGTTTAGGGTTTTTTTCCCTAGAAGGCAACCCCTCTCTTTGTATGAGGGCATTATATTTGAGGCTGTGTGATAGATGTGTATTCGGTGAGCGAGAAATAGAGAGGTGAGACTGTGAGAGAAAATAGAGGATATTACAACGGATTTGCTGTAGGTTGTGTCTCTTCATTTTGCTGGATAATAGAAAGGAAGGAATGGCTGTTCGGGGTGGACGTAGCCCAAATTGGGTGAACCATGTATATCTGTGTCTCTCTTGTTTTGTGCATTTTCTGTGTTTATATTTTTGCAATAATTTATGTGTTCCATTGCTCCGTAATATATAATTTTCTAACAACTGGTATCAGAGTTGAAGGTCTATTTGGTTGATAAACTCGCATGAAAGAAGGGTTCCTGGTTCGAGTGGGATCAATGGTGGAAGATGGTAAGTTTAGGGTCGAGAAATTTAACGGCCAAAACTTCTCGCTGTGGAAGATGCAGATGGAAGATTATCTGTATCAGAAAGATCTATACCTACCATTGGGCGGAAAAACAAAGATGCCGACGGGTATGAAAGATGAAGAATGGAACCTTCTCGATAGAAAGGCACTAGGAACAATACGGTTGTGCCTTGCTGCATCAATCGTCTTCAACATTTCGAAGGAAACCACGACAAAGGGTTTGATGCAGATGTTGTCGAAACTATATGAAAAACCCTCGGCCTCAAACAAGGTATTTCTTATGAAACGGTTATTTAATATGAATATGTCGGAAGGTGGATCTGTTGCAAACCATTTAAATGATTTTAATACAGTTACAAGTCAGTTAAGTTCTGTAGGGGTAAACTTTGATGATGAAGTTAGAGCTCTGTTATTCTTGTGCTCATTACCAGAAAGTTGGAATGGTTTGGTAATGGCCATTAGTAACTCCGTTTTTGGATCTAGTACTTTAAAGTTTGATGATGTTGTCAGTGCTATCCTTAGCGAGGAAATGCGACGGAAAAGCTCCGGTGAGACATCGGGAAATGATTTGAGTGCAGAGTCTAGAGGAAGAAAAATGGAAAGAGGAAAGAGCTCAGGATATCGCAGTAAATCAAGGAAAGGCAGATCCAAGTCCAGATCGGGGATAGTGTGCTGGAAATGTGGAAAGAAAGGACACCTAAAGAAAGACTGTAGATCTCGGAAGGGAAAAGAAGGAGATGCACAACAAGAAAACAATCATGAAGCAAATGTGACAGGTGAGGTGTTACAAGATGCTTTGATTCTTTCTTTTGAAAATATTATTGATTCCTGGGTGGTAGATTCAGGGGCTTCATTCCATGCCGCACCTGATAAGAAATACTTTCATGACTATGTTCAAGGAGATTTTGGACAAGTTCATCTGGGTGATGATAAACCCTGTAAAATCATTGGAATGGGTAAGGTTCTTGTAAAACAACAGAATGCAAACTAATGGATGTTAAAGGAGGTAAGGCATGTTCCAGATCTAAAGAAAAATCTGATTTCAACAGGGCAGTTAGGCGGTGAAGGTTGTGTGACAACTTTCACAGATAAAGCTTGGAAGGTCACTAAAGGAGCCCTGGTAATAGCAAAAGGCGAAAAGGTTGGTACATTGTATTTATGCAATGGTATTTCTAACTCTGTTAATGCTTTAACTTCCAAAGGAGCAGATGCAACATTATGGCATCATAGGCTCGGACACATGAGTGAAAAGGGGATGAAGATTCTTCACTCAAGGAATTTGTTGCCAGGTTTGAAGAATGTTGATTTGGACTTCTATGAGAATTGCATTTATGGAAAACAGAAGAGAGTCAGATTTCTCAGAGTTGGGAAAGAAAAGAAGAATGAGAAATTAGAGCTTGTGCATACAGATGTATGGGGACCTGCTCAGGTGTCATCTCTCGATGGCTCTCGTTATTATGTTACTTTTATTGATGATGCAACTAGAAAAACTTGGATTTATTGTATTAAGAATAAATCTGATGTATTTGATACTTTCAAGAAATGGAAAGCTTTGGTTGAGATTGAGACAGGAAAGAAATTGAAGTGTCTTAGATCAGACAATGGAGGTGAATATTGCAACAAAGAGTTTGATAGGTACTGTTCAGAGCATGGAATTCGCAGAGAGAAGACAGTTCCAAGAACACCACAATAAAATGGTGTCTCAGAAAGGATGAACAGAACAATCATGGAGCGTGCAAGGTGCATGAGATTACATGCAGGATTGCCTTTACAGTTTTGGGCAGATGCTGTAGATACTGCTGTTTATCTAATAAACAGAGGGCTTTCAAGTTCCTTGGATGGTGGTGTTCCAGAGGAAGCATGGACAGGTAAAAAGGTAAACTACTCTATTTTAAAGCCTTTTGGTTGTGAGGCCTTTGTCCATATTGATAAAGAAAATAGAACAAAGCTTGAGGCAAAGTCAAAGAAATGTACCTTTATTGGATATGGTGTTAATGATTTTGGTTATTGCTTATATGATTACAAAAATCACAAAATCATTAGGAGCAGAGATGTAATATTCAATGAAAAGGTCTTGTATAAGAATCTGTTGCAGGAAAAGAAACAGGAAAAGGAAAACAAGGAATACACAGTTCTTGATGAAATCAATGAAAAAGAAAAGGTGCCTGAAAATAATAATAATCAACAACCACAACAACAACAACCACCACAACAAAAACATGCACCCCAAACACCTGAAAGTGGTGTTAGAAGATCTACTAGGATAAGTAGACCCCCTGAACGATACTCTCCTTCATTATATTATTTATTGTTGACTGATTCTGGTGAACCCGAATGTTATGAAGAAGCAATGCAGGTTGAAAGCAGGAAGAAGTGGGAGGTAGCCATGGAAGAAGAGATGGAATCTTTAATGCATAACCAGACTTGGGATTTAGTCAGGTTGCCTGTAGGAAAAACTACATTGAAGAATAAATGGGTTTACAGGCTGAAGGAAGAAGATGGAGGAAAATAGAGGTATAAAGCTAGACTTGTGGTGAAGGGGTTTGCATAGAAGAAAGGTATTGATTTTGATGAAATATTTTCTCCTGTTTTTAAAATGACTTCAATTAGAACCATTTTAAGTCTTGTAGCAGCTGAAGATTCGCATCTTGAGCAGTTAGATGTAAATACAACCTTTCTCCATGGGGATTTGGAGGAAGAGATATATATGCAGCAACCACAAGGATATGAGGTGAAAGGGAAGGAGAAACTAGTGTGCAGGTTGAAGAAGAGCTTGTATGGCTTAAAACAGGCTCCAAGGCAGTGGTATCTAAAATTTGACAAGTTTATGTCTGAACAAGGTTATACTAGATGTCACTCTGATCATTGTGTTTATTTGAAAAAACAAAATGATGGCAGCTATATTACATTGTTATTGTATGTAGATGACATGCTTGTTGCATGATCTAACATGCAGGAAATAAATGTGCTCAAAAGAAAATTGGCAAATTCATTTGCAGTGAAGGATTTGGGAGCTGCAAAACAAATCCTTGGTATGAGAATAACTAGAGACAGGAAAAATCGTAAATTAACATTGTCTCAGAATGAGTACATACAAAGGGTGTTGAAAAGATTTAACATGCACAATGCAAAACCAGTTAGTACACCTTTTACTAGCCATTTCAAACCTAGCAAGGAAATGTGCCCAAAGACCCAAGAAGACATGTATTATATGTCTAAAGTTCCATACGCATCAGCAGTTGGAAGCTTAATGTATGTAATGGTCTGCACAAGGCCTGATATTGCACATGCAGTGGGAGTTGTAAGCAGGTACATGAACAATCCAGGAAAGCAACATTGGATGGCAGTGAAATGGATTCTCAGATATTTGAAAGGTACCACAAATCAAGAATTATGCTTTGGTGGTTCAAACATCTCCCTACAAGGATATGTTGATGCAGATATGGCAGGTGACAGAGATAACAGGAGGAGCACTACAGAATATGTATTTACTGTTGGAGGAACAACTGTCAGTTGGGTTTCAAACATCCAAAGTGTTGTTGCACTTTCAACAACAGAAGCAGAGTATGTTGCTGCTACAGAGGCTAGTAAAGAAATGATTTGGTTACAAAGGTTTTATGGGTGAATTGGGTAAGGAGCATGATATGGGCACGTTATACAGTGATAGCCAAAGTGCCATTCATCTTGCAAAGAACTCAGCATTTCATTCCAGGACTAAACAAATACAGCTCAAGTACCATTTCATATGATCAGTGTTGGAAGATGGAGAGTTGAAGCTGGAAAAGATACACACTAGCCAGAATCCTGCAGATATTCTAACAAAAGTTGTAACTAGGGAGAAACTGAGAATATGCTCAGTTTCAGTTGGTCTTCAAGGATGACGATGAAGATGAGAAACAACCAGGTCCAAAGAGGAGTCATTGTCCAGCAAATGGAGCAGCGGTGGAGTTGCTACAATCAGTCTCCAAGTGGGAGATTGTTGGGTGTGGAGCCTGATAATCTTCTATATTCAAAGGTAGCGCCACATAGGACCCCAGTTTGAAATGGGGGCGGCAACGCCACCCGTAAAATATTCGCTGCAGGGGGGGTCCAGGGGGGGTGGCTGCGACCTTTGGGAGCCCACCCCTAGCGGGGGGTTTCGGGGGCAACGCCCTCGAAGCTAAAAACATATGTAAAATTGCCTTGTAAAAGTATAGTAATTTCTAGTCAATCTGGGCCGTTCATTAGGCAGATGATCTGACTGTAGAACTTATGTTTAGTTTAGGGTTTTTTGCCCTAGAAGGCAACCCCTCTCTTTTTATGAGGGCATTGTATTTGAGGCTGTGTGATAAATGTGTATTCGGTGAGCGAGAAACAAAGAGGTGAGACTGTGAGAGAAAACAGAGGATATTAAAACGGATTTGCTGTAGGTTGTGTCTCTTCATTTTGCTGGATAATAGAAAGGAAGGACTGGTTGTTCGGGGTGGACGTAGCCCAAACTGGGTGAACCACGTATATCTGTGTCTCTCTTGTTTTGTGCATTTTCTGTGTTTATATTTCTGCAATATTTTATGTGTTCCATTGCTCCGTAATATATAATTTTCTAACAATCTTCCTACAAGATGCTATGTAGAGCCTGTTGAATTTCAATTAATATTTTGTAAATATATTGATTTGTCATAAATGAAAAATATTGAAGTCATGAAAAAGACAAAAGAGGGAACATCAAAGGTCACTCAAAAGCTCAGAGGTCATGAGGAAGTCCAAAAGTCATAGGAGAAGGTGAAAGGTCACCCTCCTCATTTCTATAAATGTTCGACAAATGGAGAATAGGGGTAAGGTGTAAGATATTCTTGAGCTTAGCAAAATGAGGCTTTACCTCGATATGCCAAAGAAATTTATCGTGATTGGACAACTCGTGTAAAGGGCAGGCCAACTAGGAAAAATAAGAGACATATTTTCTATAGAAATTAATACCTACCATAGAACTCTTGAGGTAATGAGCATTAGAAGGTGCTGGCCATTGTGCCAAATCCTATACCTAGGAGGGATCTAGTCGAAATCCTTATGAATCAAGTATGAATCCTAAATATTGAATTGATGGTTATCCAAAATAGAAATTTTTCTCTTTTACCTGAACTTTATGTGTCTGCAATAGCTCAAGTGTGTTGTGGATGTGTTGTAGATGTTCTACCAAAAATTTATTGAATACCAAAATATCATCAAGATAAATGATCATAAAATTACTTAGGTATAGCCTAAACATAAAATTGATTAATCTCATAATTGTGGCCGATGCATTTGTCAATGTCAATGGCATGACCGACCATTTAAATAGCCCAAAGTCCGTTTTAAAAGCAACCTTCCATGTGTATGTTGCATGCATGCGAACTTGATGGTAGTCGGATGTCAAATCCATCTTTGTGAAGACGCAAGCCTCTTGTAAGCGGCCTAACAAATCCTTAGTCTGGGGTAGGAGATAACATTTTTTAATGGTAGCTTTATTAAGTCCATGTTAATATCTCACTAGATGTTATTAAAAATCATCCTTTTTGGGAATAATAAAAGCAGGATATGCACATGGGGAGGATGAAGGCTGGATATGACATGATGCTAGAAGTTTTACATGTTAGCATTCTATCGTAGTTGCCTCTCGAGGAGTAAGGAAATAGGATGGGACATTCATAAAAGAAGCACTATGAATAAGATTGATTTTTTTTTCTTCAATAAAGCATGTTGGGGGTATCCCCAGGGGCCGTGTGAATACATTTGTCAACTCTTGAAGCAGGGGAACCATATCAGATATATTGAATTAATGAGATTATTTAGTCTGATAGGGTGAACCAAACAAAGAGAAATGAAATGTTTCAAACTAATTTTCTTAATGGGTAGAGAGATTGTAGTTTTAAGAATCAACAACCTCTCCATTCATTTGGCTCAAAGAATTGGGAAAGTGAAAGTGTGTATCCAACCCTGGAGGGTGTCTCTGTTACTACAAATTGATTAGCTCATGGAGGTCCATGGCCAAATCCTAGGTTGGTGAGTCCTTAGATGTGGCTACTTTATGAGGCAACATGATTTTCATCCACCCAAATGGATCAAAATGTAGATCTTAGTGATGAGATGTCTCCAATCACCTTGAGTAAGGAACACCAGGAAGGGTATTGAATAACTAAGGGCATGGAACTAATAAGCCACAAGTCTATGAAAAAAGTATATATATTTGAAAAGTTGGATGGCTTCCCATCTACTCCTTGATGTTTAGTAGCAGTGTGATGAGATATTCTATTCTCATACCAATTGATCTACAAATGGATCTAAAAATTATTAATCATACATGAAACAATGAAACAAAAAAGACATAAATAGAAATATCCTAAAAAGAATACCCACATTATGTTATTTGGTGGTTTTTATTATTTTGTAAGTCTATTATATTTTTGGCTTGGGGTCTTGTTATTGTTATGTTGTGTCATTGTTACGAGGCTTTGGATTTTAGCTATTATAACTTCCTTAAGTCATCTCAAAATGTGTGGGACCTCTAGTTTTAAGCTTGTTTTTTAAAAGGAAGGAGCAATAATTGCTTCAAGTTTTTGCAGAAACTATCTCTTGCTTTCCCCTTTGGCTTGGATTACATGGTCACCTTGGGTTCTCTCCTTTCTATGAAGCCTCCTTCCCGGTTCAAATTCATTCTTAGGTCCCTTTAATAGTTTCTTTTGTTGGTCCTTTTCCCTATGGTATTTTTGTCTCATTCTTGTTAGTTTATAGTCTTTTGTGTTCCATCCTTCCCAATATGGTGTGCATTTTTGACTCTAGGAGTCATTGGGGGAAAATGGGCTCTTATCATCCATCAAGTTCAAGGGCTCAATACTTGGTATAATGTTTAGATGCAATATTTTTGTAGTCCACCCATCCCGAAATCAGATGAGAAATCCAAAATGTAGAAAGAGAGGCTAGGATTGAAAAATGATTCATCATAGATTCAAGGATTGAGGAATATGTAGGAGGATAGGTTTTAGATGTTGGAAACTCTAGAATTCAACAAATCATATAGCATTCAACTATACAAACAATAAAAAAATGATAAAATTGTTGGCCGAGTGCTTGGAAACCCAACAAGAGATTTTATTGTGCATTAATGAAGTGTGGAAGTATATGAGGAAACTCATTAATAAAGTATCAGTGTTTTCCAAAAAGTTATCAAATTTGGATTTTTCCAATTTAAAAGAGAACATTAACGTCACAAACATTATCTAGGTGGACTCACCATCTACATAAATGATCTTTCTGTTGATTTTTGTTATGCGAACTAGTGGTAACAATGTTGCAATCATATGAGAAGTAGGTCCAAAGTTTGTTAGCATTAGCTTGTTTTAAATTTTACCATCTTTTTGGTTTTTTTCGTATGATCAAATAGTTTATGTGGACAAAATCCATGCTACTATGCCACTATTATAGTTTCTCTAGTGACAAGCAAGTAGTAATAATGATAACTCTATGTGATTTTATTACAAACTAATATAAAGTTCCCCTAATTATTTAAAACAATTGTTATTTCTACATCTTTTAATGGAATAATTTGTGATTAAAAAAGAAGAAGTTATTTTATGATCTATGATCATTTCAAGAACCAAAGCATATGATATACATTCATAAATTCTCCATTATATATTTCTTAATTACAATTTTTAAACATTGTCATTTTTTAATACACTTTACAAATCCCACTTTATAACACTTTTAGATCCTTCTAAATGTAACTTATAACTAAAAAAATGGCACCTAGGTTAAATACTGTAAGAACAAGTTTTCCTCAATTAAAAACATGGTAGTTGAATGAACAACATTTTTTGAATTATCTCAATAGTCAATTTTACACAGGTCATTGATGAAGCTTGAATCATTTCGCAAAACCATTAGGGAACATCCACTGCAACTGATTAAAGTCAATTGAACTCAATGCAACATACCCTTGATGATGTATTCATGCAACATAACCATCAATGAACCTAACAATTTGACATAAAATTGGCTTAATTGAATGTTATAGTCACATAAATATTGAGGAATATCATAACCAAACATAATCCTCGAGGAACATCACAATCCAACATAGCCCTTGAGGGATGTCACTGTGAATATATTAGCCATATTATAAACCTCTTACCATCTTGAAAAATGGTCAAATGTAGTAAGCCATAATCAAACATGATGAAATAATAGTCAAACATGGTTAACAATAATAAATCATTATCAAATTATACTTGCATGGTCTAGTATAATTAACAATAATAAACTATTTCATTCATAATTTTATATTCCCAATGAAAGTTAACGAAAATCAATGTAGCATAACCATTAAAGAGCATATGAGTTTTGTTGGCACGCAAGATTTTGACAAACCCGAGATTTTCTATACAGTGGCCAACAAAAACCTGCTCAACATCGACCCTTTCAGCAACACCCATGGAGTGGGTGAAGTCTCACCCGAGATGCTAATGGGTGACTATCAGAACTAGGTTTCCGTAGTGTGATAGAATTGTCTATGGCTTAAGACATTGGACTCTCACTGGATAGACACTTAACCATCGTCCTAGGCGTACGCACAACATAGGACCTTTTAGCCCCTTGGATCACTAGTTAGCACGCAAATCACAAATGCCAATGCTTAGAGGGCTAAAATGACTTATCCCTTAATCAGTCAAGCTAAAATTAACAACAACAGACAATGTTCATTATAGAGACACAATAAAATGTGAATACATTACTAGAATTTCAAGTAATCGAACCTTTCAAGACATCCACAAATACTTAGAGCTACAACATGGCATTAAATGCATATTAACCTAATACACCACAAACATAAACATACATTCAACAAAGTATTAGGGCCAACCCAACCATCCATCATATTATATCATCATATAAGAAAATGCGCTAGGCACTATAATGCAACAATCACACCATCCGACTCACCAACCATTGATCTCTGAATAACGTACAAAATAGGAAAAGGAACATACAATGCAAAAACATCATATATATATATATATATATATATATATATATAACTTTACATCATTGGATGCATAGTAGCTAAAAACTTGGACATGAAGACCTAGGACTCCAAACAAACCCAGACAAAAAATAATTGTAGAAGATAGATGTAGAAATACAATCTTCGTCTTTAGAAACCGTCGTTCTTCACTAGTCTACCTTCTAACTCTCGATCCGTCTCGAGCATCTCCTTTTATCTATATCTAATAGCTCCTTAAACCTTTTCGACTTTCTTCCCTATTTCTGTAGATGCCCTCTAGGTCATTAATATATTTTCCCATACCTCCCGTAGTTGGCCCATGCATGCTTAAAAACCTTTTGAAATACCTCTCACTTGTTTGTTCCACTTCATCAACCTTCCTTTACCTGTAAAATGTCTCTAACTTACCTCTTGCCACAAAAACCTCTCCTGCCTCTCTACTTCTAAAAAATCCTAACTGCCTATCCTTCCTTGCACACTTCCCTCTCTCTAGATGCTGACTCCTTCCTCTTGTGCGGTACCTCCCTATGCTGCACCTCTTCCTCTTGCACTAGCTCCCTCTGCTGTATACCGTCAACTACTCTCACACTCCTCTATCTTCCTGTGCAGTCACCTACTTAGCAAAAATATAAAAAAAAAATTCCAGGCTCCAACATGCCCCCAACACAATACTATGGCTCATCACGAGCGACTCAGTCCTCCTTTTGTGAGGTGAGATTCTCTTTTATGACCCTATGTAAGGCCCCCAAAGCTTCTTCTTACACCTTGATTATGGATTTGAGTTATTCCCTCTTATTGCTATCCTTGTACATTGTTCTAGTGGTCGGATCCTAAGTGACAACACCGACATCCTCATTGCTTGCGTTCTGTACGTTCTTCAATAATTCATTGCATTCATTAGTTACTATAAGCACTTATTCATGAAGGTTAGTCTAGGGATTTTATGTTCATAGAGCTTGTAACTTTGTTTACTAAGCTAGATAGGTTTGTTCTTGTATTACACTTTGCTTCTCAACAAAACTCATCACACCTATTCTCTACTTGATTTGACGGATTTTCTCATTGACCTTCACAATTTCCTCGTTTTCCTTTACTAAAATTGGAACTGTTGACAGGTTGTTCCATAGCTGATCACCTTGCTCAATCATGTCCTAACACCATCACATGTATTTGACCAATTGATTCGTGACTTGTTGCGCCAATTCCTTATGCCTCCTCTCCTCCGGTGGTGTTTGCAATTGCTGAAGTGTCTTTGCTTTTGCCACTTATGCCTTTAAACCTGGTATTGATTCTCGAATCTTGGCTGTCATGTCCTTGGCTGAAACAGAGTCATCAATTGACCCTTATATAAGCTCCCCATATACTTGTGCTAGGTTAGTGTGCCATTCTACCTTGTCGTCTAGTAGCTGCTCTTGTTCTTAGCATAACTACTTCTGACTTTTTTGCATATGTTCCATCTCTATGTTGGTTGCCGTAATTTTTCCATGTAATTCACAGACTCTGTTGCACTACAACCGAGTTAATACTTCTATGTCCAACCATGATAGGGTCAAATTGATTTGATATGTATCAACAATTCTTTGTTGTGCAACCCCTTCCCACACTTGCATAACTTTGTTTAACAAGCAAAATATCCTTCTAGGCTTCTCGGATGAAGGTGCACTGGGTGTAGATGAGCGAGCTTGGGGTTGCAATCCAAACCCTATAGTGTGGAGTCCTTCAAGATCATACAAAACTTCTCAGAGGGTTAGTTTGGTGCTTAATTCACTTACTGTATGTTGCAGCTTATATAACTTCACCGTCACCAAATCCTCCATTTGCTCACCGATCCTTTCAAATTCATCTTTTGTCAACATAGTTTGGATCGAAGATACGTGGTTAACATTTTGCTTCTTCCTGGCTTGTGTCGTCGCTACGCTTCCTACGCTACTTCTTAGAAATCGTTTCTTTCTTGATGCCGCATGTTCCCCTAATGCTATTGGCACTCCCTATGGCTCATGCTTTGGAACAACTGGGGATTACGCTCCCTATTTCTCCTAGCCCAAAGGGGTCCCGTTAGTCTCTTCCTTGTTTAAACTATCTTCAACATCCAGATTGTTGTCCATTTCTATTCTCTAATTATATTCCCACAAGTCGATTATTGTCTAGGCCTCCTGCACTATCAAACTGTAGCTTGTCTTTCACCAACACTAATTCGGGTCCCTGCACGACAAGATCTAGATGAAATGCTGTTCAAATTTAAACCGAGGCACAACCTTAAATTTTGCTATAATCTCTTCAAGTAGCTGAGGTTTCTCCCAAATAACTTTGCACAACATGTCCCCTTAGAGAAACAACATCATTGTGTTGATATTTTTCCGCTCTGGTTCTTTCAAAGTCCATAGGTTCTAGAATTCTGCTGCTAAGATGGGTCGAGAAGGGTTAGTGATGGGATGGAAGCTTTCTATCCTTTGCCAATTGACTAAAGCAATTATGATCAAAAGTTACGCGTAATGGAACCCTACATTCCAATATTGAGTGTCCAAACAATCATGTTGGAATTGCTTCAATAGAAAAGATAGCCAACCCATCCTTTCTCCTTTGGCTCAACGGTTTGCCACCACAATAACCTCGGTTGGAACCTAATTCACCCATCATTTACGTAATAACTTACAAGCTATAGCATGTGTAACAAATCTGGTGGACTGATCATTAACCAGCGAAATCAAATACCCTCGCTTTCCCTTTTTTTATAAGTTCCAGTCACCTACACACTAAGATTTTTGTAAATAATTATGGTCCCCGGATCTTCTCCGTCAACTAGCAGGTCCATAATATTACGAATTAGCTCTACAATCAACGAGACTAGTCTATCAATCCAAAAACATCCACCATGAACATAATCTAGCAACCACTTGTGACTGTGCTCACTTCATCCCCTCGCCAAAAATGTGGGATTTGGAAAAGGTGCAAAATCCCACTTGTCTCTAAGCCACAAACCTATGTTTGTAGTTCCAGTTTGGGCACCTTATTTGGAGTCAGTACCAATTGCAGACAGTCTTGGAGGTTTGGGATCTGAGAGGCGTCACAAAGATCATGATTTGAATATTTAATGCACTCCAGAAAACTGAGTCTGCATTTCCCCCGTTTTGTGTACCCCTGGTGGAAGATGCAATATTTCTATAGAATACTTACAATTTCTAGGGTTTGTCATCGAAGTCTGGGATTATTTTAGCAGTGGTACGTACCATAGCTCTACTCTGTAGCCAAAGGTTTCTATTTGTTTTTCCTTCTCTAAACTTGGCTCTGTGATGGTTTCCTCACTCATCATATTTGAGCCTTCCCTCTTGGAGGATGCCTTGCTTTTCTATGCTCTCTCAACCTTATTCTTCAATGAGAACAAAGGGAACTTTGCACATGGCTTCCATTCCTTAGACGCTTGAATCTCTCTTCCCGTAGCTTGATACTTGTCACGATTACACCAAAAATCTCAATCTTCTCTACTCGGCTCGACTCTGATTCAAGCTCTCTATGCAACTTCTATTTCACATACTCCTCTCCATTTATTCTCTTCAATTACCCAACTATCACAACTTTACTGCACTCATTCATCTGCCAGAATCGTACTTTCACATTCCCCTTTCACCCTTTTGAACCATCACCTTTTTATGACAACATGATCTGTGTTATGAAACCAACTCAAGAAAAAGATAGAAAAGATAGATCAACGCCTTAGAATTCAGCCTCTTTGAGGGGGAAACCTCCTTTACACTACATAGATGAACAATTCTTGGATGATTCAAATGACAAAACCTCCTTTCTATATAGGAGTCTAAGGAGTCACAATATAACCCAGCCGACCTAACAATAATAATATAAAGCCACAAAAATAACAATAGAGGGATTCTATGGGGCACAGTAATAACAATATGGGGACAATAGGGGCACAACAATATTAATAAGGGATACAACTACAATAGTAATGGGGTAACCACTAGTATTATAGGGACCCAACATGCCCCTCTCATTCAAAAAAGTGTTGTCCTCAACGCTTGAGTAGTTTTGGATGCTTCTGTATAAAATTCTCATCCTCCCATGTGGAATCTTCAATGGATAAGTTCTTCCACTTGATAAGATACTCCGAAATTGATTGATTTCGTAGCTGTCGAGTTCTTGTTTTGGTGACCTCTTTTGGTTCCAATATAATTTTTCCTTCCTCGTCAAGTTCTGGCAATATTGTTTGAACTGGGAGCTTGTCACCTATAACCTTCTTTA
The DNA here is from genome assembly GCA_031772625.1 of Pinus tabuliformis. Classification (NCBI taxonomy): domain Eukaryota; kingdom Viridiplantae; phylum Streptophyta; class Pinopsida; order Pinales; family Pinaceae; genus Pinus; species Pinus tabuliformis. The sequence continues at coordinate 241,778,506 of CM062815.1, forward strand.
AACATGAAACATGGAAAACTGGGTACAATCGAGAAGCTGCAAGAAGCTCCAATTTGTATACCATAGTACTAATCTTTTGCAACACCTTGTACGGACCATAATACTTTGGTGATAATTTATTATCCTTTTTAGCTTGCTTGAGGGACATTTGCTTATATGGTTGTAGCCGTAGGAATACCTAATCACCTACATCAAAACTTCTTTCACTGCGATGTTGATTTGCCTGTTGTTTCATTCTATTCTGTGCCAACACGAGGTTATCCTTTAAGAGTTGGAGGACTTGTTGTTGATGTTCGATGTGATGTTCCACTACTTGAACCTTAGAATTTTCTCTTAAATATGATGTGATGGATGGTGGTTGATATCCATAAAGTGCCATAAATGGGGTCATTTTTGTTGTTGTATGGAAGGAAGTGTTATATCACCATTCAACCAGAGGCTACCATTTGACCCATTGTGTCTGTTTATTAGATAAAAAGCAACGAAGATATCCTTCCAAACATTTGCTTACTATCTCAGTTTTCCCATCAGATTGAGGATGATAAGATGAGCTATGAGCTAACTGAGTACCAAGAAAAGAAAATAATTCTGTCCAAAAATTTCCAGTGAAAATGGGATCTCTGTCACTTACAATAATCTTTGGGTTTCCATGTAGCTTTTGAATTGTTTCCATAAATGCAATAGAAACTGTACTGGCTTTAAATGGATGTGATAATGCACAAAAGTGTGCATACTTGGTAAGTCTGTCAACTACCACCATGATGACACTCTTTCCCTCAGACTTGGGTAAACCTGTGATAAAATCCATTGAAACCTCCTCCCAACGTTGGCTTGGAATGGATAAAGGTTGTAATAGACCCGGTGTCTTAATTGTTTCAACTTTATTTTGTTGGCAAACCAAACATTCCGGCACAAACTTTTGAATATCTGATTTAAGGCCATCCCCAAAAAATTCTTGCTTAACCCTGTGGTAAGTTTTTAAAAATCCTAAGTGCCCTCCTAAGGGAGAAGTGTGCAATTCTATAAGAATCTTTTGTTTTAGTTGAGAATTCTTACAGAGGTATAAGCGATCTTTGTACCATAACGAATCATTTTTCCAGCTAAATGTATCAGACGTACTGGAATCTTGTTGTAATTTTCAAATAAGTGCCCACACTTCTTCGTCATTCTTCCATTCCTCCCTTGCTTCGTTTATCCAATCTGGTTGGATAATAGAAATGGCGCAAAACAATGCTTCCACATCCTCATTATTTCTTGAGAGTGCATCTGCCACCACATTTTGCTTCCCTTTTTTGTAGATGATTTCAAAGTCATAACCCAACATCTTTGTGACCCACTTTTGTTGCTCTTCAGAGGATAATCTTTGTTCTAAAAAGTATTTAATGCTATCATGATCCGTTTTTACCTTGAAGTGTCTTCCCATTAGGTAGGGTCACCATTTCTTAAGTGCATGGAGTATTGCCAACATTTCCTTCTCATAAATAGCTTTGTGTAAAAACTTTCCCTTGATTGGACGACTTTCAAAAGCAATGGGTCTTTCATCTTGCATTAAAATAGCACCAATTCCATTTCCTGAAGCATCACATTCCACAATAAAGGTTTTTGTGAAGTTCGGTGTAGCTAAGACCAGTGCTTGGCACATTGCCTCTTTAAGATGTTCGAAGGCCTTTGTTGCTTTGGAGTCCATGAAAATGCATCTTTCTTCAATAATGTTGTTAGAGGTGCTGCTATTCTCCCATAATTCTTAACAAACTTGCTATAATACCCTGTCAACCTGAGAAATCCTCGCAGATGCTTTATGGATGTGGGGATTTTCCATTCCTTAATGATTTTAATTTTGCTAGGGTCTACCTTAACTCCTTCATGAGATACAATATGACCCAGATATTCCACCTCGTGTACTCCAAAGAAACATTTGGATCTTTTTGCATATAATTGTTTCTCCTCCAATAGTTGTAGCACCCTGTCAACATGTTCAACATGATCCTTCCAAGACTTGCTGTAGATTAGTATATCATCAAAAAATACTAACACAAATTTTCTAAGGAATGGTTTGAAAATGGAATTCATCAAACCTTGAAATGTTGAAGGTGCATTGGTAAGGCCAAAAGGCATGACCAAAAATTCATAATGACCCTCATGAGTTCTAAATGCTGTTTTCAGAATGTCTTCAGTCTTCATTTTTTGATGATATCTTGAACGAAGATCCAACTTGGTGAAGTAAATTGATCCATGCAATTCATCCAGTAATTCATCAATGACAGGAATGGAAACTTATCTTTAATAGTGAGCTTGTTGAGCTCCCTATAATCCGGACACATGCGCCATGATCCATCCTTCTTGTGCACCAATACTACTGGAGTAGAGAAAGAACTTTGACTCGGTTGAATTATACCAGCCTCTAGCATTTCTGCAAACATACGTTCAATTTCACTCTTTTGGACATAGGGATATCTGTACGGCCTGATGTTTGGAGGAACACTTCCTGGAATCAGATGAATAGCATGATCATGATCACGAATAGGTGGGAGACCTTTGGGAGTCTCAAATACCTTGGAATGATTGTCCAAGACTTTTTGGAGATCTGGAGAAATAGATGATTCCAATGTGGAAACATCTAGCGAACATAATTGTGCAATTACACCTCTTTGTTCCTTTTTTAGAAGCTTTGTCATACCATTAGAGCTGATTATCTTTCCGGTTTCCCTGCAATACCCCTTAATTCAACTTCCTTTCCTTCCACAGAAAATTTCATGAAAAGTTCTTGAAAATTAAAAGCTATTGTACCCAAGGATTGTAGCCATTGGACTCCTAGTACAACATCAGCACCTCCCATTGGAATGGAAAGCATTGGGCTAGTCAATACATATTCTCCCATGGATAGCTTGATATTATGGCACTTTCTAGAGCAATTTATTGTTCCTCCATTTGCAACCATCACTTGACACTCTGGTGCTGGATATAAGAAGCAATTCAATTCTTTTGCTACCTTACAATGAATAAAATTGTGGGTACTTCCTGAATCAATCAACACTATTACCTTTTTCTTCTTGATTTGTCCTTCTATCTTGATGGTTTGAGGAGTGGTAATTCCCGCCAATGCATTACAAGATATGGTCGGATTCATTTCTTCTTTATCTAGGCTTTGTTCCTGGAGTATATCCTCTTCTTTTGACCTTTCTTGCTCCTTTTCTTCTTCCTCTTCACAATCTATGTAGAATAATTTCTTCTCAGCACACTTATGACCTTTAGTGTATTTGCTATCACAACTGTAACAAAGCCCTTTTGCTCTTTTTTCTTCCAATTGTTGTGGTGTCAACCTTATAGGTTGTGGAAGACTAGGGGCAAAAACACTTCCATCTTTATAGTTGTGAGTGGTATGCTTCCTGGTTGCCATAATTTTGCTTTCCATTTTTCTTGCTAACCTGAATGCCTTCTCTAATGAATCAGGTTCCCAAAGGCGAACATCATGTTGGATATTATCCTTTCCCTATGAACACATCAATCCTATGCTCCTCTGGAATATTTTTTACCCTTATGTTCAATTTTTGGAACTCCTCAATGTGCTCCATTATTGAACCCTTTTGTTTGAGACTTATCAATTGGCTAAAAAAAGTGTTGCTTTTTGTATCCTCATAATGTGCTATCAATTCTTCCGTAAAAATTGCCCAAGTGATAATTTGTTTACGAGAGCAAAGCCATTGATACCATACAAACTGATTTGGTTCCAAATATAAAGTTGCAATACGTACCTTTTGTGTGTTTTGCACATTATTGAGATCGAAAAATTGCTCCATCTGTAATATCCATGTTGCGGGATCCTTGCCATCAATATTCCTCATATCGATTTTTGGAATATGGTGGGTCTTCGATCCAACATTAGAGTCTATGAAATCATGATTAACATTTCTTTTGTTCGCATCATGAGTTTCCTTTACTACCTTTTCACCATTATAATATTTCTTGTAGAAAATTTGTCAAATCTATATTCAAATTTGCCATGTATCTCTTCAAATCTATCTTCAAATCATCCATCTTAGCTTCCACACCCTTTATCTTAGCTTCTATTAGCTTTTGTGAGAGTGACATTTGTTGCACTTGGTCTTGTAATTTTGATATATCATGTAGCATTTCTTCCTCTTCTTCATGAGTCATGCTAGAGCTTTTGGGTTGCTTACTAGGTGTTTGCATTTTCTTTCCATGGGGCATCAGTTACCGATAATAATGCTCTACTATTCCCTTTTAATTCCTTCAAAATAATTTTTCAAACCAAGCTTAAGCAAAAATTTAAAAAAATCCTACACACCTTTTTCACTTTGTAGGAGCTCGATATTGCCTCTGATGTATCTCTGTAATTTCGGATCATCTAGTTCTGAAATTGAGACTTGCAGTAGCCCTCTGTGTTTTCTTTCCAATGCCACTAGTTTGATCCAAATTGGATTCTCCAAGGAAGAGTTATGCGAAATCTCCCACAGTGACCTGATTATAGACTAATTCAGTAGAGCGAACTTGTACGACGTGCCACAAGTCATTGTTTCAACCTTTGGCTTTGAAAAATATATACTAGAAACTAAAATCCGTCATCTTTCTATACCTTCTTACAAAATTTCAATCCGATGCTCAGAGAGAAAGTTATGACGATTTTCCCCAGGTCACCTGTTTGGAATGTAATTCAGGAGTCTGCGAAAAGACCAACTTCCTCAGATCATATCTCCGCAAATATACCACAAAAATATCTGAAATTTGGAACCAAGATTTAGCGCGATTTCTTCTCAAATGGGTTTTTTTTTTAGCTTCTAAAACATCACAGAAATATAGTTATAGAGAAAATACCACGATGACCTGTTTGGAGCAGCAAAACCCTAGAATCCAAAGCTCTGATACCAAATGTTATGAAACTAGCTGAAGAAAAGATAGAAAGTTAGATCAATGCCTTAGAATTCAGCCTCTTCGAGGGGGCAACCTCCTTTATATTACATAGATGAACAATTCTTGGATGATTCAAATGACAAAATAACCCAATATAACCCAATATAACCTAACCGACCTAACAATAATAATATAAAGCCAAAAAAATAACAATAGAGGGATTATATGGGGCACAGTAATAACAATATGGGGACAATAGGGGCACAACAATATTAATAAGGGATACAACTATAATAGTAATGGGGTAATCACTAGTATTATAGGGACCCAACAATTTGAGGTGATTTTCTATTCTAACTGGTGTCCTTTCTTCGTACATGGAGAAGACTAATGCCATTTCCGACCATGATTATGGTTCATCGAGGACAGTTTCCTTATCGAGTATCTGATTTTTCAAATTATTGTGATTTATTTTTTCTGGATATCCTTGCCAACTGTTAGCCAGATTCCGTACTAGCTATCCCTTCTGTGATTCAGTTCTGATGAAAATAATGTTCACACAACTGTCCCACACTTAGTGTTGATGTGATATTGACCTCAATATGTAGCAGACATTGTTCCATTACTTATCCTTACTGTCACTTCCCTTTCTTGAATGGAATTTTGATAAGGTGGCCCCCAAATCTACGAGGTATCTAGTCTGACATCCATGCTACGCAGTAACTTCTTCAATGCGCAATGTTCTGCTATCTCAGGATCATAAATAACTTGGCAACTCCTAACTTTAAAAACTACCATTCTAAACTTCCTACTAATCATCACCAATCTACCTTATTTATGTAAAATCGATAGACCGCTTCCTAGACTTGGTTGAGGTGAAGCACACATGAGCTCGACTGTCCCTATACAATTTCAGCCTACTCCCATTGACAAATCCCTTGCGCAGTGTACCATCCAAGTTCTTCAATTGTATCATGCCTACATCTATTATATGTTGAATAGAATAGGGTACCATCTAATGCATTTGGAACTTATCTAGATGTTTGAGAAACTTACTTTCATACAACAATGCTAAATCCCCAACATGGAATGTATTTCACTTGATCATCCTATCATGTCAGGCTTTATCCTGTGCCTTATGCACTTCTTGGTGGAAGTTGGCTGGTGTTCGATCTTCTTCTAATTGAAATAATTCTTGCAATATTTGCTCCAGTACCCCACCCTCAGTTAATTGCATAGCTATTGTGATGTGTAGGCTCGATATTAAGAACTCTATTGGCATAATAGCTTCCAGTCCATAAACTAGTCGGAAGGGTGTCTACCCAGTTAACTTCTTGCATGTAGTCATGTAGGATCACAAGACTATAGGCATCCTTAAGTCCTAATAATCAGTATGCCATTTCATACCTTAGTAAGCGCAGTCTCCAATATCTTATTTAATGCCTCCACCATTCCATTAGCTTGTGGGTGATAAGTGGTACCTTTTTGGTAATAAATTTCAAATTCCTTTGTTAGAGTTGTAATGGTCTTGTTCAGGAAATGCATACCTTGATCACTCATTAATATCTTGGGCATCCAAACTTGGTTTCCACATTTTTGAACAAGAAGCACACAACTTTTTTTGCGTTACAATACTTTATCAATGCAAATTCTACTCATTTGGTCAAATAATTTGTAGCTGTGATTATATAATGTGCACCAGTCCCTCTCGTTGGTGGGTCAATTGGTCCAACAAAGTCAATTTCCCATTTGTCAAATGAATGCAAAGTGAGTTGAAGGGCTAAGGAAATTTCATCTCATTGTGATGGCCTCCCCACTCTTTGGCATATGTTGCAAGTTCATTAATACTCCTTAGTGTCAACATGCACCGTGGGCTACCATAGTCATGTGTGTAGGATCCTCCACGACCTGTATAGTGCCCTCTTGCAACTCTCGCGTGCACTTTTGCTAGGATCATTAGCTATTATTGCTCCGTAATGCACATGTGTAGGATTCCATCCACTCCTAGTTTATATAGCGCTCCTATAATTAACTGATAATCAACTACTTTCACGACTAACTGCTTCTTTTGTGCCACAATGTAGTCTTATTGTGCCGTCTCTATGTTAAGAAACTATGCAATCTCTGTAAAGTAATCATCTATCATATTCACAACAAATAACTATGCATCCAACAGATTATCCTCCAAGTTCTGTGCCTCACCACCCAAGGTCAAACATGATAGATGATCAGGGCTTTCATTCAACCTACCAGGCTTAACCACCATGTGGAAATCATACTCCTAGAAGTAAATTAACCATATGCAAATATTCTCCCCCAACAAAGGCTTGTTGATGAGGTACTTCAATGCATAATGGTCAATGCATAGCTTGAACTTATTACCCAACAGGTAGTTTCTAAACTTTAGTAGGCCATTCACTATCACCAATCCTTTTCTTTCAGTCGTGGTATATTTATTTTCAGCAATTGACAACTTCCAGCTAGAAAAAGAGATAGGATGATCGATCTCTCCTTCCCCAGGTTGTGCCAAAATCACACCCAGTGTGATGGATGGGGCATCTACGTGTACATGGAACTCCTTGTTCAAATTCATAAATACTAGGATAGGCGTAGACACCAATTTCTCTTTAAAAGTGTCTAGAGCTTACTGACACTCGGTCCATTGGAAATTTGTCCTTTCTTTAATAACTTATCCATTGGTGTTGTTATCTTAGCATATTCTTGTATAAATTTTTAATAATACCCAGTATGCTCTAAATTGGATCATAATTGTTGCTCTAAGGTAGGCAATGAAAGGTCCACTATGATAGCAATCTTAGCCAGGTCTACCATCAACCCTTGTTTATAGACAACATATCCCAACAAGATACCAAAAGGTGCATAGAATATGCACTTATTAATATTCAATGAAATTTGTAACTGTCTGTACCTGTCCAACATCAGACATAGTACCTCAATGTGTTTCTCTAGCAGATTGAACACTGTCCATTCATCAACGTAGAATTCTAAGAGATTATGAATGAACTCTTTGAATGTCGTAATCATTATCCATGAGAAAATGGCTGGTGAATTCTTTAGGCCAAAATGCATCATAGTGTATTGGAAACATCCCCATTCCATCGCAAAGGTGGTCTTATGGAGCTCCTCCTTAGTGACATTGACTTGATGATAGCTCGAGAATCCATTGGTGAAGGAGTAAGCCTCTTGCCCACCCACGTGCTCTAATATCCCATCTATGAAGGGGGTAGGGAAGGGGTCATGCGCATAGACAACTTTTAATTTCCGAAGGTCTACACAGATACTTATCTCCCTTGTCTTTTTGTTTTGAACTACCATCAAGCTTATCCATTCTGACTCCTCCACAGGTTTGATAATTCATACTTGCAACATTTTATCTAATTCTTGCTTGAAATTCTCTTTATAAATTGGGTTCAACCAATAAGGTCACTGCTTCATTGGTTTCACATTGGGCTTCAAAGGGATTGTCATTTCTGCGAATTCCCCTGTGATCCCCTTCATCTCCTAAAATAAATTAGGGAATAGAACCGGTACTCAGAAAATAAGTCTATGACCTTCTTGACAATCTCGTCGTTCTATTAGTCCCCGTTTGTAGCCATCTTAGGATTTTCCTCTGTCCCGATGTTCACTTTTCAAGTCTTGATAAGCTATGCATACTCAGTTAACTACAATGGCGGTCCATCTACGACGCATTCTCCTTTCACCTTAGGAATGTGGATATTCCAAGGACCATCTTCATCTTCTCCCTATTCTGCCACATTATAACATTCCAGAAATTCCTGCACTCGTTGGAGATTTTTATGCACATGACACAGTGGTTCTATCTTTCGCACTATCAGTTCCCTCACATCAAATATATGATGTTACAACACCTTCAAAGATTTTCCCGCTGCCAGTTCCTCTCCTTCAAAGCTAAACATGGCTTTGGAACTCTGCACCATCTCGTTCCAGTCGTATGTTCCTTTGTGCATTACCGATTCATAGGGATAGTGTTGATCCAGGTGGATATTGGTGGCCACCCGCCAAGTCCAATTGGACCCCCAACATTGTTTCTTTCAGCTTTTCACTTTCCTTAATTATAGCACAATTTACTATTTTTAGCAGTTTTTCGGGTCCTAAACTTATGGAGCCATTTTGAGGCCCTAAACGACGTTTTTTTGGAAAATTGGGAGCAACATGGGTCCATGGACAAATGTTGCTCTTCCCAAAGTTGTAGTTCTCGGATAGATCTTTCTACCGAGATATTGTACGCGTCAAACGAAGATTGTATGCCAAAGTTACAACCCTGGGAAGTTGATGTACCAATTTACCCAAACGGAGCCCACAATTTGGCGTTTCATCTTCTAGGGTTAGGTTTTTGGATGTTTAGGGTTTTCCATTATTTCTCAACAATAAATAGGCCTTCAAGCTTCATTGTAACATAGTTCAGAGGCATGTATCCACCACATCTCTTCTCAGAGATAAGCTACCATCGCCCTAGCTGTTTATTTCCATTTTCTGTTTGTAAGCATATCTCAGTATTTTACATTAATGAAATGAAGTATTATTTCCACTGCATCTTTGTGTTTATGGTTATCTCTGTATTTTGTTACGTTCCTGTTTAAATCTGGATCAGTGGTATCAGAGCAGTCTGCTTTTTCTTTGTTTTTATTTGCATGTCCCCAACGAGGTTGGGATATAAGGAGTTAGGGCTTGAACTGGTCGAACCTTTGCAAGACCAGCCTTGCAAAACTCGACGACCTCCCATGGCGGATGAAAAGAAAGATGAGGGAGTAGGAGATCCTATCAAAATCTTGCTCGAAGAAGCCCTCGAGCAACAAAGGAACGCGATGATGGACAACTTTGCCCAGATCCTTCAGCGGCTACCCAGGGGCGACGCATCGGCTTCCCATAGCTACTCTGGAAATGCCACACTATTTAAGGTACAAGTTAATTTTGAAATCCCCATATTCGAGGGTCAGATAGATGCAAATGCCGTCAATAAATGGTTAAATCTGCTAGAGGGTTATTTTTCTATTCATGATTTTTCCAGTCGAGAAAAGATTATTTTCGCTCTTCTCAAAGCAGCCCCCCACGTCAAGGATTGGTGGGAAACCTACTGCGAGCAGAAGGATGAAAGTACCGGCTCACTATTTTCAGCCGCACCCACTTGTAATTCATTTCAGGATGCCATCAAGGAGAAGTACTACCCTGTTGGAAGCTATGAGGATCAATACATAAAGTGGACCACGCTGTGACATGGAAGGGACCAAGACGTGCCAGAGTTTACCAATATTTTCCATACCCTTTGCACAAAATTGGGTATCAAGGATTCGAAGCAGCATTTGATACTCAAATCTGCGGCTGCCTGCACAAGTACATCGAGGAAGAAATAGAATTCCTGAACATCTCCTCCCTCGGTACGACATACCGATATGCCGTCAAGGTCGAGCAAAAGTTTAAATAGAAGAAGTGAGACTTTGGATGTGCAAATCCAAAGCAAGGGAGAGGTGCCCTCAAACCATAGAACAAAGGAAAAAGCCAAGGTGCGGTGGCCCAAGATAAATCGCTAAAGCTACAAGCAAAGAACAGTGCCGCGAAGCTGAAAAAGGACACGGGAAAATGGTGTGAGTTCCATAAGAGCTCCACTCACAACACAAGTGAGTGTCAGGCCAAGCAGTCACTGGTGGCTGAGCTAAAGGTTTCAGAATCAGATGCATGTTCCAACTCTAAGTCAGAACCTGACAAGGGGAATGACAAAGGGAAGCAGATTATCGATGCAGAGCCCAACGCCACCATTGCCACCATGAAGATCCAGAAGGAGGAACCCGAAGATCCAGAGGAGGAGGAGCATCTCTTCCACTCCTAGATGTGGGTAAAGGGATCCCTGCTATAGTTCATTATCGACAGCGGGAGCCAAAATAACCTCATTTCGTCAGAGGTCGTGAAATGACTGGGCTTACCAACCACAACACATCCACAATCATACACCATTAGGTGGCTTCACCAAGGACGAGATCTTCGCGTGAGTGAGTAGTGTCGCCTTCCATACAACATCATGCCCTTCACGGATGAGGTATTGTGTGACATTGCTCCCCTTGAAGTTTGTGATGTATTATTAGGACAACCATACTTGTGGAAGTGACATGCTGTGTATGAATCAAGGCCCCGTGCTGTTATTATTACTTTGGGAAATAAGTTGTACAGGATACCAGAGGTAGCACCGCCTACCGCCATCGCTTTGGTTACTACAAAACAATGCAGTAAGTTCATTTCCAAATCTGGGAAATTTGTTTTCCTGATGATATGCCCTCAAGGAAAGAAGAAGACAGTGGCCACGACCTCCAGACAGGGCCCCTCCACACGACAACTACAGATCGACAAGGTCGTGGAGGAGTATGAGGACATCTTCACCTCCCCTGCAGGGGTTCCTTTGCACTATCAGGTCAAGCACGCCATCGATCTGACCCCAGTTGCGTCGCTCCCTAATGGACCAATCTATTGGCGCTTCGTGCTAGAGAATGATGAAATCAAGAGGCAGATTCAGGAGCTGCTAGAGAAAGGTCACATCCGTCCAAGTTCATCGCCCTGTGGGAGTCCGATCATGTGGGTACAGAAGAAGGATGGGACTTGGAGACTCTGTATTGACTATCGGGTGCTGAACAAGATCATTGTCCATAATAGGTACCCGATCCCATAGATCGATGACCTCCTGGACCAACTGAAGGGGGAAAAATATTTTAACAAGATCGATTTGAAGTCAGGATATCACCAGGTACCAATCGAACCCTCCGATGTGTGGAAGACTGCCTTCAAAGCCAAGGAGGGCCTTTTCGAATGGTTGGTTATGCCTTTCGGATTGACGAATGCTCCTGCAACCTTCATGAGGCTAATGGATGACATCTTGCGGCCATTCACCAACTCATTTGTAGTGGTGTACTTGGATGACATCCTGATCTTCTGCCAGAGTTGGGAAGAGCACCTCCAGCACATCCGAAAGGTTCTCCAAACACTGCGACAACACAAGTTATGTGCCAATTTGGGGAAATGCACTTTTGGCATGATCCAGGTTCAGTATCTAGGATACATTATTGATGAACACGGGGTGCATGTGGATCCAGCCAAGATCCAAGTCATTCGAGATTGACCCTCTCCAACCACTCTAATGGAGCTCTGCAGCTTTCTAGGTCTTGCCAACTTCTACCGCAGGTTCGTGTTGGGATTTTCTCATATCACTTGGCCCTTGAGTCAAGTCACCAAGGGAGGAGCGAAAGAAAAATTCTTTTGGTTTGAATCTCAACAGAAGGCATTCACAGAGTTGAAGACCGCCTCTGCTCGGCACCAATGCTCACATTGCCAGACTTGCAACAACAATTTGAGGTCGAGACAGATGCCTGACTATGCTATTGGGACAGTCCTTACTCAACACAGGCATCCAGTGGCATATCACAGTGAGATACTTTTAGACACAGTCCAGAAGTATCCCACTTATGACAAAGAGATGTATTCCATTGTGCATGCCTGCTGACAATGGAAACATTACATTTTGGGGAAGGAAATGGTCATCCACACAGACCACTGACCCCTCCAGTTCATACAGACCCAAGGGAAATTATAGAATGATCGCCATCAGAAGTGGTCCACATACCTGCAATAGTTCCATTTTAATATCAAGTATAAGAAGGGTAGCACCAATAATGTTGCAAATTAACTCAGTCGACCACCGATCATGTCATTAACCACTGTAGAGCCTTGAACCTGTACCTCCTTACACATCCTCTCAGCCTTCTTTTCCCACTCATTTCATCCACCAAGTTGATTAAATCATTGTATTTTAGGAATTTTTACATGGTTTTCTAACTATGCTAAATGACTGTTGTTTGGTTTAGAATTTTGGTTTAGAGTGCTGCGTTTTCGCAGCCAACACAGGTTTCCGCAGCTGATCCAGGTTTCTGCAGCTAGCACAGGATTCCGCAACTGTTTTATTAAACGATATGTTACAGGTGTCCTCTGAGAAGATGAGCCACATGGGAAAGTTCCAGGGGTCAAGGACATGGCACGTGTCCCTCCAGATCACCCAGAACAGCCATAAAAACCCGCGGTCAACGAGGAGGCAAATACCGGTCAACAGAAGTGTTCAACGGTGGCACGGCTCTGCATTGCTCTATTTTTAGGCACGAGAAGCTAGGTGGCATCATCCTCAGCCACAGAGACAATCTAGAAGCACGAATCCAACAGCCATACTCTCCAGATTGAATGAACACGATGACAGTTACCTAGATCCGGGGACACAGAGGATTCACGTGTTTTTAAACAGCTGGTTGAATAACATAGATCCCTTTAAAGTAGTTTGCTTTCTCCTTATAAATAAAGCGTCCTTGAATGCTGTAGAGTTAATCGTTTGGTTATCATTTTTGTATGTAATTTTGAACTCCCCACTGTACTTTTACATTTGCTGTCAATACATGAGAAGACTGTTTTGCATTTAAGCGTATAACTGCTCCTTGAACCGGCTGAAGTAGGCAGAGGGACCCTGTTTGCTGAAGCCCTGTACAGTAACCTTTAATTTCCTGCATTTCTTTTTCTTGTTTCATGTATATTAGCTGTACAGATGTCTTTTAAATTGCTGCGTTTTTATTTCTTTTCAACATGTATATTAGCTGTACATAAACTTTGGTTTCTGTTGATTTACATTTCTGCACTTTTATGTTCATGACTGATCAGTGTGTTATGCAGGTTTCTTAGGAAAGCCCGAGACAGTTTTCCTTCTTTTCTTTTCATAACTAGTGGCATGCGTGATCATCTTCTCTATGTTGCTGACCTTCATTGTTTTGCAGTTTTGATTTTCCTTACTGTCATTTCTTTAACTTGCATATTTACTTTCTGCTCTTAGATATCAAGTTGTTCATCTATTGATGGTTCCTTTTCCATAATCAAATAACTTTATTGGGAACCAAAATATTACTTATTATAGCTTGATTTAGTTTGCTTTAGAACTCACATTACTTGACTTATTCATAACTGTTTCTTACATGATAAATTCAGCTGAAAGGCAAAAGGTTAAGAGAAAGTTAAAGTATTGTGACTAGTCTCTTTTATGTAGTTTCACTTAGATTTCACATTGCTTAACATTTCATGATATCTTTTCATAGAGAAGATTAAGTTGAAGAGTTGAAATAGCGTGAGATAATTGTTCTTACTTTTAGTTGGATTTAATATAGATTTCATTTTCATTTTCATTCAGCAGCAGAGATACTGGGCCGATGTCATTAGTCTTTTATTTGATGTCTTTATTTTCCTTAAAGAGTTGATTTTATTGCAGTTGTTGTTCAAGCTTTCTTGTGGAATACTTTTTAAGTTTTGAGAAATCATTTAGAGATCACCACAATCATCCACATTTCACTTGCTTTATTACATTTTCATCACATCACAGTAGGAAAGATACATTCGAAAACAAACTTAAAAAAGCTAAAAATGACAAAAGACTAAGAAAACGGTTATCTAAGTACATATAGTACACCTCACTTCATCAGCTTACGAGCCCCGGGTTGACATTTAAAAGTTGCAATTTAGACTTCACTAAATTGACCAAACATTTTGGCTTCGTTGCCGGGGAAGTGAAATTAGGTAGCCAATTTCTAAAAAAAGAACAAGAAAATTTCAAGGAAGGAAAATTGATAACATCTCAAAGTATGCTCTCCTCTTGCACTTAATGTGATCTGGAGGATCAGAAAAGAGAAAGTTATTGGTTTAATAGTCTCTTGAGTATGCTCTCTTCTTGCACCTAGAGTGACCTGGAAGATAAGAAAGAGAATTATTAGCCCGACTTGAAGAAAAAATAAAAAAATGACATGCATAGAGCAAGAGATTCTAGGGGAAGGTTTTTAGCTAGAGCCAAAAGTTCGATTTTTACAACTCCATCTACTTCAAGGAATAGACAAGAGACACCTCCATCATCTCCAACTTACACTCCTAGCCCTAGGATTCCTGGAATTCAAGAGGCAGGAGTCGACTCTCCCACACCTTCCATCGAATCTGAACTAGAAAGATATCCTTTCCTTCCTTCTACAGAGAGACAAATTGTAATTGAAGAAGTAGAATCATTTGAAGAAGAGGGAGAAATTCCTTCTCATATACCCTTAGTAGAAGAACCAGAAGACTCTGAAGTCTCCAGGGAAACTACCATGACAGAGGAAGGAGCAACTGGATTTGGTAGAGGTAGAGGTAGAGGAGGAGGAGGAAACAATGGAGGAGGTAGAGGTAACATTGGGGGAAATAGGGATGGGGATAACTCATTCGGGTTTCCTATAGTCGATGAGGACTCCCGAGCCACAATGAAAAACATTTCACCATCTGTCCTCCCAAACTTCCATGGGTTCAGGAATGAGGACCCTGAAACATTTCTATTTGAGTTTGAGGTAGTGTGTCGAACTTATGATTATTTGGAAGACTCTCAAAAACTCAAATTGTTTCCTTCAACATTGAAAGGAGCAGCCTTGAAATGGTTCATGGGATTACTCACTCAATCCATTAGGTCTTGGAATGATATGAAACAAGCATTTTTGGATTATTGTATGCCCATTAGGTACCTGGACTATTGTGTGCCCACCAATCACAAGGATGAGGTATTCAAAATGATGCAAAAAGAAGATGAAAACTTGGAGGAGTTACTTGAAAGATTTCAATATAATCTGAAAAGAGAAAAAATGAGTAACTTGGATGAGGAGACCTTAAAAGCCCTTCTATTAAAATCCATTAGAGATGAATGGATAGATATTTTGAACATGATGGGAAAAGGAGATATATCTCAACTTCCACTTTCTGATATAGCAGAATTATGTGTCCATCTCTCAAGGGGGAAATCTAAAACTCAAAAAGGGCCTAGAGATCCTTCTCTCATCAGAGCAAATAAATCTGCAACTGGATCGATAAGTAGGGCTCAGATTGGCAACATGCTTGATGAATTAAAAACTGATATCTTAGGGAGTCTTAGTGAGCAACTAGACACCCTTAAGATTCACAATAAGCAGAAAGCAAAAGCTGAGGCTTTGGCCATCTTTTGCCCAAAGTGTAGGAAGAAACATGCTCTAAGGGAATGTCCCTTGGATGCAAAAGTTGTAGAAACATGTGTAATTTGTTCAAAGAATCATGAGACCAAGGATTGTACTTCAATTCCTGGGCTCAAAGCTGTCTTTCAAGAAGATCCAAATACAATCGAATCTCTGTTTTGTTGCAAGGAGACCTTGGCAGGGGCAACAAAATCAAGGGTTTAGAAACTCTATGAATTTTCAACCCCCACCAAATTGGAATCCTTGGCAACAACCTTGGTCCCAACCTCAAAATCCTTTTCAATCATGGGTACAAGGTATGCAAAATCCTTATGGGAGATTTGCTCAATTTTACCAATATCCTCCATCTTTTCAAAACCAACAAGCTCCACAACTTCCAAATCAAAATCCACAATTATCATTGCCATTTCCACAACAACAACAACAACAACAACAACAACAACAACCTTCTCAACAGAATCCAAATTCTCAACTCTTGCTTCCATTCCAACAGAAGTCAAATCAACTTCCTTCTCAGCCATTGCCAAACCCCAATAATAAAAACCCTCAAAATGCTTACATGATGGAAGGTCAACAATTTCCTACCTATATGATTGTTCCTCTCAATGAAGTACAACTCAGATCAGGTAGAGTCCTAGATAAACCTTCTATAAATGCTCAAAAGCAAAGCATTTTTGAGGAAGAGTCTCTTGAAGCCAATAAGGGTTCTGAAGCATCTCTTCAAAACCCAAACACTCAAAAAGAAAAAGAAAAAGAAATAACCCCCACAACTCCCATAGTTGAGAAACCTGCATCTTTATCCACACCTCCTTTTCCTGAAAGATTACAAATTGACAAAGGAGTGGAAAAACAAATTTGGTTGCCTGACTATAATTTTCTAGATGAATTGAAGAATGTCTATATCAAGATTCCCTTGTTACAAGCCATTAAAGAGATTCCTATTCTAGCAAAAACAATAAAGGAGTTGAGTCTTAAAAGACCAGGAAGGAAACCAAGAGATACCAGAAGGATCCACCTGGTAGGGAAAATTGCAGATATCATGATGGGAAAAATTACTATGCAGAAATATGTAGATCCCGGTAGCCCAATTGTCAAAACACATATCAATGGGGTAGAAATACCAAATACTTTGATTGATTTAGGGGCTGCTATCAACATCATGAGTAGACAGACTATGGAACAACTAAAACTTCCTAACCTTCTTTTTACACCTACTTTATTGCAACTTGCAGATCGATCAATTATTAAACCAGATGGTGTATTAGAAGACATTCCAGTCTCCTTAGACTCTTGGGAATATCCAGTGGATTTCATGATTTTAACTTCCAAGAGTAATCTAGGAGGACATCCTCTTATTTTAGGAAGACCTTGGCTAGCCACAGCTGATGCTTTCATAAGTTGTAGGTCTGGGGATATGTATATTTCTGATGGTAATTCGACAAAGAAGTTCAATCTGTATCCTCCAGCAAAAGAAATTACAGAAATAGGAGATAATGAGTGGGTTGATGATGAAGATACTATACAACCTGTCTTTACCATTTCTGAGATTAGTGAAGATAGTCAAATTCTGAACACATTAGAAAACTTTGAACCATCTTCAGAATATGACCACACACAATTTCAGTTGGATTCTGACATTGAGTGTCTATCATCTAGACAAATGTCTCTTTTCTCTATGGAAGAGTTTGGTAGTTCTGCCATTGAGATTTTTCCAGGAAAAACATTGAATATCAACAGAAACTTGGAAAAATCACAACAGGGGGAGCTAACCAAAATATTGCAAAAACATTCTACTGCATTTGCATGGGAGTATACTGATATGAAAGGTATTGACCCTAAGACTTGCATTCATCACATCTACATTGAGGAAAACAGTAGACCAATCAGACAACCTCAAAGAAGGATGAATCCAAACCTTAGGGAGATAATGAAAGAAGATCTCCAAAAGTTACTTAATGTAAACTTCAATTACCCCATTTCAGATAGCTGGTGGGTTTCTCCTTTGGTTATAGTACCTAAAAAGAATGGTAAATGGAGGGTTTGCATTGATTACAGGGAATTGAACAAGGCAACTTTGAAGGATCACTTTCCTTTACCCTTTATTGATCAAGTATTAGATACTTTAGCAGGCAAAAAGTATTTCTCATTTTTGGATGGTTTTAGTGGTTACAATCAGATTCAAGTAGCACCTGAAGATCAGGACAAGACCACATTTACCTGTCCATGGCGAACTTTTGCTTACCGAGTACTTCCTTTTGGATTATGTAATGCACCCGCAACATTTCAAAGGGCAGTACTAGGAATCTTTTCTGATCTAATTCATGATTGTGTAGAGGTCTATATGGATGATTTTACAGTTTATGGTAATTCATTTGAAGAGGCATTAGAAAATTTGGAAAAAGTCCTTATAAGATGTAAAGAAACAAATCTTTCATTAAGTCATGAAAAATGTTTTATGATGTTTACTAAAGGGATTGTTTTAGGACATCATATTTCAGGAGATGGAATTAAAGTTGAAGTAATCTCCAAGTTACCTATTCCAAATTGTCAAAAACATGTTAGAAGTTTTCTTGGATTTACTGGATATTATGGAAGATTTATTGAAAACTTCACCAAGATAGCATCTCCGCTCTTCAAATTACTTACAAAAGACTGTGAATTCAATTGGGATCCTGACTGTCAATCTGCATTTGAAACTTTAAAGACAAGAATATCTGAAGCACCTATTTTGAGAGGGCCAAATTGGAAACTTCCTTTCCATATTTCTACAGATGCTTCAGATACAGCTCTAGGAGTTGTGTTGGGTCAAAAGGATTTAGTTCCTTATGCCATTTACTACACCAGTAAAAATTTGACTCCCACTGAGTTAAATTATACTGTGACTGAAAAAGAGTTCTTAGCTGTTGTGCATGCAATTAACAAGTTTAGACATTATATAACAGGCTATGAAAATTTTGTCCATACTGATCATTATGCAATTAGATATCTCATGAACAAACCTGTTACTAATGGCAGAGTTACAAGATGGCTTTTACTTTTACAAGAATTCAATATTAATGTGTTAGATAGACCAGGGAAACAAAATATAGTAGCTGATTTCTTGTCTAGAATCCAAAATACTAACGAAGATTCTCCTGTAGAGGATAAGTTTCCAGATGAATATTTGTTTGCAGTAACTACTAAAACTCCTTGGTATGCAGATATTGCTAACTATTTGGTTACAGGGAAGCTACCTCCACACTTATTTCCTAATGAGAAAAGGAAAATCATTCAGGAGAGTTCAAAGTATTCATGGATTTCTAATGAATTGTTCAAAACAAGGCTAGATTGTGTAATCAGAAGATGTGTTCGGGAAGATGAAATGCCTGACATCCTTAAGGCATGTCATGATGAACCGTGCGGTGGACACTTTTCTGACAAGAGGACGGCCTATAAAATCCTTTCTTTAGGATGTTATTGGCCTTCTCTCTTCAAAGATGCAAAACAATATGTTAGAAGGTGTGGCAGCTGCCAAAGAGTTGGGAGACCAACTCTTTCAAATGAAATGCCATTACAGCCACAGGTACTCATCGAACCCTTTGAAAAATGGGCTTTAGATTTCATTAGACCTATTAATCCACCATCTAGACAAAAGAAGTATATATTGGTTTGCACTGATTATGTTACTAAATGGGTAGAAGCCAAGGCATTGCCTTCTGCCACTGAAAATTCAGTTGTTCAATTTCTTTTTGAGGATATTTTTACTCGTTTTGGTGTCCCAAGAGAAATTGTGACAGATCAGGGAAGTCAATTTACATCTAACTTGATGGAGAAACTGATGGAAGAATACAAAATCAAGCACATAAAATCTACTCCATACCATCCGCAAGCAAATGGTCAAGTGGAATCCACAAACAAAGTTCTTGAGAGCATCATCACCAAAACTGTTCATCTCCACAGAAGAGATTGGGCAGAAAGGCTTCCTGAAGCCTTATGGGTCTATAGAACTACATGGAGGAACACAACAGGACATTCTCCCTATGAACTTGTTTATGGGAAAGAAGTCTTGCTCCCCATTGAGTTTCAAGTCAAGACCTTCAAGATGGCAGTTCAGTTGGGGATGAATCTATCAAAAGCCCAAAAGCATAGAATGGAGCAGCTGAATGAGCTAGATGAAATAAGACAACATGCAATTTTACGGACTGATCTAGTTCAACACCAAAGAACTAAGTGGCATGACAGATATATCAAAGAGAAAAAGTTTCAAAAGGGAGATTGGGCGTTACTGTTTGATTCCAAGTTTAAAGACATCAAAGGGAAATTTCAGACTCATTGGCTTGGACCATATGAGATTGATGAAGTCTTTAGCAATGGAGCAGTTCAAGTCAAAACTATTGATGAGTTTCAAACTCCTCTTATTGTGAATGGCCACCGATTGAAAATTTATCATAAGCCACTCTCAAAAGAGGACCTTGTCAAAATGTTTCAAGAAAATTCTGTAATGACTATTTCATTCAGTTAGTTCTTTTTCTAACTATGTTTGTGCAGTTAAAGGGGTGTTGTCTTAGTTTTCGCAGCTGGGAATCGTTTCCGTAACTAGCACCAGTTTCCGCAGCCAGCATCACTCTGTCTCTACAGCCAGCAACACTCTGTTTTAAAAAAAAAAATCACAGTCAAAGGTTAGCATCATCATCACCAAAGGCAACAAAGATATGAGGCATCTGCAAGATCAAAAAGCAATAATGGGTCAGAAGCCTTAATCAACAAATGGCAAACTTCCAAAGGTATGATCAAAATCTCTACCAAATAACAATTTAATGTCATTGTATGCATAGTTATTAGATCATGGAAATTCCACTAAATACAATGATTTGATATGGCAAGATCCATATCACTCCTCTTCCACGATGATAATCCATCCACCTCATTCCTTTCTAATGGTCCCATAATCACTATTAATTCAAACTCGAAATGGGGCTACTCTTTCATTTATTGGCCGTACGTGGAAGAAGTGACCTACTGTACTACGGCTCTCCTCCACCATAATTTCCGCAGCCAACATTGAGACGTGGCATAAACCAATCGATTCAAAAGGACTCAGCCATTATACTGCCCATTTATCACTCCACTCCCGCATGAATTTGATGCTAAACTCGTGACTGTTGTTTACCTCGCGCTCATACCATTCTCTGCTCTCCATTTCCGCTGCAACCTCCATAGATTTGCTCTAAACCTTGATTACAGTCACTGCATACGCTTTGCATTTCGATTACGGCCACTCCACTTACCTTAAGAATCCTGTAATCAGCTCGTTTTTCCCTTGAACGTTCACACACAGTAAAATTTTCAGCCGGGGTTGAAAGCCGAGAATGGGAAAGTTACTCAGAGCTGAACCTGAGGGCCCAAAATACCTGGAGGGGTATCCGCAGACGAAGGAGTTATTGAAGAAAGCAAAGTGGCTAAAATTTATTCAAAAGTTCAGAGGTTATAATAAGGAAGTCACTAAAGCTTTTGCTCGGTCCTTTAATGGACACATAGTGGAGGTAGGGGACTTGAAATTTACAATAACAGAGGCCACAATAGTAGCAGCAACCAGTTTACCACAAGAGGGAGACAGATGGTTTAAATACAGAGGTCTGGATGATCAAGGATGGAAAGTCATGCTCAAAAACCCAGGTATGGATACTTCTATATTTACTAAAGGAATTCCTGTGCATGTAATCAAAGAGGAATGGTCTGCGTTGTTATTACTTGTTCAGAAGTTTATTACATGCGAGGGTCGTATTGGCACCATGTACATGTATCATGCAAGGATTATGATGAATTTTATGGAAGGCCATGCCCTTAATTTACCTTACTTTATGTTAGCAAGTCTGAAGAAAATGAGCTTTACTGTTCAGAAACATGTAGGCCATATTGAATCCCACCTTTACCATCATCAGAATTCTCATTGAAGATCAATTGAAAAATAATAACGATACTTGGGAAAAGTTTTTGATCAGAAATCACTTCCAAGAAGTGACTGAAGCCTCTGCCAGCAGTTTCCCAAAAATCCCAAAAAGAAGTAGGAGGAAAGAAAGAAATGTTACAGCCCAGGACCTTCCTACAGTAGACACTCAGGAAACTGTTCATGAGGAAGAAGAAGAGGGAGCTAGAAATAAGAAGCAGAAAAAGGACAAAGGTAAAATAACTATTCAAGAGACATATCCATCCCCTGAACCATCCATAGATGAAGAATCTCAAACTTTAGCAGAAAGGTTTGCACATCTTCAAGCTGCTGCCTCAATAAAGAAACAAAAAGAAAAACAGAGTGCATAGAAAAAGAGCACTAGTCCACATGTGAGGAGGAGCAGTAGGCTCAAAGGAAAGAAAAGTGTAACCCAAGAAAAACAATCAGACTTTATTGATTTAGGTGAAGGAACACCTGAAAAAGGTCCAGCTCAGCAAGACATTGAGGCAAGTCCTCCACGCGAGGAAAGTCCTTTTCAGCTGGAAAGAGAAAACAATCCTCCTTTACCAGAATTTGAGTTCAGGCCGAGAAAAACACCTGAGGTAGATTCCACCCAGAAAGAAGCATATAACTACTTAGAGTCCTTGGAACAATCAGCTGCAGGACCAAGCACTACCTTGCCACTTGATGCACAAGTGCAGTCTTTAAAACAGGAAGTGTTTGAGCTAGAAGTCTTAAACAGGCACATTAAACAAGAAAATGAAGCATTAAAAGAGCAAAGTAAGGTGGAAAAGATTGTCCATGACAATACCATGCTTCACTTAGGACTGTGGCAGAAGAAGAATAGAAAGTTGAAGAAAAAGTGTAAGAAGCTGAGCAGGGCATTGATTAATTTGAAGTTCAGGTGTCTAGTCAAGAAACCAAGGACCATTTTGGCATCAAGGAGAAAGAGAAGAAGGTTGGATGTTCTTGCAGAAGCATCAGAGCACATGGATTGAGGAAAAGAACTAAGTTTTGGTTGCATGAGGACATGCAACACCTTCACAGTGGGGGTATGTAGAGCCTTGAACCTGTACCTCCTTACACATCCTCTCAGCCTTCTTTTCCCATTCATTTCCTTCTTTTCCCACTCATTTCACCCACCAAGTTGATTAAATCATTGTATTTTAGGACTTTTTACATGGTTTTCTAACTATGCTAAGTGACTGTTGTTTGGTTTATAATTTTGGTTCAGAGTGCTGCGTTTCCGCAGCCAACACAGGTTTCCGCAGCTAATCCAGGTTTCTGCAGCTAGCACAGGATTCCGCAGCTGTTTTATTAAACGATATGTTACAGGTGTCCTCTGAGAAGATGAGCCACATGGGAAAGTTCCAGGGGTCAAGGACATGGCACGTGTCCCTCCAGATCACCCAGAACAGCCATAAAAACCCGCGGTCAACGAGGAGGCAAATACCGGTCAACAGAAGTGTTCAGCGGTGGCACGGCTCTGCGTTGCTCTGTTTTTGGGCACGAGAAGCTAGGTGGCATCATCCTCAGCGATGGAGACAATCTAGAAGCACGAATCCAACAACCATACTCTCCAGATTGAATGAACACGATGACAGTTACCTAGATCCGGGGACGCAGAGGATTCACGTGTTTTTAAACAGCTGGTTGAATAGCATAGATCTCGTTAAAGTAGTTTGCTTTCTCCTTATAAATAAAGCGTCCTTGAACGCTGTAGAGTTAATCGTTTGGTAATCATTTTTGTATGTAATTTTGAACTCCCCACTGTACTTTTACATTTGCTGTCAATACATGAGAGGACTGTTTTGCATTTAAGCGTATAAATGCTCCTTGAACCGGCTGAAGTAGGCAGAGGGCCCCTGTTTGCTGAAGCCTTGTACAATAACCTTTAATTTCCTGCATTTCTTTTTCTTGTTTCATGTATATTAGCTGTACAGATGTCTTTTAAATTGCTGCGTTTTTATTTCTTTTCAACATGTATATTAGCTGTACATAAACTTTGATTTCTGTTGATTTACATTTCTGCACTTTTATGTTCATGACTGATCAGTGTGTTATGCAGGTTTCTTAGGCAAGCCCGGGACAATTTTCCTTCTTTTCTTTTCATAACTAGTGGCATGCGTGATCATCTTGTCTATGTTGCTGACCTTCATTGTTTTGCAGTTTTGATTTTCCTTACTGTCATATCTTTAACTTGCATATTTACTTTCTACTCTTAGATATCAAGTTGTTCATCTATTGATGGTTCCTTTTCCATAATCAAATGACTTTATTGGGAGCCAAAATATCACTTAGTATAGCTTGATTTAGTTTGCTTTAGAACTCACATTACTTGACTTATTCATAACTGTTTCTTACATGATAAATTCGGCTGAAAGGCAAAAGGTTAAGAGAAAGTTAAAGTATTATGACTAGTCTCTTTTATGTAGTTTCACTTAGATTTCACATTGCTTAACATTTCATGATATATTTTCATAGAGAAGATTAAGTTGAAGAGTTGAAATAGTGTGAGATAGTTGTTCTTACTTTTAGTTGGATTTAATATACATTTCATTTTCATTTTCATTCAGCAGCAGAGATACTGGGCCGATGTCATTAGTCTTTTATTTGATGTCTTTATTTTCCTTTAAGAGTTGATTTTATTGCAGTTGTTGTTCAAGCTTTCTTGTGGAATACTTTTTAAGTTTTGAGAAATCATTTAGAGATCACCACAATCATCCACATTTCACTTGCTTTATTACATTTTCATCACATCACAGTAGGAAAGATACATTCGAAAACAAACTTAAAAAAGCTAAAAACGACAAAAGACTAAGAAAACGGTTATCTAAGTACATATAGTACACCTCACTTCATCAGCTTATGAGCCTCGGGTTGACATTTAAAAGTTGCAATTTAGACTTCACTAAATTGACCAAACAACCACCGTTCTCAACTCTTGTGGGCACGAGACTTCTGATTGGCCACTTCTCTACAAAAGCGACCCAGACTTTGGCCACACATACCAGACACTCTTGGAGGGTTCACATGTTCCAGATTTTCACCTCTAGGATGCCCTGTTATGCCACCTGGGTCACCTTTGTGTTCCTTCAAGTGAGCGTGCCAAGATGATTTGGGAAGCACACTACAGTCAGGCCGTTGGGAATTTCCAGGTCGAGAAAATGGTGGAAGTACTACAGAAGCATTTCTACTGGCCGAATCTTCGACAGGATGTCGGGAAGTACATTAGATCATGCACTGCTTGCACCATTTCCAAACCGACAGTCAAGAAGAAAGGCCTCTATACCCTGCTGCCTACCCCTAGTTGACCTTGGGAATCCATCTCCATGGATTACATGTCAGGCCTTCCTTCCACTAAGCATGGAAAGCACTGTGTTTTTGTGGTCGTCGATAGGTTCTTGAAGATGGCCATTATGGCATCCTGGTTGAAGAATATCACAGCAGAAGCCACTGCTAAACTCTTCTTTGAATGAGTGTTGGTGCACTTTGGGATCCCACTGTCCATCATCTCAGATCGGGATAGCATGTTCCTCAGTACATTTTGGTCCAGTCTCTAGTGGATGCTGGACACCAAACTCACCAAGTCCACAACCTTCCATCCTTAAACTGATGGCCAGACAGAGGTTGTCAACAGGATGATTTTACACATTCTGCACATGTACAACTCAAATCATCCATGCACATGGGATGAGAGCCTCCCCTATGTTCGACATAGCTACAACTAGGCTCTCCACAGCTCAACTGGCCACAACCCTTTTCAAGTGGGCTTGGGATTCCAACCACTATGTCCCATTGATGTGGCCATGCCATTTGTAGCTACTGATGCAGATTCGGATCATGTACAGTCCGAAACAAATAAGGCAAACAACTTCATTGAGCACATCCAACATATTTACCAGAAAGTCCATGACATTTTGGAGAAATCAAATGCCAAGTACAAGCAACGACATGATCAACATCGGGTGCCACACAAGTTTTAGGTGGGCGACAAAGTCTGGTTACATTTGCAAAAGGAACGCCTTACTGGAGCCTATCGAAAACTCAGACCACTATGATATGGTCCTTTCACCATTACCAAGGCTGTGGGAGACAATGCATTTGAGCTCAACATTGCCCATTCCTTGGCCTGCACCTAGTGTTCAATGTGGACCACCTTCGGACATACTTTCCACCATTACTAGACACATCCGACATTGCAGAACAGCTCACACCCACAGAGTTAAATCCAGATTAAATGGAAAAAGCTGCAACTGATCGGATCATGGACATACAGATCAAGCACACTCACCAGCAGAACAACCAACTGTATCGAGTTGTCAAAGCAGGCCAACTCCTTCACCAGGGCAAGTGGCTCACCAGGGACCAAGTTCAACAAAAGTTTCCGCATCTCATGGAGGAACTCAACGCAATGGGGAACATTGCTTCCTAAGGGGGGAGGAATGATCCAGGTGGATATTGGTGGCCACCGACCAAGTCCACTTAGACCGCCACCATTGTTTCTTTCAGCTTTTTTGTTTCCTTAATTGTAGCATAGTTTACTATTTTTAGCTGTTTTTCGGGTCCTAAACTTCCGGAGCCATTTTGAGGCCCTAAATGACGTTATTTTGGGAAAACTGGGAGCAACATGGGTCCATGGATCGATGCTGCTCTTCCCAAAGTTGTAGTTCTCGAATAGATCTTTCTAGTGAGATATTGTACGCGTCAAATGGAGATTGTATGCCAAAGTTACGACCCCGGGAAGTTGATGTACCAATTTACCCAAACGAGGCCCACAATTTGGCGTTTCATCTTCTAGGGTTAGGTTTTTGGATGTTTATGGTTTTCCATTATTTCTCAACAATAAATAGGCCTTCAAGCCTCATTGTAACACAGTTCAGAGGCATGTAGCCACCACATCTCTTCTCACAGATAAGCTACCATTGCCCTAGATGTTTATTTCCATTTTATGTTTGTAAGCATATCTTAGTGTTTTACATTAATGAAATGAAGTATTATTTCTGCTACATCTTTGTGTTTATGGTTATCTCTATAATTTGTTACGTTCCTATTTAAATCCGGATCAAGTGTCCGACATGTGTATGAGTTGATGTACCCACTCCTATTGCGACACACATACTTTTTTCCATGCTTAAACACATTATTTTATGTGCATTCTTGGGCATTCCATGCTCAAATAATTTTCCCCAAGGACCCCAGAATTGGTCCCGAACCTCATACTTATTAGATGTTTATACTATTTCCACCTCGCGACCTAGTTTTTATGCACAACCCACCACCTAGTTGGGGTTGCATGCAATGCAAAATCTAATGCGGGAATCATCTAACACTTTGATATTTGGTCTTCAAATTCCTATACAAATATATTCACCTCAGACAATCCATCAAACCATGGTGGATTGTGAAACTTAGTCCGTATCCAACACACCATTCTAGTGATTTACAAACACCTTTGCATAATCATTGTCGTAGGACCGAATGCTGCACCAAATCAACGCTCCATCTGTTGTGGGACTTACATAGTCCTCTAATCGAGCTGTCACATTATATATGTTGTCTAGTTTCTCCCAACTCAACCTTCCTTTAACTGGCTCGACATATCAGTCTCCTTCGCATGGGTCCAATGGTGTTATCACTTAGATGTCTCCACTCTTGAAAATTATCTGTCTTTTCTTTAGATTGATGATTACCTGATTATCAAATACCCAGTCGATTCCCAATAAAGCAGGGTAGGGATCTGTGTCGTCCATAATCTTTATGAATTCAAAATTGATAATGCTTAACACCCCATCGATGTCTATTGGCACTCCCATCAGTCTTCCAATTAGAAAAATCAGGTGTTGATTTGCCAACCTTAGCTGAATTAGAGACCAAGTCAACTTCAGTTTCCCCATCATCTCCCAGGTAATTTTTGGTAAGATATTTACATTTGATCCCAGGTCTAGTATAATATTATCCATCTCATGCTCCCTGATCTATGTGCCAAATATGAACACTTTATTTGTTCTTTTCTTGTGATCCACCTATTTCACTGCACACAGTGAGGCTCACGCAATGGTCACTTTAGGTCCATTGGCACTCTGCTCCACCAACTTTCTAAATTTCTCCTGATCTTGGGTGTCCTTCACTAACTCTAAAAAACTTTATAGTAGGTTTCAAAGTAGATCTAATGCTATTGCTTGCTCTGTGCCTATTTATACATAGTATTTTCCCATACGAGGTCAATATTTGGAGGAGGTTCGGGTGCCTTTCTGACCCACTGCACCTACTGTACCCTAGAGTTCACAACATCTACTCTTGTCTTGACACCTCCCTAAGTCATTGTGCCAACCTACTATTCGGTTATGCGGGGTTCAACAACTATCATTTGTACATTCAGTCCTGTTGACAGTGCTGGACCCACCAACATGTCAGGGGATCTCCTCGGTACGAAGTCGCAACTAGACCGCAAACCATTTGGTGTAGGGGTCCCAACAGTGGGTTGTATGGTATTGCCTTGACTGCAGTTATGCGTAGAGGCAATTAAGATGTCCTTGTTTGTAGCAAGGGTGTGACATGTGCAGCAAGTCAAGGAAGGTGCATGAACGGTTATAACACACAGAGGGTGAGGTGAGTGCGACCCTTGGAAACTTGTGAAAGCACGTGGTTAAGAAGGGAACACACAAGAAAAGATGCATCACATACTAGAAAGCAAGTAAGCTAGGTATCCAAAGTTATGATTAAACCAACAACACATTTCATTATGATTCATACATACATGTACAAAAATAGTCTATTGCATAAGTAAACAGCTACATATATCATTAGAGTAAATAAGTTAGCTGAAATATAATATCGACATATGCGTGCAACGTGCTGGCTCTGTTATATTAAGACGTGAAAGTTCCAATAATACAATACAACAATGACCAACCACTAGCCCCGACAGCGGAATGTTACAGTGACTGCCGCTTGCTCCTCCACAGTTATATACTAGCTCTGAACTGTGGAGAACCCAAGGCTCATTACAATACTCTGCAAGCTTTCTCTAAGATACTCCTATCAGAATCTTGGCTGACCAAAAGCCTGTACAATGAGTTATGAGGGACTATATATAGCGAAGGGTGGGGTGGCCCTTGACATTCCCCTTTGTGACTGTTCATATACCCTCATGACCCTTCATCTACTCTATGAATGTTACATCCAACTACCGATACTTGAACTTCCACTTGACAAGACGCAACATACAATCTGCACATGTACCCATGTGAGACAAAATAGGCTTGAGAAAGCCATGCAAGCTATCACTAATACTTGTACAATTGTGGTAAGACCAACTCTTCGACATCCTTGCGATGATCGACAGTGGCGAACTTATGCCAAGCTTGGTCATCCTTGATGGCACCCAGATGATCAATGGTGACATCCTGTTGTAAGCGAACTCTTGCCTCCATTGCATCCGGGTACACTGATATGGCTCCTCTGTCCAACTTGTCTAATAACATGCGCATCGTCGTATTGAGTGCAGCGACACCAACAACATACTCACGCATAGTGTCTATGTTGATAACCATGTGTCTGCTGGTGACCATGCACATCGTCATATTGATTGCAGCTGGACCAACAACATACTGATGCATAGTGTCTGTGAAGATCTCCAAGTTTGTGCTAGTGACCATGCGCATCAACTTGTCAAAGTACATGTTCAGCTCCAGTCAGACTTACTTCTTGTCTTTGCCTCGGTGAGTGTGCTAAATGGGTGGGATCACATGCGTGCACGCAATGACATCCATGCTCCTAAACACCCTTGCATGCGATCAATGACACTTCTCACCTTGTCTTCTCCATGCCAGCTATTGGATGGGTCCATAACCTATATGGGCACAGTTTCATCAGTCTGTGCATGTTTCACCTCCTACTATACCTGTTCCTGTTGCAACTCCTTCTCTTGTTTATGCAGCTCCTGTACTTCCTTGAGTTGTCGCTTGAGCACTTGCAACTCCTTCTTTGTTTCTCTCTCTTTGCCTTCACACAATCCTCTTGTCACACCGTCGCCTCCTAGCCTCAGTCTCCAAAGTTGCTTTCATCACAAGTGGATATGCATGAGCTTGCAACTTTGTTCTGCCTTTGTGCTGTTAACAACCTTCCTCTTGCATTTGTCGCATGCAAGTGTGCTACATTCTGCTGCTACTGATGGTGTTGTTTGCTGTGACATTGCTGCCATTTCATCTTGATATCCTTGTCCATGAATAACTTGATGTCTTCATAGATAGGCAAGTTCATAGACACTTGATCGACTGCATCCCTAATTGTGCTCTGAACGGTGTCTTTGACTCTGCTCTCCTGGAAGCCATTATACCTGTGCCTAATGACAGGCAGACGAACACTTGTGATACTTGGAGACATAACAACACTCATGGGAAGCAATCTGTCAGTTGAAAACCACAAACTGAAGGACTGACATGCAACATACCGATGTGATTGTTCGTGAAGATTGCGCAATTTTCATTGGGAGGCTAGGAGACTGACTTCCAAAACTGTGCACGACACAGTCTGGGTGTTAGGAGGCTGAATGACTACTGGAACTGTGCAA
Organism: Pinus tabuliformis; assembly: GCA_031772625.1. Lineage (NCBI taxonomy): Eukaryota > Viridiplantae > Streptophyta > Pinopsida > Pinales > Pinaceae > Pinus > Pinus tabuliformis. The sequence goes on from CM062815.1 coordinate 241,808,945, forward strand.
TGTACAGTCCATCCTGGCCTGTTGAGGATTGAAACTACATAATACAATTTTAGTCACTAGTGACATTCAAACCAACAAACTACATTGCGCAATTTCTGGGGCCAGAAAGGCACTTCCTCCACAATTACGTAATGCAATCCTAGAGGTCAGTGCTGGGCCAGAATTATGCAATTTCTGGAGGGAAGGGAGAGCCTTCATTTCTAGAAATGTGCAATTCTAGCTAGGCAAGGCAAGGTCTGGGCCAAGGTAGCCCAGACTCGCTGACGGGCGACTGAAAACATGAGAAGTATGAATGCATGGTGAAACTAAGTGTAAACAAGAGTGAATGATCATGCATGAAAATAGTAAGTGCAAGATTCATAAATGGGAAAGCATGCATGTGTGTGAAGCGAGTCACCGCAACGACGACCGTCGGTGCAAAAACAATGTCATGCATGCAACAACAGTGAGATGTGAACGAAAATTGAAACGATGCTTCTACAAGCTAACATACATTGAAACAATAGTAATCACTCATTGAAATCAAACATACATCACTCACACAAAGCAAAACACAAAAAGCGATAGAAACACAACAGAAGACATGTAAAGCGGGTTTACCCTGAAACAACTGAGCTGAATGTGCCGACGACTCCTAAATGTGATGTGGGATGTCAGAGCTACAAGATCGATGTGAGGAATGAGCTCTACAGCATTTGGTTCATAAGTTTTGATAAAATTGAGGTTATGACGCGCATGCCACAAATATAGGAAAAGTGACACTTGGCGGGAGGTTTCTAAAATGAGCATTGCATGTAACCTCTAGCTGCTAAAAATAGATCCATAAATCTAGGGATGCCTTTGCATGCTGCCTTGGGAAAAGCAATCCATGCATGCAAATCAGTTTTGCTCGGTCCCAGAGGGAACCGGTCAACCTGAAGGCACATGCATCGATTTGCGAGCCTGGGATGAAAATTTGCGCAATTCCTGGGCTGAGCTGGGCTAGCTGTCCCAAAGGGATTGCACAATTTCTGGGGTCAACAGGTTGTTTCCTCCCAGAATTGCGCAATTTCTGGGCTGAGTAGCAATGCTGGGTCATATTGCGTAGTTTTCCTGAGGAAGACTTCTTGAGTGCTCTGTGCAATTCTGGAGCCTAGCAGGCTGCCAGGATGATTTGTGCAATTTCTGGAGGGAAGGTTGGTTCCCGTCCAGAATTGTGCAATTTTATGAGGGAAGCCTGAAGGACCGATTTGCACAATTCTTGAGCTCAGGTGGCTTTCCAGCTGATTTGCGTAATATATGGAGGGAAGGCTGGTTCCCCTACATAATTGCTTAATTTTTTAGGGGAGTTGCTTGGCCAACACATGGTCTAAGTCCAGAAAGACAACCTATGAGGGGAGTGAAGCAAATTGACGTGCACATGCTGAAAAGACACTGAGAAACAACTGAAGCCTATATGCTTGACGGTGCAAGAAATGATGCTGAGGATGGTTGGTAGGGAGGCTCCAAAAAGAAGCCGAGGCAAAATTTTGGAGGGTGTTTGTAGCCACTACCATTGGTCCCTTATTATCCCACCATTTTGCAATAAACTAAGGATAGTTCTCTGTAAAATGATATATGACCTGCAATAAATATAGGTGCAACATGGATTAGTTCAGTCTCGTGTCAGATTTTCATGTTGTCCACAATTGTAGCAGACTATTGTACCCCATCCTCAGCCAAATCCTCCTCTTCCTTGACCCAGTCCTCCAAATTCTCGGGCCACCATTCTCTATCCTGGACCCTATTGATTATACTGGCCACACTGGTTATACCCTGGTTGGTTGAAGCCAACTAGTGCTACTTTGGTCCCTTTGGGTCCTTGCACCTGAAATGAATCAAAAGTGTGTTCATGCATTAGCTCCAGTGTGTGACAATGGTGGATGTCATGTCCCACTAATTTGCATTAGTTTCAAAATAGGGTGCAATCCGTAACCTCATATTTTTGCATCATTGGACAAATTTGAGAAGTATTACCCCACACTCGACATATTTCACACCACATCCCTCTACCTTGCGCAAGCAGATTCAGAGCGCTACTTTCCATATAATATATTAGTAACTTACATTCATTCCTATGGTGACCCTTTGTCCGATAGATGGTACACCGTACCTCTTCCCACTTTTCCTTCCCATTAGTCAGATCCTTAAGATATAAATTTAGTGCAGTCAACTGTGACTGCACCTGCGCCATACCATTGTTCTCTCCACCTCCTACTAGAGAAGCCTCCAACTTCAACGCGAGATCTAAAGCCTTCGAATACATTCCTATCCACTACTGTGTCAGTGGTATCCTAATGTGCAATGATAGTCCAACAAGAAACCATTCTTTATGCTACATTTCTAGAATCTCGAACGCCAACCTATCCTTCAAGATCTTAAATTGTTGATCAAAGTCCCATACTGACTTACATGGACCTTGTTTGATTTCATTCAATTCTGTAGTGCACTAGGAATCTAATTTTGTCTTATGGAATTCCCTTATCAAAGCATGTTTAATATCATTTAGAGTCCTATTCTGTCTAACTTGAGTTGTACTTTTGAACTTCACGTACTAAGGCAATGTGCAATCCCTAAAAATTACTTCCACTTGTGCAATTTTTGTGGCCTCTTCCTAGACCTACTTGTTTTTCTATATGACCTATCACACAAATAAATATTGTCCTGGGTGCTTGTTCCTAGCACCATGAAACATTGGCATTCTAAATCCATACCTACCATTGTGCTTTGCATTGTACTTCCTGACAAAGTACTTCCACCTGCACCTGCTGAACTACTAGAAAACTGCCCGCTCGCAGTACACTAGAATGACCTTGAGCACCTTGTGTCGATCCTCCTACACCCTGAACAATACCACTACTACTATTCCCACCTCCTTGATTATAATTACCATCTACACTAGTCGTATCAATGTGTTATGTGGTTACCTCTTGGTTTGCTTAAGCGTGCGAGGTCATGGGATCGACACCAAGTGTTAGAAATTAGTTAATGGAGCAATGGAATACACAAAATATTGTAGAAACATAAATACAAAAACACATAAAAAAAGAGAGACATATAGATACGTGGTTCACCCAATTTGGGCTACGTCCCCAGACAAACTACTAATCCTTCCTTTTATATTACCAACAAAATTAAGAGATACAACCTACAATAGATATGTTATAATTTCCTCTTTGCTCTCACACAGTCTCCTCTCTCTCTCTCACCCAAAATAATAATACAAAACCACAATACAATTCCCTCATATAAACTGAGGGGGTGCCTTCTAGGGGAAAAAACCATAAATAAACATAAGTTCTACCGTTAGATCATTTTCCTAATGAACGACCTAGATGGACTATGAAATTTACAAGGGAAATTTTCATCTCTTTTTAGCTTCGGGGATGTTGCCCCCGAACCCCAGCTGGGCGGGGGGGCACTGATAAAAGTCATCGCTGCCCCCCCAAACCCCTTGACGACGATTAAATGGGAAGCCTTGTCACCCCAATAGGAATAGGGATCCAATGCAATTGAAACAAAAAACCTCCAAAGAATCAAGAAGGTAATCAGGCTCCACATGCACTTCCAAGTATGGTTTAATGTTGTTGTCTAGACTCTAAAGACTCTCCACTGCGTGGAATCAACTTTCCCCTTTCCTCTTCTTCTATGCGTGGCTTACCAAACTGCTTCCCTTCATAGCTCTGGTCACTTTCACTACTCCTCATCCTTGGATGGATTCTCTTAGCCCCTCTCTTTGGGATTCTCCTCTTGGTAGGCATCGACGTTGATGGACCTCCTCCCGCACCACCTTGTTGAAACCTCCTCCCACTCAAAATTAAACCCTCGAATGTCTCTCTCTCCATACTATCTCTTTGCCTACCTTTGCGCAGTCTCGGATCCAATGTCATCTTCCATCTCAGCATTCTTACTTCTTCTCCCTTCCCTCTTCTAAAACCATCTCCTAACTTCCCCCTACTCCTCCTGGTGCATGAACGGTTTAGCTGCTCATGCTGTTAGATTCATGAGGCAAGAATCTGTGGTCATACAACATATTGATAGCTAATGGTATCAACCTTATGAATCTGCCTCATGGTCACTTTAGAAACATCCTCTCCATCATAGTATATGATACTGTTGCTTGTACTGCAAACTCAATAATATACCCTTCGAGCACATTTTCAAACCAATAATCCACAACACATGAGATTTTATTTCTTACTACTTGTAGCTGGTGTACCTCTTCCAGCGTCCACCTCCTTGGTTCGTCATGACGATACACCATGTTGTTGTCCTTTAGTCGTTGTACTCACTCTGTCATGATATTCAAGAATTCTCCAAAGAAAATTTTGTGGAAGTCAGTGCAAATGTGCTTCTGCAACCATTTCTCTATACTTTGTTTCTTGTCCTCGATCTCTTTCATTGAAAAATCGTGCTACTTCCACTTAAACCACAAAGCAATATCCTCCTTGGCTAGGTTACATGGATTTCGTATTCCTACAAGACAATCCCATCAAACAACTATCCCAGTTCTAACAACAAAACCATTTGTTGGCACCCGGATTTTGACAGACCTGAGATTTGCTACATAGTGGCTAACAAAACCCACTTATCATCGACCCTTTTGGTAAGACCCATAGAGTGGGTGAAGTCTCACCTGAGACGCTATGGGTGTCTTTTAGAACTAGTTTTCTATAGTATGAAAGGTTTTTTTATGGCTTAAGACACTAGACTCCCAATGGACGGGCGCTAACCATCCTCCTAGAATTGCACACAGTGTAGGACCTTTGAGCCCCTCGGTTCACCAACTAGCACACATATCAAAAATGACAGTACATGGATAAAGTGACTTACACAATAAACCATTAGAGGTGACGTTAACAACAACATGCACCGTTCATTATAGAGACACAATAGATTGCGAAGACATTACCAAACTTTCAAGTAACCGAACCATTAAGGATGTTCATGAATACTTAAAGATGTAATAGAGAATTAAATGCATATTAACCTAATACTCCATAAACAAAAACATACATTCAAACATTAACCAAAGTATTAGGTCCAACCCTACCATCCATCATATTATATCATATATAAGAAAATGCGCTAGATGTTACAATGCAATAGCTACATTATCCTGCTCACCAACCATTGATGTCTGGCCAACGTACAAAATAGGAAAAGGCACCTATAGTGAAAATGCATCAATATATATATATATATAGTTTATATCATTGACTGCATAACATCTATAGACTCAGACATGAAGACTTAGGACTCCAGAAATACCTAGACAGAAAATACTTGCAGAAGATAGATGCATAAATAGAATCTTTATCTTCAAAAACCACTGTTCTTCACTAGTCGACCTTCTAACCCTTGATCCATCCCGAGCATCTCCTTTTATCTATCTCTGGAAACTCCTTGAACCTTCTCAACTTTCTTCCCTATTTCTCCAACTGTCCTATGGGCCATTAAGATATTTTCCCATACCTCTCTTAGTTGACCCATGTGTGCTTAACTGCCTTTTGAAATACATCCCGCCTATTTTCTCCACTCCATAAACCTTCCTTCACCTGAAAAATATATCTAATTTCTCTCCTGCCACGAAATCCCTCGCCTTCCTCTCCACTACTGCAAAATCCTAACTACCTATCCTTCCTCACATGTGTCGCTCTCTCTAAGTGCTGACTCCTTGCCCCTGTGCGGTACCTCCCAGCGCCACACCTCTTCCTTCCTCGCTAGCTTCCTCTATTGCATACCATCATCTACTCCTGCGCTCCTCTATCTTCCTAAACGACCCCTTAGAAAAAAATTAAACAAAAATTTTTGGGCTCCAACAATTTTGACATAAAATGAACCAACTTGAATGTTATATTTTGACATAACCATTAAAGAAATTCCAATTCCAATATAATTATTGATGAACACCACAATGCAACATAATCATTGAGGAATGTAGTAATTCAATATAAGTGAGTGAAGATAAAAATAATAAAATAAATAATTATTGGTTACCCACATAGAATGTCTTATTTTATGGTAAATTGTTTTACTTATATTTCTTAAAATAACATCAAAATTACTAACACTTGATGAATGCAATAATTCAAAATAATTTGGTGAATATGAATGTTGCAATGTTACATAACCATTCAAGAATGTGATCGAACATAACCCAATAACATATGCCACAATGTGACATAATTCTTAATGAATATTACTACCATGGTTAATCATGATTACTGAAATGGTTAACCATGGTTGAATATTGTTTAACATGTCCAACTATGATTAATTATGGTTTGACCATGATTTATCATGTTTGACCATTGTCAAACATAGTTGGTGATATCTGACTTTTGTTAACTATAAACATTATGACAACCATAAGAAAAATTTAATATCAATAGTCAACCATTATCAAATAATAGGGTGGGTGCATGCTATCAACGGTCTCTCATGATGTGTTAACAACAATGAAAAACTTGAAAAACAACAATATGTTAACTTGGAGGGACAATTAGAGGTACTTATATAATGAATATGAAGATTGTGTAAAAACATAAAATTTAGAAAAAATAATTGGCATTTTCGATATATAAATTTTATTTATAGAATTTGTGTCTAACTATGTGAATTTTGTGTTTTCCTAACATTGGTCTGTTATTTTTCATGCAAAATATAATGCATATAAATGTTAGTGCAACATTTAAGTGTCTAAACAATGAAATATTGATACAAAAACTTGTGAAATTGTAGAGAACAATTTGTTCTTGTTCACTACCATTTTTCCAAAATTATATCTATATCTATATCTATCTATATATATATATATATATACACTCAAAATTGCAAGGCCATCCATTAATTGAACCTAAAAGGGTCTTGGCACTATCATTTTTTTTAACAGATTAGAAGTATTAATGTGTTATATTGTACCATATAATCTTATATCCGAATGGTTAAGTCCCCAAAAAGTTATAGCTGAGATAGATGAGTGATTTTGTTTTTCCAAAGAAAAAATTGAACTTTTTATTAAGGTAATAAAAAGTTACATAGTATATGCATTTAAGCATTCAGTAAACTGTATGACTTTGTTCAAAGCATAGAGTTGTTCTGAAATGGTAAGTTTGAGTGTCTTCTAACTCTACCATCTCATTTTTTCTAAATCAAGATCACTGAAATCATTATCTCGAGCCTCCTCTAAGAGGAAAACAACCCAAATAGGATATTGGTAATCTTTCAATAAATATCCCCCAAAAAGGATCATCATGAAACGATAACTGAAAAAACCAATGTACCAAAAGTAATCCCTGAGGCATTCCTGGGCCTCCTCATATAGGAAAACAACCCAAACAAGAATAAGTTCAGCTTACAGTTTGTCAAAAGTATTAAACCATGTTGCTGTTTGTTTTCAAGAACCAAAATTAACATAAAAATAAGTTTTGTTGTTGCTTAAAACTAAAAACTAAACAATTAAACAGTAATGAAAAAGTATCATAGGCCGAAGCCAAGAGACTGTGTGGCAAGATTCTCAAAATGGTGGCTAATCCGACACACGGATCTCATCCATCTCAGCTTCCTCTATCCTCCAACTGTCCAGATCCTATTGTAGACCCGCTTTAGAAAGCTGGTCTGCTACACTATTGCATTCCCTGTAGATATGACATATTGAAATATCATTAAAAAAATGTTTTAAGTATTTTGTTTCTTCTAACAAAGGAGATAGAATATAATTCTGGCATCTGCTCTCGCCATTGAACCATTTGATAATATTCATCGAATCCCTGAAGATCTGAACCGAGTGGATGCCCAGGTGAGTAAGCCAACAAAGGAGTAGTTTTAAAGCAAGAAGTTCTGCGTAATTGTTGGTTCCATTCCCCAATCCAAAAGAGGCTTTAAGACTCCTGTGGTCATTTAGATGTATCAACAATCCTGCCCCACATTTATTGTTTTGATCTGAGGCCCCGTCAAAATAAGCCCATGGATTTCCTTCTCTTACGATTCTTGGATTTGCATCCCGGATTGGCTCAGGAATACTTGCATAAATTGCAGTGCATCCTACAACAATGTGACCTGCTGAGGGAGTTTGGTCTTTGAAAATATTGTTGTTGCGGGCCATCCAGATACCCCAGGCTATGATTAGGGGGAGATTTCTCATATTTCCTTCTGGATAATCCTTCCACCATTTATTCCATACTTCTGATAGGGTTTCCCCTTCCCAGATCATCTTGGTCTGAATTAGTCTCCTTGATTCCTTCCACACCACCTTTGCGAATGGGAATTTTAGGAAGAGATGGTGGATCATTTTTGTCATTTTTACATAAGGCACACCTTCCTGGGCTTAACTTGTATCTCCTCTGCAAAATGTCCCAGGTTGACACTTTATTCCTTAGTATGCACCAGAAAAACATACGAGCTTTTGCTGGGAATTTCAGCTTCCAAATGAGGCTCACCCACCATTCTCGATTCCCCACCCCTTTATTGGCATGAGAAATTTATAGCCTTGTATAATATAATAGGAACCCGTGGGGGCATGTGCCCAGACTAGCTAGTCTGGTCTATCTCTAAGACTGACATTTGACTTGGTCAATTCCTTGGTGAAGTTTAGCCACTCCTCCCTACATTGCTGATTGAGATTTAGGTCAGTCCCAGATAACCAGGCTTGGTCCCATATCGTGGACTGACCATTTTTTCCGATCTGAATAATATGTTGGATGCCTCTTGAGTCTAGTTGGTTTATAAGACTTAGAGTTAGTGAAAATCCTTCATTGCACCCCACCTAGGGATCCTTCCCTATCCTGACTTGTTCTCCATTTCCTATTTTCCAGGAGAGGCCTTGTTCTATGATATTGAAGGCATCTATGGTAGCTTTCCACACCACCGATGCATTCCCTTTCTTCTTATTTGGCGTCCTGATCCAATCATCCAAAGGAATGGGATCAATGTACTTTCGTTTGACCACTATGGTCCATAGGTTTTCCATATTTATTAATCTCCATCCCAGTTTTGCTGCTAGAGATGGTCCAAAGGCTGATAAATCTTTTATTCCCCATCCTCCCCATTCCTTTGGTCTTGCCACCTTATCCCAGGCCACCCAGGGCAACACCGATTCCTCCTTCGAGCCAGCCCAAAGGAAACGACTGCATACTCGTCTAATCCTTTCCAGAATTCCTTTCAGAACCCATGTAAGTGCTGCCCAGTACACTGGAATGGCCAATAGGACTGATTTTATGAGTGTCAGTCTTCCTGCTCTAGACAACCATTTGAAACTCCAATGATTAATCCTAGATTCTATTTTTTCCACCAACCAAAACCAATCTTGTTTCCTGTATGAGTGTCGATTTAGGAAGAATCCCAGGTACTTGAAACTATCCTCAAAATTCCAATCTTCAAAAGGCAGGTCTTTTGTTATATTCCTAGATTCCATTCTATTAAATCCTTCCAGAATTAATGAGTATTTTTCCTTATTGACAAGTATGCTCGTGACCTTGAGGATTTTTTAACTCCTTTGTTTCACTCCTTCTTCCATTGCTGAAAAGAAGGATGTCATCCAAAAATAGTAAATGATTTATATATAGGTTGACTGCCACTTCAACTCCTTGAATATCTCCTTTCCTTCTTGCTTCTAGTAACAATTGACTTAGACCTTCTGCTACTAGGAGGAAGAGGAGAGGAGATAAGGGGCAACCTTGTCTCAACCCTCTTTGACCTTGAAAAAATGAGGATGCCACCCCATTGATTAACACCACAAAGCTCACATTTTTCAAACACCCCATGACCCAATTTATGAAGTCCACTTGAAATGCTAGGTGGGTTAGAAGCATTTGAAGGTACATCCAACTGATTCTGTCATAGGATTTAGAGAGGTCAATTTTCACTACTGCTCCTTTGCTTTTGTTTAATTTTATGCTATGAATGGTTTGCTGAGCCACTCCTATCACTTCATGAATCTGTCTTCCATCGACGAATCCAAATTATTCTTTTGAAATATGCCTTGAGAGCAATGGCTTCAATCTAAAAGTTATCGCCTTTTCTATTATTTTGTAGATACAGTTGCATAAAGAAATTGGTCTAAAATCCTCAAAATAGGATGGGTCTTCCTTCTTGGGAATAAGGGCTATAAACGTGGCATTAAAGGGTTCAAGATTCTTCAACCACATCAGTTAATTCACTGTTTATAGTCTCGAAAAAGTTTTGAAACAACTCCACTGTCCATCCATCTAGACTTGGACTCTTGTCCTTTGGCATTGATTTTATGATTCCTTTGACCTCCCCTCTTATGAATTCCCCCATGAGCTCTTCAAAATCCTCCTCATCCACATAGAGAGGGAAATCCTGAGCTGTCTGGATCACCTCATCTAATGACACTTCCGAAGGTGCTTTAAAAAGATTTTTTAAGTGGCTTATTCCCATTGTGGATAATTCCTCAAAAGAGTTTTCCTGCCTTCCATCCTCTGATTTTAATGACCAAATGGTATTTGCATTTTTCCTTCCTTTTGCATAATTTTGGAAGAATTTAGTGTTTTCATCCCCAACCCTTAACCATATGGCCCTACTTTTCAAGCACTACTGTTATTCTCTTGCTAAAAGGATTCTCCTCCTTCGGGTTTCCAACATATTGATCCTATCCCTTTTTTCAGTTGTCTCATATCCATCAGCTTCCAGACATTCGAGCTCATCGAGCTCTACCCCTATTTGTTTTAGATTTTCATCTTCTTTCAATTTCTTATCTCAGGCCCATTCAATCGTAGCCTTCTTAAGGCGTTTTAAGTTCTCCATAACGTGGAAAGCTTTATCCCCATTCTCACTTGGCCTCACAGGTCTCCAAGTTTTTTTAAAGAGGGTGTTATAGGAATCCTCCATTAGCCAAGTTGGATTGAATTTGAAAGGAGTTGCTAGCTTTTTGAGAGGCCCTTTTAGTTCAAGCAAGATAGGAAGATGATCAGAATCACCTCCCTCCCCTACCCACTGACAGAACATAGGGATCTTTTTCGCTACCTCCTCTCTTAAGAGAAACCTATCCAGTATTTTGGCCACTCGGTCTTCCCCTGTTCTCCTATTCCTCCATGTTGGTCTTGGTTTCAACAAATTAATATCTAACAACTTATTCTCTCTAATAATTTTTGAGAAAAAAACCGAGAGCGGGTCTGCATGTGCAGAGGGGCCCCAGGTTTCAACAATACCCAGGGAAAAATTTAGGTCGCCCCAATCACCAGGTTCGGGTTATCCATAATGGACTTGGAACATAGATTATTCCAAAAATAGACTCTGTCTTGGCATGGCCCATAAATATTGAGGATCAGCAGGTTTGTGCAAAGCTCTAAGGAATAAACTTCTATTTCGATCACCTGGTCCAGCCCCCAAGTATTGAGAACTCTTAATTTACCTTCTTTTACACCCAATGCCAGCCCCCCTGAACGACCTTTGGCATCCAAAGCCTGGATGTGCCATCCAGGCATTAATTTAGACAGAGTTTTTGATACTTCAGTTCCAACACCCAAAGTTTCTTGTAAGAGTAGAATGTCTGGGTTGTAATTGCGAATCACCTCCTTTAGAGCCAGTTTTTTAGGACCACTGGCTAAACCCCTACAATTCAGAGATAGAATAATCATTGGATAACCTCTGGGGGGTTTTGTGTTGCTCTAAGCACCCCGGAGATGGACATTTGCTTCCCATCCGCAATGTCCAATTTGGCTCGCAATTGAGCCTTTGACAAGTTTGATTTCCTCCCTCTAGCCTTCCGGTCCCCTTCTTGGATATTCTGCATTCCAAGCCCTCCCACGGCCTCCCAAGGAGGGTTTTTTTTCTCTCGAGGTCTGAGATTGTAGAAGGGATTAACAACATGGGTATCAATAAAGTTCATGACTTCCTCACCCTTCCTAGTCTTTCAGTTCAGATCTAAATCAGGGATTGATGTAATAATACTATCCAGTTGTTCATTAGCAATGTTTGAGAAGGGAATTACAAAGTTCCAAGGCTTGGAGGGACTAGGCACTGATGCAGTAGGAATCAAAGAATGTACAGGGAAAAATGAGTAGGGATAGAAACCGGAACCGTACCCTCTTTTGGATGAGTAAGGCTCTCGACCTCCACTGTTGCTGGTTCTGGATTAGTCTCCTTCTCTTGTTGATTATGTTGAATTACTGGATGTTCTTCTTCCTACACTTCCATATTCTCCACGAAATCCTCTTGAGGCTTATCAATATCCATCTGATCGTCCCCCGACCCCTTTTTCATCTTTCCCCCCTTGTTCTCCTCCTCTACTACTTTCCCTCCCTCTTCAATCCTCTAATTTCTTCTTCGCCTGAATCCCATCAGACATTCTTTTTCCAGGTTCCATATGTATAACACCCGTGACATCTAAATGACGGGTTTTCATAATCTAAAAATTGAGTATAAGTGAAATCCCTGTATTGTAAATTTATTTCCTCCGCCAAACCTACACGGGGGTTTAAGATTACCAATATACGGGCCATCCCTTGATCTCTCATTTGCAGAAAAGACATATCAGCTTCCATGAATTTGCCCAGGTGGTTGCCAATAGCCCTGAATACAGAGTCGACCCAGAGAAACGGTAGTAGACCAGGCATGGGTACCCACATAGGTGATTCGTCTACTCTTTCCCTCTGTGCATCAAACATGGGGTTCCATTTCTTAAAGAATATTAGATATCTCTTGAAGCACCAATTCCTTGTCATGACCCAGTCCGCCGATTCTCTCTTCCCGAACTTGACCATGAACCAACCTTTCACCAATGTTGTGACCACAAAGGCTGAGTCCAACACTTCCTGCCAGTTTTTGTGGTCCATTCTTGTATATAGCTGGCCGAGTATTTCTTTCCTCTTGCCCTTCCTACCAAGGTTAGTTCAACAACTTCCATGGCCTCGTCGATTTGGACATCCATTCCCAGGACCAAGTTAGCTACTGTCTCAAATTTATTGATTATTTTATGCTTTTTCCTTTTCTCCCCCGCTTGCCACTATCGAAACCCTCCCTCCCTATTTTGTGTGTTTTCTTCCACATTGGCTGCTATTGCCAGGAGCGTTCCTGAATGCCCCTCTATCTTGTATATTTTGAGCCCTTCGAAGGACCTTTCACCTACTTGGTTCGTCTCTTCTACCCCTGTGGTAAGTTCCTTACCACCCAGCTACCATTCCCTTTCAATTATAGTTTCCTTCCCGGCCTTGGTCTGCTTGGATCCTCCTCTCTTCCCACCCTCCTCAATCCTGTCTCCAACCGCCTTCCGACCACCTGACGAGTCCTCTGCTATATCTAACAAGACAACAATGCCCGCCCTTGTAATGGGTTTTTCTGAAGGGCACTTCTACTTCCATTATTATGCGGGCTTCTGCACACAAGGGTGTGATTTAGGTTAAACCATCTCTCCTCTTTTCCTTGCCCTAAACCCTTTGCTAGGCAGGTATGCCAACCTTATTGGCCTTTAAATCCACAATTGATTACTATATCCTCTAATCCGCTTGAGTAAAATTGATTAAGAGAACGAGGATGGGTATAACTTACTTGAAAACCCTTGCTTTCTGCCACTCCATGCTCAGAAAAGGACAACCTCTCTTGCAACTGTTGCCCTTCCCAGTTCTCCAGACACGAGAACCCTAAGCTTTGCTCTAGGAGTTCTAGGAATTTACTCTGCTTCTAACTTGCTTCCAAACCTCCTTTCTTCCTCCTTGACTGTCCAGTTGGATGAATATACCACTCTATATTTTGGTATGTTACCTCCAGATCCCAGACCGAAAGAATGTCCCTAGGTTCGAGGTCCAGATCAATAGCTTCACTCTATTTGACCATATTTCATCCTCCTGTTTCCTGTTAACAACTTAGAAAAGGAAACAATACTCTCTTCTCCGACTTCAAGTGTGTGCTGAGGATAGAAGGCAACATCACAACCAAGATTATTCCTTTAATCCGTTTCATCGCTTGCCATCCTTTGCTTAGTTCATAGACTTATTGGTATAATTCCTACAATGTACGCGTTCAGGCATGTCACCTTCCACCTGTCCTCCTTTGTCCTCCTGTTCTTGACAGCCTCGAGCCTTTCGATTCCATCTGGTCATCTCCCGTACCTCCTCCCTATCACTTTCTCAGCCCTGCAAGCCTCCCGCCCGCAGTCAGATGTCGCAGGTTCGAAACCCTAGTTCCATCGCCCACCTTCCATTATTCTTGTTCAGTTAAGCTATTGTTAGATTAATCTATGAGGTCATATCTTGAAATAGGCGAGTGATGTATTTTAAGATTTTGATATATGTCAAGAGCAAAATGTGTTAAAAACGTAGAAATTATTGTGTTAAAAATAGTCCACTCTATATAGGTATGTAGTTTCATGGACAATGGATTTGTCTAGCTTATAGAAAAATAACATCAAAGATAGAGATATATGTGTTTTCTCAAAAAATTATGTTTTCATGTATTTGTAGCACAAACCACCAGGTTTTTGATCCTGAACCTATATCCAAAGTAACCAAGTCACCATGCATGTAGGGTTCCCGCTATGAAAAGGTTAAATTCAAAAAAATGAGTGCACTTTCTTTGTGTCAACAAAATGTGCATGTTAATAAAGAAATGTGCATTTCTAGTGCTAATAACACGAATATGTTCAATCAAATAGTGACTTTAACACATGGTTAATGACCAAACTAGGTTTGGGGGAAGTGGGGAGGCTAAGAGAGAGACAATAGAGGGGCCAATAGAGAGAGAAAGAGAGAGAAATAGTTGGTGGGAAATGTTTGAGGTAGAGAGAGTGAGAAGAGAGAGAAGAAGAATGAGTTGGTGGGAAATGTTTGAGGTAAAGAGAGTGAGTAAGAGAGTGTGTGAGAGAGAGGGGTGGGGAAGAATGCGTTGGTGGGAAATGGTTGAGCTAGGTTTAGGGGGTGGGAGTGTGAGAGAGGGAGGGAAGAGGGGCCAAGAGAGATAAAGAGAGAGAAATAGGTGTTTATTTTCTAGTGCTAATTAGACAAGCACAATTTTTTGAAACTAATAATTACTTCCAATTATATATAATATTACTTTAGGACATCCCATAATACCATTAAGAAATTAGACTTAGAAAATTCAAAAGTAAATGAAATATAAATGATAAACATTATAGTAGAATATCCATGCACAATAGCACCAAAATTTCTCCCTAGGAAAACTAAACTCGGGAGAAAACCCAACAACCTTTTCTAGGAGAGATTGTTGAGTTAAAAAAAAACACAATTTGATATTTTCAAGTCAAACTTGATTAACCTAGATCAAAATTACAATATTGGTCAAACATGGTCAAATAGACCAAATTTCTCCCTTCTACAATAACAAATCAAATTCGTCAAACTACCAAGATTTACTTGGTCAGACATTGGTCAAAGGTTCCTAATTAGCATAGAAGTCAACACAGGTCAATGATCCTTCTTGCAATCAAACTTTCACCATGCAACCTCTATAGTCATTTGCGGTCAATTGCAGTTGAATACAATTGACCGTATCCTTGTTTTGTGGTCAATATACAATAAAATCAACCTTTATTCTATGATCAATTTGACATCTTTTCTGTGGTAAAATTGCACTCAATTCAACCTCTTTTATGCGGTAAAACCATGCTAAACTCGGTCAAATGAAGCAAAACAAATTGGTCAATGAGAAGCTTTAATATATTTGTCAAACCTTCAAAAGTCTTCCTCTTTATCTCGCACATATGAAAAAAAAAATAATAGATGTGATAATGATCCAAATTTTCCAAATGTTGGAGGTTGAATTTGTATTTATAGTGCTCAAAAGAGGTGGGTTTTGACCAAGGGTCACACCCATTCACATGGTGGGGTTGACTTGACCAATTGGGGCTAACTCAACACTTTTAAAATTAAATTAAATTTTTGTTCTTGGCTGAATTGTGTAGCTGGGAATACCTCCCAAAACTACCCAAAAATCAACACTCCCTCTTATCTAGGGGGTATTCACCTTGAGTTCCTCAAATGTCCATTTTGCTGAGAAATTTCTCCATCCCAAGAAACTATTGAATGAGTTTGCTAAGTTAATGTATCCATCCACTTCATGTTCTATTCTAGAACCATGTGGAAAGCATCCTGTATCGACATCATGCAAAGGATATAGTCACCCACTGGCAAAATAACCTTTGGCGATATGGTTAGGTACCCTTGACCAGGGAAAAAAAACAAAACTAGTATTGGGTCACCAACTAACCGAGATGTCACATGGAATTTGAATGGTTAAAATACTTTCCTGATGCTTTGGGGCTCTCACTCTACCCACTAACCAAGTAACCCTTGGTAGTATGGTCAGAACCTTCTGACTAGGGGAGCACTCCGGGCCCTCATGCTATTTGGGCCATTCTCCCTAGCCACAATACATGGCACCCAGTCAATACCCTTGACCTAGGGATAATGTCTGCCCTAATGCTACCACATCAATTCCCTCTCAACAGGGGAGGCATTCTCAACCACTCCAAGCTTGTCCCCGAAGTATACAAATTTCATCTGGGACAAAGACTTTATGAGAATGTCAACAACCTGCTTGTACATAAAAATGTATTGGAGCCTCATTGCTTCATTTTGTACCTGTCCTATAAAACTATATTTTCTGAAAGCATCACATAACTTTTATTATCGCAATGTATTGTTTGGTCAATTTAGTGTCCTAAATTGCTCTACACAAATTATCAATTCAGGTATTGTAAACTAATGAAGTGTAGTGCACTGTTTGTGCTAGCTAACCCTTCTTACTTCGTTGTTTTTATGTTTTATGTTGTTTTGGGGTTTTTGGTCTTTTAATTCCTAATGATTTACAATGTAAATTATCAGAACTAAATCTAACTTTCGTAAATACTGCTCAAAATCTAAAAATGAAAACAGAGCTAAGAAAGAAATGAAAACAAAGCTAAGAAATATTTGGAAGCAAATCTAAGAAAGAAATGAAAGCAAAGTTTCTATTCTTATTTTACCATTATTTCTAAATCATGAATTAAAACTGAAAGTGAAATTTTCAATGGATGTCTAACTCAATTACATAAATAAAACTAAATGAAATACTTGGTTACTTTGCCTCTCAATTTTGGGAGAAAGTCTCCTTGGGATGACATTTGAGTAATTCTGTACTTCATTAATCTAAAAGAAAGCAAATATAGAGATGCAGAAATAACTCATTGCATAGATGAAATGTTCAACCACCTAGTTAAGGATGAATTTTCAACTTGAAGGGTTTTCCATAAAAATTCATTAACATCATGAGTCAGTAAACTAAAAATGAAATGGAAAAGACAGTAAATGACACTGATCAGTTTAATTGAGAATTTAAACTAGCAAAACATTGAATGAAGTAAACTATCCAACAATGTATCCTTATCATTCTTTAGTCCTACTCTCATCTTGAAACAAGGTTAGTTCTTAGTTGAAGAAACACGATTACACCATTGAGTTCTATCTTTTAAACTATTGATAAAAACTAAAAAGAGATCAAGCTAATGGAAACCGCTCTACATTATAAAAACTGTTAATAAGAAAATGATGGAAATTGAATTATAAACATTGTTAGTAAGAAAATGATTATAAACACTGTGAAAGAAAATGATGAATTTACAGTTAATAAGAAGAAGAAAAATAAAATGAAATGAAACCTTCTTCAGTGTAGGAGCCCTCTGCAACTGATTAGGCTACGCCTGCTCAATCAACTCCAAGAAAACTCCTTCAGATGTTCATAAAAACATGCGGTCTTCTCATATTAAAACAGGGACACAAAATGCCAAAAAATTCCAGAGTCTAGAACTTCAGTTTCACAATAATACTATTGCTATTACTACTCCCCTCTTCAGTCCTTTACACAGGTATTTATAAAAAAAACCATATAACTGTTTGTGGAGAAAATCATGCTACAACCAAACACGTAGAAGACAGATATGCAGATTTTCTTCCTCAGCTGCTGGAGACATAAATCCAAGACATGGTGGTTGTTGGATTCGTTTGTACAAGTGGCTGTTGGAGTTCGTAGGTACAGGTAGTTGCTTCGGATAACACTTCCCATCACTGTGAAATGCATTAATTAACCACGAAACAAAGTCCTGCTACCTTCGGTCTCTTTGTGTTTGACTTATCCATTGACCGTAGTCTTATGCCATCTTCATTGTCGACCTGGGCTGAATGAATAGGACAGGGTCCATGTCATGATGATTTCCAAGCTGCCCATGTGGCTAGTTTCTCCTTCTTACGCCTGGAACCTGTTAGAGCATGAAGGTAGCTGCGGAACAACCGATTAGCTGTAGAATAAGCTGCGTTCCATAGCTAATATGCAAAAATTTATTCAAACAAGAAAACATAAAAGCATAACATGTAAATCACTAAATTTCCTTCTCAAGATAGTATATACCAGTTATTGGTGATGAGAATGCATCTTTCTTATGGAAAAAAAGAAAAGGAATGAGAAGAGTTGCTAGGGAAAGAGTAATTTTTAGGCTCAACATACCCCCACTGCAAAATCATTGCATGTCTTGATGCAATTTTAAAAAATGTGAACTTATTTCTCCTATTGCATCTGTTATGACACTTCTGTCAGCACATCCAACTTCCTTTTCTTACTTCTCCTTGAACTGACTGCCGTCCTGGGCTTCTTCATAAGAAGTCTGTATTTGAGGTTGATAATTGTTCTGCTCAAATTCTTATTTTTCCTCTTCAGCTTCCTATTTTTCTTGTACCATAATCTAGGTGCAACATTGTGTTGTCATGAATGGCTTTGTCCAGCTTGTTCTGTTCCCTCAAGGTTTCATTTTCTTTTTGAATGTGCCAGTTCAAAATATCTAACTCAAAGATTTCTTGTTGGAGAGAGCTAGTTATAGGTTCTTGTGGATTGACAGGCTGCTCTAGATTGGTTGAGGATCCTGGATCTGTTGAGGTATCCTTTCTTTCCAATGACTCTATGTAGTCATAGATTTGTTGTTGTACTAGATCTATGCCAGGAGAAGCTCTGCTTGGGCTGCCTTTAAAATTCAGTGGAGGAGAGTTTTGTGGACTGTGTTCAGGTGGAATATTGTCAGGAGACTGAACTGGGGTTTCTTCCTCTAATTTTATGAACTGGGCTCCTTTTGATGTTACCTTCCTCACCTTACCTCAGAGTCTAGAGCTCCTCCTCAGGCTTTGGAAGCTTATGGTTTCTTCTCTTGTGTCCTTCTTCCTCTTTCCTATCTCCTTTTTTTCTTGATTTGCTCCTTAATCTTGGTTAGTCTTTCGGAGAGTAACTATTCATGTTCTTGTGGTGATGAAGGTTCAGGAATGTCTTCATTGATTTCTTTAGCTATCTCTTTCATTTTTCCTTTCTGTTTAGTCTACTTCCTAACCTCTGGTTTAGAAGCTGTCTCTGCATCATTCTTTTGTGAGGAGGTTTGAATGTTAATGCTGATATTTCTACTCCTACTTTTCTTAACATTACTCTCCTCAGGCGACTTTGGAGCATCCTGGAAAAAAAATTCTTACCAAGAAATCTTCCCATGTATCCCCTACACTTTTCAAATGGAATTCAACTAGTATTTTCACTAATCCATGATGATACATAGTTGTTTCTATGGATTAAATTTTCTTTTGGACATTTGTAGCCATCATTCTCAAACTGTTTAGAAGGGAGAAGGGAAGGTTGATGGTTCCATCTTCTAAAAAATTCATTAATAAGAATATATGGTAATTATACATAAACCTAAATCTTCCTTCACATGTAATGAATTCTTGCAATATAAACAACATATTAACCCATTTGTTTTTGAGTGCTGGAATAGAAATTCCCTTCCTAAATACTGTAACATCCATACCTGGGTTTCTAAGGATCACTTTTCAAGATTCACCATGAAATTCCTAATTTTTAAACCATCTTTCTCCTTGTCTCGGTAGCTTTGTTGCTTCGGCTATGAAGGATTCTGTGACCGCAAATTTGATATCTCCTATCTCCACTTCTATGCCATCAAATGTCCTTGCAAAAGACTTGGTAATTTCCTTGTGGTAGCCGTCAAATTTCTTAATAAAATTTAACCATCCAACCTTCTGTAGCATCCCTTTAGGCTGTGGATACCCCTCCATATACTTTACCTCTAATGGCTCTGTCCTTACAATAAGCCCCATATTCCCTGTTTTCGGTTAACCTTCAAAATTACTCTTACTATCTATAAAACAAGTGCTATTTAAGAAATGGAATGACTATGTGTATGTAAATGGAAATACTATGTATATGAAATGACTGCGTGAATATGAGAGAAAAACTTAAGGGTTTGCATGTAATAAATAGACAGTAAGGGTTTAGAGAGGCATAGATAGGTAGGTCACATCGTCATCTTGATCGTTAATAGGTGGAGTTGTGGAGGACCATTTGAGTACAAGTTATGGAGTTTGAAGCAGAGATTTGTTATGAAAGAATCATTGAGACCGTTTGTTATTAACGATGGAAGATATGGTGGAGATATAGTGGAGATCAAATCAAATGATGGTTGATTAAAGAGACATGTGATTATACATACTATACAAACTTATGTTTTCAAATTGCTTTTTGAAATAAATTTTTGCATTTACCTTTGGAACCTTTACCTTTTGCTTGCTAATTTTTTTGATGTTGATCCACAGGTACCTTGAGCATGGTTTGGTCTTCAAAGATTGATTTTTCTTCAATTCCCTGTATACATTATTTTATTATGAGCTGTACACTTGTGCCTGAATTGATAAACAAATTGTAGCTGCAAAATCAGATTAGTTACAGAAGAGAATCAGCTGCAGAACAGAATCAACTGCAGAACGTGAAACGAAAAGTGAAATATGGCTTATGGATCATGAATGAAATGGAAATAGCTATGTAAGTGAAATGAAATGAGATGTACGACAAGATGATAAATGAAATGAATATGGAATGAAAACTGTAAAAGGAAAAATTGAAAAATTTATTGATGAAATATGAAAATGGGATGAAGTGAAACTGCAAAAATAAAATGGAGTGAGGTGAGATGAGATGATGAATTTTGCAGAATCTAAACTGCAAAGTGACTATAGATTTTTGTTACTACTTATTACAGAAAGAAAATGGAAAATATAAGGTGTCAGAAACCTCTGATTGTAACCCTGTATTTTCTGTATAAGTATGCCAATCAATGATTAGTTTTCAACCTTATATATATATATATTTTTTTTTTTAAATTTCTTTTTGTTTTCGTTTTTTGTTTAGGAAAAATAAAGACTAAGTTAGTGGAGAAGAAAAATTCTTCTTCACTAGCTTCATTTCAGAATTGTCTTGGAAAATATTAATGAACTCCTATTTTGAAATTGGTTTCTGATATATCTTTAATCTATGACCATTCACAAGAAGAGGAGTTTTACTTTCATCTATTGTTCTTATCCTCACTGCTCCATTACTAAATACTTTTTCAATCTCATATGGCCCAAGCCAATGAGTTTGAAACTTCCCTTGAAAATCTTTAAACTTTGAATCAAACAATAGTGCCCAATCTCCCACTTGAAACCTCTTGTCCTTGATATATTTGTCATGCCATTTAGCCCTCTGTTGTTGGACTATACTAGTCCTTTGAACTGCCTCTTGCCTGATTTCATCAAGTTCATTTAATTGCTCTAGCCTATGATTTTGTGCCTCTGATAAATCTAGTCCCAGTTGGACTGCCATCTTGAAAGTTCTGATTTGGAACTCTATAGGGAATAGGACTTGTTTCCCATAAACAAGTTCATAGAGTGTATGTTCCATTGTGTTCTTCCATGTAGTTCTGTAGGCCCATAAGTCTTCAGGAAGCCTTTCTGCCCAATCTCTTCTATGTAGATGCACAGTCTTGGTGAGAATTCTTTCAATCACTTTATTCGTATATTTCACTTGACCATTTTTTTGTGGATGATAGGGAGTATATTTCCTATGTTTGATCTTGTATTCTTCCACAAGCGCTTCCACCATGTTAGAGTAAATTGAGATCCCTGATCTATCACAATTTCTCTTGGAACACCAAAATGAGTGAAGATGTCCTCAAAAAGAGAATTGACTACAGATTTTTCATTAGCAAAAGGTAGTGCTTTGGCTTCTATCCATTTAGTGACATAATCAATGCATACTAATATATACTTCTTCTGCTTAGATGGAGGATTAATTGGCCCAATAAAATCTAAGGCCCACTTTTCAAAAGGTTCGATGAGTATTTGAATTTGTAATGGCATTTCATTTGAGGGAGTAGGTTTCCCTACCCTTTGGCAGCTGTCAGATCTCCTGACATATTCTTTAGCATCTTTGAAGATGGATGACCAATAATATCTAAAGAAAGGATTTTATAGGTTGTTCTCTTGTCAGCAAAGTGTCCACCACACGGCTCATCATGACATGCCTTAAGAATCTCGGGCATTTCATCTTCCCTGACACACCTTCTGATCATAAGATCTGGGCCTGTGACCAAATAGTTAGCAATATCTGGAAACCAAGGAGTTTGAGTAGTTTCTGCAAAAATATATTCATCAGGAAACTTCAACGAGAATCTTCTTTGATATTCTGAATCCTGGACAAGAAATTAGCAATTGTGTTTTGTTTTCCAGGTCTATCTAGCACAGTAATGTTGAAATCTTGCAAAATTAAAAGCCATCTTCTAACTCTTCCATTAGTAATAGGTTTATTCATTAAATATCTAATTGCAGAGTGATCTATATGAACAAAGGTTTCATAGCTTGTTATATAGGGTTTGAACTTGTTAATTGCATGAACAACAACTAAAAATTCCTTTTCACTCACAGTATAATTTAACTCAGTGGGAGTCAAATTCTTACTTGTATAGTAAATGGCATAAGGAATCAAATCTTTGTGTCCCAATACAGCTCCCAGAGCTGTATATGAAGCATCTGTTGAAATATGGAAATGGATTTTCCAATTTGGACTTCTTAAAATGGGTGCTTCAGAGATTTTTGTTTTTACGGTTTCAAATGCCAGTTGGCAATCAAAATTCCAATTGAATTCATAATCTTTGGTAAGAAATTTGAAGAGTGGGGATGCTATTTTAGTAGTTTTTTCTATAAACCTTCTATAGTATCCTGTAAATCCTAGAAAAGTTCTAACATCCTTTTGGAAATTTGGAATTAATAATTTAGAGATGACTTCAACTTTAGATTTGTCAACTTTAATCCCATCTCCTGAAATGTGATGTCCTAAAACAATACCTTCTGTAAACATCATAAAACATTTTTCATGGCTTAGTGAAAGGTTTGTTTCTTTACATTTTTAAAGAATTTTTTCCAAATTTTCCAAAACTTCTTCAAATGTATTCCCATAGATTGTAAAATCATCCATATATACCTCTACACAATCATGTATTAGATCAGAAAAAAAATCCCTAGTACTGCTCTTTGGAATGTTGCAGGTGCATTACATGACCCAAAAGTAAGTACTCGGTAGGCATAAGTTCCCCATGGATAAGTAAATGTGGTTTTATCCTGATCTTTAGGTGCTATCTGAATTTGATTATAACCACTAAAACCATCCAAGAATGAGAAATACTTATTACTTGCTAATGTATTTAACACTTGATCTACAAAAGGCAAAGGGAAATGATCTTTAAGGGTTGCTTTATTCAGTTCTTGATAATCAATGCACACCCTCCATTTACCATTCTTTTTAGGCACAATTACCAAAGGAGAAATCCATTGGCTATCTGAAATTGGGTAAATGAAGTTTACATTCAATAATTTTTGGAGCTCTTCTTTCACAATCTCCCTAAGATTTGGATTCATCCTTCTCTGAGGTTGTCTGATAGGTTTACAATTTTCTTCAATGTAGATGTGATGGATGCAAGTCTTAGGATTAATGCCTTTCATGTCGGTGTATTCCCATGCAAATGCAACAGAATGTTTTTGTAATATTTTGATTAGCTCTTATTTTTGTAGTTTCTCCAAGTTTTTGTTTATGTTCAATGTCCTACCTGGAAAATTTTCAATTGTAGAGCTACCAAACTCTTCCATAGAATAGGGAGACATCTGCCTAGATGACAAATATTCAACATTAGATTTTTCTTGAAATTGCATGGTCATATTCTAAAGATGATTCAAAATTTTCCAATGTATTTAAAATTTGACTATCTTCACTAATATCTGAAATAGTAAAGAGAGGATGAATATCATCTTCATCATCAATCCACTCTTTGTCATCTATTTCTGTGATTGCTTTTTTTGGAGGATATAAAGTATTTTTTTTGTTGAATTACCATCAGAAATATACATGTCACCATATCTACAGCTAATAAAAGCATCAGCTGTGGCCAACCAAGGTCTTCCTAATATGAGTGGATGTCCTCCTAGATTTTTCTTGGGAGTTAAGATCATGAAATCAACAGGGTATTCCCAAGAATATAAGGATACTGAAATATCTTCTAACACTCCATCTGGTTTGATTACTAATCTATCTGCTAGTTGCAATAAGGTAGGTGTGTGGAGAAGATTAGGAAGCTTGAGTTGCTCCATAGTTTGTTTTTTCATGATGTTTATTGCTGCCCCTGAGTCAATCAATGTATTTGGAATTTCAATTCCATTGATATGTGTTTTCACAATTGGACTTCTTGGATCCACATATTTTTGTATGGCAATTTTTCCCATCATTATGTCTGCTATTTTTCCTACCAGGTGAATTCTTTTTGTTTCCTTTGTTTTTCTTCCTGGTTTCTTTATGCTCAACTCCTTTATTGTTTTGGCTAGAATTGGAATTTCTTTAATGGCTTGTAGCAAAGGGATTTTGATACAGACATTCTTCAATTCATCTAGAAAATCATAATTGGGAAACATAATCTGCTTTTCTATTCCTCTATCAATTTGTAATCTTTCAGGAAAAGGAGGTGTAAAAGTAGATGTTGGTTGCTCATTAATAGGAGTTGTGTTCACTGATTCTTTTTGTTTTTCTTTTTCAATGTTTTGGTTTTGGAGAGATGTTCCCTCAAAACTTTTATTGACCTTTAGAGAATCTTCCTCAGAACTGTCTTGTTCCTGAATAACTACAAAAGGTCTTTCCTTTTCTAATATCCTACCAGATCTCAGTTGAACATCATTAAGATCTAGAGGAGTAATCATGTAAGTTGGAAATTGTTGTCCTTCTACCATGTAAGCATTCTGAGGGTTTTTATTATTGGGGTTTGGTAATGGTTGGGCAGGTAGCTGATTTGGTTTCTGCTGAAATGGAAATAAGAGTTGAGGATTTTGGTTTTGTTGTGGAGATTGTTGTGGAAATGGTAATGAAAGTTGAGGGTTCTGATTTTGAAGTTGTGGCTGCTGATTTTGTTGTGGAATGTGTGGGGGAGGATAATTCTGATATGATGGAGGATATTGATAATATTGAGAAAATCTCCCATAAGGATTTTGTACTCCTTGTGCCCACGGTTGAGATTGAGATTGAGGTTGAGGTTGAGGCCAAGGTTGAGATTGAGATTGAGGTTGAGGTTGAGGCCAAGGTTGAGATTGAGATTGAGGTTGAGGCCAAGGTTGCTGCCAAGAATTCCAATTTGGTGGGGGCTGAAGATACATTTGATTGTTAAATCCCTGATTTTGTGGCCCCTGCCAAGGTCTTCTAGCAACAAAACAAAGAGGTTCTGCAGAATTTGGGACTGTTTCCTCTTGAAAGACAACCTTAAGACTTGGAATTGAAGGACAACCCTTGGTCTCATGGATTTCTGAGCAAATCATACAAGTTTCTACAACTTTTGCATCCAAAGGGCATTCACTTAGAGCATGTTTGTTTTTTGTTTTTTGTTTTTTATTTTTTGTTTTTTGGTTTTGTTTTTTTGTTTTTGTTTTTGTTTTTGTTTTGTTTTTTTGTTTTGTTTTGTTTTGTTTTGTTTTTTTGTTTTTTGTTTTTTGTTTTTGTCTTTTTTGTTTTTTTTTGGTTTTTTTGTTTTTGTTTTTGTTTTTGTTTGTTTTTGTTTTTGTTTTGTTTTTTGTTTTTTTTTTTGGACAAAAAATGGCTAAAGCATTAGCCTTATTTTTCTGCTTGTTTTGTAATTTAAGGGTGTCTATTTGCTCACTAAGACTCCCTAGAATGTCAGTTTTAAATTCATCAAGCATATTACCAATTTTTGCCCTACTTACAGATCCAGTTGCAGATTTGTTTACTCTAACAAGAGAAGGATCTCTTGGACGTTTTCCAGTTTTGGATTTCCCTCTTGAGAGATGAACACATAATTCTCCTATATCATTTAATGGGAGTTGAGAGATATCTTCCTTCCCCATCATGTTAAGGATATCTATCCACTCATCTCTAATGGCTTTTAATAAAAGAGATTTTAAGGTATTTTCATCTAAATTGTCCATTTTTGCTCTTTTCAAATTATAGTTGAATCTCTCAATCAAATCCCCTAAGTTTTCATGCTCTCTTTGTATCATTTTGAACACTTCATCTTTGTGATCGGTAGGCATGCAATAATCCAAGTACCTATCCAAAAACATTTTTTTCATGTCATTTCATGTTCTAATGGACTGAGTGACTAACCCCATGAACCATTTCAAAACAACTCCTTTTAGTGTTGAAGGAAACAATTTGATTTTTTGAGAGTCTTCTAAATAGTCATAGGTTCTACACAAGACTTCAAACTCAAATAAGAATGTTTCAAGATCCTCACTTTTTAACCCATAGAAGTTTGGGAGGACAGAAGGTGATATATTTTTCATGGTGGCATTTATTTCCTCATCCACTATAGGGAATCCAAAATAATTATCTATTTCCCTATTTCCTCTGCCTCCTCCATTATTTCCTCTACCTCCTCCATTGTTTCCTCTACCTCTTCCTCTACCCCTCCAAACAGATTGAATTCTCCATCTTCTCCTTCTTTTTCCATTATAGTTTTCTTAGAGCCAGTATAAGGTTCAACTTGCAAGGTTACTTTCTCCTCATCTGGTTCTTCTATTAATGGGATATGGGAGAGAGGTTCTACTTCTTCTTCCTCACTAGGTATTCCTAATTCTTCAACTAAAATGTGCTCTCCTGTGGAGGTGAAAAAGGCTATTCCTGCTGTTGAAGATTCAAGATTTTTCTCCTCTAGGACTGACTTAGTAGATGAAGTAGGAGATTCTTTTGATTGAATTTCTACCTTTTGAATTTTAGGTATTCTATGGCTGGGAGTATGAGTTTGGGATGGAGGCGCATCTTTCCTTGTTCTTGGTGGAGTAGGTGGTGTAGGAATTGAACTACTACCTCTAGCTATAAATCTATCCCTAGAGTCTCTTTCTCTTTGCATGCCATTTTTTTTTTGAATGTAAGAGATAAGGCTACCTAGTTACACTTCCCTAGCAATGACGCCAAAATGTTTGGTCAATTTAGTGTCCTAAATTGCTCTACATAAATTATCAATCCGGGTATTTGTAAACTGATGAAGTGTAGTGCACTGTTTGTGCTAGCTAACCCTTCTTACTTCGTTGTTTTTATGTTTTATGTTGTTTTGGGAGGTTTTTGGTCTTTTAATCCCTGATGATTTACAATGTAAATTATCAAAACTAAATCTAAATTTCGTAAAGACTACTCAAAATCTAAAAATGAAAACAAAGCTAAGAAATATTTGGCAGCAAAGCTAAGAAAGAAATGAAAACAAAGTTTCTATTCTTATTTTACCATTATTTCCAAATCATGAATTAAAACTGAAAGTGAAATTTGCAACTGATGTCTAAATTAATTATAGAAATAAAATTAAATGAAATACTTGGTTACTCTGACTCTCAATTTTGGGAGAAAGTCTTCTTGGGATGACATTTTAGTAATTCTGTACTTCATTAATATAAAAGAAAACAAATACAGAGATGCAAAAATAACTCGTTGCATAGATGAAATGTTTAACCACCTAGTTAAGGATGACTTATCAACTTGAAGGGTTTTCCATAAATATTCATTAACACCATGAGTCAGTAAACTAAAAATGAAATGGAAAATACAATAAATGACACTGATTAGTTTAATTGAGAATTTAAACTAGCAAAACAGTGAATGAAGTAAACTATCCAACAATGTATCCTTATCATTCTTCAATCCTACTCTCATCCTGAAACAAGGTTAGTTTTTAATTGAAGAAACAAGATTACACCATTGAGTTCTATCTTTTAAACTAATGATAAAAACTAAAAATAGATCAAACTAATGGAAACCGCTCTAAATTATAAACACTGTTAATAAGAAAATGATGGAAATTGCATTATAAACATTATTAGTAAGAAAATGATTATAAACATTGTGAAAGAAAATGCTGAATTTACAGTTAACAAGAAGAAGAAAAATAAAATGAAATGAAACCTTCTTCAGTGCAGGGAACCTCTGCAACTGATTAGGATATGCTTACTCAATCAAATCCAAGAAAACTCCTTCAGATTTTCATAAAAACATGCGGTCTTCTCATATTAAAACAGGGACTCAAAATGCCCAGAAATGACAGAGTCTAGAACTTTGATTTCACAATAGTACTATTACTATTACTACTCCTCTCTTCGGTCCTTTACATAGGTATTTATAAGAAAAACCATATAACAGTTTGTCGAGAAAATCACGCTACAAGCAAACACGTAGAAGACAGATATGCAGATTTTCTTCCTCTGCTGCTGGAGACATAAATCCAAGACATGGTGGCTGGTGGATTTGTTTGACAGGTGGTTGTTGGAGTCTGTAGGTACAGGTAGTTGCTCCGGATAATGCTTCCCATCACTGTGAAACACATGAATTAACCACGAAACAGGGTCTTGTTACCTTCGATTTCTTTGTGTTTGACTTATCCGTTGACCGTAGTCTTATTCCATCTTCTTTGTCGACCTAGGTTGAATGAATAGGACAGGGTCCATGTCATGATGATTTCCAAGCTGCCCATGTGGCTAGTTTCTCCTTCTGACACCTGGAACCTGTTAGACAATGAAGGTAGCTGCGGAACAGCCGATTAGCTACAAAATAGGTTGCATTCTGTAGCTAATATACAAAAATTTATTCAAACAACAAAACATAAAAGCATAACATGTAAATCACTAAATTTCCTCCTCAAGACAGTATATACTGATTATTGGTGATAAGAATGCATCTTTATTATGGAAAAACAAAGAAAAGGAATGAGAAGAGTTGCGAAGGAAAGAGTAATTTTGAGGCTCAACATGTATCACGGTCATCTCTAGCACCTAATAAAAAGATCCTGCGAGCAGGGCTAATTGACAACTCACCAAACTAGCTGCAATATACTCAACCTTTGTATTATTGAGTGTGAAAAATTTCTGCTTCTTGCTCATCCAGGATATCATAGCAGAACCCAAATTGAAGCAACATCCTGATGTGTTCTTCTTGTCTTTA
Source organism: Pinus tabuliformis (assembly GCA_031772625.1). Lineage (NCBI taxonomy): Eukaryota > Viridiplantae > Streptophyta > Pinopsida > Pinales > Pinaceae > Pinus > Pinus tabuliformis. The sequence goes on from CM062815.1 coordinate 241,838,243, forward strand.
AAACTTCCTACCCAATCAAAATCTGTGTATCTCTTCAATTGTACTTCACCTTTTGATACATATCCCATTCCATAATTAACTATACCACATAGATATCTCAACACATGCTTTGCTACAATCCAATGTACATGCCTCGGTTCCGCCATGAACTAGCTCAGAGTTTTCACTACAAAGAAAATACTAGGTTTGGTATTAACGATATACATCAAGGAACCAATACATAGAGGGATCCACCATCTGAGTCAAAGTCTCTAAGATTCTTAAGATTGGTCACCATGGGAGTGGCCATGCACTTGCAGTCCATCATCCCAAATCTATGAAGTATCATAAGAATATAATTTGCTTGACCAAGGAAGATCTCACTCGACTTTTAATACACTTTTAATCCCAAATAGTAATGCATCAATCCTAGATCCTTAATCTTGAACTCAGGTGTCAACTCCCGCTTACACTAATCAATGAGATTTTATGCTCTTGTTAGAAAAGAAGTCATAAACATATAAAAATAAGATCACAGGCTCACCTTTAATGACATTGAGTAAATAATGGGATCAACATCACTCTTAGTGAAACAAAAGCTCATTTGGTATCCATCAATCCAAGAATACGAAGCTTGAGGTGCTTGCTTGAGTCTGTACAAATCCTTTTTCAGTCTGGCGACTAGAGAAAATGTCTCTTCATAGTCCTCCCTCTTTCTAAGAGAACCCTCTTTCTAAGAGAACCCTCTTTCCACGAATCTTGCTTTGTACTTCTCTATCCTTCCATCTACCACATGTTTGATCTTATAGATCCACTTAGAAGTCACCATTGAATTCCCCTCAGGTCTCGACACAATTTCCCACACATCATTCTTCATGATGGATTGATGTTCATCCATCATGGCATCATTCCAAACTTGCTAGCCTGCTGCTTCCTCATAGTTGGATGGCTCAAAATCAATGATTTGACTCATCAATGTTGCATATCCTAAGTAATTCTTTTTTGCTTTATTTTAAAGTTCCACGGGGAGCTGCATGCCCCTCTGCATCTTGCAATGTACTTTGAAGCCATGCCAACCTCTTCTTGGATTATGGAATAACGAACCTAAGTGGGCCCACCGGATTAATGGGACCTTTTGGCTCTTCCTAATGATCTAAAGGATGTTCCATAGGTACAGAAGGACATAAACCCACATCCTTGGGATCCTCTAGCTCCTCCTCATCAATATCCATGTGTGCCCCCTTGGATCTATAGTAGGCTGCATCCTTCCACTCTACCTTGAATGTCTACTCCCTTTGAACAAGGATATCTTTTGATCATCTGGCACAATTCTAGATATATGTATAATTTCTTCCTCTCGAAAAAAAATCACTCTTGTTGAGTTTATGCTTGATCCTGAGAGAACCTCTTGCTACAAACTTTTCTTCATTCTTCATGTTGCTTCTTTCTACTGCCAAAATCATTGCCTTGGAAACCTTCATGATTTACCTGCAAACCTCATTAATAGGCCATGGAAGAAATGATTATAACCAAGCAAAACATACAAAGGCAAGAGGTTGACCAAAAATAAAGTAATAATAATTAAGGAAGAATGATATGAGACTTATCTTTTGATTTGAGGATTGTATAGAATTTTCAACTCCCTCTTGATCCTTTCCTTCTTGTAGAAATCACTGAAATCCATCTACAATCTCATCAAGCTAGAAATGATCATTCTCATCCTCAATATTAACTACTAATGCATGTTGCTTTCCTTTCCTTTCAAGGATTTATTCATCCTCGAGTTATCCAACCATAAAAAAGGTTGAAATGCAAGCTAAGACATCTTCATGCTAAAAGGGAAGATGAACCAAGTACAAAATCCACTAGCATTCGACACTTTAGGTCTCATTCTATGGTTTGACAAGCCCTTAATACAAGTCATATCCTTCTAGGCTTCCAGGATTCTAGGATTTACAAACCCTAAGACTTTCAAATTCATCGACACACTTTGCAAGTCCAACAACTTGTCATGTGCAAATTATTGTGCTATAGCCATGGAACCAATAATTTTCCTTTGAAAAAAATTTGACACTAATCCATTACAAGATGCAATCATGTCATCTCAAACGTTTGAATATCAATGACCACTTGTGAATGTCATCACTAGAATTTATTGCTTTATACAAAAAATAGGTGAGGGATGCTTTCTTCTTAGCTCCCTCTGACTCTGGAGAACAAGGCCAATTTTTCTTATACTTGGCTTCTCCCTCATCATTCAGAGGTTCAATAATATTTCTTTCCACATATTCTATGAGATCATTCTCATCAAGAATGAGATCTAGTATGGTCCTCCAAGCCCTAATATTTATTACATCTTCTAGATTATCTTTAGGCTTGATAGAGGGAGCCAATTGATCAAGGATTTGGTCACAGATCATATTGTATAATATGTGTCTTCAAGGGGTGATCTCAATGGCCTTTCTCCACCAAATCTTTGAAACCATGTTGATTTTCAAGTGTTAATTAGACAAGCATAATTTTCCACATCTAATAATTACTTCCAATGATATATAATATTAGCACATCCCAAAATATCATTAAGTAATTACACTCAGAAAATTCAATAGTAAATGCAATAGAAACACTAAACATCACAACAGAATAACCACACACAAAGAGACAACAAAATTTTTCCATGGGAAACCCAAGCTCAAGAGAAAACCCAACATTATTTTCGAGGAGAAATTACCCAGTTCAACAAAATCACAATTTGATATTTTCAAGTCAAATTTGGTCAACCTGGATCAAAATTACTATATGGGTCAAACTTGGTCAAACAAACCGAAATTCTACCTTTTGTAACAAAAAAAAACTCGATCAAACTTCCTAGAAATACTCGGTCAAACATTGTTGAGTACTTCCCAGTTAGTAGAGAAGTCAACATAGGTCAAAGAGTCTGCCTATGGTCAAACTTTGGCCCTATGGCCACTGCGGTCAATTACAGTTGACTATGGCATTGTTCTGCGATAAAAAAGTAGTCTAATCACCCTCTGTTCTATGGTTAAACTAAATTCAATTCAACCACTTTTCTTTGATCAAACTATGGTTAATTCAACCTCTTTTCTACAATCAAACTAGGCTAAAACCCAGACAAACAAAGAAAAATAAATTTGGTCAAATGAGTAGGTCAACGTTATCAACGAGCAACTTTAATATATTTGTCAAACCTCTGAAGTATTCCTCTTTATCTTGCACATGTGAAAAAAAGAACAATAGGTGTGATGATGATAAATCTCTCGAGCATATGAACAGTTGGGAATTTACATTCTCATCATCCTTGGTAAAATCGAGTCTAGCACAGAGGCATTTGTAAACTACTCAACCATAGTTTTTGGCCGATAGACCCAATTTTATCTAAATTTTGGAGGTTACATTTGTATTTATAATGGTCAAAAGAGGCACATTTTGACCAAGGGTCACACCAATTTAGATGGTGGGGACAACTTGACAATTGGGGCCAACTTGAGGCCTTTCAAATTTAAATTAAATTTCCTTTCTTGGCTGATAGTTGTAGCTACGGAATACCTCCCATAGCTACCCAAAAACTAATAATCTTTTTAATGAATGTTCTATGCAGAGTATCACAAGACACAACTTGCATTATTATTCAGGTAATATGACTGTCACTCTCACTTGGACATAGATGAAATTATCTCTTCCTTCCTTTAAGAATTTTTAAAGGAATTTGAAGGTACCCTCTAGACATTTTGATTCAAATTGTCACTAATATCAAAGAATCCATCCTTGTCTCTCATTGTTCAATGGATGATTGGCCCTCCTCCCTAGAGGAATATTTCATTCCCTCTTCTCTTGGAATATCTCAGCCAGTTTCTATCTCAACTAAGGTCTCTAGAACTTGTAATACCTCCTTTCCATCTCTGTGGTCTCCTCCACCTCAACTCTTCATAATATATACTTTTTATGGCACCTCCAAAAGCAACCTGGGCTCTGCTAGTATTGGAGGCATATTCAAAAACCATAATGGAGATCCTCTTTTCCTCATAGATGGTTCTATGGGTATTAACGATAAAAATGTTGCATAATTTTGTGCATTAGAATAGGGTCTCTGATAAGCTCATGTGTAGGGTTTCCATAAAATCATTGTTGAAGGGGACTCTCACTTAGTGATCAAAACTCTTAGAAAAATGTAGAATGGATCTCATCCTCACAAAATTTCTTCTTGTTGGTGTTTGGGTAATTATATAGTTAGAATATTACAACTCCTTACTCGTCTCCAAGTGATTATTCCAACACACATATGGCGAACATGCAACAAGGTCATTGATTATCTTGCAAACATTGGAAGTGGTAACTCCTAAATTAGCCTGATGACATCCTGGGATTCACTTAATGACCCCTCTCTTAATACTGGCAACCTAAATTTTATAGTCAAATATCAGGGGTGACCCTCCTCACCCTCAGATATATGATTAGTAGAGTCCCCAACTAGGGATGGTAATCAAGCCAAGCAACTCAAGAGGGACCCCACAGTGCTCATAGGCGCCTCCAATTTTGCTCCATAAGTCATGATATATTAATTCTATGATCGTATTTTTTCGATGCTTTCATCATTATACATGGCTTACAGATAATCCAAAGCATATCCCTGTGTTGAAGACTCTCAAATCCCTACATTGAATCCCTATGGATGCACTAGGTTCTTTCTTAAAGAGATAACTCATGATATTTATAAGGCAAATCCAAAATGGAGAATAATTTTGCTGAGGTACTTCACCCCAATTGGAGCACAACTAGATGACCAAATTGGTGAATATCTTAAGGGAATTCCAAGTAACCTCATGCCTTTCATCCATCAAATGACCGAGTCTCAATATTAACACTTACAGTTTATGGTAATGACTATTCAACAAAGGTTCAAGACTACATTTGTGTGACAAGCTTGGTTGAAGGTCATATATTTGTGCTTCAAAATCCATTACAACAAGTCATATATGTAGTAATTAGACAAGGTACCTTTTTTATGGAAACAATGGCTGAATATAAATTTTTTGTTTTTTTTTGTTTTTTTGTCAAATTTTGGTCGACGTAGATAGGAGATGCTGCAACTTTTTTTGCCTCTATAGAGAAGGCTAAACATGAATTGGGTTGGAAGGCTATATCTGGGATAGAATAGATGTATAGAGATCAATGGAATTGGGCAATACAAACTCCATGGGGTGGGAATGCATATTGATATGTACATAATTTTATATTAAACATAATTTTCTGTATTCACAAAAAAAAAGTGTATGAAATTTTAGCATATAGTACTATGATATTTCTTCTCTATAGCTCCATAAGTTTGATCAAAATATGATGTGCCAAGTGAAAGTTATAGTAATTTTCCAAAAAATTGTTAGTTTTCGACCTCTGCCTATTAGCAAACTTGTACAACATGTTATCTTAGGTACTTTTATACCTCCCCTAATATCTTTGAAGATTTCATAGTATAAAATGTCACAGAAAAGAAGTTATGGAATAAATACCAAGTTGATTTATTTGAAACTAATTTTAGGATCCTTCACAAATCCTGACTTTGATAGAGTATATATAAGAAAGTATAGTGAACCAAATTCTAACATTTTAACCAAACGATCCCCAATATATCACCTCAATATGATCCTAATTTCACCATATGAAATTTCCTAGAAAAAATTTATAGTGAAAATTCCAAATTAGCCTATTTGAAATTGATTTTAGGAGTATTCAGGAACCCTAACTTCCGTAGAGCATATCTTTAAAAGTATAGTGAACCAAGATATAAAATTAAGCAAGATATTCACCAATATCTTCAATCAATATTGTTTAAATATCATTGTCTAAAACACCTTCAATTTTTTTATTATATAAAAATCCAAACTAATATATTTGAAATTGATTTCAAGAGCATTTAGAAACCCTAACTTCCTTAGATCATATCTCTGAAATTAGAATGAACAAATATCTAAAAATTTAACCAGTTGTACATATAATTTACAAAAATTTGAACATGGAGCACAAATCCAATAAAAATAATAATAGGGTGATATCCTCTAAATACCCAAATACATTCATACATCCAATCATATGTCATCTATAATGAATACATGATATCTGTTATACCTATCCATAAATTGCACAAGCGGCCCCTTCATTATTACGATGACTCTATTTCCTATAATTTACAAATTAAATATACATTTAACTTCATAAATTCCACCACTTGGGTCATTACACATACATTTAACACAATATAGGCCCTCCTTGGGGTTGTAACAAATAATTTATGGTATTTTAACCTGGAATAACTAAAGGGGTGATAACCACCAGATAACTAGTTGGCTGGAAAAATTCCTAATTTCTTAATCCTTCATGTTAACTCGATAAGGTATTGAAGCTTCCAACCTTCCTTTAGTAGGATCAAACCATTGGCTAATCTATATTTTGCTGGAAAATCTTGAGCTTTCGAGTAAAATACCCTTCAAATTTGAAATCTTATGGCTATCTCACCCATACTTTAAAGAAAACAACCACAAGTGGTGGAATGAAGGACATATACACCATTGTTTACTCATGTATTATTTTTAATAGAGACTCAAAAATTTAAAGCAACATCTTAAAAGCTAGAACAAATATGTCTTGGCAACATATTTCAAGCTCATAAATAGCTAGAAGCTCAAATTGCAAAATTTCAACAAAAAATCATCACTGAAGGGTGATCAAAATATTTTAATATTAGAGAACACCAAATTATCATGTAGTTGGAATATATATTCCTTCAAGAAGAAACTGTATGGAAGAAAAAAATCAAGAATACAATGGCATAAAGAGGAAGAAAATAATTCTAGCTTCTTCCACAAAGCTATGATAAAACAAAGACATTTCGAAAAAAATTCTCATCTAAAAAATTATCAAGTTAAGGATGTCACCTCACATCAAGATATTGAACATGAACTAAACAACATTTTTTCTTTGCTTCTCATTGAACACCAACTTGAGCAGTCCATTGCTATTGGCAAAATTACTAAGCATATCCTTAAATTAGTAATAGAGGAATATACAAGTCACACAAGAACCATTACCCTCCTTGAAGTGGAATTTGTTGTTAGGAAAATGACACCTAAAAACTCCGTGGGACCAAATGGTTCCACCTACAACTTCAACCACTAATATCGGTTGATTGATAAACATGATGTTTGGGACTTAGTTGAGGAATCAAATTAACAATGGTAGTCCTCCTTTCTCATTACACTCATACCTAAGGAACATAGTGTCATCAACCCCAACAAATTTGGACCCATTTACCATTGTAATATCATCTACAAAATCATTACCAAGGTAATTTTCAATTGCCTAAAACCTCTCTTTCCCATCACGGCTTCTCTAGGAGCAAGAAGGATATGTGGAAGCGTTCAAAATCCTAGACAACATCATTATGGAACATGAAATTGTCCACGCCCTTAAAATATTTAAATTTCCATGTATGTTAATCAAACTTGATATGTCAAAAGCCTTTTATAAAATTAATTGGAAATATATTCATTCTATTCTACTTGCTTGTGGCTTTCATTCTTTGTGGTTCGATTAGGTTCTCTGCTTTCTTTCAATCCTCCTCTCCCTCCCTCCTCATTGATGGTCCCTCTTCTAAACCATTTCATTGCTACTTAGGTATTGATCAAGGTGACCCTATTTCCCCTTTTCATTTCATTTTTTTGGTGAAAGGTATAGGGAAAGGCTTATCAACAATTTTCTTCTCTCAACGAATCTTTTCAATTAAACTTCACTTGAATCCTCATCCTCTTCCCTTCCCCATAACCAATTTTTGGATGATACCCTACTCATGGTCTCCCCTATCGTGTGGGAAGCATGGGCCTTCAAGTATGTACTAAAAGACTTCGAGGATGCATCTCACACTTCCATTAATCAACTTGAATCCCAAATATTTTACTTCAATACTTCTTTCTCAATTCGGTTTTGTATTGCTTGTATTCTTGGCTTCTCTAAGAGCTCCCTTCCAACCAAATACTTGGGAATCCCTTTGTTATCCAACCAGCTCACAAAATAGAATAAAAGATAGATCAACGCCTTCAAAAGCATCCTCTTCGAGGGGGCAACCTCCTTTACATTACACAAATGAAAAATTCTTAGATGATACAAATGACAAAACCTCCTTTCTATATAGGAGTCTAACAGGTCATAATATAATCAAAGCCGACATAACAATAGTAATATAAGGGCACAAAAATAACACTAGTGGGCTTCTATGGGGCACAATAATAACAATATGGGGACAATAGGGGCACAAAAATAACAATAAGGGCTACAATGACAATAGTAATGGGGGAATCACTAGTATTATAGGGACCTAACATGCCCCTCTCCTTCAAAAAAGTGTTGTCCTCAATGCTTGAATAGTTCTAGATGTTTTTGTATAAAATTCTCACCCTCCCATGTGGAATATTCAACGGGTAAGTCCTTCCACTTGATGAGATACTCTGAAATTGATCAATTTCGTAGCTTTCGAGTTCTTATTTATGTGATTTCTTGAGGTTCCAATATGATTTTTCCTTCCTCGTCAAGTTCTGTGAATATTGTTTGAACTGGGAGTTTTTCACCTATAACCTTCTTTAAGCATGAAACATGGAAAACTGGGTGCACTCAGGAAGCTGCAGGAAGCTCCAATTTGTATGCCATAGTACCAATCTTTTGCAACACCTTGTACGAACCATAATACTTTGGCGATAATTTATTATCCTTCTTAGCTTGCTTGAGGGACATTTGTTTATATGGTTGTAGCTGTAGGAATACCCAGTCATGTACATCAGAACTTCTTTCATTATGATGTTGATCTGCTTGTTGTTTCATTCTATTCTACACCAAAGTGAGGTTATCCTTTAAGAGTTGGAGAACCTGTTGTTGATGCTTGATGTGATCTTCCACTACTTGAACCTTAGAATTTTCTCTTAAATATGATGTGATGCACGGTGGATGATATCCATAAAGTGCCATAAATGGGGTCATTTTTGCTGTAGTATGGAAGGAAGTGTTATACCACCATTCAGCCAGAGAACAATTTGACCCATTGGGTTTGTTTATCAGATACAAAGCAACGAAGATATCCTTTCAAACATTTGTTTTTTATCTCAGTTTTCCCATCATATTAAGGATGATAAGATGAGCTATGAGCTAACTGAGTACCGAGGCAAGAAAATAATTCTATCCAAAAATTTCCAGTGAAAATGGGATCTCTATTGCTTACAATAATCTTTGGGTTTCCATGTAGCTTTTGAATTGTTTCCATAAATGCAATAGAAATTGTACTTGCTTTAAATGGATGTGATAATGCACAAAAATGTACATACTTGGTAAGTCTGTCAACTAACACCATGATGAAACTCTTTCCTTCGTACTTGGGTAAACCTGTGATAAAAACCATTGAAACCTCCTCCCAATGTTGGCTTGGAATAGATAAAGGTTGTAATAGACCTGGGGTCTTAATTGTTTCAACTTTATTTTATTAGAAAACAAAACATTCCACCACAGACTTTTGAATATCCGATTTAAGTCCATCCCAAAAGAATTCCTTCCTAACCTTGTGGTAAGTTTTTAAAAATCCTGAGTTCTCTCCTAAGGGAGAGGTGTGTAATTCCATAAGAATATTTTGTTTGAGTTGGGAATTCTTACATAGGTATAAGCGATCTTTGTACCATAACGAATCATTTTTCTAGCTAAATGTATCAGATGTACTGGGATATTTTTGTAGCTTTTGAATAAGTGTCCACACTTCTTCGTCATTCTTCCATTCGTCCCTTGCTGGATAGGGTCGCTATTTCTTAAGTGCATGTAGTGTTGCCAACATTTCCTTCTCACAAATATCTTTTTGTAAATAATTTCCTTTTATTGGACGACTTTCGAAAGAAATGGGTCTTTCTTCTTGCATTAAAATGACACCAATTCCATTTCTTGAGGCATCACATTCCATAATAAAGGTTTTTGTGAAGTTCAATGTAGCTAAGACCGATGCTTGGCACACTGCCTCCTTAAGATGTTCAAAGGCTTTCGTTGCTTCTGGAGTCCATGAAAATGCATCTTTCTTCAATAATGTTGTTAGAGGTGCTGCTATTCTCCCATAATTCTTAACAAACTTGCAATAATACCCTGTCAACCCGATAAATCCTCACAGATGCTTTATGGATGTGGGGATTTTCCATTCCTTAATGGCTTTAATTTTGCTAGGGTCTACCTTAACACCTTCATGAGATACAATATGACCCAGATATTCCACCTCTTGTACTCCAAAGAAACATTTAGAGCTTTTTGCATATAATTGTTTCTCCTCCAATAGTTTGAGAACCCTGTCAACATGTTGAACATGATCCTTCCAAGAATTGTTGTAGATTAGTATATCATAAAAAAATACTAACAAAATTTTTCTAAGGAAGGGTTTGAAAATGGAATTCATCAAACCTTGAAATGTAGAAGGTGCATTGGTAAGGCCAAAAGGCATGACCAAAAATTCATAATGACCCTCATGAGTTCTAAATGTTGTTTTCAGAATGTCTTCAGTCTTCATTCTGATTTGATGATATCCTGAATGAAGATCCAACTTGGTGAAGTAAATTGATCCATGCAATTCATCCAATAATTCATCAATGACAGGAATGGGAAATTTATGTTTAATAGTGAGCTTGTTGAGCTCCCTATAATCCGGGCACATGCGCCATGACCCATCCTTCTTGTGCACCAATACTAATGGAGCAGAGAAAGAACTTTGACTAGGTTGAATTATACCAACCTCTAGCATTTTTGCAACCATACATTCAATTTCACTCTTTTGGGCATAGGGATATTTGTAAGGCCCGATGTTTGGAGGAACACTTCCTAGAATCAAATGAATAGCATGATCATGATCATGAATAGGTGGGAGGCCTTTGGTAGTCTCAAATACCTTGGAATGATTGTCCATGAATTTTTGGAGATCTGGAGAAATAGATTATTTCGATGTGGGAACCTCTAGTGAACATAATTGTGCAATTGCGCCTCATTGTTCTTTCTTTAGAAGCTTTCTCATTCCAATAGAGTTGATTATCTTTCTCGATTTCCCTGTGATACCCCTTAATTCAACTTCCTTTCCTTCCAAAGAAAATTTCATGAAAAGTTCTAGTAAATTAAAAGCTATTGTACCTGTTACACAAAAATATCGTCACCATGACTAGTTGCAGTCATTATGGGTCTATCATCAATTGTACTGTCCTCCTAATCAAGTCTCAGACCTCAGCTCTTTAAGTCAAGCTTTGAAAATGGGAGAAAGACATTGAAAATCAACAAAGCTCTGATTCTGCACTTTCTCTCACTGTTGCCTGCGGTCCCGCACCCCCTGTTCATAAAAACTGCGGACCTGCCCGCTCTATCCCTAAAGGAGTGGGTGCGGACCCCTGTGAAAGTCAAAAAGGCGCAAGTTTATTCTAAAAAACTCACTTTGGGTTAATTCTAGATGATTCTAGAAGGAATTTTGACGTGTATTGGTCACTCTTAGGTGGTTCATGCATCCCAAAAGAGAAGGAGCTAATCCCTTGATGAGAGGAGCTATCCCTTTGAAGGAGGACTTTATCCCTTTGAAGGAGGACCTAGTAACTTCCCTCCATTGCACTATAAATTAAGGCGTTGGGCTGGTTGCTGGGGAGGTTAGAAGCTGAACATTTTTGAGGGTAAATGCTGGTGGAATTGAGACTTCATAGTTAAGCTTGAGAGGAGAGATCACATACCTTTTTGGCTTCATTGGGAAGAGAGTGAAACTTGTCAAAGTAGAGGAGACTTCTTGTTGGACCCTGGGAGGAGCTTGTACAACATCAAGGCACCTGTTGTAAAGTTCTTCTTTGATTTGAATTAATACAATCAGATTCATTTTTCTCAACAAATTGTCCTATGTCATTTGTTTCATGAATTCCTTGATCATCATGTTAGATATGCTTTATGATATTGGATTTTCAGGTGCTATTTAATTTGTTTGCTTGTTTGTGTTTGTATATTCGCTACAAGGGAACTCATTTGGATCAAAGGAGCGAGGCTTCCACAAACTTGCATTGGACCTAAGGTAGGCCTAAACACTTGTTTTCCTTTGTTGTTAAATGCATATTTAGATAAAAGATATTTTTTGATTGGCTTGCTTGTCACTAGATATCGTTAGATTCTAGGAAGGTCTATCTTGTCCGCAAGATCGACTCATTCCGTGTGACAAAATGACAACTCCACTGGGGACTTGATTTTTTCCTTGTTTTTACTTTGACCTGAGAAACTGTGTTTTTGTTTCTGTTTTTGGCTTGTTGTGTGTGGAATTGGGTAGATTTAGTAGATCTAGGATTATTTTTTATTTTTCATAACTTTGGGAGAGGACTGCACCCTCGGCTTGTGACATAGTGCGGACCTATCCGCACTTTTGCTTTTAGCATAGAGCGGTACCGCACCTGTGTTAACTGTGGGCTTGCGGACCCTGTCAAAATTTTGGAAAACCTAAGATTATCTCTTTTAGTCAGCTTAGTTTTTGTTTAGATGTTATTATCCCCTACCCAGACCTGCATATAACTTGTCAGAAGCTTTCCTTAGGTTAATTTTTATTGGTGTTAGGGTTTTAGGTGAAATTACTAGAAGTTTTGATTGTTGGGTTTGGTTTTCATTTTGGTCTTGTAGTAGCTCTAAGCTTAGAAGTTGTAGAAACCTCAGATCACCTTGGTTTTACCAGCCTTCTTATGAGTCTGACCATTTGCGAAATCTACCTTTGTTGAGGAATCCACCTTGTGTTTTCTCTTTATGAAACTTCGAAAAAGCTTGTGTTAAAAGTTTGGATTTCATTTTTAGAAAAGAAAACAAAAATTGGTTGTTTTTTGTTTGATTTGTGATTCTGCATAAATTGGTCCTTAGTTTACATCTAGCTAAGTAAAACATCCTTGAAAAAGACATCTTGTAAGCTTTGACTTCAAATGGGTTTTTATAGTTTATAGATCTCAAGATTAGTCATTTCCATAGTTTTGAGTGTTTTATAAAAAATAAAAAATCTTTTTTGGAAAAACTTTGTTTTTGTAGTGGTTGAGTGTTTTGAAAGAAAAGGGAAATTTTTGTGAAAATAACTAGTTGTCTCGTTTTGAGTGCATTGGAAAAGACAGAAAGCTCTTATTTTAATTTGTTTGTTAAGAAAGATTTGTGTTTACAAGTATTTGCATTCTCAAACTCTTTCCTAGCTAGAAGTTCATTGAAGGGAAAAGATTGCTTAATCATCTTAAGTGCATTTTTTAGTGATTTCGAGTCGAGTCTTCACATCATGAGTTTCATCTCCGCACCTCTTGACTTAAATAAAAACCAATAAAAATAACGCTTAAAGTAAAATCCATCTAGTAATATTTTTATTTCTAGGGCTTTGATACACCAACATAGCTTAGGCTAGTGTCTTGGAGTAGGGAGTAATTAACTCCCCAAGACAGTAAAACAAACAAGTAGCTGTATCTTGCGGTAGGAGAGAAATCCAATTGTTGCATTTATGCTCTGGGAAATATCCTCTTAAAGGAGAAGCACGAGATCGTGTCCAAACCAGTGTGGGAATCAATCCTTCCTCATTGGGAACGATGCCAAATATTCATGTATTAAAAACGGTAAACCTCGGATTAACCATTGTCGAGGAGCCTGGGGTCACTTGTTGGTAAACCTTGGATTATGTCAAGGAGCCTTCAAGGGGATTGAGCTTGTTACTGTGCCCTTGCGTGCGCATCGGATCGTAGAATGTTCCCCCAGGTATATTTGTTTCCGTTGGTAACCTTAGTGACCATATTCTATAGGATTCTTCCTAAGGTGACAGTGGTGGGAAGATCCCATTGTACCTGGAGCAGACGTCGGCTAGACTCACTTGGATTTTCTGGGGGGTTCTCTTCACCTGAGATGGTTTAGTGGAGGAACTTGTACCAGTCTATTCATTAAGAAGGTTGTCGGGGTAACTGTTCCAACCGCCATTTCTGTATTGAACTCTACAACGTTGGGCTTCATCACCAACTAGTGTCTTCAGTACGGAAAGTTACTGTTTGTGTGTGTTTGATCTCCTAGATTCTTTAGGCGTGTGATTCAAATTTGTTTGGTTCTTTAGAGGCTTTAGGTGGTTTTCATTGAGATTTTACTTTGTTTTCGTGTGAAGTAGTTAAATTTTTTTAATCTTGGCTGAATTACCGAGGAAGCCCGTAGACTTCAGGGCCAACCTCCTGAGTTTTCACCGAGCCAGCCTAAAGGGTTAAGAGCCCTCGTAACTCCTAGAGACAGTAGAGTTGGGTCACCTGAAGAAGGAGAGTCTTCTTTGGTGGTACATCCTGATTTTCAAGCTTTAGTAGTAGACTATAATTCACAATCAATGTCTGTTTCCGAAGTTATTGGTAGATTTTCATCTACTAGTGATATAGGTGAGGAACCTGAAATATCCGAGCCTGAAAGTGAATTTGTTGCTACTCCGACATCGGGGTTTACCTCTCCAACTTCTAGTGGTCCTGGTTCACCCAGGGTAGAAAGAATAATTACCCAAAATCTTCCTTCTGGACTTATAGCTATCGAAGAACTTGCTACTCTGGAAGAAGAAGTAGGCATCCCTATAACTGAAAATCAACCTGCTATTGAGCTAAGGGAGTTTGAATCAAATTTTTACAGTCCACCTAGGAGCAGTGCTTGGTATCTTTCATTAACTAATTTTTTGGAAAACCCAGGGTTAAGTTTTTCACCACCTCGTGTTCCTTATCACCCAACACCTAGAGGTTAATATCCTCCGTTAAATATGTCAAGACAGTCGTCCAACTTTACTCAATCGCCAGAATCCTTTTTGTACGATGGTCCTTCTGTTCCTTCTGGGTATCAGTCACTTTCTGGTACTTTTGCGGGAGCATCTCCTCAACCCATTGAACAAAGGTTATTAACTGGAAACAATGGTACTAAGCTGTTGAGTGTAGAAGATATTCTCATGATGTCAGGTACTATTCCTAATCCTCAACCTCAAGGTGGTCAGTTACCGCCTGGGGGGCAGCCTCAAAATCCTCAATTATCGCCTGGGGGGCAACCTCAAGGATAGTACATACCTACGGGACAATACGTTCCTCAAGGTCAACCCCAGACTCAATATGTACCTCAAGGTCAACCCCAGTATCAATATGTACCTCAAGGTCAACCCCAGTATCAGTACGTGCCTCAAGGGTATCAACCCCAAGGTCAGTACTCGAACCAAGGTTTCCAACCACCCTCCGGTCAATCATATGTTCAAGGAACGAGAAATGTACCTTTGAATTATCAACCCTACCCTCAACCTGGTTATGGTCCTCAATATTCTCAACCTGTTATGGGTCCGTACCCCGGAAGAATTTTGTCTGGGATCCATCGCAAACTCAACAGGTCTTGCAACCGAATGTACAGTTGTCATCTCAAACTGGACAACCCTTAGTTTCTGGTTCACCCCAGCAACCTGTCCAGTCTACTATTCAAACTTCTATACCTTCAGTAGTTTCTCAGCCTGGGCCTAGTACACCTCGTACTTTGCCTCAAACGGCTGCTACAACTGTTGCAACATCTGTTCAATCTACCCCACCTACTTCTAGAGTATCAACAGCTCCAGCTTCTATTGTTCCTATATCTACTCCTCAGACATCTTTAACTCAGTCTGGATCCACAATTCAAACATCGGTTCAGATGCCTGTAGGACAACCTGGTTCAAGTACGGCTGTCACAAGTCAACCACAATTTGCTTATCAACCGTACCAGGGACAGTACCAATTCGGTCCTTCTATGCAGCAACCCGTCTATCAGTATCAACCGTACCCTGGGTATACATATCAACAACCTCAACAACCCCAGTACGGTCTAGTTAATCCTAGTTTTCCGGGAGGATACAATATCCCAAATGCAATTCCCATTCCTAATTATCTTGGATATCCTCCTCCTGGGGCTGGTCTCATGACCTAGAGTTTTAGGGACCCTAATCGTCAGTTACCGTTTATCACAACTTTGGACTTGCCTGAATTGTCGCGCGTAACGAACGATCCCATTAATTATCTTCCGTTTTGGCCGCCAATGCCGAATAAGTTGCCTAGTGATATTCCTAAGTTTGAAGGTAAATTAGGAGAGGACCCATTGAACCATGTGATGGCTTATCACCCCTGGTGTGCATCTAACTCCATTTCAGATGATTCAATCCGTATAAGGCTTTTCCAGTGCACTCTAATTGGTCATGCGGCCAAGTGGTACATTGAGTTACCACGAGCCACTTTTTATAACTTTAGTTAGTTAGCTACCTCGTTTTTAACTCATTTTCAGTTGCCAGTCAGATATGACAATGGCACGGAATTACTAACTTCATTAAAGCAGTCGACGTCCACTTACATTTCATATCACATTCATGAATGGAGACATCGACGGCGTTTAGTGAAGGTTTTTATTCCGGATCAGATCTTAGCTGAATGGTTTGTAAAATCTATATTGCCAAAGATCACTAAGGATGTAGCTAAGGCCGGAGTCGTTACTGAGGAGCAAG
The DNA here is from genome assembly GCA_031772625.1 of Pinus tabuliformis. Taxonomy (NCBI): domain Eukaryota; kingdom Viridiplantae; phylum Streptophyta; class Pinopsida; order Pinales; family Pinaceae; genus Pinus; species Pinus tabuliformis. The sequence continues at coordinate 241,854,786 of CM062815.1, forward strand.
TAATTGCTCAAGCACAATACCTTGACTTGGTTTATACTCAGTCAGGTATGTTACACGAGAAAATCCCCGATCTTCCTAAGCAAAATCAAATCGCTGCAGCTCCTTCAGGGTCCCATGCCGCTGATGGTATGATTGGTACGGTTAACACCAAAAGTAAGAAGAAGTCTTCCAAGAATTCTTCTCCTTTCATAACCTTGCCAGATTCCCCGACAGAAGATTTCCGCCGATATTCATGTTGTAGAGTCATCTACAGCCAAATCAAAATCCGGTGGTAAGAAGAAAAATAAAATGGATAAAAATTCAAAAGAGAAACCTGAAAAATCAGAGTCAAATGATGAGAAACACAAACCTCGTTATCCTTGTCTCATTTGTGACGAAGAGAATTTTAAAAGAGACTGCCCTCATCGTGCAGAGGTTGCGAAAATTGTCAAAGGTTCCCAAACGCCTGTTGTTTTGAAGGATACTTTTCCAAGTCAAGACAGTAAGATGATAGGTTCTTCCTCGAATGCCAACGAAGAACCCATACTGATGATGTCCCATGTTAGGATTGCAACTCGATGGCATGATTATGGTAGTAAAAGTCCTGTTGATGGTAAAGAAGCAGAATCTTCTCATTCTAACCCATCAACCTCAGCTCCCAGTTCCGATCCACTACAGATTGAGAAACCTAATCTAGACTTAGTAATCAAACCGCCCGCCAAGGGTATACTTCGAAAGTCAGCTTTCAATCCACATGCGAGAGCGGCTCAGAACTATAACATTGTTGAGGATTTAGCTGTTTCACCTTCAGCAATGTCGGCTTTGGAAGTGCTGCAATCATGTCCAGCACAACGTAAATTACTTTTGTCGGCTATAGGAGCTGTTGACGTTCAGGACTCGAACCTAATAATTTTTGATCTAGAAAATAGTACACCACACTTACCTCATCAAATGGCTTTCCAGATTCCAGTGATAGTAAAAAACAGGCCTATTCATAGAACTGTGATTGATGAGGGAGCCTCAACGTGTATTATGTCGATTCAGTGTTGGAGATCGCTTGGTTCTCCTTCACTAAATCAATCCCCGACGATTCTAAAGGCCTTTGATGGCCGTGGGTTTCATCCTTTTGGCATTATATAGAATTTACATATAGGGCTTGAAGGAAAAACTGTCAATCTAGATGTGGAGGTGGTTGATGCCCCTCTAGATTACAACCTTCTCTTGGGTCGTAGTTGGTCTTACGCTATGACAGCTGTCGTTTCATCGGTCTTTCGCGTTATAAAGTTTCCTCATAATGGAAATATCGTAACAATAGACCAACTGGCTTACTTTTCTTCCGACCCAGCCTCTTCTGAAAGCATTCAGCATGTCAGTAAAACGACTATCCCGTATAAGGATGTTGGAGTAGGACTAGTTAAAGATGCCGGTTTACTGGGAACTTTTCCTTTTGCTCTGATCAATGCATCGTCCTATTTTGCAACAATTCATATGATTTCGTCAAACACCATTGTTTATGATGATCCTTGGATCGTACCTTCTGAATCTGAGATAGACTCATTTGGTGATGTTATGCCTTTGAGTCCATATGAAATTGCATATGAGGCCGCGCAATCGTTTACCGACCCATATTCAACCAAAATTGACTTAATGAATGTGGTCCATGAGGAATCACTTTTCACATCAAATTCAGATTCAACAACGTTTTCTGAAATTGTTCACTCCGATGAGAAAATTCGTGAAATCCTATGTGTAGATGATTTACCATGGGAAGATCTCCATCACAGATCTTCGTTCTTACCCGAGAATGATCATTTTGAAAATGATTTTTCATCAATTTTTACGACTGAATATGTCAAGGAACCTCAGAATCCAATGAAAAATCCTGATTCAGAGTTAAATTTGGGAAACATTTCTCGAACTATTCCTATTGACATTTCAGTTGATCCTGGAATTGTTGAAAACATTCATATAGGTGCCTTGTGTACAGAAGATGAAATTCAAATATATAAGGCCCTATTCCAAGAATTCTGCGACGTGTTTGCCTGGTCATATGAGGAAATTCCAGGAATTGACCCAACAATTGTTGTTAATGAAATTGAGACTTACCCAGATGCTAAACCCGTCTGGCAACATTTGCGTCAGATTCACCCAAGAAAAGCTGCTACTATTAAAGCAGAAGTTGAAAAATTACTCAAAGCAGGTTTCATTTATCTGATCCTGTTAACGGATTGGGTATCGAATATTGTTCTGGTTAACAAAAAGCAAGGGACAATAAGAATATGTATCAATTATAGGGACATTAATCGAGCCTGTCCAAAGGACAATTACCCAACTCCCTATATCGATCAAATCATTGATGATTGTGCCGGCAGTGAAATATTCTCCTTCATGGATGGTTTTTCCGGATACAATCAAATCAATATTCTACCTGACGATCAACCAAAAATGGCTTTCATTTGTCCATGGGGGACATTTGCTTATTGCAAATTACCTTTTGGGCTCAAGAATGCCGGGGCAAATTTTCAAAGGGCCATGTCTTACGCATTTCATGACATCAAGCACATTGTGCAACCCTATCTCGATGATTTTCCTGCTCATTCATTACATCGATCTGATCATCTCATCCATTTACGAGCAATCTTTATGAGGTGTAGGCATTATCGGATTAGGTTGAATCCACACAAGTGTGTTTTCTGTATAGAAATGGGTCTATTGCTGGGGTTTGTTGTTTCGAAAGCTGGCATTCGCGTCGATCCCTCGAAAGTTGAAGCTATTGTCAAATTGCCTCCTCCTTCGAGTCTTCGCCAACTCCAAAGTTTGCAAGGGAAATCAAACTTTTTACGACGATTCATTCCTAACTACGTCGAGGTTACAAAGGGTTTTACCCGGTTTTTGAAACAGAATATTCCATTCTATTGGGATGAGATAACTCAAAAATCTTTTGATGCACTAAAACACGCGTTGACCCATGCACCGTTATTGCATCCTCCCAACTACAACCAGGACTACTTCTTGTACCTCGCCGCCTCTCATTCCACCATTGGAATGGTCTTATTTCAGGAAGATGAATTCGGTACTGAACATGTGATATATTACCTTAGTCAAACTTTAAATCCAACTGAGCTAAAATACTCACATGTGGAGAAATTGGCATTGGCAGCTATTCAAGCTGTCCAATGTTTTCGTCACTACATTTTACTACGTAAAACTACAGTAATTTTTGATTGCAACCCTATGGTCTACATTTTGACCAAGCAATTGTTAGGGGGAAAGTACTCCAAATGGATTGTGATCCTGTAGGAGTTCGACTTGGAATTTGAAAAATCTAAGTCTAAGAAATCTTTAGTTTTTGCGGAGTTAATGTGTGACTTCCCGCGTGCTGACACGGAAACTGTGGTGGAGGAGCCCATTGCGGACGAATCTTTATTTCTAATCAGCACTTTAGATCCATGGTATGGGGATATCATCGTTTATCTCCAGACCCAATCCTTTCAGCCAGAAATTTCAAAGTCAGAATGTCGAAAAATACGATTCCAGTCCCAACAATTCAGGATTATTGGAGATACTCTTTATTGCCGTGGGGTGGACTCTGTTTTTCGACGTTGTTTAACTCACGAAGAAGCTGAAAGGGTTCTAAATGACTGTCACTCTAGAGCGTGTGGCGGTCATATGTCTGGGTATGCCACAACCCAAAAGATATTGCGCGCTGGCTACTTCTGGCCGCCTTTGTTTAAAGATTGTATTAACGCGGTCTGAAAATGCCACAACTGCCAAATTTTTGATCGAAAGATGCACGCTCCACCTGCTCCTCTCCACCCTATAATTGCCGTTGGTCCTTTTTCCAAATGGGGTATCGATTTTATTACATGTAACCCTCACTCGGCCGAGGGGCATGCGTATATCATCTTGGCGGTAGATTATTTTACCAAGTGGGCTGAGGCGATGCCTACATTTGAGGCAGATGGCAAAACAGCTGCAATTTTCTTGTTCAATCATATAATTTCTAGGTTTGGTGTTCCACAAGCGATTATCACTGATCATGGACGTCATTTTCGAAATGTTATGATGACCGAACTTACAGGTCAGCTTGGCTTACGTCACGATAGTTCAACTCCTTATTATCCATAAGCTAATGGTCTGGTTGAATCCATCAACAAAGTTTTAGTAATCATGATCTGATGAATCATTGGGATTCATCGGTCGAACTGGCATAACACGCTATTTTCAGTGCTTTGGGCGTATCGAACCTCAGTAAAAACGTCAACAGGGTTCACTCCTTTCCAACTAGTTTATGGTCTGAAAGCTGTGTCACCCATTGAATGCAAAATCCCGTCATTGCAAATGGCCATCGAGTTACTTCCAGGAACTTCCGAAGAGGAAAAACGTTTGTTATACTTGGCTCAATTAGATGAGAATTGACGTGATGCTGCATTGGCAATCGAAACTCATGCAAAACATATGAAAGCTCAGTATGATCGAAATGTGACCCCTCGAAATTTTTCGGATGGAGATCTAGTCTTATTGTACGATCAAGCTAATGATAAATTAGGCGCTAGAAAATTCGTTCCTATGTGGCATGGTCCCTATGTTGTCAAGCGAAAGCTAGCAAAAGGGGCCTATGAATTGGTAGACTTTGATGGGGACTCTTTAGGTAAACCCAGAAATGGTCTTTACCTGAAGAGGTATTATGCTTAAAGAATGGGTATGGAGATTTTTTAGTTAGGATAGTTTTCTTTCTAGCTGGTATGTTTTAGTTTAAAAAGTGTGCTTAGCTTAGAGAGTGTTTTTCGTCATTATTCCTACTTATCTTGGTTTTACTCTTGATATTGCAGATGTCGATGCCTCCCCAAACATACATTGGTTTCGCTGATGGTGCTTGTCGTAATACACAGAATATTTCTTCCGCACCTTGGGTTATCTATTCGCCCTCTGACGAGTTGGTATCTATGCATGGGGTAAGCCTCGGTCAAACAATGAACAACATTGCCGAGTACAATGCAGTGATTGAGTTATTATCTGAATCTATTTCATTTGGGATTCGGAGTTTGATAGTGAGGTTAGATTCTGAACTCGTTGTGTTACAACTTAATAGAGTTTATGCCATTAGAAATCCGGTGTTATTGAGATTATTTTTGAGAGTGTGTCTCTTGGAACGTGAATTTGATTATATTGAATATTAGCATATTCCAAGATCTTTAAATACATTAGCAGATGCAATTGTTTCTCGAATGTTAAGTAGACATTTGAAATAATCATACATGTAAATTTAAAACCATCCCATAATATGATTTACAAGATAAGTCGGTAATAGTGATAGATATATATATATATATATATATATATATAGGAGTGTGTCAAAATATACATCGTCCTCGATCATAGGTTGAAAAACACCTTATGATCGGCAAAAATGATAAGTACAAAAAGAAAAATGCAATATGTGCCTACAATAGGCGATCATCCTATCACTGGTGATGATCTCGATAAGAAACCACTGCACGGGCCACTTTAGAAAGGAACCTCCTAAAAGGTCCTGGGACCCCAATCACATAGCGCTGAAGTGGACGAGGAATGTCATCTATGCTGGTCACTGGAATGTCCCCTGTCAAGCGCTCTAGATGACTCTCCAACTCGGCCAAGGTCTCTGCTGATTCGTCCTGTGGGGCTGGCGCCGCTGCAGCTGGTTGTTTCCTCTCGTAAGGCCAGAGAGCGGCTGGTCGTTGCGGACCCACATCTGCATTGAAACTTTTACTATCAGTTTTCGGACGACATAAAAACAATTTTTTTTTTTTTAAATAGGAAAATGTTGAAAATAATTTTACCTGAATCATCCCACTGCTCTCCTTGTGGAGGAGCCATGTCTGGGTCACCACGAAAATCTACCCCAGCGTAAGGGAAGTCCTGAATAGAAAAACCTGGTTTTCCAACCATTGGAAATACTCAGGTTTGAATCGAACAACCTCTATCCCCTCGTCTGGATGACATGCCATAACTGCAACCCATCGCATCAGTTTGGGCTCTCGAGGAAGCCCAGATCCAACAGTAAGGTGTTGCGGGACCAACATTGGGACCCTCTCCAGACTAAAGCACACAACCAAAGCCCCATAACCAAAGGTCTTCAGGACTCTGTTCTTGGCTCTGGTCAGTTGACCTTTTACATTATCCAACACAGCATCGCACCAGTTGAAGATGGTGCCTTGAAAGCAGTCAACTGCCATCCGCATCTAGGATCCGGTGGCAATATGTAGTGCGGCACTCCCGCAAAGTCTAGTAACAGTAAACGCTATCACCATGAGTTCAGGACGGGATATGGTTTTAATGTATATCCCTTTGTCTCTAGCATGGCTGTTGCAGAACTCTAGCCGGAGGCTATCGACAAACTGGCCACCTGGCCTAGTCCTGAATAGAGTCAAGTCTTCACCTCTCTTAGGCAAACCAGTCAAAAAGTATATGTCTGCCGACTCAATTTCGAGCTGGTGGCCACCAATGAAGAAGCACTGCTCCTGTATGCTCCACCTGTCTACTAGCCACTGTAAGAAATCCACCTGGGCCCTCATGCCAGGTATGGCCCAGAATTTGTACAAGTCGCATGCCTTCAATGCATTGATCGAAGGTTGGTGATTCAACGCGGCAAGATCCACGTCCTCATGCTCCCATTCTCGCCAATCAAGCATGATGTACACTCTACATCCAACAAAAAGGCAAATTAGAATGCAAGAAATTAAATTGTTTGGGTCAATTTTGAGAATTTTTGGGTTAAAACCCTGCTGCGAGGACCGCACCCTCTGTATTAGAGATAGTGCGTGGGTCCGCACCTTGCCTTCATGGAAGGTGCAGACCCCTGACTTTTTCCCCATTGAGAAAAAGTCGGGGTCCATAGGCTGCCAGTGTTATGCCTGCGGGCCCCCGCGCGCGGGTTTCCAGCCTAAAAACCCTCTAGAAAATGAAATAAAACCCTAAAACAAAAATTGAAACGATTGAATTTGAAGAGTAGGATGATGTGGATTACCTGGAGAAGACGACGTTCGATTTCGACGGATGGATTTTCCACAATCTTCACGGGAAGTTTATGAACAAAAGCACTATTTTCTCACCCAAATCTCAAACGGTAAAAATGAATTGGCGAAAGCCCTTTTTATAAGTTTTTTGAGTAAATGAATTGTAAATTTGTTTATGTTTCACTTTCGAAAGGTAACTTTTGCAACATTTTTATTCATTTCAAACAAGTATGAGTAATGTTTAAGTTTTTGTGCAGGATAACGGATTTTCTAGGTGAAATCGGTCATTTTCAACGAAAAAACATTTAGAGTCACCTTTAAGCTCTTTTTTGACTCCTAAAACATGAAAAGATCGCCGAGTTTTTCTTTTTAAACTCGTTAAAACAGAACTAAAAATATGGTCCACTTATAGCTCTTTCCTGACCGTAAAAACATGAAAAGATTGCCGGATTTTTGTCGTTTCAAATTCGATATTGGTTATAAAACGACGTGTCGTTGATCGCTTTTTTACTTTTTCGGATCAGGGGCACTAACTACGAAAAGTACTCCTTGGTCATAAAGATCAAGCGTTTATCTCAAGTATTATTTTATACTTTTTCGGGCTTGGGAGACACAAATTTACGAAAAAGGTCAACCCTGGAGTCTTCTTAAGTTTTTTCAGACTCTCTAAAATTGAAAAACGCTGAGTTTCTCCTATACTGGACTCGTTGAAATTTAACAGTAAAGGGCCTGTTCAATTACAAACAGGAACGAACCACTCCTTCTTAGGGTTCAAATTTAAACTTATAATCAATCAATGTTATCCTCCTCAAGCTTGTCAAAAATAAAGAGGTACTTGCCAGAAATGGTGGGGGAAAAGGGAGAAAAATGAGCCTGTTTGTCATACTTTGTAACCACTCTTAAACACGACACTTTTATTCACCTGGGTTGGGAAATCCTTTGCCTAACAGTTGATCAAACCACATTGAAAGTATTCAGCCAGTTTCTGGGTATTAACTTTGGGTCAATTGTCACCAAACCATCTGTTGTGTCGTTATGTGTTCAAGAGGTCACTGCCAATAAAGCCATTCATCTGCAAAATATCTGTCATCCATATTGAACATCCCTGAGTCAGTCCTTGCAACTAAATTTCTTCAACTTGATCTATGATTTCGTGTTGTGGGCTTGCCTGCGACGGATCGCTTTCTATCGACTTCAGCTCATTATCTAGAAAGATGATCTAGAAATTGTCAGTACCTTGGGATCTGCATGCCTCAATGGCAGGTTTCTCACCTTTGACAACAGGTTGCATCATTGACCTTCGATCAAAGGATTCCGTGACATGTTAGACATCAACACATCTATTCACATCTCATGGATTGTACTGGGTACTTTGAGAGCCATTGACATCATTGGTGGTTTCTCTCACACTTGTTAACAGTTTACATCATTGACTGGTAATCAAGTGGTTTCAACCATGTTCGACTTCAACACATTCATTCGCATGGATAGAATCGTACTGTTTCGGGAAGTAGAAATGAAGAACCTGGATCTAGTTTCCACAATCCAGGCTGCGAGGAATTTTGTATTCATTATATTGTGGACTATTCATAAACAGATGGATGCGTCCATACTGTGTTTACATGAGTCTATACTTGTGATGTATTACAATATCATTCCTATATCGGAGCAGTAGTTAGTTTTCTAAGTCAGTTTTGATCTGAGAATGGGAATGCCTACCTCAACGATGATATGATCTCATATATATGTCTTGCATTGAATGTTTTTACAGGTTCCGACTGGGCTCTCCACAAGATGATCCTCGAAATGATAAAGTACTTCACTCTTCCTAAATGATAAATGAAATCCTCATCTACTACAAGATTCGCACTTTAAGGGGCAATCTGTTACACAAAAATATCGTCACCATGACTAGTTGCAATCAGTATGGGTCTATCATCACTTGTACTATCCTCCTAAGCAAGTCTCAGACCTCAGCTCTTCAAGTCAAGCTTTGAAAATGGGAGAAAGACATTGAAAATCAACAAAGCTCTGATTCCGCACTTTCTCTCACTGTTGCCTGCGGTCCCGCAGCCGCTGTTCACAAAACTGCGGACCTGCCTGCTCTGTCCCTAAAGGAGTGGGTGCGGACCCCTGTGAAAGTCAAAAAGGCGCAAGTTTATTCTAAAAAACTCACTTTGGGTTAATTCTAGATGATTCTAGAAGGAATTTTGACATGGATTGGTCGCTCTTAGGTGGTTCATGCATCCCAAAAGAGAAGGAGCTAATCCCTTGATGAAAGGAGCTATCCCTTTGAAGGAGGACCTAGTAACTTCCCTCCATTGCACTATAAATTAAGGCATTGGGCTGGTTGCTGGGGAGGTTAGAAGCTGAACATTTTTTAGGGTAAATGCTGGTGGAATTGAGACTTCCTAGTTAAGCTTGAGAGGAGGGATCACATACCTTTTTGGCTTCATTGGGAAGAGAGTGAAACTTGTCAAAGTAGAGGAGACTTCTTGTTGGACCCTGGGAGGAGCTTGTACAACATCAAGGCACAGGTTGTAAAGTTCTTCTTTGATTTCAATTAATACAATCAGATTCATTTTTCTCAACAAATTGTCCTATGTCATTTGTTTCATGAATTCCTTGATCATCATGTTAGATATGCTTTATGATATTGGCTTTTCAGGTGCTATTTAATTTTTTTTCTTGTTTGTGTTTGTAGATTCGCTACAAGGGAGTTCATTTGGATCAAAGGAGCGAGGCTTCCACAAACTTGCATTGGACCCAAGGTATGCCTAAACACTTGTTTGCCTTTGTTGTTAAACGCATATTTAGAGAAAGATAGTTTTTGATTGGCTTGCTTGTCACTAGATATCATTAGATTCTAGGAAGGTCTATCTTGTCCGCAAGATCAACTCATTCTGTGTGACAGTACCCAAGGATTGTATCCATTGGAATCCTACTACAATATCAACACCACCCATTGGAATGGAAATCATTGGGATATTCAATAAATATTCTCCCATGGTTAGCTTGATATTATGGCACTTTCCAGAGCAATTTATGGTTCCTCCACTTGCAACCATCACTTGACACTCTGGTGCTGGATTTATGAAGCAATGCAATTCCTTGGCTATCTTACATTGAATAAAATTATGGGTATTGCCTGAATCAATCAACACTATTAAATTTTTCTTCTTGATATGTCCTTCTATTTTGATAGTTTGAGGAGTGGTAATTCCGGAAAATGCATTACAATATATGGTCGGATTCATTTCTTCTTTCTCTGGAGTTTTTTCCTGGTGTTTATCCTGTTCTTTTGACATTTCCTGTTCCTTTTCTTACTCCTCTTCATACTCTATGTAAAATAATTTCTTCTCAGCACACTTATGACCTTTAGTGTATTTTCTATCACTACTGTAATAAAGCCCTTTTTCTCTTTTTTCTTCCAATTGTTGTGGTGTCAACCTTGTAGGTTGTGGAAGGCTAGGAGCAATAACACTTCCATCTTTATAGTTGTGAGTGGTAGGCTTCCTTGTTGCCACAATTTTGCTTCCATTTTTCTTGCCAACCTGAACGTCTTCTCCAATGAACCAGGTTCCCAAAGGTGAACCTCATGTTGGATGTTATCCTTTAAATTCCCTATGAACACATCAATCCTATGCTCCTCTGGAATATCTTTTACCCTTATATTCAATTTTTGGAAGTCCTCAATGTGCTCCATCATTGAACCCTTTTGTTTGAGATTTATTAATTGGCTAAAAAAGGTGTTGCTTTTTGTATCCTCATAATGTACTATCATTTCATCCGTAAAAATTGCCCAAGTGACAATTTTTTTACGAGAGCAAAGCCATCGATACCATACAAATTGATTTGGTTCCAAATATAAAGTTTCAATGCGTACCTTTTGTGTGTTTTTAACATTATGGAGATTGAAATATTGTTCCATCTGTAGTATCCATGTTACGGGATCCTTGCCATCAAACTTCCTCATATCGATATTTGGAACATGGTGGGTCTTTGTTCCAATGTTAGAGTCTATGAAATCATGATTAACATTTATTTTGTTCTCATCATGAGTTTCCTCTACTACATTTTTTCCATTAGGAAACCTTTATTGTAGCAACATTGTCAAACCTTCCTTCAAACCTTCAACGTCTTTCTTCAAATCTTCAATGTTGTTATTCTTCGAATCATGATTAACATTTGTTTTGTTCTCATTATGAGTTTCCTCTACTACTTTTTCACCATTAGGAAGCCTTTCTTGTAGCAACTTTGTCAAACCTTCCTTCCAACCTTCCATGACTTTCTTCCAATATTCAATGTTTTCTTTCATACCATCTTATCTTCCACACCTTTCTTTAAACCATCCATCTTAGCTTCTGTTACATTTTGTGAGAGTGAAATTTGTTGCACTTGGTATCATAATTTTGATATATCATGTTGCATTTCTTCCTCTTCTTCATGAGTCATGCTAGAGCTTTCAGGTTGCTTACTAGGTGTTTCCATTTTCTTTCTTCGAGGCACCAATTAATGATAATAATGCTTCAATATGCCCTTTGAATTACTTCAAAGTATTTTTTCAAACTAAACTTATGCAAAATTTAAAAAAAACTACACATTTTTTTCACTTTGTAAGAGATCGATATTGAATCTACTGTATGTCTATAATTTTAGATCTCCAAGGTCTAAAATTGCATGCTACGGTAGCCCTCTAAGTCCTCTTTCTAACCTCGAAAGTATGATCAATATTGGATTCTCCAAGGAAGAGTTATGCCAAATCTCCCACAATAACTTGATTATAGACTAGTTCAGTAGAGTGAACTTGTACCAAGTTCCACGTGTCATTGTTTCAACCTTAGGACCTGAAACCGATACATAGAAAACTACATGCCATCCTCTTTCTGTAACTTCTTACACAATTTCAATATTATGCTCAGAAAAAAGTTATGACAAGTTTCCCCAGGTCACCTGTTTGAGATATAATATGGGATCCTGCAAAAACCCTAACTTCCTTGGATCATATCTCTGAAAATATAGCGAGAAAATATCTGAAATTCAGACCCAAGGTTTAGAGAGATTTCGACTCAAATGAGGTTTTTTTTTTACTTTTGAAACATCACAGAAAACGTTATAGTAAAAATTCCACGGTGACCTATTTGGAGCAGCAAAACCCTAGAATCCAAAGCTTTGATACTAAATGTTATGGAACAAGCTCACAAAATAGAAGAAAAGATAGATCAACACCTTCAAAATCAGCCTCTTCGAGGGGGATACCTCCTTTACATTACACAAATGAAAAATTATTAGATGATACAAATGACGAAACATCCTTTCTATATATAGGAGTCTAGTGGGTCACAATATAATCAAAGCCGACATGACAATAATAATATAAGGGCACAACAATAACAATAAGGGCTACAATGACAATAGTAATGGGGGAATCACTAGTATTATAGGGACCTAACACCCTTTTATGAAACAAGGTTCTTACAATGCTACATGGTAATATTTAATTTCAAATAACACCTCTAAACTTGATAGCTAGATTTTTCGCTTACTAAATATTGTTGCTTGTCTAATTCTCTTGAAATAAGTTTTGGAAGCCATCTCTCCTTACATATTCTTTGCTTTAGCAATCCCTACACGAATTTTATAATCAATTAGATTTGTACAAGGAATTTTCCTCTGGAAATGCTTACACAACTCTAAAAAATGGGCTCTAGTCTAATGGGCCATGCTCTACACCCCAAATTTGAAAGGGGATTTAGGCCTCAAAGACCTAGAACTTATCATGCAAGTGTTGGGAGGAAAAACCTAGTGGAATTGAACTCATAGAAAATGAAAATTATGGAATGATATCTTGAAATGTAAATATGCCAAGGACATTAGTGATCAAGATATTATTAGAATGAATGGTGGAAGACCTACATATTGTATCTAGGACATTGTGTGGTCCAATAATTTCCTCATTCAATAACATTTATTTTGGGAATTTCACAATGGAAATCAACAACCTTTTGGTAGGATTTATAGAATTATAAGCTCCCATGGCTTTAGAATCTAAACAATTCCAATACATTCAAGTATTCATGATATCCACACATGGCACTTCGTTTCACTATTCCTAGAATAATCAATTAGAGAACACCAATTATAGAAATTGGCTCCTACCTCATGATCTACTGGCCTTCATAGCCTTGGAAAAAGAGATTCTTTAATGAAAGTAAAATATTTGGATCTTTTTGATAAAATTTGATGGGGTTATAAACCAATTGGCACTTTCAATCTCCAAGAATCGTACTAGATAGTGACGACTTATCAAAGGATCCCTGACAATCATATTTGGCAACACATATGGAAGAGTAATCTCTAGTGGAAACAAATGAAGGAGTTTGGTTCTTAGCTATTAGTGACTCAAAGGAAAACCCTAAAGAGGTTTCCACTACTTCTTCTACTTAATGTTATGAGTTTTCTATTGACTTTAACTTGTAAGGTTCTAGAATTGGTATTTTGGATCCTCCAATCTTTCTATTTTATGTCTTAATGGAGTTACTTTTTTATTGTGGATGGTAAGACTAGTGTGGTTTCCCTATATGGTAGGATTAAAATAGTATTTTGGTTTAAACTAAGCACATAAGGCTCCATTTCCTTGTGGGTAGATGTAAAATGTTTTTAGTGTTATCTCGTTTATAAGTCTCATGACTGCTTTCTAAATTTCTACATAAAGATGTTGAAAGTACTATAAACATATCACAATTTACAATTTATTAGATATGTACACATATATGTATTCTATTCTAAAATAATAAAACAATGTGTAAACTTAAATGAAAAAGAAGAAAGAAGTTTATATATCTATATCTATATATATATATATATATATATATATATATAAATATAAATATAAACATAATTTAATTTTAAAAGGAGTTCTTCTGTATTATCATGAATTTTTTTAGTAATAGATAATTTTAATGCATCATACATTTTATTTAGAAAAAAACAAATAGATACTTAAATATTTTTGAATTAAATAATAATTAATAAACAAATGATAAAATTAATTAATAAAAATTATAATAATAATTTTTTTTTTCCACTGGAAAAATCAGTAACTTTCATTAATGTTTGAAAATTACATAAAGCAGATGCCGAGGCATTACTGGATTGTTCATACAAAATTCACCTCATCAAGGTGTTGTTCTGTAGGTATAAGCAAAACTGTTATGTGTACATTCATCTGACTGTGCATTCTATCTGTTGTCCGAAAGAGGACTCTGCTTATAAACATAATATCCATGTTCTATATATGTCTATTAACAAAAAACAAAAAAACGCCATTGACTATCAGCTGTTGGGACTGTTGTCCCTTTGTTCTCTTTGATCTATGAATGGCCTGTGGTAAAATTGATACTCCTCTGCTCCATTCTACTCCACTATTATCCCCTCGCCTCGAGGAAGTAACGAGGCCTCTTTGGATAATTTTTCAGCCTCGCTGTTATGCTCTCTGTAAATATGTAAACATGTGCAATGGTTAAATGCTGCTTTGAGTATGAGTGCATCATGTAATAAATTGCTGAGAGTGTGTGAATGACAAGTAGTGATATTGTTAATCCAGTTAACAACCACCAATGAGTCCCCAAATATATTGATTCTTGTATGATGATGTGATAATGCAAAATGTAGAAGATTGTGGACAGCAGAGAGCTCAGCGAAATTATTTGATCCATTGCCAAAGCCCATTTTTGCAAGGTATCGATGGTGTTCATTTATGTGCAATACAAAACCCCCACCACATCCATCCTGATTTGCTGCTCCGTCGAAGAATGCCCACGGGATGGTTCTATCAAAGTTGGGCATGGGCTGTATGGATCTCGGTCTCGGGGGTGGAGGGTCTGGTAACTCATGATATGCTGCAATGATGGTGGCCTCTACCCGATTCCATGATATCAATCGGTCTTCAAATATAGCCCGATTTCGAGCAAGCCATATATGCCAAGTAGCCACAGGTGGAAGGTTTTGTAATTTAGTGCCCGGATGACAGTGAGACCAAGTATCCCAAGCACTCCTAATATCGATCCCTTTCCAATTGACAACGATACCCAATAGATTACATATGTTGTTCCATAGGTTGAGGATGATAGGGTAGAGGAGGAATATATGATCCTGAGTCTCTGATGCATTTTTACAGAAGATACACCATGATGGGCCAAAAATGGCTCTGCGGGTGAGATGTTCCCCTGTGGGTACATTGTCGTTTAGTGCACACCAAAGGAAAAGTTTGGTCCGTGGAGGAGCCTTGAGCTTCCAAATGGATTGCCACCATGACTGTAACGATTCAGGCATTCTGTGAGAAATGAGAGCAGTGTATCCAAATTTTGGAGCATATATACCATGATCAGTAATGCACCAAATAAGTTCATCCGGTCCTTGTTTTATACGAATGTGAGATTCAGATAATGCCTCAGTATAGCGATCCCATTCCTGATGCCATTGTAAAGGGAGATCCAATTGCTGAGCGGATTTCCAAGCCTGGGAAAATATATCAGTGCGCTGTTGGTCTGCGATCTGTGCAAAATGTCGGATATCCCGGGCCTGTAGGTGCATTATAAGATCTGGATTAAGGATATGTCTACCCCCACAGTTAATCCAAGGGTCCAAACCAATTCTGCCTGTCAATCCATCATTAATGCGCCAAGCAAGATTGTTCCTAATGAGAGGAAGGGATTGAATCAAGGCCTTCCAAACCGATGAGCATCCCATTGTTGACCAAGTAGGGAAACGGGCCCAATCCAAAATATTATGAGGCCAAATGTATTTATAATAGACTACCTGTGTCCAGAGATTTTGACAAGTGAGCAGAGTCCACCCCATCTTGGCGGCCAGTGCCTTTGCAAATTCAGGTAGTTCCTTTAGTCCCCATCCTCCCCACTTTTTGGGTAATGAGATTTTCTTCCATCCGATCCATGCAAATACTCTTTTATCCTGACTCCCATTCCAGAGGTATCGATTTCATAACTGCTGTAGCCGCCCCAGGATGTTTCTAGGAATCCAGGCTAGGGCCATCTAGAACACCGGAGTGGCTTCTAAAACAGACTTTATGAGCACCAGTCTACCAGCCCTGGAGAGATATCTGAAGCTCCATCCTGTGAGTCTTTTTTCCAATTTGGCAACCAACCAGACCCAGTCAGCAAACCTTTGGCAAGTAGGTTTCAGATTGAACCCCAAATATTTGAGACCTCTATCCAGGGGGTGGACCGAGTAAGGGAATGCTTGTAAGCCAGTCTAGGTTTCCTGTACAGATGTGCGTGCACAGGTAATGGTTGATTTCATCTGGTTTGGCATCATACCCGTGGCAGAGGAAAAAAGTTGTAGAATCTTTGAGAAAGTTCGAGTGTCACGAACACTGCCATTGAGAAGTATAATAACATCATCCACAAAGAGTAGATGAGTGAGATATCAAAGGTCAGTTATGCGAAGGCCCCCAATGTCTCCAGATCGCTTGGCTGCTTCCATGAGGCGGCTGAGACCTTCCATGACCAACAGGAAGAGTAGGGGCGATAGAGGACACCCTTGCCTCAGACCCCTCTCCGAATGAAAAAAATTTGTGGCCGAACCATTGATAAGAATACTGAAAGATGGTGTGGTAATGCAGGCCATGATCCAAGAAATGTATGCATGAGGGAACCCAGATGGATGAGGATCATTTTGAGATAGAGCCAGCTGACACGGTCAAAAGCTTTAGACAGATCGATTTTGAGGAGGATGGCTTTTAAGTTCTTCGACCAGATGGAATGGAGGGCTTCTTGAGCGAGTCCAATGGCCTCATGGATCTGTCTAGATTCGAGAAAAGCAAATTGCTGCGGGGCAATGGAACGGGAGAGGATAGGTCTAAGTCGATTTGTAATGGTCTTCGAGATGATTTTATAGAGGCAGTTACACAAAGAGATGGGTCTGTAGTCATCAAAGGATGCTGGGGAGTCAGATTTGGGGATGAGAGCGATGAATGTAGAGTTGATGGCATGATATAATGATCTAGAAGTCCGGCTTTCTTCAACCACCTGTAGTAAGTCCTGACCCAAAACATCGAAGAAAGCTGTGTAGAATTCAATGGTCCATCTGTCCGGCCCTGGGCTTTTGTCTTTTTTGAACCATTTCAGAACTCCTTCCAGTTCCTCAGCAGTGACCGGGTCAGTTAAGGTCTCCACATCTTCTTCCTCCACGAATCTCGGGAAGTGGTTAGCCACATTAATAATATCAAGTAAGTTTTCTTCTCGTGGACTCTTGTAGAGGTTCCTGAAATGAGTGATGCCCAGGTGAGCGAGCTTATTGAAATTGTATGCTATTTCTCCATCCGGGATAGGGAGCTTCCAGATAGTATTAGATACCTTCCTGCCCTTTGCAAAGTTATGGAAAAGCTTTGTGTTGTCATCCCCAGCTTGAATCCATAAAGCTCGGCTCCTTAATCTAATGGATTCCTCTCTCTCTTTGAGAATCTTGGCTTTTTGATTCTCAATATCAATAAGCCTACATTTGTCCGCAGCTGTCATGAAGCCCTGTCCTCTGTCATCAGTGAGTGAACATAAGTCCGCTTCGATATGGGAGAGCTGTGCTGTTTCACGTTCCAATTTCACCCTTGCCCACTTAATAGTAATATGTTTGATTTCTGAAAGGTTCCTGCAGAAACCTTTGGCAAGAGGAACAGAGTCGTTGATGGGATGAGAGGCCCAGTAATCAAGGAAAATTTTAAGGATGGAAAATTTTCTTGAAGTTTAAAACATTGGCGAATCTCACTAATCCCTAATATGCAAATTATAAATGTTTATTGATATATTTGTAAAATTATTCAAATTTATAATTATTTTATATATAGTCTCTATATAATGTTGGCGATTTTTAAGGTAAAATAATTTTATATTCTAAAATTTGGAATCCCCTCTTCTATCTCTCCAGGGCTGGTAGACTGGTGCTCATAAAGTCTGTTTTAGAAGCCACTCCGGTGTTCTGGATGGCCCTAGCCTGGATTCCTAGAAACATCCTGGGGCGGCTACAGCAGTTATGAAATCGATACCTCTGGAATGAGACTCCCAGGTTTACCAATTCCATTCTGGGACGAAGAAGTTTTTATTAGGGTTGGCAATGCCCTGGGGACATATTTGGACTATGATCGCACTTACGTGGAATCTGGGAATCGAACACTTGCACGGATCTTTGTTCATCTGGACACTCGAGAGGGGCTCGAGGAACAGATCACGCTTCAGTGGGGTAGGTGCATTCGTGTTCAGTTGTTGGACTATGAAGGGGTTCCCTTCCGTTGTAGACGATGCCACAAAGTGGGACACCTCGCGAAGGACTGTCCACTCAATAAGAAAGCTGCAGATTCAGTGAAAGGCACCCCGGCGACTACCAGGACCGGCCCCTTCGGCTTCTCCACCAGCGGACGATGCTGGGCTCCGGAGATCCTCGCCTCCAAAAACTAGGGCTCGTTCAATGGCAGAAGCGGGTATGATCTCTGTTTCATTTTTCCCAACTTTGCATTCGTCTATTGATGATTATCATGCCTCTGGTCCATCTGCACATATATCCATGATTCCCTGCACATTATCATCTCCTCTTGCATGCACTGACCCTATTATCTCTACTACATCTCCCGAGTCTTTCTCCTCCCCGTGCCCATCCTCCCCTCCTCACCCTTATTTCCTTCGGTCTCGGAATCCATCAAAAGGGTAGGCTGTCGGTCACTCGGGTCTGGGCATTGTCATACCTGAGGGGGCATCATTGCATACCAGAGGGAGAAAATCACACCTTTCTAAAGCCATCAATCAAGCTGGGGCAGAGGTGGTCTCTGGCCGATAAGCGACCATTGACGGGGTTCTTAGAGCAGGACACACCCCGAGAGGTGTTCCCTCATGAAGTGTCTTTCTTTTAATTGCAGAGGACTGGCTAGTTCCTCCAAAAAACTAGCCATGAAGCGGCTCATTGATACTGAGCCTATCGACATTATCATGCTACAAGTAACCCTCTGCTCTGCAGATCAAATTATTCGTGTCATGCAAGTCATGGTTCCAGGATGGATTTTTTTTGCAAATGATGCTGTGGGACGATCTGGGGGTCTAGCCATTGGATTAAACCCTCGGTCCATAAATCCTATCTCAACCTAGGGAGGTGCAGGGTTCATTGGATTGGATTTCTTCTCGGCTGATCTTGGCATGGATCTCAGGATTGTCAATATATATGCTCCATGCTCCCAGAGAGAATCATTCTGGCGGAATACTCTTCAGCTACCCCTGCTGAATGAAGACCATGTTATTATAGGAGGAGACCTCAATTTCTCTCTGGGTTTCAGGGAGTCATGGGGCACTGAGGCTCAAATTGACTCTATCACTGATTATATGACTAATCTACTGGAACAATCAGATTTCTCAGATATTCCATTGCAGCGTCTCCTTCCTACATGGCGGAACCGACGGGTTGGGGATGCTGCACTTGCCCGCAGACTTGACAGATTTCTGTTAAAGGGCCCTCTTCTTCAGCACCTGCATCTCTTCAGACAATGGGTTGGCTCGGGGGGGGGGGGGGTATCGGACCACAATCCTATATACCTGGAGATTCAGGGTCCTTCCAAGAAACCCAAGGCACCCTTCAAATTCAATCCCTCTTGGCTGAAGGATCCGTCCGGCACCGAGCTGCTCGCGCTCTGGATCGAAGAGGGGATTCCAGCGCTTGAGAAGGACCGGGGCCATTTCAATATGCCAATATCGGCCCAAAACGAGGTTTGTTTGACTGACCTTGGAGAATTTAAGAGAGAACCATCCTCTGGGGAGGACATGGACCTCTGGAAGGTCGAAAAGGACTCCACCCCAGATCTCCTTAACCCAAAGATTGAGCCTCTGCCTCGAGTATGATCGACCCCTGACGTGCCCAACCAACACGGTGTTCGCAATGTCCATATAGTCGCCGAGAGGCTTAGCTTCGTCGAATTTGATGGAGATGTCCCTTGTCGTCGATCTGACACACTTTACCTTTTTAGATCCGGAACGGGGGGCCGACGGATGATCCACCAGGGGATTAGTGATACCTTCCCGGGGAAAAGGGTTAGTGGGGAGGGAAGAAACCACAGGCATCTCAAAGCATCCGGAAGGGCGGATACCTGAGGCAAATGGATGTGTCGCAGGTGTAGATGTCTGCGGCGGGTGAGGCACCAAAGGGATGGACGCCAGAGGGTCAAAAGCAGGCGATGGGGAAGTATGGGAGGCCAGGTATTGTAGAGACCCAGGCGAAAGCGGAGGAACCTCAAAAGGCGGAGATACAGGAGGAAAAACTTCTGCAGAGGATGGAACGGGAGCCGGAAAAGGTTGGTGTGCCGGAATAGAAGAGGATGCGAAATGGGGGAGCTGAGAGCGAGAGGTAAAATGAGGAGTCCCGAAAATAACCTTCTCCGGCGAGGGATCCGCCGAATAATCCACTGCTTCATTCTCCCAGTTGTCCATAACTGATACTATGTCGGTGACCGAAAGGGACAGGCGAGGATTCTGATGGTGAAGCTGCAGCTGTAGAGTGCAGAACCGTGACCGCAACAGATGACCGTCGCGGAGCTATCGAACCCTATGCCCTACGAACCGTCGAAACCGATGCCCTACGGACCGCAGGAGATGCGCATGAAACCCTAACCCTGTCCTTTTCGTGAGCCCATTTCGCCCCTCTCTCCTCAAGTCTCTTATATATATATATATATATATATATATATATATATATATATATATATATATATATATATATATGTTGGTGATTTAATTGTGAGTTAAATCTCTGTCATTAATTGTCAACCCGAGGTTCGTAGAACCGACGAGGTATACTTGTACTATATGTACTAGGTGGTTATATTCCAGATTAGATTAATCTAATGCAATTAAAACTAATTACAAAACATAATAAATTAATCCAATCCAAACCAAATCAAACCAAACATAAAGAAATTGAAATCACACTTGCATAAAGGAAATCACTCTTGCAGAATTGAAATCACACCACACTTGCATAAATGAAATCACACCACACTTGCAGAATTGAAATCACACCACACTTGCATAATTGAAATCACACCTGCTAGAAAGTAAATCACACTTACTGAAAGGAAAAGGCACACTTGCATAAAAGAAATGAAATAACAAAACTATACTATGTTACCAATATGTACAAAGGTATGCAAACTGGGGTTGATGGGGGGCCTCCATTCCTCAGCAAGCACACCGAACAACTATCACATCTTGGAGATCAAAGTGGTAGTATGTATTTCATAAAATGAGTTACAAGATATTACAACAATTCTCTCTCCTCACTTTACAAACCACATGGATGGAACTTGGAACCTCCAACTAGCAACTAACACTAACACTAACAACAACACTAACTAGTTACTTACAATTGACAACCCTTTGTATGAAGGGTGCACTCCTATTTATACAAAAATTGAGGATAATTATACAATAAATATAGATCCTTAGATCTATCATAAATCCACATTTATCTCTTGTGGTTACAACCAATGTCCTAAAAATGTAAGATACAAATTGTCTCATCCATGATTCTTCTCCTTTGGATGTGCATAGTTAATGATCAATGTATTCTACAATTATTCCACAAATCCTCATGAGTTGGAATTTGAAACTAAAAATTTGTGGTTGGATGGCCAAGTAGGACCCTTCTAGAATCTCCAAGCAGGCCTACAATATCACAAAAATCATAACACTTTTGGATATATATGAAAATCTGTTATTTTCCTAACATTTAATCGCAAATTCACTTAAAATACTTAAAATCAATGAGTTGGAAAATAATAATGATAAACCCATGTAGTGATGAAAATGGTTACTTGTTGTATGGTTATGGTGTTATAGAGTTATGGAATGAGGGTAAAATGATGGAAATGAAGGTGAAAATGGATGACATTTTGGAGACTCAACATACCCCCAACTGAAGATGTTGCATGTCCTCATGCAACTATTGCATTGATTCCCTTAATCATAAGTTTATCTTCTTGAAATGTTTTGCTTCTATATGAGCTTTGGATTTGTATTGATTCTCTTTTAACTTTGCATAATCATATCATTTGACAATTTTATTCTTTTTGTAAAGTGTACTTTGAAATACATTTGATTGCAACATATATTTTTTTATGGTTGGTTCTTGTGTGACAACCAAAATTTTATGAGTATTGGTTCTTGTGTAACAATACTTTTGTTATTTTTGTTGCATCAAAATACTTGAAAACATTGAGAATTCCTTTTTAAGTCCCATGGTGTCTGTTAGCCATTTAATGCGCTCATCAATTGATCATTGCAAAACATATAAACTTTTTTGAATCAAAATGCAATAATAGTTGATTTGAGAAAAATATGTTGGTTAGGATGAAATGAAATGTGACATGTGGCATGAAATATGAATATCCATTCCCCCCAACTTAAGGTGTTTTTAGTTTTTTTTTTCAAATGAGAAAGGGAATATGAATGTGGTGAGGGATTTTCCAAAATCAAAATTTTAGCATTTAAGGAATTACATGATTAAAGATTAGAAAATTACATACCTTCACCTACCTGAAAAGTGGACAAGCTATGTATATCAAAGAGTGTGGTTGCTGTTGGTGGATCATGGAATGTGAAGTAAAGGAATCTGATCTGCTTCTTCTTCCCCTTGGTTGTATGAATTGAGGATGAGATGGAATCTTTATTGTTATGGTTGCTAAATTGAGTCATGCTGCTAATTGCTGAAATCATGTAGCCTTTATTCGTTGCCACTCGATGGCATAATTCTTATCCATGTGAATAAATGTGTGATGTCGAACATAAGAAAGAAATTGTTGGATTATTGGCCATTAATGAATGCCATTAACCAACCGAGACTACTCACCATTGATGTCAATGAGAGTAAAGATGCCTAAGTGGTGGGTTCCAGTATTGTAGCAATAATGCTACAACTCCTGGAGCTTCCTTCTCTAATTTTATCAACCCGGTAGTTCGTAACAAACTTGGAAGTGACGATGTTGTATGCACAAGTACTAGCTCTTGTCGCAGCTGTCACTTGGTCAGCTAGCACAAGTCTGCTAGGGCTCAAGCCAACTTCTATGAGTTCTCAGAAGAAGCTTTTTAACCGATGAACGAAAGCTATCTCAAAGGAAATTAACCTACTGTAGGAAGGAACTGAAAACCAACAAGAAATGAAAACCCCAGCAAACCCTAATTCTACCAGCTAGTCCTACTGATGCAAAGGTGGGAATGCAAACTACTGAAAGAGGTTCCATTACTTCTAGGAAGGTGAGATGCATGTTTCTAGACTACTTTGATCTAAAGAAAGCATATATTTGTATTTTTGTTCAAGTTGTTGGAATTATTATGTGTGTGCTTCTAACTGGGTCTTGACTGTGCAAGGATAGATCAAGGAGGGAAATGCTTGGAAAAGGTCTGGAAGGCTCGGAGAGGGTCTAAGGAATCCCTAACATCCTTTCAGAGAAGTTCATAAAGTTTAGATGCTTGGCAACCGTGTTTACAAGCTTCTACAGGAAGTCTGCAGGGGTTCTACAGGATGTTCAGGATTTCTACAGGAAGTTCACTAATTCCTACAGGATGTTCTGCAATAGGATTTTTGGGTGGAAGAGGCTATATGGATGGACAGGGAGGTAGGAGGGGAGCTTGTGATGGCTTATGGACAGAGAGATGAGATGAAGAGGGGGTGTGCAAAGCTGGTTGGTCTAGAGGAGGTTAGAGGAAATGGAAGGCCGAAGAGTCACGTGGGTGATAGAAGAGTTAGGAGGCAAGTGGTCTAACTGAGATATGAGTGGATGGCCTAGGCACGTCTTAGAAGGATAAGGGAGTAGGACTACACAGTGTAAATGAAACAAATCATCCATGTCTTGCACATAACCGAAATTTCATCAACCTATTCTAACTGTTTTTATGAAACCACAGAACAGCAACGTGATTTTCTAAGGAAACTCTTGCATGGTATTGAAGCAAAGATTCATTCCACAAGATCTGAACGCATGGATGCTGCTACAAACGAGAACATTGCATCAAAGCTTGCATGAACATATAAAACAATGTTTTTGGTGGGTGGCACGGTCTGCAATTCCAGTCTCTAAACAGAGGTGGAAGTGAGCGTGCAGTCAACCCTTTTTGGAACTCTGATTACTCCAATCTCCTTACGCTAATCTAAACTACTGAAAGCAACTTTGTTCATAAAACTAACCTACTTAATCACACCAAGAAGTTCAACTCAGAAAACTGTGTTTCCAAATGCATGTAAAGGAAAAGAAATACAATGCTGAAAGAAAAGTAACAATACAAAGAAAGGAGGCCTATTGCTCTCAGGTTGGGCCCAACCCCGAGAGC
Source organism: Pinus tabuliformis (assembly GCA_031772625.1). Classification (NCBI taxonomy): domain Eukaryota; kingdom Viridiplantae; phylum Streptophyta; class Pinopsida; order Pinales; family Pinaceae; genus Pinus; species Pinus tabuliformis. The sequence goes on from CM062815.1 coordinate 241,879,135, forward strand.
TATGGCTCCTCTAAGAACTCAGAACTGAACTCAAATCTGCCTGCTTTTCATTAAAAGATAATAGTCATAAGTCAAATAACATGCCAAAAATGGCTTACAAAGAGCAAAACAGAGCTATCAGCTCGTAATCCAAAATATGCAACAAAGTTTCAAAAGTCCCCATTGAAGGATACAACCTCATCATTTATACATTACGAGGGCCAAGATGGCCTCCTAAATTAGTGGGGTTTGGCTGTCCAAACTAAGAGTAATTTGCTGCTTCCTCCCAATCCGTTTGGCTGCCTTCTAGCTCGGTGGTGGTGGCTGTTGGAGCTCGGAGTTGGGGGTGAAGATCACGAGGAAGGCCATTCAATGCTGTGGACAACCTTCCTACAAAATCTCAATCCCCTCTTGGTTGTCTCCTAGCCCTCATCTGTGTGGTTTTGATCCATTAAATGTAAAAAAGCCTGAAATAAACATGTGTTAGCCACCTAGGAATAGTGACTGCCCTCATTCGTACAAATGACATGAATATACTAAAAAATGATGCATAAGTTATGAAAAATGAAGGTTTGAGCAAGGGTAGTTAGGCCAAATGAGCCCAAAATGTTACCAAATTTGGGGCTCATCATCACCCCCCAGCTAAAATGATTGCTCATCCTTGAGCAACTAATCCAGCTCCTCATCCTTCATTGCCTTTACTGCCACCCTCACATCCCAAGCTTCTGCAGTAGTGTCCTCCTTACTGACATGGAACCCAGCCTTTCTTTCCACCTCTTCCCACTGTTCATGCTCATCTTTCTCTGTGCTGCCTTCCATCAATCCTAACAGCAGAGGTGGGCTTAGCTTGAGGCCAATCCAGCTGGCCTGGAGGTTTTGCATGGATTTCTTATAAAGGGGCACCCATACTAGAGCTTCCCTCATTCGAGTTGGGGTATGATATTCTCTGATTTTTAGACTGTGGGCCAATGTGTTCCATCGGCGGGTGCAAGCGTGAACACAGTTGTCCCCTAGCAGTCTCTCCATATCCTCAAAATGCGCTATGGCCTGGGCTTGCTGATCCATATATTTCAATGAAGCTTGAGGGTCGGTGGATAAGTGTTGGTGTGCTGATATTAATGCAGTTGGATCCCCTGGTTCTGCTCTAATTAGTAATGGCTCATTCAGCTCTCGGTTCATGACCGCTTTGGCTTCTGCTGCTCTTTTGTCTTCATGGTTCAACCATGAGGCAAATGCCATTAACTGCATATCCCCTAAGACCGTGTTGGGATCCCATGAAGTCACATTAGGAAGGGCCAAATTATGGAGGTAGAACTCCGATAGTTTGGCCTTATCCTCTGATGAACTGGTATTGCATAATTCAGTGAACTGATGCGGGTCTTGGAGCTGAGAGATACCCCTTTGTGCCAAGGTATTGATTTGAAATTGTATCCATTGGTCTCTCAGGTACAGGCCATAGGATTTGGCCGACTGTCTGCATTATATAGCATCCATGGCCCAACTGGCCATGCAGGCCAATTGTGCCTCTTTCTGCTGCAGCTGTTGTTTGAGAGCTTGCACCTCAATTTGTGCTTGCAGCTTTGTTTCCTGTAGATGCGTGGTTGGCTCCCCAAGACCGATGTGTAGTTCCTTTCTGCCTTGCTGTGATGTCCCCTGAGGATGTGCCTGTTCCTCTCCTCAGCTCCTGTAGCTGCAGTCTCAATTTTTCGTTTTCTTCCTGTAGGAACACCCGTTGGAAATTTTCCACGTGTTTAGCCATAGCTAATTCCCTTCTGGCCTCCTTGAGTTGCTCCTCCAAGGGGCCTATGTCCGCCACACCTTTTGATTTGGCTATTTTCATCCACGTGTGTGTTCGTACTCTCTCTTCCTCCAATGCAAAGAACAGTGGCACAGTGAATTTCTGTGGTATAATTTTGCCAACTTCTAAGAAGTTATAGTATGAGCTCAGACTTGGCTGAGGGCTAGGCTCCGGAATATGCTCTTTTTCTTCTTCTCTTGGTGGCTCTACTTCGCCCTCCCTCGGTGGTGATGAGGGTGCTTCTCCTTCCATTCTCTCTGTCTCCTTAAGCCGGGCTAAGGTTTCCTGTAGAGCAACCTCAGCATCCTGTAGCTGGGCTTTTGAAGCCAATTGGTCTAACCTTTCTTTCCAAGTAGTTGTTTTCGGGCTCCCCCTCTCATAGGTGACCGATATCTTTGAGGGGGACCTCTCCTTGGGCGAAGTAGGGGCATCCTCTATAGTGATTGGGCTGCTGGATGGAGGCTATGGCTTGCCCGTTTTTATTCTCACACTTCTCCTAGCTTTAAAATATAGAGGGGCCTCCCTCTTTCTCTTTTCCTTTGGCTTAGGAGGTGTACTGAGGGCGGCCAGCACGGCTGCTGCCTCCCTTGCAAGAACGTCGGCTTTCTTTTCCTTGGGTTTTCTTTTCTCAGGGCTTCCTGTAGAAGGCCCTTTTTCAGCTGATTTCTGGCTTCCTGTAGAAGCCGGTTTTGGTTTTCCTGTAGAAACAAGTGGCACTGTTTTAGTTTGCTTTGCTGAGGGTGTTTTGCTTTTTGACTTGGTCGAGGCTGCTGTCGAGGTGCCTTTGCTGACGTGGACCTGCTCAGTCTTGTCCACCCTGTTTTGCAATCTTTTCTCTCTGGGCGTTAATATGGGTGTGTCCTCCTTCTCTTTGGCACCCTTTTTCTCTTGTTTCTCCTTTTGCTCTGTCTTCGGTGCTTTGGCCCTGGGTCTCTGGCCTTTTTCTTTCTTCCATGCGGGTACTAACTCCTTCTCCTCGCTGCTGGAGGAACCAAGCTCTTCAGTCAAAATTTTTATATCGCCATCCTTGGTCAAATTTTGGAAGGCTTCCCATGAGAGAGGGACTTTGTAAGTGTGGAGTGCATCCTCCACGAGGAGCTTAATGATCCCGTGATGAGCTACCTGGTCTGGTGTGTCTTCTCTCAACTTGGTGGCACATTCAGTCATAGACTGCAGTATAAAGTAGGGAATACTTAATTTGTTCTCTGCAGGTAGGTCCATCCGATGCCTTAATTCTGTGAGTAGTCGAAAATGGTACCCATACACAATGCTAAACCGACCTTCGCAGGTGATGTATTTCATAATTTGGAGGCTGACTTCGCTCCAAAGTGGCAGTAAGCTATTCCTGCGAACCCCGTTCTTATCTTCTGAGAACTGCTCCTCTGGTGGGAAGAATTCCTTCTTAGCCTGCTGGCCTAATTTCCTCTCTTCTTTGTCCCATGGTACCCCCATTGGGGGCTCAGTAACTCGGCTGATGAATTGTGGGGTGAGTCTGAGACTCAAACCCCTGAAATTAACAGTGGCTAATGTCTTTGATTTTGGCTTCAGAGCCCGCAAGAACTCCTCTGCCACCTCATCATCATACCCTTGCAACTTGTCGCAGAACGAAATCCATTGCGCGCGAGTGAACAGCTCTACCACCTTAGGGTTCTCTCTTAGCTTCTTTGAGTCGATTGGTTCCTTTCTGATGAACCCACCTGGCATGGTGAAAAACTGTTACGTTAGCTGGAGGTGGCGGATGCAAAAAACTAGCCTTTTGGGACAGAGCGTAAAATTACACCTCTGCCATGCATACAATTCACGAAGACTATCTCCAGATGAGCCTTAACAGGGATTAATCACAAATCATATCATGTAGGAAACTTTTCATACATCTCGATGACAATTCATGCAAACGACAGACAACACTTGCAATTTTTTTATGAGCAGACTGTAGAACGTCGACTCTGCCACCCTCGAAACCAATTGCATGGAAGGCAAGGTTCAGGCTTACCTTTTTAACTCACCACCTTTGACGTGAAGAGCCCAATTTTCCTCGTGGCAGTGGGCTTCCTATAGGAGCAGCTTTCCTGTAGAAGCAGCGCACGGGTTCTGGAGAACACTGCAGTGGTTCTGCACCCTCTGTGCTGTTATCAGACGTTCAAACGACCGAAGACTTGGAGTGTCGAGCTTCAGAGGAATCCGGTTGCTCACTTGACTTCTAAACGGCTGATGATAAATGCGTGGGGTGGCAATCTAGCCGATAGATTTGAATCTGGCGGAATCCATGGCGCGGGGGTGAGCTGTCCCTGTCGGACCATTGGACGACGTCACTTAATCATTCTACTGCAAGTTCCCTGACTTCCGCATCATTCTCCGCAGATCCGCCGCCGTCATTTCTGTTAAAACGCGCTTCTCCCCGACTGGATGGCTCTCACGTGTCCACTACCCGTTCCTTTTTGCCACGACCACCTTTTACACATCCGACTAGACCATCTGACTGGTCGACGTGGCCAATCGAATGGCCATACGACCACTAAACCCATTCATTTCATACTTGCAAACATTTCAAAGTAATATTCATGTAATTCGACGAAAGAAAGGGCGAGGCACTTACCTGCGCGGCCGCGACATGGTTTCTCAGGCTTCAGGACGACGATGACTAGATTTGCTTGCTGCTGCTTAATTGCACAGGCCCAGAGGTTCCTCTTCGCAAGCTGCTGATGACGAAGCTTGTGACTCGGCTGCATGTGCCCGCGTTATTATTGCATGTTGCAGGTGATTGAATGGTGTACACTCTAGTTTGCTTAACTGCTACGGGACTCCTGCAGGATGTCCTGTAGCAGTTTTTCCTCCTCGGGTGCATGCTGAACGGTGAAGACAATGGCATCACGATCACGCCCACAAGGCCCTTGGATAGCTGTGATGGGTATTGCATGGCATCTCAGTATTTTTTCATTTAAGAATCGCTTCCTCTTGATAACTCAATGATCTGTTTTGATTGTTCAGGTACTTTTATTGCATGTCAACTGGGGTGGTAGAAGGAGGTGACAGCAGTGTGTGATGGAGGAAATAGTAGCTTGCATGCCTCCATGTCGAACCTTGGTCGTTAGATCTCCCCACACAATGAATTCTGAGCCGTCCAGAACTTCTACAAGAAGTTTCTTGTAGAAATACAGAACTTCCTGTAGAAAGTCTGCAGCTTCCTGTAGAAGACTAAGTTGTGATGAAATCGTGCCCATACCTTGGAGAAGATGAGTGTTTTTGGAAGAGGTGCTGGTGAGGTCTCTTGGTAGCATGATAAGGACCCTTGACTTTGAGTTGAGATACCTCCTCTCCTTTATAGAGTACCTGCAACCCACATGCATTGCCACATTGTAAACTTGCTGTCCCTGTCTTTTTTGCTTATTGTTTTTTTTTTTTTTTTTTTCTCTTTTTGTTGAAAGACAGCAAGGGCGCCTCAATGAGGTTTTCACCCTTGCCATCTGCCTTAAGCGCCTCAGAGAGGTTTTCACTCAAGGATCTTTTTCAAATCTCCTTTTTTTTTTTTTTTGAAAGATAGCAGGGGCGCCTCAATGAGGTTTTCACCCCTACCATCTGCCTTGGGAGCCTCAGAAAGGTTTTCACCCAAGGATCTTTTTTTTTTAATTTATTTATTTATTTTTTATTTTTTTTAAGATCTTTCAGGGTATGCCCAAAACAGAGGCAGAACCCTTCTCTATGACCAACACTGATTTCTCCACAGTTTTGATGAACTCTTGTCTTGAGAGAGGTTTCCTGCAGATCTTCAGTCGATGCCCATTGACAAGCATGGGGATGGCCTCCTCATCAATGGTCTGAATAAGAACAGATCCATTGTCATGAAATTTTTCCACTGCATATGGTCCCAGCCATCTGGTTCTCAGCTTCCCCTTGAAATCTTTATGCCTGGAATCATACAACAACGCCCAATCTCCTGGCTGAAATTGCTTGTCATTGAGGTGTTGGTCATGCCACACCTTTCTCTGAAGTTGAACCACTTCTGAGTGAAGGAGGGCCTGCATTCAGTGCTCGTCCAGTCCATTCAGCTGCAATAACCTTTCCTGTTGGGCATGGCTGAGATCTAGGTCCAGCTGAGCTGCCATCCTCAAAGTGTTGTATTCAAATTCAATTGATAGCAAAGCTCTCTTTCCATAGACCAGCTCATAAGGTGTGAAGCCGGTTGTGGTCTTCCAAGTGGTGTTGTAAGCCCATGTGGCCTCAACCAGGCGATCTGCCCAATCTTTCCTACTGCTGCTCACCACCTTAGTCAAAATCCCTTCCAATGCTCTGTTGGTGACTTCCACTTGCCCATTTGCCTGAGGATGATAGGGGGTGGAAGTCCTATGCTTGATTTTGTGATGAGCTAGTAGGTCTTCAATTAAGTTGGATGTGAACTGGCTTCCTTGATCGGTGACTAGCTCTCTTGGGTAGCCAAATTTGTAGAAGATGTTTTCTCTTAAGAACTCAACCACCTTTTCTTCTGTCGCTGCTTTGATTGCTTTAGTTTCTGCCCACTTTGTCAGGTAGTCGGTGCACACAATGATGTAAGACCTTTGCCTCGAAGGAGGGTTGATTGGACCCACAAAATCCATACCCCACTTCTCAAATGGCTCAAGAGTCACTTGAGGTTGGAGAGACATCTCATCCCTTTGAGTCGGTTTCCCCATTCTTTGGCATCGGTCACATTGGTTGATATACCTTCTGACATCTTGATGAAGTGTGGGCCAATAGTAGCCTGCCTGCAGGATTTTGAAGGCAGTCCTCTTTGCTGCAAAATGTCCTCCACAAGGCCCATCATGACAGGTGAGGAGGATATCAAAGACTTCCTCCTCCCTTACACAACACCTTAAGATCTGATCAGGGCCAAGCTTGAACAGGTTGCCCCCGATCCAAGTGAATGAGGCACTTTTTCTGATGATTCTGCTCTTCTCTCTTGAGGATAGGTGCGGAGGGAACTGTGCTGAAACAAGGTAGTTTGCTATATCAGCAAACCATGGAGAGAGTACTGAAATAGCAAACAGATGTTCATCGGGCATCTGGTCATCATCTGTAACCATCTAATAATACGAGCATTCACATCTGGTTTATTCATTAAATATCTAATTGCAGCATGATCAATATGTACAAATGTTTGATAGCCAGTGATATAATGTCAGAACTTGTTCAGTGCATGGACCACAGCCAAGAATTCTTTCTCAGTTACAGTGTAATTCAGTTCTGCTTTGGATAAGTTTTTGCTAACAAAGTAAATGGCATACGGAAGTTTTTGTTCAACTTGTCCTAAGGCTGCCCCTATGGCTTTGTTCGAGGCATCAGTGTGGATGTGGAAAGGTAGGGCCCAGTTTGGACCTCTCAAGATTGGGGCAGACACCAACTTGTCCTTTAATTCATTCAGAGCCCTCTGACAATCGTCAGTCCATTTAAACTCCACATCTTTTGCCAACAGGCCAAACAACGACGAGGCTAGCTTGCTGAAGTCTTTAATGAATCTCCTGTAATACCCTGCTAATCCTAAGAAACTCCGAACATCCCTTACCTTTTGAGGAGGTGGAACCTTCTTGATGAGAGCAATTTTGTTAGGATCCACCTGTAACCCTTGGCAAGAAATGGTATGGCCTAGCACGGTCCCTTCAGTCATCAAGAATTCACATTTTTCAGGACTAAGGGACAGGTTCATCTCAATGCATTTGGTTAGAACTTTTCCCAGATTGGACAATGTTTCCTGGAAGTTGGACCCATAAGGGGTGAAGTCATCCATATAGATTTCCACTGCATCATGGACCAGCTCAGAAAAGATGCTCAAGACGGCTCTCTGGAAGGTAGCAGGAGCATTGCATAGCCCAAAGGGAAGAACTCGATAGGCAAAGGTACCCCAAGGACAAGTGAAGGTGGTCTTATCTTGGTCTTCCGGGCTGATTTGGATTTGGTTGTACCCGATAAACCCATCTAGGAAAGAGAAAAACTTCTTTCCTGCCAGTCCATCCAACACTTGATCTATGAAAGGTAGAGGAAAATGGTCTTTCTTGGTAGCTTTTTTCAGTTCTCGGTAGTCCACACAGATTCTCCACTTCCCATTTTTCTTGGGAACCAACACCAGAGGGGACACCCATTCGCTATCTGAGATGGGGTAAATGAATCCGGCATCCAACAGTTTTTGCAATTCGTCCTTGACGATGTCCCTAAGGGCTGGATTCATTCTCCTCTGGGGTTTCCTAACCAGTTTACAATCCTCTTTGATGTAGATGTGATGGGTACAGACCGAAGGATGGACTCCTTTCATCTCCTTATAGCTCCAAGCAAAAGCATCTAGATGACTGGCCAACAGACTACACAGCTCCTTTTCCTGGGAAGGAGATAGGGAGGAGTTGATCTTTAACGTTCTCTCAGGGCCGAACTCCACATTCTTGACTCTAGGAGTGACAGGGTTGGTCGCACAAAGGTCCACTAAGGTGCTGGCTTGGGCATCCTCCACCAATTCCTCTAAGGACAGTGCACTGGGAGGTGGATTCTGGATCGAGGTCTCAATCAAATCATCCTCGATTGGGGGGTCTCCCCTAGTGGTGTCTAGGGTGCACAAAGGTGCTGAGTACACCTCATCCTCTTCTCCTTCCTCCAACCAAAGTGGTAAGTCATGCTCTAATGAGGGTTGGGCAGGAGGGTATAGGACTAGCTGCTTGGACATAGGACCATTTTTGATGGTCATGTTTCCTGCACGACAGCTTATGTAAGCATCTGCAGTAGCCAACCAAGGCCTTCCCAAAATAAGAGGATATCCAGTGAGCTTTGCCTTTGGTTGCAGCACCAAGAAATCTGCAGGGTATTCCCAAGAGTCAACAGAGACCAAGACATCCTCCACAATCCCTTCGGGAGTCACGGTGGAGCGATCTGCTAGTTGTAGGACTGTCGAGGTCTTCCTCAAGGAACCCTGAAGGTTGAGTTTGAGCATGGTATCTCTGGTCATCACATTAATGGCAGCCCCCAGATCAATCAAGGTGTGAGGTATGATGGTGCCATTGATGTGGACATCTACTACAGGACTCCCAGGATCTAGATACTTTGGGCAGATGACTTGTCCCAACATAAGGTCAGACAGTTGTCCTATGACATTGATGGTGGAAACATCCCTCTTTCGCCTGCCTGGGTGTCTGAAACACTTTTCTAACCAGTTTGTTGTATATTGGTACATCTTTGATGGCTTGGAGAAGTGGTATTTTCACACACAACTGTTTGAGCTCTCCCAGAAGCTCATCCTCCTCTGGGTTGGGTTGTGTGGTGGCTGTTAGTCTCTCAGGAAAGGGTGGAATAGCCTTTGGTTCACTTTCCTGTTTATCTTCCTCGTCCTCTGGGGGAGGAGGTTGGTGATCCGGAAGAGTCTTTCCAGACCACAGATTGATCTCCTAGATCTCCACAGCATAGGTAGGGCATGATGTTTCCCCAGTATATACCTGCTGGGCCTGTCTGTTGTTGGGGTTCGGGTTCGGTTGAGCAGGCATTTGAGGTTGCCTTGGAGGAGCAGGAGGTAATGGTTGTGGTTGAACTATTGGTGGAGGCAAAATGGTGGGAGGAGTGTTGTACTGGGGCCTCCACCCCGATTGAGGTGCATTCCACTGAGGCTGTGGCTGGGCATGTGAGTGATACGAATGAGTAGTGGGTTGAGTATGGTACTGAGGTGGGTAAGACCATGGAGGAGGCACAGACCAGGAAGGATGAGCAGGGGGACCCCAGGAAGGCATAGGAGTAGATTGGTTGGGGCTGTAATAAGCTTGGGGTGCCCCTTGCATCCCCTGTTGGTAAGGTCTAGGTCCTTGTGGCCTCCTTTGGTTGAGGAAATAGAGAGGTTCGGTGGGGGCTTCTGTCCCTTGATACATGGATTTAAGCCAGGTAAGGTTGGACATTGGTTTGTGGGGTGATCCTCCTCACAAACAAAACATACTTCAACCGAATGTAATGGGCATTCGTTCTTAGGGTGTTTCCTTGTACACCTAGGGCAGAAGATAGCCAAGGCCCTCTCGGCTTCTTCCTTCTTCTGCTGGATCCTGAATGTATCAAGTTGCATGGAAATGGTCTGTCTCACCTCACTCTTGAGATCCTCTAATTGATTTGCAAACTAATGTTTGGAGAAAGGAATACCAGCTGAGAGGAGGTTTCCTCTACCTCGTTTCCGGGCTGCCCTAGAGTGGTTTCTAAACACAGTCTTTATGTCCTCATAAGGTAGTTGGTAAATATCTCCTCCAGCTAACATGTGAAGGGTATCTAAGAGGTCTTCAGGGACTCCTCGAAGCAGGACCAACTTGAGGGATTCAGGGTCAAGTGTGCACCTGGCCCGTTTATAGCTAAGTTGGAACCTTTCCTTGTAATCCTCTAAGGACTCATCATTTACCATGGTCATCCGAAAGATTTCTCCCTTGGTTTCCTTGGACCTACAGTAGTCCTAGTACTTGGTATTGAAAGCTTGCTGCATCTGAGCCCAAGTGGTGATACTGTTCCCAGGTAAGCCCATGAACCAGCATAATGCTGCATCCTTAAGGGTTGAGGGGAAGAGTTTCAGCTTCTGCTCATCTTCAATATAGTCATAGGTTCGACAAAGGACAAAAAACTCAAACAGGAAGGTATCAGGATCTTCAGTAGTCAGTCCATGGAAGTGAGGTAAAGCGGAGGGGCTAATGTTCTTCATTTTCATGTCTCCATTGGTCTCTCGGATGGGGAAGGCACCTTCTATTCTCTCATCTTCTCCCCTATTGTCAGCCATAGCTTCAGATGGAATGGTTTCTAACTCTTCTTCTGCTATAGGATCTTCGTATATCTCAGGAGGTTCCCCTATAGGTTCTTCTGGATCACTGTCACCGAAGAAGAGAGAAGGGTGACTCAGTGATGTAATGGGGGTGTTGGGTAAGAATTTGCCTGTTTTATCTCGATTCCTACGAGGCATGAAATGGAAAGACTTTTGATTGCTTTTGTTTTTTTTTTTTTTTCCCTCTGGTACCTGCAAAAAATGAAACAGATTGATCTACAACTAACTATCTTGCTGAAATGGAAATGCAGAATTGAAATGAAAGCAGGAAAGAACTAATCTACTTTGCTCAAATGAAATTGCAGGAATGGAAATGCTAGTCTACGCTTGCAGAATTGAAATGCTAATCTACGCTTGCAAAAATGAAATTGCATAATTGAAATGTTAATCTATGAAAGCAGGAAATGTCTATGCTACTTTTGCAGAATGGAAATGAAGTAAACTACTTGGCAGAAGGCGAGAGTAGGAAAATAGAAGAAAAACAATAATTACTAATACTCTGACGCTTCCCCGGCAACGGCGCCAAAAAGATGGTGGATTCCAGTATTGTAGCAATAATGCTACAATTCCTGGAGCTTCCTTCTCTAATTTTATCAACCCGGTAGTTCGTAACAAACTTGGAAGCGACGGTGCTGTATGCACAAGTACTAGCTCTTGTCGCAGCTGTCACTTGGTCAGCTGGCACAAGTCCGCTAGGGCTCAAGCCAACTTCTATGAGTTCTCAGAAGAAGCTTTTTAACCAATGAATGAAAGCTATCTCAAAGGAAATTAACCTACTGTAGGAAGGAACTAAAAGCCAACAAGAAATGAAAACCCCAGCAAACCCTAATTCTACCAGCTAGTCCTACTGATGCAAAGGTGGGAATGCAAACTACTGAAAGAGGTGCCATTACTTCTAGGAAGGTGAGATGCATGTGTCTAGACTACTTTGATCTAAAGAAAGCATATTTTTGTATTTTTGTTCAAGTTGTTGGAATTATTATGTGTGTGCTTCTAACTGGGTCTTGATTGTGCAGGGATAGATCAAGGAGGGAAATGCTTGGAAAAGGTCCGGAAGGCTCGGAGAGGGTCTAAGGAATCCCTAACATCCTTTCAGAGAAGTTCATAAAGTTCAGGTGCTTGGAAACCGTGTTTACAAGCTTCTACAAGAAGTCTGCAGGGGTTCTACAGGATGTTCTTGATTTCTACAGGAAGTTCACTAATTCCTACAGGATGTTCTGCAATAGGATTTTTGGGTGATGGATGGGTGGAAGAGGCTATATGGATGGACAGGGAGGTAGGAGGGGAGCTTGTGATGGCTTATGGATAGAGAGATGAGATGAAGAGAGGGTGTGCAAAGCTGGTTGGTCTAGAGGAGGTTAGAGGAAATGGAAGGCCGAAGAGTCATGTGGGTGATAGAAGAGTTAAGAGGCAAGTGGTCTAACTGAGAGATGAGTGGATGGCCTAGGCACGACTTAGAAGGATAAGGGAGTGAGGGAGTAGGACTGCACAGTGTAAATGAAACAAATCATCCATGTCTTGCACATAACCGAAATTTCATCAACCTATTCTAACTGTTTTTATGAAACCACAGAACAACAACGTGATTTTGTAAGGAAACTCTTGCATGGTATTGAAGCAAAGATTCATTCCACAAGATCTGAACGCATGGATGCTGCTACGAACGAGAACATTGCATCAAAGCTTGCATGAACATATAAAACAATGTTTTTGGTGGGTGGCACGGTCTGCAATTCCAGTCTCTAAACAGAGGTGGAAGTGAGCGTGCAGTCAACCCTTTTTGGAACTCTGATTACTCCAATCTCCTTACGCTAATCTAAACTACTGAAAGCAACTTTGTTCATAAAACTAACCTACTTAATCACACCAAGAAGTTCAACTCAACAAACTGTGTTTCCAAATGCATGTAAAGGAAAAGAAATACAATGCTGAAAGAAAAGTAACAATACAAAGAAAGGAGGCCTATTGCTCTCAGGTTGGACCCAACCTCGAGAGCTATGGCTCCTCTAAGAACTCAGAACTGAACTCAAATCTGCCTGCTTTTCATTAAAAGATAATAGTCATAAGTCAAATAACATGCCAAAAATGGCTTACAAAGAGCAAAACAGAGCTATCAGCTCGTAATCCAGAATATGCAACAAAGTTTCAAAAGTCCCCACCGAAGGCTACAGCCTCATCATTTATACATTACGAGGGCCAAGCTGGCCTCCTAAATTAGTGGGGTTTGGCTGTCCAAACTAAGAGTAATCTGCTGCTTCCTCCCAATCCGTTTGGCTGCCTTCTAGCTCGGTGGTGGTGGCTGTTGGAGCTCGGATTTGGGGGTGAAGATCATGAGGAATGTCATTCAATGCTGTGGACAACCTTCCTACAAAATCTCAATCCCCTCTTAGCTGTCTCCTAGCCCTCATCTACGTGGTTTTGCTCCATTAAATGTCAAAAAACCTGAAATAAACATGTGTTAGCCACCTAGGAATAATGACTGCCCTCATTCGTACAAATGACATGAATATACTAAAAAATGATGCATAAGTTATGAAAAATGAAGGGTTGAGCAAGGGTAGTTAGGCCAAATGAGCCCAAAATGTTACCAAATTTGGGGCTCATCACTAAGTACATATTACAAGGTACGAATAGATGTGTTGTAGTTGAGTCACCTAGAAGATTCGACAAACAAGGTACATTGATGTATTCCCACTGTTTATTGGCGAGAGAACTTTCCATTAAGGCATGAAAGCCTCAAGGTACTTAAAATATCTCTAGTCTTGATCCTAGATGATGTGTCAGAGTCGATGGGTCAAAACGTGTTAGAAGGGAGGCCTTAATGAACCCCTCATCATCTAACGCAAGTATGAAATAATAATTTGAAGGTCTATAGATGGAAAATTTGCATTGAAGAAAGGTTTATTTGACAGAAAGGAAATGAAAAATGGGATGATTAAGCTTTGTAAGGGAACTGAATGAATTTATTTTTGGCTTTAAGGGTGAGTGAAAATGAGGCAGGAAAGTATGAATATTGCAAAGGAAATGAGATTCTGGTAGTAAGGAGATGGACAGTTATGGATCGACTGCAAACTTAAAATGTGTAGCAATGGTAAAATTGGTATTTGTTTAGTAGCAATGGTGTAGTGGATCTAATTTTACATTGAATGATCATTCTCTCCTGAAAGAAACTTGGTCTTTAAAAAGGTACTCGTAGATATAATTTCATTTTCCTTCATCGTCCCGAACCTGCAAAAAATTAGCAGTTTCTGCAATAAATGTAAGACTATCAAAAGAGAGAGGTGATTAGTCCCTCTTCATTTGATATATACACAAAAAAAAAAGAAATAATACTAATAAAACAAATTCAAGAAGGAAAAATTAAATGCACTTTTACTTGATCAGTACCATGGATCAATCACCTGTTATTGTTTTGTTGGTGACTTCTTCATTGTTTTTCTAACCAATTTTGAGTTTGAGACCTGTTCTCCATACACTTACTGCTTCATCAATATACCATAAACCAATTTTTCATAAGCTACTGAATTGTGTCGATTATGCAGCTACTAAAAACATGGATCGTTGCATTACCTTGCCGCTTTTACAAATTGCATTTAGAATCAGATGGTGGTTTGTTAATTATTGTAGTTGGGTTTTTAATGTTTGTAGCTTTTTATGAAAGTTGAAGCCTGTAAATGCATTTTTTCTTTTTCTCTAGCTCTCCACCCTTGTCAATGATCCCATGGACCAAGAAAATGCTCAAAATTCGAAATTATTGGATCAAGTTGAAATCAACGCCAAAGCGTATATATCGTTGGCCTGAATCCAGCACACTTAGTTTCACTGAAATCTGAATTCGGATGCTCCCAGAATCGTGTTCTGATCATTTTGTGAAATAGTTAAAAAAATGAATTTTTGAGTTGCAGGAATGCCCAGTCATTTGTCTGTATGCTGATTCTTTAATTGGCCAATGTGTGATTGACACTTTTCACACGTTGATTGGTTGACATGTGTTAATTTTTTATTGTTTTCAGTGGTGGGCCAATGAGGAAGTGCCACGTGGACCAACCATTGGTTGCCACATGGCCTCCTCGTGGTGGTCAAAAATTTGTCTAGGGTCGAACCGCCCTCCATGGGAATTGAAACCGCGACTTCATATATACAAACAAAGCACTTTTACCAATCTAACTACTATTTTTCTTGTTAACTAAACTATTCCGACTTATATTTAAGGTTGATGGGTGAGCAATTTAGAAAAGGGGTTGAAGCAAAGCCCTAACCCACGGTCCTATGTAGCGTAATATGATCACGAGTGCGAAGGACTCGGGGGCAGATTTAACCATCCTACAATTTTAATCGCTTGTCGGGAAGGCCAGATTTGTCCCCCGTTCCCATTTTCTAGGTGTAGGGTTTGGGTCGAATTGTAGGCTTATTAACAACAGAATTGGGCAAAAACTTAAAACAATGATATCTTTCTCAATTTTTGGCCAAATGAGGTGAAAAAAGAGTCAAAATAGGGGTTTTCAACAGTGATGGATCCATTGGAGGCATTAGTTTTCTGTTTGAGCTTTCTAAAATCCTATAATTATACTTTTGATTATGAATTTAGATTTCTTATCCAATTTTTATTGCAAAATTTTAAAACTAACTTTGTTCAATTGTCTTTTCTGATCTTCCAGGTCGCAGAGAGTGCAAGAAGAGAGCATACTCAGCAATATTGAAGCTCTTTATTCATTTAGAATGTGAAATTAAAAGACAAAGCAAAAGGATTTGATCTCTAAATTCAAATTGTGGCTCTCAAAACTCTTATTTGTCTCCTTCTTCTCAAATATTCCTTCTCTTTCTACATCTTCCTGCAAATAATTAGTGAGATGGGTGGCTCTTACTGCACCACTAATAAATAAAATTGCAAATAAAATGAAATCTAACTTAATAATAAAAAAAACACATCACCAAACTTGGTTTTTATTCATTGATTCTATCCTACTCTACTCTATTGGAAATAGAAAAAATATTTCAAGTGTATGCATATTTCCAGTGTAACCATGTGCGTAACAGAAGTAAAAAGATATTCATGCTTAGTTTTGAAAAATATGCATTAAAACACATCAAAGCATGAAAAACCAGTTGTTTTGATAATACAATCAAGAAGTAAGGAAGAATGGAAGAGTGATGTGACTTGATCCTTGATTGGAACCATCTTTCAATAAGGTCATGAAATTCTTGATTCCTTTCTTGGTTTAGATCACATTGAATATCCTCCTTTATTATGCATTCCTCAATATTATATTCTACTGGTTTCTCCCATCAAAATTATTGCATGATTCTTGAGTCTCTTCAACCTATTGACAAGAGGAATCAAAAGAAACTTGAAGATATTCTTGTGGAGGTGGAGAGATAGAAAAGTTTCTACATGCAGTTAAAATATACTCTTCCTGAGAGGCAGATATCCCAGCTGTTGCTAAGATTCGGGAAATTTCTTGGAAGAACATTCTTCAAACTCTTAATTGTCTATGAATTACTCCAACTGGTTGATAATTCCTGTCGTGCACACAAATTAGTACAAAGTATTGAAAAATTATTGAAATCTAATATGAAAAATGATTTTAATATGATTTTAACCATGCATCTAAGAATGAATGCAACTATTATGAGTTGTCTAAAATTCAAAATAAACACCTATGTATACCTCCCCGACAACAATGCCAAAATGTTGGGTGATTTAATTGCGAGTTAAATCCTTGTCATTAATTGTCAACCCGAGGTTCATAGAACTGATGAGGTATACATGTACTATATGTACTAGGTGGTTTATCTTTCAAATTAGATTAATCTGATGCAATTAAAACTAATTACAAACATAATAAATTAATCCAATCGAAACCAAATCAAACCAAACATAAAGAAATTGAAATCACATTTGCATAAAGGAAATCACTCTTGCAAAATTGAAATCACACCACACTTGCATAAATGAAATCACACCTGCTGGAAAGTAAATCAAACTTACTGAAAGGAAAATGCACACTTGCATAAAAGAAATGAAATAAAAAAACTATACTATGTTACCAATATGTACAAAGATATGCAAACTGGGGTTGATGGAGGCCCTCCATTCCTCAACAAGCACACCAAACAAGTATTACATCTTGAAGATCAAAGTGGTAGTATGTATTTCATAAAATGAGTTATAATATATTACAACACTTCTCTCTCCTCACTTTACAAACCACATGGATGGAACTTGGAACCTCCAACTCGCAACTAACACTAACACTAACAACAACACTAACTAGTTACTTACAAATGCCAACCCTTTGTATGAAGCGCACACTCCTATTTATACAAAAATTGAGGATAACTATACAATAAATATAGATTCTTAGATCTCTCCTAAATCCACATTTATCTCTTGTGGTTACAACCAATCTCCTAAAAATGTAAGATACAAATCCTCTCATCCATGATTCTTCTGTTTTAGATGTGCATAGTCAATGATCCACATCTTCTACAGTTATTCCACAAATCCTCATGAGTTGGAATTTGAAATTCGAATTTGTGGTTGGATGGCCAAGTAAGACCCTTCTAGAATCTCCAAGTAGGCCTACAATATCACAAAACTCATAACACTTTTAGATATATATGAAAATATGTTAATTTCCTAACATTTAATCACAAATTCATTTAAAATACTTAAAATCAATGACTTGGAAAATAATAATGATAAAACCATGTAATGATGAAAATGGTTACTTAATGTAAGGTTATGTTGATATAGAGTTACAGAATGAGGGTAAAATGATGGAAATGAAGGTGAAAATGAATGACATTTTGGAGACTCAACTATATATATATATATATATATAGATATATATATATATATATATAGATATATATATATATATATATATATATATATATATATATATATATATATATATATATATATATATATATATATATATAGATATATATGGGGTGAATATAGTGGATCATCATTAGAGGTTAGGATGAGTTATTTCATTCAGAAATAAAAATACTTTTTGCCTAGTAATATATGATTTTCATTTGGTAGAAGAGCATACATATAAAAATAGTTGCCCAAATGCAACACTCGTTTGCCCAAGAACCTAAAGCATGAAGAGCTGAAAAAACCATTATCTTGACCGTGAAATTTGGTGAAAGATGGAATGCCATAAATAAATACATCATTTTTGTATTTCATTCTTTTTCAACAAGGATGAATCCTACCATGCCATTGTGCCAAATCATGATAATTGGCATGGCATGCACATTTGTGTTGATGACATGGAAGGACACTCATCGACTCATCCAACAACAACATCTATTTCAATAAAAAAATTTGCAATAAGAAAAATCTCCTCCTTCACCCCTAAAAGAAAGTAATGTACCCCAAATCCTACACTGCCATAGCCAAATATAAAGAAATAAAATAATTTACCCAAACAATAATCAAATATAAAGAAAGAAAGTAATTTACCCCAACTGTAACCAAATATAAAGAAAGAAAATAATTTACCAAATATAAGGAAAACTAGACTGACCTCGGGCTTGTTGGCGAGAGTCATAGCCAAAGGCCTCTTGAGGGATGTGGAAGCGAGGGAGGGCTCCAAGTCTTCCAAACCCATATACTTGGTAACCTCCTCGTCTGACAAATTTGAACCTTATATTATCCCCTATGTTATGGTCTGCCAAACCCAAATACTTGGTCACCTACTTGTCTGACAAATTTTGAACCTTATGTTATCTCCCATGTTTCCTGTACATCAATGAAACAAAATGAGAATCAATAAAAAAAATGTATTTATCAATCAACGAAATGATAGTTAGCTACAATTTTCAAATTTATATCAACCAAGCTTGAGCCATAGCTTGGATTAGAGATAGTAGCTAGAGCCTAGAACTAGAGTAAGCTAGAGCCCAAATCATAGTTGTATCCATAACAAAATCATGTTCCATGAACACAATTTGGTTGGTGGCTAGCCTTAAACCACCACTAGTAGAATACTTCAGTTCTTGCTAATTATTTCATTTGTTCATGGTCATCCTTGAAGCATCACCAAGGAGCACTTCCATTTCACAAAAAACTTCAACTTCTAGCTAGATTCAGAAACCATTCAAGGAACTATTTCAAGCCAATTTCCAGGGTTTTTGGTTAGCCTTAAACCATCACTAGTAGAAGACTTCGACTTCTGCTATCCTATTTGGTTTGTGGTCTTTCTTAAACCGCCGTATTTAGAGAACACTTCAAGCCACTGACTAGTATACACATATGTATTTCTATTGTCTTCTTGGACTCGTACACACCCCTTTGGATTTGTGGGTTGGGGGGGGGGGGAGAATGTTGAAAACATAATCCTCTTGGGTTATATATTTGGCTTATTCACTTGAGAGGAAGGTAAAATACCTCAAATGAGTGCTAACAATCATGAGAAGTCCAATAGACCTCTTGGAATATGAAACCATGGTTTATAAAATTGTGTATTTATATGTATATCTTGTTATATTATGTATCTCAAGTGTTACCTAAAATATTGTTTCAATTTTGTGAGTGTAGCAGTTAAAAAGGTTTAAAAATAACATTTACATTATCATAGGTTTGGCGAGTTAAAAAGCTAGGAAGGTTTGTATTATAACAAATATTTTAAAAATTATGATAAGTACATTTCAAGTGAAAATGATTTTCATTATGTTATATAATCATACAAATTCTTAGGACCTAAGAAGTTTCATGATTTTTTTAGCAACTTTGATTTATAATTCATAGCCTTTTTATAATATCTTAATTTTCATTTATATATTCCATTGCAATTCTTATTTAAAATTAGATGTAATTTTTTTCCTTCTTATTATGGTTTGACAAAACATCATTTTCCTTAATTCTTTAATAGCTTAACCAAGGTTTGACACTTTTATATCGACCCCTCTTAACTTATAAATAGTTTTGACTTACTTTTAAAACAATTTTAGCAACAATCTTATTTCCTATATTAATATTATAATTGTTATAACATAAAAAAAAAAATATTTTTATATTAACTATTAAAATGAACTTAATACATTATATTAAATCTCAATTTCAAATAATGGTACAATAGAAATTTCTAGCCACCTTTTAATTCATCAAAACATGATGAGTTAGGAACATTCAAACACTTTGTCCAATAATTTTTTTTTTTTTTTTAAACGAACCTTGTAATTTCTTTCCTTTTAATATTTAATATACCTAATTTATTTTTTGGCAATGTTTATTATATCATCATTAAAAATTTAAACATTTCATAACTTCTCTATATAAATAAATAACTATATAATTAAAAAAAATTAATAAAAATATTCTAATCAAACAATTATTAATATAAATATGTTTATGAAATAATAGATAGTTAAATATAATATAAATATGTTTATGAAATAATAGATAGTTAAATATAAGGAAATGAATGGGATTTTCAACAAGGATTTAAAAATATAGGGTTTATTAATTTTTTTTGATATGCTTTTATGGTCTTGGCATGGGGAGGTGATTCATCCATGTACAAAGAATTCCTAGCCAAATAAGCTCATCAAAACTCTCGCCTACATTCCAACATAGTCATTTTTTCCAGTGTCGATACTCATGTCCGTCCCAATTCTAGTAACAAGTCTAGAAAACATGGGCCAAATAATATACTAGCATCTTCCCCAACTCATAACACATGAAAATTGATTCAGTCCATCCCCAAAATAGAGAGCATGCCCACCTATAAGATAAAAAAAGTCGTAATGGAGAACATGCTCAATTTATGAAGGATCATGCAATAATTAGACATTTTTTGGGACTTTGACCAACAAAGAAGGAACTAGTAGCCTGGATCAATGCCTATTGGAAACCCATGGGGCATATTAAGTTGAGGCTTTGATCCAAGGGATTCTTTACCACCATATTCCATAATTAGTCATATCATGATGTAGTTCTTGACAATGGTCCATACTTTTTTAGATATGCGGGACTCCACCTTTGCTACTACACAACATGCTTTAACTTCGATAAGGATAATTTTACATGTGCCCCAAAATCGATTCCACTGTCTGGAATCCCATAAGAATACTAATATATGGAGATATTTGAAGACATTGGAAATGGCTTAGGATCCTTTATTAAGGTATCATAAGCCACCAAATGGGAAAGATATATGACTTATTCATGGATATGTGTTTATGTCTCAGTTCCCCTCCCAACTATTTTTCGTCGTATGTACTATGATGTAGAATGGATTCAAATGGTTGACTAAGAATATATCCATTTTTGTTTCCATTGTTTCCATGAGAAAAGAAATTTTTTCATGGATTTTCCCCTGATAGTATCCCCAAAACCCTCTTCTCTAAATTATAGGAAAGATGTTGAAGCCTTTGTCAAAATGGTTCCCAAATGCAAATCTAATAGAAACCCTCTTATGTTAGTCCTTTTAAGTTCATTTCCACAAAAAATAGCTTTGATTTCTTATCATCCCTTCTAGGAGACCCCCCTTCAAGTCAACCCCTTGACATAAAAACCACTTCCTCCTTGCCAAACACTTATTTTTCTTAGTCTTCTATCCCTAAAGACTCAAAGTAGAGGAAAATGTTTGGCGCTTCCCATCCCTAGGAAAATGTCTGAGGTATGGAAATGGAAACAGATCTCATTGCCCTGATGATGGACTCACCTAGCTAGTCTGAAACGTTGGTTTCATAAATTGCTCACAGGTTTTTCTATTAGCATAAAAATAAAAATAAATACCCCTTCATTAAGAGGGAGAAGAGATGGACCTTAGTGATATAAATTTAGAAATTTTCAAAGACGCATACAAGTGGAAGAACATAAAATACATTCCTTTTATGATGGTCCTTCTAAATCCATTTCCACAAAAAAAATATTTTATTTCTTATCATCCCTTCTAGTAGATCCCCTTTCAAGTCAACCCCTTGATCTAAAAACCACTTCCTCCTCCCCAAACCCTCATGCTTGTTAGGCTTCTATCCCTGAGGACTCCAAGTGAAGGAAAATATTTGACCCTTCCTTTTCCCTAGAAAATGTCTTAAGCATGAAAATGGAAACAGGAAGAATAAATACCCCTTGATCAAGAGGGAGAAGAGATGGACCTTCATGAAATAAATCTAGAGAAATTCAAAGTGACATACAAGCAGAAGAGCATACAAGCCATCCCTCCAAACACCTCCAAAATATTCACCATGCTCTTCATTATCTAAGGAATGCTTCAACATTGGAGTCTTTCTCCTCCAATATAACTCCAAGCCTAGCAATATCAACTAGGAAATCTAAGCCACCCTAGAAAAATCCTCAAGAATACCAATGGATAGGACGCAAATCCAACTTGTAACTGCTTTAACATTCTAAACTAGCCTATTTGAAATTGATTTCGGGAGCGTTCAAGAACCCTAACTTCCTAAGGGCATATCTTTAAAAGTACACTGAACCAAGATATACAATTTTAGCAACATGTTCACCAATATCTTCACTCAATATTGTCTAACAGACCCCAAAAGAGAAGTTATATAAAAAAATTCCAAACTAACGTGTTTGAAATTGATTTTAGGAGCATTTAGGAACCCTAACTTCCTTAGAGCATGTTAGAGTCGGTCCTTACAGCCCTCCGTCAGAGATCTTTTCGCTTTTTCATATCATTTTTAGGTGTCTCGCTTGTTCCACTTCGTTGCATTTCGCTAGGGGCATGCCATTGACTGACGAGGGGGTCTAGTTGTCTTGTGTTGCCTCATGCTTGTACCTGCAGGGTTAGTCCAAATTCCTAAACAATTACCAAAGCTTATTGTCATAAATAATTGGTTTCGGTAAAGAAGAGTCTTTAGTCCTAGAGTCTAGGGTTTTCAGTCCTTTGCATATATGTAATAGAAGCCTGCAGGTCATGAGGATGGTTTCAAAGATTTTCATTTTATATTCTTTCTCAAAAAGCATTTAAAGACATTTTTAGTCCAAAACTCTGTTTTGGAACTAAAAATTGTCAAACTTCATTTTGAAATAATTGTATTTGTTTCATCACAAGAAGATCCAGATGCAAGCCTCTGATCTTTTCCAAAGCCAAATGCCAGATCCCTGCAAAATCAACAAAAATGATCAGTCCAAACCTCAGAAAAGCAAGAAAAAATCAAAAAGCAGTGTTGTATTAAAGACCAAAAGTGAAAAGTGCCAAACCTTACAAAGTGGGTTTTTGAAAATCAATTTAAATCAAATGAGATATTTTGTTTACTTATAAAAGGGGAAAACAAGTCTATTTGTTCACCAACTATCAAGGCAAGAGCGTGTTCAAGTGTTGGAAGGCGAAAGACCGTGTTTACAAACCCGTGGACAGTGTTACAGGTGTGTGCTGCGCATAGGAAGTGCGCGCTGCGCGTTGGGCAGTGCGCTGCGCATTGGGCGGTTTGAGCCAGTGCAAAATTACACGGGCGCTGCGCATAGGAGCGTGCGCTGCGCACTGGGGTGGCGCGCTGCGCGTTGAATCTCAGCCACAGGAAAAACTTGTCTATGCGCCCAGATCGTGCCTAAACGCCTCCAAAGCTGCAAGTAGGTGTTCTATAACTGATTCAATCAATTTGATAGTGTTCATAGTGTGTTTGAAGAGAGGAGGTGATGTGTTGGGTGTAAGAAATCAAATGAAACCCTAAGCCCCTAGCAATTTTTTTTTTAAGGGTATTAAAGGACATATGGGTAAGTGGTGAAGATTTTTCTGCCCTTCCTCGGTGAAACATAGCTCCATGCCCATGTGAAAGCTTTAAGCCAACAACACTTCATATTTGGTCCATTTGTCAAACTGTCCTTAGGACTGTTTTATGCCCAATACACTAAAACATAATGTCCATTATGGCATAAGTCTTATGATGTTTTGGTTGGTTTTTGAGCATGTATTGAAATAATAATTTCACCACACCTACAACCTACTATTGCAGACAGCATACATTTTTGCAGACATTGTGTTTTCAGAGTTATGTCAGACACAGAGTCAGAGTATGAGCAGCAGTATGACAGTGATTCTACAGCAGAGGGTAATGTGCCACGAAGGTCTCGCAGAGGTGGCAAAGGTGGTAAGCCTCTCAGGGAAGAGCCTATTTCTTTGGTTCAATTGCAGGCTTGCCCGCTTGCAATGGATTGTTTTCATCGTCAGTCATGCTATCACTATTGTGAGCTAATCTCACAAATTCAGTTTCATCGTGAATTAGCTTGGTTGTTCATTCTACATTTACATGATGGCCATGTAAACCTCGCCGGAGTTGATTTCATTTTGTCACCAGAGATTATTGCAGAGGCCACTGGGATACCAAATGTTGGAGAGCAATGGAGTAAACGTCAGCAGTTAGAGAAATCTTACTATCAGCCATATATTAAGTCCGCGTATATAAGACATTTGAGTGCAGTTTTTCCTTTCAGATTCCTGAGGGATGAGTATGCACCATTGATGAAACTCATCATCCGATATTTCAGTTGTGAGGGCAGATTCTCACGTCTATATGCGTACCATGTTCGTTTGTTGATGCATTTCACAAGGGTACGTATGATGAACATTCCGTTTTTCATGTGTCGCAACATAGAGAGGATGGTGCCTTTAGTACAAAGGAAGACCCCAACACAGCAGCACAAGAGTATTTATCATTATGCTTTGATCAAGATCATAGTGGTTCATCAGTTGGCGCAGCAGGGCATTACTTGGGAGGATTTCATTTCTCGTGATATTTTCACAGTGCCACAACCACCTCCTGAGATAGTTCATGATGAGGGAGGGCCTTCACATCAGTTTGACATTCCTGAGACCGAGCATGTCAGCGCTCCAGCATGTGTGACATATCAGCGAGGCCACAGGGCCTTATTTGCAGCTACACGATGAGTATTATCTCCACATGGTATGGAAGGGGTCTCGCCTTCTTCTTCAGTACAGGTACAGGTTCAGGACAGAGGAAAGGAGCCAATTTACGAGGAGGGCCATTCAGGTGGTCATGATATTGATGTTGCATTGAGTGATGTGGAAAAGACTGAAATTGATAGATTGAATGAGAAGTTGCTGAAGGCAGAGTGTCAGATCAAATACTTGGAGCAGCGCAATAAACAGTTAGAGGACGAGCACACACTTATAGAGCTGCAACGAATCCGTGAAGACCGTAGGTTGGCCCGTAAAAGACCGGGTGATTTGACACCTGTTGCGCGGAAATTTGTGCTTGAGAAGGTCAACCGACATTTGGAGGGGTTGTTGGCAAAGGCCAATAGAGACAAAGACTTGCTTCATCACATGAAGAATCATTACTGGGCCCGCATGCATGTTTGCAAAGCGAAAATGAAGATCCTTAAGAGGCGATTAAGCAAGGCACTAAAACGGCGGAAAAAGCCCGATCCACTCCAGATTTTGGCCGAGGCTTCATTGGCGAAGCACAATACATGATAGAGGGTCATTACTCCAAATTTGGGCAAATTCAGAGAAATTTTTGTCATTTTTGAAAATTTTGTCCTAAAAACAAGTTTTTTGGTTCAACGCGCAGCGCGCTACCCATAAGATCGGGAGGTCCAAATCACAAATGGTTTGAATTTTTGGATTTTTCATGATGAAATATACCTGCTCAGCTATTGCCAAGGCATTTCATCAAGGTTTGGGTACCCAAAGGGTAAAAAAACATGCAAAAAATGACCTCACTGCCACCTTTTGCGACAACAGGAAGTACCTCTGGGAGAATTCAGTTTTGAGGGAGAAAATGAGCTCCAAATTGGGAAATTCCACTTGGGTTGGAAAGTAGACATCCAGAGCTTTCCAACGAGCTATCTTGAGCTCAATTTGGATGCCAGGAAGTGCCTCAAAATCAGTCTGAAAGGTGCGCTGCGCATTGAGATCAGGGCGCTGCGCATTGAGGTTTTTGGTCCAGTTTTCATCCTCCAGCTCAGGAATTCGGCCAGTTTTCACCAGTTTTACTCCTTGATGTAATTTTTGACCCACCATGATGTAAATTGATGTATGTAAGGTAACATGGCACTTATCTACCTTCTTCTAGATGATTCATTCACAAATTAGCAAACAATTAATGTAATGAATCAGTTTCCTTCTTTTTAGAAGCAGGTTGTTTTGGTCACCTAGATTCCTGCTCCATGTTTAGAATTTGTTGAAACCACTCTCAGAAGGAGGAGCTCGACCCCTAGAGGTTAGGGAATGAGGTTAGCTTGATCTATATATGTAAATTTTCATTCAGTAGCACAGGTTGGACTCTTGGGAAGATTTTGGACACTATTGTACATATTTTTTCATATTTTGGCTAAGGGAAGATCAGAGATTTTGCAGCACCTGTTGGGATCCTTGTGGCTTTGTGTGTTGATGGTGTGCTTCTTTCTGTAATTGTAAGTTGTTAATGTGTATCATTTCCCTTCTTTCATCTTCTGCAATTGAACAAATGAAGTGTTAAGGTAGAATCCATAGATTGTTATGCTCTGCCTTTAAGTTTGTTTAATTTTCTATGTTTTCGTCAGTTTGAAGAGGATCCATATTCTCTTTTGCCCTCTTCAACTCCTGGTCATTCTGATCCGTCCATACACCCGATCAAAAGGCATCAAGACTATTGCCTACCTCGCCCCAACTCGATCTCTGCAAAAATCTGACCTCAATCCCCGCACCCAAAATTGGTTTTCCCATTTCTCCAGCAAACAACTCAAAAATCTAAGGCAAACCTTCCTATCTCTTTACTAGCCTAAAATCAGTATTAAATTTGAGTCATCTCAGCCCCTTTGAAAACCTTTAGCTGAGATAGACCCGGAGAGAGCCCTCTCCTGCCCTCGTAGGGCTAGCTACGAGGCTGAGCTTGGTTTGATGTTGCCTCAAGTTTTGCCTTCCTCAGCCTGAGGCAGATTCGAGCGCTAACAGAGCATATCTCTGAAATTATAGTGAACCAATATATAAAATTTTAACCAAATTTACACATCATGTACAACAATTTGAACATGGAGCACAAATCCAATAAATAGGACAATATCCTCGAAATACCCAAATACATTCATACATCCAAATCATATGTCATCTATAATGAATACATGATCTCTATTATACTTATCCATAAAGTGCACATGTGGTCCCTTCATTATTACGATGACACTATTACATATAATTTACAAATTACGTGGA
Organism: Pinus tabuliformis; assembly: GCA_031772625.1. NCBI lineage: Eukaryota > Viridiplantae > Streptophyta > Pinopsida > Pinales > Pinaceae > Pinus > Pinus tabuliformis. The sequence continues at coordinate 241,905,845 of CM062815.1, forward strand.
CATTTAACCCCATAAATGCCACCCCTTGGGTCATACCATATACATTTAACTCAATAGTGTTCTCCTTGGGGTCATATCAAATAATTTATGGTATTTTAACTTGGAATAACTAGAGGGGCGACAACCACAAGATAACTAGTCGACTGGAAAAATTCATAATTTCTTAATCCTTCATGTTAACTCCACAAGGTATTGAAGCTTCCAACTTTCCTTTAGTACGGTCAAACCATTGGCTAATCTATCTTTTGCTAGAAAATCTTGAGCTTCTGAGTAAAAGACCCTTGGATTCGAAAATTTATTGCTATCTCACCCATACTTTAAAGAAAACTTCCACAACTGGTGGAATGCAGTAGTTATACACCATGGTTTAATCATGTATTATTTTCAACAAAGACTCAAAATTTTAAAAGCAACATCTTAAAAGCTAGAACAAAGATGTCTTTGGCAACATATTTTAAGCTCAAAAATAGCTAGAAGCTCAAATTGCAGAATTTCAACAAGAAATCATCACTGAAGGTCGACCAAATGATTTGAATATCAGAGAACACCAAATTATTCAGTAGTTCGAAGATAGATTCCATCAAGAAGAAACCATATGGCGGAAAAAATTAAGAATATAGTGGCATAAAGAGGAAGAAAATAATTCCATCCTCTTCCACAAATCTATGATGAAATAAAGACATTCTTACAAAATTTCTCATCTCAAATATGATTAAGTTATGGATGTCACCTCACATCAAGATATTGAACATGAAATAAATGTCACTTTTTCTTCTCTTCTCATTGAACCCCAACCTAATAATTGCATTTATATTGGCAAAATTACTAAGCATATTCCTAAATTAGTAATAGAGGAACATACAAGTCTCGAACCTGAAGTAGAATTTGTTGTCATGAAAATGGCACCTGAAAACTCCCTAGGACCAAATGATTCCACCTTCAACTTCTTCCACTAATATTGATTGATTTTTAAACATGATTTTTGGGACCTAGGTGAGGGATCAAAATGAACAATTGGAGTCCTCCCTTCTCATTGCACTCAAACCCAATGAACATAATGTCATCAAACCCAAGAAATTTAGACCTATTTCCCATTGTATTGTCATCTACAAATTCCTCACCAAGGTAATTTCCAATTGCATAAAACCTCTCTTGGCCATGATGGTTTCTCTGGAGCAAACAAGCTATGTGGAAGTGTGCCAGATCCTAGACAACATCATTATGGCACATGAAATTGTCCACTCCCTGAAAACATTTAAATCACCATGTATGTTAATCAAACTTGATATGTCAAAAGCCTTTGATAAACTTAACTGGAGTTATATTCATTGTATTTTGCTTGCTTTTGGCCTTCATTCATTGTGGGTCAATTGGGTTCTCTCCTGTCTTTCAATGCTTCTCTTTCTCCATCCTCATCGATGATTCCTCTTCTAAACCCTTTTCTCCCTATTGAGGTATTCATCAAGGTGACCCTCTTTCCCCTTTTCTTTTCATTCTTATGGTGGAAGGTCCAGGAAAAGCGTCATCAACAATTTTTTGGACTCATCGAATCTTAGCTCTTAGACTTCACTCGAATCCTCACCCTCATTCCCATAACTAATTTGTGAATGATACCCTACTCATGGTATCCCCTATTGTGTGGTAAGCATGGGCCTTAAAATATGTATCAGAAGACTTTGTTGACGCATCCAACACTTCCATTAATCACCCTGAAACCCAAATATTTTTCTTCAATACTTCTTTATCAATTCAATTTCATCTTACTTGTATCCTTGGCTTCTCCAAGAGCTCCCTTCCAACCAAATACTTGGGAATACTTGGGAATACATTTTATGGAACATGATTCTTGAAATGCTACATGGTAAGATTTACTTTCAAATATCACATCTAAACTTGATAGCTAGATTTTTCACTCACTAAATATTGTTGCTTGTCTTATTCTCCTCAAAAAAGTTTCTAAGCCATCCCTTAAAATCCATTAGTTTTGTAAAAGGAAATTTCCTATGGCATTGAAGTTAAAAAAAGGAGAATTATGGAATGATTTCTGAAATATAGATATAAGGAGAATTATGGAATGATCTCTGAAATATAAATATTTCAAAGACATTAATGATCACAATCTTATCAGAATGAAAGGTGGAAGACCTAAATATTGTCTCTACAACATTATCTAGTTCAACAAATTCCTCATTAAACGAGGTTTATTTTAGAAATTAAAACCCTTTTGGTAAAATTCATAGAAATAAATCTTATGATTTTAGAATTTACCCCAATTCCAATCCATTCAAACATTGATGATCTCCACACATGACACTTTGCTTCACTATTACTAGAATAATCAATTAAAAAACACAAATTTCTCTTTATAATCGACTAACCCTCATAGCTTCCTACCTTCTGATCATATTCTTCTTTATCATATAATCATATTCCTCTTTATCATATGATCATAAGTTGGCTCCTACCTCTTCATCATATTCCTCTTTATGATCGATTAGGTTTCATAGCCTTGGAAAAAGGTATTCTTCAATGAAAATAAAATATTTGGATTTTTTTTAAAGCCTTCATAGCCTCCTGATCATATTCTTCACTGAAAAATAGAATATTTGGATTTTTTTGTTAGCCTTCGTAGCTTCTGATCATATTCCTCATTATCATATGACCATATTCCTCTTTATCATATGATCATAAATTGGCTCCTACCTCGTGATCATATTCCTCTTTATGATCGACTAGCCTTTATAGCTTTGGAAAAAGGTATTCTTCAATGAAAAATAAAATATTTGGATTTTTTTATAAATTTCGATGGGGTTATAAATGAATTGGCAACTTTAAATTCGAGGAATTTTACTAGATGGTGACTATTTATCAAAGAATGACTTATACATATGGTGGAAATGAAATGAAATGATATTTTAAGGTTAGCTAAAAATAGTTTATGAGACCATTAGTTTCTTGTTTTCCGCTTTTTACAATTCAATCTTTTTCCAATTCAAATTGATGATGGGCCTACCGAACCTTCCAACAATCCCCTCCCTAAAAAGATAATGCCAAGAAAGTGATGCTAACATGTTCTCATAACTTTCTCTCATGTCTTTGAATGCATCACATTCTAAAATGAAGTGTTTTTCCGATTCCACTGTCCCCGTTTCACACAGAAGTTGATGTAAGTTGGTCCTTAATTGAGCAATAAGAACCTTTGCCTCTACAAAATGCTAGCTCCAACGAACTCTTTTTGTTGTAGATCGCACATAGGGTTGAATTCCTTAATGTGATATTTCTTCTTTCTACCCAACTTTTTTCCTTATCACTTTTTACGAAACTTTTCCATAATAAAATCCTTTAACTCCTTGCTATTTGTGGTGGAATAATCTCTGACCTAAAATTTCTAATCTTCTCTGACTTATCGCTCATTAGAAAATCTTAACTTGAGATCTACAGAAAGGAGAATTCCAGAAAGGAGGATTCAAGTGGTTGGATCTTTGAACATTATGCAAAGATTTGGGCGAGGCAAAACCAGAGAAGAGGGAAATAATCGGAGGAAAATTCGCATAATTCAGTGCTATCAATCCCTGACCAGCGTCCTGACCAGCGTCTCGAGGCAGTGCAGTGCAGGCCGTCAAACTGCGGGGCAAACTTTGCTGCCATCCGCTCCCCTTTTGCTCTTCCATTAAATTCGTCGCCCTGCCGAATATAAATATTATTCTGCCACCCTCAAAACGAAAGCACAAGTTAAAAAACGACCCCAAGAATTTGTGACAGCAACCGGTCCTCTTTTCGGACATACTCAAAATTATTAAACAGTATTATTCACACTGATCTATACTTACATGATCTGTTCCTCCTTTTCTTGATGGATGGCGATGAGGTTCGAGTGTGTAGAAAGCTCCAATGGCGGTAACTGCAGCCTCATCGATTCGCAACAGCAGCCGCAACTGAACCTTGGATTCTGTCGTATTCTTGCATTTCCACCAGACAACGTCCAGGCTCCGTCAGATCCACCAGATATGCTCCACTCTTTAATATTTTTATGATTTACGTTATTCATATATTTTAGTATTTTAACATTCCATTATATGATAGTAATGTTAGTAGAAAATAAATATATTATATAATTACAAAGTAACAATAAATGTACACATTAATATATTACTTACAATTTAAATTTATAACATACATTCCACTGTTACAATATAATAATGTTATCGGAAATAAAACTTATAAAACTTTCTTACTTCAATAATCATAAAAGATATATAATTCAAAATGAACTTTAATTGGGCCTTTAGATATTCCATGATATACTGATGAAGTTAAAAAAAATGATCCCTTACATTATTATATTTAATAATTTTCTTTTCCTTTAATATTATAAATATAATAATTTTCTTTTCTTTTAATATTAATTTAGAATGTATATAATATTTTGTAATTATAATAATTATATTTTATTTTATATTTGATTTATTTTTCATATAATTGGTTATAACATGAATTTGAAAAGTTTTTTCTCCTTCTTACACATATAAAAATTAAAAAGCCAAGTAATGGTTTAAATAGTAAAGTAATGACTAACAAATAGCAAATTGAAAAAATCATAAGTAACGGCTTGAAAAAGTGTGATTTAGAGGATTAGTAATTTGATGATGATGATGATGATTAACATCCATTAAGACGAAACTTTGGTCTATTGGACCTAAAGAAATGAATTATTTAGTTTGATTTAAGATTTTATTCCTATGCTCAAAAAACTTGGAGAGAAGCCTCTCGAGCTCACTGTAATTTTTATGTTTGGTTTGATTTAAAATTTTATTCCTATGCTCAAAAAGCTTGGAGAGAAGCCTCCCGAGCTCACTGTAATTTTGACAACATAAAAGGCTAGGAAGGTCAGTATTGCAACAAAGATTTTGAAACTGAGATCTAATGTGGTTGTATGTGGGGCACTCTAAGAGGAATTGATTTTCATCCTCGATGTTCGTATTCTCACAGAGATGGCAGAACCTTTCCATCCATGGTGTTTTACGAACTGCCCAACGACCTGTTTCACTATGGAGCTCATGAGAGTTCGTTCTAATCTTCGCTATATTAATTTTCTTCTTTGAGCTAGTTAAAACAAAGAGATACTTTTGATCTTCTAGGGTGAGGTTGATGACCTCCTTATAATATCTTAATTTTCTTTTAGCTGCTAAATCTTTCTCACACCACATTTTTCTTTGAACTTAGAAGTAACAATGTTTTTAATGTTATTAACGTTTTTCAATGCAACATTCTGGTCGATCTCCCAATGGTTTAACGAGGCCCTGGTGTCTTTATACCAACCTCGTTTGAGCCTTAGGTGGTTTTAGCTGGAATTTAAAGCTAGCTTAGGAAGTCTATGGTCTCCTATGTTATTGAGTTTGTGTTTGTACAACAAAATCCTAGTCATAGTTAGGCTCTCAATAGGGGAAAGACCCACTTCTATAAGGAGAATAGGATAGGGTGTGTTTCTTTTAATTTTGAGGTTATATGTTATAAAACGCTTCTGGATTTGCTCAATCTTTCTCTAGGATTCTCTAGAGATGCTACAACCCCAAACCTCACATCCATATAAGATAATCGGAGTGACTAAAGTTTCAAAGAGGAACTTCTTTATATTCCACATTACGAGGTTTGCTGTTTTACAATTATTTTCAAGACCAAAATAAGCTTTCCATCCCCCATTAATCTTTTTCTCAATGCTATAGTTCCAATTGAGCTTGTGATGAATATAAGTTCCTAGGTACTTGTAGGAAGGCACTTCCTCCAAGTTACTATTGTCATACATAAAATTAGCGTAAGTGTCCTTCTTGGATTTGATAATTATAACTTTTGTTTTGTCACTATTAACAATCATACATTTACAACATTTAAATTTTGTCCTTCTTGGATTTGATAATTATAACTTTTGTTTTGTCACTATTAACAATCATACATTTACAACATTTAAATTTTGTTTTTTAATTTTTTATTATATATATATATATATATATATTTCATCTATTTCATATATAAATTTTAACATTTTGTTTTTTAATTTTTTATTATATATATATATATATATATATTTCATCTATTTCATATATAAATTTTAACATTTTAAAATTTAATATCCGAACAAAATAAATATATCCATACTTATATAGCTATCATACATTTATACATTAATATATTATCAACTATTTGAGATTTTAACCTTTTATAATATATCATGCTTTTCAATATATTAAACAATAATGCTATTAAAAGGTAATATCATTATACATTAACAATCATGAAGCATATACAATTATGGTCATTTATTTGGCCTTTAGATATTCCATCATATAATATTAATGATGAAGCTAAAAGAAAATAATCCCTCCTATCATTATATGTTTAACATTTTCTTTTATCTTTAAGTGTTTTTTTTAGGCATGGTATAATTTAGAATGTAAAGTACATATAAGATATTGTAATTGTAAGGTCACTGTTTTTGTTGGTATATTTTTATTTTTTACATGGTTAACTATAAAATGAGATATATATGAAAGGACACAATTTTTTTTTCTTTTTACATTTACAAAAATTCATTTAAATAGGAAAGTGATGATTAAAACATATCCTATCTTTAGTTACAAAAATTTATTTAAATAGGAAAGTGATGATTAAAACATAGCCTACCTTGTGTTTTAAAAAAAGTTTGGGTGAGTTTGTTTAATCTTTAATAAAATGGAATTTTTTATTAGGAAAAATACAAGTACATATTCAATGGAAGTGTTTAATGTTATACTATTCTATTATCTCTTCATCGTGGATCAAGTGTGTCTTTTAAGTTGTTTCAACCTACAAACCAATATTTTTATTTGTTGTGCACATTTCTAAGTAGAAATGACAACATACAAGCATATGAATAATGGTTTCAAAAGCACACTAGTGCATGAGACACATAATTGTGACCTGAAAGTATCATTTAATGCAATAAACGAAGCTAGAACTTTCTTGGACATTTCCATCCACATGGAAATCCTAGTTTTGACAAGTACATGTATGCTTCATAGCTTCATAAGACGATCAACTAAGAATATTGTAGAGTATCCCAAGCTTGTAGCACAAAATTCCCAAATATATATATTTTTTACTAGACTTTTTTGTCATGTTCATGCCTAATTTTAATGAAATTGGAGGTCAACATGTGGATTTGTACACCCCTCTCCTTAGAATGGATTCAAAACAAACCAATGTTCCCTACCACTTTCCATCATCCTTTTCAAAAGTTAATAACTTTAGGAACCTAAGCATTAGAAAAAATATAACAAGTTATTGAACCACGGGCTAGTAGTTAAATTATTGGATATCCTATAATCATCTCATATACTAATCCATCATTTAACAACAAGATGAATGTGTGAACTATTCTCAACCCAGACAAGCCAATTACCCAACAATATGAATTCTTGTATTAGGGTTTTCCATTATATGTTGGCATTTTTACATCTCTTATCTAGGCTTCTAATCCACCAATCTCTAGATATGACTCTATTTTCTTATGAGAAATCACCTTCTTCCATAAACTATCTCTAATAAGAAGCTTCTACGGGCTCTTAGTTGCAAAATCATTTCCAAAGTTAGATATATTCTTTAGGTCCCACTCCCAAATCTTCTTTGGATTTCCTAGCATATCCCATCTCACCAATTCCATTATTTCTTTTTCATTTTCCGCTATCAATAGACAATGAAGGAACTTCCTCCTAATCTTGTGAAGAATAGTTTTAGCAGTTAGACTAGTGATTGCAATATGCGAAAATTACTTGTAAAAATGCATTTGCAAGAGTTAATATTCTGAGAGGAGATATCCATGTAGTGTACAAAAAGGAGGCCACACATTCACTTTTTTATATAACCATAGCCAATTCCCAAAAACATATTCATTTGAGTCTAAATAAAATCCCATATATCTGAGGTCCATGCGAAACTCTCTCTTGGAAAGCTAGTAAATCCTTAATACCATTTACACCTAACACTATCTTATGAAACATAATGAAGGAATTTATTTCATTAATCTCCATTCCATTAGCATTATAATCCTATTCTCTAGTTTTGATGTAGATTAATGTATCCTTCATAGACATATCTTTGAACAATACACATTATTGATAGAAAGGTATGCAATCGAAAAATTGTGACTTGATTTTATCCCTCTAAAGGCCCTAGTGAATTTCTCATGAATAAATCATCTAATTAAAAAATCAACAAACAATAGAAAGAGAAGAACAGAAGGGGCAGGTGGGGGGAGCGAATCCTTGCCTAGATCCATTAGAGGGCTAGAATAATTTGGTGGAACCATTAATAAACAACGAAAAGGAAGCAAAAGTGGAACAATTTTCCACACAATGAGCAAACTCGTCATAGAGTACCACATGTAGCATCATAAATCTTATATAGGACCAGCTTACTTTAGAATAAGCCTGAGATTCAATTCATGAGTGAAGGAATGTTCTTATTTTGATTAAAGACCTTATTAAGAAATAATTATGGCTTCATGTACTTGTATATAATTTAGAAAGAAAATCTCCCTAGGTGTATTATAAGCAATTAGAATATTATGCTCTAAATTTATATGGTCCAAAAAATATATAAGAAAGGTGTTAGGTAAACTTGACTTGGGGATAGATTCAAATTTGACCAGGTTAATGAGTAATGGTTTCGGGCACGTGGTTCAGTGTGCCCACAATTTTCTTCCCATTGGATTCATGTGATGGAGCTTTTAAAAGGTTGAGAACTATATTGTAATGTGGTCAGAGAGGTGAGTAGTCACGACTTGCTTGGCTAACTTGGGCAAGGGTTAATGGAATTTTGTTAGGCTGGGTTTTTCCCATGGTAAATTTGTGCATTATTTTTTTAATGTCTATGTTTGTTGTTAGTTGATTTATTTTTCTCTTGATAAAATTAATATCTCTCCAATAATTTCTAACATTTGGTATCAGAGCCAAAGGTGGTGTATTCTGGCTTTAGAGGGACACCTCTGTTGCCAAGGATTATTTGGCCTAAGGATCTCTGAGATGTAGGATATCAGATACACTACGACCAGATTGTGGAGAGTGCCACTAGGTATAGGTGAGTTTTGTGCATACAAATGAAGAGGACAACGAGTTTCAACGTAAATGGTGTAATATTAGTCGATCACTGAACAAAACCCTAGAAATGCAGGATGGGATAGCTCAGATGCTAGACGGATGGAATCAAAGGATCACAAATTTATGAGCTTATGTGTTTGGGAATGTTCGATGAGGAAGAAGACTCCACCAAGACCTATGGTCGAGCATCCCTCAAGTTGATGGTTGAGAATGAAGTTCGAGGATGATTTGGATTGATTAGAGTCGCATACGAGCTTGGGATAGATGGATTCATAAATGAAGGTGTTTTGAAGGACAATAATGAAGGAGATCTCGGGTAGTCAGTGGAGGAATAGGATAATGGTGGGTTAAGAGAGAAATGCGACGTTGCTAGTGTTTATGGAAAGCCAAAGGCCAGGGATATAGAGGTGTGTGAGAGTGTCAATATGGGTGATGGAGTAGTGATCATAATTAATCTAGTGGTGATGTACACTTGAACTTGGGAATCAGACATCCATGAGATTCTAGTTTTTGGTTTAAAGGTGATGCAAAAAATACACGAAGTCCACTCTGCATGCAGGAGCAGATGTTTCTATGGCAAACAATGGTGGTTGCGCAACTTTGAATTACATTTATTAGTAAAGGGTGAGTTAATATTGACCAAGATTTAATCTCCAATGGGGACAATTTTAGGTGAAATTAAAAAATTGGTTGCACTCCATTGTATCAGGAAGTAAGTGCAACACATATAGATTGTGCAAGATGTATACATTGATGTTGTGGAAAAGATAGGCCATACACCTCTTATGTATGCAATAAGGGGGGAGTGGAAAGTGCCGAAAATAATAAAAACATTGTTTTGATTTGAATTTGAAAAGGATGTATTTATTTTTTAGTGTTTTGAAGAATGAAAAGCCACAGCAGAAGATATGGATGTAACCACCCCTCCCATATCTACCCATTTTCACCAGCCTGCTAGGGTAAACATGAGCTGAGGGATACTGTGACATGACTCAACCTCCTAGGTACAGTTAAGGAAGTGGAATCAACAAAATAAAACTTTATTGACCTTCTTCAAGAGCTACAGGAACCCTAGGAGCCAAACAACCACTCCTGGTGCCATAACCTTGAGTTAACTTTCCTTTTTAGTGATATAGAATCCTAGTCGCTTGTATAACAAGGCAAGCTAGTGACTATAACTCTCCAGTCGCAAGGATAATATTCTCTCCTGGCAACTGCAATCTAGAATTCCCAGTTCTGTGCATGCCACCCCATAATCTAAGCCACTTTTTCAGGGCTAGGATCCATACCTCTGCCCAAAACTTGATAAAACTTTCCAAAACGATGAAAGACACTAGGAAAAGGCCATTAACACAAAACTTATACAAGAAACATGTAATCTACAGGTCATGAATGCATATCTAAACATAAGGGTCTGATACTTATCTGAGAATCATCAAGAAGGTCTAATGACCTCTCATGATAGTTGCAATACCATCTATTAGCTCATGCATTCATTAACCATTCATCAAAAAATCAAAACACATCAAGATCCATAACCAATATACATCTTATAACCATCATATAACCAGTAAATGAAAAACAAATACACCATGATAGAACAACCATCAAAACCACATAATAACAAGTATAATTACTCATGAAATACAAAAGGAAAAGAGATCTTATCAACATATGAAAATCCAACCAAGTCAACGACTTCCACGTACCACCCGACCATAGATTTGGTTGAACCAAATCTTTAGTTTAGCCAACCACCCCTATGCCATACTCCATGTGTGAATGTGAGATCTAATGGAATAAACCAAGCAAAACCAAACCAGGGGATCTAGAGGAAAAACCACCTCAAACCTCAACTAGTGATTCCACCTCACGACCAGACATCACTAACACCAACCAAATCAGTCTCTACCCAAGTTGTCTAGGGCTCCAGTGTGTTTGTCCCAACTATGGATCCAAGAACTAATAACTCAAGCCACAACATTCCAGGGCTCTAGAGAATTTGTCCAACCAAGGCTCTAGGACTAGTAACTCAACCCAGAAAGGGCTCCAAAGCATTTGACCAACCATGGTTCTAGGACTAGTAACTCAACCCAAGCTCTTACAGGGCTCCAGAGCATTTTTTCCAACCAACAACTCTAGGAACTAGTAAATCAACCCATAGCCATAAGGAACTTGAGAACCAATTAGAAAAAACAAGTGGAAAAATCATAACACCATGACTATGCAGGAAATGGCAAGGCTAGGAAAACCTGTTGTCAATCTAGACAACCCTCCATGCCAATGACAAATCGTAACCAAATAACCACATGAATATACCACACATACCAAAAATAACAAGGGAATCATACATGCAACTCGATACCTACAAATAAAACTATTGTATCAATTGATCCCATTTTTCCCTTGCGCTTTCTTGCTTTTCCTTTTCCTTTTTTTTTTTTTTCTAAATCCAATGAAAACTAGAGTGCTCCAAGCATGCTACAACAATGCTCTAAGTGTGCAAGAGTATGAGAGAGAGAGAGAGAATAGAGAGAGAGATCCAAAACCGAGCTAACCAAATTCTCCACCGACAAAGGCCATGAACTGATCCTCATAAGCCTTTTTATTTTTGAGGCCTCTATTTTCTTCAATTTCCTCTAATATTCCTTCATTTTTCCTCTCATGCAAATATGTGACCTTTCATCTCCCTTTTCTCCTAATTTATTTTATTTTCATAAATAAAATACCAATTAATGCCTCTTTGCCTTTTCAAAGCCTTTTCCAATGCCTTTGCTAATTTCCTTAGCCACAATAAATCAAATGAACACCCACTAGGATGTTTTTCCCAACATTCAACTTGAAATACATGTCCCATGACCTTGGTCTTATTTTTACTTTATTAACTTTATTACATGAAATTTTAACCCGAGACTATTACAATGAATGTGGACACAAAACAAGATGTAACTAGAAGGATGAGGATTTGTTCAGGGTTTAGAGTGTGGAACAATGACTAAGGAAGAACTAGTTAAAGATAAATTCAGTTGGAGAGGATAACACCTGTTGGGAGAATGGAAAAGGAGAGAAACAAGAAAATAAGAAAAAATATTGGAGTCATAGAAAGTTTATTGCATGTAAATGGGAATGTTGTTGTAAGACTTGGTAAGGCATGCATACCCCTAGGAAATTGTTGGTTAAGTATGGGTTAGACCTAGGTGATAGGGGGAATTTCGGGAAAACAAATACCCAGGTATAAAATTTGAGGGGGGTAAGGGCCTGAGTGAGCGAGGCTAACTCACTTGGTAGGTTTGGTTGGATTTAGTCAAAGAGAACCTCAAGTCAAGTTTTAGGGGGGGGGAATGTTAGGTAAGCTTGACTAGGGGATAGACTCAAAACTGACCAGGTTAACATGTAGTGGTTTTAGCATATGGTTTAACATACCCATGGATTTCTTCCCGTGGGATTCATTGTAACAACCCAGGTTAAAAATCCTTGTAATAAAGTTAACAAAGGAAAAATAAGACCAAGGTCATGGGACACTTATTCCAAGCTGAATGTTGGGAAAAACATCCTAGTGGGTGTTCATTTTGTTTAATATGGCGAAGGGGAAATTGGCAAAGGCAATGGAAAAGGCTTTAGAAAGGCAAAAGGCAATTACTGACATTTTATTTATGAAAATAATGGAAATTAGGAGAAAAGGAAGGTGAAATGTCACAGGTTGCATGTGAGGAGGAAAACGAAGGAAACATAATGGAAATTGAAGAAAATAGAGGCCTCATTAATTAAAAGGCTTTTGAGGATCAATTCACAACCTTTTGTCAGTTCAGTTATCGAGCTCTCTCTCTATACTCTCTACTCTCTCATACTCTTGAACACTTAGAGCACTCTAGCATTGTATAAAGGAAGGCAAAGGAAGGACAAGAAAGAAAAGGGAAGAAAAGATCAAGCAAGGAAGAGTTAGATCAAGCGGCTACAACGAGATTACATGTAGGTGTCAAGTTACATGTATGGTTTCCTTGGTAGTTTTGGCATGCATGGTACATGCATTTGTGTTTTTTGTTCTCTTGTTGTCATTGGAATGGGTTTTGCCAAGTGTGACAGTGGTTTCCAGCCTTGCCTTGCCATTTCCAAATAACCATAGTGTGATGGGGTTTCTCTTACTTGGCTGAGATGGATTGCTGGATGGTTTCAAAACTGGGTGGGGTGGTCTTAGGAAAAACCACAAGGCCTAGGAATCCCTGGACTGGTAAAGGTGGGATTGCGGTAAACACTGTTTGTGTGTACCCTCGTTGGGCCTAGGAATCCTCGACCGGTAAATGACAGGATATACGGTAAAGCCTAAAGGGTGGATATTGACAAATTCCTCATAGTTTAGGTGGAGATATCTAGAGGCATCCATGCTTGTATATTCCTAGTGATCCTTAGACCGGTATATGATGGGATTGCGGTAAAGCCTAGTAGTGTATGTTTCTTATTTGGGCCTAGGAATCCCTTGGCAGGATTGTGGTAAAGCTTGGTTTTATAGATGAGGGTTTCAGGCCTAGGAATCCTTAAATAATATAGGTGGGATATACATTAAATCCCGAGGAATCCCTGGTCAGTTTTGTTGTGAATCCCACATTCATGCTTGGAATATGGCATGAGGGTGATTGGTTGAAAGAAATATTTGGTTTAGCCCAATCTATGGTTGGGTGGTACATGGAATTACCTGACTTTGTTGGCCTTTGCATATGTTAATAAGAGTTATTTTCCTCTTGTGCTCCATTTGTAAATGCACTTGTTAATATGTGGTTTTAATGGTTGTTGTACCATTGTTATTATGTTGGTTATATGTTGGTTATAAGCATGGTTATGACAGACTTTGGTATGGCTCTCATCATGTTTTGATTAGTAAATGAAATGTTAATGAATGTATGACCTAATAGATGATAATCAAACTATTTTTAGAGGGCATTAAACCTTCTTGACAAATATCAGATAAGTATGAGGGCCCTATGTTCAACTGTGTTTATATGACCTGTACATTACATATTTATGATGTGTTTGACGAAATGCTTGTCATGGTTAGGATGAGTCTGGTTAGGTCCTTGTTCAAGTTTCACATTAGAGGCCTTGTATTCTTGTTAGTTATCATTTCTAAGAATTTCATCAAGTTCTAAGCAAAGGCTTGAGTCTAGCCTCGCAAAATTGGCTTAGACTTCGGGGTCGCTGGCACAAAACTGCCTGAAAAAGTCTGCAGCTACATGGATTCCTTGCTATGGGAGTGACTAAAGGCTTTCCGTCACTTGGAGGGCTTGTCATGGGAGCGACTGGGGGTTTGGTTCAACAAAAAAGAAAGGTAACTTAGGGGTTGGGTACCTGGAGTGGTTGGTTAGTCCTTGGGAGTCCTGTAGCTCCTAAGAAAGGTCAATTTGGTTTTTCTGTGTCGATTCCACTTACTTAACTATACATGGGAAGTTAAATCATATCATAGTAACTCTTCATCACATGTTTACCCCGGTGGACCAGTTAGCTTGGGTAAATGTGGGAGGATGATGTTATAGAGTGCTATCAAAGCATAGTTCACACCTTGGATTGGATGGGCAGAATACGGTTGTCATGCATGAATGTAGGTTGTATATGTGCTTGATGTGTATGCATGGTGATGATCATTTTTGCAGTTGTGTTGTCATGTAGAAGTTTAAGGTGTTGTTGTTGTGATGTTTTTTTCATGAATGCATGTCACTTGAATATACATTTGTTGTGTATTATTGTTTTCTATGTGGATGTATGCATGCATTGTCATGGTTATAGTTTTTGTGCATGAGGTCATGGTATGCAGTTGGTATGGTCATGCATGGTAATTGGATGATGATTGAGATGATGTTTATATACTGCTATGATTATGTTTATACATGTATTGTGCTAATTTGGTTGATCTTGTAGATGAGATATCCTCCCTTGAACTATACTGAGGTATGTTGATTATGTTTATATTTTGGTTTAGCTGACATGGTATACTTGCAGGAATAAGATCAAAGATGACTAACAAGATGGTAGACTACAGTTCATGAGATTCTCCCTATAGATCAAATAAGCAACATGGTGATGGGAATTCTCCTGACATAGAAGACACATTGAGAAGTTTGAAGGAAAAAATAAGAAGTTGCAAAGAAGATAGTGACAAAATCATTTAGGCACTGGAGAAATAATTATAGGTTAATGCAGTTATCCTTCAGAGTTTGTCAGACTTGCAAAGACAAGGACCACTTAATATTAGTCATGGATGGGAGGAAAAGACTATCAGGGCATATGGAAGTAGGTATCATGGTGGGAACAGGTCGGATAGGGATGACACACTCAAAGATGGAAGGTTCTTGGATACACCTGATAGGAGAGGTGATGGAAACAAGTTCTATTCTAGTTATGGTTAAGACAAGTCCCATGGTCATCATTGTTATCATCCTTCCACGAGAAATGACAGAGGATATTTTCCAAATGAGTTCAAGGAAGAAAATCCACCTACCTTTGATGGGTATTTGAAGAAACAGGAAGATGCAAATGCATGGTTACTCAGGATGAATAATTTCTCTGCATGATTACACAAAGAATATGAAGGCCATAATAGGTATCTTCAGACTCAAAGGGAAAACACACATTTGGTGGGAAGATGTGAAGTGGGTTAGAGACATCACAGAAGAAAGGTTGAGTTGGCATAAATTCAAGAAACCTTTTAGGAAGAAATATTTGTTAGAGAGGTACTATGATAGTAAAGCGAATGAATTCTACGAGCTAAATATGGGATCAATGATGGATTATGAGTATACGACTAAGTTCTTTGAGTTGTTGAGGTATGTACTGTATCTTAAGGATGAGAAAGCCAAAGTTCAGAGATTTGTTAGTGGATTACCATTAGAATTTAAAGATTAGATTGAGTATGATGAGCCTCAATCACTTGAAGAAGTCATTGGGAAGTTGAAGCACTATTATGAGAAATCAAAGCATAAGACAAAATCTCAGCAAGGTTGGAAAGGGAAAGACAATACTAAAGGTAAATGGCAGCCAAAAAGAAAAAGACCCCAGGATGTAGGTGAGAAAGAGAATGTTGTACCTTACAAGAAGTTTAATGGACCTCAACTTGGAGAACAAAAAAACAAAGGTGATGGTAGGAGACAGTTGCAGTGTTGGACATGTGGTAAGGAGCATCTTAAGAATGTTTGTCCGCAAAATCAAGGTGGTAGGCCTCAGATCTACAGTGCATAGGAAGCACATACAATTGGGGATGTTGGGCATAGCATTTCAAGGATCTATGCAACATTGGATAATAGGCAGGTGGATCACCGAACATTTATTATCGAGATGGACAATAAGCTTCGTGATCAAGTTGTTTCTTTTTTTATTGACCCTGGATCTAATTATAGTTATGTTAATCCTAACCTGGTGGATAAGTGTGCTTTGAAAAAGAAATGCATCCAGAATCTTGGTTAGTGTAGTTGGATACATGTAAATAGAAAGGAGTTCATCATTGGGTAAGAGCTTGTGCATTTGAGTTGAATGGTATGCCTACATCAACACATTTGAAAGTGCTTCCGTTGGGATCACACAATATGTTGTTGGGTATGGACTGATTGTATCTTCATGGGACCAAGGTGGATTGTTATGACAAGGCCATTGAATGCTTGGATGACAATGGAGAACAAAGGGTCTTGTAGGGTAAGATGAAGGAAACATCAACCATAATGGTTACAACTATGTAGGCAAAGCGCAGTCGCAGAAAATGGTGTGTGTTATTTGCAGTGCATATTTCTAGTGATAAAGGTAAGGATGTTGAGGATGCAAATATATTGAGCATATTTTATAGTGTTATTGGTTTTTAAATATTTTTTTTTATTTTTTTTTTAAATTTAAGATAATTTTAAATTTATTTAATAAATTATATTTTTCATTAGTTTTTTAAATATTATTTTTAATTGCTAAATAAAATATTAGTGATAATAAGCATAAAATTTAAAGGCATTTTTAAGGGTAGTTTTTTAAGGAAAAAAATATATTTTTAATTGTATTATTTATTTATTTATTATGGATTTACTTAAATGTCAAGTATAGGTAGTGATTTAGATGTAAAAACATTACCCAATATTTATATTTTTAAGTAAATCAAGCTTATAAAATTAACACTGAGATAATCAATACTGAGATAAATTGAAAATCCACTGAATAAAATTATTTGTCTTAGTGTGGGTTTTCTCTAAATTATGAAAATAAATACTTTCTAGATGTAAAATTTAACTATGCAAATTTCTATGTTAGAATAACTCTATAAATAAATTAGTTTATATATATATATATATATATATCTCAAAATATAGTTTTAAATTCATTAATACATAGTTTTAATTTATTATTACTTAAAAAAAATATTAATATAAATATCCAAATTCCTTTAATAATAACGTTTAGGGATGCTTATTGCCATCATTCCACTAGCCCACATTCCAAGGGGACATGGTAGCACACGTCCTTAAGAACTTGTCACTTTTTTCTTACAGAGTGGGGCCAATGTTATGTTCTACCACTCGACAATCTTGTTAGTAAATTTCCATAGAGTCGATATGGTAAGGAGGATGGTAGAAGGTATGGGAAAATTCAGAATCTTAAATGAATGTGGTACCAAATTGTCCAACAAGCCTGCCAAGTTGTGCCCTCACTAAATTTGCATTCAATTGGCACCAAAAGGTGGGTGCTTTTTCTTAGATTTTGACCTCCAGAAGGAAAGTTCATCATTGTGCTCACGATGCAAGAGCAACGATCCCCTACCTAATCATTTTACCTATATCCAAGGGGGTCATGAAATTTGCCAAAGGTGAATGGATTCCCTCAAATATAATTTGTATAAAATTAAGAATAGTGGATTTTTATGCAGGTACATTGTCCTAGTTCTAGAAAGAATCTGGATTATTACATAATTTTGGTGAGCTAACACTCTTGTCCATGCGACATATTGTAAAAGGTATGAGTGTCATGAAGCTTCTTAGAGAGGGACATGCATGAATTTATTGAGAAATCTATTACTTAAGAGTTTCCACTTTGTAATTATATATTTTCTAGGCCATGGAGGTGTATAAGGTAAGAATAGGAACATGTTAAAATAGGAAATCAAGCAGGCTTGACAAATAAGTCTGTAGGGGATAGGAAGACGAACAATAAGGGACTAGCAGTCTACAAGTTAGACCGATGTCTAAAGAGGGGCAGAGTATGGCCACGTTGTATAATCAGGTCGTTATCCTGTGTATAAAGTATGAATTAGTAAAAGGTGTGTTTATTTTCTTCCATGAATATCACTGCCTCTGAGAGAAATTGTATGTCTTTGTGTTAAGCATGAATGATTTTACATGTATTTGTGTTTCCTAAATTCGATTATGGGAGTATAGAGCCATGGTATGTCTAGTAATATTGGCCACAAGAGTATGAGAAGGTTTGAAATGAATGTTTGAGAAAGGGAAATCCCATTATAACAAGAAATAATTTGCAAGAAAGACAATTTCTTTTGAGTAAAAATCCATGTATACCAAGAGACAAAGTTAGGTATATTGATTGGTGGGTCTTTCAATTAGGAATCCAAGATTAAATTGTATTCAATGGTTTAGTGCAAGGAATAGAAAACCAATAAATTCTCTGTAGTAATAGGCATGCATGGAAATAAAGAGATCATCTATTTCAATTGAGAAAATTATCAAAGGCTTGTAATTAGGAGTCATTATCCCATGTTGTAGAAACACAAAGTTGATTTTTTAGGAGATACATAAGAAGTTTAAAGATAACATATGCACCAAGTGCCATAAATATCAGAAATGTTGATGAGAGTGAGGGTCCTTAACATATATTGGTAGGACATCAAACATACTAGGCATTATGAATTGACTCTAGTAATTTAACTTAGTTCATAAGGATTGTAGGCTAATCTCAAACATTCAAGACATGTAAAATATTGCATCTCATAATACAAATTGACCACAAATATAAAAAACAATTCTGTCTCATAATAAATATTAACAATAGATATCAAAAGCTTTATATGTTCATGATTAGTACTCTTTAGACATAGCCTTAAAAACTTGTATAAGCATCATTGCAAAGTACATAAGAATAGTAATTATCTTGAAGTGCATTGACTTGTTTAGGAAATTCAGAAATGTTTACAACCATAATAAGGATTTTGTAACATAAATTTCTTCTTAATGGTTGTGAATACAAGTCTAACCAACTAGCTGAAAAAATGAATTAAGAGAAGAAGAGAGATGCACACAATAGAAAAATATACAAAAACAAAGAAAATTAAAATTCTATAATAATTGCGGTGAGTCCTTTGGAAGACTCTGGGATATGCTAGAATATATAATGGGCTATTGGGCTTTGGTAAATCTTAGCCTCTACGCAGTAAACCCCTCCCCGCCCCTCACTCCCTCTGAGTTTTCAACATTTCCCTTTATCCTGTCTTCAATACTAATTTCCAACCCCTTTAATGTAACTGCTTTCCAAGAATAGAATGGAAGATGAAGATTTTTGAATCAATTCAATACCTTTAATAATTAAGTGGACCATTCCTAATAATTTAAGAGAATTTGGTAATATCATTCTTAGTAATCTGTTAATGTTGGAACATTTGCATTTGAAGTCATGCCATTGCCTTTTTGCAAAATCATAAGTAGTTGGGAGAGAGCTTAAGCTTTGCCAATGAGTCATGGAGTTCTTCAACTAACGCATAAACAAAATCAAAATTATCTCTAGAAACATTAGACAATCAAACCCCTTGGTTTGATAATGAGTTATGCCTAATTGTTAAAATTTGTTGTACCAGTATATCTCCCACTATACATGCTTTCCATAATAATTGCTTGCCAAAATAAATTCTAACTCCTATAAATTTTCTATTTAAACTGCCATCAACTATATATTGTTGACATATTTACCTATATAAATATACCCATAAATCTAAATAAACATTGAATTGACTGAAATAAAGTAAAAAGGACTATTGCTTAAAGGATTGTCATTACTTTCATAATTCGAAGTTCTCATGCTCTATAGTTTTCGAAATGGACTTTTGATTGGAAACTCAAGGTTCAAAAGGTCTTGATACTTCATGCTTTTTACTTTTCGAAATGGAATTTTGATGGGCAACTCAAGGTTCAAAAGGTCTTGATTCTTCTAATGGTGAATTGGTAGCATCAAAACTACTTGGAGAAAATCATTTAGACTTTGTTAGGTAGTAAAATTGTTTAAACGACCTAAATCCTTGCTAGGAAAGGAACTTCGAGGTTGATTTGCAAAAGCATAGTATGCTTTTAAAATGAAAAGCAAATGGGCTTGCATGATTCCAATTGAAAGCCACTACCACATCCACTTCCAAACTGCCCAAACACTTCGAACTGATGCATGAATGTTGCTTTGAAAGCTAAAATAAGGTGAATTTAAATGTTTACTTGAACTTGAAGATGGTCTACAAATTAGGGAAAATATTATCAAATTCTACCCTTTTGGTGTTAAATAAGCTCTATCTCCCTTTTAACAATTTGTTGAAAAGGCGACCTTCATTTACCAGCTCAACTCTTTTTGACTTATGTACCAATGAAGAATATCGCAGGGGAGATATTTCCAATGACCATAACATTCAAGTCTGCAAAGAGATTGCTCATTTTGAACATCTTCAACCATTTTTTAGTTGCATAGATTTGCATGATTACACTGCCACTTGATTAATCGGCCTCAACTGAGAATTATTATGTCAAGATCCCCATAAACTAGCCAAGATAACGTTTGAAAACCATTCCTTATTTCATTGTTACTAAATGTTTTTAGCGAATGTAGCTTTAGGGCAGGTTGACTCAACTTCTCCAATGTCAAAGAATTATCACCATTTCATCTGGCCTATTAATAATGTAAACACCAGCTTCAACCCTAACTTGTTTTTGGAAAGTTTTTTTAGAGAATAAATAAATATCTGTAACTTGAGTTTTAATTTTTAGGGCAGGAAGGCGAGCAATGGATAACTACGTACATTAATTTCACCTCCACTTTTCCACAAATTTTTTATTTTGAAAGGTTTATGGGCACGAAAGTGTGGGTTGATTGTAGACAGAGACATTAATAGAGACAAAGGGTTAGTTATCCATGTTGACAAGTAGAAGACAATTGATATTAAGATAATCTTGGTGATTCCATCGACCGATCTACAATCTCGACCTTTCCAAGTTTGATAAAATTCAAGAAACAACGATATCCACTCTGTGAAAGCCCTGATTGTAGTTCCACTTGCTGTTGAGTACGAATTTACATTTGGTATGGATTTTATCTATTGTCATACTCTTGCATTTGCACCTGAAAACCTCCAAGCTCCACCATATCCATCAGGTCTCCTCTATAGATTTCTCACACTCAATTATCAAGTCATGTAATCATCATAGATGTCAGATGCTTTCATTCCGATTTTCCTTCCATAATTCCTCTAAAGAAGAAAGATGATCTCCATTATCTCTCCTGATAGGTGTGGTCCTCTGTGAAATTAATGGAGGTCAACTCTTCGGTTTAATGGGATTAGGATAGATGGACATAGGAGGTAACACACTACAAAACGTGACCTCGCTTGATTCGATTTCTCATGATTTTAAAGATCCAAAACCCCTAAAAATGACTATGTTAATCTTTAGCTCACACTAGCATAACATTAATTGTAATTTAGAATGTTATATATATATGTTAATAGTTAAATTCTATGTATTTAACACAGTAAAATTAACTGAACATTGAGAAAAATTAATTGTTAAATTTGCTCAATAACAAGTGGATGTTAGCATTAGCATTTGAAAATTGATATAAACTACTACGTTTGGAATCAATTAAGCATGATAATCATGACCAAATTATAATAGAGAATTTAGTTGGACTTTGAAACAAGTTAGGGTACATGATTAAGAAATATTTTTTTTAAATAAATGATTATAAAATTGTAATATCTCATTACCAAAATAGTGATTTTCTATGATCATATTTCATTTTATTGACATTGTTTTTTTTCCCTTGGAAAAATCTGGGCGGATCAACCCCGAAGGGAATCTTTTAAAGCCCGTCAGCCAGACTAGCAAGGCCTAACCCCAAGGGTGTCGAGGAGAATTGACCCTGTGACCTCCCAATCAACGAGGTACTTAATAATGGGGACTCGACCAGTTGAGCTAACCCATGGGGCTATTTTATTAACATTGTTTTTATCACAACCATCTAAGTTTGATTGTGTGATCATAAAAATGAAGTTTTAGTGTGTAATATTTATAGTTCCCACTTTTAGTGCATTTAAAGTTTGAATTTAAATTAAGATTATAGGTACAATATATAAAATATTAATTAGATAAAATTTAGCTATAAATAGGTAATAACCAATATTAATAATAAAAGCTTTCATATATTCCTGTATATTAGTTTTTATGTTTAATTATAATTTATTGTGAAAGTTTAATATATAATTTGGTATGGTAAATTTATTTTGTAAAATAATTTTATTTTTATTTTTATTTTTATTCAAATACTATAACCAGATATTCAAATATTTTTTATAACATTTAAATGCAATATTAATAAAATTATGTCCACAAATAACTATTTGTATAAAGTTTTCCTATAGATCATTATTTATAAAATTTTCATTAATATATTTGTAAATCAATGTTTAATTTCCAAATATCTAAAATATAATTTAAAAAACTATGATTTATAAAAATTCCATGTTTATGAATAATATTTATTGATATTTTAATTAAAAAACTTTTATTATTCAATGATAGTGATAGAATAATACCATGCAATATGATATGGACAAGTATAAATCAAACCTTTAAAAATTATAAATGCAAATGATTATTAATAATATAGGATAATCCTACATTCAACTTAAGGATAAGCATATTATAAAATTGTTATTGTTAGAAATAATAACAGTACCATCATAACTTTTTTACTTTGAGTTAGTTGTTTACTCAACGTATTGTATACATTTTGAAACTTTTTACTTTTCAAATATTTACATTATAAAACATTTTTAGTGTTTTAGGGTTGATGCTTTAAATTTAAGTGAGAACAAATATTTAAAAAAATACATATTTTTATATAAATTGTTATTGAGAGAAATATCACTTAGTAATTGTTGGGCTTCAAAATGCCATATAAATATCACTCATTACCATACATTTTTCACCTATGTTTTCATTATATCACTCATTATTCACTACTATGTCATTTCATTTTTCCTATTGTTCATCATTAATGGGTCTCATTTATATCTTCCAAATATTATTTATTTTCAAGCATTTTTAAGAGAAATTCTTGATTAAATATTAGAAAATAATATATTTTACTTCATATATGGAAAGTGGATTGCTTTTGTGACATGTGTAGGTATAAATGAAGCTTCCAAGACACCTTTATGTGGCCTTGAATGATCAAATTCGAATTTGATAAGATAAGCCTCATGGAGAAGATCAAGGACAAAAGGGGGTTATGTGTCTAGATGGTTGAGAGATGTATGGAACTAAATAGAGATTAGTGGATCATCATTATGAGTTTGTTATCTCATCCCATTGTATAAATAGGAGTACAATCTCCTTCATTTGTAATATGGAGAATCTTCATTTGTAATTTTGAGAGTTCCATTTGTAATCTTAGAGTTGGTTTGTACATCATGATGGAGATTTTGAAATAAAGAATCATACTTTGATTTTGTTACTTCCACATTTGAGTCTCCTTTGAAGTGGTGTGCTTGTGGAGTTATGGAGGCCCCCCATGGCCTCACTTGCATGCTTATTTTAGGTATAATTTAATTTATGTTTTTATTTCATTTCAACTTTTAAGTTCTTGTTAGATATTCTAATTGTTGGAAGAGATCTTAAAAATTCATGTGTTCTTGTAAGGGAACCTTAAGACCTCTGACAAATTAGGAATCTCTCTAGTTTGTGTAGTTGTTGGAAGAAATCTTAAAATTCATGTGTTCTTGTAAGGGAACCATAAGATCTCCGAAAAATTAGGAATCTCTCTAGTTTGTTTAGTTATTGGAAGAGATCTTGTCGAATGTGTTCTTGTAAGAGAACCAATAGATCTCAGACAAATTAGAAATCTTTCTAGACCTATAGGTGGTACTTCTAAGTTTACCTTTGACATTAATTGAACACTGATTTGCATCCGCATTTTAGAACAAACAGTAATTATGTGACAATTATGGTAGTGGGAAATAGTAATCCTCTCATATGGAAAATGAATTTATCCATGATTCAAACATACACAAAGGAAGGTCGAACATTGAGGTGGTTCTTCTATGGAGAAGTTATTCAGTGGTCTCACTCACCAAGAATCATTATTGTGTAAGTAATAGATAGGACAATAAAACATTCATGGCGAGGAAAGCAGTATCCCAAAAATTCCCAACACACAGGATGCGCCATATAAACGACCACCCTCCACAACCAAACCACTCCTTAGAACACACCTTTGACCACAAAGTCTATGCCTAGAGAGAAAAACACTAGAAAATGGAGGGGTTCTTTCCTTTTAGCCACCCACAATCTCTGCTCCTTATCAATATGTTTCCCTGTGGATACCCAAGGAAATTCAATAGACCAAAGAGAAGATTGTACACACTAACAAAAAAAGCATGCAAGAACCCACCTTAACTCAGGGTATATGAAACTTACCAGAATACAAGAGCGTGAAGTGTACCCCAATTTATCCGCCCTTCCTTTCCGGCCTT
Organism: Pinus tabuliformis; assembly: GCA_031772625.1. Classification (NCBI taxonomy): domain Eukaryota; kingdom Viridiplantae; phylum Streptophyta; class Pinopsida; order Pinales; family Pinaceae; genus Pinus; species Pinus tabuliformis. The sequence continues at coordinate 241,930,727 of CM062815.1, forward strand.
GCCATTGCCAATCCATCTAGGTTGCTAATACACCACAAATAGACTAATCGTACCACTTCGAGCCTGGATCAAACACTCGCTTGCATTGGACCTCCTTACTGACTTTTATAGCTACACCTTGGCCGACCTGAACTCTTTCCCAACTCGTCGCGACTTGAAGGGCAGAGAATGCCACTCTGAAATTTTAAGCACTAAAGGACTTCCACCATCACCAGTCTCATAACCTCATGCAAACAACAATGCTCAAACAAGAACATGCTAGTTGATATATCCCTCCTCACCTCCAGAACCTTCGGCTCGCCTTTGCTGGGAAAGGCGTGCATGACATGCTCCATTAAAACATTTTTCGCATAGACAAAGATGACGAAATCCTCACCAAGCCTACACTACCGCCAATTGTCACTCCTATCAAAAATATTTTACCTCAATTTTATTTTAATTATTAATTTTATTTTTATTTTTATGAAATTTAACCCAATCAAAATATTTATATAACAAAACAAAACATTATAACCTATATTCCATATTAAATTAGAAAATACCTCTCCATAAAAAAAATATATATATATAAAAAAATATTTTTTAAATAAATATTTTATACACGTTAACATTTTTCGTTTTATATAGTGAACTTGTCCCCTAACATATAAATAAAAACAATATTCTATCACTTTAATATTCATAAACTACTCATTAAAAAATCTTTACAAATATTAAAAAAAATAAAGGAAGATAGGTGTTATATTTATGTGTTTCATGGGTAAAGCGGATAGTGTTATATAATGTGTTTGATTAATTTAGAGGATGGAAAAGTTTATTATAATTTAATTCCTAATTAATATTGATATATTTATAGTGTTAGTTTATTTTATATATATCTATATAAGAATATTATTGAAAAACGATGGGTCGTTAAAATTTAGAACTTAAAAAATATTAAAAATCATCGATTAAAAACTATTAAAAATTATCGTAAATTGATTATTTTACTTCAATTTTATTTAAATTATATTATATTATATTTTTATGTAATTTGATAAAGTCAAAATATTTACATAACAAGATAGGATAGAACATTACAATATTTTTTCCATATTAGATTAGAGAGCAGCTTTTGGAACAATTATTAACCAATCTAGATCCATCTTGAGAGGGATCAAATCCCTTAAGGTGCAAACCTCTTTTACAATGAAAAGAGATTTGATCCCTCTCAACGCTGGGTAGATCTAGAGTTAAGATGGATCTAGTTTGGTCTTTCCCCCTTTAAAGAGTTTTCCCCATTTAAATAGACTATATTCCATATGAATACCATGGCTCAATACATTATTTTTATTTTAATGTATGATTATTTTTATTTACATGACGAGATAAAACATAACATTACAACATTTCTTTTGTATTAGAGATTGGTGGTTGGTGAGAGTATTTGGATGCAATTACTATTCACACATTTATAAAAACATCGTGATTATTTAAAAAAAATCACTATCACTTATAATAATTTATTCGTAATTTATAAAAAAATATACTTTTACTTGTAACAAATACTTTTTAACTCTCGAGCCATTAACCTATTTCTTAAAATGGACAAAGAATCCAAATTTTAAATCATACTCTAAAATGTGAAAAAAAAAAATATACCCACATTGTTCATTATCTTATGTTTATTTTTATTATTTTAGGAACTATTTTTTAAAATGAACAAAGAATCACAATTTTAAATCAGACTCTGAAATGTGGAAAAAAAAATATACCCACATTGTTCATTATCTTATGTTTATTTTTATTATTTTAGGAAGATTTGTTTTATGTTTATTTATATTGTAATTTTATAATTTGAAAGTGAGATGAGTAAATTTAATAATTGAGAATATGTATTTTTCAAAATTTACTTATTTAATAAAGAAATATAAATTATATATAAATTAAAAAATTAAATATAAAAAATATTTATTTTATAATTAAATTTTTTTATATATTAATGTGAATATTTGCAAGGTATTTTAATTTTTTAATTTTTTTTTTCAATTATATCAGTAATCATTACCACTATATATTATATTATGTAATTTAATGATTTAGAAGGTAAGAAAGTCAATATTATGTTAAATATTTTGGAATTATAATTTAATTTAGGTATAGGTAAGATATTTTAAGAAAAAGTGTTTTCATCTTCAACTTTCTTGTCAAACGGATTATTTCATTTTATGGTATTTTGGGAATTGTCCAACACACAATTTCATTATGAAATGAGAGATATATTTATATTTATATTTATATTTTATATTTTATTATTATTTAATAATGTTAATTTTATTCCTTATGCATTAAAATAAACAAATATTATTAATTTTAAATCAATACTAATTATTCTTTAAAATATATTTTTATTTTATTTTTAATTTTTAGAAATTAAACTATTATATTAATATTCTATATCTTTTTGTTTTCTTCTCAATTTTAATATTTTCAAATCTTAAAAAATAGATATTTATTTAAGTATCAATGAATAGTTTAAAATAAACAAATAATAACATTGTCCAAAACAAGCTCTAACATTATTCACAATATTGTCATAACTCTTCTCTTTTATGCTGGTGATATAGTTCTTTTGGCAAGAAACCATTATTATCTTGGCAAGCAACTCAAAATCTTCTATGATTTCTACTCCAAGATGGGTATAACTGTAAATATCGACAAAACTAAAGTCATGATAATTAAATACAAAAATATCACCTATGATACTTTGATTTATGACAACAACTCCTTGGAGGAAGTTCCTTCATACAAATATCTGAGAATTGACATCCATCATAAGTTCACTTGGAATTATAACATTGAGAAAAACAAAATTGCAAGTTGGAAACGAATCCAAAATTAGTTCATAACCTACAACCTCAAGATTAAAGGAATACTCCTACCCTATCCTCCCAATTAAAATAATAATTTCCCTTGTGAAAGCATGACTATGACAAGGTATATTATGTATAAAAAGAAGTTATACAACATGGATGCCAAGAGTTTTCCAAAATTGCTTCTATCTCTGGCCAAGATTTCCACCTTCAGCTCAAGCAAGGGTGGCATAAGGATACCTAGTCTTCGCTAGACCATTGGGAAACAAAGGAGGAGATAATCTTGCAAAATTTGGATAATATAAAAAATATTACTTGCAGATTTAAGGAAAAATTGTGGGGATATAAAGAGGTGGAGGGAAAAAGGAAATTGTGATATTATAAGGAGGTGGCCTAACCCAATCTTGAAAACCAAAATTATATCTTTGTGTTAACTAGTGTTAGGAAGAAAATGAACATCGCCAAGATTAGAACTAATTATCATAAGCTTCATAGTGAAACTAGTTGTTGGTCAATTCCCAAAACACCATGTGATGAAAGAGTTTGTCACATGTGCAATGCTAGAAGGTTGAAGCTGAATTTTTTTTTCTCTTAGATTGTCTATCTCATACTCACATTTGATCTAATTTTCAAAATATTTGTCACACTACCAACCTTCTTGACCTTTCATCTTAGCAAAACTACGGTGATATGAGAGAGTTTCTCTCACTTTTTTTTAGCATAGAAATAAAATGTTAAAGAATTCTAATTAATCTCTTACCTTCTTAAGGTTGAGGATACCATATAAGTTTTAGTGGATATTAATCATCGTTATCATCATATCTTAGCTCTATTTATAAGATTTGACTGGGATTATTATAATTAACAAAAAAAAAATAATTAAGTGACAAATTCATTAAATTTAATAGTTATCACTTAGTTTATATGGTTAATTTGTATATATTAATAATTCTAGTTTAGTTTATATTATTAATTTGTAATTATTAATTTATGAAATAACGACTTTGAGGGAGCAGGGGCCTGGTGGCTAAAACCCCAGCTGGCTTCACCCCCTATTTCATGTTATCTTCTCTCTTTTAAATTGGTTCGTGATTCACCATGGCCACTTGCAGGTGTTGTTCTTGGAGTTGGGGTTGTTCATTGCTAGTGCTACCTCACTTCGCTGGAGCTGCTCTCACCGACATGATTCTCGTGTTCGGACTTTGTCGTAGTGGTCATGGTCGCTCGCTTGGGTACGATTGTTGTCTTCTTCATTACTCCTTTGTCGCCACCTATTCACTTAGGCATCCTCTGGTTTGGGTTTTCTACTAATATGGCGTGGTCTGTTTCTTTGACTCCGAGGTTCATGTTTCGAGATGCGGCCTAGCCGACAAATTCCTCTAGTATCTTCCATCGATGTCGCCTACGTGTCGGGCTCGTTTGTGGCGTGTTGCGGTTTGAGGGATCTGTTGAGGCCTGGTTGGGGTCGTGGGCCCTTATTTTGGGTTCATCCCATGATATATGTTGGTCCCTTTGGGGATTTATTGTTGGAAAGAGTTTGCGCCCATTTGTTATACTTTTGGCGAGTTTCGACCCTTAACAAAATTACGGGTTTTTTGAGGGAAAAAATTATAAAAATTAATTTGAGTGATTGGTATTTTTTCTTTTCAAGTTTTTAATTTATATAATGAATACTTATTCTTAGAGGCAGTTTAATTGGTGACTCGGTGTTATGAAGTATGATTTGAACTATTACATTCAAGTTTCAAATTTTTTATATTCAACCCAAAAAAAACCTTATTTGGTTTTTTTTAATCTTGTTATTCTATTATTGTTTTGGTTTATTTGTATGGAGTTCAAGCTCATATAATCTTATACTTTTATAAGCGATTGTTTGAGAGATTCATGTTGGAAACCCTAATGCTTTCAGTTGTTTTCTTTTTATTGAGAAATATTCCATTGCAGGACTATGCCATTTGTCAGAAACCCCCTCATCTTGTATCTTTTGATGCAAATCTGGTAAAAAGGGGGAGCTTGTTTTGTAGCGGGGCTCTTCTTGCATCTAAGCTGAGGTCACTGCTCTAGATCTATTGAACTTTTTGGTCTTTGTGAGGCCAATTTTTGTGGGGTTCTTTCAATCTACAAGTGAAAGCCATCAATATAGTCTTTACGCCCGCTGCTAGAATTCAAGATCGGACAGGAATCCCCTCCGTTTTTGAGTGGCTCTTATACAAAGGTAGGCAACTTCAGGAAGCAAATACACTCAAAGATTATGACATAGCCAAGGGTGATTCAATCTGCCTAGTTTCAAGATTAAACTATGGAGCCAAAGGTTGGGGTGAGTCCTTTGCCTCTTAGTCGAAATCCTTTAAAAATTTCCTTAAGTCAAGGCTCTCACATTTGACTCTCAAAGAACTATCACGGCCAACCTTCATTGTGTATTAAGCAGAAAAAAATCCAACTGTCAAAGTGGATCATCCACAATCCTTTGCTTCTTTTATGGATTACTTATGACATGCCATTATTTTATGTCTTAATGTGTTATGGCCATTGGCGCTTCTAGAATGGGTGCATAAGACTTAGTCCCTGAACAGAGATCTTCTTTTTGTTTGAAGGGTTTCTTTATGGTGTATTTTAAAGATCTTCAGGATTACCATAAGGTTTTTTTTATCAAGGACCTTGGTTTTGGGGCTGATCTGATATTTGTTGTAAGTCATGGTTTCTTCGTTCTAACCCTCTTTCTATGAAAACTCTGTACACTCTGGTTTAGGTAAGACTCCCAAATTTCCATCTCCATTTTCTACATCTAAATATTCTAGTTGACGTGGGTACCTTTCTCGGCCATTTTATTAAGATAGACTTAGACAAGCTTGAGAGGGGTATTGTAACCTTTTCCCGCATATGTGTTGAAATAGACCTCAACAAGCAATTGCTGAATAAAATCCTTCTTGAGTGGGACATTAATTTATTTTTGCAATCGGTGGACTATGATAACATTGATTTCTATTGCAGGATCTATCAACATCCCGAACACCTTCAAAATGCCTATCCTTCTTCTTAAGGGTCCTCTCCCATCTCAGATGCCAAGCAAAAGAGCCATGGATGGCAAGATTGAAAAGATGCAAGAGGATCTCATAATTCTTTGGCTCACAAGCAGGAAAACATGCAACAACAGAAGACTCCTACCACCAAATTGAATCCTTCAAACTTAGTTCAACCACATGTTGCGTCATCTCATCCCTCAAATTAGATGGTCCATGGTCCACCCCTCGACTGGAAATGAAAGAGACTCCACCATAATCTTGGCTTTGTCAATGAGTGGGCACAAACGTTTCCAAGAATCAGAGCACTCAGATAGTGATAAAGAAACAATAAATATTATTGAACCCAGACTAATGGAATTATCTCAAATAAGTGCAGTCATGCTTTCCTCTGCATCTGTTCAAGATAACTCCTCGAAATGGATTGATGTCAGTAAGAGAAAAGGGAAAAAGAAAAACCCATGATTAATCCTGGTATTTAAGACTAGGACTTTAGTAAATGTATTGTCTTGAACTGTATTGATCTGTGATGGATGGAATGATGTAATTTGTTATTTTGAGGTAATACAAATTAACTTTATATATATATATATATAGTTAGAATGATTTAGATTAAACTTGAAATGAAATGCACTAATTACTAATAAACTTGATATTATATTTAATGACATGTTAATTCGATATAATATATATATCATTAATTGTTAACTTCATGGATTAAAATGTCAGAATCCATGAAGGTATTTACAACAAGTAAATATTTCATTAAAAATTTGAAATTAAATAAAACCAACCTAGATCCATTTTAACTCAAGATGTATCAAGCAACAAGAGGGAACAAATCTCTCAAGGCGTAAACCTCTTTTTTGAGAGCGAAACTTGAGAGAATCTCGAGTTAAGATGGATCTAGGCTATATTACACAAGAATACCATGGAGAAAACCACGGGTTGTCAAAATCTAAAGTCCAAAAACCACTAAAGGTAAATTTTTTATTTTAGTAATTTTTTATTTGTATTTGTATTTTTATGTAATTTGACGAGTCAAAATATTTACATAATAGGACAAAATATTACATCTCTTCCATGTTGGGTTGGAGAGCGTCTCCCAATGAAAAATATATTAGCTTAGATCCATCTTAACTCTGGATCTACCAAGCGCTCAAAGGGATCCAATTTATTTGAAGAGGTTTGCAACTTCGATTATCAAAACCTGGAGCCCAAAAACACCAACCATAAATTGACTATTTTATGTCAATTTTATTTTAATTATTATTTATTTTATTTTAATATAATTTGACCAAGTCACAGAGGTTCAGTGGTGTACGATGTGGTGGTTGGATAGGATAGTTGTTTGGTATAAAGTGTGGTGTGATGGTGGAAGAGAGACATAGAAACACCATTGGACCCACTCAAGAGGAGTATGTCTTTTTGCAAGGTGTTGGCCAAATGATGTGGACTTGACTTCGAGTTTGAATGGTATTTAGAAGGGAGTAGGTAATGGTAATTTTTATGTAAAGGAACCACACGTTGAACTCAAGTACTCACACATACATCCTAACAAGAAGCCAAAAAATTGGTCAAATTAATTGAGATACCACAACACATTTTTTTTAAAGAAAGCTAAATAATAGGTCAAATAAATTCAGATCAAAGCCAAAGAGTTTGTTGAGCACACAATCATGCAAGTTTATATTTTTACATATTTCTTTTTCTAGAATTTAAACTCTCTTTTTTTAACATTAGATATAAAAAAAGTGATAGTTGTTTCTATCCACTATTTCAAGTAAACTAGAATTTTTGTTAATAAAATATTAGTAGCAATTGTACCAAATGTTGCAAAAGAAACGTCGTAAGGCAATAACATATAGTACTAATTATTGCTTCTTTGACAACTATTGAAAGACAAAAAATATCGACAAAAGGCAAGGACCATGCTACATTGAAATACTGCTATAATGCTTCCATGAGCTTTACAAATCATGAGGCCTATGTTGAAGTTAAAGATGCATGGATATTTTTTCTCTCGAGAATATGTTATTTTATGTTATCTTTTCTTTAGGTATTCTTCTTGCCAACTTGAATAATCTTAAGGCTGTACTATAATGAACTTAGCTTTTGTACAAATCCTACTTCCATATTGATAAGATTTCATATGGATGTCGTAAACAATTTTATGTTGATTTGATATGTTTTTTTTCTTCTTGGGTTCTTGTCCTATTAAAAATTGTTTGATCTACTATTTTTCATTGTATTTATGAGTTTCTTAAAAGAAAGTGATTTATATTTCAACAGTTGATATGAATTTGGTTGCTTGTGTTCCTTGTGTAGATAATAAAAAATAACAAGGCTTCAAAAAAGAGTCAAGGGATCTCTACTTGAATGGTTCATGAGGCACAATACTTGCTAAGGTTTTGCAAATGGGGTAGCAAGCTAAGTGGGCTTGATTGTGGGGAAAAACTCCACAGTTAAGCGCGCTTGAGCCAGAGGAGTTCTGGGATGGGTGACCTCCTGGGAAGTCCTGGTTACCGGGTGCAAGCCCTGGAAGTGATGATTGATGCTATGTGATTCGTTCTCCACATTTCACTAGTTTCAATCCCACTTCTTCACCCCTGTGAGCATCACCCGATGCAATGAGTGCTAAGTGAACTATTCAAAAATCATGAGAAATTAGTCAGTTACGACTACCTCTCATGGAAATGGTCATACGTTTGAATGACTTACTTAACGCAGTTGAATCCCAAAAATGATATCTAATATAATGCACTGCGTAAATCCCCCATACTTAAATTCAAAAAAGAGTCAAGGGATCTCTACTTGAATGGTTCATGAGGCACAATACTTGCTAAGGTTTTGCAAATGGGGTAGCAAGCTAAGTGGGCTTCATTGTGGGGAAAAACTCCACAGTTAAGCGCGCTTGAGCCAGAGGAGTTCAGGGATGGGTGACCTCCTGGGAAGTCTTGGTTACCGGGTGCAAGCCCCGGAAGTGATGATTGATGCTATGTGATTCGTTCTCCACATTTCACTAGTTTCAATCCCACTTCTTCACCCCTGTGAGCATCACCCGATGCAATGAGTGCTAAGTGAACTATTCAAAAATCATGAGAAATTAGTCAGTTACGACTACCTCTCTGTCACACGGAATCGGTCAAGGGTGCGGACACAGCTGACCTTCCTAGAAGTCTAAGACATTCTAATGACAAACAAGACAAAATGGAGTGATCTTTCTCTAAATATACCTTTTAAAACATGAAAACTACAAGTGTTTAGGCTTACCTTATTCCAAAACGCTGTTGTTGTAGTCCGTCCTTGCCGATCCGGATGAGCTCCTCCTTCATGTCAATTCCTGCAACTACAAACAATCAAACAATTACCAAGCACTTGCATTTCATATAATAAAACATATATTCAACATGCAGACCAAGGAACACATGAAATAACTCATTAACACAAGCTATTGAGAAAAATAAACCAGTTTGTATTAATAACGAAACAAAGAAACTCTTACAACCTGGCCTTGGTGTTGTGCAAGTTCCTCCCAGGGTCCATCAAGGGTCTTCCTCTACTTTGACAAAGCTCACCCACTTCCAAATAGAACAAGTAAGGGTGACAATCTCTCCTCACAAACTTCTAAATGGGAGTCCTAATTCCTGCAGCATTTACCCAAAGAAATCTATAGCTTTCAACCTCCTCTCCCTCTGGCTCAATGTATTTATTTATAGTGCTGTAAAGAGGTTATTCAGGTCCACTATCAATGGGATCATCCCCCTCTTTGGGTGGGATAGCTCCCTTATTGATGGGATAAGTTCCCCCTTAATAGAGATACATGAACCAACTGGAGGCGCATCCATTTCATCAAACCGACCTCTAGAATGTTCTAGAAGTAACCACAAGTAACTTTTTTAAGATGAAACTCGCGCATTTTGCCTTTTACAGAAGGACGCACCTGTCCCTTAACATACAGAGCGTCCATGGACGCAGTTTTTGTGAACATGGTCAGCGTCCCCGCAGGTAAGGCTAGAGAGAACCTGCGACCCCAGAGATAAACATAGTTTTTACAAGACTTTCTCTCTTCTTTGAGTTTGAGATGGATAACAGAGGCATAAGACTTGCCTAAAAAGGGTAGCATGACTGTTGATTTGAGCCATACTAACTGTAAGTAGTCAAGGTGACATTTTTTAGTGTAACAGATTGCCCCCTAAAGTGCGAAGCCTGGAATAGATTAGGGTTTTGTAATTCTAGGAAGGGTGAAGCGCTTTATCATTTCAAGGATTGTCTTGTGGATGACATGGTTGGAACCTGCAATTTTCAACACAAAATACATGTATAAGATTATATCATCACTGAGGTAGGCATTCCCATACTTAGATTCAAAACTTTAACTAATGGACTAACTATTCTGATACAGGAATGATATTGCAGTACATCATTTTTATAGACTTTTGTAGACACAGTATGGACGCAGCCATCTGTTTATGATTAGTCTACATAGATAATGAATACAAAACTCCTCGCAGCCTGGATGGTGAAAACTAGATCCAGGGTCTTCACTTCTACTTCCCGAATTGGTACGATTCTAAGCATGTGATTAAATGATTTGATGTCGAACATGTTAGAAACCACTTGATTACCAGTCAATGATGTAAACTGTTAACAAGCGTGGGAGAGACCACCAGTAATGTCAATGGTTCTCAAAGTACCAAGCACAACCCGTGAAATGTGAATAGATGTTTTGATGTCGAACACTTCACGGAATCCTTTGATCGAAAGTCAATGATGTAAACTGTCGTCAAAGGCGAGAAACCTGCCATTGATGCATGTAGACTTCAAGGTACTGTCGATTCCTAAGTCATCTTTCTAGATAATGTGTCGATGTCGATAGAAAGTGACTCGTTGCAGGCAAGCCTGCAACACGAAATCATTGTTCAAGTTGAAGAAATGTTGCTGTAAGGACTGACTCAGGGATAGTCAAATGGATGACAAGTATTTTGCAGATGAAAGTTTTGCTTGCAGACCTCTTGAACACATAACGACACGACAGATGGTTTGGTGACGAATAACTCAAAGTTAATCCCTGGAACCCGGTTAAAGACTTTCAAAGTGATTTGGTCAACTGTGAGGTAAAAGATCTCCCAACCCAGGTGAATGAAAAGTGTCGTGTTCAAGAGTGGTAATAAAGTTTCTTTTGAGACAAAAGGTAACAAATAGGTTCATTCTTCTCTCTTTTCCCCCACCATTTCTGGCAAGTACCTCTTTATTTTTAACAAGCTTGAGGAGGATAACATATGCTTGATTATAAGCTCATCCTTCGGACGAGTCCAACCTAGTTTAAATTCGAACCCTAGGAAGGAGTGGTTTGTTCCTGTTTGTAATTGAACAGGTCCTTTACTGTAAAAGTTTAACGAGCCCAGTATAGGAGAAACTCGGCGTTTTTCAATTTTAGAGAGTCTGAAAAACTTAAGGAAACTCCACGTTGAACTTTTTCGTAAATTTGTGTCCCTCAAGCCCGAAAAAGTATAAAATAATACCTGGGGGAACCGCTTGATCTTGCGACCAAGGAGTACTTTCGACCTGAAAAGTAAAAAGCGATCAAGGACACGTCGTTTTATTTCCTTATCGAGTTTGAAACGACAAAAACCCGGCAATCTTTTCCTGATTTTACGGTCAGAAAAGAGCTAAAAGGGGACCGTATTTTAATTCCGTTTTAACGAGTGTAAAAGAAACGCTCAGCAATCTTTTCATGTTTTAAGAGTCTGAAAAGGGCTTAAAAGAGAACTCCAAGGTTTCACTTTTTCGTAAGTTTTAACGAGTTCGAAAAAGGGATAAAAATGTACTCATGGTTTTCACTTTTTCGTAAGTTTTAACGAGTTCGAAAAAATGATAAAAATGTACTCATATGGCCGACTTTCAATTTAATTTACGAGTAGGAAAAGACGGAAAGATCTCGGCATTTTCATTTGTTTTACGAGAATGAAAGATAGCAAAATAATCTCGGTATTTTCATGAGTTTAACGAGTCTTGAAAATAACTGAAATTGACTCGAGATAGGTTTCATTTTTACAAAAGCTTGAAACAGAGAAAAACTATGCTTCAGAGTAGTTTCATTTTTACACAAGCTTGAAACAGAGATAAAACTGTGCTTGATGTCCCCTAAGCATAACTGCTAGAGTGCATGCCCCCCTAGCTTCATTTCATTCAACCATTTGGATGAAATGAAGGTTTAGTGACGAGATCATCTAAAAGACTTTGACCTAAAACTGTAAGAAAATTATGCAAAACACCGAAACAACTAACCTAAATATACAACTTAACATTTACGAGATCTAGTCAATCTCTCGACTCAAGTAGAGGAGGATTTGTTTCATTTTTTAACGAGCTTGACACAGGAAAATAACTATGCTCGGATTCGGTTTCATGTTTACACAAGCTTGAAACGAAAAACTATGCTTGTTACAAGTTCACATGCCCCCGGCATAATGATGCAAATCAAGGTACATGCCCCCCAAGCTTCATTGCATTCAATGAGGTGGATGGAATGAAGCTTTACTTTCAAAATCTTGGAAAGACTCGTGGGAGTTGTTTCATTTTTTAGTGAGCTTGACACAAGACGAGGAACTATGCTCATAACTACTTTCTACAATCTACCTAACAAAAAACTATACTCTAAAAAACCTTGATTTATTGTTTAACGAGCTTGACACAAGACAAGGAACTGTGCTCTAAAAAACCTTGATTCATTTTTTAATGAGCTTGACACAAGACAAGGAACTATGCTCTAAAATCCTTGTTTCATTTTTTAACGAGCTTGACACAAGACAAAGAACTATGCTCATGACTACTCTCTACAATCTACCTACTTAACCTACCCGTGTTTCATTTTTTAACGAGCTTGACACAAGACAAGGAACTATGCTCAAAAAGTTCGCATGCCCCCAGCATAATGATGCGAAATGAGGTACATGCCCCCCAGGCTTCATTGCATTCAACCGGCTGGATGAAATGAAGGTTTACTTTCAATATTTAACTTGAAAAGGGAGTTGTTTCATTTTTAAAGAGGTTGACACAAGAAAAGAACTATCCTCATACCTGATTCATTTTTTAACGAGGTTGACTCAGTAACAGGAACTATCCTCAAACCTGATTCATTTTTTAATGAGGTTGACTCAGTAACAGGAACTGTCCTAAACCCTACTTTCTACAATCTACCTACATATCCTAAAATCTAGCTGATTCATTTTTTAATGAGGTTGACTCAGTAAAAGGAACTTTCCTCCCACACACTAATTCATTTTTTAACGAGGTTGACTCAGTAAAAGGAACTTTCCTCATACTCACTGATTCATTTTTTAACGAGGTTGACTCAGTAACAGGAATTGTCCTCACACACACTGATTCATTTTTTAACGAGGTTGACACAGTAAAAGGAACTTTCCTCGGACTCCTTGTTTCATTTTTTAACGAGGTTGATACAAGAAAAAACTATCCTTGCACTCAATGATTCATTTTTTAACGAGGTTGACTCAGTAAAAGGAACTATCCTCGCTCACACTGATTCATTTTTTAATGAGGTTGACACAGTAAAAGGAACTTTCCTCACAATTCTACTTTCTAACTATCTATATAACCTATCCTTGTTTCATTTTTTAACGAGGTTGACACAAGACAAGGAACTATGCTCAGAACTCCTTGTTTCATTTTTTAATGAGCTTGACACAAGACAAGGAACTATGCTCATGACTTCCAGTTTCATTTTTTAACGAGGTTGAGACTAGAAGAAACTATCCTCACTACAGCCTATTTCATTTTTTAACGAGGTTGATACAGGAAAAAACTCTCCCCGTACCTGATTCATTTTTTAACGAGGTTGACACAGTAATAGGGAACTATCCTCACGCACACTGTTTCGGTTTTTTAACGAGGTTGACACAGTAAAAGGAACTTTCCTCGTAACATCCAATTTCATTTTTTAACGAGGTTGATATAGGAAAAAACTCTCCTCGTGACTCCTTGTTTCATTTTTTAATGAGCTTGACACAAGACAAGGAACTATGCTCATGCTTGATTCATTTTTAAATGAGGTTGACTCAGTAACAGGAACTATCCTCAAACCTGATTCATTTTTTAACGAGGTTGACTCAGTAACAGGAACTATCCTCACACCTGCTTCATTTTTTAACGAGGTTGACTCAGTAACAGGAAACTATCCTCACAGCACTGATCATGGCTTCTAACTGGAAGAAAGACATGTCAATGGACATACCTTGATCATGGCTTCCAAGAGGTCTTCATCAGAAGGAAGAATACTTCTCTGGAAGGAACACATGTCAAGGGACTCAAAAGGGATAAGAACATCGTGTTCAAGTAACCCCATAGAGTTTTCCATGTCAATTACCGGATCTAAATCAACAGTGAGAGGCTCACTTACATCGGTAACTGAAAACATGGGACCGGTTGCCACATAATTAACCCGTGGCAGGGTAGATACCACTTTAGAATCAGGAACAGTTAGGGGTGTCATATTATTGGTAGTTGAAACAAGACTAGGGAACGAAAGCTGGTCTACAGTCACAATACTGCCATTGTGAGGGAAAGACATCACGCTAAAGAGTGTCGATACGACAGCCTTCATTTCATAGACATAGTCTCGCCCAAGGAGTAAATTGAAATCCAAGGGACCTCGAACTACCATAAGATCAATACAGACAGTTTTACCTTCCAAGGTAATAGAAAACTTAGGAAGGATCCCTAAAGGTTCACTAATGGTTCTGTTAAAAGCTTTCAGATTCTGCGTAATAGGCGCAAGCTGAGGGGAACCCAAAGCTTTCCAAACAGTTGAGGATAAAATACTAACAGAAGCACCCTCATCTACCTGAGTACGATGTATGTCCCTACCACCAGCCTTGACAATGACTTGGAAAGGGATGGAGGAAGGAAGACGAGGTTCTGTCAGTCTATTCCAATCAAAGGAAAAGACCTCACTGCTTGGAGGGGGTTCTGTAGAAACAGGTGAAATGCCCCCCGGCATAGAAGAATCTGATGTAACAAGAAGAACCTGAGCGGTGTGAAGTTCACTCTCCAAAGGGAAAGTGGGATCGACCGAATGTGAAATTGAATCGACCACTTGATCAACTAATTGATCATCAACCTGAGTGACATGAGTTTCACTCTCCAATGGGAGAGTGTGATCGACTGTACTTGAATTTAAATCAATCACTCCGTTAGTTGACGGTAGGTTGGGAGAAAGTTTACGGTAACCAGTTGGAAATTCTTGCTGTGGAACAGTAAGGTTTTCCAACAATGTTGAGGCTTCATCCATGTGAGGGCAAATGTGAGTTTGATGACTCCCTTTGCATAACTTACAAGGAAACCTAACTTTACCCTTTTTCCCAGGAACCTGACTATCACTGGTTGATGGATCAACGGAAAGTTGATGAGATTTTTCTGACCATACTTCCAAGACCTTTGGAATACTAGGACAATTGACAAGGAAGTGGTCACCCTTACAAAGCCTGCAAGGGTATTTGGGTTTACGATGCATGTCGGAATTTTCCTCAACACAACTAACACTTACAGCCACGGTTGGTTGGTTGACTTCTTTCTTATCTTGCTTCTTCTTCTTCTTCTTCTTCTTCCCTTTCTTCTTCTTCTTAGCCTCTTGGTTACTAGCATCAAGGCTTTTACCAGGCGAAGAGGAAGAAATGGAGGAAGAAAAATTAGGCGAAGAAGGTAAAGGGTCAACAGAAGGTTGGTGATGTTGAGATGGTGAACTCTCTTGAGGTGAAGCATCCGGTTGAGATGGAACAATTGGAGTATTTTGGGCCAACGAAGTTGAAAATAACCATATCGGTAAACCTATTGTAAATCCAGGTAATGACAAAGTAGCCATATAAGGAGGACCAACATTTCCAAAGTAAGGAAAAGTACTAGGATTCTCATTAGGAGGGGTTCCTAGGTTGATAAATTCCGGAACATTTGCCATTATATTCAACTTCAGTGAATTTTATTAACAATTTAAAACTAAAATTAACAATTCACAATTCACACTTAACAACTAAAATTCACAATTTACACCTATGGTCTCTAAAAGTAAAAACAAACAAATTAACACGCGCTATCAAATCTAGGAGTCAAACCACACACAAACAGTAAGCTCTCCGGACCGAAAACACTAGTTGGTGATGAAGCCCAACCTCGCAGAATTCGGTACAGAAATGGCGGGTGGAACAGTTACCCCGGCAACCTGCTTAATGAATAGACCGGCACAAGTTCCTCCACTTTAACCGTCTCGAAGTGAAGTGAACCCCCCGGAAAATCCAAGTGAGTATAGCCGACGTCTGCTCCAGGTACAGTGGGACCTTCCCTCCACCGTCACCTTGGGTAGAATCCTAGAGATTATGGTCACTAAGGTTACCAATCACAACAATTACACCTGGGGGAACAGTCTAAACTCCGACAGCACGCAAGGGCAGAGTAACAAGCTCAATCCCCTTACCGGCTCCTTGACAATAATCCAAGGTTTACCGATAAGTGACCCCTGGCTCCTCGACAATGGTTAATCCGAGGTTTACCGTTTGTAATACGTACTATCTGGCGTCGTTCCCAACGAGGGAGGAATGATCCCCTCACTGGTTCGGACACGAGCTCGTGCTTCTCCTTTAAGAGGAGCTTTCCCAGAGTGTAACTGAAATAATTGGATTTGATCTACTCAAGATAAACTATCTGTTTGGTTTTGTAGTCTTGGAGAGTTAAGTACTCACCTACTCCAAGACCCTAGCCTAAGCTATGTTGGTGTTTCAGAGCCCTAGAAAAATAAAAATTACTAGATGAATTTTAATTAAGCGCTGTGTTATTAAGGCTGTTATTACTCAAATGGGTAAATGGAGATGAAACCAATGGTGTTATGACCCGACTCAACTGAATGCAATCGAATATGATAATGTAATCTTTTCAATTCGATGAATCCTAACTAAAGTAAGGAGAGAGTTTCCATTCACTTCCAACAATGCAAAAAATTGATCATTAAGAGAAAATATAACAAATTCTCTAATGCACTAATTTTATCAAGAAAAACTAATGCAAATCAATTCCAAACCATTTTTTTTTTATTTTTATTTTTGTGTAAATTCAAATCAAAGAAAACTGATCTAAATCTACGATTGATTTTTCAGAATGTAAACTATGCAATTGTAATCTATGCACAATTCACATGAAAAGTATGCAAATGTAATCTATGCACATTTTTCATTCATATTCTGAAACTGAGAACTCTAATTATGCAAATGTGATCTATGCAAGAGAATTCTCAAACATAAGATGATTCTAATGTAATCTAAGAACCAATCAAGTGCAAGTCGAGAAAATTGGGTGAGAGTTCCAAAGATCAAAACATAAAAACACTCAAAGGCGATTAACACTCATACACAATTTAGCCCCCCCCGGCGAATGAGGGGGAAATTTTTTTGCAAAAACAAAAGCAAAAAGATGCAAAATTGTGAAAAGACTGAGAGAAACCTCCAAGTAATGACCAAAGGAAATCAAATTAAGAATTTCTCAAAAAAAAGACTCAAAACACCCAATTGATGAAAGCTAAAAGCAGGAATGCTAATGAAACAAGTTCAGGTGAAAATTTTTGACAGGGTACTAAAGGATCTGGGCAGAAAACACTAAGAAAAACCAAAATCTAAAAGCAATTAAAGCAAAAATGGAGTTTTCCTAAATTTTTACAGGAAGACGCAGGCAACCCGTTAGAACAGGCGCGGGCCCGCTCTGTGCAAACGGCAACAGCGCGTCCAAAGACGCACTGTGCAGTACTCAGAGGGTGCGTCCTTCTGGAAAAGTTAAGAAAAACCAAATCTAACTAAATCTAAAGCTAAGCCACCCAAATACTAATTCTCACAGTCAAAAACCAAAAAATAAAAATGATTTTCTCAGAGCAAAGTTCACACAAAGGAAAAGACTCTTCTCATCAATGGAATCTCCCTAGTGGAGTCGCCAATTTGTCACACGGAATCGGTCAAGGGTGCGGACACAGCTGACCTTCCTAGAAGTCTAAGACATTCTAATGACAAACAAGACAAAATGGAGTGATCTTTCTCTAAATATACCTTTTAAAACATGAAAACTACAAGTGTTTAGGCTTACCTTATTCCAAAACGCTGTTGTTGTAGTCCGTCCTTGCCGATCCGGATGAGCTCCTCCTTCATGTCAATTCCTGCAACTACAAACAATCAAACAATTACCAAGCACTTGCATTTCATATAATAAAACATATATTCAACATGCAGACCAAGGAACACATGAAATAACTCATTAACACAAGCTATTGAGAAAAATAAACCAGTTTGTATTAATAACGAAACAAAGAAACTCTTACAACCTGGCCTTGGTGTTGTGCAAGTTCCTCCCAGGGTCCATCAAGGGTCTTCCTCTACTTTGACAAAGCTCACCCACTTCCAAATAGAACAAGTAAGGGTGACAATCTCTCCTCACAAACTTCTAAATGGGAGTCCTAATTCCTGCAGCATTTACCCAAAGAAATCTATAGCTTTCAACCTCCTCTCCCTCTGGCTCAATGTCTTTATTTATAGTGCTGTAAAGAGGTTATTCAGGTCCACTATCAATGGGATCATCCCCCTCTTTGGGTGGGATAGCTCCCTTATTGATGGGATAAGTTCCCCCTTAATAGAGATACATGAACCAACTGGAGGCGCATCCATTTCATCAAACCGACCTCTAGAATGTTCTAGAAGTAACCACAAGTAACTTTTTTAAGATGAAACTCGCGCATTTTGCCTTTTACAGAAGGACGCACCTGTCCCTTAACATACAAAGCGTCCATGGACGCAGTTTTTGTGAACATGGTCAGCGTCCCCGCAGGTAAGGCTAGAGAGAACCTGCGACCCCAGAGATAAACATAGTTTTTACAAGACTTTCTCTCTTCTTTGAGTTTGAGATGGATAACAGAGGCATAAGACTTGCCTAAAAAGGGTAGCATGACTGTTGATTTGAGCCATACTAACTGTAAGTAGTCAAGGTGACATTTTTTAGTGTAACACTCTCATGGAAATGGTCATACGTTTGAATGACTTACTTAACGCAGTTGAATCCCAAAAATGATATCTAAAATAACAAGTCTTATTTTATCCATTGTAACACAATTCGTACTTGGAAATGACTCAACAAAACCGAATATAAAGAATATAACTTGAGTATAGGAAACACTCTAAAAAAGCTAGGCATAAAACTAAACAAATAAAATAACCCAAAAAAAACCTCGACTTTTATAAAAATTCTAAGAAAACATCTCTGGATTAAGCTTGCCTCATAGACATCAAAATGAACATACAGGCATGTAAAATTAATGGCATTGTTGTGGGGAAAAATGCCTATGCAGGACGATCCTATCCACCTAAGGTGTGACAGTGCCTTAGCAACAAACGAATACAACTATTATGATTTCTTCCTTTATGAAATGTGAAAGAGGGGAGATTGGTAGACTTACCGTTGTCTTCTGGTTGTCCCTCGATCTAGATCCTCTTCTCTTTGGGTGTCCACAGCTACTTGCCTCCTCGCTTGCTCAAGAGAACAGCTACTTGAATCCCACGAGATCACAAGAGAACAACTACCTGTGACAAGAGAACAGCTACTTGCGACAAGAGAAGAACACAACACAAAGGAAAATATACATATTCATAAATGATTCAAGATTAGAAACAAATCAAATACACTAATGCAATTATACAAAATACACCAGCATATAGGAAAGAATCAAGATAGCTTTATTGATTGATAACAAGGTTCAGGAAGAGATACAACCCATAGGGCTCCAATCCAGCATCTCCTTCCCAGCAGAATGGAATTCCTTCTTCAGCTCCCTTCAAAGCATTAAGCACCCAATGTTTCCAGTCACAAACCAACAACAATTCTTTGCAATAACAAAATTCCAGCCTTTAGATCCCATGGAGGAGAGATCTATATATAGTTATTTTGGAGAGAGGATGAGTCAGCTTGAGATCTGACTAGTGTCCTCTTTCTCTCTCAGTTCTTGAGTCCACTTGGAGGTTCTTGCTTCCACTTGGAGATTTGGAACCTCTTACTCATCACCAGTCGAATTCCTTGATGCAAGTGTCATTTTGGAAGCTTCCTGGGCATTGAAACCTTGAGGAATGAGCCTGCCACTTGTCCAATTACGCTCAGCGCAGGTAGCCTTTGTTGGATTTGACATTCAACGCAGGTAGACAGTGGAGCAGCTGACATTCAGCGCAGATGCTCAGTGGAGCAGTTGACATGATCCAGAATTGGCTTGTTTTTGAGTGTTTTCAGGTGGAGAACTTCTGTGAATTGCTGTGGTTGGTTTGCCTTGTTCCTCTAGGGGTAGGAACAACATGTTTAGGGACTTTGGATCCCTTAGATTATGGACATTTCATGCTCGAGGCTGTAAGGCACAAAAATGTCTATAACAGTTGCCCCCTAAAGTATGAGGCCGTTTATCGGGTGAAATGCTTTATCCAGGAGGGTCCGAAGTTCATCCATCTACTGGGAGGAGACCTGTAATAAAATACAATACAATACATTATGATTCATACTGCTTTCATGATCTAGCTGAGGTGGGCATTCCCATGCTCAGCTTTATAAATCCATTTTTGTACATAGAACAGACGATCGTCTGATGGTAGACTGATAATTTTGGCGAAATTATTATCCTTTGAGTAGGATGATCATCTGCTGCAATGATGTACATGTCAAATGTCTTTATTTTTCCTGAATATATATCGCAGCCCGGATGGATGAAACTAGATCCGGGGTCTTCAAACTTGTTCGATCTTCACTCTAAGTACAAGTCGATCCATGTGAGAATTGCGCTGAAGTCGAACATGGAAAGACATCGCTTGATTACCGGTCAATGATGTAAACCGTTAACAAGTGCGAGAGGAATCACCGATAATGATAATGACCCTCAAGGTACTGCAGTACAATTCACGTGCTGTGAATAAAGGACTTGGCGTCGAACACCACGCAAAATCTTCTGGTCGAAGGTCATTGATGTATACCTGTCGCCGGAAGTGAGAAACTTGCCATTGAGGCATGCAAGCTTCAAAGTACTGAAGGGGTTGTTCCTAGATCAACTTCTTGGATAATGAGCTGATGTCGACAAGAAGCGATTCGTCAAAGGAGGGCCTTGATGAATCCCACATCAGTGACACGGAACGGAGCTAATGATTTTAATGGAGGTGAAAACGATCTGTGACATATGATTCAGGGTGGCGGTCATGAATGGATGAAGGATAATGTATGGTAGTGGATGGGACCCAGTTGACTCTTTCTGAATGACTTCTCTTGAACATATGGCGACACTGATGCGATGGATCGGTAGCATTACCCCAAATATGGATGGTATGGCGAGACCATGGTGATGTGACCGGTGAATGAAACAACCCAACCCGATTGTGATACGGAGGAAAAGTGTCATGTTCAAGAGCGACCTGCTACCATCAAAGTTTTCTTGATTTTCTCCCAATTTTTCCCCAGTCATTGCTGACCAGTACCTCTTTATTTTTGTCAAGCTTGAGGAGGATAACATATGCTTGTTCTATAACCTGCCCTTCGGGCAAGCCCATCGCTATGTTTTAACAAGCTTAGCGATAGTGAAACTCGTTCTCGTCTAAAGACAAGTTTGTCGCTATTTAATAATTTTAACGAGTCTAACGACAAGGATAACTCGATCCTTTTCATTTTTAGAGAGTCTGAAAAGGTACATAAAGTTAACTCCAAAATTCCTTTTTCGTCATCTAATCCCTTAAGTCCGAAAAAGTATAAAACGATATAGAAGGGATGAGTTTTCGATAATTTTAACGAGCCGAATAAAACAAGCGCTCGACCTTTTTGTGCAATAATCCCTCAGGTCCAAAAAGATTAAAATCTAGAGGAGGGATAACTCTTCCTATCCTTTAACGAGCTGGAAGGCCAAAACTCGGCAATCTTTTCATATTTTACGAGTCAATTGAAAAGAGCTTAAAGAAGACTCGTCTTTTGAGGAACGAGTGATAAACAGGGATAGCAACTGATTCCAGGTACAGGTTGGAATTTTCCAATCACGGCAGTGTCACAAGGATGGCTAGGTGAAATCACTCTTCGCAGCTGTTCCTCAAAATGGGTAAACAATCATATGGAGGTGAACGATCAGCCAAATGAAAAGTGGAGGTGGCAGGTGCAAACACGACCAAGGCTTTAACGGCTGATAAAATTACATTCACAGTGGTTATTTACCGGGATAGGTTCATTTTTTAGTTAAAAATGAGCTTAAACACTGGAGGAAACTCTGCTCACTGCTTATATTTATTTTTTAACGAGCATGAAGACCGCGTTAAAACTTCTCGGATCTTGCGTTTATTTTTTAACGAGCATGAACTTTATGCTAAAACTGCTCGATATATAGTCAAATTTTGATTTTTACCATAACTAGCTTTTCTCTTTTCAAGGATAGTACTGCATTCTCAATTGCTACATCAAACTTAGTTAGAAATGAATAACATTTGCATGAAAATGAGATTATAACCCTAATATTTCACTTTGAACTTCGTAAAAGCCATTAAAAGGTGTTTTTACCTCTCATTTTACCATTTCATTTGAACTCGGTTTGTTGGAGCTCTGGAGCTGCCTCTTCCCCCTTGATTTTCACCAGCTGATTCCGGGAGATTCTGCGGACGATTTTCAGCGCCGTCTGGACCAGGTAGGAGCTAAACCCTAGCTCTTTCTTTTCATGGTTTCCTTTTTCAATTCTGTGCCTGTTTTCCTGTCCCCATGAGCCCCTAGGGTTTTGCTAGGGCGCTCTGCCATCAGTGCAGGCAGTCCATTCGAAACCTGCGCTGAATGTCAAGCTGCCTTAAGGCAGTTTGACCTTCAACGCAGGTAGGACACTTGCCAACTGCGTTGATCTCAGAAAAGCAGTTCTATGCACATTTTTTTGATGAAATTTTGCCAGTTTTTCATCAAATCCAGGAACTTACTCTTCCTCTTGTTTGTTTTGCAGGGATCTTTGAGAAAAATGTCCCTTACATGGCGAGAACGAGAACATGAAGAGGAGGACATGATTTCCCTCCATGACCCTGTCACGGTGAACGCGCTGCGGAACTGTGGCCTGCTAAAGTTTTTCCGTATCTCTAGCATGAGAGCACAGATCTCTTTAATGCAGTATATGCTTGATGCTTGGGATCCCATCAACCAAGTATTCTAGATTAGGGGAAAATCCATCCCCTTGACTATAGTAGACATTTACTTCTTGATTGGGTTGTCAAGGCGGGGTGCCCCCATTTCTTTGTCAGGTTCAGCCTGGGGGAATGACTTCGTGAGAGATTATGTCCGCCAGTATTGCAGGGAGGGTTCCCAGCCGAGCAGAGACGGCAAGGTTGTTATCCGTGAGATCACTGACAGGTCTCTCAGGTCCATTCTGGTAGGATGGATGGCCGGTAGCGCATCTCTACATGTTGCCAACAGATCTTACGTGCAGCACGCCTTGGAGTGTCTCCAACCGAAAGTATTCAACTAGTGTGATGCAGTACTTGCTCAGATGAAAAGTCAATTGACCAAGGTAAAGGACGGGAAGCTGAAGAACTTTGGGTATGGTTCTATTCTGACTGCCTTTGCCTTGGAGAAAATACCACTGATGCAGCCTCAGTATATCGCACTCGACTTGCCTTCTCCTACCGAGCCACGCATGCAGAGATGGGTTGATCACATGTCTAGGCATGCTGGTCAATCTCAGATTACTTTCACTGATACCTTCTTCAGGTGGTTCGAGCGTCAGGAGATGGTCTATTCCGAGTACCCATATGTTGGCATGGATTTCCGAGGCGATCCAGATTTGGTGTTACCGGATGGCGAACAGTGGGGCGCTATTGGTAAAATCTTTGACCATATTACTGTTTACTGTTCTTATTTATAATGTCCTTGTGCTTTATTCTATCAAGACTTTAATCAAACTCATGTGTGCATGCATATTTTGGTCCTGTTTGTCTAGCAGCTCGCCCGAAAGCGCTAGTTGCTGCCCCAGCAGGGGAGACTGCTGGGAGGGTTATTCTCCATGACCTTGATGTGGCAGAGACTCTTACAACTGTGCAGGAGCAGGTTGAGAGTCTTACTCTCAGCATTCTCGATGTGAGGATTGATGAGTTACCTTTACAGTTGCAGCGACATACTACTGGTGTGCCTAGACGATGGACTCGTCTCTTAAGCATGATTGCACAGGCCGTGACGTGCTATCATGAGCACCACTAGGCTAGGATGCCCCCTAGCATTTTGAGTTTTTGGGTCATATGACCGATTTTGTCTTGGTTACAGAACATTATGTATGAATGATAAACAACTTATATATATATATATATTTTGATTTTCGAGTTTTATTCTGGTTGAGTTATATGATCCATATGTACCATCATTGATGATGTGTCTCTTTTTATAAATGTCGCAAATGTCTATCTAACACATAATTTGCTAATGAGTCGGTTAATGTGTTTAAGTTTCTGGAAATATGCTGGTATTGAATTGAATCAAATTGTCTTTCCAAAATCTTAACCCTTAGGAACATGCGATAAATAGCTGGATTGCGAACGGAATATATACCATTGAGTTGCAGTATCACGAGTTGTGAGTCTAGCCTGACAATTAGTCGACGTATACCATGGGTGATGGCATCAGAGAGTAGTTCTATCAACGCGCTATACTCAGCAATGTTATTCGTTGATTTCCCAATACACACACCTCTGAAACTTACTAATTCGCCGCTTGGATAAAAAATGGCTGAGGCTGCGGAGGATAGGTTCCGCTAACTACGACTCGCTCCGTCGGCATATCCAACACATGTCTCCAGAAGGTTTGACATCTGCAATAAATGTAAAAAGGTGGATTACTCGACCAAAACAAACACTTTAGCGAAAACAAAATACAACAAAAGCATACAGGTTACTATTTAAGCATAGTAACGCTTGAGGTACAACCCGTTACGGGGTTGCGCCAGTGGAATTCCATCATAATCCATTAACTCGTAGGCTCCTTTTGCTAACACCCTTTTAACAATATAGGGGCCCATCCATAAGGAATAAAATTTATCTGCTCCCAATTTATCGGATTCTTGGTCATAAAGCAAGACCAAATCACCTTCTGAGAAGATACGGGGTTTGGCATTTTTGTCGAACTGCGCCTTGACTCGTTTCTTATGGGCTTCGTTAGCCAAAGCGGCGTCACGACGGGTTTCATCCAATTGGATTAATTCCAAGAAACGAGCCTCTTATTCCGAAGTTTCGGGGAGGAGATCAATTGTGAGTTTAAGCGACGAAATTTCGCACTGGATTAGCAAGACTGCTTCTAGGCCATACACCAGTTGGAAAGGTGTGAACCCGGTCGCGTTCTTTACCGACGTTCGGTAAGCCCACAAGGCTGAGTACATGATTAGGTGCCATCTTCTTTTATGAACCCCGATCATCCTTTGCAACATACGCTTCAGGACCTTGTTGATTGCTTCAACTTGTCCGTTGGCTTGCGGATAATACGGGGTAGAGCTGTTGTGAGATAGCCCTAGCTTGGCAGCTAATTCGACCATCATGTGATTGCGAAAATGTGATCCATGATCTGTAACTATATCCTGTGGTACGCCGAACCTGGCGACTACATGATTGAAAAAGAAAAGGGCAGCTGTTTCACCAGTGTTATCCAATGTAGGCATCGCCTCGGCCCATTTGGTAAAATAGTCAACAGCGACTATAATATACCCATGCCCCCTGGTCGAGGTGGGGTTACATTGCATGAAATCGATGCCCCATTTGGCGAAAGGCCCAACAACAACTATTGGCTATAAAGGTGCGGGCAGTCTTCTGGTTTTGCTATCAAAAATTTGACAAGCATGGCAACTTCTGACTGCGATTATGCAATCTTTGAACATGGTTGGCCAGAAGTATCCTACTCGTAAGATTTTTTGTGCTGTTGCATATCCAGATTGATGCCCCCCACACGCGCCTGAATGACACTCATTCAGGGATTTTTCGGCCTCCTCATGGGTAAGGCACCTTCTCAGAACTGTATCGATACCACGACGGTAAAGCGTATCACCGACGATCATGTAGTCTTTGGCTTGGTATCGTATACGTTTCTGTTCAGAGTGAGAGGTGTTAGGCCTGAACTTTTGGGTTTGGAGATAAACTATGATATCTCCATACCACTCATCGCTTGTAGATATCAGAAACAAATTCTCGTCCACGATTGATTCTTCGGATGTTTCATCGTTGGACGACGATGGGAGGTCGCATAATAATTCTGCGAAAACTAGAGCTTTCTTTGATTTGGATTTTACAAATTCCAGATCAAACTCTTGAAGGATCGCTATCCATTTTGAATATTTGCCCCCCAGCAACTGTCGCGACAGTATATAAGTCATGGGGTTGCAATCTGACAAAATGGTAGTTTTCCGAAAGAGGACATAATGTCGAAATCTTTGAATCGCTTGAACAGCTGCAAGCGCTAGTTTTTCAACATAAGAATATTTACTTTTTGTATCATTTAAGTTTTTACTTAAATAATATATAGGATGTTCAATTCCATCAACTTCTTGAACTAAAACCATCGCAATGGTCGTATCCGCTGTAGCCAGATACAGGTTAAAATCTCTTTGATAGTCTGGGGCATACATTAATGATGCTTTTACTAGAGAATCTTTCAGAGCATCAAAGGAAGCTTGCGCTACCTGATCCTAGAGAAAAGGTACATCCTTTTTCAAAAGATGAGTGTAACCTTTAGCAAGTTCTGCGTAATTTGGAATGAACCTCCTCAGAAAGTTTGCTTTCCCTTGGAGTTTCTGAATCTGAAGCAAAATTAATGATTGCCTGAACCTTGCAAGGGTCGAGACGAATCCCACCTTAGAGACTACAAAGCCAAGTAAACGACCAGAACCGACGCAAAACACACATTTGTGCGGATTGAGTCTTATCTTGTAGTGTCGGCAACGTAGAAATATCGCTCTTAAATGCTGCGGATGATCAGTCCACTTTCACGAATGAGCCGGAAGGTCATTGAGATAAGGTTGAACGATGTTCTTGATGTCATGGAAGGCATAATTCATTTCCCTCTGAAAGGTCGCCCCTGCGTTCTTTAAACCAAAGGATAATTTTTGATAAGCGAATGTGCCCCACGGACAAATAAATGCAGTCTTTGACTGGTCCTGTGGGCGGATATTTATTTGATTATACCCGGAAAATCCATCCATAAATGAAAAGATTTCACATCCGGCGCATTCATCAATTATCTGGTCGATGAAGGGTGTAGGGTAGTTGTCCTTTGGACAAGCTTGGTTTACATCCCTATAATCGACACACACTCTGATTGTCCCTTGTTTCTTCATAACAGGGACAATATTCGATACCCAATCGGTTAGAGGAACCGGGTAGATGAAACCAGCATGGAGGAGCTTTTCAACTTCTGCTTTAATGGCAGCGGCTTTCTTGGGGTGCACCTGCTGAAGCCGTAGTCTTACTGGTTTGACATCAGGATACATTTTAATTTCATGTTCAACGATACTCGAGTCTATGCCTGGCATTTCATCATATGACCAAGCAAAGACATCTCTGAATTCGCGAAAAAGAGCGTTATATATTTCCAGTTCTGAAGGGGAACAACCTTTGCCGACATAAATATTCTCTACAACATTTGTTTTAGTCGAGATATTTATGGCTATAGTCTCTTCAATATTGGATAAGTTTCGCTCGGAATCCACCGTATTTACAATATTTGATAGGAATTCAAAAACTGAAGGGTGGTAAAGGTCATGTTGAGTATCTTCTTCATATTCCGGAAGAAGGGAACGATGGTGGTAATCATTCCACGGTGCCCCCTCAATCAACATTGATTGTAGAATTCCTTCGTCAGTCCCATGTACTTTCGACCAAGGATCTAATGGGGTGCCATATTCTCTAGACCTATCTACCCAAACGCTTGACAAGCGTTGATTTGGGTTCGCCTCCCATGCCCAAAACATTGATTGCTACAATATTTCTATAGGGCTTGGGGGCAAAACCATTGCATGATACATGTCGACATCGTCTTTTGCGACCTTCGTGGAAGATATCATGTTGCAGGTTGCTACTAATGCTATATTTCCTATGTATATAGGAGGTGGAAGTGCAAAAGTTCCCATCATTGTGGGGTCTTTCAGTAGACCTACTCTGATATCTTGAAGCGAATGGTTGCTCTCATGGATCATGGGAATGCTTCCTGTAACTTGTGAACCATTAGGGAGGAAGTTCTGTTGGTCGACGACCGTAATCCCTCCTTCAAATGGGAATGCGATCTTCCTAAAATAAGTCGACACAACAACTGCCATGGCATAGATCCATGGTATACCCAGTAGGATGTTGTAGTCAAGATTCCCATCGATGACCTCAACATCAATTTCCACTGTTTTTCCTCCTAGTTCAACCTTCAAGTTATTAAGGATACCGTATGGGGTATAAGTCCTTCCATCGAAAGCTTTTAATGTCGTCGAAGATCGCGACAAGGTTGGAGATCCTAAAGTTTTCCAGCAACTCATCGACATAATACATGTATATGCCCCCTCATCAATAATTGTTCTGTGAATAGTTTTGTTGAGGGCTTTCACTTGAATAAGGAAAGCTAGTTGAGCTGGTAACTAAGGATCGTATCCTTTGTGATCAAAAGATACAAGATTGGAATCCTTAGGATCAACCCCACCAATAGCTGATAACAAAGCCTGCCTTTGGGATGGGCAATTCTGTAGTACTTCAAGAGTCGACATAGCGGATAGCGATTGGGCCAAATCTTCCACTATGTTATAATGTTGCGCCGCTCTGGCGCGAGGATTAAATGTCGACTTGTGTACTACTCCCTTTGGTGGTTTTATTGTTAATTCAGGAATGATGGGCAGTACAACTTCTGTCGAAGTTGTTGTCGAACTACTCGGTTGATCTTTACCTTTGTCGTTCGACAGCTGCGGATTCCCATAATCTTTGTTCCTTGTCGAAGTCAAAGCATCATTTTGCTGTTTTGAAACCGACAACATAAGCACTTGCGACGGGGAAGCATTTCCACTATCAACCAGATTTTGACCTGGGTTGGGAAATGGATCAGTTAACACAGCTGAGGTTTGCGAACTTTTAAAGAACCTCTTCAACTCAGCTTTGAATGGACAATTCTTTGTATAATGATCCTCTTCATCACATATTTGACATGGATAAATTTGTTTCCCTTTCCCAGGAGGGTTTGAAGAAGTTTTTCCAGGAGATGACTCACCCTGTTTCTTCTTCTTCCCTTTGTTTTGCTTCTTCTTGCTTCCTGGTTGATTGGTTTCTTTGCCTTTATCTGCTGATACGACATTTACTTCCAAAGCAAGAATTTCTTCTTTTGCATTTTGATTCGAATTCTTACGGGCTTTCTTAGACGAAGCCTTTATCGATTTCGTGTTTGCCGTGCCAATCACGCCATCACCGGCATGAGAGTCACTATAGGATTTAGGAGGAGGAGGAATTGAAAATTTCGATCTAGGGGTGTCGGGTATTTTGTCGTAGAGCGTGCTAGACTGAGTATAAACTAAGTCTAGATATTGTGCACGAGCAATAACTTGCTCCTCTGTTATGACTCCCCCTTTCGCCACATCTTTCATTATAGCAGGAAGTAACGACTTTATAAACCATTCAGCTAACAGCTGATCGGGAACGTATGTTTTCACCATCCTACGACGACGACGCCACTCATGTATATGATCAGATATATGAGTGGCAGTTGTCTGCTTGAAGTTGGTTAATATTTCTGTTCCCGTTTCATACCTTATCGGTAATTGAAAATGGGTTAAGAAAGTCGTGGCTAGGGAACTAAAATTGTCGAACGAGGCTCTAGGTAATTCAATATACCATTTTGCCGCTGGACCCGTTAATGTCCTCTGAAAAAGGTGAAGCCTTATCGAATCATCATTCAGGGTGTTTGATGAACACCACAGATGAAAAGTCATTACGTGATTCGATGGGTCTTCACCTGGATTTCCATTGAATTTAGGAATGTCAGATGGAAGTTTGTGAGGAATCGCTGGCCACCAAGGGGTGTAAGCAATCGGATCGTTGGTTAACCGGTGTAAATCGGGTAACTCTAAAGTTGCCACGAAAGGAAACTGTTGATTCAGGTTAGGTGAAGCATAACCAGGGTACGATGGAATTGCTTGAGCAGTAGGTCTTTGCATACCAGCATAATGTAATTGATGTTGGTACGACTGATACGGTTGGTGGATTTGACCACTGTAAAGCGGTTGGTTTTGACCGTTTTGAATATATGGTTGTCCACTGTTCGCAAAGATCTGCTGCTCAGAACCTTGGTACACTTGCTGGAATTGTGGTTGTTGGTATTGCACCAGCCATGGTTGTGAAGCCATGTTTTGTTGTGCTATGCTAACCGTTGGACCAAGGTGTGGGGTAATTGTACCCGTTTGAACCTGTGTCGCCCCACCAGTTGGCGATTGTGGTTGTGACCCATGGTCAAGGGGCTGTTGCATTACAACCTGAGAAATCTGAGGTTGACATGCAACATGCATCGCTTGAACTTGTGACACTGTTACAATAGCTGGTGTGGTTGGGATGTTCGTCATAGGTACACACTGTTGCATAGAATATACAACCCTTGGTTGTTGAGGTAGCATAGGTACCCAACCACTTGATGTAATTCCAGTATAACCTGAATACTGTTGTGAACTCCCGTATGGATACCCTCCCGGAGGGGGTAATGAAAGGGCATACTGCCCCCCATATGGTAGCAATCCGAAACTCAAGGGGATTGATTGTCCTTGGGGACTGGATTGCCCAAATTGACCTCCAAATGGATCAATCTGGCGAGTCTCAACATAAGAGTTTCCGGATATTATTCCGGATGAACAAAATGGAACAGACCACACTGTCGAAATAGTCCCTTGGTGGACTCCTTCTAGCGGTTGTGAGCTAGTTGGGACAGATGGTATGCCGGCAAACATTGTCGGAGTGATGGCAGGGGCTTCTGCTGTCGCTGTGTCATTTGACACAGTCCTAGATGTTGACGGTTGTTCAAACATTTTAAGTCTATCCAATAGATTGCCTAGCGATTCTACAGGAACTTCCACTTGTGGTGGATTAACTTCTGATGAAGGAAATAGAGTGACCCCGACTCCAAAATGGGTTGGAGTACTTGCTTGCGGATCCTCTACAATTTCCTCTATCACAATCAAACCAGGTGGAAGAGGCAGACCGTCAGGTCCGTAAAATATTTCTGGTGCCGAAGAAGGGGTTGTTTCGACAGTGACAGTAGTTTGAGGAACAAAACTCTCTGGACCGGTTACAGATGGAACTGGTTCAGTAACGCAAATATTTTCCCCCAGACTAGAATCAGTATTACTGTCCCTCTGTGGCTGTTGAACTTCTTCTATAGAGGTAGGGTTTCCAGAAATGTTTGGAGTAACCAGAATCTCAGATGTAGTTAGAACACTTGTTCTAACTTTGATGGGAGATTTTGAACCGATTAAACGAGTTCGCTTTGTCCGTACTGTTTTCGATTCCGGAGACAAAGATGGTTGACTCGTAAGCCTCCGCGAACGACGGGGTTTCAATTGACTTTCTTCTATGATTGCGGATTACTCGATCAACCAAAATACAAAAAGGGGAAAATGGTGTTTCCGAATTGAATGAATTTTATTAGATGCTTTAGACACAACTTGCTTTTTCACTTTTAAAGAGTCGAGAAAAATCTAAAGATGACTCTAGTCTCCTTCGATGTTTTAACGAGCCCGAAGTGACAAATGCTCGGATGGACTTTTTCTGTTATAGAGTCTGAAAAAGGCCAAAAGAAACTGCTCTGGAGTTCTAGGCAGAGGGTGTGCCAAACTTTTCGCAAAACCGCAGAATACTTTTTAGTGTACGGGCGGTCGATCTTCGTGAATGCTGTGTTCACTGCATTGCGATTAATAGGGCAGCCGACATGGCTTCCTAAGGATAAAAGATATATGCTTATAGGGGTCTCCCAATATATACGCGACGGTACGTGGGAGAACAATCCGTACTAGTGCTATCGTCCCTCAGGAGGAATCACCCACCTTCCACGAGATCGACAGTCACTAGGATTAACGACGCCGGAACACATCTCTAGCCTAGACCTCTATGTTGTGCGTTATGTTACAAAGCGTTGTTAGGTTCATTCAGTTTATTTTAGGTTGATCTTTTTAAAGTTTTCCTTTCAAGGTTCACCACGAGATGTATGATACAACTTCCTAAATGCAGTCTAAGATGATAAGCAAGCTTTATTATCTTTCAACTTTGAAAATCCTAGCTACTAAGGGAAAAGAATAACACTATCTTTTCTCAAAGAGAAATCAGCACACTCTAATGCACTTTCCCTAAATCCAACATGCAAACTATCAAATGCAAAATGCACAATGCAAGTGTTTGTTTTCCACTTTCTTAGTATAAATGCCTACAAAGAAAGCTTTTTGCACAACTTTGAATTTGCTTTTAAAATGATCAATACAAACAAGTTCACTTTCTTCGAAATCAACAAGGGTAGAAGAGATTACAATCACTTTGAAATTTTCGAAATAAAGACTTGTTTTGGCACTTTGAAAGAGACAAATCCAAACCAATAAGCAAAAGTAAATCTATAATCAATCTGAAAACAACCAATGAACTCTCTTCTAAGATCACTATCAATAAGATCCGAATCAAAGGCTACAGGATGACTACTTTACTCATGCAAAGGAAAACTGTAAATAACGCCACAAACACATAAAAACATTCACAGTATTTTTGTACAAAAAAGAGGCAGAATCTAAGCAAAGAAAAGGAGTTATCAGACTGGTACCTATGCTGGTTAAAGGCTACAAAAAACAGAGATCAAAACAGGGCAATAGACAGCAAAAAACCCCAGCTGCACAAAGCCACACTGGATCAGCGCAAGTCTAACACTGTGGAGTTGACATTCAGCGCAGGTAGCCTTCACGGGACCTGCGTTTAAATGTAGACTGCCTTCACAGTGCCTGCGCTGAAGGAGAAACTCTCATTTCCCCTGGGTTCTGGGTCACAAAATGCTCAAAAATCAACTGTTTCAGGCCAAATCAGAAACACAAGCAAGGTATAAACAGAGGGATGCTTTGAGAGGGTACTAAAGACTATCACAAGGATCATCAAATCATTTGTGGATCTAGTTTAGATCATAGACAAGTCCAACAACTGGATCAAAGCAACAACTTTCTACTTTGCATCCGGGAAAGATGCAGTTCGATAGTTGCTGTCAAGTCTATGAATTAAACAAATGACGAAAACACAAATGAAATGAATAAACAAGTTCTTCCCCAGCGGAGTCGCCAATTTGTTGTGGGGAAAAATGCCTATACAGGACGATCCTATCCACCTAAGGTGTGACAGCGCCTTAACAACAAACAAATACAACTATTATGATTTCTTCCTTTATGAAATGTGAAAGAGGGGAGATTGGTAGACTTACCGTTGTCTTCCGGTTGTCCCTCGATCTAGATCCTCTTCTCTTTGGGTGTCCACAGCTACTTGCCTCCTTGCTTGCTCAAGACAACAACTACTTGAATCCCACGAGATCACAAGAGAACAGCTACCTGTGACAAGAGAACAGCTACTTGCGACAAGAGAAGAACACAACACAAAGGCAAATATACATATTCATAAATGATTCAGGATTAGAAACAAATCAAATACACTAATGCAATTATACAAAATACACCAGCATATAGGAAAGAATCAAGATAGCTTTATTGATTGATAACAAGGTTCAGGAAGAGATACAACCCATAGGGCTCCAATCCAGCATCCCCTTCCCAGTAGAATGGAATTCCTTCTTCAGCTCCCTTCAAAGCATTAAGCACCCAATGTTTCCAGTCACAAACCAACAACAATTCTTTGCAATAACAAAATTCCCCCTTTAGATCCCATGGAGGAGAGATCTATATATAGTTATTTTGGAGAGAGGATGAGTCAGCTTGAGATCTGACTAGTGTCCTCTTTCTCTCTCAATTCTTGAGTCCACTTGGAGGTTCTTGCTTCCACTTGGAGATTTGGAACCTCTTACTCATCACCAGTCGAATTCCTTGATGCAAGTGTCATTTTGGAAGCTTCCTGGGCATTGACACCTTGAGGAATGAGCCTGCCACTTGTCCAATTACGCTCAACGCAGGTAGCCTTTGTTGGATTTGACATTCAACGCAGGTAGACAGTGGAGCAGTTGACATTCAGCGCAGATGCTCAGTGGAGCAGTTGACATGATCCAGAATTGGCTTGTTTTTGAGTGTTTTCAGGTGGAGAACTTCTGTGAATTGTTGTGGTTGGTTTGCCTTGTTCCTCTAGGGGTAGGAACAACATGTTTAGGGACTTTGGATCCCTTAGATTATGGACATTTCATGCTCGAGGCTGTAAGGCACAAAAATGTCTATAACGGGCATTATAGCTTGTAAATACCTTTATCTTTCTTGAGAATCCTCTCTTGGAAAAAATCAATATTAAATGATGAAAATGACGTATATTTCTTTTCTTTGCCATCATTCTTAGCTCTCACCAAGTTTTGCATGTTTCCGAGAGTTTGACTAGCTAAACTCTAGTTATTTTGGGGCTAGGTCGGATTGACTCTAAGTATATTATGATTACTTTCCCGTTGTAACAGGGATTTTATCGGACTCAATGTGGGTTCCATAAATGATATCTTCCAAATTCTAATGTGTCTCTATTCATATGTCAAATTTCTATTTCATCATTACTATATTTTGTGATAATGCATACACTTTAAACCATGCAATTTCCCCGCTTCGCTATAGTTTGCTAAAATCATTTCTTTCAAGCGCTACATACTCTAAAATAAATGGCATCAAGTCCCAAATTATGGTTGATTCTTCGATTGATAAAACATAAACGTTTTCACCATGGTTGCAAGGTGCAAAGCCTACATAAGCTTGGATGTTTATGATATTAAACTTGATATAATTGGATAATAGTCTTAGTCAATGTAAACTAATAAAAAAAATGTAAATGCGATTGTTCATACTCAAACCTAGAGGTGTTATCTCATGTTATCTGCACTGACTCAACAAATATTGTTGCAAGTACATAATGATCATATTCAAGTGTAAATAATGTACTTATGATCATATTCAAGCGTAAATAATGTCTTAAGTTTTGCTCAAAATTTTTATGAACTAGTTAAAGGATTTTAGTATGATTGGTTTCGTGAACAATTTATTTAGCTGTGTGAGTTTAAGTTTTCAGAGACATGTAATTTGGAACATGTGTGGTATTTATGAAATAATTGTATCTAGTGTAACAGTGGCAGATATTTCAGAATTACTGATTCTAACATATCTTTCAAAATTACCGATTCTCCATAAATTCTCATTCATATTAAAAAAATAAATCTATAAATAAAACTTGTCTCAACTCTGGTGTTCAACATTTTGCACCTTTTGTGTCTACCATGGATAGGAAATATATTATAAATATTCAACATCTGCACCCTTTGTGTCTACCATGCATGGGAAATATATTATAAATAATCCCATGAGTTTTGTTACTTGAATGGATATCAAAGGCATGCGCATCTCAAATGATACCTCACCAAAATCAAATCCCGCTTATAACTGTCATTCAGAGAAAGATGCAAATTTAAAACACCACTAATATTTTTGGTATTAACATGTATTTACAACTTGGTACATGTAGCTATCCAACTCGTTGACTGAATCCTCAAGGGGCAGCAAATTGTCTTATAGACATATAGGCATATTCAATGTAAATTAATCCTTATTTTTAGTGTATAATAAATGTGATAAAAATCAAAACCTAACTATATATAAATTCATTTGTCCTTTCAATTAAAAAAAATTATACTAAATATAATTACTTTTCAATATGAAATTTCTCTTTATAATACTAGGATATTATAATAGTAATAATAATATAATTTTATTCACTTTAATGACAACATAATTTTATTCATCTTAATGATAACAAAATTTTATTCATATTAGTCCTCCGTTAATGATAGATAATTCATTGCCATTCAAAAACTTTAATTGAAAGTGTGTAGTTGGTTGGAACGCTGTGCATTCAATGGTTAGCTAATGTCACATCTTGTCTTGATTCGAAGATTTAGCCCATCCCCACTCATCATGAGCATAAGTGTAGGACCATATTTCACTTGTTCACCTTGGGTACTATCAAATTTGAAGAAGCAAATGAGAACAACAACAACAATGTTCATTTGAATGTATGCAAACTCTTTGTCAAGAGATATGCAAGGGCGAGCCTGCAAACCAACCACATTGGTTAGTCATGGTTTATTTCTTATACATGAGCTTGGAGTTTTTTTCGCATATTTTATTGTCTAATTTGTCTAAATTTTGGTAGAGATTGGTTCGAATCACAAATTTAAGTTGGAAACTCTATACTATTAAAATATTTTATGATTTTTTTTCAAAATATTAAATCTATATATAAAAAATCTAATCTAAATAACAAAAATCAAGATTTAACCAAAAACAAACTCCAAAACAACATATTACATATTTCAAGACATAGTTTTTAAAAGACATGCATTCAACTAAAGGGATTAAGTATAATGCTTAGTTCTATTACTTGAAATGCGGTAAACTTTCATGGTGATTGAGATTGGAATAATCCATTCTTATCAAGCCATCTCTTGAGCCTAAAACAGGCGACATTAGGACCCCAGAGGAATTTCATCTTGCCCATAGAATAAGGTACATAACACACTATATGAATTTCTTGATTTTGTATCCATCTGGTATAGTATCATTTGAAACTGCATTCTTTTCATCTTGCAAGTTTTTATGATTTTAAATAAAGGGTTGAAAAAAAAATTGCAGCATGGAATCTAAATTATTATGGTGAGCTTACCAATTAAATGCCCGAATTCCTAAATATTCCTAAAAAATACAATCCATAGAAAATTCATGGAAAATAACTTACCACAGGAATAGGAGGATATACGTGAAAAGTATATTTCAAAGCGGAATGAAGATAGTGCATCTTGTCCAACATTGTATGTGTCAGGCTTTCAATGAACATACTTATAGATTCTTCCAGGGATACACATTCATTATTGTCTTTGACCACATCGTTGATTTCTTAGAGAAGCCTTTCTTTGACGTCTAGATTATGGCAAAGCAAATGAAATAACCAAGAAAGAGTAATCACACTTGTGTCTCACCCAGCTATTATAAAATTCATAACATTGTCTCAGAGATATTTGTCAGAGTATTTCTCTGGATTTTTGTCAGTTGCTTCCATAAAGCGAGATAGTAGCTCGGGCTTTCCCTGTATATACTTTTCACAGACATGGTTATTTCAGAGAGAAATCTCATTCCTTCTACTCTGAATGACATTGTAGATAAAATCATCCAGAATTTTAATGCTTTCCTTGATGGTGACCACAGATCCTATATTGAAGTGTCTTTTTATCTTCCAAACAAGGTCAAAATGACGCCATAAAAACATAGTATTCACAGTTTTGAAAGCTTTTGCAAAAGACGCCTCAGGTCCAACGTTAATATTTGACAAGCTGTTCGCCTCTATGCCAAACCCCAATTTGCATATTGCATCCATTGTTGATCATAGAAGCAAACCCTGCAATTGGAGAAAATAGAAGAATGGATTTTTGTGGTCGAGTGAAGAAGCATAATTGGTCTTTGTTAGAAGTAAGTCGGAAGGAAGCAATAAAGATCAAAGCAGGATATGCTTCTTGGTTTGTTGTAAACAAATGGTGATAGACAATATCATTATGAATTGTAACTAAACTAATATGGGTTTTCAATAGGATGGTCAATGTTATTTCTATCTCCTAACACGAAATCAAGGGTACACGACTGTTAGGTGGCATGGGAGGGGAGTTTTTCTCACAGGTAATGTCTTACGACATAATTAATTTTTTTTTAAATATTTTTTTTATCAAAATATTTACAAATTATATCCATTCTAATTATGAATTTACCAAACTTTGAGAAGGATCAAATTTCTTTTCACTTTAAAAAAAGATTGCACCTCAAGAGATTTGATCCCTCTTGGAATTTGGTTGATCTGGAGTTAAGATAGATCTGGTTTAACTATTAGTTTTTATTAAAACTATTATGAAATGTGTGCACAAACTGCTCTCCATTTTATATATAAAAGAAATTTATAAAATTTTCATTAAAATATAGTTTTATATATTCAAAAATGTTTTAATCCTTTTTTATTGATTTCAAATGTTGAGCATATTCTCATATGTAGTTGTGTAGTAACTGAATTTAATGTGGTAATTTAACTCTTCTAAATTTTAATTGAGTATATTATTTAACTAATTTTACTTATTCTAAAAATTACAAATTTAACTATATAGTTTGCACAATTTAAATGCTTGAGAGATTTGCTAAGGTGTTGAATCCATTTATATAGTAAAAATGCATTTTAAACAACCAAAAATAACAATCTCATTAACTATTATATATTTGGACTCCAACTGAAAAAATTTAAAATGTACAATTATTAGAGACCACGCATTTAAAATCAAATTCAAATATAACCCAAATAATAATAATAATTAAAATTTCTATAAACAAAAACCCCTTTTTGCTGGTAATTATGTTTTGATTGTCCCCCATCCTTTGCCTTTGACAACTATAGATGTTTCCTTATGACCCTCCTAAGGTCATCCTGACCTTCGTAATGGGTAAGAACCTCCAAATTTGTTTCGAAATGGCATGAGCCTTAAATATGTATCCCCATGGGGTTCCTTCCTCATTTTTCCACAATAAGAGATGTGAGGCTCTTATAATAATAGTATTCTACTTCACTATATAACAATTAATCGATATTGAGTTCTACTCGAATGTTCCACTCTACATTTCTTCTTGACACCCCCAATCCCCTAAACCCTACTTTGAATCACAACCTCACCCTCATTCGTTGGGTTGTTGCATCCCCATTGTCACTTAGGGGGGACCCTCGGCCCCTCCAACCCACTTCACATATCTGACGCACCTGCCCAAGAAAACCACCACTAATCATTTAAGTCAGCCTCTTCTATAGACTTGGATTTGAATAACACCAATATAACTAATGACACCCCTTTTTTTATTGTTGACAACACGAAACAAGCACATTCTGAAATCCCAACTCAAAGACAAATCAGTACTTACAAAGAAAAATCAATAGTGATCCCACGTCTGTACATTCCTCTGGTCAGGCTGAACGAAACATCTAGCATATGGAGGACCATGCCCCCATTTGCAAATTTATTGAGATCTGGCCAATGAAAAAGGTCCTAATGTACTAGAGAGCCCAATGTTGGAAGCCTATGACCCACTATGATGTCAAGCTAGGCTCTAAAGGCTTCTTCACCATAATTTTTTCAAGACAAGAGGATTTGAAGGATATAATGGAAGGAGGCCCCTACTTCTTCAACTCAACAAGCTTATACATGCGCAAATGAATGACAAGATTTGACCTAGACAAGGAGGACTTCTCATGGGCCACTGTCTAGATCCATTTGTACTCGTTTTCGTATGAGTATTGGGATTAAGAGACTCTTCAAGAAATAAACAATAAGCTAGGTAAATTTGTCATCCTCTCAGAGAAAACTAAGTATGGTTTCTATACGTCATATGCTATAATTTGTGTCTATATGCACATAAAAATGTCCCTCCTAGCCATAGCACTTGAGAAGACAAAGTCAATTTCTAGACCCTTGACTATGAACAAAGTTCCCTTCCGATGTCGAAAATGCCACTAACATGAGCATCTCTTTAGAGATTATCCCTTGAATGAGTAGAAACCAAATCCCAAGGACAATAGGATGGTGAATGTGGAGGGCTTAACCAAAATTCCAAACAAGAAACATCACAATAATAAAGTCAACTCCTCCTCATATTCCAAGCAGTAAAAAACTAACAACAACTTTGAGATCCTAGGAGATCTACTTGAGGAACCCCAACAACATTTACAATAACTTGCCCTAAAAGGTCATACATACAAGTTCGAACAATAAAACCATGAAGACAAAGGAAAATTTCAAATGGAGGCATATCCTAGTACTATGTAGGAGAAAATCAATATTTAGCTAGAAGAGGACGTCCGAATGGGTGAAGATGAAGATTTCACAGATATGGAAGGATTAGATATAATGGGTATGGAGGACGCCTATCGCATGAATGCCATCAACATGATCCTACCCACACGAATCAAACTCCTAAAAATGACTCCCAAAAAGCTAAAGCAACCATGAAACTAAGGGTTTAAACCATAATAACAAAATATAGGAAGAAAGAAGCAAGAATTTTAAGAAGAGAGGTTGAAAATCTAAACTACAACACTTGGACATCTTGGGCAGGAAATTAGTTGATTATGGTCAATACAAAAAAATCTCATAGATCTACTCCTCTCAACCTTTAGTTTAATCATGAAGATAATACTCTGGAATCTTAATTTATGAATAGCCCATCAAAGCAACGTATCCCTCGTTGGAAGATTCAAAATGACCTCTTGATAATATTGTTCATCCAATAAATAAAATTTTCTAGTCTACAGACCTCAAGCCCTAGGAAAAAAATAGACATGTTGGGACACCTCTACTCTCTTAGGAACCTAGTAGATGCGCACAAATGGATCATTGATGGGGATTTCAACATCATCACCTCCCTCCATGAAAGGAAAGGGAGTCGATGCCATATGGATCTTGAATTAGAGTATCTCAACAACTTCATTAAAGATCTAAAACTGGTAGATATGAAAAATACCAATGGTCTCTTCATGTGGAACAATAGAAGGGGCAAAGATGCCCAAATCTCCTCTCATGAAGGTCGCTTCTTAGTTTCTAAATCTCTACTCACTAGAGGCCATGAACTCTCAATTTAAGTCCTAACATTAGTGGGATCAGATCACTGTCCCATTCCCCTCTCAATTAGAACTTTTGGTAAGCCACTCAAATTCCCCTTCCGATTTGAGAAATTTTGGATTTCTGATGCTAACCTCATAAGAAAAATAGAAGAATGGTGGCATAGTATGGCTCACTTCATAGGCTTAAAGATGTATGTCTTCTAACAAAACTTAAAAAAAATCAAGCTCCTTCTCAAAAAATTCAACCAAGACGAATTTGGTAACATATTATAGGAAAAACAGGCCCTGGATAAGGAAATGGCCATCCTCTTGCTGGAAATCATCCTTCATGGACGCACTACAGAGTAAAAGGACAAGGAAGCAACACTAACCAAGAAGCTCGAAGTTCATTACAAATAAGAATAGTTGTATTGGATACAAAAATAAGGGGTCAACTGGTTAAAGGATGGGGAAAGGAACACCTCTTTCTTTGACGAATCAACTATCCAACTTAGATCCAACTGGTAGTTTTTGTAGCATCGGATATGTTCTAGCCACAATTTTTTGTGGAGAGGCTAGAATACATGAGATATCCAAAACCCATAAATCATTTATGGAAATTCCACCTAGCAGTGCCTTGATTAGATTATTAACCTATTTTTAAGTATTTCCTAAGTATAAACTTAGGGAATATGGTTAAGTAATCAATATTAATTGAGATAAGGTGAGAATCATCTAGAAAATCACGCGGATCGATCCAAACATGATCCTAGCCATTGATTAAGTTTTAATCTTGGTATTTGGTGCTCTAACAGTGGATTATACGAGGAGTTTGATGTGGTAATGGAGAAATCATGTAACGTAGATACTCAGTTGCCTAGGTAGTTTGATTTTATCAGAAGCAACAATTCAACAGAGAAGATAGAGCCAAAGGGTGAGTAGCAAGTGGAATAGGAGGGTATTAGCATTATGGAGGAAGATTTCCAGTTCTCAAAAGAGGCAATGGAAGGAAGACTAAAATCTCCAAAAGTCTAGCGTAAGCTCTGCGTGAAGGGTGACGTAGGGAGCTCAACGCAGAATATGGGGAAGCGATTTCAGGGGAAGAAAATAACTATGGGGTGAGAGAAAATTCTCACGATATTTTTTCCAGTATTTTCCTCAAATTAGATTTCTAGCTGGGCATGTAAATTATTATACTTAGAATTGCTGTTGAATATTAATAATAAAACCCTCATCCGTTGCACCAGTTTTTCCAAGTTGGGTTTTTTTGGGGACAACTATCGAAAATTAACTGTGTCAAAATTATTGTGTGTGTGCTATAATTTCTTAGGTTCTAGTAATTTATTTTCCACGATATTTTTATGGTGAAAATTGGAGTTGTGATTTTATTCGTTATTTGCCGTAGCAAATAAACTGCATAATTAATTTTTGAGTTAGAAGAATAATTTCCAGTAGCTGCAATAGATAAAATTTCACATGGTATCAGAGATTCATTGATTAGTCGGAGAGCTTAGAAGAGAAAAGAAGGAATTTCACTACTAAGTGTGGGCAAAAGGTCAAAATTCTCAAGCGGCAGCGCGATCCTTTTGTCAGAAGGTCAAATTACTTGAGGAAGACCAATTTCTTTTAGAAAGGAGAAGAAAAATACATTTTTTCCTAAACAAGTGATTCCAGAGGGAGAGGGAGCACCTCAAATGTTTTTTCTGAGAAAATCTCTAGCTGGATGCAGAAGGTTTTTGAAACAGTTCGCTAGAGAAGAGCCAACATTAAGGTGGAAAAGAGGAATAACACACTATAGCCATGGAAAAAGTAACATTCATGAGACTTCAGATTTTTCTTCTAGATTAGAGGACGGATTTTCTTGCTTAGTAGGATCAAATTTAGAGGGAGTCTGGTATATAGACAATGGAGAATCAATTCACATGACAGAGGTTAGAGAATATATCTCTAGCTACAAAGAGGAGTGGATGGACTTCCAGATTACTATGGGAAACATAATGAAATGTACTGCAGTAGGGAGAGGTACCATAGTTTTTCAAGGGGATCAAGAGCAATCACCAGCGCTACAGATGTAATGCATGTGTCGGGGTTGGGTATGAACCTGATTTCAATATCCTAGTTATAGGATAAGGGGTATGATATTCAGTTCGTAGTGTAGAAAGTATATGTCAAACACCTGAGATGAAAACAGGTAAGACATATTGGAGTTTGAAGTAACATATTATACCCATTACAAATCGATTCTCCAATGGAACTAATAGGCAATAGCAATGGGAAGGAGCTGGATGAGTTATGGCACAGGAGAAAGGGGTATCTACACGATATCGCACTTAGGATGCTCAAAGAAATGGTAACAGGGATTCCAAAACTTGGCACCGAGCTGGATGATGTGTGAAAAGGATGTGTGCTTGGGAAGTATGCTAAGGAAACATTTCTAAGAAGTGACAACAAATTTGCTGGCGTGTTAGGACTTATACACTCAGATATTTGTGGCTTGATGTCAACTAGAGCTCTAAGTGGTGCCAAATATTTTGTCACCTTTATTGATGATCATTCCAGGAAAACCTAGATCTACTTCTTGAAGACCAAGGATGAGGTCTTCGATCATTTTATAAATACCATAGTTTTTCAGGGGGATCAAGAGCAAGCACCAGCGCTACAGATGTAATGCATGTGCCAGGGTTGGGTATGAAACTGATTTCAATATCCTAGTTACAGGATAATGGGTATGATATTCAGTTCGTATTGTAGAAAGTATATGTCAAACACCTGAGCTAAAAACAGGTAAGACATATGGGAGTTTGAAGTAACATATTATACCGGTTACAAATCGATTCTCCAATGGAACTAATAGGCAATAGCAATGGGAAGGATCTGGATGAGTTATGGCACAGGAGAATGGGGTATCTACATGATATCACACTTAGGATGCTCAAAGAAATGGTAACAGGGATTCCAAAACTTGGCACCGAGCAGGATGATGTGTGAAAAGGATGTGTGCTTGGGAAGTATGCTAAGGCAACATTTCTAAGAAGCGACAACAAAGTTGCTGGCGTGTTAGGACTTATACACTCAGATATTTGTGGCTTGATGCCAACTAGAGCTCTAAGTGGTGCCAAATATTTTGTCACCTTTATTGATGATCATTCCAGGAAAACCTAGATCTACTTCTTGAAGACCAAGGATGAGGTCTTCGATCATTTTAGAAAGTCTAAAAATCTTGTGGAGAATGCGACATGGAAGAAGATCAAGGTGCTTCACTCAGATAATGGTGGAGAATATATTGATAAATAGTTCATAGATCTATGTGCAAAGGAAGGCATCAAGAGAGAATGGAAAACTCCATGAAATCCATATAAAAATGGCGTAGCGGAGCGGAAAAACAAAACCATTGTTGGAGCTGCAAAGGGCATGTTATATGACCAGGATCTACCTAGATTTATATGGGTAGAAGAATGTAACACAATAGTGTATATTCAAAACATGACTCCTCATAGAGCATTGGGGAAGAAAATTTCGGAAGGAGTCTTCACAGGAAAGAAGCCAGAAGTTAGCCACTTCATAATTTTTGGCAACATTTCTTATTGCCACATGTTAGATGATAAATGAACCAAAATGGATTAGAATGAA
Source organism: Pinus tabuliformis (assembly GCA_031772625.1). Classification (NCBI taxonomy): domain Eukaryota; kingdom Viridiplantae; phylum Streptophyta; class Pinopsida; order Pinales; family Pinaceae; genus Pinus; species Pinus tabuliformis. Next base: position 241,975,112 of record CM062815.1, read on the forward strand.
GAGAAGGGCTTCTTCGTTGGGTACAATGAAACCTCAAAGGCATTTAGAATCTACATTCCTAGCAATAAGAAGATTGTAGTAAGGTGAGACATGAATTTCATGGAGGACCAAGCTTTCAGGAGATCTTGTGAGATGCCTACAAGTGATAAGAATTAGTCAACAAAACCTCCTTTAGTCCAACAACAGGGGTAGCCAATGGGATAGGCAGGAAGAAAGTCACAAGGGTCAAGTACTATAACCAACACCAATATTTCCTTAGGTACAGGAAATCTGGGAAGTTCTCAGCAGATGGAGTAGTAGAGACATGATGAGGAGGAACTTGCAGAAACTCCCACGACTAGTGGTCGAGCCAACAGAGAGGTTCCTAAGACATTAAGAGATGCAGGGGAGTTTATTGGAACTCCTAACATGAGCAAGAGACAACGCAGACAACTTGATAGGTACCAAGCATTGGTGGCTTATGTATAAGAACCTTCCAGCTTTTAGGAGGCCACACAAAATCAGGTGTGGTTAGAGTCCATGGTAGAAGAATATATCTCTATCATGATGAATGATGTTTGGGAGGTGGTGCCAAGGCTAGAAGACAAATCATTTGTAGGTTCGAGATGGATATATACGATCAAATATGTGACAAATGGCAGTGTGGAAAAGTGCAAGGTTAGGTTTGTGGAGAAGGGGTATACACAAAAAGAAGGGGTAGATTGTGAGGAGACCTTCACCCCAGTTTCTAGATACACTTCTATGTAGTCGGTTATATCTCTAGAAACTTAGATGGGATGGAAGATTCACCAGATGGACGTCAGGAGAACCAGAGGGCTTTGAGAGTCATGAGAGGTGCATACGTGTGTGCAAATCGAAGAAAGATCTATATAGACTCAAGCAGGCTCCCAGGGCATGGTATGGTAGAATTGACACCTACTTATAGTAGATGGGATTTGTTAAGAGTGGCACATATCCCAAACATTACTATTTGATGGTAGAGGGTGAACCTGTCATTCTATTTTTGTATGTGGATGATCTCTTTTTGACAGGATCATCAGGGTTCATGGAGAACTTTAAGAAGAACCTGGCAACATAAATTGAGATGAAGGATTTGGGGTTGATGCACTATTTCCTAGGATTGGAAGTGCGACAGAAGGATGGGGAGATGTTCCTTGGGAAAGGAAGAAACACTACATATATTTTGAAGAGGTTTAGAATGAAATATTACAAACCAATGTCTATTCCCATGATTACCAACTGGAAGAAGATAGATTCATCAGATGAAAAGGCTGTTGACCCCACCTTGTATAGACAGTTCATTGGGTCTCTCATGTATCTGGTCAACACTAGGATAGATATATGCTTCATAGTCAATACCCTTAGTCAGTTCATGGTAGAATAAAAAAGGGTACAATGGGAAGCAACGGGGCATATTCTGAGGTATATTCACAACACAGTTGAGTATGGGCTGAAATATACTCGAGGAGATGAAGTCAAAATTTGTGTGTATATAGATGCAGATTGGGTAGGCAGTTCAGTGGACATGAAAAGTACCTTTGGGTACTGCTTCAATGTTGTATCAGGGATGGTTTCTTGGTGTAGCAGGAAGCAGAATTCAGTAGCACTGAGCTTTGCAGAAGCATATTATATGGAAACTAGTACAACTACGTGCAAAGCTATATGGCTTCGAAATATGCTAATAGGCTTGTTCAAGCAAATGATGGAGGCGACCATTGTCTATTGTGATAATCAAAGTTGCATAAATGTCTATGAAAATATAGTGTTTCATGACAAGTCGAAGCACATCGATATTCGGTGTCACTTCATCAGAGATTTTGTACAACGTGGAGTAGTTAAGCTACAATATGTTCCCATAGAAGAGCAGGTTGCAAATTTACTCATGAAATCTCTAGGAAGAGCTAATTTCATCTTTTTAAGAGAAAATATGGGTATGGTGGAGAACCCGTTTCAGTAGTAGGGACATGCTATTTTGGATGCTTCTTAGTTGCAACAAAAACATATGAGAGGAAGTTGCAGTGAGATGCAGTGTTGGTAGCAGTTCAATAGGGTCAGTAGCAACACAGATGCAACAGATATCAGAGTTGCATAGTGGTTGGTGGGAAACATGGCTAGACATCAACATTGTGCTAGGATAAGATGCAGAGACATGGTGCTACTGCAGGGTGTGCAATAGCACTATAACACATTGTTTGCTAAGAGGGAGTGTTAGTTTTTGTTGCATTAGATGTGTTCTAGCCATAAAATTTTGTGGAGAGGCTAGAATACATGAGATCTCCAAAACCTAGAAATCGTTTTTGGAAATTCCACCTAGAAGTGTCTCAATTAGACTATTAACTGATTTTTAAATATTTCCTAAGTATAAACTTAGGGAATATGGTTAATTAATAAACATTATTTGAGATAAGGTGAGAATCATCTAGAAACTCACATGGATCAATCCAGAGATGATCCTATCCATTGATTAAGTTTTAATCTTGGTCGTTGGTGCTCCAACAAAGGATTATAAGCAAAGGTCGATGCGGTTATGGAGAAATCATCCAGCGTAGATACTAAGATGCCCAGGCAGTTTGATTTTCTCAGAAGCAACAACTCAGTAGAGAAGATAGAGCCAGAGGGTGAGTAGAAGGTGTAAGATGAGGGCAATAGCATTCCAAAAGGAAGATTTGCAATTTCCATAAGAGTTAAGGGAAGAAAGACCAAAATATCTGGAGGGACATTGTAAGCTCCATGTGGAGGGTGACATAGGGAGCTCAACATAAAAGTTGGGGAAGCGATTGCTGAGGCAAAAAATAATTGTGGGGTGACATAAATTTCTCACGATATTTTTGCCAGTATTTTTCCTCATATTATATTGCCAACTGGGCATCTAAATTATTGTATTCATAATTGTTTTTGAATATTAATAATAAAACCCTCATTTGATGCACGAGTTTTCCCAAGTTGGGTTTTTCCAGGGAAAATTGTCCAAAATTAACTCTCAAAATTATTGTGTGTGCTAAAATTTCTTAGTTTCTAGTATTTTATTTTCCACAATATTTTTATGGTGAAAATTTCAGCTATGGTTTTATTCGTTATTTGTCGTAGCAAATAAATTGCATAATTAATTTTTGAGTTAGAAGAATAATTTCCAATAGATGCAATTGATAAAATTTAAACCATGTCACCTTTCTTCACAGAAAGATAGGGGAAATTCTAGAGAAATTAGAGAAGATTGAGTCAAAACTTGTTCAACACTTCTCCAACCTCCTACAAAGCCCTCAACCAGAATGCAAATATGTCATTGAACTAATAAAAGACAACATCCCTAGACTCATCATTGATAATAAAAATAAGGCCCTGATTTGAACCATAGAGGAAGCATAAATACATGAAGCTCTTCATAAGATGGCATATGGAAAGGCTCCCAGACCAGATGGCTTTATCATCATATTCTTCAAGAAATGTTGGCACTTTCTTTAGAAACCGGTTCTTGAAATAATTGTATATTGTAGGTCTAGTAAATGCATTATTCCTGCCTTCAATGAAAGCTTCCTAGACCTAGTTCCAAAGGAAGACAATATAGCCATTCTAGGTAAATATCAACCCATATCTTTGTGCAATACCATCTACAAAATTATCTCCAAAGTCATCACCAATTGGCTCAAACCCATCCTCCCTTTCCTCATCTCTCTTGAACAAACTAGATATGTTGAAGGGTTTCAGATTCTTGATGGTGTTATCCTTGCTCGTGAAGCCATCCATCCTCTTAAAACCCTCAAAATCCCTACTATGCTTCTCAAATTGGACATGTCCAAAGATTTTGATAAACTCCATTGGGTCTACATTGAGCCAACCCTCTTAGCATTTGACTTCATCTTCCATTGGACCCAATGGGTCATGTCCCTAGTTTCCTCTGTTTTCTTCTCTATTTTAGTCAATGGATCACCCTTAGAAACCTTCAAGCCTTCTTGCATCATCAGACAAGGAGATCCTCTCTCCCCTTTTTTCTTTATCCTCATGATGGAAGGCTTAGGTTGCACCATCAAATCCACCCTTCAAAAAGGTTCCCATAAAGGTTCTTTCCATCCCTGACAAATTTTCTCTCTCCCACAATTAATTTGTGGATGACACCCTCCTTCTTAATCACCCCTCTTTCAAGGAAGCTAGGGAATTCAAATCCATTCTATACCTCTTCTTAGCTAATTTTGGCACCTTTGTTAACCTGGAGAAATCCAAATTTTCTTCTTCAATACTCCTCCCATAACCCAAAGAAACATCAAGTACATTATGGGGTTCTCTTTTTCCACTCTTCACTCCAAGTACCTTGGGGCCCTGCTCACAAACTCAGTTATTAAACACTCCTCTTGGAGAGATCTCCTTAACAATCTCACTCATAAGCTCAACTGCTGGACCTTTCAACCCTTAAACATTTCTAGTAGTTTGGTTCTGATCAAATTGGTTATGCAAGCCTTTCCAACTTATTGTTTCTCCAAAATGGGTTCTAAATCCATCAGATCCCTTTAAATATCCTTCTTATGGGGAGGAGATGATCTAAAGCATAAATGACCCCTAGTCAAATGGGAAATCATATGCCTTCCAAAACATAAAAGAGGGCCTAGGATACGAGATCCAGAGGTTGCCAACAACGTCATGGAGGCCAAAATATGGTGGGCATGGCTAAAATATTGATATGAACCATGAACCATGGGCCAAACTTTGGCAAATAAAATATGCCAAGCACGTAACCAACAAAGACCTCATTTGACTCACCACCCAGACAAAGGGTTCCCTCATATGGAATTTGACAAGCCTTATTAGAGAAATAATCCAAAAGCATATCTTTTAGGAGATACATGATGGAGGAACCACTCGCTTTTGGACAAAATACTAGCAGCAACTTCCATTATTGAGTAGCACTCTCAAGACACCCCTTAGGCAAGAGCACTCCCACGCCACTAGTTGTAGCTAGGTCCATCATTTCTAGTAGGAATTAGTTGATACCAATGGAAGCAATCTATCCTATGTCAGGAAGAAGACACAAAGTAGATAAGAAATAAATTCAAGAGGATCTCCTTCAAAGAAAAATTAGGAAAAATGATGGACTAGACATCCTTTGATGGGGCTATCATAAAGAAGATAGATTAACAAGCAAGGAAGCTTACTATCCTCAAATCTAGAATCAACCCATCAAACTAGAACCCTTCTGGAAAGGGTTCTGGTCTTTGAAACTATGGCCTAAGATATCAACCTTCATCTAGATCCTTATACATCGACACACCCTCATATGGGATAACCTCCTCAAAAAAGGCTTCCAATTAGGCCCTTCCAATTGCTACATGTGTAATTCTAACAGGAAACTATAGATAACCTATTTTATGCTTGTCCAATGGAAAAAAATCTATGGAGAAAATTGGTCATAGGTTTCTAATGCCTGACCACAAGGATAAACAACATCACCTAGACCATCAAAACCTAGGCCAATAATCCTTTCCAGAGCAATATCCTCAATCATCTTTGCATTCTCACTCTTAGTTTCATGACCGGGAAGTATGGAAAGAAAGGAACCAAATGATTTTCAATGATAAAAAAAATTCATTAGAGAGAATTTGGTAGCTTTACCACACTTACTTAGATGAAACTTTGTCCCTCACCAGTTGGGATGACAAATATTTCCAAGGAAATCCCAAAGAACATGTAATTCTATCCTGGTGGAATTTCAAATTCAACCAAAGGAATTTAGCATCCACTCACACTCACACTTAATCTCCCTCAAAAAAAAGATGGCATCGCCCTCCACAAAACCAGTTCAAACTCAACTTTGATGGTGCTTCCAAGGGTAATCCTAGGGAGGCTAGCAATGGTGGAGTCATTCATAATCAAAATTTAGAGATCATCAGGCTCTACAAGGGCTATATTGGGCAGGAAATCAACAATGCAACAGAGCTTGAAGCCCTGATCCAAGGTCTTCACATGGAAAACCAATCATCTCTTCCTGTTGATAGTTGAAGGGAAATCCAAAATCATCATCCAAGCAGCCCTCAAAATCCTTAATGGCACTTGTCCCACCAAGTGCTCCAGGAACTAGAGATTGGAGCATAGTAAGTATTAGTTGGCACCCATAATATCCCAACAAGATGCAATTACTTTTTACCAAAAGGGCCAAAGTAATAATATATTATTTTATTCTGAGCCTAAGTCCTTATATCTTGATTTTAATAATCAATTGCTTTATGTTTCCTAAAATATTGGAACTTGGCATTATTTTCCAAGAGAGAAATTTGTACTTCTCATGAAGACATTTGGCTTATTATGGGCATGCAAATATATTCCATAGTGTTTGACATGCAAAGGGAATTGAACGATCATTCTATTAGAAGCCTTGCCTCAAATCCCAAACCATTGCACTAATGATGTCATAGAAATTATGGGAAATGAAACCATGAGGAAATTATGACCCTTTGTGAGGGAAATTGGTGTGATTAAGAGAATTAGTTACAATTGAAAATCCTTGGAGTCCCCACTAGTGAGATTTCCTAGTTGATATATGTTGGAGCCTTGGATTGAAGTGGGATACCCCAAGATATTACGTGGAAAATAAGGAGATCCCATTATTTGGGTTATGCACGCTGATGGAGAAAGAGGGCTAATGGATCACTACAATTGTAAGAGTCAGTAGATGGTGAATTTATAGGAATTGGATTGTGTAAGAGTTAGAGACATCGATAAGATATTTCATCATTTTCAACTCATAGTTGTAGCTTGGGGGTAACCCTATCACAAAAAAATTAAGAGAAATAGAAAGCCTAGGATTAGGTGGAATGTCATTATCTGTAACTAATTAGTAATTAATTTTTAGAAAAATATGTGTTATGATTTAATTATGATTATGTTGTTTATGTTAAGAATTGGATTAGGGTTAAAAAAATTTAGAGAGAAAAATTATAGATCCATGCCTTGAAATAGGAAAATTACCAACTTGATGAGAAAACGAGAGACTACATCCACCCTCACACATGATGTCAGATTTATGATTGGATTCATTGCATGATTCCAAATCGTAATGCAAACGTGTGGGGAGTCCTTTACCCATGCCATCAAATATGATAAAAAAATAGAGGTGGGATTGTATTGCAATTGAACCAAGAATGATGGTTCGTGGTTGTTGTATTGTCCCAACCCCACTACCACCAATTGATAACCCATGTTGACAATGGATTGTGCCACTTGTGCAATATCATTCTTCACATTTCCCATATTCTCGTGCATCACGTCACACACATTAGTTGTCCAATAACAAAAGATAGGTATTATGGTTTAACTATTTATGTTGATTTAATGTTTTTTGTGTTAAGAAGTAGTTTATGGTTATTGAATTATGGTTGCATATATAAGTTTGTACATTTTATATGTATAAATGATTTGATATGTCTGTATGAGGCTACTTTTTCATATCTACATGCATTAGTTAGTCAATGGTAGCATAGGGAGGAAATTTGGTATCAAAGTTAAAATCAATTTGAGTTTGGTGTTGTATGGACGTTGGGTATATTACATAAAGGTACCAAGAAAGAAATCAATGGAAATTGGCAGTCCAAGGAAGTGCCTATAACCTTTATTCTACTTATAACTTCAATAAACGATAAAGGTTATTGTGAATGCTACAGAGTGGTACCAAAGATAAAAACAATGTGAATTAGATGTAGTATGGATGTTGGGTATATTATAAAATGGTAATATAGAAAAAAGATGATGGAAATTAAGATTTCAAGAAGTACCTCATAATCTCAGTAAGGGTTTTGGGTATGTTACCATACGTGCATATGAAAATAACAAGGTGAGAGGTTTGTATCTGGAAGAATCATTCAAGATGATGTTACAACCTTAATGACTTTTGAATCATACTTATATTGAAGGTATAAAGTGTTTATGCACGGGATTAGGATCCTTAACCTTAAAATCCTAGAGCTCTGTAATTTAAGAGAAACCAATCCCTACATTTGGGATATGTTATATGATCATCAAACTCAAATATGAAAGTGAAAATGTGGCTTAAATGCTCATACTAGGGTGAATGGAATGGACTATGCCAATTATGCTTAGTTGACATAATCATGAAAATGTGTTAGGGGTACATTATCATTCCTTGGATTTTGCTTGCATGGAAAAGCTTGAATTTATGTTGAATAGTATAAAGGAAAATGTATCTAGGCTTATAACTGAAAATTTTCAACCTTATGTCAAGTTGTCTAGACAATTTTTATCTAGATTCTTCCTTCAAAGGATGAAGTTTTGACTTATGTTAGTTAGATTAATGTCATACATGGTCATTGTATGCATGAATTGAAGATATTATTGTTGATATGGTATATTGATGTTGAAAATAAATTATCATACAATTACCACCAATGCACAGTTAGACCAACAAACCTTACTTCTATTGATTGGTATGAAGTTACATTACATCAAGACATGAAAACATTCCAAAGTTTCAAATCCTATAATTAGAGCTTGACTATGCTTGATTAATTGGGTAAAAGAACCCTTCTTTGATAATGTAAGAGAACAAATATAATGGATAATGAGGGAGGAGTCTCCAATAACTAGATCCCAGGTGATTCAACATTACTTAAGCATCAATAAACCTTTAGACACTACAATTATCTCAACCTCATTATTTTTCATAGTGCCTAATTAATGGGCCTCCCAATTAGGTAAAACATGAGGCCCATCTAAACTTTCCTAGGCACATAAAGGTTGTGTTAGACCTTCATTTTTGTACTTAGTAATATTTTCTTAGCTTAAATGAGTTCATAGGGAGGTATAAGAGATTGATAATGCTTTATGTCCCTAATGTGATTATTGTGTAGGATATTGAGAATATTTTGCATATATTATGAGGATATATAGTCATAGAGATTCATGGGACCTACTCCCTGCCATATAAGGTTCAAACTTAGATGGCTTGGAGCAATAAATACTCTTCCCTATAGTTGCGAGGTCACTCAGGCACCACAATCCTATTTTCTAAGATTTTTAGAGGGAGAGTAGTGATCCTTTAAAGGAGGGTTCCCATAGTTAATTTCTTATAAATAAAGGGCTCGAGTAGCCCATTAGGAAGCTAACAATGAGGAGAAGTGAGAGGATAGTTGTGTTGGAAGTCTAGTTTTCAAGTTCTGCAACTTTTCACTATGTATCAACAATTATTCAATTAATGAAAGACAACTTTGGTTTCAGTTCTTAGTCTGTTTCTCCTTCATGGATCTCAACTTCCTTGGGTTAGGGCCCACCCTAGGTGCTCAAGACCCCTGTTGTATCATTATTTTTTCACTTTTTCATTTCTGCAGTTTATTTATGAGTATTATTGTTATGTAGACTTAATTGGCTTATTTCCGAAAAATATTTCTTGCACGAGCACTAGATGATAGAATTAATAGTGATTATATTATTCATTTAGCATGTTTATTTATGAATTTGAGTTCACTTTAGTTGTTGATATTTATTTGTTTTCCATCATTGCTATTTTGTTGTGACTGCACAGTCCCAAACTTTTGCAGCTATAGGAGACTTTACAACCACACAGTTTGTGAAATAAATCATTTATACCATTGATATGATGATCTTGAAATGAGTACTTTATCATTTTTGAGCCTTCATTATCCTCCTTTTGCTTTCCAACCTCGTCCTTGGCACATTTTACTACTCAATGGACTATATCTTGCAGTAAAATAGGGACTCCTATAACAATTTGCATTTTGTTTTTTAAACTCTTCCAAACTTGCATCCAACTCGTGATTAAACTTATTTGATGTGCTAAAACGTCCCTAGAACATTGAATATAGAACTTAGAGGCAAAGAGACCAAGTAGATTCTTTGACCTAGTTTGTTATAGAAATCGCCTTTTTCATACAAATTTAGGGTTTGTTATTTACAAGATTTATTTTAGTTGTGAGTTTCCTTTCTTTGCATAGTAGCATAGATATGCTTTCATTTCATCACAATTAATATGGTTTTCCTCCTTTGATTACAATTAGCACAGGTTTTCTTATTGTCTTTCAATTTCTACAAATTCATATTTTGTTTGTAGCATAGAACAATTAGAATGGTCTCCGTGTAAATAGATCTCATCTCAGTAATTGCGCCCCTATTAAAGTAAGAAAGAGAAAAGGAGAGTAATTACTGCACACATAGTGATAACCCCTCTTAAGTTTTTACAAACCTTGGGTTGACAATTAAAGTTAAGGCCCTTGACATTTACAACATTGTTGCTGCAATATTGAGGGCCATCACATTTTGGCATCATTGTAAGGGAGGTGTCAAAGTAGGTATTTTCTTCTTCCCTAATTGATCTACTCTTTCTCTCATTTAAATTTTTGCAAAGACAAAAAAAATTACATTAAGCATTCTTCATTTTCAAAAATAGAAAAATTTCATTTCAATAGCATTTTCATTCCAAAAAATTATAAAAACAGAAAACTATTTTTTTCTTTTATGCCTCGAAGAGTTAGTGATAAAAAAAGAAAGTTCTTATAAAAAACCCCCACTTCCACTAGTAGTCATCCTATTTTTTTCTAACTATGAGCCTCTAACCTTGTCCATAGGGACTATTAAGGTCATTTTAGGTGAGAAAGTGAGGATCTTTGAGGAGATTGCAGAAGGAGAAATACCTTCACAACCCACAAATACCATGGATAAAAATACACAACCTAAAGTGTTCATATTCCCCATTCGAAAAAAAATGGAGAAGAAAAAATGAAAAACATAAACCATTTGTCCTTCCACACTTATACAATTTGACTATTGAAGATCCTTACACTTTTATGTTTGATTTTGTTGTAGTTTGCAAAAATTATGACTACACAACTTATGATCAAAAGCTCAAAATATTCCTTCCCAATTTTAAGGATGCAACCATTTGTTGGTTCATGAGCTTATAAGGGGATAGCAACACTTCATTGGAGTAGATGTAACAAGCCTTCAACACTAAGTATTGAGAATATTGCACAACAAGAGACACCAAGGGCAATATATTCAGAATGAATCAAGGATTAGGTGAGTCTCTAGAAGATTTTGAGGAAAGTTTTCAGTTGACTTATAGAAGAGCACACAATTGTGACTCTAGATCCAAATTCCTTGAAGTTATTTTTACTATGAGGATTTAGAGAATAACTAATGGAAACACTCAACCTACTAGCCAATGGAGACATATATAAACTCAACTATAATGATATCGAAACAGTGTTCAAAAATTATTCAAGGGTTGCTATAAAAAGAGGTATAGAAAACAAAGGTTTGGTAAGTCCCTCTTCCTCCTCCATAATTACAAAGAACAAGATAGGAGATATGCTAGAGGAACTAAATATTGATATCTTATAACACCTGTTCTATGCAGATGGATACACTATAGATCAAGAGGAAACAAGAAGAAGCAGAAAGGGAATTAGCTATATTTTTCCCTAAATGCACTAAAAGAAATCCTAAGAATGAGATTCGTTTAGATGTAATAGAAATATGTTTTGTATGTGAAGAAAATCATTCCATTAACAAGCGTCCATATTTTCTAGGTTTGAAAGTTGTATACCAAGGCACAGAAGGGAGCATGGAGAAACTATTCTTTATTAGTCAAAAGAGGGCCACAAGCCCCTAGGATTTTTTAACAAAGTATGAAATACCCCTTTCCTTTCAATACAAATTACAATGAACATTTTTAGCCTTGGTGTCCTTCGAAACCTTCACCCTAGTATATTCCCACTCCATGGCCTTATTCTCCCCAAAATTTTATTCCTCCTTTCCAGTAATATCCACATCAACCTCCTCAATGGGGTAATCCATCTTTAGGATGGAGGCCTCAGGAAACCTGACCACCTGTCTTAATGCATCCTCCTCCTCAACCATAAGTACCCAAAAATAATCATCCAAAACAACCTCAGATGCCTACCCCACCAAACCCAAACCCCAACAATAAGCATGCTCAACTAGTCTACATTGGAGAAACCACCTATCAAATTTATGTTGTAGAAATTTGGGAGATTAACCTTAGGTTTGGGAAGGCCCTTTTGGATGCTCACCCACCTTCTACAAAAAATAATATAAATTAAGAGAAGGAATATTTCATGCCTCAAGTCATCCAAAATAAGCCTCCCTATCCTAAAATGTTGACCACTCATAAAGCACACACCCTAGAAGAAGTTGAACTTTTGGGAGAATTCAAAAATGTGTGTCAAGACCCATCCCTTTCAAGCCATCAAGGATTCTCCTATCTACAATGATTTCATTAAAGAGGAATGTCTTAGAATGCTGTGGAGGAGAAAAAAAGGTTCCCCTACTATCAATTCCAAAGGGAAGTTAGTTGATCTTATGCTTGGGAGAGTCATCATCCCTAAGTACTTAGATAATAGGAGCCTAGTAGTAGATGTCCACATCAATGATATTTTAGTTCCTAACACTCTCATTGAAATAGTAGTTGCAATAAGTTTCATGACTAAGGATACTATGTCAAACTTAATATCCAAGGATCTCTAAGGAAGACCACCACAATGCTACAACTTGTTGATAGATCTACAATAACACCTAAAGGCATCATCGAAAATGTTAGTGTCTCTATTGATTCCTGGGAGTATCCTAAAAAGTTCCTTGACCTTTAGACCAAGACCAATTTTAATGGATACCCTCTCATCTTAGGAAGACCTTGGTTAACCATTGTTGATGCCTACATCAGTTGTAGGGTTGGAAATATGATTATCAACAATGGGAAATCTAGAAAACATCTTGTATTATATACATCTACTCAACCTCTCATTGAGAATGATTTTCCCAATTAGGTAGAAGAAGAAGAAGAAGAAGAAGAAGAAGAAGAATACTCTTTTCCGTCACCATCCTACACTATATGTACATTAGAGACCACTATTGGCAACAAACAAATTAATGAAGATAATCTGTTTGATAAATTCATGCAAAATAAATATCGTGTTGCCATGAATGTTGATGACTTAAAAGATGGATCTATATGAAATCCTAGTTGTTATCAAGAAATTTCATGGGAAAATATGATAAATGTTGGTTATAATTAAAATAATGTGAAAACCATAGAAATCATCCCCTCCAAAACCTTGAAAATCAGCCCCTTTCTCTCAGTTGATAAAGAGGACCAATGACTTACTGTCTTGAAACATCATGTTAATGCATTTTTATAGGACTATAAATAATTGAAGGAATTTCATCCTTACATATGCACTCATCATATATGTATCAAGGAGGATCATAAACTTTTTCATCAACCTCATAGGTGAATAAAACCTGCATTAAAAGATATTGTAAAAGATGGATTGCAAAAAATTTTGGATGCAAGATTCATCTATTCGATTTCAGATAGTGAATGGGTGTCTCCCTTAGTCATTGTTCCTAAAAAGAATGGAAAATGGAGAATATGTGTTGATTACAGGGAACTCAACAAAGCCACTAGAAAGCCTCATTTTCCTTTGCCTTTTATTGACCAAGTTCTTGATATCCTTGTAGGGAAAATATTATTCTCATTCCTCTACGAGATCAATGGGTACAAACAAATCCATATAATCCATAAAGATCAGGATAAAACCACTTTTACATTAGAATGGGAAACCTTTTATTACAAAGTTCTTCTATTTGCTTTGTGTAATGACCTTGCCACCTTCGATAGGGTTGTTTTGAGTATATTCTCTAACCTCGTGCATGATTCAATGGAAATTGACATGGATGATTTTACAACCTATAGGGATGATTTCCAAGAGGCTCTCTCCAACCTATACAAAGTTTTTCAAAGGTGTAAAAAAATGAATCTCTCCCTAAGCGATGAGAAATTCCTATTTCTGATGAATGAAGGGATTGTTTTAGGGAATTATCTCTCTAAAACGGAATCCAAGTAGATCTTAACAAAATATCCATCATAAAAGAGGTCCATGTTTCTAAAAAACGTAAAGATGCTATAATTTTTTTGGGCCTTGTTAGATACTATCGAAGATTCATGAAATATTTTAGCAGGATTGCTTCTCCTTTTTTTCCACTATTAACAAAATATGCAGAGTTTTGTTGGACATATTTATGTCAAAAGGAATTTGGTGCAACACTAGGACGACTCAAAGGTAAACTTCCTTTTTCCATCTATTTTGTCAACAAAATTATATCCAACGTTGAGCTTAACTATATAGTTACTTAAAAATAAATCCTTGTTGTTGTACACTATGTAAACAAATTTATACATTACATTAATGGCTATCGAGTCTTTGTACATACAGATCATGCAACAATCAAATAATTAATGAAAAAACTAGATGTGAATACTCACATAATTAGGTGGTTATTATTGTTGCAATAATTTTATTTAACTGGTGTTTATAAACCTAGAGGAGAAAATGTCGTTGCGAATTTTAATTCAAGTCTAACCTTGTTTATAGATGGTGAAGAAGTGGTAGATGAGTAGCTCCCTAACAGGCATCTCTTTGCTATATCATTTCTATCTCCATGGGTCAGTGACATAGCCAACTTCTTAGTTGCTAGCCAATTCCCTCCCCACTTATCTTCACAGGAGAAAATAAAATTTGTCAAAAATAATCTCTTAAACTTGGATTGGGGGTAACCTCTTCGATTTGGGGCCTAATAAGATCCTAAGAAGATATGTGAGGGAAGATGAGGTTTATCAAACCCTCTCATCTTGTCATGATGGACCTTGTGAAGGCCATTTTGTTGCCAAGAGGAAAACCTATAATATCCTGCAAGTAATATACTATTAACCAACCCTTCATAAAGATGCTTAGAGATACACTGCATAGTGTGATGAATTCCAAAGAATGGGGAAGTCCACTCATAAGGATGAAATTCCTTTACAACCTCAAGTGTGTGTTATGCAACCATCTCACAAAATAGAAAAAAAGATAGATCAACACCTTCAAAATCAACCTCTTTGAGGGGGAAACCTCCTTTACATTACACAAATGTACATTTCTTGGATGATACAAATGACAAAACCTCCTTTCTATATATAGGAGTCTAACGGGTCACGATATAATAAAATCTGACATAAAGATAATAATATAAGGGCACAACAATAACAATAGTGGGCTTCTATGGAGCACAATAATAATAATATGGGGACAATAGGGGCACAACAATAACAACTAGGGATATAAGGACAATAGTAATGTGGGAATCACTAGCGATATAGGGACCTAACATGCCCATCTCCTTCAAAAAAGTGTTTTCCTCAACGCTTCAGTATTTCTAGATGTTCTATATAAAATTCTCACCCTCCCATGTGGAACCTTCAATGGGTAAGTTCTTCCACTTGATGAGATACTCCGAAATTGATCGATTTCGTAGTTGTCGAGTTCTTGTTTTTGTGACTGCTTTAGGTTCCAATATGATTTTTCCTTCCTCATTAAATTCTGGAAATATTGTTTGAACTAGGAGTTTGTCACTTATAACCTTATTTAAGCATGAAACATGGAAAATTGGGTGCACTCAGGAAGCTGAAGGAATCTCCAATTTGTATGCCATAGTACCAATATTTTGCAAAACCTTGTACAGACCTTAATAATTTGGTGATAATATATTATCCTTCTTAACTTGCTTGAGGGACATTTGTTTATATGGTTGTAGACGTAGGAATACCCAATCACCTACATCAAAACTTCTTTCACTGCGATGTTGATCTACCTGTTGTTTCATTCTATTCTGCGGCAAAGTGAGGTTATCCTTTAAATGCTGGAGAACCTATTGTTGGTGCTCGATGTGATCTTCCATTGCTTGAACCTTAGATTTTTCTCTTAAATATGATGTGATGGACAGTGGATGATATCCATAAAGTGTCATAAATGGGGTCATTTTTTCTGCAGTATGGAAGGAAGTGTTATACCACCATTCAACCAGAGGTAACCATTTGACCCATTGTGTCTGTTTATCAGATACAAAGCAATGAAGATATCCTTCCAAACATTTGTTTACTATCTCAATTTTCCCATTAGATTGAGGATGATAAGATGAGCTATGAGCTAACTGAGTACCAAGACAAGAATATAATTTTCTCCAAAAATTTCCAATGAAAATGGGATCTCTGTCGCTTACAATAATCTTTGGGTTTCCATGTAGCTTTTGAATTACTTCCATAAATGAAGTAGAAACTATACTTACTTTAAATGTATGCGATAATGCACAAAAGTGTGCATATCTGGTAAGTCTGTCAACTACCACCATGATGACACCCTTTTCTTCGGACTTGGGTAAACCTGTGATAAAATTCATTGAAACCTCCTCCCAAAGTTGGCTTGGAATGGATAAAGGTTGTAATAGACCCGGGGTCTTAATTGTTCCAAATTTATTTTGTTATAAAACCAAACATTTTGCCACAAAATTTTGAATATCTGATTTAAGGCCATCCCAAAAAAATTCCTTCTTAACCCTATGGTAAGTTTTTAAAAATCTTGAGTGCCCTCCTAAGGGAGAGGTGTGTAATTCCATAAGAATCTTTTGTTTGAGTTGGGGATTCTTACATAGGTATAAGCGATCTTTTTACCATAATGAATCATTTTTCTAGCTAAATGTATCAGATGTACTATGATCTTGTTGTAACTTTTGAATGAGTGCCCACATTTCTTCATCATTCTTTCATTCATCCCTTGCTTCGTTTATCCAATCTGGTTGGATAATAGAAATGGTGCAAAGCAATGCTTCCACATCCTCATCCTTTCTTGAGAGTGCATCTGCCACAACAATTTGCTTCCCTTTTTTGTAGATGATTTCAAAGTCATAATCCAACATCTTTGTGACCCATTTTCATTGCTCTTCTGAAGATAATCTTTGTTCTAAAATTTTTTTTAGACTATCAAATCTGTTTTTACCTTGAAGTGTCTTCCCATTAGGTAGGGTCACCATTTCTTAAGTGCATGTAGTATTTCCAACATTTCCTTCTCATAAATAGCTTTGTGTAAATACTTTCCTTTGATTGGACGAATTTAGAAAGCAATGGGTCTTTCTTCTTGCATTAAAACAACACCAATTCCATTTCTTGAGGCATCACATTCCACAATAAAGGTTTTTTTGAAGTCCGACGTAGCTAAGACCGGTGCTTGGCACATTGCCTCTTTAAGATGTTCAAAGGATTTCAATGCTTTTAGAGTCCATGAAAATGCATATTTCTTCAATAATGTTGTTAGAGGTGCTGATATTATCCCACAATTCTGAACAAACTTGCAATAATACCTCTTCAACCCAAGAAATCCTCGTAGATGCTTTATGGATGTGGGTATTTTCCATTCCTTAATGGATTTAATTTTGCGAGGGTCTACCTTAACACCTTCATGAGATACAATATGACCCAGATATTCCACCTCTTGTAATCCAAAGAAACATTTGGAGCTTTTTGCATTTAATTGTTTCTCCTCCAATAGTTTGAGAACCCTGTAAAAATGTTGAACATGATCCTTCCAAGTGTAGGAATTTATAGGGTAAGTTCCTCATACAGAACACCAAAGGACACCGCTCAAAAACAGATCATAGATCAATACACCAGTATTTTGACGTGGTTAAAACCCTCAAAGAGGGAAATAGTCCACGGCCTGAGCCAACGTGGCCACTTCAGGAAATTTATTAATAAAAGAATGAAAATTTACATATGCTTCTCTCATAGACGGATTACCCTACAAATGGCCCTCCATGCTCTTTAAATAGAGATCATGGACCAATCAGGTGTTAAGCCACGGATCAAGTGTCGGTAATACCGAGGAGAGAATGAACCGTCAGATCACTACATATCGTGACCGTCGGATTGTAAGTTACAAAATGTACATAGTAAAGAAACACACTTTACCTAACTCTATACTAGACCAAGTTGTACTTAACTATTTCCTATGTGTCGGAGTATCCTAACATTCCCCCTTAAGAACAACTTGAGATAGGATTGAAGGATTTACAAATATGACACAATAGGAGAAGGAAGGAGGCACTAGAGCCTATCCCCCCTTAGTGACAACTTCCTGAACTCCAACCATAAATCGAAGTTTAGTGAACTTCGCCTCTGTGAGAGCCTTTGTAAAGATATCTGCAACTTGATCATCCGTTGAACAATATTTCACTTCAAGAACATGGTCGTGAATGATCTTTCTGATGAAGTGCATGTGCAGTTCAATGTGTTTGCTGCGCTAATGTTGGACTGGATCTTTGCATAGCTGAATGGCACTTTGATTATCACACCAAAGTGTAGTCGGATGCTGCTGTTGAAAGCCAAACTCTGACAGGATCTAATGAAGCCACAAGGCTTCCTTACTAGCTTGAATCTATGGCACCACGATATTCTGTTTCTGCTGAAGAAAGAGAAATGGCACCTTGTTTCTTGTAAACCCATGTAATAGGTCCTGAACCAAGAGTGAACACATAACCTGCAGTAGACTTCTGATCATCAGGGTCACCAGCCCAATCGGAATCTGTGAAACCAACCAATAGAGGAGATGCTTCGGCACTGTAATGAATCCCAAACTGAACTGTACCTCGAACATAACGAAGTATTATTTTAGTTTCTTTCCAATGACTTTGACGTGGGTTTTTCATAAACCGAGCAACAAGGCCAACAGAAAAGGAATGGTCAGGACGAGTATGGGTTAGATACAAAAGTTTTCCTACAAGTTGACGGTATAAGGTAGCATAAACTTCAGGAGAAGTACAAGTGACTGAAAGTTTGACTCCAGACTGAAAGGGAGAAGGGGCTGGCTTACAATCTTCCATGTGAAAGTGGCGTAGAATATCACAGGCATACTTGGACTGAGAAAGGGAAATACCTTCCTTGGATTGCAAGACTTGAAGACCGAGAAAATAATGTAAGTGTCCTAAGTCTGTCATTTCAAACTTTCTTTTAAGGCTAGACTTCATATGGTTTATAAGGTTGGGATCACTACCAGTCAGGATAAGATCATCAACATAAAGAACAAGATTGATAAGAGACTTGCCCACTTTCTTGGTGTAGACAATATTGTCAGAATGACATCTAGAGAAGCCAGATTCTAAAATAAAGTTATCCATTTTGGCATACCAAGCTCGAGGAGCTTGCTTGAGACCATAAAGGGATTTCTTAAGCCGACATACAAGGCTGGAGTTTGTTTGTATAAAGCCAATAGGTTGTTCCATATAGATTTCTTCATGCAAGTCCCCATGCAAGAAGGCGGATTTAACATCCATCTGATGGACTTCCCATTTGAAGGACGCAACAAGGGAAAGAACAAGGCAGATAGAGTTCATTTTGGCAACAGGGGAGAAGGTTTCAGTATAGTCAATGCCTTAAACTTGTGAAAAACCCTTAGCAACAAGACGAGCTTTATGTTTATCAACTTTCCCATCTGGTCCATACTTGGTTCTGTAAACCCATTTGCATCTAACAAGTTTTCGTCCCTTTGGTAGAGGAACAAGATCCCATGTGTCATTTGCCAATAATGAATGATATTCTTCATTCATAGCTACTTCCCAATCTGGATGGCCTGAAGCTTCTGCAAAGGTGTCAGGATCATAATTCACTGAAGCTTGAGCCAGTAAAGAAGAGGCTCTCTCGAACTGAGAATGTGTACGTCGCTGATTTGTAGGATCACCGGTAAGATCACCTGCTGCATCCCGAGTAGCACGGACCCATTTTGGAAGATGAAGAGCTGAAGGAGGATCCTAAGAAGGTGGGGGAGGATTTTCATCCTCGCTTTCATCATCTGAAGAAGAAATATTTTCAAAAGTAGAAGAGATAGGGAGAGGTGGCACATCCGCCGAACTAGGCTCGCAGGCTGATACATTTTCAACAAACTTTACATCTCTTCTAATGATAGCACTTAAGTGGAATAAGTCTATATCCTTTGACATCTTCAGAATATCCAACAAAAATACATTTTTCACTCTTAGGTTCTAAAGCTTTATGTTTCTCATCTGGAATATGGGCCCATGCTTCACTTCCAAAGACACGAAAGTGACTTACATCTGGTTTGATTGAGCTCCATGCTTCTTCTGGAGTGATATTCTTTAAAACCTTAGTACGAGTGCGATTTATTATGTAATGTGCACAGTTAATTGCTTTTGCCCAATAATTAAGACTAAGTCCTTTAGATTGAAGCATACAATTAGCCATTTCCTTTAAGGTGCGATTCTTCCTTTCAACTACACCATTTTGTTGTGGAGTATATGGAACAATATGTTGCATTTGAATTCCATTCTCAGTGCAAAAGATGATGAATGTGTTTTTAACATATTCTCTGCCATTATCAGATCTTATCTTAAGAATTTGATGTCTAGATTGTTTTTCAACAAAGGCCTTAAAGGCCAAGAACATGTTAAATACTTCACTCTTGAGTTTTAAGAAGTAGACCCAAGTGCGTCTGGAGAAATCATCAATGAAACTTAAGAAATACTTGTAGCCAGAGAATGAAGCAACTGGAAGTGGACCACATAAATCACTATGCACGAGCTGTAAAGGGGCTGAGGCGTGCCAATAGGCACATTTTTCAAAACTGTCCCGATGATGTTTTCCAAGTACACATCTGGAACAAACACCATCTCTGCAAGATACCATTAGAAGACCTGTCACCATATTTTCTTTACATAGATTCTGAAGAGAGCGATAGTTTAAGTGACCAAATCGCTCATGCCAAAGTTTGCTCACTTCATCATTATGAGAAACAAATACTGAGGGAAGATTTGATGACCCAAAGTTGTGAAACTTATACAACCTTGTAGAATCATCAGCAATGCCAGTAGCTAAAATCTGTCTAGGATCTCTTAGGTCCTTAATTACAACATCGTGAGGTGAAAATTCAACGATTTTACCTTCACCTGAATGGGTTATTTGATATACAAATAGAAGGTTGCAGGATAAGGTTGGAACACGTAATACATCAGTAAACTGACCATTGTCTAGATGAATAGTTCCAGTCCCTAAAACACTAAGAGATCTATCATCACCAACATATATATTTTTGGTGTTACAATCATTTAAAGAAGAAAACATGGCTTTGTTTTTGGCCATGTGATAAGAAGCTCCAGAATCAATGAGCCACTCATGAGAATGAGAAGAAGAAGATACATTTAGTGCATAGCTAGACCGAGATGCTTGACAACCACATGTAGAAAGCGTCATTCCTGAAGATGAAGTTGAAGTTGAAGATGTAGGAATTTACAGGGTAAGTTCCACAGAAAGAATACCAAAAGGACACCGCTCACAACTAGATCTCAAATCAATACACCAGTATTTTTGACGTGGTTATAACCCTCAGAGTGCAAGGAGGGAAACAGTCCACGGCCTGTCCCAACGTGGGTACTACAGGCAATTTATTAATCAAAGAATGAAAATTTACATAGGCTTCTCTCATGCACGGATTACCCGAACAATGACCCTCCATGCGCTTTAAATAGAACTCATGGACCAATCGGGTGTCAAGCCACGGATCAAGTGTCGGTAATACTGAGGTGAGAGTGAACCGTTGGATCACTACATATCGTGACCGTCGGATTGTAAGTTACAAAACGTACAACAGTAAAGAAACACACTTTACCTAACTCTAACCTAACTCTATACTAGACCAAGTTGAACTTAACTATATCCTATGTGTCAGAATATCCTAACATCCCCCCTTAAGAACAACTTGGGATAGGATTGAAGGATTTACAAATATGACACAATAGGAGAAGAAAGGAGGCACTAGAGCCTATCTCCCCTTAGTGACAACTTCCTGAACTCCAAGCATATATCAAAGTTTAGTGAACTTCGCCTCTGTGAGAGCCTTTGTGAAGATGTCTACAACCTGATCATCTGTTGGACAATATTGCACTTCAAGAACATGGTCATGAATGAGCTTTCTGATGAAGTGCATGTGTAGTTCAATGTGTTTGCTGCGCTGATGTTGGACTGGATCTTTGCATAGCTGAATGGCACTTTGATTATCACACCAAAGTGTGGTTGGATGTTGCTGCTCAAAGCCAAACTCTGATAGGATCTGACGAAGCCACAAGGCTTCCTTACTAGCTTCCACGGCACCACGATACTCTGCTTCTGCTGACGAAAGAGAAATGGCAGCTTGTTTCTTACAAGCCCATGTAATAGGTCCTGAACCAAGAGTGAAGACATAACCGGCAGTAGACTTCCGATCATTAGGGTCACCAGCCCAATTAGAATCAGTGAAGCCAACTAACAGAGGAACTGCTTTGGCACTGTAATGAATCCCAAACTGTACTGTACCTCGAACATAACGAAGTATTCTTTTAGCTGCTTTCCAATGACTTTCACGGGGGTTTTGCATAAAACGAGCAACAAGGCCAACAGCAAAGGAAAGATCAGGACGAGTATGGGTTAAATACAAGAGTTTTCCGACAAGTTGACGGTATAAGGTAGCATCAACTTCAGGAGAAGTACAAGAGACTGAAAGTTTGACTCCAGACTGAAAGGGAGAAGGGGCTGGCTTACAGTCTTCCATGTGAAAATGACGAAGAATATCACAAGCATACTTGGACTGGGAAAGGAAAATACCCTCTTGGGATTGCAAGACTTGAAGACCGAGAAAATAGTGTAAGTGTCCTAAGTCTGTCATTTCAAATTTCTTTTTAAGGCTGGACTTCACATGGTTTATAAGGTTGGGATCACTACCAGTAAGAATAAGATCATCAACATAAAGAACAAGGATGATAAGAGAGTTGCCCACTTTCTTGGTGTAGACAGTATTGTCAGAATGACACCTAAAAAAGCCAGATTCTAAAAGAAAGTTATCCATTTTGGCATACCAAGCCCGAGGAGCTTGCTTGAGGCCATAAATGGATTTCTTAAGTCGACAAACAAGGCTGGAGTCTGTTTGTATGAAGCCAATGGGTTGTTCCATATAGATTTCTTCCTGCAAGTCCCCATGCAAGAAGGCAGATTTAACATCCATCTGATGGACTTCCCATTTTAAAGAGGTAGCAAGGGAAAGAACAAGGCGGATAGAGTTCATTTTGGCAACAGGGGAGAAGGTTTCAGTGTAGTCAATGCCTTCAACCTGTGAAAAGCCCTTAGCAACGAGACGAGCTTTATGTTTATCAACTTTCCCATCTGGTCCATACTTGGTTCTGTAAACCCATTTACATCTAACAAGTTTGCGTCCCTTTGGTAGAGGAACAAGATCCCATGTATCATTTGTCATTAATGAATGATATTCTTCATTCATAGCTGCTTCCCAATGTGGATGGCCTGAAGCTTCTGCAAAAGTGTCAGGATCATGATTTACTGGAGCTTGAGCCAGTAAAGAAGAGGCTCTTTCAAACTGAGAACGTGTACGTCGCTGATCTGTAGGATCACCGGCAAGATCACCTGCTGCATCCCGAGTAGCACGGACCCATCTTGGAAGTTGAGGATCCTGAGAAGGTGGGGGAGGATTATCATCCTCGCTTTCATCATCTGAAGAAGAAATGTTTTCAAAAGTAGAAGAGATAGGAAGAGGTGGCACATCCGCCGGACTAGGCTCGCAGGCCGATTTATTTTCATCAAATTTTACATCTCTTCTAATGATAACATTTTTGGACTTAAATGGAATAAGTCTATAACCTTTTACATCTTCAGAATATCCAACAAAAGTACATTTCTCACTCTTAGGTTCTAAAGCTTTATGCTTTTCATCTGGAATATGGGCCCATGCTTCACTTCCAAACACACGAAAGTGACTTACATCTGGTTTAATGGAACTCCAAGCTTCTTCTGGAGTGATATTCTCTAGAACCTTAGTAGGAGTGCGATTGATTATATAATTTGCACAATTAATTGCTTCGGCCCAAAAACTAAGACTGAGTCCTTTAGATTGCAGCATACAATTAGCCATTTCCTTTAAGGTGTGATTTTTCCTTTCAGCTACACCATTTTGTTGTGGAGTGTATGGAACAGTATGTTGCATTTGAATTCCATTTTCGGTGCAAAAGTTGATGAATGTGTTTTTAACATATTCTCCACCATTATCAGTTCTTAGCTTAAGAATTTGATGTCCAGATTGTTTTTCAACAAAGGCTTTGAAGGCCAAAAAGGTGTTAAATACTTCGCTCTTGAGTTTTAAGAAGTATACCCAAGTGCGTCTGGAGAAATCATCAATGAAAGTTAAGAAGTACTTGCAGCCAGAGAATGAAGCAACAGGAAGAGGACCACATAAATCACTGTGCACAAGCTGTAAAGGGGCTGAGGCGTGCCAAGAGGCACGTTTGTCAAAACTGTCCCGATGATGTTTTCCGAGTACACATCCGGAACAAACACCATCTCTGCAAGATACCATAGGAAGACCTGTCACCATATTTTCTTTACATAGATGCTGAAGGGAGCGATAGTTTAAGTGACCAAATCGCTCATGCCAAAGTTTGCTCACTTCATCATTATGAGCAACAAATACTGAGGGAAGATTGGATGACCCAAAGTTGTGAAACTTATACAACCTTTTGGAATCATCAGCAAGACCAGTAGCTAGAATCTGTTTAGGATCTTTTAGATCCTTGATTACAACATCATGAGGTGAAAATTCAACAATTTTACCTTCACCTGAATGAGTTATCTGATAGACAGATAGAAGGTTGCAGGATAAGGTTGGAACACATAATACATCATTAAACTGACCATTGTCTAGATGAACAGTTCCAGTCCCTACAACATTAAGAGATCTATCATCACCAATATATATATTTTTGGTGTTACAATCATTTAAAGAAGAAAACATGGCTTGGTTTTTTGCCATGTGACAAGAGGCTCCAGAATCAATGAGCCACTCATGAGAATGAGAAGAAGAAGAAGATACATTTAATGCATAACCAGACTGAGATGATTGACAATGACATGCAGAAAGTGCCATTCCGGAAGTTGAAGTTGAAGTAGGCTCCACATGGATGTTATGTTTCTTCATTGCGGCTTCCAAGGCTTCCATCTTCTTAAAGCATTTAGATTCTAAGTGGCCATCTCGATTACAAAAGTTACAATGTCTATCAGTCTTCTTCCATTTGTTTTTATTGGTCTTATCATTTTGCTGAAATGATCTTTCATTTTGAGGCTGAGATGGTTTAGGACCATTCTTTTGAGGATATGACTTCTTAGGATTCTTTGAATTTGGTTGCTGCTGGGCGGCTAACGCTTTCGTGGAAGAGTTTCAAGATTAAGAAGACCAAGGTGTAAGAGTTTTTCTTGTTCTCTTATTAAGGAATCACAAAAGGAGTCAAAGGAAGGGGCCTTGTAGTCTTGTCCTTGACAAATGAAAGCTTCCCTTGTAGAATGGAAAGTGGAAACAAATACAGAGTAGGCTGGTCCCAACTTAGTAAGGATGGAATAAATAAGGTTACCATCTTCTTTCTTAACTTTAACACCTTCCAAGAGATATCTAAGGGTCTTGAATTTGGACAAGAAATCTTCAATGCAAGAAAAATTATTAGGATCCAAAGTAAGCAGCTCATTTTCAAGTTGATGGGCTCTAATTTCATTTTTAATCCCAAAAACTTTAGCAAGTTTTTCTAATGCTTCATGAGGAGTCTCAAGTCCTGCAATGTGGAATCTAAGATCAGGAGAAATAGACATCCCTATCAAACCACGTGCTTGATCTTGTCTATTTTCCCATTTTGCCACCTTGTCTTCATCTTTTGGTTTCTTCTCTTGGTTTGTGGCTATTCTGAAGAGACCTTTACTTCTAAGTAAATCTTCCATGTATTCTACCCATTGGAAGTAGTTAGTGCTGTCAAGAATGACTTGGCATGGACTTTCCATTTAAAAAAAAACTGAAGCTGAAGATGCTGAAAGTAAGTGTTCCAATGGATAGATCTCGAAAAAATAGGCGGTTTTAAAAAAAACGGCTCTGAAAAAGGCTTCCGGATGAAGAAGTTATGGCTTTTTGAAAAAAAATTGTTGACGTTGCCGGCAAAGTGCGCGAATGTGCGGGAATGAAAAAATCCGCCCCCACAAAATGGAGACTTGAACCCAAGACCTCTACTCTCTTAAAATAGCTTTGAACCAATTGATCTATACAAAAAATTTGAGAGAGAGAGAGAGAGAGAGAGAGAGAGGGGGGGGCCTTGGTTTGCGTGCTTGCCTTGAGAAAGCTCTTTTTCCCTACAAAACACAAAACACAAAACCCAACACGAATATGCAAAGAAAAACGAACCTTGCGGCTCGAAGTTAGCTTTAGCCAAAAAACTAGAAATTTTTAAAAAAAATCTTAAAGTTAGCTTTAGCCGAAAAACTAAATATTTTTCTCAATGTTTCTGATTTTCCGAGATCACACTAAGGTGCAGGGAAAAAAGCATACGCATGAGAAAAATCCTTCCTTTCTGTTTCTGATTTGCCCAGATCGCACAGAGTCGCAGGAAAAGAGCATACGCAGAAATGAAAGGTATAGATCCGGTTAAAAAAAAAGGCTAAATAAATTGAGACCGAAATAAGCAGAGAGAAAATAACAGTAAACTGCAAAAGAAACACTGTATACCTCCCGATCTGAAAAATGACGCAGCTAGGGCTACCAGAAACCTTTTCGCGTGAAACGAAAGGGGTTCCTCACTGGAACAGATGCTCCGAACGCAACAGAGCAGTCCTCTCGGCCCGAAAGCAGTCAGAAACAACAGATCTAGGAAATGACAGCCGCATGCAGTTCTACCGGCTTTAGATTTGGATCACCAACGGACGCGGCCCTCAAATAGCTCTGATACCATGTAGGAATTTACAGGGTAAGTTCCACAGAAAGAATACCAAAAGGACACCGCTCACAACCAGATCTCAAATCAATACACCAGTATTTTTGACGTGGTTAAAACCCTCAGAGTGCAAGGAGGGAAACAGTCCACGACCTGTCCCAACGTGGGTACTACAGGCAATTTATTAATCAAAGAATGAAAATTTACATAAGCTTCTCTCATGCACGGATTACCCGAACAATGACCCTCCATGCGCTTTAAATAGAACTCATGGACCAATCGGGTGTCAAGCCACGGATCAAGTGTCGGTAATACCGAGGTGAGAGTGAACCGTCGGATCACTACATATCGTGACCATCGGATTGTAAGTTACAAAATGTACAACGGTAAAGAAACACACTTTACCTAACTCTAACCTAACTCTATACTAGACCAAGTTGAACTTAACTATATCCTATGTGTCGGAATATCCTAACAGAAGATTGCTCCAAATGGATGTTATGCTTCTTCATTACTGCTTCCAAGGCTTCCATCTTCTTAAAGCATTTGGATTCTAAGTGGCCATCTCGATTTCAAAAGTTGCAATGTCTATCAGTCTTCTTCCCTTTTTTTTTATTTGTCTTGTCATTTTGTTGAAATGATTTTTCATTTTGAGGCTGAAATTGCTTAGGACCCTTGTTTGGTTTAGGACAATTCTTTTTAGGATACAACTTCTTAGGATTCTTTGGATTTGGTTGCTGCTGGGCGGCTAACGCTTTCTTAGAAGAGTTTCCAAGATGAAGAAGACCAAGGTGTAAGAGTTTTTCTTGTTATCTTATTAAAGAATCACAAAAGGAATCAAAGGAAGGGGACTTGTAGGTTTTTCCTTGAGAAATGAAGGCTTCTCTTGTAGAATGGAAGGTGGAAACAAACATAGAATAGGCTGGTCCCAACTTAGTAAGAATGGAGTAGATAAGGCTACTATCTTCTTTCTTAACCTTAACACCTTCCAAGAGAAGTCTAAGGGTCTTGAACTTGGACAAAAAATATTAAATGCAAGAAAAATTATTGGGGTCCAATGTAAACAATTCATTTTCAAGTTGATGGGATTTAAGTTCATTTTTAATTCCAAAGACTTTAGTAATTTGTTGCAGTGCTTCATCAGGAGTATCAAATTCTGCAATATGGAATCTAAGATCTGGAGAAATAGACATCCCTATCAACCCACGTGCTTGGTCTTGCCTATTTTCCCATTTAGTTGCTTTATCTTCATCTTTCGGTTTGGTCTCTTGGCCTGTGGCTATTCTTTAAAGACCTTTACTTCTAAGTAAATCCACAATGTAGGACCACCATTGGAAGTAGTTAGTGCTATCAAGAATGACTTGGAATGGGATTTCCATTTTTAACAGAAACTAAAGCTGTAGATGCTGAAACTAAGTGTACTAATGGAAAGATCTCAAAAAATTAGGCCGTTTAAAAAAAACGGTTCTGAAAACGGCTTCCGGATGAAGAAGTTATGGCTTTTTGAAAAAAAAATGACGAAGTCGCTGCTAAAGTGCGGGAATGTGCGGAAATGAAAAAATCCACTCCCACAAAATGGAGACTTGAACCCAAGACCTATACTCTCATAAATTAGCTTTGCACCAAGTTTGAGAGAGAGAGCGGGGGGGGTTGATGCTTTGGGTTGTGTGCTTGCTTTGAGAAAGCTCTTTTTCCCTACAAAACAAAAAACCCAAAACCCAACACGGACATACAAAAAAAAAACGAACCTTGTGGCTTGAAGTTAGCTTTATCCGGAAACTAAATATTTTAAAAAATGAACCTTGCGGCTTGAAGTTAGCTTTAGCCGGAAACTAAATATTTTCCTCAATGTTTCTGATTTTCCGAGATCACACTAAGGCGCAGCGGAAAAGAGCATACGCATGAGAAAGATCCTTCCTTTCTGTTTCTGATTTGCCCAGATCGCACAGAGTCGCAGGGCAAAGAGCATACGCAGAAATGAAAGGCATAGATCCGGTAATAAAAAAGGCTAAATAAACCGAAATCGAAATAAGTAGAGAGAAAATAACTGTAAACTGCAAATAAACACTGTATACCTCTAGATCTTAAAAATGACGCAGCTAGGGCTACCGGAAACCTTTTCGTGTGAAACGAAAGGGGTTCCTCACTGGAACAGATGCTCCCAACACAACAGAGCAGTCCTCTCAGCCCGAAAGCAGTTAGAAATAGTAGATCTAGGAAACGACAGTCTGATGCAGTTCTACTAGCTTTCGATTTGGATCACCAACAGACGCAACCCTCAAATAGCTCTGATACCATGTAGGAATTTACAGGGTAAGTTCGTCAGACAGAACACCAAAGGACACCGCTCACAAATAGATCACAGATCAATACACCAGTATTTTGACGTGGTTAAAACCCTCAAAGAGGGAAACAGTCCATGGCCTGAGCCAACGCGGCCACTTTAGGCAATTTATTAATAAAAGAATGAAAATTTACATATGCTTCTCTCATAGACGGATTACCCTACAAATGACCCTCCATGCTCTTTAAATAGAGATCATAGACCAATCAGGTGCTAAGCTACGGATCAAGTGTTAGTAATACCGAGGAGAGAATGAACCGTCGGATCAGTACATATCGTGACCGTCGGATTGTAAGTTACAAAATGTACATAGTAAAGAAACACACTTTACCTAACTCTATACCTAACTCTATACTAGACCAAGTTGTACTTAACTATTTCCTATGTGTCGGAATATCCTAACACCAAGACTTGTTGTAGATTAGTATATCATCAAAATATACTAACACAAATTTTCTAAGGAAGGG
The DNA here is from genome assembly GCA_031772625.1 of Pinus tabuliformis. Lineage (NCBI taxonomy): Eukaryota > Viridiplantae > Streptophyta > Pinopsida > Pinales > Pinaceae > Pinus > Pinus tabuliformis. The sequence goes on from CM062815.1 coordinate 242,004,560, forward strand.
TTTGAAAATGGAGTTCATCAAAACTTGAAATGTAGAAGGTGCATTGGTAAGGCCAAAAGGCATGACCAAAAATTCATAATGACCCTCATGAGTTCTAAATGTTGTTTTCAGAATTCCTTCAGTCTTCATTCTGATTTGATGATATCCTAAATGAAGATCCAACTTGGTGAAGTAAATTGATCCATGCAATTCATCCAATGATTCAACAATGATAGGAATGGGAAATTTATCTTTAATAGTGAGCTTGTTGAGCTCCCTATAATCCGGACACATGCACCATGACCGATCCTTCTTGTGCACTGTTAGAGCCTAGATCGACATCAAGCTAAAGGGAGGCAATCCTAGGATAACCACAATCCAAGCTTAACCTGGTAGCTAGCCCTACCAGGTCGGGAGAGGGCTCTCTCCTTGTCAATCTCAGTTGAGATGACTGAATTAAATATGAATTTTAGGCTAGGTATATTATCTCTAAGGTTTTTTGGTTGATTTTGATGGTTTTGTTGTTGGATCAAATGGAGTAGCAAACTTTGGGTTTGGGAAATCAAGTCAGGAACACAAGGTGTTCTGTGGGGTGAGGATTGGTAGGTGTTTTGGCACTTGGAATTGAGTGAGATGGTAGGTCTAAGACTAGTGAGGAGTTAAGGAGGGCATGTAGAGATCATGTATCCTCTTCAAACAACTAAAAACGTAAAAAAACTAAATGTATTCCCAAGGCAGAGCACTGTTACCAAAGCATTCTACCTATCTATATTGATTCATTTAGTTTATAATAAATGATTTAGATACACATGAGAAAAACTAATGACAGAAGTAGAAACAATGCAAAAACACCTTACCACAAGAATCCCACAAAAATAGCTGCAAATCCTGGTTTATTTCCTTGCCAAACTGCTGTAGAGATGTAGAATGTAGCTCAAAGCATCCACAAGAGTCCAACCTTTACAAATGACTAAGAGAGAACATAATATAAGCATCAACAAACTCTTGCTTACCTTCAGGGGTTGAATCCATGAGAAGAGGGGAAGTTTCTACCATATCTAAACTAAGAACAAGAATATAGGAAGTGGAACATCTTGCCTCTAAAACCATGGAAACTGATTCATTCACCCCCAAACCACCACAAAATGATGAATATACCTTGTATAGTCATTTTAAAATTACATTTACAGAGCATAGAATCATTTACATTTATAAATTCATCCAAAATGAGAGTACAATTCAACTTGTAGAAAAACTAGGCGAAATTTGAGTTTTTGAGCAAACTGGTTGTATGTGTTGAGTCTTGAAAATGTCATTCATTTCCATTACACTTTCACTATTATGTCCATTATATCACATCCATTTCACTACTATGTCACCACATTCATCCCACTTTCATTATCATTGGGCCACCTTTATGTTTTTCCAATCTTTATTAATTCTAAGTCTTTTAAGTGAATTTGTGGTTAAAAATTAGAAAATAATGTGCATATGCTTATACCTAACAAATGGGTTGAGGTTGTTGACATGTGTAGGTTGAAAGGAGACTTCTAGAAGACCCTTATGTGGCACTCTAAGGCTAAATTCGAATTTGGTTGGAAAGAATCATGGGATCATGAGGATATGTGTCACATCTCCTAATTGTATTGTAACTCTAAGAAGACATGTGTCTTATCAGTTCCTATTTTGATTAGGACTTTAGAGGTAGAGGGAGAGATTCATGGATTCTCATTAATGAGATGGCTCTCATCTTTTTGTATAAATAGGAGATCTCTCTCCTTCATTAGTTAGTCTTTTAGTCCCTAGTTCTTAAGTTTGTAGTTCTTCCTTGATGGCTTTTGAAAGCTTTGGAGAACTTTGTTGTACTTTGTACTTTTGAAGAAATTGAATAAAGCTTTGATGTTCTCAACATGGAAGGAGATGTGAAGTAGATGTCATGAAGTATATTAGAATGTAAGGTAGAGTAGATTTCATTTTGTAAATATTGCTTTGTAGAATGTAAGGTAGAGTAGATTTCATTTTGTAAATATTGCTTTGTAGAATGTAAGGTAGAATAGATTTCATTTTGTAAATATTGCTTTGATTTCATTATGTTATTTGATTGCTTTCAAGTTTGATAGATTAGATTTTTCATTCATGCAATTTTAATTCATGCAAGTGTGTTTAATTTTGCTTTGATTTCATAGGTGGTAGAGGGCCCCTGCCTTGTATAGTTGTCATTTAATTTTGCATTTTATTTTTCTCATATATATTAGCTGTACATAAATTGCTTTCAAGTTGATTGTAGATTAGTGATGCACATGGCCTTTTAATGACTAATGAATGACATGATAGAATCATCTTGTCCTTTTGCTGAAGCAGCAAGGATACTGGGTCTCATAGTCACTATCTCATTGTTTGGTTATTGCATTTTATTTTGATTGAACTAGTTGTATATTCACACTTTTGTTTAAATACTAACTCCATCAATAACATGTTTTAAGTTCTTTTGAAGTGCTAAGTTTTGGAAGTTACCATTAGGGACATAGGCCTTGTCTTGAAATCTTTATCCATACTTGTCCTTTAAAAGTATTCTTAAGACCTTAGAATAGGATTTCCATTTGCATTAAACACTTTAGAAAACCAACAAGAACAAAACCCCAAAAACAAACATAAACTATAAAACAACGAAGTAAGAGAAATGTTAACTAAGCACATATAGTGCACCACACTTCATCAGTTTACGATACCCAGATTGATAATTTATGTAGAGCAATTTAAGACATTAAATTGACTAGACATTTTGGCGCCGTTGCCGGGGAAGTGTAATTAGGAGACCTCATTTCTTACATCTAAAAAAAAATTAACAATTCTTGAGTATGCTCTCCTCCTGCACTTTGTGTGCACTGGAGGATCAGAAAAATGACTGTTATGTAAAAAAAAAAAAAGTTAATAATTCTTGAGTATGCTCTCCTCTTGCACTTTGTGTGATCTGGAGGATCAGAAAAAGAATTGTTATGTAAAAAAAGAAAAAAGAAAAAAAAAAAGGAGACAAAATAAACTTAAACATTTCAATTGATTCAATAAAAAAAAAAAAAATGAAAAAATGAAACTCAACTGCTTTGATAGGTTCAAATTGTCCAAAATTGTCTGGTTATGGTTTGTAGTGGTCTTCAAAACACTGTATCCTGTTTTAATAAGGTTTTGCAACTTAGCTGCGGAAACTGCCCTGATTCCGCAGCTAGCTGAGAATTCCGCAGTTGTTTCAAGGTTTAGCAGGTTACAAGCGTCCAATGAAGAAATCGACCACATGGGCATCTCCAGAATCGTCCCAACATGGATCCTATCCTAGTCACCTAGCTCAGATCTATGAAAAATCAGCCTAAGACCTCAGTCAAAGTCTTGTTTTTAGCATGTTTTTCTTGAAGTGTTTGCTGCCTGAAATTGAAAATCATTAATCCTTTTTATAAAATTTTACAATTTCAGAGAAGAAAAAAAAAGAGAAAAGCAATCTATGGCTATCTCCATTCCTAGTTTTCACTGTGGCTTCAATAAAAATCTGCCTCCCTGACCAAGCATTGGCCCTGAAACAAACCTGCAAGAACATTTGTTAAAAAAAAAAATAGAAGCTACAATCAGGAGACACTCAAAAGAAAGCTGCAGATAGAATAGGAAAGCCTAAAACCTTTCAGCGCATTCAACGAAAAAAACGTGATATACTACAGATGCTTAACAAATTTCCTGATAAGAAGGAAAATATCAAAGTTTCTGTTGAGCCAGAAAAGCGTAGTGCACTTGCGCTGTGCTCACAGGTTATGGAAGCCTTGGATGGTGGGTCAGTTCTTCAAAAGAAGATATTCAAATTTGGGGACAAAGAACTCCTGGTTCTTATAACAAATCCAAGAGGCAAGGTCCATGTAAGGTTGGCTACAGATATGGAAGGACCACTTACGCTACACTGGGGCTTGTCAAAACATTCAGCTAGGGAGTGGACGCCACCTCCATTGGACATTTTACCTGAAGGGTCGAATCTTTTGCAATTAGCTTGTGAAACACCTTTTAAAGAGGGGTTTGCTGGAGATGCATCATTAAAGTCTGTTGAGATTGAGATTGACAAAAGTAGTTTTCTGGGAATGCATTTTATTCTGATCTCCTCTGGTAACTAGATCAAAGACAATGGGTCAGACTTCTATTTTAGTCTGAGAGAAAAAGATACAAAACCTGTAAAGCAGGCCGAATGCAGAACAGTGAACATAATAACTCAGAAAAATGTAAACATAGAAAAATGTCATATTTTAAACGTTTTATTTGCCCAAATGGAGACGAATTTTAAAAAACTAAAACATGGGTTGTTTTTCCAGCTGGGTTAATTAGATAACCCAGAAACCGTTTGAAGAAATTTGTGGCGGTCTGGGAGAAATATTTGGTTCTTTGGAGCCCATTTTTGACTGCCGCGCGTGAAAAAAAACAGAACTTTCAATTAAATGAGCGGACAGTGATTTAATTCGGCTGTGTGCTGGCACCACCACGTCTTCCACCCTTTGCCACCACGTCTTCTGCCCTTATGCCACCCGTTTGCAAATCATTAATACCTGTTTAGCAACAGTCTGAATTGAACACGGCACTGTCTGACTCCATTACATACGGCTCTTCACTCCATAAAACTCCGCCAAGCAAGAGGTGTTTAAAACTCATACGGCTCCTCTCCACCGTATTTTGTGCAACCATTTCATCAACATGTAAACGTTTCTCACACAGCCGTTCAGTTCAAAAAAAAAAAATCCAACTCCACTTCCCTACCATACCATTGTGTTAAAGCTGCACCTTGTTCGCTACGTCTCCATTTCATTTTGTGAATTCATCTCAGTTGTTCATCCTCTGTTTCTGCTTATAGCTCCTGAACACTCCCGTACCCCTATCCATCTTCCATTTTCAGTCATTATTCTTCCATAAACCTTGCAACATAGTCATCTTACCTCTGTTAAACCATCACACGCAGTTGAATTCCAGGTTGAATTTTAAACAGAGGAAAGGATGGGTCGGTTATTAAGGGCAGAACCGAAAGGGCCAAATAGTTATGATCATGGTTATAGGCTGTTTGTCAAATTATAAGTCCATCAATAAAACTGTTTTGCTCCATTCACAGAGTTCCTAAATGCAGACAATAAAAAAAATTTCGGTTGACTGTTTTAGCCACTTTCCGCAGCTAGCCCAACTTTCCGCAGCTAGCCCAACTTTCCGCAGCTGTTTTGTTAAACTCTAGGTTGCAGGTGTCATCAAGCAAAACAAGCCACATGGGTAGCTAGGGGAATGTTGGTACATGGATGGTGTCCTATTCATTCGATCAAATTTGATGGAAAAAACCCCGGTCAAAGGGAAGTCAAATTGTGTGTTATCACTAAGTCGCCACACTGAGTCGCTGCATGTCAAGAAAAAATAATAATTTTGAATCAATGAAATGAACAAGTTATTTTCTCACTTTTCTGAAGGTATTGATTAATTTTGGATTGATGATGAAAGATGAATGGCTAACTTTGTATCCAATATTTTTAGCTACAGAACTGTGCACATTCCGCAGCTGTTCTCCAATTCCGCAGCCATAAAAACCTCATTGTTCAAATCAGCCTATCTTTCTCATACAAAATCAGATTTTGATGATTTAACTAGCATTGGAAATATCTCAACAAGATCTATACAATGAGAAATCTATCATTAGAGTTTGAAATGGCAAATAATGAAATAAATTGCTGGAAAGAAGCAACATTCAACTTGGGCACCAATTTCAAAGCAGGTATAAATTCTTTTGATTTTTCCTTTGAGAACTTGTTTCATTAATACAAATTCTTAGTTTTATGTGCAAATATCATAACTAGAGAGATTTATCACCTCTCTCCTTTGATAATATTACATTCCATTGCAGAAGAAGTATTAGTTTTTTTGCAGGTTCTAGGAGGAAGGAAAAATGACTACAAGAGAATGGTGTCTCTCTAAGAGACCAATTTGTTTCATAAGAAGATGATCAACAACAAAGAGGAAATATGCTGATGCAAAATCAGATCCAAACACTTGAAAAAAATTTCAGATACTATTGTCTCCATCACATCCATCCATCACATCCATACTTCATAACAAACCATTCATCTCATTTCACTCCATATTTTCCATTTACATTCACATACACTTTCCATCTCTTTTTGTCCATTCATAACCCACAAATAAAAGCAAGAGGCTTATTCACATGCTTATTGCCATTGCCATTTTTTTTCTCCATTGCCATTTTCCATTTTCATCTTCTATTCCTTGTCATTTTCATTTCGCAAATAAGCCCTGCTTCAATGCAAATTATTGAGTCCATAGTCCTTTGAGTATAAGTTCTTTGTAAAAACACCTTGAGGCTTGCATGCCTTAATGGCAAGTCCTCATGTTGACAAACAATGGGAATACATTAATGTCCCTTGTTCGTCAGATCTTCTAGGTGACTCGACTTCAACAAATTCATTCGTACCTAGCAAGATGTGTTTGGGCATCTTGACTCTCATTGTCAACAATGGTGAGAGTTCTCGTGTTGACTAGTGGCATCCATTAATGGCCACTAAGACAACAATTTCCTACTATGTTCGACATCAGAACATCTTTTCACATAGTAGGAATTGTGCTAATGAGTTTTGAAGACATGAAGACTATTATTTTCAGCATTTTGGAACAGATTCAACAAGTTTTAGTAGAAGCAATAAAAAGTCATCTTATCTCTCTATCCATGACTCCTCTTGTTCAGCCACTTGAAGAAGAATATGATCAGAAGTTTTCAACCACCACACATACAACTCATCCATTCCAAAGGGTAAGTGAAGGTACGTCATTTTCTAACTTTTGACCATAGAATTCCATAAAAATCTAGAATGATAATTGTTGGAAAAACATTTCTCTTCCTCATTTCATAAAATTGCCAATACCATCAGTTGGGGGGGGGGGGGGGGAATACATTCATATTCATATCTTGCCATGTCCATATCATATTCAGGAGCTCACATACTTCCAACATATATTAATTATTACATTGCTATTATGAGCATACAATGGCTTTTGAAAAAGTGCTTAAAGGATAAATTGGATACAAACAAAATCATGGTTGTCACACAAGAACCAACCACCATGCAATCCAATAAAGATATACTTTGCAACAATAATCAAAATATCATTATGCAAAGCTCAAAGATCAAAATAGAAGGCGAAAAAAAAAAATGGTTGTAACACAAGAACCAACCATGTTGCAATTCAAGTGAAACACTTTGCAGAAATATGAAGTTATCAAATGATATCATGCAAAGTTAAGCCAAAGCTCAAGGATCAAAAGAGTTAATGTAATATATATTGCATGAGGACATGCAATAGCTTCAGTTGGGGGGTATGTTGAGTCTTGAAAATGTCATTCATTTCCATTACACTTTCACTATTATGTCCATTATATCACCTCCATTTCACTACTATGTCACCACATTCATCCCACTTTCATTATCATTGGACCACCTTTATGTTTTTCCAATCTTTATTAATTCTAAGTCTTTTAAGTGAATTTGTGGTTAAAAACTAGAAAATAATGTGCATATGCTTATACCTAACAAATGGGTTGAGGTTGTTGACATGTGTAGGTTGAAAGTAGACTTCTAGAAGACCCTTATGTGGCACTCTAAGGCTAAATTCGAATTTGGTTGGAAAGAATCATGGGATCATGAGGATATGTGTCATGTCTCCTAATTGTATTGTAACTCTAAGAAGACATGTGTCTTATCAGTTCCTATTTTGATTAGGACTCTAGAGGTAGAGGGAGAGATTGATGGATTCTCATTAATGAGATGGCTCTCATCTTTTTGTATAAATAGGAGATCTCTCTCCTTCATCAGTTAGTCTTTTAGTCCCTAGTTCTTAAGTTTGTAGTTCTTCCTTGATGGCTTTTGAAAGCTTTGGAGAACTTTGTTGTACTTTGTACTTTTGAAGAAATTGAATAAAGCTTTAATGTTCTCAACATGGAAGGAGATGTGAAGTAGATGTCATGAAGCATATTAGAATGTAAGGTAGAGTAGATTTCATTTTGTAAATATTGCTTTGTAGAATGTAAGGTAGAATAGATTTCATTTTGTAAATATTGCTTTGATTTCATTATGTTATTTGATTGCTTTCAAGTTTGATAAATGAGATTTTTCATTCATGCAATTTTAATTCATGCAAGTGTGTTTAATTTTGCTTTGATTTCATAGGTGGTAGAGGGCCCATGCCTTGTATATTTGTCATTTAATTTTGCATTTTATTTTTCTCATGTATATTAGTTGTACATAAATTGCTTTCAAGTTGATTGTAGATTAGTGATGCACATAGCCTTTTAATGACTAATGAATGACATGATAGAATCATCTTGTCCTTTTGCTGAAGCAGCAAGGATACTGGGTCTCATAGTCACTAGCTCATTGTTTGGTTATTGCATTTTATTTTGATTGAACTAGTTGTATATTCACACTTTTGTTTAAATACTAACTCCATCAATAACATGTTTTAAGTTCTTTTGAAGTGCTAAGTTTTGGAAGTTACCATTAGGGACATAGGCCTTGTCTTGAAATATTTATCCATACTTGTCCTTTAAAAGTATTCTTAAGACCTTAGAATAGGATTTCCATTTGCATTAAACACTTTAGAAAACCAACAAGAACAAAACCCCAAAAACAAACATAAACTATAAAACAATGAAGTAAGAGAAAGGTTAAATAAGCACATATAGTGCACCACACTTCATCAGTTTACGATACCCGGATTGATAATTTATGTAGAGCAATTTAAGACGTTAAATTGACTAGACAGTATGCATAACACCACTTCTCATATGATTTTGGAGGCCTTCCCCTTAGCCAAATTGAGAGAAAGATAGCTTGTTGGAAAGGTATTCCTATCTAGTTTCTGGGAAATCTTGAATTTTCTCATTTGTAGGTCATTTTCCCCCTCAAAAGTGGAATCTCCCAAGTCTGCTTCCTGTGTGTCGAAAAAGAGGCAGAGAGGTCATTTTTTTGATGGTTTTTGACCTTTAGGTGACCAAGTTCTGCTCCAAAAGTGATGAAACTTTCAGGGATTGTTGTTATCATCATGTTGAATCCAAATATGCAAACCATTCCTCGAAAAAGTATCCCAGTCAAAATCGTAGCGCCACCTAATGCAATTTTCTGTGTTGGGAAATTTCAAAATTTCAAAATGACAAAAACTCACCAAAAATTGCCCAGATTTGGCACAAGGCATTCTCATTAATTACTTTGATGGGCTAGTGAGGCTTCAACCAATATTTTTAGCTTGTCTTGCTCCTTTTTTCTCCTTAAGGCCTTCCTCAACCTTGCCTTAAGCTTTCTCATCCTTATATTGCATATTTTGTTCCGGGTCATATAGTGATAGGCCATGTGGAGAAGAATACTCTTGTCTCTATTGGCCTTCTCAAGCAACCTTTCAAGGTGTATGTTGACTCTTTCAAGCCAATTTTCACGGTCATTCTCAATCTCTTGCTCAATGGAGGTCAACTTGACCTTTGCCTTCTTAGCCTTTTGCCTGTTCTCCTTGATTATTTGCAACTCCATGAGAACTTGCTTGTCGGGCAATTGTTTTTTCTCTTGCTCTAGATATTTGATGACCCATTTAGCCCTCTCTAAGTTGAATGACAAGGCTTGTATGCCAGCCTCTTGTTCCTTAATGAACATGTCTTTGAAATTTCTTGGATCTTGAGCATCCAAGTCAATGACATCCACTCCTTGTGTCTCCTCATGATCAACAAGGACAAAATATCTTTCTTACCCATCACTAGGATCCTTCTCATGCATATTTTTCTTTACCTTTGCTTTGCTACTTATGTCTCTCCATGGAACTATCACTGAGTGTCTCTTTCCATTGTTCTCCTTTGGTTTTACAAAATGTGGTTGTATATGGATGTTTATGGATAATAGTGTGGAAATAAGGTGAAGGAATGAAATGGGCAGAGGGTATGAAAGAGGGAGTGTGAAAATGTATGTTGAACAAAGTTTAGGGATGAGTAGGGTTTTAGGGAGAGTGGGTAGGGTTTGGTGATGTGAGTAGGGCTTGTAGGGTTTGGGGAGAATGTATGTGAGAATGGGATTTAGGGAAAATATATGAGGGAATAGGGTTTAGGGAAAAGAAAATAGATGATATAGGACAGCCATAAATGAGTGAGCTTTCAAAATATAGGAGATAGTTTAGTGAAAACTAGGGTTTGACTTTTTGAGAGACAAAATCACCAAAGGCTGATGCAACAACCTCTTTTCAACAAGAGTGATTGTGTCACTTACTTGCAAAGAATAAATTTGGAAGTTTTGAGGTGATTTGAGGAGATTTGGAATAATTTGGAGTGTATCTTCCAGGTGCGTAGTGCACTCACCCAGGTGCGTAGCACCGATTTGGTGCATAGCGCCAGTTCAATTTTACACTACAGGAAAACCCCAGGTGCATAGTGCCATTCCTATGCATAGCTTATTTTTGTAGGACACCTTTGGAGGAATTCCCATGTGATAGCTCGTTGGAAAGCTTGGCGAGTCTACTTTCCAAAACATCTTCAATTTTTTGATTTTGAGTTCATTTGCCCTATCAAAATTCCAATCTCCTAAGACTGGTCAAAATGTGCAGAATGAGGCTGCCTAAATGAAGAGTGTTGTTGCAGTAAATTTTTGAAGCTCTTCCTCAACTCTAGATTGAGCTAATGATAGCTCATTGGAAATATCTTTGTGTCTACTTATTAGTTGACTCATCAAGCAAGTCATTTGGTCATTCCATCTAGGAGAAAACTTGATTTTACCATGGTCACTCCAAAGGTGCAACAACTCTCCTGAGGCAACTGTATTTTTGACATTTCTCTAAAACCATGAAACCTGTGTAAAAAGTGAAGGAAAATTTTCTTCTTTGGCCTTTTGTGGACAAGAACCTCTCTCACTTTTTCAAAATTCATTTTGTCTTGCTCAGAAACAAAAACCCTAGGAGAGGGAAATGTGCCTTACCTGAGCACAACTAAAGCACAAACAAGGTGTAAAATGACCCATTGGAACTTGAAATGATGATGAAAACTCTTTGAATGATGGTACAATAAGCCGAATGGTGACATGGATTGACACTTGGAAAACTTTGGAAGGAGTGAAAAAAATCCTAGACCTAATACCTAGTGACCAAATTTTACTTGAAGATTCACTGAAATGAAAAAATTTGACTTTGACTCCCTAAGACCACTTTGTAAGAGCATGTTTGATCACTGGTGGAAGGCTTCAAAGACTGACACTAACATACACCAATAATATTGGAGCAAGGAAAGAACTTTGACTAGGTTGAATTATACCAGCCTCTAGAATTTCTGCAACCATACATTCAATTTCACTCTTTTGGGCATAGGGATATTTGTAAGGCTTGATGTTTCGAGGAACACTTCTTGGAATCAAACGAATAGCATGATCATGATCACGAATAGGTGGGAGGCCTTTCAGAGTCTCAAATACCTTGGAATGATTGTCCAAGACTTTTTGGAGATCTGGAGAAATAGATGATTTCGATGTGGGAACCTCTAGCGAACTTAATTGTGCAATTACGCCTTGTTTTTCTTTATTTAGAAGCTTTGTCATTCTGTTAGAGCTAATTATCTTTCTCGGTTTCCCTACGATACCCCTTAATTCAAATTCATCTCCTTTCAAAGAAAATTTCATGAAAAGTTCTTAAAAATTAAAAGCTATTGTACCCAAGGATTGTAGCCATTGGACTCCTAGTACAACATTAGTACCACCCATTGGAATGGAAAGCATTGGGTTATTCAATACATATTCTCCCATGGATAGACTGATATTATGGAACTTTCTAGAGAAATTTATGGTTCCTCCACTTGTAACCATCACTTGACACTTTGGTGCTGGATATAGAAAGCAATTCGATTCCTTGGCTATCTTACAATGAATAAAATTATGGGTACTGCCCATATCAGTCAACACTATTATCTTTTTCTTCTTGATATGTCATTCTATCTTGATAGTTATGAGGAGTGGTAATTCCGGCCAATGCATTACAAGATATGGTCGGATTCATTTCTCCTTTCTCTAGGGTTTTTTCTTGGTGTATATCCTCTTCTTTTGACATTTCTTGTTCCTTTTCTTCCTCCTCTTCACAATCTATGTAAAATAATTTCTTCTCAGAACACTTATCATCTTTATTGTATTTTCTATCATAACTGTAACAAAGCCCTTTTCTCTTTTTTTCTTCCATTTTTTGTGGTGTCAACCTTGTAGGTTGTGGAAGGCTAGGAGACACAACACTTCCATCTTTATAGTTGTGAGTGGTAGGCTTCCTTCTTGTCATAATTTTTTTTTCATTTTTCTTGCCAACCTGAATGCCTTCTCCAATGAATTAGGTTCCCATAGGTGAACCTCATGTTGGATGTTATCCTTTAAAGTCCATATGAACACATCAATCCTATGCTCCTCTGGAATATATTTTACCCTTATATTCAATTTTTGGAAGTCCTCAATGTGCTCCATCATTGAACCCTTTTGTTTGAGATTTATCATTTGGATAAAAAAGGTGTTTCTTTTGTATCCTCATAATGTGATATCATTTCTTCCGTAAAAATTTCCTTGCTTACGAGAGCAAATCCATTGATACCATACAAACTTGTTTGGTTCCAAATATAAAGTTGCAATGCATAACTTTGTGTGTTTTGCACATTATGGAGATCAAAATATTGTTCCATCTGTAGTATCCATGTTATGGGATCCTTGCCATCAAACTTCCTCATATCGATCTTTGGAACGTGGCGGGTCTTTGTTCCAATGTTAGAGTCTATGAAATCATGATTAACATTTCTTTTGTTCTCATCATGAGTTTCCTCTATTACCTTTTCGCTATTAAGAAGCCTTTCTTGTAACAAATTTGTCAAACCTTCCTTCAAACCTTCCAGGTCTTTCTTCAAATCTTCAATGTTGTCATTCTTTGAATCATGATTAACATTTCTTTTGTTCCCATTATGAGGTTCCTCTACTACCTTTTCGCTATTAGGAAGCCTTTCTTGTAGCAACTTTGTAAAACCCTCTCTCCAACCTTCCATGTCTTTCTTCCAGTATTCAATGTTGCCTTTCATACCATCCATCTTAGCTTCCTTTCCATTAATCTTAGCTTCCATTCCTTTCTTTAAAGCGTCCATATTAACTTCTGTTACTTTTTGTGAGAGTGAAATTTGTTGCACTTGGTCTCGTAATTTAGATATATCATGTTGCATTTCTTTATCTTCTTCATGAGTCATGCTAGAGCCTTCAGGTTGCTTACTAGGTGTTTCCATTTTATTTTCTAGGGGCATCAATTAATGATTATAATGCTTCACTATTCCCTTTGAAGTCATTCAAACTAATTTTCCAAACCAAACTTTCCCACGATAATCTGATTATAGACGGGTTCAGTACAACGAACTTGTAAGAAGTGCCACGTGCAACTGCTTTGACCCGAGGACCTAAATCTGATGCAAAGAAAAATATAGACTATCCTCATTCTGTAACTTACAAATTTTCAATATGATGCTTAGAAAAAAATTTATGACGATTTTCCCTAGGTCACCTGTTTGAGATATAATTCGGGATCTTGCAAAAACCCTAACTTCCTTGGATCATATCTTTGAAAATATAGTGAGAAACGATATGAAATTCGGACTTGAGGTTCAAGAAGATTTCATCTCAAATCATAGAAAAAAAGTTATAGCGAAAATTCCATGATAACCTGTTTGGAGCAGCGAAACCCTAGAATCCAAAGCTCTAATACCAAATGCTATGTAACCAACTCACAAAATAGAAGAAAGATAGATCAACGCCTTCAAAATTAGCCTCTTTTAGGGGGAAAAATCATTTAAATTACACAAATGAACAATTCCTTTGATGTTACAAATGACAAAACCTCCTTTCTATATATAGGGGTCTAATGGGTTACAATATAATCAAAGCCGACATAACAATAATAATATAAGGGAACAATAATAACAATAGTGGGCTTCTATGGGGCACAATAAAAAAAATATGGGGACACTAGGGGCACAAAAATAACAATGAAGACTACAATGAAAATAGTATTGTGGGAATCACTAGTATTATAGGGACATAACAATGTATTTAATCCATTTGAGAATTGGGGCATGGACTTCAGTGGTCCTATTGATCCTCCATTCAGAAAAAATAATATAGATTATTCTGTGCACTAACTACCTAACTAAGTGGGTTGAGGTGAAAGTAGTGAAGGCAACAACTGAGAAGAAAGTAGTTAAGTTTCTAAGAGAAAACATCTTCTACAAGTTTGGTTTTCTAAGAGAATTGGTGACAGACTAAGGCTCCCAATTCCCCTCTAATCTAATCAAGGGGATCATAAAATAACATCACATTTGACAGTGGAGGTCTACTCCTTATCACCATTAAGAAAATGGACAAGCAAACATGACTAAAAAAGCATTAGATAGCACTCTGACCAAGGTGATTAGCAACAAAAAAAAGGATTGGGCATAGAGACTTGTTGAGGCCATTAGGGCCTACAATACCACCTAGAAGACTACTAATAGGTTCACCACCTATGAGCTAGTTTACGGAAAGAAGGCATTATATCTATTGAGTTCGAGGATAACAAATTAAGGATGACAACCTACTTGACATGGATCTCACCAAAGCATGAGATGAAAAATTACAATAGTTAAATGTACTTGATGATATAGGATTTAGGCCTTATTATACCGAAGTGGTCCAACTGCAAAGAAAAATATGGCATGAAAATCATGTCAAAACCAAATCCTTCAAGGAGGGTTATTGGTCCCTCTTGCAAGACTCAATTTTAAGGATTTTAAAGGGAATCTCATGACTAAATGGTTGGGACCTTATTTGGTGGAAAAATGTTATGATAATTGTATAGTCTAGATAAAAACTATAGATGGAGAGAAAATTCCATTTTTGGTAAATGGTTATTGATTGAAATTCTACAAGAAGACTCTCTCCAGCGCTAAATTTATTGATTCAATAAGTAAGGAACAACATTTTATTGGGAGCCTCAAAACTCCCAATCCATTTAGCCTCTGACCAACGAGAAAGAAAGAAAGAAAAAAGAAAAGAAAAAATGCCTGAAACGAAAACCTCGTTTGAGACACTGGAGGCAGACCCATTTGCTGAAAACCACTATGAAGCAATCTATGAGTCTGATAAAAAGAAAATAAATAATAAAAAACCCTAGGTGAAAATCTCCCTAAAGGTTCCTATGGAAAACCTACTAGCTAAAAATTTCCATGAGGCAGCTAGTGAACCTTGAAAAAAAAGAAAAGAGAAAATGAATAAATAATGAATAAATTTATGAAAGATAAAAGTATTTTATCTTATCTTTATCTATGTGTAGGTATCACAAACGAAAACCAACAAAATAGGTTAGACAAACCAACCTGCACATTTGGACCAAGGAATCAACTCATGCTTTCTCCTAGGGTCCAAAAAGTACCTCTAAACCATTTTCCATCATCATCCATCATCCATAACATCATATCCACATTTCCAAATCATTTTCATGCATTTATTTCCACTTCCCTGAACTACTACAAGAAGGGTCTTGTAATGCTACAGGATAACCCAGATTTTGATAAAGTGCTATAGATCAAGAAGTTTCTCTACATAGAAGCTAAAGAAAAGAATCAAAGGAATCTTGACACTTAGACATTCTAAAAAGATCCATTTTGTTAGTTTTTCTTCCACTGTTAATCATTTTAATCCCGCAACAACTCAAAATCCCTATCTTTTCCATCACAACCACCATCAAGATCATCTCTGACACCATCACCATCTCCTCCTTGAATTAATAGTGCATGTTTTAGAAGAATGTTCTTATGAGCACGATGTATTTATGTGACTACTACAAGAGACCATATATTCTAGTAGCAGCCTACAGAAACCCTACAAGCCCATGTCTCCAACACCCTTGAGAAAGATCACAACATGCCAGAAATTCCTACATCTCCATAGAAACATTAGGAGTAAAAATACACCTTCCAACTCAAAAAAATGGCCTTGAGAAGTTAAAGGGTCTGTTGTAGACCGCTACATGATCACCCTGTTCAACATCAACAAGATCAAAACACTTTCAAAAGCATTGGAACAACCTCCAAGAACATCAAAATGTAAAACATAATGTATGAGGGTATTCTAACCTTACCCTTTGAACTAATTTAGAGCATTAGAATACGTTAAAAGTGCAAAAAATGAATGGTTTTATAATCAAATAAGACTAGCATAGATCTTGGTTAGATTTGGCAGAAGACTTCACTTTTTCTTCAAGTTCTCCACATGTGTGAGCGTGAATACGACAAAAATAAGGGATAATTCAAAAATAAAGTTGTTGATGCTTACTAATGGTAAGGAGAAGTGGAGTAAGAGGACTCTCAAGGCTGATAAGAGGTAGGCGGGGTCTAGCTCAGCCACTACGCATTGAGCTTTATCTCACCATGCACCAACACTATCTCCACTTAACTTTGGGATCGACTTCAAGTTTGCCACCTATCCTCACTACATGTTATGCATGCAATTAGTGTTAAAGAGCCTTAATGAAGCCTGCCACCAGTATAGAAGAAGGTTACAAATATTAGGTTTAGAAATTGTGCGCTACAAGTACCAATCTATAATGTTTTAGAGGATATAAAGGGTTCAACTCCAGATAGTCAAATAACTACAAAATTTCTCTAGTGGTTTACTCTCCCTGACAACTCTTGGGACTCCCCACTAAATCCTTAGCTCCTTTCAATAGCTTGTGTAGCCTATCGACTTTCCTCTTCAATGGAGTGTCATAATCATGCGCATCCTTCTCATCTACATGATATGTAGATGAAGACTTTACACTCAAAAATTTTCCACCAGTGCTCTGAGAACATGAACTAGGTGTGTCAGGGCCCTATGAACTAACAATATAGGATCTAATGAAAATTAAAACTGGTGTAGAACCAGTGTCATATGAACTCATGCCCCTTGAACTTTATGGACCCGTCATCTGCGGACATTGTGCCTAAGGTCCCTATTTCTCTCCCTCAAAAGATCTTCGAAAGGCTCTATCATCCTCAAATATCAAATCCTCCCTCACAACACTCTTGCTCAAGGAAGAGTTGTATATGCAGTAATCATTTGAAGTCTCACTATACCTAATAGAGATACCCTTTTCTACAGTGGGTTCTAGCTTCATCCTCTTCTCTAAAGGGACATGTGACCATTTTAGGCACCCAAAGATATGGAAGTGCCCAATTTCAAGCTTTTCCTAGAGAAAGCCTCCTCAAGAGTCTTCCTCCCCAATACATGATGAGGACTCCTGTTTTCAACATATACTACAATGCTACAAGCCTTAGACCAATGAAAGAATGGCAAACTTTGATCATGCAACATAGCTCTAACTGCTCCCACAAAGGCCATGTTCTTCCTTTCAACAACCCCATTTTGTTGTGGGTTGTAAGAAATTCTCAACTCTCTCTTAATTCCTACCAGTGTACAAACATTGTTGGAGAAGTTTGAAGCATACTCAACCCCATTATAGGGCCTTAGCACCTAAATATTCCTCCTTATTTAGTTCTCCACAAGAGCTTTGAACTCTTGGAACATCTTGAAGACCTCATCCTTGGTCTTCGTGAAATAAATTTAGGTCTTCCTAGAGAAGTCATCATTGAATATAAAATAATACTTATAACCACTTAGAGAGACTAGATACATTGGACCATGTACATCACCACGAACCAAATCAAGTGAAATTGTTATCCCGTTGCCATTTCTTGGAAAATAGAGTCTTGGTGTACTTCCTGAGAGCACACCCCATCCTCATGCTCCATGCTAAATGCAAGTAATCCTATGACGATATACAATGTAAATGAGCCATCCTCATATGCCATGGCTCAAATATATCTTTGCTACTATTGTTGCTCTGAATCAAGGCATCATTAGGTTGAAACATGAGCATATACAACTTCCATTGTCTAATCCAAATCATTTTGGCCAAAGTGATGTTGGGCCCCTTAGGGTATCATTGTAGCTACTACAACACCCTCAAAAATTTTGGCTTACACTAAATTTCAGAGCCTTCCTTGGTCTTTTACATTGTTGTCACAAACATTGAATCTTATCTCATGAGCTTCCTTGTAGTGCTTTTTTCCCTTTTGCATGTTGGGTTAATTGTCATTTTTTGGCATGTTTGGCTGTCGTGCAATGTTTGTAAGCCTATTCTAATGGTTTCAAAGTTTTATCTTTGTGTATATGAGTTGTTCTAACTATGTAAACATATGGCACACCCATACACAAAGTTGTGAGCATTGTCGCACAAGTTTCATCATGGTCTCCCCAAAGTCTATCTTAAGTGTCACACTTGTTATATCTTGTCGTAAACTAGTCACACGAAGGGAAGTGATTTGTTCATGTGTTTCGATGATTTATTTTATCATGTCTTCAAAGTATGTTGTGTGTGTGATCACAGTTAAGTTTCATCACATTTCATCACCTATCCCACACTTAGCCATTTTCATAAAAGCCTTCTCGACCAAATTGAACTGTGTAATGTGCAGTCTCAACCCTCTAAGTTGTGACCTTGCTGCTTGATACTGTGCAAAGCACAGTCCTTGTCTCCTAGGGCTGCTACACTGCATAGTTCCTCTGCCCAAGTTATGTCCTCCAACATGGCTTGAATTGTGCACTTCGTATCTTGAAACCTCAAGCTCACCCCCTGAGTGCTTGAACTATGCAGAAGCCCAAACTCCCTTGACTCCCAAAACTGTGCAGTTGACTCTCCCAGTTTCCATTCCCTCATCTTAAACCCACTACATTTGGAAACTATGGAGTCTTGTCCTTCATGCCTCTCCGAGCTGCACACTATGCATTATCTGAGTCCCTCTTCCCAACCTATCACTTATTCTGGGTTTAGTTGGTGGATCAGAATGCACCATCTTAGATAAGGGTTTTTCAGATTAATGTCATCTCGTCATGAGTGAAATGCAGGAACATGTACCCTATCATGTCATGGAAATATGATGGAGAAGGATAAGAAGGAGTGAATCAAGCCTAAAGACTCTCTTGTAGCTGAAATGAGAAGTTGATCAATCAAGAGAAAGCAAAGGGACACAAGTTTGTGAGCACTATTCAAGACTGAAGATCATTGAAGGTTCTGCATCACCAAGCTATGTAGAGGTGAAGAGAAAGCATCTTCAAGAAGACATCCAGAACGTAGCAGCAACAATGACTTGACATTTCCATATCATCAAGAAGTCCATGTATGTAGTGTCATGTCATGTCATGAGTGGTCATATGCTACATCACTATTGTGGATCATGTATAGTGTATTAAAATGTATGGTAAAGTGGAAGTCCAAAGGACACACATGGAATGTAAAGAGTCATGTAAGTTGAAAAGTCATAGGAAGTCAAACATTCATGAGGGTATTCAAAGAGTCTCCCTTGGTTATATATACTCCCTTATTGTATGAACAAAGGACTTTTCACCTTGGATCCTCTTGCAAGGAATTAGAGAAATCAATTAGTTCTTTGAGGAGCAAGGAGTGGCTCTAATGATCCACTATTGGGGATAGAGAAGTACATTGTAAACACGTGTCTTGGAACTTTTACTTAATAACATAAGCCTTCAAGGCCAACACGTTCTTCATGCATGGACTATAATTTTTTGTAACACTATTATGTGGATGTTTGTATTTCATGTTTTCTTTCACATGTCCTGAGATAGTTGAACTATTTTGCTTAGTTTAGTACTTATCTTATTGAAAAGGTGTTGTAATGGTTGTTATTGTTGTCCCATACTTGTGGACTATTCTATGGGATATTAGACATACCTTTCTTTATTTTTTGGTTGTAACAATCATCACATCTATTGTGGACTATTTTGATGGGTGTTAGAGATACCCTTCTGCTTCATGTGTGTCTCTTCTTGGGTGGTACTATTACCTCTCACTTAGAGGCTCACTTTTCTCCCCCTATGCAGTAGAATAACCTCAACATAGTTGCAACTGAACACTCACCAGGCACACCTTCTTGGTTTTCGAAGATACCTTTACATCCCTCTCTCTTGCTGACATTTAGGGCCAAGGAAAATCTTTAAGAATTCGGGAACCGAGATTTATATTGGATGGGACTCCTACACCAAACGGTGTAAAGTATAATTGGGACTTCACATCGGGGAGATCCCCTTAATGTTGGCAGGTACATCATCATCAACAGGTATATGAGTACATGTCCTCATCTAAAAAACACCTCAAATCCCCATCCTCTATGGAGGAAACATATATCAAGTTAATATTCAACAGAGAGGCATACAAAACATCCCTCACTACCATAGGAAATTGAGACTCCCTCACAAAATAAATAGTCCCATGCCCAATTGCTATGATCATGGTGTCATCTCCAAGTACCACCTCACGAACAACTCCATCCTCTCTGAGATCTGTAAAGTAATTTCCGACATTTGAGATATGGCATGTGGCTCCACTATTAATGTACCAAGCATCTGAGGAATCTAAACTAGAAGCGAGACAAGAAATCAATGAGAACTTCTTCTCAAATCGAGTGGAAAAATCATCCAACTCTACTAAAGTTGCAACCTAATTCTTGTTCTTATTTGGGTAAGTTATTGCATATTGTCCCATGTTATGACAAGCAAAGAATTTCACTTTGTTCATATCCTTCTTTAGTTCCCCCTTCTTCTTGGCCCCTTCTTGAATTTCTTCTTGCCCTTGGAAGCAAGAGAAACATTTTCCTCATCCTCTCCATGTTTTTGGTCGGTAGAACTTGAGCCAAGTCTCATCTCCTCCTACATGAAATCATCCCAAAGTATTTCCCAATGAAGAAAATTATCCCTTTCAACAATTCCACATAGAAAGTTGTCCCAAGGTTTAAATAATCCCTTTAAGACTACTCTAACCATCTCATCATCATCTAACTACTCTCCAACTACCCCTAATTCATAAAAAACTTGAGATACGTTGATGAGGTATGGGGTGAATTGATTTGGCTTCAACATCTTGGAATTCCCCAATTTATCTCTCAAACACCAATTTATAGTTCTAATTTTAACTATGATACATCTTGCAAAGAGAATGAGACATATCCTTTGCATGTGTCTTACTAGTGACATGAGGAATCACATGGTATTTGATGGCATGAAGGATAATTATCTTAGATTTCACATTTTTCCTATTATAAGCAACCAATAGTACTGCACCTGTAGGAATAATGTAGGATTGATTAAGGATGTACCACACTTTGTTTTCCTCCAGAATAAGGCTGATCCTTGATTTTGATGGGAATAAATTACTGGCCCCCTCTAATCTGTCCTCAAAACTCAAACTAGTGACCATGACAAATACAAGAAAACCTCCTCCTTTGATGAACAAAATTGAGTTATAATTGTTGTCCCACTATTAATTCAATATGAGAATCCAAGCTTTGATACCATGTGAGAAAATGCACTCATAAATTAACCTATAGTTTAGAAATCTCTTGTAGGAATTTCATTAAACATTTTGTCTACACATAGGTAACTGTTCCAATAAAAATTACTCAAAAAATTTGCATACAACTCAACAAATAGAGGTATGAATTTTATGAATAGCAACACAAAAGACAAAGCTAAAATTGAAATCAAAAAATTATGAACAACAAACGGATCAAAAAAACTCATAATTTTTGGAAAAACTATCCTTGGAAAAATCCTTGATGGAAAACTAGTGAAAGAGGGGTATTTTATTATTATTTGAGCTCTCAATTTTTTTTACATTAGATAAATTCAATAGCAACTTATCTCAACCAATTAGCAATGCCTTTTCTTAAAATTCATACTACAAATTCTCCTTGAATTCCATGCCAAACACTACCCAAAATTATGTATACTTTTCTGGCGTGTTATAACATTAAATGCAGAAACTCCTTGGATTTCATGCCCAAAAATAGCTCAAAGCTGCCTCAAAATGTGTGCCAAGCAAACCTAGAAATTTCCCTCGAATTTTATGAATGAACAATAGATAAAAATTGATTCTACAACCTACAATAAATACGTTTTATGTTCTAATTTAATGTTGTTGTACTTTTCTCTCAGGATAATACCTCTTCCTTGATTTCTGTGCCACCTCTTTTGCTTGAAAATTAGTGCTCAGTTTCCTTGGAATGTGGTCCTCTTATTTTCTTCACCTTCTCCTCAACTCAACCTCTCTTCTTGGTCTGTTATATCTCTCATAAAATTGAAGAATGATATCTCCTAGGGATTTGTGCCACTTAAGAAGCCAAATGTGTGTGTCTCTTCATCTTCTAGCTAGCCTCGAGGATAAAGGTTGAGACTTAATATTAGCCCATCAATATCCAACAACTATGTTTAATATTTCATTAACTTTACTTAAAGTGAACTTTTTATCTCATAACTTTATATCTCATAAAGTTAATTTATTTTCCAAGTCACTTTAGTATATTCTCCCACATGATAGCCCCAAGCCAATGTGGAAGACACTTATCCTAGCTAACTTTAATAGGGAAGATAATGACCAACTTACATAAGTATGTGTACTAGCCAAAGATGCAAGAATATGTAGCTAGGTTCATAAGATGATGTATTTTTTTCTATACCAACAAGCTTAGTAATAGAAAACAAGGTCTATACCATCCCTTTACCAACTCATCCTTGAGAGAGCATTTCCATGAAATTTGTGGGAGCTTTACCGAAAACTATGAATGAACATGACTACTTGTTCATGGTAGTTGATAGGTTCATGATGATGTGCATTCTCATGCCCTAAAAAATGACCATTAATAGGAAAGAAGAAATAATTTGTTCTTTGGACAGGTTTGGGTGCACTTTGGGATACCAAGGCGCATTGTTTTAGAGGACACAAGATTTCTTAGCAAAAGTCACAGGAAAATTACATGAGACATTTAAGAAGTCACAAGAAAAGTAAAATGTGATCATGATCAACACAAAATAGAGAATTTATTCAAGGTGGGAGACAAAGTATGGTTATAGTTAAACAAGGAGAGGCTAAAAGGTCCTAGTAAGAAATTCAAGGATCTGCAATATGATCTTGTTGAGATATTAGAAAATGTGGGAGATAATTCCTATAGATTCAACCTACCCCCATATATACACATTTACTCTATGGTGAAAGTAAAAAATCTAAAACTCTAAGTTTTTGATGATGGATTAGGAAGACGAGTATGTCCTACCTTATATAGAGTATTTAGCAATATATACTCAGACATAGCTGATAGATTATACAATTTCATAGAATAAGTGTAGATCTACACGATAGGGGTAGCATGATCTTTGATAGATTAATTTGAAAGGGAAACTTATCGGTAAGGCTAAATGGTACTCCAAGAAAAAGATAGAGGAAAATTTTCCTCACCTCATTTAGTAACATATTTGGGAGACCAACAGTCTCCCAAAATGGGAAGGTATGATTTGGATTGGATTAGTATATTGCTTTTCAAACCTCTTGATGCTTTTAAGGAGGAAAAATCAAATAAATTAGCTCACAAAAGAAATTATAGCGACACGAAACTGTTTGGAGCATTGGGGTTGGAAACCTTTTGAGACTAGTTTGAGGCTTTAAATGACATTTTTTGGGGGGAATTTATGATTCCATGAGTGCAGGACACCCCTAGCGCTATTATACACTTGAATGCTTTTCTAATGGTGTAACAATTGCGGCAATCAAAGTTTGGATAAAATTTATGCCTCCTGGAAGTTGACCTATCATGACTGACCACCACCATAATTCAATAGGATGCCACATAAACCCCATTACTCATGGAAAATGGGATAGAATCAAGGGCCCTTTGAAGAAGAATCTAGAAGGGTTTAGTTTTAAATCATATTGAGGTGAAATGGGTCAAATGTAACCACTAGTTGGCTATTGGTTTGCGTTATAACTGGGTCACTAGATGGAAAAGGGGTTCTATTTTATTTTCTTACATTTTGTTCCATAGTAGAGCAAAGTATCTTAGTGTAAATAGAGAGAAAAAAAACAGGGAGGTTTGTGTCCTGTTGTAAGGAAGACCCAACACCCCCCATTATTTAAATAATGGGAACCCTTTCTAATAATTTTTGGCTAAAACATCTTTTATGATTTTCATATTAATTAATTTTCTTACAATTTTTCCATTTTTTTGTTTTAATCGGATTTATATTTTTATTATTTAATTGAATCCAACTTTTCATAAGCTTTCCATCGATACTTGCTTCAGCTCATTTGGTCAACCGATTTGTAAATAGCGCTCCTTTGAAGTTTGATAATTTTCTCAACTCGACTAAAAAATGTTAATAAATGTATGATATTTTAATTTTTGCAATTAAAATAGTCATTCATTGTGAATATTAACTCTCAGTTAATTTTTACTAATTCTTTCATTTTTCACTAATGGTCTTAAAAAATGACCCAGCCAAATTGTAAAATGGAGGAAAACACATTTCGAGATCTTGGTAATTTACTCCAATTTGTTATTTTAAAACAAATTGCCAAACCCAAAACCCCAAAATTCCAAAATGGTTGAAGTCCAATTCGTAGAATCGTTAATTCACGTGGGTCCCACTTCTCATCAAATCCCCCTTCCAAAATCCCAAAATTTAAAATCACCGAAATAAAATTTGCGATGCAATATTGTGATTGTGATATATTGCATATCACATATCGCAAAAACAAATTTCATAAGTCATTCATTTAAAAAAAACTTGTTATGCGCTTTGGTTTATACGAGTGGTTAAGTTTTTTTAACATAAGGTTTGATTTGTCTCAACTACTTATGCCTCCCAATTCCATGACCTCACGCTCACCTCGCCTCCTTATCCCTCCACCTCACACTCCACTCAACTCACAATCCCACTCCTCCCACCTTCCACGCTTCCACTCCAATAACTCTCACACCTTATAAATCCACTACTCCCTCACGTAACTTGTTTCATGTTAACTTGTTTTATTAATATGGGTTGATTCCAATGGTTTGTATTTTAAATATTGTATTAATATTATAATAATTATATTATAGTTATAATTATTTATTATAATTATAATTATAATATTATAAAATATTTTAATTAATTTATGTAAATACTTAATTTAATTTGTAATCACAATTAACTAGCATTAACTAAAAAAAAGTATAATCTAATTTAGGATTAAAATTTAATTTAAAATTCTGATTTTTAGCCTGGGCAACAGAAATTCCAGAATTTTGGCAATTTTAATACATCAATTTTGAAAGCTCATAAATGGAGTTTTACTTGGCCAAATTAGGCCCACAATGACTCATTGGAAAGATAAAATTTTGAAAAATATTTCTGAAGTAGTTGCATTCCCATATTATCATTTATTGGATATAAAATCCAGCATAAGATCAAGCTCCAAATATTTTAACAAAACTAATCCCTAAGTTTAATCTTCTGCATTTTCATTTTCCCACAACTTCTTCTGAGTCCAGATCCATTCACCTATGTTCTCCTTGACCAATTAAATCTTCACAAGAATCAATATAAAACTTACTTTTCTTTTATTTTGATTATGTAATTAAGTTTTGATTGGATTTGTTTTAATTCTAGATTTAATTTTTTGATTTTAATTTAGTTTTGATTTGTTTATTGTAGGAAAACAGTTGAAGAGATGAGGAGAAGAAGATCTCAATCAATGAGAATGTTCCAACAATAAAAGAATGAAATTTTGAGCCAATGAAAATTGATGGAGCAAATTTATTCTTCAACAAACTTTCTTATTAATAATTCCTTTGTAAATATTATAAATAGTAGATTGTAGAATGTATTAGAGGCTTCTCTTCCTACTAATATGGAATTATAAAAACACTATTGTAATAGAGATTTA
Organism: Pinus tabuliformis; assembly: GCA_031772625.1. Classification (NCBI taxonomy): domain Eukaryota; kingdom Viridiplantae; phylum Streptophyta; class Pinopsida; order Pinales; family Pinaceae; genus Pinus; species Pinus tabuliformis. The sequence continues at coordinate 242,030,417 of CM062815.1, forward strand.
GAGTTATAAGTGAGAGGAGAGAAAATATCAGATTTGGAGATTATTGAGGATTTTCTTTTTTTTACATTCTGAATTATGTATGATGAGCAGAGCTTGCACTACTACAACTCTTTTTGTAACAACAGAAGTTCAAAGATTGTAGAGGACTGTTGAAGGCTAGAGCATGGAAACTGATTCAAGAAATTGGTATTTATAATACTATTGTTTTAAATACTAGTTTCATTTTATGCAGGAATGTGTTATTTTATTCATATTTATGCACTTTTGTCGATATGAGTAATGTGTCTCAATTATATGTTATTATTTATATATATGCTCTGATGGGTTGAATTATGATTTCTGTCTTTTAATACTGATTTAACAAATAGTGATATGTTGTGAACTATTTTCTCGTATTATTGTTTAATTATTCAAATTAGTGATTTAACAATCAATATCATTTTATGAACTACTTCCTAAATTTTGTTGGTTGATTATTTCAGTGAAGAGATCTCTTAATTGAATGTGACTTGGAATTCATAATGTCAGTTAATTGAACTACTACGTTAACTTGACATTCATTATAAGCCAGACATATTTAAATCCCAATAATTTAAATATCTTGCTCTCGGTTGGTTAGATCTATATCTACCTAATTGAGATAGGATTAGGATTTAGTTCCTTGTGTTTGCATTTTAGAATAATTTTGCATATAGATTTAATTTTACATTATTAAAATTCCTCTTCACAAAGAGGTAAACTTTAGTTGTGGCTTGGCTGAGCCCCAGATTAGTTTAAGGATCACTTTATTTCCTAATCAGCAAGAGGGATGATATGATGTCTCTTCTCCATTGGTGGATGAAAGTCATATTTTAAGCCATTTGGAGATTGAGAGAAGGTAATTGGACCTAGTTAAACTAGTCAGAACCACCATTCCAAATGGAAAAAGAGATGCTTTAAGGTCCAAACCAAGTGGTCATCCCTAATGTTGTTGCAATGTATTTCGAGGCTTCAACATTATGGCACTAGAAGGAGGGCATAAAACTTGTTGTCTATTGGAGCCTTTGAATTATGACATTTTTTATTACAACGACTCCTCTTAAACTTCCAATTTGGATTTGTATCCACAGATGTCTATCTTCCAATACTCCATCAGAAGTGGTAAGACTCTTGTCTCAGGTAAAGTTTAATGGTAAGAGTAATACTTCTGCATTTAATCATGCTTTACAATTCATTCAAAAATTTTCAAATTCTACTTTTCAAGGAATTGATAAAGGCATTTTATGCAGGATTTTACTCTTACATTCTTAGCAAAAGCTAGAAGCTAGTGTCAATCACTTCTAGTTGCCTCAATTCACAGCTAGGATCAATTTGTTACAATCTTCCTTTGCAAATTTAACTACTATAGCTACGAACAGGTATGCGATGAAATCGAAGATTTACGAAAGTTTGAAAATGAGTCTTTGATTGATTTTACCATTCGATTTCATTTAAATTGCTTGAGATTTAAAATTAAAGAAAAAACCTTAGGAGATGAATTATTAGATTGGCTTGATTATATTTTCTTTCTTCCTCCCATTCATAATTCATGTGAAATTATTTCAAACTTTTCTCAATCTCCTTCAAATTTCATTAACATAATTGAGAATTCCAATATGGAGGTGAAAACAAATGATGATGAAGTGACCTCTATTATGTACGATCAATTTCTTCATTTATTGCACACTTCCTATAGTATTAATAATGATCAGGATGCACCTTCACATGTCAACGAATCTCAATCACAAAGGTTGGATAATTTTACCATTTAAATCCAAGAAGATATTAGAAACAATCTTTAAGAAAATACCACTTTAAAATCTGAAAATAAATATATGTTAAATTCAAAAAATCAGAACATAAATTAGCAAGTATGAGCAACAATCAAAGTTTTCAATAACACACAACCTGTTGTACAAATTTCTGAATTCTTTTACGATGAGCAAATGCCAAATTAAAAACAACAAAAAAACATTCTTCAACAAGGCACAAGTACACTAATGAATGATCTCAAATCTGAAATTTACAATGAACGTAATGCACAAGAATTCTCATATAGAGACACTTTCAAATCCATTGCTTATGATTCTCATTTTTCCCTTTATCCTAACATTTTTGCTGATGGCAATTTATCCCCTCTTAACATTAATGATATCTTAGAAAATAGAGAGGTTGATGTAAATGAATTGCCAATTAGTTTTTATCAAGATAGAGAAATAATTATTGATCATTCTTCTCCAATTAATGAACATGAGCTTTATATTCCTTCTTGTTTTGATACATTGGATGAGATCAAAGGAAATGTTAATGAATGTCCTGAGATCATTTATGATAGTTACTTTGACATTGAGGATATTGATTTGCCTTTTTCACAATTGAATCCTCATGATCAAAGTCAAATCACATGTGAAAATGAAGAACACTCTAATTTAGAAATTGTTTCAAATAGTTCTCATTTTCAGACAATTACTCATACTCATGATTTCAGCATTCGAGAAACCATTCCAATCTATGATTTATATGACGATCAAGTTCTCATTCCTATTTATAGTCATAGTTATATTTCTAATTCACAAGTTCGTATTAACAATCATTCAAATTTCATTATTCTGGCCAATTCTTGTGAAAAGGAAATTGTTTTAGATCATTTCCAATTGTGTTGTAACACTAGTGTAAACTATGATTTGATTTTGTTATTTTTCCTTCATTTATTTTGTTTAAATTCAGATTTCTTTTCTGTTTTTAGTTTTCAATTTTTAAATACTTTGTGCTAGCATATTGAGAATATTGATATTGAACACTCCATTGATTCATTGCCTCAATAAAAAAATCAAGATTCCTATCATAATCATGAACATCAAGAGCTATTAATATTTTAATTTCAATTGATGTTCATTTCTTATAAATTGTTTCTATCTTCTCAAAAGCAATGTCAACAAGAGAGTGCATTTTCACAATATGACCAACAATATAATTCAATTAATAATCTTCTATTGTATCTAATAGATTTTCATCCATTTTTCATTGAATCATATGAAAAATATTTGGAAAGTTTTCCTTCATGGAAGATTGTTAATATTTTAACACTTGCACATAACACTAACAAATTTATGCAGATCACTGAATCTAAAAGATCATTTCCATGATCTGGCATGTGATCATCTCTTTTGAATCCATTCCAATCATTAATCGAAATTCATCCAGAATTCTATGATCCAATTGAAATTCAGTTGGAAAGGGAATTTCAAGAGAAGGTAATTTTAAATAATATACTAGCAATAATTGTATGTTCCTTATTCAGATTTAGTTTTCTTAGTTTAGTTGCATTTTTATTTTTGTTACTAATGATTATCTGTACATACATGCAGGAATTAAAATGTTTACATGGTTACATTGGAAGTATGACTATACCTAGTCATGTTTCCTTCATTAAGATAGAAATATGAATAGATTAACTTAGATTATATTTCTTTTCTTGTCTACATTTATTTCATTATTTCAGATTTTCTATAAGTAAGTAATGAATCTGACTTCTTTTGGGCATCCCCTTTCGTTTTCAGAAAGTGGCTTAATTTTTTTAAGCTCTTAGATCATGCATATTTGTGAAAGAACTTGATTATATTGCTTTGCAAAAATTCACCACATTGATCATAGACATGAAGAAATTCCAAGAATTTGCTACAGGTTGACAATTTTTTGATTCATAACTATTTCGAAAAAAGAGTTTTTTTCACCACTTTTGTCTTCCGATATAAATTTGAGGTGGATGAAATTTGAAAATTCATTATTTAGCATTTTTAGATTAAGCAAGTAAGTGATATTGAACTTATGCAAATTTTGAGGAAATTTGGGAGAACTTGAAGATCCATGAGGTAAAGTCACAATCAAAATTCTCTCAGGTATGTGTTTACAAGTTCATTGTCATCTATTATTCGTTTTATTTTTTCAAAGGTTATTTTTTATTTTTTTTGTTTTGCTTCTTTTTCCAGGTCTTCATCGACTTGATCGTGGAGACTTAAGATAAGAAAGAAGCCAGACCTTTTCTAAATTTGCTTCATGTTCAGGGAAGTATTTATGATTTCGTCTAAATTTGAGGATTATCTAATTTTGCTTCTATTCATTAAAATCCTAATAAGTCTTAATAAATTCTCGAAAAAGTTCTGATAAAATTACTTTCTGATTATATATTTTGAAATTTAATTAAACTATTAAAGGGTTATTTATTTAAAATAAAATTTAAATTAGTCGCTTTATTTTTTAATTGAATACCTCAAGAAGTTGTTAGACCCACAAAATGCCACATCTCATATCACATTTCACATATCTGAGGTTCTCAAATGAGCACATTCAAAATATCTTTGATTCCTTGATATTCCCATCCCATCTGATCTCTTTCCACCTGATATCACATCATCCATATTGCAAAACCTCTGTATCGCAAACATTTGATTGGAATTAGCTCTTAGCATTTCCCGATTAGAAACTTCCGATGAAATACCTTTGCATTCCTTTTCGCTCATTCTCCAATAAAATGACGTCGCCAATATTGTGATGTCCACACAACCTCGGATCTGATACAATAGTTAAATTTAGTTTTAAAAGATTTTGCATCCGCTCAGAAATTGCAATTTCGGTTGAGGCACATGTTTAAAACTTCTGATATCTTGGATCCGATATGAGATTAAACCCATATAATTAAGTGATCGAGTCTGTTTTATATCACATATCGATGTATCAATGATATTACATCCCGTATTCAAAATCCTTTGATTTTCGATATCTTATAAAATTCAAAGTTGGTCCCACCAATGAGCCACTACATCTATTGCAATCCTATTATCGCAAGAAGGATATCGACATTTCCTTTTGTTAACAATTCTGATCGCCAATATGACTATTCTCCGATAAAGCAATCACTCCATCGCAATTTCCCATTGCATATGCTCATATTGAAACCTTTCCATCGCAACACTTATATCGCATTGCGAAGTTCAAAGAACATATTGTCTTGACATCCTCTGATGCGATAAAATTCGGTATATGCTTTTCTACCAATGACTTTTACCCATTATATAACATTCAATCACATATCGGTAAAGGTGAATCTTACAGTTTGAAAATTATGCATGGGAGAGAAACTTGCGATGCGAAACATCCAATGAGGCATTGTCGTGTATAAAATAATTTAAGGCACTCTTGGGCAACCATTGTGGTAATTTAGAAATTCATAAGAAATTTGGAAGATGGTTAAATAATTTTGATTTCTCTTATATTTGAGTTTTAGATATATCTCTCTATATTTAATATATGAAATTCAAAACCTCCCCATCTATGCATCTGAATTTCATTATCTTGAATTTGGTTTTAATATTGAACAACTTATGAAAATCATGGATTTGATATGAAACTTATAATATTATGAGAACATTCATCGTTGTGATTCATTAAGAAACATTCTTTCATTCTCATTTCTGATGGATTTGATTTATTTCTGATTCCTTGAACACGAAACGTTGTCTTTGTAGTTTATTGCTTGCTTTAGTATATATTTAATAAATGATGATTTTGGGATTATAAGATTACAGTTAGTTCAAATTCTTCATGCTTTAATTATAATTAAAGGAATAAGTTATTTAGTATTGGATAAAATGATACCTTTCAGGTAAGATTAAATGCAATTATCCAATGGTAAGTTTCATGTACCCATTTTCATTTATTTTCATTACTTTAATTTTGTTTCAATTTTTTATTTTTTATTTATTTTTATTTTATTTTTATTTTTTTTATCTTGAACTCTGTTTAACAGGTATTCATGAACATTTAACACCCCTACCGATCAGTGTTGAAGTTCATTCTCTTTTGTTCAATTTGCTTTGAGATTCTTGAAAGAAGCAGCAATGATACTCACCAAATCAACTAAACTGGGGGAGTTTCTGAACCTTTAACTATTCATTTAAGCATTACTTTTATTAGAAAATGGTTAAAATGCTTTTTGCAGGTTTTTGCTTCAAAACAAGAAAGGTTGCAGCAAAAGACTTTTCATTTAGCATATTATCTATCATCACTGTTATTCACCCTCTACATTTTGAGAGCCTCATTTTTTTTATAACTCTGCAAGATAAAAAAAAAAGCTCAACATTGGGAGGAATGTACATATGCTTATTTTATTTTATCTCTTTTGATTGAGACCTTTGTATAATTAGTCTTGTTGGAGTTTATTTTTTATATTTAAATTTTTCTTTTAGTTTTTGTTTTCTTTAATTTTATTTTTGTTTGTTGATTCCTTTTCTTACTTTAGTTTATGAATTCTTTTTTATTTTAGTTTTGTTTTGATTTTGGTGACTCTGCCATGATTTATGTGAAATACCTTTTTTCCTCACCCGACAACGATTAACATTCATGGGAAATCTCTTAACTCTATCTATTTAAGTGAGTTTCATTTATCATTAAAGGCATATCCTCATGGAATTATAAGATCATCTTGCTTTAAATATTTTTCATGGAGAAACACACATCCTTAATAAGTGATCGAGTTTACTTTTTCAAGGAAAGAATTGATTTGAATTTAATACAATGAATACATCCCACCCCTCCACATAAAAGCCTATGATTGATAGTTCTAGGGAAAGAATTTGGAGTAAAAATTATGAAAGTATTATGTCTATTAAACATAAATCTCTATTACCTTCCCACCTCTTTCACTCAAAAACATCATAAACTAAAAGCTTGCAAATGCGCTTATCAAAAGAGTGATTCAAAGAGGAAGCCTAATAAATACAAGTAAACTCGTCGGGGCTATGGAGGCTCGCTGGCAATAGGACTAGGCTTGTATGACATAAAAGACAACTTCATTGGGGTATTGTTCAAGCTCGTTGGCAGCGAAGCGATGTCAGAGACAATCATAAAATGGATATATGCTTGATAAAAAACTCGTATCTCTACCTTCTATTATTATATGAGACAGTGTTAAAACAAATCTTTCTAAATTTGAATTCATGAATTTTACTTGACTCTGTTTTAAGTACTTATCTTTACAAACTCACATTGTTTAATCTATTTATGTGGGACCTATGAAAATGTTTTGTTGTTAGACGATCTCATGATTTCCATTATTTTTAACCTTTGGGTATGTTAGTGTCAGTCTTTCCAGCCTTCCTCCAGTGATCAAATATGCTCTTACAAAGTGGTCTCAGAGTGTTAAGGTCAAATTTTGTCATTTCAAAGAGTTTTCAAGCAAAATTTGGTCACTAGGCATTAGGTCTAGGGTTTGCTTTCACTCTTTGAAAAGTTGCCCAAATACCAATCTATGTCACTATTCCGCTGAGTCTATCATCATTCATAGGGTTTTCATTATCATATCAGTGTCTAATGAGTCATTTTACACCTTATTCATGCTTTAGTTGCGCCTAGGCAAGCTCATTTCCCTCTCCTAGGGTTTTGAGGGCAATTTCCCTTGGATGGTCAAATCACCGGAAAAACTTGTTTCCTGATGTTCATACACCTTCCCCTATCCTTAAAATACCTTATCAAACACTTCCCATCCCTTAGATCCGCCAAATTCCTCATTTTTGCACAAACCCTAGTTTCTAGCTACAACTTGGCAATTTTCTAGGTTGGGCCTGTGTTTTGCCCTTTTGGACCCCTTCCCCTCACTCAATCTCTGAGATTCCACTTTCCCCTACTTCCTAACATCCCTCCCTACTCCCCAAAATTTCCCCAAGAATTTAGAAGCCCCTTATCCCCTTCATTTCGCTCCATTTCGACAAAATTCCTTGTTTCACACATCGGGACAAGTTTCACTCAAATGATGTTTCAGAGCAATAAAAGATGAATTTTGGAAAACGGAGAGAGGTTTTTGTCCAAAACATGCCAAGGAAGAAAAAAATCCTTCACATTTTACACAGGTGTCATGGTTTGAGAGAAATGTCAAGAATATCGTTGCCTCAGGAGAATCAAAGACACCTCTGAAGTGACCTTGGGAAAATCAAGTTTTCTCCTAGCATGGTGGGCCAAATGATTTTTTTGATGGGTAAAATGATAATTAGGCACAAAGAGCTTTCCAATGAGCTATCATGAGCTCAATTTGGGGTTGAGGAAGGCATTCAAAAGTTGACTGCAACAACACTCTTCCTTGAGGCAGCCTCATTTGGCACTTTTTGACCAGTCTCGGGAGATTTGATTTTTGACAGGTCAAATCAACTCAAAATTGAAAAATTCTAGTTGGGTTGGAAAGTATACTCAAAGAAATTTCCAACGAGCTATCATACACCCAATTCCGACACCGAGAAGGCCTCCAAACGCCTCCTGCAAAAGCGTGACCCGTTGAGCCAGGGGCGCGACCTGTTGGGTGGTGCGCGACCCGTCCAGAGCCCTTCTGCAGTTCAAAAAATCAACGTGTGCGACCCGTTGGGAGGGGCGCGACCCGTTGGGCGGCCTGCGCGACCCGTTGAACTGCTTGGCTGCAAACTTCAAGGAAATTTCCCTAATCTTCTTCCAAATCACCGAATTTGCTCGAGGTAGGTGCTCTAAACATGGATTAACTGCTGTTATGAATGGTGGATGTCATGGGCATGCTTTTATGATCAAATTTTTGCAAGTAAAAGGATATTATATGGCTGCAATGTTCATGACCAAATTGTGCTAGGGTTTGTGTTGTTTCAAGTTATTTTCCCCTTGGATTGGCTTCCCTCCTTTCCCTATCACTCACATTTATATGTTCATCTCTTTTCCCATTTTATCTTATAAATGAAATGAAAATCTTTCCCCATCCCTAGCCATTAAAACTGAAAACCCTACCCCTTTCCAAAGCATCAAAAAAAAAAAATCAAAACCCTAATTCCCCTCTACCGTATGCATGTGCAAAATAACAAAAACTGTTGGTAAACATGTCAACATGTTTTGTGCATGGTTTCCCTTTTTCCCTATTAAACATGTATACATATATTCCCATGTTTACTTTCATGCATGTTTTTCCCATATGCAATAATCTTTGCAAATGATTTCCCTATTACAAATATGTGTTCTAATATGCATAATGATTTGCAAAATTTCCCTTGAAATTCCCTCTTATCTTTATATATTCCCATTCCTTGTTAAAAGATCCCTCCCCTAACATTTCCCTCATGTCTTTTTTCCCTTGAAACAGCATAGATTTCAGCACTTTTTGCAGGCAGAGGCAGCAGTTCAATTTGTCCACTTTGCTCCTAAACCATGTCAGAAACCGAGACTTATGAGCAAAGTTATGACCAGTCATCATCTTCAGAGGTTGAGGTACAGAGGAGGCCTCATAAGGGTGGTAAAGGTGGCCATCATAGGAAAGAGGAGCCCACTTCCTTGACCGATTTGCAGGGGTGGATTTTACAAAGCGAAAATGAAAATGTTTCAAAGGCGGTTGGCCAAGGCACAAAAAGGAGAAAGAGGCCCGATCCCCTCCGTATCTTGGCTGAGGCATCCCTCAAAGATCATGGCACTCATTAGCCTAGCCACAACTCAAATCCCAAATTTTTTTGAGAATTTTGGGTAATTTTGGCATTTTTTGGAAATTTACAGGTTTTGGCTTCTCAACGGGTCTCACCCCCAGTGAGACCCCTTGTCATCGTAGCTCCGTTTTACAAAAACTCAACATTTCTAGATTTTTCATGCAATTTTACACATGCCTATGGATGGACTTGAGTTTTTATGGGGATTTGGGCCTCCAGAAGGTCAAAATACAGGCAAAATTTGACTTTCTGCCCCTTTTTTGAGTTGCAGAAGTAGTCTTGGGAGAATTGACTTTTGACTAGGCAAATGACCTCCAAATCCAAAAATTTTAGTTGGGTTGGAAAGTATACTCAGATACCTTTCCAACGAGCTATCATGCACCTAATTCTGACACCGGGAAGGCCTCCAAACAGAGCTCCAAAGTGTGCAACCTGTTGAGGAAATGTGCGTGACCCGTTGAGGAAACTTTGCCAGATTTGACCAGTTCAACCCAGAAAACGCAGTTTGGCTCCATTTTGGCTTTTTGAGGTGGATGGTGGTCCTCTTGGATGTAATTGTGACACTATTTGGCTACTTTTACTCTTGTTTAACTCTTCTAGAAGTTTCTTTCATGTAAAGGGTAAAAATTGAATGTATGAACTGGTTTCCAAGTTTATAGAGGCAAGTTGTTTTGACTGCCTATTTTGTAGTGCTTAGTTTAGAAGTGGTTCAAACAGCTCCTAGAAGGATGAGCTCGACCCCTAGAAGTAAGGGAAGAGGTTGGCTTGCCTATATTATGTATTTTCTTAGTAATTTTCAAGGGTTGGAAGGTTGGACTCTTGAGGGAGAAGCTATCATTGTATTAGTCACTTGTATCTCTGCAATTTTTGGCTAAGGAAGACCAGGGTTTTGCAGTCATCTTTGGGATTCTTGTGGACTCATGTGTTGATGATGTTTATCTTAATGTACTTGTAAGTGTGTTTATTTGCTTCATCTCCTTTCATTACTTCTGCATATTAAACAAATGAAGTGATAAAGTATGAATTCATGTCTGCCATGCTCTGCTTTTAAATTTGTTTAATTTCTATGTTTTCTGCTGTCTAAAGAGAATTCAAAGTCATTGTTTGCTCTCTTTAGCTCCTCCTTTTTCTTTCCTAATCATCCACTTCAGCTAAAGGCATCAATACAGGCTCCTACCTCGCCCCAAAGACCCCCTGCAGAAACTGTGTCAAATCCCCGCACCCAAAATTGCAATTCCTCAATCTGCCACCAAAAACTCAAAAAAAAACCCCCAAATCAACCTTTATAATCAGTTTACTAGCCTAATATTAGTGTTACCTTGTTGGTCATCTCATCCCATTGAAAAACTACCGAGAGTGATCGGAGAGAGCCTTCTCCTGCCCCGTAGGGCTAGCTACGAGGCTGAATGGTTTGATGTAGCCTTGAGGTTTACATTTCTCAGCCTGAGGTGAAATTTCAAGCGCTAACATACTGGCGACCATACTGGGGAGAACAAACTTGTTTGTGGATTGATGTGTTTGTTTCACAAGTCTTAGACGGAGCCTGAAGTTACGCCAGGTAGCCTTCGAAAACGCTCTTGTTTTACATCAGCGTTAGTAGATAAACGCTGCTTCAGTCAATCTCCGTGAGCTTGTGAATACAACACTTCATTTGCATTTTACCCCAGTACATGTATCAAGTTCATATCTGATTGTTGATGGTGGACAACGCTCAGACACTTGAAAGGCTGAAATCATTCACTTGGCGACTCTAAATTAGTTTTGAGATCAGATCCAAAGACTCCGCTGGAGGATGATCCCGACCAACAAAAACATGAAAGGAGAATATGGCAAGATCAGGTATTCAAGTTGGAATTTCATCCAAGACATTTTGTTCTGTGTCATAAATTATTTCTTCTCTTTTCCTACGAATGTCAAGAAGGCTTTGCAAAGTATATTGTATTTGAGAAAAGATCCCAGGCTTGCATTTGATTCCTTCCCTTTGAAGATTGTAAATATCAAAGATTTGCATACCTTTGAGCTTGATCAAGATCCTTTTTTTCTGAATTTTGTGATGACCATCTTCAAATTGATGAGCCTCCAAAGACCAAGATTAATTCTATACCTGCTGTACATACCCCTACACCTTGTAAAATTCCAGATCGGTATAAACCTCTTGTTTTACCTTCTTTTCTTCATGCTTTCCCCAAAAACTATGATCTATACTTGCCGATGTTTGATGGTGAAAGTAAGAATGTCAACGCTGAGCAACATGTACAGAATTTTGAGTCCTTTCTTGATATTTTTGAAGTTGATGAAGAAGATGTTAGTATAAGGCTTTTTGCTCTTTCTTTGCAAGCCAAAGTGAAGAGTTGGTTCAAAGCCCTGCCTGATGTGAGCATCTCAGATTTCCAGCAGTTCGTCAAAGTTTTTCTCGATAGGTGGATGATTGGGCAGAACCTTTTCTTGATTGTAGAAGAGTATAACCAGCTGAAAAGATTTCCAGGGGAGACAGTACAACAGTTTTCGGCCAGATTTAACCAAGTTTATTATTCAATGCCAGTTGATATAAGACCTTCTCCTAGATCTTCTCTCTTTCACTATCCGGGTGCCTTTGATCCGGAGATGGAGTTTCAGCTGAGAGAAAAAGATATTGCAACACTTCACGAGATGCAAAACAGTGCAGTAAATGTAGAGGCTCATCTGCTGATCCAAAGGGCAAGGTTGAAGGAAGAAGAGATGAAAAACATAGATCCGGAAAACTCGACATCTCTAGAGGTAAAGCTTGACGTTTTAGTAAGTGCAGTGGAAGAGATGATGCAAAGGATCACCGCAAGGAATGATTATGATGTTCAAGCTCATGGCGCGCTGATTGAAGAAGAACAAGTTGCTGATCCAAAACATTTTTTTTCTTATCCTAGTTGTCATAGATCTGATAATGATTGTTTTGTATATCACCTTGAAGAAGAGAGATCTGTTGATATGACATGTATGCTTGATGATATGTTTTATAGTGATGATTTTCCTCGTTTTGATGAGTATGACGATGATTATGTTCTCCAAACAGAAGCTGATCTTACAGACAAATCAGCAGCTAGTTTGTGGGAGGAAAAAGTTGGCGCACTGATTGAAGAAGAACAAGTTGCTGATCCAAAACATTTTTTTTCTTATCCTAGTTGTCATAGATCTGATAATGATTGTTTTGTAGATCACCTTGAAGAAGAGAGATCTGTTGATATGACATGTATGCTTGATGATATGTTTTATAGTGATGATTTTCCTCGTTTTGATGAGTATGACGATGATTATGTTCTCCAAACAGAAGCTGATCTTACAGACAAATCAGCAGCTAGTTTGTGGGAGGAAAAAGTTCATTTTCAGCAGCTTGAATACAATGTTCAGCCATCACATATCAGCTTTGACATTGATGAGGAAAGTGCATCAAAGTTTGAAATAAGTAAAGGATCTTTACCTTTTTGTTTTGATTCATGTCAGTTCATTAAAGACAACTTCCATGAAATTAGAAATCAGCTGTCAACAAGTCTTGATCTAGACCATCTTGGAGGCAATAAAAACCTTGTTCCAGACTTCTCATATTCAGATTTGCAGCCCCCAAATGCCATTGGTTTTCAAGTTGCAGATAAAAGCATGGAAGCTGACATATTTGATCAAATGATACAAGAAGGTTCCCTACCTTTTTGTTTCGAATCATTTCAGTTTTTGAAGGGTAGGTTGTATAGTAAATCTTTAAATGGACAACCTATAACAAATCAGCAATCTCTCAGTCTTAATGTTGAGGACGAGACAAATAACAAAATTCTTGAGCAGCCTGTAGCATCAGATTTGCAGCCACCAAATGAAATTGAAGGGAAGATTATAGATGAAGCTGTGGAAGATGATTTGATGATGCCGGAAGATTATATACCCTTTTGTTTCGAAGCATTTCAGTTTATAAGGCTGAATCTTCATAAAATGTCTCAAGAAAAAGATGAACAGCTAGAAGGATGTCATACATTTTCAATGGATACATTGCAGCAGTCTTTTCAAGTTTTTCATGATCCAATAGCTGATGTTTTGAATGAGGTTTGCAGTCAAAGTCTTTCTCCATTAACTACATATGAGCTTGAAACATGTGCTGATATGAATTTGATCCGACAGCCAGTTTCTTTGTCATTTTTAGCAGAGGTCTCGTCACAAGACTCAGATCAAAGTTTGCATTCATGGTATGAGGAAACGAGAAGTAATCTATTAGATGAGCTAAGTTCCAGTGTGCTTGAATTTCATGATCCTTATGCAGTGTTTTTGGAGGCGGATAGAGAATTTATATCATTCAATGGATCTGTTTCTAAGTTGTCATGGGAGTTGCCTTTCAGTAGTTCTCTCTTGTTGGTCATAAGTGAGAACTTGCAGAGATTTCAAACAGCAGATGAGATACTTACTTGGTTACATTGGTTGTTTCATTTCACTTGACCAGGTGATGAATGAAACTGTTAAAGTAGGTTGTGATGAATAAGCTCCACTTTGAGCATCATTTTCAGTTTGTCGATTGTGTTTAAGTATCGAGTCAGTTTTTAGTTGAGTCATGAGTCCTTTGTGAGTCAATTTTCAGTCTTGTTGTTAAGATAGTTTGTGTCAGTTTTCAGTCATGCATTTCAGCTTGAGTTTTTGACTCCATTGCCCAATGGTTGAAAACACTGGTCTGCTCTCCTAGAGGTCTAAGGTTCTTGGCACCTCCAAGGAGCTACCATCCCCATTGGAGCCAATGTTAGTGTCAGTCTTTCCAGCCTTCCTCCAGTGATCAAATATGCTCTTACAAAGTGGTCTCAGAGTGTTAAGGTCAAATTTTGTCATTTCAAAGAGTTTTCAAGCAAAATTTGGTCACTAGGCATTAGGTCTAGGGTTTGCTTTCACTCTTTGCAAATTTGCCCAAATACCAATCTATGTCACTATTCTGCTGAGTCTATCATCATTCATAGGGTTGTCATTATCATATTAGTGTCTAATGAGCCATTTTACACCTTATTCATGCTTCAATTGCGCCTAGGCAAGCTCATTTCCCTCTCCTAGGGTTTTGAGGGCAATTTCTCTTGGATGGTCAAATCACCGGAAAAACTTGTTTCCTGATGTTCATACACCTTCCCCTATCCTTAAAATACCTTATCAAACACTTCCCATCCCTTAGATCCGCCAAATTCCTCATTTTTGCACAAACCCTAGTTTCTAGCTACAACCTGGCAATTTTCTAGGTTGGGCCTGTGTTTTGCCCTTTTGGACCCCTTCCCCTCACTAAATCTCTGAGATTCCACTTTCCCCTACTTCCTAACATCCCTCCCTACTCCCCAAAATTTCCCCAAGGATTTAGAAGCCCCTTATCCCCTTCATTTCGCTCCATTTCGACAAAATTCCTTGTTTCACACATCAGGACAAGTTTCACTCAAATGATGTTTCAGAGCAATGAAAGATGAATTTTGGAAAACTTAGAGAGATTTTTGTCCACAACATGTCAAGGAAGAAAAACCTCCTTCACATTTTACACAGGTGTCATGGTTTGAGAGAAATGTCAAGAATATCGTTGCCTCAGGAGAATCAAAGACACCTCTGAAGTGACCTTGGGAAAATCAAGTTTTCTCCTAGCTTGGCGGGCCAAATGATTTTCTTGATGGGTAAAATGCTAACTAGACACAAATATCTTTCCAATGAGCTAAAGTGAGCTCAATTTGGGGTTGAGGAAGGCATTCAAAAATTGACTGCAACAGCACTCTTCCTTGAGGCAGCCTCATTTGGCACTTTTTGACCAGTCTTGGGAGATTTGATTTTTGACACGTCAAATCAACTCCAAATTGCAAAATTCAAGTTGGGTTGGAAAGTAGACTCAAATACCTTTCCAACGAGCTATCATGCGCCCAATTCCAACACCGGGAAGGCCTCCAAAAGCCTCTTGCAAAAGCGCGAACCGTTGAGCCAGGGGCGCGACCTGTTGGGTGGTGCGCGACCCGTCCAGAGCCCTTCTGCAGTTCAAAAAATCAACGTGTGCGACCCGTTGGGAGGGGCGCGACTCGTTGGGCGGCCTACGCGACCCGTTGAACCGCTTGGCTGCAAACTTCAAGGAAATTTCCCTAATCTTCTTCCAAATCACCGAATTTGCTCGAGGTAGGTGCTCTAAACATGGATTAACTGTTGTTATGAATGGTGGATGTCATGGGCATGCTTTTATGATCAAAATTTTGCAAGTAAAAGGACATTATATGGCTGCAATGTTCATGACCAAATTGTGCTAGGGTTTGTGTTGTTTCAAGTTATTTTTCCCTTGGATTGGCTTCCCTCCTTTCCCTATCACTCACATTTATATGTTCATCTCTTTTCCCATTTTATCTTATAAATGAAATGCAAATCTTTCCCCATCCCTAGCCATTAAAACTGAAAACCCTACCCCTTTCCAAAGCATCAAAAAACAAAAATTCAAAACCCTAATTCCCCTATACCGTATGCATGTGCAAAATAACAAAAACTGTTGGTAAACATGTCAGCATGTTTTATGCATGGTTTCCCTTTTTCCCCTATTAAACATGTATACATATATTCCCATGTTTACTTTCATGCATGTTTTTCCTATATGCAATAATCTTTGCAAATGATTTCCCTATTACAAATATGTGTTCTAATATGCATAATGATTTGCAAAATTTCCCTTGAAATTCCCTGTTATCTTTATATATTCCCATTCCTTGTTAAAAGATCCCTCCCCTAGCATTTGCCTCATGTCTTTTTCCCCTTGAAACAGCATAGATTTCAGCACTTTTTGCAGGCAGAGACAGCAGTTCAATTTGTCCACTTTGCTCCTAAACCATGTCAGAAACCGAGACTTATGAGCAAAGTTATGACCAGTCATCATCTTCAGAGGTTGAGGTACAGAGGAGGCCTCATAAGGGTGGTAAAGGTGGCCATCATAGGAAAGAGGAGCCCACTTCCTTGACCGATTTGCAGGGGTGGATTTTACAAAGCGAAAATGAAAATGTTTCAAAGGCGGTTGGCCAAGGCACAAAAAGGAGAAAGAGGCCCGATCCCCTCCGTATCTTGGCTGAGGCATCCCTCAAAGATAATGGCACTCATTAGCCTAGCCACAACTCAAATCCCAAATTTTTTTGAGAATTTTGGGTAATTTTGGCATTTTTTGGAAATTTACAGGTTTTGGCTTCTCGACGGGTCTCACCCCCAGTGAGACCCTTTTTCATCGTAGCTCCATTTTGCAAAAACTCAAAATTTCTAGATTTTTGATGCAAAGTTACACATGCCTATGGATGGACTTGAGTTTTTATGGGGATTTGGGCCTCCAGAAGGTCAAAATACAAGCAAAATTTGACTTTCTGCCCCTTTTTTGAGTTGCAGAAGCAGTCTTGGGAGAACTGACTTTTGACTGGGCAAATGACCTCCAAATCCAACACTTTTAGTTGGGTTGGAAATTAGACTCAGACACCTTTCCAACGGGCTATCCTACACCTAATTCTGACACCGGGAAGGCCTCCAAACAAAGCTCCAAAGTGCATGACCCGTTGAAGAAACTTTGCCAGATTTGACCAGTTCAGCCCAGAAAACGCAGTTTGGCTCCAGTTTGACTTTTTGAGGTGGATGGTGGTCCTCTTGGATGTAATTGTGACACTTTTTGGATACTTTTACTCTTGTTTAACTCTTCTAGAAGTTTCTTTCATGTAAAGGGTAAAAATTGAATGTATGAACTGGTTTCCAAGTTTATAGAGGCAAGTTGTTTTGACTGCCTATTTTGTAGTGCTTAGTTTAGAAGTGGTTCAAACAGCTCCTAGAAGGATGAGCTCGACCCCTAGAGGCAAGGGAAGAGGTTGGCTTGCCTATATTATGTATTTTCTTAGTCATTTTCAAGGGTTGGAAGGTTGGACTCTTGAGGGAGAAGCTATCATTGTATTATTCACTTGTATCTCTGCAATTTTTGGCTAAGGAAGACCAGGGTTTTGCAGTCATCTTTGGGATTCTTGTGGACTCATGTGTTGATGATGTTTATCTTAATGTACTTGTAAGTGTGTTTATGTGCTTCATCTCCTTTCTTTACTTCTGCATATTAAACAAATGAAGTGATAAAGTATGAATTCATGTCTGCCATGCTCTGCTTTTAAATTTGTTTAATTTCTATGTTTTCTGCTGTCTAAAGAGAATTCAAAGTCATTGTTTGCTCTCTTTAGCTCCTCCTCTTTCTTTCCTAATCATCCACTTCAGCTAAAGGCATCAATACAGGCTCCTACCTCGCCCCAAAGACCCCCCTGCAGAAACTGTGTCAAATCCCCACACCCAAAATTGCAATTCCTCAATCTGCCACCAAAAACTCAAAAAAAACCCCCAAATCAACCTTTATAATCCGTTTACTAGCCTAATATCAGTGTTACCTTGTTGGTCATCTCATCCCATTGAAAAACTTCCGAGAGTGACCGGAGAGAGCCTTCTCCTGCCCCGTAGGGCTAGCTACGAGGCTGAATGGTTTGATGTAACCTTGAGGTTTACCTTTCTCAGCCTGAGGTGAAATTTCAAGCGCTAACACGGTAAATTAAAGTTTATTATCTTTAACCAAAGATAACTGGTTCTTCCCAATGTGTCTCCATTGTTGTAGGGAAAACACAAAACCCCCCATTATTTAAATAATGGGAACCCTTTCCGATAATTTTTGGCTAAAACATCTTTTATGATTTTCATATTAATTAATTGTCTTACAATTTTGTCATTTTTTTTTATTTTAATCAGATTTCTATTTTGATTGTTTCATTGAATCCAAATTTTCATAAGCTTTTCATCGATACTTGTTTCGACTCATTTGGTCAACCAGTTTGTAAATAACACTCCTTTGAAGTTTGATCATTTTCTCGCTTGGACTAAAAAATGTTAATAAATGTATGATATTTCAATTTTTGCAATTAAAATAGTCATTCATTATGAATATTAACTCTCAGTTAATTTTTACTAATTCTTTCATTTTTCACTAACGGTCCTACAAAATGACCCAGCTAAATTGTACAATGGATGAAAACACATTTCGGGATCTTGGTAATTTACTCCAATTTGTTATTTTAAAACAAATTGCCAAACCCAAAACCCCAAAATTGCAAAATGGCTAAAGTCCAATTTGTAGAATCGTTAATTCACGTGGCCCCACTTCTCATCAAATCCTCCCTTCCAAAATCCTGAAATTTAAAATCATTGAAATAAAATTTGCAATGTGATATTGCGATTGCAATATATCACATATCACATATCACAAAAAACAAATTTCATAAGGCGCTCATTTAAAAAAACTTGCAATGCGATTTGGTTTATACGAGGGGTTAAGTTTGTTTAACATAAGGTTTGATTTGTCTCAGCTCCTTATGCCTCCTGACTCCATGACCTCATGCTCACTTCACCTCCTTATCCCTCCACCTCACACTCCTCCCATATTCCACACTTCCACTCAAGTAACTCTCACACCTTATAACTCCACTACTCCCTCAGATTGATTCCAATGGTTTCTATTTTAAATATTATATTAATATTATAATATTAATATTAATATTATAATATTATAAAATTTTAATAATTTATGTTAAATCATTTCCATATTAATTAATTTATGTAAATAGTTAATTTAATTTGTAATCACAATTAATTAACATTAATTATATAATAGCTATGATCTAATTTGGGATTAGAATTTAATTTAAAATTCTGATTTTTAGCCAAGGTAACATAAATCCCAGAATTCTGGCAATTTTAATACACCAAATTTGGAAACTCATAAATGTAGTTTAACTTGGCCAAATGAGGCCCACGATGGCTCACTAGAAAGATAAAATTATGGAGAATATTTCTAAAGTAGTTGCATTCCTATATTTGATCATATATTAGGTCTAAAATCCAACATAATATCAAGCTCCGAATTTTTTAACAAAACTAATTTCTGAGTTTAATTTTCTACATTTTCATTTGTTGATCCAGGTCTAGGTGTGACAAAGGACCCTTCCAAGACCTTTTACATTCGTGATGTGTTAAATTGCATTTTTAAAAGAACATCAATGAATACATATGCATGCTGTAAAGAACAGGAACATGACAATCATCAACACATGAAAACATAAGTCGTTGATAACAAAGTTCATCCAGGAGGGACTATGTCTTCGGGCCCTGTTGTCAAGATGGTGTAGGCCCCTGCATTAAGTGCTGTTAATAGTGGTGATGTACATACGAGATGATGTCACTATCATACAAGGAAGCTGCCCTCACACAGGAGTGGCTCCAAGAGATGTTCCACTACAAGGACTTCGAGTCAAAAGGACTCCTATCAGTATGACATAAACTCATGCATGATGAGAATCCCGCCAACATGGCATAAAATGGATCTCAATGAAAACATACACGGCGACAACTTGAGTATCCCATCAACATGACGATAAAGGGACCTCAAAAAATCCATGACAAATTATGACAACAAGTACATCACACAGATGATTCCATGTCACATCAAGCAGGAATCATGAGACAAGTAAGAAACATGATCCTACATCAATCGTCAAACATGGATATATGAAACACAATGCATAGCAAAAGAAGTACATGAACACACCACATATATCTCACATCCAGGGGCCATCTGAAGAAAATGATATCAAGATGGTGAAGCTAACTGTACCATCAATCTCACGGTGTCGAATCTCATGGAATGACTGCTCTTATGCTGAATGCTCACACCTACACTCCACTTAGAAAAGTGGCCAAAAAACGAAATGATAAAATGGAAAATTTGAGTGCACCATCAGATTCTTGGCGTCGAATAGTGCAAAATTGACTGTCAAATTTCTGAATTCTAGGAAAGTTGAAATCTGGGGCTCAAGGAATCTTTTAGATTCCCCCTAGATTTCTCAAAGATTCCCTCCTCCGGGTCCTTTGCGAATCTTCTACTCAGGTTAGGGAACTTATTGCACCAACAGGTTCATGTCGTCGAGAGGTGTCATATTGACATTAAGTTTGTCCAATTTGGACACTGCAAAAATTTCACCCTCTTGGAAATTTCGCTCAATCATGGTTCTGCCTGCAAATAAATTAATTAAAAATTCACCTCTATTTCCGTGCCCGTTCCTGGTTCCTCCATGTTTCTTGGGTGGACTAGTGAAATGACGGGTTTATATAAAAAAAACTAGCGAACTTCACAAGGACTCTGTTGGGTGGAGTGGTTACTGATCCATTTATTATGGAGGAGGTTGGGCAGTCAAACCCCGCCTCCTTTTTTTACATAACAAGAATTTATTTTTCAAAATGGATGGGAGGTCATGTTGGGCTTGCCTTGGGTGTCCCACCCACCTCACATTTTCTTTTTTTGGTGGCCCACGATTCAATGACGACTTCATTTAGTGGGTGATGGTTGGGTCCGCACCCTAAGGGCCGACCCACCACCTTAATTCCCTGCTTAATGTTAACGGCTCCATGGTATGGGGGGAGGGGCCGAGGGTAGTGGCTTGCCCCTCCATTAATACATTACATAATGTTGATAAGGTTTGGGGTGGCAGTGTTGGTAGCCCACCAACCTTTTTTTTAGTTATAATTTTTTTGTTATAAAAACCAATATGACCATTTTTGGAAATCCCGCTTTTAGGCCGAAGGAGACATTTTAGCAAGGCGAAAATTTCACCCAGAATCCAGCTGGAGTTGGCTGGATTCCGTCCACTGGAAAAGTCCAAATTATGTTTCCTTTAATCCTGCCTAGTCAACAAAGGTCAACCCAACTTTGACTGCCTCTATTTTCTTCACCCGGACTTGGATTGACGAACCGTTGACACCACCGCGATCACGATGATGAGATCTTTAACATGGACCTAGTTTGATCATAATCCAAACACTTTGATTTTTGAGCTTTCATAAGCCCTCTTTGTCCTGTGTGTGTCTCTGGAGCCACCTGGATCAATCCTCCCCACTGAAGAGCTTTTGGTCCTCCAAAAGCATGAAAAATAATTTGCAACTTCTCTGTACCTTGTCTGCACCACAAATGTCCTGAAAGGCCTCACTCCCATCTCCTTCACCTTTTTTCTTCGGAGCCTTAAGTAGTGAGTTGACACCTGCAACCTTTGCAACCTGTAGTACATTGTTTTGCAAATTACATGCTTGACTTACATGACCAACTAATGACCCAAGCATCCTACACTTGCCATTAGTTTATAACACCTACTCGGTGGTCAAGTTTACATTGAAATGGAAACAATACCCAAACTATGAAAACAAGGCCAACATATCATTGTTGCTTCAACAAGTGATGGAAAACACATTATCACTACAACACATGATTTACAAAAATAAGGCCAAACACCATATTTGTTTTGACAAGTGATGGAAACATGACATCACTTTCAGAGTGTAAAATGCAACACATAATAAGACCAGACATCATTGTTGCTGAACAAGTGATGTAAAACACATCATCACCTTTACATTTTAAAATGAAACAAATGATTTACAAAAGCATGGCCATGACACGCTAACATATCCAGAAACCATTTTCCACTTATCAAGGTAAATGGGTCACCTCCTTATTGCGATTTTCCTTATCGAACATTGTTTCACCTGGTTCATGCACCGACACTTTGTCTTTAAGGCGCTGCTCTAGATGGAGCCTCCAACATGTGGCTCTTTGATGGCCACTTCTATCGCAATGACTGCAATAGGTTTTCTTCCTTTAGATCTGCTTAACATGTTTCTTTACCTGCTGTTGAGAGGGTCTTTCATGCCTCATCCTTTTGTGTGTTTCCATTCTTTTCCAACACTTAGAAAATGTATGGTTATGTAATCCACAAAAGGTACATGTTTTTTGATGCCATGTTCTATGTTCATCTTTAAAAACATGATTATAATCGAAATGAACATTCGAATGTCAATATTGGTTATACCTTTCCTTGTTGTCTCTGGTGTAAGCATGGTGATGAGAGCTTGCCTCGACTCTTTCCTTGCCATGGGCACTGCCATGGTATGATGGGGATGTGTTCCCATCATTCTCTTTCCTCGACGAATTTGACAATGTCTCAGAATCATCTGACACCTTCGAGCATTCTCCCTCGGTGTATCTCAAGCCTGCAAATTGATGTTTATGCACAAAATCCAAAGGTTGAGTTATGCCTTAGTTACTAGCACCAAGTTCTTTTTCCTCCTCGTGCCTCGTCCTGGTAAGGAGCCTCATGTTTGTCCCTGTAATTGGAATCTCCACATCTCCAACAAATATCATACTATGTGATGATGAAATCAAAAGGAAATCAACATATTTTACCTCCTTTGTCGATTTGGAAAGGACTAATGAGGGCTTTTCATCATCTGTTGTTGGTGGTTCACTATCTATCTCGGCAGATTCCCCAACTTGCTTTCTGACATACCGAAGTCCTACCTGACGGGGTAATTCTTCTACTTTTATGGGGTTGACAATGCCTTGGCCATTAATGCCCAAGACTTTTCCTTCATACCACATTTTCTTCAACAGTTTGGAGCTAATTCCTGTGGTATGATTTTCAAAAATAGCGAAATCATCATCAGAACACATACATGAATTCAAAGAATTACATTTTACCTCATATGGGTCAGGTTGCAGCTTTCGTGACAAAATCTATTTTTCCTCTTTCTCTTCATGTAGAAGCACCTTCAATTCAACGTTCTCTATTTGAAGATTCTACTTATTGTGCTTCAGTTCTTCCAGGGCCTCTTCTGTGGCTTGCAACTGAAGTTGCAATCACTCCTTTTCCTCTGTCTCTTTCTATAGAGTTTCATATATTATTTCCACCCTTTTGGAAATTTTGACCATGGTCTCGTACATCACTTTTTCATCCTCTGTCACTGCACGTTCCATTGTTCATGCTTGCAATTCACATCCACACAAAGACTACTATGATACCACTTGATCCAGGTTCGGTGTGACAAAGGCCCCTTACAAGACCTTTTATTTTCGTGATGTGTTAAATTGCATTTTTAAAAGAACATCAATGAATAAATTTGCATGTTGTAAAGAAGAGGAACATGACAATCATCAACACATGAAAACATAAGCCATTGATAACGGAGTTCGTCCAGGAGGGACTATGTCTACAGGCCCCGGTGTCAAGATGGTGTAGGCCATTGCATTAAGTGTTGCCAATAGTGGTGATGTACATAAGAGTTGACGTCGCTATCAAACAAGGAAAATGCCCTCATGCAGGAGTGGCTCCAAGAGATTTTCCACGACAGGAACTCCAAGTCAAGAGAACTCCTATCAGTATGACATAAACTCATGCATGATGAGCATACCACCAACATGGTGTAGTGTTCTAGCTAGGGTACTAGGCTAGACTATATTTAATATCGACCAGGGTGCGTAAGCTTAGAGGCATGCGTCTAAAGTATATAGACATAAAGGATTTTTGGCTAAGTGATTATGATGTAGGTCACAAGGCTTCTTTACGGAAGGCTGGGATATGTCACCTATCATTCAAACACTCAGATTATCCTACTAATATACCTGATTACAATGCTTGTCATTAGATGTATTTACCAAATTAAACACTGAACCTAAGCACTGTGTATGACTGTAAAAACGATCTTAATCTCCTTACAAAGATATTACCCGGAAAACCCTTGTTCAGTAAACACACAACATTCAATGATATTTACACTATATCAAACTATATAGAGATCATAAATGAATTGTGAAACAAAAACAGAGTTTATGATGGTGCTTTTAAAAGACACACAGGGATCGAATCCCTTACAGGACGCACTTCCAGATCTCAGTGATGACTGTTCAACATAACCATAAACGCAAACCAACCATAAGAGCAAACCATATACATTCAATGGAAATCAAAAGCTATGGAAATCGAAACCCAAGTAATTGTAACTGCTATGCAAACCATACAAAACCTATTGAAATCGAAATTGAATCAATACCACTGTGCAACCATACGATAACCGAAATGCAAATGAAATAAATGGACAGTATACCGATTGAATGCAGGGCCCGTCCGCGTTCTAGGGGTACACTGGCTTATAACCGACCGGCTACCAAATCAATGCACGAGACACACAAGTCGTAACTGTGAATAGGTATTAGTATTAAACTTAAAAACTCCGTTCTAGAACGATTCAACGATTAAACATTAACCATTAACCGGACTGTATTTACATATGTATATCCACAGCCATGTCATTTCGACAATGAATGTACATTCGGCTGTTGCTGCTTTTATTACATCAAGCTTTTTCAAAATGTTTCTATCCTAAGTGTTTTCAAAAAGAACAAAAACTAAATAAAAATAGAACGAGCTGCTGTTGCTGCTTTTGTCTGCCAGTGTGCCATGCTTTGACCTGAGTTGACTGCGCATATAGGAGGATCGATTCGGCTGGGAGATAGGTGTTTGTCCATGCTTGGACATTCTGCTTTTCATCCATGCCTTTCGTTCTATCCCAACTGTTGCGCCACATGTCAAACGATAAGCTTATTACAGGATGTTGGAACTTCCTGTAACCATTTCATCAAAAACTTCTAATTCTTCAACATAAAATCCCTAGATCAATTTCTATGCAATTTAATAACTATAAGACTATTAATAATCAATTTTCAAGGATTCTAAGGGATATATGATGAAAAGGAATGGACAAATGATATGTTTTTGAGGAGGAAAAAGGGGTCTTGGGATGATACCAACATCTCTCCCCGACTTAAGGATTTAGCATGTCCTCATGCTATCCCCGAAGTGCTTCCCTTGAACTCTGTCCCTGCATGGATCTCTGCTGCCTTGAGCAAGGTGTCCACATTCTTTTTCACCTGGTTATCTTTCTGTCTCTTGAGCTCCTGCTTTAACTCTTTGTATTTTTCTTTGAGGGTCTTCTTCTGATTGTACCACTTAGTGGCCCAGTTAGAAATCTCAGTCTGCTCAGCCTCCAATTCACTGATTCTTTCCTTTAACTTTTCATTCTTCTTATGAGTTTCTTTGCTTTACGCCCGGAGCATTTCATTTTCTCTCTTAATAACTTTTTCCAACATGTTATCCTACATGAGCTCTTCCTTCAATTCTTCAATTTGTTTTTCTAATTTCTTCTGTCTTTTAATGGGAGGTGGTGAACATTTTTCTTGTTTGTTATTGCTCTCTACCTCCATATCAACTTATGGTGCTGGTAGTGAATGGTCACCACTCTCAACATCCATTTGTGCAGGTGCATTAGATTCAAACTGGTCTTCTTGTAACTGGGCTCTTGGTGTCCTCCTTGTTCTTCGTGAGTAAGTGGTAAAATTTTTATCTTTCTTGGCCCTCTTAGCATCTTCCTTTTTCATGTTCCTGGTCCTTATGCTGCCCACAGGTAAAGGTGCTTTGCTAGCTTTGGATATTGGAATTTCTTCATCAATGTCCTTCATAAACCCTGAGTCCTCTTGCACTTCTTCTTTTTCTTCCTCATCTCTGATTTGATATACAGCTAGGAATTCTTTCCATGGTTTCCCTCTTCTTTGCAATTCATGTTCAATGAGGATTTTAATTAAGCCAAAATGATAGAGGCTCTTGTCTTCATTCCCCTTCTGCTTCTGGATAGTCTTGGACATCTTGGTTAAGCTTTGTAGCAGAAAATATGGTATACTGATGACACATTGTTTCTTCAAGTGGAGGAGTAGTTTGATGTGGTATAGATAAACAATACTGTACCGACCTTCACAGGTTATGAATTTTTGAAGGATGTAAACCATCTCATCCCAAGGATGCATCAACCAACTTCTTGGAACACCCTTCTTCCAGTTTACTGAGGAGACTCTAGATCTAGACATGAACTGTGTCCATGATTTCTCTTTAAATTGCTTGGTTTTAAAATACTTCTCCCCTTCTGGACTAATCCCTATTGCCTGAGCTATAGTATCCTCTGAAACCCTGAAGGAGAAGTTACCTATCAGGGCTTTTTCTCCATTGAAGGTGAAAGCAAATTGCTTGGTAACTTCCTCATTACTTCCATGAAATTTTTCTAGAAATGGTAACCACTGTATTTCTCTGAGAATTTCAATGCAATCCTCATGGTATTGTGAACTGTCGAACACACTCGGCTCGACCCTATTAGTCATGGTGGTGGCAGAGGGTCGTGCCTCTAACCCTTCTCTGTCTATACTCTTACAATTTTAACAAAGAAATTTCGAGTTGGTTACCTGGTGTATCACTTCCTTAGTCTTCAATATGATGCTCGGCCGATCGATATGACTGTGATGGTAGTCAAAATAGAGTGGTGATACTTCCCTCTTCTGGCGCTCACTGCTTGCAATCTTCACTATGTAAATCGACCCAAATGGTAATACTCCCTTCGACGCTCCTTACTTCTGATTCCACTTTGAAAGTTATGGGAATCGAAGGTGGAAATGATGGTGAGATAACCCTGTACTCACTTCACAACGTATCCATTCATTTAAAAAAACAAAGGAGTGATGTACGGTTACATGGATTTCACTACAAGAGCGCTGGTAGTGTATCTATAATGCTGGGTATGATTTCGGGGAGCCCCTTGGATCATTGGGTACGTTGGGTGGTGAAGTTATGATTTGGCTGTGTGGAGTGAAATAGATAGGCCGCTTTACATCTGTCTCTCCCTTTGTATTTAAAAACACAACTCACCACGTGCCCTTTTTCAGTTGGTATTCGGTCGTATAG
Source organism: Pinus tabuliformis (assembly GCA_031772625.1). Lineage (NCBI taxonomy): Eukaryota > Viridiplantae > Streptophyta > Pinopsida > Pinales > Pinaceae > Pinus > Pinus tabuliformis. The sequence continues at coordinate 242,057,568 of CM062815.1, forward strand.
AGGATGTTGGTATGGCTGTAGGATGTATGACAAGGTTGATGTGTTGATAATGGGTTTTAGAGATATGAATAAGTTGATGTATGGGAATGATGAGAATCGGTGGGATAAGGGATGATAGGAGATTGATGTAGGTGTCCTTGAAATTAATCATAACAGTTCACAGTCATTAAAGTTACATTAAAAGTCAATCTAGGAAATTAAATGTTTAAGAACAGAAACACATTACTCTTTTGTTGGTTGCTGTTGTATTGACATGCTGAGTTGCTAATCCCTTTTTTTGACTGCTCTTTTTCTTGTTGTAACAGGTCCTCTGAGGAAGATTAAGTGCACAGGTGTTTTGAGAAAAATTGAAGATGTAACAGGTCCCTTTGAGAAAATTTGAATGTAACAGGTCCCTTAGAAAATTTTTGAAAATGTTCATGCAGCTCCTTATACTGTTACAGGTTCACTAAGCTTGGGCATTTGATGGAGTGTTGGTGCCCAAATCCTTGTAGAAACTTGATGAAATTATGTTGAAGTAGCCCTCGGTGTCAATTTCTTTAACAGGTCCCTTCTGAATGTCGTAAACAGGTCCCATTACTGCTGGTGTTGGTAGCATAAATGTCTGAACAGAACAGGTCCCCCTTCAAAATGTTTATAACCAGGTCCCTCTGAGATAAAACAATGACAGAACAACTTACTTATTGAAGTCTGGAATGCTGGAACAAGCTGCTGTTGGAAATTTACAGTGAAAATATAGAATAAGAAATCTTGAAGAATTTACAAGGGAGAGATAAAAGTAACAAAATGCTGATGCCTCTCTCCCCGACTAAAAGTTTGACTTGTCCTCAAGTCATGATTCAGCTGAGAAATCAAACAGTGAACAAAAGAAAGAGAATTCATACCCGCCAACGAATTGGTTTTCAAGTAGGAATTCAGGGTTAGATTGTGCCAGATGCTGGTTTTCACATCTAACCCATGATTTTTATTTTTATTTTTAGTTTTTGTTTTATAATTTTTTTTTTATAATTTTTTTTCTTTTTGACTTTGAAATTGAAAGGAAATGAAACTAAGGCAGTGATACTACAGCTGAGGGCTGCAGTATCTCAACCTCTCTTTGCTGAGATAGTGTATGGAGAAAATCTTGCTTGCTGATGGGCTTGGTGTACAGTTTCAGGCGATGACCATTGACTGTGAAGAAATGACCTTCTCCATCAATAGTTTTGAGCTTGACTGAACCATTGTCATAAGCCTGAATAATTTCATAGGGGCCCATCCAATGGGTGGTGAACTTGGCTTTATGATCCTTGAATTTTGAATCAAAAAGTAAAGCCCAATCACCTTCCTTGAAGTGCTTCTTCTTAATGTGTGAATCATGCCATTGCTTCCTGTGTTTTTGCATGAGGATGGTGGTTTGTTCTGCTTGCTGCCTCATCTCATCCAGCTGGTTCAACTGCTGGATTCTTTCTTTTTGTGCTTGGTCCAAATCAATTTGTAAATCTGCAGCCAGTTTAAAAGTGTGTATTTGGAATTCAATAGGAAGCATGACCTCCTTACCGTACACCAATTGGTATGGTGTAAATCCTGTGGTATCTTTCCAAGTAATCCTGTAAGCCCAGAGTGCATCTTTGAGCTTTTCTTCCCAATTTTTCCGGTTCATTGCAACAGTTTTGGTAATGATCCCCTCCAAAGTTTTGTTTGTTGATTCCACCTGCCCATTGGCCTGTGGATGGTAAGGGGTACTTTTCCTATGCTTTATTTGGTACTTGTCTGTGATGTCCTTCATGAGCTTTGAGGTGAATTGAGTACCTTGATCAGTTACAATTTCCCTTGGTACTCCGTACCTCACAAAAATCTCCTCAAAAAGGAAATTGACTACTGTGTGTTCGGTTGCTCTCACCAGTGCTTTTGCTTCAGCCCACTTTGTGACGTAATCAGTACATACTAAGATGTACTTCTTACCATTGGAGGTTGGGTTAATGGGTCCTATGAAGTCCAGAGCCCACTTATCAAATGGCTCTAAGTGAACTTGGGGCTGAAGGGGCATCTCATCGGTAGCTGTTGGTCTGCCCATTCTTTGGCAGCTGTCACAACTCTTTACATACTTCTTGGCATCCTTGAAAATGGATGGCCAGTATTATCCAAGAGTAAGAACTTTGAAGGCTGTCCACTTCGCTGCAAAATTCCCACCACACGGTTCATCATGGCAAGATTTTAAAATGTCAATTACCTCATCATTTCTTACACATCTCCTAATGATCATATCAAAACCAGTGTAAAATAAATCGCCATTAAGCCATGAATATCTAGCACTTTGTTTGATTAGTCTTTTCCTTTCCTTTGCAGTGAAGTGTGGAGGTGTCCTTCCTGTAGACAAATAATTTGCCAAATCAGCATACCAAGGAGTTACTATGGAAATTGCAAATAAGTTTTCATCCGGAAAAGAATCTTCAACTGGAACAACCTCACCTGGATTTTGCAGTCTAGAGAGAAAATCTGCCACCTGGTTCTCTTTGCCTGGTCTATCTAACACTGTGATGTTAAATTCCTGTAACAATAGTAACCATCTGGTAACTCTGCCACTAGTATTTGTCTTATTCATTAGATGTCGAATGGCAGAATGATCAGTATGTACAAAGACTTCATAACCAGTTATGTAATGTCGGAATTTATTCACAGCATAAATGATGGAAAGTGTTTCCTTTTCTGTAACTGTATAGTTTAACTCTGCAGGTGTTAGATTTTTACTAATGAAATAAATGGCATAAGTACAAGATTCCTCTTTTTGGCCTAATGATGCACCTACTGCAGTGTCAGATGCATCGGTAAAAATATGAAATGGTAAACTCCAATTAGGCCCTCTCAAGACTGGTGCGGTAGATAGTTTCTTTTTAAGTTGTTCGAATGCATGTTGACAGTTCTCAGTCCAGTTGAAAAGTACATCTTTGGTTAGAAGTTTAAACAAAGGTAAAGCTATCTTGCTAAAATGTTCAATGAATCTGCGGTAATAGCCTGCATACCCAAGAAAACTTCTTACCTCTCTCTGATTCTGTGGAATAGGCAAATCATCAATAATCTGGATCTTGGCTGGGTCAACCTGGATGCCTTGAAAAGAAATATAATGGCCCAACACTATCCCTTCATTTAACATCATAAAGCACTTTTCATTGCTGAGGGACAGGTTAGCTTCAATACATCTTTTCAAAACTCTCTCAAGATTTTCTAATGCATGTTCAAATGAATTGCCATATACTGAAAAATCATCCATATACACTTCAACACAATCATGAATTAAATCGGCGAAAATAGCTAACACAGCTCGCTGAAATGTAGCTGGAGTGTTACAAAGTCCAAATGGCAAAACATTGTAGGCATAGGTGCCCCAAGGACAGGTGAATGTGGTTTTGTCCTGGTCTTCAGAGGCAACCCTGATCTGGTTGTAGCCACTGAAACCATCAAGAAAAGAAAATGATGATTTGCCAGCTAGGGTGTCTAACACTTGGTCAATAAATGGCAGTGGGAAGTAATCTTTGAGCATTGCTTTATTCAGCTGTCTGTAATCAACACAGATGAGCCACCTACCATTTTCTTGGGCACGATAACCAATGGGGATACCCACTGACTGTCAGAAATAGGATATATAAAGTTGACTCTCAAAAGTTTTTGCAATTCCTCTCTGACAATGTCTTGGAGCATGGGGTTCATTCTTCTCTGGGGTTGCCTCACTAGTTTAATGGTGCTATCTGTGTAGATATGGTGAGTGCATGTGTCGGGGTGAATCCCATGCATGTCAGTGTAATCCCAAGCAAAGGCATTTTGGTGCTTCTTCAAGAGTCTAATCAATTTCTCTTACTGAGATGAGTCTAGGTGGTTGCCTATGTTCAAAGTTTTCCCTGGACTGATCTCTATGACCTGACTCTATGTATTGGTGATGGATTGAACTGGAAAGATGTCGTGAAATGTAGATTGCAAAGAGTGGATAGTGCATGTTTCTTGAAAGTTTTGAGCCAAAAGTACATCTGCAACATTATATTGTTCATTTCTCAAATTTTCAGACACATCAGGTTGAGAAAGAAATAATTCTACCAAATCATTATTGTCTTCGTGGAAATCATAGATCTGGTCAATGATAAAAACAGATTGTACGTCTTCTTTATCATTAAATTTATCATCAAGCCACAAGTTATGTGTTACTACTGGTGATTGTGCCGATGGATAGAGGGTGAGTTGTTTTCTTTCGGTCCCTCTGGAAATGATCATGTTGCCTGATCGACATCCGATGAATGCATCAGCAGTCACTAACCATGGTCTACCTAGGATGATAGGGTGTCCTCCTAAATTGGATTTGGGTTGAAGGACTAGGAAATCCACTGGATACTCCCAAGAGTCCAGTGAGACAATGATGTCTTCCAAAATCCCTTCAGGAATGACTTTGGACCTATCAGCTAATTCAAGAACAATTGTGGTATGTTGCAAATTCATGAGCTGGAGTGTTCTCATGGTTTCAAGGGTCATGACATTGATTGCGGCTCCAAGATCTATCAAAGTGTTTGGAATCCGTATGTTGTTAATGGTAGTGGTCACTTTGGGAATGCCAGGATCAACATACTTCTCCATGGAGATGGTATTGGTCATAAGGCCTGCTAAATTTCCTAAAACATGAATGGTATGAGGATCAATCCTTTTCCTAGCAGGATTCTTGAGACACATGTCTTTGATGGCTTTGGTATAGATAGGAATGTCCTTTATAGCTTGCAGCAGTGGGATTTTTATGTAGACATTTTTAAGTTCATCCAAGACATCAAATTGTGGTGGAGGCAGTGGTGGTTTTACTTGGACCAATCAGTCTGGAAAAGGTGGATGCAGTGATTGCATCTGTTTATCTTTGGTATCACTACTTGGTTTTGTTTTATTTGTCATTTCATTGTCTTTTTCTGAGTTTTCTTCTTGTTGATCTGTTATTGGAGAATCCTTTTGGAGCACCCTACCAGACCTCAGATTAATGTTTTGCAAAGGCAGTGTGGAGTATGAAGTTCCCTCCTCTACATTATAGGCTGGCCTCTCTGCTCTATTATTCGGATTTGGGACAGTTTGAGCAGGTATTTGAGTGGGTCTGGGAGGTTGTAGGTTAGTTGGAAATTGCAGTTGTGGTGCATTTATTGGTGGAGGAGCAGGCAGTGCTTGTTGAGAAGGTTGGGGCTGATAAACAACTTGCTGAGGGTGCTGCTGATATGTTTGAGAATGTGATGGATATGGCTGTTGGTACTGTTGATATGGCTGTGAGTAAGGTGGGTATGATTGAGGATATGGATGATATGATTGGGAATACTGTTGAGACGGTCTCCATTGATTTTGTGGTTGGTTTTGATGCTGCCATGGCATGGGTACATTCCATGAGTTTTGTGCATACATCTGATCATTCATAGGAAATTGCAGATTTTGATTAGGAAACATACCTTGGGGTGCTTGCCTTGGCTGCCATGGTCGCTTTGCGCCCATGTAATACACGTTTTCCATCTCTGTACTGGCTGCCATATTACAGTTCTGCAAAATTTTAACTTTAGGACAGTTAAACATATCATGATGCTCAGTACAGAAAGCACAAACTTGGATATTTTCTAGAGGGCAGTCTTTTAATGCATGTTTCTTGCGGCATTTGGGGCAGAAAATAGCCATGATATTATCTTCTTCTTCCTGTTTCTTTTTGGATTTTAAGGTATCAATTTGGTTCCCTAGAGTGCTCAACAAATCTGTTTTAAACTCTTCTAAAAGATTACCAATTTCAGCCCGGGTGACACTTGCAGAGACAGTTTTTGTGACCCTTGATGACAAGGTTCTCTTTCCCATTTTAGCTTTACTCCTTGAATATTTTTCACACAGTTCAGCTATTTCTTCAAAGGGTAAGGCAGGAATGTCACCTTTGCCCATTAAGTTGAGATAATCCATGTATTCTTCCCGGATACCTTTCAAGAATATTGTGCGGACTAGATCAGGAGGCATTGTTCGGTGTTTAGATTTTTGCAAGTTGTAGACAAACCGTTCTAAATATTCTTCTAAGGTTTCATCCTCCTGCTGACTCATTCTAAAGATATCATCTTTAGAGTCTTTGGATCTGCAATAAGGCTGATATTTCCTTAGAAATATCCTCCTCATGCCATCCCAATCAACTATGGCATGCTCACCTAGCCCCATAAACCATTTTAATGCTGATGCCTTTAATGTGGCTGGGAACAATCTAAGTCTATTAGCATCATCTGTATAGCCATAAGTTCGACATACAATGTCAAACTCGAACAAGAACGAGTCCGGATCCTCTGAAGCCATACCATAGAAATTGGGTAGCACGGATGGGGGTATATTTTTCATTTTGATCTCCTCATCCTCCTGTGGTTCTTGTATAGGGAATTTAAAAGTTGACTCCTCCTCCTCTTGGTGGGGTACTGATCCAGATCCTTCCTCAGCCATTCTAATTGGAAAAAGGAGAAAATAAGATTGTTTGGTAACTGTACTACTTTTTCCTTGTGTGGAAGATCTAGGAAAGGGCTTCTGCTGTGATTTATGTGCAAATAGAGTTTCCCTTTCAGCAAGAGTAAGTTGCTGTCCTGAATAAAATCTTTCTTTCAATGTTTGGATATCCTCCTCAGCTGGTGTTGTATTCCCTAGAGAGTCTACTCCTGATGATGATGGGTTGGTTTTTAGATGGTGGGGGGTTTTTACAAATCTCCCTTGATTGTCTCTAAGTCTAGGCATAAATGAACATGATTTCTAACTATGTTTTTGTTTATTTTTGTGTATTGAATTTTTTTTCTTTTTGTTTGAATCCTTTAAGTACGCCTCCCCGGCAACGCCGCCAAAATGTAGTGTTCTAGCTAGGGTACTATGCTAGACTATATTTAATATCGACTAGGGTGCGTAAGCTTAGAGGCATGCGTCTAAAGTATATAGACATAAAGGATTGTTGGCTAAGTGATTATGATGTAGGTCACAAGGCTTCTTTACGGAAGGCTGGGATACGTCACCTATCATTCAAATACTCAGATTATCCTACTAATATACCCAATTACAATGCTTGTCATTAGATGTATTTACCAAATTAAACACTGAATCTAAGCACTGTGTATGACTGTAACAACGATCTTAATCTCCTTACAAAGATATTACCCAGAAAACCCTTGTTCAGTAAACACACAGCATTCAATGATATTTACACTATATCAAACTATATAGAGATCATAAATGAATTGTGAAACAAAAACAGAGTTTATGATGGTGCTTTTAAAAGACACACAGGGATTGAATCCCTTACAGGACGCACTTCCAGATCTCAGTGATGACTGTTCAGCATAACCATAAACGCAAACCAACCATAAGCGCAAACCATATACATTCAATGGAAATCAAAAGCTATGGAAATCGAAACCCAAGTAATTGTAACTATTATTCAAACCATACAAAACCTATTGAAATCGAAATTGAATCAATACCACTGTGCAACCATACGATAACCGAAATGCAAATGAAATAAATGGACAGTATACCGATTGAACGCAGGGCCCGTTCGCGTTCCAGGGGTACACTGGCTTATAATTGACCGGCTACCAAATCAATGCACGAGACACACAAGTCGTAACTGTGAATAGGTATTAGTATTAAACTTAAAAACTCTGTTCTAGAACGATTCAACGATTAACCATTAACCATTAACCGGACTGTATTTACATATGTATATCCACAGCCATGTCATTTCGACAATGAATGTACATTCGGCTGTTGTCGCTTTTATTACATCAAGCTTTTTCAAAATGTTTCTATCCTAAGTGTTTTCAAAAAGAACAAAAACTAAATAAAAATAGAGCGAGCTGCTTTTGTCTGCCAGTGTGCCATGCTTTGACCTGAGTTGACCACGCATATAGGAGGATCGATTCGGCTGGGAGATAGGTGTTTGTCCATGCTTGGACATTCTGCTTTTCATCCATGCCTTTTGTTCTAGCCCAACTGTTGCGCCACATGTCAAACGATAAGCTTATTACAGGATGTTGGAACTTCCTGTAACCATTTCATCAAAAACTTCTAATTCTTCAACATAAAATCCCTAAATCAATTTCTATGCAATTTAATAACTATAAGACTATTACTAATCAATTTTCAAGGATTCTAAGGGATATATGATGAAAAGGAGTGGACAAATGATATGTTTTTGAGGAGGAAAAAGGGGTCTTGGGATGATACCAACACATGGCATAAAAAGGATCTCAATGAAAAAATACATGGCGACAACATGAGTATCCCATCAACATGATGACAAATGGATCTCAAACAAAACATGACAAATCATGACAACAAGTACATCACATAGATGATTCAGCATCACTTCAAGCAGGAATCATGATACAAGTAAGAAACATGATCCCAAATCAATCATCAAATAGGGATCTGTGCAGCACAATGCATAACAAAAGAAGTACATGAACACACTGCATATACCTCACATCCAGGGGCCATATGAAGAAAATGATATCAATATGGTGAAGCTGGCTATACCATCAATCTCGCAGTGTCGAATCTCATGGAATGTTTGCTCACGTGTTGAATGCTGACACCTGCACTCCACTTAGAAAAGTGGCCGAAAAATGAAATGAGCAAATGGAAAATCTAAGCGCACCATCAGCTTTGTGGCGTCGAATAGTACAAAATCGATTGTCAAATTTATGAATTCTGAGAAAGTGGAAATCTGGGGTTCAAGGAATCTTTTAGATTCCCCCTATATTCCTCAAAGATTCCCTCCTCTAGGTCCTCTGCAAATTTTCTGCTCATATCAAGGAACTGATTATGCCATAGGGTTTGTGTCATTGAGGGGTGTAAGGTCGACATAAAGTTTGTCCAATTTGGACATTGCAAAAATTTCACCCTCTTGGAAATTTCACTCAATCATGGTTCCACCTGCAAATATATTAATTAAAAATTCACCTCGATTTCCATGCCCGCTCCTGGTTCCTCCATGCTGCCTGGGCGCACTGGTGAAATGACGGGTTTATATATATAAAAAAAACTGGCGGACTTCATAAGGACTCCATTGGGCGGAGTGGTTACGGTTCCATTTATTATGGAGGAGGTCAGGTAGTCAAACTCTACCTCCTCCTTTTTTTACATAACAAGAATTTATTTTTAAAATGGATGGGAGGTCAGGTTTGGCCCGCCTTGGGCGGCCTACCCACATCACCTTTTCTCTTTTTGGTGGCCCACGTATTCAACATCGACTTCATTTAATGGGTGGTGGTTGGGTCCGCTCCCCAAGGGCCGACCCACCACCTTAATTCCCTGAATAATGTTAACGACTCCGTGGTATGGGGGGAGGGGCCGGTGGTAGTGGCCTGCCCCTCCATTAATACATTACATAATGTTGATAAGGTTTGGGGTGGCAGAGTTGGAAATCCGGATTTTAGGCTGAAGGAGACATTTTAGCAAGGCGACAATTTCACCCAGAATTCGGCCGGATTCTATCCGCCAGAAAAGTCCAAATTGTGTTTCCTTTAATCCTGCCTAGTCAGCAAAATTCAACCCAACTTTGACTGCCTCTATCTTCCTCATCCTGACTCGGATTGACGAACCGTTCACACTACCACGATCATGACAACGAGATCTTCAACATGAACCTAGTTAGATCATAATCCAAACACTTTCATTTTTGAGCTTTCATAAGCCCTCTTTGTCCCGTGTGTGTCTCTGGAGCCACCTGGATCATTTGCCCACAACTTCTTTTGAGTGCAGATCCATTCACCTATGTTCTACTTGACCAATTAAATCTTCACAAGCATCAATATAAAACTCAAATTTATTTTATTTTAATTATGTAATTAAGTTTTGAATACATTTGTTTTAATTCCAAATTTGGTATTTTGATTTTATTTTTCCATTTTAATTTAGTTTTGATTTGTTTATTGCAGAAAAACAGTTGAAGAGATGAGGAGAAGAAGATCTCAATCAATGAGAATGCTCCAAAAATAGAAGAATGAAATTTTGAGCCAATGAAAATTGATGGAGCAAATTTATTCTTCAACAAACTTTCTTGTTGAGAATTCCTTTGTAAATATTATAAATAAAAAATTGTAGAATGTATTAGAGACTTCTCTTATATGCAATTTTGGAATTCTAAAAGAACTACTATAATAGGGATTTAGAGTTGTAGGTGAGAGGAGAGAAAAAGTCAGATCTGGGGATTGTTGAGGATTTTTCTTTTGCATTCTAAATTATATATGATGGGCAGAGATTGCACTACTACAGCTCTTGTTGTAACAACAAAAGTTTAAAGATTGTAGAGGATTGTTGAAGACCAGAGCATGAAAACTTATTCAATAAATTGGTATTTATAATACTATTGCTTAAATACTAGTTTAATTTTATGATGATAAGAATGTGTCATTTTATTCATATTTGTGCACTATTGTCGATATGAGTAATGTGTCTCAATTATATGTTATTATTTATCTATGCTCTTATGGGTTGAATTCTGATTTTTGAGTAACTATTTACTCAGATTTCTGTCTTTCAATACTGATTTAACAAATAGTGATATGTTGTGAACTATTTCCTCATATTATTGTTTAATTATTCAAATGACTAATTTAACAATCAATATAATTTTGTGAACTACTTCCTAAATTTTGTTGGTTGATTATTTTAGTCGAGAGGTCTCTTAATAGAATGTGACTTGGTATTCATAATGTGAGTTAATTGACTACTTCGTTAACTTGATATTCATTATAAGCCAGACATATTTAAATCCCAATCATTTAAATATATTACTCTTGGTTGGGTTAGATCTATATTTTCCTAATTGAGATAGGATTCGGATTTAATTCCTTGTGCTTTCATTTTAGACTAATTTTTCATATAGATTTAATTTTACATTCTTAAAAGTCCTCTTCATAAAGAGGCAAAGTTTAGTTGTGGCTTGGCTGAACCCTAGATCATCTTAATGATCACTTTTTTTGTTGATCAGCAAGTGGGCTAATTTGATATCTCTTCTCCATTAGTGGATGAAATTCATATTTTAATCCATTTGGAGTTTGAGAGAAGGTAACTAGACCTAGGTAAACCATTTGGAACCACCATTCCAAATGGAAAAGGAGTTGCTTTAAGTTCTGGACTGGATGGTCATCCCCAATGTCGTTGCAACGAATTTCGAGGCTTCAACACCACGAGCTACAATATTAGGCAATTCCAATGAGAGTTCCTTCTTCTTTCTACTTGCATCATTTCATTTTGAGAGAAAAAAATACTAGATTAGTTTCACCTTATAGTTGGGTTTTCTCTTGAAAGGGCTTCACATGTCATATATTGGTGCTATTATTGTTTGTGAGTGATTATTTTTGCATGTTCTAGGTTTTCCACATTTTATGTATTGAATGTGTAAATAACAAAATCAATAATAATAGATTTGGAATATAAAGGCATTTACCCTTCATGGAATAGATTTTAGATTATTTTATTATATATATTGTGATGAACTATCCAAAGGAATGTCCACAGTAGTTTATGGATTAACAACATACTATAGGAACATTTTTTTTTGGTAGTTATTAAAGAATATGTGCAAAATTTTGTGGTTGAATGTATAGTATGCTAATAGAATAAAGGGGAGATAATCAAGACCCAGGGCACCTATATAATAGCCCTGAGTTCATTTTCCATGTAAATGTCAAGGACATTATAAAGGTAAAATAAGATCAAGGTCATGGCAAACGTATTCCAAGTTGAATGGAGGGAAAAACATTAAAGTGGGTATAACTTATGGTTAATTAATAGTTATGGAAATTAGAATTGCCATTGGAAAAAGGTAAAGCATAATAAATAGCTATTAATTTTAGAAATAAAGTAAAATAGGAGAAAAAGAATATGAAGAGACAAGAATATGCATGCCATGGAAATTAAAGAGAAAATAAAGGAAAATGAAAGGAAAGAGGAAAGGAAAAGGAAGAGGCACCATACATGAATGATAAAAAAACATCTAAGAAATAATTTTCAGATTTTGAGTAGTTTTCGATTTTGATTAGTTTTCAGCGTTTGATCAATTTTCGGCTTTTCATTAGTTTTCAAGTTTTGATCTGTTTCATCTTTGGAAAACTTTAGTTTTGGAAGGAATCAAGCTCCAAGAGTATTTAGGAAGAGCACTTGGACACAAGCAAGCAATAGAAAGTAAGGGAGCGCAAGGAGAAGAATGGAAGAGAAACTATAACAGGAAGATTTTGTAGGTAACATGTTGCAAGTGTGATTTCCTTGCTAGGATTTGAATGCATGGTGCATGCATTTGGTTTACATTATTACTTTGCTATCAATGGCATGGAATTTACCTAGATTGACAGTGGATACAACCTTGCCTTGCCATTTCTTGGATATCCATGGTGTGATGGGATTCATTCTTGGTTGAGCTCTGGATTGCTAGAAGATTTTGGATCTAGATGAAGTGGCCTCAAGAAAATGCCAAGGGTTGGGGGTGGAGATGGTTTTCTCTGGGAAGCCTTTGACAGGTGGGTGGATACAGGAAAATTCCTTTGGGTATGATGAAGGAATTATGAGGCATCCAAGATTGTATTGGTTTGGTGATTTCTGGACTAGTTTAGGTGAAATTACTGTGGTGGTGGGTTGAGGTGGCTTATCCTCTAGATGCCCTTGTTGGTTTTATTTTGGTTTATCCCATGAGATCCCACATTCATGCTTGGAATATTGCATGGGGATTATTAGATGAAAGAGAGATTTGGTTAATCCCAATCTATGGTCGGGTGTTACGTGGAAGTCCTTGACTTGGTTGGATTAATGCATATGTTATTATGTGTTATTCTTATTGAGATCAGTGAGAAAATGTATGGGTTATTATGTTTATTTTATGACTAGTTTATTATGGCTCGATTCTGGTTAAATTTTGGTTATACACATGGTTAAATGGTGTGCTCTTATTATGGATCTCATTCATGAATCGATGAGTTATTGAATGGTTATATGAATGTATGAGCTAAAAAGTGTTTTATGCAACTAGCTTGAGAGGGAAGTGAGCCTTCTTGATGATTCTCTGGTGAAACTAATGAGACAATGATCAGATATGCATTCATAACAAGTAGCTACTATGCTTATCATATGTTTTCCTAAACCTTTATCATGTGTTTGGCATGTTTGGGAAAGATCTAAGCCTAAGTATATCTTATGCATACTTGTGATTATTGTAGACTTGATTCTGGAAAGTTCTTGGAAATTTTGGGTAGTGGCCTGTAGGCTAGCCCTAAAATTCAGGCACTAAATCTATGGTCGTAGGCACAAAACTGAGTATTTTAAGTTGTAGTCACACGAAGGATGGCTTGTGCGTGTGGTTGGAGCCTTCTGGCCACATGGAAGGTTTGGTATGAGTGTTGTTGGGTTGTAAGGTCAGGCAAAATGATGGCCCCAATCCAGGAAAATATGATTAATGGACGTCGTCTGACATATGAGAGATTAAGCATTCTTGGAGGTTGTAGTAGATTTTAAATATAGTAAGCCCCACTTCCATAACTGAAAATTGGTTTTTGGGTCATGCATAGTAACTCTCACCTCAGGTTTACCCTAGAGAACTTGTAAAAGCAGGTAAATGTGGGGTGGGGTGTTAAAACCTACAACCATTAACCATACCAAGATAGCATTTGGAAGAAGTTTCAATGTATTTTATTACATGGTTTCCCATATAAGAAGGAAATGTTATCATTTTGGTGGTGGTAGATCGAGTGAAAAAATACACCTAGTTTTGCTTTATTTCTCATTATTACCCACCAAAAGTGGGTTCCCCCATAGAAGAATTTTTTCTCCCATCATCTCTTCCAGTCGACAACCAATAGCCTGTAACAACCACTAATAGTTGATGATGATATGTTTTTCGCATCTATGCCACCTGCATCATTCATATGTTTCCCCACCCATTTGGTAAGAGCACATGTTGGAAAGTGGGCTTCTGATCAAAAGGTACTTTATTCATTTTTTAATCGGGAGCTTATGCTTGTTTGTATTTTGGGAATTTGGCATGGATTATGGGGTAGCCTAGAAGAAAGAGGGGTTTTGATCATCATCTTGTTCCCTCACCTTAAATGGAGGGTTAAGCCTTCATCCTAGTCTAATGGGACCTCCCCTAATGGCCCAATGGGTATAGGAGGGTGATCCGAACTTAAACAAGAACGCAACAAAATACAGATATAACCTCTCTCTAAGATACTCAAAATATTCTTTGGGTAGTGTTTTGGTAAAGATATTTGAAACTTTTTCTTTTGAAGTAATGTATTCTAACTTTACACTCTGGTCAGCTATATGTTCTCTGAGAAAGTGCTATTTAATGGGGGTGCACTTGTTCTTTAAGTGTGAAATAAGATTCTTTAACATAATGATAGTACTTGACATGTTTACCTTCATATCTTGGAAAGTTTTTTTCATCCAGAGAACTTGAGTACAACAAGTTGCTACTGCAATGTATTCTATTTTAGATGTAAATAGGGAGACAAATGTTTCTTACTCACCCAGGAAACCAAAAAAAATCATAGATAAAATTCTCCTCCATTAGTACTTTTCTCGTCATCCACACTACCTACCCAACCTGCATCTGTATTGTTGAAAATGTAGCTAGTGTCAGTCTTCATAATTATGTCATCATTGTAATTGTAAAAATAAAGAAAGAAAATATTTATTTGTAAAAAGAAAAATTATTTTACTATGAAATGGGTTTCTTACCCATTGTATATCAAGCACCCATTATGTGCTTTAGAATTTGTCGAGTCATGTCAAAGAGTCAAATTCAAGATGTAATAGCACTTGTGTGGCTCAAGAATCAGAGTAAGAAAAATATTACTATGTAAAAGATGAGTATAGAGGTCGACCAAAAGGTAAGTCGGTCGGCCCTTCAAGTCAGCCTAGAAGAGGCCTAGTCTTCCCATCAAGAAGCCTATAAAAGAGAAGCTCAAACTCACTGTAAGGACATACAACAAAACAAGTTTTTGATCTGATCTGAACCAAGAAGGAAGAACACAATTTCTAGAAGAAACAACGAAGAAGAGGAGGAACCAAATTTATGTCTTTGCAATCTCTAGTTCACAAGTGAAAGTCTGCTCAGATCCATTTTTTGCAGAGATTTATTTGAAGAATGCATGGTTTATGTTTTGGTGGTTAGTCTTAGATCAAGGTCTTAGAAGTCTTCATTGAATTGATTCTATAAGAAGGATTTTTTGGGTTTTCCCCTTTGTGGGTTTTTTCCCTAGCTTGAAGCCTATTTTTGGTGTCTTCTTGTTTGAATTATTACTTAATATTGGAATTTGTCTTGATGATGAACATAACAACACAATAATAATGACGCGCTAATCTAATATCACAAGAAAGTGCCAAGGATAAAGATAAAATCAAGTTTATAAAACCCTAATCTATTATGCCCTAGATTTCTCAACATGTATATTCTATTAGAGTGAAGTATTTGCTTCTTGAATACCATAGGCCTAAGTAGAGGGTTCCTTTCAAATATCTTAAAATTATTTTCACATCTAGCACATGACTCTCTTTTGGAATAGTTGCATGACGTATAGTCTTTATGTTATTAAATAAAGCGTAGATCTAATCATTCATCCATACATAGTTTGGTTTGCATCAAGAGATTCATCCTCTTTGGTCAAGTTGCATTTGTGACCATAGGAGTTCTAACCAGTGCATAATTTTACATGAAAAATTTATTGAATATTTCATTTAAATAATTTTTTTAAGAGATGAATATACCTTTTTCTGAATATATCACTAGAAATCATAGGAAGAATAACAATTCTCCCAGCATGGACATCTCAAACTCTTGCATTTTTGTTGAAAACTTTTATCATTATAACAACATCACTTACAAACATAATGTCATATACATATACCACAATAATAATAAAATTTTCATTATCAGTCTTGATATAGAAATTGATGTCTATTACTACTGATACAAAACCTTTCTATTGTATATATTTTTCAAGCCTTGAATACCAAGCCCTAGGAGCTTGCTATAGACCATACAATGCTTTCTTCAATCTATATACATCATTTTCATTTCTTGAATACTGAAATCCCTATGGTTTCTCAACATATATTTCTTCCTCTAAATCATCATTCAAGAAGATTGATTTGACATCCATTTGATAAACATTGAACTTCCTGATACCCTTTATAGACAAATGTATCCTTATTCCTTGCTACTTTTCCATCCTGATTTAGTTTGTTCCTGAAGACCCACTTAACCCCAATTACATTATTATATTTTGGTCAAGGAACAATTTACCATGTATGATTTTTCTTAATTTGGTCTAATTCTTCCTCCATAGAATTAGCCCAATGCTTATCTTCAGAAAAATCAACAAAGTTCTTTCTATCTTCTCAGATACTAAAGCATATTTGGCATACCCCGATGTGCTTTTCAATTGTCTTATGGTATAAATCCCTAACTCCTTATTACCAAGGATCTGGTTTTCTAAGTGAATTTTTTTAACATTCTTTGAGGGAGCTTATGGATGTAGATTTTCCACCTCTTCTTCTTGTTCTTCTTATTCTTCATGTTATCATTGATTTTATGTTTCCTCCTCTTGGGGCTCATAGTTGATTTGATCATCTGATCTATCATGTTATTTTTGTCTACCTATATGAAGAGATGTATCATTTATTCTCACATCAATGCATTCAACTATTTTGAAAAGTGTTTTGTTGTCAAATTTATAGTCTTGACTTCTAGAGGAATAACCAAGTAGGATTCCTTCATCTTCTTTGGAATCAAACTTTCCCAAGTTGTTCTCATTTATTTTGTTATAAAATTAAATTCCAAAGACTTTGATATGTTTAGGGAAGTTTTTTTGTCATGCCATAGTTCTTAGGATTCTTGCTTTTGTTTACTCTAATATGAGAAACATTAAGAGTGTTTATTGTTGTTTAAACTACTTCTCCCAAAAAAGTATTTGGAAATTTTGACTCATCAAGCATTGCTCCAACCATTTCTTGAACAATTGTGTTTATATTTTAGCAACACCATTTTGTTAAGGAGTTCTAGCTATTGAGAATTATCTTTAAATCTCGTGTTTCTCATAAAATTCAATGAATTCATTGGATATTAATTCCTCCTCTATATTTACTTAAGCATTTAATCTTCAAGTGCATCTCATTTTCAACCAATTATTTCAATATCTTGAACTTATCAAAAGCTTCATACTTTTCTTTTAGTGAAACAACCCATGTTCTTCTAGTATGATCATCAATTAAGAAAATGAAAAATATTGCACCTCTTGGATATTGAGTTCTCATAGGTCCATGGAGATCTGTATGAATAAGTTCTAAAGGTCTTGATTTTGAATTCCCATTTGCCTTGAACTAAACTCATGGTTGTCGTCAAAATTGACATGATTGGCAAATAATATCCTCTAGTTTTGAAATTTTGGGAATTTATCTACAACATCCTTTCTATTTTGGCATGAAAAAAAAAAAAAAAACTAAGATGACCTAGTACCCTATTCCATAACCATCTCTCGTCCATTTCTCCCATGCACAAACTTTGTTTTCCTCCATCCAGTACATATACATTACTTGCGGTTCTAAATAATTTCATAATAGTTTTACTCGAGACTACGCTCTTTACTTCACAACTATTTGAATGAAATAGGACCTCATATCCTTGGTCACACATTTGTCTAACACTAAAGAAATTATGTTTAAGACCATATACACATAATACAATTGGTCCGAGATTTGGTATTTCCTTTGTATAAAACAATTGTCCCTTTCCCATTATTCTCGTTGAATAATTATTGCCAAAGGTAAAACTTCATCCTTTTGTATTTCTTTATGTTGATTTTTCCTTGGCACTATACAATCAAGTCTATGTCTCAAACATGATAGAAAGCACACTAAAATGCCATGACACCAAGCACTTTTCTCAATGGAAATGTAACAACAATGAATCAATGAAGTATACATGAACTTCTGTAACCCATAACTTTTTTATATTACAAATTTAATACAACAAACATAGGGCTCCCATACCAGTGAGCATGGCCCTTACAATTAACCCTGATACAAGGAAAACTAGGGCTTGATTTCAACAACACATGACAATCAATTTGCCCAAGTACAAGAACAACTTGAATTATTTCCTAAAGAAACACTTACACCGGCCCTTTCATTCCACTTGCCCTGAATACCTAGCATGTCCTTTTCCACCTATACACAGAGAATATGTTGCTTCAACACCTCTTCCCTAGCTACTCACAAGGTCCTATGCTACTCCAAATTAGATTACACATACCAGCTAATTAAACTACCTTCTTATAGTGACAATGATACTCAAAGGTCATTGATCTTAGGCTCCAAAATAATACCCTCAAATGGTGTATATGTTGCTCCTTAGATCATTGTTCATGGTAACAAAACACTAGCACTCTTACAGTGCCTTTACTCCATCAAAGTGTTTGTTCATAAGCTACCAAACTAGGTCTACTAAAAGTGATCAATCTTCCACTAAATAATTCATATACTAGGCCTTTAATACTCTATCCTCACACATATTATATGAATATACCTAAAACATCGCATCAACATTCAATCTCCAATGAATATGCCCTTTCTTCCTTAAATTTATGATAGTTGTTCTATCTCTCCCAACTTCACACTCTTTTTTCCACAACTTGATATTATCTCAGCCTTCTTGAGGATCATATCCCACTATAGCACTAGTGTGAAATCATTGAGGTTTTTTGGTCATAAACACAAAGGAAAAACAAACATCTTGTCACTTCATTTAGGGTCTCCATCCTCTCCTTCATGCATAAAAAACTAGAACACAATAACTAGACTTTGGGATAGAACTTTGGAAGGATATACATGCATAGAAGAAGACTTAACTAGGGTACAAATAATCATAGAAAGAGACCTCAATTCTTGCTAGTACATACCTCCATTAAGGGAAAAAATACACATAGAAAACTCATCTTACTTTTGGGAAAATTCAACCATCAAACAGACATAAAATAACCATGAAATGCTCTAACTTATTCCTTTCTTAAGATATGTGGATCTATGAGGTAATTCACACTTCTCTGGGTAGATATCACTTGATATTTTATGCTCACTTGATTCCAAATAAACTAACTCTCACTCCTAATAGTGTTCTTGGTGGAGTCACTTTTCACCAAGGGTCACATATTTAAGCCAAGTTGGCCTCAGCCTACATTCTCAAACACCACTATCATAAGGAATAAAATTATTTTCATTTTCTTTCACCCACTCCATTTTATCCATAAGTGTCCCTTAGCCCATCAAGGGTGCCCCTTATACATCCAATGAATAAACAATATTTTTCTCTTTGGTCTTTCACCCACAACTTTACGTACAAAGCCCAACACTTGGGTACATAGCCCATAAAACACATTTATGTGGGTCAACTCGTCACAAAACTCATACCCCAAGGGTTGTGGGATTATCTCCCAATATACACCTCTCAACATTCCCTCTTAGTGAGGGAGGTACTTCCACCACTAGGAAGTAACTCATTAATGACACTAGTGTAATATTTGGCATCCACCACTGCAACATACCTAGTATAATGAACCAAATTATTCTCAATAATGTCCCTACCATTAGAAACCTCTTGCTTCTTCTTCTCCTAAAATTTCTTCAGGCCATTCAATAGTTCCTTCTTTCCAATTGTAGAAGTATCCTTACTCCCCATTAAGCATGCAGTCTTCTTGGGTTGTGAATTCTCCCTCAAAACTTGGATACTCCTGCTCAAACTTGATTCCATCTGAGTCTCGGGAACTTACTTCTTCCCTTGATCTATGGGATTTCTTGTCATCTTGTATAGGCAATGCTACCTAAATCCAATGATCACTCCATTAGAGTTAGAGCCTTTGGTCCTGAGCATCACTTTCCCATCTCGGAATATCACCTCAAACCCCTTTGTTTCAATCAATGAGATATATAACATGCTATACTAGAGCTCTAGTACCAACAATACAACTTGAGCTCATAACAACCAACCTAACTCCATCCTGAATGGGACAACACCTGGCCCTCTAACAACTTTCAAACTCTTGTTGCAAACCTCCATGTGCAACTTCAAGTCCCAACCAATTAGAGTCTCAAAAACTTCATGTGAACTTGTCATATGCTTCGACACTTCGCTATCCATGTACCATGCATGCTCATTAATAATACCCTAGAAGAAACGATAAACTAGAGAAAAGTACTTCTCTAACCTTCTTGATAAGTCATCCAGCTCACATAAAGATGTAGCAACCCCAACTATCTCCTTCCTCTTTTAATTATATCCCTTCTTTTTGTGTGGACACTTACTCGCATAATGACCATACTCACCACATGTATAACACTTCAGCTTGCTCAAGTCCTGATTCGCTTTGCCCTTTATTTTTCCTGTAAGAGCCATGTTGGGTTGTCTTATATTCTTTTGGGGATATTGAACTCGAAATCATTGTCTACAATGCCCCTATCTTTTTTTATGGTAACTTTTCCTCTATTGTGGAACCACTTTTGGCCATATATACCATTTTATGAATGGATTAAAGTAATGGATTTGATAGGCAATGTTAGAGAAAAACACAACCATTTGAATAATGACAATTATATTAATGTATATTTTCCCTAACCACTACTCCATAAATAGGATGACTAGTGTGAATCACTAAGAAGCTAAAGAATTAGCAATTTGATTCTAGTAATGAGATATATAATTTCAAAAAGAAGTATTGTATCTCTATACAACTAGCTTTCCCCACTTAAATATGTTGCTAAGAGTTATTGCATTTATTGATATGCATGTTGAAGACCTATTGTTCATGCATGCAACTAGAATCATGAGCACTTTGGATATTATAACAAAAGCATAACAATTTTAAAATTGTTAGCTTGGGCATGGGATTAATACATTTGTTATTATTTTGGGTAGAGTTCTTCCTTTGATGGGTAAATGTCATGCAATACACCTACCAACTATAGAGTAGGGAGACAATTATTTATATTAATTAAATCGAATAACATTTCTTTAAAAAAAATTGATTGTACTAGAAGTAAATCTACATTATTGTAATGATGTATTTATATGGCTACAATTTCTTTTTAATAATCTCTATGTTCATAGGGAGAATAATTAAGCCAATTTTATACCATGACATATGAGATGAATTACAGGGTTTCTAATTGATAGACAAATCATATGCAAGCCTAAATGGCTCATTAATGGCTCCACTGATTTCTTGGATCCCTCTACAAGATTTCCCTTATCTCCAACTCTCTTTCTATTGATTGTTGAAAGTTTAATAATATGATTGATTAATGAGAAATATGATGGTGCCCTCATCAAAGTGGCTCCCAATTGTTCCTTTGCTCATATTTTTATGGGTAATTTGTATTGTACAAAGTTGTATCAATGACGGATATGTATATCTACAATAAAGTTCTAGAAATATATTTTAATACTAATGGGATAGATATCAAGTGAATAAATTTATCTATTAGTTCTCATAAGGTGAGGTTTGATTTGAGTGGTATTAAAGCTACTAGATTTCTTAGAGGTATAGTTTTAAATGGACCTTAAATATTTGGCTCTCATTTGAAATCAAAGGAAAATAGTTTTGGGTATGGGCTATGGCTATTTAAAAAGAAATGAAGACATGATATCCTCTTGGTATACTATGTGGCTATCTCTTGGGATAACATTACAACATATATATGTGATTTTAAAAGTAATTTTGGCCTATTTCCAATCCATCATTTAACCTCCAAAGGTATTCTTCAAAATATTAGGAAGAATTTCCTTAGCTTCCTATTATAAATGAAGATGAGAAGGAAAGAATGACATGTCTGAGATGGGATATGCTAGGAAGAAAAAAGGATTAAAGACTCTATCTCAAGAATATTTTTTTGATTAGAGAGACTTTCATAGCTATTGAAAGTGACAATATAGTAAAACATGAAAGATTTCAATTGATTTTATTTTTACATAATATATATTCATTCTCATAATTTTTTAATTATAAAATTTAAATTTATCGATATTAATAATAAAAATATACATTTAAAAAATCCATTTAATCATCATATAATTGAATTTAACAAATATAAAAATTTATTCTACTAAATATATTTAAAAATAAATGTTTTAAAAAATAAATCTAGAAGATAATCAAATCCAAAAATAATAAAACATATAAAGTTAATTACTTTTATTAATTAAATATTTCAAACTACATTGAACAAAAAAAGGATACAATCCACACAAGAAAATAGATGTGTTGAACATTGTCGCTTTTAAAATCCAAATAGGAACATAACATGGTTTTCAGTAACCAATTTAAATTAAAATTCACCAACCATGACTTATTTTATATCATATTTATCATGATTTTATCTAAAAGATTAAAATGAGAAATCATGACACAACTTTGCAGCTAGTCTCAACCAAAAGCACACATTAGGTTCTTCTATTTTTATCTGTATTTTAGAGCATAACATGTTGTTATATAGCAAAACGACCCCCTCATCAGCTCAAAGGGGAAAGACATCAAGACCTTGTTGCATTCTTCCCTCACATATTTAGCCTTGGATCTGATCCTAAAAGCCATGTTTTGACCTCTTTTCCCACACTAACGCAGGTTAGCAGACTAAATAAATCTTTATAAAGCTCTGTGTCTTCACAAACAGTGCATTATTGGACCTAGTAACTCTCTGTGGCCATTTCTACAGAACGTTAGTCCCCCAAATCTTGACATGCAGCTGTGTCTGTAAACTCAAAGGGATGGGAAACCTGCTCATGGACTGAAAGAGGATCTGCAACTGCATTTTGTTAGCAAGATCTGTGTCCTAAAAGATTTTTTTTTTTAGGAAATAAGTTATTTTTCTTTCTTAAAATGTTTTTATAAAAGAAAAATCAACATTTTTTTTATTCATTCTTCTGCTTAGCTGGTTAAAATATGCTTTATTTTGGTTTAAAATAGTTGTTAGAAAGCATTGGAAAGATTTTTGTTTTTTATACTGTGTATTAATGACTAGGATGCATGGAGAAAATATGAATGTACGAAAGACTCTCACTCGTAGAATACAACTTATTTCATCGAATTGAATATTTTCAAGCATTGTATTTTTCATGATTTTTTAAGTTAGATTCCCACCACACATCATACATCAATACCTCTACCGAAGACGCTAAAAAAGTACACACAAAATTTACCTAAAATCAATTAGTAACTCTTTATAGAGCACACAAACATTAGTTCAGGCTAGGATCTTAGGATAGGTAGTGTGAGTAAACTGCCCAAGATCAAAAACCAAAACTAGTGTCATTAAAAGAGAGAAAATTCCTTCTGCACTCATACTACCAGGACCACTCCAGTAAAATAGGAGCCAAATATGAGACAACATTGGACTATAAGTGAAGGTATCCCGCCTTTGCTTGCATCTCCCTTGGGTATTCTATGTATTGGGGATCCCTTCGGGGATTTCGGAGCTGAGTCGGGGACTCAAGTATCCTGCCCACACAGCATACTGTTTGCGACTATGTCCTCCCCGATAGTGTCTGTGATCTAAGGTATCCTTAGTGGCCATACTTTTAGGGATTTACACAAGGTGACTAGGGTGGGCTGCCATGGTACCTAACACAAACGGACCTACTTTGTCTTAAGTTTTTGGGAGGGTGCTCGTCTTCATGGGAGTACTTGGCCCCACAATTTGAGGTTCGGGTGAAGCTCTAGAGTAATTGTACATTTGGCCAGCCCTCTCTGTTATTCATTGTGATACTGGATTTCATCACTAGTGATCGGTGCTTATTAGATAGGGTCATTTCCCTTTGTTTGCTGATTGTTTCACTTAGTGTTTTATTTTTTATTTTTTAGGCACCCGAGTGTTATCATTGAGACTTTAACAAATATCATGATAAAATTTATCGATAAAAAATAATGGTCACTGTGGCTACATCCGGCTCTCGTCATCAATCCCAACTATTGTTAGGACTTCCTCCACTCATTGTGGAAGATCTGCCAAGCTCCAGTGAACTGGATTCCCCATATTTGGGAAATTAGTCTCCAAGATATCACACAAAATCTGTTTGGACAACCGATGATTCAAGTTTACTGGAGGATTTCTTCACTGTAATATTTCTTCCTCCCTACAACCCTTCGATCACGAATCTGTTGGACCCATTCTTGGTTCACGTGGCACCTATACCCCCTATCTCTTTAGTTGTATCATTTCAATCCATCTCGTCGATGACTAATGGGTCGTGGAGCTTTGTGGACACTTTTGGTCCCCCACCACTTCCCGAGTCAATAGTCACCACCACACCATTGATGGAGAACCTTGCTATCCAATTTGTCCTAGGTACAAACCCTCACATGACACCCTCCATGAGTGGAGCCCAGCCTATGCCAGGTTCCACCCCTTTAGTGTCAAACTATATACCTTCGACAAGTGCTACATACAACGATCCTTATAATGCTCAATATAGCACGGTTAGCACGAGTCCCCTCAACCAACAATATGATTGGCATCCATTGTACAGTTCAAACCCCCAGATTCAACTATCTGGGGGCACTCCCAATATGAATATACCAGTCGGGAACATAAGAATGCCCCCTCTGTTTCAAGCATGCATGGCTAGTCACTGATTGACATGAGCGCTCCTTATGTCAATCAAGTACATATGGTTAGTTTTGTGGCAGGCGAGAATCCTCAAGGAGATCCCAACCAATCCATGGGGGCACCCTAATCATAATTTCAAATGATTCAAGGGGGCACTACTTATCCTGGGGGAAATTTTATATCCCAACATCACAATCCCCATGGAAATCCACATTACAACGCCATACCCCAAGGAAACTACTATACCATGCAGCCTATGTATAATATTGGGACACAAATGATGGGAGGACCACAAGGATCCTCAAGTCATATGTCATCGCCTTGGTTCGAGTCGGGGGCATCACACACTCTGCCTTTCTTGGCAGTGTTGGATATCCCCGACTTGTACAAACTTGCAAATGGCCCCATATATCATAACTTTGTTTGCCAACCCCACATAAAATACCAACAGAAATCCCCAAGTTAGATGGGAAACAAGGGGAGGATTCAGGCACCCATATCACCACCTATCATATTTGGTGTGTTTCTAACTCCATGGTGGACGGTAGTGTCTGGTTACATATTTTTGCCCACACCCTCATTGGAAATGTAGCCAAGTGGCACACTGAGTTACCACGTGCATAAGTAAACACCTTCGATGCTCTAGCGATGGAATTCTTAAAGAACTTCTAGCTACCCATCCGTTATGAGATTGGGACAGAGCTCCTCACTTCATTATGTCAAGATACCGCCACCCACCTCTGATCATATACACGAATGGAGATGTAGGTGGAGGTTAGTCAAAGCACCCCTCCCAGACTATCTCTTAGTGGACTGGTTTTGCAAGTCCCTACTCCCTCAAATCACTAAGGATGTCACCTTAGGTGGTGTGGTCACAGAAGACCAATCCATACGTCATGCCCAACACTTAGATATGATACATTCACAGTCTGGCACTCTTTATGACGTAATCCACAATACCCCTCGCAACTCCAATGCTTCCGCTACTCAGCACCCCGCAACGCATGCCGATGGGATTATCGATGCAACCTTCGGGACTGCTATAAAACAACTTAGCGATCACATTGCTTAGATGTTAGTGGACCCCTCTACCAAATCTACTGCTCTTCTTACCACTGCGATAAACTATGTGCAGTCTTCGCAAAAACTCGGTGGTAAGAACAAGAAGAATAAGAAAAATACCTCTCCTTCTGAGGAGTAGTCAACAAAGTAGCAAAACCCAAAGCAGAAGGCCGCTACGCCTCTTGACAATGGAAAGGATAAACTCACTAGATTCCCTTGCAAAATCTATGCTGAAGATCACATGACCTATCGTTGCCTGCGTCTTCAAGAATGCACATATTTCATTGCTAAAAAGGATATTGGTAGGACCCCCACTGTCCTTAATAATCCTTTCCCCGCTCAACAGTAGCAACACCTCATTACAAACCAACCCCAACCCCCGCAAGGGGGCAATGGTGGTTCGCAAAATCCTTCAGCTGGTGAAGGATCTTCTACTGTTTACACCTTTGAAATGGTAGATCTACAAACAAGAGCCAAATCCTATGGAGCTCTTGTCACTCATGCAGAGGAACCTTCCTCAAGTCAAAAACTACCATCGCCTAATGATTTGAATATCGAAAGACTGGTTTCTCACCTTGTGATTCTCCCCCCTAAAGGGGCACTTCGACGCACAATGAAAAATACATTTGCACGTGCCACCCAAAACTACAACATTGTAGAAGATTTGGCACAGGTTCCATCAGCTATGTCAGCACTCAAAGTATTACAAACATGTCCAACACAAAGGAAAGCTTTTCTTTCAACTATTGGTGGTATCGACCCAGAGGATTCCATGCTTGCAATTTTCGACATGGAAAAGTGTAAACCTCCCCTTTCCCACCATCTTGCATTTCAAGTGCAAATTTTTTTGAAAGGTAAAGGTATACACAAAACTATCATTGATGAAGGTGCTTCTACCCGCATAATGTCAGCTTCATGTTGGCTTGCTTTGGGTTCTCCAACCCTATCCTCACTGTCGAATTCCCTTAAATCTTTCGACGGTCGCACTTTCATCCCAGAAGGTTACCTAGCTAGCTACCCCATCACTTTGTATGGGAAAACGGTAATGGTGAAGATAGAAGTCGTAGATAAAAAACTCGACTATAATCTCTTGCTGGGTCACAGTTGGACATATGCCATGAAAACCATTTTATCTACTATCTTTCACATCATCCTATTTCTATTGGATGGAAAGGTAGTTACAGTCGACCAGCTATCCTTTTACACCCCTGATTATTCCCCGTTACCAAGTGGCTCTATACCCCTAGTAGGTGGTGTACTTGACTCTTACATCAGTATTGGTACCGGTCTACTGAAGGCCTCTTCCCTCATGGTTTGTTTCCCTCTTCAACTGCCTAATGTTTCACAGATGTTCAATATGCTTTCATCCATTGCTCAAGAACAGACTGATCCATGGATCCTACCGGCTCCTTCAGACATTAACACTTACAAAGAACAAATTCTGTTGTCACCAGCTGAATCAGCCTACCAAGCCATTCAGTCTACATCCGCATCTCCGATCACTTTGGCTATGACCAACAATACCACTGCCCCTCCCATAACGGATCCTTCTTTTGATCCACTCAATCAAGTCCTACATACAGATGAAGCTATTCAAGAAATCATGAGTTTAGAAGAGCAAATTTGAGAGGACTCGCGCCATCATGTTTTGATATCTAATTCAAACATGATGTCTCTTCAAATCCTGTCCCCTGACATACTAGAAATTGTTTCCTCACCCTATACAACTATCCAAACTTTGGAGGTGGAAGGAAACATGTGCAATATTTCAAAGACATTGCTCATCAATATTTTTGTCAAGAAAAGCAACGTGGAAAACATCCAGATTGGAGCAGATTTTAATCCTGAGGAAATTGCAAGCTTCACCTGCCTTTTTAAGGAATTTCATGATGTATTCGCTTGGTATTATGAGGAAATGCATGGCATAGACCCTTCTATTGTCAAGCATGAGATCAAGAAGTGTCAAGCATTCTTTTTATGGTATTTTTCTTGCTTTTTAATCCAAAAAAATCCTCGAGCCTCCTTCTTTTGGCTCGTTAAATTACCACGAAGAAGAGCGAGTATTATTTTTATGGTATTTTTCTTGCTTGTTAATCCGAAAAACCTTGAGTCTCCTTCTTTGTGCTTGTTAAACTACTACAAAGAATATATGAGCACTTTCTTTTATCGGATGTTTTCTCTCTCTAAAACTGAAAAAATCCCGAGTTTTTTCTTTACACTTGTTAAACATTTATAAAGATGAACTGAGCATATTTTAGGTACTTTTCTCACTCATTAAACTAAAAAATCCCAAGTTTTTGTCATCGGGCTTGTTAAAACATCTACGAGAGAAACAAGAGCACTTACTTTTTTGGGACCATTTCTCGCTCTTAAATCGAAAAATCACCGAGTTTTTCCCCTTCTTTGGGCTCGTTAAATCTACGAAGAATGAATGAGTAGTGCTTTTACCTCTTTTTCCTTTCTCAATAAACTGAAAAAGATACCTTGATTTTTCTTCATTTAACTCATTAAAATTTGATGAAGGTATTGAGTTTATCGTCGCATGACTCATTAAAAATTCACGACGAAAAATGATTTTAGTCCATCTTCTCGTACTCTTAACAAAATGAGGTCAACATCTATTGAACAAAGGTTTCTCTTTATTCGGATTCAATAGATTAATTCATGGAAAATTAACCGATCCGAGTATACTATTAACCTTTTTGTCGCATACAATTAACAGCTATGACAAAGGGACCACCCTGGAGTCGTTCTTTACGATCTTTTTAGACTCTCTAAATATGAAAAGACCACCTAGTTGTCTAATATTGACTCATCAAATTATACAGACAAGATATAAAGTCACTCTTTTTACGATCCTTTTCAGACTCTCAAAACATAAAAAAATCGACGAGTTTGCCTATATGGACTCATTAAACTAATCAGATAGGGCATAAAGTCACTCTTTTTGAGGTCCTTTTTAGACTCTTAAAATATGAAAAGGTTGAAGAGTTTACCCATCTAGACTCATTAAACTAATCAGACAGGGAAAGTAGACAATACAACTGTATTCAATATTAGGAAGCATGGTTTGGCAACAGTCGTTCCCTTGAACATAGCACTCCCTTAGATAAACCTTCCTTGTGATGGCCTCTCAATATGGATCCTACCATCCTATGAGTTTTAGCCTAAATACCCCTATGTTCTTGCATCTATATATCCTAACACTCTTTGGTGTTCACAAGTCTAATGCTGCATGGTTAAAATCATTTTTGTGCCTTCTATTGTTCAAGGGTTAACCTTTTGCTTCCTCCATCAACCCATCAAGCATATCCTTTCATCATGCCCTCCGTCGTTTAGACCCAATGCTTAAAGATTCCTCAAAAAACAAATCATTTTTGTCCTGTTTCGTGTCGATTGATGTAGGACACATTATTGCCTACCTTTCGATAGGTATCTTCCTATCGACTTCAACACTCTATCTGGGAAGATTACCCAGAAACACATTCAGTGCCTGGGTATTTGCAGACATCAGTGGCAGGTTACCTTGTGTTTGATCAGGGGTTCTCATTATTGGATCCTAGTTAAGCGATTCTATAGGTGTTCATTGACAAAAACATCTTTCACACTCGTTAGATTGTACTCTGCATCTTGGAGACCATCACCATTATTGGTAGCCTTCCTCGCGTCTGTTAACAGTCTCCATTATTGACTAGTAATTAGACGATTTCATGCATGTTCAACATCAACACACATATTCACATGTATCGATCTATGTTGTTTGGTGAAGCGGAAATCAAGACCTTGGGTAGAGGCTTGCATCACTCAGCCTTGCTTCCTCTCCCAAGTTGCGTATATTGTTTTTTGGCAAAAACTCATCAAGATGATCCTATTATGACACCAGATCCGTATAGTGCTTATTGGCGGCCAGCATTGTCATATCTATTTTATGAGAAAATCACTATGACATAGCTACTGAGCATGGGAATTCCCGACTCAGGACATGATTTTAGTTGTTATATATATATATAAATATATATGTGTTGTATCAGGTTTCTCGTACCACTCGAAGCTCCGATCCTCTCTCTCTTTTTGTTGAAGAAGGAAAATTACAGTTAAGTAAATTATTTCGGCCATCGTCGCAGCCTCTGATCTCACACTTTAGGGGGCATATGTTATATAGCAAAATGACCCCCTCATTAGCTCAGAGGGGAAAGACATGATAGTTGAAGCAAAGACCAAGATCACAAGCCTTGTTTCCACACTAATGCTAGCTAAACACTGACAACATGCTTTATAAAGCTTCTCTGTAAGCCTAAGGGAGCGTTAGTGACCCTACTAACTCTAGTTGTTGGTTTGGGAACAATGTTAGTGGATCCTAATGAGCATCTAGAGGTCAAAGGAGTGAATCGACTCATAAATATCTCTATATTCCCTCCTAAGTTTACTCAGAAAAGCAAGGAAACATCTCAAGTTTGACCTATTTGTGGGATTTCTAAATCCTAATGAAGGAGGCAAATGGGAAAGAGCTAAAAAGCATGACAACATCATTGCTTTTACCTTAAGAGAATCATGGAGGAACTTGGCAACCCTAACTCAATTTCTACATAAGAAAATCTAGGGCTATGGTGATTGGGGTCAGATCATTTGAAAGGATAACTTACTTGATTGTCGAGCATAGTCTCAAATCTAAGCATAAGAAGTTGGTAGGAAGGGAGGGAGAGGTAAGGGAAGGTTGATCCAACAAATGGTTGTAATCACTCTTCCCACATTAATATAGAACTGCAGTTGTACTATCTACTCTATGGTGTTGGTACTATCATTCATTTACTTGTTTGTCCAATACCTTTTAGCATGATTAGCTTAGTTATGTGTAACTAGATGTCTTTTATGTATTCATGTATTAGTTATCAAGGTTGTATGCTGTGATTATGCTTGTCTCTTCTATGTGCAGGACTTGATTTGGAGCCGGCTCAGGGGACTTCCACCTAGCTGCATTGCGCTCTCCAGCAAATCTACATGGAGGCTTGAGGTAATCAATCTATTTTGCTTTGATAGTTAGTTATTGTTTATGGACATGCATGTAACTTTGTGACAACTGCAGATAATCTTACACTCTTCCAAAGGTCCCGTGAAGACCTTTGAGGGTATCTCCATTCTCCATACATCGTGCATTTTATCCTTTAGCACATGTGAGTTGCCTATTTTCTTTTGGGGCAACTTTTAAAATTTTCAGTTTGGGCATCTTACTCAATTCCTTTTCTATAGCATGAAAACTAATGTTTTTTCTGTCTCTAATTAAATACTAATTTCAAATTACTTACAAAAATCTTAGTCCCCTATTTTTAGACATTTCCTTGAGATGCATTATAAGCTAAACACTGAAGAGGATGTCTAATAATTAGATTGCATTCGAGTTTATATTAAGGAAAAAAATCAATAACAAATTATAAAATACCTCTCACTTTTCTTGATATAATTCATATGATATG
Source organism: Pinus tabuliformis (assembly GCA_031772625.1). NCBI lineage: Eukaryota > Viridiplantae > Streptophyta > Pinopsida > Pinales > Pinaceae > Pinus > Pinus tabuliformis. The sequence continues at coordinate 242,088,734 of CM062815.1, forward strand.
TAACTATTATAAATTTGTCTCATTGTTTTTTGAAAATTGTATCAGTGTATTGGACATGATCATTTTAATTTAGAGATTTGAACTATACCCTTACCAGGGATATTTTTCATGGATAGCATCTAAGTTTTGGTTCACAAGTGAAAAGATTGGTTTGATGTGAGTGATACAATTTCCTAGTGCTTAATGATGTGTAATTCAAAATTATTTTTTGATTTTTATATAAAGGTGATAATCTATGTTTCACCAGTTTATTTTCTTTTAGTATTGTCTTTCTAGTTCATTGATAATTTTTTCCACTAGAAAAATCTAGAGTGCCCCTATCTTTTTCTTGGTAACTTTTATTCTATTGTGAAATCACTTTTGGCTATAGATCCCATTTTATAAATGGATTTTAGTATGGGATTTGATATACTTTTTCACCAAAAAGGACATCCATTTGAATTAATCACAATTACATTAGTGTAGGGTTTCCCTAACCACTATTGGCTAACTAGACTAGTTAGTGTGGATGGATCCTAGTAATCAAACATACAATTTAAAAGGAAGTATTTGTATCTTTATACATCTAACTTTCCCAAGTTAAATTTGTTGCTAAGAGCTATTGGATTTATTGATATGCCTCTTGAAGACCTATTTTTCATGCATTCAACTAGAATCAAGCACTTTAGAGATTATAACACCTAAGCATATCAATTTTAACCTTGTTAGCTTCACGAGGGGGCTTAATCCATTTCTTACTATATTTTCTAGAATTATTCTTTTGATGGGTCAATGTCATACAATACACTTACCAACTATAGAGTTACCACACAACCCTTATATTAACCACATTAAATAGGTGTTATTTGATAAAACCTAGTCCTCTACCTTATGTCATTTCCTTGAGGTGCATTTATAGCTAAATACTTAAGAGGATGTGTAGCAGCTAGGTTGCATTCATGTTTGTATTGAAAAGAAAAAGTCTTCAATAGTGAATTATTCAATGCCTCTCAATGTAATCGAAGGATAACCTAGTTATGCCAAAAAATAGGATGAAACAGCAAGTAGATCAACATCATAGTGAAAAGGAATTTGAAAATGGGGATTGGGTATTCGTGAGACTACAACCATATAAACAGACATCCCTCAAGCAACAAAATAAGAACAATGAATTAATACCAAGGTATTATAACCCCTATAAGGGGGTGTAGAATATTGGAAGTGTGGCTTACAAACTAGATTTTCTCATATCATCTTTGCACAAACACCCCAAACCTTTTTAGCTCGAGTTATGTATACCACATTTCAAAACCTTAGCCAAAGTAGAATTGGTTAGGGCCGACACAACATGAGAATAATTTAATCAAATATATCATGCCTTGGGAGATCTAATCCAAATGACTTGGATTTCTTTTCAATTTTCCTGATGCGTTGGCCCTCATGGGTTAAACCATTCAATGTTCATGATTGTATGTCGTGACCGTGTTCTAAAAAAACTATTCCGAATGATCTAGAATCTGGGTCCACATTCATATAATGGATATGAAAATATATGTGTGAATTGCCTACCCAAATTATTTAATATTGATTCCATCTCTAGAGTGTTAACCATCATCCCACATGATCTTGTGTCAAGACCATGTTCTTAAACAATCAAATCTAATAGATCCAAAATCCATGTCCACATTAATGAAGATACTTTGAAAAACACTTAAACTACTAGATGCCCATATTTCTTTTTGTTATTTGTGCTAAATCTACAATTAGGGTCTAGTGAGGAGGGTCCAGTTTTATATAAGTGGATGCCCTAATACCCATAATAGTTTATAACCTTTTAGATCTAGGATTTAAACATTGAGCCCTCAATACCTTGAGTTGGGACCAGATCTTAAGCATTTATTTTAATAAATTCAAGGTCAAGGTCCACTGAAGAGGGCCCTCTTATACAAACTAGATGTATTAATACCTAAATTCTTTCAAAACTCTTTAGCTCTTGGATCTAAACCATCGAACACCCAAGACCATGTGTTGTGACGTAATCCTCTATGCAAAATCTTGACTGAATAGAACTATAACCATCCATTTTGGACAATTACATATCTGATCACTCCATATTTGTTCATTACAATACTTTGATACCTATCTATTGGGCCGACAATGGTTAATCCCTTGGCTTGTAACCTTGATTTTATGGCTTTTCAGAAGAAAAAATAAGATGTAAAAACCTTTCCAAACATGATCTTGTCTCAAGTCTTGAGACCTATGGGTCTACAACATTAAGCCATCATGGACCAATCACCATTCTCCATGTGTTCCATTTGCTATGTCATCTACCATGTATCACCCTATGACACTTCCATTTGTCACTTGTCAAAGCTCTATTGGCTAACCAAAATTTTGATTTTTTCCTACCACGTGTCATCCACGTAGATGTGCCATATCATATTTAGATGCTCAATCAATAAGAATCCCTTTTGTGGTGCTTTGATACCCCAGTATGTAGCCCACCTTTACACATCATACTAAATATAAGCTTATGCCATATTGGGATGTGCAATCAACAAAGCATTTGGTGACAGGTGCTCCACTACCCCAATACAGGATCCACCTTGGTTGTTTCATGTTGATTCTATGCATAACATCATTAACCCACTTTGGTACCTGCTATTCAAGGTTTAAGAATAATTTAATCAAGTTGGTGAGATTAAGAAACCCATATTTCATGAAAGAAGCATTCATTTAAGTTATAACGTGTTTCACCATATTTGGTTTATACTACACCATGTCCTTACTTTTTCAAATTTCAAATATTCCCTTGGCACCTGATATATAATACAATGTTCCATGCAAGAACATCACGGAAATGCCAAATTTGGCTCCATGTTGAGGAAACTTCAAATTTCATTCATTTTCCTTATTCATCCCTCTGGTGGTTGATCTTGGGTAGGGATCCACCTAAGCTACTTCCTTAGCCATCAATGACATTTCAAAACTTCCTTTAACATCAATGACAACACTTTAGTTGGTGTCAATAACAACCTATATGGAACAATCTCCCCCTTTGGCATTGATGGCAACACCACTAGATATAATCCTATCACTAATGTACATTTGTTTAGAATGCAACACCACTAGACATAATCTTCTCATTAATGTACTTTTGTTGAGAACTTCCCCTAACTACTAGTTGACTCTTCTTTTATTTTCCTCTTTCTTTAGAAGTTTTTTGATTCTCATTATTTTTGCTTATCTCTCCCCATTTGACATTAATGGAAAGATCAAAATATGGGTACAACTACGGTACATCTTTTTTCGACTAAGGAATCCCCATGTATGTGATATCTCCTTATGTCTACCTATCCTCTCCCTTTGATGAGTAGATATGAATATTCCTTCTATTTGCGACTACATCTAGAGTCACACTACTAAGGTTGTATCGTTCTACATGCAAAATTTCTTCTCTTATGCTTCTAATGATGCTTCCCTATTATTGTGTTTTTGCAATACACCTTGTGAACTACAATTGGATAATGCTCCTTTACTGAGAATAAGGAAGAGAGGTCACTCATAACCTCTCTCTAAGATACTCAAAACCTTCTTTGGGTAGTGTTTTGGTAAAGATAATTGAAACTTTTTCTTTTGAAGTAATGTATTCTAACTTTACACTCTGATCAACTACATTTTCTCTGAGAAAGTGATATTTGATGGGGATGCACTTTTTCTTTAAGTGTGAAATAAGATTCTTTAACATATTTATAGTACTTGACATGTTTACCTTCATATCTTGCAAAGGTTTTTCATCCAGAGAACTTGAGTACAACAAGTTTCTACTACAATGTATTCTATTTTAGATGTAAATAGGGAGACAAAAGTATGTTTCTTACTCACCCAAGAAACCAAAAAAAATCATAGATAAAATTCTCCTCCACTAGTGCTTTTCTCGTCATCCACACTACCTACACAACCTGCATCTTTATTGTTGAAAATGTAACTAGTGTCATTCTTCATAATTATGTCATCATTATAACTGTAAAAAGAAAGAAACGCAAATATTTATTTGTAAAAAGAAAAATTATTTTACTATGAAATGGGTTTCTTTCCCATTGTATATCAAGCACCCATTATGTGATTTAGAATTTGTTGAGTCATGTCAAAGATTCAAATTCAAGATGTAAAAGCCTTGTGTGGCTCAAGAACCAAAGCAAGAAAAATATTATTGTGTAAAAGATGAGTCTAGAAGTTGACCAAAAGGTAAGTCGGTCAGCCCTTCAAGTCAGCCTAGAAGAGGCCTAATTTGCCCATCAAGAAGCCTACAAAAGAGAAGCTCAAACACACTGGAAGGACATACAACAAAATAAGTTGATGATCTGATCTGAACTAAGAAGGAAGAACAAAATTTCTAGAAGAAGCAGCGAAGAAGAGGAAGAACCAAATTTATGTCTTTGCAATCTCTAGTTCACACGTGAAAGTCTACTCAGATCCATTTTTTGCAGAGAATTATTTGAAGAATGGATGGTTTATCTTTTGGTGGTTAGTCTTAGGTCAAGGTCTTGGAAGTCTTTATTGAATTGATTCTATAAGAAGGATTTTTTTGGTTTTCTCCTTTGTGGTTTTTTCCCTCGCTTGAAGCCTATTTTTGGTGTCTTATTGTTTTAATTGTGATCTTCTTATTGGAATTTGTCTTGATGATGAACATAACAACACAATAATAATGACGCACTAATCTAATATCACAGGAAAGTGTCACGAATAAAGAGAAAATCAAGTTTATAAAACCCTAATCCATTATGCCCTAGATTTCTCAACATGTATATTCTATTAGAGTGAAGTATTTTCTTCTTGAATACCATAGGCGTAAGTCTAGGGTGCCTTTAAATATCTTAAAATTATTTTCACATCTAGCACATGATTCACTTTTGGAATAAGCCACATTTGTTACCATAGGAGTTCTAACCAGTGCATAATTTTCCATGCCAAATTTATTTAATATTTCATTTAAATAATTTGTTTGAGAGATGAATAGATCACTAGCAATCATAGGAAGAATAACAATTCTCCCAGCATGGACATCTCAAACTCCTTTTGCATTTTTGTTGAAAACTTTTCTCATTAGAGCAACATCACTTCCAAAAATAATGTCATATACATATACCACAATAATAATAAAATTTTCATTATTAGCCTTGATATAGAAATTGATGTCTATTACTATTGTTACGAAACCTTGCTATTGTATATATTTTTCAAGCCTTGAATACCAAGCCCTAGGAGCTTTATTTAGACCATACAATGCTTTCTTCAATCTATATACATCATTTTCGTTTCTTGAATACTAAAATACCTATGGTTTCTCAACATATATTTCTTCCTCTAAATAACCATTCAAGAATATTGATTTGACATCCATCTGATAAAATTTGAACTTTCTTAAACAAGCAAATGCCAAAAATATTTTGATAGCTTCAATTCTAGCTATAGGAGCAAAGGTTTCTTTAAAATCCACACCTTCCACTCAAGCATACCCTTTATAGACAAATGTATCCTTATTCCTTGCTACTTTTCCATCCTCATTTAGTTTGTTCCTGAAGATCGACTTAACCCCAATTACATTATTATATTTTGGTCAAGGAACAATTTCCCATGTATGATTTTTCTTAATTTGGTCAAACTCTTCCTCCATAACATTAACCCGATGCTTATCTTCATAAAATTCAACAAATTTTTTGCTATCAATCTTGGACATTAAATCATATTTGACATAACCCAATGTGCTTTTCAATTGCCTTATGGTATGAATCCCTAACTCCTTATTACAAGGATCTGGTTTTTTAAGTGAATATTTTAACATACCTTGAGGGAGCCTATGGATGTAGATTTTCCACCTCTTCTTACTCTTCCTCTTGTTCTTCTTGTTCCTCATGTTCTCATTGCTTTTCTATTTCCTCCTCTTGGGGCTCATAGTTGATTTGATCATCTAAACTATCATGTTATTTTTGTCTACCCATATGAAGAGATGCCTCATTTATTCTCACGTCAATGCACTCAACTATTTTGCAAAGTATTTTGTTATAAAAATTATAATCTTGACTTTTAGAGGAATAACCAAGTAGGATTCCTTCATCTACTCTGGAATCAATCTTTCCCAAGTTGTTCTCATTTATTTTGTTATAACATTAACTTCCAAAGACTTTGAAATGTTTAGGGAAGTGTTTTTTGTCATGCCATAGTTCATAGGAGTCTTGTTTTTGTTTACTCTAATATGAGAAACATTAAGAATGTTGATTTTTGTTTGAACTACTTCTCCCAAAAAAGTATTTGGAACTTTTGACTCATCAAACATTACTCCGACCATTTCTTGAACAATCATGTTTAGTATTTTAGCAACACCATTTTGTTCAAGAGTTCTAGATATTGAGAATTGTCTTTAAATCCTGTGTTTCTCATAAAATTTAGTGAATTCATTGGATATGAATTCATCCTCTATCTTTACTTAAGCATTTAATCTTCAAGTGCATCTCATTTTCAACCAATTATTTCAATATCTTGAACTTATCAAAAGCTTCATACTTTTCTTTTAGTGAAACAACCCATGTTATTCTAGTATAACCATCAATTAAGAAAATGAGATATGCTGCACCTCTTGGAGATTGAGTTCTCATAGGTCCACAGAGATCTCTATGAATAAGTTCTAAAGGTCTTGATTTTGAATTCCCATTTGCCTTGAACTAAATTCATGATTGCCTTCAAAATTGACATGATTGGAAAATAGTATCCTCTAGTTTTGAAATTTTGGGAATTTCTCTACAACATCATTTCTACTTAGCATGAAAAAAAAATCAAAACTAAGATGACCTAGTACCCTATGCCATAACCAGCTCTCATCCATTTTTCCCATGCAAAAACTTTGTTTTCCTCCATCCAGTACATATACATTACTTGATGTTCTAAATAATTTCATAATAGTTTTACTTGAGTCTACCCTCTTTACTTCACAACTATTTGAATGAAATAGGACCTCATATCCTTGGTCACACATTTTTCTAACACTAGAGAAATTATGTTTAAGACCATAAACACATAGTACAATTGGTCCGAGATTTGGTATTTCCTTTGTATAAAACAATTTTCCCTTTTCCCATTATTCTCGTTGAAGAATTATTTCCAAAGATAACACCTCATCCTTTGTCTATCTTTATTTTGATTTTTCGTTGGTACTACAGAATCAATTCTATGTCTCAAACATGATCTCAAACACACTAAAATGCCATGACACCAAGCACTTTTCTCAACGGAAATGTAACAACATTGAATCAATGAAGTATACATGAACTTATGTAACCCATAACTTTTTTATATTACAAATTTAATACAACAAACATAGGGCTTCCTTACCAAGGAGCATGGCCCTTATAGTTAACCCCGATACAAGGAAAACTAGGGTTTAATTTCAACAACACATGACAATCAATCTACCCAAGAAAAAGAACAACTTGACTTACTTGCTAAAGAAACGCTTACACCGACCCTTTCATTCCGCTTGCCTTGAATACCTAGCATGTCCTTTTCCACCTATACATAGAGAATAGGTTGCTCCAACACCCCTTCCCTAGCTACTCACAAGGTCCTATGTTGCTCCAAATTAGATTACACATACCATCTAATTAAACTACCTTCTTACAGTGACAATGATCCTCCAAGGTCATTGATCTTAGGATCCAAAATTATACCCTCACACGGTGTATATATTTCTCCTTAGATCATTGTTCATGGTAACAAAACACTAGCACTCTTACAATCCCTTTACTCCATCAAAGTGTCTATTCATAAGCTACCAAACTAGGTCTACTAAAAGTGATCAATCTTCCACTAAATAATTTGTATATTATGCCTTTAATACTTTGTCCATACACATATTATATGAATATACCTAACACATTGCATCAACATTCAATTTCCAATGAATATGCCCTTTCTTCCTTCAATTTATGATAGTTTTTCTATCCCTCCCAACTTCGCACTCTTTTGCCCACAACTTGAGATTATTTCAGCCCTCGTTAGGATCATATACCACCATGGCACCAATGTGCAATCGTTGAGGTTTTGCGTCCATAAACACATAGAAAAAACACACATCTTGTCACTTCGTTTAGGGTCTCGATCCTCTCCTTCATGCATAAAAATATAGAGCACAATAACCATACTTTGGGACAGAACTTTGGAAGGATATACATGGATAGAAGAATACCTAACTAGGGCACAAATAATCATAGAAAGCAACCTCAATTCTTGCTAGTACATGCCTCCATTAAGGGAAAAAATACACACATAAAAGTCGTCTTACTTCTGCGAAAATTCAACCATCAAACAGACATAAAATAACCATGAAATGATCCAACTTATTCCTTTCTTAAGATATGTAGATCTATGAAGTAATTCACACTTCTCTGGGTAGATATCACTTGATATTTGATGCTCACTTGATTCCAAACAAACTCTCACTCCTAATAGTGTTCTCGGTGGAGTCACTTTTCACCAAGGGTCACATCTTTAAGCCAATCCGACCTGAGCCTACATTCTCAAACACCATTATCATAAGGAATAAATTTATTTTCATTTTCTTTCACCCACTCCATTGTATCCATAAGTTCCCCTTAGTCCATCAAGGGTGCCCCTTATACATCCAATGAATAAACATTATTTTTCTCTTTGGTCTTTCACCTGCAAATTTAGGTACAAAGCCCAACACTTGGGTACATAGCCCATAAAACACATTTATGTGGGTCAAATCCTCACAAACCTCGTACCCTAGGGGTTGCGGGAGTATCTCACAATATACACTTCTCAACACTCCCTCTTAGCGAGGGAGGTACTTCCACTACTAGGAAGTAACTCATCAATGACACTAGTGCAAGATTTGGCATCCACCACTGCAACATACCTTGTAGAATGAACCACATTGTTCTCAATAATGTCCCTACCACTAGAAACCTCTTGTTTCTTCTTCTCTTGAAATTTCTTCAGGCCATTCCGCAATTCCTTCTTTCCAATTGTAGAAGTCTCCTTACTCCCAATTAAGCATGCAGTCTTCTTAGTTTGTGAATTCTCCCTCAGAACTTGGCTACTCCTGCTCAAACTTGACTCCATCTGAGTCTCAGGAAACTACTTCTTCCCTTGATCTATGGGATTTCCCATCATCTTGTATAGATAATGCTACCTAAATCCAATGATCGCTCCAATAGAGTTAGAGCCTTTGGTCCTAAGCATCACCTTTCCATCTTGGAATATCACCTCAAACCCCTTTGTTTCAATCACTGAGATATATAACATGATATACTAGAGCTCTGGTACCAACAATACATATTGAACTCATAACAACCCACCTGAATCCATCCTTAATGGCACAACACCTGGCCCTCTGACAACTTTCGAACTCTTGTCGTAAACCTCCATGTGCAATTTCATGTCCCAATCAATTATAGTCTCAAAAACTTCATGTGAACTTGCCATATGCTTTAACACTTTTCTATACATGTACCACGCATGCTCATCAATAATACCCTAGAAGAAATAATAAACCAGAGAAAAGTAATCCTCTAACCTTATTGATAAGTCATCCAACTCACCTAAAGATGTAGCAGCCCCAACTATCTCCTTCCTCTTTTAATTATATCCCTTCTTTTTGTGTGGACACTTACTCACATAATTATATCCCTTCTTTTTGTGTGGACACTTACTCAAGTCCTGAGCCATGTTAGGTTGTGTTATATTCTTTTGTGGATATTGAGCTTGAAATCATTGTCTACAATGCCCCTATCCTTTTTTATGGTAACTTTTCCTCTATTGTGGAACCACTTTTGGCCATATATATCATTTTATGAATGGATTAGAGTAGTGTATTTGATAGGCAATGCCAGAGAAAATCACAACCATTTGAATAATGACAATTATACTAATGTATATTTTCCCTAACAACTGCTCCATAAATAGGATAACTAGTGTGAATCACTAATAACCTAAAGAATTAGCAATTTGATTCTAGTAATGAAATATATCATTTCAAAAAGAAGTATGTGTATCTCTATACAACTAACTTTCCCCACTTAAATATGTTGCTAAGAGTTATTGCATTTATTGATATGCATGTTGAAGACCTATTGTTCATGCATGCAACTAGAATCAAGAGCACTTTGGATATTATAACAAAAGCATATCAATTTTAAAATTGTTAGCTTGGGCATGGGATTAATACATTTGTTATTGTGTTGTGTAGAGTTCTTCCTTTGATGGGTAAGTGTCATACAATACACATAGCAACTATAGAGTAGGGAGATAATTAGTTATTTTAATTAAATTGAATAACAATTCTTTAAAAGAAAAATTGATTGTACTAGAAGTAAATCTACATTATAGTAATGATGTATTTATATGGCTACAATTTTTTTTAATAATATCCATAGTCATAGGGAGAATAATTAAGCCAATTTTATACCATGACATATGAGATGAATTACATGATTTTCTAATTGATAGAAAAATCATATGCAAGCCTAAATGGCTCATTAATGGCCCCACTACTTTCTTGGATCCCTCTACAAGATTTCCCTTTCTCTCCAACTCTCTTTCTATTGATTTTTGAAAGTTTAATCATATGATTGATTCATGAGAAATGTGATGGTGCCCTCATCAAAGTGGCTCTCAATTTTTCCTTTGCTCATATTTTTATGGGCAATGTGTATTGTACAAAGTTGTATCAATGACTGATATGTATATCTATAATAAAGTTCTAGAACTATATTTTAATACTAATGGGATAGATATCAAGTAAATAAATTTATCTATTACTTGTCATAAGGTGAGGTTGGCTTTGAGTGGTATTAAAGCTACTAGATTTCTTATAGGTATAGTTTGAAATGAACCTAAAATTTTTGGCTCTCATTTGAAATCAAAGGAATATAGTTTTGGGTATGGGCTATGGCTCTTTAAAAGGAAATGAAGACATGATCTCCTCTTGGTATAATATGTGGCTATCTCTTGGGATAACATTACAACATATATATCCAATTTCAAAAGTAATTTTGGCTGATTCCCAATCCATCATTTAGCCTCCAAAGGTATTCTTCAAAAGATTAGGAATAATTTCCTTAGCTTCCAATGATAAATGAAGATAAGAAGGAAATAATGACATATCTGAGATGTGACAAGCTAGGAAGAAAAAAAGATTAAAGACTCTACCTCAAGAATGTTTTTCTGATTAGAGAGACTTTTATAGCTATTGAAGGTGATATTGTAGTAAAACATGGAAGATTTCAATTGATTTTATTTTTACAAAATATATATTCATTCTCATAATTTTTTAATTATACAATTTAAATTTATCGATATTAATAATAAAATATATATATTTAAACAATCGATTTAGTCATCATATAATTGAATTTAACAAATATAAAAATTTAATCTACTAAATATATTAAAAAAACAAATATTTAAAAACTAAATCTAGAAGATTATCAAATCCAAAAATAATAAAACATAGATAGTTAATTACTTCTATTAATTAAATATTTGAAACTACAGTGAGCAAAAAGAAAAGTTACGATCCACACAAGAAAATTACTATGTTGAACATTGTCATTTATAAAATCCAAATAAGAGCGTAACATGGTTTGGTTTTTAGTAACTAATTTAAATTAAAATTCACCAACCATGATTTATTTTATATCATCTTTATCATGCTCTTATCTAAAAGATTAAAAATGAGAAATCATGACACAATTTTGCAGCGAGTCTCAACCAAAAGAAAATTAGGTTGTTCAGTTTTTTGTCTGTATTTTCAAGCATAGCCTGTGGGTTGCCTATTTTATTTTGTGGAAACTTTCAAAATTTTCAGTTTGGGCATCCCCTCACCTCCTTTTCTATTGCATAAAAATTAATGTTTTTTCCATCTCCAATTAAATACTAATTTCAAATAACTTACAAAAATCTTATTCCTCTATTTTTCAAACATTTTCTTGAGGTGTATTATATAGCTAAACGCTGAAGATGATGTCTAATAGTTAGATTGCATTCAAATTTATATTAAGGAAAAGAAAAATCAATAACAAATTATAAAATACCCCACTTTTCTGGATATAATTCATACGATATGCAACTATTATAACTTTGTGCCATTGCTTTTTGAAAAGTATATGAGTGTACTCGACATGATCATACTAATTTAGAGATTTGAACTATACCTTGATCAGGGATATTTTTCATGGTTAGCATCTATGTTTTGGTTAACAAGTGAAAAGATTGGTTTGATGTGAGTGATACAATTTTTATTGCTTAATGATGTGTAAATGAAAATTAATTTTTGATTTTTATATAAAGGTGATAATATATATTTCACAAGTTTCTCCACAGACAGCAAATTAAAAGACAGCAACAATGAGCGTAAACCAAAGGCAAATTAGTTTCTCCACTTTTCTATCTATCTGTAGTTTCGACCATAACTGGTGCGTTGCTTACTACCCCATACAACATATACAAAGATTAAATACAAGTTAATATATTATAAAAATGTAAACATACTAACGATTATTCAACATATTGAAGATTAAATAAAACAAATACAAAGTAGCTACGTTGAATATTATTGTTTTTAAAATCCCAATACGAGAATAACCAGGTTTTAGATAACCAAATAAAATTAAAAGACACCAACAATGAGCGTAGTTTCGACCATAACTATCTATCTAAAGGCAAATTAGTTTCTCCACTTTTCTATCTATCTGTAGTTTCGACCATAACTGGTGCGTTGCTTATTACCGGAGATGTATTTAAACTCAGCTGCAATCGGGATGTGATCAGAAGAACGCTTAACTGAAGGAAGTGCGTGGTCCTTCACCTCGTCCTCGTCAATTAGCTCCAGTAACGACACCACCTTCAACTTCCTGGGACTGTACAGAATGTAATCCAACGTTCCCTTAAATTCTCGATCGTCACGTTCGTGGACGAAGTTAGTGAAATGTGGCTCCCCTGTAACACCTATTTTCTTCACCACGTCTTGCAGGGAAACATTGCATTGGCTATAGGAAAAATAAGCACTTCCTAAACCTATTGTATGATGAAACTCAGATCGATTAAAATTCAAAAATTCTTCGTGTGATGCATCGACCCTGCCTTTGGTAAGAAGTGAGTGGACGGCGCTTGCGGGCAAAGAATTGAAGTCACCACATAGTACAAGAGTGTCATCAGGGTTATTCCGGACATATGTCTCCAAGTGTTCGAGCAAGTAATCAACCTGCAATAGTTTTATATGTCTATTTTTAGTATTTGCATGGATGTGGGTATTGGCTATGCATAGAGATCGATTGATATTTTTGAATGAAAGGATCACTTGCAGAGCAATGTTGTCTCTATGCATCAAATGAATCCACCAGTGAGTTAGCAACTCAAATTTGTTCAGTTTATAAAACGTTGCACAACCATCAACAGTTGTTGTAATGTGGAATGGTCTTTCCTTTCCCTTAAACACCCCTTCATATCCTAATTTCTTCAATTCTGGATGGAAAAAGTCAAGAAAATGGTTCTGTTGGACCTCCTGGAGGCAAATGATGTCAGGGTCGCACTGTAAAATTTCGTTCAACAAATTTTGCCTGCGATATGCCCACTTGAGGGCGAATGAAGGACAGTCTGGGTACTTCTGTGAAGTAGCCAATACGTCTGCGAGAACATTGTATGTCACAACTGTGAATGTCAAACTTCCATCATTGTTGGTGTCGTTCTTCATTTGTATCATTTGCCGAGGACTTGGAAATGGAATAACAGGCTGAGTAACGAAACGTCCCTTTCCTTCAACTTCGAGAACTAATACCTTGCCTACATCGTCGGTGGTGGGTCTGTAAAGATCATCAGAGCCAGACAACAACATGCTAGCTGTGTTGTCATCGCTAGAATACCATCTCCTGCTCCTGCTCCTCAAATCATCATCATCATCATGGCTGAAATACGTCTCTAACAAATCTTTTGCACTCAGTGCTATATCTACAATAGGTTCAATGGGAATCTTTTTTGATTCCATGGGTTACGCTCCTAATTTCTCTTCAATACTCTTAATTGTATTGCGTTGTGCTTTTTGCCTTAAAAACAAAACAGAAATATAGCTCCACGCTCGATAAACTGAGAAAAAATGGAGTTCTACTTTAATTCGCTATCTCAACAACAGAAGTATATCTCCTCTCCACGCTCCAAAGATGGATGTGTCGTATTCGTGATATAAATCGAAAAGATTGGTCCATGCTTTTATACTCAATTTCATGAATTCTATATGATGTTGCGTTTAGAAAAAAATAAACTAATTGGAGTTTGGTTATCATGTCGGCCTGATTGGTTATGTAATTTAGAAAAGGTTGCAGCACGAAATCACATCTTTGAAAAGAACCATTATGTGGAAAAAATAAAATTTTAGCTAGAAAATATTAATTTTCTTTGCTTTTCTTGTTTTCACATTTGTTATTTTTTAACTTTTTATATAATTTAAATAAAAAGGGAAGTTGAAATTATAGGCTATTCAAGATATGGCACTAAATATTATACCTATCTCTATTTCTTGCAGATATTAAGCATAGTTTCTTTTAAAGTCAACCTTTGTTACTTATGGATGGTTAAGCTTCAACAAAATTTCAATGGGTGTAATAAGAAATGTTTGCGGGAATGATTGATCCCATGATACTCCCATGTAATTATAAAATCTTACTAAAAGATATGTGTGTCTTTCTCATGTGAAACATCAATGTTATACACAACCTTTTTTACAATTTTAAGAGTAGTCTAAATGTTTGATGTAAGGGTCGCTCTAGCTCTAAATACAATAAATAAGTCTAGTTCAATTTCTTCCTAGTTTCCATGTATTTGCTTTTCCGTTTTGTAGTAACAGTGACTCCAATGGAACACTTGAGGTTTGTTAAACAATGCTTATTATGATTTTGCACATTATCATTTCTCGCAAACAAATGTATTTCCTTATCAAATGACTCTATTGTGGAAGTATCCAAGTGTGTATTTGTATAAGTCATAAGTACTTTTGAGTCTTCCGTAGTTGGTGTTACATCCCTTACATTCATGAGCCAATAGGGAAAAATTCTTTGTCGGTTTCTCTGTCCATCTTGTCAAAACATAGTATCAAGTGTCACGACCATTGTCAATGAGTTCCATAATTATTTTGGAGAACCACATGCATATACAGGTTAATCCATAACAGGTGACAACTATCCCAAGTCATGAACCAATATAATTGACCTCCCACCAAAAAAATATTTTTCATTTTCTCTGAAACTTTGTCAGATTTTCGAATCAATGTCTATTAATAGATTTCTTCCAATTAAACTCATTTCATCTACGAGAGTATATTTCACATGCTTCATCTCTTCAGCGAATGTATGTAAACATTTTCCTTTTAGAGGTTTCTGTATTTGATTGGAAGTTGAAGTGTGGAATGAGTTGCAAACCTCGTAGGAGCTAAAAGAACTAATGAACTAGAAAATTTCAACAAAATTGTCATTTTCTCGATTGGGAATTGAGATAAGTCGAGGGAACACATGTACAATAGCTACATTCTGCCATTGTAGCAATTTCTTCCCACGTCGATATTTTTCATATGACCATGATTTTGTGGCATCCATCAATGGAAGGTGTTTAATATCAATATTTCTCTTCGTCTATGCATCAATAAGGGAATTATCATTGTCGACATTATATGTGTGTACATGTACTTGTTTCAAAACCTTCATACCAACATTTAGAACCACAAACCAATGGCTTCATTTTGAAAGAGGGAGCTCTAGAAGCAAATGAATTGCCTCTTATGCACCTATATCCCTGTCAACAATGGTTTCACTCAATAAAATATTGTATACATGGGTTCGTGACTCATACGTATTTTGAATAGAAGAGACACAAATTAAAATATCATGAAATTTCTTTAATACTTTTTCATATTTTGTAGCATATTTTGATATGTAATTAATGATGGTGTGTTTTGAGAGAATATGTTTTATGAATTGCATAATATGCGTATGTGTTCAAATGATTTTGTTTTATTATGATTGTACTAACACATAGGTGTTTAGATAGTTGATAGGTACTTGACTGTAGTAGGTGATAGTTGTAGCATTAGGTCTAATGACTATGAGTTGACTATGGATTATGACATGATTTTTAATCTTGCTAAATGTTGATTTCAAATTGATAGATACTATTGTCTTGATATTTGGAACATGTGGTTGAAATGTGTGAATAGTTGCAGGAAGCATGTGGGTATTAGCCTGATAGGGTAATAGTTAATGTGTTTAAATCACTAAAATTTGGGTGATGTGATAGTGCATAGTAACACTCAATTGCAGCAAGGAAAAGGTTAAAGAAAGGAATTGGGCAAGAATTCCTTTGGCTATGTTTGGAAATCCTAAGTACAAACGAATGAGTGCTTTGCTACAGGAAGTTTTCTTAACCTTAATCTTGTTTGAAATTATGTGGATACATGCTATATTCATGAACATGTACTTAAAAGGTATATTAGTTAGTTTTTTGTTACAGGTGGAGCTGTCAAAGGATCAGAGTCCCTTGAGAGATAGTGTGGATGTGTTTAGTTGCAAGGTAAGGTAAATAGTATGTTATTATGTTTATTTATGCGTTAACATTATGTGTTTATGGCCATATAATGCAAGGAGTTGCATGACAAGAGAGGTTTCCATGAAATATTGAAGAAGGCTTAGGTTGAGCTTCCCTTGGGAACCATGGGGATTGAGTCATGGTGTTTGTTCCTAGTCTTGTGCTTTTAGTCTTTTACGATTTGTTGAGCTTGATTTACGGTTTTTTTTATGTCTAGTGCAAGGCCTTGACACTTTGCTTGTATTTTCGTATTGTTGTCATTGGTTTTCATGATCTTCTTCGTGTTTGTTTCTTGTCTTAAATTTTATGTTTTGAGTCTTGGGAATTGGTTGGGAAAGAGGAAAGTTGATGGAGCTCAAGAGAGTTGTGTGGTACTTGAAAGGTAATGTAAGATTCATATGAAGATCTCTGCATGAGTAAGTGCATCGGAAGGTAAGGTTGTGACAATTGGTTGGACTGGTTGGGTCCATTTTGGTAAATGGATGGTGGCAGTATAGACATGTGAAAGGTAACCAAAAAAGGTAAAATAAATGGATATGAGGTGTTAGATTCCTTCGCTATGTTGGGAATGATTGTTCTCAATGTTGTGCATGTCATGCACAAATAAGGAAGTTATCTTAACCTGGACTTTATGTTATCTGGTAAAAATGTTATGATCATGAATATGTTGATGTTTATATGTATGTATGTATGTCATGTCTGACATGGTTATCATGGATCATGATTATTTTATGTTAATGTTTAACATATGTATGTATGTCGTTGACTGACTAGATCATTATTATTCTATGTTAACATTTATATACATATGTATGTTTTTATCCATGTATCTATGTCACTATTCGGGAAGGTTGCCAAGGATCATTCTTGTGGAGGAATGATTACTTATGCAGGAGAATGGCATGAAGAGGTTCATGGTTTATGAGGAATCAAGTGGAACAATAGTCATGACAAATATACTAGGGCAATGACATGTAGTTATGAGTTTATATTATGCAAATTATACAATGCTTATTTTATGGATAGGTTATACCGATGGATACATCAGCAAAGTGAAAGAAATGTGGTCTGCGGCATGCTAGGATAAGCATGGATAAGACACTGGAAGCAAGGCTTCTTGGTAGAGGTAGTGTGGTTTCAGATGTGTGGTATTACTATTGTGCATATGTCATAAATGTTGTACATGTTGCATCTGTGATGATTGTGCACATGCATTATTGTCCATATGTAGTGTGTGTACATGTTGTTTATGCAATATTATGTACAGGGTGTTAGTACAGATAATGTTGTATGAATGTTTCATAGATGGTGCTATGTACATGTTGGATATACAATGTTGTGTACATATTGTATTGTGTGCATGACAGATATACGATGTTGCGTGCATATGGTATTGTGCACCATTTGGGTATGCAGTGTTGTGCACAAATGATGCTATGTATATGTTGGATATGTAGTGCTATGTGAAAGTGGTTTTGCGTGCATGTTGTACATTGGTACTATGTACATATGGTGTGGTGTGCATGATTGTACAAGGGGTGCTACGTGCATGTGGTGTTGTGTACCTGTTGTACAAGTGGTGTTGTGTGCAGGTACTGTGTACATGTCGTGCATGTGGCGATGTGTACATGTGGTGTCGCGTACATGTCATGTGTGTGGTACTGTGTACATGTGGTATTGTGTATGCATTGTTTAGTGGTGCAGTGTACATATGGCATTGTGTACACGTTGTATAGGTGGTGCGATGTACATGTGATGTTGTGAACACATTGTGTAGGTGGTGCAGTGTAACTCTATACATGTTACATATATGGTACTAGTGTATGTGTGGTATTGTGTGCAAGTCATATATGTTGTGTTGCAGGCATGCGGTACTATGTGTGTGCATTGTGTAGTCATGGTATCATTACATGTGTACTTGTTGTGTTGTACACTAGATGTAGGTACATGTATTATGTGGCATTGCATATTGGGTACAAATGTATGTGTTTAGTTGTATATCAGGTATATGTGTATGCATTTTGAGGTTGTGCAAGTTGTGTGCAGATGTGTTGTCTTATATTGTACACCGAGTGTGGGTGTATGTATGTATTGTGTTGTGTCATACATCAGACATAGGTGGATGTATTATTTTTTGTTGTGCACATGGTTGAGGAGAAGGCACTGGGTGTTTGTCGGGTGTGGCAACTGGTGTGAGGTGCATATAGCATAAGGAAAAAGGTGGAAGCTAAGGATTGATTAAAGGATAAGTATCAGTGTTTTATTACAGTTTTATTATGCATGTGATTTATGATTTTGATGGTTATGTTTCGAGCTAACTTGATGTGATATTTTATACATGTTGATTTGGTCAAATATGCTAGTTTGACTTGTTATGACAGGAAGTGAACAAGATTCATCAAGATGGATCACAAACAATATAATGATCCAATTCAGATCAAGATGTGGCGGTTACATGCCTCTTAATTATATTAAAATGAGTATCGCATTCCTTTCAATTATTGAGAAACAAGGGAAAGCTCCAAACATCTAAAAAATTAACCCTAGGAGATGAAAAGCCAAAAGTTTGTGGGCACCATTGTTGTTAGTTGGTACACCAACTTCCAGGGGTTGTAACTTTGTACTTCTATCTTTGTTTGACACGTACAATAACTTGTTAGAAAGATCTATCCAAGGAATACAAATTTGGACTAAAAATCCCTACCATGGGCCATTAGTTTGCTCGTTTTCCAGAAACATCTTCTTTATGGCCTAAAAATGGCTTCAGAAGTTCAAGACTCGAAAAAATGCCAAAAATAGTAAATCTTGTTATAGTTAAGAAAACTAAAAGTAATAGTTTTGGGGGTCCAATTGGAATGGGTGGGTGGCCACTAATATTGACCTGAATCATTACTCCCTCCTAAGGAAGTAATAGTCCCCATTGTGATGAGCACCTCCATGAGATGGGAAATTTATATTAAAGATGTTTCTTAGTGAGACACCTCCCATGGTGCAAGAGTTGGCTAGATTTTACAAGTTGATACATTTGGATACTCTATTTGCGAGTGTTCTTGATCTATTTGTCCATGATCTGATCAATTGTGGCCTATTTATTGAAGCCTGGGTTGAGATTTGTTGGTGTCCATTCATCGATAATTCCTGATGTGTCCAACATTGGTAGAAAGTATGGTCGAAGGTGGACCATATTGAATACAAGGTGCAAGTCAAGGAATAGTGGGATACCGAGCTTGCAAGCTTTGTATCCCACATCCTTGGTGATGGTGTAAGGCCTATATTAGAGTGGTTGAATCTTATGATGAGATCCAACGAGGTGTTCTTTCTGCAGATGTAACCAAATTTTATTTCCCACCTAAAACTTACGGGGCACTCGATGTTGATCATGTTGTTATTTGCATTTGGAAATAGATTTGTCGAAGATGTCATGAACCTACTAGTGAATGTGTTGAATGCACTTAATAAACTTGGTGGCTTTATCGACTTCAGACTAAACATGGGCGTATTATTCACGTGTAATTCCAAAAGGCAGTGCAACATCAAGGGGATAAAATGGATGAAATCCTAGGCCCACTTCAAAGGGGTTATGGACAGTCGAGCTATGGAGAGCTGTATTATAGTTGTGTTCCACATAGGGAAGACTCTTATATCATGTTCGTGGATGCTTAGAGTTGTACATGCATAGTATCTGCACAATTATCTTGTTGATGACCTCTGCCTATTCATTAGTCTGGGGGTGGAATACAGTCGACTTGTTGAGCTTGGAATCCAACGATGACCAAATTCTTGACCAAAATGTGTTTAGGTACCTACTATCCTGATCTGATATAATGTTCTGTGGGATCCCAAAATGTAATGACACTTGTTCAAAGAAGAGTCTGGTAGTGGCCTCTGTTGTGATACTCTTCTTCCGGGAAGCCAATATGGCCATCTTAGAAAATTTGTCGATGACCAAAATTACACAATCATTGCCATGTTTGGTAGAAGGAAGGCCAACAATATATTCCATGGAGATGGATTCCCAAGATCTGTTAGGAGTAGGTAGAGGAGTATAGAAGCCTTGCTTCTTAATCGTTGGCGTGGGGATGACAAAAGAAGTGCAAGATCTAATGTATTTCCCAACATCCTATTGAATATTTTCCCAGTAAAAATATGTTTATAGTATGGCCACATTTTTCTCCACCCCAAAGTGTTCTACGACCCAACTATAGTGCGCCTCCCAAACCATCTTGCATACTCACTTGTAGGAACATAAAGGTGGCCCAGGTAGAATAATATTACATTCTAGAAGTGGAAGTTTGGAACTTTCTTGCCATCCACTACCATTTGTATGTGGTGGTGAAATCTAGATCAATTTTACATAGCTGTATGCATCCATAGGTATCGTGGCAACAAGAATTGAGAGCAATGGTCATTGCTCCAACTGGTGGATGATTGAGGCAATATGTAACATGATTAGTGTTGCCCTTCTTGTATTAGATATTAAAATGAATTTTTGTAGATATGTGGAATAATTTTGATGGCATTCATTTTGCAACTTCCCATGGGTTTGTATAAACTATAGGGGTTAGTGATTTGTGTGGATGATTGTCTCCTTCCCCATAATGTATTGTTTCCATTACCAAAAATCTTGCATGATGGAATACATCTCCTTATTGTAGCTGATGTATTTTTGAATTGTTTTGGAAAGTGTCTCATTGTGATAGACCACCGGATGTCCTTTTTGGGTGAGAAATTCACCAATATCATAGTTAGAGGCATCTATATCAATTTCAAATAGTTGTTGCAAGCCTGACAATGTGAGTATTAGTGTAGAGTAGAGGGGGTGCTTTAGCTCAATAAATTCCTTTTGTTGGGACTCGGACCATAAATAAAAAAATTCACTCTGCCTTAGGTAAATTGACTCAAAGGGCAAGTGATATGAGAGAATCCCAACAAGAAACTTCGATAAAAATTGGCGAGGCGTAAAAAAACTATGAACCTGTGTTAGAGTGGTTGGGGCTGGTCAATCTTGAATGACTTGTATCTTAGCTAGATCCACATGCACACCTTTCTCATCGATGTTGTAGCCCATTTATTTGACATGTCTAATGCCAAATGTGAATTTCTCCAAGTTGGCACATATTTTGTGCTACCGCAAGGTTTGAAGGACTTGTCGAATGTGTTGGAAGTGATCTTCCCAACTCTTGCTCAAGATGAGGATTTTTTCTAAATATAATACAAAGAAAAAGTTGGTAAAGGGATACAAGATGTCGTCCACCAACCTTGTAATAGCTGTAGTGGAATTTTTCAACTTGAAAGGCATGAACAACCACTCAAAAATTACCTCATTGGATTTGAAGGCAGCCTTCCATACATTTGTGGGTTCAATTCGAACCTAATGATAACCAAAAATTAAATTGATATTGCTAAAATACGTGGTTCCTTTGATCTGGTCAAGAAGGTCATGAATCTATGCAATTTGATACATGTTCCTAACAATGATTTTATATAGTGTTCAATAATAAACGCAGAGTCTCAAGGTCCCATCCTTACTCTATACAAGTATAATCAGGCTCCCAAAAGGTGAGGAACTTGATTAGATGTGCCCTTTTTTTAGCAACTCTTAGATTTGTCACTTGATTTCTTCATTTTCCATACCAGATTGGTGGTATATTATCGCATTACACAGAGGTGCTATGGGGGTCAGGTTGATAGAATGCTTGACCTGACAGTATGAAGGTACCATTGTGGGTGAGGAGAAGATGATCCAAAAATGGATCCTGAATAATTCATATAAGAGGTAGAAGGCGCCAAATGGCACAAATCCTTTGTAAATCAGAGGAAAATGAAATTCACAGGCTACTCTCAGAAATAGTCTCATTGTAGAGATCTCTTCATTTTGAATCCAACACAACTTGAATGGGAAGAGACTGACTTAAGATACAGAAGTTATAACAAAATGAAGCTACCCTTTTTCCTTTGAAAAAAAGGCAAAATCCCCTAAGAATGGGTCCTAAAATCCCTCTAGGTCTTTAAAGTCTTATAAAAATCCAAAAACCATCGCTAAAAGAGAAGTTTTGGAACTATCATATTACATTATTAGGAGGCAAAACCATGGAGAACACATTGAAAAATGGGCTTTTGGTAAGCGCTTCATTGTTATCACCGATTGCGATTTGCTGATCAGATCTAGACCGTTGATCGGCCAAATCCGACGGCTCCTGTTAATTTCTCTATTTTTGGTCAATAGAGAAATGAACAGGAGCCGTCGGATTTGGCCGATCAACGGTCTAGATCTGATCAGCAAATCGCAATCGGCGATAACAATGAAGCGCTTACCAAAGGGCCCGGGGCTTATGCGATATGCAATTGCGACAAGTCGCATCAGAGCCACCCAGAGGAGCGGGGATATATGCTATATATATATATATATATATATATATATATATATATATAGATATATATGTATGTATGTATGTATGTATGTATGTATGTATGTATGTATGTATGTATCTATGTATGTATGTATGTATGTATGTATGTATGTATGCGATGTGATGGCCGGACCCAACAGGGATATAGGCGATAGTTGATATATTTTAAAATCCACCCAACAACATTTTGCTATGTATTTTTTCATATTTCATTTAATAAACGAAAAGCGAAGGGATGTGTCGATGCGATGAATCCAAACCTGAAGGAGTTCCAAAATGCAAATGCATATTATTTCAAATCCGTCTAAAGAATTTTACAAGATTTTTCCATGTTTTAATGTATTTTTAAAATGCAAAGGGGAAGCCATGGAACAGGGCAGTGGCGACATGTGATAAGCGATTTTAGGCGGACCCGATAGGAATATAGTGCACATTTATGAAGATTTGAAGTCCGATAAATAGAGATTTGGTGATTTTTCCCGTGTTTTACAGCGTTTCTCTATGTAAATAGGGAATGACTGTTTCTAGGGATTTGAAGTGCCGATGGAACCATTCTGTTACAGAATAGGTGGCCACCATCCATGAGGGCATTTAGCAATGACTGCTAATGCTCAGAGAGGGTATTTGAATGGGCCAAGGTTGGAATACAGAGAGCTCGAAAGGGAAAACAAATAGACAGTGCCGATTGGATTAAAAAGCCATGAATGTCAAAGACAAAAAGGTTGCTCGTGTTGTTGGTCGTTGAGGTTGGTTGTTGGGGGTTTGTTGCTAAAAGTGAAGCCAAAGATGGAAGCTAAGGGGAAGGAGGTAGCGCAGAAGCAAAAAGAGTAGCTGAGGGAGTCACTTGGAAGTCAAGTGAAAAACCTAGAGGGTTGTAAACTGATAGAGAGCAAAAGGGAGCTAGAGCCAAAGAGCAAGAGCTAGATCCAGAGCCGAAGAGCTAGAGTCAAAGCCAAGAGACAGAGCCAAGAGCCAAGAGCCAGAGCCAAGAGCCAAAGCTTCAAGAGCCAAGGAATAAAATGGTGTTTGAACCTACTGTTTCTGTGTAAAGCAGTAGGGGTTGAGCCAAGAGCTTGTAAAAAGGACTTATACCATAATCCCAGAGAGGCTAGTTGAGTTGAATAGAGCTCACAGAGATGTGGCCCAAGAGTTTTGGGTGAACTCCTAATTAAATTGTTGTCTTTTGTGTTGTTTTTACTGCTGCATTATTTACTGTATGTGTATTTATATATCAGTTCAATCACATTTACATATCAGCACAAACAACATAATTTAAAGCATATAATCAGTTTAAACAAATACCAACATACACCTTAATTTCAAGCACTTATTAATTCTGCATTGGTTAATCAATAAGGCTTGGGAATATTTAAAGCTTTGGAAGTGGGGGAGGTTCTTGTAAGTCAGATAAGAAGCCTAAGAGCCCCATTTTCAGATCAGGTGGTATCTGAGCCTAAGTTTGATTAAACCCACCTTCAAAGGAGGTTATATTAGAATGCTTGATTGGTAGAGCAAAGATTGCTTGTCTGAAAGGTGTTTGCGCAGTCAAAGATTGATTGTTTGATTCATGTATGCTTGTTTGTAGACTGACTATTTTCTGAGTTTGCAGAGGCAAAGGGAAAGCTATTGATAGTTCAGTCTAGGAAGGACAAGAAGGAAGAAGGGTTGAATACATTCTTCTATCCCAAAGGACCTCAAAGCAATCCTTGAAGCACAAGAGGTTTGTTGCAAAAGGTTGCTTAATAAAACACTTTATTAATATTGTTTGAAGTTCTTTTGTTCATTGGTATAATGACAACTTATGTAAGTGAATACTCAAATTCCTTCTCATCCCAAGAATCTATTATGGAGACATGAAGCAAGACTTGTTCATCATGATGGAAAAGGTGAGAGAAATGTATGAGGATGGAAGAAAGAGCAGCATACTTAAAGAGTAGTTGAATTCCATGAAGGAAGAGAAGCAGTTGCTTTCTGACAGACTGTAGGAAATGGAGAGGCAACTTCATATTTCAAATATGAACTTGAAAAGGATGCATGAGTTGGATTCGTAGCTCTTTGTTTCCCAAGAAGCCTTAGTCAAGTATCAACTTGAAGAAGAGGTAAGCCATTCGAGTTTGTCTTCAAATTCTTCTAAGAATTCTTATACTGATTGTTTTGAAAAACATATTAGAGACATAGGTTCCAAGATAATGTCCAAGATGGGCTATGAAGGAAAAGGCTTGGGTAAGCATGCACAAGGTATTGTTGAACTAATAATGGTTGAGGAAAGGCCTAAGTATTTGGGTCTTGGCTATGGACAGTCTTATGGAGAGAGTTCCAAAGCTGCCATGAAGGCCATTGAAACAGTCCCAAGAAGGAGTTTCATTTCATGTCCTCTACCTCATAAGTGTGAAGGTTGTATTCAAGAGGAATGCAATGGCTTGAAACATTATTTGTAAGATGTAGGTGTTCAGAAGCACATACTTGAACCAGAGAGTTGTGGAAACTTTGATAACCTTTAAGAGATTGATGGTGTTCCAAATGGAGCTACTTCTTCACTTGATTTGCCTCCTCATGAAGGCAATAAAGGTGAAAGAGAAAGGTATAAATCTAGTTCTAAACATATCCCTTTTGATTTTGCAAAGCATGGTAAATTTCCACATAATCATGGGGAAAGAGTTACATGTTCCTTTTGTGGTTTGGATAACCATCATGTTTCTAGATATTGGAAGAGAATGGCCACATGCATGAAACTTTTGAAGGAAAAGAAGCAAGCAGCCAAAGGTCCATTGGACAAGGTAAATCATGATGTCAAGAGGATGCACATGCAGTGAAATTACTGCCATAAGCAAGGACATCTTGCTGCAAAATGTTGGACACTGAATCCAACAGTGCTTCCACCAATGTTGAAGAAAGTGGAAAGAGAAGATGGCAGGCATGGAAAGGAAGATTCCATGATTGATGTGTTTTAGGATGATTCACATGTTGATGCTGATGTGCAGACAAAGGTAGTACCTTTGAAAGGGATTGGTGAGAAATGGCTAGAGTTCTTATCCAATTAAGGTTGCATGTTTATTGATGCATCTATTTGTAATTCTTTTTTTATGAGATGCAAGTTTCAGGTTTCTACCAAGATGGTGAATGGAAAAAGGTTGAGTAGGAGACTCACTTTGTTGATGAAACATTATATTTCATTTCATCTTCGAAAGTACAGTGTGCTTAAGTGAAAGTTGAAGGATGAAATGCATGCATAAGCTTGATGTGCATGAACAGAGGGATGTTGATGATCTCCTTGTTATTGGACATGTATGTGTAATTAAATTGCAGGGTTGATTGCTTTGACATGAATGTGATGCAACTTTGACTTGGAAGAAGTTAACTTGGTCTCCAAATGGAGATAATGATGAAGTGTTTTATCTTTTGAAAAAGAGTCCTAATGGCCTTTTTCTACATGCTTGGCTTGAAGAGTCATTTGTTCAAAAGCATGTTTTGTGGTTTGGTTATCTACTCCATCATTTGTATGCAGATGTAAGACATGGAGGTGTTCACAAGATGTGAAATCTATTTCTTTTGTTGAAGCAGGAGTTTAGTCCATCCAGTTGTTGTCTATATGCCTGTTGTTGTTAACAGTTGTTGTTGGCAGCTTGTCAAACATGTGCAAATGAAAGTTTTGTGGAGCAGATGTACTTCACATTTGTTTGAGCCACTTTGGATTAATGATTAAGGCAGAGAAATTCAAACTAGCTTCTGTGACCATCTAAGCAGGAGTTCTGCAGGAAGGCAAAGAAGAAGGTAGCTCTTCCCAGGAAGACTAGCCCATCCAAGAAGGGAAGTGGTAAAAAACTTTGGTTCAAAGGCACTATGCAAGGCAAGTGTAGGGAGGCTAAAAGAAGAGGGTGATTCACTCTCATTTACTGTTTAGATCAGTATATTAGTCTTTTGGAGACCAAAAGTTCTTTAGTGGGAAGGCGTGATCCAAAAATGGATCCTGAATAAACCTCTAAGTATAAAAGACTTCATATAAGAGGTAAAAGGTGCCAAATGGCACAAACCCTTTGTAAATCAAAGGAAAATGAAAGTCGCAGTCTACTATCATAAATAGTATCGTTGCAGAGATCTCTTCATTCTGAATCCAACGCAACTTGAATGGGCAAAAACTGACTTAGGATGCAAAAATTATAACAAAATGAAGCTGCCCTTTTTCCTTTGAAAAAAGAGGTAGAATCCCCTAAGAATGGGTCCTAAAAACCCTCTAAGTCTTCAAAGTATTCTAAAATCGAAAAACTATCGCAAAAGGAGAATTTTTGGAACTATCGGATTACACTATCGGGAGGGAAAACCATAGAGAAAACATTGAAAAACAAGCTTATCGGCGGTCAACAGAGAAATGAACAGGAGCCATCGGATCTGGCCGATCAACGATCCAGATCTGATCGGGAAATTACAATCGGTGGTGGTAGGCGGAGGATATCAGAACATGTTAAATGATTATTGTGATCATGATATCACAATCGGCGATAACAACGGAGCGCTTACCAAACGGCCTGGGGCTTATGTGATATGCGATTGTGACAGGTCGCATCACAATATCGCATCGGAGCCACCCAGAGGAGCGTATATATCTATATCTATATGTGTGTGTGTGTGTGTGTGTGTGTGTGTGTGTGTGTGTGTGTGTGTGTGTGTGTGTGTGTGTGTACGTGTGTGTGTGTGATGCGATTGTTGGATCCAACAGGGCGATAGGCGATAGCTGATATATTTTAAAATCTACCCAAAGGCATTTTGCTATGTATTTTCGCATATTTTGTTTAATAAACGAAAAGAAAAGGGATGCATTGATTCGATGAATCCAGACCTGAATGGGTTCCGAAATGCAAATGCATATTATTTCAAATCCATCTAAACCCATTTACATTATTTTGCCATGTTTTAATTTATTTTTAAAATGCAAAGGGGAAGCCACGGAACAAGGCAGTGGCGACATGTGATAAGCTATTTCAAGTGGACCCGATAGGAATATAGTGCACATTTATGAAGATTTGAAGTTCGATAAATAGAGATTTAGCAATTTTTCCCGTGTTTTACAACGTTTCTCTGTGTAAACAGGAAACAAATATTTCTAGGGATTTCAAGCACCGATGGTTCCATTCCGTTATAGAATAGATGGCCACCATCCCTGCGAGCATTTAGCAATGGTTGCTAATGCTCAAAGAGGGGATTTGAGTGGGCCAAGGCTAGAAGACAGAGAGCCTGAAAGGGAAAACAAACAGATAGTGTTGATTGGCTTAAAAAGCCATGAATGTCAAAGACAGAGGGGTTGTTGGTTGCTGAGTTTGGTTGTTGGGGGATTGTTGCTAAAAGTGAAGCCAAAGCAGGAAGCTAAGACGAAGGAGGCAACGCAAAAGAAGAAAGAGCAACCGAGGGAGTCACTTGGAAGTCAAGTGAAAATACTATAGGGCTGTAAACTGATAGAGAGCAGAAAGGAGCCATAGTCGAAGAGCAAGAGCCAGAGCTAGAGACAAAGAGCCAGATTCAGAGCCAAGAGCTAGAATCAAGAGCCAAGAGCTAGAGCCAAGAGCCAGAGCCAAGAGCCAAAGCTTCAAGAGCCAGGGGATAAAATGGTGTCTGAACCCACTGTTTTTGTGTAAAGCAGCAGGAGTTGAGCCAAGAGCTTGTAAAAAGGACTTATACCATAATCCTTGATCTAGAATTTATCCAGGACAAGAATTAAAGGTATTATAGACTCATGTGCATGGATGTGCCTATGTTACTTATGCAACGGATCGATAAGATTGCTAGAACACATAGACACTGAGGCAATTAGAGAAAACATAACAGTCAAACATGTAAACAAAACAAGTTTAATAAGGAGTTCACCCAATGCTCCTGGGCTACGTCTCTTGGTCCAGCCTTTCAGTGGTGGCCTCTCGATTATGTTTTTAGCAGATTTTTTTTACAACAGTGAGCTCGATTCAAGACTCACTAAACAGAATGAAGTCAGTAGGAATGGAGTGCACAGACTCTTCTTACTGAACTCGACCTCTGAGGGTCACAGTGGTATGATAGGCCTATGCTGAGGAGTTTGCTTGAACCTCTCAAGCCTTTAATGGAGTACACAGACTCTCTGATTCTCTCTGGCTCTGTCTGGCTCGATGCTGCCTTTAGGTCAGCTCGGCTTCTACTTTTTGTTTTCTAATATTAGCTTTCTGCAACTCTTCACTGTATGCCTCTGTGTTCTGCTTCTGTCAGTTCATGGCTTTAAAGCCAGTCTGTTCTTTGACTGCTCGTTTCCGCTTCCTGGCCTTCTGGTTTCCTTTCCTCTGTCCGTTTGAATTCCTCTTCTTTGCATCATCATCATTGGGTAACGCCTCACAGGGAGGTGGCCACTTGTTTGCTGACGAACTGGGTGTCAGATTCCCTGAATCATATTCGAATGGCTATTAAATTTGTTTGCTTTAAGATCATCGATGAACACGAATGGTTTGCCAACTCATCATCCACATCAAACTTCAAATCTCCTATCATCTTGCTTTTTGACCTATTAAATCCAGTCAGTCATCAGGACATATCTTCGTTGTCGATCTGGGCCCCCCATATCCTACAGTCGTCCTTCATATCAAGCAGACAAGTCGCACGACGTTTACCCGTCCGATGTGGGTGGTTTTCTCTCTCTTCCACCAGACGCGTGTCACTCAATGTGTGGCATTGGGCATGACTCAGTCAAAACTTCTTACCACTTTGAAGCCTTTCGATATCCTGCCAGTTTTGGGGAATCCCATGCTACGAAACCGAAACAGTTACTTTTTTGAATTTTATAGTGATTTCAGGTTCAGGTGCTTTGGGGCTTTCCTTCACTGGGGGGGACGCCCTACGATACGCGATTAGCACTTAGCACTAATCACATATTAGAATCCACCTCTATTTCTTGATATGACCTCCGGTTTTTCCAGTTTTGTGTCATTGTGCTTTACCATGGGTCAACAGTCTACGCGCTCAATTGAGGGTCCTCATTGCTCCCCTCTAGCCATAACTGAAATTGTTATGAGGATTCCTTCTGATAGCTTCGATCTTTTATAGTAGTTGAATCTTTTAGCATAATTTCAAATAGTCATGAAAACCTAGAGAGTTTTTAGGATCCAGTTCACATCACGACCTTCCCACTGAAAAATATTTTGGACCACCAAAAGTTGGTTTTCTTTCAAGCATCAATTAAGTGAGGGTATTTCTTCCTCGCTTGCTCAATTTCTATCCATTTCGCACTGCTTGGCTTTGAACCTTTGAGTCCAATCCTGAGGTACTCAACATCCCCTCTACGTGTAGTTATTTCCTTCCTATCCGAAAATGTATCTTCTTGCAACTCATTAAGATATTCATGTAACAGATCATAATAGAAGGCAATTGACTCTGCTCTTCGGGATCTTCAATTAATGAAGGTTCAAATAGTCTCAAGCTATCTGCATTAAGAACTGAGTAGATGTGCATGTAAGCTGGTAGATCAAGGTGAAAACCATTCTCACCAATTTTCTCAAGTATGTTGAAAGGTCCATTCCTTATCGGATTCAGCTTCTTACCTTCACCTTGCATTCTGTCTTTGCTGATATATAGCCAGACTTGGTCACCAACTTGGAAACTATGCTCCATCTGATGCTTGTCATGCCTTGCCTTGTACTTGGCTTGGCTCTTTTCCAGTTTTTCCTGTACTACCTGGTGAATCTCTTGGATTTGTTCAATGAACTTGGTTTCCTTGTCCACATCACTGTGTCCATCAATTGCTATGTCTTTACCAAAGACAAAATCTAAGGGAGACCTTGGTGAGAATCCAAAATAGGTCTTCAAAGGAGATCTCTGTGTAGAAGAATGTTTAGCCTGGTTGTAAGCATGTTGCACATAACATAAATGTTCATCCCCAATTTTGGGATGCTTTCTGCAATAGCCTCTATGCAACTAGATCACTGTCATGTTGACCACTTCTGTTTGGCCATTTGTTTTTGGATGAAAAGTTGTGCTTTTCTTCAGCTTGGTGTCCATCAATTCCCACAAACTTGACCAAAATTTCCCAACAAATCAGGTATCTCGATCAGATACTATGGAAGTGGGTAATCCAAAATGAACTCACACATGCTAAAAGAACAACTTTTCAGCTTGTTTAGTTGTAATCTGTTTGTTACAAGGTATTAAAATACACATTTTGCCGAACCTATCCACAACAACATACAAATAGTCATGACCTTTCCTAGATTTAGGCAGTCCTCCAACAAAGTCCATGGAAACACTTTCCCAAGGATGAGAAGGAACTGGTAGTGGAGTGTACAAGCCTAGTTTTCTATTGTTGGGCTTGCTTTTAGCACACATGGTACACCCTCTTACATATCTAGAAACTGCCTCATTCATTTTTGGCCAATAACAAAATCTTTGCAGTTGTGTAATGGTTTTACTTACGCCAAAGTGACCTGATATTAGAGAAGTGTGTGCTTCTCAAATTATCTTTACTCTTTCAGTTTATGGAATGCATGCCTTCCCACAATGATACAAGAGTTGGTCCTTAATATGATAATCCAATTCTTCTACTTGTTTGCCTTGACTTAAAGTTGCATATACATCTTTAAAATCTATACCTTGAGCATATTGTTCAATGTAGCTCTCAAGCAATACTGAATTATGCTTAAGTATAGTAGATGCATTTATAATTGGTCTAAATAACATATATGCAACTTTATTGTGTATGCCCTTTTCATATCTAATGACTAAATGAAACTGTTGTAGAAAACCCATCCATCTATAATGTCTTGATTGCTGCAACTTAGTTTGGGAGTGTAGATATTGAAGTGGTTGATGATCAGTATGTATAACTGTCTCTTTGCCCATTATGTAATGTTTCCACTTTTTCACATTCTGTACTAGTGCATACAATTCTTTATCATATGTGGGATAGTTAACTACTGCAGAATTAAATGTCTCAAAATGATAACATATGGGTTTATCATGCTGCATCAACACTGCTCCCATGGCATAGTCACTGGCATCTGTTTCAATATAAAATGGTCTTTGAAGATCGGGCAATGCTAGTACTGGTGCTGTATTAATCTTTTCTTTCAAGGTGTCCAAGGCTTTTTGCTATTTGCCTCCTCACTGAAGCTTCTAACCTCTATAGCAAATTTGGGTTTAGGCCAGTTTAAAATGACTGCAACCTTAGAGGGATCTATCTTCAATTCATCACCCCCTACTATATGTCCCACATAATTCAAAGATGTTTTGCCAAATTCACATTTTGAGAGTTTAAAATAAAGTTTTTCTCTTTTCAAAACATCTAGTGTCTGCTTAACATGCTTTAAATGTTCTTCCCACATTTTGCTAAATATAAGAAGGTCATCCAGATATACAATAACAAATTCATCAAGAAAAGGTCTGATTACATCATTTATTACTCTCATGAAAGTAGCAGGAGCATTAGTTAAGCCAAAAGGCATAACCAGCCACTCATACAATCCTTGCTTTGTTTTGAAAGTAGTCTTCCATGCATCTTGCTCTGTAACTCTGACCTGATGATAGCCACTATGCAATTCTAACCTGGAAAAATAAATAGCTTCTTTCAATTGATCTAATAGATCAGCTATGCGAGGAAGGGGATAGCGATTTTTATCGTGATCTGAAATCTCTTATGAATGATCTTAGTTAATTAATGTAGGTATTACAGGCTCATGCGTTGGGATATGCCTATGTTATTTTAAGAAACTTATCGATAAGATTGCAAAATACACAGGCATTGGAAAACAGTAAGAGAAACATAGCAAGTAAATTCAACAAAAAACACAACAATTTAATAAGGGGTTCACCTAATCCTCCTGGGCTACGTTTCCTAGTCTAGCTTTCAGTGGTGGCCTTTTCTATTGTGTCTTTAAGCAGAGTTTTTATAATGAGGAGCTCAATTTGAGTCTCCTGTAATAGATGATGCTTAGTAGGGTGGTACTTGGATTCCCCAAGCCACTAGAGTACACAGACTCCCTCTTACCGAGTCTCGACCTCAACTAGTCTTAATGGGATGAATCCAATTTGGTACTCAGTTCTCGACCGATATCCTCACAGGGATTGCTTGAACCTCTCAAGCCTTCGTGGTTCTGTCTGCTCGATGCTGCCTTAGCTTTGCAAGTTAGCTCGACTTCTCTGTTCTCTGCTTCTTGCTTCACTCTCTATTATGTCTCCTCTCTATTTTCTGTCTATTCGTGGCTTAAAGCCAATCCATCCCTTAATTGTTCACTTCCTCTTCCAGTTCTCTAGTTCACCTGCCTCCGTCCGCTAGAATTCCCTGCTTTCGTGTCATCGCACTGTGTAACGTTTCATAGAGAGGTTGCCACTTGTCTCCCTACGAATTGGGCACTAGATTTTCCTCAAATGGTCGTTATTTCGGTTATTCTGTGAAATGATTCATCCACCAACTCAGCAGTCATTTCAGACCCCAAGGGTCATATGCCTCAGCCTATTCTTCCATCAAATCCGGTGTCCCATTGGGTGCAATCTCCATTGTTGATCTGGGGCCTCCAGATCCTACGGTCATCGATTTTATCGCACAGGTGAGCTGCTCGACTGTTACCCTACGATGAGAGTGGTTTTCTCTCTCATCCTCTAGACACGCGTCATTCGGTTTATATCATCGCTTGGTCCTTTGTCAAACTCGCTTACCGCCCGAAAAGCTTCCGATATTCCGCTGGTTTTAAGCGCGGGACCAGCCTTCTAATGTTTCGGGTATTTCCACACGGTTTTACCTGTTTTTCACATGACCAGGTGTCGGGGCTTTTCCTTCTCTGAGGTTTTTATCTTGCGATACACGATTAGCACTTCAGAAACAACCTCTGTTTTCTGATCTAGGCTCCCTATTTACTAGTTTGCACCACTGCACAACCTCCATGGGCCAACGGTCAGTGCGCTTTGACCAAGGGTCCTCGTTGTTTCGTGCTGGCTACAAACTGCCATTGTCCAGAGGTCTTTCCTGATAGCTCATTGTTTACAAGATTTTGAAGTTCGACATAATTTGAAACAATCATAGAACTCTGATAATTTTCAAGGATCCAATTCAGATCACAACCTTCCCACTGAAAAAGCTTTTAGACCACCAAAAGTTGGTTTTCAAGCATCGACCAAGTGAGGGTACAACTTTATCACCTATCCAATCTCTATCCATTTTTCACTGCTTGGTTTTGAACCCCTGAGCCCGATTCTGAGGTACTCAACATCTCGCCTGCGCATCGTTCTCACCTTCCTGTCTAGAACTATGCCTTCCTACAATTCATTAAGATATTCAAGTAGCAGGTCATCAAT
Organism: Pinus tabuliformis; assembly: GCA_031772625.1. Taxonomy (NCBI): domain Eukaryota; kingdom Viridiplantae; phylum Streptophyta; class Pinopsida; order Pinales; family Pinaceae; genus Pinus; species Pinus tabuliformis. Next base: position 242,123,065 of record CM062815.1, read on the forward strand.
AGAAGGTAATTGACTTTGTTCTTCAGGATCTTCAATTAACGAAGTTCAAATTGTCTCAAGTTGTCTGCATTGACGATTGAGTAGATGTGCATATAAGCTGGTAGATTAAGGCAAAAATCATTCTCACCAATTTTCTCAAGGATCCTAAAAGGTCCATACCTTATTGGTTTTAGCCTTTTACCTTCACCTTGCATCCTATCCTTGCTGATATACAGCTAGATTTGATCACCAACTTGGAAACTATGCTCCATCTGATGCTTGTCATGCCTTGCCTTGTATTTGGCCTAGCTCTTTTCTAGTTGTTCCTATACTGCCTGATGGATCTCTTGGATTTGTTCAATGAACCTAGTTGCCTTGTCCACATCGTTGTGTCCCTCAACTATTGTGTCCTTACCAAAGAAAAAATCTAAGGGAGACCTTGGTGTGAAACCAAAATAGGTCTCAAAAGGAGATCTCTTGTTGAATTGAGGCTTTTGTGATCCATATCAATTTTATGAGAGATTCTTCGGCATAAATCACATGAAATTTCATTTTTCGACGCATTTCAAACCCACCAGTGTGGTTCTATATAATACTTAAATTATTAAAATTAAATATATAATAGATAAAACCCCTGATGTAACTAACTATTAATTTAATAATCATTTATTTTAATTTAATATCTATATATTTGTTTATATATAATTTATAATAATAAATTATTAAAACTTTGATATGAATTCATGCGTCCCCTTAATTGACCTATTTTAATTTTTAATTTAATACCCTGAGTCCTGTCTAACTATTCATTTCCCTATCAAAGTTAATCATTAGTCAATATAGCCATTAGTCAATAAATCTATGAATTTAATATAATATAGTTTTATTATATATAGTACTTAAATTATTTTATTTTAATATTTATAGGAATAAAAATTAAAAATGAATATAAAATTGTTAATACCTCTTATGTATGACTAACTATCAATCATTTAATTTAATTTAATAATTATATATTTATACATACATGTATAATAAAAATTAAATTAATTATAAAATTATTAAAATATTTATGTAAATTCATACGTCCCTTGAATTGACTTATTTTAATTTTTAATTTAATATAATTATACCCCGGGTCCTGTCTAAATAGTCGTTTCCCAGTCAAAGTTAGTTGTTGCCTGGTCAAAGATTATAGCCGTTGAATGTATTGCTCTGAGTATTTAACATGCATACTGGATCTGATTCTTCAATTTGTCCTGATGATGAACCACATTGGTGGGTTCGAAACACGTCGCCAAATGAAATTTCATGTGATTTACGCCGAAGAATCTCTCATAAAAGAGGAGATCTCTGTGTGGAAGAATATTTGGCTCGGTTGTAAGCATGCCGCACATAACACAAATGTTCATCCCAAAGCTTAGGATGCTCGCTGCAATATCCCCTGAGAAACTGGATCACTGTCCTGTTGACTACTTCTATCTGGGCATCGGTTTGTGGATGAAAAGTTGTGCTTTTCTTTAGTTTGATGTCCATCAGTTCCCACAGACTTGACCAAAACTTTCCCACAAATCGGGTGTCTCAATCAGATATAATGGAAGTCGGTAATCCAAAATGAACCCATACATGTTGAAAGAACAATTTTACAGTTTGTTCAGTTGTAATTTGTTTATTACAAGGTATCAAAATACACATTTTGTTGAACCTATCCACAACAACATATAGATAATCATGATCTTTCCTAGATTTAGGCAGTCCTCCAACAAAGTCCATTGAAACACTTTCCTAAGGATGAGAAGGAACTGGTAATGGAGTGTACAAGCCTAATTTTCTATTATTGGGATTGCTTTTAGCACACATAGTATGCCCTCTTACATATCTAGAACTGTCTCGTTCATTTTTGGCCAATAACAAAATCTTTTCAACTGTACAACTGTTTTACCTACCCCAAAGTGACCTAATATTAGAGAAGTGTGTGCTTCTCGAATTATCTTTACTCTTTCATTTTGTGGAATGCATAACTTCCCACAATGATATAGGAGTCGGTCCTTAATGTGATAGTCCAATTCTTCTACTCGTTTTCTTTGAATTAAAGTTGCATATACATCTTTAAAGTCTATATCTTGAGCATATTGTTCAATGTAGCTCTCATGTAACACAACATTATGCTTAAGTATAGTAGATGCATTTATAATTGGTCTAGATAACATATCTGCAACTTTATTGTGTGTGCCCTTTTTATATCTGATGACTAGATGAAATTGTTGTAGAAAACCCATCCATCTATAGTGTCTTGATTGATGCAACTTAGTTTAGGAGTGTAGATATTGAAGTGGTTGATGATCAATATGTATAATTGTTTCTTTGCCCATTAAGTAATGTTTCCACTTTTTCACACTTTGTACTAATACATGCAATTCTTTATCATATGTGGGATAGTTAAATACTACAGAATTAAATGTCTCAGAATGATAACATATGGGTTTACCGTGTTGTATCAACACTGCTCCCATGGCATAGTCACTGGCATCCGTTTGGATCTCAAACAGTCTTTGAAGATTTGGCAGTGCTAGTACTGGTGTTGTACTAAACTTTTCTTTCAAGGTGTGCAAGGCCTTATGCTTTTTGCCTCCCCATTGAAACACCTTATTTAATCCTGTTAAAGCATGTAAGGGAGCTGCAATTAAGGAAAAGTTAGAAATGATCTTCCTCCAATATTGTGCTACTCCTAAGAAGCTCCTAACTTCTGTAGCAGATTTGTGTTTAGGCTAGTTTACATTGACTGCCACCTTAGAGGGATCTATCTTCAATTCACCACCCCCTACTATATGTCCCAAATAATTCAAAGACTTTTTTCCAAATTCACATTTGGAGAGTTTAACTTAAATTTTTTCTCTTTTAAAAACATCTAGTGTTTGCTTAACATGCTTTAAATATTCTTCCCATGTTTTTCTAAATATCAGAATGTCATCCAAATACACAATAACAAAATCATCAAGAAAAGGTCTGAGTACATCATTCATTATTCTCATGAAAATAGCAAGAGCATTAGTTAAGCCAAAAGGTATAACCAACCACTCATATAACCCCTGCTTTGTCTTGAAAGCAGTCTTCCATGCATATTGTTCTGCAACTCTGACCTGATGATATCCACTATGAAAGCCTAACTTGGAAAAATAAACAGCTTCTTTGATCCAAATGGAAAATGGCATCAACCCATGGTACTCATCCACCCATATTATTCATTGACCCATGAAATTTACCCATGGTATTGAAAATGGCATCTACCCGTGGTATTGTAAAATCCACCCATGGAATTTACCCATGGTATTGTAAATGGCATCTGCCCGTGGTATTGTAAAATCCACCCATGGTATTCATTCACCCATGGAATTGACCCGTGGTATTGTAACTAAAAAAAACTATAAGTAACAAGTCACATTTTGTAAAAGGACAGGTTTTCCGCCACAATGTAGCCTTTACAGTTCAGAGACATGTAGCCACCACATCTCTTCTCAGAGATAAGCTACCATCGCCTGGTTAGTATTTTCCATTACTATTTTAAGTAAAAGTTTCTTTGTGGTTTTGTTTATTGGGAATTCTCCTCTTTTTCTTCTGGCAATTCAAATTTTCAGATCTTGGGGGTCCCTACCCCAAGATCCATTGCAAGTTTTCAGATCTTGGGGGTCTCTCCCCCCAAGATCCATTTCAATCTTTTAGATCTTGGGGGTCTCCCCCCAAGATCCGGATCAGTGGTATCAGAGCAGGTTATGATTTCATGGGAATGAGGGTTTGATGCATATTTCAGTTTCAAAATATTCAACAAACTTCAGGCATGTGCTACAGCCTCCACAGAGCATTTTCTTGGGTCAAGCAGGAAGAATTTTTCTTTTCTCAATTTTTTGCAGGAATATTTTTGGGCGGCGCCTTTGCAGATCAGATATGAAACATTTGGTACAAAATTTACAAAAAAAAATACCAGATCTGGATTCCTCTCGAAAAATCACCCAATTTAAAAAAAAAATGGGTCGAATCGGAGTTCGGATGTGGGAGATATCGCTGATTTAAAATCTGTTATTTTATCATAATTTTTGTGACGGCGGAACTGTTGCAGCGTGATTCTGAGATCTCAGAGTGTCCAGATATGTTAGGATATTCTGACACATAGGAAATAGCTAAGTACAACTTGGTCTAGTATAGAGTTAGGTAAAGTGTGTTTCTTTACTGTTGTACATTTTTTAACTTACAATCTGACGGTCACGATATGTAGTGATCCGACGGTTCATTCTCTCCTCGGTATTATCGACACTTGATCCGTGGCTTGACACCTGATTGGTCCATGATTTCTATTTAAAGCGCATGGAGGGTCATTTGTAGGGTAATCCGTGCATGAGAGAAGCATATGTAAATTTTTATTCTTTTATTAATAAATTGCCTAAAGTGGCCGCGTTGGCTCAGGTCGTGGACTGTTTCCCTCTTTGAGGGTTTTAACCACGTCAAAAACACTGGTGTATTGATCTGTGATCTGGTTGTGAGAGGTGTCCTTTGGTGTTCTGTCTAAGGAACTTACCTTGTAAATTCCTACATGGTATCAGAGCTATTTGAGGGCCGCATCCATTGGTGATCCAAATCTGAAGCCGGTAGAACTGCATTCGACTGTTGTTTCCTAGATCTGTTGTTTCTGACTGCTTTCGGGCCGAGAGGATTGCTCTGTTGTGTTGGGAGCATTTGTTCCAGTGAGGAACCCCTTTCGTTTCATGTGAAAAGGTTTCCAGTAGCCCTAGCTGCGTCATTTTTAAGATCTGGAGGTATACAGTGTTTATTTGCAGTTTACTGTTATTTTCTCTCTGTTTATTTCGGTTTCGGTTTATTTAGCTTTTTTATTACCGGATCTATACCTTTCATTTCTTCGTATGATCTTTGCCCTGCGACTCTATGCGATCTGGGCAAATCAGAAATAGAAAGGAAGGATTTTTCTCATGCGTATGCTCTTTTCCCTGCGCCTTAGGGTGATCTCGGAAAATCAGGAACATTGAGGAAAATATTTAGTTTCCGGCCAAAGCTAACTTTTTCGGCTAAAGCTAACTTAGAGCCGTAAGGTTCGTCTTCTTTGCATGTCCGTGTTGGGTTTTGTGTTTTTTGTTTTGTAGGGAAAACGAGCCTTCTCAAAGCAAGCACGCAACCCAAAGCATCAACCTCTCTCTCTCTCTCTCTCAAATTTTTTGTATAGCTCAATTGGGTTCAAGTCTCCATTTTTTGGGGGCAGATTTTTTCATTTCTGCACATTCCCACACTTCATCGGCGACTTCATCAACTTGTTTTCAAAAAGCCATAACTTCTTCATCCGGAAGCCGTTTTCAGAGCCGTTTTTTTTAAACCAACCTAATTTTTCGATATCTATTCATTGGAACACTTATTTTCAGCATCTTTAGCTTCAGTTTCCATTGAAATGGAAAGTCAATACCAAGTTACCCTTGACAACACCAACTACTTCCAATGGTTGTCCTACATTGAGGATTTACTTAGAAGTAAAGCTCTCTACCGAATAGCCTCAGGCCAAGAAAACAAACCAAAGGATGAAGATAACGCTGCTAAATGGGAAAATAGGCAAGATCAAGCATGTGGATTGATAGGGATGTCTATTTCTCTAGATCTTAGATTCCATATTGCAGAACTTGATACTCCTGATGAAGCAATGAAACAAATCAATAAAGTTTTTGGGATTAAAAATGAACTTAGATCCCATCAACTTGAAAATGAGTTGCTTACATTGGACCCTAATAATTTTTCTTGCATTGAAGATTTCTTGTCCAAATTCAAGACCCTTATATATCTCTTGGAAGGTGTTAAAGTTAAGAAAGAAGATAGTAACCTTATCTATTCCATTCTTACTAAGTTGGGACCAACCTACTCTGTGTTTGTTTCCACCTTCCATTCTACAAGAGAAGCCTTCATTTCTCAAGGAACAGACTACAAGCCCCCTTCCTTTGACTCTTTTTGTGATTCTTTAATAAGAGAACAAGAAAAACTCTTACACCTTTGTCTTCTTAATCTTGGAAACTCTTCTAAGAAAGCGTTAGCCACCCAGGAGCAACCAAATTCAAAGAATCCTAAGAATTCATATCCTAAAAAGAATGGTCCTAAACCAAACAAGGGTCCTAAGCAATTTCAGCCCCAAAATGAAAAATCATTTCAACAAAATGATAAGACAAATAAAAACAAAGGGAAGAAGACTGATAGATATTGCAATTTTTGTAATCGAGATGGCCACTTAGAATCAAAATGCTTTAAGAAGATGGAAGCCTTGGAAGCAGCAATGAAGAAGCATAACATCCATTTGGGGCAATCTTCAACTTCAACTTCATCTTCAGGAATGGCACTTTCTGCATGTGGTTGTCAATCATCTCGATCTGGTTATGCATTAAATGTATCTTCTTCTTCTCATTCTCATGAGTGGCTCATTGATTCTGGAGCTTCTTATCACATGGCCAAAAACAAAGCCATGTTTTCTTCTTTAAATGATTGTAACACCAAAAATATATATGTTGGTGATGATAGATCTCTTAGTGTTGTAGGAACTGGAACTGTTCATCTAGACAATGGTCAATTTAATGATGTATTATGTGTTCCAACCTTATCGTGCAACCTTCTATCTGTATATCAGATAACTCATTCAGGTGAAGGTAAAATCGTTGAATTTTCACCTCATGATGTTGTAATCAAGGACCTAAGAGATCCTAAAAAGATTTTAGCTACTGGCATTGCTGATGATTCTACAAGGTTGTATAAGTTTCACAACTTTGGGTCATCAAATCTTCCCTCAGTATTTGTTGCTCATAACGATGAAGTGAGCAAACTTTGGCATGAGCGATTTGGTCACTTAAACTATCACTCCCTTCAGCATCTATGTAAAGAAAATATGATGACAGGTCTTCCTATGGTGAAAAATGTGCCTCTTGGCACGCCTCAGCCCCTTTACAGCTTGTGCATAGTGATTTATGTGGTCCACTTCCAGTTGTGTCATTCTCTGGCTGCAAGTATTTCTTAACTTTCATTGATGATTTCTCCAGATGCACTTGGGTATACTTCTTAAAACTCATGAGTGAAGTATTTAGCACATTTTTGGCCTTCAAGGCCTTTGTTGAAAAACAATCTAGACATCAAATTCTTAAGCTAAGATCTGATAATGGCGGAGAATATGTTAAAAACACATTCATCAACTTTTGCACTAAGAATGGAATTCAAATGCAACATACTGTTCCATATACTCCACAACAAAATGGTGTAGCTGAAAGGAAGAATCGCACCTTAAAGGAAATGGCTAATTGTATGCTACAATCTAAAGGACTTGGTCTTAGTTTTTGGGCAGAAGCAATTAACTGTGCAAATTACATAATAAATCACACTCCTACTAAGGCTTTAAAGAATATCACTCCAGAAGAAGCATGGAGCTCAATCAAACCAGATGTAAGTCACTTTCGTGTTTTTGGAAGTGAAGCGTGGGCCTATATTCCAGATGAAAAGCATAAAGCTTTAGAACCTAAGAGTGAAAAATGTACTTTTGTTGGATATTCTGAAGATGTCAAAGGCTATAGACTTATTCCATTTAAGTCCAAAAATGTTATCATTAGAAGAGATGTAAAATTTGATGAAAATATATCGGCCTGCGAGCCTAGTCCGGCGGTTGTGCCACCTCTCCCTATCTCTTCTACTTTTGAAAACATTTCTTCTTCAGATGATGAAAGTGAGGATGACAATCCTCCCCCACCATATCAGGATCCTCCTTTAGCTCCTCAGCTTCCAAAATGGGTTCGTGCTACTCGATATGCAGCAGGTGATCTTGACGGTGATCCTACAGATCAGCGACATACACGTTCTCAGTTCGAGAGAGCCTCTTCTTTACTGGTTCAAGATCCAGTAAATTATGATCCTGACACCTTTGCAGAAGCTTCAGGCCATCCAGATTGGGAAGCAGCTATGGAAGAATATCATTCATTGTTGGCAAATGATACATGGGATCTTGTTCCTTTACCAAAGGGACGAAAACTTGTTAGATGCAAATGGGTTTACAGAACCAAGTATGGACCAGATGGGAAAGTTGATAAACATAAAGCTCGTCTTGTTGCTAAGGGTTTTTCACAGGTTGAAGGCATTGACTACACTGAAACCTTCTTCCCTATTGCCAAAATGAACTCTATCCGCCTTGTTCTTTCCCTTGCTGCCTCTTTCAAATGGGAAGTCCATCAGATGGATGTTAAATCTGCCTTCTTGCATGAAGAAATCTATATGGAACAACCAATTGGCTTCATACAAACAGACTCCAGCCTTGTATGTCGACTTAAGAAATCCCTTTATGGTCTCAAGCAAGCTCCTCAGGCTTGGTATGCCAAAATGGATAGCTTTCTTTTAGAATCTGGCTTTTCTAGGTGTCATTCTGACAATACTGTCTACACCAAGAAAGTGGGCAACTCTCTTATCATCCTTGTTCTTTATGTTGATGATCTTATCCTTACTGGTAGTGATCCCAACCTTATAAACCATGTGAAGTCTAGCCTTAAAAGGAAATTTGAAATGACAGACTTAGGACACTTACACTATTTTCTCAGTCTTCAAGTCTTGCAATCCAAGGAGGGTATTTCCCTTTCCCAGTCCAAGTATGCTTGTGATATTCTACGTCATTTTCACATGGAAGACTGTAAGCCAACCCCTTCTCCCTTTCAGTCTGGAGTCAAACTTTCAGTCACTTGTACTTCTCCTGAAGTTGATGCTACCTTATACCGTCAACTTGTAGGAAAACTCTTGTATCTAACTCATACTTGTCCTGACCTTTCCTTTGATGTTGGTCTTGTTGCTCGGTTTATGCAAAACCCACGTGAAAGTCATTGGAAAGCAGCTAAAATAATACGTCGTTATGTTCGAGGTACAGTTCAGTATGGGATTCATTACAGTGCCGAAGCAGCTCCTCTATTGGTTGGTTTCACTGATTCTGATTGGGCTGGTGACCCTAATGATCGGAAGTCTATTGTCGGTTATGTGTTCACTCTTGGTTCAGGACCTATTACATGGGCTTGTAAGAAACAAGCTGCCATTTCTCTTTCATCAGCAGAAGCAGAGTATCGTGGTGCCGTAGAAGTTAGTAAGGAAGCCTTGTGGCTTCGTCAGATCCTGTCAGAGTTTGGCTTTCAGCAGCAACATCCGACTACACCTTGGTGTGATAATCAAAGTGCCATTTAGCTATGCAAAGATCCAGTCCAACATCATCGCAGCAAACACATTGAACTGCACATGCACTTCATCAGAAAGCTCATCCATGACCATGCTCTTGAAGTGCAATATTGTTCTACAGATGATCAAGTTACAAACATCTTTACAAAGGCTCTCACAGAGGCGAAGTTCACTAAACTTCGATTTATGGTTGGAGTCTAGGAAGTTCTCACTAAGGGGGGATAGGCTCTAGTGCCTCCTTCCTTCTCCTATTGTGTCATATTTGTAAATCCTTCAATCCTATCCCAAGTTGTTCTTAAGGGAGGATGTTAGGATATTCCGACACATAGGAAATAGCTAAGTACAACTTGGTCTAGTATAGAGTTAGGTATAGAGTTAGGTAAAGTGTGTTTCTTTACCGTTGTACATTTTGTAACTTACAATCCGACGGTCACGATATGCAGTGGTCCGACGGTTCATTCTCTCCTCGGTATTACTGACACTTGATCCGTGGCTTGACACCCGATTAGTCCATTATTTCTATTTAAAGCGCATGGAGGGTCATTTGTAGGGTAATCCGTGCATGAGAGAAGCATATGTAAATTTTCATTCTTTTATTAATAAATTGCCTGAAGTGGCTGCGTTGGCTCAGGTCGTGGACTGTTTCCCTCTTTGAGGGTTTTAACCATGTCAAAGATACTAGTGTATTGATCTGTGATCTAGTTGTGAGCGGTGTCCTTTGGTGTTCTGTCTAAGGAACTTACCCTGTAAATTCCTACAAGATAAGGATCTCCAACTCATGGGAAAATGAAAAATGATCCTTCTGCTTCTAAAAACAGGTTATAATAAATATTTTGAGTTATATTGGCCGAATTATGTCCATTTTAATTCTGGAGCAGCATCCGGAGTGGGTTTCCATTGGAGACATGCCCTCCCACCCAACTTTAGTAGGCACCTGCTTCACATTCATCAGTTTCAACATAGCAGCATTCGGCTTGGGTTATTTGGAGACGTGCCCTCCCACCCCAGGCTATGTAGACACCTGCTACTTCATCAGCAACCAAGATCATGGTTATGGGTCAACCGCATAAAATCCTTGTCATCGAAGTCCATTTGCTAGGTCGCACACTGTCAGAATCACAATTGATCACAAGCATTACAGGGTATCTCTATCCTCGGATCTTCGTTTATCAGGGTTTTGGGTTAACCACATCAAACCCTTATCTTCAGTGGCTCTTCATATTGAACAAAGGCTTCGCAGGAGGGAACTTTACGCAATGGGGACCATTGCTTCTTAGGGAGGGAGGAATGATCCAAATGGAAAATGGCATCAACCCATGGTACTCATCCACCCATATTATTCATTGACCCATGGAATTTACCCATGGTATTGAAAATGGCATCTGCCCGTGGTACTGTAAAATCCATCCATGGTATTCATTCACCCATGGAATTTACCCATGATATTGTAAATGGCATCTGCCCGTGGTATTGTAAAATCCACCCATGGTATTCATTCACCCATGGAATTGACCCATGGTATTTTAACTGAAAAAAACTATAAGTAACAAGTCACATTTTGTAAAAGGACAGGTTATCCGCCACAATGTAGCCTTTAGAGTTCAGAGGCATGTAGCCACCACATCTCTTCTCAAAGATAAGCTACCATCGCCCTAGCTAGTATTTTCCATTACTATTTTAAATAAAAGTTTCTTTGTGGTTTTGTTTATTGGGCATTCTCCTCTTTTTCTTCTGGCAATTCAAATTTTCAGATCTTGGGGGTCCCTACCCAAGATCCATTGCAAGTTTTCAGATCTTGGGGGTCTCTCCCCCCAAGATCCATTTCAATCTTTTAGATCTTGGGGGTCTCCCCCCAAGATCTGGATCATTCTTTCAATTGATCTAATAGATCATCTATGCGAGGAAGGGGATAACGATTTTTGATTGTTATCTTATTCAATGCTCGATAATCAATGCACATTCTCCATGAGCCATCTTTCTTTATCACCAAAACAATTGGAGATCCACATGGTGATGTGCAAGGTTTGATGAACCCCCTTCTCGAGCAACTCCTGCACTTGCTTCTTGATTTTTGCATTCTCTAAAGCGGATAACCTTTACATTCCAATGTTAGGCAATGAAGCATCTTGCTGCAAATTAATATCATGCACTATTTCCTTTTTTGGTGGCAGACCTTTAGGTTTTTGAAACAAGATATGATACTTTGAAAAAACTTTTTCTAAATCAGCTTGCTGCTTAGCATCACAGCCCTCAAATACATTGGTTTTATCAGGTTTCTTTTCCTTTACAACCATCAGTAAAAATTGTTTGCATGAATTTATAATTCGTTTCATCTGCCCTGAGTTTATGAGAGTGTAATTATTCTTGAGCTTATGAGCTCTTACAAAGTATTTGATTCCATATTTAATGAGTAGATACTTGTTCTCAGCTCTATAGAAAATAGCTTTTCTATCGTACAAGTAAGGAGTTCCTAAGACAATTCCACATATATCCAAAGGAATTATGTCTAACTCAACCTCATCTTCAAATGCTGACCCAAAAGAAAACTTGAGTTTGCATTGTCTAGTCACTTGTAGTTGTGCTTTATCACTTAACCATCCTAATGGGTATGGCTTCTTGTGAGGTGTAGTCAGTAATCCCAACTTATTTACAATTGTTTCAGAAATTAAATTTACTTGTGAGCCACTATCAAACAAATTATCAATCTTTTGATGTTTGGAAATAACTTGAATATGGAAAAGCTCATGTCTTTTTCTCTCATTTTCTTCATCAATTGTAGATTGTGCAGAATTACTAGTAGATGCTTCAGAATTCTTACCTTTTATACTTATGGCTGCAATGGTTGTTTCATCTCCTGAGTCCAACCCCAAAGTTTTCTGAATAGTTGCAGCAGTCTTCTTCTTCTTGCCCTCAAACTTCTTAGGTCTCAGCTCTGGATGCAGAATCCAACAGTGTTCATCATCATGCCCATCCTTATTATAGTGAGTGCATGAAGACTTGCTTTTCTGTGCAGTGTTACCCTTCCTTGCTTTCCATTTCTATTTTCTTTTCTCATTATTCTTGCTTGCAGTGGGTTGGGATGATCCCCCAACTTCTGAGTTCCCATTCTTTCCTCTAGCTTCTAGATGTGTAGCTTGAACAAATACCTCATCTATACTAGTGGGATTAAACATGAGGATAGTGTGCCTCATGTAGTTGCGTAGACCACTGATGTACTTCAACAGAGTCTCAAGTGAGTCTAATGAGATTCCTAGAATCAAAGCTTTCTTCCTAAATTCTTGGGTGTAACCTTGTACACTTTGCGCTTTCAATGATCAAAGAGTTTGCTAGCTCATCATGGCTTGCTGCATGTAGGCCAGTGGATAGAACTTCTTTTTTATTGCAAAAAGAAATTCACTCCAGACAAAAAGAGCCTTACCATGTCTCTTCATGTCAGCTTGGGTCCTGCCTTCCCACCAAACCAAGGTAGTGCCTCCAAGGCGTAGGCTGGCTAGCTGAATCTTGCTCTTTTCTAGATCAATACTCTGCACTCTGAAATAAACATCAATTTGTCTAATCCAATTGTCTAGCTTTTCTGCATTCAACTCTCCATCATATATTGGTAAATCAAATTAAACATCTAGTTTAATCAAAGATGTCTTCTTTTATGTTCAGGGCTATTAGGAGGTGTGAGAAAGCTTTCTTCTTTCCCCTTGTCTTTTGAGTGGTCATGGAGGAGAGACTCTTCTTCTCCTTTATCTTGTTTGGAGCCTAATGAATCTTCATATTTATGTTTTCTAAAAAAATTATACTTTTCCTCTACCATGGACCTTATGACCAGGAAACTATCTATAAATTAAGGGTCTGGCCCCACAGAACTTTCCTCCGACATTGTCTTCTGAGGATAGACTCTTCCAATTTTAGGATTAGTTTTCACCATCTCTGCTTCTCCTAATTTGAGCTTTGATCTAGTTAACATTCAACAGCTAAATCCAGTACAAGCTTGTCTAACCTTAACAACCTATAGCTCTGATACCACTTGATCTGAAATCACTTATGAATGATCTTAGTTAATTAATTTAGGTATTACAGACTCATGCGTAGGGATATGCCTATGTTATTTTAAGCAACGGATCAATAATATTGCGAAATACACAGGCATTTGAAAATAGTAAAAGAAACATAGCAAGTAAATTCAACAAAAAAACACAACAATTTAATGAGTTCACCCAATCCTCCTAGGCTACATCTCCTAGTCCATCTTTCAGTGGTGGCCTTTTCTATTGTGTCTTTAAGCAGAGTTTTTACAATGAGGAGCTCAATTTAAGTCTCCTGTAATAGATGATGCTCAGTAGGGTGGTACTTGGATTTCCCAAGCCACTAGAGTACACAGACTCCCTCTTACCGAGTCTCAACCTCAACTAGTCTTAATGTGATGAGTCCAATTTGGTACTCAGTTCCCGACCGATATCCTCACAGGGATTGCTTGAACCTCTCAAGCCTTCTCTATTCTGTCTTCTCGATGCTACCTTAGCTCTGCAAGTCAGGTCGACTTCTATGTTCTTTGCTTCTTGCTTCACTCTCTAGTCTATCTCCTCTTTGTTCTCTATCTGTTCATGGCTTAAAGCTAATCTGTCCCTTGACTGTTTGCTTCCTCTTCCGACTCTCCAGATTGCCTACCTCTGTCCGCTGGAATTCCCTGCTTCTGTTTCATCGCCACTGTGTAATGTTTCAGAAAGAGGTGGCCACTTGTCTCCCTATGAACTGGGTGCCAAATTTTCCTCAAATGGTCATTATTTCAGTTATTCTGTGAAATGATTCATCTGCCAGCTCAACGATCATGTCGGACCCCAAATTTCATATGCCTCAGCCTATTCTTCTGTCAAATCCAGTCTCCCATCGGGTGAAATCTTCGCCATTTATCTGGGGCCTCCAGATCCTACAGTCATCGCTTTTATCGCACAGGTGAGCTACTCGACCGTTACCCTATGATGAGAGTGGTTTTCTCTCTCATCCATCGGACATGCTTCATTTAGTGTATGGCATCACTTGGTCCTCTGCCAAACTTGCTTACCACCCGAAATGCCTCAGATATTCCGCCAGTTTTGACAACAGGAGCCGCCTTATAACGTTTCAGGTATTTCTGCACGATTTTACCTGTTTTTCACATGATTGCGTGCTGGGGCTTTTCCTTCTCTGAGGTTTTTATCCTATGATACACGATTATCGCTTTCATAAATGTATCAGAAATGACCTCTGTTTTTTTATCTATACTCCCTATTTGCTAGTTTGCACCACTGCGCAGTCTCCATGGGCCAACAATCAGCGCACTTTGACCGAGGGTCCTTGTTGTTCCGTGTTGGCTACAAATTGCCACTATCCAGAGGTCTTTCCTAATAGCTCATTGTTTACAAGATTTTGAAGTTCGACATAATATGAAACAGTCATAGAACTCTGATAATTTTCACGGATCCGATTCGGAGTAGATCGTTATCTTATTAAGTGCTTGGTAATCAATGCACATTCTCCACAAGACATCTTTATTTTTCACCAAAACAATTGGAGACCCACATGGTGATGTGCTAGGTCTGATGAAACCCTTCTCGAGCAACTCCTATACCTTCTTCTTGATTTCTGCATTCTCTAAAGCGGACAACCTTTTATACCTGTGGCTGCGATTGTTGCTTCATCTCCTGAGTCTGACCCCAAATCCTTTTGAATAGCTACAACAGTCTTCTTCTTCTTTCCCTCAAACTTCTTAGGTTTCAGCTCCAGATGCAGAATCCAGTAGTGTTCATAATCATGCACATCCTTCTTACAGTGAGTGCATGAGGACTTTCTTTTTTGTACAATGTTTGTCTTCCTCCCTTTCCATTTTTGTTTTCTTTTCTCCTTATTTTTTCTTGCAATGGGTTGGGATGATCCCCCAACTTCTGGGTTCCCATTCTTACCTCTAGCTTCTAGATGCATAGCCTGAACAGATACCTCATCTATGCTAGTGGGATTAAACATGAGGATAGTGTGCCTCATGTAGCTATGTAGACCAACTATATACTTCAACAGAGTCTCATGTGATTCTAAATAAATTCCTAGAATCAAAGCTCTTTTCCTAAATTCTTGGGTGTAACCTTGTACACTTTGCCCCTTTAGATGTCAAAGAGTTTGCTAGCTCATCATGGCTTGCTGCATATAGGCTAGTGGATAAAATTTCTTTTTAATTGTAGAAACGAATTCACTCCAGACAGAAAGAATCTTACCTGTTTCTTCATGTCAACTTGTGTCATGCCTTCCCACCATACCAAGGTAGTGCCTCCAAGGCATAGGCTGGCCAGCTAAATATTACTCTTGTCTGAGTCAATGCTCTATACTCTGCAATAAACATCAATATGTCTGATCCAATTATCCAGTTTCCCTGCATTCAACTCTCCATCATATATTGGTAAATCAAATTTAACATCTAATTTACTCAAAGATGTATTCTTTTTATTTTCAGGGCTATTAGGAGGCATGAGAAATTTTTCTTCTTTCCCTTTGCCTTTAGAGTGGTCATGGGGGAGAGATTCTTCTACTCCTTTGTCTTGTTTGGAGCTGGATGAATCTTCATCTCTATGTTTCTTAAAGTCCCTATACATTTCCTCCACCATGGATCTTAGGGCCATAAAAATATCCATGAACTGTGGGTCTGATTCCAAGGGATTTTCTTCTGACATTTTCATCTTAGAATAGAATCTTCCAATTTCCAAGTTAGTTTCAGCCAATTCTCCTTCTCCTAATTTAAGCTTTGATCTAGTTAGCATTCAACAACAAAATCCAGCACAAACTTGTCTAACCTTAGTAACCTAGAGCTCTGATAACACTTGATTTGGAATTTATCCAGGATAAGAATTAAAGGTATTACAGACTCATTTGCATGGATGTGCTTATGTTACTTATGAAACGGATCGATAAGATTTCTAGAATACATAGACACTAAGGCAATCAGAGAAAACATAACAGTCAAACATGTAAAGAAAACAAGTTTAATAAGGAGTTCACCCAATGCTCCTAGGCTACGTCTCCTGGTCCAACCTTAGTGTGGTGGCCTCTCTATTATGTTTTCAAGCAGAGTTTTTTTACAAAAGTGAGCTCGATTCGAGACTCACCAAACAGAATGAAGTCAGTAGGAATGGAGTGCACATAATCTCCTTACTGAACTCGACCTTTAAGGGTCACAGTAGTATGCCAAGCCTATGCCTAGGAGTTTGCTTGAATCTCTCAAGCCTGTAATGGAGTACACAGACTCTCTGACTCTCTCTGGCTCTATCTGGCTCGATGCTACCTTCAGGTCAGCTTGGCTTCTACTTTCTGTTTTCTGCTATTAACTTTCTGCGAATCTTTGCTATCTGCCTCTGTTTTCTTCTTCTGTCAGTTCATGGCTTTAAAACCAGTCTGTTATTTGATTGCTCGTTTCCGCTTCCTGACCTTCTGGTTTCCTTTCCTCTGTCTGTTCGAATTCCTCTACTCTGTGTCATCATCATTGGGTAATGCCTTGTAGGGAGGTGGCCACTTTTTTTCTAATGAATTGGGTGTCAGATTCCCTGAATCATATTCAAATGGCTGTTAAATCTATTTGCTTCAAGATCACCCGCGAACACAAAACGTTTGCTAACTCATCATCCACGTTGGACTTCAAATCCCCTATCATCTTTGTTTTTGACCTATCAAATCCGCTCAGTCATTGGGACATATCTCCGTCGTCAATCTGGGTCCCCCAAATCCTATGGTCGTCCTTCATATCGAGCGGACAAGTCGCACAATGTTTACCCATCCGATGCGGGGGGTTTTCTCTCTCTTCTGCTGGATGTGTGTCGCTCGATGTGTGGCATCAGGCAGGACACCGTCAAAACTTCTTACCACCTCAAAGCCTTCCGATATCCTGCCAATTTTGGGGAATCTCGCGCTACGAAACCAAAAAAGTTACTTTTCCAAATTTTATAGCGATTTCGGGTCTGGGTGCTTTGGGGCTTTCCTTCATTAAGGGGGATGCCCTGAGATACGCGATTAGTGCTTAGCGCTAATTGTGTATCAGAATCCACCTTTTCTTGATTTGACCTTTGGTTTTGCCAGTTTTGTGTCATTGCACTTTACCATGGGCCAACGGTCTGCGCGCTCGACTGAGGGTCCTCGTTACTCCACTCTAGCCATAACTGCAATTGTTATGAGGATTCCTTCTGCTAGCTTCGATCTTTCTAGGACTTGAATCTTTTAGCATAATTTGAAACAGTCATGAAAACTTAGAGAGTTTTTAGGATCCAATTCGGATCAATCCCAAAGAGCCTAGTTGAGTTGACTAGAGCTCACAGAGACGTAGCCCAAGAGTTTTGGGTGAACTCCTAATTAAATTGTTGTCTTATGTGTTGTTTTTACTACTGCATTATTTACTGTTACATGCATTTATATATCAGTTCAAGCACATTTACATATCAGCACAAATAGCAGATTTTAAAGCATATAATCAATTTAAACAAATACCAACATACACCTTAATGTCAAGAACTTATTAATTCCGCATCGGTTAATCAATAAGACTTGGAATATTTAAAGCTTTGGAAGTGGGAGAGGTTCATGTAAGTCTAACAAGAAGCCTAAGAGCCCCATTTTCAGATCAGAAGATGTCCCTGTAATTTTCCATGACCTTATCCACCTACTTCTGCTGCGCGATGGCACCCTTCATGGGGCCCATTTATGTGGCCATGGTCTCCCTCGTACTTTAATAATGAATAAAAAAGAAAAGAAAAATCCCAGCCTCGGAGATCATCTTACTGCATTGCTTAGCAGAGATCAAAGAGATGGCAGAAGGCAGGGATACCTCTGGTATTCTGAATAACATAGTACACAAGGTAATAATAACCAACCTAGATCCATCTTAACTTTGAATCTCCCAAACATCGAGACGGATCAAATCTCTTGAGGTGAAAACCTCTTTTATAATGAAAAGAGATTTGATCCCTCTCAATGCTGGGTAGATCGAGAGTTAAGATGGATCTAGGTTGGTCTTTCCCCTTTTACAATTTTTTTCCCATTTAAATAAACTATATTCCACATGTATACCATAGCCCAATACATTATTTTTATTTTAATATATAATTATTTTTATTTTTATTATTTTATTATTTTTGTTTACATAACAACAAAACATTGTAACATTTCTTTTATACTATGGTTAAAAAACACATCTCAATGAAATTACTATTCACACATTTATGATAGCATTGTCAGATAAATCACATCACTTATAATACTTCATTTGTAATCTATAAAAAAAATATATTGATTTTTTCTGCTTTTCTTGGCCTGGCCTTTACTTGTAACAAATGCTTTTAACTCTCGAACCATTAACCTATTTCTTTAAATGTACAAAGAATCACAATTTAAAATCATACTCTAAAATGAGAACAAAAAAATATATACCTATACTGTTAAGATAATATATACCTATACCGTTCATTATCTTATGCTTTTTATTATTATTTTAAGACGATTTATTTTATGTTTATGTGTTATTTTATAATTTGAAAGTGAGAAGAGTAAATTTAATATTTGAGAATCTGTATTTTTTAAAATTTATTTATTTGAATAAAGAAATATAAATTATATATAAATTTATAAATTAAATATAAAAAATATTTATATTATAATTAAAATTTTATATATTAATTTGGGTATTTGCAAGGTATTTTTAAAAAGTTATTTTATATTTTCAATTATATCAATAATGATTATCATTATAAACTATATTATGTAATTTTAATGTTTTAGAAGGTAGGAAATTCAATATTATGTTAAATATTTTGGAATTATAATTTAATTTAGATATAGATAAGATATTTTAATAAAAAGTATTTTTCGTCTTCAATTTTTTTGTCAAATAAATTATCTTATTTTATGATATTTTGAGAATTGTCCAATACACAATTTCAATATGAAATAGAGAAATATTTTTATTTTATTATTATTTAATAATGTTAATTTTATTCCTTATTCCTTAAAATAAACAAATATTGTTAATTTTAAATCAATACTAATTATTCTTTAAAATATTTTTTATTTTTTTATTTTTTTATTTTTAACTTTTAAAAATTAAATTATTATTTTAATATTCCATATCTTTTTATTTTCTTCCCAATTTTAATATTTTCAAATCTAAAAAAAATGATATTTATTTATGTATCAATAAATATTTTAAAACAAACAAATAATAACATTGTCCAAAACAAGCTCTAACATTATTCACAATATTGTCCTAACTCTGCTCTTTTATGGTGGCAATATAGTTCTTTTGGCAAGAAACCATTATGATCTTGGCAAGCAACTCAAAATATTCTATGATTTCTATTCCAAGATGGATATGACTGTAAATATCGACAAAAATAAAGTCATGATAATTAAATACAAAATATCACCTATGATACTTTGATTTATGACAACTCCTTGGAGGACATTCCTTCATACAAATATCTTAGAATTGACATCCATCATATGTTCACTTGGAATTATAACATTGAGAAAAGCGCAAACGCAAGTTGGAAACAAATCCAAAAGTAGTTCATAACCTACAACCTCAAGATTAAAGGAAATACTCCCTACCCTATCCTCCCAATTAAAACAATAATTTCCCTAGTGAAAGCATGAGTATGACAAGGTATATTATGTATAAAAAGAAGTTATACAACATGGATGCCAAGATTTTTTCAAAATTGCTTCTATCTCTAGCCAAAATTTCCACCTTCAACTCAAGCAAGGGTGGCATAAGGATACCTAGTCTTGGCTAGACCATTGGGGAACAAAGGAGGAGATAATCTTGCAAAATTTGGATAATATAAAAATATTACTTCCAAATTTAAGGAGAAATTGTGGGAATATAAAGAGGTGGAGGGAAAAAGGAAATTGTGATATTATAAGGAGGTGGTCTAACCCAATCTTGAAAACCAAAATTATATGTTTGTGTTAACTAGTGTTAAGAAGAAATGAACATCGCCAATATTAGAACTAATCCTCATAAGCTTCATAGTGAAACTCAGCATTGGTAAATTCCAAAAACACTATGTGATGAAAGAGTTTGTCACATGTGCAAAGTCTCTTCGGAGACATCTGATAAAATTGGAACGATACAGAGAAGATTAGCATGGCCCCTGCGCAAGGATGACACACACAAATCGAGAAATGGTCCAAATTTTTTAGACTTGTTACACACATATTATACTCCTTTATCTCGTTGGAAGATAATTTTTTGAGAAAAAAACCTAGCCACTGCTCTGAAACTCCTCTGCAACTAATGCCATTGGCTCGGCCCCCTGGCTGCTTCGGTGGGCTCCGCTGACCTCTTGTGGGCAGTGTTTCCTGTTCTGGTCCTACTCCTGCGCGGCGATTTGATTGGGTGTCGCGGCAAATTGGGTTGGCGTGACGCGTTGAGTCGGCCCCCCTGTGAAGTGGAGAAAGGCAAGGATGAAGGTTGGACTCAGGTTAAAATATCCAAAAATTCCCATAAAGCCATTGGACTGGTAATACAAATGGCAATGGCCCTCAGGCAGCCCCTAGAAACCAAACCCCTATCATGGAAGAGCAAGGAAACAAAATTTCTCAGTTAAGCTCAGCAATAGAAGGCACCCAAGAACTAGAGATGCAGAAGGAAGGATCGACCCACAAGGAGTCCCCCTCGGGATCAAAGCATGTGGAAAGTAATGAAGACAGATCAAAAGAGATCCTCATTGAAGAGACAGAGGAAGTGCAAGGTTCGGAGGAATCAGAAGAAGAAGGCGAAATAGGGGCTTCGCAAACCTCAGCCAGAAGATCATTGAGAGGCCGAAAATCTGCTCGGGAAAAAAGAGAGCAAGAGACTTACAAAGACAAACTTCAGGGAAGTCAACCAACCCTCAAGAAACTCTTGGAAAATACTCCGAAGAAGAACAGAAATCAGTCCCAGAGCTCTAGGGGAGCTCACCATCTAAAAAGCAAGTGATGAAGATCGTCTCCTGGAATTGTAGGGGTATGGGGAGCAGAATAAAAGAAGAAGCCATAAGAATTTTGATAAGATCAGAATCTCCCGATCTACTCCTTATCTCAGAGACTAAAATGGAGGACTATGCCTTCCTCTAGATCGATAATAAATTGTGGAAGAAAAGCGAAGGACAAGTAGTCTCAGCTTGAGGTGCTTCAGGTGGACTGGGCACTATTTGGAATGCTAACAAATTCATAAAGATCAAAGAAGTCAAAAACACCCATTGGTTGTTCTCAAAGATACAGCACGTAGAAACAGATATGACTCTCTCCCTCTTTAATGTGTATGCTCCTGTCAGTGCAGGAGAGAAAAAGCACTGCTGGGACTCCATTAGAAGTCTGGCAGATTCTGAAGATTTGGCTAATATAATAATAGCAGGGGATCTAAATCTCACCTTATCATTGTCTGAAAAACGTGGAGGAAGCACTGTTAGGGACCTGACGCGGGAATGGGTTGAGGATTTGCTTCAAGACTGGGACATGATAGATATTAAGCCTACGTCCGGGAAGTACACTTGGACAAACAAAAGAATTGGCCCGGGACATATCGCTGCAAGGTTAGACAGATTCCTTGTTCAAAGTTCTTTTCTTCTTCTTGGTCTAGAGTCTAGAATGCATATTCTCCCTTGTAGTGTTTCCGATCATCGCCCCATTAAACTTGACCTGCTGGCACATTTGGACCAAGGTCCCATTCCATTTAAATTCAGCTCTCATTGGGTCAAGGAACAATCATTCTTGCCTCTGATAAAAGAAAGCTGGAAGCTCCCAGTCAAAGGCTCTGCCTTCTTTGTTTGGGAGGAGAAACTTAGGAGAGTTAAAGCTGCTCTAAAAACTTGGGTAAAAACCTTACCAAATCCTGTTGTGGAAAGGAAAATGATTCAGGAATGACTTGAGATGCATCATCTGGTTTTAGAAAATGTTGAGATCACAAAAGAAATACTTGACAAGGAGGCTAATCTTTAGCACATGCTCCTTAAGGCTAGCTTGGCAGAGGAAGAGTATTGGAGACTGAAATCCCGCAGTCTCTGGCTCAAGGCGGGAGATAGAAACTCTTCCTTCTTCCATAAGCAAGCTCAGGCCCGAAAATGCCTCAACTCCATCTCAGAAATTAAAGTAGAGACCACCACGCATAGAGAAATCCGAAGCATAAAGAATGTTGCCTTCACTCATTTCAAAAACCTCTATAGTGAAGAAGAGGCCTTGGGACATGTTTCTATCCTTGTGAATGAGGTGCCCTCCCTGATTACCGCCAGAAAGAATCAATTCCTGGAAGCTGAGATCTCTAACAATGAAATAAAAAACACCCTCTTCGCTATGGAACCGGACAAGGCCCCGGGTCCTGACGGTTTTACTGCCAGATTCCTGCAGTCCTGTTGGCAGATTGTGGAGAAAGACTTATGCAGAATGATTCGGAAATCTCAAGAGTGTCAGAAAATTGGGGGAAGCACTAATTCGGCCTTCCTGGCCCTCATTCCCAAGGAGAAAGGTGCCAACACCTTCAACAGGTTTCGTCCTATCTCCCTTTGTAATATAGGCTATAAGCTGATTACGAAAGTTATTGCCAACAGATTAAAAATCATTCTCCCAGACATCATTCCTGCGAACCAGGGAGGTTTTATTCAGGGAAGACAGATTGTGGATAACTTTATCCTGGTCCAAGAGGCGATTCACTCTAGTTTGGTTCGCAAAGAGAAAGGAATGGTTGTTAAGTTAGATCTTGAAAATGCCTTTGATAGAGTGAGACATAGTTTTCTGATGGATGTCCTACACAAATTTGGGTTTGGATCCAAATTTATCAACTGGATTAAGGCTTGTATCAACGAGCCATGGATAGCCCCTCTGGTGAATGGGAGGGCCACTGATTTCTTCAAAGCTTCTCGTGGATTGAGGCAAGGGTGTCCTCTATCCCCTCTGCTCTTTGTCCTTCAAGCTTCTATCCTCAGCTTCCTTTTGAACAAAAAGCAACAGGATCAAGAATTAATGGGCCTGAACATTGCGAGAGGAGTTAATAATATAAATCATGCGTTATTCGCGGATGATTCCCTCTTGCTGGGTGTTGCCTCTGTGTCCTCAGCTAAAAGATTTAAAGATGTGGTTGATGACTATTGTGAAGACTCAGGAAGTAGCCTCAATAAAGGCAAATGCCATATCTACTGCTGGAAAACCCCTGCCATCACGCTGCAAGCCATCTCTTGTTGCTTTTGGCCTCCTCATCATGGTCTTCCTTCAAGTATTTGGGTCTCCCTATTTTCCAAAAACGTGTTGTCAGCAGAGATTGGTTGCCCCTGTTGGAAAAGTTTGAATCTAAGATCCACTCCTGGGGATTTAACTGTAGAAATTTTGAATAATTAATCACTTATTCACAGAGATTATCCCGGTTATACACTATTTCAGAATGCATGCATAATACATAACCTCCTCTATGTTGATCATCAATTTTGCGGAATTAAAAACAATGAAACATCAATCGCATGTGCACATTAACACAGTATGTAACCCGGGGAAAGCACACAGCTGAAAACCCCACACTATCTGTATATTATAATGATTGAGAACATGTAACAATACATAGTACAATACTCCTCACAAGTACTCAATACTATCTTGACCTGTTACACACAAACTAGCTCAGATCTGAAGCCTCAAATCTCCTCCACTGTTTGCCTGCCTCCACTGCGCAATCCTGCATGAGAATAATGATGAATGGCTAAAGAAAACTCATATTCCTTGGTTGAACCATGCAATCCTCATTGGCATTACTCAATCCCACTGATTATGCAAGATCTCATGCACAACTATAGTCACAACTGATAGTAATCTCAACCTCTAACACCTGTCTCCACTGAACTGTCCATGCACTGAGTTAACTGATGTATTCTTTAGTTGCTTTATGAGTTAATAGTTAGTGAATTAATTTAACAATTAATTCACATCACTCATCACTAGTTTATTCTTTAGTTAGACTAAAATACAACTAGTTCGACCAAGTCAAACTGAACACAACTCCATCAACTCCACAATCAACTCCACCAAACTCAACCACATGAGTTCTAACTGAAGTCCTACATGCAATAGCTCAACTGACCCACAAGAAAAGCATATTTCCTTCTGACAGCTGCATGTTCCACATCTGTAGCTCAAACTGAAGTGCTCCAACAGGATAAGATAATGTTTATAGTCCAAATATTATTATGAGATAATAATATTTGATTGTTCTATTTTTAGCCTGGCAGTCTAAAAACAGAAATTGTCTATATGTCCAAAAATAGAAGTCCATCTATGTTTACCAACATGACCAATCATCCACAAATAGCATCCTGCAACTCATATACCATGATCCATATGTCTAAAAATAGACTTTGCGCCAAAAATAGCCTGCGGGCCCACTTAGTGAAGGCGACTCCTTTTCACTAAGCTCCATCATCTTGTTGCATTTTCAACACTCCCTCTCAACAAGATATGGATTATCTGCAATCCCTATCCTGCAACTCTAGAATGTTCTGCATGCAACACATTTTCCCGGTCCACTTGCTCCAACAACACTTGGAACAAAAACACTCCCAACTGACCACTCTATTGGGCTAGGAACATACTCTGATGCTGAAGCTCTGTTTGCTACTGACAAGTGCTCCCTCTCTGACATCTACGCTACTGCAACATCTCCATGCATCTCGTACCATTGCATAATTCTCTGTGCCACCTAGCACTTGTGCAAAACACTTGTGCCTCTCACATTGCTATAGCCTGCTAGCTATGCACTATCCTGGGATTCCATACACTGTCGTTCTCTCTATTGCTACATCCACATATGTCTCTAGCCGATCAGTCAGTTCCTGCTACTCCACATCAGGGCTCCCATAGAAAGGTCTCATCCAATAGGTTGGGTACCTCAAGGATCCTGCCCCTCCTCCTTGGGACGATCAATCCACATCACCCCACCTCCTACCTGGAGGTATGGCTGCATGCGATCCCTCAGCCCACCTAGCTCGAAGTTTCCCCCTACTGGAGGTCTCTGCATGAGTAGATGTCTCTACTCGATCTCCTCTAAGCTTCCCTTGTTGTGGCTGCCCCACAACCTCCTGAAGTTGTTACACCAATCATGGCTCCTCCACAATTGTCTGAGACTTCTTCTGGCTTTGCATGTTGAGAGGTAATATACACTCCCTCTCAACCACCAAGTCTCCATCAGTTGCCTCACTGCTCAAGGCTTTGCATGCATCTTGAACCTCAAGAGAATATAGGTTCTTGACCGATGAACCAATCTGCTTCACCTGTCTAGTGATGATGTGTCTAAGGAAAACCTTTCCCTTACTGAAGACTACATCACACCCTTTGTCTTCTAGCATCGCGATCGACACCAAGCTTCTCTTCAGTCCTAGTACATACTTGACATCGGTCAAGGTAAGGCGAGCTCCATGCTCCCTCTGAAAAATAATTGTGCCTACACCTAAGACACTATACTTCTCATCATTACCCATTGCTATGATTATCTGGAGATCTTTCTCCTCCAAAGTATTGAACAAACTCTTGTCATCGGTCATGTGGAAAGAAGCTCCACTGTCAAGAAACCAACCACTTCCCACCATGGATGAAACCATGCATGCGAAGAGTGTGAAATCCAACTCGAACT
This sequence comes from Pinus tabuliformis, assembly GCA_031772625.1. Lineage (NCBI taxonomy): Eukaryota > Viridiplantae > Streptophyta > Pinopsida > Pinales > Pinaceae > Pinus > Pinus tabuliformis. Next base: position 242,148,914 of record CM062815.1, read on the forward strand.
GTGAAGCAAGTGCCTCACCTTCAGATCCTTCCCCGAATCCCTTCTTGGATTTCTTCTTTGGGCAATTAGTAGCATAATGGCCCAACTCATGGCAACGAAAGCATCTCACCTTCGACTTTTCAACCTTGTTCCCATCATTGGAAGAACTAGATTCAGAAAGAGAACCCTTCTCCTTCCCCTTCTTCACCTTACTCGCTAAGGCACAATTTTCCTCATCATGCATGGATGAAGAATTGTCTCTGGTGCTCCATCTGATCTCCTCTTGCACAAGATCTGACCAAAGTCTCTCCCATCCTGGAAATTTCTCCTGACCATTGACAGAGTCCTAATAGGAATTCCAACTCTTCGGAAGACCAAGGAGATCCAAGCTCACCAAGTCCTCATCATCGACAGCCACCCCCACACTTCCCAGCTCATCCCGGTATTGGGTGAACTTCATGAGATACGTAGGCATACTGTCTCCATTCTCACACTTAATGTTTCTGTGTTTATCCTTGAGCGCCAACTTCCTTTGGTCACTCTTGCTTTAGAATAGATCTATCAATGCTTTCCAGATCAAGTATGGAGAAGCCTTTCCATGCAGGCTGGATATAATGTGATCCTTCATGCCCTCCAACAGAATCCTTCGACACTTTGTTGTCTTCTTTTGCCAAGCCACAACTTCAGCAGCATCAGTAGGTTTTGGGACTTCAGCATCTATGAAATCCTTCAACCCATTGTCATCTAACACCACCTCCATCTTGTCTTTCCATGCAATATAATTCGAGCTGCCATCAAGAGAATACTCCAATCACAATCTCTTGAAAGACATTTCAACTTTGACACCAAGAAAACACTGCTACAAATTCGAATTCCACCAGCTCAAAACTCAACCACCTCTGATCTAAAATTCATGAGAACAAAGTATTTCGCGTACAGAGATTGATTATATGGGCTTTTATCGGATATCTAACCTTCCAAAGGAAGGATGAATCCAGAGGCTACCTGGCCTGATTACAGACTCTGCCTGAAGAAATAAAATGTAAACACTTTCTGAATAATAGATCTGATGATCAACTACTCTGATACCATGTAGAAATTTTGAATAATTAAACACTTATTCATAAAGATTATCCTAATTATACACTATTGCAAAATGCATGCATAATACCTAACCTCCTCTACGTTGATCATCAATTTTTCGGAATTAAAAACAATGAAACATCAATCGCATGCGCACATTAACACAATATGTAACCCGGGGAAAGAATACAGCTGAAAACCCCACACTATCCATATATTATAATGATTGAGAACATGTAACAATACATAGTACAATACTCCTCACAAGTACTCAGTACTATCTCCACCTGCTACACACAAACTAGCTCAGATCTGAAGCTTCAAATCTCCTCCACTGTTTGCCTACCTCCACTGCGCAATCGTGCATGAGAATAATGATGAATGGCTGAAGAAAACTCGTATTCCTTGGCTGAACCACACAATCCTCATTGGAATTACTCAATCCCACTGATTGTGCAAGATCTCATGCACAACTATAGTCACAACTGATAGCAATCTCAACCTATAACACCTGTCTCCACTGAACTGTCCATGCACTGAGTTAACCGATGTATTATTTAGTTGCTTTATGAGTTAATAATTAGTGAATTAATTTAACAATTAATTCACATCACTCATCACTAGTGTATTCTTTAGTTAGACTAAAATACAACTAGTTCAACTAAGTCAATCTAAACACAACTCCATCAACTCCACAATCAACTCCACCAAACTCAACCACATGAGTTCTAACTGAAATCTTGCATGCAATAGCTCAACTGACCCACAAGAAAAGCATATTTCCTTCTGATAGCTGCATGTGCCACATTTGTAGCTCAAACTGAAGTGCTCCAAGAGGATAAGATAATGTTTATAGTCCAAATATTATTATGAGACAATAATATTCGACTGTTCTATTTTTAGCCTGGTAGTCTAAAAACAGAAACCGCCTATATGTCTAAAAATAGAAGTCCATCTATTTTTACCAACATGACCAATCATCCACAAATAGCATCCTGCAACTCATAGACCATGATCCATATGTTTAAAAATAGACATAGTCTAAAAATAGACTTTGCGCCAAAAATAGCATGCAGGCCCACTTAGTGAAGGCAACTCCTTTTCACTAAGCTCCATCATCTTGTTGCATTTTCAACATTAACTAGCTTAATCTGGCAAGCAAGTCAGTGCTTATAAAAGCAGTCCTAAACAACCTCCCCATCTATCAGTTTGCTGTGATGCTGGCTCCAGTTGGAATTATGAAGAAAATGGACGATCATATAAGAAAATTCTTTTGGAAGGGCAGGAAAGAAAATGAAAAGAAAATCCCTTTAATAAGCTGGGCTAAAATCTCCATGCCCAGGTTGGAAGGTGGATTGAATTCTAAGAATATTTTCACGCAGAACATTGCGTTGGGAGCAAAGCTGATCTGGAGGATAATCGCCCCAAATCCGGGGTGGGCTCAACTCGCCTTGTGGAAAAATTCTTTCGTGGGCAGAGAAAAAGGTGTCTGGACCATCCCATAGCAAACTTTGGCTTGCTAATTCAAAAGCTCTGTGCAAAATCTTCCTTCTTAATTAGCCAACATGCACATTGGATCCCTGGTAATGGCAAGCAAATTATAATATTGGAGGATCGTATAATGGGCTGCGATCCTCTAGCTGATGATTGTTCCCTGACTTTGTTGAAAGACTGGATGTACATAGTAGGTTACATTACTCCGTGGGATATTTCTAATTGGGAGAATGGAGACTGGCATAGCTGGATTAAAAATTGAGGTGCCCCAGATTCTGTCCAACGGTTTTTCAATCTTCTTAGACTTCTTAAATGGCAAGGCTCCTTTGAACAACAGGAAATTGGATACCCATGGCTGGGGTCCGATCCTTGGGTGTTATTCAGTCTCTCAGGGTTACAGGCAGATCTTATCACATCCCCACGTTCCTCTAGATCTGAAACCATGGAAAGGGATTTGGTCCCAGTCTTCGCTTCCTAAAATCGACTACTTCTGTTGGCTCCTATGTCATCAGAGAATCTTGACTGATGATAGATTACAGAAAAGAGGCTATCTAGGCCCCTCTCGTTGCTCGTTGTGTGGAGAAAATGTAGAAACTACTGCACACCTGATGCTCAAATGTAAATTCGTGGCAGATCTTTGGAATGAGGCCTTAGGCCCATGGAGTTTGGATTTCGTCCTCCCCAATAGCATTCCCGATCTGTTTTCGAACTGGTTGCATTCGTATCCTGGAGGCTCTCCACAGAATGTACATATCAAAGCTGCCTGGTGCATTCTTCCTAAACTAATTTGTTGGCACACCTGGTTGGAAAGAAATCAGAGGATTTTCAAAGATAAGAAGAGAGATCACAAGATTGTCTGGGTTAAAATCAAAAGACAATTAAAGGAATGTGTCAGAGATCAGCTGGACGGGGCAGGCCCGAGAGACCATGATGCTGCTTGGAGTGATATCTTGGACCTCTGATTCATTGAAATTTCCAGGGCTCCCTTTCCTCTCAAAGAATGGAAAATTAGACTTAATGCATCAGATTTCTTGGCTCTTTGCACAAAGAAGGTGCATACAATTCTCTTCTTTGATGAGGAAGCTAAAGGTAATCCGAGCAGTTCCGGAGCTAGTGGAGTTGTTAAAAAATCTGATGGCAGAACTATTCTTAGATATGCCTGGGGAGTGGGATTCAATACTAGCATCCAAGCTGAATCCCTGGCCCTTCTCCAAGGTCTGAAGCAACTTAAATATCTCGGTATCAACGATGCAATTGTGATGGGAGACTCTTAGTCTATCATAAAAATCATTGTAGATAGCTCTTCCCCTTCAGATCTAAGATTGTCCAGATTGATCAACAGAATAAGAACCCTATGAAATTCCTTCCAGAGCTTGAATTTCTATCATGTCAAGAGAGACAACAACAAAGATGTTGATGCTAAAGGTAATAAAGCTGTTCTCCTTCCCCTCGGAGTCATCCTCAGAGATGGAGAAGAAGGCTGGGATCCCATTCCTTAACTATCTGGTGAATATGTTTTACTATCTTTTTTTGGAGCAGTTTGTCTGCATTTTTAAAGTGGGAAAGATAGAGGCGGTTGCCCAAAAAATAGCTTGTAAAAATCTCTGGTGTAGCAAAGAAAAAGACACATCAGTCCTAGCCAAGGAATTTTCTGGACTTTGGTTAGCATTTTGTAATCAATTTTGAGGCATTTTGGCCAAAAATTAATATATCACTCTATCTGTTTCTGTAAAAAAAAAAAAATAGTTTGTCACATGTGCAATGCTAGAGGGTTGAAGATGAATTTTTTTTTCTCTTAGATTGTCCATCTTATACTCACATTCGATCTAATTTTCAAAATATTTGTCGCACTACCAACCTTCTTGACCTTTTATCTTAGAAAAACTATGGTGATATGAGAGAGTTTATCTTACTTTTTTTAGCATAGAAATAAAATGCTAAAAAATTATAATTAATCTCTTACCTTCGTAAGGTCGAGGATACCATATAAGTCTTAGTGGAAGCTAATCATGGTCATCATATCTTACTAAAAAAAAAATTGAATAACTAAATTTAATAGTCATCACATAATTTATATTGTTAATTTGTATCTATATATATATATATATATATATATATATATATATATATATATATATATATATATATAGATATATAGATATAGATATAATATTTAAAATTGAATTTCACTTCATGAAGGAGCGGGGGACCTGGTGGCTAAAACCCTATCCGCCTTCGCCTCGTATTTCATGTTTTCTTCTCTCTTTTTTCAACTGGTTCATGCTTCACCATGACCACTTGCAGGTGTTGTTCTTGGTGTTGGGGTTTTTTATTGCTAGTGCTACCTCAATTTGTTGGAGCTGCTCTCATTGACACGATTCTCATGTTCAGGTTTTGTCATGTTGGTCATGGTTGCTCGCCTGGGTACATCCGTTGTCTTCTTCATTACTCCATTGTCATCACCTATTCCCATAGGCATCCTCTGGTTGGGGTTTTCTACTAATATGGCATGGTCTGTTTCTTTGACTCTGGGGTTCGTGTTTCTGGCTACGGCCTAGCCGACATCTTCCTCTAGTATCTTCCATCGATGCCACCTGCGTGTTGGGCTCGTTTGTGGCGTGGTACAGTTTGAGGGTTCTGTTGAGGCCTAGTTGGGGTTGTGGGCCCTTATTTTGGGTTCAACCCATGATATATTTTGATCCCTTTGGGGATTTATTGCTGGAAGGCCTTTGTGCTCATTTGTTGTATTTTTTTGACGGGTTTCAGCCCTTAACAAAATTACAGGTTTTTTGAGGGAGAAAATTATAAAAATTAATTTGAGTGATTGGTATTTCCTAGGGGGAGTTTAATTGGCGACCCTAGTGTTATGAATTATGATTTGAACTATTAGATTCAAGGTTTAAAACTCTCATATTCAACCCAAAAAAAACATACTTGGTCTTTTTATCTTGTTCTTCTATTATTGTTTTGGTTTATTTGTATGGAGTTCAAGCTCATATAGTCTTATACTTTTATAACTGATTGTTTGAGAGCTTCATGTTGGAAACCCTAACGCCTTCAATTTTTGCCTTTTTATTGAGAAATGTTCCATTGCAGGACTATGCCATTTGTTGGAAACCCCCTCATTTTGTATCTTTTGATGCAAATTTGGTAAAAAGGGGGAACTTCTTTTGCAATAGGGCTCTTCTTGCATCCAAGATGAGGCCATTTTTCTAGATCTATTGAACTTTTCGGTCTTTGTGAGGCCAATTTTAGGGGGTTCTTTCTATCTACAAGTGAAAGCCATCAATATAGTCTTTACGCTCACTACCAGAATTCAATATCAGATAGGAATCCCCTTCGTTTTTGAGTGGCTCTTATACAAAGGTAGGCAACTTCAAGAAGGGAATACACTTAAAGATTACAACATAGCCAAGGATGATTCAATCTGCCTAGTTTCAAGATTAAACTATGGAGCCAAAGGTTGGGGTGAGTCCTTTGCCTCTTAGTGGAAATCCTTTAAGAATTCCCTCAGACAAGGGCTCTCACATTCGACTCTCAAAGAGTTCTCACGACCAACCTTCATAGTGTATCAAGCAGAAAAAACTCCAACTGTCAAAGTGGATCATCCACAATCCTTTCGCTTCTTTTATGTATTATTTATGACATGCCATCATTTTATGTCTTAATGGGTTATGGCCATTGATGCTTCTGGAATGGATGCATAAAACTTAGTCCCTGAATAGATATTTTCTTTTTGTTTGAAGGGTTTCTTTATGGTGTATTTTAAATACCTTCAAGATTATCGTAAGGTTTTTTTATCAAGGACCTTGGTTTTGGGGCCGATCTGATATTTTTTGTAAGTCATGGGTTCTTGGTTCTAGCCCTCTTTCTATGACAACTCTGTACACTCCGATTTGGGTAAGACTCCCAAATTTCCCTCTTCATTTGCTACATCTAAATATTCTAGTTGACGTGGGTAACTTTCTCGACCATTTTATTAAGATATACTTAGACAAGCTTGAGAGGGGTATTATAACCTTTTCCCGCATGTGTGTTGAAATAGACCTCAACAAGCCATTGCTGGATAAAATCCTTCTTGAGTGGGACAACAATTTTCTTTTGTAGTCGGTGGACTATGAGAACATTGATTTTTGTTGCAAGATCTATCAACATCCCGATCACCTTCAAAATGCCTATCCTTCTTCTCAAGGGCCCTCTTCCATCTCAGATGCCAAGCAAAAGAGCCATGGATGGCAATACCGAAAAGATATAAGAGGATCTCATAATTCTTCGGCTCACAAGCAAGAAAACATGCAACAATACAAGACTCCTACCACCAAATTGAATCCTTCAAACTTAGTTCAACCACATGTTGCATCATCTCATCCCTTAAATGAGATGGTCCATGGTCCACCCCTTGACTGGAAATGAAAGAGACTCCACCATACTCTTAGCTTTGTCAATGAGTGGGTACAAATGTTTCTAGGAATCAGATCACTCAGATAGTGATAAGGAAATAAAAGATATTATAAACCTCGAGTAATGGAATTGTCTCAAAGAAATGTAGTCATGGTGTCCACTACATCTGTTCATGATAACTCCTCGAAATGGATTGATGTCAGCAGTAGAAAAGGAAAAAAAGAAAAACCCATGATTAATCCTAGTATTTGAGACTAGGAATTTAGTAAGTGTATTGTCTTGAATTGTGTTGATCTGTGATTGATGGAATGATGTAATTTGCGATTTTGAGGTAATACACATTAACTTACTATATATATATATAGAATGATTTAGATTAAAGCTGAAATGAAACACACTAATTGCTAATAAACCTGATATTATATTTAATGATATGTTAATTTGATATAATATATCAGTAATTGTTAACTTGATGGATTAAAATGTCAGAATCCATGAAGGTATTTACAACAAGTAAATATTTCATTAAAATTTTGAAATTAAATAAGACTAGCCTATATCCGTTTTATCTTTGGATGTATTAAGCAACGAGAGGGAACAAATCTCTCAAGGCGCAAACCTCTTTTTTTAGTGCCAAACTTGGGAGAATATTGAGTTAAGATGGATCTAGGCTAGCCCAAAAACCACTAAAGGTAAATTTTATTTTAATAATTATTTATTTTATTTTATTTTTATGTAATTTGACGAGTCAAAATATTACATCTCTTCCATACTGGGTTGGAGAGTGTCTCCCAATGCAAAAATATATTAGCTTAGATCCATCTTAACTCTGGATCTACCAAGCGCTCAGAGGGATCCAATTTCTTGAGTCAAAATGTTTACATAACATAACAATACAAGACATTACAACATCTCCACTAGGCTAGAGAGGGGGTAACCATTTTCACCATTCAGTGATATAGTTTCAAAAAAGAATGTCATTTTTTGTTATTTAAAATAAATTTTTGAATGTATAACAGATTCAACACCTTGAAAAATCCTTGAGACACTCGAATTTTACAAATTAAACAACTTAAAATCAAGTTTAAAAAAAAATTGTGCCAGATTTTATTTAAAATTAATCAGAAAAATAATTGTGAAATAAATAATTTCATCTATAAAATAAACTATACTAACTAACATAAAACTTACGTTTTAATTATTTAAATTATATTTAACTAAATCTAATAAACAATATATTAATTATATTATTTAATTTCGAAAAAAATGATAAATAGGTTATCTTAGAAGAAATTTGAGATCAAATCACACGTATTATATCTATATTTTTAAAGGTATACAAGCACACACAAATTACTTTAACCAGGTTAACTAAAATTTCAGACCTGAACAAAACCCCAATATTAATTAACAAACACTTTCCTTAGACAACAACTTGATTAAAAATCATTAAATTTATATAACCATGACCTAGCCATGATCCCATGTCGTGAGGAATGTTACTCGAAAAAACCCCGCGGAAAGCGAATGGAGATGCACCAATCACCTCACGGGGGTTCGGTAGGTGTACGATGTGGTGGTTGATAGGAAAGTCGTTTGGTATAAAGTGTGGCGTGATGGTGGAAGAGAGACATAGAGTATGTCTTTTTGCAAGGTAATGGCAATTTTTATGTAAAGGAATTGTAATTAGGTCCACTCAAGTTGTGTGCATGTAAAGGAACTATATGTTGAACTTAAAACTGTTCACACATCACACATACATCCTAATAAGAAGCCAAAAAAATTGGTCAAATAAATTGAGATCAAAGCCAAAGAATTTGTTGAGCACACAATCATGCAAGTTTATATTTTTATATTTTTACATATTTTTTTAAGAATTTAAACTCTCTTTTTTCATGTTATATATATTTTTTCACATTATATATATAAAAAATATAGTTGTTTCTATCTCACTATTTCAAGTAAATTAGAATTTTTGTTAATAAAATATTAGTAGTAATTGTATCAAATATTGCAAAGGAAACGTTGTAAGGCAATAACATATAGCACTAATTAATGCTTTTTTGACAACTATTGAAAGACAAAAAATATCAACAAAAGGAATTGACCATGCTACAACAAAATATTGCAATAATGCTTCTATGAGCATATAACACTAATTAATGCTTCTTTGACAACTATTGAAAGACAAAAAAATATCAACAAAAGGCAAGGGCCATGCTACATTGAAATACTAAAATAATGCTTCCATGAGCTTTACAAATCATGAGGCCTATGTTGAAGTTAAAGATGCATGGATATTTTTTCTCTTGAGAATATGTTATTTTATGTTATCTTTTCTTTAGGTACTCTTCTTGCCAATGTGAAGAATTGTAAGATTGTACTATAATGAACTTAGCTTTTGTACAAATCCTACTTCCATATTGATAAGGGTTTTATATGGATGTTGTAAAAAAAAAAATGTTAATTTGATATGTTATTTTCTTTGTGAGTTCTTGACCTATTAAAGGTTGTTTGATCTACTATTTTTTGATTCTATTTATGTGTTTCTTAAAAGAAAGTGATTTATATTTCAACAGTTGATATGAATTTGGTCACTTGTGTTCTTTGTGTAGATAATAAAAAATAATAAGGCTTATTTTATCCATTGTAACACAATTTGTACTTGAAAATGACTAAGCAAAACGAATATAAAGAATATAACTTGAGTCTAGGAAACACTCTGAAAAAGCTAGGCATAAAACTAAACAAATAAAATAACCCCAAAAATACGTCAACTTTTATAAAAAGTCTAAGAAAACATTTCTGGATTAAGCCTACCTCATAGACATCAAAATGAACATAAAGGCATGTAAATTAATGGCATTCAATAAGTAAATATGAAATTCTAGCATGTAAATGCCTTTATCTTTCTTGAGAACCCTCTCTTGGAAAAAATCGACCTTAGATGATCAAAATGATGTATATTTCTTTTCTTTGACATCATTCTTAGCTCTCACCAAGTTTTTCACGTTTTCCAAAGTTTGACTATTAAACTCTAGTTATTTTAGGGCTGTGTTGGATTGACTCTAAGTATATTATGATTACTCACCCATTGTAACATGGATTTTATCCAAATTCTAATGTGTCTCTATTCATATGTCAAATTTCTATTTCATCGTTACTATATTTTGTGATAATGCATACACTTTAAACCATTCAATTTCCCTGCTTCACTATAGTTTGCTAAAATCATTTCTTTCAAGTGCTACATACTCTAAAATAAATGGCATCAAGTCCCAAATTATGGTTTATTCTTCGATTGATACAACATAAATGCTTTCACCATGGCTGCAAAGTGCAAAGCCTACATAATCTTGCATGCTTATGATATTAAACTTGATATACATGGATAATAGTCTTAGTCAATGTAAACCAATAAAAATAAAAATAAAAAAATATGTAGATGTGATTGTTCATACTCAAACCTAGAGGTGTTGTCTCCATTGACTCAACAAATATTGTTGCAAGTACATTATGATCATATTCAAGTGTAAATAATGTACTTATGATCATATTCAAGCATAAATAATGTCTTAAGTTTTGCTCAAATTTTTTTATGAACTAGTTAAAGGATTTTAGTATGATTGGTTTCGTGAACAATTTATTTAGCTATGTGAGTTTAAGTTTTCAAAGACATGTAATTGGCACATTTGTGGCATTTATGAAATAATTGTATCTAGTGTAAGAGTGGCAAATCTTTCAGAATTATTAATTCTAACATATCTTTCAAAATTACCAATTCTCGAGAGTAACAAGTCATCTAACCGATTCGAAAAGGAACATTGATTTTAAGAGATTTACTGGAGCGATGGCGAACCCTAGATCCTCCGTCTCCGTGCCCTCGGCTGCCGTCGGCTCTCGGCATGCTCTGAGTGAGAAGGGGTTGGAGAGTTCTAAGCTAAGACTTAAGGGTTATCTCTCAGAAGCAGATCAGCAGCATGATTTAGCCATGTTCACCGACTTGAACCTCAGCAATGATGCCTCCATGCCTCATGCCGCCGCAGAGTTTCAGATTGTTCCGGATGCGATGGGGACGGAGAGATCTGGGCAAGGATCAAAGGGCTTTCACTCAAATGCAGGCATACAAGATTCCCAAGCCATCATCACGGGTGCTGCAGATCTAAAAGAATCTGCAATCCTCTTAGCCGAAGGCTCCCGGAAAGCCTGGACCAGGCCCCCTATCTCCACGACGCGCCTTTGCAGGCCCCTTTCGATGGTTGGAGCAACGAACAAGATAGATCGTTCAGATCCCTTGGCCTGTCCTCTGTCCAGAGTTACCAGAAAGGAAGGGTTGGCGTCTATCAGATGCATGCAGCCCCTGCCACCTAGACAACTGCGGGATCCAAAAATTAATCAAGGTATTTGCCTTTCCTCTCCACAGATCGATTGGGGAAAAAGGCTTTCAGAAACTTCCTCTTCCTTCCAGATTCAAATCAGGCTTATTTCTGGCAAAACTATGCTTCAATGGGTCTGCCAGACGGATCTAGTGCGGAATCTCAAGCATGCATTGAACATCAAACTGGGGATCCTGTCTGCAGCTCAAAGGCTTCTCTACGAAGGTAAACATCTTGAGGATCTCTTCCCTATTTCTTCTTATGGCATTGTGAAAGATGCATCTATTATCTTAACCCTTCGGCTTCGAGGAGGAGCTGTGGGAGAGCCTTCTTCAGCTAAGGATTTTTCGTACAAAGATGCCGTCCATGCCAAACAGTCTGAAAAGACAGATCCACCAATGCAGTATTCACCCAAGCCTTTCTTGGTTGACAAAGTGGAGGAAGTCCCCTCAGTTGAGATCTCTTATCCTGATCTTGAAGACGAAACCCAGAAATTTGCTGAAAGGGCCATCATCTGCAGATTCAATGGGCTCTGGCCGTGCTCACAGGATCTGTATGACTGGATCAAAGATAACTGGACTGACCGTTGCAAGGTTTACTTCTGTGCAAAAGGATATTTCATAGTGTTGTTTGACGACCTCGAGCATTGCTACAATGCCCTCGACGAAGGACCTTGGTTCATGGGAGAAGCTGGCCTCTTCCTCACTCCATGGTTTCCAGACTTTGACCCAGCCACAGCAGTTATCACCAAAGCACCGGTCTGGATCAGACTTCCAAACCTCCCGGTTCACCTATGGCGTACAGAAGTATACAGGCAAATCGGCAATACCTTGGGTAGCTTTCTCACGGGAGACTATAAGAGAGAGAGGCAGGGGCTTTATACATATGCCAGAGTCTGTGTGGAGCTTGATTTAAGCAAGGGATTGCCAGAGTACATCAATCTCAAGATCAAGGACTTTATCTGGACCCAGTTTTTAGAATACGAAAACACCGCCTTCAGATGCCGTCATTGTCACCTAACAGGGCATCTGCATCACTCCTGCCCATCACTGTCAGCAAGAGCGAAAAAGGGCCTCTTCGCTCAATCTAAGCCCAAGCGTTGGGCTCCTTGTCCTCAGCAGCCAGCTGGAAGCTCCAGCTCCCCTTGTATGAAGAAGGAGGAAAGAGAGTCAGAACCAGATCAGGCGCAGCAGCCGATGGAACCGCCACCGGTCAACATGGGGATCTCCCAGGTCTCAGCAATCTCCCAGAAACGTCCCCATGAGACTTCTTCCTCGGATTCAGAGAAGGATTCCCCGATGATAGAGAATTCCAGTCTTCAAGTTGTTCTAGCCCATCCTCCCCAGGATGGCTGGACAAAAGTCAACAAAAAGAAAGGGAAAAAACATTGTGGAGCAGTCATTGCCCCGCTGGGGTAACAGCCTGACAGTTTGTTTTTTCTAGCGAATCTGTTGTTGTAGCTGAGCTTGTATCTTCCTCCGAGACTGAGGTTGATGATCCCATCATTTCCGGTCTGTCGGTCTTTTGTTTTTCCTGTAGCTCTTTGATTGTATCTTTCTTCCGGGACCGAGGTTGATGATTCCATCATTTCCGGTCCGACGGTCTTTTGCCTTTCCAGATTGTACAATATTTTACTTAATAGATTTAGTCTTTACCGAGAAAAAAAATTACCAATTCTCCATAAATTCTCATTCATATTAAAAAAAATATCTATAAATAAAACTTGTCTCAACTTTGGTGTTCAACATTTTGCACCTTTTGTGTCTACCATGGATAGGAAATATATTATAAATAATCAACATATGCACCCTTTGTGTCTACAATGCGTGGGAAATATATTATAAGTAATCCCATGAGTTTTGTTACTTGAATGGATATCAAAGGCATGGGCATCTCAAATGATACCTCACCAAAATCAAATCCCACTTATAACTATCATTCAAAGAAAGATGCAAAGTAAAAACAACAATAATATTGTTGGTATTAACATGTACTTACAGCTTGGTACATGTAGCTGTCCAACTCGTCAATTGAATCCTCAAGGGGCAGCAGATTGTCCTATAAACAAATAGACATATTCAATGTAAATTGATCCTGATTTTCAATGTATAATAAATGTGAAAAAAATAAAAACCTAAATATCTATAATTTCGTTCGTCCTTTCAATTAAAAAAAATTATATTAAATATAATTACTTTTCAATATGAAATTTCTCTTTATAATACTAGGATATTATAATATTAATAATAGTATAATTTTATTCACTTTAATGAAAACATAATTTTATTCAACTTAATGATAAAAAAATTTTATTCATATTAGTCCACCGTCAATGACAGATAATTGTTGCCATTTGAAACTTTAATTGAAAGTGTGTAGTTGGTTGGAACACTATGCATTCAATGGTCAGCTAATGTCACATCTTGGCTTGATCCAAAGATTTAGCCCATCCCTAGTCATCAAGAGTGTAAATGTAGGACCATATTTCACTTGTTCACCTTGGATACTGTCAAATTTGAAGAAGCAAATGAGAACAACAACAACAATGGTCATTTTCATGTATGCAAACTCTTTGCCAAGACATATGCGAGGGCGAGCCTACAAACTAACCACATTGGTTAGTCATGGTTTGTTTCTTATACATGAGTTTGGAGTTTTTTCGTATATTTTATTGTCTAATTTGTCTAAATTTTGGCAGAGATTTGTTCGAATCACACATTTAAGTTGGAAACTCTATACTATTAAAATACTTTATGATTTTTTTTAATTTTATTTATTTTTTATTTTATTTATTTATTTATTTATTTATTTTTTTTCCCTTAAGGAAAAAGTCGTAATTTTATTCAAATTGATAAAATTACATTTTGTAGATGCCTGAGGCATATTCAAAATGGCTGATCCTGTATTGCCAGGCAGCTAACAGAGTAAATAAAAAACACAAATTTGCATTGACTGTTCCTGTTGTGACAGGAAACTACAAGATATGGATGAAAAGGAAAAGAGAAACCTTAAGACTAGACTTTTCTGCCCTTCTTCTTCTCCACCCGACACCAACCACCAGAGTTGGGAGTGGGTGAAATAATAGCTAGTTGATTTTCCATTGGAATTAGTTGGAGTTCTTTGTCAGATTCCGAGCCCTTTGATCCATGGGTTCTTTTGATGCCACTTATTTCCATTTGTGGCTCTCGTTGCAGATCCGAAATGTGAGGCCCCGGGTGTGTAGCTGGAGCGCCCTCCTCCTGAATAAATGTCTGTCTCATTTGAGTATCAGGTTCTGTCTGATTCTCTGTAGGCTCCACGATTGTGTCTTCTTCTTCCACTGGTTCGGTTTGCTGCCAGCCTTTGGGCTTTTTCTGTTGTTTCTTGGTTTCCCTGATGTCCTTTCGAGAAAAAGGGCGGTCATATTGAAGGTGCCATGTTTGCATGCATCCCCTGCACCGGAACACTGTGTTCTCATAGTCGAGCTGTTGTATCCATTGAGTGTTATTGAAGTTCAACTTGATGTAGTCGGGTAACCCCTGACTCAGGTCCACTTCTACACATATTCTGGCAAATGTAAATATTCCCCCAATAGCTCTGCCTTCAACCATTTTTAGGAATTTCCCCAGGGAATCCCCAATGGCAGCTAATACTTTGTGATGCCAAAAGTGTAGCGGGAGACCATGTAGCCTCACCCATACAGGCATCATTGAGACTTTCATTGTATTAGCGTCGAAATCCGGAAACCAGGGGGTAAGGAAGAGGCCAGCACTGCCCCAGAACCAAGGCCCCTGATTAATAATGTTGTCTCGTTCTTGTTCTGTATTAAATCTGACTATGAAGTACCCTTTGGGACAAAGGTAAATTTCACAGCTTGATGTCCATGTTGTATAGATCCATTGGTGCAGGGCATCTGATTTTGGCCAGAAGCCATTAAATCTGCAAATAATTGCATTTTTACATAAATCAGAATGTAAACTAGTTACCTCTGGTATAGAGACTTGTAGCATTGGTGATTCTGGCTTTTGTTCAACAATGTAGGGTCCAGGCGCCTCTGATGGTGGTGCTTCTTTATTTTTCATTTTTTCTTTCCCTTTCACAGCATCCCGAAAGGAACCTGTATTCTTCGAGCTGGTTCCAGTGCTCCCGCCACGCAGACGGAGATTTAAAATAATGGTTGAATCTTTAGTAATGCCATATTGCTGGAGAGTTTGTTTGTCCTGCAAACTGTATCCTGCGTATATAAGATTTTGGTATTGTGCTGGGGTTCCAAGATATCCCTGGATTTCCTTTTTTAACCCATGAATGCTCGATCCCTTACTGAGCTGCATGCAGTGGTGTTTACCCTCAGTTGTTTTAATGAAGATCTGGACCAGATCTACATCCAAACTGAGTAGATCGATCTTGTGGGGTTCTCGTTTTGCTGGATCTAGCCAGCCGGGAGGAAGTAGCGGAATATTTTGTTCAATCCTCGTCTGCGCATCCTTTTCCAGCCAGTACAATTCGCCCTTGTCTTTAAGCCCGAGTATAGATTCAGAATCAGAGTGGTCTTGCAGATCTGGGTGTTGTCGAGTTATTTCGTCCTCTGCATGTCTGGTTATACCCCGTGACAGATGACCCCATGCTTGATCTTCGAACAATCTGTTTGAGGACTGCCAGAATGTGACAGATCGGCCCCACAGCTTTCCAAGAGGGGGTAGGGGAACAAACTGCCGGTTCTTTTTCCTATAAACATAGGCGGTACTTCCTTTCCAGGACGAAACCCTCGCTGGGGAGAAAGCGACAGCCCAATACTGGTTGGGATCAGGCAGATTTGAGGCAAAACGCCGAAAGCAGTGAAATAAAGTACCCAGATCCATCCTGAGAGAAACATCCTGGGCCGAAAATGGAAGGAAGTTCTCCAAACTCTGTTTGCTCTGTTTCGAGTCATCATACCCCTTTCCCGTAGAAGATCCGGGCCAAAACCAGAGGGTAAAGTCAATTTCAGCGAGCCCATCGGCCAGGCCCCAAGCCAATCCAAAGTAGCGCTGGTCTTTGAGGGCAGCGGCGGCGCAGAAATGCCCTACTGAAACCCTAATCTCTCGTGAGCCCGCCATCGTCTCGATCCCGATCGAACCCCTTCAACTTCTATTTTTGTTTTATTTTATTTTATTTTATTTATTTATTTATTTATTATTATTATTATTATTATTTTTCTTCATAATATTAAATCTATATATAAAAAATCTAATCTAAATAACAAAAATCAAGATTTAACCAAGAACAAACTCCAAAACAACATATTAGATATTTCTAGACATAGTTTTTAAAAGACATGCATTCAACTAAAAAGATTAACTACAATGCTTAGTTCTCTTACTTGAAATGTGGTAAACTTTTATGGTGATTGAGACTAGAATACTCCATTCTTATCAAGCCATCTCTTAGGCCTAAAACAGTCGGCATCAGGGCCCCAGAGGAATTTCATCCTGCCCATAGAATAAGGTACATAGCACACTATATGACCTTTCTTGATTTTGTATCCGTCTGGTAGGGTATCATATGAAACTGCATTCTTTTCATCCTGCAAATTGTTATGATTTTATCATTAAAAATTAGCACAAAAATAACGGGTTTAAAAAAAAATAAAAAATAAACTTTTGCAGCATGGAATCTAAATTTTATGGTAAGCTTACCAATTAAATTCCCGAATTCCTAAATATTCCTAAAAAATAAAATCCACAAAAAAATTCATGGAAAATAACTTACCACAGCAATAGGAGGATATAGGCACAAAGTATCTTTCAAAGCGGAATGAAGATAGTGCATCTTGTCTAACATTGTATGTGTTAGGCTTTCAACAAACATACTTATAGATTCTTCCAGGGACGCACATTCATTCTTGGCTTTGACCACATCGTTGATTTCTTGGAGAAGCCTTTCTTCGATGTCTAGATTATGGAAAAGCAAATGAAAAAACCAAGAAAGAGTAATCACACTTGTGTCTCGCCCAGCTATTATCAAATTCATAACATTGTCTTAGAGATATTTTTTAGAGTATTTATTTGGATTTTTGTCAGTTGCTTCCATAAAGCAAGACAATAGATCGAGTTTTCCCTGTATATACTTTTCACAGACATGGTTATTTCAGAGATAAATTTCGTGCCTTTTGCTCTGAATGACATTGTAGACAAAATCATCCACAACTTTAATTCTTTCCTTGATGGTGACCATGGATCCTATATTGAAGTGTCTTTTTATCTTCCAAACAAGGTCAAAATGATGCCCGAAAAACATAGTATTCGCAGTTTCGAAATATTTTGCAAAAGATGCCTCAGGTCTAGCATTAATATTTGACAATTTGTTCGCCTCTATTCCAAACCCCAATTTGCATATTGCATCCATTATTAATCGTAGAAACAAACCTTGCAATTGGAGAAAATAGAATAATGGCTTTCTATGGTCGAGCGAAAAAGAATAATTGGTCTTTGTTAGAAGTAAGTCGAAATGAAGCAGTAAAGATCGAAGCAGGATATGCTTCTTGGTTTGCAGTAAACAATGGTGATAGACAGTAGCATTATGAATTGTAACTGAATTAATATAGGTTTTCAATTAGATGGTCAATGCTATTTCTATCTTCTAACACAAAAATCAAGGGCACATTATTGTACAGGTGGCATGGGAGGGGAGTTGTTCTCAGAGGGAACACCTTACGACATAATTAAATTTATTTTAAATATTTTTATCAAATATAAATTATATCTATTTTAATTATGGATTTACCAAACTTTGAAAAGGATCAAATTTCTTTTCACTTAAAAAAAAAATTGCACCTTAAGAGATTTGATCCCTCTTGGAATTTGGTTGATTCGGAGTTAAGATAAATCTGATTTAACTATTAGTTTTTATTAAAACTATTATAAGAAATGTGTGCACAAATTTATCTCCATTTTATATATAAATAAATTTATAAAATTTTCATTAAAATATAATTTTATATATTCAAAAATGTTTTAAACCTTTTTTATTGATTTCAAATGTTGAGCATATTCTCATATGTAGTTGTGTAGTAACTGAATTTAATGTGGTAATTTAACTCTTCTAAATTTTAATTTTTTTTTTGAGTATATTCTTTGACTAATTTTACTTATTCTTAAAATTAAAAATTTAATTATATAGTTTGCACAATTTAAATGCTTGAGAGATTTGTTAAGGTGTTGAATCCATTTATATAGTAAAAATGAATTTTAAGCCACCAAAAATAACAATCTCATTAGCTGTTATATATTTGGACTCCAACTGAAAAAATCTAAAATGTACAATTATTAAAGACCACCCATTTAAAATCAAATTCAAATCTAACCCAAATAATAATAATAATGAAAATTTCTATAAACAGAAACCCATTTTTCCTGGTAATTATGTTTTGATTGTCCCCCATCCTTCGCCTTTGACAACTATTGATGTTTCCTTATGACCCTCCTAAGGTCATCCTGGCCTTTGTCATGGGAAATAACCTCCAAATTTGTTTCAAAATGGCATGAGCCTTAAAGATGTCGCCCCATGGGGTTCCTTCCTGATTTGTCCACAATAAGAGATGGGAGGCTCTTATAATAATAGTATTCTAATTCATTATATAACAATGAATTGATATTGGGTTCTACTCGAATGTTCGGCTCTACATCTCTGCATTTCTTCTTGACACCCCTAATCCCCTACCCTACTTTGAATCGCCACCTCACCTCATTCGTTGGGTTGTTGCATCCCCATTGTTGCTTGGCGGGGGCCTCGGCCCCTCCAACCCACTTCACAAATCTGACGCATCTACCCAAGAAAACCACTGCTAATCATTTAAGTCAGCCTCTTCTGCAGACTTGGATCTGAATAACACCAATATAACTGACAACGCCCCTTTTTTTATTATTGGCAGCACGAAACAAGAACATTCTGAAATCCCAACTCAAAGACAAATCAATACTTGCAAAGAAAAATCGATAGTGATCCCATGTCTGTACATTCCTCTAGTCAGGTTGAACGAAACATCCAGCATATGGAGGACCATGCCCTCATCTGCAAATTTATTGAGATTTGGCCAATGAAAAACGACCTTATGTATTGGAGAGCCCAATGCTGGAAGCCCAAGACCCACTATGATGTCAAGCTAGGCTCCAAAGGCTTCTTCACCATAATTTTTTCAAGACAGGAGGATTTGAAGGATATAATGGAAGGAGGCCCCTACTTCTTCAACTTAAAAAGCTTATACATGTGCAAAGGAATGACAAGATTTGACCTAGACAAGGAGGAATACTCCTGGGCCATTGTCTGGATCCGTTTGTCCTCGTTGTTGTATGAATACTGGGATTAAGAGACTCTTCAAGAAATCAAGAATAAGCTAGGTAAATTTGTCATCCTCTTAGAGAAAAATAAGAAGGGTTTCTTTACGTCATATGCTATAATTTGTGTCTACATGAACATAGCAATGCCCCTCCGAGAAGCCATAACACTTGAGAAGACAAAGTCAAGTTCCAGACCCTCGACTATGAACAAAGTTCCCTTCCGATGTCAAAAATGACACTAACATGACCATCTCTTCAGAGATTATCCCTTGAATGAGTAGAAACCAGATCCCAAGGACAATACGATGGTGAATGTGGAGGTCTTAACCAAAATTACAAACAAGAAACATCACAATAATAAAGTCAACTCCTCCTCATATTCCAAGCAGTAAAAAAGCTAACAACAACTTTGAGATCCTAGGAGATCTACTTGAGGAACCCCAACAATATTTACAATAACCTACCCTAAAAAGTCATACATACAAGTTCGAATAATAGAACCATGAAGACAAAGGAAAATTTCAAATGAAGGCATATCCGTGTACTATGCAGGAGAAAATCAATATTTAGCTAGAAGAGGATGCATGAATGGGTGAAGATGAAGATTTCAAAGACATGGAAGGACTAGATATGATGGGTATGGAGGATGCCTATTGCATGAATTCCATCAACATGATCCTAACCACACAAATCAAACTCCTGAAAATGACCCTCCAAAAAGCTAAAGCAACCATGAAATTAACGGTTCAAACCATAATAACAAAATATGGGAAGAAAGAAGCAAGGATTTTAAGAAGAGAGGTTGAAAATCTAAACTACAAAAATTGGACATCCTGGCATGAAATTAGTTGAATATGGTCAATACACACAAATCTCAGAGATATACTCTTCTCAACCTTTAGTTTAATCATGAAGATAATACTCTGGAATGTTAATTGTATGAATAGCCCATTAAAGCAATGTATCCTTCATTGGAAGATTCGACATGATATCCTGATAATCTTGTTCATTCAATAAATAAAATGTTCTAGTCTACAGACCTCAAGCTCTAGACAAAAAATAGGACATGTTGGGACACCTATACTCTCTTAGGAACCTGGTAGATGCACACAAGTGGATCATTGGTGGGGATTTCAACATCATCACCTCCCTCCATGAAAAGAAAGGGGGTCGACACCATATGTACCTTGAATTAGAGTATCTCAATAACTTCATTAAAGATCTAAACCCGATAGATATGAAAATTACCAATGGTCTCTTCATGTGGAACAACAAAAGGGGCAAAGATGCCCAAACCTCCTCTCATGAAGATCGCTTCCTAGTTTCTAAATCTCTTCTCACTGGAGGCCATGAACTCTCAATTTAAGTCCTACCATCAGTGGGATTAGATCACTACCCATTTCCATCTCATTTAGAAATTTTGGTAAGCCAGTCAAATTCCCCTTCCGATTTGAGCAATTTTGGCTTTCTGATGCTAACCTCATAAGAAAAATAGAAGAATGGTGGCATAGTATGGCTCGCTTTATAGGCTCAAAGATTTATGTCTTCCAACAAAAGTTAAAAAAAAATCAAGCTCCTTCTCAAAAAATTCAACCAAGACGAATTTGGTAACATATTATAGACAATGCATGCCTTGGAGAAGGAAATGGAAATCCTCTTGCTGGAAATCATCCTTCACAGTCGCACTACAAAGTAAAAGGACAAGGAAGAAACACTAACCAAGAAGCTCAAAGCTCATTACAAATAAGAATAGTTGTATTGGATACAAAAATAAAGGGTCAACTGGTTAAAGGATGGGGAAAGGAACACCTCTTTCTTCCACAAATCAACCATCCAACTTAGATCCAACTGTTAGTTTTTGTAGCATCGAATCTGTTCTAGCTACGATATTTTGTGGAGAGGCTAGAATACATGAGATATCCAAAACCCATAAATAATTTCTGGAAATTCCACCTAGTAGTGTCTTAATTAGATTATTAACCAGTTTTTAAGTATTTCCTAAGATAAGGTGAGAATCATCTAGAAAATCACGCGGATCGATCCAAATATGATCCTAGCCATTGATTAAGTTTTAATCTTGGTCTTTGGTGCTCCAACAGAGGATTATACGAGGAGTTTGATGTGGTAATAGAGAAATCATCTAACACAGATATTTAGTTGCCCAGGTAGTTTGATTTTATCGGAAGAAACAACTCAACAGAGAAGATGGAGCCAGAGGGTGAGTAGCAAGTGGAATAGGAGGGTAGTAGCATTATGGGAGGAAGATTTCTAGTTCTCAAAAAAGGAAATGGAAGGAAGACCGAAATCCCTAGAGGGCCAGCGTAAGTTCTGCGTAAAGGGTGACGCATGGAGCTCAGCGCAGAAGATGGGGAAGCAATTTCAGGGGAAGAAAATAGTTATGGGGTGAGAGAAAATTCTCACGATATTTTTGCTAGTATTTTCCTCAAATTAGATTTCCAGTTGGGCATCTAAATTATTGTACTATGAATTGCTGCTGAATATTAATAATAAAACCCTCATTTGCTGCACCAGTTTTTCCAAGTTGGGTTTTTTTGGGGACAATTGTCCAATATTAACTGTGTCAAAGTTATTGTGTGTCTGCTATAATTTCTCAAATTCTAGTATTTTATTTTCCACAATATTTTTATGGTGAAAGTTGCAGTTGTGATTTTATTCATTATTTGTTGTAGCAAATAAATTGCATAATTAATTTTTGCGTTAGAAGAATAATTTCCAGTAGCTGCAATAGATAAAATTTCACATGGTATCAGAGCTTCATTGATTAGCCAGAGAGCTCAGAAGAGAAAATAAGGAATTTCGCTACTAAGTGTGGGAAACAGGTCGAAATTCTTAAGGGGTAGCGCAATCCTTTTCTCAGAAGGTAAAATTACTTGAAGAAGACCAATTTTTTTATAAAGGAGAAGAAAAATATATTTTTTCCTAAACAAGTGACTCCAAAGGGAGGGGAGCAACTCAAATTTTCTTGTTGAGAAAATATCTAGCTGGACGTAGAAGGTTTTTGCAATAGTTCGCTAGAGGAGAGCTAGTGTCACGGTGGAAAAGAGGAATAACACACTATAGCCATGGAGAAAAGTAACATTCAAGAGACTTCAGATTTGTCTTCCAGATTAGAGGACAAATTTTCTTGCTTAGTAGGATCAGCTTCACAGGGAGTCTGGTATATAGACAATGGAGAATTTATTCACATGGCAGGGGTTAGAGAATATATTTCTAGCTACAAATAGGAGCAGATGGACTTCCAAATTACTATGGGAAACATAATGAAATGTACTCTAGTAGGGAGAGGTACCATAGATTTTTAGGGGGAGTCAGGAGCAACCACCAATGCTACAGATGTATTACATGTGCTAGGGTTGGGTATGAACCTAATTTCAATATCCCAGTTATAGGATAAGTGGTATTATATTCACTTCGTAGGGTAGAAAGTATATGTCAAACACTCGAGATGGAAACATGTAAGACAATTGGAGTTTGAAGTAACATATTATACCGGTTACAAATCGATTCTCTAGTGGCACTAATAAGCAATAGTAGTGGGAAGGAGATGGATGAGTTATGGCACAGGAGAATGGGACATCTACACGGTGGCGCACTCAGGATGCTCAAAGAAATGGTAACAGGGATTCCAAAACTTGGCACCGAGCACGATGATGGGTGCAGAGGATGTGTGCTTGGGAAGTATGCTAAGGCAACATTTCCAAGAAGTGAAAAAAAAGTTGATGGCATGTTAGGACTTATACACTTAGATATTTGTGGCTTGATATCAACTAGAGCTCTTTGTGGTGCCAAATATTTTGTCACCTTTATTGATGATCATTCCAGGAAAACCTGGATCTACTTCTTGAAGACCAAGGATGAGGTCTTCGATCATTTCAGAAAGTTTAAAGCTCTCATGCAGAATGCGACATGGAAGAAGATCAAGTTGCTTCACTCAGGTAATGGTGGATAATTTATTGATAAATAGTTCATAGATTTATGTGCAAAGGAAGGCATTAAGAGAGAATGGAAAACTCCATAAAATCCACAGGAAAATGGTGTAGCGGAGCGGAAAAACAAAGCCATTGTTGGAGCTGCAAAGGGCATGTCATATGACCAGGATCTACCTAGATTTATATGGGAAGAAGAATGTAACACAACAATGCATATTCAAAACTTGATTCCTCATAGAGCACTAGGGAAGAAAATTCCAGAAGGAGTCTTCATAGGGAAGAAGCCAAAAGTTAGCCACTTCATAATTTTTGGCAGCATTTCTTATTGCCACATGTTAGATGATAAACAAACCAAACTGGATCAGACTGCAGAGAAGGGGTTCTTTGTTGGGTAGAGTGAAACCTCAAAGGCATTTATAATCTACATTCCTAGCAATAGGAAGATTGTAGTAAAGTGAGACGTGAATTTCATGGAGGATCGAGCTTTCAGGAGATCTTTTGAGATGCCTGCAAGTGATCGGAATCAGTGAACAAAACCTCCTTGAGTCCAACAATAGGGGCAGACAATGGGACAGGTAGGAAGAAAGTCATAATGGTAAAGTACTACAACCAACACCAATATTTCCTTAGGTACAATAAATCTGATAAGTTCTCAGCATATGGAGAAATAGAGACATGATGAGGAGGAACTTGAAGAACCTCCCATGACTAGTGTTTGAGCCAGCATAGAGGTTTGTCAGAAATTAAGAGATGCAGGGGAGTTTATTGGAACTCCTAACACGAGCAAGAGACAATGCAGAAAAACTAATAGGTACCAAGCATTGGTGGCTTATGTAGAAGAACCTTCCATCTTTTAGGAGGCCACACAACATCAGGTGTGGTTAGATTGCATGGTAGAAGAATATATCTCTATCATGATGAATGATGTTTGGGAGGTGGTGCCAAGGCTAGAAGATAGATCAGTTGTAGGTTCGAGGTGGATCTGTAAGATCAAATATGTGACAGATGGAAGTGTGGAAAAGTACAAGGCTGGGTTCATGAAAATGGGTATACACAAAAATAAGGGGTAGCTTGTGAGGAGACCTTCACCCTAGTTACCAGATACACTTCTATCCAGTCGGTTATATCTCTAGCAACTCAGATGGGATTGAAGATTCAGTAGATGGACGTCAAGAGAACTAGAGGGATTTGAGACTCATGAGAAGTGCACACATGTGTGAAAATGGAAGAAATATCTATATAGACTCAAGCAGGCTCCTAGGGCATGGTATGGTAGAATTGACACCTACTTGTAGCAGATGGGATTTGTCAAGAGTGACACAGATCCCAAAATTTACTATTTGATGGTAGAGGGTGAGCCTCTCATTCTAGTTTTGTATGTGGATGATCTCTTTTTGATAGGATCATCAAGTTTCATAGAGGACTGTAAGATGAACCTTGCAACATAAATTGACATGAAGGAATTTGGGTTGATGAACTATTTCCTAAGATTGGAAGTGTGACAGAAGGATGGGGAGATGTTCCTTGGGAAAGGAAGATACACTACAGATATTTTGAAGAGGTTCAAAATGAAAGATTGCAAACCCATGTCTATGCCCATGATTACCAACTGGAAGAAGATAGATTTCATCAGATGACAAGGATGTCGACCCCACCTTGTATAGAAAGTTCATTAGGTCTCTCATGTATCTGGTCAACACTAGGCTAGACATCTGCTTCGCAGTCAATACCCTTAGTTAGTTCATGGTAGAACTGAAAAGGGTACATTGGGTAGAAAAGATGCATATTATGAGGTATATTCACAACACAGTCGAGTATGGGCTGAAATATATTTGAGGAGATGAAGTCAGACTTTGTGGGTATATAGATACAGATTGGGTAAGCAGTTCAGGGGACATGAAAAGTACGTTTGGGTACTGCTTCAGTGTTGTATTAGGGATGGTGCCTTGGTGTAGAAGGAAGCAAAAGTCAATAGCACTAAGCTCTGTAGAAGCACAGTAAATGGAAACTAGCACAATTACGTGCAAAGCTATATGGCTTCGGAAGCTGCTAGTAAGCTTGTTCAAGCAAAGGATGAAGGTGACCATTGTCTATTGTGATAATCAGAGTTGCATAAAGCTCTATTAAAATCTATTTTTTCATAACAAGTCGAAGCACATCGTTATTCGGTGTCACTTCATTAGAGATTTTGTACAATGTGGAGCAGTCCAGCTACAATATGTTCCCACAGAAGAGCAGGTTGCAGATATACTCACGAAAGCTCCAGGAAGAGCTAAGCTCATCTTTTTTACAGAAAATATGGGTATGGTGAAGAACCCGTTTTAGTAGTATGGACATGATATTTTGGATGCTTCTTAGTTTCAACAACAACATATGAGGTGGAGTTGCAGTGAGATGCAGTGTTGGCAGCAGTTTAGCAGTGTCAGTAGCAGCATAGATGCAACAGATATCAGAGTTGCACAGTGGTTAGTGGGAAACATGGCCAGACATCAACATCGTGATAGGATAAGATACAGAGACATGATGCTACTATAGGGTGCGCAGTAGCACTATAACACATTCCTCTCTAAGAGGGAGTGTTAGTTTTTATAGCATCAGATGTGTTCTAGCCATAACATTTTGTGGAGAGGCTAGAATACATGAGATCTCCAAAAGATGCGTTTCTAGTAATTCCACCTGGAAGTGTCTCAATTAGATTATTAACTGATTTTTATATATTTCCTAAGTATAAACTAAAGGAATATGGTTAATTAATAAGTATTAATTGAGATAAGGTGAGAATCATTTAGAAACTCGCATGGATCAATCCAGAGATGATCCTTTCCATTGATTAAGTTTTAATATTGGTCGTTGGTGCTCCAACAAAGGATTGTAAGAGGAGGTTGATGTGGTGATGGAGAAATCATCCAGCATAGATACTAAGATGCCCAAGCAGTTTGATTTTCTCAAGAGCAACAACTCAACAAAGAAGATAGATCTAGAGGATGAGTAGAAGGTGTAAGAGGAGGGTAGTAGCATTCCAAGAGGAAGATTTACAATTTCCATAAGAGTTAAGGGAAGGAAGACCAAAATATATAGAGGGCCACTGTAAGCTATGCGCGGAGGGTGACACAAGGAGCTTAGCGTAAAAGTTGGGGAAGCAATTTTAGGGGCAGAAAATAATTGTGGGGTGAGAGAAATTTCTCAAGATATTTTTGCTAGTATTTTCCTTATATTAGATTGCCAATTGGGCATCTAAATTATTGTACTCATAATTGTTTTTGAATATTAATAATAAAACCCTCATTTGATGCACGGGTTTTCCCAAGTTGGGTTTTTCTAGGGAAAATTGTCCAAAATTAACTGTCAAAATTATTGTGTGTGCTAGAATTTCTTAGTTTCTAGTATTTTATTTTCCACAATATTTTTATGGTGAAAATTGAAGCTATGATTTTATTCATTATTTGTCGTAGCAAATAAATTGCAAAATTAATTTTTGAGTTAGAAGAATAATTTCCAATAGATGAAATTAATAAAATTTCAACCACAGCCTTTCTTCACAAAAAGATAAGGGAAATTCTAGAGAAATTAGAGAAGATTGAGTCAAAACATGTTCAACACTTCTCCAACCTCCTACAAAACCCTTAGCGAGAATGCAAAGATGTCATTGACCAAATAAAATACAACATCCCTAGACTCATCACTGAGGATAAAAGTAAGTCCCTCATTCAAACCATAGAGGAAGCATAATTACATTAAGCTCTTCATAAGATGGCATATGGAAAGGCTCCGAGACCAGATGGCTTCATCATCATATTCTTCAAGAAATGTTGGCACTTTATTTAGAAATAGGTTCTTGGAATAATTGAATATTGTAGGTCTATTAAATGAATTATTCCCACCTTCAATGCAAGCTTCCTAGACCTAGTTCCAAAGGAAGACAATGTAGCAATTATAGGTAATTATCAACCAATATCTTTTTGCAATACAATCTACAAAATTATCTCCAAATTCATCACCAATTGGCTCAAACCCATCCTCCATTTCCTCATCTCTCTTGAACACACTGGATATGTTGAAGGGTGTCAGATTCTTGATGGTATTATCCTTGCTCATGAAGTTATCCATTCTCTTAAAACCCTCAAAATCCCTGCTATGCTTCTCAAATTGGACATGTCCAAATCTTTTGATAAACTCCATTGGGCCTACATTGAGACAACCCTCTTAGCATTTGACTTCATATTCCATTGGACCTAATGGGTCCTGTCCCTAGTTTCATCTACTTTCTTCTCTATTTTAGTCAATGGATCACTCTTAGAAACCTTCAAGCCTTCTCGCATCATTATACAAGGAGATCCTCTCTCCCCCTTTTTCTTTATCCTTATGATGGAAGGCTTAGGTTGCACCATCAAATCCACCCATCAAAAAAGTTCCCTAAAAGGTTCTTTCCATCCCTGACAAATCTTCTCTCTCCCACAAGTAATTTATGGATGACACCCTCCTTCTTAATCACCCCTCTTTCAAGGAAGTTGGGGAATTCAAATCCATTCAGTACCTCTTCTTAGCTACTTTGGACACCTTTGTTAACCTGGAGAAATCTAAATTTTCTTCTTCAATACTCCTCCTATAACCGAAAGAAACATCAAGTACATTATGGGGTTCTCTTTTTCCTCTCTTCCCTCCAAGTACCTTGGGGTCTCACTCGCAAACTCAATCACTAAACACTCCTCTTTGATAGATCTCCTTAACAATCTCACTCATAATCTCAACTGTTGGACCTTTCGACCCCTCAACATTTCTAGCAGGCTGGTTCTTATCAAATTGGTTTTGCAAGCCATGCCAACTTATTGTCTCTCCAAAATGGGTTCTAAATCCATCAGATCCCTTCAAATATCCTTCTTATGGGGAGGAGATGATCTAAAGTATAAATGACCCCTAGTCAAATGGGACATCATATGCCTTACAAAACATAAAAAGGGCTTAGGATATGAGATCCAGAGGTTGCCAACAACATCATGGGGGCCAAAATATGGTGGGGATGGCTAAAATAATGATATGAATTGTTATCACAAAACCTAGCCCTAACAGGTTTCTGATCAGGTAGACTTTGAACAACTATTTCAAACCTACTTTAGGCTGAGGCTTAGCCTCCCCAACCTGAGAGGGCTCTCTCACAAAATTAAAGATTTTGATAATGAATAAGATGGCTAACTCTATGAAACAAATGAAAAATTGTAGAAGGTTGAAACACAATTTAGAAAATATCCATTGGGCTTATGGAGTCAAACATGCTTTAGTATTGTCAATAATGCTAGCTTTACATAGAAGTCAGGGCATAAGAATTCAACATATAGAGAATATATCAGAAAAATATAGAGCCACACAGTTTATAAATGCATGAAGGAAGTTAGAGCACAATCAGTGATTTCTAAGTAATCACTCATTCATACCACTGTAGATAATAAAAGGAGGACAACACAAAAAATTCTGAGATTGAATTCTTTCTGATGCCTAAGAAGTAAAACCAAGTCTTGTATTACTGAAAATAGAGTATTACACAAAGCTCAATATGAGAGTTTCTCTAAAAAAATCTTCAACCCTTGTACATTCGATTTTCTCCTATATATAGAGCTCTTTACATAGCTAATATTTTTCCTCCAGCATGAGGGGAATCCGAATTCTTCCTATTATGACACCTATTGATGCTTAAAACTAACTATTAAATGCAAATGACAGCTAACTAGCAGTCCTAGATACCTAAAACAATTAGGAGTATAACTCCTCATCATTTTGGTAGTAGAATTTATTACAATCCAAACTCGTTCTCTGACAAATGGCCTTCTTCAGTTTAGCTTTGGTGGAGGTTTGAAATTCCTTGCTGGCCCTTGATGCCTCATCCCTTTATTGCTCCTGGAAACTAGGAAACTACCCCTGTTTTTCTGCTTTTGGTCTCCACAAGGATCTTTGAAATCAATTATCCCTGTTGTTCTTCTTTAATTACACAAAAATGTATTGGACTGCCATGTTTTTCATGCATTATTGACCTTCCCCGTAAACATGTGTGAAGACAAAACCTCTTTAATGCTGCTTGAAATATCATGAACCATACTAGCTGTGATCATTTTTATAACAAATAACTTATGGTTCATATCTATCTTTCCTTGGCTTGTTTTGCCCTTGCTGGATGCTTGCACTTTATAAATGATCATTTTCAAAAATTCCCTTTCAAAAAGATCTCCCCTTTGTCACTCAAAATTGGTCAACCGAATTATAACATGCGGCTACAACAGTTTCGTAGCGTGCTACGAAACTGCTGTGTATTAGGCATCACCTATAGCAGTTTTGTAGTGCGCTACGAAATTGCTGTGTAATTTCAAAAACATAGTTTAATGCCAAAATTTGACTATCTTGAGCTCTCTTTTTCTTGAAATGTCCTTTTCATCTGCCCTAAAGCTGTTCAAAACTGAGTGTAGAGGCACCATTCTTCAAAGAAAACTTCAAAAAGGTAAATCATCAAAATTTAGGACTTAGCCTTACTTGCTGAGTGATTTTCCTTAGCTAAGGAAATCCTTCCCGTTGGCTTAGTTGTATCTTCAAATCCTCAATTTGCCTCTTCATAATTCTGATCCTAGCTCTCAGTCTTGTATTAACTTTTCTGATGATTTTTTCTTCCTTTATTGCAGGGACTGACCAAGTGTAGTATTGAGCATGACAGTTGACCACCTCGGGTATTGAAATTGTTTTGTCTTCCCACAGAGCCTGAATTTTATTAAAATGAGCTTCCTTGATTGCATGTTTCCTTGAGTTTTTCTTCAGTTTAGAAATTTCAAGATTTTCTAACTTCAACTTCTTTTTCAATTCCTCAACACTATATTCCTCTTGCGAGATAATTGCCTTACCTTTATCATTTTTATGCAGCTCTGATGATGTTTCTGATGAAGTCACAGGTCCTTCATGAGATTTTGTTACCTCCCCTATTTCACTGGCTTCTGGCAGCGTCTCTTGTATCTCCTTTGAATGCCTTGTCACAGGTCTTCTTGGCTTGAAAACAAATTCAGAAATTTGATCATCAAATTTGAGCTTTTTAAAGGTTTTGGCCTTTCTGGTTTTGCTTTTACCTGTTTCTATCAAGTTTGCTTGGACCAAAGGAGACTCCTCAATGTCAATGGCTTGAAGCAAGTCAATCAGACTTCCCTTTGAAACTGGGCTTTCCTCAGTAACCATTGTCTTGCCTTTTTCTTTAGCTAACTAGCTCCCAGTTATTCTTCTTTGCACTGCTTCACCTGTAGATGGTTCATGTACACCCTCTTTGATCTGAGTTTTCTCTTTCTGTGACTGCTGGGGTGTGTCTTGGATTACCAGTGGTATGGTGGGCTCCTTTACATGTTTCCTAGCCTTCAATTTTACAAATCTAATGGATCTTGTTTCTGCACGATGACTAGCTGCTGGTGGAGAACTCTTCGTAGCCTGAGGGCTGAGACCAGTTTCATTCTTGCAGCCAGACATAAAAATGAACACGGACCATTCCCTATCTACTTTCTGGAGCTCATGCAAAATGATAAATTTGACTAAGCCATGATGAAACAACGAGGTCTCACATGCTTCCTTCTTTAACTGAAGCTTGTCACACATTTTTCCTAGGCTACGAAACAAGTAAAAAGGCAAATCAAGAGATATCTTCCCAGTGAAATGAAGCAGAAGCTTGAAGTGGTAGGAATACACCTTATGATACCTTCCTTCGCAGGTGAAGTACCTCTGTATGCAGGTAAGTAGATTAGCGTATGAATCTTTGACAAAACTTCTGGGCACTGACTTGTTTAAGTCTGAATCCATGAACTCCGGTTTCAGAAATTCTTTGCAGGGGGTCATATCAAACTTGAAATTTTTAAACCATATTTCCTATCCCCTTGGAATCTCAGTGACTGTAGATATAACCTCTGGAGAGATTGGAAATTCAAGCACCCCAACTTTCGAATTCAGTCCTGTGAAATTTAAAGCAAATTCCCTGGTGACTTGCATATGGCCTCCTTGAAGTTTTTCGCAAAACCTCCAACAGCCAACCTATTTGAAGGCTTGTTCGACTTCATCATTCTTTAGGATGATATCTAAACCCTCAGGTTCATTCCTCAGACATCTGCCTGACCTATGATCCTTTCTTTCTGCAGACCCCTCCATGAAATTCCAGCAGAATGAAAATTTGAAAAACTGGCACTGTCTCAATCTTCGATCACTGCCTCGCTTGAAAACTGCCTTGCTTGAAAGTTGCCTCGCTTGATCTTCAAGGAATTCAAACTGAATGCTTGCCAAGTTTCTCCTCATGCATGAACCCAAACATAATTATGACTGTGAATATTTGGCCTCTTTTTGAAATTTGTAACCTGAGTGTACCAAGACATTTAATGACCCTAATGATGAGGATAAGCAGTTGAATGTGATAGGCAAAGTGTATGGATTGACCACTAATGATGTAAGGATAACTGATTTTCATGGATTTGACAGCTGGATGAGATTTTCTACGGATCTGCATGAATCCCCGATTTTGTAGCACATCCAGTGCAAATCTGGGTTTTGCGCTATGAAAACACCTAGACTGGATTTTGCGCTACGAAAACTCCTAGACAATTTCGTAGCGCATAAGAACTTTGAAACAGGTTTCGACATATGATGTTAATGTGAGATATGAGACCAATAATATACAAGAACAGAGAATTGACCCCTTTTGACATACCAACAAGACTCTTATTCAAAATCTTAGACTCTAAAACAACATGGAAAAACCAGACCAAGACTGACACCACTCTTTTGAAAAAACTGATGTTCAGAATTTGAAATTTTTCTTAAGTGATAACATGAACCATGCTCCAAACTCTGGC
This sequence comes from Pinus tabuliformis, assembly GCA_031772625.1. Lineage (NCBI taxonomy): Eukaryota > Viridiplantae > Streptophyta > Pinopsida > Pinales > Pinaceae > Pinus > Pinus tabuliformis. The sequence continues at coordinate 242,181,343 of CM062815.1, forward strand.
ACATAAAATATGCCAAGCACAAAGCCAAAAAGGACCTCATTCGACTCACCACCCAACAAAGGGCTCCCTCATATGGAATTTGGAAAGCCTTAACAAAGAAATAATCCAAAAGCATATCTTTTGGGAGATACACGATGGAGGAACCACTTGCTTTTGGACAAAATCCTAGTAGCAACTTCCATTATTGAGTAGCACTCTCAAGACACCCCTTAGCCAAGAACACTCCCATGTCACTAATTGTAGCTAGGTCCATCATTTCTAGTAGGAATTAGTTGATTCAAAAATCCACCAATGGAAGCAATGTATCCTATGTTGGGAAGAAGACAAAAAGAAGATAAGAAAATAAATTAAAGAGGATCCCCTTCAAAGAAAAATTAGCAAAAAGGATGGACTAGACATCCTTCGATGGGGCTATCATAACCAAGATAGATTAACAATCAAGGAAGCTTACTATCTTCAAATCTAGAATCAACCCATAAAACTAGAACCCTTCTAGAAAGATCTATGGTCATTGAAACTATGGCCTAAAATATCAACCTTCATCTAGATCCTTATACATCAACGCACCCTCACATGGGATGACCTCCTCAAAAAAGGCTTCCAAGGCCCCTCCAAATGCTACATGCGCAATTCTGAATAGGAAACTATAGATCACTTATTTTATGCTTGTCTAATGGAAAACAATCTGTGGAGAAAAATGGTCATAGGTTTCTAACACCTAACCACAAAGACAAACAACATCATCTAGTCCATAAAAAAATAGGCCAGTAATCCTTTCCAGAGCAATATCATCAATCGTCTTTGTGCTCTAGCTCTTAGTTTCATGATCTGGGAAGTATGGAAAGAAAGGAACCAAATGATTTTCAATGAAAAACAAAATTCATTAGAGAGAATTCAGTATTTACCACACTTAGATGAAAATTTGTCCCTCACCAGCTGGGATGACAAATATTTCCAAGGAAATGCCAAAGAACATGTAATTCCATCCTGGTGGAATTTCAAATTCAACCAAAGGAATTTAGTGTCCACTCACACTCGCACTTCATCTCCCTCATAAAAAATATTGCATCACGCTCCATGAAACCATTTCAAACTCAACTTTGATGGTTCTTCTAAGGGTATCCTAGGGGAGGCTAGAAATGGTGGAGTCATTCATAATTAAACTTTAGAGGTCATCAAGCTCTACAAGGGATATATTGGGTAGGAAATCAACAATTCAACAATGCTTGAAGCCCTGATCCAGGGCCTTCACATGGAAAAAACCAGTCATCTCTCCCTATTGATAGTTGGAGGGAAATCCAAAATCATCATCCAAGACGTCCTCAAAATCCTCAATGGCACTTGTCCCACCAAGTGCTCCAGGAACTTCCATCCATAATATCCCAAGAAGATGTAATTAGTTTTTACCAACTCAGATGCATAGCCAACTCTTTGTTCGATTTCTTAGCTAACAGAGGAGCATAAGATCACACCTACTTCCAGGACTAGTCTCCACTCCCCCCCATTCCGATCCTGGACATACAAATGCAAAAGTATTCCCCACAAGACCTTAATCCCCTGGATGCGGGTGGAATTCCTCAATGGTTGTCTTATTGTATTAATAACCTCAATGCATATAGACCACAAGTGGTGATTTTACGCCTTTAATTCTCCCTCTTGGCATGAAAATGCATCGATCCCGATGAATCCCGATCCATTGCTCCATATCCTCTATGCGATCTCACTGTACTCGACCCTCATGACTCATTTACTTTGCAAGCCCTTTCCTTGGCGTTAGTGAACCATCTGGTTATCTGACTCTTTCTTGCTTGACTTTGTTTTATGCACCTTTGTCACTCACCCAACTACACTCTTGTCTCCCTCCTAGAGAATCATTGTCATTCCCCTTGCGATTCTAAATTCCCCTTCCTCATTCTCCAACCTACAACTATGGTTTAGGAGCACGGACGTATCAGGAATGGAGGCCGTGGAAGTAGTTATGGGCATCCCCCTTTTGTTGTAGGTTCTGAAAATAACTCCATTCTCTTTGACCCAAACATTCCAATGAGCATACGATGTAATGTGGTTTCTTTGGAAGTTGACAAAAGTAGGGGCCTTGCAATAGACATTGGGCCACCCTCATAAATATACTAGCTAGACACTTATGGAATAACTAGCAAGCCAAAGAGGTAACCATGAGGAAGGATGTTGAAGCCAATTACCAGGTTAATTTCCTCCTCCAATATCTACGTCAACTATCCTGTTATTTTGGAATCTCCTTCCTTATTTTCACACTCTCCCCTTCCTCTTCCATATCCAAAGACAGAATTGGCTCCCCCTCCATCTTGTCTATTGTGAAACCAGCTCACGAAAAGATAGAAAAGATAGATCAACAACTTAAAAATCAGCCTCTTTGAGGGGGAAACCTCCTTTAAATTACACAAATGAACAATTCTTGGATGATACAAATGACAATACCTCCTTTCTATATATAGGAGTCTATGTGGTCCCAATATAATCAGAGCCTACATAGAAATAATATTATAGGGGCACAAAAATAACAATAATGGGCTTCTATGGGGCACAATAATAACAACATGGGGACTACATGGGCACAACAATACCATAAGGGGGTTGCAAAACTAACAATAAGGGGCTACACTAGTAGTATAGGGACCTAACATGCCCCTCTCCTTCAAAAAGTTTTGTCCTCAATGCTTGAGTAGTTTTGGATGCTTATGTATAGAATTCGCGCCCTCCCATGTAAAATCTTCAACGGGTAAGTTCTTCCACTTGATGAGATACTCTGAAATTGATCGATTTTGTAGCTGTCAAGTTCTTGTTTCCATGACTAATTTAGGTTCAAATATGATTTTTCCTTCCATTTCAAGTTCCGATAATATTGTTTGAATTGGGACCTTGTCACCTATAACCTTCTTTAAACATGTAACATGGAAAACTAGGGGAACTTGAGAAGATGCAGGAAGCTCCAATTTGTATGCCATAGTACCAATCTTTTACAGCACTTTATAAGGACTATATTACTTTTGTGATAATTTATTATCCTTCTTAGCTTGCTTGAGGGACATTTTTTTGTATGGTTGTAGTCATAAAAGTACCCAGCCACCTATGTCAAAACTTCTTTCACTGTGATGTTGATCTTCCTGTTGTTTCATTCGATTTTGCGCGAAAGTGAGGTTATCCTTTTTCTTCTTGATATGTCCTTCTATCTTGAGCGTTTGAGGAGTGGTACTTCCTGCCAGTGCATTGAAAAATATGGTTGGATTCATTTCTTCTTTCTCTGGGGTTGGTTCCTGGTGTATATCCTCTTCTTTTGACGTTTATTTATCCTTTTCTTCCTCCTCTTCACAATCAATGTAAAATAATTTCTTCTCAACATACTTATGACCTTTAGTGTATTTTCTATCACAACTGTAACAAAGGTCATTTCTCCTTTTTCTTCCAATTTTTATGGTGTCAACCTTGTAGGTTGTGGAAGGCTAGGAGAAACAACACTTCCATCTTTATAATTGTGAGTGGTAGGATTTCTTGTTGCCATAATTTTTCTTTCAATTTTTATTGCCAACCTGAATGCCTTCTCCAATGAATCAGGTTCCCAAAGACGAACCTCATGTTGAATGTTATCCTTTAAAGTCCCTATGAAGACATCAATCCTATGCTTCTTTGGAATATCATTTACCCTTACATTCAATTTTGGTAAGTCCTTAATATGCTCTGCCATTGAACCCTTTTGTTTGAGATTTATCAATTGGCTAAAGAAGGTGTTGCTCTTTGTATCCTCATAATGTGATATCATTTCCTCTGTGAAATTTGACTAGGTGACAAGTGGTTTATGAGAAAAAAATCCCTTTATACCATAAAAACTGATTCGGTTCTAAATATAAATATGAAATCCGCCCTTTTGTAACAGTTTCACATCATGTAGATAAAAAAAAATTCTCCATGTGTAGTATCCATGTTATGGGATCATTTCCATCAAACTTCCTCATATTGATCTTTGGAATATGGTGGGTCTTGAATTCAATGTTAGATTCTATGAAATCATGATTAAAATTTATTTTTTTTCTCATCATGAGTTTCCTCTACTACATTTTCATCATTAGGAGGCTTTTCTTATAGTATCTTTGTCCCACCTTCCTTCAAACCTTCCATGTCTTTCTTCAAATATTCCATGCCTTTCTTCAAATATGCTTCCCTACCATCGACATTAGCTTCCATGGCACATATACAACTATTTATATCTTAGTTTCTATTGCATTCTTCAAATCATCCATCCAATTTTGCTTACTAGGTGTCTCTATTTTCTTGATTCGAGTCATTCTTTTTCTTTCTTTTAGCAGCTCGATCTTGAATCTATTGTATCTCTGAATTTTTGGATCTTCAAGATTTGAAATTGTGACCTAAAGTATCCCTTTGTGTCCTCTTTCCAATGCCACCAGTCTGATCGAAATTGGATTCTCCAAGAAAGAGTTATGCCCAATCTCCCAAGTTGACCTAATTATATATATATATATATATATATATATATATATATATATATATATATATATATATATATATAGATAGATATAGATATATATTTCTAGTAGAGCAAACTTGTATGAAGTTCCACGTGTCACTATTTCGACCTTCAGACCTGAAAGCAATACAAAGAAAATTACAGTTCGTCCTCTTTTTGTAACGTATTCCAATATGATGCTCAGAGAGAATGTTATGATGATTTTCACAAGGTCACCTATTTGGGATGTAATTCGGGAGCCTGCAGAAACCCCAAATGTCTTCGATTGTATCTCCAAAAATATAGCGAAACAATATCTGAAATTTGTACCCAAGGATCAAAATGATCTTGACTCAAATGCGTTTTGTTTTTAGCTTTTGAAACATCGAAGAGAAAAAGTTATAGCTAACATTCCACGATGATTGGTTTGGAGCAACGAAACCCTAGAATCCAAAGCTCTGATACGAAATGTTATGAAACCAACTCAAAAAAAGATACAAAAGATAGATCAACAACTTGAAAATCAGCCTCTTCAAGGGGGAAACCTCCTTTACATTACACAAATGAACAATTCTTGGATGATACAAATGACAATACCTCCTTTCTATATATAGGAGTCTAAGTGGTCCCAATATAATCAGAGCCTACATAACAATAATATTATAGGGGCACAACAATAGAAATAGTGGGCTTCTATGGGGCACAATAATAAAAACATGGGGACTATATGGGCACAACAATACCATAAGGGGTTTTCACTAATAACAGTAAGGGGCTACACTAGTAGTATAGGGACCTAACATCATCTGCCTCTCCCTCCCCTTCTTTCCATATAGATGATGTGCAATTGCATATTCAAGTGAGTAGGGATGCAGAGTAGGAATTGACAAAACAAGCTTCAAGTCCATATGGTTGTATCATCGTTGAGGAGAAGTTGGAAGAGGAAACAACTCATGTGAAAACTAGAAACGCGTCGGATGGTTTTTCAACCTCCAGAGGCAAGAAACTTGTTTAAACTGTCTTTCTTAATGGTTTCTATGCTCAACTCTCACGCAAATCCTCAGAGGAATTTTTTTTTTATTTTGGTCACGAGTTATGTTTGTTTCTTTCTCTAGCTCTATCTAGAGATTGAGTTCTCTTTGAATCATGTTTTCACTCAAGGACCTTTCATTTTTTCCATGATGGGAAGTTGGTCCCAGACTTGCTCTCATCGACATTACTATGGCTTTGTAAATTTTGTATATCATTTTTTTCTAATATGAAGTTCATGACTTGCTTAAAAAAGAAGCAATTAATTGATATTAAATTGGAAAAAGAAAAATATCTTTCAAGATGTCTTTTCAAAAGGAATTATTACTTCTTATGCTACACCTAAAAATAAATTATGATAAAAAAGTTGATATTTAAATTTAATTTAAAACAATTTATATATATTGATTATATAAAAAATGTAATTAAAAACATTTTTTTTAACTATGAAATTGAAAAAAAGCATTAAAAAAAAGAGAAGGAAATATAAGATTACAATGAATCAACCTCAAAACTGGTGAAGGTTAAACTATTGATAGTGAAACTTAATAATGAAAAATTAAACCAATGGAAAAGCTAAACATGATTGGTGCTACCCTTCTTGTATTTGAAATTCAAATAAAATCATTACAGTATGTGGACCATTTTTTATGGCAATCATTCTATAACTTCCCCTGTTTCTGCATAAATTGAAGAGGCATGTGATTAGTGTGGATGATTGTCTCCTTCCCTAGAATATATTGTTTCCGTTTCCGGTAGGTTTGCATGATAAAATACATCTCCTTATCAGAGGTTGGGTATCTCTAGACAATATCAGAGAGTGACTCACTATGATAGGCCATTGAATGCCCTTTTTGAATGAGTACTACACCAATAGCATAGTTAGAGACATCTATCTTGATCTCAAATGGTATGTCCATGTCTGCCAGGATGACAACTGTAGCGAAGCAAAGGCGGTGTTTCAGCTCATCGAATGACTTTTGTTATGATTCAAACCATAACAACTTTACTTTTGCTCCACCCTTGGTTAATTGACTTAAGGGCCAAGCAATATAAAAAACCCTAACATGAACGTTCAGTAGAAGTTAGTAAGGCCCAAGAAGTTGCGAAGCTCTATTAGATTTATCGGGGCGAGCCAATCTTGAATGACTTGGATCTTCTCTAGATCCACATGCACTCCTTGCTCATCAATAATGTAGCCAAGGTATTGGACCTTGTCTATGCCAAAAGTGTGTTTTTCCAAGTTAGCACATAGATTTTGTTGTCATAGAGTGTGGAGGACCTACTAAATATGGCACAAGTGTTCTTTCCAACACTTATTGAAGATGAGGATATCATCTAGATATACAACCACAAAAGAGTGGGTGAAATGTCATAATATATCATCCATCATCCTCATGAAAGTTGGTGGGGAATTTTTCATACCAAAAGGCATGACTAACCATTCAAAATGACCCTCCATGGACTTGAAAGAAAACTTCCACACATAAGTTGGCCTTGTGGAGACTTGGTGATATCCAAACTTCAAATCAATATTATTGAAATACTTGGCCCCCTTGAGTTGTTCAAGAAGGTCGTCAATCCAAGGAATCGAGTATTGATTCCTAACTATGGTTTTTTTCAAGGACTGATAATCAATGCAAAGTCACCAAGTCCCATCTTTCTTCTACACAAGTACAATTGGAATTCCAAAACATGAGGAACTTAGTCAGATGTGACCTTTTTGGAGTAGCTCTTGAATCTGTCATTTGATTTCCTCATGATTGGGTAGGGGTGTGTTGAGGGTCAGGTCGATTGAATGCTTTAACTGACAGTGAAGAGGTAACCCTGTGGGGGAGGAGAAGATCTTTCTATACTCTTTGATGAGCCCCAAATTTTGGTAACATTTTGGGCTCATTTGGCCTACTTACCTTGCTCAACCCTTCATTTTTTATCAGTTATGCATCATTTCTTAGTATATTCATGTTATTTGTAGGAAGGAGGGCAGTCATTATGCCTATGTGGCTAATACATGTTTATTTCAGGTTTTTTTGACATTAAATGGAGCAAAAGCCACGCAGATGGAGGCAAGGAGACAGCCAAGGTGGCATTGCGGGTTTATAGGAAGGTTGTCCACAGCCTTGAATGACCTTCCTCATGATCTCCACCCCAACTCCGAGCTCCAACAGCTATCACCACCGAGCTAGAAGGCAGCCAACGGATTCTACAGGAACAACAGTTTACTTTTAGTTGGACAACCAAGCCCCACTAATTTAGGAGGCCATATTGGCCCTCATAATGTATAAATATTGAGGCTGTAGCCTTCGGTGGGAACTTTTTTAACCTTTGTTGCAGATTTTGAATCACGAGCTATAGCTCTGTTTTGCTCTTTGTAAGCCATTTTTGGCATGTTGTTAGACTTATGATTATGATCTTTTAATAAAAGGCAAGCAGATTTGAGTTCAATCCTGAGTTCTTAGAGGAGCTATAGCTCTCAGGTTTGGGCCCAACCTGAGAGCGATAGGCCTCCTTTCTTTGTATTGTTACTTGTCTTTCCTTTCAGCATTTCATTTCTTTGCCTTGACATGCATTCGGAAAACACAGTCTGCTGATTCAAATTTCTTGATGTGATTGAGTAGGTTAGCCTTATGGATAAAGTGCTTTCAACAGCTTAGATTAGAGTAGGAGGATTATAATTCATCAGAATTCCAAGAAAAGGTTGATCGTACACTCACTTCCACCTCTGTTTAGAGATTGGGAGTGTAGACTGTGCCAACCACCAAAAAACGCAGTTTTACATGTTCATGCAAGCTTTAAAGTCATATTTTCGTTGGTATAAGTGTCCATGCATTTAGATCTTGAGCAATAACTCCTTGTTTCAGCACCATGCACGATTTCTCTCTTAACTTCCATCGCTGTTCTTTGGCTTTTTTAATAAAACAGTTAGAATAGGTTGATGAATTCTCAGTTTTGTGCAAGACAGAGGTGATTTGTTTCATTTACACTGCGAAACACCACTTTATCACTTCCTTATCCTTCTCAGCTGTGCCTAAGCCATCTCTTTACCTCCCAAATAGATCCTTTGCCCACCAACTCTTCTATTATCCACGTTGTTTTATCTTTTCGGCCTTCCATTGCCTCTACCCTTCTATTGACCAACCAGCTTTACACACCCTCTCTCCATCTCATCTCTCTGTCCATAAGCCATCACAAGCTCCCCTCTCATCCTCCCTATCCACCCATACAGCTCATTCACTCCTCCATCACCCAAAACTCCGACTGCAGAACATCTTGTAGAAGTTAGCAGACTTCCTGTAGAAATCCCGAGCTTCCTGTAGGATCCCCCGCAGACATCCTGTAGAAGCTTGCAAACACGGTTGCCAGGCACCTGAACGTTGTGAACTTCTATGGAATGATGTTAGGGATCCCCTGGAGCCTCTCAGAGTCCTCCTGACCTTTCCCAAGCCTTCCTCCCCTTGAACTACCCCTGCACACTCAAGACCCAGTAAGAAGCACAGTCATAATAACTCCAACCACTTGAGCAAAAATACAAAAACATGTTCTCTTCAGATGAAAGTAGTTTAAACTCATGCATCTCATCTCACTAGAAGTAATGGCATCATTTTTAGAAGTTGCATTCCCACTATTGCATCGTAAGGATTAAGCTGGTCAGATTAGGGTTTACTAGGGTTTCCATGTTTGGTTGGCTTTCAGTTCATTCTTGCAAAGTAGGTTAATTTCCTTTGAGATAGCTTTCGTTCATCACTTAAAAAGCTTCTTCTGAGAACATATAGAAGTTGGCTTGAGCCCTAGCGGACTTGTGCCAGCTGACCAAGTGACAACTGCGACAAGAGCTAGTACTTGTGCATACAGCACCGTCGCTTCCAAGTTTGTTACGAACTACCGGGTTGATAAAATTAGAGAAGGAGGCTCCAGGAGTTATAGCATCATTGCTACAATACTGGAGCCCACCATATTTTTGGCGCCGTTTCCGGGGAAGCGTCAGAGTATTAGTAATTGTTGCTTTTCTTCTATTTTCCTACTCTCGCCTTCTGCCAAGTAGTTTATTTCATTTCCATTCTGCAAAAGTAGCATAGACATTTCCTGCTTTCATAGATTAGCATTTCAATTCCGCAATTTCAATTTTGAAAGCATAGATTAGCATTTCAATTCTGCAAGCGTAGACTAGCATTTCCATTCCTGCAATTCCATTTGAGCAAAGTAGATTAGTTCTTTCCCGCTTTCATTTCAATTCTGCATTTTTATTTCAGCAAGATAGTTATTTGTAGATCAATCTGTTTCAGTTTTGCAGGTACCAAAGAAAAATCAAAAGAAATCAAAAAAAGTCTTTCCATTTCATGCCTTGTAGGAATCGAGATAAAACAGGCAAATTCTTACCCAACACCCCCACCACATCACTGAGTCACCCTTCTCTCTTCTTCGGTGACAGTGATCCAGAAGAACCTATAGGTGAACCTCCTGAGATATACAAAGATCCTATAGCAGAAGAAGAATTAGAGACCATCCCATCTGAAGCTATGGCTGACAATAGAGGAGAAGATGAGAGAATAGAAGGTTCCTTCCCCATCCGAGAAACCAATGGAGACATGAAAATGAAGAACATTAGCCCCTTCTGCTCTACCTCACTTCCATGGACTGACTACTGAAGATCCTGATACCTTCCTGTTTGAGTTTGATGTCCTTTGTCGAACCTATGACTATATTGAAGATGAGCAGAAGCTGAAACTCTTCCCTTCAACTCTTAAGGATGCAGCATTATACTGGTTCATGGGCTTACCTGGGAATAGTATCACCACTTGGGCTCAGATGTAGTAAGCTTTCAATACCAAGTACCGGGACTACTGTAGGTCCAAGGAAACCAAGGGAGAAATCTTTCGGATGACCATGGGAAATGATGAGTCCTTAGAGGATTATGAGGAGAGGTTCCAACTTAGCTATAAACGGGCCAGGTGCACACTTGACCCTGAATCCCTCAAGTTGGTCCTGCTCCGAGGAGTCCCTGAAGACCTCTTAGATACCCTTCACATGTTAGTTGGGGGAGATATTTACCAACTGCCTTATGAGGACATCAAGACTGTGTTTAGAAACCACTCTAGGGCAGCCCGGAAACGAGGTAGAGGAAACCTCCTCTCAGCTGGTATTCCTTTCTCCAAGCATGAGTTTGCAAATCAATTAGAAGATCTTAAGAGTGAGGTGAGACAGATCATTGCCATGCAACTTGACACATTCAGGATCCAGCAGAAAAAGGAAGAAGCTGAGAGGGCCTTGGCTATCTTCTGCCCTAAATGTACAAGGAGACACCCTAAGAACGAATGCACATTGCATTCAGTTGAAGTGTGCTTCGTTTGTGAGGAGGACCATCCCACAAATCAATGTCCAACCTTACCTGGGCTTAAACCCATGTACCAAGGGACAGAAACCCCCACTGAACCTCTCTATTTCCTCAACCAAAGGAGGCCACAAGGACCTAGACCTTACTAGCAGGGGATGCAAGGGGCACCCCAAGCTTATTACAGCCCCAACCAATCGACTCCTATGCCTTCCTGGGGTCCCCCTGCTCATCCTTCCTGGTCTATGCCTCCTCCATGGTCTTATCCACCTCAGTACCCTACTCAGCCCACTACTCATTCATATCACTCACATGCCCAGCCACAGCCTCCGTGGAATGCACCTCAGTCGAGGTGGAGGCCCCAGTACAACACTCCTCCCGCCATTTTGCCTCCACCACCAGTTCAACCTCAACCATTACCTCCTGCTCCTCCAAGGAAACCTCAAATTCCTGCTCAACCGAACCCGAACCCCAACAATAGACAGGCCTAGCAGGTATACACTAGGGAAACATCATGCCCTACCTATGATGTGGAGATCCAGGAGATCAATCTTCGATCTGGAAAGACTCTTCCGGATCGCCAACCTCCCCCCCCAGAGGACGAGGAGGACAAACAGGAAAGTGAACCAAAGGTTATTCCACCCTTTCCTGAGAGACAAATAGCCACCACACAACCCAACCCAGAGGAGGATGAGCTTCTGGGAGAGCTCAAGCAATTGTGTGTGAAAATACCACTTCTCCAAGCCATCAAGGATGTGCCAATATACAAAAAACTGGTTAAGGAAAAGTGTTTCAAACACCCAGACAGGCGAAAGAGAGATGCTTCAACTATCAATGTCTTAGGACAACTGTCTGACCTTATGTTAGGACAAGTCATCTGCCCAAAGTACCTAGATCCTGGAAGTCCTGTAGTAGATGTCCACATCAATGACACCATCATACCTCACACCTTGATTGATCTGGGAGCTGCCATTAATGTGATGACTAGGGATACCATGCTCAAACTCAATCTTCAGGGTTCCTTGAGGAAGACCTCGACAGTCCTGCAACTAGCAGATCGCTCCACCGTGACTCCCGAAGGGATTGTGGAGGATGTCTTGGTCTCTGTCGACTCTTGGGAATACCCTGCAGATTTCTTGGTTCTGCAACCCAAGGCAAAGCTTACTGGATATCCTCTTATTTTGGGAAGGCCTTGGTTAGCCACTGCAGATGCTTACATAAGTTGCCGTGCAGGAAACATGACCATCAAAAATGGTCCTATGTCCAAGCAGCTAGTCCTATACCCTCCTGCCCAACCCTCCTTAGAGCATGACTTACCACTGTGGTTGGAGGAAGGAGAAGAGGATGAGGTGTACTCAGCACCTTTGTGCACCCTAGACACCACTAGAAGAGACCCCCCAACCGAGGATGACTTGATTGAGACCTTGATCCAGAATCCACCTTCCAGTGCACTATCCTTAGAGAAATTGGTGGAGGATGCCCAAGCCAGCACCTTAGTGGACCTTTGTGCCACCAACCCTGTCACTCCCAGAGTCAAGAATGTGGAGTTTGGCCCTGAGAGAACGTTAAAGATCAGCTCCTCCCTATCTCCTTCCCAGGAAAAGGAGCTGTGTAGCCTGTTGGCCAGTCATCTAGATGCTTTTGCTTGGAGCTATAAGGAGATGAAAGGAGTCCATCCTTCGGTCTGTACCCATCACATATACATCAAAGAGGATTGTAAACCGGTTAGGCAACCTCAGAGGAGAATGAATCCAACCCTTAAGGAAATTTTCAAGGAAGAATTGCAAAAATTGTTGGATGCCGGATTCATTTACCCCATCTCAGATAGTGAATGGGTGTCTCCTCTGGTGTTGGTTCCCAAGAAAAATGGAAAGTGGAGAATCTGTGTGGACTACCGAAAACTGAACAAAGCTACCAAGAAAGACCATTTCCCTCTACCTTTCATAGATCAAGTGTTGGATGGAATGGCAGGAAAGAAGTTCTTCTCTTTCCTGGATGGGTTTAGTGGGTACAACCAAATCCAAATCAGCCCGGAAGACCAAGATAAGACCACCTTCACTTGTCCTTGGGGTACCTTTTCCTACCGAGTTCTTCCCTTTGGGCTATGCAATGCTCCTGCTACCTTCCAAAGAGTTGTCTTGAGCATCTTCTCGGAGCTGGTCCATGATGCGGTGGAAATCTATATGGATGACTTCACTCCTTATGGGTCCAACTTCCAGGAAGCATTGTCCAATCTGGGAAAATTCCTAACCAAATGCATTGAGATGAGCCTGTCCCTTAGTCCTAAAAATGTGAATTCCTGATGACTGAAGGGACCGTGCTAGGCCATACCATTTCTTGCCAAGGGTTACAAGTGGATCCTAACAAAATTGCTCTCATCAAGAAGGTTCCACCTCCCCAAAAGGTAAGGGATGTTCGGAGTTTCTTAGGATTAGCAGGGTATTACAGGAGATTCATTAATGACTTCAGCAAGCTAGCCTCGCCATTGTTTGGCCTGTTGGCAAAAGATGTGGAGTTTAAATGGACTGATGATTGTCAGAGGGCTTTGAATGAATTAAAGGAAAAGTTGGTGTCAGCCCCAATCTTGAGAGGTCCAAACTGGGCCCTACCTTTCCACATCCACATTGATGCCTCGAAGAAAGCCATAGGGGCAGCTTTAGGACAAGTTGAACAAAAACTTCCATATGCCATTTACTTTGTTAGCAAAAACTTGTCCAAAGCTGAACTGAATTACACTGTAACCGAGAAAGAATTCTTGGCTGTGGTCCATGCACTGAACAAGTTCCGACATTATATTACTGGCTATCAAACCTTTGTACATACGAATCATGCTGCAATTAGATATTTAATGAATAAAGCAGATGTGAATGCCCGTATTATTAGATGGTTACTTTTGCTGCAGCAGTTTGATTTGACCATTGTTGACAAACCAGGTAAAGAAAATGTTGTTGCTGACCTTTTATCTAGATTGGATTTGTCTGCAGATGAGGATGGAACAGTGGATGACCAGATGCCTGATGAACATCTGTTTGCTATCTCAGTACTCTCTCCATGGTTTGCTGATATAGCAAACTACCTTGTTTCGGCACAGTTCCCTCTGCACCTATCTTCAAAAGAGAAGAGCAGAATCATCAGAAAAAGTGCCTCATTTACTTTGATCGGGGGCAATCTGTTCAAGCTTGGCCCTGATCAGATCTTAAGGCGTTGTGTAAGGGAGGAGGAAGTCTTTGATATCCTCCTCACCTGTCATGATGGGCCTTGTGGAGGACATTTTGCAGCAAAGAGGACTGCCTTCAAAATCCTGCAGGCAGGCTACTATCGGCCCACACTTCATCAAGATGTCAGAAGGTATATCAGCCAATGTGACTGATGCCAAAGAATGGGGAAACCGACTCAAAGGGATGAGATGCCTCTCCAACCTCAACTGACTCTTGAGCCATTTGAGAAGTGGGGTATGGATTTTGTGGGTCCAATCAACCCTCCTTCGAGGCAAAGGTCTTACATCATTGTGTGCACTGACTACCTGACATAGTGGGCAGAGACTAAAGCAATCAAGGCAGCAACAGAAGAAAAGGTGGCTGAGTTCTTAAGGGAGAACATATTCTACAAATTTGGCTACCCAAGAGAGCTAGTCACCGATCAAGGGAGCCAGTTCACATCCAACTTAATTGAAGACCTACTAGCTCATCACAAAATCAAGCATAGGACTTCCACCCCCTATCATCCACAGGCAAATGGGCAAGTGGAAGTCACCAACAGAGCATTGGAAGGGATTTTGACTAAGGTGGTGAGCAGCAGTAGGAAAGATTGGGCAGATCGCCTGGTTGAGGCCACATGGGCTTACAACACCACCTGGAAGACCACCACCGGCTTCACACCTTATGAGCTGGTCTATGGGAAGAAAGCTTTGCTGTCCATTGAATTTGAATACAACACTTTGAGGATGGCAGCTTATCTAGACCTAGATCTCAGCCATGCACAACAAGAAAGGTTATTGCAGCTGAATGGACTGGACGAGCACCGGATGCAGGCCCTCCTTCACTCAGAAGTGGTTCAATTTCAGAGAAAGGTGTGGCATGACCAACACCTCCATGACAAGCAATTCCAGCCAGGAGATTGGGCACTGTTGTATGACTCCAGGCACAAAGATTTCAAGGGGAAGCTGAGAACCAGATGGCTAGGACCATATGCAGTGGAAAAATTTCATGACAATGGATTTGTTCTTATTCGGACCATTGATGAGGAAGCCATCCCCATGCTTGTCAATGCGCATCGATTGAAGATCTACAGGAAACCTCTCTCAAGACAAGAGTTCATCAAAACTATGGAGAAATCAGAGTTTGTCATGGAGAAGGGTTCTGCCTCTGCTTTGGGCATACCCTGAAAGATCTAAAAATAACAATAATAATAATAATAATAATAATAATAATAATAATAATAAAGATCCTTGGGTGAAAACCTTTCTGAGGCTCCCAAGGCAGGTGGTCGGGGTGAAAACCTCATTGAGGCGCCCCTATTGTCTTTCAAAAAAAAAAAAAAGAGATTTGGAAAAAAGATCCTTGAGTGAAAACCTCTCTGAGGCACTTAAGGCAGATGGCAAGGGTGAAAGCCTCATTTAGGCGCCCCTGGTATCTTTCAAAAAAAAAAAAAAAAAAAAAACAATATGCAAAAAAGACAGGGACAACAAGTTTATAATATGGAAATGCATGCAGGTTGCAGGTGTTCTATGAAGGAGAGGAGGTCTATCAACTCAAAGCCAAGGATCCTTATCGTGCTGCCAGGAGACCTCACCAGCACCTCCTCCAAGAATACTCATCTTCTCCAAGGTATGGGCACGATTTCATCACAGCTTAAGTCTTCTACAGGAAGATGCAGACTTTCTACAGGAAGGTGCAGACTTTCTACAGGAAGTTCTATATTTTTACAGGAAACTTCCTGTAGAAGTTCGGGACGGCCCAGAATTCATTGCATGAGGAGATCCAACAACCAAGGATCGATTTGGACGCATGCAAGCTACTATTGTCACCCTTACACACTGTTGTCACCTCTTTCTACCACCCCTGTCGACATGCAATGAAGTTACCTGCACCATCAAAGCAGATCATTGAGTTATCAAGAGAAAGCAATTTTTAAGATGAAAAAACGCTGAGATGTCATACCATATCCATCCCAGCCATCCATGAGCTCTGTGAGCGTGATCATGAGGCCACTGCCTTTGTCGTGCAGCATGCACCTGAGGAGGAAAAACTGCTACAGGACATCCTGCAGGAGTCCCGTAACAGTTAAGCCTGCTAGAGTGTACACCATTCACAGCGCTTGACACATGCAATGAAAACGCGGGCGCATGCAGCCGAAGCATCAAATTCATCGTCAGCGGCCTGTGAATATGAACCTCCGGGCCTGTGCAAATCCACCAGCAGCAAATAAATCCACTCATCGTCATCCAAGAACTGAAAAATCGTGTTGCGGCCACACAGGAAAGTGCCTCGACCCTTTCTTCCGTCGAATTGCATGAATTTTACTTTGAAAATGTTTGCAAGTGTGAAGTGAATGGGTTGAGCGGTTGTATGGCCATTCGACTAGCCACGTCGACCAGTTGGTGGTCTAGTCGGACGTTTGGGTGGTGGTCGTGGCAAAAGAAACGTGCAGTGCACACGTGAGAGCAATCCTGTTGGGAAAAACAAGTTTTAACAGAAGTGACGGCGGCGGATCTGCGGAGAATGATGCGGCAGTAAGGGAACTCGCAGACGAATGATGGAGTGACGTCGTCCAACGGTCCAGCAGGGACAACTCACCCCGTGCCACGGATTCTGCCGAATTCAAATCTAATTGGCTAGATTTCCACCCCATGCATTTATCATTCACCGTTTGAGACTCGAGTGATCATCCGGATCCCTCTGCAGCTCGACACTCCAAGTCTTTGGCCATTCGAACACCTGTGAAGCAACACCAAGAGCACAGACCCACTGTAGTATCCTCCAGAATTTGCGCGCTGCTCCTACACGAAAGCTGTTTCTACAGGAAATCGGGTTCCTCACGTCAAAAGGTGGTGGATTAAAAAGGTAAGCCTGAACTCCCCATGCAATTGGTTTTGAGGGTGGCAGAATCGACGTCTACAGTCTGGTCGTAGAAAATTTTTGCAAATATTGTCTGCCGTTGCATGAATTGTCGTCCTACAGGATGTCAGTGTAATTAAGCTGTGTTAAGGTCCTCGGGAGATAAGCTTTGTGAATTATATGCATGACAGAGGCGTAATTCTACGCTCTGTCCCAGTAGGCCAAATTTCTTCCGCATTCGCCACCTCCAGCTAACACAACAGTGTTTCACCATGCCGGGTGGGTTCATCAGAAGGAACCAACCGATTCAACAAAGTTAAGAGAAAATCCTGAGGTGGTGGAGCTCTTCACGTGAGCGCAATGGATATCCTTCTGTCACAAATTGCAGGGCTATGACGACGAGGTGGCAGAGTTTTTGCAAGCTCTGAGGCCGAAATCCAAAACATTGGCCACCGTTAACTTCAGGGGTTTGAGTCTCCGACTCACCCCACAATTCATCAGCCGAGTTACTGAGCTCCCAATGGGATTACCATGGGATAAAGAAGAAAGGAAATTGGGCCAACAAGCTAAGAAAGAATTCTTTCCACCAGAGGAGGAATTCTTAGAAGATAAAAATGGGGTTCGTAGAACCAGTTTACTGCCACCGTGGAATGAAGTTAGCCTGCAGATTATGAAGTACATCACCTGCGAAGGCCGTTTTAGCATTGTATATGGGTATCATTTTCGGTTACTCACCGAATTAAGGCACCAGGTGGATCTACCTATAGAAAACAAACTCAGTCTCCCCTACTTTCTACTACAGTCTCTGATTGAGTGTGCCACGAAGTTGAAAGAAGGCACAACAGACCAGGTAGCCCACCATGGACTCATCAAACTCCTCATGGAGGATGCGCTCCACACATACAAGGTTCCTCTCTCATGGGAAGCCTTCAGAAATTTGACCAAGGATGGTGATATAAAGATGCTGACCGAAGAGCTCGGTTCATCTAGCAGTGAGGAGAAAGAGTCAGTGCCCGCAGCGAAGAAAGAAAAAGGCCAGAAGACCCCGACCACGGAGCAGAAGAAAAAGCAAGAGAAGAAACAAGAGAAAAAGGGTGCCAAAGAGAAAGATGACACACCCATTTTGACGGCAAGAGAGAAAAGATTGCAAAGCAGAGTGGACAAGGCTGAGAAGGTCCACATCAGCAAAAGTGCCTCGACAGCAACCGCAACCAAGTCAAAAAGTAAAACTCATGTAGCAAAACAAACCAAAGCGGTGATACCTGTTTCTACAGGAAAACCGAAACCGGCTTCTACAGGAAGCCTGAAATTAACTGAAAAAGGGTCTTCTACAGGAAGCCCGAAATTAACTGAAAAAGGGTCTTCTACAGGAAGCCCGAAATTAACTAAAACAGGGTCTTCTACAGGAAGCCCTGAAAAAGTGAAACCCAAGGAGAAGAAAGCTGACATCCTTGTAAGGGAGGCAGCAGCTGTGCTGGCTGCCCTCAGCACACCTCCTAAGCCAAAGGAGAAGAGAAAGAGGGAGACCCCTCTATATTTTAAAGCTAGGAGAAGTGTGAGAATAAAGACGGGCAAGCCACAGCCTCCATCCAGCAGCCCAATCATTATTGAAGATGCCCCTACTTCGCCCAAGGAAAGGTCCCCCTCGAGGATATCAGTCACCTATGAGAGGGGGAGCCCGAAGAAAACTACGTGGCAAGAAAGGTTAGACCAATTGACTACAAAAGCTCGGCTACAGGATACTGAAGATGCTCTACAGGAAACCTTAGCCAGGCTTAAAGAAACTAAGAGAATGGAAGGAGAAGCACCCTTATCACCATCGAGGAAGGGCGAAGTAGAACCACCAAAGGAAGTGGAGAAAGAGCATATACCAGAGCCCAGCCCTCAGCCAAGTCTGAGTTCATATTACAACTTTTTAGAGGCTGGCAAAATTATACCTCAGAAATTTACTGTGCCACTATTTTTTGCATTGGAGGAAGAAAGAGTCCGTACACACACGTGGATGAAAATAGCCAAGTCAAAGGGTGTGGCGGACATAGGTCCCTTGTAGGAGCAGCTCAAGGAGGCCAGAAGTGAATTGTCCATGGCTAAACACGTGGCAAATTTCCAACGAGTGTTCCTAGAGGAAGAAAACCAAAAGCTGAGATTGCAGCTATAGGAGCTGAGGGCAGGGACAGGTACATCCTCCAAGGACACCGCAACAGAACAGCAAGGCAAAAAGGAACTGAACACCGGTCTTGAGGAGCCAACTACACATCTACAGGAAGCAGAACAGCAAGCATAAATTGAGGTGCAAGCTCTCAGAGAACAGCTGCAGCAGAAAGAGGCACAATTGGCCTGCATGGCCAGCTGGGCCATGGATGCTATCCAATGCAAACACCCAGCCAAATCCTATGGCCTGTACTTGAAAGACCAATGGCTGCAATTTCAAATCAATACCTTGGCGCAAAGAGGTATCTCTCAGCTCCAAGACCCGCAGCAATTCACTGAAGTATGCAGTACTAGTTCATCAGAGGATAAGGCCAAATTAGCGGAGTTCTACCTCCATAATCTGGCCCTGCCTAATGTAGTTTCATGGGATCCCAATACGGCCTTGGGAGATATGAAATTAATGGCATTTGCCTCATGGCTGAACCATGAGGACAAAAGAGCAGCAGAGGCCAAAGCGGTCATGAACCGAGAGCTGAACGATCCATTGCTCATCAGACCAGAACCAGGGGATCCAGTTGCACTAATCTCGGCACACCAACATTTGTCCACTGATCCTCAAGCTTCATTAAGATATATGGATATACATGCCCAAGCCATAACTCATTTTGAGGTCATGGAGAGACTGTTAGGAGACAACGCTGTCCAAGCATGCACCCACAGATGGAATACATTGGCCCACAGTCTGAAAATCCGAGAGTACCATACCCCAACTCGGATGAAGGAAGCTCTGGTACGGGTGGCCCTCTATAAGAAAACCATGCAAAACCTCCAGGCCAGCTGGATTGGCCTTAAGCTAAGCCCACCACTACTACTAGGATTGATGGAAGGCAACACAAAGACAGATGATAATGAACAATGGGAAGAGGTAAACAGAAGGGCTGGGTTTCATATCAGCAAGGAGGACACTACTATAGAGACTTGGGATGTAAGGGTAGCAGTAAAGGCAATGAAGGATGAAGAGATGGACTAGTTGCTCAAGGATGAGCAAATATTTTAGCAGGGGGGTGATGATGAGCCCCAAATTTTGGTAACATTTTGGGCTCATTTGGCCTACTTACCTTGCTCAACCCTTCATTTTTTATCAGTTATGCATCATTTCTTAGTATATTCATGTTATTTGTAGGAAGGAGGGCAGTCATTATGCCTATGTGGCTAATACATGTTTATTTCAGGTTTTTTTGACATTAAATGGAGCAAAATCCACGCAGATGGAGGCAAGGAGACAACCAAGGTGGCATTGTGGGTTTATAGGAAGGTTGTCCACAGCCTTGAATGACCTTCCTCGTGATCTCCACCCCAACTCCGAGCTCCAACAGCTATCACCACCGAGCTAGAAGGCAGCCAACAGATTCTACAGGAACAACAGTTTACTTTTAGTTGGACAGCCAAGCCCCACTCATTTAGGAGGCCAGCTTGGCCCTCATAATGTATAAATATTGAGGCTGTAGCCTTCGATGGGAACTTTTTGAACCTTTGTTGCAGATTTTGAATCACGAGCTATAGCTCTGTTTTGCTCTTTGTAAGCCATTTTTGGCATGTTGTTAGACTTATGATTATGATCTTTTAATAAAAGGTAGGCAGATTTGAGTTCAATCCTGAGTTCTTAGAGGAGCTATAGCTCTCAAGTTTGGGCCCAACCTGAGAGCGATATGGCTCCTTTCTTTGTATTGTTACTTGTCTTTCCTTTCAACATTTCATTTCTTTGCCTTGACATGCATTCAGAAAACACAGACTGCTGATTCAAATTTCTTGATGTGATTGAGTAGGTTAGTCTTATGGATAAAGTGCTTTCAGCAGCTTAGATTAGAGTAGGAGGATTAGAATTCATCAGAATTCCAAGAAAAGGTTGATCGTACACTCACTTCCACCTCTGTTTAGAGATTGGGAGTGTAGACCGTGCCAACCACCAAAAAACGCAGTTTTACATGTTCATGCAAGATTTAAAGTCATATTTCCATTGGTAGAAGTGTCCATGCATTTAGATCTTGAGTAATAACTCCTTGTTTCAGCACCGTGCACGATTTCTCTCTTAACTTCCATCGTTGTTCTTTGGTTTTTTTAATAAAACAGTTAGAATAGGTTGATGAATTCTCGGTTTTGTGCAAGATAGAGGTGATTTGTTTCATTTACACTGCGCAACACCACTTTATCACTTCCTTATCCTTCTCAGCCGTGCCTAAGCCATCTATTTACCTCCCAGCTAGATCCTTTGCCCACCAACTCTTCTATTATCCACGTTGTTTTATCTTTTCGGCCTTCCATTGCCTCTACCCTTCTATCGACCAACCAGCTTTACACACCCTCTCTCCATCTCATCTCTCTGTCCATAAGCCATCACAAGCTCCCCTCTCATCCTCCCTATCCACCCATACAGCTCATTCACTCCTCCATCACCCAAAACTCCGACTGCAGAACATCCTGTAGAAGTTAGCAGACTTCCTGGAGAAATCCTGAGCTTCCTGTAGGATCCCCTGCAGACATCCTATAGAAGCTTGCAAACACGGTTGCCAGGCACCTGAACGTTGTGAAATTCTATGGAATGATGTTAGGGATCCCCTGGAACCTCTCAGAGTCCTCCTGAACTTTCCCAAGCCTTCCTCCCCTTGAACTACCCCTGCACAGTCAAGACCCAGTAAGAAGCACAGTCATAATAACTCCAACCACTTGAGAAAAAATACAAAAACATGTTCTCTTCAGATGAAAGTAGTTTAAACTCATGCATCTCATCTCACTAGAAGTAATGGCATCGTTTTTAGAAGTTTCATTCCCACTATTGCATCGTAAGGATTAAGCTGGTCAGATTAGGGTTTACTAGGGTTTCCATGTTTGGTTGGCTTTCAGTTCATTCTTGCAAAGTAGGTTAATTTCTTTTGAGATAGCTTTCGTTCATCACTTAAAAAGCTTCTTCTGAGAACATATAGAAGTTGGCTTGAGCCCTAGCGGACTTGTGCGAGCTGACCAAGTGACAGCTGCAACAAGAGCTAGTACTTGTGCATACAACATCGCCGCTTCCAAGTTTGTTACGAACTACCGGGTTGATAAAATTAGAGAAGGAAGCTCCAGGAGTTGTAGCATCATTGCTACAATACTGGAGCCCACCACTCTTCTATGATCGTATTCATTTGATGATGCTACTTGGAGGATCCCTCTAAGGAGGCCATGGATGTGGCCACAATCTTTCCATTACTTTGAGATTGAATCAAGAGGAAGAAAAATTACCAGTCTAGGATATGATATTACTACATTTCTTAGCAGATATCAAAGAAATGACAATAGTTTGGGTTGCCTCTGGCATTCTATATAGTTGTTTACCCAAAGTAATAATAACACTACGAGGTCTAGATTCATACAAAACATGCCACTTCCACAAATATGGTTGGCCTAATAGATCACAAACTTCAAGGGGAGAAGCATCACTCAATACTTCATCCATGAAAGGCTTGATGTTGTAGGGAATCTGACATTGTTGTTTTATGCAAAGAGTTTTCCCTTAGTGGAGCCACCTAATGGTGTATGGTTGTGGGTATGGCATTTTCTCCAAGCCTTACTACTTAAAAACCACTACTGACATGAGGTTCTTTTGACTCCTACCATCGATAATGAAATGTAGTGGATCACACTTCACCCACATTTGTGAGTTGAAGAGGCATTCACTTTCCTCTAGATCTTCAGGTTCAATTTTTTGGACCATGGTGGTGGCAATGGTGGCACTAGGTTATATATCAATGATTTTATTTCCCCTGTCTTGGTATTTTTTAGAGTTAGAAGCTTTGTCTGATTCTAAATCTTCTAGCTGAGTTACTAGTGACTGCTTTGCACATAATTCATTGGTGTTATGTGTGGGGATCTTGTGGAACTTGCACATATTTCCCATGTCTCTCTTGGTCTTCCTAGTACCATTCTTTATTTTTGGGTTTAATGGGTTGTCTTGGGGTGGTCCACATCGGCTCTATCCTTTTTTAGTAGTTTGGGGATTGCCCTTTCCCTGCTTCTATTGTGAAGGACTTGTAGATTCAAATTCTTGATTCTTCTGTTTATATTTTTTCTTAATTTTGGCAACATATCATTGTGTTGTGCCAAGAAAGGAGATGTCTAGGAAAACCATTTCTATCTGGATGTACCTGTGCAAAAAACCATGGTACTTGGACAGTAGATGTTGCTTAGAGTATTGGATACCCAACTTGGTGTGAAAGATATCAAATATATTTGTGAACTCTGGCATTGCTTCGTCCCTTTCCTACCACAGTATGGTCCATCTCATGTACTAGTCTTCATAGCTTCCAATACGAAATTATTATTTCTTAAATCATTTGTAAAAGAGTCCCAAGTGGGTGTGACTACAAATAGTGGGGATTCCTCATTGTCCCTTTGTTCACAATAAGTTTTCCTCTAATCCTTGACATGGGGAGTGCCCTTAAGAAGTGCAAAGGTAATATTTTCCTTATTGAAAAAATTGTGGACCGATAAGTACCCCTCTAGCAAATTTAACCATTTGTCTAGAGAATATGCATCTATCTAATCTTCAAATATAGGAATATCAAAAATCAACTTGTACCTTAAAGGGGGCGGTGTGTCCAAAGTGGCCACCTGATGAAGATGTGTTTCCTATTGGCATCTGTTGAAGAATACGGTAAAAAATATCCATCATATTTTTCCTTTGTCACTTGAGGGATTTTCCAAGAAATAGTTTGATAGGATATCTTGTTCCCTCGTCTTTCTTTTCTTCCTCCATGGGAGGTCATCGAGGCTGGTGAGCATAGTCTTGCAAAGGCTCTAGTAGTTTGAGTCCCAACTCCTTATAAACTAACCTTGTTGGGAACATGCACAAAAAGACATAGGGGAGACTGGTCTGATACCACTAATCTGAGTTTATAAAGGGAACAAAATGAAATACAAATTACTAACCAAAAACACAGAGATACAATGAAACAAACTTTAAATTAATAATGGAAAATTTTGAAAACTATATACAAGTAGAATGAAAGTAAACTAGCTTAAAAAGTGGTAGCTTATCTCCGAGAAGAGATGTGATGGCTACATGCCTTCCTAAAGTCATTTACAATGAGGCTCAAAGGCCTTTTTATCATGAAGCAATGGGAAACCCCAACTTTGGAATACAATCTTTGTTTGTCATGCATGATAGCCCGTTGGAAAGTTTTTTCCAAGGAGAACAACTTCTGACTACTAATGGAGGTCCTTCCACCTTAAGAAACAATGATATCCATTGCATTGAGTGCCTCCATTAGGTGGGGAAACTTGTGTTGAACTTGGTCCTCAGTGAGCCACTTGCCTTGGTGTAGAATTTCACCTTCTCTGACAACTCGACATAGTTGGATCCTATATTGGTGAGTTCTCTTAAGCTATTTATCCATGATCTAATCAATTGTGTCCTATTCAATGCAGTATGGGTTGAGCTCTATTGGTGTCAGCTGCTCTGTGATTTTTTATGTTTCCAACAATGGTGGATAATATGGTTGAAGGTAGTTTACATTGAGCACTGGATGTAGGCCAAGGAAGGGGGGATACGTATTTCAAAATCCTTGTCCCCCAAAGCCTTGGTGATGATGTAAGGTCCATAATAGAGTGGTTTAAACTTGCAATGGACCCCTACAAGGCATTTCTTTCACAAATTTAACCAAACCTTATCTCCCACCTGAAACGTATGTGCCACCTGGTGCTGATCATGGCATTGTTTGTACTTAACATTGGATTTTTCCAAGACATCATGGACTTCCTAGTGGATGCGTTGAATTCGTTCAATAAACTTGGTAGCGTTGTCAGTTTTAGAATGAACATGTGCATATTTGGCCTATGTATTTGCAAATGGAAATGTGACATCAATGGGACCCAGTGGTTGAAATCCCATGGCCACCTAAAAGGGGTTGTGGCCATATGAGCTATGGAGATCTCTATTGTATCTATTTCGATAAGGGAGACTCTCATACCATGTGTGTGGATGCTTGGATTTATATAGGCACAAAATTTTCACGATCATCATGTTGATGACCTTTGTACGACCATCCATATGGGGCTGGAAGGCAACTGATTTCGGGTTCTAGGTGACCAAAAATGACCAGAGGCTTGACAAAAATGCACTCAGTAACCTACTATCCCAATCTGATATGATGGTCTACAGGATCATAAAATGTGCCCATACACATTTAAAGAAAATATTTCCAGTGGCTTCTATTGTGATACTCTTCTTCCAGACAGTCAGAATGGCCAGCTTGGAAAAGTTATCAACAACCAAAAACACGTAGTCATTACCATACTTGGTAGTAGAAAGGCTAGTCATATATTCCATTAATATGGATTCCCAAGGCAAGCTAGGAGTAGGAAAAGAGGTGTATAAGCCTTACTTGTTAATGGTTGGTTTGGTAGTGGCACATGTAGTGTGGTACTTGATATACTTGCCAATTTATTTTTGAAGTTTTGGTCAATGAAAATACTTCTGCATTATTGCCACTATTTTCTCCACACCAAAATGCCTTGCTACTAGATTGTAATGTGCCTCCAAAATCAACTTGGCACGCTTGTTTGAAGGAACATAAATGCATCCTAGGTAGCATAACAATGCACCCTAGAGGTGCAAATATATAACTTTCTCTGCTTTCATCAACATTCAATATTTTGTAGCAAATTCTAAGTCACTATTGTAGAGTTGTGGCCAACCAGAGGTGTTGTGCCCACAAGTGTTGAGAAATGTGGTTATTTCCACAATCGGAGGTTAACTGAGACAATCTGTGACATTATTGGTGTTTCCCTTTTTATATTTGGTGTTCAAATGAAATTTTTGCAAGTTTGTGGACCATTTCTGATGGCGATCATTCAATAACTTCCTTTGTGTCTGCATAAATTTAAGAGGCTTTTGATTGGCGTGGATGATCATCTCCTTCCCTATAATATAATGTTTCAATTGTTGATAGGCCTGCACATGGGAATACATCTCCTTATCGTATAATATTAAAGAGTGTTTCACTATGATAA
Source organism: Pinus tabuliformis (assembly GCA_031772625.1). Taxonomy (NCBI): domain Eukaryota; kingdom Viridiplantae; phylum Streptophyta; class Pinopsida; order Pinales; family Pinaceae; genus Pinus; species Pinus tabuliformis. Next base: position 242,207,453 of record CM062815.1, read on the forward strand.
GGTATTATATACCCTTACTGAGCGAGTACTACACCAATAACATAGTCGGAGGCTTGTGTCTCATCTAAAATGGTTTTTGAAGGTTTGGTAGGGTGAGGATTGGTGTAGAGAAAAGATGGTGTTTTAGCTCATTGAAAAATTTTATTGTGTTTTGGGCAAAGAAAATTTTCTTTTTCTCCACCTTGGTTACTTGGCTTAAGGGCTAAGAGATATAAGAGAATCCTATCATGAATCTTTGGTAGAAGTTAGCGAGGCCCACAAAAATACAAAGCTCAATCAGAGTTATTGGGGCCAACAAATCCTAAATGACTTGGATCTTCATTGGATCCACATGCACTGCTTGATTATCAATAATGTATTCTAGGTATTTGACCTTGTCCATGCCAAAGGAGAATTATTCCAAGTTAGCACATAACTTGTTTGGTTGTAGAGTGTGGAGGATCTGCTAGGTATGCTACATGTGTTATTCCAAACTCTTATTGAAGATGAGGATATCATCCAGATATAAAATCATGAACAAGTTGGTGAAAGGCCCCAAGATAACATCTATCAACCTCATGAAAGTTGTTGGGGCATTTTTCAAACCAAAAAGCATGACCAACCATTCAAAAAGACCCTCCCTATACTTGAAAGTAGTCTTCCACACATCAATTGGTTCTATGGGGACTTCCAAACTTCCAGTCAATATTATTGAAATACTTGTCCCCCTTGAGTTGGTCAATAATTTTTTCAATCTAGGGAATCAGGTACTAGTTCCTAACTATGATTTTGTTTAAGGCCTACTAATCAATGCAGATTCAGCAGGTCCCATATTTCTTCTACACAACTATAATTGGGCTTCCACAAGGTGATAAACTTAGTCGGATGTGCCATTTTTGGAGTATCTCTTGAATTTTTCGCTTGATTTCCTCATTCTCCAGAAGAGAATAATAATATAATGGCCCATCAGGTAGGGGTGCACCAAGGGTCAGGCCAATTGAATACTTGACCTGATAGTAAAGAGGTATCCCTATGGGGTAGGAGATAGTGTCTCTATACTCTTCCATGATATTATTCATTTTTCTTTGTTTCTTGGAGGAGACTTTTATTGATGCCATGGATGTGGCCATAATATGCCCATTGCTTTGAGAGAGAATCAAGAGGAAAAAAAAAAATTCAGTCTAATATATGATCTTACTACATTGATTAGACATCAAAGAAATGGAAGTAGGTGGGGTTACCTCTAGCATTTTATATAGTTGTCTTCCCAAAGTAATAATCAGTACGAGGTCTACACTCATACACATAATTCTGCTCCCATAAATATGGTTGGCCTAATAGAATATCAAAAACTTCAAGGGGAGCAACATCACTCAATACCTCATCTGTGAAAGGATTGATGTTGTAGGGAAAGTGACATCATTGGTTGATGCAAGTATATTTCCCTTAGTGGATCCACCTGATGGTGTATGGTTATGGGTGTGACGTTGTCAAGAATATCACCACTTGATAGCCTATGCTAAGATGATGTTCTTTTTACTCCCACTATCAATAATGAAAAGTAGTGGAGCACCCTAAACCCATATTTGTGAGTGGAAGAGGCATTTTACTTCCTTTAGATCTTTGGACTCACTTTTCTAGACCTTGGAAGTGGAAATGTTGGCACTTGGTTTCACATCAATGATTTGTTTTCCCTTGTCTAAGTTTGGTTTAAAGTCAGAACCTACATCTGATTCTGAAGCTTTTAACTTGACTACTAGTGACTAATTTGTGTTCCATTCATTGGTGCTATGAGTGGGTCTCTTGTGATACTCATACCACTTTCCCATGTCTTTCTTCATCATCCTAACGCCATTCTTTTTTTTCAGCTTTGACGGGTTGTCCTAGGGTGGTCCACCCTATCTTTTCCCTTCTTCTATGGTTTGGGGTTTCCCATGCCCAATTTTTGCTATGAAGAGTTTGAAAATTGAAAGTCTTGCTTCTTCTATTTAAATTTATTCTTCTCAATTTTGACTTCATATTGGTATGTTGCACCGAGTGAGGAAATGTATAGGAACTCCATATCTATCTAGATGTACCTATGTAGACAACCATAGTACTTGAGCACCATAGTACTGTAGTATGGTCCTTCTCATGTACTGGTCTTCATAACTTCCAATAGGGTCATATTATTGCCTAATAACATAGCTAAAAGAGTCCCAAGTGGGTGAAACTGCAAATAGTGAGGATTCATCCCTGATCCTTTGCTCATAGTAAGTATGCCACCAATCCTTGACATGGGGAGAAACCTTAAGGAGTGCTAAGGTAATCTTTTCCCTGTCAGAAAAACTATGGACTGAGAAGTACCCCTCTAGAAAATTTAACAATTTGTCTAATGCATCTATGTCTATCTGACATTCAAATATAGGAATATCAAAATTAACTTGTACCTTAAAGGGGGTGGCACTTACAAAGTGGTCACTTGATGAAGATGTGTCGCCTATTGGCATCCGTCAAAGCATCTAGTAAAAAATATCCATCATCTCATTCCTTTGTCACTTGAGGGCTTCTTTGAGAAATAGCTTGATAGGATCTCCTTCTCCCTCGTGTTTCTTTTCTTAAACCATGGGAGGCAATTGAGCTCAGAGAGGATAGTCTTGCAAAGGCTCAAGTAGTTTGAGTCCCATCTCCTTATACCCTGACCTCATAGGGATCACGCACATAAAAATAGAGAAAGATAAGACTTCTTTAATACCAGTAATCCAATTTTATAAAGGGAATTAAATGAAATAAATATTTCTAACCAAAAACATAGAGATACATTGAAACTTAATTTCAATTAAATAATGAAAAATGTTGAAAAATGTATACAAGTAGAACGAAATCAAACTAGATCAAATGGTGGTAGCTTAAATTTCAGAAGAAATGTAATGGCTAGCATCTTCCTGAAATCTATTACAATGAGGCTTAGAGGCCTTTTTATCGTGAAGAAACAATTACAAATCCTAAACATCCAAAACTCTAACCTTAGGAGATGAAGCACCAAAGGCTTAAGGGCCAAGTTGGGGTAAGTTGGAACATAAACTTCCTAAGGTCGTAACTTTGGAATACGATCTTTGTTTGGCACACATGATAACTCATTCGAAAGGTCTATACAAGCATAACAACTTTCGATTATTGAAAAAATTTTATGACTGCATTGGCCCATTTCTCCCAAAAAATTCCATTTCGGGCCTCAAAATTGATTTAGAAGTTCAGGACCTTAAAACTGCCAAAATATGGAACTGTGTTGTGAGTCGGGTGGAATAGGTGGGTGGTCAGCGATATCCACCTAGATCATTTTGATTGTCATATTTCTAGTTATCATTAAATTTGTGTTAAATTGGACCAAGAGCCTAGTTTAATAAAAGGGGGAATCTAAATATGGGAACTTAGTAATCCTAAAAGTATCTATATCCTATACCCAAGCCATGAACTCCTAATTTACAGTAAGTACTACCTACCATTAAAGATTCAAGAAACAAGTGGAGGATAAATTCCTTCCTCTAGCTCATTTTTTCATCAACTCATTCCATGCAAATTCGAATTGGGAGAGAAGAGCTCTGAGAAAAGGGGGTTATTAAAGAAAAATAAAGGTTTTTAGAAAGAAAAATTCCCGTTAGCTTATTTATGATCCACATGGAGATGAAAGAAGTTTTTTTGAGTGATATTAGACACCATTGGAGAGTAGCTAGACACAATTTCAAATCTTTGAAGGGTTATTGGCTTGTTAGGCTATCCAAACATCCATAAAATATATATTATGGAAGCTTCATGATGCTAAAAATGAAAATTGGGCTTATCAAGGCCATACTTAAGAGAATAGAGAGGAAATGAATACCTAAAGGAATGAAGAGCTAATAAATAATGACTTCATGTGTTGTACGAAGTAAGGGAATGAATGTCAAGTGTTATGCTAGCTAAGAGATGGAATAAGTATCCAACAATGACTTGCTTTGTTGGAATCTTGGAAGATTTTAATGAAGAGTGGTTTGGGAAAATTTGAAAATATTCTTCACCTTTGTGGCCTCAAAGCCCAACAGGAGTGGAAATCTATAGCAAAATAGCCTGTGGTTTGGAGGAGATTAAGTCCCCCCATAAAGTAAATAAGTACTTTCTCCAACTATTTGAATATGAGTTTAATATTGTAGAATGGAAATTATTGCAATGACATCATTATCATGAGATTTTAAATGAAGATTTATTATAGATGATGTATTTTGAGTTTGACTAAGTCATTTGCAAAACACATATGGAAAAGTTTTGGAATTTCTTGCTTGAATACTATTTGGAAAAAAAGAAACTATGTAGGGGAAATTTTTCCCTCTCTATTTATGATCGATATATTGACGTTATGGTTTCCATAGAAATATCTAATGAATTGTTAAGAGGTCCCTTTCTGCAAAGTTTAGAAATCTAAAACAAATTTCTTATAGGTCTACCCCTTCTAGTTATTTTTCTGAGTTTTTTCAATTGTAATTTAGCATAAACTTAGATGATTGGAATGAATTTTCAAATAAATAAACCTCATCTAACCATAATTGGTGATTAAAATTGGAAGAAATCATGTAGCTTTACAAAGGAAAAAGTCTTGAGTTTTTGGCAATTTAGGAATGTGCATGCAACCTATTTAAGATTCAAATTTTTATCCCAATGTATGATGTGGGTAGGTGATATTTTTGGTACATAGCCTCTATACATACGTGTATGCGTACATACATATATGACGATGCTCATGAACAATCACAAATACCTAGTTTATCATTTGAGAGATTTAACTATTCAATTGAGTCTTCCTTTTATTGAGTTTTATGTGTCCTTTGATGGATACTCATATGTTTTATGAATGAAAGTAGAATTCACCCACAAGTTTTCCTTGGAAACATGTTTATACACATTTTTTTACTTCACAGGACCCACATGCATGCTCTATAATGGCCTGAATGGCCTTCTTTTCTTGAAATTTGGGGTTAAAGGAATTGGAATGTAGGGTAGACATTGTATTAAGCCTAAGGAAGGTTGCAATACCACATGCTTATTTTGAAGAGTATATAAATTTCTTTGATTTCTATGTTATCCTCCCTAAAGAATGATTAATTAATTCCCTCATACTTAAGCATATTTTGCTTCTTGACATACATAAAAAAGAATTTGGAATAATTCATAAATGTTTTGAGAGTTTATAAGAGATGCTTACATGTTTTAAATATTGATTTGTATCACTGTTTGATCTTGAAATGATCTCAATGAAGGAAGAAATAACTTAATTCCCCCAAACCCCTTGAACATATGAGAATCCATTGCATAGTTTATGGTATGATTATTATGGATGGAATCAAGGTTTTCTTTGAAGTATTTGTTATTTCATATAGTGAATTATACCATGTTTTGTATTTAAGGATATTGATATGTTCCTTAGGGTTTTTAAATACCTATAAGTATACATATAACACCCCCATTTTTTATCTACATAACAACAATGCATATATGTACATGTTGAGAGAATGAGATCCAAATAATGGATGTAATGTGTAAATGGTACATATACAATAATAAAAGAACATCACAGTTTGTAGACAAAGAAGAACAAAATAAGGAGGGGCTATGATTCAATAAGAGAGGAAATAAAGGGGGCTTAGGAGCCTCAAAGGGACTGAGGTAGGATAATATTATTTTATTGTGAGCCTATGTCCTTATACCTTGACTTTATTAATTAATGGCTTTATGTTTCCCAAGTTATTGGACCTTGGGATTAGGTTCCAGGAGAGAAATGTATTCTTCTCATGAAGACACATGGGTTATTATGGGCTTGTAAATATATTCCATAGTTTTGGGAATGCAAGGGGAATTTGACAATCATTTTAATAGAATCCTTGCATAGAGCCCAAATTATTGCACTAAATTTTTAATAGAAAATTTAAGGAATAATACCATGTGGAAATTATGACCTTATGTGAGGGAAATTATTGTCATTGAGAAAACTAATTACAACTAAGAATCCTAATCCCAGGAGTGAAATTTCTTGGTTGGTCTATCTAGGAGCATTGGAGAGAAGTGGGATAGAATGAGGGACTATGTGCCAAAGAAGGGGATCCCATTCCTTGGGTTGTGTAGGCAAATGGAGGAGTGGAACGATGGATGGAAATAGTTGTAAGAGTTGGTACATGGTGAATTTTTGGCAATTGGGATATGTGAGAGAATCAAAGCTAGTCATAAGAGATTTTGTCCTTGTGAACATATAATCTCAAATTGGGGTGGCCCCATTGTAGAAAGATTAAGGGAAACATATGGCCTATGGTTGGGTGGAACATCAATCATTTGTAGCCAATTGGTGATTAATTTTAGAATGATGAGTGTTATGGTTTAATTATGATTGTGTTGATTTAATGTTGTATATGTTAAGAGTTGGTTTATGATTATTCAATTTTGTTTATCTCTCTCTCTCTCTCTCTCTCTCTCTCTCTCTATATATATATATATATATATATATATATATCTCAAGCAAACTGTCCTCAATGAATTCTGGTAAACAGTTAACAAGCAAACTGTAACTTCTTTCCATATAATCTAATTTCCGGCCCATACAACCCAATGTTATAGTTCACATATTTGGTACCACTTTGTAACATGCCCAATATCCTATGTTCTCTATTGAGGCTATCTTGAAGCCACCAATTTCCATCAATTTCTTGCTATGATGCCATAATTGGATAGTGTACCCAACATCAATACAACACCCAATTCATAGTTATTTTAGCTCTAATACATAATTTCCTCACCGCCATGCTATTAACTAAATGATGCATGCAAATACGAAAATGTAGGCTTATACAAACACAGTTAAATTATTCATACATACAAATGAATGTTTTATATATGCAATCAAAATTGAATAACCATAAACGAATTATTAACATAAACAACATTAAAACAACATAAACATAATTAAACTATAATACTTACCTTATGCTATTTAGTAATTAACACATGTAGATATCCCATATCATCATATCTACATATCCAATTCTAGATGAAATCCAAAGGTTTAAGAGAGAGAGAGAGAGAGAGAGAGAGAGAGAGAGAGAGAGAGAGATCTAAAATGACGTGGACATATTCCGATGGATTACATGGAGTTGTCAAGTGGTGTCCTATGGAGTCTACCTGCATAGGTGGAAACCACAAGGTAAGGTCACAAGGCTACCTTAGGAGGTGGCATTGAAAAAAGTGGTAAATGATTTGTGAAGGCTTAGGAGTTAGTTTTCCAAACATGAGTTTTGGCTTTGTAATTACTATCAGGGTAACACATCCCCCCAGGTGGTAGGTAGTTGTGGAGGAAAAAGGTTGATTTAACAACTGAAAATTCTAACCTCCAAAAATGATCCTAGTCTTAGATATTGATCATGCATGAGGCAACATGTGTGATGAGGATGGATGGTTAGAGATGGGCCCACCCCATCACATCAACTAATGACAATGTGTTAGGTGGAGGATAAGGATATAAAAGTAGATACAACCCACAATTAAAAAAAATGTAATAATAAAGTTAGAAAGTAAGTGAGAGAAAGGAAATGGGGACATAGAGGAATGGCATGGAAATAGAGAGAAAAGGGAGATGATGTGGAAGAGCTAGAGATTGTTAGGAGTACACTATTATCACGGGCGACATCATCCTCATGTCATGTGGCAATAACAAATTAAATATGGTTAAAAAAAGAAAAGTTTCGAGTCAAATTCTTATTTTGGCCATCAGAAGAGAATATTAAATCAGAATTACATGAAAATTTAGATGTAAATCCATGATGATGAAAACTATAAAACATGCAATGACAATGATTAGCTGATTTAGCTCTATAATTTTAGGAAATGAAAATTAGTGGTTGTTACAGGGAAAAGTGTCTACACAGAACTGCTTATCCCACTAAGGTGTGATAGCTAACTTAGAAACAAACAAAGCAAAGCTACTTTCGTTTTTCCTTTATGAAGTATAGATGAGAGAAGAACAAAGAAGACAAACCTCTGTCTTGCGCTAATCTCCTGATTCGATTCCTCTCTCTCTTGATAGTCTTTCGCTACTTGTTCCCTTGCACGCCCAACTTCACAAAGTACCTGTAAGATCACAGTAGCATAGCACTATACAAGAACATGGATCTATAATCATAAAGAATCTAGGATCAGATGTAAATTGACCATACAAATGCAGCAAACATAAATGACACAAGAGTATGGAGGAAAACTTGAATAGCTTTTATTGATAAACAAGAAAGAGCCAAGGGGAGTTACAACCAGTTGATCTGACCCAGCATCATCCTCTCAGAAAGGAAGCCCCTCTTCACCTCAAACAAAGCTTAGATCACCCAACTATCTGATGTTGTCTCAAGAAACCAATAGCAATTCCTTACAATATGCAAAATTCCAGCCTCCGGATCTCTGGGATGAGGGATCCATATATAGATATCTGTAAGGGAGATGAGTCAGCTTGTGATTTGATTAGTGTCTTCCCTCTAATAGCTCTTGCTTCCACTTGGAGATTGATGATCTCTTACTCATCCTTGGTCGAATTCAGAGAGGCAAGTGTCACAGGAGAAGTTTCTGGAAGTTTCCATGCCTCTCCACCTCGTGGAATGACACTGCCATTTGTCATTTCTTGCCCATCGCACCCCATAGAAGGGCTTTTTGAAATGAAACGCACCCACACAGTGTTTTTAGGTGAGATGCAATGCACTTTGCCTATGGAGCAGCTGAAATGATCCTGTTTTGACCAATTCTAAGCAGTTTTTCATGGAGAACTTTTGGGAGAAGCTGTAATCAGTTGACCTTGCTCCTTTAGGGGTTAGAACAACGCTTTTAGGGACTTAGGAGCCCTTGGTTTATGGACATTTTATGCTTGGGGTTGTAGTGCCCAAAAATGTCTATAACAGTTGCCCCCTAAAGCATGAGGTCGTTAATCTTTTGATGTCGGGTGAAATGCTTTATTATGAGGATCCAAAGTTCTTTTAAGCTGGGAGGAGACCTGTAATAAGATAAAATAAAATACATTATCTTCATAATATTTTCATGATCTAGTTGAGGCGGGCATTCCCATGCTTAGCTTTGTAAATTCATCTTTATGTACATAGGACAGACAATCGTTTGAGTGTAGACTGATGATTCTGGTAGAGCCATCATCCCTTTGATTGGATGATTATCTATGCAGCAATGATGTACATTTGATGTCTTTATGTCCCTGAATATATATCACAGCCCGGATGGATGAAACTAGATCCGGGGTCTTCAATCTCGTTCGATCTTCACTCGAAGTACAAGTCGATCCATGTGAGAGATGTTCTGGAGTCGAACATGGAAAGACATCACCTGATTACTAGCCAATGATGTAAGCTATTAACAGGCGCAAGAGGAATCACCGATAATGATAATGACCCTCAAGGTACTGCAGTAAAATTCATGTGGTGTGAATAAAGGACTTGGCGTCGAACACCACGCAAAATCTTTCGGTCGAAGGTCATTGATGTAAACCTGTCACCTGAAGTGAGAAACTTGTCATTGAGGCATGCAAGCTTCAAAGTACTGAATGGGGTGTTCCTAGATCGACTTCTTGGATAATGAGCTGATGTCGACAAGAAGTGATCCGTCATAGGAGGGCCTTAATGAATCCCACATCAATGACACGGAACGGAGCAAATGATTTTAATGGAGGTGAAAAAGATCTGGTGATATAAGATTTAGGGTGGCGGTCATGAAAGAATGGAGTGTAAATGTATTGTAGCGGGTGAGACACAGGTGAATTCTCTGAATGACTTCTCTTGAACATATCAGTGACACTGAAGTGATGGATTGGTAGCATTAACCCCAAATGTGGATGGTGTGATGGGACCATGGTGATGTGACCGGTGAACAACCCAACCCGACTTGGATGCGGAGTGAAAGTGTCATGTTCAAGAGTGACTTGCTACCAACAAAGTTTCTTCAAGTTTTCTTCCCAATTTTTCCCCAGTCATTGCTGACCAGTACCTCTTTATTTTTGTCAAGCTTGAGGAGGATAACATATGCTTGTTCTATAATTTTCCCTTCAGGAAAACCCATCGCTATGTTTTAACGAGCCTAGCGATAGTGAAACTCGTTCTCGTCTATAGACAAGTTTGTCGCTATTAAGTTTTAACGAGTTTCACAACAAAGATAACTCGGTCCTTTTCAATTTTAGAGAGTCTGAAAAGGAACGTAAAGGAGACTCCAAAATTCCTTTTTCGTCATCTAATCCCTTAAGTCTGAAAAAGTATAAAACAATACAGAAGGGATGAATTTTCGATACTTTTAACGAGCCGAATAAAACAAGCGCTCGATCTTTTTGTGTAATAATCCCTCAGGTCCAAAAAGATTAAAAGCTAAAGGAGGGATAGCACTTCCGGTCCCTTTAACGAGATGGAGAGGCCAATGGCTCGAAAATCTTTTCATATTTTACGAGTCAGTTGAAAAGAGCTTAAAGGAGACTCGTCTTTTGAGGAACGAGTGATAAAATTGAGTAGCAGCTGATTCCAGGTAAGGTTTGGAAGTTTCCAATCATGGCAGTGTTACAAGGATGGCTAGTGAGATCACTCTTTGCAACTGTTCCTCAAAAGGGGTAAACAATCAAATGGGAGTGAATGATCAGCCAATACGGAGTGGAGGTGATGGTGAGAACATGACCAAGGATTTTAAAGGCTGAAGTACTACATTCCCGATGGTTGTTTATCGAGAAATAGTTCATTTTTTAATGAGCTTAAACGCAGGGGGAGACATTTGCTCATGGCTTATGTTTATTATTTAACGAGCTTGAACTATGCGCTAAAACTGCTCAATTAATCCAGTCGTATAATAAGAATGTCCCATTTAAAAACGACAAGTTTTAGAGTTTTTCCCCACATCCTTTCTTTATGCAAGTTAGGAAACGACCAATCCTACGAGTTTAAAGGGTTAGAGGACCTACAAACTTAAAAAAATAAATAGTCACTCTTCGCTTGCATGCCAAAAGGTTTGCATGCCCCTAGGTATAAAATAAAGTTTCAAGGCCACCTTTTGTTCAAACTGACAAAACATTTGTTTTATCAGGAAAGGTAATCCTCTTTCAGGTTACCAAAGATTGTTCTATTCACGGTGCAAACAAAACATTTCTTCGGCGATGTCTACCGAAATAGACAAAGGTGAGTGGAGGAGGCTACTCCAAACACGTAACTTTGACAAGAGATTCTTCTTCCAGAATAACTCCCTCTTCTAATCACGGACCAGAGTACAGACCAATCATATATCTCTCACGGAAACCTACCCTATACCCAAAGTTTTCCTACCGAAGCAGACCAGGGTGCATGCCCCCTAGGTTTTAGTCATGTCTCCCGAATCACTCGCGCTCATCAGGTGGACGGACTGGAGATTGATGGGACATTCCTTGTGTGAAAAGACCATTCAGGGATGGCATATGACTATTTGCTCTGTGTGATCCAGGAAATGAAAGCTGGTCTACGAGCTTGACCACTCTTCCTTCGTGCAGAAAACACATTCCTCTAAAGAGTGAGGAGACAATCGCTCCCATGCAATAAATATAGTCTCTTCCAAGGAGTATATTATAATCCAGGGGTCCTTGAACTACCATTACGTTCATTTGAATGGTTTTCCCCCTCAATGTTATGGGCACATTGGGAAGGATCCCTAACGGTCGACTGGTTCCTTTGTCAAAGCCTATTAGATTTCTCATTTCAGGCAAAAGCGATGGCGAACCAAGCGCTTTCCAAGCAGCTGAGGAAAGGATACTCACAGAAGCCCCTTCATCTATGATGGTACCAGCCATAACCATTCTATATACTTGGGCAATAATCCGGAATGGTACACTAGCTGGTAAACGGGGTCTGCCTAGCTGATTCTAGTCGAAGGAGACAACTAGGTTGCTTGGAGGTGGGACCGAATAGACGCCGGGTATGACTCTGACGAACTTCCTTCCTGCGTTAAAGGAATGGGTAAATTGCCTCCATGTTGATCGGAGTCTGTGCTTACGAAAAGAATTTGGACCGTGTCATCCTTATTCTCTTCTGTGATTATATCATTTGAAGACCAAACCTCTGAAGGCAAGACCGGGTCAACTGCTGCCTCGACCTTTTGACTTTCGTCTGGTATGGGTTCAAATGGTTTGTCTTCAATTATAGATGCTTCAGCCGACCATCTGGGTGGGTCAGCCGGTTTTTCAACTGGTGACGGACTCGGCAAGAGTTTTTTATATCCAGGAGGAAGTCGTAACGGTGAAACCGGACGATCGTCCAAAACTCTTTTAGCCTTGTCTAAGAAGGGACAACGGTGGATGGCATGATCACCTTCGCACAGTTTACAAGGAAATCTGTATTTTTCTTTTTGTCCTGGGGTTTCACTTTCACTAGTGGATGGTGTGTTTTCAACATGATCATCAGAGGTTGATGACACCGGGTTGTACAAACGACGAGACCAGTCCCTTAATATCTGAGGGATGCAAGGAAAATCTCTATGATAGTGGTCTCCTTTGCAAATGACACATGGCGATTTAGGCCTGGTCGGTGCAGTGTGTGGATTTTCGCTAGACGACGCTGGGTTTCCCCCTTTCACTTTTGGCTCCTTCTTCTTCTTCTCTTTCTTCTTATTTTCCTTCTTCTTCTCAGGTACTTGATTTTTGGCTTTACCAGCCCCATCAAGCGAAGAGGAAGGAGGAGAGGAAGAATTGGAGGAAGTAGAGGGTTGGGGGGTGACTCTGGATTCGTCTAGTTGCTGACTCGATTGTTCAGGAATTGCGGTGTTTTGAACGACAGAGGTTGAGAAAAGCCATACGGGCAAGCCGATTGTCAGTCCTGGAAGCGACAATGTGGCCATATGGGGTGCACCAACATTTCCCCAAGAGGAGAAGGGACTAGGATTTCCTCCAAGGGGAACTCCTTGGTTGGTGGACTCCATTTTCTTCAACCTAAGATCAACATAGGAAAGGGTGATGATTATTCCGTTTAAAATAAATTTTAGATGTTTTGACACAACTTGTTTTTTCAATTTTTAAGAGTTGAGAAAAAACAAAAGATGACTCTAGTCGCCTTCGATTTTTAATGAACCTGAAGTGACAAGTGCTCTGATGGACCTTTTCTGTTAAGGATTCTAAAAAGAAACGAAAAGGACTTCTCTGGAAATCTAGGTAGAGGGATTACCAAACCAATCGCAAAACTGTAGAATACTTTTTACAGTACGGCAGTCAATCTTCCCGAATGATGTGTTCAATGCATTGCAATCGATAGGGCGGCAGCCACGGATTCCTATGGATAAAGGATTAAGCCTATTGTGGTCTCCCAAAATATACTCGATGGTACATGGGAGCACAAGTCCGTACTGGCACTTATCATCTCAAAGTGGAGGAATCACCCAACCATCAGTGAGAACAACAGTTACCAGGCTTTACGACGCCGGAATACGTCTCTAGCCTAGACTTCTAAATGTTGTGCGTTAGGTTCCAAAGCGTTGTTAGATTCATTGAATTTATTTTATAGTTGATCTTGTTTATGAAGTTTTCCTTTCAGGTTCACCGCGAGATGTAGTATAATTCCTAAAATGCAATCTAAGATGATAAACAATATTCTTCTTTGTGCAATGAAAATCCTAGCTACTAAGGAAAGAAAGACAAAATTCTTTCACAAAAAGCAAAGAGCACACTCTAAATGCACTTTCCTAAATCAAACCAATCAGGCAGTCTAAATGCAAATGCACATGCATGTATTTGTTTTCGACTTTCTTAGTATGCAAATGATAAAAAAAAGTTGATGCAAAAATCTGAATTACTTTTCAAGCGACAGTTATCAACAAGTTTCTTTTCGAAATAAAAAATGGAGGCAATCACAACACCTTACGATTTGGAAATGAATACTTGTTTTCGACACTAGAAAAATTACAAATTCAGACCAAAAACAATAGTAATAGGATAATTGACTATCTACAAAAATCAAACTCTTTCCTATGCCTGAAAACGACACTTGCGACGCTTTCAAATCAAAGGACGACAGTACGATTATGTTACTTTTGCAAAGGAGAACTAAAAATGACTCAACAAACACACAAAAACATTTGCAGTTCTTTTGTACAAAGGAGGCGGAATAACAGTAAAGAAAAGGAGTTTCAAACAGAGATATACTGATCACAAGCAGCAAAATTCATGAATAGAACTGGAAATAATGAACTACAGAAACCAAAACTGAACAATGCCTAGTCTGATCAGCACACCTGTAACACAGGGAATTTGAAATGCAGCGCACCTACTACACTCGGGAAGTGCGCTGAATTTCAGATTCTCAGAACAGTACCTGCGCTGGGCCAGAGACGAGACTTTGCTTGGGTTCCAGGTCACAGTTTACAGTTCAGTTCATGGGTTTTGGCCAAGCAAATGGTAATCAATAATGCAACAATCAGGGGTAGATCTAAGGAGGATCTAAGAGCTATCACAAAGGGCAATCAGAGAGTTCGTAAATCAGTTGTTTAATTTATAAACAAATCCTGGAGATTGACTGAAGCAACATTTATCTACTTTGCATTTGCATAGCAAATGTAGTTTGAAAGCTACCTCGCTCGACTTCAGGCTCCGTTTGTAAGTTTATAAAATAAACAACAAGGAAGATAAAAAAACAAACTAATTCGCCCCCAGCGAAGTCGCCAATTTGTTACAGGGAAAAGTGTCTACACAGAACTGCTTATCCCACTAAGGTGTGATAGCTAACTTAGAAACAAACAAAGCAAAGCTACTTTCGTTTTTCCTTTATGAAGTATAGATGAGAGAAGAACAAAGAAGAACAACCTCTATCTTGCGCTAATCTCCTGATTCGATTCCTCTCTCTCTTGATAGTCTTTCACTACTTGTTCCCTTGCACGCCCAGCTTCACAGATTACCTATAACATCACAATAGCATAGCACTATACAAGAACATGGATCTATAATCATAAACAATCTAGGATCAAATGTAAATTGACCATACAAATGCAGCAAACATAAATGACACAAGAGTATGGAGGAAAACTTGAATATCTTTTATTGATAAACAAGAAAGATCCAAGAAGAGTTACAACCAGTTGTTCTGACCAAGCATCATCCTCTCAGCAAGGAAGCCCCTCTTCACCTCATACAAAGCTTAGATCACCCAACAATCTGATGTTGTCTCAAGAAACCAATAGCAATTCCTTACAATATGCAAAATTCTAGCCTCCGGATCTCTGGAATGAGGGATCCATATATAGATATCTGTAAGGGAGATGAGTCAACTTGTGATTTGATTAGTGTCTTCCCTCTGATAGTTCTTTCTTCCACTTGGAGATTGACGATCTCTTACTCATCCTTGGTCGAATTCAGAGAGGCAAGTGTCACGGGAGAAGTTTCTGGAAGTTTCCATGCCTCTCCACCTCGCGGAATGACACTGCAATTTGTGATTTCTCGCCCATCGCACCCCATAGAAGGGATTTTTGAAATGCAATGCACCCACAGAGTGTGTTTAGGTGAGATGCAACGCACTTTGCCTATGGAGCAGCTGAAATGATCCTGTTTTGACCAATTCTGAGCAGTTTTTCATGGTGAACTTTGGGAGAAGCTGTAATCAGTTGACCTTGCTCCTTTAGGGGTTAGAACAACACTTTTAGGGACTTAGGAGCCCTTGGTTTATGGACATTTTATGCTTGGGGTTGCAGTGCCCAAAAATGTCTATAATAGTGGTTTTAAAATAATAGGGTGGTACACAATTCCAACAACCCTATTTCTAATGAAATTTGGATAGTAAGGAACAAGAGAAAACATAAAGAAATATAGTGGAGCATTTCACCAAATTCTAAAGGGTTTGGAGTGTAAATGCAAAAGGAGGAAAAATGCACTACTCCAAAATTCTTTTTGGTGATATTTTAAATATTCAAAGAAAAAGGGAACAGAAATCACTAATCTAGAAATAATAATAATAAATAAATAAATAAAATATTGCTGACAATTGATTTCCTCAAAAATCTAGATGACTTTGTCTCATTAAAGTTTTTCCAATTTTGCTTCATTTGAAAGATAGTAGCTTTGGCTAAAAATTCCAAGTCCAAAGAAAATGAAAAAGAAGAATGTTGGCAATTCCACATTAATTCAGAAATTGGTTGGAGCATTATATTATTAATTTGAAACTTGCTAAGTTCTCATAATTATAAGCATTATCTACATTCAATAAAAAAAAAATCTTGGTTCTCACTTGAATTTCTTCTATAGACGATAGAATTTGGTTTCCTACTTTCATTGCACCAATGAGAAAAATGTAGAAAATGGTTAAATATGGGGATTTTTAGGAGCTATAATTTTTAGTTCTAAGCTCAAATTGGAGAATAAGTATAGTCATTCAAAAGCTAATTCCAATTTATAGAGGAATATAAATGAAGGCTTAGATTTTGTAGAATTTTTTCAGAGTTCTTTAAAAACTAGGGAGAAAAACGACAAAAAATGATAAAAATTTGTCAATTTGCATATTTTTTAGAATTTTGAAGAGAATGCCACACATTTGGAAATGATTTGTATTGAACATTTTTATTTGAATGCACACTTCTTGTAGAACTAGTAGCTATAACAAAGAGAAATAAAAATCATAATTAAATAGCAACATTGAGGAGACATGGAAGATGCTTATTGACTTTACAATAATGAAGAAGAGCTTAAACAAATATTGAATATTAGTGCAGTAAATGAGGAGACCAAATCTAATGGGATCAGAGAGATAATGGAGTTAGTGGAGCTAGTAGAAACCATGAGAAGTTTGAAGATATAGGTGGAGAGTTGTGGAGCTGTTAATGAGAGGTTGCAAAATTCCAAGAGAGAAAAATAAGCTAAATTCACAGTTGCTTTAGAGTTTAAATCAATGAAAAAAATAAATAAATAATGGAATTAGTTTAAGGTCGGGGGAAGAAGGCAGAGATCATGCAAGGAGTGTTAGCATTGTAGTGTTGGAATTGGTGTCAACAAGTTGGCAGTGATGTTGGTAATATGTATGTGTGATGAGTGATGAGTTCTTGGTGTTGTGTGTTGGCTTGATGGTCTCGTTAGTTGGCATTGATGTCAACATAGCTTGTGACTAGACTTAGTGCAGTTGAGGTTGATTAGAGATTGATTCCACATGTGTGATTGGATAAAGGTTGGAATGATGTGTTGGTTGTAGATGTTGCCATTGCAGGTGGTGAGCATGAGTATTGTAGCAATAATGTTGCAACTCTTGGGCTGTCAACTTTACTTTTATCAACCCAGTAGTTCGTAACAAACTTGGAAGCATTGGTGTTGTATGTACAAGTACTAGTTCTCAATGCAGGTTGTCACTTGGTCAGCCAGCGCAATATCACTAGGAGCTAAAATCCTATAGGTTTCAGAAGAAGATCTATGTATGATGAAAGAAAAGAAAGATTACTCTATAGATCCTATTCTAACTGTAGAAAGGAGAAAGATTGGAAGGTAAAGCAAAACCTAGTAAACCCTAATTAACAAGATAATTCTACTTTTGCCAAAAACACTATGAAAACCATGACATAAATGCCATTACCTAATCAAGGAAGTAAAAAACATCTAACCATGCTATTTCTGGAAGTAAATAAGAAAAAACATATTTTTGGATTTTTATGTGTTTTTATGTGAATTTAACATGCATTTAATTTATTGTGTGTGAGTGTGGCAGCGAATAGGTGGTTTTAGAGGGTGGTTTTGGAGCTTGGGAGGATGTATGATGGTGTGGATGGGTCCTAGGAGGTCTTAGGTGGCCTTCTGGAGGCTTTTCCCACACTTGGACTTCAAAAGAAAGCCTACAGGAAAAACTACAGGAGGACAGAGGAAAACTACAGGAGGAAAACAAGGAAACTACAAGAGGCCTATAGGAGGAGGCCGAGAGCAATTTCCACTATTTTGAGGGTGTGAGAGTGGGTGCAAAATGTGGATGAAGTTTGGAATGAGGTTTTAGGGCACCTAAGGTATACCATGAATCACTAGGAGATAGAAATATGATTGAGTTTTCTCAAGGAGAGAGGTAGAAGTTCTATGAAAAATGAAGGAAACTAGGGCAGAATTAAGGTGAGATTTGGGAGACCTATAGGGCAGGGATCAATTGGAGGGTGTGATTATTGGTAATTTGGCTTACTACTGGAAGAGATCTGCTTGATAGAAATTGACAGTCAACTAAGAAAATCAAGCAAGCAATGAAGTGAGTGCATTCTAGGAAAAACAGAGTTTTCCGTTAAAGTGGCCTAAACTATGATGCATGGAAGGAAATGCTGGGAAATTTTGTAAGAAAGGAAAGCATGCAAGAGGACCATTTTAAATAAGGAAGTGAACATGAGAAATAACATCTACAACAAAGAAAAACTGGGCCATAAACCTACTAGAGAGCTGCAAACACTAGAAGTTCTAAGAATGAGAAAAATCTATGTTTTCAGGGTAGCAAGAGAGTCTTTGCCTCAAATCATGGTCCCAAGGGGAGGAAGAGAGGCCAAGTCATTGTTGATAGCCTTTTGAATCTTCTATAATCACTACTTAACCTGCTATAGAAAGCACAAATGGAAGCAAACTACTAAATCATCAAAAGCACCTATTCTTAACCATAAGAGAAATACATCTAACAACAAACTAATCTACAACTGAAGTAAAGCATAAAAATACATGTAAATAGGAGCTTGGATGCTTGGATTGGGCCCTAACCCAAGAGCTTCAGCCCTCTGAGGTAACTCAGTGCTAGCTCAAAATGGATTCCATCTTCATTATCAAAAAATATCAAGATTACATAAAACTATCATAAAATAGTGAGCTCAAAATTTGAGCAGAGTTTACATAAGCAAAAAGTTGACTCTAGTGAGGCCCTGGGCCTCTCTACTTATAAATCTGAAGCTACTAATAGCTTCCTTAAAATAAATGAGGCTTGGCTCCCAAAAATTGAGATAACTCTCAATCATCTTCCACTTTCTCGGTTGCCTTCTGGTACATGATTCGGCTGCTTGTACTCTGAGCTGAATGAAGGGGAATTCGATGTGAGGAGAAATAAATGAGGGGGATTCCCTCCTATAAGTCCTCTCCTCTGTCTACTTAGAGTTATTGCTATAGTTTGGCCACTAGATCCTTGATTTTGACCTCGAAACCCATCAATAATCTGCATTAAATACATGTTAGACCACATGGCATAATAAGTAACTCAACTCATCCTATAAGCATAAATATAATCAAAAAATCATACAATAAGCTAAGAGAATGGTTGATTTGGCTAGATTAGGAGGTAAAATGATCCCATATAATTACCCATTTATGAGGCTCATCATCACCCCCCCACTGAAGGTGTTTCTCATCCTTTGAGCAACCTAGTCAATCTCTTCATCTTTTATGGCCCTGGTGTCCTCCCTAGCATTCCAGGCTTCTGATGTGGTCTGCTCATGTTCTCCATAAAATGTTTTTTTTTTCTATGTCCTTCCACTTCTCCTCTTCTTCTTCCCTTCTACCTTCCAGCATGTCTAATAGGAGTGTAGGACTCAGTTTGAGGCCAATCTAGTTGACCTTCAGCCTTTGCATGGAGTGCTTGTACATTGGCACTCTTTTTAATGCCTCTCTCAGCCTCATGGGAGAATGGTATTCTCTAATCTGCAAGTTGTGGGGTAGGGTGTTCCATCTTCTCATGCATGCATCCACACATTCATCCCCAAGTAGCCTTTTCATGTCTTCAAAGTGTGCAATGGCTTGTGCCTGATTGGCTAGATATTTAGGGGCAATCTAAGAGTCATTGGCAAGCAGGTTGTGTGTGCTGATGAGTGCCATAGGATCTGATGGCTCAGCTCTTATCATTAATGGTTCATTATGCTCTTTTATCATCAATATTTTCATTTCTGATGCCCTCAATTATTCATGGTTCATCCATGATGCCATGGCCATTAATTCCAGATCCCTTAGCTTGGCATTGGGATCCCACACATTTAGGTCTATAAGGGCCATGTTATGTAGATAGAGCTCTGCCATCTTTGTTTTGTCCTTGGAGGTTCTTTGGTCACACAAATCCATGAACTTCTTGTAATCTTGGAAAGGCATTGTGCCTCTTGGTGCCAAAGTTTTTATTTGGAATTGAAGCCATTGATCCTTCAGATAGAGGCCATAAGATTTGGTTGGTGTTCTGCATTGTAATGCTTCATGGATAAGCTGGCCATGTATGCCAAATGAGTCTCTTTCTCTTGCAGCTACCTCCTTAGTGTTTCATTCTCATTCTCAAGGTGGCTTCTTGTAATGGCTTCTCTGTCTCTAAGGGCACTCAATTCCCTGCCCATTTCCCTGAGTTTGCTTTCCATGTGGCCAATATCCTCAACTCCTTTGGATTTGACTATTTGCATCCACCTATGTGTTCGCCCTCTCTATTTTTCTAATTCAAAAAATAGTGGAATTGCAAATTTCTGTGGGATTATCTTGCTTCCCTCAAGTATTATATAATAGGAGTCAAGATTAGGCTGGGGGTCAGGTTCTTGTAGCTCTTGTGCTTCTTATTTCACCTTTGTCTGTCCTCCTATTCTTTCCTCTAGTTTTTGGGTCTCCTGTAGTTTGGACAGTGTCTCCTGTAGGACTGTTTCAACCTCTTGTAGGTCTAGTTTGGGGTCCTATAGAATTTCCTTCCCCTTCCATGTAGAAGATCTTGTAGCCCCCCTTTCATAGGTTACAGGTGTCTTGGAAGGAGAATCTTTCACCTTGGAAGATGGTGAATCTTCAATGTGGATGGGAGTCTTTGATGAGGGCCGAGGTTTTCCTGTTTTAATTCTGGTACTCTTCCTTGCCCTGAAATACATGGAAGTTTTTATTTTCCTCTTCTTCTTCTGCTTTCTTGGTTTACTGAGGGTAGTGAGGGCAGCTGTTGCTTCCCTTTCCAAAGTTTCAGGGATTCTTCTCTTTGCTCTGCCCTTTCTACCTCCTTTTCTCCCTCTTCTGTCTCTTTTTCCTCCTTCTGCTCTATCTCTTTTTCTACATCCTTCCTCTCTTGCTCTGCTATGTCACCACTGGGTTCATCTTCTCCTCCTTGTTGTTCTCCCTCTTCACTGATAGCAGGACTAACATCATAGGGTAATGCCTTGATGTCATCCTCAGTTGTCATATTTATGAAGACTTCCCATGCTATAGGGAGTGTAAGGGCATGGAGGGCTTCTTCTACTAGGATCTTGATTAGGCCATGGTGAGCTAGCTACTGTGAATTTACTTCTTGTACTTTGGTGCTGGAGTCAATGAGGGACTCAAGGAGAAAGTAAGGGATATTGAGCTTTTGATGTGTTGGAGTATCCATGCCATATCTCAATTCTTGGCGGATTCTAAAATGGTATCCATAAACAATGTTGTACCTCCCCTCACAAGAAATGTATTTGATCACTTGGTAGCTAACCTTATCCCAGGGATATGGTATACTAGCCCTCCTAATTCCATTTTTGTCTTCAACAAGGGTTTCATTATCTTGGAAAAATTTCTTCTTAGCAGCCAGGCCAACCGGTTTCTCATCTTTACTCCAAGGCATCCCAAGAGGAAGGGTAGTGACCCTACTAATGAATTAAGGGGTTATTTCAATGGAGAGGTCTCTTATGGTTACAATAGCATGAGTTCTTGTGTGATGGACCAAAGAGAGAGAAAATTCATGGCAATTTCATCATCAAACCCTCTAAACTTCTCAAAGAAATTCATCCAGTTTTCCCTTGTAAATATGTCCACCACTTGAGGATGTGCATGGAGCCTAGTGGAGTTAGTGGGATCTTTTCTCATAAACCCCCTTGTCATACTTCCTGTACTTATTTTTGAAAAAAAAAAAAATATGGAGGTGGAGACAAAGAATTTTGAGTGAACTAGAAAAACAGAGGGGACTATGGGTTTTTTTTTTTTTTTTAACATAAATTTTTCTATGTATTTCTACCCTCCTAAAGACTCCTTTTACTTTCAATTTAAGACCAACCCTTTCACATTTTGGTATTCAACAGAGGGAATTCATGAACCCTACCTCTTTAGACTAAAATTCGTGCCACAAATCATGTTTCCTCCCTTCAAAATGACTCACTGCCCCTCCTGTAGAAGCCCGCTGTCCCTCCTGTAGATTTCCTGTAGGTGCTCCTGTAGAAAATGACGAGAGCAAAAATATGGAGGAAATCAATGGAGGATGGTGGTTACGAGGTTGTGGGGGCACAAGAAGACTGCTGTGTGGCTGAGTTATGAGGAGAAGTTGAAGAAAAGGTGGTGAGAATGCTCGGGGAGGAGTGTGCATTACCCTTTATGGATATTTTCGGTTATGAGTGCTGAGCTGGCAAGGTGTACATTGCCAAAATTAGGACTGTTGGTCCCCACCTACTTGGTCATCATGCCCCCTCCTTGTAATCATCCCTCATTATTGCATCAGAGTTAACTCTTCCTCCCACTACTTGTCCTTGGCATCTTTTGCTTGAGTTGACTGTGCACACGTGTGGGTGACATCTCGGTTAAGTGGAGTCAACTAAATGAAGGTGGAAAAGCTAACTAGCCACATTTCCCTCTTTTAATTTCAACCATCTCGTTGCATTTGTATGATTTCTAATTACACATATGCAGATAGAGGAGTGATCTGAATGGAAAATGGCATCAACCCATGGTACTCATCCACCCATATTATTCATCGACCCATGGAATTTACCCATGGTATTGTAAATGGCATCCACCCGTGGTATTGTAAAATCCACCCATGGTATTCATTCACCCATGGAATTGACCCGTGGTATTGTAACTGAAAAATACTATAAGTAACAAGTCATATTTTGTAAAAGGACAGATTGTCCGCCACAATGTAGCCTTTACAGTTCAGAGGCATGTAGGTGCCACATCTCTTCTCAGAGATAAGCTACCATTGTCATGGATGGTTTATTTCCACTTCTATTTGCAAGCATATTTTAGTATTTTACAGTCATGAAATGAAGTATTATTTCCGCTGCATATATGCCTCTATGGTTACCTCTGTATTTTGTTGCATTCATGTTTAAATCCAGATCAGTGGGTTTTAATAAACGTTTCTTTGTGGTTTTGTTTATTGGGAATTCTCCTATTTTTCTTCTGGCAATTCAAGTTTTCAGATCTTGGGGTTCTCTCCTCCCAAGATCCATTTCAATCTTTTAGATCTTGGGGGCCTCAAGGAGTGACTTAGTTACTTACCTGTGATCCAAGTGTATTTGCTGCCATTGACTGTGAGGTGTTGTGGCTTTCTCTGCTGCATGCCTTCATTTTCCTTCATTCATGTTGTCTCTGCTTGCTGATGTGTTGTTGTGTGTATTTGCAGGTTCCTCTTTTTCTGGAGTTGAGTTGCATGTTCCTTTCAACCTTCAGATGTGTTTTCCCTTGCTGCTAGTGCTGAACTTCTATGGGATCAGCTGCTACAGGAATTCCTACAGGAGCCCATGTAGTTGCTTCTCCCCTTAACACTTTAGTTATTTCCCTACGCTTGGAGCTCGAGAATGATGCTAGAGGTGGAGTTGCATGATGGAGGGATAGTAGGTAAGTTTCAGGTGAAGTTGATGGTACTTTTTCTTCCTTTTATTTTTGGCTTTTTTTTCAAAACTGAAAAATTGTTTTTCTGTGTTTTTTTCCTTGGAAAGGAAAAAAATAATGATGCTTAGAGTGTGATGGAGGCTTGGAAATGATGTAAAAGAGATTTGAAGATGGTAAGAGGGATTATAGGTTCCTCATGAATCTTTTCTTGTCCCTCAAACTACCTTTTGTAGACATTTTTGGCTCTTTGTAATTCCTAAATGAGCCTCTTGTAGAAAACACAAAGCCTCCCGTAGAAAACAAAGTTTTGGAAAAAGAGGTACAGTGGGGTGAAAGAGATACCAAAAATGATGGAGGAAGGTGTGGATAAGATGAGATGGATGCTGGTGTAAATGTCAGGGTCCCCTTGGCACCTTCTCCTGCTCCCCGTAGTCCTCCTGCAAACCTGCAATGCAATAAAAAATAATTTTTTCTTCTCTTTCTTTTTGAAAACAACTAGGGCGCCTTAGAGATGTTTTCACCTTAGTTGCCTGACCTGGGTGCCTCCAAGGGAGGTTTTCCCCCAGGGATCTTATTCTTTTCATTTTTTTCTTTTTTCACATCACTGGGCCACCTCAGAAGAGGTTTTCAACCCAATGATGGGACTCAAGTGCCATGGAGGTTTTCACTTGAGTCCTTATTTCTTTCTCTTTTTTCTTCAATGAGTGGGTGAAGTGGAAGCTAAGACATGCTCCACTACCATCATTATTTTATTCAAATCTTCAATAAACTCTCGCTTGGATAGGGGTTTCTTGTATACTTTCAACAATGTCCATTGAAAAGCATGGGAATGGCTTTGTCATCAATGGTTCTGATCAGAACTGAACCAATGTCATTGCATTTCTCCATAGTGTAGGGTCCCAACCATCTTGTCCTTAGCTTTCCTTTGAAATCCTTATATCTTGAATCATAGAGTAGTGCCTAATCTCCCTCTTGGAATTTCTTCTCCCTAATATTTCTGTCATGCCATATCTTTCTCTGAGATGAACCACCTCTGTATGGAGAAGGGCATGCAATCTGTATTCATCCAATCCATTAAGCTGAAATAATCTCTCTTTCTGTGCATGGCTGAGGTCTAGATCCAGCTGAGCTTCCATCCTTAGGGTATTGAATTCAAACTCTATTGAAAACAAAGCCTCCTTCCCATAGACCAGTTCATAGGGTGTGAACCTGCTGGTGGTCTTCCATGTGGTGTTGTAGGCCCAAGTGGCCTCAACTAATCTGTCCACCCAGTGTTTTCTGCTGCTGCTCACTACATTGATTAGGATCCCTTCCAATGCTATGTTAGTGACCTCCACTTGCCCATTCTCTTGTGGATGGTAAGGAGTGAAAGTCCTATGCTTGATATTATGATGTGTGAGCATGTCTTCAACCAGGTTGGAAGTGAACTGACTGCCTTGGTCTGTGACCAACTCTCTCGGATACCCGAACTTGTAGAATATGTTTTCCCTCAAAAACTCAACTACTTTTTCCTCTGTCTCTACTTGGATTTCTTTTGTCTCCACCCACTTTTTCAGGTAGTCGGTGCACACAATGATGTACTACTTCTACTTTGAAGGGGGGTTGATAGGCCCCACAAATTCCATGCCCCACTTCTCAAATGGCTCAAAGGTCACTTGAGGTTGCATGGGAATTTCATCCTTTGGAGTGGGTTTCCCAATACTCTAACACCAATCACACTGGCTTGTATATCTCCTCACATCCTGATGAAGAGTGGGCCAGTAGTAGCCTGTTTGAAATATCTTGAAGGCGGTTCCTTTTGCTGGAAAATGACCTCCAGAAGGCTCGTCATGACAGGTCAGGAGGATGTCAAAGACTTCCTCCTCCATGGCACACCTTCTCAAGATCTGATCTGGGCCAAGTTTGAAGATATTGCCTCCAATCTAGGTGAAAGGGGTGCTTTTCCTTACTATCTTTCTCTTCTCTTTTGAGGATAGGTGTGGTGGTAACTGTGTTGAAACCAAGTAGTTTGCTATATTAGCAAACCATGGAGAGAATACTAATATAGAAAATAGGTGTTCATCTAGAATTTGGTCATCCACCATTCCTTTTTCACCTGTAGGCAAGTTTACTCTAGACAAAAAGTCAACAACAACATTCTCTTTACCAGGCTTATCAATAATGGTCAAATCAAACTACTGCGGTAAAAGAAACCATCTAATAATGCAAGCATTTACATCTGGTTTGTTCATTAAATATCTAATTGCAGCATGATCTATGTTCACAAAGGTTTAATAGCCTGTGATATAATGTCTGAATCTGTTTAAGGAATGAACGACAACTAGGAGTTCCTTCTCAGTCACTGTATAGTTTAACTCTACCTTTGACAAGTTTTTTCTTATAAAGTAAATGGCATAAGGTAGATTTTCATCAATTTGTCCTAAAGCTGCTCCTATTGCTTTGTTCAAGGCATCTATGTGAATGTGAAAGGGTAGGGCCTAGTTTGGGCCTCTGAGAATTGGGGCAGTCACTAGTTTGCTCTTCAAGGTATCTAGGGCTTCTTGGCAATTTTTTGATCATATGTGTTATAGACAATTTTGTGCCTTACAGCAATAGGCATGAATGGTCAATAATCCAAGGGATCCAAAGTTCCCTAAACATGATGTTCCTACCCCTAGAGGAACAAGGTCAGCAAACCAACAGCTCTCAGATCAGTTCTCCACCTGAAAACACTCAAAAACAAGCAATCCTGAAATCAAAGCAGGTGCTCCACTAGGCTTCTGCGCTGAAACTCAGATCCTCCATGGTGTACCTGCGTTGCAAAGCAAGTGGAACAAAGGCCACCTGCGCTGAGCGAGATGGGACAAGTGGCACACTGAGTCATTGCTCCAAAAATGACACTTGGATCAGGGATTTCGCCTTGTGATGAGTCAGAGGCTCTGTTTCTCCAAGTGGAAGCAAGGTTCTCCAAGTGGACTCAAGAACTGAAGATCAACTAAAGATTAACTGAAGAGAGAGAGGACACCAGGCAGCTACACATCAGTTGCAAGCTGACTCATCCTTTCTCAATTCATCTATATATTGAGCTCTCTCCTATGAGCTCAGGAGGCTGGAATTTTTGTGCAAAGTAATGATATGCTGTTGGTTTCACTATAGAGCTATTGGGTGATTGCTTGAGAGAGGTGAAGAGGAGAAATTCTTCCTGCTGGGAGGTGTTGCTGGATTAGGACCTTCAATGGTTGTAACACTCTCAGAACCTTTACTTCTTCATTAATAAAAGCTATTGAGGTTCTTCTATATGCTCTTGTTTCAATGATATATTGTGATGATTGTATATTTGATTTACACTAATCTATGAATCAGTTACGATTGCATGTTGCTTGTAGTTTCCTTCTTTGCTATTTTGCAGGATCTCACTGTAGCTGGGCTAGCAATAGAGCAAGGAGCTGGGAGCAAGCAGCCATAAAGAAGAGTTTGGATTCGACATTAAGCGCAAGGCAACGGTTAGTGCATTTATCTAATCTCTTTTGCTTTCATAAAGAAGTAAAACTTAAGTAGTTTTCTTTACAGTTGTTGCTGAGGTACTATCACCCTTAGAGTGGGATAGGGTCATCCGAGTCGGATACTTTTCCCTACAACAAACTGGCGACTCCGCTGGGGATCGTATCCGTTTGATTGTGTTTGTAGTATTTTGCTATTCATTTCCTGAACAAAAGAGTACCAAATCGAAAAGCTTTTGACTATATCAAAAGCGAAGTAGAGGGCAGCTACTCTAGCTCATTTCTGAGCAAGTTCATGATTTGAAGAGCTGATCTACGAGGATCCTTGTAAGCTCTTAGTGATAGCTTTTCACCTTCCTAATCATCCCTTTGAGTGTGCTTGACTGATTGCTTCTGATTTGAGCAAAAACTGTGCATTTTTGAGAAAATTATGACCCGGAAACTGTGAAAACGCAACTTTCGTTTTCCAAAGCAGGTAGTACACAGGCTACCTGCTTTGCAACGTAGGTCCCGAAGGGGCTACCTGTGCTGAGAGCCAGACTGGCTGTGCAGCACCTGCGTTGGCCCAATTTTGCCTAGTGCAGTTGGGGTTTCCTCCCTTTCTCTTGCCTGTTTTCACTATAGATTTGGCTGCCAGTTACCAGTCTTGCACCTGTTGTGAAACCAACATTACTTGCCATCATTATGCCTCTGTTATATAACGAAATTGTACTTGTTCTTTTGTATTTCTTAATCATTTACAATTTCCCATAACGAAGAGTAAACTAGTCTTGCTTTTGGCCTCTTAGATTTGAACCTGTGTTAGGCATTTTACGGGTCTAAAGAGTTAGCTTGTTTGCTGTCCATAGCTGATTAGTCATTTTACTTTCGTCATTATGGTTTGATTTCATGCATTTCCAGTGATTAAGCAAGTAAATCTTAAGGTGTCTTTTGATTTTGGACAAGCTTGTTTGTTTTCACTTTAAATCGAAATCAAAGTTATATAACAACTTTCTTTTTGTAACCCATCTACATTAAGAAAGGGAAAAGAAAATACATGCATTGTGCATTTTGCATTTGACTGTTTGCTTGACGATTTAGGAAAAATTTGCATTTAGTGTGTGCTCTATGAACTGTGTGAAAAGATATGCCTTTCTTCTCCCTCAGTAGTTAAGATTTTCATCAGTCAAAAAGATTTGAAAAAGCTTGCTTCTCATCTTAGGCTGCATTTAGGAATTTGTCGCATACATCTCGTGGTGAACCTTGAAAGGCAAACTTTAAAAAGATCAACTTAAAATATACTGAATGAACCTAACAACGCTTTGAAACATAACGCAAACACATAGAGGTCTAAGCTAGAGACGTGTTCCGGCGTCGTTAAACGTAGTGACTGTCGATCTCGAAGAAGGTGGGTGATTCCTCCTGAGAGTCGGTGGCACTAATACGGACTTGTGCTCCCACGTACCGTCGAGTATATATTGGGAGACCCCTATAGGCATATATCCTTTATCCTTAGGAAGCCGTGTCGACCGCCCTACTGATCGCAATGCAGTGAACACAGCATTCACGAAGATTGACCACACGTACCGTAAAACGTATTCTGTGGTTTTGCGAAAAGTTTGGCACACCCTCTGCCTAGATCTCCAGAGCAGTTTCTTTTGGCCTTTTTCAAACTCTATAACTGAAAAAGTCCATCCGAGCATTTGTCACTTCGGGCTCGTTAAAACATCGAAGGAGACTAGAGTCATCTTTAGCTTTTTCTCGACTCTTTAAAACTGAAAAAGCAAGTTGTGTCTAAAGCGTCGTTATAAAATTTATTTTAAGCGGAACAATCATCACCCTTCCCTCGTTGATCTTCGAAGTTAGTCCACCACAAGTGGAAGTTCCTGTAGAATCGCTAAGAAATCTTTTGGATAGACTAGATATGTCTGAACAACCGTCGACATCTAGGACTGTGTCGTCCGACACAGCAGCAGCAGAACCTCCTGCTGCTACTCCAACGATGTTCGCTGGTATACCATCTGTCCCGGCGAATTGTCAACAACAAGCCGGAGTCCAATCAGGGACAACGACATGGTTAGTTCCTATTTCTTCATCCGGATTATCATCTGGTACTTCTTATGTTGAAACTCAACAAATTGATCCAATGTGTCTTCAAAGGCCAATTTACCCTTTAAGTACTGGATTTCCACCATGTGGAGGGCAGTACGCTCTTTCATTGTTCCCTCCCGGAGAACAACCATGTGGGAGTTTACAACAAAGTTCAGGTCAAACTGGAATCACATCTAGCGGTTGGGTACCAATACTCCCTCAACAATCAGGAGTTGCATATTCAATGCAACCAGTACACCCTGTGTCGAATATTCCCACCACACCTGCTATGGCGAATGCGTCGCAAGTACAAGCGCTACCTGTTGTAATACAACAACCTCTTGTCTCAGCGGCTCAATCACAATCTCAGGGTAGTGCCTCCTTATCTGGAGCGACTCAGGCTCGAACAAGTACTGTGACTCCTCATCTTGGTCAATCATCCAGTATTGGTCAACAGCAAATGGTCCAACAACCAGAGCTGGTTCAATCTCAACAACCGCCATTCCAGCAATCATATCAAGGACCTGAGCAACAAGTCTTTGTAAGTAATGGGAAACCATGCTATAATGGTTATGCCCATCAACTTTTTCAAAGTTGTCAGCACTATGCTGGTCTGCAAAGACCCATTGCTCAGGCGATACCATCTTATCCTGGATATGCTTCGCCTAACCTGAACCAGCAGTTGCCCTTTGTAGCAACTCTAGAATTGCCAGATCTAAACCGGCTGACGAATGATCCAATTGCTTATGCCCCTTGGTGGCCAGCGATTCCGCACAAACTTCCATCCGACATTCCTAAATTCAATGGAAATCCAGGAGAAGACCCGTCAAATCATGTGATGACATTCCATCTATGGTGTTCATCAAACACCCTGAATGATGATTCGATAAGACTTCGCCTTTTTCAGAGGACATTGACAGGTCCAGCGGCTAAATGGTACATTGAATTGCCAAGAGCCTCTTTCGACAATTTCAGCTCCTTAGCCACGACTTTCTTAACCCATTTTCAATTACCGATAAGGTATGAAACGGGAACAGAACTCCTTACCAACTTCAAATAGACAACGGCCACTCACATATCTGATCATATACATGAGTGGCGACGTCGTCGTAGGATGGTGAAAAATTACGTTCCCGATCAGCTGTTAGCTGAATGGTTTATAAAGTCATTACTTCCGGCTATAACGGAAGATGTGGCCAAGGGGGGGGTCGTAACAGAGGAGCAGGTCATTGCTCGTGCTCAATATCTGGACTTAGTATATACTCAGTCTGGCACGCTCTACGACAAAATACCTGACGCCCCCAGACCTGAATTTTCAATTCCTCCCCCTCCTGAATCGAATACTAACTCTCACGCCAGTAATGGCGTGACTAGCAAACGCAAAATTTCTAGTCAAAATGCAAATGAGGAACTTCTTGCCTCAGAAGTAAATGCCATGTCGACCGACAAGGGCAAACAACTGAAGCAACCAGGGGGCAAGAAGAAAAAGAAAAGGAAAGGGAGACCCCCGACAGGGTGTCATATATGCGATGAGGATCATTGGACAAAAGATTGTCCACATATACCTGAAGTTAAGAAACTCTTCAAGAGTTCAAAAACCCTGGCAGTATTGACTGATCCGTTTCCTAATCCAAGACAAAATCTGGTTGCGAATCAAAATGCTTCCCGATCCCAAGTGCTTATGTTGTCCACCTCAAAGCAGCAGAATAATGCTTTGACAAGGAATAAAAGTTACCGGAATCCTCAGCGGTCGAATAATAAGGCTGATAAACAACCTAGTAGTTCGACAACAACTTTGAACGAAGTTGTGCCACCCATCGTTCCTAAGCCAGTAATAAACTCGCCAAAGGGAGTAGTACACAAATCGACATTTAATCCTCGTGCAAAAGTAGCACAGAATTATAATATAATAGAGGACCTGACCCAATCTTCGTCCGCTATGTCGACGCTTGAGGTAGCGCAAAATTGCACCTCCCAAGAGCAAGCTTTATTATCAGCCATAGGTGGGATTGGCCCAATGGATTCCAATCTTGTGGCCTTTGATCATAAAGGATATGACCCTCAGATACCAGCTCAACTAGCTTTCCTTATTCAAGTGAAAGCCCTCAACAAAACTGTTCATCGAACAATTATTGATGAGGGGGCATCTACATGTCTTATGTCGATGAGTTGCTGGAAAAATTTAGGCTCACCACCCTTGTCGAAATCGTCAACGACGTTAAAAGCATTTGATGGACGATCATACACTCCATACGGGATTTTAAGTAACTTGCAAGTTGAACTGGGGGGCAAAACAGTAGAAGTTGATGTTGAAGTAATCGACGGAAACGTCGATTACAACATCCTACTGGGAAGGCCTTGGATATATGCCATGGCTGCAGTTGTGTCGACCTACTTCAGAAGGATTGTATTTCCTTTCCAAGGAAAAACTACAATCGTCGACCAACAAACATTTCTCCCCAACAGTTCTCAAGTTACGGGAAGCAACACAATGATCCATGAAAGTAATCAATCGCTCCAAAATATTGGAGTAGGTCTCCTAAAAGACCCTGCCTTAATGGGTACTTTTGCCCTACCGCCGGCAGGTAATCTGGCGAAAGTAGCCACAGTGGAAACCTACAATATGAAATCTTCTATATCCAATGGATTCAGAAGATTCCTAAATATTTTGTCAGCATGGATCGTCGCCCTAATGGAAATACTGTAAATACAGTGGGCCCCGAGGACGGTTCTTATCTCGTGTCAACCTCATTAAAAAATGAAACAAGGAATCATGAGGATAGTTCTTTTACAATGTCAACCTCAATAAAAAATGAAACAGATCCCCTTTTCAAAATTCAAAGGTAAACCTTCATTCCAACCACCAAGTTGAATGCAATGAAGCTTGGGGGGCACCCTCCTTTGACATGCATCATTATGATGCTGGGGGCATGCATAAAATTGAGCAAGGTTTGAACGTATTCAAGCTCGTTAAAAAATGAACTGCCCCTTAAAGTTTAGGGGGCATATGCCTCATCTGCATTATTATGCTGGGGGCATCATCGAGCAGTTTTTGTACAGAGTTCATGCTCGTTAAAAAATAAACATAAATTGTGAGCAATCTTTCCCTATAGTTCAAGCTCATCCAGAAAAAATGAACCGGTAAATAACCTTGAGAAATGTAACCTTTGACTGCCATATTAAAGCCCTTGGTCGTGTTTATATGCCATCACCTCCATCCGTTCATTTGGCCAATCGTTCATCTCCATATGTTTGTTTACCCATTTTGAGGAACAGCTGCGAAGAGTGATTTCACTTAGCCATCCTTGTGACACTGCCGTGATTGGAAAATTCCAACCTGTACCTGGAATCTGCTACTATCCCTGTTTATCACTCGTTCCTCAAAAGACGAGTCTTCTTTGAGCTCTTTTCACTGACTCGTAAAATATGAAAAGTTTGCCGAGTTTTGGCCTTCCAGCTCGTTAAAAGGACCGGAAGAGCTATCCCTCCTCTAGATTTTAATCTTTTTGGACCTGAGGGATTATTGCACAAAAAGATCGAGCGCTTGTTTTGTTCGGCTCGTTAAAGAAATCGAAAATTCATCCCTTTTGTATTGTTTTATACTTTTTCGGACTTAAGGGATTAGATGACGAAAAAGGAATTTTGGAGTTAACTTTCCGTACCTTTTCAGACTCTCTAAAAATGAAAAGGACCGAGTTTTCCTTGTCGTTAGACTCGTTAAAATGATTAAATAGCGACAAACTTGTCTTTAGACGAGAACGAGTTTCCCTATCGCTAGGCTCGTTAAAACATAGCGATGGGCTTGCCCGAAGGGCAGGTTATAGAACAAGCATATGTTATCCTCCTCAAGCTTGACAAAAATAAAGAGGTACTGGTCAGTAATGACTGGGGAAAAATTGGGAGAACCTCACAGCATTAATGGTAGCAAGTCGCTCTTGAACATGACACTTTGTCCTCCGTATCACATCGGGTTGGGTTGTTTCATTCACCGGTCTCATAACCATGGTCCTCGCCACACCATCCACAATTGGGGTAATGCTACCAATCCATCACATCAGTGTCGTTATATGTTCAAGAGATGTGGTTCTGCAAAGAGTCAACTGTGTCCCATCCACTGCCATACATTATCCTTCATCCACTTCATGGCCGCCACCCTGAATCATACATCACAGTTTGTTTTCACCTCATCACAATCACTAGCTCCATTTCGTGTCACTGATGTGGGATTCATTAAGGCCCTCCTTTGACGGGTCGCTCCTTGTCGACATCAGCTCATTATCCAAGGAGTTGATCTAGGAACACCCCCTTCAGTACTTTGAAGCTTGCATGCCTCAATGGCAAGTTTCTCACTTCCGGCGACAGGTATACATCAATGACCTTCGACTAGAAGATTTTGCATGGTGGTCGACGCCAAGTCCTTTATTCCCACCATGTGAATTGTACTGTCGTACCTTGAGGGTCATCATCCTTATCGGTGATTCCTCTCGCGCTTGTTAACGGTTTACATCATTGACCGGTAATCAAGCGATGTCTTTCCATGTTCAACTTCAAGAAATTCTCACATGGATCGACTTGTACATCGAGTGAAGATCGGAAGAGATTGAAGACCCCGGATCTAGTTTCATCCATCCGGGCTGCGATATATATTCAGGACATAAAGACATTTGATATGTACATCATTGCAGCAGATGATCATCCTTCTCAAAGGATGATAATTTCAGCAGAGAATTATCAGTCTACAATCAGACGATCGTCTGTTCTATGTACCAAAATGTGTTCATAAAGCTGAGCATGGGAATGCCCGCCTCAGCTAGATCATGAAAATGTATGAAAAATAATGTATTGTATTGTATCTTATTACAGGACACTTCTCAGCAGATTGAATGAACTTCGGATCCTCTCAATAAAGCATTTCACCCGATAAACGACCTCATACTTTAGGGGGCATCTGTTATAGACAATTTTGTGCCTTACAGCAATAGGCATGAATGGTCAATAATCCAAGGGATCCAAAGTTCCCTAAACATGATGTTCCTACCCCTAGAGGAACAAGGTCAGCAAACCAACAGCTCTCAGATCAGTTCTCCACCTGAAAACACTCAAAAACAAGCAATCCTGAAATCAAAGCAGGTGCTCCACTAGGCTTCTGCGCTGAAACTCAGATCCTCCATGGTGTACCTGCGTTGCAAAGCAAGTGGAACAAAGGCCACCTGTGCTGAGCGAGATGGGACAAGTGGCACACTGAGTCATTGCTCCAAAAATGACACTTGGATCAGGGATTTCGCCTTGTGATGAGTCAGAGGCTCTGTTTCTCCAAGTGGAAGCAAGGTTCTCCAAGTGGACTCAAGAACTGAAGATCAACTAAAGATTAACTGAAGAGAGAGAGGACACCAGGCAGCTACACATCAGTTGCAAGCTGACTCATCCTTTCTCAATTCATCTATATATTGAGCTCTCTCCTATGAGCTCAGGAGGCTGGAATTTTTGTGCAAAGTAATGATATGCTGTTGGTTTCACTATAGAGCTATTGGGTGATTGCTTGAGAGAGGTGAAGAGGAGAAATTCTTCCTGCTGGGAGGTGTTGCTGGATTAGGACCTTCAATGGTTGTAACACTCTCAGAACCTTTACTTCTTCATTAATAAAAGCTATTGAGGTTCTTCTATATGCTCTTGTTTCAATGATATATTGTGATGATTGTATATTTGATTTACACTAATCTATGAATCAGTTACGATTGCATGTTGCTTGTAGTTTCCTTCTTTGCTATTTTGCAGGATCTCACTGTAGTTGGGCTAGCAATAGAGCAAGGAGCTGGGAGCAAGCAGCCATAAAGAAGAGTTTGGATTCGACATTAAGCGCAAGGCAACAGTTAGTGCATTTATCTAATCTCTTTTGCTTTCATAAAGAAGTAAACCTTAAGTATTTTTCTTTACAGTTGTTGCTGAGGTACTATCACCCTTAGAGTGGGATAGGGTCATCCGAGTCGGATACTTTTCCCTACAACAATATGAACTCAACATTTTAGCCTAGGAGGTCAAACAAAGGAGAGCCTATCTTGTTGAAGTCTTTAATGAATCTCCTATAATATCCAACTAAGCCTAGGAAGCTTCTGACATTTCTCACCTTTTGAGGAGGTGGGACCCTTTCGATGATGGCAATTTTGTTGGGGTCCACCTGCAGTCCTTGTTGAGGTATTGCATGACCTAGCACAATCCCTTCAGTCATCAAAAATTGGCATTTTTCCAGACTGAGGGATAGGTTCATCTCAATACACTTATCTAGAACTTTTCCTAGGTTAGATAAAGCTTCTTGAAAGTCAGAGTCATAAGGAGTAAAATCATCCATGTATATTTCTACTGCATCATGAACCAGTTCAGAAAATATACTCAATACTGCTCTTTGGAAAGTGGTTGGAGCATTGCACAAACCAAAAGGAAGGACCTGGTATGCAAAGGTACCCCAAGGACAAGTGAAAGTGGTCTTATCTTGGTCTTTTGGGCTTATTTGAATCTGATTGTACCCGCTAAACCCATCTAGGAAAGAGAAAAACCTTTTCCCTGCCAAATCGTCTAACACTTGATCTATGAAAGGTAAAGGAAAATGGTCATTTTTAGTGGCTTTGTTCAATTACTGATAGTCAACACAGATTCTCCACTTACCATTTTTCTTTGGCACTAGCAACAAAGGAGAGACCCATTCACTGTTAGAGATGGGATAGATGAATCTTGCATCAAGCAATTTCTACAGTTCTTCCTTAACAATATCTTTAAGTGCTGGGTTCATCCTCCTTTGAGGCTGCTTGACTAGCTTACAATCTTCATTGATGCATATATGATGAGTACATACTGGATGCACTCCCTTCATCTCCTTATAACTCCAGGCGAAGGCATCTAGATGTTTTCTCAACATGCTGCATAGCTCCTTCTCCTGGGAAGTAGATAGGGATGGATTGATTTTCAATGTTCTATTTGGGCCAAACTCTATATTTTTAACACAGAGAGAAGTAGGGTCAGCCACATAGAGATCAGTTGAAGGGTTGTTTTGGGTTTCTCTTACTATGTCTTCTAATGGTGATACACTGAGAGGTGGATTCTAAATCAAATTTTCAATCATATCATCCTCATCTTGCAATTTCCTCCCCATGGTGATTTCTAATGCACAAAGCGGTGCAAAATAAACTTCATCCTCATCTTCCTCCTCCAACCAGAGAGGTAGATCATGTTCTAGCAAGGGTTGGGCAAGAGGATATAGGATTAACTATATGGACATGTGCCTGTTCTTTATGGTCATGTTCCCAGCTCGACAGCTGATGTAGGCATTAACTGTAGCCAACTAGGGTCTTTCCAGAATGAGAGGATACCCAGTGAGCTTTGTCTTTGGCTGGAGAACTAAGAAATCAGCAAGGTATTCCCAAAAATCAATGGAGACCATCACATCTTCCACAATATCCTCCGGGGTCACTGTGGAGCGGTCTGCTAGCTGTAGCACTGTCGTGGTCTTCCTCAGGGAGCCCTGGAGATTAAGTTTGAGCATTATGTATTTTGTCATCACATTAATGGTAGCTCTCAGATGAATCAAGGTTTGTGGGATCATTGTGCCATTGATGTGGACATCAACTATTGGGCTTCCAGGGTCCAGATATTTTGGACAGATTACCTGCCCCAACATCAGGCTGGACAATTGTCCTATGATATTAATGGTTGGGGCATCTCTCTTAAACCTTCCTGGATGCCTAAAGCACTTCCCTTTGATCAACCTATTGTAGATAAGAACATCTTTTATGGCTTGGAGAAGTGGTATCTTTACACATAAATGTTTCAATTCTCCCAGGAGTTCAGTCTCTTCTAGGGTAGGCTGGATTTTCATGGATAGTCTCTCACGAAAGGGTGGATTTGCTTTAGGTTCACTTTCCTCTTTATCTTCCTCAACGTCGTAGGGTGGAGGCTAGCTATCTGGGAGAACTTTCCCGGATCGCAAGTTAATTTCTTAAATCTCCACAACATAAGTTGGGCATGATGGTTCCCCACTATACACTTGCTGAGCCTGTCTGTTGTTCGGGTTCAGATTTGGTTGGGCAGGCATTTGGGGTTGCCTTGGTGGAGCAGAAGGTAATGGTTTTGGTTGGGCAGGTGGTGGAGGCAGAAGAGCAGGAAGAGAGTTGTATTAGGGCCTCCACCCTTGATGAGATGTATTCCACTGAGGTTGCGGCTGAGCATAGGATTGAAATGAATGGGTGGCTAGTTGGGCATGATATTGAGATGTGAAGGACCAAGGAGGAGGCATGGACCAGGAAGGATGAGAAGGAGGGCCCCAAGAAGGTATGGAGGTGACTTGGTTGGGGTTGTAGTATGCCTGAGATGTCCCTTGCATCCCCTGCTAGTATGGTCTAGGTCCATGCGGTCTCCTTTGGTTAATGTAATATCAATTCAGTGACTCCTTCGACCCCTTGGTATATAGCTTTAAGTTCGGGAAAGGAAGGGCACTTATCTGTAGAATGATCTTCTTCACAGACTGAACAAACCTCTATAAAATTCAATGGGCATTCATTCGTAGGATGCCTCCTGGTGCATTTAGGGCAAAAAATGGTCAAAGCCCTCTTTGCTTCCTCTTGTTTTCTTTTGATATGTAAGGTATCCATTTGCATAGCAAGAGTCTGCAACATCTCAATCTTGAATTCTTCTAGCATGTTTCCAATTTCACCTTTAATGGATGAATTGGAAGAAGAGATACTGGCTATGGGTTGACTCCCCCTACCTTTCTTTCTGGCTGCTCTAGAATGGTTTCTAAAAATAGTATTTATGTCCTCATAGGATAGTTGGTAGATGTCTCCCCCAACCAGTAGATGGAACGTGTCTAGAAGGTCTTCCCAAATTCCCCTAATCAGGACTAACTTTAGAGACTCAGGGTCAAGTGTACACCTGGACCTTTTGTAACTGAGCTGGAACCTCTCTTCATAGTCTTCTAGGGACTCATCACTTCCCATGGTCATTAGGAAGATTTCTTATTTAGTTTCTTTTGACTTGCAATAGTCTCGATACTTGTCATTAAAGGCCTACTACATCTGAGCCCAAGTTGTAATGCTATTGCCAGGTAATCCCATGAACCAGCGCAGTGCTGCGTCCTTGAGAGTAGAAGGGAATAGTTTCAAATTTTGCTCATTTTTTGCATAGTCATAAGTTCGACAGATGATAGAAAACTCGAACAAGATGGTGTCAGGATCTTCTGTAGTCAGACCATGGAAGTGAGGTAGGGTTGAAGGACTTATATTCTTCATTTTGGTGTCCCCATCGGTCTCCCAAATGGGGAAGGTACCCTCTATTCTCTCTCCATTCCCCCTAGCATTTCTGTTTTCAGCCATTGGCTCAGGAGGAATGTTTTATTCTTCTTCTTCCCCTATAGGTTCCTCAAATATGTCTGGTTGCTCACCTAAGGGCTCTTCTTGATTGAAGCCACCAAAGAAGAGAGAAGGTTGGCTATGTGAAGCAGTGGGGGTGTTGGGAAATTTTTTTCTTGAGTTATCTGTATTCCTACGAGGCATGAAAGGAAATATTTTTGGTTGGTTTTTGTTTCTTTTTCTCCACACTGAAAGTACTTGCAGAAACTAAAATTGTGATTGAGCAAAACAAATTGCAACTAGCTAAAATAAAATTGCTAAATGGAAATTTGCAGAATTGAAAAGGAAAGCAAGGAAATGCAGAACTGAAAGAAAAGAGATGACTAGTATACTTTTGTTGAAGCAAATTATTAGCAGAATGTTGCAATAGGAAATAGAAGAAAGAAATAACCACATAATACTCATATGCTTCCCCAAAAATGACGCCAAAAAGTGGTGAGCGCCAGTATTGCAGCAAGAATGCTACAACCCTTGGGCTGCCAACTTTACTTTACTTGGTGTTGTATGCACAAGTACTAGTTCTCACTATAGGTTGTCACTTGGTCAATCAGCGCAAGATAACTAGGAGCTCAAGCCAACTTCTATAGATTTTAGAAAAAGCTCTATGTATGATGAAAGAAAATAAATATTACTCTATAGATGCTACTCTAACTATAGAAAGGAGAAAGACTGGAATGTAAAACAAAACCTAGTAAACCCTAATTAACAAGCTAATTCTACTTTTGCCAAAAACACTATGGAAACTGTGAAAGAAATGCCATTACCTACTCAAGGAAGTAAACAACATCTAACCATGCTATTTCTGGAAGTAAATAAGCAAAAACATATTTTTGGATTTTTATATGTTTTTATGTGAATTTAACATGCATTTAATTTATTGTGTGTGAGTGTGGCAGCAAATAGGTGGCGTTAGAGGGTGGTTTTGGAGCTTGGGAGGATGTAGGATGGTGTGGATGGGTCCTAGGAGGTCTTATCTGGCCTTCTAGAGGATTTTCTCACACTAGGCCTTCAAAAGAAAGGCTACAGGAAAAACTATAGGAGGACACAGGAAAGCTACAGGAGGAAAATAGGGAAACTACAGGAGGCCTACAGGAGGAGGCCAAGAGAAATTTCCACTATTTTGAGGGTGTGAGAGTGGGTGGAAAAGGTGGATGAAGGTTGGAATGAAGTGTTAGGGTGCCTAAGTTCTACCATGAATCACCAGGAGAGACAAAGATGATTGGGTTTTCTCAAGGAGAGAGGAAGAAGTTCTATGAAAAATGAAGGAATCTAGGGCAGAATTAAGGTGAGATTTGGGAGACCTATAAGGCATGGATCAGATGGAGGGTGTGATTACTGGTAAGCTAGCCTACTACTAGAAGATATCTATTGCATATAAACTGACATTCAACCAAGAAAATCAAGCAACCGATGAAGTGAGTGCATTCTAGGAAAAACAGAGTTTTGCATTAAAATGGCCTAAACTATGATGCACGGAAGGAAATGTTGGGAAATGCTGTAATGAAGGAAAGCATGCAAGAGAAATATTGTAAATCAGGAAGTGAACATGAGAAATAATATCTACAACAAAGCAAAACTGGACTATCAACCTACTAGAGAGCTGCAAACACTAGAAGTCCTAGGAATGAGGAAAATCTGTGTTTTTGGGGCAGCAAGAGAGTCTTTGCCTCAAATCATGGTCCTAGAGGGAGGAAGAGAGGCCAAGGAATTGTTGATAGCCTTTTGAATCTTCTCTAATCACTGCTTAACTTGCTATAGAAAGCACAAATGGAAGCAAACTACTAAATCATCAAAAGAAACCTATTGTTAACCATAAGAGAAATACATCTAACAGCAAACTAATCTACAAGTGAAGTAAATCATAAAGATACAAGTAAATAGGAGCTTGGATACTTGGATTGGGCCCTAACCCAAGAGCTTCAACCCTCTGAGGTAACTTAATGCTAGCTCAAAAAGGATTCCATCTTCATTATCAAAAAATAGCAAGATTACATAAAACTGTCATAAAATAGTGAGCTCAAAATTTGAGCAGAGTTTACATAACCAAAAAGTTGACCCTAGTGAGGCCCTAGGCCTCTCTACTTATACATATAAAGGCACCATTAGCTTGCTTAAAATCAGGGAGGCTTGCCTCCCAAAATTTGAGATAACTCTCAATCATCTTCCACTTGCTCGGCTGCCTTCTAGTGCATGATTCGGCTGCTTGTATTCTGAGCTGAATGAAGGGGAATTCGAAGTGAGGAGAAATAAATGAGGGGGATTCCCTCCTATAAGTCCTCTCCTCTGTCTACTTAGAGTTATTTTTTCAGTTCAACCAATAGATCCTAGACTTTGACCTCAAAATCCATCAATAATCTGCATTAAATACATGTTAGACCACATGGCATAATAACTAACTCAACTTACCCTATAAGCATAAATATAATCAGAAAATCATACAATAAGCTAAGAGAATGGTTGATTTGGCTAGATTAGGAGGTAAAATGAGCCCATATAATTACCCATTTATGAGGCTCATCAATAGGATGCTGGAGAGCTACTCATGTTGTGTTTATGGTAGATTTTGTTGTTGCAGGAGGATTGGATTGTTTTTATGGGTGTTGATGTTGGGTTGTAGATTGGATATGTTGTTGCTGGTGGTGGTTGGAGTGATGCTCTGATGTTTCTTATGCCTCTACATGTCTTGGATACATTGCATGTGATTCTACATGTGTGAGATGTGGTTTCTTGTGTTGGAGGTGCTTATACCAGTGTTGGAGGCAGTTGTATGCCTTGATGCTGCTACTGTAGGTGTTGAGGTCGCTGCTACAAGTGGTGGAGATGTTGTTGTAGGTGTCAAAGATGTTGAGGTTTTGTTTAAGGAGATGAAGGTGTTGGTATTGGTCTTAAGGTTGGAAAAAGAGGTCTAGCATGTCATAGACTTGTTCTTAGCCTATTTCATCAGTTGAATACCTATTGTAGATGATTGGAGGAGTGTTCAGGTGTTACCATTATGACCATTATATCTGGTATTACCTTTGGACCCTTAGATTTAAACTATTATAATTAAATAAATACACAAGTTACCTATTGTAACTAATTTCTAACAATAATAATAATTTAATACTATTTGTTTATATTTAAATAAATTGGGGAATAATAATAAATATAGATTACTTAGTAAATATGAAGATATAATGACCATTATATTTAATCAATAACAATTATTATATTATTCAATTAACGAATAATAATAAATTATATACTTCTATTAATAATAAAATTAAGGGTTTGACTATGATCATCAAGTCAAAATTAGCCGTTGCATTATAGCCGTTGGAGTCTCTGCACACCCTATTTAATCAAGCTAAACCAGATCAGTTCTTCAACTTGTCCTGACGATGAACCACACTAGTTGGTTCAAAACGCGTCGACAAATGATTGATTATGTGATTTTGCCGAAGATTATCTAAACAATGTTATGGATCACAGAAGTCTAAATTCCTTAATAATTTGGTATTTCCAAATAAAATAGGAGATAAATTCTAAAAGTGAGGATTTTGTAAATAATTCTCAAATATGAGAGAATTTGGTCAGTTGAGGATGTAAAGGGATGAGAGATTTTAATTTAGAAATTAGTTTCATTAATTTTGGGTGAGAGAGGATCCTTAGGGATTCAAAAGTGATTTTAGGATTTGTTGAGATATTTGGGGATTTTGTTGAGTGATCAAAGGGATATGAACTAGAATTGGTTCAATTCAAATTGTATAAATTTATGAGCCTCAAAGGAAAATTAGGTTAGATAGGATAGAATAGAGAGGAGAAAGTGAAGCTTGGACAACCAAAGCTTGAAAGCCTCTGGGCAATTATAAGGCCATCAATCTGGAATATCAGGCCAATAAGAGTTTGTAAGTAATTTGTTTTGATTTCAGATTATATATATACATTCGGTGATTGATTGTGAAAGTTATATTTATTTCTGGTTAGCTGTATATAAATGGTTGAGGAAATGATTGTTGGAAAGATCGACCAAAGGAAGGTGCAATAAAAGAATTTGTGAGGTTGATTTATGCATACAAGCTAAAAGGATCGATATTCATATAACAATTGTCATCTGTGTTAAATAAATGAGCTTATCTTTGTTGAATGAGTGGTTATGTTAAATCAATCTGAATTTGATTGATAACGGAAAGAGGAGAGCGCCAGTAAATGTGAAAACTGTTATGCATACTTGGTGAGTATAAAAGGCGTTAAACCTCTGCGTAAGGGGGTATTTTAATACATTTTAGGTTTACAGTTTGGTGAGTAATCTTGTACGCAAAACTTTGTTATGTCAGGCTTATATATTTCTGAGTGATCGATAGCAGAAATTGCTATTCGTTGGTGCGTTGAGACCATTGTTGAACTGAATGGAAAGCGTTAAGCTATATAGGAACATGGTACTTTTATATGCATTGATTAAAAAAAAATCCAACTGCTATATGATTGTGTGGTAATGTAGAACAGTAGCAGTTTTAAATCGATCTCATCTATGGAGAATTTGGATGCGTTGTTCTATGTGGATCAATATTGTAATTGTTAATTGCAGAAATCGATGGGATTATAATTGTTTGCAGCTTGTTGAAAGTTTTAAATAAAGCGCAGATTTAATTACAATTCAATGGCAACAAAAGCATGGAGTGAAAACGCTGGTGCAGAGGATGAGTTTATTATCAAAGGTGTCAGGACAGATTGATGATAGGTTGTATAAATCAGAAGCACTGATATGGAGACAAACCAGTTTGAATCCAATGCAGATGTTGAAGCGCCAGATGTGAACAAGGTAACGCAGGTAGGCACAACATTCAATTAGCAATTGTATTGATGTGTTGAGTTTTGTGTTAGACTTTGAATTAGAGCGCTGGCATGTTGAAGAAGTCAATATTGAATCTGGGTTTTACACGAATTACTGGTGTCTGAGGGTCGCAGTAAGTCAATTTATGAACTTTGTGGATATGTTACTGAAATCGATTCCACTAGTGGCATCGATTGGAGGAATTTTGTTCGATTAAATATGTTGTAGACGAGTGAATACCATTGAAGTCGATTTCAGGTCCATGTAATTTAGATTCAGAGGAATCAAATGTCAGTTTGAAGTGGCAATTCGAATATTTAAAGATCCAGTTTTGAAGCAGTGTCAAAGAATTGTGTC
The DNA here is from genome assembly GCA_031772625.1 of Pinus tabuliformis. Classification (NCBI taxonomy): domain Eukaryota; kingdom Viridiplantae; phylum Streptophyta; class Pinopsida; order Pinales; family Pinaceae; genus Pinus; species Pinus tabuliformis. Next base: position 242,251,070 of record CM062815.1, read on the forward strand.
AGCGCTGGAGAGTTGGGGAAATACAAGTCGGGTAAATTCGCTGAAGGTAGTGTTGGGTAAGCATGAAATTCTATGAGTTTGGTTGGTTTGGTTTAAAACAGTGTCTAATGGAATATTACAACACGGCGCATTTGTTTGGTTGAAATCTGATCATAAAAAGAAATCTGATCTTAAAAGGCTCATGTACAAGATTGAGCTTTAGAATGAATGACTTTTATGTGATTTGAAGGCAGGTAAACTGGGATTGGAAATACAAATATGTAAATTGGGATGATGTGTATAAACACATGTGCATGAATGATGTTTATGATTGAATTTAAATGAGTTTCCGCAGAAATGAATTTTCCAGAGATTGATATTTGGATTTGAGTATTACTGAGCATGCATTCTTATAGGCACAATCTTTGAAGATCCTAGGTATTGCAGGTTTAGGCCTGCATCATTTTTGGTATCAGAGCTGGAATAGCTCTGTTTGAAGATTCAAGTTTTTAAGTTAAGTTAATTGCATGTGATGAATGAATGTTAGATTTTGGAACTGATGAATATTGCAGCACAGAGATGCAGTGCAGTTGAGGAAGTGAAACAAGATCAATAGGATCTTGAAAGGTGAGCTGACAGGTATTATTTATCTCTGGTTTAAAGGTTATGCTTGGATAATTTGATTTACAGGCATAGTGAAGAAATCTCAGCGGGAAGAAGTAGATCACAGCTAGAGTGTAGTGATGAAGGAGTCCAGCAAGGGGTTCTAGGTTAATGTGGAAGAACCTAAAGATTCAACAGAGGTTGAATGAAAAGGACAAGTGTGTTCTTGGAAGTTGCAGATGAGAGAAGCCTGAAGGAGCAGTGGAGAAATGCTCAAAGGGTTCCAGCAGAGGACCGGTGATTACCAAAAGACTAGATCTGGAGGGAAGGATTGGTGAGGTAAGTGGCAGCAAGAGAGTTTGCTGTTGTAGAGGCTTGATGCAACTCATGTGTGAGAAACTCATGGCGAAGGAGATGACTACTAAAAGTCATAAAGGAGAAAGCAGAAGTTTAGAAAGAGGCCACAATAGAAACGAGAAGAAATATGCCAAGGTGAATGGCATAAGACCGCAGTTGACTCAGGAAGAGTATGAGAAAGAGAAAGTTGAGATAGCAGTTCATCTTGAGCTATTGATGGAGTTGTTACGGGAAAATGTGAAAGACCAGAGACATGGTTTGCTGATGAGGAAGAGAGTGAAGTGGCAGAGGCTACAACAGAAAAGAGATCAACAGATAAACATGCAGTTAACAGAGGAGCTGAGGAAGCTCGAGCAGATGATGGATATACAGTTGAGACGTGAAGAACTCAGAGCAGCTGAGTTGAGAGTGGAGGTTTCCATTGATGAAACAGAGCAGGAGATCATTGATGATTTCTTGAACTATTGGGCAGATCCAGATCAACTAGATAATGTGAACTCTTGTGTTTTTATAGCTGACAATTGTGATGTGATTACAGGTTTTACTGAGGAGAGTGCACAATCTTGTGAAGTTGTCACAAGTATGGAAAAGACTCTTTTAGGAGATAAATACTCAGAAGAAGAAAGCAGCGATGTGTTTGTACTTGAAGCTCTTACAGTACAAGAGGAAGTTCATGTGAATAAGGAAGAGGATCAGCTTGAAGAGCTGGCATATAAACCAACAGTTGAGACTGTTGAACTTTGTGATTTTCAAACTAAAGATTTGTGTGTGAATGCAGGGACTATAAGTGATGATGGTATGCTTCAACAATGCCACAGAGAAATTGCATTGTTAGAATATTTGTTGGAGAATTCAGAGTATGACAGGGAGATTGCAGAAGAAAGAGTTCAGTACAGTGAAAAAGAACAGAAAGACATCATGGAAATAGATGGTATGAGAGGAAGACTAGTTGATAGTCTTGAGAATTCTTTCGAGAATTCTTTGGGAAGAGAGAATCAGCATACTGATGTGATGATTGAGAGGGAGAATTCAGAACAGCATACTGAGGTGCTGGCAGAGGGAAGTAAGGCACTGATGCCTTATGATTTTTGTTTTAACAAGTGTTTTGTGAATGCAGGTATTATCGCAGGTGTTGAAGGACATTTGACTCAGTTGAGCAGTCAAATGAAGGAGAAAGACGAGAATTATATGGAAATTTCAAAACCATGGGATGGGGACGTTATGTTGCTGGAAATGATGCTCAATTATCAGAATTCAGTGCAGAAAGAATCTCAATTTCAGAATTGGGAATTGCAGATGCATAGAGATGAAGATAGCAGAAAGGAGCACACAATGTACCAGTCCAGTAAATTGCTGATAGGAGAAGGCAAGGAAGAAGTTTTCCGTTGTAGAAGACAAGAGGGCATGGATGATTGGGTGGCAGTAAGAAATGAGAAGGTAAGAACGGAAACAAGTATAGAAGCAAGAAGTCAGCGAGTGACAGTAAAAATTGAACGAGTAAGAACTGAGCAAGCCGTCTTAGCTCAGCAGGCAGCAAGAAATCAGCAGCTTGAAGATTTATTGGACCAAGAAATTGAATTAATCAGAAGAATCATGTTGGAAGTGTCTCAGAGGAAGACATCAGCAAGGAAGAGAAGTAGCAGAAGCAGCAGCAAAATAAAGACAGAGGCAGATTGTGAAAGTGCAGCTAGTGGAGCAAGACAACATAAGATATGGAGACCTGGAGGAGAACAACAGACAGAAGCAGCGACAAATGGAAAGTTGCAGCACAAGATATGGGATCCAGGTAAACAAAGATCTGAACACATGATCAGGCGATCATGATTAATTTCAAATTTGGGAGTCTGATGCAGGAGCATCAAGGCCAACTTTCATTTTTTATTTATGTAATAAAGGGGGGTGTGACATTTTAATTATTTTATTAATTAATTTGGTATTTTTAAATAAAATAGGAGATAAATTCTAAAAGTGAGGATTTTGTAAATAATTCTCAAATATGAGAAAATTTGGTCAGTTGAGGATGTAAAGGGATGAGAGATTTTAATTTAGAAATTAGTTTCATTAATTTTGGGTGAGAGAGGATCCTTAGGGATTCAAAAGTGATTTTGGGATTTGTTGAGATATTTGGGGATTTTGTTGAGTGATCAAAGGGATATGAACTAGAATTGGTTCAATTCAAATTGTATAAATTTATGAGCCTCAAAGGAAAATTAGGGTAGATAGGATAGGATAGAGAGGAGAAAGTGAAGCTTGGATAGCCAAAGCTTGAAAGCCTCTGGGAAATTGTAAGGCCATCAATCTGGAATATCAAGCCAATAAGAGTTTGTAAGTAATTTGTTTTGATTTCAGATTATATATATACATTCGGTGATTGATTGTGAAAGTTATATTTATTTCTGGTTAGCTGTATATATATGGTTGAGGAATTGATTGTTGGAAAGATCGACCAAAGGAAGGTGCAATAAAATAATTTGTGAGGTTGATTTATGCGTAAAAGCTAAAAGGATCGATATTCATATAACAATTGTCATCTGTGTTAAATAAATGAGCTTATCTATGTCGAATGAGTGGTTATGTTAAATCGATCTGAATTTGATTGATAATGGAAAGAAGAGAGAGCCAGTAAATGTGAAAACCGTTATGCATACTTGGTGAGTATAAAAGGCATTAAACCTCTGTGTGAGGGGGTATTTTAATACATTTTAGGTTTACAGTTTGGTGAGGAATCTTGTACGCAAAACTCTGTTATGTCAGGCTTATATATTTATGAGTGATCGATAGCAGAAATTGATATTTGTTGGTGTGTTGAGACCATTGTTGAACTTAATGGAAAGCGTTAAGCTGTATAGGAACAGGGTACTTTTATATGCATTCATTAAAAAAAATCCAACTGCTATATGACTGTGTGGTAATGTAGAACAATAGCAGTTTTAAATCGATCTCATCTATGGAGAATTTGGATGCACTGTTCTATGTGGATCAATATTGTAATTGTTAATTGCAGAAATCGATGGGATTATAATTGTTTGCATCTTGTTGAAAGTTTTAAATAAAGCAGAGATTTAACTACAATTCAGTGGCAACAAAAGCGTGGAGTGAAAACGCTGGTGCAGAGGACGAGTTTATTATCAAAGGTGTCAGGACGGATTGATGATAGGTTGTATAAATCAGAAGCACTGGTATGGAGACAAACCAGTTCGAATCCAATGTAGATGTTGAAGCACCAGATGTGAACAAGGTAACGCAGATAGGCACAACATTCAATTAGCAATTGCATTGATGTGTTGAGTTTTGTATTAGACTTTGAATTAGAGCGCTGACATGTTGAAGAAGTCAATATTGAATCTGGGTTTTACACGAATTACTGGTGTCTGAGGGACGCAGTAAGTCAATTTCTGAACTTTGTGGATATGTTGCTAAAATCGATTCCACTAGTGGCATCGATTGGAGGAATTCTGTTCGATTAAATATGTTGTAGACGAGTGAATACCATTGAAGTCGATTTCAGGTCCGTGTAATTTAGATTCAGAGGAATCGAATGTCAGTTTGAAGCGGCAGTTCGAATATTTAAAGATCCAGTTTGGAAGCAGTGTCAAAGAATTGTGTCAGCACTGGAGAATTGGGGAAATACAAGTCGGGTAAATTTGCTGAAGGCAGCGTTGGGTAAGCATGAAATTCTATGAGTTTGGTTGGTTTGGTTTAAAACAGTGTCTAATGGAATATTAGAACATGGCGCATTTGTTTGGTTGAAATCTGATCATAAAAAGAAATCTGATCTTAAAAGGCTCATGTACAAGATTGAGCTTTAGAATGAATGACGTTTATGTGATTTGAAGGCAGGTAAACTGGGATTGGAAATACAAATATGTAAATTGGGATGATGTGTATAAACACATGTGCATGAATGATGTTTATGATTGAAGTTAAATGAGTTTCCGCAGAAATGAATTTTCCAGAGATTGATATTTGGATTTGAGTATTACTGAGCATGCATTCTTATAGGCACAGATCTTGTGAAGATCCTAGGTATTGCAGGTTTAGGCCTGCATCAAGAAGGGAGCATGGAGAAACTATTCTTTATTAGTCAAAAGAGGGCCATAGGCCCCTATAATTTTTTAACAAAGTATTAACTAAGCCTATCCTTTCAATAAAAATTACAATGAAAATTTTCATCCTTGGTGTCCTTCTAAACCTTCACCCTATTATATTCCCACTCCATGGCCTTATTCTCTCCAAAATTTTATTCCTTCTTTCCAGCAATATCCACGTCAACCTCCTCAATGGGGTAATCCATCTTTAGGATGGAGGCATCAGGAAACCTAACCACCTACCTTAATGCCTCCTCCTCCTTAATCGTAAGTACCCAAAAATAATCATCCAAAACAACCTCATATGCCTACCCCACCAAACCCAAACCCCAACAATGCCCATGCTCAACTAGTCTACATTGGAGAAACCACCTATCCTATTTATGTTGTTCAAATTCAGGAGATTAACCTTAGGTTTGGGAAGGCCCTTCTGGATGCTCACCCACCTTCTACAAAAAATAATATAAATTAAAATAAGGAATATTTCGTGCCTCAATTCATCCAAAATAATCCTCCCTATCCTAAAAGGTTGACCACTCATAAAACACACACCCTAGAAGAAGTTGAACTTTTGGGAATACTCAAAAATATGCGTGTCAAGATCCCTCCCTTTCAAGCCATCAAGGATGCTCCTATCTACAATAATTTCATTAAAGAGGAATGTCTTAGAATACTATGGAGGAGAAAAAGATATTCCCCTACTATATTATGCCAAAGGGAAGTTAGTTGATCTTATGCTTAGGAGAGTCATCATCCCTAAGTACTTAGATACTAGTAGCCTAGTAGTAGATGTCCACATGAATGATATTTTAGTTCCTAATACTCTCATTGAATTAGTAGTTGCAATAAGTTTCATGACTAAGGATACTATGTCAAACTCAATCTCTAAGGATGTCTAAGGAAGACCACCACAATGCTGCAACTTGCTGATAGATCTACAATAACACCTAAAGGCATCATCGAAAATGTTAGTGTGTTTATTGATTCCTGGGAGTATCCTACAAAGTTCCTTGACCTTTATATCAAGACAAATTTTAATTGATACCCTATCATCTTAGGAAGACCTTGGTTAGCAATTGTTGATGCCTACATCAGTTGTAGGGTTGGAAATATGATTATCAACAATGGGCAATCTAGAAAACATCTTGTAATATATACATATGCTCAACCTCTAATTGAGCGTGATTTTCCTAACTGGGTAAAAGAAGAAGAAGAAGAATACTCTTTTCTATCACCATCCTACATTATATGTACATTAGAGACCACTATTGGCAACAAACAAATTAATGAAGATAATCTGATTGATAAATTTATGCAAAATAAATACCCTGATGCCATGAATATTGATGACTTAAAAGATGGATATATAGTACATCCTAGTTGTTATCAAGAAATTTCATGGGAAAATATGGTAAATGTTGGTTATAATTAAAATAATGTGAAAACCATAGAAATGATCCCCTCCAAAACCTTAAAAATCGGCCCCTTTCTTTCAGTTGATAAAGAGGACCAACGACTCATTATCTTGAAACATCATGTTGATGCATTTTAACAGGACTATAAATAATTGAAGGAATTTCATCCTTACATATGCACTCATCATATATGTATCAAGGAGGATCATAAACTTTTTCATCAACCTCATAGGTGAATAAAAATTGCATTAAAAGATATTGTGAAAGATGAATTGCAAAAATTGTTGGATGCAAGATTCATCTATTAAATTTCAGATAGTGAATGGGTGTCTCCCTTAGTCATTGTTCCTAAAATGAATGGAAAATGGAGAATCTATGTTGATTACAGGGAACTCAACAAAGCCAATAGAAAGGTTCATTTTCCTTTGCCTTTTATTGACCAAGTTCTTAATTTCCTTGTAGGGAAAATATTATTCTCATTCCTCTGCAGGATTAGTGGGTACAACCAAATCCATATAAGCCCTAAAGATCAGGTTAAAACCACTTTCACATTAGATTGGGGAACCTTTTATTACAAATTTCTTCTATTTTTTTTGTGTAATGACCCTGCCACCTTTGATAGGGTTGTTTTGAGTATATTCTCTGACCTCGTGAATGATTAAGTGGAAATTGACAAGGATGATTTTACAACCTATAGGGATGATTTCCAAGAGGCTGTCTCCAACCTATACAATGTTTTGCAAAGGTGTAGAAAAATGAACCTCTCCCTAAGCGATGAGAAATTCCTATTTCTGATGAATGAAGGGATTTTTTTAGGGCATTATCTCTCTAAAAAGGAATCCAAGTAGATCTTAACAAAACTATCCATCATAAAATAGGCTCATGTTTCTAAAAGACATAAAGATGCTATACGTTTTTTGGGCCTTGTTAGATACTATTGAAGATTCGTCAAATATTTTAGCAGGATTGCTTCTCCTTTTTTTCCACTATTAATAAAAGATGCAGAGTTTTGTTGGAAATATTTATGTCAAAAGGAATTTGGTGCAACACTAGGACAACTCAAAGGTAAACTTCCCTTTTCCATCTATTTTGTCAACAAATTATTATGTAGTTACTGAAAAATAAACCCTTGTTGTTGTACATTCTCTAAACAAATTTATACATTACATTAATGGCTATCATGTCTTTGTACATATAGATCATGCAACAATAAAATAAATAATGAACAAACTAGATGTGAATACTCACATAATTAGGTGGTTATTACTGTTGCAATAATTTTATTTAATTGGTGTTGATAAACCTAGAAGAGAAAATGTTGTTGCAAATTTTAATTCAAGACTAACCTTATTTATAGATGGTAAAAAAGTGGTGGATGACCAGCTCCCTAACAAGCATCTCTTTTCTATATCACTCTTATCTCCATGGTTCGGTGACATATCCAACTTCTTAGTTGCTAGCCAATTCCCTTCCCACTTCTTTTCAAAGGAGAAAATAAAATTTGTCAAAAATAATCTCTTAAACTTGGGTTGGGGGTAACCTCTTCGATTTGGGGCCTAATCAGATCCTAATAAGATATGTGAGGGAAGATGAGGTTTATCAAATCCTCTCAGCCTGTCATGATGAACCTTGTGGAGGCCATTTTTCTTCCAAGAGGACAACCTATAATATCCTGCAAGTAAGATACTATTGGCCAACCCTTCACAAAGATGCTTAGAGATACACTGCATAGTGTGATGAATTCCAAAGAATGGGGAAGTCCACTTGGAAGGATGAAATTCCTTTACAACCTCAAGTGTATGTTATGAAACCAACCCACAAAATAGAAGAAAATATAGATCAATGCCTTCAAAATCAACCTCTTTGAGGGGGAAACCTCCTTTACATTACACAAATGAACAATTCTTGGATGATACAAATGACAAAACCTCCTTTCTATATATAGAAGTCTAATGGGTCACGATATAATCAAAGCCGACATAATAATAATATAAGGGCACAACAATAACAATAGTGGGCTTCTATGGGGCACAATAATAACAATATGGGGACAATAGGGGCACAACAATAACAATAAGGGCTATAATGACAATAGTGATGGGGGAATCACTAGCATTATAGGGACCTAACATGCCCCTCTCCATCAAACGAGTTTTGTCCTCAACACTTGAGTAGTTTTGGATGCTTCCATATAAAATTCTCACCCTCCCATGTGGAATCTTCAGCAGTTAAGTCCTTCAACTTGATGCAATACTCTGAAATTGATCGATTTTGTAACTGTCGAGTTCTTGTTTCTATGAATGCTTCAGGTTCCAATATGATTTTTCCTTCCTCGTCAAGTTCTAGCAATATTGTTGGAACTGGGAGTTTTTCACCTATAACCTTCTTAAGAATGAAACATGGAAAACTGGGTGCACTCGGGAAGCTGTAGGAAGCTCCAATTTGTATGCCATAGTACCAATCTTTTGCAACACCTTGTACAACCATAATAATTTGGTGATAATTTATTATCCTTCTTAGCTTGCTTGAGGTACATTTGTTTATATGGTTGTAGTTGTAGGAATACCCAATCACCTACATCAAAACTTCTTTCACTGCGACGTTGATTTTCCTATTGTTTCATTCTATTCTGCGCCAAAGTGAGGTTATCCTTTAAGAGTTGGAGAACCTGTTGTTGATGCTCGATGTGATCTTCCATTGCTTGAACCTTAGAATTTCCTCTTAAATATGATGTGATGAATAGTGGATGATATCCATAAAGTGCCATAAATGGGGTCATTTTTGATGCAGTATGGAAGGAAGTGTTATACCACCATTCAACCAGAGGTAACCATTTGACCCATTGTGTCCGTTTATCAGATAAAAAGCAACAAATATATCCTTCCAAACATTTTTTTACTATCTCAGTTTGCCCATCAGATTGAGGATGATAAGATGAGGTATGAGCTAACTGAGTACCAAGACAAAAAAATAATTAGGTAAAAAAATTTCTAGTGAAAATGGGATCTCTGTTGCTTATAGTAATCTTTGGGTTTCCATGTAGCTTTTGAATTGTTTCCATAAATGCAGTAGAAATTGTACTTTCTTTAAATGGATGTGTTAATGCACAAAAGTGTGCATACTTGGTAAGTTTGTAAACTACCACCATGATGACACTCTTTCCGTTGGACTTGAGTAAACCTGTAATAAAATTCATTGAAACCTCCTCCCAACATTGGATTGGAATGGATAAAGGCTGTAATAGACCTAGGGTCTTAATTGTTTCAAATTATTTTGTTGGCAAAACAAACAATCTACCACAAACTTTTGAATATCTGATTTAAGGTCATCCCAAAAAATTCCTTCTTAACCTTGTGGTAAGTTTTTAAGAATCATAAGTACCCTCCTAAGGGAAAGGTGTGCAATTCCATAATAATCTTTTGCTTGAGTTAGGAATTCTTACATAGGTATAAGCGATATTTTTACCACAACGAAACATTTTTCCAGCTAAATGTATCAGGTGTACTGGGATCTTTTTGTAAATTTTTAATGAGTGCACACACTTCTTCATCATTCTTCCATTCATCCCTTGCCTTGTTTATCCAATCTGTTTGGATAATAGAAATGGCACAAAGAAATGCTTCCACATCCTCATCCTTTCTTGAGAGTGCATCTGCCGCAATATTTTGCTTCCCTTTTGTGTAGATGATTTCAAATTCATAATCCAACATCTTTGTGACCCATTTTTGTTTCTCTTCTAAAGATAATATTTGTTCTAAAAAGTATTTCAGACTATTATGATCTATTTTTACCTTGAAGTGTCTTTCCAATAGGTAGGGTCACCATTTCTTAAGTGCATGTAGTATTGCCAACATTTTCTTCTCATAAATAGCTTTGTGTAAATACTTTCCTTTGTTTGGATGACTTTCAAAAGCAATGGTTCTTTCTTCTTGCATTAAAACAACACCAATTCCATTTCCTGAGGCATCACATTCCACAATAAAGGTTTTTGTGAAGTCTGATGTAGCTAAGACTAGTGCTTGGCACATTACCTCTTTAAGATGTTCAAAGGATTCCAATGCTTTTGGAGTCCATGAAAATGCATCTTTCTTCTATAATGTTGTTAGAGTTGCTGCTATTATCCCATAATTCTTAACAAACTTGCGATAATACCCTGTCAACCTGATAAATCCTCGTAGATGCTTTATGGATGTGTGGATTTTCCATTCCTTAATGGCTTTAATTTTGAGAGGATCTACCTTAACACCTTCATGAGATACAATATGACCCAGATGTTACCCTAGACCTACCTTTCTTAGCCTGAGGTAGATTTAGGCCCTAACAATATGGATCTTTCCAATCATATCAAAGGGGGGGAGATTTGGATGGTTAAAGTTGAGCCTCCCATGTTGTATTGAGGTTGACATCAAGGCCAAAGGGGGAGTTTGTTAGAATTTTAGTGTTGGCATTAATGTCAACAAGTTGGAGGTGTCGTTGGTCATATGTATGTGTGATGAGTGATGAGATCTTGGTGTTGTGTGTTGGGTTGTTGGAGTTGTTAGGTTGCATTGATGTCAACATACCTTGTGACTAGACCTAGTGAAGTTGAGGCTGAGTAGAGATGGATTCCACATGTGTGATTGGATAGAGGTTGGCATGATGTGTTGGTTGGATATGTTGTTGTTGCATTAGGTTAGATATTTGCTCATGTTGTGTTGATGGTAGATTTTGTTGTTGCAGAAGGATTGGATTGATTCTATGGGTGTTTATGTTGTGTTGTAGATTGGAGATGTTGTTGTTGCAGGTGGTTGGAGTGCTGCTATGATGTTTCTTATGCCTCTACATGTCTTGGAGACATTTCATGTGCTTCCACATGTGTGAGATGTGGTTTTTTGTGTTGGAGGTTCTTCTACTAGTGATGGAGGTAGTTGTATGCCTTGATGCTACTACTGTAGGTGTTGAGGTTGTTGCAGGTGTCAAATATGTTGAGTTAGTTTATGGTTATCGAAATATGGTTGCATATATAAGTTTGTACATTTTATATGTATGAATGATTTGACTTGTTTGTATCAACCTACTTTTTCGTATATACATGCATTAGTTAGTCAATAGTAGGATAGGGAGGAAATTTGGTATCAAAGCTAAAATAAATTTGAATTTGGTGTTGTATGGACGTTGGGTACATTACATAAAGGTACCAAGAAAGAAATCAATGGAAATTGGCAGTGCAAGGAAATACCTATAACCATTATTTTACTTATAACCTCAATAAAGGATCAAATTTATTGTGAATGTTACAAAGTTGTACCAAATATAAAAATCGATGTGAATTAGATGTAGTATGGATTTTAGGTATATTAAAGAGTGGTATTAGAGAAAAAATATGATGGAAATTAAGATTTCAAGAAGTACCTCGTAGCCTCAGTAAGGGTTTTAGTTATGTTACAATACATGCATATGAAGATAACAAGGTGAGAGGTCTGTATGTTGAAGAATCATTCAAGATTATGTTACAACCTTAATGACTTTTGAATCACTCTTATATTGAAGGTATAAAGTGTTTATGCATGGGATTAGGATCCTTAACCTTAAAATCCTAGAGCTCTCCAATTTAAGAGAAACCAAGCCCTACATTTCGGATATGCTATATGATTTCCAAACTCAAATATGAAAGTGAAAATGTGGCTTAAATGCTCATGCTATGGTGAATGGAATGGACTATTCCAATTATGTGTAGTTGACATAATCATGAAAATGTGTTAGGTGTACATTATCATTCCTTGGATTTTACTTGTATGGAAAAGCTTGAATTTATGTTGCATGGTATAAAGGAAAATGTATCTAGGCTTATAATTGGAAATTTTCAACCTTATATCAAGTTGTCTAGACAAGTTTTTATCTAGATTTTTCCTTCAAAGGATAAAATTTTGACTTATGTTAGTTAGATTAATGTCATACATGGTCATTGTATGCATGAATAGAAGATATTATTGTTGATATGGTATATTGATGTTGAAAATAAATTATCCTACAATTACCACCAATGCACAATTAGACCAACAAACCTTACTTTTGTTGATTGGTATGAATTTACATTACATCAAGACATGAAAACATTCCATAGTTTCAAATCCTATAACAAGAGCTTGAATATGCTTGATGAATTGGTTAAAAGAGCCCTTCTTTGATAATGTAAGAGAAAAAAGATAGTGGATAATGAGGGAGGGGTATCCAATAACTAGATCCCAAGTGATTCAACATTACTTAAGCATAAATAAACCTTTAGAAACTACAATTATCTCAACCTCATTATTTTTCATAGTGCCTAATTACCGGGCCTCCCAATTAGGTAAAACATGAGGCCCATCCAAACTTTCCTAGTTAGTTAACGATATAGTTACTGAAAAATAAATCCTTGTTGTTGTACATTCTTTAAAAAAATTTATACATTACATTAATGGCTATCAAGTCTTTGTACATATAGATCATGCAACAATAAAATAAATAATGAACAAACTATATGTGAATACTCACATAATTGGGTGGTTATTACTGTTGCAATAATTTTATTTAACCGGTGTTGATAAACCTAGAAGAGAAAATGTTGTTGCAAATTTTAATTCAAGACTAACCTTATTTATAGATGGTACAAAAGTGGTGGATGACCAGCTCCCTGTCAAGCATCTCTTTTCTATATCACTCTTATCTCCATGGTTCGGTGACATATCCAACTTCTTAGTAGCTAGCCAATTCCCTTCCCACTTTTCTTCAAAGGAGAAAATAAATTGTCAAAAATAATCTCTTAAACTTGGGTTGGGGGTAACCTCTTCGATTTCGGGCCTAATCAGATCCTAATAAGATATGTGAGGGAAGATGAGGTTTATCAAATCCTCTCAGCTTGTCATGATGAACCTTGTGGCGGCCATTTTTCTGCCAAGAGGAAAACCTATAATATCCTGCAAGTAAGATACTATTGGCCAACCCTTCACAAAGATGCTTAGAGATACACTGCATAGTGTGATGAATTCCAAATAATGGGGAAGTCCACTTGGAAGGATGAAATTCCTTTACAACCTCAAGTGTATGTTATGCAACAAACCCACAAAATAGAAGAAAATATAGATCAACGCCTTCAAAATCAGCCTCTTTGAGGGGGAAACCTCCTTTACATTACAAAAATGAACAATTCTTGGATGATACAACTGACAAAACCTCCTTTCTATATATAGGAGTCTAATGGGTCATGATATAATCAAAGCCGACATAATAATAATAATATAAGGGCACAACAATAACAATAGTGGGCTTCTATGGGGCACAATAATAACAATATGGGGACAATAGGGGCACAACAATAACAATAAGGGCTATAATGACAATAGTAATGGGGGAATCACTAGCATTATAGGGACCTAAGATGCTCCTCTCCTACAAATTTTTTTTGTCCTCAACACTTGAGTAGTTTTGGATGCTTCCATATAAAATTCTCACCCTCCCATGTGGAATCTTCAGCAAGTAAGTTCTTCAACTTGTTGCAATACTCTGAAATTGATCGATTTTGTAACTGTCGAGTTCTTGTTTCTATGACTGCTTCAGGTTCCAATATGATTTTTCCTTCCTCGTCAAGTTCTAGAAATATTGTTTGAATTGGGAGTTTTTCACCTATAACCTTCTTTAAGAATGAAACATGGAAAACTGGGTGCACTCGGGAAGCTGCAGGAAGCTCCAATTTGTATGCCATAGTACCAATATTTTGCAACACCTTGTACAAACCATAATAATTTGGTGATAATTTATTATCCTTCTTAGCTTGCTTGAGGTACATTTGTTTATATGGTTGTAGCTGTAGGAATACCCAATCACCTACATCAAAACTTCTTTCACTGCGACATTGATTTTCCTATTGTTTCATTCTATTCTTTGCCAAAGTTAGGTTATCCTTTAAGAGTTGGAGAACCTGTTGTTGATGCTCAATGTGATCTTATATTGCTTGAACCTTAGAATTTCCTCTTAAATGTGATGTGATGGACGGTGGATGATATCAATAAAGTGCCATAAATGGGGTCATTTTTGCTGCAGTATGGAAGGAAGTGTTATACCACCATTCAGCCAGAAGTAACCATTTGACCCATTGTGTCTGTTTATCAGATAAAAAGGAATGAATATATCCTTCCAAACATTTGTTTACAATCTAACTTTGCCCATCAGATTGAGGATGATAAGATGAGGTATGAGCTAACTGAGTACCAAGACAAAAGAATAATTATGTCCAAAAATTTCTAGTGAAAATGGGATCTCTGTTGCTTATAGTAATCTTTGGGTTTCCATCTAGCTTTTGAATTGTTTCCATAAATGCAGTAGAAATTGTACTTTCTTTAAATTGATCTGATAATGCACAAAAGTGTGCATACTTGGTAAGTTTGTAAACTACCACCATGATGACACTCTTTCCATTGGACTTGGGTAAACCTGTGATAAAATTCATTGAAAGCTCCTCCCAACATTGGATTGGAATGGATAAACCCTGTAATAGACCTAGGGTCTTAATTGTTTCAAATTTATTTTGTTGGCAAACCAAACATTCTACCACAAACTTTTGAATATCTGATTTAAGGTCATCCCAAAAAAATTCCTTCTTAACCTTGTGGTAAGTTTTTAAGAATCATAAGTGCCCTCCTAAGGGAGAGGTGTGCAATTCCATAATATTGTTTTGTTTGAGTTGGGAATTCTTACATAGGTATAAGCGATATTTTTACCATAACGAAACATTTTTCCAGCTAAATGTATCAAATGTACTGGGATCTTTTTGTAAATTTTTAAAGAGTGCACACAATTCTTCATCATTCATCCATTCATCCCTTGCTTTGTTTATCCAATCTGATTGGATAATAGAAATGGCACAAAGAAATGCTTCCACATCCTCATCCTTTCTTGAGAGTGCATCTACTGCAACATTTTGCTTCCCTTTTTTGTAGATTATTTCAAAGTAATAACCCAACATCTTTGTGACCCATTTTTGTTGCTCTTCTAAAGATAATATTTGTTCTAAAAAGTATTTCAGACTATTATGATCTGTTTTTACCTTGAAGTGTCTTCCCATTAGGTAGGGTCACCATTTCTTAAGTGCATGTAGTATTGCCAACATTTCCTTCTCATAAATAGCTTTGTGTAAATACTTTCCTTTGATTGGACGACTTTTGAAAGCAATGGGTCTTTCTTCTTGCATTAAAACAACACCAATTCCATTTCCTGAGGCATCACATTCCACAATAAAGGTTTTTGTGAAGTCCGATGTAGCTAAGACTAGTGCTTGGCACATTACCTCTTTAAGATGTTCAAAGGATTCCAATGCTTTTGGAGTCCATGAAAATGCATCTTTCTTCAATAATGTTGTTAGAGTTGTTGCTATTATCCCATAATTCTTAACAAACTTGCGATAATACCCTGTCAACCTGATAAATCCTCGTAGATGCTTTATGGATGTGTGGATTTTCCATTCCTTAATGGCTTTAATTTTGAGAGGATCTACCTTAACACCTTCATGAGATACAATATGACCCAGATGTTACCCTAGACCTGCCTTTCTCAGCCTGAGGTTGATTTAGGCCCTAACAGTATGGACCTTTCCAATGAAGTCAAAGGGGGGGAGATTTGGATGGTTAAAGTTGAGCCTCACATGTTGTATTGAGGTTGACATCAATGCCAAAGGGGGAGTTTGTTAGCATTTTAGTGTTGGCATTGATGTCAACAAGTTGGAGGTGTTGCTGGTCATATGTATGTGTGATGAGTGATGAGTTCTTGGTGTTGTGTGTTGGGTTGTTGGACTTGTTAGGTTGCATTGATGTCAACATACCTTGTGACTAGACCTTGTGAAGTTGAAGCTGAGTAGAGATGGATTCCACATGTGTGATTGGATAGAGGTTGGCATGATGTGTTGGTTGGATATGTTGTTGTTGCATTAGGTTAGATATTTTCTCACGTTGTGTTGATGGTATATGTTGTTGTTGCAGAAGGATTGGATTGATTCTATGGGTGTTTATGTTGTGGTGTAGATTGGAGATGTTGTTGTTTCAGGTGGTTGGAGTGCTGCTATGATGTTTCTTATACCTCTACATGTCTTGGAGACATTGCATGTGCTTCCACATGTGCGAGATGTGGTTTTTTGTGTTGGAAATTCTTCTACCAGTGATGGAGGTAGTTGTATGCCTTGATGTTGCTACTGTAGGTGTTGAGGTTGCTGCAGGTGTCAAAGATGTTGAGTTAGTTTATGGTTATCAAAATATGGTTGCATATATAAGTTTGTACATTTTATATGTATGAATGATTTGATTTGTTTGTATCAGCCTACTTTTTCATATATACATGCATTAGTTAGTCAATAGTAGGATAGGGAGGAAATTTGGTATCAAAACTAAAATCAATTTGAATTTGGTGTTGTATGGACGTTGGGTACATTACATAAAGGTACCAAGAAAGAAATCAATGGAAATTGGTAGTACAAGGAAGTACCTATAACCTTTATTTTACTTATAACCTCAATAAAGGATCAAATTTATTGTGAATGTTACAAAGTGGTACCAAAGATAAATATCGATGTGAATTAGATGTAGTATGGATTTTAGGTATATTATAGAGTGGTATTAGAGAAAAAATATGATGGAAATTAAGATTTCAAGAAGTACCCCGTAGCCTCAGTAAGGGTTTTAGTTATGTTACAATACATGCATATGAAGATAACAAGGTGAGAGGTCTGTATGTTGAAGAATCATTCAAGATTATGTTACAACCTTAATGACTTTTGAATCACTCTTATATTGAAGGTATAAAGTGTTTATGCATGGGATTAGGATCCTTAACCTTAAAATCCTAGAGCTCTCCAATTTAAGAGAAACCAAGCCCTACATTTCGGATATGCTATATGATTTCCAAACTCAAACATGAAGTGAAAATGTGGCTTAAATGCTCATGCTATGGTGAATGAAATGGAATATGCCAATTATGTGTAGTTGACATAATCATGAAAATGTGTTAGGGGTACATTATCATTCCTTGGATTTTACTTGTATGGAAAAGCTTGAATTTATGTTGCATGGTATAAAGAAAAATGTATCTAGGCTTATAATTGGAAATTTTCAACCTTATGTCAAGTTGTCTAGACAAGTTTTTATCTAGATTTTTCCTTCAAAGGATAAAATTTTGACTTATGTTAGTTATATGAATGTCATACATGGTCATTGTATACATGAATTGAAGATATTATTGTTGATATGGTATATTGATGTTGAAAATAAATTACCCTACAATTACCACCAATTCACAATTAGACCAACAAACCTTACTTTTGTTGACTGGTATGAAGTTGCATTACATCAAGACATGAAAACATTCCAAAGTTTCAAATCCTATAATTAGAGCTTGAATATGCTTGATGAATTGGGTAAAAGAGCCCTTCTTTGATAATGTAAGAGAAAAAAGATAGTGGATAATGAGGGAGGAGTATCCAATAACTAGATCCCAGGTGATTCAACACTGCTTAAGCATAAATAAACCTTTAGACACTACAATTATCTCAACCTCATTATTTTTCATAGTGCCTAATTAACGGGCCTCCCAATTAGGTAAAACATGAGGTCCATCCAAACTTTCCTGGTTATTTAACTATATAGTTACTAAAAAATAAATCCTTGTTGTTGTACATTCTCTTAAAAAATTTATACATTACATTAATGGCTATCATGTCTTTGTACATATAGATCATGCAACAATAAAATAAATAATGAACAAACTAGATGTGAATACTCACATAATTAGGTGGTTATTACTGGTGCAATAATTTTATTTAACTGGTGTTGATAAACCTAGAAGAGAAAATGTTGTTGCAAATTTTAATTCAAGACTAACCTTATTTATAGATGGTAAAAAAGTGGTGGATGACCAGCTCCCTGACAAGCATCTATTTTCTATATCACTCTTATCTCCATGGTTCGGTGACATATCCAACTTCTTAGTTGCTAGCCAATTCCCTTCCCACTTTTCTTCAAAGGAGAAAATAAAATTTGTCAAAAATAATCTCTTAAACTTGGGTTGGGGGTAACCTCTTCAATTTGGGGCCTAATCAGATCCTAATAAGATATGTGAGGGAAGATGAGGTTTATCAAATCCTCTCAGATTGTCATGATGAACCTCGTGGAGGCCATTTTTCTGCTAAGAGGACAACCTATAATATCCTACAAGTAAGATACTATTGGCCAACCCTTCACAAAGATGCTTAGAGATACACTGCATAGTGTGATGAATTCCAAAGAATGGGGAAGTCCACTTGGAAGGATGAAATTCCTTTACAACCTCAAGTGTATGTTATGAAACCAACCCACAAAATAGAAGAAAATATAGATCAACGCCTTCAAGATCAGCCTCTTTGAGGGGGAAACCTCCTTTACATTACACAAATGAACAATTCTTGGATGATACAAATTATAAAACCTCCTTTCTATATATAGGAGTCTAATGGGTCACGATATAATCAAAGCCGACATAATAATAATAATATAAGGGCACAACAATAACAATAGTGGGCTTCTATGGGGCACAATAATAACAATATGCGGACAATAGGGGCACAACAATAACAATAGGGGCATAACAATAACAATAAGGGCTATAATGACAATAGTAATGGGGGAATCACTAGCATTATAGGGACCTAACATGCCCCTCTCCTTCAAACAAGTGTTGTCCTTAGCGCTTGAGTAGTTTTGGATGCTTCCATATAAAATTCTCACCCTCCCATGTGGAATCTTCAGTAGGTAAGGTCTTCCACTTGATGTGATACTCTGAAATTGATCGATTTTGTAACTGTCGAGTTCTTGTTTCTATGACTGCTTCTGGTTCCAATATGATTTTTCCTTCCTCGTCAAGTTCTAGCAATATTGTTTGAACTGGGAGTTTTTCACCTATAACCTTCTTTAGGAATGAAACATGGAAAACTGGGTGCACTCGGGAAGCTGTAGGAAGCTCCAATTTGTACGCCATAGTACCAATCTTTTCCAACACCTTGTACAAACCATAATAATTTGGTGATAATTTATTATCCTTCTTAGCTTGCTTGAGGTACATTTGTTTATATGGGTGTAGCTATAGGAATACCCAATCACCTACATCAAAACTTCTTTCACTACGACATTGATTTTCATGTTGTTTCATTCTATTTTGCGCCAAAGTGAGGTTATACTTTAAGAGTTGGAGAACCTGTTGTTGATGCTCGATGTGATCTTCCATTGCTTGAACCTTAGAATTTCCTCTTAAATATGATGTGATGGACAGTGGATGATATCCATAAAGTTCTATAAATGGGGTCATTTTTGCTGCATTATGGAAGGAAGTGTTATACCACCGTTCAGCCAGAGGTAACCATTTGACCCATTGTGTCTGTTTATCAAATAAAAAGCAACGAATATATCCTTCCAAACATTTGTTTAGTATCTCAGTTTTCCCATCAGATCGAGGATGATAAGATGAGGTATGAGCTAACTGAGTACCAAGACAAAAAAATAATTATGTCGAAAAATTTCTAGTGAAAATGGGATCTCTGTTGCTTATAGTAGTCTTTGGGTTTCCATGTAGCTTTTGAATTGTTTCCATAAATGCAGTAGAAATTGTACTTTCTTTAAATGGATGTGATAATGCACAAAAGTGTGCATACTTGGTAAGTTTGTAAACTACCACCATGATGACAGTCTTTCCGTTGGACTTGGGTAAACCTGTGATAAAATTCATTGAAACCTCCTCCCAACATTGGCTTGGAATGGATAAACCCTGTAATAGACCTAGGGTCTTAATTGTTTCAAATTTATTTTTTTGGCAAACCAAACATTCTACCACAAACTTTTGAATATCTGATTTAAGGTCATCCCAAAAAAATTCCTTCTTAACCTTGTCGTAAGTTTTTAAGAATCATAAGTACCCTCCTAGGGGAGAGGTGTGCAATTCCATAATAATCTTTTGTTTGAGTTGGGAATTCTTACATAGGTATAAGTGATATTTTTACCATAACGAAACATTTTTCCAGCTAAATGTATCAGATGTACTGGGATCTTTTTGTAAATTTTTAAAGAGTGCACACACTTCTTCATCATTCTTCCATTCATCCCTTGCTTTGTTTATCCAGTCTGATTGGATAATAGAAATGGCACAAAGAAATTCTTCCACATCCTCATCCTTTCTTCAGAGTGCATCTGCCGAAAAATGTTTCTTCCCTTTTGTGTAGATGATTTCAAAGTCATAATCCAACATCTTTGTGACCCATTTTTGTTGCTCTTCTAAAGATAATATTTGTTCTAAGAAGTATTTCAGACTATTATGATCTGTTTTTACCTTGAAGTGTCTTCCCATTAGGTAGGGTCACCATTTCTTAAGTGCATGTAGTATTGCCAACATTTCCTTCTCATAAATAGCTTTGTGTATATACTTTCCTTTGATTGGATGACTTTCGAAAGCAATGGGTCTTTCTTCTTGCATTAAAACAACACCACTCCATTTCTTGAGGCATCACATTCCACAATAAAGGTTTTTGTGAAGTCCGATGTAGCTAAGACTAGTGCTTGGCACATTACCTCTTTAAGATGTTCAAAGGATTCCAATGCTTTTGGAGTCCATGAAAATGCATATTTCTTCAATAATGTTGTTAGAGTTGCTGCTATTATCCCATAATTCTTAACAAACTTGCGATAATACCATGTCAACCTGATAAATCCTCGTAGATGCTTTATGGATGTGTGGATTTTCCATTCCTTAATGGCTTTAATTTTGAGAGGATCTACCTTAACACCTTCATGAGATACAATATGACCCAGATATTACACCTCTTGTACTCCAAAGAAACATTTGGAGATTTTTGCATATAATTGTTTCTCCTCCAATAGTTTGAGAACCTTGTCAACATGTTGAACATGATCCTTACAAGACTTGTTGTAGATTATTATATCATCAAAAAATACTAACACAAATTTTCTAAGGAAGGGTTTGAAAATGGAATTCATCAAACCTTGAAATGTAGAAGGTGCATTGGTAAGGCCAAAATGCATGATCAAAAATTCATAATGACCCTCATGAGTTCTAAATGTTTTTTTCAGAATGTCTTCAGTCTTCATTCTGATTTGATGATATCCTAAATGAAGATCCAACTTGGTGAAGTAAACTGATCCATGCAATTCATCCAATAATTAATCAATGACAACAATGGGAAATTCATTTTTAATAGTGAGCTTGTTGAGCTCCCTATAATCCGAACACATGGGCCATGACCCATCCATCTTGTGCACCAATACTACTGGAGTAGGGAAAGAACTTTGACTAGGTTGAATTATACCAGCCTCTAGCATTTCTGCAACCATACGTTCAATTTCACTCTTTTGGGCATAGGGATATCTGTAAGGCCTGATGTTTGGAGGAACACTTCCTGGAATCAAATGAATAGCATGATCAGGATCATGAATAGGTGGAAGGCCTTTGGGAGTCTCAAATACCTTGGAATTATTGTCCAAGACTTTTTGGAGATCTGGAGAAGTAGATAATTTCAATGTGGGAACCTCTAGCGAACATAATTATGCAATTACGCCTTGTTGTTCTTTATTTAGAAGCTTTGTCATTCTGTTAGAGCTGACTATATTTATCGGTTTCCTTGTGATACCCATTAATTCAAATTCCTTCCCTTTCGAAGAAAATTTCATGAAAAGTTCTTGAAAATTAAAATCTATTGTACCCAAGGATTGTAGCCATTGAACTCCTAGTGCAACATCAGTACCACCCATTGGAATGGAAATCATTGGGCTATTAAATACATATTCTCCCATGGATAGCTTGATATTATGGAACTTTCCAGAAAAATTTATGTTTCCTCCACTTGAAACCATCACTTGGCACTTTGGTGCTGGGTATAGGAAGAAATTCAATTCCTTGGCTATCTTACAATGAATAAAAATTATGGGTATGACCCAAATCAATCAACACTATTACCTTTTTCTTCTTTATATTTCCTTCTATCTTGATAATTTGAGGAGCGGTAATTCCAGTCAATGCATTATAAGATATGGTAGGATTCCTTTCTTCTTTCTTTAGGTTTTTTTCCTGGTGTATATCCTCTTCTTTTGATGTTTCTTGTTCCTTTTCTTCCTCCTCTTCACAATCTATGTAAAATAATTTCTTCTCAGCACACTTATGACATTTAGTGTATTTTCTATCATAACTGTAACAAAGCCCTTTTTCTCTTTTTTTCTTCCAAATGTTGTGGCGTCAACCATGTAGGTTGTGGAAGGCTAAGAGAAACAACACTTCCATCTTTATAGTTATGAGTGGTAGGCTTCCATGTTGCCATAATTTTGTTTTTTATTTTTCTTGCCAACCTAAATGCCTTCTCCAATGAATGAGGTTCCAAAAGTTGAACCTCGTGTTGGATGTTATCCTTTAAAGTCCCTATGAACACATCAATCATATGCTCCTCTAAAATAACTTTTACCCTTATATTAAATTTTTGGAAGTCCTCAATATCCTCCATCATTGAACCCTTTTGTTTGAGATTTATCAATTGGCTAAAAAAGGAGTTGCTTTTTGTATCCTCATAATGTGCTATCATTTTTTCCGTAAAAAATTCCCAAGTGAAAATTTTCTTACGAGAGAAAATACATCGATACCATACAAATTGATTTGGTTCCAAATATAAAGTTGCAATACATACCTTTTGTGTGTTTTGCACATTATGGAGATCAAAATATTGTTCCATCTGTACTATCCATGTTATGGGATCCTTGCCATCAAACGTCCTCATATCAATATTTGGAACATGGTGGGTCTTTGTTCCAATGTTAGAGTCTATGATGTCATGATTAATATTTATTTTGTTGTCATCATGAGTTTCCTCTACTGCCTTTTCACCATTAATAATCCTTTCTTGTAATAAATTTGTCAAACATTCCTTAAAACCTTCCAGGTCTTTCTTCAAATATTCAATGTTGGCATTCTTTGAATCATGATTAACATTTATTTTCTTCTCATTATGAGGTTCCTCTACTACCTTTTCGCCATTAGGAAGCCTTTCTTGTAGCAACTTTGTCAAACCTTCCTTCCAACCTTCCATGTCTTTCTTCCAAGATTCAATGTTGTCTTTCATACCATCCATCTTAGCTTCCACTCCATTCATCTTAGCTTCCATGCATTTCTTTAAACCACCCATATTAGCTTCTATTACTTTTTGTGAGAGTGAAATTTGTTGTACTTGGTCTCATAATTTAGATATATCATGTTGCATTTCTTCCTCTTCTTGATGAGTCATGCTAGAGCCTTCAGGTTACTTACTAGGTGTTTCCAATTTATTTCTTAGGGGCATAAATTAATGATTATAATACTTCACTATTCCTTTTGAAGTCCTTCAAACTAATTTTCCAAACCAAACTTACACAAAAATTAAAAAAAAACTACACACTTTTTTCACTTTGTAGGAACTCGATATTGAATTTGCTGTATCTCTGTAATTTCAAATCTCCAAGGTCGAAAATTACATCCTACGGTATCCCTCTAAGTCCTATTTCTAACCCCACAAGTTAATGAGCCTCATCATTGGGTAATTCTATGGGCCTTAATTCACCTCCTAGCTTAGTCAAATCAGCTATTCTCATGGCTTATTGCATACTTTTCATTATATTTTGTTTATGAGATGAGTTAGAGTTGGATACTTTACTTTGTGGTCTAATGTGTATTTAATGCAGGATTAAAGGATAAAAGAAAGGAATTTTGGCAAAGACCTTGGTCAAAAATCGAATGGGACAAGGGAGAGAAATTATAGGAGGAAAACCTTCCTCATTTACTACCCCTCCATTCAAATATCCCTCCATCAGCTCGGAGTGCAAACAACCAAATCATGAGGACTAGAAGGTAGCTGAGCAAGTGAAGACAAAGCACTAGTTTATCTTGAGTTTGCGAACCGAGCCTCCCTAATTTTAAGGAAGCCAATGGAGACTTCATATGTATAAGTAGAGAGGCCTAGGACCTCATTAGGATTTAGATTTTTGATTGTAAAACTCTACTCTATTTTCAAGTTGCAAGACTTGTGACAATTTTTGATGTAATTCATTGTTTTGAAAATAAGAATGAGTTTTGTTTTGAGACAGAATTGAGTTAACTCATAGGTCTGAAGCTCTTGGGTTAGGGCCCAACCCTAGCAGCTAAGGCTCCTCTTTATTGTACATGTATTCTAGCATAGATTCGTAGTTTAATTGTTCATTTTCTTAGTAGCTGCATTTCCATTATAGCAGTGTTGATTAGATTAGTTATATGTTAGTTTTCTTCCATTTGTGCCTTCTTTTAGTTAGAAGTTTAACAAGGAGAAAAAGTATCACCATAAGGTTGTCATCAGGTGTCTCGGCCTCACTTCCTCCCTTTGGGACCATGACTTGA
Organism: Pinus tabuliformis; assembly: GCA_031772625.1. Taxonomy (NCBI): domain Eukaryota; kingdom Viridiplantae; phylum Streptophyta; class Pinopsida; order Pinales; family Pinaceae; genus Pinus; species Pinus tabuliformis. The sequence goes on from CM062815.1 coordinate 242,275,938, forward strand.
GGAAGATACCCTTCAACAACCCCAAAAACATAGATTTCTAGTTCTTGCATGAGCTTTGGAGTTTGTTGTATTGATTCCGTATTTGGTTCATTTCATTGTCATATTTTTCCATTACTTTATTTTTGCAATAAGATCTCACTCGTGCTTTCATTCCCTTCAACACTTTCTTCATGCATAATATAGGCAATTGAATCATGCTTTCCTAGTTTATGAAGAAGTATCTTGTTGCATAGTTCTTGGAAGACATACATGTTTTAAGAACTACAGGTACTTCAGGAGGAGACCCAAACTTCATCACCAACAGCCACCTTCCACCTCATCCACCTTAGCCATATCTTGTTCCACCATCACTCTCACTAGTTTTTTTGTCCTTTTTCATTGAAATTGCCCTAGATAGATTAAGCGAATCTAGCCATCTCTTCTCTTGGATATTGACTCCTGAGTGTTCCTAGATCTTCCAACACCCTATCCCACTCATCACACACCTTCTCCAAGCTTCCCAACACCTCCAATATCTCACAATTAGCTCTCAGTTGTATCATGTAGGTTTCATGTAATTTCTAGAGGATCATCATGTAGGTTTCTAGTACATCCTGTAGGTTTTCCTGAAACGGAATGTTTTGAGGCCGAATTGAGGGGAACCTCTAAGAAGTCACAAAAATCCTCCTAGGACCCTTCCACACCATCCAACCACTCCATAAGCCTTTTATCCATCCTCAATCACCTCCCATCCACCTGTCACATCCACAAGAACAATTAATTTGCCTACTTGATTTTGCCAAAAAAAAATGTGAAAACATATTTAGTTTAGTTTTCTTGCTTACACATTAGTATTGTTTGATGCTATTTACTTCTATAGCTTAGATAGAAGCATTAGGTTAGTGTTGATTTAGCAATTCTGCTTAGCATAGTTGTTTAAATGGTTAATTAGGATATGGTGTGATTTAGCATTACCTGTTATTTTCTTCATTACTGTAGTAGAGTAGATCTCTTAGAGCAGATTTTCTCTTCTTCCATCAAAGAATCAAGCTTCTTTTGACTCTATTGAAGTCTAGCTTGGAACCCCTGGGGTCTTTGACTGGATGAACAGTAACAACAGGCAGGACCTTCACTTTTACTTTTGCATATAGCATCGTCACCTCCAAGTTTATACGAACCTCGGGTTGATAAGTAAAGCTGGTAACCCAAGAGTTGCAGCATCCTTGCAACAATATTGGCGCTCATCACTTTTTGGCACCATTGCCGGGAAGGTGTCTGAGTATAATGTGATTACTACTTTCCTTTCTTCTACTTCTTGCCTTTAATTTTCTTCCATTATTTTTTTTCGGCAAAAGTAATATAGTAGCTTCCTTTCATTCATTTTTCATTATTTGCTTTCCTTTCCATTCTGCTAGTATAATTTCAATTCAGCAAGTAGCTTTTTCATTATGTCAATGATTTTCATTCAATCAAAAATTTCATTTATGCAAAGTACTTTCCAGCTTAAAAAAACTTACAAAAACCAACCCAAAAACATTTCCTTTCATGCCTCGTAGGAATAGGGATAATTTTGGGAAATTTTTGCCAAATACCCCCACTGCATCCAATAGCCAACCTTCTCTCTTCTTTAGTGGCTGTGAACTGGAGGAACCTTTAGGTGAGCAACCTAACATATTTAAAGAACCTAAAGGGGAAGAAGAAGAAGAGGAACCCATTCTTAATGAACCAATGGCTGAAAACCAAAATGACAGAGGGAATAGAGAGAGAGTTGAGGGTGCCTTCCCCATCAGGGAAACAAATGGGGACACTAAGATGAAGAATATAAGCCCCTCTGCCCTACCTCATTTCCATGGCCTGACCACAAAGGACCTTGCCTCTTTACTATTTTAGTTTGCTATTATATGCCGAACCTATGACTATATAGATGATGAGAAAAAGTTAAAATTGTTTCCATCTACCTCAAGGATGCATCATTGCGCTGGTTCATGGATTTACCCAGAGATAGCATCACAAATTGGGCCCATATGTAGCAGGATTTTAACAACAAATATCAAGATTACTGTAGGTCAAAGGATACTAAAGAAGAATTTTTCAATATGACCATGAGCCAGGATGAATCCTTAGAAGACTACGAAGAAATATTCCAACTCAGTTACAAAAGGGCTAGGTGCACACTTGACCTCGAGTCACTAAAGCTAGTCCTGCTTAGAGGAGTAAGGGAAGATCTTATGGATACCTTAAATATGTTAGCAGGAGGATAAATCTACCAATTACCCTATGAGGATATCAAGGCTGTCTTTAGAAACCATTCTAGGGAAGCTAGGAAAGAGGATAGGGGTAGTCAACCTATGGCTAGTACATCATCTTCCAACTCATACATCAAGGGTGAAATTGGAAATATGCTGGAAGATTTCAAAATTGAGATGTTGCAAACCCTTGCCTTGCAATTGGACACCATGAACATCAAAAGGAAGCAAGAGGAAGCAGAGATAGCCTTGGCCATCTTTTGTCCTAGATGCACTAGGAGGCATCCTAGGAACGAATGTCCGTTGAACTGTATTGAAATTTTGTCGGTCTATGAAGAAAACCACTCCACAGACAAGTGCCCTTCTTTACCCGGACTCAAAGCTATGTATCAAGGAGTTGAAGGGGTCACTGAGCAGCTTTGTTACATCAACCAAAGGAGACCTTCTAGACTTAGACCATACTATCAGGGCATGCAAGGGTCATCCCATGCATATTACAACCCCAACCAAACCACAAATATACCTTCTTGGGGACCCCCTTCTCATTCTTCCTGGTCTACACCTCCTCCTTGGTCCTATGCATCTTAATATCATTCCCAGCCAGCCAACCAGTCATTTCAACCTTACGCTCCACCACAACCTCAATGGAATACACCACTCCAGGGGTGGAAGCCCCAATACAAAAATTCTCTAGCTCTATTGCCTCCACCACCTACCCAACCAAAACTCCTACACTCTGAGCCACCCAAGCAACCCCAGATGCCTGCCCAACAAAATTTGAACCCGAACAATAGGCAGACTCAACAAGTATATAGTGGAGAGACATCATATCCAACTTATGTTGTAGAAATCTAGGAGATCAACCTATGATCTCGGAGAGTACTCCCAGATAACCAACCTCCCCCTCCACACAGGGAGGTTGAGGAAGAAAGAGAGGAAAGAAACCTTATAGTAAATCCACCCTTTCCTAAGAGATTAGCCAAACCACTCCAGCCTACCCCTGAAGAAATTGAACTTATGGGAGAATTGAAAAATCTATGTGTAAAGATATCCCTTCTCCAGGCAATAAAAGATGTTCCCATTTACAATAAGTTGATTAAGGAGAAATGCTTCAGGCATCCAAATAGAAGAAAAAGGGATGCCCCTACCATTAATTCCATTGGATAGATGTCTGACTTAATGATGGGGTAGGTAATATGTCCGAAATTTTTGGACCCTGGAAACCCTGTAGTAGATGTGCACATCAATGGCACCATTGTCCCACACACTCTGATCGATCTTGGGGCTACCATTAATGTGATCACCAAGGAGACCATGTTGAAGATCAACCTCCAAGGGTCATTGAGGAAGACCACAATAGTTCTCCAACTTGCAGACCGTTCCACAGTCACCCTTGAGGGAATTGTGGAGGATGTGATGGTCTCCATCAACTCCTGGGAGTACCCTACAGATTTTCTAGATCTCCAGTCTAAGGCTAAGCTTACTGGTTACCATCTCATCCTTGGAAGGCCATGGTTGGCCACAATTGATGCTTATATTAGCTGTAAAGCTGGGAATATGACCATCAAGAATGGGCATATGTCCAAGAAGTTAGTCCTATACCATCCTGCTCAACCTTCTCTAGAGCATGATTTACCTTTATGCTTGGAGGAGGAAGAAGATGAGGTTTATTTTTCCCAACTTTATGCTTTCCAAGCAACCATAGGAGGAGGACAACAAGATGGGGATGACTTGATTGAACACCTGCTCTAAAGTCCAACTCCTAGTTTGTTACCATTAGAAGGAAAAGTAAGGGAAACCCAGAACAATCATCCAATTGACTTATTCTTGTTGATTCCAACCCACTCTATGTCAAAACTGTATAATTCAGCCCCAAGGAAACCTTGAAAACTAATCCATCTCTTTCTGCTCTCGAAGAGGAAAAGCTATGAAACATGTTAAAAGAAAACCTAGAAACCTTCACTTGGAGTTACAAGGAAATGAAGGGAGTACACCCCTTAGTGTGTACTCACCATATATACATCAAAGAAGGTTGCAAGCCAATCTGGCAACCACAAAGGAGGATGAATCTAGCTCTTAAAGATATAGTCAAAGAAGAACTACAAAAATTGCTAGATGCAAGATTCATTTACCTTATCTCTGTGGAGTATTGAAGAAGGTATGTTTTTATCGATTATTTTGTCATCTTTTCTTTAAAACTCATAACCTCTTTGCATCATGAACTAGGTAGATAATAAGAAATCATGACAAAATCTATGGGATTTATATGCAACACAAAACTACTAATAATTGCCATTTTCTTATGCAGGAAAAGGAAAAGACGAAATATTTCCGTCCCAAAGGAAAAGACAGGGCAAAGTTAACTATTGTCCCTTTGGCAGGGAACCACATGCAAATAAGGCGATCCAAATTGAAGTGTATCAGCTAAGAAAGGAAAAAGGAGATATCGAATCGGCGCAAGAGAACAAATGGATAACTGGGAATTAACAGTTTGGCAAATCCCTCAGGATCCTTTGATCCCGAGGGATCACTATCTTAACTATTTTTGCATCATTTATATCTCCGCTCCGCTATTATAAGAAGGGGTAGCACCGCTAGCCCGGGGATGAATTGTTGTTATTTTCTATGTAATTTTCCTTTGTATTTGAAACTTTTATCGTCGACTCTCATTGAGAAGTGATCCACTGTAACTATGTTTTGATGTTTTGATATAAATCTGGTTGTCGTTCCATCTTTGATCCTGGAGTAATCTCAAGCGGTGTGTCCCTCAAGGCAAAGGGCTTGGCCCTGGTGGAAAACTTGCTCCTATATCATTATCTCTAATTCGTGCGTGGTTTTCATTATCAGCTTTGTTCGATAATCTGATGTATTTTTCTATTTTACATCACGGTTTTGTTATATTTGATTTATGTTCAACTGAGTAATATTGTTCTCTGTGACAGGAATGTTGTATTGTTCATTTTGACTTTGTAAGGCATTGTTGTTCCTTTAATAATTGATATAACATTCCCGTTCTTTACAGAATGCTATCGTTGTTCAATTACAAAGTAACCGTGTTGTAACATTCATAAGTTGGTATTACTATATTCATCTATGGTTTACACTTAATCACGATTGTTGTTCAACCGGCGTTGTTGTTCCATTACGAATTACAATCATTATTCTTTATAACTGAGATTGATACTTGTTGTGTCGAAGTCAGATTACTGTTTCTTTAATCTTAAGTGTGCCTTGTGTGTCATTTATCTTGGTTCATTGTACATTTATATTTGACTCTAGTTTTTGTTCTATATTCCATTTTTGATTAGTTACCATTCTATTTCCGTCCATTTGCTGTCTGATGTATCTTTAGAGTAAAGATTGTTATCTGATTCCTGTAGGATGCAATTGCTTCATTTATTTCCGTAGACTGAGGTTTGTTGTTCAATCTTACTTATAAGAACTAGTTGTTGTTCCATTTCCTGTTATTTTTATTATCATTGCTTTGGTGTGCAGAACAATCTGAGGCTGTAGTGAGCATTGACATTTGTTGTCTAGTTCCCAGGTTGATGATCTTTTCCTTGATTATCTTTAGTTACATCAGTTTACAGAGGGATGAGTTACTATTACTGTACCCTTGACTGATAAATTGCTATAGTTTTCTGAGTGCATGATTTGAGTTTTAAGGTGTTTTTTTATAAGTAGATCCTGTTTCAAGCATCCATTTACTCTTGTATTTAGAGCACTATACTACTAACATTACTCTGACAAATGACCACCTCAAACTGAGTACACTCTTTGAGATAACAAATCGTTCCTGGATTGATAAGTTAATGTGGGGAAAATAGAGGTGGAAAAGACCCTTTTTACTACTCGACACTTTGGCATCGTTGCCGGGGAAGAGTGTAGCCATTTGTTTCTTTTCCAGAGTAGTGTAAGAACCTGTTAGGAAAGAATTGGGTTTTAAAAACGGAAGGTAAGAACCTGTGTGCAGAGTATATAATATCCCTACTCCCCTGCCCGCTTTCCCGCAAATTTGTTTCTATTTTGTTTGGGTAGAACTTAGTAGTTGATTTGTGTGCATGACTAAGCAGAAAAAGCCAGAAAATAATCCCAAACCTCTACCCGAGCCTGATAAAGCTAAGGGGCCAGTGACCCTTGGCCGATCAACCTTTATAGATGAAATCCTTAAGAAAGCAGAATCTCAGCCTTTAGCAGGACATAGAAAAGGTACTTCTAACAGCCTACTAGTTCCCTTCAGGTCACAGGATCACCATCTGTAGCCTTTGTTGAGGTGCATAGTCAAACCGAAGAGCAAGATTTTCAAGAAATTAAAAATTCTAGCCCAAAATCATTGAAAGAAGGGAACCTTAGCAACCTCTATGAAGGAAAAGGAGAAACAAGAGAAACTGAAGAACCAAGATCTCCTCTTGGGATAATTCAGCCATTAAGTAGCCCAAATAAGGGAAGCACTACAAAAATCATTTATAATGAAGTTGAAGAAACTCAAGAACCTGAACCCCCCAGACATTAGGCACTTTCATCATCCTAGATAAAGGAAGTGCTATTAAGGCCATTCCCGTTAGATCCATTCCCCCTCGACAACCTAGGAATATCCTCCTAGATATCCCAGAAGGATATTGGCATGTATTTGACCAAACGGGCCAGAACCAGCCAAACACCCAAACCTCTACACTGCAATACCCCATTGTGGATACAATAGCTAATGCACCTATGAAAGCAATTCGTCTCCAACATATCCCTACATTCCATGGCCTTACATCAGAAGACCTAGATGCATTCTTATTTGAATTTGATGTGTTGTGTAGAGGATATGACTATACCACCGATCCCCAGAAACTGAAATTATTTCCCTCTACATTAAAAGGGGTTGCTTTAAGATGGTTTATGGGATTGGGTGATGGTGCTATACCAAATGAAACATTAGAAGAGTATGTTGAATGTTTCCAGTATAATCTTCAAAGATATCCTTATGCATCATTACCCTTACCTGATAATGTATTAAAAACAACATTAATTAGGGGAATGAAGGAACAATGGATTGAAACATTAAATATTATGGGAAAATGAGATATTTATTAGGAAAATTTTGCTGACATTATTAATCTATGTATCAGGAGCTCAAGAGGCAGCACAAGACTAAAACCAGCAGAACATGATCGGTTTGCAAGAGAGAACAAAATATCTGTAGAAGGAGTAACTCGTGCAGAAATTGGAAATTTATTAGAAAATTTTAAAACTGACATATTGGAGACACTCACAACACAACTTGATATTATGCAGGGCAAACAAAAGTAAGCAGAGGCAGAACAAAATTTGGCAATCTTCTATCCTAGATGCAGAAAGAAACACAGCCATAAGGAGTGTCCATTAGATGCAGTCCAAGAGAGCTGTCCCTCACTTCCTAAATTGAAAGCAGTATACAAGGAAGCAGAAGAAGAGCCAGAACTGGTGTATCTACCAATCAACGCCATCAATGGTAGCCGCGACATTCAGATATGTTCTCAGACCCAGCTTCTTCTTTTCAGCGTCCACAATATCATGCTCAACAATATAATACAATGTGGAAAAATCAACCTCCCTTCCCGAATTGGTCACAACAACCATTTCCTTCATCATCTCCATGGCCGAATTAAGCAAGCCAACCCAATTGGCCAAATTTACCCTATACCCCACCATATTGGAAAAACAATGTATATATAGCACAATGGTCCCCTCCTACTTCACAGAGTCAAGCCTAGCAGAAAAAATAGCAAAGACTGATGAATCAACCAGTAGGAACCATTCTGCTCCCTCAACCTACACTACCAGCATTACAACAAAACCCCTAGTCTAACTTAAGGCCGCAACTCCCAGCCCAACCCAACCCTAATCCGAATAACAGACCGGTCCAATCTATTCAAATAATTGGAAACACCAGAGATAGGAACCGATGTAAGGGAGTGTAATGACCTTCAATTAAGATCTAGGCGCATCATTGAAACAGAAGGAGATAAAACCGCTCAAGTTGAAAATCAGTTACCTATAGAACAACTGCCACAAGAAGAGGATGTGACTAGACAACAAACCCATGATCAAGAAACCACATCCTCTCCCCCATTCCCAGAACAATTAATTATACCTCGACCTATACAACATCCTGATTTTGACATTCTGGGAGGACTAAAAAATCTGTACATAAAAATCCCACTCCTCCAAGCCATTCAAGACATCCAAATATATGGAAAGATTATCAAAGAGATATGTATAAAGAAACCAAGGAGGAAAATAACAAATAACCCAACAGTCCAAGTAGTTGGCACCTTATCCGACCTATTATTAAGAAGAGAAATACCCGTTAAATATGAAGACCCAGGAAATCCAATAGTAACCGTACAAATCAATGGAAAAACCTTCTCAAATGACTTTGTCGATCTAGGAGCTGCAATCAATATCTTAACAACCACCACTTGCCAAAACCTGGGCATTACATTAGTAGAACCGACCTCCAATTTATTAGAATTGGCTGACCGATCTGTGGTTAGGCCAGAAGGCACACTACATGATGTCTGGTATTCGTTGACTCCTGGGAGTATCCTACTGATTTTCTGATAATAAACCCCAAAAACCAACTTGATGGACATCTATTGATTTCAGGCAGACCTTGGCTTGCAACTACCAATGCTTACATTGGCTGCCGACAAGGCAATATGACCATAACTAGGGGAGAAAATATCAAGAATATAGCTTTATATCCTCCAACACAGCCAAGCGTCACAATAATAAAAACTAACAAACATCGTGTATCATATCTCACCGAAAAATATTCGATCTCCATTAACCATAGAAGAGGCCCTCGATTTCAAAGACCAAACATAAGATGATGGCATTAACAATTTTATTAGCCAAGCTGAATCTAGATCCCACATACAATGTCACATGATAGAAGCAACATTTGATAATGAATTAGAAGAATATCCTCTTAAAGATACACACGATCAAATAATACCTACTACCTCTATCTCAAATAGAAAAATTGTAGAAATTGAGCCAGGAAAGACTTTAAACATTAATTCCAACCTGACTTCCAAACAAGAAGAGAAGCTCATCCAACTACTAAGGAAATACAAAGAAGCATTTGCATGGGACTATCCTGATATGAAAGGAATTGATCCCCAGTTATGTACACACCACATTTACATAGAAAAAGATGTGAGACCTGTTCGCCAACCACAAAGGAGACTTAATCCTCATCTAAAAGACATTGTAAAAGCTGAACTTCAAAAACTTTTAGATGTGAACTTCATCTACCCTATCTCCGATAGTAAATGGGTCTCTCCACTTGTTGTGGTACCAAAGAAGAATGGAAAGTGGAGGATTTGTGTAGATTATAGAGAACTAAATAAAGCAACACAAAAAGACCACTTTCCCCTTCCATTCATTGACCAAGTATTAGACACTTTGGCAGGAAAGAAATTCTTTTCTTTCTTAGATGGCTTCAATGGATACAATCAGGTTCAGATTGCGCTGCATTGCCACTAGGCTTTGTTTGAGCCATGAAAAATGCTATATGATGATGACTGAAGGACTTATTCTAGGCTTATATCTCAGCAGTTGGCATACAGGTAGACCTAGCCAAAATTCAAATAATTTTGCTAATTCTCACTCCTACCACTCAAACAGAGGTAAGCAATTTTCTTGGATTTTCTGGTTATTATAGAAGATTAATAAAACATTTTTCACATGTTGTTTCACCTCTATATGCACTGACAGGTAATGTTGACTTTCTTTGGATAGAAAAATATGATCGTGCTTTCCAGGATCTAAAAAATCTTGTGTCAACAGCCCCAATCCTTAGAGGTCCAAATTGGGACTTGCCATTTCAAATTTCATCAGATGCTTCAGATATAACTATTGGAGCAGTCCTTGGGCAAGAAGAAGATAAAAAACCATATGCAATTTATTATATTAGCAAGAATTTATCTCCTGCTAAATTGAATTATACTATTACTGAAAAGGAATTTTTAGCTGTAATACATGTTATCAATAACTTCAGGCATTAAATTATTGGATATCCTATTATCTTGTATACAAATCACTCTGTCATAAAATACTTAGCAAATAAACCAATCACAAATGGTAGAATAACTATATGGCTGATTTTATTGCAGGAAATCGATATCACAATCAAGGATCGACTTGGAAAAGAAAATCCTGTAGCTGACTTTCTCTCAGGAATGCCAAAACTAGTGGACGTAGCACTGGTTGAAGATCAATTTCCAGATGAACATTTGTTTTTTGTCACTGTTAAAACACCCTGGTATGCTGATGTTGCGAATTACTTAGCAGTAGGAAAATTACCAAAATATCTGACCCCCAATGGATGAAAACAGATTGTCCAACAAAGTACTCGATTTTCTTGGATTGGGGGCTACCTGTTCCATACAGGGGCAGATATGCACATCAGGAGATGCATCCGCGATGATGAATTTTTTGACATTTTGAAAGCTTATCACGATAGACCATGTGGCAGAAATTTCGTTGATCGAAGAACTAGACATAAGGTCCTACAAATAGGGTATTATTGGCCCACGATCTTCAAATATGCAAAGAAGTTCATTCAAGCTTGTGACAGCTGCCAAAGAGAAGGACACCCTTGACAGTCCAACAAAATGCTCCTGAATCCACAACTAGTTATTGAACCATTCGAGCGATGGGCCCTCAATTTTGTTGGTCCAATTAACCCATCATCGAAATAGAAAACATATATTTTGGTAGGAACAAAATATTTCACCAAATGGGTTGAAGCAAAGGCATTACCGAGAGCTACAGAGGATTCCATCATACAGTTCCTGTTCCATATATTTGTGTGATATGGGCTTCCAAGAGATATAATTATAGATGGTGGACCACAGTTTGCTGGTAACAAGATTGCTGCAACACTAAAAAACTATCATATCCAACATAAAATTACTACTCCATACCACCCACAGGAAAATGGTCAAGTAGAAAGCAACAATAAAATAATAGAAGAAATCCTAACAAAAACCATTGCGTCACACAGACGCAATTGGGCTGCAAGATTACCAGAAGCCTTGTGGGCTTATAGAACAACATGAAGAAGCACTACCGGCTATTCACCATACCAACTAGTGTTTGGAAAGGAACCCATCTTTCCCTTAAAATTTGAAATACAAACACTGCGAACAGCGCAAGAAGTCGATCTAGATCTAAACGAGGCAAAGATTAGTAGATTACAGTAGATCAATGAGCTAGATGAAATCAGGCTCTCTGCCCTTCAACACACTGCATTGATCCAACAACAGCGAGCTAAATGACATGATGCCCTCATTAAAAATAAAGTCTTCTATGAAGGAGATTGGGCGCTCCTATACGATTCCAGGTTTCAGGATTTTCCCGGGAAGCTTCAGACTCGTTGGTTGGGGCCATATGAAATCCAGAAGGTACATGATAATGGCACCCTTACTCTAATTACCATAGACGGATCTAGACAAACCTTCAAGGTAAATGGCCACCGAGTTCGACTATACTGCAAACCACTTACTCGGGAATCCTTCTACCAGAAAATTCGTGAAGACTCCGACATAAAAATTTTGGAGGAGGAAGAGAAATCTTCCTCACCTCTGGTTCATTAAGTGATTCACCTATTCTTATATTCTGTACATAATTCCTTTGTTTTGTTAGCATAAGTTATTCTCTGTACATATTTTGCATTTGCACTTTGTTGTTCCTTTTAGGAAGAAACAACATTCTCACCGCCTTGATGTTCCTTTTTCAAGGAACAACACCTCTGCATTTTGCTGTTCCTTTTCGAAGAATCAACAATTCTATCGTTTTTTCTGTTCCTTTTAGAAGGAACAACACCTTGATTTTGTTGTTCCTTTTTCCAAAAGAATAGCACTTGCATTTTTTTATTGTTCCTTTTTCCAAAGGAATATCATTGTCTCTTTTCTGTTGTTCCTTTTCTGAAGGAACAACACTTTGTTTTTATGCTGTTCCTTCTTCCAAAAGACCAACACTTTTGTTTTGTTGTTCCTTTTCCGAAGGAATAACACTTTTGTTTTAGTTGTTCCTTTTTTCACTTTCATTTTGTTGTTCCTTTTCCAAAGGAATAACACTTTTGAGTTTCTGCTGTTCCTTTTTTTCCGAAGGAAGAACACTCTCATTTTTGTTGTTCCTTTTCCAAAGGAACAACACTTTTGGTTTCTATTGTTGCTCTTTTCCCAAAGAAACAACACTTGTATTTTTTGTTGTTCCTTTTCCAAAGGAACAACGTTTGTGTTTTTTTGTTGTTCCTTTTTTTTCTGGAGGAACATCACTTGTATTTTTTGCTGTTCCTTTTCCAAAGGAATGGCACTTGCATTTTCTACTGTTTCTTTTCCAAAGGAATAACACTTACGTTTTCTGCTGTTCCTTTTCTAAAGAAACAACACTTGTATTTTTATTTTTTTTGCTTTTCCATTTTGAAATGACAACATTCTCGTATTCCTTTTACTTATGCTTGTTCTCCTTGCTGTTCCAATTAAAAGACAATTGTTGTTCCTCTCAATATACAACAGTTTCGAATCTTTTGGAGGACAATTATACACTTATGCAATGGATACAAAACTAGAGCATACTGAAATAAAAAATTACATTAAATCATTATTTTTACAAGAAATTTCTTTGAATTGATAGGAGGAAAGAGGAAAGGACACAATTATTCATCAATTTGCTACCATTATTCTACTAATACTGATATGATTGGTTATCTTTATCATGGTGGTTCTTTTTTAAATTCCCATAATCTTCTTTGATCATCATTAAGGAATAAGAACAAATGGTATATTTTTCTATTGAGATTTTAAGACTTCTTCCACCATTCCTACTCTTAAGGAGTGCTAAACCACTCTTTGTGTATAGATAGGAAAGTACTTTATAAAAGAGAAAAAAAAAGAAAAATGTTTATATGATTTGTTCATATGGGTTGTCAAATGAAGGATAGGGGGTCTTATCAAGAGCCAACCTATCATGATCATAAGGAAGAAAGTGAAGTGGAATTCCCACTATGGCCACCACACCAAGGATATGATCCAAGAGGCACATCAGAAAAATAAAGAGTCCTTGGAACAGGAGGTCTCATCACGAGCCGGCCTGCCCACCTTTCACTCCTTCCTAGTGAATGACATTATGGTTTAATTGGTTACCAAGCCAGCATAATGACCTCCATTTTGACATTGCACAACACTTCCTAAGCATACACAAAGGATCATGGTTCCATGGGTAAAACAAACAACTCTGTCAAGGTTATGGACACCTGTGGGAAACAGAGCTCTGTTGATGGTATTGAAGTCACATTCCTGATACACCAATAGCAATCATCAACACCCTTCTTGGTTTTATACCTTTATAATTAGTCAAATGAGATTACGTATATCACTTCCCTGAACCTTTAAACACATGAAAATTTATTATAACCAATCATGATGGAAAAGTTGATAATGACCGCATCAGACTTTTTGTGCACGTCAGTTGTCCTATCCTCCCAGCCTTGCACCATATCACAACATTCTCTTATTTGTTAAGCGATCCCATTACACACCTTGATCTCGGCAACCTATTACTTTTGTAAACATGGAATTTTGGTATATGTTGTTCCTTTATGACTCTGTACCATGGCAGTTCAACAAGCCGCTCCCTCATTTGACGGCCGAGGATGACCTATCACATTGCAGGGGGGAAGCAGGTGATCTCATAATTTGCTGGTATACGTGTCAGACTATTATTCAGAAAATTTTCATGTGGGAATAGCAAGGCTTAACGGTATATCATTTTTCAATTTGCATGGCTTGTTGTTCCTAAGCTATTTCTGTATTATGCTTTGCAGCAATTAGTAACTGACTCAGGATTTGAACGAGCCTTGTTCTTTCATTATTTTCTATGTATTTTTAACAGTTTGAATAGCCTGCTGTTCCATTGCCGTCTCTGGATTTTTACAGTGTGCTAAAACATGGGAGGAAGATCAATTCGGAGAGAACCACAGGTATTGATAGTTTCTGATGTTGCACGAGAAATCCTGACAAGGGTAAGATGGCCAATTTATCTCAATTGTTTACAAGAATCCAACGAGACCATAGAAATCGAATTCTTGCAGAACTTGTAAGAATATCACTCCATGGTAAGGGGGAGACACATAGCAGTCACCGATGACATAATTGCAGAGGTCTCGGGACTACCAACCATTGGACCTGTGTAGACTCTAAAGAAGGAAAGACTGCGAAAAATCATAAAAATCTTCCAAGATGAAGGCTAGAACCTGACAGTAAGAGGAAAGGGAGTTCTACCAGCAGCATTGGGAGAGCTGTGGGCAGAAATGGCGAAGATCATCCAGAGCTACATCACCTGTGAAGTTAGGAAAGACGTGGTAAGACCACAACACCTTAAACTTTTAGCCGTATTAAAACAAAAATGCTCTGTGAATTTACCTGCATTTTTAATTCTTTACTACATGATGTTGCCCGAAGCATGAAAAAATCATGACATGCAGAATCGGTAGTAAGTCAACATGGGTTGATACGACTGATAGTTAGCTACAGTCTTGCTCAACAACAGAGCAACTGGGAAGAACTAATTGCCATGATAGATCGGGGACTGACTCTGCCAGCCCCAAAATGAAAAAATGCTACCAGTACATCGAATAGACCATTGAATTGAGGAAATCAGTTAGATTTGCATGGATCAGAGGGAGGCTGGAAAATTCCCAAGGGAATACCAGCCAACTGGTGGAGATAGATGATTCAGGGGACAAGCAACCCCCGCAATTGGAAGGAGAAGAGAATGAGAAAGAGATGGAGGAAAATGAGGAAGGAGAAACAAAGAAAGAGATGGAGGAAAATGAGGAAGTAGAAACAGAGGAAGAGACTGAGCAGTTTGGGTAGGAGGAGGAGGAGATGGAGCAAAATGAAGAGAGCTCATTACAAAATCCATTGCAAGAGGATGAATTGGCCCAAATTTTAGCCAATATGGGAGAATATGCCCAACCTCTCAGCCCGCTAGACCTCCATATCGAAGAAGAACCAAAAGAGCATTCTACTCACGACAAAAATGCATCTGAAGAGTTGTGCGACGAGGAAGAAGAAGAAGAGAATCATTCCATTCATGATGAAAGTATAACTGGAGAGAAAAGTGATGAAGATATAGAAGACGAACAATCTGTTCCCAGCCAGACTACGCTGGAAGAATTTCATGGAGAAGAAGGGGTGGAAAAAGAATTCACCCAGGAAATAACAGAACCAACGAGGGGTTTTACTCTTAAGCAACCCGATTAGAACAACGAAGGGGCACCCCAAGAAGAAAACCAGTGAATTGGCCAGGACAATAGTCCAGGCCCAAGTAAATAGACAGTTGTTCCTTCTAAGAAAATAGAAGAAATTAAAATATTATGAAAAGAACAACAAATACCGCTGAATGTGATAGCACGACTTCGACAACAAATTAGGGTTTTGAAAATGAGAAAGAGAGCAAAAAGGACCTTGGGGTTAAGACATGCAACCACTCCGGTGAGAGCCCTCAAGAAAAAGGTTAGGAGGACTGAAGTCCAGCTTGCCGTTCAAAACCAAAAGGAACAACATTCAGCTGTTTCCCATGTTGAAGTGCAAACAGATGACATATTAGCCTATGACAAAGAAGTTCAAACAGAGGCATAGTCTTATGAAGAAACTTGACCCACAGTTACAGAACGATGTAATAAGAAGATTCAAGTGAACCTCCCGCCTGCAACTACCATGTGGGGCAATGATCCAAGGACTGTAACCCTACGAGAGGGTTTGATGCGAGCTCAACAAGCAATAGAAGAACTTACAGAACAAATGATTTCTCAAGAAAAGTACGAAGAATTACAACAATAGCTAAGGAATGTCAATTTATCTGAAAGCCAGGCTTTTGAAGGATGGCGAAAGGAAGAAGAAAAAGTCACAAAGGTAACTCATAGGTTAGATGTAGTTATCAAGTAGATGGATACCTTATGCTCTTTGTACACTGATGTCCTAGCATGTAGAGCCCCTACTAAGAATTATGCCTTGTTTTTAATGGAATGATATTTACAATTGAAAATTAAGGCTGTCAAAGTAGGAGCCCCTATACAAATTAATACTATTGATGATTTTATAAATTGTTGTAAGCACTATGGAGTAAAGGTTCAAAGATTATTGTGTGAATTCTATCTGCATAACCTTGTGTTAGATCAAGAGACAGAGCAGAACCCAGGCCCTTTTGTTGGGGATATCCAACTGCGAGCATTTATTTCATTTGGTGTTAATCAAATCAAATGGCTTAAAGCCTATAATGCCTTCCAAAGACAAGAAAAAAGATTAGATTTATGGGTAAGAGCTGAGCCTAGAAATCCAGTACAGTTATGGAGGAAACATAGGAACCTCATGAGGACTCCAGGCATGATTGAAGCATTAGGACCCATTCATACAACAATCAATCGGCAAGGGATAGAATACTTCTTTACCATCAAAGACCTTGCCATTGACGCTACTAAGTTTTGATTTCAGATTTCTAATCCGAATATCCAACTTAGGGAACCATTTAATTATGAGAACTTTAAGTTAGCCACTGATCACTTGAGCCTCTATGATGATCTTATCTTGAGGGCAGGGCCATCTTGGTTAGGATATATGTTCTGTAGTCTGATTATTTGACACCCTGCACCTGGATACCAAGCCTTGTATGAGATGCCTGAGGGTCAGATGGGACATCTTTTTGAACACCTAGCTAGGAATCATGGCTGTAGACCACCACATGAGATCCCGTCTCCGGCCTACTCTCTCACCACCTTTCATGTCAACTACAATGTTTTCATGAAGGCATGAAAAAGGTTAAGCAAGGGGGTGTGTGGAGTACTGAAGAAGGTATGTTTTTATCGATTATTTTGTCATCTTTTCTTTAAAAATCATAACCTCTTTGCATCATGAACTAGGTAGATAATAAGAAATCATGACAAAATCTATGGGATTTATATGCAACACAAAACTACTAATAATTTCCATTTTCTTATGCAGGAAAAGGAAAAAATGAAAGATTGTTGTCCCAAAGGAAAAGACAGGGCAAAGTTAACTGTTGTCCCTTTGGCAGGGAACCACATGCAAACAAGGTGATCCAAATTGAAGCGTATCAGCCAAGAAATGGAAAAGGAGATAACGAATGGGCACAAGAGAACAAATGGATAACTTGGAATTAACAGTTTGGCGAATCCCTCAGGATCCTTTGATCCTAAGGGATTGCTATCTTAACTATTTTTGCATCATTGATATCTCCGCTCGGCTGTTATAAGAAGGGGCAGCACCGCTAGCCCGGGGGACGAATTATTGTTATTTTCTATGTAATTTTCCTTTGTATTTGAAACTTTCATCATCGATTCTCGTTGAGAAGTGATCCACTGTAACTTTGTTTTGATGTTTTAATATAAATATGGTTGTTGTTCCATCTTTGATCCTGGAGTAATCTCAAGCGATGTGTCCCTGGAGGCTAAGGGCCTGGCCCTGGTGGAAAACTTGCTCTTGTATCATTATCTCTAATTTGTGTGTGGTTTTCATTATCAGCTTTGTTCAGTAATCTGATGTGTTTTGCTATTTTACATCACAGTTCTGTTATATTTGATTTATGTTCAACTGAGTAATATTGTTCTCTGTGACAGGAATGTTGTATTGTTCATTCTGACTTTGTAACGCATTGTTGTTCCTTTAATCATTGATATAACATTGCCATTTCTTATAAAATGCTATTGATGTTCAATTACAAAGTAACCGTGCTGTAACATTCATAAGTTGGTATTACTGTATTCATCTATGTTTTACACTTAATCGCGATTGTTGTTCAACTGGCGTTGTTGTTCCATTACGAATTATAATCATAATTCTTTATAACTGAAATTGATACATGTTGTGTCGAAGTCAGATTACTGTTTCTTTAATCTTAAGCGTGCCGTGTGTGTCATTTATCTTGGTTCATTGTACATTTATATTTGACTCTAGTTGTTGTTCTATATTCCATTTATGATTAGTTTCCATTCTATTTTCGTTTGCTGTCTGATGTATCTTTAGAGTAAATATTGTTATTGATCCAGGTGGATATTGGTGGCCACCTGCAAAGTCCACCTGGACCCCCACCATTATTTCTCTCAGCATTTTCAGTTTTCGCAATTGTAGCACAACTTACTATTTTTAGCAGTTTTTCGGGTCTTGAACTTCCAGAGTCGTTTTGAGGCCCTAAACGACATTTTTTTGGGAAATTTAGGGCAAACATGGGTCCATGGACTGATGTTGCCCTTCCCAAAATGGTTGTGCTCAGATAAATCTTTCTAACGAGCTATTGTACGCGTCACACGGAGATAGTATGCCAAAGTTACGACCCCGGGAAGTTGATGTACTAATTTACCCAAACGGGGCCCACAGTTTGGAGTTTCATCTTCTAGGGTTAGGTTTTGGAATGTTAAGGGTTTTCCATTGTTTCTCAACAATAAATAGGCCTTCGAGCCTCATTGTAACACAGTTGAGAGGCATGTATCCACCACATCTCTTCTCAGAGATAAGCTACCATCACCCTAGCTGGTTTATTTCCATTACTGTTTGTAAGCATATTTCAGTGTTTTACATTAATGAAATGAAGTATTATTTCTGCTCCATATCTGTGTTTATGGTTATCTCTGCAATTTGTTGCGTTCCTATTTAAGTCCAGATCAGTGGTATCAGAGTGGTCTGCTTTTTCTCTATTTTTCTTTGCATGTCCCCAACGAGGTCGGGATATAAGGAGTTAGGGCTTGAACTGGTCGAACCTTTGCAAGACTAGCCTCGCAAATCCCGACGGCCTCCCATGGCGGATGAGAAGAAAGATGAGGGGGCAGGAGATCCTATCAAAATCTTGCTTGATGAAGCTCTCGAGTGACAACGGAATGCGATGATGGACAACTTTGCCCAGATCCTTCAGTGGCTACCCAGAAGCGACGCATCGGCTTCCAGCAACTACTCTGGAAACGCCACGCCCTTTAAGGTACAATTTAATTTTTAAATCCCCATATTCGAGGGTCAGATAGACACAGATGCCGTAGTAAATGGTTAAATCTGCTAGAGGGTTATTTTTTTGTTCATGAATTTCGAGTTGGGAAAAGATTGTTTTCGCTCTTCTCAAAGTAGCCCCCCATGTCAAGGACTGGTTGGAAACCTACTGCAAGTGATGAGCCCTAAAAATGTACAATTATTTGGGCTCATTCAACCTCCTAATTTGACGTAATCCACCATTCTCATTGGTTTATTGCATGTTTTTGATTATTTTTATGCTAATAGAGTGAATTTGGTTAGTCATTATGCCAACAAGTCTAATGAGTGCTTTGTGTAGCCTTTTTGGTCAATTTGGAGACAAAATTGAAGGTCTTAATGAGCACTTGGCAGCCAAATTCGTGGGAAGACAAGCTAGAGGATTTGTAGGAAGGTGTCCCCTTCATTTATGGGCCCTTACCTCGAATTCTCCACCATCAGCTCGGAGTTCAAGGGCCACCGAATCAATCAACACAAGAGCAGCCAAGCAAGTCAAGTAGGACTGCTGTTAACTCCAAGTTTTGGGCAGCCGAGTCCCTAAAGTTTAGGAGGACTGTTGGGTCCTCAATTTGTATAAATAAGAAGGCTTAGGGCCTCATTTTGGTTAGCCAGTTAGTCATTTTGTTAGCCAGTGGATGTTAGCTAGTTAGCTAGTAGATAGTAGCTAGTAGTTAGTCATTTCATAGCCTTGTTGTAGTCATTTTGTAATTCGATTTGTAGGCAATAGATTAGCTTTGCTTTCAGCTCATTCTCAAGCTCTCCTTGTGGACAGTTTTGATGTAACTCTTCATTCTTGATTAATAAATATGAATCCAGCTTTGCACCAGCTCTAAATATCTCTTGGGAGGCTGTAGCTCTTGGGGTTGGGCCCATCTCAAGCACCCAGTACCTCCCTTGTTTATCTTTATGTGTGTTCGCTGCATTCTTAAAATAAAGTCTGCTCTTTAGATTTAATTCGTGCTTTGTTACTTAGGTTGCTTTTGATGGTTGAAGTAGCTTTTTATGTTTAGGATGGATTGGTAGGAGTTAGTCATGTGTTTATATCTCTTTGATAATGTTTGGTTCACATGCTGTACGTGATTCTTGTCATGAAAAAGGTTGTTGTTCATTGATCTCATTAAACTGTTAGATAGATCATCTAATATTTTGATTGTATGCAAGATGTAGTTGGTTTGATCAGGTAAACACTATGCAGGGCACCTTCATCACCTCCTTGTTCATCTGAGCCTCGTCCAGATTAGCTCCTCCATCACCAAGTCTGTTTCCTCATCTCCCATCTGCTCTTTTGCCACGTAACCCTACCTTCTTGCCTTTCCATTGCCTAAACCTTCTTTGATGCAAGCTAGACTTCCACACCCTCTCATCACCTCATCCCTCAATCATTGGGTCATTCCAGGCCCCTACCCTACCTCCCTACCCATTCATGCATTCTCTCCCACTCACTTATCAGTCAAAAACCCAATCACGAAACATCCTGTAGAAGAATTACAGAACTTCCTGTAGAAACCCCTGTAGACTTCCTGTAGAAGTTCATAAACACAGTTGCATGGCATCCTGACTTTGTGAAACTCTCTGAAAGGATGATAGGGATCCCTTAGACCCTCTCCAAGTCTTCCCAACCTTTTCCAAGCATTTATCCTCTTTGATCCACCCCTGCACAGTGAAAAGCCAGTTAAAAGCACATGCATGATAATTCTAATAACTTAAACAAAAATACAAAAAGATGTTTTCTTCAGATAGTGATAACTTAGACACATGCATTTTACCTTCTTAGAATTAATGGCATCTCTTTCGGTAGTTTGCATGCTCTCCTTTGCATCGGTAGGACTAGCTGGTAGAATTAGGGTTTGCTAGGGTTTGTGTTTCTTTTTGGCTTTCAGTTTCTTTCCGCAAGTAGATTAGCTTCCTTTGAGTTAGCTTTCGTCCATCAGTTAAAAAGCTTATTCTAAGAGCTCATAGAAGTTGGCTTGAGCCCCTAGCGGACTTGTGCCAGCTGGACAAGTGATAGCTGCGGCAAGAGCTAGTACTTGTGCATACAGCACCGTCGCTTCCAAGTTTGTTACGAACTACCGGGTTGATAAAATTAGAGAAGGAAGCTCCAGGAGTTGTAGCATTATTGCTACAATACTGGAGCCCACCAACAAGCAGAAGGATGAAAGTACTGGCTCACTATTTTTAGTCGCACCCACCTAGAGTTCATTCCAGGATGCCATCAAGGAGTAGTACTACCCTGTCATAAGCTATGAGGATGCATAAAGTGGACCATGCTGTGGCAGGGAAGGGACCAAGACGTGCTAGAGTTCACCAATCTTTTCCATACCCTTCGCACAAAGTTGGGTATCAAGGATTCAAAGCAGAATTTGATACTCAAATACCGTGGCTACTTGCACAAGTACATCCAGGAAGAAATACAATTCCTAAACATCTCCTCGCTCGACGCACCATACTGATATGCCGTCAAGGTCGAGCAAAAGTTTAAACAGAAGAAGCGAGACTTTGGATCTACAAATCCAAAGCAAGGGAAAGGTGCCCCTAAACCATAGAACAAAGGACAAAGCCAAGGCGGGGCAGCCCAAGACAACCCACTGAAGCTGCAAGTAAAGAACATCACCGTGAAGCCGAAAAAGGACACGGGAAAATGGTGTGAGTTCCATAAGAGCTCCACTCACAACACAAGTGAGTGTCAGGCCAAGTAGTCACTGGTGGCTGAGCTAAAGGTTTCAGAATCAAATGCATGTTCTGACACTAAGTTAGAACCCAACAAGGGGAATGATAAAGGGAAGCAGATCGTTAATGCGGATCCCAATGCCACTATTGCTACCGCCAAGATCCAGAGAAATGAACCTGAAGATCCAGAGGAAGAGGAGCGTCTCTTCCACTCCCAGATGTGGGTAAAGGGCTCCTTGCTTCAGTTCATTGTCGATAGCAGGAGCCAAAAGAACCTCATTTCGACAGAGGTCATGAAGCGGTTGGGCTTACTTACCATAGCACATCCACAACCGTACACCATCGAGTGGCTTCACCAAGGATGGGATCTTCGCGTGAGCCAACAGTGTCACCTTCCATACAACATCAAGCCCTTCACAGATGAGGTATTATGTGACATTGCTCCCCTTGAAGTTTGGGATGTATTATTAGGATAGCCATACTTATGGAAGCGACATGTTGTGTATGAATCAAGGCCCCATGCTATTATTATTACATTGGGAAATAAGTTGTACAGGATACCAGAGGTAGCACCGCCTACCGCCATCTCTTTGATTACTGCAAAACAATGTAGTAAGCTCATTTCCAAAACCAGGAAATTTGTTTTCCTGATGATACGCCCTCAAGGAACGAAGAAGGCGGTGGCCACGGCCTCTAGACAGGGCCCCTCCGCATGGAAACTACAGATGGACAAGGTTGTGGAGGAGTATAAGGACATCTTCACCTCCCCTATAGGAGTTCCTCTGCACTGTCAGCTCAAGCACTCCATTGATCTGACCCCAGGTGCGCCACTACCCAATGGACCAGTTTATCGGCGCTCCGTTTTGGAGAACGATGAAATCAAGAGGCAGATTCAGGAGCTCCTACAGAAAAGTCACATCCATCCGAGTTCATCGCCTTGTGGGAGCTCGATCGTGTTGGTACAGAAGAAGGATGGGACTTGGAGACTCTATATTGACTATCGGGCACTAAACAAGATCACTGTCCGTAATAGGTACCCGATCCCGCGGATTGATGACCTCCGGGACCAACTAAAGGGGGTGAAATATTTCAGCAAGATCGATCTGAAGTCAGGATATCACCAGGTAAATCAAACCCTCTGATGTGTGGAAGACTACCTTCAAAGCCAAGGAGGGCCTTTTCAAATGGTTGGTTATGTCTTTCGGATTGACGAATGCTCCTGCAACCTTCATAAGGCTAATGGATGACATCTTGCAGCCATTCACCAACTCATTTGTAGTGGTATACTTGGATGACATTATGATCTTCAGCTAGAGTTGGGAAGAGCACCTCCACCATATCTGACAGGTTCTACAAACATTGCGGCAACACAAGCTATGTGCCAATTTGGAGAAATGCACTTTTGGCATGACCCAGGTTCAGTATCTGGGATACATTATCGATGAACAGGGGGTGCATGTGGATCCAACCAAGATCCAAGTCATTCGATATTGGCCATCTCCAACCACTCTGACAGAGCTCCGTAGCTTCCTAGGTCTTGCCAACTTCTATCGCAAGTTCCTGTTGGGGTTTTCTCATATCACTTGGCCCTTGAGTCAAGTCACCAAGGGAGGAGCGAAAGAAAAATTCTTTTGGTCTAAATCTCAATAGAAGGCATTCATAGAGTTGAAAGATCACCTCTGCACGACACCAGTTCTTGTGTTACCAGATTTACAACAACCATTTGAGGTCGAGACAGATGCCTCTGACTATGCTATTAGGGCAGTCCTTACTCAACATGGGCATCTAGTGGCATATCACATTGAAACACTTTCAGACACAGTCCGGAAGTATCCCACTTATGATAAAGATATGTATTCCATTGTGCAGGCTTGCCGACAATGGAAGCATTACATTTTGGGGAAGGAAACAGTCATCCACACAGACCACCGACCCCTGCAGTTCATACAGACCAAAGGGAAATTGCAGGTTGATCACCATCAGAAGTGGTATACATACTTACAACAGTTCCATTTGAATATCAAGTATAAGAACTGCAGCACCAATAATGTTGCAGATTGCCTCAGTCGACCACCAATCATGGCGTTAACCACCGTGCTGAACTCTTGTGGGCACGAGACTTCTGATTGGCCACTTCTCTACAAAAGAGACCCAAAATTCGGTCACAAATACCAGACACTCTTGGAGGGTCAGCATGTTCCAGATTTTCACCTCCAGGATGCCCTGTTATGCCACTTGGGTCACCTTGGTGTTCCTTCAAGAGAGCGTGCCAAGATGATTTGGGAAGCACACTATAGTCAGGCTGTTGGGAATTTTGGGGTCGAGAAAATGGTGGCAGTACTGCAAAAGTATTTCTATTGGTGTTGTGTGTGGAGCATGATTGTTCAGAGGTCTTTGTTTTAGCCGAATGTATACCCCAGGAAGTTTATACACCCCTCCACGCGGGGGGGGGGGGGTGCGGGGGGGCTGATCCCCCCCAGTTGGGGGGTCCGGGGGCCAGCGGTCCCCCGGCGGGGGCTTGGGGGCAGCGCCTCCGAAGCTAAAAACAAATGTAAAATTTCCTTGTAAAAGTATAGTAATTTCTAGTCAATCTGGGCCGTTCATTAGGCAGATGATCTGACAGTAGAACTTATGTTTAGTTTAGGGTTTTTTTGCCCTAGAAGGCAAACCCTCTCTTTGTATGAGGGCATTGTATTGGAGGCTGAGATATAGATGTGTATTCTGTGAGCGAGAAATAGAGAGGTGAGACTGTGGGAAGAAACAGAGGATATTATAGCGGATTTGTTGTAGGTTGTGTCTCTTCATTTTGCTGGATAATAGAAAGGAAGGACTGATTGTTCGGGGTGGACATAGCCCAAACTGGGTGAACCACGTATATATGTGTCTCTCTTGTTTTGTGCGTTTTCTGTGTTTATATTTTTGTAATATTTTATGTGTTCCATTGCTCCGTAATATATAATTTTCTAACAACTGGTATCAGAACCGAAGGTCTATTTGGCTGAAAAACTCGTAGGAAAGAAGGGTTCCTGGTTCGAGTGGGAGCAATGGTGGAAGATGGTAATTTTAGGGTCGAGAAATTTAATGGCCAAAACTTCTCGCTGTGGAAGATGCAAATGGAAGATTATCTGTATCAGAAAGATCTATACCTACCATTGGGCGGAAAAAAAAAAATGCCAACGGGTATGAAAGACGAAGAATGGAACCTTCTCGATAAAAAGGCACTCGGAACAATACGGTTGTGCCTTGCTGTGTTAGTTGCTTTCAAAATTTCGAAGGAAACCACGACAGAGGGTTTGATGCAGACGTTGTCGAAACTATATGAAAAACCCTCGGCCTCAAACAAGGTATTTCTTATGAAACGGTTATTTAATATGAATATGTCGGAAGGTGGATCTGTTGCAAACCATTTAAATGATTTTAATACAGTTACAAGTCAGTTAAGTTTTGTAGGGGTAAACTTTGATGATGTAGTTAGAGCTCTGTTATTCTTGTGCTCATTACCAGAAAGTTGGAACGGTTTGGTAATGGCCATTAGTAACTCCGTTTCTGGATCTAGTATTTTAAAGTTTGATGATGTTGTCGGTGCTATCCTTAGCGAGGAAATGTGACGGAAAAGCTCCGATGAGACATCGGGTAATGCTTTGAGTGCAGAGTCTAGGGGAATAAAAATGGAAAGAGGAAAGAGCTCAGGATATCGCAGTAAATCAAGGAAAGGCAGATCCAAGTCCAGATCGGGGATAGTGTGCTGGAAATGTGGAAAGAAAGGACACCTAAAGAAAGACTGTAGATCTCGGAAGGGAAAAGAACGAGATGCACAGCAAGAAAACAATCACGAAGCAAATGTGACAGGTGAGGTGTTATAAGATGCTTTGATTCTTTCTTTCGAAAATATTACCGATTCCTGGGTGGTAGATTCAGGGGCCTCATTCCATGCCACACCTGATAAGAAATACTTTCATGACTATGTTCAAGGAGATTTTGGACAAGTGCATTTGGGTGATGATAAACCCTGTAAAATTGTTGGAATGGGTAAGGTTCTTGTAAAACAATAGAATGGAAACCAATGGCTACTAAAGGAGGTAAGGCATGTTCCAGATCTAAAGAAAAATCTGATTTCAACAGGGGAACCAGGTGGTGAAGGTTGTGTGACAACTTTCATAGATAAAGCTTGGAAGGTCACCAAAGGAGCCCTGGTAATAGCAAAAGGCGAAAAGGTTGGTACATTGTATTTATGCAATGGTATTTCTAACTCTGTTAGTGCTTTAACTTCCAAAGGAGCAGATGCAGCGTTATGGCATCATAGGCTCAGACACATGAGTGAAAATGGGATGAAGATTGTTCACTCAAGGAATTTGTTGCCGAGTTTGAAGAATGTTGATTTGGACTTCTGTGAGAATTGCATTTATGGAAAACAGAAGAGAGTCAGATTTCTCAGAGTTGGGAAAGAAAAGAAGAATGAAAAATTAGAGCTTGTGCATACAGATGTATGGGGACCTGCTCAGGTATCATCTCTCAGTGGCTCTCATTATTATGTTACTTTTATTGATGATGCAACTAGAAAAACTTGGATTTATTGTATTAAGAATAAATCTGATGTATTTGATACTTTCAAGAAATGGAAAGCTTTGGTTGAGATTGAGACAGGAAAGAAATTGAAGTGTCTTAGATCAGACAATGGAGGTGAATATTGTAGCAAAGAGTTTGATAGGTACTGTTCAGAGCATGGAATTCGCAGAGAGAAGACAGTTCCAAGAACACCACAAGAAAATGGTGTATCAGAAAGGATGAACAGAACAATCATGGAGCGTGCAAGGTGCATGAGATTACATGCAGGATTGCCTTTACAGTTTTGGGCAGATGTTGTAGATACTGCTGTTTATCTAATAAACAGAGGGCCTTCAAGTTCCTTGGATAGTGGTGTTCCGGAGGAAGCATGGACAGGTAAAAATGTAAACTACTCCCTTTTAAAGCCTTTTGGTTGTGAGGCCTTTGTCCATATTGATAAAGAAAATAGAACAAAGCTTGAGGAAAAGTCAAAGAAATGTACCTTTATTGGATATGGTGTTAATGATTTTGGTTATCGCTTATATGATTACAAAAATCACAAAATCATTAGGAGCAGAGATGTAATATTCAATGAAAAGGTCTTGTATAAGAATTAGTTGAAGGAAAAGAAAAAGGAAAAAGAAAACAAGGAATACGCAGTTCTTGATGAAATCACTGAAAAGGTAAAGGTGCCTGAAAATAATAATAATCAACAACAGCAACCACCAAAACAGCAACAGGCACCCCAAACACATGAAAGTGGTGTTAGAAGATCTACCAGGATAAGTAGACCCCCTGAACGATACTCTCCTTCATTATATTATTTATTGTTGACTGATTCTGGTGAACCCGAATGTTATGAAGAAGCAATGCAGGTTGAAAGTAGGAAGAAGTGGGAGGTAGCCATGGAAGAAGAGATGGACTCCTTAATGCATAACCAGACTTGGGATTTAGTCAGGTTGCCTGTAGGAAAAACTACATTGAAGAATAAATGGGTTTACAGGCTGAAGGAAGAAGATGGAGGAAAACAGAGGTACAAAGCTAGACTTGTGGTGAAGGGGTTTGCACAGAAGAAAGGTATTGATTTTGATGAAATATTTTCTCATATTGTTAAAATGACTTCAATCAGAACTATTTTAAGTCTTGTAGCAGCTGAAGATTTGCATCTTGAGCAGTTAGATGTAAAGACAACCTTTCTCCATGGGGATTTGGAGGAAGAGATATATATGCAGCAGCCACAAGGATATGAGGTGAAGGGGAAGGAGAAACTAGTGTGCAGGTTGAAGAAGAGCTTCTATGGCTTAAAACAGACTCCAAGGTAGTGGTATCTAAAATTTGACAAGTTTATGTGTGAACAAGGTTATACTAGATGTCACTCTGATCATTGTGTTTATTTGAAAAAGAAAAATGATGGCAGCTATATTATATTGTTATTGTATGTGGATGATATGCTTGTTGCAGGATCTAACATGCAGGAAATAAATGTACTCAAAAGAAAATTGGCAAATTCATTTGCAAT
Organism: Pinus tabuliformis; assembly: GCA_031772625.1. NCBI lineage: Eukaryota > Viridiplantae > Streptophyta > Pinopsida > Pinales > Pinaceae > Pinus > Pinus tabuliformis. The sequence continues at coordinate 242,303,969 of CM062815.1, forward strand.
GAAGGATTTGGGAGCTGCAAAACAAATCCTTGGTATGAGAATCACTAGAGACAGGAAAAATCGCAAATTAACATTGTCTCAGAATGAGTACATACAAAAGGTGTTGAAAAGATTTAATATGCACAATGCAAAACCAGTTAGTACACCTTTTGCTAGCCATTTCAAACTTAGTAAGGAAATGTGCCCAAAGACCCAAGAAGACATGGATTATATGTCTAAATTTCCATATGCATCAGCAGTTGGAAGCTTAATGTATGCAATGGTCTGCACAAGGCCTGATATTGCACATGCAGTGGGAGTTGTAAGCAGGTACATGAACAATCCAGGAAAGGAACATTGGATTGTAGTGAAATGGATTCTCAGATATTTGAAAGGTACCACAAATCAAGCATTATGATTTGGTGGTGCAAACATTTCTCTACAGGGATATGTTGATGCAGATATGGCAGGTGACAGGGATAACAGGAGGAGCACTACAGGATATGTATTTACTGTTGGTGGAACATCTGTTAGTTGGATTTCAAAAATCCAAAGTGTTGTTGCACTTTCAACAACAGAAGCAGAGTATGTTGCTACTACAGAGGCTAGTAAAGAAATGTTTTGGTTACAAAGGTTTATGAGTGAATTGGGTAAGGAGCATGATATGGGCACGTTATACAGTGATAGCCAAAGTGCCATTCATCTTGCAAAGAACTCAACATTTCATTCTAGGACTAAACACATACAGCTTAAGTACCATTTCATACGATCAGTGTTGGAAGATGGAGAGTTGAAGTTGGAAAAGATACACACTATCCAGAATCCTGCAGATATGCTAACAAAAGTTGTAACCAGGGAGAAACTGAGAATATGCTCAGTTTCAATTGGTCTTCAAGGATGACGATGAAGATGAGAAATAGCCAGGTCCAAAGAGGAGTCATTTTCCAGCAAATGAAGCAGCGGTGGAGTTTCTACAATCATTCTCCAAGTGGGAGATTGTTGTGTGTGGAGCATGATTGTTCAGAGGTCTTTGTTTCAGCCGGATGTATACCCCAGGAAGTTTGTACACCCCTCCACGTGGGAGGGACTTGTCCCCCCTGCGAGGGTCCGGGGGGGCCGATCCCCCCCGGCTGGGGGGTCCGGGGGCCAGCAGTCCCCTGGCGGGGGCTCGGGGGCAGCGCCCCCGAAGCTAAAAACAAATGTAAAATTTCCTTGTAAAAGTATAGTAATTTCTAGTCAATCTGGGCCGTTCATTAGGCAGATGATCTGACGGTAGAAATTATGTTTAGTTTAGGGTTTTTTGCCCTAGAAGGCAACCCCTCTCTTTGTATGAGGGCATTGTATTGGAGGCTGAGATATAGATGTGTATTCTGTGAGGGAGAAATAGAGAGGTGAGACTGTGAGAGAAAACAGAGGATATTACAACAGATTTGTTGTAGGTTGTGTCTCTTCATTTTGCTGGATAATAGAAAGGAAGGACTGGCTATTCAGGGTGGACGTAGCCCAAACTGGGTGAACCACGTATATCTGTGTCTCTCTTGTTTTGTGTGTTTTCTGTGTTTATATTTCTGTAATATTTTATGTGTTCCGTTGCTCCGTAATATATAATTTTCTAACAACTGGCCGAATCTTCGACAGGATGTTGGGAAGTACATCAGATCATGTACTGCCTGTGCCATTGCCAAACTGACCATCAAGAAGCAAGGCCTTTATGCCCCAATGCCTACCCCTAGTCGACCTTGGGAATCCATATCCATGGATTACATGTCAGGCCTTCCTTCCACTAAGCATGGAAATCACTGTGTTTTTGTGGTTGTCGATAAGTTCTCGAAGATGGCTATTATGGTGGCCTGCAAGAAGAATATCATAGCAGAAACCACTGCTAAACTCTTCTTTGAATGAGTGTGGGTGCACTTTGGGATCCCACAGTCTGTCATCTCATATCGGGACAGTCGGTTCCTCAGTACATTTTGGTCTAGTCTCTGGTCAATGTTGGACACCAAACTCACTAAGTCCACAACCTTCCATCCTCAAACTGATGGCCAGACAGAGGTTGTCAATAGGATGATTATGCACATTATGCGCATGTACAACTCAAAGCATCCACGCACATGGGACGAGAGCCTCCCCTATGTTCAGCACAGCTACAACCGAGCTCTTCACAGCTCGACTAGCCACAGCCCTTTTTAGGTGGGCTTGGGATTCCATCCACTATGCCCCATTGACGTAGCCATGCCACTTGCAACTACTCACATAGAGTCGGCTCATGTCCAATCCGAAATAAATAAGGTAGCCAACTTCATTGAGCACATCCAACATATTTGCCAGCAGGTCCATGACATTCTGGAGAAATCAAATGCCAAGTACAAGCAGCGACATGATCAACATCGGGTGCCACACAAGTTTTAGGTGGGCGACAAAGTCTAGTTGCATTTGCAAAAGGAACGCCTTACTGGAGCCTATCGGAAACTGAGACCGCTCTGATATGGTCCTTAAACCATTGCTAAGGCTATGGGAGAAAATGCATTTGAGCTCAACATTCCCCCATTCCTTGGCCTACACCTAGTGTTCAATGTGGACCACCTTCGGCCATACTTTCCACCATTGCTAAACACATCCGACATTGGAGAACAGCTCACACCCACAAAATTAAATCTAGATTGCATGGAACAAGCTACAACTAATTGAATCATGGACACACAGATCAAGAACACTTGCCAACAGAATATCCAACTGTATGGAGTTGTCAAAGCAGCCAACTCCTTCACCAGGGCAAGTGGCTCACCAGGGGTCAAGTTCAGCAAAAGTTTCCTCATCTCATGGAGGAACTCAACGCAATGGGGACCATTGCTTCCTAAGGGGGGAGGAATGATCCAGGTGGATATTGGTGGCCACCTACCAAGTCCACCTGGACCACCACCATTGTTTCTCTCAGCATTTTTAGTTTTCGTAATTGTAGCACAGCTTACTATTTTTAGCAGTTTTTTGGGTCCTGAACTTCCGTAGCCATTTTGAGGCCCTAAACGATGTTTTTTGGGAAATCTGGGGGCAACATTGGTCCACGGACCAATGTTTCCCTTCCCAAAATGGTTGTGCTCGAATAGATCTTTCTAACGAGCTATTATACGCGTCAAACAAAGATCGTATGCCAAAGTTACGACCCGGGGAAGTTGATGTACTAATTTACCCAAATGGGGCCCACAGTTTGGTGTTTCATCTTCTAGGGTTAGGTTTTGGAATGTTAAGGGTTTTCCATTGTTTCTTAACAATAAATAGGCCTTCGAGCCTATTGTAACAAAGTTGAGAGGCATGTAGCCACCACATCTCTTCTTAGAGATAAGCTACCATCGCCCTAGCTGGTTTATTTCCATTACTGTTTGTAAGCATATTTCAGTATTTTACATTAATGAAATGAAGTATTATTTCCACTGCATATCTGTGTTTATGGTTATCTCTGTAATTTGTTGCATTCCTGTTCAAGTCTGGATTAGTTATCTGATTCCTATAGGATGCAATTGCTGCATTTATTTCCATAGAGTGAGGTTTGCTGTTCAATCTTACTTATAAGAACTAGTTGTTGTTCCATTTTCTAGTTGTTGTTCCATTTACTGTTATTTGTATTATCATTACTTTGGTGTGCAGAACGATCTGAGGCTATAGTGAACATTGATATTTTTTGTCTAGTTCCCAGGTTGATGATCTTTTCCTTGATTATCTTTAGTTACATTAGTTTATAGAGGGATGAGTTACTGTTACTGTACCTGTGACTGATAAATTGCTATAGTTTTATGAGTGCATGATTTGAGTTTTAAGGTGTTTTTTTGTAAGTAGATCCTGTTTCAAGCATCCGTTTACTCTTGTATTTAGAGCACTATACTACTAGCATTACTCTGACAAATGACCGCCTCAAACTGAGTACACTCTTTGAGATAACAAATCGTTCCTGGATTCATAAGTTAATGTGGGGTAAATGGAGGTGAAAAAGACCCTTTTTACTGCTCAACAATCTTCGATAGTGAGTGGGTCTCTCCTTTAGTGTTAGTTCCCAAGAAAAATCTTAAGTGGAGGATTTGTGTCGATTATAGGTAGTTGAACAAAGCCACAAAGAAGGATCATTTTCCCCTACCCTTTTTTGACCAAGTGCTAGACGGCTTGGCAGGGAAAAAGTTTTTTTTCTTTCCTAGATGGATTAAGTGGGTACAACCAAATCCAAATCTGCCCAGAGGACCAGGATAAGACCACATTCACCTGTCCTTGGGGTACTTTTGCCCATCGGGTCCTTCCTTTTGGCCTATGCAATGATCCTGCCACCTTCCAAAGAGCAGTCTTGAGTATTTTCACCAAATTAGTACATGATGAGGTGGAAATTTATATTTATGATTTTACACCTTATGGTTGTGATTTTCAAGAAGCCCTGACTAACCTAGGTAGAGTACTGCACAAATTCATTGAAATGAACCTATCTCTCAGTCCTGAAAAATGTGAATTCTTAATGACTGAAGGGGCTATGCTAGGTCATTCAATATCTTAGCAAGGACTACAAGTTGACCCAAACAAAATATCCATCATCCAAAGGGTCCCACCTCCACAAAAGTAGAGAGATGTCAGTAGTTTCTTGGAGTTAGTTGGATACTATCGAAGGTTCATAAAGGACTTTCGCAACTTGGCCTCTCCTTTATTTGGGTTGTTGGCCAAATATTTTGAGTTTATATGGTTAAAAAGTTGTCAAGAGGCCTTATACATTCTAAAGGGCAAGTTAACCACTGCACCAATTCTTTGAGGCCCAAACTGGGCCCTCCCCTTTCATATTCATGTTGATGCCTCACACAAAGCCATAGGAGTAGCCATAGGACAGATAGAGGAGAAACTTCCCTATGCCATCTATTTTATCAGTAAGAACTTATCAAATGCTAAGCTAAATTATACTATGACCGAAAAGGAACTCCTGGCTCTTATGCATTCATTAAAAAAATTTAGGCATTACATTACAGGCTATCAAACATTTGTGCATACTGACCATGTTGCAATCAAATATTTAATGAACAAACCAGATGTGAATGCTCGAATTATAAGATGGTTGCTTTTATTACAAAAATTTGATCTAACCATTGTTGATAAGCCTAGTAAGGAAAATGTTGTTGCAGACTTTTTATCTAGGTTGAATCTACCTGCAGGTGAGGAAGGAATGGTGGATGACCAATTACCAGACGAGCACTTGTTTGCTATTTTAGTTCTCTCTCCATGGTTTGCTGATATAGCAAACTATTTGGTATTAACACAGTTTCCACCAAACTTGCCCTCCAAAAAAAAGAGAAAGATAGTCAAGAAAAGTGCCCCCTTCACCTGGATTGGGGGAAATCTTTTCAAACCTAGCCCAGATCAAATCTTGAGAAGGTGTGTAAGGGAAGAGGAAGTTTTAACATCCTTCTGACCTGTCATGATGGGCCTTGTGGAGGTCACTTTGCAGCAAAGAGGACAACATTCAAAGTGTTACAAGCAGGTTATTATTGGCCCACTCTTCATCAGGATGTGAAAACGTACACTAGTTAGTGTGATCGGTGCCAGAGTATGGGAAAGCCTAATCCAAGAGATGAAATTCCCCTACAGCCTCAAGTTACTTTCAAGCCATTTGACAAGTGGGGCATGGACTTCATTGGGCCTATAAACCCTCCTTCAAAGCAAAAAAAATACATTATTGTGTGCACTGATTATTTGACTAAGTGGGCTTAAACAAAGGCAATTAAGGCAACAACAAAAGAGAAGGTGGTTGAGTTGTTAAGGGAGAATGTATTTTATAAATTTGGGTACCCTAGAGAGCTAGTAATAGACCAAGGCAACCAATTTACCTCCAACATGATTGAAGAACTACTCAGCCATCACAAAATCAAGCATAGGACCTCCACTCACTATCATCCACAAGATAATGGGCAAGTGGAGGTGACCAACGAGGCACTGGAGGGCATCTTAACAAAGGTAGTGAGAAGCAATAGGAAGGATTGGGCAGAAAGAATAGTTGAGGCCACCTGGGCCTATAATACCACATGGAAGACCACCACTGGATTTACACCCTATGAGCTAGTCTACGGGAAAAAGGCATTGTTTTCCATTGAGTTTGAATATAGCATACTAAGGATGGCAACCCAACTAGATTTAGATCTTAGTCATGCACAGAAATAGAGATTGTTCCAATTGAATGGCTTGGATGAATTCAGCATGTAGGCCCGCCTACATATAGAGATAGTTCAACTTAAGAGGAAGATCTCCCATGATAAACATATTAAGGAGAAGCAATTTCAGGAGGGTGGTTGGGCATTGTTATATGATTCTAGGTATAAAGACTTCGAGGGAAAGCTAAGGACAAGATGGCTCAAACCTTATGTGGTGGAAAGATGCAATGAAAATGGTTTAGTACAGATCAGAACTATGGATGAAGAAGCCATTCTGTTGCTTGTTAATGGGCACCGATTGAAAATGTACAAGAGACCTTTATCAAGGCAAGAGTTCATTGACAATATCAATAAAATAGTGATGATGGTGGAGCAAGTTCCATCTCCCCCCTCATCAAGTCATTGAAAAAGAAAAAGAGAAATAAGAATAAGGACTCATGTGAAAACCTCCATGAGGTGCATGAATCCCATATTTGGGTTGAAAACCTCGTGAGGTGGCCCAACGATTAAAAAAAAAAGAGAAAAAAGAATAAGAAGATCCTTGGGTGAAAACCTCCCTTGACACACCCAGGGAAAACAACTAGGGTGAAAACCTCTCTGAAGTAGCTTAGTTGTTAAAAAAAAAAAACAAGAGAAAAATATATAATTGTTATTTGCAGGTGGGCGAGAAAGACAGTCAAGGAGCAAAAGGAGGATCCAAAGGGAACCCTGCCTCACATATATTCATCTCCTCCACTCCTTACCATGCATCCATCCATCATTTATATCATTTTTCCACTCCATTGCTTCAATTTATGTGAAGACTTTGTTTTCTACAGGATCCCTTGTATTCCTATAGGATCCCCTAAAAACCTATAGGATGATCCTGTAGGAAATACAATGGCCCGGAAAACCTATAGGAAGAAATTTGAGGGCACATGGTAGGTTTTTTAGGTCCCTAAAATTCATCTTAGGCATGATATAACACCTCACCTCGTCCACCATCATCATCCCTGCACTCACCATTCAAAACAAAAAAGATCAGTTTCAACAGTTTCTGCCAGTCATAGAAAAAAAAAAGAAAAAAAAAAAAAAGAGAAACAGAGAGGAGTAAGAGCATTACCTGAGTGTCCTTTTCTCTATACACACTCCTACTCCCTCTGTCCATTCATTGCACCATCCTCATAGCCCCAACTAGCAACATGATTAAGGAATATGAGGGAAAAGAAGCTACAAGACATCCTGTAGGAAATCATATAGCAGCCTATCCCACAGAATGCCAATCACCAGCTATAGGTCTTCACTAGGATGATCCAGGAGTTCCACAATAGTAGAAACATCAAATATTTAGTCACAAATACCTACAAAATCCAATACACCATTAGCATACAGCAAGAGGAGGAATAAGAATGACCATGCAGTAAATAAACAACGCAACACCTTTGATCTTTGACAACTGCAACATGGCATCAAAATGACAGGTAAGTATCCCTCTCACTCACTCATATGCATAATTTAATCAAAATTTGTAAGGGTTACCATATGGTTGGTTTATAAGTGAAAAGGTGGTCAATTAACTTGGCCACCTTCGTTCAGTCAGCACATGCAAAATCAGGTGTCCTCTCACACGTGGCTGCAATCAACTCAAAGATAGAGGAGGAGTAGGACAAGAAGTGGTTAACTACGGATCTACGAGGTGGGAGTTGATTACGAGGAGCTGGAAATGATGAGGTAGAAATGGGGACCAACAGTCCAAAAATGGAAACGTACCTCTGCTGCCAGCACACCACATCACCCTGAAACACCATAAAGGGAAACAAAACATTGCTTTCATGCATCCATGAATTCCACCTCCTCGAAACTCCCTCAATAAAATCATTCTCATAACTCTGGCCACCCACCTGAAGCAAGGATCCATCATTCTACACATGAATTCCTACAGGAGCATGCATAGGAATTCCTACAGGATACAATCTAAGGGATACAATCTAAAGGATCAGTCTACAGGATACACAGAGGCAGTCTACAGGATAGGCATAGAAGAGTTCAAGAGGGGATATCATGGGAATTGTTCGCTGCCACCATTCTAAAGAGGTAGGACTTATCATTCCATCCCCATTTACAACAAAATGAACTAGAAATACTCTAAAATCTAGTGAATTTAGCAACTATGAAAGGTGAATTACATACATAGTCAACTTTGTTTTCCTCCTGAATTAAAATTATTTTGTGTCAACCCTCTCATTTTCTCCTCAAGCCTCACAAGAAAGATGACAGAAGGGTTTAATAGGAGAGAGCCCACAAATACTGTGAGGATACAACAACACCCCCAGGTGCTTGAAATCTTTACAAGACACAACTGGATGGGATTTTTTGAAAAAATCATAGGGTATGATGATGAGGTGGATCAATAATTTGCTCACTCCCTCACTCCACACAACAGAATCCATGCCACTATTTTAGTTAGAGGCATCACTATAGATCTCACCTCAGAGCTCATCAGTAGGGTTACCACACTTCCCCTAGGAATTCCATGGAGAAAATAAGACAAAGGAGATAGTCAGGTGGAAAAAAGGAAATTTGTTTTAGAAGGTGAAGAATGCACAGAGGATAAAAATGGAGTAAGGAGCAACAGTCTGCCATACCCATGGAGTGCGGTAGGCTACCAAGTCATCAAATATATCTCATATGAGGGTATATATAGTGTTGTTTATAGCTACCATTTCAGGATCCTTGAAGAATTAAGATTTGGGGTAGAAACACCAGTTCACCAAACACTCAGCATACCCTATTTCTTGATGCAATCTCTCATAGACTCCAACAACAAAGAAAAGGAAGGGAATTCCCAACAATCAACTCACCATGGGTTGATTAGGATCCTCATTGAGGATTCCCTCCAAAACCTCAGAATACCTATAACATGGTCAATCTTTAGAGACTTCCTAGTAGAGGATGACATCAAAACCCTCACTTATGATGTTAGTCCTTCTACCAGTGAGGAGGAGGAAAAATAGGAAGAGGAATATACATAGATGGATAAGGATGAGATGGATGAAGAAGAAGCTAACATAGAGGAACATGATGAAGCAAAAGAAGAAGAGGGAGAAGAGAAGGAGGATATGAAACAGAGGAGGAAACTAAGGAAGAAATTGATGGAGATGAGGAAGAACCACAACAGGAAGAGAGGAAAAATAGAGAGGAAGAAGGAACTTAAATAGAAAGGGAAGAAAACAAGGAGGAGTCACCTAGGGAGTCTCCATAGGCCACTGATAGGGAGGTAGCAGTTTCCCTCACTACTCTCAGCACCCCAATCAATAAAAAGGAAAAAGAAGGAGGCAAACCCCACTATATTTTAGAACAAGAGAGAGCACAAGAATCAAACAAGGAAAGCCACAAATATCAACAAAAATTCCTATTGATATTGAATATTCCCCTACAAAAAGAGACAAAGTGCCTTCCCCTAAGTCACCAATCACCTATGTAAGGAGGCCTAATACTATATCAACTTCCTCAAAGGGTAAGACCATCCTACAGGATCCACAACAAAACCTAGAGGAAGAAAAAATAGTCCTACAGGATACTCTGCAAAAACTACAAGAAGCACAGAAATTGGAAAGCAAGGTAGGGGAGCAGCAAGAAACAAAAGAAGAAGACCTAGAGACAAAGGAACCAAGCCCCCAACCTAACCTGGACTCCTACTACCGGTTTATTAAAGGAGGCAGGGTAATACCTCAAAATTTTTCCATCCCATTGTTTTTCGAACTTTAGAAGGAGAAGGCCAGAACCCACCAATGGATGCAAATCACCAAGTCAAAAGGGGTGGAAGACATTGGGTACATGAAAGAGAATCCAAAATAAATGGGAAAAGAGCTAAGTGGCTTAAAGGACAGAGAAGCAATAATGAGAGATCAACTTGAGAGGGAAAATGCATGGTTGAGGGGACAACTGCAGGAAAGGGAGAAGCAACTAGCATGTATGGCCAGCCTCTCCTTAGAGGCCATCTAGTGTAGGATGCTAGCTAAATTCTATTTTATTTACCTCAAAAAACAATGGCTGCAGTTGTAGATTAAAGCACTAGCACAAAGGAGCACCATGCCATTTTCAGGACTACAGGCAGTTTATTGATCTTTGTGATCAAAGTACACTGGAGGATAGGGCCAAAATGGTTGAGTTTTATTTTCACAACATGGTCCTCACAGACATGAATGTTTGGGATCCTAATGCCAACCTAGGAGATATACAATTAATGGTTTTGGCATCATGGATGAACCATGAGGAGTCAATGGCTGTAGAGGTGAAAAGAATATTGGCCAGAGAGAAAATTGAACCTCTTTTCATCAGAGATGAACAATCAAATCCCATGGCCCTAATCAACACCAATAATTTGATTGCAAAAGATCCTTAGCTGGCACCTAGATATCTTGTTTCCCAAGAGAAAGCAATTTCACATTTTGAGGATATGTTTGGGCTGCTAGGAGATGATATTATACATGCATGCCTAAGGAGACGGAACACACTTCCACACTAATTGAAGATAAGAGAATATCACTCCCCTCAAAGGTTGAGAGAGGCACTCAACAAGACACTTATGTATAAGCAATCAATGCAAAGGTTTAAGATCAATTGGATAGGCCTAAAACTCAGTCCACCACTACTCCTAGGGATGCTAGAAGGGAGAAAAGAAGAAGAAGAAAAGAGGCAGTGGGAAGAAGTAGAAAAGAAAGCAGGCTTCTATGAACAAGAAGAAGAGACCACAACAGAGGCATGGGATGTCAGAGAGGCTACTAGAGCCATGAAGGACATGGACATTGACTAAGCTGCTTAGAGGATGAGTAACACTTTCAGTAGGGGGGTGATGATGAGCATCATCGTTGGGTAATTATATGGGCCTTAATTCACCTCCTAGCTTATTCAAACCAACTATTCTCATGACTTATTGCATACTTTTGATATATTTTGTTTATGAGATAAGTTAGAGATGGATAATTTGCTTTGTGGTCTAATGTGCATTTAATGCAGGATTAAAGGATAAAAGCAATGAATTTTAGCAAAGACCTTGGTCAAAAATTGAATGGGACAAGGGATAGGAATTATAGGAGGAAACCTCTCCTCATTTACTATCCCTCCATTTGAATATCCCTCCATCAGCTCGGAGTGAAAATAATCAAATAATGAGGACTAGAAGGTGGCCGAGCAACTGAAGAAAAAGCACTAGTTTATCTTGAGTTTGGGAGCTAAGCCTCCCTAATATTAAGGAAGTATTTGGAGACTTTAGATGTATAAGTAGAGAGGCCTAGGACCTCAGTAGGATTCAGATTTTTTATTGTAAAACTCTACTCTATTTTCTAGTTGAAAGACTTGTGACAGTTTTTGATGTAATCCAATGTTTTGATAATAAGAATGAGTTTTGTTTTGAGCCAGCACTGAGTTAACTCAGAAGGCTAAAGCTCTTGGTTTAGGGCCCAACCCTAGTAGCCAAGGCTTCTCTTGATTGTACATCTATGCTAGCATAGATTCATAGTTTAATTGCTCATTTGCTTAGTCGCTGCATTTTCATTACAACAATGTTGATTAGATTGGTTATATGTTAGTTTGCTTCCATTTGTGCTTTATTTTAGTTAGTAGGTTAGCAAGGAGAAAAAGGATAACCATAAGGTTGTCAACAGGTGTCTAGGCATCACTTCCTCTCTCTGGGACCATGACTTGAGGAAGAGACCCTTCAGTAACGCCAAAAACATAGATTTCTAGTTTTGCATGAGCTTTGGAGTTTGTTATCTTGATTCAGTATTTGGTTCATTTCATTGTCATCTTTTTCCATTACTCTATTTTTTCAATAAGATCTCATTGATGCTTTCATTCCCTTCACCACTTTCTTCATGCATAATATAGGCAATTGATTCATTCTTTCCTAGTTTATGAAGACATATCTTGTTGCATAGTTCTTGGAAGACATACATGTTTTAAGCACAATAGGTACTTCAGGAGGAGACCCAAAATTCATCACCAGAAGCCACCTTCCACCTCATCCACCTTATCCATCTCTTGTTACACCATCACCCTCACTATTTTTTTTCTCCTTTTTCATTGAAATTCCCCTAGATACATTCAGAAAATCTAGCCATCTCTTCTCTTGGATATTGACTCTTGAGTGTTCCCAAACCTTCCAACACCCTATCCCACTCATCACACACCTTCTCCAAGCTTCCCAACACCTCCAACACCTCACAATTAGCTCTCATCTGTATCCTATAGGTTTCCTGTAATTCCTACAAGATCATCCTATAGGTTTCTAGTACATCCTGTAGGTTTTCCTGAAACTGCCTTTTTTTGAGGCTGAATTGATGGGGAACCTCTAGGAAGTCACAAAATTCCTCCTACGACCCTTCCACACCATCCAACCACTCAATAAGCATTTTAGCCATCCTAAATCACCTTCCATCCACCTGGCACATCCATAAGAACAATTAATTTTCCTACTTGATTTTGCCAAAAAAACCAAAAAAGTGAAAACAGATTTAGTTTAGTTTTCTTGCTTACACATTAGTATGGTTTGATGCTATTTAATTTTGTAGCTTAGATAACAACATTATGTTAGTGTTGATTTAGCAATTTTTCTTAGCATTGTTTTTTAAATGGTTAATTAGGATATGGTGTGATTTATCATTACCTGTTTTTTTCTTTATTACTGCAGTAGAGTAGCTCTCTTAGAGTAGATTTTCTCTTCTTCCATCAAAGAATCAAGCTTATTCTAACTCTATTGAAGTCTGGCTTGGAACCCTTGGGGTCTCTCACTGGATGAATAGTGACAACATGAAGGTTCTTCACTTTTACTTGTGCATATAACACTGTCACCTCCAAGTTTGTACGAACCTCAGGTTGATAAGTAAAGTTGGTAGCCTAGGAGTTGCAGCATCCTTGCTGCAATACTGGTGCTCATCACTTTTTGGCACTATTTCCATGGAGATGTCTGTGTAGAATGTGATTACTTCTTTCTTTTCTTCTACTTCTTGTCTTCAATTTTCTACCATTAGTTTGTTTTTGCAAAAGTTTCTCTACATAGAAGCTAAAGAAAAGAATCAAAGGTATCCTGACACATGGCCATTCCAACAATATTCATTTCGTTAGCGTTTCCTCCACTGTTCATCATTTTAATCCTACAACAACTCAAAATTCCTATCTTTTCCATCAAAACCACCATCAAAAGCATCTCTTACACCATCACCATCTCCTCCTTGAATTAATAGTGCATGTTTTATAAGAATGTGTTCATGAGCATGATGGATTTATGTGACTACTACAAGAGACCATACAATCTTGTAGTAGTCTATAGAAACCCTACAAGCCCAAGTTTCCAACACCCCTAATAAAGATCACAACATGCCAGAAATTCCTACATCTCCGTAGAAACATTAGTAGTTAAGATACACCTTCCAACTCAAAAAAATGGCCTTGAGAAGCTAGAGGGTCTCTTGTAGACTGCTACATGATCACCTTGTTCAATAGAAACAACATCAAAACACTTTCAAAAGCATTAGAACAACATCCAAGGACATCAAAATGTAAAACATCATGTATGAGGGTATTCTAACCTTACCCTTTGAACTAATTTAGAGCATTAGAATACGTTAAAAGTGCAAAAAATGAATGGTTTTATAGTCAAATAAGACTAGCATAGATCTTGGTTAAATTTGGTAGAAGACTTTACTTTTGCTTAGATTTCTCCACATGTGTGAGAGTGAATAGGACAAAAATAGGGGATAATTCAAAAATAAAGTTGTTGTTGCCTACTAATGGTAAAAAGAATTGGAGTAAGAGGACTCTCAAGACAAATAAGAGGTAGGTGGGGTCTAGCTCAACCACTATGCACTAAACTTTATCTCACCATGCACCAACACTATCTCCACTTAGCCTTAGGATCGACTTCAAGTTTTTCACCTACCCTTACTCCATGTTATGCATGCAATTAGTGTTAAAGAGCCTTAATGAAGCCTACCATCATTATAGGAGAAGGCCAAAAATATTAAGTTTAGAAATTGCGCGCTACTTGTACCAGTCTATAATGTTTTAGAGGATAAAGAGGGTTCTACTCCATATAGTCAAATAACTATAAAACTTCTCTAGTGGTTTATTGTACCCGAGAACTCTTGGGGCTCCCCGTTAAATCCTTAGCTCCTTTCAATAACTTGTGTAGCCTCTCCACTTTCCTCTTCAATGGAGTGGCATAATCATGCTCATCCTTCTCATCTACATGATGTTTAGATGAAGACTTTACACTCAAATATTTTCCACTAGTGCTCTGAGACACTAAACTAGGTGTGTCAGTGCCCTATGAACTGACAATAGGATCTAGTGAAAATTGAAACAAGTGTAGAACTAGTGCCATATGAACTCGTGCCCTATGAAATTTATGGATTTGTCATCTGAGGACATTGTACTTGAGGTCCTTATTTCTCTCCCTCAAAAGATCTTCAAAAGGCTCTATCCTCCTCAAATATCACATCCCTCCTCACAACAACCTTGCTCAAGGAAGAGTTGTATATGCGATAAGTGTTTGAAGTCTCACTATACCCAATAGAGATACCCTTTTCTACAGTGGGTTCTAGCTTCATCCTCTTCTCTAAAGTGATATGTGACCATTTTAGGCACCCAAAGATTTGGAAGTGCCCAATTTCAAGCTTTTCCTAAAGAAAGCCTCCTCAAGAGTCTTCCTCTCCAATGCATGATGAGGACTCCTGTTTTCAACGTATACTACAATGTTACAAGCCTCAGTCCAATGAAAGAATGGTAAAATTTTATAATGCAACATAGCTATAATTGCTCCCATAATGGCCATGTTCTTCTGTTATGAAACCAGCTCACAAAAAGATAGAAAAGAGAGATCCACGCCTTAGAATTTAGCCTCTTCGAGGGGGCAACCTCCTTTACATTACCTAAATGAACAATTCTTGAATGATACAAATGACAAAACCTCCTTTCTATATATAGGAGTCTAAGGAGTCACAATATAATCCAGCCGACCTAACAATAATAATATAAAGCCACAAAAATAACAATAGAGGGATTCTATGGGGCACAGAAATAACAATATGGGGTTAATAGGGGCACAACAATATAAATAGGGGGTATAACTACAATAGTAATGGGGTAATCACTAGTATTATAGGGACCCAACATGCCCCTCTCCTTCAAAAAAGTGTTGTCCTCAACGCTTGAGTAGTTCTGGATACTTCTGCATAAAATTCTCATCCTCCCATGTGGAATCTTCAGCAGATAAGTTCTTCCACTTGATAAGATACTCTGAAATTGATCGATTTCGTAGCTGTCGAGTTCTTGTTTCTGTGATTGCTTCCGGTTCCAATATAATTTTTCCTTCCTCGTCAAGTTCTGGCAATATTGTTTGAATTGGGAGCTTGTCACCTATAACCTTCTTTAAACATGAAACATGGAAAACTGGGTGCAATCGAGAAGCTGCAGGAAGCTCCAATTTGTATGCCATAGTACCAATCTTTTCCAACACCTTGTACGGACCATAATACTTTGGTGATAATTTATTATCCTTCTTAGCTTGCTTTAGGGACATTTGCTTATATGGTTGTAGCCGTAGGAATACCCAATCACCTACATCAAAACTTCTTTCACTGCGATGTTGATCTGCCTGTTGTTTCATTCTATTTTGTGCCAACACGAGGTTATCCTTTAAGAGTTGGAGGACTTTTGTTGATGTTCGATGTGATGTTCCACTGCCTGAACCTTAGAATTTTCTCTTAAATATGATGTGATGGATGGTGGTTGATACCCATAAAGTGCCATAAATGGGGTCATTTTTGTTGTTGTATGGAAGGAAGTGTTATACCACCATTCAGCCAGAGGCAACCATTTGACCCATTGTGTCTGTTTATCAGATACAAAGCAACGAAGATATCCTTCCAAACATTTGTTTACTATCTCAGTTTGCCCATCAGATTGAGGATGATAAGATGAGCTATGAGCTAACTGAGTACCAAGACAAGAAAATAATTCTGTCCAAAAATTTCCAGTGAAAATGGGATCTCTGTCACTTACAATAATCTTTGGGTTTCCATGTAGCTTTTGAACTGTTTCCATAAATGCAGTAGAAACTGTACTGGCTTTAAATGGATGTGATAATGCACAAAAGTGTGCATACTTGGTAAGTCTGTCAACTACCACCATGATGACACTCTTTCCCTCAGACTTGGGTAAACCTGTGATAAAATCCATTGAAACCTCCTCCCAACGTTGGCTTGGAATGGATAAAGGTTGTAATAGACCTGGTGTCTTAATTGTTTCAACTTTATTTTGCTGGCAAACCAAACATTCCGCCACAAACTTTTGAATATCTGATTTAAGGCCATCCCAAAAAAATTCCTTCTTAACCCTGTGGTAAGTTTTTAAAAATCCTGAGTGCCCTCCTAAGGGAGAAGTGTGCAATTCCATAAGAATCTTTTGTTTTAGCTGGGAATTCTTACAGAGGTATAAGCGATCTTTGTACCATAACGAATCATTTTTCCAGCTAAATGTATCAGAAGTACTGGAATCTTGTTGTAGCTTTCGAATAAGTGCCCACACTTCTTCGTCATTCTTCCATTCCTCCCTTGCTTCGTTTATCCAATCTGGTTGGATAATAGAAATGGCACACAACAATGCTTCCACATCCTCATCCTTTCTTGAGAGTGCATCTGCCACCACATTTTGCTTCCCTTTTTTGTAGATGATTTCAAAGTCATAACCCAACATCTTTGTGACCCACTTTTGTTGCTCTTCAGAGGATAATCTTTGTTCTAAAAAGTATTTAAGGCTATCATGATCCGTTTTTACCTTGAAGTGTCTTCCCATTAGGTAGGGTCGCCATTTCTTAAGTGCATGGAGTATTGCCAACATTTCCTTCTCATAAATAGCTTTGCTTAAAAACTTTCCCTTGATTGGACGACTTTCAAAAGCAATGGGTCTTTCATCTTGCATTAGAACAGCACCAATTCCATTTCCTGAAGCATCACATTCCACAATAAAGGTTTTTGTGAAGTCCGGTGTAGCTAAGACCGGTGCTTGGCACATTGCCTCTTTAAGATGTTCAAAGGCCTTTGTTGCTTCCGAAGTCCATGAAAATGAATCTTTCTTCAATAATGTTGTTAGAGGTGCTGCTATTCTCCCATAATTCTTAACAAACTTGCGATAATACCCTGTCAACCCAAGAAATCCTCGCAGATGCTTTATGGATGTGGGGATTTTCCATTCCTTAATGGCTTTAATTTTGCTAGGGTCTACCTTAACTCCTTCATGAGATACAATATGACCCAAATATTCCACCTCCTGGACTCCAAAGAAACATTTGGATCTTTTTGCATATAATTGTTTCTCCTCCAATAGTTGTAGCACCCTGTCAACATGTTCAACATGATCCTTCCAAGACTTGCTGTAGATTAGTATATCATCAAAAAATACTAACACAAATTTTCTAAGGAATGGTTTGAAAATTGAATTCATCAAACCTTGAAATGTTGAAGGTGCATTGGTAAGGCCAAAAGGCATGACCAAAAATTCATAATGACCCTCATGAGTTCTAAATGCCGTTTTTGGAATGTCTTCAATCTTCATTCTGATTTGATGATATCCCGAACGAAGATCCAACTTGGTGAAGTAAATTGATCCATGCAATTCATCCAGTAATTCATCAATAACAGGAATGGGGAACTTATCTTTAATAGTGAGCTTGTTGAGCTCCCTATAATCTGGACACATGCGCCATGATCCATCCTTCTTGTGCACCAATACTACTGGAGCTGAGAAAGAACTTTGACTCGGTTGAATTATACCAGCCTCTAGCATTTCTGCAACCATACGTTCAATTTCACTTTTTTGGACATATGGATATCTGTACGGCCTGATGTTTGGAGGAACACTTCCTGGAATCAGATGAATAGCATGATCATGATCACGCATAGGTGGGAGACCTTTGGGAGTCTCAAATACCTTGGAATGATTGTCCAAGACTTTTTGGAGATCTGGAGAAATAGATGATTCCAATGTGGAAACATCTAGCGAACATAATTGTGCAATTACACCTCTTTGCTCCTTTTTTAGAAGCTTTGTCATGCCATTAGAGCTGATTATCTTTCCTGGTTTCCCTGCAATACCCCTTAATTCAACTTCCTTTCCTTCCACAGAAAATTTCATGAAAAGTTCTTGAAAATTAAAAGCTATTGTACCCAAGGATTGTAGCCATTGGACTCCTAGTACAACATCAGCACCTCCCATTGGAATGGAAAGCATTGGGCTAGTCAATACATATTCTCCCATGGATAGCTTGATATTATGGCACTTTCCAGAACAATTTATTGTTCCTCCATTTGCAATCATCACTTGACACTCTGGTGCTGGATATAGGAAGCAATTCAATTCTTTTGCTACCCTACAATGAATAAAATTGTGGGTGCTTCCTGAATCAATCAACACTATTACCTTTTTCTTCTTGATTTGTCCTTCTATCTTGATGGTTTGAGGAGTGGTAATTCCCGCCAATGCATTACAAGATATGGTCGGATTTATTTGTTCTTCATCTAGGCTTTGTTCCTGGAATATATCCTCTTCTTTTGACCTTTCTTGCTCCTTTTCTTCTTCCTCTTCACAATCTATGTAGAATAATTTTTTCTCAGCACACTTATGACCTTTTGTGTATTTGCTATCACAATTGTAACAAAGCCCTTTTGCTCTTTTTTCTTCCAATTTTTGTGGTGTCAACCTTGTAGGTTGTGGAAGACTATGGGCAACAACACTTCCGTCTTTATAGTTGTGAATGGTATGCTTCCTAGTTGCCATAATTTTGCTTTCCATTTTTCTTGCTAACCTGAATGCCTTCTCTAATGAATCAGGTTCCCAAAGGCACACATCATGTTGGATATTATCCTTTAAAGACCCTATGAACACATCAATCCTATGCTCCTCTGGAATATCTTTTACCCTTATGTTCAATTTTTGGAACTCCTCAATGTGCTCCATTATTGAACCCTTTTGTTTGAGACTTATCAATTGGCTAAAAAAAGTGTTGCTTTTTGTATCCTCATAATGTGCTATCAATTCTTCCGTAAAAATTGCCCAAGTGATAAATTGTTTACGAGAACAAAGCCATTGATACCATACAAACTGATTTGGTTCCAAATATAAAGTTGCCATACGTACCTTTTGTGTGTTTTGCACATTATTGAGATCGAAGAATTGCTCCATCTGTAATATCCATGTGGCGGGATCCTTGCCATCAAACTTCCTCATATCGATTTTTGGAACATGGTGAGTCTTCGATCCAACATTAGAGTCTATGGAATCATGATTAACATTTCTTTTGTTTTCATCATGAGTTTCCTTTACTACCTTTTCACCATTAGTGACCCTTTCTTGTAGCAACTTCTTCAATTCTTCCATGTCTATCTTCAAATCTATCTTCAAATCATCCATCTTAGCTTCCACGTCAATCATATTAGCTTCTACGCCTTTCTTTAAACAGTCCATCTTAGCTTCTACACCTTTCTTTAAACCATCCATCTTAGATTCTGTTCCTTTTTGTGTAAGGGACAATTGTTGCACTTGGTCTTGTAATTTTGATATATCATGTAGCATTTCTTCCTCTTCTTCATGAGTCATGCTAGAGCTTTCAGGTTCCTTACTAGGTGTTTGCATTTTCTTTCCTCGGGGAATCAGTTACCGATAATAATGCTCTACTATGCCCTTTGAATTCCTTCAAAATAAATTTTCAAACCAAGCTTAAGCAAAAATTTAAGAAAATCTACACACCTTTTTTCACTTTGTAGGAGATCGATATTGCCTCTGATGTATCTCTGTACTTCTGATTGTCTAGTCCTGAATTTGTGCCTTGTCGTAGCCCTCTGTGTCCTCTTTCCAATGCCACAAGTCTGACCCAAATTGGATTCTCCAAGGAAGAGTTATGCAAAATCTCCCACAGTGACTTGATTATAGACTAGTTCAGTAGAGCGAACTTGTACGACGTGCCACGAGTCACTGTTTTGACCTTTGGATCTGAAAAACACCCACAAGAAACTAAAGTCCGTCCTCTTTCTGTACCTTCTTACAAAACTTCAATCCGATCCCCAGAGATAAAGTTATGACGATTTTCCCCAGGTCACCTGTTTTGAATGTAATTCAGGAGTCTGCAAAAAGACCAACTTCCTCAGATCATATCTCCGCAAATATCGCGCGAAAAGTTCTGAAATTTGGACCCAAGGTTCAGTGCGATTTCTTCTCAAATGGGTTTTTTTTTGCGACTTCTGAAACGTCACAGAAAAAAAGTTATAGCGAAAATGCCATGATGACCTGTTTGGAGCAGCGAAACCCTAGAATCCAAAGCTCTGATACCAAATGTTATGAAACCAGCTCACAAAAAGATAGAAAAGAGAGATCCACGCCTTAGAATTCAGCCTCTTCGAGGGGGCAACCTCCTTTACATTACATAAATGAACAATTCTTGAATGATACAAATGACAAAACCTCCTTTCTATATATAAGAGTCTAAGGAGTCACAATATAATCCAGCCGACCTAACAATAATAATATAAAGCCACAAAAATAACAATAGAGGGATTCTATGGGGCACAGAAATAACAATATGGGGTTAATAGTGGCACAACAATATAAATAGGGGGTATAACTACAATAGTAATGGGGTAATCACTAGTATTATAGGGACCCAACATCTTCCTTTCAACAACCCCATTCTGTTGTGGGTTGTAAGAAATTTTCAACTCTCTCTTAATTCCTTCCCATGTACCAATATTGGTGGAGAAGTTGGAGGCATACTCACCCCCATTATATGACCTCAACACCTAAATCTTCCTCCTTATTTAGTTCTCCACAAGGCCTTGGAACTCTTGGAACCTCTTGAAGATCTCATCCTTGGTCTTCATGAAATAAATTTAGGTCTTCCTAGAGAAGTCATCAATGAATATAACATAATACTTATAACCACTTAGAGAGACTAGATACATTGGACCACGTACATCACCACAAACCAAATCAAGTATAATTGTTATCACGTTGTCATTGCTTGGAAAATAGAGTCTTGGTGTACTTCCTGGTAGCACACCCCATCCTCATGCTCCATGCTAAAATCAAGTAATCCTATGACGATATACAATCTAAATGAGCCATCCTCCTATGCCATGGCTCAAATATATCTTTGCTACTATTTTTGCTTCGAATCAAGGCATCGTTAGGTTGAAACATGAGCATATACAACTTTTGTTGTCTAATCCCAACCATTTTGGCCAAAGTGATGTTGGGCCCCTTAGGGTAGTGTTGTAGCTGCTACTGCTACAACACCCTCCAAAATTTTGGCTTACACTAAATTTCGGAGCCTTCCTTGGTCTTTTACATTGTTGTCGCAAACATTGAATCTTATCGCATGAGCTTTCTTGTAGTGATTTGTTCCCTTTTAAATGTTGGGTTAATTGTCATTTTTGGCCATGTTTGGCTATCGTGCAATGTTTGCAAGCCTATTCTGATGGTTTCAAAGGTCTGTCTTTGTGTATATGAGTTATTCTAACTATGTAAACATATGTTCCACCCATACACAAAGTCGTGAGCATTGTCGCACAAGTTTCATCATGGTCTCCCCAAAGTCTATCTTAAGTGTCGCACTTGTTGTATCTTGTCGTAAAGCAGTCACATAGAGGGAAATGCTTTTTTCATGTGTTTGGATGATTTATTTTATCATGTCTTCAAATTATGTTGTGTGTGTGATCATAGTTAAGTTTCATCATATGTTATCACCTATCCCACACACAACCATTTTCAAGAAAACTTCTCGACCAAATTGAACTGCTCAATGTGCAGTCTTAGCCCTCTAAGTTGTGACCTTGCTGCTTGATTTTGTGCAATGTGTAGTCCCTTTCTACCAGGTCTGCTACACTTCATAGTTCCTCTCCCCAAGTCCTGACCTTGACCCCTAAAATTGCACAGTTATGTCCTCCAACATGGCTTGAACTACGCATTTCGCATCTTCAAACCTCAAGCTCACCCCCTGAGTGCTTGAACTATGTAGAAGCCCAAACTCTCTTGAGTCCCAAAATTGCGCAGTTGACTCTCACAGTTTCCATTCCCTCATCCTAAACCCACTGGCTTTGGAAACTGTGGAGTCTTGTCCTTCAAGCCTCCCCGAGCTACACACTGCGCATTCACTAAGTCCCTTTTCCCAACCTATCACTTATTCTAGGGTTAGTTAGTGGATCAGAATGCATCATATTAGACAAGGGTTTTTCATATTGATGTCGTCTCATCATGAGTGAATTGTAGGAACATGTACCCTATCATGCCATGGAAAGATGATGGAGAAGGATAAGAAGGAGGGAATCAAACCTAAAGACTCTCTTGTATTTGAAATGACAAGTTGATCAATCAAGAGAAAGTGAAGGGACACAAGTTTTTGAGAACTATTCAAGACTGAAGATCATTGAAGGTTTTGCATCACCAAGCCATGTGGAGGTGAAGAGAAAGAATATTCAAGAAGACATCCAGAACTTAGCAGGAATAGTGACTTGACATTGCCACATCATCAGGTAGTCCATGTATGCAGTGTCATGTCATGTCATGAGTGGTCATATGCCACATCAAAATTGTGGATCATGTATATTGTATTCAAAATGTATGGTAAAGTGGAAGTCCAAAGGACACACTTGGAATGTAAAGAGTCATGTAAGTTGAAAAGTCATAGGAAGTCAAGCAGTAATGAGGGTATTCAAAGAGTCACCCTTGGTTATATATACTCCATTATTGTATGAGCAAAGGACTTTTCACCTTGGCTCCTCTCGCAAGGCATTAGAGAGATCAACTAGTTCTTTGAGGAGCAAGGAGTGGCTCCAATGATCCACTATTAGGGATAGTGAAGTACATTGTAAACGCGTGTCTTGGAACTTTTACTTAATGACATAAGCCTTCAAGGCCAACACGTTCTTCATGCATGGACTATAAATGTTTGTAAGACTATTCTGTGGATGTTTGTATTTCATGTTTTCTTTCACATGTGCTGAGATAGTTGAACTATTTCGGTTAGTTTAGTACTTACCTTATTGAGAATGTGTTGCAATGGTTGTTATTGTTGTCCCATACTTGTGGACTATTCCGCAGGATATTAGACATACCTTTTGTATTTTTTGGTAGTAACAATCGCTGCATCTGTTGTGGACTATTCTACTAGGTGTTAGACGAACCCTTCTGCTTCATGTGTGTCTCTTCTTGGGTTGTACTATTACCTCTCACTTAGAGGCTCACTTTTCTCCCACTTATGCAGTAGAAGAACCTCAACATAGTTGCAACTAAACATTGACCAGCCACACCTTCTTGGTTTTCGAAGATACCTTTGCATCCCTCTCTCTTGCTGATAGTTAGAGCCAAGGAAAATCTTTAAGAATTCGGCAATCGGGCTTTATACAGGATGGGAATCCTACTCCAAATGGTGTGAGGTCTAATTGGGACATCACATCGGGGAGATCCCCTTAATGTTGGCATGTACATCACCATCAACAGGTAGAGAGTACATGTCCACATCTAAACAACACCTCAAATCCCCATCCTCTATGGAGGAAACATATATCAAGTTATTCTTCAATAGAGAGGCATACAAAACATCCCTCACTATCATAGGAAATTGAGACTACCTCACAAAATAAATAGTCCCACGCCCAATTGCTATGATCATGGTGTCATCTCCAAGTACCACTTCACGAACAACTCCATCCTCTCTGAGATCTGTAAAGTAATTTCCAACACTTGACATATGGCATCTGGCTCCACTATCAATGTACCAAGCATATAAGGAATCTAAACTAGAAGTGATACAAGAAATCAATGAAAAATCCTTCTCAAATCGAGTGGAAAACTCATCCAACTCTACTAAAGTTGCAACCTATTTCTTGTTCTTATTTGGGAAAGTCATTGCATATTGTCCCATCTTATGGCAAGCCAAGCATTTCACTTTTCTCATATCCTTCTTTCGTTTCCCCTTCTTCTTGGTCCCTTCTTGAGTTTCTTCTTGCCCTTGGAAGCAAGAGAAACATTTTCCTTATCCTCTCCATGTTTTTGGTTGGTAGAACTTGAGCCAAGTCTCATCTCCTCCTACATGAAATCATCCCAAAGTATTTTCCAATCAAGAAAATTCTCCCTTTCAACAATTACACATAGAAAGTTATCCCAAGGTTTAAAGAATCCCTTTAAGACTACTCTAATCATCTCATCATCATCTAGCTACTCTCCAACTACCCCTAATTCATCAAAAACTTGAGATACTTTGGTGAGGTATGGGGTGAATGGATTTGTCTTCAACATCTTGGAATTCCCCAATTTCTCTTTCAACACCAATTTCTAGTTCTAATTTGAACTATGATACATCTTGAAAAGATAACAAGACATATCCTTTGCATGTGTCTTACTAGTGACATGAGGAATCATGTGGTATTTGATGGCATCAAGGAAAATTCTCTTAGCTTTCATGTTTTTCCTATTATAAGCAACCAATATTACTGCATCTGTAGGAATAGTGTAGGTTTGATTAAGGATGTCCCACGCTTCCTTTTCCTCTTGAATAAGACTGATCCTTGATTTTAATGGGAATAAATTACTTGCCCCCTCCAACCTATCCTCAAACCTCAAACTAGTGACCATGACAAATACAAGAAAACCTCCTCCCTTTATGAACAAAATTGAGTTATAATTGTTGTCCCACTATTAATTCAATATGAGAAATCAAGCTCTGATAGCATGTGAGAAAATAAACCCATAAATTAACCTATAGTTTAGAAATCTCTTGTAGGAATTTCATTAAACACTTTGTCTACACATAGGTAAGTGTTACAATAACAATTACTCAAAAAATTTGCATACAACTCAACAAATAGAGGTATGAATTTTATGAATAGCAACAAAAAGACAAAGCTAAACTTGAAATCAAAAAATTATGAACAAAAAACTGATCGAAAAAACTTATAATTTTTGGAAAAAATATCCTTGGAAAAACCCTTGATGGAAAACTAGTGAAAGAGGGGTATTTTATTATTATTTGAGCTCTCAGATTTCTTTTACATTAGATAAATTCAATAGCAACTTATCTAAACCAATTAGCAACCCCTTTTCTTAAAATTCATGCTACAAATGCTCCTTGAATTCCATGTCAAACTCTACCCAAAATTATGTATACTTGTCTGGCATGTTATAGCATTAAAAGTAAAAACTCTTCAGATTTCATGCCCAAAAATAGCTCAAATCTACCTCAAAATGTGTGCCAAGCAAACCTAGAAATTTCCCTCGAATTTTATGCGTGAACAGTAGATACAAATTGATTCTACAACCTACAATAAATTCATTGTATGTTCTAATTTAATGTTGTTGTACTTTTTTCTTAGGCTAATACCTCTTCCTTGATTTCTATGCCACCTCTTCTGCTTGAAAATTAGTGCTCAGTTGCCTTGGAATGTGTGCCTCTTGTTGTCTTCACCTTCTCCTCAACTCAACCTCTCCTCTTGGTCTCTTATGTCTCTCACACAATTGAAGAATGCAATATCCTTGGGATTTGTGCCACTTAAGAAGCCAAATGTGTGTGTCTCTTGACCTTCTAGCTAGCCTCCATGATCAATGGTTGAGACTTAATCTTAGCTCATCAAGATCCAACAAATATGTTTAATCTTTCATTAACTTTACTTAATGTGCACTTTATCTCATAACTTTATATCTCATAAAGTTAATTTACTTTCCAAGTCACTTTAGTATATTCTCCCACATGATAGCCCCAAGCCAATGTCGAAGACACTTATCATAGCTAACTTTAGTAGGGAAGATAGTGACCAACTTACATAAGTATGTGTACTAGCCTATGATGCAAGAATATGTAGCTAGGTTCATAAGAGGATGTATTTTTTTCTATACCAACAAGCTTAGTAATAGAAAACAAGGTCTATAGCATCCCTTTACCTACTCATCCTTGGGAGAGCATTTCCATGAAATTTGTGGGAGCTTTAACAACAACTATAAATAGACATGACTTCTTTTTCATGGTAGTTGATAGCTTCATGATGATGTGCATTCTCATGCCCTGAAAAATGACCATCAATACAAAAGAAGCAATAATTTGTTCTTTGGACAGATTTGAGTGCACTTTGGGATACCGAGGGGCATTTTTTTAAACAAGGACACAAGATTTCTTAGCAAAAGTCACAGGAAAATTACATGAGACATTGAAGAAGTCACAGGAAAAGTACAATGTAATGCATGATCAACACAAAATAGAGAATTTATTCAAGGTGGGAGACAAAGTATGGTTATAGTTAAACAATGAGAGGCTAAAAGGTCCTAGTAAGAAATTCAAGGATCCGCAATACGATCTTGTTGAGATATTGGAAAAGGTGGGAGATAACTCCTATAGACTCAACCTACACCCATATATACACATTTACTCTATTGTGAAAGTGGAAAATCTAAAACTATAGGTTTTCGATGATGGATTAGGAAGATGAGTATGTCCTACCTTATATAGAGTATTTAGCAATATATACTGAGACATAGTTGATATATTATACAATTTCATAGAATAAGTATAAATCTATAGGATAGGGGTAGCATGATCTTTGATTGATTAATTTGGAAGGGAAACTTATAGGAAAGGCTAAATGGTACTCCAAGGTGAAGAGAGAGGAAAATTTTCCTCACCACATTTAGTAACATATTTGGGAGACCAAAAGTCTCCCAAAATGGAAAGGTATTATTTGTTAGTCCCCTAGATTGTCCCCATTCTTGTCCTTTTTCCCTTTATAAACCACAACTATTTACCTATGTTTTACCCTTTTCACATACCCTCATCCTGCACTAGTCCAAGCATGGTGATATATTTCACATGTACTTTATTTTTCATATTTTATTTCACTTTACCATTTAATTAATGATTTAATTCAGATTTATTACTTTTAATGCACTTTTGTAACTTATCCTCATCTCCGATAAATACTTGGTAAATAAATCCACTTAACATGACTGTTGATTTAAGTGTAGGATCGGATCTCACACTATTTCCAACACAACGAATTCACAGGGCAGATCCAGACTTCCCTAACCACCGCCACGTTTTGTGCATCGTTGGCCACGGAGACCATATCAGCCAAAGGCAGCCAAAGACAAGACTGAAGTTTCATATTGCTTGAACGGAGGCTGAAGATTTCGCCCACAACAAACAAATTCAATTGTCTATATTTAAAAGTCGAGAGGCTAAAATTTACATTTTGTTATGTAAACGGTTGACTGAATGTCCTGTACTAAGTTTAGTAGTTACGGCCTTAGGCAGACGGTCTATAAATCACAAAATGTAAATAGAACTAGGGGATTAGTAGATAGAGGAGATAACAACATTGTGTTCCAAGAATATTTTATACTTTCATTATCAACCAAATTTGGGTTGGACTCTGTATTCCACGATGTACTATGCCTTTGCGAATTAATAGAAAGAAGGAGCTCTGCCTCATGCTTTTCGAATCTTATATATTCTTTTAAGCCAATGAGTTTGATCTGAATTACTGAGTAGCATCATTTCTTAGACGGGAAACGAGTTGGTTGACTAGGGCCCAACCAACCCAGCTCGTTTACCCTATTTCTGATTTCATATTTATTTATGTGTTCTTATTGTTAAAGTGTGATTTAATTGAATTCTATTTCCATGCACATATATTCCTACCAAAGTGTGAGAAGATCCATCATGTGAATTAGTTATATTTACTTTTCTGCAATTTCCTTTCATGCAATTTATTTCAGTTGGTTTTCACTGCCTGGTCCAAGCGGGAAAAATGAACCTGCACTGGTGCACGTTGGTGTGATTAATCCTTTCCTACAATTTATTTTCATGTAATTCCTTTTGGTTGGATTTCCTTGCCTAGTCCAAGAAGGAGAAATGAACCTGCACCAATGCACATTGGTGTGAATAATCCTTTCCTGCAATTCATTTTCATGCAATTCCTTTTGGTTGGATTTCCTCACCTGGTCCAAGCAGGAGAAATGAACCTGCACCAGTGCACATTGGTATGTTACAACAAGTATTTCTAAACTCTTTCATGCATTGTTTCTTTTCCATTCTTCTAAGTAATATATATGCAGATGGCAGGTTAATTCTTTAGTGGTTGTTTCTAGTTATGGTTATTTACCTTCATTTTACATACAGTTAAGATTGGAAACATCTACATGTGCAAATTATTTTTACAATTAAGTTTCATTTGCAATAGTTAACGCTTGTTTTAAGAACCGATAATGAAATGCAAGGAACTCTGCTCGGGTGCAAGAACTGGTTTCTTGTCACAGGATCCGAGTGCTCAAAACCCTTGAGGTTCGAGCCTTTGCATGAAGTCAAAAATCTTTGGTAAGACGCAACTTATACCTCTCACATAAATCTTTGCACTTGCACTAGTGCAAGCAGATTGCGATAAGTGCATGACTGACTAGTGCAAGAAAAAAATCCTTAAGGAAGTAGGTTTAAGGGCCCACTTCATCAGAAAGGTTCATACCACCTCTGGCATTACCTGTGCTTTGTCTCTAAGTTTACAGATCCCCCGAGTTGACAATTAAGTGTTGAGGAGTTGCTTAAGTGCATATCCTGCACCCAACATTTTAGCGTCGTTGCCGGGGAGGCGATTTGATTTGGTAAGAATTTTCTGTTTGATGCAATAGGGGTAAGTTTTCTTTTATCTTTTTCAGCAGTGTGCTTCTGTTGTTTGGGAAAGGTTTTTTTGAAAGAATTTTATTGGTGTTGAGTATTCTTTGTAGCATTTTATTAGAAGTTTCTTTGTTATTTTTCTTTTGAGATGAATGCCCAAAAGAGGTAGAGGTTTGAAGCCCACTAAGGGCCAAGGAAATACTGATAAATCTGAAAACAATTTTCATATTGGGTCTTCTCCTACAGGCAGGAGGTCCAAAATTCAAACCCGTCACGCAAGAACAATCCACCTGGACTTTGGTGACAATAGCTCAAGAGTGGTTCAGCCTAAAGAGGGGAAGGAGGAGACTACTAGTAGTCAATCTTCTCAGCCTATTGAGAGTAGTTCGTGTGAAGGGGAAACAATGGTAGATCATGAAAATCATGTGGATGGAATTGGCAAAAACTGGGTAAA
This sequence comes from Pinus tabuliformis, assembly GCA_031772625.1. Lineage (NCBI taxonomy): Eukaryota > Viridiplantae > Streptophyta > Pinopsida > Pinales > Pinaceae > Pinus > Pinus tabuliformis. Next base: position 242,333,250 of record CM062815.1, read on the forward strand.
TGAGGAACAATCCACTTTTGAGTTTCCAATTTTGGATCCCGATACTATTTCACAGATGAAGAATATTCCACCATCGGCTCTTCCTCATTTCCATGGTAAAGTTCATGAAGATCCTGACTCTTTTTTATATGAGTTTGATATTTTGTGTAGAATTTATGACTATTCAACTGAAGCCCAGAAGTTGAGATTGTTTCCCTCTACTCTCAAAGACTCAGCTTTGCGCTGGTTTATGAGGCTAGGAGGGAACACCATAACTTCTTGGGATCAGATGAAGAGATTTTTTTTGTCAAAATATCAAGAATATTGCAAAACTCGAGACATGCAAGATGAAATCTTTACAACTATGCAGAATGATGATGAAACTCTTGAGGATTACTTGGAAAGATTTTTGTATATTTTACAAAGGTTGAAGCTTAAGTTTGATTCTGTTACTATTAGAACTTTGTTCTTGCGTGGACTTACTGATGTTGCTAGAAATAATTTGATCCTGTTAGGGCAAGGTGATATTTCTCATAAAACTTTTGATCATATTTGTGATTTGTGTAGGAAATTTTCAAGGAATCAGTATAGATTCGGTAGAGGAATTCAGAGTAGAAACAGAAAAACCGAATCTACTGATGTTATGATTATTGGACTAGAAAATAAAATGGAAAATATGAAGATTGAAATAATGGATACTATTATCAAATAGTTAGACTCTTTGAAATTTCAGCAAAAGCTTATAAAAGAACAAGAGTCATTATGTATTTTATTTCCTAAATGTAGAGATAAGCATCCTCCTAAAGAGTGTCCTCTTAATTTGAAGGAAACTAATAAGTGTGCTATTTGTGCAGAAGACCATACCACAAAAAATTTTCCCTCTATACCAAAACTTAAAGCTGTAATCAAAGGGGGACAACCTAAAGCTGAATACTTATATGCCATGGGAGCAAGGAGGAATTGGTCTTAAGTAAGTGCGGTTATGGCTCCTTAATTCTCTCCACACTATTTTGGTTATAATTAACATGCATATTCTTATCCTAACACTAATCATTCTCAACAGTGGCAGTATGGGAATCAATATCAACATGGCCAACCTTCTCCACCATGGAAACAAGGTTGGAGATGGCCAAATCATACTCAGTATTCCTACCAGCCACCTATCGAGTCATATCCACCTACATATGCACCTTATCCAATGCCTTAGCCATCTTTACCTTAGGGTCAGTTTACTCCACCTTTGCCTTTACCCCCACCATTTTGACCTCCTCAGTTGCTTGCTCAACCTGTACCCAATCCTAATAATAATAAAGTAGTGCAAATGATCCATGTAACGAACCCGCCTTTACCATTTGGGTACCAGTCTATTCCAGTTAGGGTTCATGATATTCAATTGAGATCGGGGAGGATTGTAACTTCAGAAAACCAGAAGCACCCTATGGTGATTATTGAAGAGAAAGGAGAGGAGAAGACTCCTAACCATTCTATGGAAGTTGTCACCAAGTAGCCCATTCCCTTACCTTCTGAATCCTTACCTTCCTCTTCCAACCAACCTCCCTTTCCAGAAAGGCTAGTTGTGGAAAGAAGTGAGCCTATTTCTGAGACTAGCCAGGTTTTTGAACTCAAGAACCCTTTTGTTAAGGTACCTTTGATTTAGGCCATTAAATAGATCCCCATTTTTACTAAGATCATTAAGGAACTCTCTCTCAAGAAACCAGGGAGGAAGAGATTAGAACTCCAAACCATTTAATTCGTTGGTAGGGCAACAAAGTTGATGACAAGATGTGTGCCTATGAAGAAATACACTGATCCCAGGAACCCTGTTGTCTCAGTTCATATTGGTGATGTCCTAGTCTCTAATGTTCTTATATACCTGGGGGAAGCCATTAATGTCATGACTAAACAAACCATGGATCAACTTCAGTTATCTCATCTTCATCCTACTCCCACTGTGCTTGAATTGTCGGATAGATCTAAAATCAAGCTAGAAGTAGTATTGGATGATGTGATCATTGCATTAGATTCTTGGGAATATCATGTTGATTTCATTGTGCTTTAGCCAAAGAACCCAGTAGGAGGACATCCCTTGATCTTGGGTCAACCATGGCTTGCTACAACTAATGCATACATTGGATGTCGTTCCGGTGACGTGTATATTTCTCATGGATATTCTAGGAAGAAAGCTACCTTGTATCCTCCTGCTAGATCTATTCAGGACCTCTGAGATACCTTATGGTTGGAACAAAGCAATGATGAGGAGACTTAGTCCATTTCTCTTATACATCATTATATTGGGTCTTCACAAGAAGATGAGATTCAAGATTTCTTCAATAATCTAGACTCCATGCCTAATTTTGAGCCATTGAGGCAGATTTTCAACCACGCTTTTCAATAGAATCATGATTCCCATTCTTCTATATCACTTCCTTTGACCACCCCCTTTAGCATTCTCGAGCCTGATACTACTCTTATTGAGATTAGCCCTAGTAAACCCTTGAATATTAGTTCAGAGCTAGACTCATCTCAGCAAGAGCAGCTTGTAAACTTGTTACAGAACAATCTTGGTGCCTTTGCATGGGGTTATGAGGATATGAAAGACATTCCTTCTAAAACCTGTACACATCATATTTACATTCAGGAAGGATCCTGACCTATCTGACAGCCCCAGAGGCATATGAATCTAGCTCTGAAAGATCTTGTGAAGGAAGAATCACAAAAACGTTTAGATGTTGTTTTCATCTATCCTATTTCTGAAGGTCAGTGGGTCTCTCCATTAGTGTTGGTTCCTAAGAAAGATGGGAGATGGCATATTTGTATTGACTATCAAGAATTAAACAAAGCCACTCTCAAATATTACTTTCCTCTTCCTTTTATTGACTAGGTGCTTGATACCCTTGCAGGAAAGAAATACTTTTCCTTTTTGGATGGCTTCAGTGGTTACAACCAGATACAGATTGCACCTGAAGATCAAGACAAAACTACTTTTACATGTCCTTGGGGAACATTTGCTTATAGAGTGCTCCCCTTTGGTTTATGTAATGCCCTGGCTACCTTTCAAAGGGCAGTCCTAGCTATTTTTGCTTATCTATAATGTGTAAAAAATTATATGGATGACTTTTCTATGTTTGGTGACTCTTTTTAGGAGGCTCTTGAAAATCTAGAAAAATTACTTCTTCACTTCCAAGAAGCATATTGCCTTGAGTGACAAGAAATGCAGGTTAATGTGCAAGGCAGGAGTGGTGCTTGGCCATCTTATTTCTGATAAAGGTATCTAGGTTGACCCAACTAAGATTGAGATCATTCTGCATCTTCCTGCACCCAAGACTCAAAGGGAAGTAAGAGGTTTTTTAGGACATGTTGGTTACTATAGGAGATTCATTGAAAAATTTTCTAGGATAGATACCCCTCTTTTTTGACTTCTAGCTAAGGATAGTGAGTTTTCTTGGTCCATAACTTGCCAACATTCATTTGAAACGTTGAAAGAAAATTTAGTACAGACACAAGTTTTGAGAGTTCTAAACTCATCCCTACCTTTTCACATTTCCTCTAATGCTTCATATTTGGCTATTGGCGTAGCTTTAGGATAGGAGGAAAACAAGCAATCCTATGCCATCTATTTTATTAGTAAGAATTTGTCTCTAGCTAAATTAAATTATAAAGTTACAGAGAAGGGGTTTTAGCTGTGACTTTTGCAATTAACAAGTTCTTACACTATATTACATGGTATGAATTCTTTGTACATACTGACCATTCCGCAAATAAATATTTGATGAATAAACCATTGACTAGTGATAGAGTGACTAGGTGGTTGTTATTGTTGCAGGAATTTAATACTACTATTGTTGATAGACCAGGAAAATCTAATGTGGTAGCATATTTTCTTTCAAGATTGAATAATCCTGGTGAAGTAACTCCTGTTAATGATTATTTTCTTGACGAACATCTTTTTGCTATGTCAGCAGACTCCCCATGGTTTATTGACATCACTAACTATTTAGTCACTAGAAAGACAGCACCCCACTTGTACGCTCATGAAAAATGAAATATTATTCAAAAAAGTGTTGCATACTCATGGATTCAAGGAGATATATTTTACACTGGTCTAGATTTGATTATCTGTAGATGTGTAAGAGAGGAAGAAGTGATGATGAACCTTGTGGAGGCCACTTCTCTGATAAACGGTCTGCATATAAGGTATTGCGCGCTGGCTACTTTTGGACTTCCTTGTTTAATAATGCCAAACAATATGTCAGGTGGTGTTATAGTTGTTAGCGAATGGGCAAGCCTAATCAAACCAATGAGATGCCTTTATGCCCCCAAGTTATGATTGAGCCTTTTGAAAAATGGGCTATTGATTTTATAGGGCCAATAAAACCAACTTCATTAAGTAAAAAGCATATTTTGGTTTGTACAGATTTTGTTACAAAATGGGTAGAAGCTAAGGTTGTTTCCTTTGCTACAGAAAGGGTTATTGTTGATTTCCTTTTTACTGAAATTTTTACTAGATTTGGTGTGCCTAAAGAGATTGTTTCTCAAAATGGTCCGCAGTCTATTTCTAATCTAGTGCAGGGTGTGATGGAGTAATATAAGATCCAACATAGGAAATATACACCATATCACTCACAAGCAAATGGCCAGGTGGAATCCATGAACAAAGTCATCGAGTCCATCCTCACAAAAACAGTAAATATGCATCAGAAGGATTGGGCTGAAAGATTAATGGAAGCTTTGTGGGCATACCGAACCACTTGGAGAAATAGCACAAAACATACACCATATGGGTTGGTATATGGCAAACAAGTCCTATTGCCAATCGAATTCCAGATCAAAACATTCAAAACTACAATTCAGTTGGGGTTATATCTCTCCGAATTGCAAAAACAACGTTTCCTTCAATTGAGTGAGTTGGATGAATTTCAAAGGGATGCTTTTCAATAGAACATATTGATTCAGCGGCAACGCAAAAGGTGGCATGACAAGACTGTTCAGAAAAAGCAGTTTCACCCAGGTGATTGGGTACTCCTTTATGATTCTAGATTTAAATATTTGAAAGGAAAATTACATACACGTTAGATGGGACCTTATGAGGTGGTCTGAGTATTTGAGAATGGAGTGGTAGAGATTAAAAATATTGATGAACAAATCTTAGTGTTCTTGGTGAATGGACATAGATTAAAGAAATATTTTCAGCCACTTGCCAAGAAGGATTTTACCCAGCAAGTCCAACAGCAATTTCGGACGGTAGTGATGGATGGTAATACCAACCTATTGAAAACATGAACTCTTATTCTTCTAAAAAGAAAAAAATTATATATATATATATATATATATATATCTATATAATAGTAAAGAAAAAAATCTTTTTCTGTAATTATCAAAATCAGTTTGTTGACATGATTGCAAAAGGATCAACCAGAAAACCAGCTTATTGGTGGGAAGATCAAAAATTTCTAATAAAAGGAGAATGTTGCTTGATCTTTAGATGTGCTAGCTACCACCAAGAATAAGCAGGTTCAGCAGAACCAACCTTTACACAATTTTGGTGTAACTGTAGGTTTTAACCTTGTACAGAAATTACCTGCATACGAATTCTAGAACATAGAAAGTAAACAACATGAGAGCATAACACATAAAACATATATACACAGAGATTTTTCCCCTGGATCCCAAAAGCAGGACTACCAGCTTGATTTTTCATTATGTTCCTTTCAATGTTACAATACATATTTATACATGTCGAAGCATCCAATACCATGGATTGAAAACCATCGCATCCAAAACCATGGACCGAAAACCATTGCGTCCAAAACCATGGACCAAAAACCATTGCATCCAAAACCATGTGCAAAAATTATGCACAAAACCATTGGTAGGTCCGCCCAACCTAATATAGGGTCCAAAAACAAAAATTTTCCTGGTCGCTACCCCGGACCCCATAGAGGGGGGTTAGCTGCACCCCTCAAACCCCCTGTGACCCCGCCCACTATGTAATCAGGGTAACGAAGGGGGGGGGGGCACCCCCCCTCTAACCCCCTGGTTAACTATGTGGGCTAGTCATGGAAAAAATATAACACAACCCAACATTATTCCACTTTTTTTTTCCTTCCACAGGGGGCCACAAGAGAGCTTAGTCATTTATCCAGCCCTGCAACGCCCATTGTTTCTCTACACCAAGAAAACTTCTCAGAGCTCATAGATTTTGTCAATGCATCTACAATATTCTTCAAAGTGTTCACCTTTACCAGCAACACCTTTTTGTCTTCTATCATATCCCTCACAAAGTGATACTGAACATCAATGTTCTTTGTCCTTGAATGATATGTAGGGTTCTTTTCCAAGAAAATTGCACTTTGTTTGTCACATTATATCCTTATAGCTCCTTGTACTAACCCCATACTTGAACACAATCTCTGCAACCAAACTGCTTCCTTGCTTGCATGAGTGGTTGCCATGTATTCTGCCTCTGTAGTTGATAGTTCTACTAAATATTTTTTTTTACTCATTCAACTAACTGCACCTCCAAATAGGTTAAACACATACCCACTTGTAGATCTTCTCTGATCTAGATCTCCAACCCAATCTGCATCAACAAAGCCACGAATATCCAACAATATTTCCAATCCTAGTCTTCGTTGGTAGTACAAACCATAATCACTAGTGCCACGCAAATACTTGAAAACTTGCTTCACTTCTATTTAGTGATCCTTCCCTGGTTTTGACATAATCCTGCTCAATACTCCCATTGCATGTGCAATGTATGGTCTAGTACAGACCATTGCATACATCAAGCTACCGACTTCACTTGCATATGGAACACGAGACATGTCCTCTTCCTCTTCTTGTGTCTTCGGACACTGTTCAACAGATAACTTCACACCTACAGGAATAGGAACCTTCACTGGTTTACTATCTTGCATATTAAACCTCTGTAGTATTGTCTCGACATACTTCCTCTGGTTTAACCAGAGCTTCCTCTTTGCCTGATCTCTTTTAATTTCCATGCCCAAAATATAGTTTGTAGCACCAAGATCTTTCATATTGAATTTTGAGGACAATTGGGTCTTCAAATCCTGGATAATTTCTTTGTCATTTCCAACCAGCAACATATCATCCACATAAAATACTAGATAAATAACATGGTCACCAATTAATTTAAAATCCTTACAGTGATTTGCTTTGCTTCTGGTGAAGCCAAGTCCCCGTATAAAGGTATAAAATTTTTGATACCACATACTTGGTGACTGTTTTAACCCATACAGAGACTTCTTTAACTTGTATACCAGCTCTTTCTTATCCTTCACCGCAAAGTCTTCAAGTTGCTTCATTTTAGATTTCCTCTTTCAGATCCTTATGAAGAAATGTTTTCTTCACATCCATTTGTTCTACCTCAAAATCAAAATCACCAGCAATGTATAAAAGTAATATAATAGAAGTTACCTTGGAAACAGGAGAAAAAATATCACCAAAATCAATTTCCGGCACCTGGGAATAACCTTTTGCTACCAACCAATCTTTGTATTTCTCCACCTTTTCTTCTGCATTTGTTTTCTTCTTGAACACCCATTTGCTGCCAATGGGTTTCCTTCCAGCCAACAACTCCACCAGATCCTGAGCCTCATTTTTGTGCAAAGATGCCATTTCATCAACCATGGCCTCTTTCCAGAGTTTTCCATCCTCTGAATCTACTACTTCCTTCATAGTTCTGGGATCATCGTCAATAATAGATAAAGAAAAATTTGAATAGAAATAAAATGGACTATACCTTTCTGGCTGCCTTCTTTCTCGAACTGATCTTCTCACACCCGGAGTTTGTGGCTCTTCATTTTCTGATTCCTCCTTTGTTGTAGGGTCTGATTCTTCCTCCTTAAGCTCAAACTCTATCTTCTCAGGTTTCGTTGGTTGGACTTCATATTTAATAACATCTTTTACCTCTCTGAACACTACATATTGGTTGTACAAAACCTTCCTTGTTACTACGTTCCAAATCTTATAACCCTTTAAACCATCCTTATACCCAACAAAGATTCACTTTCATATTTACTATCCAACTTGGTTTGTTTCTCCTTTGGAAGATGTACATATGCATCACATCCAAATACCCTCAGATGTGAAAGAGAGGGTTTCTTACTAGTCCATACCTTTTGTGGAGTCTTATCCTCCAACATTGATGAAGGTGATCAGTTGACTAGGTAACATGCTATCTCCATTGCCTCTACCTAGAATTCGTGTCCTAACCTGGCACCACTGAGCATGCTTCTTGCCTTTTCCATCAATGTCTTGTTCATTCTTTCTGCAACTCCTTTTTTCTTAGGTGTGTATGGAGTAGTCTTCTTCCATGCTATACCACACTTCTTATAGAATTCTTCAAATTCCTTACTACAAAACTCTCCACCGTTATCTATCCTCAACACCTTTATTTTCTTCTCCGTCTGGTTTTCCACCAAAGCCTTAAATTTTTTAAACTTGTCAAAGACTTCAAATTTCTTCTTAAGGAAATATATCCATGTATTCCTTGAGCAGTCATATATAAATGATACATAGTACATAGACTTACCCAGTGATGGAACCTTCACAGGTCCAAATACATCACTGTGCACAAGTTCTAGTATATGTTTCACCCTCTTACCACCAGAGTGAAAGTTGACCCAATTCTGCTTCCCATATATACAATTTTCACTGAAATCAAAATCCAGAGAGCTATTACTCATACCTTCTACCATACCTTTACCATGAAGTATTTGAAGGCCCTTATCTCCAATATGTCCAAGCTTTTGATGCCACAGCATGGTCTTCTCTCTAGAGATCACTAGATTTTTTGTTCCTCTTTCGGGAACCACATAACTCTTGCACCCATCAACAACAATGCTACCTTGCAGCTTGTACAGAGTTCCAACCTAAACTCCCCACATCAATACCAAGGCTCCCCGAACCATCTTACAGGTTGTTGAGTGGTAAACGATGTCTTTTTAACTCCTAATTATCTTCACATTAATTTTCAATCTAGGGATGATTTTTTATTTCAAGAGTGTACTTAGTTTGAGATAGTCACTTGCTCAAGAGTAATGTTTTGCAGTATAGTGCTTAAAATACAAGAGTGAACAGATGCTTGAAATAAAATCTACTTACAATCAAAAGAAACTTAACACTCTGAAACTTAAAACATTCACTCAGAGAACTATATCAATTTATCAGTCAAGGATACAGTAGTGATAACTCTTTCCTCTGTCAACTAATACAAATGAAATCAAACATAAACAAGATCCACAATCTGAGAACTTAGACAGCTATAGTCAATGTTATTTACAGTTGTTGATCTTTCAATCCACACTAAAGAAAATAACTAGAAATGGAAATTCAATTGGAAATACTTATTAAAACACACTTGCTGTAATATCAATTAAAAGATGAAATCAAATCCTTGCAGAAAAGAACAACGACTAAGTCTATTGAAAAACTGAACAACAAAGCTCATTTTACAGAAATCAAATATTAATGGAAAGGAACAGTAATACTAATATATTGAAGATGAACAACAACACTAAATGGAAATGAATCGCAAAGCTAAATGAACAACAATACTAAATGGAAATGAACAACACTCGAAATTAATAGAAATAAGCAGCAATACTAAATAAGCACCGACTTGTAATGCATGGTAGAATCTAAAGTGAATAGCAAAGCTTTATAAACAAAATGAACAACATAAAAATTTAAGTTTTAATGAATAGCAATATTTGTTATGGTGGAAGAAAATAACAACGCGATCCAATTGTGATTTCATGCATGAAACAATTTCAGGAAAATGTACAAGAACAAGAAGTTAGAAAGCAATGCAACTCAAAAGAAATGAAAAGTAAATCAAACCATCATATGACTGGAATTGTAAAATAATGGTACAGGTAGCAAGTGGATCCACCAGAGCCGGGCCCTTAGCCACCAGTGAAGCACCGCTGAACTTACTCCAGTATCAAATAATGGAACAACAACTCTTTTATTGATTAATCATCAAACTGTGAAATCATTACAACAGAAAAAGCCTTGAGAAATATAATGGTAATGAAATAGTCCCCCTTTCCTCCTATCCTATCCTATCCTATCTCTAATAATCCTAACTTAATTTCTCATAATCTATCACATCATGAATCATGAATCCCCTTCTCTGATCTCTGTTTTCATTTAAATACAGAGACAACAGAGAGCAGTTACAACAGAGATGATTACAATATGATTCTCATTACAAAATTGGATTGTTCACAACAAATTGATAAACAAGATTCTATCTGGAATATCTCTTCATTAATCATTCAACAGGTACAGGTTGAATTTGGCATTGCATCTGAGATATTTTCGAAAACGGCCACAACAGCAAATCTAAGAAAAACGTCTTCAGAGAACCTTCCGTTTCTCTTAGTACGGACTAAATTTGAGAAAAAATCCTAGCACAAACTAATTTGGTCTGTTCCTGACAAAACCCACATTTCGGATTTTCTAGATTCTTCTACATTTGCCCAAAACATCTTATGAAAAATTTTCACTTCTTATTCTAGTGAATTTCTGAGTTAGAATATTTAATGATAAGCCGGAGATCAAATCTTCAGTCTGGAAAATATCTTGGAGACTAAAAAGGTAAAAAAAGTTATTAATAAACCATAATTGGTAAAAACATGCATAATAATCAATATATTAAAAATAAAGGAGAAGAAATAATATTTATCCATAAGAGCATAAATAATTATAAGATGGAATTATATGATAAACCATGATAAATGACGGGATAAAGAATGGTAGAAATGGATAAAATAGCTGTTAAAAAATAATAATAATAATGACATATTAACAGCCCAACATACCCCCAAATTGAATATATTGCATGTCCTCATTCAACCCAAAACTGAATATATTGCATGTCCTCATGCAACCCAAACACTGTGTTAACCAAGCAATAAAAAATTTGTTCATCCCTACTCATGAAATGGATGGAACAAATGAATTCTTCCTCAAATAAAGAATATTCAGTTTTAGTAATGTTGATGAAGGCATAACAATTTTTTCATTGACGTTCAACTATATGTATATGAAGTTGTAGCAAAATATGATATAAGTAACAACAAACTTCATTAACCATTTTCTCACAAACTACAAACCAGATTTTGCTGAAATTTGCAAGTAGATTTATAATATATTAATACTTCTATAATCGAAAAATCAAATCGTTTTGATGTCGGATCATGAGATATAAACAAAATGGTTGTAGGTGATAGTGCATGATTTCTGAAATTTTATGAATTAATTTAACTTAAAATTATCTGGGTTTGTATATTTTAATAATACGTCTGTGTTTTTTAGAAATCACAAGAATTGAGTTCATAGTTTTAAAAATATATGGAAATCAATTTCTGCACTGAAATTGTATGCCTTAAATGAGAAAGAAAGTAGAAAACATCCATCATGCATAGCAATTCCTCCCCCAAACTAAAGAATTAGCATGCCCTCATGCAATGCTAGAAAACAAATTGAGGTGGTCGCTACCATCTGTTGAATTCTATGCTTGGTGTAAAACAACATGGAATAAGGGGGTGTTGAGAATGAATAAGAAGATCAATGGATGATAAATACATGGTCATAATAAATAAAGAAATGAAAGAAACACTCCCCCAAATTGAAAGATGATATGTCTCTGAAAAATGGGAAGTGGTAAAGATGTGGAATGAACGATGATAAATAATGCTTAATGGATTTTCATGAAATTATTCTAAATTTGTAATAAATCAAAGAATTATGCTATTTTACCTCAAGTTTTACCTCCGAAAAAATAAATGTAGAATGACACATATGGACTGGCATTTGTTGAAGCTGATGTAGGTAGAGTTGGTGTTGAAAGTGATGCAAAAAGTGGAATCCAGGAAAGCACATCATGTCTGAACAATTGTTTGTTTTCGCGAGTTGCTCGAGCCTCTTCTGTTAATTGCAATAGTGGTCATGCTGCGAATATAGTTCCCCCCCCCCCCCATACTTGTTGTTCTCCTGTAAAAAAATCACTATTTTGTATACAATGTGCTTGAATCCATAGTGTTAGTTTTGAATAGCAACAGATAAGATGCATACAAAAATTTCAATCAGAAAAACATTTGTATACATGCAATACTAATATTTTGTCAAATCAACAAGTTATGGCAGAGTGCAGTAATTATATCGCATGCTATCTCATAATGCATACATTCCCACCTCCAATTGGAAAAGGGATTCCATGACCATAAAGCATATGAAAGGTGTTGTGCTGATGACAAAGCAATGGAATGAACAATACAGAAATTGAATGAAGCAGAGTACACATATCAATAATAGAACAACAAGAGGTATGGTTATAATGAGAGCAGAGTGCGTAAGAATAGTTACGAATAAGAGATAAGACACTTTGGATTGATGATAAGTTATGCAAAAAATAAAAAGGACAACAATATGCCAAAAAGATGCTTTGTTGATGGTATTCTAGATGAAAATGATGCGATTGATCTGAAAACAATTTCTCATGCATAAAGGTTCAAAACAGGGAAAAAATTAAGTAAATAACTTCTCCAATAAAAAGAGAAAATAAGAAAAGGGTATTATGGTAATAATTACCGATAATATATAACTTCAATACCATAAGCAAAGCCTCTACTGCCAGCAGGCGTCCATAACCTCGGCATGGTTGCTTTTTAACCTGTATGTGCTAAGATCCTCAATTTAGAAATGGAGAGTTCTAGTGCTTTTCTACAGAAGAGATCAGTGTGTTGGCGTTGTAACTAGATAACCACACTGCCATTCACTGGGATGTAGAAAAAGAGATCAGGCCAGCTCGTGATGAGACCTCCTGTTCCAAGGATAGTTTGGCTATCCAATGGATCATAACCTTGGTGTGGTGGCCATAATGGGAATGTCACTTTGTTACAGCCTTATGAACATGGTAGGCTGGCTCGTAATGAGACCTCCTATCCTCCATCTGCAAACAAAATTTTGTTGTTATTACACATTTTTATGATAAAAAGAGGGAGGCTCAGTACTCCTTAAGAGTAGGGATGGTGGAAGAAGTTGAACATGTCAATATAAAAAATAAATAAATAAATAAATACCCGTAATCTTATTTATTACAGACAAAGAAGATTATAAGTAGGAAAGGAGGAACCAACATGATATTAAGATGATCAATCAGTATCATGTACAACAGAAAACAATGCAGTAAAGTAGTATCTAAATAATTGTGTCCCTTTTGAAAATAATCTATCATCAAGGAGTTGTCCTGTCAAAGATAATAATGTGAATGATATTAACTCGCTTCAATAGAATCCATAATTATTGTCCTCATAAAAGTAGTGTACTTCATGCCATGAAAGGGAATCAGTAAAATGTGGTTGAGATGAACTAGGAAAAATCCCACAAGAGGAAGGAAGGGTTATTCTCGAAAATACTCCCAAAGTGTTGCTCCCTTGAAGGAACAACAAAAACACTCGAAAAAGTGTTGTTCCTTGTAGGGAACATCAAGGGAAAATACGCAGAAGTGTTGTTCAGATATATATAAGTAGAGGAGATATGATATATATCAAAATTTATGATTCCATTTCATATCATCAAACATTAGGTCTCCATCATTTGTTGAGAAGTCATTCCAAGGAACAAGCCATTCACCACACATAAAGGACAATTTTCTTCAAACTTGTTTATGGGCAAGAAAAGATGAATTTGAGAAAAGTGAGAGAGGTTTTTGTCCATAATTGACTTATGAAAAAAACATTTATTTATTTATTTTTGACACAGGTTTCATGGTTTGGGAGAAATGTCGAAAACATCATTTGCCTCAGGAGGGTTAGTGCACCTTTGGAGTGACCTTGGTAAAATAAATTTTTCTCCTATATGAGATGCCCAAATGACTTTTTTTATGAGTGAAATGATAAGTAGACACAAATAGCTTTCCAATGAGCTATCCTAAGCTCAATTTGGAGTTGAGGAAGGCCTTAAAATGTTGACTGCAACATCACTATGCATTTCGGCAGCCTCATTCTGCTCATTTTGACCAGTCTTGGGAGATTGGACTTTTGATAGAGAAAATGAATTCCAAATTGCAAAATTCAAGATGTTCTAGAAAGTAGACTCGACAAGCTTTCCAACGAGCTATTGTGCACTCAATTTGGCTAAGGGAAATGCCTCCAAAAGTAGGTGGAAAATGGCACTGCATTTTTGACTAGTTTTCCCAAAAAGTGCTATTCCTTTGAAAGGAACAACAAAAATGCGAAAGTGTTGTTCCTTTGAAAGAAACAACAGAAATGTGAGAGTGCTATTCCTTTCAAAGAAATAGTAGAAATGCAGAAATGTTATTCCTTTGAAAGGAACAACTAAAATGCAGAAGTGATGTTCCTTTGAAAGGAACAACAAAAATGCGGAAGAATTGTTTCTCTGAAAGGAACAACAAAAGTGCGGAAGTGTTGTTCCTTTGAAAGGAACAACAAAAGTGTGGAAGTGCTATTCCTTTGAAAGGAACAAAAAAAGTGTGAAAGTGTTGTTCCTTCATAAAGGAACAACAGAAATGCGAAAATGTTGTTCCTTAAATGCACAATCATAAAGTGCAGGCATGCAAAAAATGAATTAGTTGTTCACTACATTGATGCTAAGGATGGGTTACAATTTGAAGGAAGCAACACATGAAACACAAAAATATAAAATAAATCAGAAAAGAAGCAACATTTTATTTAAAAACAGAATGTAAATAAATAAATTAAGTTACAACAGCTATGATGTTATTTCTTAAGGCAAGGAAAAAATGATCTCTTTGAAAAATGTTTTGGTAGTAGTGACATGACATGAATCTTCAAATGGAAATAAATTATTCACTTATTCTATTATGAATCTGTTGGTTAATGAGTTGGATGAAATTCTTTTTTTTCATTAAAATTTCTTTCAAGAATCACTCGTCCATAAATTGACCTTCTTTATTCTCCTAGGACCTGCAAAAAAATGAGTGTCTATCTGCAATAAAACATTAAATCATGGATAAAGAGAGGTGATCGGGCTCCCCTAATCCAAGAATTATCCAAAAAAACAATAAGTAGTTACTCTGTATAACAAATCCATGGAGAAAATAACAAAGTAAAATTTATTTGTCACTTGCGGGAGAGCAGTGGCCAATCATGCTAACCTGAAGTGTTTTAATCACAACTTCTTTGTTTTTCATCCAAATTGAATGATTCCAAAGCCATATGAGAGCTAATTAAACGTTATATGTCCAATAGGAATAATATTTGAAAATTCAATGATACGATATGTCAATTTTACTTAGAACAACCTGCATAACAGAGTCATTTTCGATTACCTCACTTATAACAACAGTGGATATTTTAAGCATAGATTCTTCATTTGATGTCAAATTCAAATGATTAAAATCGGAAATAAAATTAGATTCATTTATTTATCTCCAATAGAAATATTTTTTGAAAACAAGAAGAATTGATAGGTCAAATACTCTAAGGAACAACCAAAAAGACAGAGATTTAAGAGTGTTGATTTGGATAAATAGTCAGTATTTTGATCATAACTTCCTCATATGATATCAAAAATGAGTGATTAAAATTTCCTTGTAAACTATATTCATAAGGTAATCTATCATTGAAACATGTTTTAAAACTATTGTCATTTAGGCCTCCAAAAACCAACTGTCCCAACTCTATTCCTGAGCTGCCCGCTAGACACTCTGTCAATGTTTTGGTTCTAACTTTTTCATTTTAAATCAAAATTGAGTAATTCAAATTGAGTTGTAAAGTAGACATCAAGGGATACCTAGAATATAAACAGGTTTTAAAAATATAGTCATTTAGGCCTCCACAAGCTGACTGTCCCAACTCTGTTCCTAAGCTGCCTACTATACACCTTGTCAATGTTTTGGTTCTAACTTTTGCGTTTCAAATCAAAATTGAGTGATCCAAATTGGGTTGGAAAGTAAGCATCAAGAGCTACTTAGGATAGAAATATGATTTAAAAATATTCCCTTTTGACCCATCAAAACATGACTTTCTCGGTTGTGTTTTTAGAAATTTCATCAAACCCACAAGCCAAAAAATATGATACTCAAGAATTTTTTCCAAATTGGTGATAAAAATGAATATGAGTGTTTGTAGAACTATTATTTCTATTATAAATCATCTACATACACAAATTAATTAAAACATTTATTACCGATGTTGATTTGCACAGCGTGTTACAACAAAAACAACTATTTTTACATTAAAACAAAATGTATTTATTTATTCCCTTATTTATTTTATTTTCTACACTAACCTATTCTGATTTGAAAAATGAATATGATTACGTATAGGAGTACTTCCAATGGAACCATTTTTGAAATAGGACTTCATGTATTCACATACTCAAATTTGAAAAATGCATATTAATGAATATTAGGGTATGAGAAGCCAGCTTCCCTTGAAAAGATGGTGTCAAAAATTGTTGACGTATAGAGTGATGCTGCGAACAAGTGATGGAGTGAAACCAATCTTCAATATATCCTTTACTTTCTTGATTTCCCATAGCCATCATACCATGAAGTTCTTGAACTTTTAAAATGGCTTGCTGATGCAAACTAAAGGAAACCTCATTTTTTTCCATAACTTCTACAATTTTTGAATTTGAAACATTCTGAATCCCATTGTAAGTTTTCTCTAATGGCGCATGTGAGGTAGAATGGGTGGGAAGGGTGTGTAAATTTTGTAGTTCAACACTGTAAGCATGTTGTACTGGTTTATTATGGTGAGGGTGTTGAATGAGTTGAGCAGGAAATTGTGTACGAAATGGAGCATTTTGATGATGTAGATGATTGGGTTGAGTGGATGACTTTGATATGCAAGCAGAATGTTGTGGAAGAGCTGGTGAAGAATATGGATGATGTGTTTGTGCTACAAGATGAGGGAGAGTAGTCATGCAATCATAAGGTGAATCATGCCAAACTTGTAGACAAGATTGGTGGTGGTTATATTGAGATTGACATGGCTGCCTTAACACATTAGTATTCCATAATGGATTATGAAAGTAAGAGAATGGAGAAGAAGTGTTTTGAACCATACATGTAGGCCATGATTTCCATGGTTTTGACCTTGTTGCAGCTTCCTCATCTCTTTGATATGATACTTCCATCCTAGATTAGGAAGAACAACTATCTATGGGATGCTCCTTCCGTAATGAGGGAAAAACACAATGAAATTCTTGATTTTTCTGAACCTGCAAAACATCCAATTTTGAATTTAGAGAGCTAATAAAATCAATTTTAAAATGTTCAAATAAATCATTGATTTCAGCTCTTATGTCTCTTGTTCTTGTAGCATATTTGGAAAAGAAAGAACAAACGTCTCTAGAATTATTACTAGCCTTGGAGATTCCTCTTGAGTACCTTATGCACAATTCACAAACATCATCATATGACAACTGAAAAACATCACCTTTTCCTATCATATTTAAGTGTTTTAAAAGTTCATCTTTGATTCCTTTGAGTAGGAGTGTTTTTAAGATCCCCTTTTTCAAATGCTTATGCTTTGATTTTTAAAGGTTGTAATGAAATCGCTCTACATAGTATTCCAAGCTTTCATGTTACCCTTGTATCATATCAAAAATATCTTCATTGGATTTGGAGTAGTCTTGGTACTTCTTCAAGAATATGTTCTTCATGTCCTCCCATGTTTGGATGCAGTTCCCACCTAGGCTCATGAACCATCGAAGAGTTGCTCCTTTTAGAGTAAGAGGAAACATTTTCAACTTTTGATCATTAGTACAATAATCATATCCTCTACAAAGTATTTCGAACTCAAATAAGAATGTATTTGGATCTTTATTTTTCAAACCATGAAAATTTGGTAGAGAAGGTGGGGGAATTATGTGTATTTGTGTCACTCCTCCTAGATCTTTGATTGGGAATTCAAAAGTAGAAATGTGAGCCATTTCTTACCATAATAGAAGATGTTCTTCATGTGTTTCTTCGAGGCTCCTTCTTCAAATTTTCATGTCAATTGTTTAGTGAAATGGGTGGTGCTTACATCACCACTTAAGTGGAATCTTGAGATTTGTTTTTCAAAATTTCTATTTTTTCTTTTAAGTCATTCACACAGAAATTCAAACATTTATTTATACCCTAAGTTATTTAACATTTCTGTTGGAAAGCGGGCAGGGGAGCAGGGCTTTTACATGCTCCGTATGCAGGTTCTTACCTTTTGTTTTTAATACCCAATTCTCTCCTAACAGGTACTCATCAGATGCACACTACTCCTTAGAAATGACTACACTCTCCCCGGCAACAGTGCCAAAATGTTGAGTGATAAAAGGTGTCTTTTTAACTCCTAACTATCTTCACATTAATTGTCAACCTAGGGATGATGTTTTTATTTCAAGAGTGTACTCAGTCTAAGGTGGTCACTTGCTCAAGAGTAATGTTTTGCAGTATAGTGCTTAAAATACAAGAGTAAACGGATGCTTGAAATCAAATCTACTTACAATTAAAAGAAACTTAACACTCTGAAACTTAAATCATTCACTCAGAGAACTACAAAAATTTATCAATCAAGGATACAGTAGTGATAACTCTTTCCTCTGTCAACTAATATAAATGAAATCAAACATAAACAGGATCCACAATCTGAGAACTTAGACAACTATAGTCAATTTTCTTTACAGTTGTTGATCTTTCAATCCACTCTAAAGAAAATAACTGGAAATGGAAATTCAATTGGAAATACTTACTAAAACACATTTGCTACAATATCAATTAAAAGATGAAATCAAATCCTTGTAGAAAAGAACAACGACTAAGTCTATTGAAAAACTGAACAGCAAAGCTCATTTTACAGAAATGAAATATTAGTGGAAAGGAATAGTAATACTAAATTATTGAAGATGAATAGAAACGCTAAATGAAAATGAACTGCAAAGCTAAATGAATAGCAATACTAAATAGAAATGAAAAACACTACGAAATTAATAGAAATGAGCAGTAATACTAAATAAGAAGCAACTTGTAATGCACGACAGAATCTAAAGTGAACAACATAACAATTTAAGTTGTAATGAATATAAATCTTTGTTATAGTGGAAGAAAAAAGCAACGCGATCCAATTGTGATTTCATGCACGAAACAATTTCAAGAAAATGTACAACAATAGGAAGTTAGAAAGCAATGCAACTCAAAAGCAATGAAAAGTAAATAAAACCATCACACGACTGGAACTGTAAAATAATGGTACAGGTAGCAAGTGGATCCACTAGGGTCGGGCCCTTAGCCGCCAGTGAAGCACCGCCAAACTTACTCCAATATCAAATAATGGAACAACAACTCTTTTATTGATTAATCATCAAACTATGAAATCATTACAACAACAAAAGCCTTGAGAATTACAATGGTAATGCAATAGTCCCCCTTTCCTCCTATCCTATCCTATCCTATCTCTAATAATCCCTAACTTAATTTCTCATAATCTATCCCATCATGAATCATGAATCCCCTTCTCTGATCTCTATTTTCATTTAAATACAGAGAAAGAAGAGAGCAGTTACAACAGAGATTATTACAATATGATTATAATTACAAAATTGGATTACTGACAACAAATTGATAAACAAGATCCTATCTGGAATATCTCTTCATCAATCACTCAATAGGAACAGGTCGAATTTGGCATTGCAGCTGAGATATTTTTGAAAATGGCCACAACAGTGAATCTGAGAAAAACGTCTTCAGAGAACCTTCCATTTCTCTTAGTACGGACCAAATTTGGGAAAACGGCTCATCACAAAACTAATTTGGTCCATTCTGGACAAAACCCATGTTTCGGATTTTCCATATTCTTCTCCATTTGCCCAAAACATCCAATGCAAAATTTTCACTTCTTATTCCAACGAATTTCTGAGTTGGAATATTTAATGATGAGCTGGAGATCAAATATTCAATCTGGAAAATATCTTGGAGGCTAAAATGGTGATCAAATTTATTAATAAACCATAATTGTTAAAATCATGCATAATAACCAATTTATTAAAAATAAAGGAGAAGAAATAATATTTATCCATAAGAGCATAAATAATTATAAGATGGAATTATATGATAAATCATGATAAATGACGTGATAAAGAACGGTAGAAATGGATGAAATAGGTGTTAAAAAGTGATAATAACAATGACATATTAACGACCCAATACATGTATCCTTCTTAAACACTGTTTTTACACCTGTATCATCGAGCTTGCTTACAAAAATCATATTTTTGGCCAATACAGGAATATGCAGAACACCCGGAATTTTTCTAACCCTTCCACCTTGCAACTTCAACTTTACTTTTCCATGACCAACGATTCTAGCCTTCCTATCATCCCCTAAGAAGACATCACCACCATCATATTTCTCATACTCGAAGAACCACTCTCTATGGGGAGTGAAGTGAAAGGATGCACCTGAGTCAATCAACGATGCCTCATGATATATATATGTACTTGAAGAAGCCAAGTACACATCCCCACCTGCATCTGAGGTGGGTTTCGCCTTTGTAGAAGGAGAATCATCAAATCCCTTTCCTTTATGAGGAGCTTTAAATTTACAGTCCCTTTTGTAGCGCCCTTCCTTTCCGCATTTCCAGTACACCACCTTTATAGGTTTTCCTAGAGATTTAGATCTCCCTCTAGATTTAGATCTCCCCTTCGATGACTTATTTTTGTTTATTTTCTGGGACTGTACTCGTACAGACAAGGCATCACCATTCTGGCTCTCCCTATTTTTCTGTCTCATGTCCTCCGTCAACAAGGATGAGACTATTTCATCAAACTGCAAGGCAGTTGTATTGCCACCTATTGCAATAACCAGACCATCCCACGAATCTAGTAGAGAACACAACAAACTAATGCACTTATCTTTATCTGATATTTTAATATCAACAGATAATAACTGACTTACCACAGTATTAAATGTGTTCAGATACTCTATCACCGAGTCTTCATCTTTCATCCTCAGGTTATACAGCTTTTTCCACAGGAACAGTTTATTCACCAGAGACTTAGATTGGTACAAAGTCCCTTACTTGTCCCACAAAGCCTTCGTCGTAGCTTCCCCTGATACATTTAGCAATATTGAATTTGAGACACACAATTGTATTGTGCTCTTTGCCTTCCGATCCAACTTCTTCCATTCTTCATTGGACACTCCTATTGGTTTACTACCCTGATCTACCATGATCCAATGATATTTATCCACCAATAGATCCTCCATCTTGAGTTTCCACAACTCCAAACTCTGACAATTAAATTTCTTGATCTCTATCTTTCCACTGCTCACCATATTTTTTCACCACCATAATCGAACTCGCAGATCTCCCACTGAGTAGGGTCTACATAGGCTCGAGCAAAACCCCTCAGCAACAAAGGCGTCCCCTTGAAGCAAAAACAACTCTAATACCAAATATAGGTTTTAACTCCATACAGAAATTACCTGCATATGAATTCTAAAACACATAAAATAAACAATGCGAGAGTATAACATATAAAACACATATACACGGACATTTTCCCCTGTATCCCAAAATCGGGACTACCAGCTTGATTTTTCATTATGTTCCTTTCAATATTACAATACATATTTATACATGCCGAAGCATCCAAAACCATGGACCGAAAACCATTGTGTCCAAAACCATGTGCAAAAATCATGCACAAAACCATAGGTAGGTCCGCCCAACCTAATATAGGGTCCAAAAAACAAAATTTTCTGGGGCACTGCTCCAAACCCCATAGAGGGGGGTTAGTTGCACCCCTCAAACCCCCTATGACCCCCCCGATACGCAATCGGTGCAATGAATGGGGGGCTCCAACCCCCCTCTAACCCCTCGGTTAACTACGTGGGGCTAGTCTTGAAAAGAATATAACACAACCCAATAGTAACTAGCATGGATATTTTCATTCAAGTAACATTTAATTCTCGCTGTAGTATTTTTTTCTTGCATTAGTGTAGGCAGACTTTCCAAAAAAAATTCTGCCTTTCTTCATATCCCATTTTTGTAATTCCCTATCAGTTTTCTTCTTCAATCCCATAATGATTACCTTCCCATATTCTTTAGAATTCACCCTATGCGTTTCATAAATCCCATTTTTATCCCTTGAATTTTTTTCCCTATCCCACTTCTATTTATACCCTCTTAATGGCATTGTTCCTGGAATCTATGTCATAAACGTCCTTCCCATTATGAATTTTTTCCCTTTTCCCACTTCTATGTTCCCCCATGAGCTTATTATAGGATCTAGTGTAGAAATAGAAAAAGGATGTGCTCAGAAACATCAAAGAAATGGTGAAGCAAACCTTATATATGATTGGGAAAGTCATGTTAAAGTCCCCTATGATCTACCAAAATTTCCTGTTTTCTTCAGCAGATTTTCTACTTGCACCAGTGCAAGCACGTTACAATATACAGTAGTGCAAGAAGAATAATTCAAGTAGAGCAACACAATACAGGCGGTGCAAGCAGATCAGTGAAAGCACGCACCCTGTCAGAGATATAACGCATTTTTTCTTTCCATGCAATATAGTGTGTGTCATAAAGAAGCAGTTATTATGAAAATTTAAAAGAAGTATTTTCATTCGATCATTAAGTACTTTATGTTATAATGTATTAATTAGGGAGAAAGTTATTTAAGTACAAAGTGTTTATGGTCAGAAATTGTGATCATTTTAATGAATGATAAAAGTATTTTTAATGAATTATGAAGATGATGTGGATTATGTAACCACTGCTTGACTATGATTACACCCCTTGTGAAATGATCCTTTATGTCCTCCATTTGAAATCATTACCTTACCCAGCCATTAAATCATTGCCGCAAAGTACCCCTAATCAGTCTGGCACACCTTTCAAAAGATGCTACGCGTCCATGGCAATTTAAGGGATGTATTAAGTGATAATTTAAATGATTGGATGGTGAGTTGGAAAAGGGTGGTGGATGGTTGGGCCCCTATCCATAAGAATCTGTCTTCCTCATTTGTTTCATGCAGAAGAGAGTTGGATTGTTCATAGCTGTTAAGAAATGATGTCGCCTGTTAGAAGTGAACTGTCATCCCTCAGGAAAGTAGAGAAAACTATTGAATACTGCAACAGGCTTGCACTATTGCAGGAATCAGGGTTTCTTCAATTTTTACAGAGGTTTGATGGGCATGACAAGGAGGTGGCCTTACAATTTGCCAAGAGTTTAAGGATGACCGAGTCAAAATTGGCCCCTTGAGGCTCAAGGTCACAGAACGATTCATCGTAGATGCCACAGGGTTAGAGAACATTGGCGATCAATGGTTCAAGAATCAAAAGTTAGAGAATAAGTGGTGGCGCAGATTTGTCTTTGAAAAGGAAATGCAGGTGAATTAGAAGAATGATATCCCCCGCAATGCCCTACTGGATCAATGGCAATATCTCCTTTATTTTTTTTGCAAAAGTTTTTTACCTGTGAGGGAAGCTATTCCTTCACATTTGTCTACCATCTCAGAATATTGCTACATTTCGAAGCGGGCAGACACCTCTGGTGGAAAATAAATTTCCCCCACTTCTTGCTTAGGAGTTTAAAGAGGATGGCCAAGGGCATGCAAACTAGACAAGAATACCAAGCCAACCGAAAAATATACCATCATGGGTTAATCAAGATCTTGTTCAAGAAGGAGTTTGAAGCAAAAGGCATGACCTGGGCAACATTATTAGAGCAGTTACACAAAGAGACACCTGAAGTGAAAAGCACAAAGGACCATGCTAGTCCAAGTACAAGCAAGGGTCTGGTTAAAAACAATGTGGGAGGTTCTTATTGCACTGGTACAAAAAGAAAGAGACCCATAGAGATAGTGGAAGAGGAAGCCCCATCTCCGATGGAGAAGGCGACCAACGTCTCCATTAAGAAGAACCCATTCCCTCAAACTACCTCTCCAGTGCATACAAGTGCCTCTAAAGGGCATAATTTGTTAGTCCTTACGAATGTGGTGGTCCACTCCAAAGAAACAAAATTTGAAGAAATTGAAGATGATGCCTTGCTGGCTAATTTTATCTGGAAACCTTGGAAGAAGAAAGAAGAATCGAGTGCAAGAAAGGATTTGGTTGAAGGGTCGGATGCTGATATGGCGCAGTCAAAATTTTGATAGGGTACTAAATCCCCTGCCATAGCAGTTAAAGAGAAGGAAGCATAGGGTACTGAATCCCCTGCAACAATAGTTAAAGAGAAGGAAGCACAGGGTACTAAAATGCCTCCACCAACAAGTCGGAGACACAAGTCTCTCATCTTAGTAGTCGTATAGCCGAGATGGAATGCAAAGTTCGGGATTTAGAAGAGCTTATGGTTAAAGAGAAGGATGATAAGTATCACAATAAGGAAGAATTAACCGCGAAGGTCAAGAGGTAGATAAGAGAAGTCAGTGTGTGGAAGTATCAAGCTTCCCAGTGTTTTAAGCTTCTCAAGAAGGCAACAAATAAATTGAATATCAAAGAGAAGAAGTCCAAGACAGTGCAGGCCGACATCAATATTACAATACAGGATTAAAGTGAAGCACCCAAATTTTTGAGGTTTTTTGAAGCAGGTAAAAAGTTGTGTGAGGACACACAACAACTTAGGGATGGGAGGATGTTAGTCCCCTAAATTGTCCCCATTCTTTCTTTTCCCCCTTTATAAACCACAACTATTTACCTATGTTTTACCCTTTTTACATACCCTATTACATTATGGTATGTTCTATGCTTATAATAGTTTACTTATTTTTCTTATTATATTCCACATATTAGCAATCACATGTACATAAAGTAAAGTGCAGATAGAACATTAAACGGTCGACAGAAAACAAGCCAAGAGAAGAGCACAAGATGTGGCGGCTAGCCAGGGACAAACCCCATAATGTGTGGGGAAACCCTTTGATCAAATCTTCTTTTATCTTCAATAATTTAGTAGAGAGAAATAGTACAATAAATCTGATTCATATTAGGAGCAGCAAACCCTAGATCAACAGCATCAGCATTAGCGGCTTCATTATCAAACTAGGGCAGACGATATCTCACAAACCGACCGTCGGATTGACTTCATTCCACCACCAAAAGTTGCAGCTTCCAGAGGAGGTTTAGATGAACCTACAATGTAGTTCAGATGAGGAGATCTTCTAGGCCACTTAGGTCAATCTTTACTTCTGCAGTTGCAGCTTCAGTTTCAGCAGTTTCCGGCTTCAAACTAGGGCAATCAATATCTTGCAAACCGTTCATCGCATTGACTTCATTCCACCACCAAAAGTTGCACCTTTTAGAGGAGGTTCAGATGAACCTACAATGCAGTTCAAATGAGGAAATCTTATAGGCCACGCAGGTCAATCTTTAATTCTGCAGTTGCAGTTTCAGTTTTAGCAGTTTCCAACTTCAAACTAGGGCAGTCGATATCTTGCAAACCGTTCGTCAGATTGACTTCATTCCACCAGCAAAAGTTGTGGCTTTCAGAGGAGGTTCAGATGAACCTACATCGTAGTTTAGATGAGGATATATTCTAGGCCATGCAGGTCAATCTTTACTTCTACAGTTGCAGCTTCAGTTTCAACAGCTTCCAACTTCACATGTGTGAGAGAGACCCATTTCTGCACAGTAGAGAAGAGACTCGTTTCTGCACAGTAGAGAGAGATAGATGTGATTAGATGAGTGAGTGCAAATGAGGAAAAGTCCTATTATATTTATACACAACGTTGGTGTTTGAATATATGCGACTGTTGGGCTTCTGAGCCTACATGATTTGTAGGTTGGCTTGATAATAATTCCATAATCAAAATAAATTCATATTTCCATGAATACTTATCGGAATCGGATGATCTTTATATCAATCCTACACCTCTCGACGAGAGGAATCTAATGAAAATATTATCAACAATGAATAAGATGACCCACATGAAGTTTTTCCCTGTTTTCCAATTTTAACACTCCCTCTCAACTAGGGAGAACTTCATCTGCAATCTGTCTATCGGTCATTACTATTCATTCATTAAATGCACTGCCCTATACATCCTGACCCTTGCCCTGCTCTGCTCTATTCTGCCTGTTCTACTTTGTCTTGTTATGCCCTGTACTGATCGGTACTGTTTTGCTTTGTTCTGTTCTGCTCTTGCATTGTTCTGTTCTGCTCTTCTTTTGTCTGAATTATGAAGAAGAATAAATGATCGAGGATGTATCATACTAACTCAAAGTCAGTCTTAGAGTATGTACCACTGGTCCTAGACTAGTCTCAACCAACCCGAAGTCAGCATCATAGTGAGTACAACTCCACTGGTCCTAGACCAGTCTCAGCCGACCCGAAGTCAACTTCATAGTAAGTACCACTCCTACCACTAGCCCCGGACCAATATCACAGTCTCAGAGAGTGTACCACTGGTCCTAGACCAATCTCAACCGACCCGAAGTAAGCGTCATAGTATGTACCACTCTCACTGGTCCCAGACCAGTACTGCACTGACACGAAGTCAGTTTCGGAGTATGTACCACTAGTCCCAAACCAGTCTCAACCAACCCAAAGTCAACGTCATAGTATGGTACAACTCCTACCACTGGTCCCAGACCAGTATCATTGATCCCAGATCAATGAAGGTCATCCTAGCGTAGGGAGTACGGTAGATACAACGATGCTTCCATCGGTACTACTATGGTCCCTAACTTCATTTCCATTTCTCATTGGTCAGATGAAAGGTAATTCCCATGAGTCCCAGACTGCATGGGTAGGATGCCTCGACAGGAGAACTAATCAATCTTGTCCTCACAGGAGAACACATCAATCCTGCTACAATCACCATGGAGAACACATCAATCTAGGCCGCCATGGAGAACACATCAATCCAGGCCTCATAGGAGAACACACCAATCCTGCTACAATTTCCATGGAGAACACATCAATCCAGGCCTCACAGGAGAACTAATCATCCTGCTACACAGGAGAGCGAATCATCCTATTCCACAAGAGAGCGAATCATCTTGTCCACAAGAGAGTGAATCATCTTGTTCCAGTGTGCACCACCAGGGGAGGGTGAGTCACCCTGTGGTCATATGTTGCTCCAGTAATAACCGCAAGCCCTTAGAGCTCCAAGAGCTCAATGTATGCAACATCCAGGACCCTTGTACAAGGGTTTCTTGATGACTCTAAGTTGTTTGGGAAAATCACAGATTAGATCTTTCCTCAGGGATTTGACAAGGTGTATCGACCTGTACATCATCTTAATGCGATGGAGCATCCTTGCTCATCGACTTACTACATCCCAGATGATTTCTATCTACTGGAGCAATTGACGAATACGGGATTCCACAATAATCGAATCCCACCTCTGGTTGTTACAGAGAATCACAGTGGTATCCAATGTAAACCCAAATAGCTCACTGAAGAGCTTTCGCAACCAGACTGCCTCACACGAGGTCATGCTAGCAGCAATATATTATGCTTCAGTGGTGCTCAAATCCACTGACTTCTGCTTCCTAATCATCCAAGATATCGAAGCAAATCCCAAGGTGAAACAACACCCGGAAGTGCTCTTACAGTCCACCAGAGTGCATGCCCAATCAACATTAGTATATCCAAGTAGTCTCACATCTTCGGTAGTGTATCTTAATCCATTGTGCAATGAAGATACCTTAGAAGATTCTTGGCATCAATCCAGTGAGGCTCAACCAAATATGAGCTCAAAATGCTAACTACAAAACATATGTTCAGATGGAGGTTCACCAAGAACATCAATGCGAGTTATGAAACTCAGAGGCATTTCCCAAATCTGGTCCGACATCACTACCATATAACTTCTAAAAGTTAAGATCCTCAGGGTAGTCACAGGCTTGCAGTCCATCATATCGAGTCTTTCCAATATCATTACCACATATTTTCTTTGAGATAGGAAATTTTCCCCCAGCTTCTGCCACACTTCAAGTCCTTCGTCCTTCATTTCAAATTCAGAAGCCAACTCCCTCTTACATTTGTGAATGAGAGGGTTTGCACCAGTTATAAAGAGGTCATCCACATACAACACCAGTATGAGAGGCTTGTCATCTTCAACCTTAAAGTAAAGGTTAGGATCGGCTTCACTCCCAGTGAATCCCAGCTTCATCAAGTAGCTATTGATCCTCTCATACCATGCTCAGGGTGCTTGCTTCAGCCCATAGAGAGCCTTCTTCAACCTGCATACATGATATTTTCAATCAAATCCTTTGGGTTGCTCCACGTAGACCTCTTCTTTGATCGAGCCGTGTAAGAACGCAGTCTTGACATCCATCTGATGTAGGTTCCATCCTTGTGAAGCGACAAGGGCTATGATCGAGCAGATGGTCGTATATCTGGAAACAGGTGCAAATATCACATCATAGTCTATACCTTCCTTCTGGGAGAAACCATGAGCAACAAAAAAATCCTTATACTTTTCCGTACTTCCATCTGCTGCATGCTTTATCTTGTAAAGCCATTTGGAAGTAACAACTGTCTTGTCCTGGGGTCTAGGAACTACTTCCCAGACATCATTCTTCATGATAGACTCATATTCTTTGGTCATAGCATCCTTCCATACTTAATGCTTGACGACATCTGAGAATGATGAAGGCTCATTTTGTATGATCATGCTCATGATGGTTAGGTATCCCTGATACCTGTTAGGTTTCTTACTTTGACGGAAGGTTCCTCAGGGTGTAGCATGTCCTTCAACATCATCAAGTATCCCCCTAAGCCATGAAGGCCTCTTCCTAGAAGAGGAAGGCTCATGTGGATGAGATTCAATCAGATCCATGGGTTCTTCTACATCAGGCATTGGTTCATCATCTTTTTCTTTCGGTTCCCTGGTGTTAGCTTCTTGAGAGCTCCTCAAAGTCGGAAGATTGTTCACCTTGCTAAGATCCATATCTTCGTCAAAGGTGACATCATGACTAATTACGACTTCCCTTTGACTGGCTACATAGATTCTATAGCCTTTAGTATTTTCACCATAGCCCAAAAAAATTACCTTCTTTCCAGATGAACCCAATTTATTTCTTTTCTCTTTCAACACATCAAAATATACAAGGCTTCCAAAAATTCTAAAATGAGAAACATCAGGTTTCTTACTAGTGAACTTTTCTTCAGGAGTCTTGGAACCCAATGCTTGATGAGGACATAGAATTTTGTACATATACGACAGTGTTTGTATTTTTAGCCCATAGAAACTTTGGAAGTCTTTGATCATGTAGCATGGCCCGGATAGCTTCCACAATCGTGCGGTTCTTCCTTCCCGCCACACCATTCTGCTGAGGAGTATGTGGTGTAGTAGTCTCCCTCTTAATGCCAGCCTCAGATATGCCTGAGTGAACTAACTGTAATATATCGGAGGTCTTGCTTTGGCTTGAGGGGAACAATCCCTTTTTGAGCTTTCCTTCGGCACATCCCGGACATATACATTCTTTCTCTACTTGGAATCCATGCATCCCTATTACCATCTGTCTTACATCGGGTAGAGCTTTGTAATGAAGGTGGGCAAGCCTTCCATGCCAATGTTCGGACTGAAGAGTTGTGTCACAAGACATGACACCTAGCGGACTTCCATCGACCTGATATAACACTAAACCCAAGAGTAAAGGCATCTTTAAAATTATTTTTCCATATACATACCTTGCCATTGCTGAAGGTTACCTTGTAGCCTTTGTCTTCAATTGCCAAGATGGACACTAGGTTCTTTTTGAGGCCAGGTGCATTTAATACATCCTGGACTTTCTAGCCTTCTTGAATGGTTGTCCTCTTCCTTGATTCCCAGCTCTCCTCTTACCTTTGCTATTGAATTTGTCATTCCTTTGATTGCCATTAGAGGGATTTTGATCATCATCCTAGTGTGAGTCCTTTCTATCAAGGCACTCCCTTGCATAGTGACCTGCTTCATCGCAGATGAAACATCGTCCTTTTCTTCCACCCTTAGATCCAGCCTTTCCTTTTGATTTAGACCCAGAATTATTTCTTCTCTTAGCATGAGAAGAAAAAGCAGTAGGAGGACCTTTAGGCATGGGCATTTCTTGCTCTTCTTCCCTTGTTTCTTCTTGAATGCATCTAGCCATTAATTCCTTGAAACCAGGAATTACATTATAGTTCAGAAGAGTAGTCCTGAACATGTACCATTCAGATGGTAATTCTCCAAGAGTCATGAGTGTTATTTCCCAATCTATTGTATATTTCCTTGGAGGTGTCCAGTTCAGAGATGTAGGCCACCAAGTGCTTGTCGATAGAGTCCTGGATGATCTTCTATTTTTACTTCTTCAGTTTTCCATTTGTTCCATGCAGTAGCGGATGCATTTGATGGAGGCTCAACAATATTTCCTCTTACATAGTCCAGCACTCCTAGGTCTTCTAGGGTTAGATCGATAGACATCTTCCATGCATGATAGTCATCTTTCTCACGGAGCTTGTCTTCGACAGGAAAGAGTGTTGAGGACCCCATAGTTCTTTTAGGATAGCCTTGCCAATCTTCTCTTCGGTGATTGCTCTTGCTCTTGCTCGAGCTTTGTCTTCGCCTCAGCTCTGATACCATGTTACATTATGGTATGTTCTATGCTTATAAGAGTTTACTTATTTTTCTTATTATATTCCACATATTAGCAATCACATGTACATAAAGTAAAGTGCAGATAGAACATTAAACGGTTGACAGAAAACAAGCCAAGACAAGAGACACAAGATGTGGCAGCTAGCCAGGGACAAACCCCACAATGTGTGGGGAAACCCTTTGATCAAATCTTCTTTTATCTTCAATAATTTAGCAGAGAGAAATAGTACAATAAGTTTGATTCATATCAGGAGCAGCAAACCCTAGATCAGCAGCATCAGCATCAGCGGCTTCATTAACAAACTAGGGCAGACGATATCTCACAAACTGACCGTCAGATTGACTTCATTCCACCACCAAAAGTTGCGGCTTCCAGAGGAGGTTCAGATGAACCTACAATGTAGTTCAGATGAGGAGATCTTCTAGGCCACGCAGGACAATATTTACTTCTACAGTTGCAGCTTCAATTTCAGCAGTTTCCAGCTTCAAACTAGGGCAGTCGATATCTTGCAAACCATTCGTCGGATTGAATTCATTTCACCACCAAAAGTTGAAGCTTTCATAGGAGGTTCAGATGAACCTATAGTTCAGTTTAGATGAGGAGATATTCTAGGCTAAGTAGGTCAATATTTACTTCTGCAGTTGCAGTTTTAGTTTCAACAGTTTCTGGCTTCAAACTAGGGCAGTCGATATCTTGCAAACCGTTCGTCAGATTGACTTCATTCCACCACAAAAAGTTGTGGCTTTCAGAGGAGGTTCAGATGAACCTACATCGCAATTCAGATGAGGAGATCTTCTAGGCCACGCAGGTCAATATTTACTTCTACAGTTGCAGCTTCAGTTTCAACAACTTCCGGCTTCACATGTGTGAGAGAGACCCATTTCTGCACAGTAGAGAAGAGACTCATTTTTGCGCAGTAGAGAGAGAGAGAGAGATGTGATGAGATGAGTGAGTGAAAATGAGGAAAAGTCCTCTTATATTTATACACAATGTTGGTGCTTGAATAGATGCGACTATTGGGCTTCTAAGCCTACATGAGTTGTAGGTCGACTTGATAATAATTCCATAATCAAAATAAATTCATATCTCCATGAATACTTATCAGAATCGGATGATATTTATATCAATCCTACACCTCTCAATGAGAGGAATCTAATAAAAATATTATCAGCCGTGAATAAGAAGACCCACATGAATTGTTTTCCTGGTTTCCAATTTTAACATACCCTCATCCTGCACTAGTCCAAGCGTGGTAATATATTTCACATGTACTTTATTTTTCATATTTTATTTCAATTTAGCGTTTAATTAATGATTTAATTCAGATTTCTTACTTTTAATGCAATTTTGTAACTCATCCTTATCTCTGATAAATACTTTGTAAATAAAGCCACTTAATGTGACTACTAATTTAAGTGCAGGATCAGATCTCGCACTATTGCTAGCACAACGAATCCGCACGACATATCCGGACTTCCCTAACCATTGCCACGTTTTGTACATCGTTGGCCACGAAGACCAGATCAACCAAAGGCATCCAAAGACAAGACTAAAGTTGCAGATTGCTTTTACGGAGGCTGAAGATTTGGCCCATGGATAGCAAATTCAATTGTCTATATTTGAAAGCTGAGAGGCTAAAATCTACAATTTGTTATGTAAACGGTTGACCAAATGGCCTGTACTAAGTTTAGTAGTTATGGCCTTGGGACGATGGTCTATAAATCACAAAATGTAAATAGAATTAGGGGATTAGTAGATAGAGGAGATAACAACACTGTGTTCCAAGCATATTGTATATTTTTGTTATCGCCCAAATCTGGGTTGGACTCTATATTCCACGATGTACTTTACCTTTGCGAATTAATAGAAAGAAGGAGCTCTGCCTCATGCTTTTCAAATCTTATCTGTTCTTTTAAGCCAATGAGTCTGATCTGAATTACTGAGTAGTGTCGTTTCTTAGACGGGAAATGAGTTGGTTGGCTAGGGCCCAGCCAACCCAGCTTGTTTACCCTATTTTTAGTTTCGTATTTATTTATGTGTTCTTATTGTTAAAGTGTGATTTAATTGAATTCTATTTCCATGCACATATATTCCTACCAAAGTATGAGTGGATCCATCGTGTGAATTAGTGAAATTTACTTTTTTGCAATTTCCTTTCATGCAATTCATTTCAGTTGGTTTTCCCTGCCTGGTCCAACAAGGAGAAATGAACCTGCACCAATGCACGTTGGTGTGATTAATCCTTTCCTGTAATTTATTTTCATGTAATTCCTTTTGGTTGGATTTCCTTGCCTGGTCCAAGCAGGAGAAATGAACCTGCACCAATGCACGTTGGTGTGATAAATCCTTTCCTGCAATTCATTTTCATGCAATTCCTTATGGTTGGATTTCCTCGCCTAGTCCAAGCAGGAGAAATGAATCTAAACCAGTGCACATTGGTGTGTTACAACAAGTATTTCTAGTCTCTTTCATGCATTGTTTCTTTTTCGTTCTTCCAATTATGGCTATTTACCTTCATTTTGCATACAGTTAATATTGGAAACATCTACATGTGAAAATTATTTTTGCAATTTTCATTTGCAATAGTTAACACTTATTTTTAGAACCGATAATGAAGTGAAAGGAACTCTTCTTAGGTGCAAGAACTAGTTTCTTGTCACAGAATCCGAGTGCTCAGAACCCTTGAGGTTCGAGCCCTTGCATGAAGTCAAGAATCTTTGGTAAGACACAACTTATATCTCTCGCATAAATCTTTGCACTTGCACTAGTGCAAGCAGATTGCGATAAGTACAAGACTGACTAGTGCAAGAAGGAAATCTTTAAGAAAATAGGTTTAAGGGCCCACTTTATGAGACTACTAAAGTGTTTTTGCTAGAGAGAAATATAAGCATATAGTCAGTGATTAAACATTGATTAGTTGGAGTGATTGTTTTTTTATTTTGATTCCTTTGCAAATGCATTCTTTCTTGTTTCAACACTAGATTACTTTGATGATCCAGTTGTCTTTTACTCTTTCCAATTCGATTATGCAAGTTCTCATTTAAGAAGGTAGGAATTTACATCAGAAAGGTTCATACCATCTCTGGCGTTGCCTGTGCTTTGTCTCTAAGTTTACAGATCCCCTAGGTTGAAAATTAAGTGTTGAGGAGCTGCTTAAGTGCAATTCCTGCACCCAACATTATTTAGATTGGATCAATATATTGCTTTTCAAACATCTTGATGCTTTTGAGGAAAAATCAAATAAATTAGCTCACAAAAGAAATTATAGTGACACACACCTGTTTGGAGCATTCGGGTTGGAAACCTTTTGAGGATAGTTTGAGATTTAACTGACATTTTTTGGAGTGAATTTATAATTTCATGAGTGCAAGATTCCCCTAGCACTATTATACACTTGAATACTTTTATAATGGTCTAACAATTTCATCAATCAAAGTTTGGACAGAATTTTTGCCTCCTGGAAGTTGACCTATCATGATTGACCACCACCATAATTCAATACGATGTTGCATCATCCCCATTACTCATGGAAAATGGGATAGAATCAAGGGCCCTTTGAAGAAGAATCTAGAAGGGTTTAGTTTCAACTCATATTGAGGGTTAAATGGGTCAAATGTAATCACTAGTTGACTATTGGGTTATAACTAGGCCACTAGATGGAAAAGGGGATCTATTTTATTTTCTTACATTTTGTTCCATATTAGAGCAAAGTATCTTAGTGTAAATATAGAGAAAAAACAAAGGGAGTTTTGTGTCCTGTTGTAGGGAAAACCCAACACCCCTATTATTTAAATAATGGGAACCCTTTCTAATAATTTTTGGCTAAAACATCTTTTATGATTTTCATATTAATTAATTGTCTTACAATTTTGTCATTTTTTTGTTTTAATTGGATTTATATTTTGATTGTTTCATTGAATCCAACTTTTCATAAGATTTCTATTGATACTTGCTTTGACTCATTTAGTCAATCGGTTTGTAAATAACACTCCTTTGAAGTTTGATTATTTTCTTGCCTGGACTAAAAAATGTTAATAAATATATGACATTTTAATTTTTGCAATTAAAATTGTCATTCATTGTGAGTATTAACTCCGTTAATTTTTACTAATTCTTTCATTTTTTACTAACGGTCTTACAAAATGACCCAACTAAATTGTACAATGGATGAAAAAACATTTCGGGATCTTGGTAATTTACTCCAATTTGTTATTTTAAAACAAATTGCGAAACCCAAAACCCCAAAATTCCAAAATGGCCGAAGTCCAATTTGTAGAATCGTTAATTCATGTGGCCCCCACTTCTCATCAAATCCTCCCTTCCAAAATCCTGAAATTTAAAATCACCAAAATAAAATTTGCAATGCGATATTGTGATTATGATATATCACATATTGAAAAAAACAAATTTCATAAGTCGTTCATTTAAAAAAAACTTGTGATGTGCTTTGGTTTATATGAGTGGTTAAGTTTGTTTAACATAAGGTTTGATTTTTCTTGGCTACCTATGCCTCCAGATTCCACGACCTCATGCTCACCTCACCTCCTTATCCCTCCACCTCACACTTAACTCAACTCACCATCCCACTCCTCCCACCTTCCATGTTTCCACTCCAATAACTCTGACAACTTATAACACCACTATTCCCTCATGTAACTTGTTTCTTGTTAACTTGTTTTATTAATATGGGTTGATTCCAATGGTTTGTCTTTTAAATATTATAATAATTATATTATAATTTTAATATAATTTGAATTATAACATTATTATATTTTAATTAGTTTCTGTAAATAATTAATTTAATTTGTAATCACAATTAATTAGCATTAATTAAAAAATAACTATAATCTAATTTAGGATTAAAATTTAATTTAAAATTCTGATTTTTAGCATGAGCAACAGAAATTCCAGAGCTCGCCTGGCTTTGGATTGACGGTGAATGGGTGCACTGTTAAGGCACTCCTTGCGATAGGTCATCGATTCAAATCTCCCATGGGTGCTTAGGTAGTATTATATATATATATATATATATATATATATATATATATATATATATATATATATATATATATATATATATATATATATATATATATATTCGAGAATTCTGACAATTTTAATACATCAACTTTGGAAGCTCATCAATGGAGTTTTACTTGGCCAAATAAATCCCATGATGGCTCATTGGAAAGATAAAATTATGGAAAATATTTCTACAGTAGTTTCATTCCCATATTTTATCATTTATTAGGTATAAAATCTAGCATAAGATCAAGCTCCAATTTTTTTAACAAAAATAATTTCTGAGTTTAATTTTTTGCATTTTCATTTGCTCACAACTTCTTTTGAGTGCAGATCCATTCTTTTTTTGCTGAAGCAAGAGTAGGACCTTCTTTAACATTCATAATGTAAAAATTTACAAAAAACCACCCAGAAAGGTGGCGCAGGAGAGAGACCCTCCAAAGGACCCGAGAACGGGCTATGGCAAAAGTCTCAGCCCCAAAAAACTAGCCTTTCAACACAGCAAAGCTAAACAGGAATAAGCCAAAATTGAACCTAAGAAGTGGAACAGAGCAAATGAAAAAAGGGCCCCACCGGCCCTCCAGGCCATGGAGAGAACCGTGTCCCAAAGAAACCAGCCTACGAAGATGGGCCCACACAAACCCCACCGACAAACAAAGCTTACTCCTAAATCTACAAAGAAGATCCGACGAGCCCTAATCAACGGCACCGGAAAAAGTCGTTGAGGAAAGAAGCACACCATTTAACTGGCCTAGCCACCAACCTGCTCGACCTTTCACCGCCGTTGATTTACAATAATGGATCGGACGGTCATGGTTCATATCGCACCTACTAAGAATGTCAGACAATAGCACGTGATGGGGCGGTATTCAATTCGGCCCCACCGCCACGTGCCTCCTCCTGAAAGGAATCGCTGCCAAAATGAGAAAACCACTTTCTGCCTGCGGGGTGTGTGATCACCAGGAGACCTCTCCATAGCTGGTTTGCCGATACTATTCGGAAAAATCCCAGAAAAGCGGCTGCCGGGAGTGCCTGTCGAGACTCCCGCCCGGCCCGAGCTAATGAAGGAGGAACCATCCACCAAAAGCTGTTCGGAAAAGAAGCAAGGCCACTCAACAGGCAGTCCATTGCGAAGGTCAAGTCAACTTGGTTCCTGGTCCAAGGCTCTGCCACAAAACTCTGACCTATCATTTTCTGCCTGTTCATGTAAAATCACCTTTAACCTGCTCTGAGGCAACTCATGCCAATTTGATGCCACTCTATCCTCTGTGCTGATAACACCTTGGTTGGCTAGCAAGTCAGCCAACTTGTTCGCTGACCTTCGAACATGCCTAAAGCCAATTGTACGAAGGCTCTGAAGGTGGTGTTGTATCCTTTGAAAGCCCTGAATCAGTCTCCAATTTTTTGAGGCTTTTTCTGGCTTAGTTCCCCCACTGATTTTCTTGACTGAATTGATAATAAGTTCAGAGTCCGCCTCCACTATCACATTTTGCCTGTTTTCCTGATTCAGGAAATCCAAACATTGCTCCATAGCCATCAATTCCACCAAGTTATTAGTAGCTTGTCCTAGATGACAGTGGAAGATGAAGAGGACACTACCATTCTCCATAACCAGCGGTACTTGGGTTGCCTTTTGAAGCTCCATCTATGTTGTATTTCAGATAACCCTTAGGAGGAGGATGCCAAAAATTGTTTGCATTCTTCAGGGAGATTGGATTTCTATTCAGTCCCTAAGGAGATATGCCTTGCAGGCCCAGTTCACAGAGAATTCCCAGGTCAGTAGTCGAAGGAGGGTTCTTAGGGAGATTTCGTACTATGGTACTGACCATTTCCTTGAGCTGTTTTAAGATCAGCTCAAAAATACAATGGGAAGTCCTCTTTTCATCTTTGAAGATTCGGTTGTTCCTCTCTTTCCAAACATTCCAAACAATGAAGCTCAGAAAGAGAGTCCAAGCAGTTGTGAGAACTACATTGTCTAAAAAATCTCTCCTCCAGTTGGTCAGGGTGTTGCAGATATTATTTTTGTCTCTGTCTGTCTGATGGAAAATAAAGGCAAAAGAATCCCATAGACTAGAGGAGAACATATAACTATTGAGTAGGTGCTCCATAGTTTCCTCTTGAGCCTCACAGAGCTAGCATCTGGAGGGTCCCAAAATACCCCTCTTCCTGATATTGTCCTAGGTCAGAATTTTCCTATGCTGAACCAACCACATGAATAGTTTAATTTTCATCCAACCCTGGTGTCTCCAAAGGTTAAGCCAGGTTTTATCCGGAAATTGAGAGTTAAGGTCAAGGAGAATGAGCTTTGCTTCCTTGAGGTTAAAAACCCCCTCATTATTGTTGCCCCATCTCAGCTGATCGTGGCCCTCAGATTTTAGAATCCTCCTCTGATCTAACATTTCCTTGAGAGTATCTGCTTTAGCCTTCAGGGTGTTGTTATCCCTAAAATCAAAATTCCTCTAGATTCTCCATTTGTCATTGTTATTGGTTTGCTCCCAAAAGTCTTTGACCTTAGAAAGTCTATTGCTATCAGTGTTTTCCTTGAGATCCCTTAGGTCTTCGTTTAATAAAATAGATTCTTGTTGCCATCTATCCTCCCAGAATAGGCTAAGATTTCC
Organism: Pinus tabuliformis; assembly: GCA_031772625.1. NCBI lineage: Eukaryota > Viridiplantae > Streptophyta > Pinopsida > Pinales > Pinaceae > Pinus > Pinus tabuliformis. Next base: position 242,371,433 of record CM062815.1, read on the forward strand.
ATCTCTTATTTCCCAGAAGTTGTTTCCTTGTACCAAACTCCGGTTATCCCAGGCCTTGTTCCAAATGTGCGAGCCCTTTCTGTGACCTGACATTCTTATTAGATCCTGGTTATGCCATGTGCTGGCATATTTTTCTTTCCAAATAGTTGCCCACTGCGCCTCTGGCTCTTTAACCCATCGCCACCATAATTTGGCTCCTAGAACCTTGCTGAGTATGTCAGGGTCATCCAAACCTAGCCCACCAAAGCTCTTAGGTTTGGAGATCTTATCCCAAGCTACCAAGGCCCATTTCTTACGATCCTCCCCCTTACCCCAAAGGAAGTCCCTTTGAATGGATCTGAGCTGATGTAGGACACTTTGAGGAGCTAGGAGAACAGATAGCATAAAGACAGGGATGGATTGAAGGACAACTTTGGTTAGCACTAACCTACCAGCCAAATTTAGAGATCTAAAAGTCCACTTCCTAACTTTGTCTTGCAATTTGTTAATTACAGGTTCCCATATGCTCTTGTGTAAGGGTTTGGCTGTAAGAGGAACTCCCAAATATTTTGAGGGGAGGAGCTCTCTTTGGAAGCCCAGAATTCTGGCTATATTTCTTTGAATAGCAATGTGAGTGTTAAAGAAAAAAATCTTAGATTTAGAGAGATTTACCTCCAAACCTGAAGCCATGGCAAAGTCTCTCAGGATTTTCTTATAGGCAAGAGCTTCCTTGACCATGGGGATTCCTTGCAGCATGGTATCATCCACAAATTGTTGATGTGTTAAAGCACGACCCTCTTCAGATAGTTGGAGACCTTTGACTGCACCAACTACCTTGGCATGTCTGATCATTTGTCCCAGCCCTTCCATCATGAGTATAAAAAGAAAGGGAGAGAGTGGATCTCCCTGCCTTAAGCCTCTTGAAGGAGTGAAAGTCTCCGAGGGTGATCCATTAACCAGGATTGAAAAACTGGGCGAAGTAACTAGGGCCATGACCCATTTGATCCAGTTATGATCAAACCCAAAAGCGGTGAGAACTTTTCTAATGTATGTCCAGTTTAGCTTATCATAGGCTTTGGCTATGTCTAGTTGCATGATCATACCAGCTTTCTTATTGTTTGTCAACGAGTGAACCACCTCATGAGCTTGAATGATGTTGTCAAGGATTTGTCTACCTTCCACATATCTTGATTGTTCCACTGACACCAGGGTAGGAAGAAGGGGTTTGAGTCTATTGGAAACCACCTTGGAAATAATTTTGTAGACAACATTGCACAGGGCAATGGGTCTGAATCTTTTCGGAGTTTGGGCTACCTCCTGTTTGGGGATCAAGGCAATAAAGGTGGTGTTAAGCGCCTTCAGGATAGTTTTATCCCTTCTAGAGTCTTCCACCATGCCCAGAATGTCTTGTTTTACTATATTCTAGCAGGCTTTGAAGAAGTCTACATTGAACCCATCTGGACCTAGTGCCTTGCCATTTTGCATCTCTTTAAGGACCTCACTGACCTCCTCTTCTGACACTAGTCTGTTGAGGTTGAAATTGTCTTCTTTGGAAACCAGCTTAGGTATATGTCTGGAAATATCCCTGATAGATTGATCTCTGTTAGAACAGGTTTCTTGAGCAATGCCCCGAAAGTGTTGAACCAATACTGCTTCGATTTCTTCATGCGTGCTATGCATGTTACCTTTCTTGTCCTTAATAGAAGAAATCATGTTGTGAGCTCTATTTGCCATAATGGATCTGTGGAAGAATCCGGTGTTGTGATCTCCTTCTTTTAGCCATTGAACTCTGGATTTCTGCCTCCAAAAAATCTCCTCTTGTTTACATAGGTTCTCCCAGTCTTGATGATATTTAGTTGCCAGTTCATTTTTCTCCTTATCAAAACCCTCTGTAATCAGGGTTTGGTTGAGTTTCTGCATTTTTCCTTCCACAATATTTTTTGCTTCAAAAATGTTGCCATATTCCTTCTTATTCCACTCCTTGAGCCATAGTTTAATGTGTTTGAGTCTTTTTTGAAGAAGGAACATTCTGGTGCCTTGAATTTCTAAATCTTCTGTCCACCAGATAGCTATGTTGTTATGGAAATCTGGGTGGGAGAGCTAGATATTCTCAAATCTGAAAGGTCTATTGTTAGGTTTTCCCATGCCCTGAATGTCCAGTTGAGCCGGCTAATGATCCGAGCCACGAAAGGGAAGAACACTCACAACTATGTCCTTGTCCTTAATCATAAGAACTTCTGAAATTATAAATCTATCCAATTTGGAGGCCTCTTGAGACTCGCATCCTCTTTTATTGTTCCAAGTAAAAGTACCATTATTCATAACGATATCCACAAGCTTCATCCTATCTATGAAGGTTTGAAAAGAACAAGAATCTTTGGTTAGAATTTTGGTTCCTCCTTTTTTCTCCGATAGTGTTTTTATCATATTAAAATCACCCCCTAGGATCCAAGGGATTTTTGCATGACGCTCCCTGAGCTTCTATAGTGAATCAAGAAACAAGAGTTTACCCTCTGGCCTTTGGGGGCCATACACATTCGTAACCGGGTACATTTCCTTATCTCCTGCTGGCTGAATGACCACTGAAAGTTAATCTCTAGATGCTTCAGCATCTATCATGTCAATATTTTGGGGGTTCCAAAGCGTGAGAATTTTTCCTACTGTATTCTATGCTTTGACTTCCAGGAACTCAAATCTGTTGAGCCATTTACTATGTATCTCTTTTACTTTTTTAATGGAACATTTAGTTTCCTGAATGAAGATCACATCAGGGGCTGCTTGTTTCATTTTATTACTTAATAATCTTTGTTTTCTTTTACTACCTAGACCTCTTATATTCCAAGAAGTGAACTTCATTAACAAAGATTTGTAAAGGAGTAGCTAGATAGGTCTTTCATCTTACCTGAATCTATCATTAGCTTCCCACATTCCATCAACAGCTCATTCTGTTTTTTCCAGCCTCTTTTCTTTCCTGGGATTCTTGGTGCTAATCCTGGTGTGGCTTTTATAGCTTTCACTCCCTCATTACATTGTTTTTCATTTTTCCTTATCTTTTTGGATCCTTTGTTCTGATTTTTCCAAATGAACAGCTCTTGTACCCTATGGAACTCCTCTTGAGGTAACGAATCCACTCCCTCTTTGGTTCCTTGTTTCAAGAAGCCTTCTAGATCTAGATTCTCTTCCTCCAGAATTTCTTGTAGTTCATGATCCTCCATCTCCATATCGCTCTGGGTCATTTCCTAATCCATTTCCAGTTCTGCATCACTCATCAAATCTTCTTTCTGTTTATTTCTGTTTTGTGTTTGCTCCACGTTGTCTTCTTTTTCTTCCTCCACTGGACTGCCTCCCTGGACCTGGTCTACTTGTCTCGTCACTTCTTCCTCTACTAGGGCTTGAAACCTATTTTAAATGGCCTGATGCTTGTCAATCTAAGGTAGTTTCGGTCCCCGTTTTCTCCATTTTCCTTTTTGGACCACCTTATGAAAGCTTTCTTAATCTTTCATGGTGTTAGTTTTACTTATGTTTCCTGTTTTACTAAGAGGGCAATCTCTAAATAGGTGACCATGCTCATGGCATTTACGACATCTAAAAGGGATGTGTTCATAATCCACTGTTTGTACCCATTCTTCATCTAGAACTTCTAATATTACCTCATCTAGCAGGGCTTCGGAGAGGTCCATCTCCACACATATCCTTGCAAAGGATGTGTATTTTCCTTTCATAGTGGCCTCAAAGGCTTTGACAAAATTCCTAGCTTATTTCCTATGGTAGATAAGGATTCTAGTTGCCAATAATCCAAAGGCAAAGAGTAGAGTCTTACCCAGACCGGAACCGAGGTGAAGGTTTCACGTTTTGGGACAAAATTCATCACCCATGGTTGCATATATAGGCCCGCAGCTGCGTAAAAGTAAGGCCCTCCTTCAAACACTCTGTCCTTGTCTTCAATATTTGTAAAAAATACAGTAAAGAATCCTTTTGATCCCAGGTGAAGTTCTATGCTACCTTTTGGTTTCCAGTTGTATTTAATCCATGTTTGTAAAGCTTTTTCAGTGGGCCATATGCCCATGAATTTATAAATTATTGCATACATCTGCATGTGGTCCCTATGCGCTCGCAACTCAAGGTCACTCAACACTACTCTGGGTGCGATTGAGGTTTTGGGCTTGCATTGTCCCTTTGGTACTTTGTCTTTTATATTCTGTTCTTTGTCTTCTTCCCTGTTGTCTTTAGTGTAGTTGCTTTCCCTGGTTTTGGTGCCATTCTGCCCCTATGATTTGTCTCTCTGCCTTACCTCTTCAAAAGAATCTCTATCCTCCTCAATGGGTTTCTTGCCTCTGCCAGCCATTATCTGCTTAAGGGAGGTAGTGGAGCTCCCTCCCTTGCATTCCTCCATGTAGAACCAGCTCTGAAGTTCGCAACCCTAGCTCACTGGCCCACGCGTTTTTTCTTCAACCTTGGTCGTCCGATCGTCTATCCACTAAATTCACCTTCTTGAGTGTAGATCCATTCACCTATGTTCTCCTTGGCCAATTAAATCTTCACAAGCATCAATATAAAGCTTAGTTTTGATTGGATTTGTTTTTATCGCAGGAAAACAGTTGAAGAGATGAGGAGAAGAAGATCTCAATCAATGAGAATGTTCCAACAATGGAAGAATGGAATTTTGAGCCAACGAAAATTGATGGAGCAAATTTATTCTTCAACAAACTTTCCTGTTGAAAATTCCTTTGTAAATATTATAAATAACATATTGTAGAATGTATTAGAGGCTTCTCTTATCTGCAATTCTGGAATTCTAAAAGAACTATTGTAATAGAGATTTAGAGTTGTAGGTGAGAGGAGAGAAAATCTAAGATTTGGAGATTATTGAAGATTTTTTATTTTTTTATTTTAAATTATGTATGATGGGCAGAGATTGCACTACTGCAACTCTTTTTGTAACAACAAAAGTTCAAAGATTGTAGAGGATTGTTGAAGACCAGAGTAGGGAAACTAATTCAAAAAATTGGTATTTATAATACTATTGTTTTAAATACTAGTTTCATTTCATGATGGCAAGAATGTGTTATTTATTCATATTTGTGCACTATTGTTGATATGAATAATGTGTTTCAATTATATGCTATTATTTATCTATGCTCTTATGGGTTGAATTATGATTTCTGAGTAACTATTTACTCATAAATATGTCTTTTAATACTGATTTAACAAATAGTGATATATTGTGAACTATTTCCTCATATTATTGTTTAATTATTCGAATGACTAATTTAACAACCAATATCATTTTATGAACTACTTCCTAAATTTTGTTGGTTGATTATTTTAGTCAAGATATCTCTTAATAGAATGTGACCTGGTATTCAAAATGTCAGTTAATTTAACTACTTCATTATCTTGGTATTCATTATAAGCCAGAGATATTTAAATCCCAATTATTTAAATATCTTTCTCTCTGTTGGGTTAGATCTATATCCGCCTAATTGAGATAGGATTAGGATTTAGTTCCTTGTTCTTTCATTTTAGAATAATTTTACATTCTTAAAAGTCCTCTTAATAAAGAGACAAACTTTAGTTGTGGCTTGGCTGAGCCCCAAATCAGCTTAAGGATCACTTTCTTGCCTGATCAGCAAGACGGTTGATCTGATGTCTCTTCTCCATTGGTGAATGAAAGTCATATTTTAAGCCATTTGGAGATTGAGAGAAGGTAATTGGACCTAGTTAAACCAGTCGAAACCACCATTCCAAACGGAAAAGGAGATGCTTTAAGGTCTGGATGAGGTGGTCATCCCCAATGTTGTTGCAGCGAATTTCGATGCTTCAACATTTTAGCACTAGAACAAGGGCTTGAAACTTATTGTCTTTTGGAGTCTTTGAGTTATAACATTTTTTTATTACAATGGCTCCTCTTAAACTTCTAATTTGGATTTGTATCCACAAACATCTATATTAAAATACTCCATCAAAAGTGATAAGGCTCTTGTCTCAGGTAAAGTCTAATGGTAAGAGAAATACTTCTGCATTTAATCATGCTTTACAATTCATTCAAAAAATTTCAAATTCTACTTTTCAAGGAATTGATAAAGGCATTTTATGAAGGATTTTTACTTTTACATTCTTATTAAAAGCTAGAAGTTGGTGTCAATCACTTCCAGTTGCCTCAATTCACAGCGGGAATCAATTTGTTACAATGTTCCTTTGCAAATTTAATTGCTATAACTACAAATAGGTATGTGACGAATTCAAAGAATTACAAAGGTTTGAAAATGAGTCTTGGATTGATTTTACCATTTGATTTCATTTAAATTGCTTGAGATTTAAAATTAAAGAAAAACTCTTAGAAGAGGAATTATTAGATTGGTTTGAATATATTTTCTCTCTTCCTCCCATTCATAATTCACGTGAAATTATTTCAAACTTTTCTCAATCTCCTTCCAATTTCATTAACATAATTGAGAATTCCAATATGGAGGTGTAAACAAATGATGATGAAGTGGCCTCTATTATGTACGATCAATTTCTTCATTTAGTGCACACTTCTTACAGTATTAATAATGATCAGAATGCACCTTCACATGTCGGTGAATCTCAATCGCAAAGCTTAGATAATTTTACCATTAAAATCCAAGAATATATTAGCAAAAATCTTGAACAAAATACTACTTTGAAATATAAAATTCAGTATACGTTAAATTCAAAAAATCAGAACATAAATCAGCAAGTACGAGTAGCAATCAAAGTTTCCAATAACATGCAACCCATTGTACAAATTTTGAATTCTTTTACGATGAACAAATGCCAAATTTAGAACAACATTCTTCAACAAAGCACAAGTACACAAATGAATGATCTAAAATCTGAAATTTACAATGAACAGAATGCACAAGAATTCTCAAATAAAGACACTTTCAAATTCATTGCTTCTAATTCTCATTTTTCCCTTTATCCTAATATTTTTGCTAATGAAAATTTATTCCCTCTTGACATTAATAATATGATAGAAAACATAGAGGTTGATCTAAATGAATTTCAAATTAGTTTTTATCAAGATAGAGAAATAATCATTGATCATTCTTCTCACATTAATGAACATGTGTTTTATATTCATTCTTGTTTTGATACGTTGGGAGATCGAAGGGAATTCTAATGAATGTCGTGAGATCATTTATGATAGTTACTTTGTCATTAAGGATATTGATTTTGTTAGCATTATGGCTAAAGTATTGTCCTTGATGGCAACCCATTCAGGTGATAGATCATAGTACTTCAAGTCAGCAGCAGAGATTGATGATCAGCTATCAAATATTGAAGAAAATAAGGGGTACGCAGGTACACCTTACATAAGGTGCGCACACGCAGGTTGGAGTTACATAAAAGTGCATACATACCCACAGGTCAGCCGTTCAGGAGGTGCGTACCCCCAGTGCACACATTTCAAGGCAAAGAAATTCACATGTGGGGTTTTCTTATGTTTTACTCTTAGTATTTAGCCGACGGTATTGGGTTATTATGGTGTCGGCTCGTGGTATTGATCCATGTTTTAAGGAAGAACTTTCCTATATAAAGCAAAGGAGATCATTTGGCTTGAGCATGTTTTTGGTTGAATATCTTATGAGGGCTAGATCTGAAATATTATGATCTCTTGGGAGTATGTCTAGATCTAAATAAGGCGAATCTATTGATGGATTGAGATCTCTTTGGCGCATGTTCAAATCTGTAGATCTGACTGTCTGGGTTATTTCTGAAGTCTTGAAATCATCTATGCCCAAAGGTACGCAGGTACAGTGAAAGAAAAGTGCGTACGTACGCAGGAACGAAGCGTTTCAGGTGCGCCGGTACGCAGGCACAGAAGGGTTGCAGGTGCGAAGGTATGCAGGCACAGAAGGGTTGAAGGTGCGGAGGTACACAGGCTCAAAAGGGTTGCAGGTGCATACATACGCAGGCACAGAAGGGTTGCAGGTGCGTACATAAGCAGGCATAGAAGGGTTGCATGTGCGGAGGTCCGCAGGTAGTTCAATGGACTCAGAGCGAGGTACGCAGGCGAACAGTTGAGTAGGGTGCGTACTGTAAGCAGGCGAGCAGTTGAGCAGGGTGCGTACTGTAAGCAGGCAAGCAGTTGAGCAGGGTGAGTACTGTAAGCAGGCAAGCAGTTGAGCAGGGTGCTTACATAAGCAGGCGAGCAGTTGAGCAGGGTGCTTACTTCTCTTAAGATCCTTGTTTATCATTGCTGTGTTCTGGGTTTGGTTCTATTATTGTTGATCTAGTTACTACAGTTGATTGGGTGATTCTCTTATACTTGATGATCATTTGATGCTTATGGATCCAGTTTGAAAATTTATGAAAAGTGGTCCTTGTAAGAAAAGAAGTAGGGGGTTGTAGCTCCCTTCTAGGAGAGACTGGAAAACGAGAGAGAGTTGTAGCTCTCTGCAGGTTGCAGCCTGCGTACTGGTAAAGGAATGCACCAGTACAAAACCATTGTAAAAGGAGTTTCTAATTTGAAAGAAGATAGAGACATATTGCAGCAGGTGGTTTTCACCCACATTGGGTTTCCACCTTACATCTTGTGTTCTTTGGTGTGACTATCTGTTTTCTTTGTTCATGCTCATTATTTTATGGTACTGACATGCAAAACTAATTCAAAGAACAAATAAGGAAGATTTATTAAAAGAGCTAGATAATACTGATTCACCCCCCCTCTCAGTATTATTTCCAACAATTGGTATCAGAGCAGGTCCTTCAGAGAAGCTTGATCCCTTGAAGGTAGATCGTTCATCATGAGCAACTACGAGAGAGAAGCATCAATCAGGCCACCAGTTTTTGATGGGACAAACTTCAATTATTAGAAGGTAAGAGTTACTGCCTATCTTCAATCTCTTGGTACAGAAGTTTGGGACATCGTAGAGACAGGTTACGCTTTTCCTTCAGCTACTCCTACAGATGCAGCCGAGAAAAAGAAGTATGAAACAAATGCAAAAGTAGTCAGTACTCTATTAGGATGTATATCTCAATCAGAATTCATGAAGGTAATGCACTATAAATCCGCAAAAGAGATATGGGACAAAATTGTCACGAGCTATGAAGGAGATGAACAGGTAAAGCGTGCTAAACTTCAAACTCTCAGAATTCAGTATGAGACTCTCAAAATGTATAATGATGAAAGTGTGGCTAACTATTTTCTTCGGGTAGATGAGGTTGTTAATTGTATGAAAAATTTGGGTGAAGAAATAAAAGAGGCTATTGTGGTTGAAAAGGTTCTAAGATCATTGTCCCCCAAGTTTGAATCTAAAGTATCTGCAATAGAAGAAAAGGAAAATCTACGAATTCTTACTATGTCTCAGCTACATGGAATTCTAACTGCTTATGAAATGAGAAAGGGAGGTCCATCAGACAGAAGAGAAGCTGCTTTCAAGGCATCAGGCAAAGGAGATTATTATGAAGCAAGCCATGTCCCAGAAGAAGAGGAAGAAGAATCAAATTTTGTCAGAAATCTTCAAAGGGGCTCTGGAAGGTTCAGAGGTAAGTTACCTTTTAAATGCTTTGCTTGTGGAAGAGTAGGTCATTATGCTGCAAAATGTCCTTATAAGGATAAAGGAAAGGAACCTGCTAGATGGAACAAGAAACAGAACACAAATAAGAAAAGCTACTACACTCATGAAGATAGTGATAGTCTATCAAACAGTGATGAAGATGAACAAGGTAATGAATATAAGTTGTTAATGGCATTTGAAGATGATGATTATATGGATGCTATAGATGTGGATAACCTTTATGATGAAATTACTAGACTCAAGAGATGTATAGAAGAAAAGAACATGATCATTGATACTCTACAATTTCAAATTGATGAAAAGGAAAAACATCTTGAAAAATTAGAAGGTGAAATTGTTGGTCTTAGAAAAGAGATTGAGAAAACAAAAGCTATTAATCTCAAGTTTGTCAAAGGATCTGAAACTTTGGATGAGATTATCAATGTGCAGCGGTCTCCACTAAACAAGACAGGTCTGGGCTATAATGGAGACACTTCTCAAGCATCCACCTCAAAAAGTTATCTTGATGCAGCAAGAAGAAATGAGCAAAAGCACAATGAAGATCATCAGGTAAAGCAGGGACGAATTACAAACAGAAACTATCAGGGGCAATCCATCTTAAGGGTGAACAAAAGCTACAACCAGCCACAGGTAAAATCTTCTCAATTTGGTTCAAGAATAGATGACAATAGAAATTACAATCAATTGGCTGGTAGATTCGATAACCGCAGAAGTTTCTTCAATGGACAATGCTTTTCTTGCCATAACTTTGGTCACAAAGCAGCTCAATGTGTTGCATATAAAACAATCATGACTAGGGAAGCTCAAAAACAAAGAAGTATGACCGGGATTACAAAAAGGACCTATAACAACTTTTCGGTTCTTGAAAATGAAGTTGAATGTTCTATTTGCAATAACTTTGGTCATGAAGACTCTGAATGCAGGAGCAGGTTTCAGCAAAAAAAGGAACAAGCCTCAAGCACCAAAACATGGAGAATAAAGGAACCACAAACAGAAAGATGTGGGATAGCATTTTATGCAGAGGGACAGGAAAATCTATGGTACATTGACAGTGGATGTTCGAAGCATATGACAGGTGATAAAGAAAAACTTGAGTCATATTCTGCTCTAGAAAAAGGAAAGAAAGTCTCTTTTGGAAATGATACTCTTGCAACTATAAAAGGAAAAGGCATTGCTCAGTTAAAAGAAAAGGTCAAGGCTGAAAATGTTTTGTATGTTGATGGATTGAAGCATAATCTTCTAAGTGTCAGCCAGATGTGTGATCAAAGAACCGAGGTTATATTCAGATCAAATGGATGTCTTGTTCGTGATCTTGATACAGGTAAAACAGTGATCAAAGGCAAAAGAACTCCAAATAATCTGTACATATTTGAAGAAGGACAACAACAATGCTATCTGAGCAAGGATGAAGAGCACTGGTTATGGCATCAGAGGTTGGGACATCTAAGCTTTTCACAAATAAGGAAAGCATGCAAATATCAGGCAGTTCGCGATCTTCCAGATATCAAAATTCCTGACAACACCATATGCAAATCATGTCAGTTTGGAAAACAAACCAGAACTAACTTTCCAGAGAAAGAAGGATCAGCTAGCATGCCTCTTGAGCTAGTACATACAGATACATGCGGTCCTTTCAGGAAAAGAACACCTCGAGGAGAAGAATACTTGATATTATTCATTGACGATTTCTCCAGGTTTGTCTGGTTAGGACTTATGAAGCACAAAGATGAAGCATTCGAAAAATTCAAATCCTTCAAAGCCTTGGTTGAAAATGAATCAGGTCACAAAATTAAGTGCCTCAGATCCGACAGAGGTGGGGAATTTACTTCAAATGAATTTTTCGATTTCTGTGAAGAACATGGGATAAGAAGAGAATTCTCTACAGCAAGAACTCCTCAGCAAAATGGAGTTGTGGAAAGAATGAACAGAACAGTCCAACAAATGGCTCGTGCTATGCTTGATGAGTCAGGAACTCCCGCAACTTTCTGGGGTGAAGCTGCACATGCTGCAATTGTTATTCTCAACAAAACAAATGTCCGGGTGAACAGCACTCAAACTCGTCATGAGCTCTGGAGTGGTAGGACTCCTTCGGTAAAGCACTTCAAAATCTTTGGGAGCAAATGCTATATCAAGAATACTGATGAGCAGCTTGGCAAACTTGAACCTAGAGCAGATGAAGGCATTCTTCTTGGTTACTCTCCACATAGCAAAGCATACAAATGCTACAATAAAAGACTTGGCAGAATTGTTGACAGCATTGATGTAGTGGTTGATGAGAAGGGATACATTCCTAGGCAAGTACATCATGAAGACATCGAAGAAGATGAAGGCTACCCCCAACGACAGAATGATGAAGAAGAAGAACCTCAAGAAGAAACTCAAGAAGAACCAGAGGAGCAAACAAGAATAGAAGAAAAGACTCCATCCAGATATGTCCAGAAGAATCATCCAGAATCTCAAATTATGGGGCAGAAAGAAGCAGGTGTACAAACAAGAAGAACAATTGCAGAAGCTTCAAGCTATTTGGCATTACTCTCCTCTACTGAACCACAAAATGTGAAAGAGGCATGCAAAGATGAATGTTGGGTGAAGGCAATGGATGAAGAACTTGAGCAGATCGAAAAGAACAACACTTGGGAGCTGGTTCCTAGACCAAAGGATAAGAATGTTATCGGAACAAAATGGGTCTTCAAAAATAAATTGAATGAAAATGGGAAGTAATTAGAAACAAAGCCAGACTTGTTTGTAAAGGGTATGCGCAGCAAGAAGGAATAGACTTTGAAGAAACCTTTGCTCCTGTTGCAAGACTTGAGGCCATCTGAATGTTCCTTGCTCTCTCAAGTTTTCAAAACTTCAAATTATTTCAAATGGACGTGAAATCAGCCTTTCTGAATGGAGACTTGGAAGAAGAAGTATACATTGAACAGCCAGATGGGTTCATTCTTGGAAATGATCCAAATCTTGTATGCAGATTGAAAAAGGCTCTCTATGGTCTCAAACAAGCTCCAAGGGCTTGGTACTACCGTTTGGACAAATATCTTCATCAACAAGGCTTTTCAAAAGGATCAGCAGATAGCAATCTTTATATAAAAGTTGAAAATGACAAATTGCTAATACTTGTTGTGTATGTAGATGACATTATTTTTGGGAGCAATGAAGAAGCTATGAGTCAAAGCTTTGCCTTGGTCATGCAGAAAGAATTTGAAATGTCCTTGCTAGGAGAACTGACATATTTCCTTGGTTTGCAAATCCAACAAAAGGAAGGAGGAATCTTTTTATCTCAAACCAAGTATCTCAAACAGATTTTGAAGAAATATGGTATGGAAGATGCAAAACCAGTATGTACACCCATGGTCACAGGATGTAGCCTCAGTGAAAATGATGAATCTGCAGCAGTACATCAACCAACCTACAGATCTATGATTGGAAGTTTACTTTATTTGACAGGTACCCGACCGGACATCATGCATGCAGTTGGAATAGTTGGAAGATTTCAGGCAAATCCGAAGGAGACTCATCTTCAGGCAGTGAAGAGAATTTTCAAATATCTTCAAGGGACTCAAAATTATGGCTTATGGTATCCTAGAGATACAGATCTTACACTTCATGCTTATACAGATGCAGATTGGGCCGGAAGCATGGATGACAGGAAAAGCACAAGTGGTGGTGCGTTCTTTATGGGTTCCAGACTGGTATCTTGGTTCAGCAAGAAACAGAGTTCAATTGCCTTGTCTACAGCTGAAGCGGAATATGTTGCTGTTGCATCTTGTTGCACCCAACTCCTTTGGATGATGCAGACTTTGCAGGATTTTCAAATCACTTGTACACCACCAATCCCCATCTTATGTGATAACACAAGTGCAATCAGCATCTCAAAGAATCCTGTTATGCATTCAAAAACCAAGCACATACCAATCAAGTACCATTTTCTCTGGGAACAAGTGCTTGAACAGAAGGTCAAGTTGGAGTATGTTCCTTCTAAGGAACAAGTTGCTGATATTCTCACCAAACCATTGCCCAGGGACACTTTTGAATACCTCAGGAAAAAGCTGGGGGTTGTTGATGCATCATCTTATTGCTGAACCTCTTCTCATTGGTGGTACAAGTTCAGGGGGAGCATATAATGCATTGTTGGCATTATGGAGGATGTGCAGAAGGAGATCTTGGAAGTAGCTGCAATATGTCTCTATCTCTTTCATGGTGGATTATGGTTCTTCGTTGCAGATCTGGTTCATATTCAGGGGGAGCATGTTCTTAGGGGGAGCATAACCCTTTGCCCTTGATGTCAAAGGGGGAGAATGAAGCTGAAGTTTTGAGGTTGCCATCAAGTCCAAAGGGGGAGATTGTTGGCATTATGGCTAAAGTGTTGTCCTTGATGGCAACCCATTCAGGTGATAGATCACAGTACTTCAAGTCAGCAGCAGAGATTGATGATCAGCTATCAAATATTGAAGAAAATAAGGGGTACGCAGGTACACCTTACATAAGGTGCGTACACGCAGGTCAGAGTTACATAAAGTGCGTACATACCCGCAGGTCAGCCGTTCAGGAGGTGCGTACCCCCAGTGCACACATTTCAAGGCAAAGAAATTCACATGTGGGGTTTTCTTATGTTTTACTCTTGGTATTTAGCCGACGGTATTGGGTTATTATGGTGTCGGCTCGTGGTATTGATCCATGTTTTAAGGAAGAACTTTCCTATATAAAGCAAAGGAGATCATTTGGCTTGAGCATGTTTTTGGTTGAATATCTTATGAGGGCTAGATCTGAAATATTATGATCTCTTGGGAGTATGTCTAGATCTAAATAAGGCGAATCTACTGATGGATTGAGATCTCTTTGGCGCATGTTCAGATCTGTAGATCTGACCGTCTGGGTTATTTCTGAAGTCTTGAAATCATCTATGCCCAAAGGTACGTAGGTACAGTGAAAGAAAAGTGCGTACGTACGCAGGAACGAAGCGTTTCAGGTGCGCCGGTACGCAGGCACAGAAGGTTTGCAGGTGCGAAGGTATGCAGGCACAGAAGGGTTTAAGGTGCGGAGGTACGCAGGCACAGAAGGGTTGCAGGTGCGTACATACGCAGGCACAGAAGGGTTGCAGGTGCGTACATACGCAGGCACAGAAGGGTTGCAGGTGCGGAGGTCCGCAGGTAGTTCAATGGACTCAGAGCGAGGTACACAGGCGAACAGTTGAGCAGGGTGCGTACTGTAAGCAGGCGAGCAGTTGAGCAGGGTGCATACTGTAAGCAGTTGAGCAGGGTGAGTACTGTAAGCAGGCAAGCAGTTGAGCAGGGTGCTTACATAAGCAGGTGAGCAGTTGAGCAGGGTGCTTACTTCTCTTAAGATCCTTGTTTATCATTGTTGTGTTCTGGGTTTGGTTCTATTATTGTTGATCTAGTTACTACAGTTGATTGGGTGATTCTCTTATACTTGATGATCATTTGATGCTTATGGATCCAGTTTGAAAATTTATGAAAAGTGGTCATTGTAAGAAAAGAAGTAGGGGGTTGTAGCTCCCTTCCAGGAGAGACTGGAAAATGAGAGAGAGTTGTAGCTCTCTGCAGGTTGCAGCCTGCGTACTGGTAAAGGACTGCACCAGTACAAAACCATTGTAAAAGGAGTTTCTAATTTGAAAGAAGATAGAGAAATATTGTAGCAGGTGGTTTTCACCCACATTGGGTTTCCACCTTACATCTTGTGTTCTTTGGTGTGACTATCTGTTTTCTTTGTTCATGCTCATTATTTTATGGTACTGACATGCAAAACTAATTCAAAGAACAAATAAGGAAGATTTATTAAAAGAGCTAGATAATACTGATTCACCCCCCCCTCTCAGTATTATTTCCAACAGATTTGTGTTTTTCACAATAGACTCCTCATAATCAAAGTCAAATCACATGTGAAAATGAAGAACACTCTAATTCAGAAATTGTTTCAAATAATTCTCATTTTCAGACAATTCATCATACACATGATTTCAGCATTCGAGTTACCATTCCAATATATGATTTATATGCCGATCAAGCTCTTATTCCTATTTATAGTCATAGTTATCTTACTAACTACCAAGTTGGTATTAACAATCATTCAAATTCCATTATTCTGTCCAATTCTTGTGAAAAGGAAATTGTTTTAAATATTTCCCAATTGTGTTGTAACACTAGTGTAAACTATGATTTAATTTTGTTATTTTTCCTTCACTAATTTTGTTTAATTTCGGATTTCTTTTATGTTTTTAGTTTTCAAATTTTAAATACTTTGTGCTGGCATATTAAGCATATCAATATTAAACACTCTATTGATTCACTACCTCAATTAAAAAATCAAGATTCATATCATAATCATGAACATGAAGAACTACTAATCTTCCAATTTCAATTAATGTTCATTTCTTATCAATTGCTTCTATCTTCTCAAAAGAAGTGTCAACAAGAGAGTGCATTTTCACAATATGACCAATAGTCTAATTCAATTAATAATCTTCCATTGTGTCTAATAGATTTTCATCCATTTTTCATTGACCCATATGAAAAATATTTGGAAATTTTTCTTTAACGGAAGATTATTCATAGTTTAACATTTGCACATAACACTAACAAATTTATGCAAGCCATTGAATCTAAAAGATCATTTCCATGATCTAGCATGTGATCTTCTCTTTTCAATCCCTTTCAATCATTAATCGAAATTCATCCAAAATTCTATGATCCAATTGAAATTCAGTTGGAAAGGGAATTTCAAGAGAAAGCAATTTTAAATAATATATTAGCAATAACTATATGTTCCTTATTCAGATTTAGTTTTCTTAGTTTAATTATATTTGTTTTTTTGGTACTAATTATTGATCTGTACATACATGCAGGAATTAAAATGTTTACATGGTTACATTGGAAGTATGACTATACCTAGTCATGTTTCCTTCAGTAAGTTAGAAATAGGAATAGGTTAACTTAAATTATATTTCTTTTCTTATTTGCATTTATTTCATTATTTCAGATTTTCAATAAGCAAGTAATGAATCTAACTTCTTCTAGGCATCCCCTTTCGTTTTTAGAAAGCAGCTTAAAATTTTTATGCTCTTAGATCATGCATATTTGTGAAAGCACTTGATTATCTTACTTTACAAAAATTCACCACATTACTCATACACATAAAGAAATTCCAAGAATTCGCTACAGCTTGATAATTTTTTGATTCATAAGTATTTATAAAAAAGAGTTTGTTTTCACCACTCTTGTCTTCCGATATAAATTTGAGGTGGATGCAATTTGAAAATTCATTATTTAGCATTTTTAGATTAAACAAGTAGGTGATGTTGAACTTATACGGATTTTGAGAAAATTTGGGAGAACTTGAAGATTGATGAGGTAAACTCACCATCAAAATTCTCCCGAGGATGTGTTTACGGGTTCATTGTCATCTATTATTAGTTTTACTTTTTCAAAGGTTATTTCGTATTTTTTTGTTTTGTTTCTTTTTCCAGGTCTTCATCGACTTGATTGTGGAGACTTAAGATAAGCAAGAAGCCAGACCTTTTCTAAATTTGTTTCATGTTTAGGGAAGTATTTATGATTTCGTCTAAATTTTAGGATTATCTAATTTTGCTTCTATTAATTGAAATCCTGATAAGTCTTAATAAATTCTTGGAAAAGTCATGTCAAATCATTATATTTCATAACTCTCCTCATAAGAAAGTTCTGATAAAATTACTTTCTGATTAGCTATTTTGATAGTTAATTAAATTATTAAAGGGTTATTTATTTAAAAGAGAAGTTAAATTAGTCATTTTCTTTTTTATTTGAATACCTCAAGAAGTTGTCGAACCCACAAAATACCACATCTCATATCACATTTCACATATCTGAGGTTCTCAAATGAGCATATTCCAAATATCTTCGATTCCCTGATCTTCCCATCCCCTCTGATCTCTGATGAACCTTTCCACCCGATATCACATCATCCATATCGCAAAACCTTTGTATCGCAAACATTTGACCGAAAGCAGCTCTTAACATTTCCTGATAAAAAACTTCCGATGAAATACCTTTGACATTCCTTTTTGCTCATTCCCTAATAAAATGATGTCACTAATATTGGTGATGTCCACACAACCCCAAACCTGACTTGATAGTTAAATTCAATTTTAAAAGATTTCGCATCCGCTCATAAATTGCAATTTCGGTTAAGGCACATGTTTAAACTTTTGATATCCTGGATCCGATATGAGATTTTTATCCATATAATTAAACGATCAAATCTGTTCTATATCACATATCGGTGTGTCAACGATATTAAATCTCGTATTCAAAATATTTTGATTGTCGATATCTTATAAAATTCAAAGTCGGTCCCACCAGTGAGCCACTACAGCTATTGCAATCCTATTATCACAATAATCATATCGGCATTTCATTTTGTTAACAATTCTAATTTCCGATATGACTATTCTTCGATATATCAATTGCTCCATTTTAATTTCCCATTGCATATGCTCATATTGCAACCTTGCCATCGTAACACTTATATCCATCATGAATCTCAAATCACATATTATCTTCACATCCTCCGATGTGATAAAATCCGGTATATGCCTCTCTGCCAATTACTTTTAACCATTATATAACAAACAATCACATATCGGTAAAGGTAAATCTTGCAGTTTCAAAATTATGCATGGGAGAGAAACTTGCGATGTGAAACATTCGATGAGACGTTGTCTTGTATAAAAGAATTTAAGGCACTCTTGAGCAACCATTGTGGTAATTTAGAAATTCATAATAAATTTGGAACATGGTTAAATAATTTTGATTTCTCTTATATTTGAGTTTTAGATATATCACTATATTTAATATATGAAATTCAAGACATCCCCATTTATGCAACTACATTTCATTATCTTGAA
Source organism: Pinus tabuliformis (assembly GCA_031772625.1). Classification (NCBI taxonomy): domain Eukaryota; kingdom Viridiplantae; phylum Streptophyta; class Pinopsida; order Pinales; family Pinaceae; genus Pinus; species Pinus tabuliformis. The sequence continues at coordinate 242,389,862 of CM062815.1, forward strand.
TTTGGTCTTAATATTGAACAACTTATGAAAATCATGGAGTTGATATGAAACTTATAATATTATGAAAACATGCAATGTTGTGATTCATTAAGAAACATTATTTCAATCTCATTTCTGATGGATTTGATTTATTTCTGATTCCTTGAACACGAAACATTGTTTTCTTAGTTTGTTTCTCGCTTTGGTATAGATTTAATAAATGATGATTTTGGGATTATAAGATTATAGTTATTTCAAATTATTCATGTTTTAATTATAATTAAAGGAATAAGTTAGCTAGTATTCGATAAAATGATACATTTCACGTAAGATTAAATGCAATTATCCAATGGTAAGTTTCATGTACTCACTTTCATTTATTTTCATTAATTTAGTTTTGTTTCAATATTGTTTTTTAGTTTTTGTTGACCTTGAACTCTGTTTTACAGGTATTCATGAACATTTCACACTCCTACTAGATCAACATTGAAGTTAATTCTCTTTTGTTTAGTTTGCTTTGAGATTCTTGAAAGAAGCATTAATGATTCTCACCAAATCAGTTAAATTGAGGGCTTTCTAAACCTTTAACTATTCATTTAAGCATTACTTTTATTAGAAAATGGTTAAAATGTTTTCTGTAGGTTTTTTCTTCAAAACAAGAAAGGTTGCAATGGAGAGAGACTTTTCATTTAGCATATTATCTATCATCATTATTATTCACCCTCTACATTTTGAGAGCTTCATTTTTTTTATAGCTATGCAAGATAAAGAAAAAATTAAATCTCAACATTGGGAGGAATGTAAATATGTTTACTTTATTTTATCTCTTTTGATTGAGACATTTGTATAATTAGTCTTGTTGGAGTTTATCATTTAAATTTGGATTTTTATTTAATTTTTTTTCTTTAATTTTATTTTTGTTTGTTGGTTTCTTTTCTTAATTTAGTTTATGAATTCTTTTTTATTTCAGTTTTGTTTTAATTTTGATGACTCTACCATGATTTATGTGAAAGGCCTTTTTTCCTCACCCGAAAATGATTAACATTCATGGGAAATCTCTTAACTCTATCTATTTAAGTGAGTTTTATTTATCATTAAAGGCATATCCTCATGGTATTATAATATCATCTAGCTTTAAATATTTTTCATGGAGAAACACACATCCTTACTAAGTGATTGAGTTTACTTTTTCAAGGAAAGAACTGATTTGAGTTTAATACAATGAATCCGTCCCACCCCTCCACACAAAATCCTATGATTGATAGTTTTAGGGAAAGAATTTGGAGAAAAAATTATGAAAGTATTATGTCCATTAAACATAAATCTCTATTACCATCCCACCTCTTTCACTCAAAAACATCATAAAATAAAATCTTCCAAATGCGCTTATCAAAAGAGTGATTGAAAGAGGAAGCCTAAGAAATACAAGTAAACTCGTCGAGGCTATGGATGCTCGTTGGCAGTGGAATTGAGCTTGTATGGCATAAAAGGAAACTTCGTCGGGGTACTGTTCAAGCTCATTGGCAGCAGAGCAATGTCAGAGACAATCATGAAATGGATATATGCTTGATAAGATACTCCTATCTCTACCTTCTTCGATTATTATATGAGGTAGTGTTAAAACATATATTCCTAAATTTGAATTCATGAATTTTATTTGACTATGTTTTAAATACTTATCTTTACAAACTCATATTGCTTAATCTATTTGTGTGGGACCTATGGAAATGTTTTGTTGTTAGACGATTTCGTGATTTCCATTACTTTTAACCTTTGGGTAAATTAAAGTTTATTATCTTTAACCAAAGATAACTAGTTCTTCCTAGTGTGTCTCCATTTTTGTAGGTAAAACCCAAAACACCCCCTTTATCTAAATAATGGGAACTCTTTCCAATAATTTTTTGCTAAAACATCTTTTATTATTTTCATATTAATTAATTGTCTTACAATTTTGTCATTTTTTGTTCTAATCGGATTTCTATTTTGATTGTTTCATTGAATCCTATTTTTCATAAGCTTTCCATCAATACTTGTTTCGACTTATTTGGTCAACCGGTTTGTAAATAACACTCTTTTGAAGTTTGATAATTTTCTCGCCTAGACTAAAAAATGTTAATAAATGTATGATATTTAAATTTTTGCAATTAAATAGTCATTCATTGTGAATATTAACTCTCAGTTAATTTTTACTAATTCTTTCATTTTTCACTAACGGTCCTACAAAATGACCTAGCTAAATTGTACAATGGATGAAAACACATTTCGGGATCTTGGTAATTTACTCCAATTTGTTATTTTAAAACAAATTTCCAAACTCAAAGCCCCAAAATTTCAAAATGGTTGAAGTCCAATTTGTAGAATCGTTAATTCGTGTGGCCCCACTTCTCATCAAATCCTCCCTTCCAAAATCCCGAAATTTAAAATCGTTGAAATAAAATTTGCAATGTGATATTGCGATTACGATATATCTCATATCGCATATTGCAAAAAACAAATTTCATAAGCTGCTCGTTTAAAAAAAAATAATAACTTGTGATGTGATTTGGTTTATACAAGGGATTAAGTTTGTTTAGCATAAGGTTTGATTTGTCTCAGCTCCTTATGCCTCCTGACTCCATGACCTCATGCTCACCTCACCTCCTTATCCCTCCACTGCACACTCCATTCAGCTCACCATCCCACTCCTCCCACCTTCCATGCTAAAACTCCATTAACTCTCACACCTTATAACTCCACTACTCCCTCACGTGACTTGTTTCATGTTAACTTGTTTTATTAATATGGGTTGATTCCAATGGTTTCTATTTTAAATATTATATTAATATTATAATATTTAATATAATTTGAATTATAATATTATTATATTTTAATAGTTTATGTTAAATCATTTCCATATTCATTAATTTATGTAAATAATTAATTTAATTTGTAATCACAATTAATTAGCATTAATTAAATAATAACTATGATCTAAGTTGGAATTAGAATTTAGTTTAAAATTCTGATTTTTAGTCAAGGCAACATAAATTCTAGAGTTCTCGCAATTTTAATACACCAACTTTGGAAGCTCATAAATGGAGTTTAACTTGGCCCAAGATGTCTCATTAGAAAGATCAAATTATGGAGAATATTTTGGAAGTAGTTTCATTCCCATATTTGATCATTTATTTGGTCTAAAATCCAGCATAATATCAAGCTACGACTTTTTTAACAAAACTAATTCCCGAGTTTAATTTTCTGCATTTTCATTTGCCCACAACTTCCTCTGAGTACAGATCCATTCACCTATGTTCTAATTGACCAATTAAATCTTCACGAGCGTCAATATAAAACTCAAATTTATTTTATTTTAATTATGTAATTAAGTTTAGATTGGATTTTTTTAATTCCAGATTTGGTATTTTGACTTTATTTTTTGATTTTAATTTAGTTTTGATTTGTTTATTGGAGGAAAACAGTTGAAGAGATGAGGAGAAAAATATCTCAATCAATGAGAATGCTCCAGAAATAGAAGAATGAGATTTTGAGCCAATGAAAATTGATGGAGCAAATTTATTTTTCAACAAATTTTCTTGTTGAGAATCCCTTTGTAAATATTATAAATAGCAGATTGTAGAATGTATTAAAGGCTTCTCTTATCTGCAATTCTAAAAACACTACTGTAATAGGGATTTAGAGTTGTAGGTGAGAGGAGAGAAAAACTCAGATCTGGAGATTATTGAGGATTTTTCTTTTGCATTTTGAATTATATATGATGGGTAGAGATTGCACTACTACAACTCTTGTTGTAACAACAGAAGTTTAAAGATTGTAGAGGATTGTTGAAGACTAGAGCACAAAAACTTATTCAATAAATTGGTATTTATAATACTATTGTTTTAAATACTAGTTCCATTTTATGATGGCGCGAATGTGTCATTTTATTCATATTTGTGTGGTATTGTCAATATGAGTAATGTGTCCCAATTATATGTTATTATTTATCTCTGCTCTTATGGGTTGAATTCTGATTGCTAAGTAACTATTTACTCATAAATTTGTCTTCTAATTTAACAAATAGTGATATGTTGTGAACTATTTCCTCATATTATTGTTTAATTATTCAAATTACTCATTTAACAATCAATATAATTTTGTGGACTACTTCCTAAATTTTGTTGGTTGATTATTTTAGTCAAGAGGTCTCTTAATAGAATGTGACTCGGTATTCATAATGTCAGTTAATTGAACTACTTCATTAACTTGATATTCATTATAATCCAGACATATTTAAATCCCAATCATTTAAATATATTACTCTCGGTTGGGTTAGATCTATATCTGCCTAATTGAGATAGGAATTGGATTTAGTTCCTTGTGCTTTCATTTTAGAATATTTTTGCATATAGATTTATTTTTACATTCTTAAAAGTCCTCTTCATAAAGAGGCAAAGTTTAGTTGTGACTTGGTTGAGCCCTGGATCATCTTAAGGATCACTTTTTTGCCTAATAAACAAAAGGGCTAACTTGATGTCTCTTCTCCATTGGTGGATGAAATTCATATTTTAATTGTTAGGCCCCTATACTACTAGTGTAACCCCTTATTGTTATTAGTATAACCCACTTATTATATTGATGTACCCATGTAGTGCCCATATTGTTACTTTTATGCCACATAGAAGCCCACCATTGTTACTGTTGTGCCCTACAATATTATTGTTATGTAGGCTTTGATTGTATTGGGACCACTTAGACTCCTATATATAGAAAGGAGGTATTTTCATTTGTATCATCCAAGAATTATTCATTTATGTAATGTAAAGGAGGTTGCCCCCTCGAAGAGGCTGAATTCTAAGGCGTGGATCTCTCTTTTCTATCTTTTCTTGAGCTGGTTTCATAACATTTGGTATCAGACCTTTGGATTTTAGGGTTTCGCTGCTCCAAACAGGTCATCGTGGCATTTTCGCTATAAAGTTTTTTTCTGTGACGTTTCAGAAGTCGCAAAAAAAAATCCATTTGAGAATAATTGGCGCTGAACCTTGGGTCCGAATTTCAGATCTTTTCGCGCGATATTGTCGGAGATATGATCTGCGGACGTTGGTCTTTTTGCAGACTCCTGAATTACACTCAAAACAGGTGACCTAGGGAAAATCGTCATAACTTTCTTTCTGAGGATCGGATTGAAATTTCGTAAGAAGTTACAGAAAGAGGACGGACTGTAGTTTCGGTTTATATATTTTTTAGAGTCAAAGGTTGAAACAGTGACACGTGGCACTTCATACAAGTTCGCTCTACTGAACTAGTCTATAATCAGGTCACTGCGGGAGATTGTGCATAACTTTTTCTTGGAGAATCAAATTTGGATCAGACTTATGGCATTGGAAAGAGGACACAGAGGGCTACTACAGGTCACAAGTTCAGAACTTAAAGATCCGAAAGTACAGAGTTACAGTCGTTTCAAGGTAGAGCTCCTAAAATCAAGAAAAAGCAAGATGAGGAAGTTTGATGGCAAGGATCCGGTAAATTGGATACTTCAGATGGAGCAATATTTTGATATACATCATGTACAACTGTTACAAAAGGTATGTATTGCATCTTCATATTTAGAACCAGATCAATTTTTATGGTACAAAGGGTTTTGTTCTCGTAAAAAACTTGTTACGTGGTCAATTTTCATGGAGGAAATGATAGCACATTATGAGGATATAAAGAGCAACACCTTCTTTAGAGCAACACCACAACAATTGGAAAGAGTAAAAGGGCTTTGTGACATAATGGAAAGCAAAATTATGGAAACCAGGAAGCATACCCCTCACAACTATAAAGATGGAAGTGTTGTTTCTCCCAGCCTTCCACAACCTACAAGGGTTACACCACAACAATTGGAAGAAAAAAGAGAAAAAGGGCTTTGTTACAATTGTGATAGAGAATGCACTAAAGGTCATAAGTGTGCTGAGAAGAAATTATTTTACATAGAATATGAAGAGGAGGAAGAAAAGGATCAAGAAACATCAAAAGAAGAGGATATACGTCAGGACACCACCCCAGAGAAAGAAGCAATGAATCAGACCATATCTTGTAAAGCATTGGCAAGAATTACCACTCCTCAAACTCTCAAGATAGAAGGACATATCAAGAAGAAAAAGGTGCAAGAAGTGAAAGATCACATCGAGGAAGAAGAAATGAATCCAACCATATCTTGTAATTCAATGGATGAAATTACCACTCCTCAAACTATCAAGATAGAAGGACACATCAAGAAGAAAAATGTTCAAGAAGTGAAAGATCACATCAAGCATCAAGAAATGAATCCGACCATATCTTGTAAAGGACTGGAAGAAATTACCACTCCTCAAAAGATAGAAGGACATATCAAGAAGAAATAGGTTCAAGTAGAGAAATACCATATCGAGCATCAACAACAAGTTCTCCAACTTTTAAAGGATAATGCCACTTCGGTGCAAAATCAAATGAAACAACAGGTAGATCAACATCGTAGTGAAAAATGTTTTGATGTGAGTGATTGGGTATTTTTACTGCTATATCTCAAGCAAGCTATTTATGAGAAGGAAATGTTGGCAATACTACATGCACTTAAAAAATGGCGACCTTACCGAATGGGAAGACGCTTCAAGGATGAGGATGTGGAAGCATTGTTTTGTGCTATTTATATTATCCAACCAAATTGGATAAACGAAGCAACGGATGAATGGAAGAAGAACAAAGAAGTATGACCACTTATTCAAAAGTTGCAAAAGATCCCAATTCAAGCAATATTGTCAGAAATTGAAGAGGAAGGAAAAATCATATTGGAACCTGGAGCAGCCACAGAAACAAGAACCCGACAGCTATGAAATCGATCAATTTCAGAGTATCTCATCAAGTGGAAGAACTTACCCACTGAATATTCCACATGGGAGGACAAGAATTTTTTATAGAAGCATCAAGAACTACTCAAGCGTTGAGGACAACGCTTTTTGAAGGAGAGGGGCATGTTAGGCCCCTATACTACTAGTGTAACCCCTTATTGTTATTAGTATAACCCACTTATTATATTGATGTACCCATGTAGTGCCCATATTGTTACTTTTATGCCACATAGAAGCCCACCATTGTTACTGTTGTGCCCTACAATATTATTGTTATGTAGGCTTTGATTGTATTGGGACCACTTAGACTCCTATATATAGAAAGGAGGTATTTTCATTTGTATCATCCAAGAATTATTCATTTATGTAATGTAAAGGAGGTTGCCCCCTCGAAGAGGCTGAATTCTAAGGCGTGGATCTCTCTTTTCTATCTTTTCTTGAGCTGGTTTCATAACATTAATCCATTTGGAGATTGAGAGAATGTAACTAGACCTAGTTAAACCAGTCAAAACCACCATTCCAAACAGAAAAGGAGTTTCTTTAAGGTCTGGACCGAGTGGTCATCCCCATTGTTTTTGCAGCGAATTTCGAGGCTTCAATGCCACGAGCCACAATATTAGGCAATTCCAATGAGAGTTCCTTCTCCTTTGTACTTGCATCATTTCATTTTAAAAATAAAAAAATAGTAGATTAGTTTCACCTTATAGTTGGGTTTTCTCTTGAAAGGGCTTCACATGTCATATATTAGTGCTATTGTTGTTTGTGAGTGATTGTTTTTGCATGTTCTAGGTTTTCCACATTTTATATATTGAATGCATAAATATTAAAATCAATAATGATAGCGCTGGAATATAAAGGAATTTACCCTTCATAGAATAGATTTTAGATTATTTTATTATATCTATTGTGATGTACTATCCAAAGGAATGTCCATGGTAGTTTATGGATTAACAACATACCATAGGAATTTTTTTTTTTGGGAAGCTGTTAAAGAATATGTGCAAAAGTTTGTGGTTGAATGTATAGTATGCTAATATAATAAAGGGGAGATAATCAAGACTTGAGGGCACCTATATAATATCTTCGAGTTGATTTTCCATGTAAATGTCAAGTATAATATAAAGGTAAAATAAGATCAACCTCATGGGACACGTATTCCAAGATGAATGGAGGGAAAAACATTAGTGTGTATAACTTGTGGTTAATTAATGGCTATGGAAATTATCATTGCCATTGGAAAAAGAAAGGGTAATAGATAGCTATTAATTTGAGAAATAAAGTAAAATAGGAGAAAAATAAGATGAAGAGACAATAATATGCATGCAAGGGAAATTAAAGAGAAAATAAAGGAAACTGAAAGAAAAGAGGAAAGGAAAAGGAAGAGACACCATACACGAATGATAAAAAAACATCCGAGAAATCATTTTCAACTATTGATCAGTTTTCAATTTTGATCAGTTTTCAGCATTTGAAAAATTTCAGCTTTTGATTAGTTTTCAGGTTTTGATCAGTTTCATCTTTGGAAAACTTTAGTTTTGGAAGGAATCAATCTCCAAGAGGATAGAGGAAGAGCACTTGGACATAAGCAAGCAAAGGAAAGCAAGGGAGTGCAAGGAGAAGAATGGAAGAGCATCTACAACAGGAAGATTTTGCAGGTAACATGTTGCAAGTGTGATTTCCTTTCTAGGATTTGAATGCATGGTGCATGAATTTAGTTTACATTATTACTTTGCTATCAATGGCATGGTATTTACCTGAATTGACAGTGGCTACAACCTCACCTTGCCATTTCTTGGATAGCCATGGTGTGATGGGATTCATTCTTGGTCGAGCTTTGGATTTCTAGAAGATTTTGGATCTAGGTGAAGTGGTCTCAAGAAAATGCCAAGGGTTTTGGGTGGAGATGGTTTTCTCTGGCAAGCCCTTGACAGGTGGGTGGAGATAGGAAAATTCCTCTGGGTATGATGAAGAAACTCTTAGGCATCCAAGCTTGTATTGGTTTGGTGATTTCTGGACTAGTTTAGGTGAAATGACTGTGTTAAACACACATGGACAGCAAAGAATAGGAAAGATAAATCATTCAGTACATTTTTTTATTAACAGGAGATGTACATTTATAATACAATGTTGTGACTCTTGGGTTTCAGATCCCAAGGTCTCTTGGACTGCTTAGTCTTTTCGGCTTCCACACTAACCCTTTAGGATTAGGTGTCCAACATTCCCCCCCTTAATCCGAAGGGTTATGTATGAGTCCAAGAAAAGAGCTTTAATACAAAATGTGCAAAAAATGCATGGCAGCACTAGGTTGAATGTGCTCTATGAAATGTTGGTATAAAGGGTGGTGGTTTAAGGATGACCACCAACACTGGAACGCTTAGTGCAGTTCCCGAAACTCTTCCAAAACTGGCAAGAAACTGAAGTTTTCTGCTAGAGGAAGTGATCCTATTGTTTTAAAGAGGGAAACCTTCAACCATAAAAGGGAGGTCTCACCCCACATAAAAGGTAAAACTTAAACCTAAAAAGGGAAGTCTCAACCTGTGATGGTTTAAGGATAACCAACAACTCTGGAATGCTTAATGCAATTCCTGGAACTCTTCCAAAACTGGCAAGAAGTTGGTGTCTTCTGCTAGAGGAAGTGTTCTTAATCTGTGATGGTTTAAGGATGACCAAAAACTCTGTAATTCCTGGAACTCTTCCAAAACTGGCAAGAAGCTGGAGTCTTCTGCTAGAGGAAGTGTCCCAGATTGCCGACTGAAGGCATGTTCAGGCATCTTTGTCTCTGGCTACAACTCTGAAACTGGTGTGGCAGGTTGTGGCTCAGGCTCGCTTGATGTGACTTTGAAGCTTGTAGATGACCATCATTTCCCCCCCTGTCAGGTACAAGGTGAGAAGATGGAGAAAACTAAACTGCAAGACTGTTCAATACTCTAGAGCAAGTTCTAACATGCATTTGGAATATCTTCTTGGCTGTTGATGCCCATTGCCAAGAAGCGATCCATCCAAGATGAATCTTTGTTCTTACAGAACGTTTATTTCTGAAGCATCTGTGTGAAGAATGGCTGGTTTTATGACAGTGCTTACATGGATGAAGATCAAAACAGTGATATTTCAGATGGCCAACTCAGTCACAGTGTTGGCATTTCACAATCTATTGTTGTTGTTGTTGTTGTGGAAGAGGGGCAGATTCTGGAACAGCTGAAACTGAACTGTCATGAGAAGCAGGTGAGCTATCATCAATGAATCCAGCACTCTGAAACTGAATGGGCTTTGAGTAGTCTGGAATATGAAAGGACAAGTCCTTGTCATATCCAAGACCAGTTCTGTGCTTGTTGTAGACAAGCTGTTCCCAAGGTCTGATGATGGGCTTGGGAAATGCAGACTGAGTTTCTGCATCTGCATATACAACTGCTGCTTTATTGGATTCTGGATCTGATTCATCCTCAATGTTACTAATTTCACCACTTGCTGGTTTAATCTTGAACAACATATTGTTTTGAGCAGAAAACAATTTGGAATGACAAATCTGTTGAAGCTCATCTTGCTGGAACTGAGATTCTAGTTGCAAAAAATCAATCTTTTCTTGTGTATATTGCAGACATGTTTGAATTTCTGAGAGAGATCCTTTGCTGATTTTTAATGTGTCATCAACAGTAGATTGTATAAGAGTTTTCATGAACTCTAATACTTCACTGATTCTGGCCATCTGTCTTAATGCAAAAAAATAATATCTACTCACAATACACAGCAATATCCTTATAAGTGTGCAGCAAATGATCAGTGTGCAACAAGAAGCAACAGGTAGAATTCGAAGATGTTGAAACCGGAATACCAGAAAGCAACTATAATTCTTTCTTTCTCAAAATTTGCAAGGAGTCAACAAACTAGATAATGCAGATTTGTTCTTATTGAAAACTTTTATATCTCAACACTTGATATAGACATATAATCTCAGTAATAGCTCATCAACACTGTCTCTTGAATATAAGTTTTATAGAGTATCAAAAAACTGCAGCAATGTCTCTCAAGCAGTTCCTTCTAATGCTTAAGTAGGTCTTCCACCTCCAGCTATTGCAAGTGCAGTTAAAAAACCACTGGTAGCAAAGAGAATTGTTGGAAATAAAACTGGTGAGCTTGATGTCAAAAAAAGCTTACAACTAAGTCAAAAAGAAGATCTTTATGATCAACAAACCAGAAGAACTTTCATCTACTACAGCAATACAGGATGCCTCTTGCTCTTCTCGGTTCACATACATGGAGAATAATTCCAATTCAAACTCAGATGGTGGAGCACATATTTCTGGTCATGTTCCTCCTGTAGCTAGAAAAGCGTTCTTAGCATGGACATTTTCCACACGAGATATTCCACCAACCGCATCTGGGCTTTATTGGCCTCGAAAAACTATTTGTCAACCAAAGGAAGGCAAGCGAAGAGAGGACTTGACGATCTTTGGATATGATGATGCTTACTTGGTTCCAAGATTGCTTCAACTCGTTTAAAGGCAACGCAGCATGCATAATGCTGAACTTGTGTTCGCCATCAAATACCTGGGCTGATGCTCAACTTATTACAATTTAAGTTTAGTACATACAGTGAACTTGGCCGTGAAATCGTCATACACATTTCCACTTGTAAAGTCTCCAAGTGCAAGCCTGAGCTTCATGCTGAACCACCTGAATCTGAACTTATACTTCGATATGAAGCTAGAACTTGCAGAAACCAGAGATCATCCTCAACATTAGGAAATCACAACAGAATGAAACACAGCACAATAGGGTATCAAAACGCAAAAGCGCGGACCTGGACTCTGCAACAAAAAGTTGAAACAACTGCACAGGGATATTTGTTAAATTCCCTTGAAAAAGCTATTGTGCAGGCTTATTTGTGAGTCTGACAAATTCAAGACCTCCAGAGCATACAGCAGTGACACCAAGTCCATTGGATATCTCCCATAGAAAGAAAATCAGAAGCTGCATTGGAAATCTCCCAAAGAAAAATTCAGAAGAGGAAACGTCTTCCTACTGGAAGCACCTGACAAGTTGATGTTGACATTTTGGAAATATAACATCATAACGTGAAATTTCCCAAATGAATCTTAATCGTCTCCAGACTGGTATCAACTGACCAACTGAAATTTTGGACATCTCTTAAATCTAAAAAAGAAATTTGAAAGCAGAAGCGTCTGCATATCTAAACAACAAGAACCTGAGAAGACAACACTTGGTCAACAAAATGGCAATCATTCCATTTCACAGATAACCAAGAAAATCTCTTAACAGTCCCATAAATATTGTATTGGTAAATTTTACAAAGTCGCGATTCTAAGTTATTTGGGACAAGAAAGATGGGTGGAACCCTTTCTTGGGGCGGCTTTCTGAAATGTCACTCGATTTCTTCAAATTTAGGGGCAGTTTCTTGAAGTGGGATCTTGATTTTTCAGCAGGTTATTCACAGTCGGTATTCCAATTTTTTTTTTTTTCAATTCATGTGTCGTTTTGGGAATTAGATACCCTCCGCATGAAAGGCGTGAGGAAAACGACGATATTTGCTATGGTTCTATGAACCGAGACCCTCTGTTATTTGTACGCAATCAGGACTGGAATCGCGCAAAGACTACAAAACATTTTTCTTGGCTCATTTACGCTGATGATGAAGAACATACAGGTTCAGAACGTTTCAAATGGCTTCGGTTCAAAACGCTTCATGTCAGACCACACCAATGAAAGACCACACCAATGCAATATTCTGGGAAAAGAACGCGGCAAAGCATGAAAGTGGAGGAGCGTGGGAGGCTATACCAGGAAAATTGACAGAGGGACAGAGTCAGACTTCTGAAGAAATGGCAGAGAGATAATTTTTTGAAACCGCTTGGTGCATGTAAGAAGTAGACCTGATAGACAGGGGTGGCAGCGAATAGAAGACAACGGTTATGGCAGAAGGTGCACAAAGCTTATCTTGGACAGTGCTGGTCAGGCAGACAAAACGCAGATAAAGGAATATGGAGGAGCAGCGCAGGTATATGCAAGAGGTGGCAGCTAAATTCTAGCTGAGAAAATATTCATAAGTGATGGCAGAAACCATAAAACAAATGGTTCAAAGAAATTATGCAGGGCAGAGGTGCAGGACTGACATGCACATAACAGGCCACAGGAAAACAAGCGGCTTTGATACCATGTTAAACACACATGGACAACAAAGAATAGGAAAGATAAATCATTCAGTACATTTTTTTATTAACAGGAGATGTACATTTATAATACAATGTTGTGACTCTTGGGTTTCAGATCCCAAGGTCTCTTGGACTGCTTAGTCTTTTCGGCTTCCACACTAACCCTTTAGGATTAGGTGTCCAACAGACTGTGGTGGTGGGTTGAGGTGGCTTAGCCTCTAGATGCCTTGGTTGGTTTTGTTTTGGTTTATCCCATGAGATCCCACATTCATGCTGGGAATATGGCATGGGGGTTATTGGATGAAAAAGAGATTTGGTTCAGCCCAATCTATGGTTGGGTGTTACATGGAAGTCCATGACTTGGTTGGCTTTATGCATATGTTATTGTGTTATTCTTATTGAGATCAGTGAGAAAATGTATTGGTTATTATGTTTATTTTATGATTGGTTTGTCATGGCTTCATTCTAGTTAAATGTTGGTTATAGGCATGGTTAAATGGTGTGCTCTTGTTATGGATCTCATTCATGATTCCATGAGTTATTGAATGGTTATATGAGTTATTGAATGGTTATATGAATGTATGAGCTAACAAGTGTTTGATGCAGCTAGCTTGAGAGTGAAGTGATCCTTCTTGATGATTCCCTAGTGAAACTAATGAGACAATGATCATATATGCATTCATAACCTGTAGCTACTATGTTTATTATATGTTTGTCTAAACTTTTATCATGTGTTTGGCATGTTTGGGAAAGATCTAATCCTAAGTATATATTATGCATATTTGTGATTATTGTTGGAGTCCAGGTATGAACATTCTATTCACCCTTTTTCCTACATTAATCTATCAATCTGGGTGTTTATCCTTTTCAAGGCAACATGCAAAGTATATGCAGGGGCAAGGTTACCATCCATCACCAACCAAGGGTTCGTGATTAATACTCAAAGCATTGATGTAAACTAAAATTAACTACAATACTCAGGAAAAGTAATTACAAGAAATAACAATCTGCAATAGAAACCATGAAATGATAAATGACACACAACAAGAACTAAGCAGCACCTGATCAAAAGAGTGGGCCCAGCTCTCTAATCTGGGTTGCGTTAATAACGACGAAGAGTGGAGTAGAAAAAGGAGTGATATATTATTAACTGGGAGAAAAATATTACAATATCGATGGGGTGTCCCCCTTTCATAGGAATAACCTGTTTTTTATACAAAGCGAAGGAGAACAACATCCTTCCCCAAAACCAGGTAACCGTATACCCAGAAATATACATCGGTTCAGAACGGCACCAGCACCAGATGAACAAGATCAGATAATGGTCCAAGAATGGTTCAGGGACACTTGTGACTTTAGCTACATGGCTTCCTTATGGCTGGTTGTTGCTGTGAATTTCAGATCCTCTGCAAGATGCTAAAAGATTGGTACCTGTTCTCCGGGAGCTACGGTCAAACATGATTTTTAGTGTTGTGAATAGGCAAAACCCCACGAATTTACTTCATTAATAAAATATTCCAATAGACAGGAAAGATAGTCTAATTTGGTGCCCAACACTCCCCCAACTATCCTTCTACATGTCCTCATGCAGTTCGCCACCTTCGCAGGTCTGGGTTATGCAGACTGTTGGCTTCCTGGAGCTGAGCGAGATCATATTCTTCAACCATCTCTGTCCCTGGAACCTTAAAACCTTTTGAGAGGAGGATTTCCTTCCACCAATCACCCGGAACATTATATGTTGGGGTGTAATTTTCCACTGGCAACCAGATGGTGGGGAACTAGAACTGGATCCCCATCCACCAGACCTCGCATGTTTGGATGCACGCCACATACCTTGGCACTATATTTAGCACTTGTGCAAAATTCAGTGCTCCAAACGGTTCCCTATTCCGGACAACTGTAGGTGACATCATCCATCTTTTCTGACAACAATCAAGGGCTTCATCTTGAAATGTGACTAATTGTTTGACACAAAGATCAAGGCACCATTTTTGTGTTCGTAGCATTCTTTCCTTGTTTCCCACAATTACCAAAAATGTGTTGTGTTTAGTGAACATGGTTATTGACCTTTCATGTTCTCCTCTTACTATAAAAGGCTTTGTAACCTGATTGGACTCAAATGTATTAAAAGCCTTCTACCAACTGATCTGATTAAAAGTGTAAGAGGTGAGAGCCCTTAAATGAATGTCTCCCACATATGGGATCGAGTTGAATCCTTTGTCCATGCTTAGTAGATACCCATGCATGTAAAACTCACACATCAAATGCTGAGTTGGCATGTCATGGCTCCTCAATATGCGGAGGAATTGTACATCATCTTCTATTTCATAATTGATTTCATTCTTGATGCTCTCCATGCAGAAGAAAAGAAAACGTTCATGCAAGAATAAAGAATAACAAGAAGCAAGGGAATGCCATGCCATCACCTCTTGTGCTAAGTTGAACATCTGCTCCTTATCAGCTTTCAATTATACCACTTTCCTTTCCAGTTTCTCTTGTTATCACCCCAAGAAACTCTCCTAGGTTGTATATCAGAGATGCTTGGAACATTACAAACTCAACAAAAATGTTGGAAAAAAATTGTGGATGAATGAAACAAATGCTGGATATTCAAGCCAGATAACCACTTCTACTGTGCTTGACCCTAGACATGGGTGAACACCCCCAGGCTACAAGGATTTTAACCACCAATTACACATAGTTTAAATAAAATGTGATGATGTAGAAGACTGACCACACCAGCAGATGCACAAGACACTGTGATGGCCGGCTGCAACCAGTTAAAAGGTCTGTAAATCTGTCTTCTAATACATAGACAGGATGACAACTCTCTGGCATTAAAATAACAGAAACCTGCAAACAAATTCAATGATACATGATAAATCCTAACATAGAGGTGGGATGACAGACCCTCTAATGCTAAACATTAACAGTACATGAATAACTGTAAAACAGGAACATCCTGGAAAAAGAAGAAGAAGTGGACAGTGAGCAATTAACAGCAAAAGAAGATTTCATTAGCTGAAAATGAAGACCAGATTTTGCAGGTATCACAACAGTTACAATCTCCAGAAGTTGAACCTTACAGCAAAATAACACTCATCAAACCCATTACATTTTTCTTTTTGGTATATATAGAGTTTGTTCATAAAAATCTTTGCTAACCTATGCGTGGAGGGGTCATAATTGACCACCAACCATATTTACAATTAGATATGGGTTCTGGATACAATCTGCTGGCTTTAATGAACAAAATTGATCTTTTCTGATATTCTACTGTACTTCTTGATTAGGTGAAGGGAAGTATGAAGACATTCCATAATTGATAAATGCCTGGAATTGCTCGAGGCGCGTCCTTTTCTTCTCAACCATATTTCCTATTGAATGAGGTAGTTGAAGATTCAATACAAACAGTGCTGAGACCGGCGGTGGATGTGGATAGAATGGTGGAGGAACGAGAAAAGAAACATCAACTGTTGGATCACTTGGAGGAACGGCAGAGATCAACTTACAGGAGGTATCGGGAGAATATGTGGATGGAGAGACACGGGCCGTCGGATCGTGGCTGGACAGATCCGACAACGATCGGGCACGAGAGAAGGGCGGAAGTTAACGGGCAGAAAAGGGTAGTTTTACTATCGGGCGGTATTCCCCGCACTGCCTATGGGAGGTGAGTGGTTTACGTACATGGGGAAGCGATGGAATGAAAATATGACGTGTGTCTGACGGGACTGCGGGGAAACCGCTTTCCCCGCTACTTAACGGACGAGTGGTTCATGGGAGTGGGGGTTGCATATGGTGTTGGATCAAGTGATGGATCATCAGATGGTCATGGATTAACACTCATGTTTGTTGGCTGATGTGACAGGTACGGGCGGGCCCGGGCTTTAGTAAAGCTTAGGGTTATGAATTTTATGATATGCGCGAGTTATAAAGGTTATCGGGGTTTATCAAGGGCTATGGGGGTTTATAATATTAAAACAAGAAAAATGCCCAAAAGCCTTTAAACAAGGTTTATGCAGTTTAATAGCATTATAAACAAAAAACGCCTGGGAGGTTAGAGGAACATGGGCTTAGGTGGGTTTTTAAAGTGTTAAAACAACATATGCCCTGGAGTAGGTAGAAGGGTTTAAAGGGGTTTTTGAGGCAAAATAGAGAAAAACAAGGTGGCGGGAGTTATAAGGATATAAAACAAATGAAGGGGAAAATATTAAATGAACTGCTGCTAGCCCCTTCTTGCAGAAAACACCACGGCAGAGCTATCCTTGACCCTCAAAAATGCTCAAACATGTAGCAGAGCTAACATTTGGCTCCTTCCGGGGATGAGATCCTCCCTGTGAGGTCTCAAGAACCTGCAGATTAATGCCTTCCTGATGAAAACCAATTAGCAAAATTCCTAGTGTTGTATTGGGCATGGAGTCTAGCCAAACCTACGGTAAAACTAATAAAATCAAATATTTACAACTTTTAAGGCCAGAGTCCTTAAATCATATAAATTTTCAGAAAATGCCCATTAACTGGTCCTTCAAAAACTGCTCTCCCTCCATACTTTTCAGTATGAAGGTGTTGTTCCCTTGAACCTGTGAAATGATGAAAGGCCCTATCCAGAAAGCATCAAATTTCCCATGATTGCCTTTCTTTTCCTTTAGTGCATCCCATTTCAGAACCAAGTCTCCAACCTGAAAGTTATTTGTTTTTGCCTTTTTGTCAAAGGTTTCCTTGACCTTTCTCTGATGTGCTGCAACTTTTTCAACCAGCTGTTCTCTAATCTGATACAATTCAGCTAAATCAGTGATCCTGTTTTCCATTTCTTCTTCCTCATCCTGCTCTGTTTGAAGGAATTTTGCCACATGGAGAGTTAACTGAATAGGGAATACAGCTTCAGTACCATATACCAGCTTGAAAGGAGAATTCCCTGTGGATTTTTTAATGGTCACTCTGTCAGCCCGTAGTGCATACTTGAGCTTTGAATCCCAATTCTTTTTATTGTCCTCTAACAGCCTTTTAATTATCATTATCAAAATTTTGTTAGAGGATTCTGCTAGACCATTTCCTTGAGGATAATATGAGGTGGAATGAATCAATTTAATGCCCACTGAATCACACATATCCATCAACTCTTTGGCCGTCAAGGCTGCTGCATTATCTGTGACTAATTTCTGTGGACAACCAAATCTGGTGAAGATATTCTCTGTTAAAAACTTGATGACCACATTATGATCAGCCTTCCTGGTAGGGATTGCTTCAATCCACTTAGTGAAATAATCAGTGGCTACCAATATCCACCTGTGCTGGCCACTGGAATGCGAATTGATTTCTCCAATAAAATCCAAGCCCCACTACTGAAAAGGTCCTTTTGCAATTATTGGTTTTAAAGGCAGGGACTTCAACTACTGTTTTCCTTCAAATCTTTGGCACCTGTCACAAGATTTAACAAAAGAAAATACATCAAAAAATAAAGTGGGCCAATAGTACCCAACTCTGAGAATTTTGTGGGCTGTAGTTTTCCAATAATGGTGCCCTCCACACATGCTGTTATGAAATTTCTGCATAACTTCCTTTGACTGTTCTTTGTCTAGACACCTTAAAAATATTCCAGATGGATCCCTACAGTAGAGCAGATTTTTTATAATGCAATACTTTGCTACCCTAAGTTTCAAAGTTCTAGCTTGACTTTGAGTAAGTTCTGAAGGGATTTCTAGCTTCAGTAAGAAATTAATTATTGCAGCATACCAATTACATGAAGCTAGATTTTCAGCCACTAACTGCTTTCTCTCTATTTCAGCTGCTTCCTCTTCTTTATCTGTCTGACCATTTTCTGCAATAGCGCACAGGAAATCAATATCTAAAGACCTGCAATTTTCTTCAGCTAATAATTTGGCAAGACCCTGACCTCTAACCAGCTTGGTGGGCTTCAGCTCTATATTAAATTCAATCATTTTTGCAATCCATTTTTCCCTTCTTCCATCAGCATCAGGTTGTGTTAAGACATCCTTTATTGCAGCAGAAGGTACATATGCAATTATTTTTGAATGCAAGATATAAACTCTGAAAGCCGTTAAGGATTTAATAAGAGCATATGCCTTTATTTCTATAATATCATACCTTAGTTCAGCATCCCTCAAGTTCTTGCTGAAAAATGCTACTGGATGTTCTGAACCTTCTTCATCTGCTTGCAATAAAACAGCTACAATGGTGTCTTCAGAGGCAAAAGAAAATATATGGAACTCCTTGCTGTAATCAGGACTTATTAATGTGGGAGCCTCTATAATAGCCTTCTTAATGGACTCAAATGATTTTCTTGTTGCATCATTCCACCTTACCTCTGCTCCTTTTCTCAACATGGAGGTAATATACTTCTCTAGTTCAGCAAAATTTGGAATGAACCTCCTTACAAAATTTATTTTGCCCAGAAAGGATTGGATATCCTTATTTGATCTAGGGACAGACAAAGTCTGAATTGCTTTGACTCTTTCTGGATCAATCTGGACACCTGCAGCAGACACAACATGTCCTAATAGCTTGCCTTCTTCCAAAGCAAATTGAGATTTTTTGGGATTCACTGAGATTCCAAACCTTCTGCACTTTAGAAACACTTTTTTTAAATGATGTAAATGATTTTGATGGCTGCTGGAGTAAACTGATATATCATTAAGGTAGATAAGCATAAATTTGTCCTTCTCTCCCAAAAATGCTATATCCATAGCTCTCTAAAAGGTTTCTCCAACATTCATCAATCCAAAAGACATCTTAGCATACATAAAAGTGCCCCAAGGAGTGGTAAACACAGTCTTTTCTTGATCATCTAGGTGCACAACAATCTGATTAAAGCTTGAAAAACCATCCAAGAAAGACATTACTTTGGCTCCTGAGACCTTTTGCAGCAAATGCTCCATTTTCAGTAGAGGATAGTTGTCTTTCTTTGAGCATTTGTTCAAATTTCTGAAATCAACACACAGTTTGATTTTGCCACTTTTTTTCCTCACCACCACTAGATTGGCTACCCATTTTGAATACCTGAGAGGGACTATGATCTTGGCAGCCAACAACTTTTTAATTTATTTTCAATTAAAGGAAGAAGCATAGGATTTATTGGTCTTAGCTTCTTCTTGAAAGGAACGATGTCTTTCTCCAGAGGGATTTTATGCTGAATTACTCTTTTATCATATGTTTTCATATCGCTATAATCCCAGGCAAACACATCAACAAATTGCCTCATTAAATTGCAGTATTCAACACTTTTATCAGCAGACAAATGAGTGGAAAAATTCGCATACTTAGGCTGACCTAGACTTCCTATATTATGCTTATAGACTGCAGATTGGTCTTCTTTCTAGGAAGCTTTGTAAGGCACATCATTTTGATCAAACAATCTTTCAAGAGGAATTAGACCCTTAAGAATATGATTACTAGGAAGCTGGACAATGTTGTCTTTACCAATTTTATTTCTAACTGGGATTGGGGGATTTCTAACAAGACTTCATTTTCTTGGTCAATTTTCATTTCAGAGAACTCATCAATGACTTGGAGGAACCTATTTAACTCATCATCTTCATTAAAAACTTTCCAATGGTGGACATTATCAGGCAAGGAAGGTCTGTATTTCATTTGCACTTCATAAACTAGTCTGGGAAGCATGGGAGGTATAAATAGACTGGCAGACACAACAAGGGAATCAACAAGCTAATTTTGGGCTCTAGGAATATATGAAAAATAGAAATAATCGAAAGAGTCCTTGATTCTCCATACCTCATATTTGTATGCTTTCAACCTTGGGTGCTTTGCTTGAAATGTTTTATTTACTTGCTAAATAATCAAATCAGCATCTCCAAACACCTTCAAATTCTTGATTCCCCTATCTTTTTCTGCATTAAGGCCCAATAGCAGAGCTTCATATTCTGCTAGGTTGTTTGTGACTTGAAAAACCAGCTTAAAATACAGTTGAATGCTTTCTTGTTGTGGAGATACTAGCACCACCCCTGCTCCTATAGTCTCCCTGGTACATGCTCCATCAAAGAACATCTCCCAAACCTGACTTCCTTGCTTTTCTTCGACCTGAACTGTTGGTTTCTTGATCTGCATTGAGGCCTTATGAGACTCTTCTATTTGGAGAATACAAGCTCCAAAATTAGTGTCCACTGCATAAATGGGATGATTTGTAGGATTCTTCTCATCACTAATGATGTATGCCAACTGTGCTTCTCTATATAATCTCTTGCTTTCTCCTCCAAAAACTGGGACAGTGGCATAAGAAAGATCATTCTGTAATGTCCCACCTTGTCTCTTAATCCACCCTCTAGACAACAAAATGCCAAACTTAGGAGGGACATCTTCTACCACAATATCCATCATCATGCTCTTCATGGGCAGCTGAGTTAAGGTAATGGACAGATGTTTGATCAATCCAAGGAACTTCACTTTCCTTGAATAAAAAGAGAATAAATCATGATAGGGTCTAGTGATATCAAGGCCTAACTCTTCCATGACATCTTTAGGCATTAAATTGTGGATGGCCCTTGTGTCTAATAGGCAATTGTGGAGGATTTTGTCATGAATGGTCAATGAGACATAAAAATATGGGGAATTATTATCAGCAGGTTCAATCATAGGGCTGAGCACAATGGCAGGCTTGTCATCTTGCAAATTAACAGAGTCAGTCAGTAGAGGTTTGTTTGGTTTCTAGCTCAAGGGCTTCAAGGATAGGCTTCCTAAATATTTCACTCTTCACCAACTCAACCATGTTCACCCATGTGTGGGAGAATATCAAAAATATATGCCTAAATTCACTGGCACATAGGGAGTAATAGAAAAAGAACACCTTGAAGCTTTTTACAGTTATGCTGATAATCTAGATATAAGTGAGAATGATGTGTGGATGAGAGTTTTTGTCCAGAGCCTTGATGGAGAGGCTAGGAAGTGGTTTAGAGAATTACCCCAGAGATCAATAACAGATATTGAAGCATTAGATGATGCTTTTTTGAAGCAATGGGGAGATGAAAAAGACTTTCTGTATTATCATACTGAGTTTGGTAATCTGAAGAGGGAAAATGGTGAATCTTTGCCTGATTTTAATAAAATATTCAATCGAACGTATCGTAAGATACCAGCTGAGGTAAATCCTACTCATACCTCTGCCAAAATCACTTATGCCAATGCCTTTGACTCTGATTCTGCATGTTATTGAGAGAATGTAGATGTGCCACTCTAGCTGATATGCAAGATGCAGCGCTGGGGGTGGAATCCAATATTATGGCAGCAGAAAAGTTAAAAAATCAAGCTGATAGAAGGAGGCAGAGAGGTCAGGCTTCTACCTCCTCTAGTTCATCTTCAGAGCCAAAATTGGACAAAATGACTAAGATGATAGAGTCATTGGTTGCTGAAATTTCTAAGCTGAAAGTTGAATAGAATTCAGGGAAAACAAGGCAGTAGAATACATTTTCTCCAAGAAACCCCAATCCATTCAAAAGAGCAAATGGGCAGTTACAAATAGTGCAGAGGAGTGAAGAAGCAAAGGAAGAACTTAAAGTAAAAGCTCCTTTCCAAAATGTAGTCATGGAGGAAGAACAATTTGAAGAAGATGAAGATGAAATTCACTGCATGGAAGATAAAGGTAGTGCTGCATTTTTGACATTGGCTGAGTATGAACAATCATTGCTGCAGGAACAACACAATCAAGAATGGGACAGAGGAGATGTTCTACAAACTAGTGAACAACATAAGAGATATAACCTGAGATCCAATGTAAAGAATGTCAAAGAAAACCCTGCCCAAAGGGCTGCTGTCCAAGCAGAATCACTCAAGGGTGAACACCTCCAGACTACAAGGTTTTTAACCACCAATTACTCACAGTTTAAATAAAATGTGATGATGGAGAAGACTGACCACACCAACAGATGCACAGGACCCTGTGATGGCCGGCTGCAACCAATTAAAAGGTCTGTAAATCTATTTTCTAATACATAGACAGGATGACAGCTCTCTGGCATTAAAATAACATAAACCTGCAAACAAATTCAATGATACATGCTAAATACTAACAGAGAGGCGGGATGACAGCCCCTCTAATGCTAAACATTAACATCACATGAATAACTATAAAACAGGCACAGCCTGGAACAAGAAGAAGAAGTGGACAATGAGCAATTAACAACAAAAGAAGCTTGCATTAGCTGAAAATGAAGACCAGACGCTGCAGGTATCACAGTGGTTACAATCTCCAGAAGTTGAACCTTATAGCAAAATAACACTCATCAACCCCATTACATCTTGATTTTTGGTATATATAGAGTTTGTTCACAAAAATCTCTGCTAGCCTATGTGTGGAGGGGTCATAACTGACCACCAACCGCATTTACAATTAGATATGGGTTTTGGATACAATCTGCTGGCTTTAATGAACAAAATTGATCTTTTCTGATATTCTGTTGTACTTCTTGATCAGGTGAAGGGAAGTACGAAGACATTCCATAACTGATAAATGCCTGGAATTGCTCGAGGCGCGTCCTTTTCTTCTCGGCCATATTTCCTATTGAATGAGGTAGTTGAAGATTCAATATGTTGGGTCTCTATAATACTAGTGATTACCCCATTACTATTGTAGTTATACCCCTTATTTATATTGTTGTGCCCCTATTACCCCCATGTTGTTATTTCTGTGCCCCATAGAACTCCTCTATTGTTATTTTTGTGGCTTTATATTATTATTGTTAGGTCGACTGGATTATATTGTGACTCCTTAGAATCCTATATATAGAAAGGAGGTTTTGTCATTTGTATCATCCAAGAATTGTTCATTTATGTAATGTAAAGGAGGTTGCCCCCTTGAAGAGGCTGAATTCTAAGGCGTTGGTCTATCTTTTCTATCTTTTCTTGAGCTTGTTTCATAACATTTGGTATCAGAGCTTTGGATTCTAGGGTTTCACTGCTCCAAACAGGTCATCGTGGAATTTTTGCTATAACTTTTTTTATGTGAAGTTTCAGACGTCACAAAAAAATCCCAGTTGAGAAGAAATCGCGCTGAACATTGGGTCCGAATTTCAGAGCTCTTCGCGCGACATTTGCGGAGATATGATCTAAGGAAGTTGGTCCTTTTGCAGAATCCTGAATTACATTCAAAACATGTGACCTAGGGAAAATCGTCATAACTTTCTCTCTGAGGATTGGAGTGAAATTTTGTAAGATGGTACAGAAAGAGGACGGACTGTAGTTGCTTGTATGCATGTTTCAGATCTAGAGGTTGAAACAGTTACTCGTGGCATGTCATACAAGTTCGCTCTACTGAATTAGTCTAGAAGCAAGTCACTATGGGAGATTTCACATAAATCTTCCTTGGAGAATCCAATTTGGGTCAGACTTGTGGAATTGGAAAGAGGACGTAGAAGGCTACTATAGGTCACAATTTCAGAACTAGATGATCCTAAATTATAGAGATACATCAGATTCAATATCAGGCTTCTACAAAGTGAAAAAAGGTGTGTAGTTTTTTTTAAATTTTTTCCTAAGCTTGGTTTAACGGAATTCAAAGGGCATAGTAAAGCATTATTATCGGTAACTGATTACCCGAGGAAAGAAAAGGAAAACACCTAGTAAGGAACCTAAAAGCTCTAGCATGACTCATGAAGAAGAGGAAGAAATGCTACATGATATATCAAAATTACAAGAACAAGTGCAACAAATGTCACGCTCACAAAAGCTAACAGAAGCTAAGATAAATGGCGTGGAATCTAAGATAAATGGCGTGGAATCGAAGATAAATGGCGTGGAATCTAAGATAAAGGGCATGGAAGCTAAAATATATGATTCAAAGACAGATTTGAAGACAGACATGGTAGATTTGAAGACAGATTTGAAGACAGACATGGCATATTTGAAGACAGATTTGACAAATTTTCTACAAGAAATACTTACTAATGGTGAAAAGGTTGTAAAGGAAACTCATGATGTGAACAAAAGTAATGTTAATCATGATACCATAGACTCTAATGTTGGATCGAAGACCCACCATATTCCAAAAATCGATATGAGGAAGTTTGATGGCAAGGATCCCGCCACATGGATATTACAGATGGAGCAGTTCTTCGATCTCAATAATGTGCAAAACACACAAAAGGTACGTATGGAAACTATATATTTGGAACCAAATCAATTTGTATGGTATCAATGGCTTTGCTCTCGTAAACAATTTATCACTTGGGCAATTTTTACGGAAGAATTGATAGCACATTATGAAGATACAAAAAGAAACACTTTTTTTAGCCAATTGATAAGTCTCAAACAAAAGGGTTCAGTAATGGAGAAAATTGAGGAGTTCCAAAAATTGAACATTAGGGTAAAAGATATTCCAGAGGAGCATAGGATTGATGTGTTCATAGGGTCTTTAAAGGATAATATCCAACATGATGTTCGCCTTTGGGAACCTGATTCATTAGAGAAGGCATTCAGGTTAGCAAGAAAAATGGAAAGCAAAATTATGGCAACCAGGAAGCATACCACTCACAACTATAAAGACGGAAGTGTTGTTGCCCCTAGTCTTCCACAACCTATAAGGTTGACACCACAACAATTGGAAGAAAAAAGAGCAAAAGGGTTTTGTTACAGTTGTGATAGAAAATACACTAAAGGTCATAAGTGTGCTGAGAAGAAATTATTCTACATAGATTGTGAAGAGGAAGAAGAAAAGGAGCAAGAAAGGTCAAAAGAAGAAGATATACTCCAGGAACAAAGCCTAGATGAAGAACAAATAAATCCGACCATATCTTGTAATGCATTGGCAGAAATTACCACTCCTCAAACCATCAAGATAGAAGGAAAAATCAAGAAGAAAAAGGTAATAGTGTTGATTGATTCAGGAAGCACCCACAATTTTATTCATTGTAGGGTAGCAAAAGAATTGAATTGCTTCCTATATCCAGCACCAGAGTGTCAAGTGATGATTGCAAATGGAGGAACAATAAATTTCTTTGGAAGGTGCCATAATATCAAGCTATCCATGGGAGAATATGTATTGACTAGCCCAATGCTTTCCATTCCAATGGGAGGTGTTGATGTTGTACTAGGAGTCCAATGGCTACAATCCTTGGGTACAATAGCTTTTAATTTTCAAGAACTTTTCATCAAATTTTCTACAGAAGGAAAGGAATTTGAATTAAGGGGTATTGCAGGGAAACTAGGAAAGATAATCAGCTCTAATGGTATGACAAAGCTTCTAAAAAAGGAGCAAAGAGGTGTAATTGCACAATTATGTTCGCTAGATGTTTCCACATCGGAATCATCTATTTCTCCAGATCTCCAAAAAGTCCTGGACAATCATTCCAAGTTATTTGAGACTCCCAAAGGTCTCCCACCTATGCGTGATCATGATCATGCTATTCATCTGATTCCAAGAAGTTTTCATCCAAACATCAGGCCATACAGATATCCCTATGTCCAAAAAAGTGAAATTGAACGTATATGCTAGAGGCTGGTATAATTCAACCAAGTCAAAGTTCTTTCTCTGCTCCAGTAGTATTGGTGCACAAGAAGGATGGATCATGGCGCATGTGTCCGGATTATAGGGAGCTCAACAAGCTCACTATTAAAGATAAGTTCCCCATTCCTGTCATTGATGAATTACTGGATGAATTGCATGGATCAATTTACTTCACCAAGTTGGATCTTCGTTCAGGATATCATCAAATCAGAATGAAGATTGAAGACATTCTAAAAACGACATTTAGAACTCATGAGGGTCATTATGAATTTTTGGTCATGCCTTTTGGCCTTACCAATGCACCTTCAACATTTCAAGGTTTGATGAATTCAATTTTCAAACCATTCCTTAGAAAATTTGTGTTAGTATTTTTTGATGATATACTAATCTACAGCAAGTCTTGGAAGGATCATGTTGAACATGTTGAAAGGGTGCTACAACTATTGGAGGAGAAACAATTATATGCAAAAAGATCCAAATGTTTCTTTGGAGTCCAGGAGGTGGAATATTTGGGTCATATTGTATCTCATGAAGGAGTTAAGGTAGACCCTAGCAAAATTAAAGCCATTAAGGAATGGAAAATCCCCACATCCATAAAGCATCTGCGAGGATTTCTTGGGTTGACAGGGTATTATCGCAAGTTTGTTAAGAATTATGGGAGAATAGCAGCACCTCTAACAACATTATTGAAGAAAGATGCATTTTCATGGACTCCGGAAGCAACAAAGGCTTTTGAACATCTTAAAGAGGCAATGTGCCAAGCACCGGTCTTAGCTACACCGGACTTCACAAAAACCTTTATTGTGGAATGTGATGCTTCAGGAAATGGAATTGGTGTTGTTCTAATGCAAGATGAAAGACCCATTGCTTTTGAAAGTCGTCCAATCAAGGGAAAGTTTTTAAGCAAAGCTATTTATGAGAAGGAAATGTTGGCAATACTCCATGCACTTAAGAAATGGCGACCCTACCTAATGGGAAGACACTTCAAGGTAAAAACAAATCATGATAGCCTTAAATACTTTTTAGAACAAAGATTATCCTCTGAAGAGCAACAAAAGTGGGTCACAAAGATGTTGGGTTATGACTTTGAAATCATCTACAAAAAAGGGAAGCAAAATGTGGTGGCAGATGCACTCTCAAGAAAGGATGAGGATGTGGAAGCATTTTTGTGCGCCATTTCTATTATCCAACCAGATTGGATAAATGAAGCAAGGAAGGAATGGAAGAATGACGAAGAAGTGTGGGCACTTATTCAAAAGCTACAACAAGATTCCAGTACGTCTGATACATTTAGCTGGCAAAATGATTCGTTATGGTACAAAGATCGCTTATACCTCTGTAAGAATTCCCAGCTAAAACAAAAGATTCTTATGGAATTGCACACTTCTCCCTTAGGAGGGCACTCAGGATTTTTAAAAACTTACCACAGGGTTAAGAAGGAATTTTTTTGGGATGGCCTTAAATCAGATATTCAAAAGTTTGTGGCGGAATGTTTGGTTTGCCAACAAAATAAAGTTGAAACAATTAAGACACCGGGTCTATTACAACCTTTATCCATTCCAAGCCAACGTTGGGAGGAGGTTTCAATGGATTTTATCACAGGTTTACCCAAGTCTGAGGGAAAGAGTGTCATCATGGTGGTAGTTGACAGACTTACCAAGTATGCACACTTTTGTGCATTATCACATCCATTTAAAGCCAGTACAGTTTCTACTGCATTTATGGAAACAATTCAAAAGCTACATGGAAACCCAAAGATTATTGTAAGTGACAGAGATCCCATTTTCACTGGAAATTTTTGGACAGAATTATTTTCTTGTCTTGGTACTCAGTTAGCTCATAGCTCGTGTTATCATCCTCAATCTGATGGGAAAACTGAGATAGTAAACAAATGTTTGGAAGGATATCTTCGTTGCTTTGTATCTGATAAATAGACACAATGGGTCAAATGGTTGCCTCTGGCTGAATGGTGGTATAACACTTCCTTCCATACAGAAACAAAAATGACCCCATTTATGGCACTTTATGGGTATAAACCACCATCCATCACATCATATTTAAGATAAAATTCTAAGGTTCAGGCAGTGGAACATCACATCGAACATCAACAACAAGTCCTCCAACTCTTAAAGGATAACCTCGTGTTGGCACAAAATAGAATGAAACAACAGACATATCAACATTGCAGTGAAAGAAGTTTTGATGTAGGTGATTGGGTATTCCTACGGCTACAACCATATAAGCAAATGTCCCTAAAGCAAGCTAAGAAGGATAATAAATTATCACCAAAGTATTATGGTCCATACAAGGTGTTGCAAAAGATTGGTACTATGGCATACAAATTGGAGCTTCCTGCAGCTTCTCGATTGCACCCAGTTTTCCATGTTTCATGTTTAAAGAAGGTTATAGGCGACAAGCTCCCAGTTCAAACAATATTTCCAGAACTTGATGAGGAAGGAAAAATTATATTGGAACCGAAAGCAGTCACAGAAACAAGAACTCAACAGCTACGAAATCGATCAATTTCAGAGTATCTTATCAAGTGGAAGAACTTATCCACTGAAGATTCCACATGGGAGGATGAGAATTTTATGCAAAAGTATCCAGAACTACTCAAGCGTTGAGGACAACACTTTTTTGAAGGAGAGGGGCATGTTGGGTCCCTATAATACTAGTGATTACCCCATTACTATTGTAGTTATACCCCTTATTTATATTGTTGTGCCCCTATTACCCCCATGTTGTTATTTCTGTGCCCCATAGAACTCCTTTATTGTTATTTTTGTGGCTTTATATTATTATTGTTAGGTCGGCTGGATTATATTGTGACTCCTTAGACTCTTATATATAGAAAGGAGGTTTTGTCATTTGTATCATCCAAGAATTGTTCATTTATGTAATGTAAAGGAGGTTTCCCCCTCGAAGAGGCTGAATTCTAAGGCGTTGATCTATCTTTTCTATCTTTTCTTGAGCTAGTTTCATAACACAATACAAATAGTGCTGAGACCGACGGTGGACATGGACAGAATGGTGGAGGAATGGGAAAAGAAACATCAACCGTTGGATCACTTAGAGGAACGGCGGATATCAACTTACAGGATGTATCAGGAGAATATGTGGACGGAGAGACATGGGCCGTCAAATCATGGCTGGACAGATCCGACGGCGATTGGGCACGAGACAAGGGTGGAAGTTAATGGGCAGAAAAGGGCAGTTTTACTATTGGGTGGTATTCCTCGCACCGCCTATGGGAGGTGAGTGGTTTACGTACATGGGGAAGCGATGGAATGAAAATGTGATGCGTGTCTGATGGGCTGCAGGGAAACCACTTTCCCGGCTGCCTAACGGATGAATGGTTCACGGGAGCGGGGGTTGCGTATGGTGTTGGATCAAGCAATTGATCATCGGACGGTCATAGATTAATGCTCATGTTTGTTGGCTGATGTGATAGGTACAGGCGGGCCCGGGCTTTATTAAAGCTTAGGGTTTTGAATTTTATGATATGCGTAGGTTATAAAGGTTATCAAGGTTCAAGGGTTATGGGGGTTTATAATATTAAAACAAGAAAAGTGCCCAAAATCCTTTAAACAAGGTTTATGCGGTTTAATAGCATTATAAACAAAAAGTCGCCTGGGAGGTTAGAGGAACATGGGTTTAGGAAAGTTTTTATAGTGTTAAAACAACATATGCCCGGGAGTAGGTAAAAGGGTTTAAAGGGGTTTTGGAGGAAAAACAGAGAAAAAAAAGGTGGCAGGAGTTATAAGGATATAAAACAAATGAAGGGGAAAAGATTAAATGAACTACTGCTAACCCCTCCTTGCAGAAAACACCACGGTAGAGCTGTCCTTGACCCTAAAAAATGCTCAAACTTGTAGCAGAGCTAACATCTCCATCCTGATCTGCTACTTTGCATGCCTCAACCTCATGACATCTATATGCTCCACATATTCAAAAATGGTTGTGGAGGCTCGTTCCTGAGTTCTTTTTACCTTGCTTTGATACCGTGATGTAGTAGATTTCCAAGTTTGCACTTCGGCTATTAGGGCATGTTCACGGTCTTCAAACAGTTGTTTGACTGGGTCGGTTTGAGTAGCAGCAAAAGTTGTGGCTATCTAGTCCACCTGAGTCCTTACTTCAACTACTGTGGCTTGGGACTTTTTGGCCTGCCGCTTGTATTTCTTCACCCGCTTCTACAATTTATGTACTTGTTTTCTCAACTTCCTAACCTCTATCTTGAGCCGCATTGTTTCTCTGAATTGCAGCTGGTATTTTTGTTTGACAGGTAGTCTTCGTTGTTCACACAACTCCACCCATTCTTGCTTAACCAAAACCTCTTCAGCTTCTACAACTGGTTCAGCTAGAGGTAAATCCCTCGAGAAAGCTTCTGCTATGCTAACTACCGGGTTTCCTTCCATTTCCCATTCTTCCTCAATTATTTCTTGTTTTACGGCCTTCTCGTCTACCCTTACCACTGGCTCATTCGTCGGGACCGCTTCGCTTGGTCCCTCCTCTTCACCAACAATTGCTTCCTTTTTTTGTGTGATCACTACAACCAGTGGTGCCCTTGTGAGATGATCACCAGTTAATATTTCTACTAGAACCCCTCTAGGTTCCCTTGCCTCAGGGACATCTACCACTTCTTCCCTTTCGGGCTCCGAGATGTTTATCACCTGGGTAGCATATATCCCACCCGGTTGTTGCCTTTGTAATGTTTTAGGCTCCTTTTCTCCGAGCTATCCTTCAAAAGGGTCCTGTTGGGAGTCCACAGTCAACAATCCTCCAGCACCTCTTCTTCTAGTTGACTCATCAAATTTCAAAGCAGGAGGAACGACAATATCTTCTTTTGTGTGTTAGGGGGAAGGAGATACCCTTTCTCCTCTTGGGATAGAACAGAAAAAGGAAAATTGGCAGGGATCTTCATTTTGGCCTTCGATAATTCTGTTCTAGGTCGTGTCCTTTCTAGTCCAGTGTCTGGTCTCGAGGTTGACGCTGGTTCTTATGGCGCAGTGCCAGCCTCATGCCCTAATTCCCTTATAACTCCCTCCATAGTTTCCATCGTTCTCCCAACTCTAAGTTCTTCTCGTCCTGGTTCGCCCTCCTCCATTGGTTCTATGGTCAGGGTGGCCACGACCTCTTCTTCATTTGGACTGTCTTCCTCCACTGGTTCCACAGTGGTGGAAGGTTCTTGTGGGGTACCTATGGCCGCAATATCAACCCATTCTCCCGTCCTTGCTTGTTGTGGTACCTCTTCTATTGTTGTTATGTTGTCGATTTGCTCTACTAGCTCCACAATTGAGGCTGGTTCTTGTGGAACAGCCTTGGCTATGGTACTAGTAGGCCTTTCTATGCTGACTCCTCCATCTGCCATTAGTTCCATAGTTGCGGCTTGCTCTTGTGGAGCACCCTCCTCTTCAACTTCTTTGGATTCCATTTCCATCTCCTCTGGCTCCTCTTGGTCAACATAGTAATCTCCTTCTCCATATTCTTCCTCCATTGCTTCTGGTTCATCTTCTCTGGTGGCCATAGCAGCTGCTATCTCTTCCTCCGTGGAATCTCGAAATAGCTCCCATGGAATTGGAATCCATCTGATTGCATTCATCACCAGTAGCTGGACCAGCCCATGGTGGGTAATGACCGCCATCACCTGTCACGACCATTGAGCAGAATGTGCCATTAGCTGAAGACTCCTTAGTAGGAAATAAGGCACATTTAATGAGAAGGCCTCTGCTTGGGGGAATCAGAGGTGAGCTAATATCCAGAGATGATATTTAAACACAGTGGAGTATCTCCCCTCACAAGTTATATACTTTATTACAAAATCTGCTACCTCACCTCATGGATGCGGTAACAAGTTTTAGTCATATCCTCACCCCTTTTGTGCAATGCTTTCTCCTACCTGCAAAAAGGCTTCAGGAAACTAAGGAAGGGAAGTTCTCCTTGAAAACCATCTCTATCCATTTTGAGGGAGCCCGCTAACTTCTATAATGGCTTCCTCCGTAACAGGGACTTCTATCCCGCGGACCCGAGAACTTTCTTCTTCCAGATTGAGTGCGAATTCCACCGCAATTGCCTTGTTGGACCCCCTCAACCTGTCAAAGTAGACATCCCAACCTACATTTTCAAAGACCTGCCATACTTCCCAACTGTTTCAAACTCTTGTTGTGTCTTCTGGCTCATGCCGCACAGACTATCCACCCATCGCTGTAGAGGCGGGATTAGCACGATGAATATAGTTAGCTAGTAGGGGAAAATGATAGGGACCCAAACCGTTGGTAACAGTAATAACATCATGGTCACCTCAGGAAAAAGGATGGTAATAGTATTGTACGTCTGAAGAAATCTCAGAGAATGATGGCAAGTTATGGCAGTATGGTTGGATGTTTTCAATGGTTCAATGCGACGTGTTGGGGAAGTGACCAATTGTACTTTTTGTGTACAAATACGAATTCCAAAGCATTAGGGTCATGATTATGAAATCTCTGTAATCATTAGATTTAGTTTAGTTTGAATCATGTGATATGAATGCATTTTTTTTGGTATGTCATCGTTTATTATGATGATACCCCTCCCCCCCCCCAACTTAATTACAACTGTCCACGACATGTATTGATGTCTTTTGGAATATTTTAATTAAATCCATAAAAGTTAGTGGAGACATACCTGGGGACCTACCTTGCGATGGAGTAACATCAAAATGACTTACGGAGTAACAAAAGTGACGGAGTATCAACAACACGGAGTAACAATAGTGACAGAGTATCAGCAACATGGAGTAACAAAATCGGTGGAGTAACAGCAACGACGGAGTAACAACAACAGTGGAGCAATAGCAACGGCAAAGTAACAACATCGAGGAGTAACAGTAGATGTGGAGTAACAACGGCTGCGGAGTAACAAGAACGGTTGAGTAACAACATTGGTGCAGTAACAACAGTGGCTAAGTAACAGAACTGGTGGAGTAATAGCAGCAGCTGAGTAGCAACACCAGTGGAGTGACATCAACGGTGGAGTAACAGCACTGGTGGAGTAACATTAGCGGCGGAGTAACAACAATGGCTAAGTGACAGCACTAGTGGAGTAGCAGCAGTGGCTGAGTAGTAGCGCCAGTGGAGTAACAACACTGGCAGAGTAACAGCTCCAGTGGAGTAACAACAATAGCTGAGTAATAGCGCCGAGTGTTACATTTCTCCTAGCTATATTCCTTTGTTATTTATGTAAAAATACAAACAAGTAAGTAATAAAATTTATTATTATTATTATTATTATTATTATTATTATTATTATTATTATTATTATAGAGCAGAGTGAGAGTTTCCTTTATAGCAACAACCATTAAATCGGATGAATTAGAAATATGTTTGGCAAAGGAATCTCTAGAGGTTGGACAATGGTATAGCTTTAGACAGTGTCCATTTACTAAGAACGAAGTATGATTCCCATCTATTGTAACTAGTCTAACTGTTCCATTGTCAAACACTGCATCCAACTCATATGGTCCCATTCAATGAGTGCGAAGCTTGCCTTTGAAATCCTTAAACTGAAACTCGTAAAGTAATTACCAATCCCCTACGTGAAACACCTTGCTCTTGATAAATTTATCATGCCATTTCATTATCCACTATTGAACAACAGTAGTTTTCTAGATAGCTACCAATTAAATATCACCCAACTCATTCAGCTATTCCAGTCGGTATTTCTGTGCTTCTGATAAGTCTAGGCCTACTTCTAAAGCCATTCTGACCATGCTGATCTCAAATTATACTGGAAACAAGGGGGATTTCCCATAGACTAACTCAAATGGAGAAAAATTGGTTGTGTTCCACCATGTTGTTCTATATGCCCATAAAGCTTCTGGAAGTTTCTATGCCCAGTCCCAGCGATGACTTGCTATAGTTTTTGTCAAGATATTTTCCAACATTTTGTTTGTAGTTTCTACCTGTCCATTCGCCTAGGGATGGTAAGGGGTTGTCACTCTATGTTTAACCCCATATTTCTTCATGAGCTTCCCTATCATGTGATATGTAAACTGCGCTCCTCCATCTAACACAATTTCCCTTGGAGTACCATATCAAGAAAATATTTCTTCAAAAATAAAGTCAACCACTACTTGCTCCATTATTCATGCAACTTCTCTGGCTTCCACCCATATAGTCACATAATTAGTGCAGACCAAGATGTGATATTTCTGATGAGAAGGTGGATTGAAAGGTCCAACAAAATCAATGGCCCATTTCTCGAAAGGTTTGAGGACTATCTGGGGCTGTAGAGGCATTTCATCTGCTTTCCTAGGTTGTCCCATCCATTGGCAACTATCACATCTATGGACATAATCCTGAGCATCATGAAAGATGGAAGGCCAGTAGTATCCCATCTGTAGCACTTTGTGGCCCGTTCTCTTATCAATAAATGTCCTCCACAGGGTCCGTCGTGGGCAGATTTTAATATATCATAGATGTTATCCTCTGCCACACAATGCCGAATCTGTTGATCAACCCATTAATGAAAGAGATACCTTGCCATCCATGAATATCAGGTACTATGATCAATAATCTTCCTCTGATCCTTCTATGATAAATGATGAGGCACCTTCCCTGTAGCAAGATAGTTAGCAATATCTACATACCACAAAGTGTTAGCAGAAACTGAAAAAAGATCATCTGGAAAATTATCTTCAATGGGTGTATTCTTACCATCATTTTCTATCCTAGATAGGAAATTAGCAACCACATTGTCCTTCCCTGGTTTATCTACTATAGTAATATCAAATTCTTGTAGTAGAAAAAGCCACCTTGTAATGCAACCAGGGGTAACATGTTTATTCATTAAATACCCAATATTTGCATGATCAGTATGTACAAAGGTAGGATACCTGGTAATGTAATGCCAGAATTTTTTGATGGCGTAGATGATAGCAAGGAACTCTTTTTTAGTCACTGTGTAATTTAATTCAGCAGGGGCCAAATTCTTACTAACATAGTAAACTGCATATTGTACCCTATCCTCTTGTTGTCCCAATACTACACCAACTACTGTCTAGGAAGCATCCGTGTGAATATGGAATGGTAATACCCAGTCTGGCCCACTAAGGATCGGAGCGCTACAGACCAATCCCTTGATTTTCGTGAAGGCTGCATCACAGTCATCTGTCCACACAAAATCTACATCTTTTGTCAACAATTGAAAAAATGGATGTGCTACTTTAGAAAAATTTCTATAAAGTGCATGTAATAACCAGAACAACCAATAAAGCCTATGTACTTGCATGGGTGTTTTGGGTGTCGGAAAGTGCATAATTACCTTTATTTTAGCCGGTTCCATCCGGATTCCTTCAGCCGAGAGAAAATGTCCCAAAACAATTCCTTCCTCCATCATCATATGGCATTTTACCGTACTTAAGGAGACATGCACCTGTATGCATTTTTCAAGAACTTTCTCTAAATTTCTCAAACCTTCTACAAATGAATCCCCGTGTGGAGTAAAGTCGTCCATGTAAATTTCAACACTATCGTCCACCAAATCAGAGAATATGCCAAAAATTTCCCTCTGGAACGTTGCAGGTGCATTACATAATCCAAAAGGAAGGACCTGGTATGTGAATGTTCCCCAGGGGCATGTGAAAGTAGTTTTGTCCTAAGCTTCAGGAGCTATCTGGATCTAGTTATACCCACTAAATCCGTCTAGGAAGGAGAAAAACTTTTTGCCAGCCAATGTGTCTAGAACATGGTCAATAAATGGTAAAGGAAAATGGTCTTTTTGCATTGCCTTGTTTAATTCTCTATAATCCACACATATTCGCAATTTACCATTTTTCTTAGGGACCATTACTAATGGAGAAACCTATTGGCTGTCCGAAATGGGGTAAATAAAACCTACGTCCAGTAATTTCTTAAGTTCTTCTTTAACAACATTTTTCAATGTAGGGTTCATCCTTCTCTGAGGCTGTCTTATAGGATGGCAATCTTCCTTAATATATATATGGTGGGTACATAAATTATTAGGAATTTCCTTCATGTCTAAGTAATCCCAGGTGAAGGCTTATTTATGTTTCTGAAGGACATCTAAAAGTTGTTTCTTTTTGGATTATGATAGGTCTGGGTTAATGTTTAGGGTCTTTCCTAGTTCTAATTCCACTGGGATACTCCCATGGGGTGCAACTACAGGTGGCTCCTTAGTTCCCTCTATTATTTCAATAGTTTCCTGTGTTTCATAGCTTAAGATGGATTCTAGGATTTGTTGATTTGGTTCTGAAATAGAGCAAGGATCATCCATAAAGGAGGTGATTACATCATCCTCTGATTCCATTTTTAACTGGAGGGCCTGTCCAATAGTAAGGACTGGTCTTAATTCCTCATTTTTCGATTCAGGTTCCTTCTTGGATAAGATTTTCTTGCTACCTGTTAGTTTTGTGGATGGGTTTGGTTCTGTAGGTGGGTATAACACTAAATTCTTAGTGTTGTGCCCATTTGAAATGACCATGTGCCCTGAATGGCACCCAATGTAAGCATCTGCAGTAGCCAACCATGGCCTACCTAAAATCAAGGGATGGTCGCCGACCGAAGATTGCATGTGTAATACTAGGAAATCTATGGGATAGTGCCATGAATCCACCAAAATTGTTACATCTTCTAACTTTCCTACTGGTTTTACTGTAGATCGATCTACCAGTTCTAACACTGTAGGTGTGTGCTTCAAGTTACGAAGACCTAATGTATGCATAGTTTCAGTGGTGATAACATTGATGGTAGCACCTAGATCTACCAGCACATTCGGAATTTCTAACCCATTAATTTGGATTGTCAGGATTAGGTTCCTTAGATCTCCATACTTTACAGGCATTGACTTTCCCATCATAAAATCTTACAATTTTCCCATGACATGAATAGTAAGGGGCTCTTTGGATTTCTTTGTAGGCTTCTTAGAACAATATTCCCTAAGAGTCTTTGCATATATTGGTACATCCTTCATAGCTTGTAACAGGGGAATTTTAACAAATAAGTTCTATAATTCACCTAATAAGTCGAATTCAGCCTGAGGGCTTGATTTACTCAAAGTCAGTCTTTCTAGATAGGGTGGTTTAGCTTGATGTTGTTTTGTAGGAGGCGCCTGATTTCTACCAATTTGTTTTGGTTCCTTGTTAATTAATTTTGATTCTTTACCCTCACTATCAAGTTGTTCAATGATAACTGGTGGAGGTTGAGCATCGACTGTCCGCCCTAATTGTAAATTCATTTCATATAATTATGCGGTGGAAATGTTATACAAAGGTAGGTTGAGAGTGTCGGCTTGATGAACTCCCTTATTATTAGGATTCAGGTTAGGTTGAATGGGAAGTTGGGGATGAACATTGACTACCAGGAGGCACATTAGAGGGCAGTTGGAGTTGCTGCTGTGGCATCGGCTGAGGAAACTGCCCAAGAGAAGATCCTCGCCAAGTTGGAGCCCATGGGGAGCTCGAACCAGCTTGAGGGCTCCACTGCTGCCAAGGTGGAAACTGGTATTGTGGCCACATGGGTGGATAGGGCATGGACTGAGGATTCATATTGAAATTACTGAAATATTGAGATGGGTCCAAGTACATACCTTGATTTCCCATTGGTGGTTGAGGCTGCCATGACCTTTTAGACCCCATGAGGTACAGCTGCTCCATGTCTTCTCCTATCCCTTGAAACACTGCTTTTAGGCCTAGCAAGGAGGGGCATGAGCTTGTTGCATGATTTAATTCAGAAATTGCACATTCCTCTATGGAGTTCAATGGACAGTCCCTCTCTGGATGCTTCTTTCTACACTTTGGGCAAAATATTTCCATGGTCCTGTTCAATTCCAGCTGCTTCTATTTCACTTGTAGCATGTCCATCTGTGCTGACAGAGTACTCAGGATATCCATTCTCAAGTTGTCTAACAGGTTTCCAATTTCTGCCTTCATAACACCCCCGCTAGATACCCTTGCTGAGCGAATCCCTTGTCTGTTTCTTACGAGTCCCCTCGAGCACTGGATGCATAGTTCACAGATAATCTCAAAGCTTTCCTTCGATATATCTCCCTTTCCCACGATGTTCAACAATTCCAAAGAGTCCTTATGAAAATCCTGGAGGAGGATAATTTTCAAAATATCCTTATCCAGGTCGGAGTGACTTGACCTTTGTAATGTGTACTTAAATCGTTCCACACAGTCTTCCAAGCTCTCATCTTCTTTTTGTGTGAACTTAAAAAGTTCCTCCTTGATGTTTGGGGATTTGCAGTAATCATGGTATTTTTCCAGAAAAATTGTTCACATCTCATCCCATGTGGAAATAAAACTTCCTCCAAGGCCCATAAACCATCGCAGAGCTGTCCCTTTTAGTGTGGCAGGGAAAATTTTTAACTTCTGGGTGTCCGTCATGTAGTCATACACCCGACACACTATGTCAAACTCGAAAAAAAACCTGTCGAGGTCTTCTGAAATAAGCCCATGAAAGCTTGGTAAGGTTGCTAATGGAATGGGCTTCATGGGCACGCCAGCTCCCAGATCTTCGATCAGAAAATCGATGGTGGAGGTTGTAGGTGCCATAAGTATCCTCCAATAACCACTGGCTATTTCAACAGGCTCTGTGTACAATTGCCGAGGGTTCCTTACCACTCAGGTTCGAGTTCCTTTGAGGGCACTTCCCTGGTCCCTTGGTGATGCAAGTACCCCTATGTTTCCTTCTCCTGCATCCTGATGACTTGATCCCTCGGCTATGACCTCCTTTCCCTTGTTGGAGTGGCCTGACCCTATCGATGTTCTGCTTGCAACCTCTTCCCTTCCTATTACCAGCGTAGGGTTCCCCTGGTCAAGTATACTGCTGGAAGGGGATGCTGTGTCGAATCACCCAAGAATGTTGTAGACAACACTGGTTGATCTACCGATTGTCCCTTGGATTTTACCATCCGCAAACCTGGTCTCATGGTTGCGCGAGAGGATACTTCTGATTCATCTTTTGCTATAATTTGCTGGATGTGAGTATTTCTCCCCAAGTCCGGTCCTCCCTTCTTTGGGGCTCTTCCTCTGCCCCTCTTATTTGGTTCTCTGTTCATACAAATAATGATATTACATAAGGTCTTGGTGTAGACTTACAATGCTCTAGTCTTGAATTAAGGTGTCAAAAGACCATTCCTTCCCGAGGATGAAAGAGCTTACGAAAAGAGAGACAAATAACAGAAAAGAATAGGAATCTAAGGTTCAGGACCAGGAGCAGGGCATCAAAGGACTCCTCCCTCCCTAGGACATGAAATAGAAACAAAAACACACCTCCAAGAAGACCTAATACTTCTATATTTGAAGTAGGGTGTCAAAAGACTCCTCCCTCCCCAGGGTAAAAGCTAGGGTTTCCCGAAATTAAAACACAAAGGGGTTTAAAAAAAATAATCTAACTCACGGCTTACAGCAGGGCACCAAAATAGTCCTCCTTCCCTAAGACAAGAGATCAGCCCTATGAAAACAAGAAAGCAAATAAAAACAAGCAAAAATAAACACCTACGCTCAGGACCTGGAGCGGAGTGAGAAAACCCGTTCTCTCCCTAGGACGAGAGATTGACCCTCTGGTTGGTCCAGATCGTGTCTTGCACCTTGTTAGACTCTCCGACAATGGCGCCAAAATGTTGGAGTCCAGGTATGAACAATCTATTCACCCTTTTTCCTACATTAATCTATCAATTTGAGTGCATATCCTTTTCAAGGCAACATGCAAAGTATATGCAGGGGCAAGGTTACCATCCGTCACCGACCAAGGGTTCATGATTAATACTCAAAGAATTATTGTAAACTAAAATTAACTATAGTACCCAGGAAAAGCAATTACAAGAAATAACAATTTGCAACAAAAACCATGAAATGATAAATGAGACACAACAAGAACTACGCAACACTTTATCAGAAGAGCAGGCCTAGTTCTCTGATCAGAGCTGCTTTAATCATAGCAACGGGTGGAGCAACAAAAGGAGTGATATATTATTAACTAGGAGAAAACTATTACAATATCGATGGGGTGTCCCCCTTTCACAAGAATAACTTGTCTTTTATACAAATCTAAGGAGAACAACATCCTTCCCCAAAACTAGGTAACGATATACCCAGAAATATACATCGTTTCAGAACAGAACCAGCACTGGATGAACAAGATCAAAGAATGGTTCAGGGACACCTGCGATTCCAGCTACATGACTTCCTTATGGCTGGTTGTTGCTATGAATTGTGGATCTGTTGCGGGATGCTAAAAGATCGGTACCTGTTCTCTGGGACCTGTGGTCAAACATGTGCTTTAGTGTTGTGGATAGGAAAAACCCTGCAACTTTACTTCATTAATAAAATATTCCAATAGACAGGAAAGGGGTATTTACCTTGCGGATTTAGCATAGTAAACACAGATGAATAAGTGCAAAAAGGAAAAAAAGAGGGATGGAAAGATAGCCCGATTTGGTGCCCAACAATTATCTTAGACTTGATTTTGGAAAGTTCTTGGAAATTCTGGGTAGTGGCCTATAGGCTAGCCCTAAAATTCAAACACTAAATCTATGGTCATAGGCATAGAACTAAGTATTTTAAGTTGTATTCACACAAAGGATGGCTTGTGTGTGTGGTTGGAGCCTTCCAGCCACATGGAAGGTTTGGTATGCATGTTGTTGGGTTGTAAGGTTAGGAAAAAATATGGCTCCATTCTAGGAAAATATGATCAATGGATGTTGTCTGAAATCTAAGTGGTTAAGTGTTCTTAGAGGTTATAATAAATTTTAAAGATAGTAGGCCCCACTTCCATAACTGAAACTTGGTTTTTGGGTCATGCATAGTAACTCTCACCTCAATTTTACCCTGAAGAGCTCGTAAAAGCAAGTAAATGTGGGGTGGGGTGTTAAAACCTACAACCATTAGCCATACCAAGATAGCATTTGGAAGAAGTTTCAATTTATTTTATTACATGTTTTCCCAAATCAGAAGGAAATGTTATCATTTTGGTGGTGGTAGATCGAGTGAAAAACTACACTCATTTTTGCTTTATTTCTCATTATTACCCACCAAAAGTGGGTTCCCCCATAGAATAATTTTTTCTCCCTTCATGTCTTCCAATCAGCAGCCAATATCCTATAACAACCACTAATAGTTGATGATGATGCATTTTTCGTATCTTTTCCACCTGCAATATTCATATGTTTCCTCACCCATTTCATAAAAGCACATGTTGGAAGGTGGGCTTCTGATCAAAAGGTAATTTATTCATTTTTTTTATTGGGTGCTTATGCTTGTTTGTATTTTGGGAATTTGGCATGGATTATGGGTTAACCTAGAAGAAATAGGGTTTTAATCATCATCTTGTTTCCTCACCTTAAATGGACGGCTTATCCTTCATCCTAGTGCAATGGGACCTCCCCTAATGGCCCAATGGGTATAGGATGGTGATCTGAACTTAAACAAGAATGCAACAAAATACAGATATAACCAAAAATACAAAAGTGCAATAGAAATAACACTTCATTTCATTAATATCAAAGAACTAAAATATTCTTACAAACATAATGGAAATAAACTAGCTCGAGCAATGGTAGCTGAACTCTGAGAAGAGATGTGGCAGGGACATGCCTTTGAACTGTGTTACAATGAGGCTCAAAGGTCTACTTATTATTGAGACACAATGTAAAACCATAAACATCAAAAAACCTAACCCTAAGAGATGAAGCGCCAAAAATATGGGCCTTGTTTTGGTAAATTGGTACATCAACTTCTCGGGTTCGTAACTTTGGCATACGATCTCCATTTTGATGCACACAATACCTTGTTATAAAGGCCTATCCTAGGAATAAAAATGTTGGCTGAAAACATCAAATAAAAACCCAAGTTTACCCCTTTTCCAAAAAAATGTCATTTACGTCCTCAAAATGGCTATGAAAGTTCAAGACCGAAAAACCACCAAAAATAGTAAATTGTGCTATAATTAAGGAAACTAGAAAAATGAAAGAAAAAATGGTGGGTGTCCAAGTGGAATAGGTGGGTGGCCACCAATATCCACCTAGATCATTCCTCCCCCATTAGGAAGCAATGATCCCCATTGCATTGAGTGCCTCCATGAGATGGGGAACATTCTATTGAACTTGGTCCTTGGTGGGCCACTTCCCTTGGTGCAGAAGTTAGCCAACTTTGACAACCCGATATAGTTAGATCTTCTATTGGTGAGTATTATTGATATGTGTGTCCATGCTTCAATGAGTTTTGGGCTGTTCCATGCAGTTAGGGTTTAACTTTGTTGGTGTGAGATGTTCTGCAATGTCAGATGTGTCTAGTAATGGTCGAAAATATGATCGAAGGCGGTCCACATTGAACACTTGGTGCTGGCCAAGGAACGGTGGAATAATAAGCTTGAAATAACTGTCCCCTACAACCTTATTGATGGTGTACGACCCATATCACAGTGGTTGAAGCTTACGATAGGGCCCAACGAGGCGCTCCTTCTGCAAATGTAGCCAAACTTTTTTTGCCCACCTGGAACTTGTGTGACACCTGATGTTGATCATGTCATTGCTTGTACTTAGCATTGGATTTCTCCAATTTGTCATGGACCTACTGGAAGATGCACTCAATGAAGTTGTTAGCCCTGTCAACTTTAGACTGGACATGGGCTGAAGGTTCCTGAGTAAATGCAAATGGTATGGCCACATCAATGGGACATAGTGGTTGGAATCCTAACCTCACTTGAAAGGGGTTGTGGTCAGTTGAGCATGGAGACATTTTTTGTAGCTGTGATGAACATGGGGGAGGCTTTCACTCCATTTGCATGAATGATTCGAGTTGTACATGCAAAAAATGTGTATGATCATTCTGTTGACAACCTCTGCTTTTCCATCAGTTTGGGGTTGGAAATTCATGGCTTTAGTGAGCTTGGTATCTAGCATCGACCAGAGACTTGACCAAAATGTACCTAGGAACCTACTATCCCAATTTGAGATAATGGAATGTGGGATCCCAAAATCTACCCATACTCGTTCAAAGAAGAGCTTAGCAGTGGATTTTGTTGTGATAATCTTCTTGCAGGTTGCTAGAATGGCCATCTTAGAGAATCTTTTGATGACCATGAAAACGCAATCATTGCCACGCTTAGTATAAGGGAGGCCTGACATGTAATTGATGGAGATGGATTCCCAAGTTCAACTAGGAGTAGGAAGAGGAGTATATAGGCCTTGATTTTTGATGGTCGGCTTGGAAATGGTACTGGAAGTGCAGGATATGATGCAGGAGCTCTAAAACATTGTCCCCTACAACCTTGGTGATGGTGTACGACCCATATCAGAGCAGTCGAAGCTTATGGTGGGGCCTAGCAAGGCACTCCTTCTGTAATTATAGCCAAAATTTGTCACCCACCTAGAACTTGTGTGGCACCCGATGTTGATCATGTCGCTACTTGTACTTAGCATTGGATTTGTCCAATATGTCATGGACCTAGTGGAATATGCACTCAATAATGTTGTTATCCCTAGTAGCTTTAGACTGGACATGGGCCGAAGCTACTTGAGTATATGCAAATGGTATGGCCACATCAATGGGACCTAGTGGGTGGAATCCTAACCTCACCTGAAAGGCGTTGTGGCCAATTGAGCTATGGAGACCTTTGTTGTAGCTATGGTGGACATAGGGGAGGATTTCGTTCCATGTGTGTTGATGATTTGAGTTGTACATGCGCAAAATGTGTACAATCATCCTGTTGACGACCTTTGTTTTGCCATTAGTCTGGGGTTGGAAATTTGTTGCCTTAGTGAGCTTGTTATCTAGCATAAACCAAAGACTTGACTTGAGATAATGAAAATGTTGGACCCCGAAATGTACCCATACTCATTCAAAGAAGATCTTAGAAGTGGCTTCTGTTGTGATAATATTCTTACAGACTGTTAGAATGGCCATGTTAGAGAAACTTTTTATGACCATGAAAACACAGTCGTTTCCATTCCTAGTAGAAGGGAGGCCTGACATGTAATTGATGGAGATAGATTCCCAAGGTCAACTAGGAGTAGACAGAGGAGTATATAGGCATTGATCCTTGATTCAGCTTGGAAATGGCACTGGAAATGTAGGATCTAATGT
Organism: Pinus tabuliformis; assembly: GCA_031772625.1. NCBI lineage: Eukaryota > Viridiplantae > Streptophyta > Pinopsida > Pinales > Pinaceae > Pinus > Pinus tabuliformis. The sequence continues at coordinate 242,434,403 of CM062815.1, forward strand.
ACTTCCCAACATCCTCTCAATGGTTTAGCCAATAAAAATACTTCTGCAACACTGCCACTATTTTCTCTACTCTGAAGTATCCAACGACCTGACTATATTGCGTCTCCCAAATCATCTTGGCACGCTCACTTGAAGGAACACAAAGGCGTCCTAGGTGACATAACAATGTATCTTGGAGGTGAAAATTTGGAACTTTCTTTCCTTCCAAGAGCACCTGGTATGTGTTGCCGAATTATGGATCCACCCTAAATTCTCGTTCCCACAAGAGTCGAGCATAGTGGTTAGCACCATAAGTAGTGGTCAAATGAGGTAGTCTAAAACATTATCGGTGATTTCCTTCTTGTACTTAATGTTCAAATGGAACTATTGTAGGTATGTGGACCATTTCTGATGATGATCGTTCTGCAACTTCATTTGTGTTTGTATGAACTGCAAAGGTCGATGGTATGTGTGGATGGTTGTATCCTTCCTCAGAATGTAATTCTTCCATTGTCGATAGGGTTTCATTATGGAATACATCTCTTTGTCATAAGTGGGATATTTTTATATTGTTTCTGAAAGTGTCTCACTATGATATGCCATTGGATTCCCCTACTAAGTAAGAACTCCACCACTATCACAGTCATAGGAATCTGTCTCAATCTCAAATGGTTGTTGCAAGTATAGTAATGTGAGCACTAGTGTAGAGAAGAAGTGATTCTTCAACTCAGAAAATGCATTCTGTTGGGATTTAGACCCAAAGAATTTTTCTTTTTCTCTGCCCTCGGTGACTTGACTGAGAATCCAAGTGATATGAGAGAACCCCAATATGAACTTGTAGTAGAAATTAGCAAGACACAGAAACTTGTGGACCTCCATTAAAGTGGTTGGTGTTGGCCAATCCCTAATGACTTGTATCTTGGTTGGGTCCACATGAACACCCCCATCATCAATGATGTACCCCATATATTGAACTTGGGTCATAAAAAAAGCGCATTTCTCCAAATTGGCACACAACTTGTGTTGTCGCGAAGTTTGGAGGACCTAACGAATATGGCATGGTTTCTCTTCCCAACTCTAGCTGAAGATATCCAAATACACCACCATGAATGAGTTGGTGAAGGGCTACAAGATGTCATCCATAAGCCTCATGGAGGTTATGAGGGAATTTGTTAACCTGAAAGGCATGACCATTCATTCAAAAATGTCCTCCTTGGATTTGAAGGAAGTCTTCCACACATCAGAGGGTGTGATTGGTACCTAGTGATACCCAAACTTCAAGTCAATATTGTCAAAATATTTGGCCCCCTTGAGCTACTCTAGAAGGGCATCAATTCATGGGATTGGATACCTATTCTCGATAGCGATATTTTTCAACGCTCGATAATCAATACAAAGTCTCCAGGTCCCATCCTTCTTATGTACCAACATGATCAAGCTGCTACACGGTGATGAACTTGGTCAGATGTGTCTTTTCTACAACAACTCCTAAATCTGCCTCTTGATTTAATCATTCTTTAGAATAGAGAATTGATAGATTGGTCCATTTGGAAATGATGCACCTGAGGTCAGATCAATGGAGTGCTTGACCTGACAGTGTAGAGATAACCATGTGGGTCAGGTGAAGATGTCCATGTACTCCTCCATGACCTTTTCCATCTGTTGTTGTCATACGGAGGAGCCATGTTTGGAGGCCGTGGCCACAATCTTCTTCTTTCCTTGAGGGCAAATCATAAGGAAAAAAAATCCCAGTCTGGTAAATGAACTTACTTAATTTCTTTACAGTGGTCAAAGAGATGGTGGTAAGTAGCGCTACCTCTGGTATCATGTACAACGTATTTCCAAAACTAATAATAACAGTGCAAGGACTACACACATACACAACATGTCACTTTCACAAGTATGGTTATCCTAGTAATACATCACAAACTTTAATAGGAGAAGCATCACACAATACCTCATTTGTGAAGGGCTTAATGTTGTAGGGAAGGTGGCACTGCTAGCTAACGTGGAGGTCTCACCCTTGGTGAAGCCACTTGATGGTGTACAACTACGGGTGTGTTGTGGTCCATCAGCCTAGCCACTTCAAGACCTCTATTGAAATAAGGTTCTTTTAGCTCCCGCTGTCGACAATGAACTGCAATAGAGAATCCTTCACCCACATCTGGGAGTGGAAGAGGTGCTCCCCCTCCTCCAGATCTTCGGGCTCATTCTTATGGATCTTGGTGGTGGAAATGGTGGAATTGGGCTCCACATCAATAATCTGCTTCCCTTTGTTATTCCCCTTATCAGGCTTTGACTCACAGTCGGAACATGCATTTGATTTGGAAGCCTTCAGCTCAACCACTAGTGACTTCTTGGCCCAACACTCGTGTTGTGAGTAGGGATTTTATGGAACTCACTTGATTTCCACGTGTCCTTCTTTGTCTTCGTGTTGTTTTTCTTTCCTTTCCACTTTGGTGGGTTTTCCTAGGTTTCCCTACCTTGTCTTTATCCTTTTTTCTACAACTTGGGGGTGCCTTTTCCTTGCTTTAGGTTCATAGATCCAAAGTCTTACTTCTTCTATTTAAATTTCTTCTCGATATTAACAATGTATCGATAGGTAGCGCTAAACAAGGAGATGTCCAGGAATTCCATCTCATCCTCGATATACTTGTGTAGAAAGTCACAAAAATTGAGTACCAAATTCCACTCTAAATCCTTGACACTCAACTTCGTGTGAAGGGTATGAAAAATATTTGTGAACTTTGGCACATCTTGGTCCATTCCCTATTGTAGCGTGGTCCACTTTATGTATTTATCTTCATAACTCTTGACAAGGTAATATTGCTCCCTAATGGTGTCTCAGAAATAATTTCAAATGGGTGCATCTTATAATAGTGAGGATTCACTTTTGTCCCTCTTCTCGTAGTTGGTTTTCCACCAATCCTTGATGTGGGGGGAGGCTTTGAGGTGTGCAAAAGTATTATTTTCCAAGTTGGAAAAGTCATGAACCGAGAAATATCCTTCTATCAGATTTAACCATTTATCTATGGAATCCTCATTTATCTCACCTTCAAATATTGGGATGTCAAAGTTAACTTGTACCTTAAAGGGAGTTGCACCCCCAAAGTGGTTGTTGGAAGAAGATGTGTCACCTGTGGGTAGTCGCTAAAGGATCTGGGAAAAGTTGTCCATCATCGCATTCCTCTATTGCTCATGGGTTTCTTCTTGCAATATTTTGAAAGGTTTTCCTGCTCCCTCTTTATTCTTTTCTTTCGCCATGGGAGGCCATCGGGGTTTATGAGGCTAGTCTTGCATGGGTTCAACCAGTTCGGGCCCTACCTCCTTATACCCTAACCTCGTTGGGGACATGCAAAGAAAAATAGAGAAAGAGAACATCACTGTGATTCCACTGATCTGAACTTAAACAAGAACACAAAAAAATATAGATATAACCACAAATACATAGATGCAAAAAAAATAACACTTCATTTCATTAATATCAAAGAACTGAAATATGCTTACAAACAAAATGGCAATAAACTAGCTTGGGCGATGGTATCTTATCTCTGAGAAGAGATGTGGCAACTACATGCCTTGAACTGTGTTATAATGAGGCTCAAAGGCCTATTTATTATTGAGACACAATTGAAAACCCTGAACATCCAAAAACCTAACACTAGGAGATGAAGTGCCAAAACTATGGTCCTAGTTTGGGTAAATTGTTACATCAACTTCCCAGGGTCGTAACCTTGGCATGATCTCCGTTTGACATGCACAATACCTTGTGAGAAATATCCATATGAGGACTACAACTTTCAACTATAATCATGAGTGAAAGATTTAGGTTTTCCTATTTTCCAAAAAAGTGTCATTTAGGGCCTCAAAACGGCTCCAGAAGTTCAAGACCCAAAAAACTACCAAAAATAGTAAAGTGTGCTACAATCAAGGAAACTAAAAAATTAAAAGAAACAATGGTGGGGGTCCAAGTGGAATAGATGGGTGGCCACCAATAACCACCAGGATCATAGGGGCACTACTTTAGAAACCTTGATTGAGATAGTATATTCTCATCTCTACTTAATCCATACTTACCACTTTCCATCTCACATTACAATCCCTTTAAGCCACCTCCCTTCTTCGGGTTCAACTAAGCATTACTTCTCTAGGATTTGGCACCATATATCTTCATACCTAGGTAGGGCTCAGAACTTGGCCCTGGGAGGTTGATGCTACTAAAATAACAAGAAAAAGCATATAATGGTGACAAGAAAGAACAAAAGAAGATCAAAATGAAAAAAATGGTTGGGACATACACATTAGCACGTGGGAAAATGCCTAACATGAGCTCTATCTCACTCATTATTCCCATCACCTTGTTCCTAAGCACATGTTTCTCTTCATATTGTGAGAAGGAACACTTGCATGTCCCAACTTCGGGTGGGAAATGAGCTTCTTCACTATTAAGTGGGTAGTAATTACTATAAGTCATACAAATAAATCTCTAACCCTTTCAGCTCTGAGCAATAATAAAAAGAAAAATCAAGAAAGAGTAAAAGGCACACAAGAGGGGTGGAAAAACAAGGTCGAATTGGTAACTCATGCATACATTTTCTCCCCTCCCAACATCTATACACTCAAGACTCCAAGCAGTAGAAGAGCATCATACGTAGCCATGGGTACCTCTAACACCCACAACGTTCCAACATTTTTCCCTAGATTGATGAATTTTATGGGATGACACACATGGACCCAACATGCCCCCAACCAACTTATTACTTCATGATGGATTGGAAGTTGATCAAGGGCCTATAGGAGGATGGTCTCATACCTTCAGACTTTGGAGGGTGTGCACCACCTTGAAATGCCCCAAATTTGGAGCAAAGATGCCCATTTTGACCACCTAGAGACCCATGAGACCACTTTTTTTCTCCAAGATGAAAATTGGGGTCCACATAGGAGAGTTGATAGAGTTCTAAGCACCAATCCATAGGAGGTGATTTTAGAGGGCCTCTACTCACATCTTGGCTCCAAGAAGCCTCAATGTTATACGAAGAAGGGCTCAGAGATGCATTATGTCATCTTTCTTTCACCTATGACTCACACATGTGGGTTACAGTTATGTGTTCCCATTGGCTACTAGGTCATATTGTGACCCTCCTTGATATCAGCATGTTATTTTGTTGTTTTGAGGGGAATTAAACCTAAACTAGGAATCAAACTCCTTATATAAGTAGAGGAGCCATTCATTCTTGTAAATGATCACATCACTTAGAATTTTGACTTTGTTATTAATTCAACCTCTTTTCTTATATATAATTTGGGATTTATGAATACATTTTGACATATGGAGCTAAATCATTGTCTTTGGAGATATTCTTTGGATCATTGGATGGAATTTTTTGGATGTTATCTTGTTAGTGTACCTATTTTTGAATATTTTTCTTTTACATGTCTAATACATGGAAAAATGTTGAATATAGGTCTTGTTATTGTGCCCTAATTTATTGAAAATTTGTTGAGAATTATCTAGATGATCAATTTCATGCATTACTCATATGTAATAGGTTCATGAATGTACTAATGATGAACTTTAATTATCTTTCCCATGAAAATTACATTATGATTTGCATGGGTAAATGATTGAAATATTACTACTAGGGCATAAAGATTTTGTGTTCTAAGAAGCTCTTTGGTTGATATATCACATCATATACTTCATACTTCTAAGGAACGATGAATTGGACCATTTTGGGGGTGATTAAAGTTTAATTTTATTCATAAATTATTCTTCCTCTAATTTGGCCCCTTTAATGCCAAGCTGTTAACTGGGGCTTGCGTGTAAATCCCCATGAAATCTACATTTGTGGGATTGGAGAGCCTAAACATCAAGAGGGGGTATTTTACACAAAACATCTTCTTTTGGTGGGCATCCACTTTAATATTGTCCATAAATTTATTTTCCCTAGTTTTTTCCCCTAAGGTAAAACCATAGTCTATTCTTGCTTCAACTTGGTGGCTTGTGTCAGGGTCTCATGTGCCTTGATGTTGTTGATACACATTGTTGGAAACGATTTCTCTTTTATTTGACCTTCCCCCACCCAAACACTAAACTAATCAATCAAAAATTGGGTCTTGAGCCCTTAACCCTAAGTCCCTATAAAGAAAACAATTTCCTCTAATAAGATCCCTAACCCTAATTTTCACTTTCTTGTAGGTCTCATTGTGTCACCTTGTACCCTAACCCTAGAATATACATTAGGTGACCTTATTACATACCATGATTCCTCCCATCAGTGAAAATATTTAAAAGATAAAGGCTTTTTGGTTGTGGTGACAGTGGGTGATCACCCCATTCTTGTCACTTGGTCTAATTTTAGCCTTTTAGGTTCCCCCACTTCTCCAAGGCTTGTTAGATTTAGTGAAAACATTTTTGGCATTGTTTGGGACGAAGTGAATCTACCTCTCTATAATTTAAAGATTTATATTCATCCCTAACAATAAGATAAATCCTTATATGAAACTCCATTCGAAGAATGAAGCTCTTGTTCTTCATTGAACATTAAAATCGAATGCTTGTAGGGTGGAACAATCATTTCTTAATGCATTTTGAATCCCCCCCTGGAAACTCCCCATTTTCTTGCTATGCAATACTTGAAGCAATGGCTCCTTTGGATTTGCATGAGACATTCCCTACTTTGGATGTCAAATAAATCCCTAGATTTACAAATTTGTGGGATGCAAACTATATGAACGATGTCCTTAAATTCGATGGCAATCCTTCTTTAGCTGTGGATTATACTTTGAAAAGTTTCAAGTATACCATTGAGATCAATGTGGTTCATGACTATTCTCTCATATGGATATTCATCAATTCTTTTGGGGAATATCAAATGGATTGGCTTCAATGATGCAAACCAAGAGCATCCCTTCTATTGGGGTATTAATTGAAGAATTCATTAAGTATCAGGGACCAATGGGTCATGTTGAAGATGTCATCCAAGGCTTGACTATTTTCCTCCAAGAAGAATGTTGGGCGTGGAGACTTTTTTGTTAATGATTTAACCTCCACGTGAGCATATACAAAACTCTAACATCATAGGATCAAGCACATGAGTGAGAACGAGATGCAAATTCTTTACTAAAGAAATTTGTTTTGCAGGTTTGAAGCATGTTGATTTGGATTTCTGTGAAAATTGTGTTTATGAAAAACAAAAGAGAGACAGATTTATCAGAGTTGGGAAGGAAATGAAGAGCGGAAAATTAGAGCTTGTGCATACAGATGTATGAGGGCCTACTCATGTATCATCTCTCGGTGGCTCTCACTATTATGTTATTTGTAATTATGATGCAACTAGGAAAACCTGGATTTATTGTATTCAAAATAAACGTGATGTATTTGATACTTTCATGAAATAGAAATCTTTGGTTGAGAATGAGACAAGAAGGAAGTTGAAGTGTCTCAGATCAGATAATGGAGGTGAATACTGCAGAAAATAGTTTGATAAGTACCATTCAGAGCATGGAATTCGTAGAGAGAAGATAGTTCCAGGAACACCACAGGAAAATGATGTGTCAGAAAGGATGAATAGAACAATCATGGAGTGTGCAAGGTGCATGAGATTGCATGTAGGATTGTTGTTATAATTTTGGGCGGCTGTTGTAGATACTATTGTTTATCTAATAAACATAGGGCAATCATGTTCCTTAGAGGGTGGTATTCTAGAGGAGGCATGAATAGGTAAAAAGGTAAACTACTTATTTTTAAAGACTTTCGGTTATGAAGCCTTTATCCACAATAATAAAGAAAATAGAACAAAGCTTGAGGAAAAATCAAAGAAATGTTCCTTTATTGGATATGGTGTAAAATAATTTTGTTATCGCTTATATGATTATGAAAATCACAAAATCATTAGGAGCAGAAATTTCATATTCAATGAAGAGGTCTTGTATAAGGATCAAATGCAGGGAAGGAAACAGGAAAAAGAAAACAAAAAACATGTAGTTCTTGATGAGAGCACAGAAAAAGTAAAGGTGTGTGAAAATCATAATGATCAGCATCCACAACAACAACAACAACCACAACAAGAAAATTCTCCTTAAACACCTGAAAGTGGTGTTAGAAGATCGACCAAGATAAGTAGACGCCTTGAACAATACTCTCCTTCATTATATTATGTTTTTTTGACTTATTCTAGTGAACTGGAAAGGCATGAAGAAGCAATGAAGGTAGAACCAGGAAGAAGTGGGAGCAAGCCATAGAAGAAGGGATGGAGTCCTTGATGCATAACAAAAATTGGGACCTAGTCAAGTTACTTGTTGATAAAGCATCACTGCAGAATACATGGGTTTACAGTTTGAAGGAAGAATATGGAAGTAATCAGAGGTATAAGGCTAGGCTTGTGGTGAATGAGTTTACAAAAAATAAAGGTATAGGCTTTGATGAAATTTTTTCTCTTGTTGTTAAAATGAATTCAATCAGAACTATTTTAAGTCTAGTGGCAATAGAAGATTTGCATCTTGAGTAGTTAGATGTAAAGGCAACCTTTATCCATGGGGATTTGGAGGAAGAAATATATATGCACCAGACACAAGGGTATGAGGTCAAAGGGAAGGATAAGTTAGTATTAAAATTGAAGAAAAGCTTGTATGGATTAAAATAGGCTCCAAGGTAGTGGTATCTAAAATTTGATAGGTTTATGTCTGAACAAGGTTATACTAGATGTCACTATGACCATTGTGTTTATCTTAAAAGTCAAAATTATGGAATCTATATTATATTATTATTATTATATGTAGGTGAAATGTTTGTTATAGGGTCTAAAATGCAAGAAATAAATGTGCTCAAAGGAAAATTGGCAAATTCATTTGCAATGAAGGATTTGGGTTCTACAAAACAAATCCTTTGTATGAGAATAACTAGAGACGAGAAAAATCACAAATTAACATTGTCTCGGAGTGAGTACATAGAAAATGTGTTGGAAGTATTTAATATGCAGAATGAAAAACCAGTTAGTACTCCTTTGGCTATCCATTTCAAACTAAGTAAGGAGATGTGCCCCAAGACTTGGGAAGGGATGGATTATATGTGTAAAGTTCCATATGCATCAATATTTGGAAGCTTAATGTATGCAATGGACTACTCAAGGCTTGATATTTCACATGTAGTGAGAGTTGTAAGCAGGTATATGAACAATCTAGGAAAACAGCATTGGATGGAAATGAAATGGATTCTCAGGTATTTGATAGGTACCACAAATTAATCATTATGCTTTGGTGGTTCAAACATTGCTCTATAGGGATATGTTGATGAAAATATGGTAGGTGATAGAGATAATGGGAGGAGCACCACAGGGTATGTTTATATTGTAGGTGGAACAATTATCAATTGGTTTTCAAAATTGCAAAACATTGTTGCACTTTCAATAACGGAAGCATAGTATGTTGTTGCTATAGAGGCTAGTAAAGAAATTATTTGGTTAAAAAGGCTTATGGGTGAATTGGGAAAGAAGTAGGAGATGGGAAAGTTATATAATAATAGCCAAAGTGTCATTCATATTGCAAAGAACTTAGCATTTCATTACAAGACTAAACTTATACAACTCAAGTACAATTTCATCCAGTCAGTGTTGGGAGATGGATAGCTGAAGCTGGAAAAGATACACACTAGCAAGAATCCTGCAGATATGTTAACAAAAGTTGTAACCAGGGAGAAATTGAGATTCTTCTTAGTTTCAATTGGTCTTCAAGTGTGATAGTGAAGATGAGAAACATCCAAGTCCAAGTGGAGTCATTGTCCAACAAGAAAATCAACGATGGAGTTTATATAATCAGTCTCCAAGTGGGAGATTATTAGGTATGGAGCCTAATTATTTTCCTAATTGTTTAGAGGTTTTTTTTGTTTCAGTCACGTTGGATCCTTGTTCCTAACAGGGTGGAAACGTTGCTCATTTAATCGCTATTAGGGGGATCAAGGGGCCATAAAAATAGATGAAAATTTTCCTTCTAAAATATTATAATTTCGTAATCAATATGGGTCGTTCATTAGGTGGCTGATATGATGATAGAAGTTATGTTAATTTAGGGGTTTTTTCCCTAGAAGGTAACCCTCAATTTATATTAGGGAATTGTGTTGCAATTGTGTGTTATTATTTTGAGTGAGAGAGAGAGGAGGTTATGTGAGAGAAAAGAGGAAATTGCAACGAATATGTTGTAGGTTGAATCTCTTCATTTTGCTAGATAATATAAACGGAAGGACTTGTTGTTTGTTTGTGGATGTGGCCCAAATTGGTTGAACCACATATATTTGTGTCTCTCTTGTTTTATGCATTTCTATATTTGTGTTTCCGCAATATTTTATATATTTCATTGATTCGTTAATTAATTTCTAACAAAGAAGGCCTCCACAACCACAATGAATAAGTTGAATAATTTAAATTTCATCCAAAGGAAAGTATCACCCTTGATCATCTTGATTATTCTTGTGATGAGGAATAATACCTTGAGCAAGAGTCCTGCCATGATTATCTATTGAGCGCTTTAAAATTGATTTGAGATAGACTAGAGGAATGTATGCCTAAGGTTACTCTTCACCAAAAGTTCATGAGCTTGATTATTGAATTATCTATTCTTTGTTTATGAGAGAGTATCCAATGGTTTAAGTGGGATTCCTCCTTTCTCTCATCCATAACTCTTTTTTTTGATATGTGGTCACTTATTTTCCCACCTCCTATCTTATTATTCTTCATGCAAATATTGTGAAGGAGGAAGCGGTATTTGGTTGCCTTATCTCATAATGACTCATAATGGAAACAGTTGTTATATTGACCCAATGATATGTTGGTTACATTGATTGTATGACTATATTTAGCACGTGAATTATATGTTAGCATTACATGGTCACATAGGTGCATTGCATATTATTTCCATGCTAATAACATTCATCTCATGTTCACATTTAGATTAGACTTTTCATTTATATTAGACTTTGCTTTCTATGTGGATTTATTATTTTCATATAAAACAAGGGTGATGCCCTACACCTAGTTCACATGTTCCCAAATAAGTTTGTTGTAATGTGTAGGTTATAGGTCTATGGTCCCAAGAGATTGTTGGAGTTCTCATGAGCTCCAAATTGTACATGGACCATGCACTCTATGGTAAGCTCATGTCCCAATTGGAGCTAGGTGTTACCCACCAAAAGTGGGTGACCCCATTGGAGAAACATTTCTCCCATCACCGCTTCCAGTTAGTAGCCAAAAACCCTTGACAACCAATAATAACCAATGAAGATGTGTCATTTATATCTCTACTGCTTACATTATTCATATGTTTCCTCACCCATTTGGAAAGGGCACATTTTGGAAGGCGGGATTTTGATCAAAAGGTACTTTAATCATTTATCTATCAGGTGCTTATGCTTGTTTGTATATTTTGAATTTGGCATGGGTTATGGGGTAACCTAAAAGGAAGAGGGGTTTTGACTGTCATCTTGTTCCCTCACTTTAAATGGAAGGTTAATATTTCATCCTAGTCTTGTGGAACCTCCCATAAGGACCTAATGGCTATAGGATGGGCACTACTTGGGAAACCCCAATTAAGATAACATAGTCCCATCTCTCCCTATTCCATACTTACCACTTTCCATTTCACATTATAAGCCCTATATTACACCTCCCTTCTTTGGGTTCAACTAACCATTAATTATCTGGGATTTGGCACCAAATATCCTCATACCTGGGTAGGGTCAAAAATATGGCCCGAGGAGGTTTATGTAGCTAGAATAACAAGAAAAAACATATAATGTCCACAAGAAAAAAAATATAAAAATGAAAAATATAGTCGTCACATACACATTATCATATGAGAAAATTACTAACATGAGCTCTACCTCACTCATTATGGCTATCACCTGATTCCTGAGCACATGTTTCTCTTTCATATTGTGAGAAGGAACACTTTCACTTCTCAACCCTGGGTGGGAAATGAGTTGTCTCACTATTAATGGGGTAATAATCATTATACAACAAACAAAGCAAGCTCTAACCCTTTGAGTTATGATAGTTAATACAAATAAAAATCAAGAAAACATAAAAGGCAAACAAGAGGGGTGGAAAAAAAAAAGGTTGAGTTAGTAACTCATGCATCTGCATTTGTTCCCTCCCCACATATATACACTCGGGATGAGGATCCCATCATAGCTAGTCCCTTTGGCCATGAAGTCTTCTCCCCTTTGTTCCATTATCATTCACATGAAACCTATCAATTGAAGGATGAACAAAGGACATGTCACTTCCCCTTAGGGGCTAGAAACACCTAATAGGGTGGTATATTAGCCACTCCTACCTAGGCAGGTAACACCATTGCAAGTTCAAAGCCTTATTTTTGGAAGGGAATTCTAGTTTGAAGTATACCTATTTATTTCAAGCTTCATTCAATAAGATGTAAAATTTATTAAATGTACCTAATGATTTAGTTTCTAGCACTAGTTATCGTGTGTAATTGTCATGTGGTTCCATAGCCATGGAATGGGCAACTTAACTAGGGCCTAGGTATTTTATAGGAACACATCGAATCCCATAGGTGGAGCTTTGATATCCTTGGGACTCTAAGCAACAATAGAGGATCATACATAGCTATGGGTACCTTTAGTAACAACAACATTTCAACTTTTTTTCGTACATTGATAAATTTTATGCGATGGTGCACCTGTTAGCACTCCAAGAAGCTCTCCTAGGTTGTGGCTCAGAGATTCCTGGAAACATATAAATCTTCAATATCGTTCTCTAAACTATTGGAATGTATTAGGGTTTAGATCAAGTCAGATGACTGTTTAAACTCTATTTTCACTCAAAACATGCATGAACACACTCAGCTTGACAAGGATTTCAACCACTAATGCTCAATAGTTTATAGATTTAATAAATAGATGGAGAAACCTGACTATACCAACAAATACATACATAAACATATATGAATGGCCAGCTACAGAAAGTAAACGAAGCTTAAAAATCTAATTTATCAACACAAAGATAAGATGACAGTTATCTAGCATTCGGCAGAGAAGAAAACATGAATAACCCATTCAAGTGTAAGCTTAGAACAGAGGAAAAGATGGTGAATGAACATATAACAACAAAAGAAGTTTGCATTACTGGAATGAAGATGAGACACTGAGAGGAGCAGAGTCTCGACAATCTCCAAAAGTTGAACCCTTGATACTTCTAACTTTCAGCCATTTATAGGCTTTTTACAATGCTCTCGAGCTCTCTGAGGCTCGAGGTGCCTTAATCTATCCCCTCTGTCTTTTTAGCTACTTGATTCCATAAGTCCACATACATGAGCTCGGAGGTCTATTCTTTTAACAACATAGTAACCAAATTCTGGTAAATTCATCACGTTGTCAGGTGACTCGCTCATGTCAGCGATGCTCCATGATCACTTATGTTGGTTCGACTGCATCATGTTGTGGACCAGCCATATATCTCCCAACCTCTGTCTCCATAGACCCCTTTCTAAGCATTAGCAATCATTGCTAAATGCTTCTAAGGATGATGGCCACCTGTACTGTAACGGAATGGGTCTTCAGGCCTTTGAAATCCTTTCGAATACCAAAAATGGTTGTTTTCTGTTTTACACAGAGAAATGCTACAACACTGTGAAATTCCACCAAAACTCTATTCATTCCGGACTTCAAAAGCCCTTAAATACAGTCTATTCCTCTATCAGGTCCGTCCTCATCACTATCACAAGTCGCTTCAGCCTTGCTCCATTGTATTTTTAAAAAATATGTTAAAAATCGTGAAAATAACGTGAAACTTGGCTCCCTCCGGACTTCACATATTATATATTTCCCTTCATGAACCTTTTGAGTCTAGGTCTTATCGCATCTACATTGTTTCTCTGTATTTCGTTAAATAACGAAATATGTAAAAATACATTAAAAAACGCATTTCGGCGGATCTCAAAATCTATGAAATAATGTTTATATAGCCATCGGGTCCGACTAATAACATCGCATACATGTATGGGTATAGGCCTTGCTCCATAATTTTTCTCCGGTTGTGATATCGTGATGAGATTAGTCGCAATCGCATATCATGATAGCCCTAGGCCGTTTTAAGCGCTTTGTTGTGGTTGTCGATTATGATTTGCCGATTAGATCTGGACCGTTGATCGGCCAAATCTGATGGCTGCTGTGCCTTCACTTGTTTATGCCTATGATACTCTATTTTTCACTGTTTTTACATGTTTTTGGCCTCCCGATAGTGTTTCTCCACCATTCTAAGGGCTCTTCTCATGTGATTGTTTTAATCTTTGGCATTATTTTACGAGATTTTGAAGACTTAGAGAGCATATTTGGATCAATTTGGATCAGGACCCGATGCAATTATAGATGCGAGAGTAATATTTTTGAAGTCTGGCTTATGGCCAAAGTAGAGAAAGAGGAGACGCGGCCATCAGAGCTAATATAGGAGACATTTCCGCTAAAATATCAGCACTGCACCTCAAGGGATAACACTGGCTCCTTCTGGGGATGAAAGCCTCCCTGTGAGGTTTCAAGAACTGCAGACTACTGCCTTTCCAGTAACAACCAAAACAAACTTATTTCCTAGTGTTCCATTGGGCATGGAGTTTATTTGCATAGAAAATAAAAACTGAAAAAACCTATTACACTATTAAGGCCTTAAAGCCTCATATGAAGTAAAGTTTCAAAAATCGCCCACTGGCTGGGTCATCAAAAACACCTTCACCCTCCAACTTGTGCAGAATGAAAGTATTATTCATCTGAACTTGAGAAATGACAAATGATCCCATCCATAAGGCATCAAATTTACCATGGTTGCCCTTCTTTTCCTTCAATGCATCCCATTTGAGAACCGAGTCACCAACCTGAAAACTTTCCATTTTTGCCTTTCTATCAAAGTTTTCTTTAATCTTCTTCTGATGAATTCTTGACTTCTCAACCAATTGTTCTCTGAGCTACTGTAATTCAACCAAGTTACTCATTCTCCTTGCTATGTCATTCTCTTCATCCTGTTCTTCTTGCAAGAATTTGGCCACAGGGAGAATTAGCTGGATAGGAAAAATAGCATCAGCACCATAAACCAGCTTAAATGGAGAATTTCCTCTAGACTTCTTGTTGGTAACTCTATTAGCCCATAGTGAAAACTTCAACTTGGAATCCTAGTTCTTTTTGTTGTCCTCCAACAATTTTTTGATTATCCTTACAAGACTCTTGTTAGATGATTCTGTTAGGCCATTTCCTTGAGGATAATATGAGGTAGAATGCACCAATTGAATGCCCATGGATTCACACATGTCCACCAATTCTTCTACCCTGAAAGCTGCTGCATTATCAGTGACTAGTTTGGTTGGGCAACCAAATCTAGTGAAAATATTCTCATTCAAGAACTTTATGATAACCTGATGATTAGCATTTTTAGTGGGTATGGCCTCAATCCATTTGGTGAAATAATCAGTGGCTACCAAGATCCATTTGTGATGGCAGCTTGAATGCGGATTGATCTCACCTATGAAGTCCAAGCCCCATTGTTAGCAGGGACCATTGACGTGTACTCGCTTCAAGGGCAGAGAATTTTAGTTTTTGTCTTCCTACAAACCTTTGACATTTGTCACAATACTTCACAAAAGAAAACACATTAGAGAACATAGTAGGCCAATAATACCCAGCTCTCAGGATCTTGTGGGCCATGGTTTTCCAATAATGATGCCCTCTGCAGATGCTAGAATGGAACTGGTGCGTGACTTCCACAGATTGTCCTTTGTCTAGACATCTCAATAGGATCCCTAATGGGTCTTTACAATAGAGCAGGTTTTCATTAATGTAGAATTTGGCTGATTTGAGCTTAATGGCCTAGGCTTGACTCGAGCTAAGACCTGGAGGTACTTCTAGCTTTTGAAAAAAATGAACTACACTGGAATACCATTCACAGGTGGCTAGATTTTCAGCCAAAGACTGATTCTGCTCTTGCTCTTCTGCTACTTCCTCTGTCCACTCACCACCTGAATTTGAACCCATGCAATTTATGTCTAATAAACTACAATTTTCCTCAACCATAATCTTAGCCAAGCCCTAGCCTTTGACAAGCTTGGTGGGCTTCACCTCTATGTTGAACTCTATGAATTTTGCAATCCATTTAGCTCTCTTTCCATCAATATATGGCTGAGTTAGGACGTCTTTTATTGAGGCTGAAGGTACATATGCAACCACTTTGGAATGTAGAATATAAATTATGAATGTCTTTAAAGATTTTATGAGAGCATAAGCTTGTTTTTCAATAAGGTCATACCTTAGTTCAGCGTCCCTCAGAGTTTTGCTAAAAAAGGCCACAGGGTGCTCTACACCTTCATCGTTTTTCTACAATAGAACTGCTGCAAGTGTATCATAAGAGGCAAAAGAGAAGATATAAAACTCCCTGGTATAATCTGGGCTGATTAGAGTGGGAGCTTCCATGATAGCTTGTTTGATGGCTTCAAAAGAGCTTCTTGCACCATCTGTCCATTTTATTTCTAATCCTTTCTTCAGCATGGAATTTATGTGCTTCACTAGCTCTGCAAAGTTTGGAATAAACCTCCTGACAAAGTTAATCTTATCTAGGAAAGATTGAATGTCCCTTTTTGACCTTGGGATGGACAATGTCTAAACTGCTTGAACTCTTGCTAGATCGATCTTCACACCTTCAGTAGAAATAATATGTCCCAGCAGTTTGCCTTCTTCTAGAAAAAACTATGACTTCATAGAAATTCCAAGCGTCTGCACTTTAGAAACACCTTCTTCAAATGCTACAAATCGTCCTTGTGACTGCTGGAAAAGACTATTATGTCGTCAAGGTAAATAAGGACAAGTTTGTCCTTCTCTCCCACAAAATCTATGTCCATGGCCCTCTAAAAAGTAGCCCCAACATTCATCAATCCAAAAGGCATCTTGGAGTACATGAAACTGCCCCAAGAAGTGGTGAAGGTGGTCTTTTCCTGATCTTTTGGATGTACAACAATCTGATTGTAACCTGAAAACCCATCTAAGAAAGACATGACTCTAGCCCCTAAAACTTTTTGCAGTAAGTATTCCATCTTAGGCAGGGGGTAGTTGTCCTTTTTAGATCATTTATTCAAATTCATGAAGTCAACACAAAACCTGATTTCTCCATTCTTATTTCTTACTACTACAATGTTAGCTATCCACTTTGAATACCTTAGGGGAACTATGATCTTGGAATCCAACGGCTTCTTGATTTCCTTTTCAATCAAAGGCAATAAGAGAGGGCTAACAGGTCTTAATTTCTGTTTAAAAGGGATAGTGTTCTTCTCCAATGGAATTTTATGCTGAATGATGTTGGTGTCATAGGTCTTAAGCTCACTGTACTCCCAAGAAAAAATATCAGCAAATTATTTCATCAGGGTGCAATGCTCAGAACTTTGGGTAGAAGACAAGTGAGTGGATAGATTTATGTACTTTGGATGGGTTGGACTCCCTACATTATGTTTATGAATAGCAGACTCATTTTATTTTTTGGTAGGCTTATAAGGTACATCATTATGATCAAACAACTTCTCTAGGGGCACCAATCCTTTGGTTATATGGTTACTAGGCAGCTGAGCAATGTTGTCCTGACCTATCTCGTCCTTTAGCTTGGACTGGTTGCATTCTTCAGTGGTTTTGTTTTCTTGCTCGATGTGCATTTCAGAAAATTCATCATCAACTTGTAAAAACCTATTAATTTCATCATCATCTTCAAAAACATTCTAGTATTTGACATTGTCAGGCAGAAATGGTTTATATTTCACCTGAATTTCATAAGTCAATTTAGGAGGAAAAGGAGGAATAAATGTGCTAGCAGACACAACAAGGGAATAAGAAAGTTGGTTCTTCATTCTCGAGATGTAAGAAATGCTAAAAATATTAAAAGAGTCCTTGATCTTCCATACCCCATCTCTGTATGCTTTCAACCTTGGATTCTTTTCTTGGAAAGTTTTGTTGACCCGATGAATGATAAGGTCTGCATCTCCAAACACCTTCAGACCTTTGACGCCCAGCAGCGTTTAAGCCCAGTATCAAGGCTTCGTATTCTTCTATGTTATTTGTGACCTGAAAAGTTAACTTGAAAGATAAATGAATGCATTCTTGTGTGGGGGACACAAGGACTACACTAGCCCCTGCATCTTCCTTAGAGCAAGCTCCATCAAAGAACATGTCCCAAATTTGTGGGCCTTCTTCCTCTGTGATCTGGAAAATCATTTTCTTAAGTTGTGTGGATGCCAACTGGGATTATTCAATCTGAAGAATAAAGGCTCCAAAATCAATTTCGACAGCATAGATGGGATGATTAGTGGGTTTCCTTTCATCACTGATGATATAAGCCAACTGAGCCTCTCTGTAGAATCTCTTACTCTCACCTTTAAAAATTGGGACAGTAGCATAGGACAGATCATTTTGCAATGTTCCATCTAATCTCTTGATCCAACCTCTGGAGAGAAACATGCCAAACTTGGGGGTTACATCTGCTACCACAATGTCCATCACCATGCTCTTCATGGGTAGCTGAGACAAGGTGATGGCTAGGTCTTTGCTTAATCCCAAACATTTCACTTTCCTAGAGTCAAAATAAAATAGGTCATGATAAGAGTTGGTACTGTCAAGACCCAACTCATCCATGACAGCCTTGGGCATTAGATTATGGCTGGCTCCTATATCCAGAAGGTAGTTGTGAAGGATTTTTTCATGAATAGTCAAAGAGACATAGAATGATGGGGAGTTTCATAACAATTTTCAATCATCGGGCTGAGAACAAAAACTGGTTTGTCGTCTTCCATATTTACATAGTCAGTAGAGGCTTGGATGGCTTTAGGCTCAAGGGCCTCAAGGATAGATCTCGTGAAGGAGTCATTCTTCACTAGTTCAATTAGAGGTATAGGTATACTTAGCTTCTGAATTTCTGATTCAAAACTGAATGGAGAAGGAGACTTGTAAAGGCCTCTTACCCCATGAGCTGGAGCTTTGAGGATGATGGGATCAACTGCCAGTCGTTTCTACTTTTTTGCTTGCTATACTCCAGGGACAGTAGCTCTCTAAACAGGAGTTTCCTTGGCATTATTCCTCTTCGACCTCAAATCATATCTGTGCTGATCCTCAGTTTGCAGAACATCTTCACCATCCCACTCTTGGCTAATCTGCTCATTGAATAATGACTTTTTATAGGAAACTAAGGTGAAAAAGGAGGCACTTCCTTTGTCTTCCAGACAATGGATCTCATCATCTTCTTCAAACTACTCTTCTTCCATGACTACATTCTGGAAATGGGTCTTCACCCTTTGGTCTTCATTGGCATCTTTGCTTCTTTGCAAAATCTGCAACTACTCATTAGCTCTTCTATATGGATTTGGATTTCTAGGAGCAAAGGTATTAGGAACTCTTCCTTTCCCAGGGTGCTACTCAACCTTTAATTTGGAGATTTCAAGGGCTAATGACTCTATCATCTTGGTCATTTTATCTATCTTGGGATCTGAAGATGATGAAGACTCGCCCCTCTATCTCCTTCTATAAACATTCCCCTTGAGCTTCTCTTAAACCATGATGTTTGATTCTACTTCCAAGGCTGCATCTTGCATATCATCCAAGGTAGCACATCATCTCTCCCTCAACAGTAGGTAGAAATCAGAATCAAAGGCACTGGCACAGGTGAGTTAAGCAGAGGTAGTGGTGGGTTTTACTTTAGCTAGTATGTTGATGTACATGCGATTAAACCTCTTATTAAAATCAGACAACAACTCACCATTTTCCCTCTTTAAGTTCCCAAAATCAGTGTGGTAGTAGAGTAGATCTTTCTTATCCCCCCAATGCTTTAGGAATGCATCATTTAAAGCCTTGATATTTGCTATAGAACTTAGGGTCAGTTCTCTGAACCATTTTCTAGCCTCTCCATCTAGACTTTGGACAAAGACTCTCATCCATACATCATCTTCACTAATGTCTAGGTTATCAACATAGCTATAGAATGATTCAAGATTTTCCTCAGCAAAAACACCTTCAGTCCCAGTGAAATTAGGCCTATACTTCTGATATTCTCCAGTAGGCATGGCATTCAAAGGAGTGGGAAGTACTAGAGGTCCATACCTAGTAGCTATGATTCTTTCCATTTTGGTAGGTGCTTGTAGACCTGCCATAGCTATAAGGGTACTGGAATTCCGAATGACAAAGGGTTGAGTAGTGACTGATATGACTAAAGGAGTATGATGGATGGGAGGAGGGGCTTCCTTCAGGCTTAGAATGGAAGGAGAACCTAAAGAATAAGGAGCTCTATGAATATCTAATATTTTGTCTTGACTGCTAGTATTAGATGCTATACTCTCAATGTGTATTAATGCTATATTATAGGATTTTCTTGGAGAGATATAGAATATTGTTTAGAGCTACTTGAACATGATGCTCCTTTCTGCAATGCCTTTCTTTCTTTGATGATTTTTTCAGGGTCAGATACTGGGTCAGCTTCTGGCTTCTAAGGATTTCTCTGAGTATGCCTCACAAACTGAGCCAGAACTATGAAGTGGATTCAACAAGAGGTTCGTCCTCCAGTAGAGTCGCCAGATAGATTATTACAACCAAAAAAGTGTCTAGAATTTGTTTGTCATCAAAGTTGGATATGTGTCATCCCCCAAGGAAGTTGAGCTTCAGTCTCCTCTCCCTGGCAATGATGCCAATTATGTTAGCACTCCAGGAAGCTCTCCTAGGTTGTAGCTCAGAGATGCCCAGAAACATATAAATCTTCAACATTGTTCTCTGAACTATTGGAATGGATTGGGGTTTGGATCAAGTCATATGATTGTTTAAACTCTATTTTCACTCAAAACATGCATGAACACACTCAACTTGACAAGGCTTTCAACCACTAATGCTCAATAGTTTATAGATTCAATGAATAGATGGAGAAACCTGACTATACCAGTAGATACATACATAAACACATATGAATGGCTAGCTACAGAAAGTAAATGAAGCTTACAAATCTAATTTATCAATGCAGAGATAAGATGACAATTATCTGGCATTCGACAAAGAAGAAAACATGAATAACCCATTCAAGTGTAAGCTTAGAACAGAGGAAAAGATGGTGATTGAACATATAACAACAAAAGAAGCTTGTATTACTGGAATGAAGATGATACACTGAGAGGAGCAGAGTCTCCACAGTCTCCAAAAGTTGAACCCTTGATACTTCTATTTTTCAACCATTTATAGGATTTTTACAATGTTATCGAGCTCTCTGAGGCTCGAGGTGTCTTAATCTATCCCCTCTGTCTTTTTAACTATTTTATGCCATAACTCCGCACACATGAGCTCACAAGTCTCTTTTTATAACAACATAGTAACCAAATTCTGGTAAATTCGTTGCGCTGTCATGTGCCTCGCTCGTTTCAACGATGCTCCATGATCACTTTTGTTAGTTCAGCTGCATTGTGTTGTGGCTTTTTCTCCTTCCGACCATCTATCTCCCAGCCTCTATCTCCCTAGACCCCTTTCTAAGTGTTAGAAATCATTGTTAAACGCTTCTAAGGATGGTAGCCACTTGTACTGTAACGAAATGGGTCTTCGGGCCTTTGAAATCCTTTCAAATACCAAAAACAACTATTTTCTGTTTTACACAGAGAAATGCTACAACACTATGAAATTATGCCAAAAATCTATTCATTCTGGAGTTTAAAAGCCCTTAAATACGATCTATTCCTCTATCGGGTCCGTCCTCATCGCTATCGCACGTCACTTCGGCCTTGCTCCTTTGTATTTTTAAAAAATACATTAAAAATCATGAAAATAACATGAAAATTGGCTCCCTTCAGACTTCAAATATTATATATTTCCCTTCACGAAACCTTTCAGGTCCGGGTCTTATCGCATCAACGTTGTTTCTTTGTATTTCGTTAAATAACGAAATATGTGAAAATACATTAAAAAATGCCTTTAGACGGATCTCAAAATCTATGCAATAATGTTTATATACCCATTGGGTCTGACTAATTGCATCGCATACATGTATGGGTATAGGCCTCGCTCCATAATGTTTCTCTGATTCCGATATCACGACACGATTAGTTGTAATCGCATATTGCAATAGCCTCAAGCCGTTGTAAGTGCTCTGTTGTGGTTTCTGATTACGATTTTCCAATCAGATCTGGACTGTTGATCGGCCAGATTTGACAGCTACTATGCCTTCACTTGTTTATGCCTCTGATACTTTGTTTCTCATTGTTTTTACGTGTTTTTGTCCTCCTGATATTGTTTCTCTGTCATTTTAAGGGCTCTTCTCATGCGATTGTTTTGATCTTTGGCATGATTTTATGAGATTTTGAAGACTTAAAGAGCATATTTGGATCCATTTGTATCAAGACCCGGTGAAATTATAGATGCGAGAGTAATATCTTTTAAGTCCAGCTTATGGCCAAAGCGGATCAAGAGGAGATGTGGTCGTCAGAGCTAAAACAAGGGACATTTCTGCTAAAAATAACAACACTGCACCTCAGGGGCTAACAACACCTAGACACAACATGCCCCCAATCGACTTAGAACTTCATGAGGGATTGGTAGCTAATCTAGGGCCCAAATGAGGATGGTATCATACCTTGAGACATGGGATGGCATGGACCACCTTGAAAGACCCCAACCTTGAAGCAGATACAACCATTTGTCCCACATAGAGAGCCATGAGACCAATTTTGTGCACCAAGATGAAAATTGGTGTCCACAGAGGAGAATTGACAAAGATCTAAGGGATAAAAATTATGAGGTGATTTTATAGGGATTATAATCACTTATTAGCACCAAGAAGCCTCAACACTAGCCCTCTAAGGCCTCACACATGCATGAAGTCACCTTTCTCTCACCTACATCTCATGTGTGGGTTAGAATTATGTTTTCTCCTTGGATACTAGGTCGACTTGTGACCTAGCTTGAGGTTAGCACAATATTTTATTGATTTGAACTCCTCATATAAGTAGCAGACACATTCATTCTTGTAAATGATCACATCACCTGTAATTTCAGGCTTATTAAGAAATTCAACCTCTTTTCTTGTGGAGAATTTGGGATATATGAATGCATTTTGACATTTGGAGCTAAATCATTATCTTTGGAGCTATTATTTGGATCGGTGGATGGAATATTTTGCATGTTATCTTTTAAGTGTACTTATTGTTTAATATTTATCTTTTACATGTCTAATGTATGGAGTATTTTTTAATATAGGTCTTTCTAGTGAGCCCTAATTTATTGAAAATTTATTGAATGCTATATAGATGATCTATTGCATGCATTACTCATACATAACATGTGAATGAATATCCTAACAAAAAAATTTAATTATCTATCCCATGAAAATTCCAATAGGCTTTGGATAGGTAAATTCTTGAAATTTTGATTTCAGCCTCCTTAGAAACTCTTTGGCTCATATATCACACCATATACTTCCTACTCCCAAGAAACAAGGGACTGGTCCATTTTGGTGGTGATCAATATTGTCTTTTATCCATAAATTCTCATTCCCCTAATTTGGACCCTTTAAGGGCGAACTTTCTAACTAGTGCTCGGTTTGAATCCCTATGCACACTACATTTGTGGAATTAGGGAGCCTAAACATAAAGAGAGAGGTATTTTCCAAAAAATATCTTCTTTTGGTGGGCATACACTTCAATCTTGTCCATAAATTTCTTTCCCCTAGTTTTTTTCCCTAAGTTAAAACCCTACTTTAGTCTCACTTCAACTTAGGGGCTTGTTTGAGGGTTTCACATGCCTTAATCTTACTGATACACATTGTTGAAAACCCATTCTCTTTGCCTTGCCCTTCGGCTACCCCAAAACCAAACCAATAAATCAAGCCCTAAGTATTGTGCCCTTAACCCTATGCCTCTATAAGGAAATCTAAGTTCCTCCAATAGGATCCCTAAGCCTAAATTGTGCCTTCTTTTGTAGAAGGTATTGAGTCACCTTGTACCCTAACTCTATAATATCCATTAGATGACATTCTCACATGTCGGGCCTCCATGCATCAGTGAAAATATATAAAGAGCAAGGGGTTTTGGTTGTGGTGACAATGGTTCATGACCCAATTGTTGACACTCGTTCTAGTTTTATCCTTGTAGGCCCCCCCCCCCCTTCTCTAAGGCCTGATAGATTTTGTGAAAAAACTCTTCATTTTAGAGAAAGTACAATGGTAGAAACATTAATGGAAAAATCCAAAAGATAAATGGAATATTGAAGATTAATATAAGTGATATAAATCCAATTTTCACTGGAATTAAATTATTTTATTTTTTAGTACTCAATTGGATCACATATCATCTTACCATCCTCAATATGATGGAAAACTTGATATTTTTAATAAATATCTAGAAGGATATCTACATTTATTTTCATTCGATAAAAAAACACAATGGGTCAAGTGGTTACCTTTGGTAGAATGGTGATACAACACATCCTTCCATACTTCATTAAAAAATGTCCCCATTTTAGGAAATTTATGCATATGATCCTTCATCCATCACATCAACCTTGAAAGGGATTGTAAAGGATCAAGTAGTGGAGGACCACATAGGGCACCAACAAGAGGTTCTCAAACTATTGAAGGACAACCCGGTTATGCCAAAAAATAGGATGAAACAACAAGTAGATCAACATCATAGTGAAAGGGAATTTGAAGAATGGGATTGGTTATTTGTGAGACTACAACCATATAAACAGACATCCCTCAAGCAACAAAATAAGAACAATGAATTAATACCAAGGTATTATAGCCCCTATAAGGGGGTGTAGATAATTGGAAGTATGTCTTACAAACTAGATTTTCTCAGATCATCTTTGCACAAACACCCCAAAACTTTTTAGCTCGAGTTATGTATACCACATTTCAAAACCAACGCCAAAATAGACTTGGTTAGGGCCGACACAACATGAGAATAATTAATCAAATATATCATGCCTTGGGAGATCTAATCCAAATGACCTAGATTTCTTTTCAATTTTCCTAATTTGTTGGCCTTCATGGGTTAAACCATTAAATTCTCGTGATTGTTCGTCGTGACTATGTTTTAAAAAAACTATTACAAGCGATCTAGAATCTAGGTCCACATTCGTATAATGGATATGCAAATACATGGGTGAATTGCCTACCCAAATTATTTAATATTGATTCCATCTCTAGGGTGTTAACCATCATCCCACGTGATCTTGTGTCAAGACCATGTTCTTAAACAATTAAATCTAATAGGTCCAAAATCCATGTCCACGTTAATGAAGATACTTTGAAAAACACTTAAATTACTAGATTCCCATATTTCTTTTTATTATTTATGCTAAGGGTCTAGTGTTGAGCCCTCAATATCTTGAGTTGGACCACATCTTAAGCATTTAGTTCAATAGATTCAAGACCAAGGTCCACTGAAGAGGACCCTCTTATATACAAACCTGATGTATTAATACCTACATTCTTTCAAAACTCTTTAGCTCTTGGATCTAAACCATCAAATACCCAAGACCATGTGTTGTGACCTAATCCTCTATGCAGAATCTTGACTGACTATAACTTTAACCATCCATTTTGGACAATTACATATCTGATCACTCCATATTTGTTCATTGCAGTACTTTGATACCTATCTGTAGGGCCGAAAATGGTTAATCCTTTGGCTTGTAACCTTGATTTTATGGCTTTTCAGAAGAAAAAATAAGATGGGAAAACCTTTCCAAACATGATCTTGTCTCAAGTCTTGAGACATATGGGTCTGCAACATTAAGCCATCATGGACTGATCACCATTCTCCATGTGTTCCATCTGCAATGTCATTTACCATGTATCACCCTATGACACTTCCATTTGTCACTTGTCAAAGCTCTATTGGCTAACCAATTTTTTTTTTTTCCTACCACATGTCATCCATGTAGATGTGCCATATCATATCGAGATGCTCAATCAATAAGAATCCCTTGTGTGGTGCTTTGATACCCCAGTATGGGGCCCACCTTTACACATCATACTAAATATAAGCTTATGCCATATTGGGATGCGCAATCAACAAAGAATTTGGTGACAGGTGCTCTACTACCCCAATAGATGACCCACCTTGGTTGTTTCATGTTGACTCTATGCATAACGTCATTAACCCACTTTGGTACCCGCTATTCAAGGTTTAAGAATAGTTTAATCAAATTGGTGAGATTAAGAAACCCATATTTCACGAAACAAGCATTCATTTAAGTTATAAAGTGTTTCACCATATTTGGTTTATACTGCACCATGTCCTTACTTTTTCAAATTTCAAATATTCCCTTGGCACCTGATATACAATACAATGCTCCATGCAGTAACATCATTGAAATGCCAAATTTTTCTCCATGTTGAGGAAACTCCAAATTTCATTCATTTTCCTTATTCATCCCTCTCGTGGTCATCTTGGGTAGGGGTTGACCTAAGCTACTTCCTTAGCCATCAATGACATTTCAAAACCTCCTTTAACATCAATGACAACACTTTAGTTGACATCAATAACAACATATGTGGAACAGTCTCCCCCTTTGGCATTGATGGTAACACCACCAAATATAATCCTATCATTAATGTACATTTGTTTAGAATGCAACACCACTAGACATAATCTTCTCATTAATGGACTGAGAACTTCCCCTAACTACTAGTTGACTCTTCTTTTATTTTATTCTTTCTTTGAAAGGTTGTTGACTCTCATTATTTTTGCTTATCTTTCCCCATTTGACATCAATGGAAAGATCCAAATTTGGCTACAACTACGGTACATCTTCTTTCAACTGAGGAATCCCCATGTATGTGATCTATCCTTATGTATACATATTCTCTCCCTTTGATGAGTAGATATGAATATTCCTTCTATTTGCAACTAAATCTAGAGTCCCACTACCGAGGTTGTATCATTCTACATGCAAAATTTCTTCTCTTATGCTTCTAATGATGCTTCCCTATTATTGTGTTGCATATGAAAAACACTTTTGTCTTTGGTAATACACCTTGTGAACTACAATTGGATACTGCTCCTTTACTGAGAATAAGGAAGAGAGGTCACTCATAACCTCTCTCTAAGATACTCAAAATCTTCTTTGGGTAGTGTTTTGATAAAGATATTTGAAACTTTTTCTTTTGAAGTAATGTATTCTATCTTTACACTCTGGCCAGCGACATTTTCTCTGAGAAAGTGATATTTGATGGTGATGCACTTTTTCTTTAAGTGTGAAATAATATTCTTTAACATATTTATAGTACTTGACATGTTTACCTTCATATCTTGCAAAGTTTTTTTCATCCAAAGAACTTGAGTACAAGAAGTTTCTACTGCAACGTATTCTATTTAAGATGTAAATAGGGAGACAAAAGTATGTTTCTTACTTGCCCAGGAAACAAAAAAAAATCATAGATAAAATTCTCCTCCACTAGTTATTTTCTCGCCATCCACACTACCTACACAACCTACATTTGTATTGTTTAAAATGTAACTAGTGTCAGTCTTCATAATTATGTCATCATTGTAATTGTAAAAAGAAAGAAAAGGAAATATTTATTTGTAAAAAGAAAATTTATTTTACTATGAAATGGGTTTCTTACCCATTGTATATCAGGCACCCATTATGTGCTTTAGAATTTGTTGAATCATGTCAAAGAGTCAAAGTCATGATGTAAAAGCCTTGTGTGGCTCAAGAATCAGAGCAAGAAAAATATTATTGTGTAATAGATGAGTTTAGAGGTTGACCAAAAGGTAAGTCGATCAGCCCTTCAAGTCAGCCTAGAAGAGGCCTAATCTGCCCATTAAGAAGCCTATAAAACAGAAGCTCAAACTCACTGGAAGGACGTACAACAAAACAAGTTTCTAATCTGATTTGGACCAAGAAGGAAGAACAAAATTTCTAGAAGAAGCAGCGAAGAAGAGGAAGAACCGAATTTATGTCTTTGTAATCTCTAGTTCACAACAAGTCTACTCAGATCCATTTTTTGCAAAGAATTATTTGAAGAATGGATGGTTTATCTTTTGGTGTTTAGTCTGAGGTCAAGGTCTTGGAAGTCTTTATTGAATTGATTCTATAAGAAGGATTTTTTTGGTTTTCCCCTTTATGGTTTTTGCCGTCTCTTGAAGCCTATTTTTAGTGTCTTCTTGTTTGAATTGTGATCTTCTTATTGGAATTTTTCTTGATGATGAACATAACAACACAATAATAATGACACACTAATCTAATATCACAAGAAAGTGTCAAGAATAAAGAGAAAATCAAGTTTATAAAACCCTAGTATTATGCCCTAGATTTCTCAACATGTATATTCTATTAGAGTGAAGTATTTGCTTCTTGAATACCATAGGCCTAAGTCTAGGGTGCCTTTCAAATATCTTAAAATTATTTTCACATTTAGCACATGATTCGCTTTTGGAATAGTTGCATGATGTATAGTCTTTATGTTATTAAATAGAGTGCTCATAGATCTAATCATTGATCTATACCTAGTTTGATTTGCATCAAGAGATTCATCCTCTTTGGTCAAGCTGCATTTGTGACCATAAGAGTTCTAACCAATGCATAATTTTCCATGCAAAATTGATTTAATATTTCATTTAAATAATTTGTTTGAGAGATGAATAGATCACTAGCAATCATAGGAAGAATAACAATTCTCCTAGCATGGACATCTCAAACTCCTTTTGCATTTTTGTTGAAAACGTTTCTCATTAGAACAACATCACTTCCAAAAATAATGTCATATACATATACCACAATAATAATAAAATTTTCATTATCAGTCTTGATATATAAATTGATGTCTATTACTATTGTTGCAAAACCTTGCTATTGTATATATTTTTCAAACCTTGAATACCAAGCCCTAGGAGCTTTCTTTAGATCATACAATGCTTTCTTCAATCTATATACATCATTTTCATTTATTGAATATTGAAATCCCTATGGTTTCTCAACATATACTTCTTCCTCTAAATCACCATTCAAGAAGATTTATTTGACATCCATTTGATAAACTTTGAACTTTCTGAAACAAGCAAATGCCAAAAACATTTTGATAGCTTCAATTCTAGATATAGGAGCAATGGTTTCTTTAAAATCCACACCTTCGACTCAAGCATACCCTTTATAGACAAATGTATCCTTATTCCTTGCTACTTTTCCATCCTCATTTAGTTTGTTACTAAAGACCCACTTAATCCCAATTACATTATTATATTTTGGTCTAGGAACAATTTCCCATGTATGATTTTTCTTAATTTGGTCTAACTCTTCCTCCATAACATTAACCCGATGGTTATGTTCATAAAATTCAACAAATTTCTTGCTATCAATCTCGGATATTAAAGCATATTTGACATACCCCGATGTGCTTTTCAAATGTCTTGTGGTCTGAATCCCTAACTCCTTATTACCAAGGATCTGGTTTTCTAAGTGATTTTTTTTTACATACCTTGAGGGAGCCTATGGATGTAGATTTTCCACCTCTTCTTACTCTTCCTCTTGTTCTTCTTGTTCTTCGTGTTCTCATTGCTTTTCTACTTCCTCCTCTTAGGGCTCATAGTTGATCTGATCATCTGCTCTATCATGTTATTTTTGTCTACCTATATGAAGAGATGCCTCATTTATTCTCATGTCAATGCATTCAACTATTCTGCAAAGTGTTTTGTTATAAAATTTATAATATTGACTTCTAGAGGAATAACCAAGTAGGATTCCTTCATCTGCTTTGGAATCAAACTTTCCCAAGTTGTTCTCATTTATTTTGTTATAACATTAACTTCCAAAGACTTTGAAATGTTTAGGGAAGTTTTTTTGTCATGCCATAGTTCATAGGAGTCTTGTTTTTGTTTACTCTAATATGAGGAACATTAAGAATGTTGATTTTTGATTGAACTACTTCTCCCAAAAAAGTATTTGGAACTTTTGACTCATCAAACATTGCTCCGACCATTTCTTGAACCATCGTGTTTAGTATTTTAGCAACACCATTTTGTTCAGGAGTTCTAGATATTGAGAATTGTCTTTAAATCCCGTGTTTCTCATAAGAACAAAATTTCTAGAAGAAGCAACAAAGAAGAGGAAGAACCAAATTTATGTCTTTGCAATCTCTAGTTCACAAGTGCAAGTCTGCTCAGATCCATTTTTTGCAGAGAATTATTTGAAGAATGGATGGTTTATATTTTGATGGTTGGTCTTAGGTCAAGGTCTTGGAAGTCTTTATTGAATTGATTCTATAAGAAGGATTTTTTTGGTTTTCTCCTTTGTGGTTTTTTCCCTCGCTTGAAGCCTATTTTTGGTGTCTTCTTGTTTTAATTGTGATCTTATTATTGGATTTTGTCTTGATGATGAACATAACAACACAATAATAATGATGAACTAATCTAATATCACAAGAAAGTGTCAAGAATAAAGAGAAAATCAAGTTTATAAAACCCTAATCTATTATTCCCTAGATTTCTCAACATGTATATTCTATTAGAGTGAAGTATTTTCTTCTTGAATACCATAGGCCTAAGTCTAGGGTGCCTTTAAATATCTTAAAATTCTTTTCACATCTAGCACATGATTCACTTTTGGAATAGTTGCATGATGTGTAGTCTTTATGTTATTAAATAGGGCATAGATCTAATCATTGATCTATATATATTTTGATTTGTATCAAGAGATTCATCCTCTTTGGTCAAGCCACATTTGTGACCATAGGATTTCTAACAAGTGCATAATTTTCCATGCCAAATTTATTTAATATTTCATTTAAATAATTTGTTTGAGAGATGAATAGATCACTAGCAATCATAGGAAGAATAACAATTCTCCCATCATGGACATCTCAAACTCCTTTTGCATTTTTGTTGAAAACTTTTCTCATTAGAGCAACATCACTTCCAAAAATAATGTCATATACATATACCACAATAATAATAAAATTTTCATTATCAGTCTTGATAAAGAAATTGATGCCTATTACTATTGTTATGAAACCTTGCTATTGTATATATTTTTCAAGCCTTGAATACCAAGCCCTAGGAGCTTTATTTAGACCAGACAATGCTTTCTTCAATCTATATACATCATTTTGATTTCTTGAATACTAAAATCCCTATGGTTTCTCAACATATATTTCTTCCTCTAAAGAACCATTCAAGAATATTGATTTGACATCCATCTACAGGAGCAAAGGTTTCTTTAAAATCCACACCTTCCACTCAAGCATACCCTTTATAGACATATGTATCCTTATTCCTTGCTACTTTTCCATCCTCATTTAGTTTGTTCCTGAAGATCGACTTAACCCCAATTACATTATTATATTTTGGTCAAGGAACAATTTCCCAGGTATGATTTTTCTTAATTTCGTCAAACTCTTCCTCCATAACATTAACCCGATGCTTATCTTCATAAAATTCAACAAATTTCTTGCTATCAATCTTGGACATTAAATCATATTTGACATACCCCAATGTGATTTTCAATTGCCTTATGGTATGAATCCCTAACTCGTTATTACAAGGATCTGGTTTTCTAAGTGAATTTTTTAACATACCTTGAGGGAGCCTATGGATGTAGACTTTCCACCTCTTCTTACTCTTCCTCTTGTTCTTCTTGTTCCTCGTGTTCTCATTGCTTTTCTATTTCCTCCTCTTGGGGCTCATAGTGGATTTGATCATCTGAACTATCATGTTATTTTTGTCTACCTATATGAAGAGATGCCTCATTTATTCTCACATCAATTCACTCAACTATTTTGCAAAGTATTTTGTTATAAAAATTATAATCTTGACTTTTAGAGGAATAACCAAGTAGGATTCCTTCATCTGCTCTGGAATCAAACTTTCCCAAGTTGTTCTCATTTATTTTGTTATAACATTAACTTCCAAAGACTTTGAAATGTTTAGGGAAGTTTTTTTTTCATGCCATAGTTCATAGGAGTCTTGTTTTTGTTTACTCTAATATGAGAAACATTAAGAATGTTGATTTTTGTTTGAACTACTTCTCCCAAAAAAGTATTTGGAAATTTTGACTCATCAAACATTGCTCCGACCATTTCTTGAACAATCATGTTTAGTATTTTAGCAACACCATCTTGTTCAGGAGTTTTAGACATTGAGAATTGTCTTTAAATCCCGTGTTTCTCATAAAATTTAGTGAATTCATTGGATATGAATTCATCCTCTATCTTTACTTAAGCATTTAATCTTCAAGTGCATCTCATTTTCAACCAATTATTTCAATATCTTGAACTTATCAAAAGCTTCATACTTTTCTTTTAGTGAAACAACCCATGTTATTCTAGTATAATCATCAATTAAGAAAATGAGATATGTTGCACCTCTTGGAGATTGAGTTCTCATAGGTCCACAAAGATCTCTATGAATAAGTTCTAAAGTTACTGATTTTGAATTCCCATTTGGCTTGAACTAAACTCATGATTGCCTTCAAAATTGACATGATTGGAAAATAGTATCCTCTAGTTTTGAAATTTTGGGAATTTCTCTACAACATCCTTTCTACTTAGCATGAAAAACAAATCAAAACTAAGATGACCTAGTACCCTCCTCTTCTCCTAAAATAAGGTTGAATTTTTGTAGTTTCCTTTTTTACATAAAAAATAAAAAATTTAGTCATTCTCATGAATCATAATAAAATATATACTAAAAAAATCCAATTAATCATCCTATAATTTAATAACGTAAACATACTAAAGAACGATTATTCAAGATTACCCTATACAACATATACAAGATTAAATAAAACAAATACAAGTTAATCTATACTAACGATTATTCAACATATACAAGATTAAATAAATCAGATACAAAGTAGCTACGTTGAATATTAAATCTGAATACGAGAATAACCAGGTTTTAAAAATAAGCAAAGAAAATTAAAAGACAGCAACAATGAGCGTAAACCAAAGGCAAATTAGTTTCTCCACTTTTCTATCTGTAGTTTCGACCATAACTGGTGCGTTGCTTATTACCCCATACAACATATACAAAGATTAAATACAAGTTAATATATTATAAAAATGTAAACATACTAACGATTATTCAGCATATTGAAGATTAAAAAATAAAACAAATACAAAGTAGCTACGTTGAATATTATTGTTTTTAAAATCCCAATACGAGAATAACCAGGTTTTAGATAACCAAATAAAATTAAAAGACACCAACAATGAGCGTAGTTTTGACCATAACTATCTATCTGTAGTTTCGACCATAACTATCTATCTAAAGGCAAATTAGTTTCTCCACTTTTCTATCTGTAGTTTCGACCATAACTGGTGCGCTGCTTATTACCGGAGATGTATTTAAACTCAGCTGCAATCGGGATGTGATCAGAAGAACACTTAACTGAAGGAAGTGCGCGGTCCTTCACCTCGTCCTCGTCAATTAGCTCCAGTAATGACACCACCTTCAACTTCCTTGCACTGTACAGAATGTAATCCAACGTTCCCTTAAATTCGACCAAGTTAGTGAAACGTGGCTCCCCTGTAACACCTATTTTCTTCACCGGGCGATGGTCAGGTTTGTGGACGAAGTTAGTAAAACGTGGCTCCCCTGTAACACCTATTTTCTTCACCACGTCTTGCGGGGGAACATTGCATTGGCTATAGGAAAAATAAGCACTTCCTAAACCTATTGTATGATGAAACTCAGATCGATCAAAATTCAAAAATTCTTCGTGTGATGCATCGACCCTGCCTTTGGTAAGAAGTGAGTGGACGGCGCTTCCGGGCAAAGAATTGAAGTCACCACATAGTACAAGAGTGTCTACAATAGGTTCAATGGGAATCATTTTAGATTCCATGGGTTAAGCTCGTAATTTCTCTTCAATACTCTTAATTGTATTGCGTTGTGCTTTTCGCCTTAAAAACAGAAATATAGCTCCACGCTCGATAAACTGAAAAAAAAAAAAAAAAAAATGGATTTCTACTTTAATTCGCTATCTCAACAGAAATATATCTCCTCTCCACTCTCCAAAGATGGATGTGTTGTATTCGTGATATAAATCGAAAAGATTGGTCCATGCTTTTATACTCAATTTCATGAATTCTATATTGTGTTGCGTTTAGGAAAAAAATAAACTAATTGGAGTTTGGTTACCATGTCGGCCTGATTGGTTCAATGATTTATGTAATTTAGAAAATGTTGCAGCACGCAATCACATCTTTGAAAAGAACCATGGTTTTTTTATTTGGAAAAAATAAAATTTTAGCTAGAAAATATTAATTTTCTTTGCTTTTCTTGGGTTATTTTTGTAATCTTTTCGTATAGTTTATATAAAAAGGGAAGTTGAAATTATATACTATTCAAGATATGGCACTAAATATTATACCTATCTCTTCTTTTTTTCTTTTTTTGCCACATATTAAGAATAGTTTTCTCTAAAGTCAACCTGTGTTACTTATGGATTGTTAAGCTCCAACAAAATTTCAATGGGTGTAATAGGAAATGTTTGTGGGAATGATTGATCCCATGATACTCCCATGTAATTATAAAATCTTACTAAAAAATATGTGTGTCTTTCTCATGTGAAACATCAATGTCATACACAATCTTTTTTACCATTCTACGAGTAGACCAAATGTTTGATGTAAGGGTCGCTCTAGCTCTAAATACAATAAATAAGTCTAGTTCAATTTCTTCCTAGTTTCCATGTATTTGCTTTTCCGTTTTGTAGTCACAGTGACTCCAATGGAACACTTTAGGTTTGTTAAACAATGCTTATTATGATTTTGCACATTATCATTTCTCGCAAACAAATGTATTTCCTTATCAAATGACTCTATTGTGGAAGTATCCAAGTGTGTATTTGTATAAGTCATGAGTATTTTCTCTATTTTAATCAATATAAAGTTTAGACTCGTCACACAGATCCCATGGTGCCTTATATTGACATATATATATATATATATATATATATATATATATATATATATATATATATATATTCATGCCTTCTTTAGAAGGAAATATCTTCCATTGAATGTGATGTGACACTCAAATCACTTAAGAAATTATTCATAATAAATGATAGGATCATATTGAAATATTTGTTGTGTGTCCTTTAAGCAAGGATGATCATCAACATTGAGTCTAAAATAAATATTTCTTTGATGTTGATCACATCCATTCATTGTTGGTACACATCTATCAAACTATTCTTTTGAAAATTTAATTTTTGTATGACCATCCCAGTCTATCGTGTCCATGTAGGACCAAATTTTAAACAAAGAAGTGGGATTAGTAATACAAAACCATTCTAACCTTCCACACATGCTACAGAACCTTTAGGAGCCAACCAACCCTTTGAGATGAACAAACGCTGAGACAATGTAACAACCTTGGTGAAAATTCCATGTAAAAATATATAAAACCATGGTTGATGGGACATGTACTCCAAGCTTAATGTTGGACAAAACATCCTAGTGGGTGTTCATTTGGTTGTTTATGGCTAAGAAAAATTGGAAAAGCCAATGGCTAAGGCTTCGAAAGGCAAGATGGAACTTTTGGCACAATTATCTATGAAAATAATGGAAATTAGAAGTAAAGGAAGGTGAAAGGTCACAGGTTTCATGTGAGGAGGAAAATGAAGGAGAATAATGGAAAATGAAGAAAATAGAGGACTCATTAGTAAAAAGGCTTTTGAGGATCAGTTGGCAAGCTTGGTCAGTGAAGGATTGATCAGTTGAGTTTTTGAGCTCTCTCATTATTCTCTCTCTCTCTCTCATACCCTTGGACACTTAGAGTTTTCTTGGAGTACTTTGGCCTTGGAGCAAGAAAGGAAAAGGAGGCAAGAGGAAGCAAAGATCAAGCACGTTAAGGCAAGGATCAAGAAACTACAACAAGCTTAATTGTAGATATCGACTTTCATGTGTATTTTCCTTGCTAGATTTGGCATGCATGGGATTGCATGTGTTTCTTTTCTACCATGGCATGGGTTTTGCCAGGTGTGAAAATATTTTCAACCTAGCCTTTCCATTTCCTGATAGGTTTGATGAGATGAGTTCTCTCACTAGGTTTATGTGGGATGGTCGTATTGGATTCGAAGTTGAGTGGGGTGGATCTCTGAATTGACAAACACATGCTGTAGTGGTCCCTGAACCGGACCAACAATCACAAATCCATTGACCTAGTAACCTCTGGACAGGACTGTAGGTGGAGGTAAGCTAGATTGTGTGCCTTGTTGGGCCTAGGAATCCTTGCTGGTGAATGGTAGGATATATGGTAAAGCCAAGAGGTGGATATTCTTTCCATTGGGCCTGGTGGTTCCACGATGGAATTCACGGTAAATCCTGGAGAGTATGTGTCAGTGTAGGGCCTGATGATCCCTGGATTAGACTATGTATGCATGGTAAAGCCTGAGAGACTAGGAGGCACTCAAATTCCTCACGGTGTAGGCGGAGAACTCCCGTGGCATCCATGTTGATTGGTGTTTTTATTATGTGTTCTATGAGTCCCACATTCATGCTTGGAATATGGCATGGGGATCATTGGCTGAAGAGGGACTTGGCTCAGCCAACCTATGGTCGGATGGAATGTGGTAGTCCCATCTCTAGTAGGTTCATTGCATTCATTAATGAGAAATTCATTCCCTTGGTTTTCATGTGTAAGTGTAGTGATGCATATGTGGATTTTGATGGCTGATATATTTATGGTATTTTTTTTCCTATTATGTCGGTTATATATATATATATATATATATATATATATATATATATATATATATATATATATATATATATATATATATATTTCTTTTTTTGTGACAAAATATATGTATTTCTCTCAGCATGTTTTTACTTGTATATGAATGGATAATGTATCTATCACCTAATAAATGATAAGGCAACAAATGACATGAGGAAACAATGATTCATGGTGATTATCAGATAAGTATGAGATCCATACACTTAATTATATTGTTTACACCTATAGGTTAATTGTTGATGACATGTTTGACGAAATTCTTGTCATGGCTAGTAAGGGTCTGGATATGGTCTCGTTTAGCTTATTGCTTTTGCAGCATTGTTTCCCTGTACTTTTATTGGTTTTAAGTTATCATTCCAATCTCGGCAGTGTCCTGGGATTTGGGCCTGAAAAAGTGGCTCAAATCCCAGGGTGCTGGAAAAATAGAGCATTAGCCTAGAAACTAATGCATTTGGCTGAGGGATGGGGAGCATTATAACTCTTCTGGGTTATTTCTAGGGTGTGTTACTCTATCCTAAGTTGGTCAAAGCTTCAGTAGGACCCAAGGGCAAGTTGTCTGAAGTGCGTGTTTGGTTCCTATGGGTCCTTAGGCTGATGTTGGATGTTTGCATGTTATGATTATGTCGATTCCACTTCCTTAAGGTCATATAGGAGGTCGAATCCCATCATAGTAGCCTCTCGTCACATATTTACTCTCGTTGACTAGTTACTTGGGTAGATGTGGGAGGAGGGTGTTACAAAGTGTTATCAAAGTGTGGCTCAACTCTCGAACTGGATGGGCAGTGTGTGTTGTTCATGTGTACTTGTCATTTGCATGTGTGTCTCTTACACTTGCATTCCATGTGCTTGTTGCATTGCATAATGTTGATCACGGTTGTAGTAAGGTTGTCCTAAGGAATTTGATGTTGATTTTGTGGAATGCATTGTCATGAGTATATGATTGATTACATATTGTTATATGTATCTTATATGTTGTTATATGTCATTTGATTACATCCTTGTATGCCAGGTTACATTCTTCGATATTTTGGATTACATGTATAATTCTTGCAGGTTGATTACAATAATCGATTGTTTATGCTCGACTATGTGTGTTTATGCGTATGACTAGTTGACTAGGCATTGCTTATGAATGTTGATGTTTGCATGTTGCAATGCATACAATGGAGTAATGGTTGTTGTCATGCATGAGGTCATGGTTTGTGTAGTTGATATGGTCATGCATTGACGATTAGACTCTAGCTAGAATGATGTGTATATGGTTTGGTACTTATGTGTTATATGTCTATATGCAGTTATTATGTATGTATGGCCTTGGTTATAGTATGCATGAATAGTATGTCAAACATGCCTTGTGAAGTCATGGTATGCAATTTAGGTCATCGGGGTGATATTGGTATGTTATGATGCTAATGTGTTGGTTGAGATAGAGCAGGAGAGGCAGATCATCATAATGAGGTTGTGGCATTGGACTTTGGGGTAAAAGCAGAACACCATATAGGTATTGTATGTTTGGCATGTAGTTATGTAAGTCAAGGATTGTTATATGCATTAGGTTTATGTGAATTAGATTTATGTAAGTGTCTTTTGATGTTATGGTTACATTCATGATAGATATTGGTTGATTAGTG
This sequence comes from Pinus tabuliformis, assembly GCA_031772625.1. Classification (NCBI taxonomy): domain Eukaryota; kingdom Viridiplantae; phylum Streptophyta; class Pinopsida; order Pinales; family Pinaceae; genus Pinus; species Pinus tabuliformis. Next base: position 242,472,751 of record CM062815.1, read on the forward strand.
TAGTTATATGCACACATGTCGGATAGTCATGAATGATAGTAACCTATGATGGTATGCATTTCTATTATTGTCTTAGGTTAGTTAACTTGATGATTAGGGTTATTTCATTGAGATCTTTATGTTGTAATTTGGATTGGTCATATGCATGATGGTTATGTTAATTGCATTGAAGATCTTGATTTTATATAAATTGTGTTAACCTGGTTTGACCTATGCAAATGGTTATGGTTTGCGATATTCAAGTATGAGCCGACATATTTGTGATATAGTGTCATACTAATATAGACTAATCGTACATATGTGATTCCTATGCATAAATGATGATTGTTTATGAGTTAAGATGTGAACATGTTAGTTAGTGATTGTTATGGATAGCATGGTCTTATTTATGTTAAGATGATGTGTTGAGAAGTTATATCATGATAACTAGCTTGATTTTGTAGACAAGATAGCCTCCCCTAAGATACAGTAAGGTACGAGTTTGCTTATGTCACATATTTGGTACTTGACTATTTGATTATGTCATCTAGTTAATTTATTTAACATGGTATGTTGCAAGTTGGCTGAATGTTTTATGAATTGCATAATATGGGTATGTGTTCAAATGATTTTGTTTTATGATGATTGTACTAACACATAGGTGTTTAGACAGTTGATAGGTACTTGAATGTAGTAGGTGATAGTTGCAGCATTAGGTCTAATGACTATGAGTTGACTATGGATTATGACATGATTTTTAATCTTGCTAAATGTTGATTTCAAATTGATAGATACTATTGTCTTGAAATTTGGAACATGTGGTTGAAATGTGTGAACAGTTGAAGGAAGCATGTGGGTATTAGCCTGATAGGGTAATAGTTAATGTGTTTAAATCACTAATAGTTGGGTGATGTGATAGTGCATAGTAACACTTAATTGCAGCAAGGAAAAGGTCAAAGAAAGGAATTGGGCAAGAATTCCTTTGGCTATGTTTGGAAACCTTAAGTACAAACGAATGAGTGCTTTGCTACAAGAATTTTTCTTAACCTTAATCTTGTTTGACATTATGTGGATACATGCTATATTCATGAACATGTACTTAAAAGGTATATTAGTTAGTTTTTTGTTACAGGTGGATCTGTCAAAGGATCAGAGTCCCTTGAGAGATAGTGTGGATGTGTTTAGTTGCAAGGTAGCGTGCTTGGCAAAACAAGGTAAGGTAAATAGTATGTTATTATGTTTATTTATGCATTAACATTATGTGTTTATGGCCATATAATGCAAGGAGTTGCATGACAAGAGAGGTTTCCATGAAATCTTGAAGAAGGCTTAGGTTGAGCTTCCCTTGGGAACCATGGGGATTGAGTCATGGTGTTTGTTCCTAGTCTTGTTCTTTTGGTCTTTTATGATTTGTTGAGCTTAATTTACAGTTTTGTTTATGTCTAGTGTAAGGCCTTGACACTTTGGTTGTATTTTCGTATTGTTGTCATTGGTTTTCATGATCTTCTTCTTGTTTGTTTCTTGTCTTGAATTTTATGTTTTGAGTCTTGGGAACTGGTTGGGAAAGAGGAAAGTTGATGGAGCTCGAGAGAGTTGTGTGGTTCTTGAAAGGTAATGTAAGATTCATATGGAGCTCTGTGCATGAGTAAGTGCATTGGAAGGTAAGGTTGTGATAATTGGTTGGACTGGTTGGGTCCATTTTGGTAAATGGATGGTGGTAGTATAGACATGTGAAAGGTAACCAAAAAAGGTAAAATAAATGGATATGAGGTGTTAGATTCCTTCGCTATGTTGGGAATGATTTTTCTCAATGTTGTGCATGTCATGCACAAATAAGAAAGTTATCTTAACCTGGACTTTATGTTATCTAGTAATTATGTTATGATCATGAATATGTTGATGTTTATATGTATGTATGTATGTCATGTCTGACATGGTTATCATGGATCATGATTATTTTATGTTAGTGTTTAACATATGTATGTATGTCGTTGACTGACTAGATCATTATTATTCTATGTTGACATTTATATATATATGTATGTTTTTATCCATGTATCTATGTGACTGTTCGGGAAGGTTGCCAAGGATCATCCTTGTGGAGGAATGATTACTTATGCAGGAGAATGGCATGAAGAGGTTCATGGTTTATGAGGAATCAAGTGGAACAATAGTCATGACAAATATACTAGGTCAATAACATGTAGTTATGAGTTTATATTATGTAATTATACAATGCTTATTTTATGGATAGGTTATACCGAGGGATACATCAGCAAAGTGAAAGCAATGTGGTCTGCGGCATGCTAGGATGAGCATGGATAAGACACTGGAAGCAAGGCTGCTTGGTAGAGGTAGTGTGGTTTCGGATGTGTCGTATTACTATTGTGCATATGTCATAAATATTGTACATGTTGCATCTGTGATGATTGTGCACATGCAGTATTGTCCATAGGTAGTGTGTGTACATGTTGTTTATGCAATATTATGTACAGGGTGTTAGTACATATAATGTTGTATGAATGTTGCATAGATGGTGCTATTTACATGTTGGATATACAGTGTTGTGTACATATTGTATTGTCTGTATGACAGATATGCGATGTTGTGTGCATATGGTATTGTGCACCTGTTGGGTATGCAGTGTTGTGCACAAATGATGCTATGTATATGTTGGATATGTAGTGCTATGTAAAAGTGGTTTTGCATGCATGTTGTACATTGGTACTATGTACATATGGTGTGGTGTGCATGATTGTACAAGGGGTGCTACGTGCATGTGGTGTTGTGTACCTGTTGTACAAGTGGTGTTGTGTGCAGGTATTGTGTACATGTCGTGCATGTGGCGATGTGTACATGTGGTGTCGCGTACATGTCATGTGTGTGGTACTGTGTACGCGTGTATTGTGTATGCATTGTATAGTGGTGCAGTGTACATATGGCATTATGTACACATTATGCAGGTGGCATCATGTACATGTGATGTTGTGAACACATTGTGCAGGTGGTGCAGTGTAACTGTGTACATGTTCTATATATGGTACTAGTGTATGTGTAGTATTGTGTGTAGGTCATATATGTTGTGTTGCGGGCATGTGGTACTATGTGTATGCATTTTATAGTTGTGGTATCATTACATGTGTACTTGTTGTGTTGTACTTTATGTAGGTACATGCATTATGTGGCATTGCATATTGGGTATAGAGATGTATGTGTTTAGTTGTATATCGAGTATATGTGTATGCATTTTGAGGTTGCTCACATTGTGTGCAGATGTATTGCCTTATATTGTACACCGGTTGTGGGTGTATGTATGTATTGTGTTGTGTCGTACATCAGAAAGAGGCACATGTATTGTGTTTTGTTGTGCACATGGTTGAGGAGAAGGTATTGGGTGTTTGTCGGGTGTGGCATCCGATATGAGGTTCATATAGCATAAGGAAAAAGGTGGAAGCTAAGGGTTGATTAAAGGATAAGTATCAGTGTTTTATTGCAATTTTGTTATGCATGTGATTTAGGATTTTGATGGTTATGTTTCGAGCTAGCCTGATGTGATATTTTATACATGTTGATTTTGTCAAATATGCTAGTTTGACTTGTTATGATAGGAAGTGAACATGATTCGTCGAGATGGATCACAAACAATATAATGATCCAATTCAGATCAAGATGCGGTGGTTACAAGCCTCTTAATTGTGTTAAAATCAGACACACATTCCTTTTAATTATTGAGAAACAAGGGAAAGCTCCAAACATCTAAAAACTTAACCCTAGGAGATGAAGATCCAAAAGTTTGTGGGTCCCGTTGTTGTTAGTTGGTACACCAACTTCGAGGGGTTGTAACTTTGGACTTCGATCTTTGTTTGACATGTACGATAAATTGTTAGAAAGATCTATCCAAGGAATACAAATTTGGACTAAAAACCCTACCATGGGCCATTAGTTTGCCTGTTTTCCAGAAAAATGTTGTTTAGGGCCTAAAAATGGCTTCATAAGTTCAAGACTCAAAAAACTACCAAAAATAGTAAATCTTGTTATATTTAAGGAAACTGAAAGTAATAGTTTTCGGGGTCCAATTGGAATGGGTGGGTGGCCACTAATATTCACCTGAACCATTACTCCCTCCTAAGGAAGTAATGGTCCCCATTGTGATGAGCACCTCCATGAGATGGTAAATTTCTACTAAAGATGGTTCCTAGTGAGCCACTGTTATGAAACCAGCTCACAAAAAGATAGAAAAGATAGATCAACGCCTTAGAATTCAGCCTCTTCGAGGGGGAAAGCTCCTTTAAATTACACAAATGAATGATTCTTTGATGATTGAAATGACAAAACCTCCTTTCTATATATAGGATTCTAAGGAGTCACAATATAACCCAGCCGACCTAACAATAATAATATAAAGGCACAAAAATAACAATAGAGGGATTCTATGGGGCACAGTAATAACAATATGGGGACAATAGGGGCACAAAAATATTAATAAGGGATACAACTACAATAGTAATGGGGTAATAACTAGTATTATAGGGACCTAACATGCCCCTCTCCTTCAAAAAAGTGTTGTCCTCCACACTTGAGTAGTTCTGGATGCTTCTGTATAAAATTCTCATCGTCCCATCTGGAATCTTTAGTGGATAAGTTCTTCCACTTGATGAGATACTCCAAAATTGATTGATTTCGTAGTTGTCGAGTTCTTGTTTCTGTGACTTCTTCTAGTTCCAATATAATTTTTCCTTCCTCGTCAAGTTCTGACAATATTGTTTGAACTGGAGCTTTTCGCCTATAACCTTCTTTAAACTTGAAACATGGAAAACTGGGTGCACTCGAGAAGTTGTAGGAAGCTCCAATTTGTATGCCATAGTACCAATGTTTTGCAACACCTTGTACGGACCATAATACCTTGGTGATAATTTATTATCGTTCTTAGCTTGCTTGAGGGACATTTGTTTATATGGTTGTAGCCGTAGGAATATCCAATCACCTACATCAAAACTTATTTCGCTACAATGTTGATCTGCCTATTGTTTCATTCTATTTTGCGCCAACACGAGGTTATCCTTTAAGAGCTGGAGGACTTGTTGTTGATGCTCGATGTGATGTTCCACTGCTTGAACCTTAGAATTTTCTCTTAAATATGATGTGATGGATGGTGGCTGATATCCATAATGTGCCATAAATGGGGTCATTTTTGTTGTTGTATGGAAGGAATTATTATACCACCATTCAGCCAGAGGCAACCATTTGACCCATTGTGTCTGTTTATCAGATACAAAGCAACGAAGATATCCTTCCAAACATTTTTTTACTATTTTAGTTTGCCCATCAGATTGAGGCTGATAAGATGAGCTATGAGCTAACTGAGTACCGAGACAAGAAAATAATTCTGTCCAAAAATTTCCAGTGAAAATGGGATCTCTGTCACTTACAATAATCTTTGGTTTTCCATGTAGCTTTTGAATTGTTTCCATAAATGCGGTAGAAACTGTACTAGCTTTAAATGGATGTGATAATGCACAAAACTGTGCATACTTGGTAAGTCTGTAAACTACCACCATGATGACACTCTTTCCCTTAGACTTGGGTAAACCTGTGATAAAATCCATTGAAACCTCCTCCCAACATTGGCTTGGAATGGATAAAGGTTGTAATAGACCTAGCGTCTTAATTTTTTCAACTTTATTTTGTTGGAAATTTCACCACAAACTTTTGAATATCTGATTTAAGGCCATCCCAAAAAAATTCCTTCTTAACCCTGCGGTAATTTTTTAGAAATCTTGAGTGCCCTCCTAAGGGAGAAGTGTTCAATTCCATAAGAATCTTTTGTTTGAGTTGGGAATTCTTACAGAGGTATAAGCGATCTTTATACCATAATGAATCATTTTTTCGACTAAATGTATCAGATGTACTAGAATATTGTTGTAACTTTCGAATAAGGGCCAACGCTTCTTCATCATTCTTCTATTCCTCCCTTGCTTCATTTATCCAATCTGGTTGGATAATAGAAATGGCTCACAAAAATGCTTCCACTTCCTCATCCTTTCTTGAGCGTGCATCTGCCACCACATTTTGCTTCCCTGTTTTGTAGATGATTTCAAATTCATAACCCAACATCTTTGTGACCCACTTTTGTTGCTCTTCAGAGGATAATCTTTGTTCTAAAAAGTATTTAAGGCTATCATGGTCCGTTTTTACCTTGAAGTGTCTTCCCATTAGGTAGGGTCGCCATTTATTAAGTGCATGTAGTATTGCCAACATTTCCTTCTCATAAATAGCTTTGTGTAAAAACTTTCCCTTGATTGGATGACTTTCAAAAGCAATGGGTCTTTCATCTTGCATTAAAATAGCACCAGCATCACATTCCACAATAAAGGTTTTTGTGAAGTCCGGTGTAGCTAAGACCAATGCTTGGCACATTGCCTCTTTAAGATGTTTGAAGGCCTTTGTTGCTTCTGGAGTCCATGAAAATGCATCTTTCTTCAATAATGTTGTTAAAGGTGTTGCTATTCTCCCATAATTCTTAACAAACTTGAAATTATACCCTGTCAACCCGAGAAATCCTCGTAGATGCTTTATGGATGTGGGGATTTTCCATTCCTTAATGGCTTTAATTTTGCTAGGGTCTACCTTAACTCCTTCATGAGATACAATATGACCCAGATATTCCACCTATTGTACTCCAAAGAAACATTTGGATCTTTTTGCATATAATTGTTTCTCCTCCAATAGTTGTAGCACCTTGTCAACATGTTCAACATGATCTGTCCAAGACTTGTTGTAGATTAGTATATCATCAAAAAATACTAACACAAATTTTCTAAGGGTGGGTTTGAAAATGGAATTCATCAAACCTTGAAATGTAGAAGGTGAATTGGTAAGGCCAAAAGGCATCACCAAAAATTCATAATGACCCTCATGAGCTCTAAATGTTGTTTTCAGAATGTCTTTAGTCTTCATTCTAATTTGATGATATCCTGAATGAAGATACGACTTGGTGAATTAAATTGATCAATGCAATTCATCCAGTAATTCATCAATGACAGGAATGGGAAACTTATCTTTAATAGTGAGCTTGTTGAGCTCCCTATAATCTAGACACATGTGCCATGATCCATCCTTCTTGTGCACCAATAATACTGGAGTAGAGAAAGAACATTGACTAGGTTGAATTATACCAGCCTCTAGCATTTCTGCAACCATACGTTCACTTTCACTCTTTTGGGCATAGAGATATTTGTACGGCCTGATGTTTGGAGGAACACTTGCTGGAATTAGATGAATAGCATGACCATGATCACGAATATGTGGGAGACTTTTGGGAGTCTCAAATACCTTGGAATGATTTTCCAAGACTTTTTAAGAGAACTAGAGAAATAGATGATTTCGATGTGGAAACATCTAGTGAACATAATTGTGCAATTACACCTCTTTTTTCCTTTTTTAGAAGCTTTGTCATACATTTAGAGTTGATTATCTTTCCTGGTTTCCCTGTAATACCCCTTAATTCAACTTCCTTTCCTTCTGCAAAATATTTAATGAAAAGTTCTTGAAAATTAAAAGCTATTGTACCCAAGGATTGTAGCCATTGGACTCCTAGTACAACATCAGCGCCTCCCATTGGAATGGAAAGCATTGGGCTAGTCAATACATATTCTCCCATGGATAGCTTGATATTATAGCACTTTCCAAAGCAATTTATTGTTCCTCCATTTGTAACCATCACTTGACACTCTGGTGCTGGATATAGGAAGCAATTCAATTCTTTTGCTACCTTACAATTGTGGGTACTTCCTAAATCAAATTGTGGGTACTTCTTGAATCAATCAACACTATTACCTTTTTCTTCTTGATTTGTCCTTATATCTTGATGGTTTGAGGAGTGGTAATTCCAGCCAATGCATTACAAGATATGGTCGGATTCATTTCTTCTTTTTCTAGGCTTTGTTCCTAGAGTATATCCTCTTCTTTTGACATTTCTTGCTCATTTTCTTCTTCCTCTTCACAATCTATGTAGAATAATTTCTTCTCAGCACACTTATGACCTTTAGTGTATTTGTTATCACAACTGTAACAAAGCCCTTTTTCTCTTTTTTCTTCCAACTTTTATGGTGTCAACCTTATAGGTTGTGGAAGACTAGGGGCAACAACACTTCCATAGTTATAGTTGTGAATGGTATGCTTCCTGGTTTCCATAATTTTTCTTTCCATTTTTATTGCTAACCTGAATGCCTTCTCTAATGAATCAGGTTCCCAAAGGTGAACATCATGTTGGATATTATCTTTTAAAGTCCCTATGAACACATCAATCCTATGCTCCTCTAGAATATTTTTTACCCTTATGTTCAATTTTTGGAACTCCTCAATGTGCTCCATTATTGAACCCTTTTGTTTGAGACTTATCAATTGGCTAAAAAAAGTGTTTCTTTTTGTATCCTCATATGTGTTGTCAATTCTTCCGTAAAAATTGCCCAAGTGATAATTTGTTTACAAGAGAAAAGCCATTGATACCATACAAACTGATTTGGTTCCAAATATAAAGTTTCAATACGTACCTTTTGTGTGTTTTGCACATTATTGAGATCGAAAAATTGCTCCATTTATAATATCCATGTTGCGGGATCCTTGCCATCAAAATTCCTCATATCGATTTTTGGAATATGGTGGGTCTTCGATCCAACATTAGGGTCTATGAAATCATGATTAACATTTCTTTTCTTCGCATCATGAGTTTCCTTTACTACCCTTTCACCATTAGTAAGTATTTCTTGTAAGAAATTTGTCAAATCTGTCTTCAAATCTATCTTCAAATCATCAATCTTAGCTTGCACACCCTTTATCTTAGATTCCACACCATTTATCTTAGCTTCTGTTAGCTTTTGTGAGAGTGAAATTTGTTGCACTTGGTCTTGTAATTTTCATATATCATGTAGCATTTCTTCCTCTTCTTCATAAGTCATGCTAGAGCTTTCAGGTTACTTACTAGGTGTTTGAATTTTCTTTCCTCGAGGCATCAGTTACTGATAATAATGCTCTACTATGCCCTTTGAATTCCTTCAAAATAATTTTTCAAACCAAGCTTAAGCAAAAATTTTTAAAAAATTTACACATCTTTTTTCACTTTGTAGGAGCTCGATATTGCCTCTGATGTATCTCTATAATTTTGGATCATTTAGTTCTGAAAATGTGACCTACAGTAGCCCACTATGTCCTCTTTCCAATGCCACCAGTCTGATCCCAAGTGGATTCTCCAAGGGAGAGTTATGCCAAATCTCCCACAACAACCTGATTATAGACTAGTTTAGCATAGAAAACTTGTACGACATTCCACGTGTCACTATTTCGACCTTTGGATTTGAAAAATATATACAAGAAACTACAGTCCATCCTCTTTCTATACCTTCTTACAAAATTTCAATCTGATGCTCAGAGAGAAAGTTATGACGATTTTCCCCAAGTCAGCTGTTTGGAATGTAATTCAAGAGTCTGCAAAAAGACCAACTTCATCAAATCATATCTCCACAAATATAGCACAAAACGCTTTGAAATTTGGACCCAAGCTTCATTTCAATTTCATCTCAAATGGGTTTTTTTTTTCTTCTGAAATGTCGCAGAAAAAAAAAATTATAGTGAAAACGCCACCACGACCTATTTGGAGCAGTGAAACCCTAGAATCCAAAGCTATGATACCAAATGTTATGAAACCAGCTCACAAAAAGATAGAAAAGATAGATCAACGCCTTAGAATTCAGCCTCTTCGAGGGGAAAACCTCCTTTACATTACACAAATGAATGATTCTTTGATGATTCAGATGACAAAACCTCCTTTCTATATATAGGAGTCTAAGGAGTCACAATATAACCCAACCGACCTAACAATAATAATATAAAGGCACAAAAATAACAATAGAGGGATTCTATGGGGCACAATAATAACAATATGGGGACAATAGGGGCACAACAATATTAATAAGGGATACAACTACAATAGTAATGGGGTAATAACTAGTATTATAGGGACCTAACAGCCACTTCCCCTTGTGCAAGGGTTGGCTAGATTTTACAAGTTGATACATTTGGATACTCTATTTGCGAGTGTTCTTAATCTATGTGTCCATGATCTGATCAATTGTGGCCTATTTATTGAAGCCTAGGTTGAGTTTTGTTGGTGTCCACTCATTGATAATGTTTTATGTGTCCAACATTGGTAGAAATTGTGGTTGAAGGTAGGCCATATTGAATACAAGGTGCAAGTCAAGGAATAGTGGGATACTGAGCTTGAAAGCATTGTCTCCCACACCCTTGGTGATGGTGTAAGGCCTGTATTAGAGTGGTTGAATCTTATCATGATGTGCTCTTTCTGCAGATGTAACCAAATGTTATTTCCCACCTAAAACTTACAGGGCACCCGATGCTAATCATGTTATTATTTGCATTTGGAACTAGATTTCTCCAAAATGTCATGAACCTACTAGTGGATGTGTTGAATGCACTTAATAAACTTGGTGGCTTTATCAAATTCGGACTAAACATGGGCATATTATTCATGTGTAATTAAAAAAGGCAGTGCAACATCAAGGGGATGTAATGGATGAAATCCTAGACCCACTTCAAAGGGGTTGTGGACAATTGAGCTATGGAGAGCTCTATTATAGTTGTGTTGCACATAGGGAAGACTCTTATCTCATGTTTGTGGATGCTTAGAGTTGTACATACATCGTATTTTCACAATTAACTTGTTGATGACCTCTGCCTATTCATCAGTCTAGGGGTGGAATGCAGTCAACTTGTTGAGCTTGGAATCCAACAATGACCAAAGCCTTGACCAAAATGTGTTTAGGTACCTACTATCTTGATTTGATATAATGTTCGGTGGGATCCCAAAATGTACTGACACTCGTTCAAAGAAGAGTCTGGTAGTGGCCTCTGTTGTGATACTCTTCTTCCAGGAAGCCAATATGGCCATCTTCAAAAAATTATCGATGACCAAAAATACACAATCATTGCCATGTTTGGTAGAAGGAAGGCCAGCAATATATTCCATGGATATGGATTCCCAAGGTCTGCTAGGAGTAGGTAGAGGAGTATAGAAGCCTTTCTTCTTAATAGTTGGCGTGGGGATGACAAAAGCAGTGCAAGATCTAATGTATTTCCCAACATCCTATTGAACATTTTCCCAATAAAAATACATTTATAGTATGGCCACATTTTTCTCCACCCCAAAGTTTTCTACGACCCAACTATAGTGTGCCTCCCAAACTAGCTTGGCATACTCACTTGTAGGAACATAAAGGTGGCCCAGGTAGAATAATAATGCATTCTAGAATTGGAATTCTGGAAATTTCTTTCCATCCACTACCATTTGGTATGTGGTGGTGAAATCTAGATCAGTTTTATATAGTTGTATGCATCCATAGATATCGTGGCAACAAGAATTGAGAGCAATGGTCATTGCTCCAACCGGTGGATGATTGAGGCAATCTACAACATGATTAGTGTTTCCCTTCTTGTATTTGATATTAAAATTAATTTTTGCAGATATGTGGACTACTTTTGATGGCCTTCATTCTGCAACTTCCCATGGGTTTGTATAAACTATAAGGGTTAGTGATTTGTGTGGATGATTGTCTCCTTCCCCATAATGTATTATTTCCATTGCCGATAAGCTTGCATGATGGAATACATCTCCTTATTGTAGCTGATGTATTTTTGAATTGTTTTGGAAAGTTTCTCATTGTGATAGGCCACCGGATGTCCTTGTTGGGTGAGAAATTCACCAATAGCATAGTCAGAGGCATCTATCTCAATTTCAAATAACTTTTGCAGGCCTGACAATGTGAGTATTGGTGCATTGTAGAGGGGGTGCTTTAGCTCAATAAATTCCTTTTGTTGGGAATCAAACCATAAAAAAATTTCACTTTGCCCTAGGTAAATTGACTCAAAGGCATGGAAAATTTTAAGAACCCCCCCTAAATTTACATGTATAATAAATGGGAAAATCTCCATGGTATATAGGAAAAATGGAAGGCGATTTTATCAATAATATGATATGTATATATAATTTTTTAGCGAATCTCTCACCAAGCATGGTGAATATTTTACTCAATTATAAAATCTTGTGTTTATTGAATACACAAATGAAATCATTGCATTTCTTTAAAATATTTTTTGAAATCAAAATTACCGAAATTACATATCGATAACCTAGTGGGTGTAGGATAAAATTCACCCGTGCCATTCATAGAAATCATGAGAAAAAACCTAATACTATATATAAAACCAAGAAAAATTCAAATTCATCACTTCTAGGGACCTCGTAACCACCCTGCCAATACACAAGTATGTTCTTGTTTGCAATTAGAAAAATTACCCAAATTACAATCTGTTTACTCCAGCATATGTTGGAAAGTTATAGAAGGATGACTAGTGCAATCAATCCATTCCTTTTAGCCCTAGATTTGTTTCAGTTTAAAAGAGAAGTATACAAATATACTTGTCCAATGTCTATGCTTTAACCATTCACCTTAAGATGTTTTTACAATATAATTTCCTAAGTCTATTTAATATCTTCATTATCATAAAAACCAACCTATATCCATCTTAACTCCACATCTCCCACTCTTAGGGGGATGAAATCTATTTATCCCTCTGAGCACTTGGTAGACCCAGAATTAAGATGGATTTAAGATGATAGAATTTCCCCTTTAAATAGTCTATGCTCACATGAATACCATGGTATTACCATGGCTCAATACCATGGGTTATCATAAACCTGGAGCTTAAAATTTACTATTAATAATTTATAAAAATTAATAAAATTAATAGTTGATTTTTATTTTAACCAAGCTAAAATGTTTAACATACATTAAATTACAACATCCATTTTTACTCTTGATCGGATCAAATATTTTTTCACTCTATGCTAGTTTGCATATCATGATATTTGATACCTCTCGGGGGTTAGTAGATCTAGAGTAAAGATGGGGGTTAGTAGATCTAGAGTAAAGATGGATCTATGCTGGTTTAATTCCCCCATTTAAATAGGCTACATTCCAGGTGAATACCATGGGTCAATACCATGTGCCATTTTTATTTTTATTAATACTAATATTAGGGTTAATAATGTTTTTTTGCATGGTATTAATAACAATCTAGTCCATGGTATTTGTCCCTTAGTATTATTAATTTACCATACCTCTTTTACAAATATGGTATTTGGCCCATAGGATTCACTTAAATAAAGCCTCTTTCTTGAGCCTTCATAAATAGAACGAGGGTTATGGACTAAAAATAAAAAGAGGTTTTATTTAAGTTTATGTATATTTTTATTTATTTACCATACCTTTTGAGTAAGTATAAAAAGACGTTTTATTTATTTACCATACCTCCACTTTACTTATATTTTTATTTGTTTACACCCTTGCATGTATATAAGGTGACTTATGGAGTAAATAGAAAAAAATGTTTTATTTATTTACCATACCTCTCATTTATTTATATTTTTATTAATTTACCATACCTCTTTTATAAATATGGTATTTGGGCCTTTGGCCCATAGGATTCACTTAAATAAAACCTATTCTTGAAAATGGGCGCATGGATTCAATTAAATAAAACCTATTCTTGAAAATGGGTGAATGGAAGGTTGTAACTCCTAATTTCAAGGGCTAAATTTACCTTTTTTATCCTCTCCCTTAAAATAAGGTGGGCTATTTGAGGTGATTTGTAAAAATGTACTATGATACAAAATATTCGCCCACTAAAAATTTAAAACCCCTTAATTTCGCCAAAGGGTGAACATTCGCCCCTAAAATTTTCTATGCTCAAAGGGCAAGTGATAGAGAGAATCTCAACATGAAACTTTGATAAAAATTGGTGAGGCATAAAAAACTATGAACCTCTGTTAGAGTGGTTGGGGCTAGTCAATCTTGAATGACTTGTATCTTAGCTAGATCCACATGCACACCTTTCTCATCAATGATGTAACCCATTTATTTGACATGTCTAATGCCAAATGTGAATTTCTCCAAGTTGGCACATATTTTGTGCTACCGCGGGATTTGAAGGACTTGTTGAATGTGTTGGAAGTGATCTTACCAACTCTTGCTCAAGATGAGGATGTTTTCTAAATATAATACAAATAAAAAGCTGGTAAAGGGATACAAGATGTCATCCACCAGCCTGATAATAGTTGTAGTGGAATTTTTCAACCTAAAAGGCATGAACAAACACTCAAAAATTGCTTCCTTAGATTTGAAGGCAGTCTTCCATACATCTGTGGGTTCAATTCGAACCTAATGATAACCAAAAATTAAATCAATATTGCTAAAATACGTGGTCCCTTTGATCTAATCAAGAAGGTCCTGAATCTATGGGATTTGATACATATTCCTAACAATGATTTTGTATATTGTCTGATAATAAACACAGAGTCTCATGGTCCCATCCTTATTCTATACAAGTAAAATCAGGCTCCCAAGAGGTGAGGAACTTGATCAGATGTGCCCTTTGTAGAAATTTCGACTGTAGATCAACAGATTATGCAATATACTAAAACATAATACAATATCTACTTCTACAACACTTTGTTGAAGCGTAATCAAATTGAGCAAGATCAAGAGAACACATATAACTAAGAATGAGAAATCAATCACACATAACATAGAAGAAATAACCTGGGGAAAGCCTCAACCTAAAACCCCAATCTCTGTATTATCATACAAGTGGAAATATGTCTAGATTACACAAAGTTTTACCTCACATGCTATCCAACTCTCAGTAAAATGCGTCACTGCTGCTCATAGACATAATAGACAACACATATGCCTTCGTTCAGTCCTCCAAGCCTCCTATTTCCTTGTGCAGTTTCTCCTGGGTCCTCTGGCTACCACTTGTGTGATTCTCACCTCACACACAACACTGACCTCTGAAATAACTGCACAAACCTGAAGGAGATAATTCCTTCTACTTGGATGAGTTTCCTATATAGGAAAAATCCTCCAACTAATAGTACAATGTCCCTTCCTCTGATGTCAACTAGGTCTCTAACTGAAATGACATGCATGAGTTATTTATGAGAGAATATTCAGTTATCTGGACAACAACAATTACATGCATGCAAGCATTAACTAAGTGAACTCACAATTAATTCAACAAACTGTTTAATTTAATCTAACTCAATTTGACTCAAATAACTAAGTCAACTAATTACAACTCAATATTACAACTCATCCTTATCTCTTTAACTGATGGATAAATTCCTCAATTAATGGAGAAACTGTTGCATGTCCTCACATAGACTTCATGTTTTATTTTCTACAACTAATTAACTCAAGATGAATTAATTAATTATTTTACAAACAGCTGCTAAGATCAAATTCTAATTTTACTTCACTATTTTAGTTCAGGAACTAACTAAAATAGGAATCTATACCAAACTTCTAAAAATAGCAATGTTATTTTTAGCCCTTCCATTTTTCATTCCTTGTTGCTTAGTCCAGCACTGATACCTGAATTGTTATTTATAGTAGTGTTATTTTTAGCACTTCTATTTTTATAATTTCTTGTTACCATTTTCAACACTCCCTCTCAACAAGAAAGGCTTCAACTCGAACCCAATCCTGAACCTTTGGAATGTTCTGCATGCGACACTTCTCCCAAGTGTTGTTGCTCCAACAACTCTAGAAACAAAAAATCTCCCAACTGACCTCCCTGTTGGGCTAGAAACATTCTCTGTTGATGAAGATTCCTCTACCACTGACAAGTGCTCCCTCTCTGACTTCTGAGTTGTTGCAACACTCCATGCATCTTGCACCATTGCACACCTCTTTGTGCCATCCTGCACTGGTGCAACACTCCTGTGCCTCTAGCATTGGTGTAGCCTACTAGCTCTACACAGTCTTGGGATTCCTGCACTGTATCTCTCTCTACCACTCCATCTGCATCTCTCTCTACCCACTTAGCAAGTCCTGTTACTCCTCATCGAGGCTCCCGTAGCAAGCTCTAATCAAAGAGGTTGTGTACATAGTCTTGGGATTCCTGCAGTGTATCTCTCTCTACCACTCGATCTGCATCTCTCTCTACCCACTTAGCAAGTCTTGTTACTCCTCATCGAGGCTCTCGTAGCAAGGTCTAATCAAAGATGTTTTTTTTTTTTTACTTCGATTTCTCTTCTTTGTATGTTGTTCACAGCTCTAATCAACTTGGCTCTGATACCATGTAGAAATTTCCACTGCAGATCAACAAATTATGCAATATACTAAAACACAATACAAGATCTACTTCTACAACACTTTGCAGAAGCTTAATCGAATTGAGCAAGATCAAGAGAACACATATAACTGAGAATGAGAAATCAATCACACATAACACAGAAGAAATAACCCGGGGAAAGCCTCAGCCTAAAACCCCAATCTTTGTATTGTCATACAAGTGGAAATATGTTCGGATTACACAAAGCTTTAGCTCACAAGCTATCCAGCTCTCAGTACAATCCCTCACTGCTGCTCATAGACAGAATAGACAACACATATGCCTTCCTTTGGTCCTCCAAGCCTCCTATTTCCTTGCGCAGTTTCTCCTGGGTCCTCTAGCTGCCACCTATGTGATTCTCACCTCACACAACACTAACCTCTGAAGTAACTGCACAAATCTGAAGGAGATAATTCCTTCTACATGGATGAGTTTCCTATATAGGAAAAAGCCTCCAACTGATAGTACACTGTCCCTTCCTCTGATGTCAACTGGGTCTCTGACTGCACTGACAAGCATGAGTTATTTATGAGAGAATATTCAGTTATCTGGACAGTAGCAGTTACATGCATGCAAGCATTAACTAACTGAACTCACAATTAATTCAACAAACTGTTTGAATTAATCTAACTGGACTTGACTCAATTAACTAAGTCAACTAATTACAACTCAATATTACAACTCATCCTTATCTCTTTAACTCATGGATAAATTCCTCAATTAATGGAGAAACTGTTGCATGGCCCCACATAGACTTCATGTTTGATTTTCTACAACTAATTAACTCAAGATGAATTAATTAATTATTTTACAAACAGCTGCTAAGATCAAATTCGAATTTTACTTCACTGTTTTAGTTCAGGGACTAAGTAAAATAGGAATCTATCCCAAACAACTAAAAATAGCAATGTTATTTTTATCACTTCCATTTTTCATTTCTTGTTGCTCAGTCTAGCACTAGTACCTGAACTGCTATTTTTAGCACTTCTATTTTTAGCATTTCTTGTTGCTATTTTCAACACCCTTTTTGTAGCAACTCTTAGATTTGTCACTTGATTTCTTCATTTTCTAGACTAGATTGGTGGTATATTATCCCATTGTGTAGAGGTGTTATGGGGGTCAGGTTGATATAATGCTTGACCTGGCAGTATGAAGGTACCATTGTGGGCAAGGAGAAGATGTCCCTGTATTTTTCCATGACCTTATCCACCTGCTTCTGCTGCACAAAGGAACCCTTCATGGGGCCCATTTATGTGGCCATGGTCTCCCTCGTACTTTAATAATGAATAAAAAAGACAAAAAAAATCCCAGTTTTGGAGATCATCTTATTGCATTTCTTAGCAAAGATCAAAGAGATGGCGGAAGGTGGGGATACCTCCAGTATTCTGAATAATGCAATACACAAAGTAATAATAACCAACCCAAATCCATCTTAACTCTGAATCTACCAAACATCGAGAGAGATCAAATCTCTTGAGGTGCAAACCTCTTTTAGAATGAAAAGTGATTTAACCCCTCTCAACACTGGGTAGATCGAGAGTTAAGATGGATCTAGGTTGGTCTTTCCCCCTTTAAAGAATTTTTCCCATTTAAATAGACTATATTCCACATGCATAACATGGCCCAATACATTGTTTTTATTTTAATGTATAGTTATTTTTATTTTTATTATTTTATTATTTTTGTTTACATTACGACATAACATTATAACATTTCTTTTATATTATGGTTGAAAAACACATCTCGATGTAATTACTATTCACACATTTATGGTGGCATCGTCATTATTAAGAAAAATCACATCACTTATAATAATTCATTTGTAAACTATAAAGAATATATATATAACAATTGCTTTTAGCTCTCGAACCATTAACCTATTTCTTTAAATGTACATATAATCTAAAATGAGAACAAAAAAAACATACCCATATTGTTCATTATCTTATGTTCATTTTTATTATTTTAGGAAGATTTATTTTATGTTTATGTGTAATTTTATAATTTGAAAGTGAGATGAGTAAATTTAATATTTGAGAATATGTATTTTTTAAAATTTACTTATTTGAATAAAGAAATATAAATTTATAAATTAAATATAAAAATTATTTATTTTATAATTAAAATTTTGTATATATTAATTTGGGTATTTGCAAGGTATTTTAAAAAAAGTTATTTTTTTTTTTATTCAATTATATCAGTAATCATTATAAATTACATTATGTAATTTTAATGATTCAGAAAGTAGGAAAGTCAATATTATGTTAAATATTTTGGAATTATAATTTAATTTAGGTATAGATAAGATATTTTAAGAAAAAATGTTTTTCATCTTCAATTTTCTTGTCAAATAAGTTATTTCATTTTATGATATTTTGAGAATTGTCCAACACACAATTTCATTATGAAATGAGAGATATTTTTATTTATTATTATTTAATAATGTTAATTTTATTCCTTATTCCTTAAAATAAACAAATATTGTTAATTTTAAATCAATACTAATTATTCTTTTAAAAAAAATTATTTTATTTTTAATATTTAAAAATTAAATTATTATATTAATATTCCATATCTTTTTATTTTCTTCCCAATTTTAATCTTTTCAAATCTTAAAAAAATAGATATTTATTTATGTATCAATAAATAGTTTAAAATAAACAAATAATAACATTGTCCAAAACAAGCTCTAACATTATTCACAATACTGTCATAACTTTGCTCTTTTATGCTGGCGATATAGTTTTTTTGGCAAGAAACCGTTATGATCTTGGCAAGCAACTCGAAATATTTTATGATTTCTATTCCAAGATGGATATGACTGTAAATATCGACAAAACTAAAGCCATGATAATTAAATACAAAAGATCGCTTATGATACTTTGATTTATGATAACAACTCCTTGGAGGAAGTTCCTTCAGACAAATATCTTAGAATTGACATCCATAATATGTTCACTTGGAATTATAACATTGAGAAAAGCGCAAATGCAAGTTGGAAACAAATCCAAAAGTAGTTCATAACCTACAACCTTAAGATTAAAGGAAATACTCCCTACCCTATCCTCCCAATTAAAACAATAATTTCCCTAGTGAAAGCATGACTATGACTAGGCATATTATGTATAAAAAGAAGTTATACAACATGGATGCCAAGAGTTTGACTAGAGTTTTCCAAAATTGCTTCTATCTCTAGCCAAAATTTCCACCTTCAACTCAAGCAAGGGTGACATGAGTATACCTAGTCTTGGCTAGACCATTGGGGAACACAAGAGGAGATAATCTTGCAAAATTTGGATAATATAAAAATATTACTTCCAAATTTAAGGAGAATTTGTGGGGATATAAAGAGGTGGAGGGAAAAAGGAAATTGTGATATTATAAGGAGGTGGTCTAACCCAATCTTGAAAACCAAAATTATATCTTTGTGTTAACTAGTGTTAAGAAGAAAATGAACATTGCCAAGATTAGAACTAATTCTCATGAGCTTCATAGTGAAACTGAGCATTGGTCAATTCCTAAAACACCATGTGATGAAAGAGTTTGTCACATGTGCAATGCAAGAGGGTTGAAGATGAAAAACATTTTCTCTTAGATTGTCCATCTTATACTCACATTCGATCTAATTTTCAAAATATTTGTCACACTACCAACCTTCTTAACCTTTTAACTTAGCAAAACTATGGTGATATGAGAGAGTTTCTCTCACTTTTTTTTAGCATAGAAATAAAATGTTAAAAAATTCTAACTAATCTCTTACCTTCTTAAGGTCGAGGATACCATATAAGTCTTAGTGAATGCTAATCATCATCATCATATCTTACTCAAAAAAAGTGAGAAATTAAAGTTAATAGTTATCACTTAATTTATATTGTTAATTTGTAATTATTAATCCATATGTATCAATAATTATAATTTAGTCTATATTATTAATGTGTAATTATTAATTTATAATATATATAAGTAATATTTAAAATTGAATTTCACTTCACGAAGGAGGGGTGGACCTAGTGGCTAAAACCCTATCTGCCTTCACCCTATATTTTGTGTTGTCTTCTCTATTTTTTCAATTGGTTTGTGCTTTTCCATGACCACTTGCAGGTGTTGTTCTTGGCGTTGGGGTTTTTTATTGCTAGTGCTACCTCAATTTGTTGGAGCTGCTCTCATTGACACGATTCTCATGTTCGGGCTTTGTCATGTTGTTCATGGTTGTTGAGAATGCAACAAGATGATGGAGCTTAGTGGAAAGGAGTCGCCTTCACTAAGTGGGCCCGCAGGCTATTTTTGGTGCAAAGTCTATTTTTAGACTATGTCTATTTTTAGACATATGGATCATGGTCTATGAGTTGCAAGATGCTATTTGTGGATGATTAATCATGTTGGTAAAAATAGATGGACTTCTATTTTTAGACATATGGGCGGTTTCTATTTTTAGACTACCAGGCTAAAAATAGAAAAGTTGAATATTATTAGCTCATAATAATATTTGGACTATAAACATTATCTTATCCTCTTGGAGCACTTCAATTTGAGCTACAGATGTGGCACATGCAGCTGTTAGAAGGAAATACGCTTTTCTTATAGGTCAGTTGAGCTATTGCATGGTGGACTTCAATTAGAACTCAAGTGGTTGAGTTTGGTGGAGTTGATTGAGGAATTGATGGAGTTTTGTTCAGTTTGACTTGGTTGAACTAGTTGCATTTAGTTTAACTGCAAATACACTAGTGAATGATGTGAATTAATTATTAATTAATTCACTAATTATTAACTCATAAAGAAACTAAATAATACATCGTTAACTCAGTACATGGACAGTTCAGTGGAGATAGGTGTTAGAGGTTGAGATTGCTATCAGTTGTGACTATAGTTGTGCATGAGATCTTGCACAATCAATGGGATTGAGTAATGCTAATTAGGATTGCGTGGTTCAGCCAAGGAAAATCCGAGTTTGTATCAGCCATTCTCATCTATTCTCATGCAGGATTGCGCAGTGGAGGCAGGCAAACAGTGGAGCAGATTTGAGGCATCAGATCTGAGCTAGTTTGTGTGTAATAGGTGGAGATAGTACTGAGTAATTGTGAGGAGTATTGTACTATGTATTGTTATATGTTCTCAATCATTATAATATACAGATAGTGTGGGATTTTTAGCTATATGCTTTCCTCGGGTTACATATTGTGTTAATGTGCGCATGCGATTGATGTTTCATTGTTTTTAATTCTGCAAAATTGATGATCAACGTAGAGGATGTTATGTATTATGCATGCATTCCGCAATAGTGTATAATCAAGATAATCTCTGTGAATAAGTGTTATATTATTCAAAATTTCTACAATGGTCGCTCGCTTGGGTACAACTGTTGTCTTCTTCATTACTCCATTGTCGCCACCTATTCGCTTAGGCATCCTTTGGTTGGGGTTTTCTACTAATATGGCGTGGTCTGTTTCTTTGACTCTAGGATTTGTGTTTCTAGCTGCAGCTTAGCCGACATCTTCCTCTACTATCTTCCATCGATGTCATCTGCGTGTCAGGCTCATTTGTGGCGTGTTGCGGTTTGAGGGTTCTATTGAGGCCTAGTTGGGGTCATGGGCCCTTATTTTGGGTTCAACCCATGATATATTTTGGTCCCTTTGGGAATTTATTGTTGGAAGGCCTTTGCACTCATTTATTGTATTTTTTTGGCAGGTTTTGGCCCTTAACAAAATTATGGGTTTTTTGAGGGAGAAAATTATAAAAATTAATTTCAGTGATTGGTATTTTTTTTTCAAGTTTTTAATTTATATAATGAATAATTATTCCTAGGGGACAGTTTAATTGGTGACTGTGGTGTTATGAAGTATGATTTGAACTATTAGATCCAAGGTTTAAAACTCTCATATTCAACCCAAAAAAAACATGCTTGGTCTTTTTATCTTGTTCTTATATTATTGTTTTGGTTTATTTGTATGGAGTTCAAGCTCATATAATCTTATACTTTTATAACTGATTGTTTGAGAGCTTCATGTTTGAAACCCTATTGCCTTCAGTTGTTGCCTTTTTATTCAGAAATATTCCATTGCAGGACTATGCCATTTATCGGAAACCCCCTCATTTTGTATCTTTTGATGTAAATTTGGTTAAATGGGGGACTTATTTTGCGGCAGGGCTCTTCTTGCATCCAAGTTGAGGTCACTACTCTAGATCTATTGAACCTTTTGGTCTTTGTGAGGCCAATTTTAGGGGGTTATTTCTATCTACAAGTGAAAGCCATCAATATAGTCTTTACACTTACTGCTAGAATTCAAGATCGGACAGGAATCCCCTTTGTTTTGAGTGGCTCTTATACAAAGGTAGGTAACTTCAGGAAGGGACTACACTCAAAAATTATGACATAGCCAAGAATGATTCAATCTGCCTAGTTTCAAGATTAAACTATGGATCCAAAGGTTGGGGTGAGTCCTTTGCCTCTTAGTCGAAATCCTTTAAGAATTCCCTTAAGAAAGGGCTCTTACATTCAACTCTCAAAGAGCTCTCACTACCAACCTTAATTGTGTATCAAGCAGAAAAAACTCCAACTGTCAAAGTGGGTCATCCACAATCCTTCACTTCTTACATGGATTATTTATGACATGCCATTATTTTATGTCTTAATGGGTTATGGCCATCAACGCTTCTAGAATGGGTGCATAAGATTTAGTCCCAGAATATATATTTTCTTTTTGTTTGAAGGGTTTCTTTATGGTGTATTTTAAATATCTTCGGGATTATCGTAAGGTTTTTTTATCAAGGACCTTGGTTTTGGGGCCGATCTGATATTTTTTGTAAGTCATGGGTTCTTGGTTCTAACCCTCTTTCTATGACAACTCCGTACACTCCGATTTGGGTAAGACTCCCAAATTTCCCTCTCCATTTTCTACATCTAAATATTCTAGTTGACATGGGTAACTTTCTCGACCATTTTATTAAGATAGACTTAGACAGGCTTGAGAGGGTTATTGTAACCTTTTCCCGCATATGTGTTGAAATAGACCTCAACAATCCATTACTGGATAAAATCCTTCTTGAGTGGGACATCAATTTTTTTTTGCAGTTGGTGGACTATGAGAACATTGCTTTCTGTTGCAAGATCTATCAACATCTCCGTCACCTTCAAAATGCCTATCCTTCTTCTCAAGGGCCCTATCCCATCTCAGATGCCAAGAAAAAGAGCCATGGATGGCAAGATCGAAAAGATACAATAGGATCTCATAATTCTTCGACTCACAAGCAGGAAAACATGCAACAACAGAAGACTCCTACCACTAAATTCAATCCTTCAAACTTAGTTCAACCACACGTTGCATCATATCATCCCTCAAATGATATGATCTATGGTCCACCCCTCGACTGGAAATGAAAGAGACTCCACCATAATCTTGCCTTTGTCAATGAGTGGGCACATATGTTTCCAGGAATCGGATCACTCAGATAGTGATAAGGAAACAACAAATATTATTGAACCCCGAGTAATGGAATTGTCTCAAAGAAATGCATTCATGGTGACCTCTACATCTGTTCTTGATAACTCCTCGAAATGGATTAATGTCAGCAATAGAAAAGGAAGAAACAAAAAACCCATGATTAATCCTGGTATTTGAGACTAGGAATTTAGTACGTGTATTGTCTTGAACTGTGTTGATCTGTGATCAATGGAATGATGTAATTTGTTATTTTGAGGTAATACACATTAACTTACTATATATATAGTTAGATTAAACTTGAAATGAAATGCACTAATTTCTAATAAACCTAATATTATATTTAATGATATGTTAATTCAATATAATATATCAGTAATTGTTGACTTCATGGATTAAAATGTCAAAATCCATGAAGGTATTTACAAGAAGTAAATATTTCATTAAAATTTTGAAATTAAATAAAACTAGCCTATATCCATTTTATCTCCGGATGTATTAAGCAACGAGAAGGAACAAATATCTCAAGCCGCAAACCTCTTTTTTGAGTTCCAAACTTGAGAGAATCTTGAGTTAAGATGGATGTAGGCTATATTACACAAGAATACCATTAACAAAACCATGGGTTGTCAAAATCTAAAGCTCGAAAACCACTAAAGGTAAATTTTATTTTAATAATTATTTATTTTATTTCTATTTCTATTTTATTTTTATGTAATTTGATGAGTCAAAATATTTACATAATTGGACAAAATATTACATCTCTTCCATACTGGGTTGGAGAGCATCTCCCAATGCAAAAACATATCAGCTTGGATCCATCTTAACTCTGGATCTACCAAGCACTCAGATGGATCCAATTTCTTGAGTCAAAATGTTTACATAACATAACAATACAAGACATTACAACATCTCCACTAGGCTAGAGACGGGATAACCTTTTTCACCATTCAGTTGTATAGTTTCAAACAAGAATGTCATTTTTTGTTATTTAAAATACATTTTTGAATGTATAACAGATTCAACGCCTTGAAAAATTCTTGAGACGCTCGAATTTTACAAATTAAACAACTTAAAATCAAGTTTTAAAAAAAAATTGCCAGGTTTTACTTAAAATTAATTAGAAAAATAATTATGAAATAAATCATTTCATCTATAAATTAAACTATACCAACTAACATAAAACTTACATTTTAATTATTTAAATTATATTTAATTAAATCTAATAAAAATTAATTTAATTGTATTATTTAATTTCAAAAACATGATAAATATGTTATCTATTAAGAAATTTGAGATCAAATCTCACGTATTACATCTATATTTTTAAACCTATGCAACCACACACAAATTACTTTATCCAAATTAACTAAAATTTCAAAAACCCCAATATTAATTAACAAACTCTTTCCTTAAACAATAACTTGATTAATATTCATTAAATTTATATAACCATGACCTAGCCATGATCTCATCTCGAGAGGAATGTTAGTCGAAAGAAACCCATGGAAAGCGATTGGAGATGCACCAATCACGTCATGGTGGTTCAGTGGGTGTACGATGTGGTTGTTGGATATGGGAGTCGTTTGGTATAAAGTGTGGTGTGCTGGTGGAAGAGAGACATAGAAACACCAGTGTACCCACTCAAGAGGAGTATGTCTTTTTGGTGGAAGAGAGACATAGAAACACCAGTGTACCCACTCAAGAGGAGTATGTCTTTTTGCAAGGTGTTAGGCCAACTCATGTGGATTTGACTTCGAGTTTGAATGGTATTTAAGAGGGAGTAGGTAATGGCAATTTTTATAATATAATAATAATATCTTTTTTTAAGGTCACGGCCAAGGCAGACAGCAAATTGGTGTATGAGACCCCCTTTTTTGTAGGACAAGGGACCGACTTCCGCGCAGCGATTTGGCTGCTAAGTCTACGAAGGCATACATACTCTACCCCCTTTTGGTTTTGATCCTGTGACCTCTTAGGAGTAAACACATGCTCTTAATCATTAGGCCCACTCAAGCTGTATGTATGTAAAGGAACCACACATTGAACTCAAAAGTACTCATGCATACATCCTAACAAGAAGCCAAAAAATTGGTCAAATTAACTGAGATACCACAACACTTTTTTTTTTAAGAAAGCTAAATAATAGGTCAAATAAATTGAGATCAAAGCCAAAGAGTTTGTTGCAAGTTTATATTTTTATATTTTTACATATTTCTTTTTCTAGAATTCAAACTCTCTTTTTTTCACATTATATATATTTCACCTTATATATAAAAAAAAAAGTGATAGTTGTTTCTATCTCACTATTTCAAGTAAACTAGAATTTTTGTTAATAAAATATTAGTAGTAATTGTACCAAATGTTGCAAAGGAAACGTTGTAAGGCAATAGCATATAGTACTAATTAATGCATTTTTGACAACTATTGAAGGACAAAAAAATATCAACAAAGGGCAATGACCATGCTACAACGAAATACTGCAATAATGCTTCCATGAGCATATAACATTAAGTAATGCTTCTTTGACAACTGTTGAAAGACAAAAATATCAACAAAAGGCAAGGACCATGCTACATTGAAATGATAGTTGTTTCTATCCCACTATTTCAAGTAAACTAGAATTTTTGTTAATAAAATATTAGTAGCAATTGTACCAAATGTTGCAAAGGAAATGTTGTAAGGAAATAATATATAGTACTAATTAATGCTTTTTTGACAACTATTGAAGGACACAAAAATATCAAAAAAAGTCAATGACCATGCTACAATGAAATACTGCAATAATGCTTCCATGAGCATATAACATTAATTAATGCTTCTTTGACAACTATTGAAAGACAAAAAAATATCAACAAAAGGCAAGGACCATGCTACATTGAAATACTGCAATAATTCTTCCATGAGTTTTACAAATCATGAGGCCTATGTTGAAGTTAAAGATGCATGGATATTTTTTCTCTTGAGAATATGTTATTTTATGTTATCTTTTCTTTAGGTACTCTTCTTGCCAACCTGAAGAATCGTAAGACTATACTATAATGAATTTAGCTTTTGTACAAATCCTACTTCCATATTGATAAGGGTTTTATATGGATGTTGTAAACAATTTTATGTTGATTTGATATGTTTTTTTCTTTGTGGCTTCTTGACCTATTAAAAATTGTTTGATCTACTATTTTTTTATTGTATTTATGAGTTTCTTAAAAGAAAGTGATTTATATTTCAACAGTTGATATGAATTTGGTCGCTTGTGTTCTTTGTGTAGATAATAAAAAATAATAAGGCTTATTTTATCCATTGTAACACAATTCGTACTTGAAAATGACTAAGCAAAATGAATATAAAGAATATAACTTGAGTCTAGGAAACACTCCGAAAAATCTAGGCATAAAACTAAACAAATAAAATAACCCAAAAAATACATCAAATTTTATAAAAAGTCTAAGAAAACATTTATGGATTAACCCTGCCTCACATACATCAAAATGAACATAAAGCATGTAAAAGTAATGGCATTAAATAAGTAAATATGAAATTCTAGCATGTAAATGCATTTATCTTTCTTGAGAATCCTCTCTTGGAAAAAATCAATCTTAGATGATCAAAATGACGTATATTTCTTTTCTTTGACATCATTCTTAGCTCTCACTAAATTTTTCACGTTTCCCAAAGTTTGACTAGTTAAATTCTAGTTATTTGGGGGCTGGGTCAGATTGACTCTAAGTATATTATGATTACTCGCCCATTGTAACATGGATTTTATCAAACTCTATGTGGGTTCCATAAATGATATCTTCCAAATTCTAATGTGTCTCTATTCATATGTCAAATTTCTATTTCATCGTTACTATATTTTGTGATAATGCATACACTTTAAACCATTCAATTTCCCTACTTTGCTATAGTTTGGTAAAATCATTTCTTTCAAGTGCAACATACTCTAAAATAAATGGCAGCAAGTCCCAAATTATGGTTGATTCTTTTATTGATAAAACATAAATGCTTTCACCATGGCTGCAAGGTGCAAAGCATACACAAGCTTGCATGTTTATGATATTAAACTTGATAGAATTGGATAATAGTCTTAGTCAATGTAAACCAATAAAAATTAAAAAAAAAATATGTAGATGTGATTGTTCATACTCAAACCTAGAGGTGTTGTCTCGATTGACTCAACAAATATTGTTGCAAGTACATTACGATCATATTCAAGTGTAAATAATGTACTTATGATCATATTCAAGCGTAAATATTGTCTTAAATTTTGCTCAAAAATTTTTATGAACTAGTTAAATGATTTTAGTATGATTGGTTTCGTGAACAATTTATTTAGCTGTGTGAGTTTAAGTTTTTAGAGATATTTAATTGGCACATTTGCAGCATTTATGAAATAATTGTATCTAGTGTAATAGTGGCATATCTTTCAGAAATACTGATTCTAACATATCTTTCAAAATTACCAATTCTCCATAAATTCTCATTCATATTAAAAAAGAAAAAATCTATAAATAAAACTTGTCTCAACTCTGGTGTTCAACATTTTGTACCTTTTGTGTCTACCATGGATAGGAAATATATTATAAATAATCCCATGAGTTTTGTTACTTGAATGGATATCAAAGGCATGCGCATCTCAAATGATAACTCGCCAAAATCAAATCCCATTTATAACTATCATTCAAAGAAAGATGCAATGTAAAAACACCAATAATATTATTAGTATTAACATGTACTTGCAGCTTGGTACATGTAGCTGTCCAACTCGTCAACTGAATCCTCAAGGGGCAACAGATTGTCCTATAGACATATAGACATATTCAATGTAAATTAATCCTTATTTTCAATGCATAATAAACGTGAAAAAAATCAAAACCTAAATATATATAAAATCATTCATCCTTTCAATTAAAAAAGTTTATATTAAATATAATTACTTTTCAATATGAAATTTCTCTTTATAATACTAGGATATTATAATAGTAATAATAGTATAATTTTATTCACTTTAATGACAACATAAGTTTATTCATCTTAATGATAACAAAATTTTATTCATATTAGTCCACCGTCAATGATAGATACTTTGCTGCCATTCGAAACTTTAATTGAAAGTGTGTAGTTGGTTGGAACACTGTGCATTCAATGGTCAACTAATGTCACATCTTGGCTTGATCCAAATATTTAGCCCATCCCCACTCATCATGAGCGTAAGCGCAGGACCATATTTTACTTGTTCACCTTGGATACTATCAAAATTGAAAAAGCGAATGAGAACAACAACAACAGTGTTCATTTGCGTGTATGCAAACTCTTTGCCAAGGCATATGCGAGGGCGAGCTTGCAAAATAACCGCATTGGTTAGTCATGGTTTGTTTCTTATACATGATTTTGGAGTTTTTTTCGCATATTTTATTGTCTAATTTGTCTAAATTTTGGCAGAGATTGGTTTGAATCACAAATTTAAGTTGGAAACTCTATACTATTAAAATACTTTATGAATTTTTTTCAAAATATTAAATCTATATATAAAAAATCTAATCTAAATAACAAAAATCAAGATTTAACCAAAAAAAAAAACTCCAAAACAACATAGTACATATTTCAAGACATAGTTTTTAAAAGACATGCGTTCAACTAAAAAGATTAAGTACAATGCTTAGTTCTCTTACTTGAAATGCGGTAAACTTTTATGGTGTTTGAGACTGGAATACTCCATTCTTATCAAGCTATCTCTCGGGCCTAAAATGGTTGGCATTAGGGCCCCAGAGGAATTTCATCCTGCCCATAGAATAAGGTACATAGCACACTATATGAACTTTCTTGATTTTGTATCCATCTAGTAGGGTATCATCTAAAACTGCATTCTTTTCATCCTACAAATTGTTATGATTTTATCATTAAAAATTAGCACAAAAATAGAGGATTTAAAAAAAATTAAATAAACTTTTGCAGCATGGAATCTAAATTTTTATGGTGAGCTTGCCAATTAAATGCCCAAATTCCTAAAAAATACAATCCATAGAAAATACATGGAAAATAACTTACCACAGGAATAGGAGGATATAGGCATAAAGTATCTTTCAAAGCAGAATGAAGATAGTGCATCTTGTCCAACACTGTATGTGTCAGGCTTTTAGTGAACATACTTATAGATTCTTCCAGGGACACACATTCATTCTTGTCTTTGACCACATCATTGATTTCTTGGAGAAGCCTTTCTTCGACGTCTAGATTATGGAAAAGCAAATGAAGAAACCAAGAAAGAGTAATCACACTTGTGTCCCGCCCAGCTATTATAAAATTCATAACATTGTCTTAGAGATTTTTGTTCTCTAGATTTTTGTTAGTTGCTTCCATAAAGAGAGACAGTAGATCAGGCTTTCCCTGTATATACTTTTCATAGACATGGTTATTTCAGAGATAAATTTCATGCCTTTTGCTCTAAATGACATTGTAGACAAAATCATCCACAACTTTAATGCTTTCCTTGAATGTGACCATAGATCCTATATTGAAGTGTCTTTTTATCTTCTAAACAAGGTCAAAATGATGCCTAAAAAACATAGTATTCGCAGTTTCGAATGATTTTGCAAAAGACGCCTCAAGTCCAGTGTTAATATTTGACAAGTTGTTCGCCTCTATTCCAAACCCTGCAATTAGAGAAAATAGAAGAATGGCTTTTTGTGGTCAAGCGAGGAAGAATAATTGGTCTTTGTCAGAAGTAAGTCAGAATGAAGCAGTAAAGATCGAAGCAGGATATGCTTCCTGGTTTGTGGTAAACAAATGGTGATAGACAATATTATCATTATGAATTGTAACTGAATTAATACGGGTTTTCAATTAGATGGTCAATGCTATTTCTATCTTCTAACACGAAAATCAAGGGCACACGACTATACAGGTGGCATGGGAGGGGAGTTGTTCTCAGAGGGAACGCCTTACGGTGTAGTTAAATTTATTTTAAATATTTTTATCAAAATCTTTACAAATTATATCCATTTTAATTATGGATTTACCAAACTTTGAGAAGGATCAAATTTCTTTTCATTTTAAAAAAATATTGCACCTTAAGTGATTTGATCCCGCTTGGCATTTTCTTGATTCGGAGTTAAGATAGATCTAGTTTAACTATTAGTTTTTATTAAAACTATTATATGAAATGTGTGCACTAATTGCTCTCCATTTTATATATAAAAGAAATTTATAAAATTTTCTTTAAAATATAATTTTATATATTCAAAAATGTTTTAAACCTTTTATATAGATTTCAAATGTTGAGCATATTCTCATATGTAGTTGTGTAGTAACTGAATTTAATGTGGTAATTTAACTCTTCTAAATTTTAATTTTTTTGAGTATATTCTTTGACTAATTTTACTTATTCTTAAAATTACAAATTTAATTATATAGTTTGCACAATTTAAATGCTTGAGAGATTTGTTAAGGTGTTGAATCCATTTATACAGTTAAAATGCATTTTAAGCAACCAAAAATAACAATCTCATTAACTATTATATATTTGGACTCCAACTGAAAAAGTCTATGTACAATTATTAGAGACCACCTATTTAAAATCAAATTCAAATCTAACCCAAATAATAACAATTAAAATTTCTATAAACAGAAACCCATTTGTTTTGGTAATTATGTTTTGATTGTCCTCCATCCTTCACCTCTGACAACTATTGATGTTTCCTTATGATCCTCCTAAGGTCATCCTAACCTTCATCATGGGAAATAACCTCCAAATTTTTTTCGAAATGGCATGAGCCTTAAATATGTCTCCCCATGGGGTTCCTTCCCCATTTGTCCACAATAAGATATGTGAGGCTCTTATAATAATAGTATTCTAATCCATTATATAACAATTAATCGATATTGGGTTCTACTCGAATGTTCTGCTCTACATCTCTGCATTGCTTCTTGACACCCCCAATCCCCTAAACCCTACTTTTACAACCTCACCCTCATTCATTGGGTTGTTGCATCCCCATTGTCGCTTAGGGGGGGGCCTTGGCCCCTCCAACCCACTTCATATATCTTACACATCTGCCCAAGAAAACCACCGCTAATTGTTTAAGTCAGCCTCTTCTACAGACTCGGATCTGAATAACACCAATATAACTGATGACGCCCCTCTTTTTATTGTTGACGGCACAAAACAAGCACATTCTAAAATCCCAACTCAAAGACAAATCAATACTTTCAAAGAAAAATCGATAGTGATCCCACATCTGTACATTCCTCTAATCAGGCTGAACAAAACATCTAGCATATGGAGGACCATGCCCTCATCTGAAAATTTATTGAGATCTGGCCAATGAAAAAGGACCTTATGTATTGGAGAGACCAATGTTGGAAGCCCAAGGCCCACTATGATTGCAAGCTAGGCTTCAAAGGCTTCTTCACCATAATTTTTCCAAGACAGGAGGATTTGAAGGATATAATGGAAGGAGGCCCCTACTTCTTCAACTCAACAAGCTTATACATGTGCAAATGAATGACAAGATTTGACCTAGACAAGGAGGAATACTCCTGGGCCACTATCTGGATCTGTATGTACTTTTTGTTGTTTGAATACTCGGATTAAGAGACTCTTCAAGAAATCAACAATAAGCTAGGTAAATTTTTCATCCTTTTAGAGAAAACTAAGCAGGGTTTCTATACGTCATATGCTATAATTTGTGTCTACATGAACATAGCAATGTCCTCCTAGAAGCCATAACACTTGAGAAGACAAAGTCAAGTTCCAAACCCTCAAATATGAACAAATTTCCCTTCTGATGTCGAAAATGCCACTAACACGAGCATCCCTTCAGAGATTATCCCTTGAATGAGAATAAACCAGATCCCAAGGACAATAGGATGGTGAATGTGGAGGGCTTAACCAAAATTACAAACAAGAAATATCACAATAATAAAGTCAACTCCTCCTCATATTCCAAGTAGTAAAAAACTAAAAACAACTTTGAGATCCTAGGAGATCTACTTGAGGAACCCAAACAACATTTACAATAACCTGCCCTAAAAAGTCATACATACAAGTTCGAATAATAGAACCATGAAGACAAAGGAAAATTTCACATACATGGAAGGACTAGAAATGATGGGTATGGAGAACGCCTATCGCATGAATGCCATTAGCATGATCCTAACCACACAAATCAAACTCCTAACAATGACCCTCCAAAAAGCTAAAGCAATGATGAAACTAAGGGTTCAAACCATAATAACAAAATATGGGAAGAAAGAAGCAAGGATTTTAAGAAGAGAGGTTGAAAATCTAAACTGCAACACTTGGACATCCTGGGCAGTAAATTAGTTGATTATGGTCAATATAAACAAATCTTAGAGATATACTCCTCTCAACCTTTAGTTTAATCATGAAGATAATACTCTACAATGTTAATTGTATGAATAGCCCATTAAAGCATTGTATCCTTCATTGGAGGATTCGACATGATATCCTGATAATCTTGTTCATCCAATAAATGAAATGTTCTACTCTATAGACCTCAAGCTCCTGACAAAAAATAGGACATGTTGGGACACCTCTACTTTTTTAAGAACCTGGTAGATGCGCACAAATGGATCATTGGTGGGGATTTCAACATCATCACCTCCCTCCATGAAAAGAAAGGGGGTTGATGCCATATGTACCTTGAATTAGAGGATCTCAACAACTTCATTAAAGATCTAAACCTGGTAGATATGAAAACTACCAATGGTCTCTTCAAGTGGAATAACAGAAGGGGTAAATTATGCCCAAATCTCCCCTCATGAAGATCACTTCCTAGTTTCTAAATCTCTGCTCACTGGAGGCCATGAACTCTCAATTTAAGTCCTACCATCAGTGGGATCGTATCACTATCCCATTTCCCTCTCATTTAAAACTTTTGGTAAGCCAGTCAAATTCCCCTCCTGATTTGAGCAATTTTGGCTTTCTGATGCTAACCTCATAAGAAAAATAGAAGAATGGTGGCATAGTATGGTTCACTTCATAGGCTCAAAGATGTATGTCTTCCAACAA
This sequence comes from Pinus tabuliformis, assembly GCA_031772625.1. Classification (NCBI taxonomy): domain Eukaryota; kingdom Viridiplantae; phylum Streptophyta; class Pinopsida; order Pinales; family Pinaceae; genus Pinus; species Pinus tabuliformis. Next base: position 242,506,447 of record CM062815.1, read on the forward strand.
AAGTTAAAAAAATCAAGCTCTTTCTCAAAAAATTCAACCAAGATGAATTTGGTAACATATTATAGACAAAGTAGGCCTTGGAGAAGGAAATGGCAATCCTCTTACTGGAAATCATCCTTCACAACCGCACTACAGAGTAAAAGGACAAGGAAGCAACACTAACCAAGAAGCTCAAAGCTCATTACAAATAAGAATAATTATATTGGATACAAAAATAAAGGGTGAACTGGTTAAAGGATGGGGAAAGGAACACCTTTTTCTTCTACAAATCAACCATCCAACTTAGATCCAACTGTTAGTTTTTGTAGCATCGGATTTGTTCTAGCCACGATATTTCGTGGAGAGGCTAGAATACATGAGATATCCAAAACCCATAAATCATTTCTAGAAATTCGACCTAGCAGTGTCTCAATCAAATTATTAACCAATTTTTAAGTATTTCCTAATTATAAACTTAGGGAATATGGTTAAGTAATCAATATTAATTGAGATAAGGTGAGAATCATCTAGAAAATCATGCGGATCGATCCAAATATGATCCTAGCCATTGATTAAGCTTTAATCTTGGCCTTTGGTGCTCCAATAGAGGATTATACGAGGAGTTTGATGTGGTAATGGAGAAATCATCTAACGCAGATACTCAGTTTCCCAGGAAGTTTGATTTTATCAGAAGAAACAACTCAACAGAGAAGATGGAGCTAGAGGGTGAGTAGCAAGTGGAATAGGAGGGTAGTAGCATTATGGGAGGAAGATTTCCACTTCTCGAAAGAGGCAATGGAAGGAAGACCAAAATCTCCAGAGGGCTAGCGTAAGCTCCGCGTGAAGGGTGACGTAGGGAGCTTCGCGAAGAAGATGGGGAAGCGATTTCAGGGGAAGAAAATAGTTATGGGGTGAGAGAAAATTCTCATGATATTTTTGCTAGTATTTTCCTCAAATTGGATTTCTAGCTGGGCATCTAAATTATTGTACTCTGAATTGATGTTGAATATTAATAATAAAACCCTGATTTACTACACCAGTTTTTCCAAGTTGGGTTTTTCTGGGGAAAATTGTCCAAAATTCACTGTGTCAAAATTATTGGGTGTGTGCTATAATTTCTTAGATTCTAGTATTTTATTTTCCACAATATTTTTATGGTGAAAGTTGCAGTTGTGATTTTATTTGTTATTTGTTGTAGCAAATAAATTGCATAATTAATTTTTGAGTTAGAAGAATAATTTCCAGTAGCTGAAATAGATAAAATTTCACATGGTATCAGAGCTTCATTGATCAGTCAGAGAGCTCAGAAGAGAAAATAAGGAATTTCGCTGCTAAGTGTGAGAAGCAAGTCAAAATTCTCAAGGGGCAGTGCAATCCTTTTGTCAGAAGGTTGAATTACTTGAAGAAGACCAATTTTTTTTAGAAAGCAGAAGAAAAATACATTTTTCCTAAACAAGGGATTCCAGAGGGAGAGGGAGCAACTCAAATTTTCTTGTTGAGAAAATCTCTAGCTGGACGCAAAAGGTTTTTGCAGCAGTTCGCTAGAGGAGCGCCAGTGTCAGGGTGGAAAAGAGGAATAACACACTATAGCCATGGAGAAAAGTAACATTCATGAGACTTCATATTTGTGTTCCAGATTAGAGGACGAATTTTCTTTCTTATAAGGATCAACTTCATAGGGAGTCTGGTATATAGACAATGTAGAATCAATTCACATGGCAAGGGTCAGACAATACATCTCTAGCTACAAAGAGGAGCAGATGGACTTCCATATTATAATGGGAAACATAACGAAATGTACTCTAGGAGGGAGAGGTACCATATATTTTCAGGGGGGAGTAAGGAGCAAGCACCAATGCTACAGATGTATTGCATGTGTTGAGGTTGGGTATGAACCTGATTTTAATATCCAAGTTACAAGATAAGTGGTATGATATTCACTTCGTAGGGTAGAAAGTATATGTCAAACACTCGAGTTGGAAACATGTAAGACATATTGGAGTTTGAAGTAACATATTATACCAGTTACAAATCGATTCTCCAATGGCACTAATAGGCAATAGCAATGGTAAGGAGATGGATGATTTATGGCACAGGAGAATGGGACATCTACACGATGGCGCACTCAGGATGCTCAAAGAAATGGTAACAAAGATTCCAAAACTTGGCACTGAACACGATGATGTGTGCAAAGGATGTGTGCTTGGGAAGTATGCTAAGGAAACATTTCCAAGAAGTGACAACAAATTTGATGGCGTGTTAGGACTTATACACTCAGATATTGGTGGCTTGATATCAACTAGAGCTCTCAGTGGTGCCAAATATTTTGTCACCTTTATTGATGATCATTCCAGGAAATCCTGGATATACTTCTTGAAGACCAAGGATGAGGTCTTCGATCATTTCATAAAGCTTAAAGCTCTTGTGGAGAATGGGACATGGAAGAAGATCAAGGTGCTTCACTCAGATAACGGTGGATAATATATTGATAAATAGTTCATAGATTTATGTGCAAAGGAAGGCATCAAGAGAGAATGGAAAAATCCATAAAATCCACAGGAAAATGGTGTAGCGGAGCGGAAAAACAAAACCATTGTTGGAGCTGCAAAGGGCAGGTTATATGACCAGGATCTACCTTGATTTATATGGGCAGAAGAATGTAACACAACAATTCATATTCAAAACATGACTCCTCATAGAGCACTAGGGGAAGAAAATACCAAAAGTAGTCTTCACAGGGAAGAAGCCAAGAAAATTCTCAAGGAGTTGGATAGACGTTTCTTAGTAAGATGAGTGAAGGAGAGCGAGCGATGAGGGCGAAAATGGTGGAACCCTAACCCTGGGTTCGATACAGACTGGAGTTTCCTCCATGGCATCGATCGGTCTGTGTGCAGGTTTATCGGGTCACTGACGGGCAGCTACACGACAACGTTTTTTCACGGTTTTCTTGGAACTGGTATCTCTGCGGTCCCCCTCCGGTCCTCCCAACGCACAGTCACTCCACACTATCCGCCAGGCGGTCTCCTAGGTGGTCTCCACTGGAATCACTGTATTGTCAGGCAGCATGGACGATGAAGAACTGGTTGACTACGAGGCGGACCCCGCGCCTCACCAGGACATTTGGGCTCACGCACATCTGACCTCTATGAAACCCCGGTGTATAAAACTTGCTTCTGAGACAGATGGCCCTTCCCAGCACCTGCATCTGCCGCTATCAGGCAAGAAGAAGCCCTCGTATTATCACCTGGCCGACACTCCGACCCTTGAATGCCCACCCCTCTCACCTGCTACGCTCCACCTTTTGGGCAACTGCCTTCAGCCCTCGCCTTCGTTTGACTCCCCGCTTCTGAACCCTTCTCGCCCTGCTTTACCTATCCCCCCTCCGCCTCCGCTTCCATCCACCTCACCTACACCCTCCGTCTCATTCATGCCGCACAACCCTCAGGTTTCTTTGCGCCCCCCCTGTACTCTTCTACCGGGCAACAGCAGTACTGGTCCTCGCTCCCCCATCCGCTCGGGTTGTTTTAACACTCCTCCACTTCCGATTCGTTCTGCGGGATCCGCTCAGCACAGTTCATCAGACCCGTGCCGCAGACTTCTAAAGGACCTCCCCTTTGGCAAGCGCACAGAGAAACTAAAGAAAGGCAAGTGCCTCCGCGCTATCAATTTGGATTTCAACATCACATTTGGCGAAGCTCAGCTGCCGGATGTTATGGAAACTGCATGAAAAGTCCTGGTCGGCAGGGTCCGGGGTCGCACCTACACTGTGGAAAGACTCAAGCTATGGGCTGAGGAGATTTGGGGCACTCTACTCATAGAACTACCGGATATCAGGGTACTCGCGAGGGGCTGGTTCGCTTTGCACTTCCACGGGCCTGAATACACCCAATGGATTCTCTCCCAATATTGGCATATCGAGATGGCTTCGGTCCTACTAAAGTGCTAGGATCCCCTCTTCGACCCGGAGCGTGAACAATTGGGAGCCGGACCCATATGGGTCCGTCTTCCTGGATTGCCCATGCAATTTTGGAACCCGTATATATTCAAGAGAATCGGCGATACTCTCGGTACTTATTTGGAGCATGACAAATCCTATGATAAAACTGGAATTATGACTTTGGCACACATCCTCGTCTACCTTGACACCAGGCCGAGTTTGGAGGAGAAAATCACCCTGCATCACAGACATCTCTCGTGCAAGCAGCTGTTGGACTACGAGGGAGTACCTTTCCGTTGTCGCAGATGCCATAAAATTGGGCATCTCTACAAGGACTGCCCACTGAATTCGGGGGTGACTTCCGAGGATACCAAAGGCCCCAGACAGTAGCCCTCAGTGGAACAAGACAAAGGAGTTAATCTTCCTAAGGACGGGGAGCCGACGCAACATGAGACTCCTACAGAGCAGGCTACTGATGGCGCCAAGAAGAATGCCAGAAAAAAGGCTTCAACTACACCAGCCCCGCCGCGCACTCGTTCAAAGACCGCGGAGACTGCTACATCTCACCCGGGTAATGTCTTTGTCCCTATCAGTTCTCAAAATTTTACTGATGTCTTGCATTCTGTTATGCATTCATCTTTGCGGTCCCCTCATACTGATCATGATCCCTTTCCCTCCATCCCCTGCACCATTGCACCCCCTCCTCCCACCTTCTCCACCACACCCTCCTCTCACAAAATGGAGCTGGGCCTCCCCGAACCCTCATCCTCCCCGGTCGGCTCCGGTTCACACCCCTACCATCTCAGACCCCGGGCTCGATCCAGGATGCTTGGTCTGGGACCATCCCCTGGTCGTCATCGCAAACCAAAGAGGCGTAGACCATCTCAAATCAACTCAGCCATACAAAATGTTGTTGTTGATGTCGCCCAGGGGCGACAGTATACCATTGAATGGGCACTTAGAGCAATTGCACCCCTGACTTGTGGTTCCCAATGATCTGGCTCTCCTATAACTGCAGGGGATTAGCCAACCCCAAAAAATGATTGGCTCTGAAAATACTTTTGTATGAATCAAGATGTGATATAATATTCCTACAGAAAACCTTATGCACATCTGAGGTGGTTGTGCGAAGCCTACAGGCTCTTCAACCGGGCTGGATATTCCATGGATTGGATGCTTGTGGCCGTTCAGGTGGCCTGGCCATCGGTATAAATCCAAGAAAATGCAGGCCCCTCTCCATATGGGGGGGCAGGGGTTTCCTGGGTATGGACATCCACATGGGCGATTTGGGTTTCCCTATCAGGATTATCAACATATATGGACCCAACCAGAATAGGCTATCATTTTGGCAGGACTTTCTGAATGGCAATCTCATTACTCAGCACACAGTTCTGGGGGGCGACTTCAATTTCTCCCTGGGGGTGGGAGAATCCTGGGGACATCATGCTCAGTCTGACCCTATTGCGGACCAAATGAATATGTTAATAGACGCACACAGACTAGTGGATATTCCCATGAACAAGAAGATCCCAACTTGGCACAATCAGCGTACTAGTGACGCAGCTCTGGGGAGGTGTTTAGATAGATTTATGATGCATGAAGATCTGATCCCTTTGTTTCCCCTATATCGACAATGGGTCAGCACTGGTGGTCTCTCTGATCACCATCCGATTCTTCTACAGGTCAGCGATAAAAAAATAAAGCCCCGTTCCCCTTTCAAATTTTTCGCTGGATATCTTAAAGAGTCGGATTTCATTAATATGGTCTCGGACTTTTGGGCATCTCAACCTCCCGTGAGAGAGCAGAGGAAGGCAACGGATTTTTGTGATAAGCTAAATCAGTTAAAAAAACTAACTGAGACCTGGGCGAGGCGGAAGCGTCACAGCGATGCACAGTTACTAAATGACACTGAAGCACAGATAGCCCTATTGATAGACGAAAAAGGAACAGGCTACCTTACTGATGCCTCGAAATCAATACTGAACCAGCTGCTTGGACGAAAAACAAAGATACTACAAGAAAAGGAGGAGCTCTGGAGGCTAAAAAGCAGAGCCATTTGGCTCAAAGCTGGCGACAGTAATACCAAATACTTCCATAATCTTGCCAATGGCAGAAAGGCAGCAAACACTATCTGGAAATTGCCAATTGAACCAGATGGATGGGCATCCACGCATCAACAACTTGCCAAATTGGGAGTATCACATTTTAAGCAACAATTCACTGCTCTGAATGACATCAATCTACCGGACATCATCAATCTTGCAGGTCATTTTCCTAGATTTGTGGGTCAAGAGGATATTGAAGATCTCATTCAACCAGTCACCGTTCAGGAGTTGGAAAGCACCCTCAAATGGTTCAAGAAGGATAAGAGTCCGGGGCCGGATGGATGGCCAGTGGAGTTTTATCTTGCTTTCTATTATTTGCTAGGCGAGGACTTATTGGAGGTCATTGAGGAGAGCCGGATCACTGGGCACATCCACCCCCCTATGAACTACACCCTCATTGCCCTGATTCCAAAAACTGATGACCCTTCATCCTTTAATGATTTCCGTCCCATTTCATTATGTAATTGCCTATACAAAATCATTGCTAAAATTATTGCAAATCGCATAAAGCCTATTCTGTCCGCACATATCTCAGCTGAACAATTTGCCTTCCTCCAAAATCGCCACATCCAAGAGGCCATAGGCACTACCCAAGAAGCCTTACATTCCATCAAGCAGAAGAACCTCAAAGGCATATCCCTGAAGATCGACCTTGGTAAGGCCTTTGACAAGGTAAACTGGCTCTATTTGAAGATGATACTCAAACATATGGGTTTCCCCCACACTCTCATTAACTGGATTATGGGTTGCATATCATCTGTCTCATACGCTATCCTCATAAATGGCTCGGCCTCCACTCGCTTCAACATCAGCAGAGGAATCAGACAAGGGTGCCCTCTCTCCCCTCTCCTCTTTCTTATTGTCATGGAGGGGCTCAGCAGACTCATAGCATCTGCAAAAAGAAATGGAGACTTCAGTGGACTTAAAATTACTGAGCAGTACTATCTTACTCATCTACTGTTTGTTGATGACATTCTAATTTTCTTGAATGGAAGTGTCCGGGACTCCATTTCTCTAAATGATATTCTTCAACTCTTTTGTAAGGCTATGGGCATGGTGATCAACAGAGAGAAATCTACCAGGTTATCGGCGGGGTGCACAAACCAGGAACCTCTACTGGCGTCACAGCATTTCCCTTTCTTGGAAATCAATCTCCTGGATGGATTCAAATACCTTGGCTTTAGACTAAGGCCGAATGGGTACAAAATCGAGCACTGGTCTTGGATCATCAACAAAATTGAAAAAAGAATAAATTGCTGGCAACATCGTCTTCTATCTAAAGCAGGTAGACTTCTGCTGATCAAATCTATCCTTGAGGCTACCCCAATGTACTAGATGTCCCTCACATGGATACCAAAGGGCATCCTCCAAAAAATCCAACAAATATGCAACAGATTCCTATGGAATGGGAACAAGAAAGGGAAGATAATTGCCTGGACAAGATGGTCAACAGTCACTACTCCAAAGAGATGGGGAGGGTGGGGACTTAAAGCTCTCTCGGAATTTGCACAAGCGTTAACTGCCAAGCAAGGTTGGTCTCTACTCAAACAGCACAGTCTCTGGGCGGAAGTCATTCATCAGAAGTATATTTGGCCCTCAAATATCATTGATTGGCTCCGTAGACCTCAATGGAACCGACAAGGCATATCTGCAATCTGGAAGGCCATCCTTAATGCCATGCCTCTTATTCGAGACAATCTTTTGTGGCGTATTGGAAATGGATCACAAGTCCGCATAGGCTTAGACCCTTGGCCCGGTTCTGGAAATGCGCACATTCTGCCGGAGGGGCTGGTTCGATATCTCAATAACAGAGGCATTAAATATCTAGCACAGATTGGAGATCAGCAACACTCTTCCATCTTCACCCAGGCATGGATATCAGACCGACAGTGGCAACTGACAGATGAATGGCACTTAAACTGGAAAGACTACATTCAAGCTTTAACAGAATCACATGTCAGGCTAAAATACGATGAGGACGAGCTTATTTGGGCGGTTGCCAAATCTGGTAATTATGCGCCGAAGATAGGCTACTATAAACTAATTGAGGCAAAGAACCCCGACCTGCATAAAAGCTGGTGGACAGCTCTTTGGCAACTTCAAGCTCAACCAAGAACTCATCTTCTCATGTGGAACATCCTTGCAGATAAATTACCCACTGGCTCCAATCTCAGGAAAAGAACATTTGATGGACCGACTTGGTGTGTCCTCTGCAGGAAAGAGGAAGAAACAACTTCACATCTATTTCTTACCTGCAAAGTCACAAAGGATATATGGAACCAGGTCACTCAGGCTCTCAATATCAATACAACTTGGCAGGGGAATGATATACCAACGGCTTAGGAGCTGTGGTGGAACGCAGTGGCTTCAGGCAAGTCCAGGAACTTACCGCTATTGGTGTCCTGGCACATCTGGAATCGACGGAATGCAATCATTTTTGAGGATTGTATTACAAACTGGAACCTTCTTCCACCTTCCATTTGTGCGGCATATTCGGAGATCCCCTTTGAAAATAAACAGATCACCCCCAGGAATATTACACCAGAAATCATAAACAAGAATATACCGTGGGCATACTTTGATGGGGCAGCTCCGAGACAAGGATGTGGGGGGGGCATTCTATTTCATCTATCAGACTCACACTATTTTCACCTGAGAATGGGACTTGGCCCTGGCACAAACAACCATGCTGAACTAATTACACTGAGACATCTCCTCTATTTTGCATTGTCCAAAAACTGTCGGCATCTACAAATTTTTGGGGACTCTAAGATTGTGATTGATTGGGTTAACAACAAATCCATCTGTCATGCATATTCATTGAAACATATCTTGGAAGAAATTGTTTTTTTCAAAACACATTTTGACCAGATCACTGTTTCTCACATTTTCAGGGAAAGAAATTCAACTGCTGACCGACTCTCGAAAGAAGCGGCGGATCGTCCTCTAGGAGATTGGCTGATCGAGGAACACAAGCCGGAAGGGATGCACAGATTTTTCCATCGCCCATATATGGATGGCCTCCCACAGGGTGACAATGCACCCATCTAAATTTTGGCTCTGCATTGATATATATTGTATATAACAGACTCAGCACAGTTATTTTTATTTCCTTTTGCATATGTATAGTGGTTATACTTTACAGACCTGCTTTTTTGTAATTTTGAGACATTGCACCTTTCTCTGAGGGATACAGATCCACCGTATCTCTGTGGGCACTTTGATGTAATTTTGTTATTTTTTGAACAGTGGTGAAAACCACACTACAGCATATTCCAATGGCATCAATAGCATGTAATTTCTTTTAATGGAAATTATGAATTCTCTTTCTTCGGAAAAAAAGGGAAGAAGCCAAAAGTTAGCCACTTCATAATTTATGGCAAAATTTCTTATTGCCACATGTCAAATGATAAACGAACCAAACTAGATCAGACTACAGAGAATGGATTCTTCGTTGGGTAGAATGAAACTTCAAAGGCATTTATAATCTACATTCCTATCAATAGGAAGATTGTAGTAAGGTGAGACGTGAATATTGTGGAGGACCGAGCTTTCAGGAGATCCTGTGAGATGCCTGCAAGTGATCAAAAGCAATCAACAAAACCTCCTTTAGTCCAATAACAAGGCCAACCAATGGGACATGAAAGAAGAAAGTCACAAGGGTCAAGTATTGTAACCAACACCATTATTTCCTTAGGTACAAGAAATTTTGGGAAGTTCTCAGCAAATGGAGCAACAAAGATATGATGAGGAGGAGCTTGCAGAACCTCCCACGACTAGTGGTCGAGCCAACATAGAGGTTTGTTAGACATTAAGAGATGCAAGGGAGTTTATTGGAACTCCTAACACAAGCAAGAGACAACGCAGACAAACTGATAGGTATCAAGCATTGGTGGCTTACATAGAATAACCTTCCATCTTTTAGGAGGCCACACAACATCAGGTGTGGTTAGATTTCATGGTAGAAGAATATATCTCTATCATGATGAATGATATTTGGGAGGTGGATCCAAGGCTAGAAGATAAATCAATTGTAGGTTCAAGATGGATCTATAAGATCAAATATGTGATAGATGGAAGTGTGGAAAAGTACAAGGCTAGGTTCATGGAAAATGGGTATACACAAAAATAAGTGGTAGATTGTGAGGAGACCTTCACCCTAGTTTCCAGATACACTTCTATCCAATTGGTTATATCTCTAGCAACTCAGATAGGATTGAAGATTCACTAGATGGAAGTCAAGAGAACCAGAGGGATTTGAGACTCATGAGAGGTGCACACATGTGTGAAAATTGAAGAAAGATCTATATAGACTCAAGCAGGCTCCCAGGGCATGGTATGGTAGAATTGACACCTACTTGTAGTAGATGGGATTTTTTAAGAGTATGCAGATCCCAAACTTTACTATTTGATGATAGAGGGTGAGCCTCTCATTCTAGTTTTGTATGTGGATGATATCTTTTTGATAGGATCATCAGGGCTCATAGAGGACTATAAGGGGAACCTGGAAACATACATTGACATGAAGGATTTGGGCTTGATGCACTATTTCCTAGGATTGGAAGTGTGACAAAAGGATGGGGAGATGTTCCTTGGGAAAGGAAGATATGATATAGATATTTTGAAGAGGTTAAGAATGCAAGATTGCAAACCCATGTCTATGCCCATGATTACCAACTGGAAGAAGATAGATTCATCAGATGACAAGGATGTTGGCCCCACCTTATATAGACAATTCATTGGGTCTCACATGTATCTGCTCAACACTAGGCTAGATATTTGCTTCACAGTCAATACCCTTAGTCAGTTCATGGTAGAACCAAAAAGGGTACATTGGGTAGCAAAGAGGCATATTATGAGGTATATTCATAGCACAGTCGAGTATGGGCTGAAATATACTTGAGGAGGTGAAGTTAGACTTTGTGGGTATATAGATGCAGTGGGTAGGCAGTTCAGGGGACATGAAAAGTACCTTTGGGTACTGCTTCAATGTTGTATCAGGGATGGTGTCTTGGTGTAAAAGGAAGCAGAAGTCAGTAGCACCAAGCTCTACAGAAGCACAATATATGGAAACTAGCACAACTACATGCAAAGCTATATGGCTTCAGAAGCTGCTAGTAAGCTTGTTCAAGCAAAGGATGGAGGCGACCATTGTCTATTGTGATAATCAGAGTTGCATAAAGCTATATGAAAATCTAGTTTTTCATAACAAGTCGAAGCACATTGATATTCGGTGTCACTTCATTAGATATTTTGTACAACGTGGAGCAGTCCAACTACAATATGTTCCCACAAAAGAGAAAGTTGCAAATATACTCTCAAAAGCTCCAGGAAGTGATAAGTTCATATTTTTTAGAGAAAATATGGGTATGGTGAAGAACCCGTTTCAGTAGTAGGGACATTCTATTTTGGATGCTTCTCAGTTGCAACAACAATATATGAGAGGGAGTTGTAGTGAGATGCAATGTTGGCAGCAGTTCAGCAGGGTCAGTAGCAGCACAGATGCAACAAATGTTAGAGTTGCATAGTGGTTGGTGGAAAACATGGCCAGACATCAACATTGTGACAGGATAAAATGCAGAGATAGGGTGCTACTATAGGGTGTGCAATATCACTATAATGCATTCCTCGCTAAGAGGGAGTGTTAGTTTTTGTAGCATCAGATGTGTTCTAGCCATAAAATTTTGTGGAGAGGCTAGAATACATGAGATCTCCAAAACCTATGTGTTGGGTAGCGGAAGCCCTGTGCAATGGTCATGGGGCGCAAAGCCAGCAATTTTGGGTAAAAGTAAGGTAAATACTCTGCGGGATGTGCGAAGCGTGATTTGTAATAAGTCAAAGCCAAAGGGGTAGTCTGCCTAAAATTAATGTAAAGAAGTGTAAGTTGAGTTGGCCCGCCCATGGATCACAGTCCACGGAAAGGTATAAATAGAGCGAGGCTCTATGGGTAGAGTAGTTTTAAGTTTGATTGTATGGTTTTGGATCTGAAATGTAACGGGTTTTTGAGAGAAGCAGTCTGAAAGTGTATGTAAGTCTGAGTCAAGGGTTTGGGTAGTGGATAGAGGCTCTGCAGCTATGTGCACAGAGGCTTGGAAGAGTCCACAGTTGTGTGCGTGGACCCCTGCAGTTGAGTGCGCAGAGTGGATCTAGATGTATTGGTGATAAGTGGAAATAAAGATAAGTTCCTTCTGAGAATTCGGTGTCAAATCTGAATTATCGCGAATCTGGAATTTTGTATGATTAATAAGACTGTTTGGATCTCTGTGCATATGATTGCTTATTGAATACTTGTGAATCTGGGTTTAATCTTAATACGTAAACTAAATAAAACTGATAAATGTTTGCTTAAAGACCATTCTAAAGTACATCTTATTTGCAATACTTCATCCAATAGATTAGATCTGTAGACTGTGTGCTAATAGACAGTAAGAGGTATTCGGGATTTGCGCGATTACAGCGTAGCCCAAAGCTACAGAATGGGGCGTGAAACCTACAAAACACATCTAGACATTCCAATAAACCTGGTTCCAGCAGCCTCCCTTGCTACCTCGAGTGAGACCTCAGTCCGCTTCGCGGGCTGTTGGTGAAAGGGCTAGTAGCTGTAGGATTTTCTTGGCTAAATAATTCTTTCAAACCTGGGTCAGGCCCATATAAGCCAACAAATGGTTCTGTTGCCAGGACCGGGATCTACCTAATGGGTGTCTGATGTGGGAATACTAGAACCCTACAAAGAAAGAGATTGAAGAGTGGTGGGATCGGAAACTCCACAAGTTCGCAATGCAGGAAAACAGAAACCCGTGAGTATCAGAGGAAGATTGGCTCGACCATTATATATTCACAAAATCTTCTTCGCGTCATTCCCAGTAGAGTTGTACGAGTGGATCACAAGGTTAGTTGATAGTGTGGGAAGATGCAGATTGGACCAGCCTATTGTGTGGACCCTGGAACTAGTGCATAGGCTAGAAGCCACCAAGGATAAAATCACGCACACAGTAGATCATTGGCTAGATCGGGTAATAGGAGGATTTATCACTGAGTTCGCGATAGATACAATTGTGAGCTATAGCGAAGTAGAAAGGTGGTTTCTTCAAGGACCTCAGGGTAGGTATATCAAATCATTGAATACTTGGATTAAGATGTTGTTGTGTGAAAAATAGATTATGTGTGTTTATTGATGTCTGGAGTAATGAGGAGTGGAAGAGGTTACCACGGAATGGGAGGAGTAGAGAATAGCCCTTTAGCTTCCATTTCGAGGGAAAGCAAGGAGGAGCTCGCGAGGTTATCACCAGGAAGTGCGGTCCAATTGATCAAGGAGCACTTCCCACTGTTACCACCTCCATCCACCCCACCACCTGTGTCACCTACATCAAATCTGCCCACACCAACCCCGACCCCAACTCCTCCCCCACCACCTCCACCAAAAGTCAGGATGTTGAGTGCAATCAAACTACCAGTATTTAAGAGTGTGGGGAATGAAGAACCAAGACGATTTTGTTTTGTGATATGATCTATATGGGACGCCAAAGGTATTACAGATGAGAACATCAATAAGGCCACCTTAGTTAGTGCACTATAGGATTGCGCGTTGACGTGGTACATAAAATACTCGACCGACCATCCAAATGAGGGGATAGTGGAAATCTAAATAAAGAGTCTGGCTGACCAAAATCAGATACCCAGTCAATTATTGGGTTCAAGGAGATTGCAATGTTGCTTCGTAAAACTTCGTGGGACCTGGACCAAAGGTTAAAGAGCACTATTTGTGAATCCAACACGACCTTGACAGATGCGCAACATTGCACATGATTTTTGGTGTCATTAACACCACATCTGAGGATAGCTCTGTCACGAAAAAATATCTCAACCCAAGCTAAGGCATTGGAGATAGCAATGAGGTTACACAATACCCCAATACTGGATCAAGGGTTGGGAGTTCAGCAAATCCACGCGTAGCTTCAAAACTTGAGTTTAGAAATGAAAAGCTTGAAGCAAGAAAGAGTGTCCCGACCAGAGGTATGGGCGGAGGTAGGTTATATTAAATGCAAGAGCCAAGCGTATGATAAAGACCATTGCCCTATCTTCGTGAACTATCTAGAGGGGGAGGCTCGTTGTCGTTAAAAATGGAGGTACAAGCAAGACCAATTTCCGCACCTGCTCTCTGGTGCACGATCTGTCAAGTGGATGGGAAACATGCAACAGATAACTACCACCTATTGCAAAAGTATACCTATACCTTGCAGCAGTTGTATTGCAAATTTTGTCGATCAGTGGGACATGATGAGTGAACGTGTTGAAGTTATGACTTAATGATGGAAATAACCCCAGCTTACTGAATGCAGATTGAAGTGCGAGGAGGATTTCAAGGACGCGGTCGAGGAAGAGGAATGGGGCCCGGGCGGGGCTGCAGACAGCTGATCTGTTATAATTGTGGAGGGCCAGGACACTACGCTTGTGACTGCACTAACCCGACCAGGACTTTGTGCCCCTACTGCAAGTGATTTTATCATGAAATGATAGACTTTCCAACCTTAATTGCCCAAATGCACGAAAAGGGAGTACTACAATCTCCACCAACCCAAAATATCCAGATGATGCGAGCAGAACCTCACGAAGAGGATCCTAGTATAAATATGGTACTAAGGAGCAGCGCAATTATAGGAGGTAATCCGCAAGAAGAGCATGCAAAAGGCGGACAGAGGTGTGACACACCTATAAAGGAGCATGACTCTGCACCAGAATAGGGGAAGAAGATGCCGAGGGAAGCTCAGCGAAGCTTCGTGGAAGCTTCTACTCCGGGTAGGAGGGATCAAACGAAGTCGGGATTGGACCCCTCCATGATTAATACCTTTCTCAAAACCTGCATGAAACTGATGCGTGAGAGTAAATCCATTCAAGGGTTACAAGAGCTGATCACTAGGTGCACCAGATCGAGCGAGCCACATGTAGTCTGAAAAATAGGAAGACATGCTCTGCGCACCAGATGGGAAATAAGACTGGCAGTGCAAATCGGTGAATATGAAATGGTGCAGGTCATCCTGGACTTATGCTCGGATGTGAAAG
Organism: Pinus tabuliformis; assembly: GCA_031772625.1. NCBI lineage: Eukaryota > Viridiplantae > Streptophyta > Pinopsida > Pinales > Pinaceae > Pinus > Pinus tabuliformis. Next base: position 242,521,528 of record CM062815.1, read on the forward strand.
CATTACCTAAACAAACATGGGAGCGCATGGGCAAGCCTGCGCTACAATGGTGTCCAATTCAGCTACAAATGATCAACCAACGAAAGATCTTACCAATGGGTTGACTGCAAGGAGTGATCGTGGATATCGATGGTGTAAGTACATAGACCGATTTCGAAGTCATAGAGATTGTTGATGACAATAACCCTTACCCTGCATTGCTTGGAATTGATTGGGCAATGGACATGAAAGGGATCATTAACTTAAAAAGGCGGAAAATGATGTTCGAAAAGAAGTCACTGCGAGTAGTAGTTCCGTTGGACCCAGCAGAAGGAGAACGCTACACCGAACCTGTGCATGACGAGGATAGTGACGATGAACTGGATTGCATCTATCAGATAACAGCATAGGACCAAGATCAGGTGCATTCCGTGGACGGTGGAAGAATCTCGTGGGAACGCGATAGCACCTGTATAGTGGATTCCGATGAGGAGACTGAACGATGGCAGAACCAGTTGCAGGAAGTTATGACACTTAACTACAATATGATGATTCGGTCATTGTGACGCGTAACCACCGAGGAAAGACAGTAGCCAGTAGAGAACACCGCAACAGATGAAGGGCAGCTCGTCTAGCTAGGCACTTTATATGCAGCACGGGAGCAGCATAATGTGTTAGAAGACATGTTACGCGCACCTTGGGGGGCGCAAAAGCCGAAACGTAGGAAGTGGTTCCAAGTATGCATTGGAGGACGTATGTGATTACCAAGTTGGTATAGAACGGTCATTCATCAATGATGACGAGTATGGGTGCACATCAGGCAACCATCAATCCAACCGAATCTGCGCGAAACGAAGGCTCGCACGGTCGGGTAGGGAAGTCTCTCTACGACTGAACAAACTAGCACAGATACAGTTCACCCTACCGGTGACAAAATCTGCAAAAGAATTCAGCAGCTCTCGGAAACCATTTTGCATGGTAAGATGCAACTGCGTAAGTTAGAAGAAATAGGGGCCAGACTCTGTGCACAGAGTGTGAAGCTGGATAAAACAATTGACAAGTTGCAGTTAGAAGTCACCTACGTGGATTACGCAAAGGAACTAACGCAAGGAAACATACATTTTTGGCTCTCCTACCCTACCACAAGCAACGACCCCACTAGCATGGTTGCACTTGCACCAGAAAGGACAAGGCCGCACACACCTCAATCCGTTAGCAGAATTGAGGGAACGTAGAAGGTTCTCATAGCACGAGCTAATCGGGAAACAGAAGACCCATGTGAGGGGTTCGCCCACCTGACTATTCGTAGGAGGACCAATCCCAGCACCCCACGTAGATGGAAGAGGGCGTGATACTATAAAATAGGTTGTTGCGAAAGTGTGTGATATGGCCACGACATACATACAAAAACCACACTTGCGACCTTAGGTATTCGCTGCCACGAAGGAAATATGGAAAGCAACTGTTTCAAGTACTGTTCATGATATGATGACCCATTTAAAGCACATTGGAGCGGGCAGCGGACAATTAAGGCAGAAGAATAACCGCCAAAATCGCATTTATGAGCTGCTGCAAGGGCAAACAGTCGATTTTAAATTTGAAATCATATATAATCATAGTAAGGGTCACACCACCACGTCTTACCATCCTACAAGAAAGCCGCATTGGGTTAGAAATAAGCGTAAGATGAGTGACAAGCAATTCGAAGAAAGTTTGTTGTTTCAGGCATTGTCGAAGCACTATCGGGAAGCAATCCTCAAAGCACAAAACCATACCACTGATATTTTTTTTTGTTAATGGAAAAACCTGTGAGCAATTTAAGAAACCGACGTTTCGGACTAACTAGGTGAGTCCATCATCAGGGCAATGAGATCTGAATTATGAGAAGAGAGAGTCGAGAAAGTAAGCTATTAATAGAGGAATAGAAAGATATCTCTTGGCTTATGATGTCGGCTGGAAGATTTAAATTTATGAAATTAATTAATTATTAATTAATTCAATTTAATTTTAATTTTTTTTTTTTATAATTAATATATTTATATATTTATTTTATTTTAAATTTTAAAATTGAAATAAGTTAATAAATAAGTTTTATTTAAAAGACTTATAAGTAAATATTTTTTATGTTATTTCTAATAATGATATTTTTTTTGAAATAATTGCAAATGAAGAAATTTAAACTAGCATAAATTATGGATTAAGTTAAATTAATAAATTAATTTAATTTATTTTTTTATTTTGTTTATTTATTTATTTTTCTTCTATTTATTATCTTCCATTTATTTATTCATTTATTATTATTGTTATTATTATTTATTTTATTTTATTAAATTGTAATAAAATAAATTTATTATTTATTATGAGTTGTTTGTTTTGAAATAATTTTAATGGGAGAAAATTAAATTAATAAAAATTGGATTAAATTAATTAATTTCATAAGTATATTATATTATATGTTATTTAAAATTATGTGATATGTTGTATAGGTGGGATCTTTGCTTAGAAATGATTTAAGAGGAAGAAATTATTATATGCATTAATTTATATAATTAATTAAGTAAATTATGAATTGTCAAATGTAGTCCTAAGGTTGAATTGGATTAGTTTAATAAATTAATAAAATAAATAAATAATCAATTATTAAAATAAATAATAAATTTAATAAATTAATTTTATTAAATTGCAATAAAATATTATTTATTTTGTTTTATTATTTTATTATTTATTTATTTATTTTATTTTAATAAATTATTTATTAATTAATTTATTTTTCTTTTATTTATTATTTACCATCTATTTATTTATTTATTATTATTCTTATTATTATTTATTTTATTTTATTAAATTGCAATTAATAAATAATTTTTATTTAAAGACTTATATATAACTAATTGATTTTTTTCTTTTTTCTTTTTTCTTTTTTTTTTTTCAATTTATGTGAGATGTAATATAAATGAGTTGTTTGTTTTGAAATAATTGTAATGGAAGAAAATAAAATTAATAAAAATTGGATTAAATTAGTAAATTAATTAATTTCATAAATATATTATATTATATGTTATTTAAAATTATGTGATATGTTGTATACGTGAGATCTTTGCATAGAAATGATTTAAGAAGAAGAAATTATTATATGTATTAATTATATAATTAATTAAATAAATTATGAATTGTCAACTGTAGTCATAAGGTTGAATTGGATTAGTTTAAGTTTTATTTTTTCATTTTATTTAATAAGGGCTTCCAAGTACTACTTAGTTTAAGACCATCATCCCTATTCATGTTATTAGAGGATTTCTCAATTTCGATCGCCTCTTTAATTCTTCTTTTTAAATAGTGGTCTTCCTTATGGATCAATTTAGCTTGTTCCATACATATATAGTGAGAAGAGGAACAAGCATGCTCAGCAAGACCTGATTTATCCGACCTATTTCTAGAAATATCATTCATGTGTTCTTTTAATCTTATTCCAAAGGATCTCCCTGTTTCCCCTATATAAACTTTACCGCAAGAACAGGGAATTGAATACACACCTTTGTGATTTTTTGGGTCTATAGTGTCTTTAGCAGATTCAAGCATGTTTTTTATGGTGTTAGGGGGCGTGAAGGCAACCATAATGTTATGTTTAGCAAGAACTCTGGCAATTTTATCAGTGATTCCTTTAATATAGGGTAAGGAGATTCTAGGGTTATCACGAGTTTTTCTTATTTGTTTATTGGTAATGGAGTCTTTAATTATTTTATGGATAGTGTGGTTTTGATAGCCATTGTTTAAAAAGACTTCATGGAGATGGACAAGTTCTTCTTCTAAATGTTTCGGGTCAGAGATTCTAGAGGCTCTGGTGGTTAGGGTTTTGATGACACCAACTTTTTGTTTAGGATGGTGGTGGGAGTTTGCATGAAGATACCTGTCAGTGTGTGTCTGCTTTCTGAAGACCTGGTGGCTGAGTTTACCATTTTTCTTGGTAAGGAGGACATCTAAGAAGGGGAGTTGGTTGTCTTTTTCAATTTCAATGGTGAATTTTATGTGTTTAGAGAGGCTATTTATATGAGATAAAAATTCCTTCAGCTTATCCAAATCATGGCTCCATTTAGCAAAGATGTCATCTACATATCGCTTCCATTCTTCAGGGGTAAAGGGGAAAGACTTAAGGGTCATTTGCTCAAAGTGTTCCATGTAAAGATTGGCAATCAATGGTGATAATGGGGAACCCATTGCAACACCATGAGTTTGCTCATAAATTTTTCCCTTAAAATTGAAGTATGAAGATTTAAGACAAATACTTATAAGTTCCACTGTTTCAAGGTCTGTTATTTTCTTCAAAACTTCCAAGGCTTCATCCACAGGAATCATAGTGTAGAGAGACACCACGTCAAAGCTAACCATTAGGTCATTGTCATTAAATTCTAGGTTTTTAATCCATTCTATGAAGGAAGCGGAATCTTTGATGTAAGAGGGAGTATTACCGGATAAAGGTCTAAGTTTGCTCGCTAGATATTTAGCTAACCAATAAGTGGGAGATCCTATAGTGTTTACTATAGGTCTTAAAGGGACACCAGTTTTATGGATTTTAGGTACTCCATAAATTCTAGGGATAATGGCATTGTTAGGAATTAATCTTTTCTTAATGGTGGCATCAAGAGAGGAGCTTTTAATTTTGTCACTTACTTGGCGAAGAATTTTGTTGCTCGGGTCTTTGTTCAAAACTCTATAACAACCACTATTGTTTAAGTGATCTTCCATTTTATGCTCATAATCAGTCCTATTCATGATAACAGTGGCATTACCTTTGTCGGCTTTTAAGATTATAATGTTTTTGTTATTCTTGATGTTTTTTAGGGCTATGGCTTCTTCTTTGGATATGTTGCTGGGGGGAGGTCTGGCATTTCTAAGAATTCTGGAAACATCTTGTCTTATTTCCTCAGCTGTATTTTGGTCATTGTTTTTTATAATTACTTCAATATTACTTATGATGTCTGATATAGGAATTTTGGCTGGGGATAATGCAAAATTTAAACCCTTTTCAAGAAGCAGCTTTAGGTTGTCATCTAACACTAGCTGAGAAAGATTAACTACTATAGACTTTTTGTTAAGGGAGTTAAGCGAATTTGAGGTGTTCTTGATGAGACCGCAGGCAGCAACGTGGGCAGCAGCGCTATTTTGCTGAGATGAGCTCATAGGAAGGGCGCTGGAATTATTACAGGTCGAATCTTTAGCCATTCCGGAAGACTCCAACGATTCTTTGTTAGGTTGCTGCGTGGAGACGAGTTCTGGAATTTTCTGCGTAAGGCCGAGACCTTTAGACTGCGCAGATGCGTTGAGATGTTCCTGCGAAGGGACGAGACCATCACACTCAGCAGAAATGTTAAGGTGTTCCTGCGTAGGGATGAGATCTTCGAACTGCGCAGAAGAGTTAAGAGAATTCTGCGTATTGCTGATGGTGCTGCTCGAGGGACTGCTGCTCAGGTCCAACGCCTTGCATGCTACATTGATATTCTGCGCCAAGTTGCTGGAGGTACTAAAGTTTCGGTTCAAAGATGTGTACAGACCCAGCGTGCTATCTGAATCTCGGAAGTGAGGATTGGGAAGGGCGCAAGGCATTTGGCCATGTAAAGGGGAATAAACAGAATTACTAATGAGGTTGCAGTTTCTTAGAGAGTTAAGTTTTCTGGTTTTATTGGCAAGAGTAAAATCAAGAAATCTCTCGGCTTTGGCATGAGTGAGGGCATCTAGGTTTCGCCAAAGATCATAGCTAAGAGTAGAAGACAGTAAAAGGTGTAGACCCAGAAGATTTTTAGAAGTTTTAATCAATTGAAATCTAGCAAATTTAATTTCATGTTTTATGAGGGTTTTGCTGAGATCATTAAAGAGAGAGATGTTACGACCACGATTAAGAGGATGGCTGCATCTAGCGAAATTAGGAGTGAGGTTTTCTGCCCTGCATTGCTTTAGAAATATGAGATTGGATAGGACTCTCGCTCTTGACATTCTCATCTTCTCAAAATTTAGAGCATTGTTCAACATATCCCTTCCATGGTGGGACTTAATGGTGTTAAAGAGAGAATCCATACAGGCTGGTAGAATTTTTTTTGTTAATGGAAAAACCTGTGAGCAATTTAAGAAACCGACGTTTCGGACTAACTAGGTGAGTCCATCATCAAGGCAATGAGATCTGAATTATGAGAAGAGAGAGTCGAGAAAGTAAGCTATTAATAGAGGAATAGAAAGATATCTCTTGGCTTATGATGTCGGCTGGAAGATTTACATTTATGAAATTAATTAATTATTAATTAATTCAATTTAATTTTAATTTTTTCTTTTTTCTTTTCTTTTATTATAATTAATATATTTATATATTTATTTTATTTTAAATTTCAAAATTGAAATAAGTTAATAAATAAGTTTTATTTAAAAGACTTATAAGTAAATATTTTTTATGTTGTTTCTAATAATGATATTTGTTTTGAAATAATTGCAAATGAAGAAATTTAAACTAGCATAAATTATGGATTAAGTTAAATTAATAAATTAATTTAATTTGTTTTTTTATTTTGTTTATTTATTTATTTTTCTTCTATTTATTATCTTCCATTTATTTATTTATTTATTATTATTGTTATTATTATTTATTTTGTTTTATTAAATTGTAATAAAATAAATTTATTATTTATTATGAGTTGTTTGTTTTGAAATAATTTTAATGGGAGAAAATTAAATTAATAAAAATTGGATTAAATTAATAAATTAATTAATTTCATAAGTATATTATATTATATGTTATTTAAAATTATGTGATATGCTGTATAGGTGGGATCTTTGCTTAGAAATGATTTAAGAGGAAGAAATTATTATATGCATTAATTTATATAATTAATTAAGTAAATTATGAATTGTCAAATGTAGTCCTAAGGTTGAATTGGATTAGTTTAATAAATTAATAAAATAAATAAATAATCAATTATTAAAATAAATAATAAATTTAATAAATTAATTTTATTAAATTGCAATAAAATATTATTTATTTTGTTTTATTATTTTATTATTTATTTATTTATTTATTTTAATAAATTATTTATTTATTTATTTATTTTTCTTTTATTTATTATTTACCATCTATTTATTTATTTATTATTATTATTATTATTTATTTTATTTTATTAAATTGCAATTAATAAATAATTTTTATTTAAAGACTTATATATAACTAATTGATTTTTTTTTTTTTTTTTTTTTTTTCAAATTATGTGAGATGTAATATAAATGAGTTGTTTGTTTTGAAATAATTGTAATGGAAGAAAATAAAATTAATAAAAATTGGATTAAATTAGTAAATTAATTAATTTCATAAATATATTATATTATATGTTATTTAAAATTATGTGATATGTTGTATACGTGAGATCTTTGCATAGAAATGATTTAAGAAGAAGAAATTATTATATGCATTAATTATATAATTAATTACATAAATTATTAATTGTCAACTGTAGTCATAAGGTTGAATTGGATTAGTTTAAGTTTTATTTTTTCATTTTATTTAATAAGGGCTTCGAGGTACTACTTAGTTTAAGACCATCATCCCTATTCATGTTATTAGAGGATTTCTAAATTTCGATTGCCTCTTTAATTCTTCTTTTTAAATAGAGGTCTTCCTTATGGATCAATTTAGCTTGTTCCATACATATATAGTGAGAAGAGGAACAAGCATGCTCAGCAAGACCTGATTTATCCGACCTATTTCTAGAAATATCATTAATCTGTTCATTTAATCTTATTCCAAAGGATCTCCCTGTTTCCCCTATATAAACTTTACCGCAAGAACAGGGAATTGAATACACACCTTTGTGATTTTTTGGGTCTATAGCGTCTTTAGCAGATTCAAGCATGTTTTTTATGCTGTTAGGGGGGGTGAAGGCAACCATAATGTTATGTTTAGCGAGAACTCTGGCAATTTTATCAGTGATTCCTTTAATATAGGGTAAGGAGATTCTAGGGTTATCACGAGTTTTTCTTATTTGTTTATTGGTAATGGAGTCTTTAATTATTTTATGGATAGTGTGGTTTTGATAGCCATTGTTTAAAAAGACTTCATGGAGATGGACAAGTTCTTCTTCTAAATGTTCCGGGTCAGAGATTCTAGAGGCTCTGGTGGTTAGGGTTTTGATGACACCAACTTTTTGTTTAGGATGGTGGTGGGAGTTTGCATGAAGATACCTGTCAGTGTGTGTCTGCTTTCTGAAGACCTGGTGGCTGAGTTTACCATTTTTCTTGGTAAGGAGGACATCTAAGAAGGGGAGCTAGTTGTCTTTTTCAATTTCAATGGTGAATTTTATGTGTTTAGAGAGGCTATTTATATGAGATAAAAATTCCTTCAGCTTATCCAAACCATGGCTCCATTTAGGAAAGATGTCATCTACATATCGCTTCCATTCTTCAGGGGTAAAGGGGAAAGACTTAAGGGCCATTTGCTCAAAGTGTTCCATGTAAAGATTGGCAATCAATGGTGATAATGGGGAACCCATTGCAACACCATGAGTTTGCTCATAAATTTTTCCCTTAAAACTGAAGTATGAAGATTTAAGACAAATACTTATAAGTTCCACTGTTTCAAGGTCTGTGATTTTCTTCAAAACTTCCAAGGCTTCATCCACAGGAATCATAGTGTAGAGAGACACCACGTCAAAGCTAACCATTAGGTCATTGTCATTAAATTCTAGGTTTTTAATCCATTCTATGAAGGAAGCAGAATCTTTGATGTAAGAGGGAGTATTACCGGATAAAGGTCTAAGTTTGCTCGCTAGATATTTAGCTAACCAATAAGTGGGAGATCCTATAGTGTTTACTATAGGTCTTAAAGGGACACCAATTTTATGGATTTTAGGTACTCCATAAATTCTAGGGATAATGGCATTGTTAGGAATTAATCTTTTCTTAATGGTGGCATCAAGAGAGGAGCTTTTAATTTTGTCACTTACTTGGCGAAGAATTTTGCTGCTAGGGTCTTTGTTCAAAACTCTATAACAGCCACTATTGTTTAAGTGATCTTCCATTTTATGTTCATAATCAGACCTATTCATGATAACAGTGGCATTACCTTTGTCGGCTTTTAAGATTATAATGTTTTTGTTATTCTTGATGTTTTTTAGGGCTATGGCTTCTTCTTTGGATATGTTGCTGGGGGGAGGTCTGGCATTTCTAAGAATTCTGGAAACATCTTGTCTTATTTCCTCAGCTGTATTTTGGTCATTGTTTTTTATAATTAATTCAATATTACTTATGATGTCTGGAATAGGAATTTTGGCTGGGGATAATGCAAAATTTAAACCCTTTTCCAGAAGCAGCTTTAGGTTGTCATCTAACACTAGCTGTGAAAGATTAACTACTATAGACTTTTTGCTAAGGGAGTTAAGCGAATTTGACGTGTTCTTGATGAGACTGCAGGCAGCAACGTGGGCAGCAGCGCTATTTTGCTGAGATGAGCTAATAGTGGAATTATTACAGGTCGATCCATCTTTAGCTATCCCAGAAGACTTCAACGTTTCTTGCTGCGTGGAGACCAGTTCTGGAATTTTCTGCGTAAGGACGAGATCCTTAGACTGCGCAGAAGCGTTGAGATGCTCCTGCGAAGGGACGAGACCATCACACTCAGCAGAAACGTTAAGGTGTTCCTGCGTAGGGATGAGAGCTTCGAACTGCGCAGAAGAGTTAAGAGAATTCTGCGTATTGCTCATGGTGCTGCTCGAGGGACTGCTGCTCAGGTCCAACGCCTTGCATGCTACATTGATATTCTGCGCCAAGTTGCTGGAGGTACTACAGTTTCGGTTCAAAGATGTGTGCAGACCCAGCGTGCTATCTGAATCTCGGAAGTGAGGATTGGGAAGGGCGCAAGGCATTTGGCCATGTAAAGGGGAATAAACAGAATTACTAATGAGGTTGCAGTTTCTTAGAGAGTTAAGTTTTCTGGATTTATTGGCCAGAGTAAAATCAAGAAATCTCTCAGCTTTGGCATGAGTGAGGGCATCTAGGTTTCGCCAAAGATCATAGCTAAGAGTAGAAGACAGTAAAAGGTGTAGACCCAAAAGATTTTTAGAAGTTTTAATCAATTGAAATCTGGCAAATTTAATTTCATGTTTTATGAGGGTTTTGCTGAGATCATTAAAGAGAGAGATGTTACGACCACGATTAAGAGGATGGTTGCATCTGGCGAAATTAGGAGTGAGGTTTTCTGCCCTGCATTGCTTTAGAAATATGAGATTGGATAGGACTCTCAAGCTCCCTAAATCACCCCGGATGCCGAGGACCAGCAAGGACCCTTAGGTTCCAGAATCAGTAGGAAGGTCACCGCAACACCTGCACTTTGGCAAGTTCACAATGGATGAAAAGGGTAAAACGGTTAGAATTGACAGTGATGAGGAAGCAAAAGAGTCTCCCACATATGTCGAAGAAGTAAACCCTGAGGGGGATCCCATACAGCCAGTGCGACAACCCAAGTATGTGCCTCCAAGAAAGGGTAATGTGAAGGTACCTGCAAACCTAGATGAAGTTGACACTATAATCGTTACCCCGTCTCTACCAAAAGTAATGCCAGTGGAAAATTCAGTGGTTGGCTGTGTTTCGACAATGAAATTCGAAGATTGGAACCTCGTAGATATAGTAAAATTTCCCCACCTGGTGACAGATGCACTAGTGGAGTAAAGTGTAGAAGGGACAATGATAAGGCTATAGCCAAAGGAGTGGTTGCAGAAGGTGTACAAAGCCGGATTGCTCTGTCTCTTGACTATTCCTCACTTCCTTCAGCCTCCTATCACCATGTTGGTCATAAAGCAGTTGCTCTGTTTAGTTCATGAGGAAATATTATGGGTCAGCAAACCCATCTGTATCATAATTGAACTGGTTCATCGGGTTTCGCACCTTCCATGCGATGGAAGAGACCCTCAGGAAATTACTGATAGAAGTAACGATGTCATGATGATAGAGCGATTGAAAAAGAAGTATCAGCTCGCGAAGGGGTAGCAAGGGTACATCATTGATAGTATCTCAGATAACGTAGTCCGCGTCACCACTCAGTTGCTGGTAGGGAAAGTAATGAGGAAATGTCGTGGCACTGAGGTTCCAGTAGTAGTTATTGCACTCACTGAGGAATGCGCAACCAACGTATGGTTAAATTGGTCACAGTTCCTTTGTGAAGAGTTTTTTATCAACTGTCGCAAAGTGTAGGAGGAGGGAAAGACTTTCCATTATGCGTAGTTGCTCCTGTCCATCATGTTGGTTGCCACTGACTTACCCAAAGAAAGCCAGTTTCCTGTCTTGGAGTCAGAATGGGTGGAAGCCACTCGATATGCTTCCCTCTGGGCGACAAGGGACGTGGGACGAATTCGCAACATCAAAATCTTTTGGATACTGATGGATGCAAATGTACATCAGTGGATTAATGAGCTGCCCTGCCTGTCTAACGGGATCTATGAAAGCATGAATCATATTGCTGAATTTAAAGCAGACATGCATCGTATCTACATCAGGGCGCATAAGGACCCCGCCTAGGTATGGACCTCACTCCGATTTATTTCCATTGACGATGTTGTCGACAGGATTGTGGATGCCTGGCCATCGGCATGGTGTAGACCAGAGGCAGTAGAGCACAACGAGGGTCCTATCGAGCAGAAAAAGGAGGAAGCTCAGCATGCCGCGCAGCAAAAGTGCAATGAACAGTTCGCCATGGAAGTTCAGGCAGCTCGAGAGGTGGTGATGGCAGCAGCATGAAAGACACCACTAGGAGGGGTTGCGTCGACAATGGACAAGAGCAGTCAAAAGGCACCCACTAAGACGGTCGCGGACGAACCACCAACAATAGGCACAGATTCACCTTTGAAGCGGCCAGTGCCATTGGAGTGGCCGAAGCCACGAAAGAAGGCAAAGGCGTCTAAAACAGACAGCGGTGTGACCACTTTAACTGAAGGGGACCTAACTGACATAGAAAACACTGTTCAGGATGCTGCTTGAGATGCAGTCGATGAGGCCATGTCAGAGTAGCAGATTGTGTTGGGGGAACTCCATACACAGCTACAAGAACTTGGAACAAGAATCACGTCGATAGGCACCAGTGCTATTCCAGGGGTTTCTAGTATGACAGTTGCGGAACCATTGTTAAAAGCCCAAATGGCTCATTCCATCCTGATTCTAGCAGGAGCATTGATCACCACAAATGCGGAGGACCAAGCTGTGCTAGGACGACTTATAGGGTTGGGGCTAAATATGGCTGTTATACCGTGCCAAATTTTGCAACAGCTCCATGATAGCGCCACAATCAAGCTCCACGCCAAGGCCGACCGCGCCACACAAGTACTCCAGGAGTAGAAAATTAATATCGAATAGTTGTGCCTCCAATGCAACGAAGCAGTCACACAAAAGCAACAGGTGGAGAAGTTAGTAGCAAAAGCCTGCTCGAGTGCCTGAGAGTTAGAAATTGTGGAGGACGTGCCTATTGAGACACAAATTCATAAATTGGCTACTGGGTTCTAAAATGCAAAGGAGGAGGTTGCATGGATCTAGCTAGAGCTCAGCTCACAGATTGCGGACTTAAAACTATAGGTTCCACCACCAACACCACCATAGATCCTAGAGCAATGCAGGAACATTATTACTATGGGGCGCACGATGCTCACACGTTCAATGGCGGAATGTACCAAGCTGCTAACTCAGTCGATTGTTATGCTCACCACCCTTCAGGAGGATCCAACACTTCATCGATTGGAAACTAAGGCCCGAGAGCTCCAGCACGCTTACGATTAGCTCAGAGGAACTGTGCAGACCATTGCTATTACACAACGCTTGGCTAAGATGCGGGAGGTGCAGGACTTGAAAATCCAAGCCGATGGCACCAAAAAAAAGGAAGTAGTGGTTAAAGCTCGTCTCCAACCGTGGTTGGATGAGGCATTTGTGGTTTCAACCACCATAGAACATAAGGTAGCCCACATGCAAGCTGAGTATGCCACTATGGAGATAGCAGAGATAGGGACTGAGGTGTCGGTGACACACGTGGAATGGATGCAGCGAATGACGGAAGAGTTTGTTGTTAGCACAAGTGACACACAGAAGATGCTCACCAATCTTCATGCAAAATTGGCCGAACTAGCTAAGTGACTCGAGACGAGTCACAATGATTATGTTGGGGGACTGTTGGGTAGTGGAACCCCCATGCCATGGTCATGGGGTGTGAAGCCCGCAATTTTGGGTAAAAACAAGGTAAAGACTCTGCGAGATGCGTGGAGCATTATTTGTAATAATCAAAGGGGTAGTCCGCCCAAAAATAATGTAAAGAAATGTAAGCTGAGTCAGCCCGCCCATGGATCGCAGTCCATGGAAAGATATAAATAGAGCGAGACTCTATGGGTAGAGTAGTTTTAAGTTTGATTGTATGGTTTTGGATCTGACATGTAACAAGTTTTTGAGAAAAGCAGTTTGAAAGCATCTCTAAGTCTGAGTCGAGGGTTTGGGTAGTGGATAGAGGCTCTGTAGCTATGCGTAGAGGCCTGGAAGAGTTTGCAGCTATGTGCACGGACCCCTACAGTTGAGTGCGCGGGGCAGATCTAGATGTATTGGTGATAAGTGGAAATAAAGATAAGTTCCTTCTGAGAATTCAGTGTGAAATCTAAATTATCGCGAATCTGGAATTTTATATGATTAATAAGACTGTTTTTATCTCTGCACATATGATTGCTTATTGAATACTTGTGAATCTGGGTTCAATCTTAATACGCGAACTGAATAAAACTGATAAATGTTTGCTTAAATACCATTCTAAAGTAGATCCGATTTGCAATACTTCATCCAATAGATTAGATCTGTAGACAATGCGCTAATAGACAGTCAGAGGTATTTGGGATCTGAGCAAATATAGCACATCGCGAGGCTGCAGAACGAGGCGCGAAACCTCCAAACCACATCTAGACATCACAAGGGTGCAGAAACCTGGTTCCAGCACCCTCCCCTGCTACCTCGGGTGAGACCTCAGTCTGCACTTCACGGGCTGTTGCCGAAAGGGTCGATAGCTGTCGGATTTGCTTGGCTAAATAATTCTTTCGAACCTAGGTCAGGCCCATATAATCCAACACTACGTTTCTGGAAATTCCACCTAGAAGTGTCTCAATTAGATTATTAACTGATTTTTATCTATTTCCTAAGTATAAACTTAGGGAATATGGTTAATTAATAAGTATTAATTGAGATAAGGTGAGAATCATCTAGAAACTCACATGGATCAATCCAGAGATGATCCTATCCATTGATTAAGTTTTAATCTTGGTAGTTGGTTCTCCAACAAAGTATTATAAGAGGAGGTTGATGTGGTGATGGAGAAATCATCCAGCGTAGATACTAAGATGCCCAGGCAAATTGATTTTCTCAAAAGCAACAACTCAGCAGAGAAGATAGAGCTAGAGGGTGAGTAGAAGGTGTAAGAGGAGGGTAGTAGCATTCCAAGAGGAAGATTTACAATTTCCATAAGAGTTAAGGGAAGGAATACTGAAATATCTAGAGGGCCATTGTAAGCTCTGCGCGAAGGGTGACACAGGGAGCTCAGCGTAAAAGTTGGGGAAACGATTTCAGGGGCAGAAAATAATTGTGGGGTCAGATAAATTTCTTAGGATATTTTTGCCAGTATTTTCCTTATATTAGATTGCCAACTGGGCATCTAAATTATTGTACTCATAATTATTTTTGAATATTAATAATAAAACCCTCATTTGATGCACAATTTTTCCCAAGTTGGGTTTTTCCAGGGAAATTTTCCAAAATTAATTGTCAAAATTATTTTGTGTGTGCTAGAATTTCTTAGTTTCTAGTATTTTATTTTCCACAATATTTTTATGGTGAAAATTGCGGCTATGATTTTATTCGTTATTTTTCATAGAAAATAAATTGCATAATTAATTTTTGAGATAGAAGAATAATTTCCAATAGATGTAATTGATAAAATTTCAACCACATTGCCTTTCTTCACAAAAATATAAGGGAAATTCTAGAGAAACTAGAGAAGATTAAGTCAAAACTTGTTCAACACTTCTCCAACCTCCTACAAAAACCTGAGCCAGAATGCAAAGATTTCATTGACCAAATAAAAGACAACATCCCTAGACTCATCGTTGAGGATAAAAATAAGTCCCTCATTCAAACCATAGAGGAAGCATAAGTAAATGAAGCTCTTCATCAGATGGCATATGGAAAGGCTCCCAGACCAGATGGCTTCATCATCATATTCTTCAAAAAATGTTGGCACTTTCTTTAGAAATAGGTTCTCGAATTAATTGAATATTGTAGGTCTATTAAATTCATTATTACCACCTTCAATCCAAGCTTCCTACACCTAGTTCCAAAGGAAGACAATGCAGCCATTATAGGTAAATATCAACCCATATCATTATGCAATACCATCTACAAAATTATCTCCAAATTCATCACCAATTGGCTCAAACCCATCCTCCATTTCCTCATCTCTCCTAAACAAACTGGATATGTTGAAGGGTGTCAGATTCTTGATGGTATTATCCTTGCTCATGAAGCCATCCATTCTCTTAAAACCCTCAAAATCCATGCTATGCTTCTCAAATTGGACATTTCCAAAGCTTTTGATAAACTCCATTGGGTCTACATTGAGACAACCCTCTTAGCATTTGACTTCATATTCCATTGGACCCAATGGGTCATGTCCCTGGATTCCTCTGCTTTCTTCTCTATTTTAGTCAATGGATCACCCTTAGCAACCTTCAATCCTTCTCGCATCATTAGACAAGGAGATCCTCTCTCCCCATTTTTCTTTATCGTCATGATGGAAGGCTTAGGTTGCACCATCAAATCCACCCTTCAAAAAGGCTCCCTAAAAGGTTCTTTCCATCCCTGATAACTCTTATCTCTCCCATAAGTAATTTTTGTATGACACCCTCCTTCTTAATCACCCCTCTTTTCAAGGAAGCTAGGGAATTCAAATCCATTCTGTACCTCTTCTTAGCTACTTTGGGCACTTTTGTTAACCTCGAGAAATCCAAATTTTCTTCTTAAATACTCCTCTCATAACCCAAAGAAACATCAAGTACATTATGGGGTTCTTTTTTTCCTCTCTTCCCTCCAAGTACCTTGGGGCCCTGCTCACAGACTCAATTATTAAACATTCCTCTTGGAGAGATCTCCTTAACAATCTCACTCATAATCTCAACTGTTGGATCTTTCGACCCTGCAACATTTCTAGCAGCCTGGTTCTGATCAAATTGGTTCTGCAAGCCATGCCAACTTATTGTTTCTCCAAAATGGGTCCTAAATCCATTAGATCCCTTCAAATATCCTTCTTATGTGGAGGAGATTATTTAAAGCATAAATTACCCCTAGTCAAATGGGACATGATATGCCTTCCAAAACATAAAAGAGGGCTCAAGATACGAGATCCAGAGGTTGCCAACAATGTCATGGGGGCCAAAATATGGTGGGGATGGCTAAAATATTGATATGAACCATGGATCAAACTCTGTCACATAAAATATGCCAAGCACATAGCCAAAAAATACCTCATTTGACTCACCACCCAGACAAAAGGCTCCCTCATATGGAATTTGGCAAGCCTTAACAGAGAAATAATCCAAAAGCATATCTTTTGGGAGATACACGATGGAGGAATCACTCGCTTTTGGACCAAATCCTAGCAGCAACTTCCATTTATGAGTAGCACTTTCAAGACACCCCTTAGCCAAGAACACTCCCACGCCACTAGTTGTAGCTAGGTCCATCATTTCTAGTAGGACTTAGTTGATTCAAAATTCCACCAATGGAAGCAATGTATCCTATGTTGGGAAGAAGACAAAAAGAAGATAAGAAAATAAATTCAAGAGGATCTCCTTCAAAGAAAAATCAGGGAAAAGGATGGACTAGACATCCTTCGATGGGGCTATCATAACCAAGATAGATTAACAATCAAGGAAGCTTACTATATTCAAATCTAGAATCAACCCATCAAACTAGAACCCTTTTAGAAAGAGCTCTGGTCATTGAAACTATGGCCTAAAATATCAACCTTCATCTAGATCCTTATACATCAGTGCACACTCACACGGGATAACCTCCTCAAAAAAGGCTTCCAATTAGGCCCCTCCAAATGCTACATGTATAATTCTAACGAGAAACTATAGATCACTTATTTTATGCTTGTGCAATGGAAAACAATCTATGGAGAAAATTGGTCATAGGTTTCTAACGCCTGACCACGAGGACAAACAACATCACCTAGTCCATAAAAATCTAAGCTAATAATCATTTCCAGAGCAATATCCTCAATCGTCTTTGCACTCTAGCTCTTAGTTTCATGATCTAGGAAGTATTGAAAGAAAGGAACCAAATGATTTTCAATGACAAACAAAATTCATTAGAGAGAATTCTATAGCTTTACCACACTTAGATGAAAATTTATCCCTCACCAGCTGGGATGAAAAATATTTCCAAGGAAATCCCAAAGAACATGTAATTCTATCCTGGTGGAATTTCAAATTCAACCAAAGGAATTTAGCGTCCACTCACACTCACACTTCATCTCCCTCATAAAAAATATGGCATCGCCCTCCATGAAACCATTTCAAACTCAACTTTGATGGTTCTTCCAAGGGAGGCTAGAAATGGTGGAGTCATTCATAATCAAACTTTAGAGGTCATCAGGCTCTACAAGGGCTATATTGGGTAGGAAAAGAATAGTTCAGTAATGTTTGAAGCCCTAATCCAGGACCTACACATGGAAAAAATCAATCATCTCTTCCTATTTATAGTTGGAGGGAAATCCAAAATCATCATCCAAGCTGCCCTCAAAATCCAATGGCACTTGTCCCACCAAGTGCTCCATGAACTGGAGATTGGAGCATAGTATGTATTAGTTGGCATCCATCATATCCCAATAAGATGCAATTATTTTTTACCAACCCAGACACAAAGCCAACTCTTTGTTTGATTTCTTAGCTAACAAAGGAGTGTAAGATCACACCTACTTCCAGGAATAGTCTCCACTCCCCCCTATTCTAAACCTGGACATACAAATGCAAAAGTATTCCCCACAAGACCTTAAGCCCCTGGATGTGGGTGGAATTTATCATTGGTTGTCTTATTGTATTAATAACCTCAATGCATACAGACCACAAGTGGTGATTTTACGCCTTTAATTCTCCCTCTTGGCATGAAAATGCATCGATCTCGATGAATCCCAATCTATTGCTCCATATCCTCTATGCAATCTCACTGTACTCAACCCTCACAACTCATTTACTTTGCAAGTCCCTTCCTTGGCGTTGGTGAACCATCTAGTTATCTAACTCTTTCTTGCTTGACTTTTTTTATGCACCTTTGTCACTCACCCAACTACACTCTCGTCTCCCTCCTGGAGAATCATTGTCATTCCCTTTGCCATTCTAAACTCCCCTTCCTCATTCTCCAACCTACAATTATGGTTCGGGAGCACAAACGTATCAAGAATGGAGGCAGTGGAAGTGGCCATGGGCATCCCCCTCTTGTTGTAGGTTCTGACGATAATTCCATTCTCTTTGACCCAAACATTCCAATGAGCATACGACGTAATGTGGTTTTTTGGAAGCTGACGACATTAGGGGCCTTGCAATGGACATTGGGTTGCCCTCGTAAATTTACTGGCCAGACACTTATGGAATAACTAGCAAGCCAAAGAGGTAACCATGAGGAAGGATGTTGAAGCCAATTACCAGGTTAATCACCTCCTCCAATATCTACATCAACTATCCTGTTATTTTGGAATCTCCTTCCTTATTGTCACACTCTCCCCTTCCTCTTCCATCTCCAAAGACAGAATTGGCTCCCTCTCCATCTCATCTATTATGAAACCAGCACACAAAAAGATAGAAAGGATAGATCAATGACTTAAAAATCAGCCTCTTCGAGGGGGAAACCTCCTTTACATTACATGAATGAAAAATTCTTGGATGATACAAATGACAATACCTCCTTTCTATATATAGGAGTCTAAGTGGTCCCAATATAATCAGGGCCTACATAAAAATAATATTATAAGGGCACAACAATAATAATAATGGGCTTCTATGGGGCAGAATAATAACAACATGGGGACTACATGGGGACTACATGGGCACAACAATACCATAAGGGGGTTGCAAAACTAACAATAAGGAGCTACACTAGTAGTATAGGGACCTAACATGCCCCTGTCCTTCAAAAAAATTTGTCCTCAATGCTTGAGTAGTTATAGATGCTTATGTATAAAATTCTTGTCCTCCCATGTAGAATCTTCAGCGGGTAAGTTCTTCCACTTGATGAGATACTCTGAAATTGCTCAATTTTGTAGCTATCAGGTTCTTGTTTCCGTGACAGCTTTAGGTTCAAATATGATTTTTCCTTCCATGTCAAGTTCTGATAATATTGTTTGAACTGGGACCTTGTCACCTATAACCTTGTTTAAACATGGAACATGGAAAACTGGGGGCACTTAGGAAGATGCAGGAAGCTCCAATTTGTATGCCATAGTACCAATATTTTGCAACACTTTATAAGGACCATAGGACTTTGGTGATAATTTATTATCCTTCTTAGCTTGCTTGAGGGACATATTTTTGTATGGTTGTAGTCATAAAAATACCCATTCGCCTATGTCAAAACAACTTTCGTTGCAATGTTGATCTGCCTATTGTTCCATTCAATTTTGCACAAAAGTGAGGTTATCCCTTTTTTTCTTTATATGTCCTTCTATCTTGAGAGTTTGAGTGGTACTTCCTTCCAGTGCATTAAAATATATGGTTGGATTCATTTCTTCTTTCTCTGGGGTTGGTTCCTGGTGTATATCCTCTTCTTTTGATGTTTATTTATTCTTTTTTTCCTCCTCTTCACTATCAATGTAAAATAATTTATTCTCAACATACTGATGACCTTTAGTGTATTTTCTATCACAATCGTAACAAAGGTCATTTCTCCTTTTTCTTCCAATTTTTGTGGTGTCAACCTTGTAAGTTGTGGAAGTATAGGAGAAACAACACTTCCATCTTTATAATTGTGAGTGGTAGGATTTCTTGTTTCCATAATTTTGCTTTCAATTTTTATTGCCAACCTGAATGCCTTCTCCAATGAATCAGGTTCCCAAATACAAACCTCATGTTGAATTTTATCCTTTAAAGTCCCTATGAAGACATCAATCCTTTTCTTCTTTGGAATAATATTTACCCTTAAATTCAATTTTGAGAAGACATCATGTGCTCTGCCATTGGGCCCTTTTGTTTGAGATTTATCAAATGGCTAAAGAAGGTGTTTCTCTTTGTATCCTCATAATGTGATATCATTTCGTCCGTGAAAATTGACCAAGTGACAAGTGGTTTATGAGAAAAAAATCCCTTTATACCATAAAAATTGATTCGGTTCTAAATATAAAGATGCAATCCATACCTTTTGTAACAGTTTCACATCATATAGATCAAAAAAATTCTCCATGTGTAGTATCCATGTTATGGGATCATTTCCATCAAACTTCCTCATATCGATCTTTGGAATATGGTGGGTCTTAAATCCAATGTTAGATTCTATGAAATCATGATTAACATTTATTTTTTTTCTCATCATGAGTTTCCTCTGCTACATTTTCGTCACTAGGAGGCTTTTCTTGTAGTATCTTTGTCCCACCTTCCTTCAAACCTTCCATGTCTTTATTCAAATATTCCATACCTTTCTTCAAATATGCTTCCCTAGCATCGATATTAGCTTCCATGCTACATATACAACTATTTATATCTTAGTTTCTATCGCATTTTTCAAATCATCCATCCAATTTTGCTTACTATGTGTCTCTATTTTCTTGATTCGAGTCATTCTTTTTCTTTCTTTTAGCAACTCGATCTTGAATCTATTGTATCTCTGAACATTTGGATCTCCAAGATCTAAAATTGCAACCTGAATTATCCCTCTGTGCCTCTTTCCAATACCACCAGTCTGATCGAAATTGGATTCTCCAAGAAAGATTTATGCCCAATCTCCCAAGATGACCTAATTATATATATAATTATTTTTTTATTTTTTTATTTATTTTTTTCCAGTAGAGGGAACTTGTACGAAGTTCCACATGTCACTGTTTCGACCTTCGGACCTAAAAAAATACAAAGAAAATTACAGTTCGTCCTCTTCTTGTAACGTCTTGCGAAATTTCAATGTGATGCTCAGAGAGAACATTATGACAATTTTCCCAAGGTCACCTATTTGGGATGTAATTCAGGAGCCTGCAAAAAACCCCAAATATCTTCAATTGTATCTCCAAAAATATAGCAAAACAATATCTGAAATTAGTACCCAAGGACTAGAACAATTTCGGCCCAAATGGGTTTTGTTTTTAGCTTCTTAAACGTCGAAGAGAAAAATTTATAGCTAACATTCCACAATGACTGGTTTGGAGTAGTGAAACCCTAGAATCCAAATCTCTGATATGAAATGTTATGAAACCAGCTCACAAAAAGATATAAAAGATAGAACAACAACTTAAAAATTAGCCTCTTCAAGGGGGAAACCTCCTTTGCATTACACAAATGAACAATTCTTGGATGATACAAATGACAATACCTCCTTTCTATATATAGGAGTCTAAGTGGTCCCAATATAATCTGAGCCTACATAACATTAATATTATAGGGGCACAACAATAACAATATTGGGCTTCTATGGGGCACAATAATAACAACATGGGGACTATATGGGCACAACAATACCATAAGGGGGTTGCACTAATAACAATAAGGGGCTACACTAGTAGTATAGGGACCTAACATCATCTGCCTCTCCCTCCCCTTCTGTCCATATAGATGATCATATTCAAGTGAGTAGGGATGCAAAGTAGGAACCGACACAACAAGCTTCAAGTCCATATGGTTATATCATTTTTGAGGAGCAGTTGGAAGAGGAAATAACTCATGTGCAAACTAGAAACACGTCGAATGGTTTTGCAACCTCCAGAGGCAAGAAACTTGTTTAAAATATCTTTCTTAATGGTTCCTATTCTCAGCTCTCAGGAAAATCCTCAGAGGAATTTTTTTTATTTTGGTCACAAGTTATGTTTGTTACTTTCTCTAGCTCTATCTAGAGATTGAGTTCTCTTTGAATCATGTTTTCACTCAGGGACCATTTGGTTTCTCCATGATGGGAAGTTGGTCCCAGACTTGTTCTCATCGACATTACTATGGCTCTGTAAATTTTGTATATCATTTTTTTCTAATATGAAGTTCATGACTTGCTTAAAAAAGAAGCAATTAATTGATATTAAATTAGAAAAAGAAAAATATCTTTCAAGATGTCTTTTCAAAAGGAATTATTACTTCTTATGCTACACCTAAAAATAAATTATGATAAAATAGTTGATATTTAAATTTAATTTAAAACAAAAATTCCCCAGCGGAGTCGCCATTTTGTCGGTCGGATAAACCGTTCTTGCGGACAAGACTAATCTCCCTAGTATCTATGGATATATATCGACAAGCAAACCAAAAAAATTATATCTTTCTCTAAATATGCAATTTATAAATAAAGGCCAACATATGTTTTATGCCTACCTTAAGTCCAGTGCTAGTTTGTGGAAGCCACGCTCTGTTTGTCCAAATGAGCTCCCTTTTAAAGAATCTGCAAACACAAATAGGCACACACATCAAATAACACCTGCAGAGCCAATATAATAAACCATATTTATCATGATGATCAAGGAATTCATGAAATAAACCATAGAAGACAATTTATTGAGAAAAATGAATATGATTGTATTAACTTTAAACAAAGAAGAACTTTACAACCTTGGTGCCTTGATGTTGTACAAGCTCCTCCCAGGGTCCAGCAAGAATCTCCTCTACTTTGACAAGTTTCACTCTCTTCCCAATGAAGCCAAAAGGCAAGTAATCTCTCCTCTTAAGCTTAACTAGGAAGTCTTAATTCCAACAGCATTTACCCTAAAAAATGTTCACCTTTCAACCTCTCTAGCAACCAGCGCAATGCCTCAATTTATAGTGCAAAGGAGGGAAGTTACCAGGTCCACCTTCAAAGGGATAGAGTCCTCCTTCAAAGGGATAAGCTCCTCTCATCAAGGGGTTAGCTCCTTTAGTTATGGGATGCATGAACCACCTAGGAGCGAACCAACAACGTCAAGATTCCTTCTAGAAGCATGCAGAATTAACCCAAAGTGAGTTTTTAAGAATAAACGTGCGCCTTTTTTACTTTTACAGGGGTCCGCACCCACTCCTTTAAAGACAAAGTGGGCAGGTCCATAGATAACATGACCAAGGGGTGCAGGACCGCAGGTAATGGCAAGAGAAAGTGTGGAACCAGAGTTTTATAGATTTTCAAAGACTTCCTCTCATTTTTTAAGGCTTGACATGAAGAGCTGAAGTTTGAGACTTGCAAAGGAGGACAGTATGAGTGGTGATAGACTCACACTGACTGCAGAAAGTCATGGTGACAATATTTTGTGTAACAGATTGCCCCCTAAAGTACGAAGTCTGTAGTAGATGAAGATTTCATTTATCATCTAAGAAGAGTGAAGTACTTTATCATTTCGAGGATCATCTTGTGGAGAGCCTGGTTGGAACCTGTAAGAACATTCAATACAAAATATATATATGAGATCATATCATCGCTGAGGTAGGCATTCTCATACTCAGATCAAAACTGACTAGAAAACTAACTAAACTGCTCTAGTATAGGAATGATCTTGCAATACATCACAAGTATAGACACATGTAGACACAGTATGGACGCAACCATCTGTTTATGAATAGTCCATTGTATAATGAATACAAAATTCCTCGCAACTTGGATGGTGGAAACTAGATCTAGGGTCTTAATTTCTACTTCCCGAAATAATACAATTCTATCCATGTGAATGAATGTGTCGAAGTCGAACATGGTAGAAACCACTTGATTACCAGTCAATGATGTAAACTGTTAACAAGTGTGAGAGAAACCACCAGTAATGTCAATGGCTCTCAAAGTACTCAATTCAATCCATGAAATGTGAATAGATGTGTTGATGTTGAACATGTCACAGAATCCTTTGATCGAAGGTCAATGATGCAACCTATCATCGAAGGCGAGAAACCTACCGTTGAGGCATGCAGATCCCAAGGTACTGACGATTTCTAGATCATGTTTTTAGATAATGAGCTGAAGTCGATAGAAAGCGATCCGTCGTAGGCAAGCCCACAACACGAAATCATAGATCAAGTTTGAAGAAATATAGTTGCAAGGATTGACTCATGGATGGTCAAGATGGATGACAGATATTTTGCAGATGAATGGTTTATTTGCATTGACCTCTTGAACACATAACAACACTGCAGATGGTTTTGTGACAATTGACCCAAAGCTAATACCCAAAAACTGGCTGAAGACTTTCAATATGGTTTGATTAACTGTTAGGCAAAGGATTTCCCAACCCAGGTGAACAAAAAGTGTTGTGTTCAAGAGTGGTTAAATGTTTTTCTGAGACACAAAGTATGACAAACAGGTTCATTTTCCTCTCTTTTCCCCCACCATTTCTGGCAATTACCTCTTTATTTTTTACAAGCTTGAGGAGGATAACATTTGCTTGATTATAAGCTCATCCTTTAGATGAGTCCAACTTAGCTTAAATTCGAACCCTAAGAAGGAGTGGTTTGTTCCTATTTGTAATTGAACAGGTCCTTTACTGTTAAATTTTAACGAGTCCAGTATAGGAGAAACTCGGTGTTTTTCAATTTTAGGGAGTCAAAAGAAAAACTTAAGAAAACTCCATGGTTGTCCTTTTTCGTAAATTTGTGTCTCCCAAGCCCGAAAAAGTATAAAATAATACTTGAGAGAACCGCTTGACCATTACGTTCAAGGAGTACTTTTCATAATTAGTGTCTCGGATCTGAAAAAGTAAAAAATCGATCAACGACACATCGTTTTATAACCAATATCGAATTTGAAACGACAAAAATCCAACAATCTTTTCATGTTTATACGATCAGAAAAGAGCTGTAAGTGGACCGTCTTTTTAATTCTATTTTAACGAGCTTAAAAAGAAAAACTTAGCAATATTTTCATATTTTAGGAGTCAGAAAAGAGCTTAAAGATGACTCTAATGTTTTTTGTCGAGAAGGTGGTTGAGTTCTTAAGGGAGAATGTATTCTACAAATTTGGGTACCCTAGAGACCTAGTAGCAGACCAAGGCAGCCGGTTTACCTCCAACATGATTGAAGAACTGCTCAGCCATCATAAAATCAAGCATAGGACCTCCACTCCCTATCATCCACAAGATAATGGGCAAGTGTAGGTGACCAACACAGCACTGGAGGGCATCTTAACAAAGGTAGTGAGCAGCAACAGGAAGGATTGGGCAGAAAGACTAGTTGAGGCCACTTGCGCCTATAATACCACATGGAAGAACACCACTGGATTTACACCCTATGAGCTGGTCTATGGGAAAAAGGCCTTGTTGTCCACTGAGTTTGAATATAACACACTAAGGATGGCAGCCCAACTAGATTTTGGATCTCAATCATGCATAGAAAGAGAGATTGTTCCAATTGAATGGCTTGGATGAATTCATCATGCAGGTCCTCCTACATACAAAGATATTTCAGCTTCAGAGGAAGATCTGGCATGATAAACATATTAAGGAGAAGCAACTTTAGGAGGGTAATTGGCCATTGTTATATGATTCTAGGTATAAAGACTTCAAGGGCAAGCTAAGAACAATATGGCTTGGACCTTATGTGGTGGAAATATGCCATGATAATGGTTTAGTACATATCAGAACTATAGATGAAGAAGCCATTTCATTGCTTGTTAATGGGCACCGATTGAAAATTTATAAGAGACCTTTATCAAAGCAAGAGTTCATTGACAATATCAATAAAATAGTGATGATGGTGGAGCAAGTTCCATCTCCTCCCTCATCAAGTCATTGAAAAAGAAAAAGAGAAAAAAGAATAAGGACTCAGGTGAAAACCTCCATGAGGTGCATGAATCCCATCTTTGGATTGAAAACCTCGTGAGGCGGCCCAATGGTGAAAAAAAAAAGAAAAAAGAATAAGAAGATCCTTGGGTGAAAACCTCCCTTGAGGTGCCCAGGGAAAACAGCTAGGGTGAAAACCTCTCTGAGGTAGTTTAGTTGTTTTTCAAAAAAAAGAACAAGAGAAAAATATATAATTGTTATTTGCAGGTGGGCGAGAAAGACAATCAAGGAGCAAGAAGAGGATCTAAAGGGAACCCTGCCTCACATATATTCATATCCACCACTCCTTACCATGCATCCCTCCATCATTTCTATCATTTTTCCACTCCATTGCTTCAATTTATGTGAAGACTGTATTTTCTACAGGATCCCCTATATTCCTACAAGATCCCATGAAAACCTACAAGATGATCCTGTAGGAAATACAGTGGCCCGAAAAACCTACAGGAAGCAATCTGAGGGCACATGGTAGGTTTTTTAGGTACCTAAAATTCATCCTAGGCATGATCTAACACCTCACCTCATCCACCATCATCATCCCTGCACTCAACATTCAAAACAAAAAAGGTCAGTTCCAATAGTTTCTGCTAGTCATAGAAAAAAAGAAAAAAAAAGAAAAGAAAAAGAAAGCCTAAGAGAATTACCTGAGTGTCCTTTACTCTACACACACTCCTATTCCCTCTTTCCATTCATTGCACCATCCTCACAACCCCAACTAGCAACATGATTAAATAATTCTGAGGGAAAAGCAACTACAAGACATCCTGTAGGAAATCCTCTAGTAGCCTATCACACAGAATGCCAATCACCAACTACAGGTCTTCACTAGGATGATCCAGGACTTCCACAGTAGTAGCAACATCCTATATTCAGTTAAAAATACCTACAAAATCCAATACACCATTAGCAGATAGCAAGAGGAGGAAGGAGAATGATCATGCAGTAAATAAACAACGTAGCACCTCTAATCTTCGAAAATTGCAGCAAGGCATCGAAACCACAGGTAAGTATCCCATTCACTCACTCATATGAGTCATTTAATAAAAAAAATTAAGGGTTATGATATAGTTGGTTTATAAGTGAAAAGGTAGCTGGTTAACTTGGCCACCTTCGTTCATTCAGCACATGCAAAATCGGGTGTCCTCTCACACGTGGCTGCAGTCAACTCAAAGACAAAGGAGGAGTAGGAAAAGAAGTGGTTAACTACGGATCTATGAGGTGGGAGATGATTACAAGGAGTTGGAAGTGATTAGGATGTAGAGGGGACCAATGGTCCAAAAATGGCAACGTACCTCTGTTGCCAGCACACCACATCACCCTAAAACACCATAAAGGGAAATAAAACATCGTTTGCATGCATTCATGCATTCCACCTCCTCGAAACTCCCTCACTCAAGTCACTCTCATAACTCTAGCCACCCACCTGAAGTAAGGATCCATCATTCTACACAGGAATTCCTACTGGATACAGTCTAAAGAATCAGTCTATAAGATACACAGAGGCAGTCTATAGGATAGGCAGAGAAGAGTTCAAGATGGGATATCACGGGAATTGTTTGTTGCCACCATTCTAAATAGGTAGGCTTTATCAATCCATCCCCATTTACAAGTAAATGAACAAGAAATACTCTAAAATATAGTGAATTTAGCAACTATGAGTGGTGAATTACATACATAGTCAACTATGTTTTCCTCCTGAATTAAAAAAAAATTGTGTCAACGCTCTCATTTTCTCCTCAAGCCTCACAAGCAAGATGACAGGAGGGTTTAATAGGAGAGAGCCCACAAACACTATGAGGATACAATAGCACCCACAGGTGCTTGAAATCTTTACAAGACACAACTGGATGGGGTTTTTCAAAAATTTATAGGGTATGATGATGAGGTGGCTCAAGAATTTTCTCACTCCCTCACTCCACACAGTATAATCCATGCCATTGTTTTAGTTAGATGCCACACTATAGATCTCACCCCAGAGCTCATCAGTAGGGTCACCACACTTCCCCTAGGAATTCCATGGAGAAAAGAAGACAAAGGAGACAGTCAGGTGGCAAAAAGGAAATTCTTTTTAGAAGGTGAAGAACCCACAGAGGATAAAAATGGAGTAAGAAGGGATAGTTTGCCATACCCATGGAGTGAGGTAGGCTACCAACTCATCAAATATATCTCATGTGAGGGTAGATATAGTGTTTTTTATGGCTACCATTTCAGGATCCTTGAAGAATTAATATTTGGGGTAGAAACACCAGTTCACCAAACACTCAGCATACCCTATTTCTTGATGCAATCACTCATATACTCCAACAACAAAGTAAAGGAAGGGAATTCCTAATAATCGGCTCACCATGCGTTGATTAGGATCCTCATTGAGGATTCCCTCCAAAACCTCAGAATCCCTATAACATGGTCAGTCTTCAGAGACTTGCCAGCAGAGGATGACATCAAAACCCTCACTTATGATGTTAGTCCTTCTGTCAATGAGGAGGAGGCAAAACAGGAAGAAGAAGATACAGAGTTAGATAAGGATGAGATGGATGAAGAAGAAGTTGACACAGAGGAACATGATGAAACAAAAGAAGAAGAGGGAGAAGAGAAGGAGGAGGATGATGAAACAAAGGAGGAAACTAAGGAATAAACTGATGGATATGAGGAAGAACCACAAGAGGAAGAGAGGAAAAATAGAGAGGAAGAAGGAATTTAAACATAAAGGGAATAACACAAGGAGGAGTCACCTAGGGTGTCTCCATAGGCCACTGAGAGGGAGTCAACAGCTACCCTCATTTCTCTCATCACCCCAGTCAAGCAAAAAGGAAAAAGGAGGCAAACTCCACTATATTTCAGAACAAGAAAGAGCACAAGAATCAAACAAGGAAAGCCACAAATATCAACAAAAATTCCTATTGAGATTGAAGATTCCCCTACACAAAGAGACAAAGTGCCTTCCCCTAAGTCACCAATCACCTATGTAAGAAGGCCTAGTACTAGATCAACTTCCTCAAAGGGTAAGGCCATCCTACAAGATCCACAACAAAACCTACATGAAGCAAAAATAGTCCTACAAGATACTCTGCAAAAACTACAAGAAGCATAGAAATTGGAAAATAAGGTAGGGGAGTAGCAAGAAACAAAAGAAGAAGACCCAGAGACAAACGAACCAAGCCCCCAACCTAACCTGGACTCCTACTACCGGTTTATGGAAGGAAGCAGGGTAATACCTCAAAACTTTGCCATCCCATTGTTTTTCGAACTTGAGAAGGAGAGGGCCAAAACCCACCAATGGATGAAAATCACCAAGTCAAAAGGGGTGGAAGACATTGGGCACATGGAAGAGAAGCTCAAATAAATGGGCAAAGAGCTAAGTGGCTTAAGGGACAGAGAAGCAATAATGAGAGATAAACTTGAGAGGTAAAATGCATGGCTGAGGGGATAGCTGCAGGAAAGGGAGAACCAACTAGCATGTATGGCCAGCCTCTCCTTGGAGGCCATCCAGTGTAGGATGCCAGCTAAATCCTATTCTATTTACCTCAAAGAACAATGGTTACAGTTCTAGATTAAAACACTAGCACAAAGGGGCACCATGCCATTTTCAAGACTACAGGTAGTTTATTGATCTTTGTGATCAAAGTACACTAGAGGATAGGGCCAAAATGGCTGAGTTTTATTTGCACAACATGGCCCTCACATACATGAATGTTTGGGATCCTAATGCCAAGCTAGGATATCTACAATTAATGGCTTTGGTATCATGGATGAACCATGAGGAGTCAAGGGTTGTAGAGATGAAAAGAATATTGGCCAAAGAGAAAAATGAACTTCTTTTCATCAGAGCTGATTAATCAAATCCCATGGCCCTAATCAGCACCCATAATTTTATTTTAAATGATCCTCAACTGGCACCTATATATCTTGCTGCATAAGAGCAAGCAATTTCACATTTTGAGGATATGTTTAGGCTGCTAGGAGATGATAATATACATGCCTGCCTAAGGAGATGGAACACACTTCCACACAAATTGAAGATCAAAGAATATCACTCCCCTCAAAGGTTGAGAGAGGAACTCAATAGGACACCTAGGTATAAGCAATTAATGCAAATGTTGAAGATCAATTGGATAAAAAGCAATTCAAACACCTATTCTCATGACTTATTGCAGACTTTTGATTATATTTTGTTTATGAGATAACTTAGAGTTGGATACTTTGCTTTGTGGTCTAATGTGCATTTAATGCAAGATTAAAGGATAAAAGCAAGGAATTGTGGAAAATACCTTGGTCAAAAATTGAATGGGACAAGGGAGAGGAATTATAGTAGGAAACCCCTCCTCATTTACTACCCCTCCATTTGAATATCCCTCCATCAGCTCGGAGTGCAAATAGCCAAATCATGAGGACTAGAAGGCAGTCAAGCAAGTGAAGACAAAGCACTAGTTTATCTTGATTTTGGGAGCCGATCCTCCCTAATTTTAAGGAAGTCTTTGGAGACTTCATATGTATAAGTGGAGAGGCCTAGGACCTCAGTAGGATTCAGATTTTTTATTGTAAAACTCTACTCTATTTTCGAGTTGCAAGACTTGTGACAGTTTTTGATGTAATCCATTGTTTTGATAATAATAATGAGTTTTTTTTTTAGCTAGCACTGAGTTAACTCGGAGGGTTGAAGCTCTTTGGTTAGGGCCCAACTCTAGCAGCCAAGGCTCCTCTTTATTGTACATGTATGCTAGCATAGATTCATAATTTAATTGTTCATTTGCTTAGTAGCTGCATTTTCATTACAACAGTGTTGATTAGATTGGTTGTATGTTAGTATGCTTCCATTTGTGCCTTCTTTCAGTTAGTAGGTTAGCAAGGAGAAAACGGATAACCATAAGGTTGTCAACAGGTGTCTCAGCCTCACTTCCTCCCACTGGGACCATGAAATGAGGAAGAGACCCTTGAGCAACCCAAAAAACATAGATTTCTATTTCTTGCATGAGATTTGGAGTTTGTTGTCTTGATTTAGTATTTGGTTCATTTCATTGTCATCTTTTTCCATTACTCTATTTCTGTAATAAGATCTCATTGATGCTTTCATTCCCTTCAGCACTTTCTTCATGCATAATATAGGCAATTGATTCATGCTTTCCTAGCTTATGAAGATGTATCTTGTTGCATAGTTCTTGGAAGACATACATGTTTTAAGCACAATAGGTACTTCAAGAGGAGACCCAGACTTCATCACCACAAGCCACCTTCCACCTCATCCACCTTAGCCATCTCTTGTTCCACCATCACCCTCACTAGCTTTTTTGTCCTTTTTCATTGAAATTCCCCTAAATACATTGAGCGAATCTAGCCATCCCTTCTCTTGGATATTGAATCCTAAGTGTTCCTAGACCTTCCAACACCCTATCCCACTCATCACAACCCTTCTCCAAGATTCCAAACACCTCCAACACCTCACAATTAGCTCTCAGTTGTATCCTATAGGTTTCCTGTAAAGTTTCTAGTACATCCTGTAGGTTTTCTTGAAACGGACTGTTTTGAGGCCGAATTGATGGGGAACCTCTAGGAAGTCACAAAAATCCTCCTAGGACCCTTCCACACCATCCAACCACTACATAATCCTTTTATCCATCCTCAATCACCTTCCATCCACCTACCACATCCACAAGAACAATTAATTTTCCTACTTGATTTTCCCAAAAAAACCAAAAAAGTGAAAGCATATTTAGTTTAGTTTTCTTGTTTACACATTAGTATGGTTTGATGCTCTTTACTTTTGTAGCTTAGATAGCAGCATTAGGTTAGTGTTGATTTAGCAATTTTTCTTAGCATAGCTGTTTAAATGGTTAATTAGGATATGGTGTGATTTAGCATTACCTGTTTTTTCTTCATTACTGCAGTAGAGTAGCTCTCTTAGAGTAGATTTTCTCTTCTTCCATCAAAGAATCAAGCTTCTTCTGACTATATTGAAGTCTGGCTTGGAACCCCTGGGGTCTCTCGCCGAATGAACAGTGACAACAGGCAGGCAAGTTCTTCACTTTTACTTGTGCATATAGCACTGTCACCTTCAAGTTTGTACGAACCTCGAGTTGATAATTAAAGTTGGTAGCCTAGGAGTTGTAGCATCCTTGCCGCAATACTGGTGCTCATCACTTTTTGGCACCATTATCAGGGAGGTGTCTGAGTAGAATGTGATTACTGCTTTCTTTTCTTCTACTTCTTGTCTTCAATTTTCTGCCATTAGTTTATTTCTGCAAAAGTTTTTCTACATAGAAGCTAAAGAAAAGAATCAAAGGAATCGTGACACTTAGCCATTCCAACAATATTCATTTTGTCAGCGTTTCCTCCTCTGTTCATCATTTTAATCTTGCAACAACTCAAAATTCCTATCTCAAAAGCATCTCTGACACCATGACCATCTCCTCCTTGAATTAATAGTGCATGTTTTAGAAGAATGTGTTCATGAGAATGATGGATTTATGTGACTACTACAAGAGACCATACAATCTTGTAGTAGCCTATAGAAACCCTACAAGCCCAAGTCTCCAACACCCCTGAGAAATATCATAACATGCCAAAAATTCCTACATCTCCATAGAAACATTAGTAGTAAAGATACACCTTCCAACTAAAAAAATGGCCTTGAGAAGCTAAAGGGTCTCTTTTAGACCACTACATGATCACCTTGCTCAATAGCAACAACATCAAAACACTTTGAAAAGCATTAGAACAACCTCCAAGAACATCAAAATGTAAAACATCATGTATGAGGGTATTCTAACCTTAACGTTTGAACTAATTTAGAGCATTAGAATACGTTAAAAGTGCAAAAAATGAATGGTTTTATAGTCAAATAAGACTAGCATAGATTTTGGTTAAATTTGGCAGAAGGCTTTACTTTTCTTAGAGTTCTCCACATGTGTGAGGGTGAATAAGAAAAAAATAGGGGATAATTCAAAAGTAAAGTTGTTGTTGTTTACTAATGGTAAAGATAAGTGGAGTAAGAGGACTCTCAAGACAAATAAGAGGTAGGTGGGGTCTAGCTCAACCACTACACATTAAGCTTTATCTCACCATACACCAACACTATCTCCAATTAGCTTTAGGATCGACTTCAAGTTTGCCACCTACCCTCACTCCATGTTATGCATGCAATTAGTGTTCAAGAGCCTTAATGAAGCCTACCACCACTATAGGAGAAGGTAAAAAATATTAGGTTTAGAAATAGTGTGCTACAAGCACCAGTCTATAATGTTTTAGAGGATATAGAGGGTTCTACTCCACATAGTCAAATAACTGCAAAACCTCTCTTGTGGTTTACTATCCCTGACAACTCTTTTGACTCCCCACTAAATCCTTAGCTCCCTTCAATAACTTGTGTAGCCTCTCAACTTTCCTCTTCAATGGAGTGGCATAATCATGCTCATCCTTCTCATCTACATGATGTGTAGACGAAGACTTTACAATCAAATATCTTCCACCAGTGCTCTAAGACACTGAACTAGGTGTGTCAGTGCCCTATGAATTGACAATATAGGATCTAGTGAAAATTGAAATTGGTGTATAACTAGTTCCATATGACCTCGTGCCCATTGAATTTTATGGACTTGTCGTCTGAGGACATTGTTCCTGACGTCCCTATTTCTCTCCCTCAAAATATCTTCAAAAGGCTCTATCCTCATCAAATATCACATCCCTCCTCAAAACAACCTTACTCAAGGAAGGGTTGTATATGCGATAAGTTTTTAAAGTCTCACTATACCCAATAGAGATACCCTTTTCTACAGTGGGTTCTAGCTTCATCCTCTTCTCTAAAGGGATATGAGACCATTTTAGGCACCCAAAGATATGGAAGTGCCCAATTTCAAGCTTTTCCTAGAGAAAGCCTCCTCAAGAGTCTTCCTCCCCAATGCATGATGAGGGCTCCTATTTTCAACATATACTACAATGCTACAAACCTCAGCCCAATGAAAGAATGGTAAAATTTGATCATGCAACATATCTCTAACTCCTCCCATAATGGCCATGTTCTTCCTTTCAACAACCCCATTCTGTTGTGGGTTGTAAGAAATTTTCAACTCTCTCTTAATTCCTTCCCATGTACAAATATTGGTGGAGAAGTTGGAGGCATACTCACCCCCATTATATGACCTCAACACCTAAATGTTCCTACTTATTTAGTTCTCCACAAGATCTTTGAACTCTTGGAACCTCTTGAAGACCTCATCCTTGGTCTTCATGAAATAAATTTATGTCTTCCTAGAGAATTCATCAATGAATATAACATAATACTTATAACCACTTAGAGAGACTATATACATTGGACCATGTACATCACCATGAACCAAATCAAGTATAATTGTTATCCCATTTTCATTGCTTGGAAAATAGAGTCTGGTGTACTTCCCAATAGCGCACCCCATCCTCATGCACCATCCTAAACTCAAGTAATCCTATGACGATATACAATGTAAATGAGCCATCCTCCTATGCCATGGATCAAATTATCTTTTCTACTATTGTTGCTTCGAATCAAGGCATCGTTAGGTTGAAACATGAGCATATACAGATTTCATTGTCTAATCCCAACCATTTTGGCCAAAGTGATGTTGGGCCCCTTAGGGTAGTGTTGTAGTTGCTACAACACCCTCCAAAATTTTGGCTTACACTAAATTTTGGAGCCTTCCTTGGTATTTTACATTGTTGTCGCAAACACTGAACCTTATCTCATGAGCTTTCTTGTAGTGATTTATTCCCTTTCGCATGTTGGGTTAATTGTCATTTTTTGGCATGTTTGGCTGTCATGCAATGTTTGCAAGCCTATTCTAATGGTTTCAAAGGTTTGTCTTTCTGTATATGAGTTGTTATAACTATGTAAACATATGTTGCACCCATACACAAAGTCCTTAGCATTGTCGCACAAGTTTCATCATGGTCTCCCCAAAGTCTATCTTAAGTGTCGCACTTGTTGTATCTTGTCGTAAAGCAGTCACATGAAGGGAAATGCTTTGTTCATATGTTTGGATGATTTATTTTATCATGACTTCAAAGTATGTTATGTGTGTGATCACAGTTAAGTTTCATCACATTTCATCACCTATCCCTCACTTAGCCATTTTCAGGAAAACTTCTCGACCAAATTGAATTGCACAATGTGTAGCCTCAACCCTCTAAGTTGTTACCTTGTTGCTTGATACTATGAAATGTGCAGTCCCTATCTCCCAGGGCTACTACACTTCATAGTTCCTCTCCCCAAGTCCTGACCTTGACCCCTAAAAATTTCACAGTTATGTCCTCCAAAATGGCTCCAACTATGCACTTCACATCTTCAAACCTCAAGCTCACCCCCTGAGTGCTTGAACTATGCAGAAGCCTAAACTCCCTTGAGTCCCAAAACTGCACAGTTGACTCTCCTAGTTTCCATTCCCTCATCCTAAACCCACTTGATTTGGAAACTGTGGAGTCTTGTCCTTCAAGCCTCCCTGAGTTACACACTGCGCATTCACTAAGTCCCTCTTCCCAACCTATCACTTATCCTGGGCTTAGTTGGTGGATCAGAATGCATCATCTTAGAAAAGGGTTTTTCAAATTGATGTCATCTCGCCATGAATGAATTGCAGGAACATGTACCTTATCATGTCATGGAAAGATGATGGAGAAGGATAAGAAGGAGGGAATCAAACCTAAAGACTCTCTTGTAGTTGAAATGACAAGTTGATCAATCAAGAGAAAGTAAAGGGACACAAGTTTTTTAGCACTATTCAAGACTGAAGATCATTAAAGGTTTTTCATCACCAAGCCATGCGGAGGTGAAGAGAAATAATATTCAAGAAGACATCCAGAACTTAGCAGGAACAGTGACTTGACATTGCCACATCATCAAGTAGTCCATGTATGCATTGTCATGTCATGTCATGAGTGGTCATATGCCACATCAAAATTGTGGATCATGTATATTGTATTCAAAATGTATCGTAAAGTGGAAGTCCAAAGGACACACATGGAATGTAAAGAGTCATGTAAGTTGAAAAGTCATAGGAAGTCAAGCAGTCATGAGGGTATTCAAAGAGTCACCGTTGGTTATATATACTCCCTTATTGTATGAGCAAAGGACTTTTCACCTTGGCT
The DNA here is from genome assembly GCA_031772625.1 of Pinus tabuliformis. Taxonomy (NCBI): domain Eukaryota; kingdom Viridiplantae; phylum Streptophyta; class Pinopsida; order Pinales; family Pinaceae; genus Pinus; species Pinus tabuliformis. Next base: position 242,557,616 of record CM062815.1, read on the forward strand.
CTTCTTGAAAGGCATTAGAGAGATCAACTAGTTCTTTGAGGAGCAAGGAGTGGCTCTGTTACAAACATTTTTGTGCCTTACAGCTATAAGCATGAAATGTCCATAATCTAAGGGATCCAAAGTCCCTAAACATGTTGTTCCTACCCCTAGAGGAACAAGGCTAACAAACCACAGCAATTCACAGAAGTTCTCCACCAGAAACTGCTCAAAAACAAGTCAATTCAGGATCAATTCAGTGGCTCCACTAGCTGTCTGCGTTGAATGTCAAAGTCAACACTGGCTACCTGCACTGCAACTCAGGTAGAAGCACTACCAGGGTGCGCTGAGCGAGAGTTGACAAATGGCAAGTTCATTCCAAGAGGTGTCAAGACCCAGGAAGCTTCCAGAATCTTCCTCAATGACACTTGCCTCAGTGAATTCGACTATGATGAGTAAGAGGCTCTTAATCTCCAAGTGGAAGCAAGAACCTCCAAGTGGAATCAAGAACTGACAGAGGGAGAGGACACTAGTCAGATCTCAAGCTGACTCATCCTCTCTCCAAACATCTATATATGGATCTCTCCTCCATGAGATCTAGAGGCTGGAATTTTGTTATTGCAAAGAATTGTTGTTGGTTTGAGATTGGAATCATTGGGTGCTTAATGCTTTGAAGGGGGTGAAGATAGGAATTCCATTTGCTGGGAAGGAGATGCTGGATTGGAGCCCTCTGGGTTGTATGTCTTGTGTAGTGTTCTCTCCTTGTGATCTTATAGAAACCTCTTGAAGCTGGGCGAGCGAGAAGGCAAGTACCTGGGAACTCTCAAAGAGAAGAGAAACCGGATCGAGGGACAAACGGAAGACACCGGTTAGTCCATCCATCTCTCTTCATTCTTAATTCATAAAGGAAGAATACTAGAATAGCTGTCTCTGTTTGTTGCTAAGGCACTGTCACACCTTAGGTGGATAGGATCGTCCTGCATAGGCATTTTTCCCCACAACAGGCTCCAATGATCCACTATTGGGGATAGTGAAGTACATTGTAAACATGTGTCTTGGAATTTTTACTTAATAACATAAGCTTTCAAGGCCAACACGTTCTTCATGCATGGACTATAAATGTTTGTAAGACTATTCTGTGGATGTTTGTATTTCATGTTTTCTTTCACTTGTGCTAAGATAGTTGAAATATTTTGGTTAGTTTAGTACTTATCTTATTTAGAATGTGTTGCAATGGTTGTTATTGTTGTCCCATACTTGTGGACTATTCCGCAGGATATTAGACATACCTTTCTTTATTTTTTTAGCTGTAACAATCGTTGCATTTGTTGTGGACTATTCTATTGGGTGTTAGACGGACCCTTCTGCTTCATGTGTGTCTCTTCTTGGGTTGTACTATTACCTCTCACTTAGAGGCTCGCTTTTCTCCCCCCTATGTAGTAGAAGAACCTCAACGCAATTGCAACTAAACACTGACCAGGCACACCTTCTTGGTTTTCAAACATACCTTTGCATCCCTCTCCCTTGCTGACAGTTAGAGCCAAGGAAAATCTTTAAGAATTCGACAATCAGGCTTTATACTAGATGGGACTCCTACTCCAAAGGGTGTGAGATCTAATTGGGACTTTAGATCGAGGAGATCCCCTTAGTGTTGGTGGGTACATCACCATCAACAGGTAGATGAGTACATGTCCACATCTAAACAACACCTCAAATCCCCATCCTCTATGGAGGAAACATATATAAAGTTAATCTTCAATAGAGAGGCATACAAAACATCCCTCATTGTCATAGGAAATTGAGACTCCCTCACAAAATAAATAGCCCCACGCCCAATTGCTCTGATTATGGTGTCATCTCCAAATACCACCTCACGAACAACTCCATCTTGTCTGAGAGTTGTAAAGTAATTTCCAACACTTGACATATGGCATGTGGCTCCACTATCAATGTAACAAGCATCTAAGGAATCTAAACTAGAAGTGAGACAAGAAATCAATGAGAACTCCTTCTCAAATTGAGTGGAAAACTCATCCAACTCTACTAAAGTTGCAACCTACTTCTTGTTCTTATTTGGGCAAGTCATTACATATTGTCCCATCTTATGACAAGCAAAGAATTTCACTTTGCTCATATCCTTCTTTCATTCCCCCTTCTTCTTGGCCCCTTCTTGAATTTCTTCTTGCCCTTGGAAGCAAGAGAAACATTTTCCTTATCCTCTCCATGTTTTTGGTTGGTAGAACTTGAGCCAAGTCTCATCTCCTCATACATGAAAACATCCCAAAGTATTTCCCAATCAAGAAAATTCTCCCTTTCAACAATTCCACATAGAAAGTTGTCCCAAGGTTTAAATAATCCCTTTAAGACTACTATAACCATCTCATCATCATCTAGATACTCTCCAACTACCCCTAATTCATCAAAAACTTGAGATACTTTGGTGAGGTATGGGGTGAATGGAATTGTCTTCAACATCTTGGAATTCCCCCATTTCTCTTTCAACGCCAATTTCTAGTTCTAATTTGAACTATGATGCCTCTTGCAAAGAGAATGAGACATATCCTTTGCATGTGTCTTACTAGTGACATGAGGAGCATTTTTTTAGACAAGGAAACAAGATTTCTTAGCAAAAGTCACAGGAAAATTACATGAGACGTTGAAGAAGTTACAAGAAAATTAAAATGTGATGTATGATCAACACAAAATAGAGAATTTATTCAAGGTGGGAGACAAAGTATGGTTATAGTTAAACAATGAGAGGCTAAAAGGTCCTAGTAATAAATTCAAGGATCTGCAATATGATCTTGTTGAGATATTGGAAAAGGTGGGAGATAACTCCTTTAGACTCAACCTACCCCCATATATACACATTTACTCTATGGTGAAAGTAGAAAATCTAAAACTATAGGTTTTTGGTGATGGATTAGGAAGACGAGTATGTCCTACCTTATATAGAGTATTTACCAATATATACTGAGACATAGTTGATAGATTATACAATTTCATAGAAGAAGTATATATCTATAGGATAGGGGTAGCATGATCTTTGATAGATTAATTTGAAAGGGAAACTTATAGGCAAGGCTAAATGGTACTCCAAGGAGAAGATAGAGGAAAATTTTCCTCGCCTCATTTAGTAACATATTTGGGAGACCAAAAGTCTCCCAAAATGGGAAGGTATTATTTGTTATTTCCCTATATTGTCCCCATTCTTGTCCTTTTTCCCTTTATGAACCACAGTTATTTACCTATATTTTACCCTTCTCACATACCTTCATCCTGCACTAGTCCAAGCATGGTGATATATTTCACATGTACTTTATTTTTCATATTTTATTTCAATTTAGCATTTAATTAATTATTTAATTAAGATTTCTTACTTTGAATTCACTTTTGTAACTTATCCTTATCTCCGATAAATACTTGGTAAATAAAGCCACTTAATGTGACTACTGATTTAAGTGCAGGATTAGATCTCGCATTATTTCAAGCACAGTGAATCCACATAGCAGATCTAGACTTCCCTAACCACCACCACATTTTGTGGATCGTTGGCCACAAAGACCAGATCAGCCAAAGGCAGCCAAGACAACACTGAAGTTGCATATTTCTTGAATGGAGGCTGAAGATTTGGCCCACAGCCAGCAAATTCAATTGCCTATATTTAAAATCCGAGAGGCTAAAATTTACATTTTGTTATGTAAACGGTTGACCGAATGGTCTATAAGAAGTTTAGTAGTTACGGCCTTGGGTTAACGGTCTATAAATCACAAAATGTAAATATAATTAGGGGATTAGCAGATAGAGAACATAACAACACTGTTTTCCAAGCGTATTGTATACTTTTGTTATCACCCAAATCTGGGCTGGACTCTGTATTCCAAGATGTACTTTGCCTTTGTGAATTAATAGAAAGAAGGAGCTCCACCTCATGCTTTTCAAATATTATCTATTCTTTTAAGCCAATGAGTTTGATCTGTTGACACCTAATCATCAAGATTGGGTGAATAAATAAAATCAATGCAAATAAATAATAAGAGACATGAAGAGTCATCGGGAGATGAAGTGAACAGTCTCCCTCATGTATATAATAAAGACCAACCTGAAGGAATAAGATATACGAATCAATTTTGCTTTGAGGAGTTACTGCCTGGCCTGACATGGTATCAGAGCCAGCTCCAAAAATACTTGTAACTTCCTTCTACCTATTGCACTCTCTGTCCATTGCCCTTGTGCGCTCGGTCTGCCATAAGTGATTCTGACCCATTCTATGCCCACTGCATAATTATATTGTTGCATAATTGTTCTACGCCCACTGCATAATTGTATTATGAGAAGACTGAAGGTCGTCTCTGCCATGTGTCAGGATGGAGTGTTGAACTGTTGCTCATTCCACACTGCTACGTTGAGAGCATTACTGCGTTGAGTGCATGAATCGTCTTCATGACCAAGTTTACTACGTGAAACGTTGCGGTGCGTGAATCAAAGCCTCTGAAGATCTACAAGGGTATGTTGCATTCGCTTCTATTCGGGGAGCCCGATGAGAACATTTCCATTGTTCTTTCAACAATCAATCTGTAATAATTAATTTCGATATTCAGTTGTATGTTAAAATTTTTGAAGGGCTTCATATAATGTTATGTCTTCCAGTTAATTTCTATGTGGTCTATGGCTATCAGAGGCGTCTGAAGTAATGAAATTATTTGATGTATATATTACTGATAAGTTTTAGTCTCAAAAATCTAAATCAGTTTGAGCCATAGCTTTCTCCTTCAAATGGTTTGATTGTTTACGTTTCACTCCAGACACATCAAGGAAGGTAGTATAGTGACTGTCATGGGTATTGTTCAACAGCATGAGAGTGTTTTGATGATTGGTCCTCCTCCTAAACGGGTATCCACTGGTTGTCAATTGAACAAATTCCTTTTGCCAGGAAATGTTGAAGGATTGATTATTGCATGTAATGAGACCACAAATTTTGATGGAATACCACTTTGATAATGGAGTGCTAGGAAACGTTGCAGTGTTCATTAATACATTGTCTTTTTGTCTTTGTAATTTTAAAATAGGCATACATTATTTGTACTGAAGAATATTATGAGGATTCCTTTTCCATTTATGAAGGTAAACTTAGGTTTTTTATTACATACTTGCGAGGATGGGATGTTGTCCCCTGATATTCAACTGTGTGTTAAATTTTTTGAAGGGCTGCATTAGGTGATCAATGTAAAAGGAAACCGATATATATTTTGAATAGTGCATATTACCAAAAAAAGGCTAATATATATCTCTTGGGTATTGAAATTTGCTATCAATTTGAGTTTGTTGTCCAGTCATATCAGAACTATATTTTTCTCCCATTAAGAGTAAAAGTTTTGTAGCATAAGTTGTTATAGTATGCATTCAATCATATCCATCGTGGGAATAGTTCTCACTAGCAAAGAGAACTATCCTGAGTGGTCCCGGATGATAAAACACACGCTCATTTTCAATGAGTTGTGGAAAGGAGTGTGTGTTGGAGACGGAGACAAAGAGCCAGAATAGCCTACCTCAAACAAAGAGTTCGTCATTTGGGAAAACAAGAACAAAAAAGCGTATGCATTAATCATAGCATATGTAAATGAAGAGGTGAGTCACCATATTTCGCCATTTTCAAATACTTTTGAAAACTTACAAAAGCTGAAAGAACTCTATGACTCACATTTTTCACTTGAATTTCTTCAACTCATGATTAAACTCTTCACTCTTGAACTACAAAATAATGATCCTCTTGCTCTTGCATCTGAAGTAAAGTCTATAATGCGTGATATCAAATCCATTAAGGTTGAATTGGATATTCCTCTTATCGCTTTTCTCAAGGAAATTTATCCTACTTACTCCAATTATCTTGAGTCATTACAATCAAATGGAAATCTCAAAGATATCACCTTTGACTCTCTTGTGAAAAAGTTTGCTGAAAGAGAGAAAGCTTTTGGAAAGAAGACAGCCCCTGAATCTTCTAAAGAGGTTGTGTGCCTTGCTCATAAAGAAAAGCATCATGCTCAAGATTCTTCAAGAGGAAGAGGTGGTCAAAGAGGAAGAGGAAGATATTTCAGAGGGAGGGGGGGCAGACACTCTCAAGGAGAAAAGGAAAATTTGCACTGCATACGCTGCAAGAGAAATAGATAACATGATGCCTCTACATGCAAGTTACCATGGGACAAAATTGAGTAGCTCACAACCGCTAGAAGGAGTCCACCCAGGGACTATTTCGACAGTATGGTCCGTTCCAGTTTGTTCCTCCGGAATAATATCCGGCAACTCTTATGTTGAGACTCGCCAGATTGATCCATTTGGAGGTCAATTTGGGTAATCCAGTCCCTAAGAACAAACAATCCCCTTGAGTTCCGGATTGCTACCGTATGGGGGGTAGTATGCCCTTTCATTACCCCCTCCGGGAGGGTATCCATACGGGAGTTCACAACAGTATTCAAGTTATACTGGAGTTACATCAAGTGGTTGGGTACCTATGCTACCTCAACAACCAAGAGTTGTGTATTCTATGCAACAATGTGTACCTGTGTCGAACATCCCAACAACGCCAGCTATTGTAACAGTGTCACAAGTTCAAACGATGCCTGTTGTATGTCAGCCTCAGATTTCTCAGGTTGTAATGCAACAGCCCCTTGACCCTGTGACTCAACCACAATCGCCAACTGGTGGGGCGACATAGGTCCAAACGCGTACAATTACCCCACATCTTGGTCCGACGGTTAGTATAGCACAACAGAGCATGGCTTCACAACCGTGGCTGGTGCAATACCAACAACCACAATTCCAGCAAGTGTACCAAGGTTCTGAGCATCAGATCTTTGCGAATAGTGGACAACCGTACATTCAAAACGGTCAAAATCAACCGCTTTACAGTGGTCAAGTCCACCAACCGTATCAGTCATACCAACATCAATTACATTATGCTGGTATGCAAAGGCCAACTGCTCAGGCAATCCCATCGTACCCTGGGTATGCTTCACCTAACCTGAATGAACAGTTACCATTCGTGGCAACTTTAGAGTTACCCGATTTACACCGGTTAACAAATGATCCAATTGCTTACGCCCCTTCGTGGCCAGCGATTCCTCACAAAATTCCTTCGGACATTCCTAAATTTAATGGAAATCCGGGTGAAGATCCATCGAATCACGTGATGACCTTTCATCTATGGTGTTCATCAAACACCTTAAACGATGGTTCGATAAGGTTTTGCCTCTTCCAGAGGACGTTAACGGGTCCAGCGGCAAAATGGTATATTGAATTACCTAGAGCCTCGTTCGACAATTTCAGCTCCCTAGCCACGACTTTCTTAACCCATTTTCAATTACCGATAAGGTATGAAACGGGAACGGAAATCTTAACCAACTTCAAGCAGACAACGGCCACTCATATATCCGATCATATACATGAGTGGCGTCGTCGTCGTAGGATGGTGAAAACGTACGTTCCCGATCAGCTATTAGCTGAATGGTTTATCAAGTCGTTACTTCCTGCCATAACAGAAGATGTGGCCAAGGGGGAGTCGTAACAGAGGAGCAAGTTATTGCTCGTGCACAATATCTAGACTTAGTCTACACTCAGTCTGGCATGCTCTACGACAAAATACCTGACGCCCCTAGACCAGAATTCTCAATTCCTCCTCCTCCTAAATCAAATAGTGACTCTCATGCCGGCGATGGTGTGATTGGCACGACAAACGCGAAATCGACAAGGGCTTTGTCTAAGAAAGCCCGTAAGACTTCATATCAAAATGCAAAAGAAGAATTTCTTGCTTTGGAAGTAAGTGTTGTATCGGCAGATAAAGGCAAAGAAACCAATCAACCAGGAAGCAAGAAGAAGCAAAACAAAGGGAAGAAGAAGAAACAAGGTGGGTCATCCCCTGAAAAAACTTCTTCAAACCCTCCTAGGAAAGGGAAACCAAAAAATCCATGTTTTATATGTGATGAGGATCATTGGACAGCTGATTGTCCTTACAGAGCCGAGCTTAAAAGATTCTTTAAGAGTTCACAAACCTCAGCTGTGTTAACTGATCCGTTCCCAAATCCAAGTCAAAATCTGGTTGATAGTGGAAATGCTTCCCCATCGCAAGTGCTAATGTTGTCGATCTCCAAGCAACAAAATGATGCTTTGATTTCGACTAGGAACAACGATTACGGGAATCTGCAGCTGTCGAATGACAAAGGTAAAGATCAACCAAGTAGTTCGACAACAACTTCGACAGAAGTTGTACCGCCCATCATTCCTGAATTAACAATAAAACCGCCAAAGGGAGTAGTACACAAGTCGACATTTAATCCTCGCGCCAGAGCGGCGCAGCATTATAACATAGTGGAAGATTTGGCCCAATCGCCATTCGCTATGTCGACTCTTGAAGTACTACAAAATTGTCCATCCCAAAGGCAAGCTTTGTTATCGGCTATTGGTGGGGTTGATCCTAAGGATTCCAATCTTGTATCCTTTGACCACAAAGGATACGATCCTCAGTTACCAGCTCAACGAGCTTTCCTTATTCAAGTGAAAGCCCTCAACAAAACTGTTCACCGAACAATCATTGATGAGGGGGCATCTACATGTATTATGTCGATGAGTTGCTGGAAAACATTAGGGTCTCCGACCTTGTCGCGATCTTCGACGACATTGAAAGCATTCGACGGAAGGACCTATACCCCGTGCGGTATCCTAAATAACTTGAAGGTTGAACTTGGGGGAAAAACAGTAGAAATAGATGTTGAAGTCATCGATGGGAATCTTGACTACAACATCCTACTGGGAAGACCGTGGATATATGCCATGGCAGTTGTAGTGTCGACTTATTTTAGGAAGATCGCATTCCCTTTTCAAGGAGGGATTATGATCGTCGACCAACAAGACTTCCTCCCTAATGGTTCACAAGTTACAGGAAGCATTCCCATGATCCATGGGAGCAACCACTCGCTTCAGGATATCGGAGTAGGCCTACTGAAAGACCCCACATTAATGGGAACTTTTGCACTTCCACCTCCAATCTATATAGGAGAAGTAGCGTTGGTAGGAGCCTGCAACATGATATATTCCACGAAGATCTCAGAAGACGATATCAACATGGATCACGAAAAGGTGTTGCCCCCAAGCCCTATAGAAATATTGTAGCAATCAATGTTTCGGGCATGGGAGGCGAACCCGAATCAACGCTCATCAAACGTTTGGGTAGATAGGTCTAGAGAATATGGTACCCCATTAGATCCTTGGGCGAGAGTGCATACAACCGACGAAGGAATCCTACAATCAATGTTGATTGAGGGGGCACCATGGAATGATTGCCACCATCGTTCCCTTCTTCCAGATTATGAAGAAGATACTCAACATGACCTTTACCACCCTTCAGTTTTTGAATTTCTATCAAACACTGTAAATACGGTGGATTCCGAGCGAAGCTTATCCAATATTGAAGAGAGTATAGCCATAAATATCTCGACAAAAACAAATGTTGTAGAGAATATTTATGTCGGCAAAGGATGTTCTCCTTCAGAACTGGAAATATATAACGCTCTTTTTCGCGAGTTCAGAGATGTCTTTGCTTGGTCATATGATGAAATTCCAGGCATTGACTTGAGTATCGTTGAATACGAAATTAAGATGTATCCTGATGTCAAACCAGTAAGACAGCGGCTTTGGCAGGTGCACCCCAAGAAAGCCGCTGCCATTAAGGCAGAAGTTGAAAAGCTTCTCCATGCTGGTTTCATCTACCCGGTTCCTCTAACCGATTGGGTATCGAATATTGTCCCTGTTATGAAGAAACAAGGGACAATTAGAGTGTGTGTCGATTATAGGGATGTAAACCAAGCTTGTCCGAAAGACAACTACCCTACACCCTTCATCGACCAGATAATTGATGAATGCGTCGCATGTGAAATCTTTTCATTCATGGATGGATTTTCCGGGTATAATCAAATAAATATCCGCCCACAGGACTAGTCAAAGACTGCATTCATTTGTCTGTGGGGCACATTCGCTTATCGAAAATTACCCTTTGGTTTAAAGAACGCAGGGGCGACGTTTCAGAGGGCAATGAATTATGCCTTCCATGACATCAAGAACATCGTTCAACCATACCTCGACGACCTTCCGGCTCATTCGCGAAAGTGGACTGATCATCCGCAGCATTTAAGAGCGATATTTCTACATTGCCGACACTACAAGATAAGACTCAATCCGCACAAATGTGTATTTTGCGTCGGTTCTGGTCGTTTACTTGGCTTTGTAGTCTCTAAGTATGGGATTCGTCTCGACCCTTGCAAGGTTCAGGCAATCATTAATTTGCCTCCACCTTCAAATTTGCTTCAGATTCAGAAACTCCAAGGGAAAGCAAACTTTCTGAGGAGGTTCATTCCAAATTATGAAGAACTTGCTAAAGGTTATACTCATCTTTTGAAAAAGGATGTACCTTTTTTCTGGGATCAGGTGGCGGAAGCTTCTTTTGACGCTCTGAAAGATTCTCTAGTAAAAGCATCATTAATGTATGCCCCAGACTATCAAAGACATTTTAACCTTTATCTGGTTGCAACATATATGACCATTGCAATGGTTTTAGTTCAAGAAGTCGATGGAATTCAACATCCTATATATTATTTAAGTAAAAACTTGAATGATACGGAAAGCAAATATTCTTATGTTGAAAAGCTAGCACTCGCTGCTGTTCAAGCGATACAAAGATTTCGACATTATGTCGTTTTTTCGGAAAACTACCATTTTATCAGATTGCAACCCCATGAATTATATATTGTCGCGACAATTGCTGGGGGGTAAATATTCAAAATGGATAGCAATCCTTCAAGAGTTTGATCTGGAATTTGTAAAATCCAAATCAAAGAAAGCTTTAGTCTTCGCAGAATTATTGTGCGATCTCCCATCGTCATCCAATGATGAAACATCCGAAGAATCAATCGTGGACGAAAGTTTGTTTCTGGTATCTACGAGCAATGAGTGGTATGGACATATAATAATTTATCTCCAAACCCAAAAATTCAAGCCTAACACCTCTCACTCATAACAGAAACGTATACGATACCAAGCAAAAGACTACATGATCGTCGGTGATACGCTTTACCATCGTGGTATCGATACAGTTCTGAGGAGGTGCCTCACCCATGAGGAGGCCGAAAAATCCCTGAATGAGTGTCATTCAGGCGCGTGTGGGGGGCACCAATCTGGATGTGCTACAGCACAGAAAATCTTACGAGCAGGATACTTCTGGCCAACCATGTTCAAAGATTGCATAACCGCAGTCAGAAGTTGCCATGCTTGTCAAATTTTTGATAGCAAAACCAGAAGACCACCCGCACCTTTACAGCTAATAGTTGTTGTTGGGCCTTTCGCCAAATGGGGCATCGATTTCATGACATGTAACCCCACCTCAACCGGGGGGCATGGGTATATTATAGTCGCCGTTGACTATTTTACCAAATGGGTCGAGGCGATGCCTACATTAGATAACACTGGTGAAACAGCTGCCCTTTTCTTTTTCAATCATGTAGTCGCCAGGTTCGGCGTACCACAGGCTATAGTTACAGATCATGGATCGCATTTTCGCAATCACATGATGGTTGAATTAGCTGCCAAGCTAGTGCTATCTCACGACAGCTCTACCCCGTATTATCCACAAGCCAACGGACAAGTTGAAGAGATCAACAAGGTCCTGAAGCGTATGTTGCAAAGGATGATCGGAGTTCACAAAAGAAGGTGGCACCTAATCCTGTACTCAGCCTTGTGGGCTTACCGAACATCGGTAAGGAATGCAACCAGGTTCACACCTTTCCAACTGGTGTATGGCCTGGAAGCAGTCTTGCCAATCCAATGTGAAATCTCGTCTCTTAAACTCGCAATTGATCTCCTCCTCGGAACTTCGGAAGAAGAGGCTCGTTTCTTGGAATTAATCCAATTGGATGAAACCCGTCGTGACGTCGCTCTGGCTAACGAAGCCCATAAGAAACGAGTCAAGGCGCAGTTCGACAAAAATGTCAAACCCTGTGTCTTCTCAGAAGGTGACTTGGTCTTGCTTTACGACCAAGAATCCGATAAATTGGGAGCAGGTAAATTTAATTCTTTATGGATGGGCCCCTATATTGTTAAATGAGTATTAGCAAAAGGAGCCTACGAGTTAATGGATTATGACGGAATTCCACTGGCGCAACCCCGTAATGGGTTGTACCTCAAACGTTACTATGCTTAAATAGTAACCTGTATGCTTTTGTTGTATTTTGTTTTCGCTAAAGTGTTTGTTTTGGTCGAGTAATCCACCTTTCTACATTTATTGCAGATGTCAAACCTTCTGGAGACATGTGTTGGATATGCCGACGGAGCAAGTCGTAGTTCGCGGAACCTATCCTCCGCAGCCTGGGCCATTTTTTATCCAAGAGGCGAGTCAGTGAGTTTCAAAGGTGTATGTATCGGGCAATCGACGAATAACATCGTTGAGTATAGCGCGTTAATAGAACTACTCTCTGATGCCATCACCCATGGTATACGCCGACTAATTGTCAGGCTAGACTCACAACTCGTAATACTACAACTCAATGGTATATATTCCGTCCGCAACCCAGCTATTTATCGCATGTTCCTAAGGGTTAAGATTTTGGAAAGACAATTTGATTTAATTCAATACCAACATATTTCCATAAACTTAAACACATTAACCGACTCATCAGAAAACTATGTGTTAGATAGACATTTGCGACATTTATAAAAAGAGACACATCGTCAATGTTGTACATATGGATCATATAACTCAACCATAATAAACCCCGAAAATCAAAATATATATATATATATAAGTTGTTTATCGTTTATACATAATGTTCTGTAACCAAGACAAAAATCGTTCGCATGACCCAAAAACTCAAAATGCTAGGGGGGCACCCTAGCCTAGTGATGCTCATGATAGCACGTCATGGCCTGTGCAATCATGCGTAAGAGACGAGTCCATTGTCTAGGCACACCAGTAGTATGCTGCTGCAACTGTAAAGGTAACTCGTCGATCCTCACATCGGGAATGCTGAGAGTAAGGCTCTCAACCTGCTCCTGCACAGCTGTAAGGGTCTCGGCCACATCAAGGTCACGAAGAATAACCCTCCCAGCAGTCTCTCCTGCTGGGGCAGCGACTGGCACTCTCAGGCGAACTGCTGGACGAACAGGACCAACATCTGCATGCACACATGAGTTTGATTAAAGTCTTGATAGAATAAAGCACAAGGACATTATAAATAAAAACAGTAAACAGTGATATGGTCGAAGATTTTACCAATAGCGCCCCACTATTCGCCATCCGGCAATACCAAATCCGGATCACCTCGGAAATCCATGCCTACATATGGATACTCGGAATAGACCATCTCCTGACGTTCGAACCACCTGAAGAAGGTATCAGTGAAAGAAATCTGAGATTGACCAGCATGCCTAGACATGTGATCAACCCATCTCTGCATGCGTGTATCGGTAGGAGAAGGCAAGTCAAGTATGATATACTGAGGCTGCATCAGTGGTATCTTCTCCAAGGCAAAGGCAGTCAAAATAGAACCAAATCCAAAGTTCTTCAGCTTCCCGTCCTTTACCTTGGTCAACTGACTTTTCATCTGAAGAAGTACTGCATCACACTAGTTGAATATTTTCGGTTGGAAGCACTCCAAGGCGTGCTGTACATAGGATCTGTTGGCAACATGAAGAGATGCACTACCGGCCATCCTACCAATAGTATACAGAATGGACCTGAGAGACCTGTCAGCAATCTCACGGATGACGACCTTGCCGTCTCTACTCGGCTGAGATCCTTCCCTGCAATACTGGCGGACATAATCTCTCACAGAGTCATTCCCTCGGGCCGAACCTGACAAAGAAATGGGGGCACCCTGCCTCGACAAGCCAGTCAAGAAGTAAATGTCTACCACGGTCAAGGGGATAGATTTTCTCCTAATCTGAAATACTCGGTTGATAGGATCCCAAGCATCAAGCATATAATGCAGTAGGGAGATCTGTGCTCTCATACTAGAGATACGGAAGAACTTGAGCAGACCACAGTTCCGCAGCGCGTTCACCGTGACAGGATCATGGAGGGAAATCATGTCCTCTTCTTCATGTTCTCGTTCTCGCCATGTAAGGGTCATTTTGCTCCAATAATCTCTGAAAAACAAACATGAGGGGAGTTAGATCCTGGATTTGATGAGAAACTAGCAAAATTTTCATCAAAAACTGTGCAACAAAACTATTTTTCTATGCCCACCGCAACTAGCTAGTGTTCCACCTGCGTCGAAGGTCAAACTGCCTTCATGCAGCTTGACATTCAGCGCAGGTTTCGAGTGAACCAGCTGCGTTGATGGCAGAGCGCCCTAACAAAACCCCAGGGGCTCAGGGAAACAGGAAAACAGGCACAGAATGGGAAAAGGAAACCATGAAAAGAAAGAGCTAGGGTTTAGCTCCTACCTGGTCCAGACGGCGCCGAAAATCGTCCGCAGAATCTCCCGGAATCAGCTGATGAAAATCAAGGGGGAAGAGGCACCTCCAAAGCTCCAACAAACCAAGTTCAAATGAAATGGTAAAATGAGAGGTAAAAACACTTTTTAATTACTTTTTACATAGTTCAAAGCGAAATATTAGGGTTTTAATCTCGTTTTCAAGCAAATGTTATTCATTTCTAACTAGTTTGATGCAGCAATTGAGGATACAGTACTATCTTTGAAAAGGGCAAAGCTAGTCATGGTAAAAAATCAAAAAAAATTGACCATATAAATCGAGCAGTTTTAGCACACAGTTCATGCTCGTTAAAAAATAAACGCAAGATCCGAGCAGTTTTAGCACATAGTTCATGCTCGTTAAAAAATAAACATAAGGACGAGCAAATGTTTCCACCCGCGTTTAAGCTCGTTAAAAAATGAACTATTCCGGTAAATAACCACAGTGAATGTAATATCATCGGCCATTAAAGCCTTGGTCGTGTTTGCCCATCACCTCCACTTTTCATTTGGCCGATCGTTCACCTCCATTTGATTGTTTACCCATTTTGAGGAACAGTTGCGAAGAGTGATTTCATTAGCCATCCTTGTGACACTGTCGTGATTGGAAAATTCCAACCTGTACCTGGAATCAACTGCTAACCCGTTTTATCACTCATTCCTCAAAAGACGAGTCTTCTTTAAGCTCTTTTCATCTGACTCGTAAAATATGAAAAGATTTCCGAGTCCTTGGCCTTCCAGCTCGTTAAAGGGACAGGAAGTGCTATCCCTCCTCTAGATTTTAATCTTTTTCGACCTGAGGGATTGTTGCACAAAAAGATCGAGTGCTTGTTTTATTCGGCTCGTTAAAACTATCGAAAACTCATCCCTTCTGTATTGTTTTATACTTTTTCGGACCTAAGGGATTAGATGACGAAAAAGGACTTTTGGAGTTAACTTTATGTACCTTTTCAGACTCTCTAAAAATGAAAAGGACCGAGTTATCTTTGTCGTTAGACTCGTTAAAATCATTAAATAGCGACAAAATTGTCTTTAGACGAGAACGAGTTTCATTATCGCTAGGCTCGTTAAAACATAGCGATGGGCTTGCCTGAAGGGCAGGTTATAGAACAAGCATATGTTATCCTCCTCAAGCTTGACAAAAATAAAGAGGTACTGGTCAGCAATGACTGGGGAAAATTGGGAGAAACTCAAGAAAACTTTGATGGTAGCAAGTCACTCTTGAACATGACACTTTTCCTCCATACCACAATCGGGTTGGGTTGTTTCATTCACCGGTCACATCACCATGGTCTCGCCATACCATCCATATTTGGGGTAATGCTACCGATCCATCGCATCAGTGTCGCCATATGTTCAAGAGAAGTCGTTCAGGAAAAGTCAACCGTGTCCCATCCAATGCCATACATTATCCTTCATCCTTTCATGACCGCCACCCTTAATCATATGTCACAGATCGTTTTCACCTCCATCAAAATCATTAGCTCCGTTCCATTTCATTGATGTGGGATTCATTAAGGCCCTCCTTTGACAGATCGCTTCTTGTCGACATCAGCTCATTATCCAAGAAGTTGATCTAGGAACAACCCCTTCAGTACTTTGAAGCTTGCATGCCTCAATGGCAAGTTTCTCAATTCCAGCGACAGGTATACATCAATGACCTTCGACCGAAAGATTTTGCGTGGTGTTCGACGCCAAGTCCTTATTCACACCATGTGAATTGTACTGCAGTACCTTGAGGGTCATTATCATTATCGGTGATTCCTCTCGCGCTTGTTAACGGTTTACCTCATTGACCGGTAATCAAGCGATGTCTTTCCATGTTCGACTTCAGAACATTTCTCACATGGATCGACTTGTACTTAGAGTGAAGATCGAACAAGTTTGAAGACCCCGGATCTAGTTTCATCCATCCGGACTGCGATATATATTCAGAAAAGATAAAGACATTGACATGTACATCATTGCAGCAGATAATCATCCTACCCAAAGGATGATAATTTCATCAAAATTATCAGTCTACCATCAGACGAATGTCTGTTCTATGTACAGAAAAATGAATTTATAAATCTGAGCATGGGAATGCCCGCCTCAGCTAGATCATGAAAGCAGTATGAAAAATAATGTATTGTATTGTATCTTATTACAGGTCTCCTCCCAGCATTGGATGAACTTCGAATCCTCCTGATAAAGCATTTCACCCGATAAACGGCCTCATACTTTAGGGGGCAACTGTTACAGACATTTTTGTGCCTTACAGCTATAAGCATGAAATGTCCATAATCTAAGGGATCCAAAGTCCCTAAACATGTTGTTCCTACACCTAGAGGAACAAGGCTAACAAACCACAGCAATTCACAGAAGTTCTCCACCAGAAACTGCTCAAAAACAAGTCAATTCAGGATCAATTCAGTGGCTCCACTAGCTGTCTACGCTGAATATCAAAGTCAACATTGGCTACCTGCACTGCAACGCAGGTAGAAGCACTACCAGGGTGCGCTGAGCAAGAGTTGACAAATGGCAAGTTCATTCCAAGAGGTGTCAAGACCCAGGAAGCTTCCAGAATCTTCCTCAATGACACTTGCCTCAATGAATTCGACTATGATGAGTAAGAGGCTCTTAATCTCCAAGTGGAAGCAAGAACCTCCAAGGGGAATCAAGAACTGACAGAGGGAGAGGACACTAGTCAGATCTCAAGCTAACTCATCCTCTCTCCAAACATCTATATATGGATCTCTCCTCCATGAGATCTAGAGGCTGGAATTTTGTTATTGCAAAGAATTGTTGTTGGTTTGAGATTGGAATCATTGGGTGCTTAATGCTTTGAAGGGGGTGAAGATAGGAATTCCATTTGTTGGGAAGGAGATGCTGGATTGGAGCCCTATGGGTTGTATCTCTTCCTGAACCTTGTTATTAATCAATAAAGCTATCTTGATTTCTCCTATATACTGGTGTATCTTTGATGTATGATTGCATTAGTATGTTTAGTTTATTTCTAATCCTGAACTAGTTATGAATATGAATCTATGTCTTGTGTAGTGTTCTCTCCTTGTGATCTTGCAGAAAACTCTTGAAGCTGGGCGAGCAAGAAGGCAAGTAGTTGGGAACTCTCAAAGAGAAGAGAAACCGGATTGAGGGACAAACGGAAGACACCGGTTAGTCCATCCATCTCTCTTCATTCTTAATTCATAAAGGAAGAATACTAGAATAGCTGTCTCTGTTTGTTGCTAAGGCACTGTCACACCTTAGGTGGATAGGATCGTCCTGCATAGGCATTTTTCCCCACAACAGGCTCCAATGATCCACTATTGGGGATAGTGAAGTACATTGTAAACACGTGTCTTGGAATTTTTACTTAATAACATAAGCTTTCAAGGCCAACACGTTCTTCATGCATGGACTATAAATGTTTGTAAGACTATTCTGTGGATGTTTGTATTTCATGTTTTCTTTCACTTGTGCTAAGATAGTTGAAATTTTTTGGTTAGTTTAGTACTTATCTTATTTAGAATGTGTTGCAATGGTTGTTATTGTTGTCCCATACTTGTGGACTATTCCGCAGGATATTAGACATACCTTTCTTTATTTTTTTAGCTGTAACAATCGTTGCATTTGTTGTGGACTATTCTATTGGGTGTTAGACGGACCCTTCTGCTTCATGTGTGTCTCTTCTTGGGTTGTACTATTACCTCTCACTTAGAGGCTCGCTTTTCTCCCCCCTATGCAGTAGAAGAACCTCAACGCAATTGCAACTAAACACTGACAAGGCACACCTTCTTGGTTTTCAAAGATACCTTTGCATCCCTCTCCCTTGCTGACAGTTAGAGCCAAGGAAAATCTTTAAGAATTCGACAATCGGGCTTTATACTAGATGGGACTCCTACTCCAAAGGGTGTGAGATCTAATTGGGACTTTAGATCAAGGAGATCCCCTTAGTGTTGGCGGGTACATCACCATCAACAGGTAGATGAGTACATGTCCACATCTAAACAACACCTCAAATCCCCATCCTCTATGGAGGAAACATATATCAAGTTAATCTTCAACAGAGAGGCATACAAAACATCCCTCATTGTCATAGGAAATTGATACTCCCTCACAAAATAAATATCCCCACGCCCAATTGCTCTGATTATGGTGTCATCTCCAAGTACCACCTCACGAACAACTCCATCCTGTCTGAGAGTTGTAAAGTAATTTCCAACACTTGACATATGGCATGTGGCTCCACTATCAATGTAACAAGCATCTAAGGAATCTAAACTAGAAGTGAGACAAGAAATCAATGAGAACTCCTTCTCAAATTGAGTGGAAAACTCATCCAACTCTACTAAAGTTGCAACCTACTTCTTGTTCTTATTTGGGCAAGTCATTACATATTGTCCCATCTTATGACAAGCAAAGAATTTCACTTTGCTCATATCCTTCTTTCATTCCCCCTTCTTCTTGGCCCCTTCTTGAATTTCTTCTTGCCCTTGGAAGCAAGAGAAACATTTTCCTTATCCTCTCCATGTTTTTGGTTGGTAGAACTTGAGCCAAGTCTCATCTCCTCGTACATGAAAACATCCCAAAGTATTTCCCAATCAAGAAAAATCTCCCTTTCAACAATTCCACATAGAAATTTTTCCCAATGTTTAAATAATCCCTTTAAGACTACTATAACCATCTCATCATCATCTAGATACTCTCCAACTACCCCTAATTCATCAAAAACTTGAGATACTTTGGTGAGGTATGGGGTGAATGGAATTGTCTTCAACATCTTGGAATTCCCCCATTTCTCTTTCAACGCCAATTTCTAGTTCTAATTTGAACTATGATGCCTCTTGCAAAGAGAATGAGACATATCCTTTGCATTTGTCTTACTAGTGACATGAGGAGCATTTTTTTAGACAAGGAAACAAGATTTCTTAGCAAAAGTCACAGGAAAATTACATGAGACATTGAAGAAGTTACAAGAAAATTAAAATGTGATGTATGATCAACACAAAATAGAGAATTTATTCAAGGTGGGAGACAAAGTATGGTTATAGTTAAATAATGAGAGGCTAAAAGGTCCTAGTAATAAATTCAAGGATCTGCAATATGATCTTGTTGAGATATTGGAAAAGGTGGGAGATAACTCCTTTAGACTCAACCTACCCCCATATATACACATTTACTCTATGGTGAAAGTAGAAAATCTAAAACTATAGGTTTTTGGTGATGGATTAGGAAGACGAGTATGTCCTACCTTATATAGAGTATTTACCAATATATACTGAGACATAGTTGATAGATTATACAATTTCATAGAAGAAGTATATATCTACAGGATAGGGGTAGCATGATCTTTGATAGATTAATTTGAAAGGGAAACTTATAGGCAAGGCTAAATGGTACTCCAAGGAGAAGATAGAGGAAAATTTTCCTCGCCTCATTTAGTAACATATTTGGGAGACCAAAAGTCTCCCAAAATGGGAAGGTATTATTTGTTATTTCCCTAGATTGTCCCCATTCTTGTCCTTTTTCCCTTTATGAACCACAGTTATTTACCTATATTTTACCCTTCTCACATACCTTCATCCTGCACTAGTCCAAGCATGGTGATATATTTCACATGTACTTTATTTTTCATATTTTATTTCAATTTAGCATTTAATTAATTATTTAATTCAGATTTCTTACTTTGAATTCACTTTTGTAACTTATCCTTATCTCCGATAAATACTTGGTAAATAAATCCACTTAATGTGACTACTGATTTAAGTGCAGGATTGGATCTCGCATTATTTCAAGCACAGTGAATCCACATAGCAGATCTAGACTTCCCTAACCACCACCACATTTTGTGCATCGTTGGCCACAAAGACCAGATCAGCCAAAGGCAGCCAAGACAACGCTGAAGTTGCATATTGCTTGAATGGAGGCTGAAGATTTGGCCCACAGCCAGCAAATTCAATTGCCTATATTTAAAAGCCGAGAGGCTAAACTTTACATTTTGTTATGTAAACGGTTGACCGAATGGTCTATAAGAAGTTTAGTAGTTACGGCCTTGGGTTGACGGTCTATAAATCACAAAATGTAAATATAATTAGGGGATTAGCAGATAGAGGACATAACAACACTGTTTTCCAAGCGTATTGTATACTTTTGTTATCACCCAAATCTGGGCTGGACTCTGTATTCCAAGATTGCCTTTGTGAATTAATAGAAAGAAGGAGCTCCACCTCATACTTTTCAAATATTATCTATTCTTTTAAGACAATGAGTTTGATCTGTTGACACCTAATCATCAAGATTGGGTGAATAAATAAAATCAATGCAAATAAATAATAAGAGACATGAAGAGTCATCGGGAGATGAAGTGAACAGTCTCCCTCATGTATATAATAAAGACCAACCTGAAGGAATAAGATATACGAATCAATTTTGCTTTGAGGAGTTACTGCCTGTCCTGACATGGTATCAGAGCCAGCTCCAAAAATACTTGTAACTTCCTTCTACCTATTGCACTCTCTGTCCATTGCCCTTGTGCGCTTGGTCTGCCATAAGTGATTCTGACCCATTCTATGCCCACTGCATAATTATATTGCTGCATAATTGTTCTACGCCCACTGCATAATTGTATTATGAGCAGACTGAAGGTCGTCTCTACCATGTGTCAGGATGGAGTGTTGAACTGTTGCTCATTCCACACCGCTACGTTGAGAGCATTACTGCGTTGAGTGCATGAATCGTCTCCATGACCAAGTTTACTACGTGAAACGCTGCGGTGCATGAATCAAAGCCTCTGAAGATCTACAAGGGTATGTTGCATTCGCTTCTATTCGGGGAGCCCGATGAGAACATTTCCATTGTTCTTTCAACAATCAATCCGTAATAATTAATTTCGATATTCAGTTATATGTTAAAATTTTTGAAGGGCTTCATATAATGTTATGTCTTCCAGTTAATTTCTATGTGGTCTATGGCTATCAGAGGCGTCTGAAGTAATGAAATTATTTGATGTATATATTACTGATAAGTTTTAGTCTCAAAAATCTAAATCAGTTTGAGCCATAGCTTTCTCCTTCAAATGGTTTGATTGTTTACGTTTCACTCCAGACACATCAAGGAAGGTAGTATAGTGACTATCATGGGTATTGTTCAATAGCATGAGAGTGTTTTGATGATTGTTCCTCCTCCTAAACGGGTATCCACTGGTTGTCAATTGAACAAATTCCTTTTGCCAGGAAATGTTGAAGGATGGATTATTGCATGTAATGAGACCACAAATTTTGA
The DNA here is from genome assembly GCA_031772625.1 of Pinus tabuliformis. Lineage (NCBI taxonomy): Eukaryota > Viridiplantae > Streptophyta > Pinopsida > Pinales > Pinaceae > Pinus > Pinus tabuliformis. The sequence continues at coordinate 242,579,368 of CM062815.1, forward strand.
TGGAATACCACTTTGATAATGGAGTGCTAGGAAACGTTGCAGTGTTCATTAATACATTTTCTTTTTGCCTTTGTAATTTTAAAATAGGCATACATTATTTGTACTGAAGAATATTATGAGGATTCCTTTTCCATTTATGAAGGTAAACTTAGGTTTTTTATTACATACTTGCGAGGATGGGATGTTGTCCCCTGATATTCAACTGTGTGTTAAATTTTTTGAAGGGCTGCATTAGGTGATCAATGTAAAAAGAAACCGATATATATTTTGAATAGTGCATATTACCAAAAAAAGGTTGATATATATCTCTTGGGTATTCACATTTGCTATCAATTTGAGTTTGTTGTCCAGTCATATCAGAACTATATTTTTCTCCCATTAAGAGTAAAAGTTTTGTAGCATAAGTTGTTATAGTATGCATTCAATCATATCCATCATGGGAATAGTTCTCACTAGCAAAGAGAACTATCCTGAGTGGTCCCGGATGATAAAACACACGCTCATTTTCAATGAGTTGTGGAAAGGAGTGTGTGTTGGAGACGGAGACAAAGAGCCAGAATAGCCTACCTCAAACAAAGAGCTCGTCATTTGGGAAAACAAGAACAAAAAAGCGTATGCATTAATCATAGCATATGTAAATGAAGAGTTGAGTCACCATATTTCGCCATTTTCAACTGCTTTTGAAGCCTTACAAAAGCTAAAAGAACTCTATGACTCACATTTTGCACTTGAAGTTCTTCAACTCATGATTAAACTCTTCACTCTTGAACTACAAAATAATGATCCTCTTGCTCTTGCATCTGAAGTAAAGTCTATAATGCATGATATCAAATCCACTAAGGTTCAATTGGATATTCCTCTTATCGCTTTTCTCAAGGCACTTTATCCTACTTACTCCAATTATCTTGAGTCATTACAAGCAAATGGAAATCTCAAAGATATCACCTTTGACTCTCTTGTGAAAAAGTTTGCTGAAAGAGAGAAAGCTTTTGGAAAGAAGACAGCCCCTGAATCTTCTAAAGAGGTTGTGTGCCTTGCTCATAAAGAAAAGCATCATGCTCAAGATTCTTCAAGAGGAAGAGGTGGTCAAAGAGGAAGAGGAAGATATTTCATGGGGGGGGGGCAGACACTCTCAAGGAGAAAAGGAAAATTTGCACTGCATACGCTGCAAGAGAAATAGATAACATGATGCCTCTACATGCAAGTTACCATGGGACAAAATTGAGTAGCAAAGTAATGAATAGAAAGGTAAAACTAATGATATAGACAAAGGTAAAGCACTTGAATCTTCTCACTATGTTGTGGCACAATGTAATATTGGAGTAAATGAAGATTTATTTAATGCTTCACTTGCTTCTTGGAAAAATGATTGGTTGCTTGATTTAGGAGAAACCTGCCACATGACTGATAGAAAATATTTTTTTGAAGAATTTATTGACAATGTTGATGGAGCAGTATACTTTGTAGACCAATCAAAAATCAAGCCATCAGGGCTTGGCACAATCAGGATTAAACTGCTTGGTCTTCCAGACTTTCTTATGCATCATGTTCTATATCTCCCATAGCTCAAGAGAAACTTGTTGTCCTTGGTCCACATCTGCCAGCAAGTTCACTCCATTCATATGTTTTATGGCAAGCTTGAGGTAAGAAAAGCATCTGACCACTCACTTGTCATGAGGGGAATAGAGGAAGAAAGGCTTCTCAAGCTGCAAGGAACCTCTGCTCGTGCACAATATTTCTCATACAATTCTCATTATGAAGAAGGTACACTTCCATAAAGTTTATTATGACATGCTAGATTTGGACATTTGAACTATGACAGCCTCCACTTGTTGAAGAAAAATGGTGTTGTTGGTTTGCCTACAATTCCTAGGAAACTTAAGCAATGTAATGCTTGCATTCTAGGAAAGCATAGAAAACAGTCTTTTCATGATTCACATTCAAGAGCACATAGAAAACTTGAACTCATTCATTCAGATTTGTGTGGTTCAATGCCTGTTCCTTCTGCAAATGGAAATAAATATATGATGACATTTATTGATGACTACACCAAAATGAGTTGGGTTTATCTATTGAAGAACAGATCTAATACTTTTCAAACATACAAGAACTTTCAAAAATGGATTGAAAATGATGCACAAACTCATATTGGGTCTATTCGCACTGATAATGGAAAAGAATACACATCAAATGAATTTGAAAACGATCTTCACCAACATGGGATCAAACATCAAACAACTGTGCCTTATAATCCCCAACAGAATGGTGTAGCTGAAAGAATGAATAGGACAATCTAAAATATGGTACGATCCATGCTCTTCTTCAAAAATGTAAAGATAATGTTTTGGGTTGATGTTGTTTTATGTGCTGCATATATAAAGAATAGATGTCCATCTAATGCCATTAGAAACAAGACTCCATATGAAATGTGGTATGGATATGTTCCTTCGGTAAAGCATCTCAGGGTCTTTGGCTCCACCTGTTATGCCTTGATACCAAAGGTACATAGAAACAAACTTGGTGCTAGAAGTCGTAAATGTATCTTCCTGGGGTATTCAAACACCTCCAAAGCATATCATCTCTATGATGAAGTAAATAAAAAGTTTGTTGTATCTAGAGATGTAATTTTTCGTAATCATCCAAAACTGACAATGTTCTTGAGCGGCAACTTGATCACTTGGATAGATTCGCAAAAGCAAAATCATTTCAAGAATTTGATAATCAGATTCCACATCTTGAAGGAGGGATTCCTATACTAAATCAACATCTCGAAACTTCTTCTGAAGAAAACTCTCCCCTGCATGAAACTCCAACAACGGATGATGCTTTAAGTGATGTGATTGACAGAATTGGGAGACTCAACCTTGATTCAGTCCCAACTCAATCAACGGAGCAGCTTAGACCATCTGAGAAAGGTCCCCCAAAGTGGCTGACAAAGACACTTGAAAGTGTTCCTCCTTATGAGGTTGGAAATACAAGAACTATAAATTCAAACCGAAAAAATGGAGGTCCAAGCATGAGAAATGAAACTGCACCAGTGCACATTGGTGTGATTAATCCTTTCCTACAATAATTTTCGTGTAATTCCTTTTGGTTGGATTTCCTTACCTGCTCCAAGAAGGAGAAATGAACCTACACCAGTGCACGTTGGTGTGATTAATCCTTTCCTACAATTCATTTTCAAGCAATTCCTTTTGGTTGGATTTCCTCGCCTGGTCCAAGCAGGATAAATGAACCTGCACTAGTGCATGTTGGTATGTTACAGCAAGTATTTCTAGTCCCTTTCATGCATTGTTTTTTTTCCATTCTTCTAAGTAATATATATGCTGGTGGCAGGTTGATTCTTTAGCGTTGTTTCCAGTTATGGTTATTTACCTTCATTTTACATACAATTAAGATTGGGAACATCTGCATGTGCAAATTATTTCTGTAATTAAGTTTCATTTGCAATAGTTAACACTTATTTTTAGAACCAATAACAAATTGCAAGGAACTCTGCTTAGGTGCAAGAACTAGTTTCTTGTCATAGGATCTGAGTGCTGAGAACCCTTGAGGTTCGAGCCCTTGCATGAAGTCAAGAATCTTGGTAAGACACAACTTATACCTCTCACATAAGTCTTTGTTCCTGCACTAGTGCAAGCAGATTATGATAAGTGCAGGATTGACTAGTGCAAGAAGGAAATCTTTAAGAAAGCAGGTTTAAGGGCCCACTTTACGAGACTGCTAAAGTGTTTCTACTAGAAATAAATATAAACATATACTCAGTGATTAAACATTGATCAGTTGGAGTGATTGTATTTTTATTTTGATTCCTTTGCAAATGCATTTTTTCTTCTTCTAGCACTAGATTACTTTGATGATCCACTTGTCTTTTACTCTTTCCAATTCGATTCTGCAAGTTCTCATTTAAGAAGGTAGGAATTTACATCAGAAAGGTTCATACCATCTCTGGCATTGCCTGTGCTTTGTCTCTAAGTTTACAGATCCCCCAGGTTGACAATTAAGTGTTGAGGAGTTGCTTAAGTGCAATTCCTGCACCCAACATTTTGGCGTTGTTGCTAGGGAGGCAATTTGATTTGGTAAGAATTTTCTGTTTGATGCAATAGGGGTAAGTTTGCTTTTATCTTTTTCTGCAGTGTGCTTCTATTGTTTGGGAAAAGTTTTTTTGAAATAATTTTATTGGTGTTGAGTATTCTTTGCAGCATTTTATTAGAAGTTGCTTTGTTATTTTTCTTTTGAGATGAATGCCTAGAAGAGGTATAGGTCTGAAGCCCACTAAGGGCCAAGGAAATATTGATAAATCTGAAAACAATTTTCATATTGGGTCTTCTCCTACAGGCAGGAGGTCCAAAATTCAAACCCATCACGTAGGAACAATCCACTTGGACTCTGGTGACAATAACTCAGGTGTGGTTTAGCCCAAAGAGGGGAAGGAGGAGACTACTAGTAGTCAAACTTCTCAGGCTATTGAGAGCGGTTCACGTGAAGGGGAAATAATGGCAGATCGTGAAAATTATGCGAAAGGAACTGACAAAAACTGGGTAAATGAGGAACAATTCACTTTTGAGTTTCCAATTGTGGATCCCGATACTATTTCACAAATGAAGAATATTCCACCATCAGCTCTTCCTCATTTCCATGGTAAATTCCATGAAGATCCTAACTCTTTTTTATTCAAGTTTGATATTTTTTGTAGAAGTTATGACTATTCAACTGAAGCTCAGAAGTTGAGATTGTTTCCCGCTACTCTCAAAGACTCAACTTTGCGCTGGTTTATGAGGCTAGGAGGGAGCACCATAACTTCTTGGGATCAGATGAAGAGAGTTTTTTAGTCAAAATATCAAGAATATTGAAAAACTCGAGACATGCAATATGAAATCTTTACAATTGTGCAGAATGATGATGAAAGTCTTGAGGATTACTTAGAAATATGTATGTAAATTTTACAAAGGTCGAAGCTTAAGTTTGATTCTGGTACTATTAGAACTTTGTTCTTGCGTGGACTTACTGATGATGCTAGAAATAATTTGAACCTATTAGGGAAAGGTGATATTTCTTAGAAAACTTTTGATCAGATCTATGACTTGTGCAGGAAATTTTCAAGGAATCGGTATAGATCCGATAGAGGAATTCAGAGTAGAAACAAAAAAAACGAATCTATTGATGCTATGATTACTGGACTAGAAAATAAAATGGAAAATATGAAGATTGAAATAATGGATACTGTTAGCAAACAATTAGACTCTTTGAAATTTCAACAAAAACTTATAAAAGAACCAGAGTCACTATGCATTTTCTGTCCTAAATGTAGAGATAAGCATCCTCCTAAAGAGTGTCATCTTAATTTGAAGGAAACTAATAAGTGTGTTATTTGTGCAGAAGACCATACCACAGAAAAGTTTCCCTCTATACTAGAACTTAAAGCTGTAATCAAAGGGGGAAAACCTGATGTTGAATACTTATATGCCATGGGAGCAAGGAGGAATTGGCCTCAGGTAAGTGTGGTTATGGCTCCTGAATTCTATCCACACTATTTTGGTTATAATGCACATGCATATTCTTATCCTAACACTAATCATTCTCAGCAGTGGCAGTATGGGAATCAATATCAGCATGGCCAACCTTCTCCACCATGGAAACAAGGTTGGAGAGGGCCAAATCATACTCAATATTCATACCAGCCTCCTATCGAGTCATATCCACCTACATATGCACCTTATCCAATGCCTTAGCCATCTTTACCTCAGAGTTGATATACTCCACCTTTGCCTTTACCCCCACCATTTTGACCTCCTTAGTTTCCTGCTCAACCTGTACCCAATCCTAATAATAATAAAGCGGTGTAAATGATCCATGTAACGAACCCGCCTTTACCATTCGGGTACCAGTCTATTCCAGTTGGGGTTCATGATATCCAATTGAGATCGGGGAGGACTGTAACTTCGGAAAACCAGAAGCACCCTATGGTGATTATTGAAGAGAAAGGAGAGGAGGAGACTCCTAACCATTCTATGGAAGTTGTCACCAAGCAGCCCATTCCCTTACCTTCTGAATCCTTACCATCCTCTTCCAACCAGCCTCCCTTTCCAGAAAGGCTAGTTGTGGAAAGAAGTGAGCCTATTTCTGAGACTAGCTTGGTTTCTGAACTCAGGAACCTTTTTATTAAGGTACCTTTGCTTTAGGCCATTAAAGAGATCCCCATTTGTACTAAGATCATTAAGGAACTCTATCTCAAGAAACCAGGGAGGAAGAGATTAGAACCCCAAACCATTCAATTCGTTGGTAGGGCAACAAAGTTGATGACAGGATGTGTGTCTATGGAGAAATATATTGATCCCAGAAACCCTGTTGTCTCAGTTCATATTGGTGATGTCCTTGTCTCTAATGTTCTTATAGACCTGGGGGCAGCCATTAATGTCATGACTAAACAAACCATGGATCAACTTCAGTTATCTCATCTTTGTCCTACTCCCACTGTGCTTGAATTGGTGGATAGATCTAAAATCAAGCCAGAAGGAGTATTGGATGATGTGATCATTGCATTATATTCTTGGGAATATCCTGTTGATTTCATTGTGCTTTAGCCAAATAACCTAATAGGAGGACATCCCTTGATCTTGGGTCGACCATGGCTTGCTACAGCTGATGCATACATTGGATGTTGTTCCGGTGACATGTATATTTCTCATGGATATTCTAGGAAGAAATTTACCTTATATCCTCCTGTCAGATCTATTCAGGACCTCTGAGATACCTTATGGTTGGATCAAAGTAGTGATGAGGAGACTTAGTCCATTTCTCCTATACATCATTATACAGGGTCTTCACAAGAAGATGAGATTCAAGACTTCCTGAATAATCTAGACTCTATGCCTAATTTTGAGCCATTGAGGCAGATTTTCAGCCTCGATTTTCAGGAGAATCATGATTCCCATTCTTCTGTACCACTGCCTTTGACCACCCCCTTGAGTGTTCTCAAGCCTAATACTACTCTTATTGAGATTAGCCTTGGTAAACCCTTGCACATTAGTTCAGATCTAGACTCATCTCAGCAAGAGTAGCTTGTAAACTTGTTACAAAACCATCTTGGTGCCTTTGCATGGGGTTATGAGGATATGAAAGGCATTCCTTCTGAAACCTGTACACATCATATTTACATTCAGGAACGATCCCGACTTGTCTGACAGCCCCAGAGGCATATGAATCCAACTCTAAAAGATGTTGTGAAGGAAGAATTACAAAAACTTTTAGATGCTATTTTCATCTATCCTATTTCTGAAAGTCAGTGGGTCTCTCCATTAGTGTTGGTTCCTAAGAAACATGGCAGATGGAATATTTGTATTGAGTATCAAGAATTAAACAAAACCACTCTCAAAGATTACTTTCATTTTCCTTTTATTGACAAGGTGCTTGATACCCTTACAGGAAAGAAATATTTTTCCTTTTTGGATGCCTTCAGTGGTTACAACCAGATACAGATTGCACCCGAAGATTAGGACAAAAATACTTTTACATGTCCTTGGGGAACATTTTCTTATAGAGTTCTCCCCTTTGGTTTATGTAATTCCCTAGCTACCTTTCAAAGGGCAATCCTAGCTATTTTTGTTGATCTAGAATGTGTAGAAATTTATATGGATGACTTTTCTGTGTTTGGTGAATCTTTTCAGGAGGCTCTCAAAAATCTAGAAAAAGTATTTATTCGCTACCAAGAAGCTCATATTTCCTTGAGTGACAAGAAATGCAAGTTAATGTGCAAGGTAGGAGTGGTGCTTGGCCATCTTATTTCTGATAAAGGTATCCAGGTTGACCTAGCTAAGATTGAGATCATTCTGCGTCTTCCTGCACCCAAGACTCAAAGGGAAGTAAGAGGTTTTTTAGGACATGTTGGTTACTATAGGAGATTCATTGAAATTTTTTCTAGGATAGCTACCCCTCTTTTTCGACTTCTAGCTAAGGATAGTGAGTTTTCTTGGTCCACAACTTGCCAACAGTCCTTTGAAACATTGAAGGAAAAGTTAGTACAGGCACCAGTTTTGAGAGGTCCAAATTGGTCCCTACCTTTTCACATTTTCTCTGATGCTTCAGATTTGACTATTGGGATAGCTTTAGGATAGGAGGAAAACAAGCAATCCAATGCCATCTATTTTATTAGTAAGAATTTGTCTCCCGTTGAATTAAATTATACAGTTACAGAGAAAGAGTTTTTAGCTGTGATTTTTTCAATTAACAAGTTCAGACACTATATTACAGGGTATGAAGTCTTTGTACATACTGGCCATTCTGCAATTAAATATATTATGAATAAACCATTGACTAGTGATAGAGTGACTAGGTGGTTTTTATCGTTGCCAGAATTTAATATTACTATTGTTGATAGACCAGGAAAATCTAATGTGGTAGCAGGTTTTCTTTCAAGATTGAATAATCTTGGTGAATTAACTCCTATTAATGATGATTTTCTTAACGAACATCTTTTTGCTATGTCAACAGACTCCCCATGGTTTGCTGACGTTGCTAACTATTTAGTCACTGGAAAGACACCACCCCACTTGTACGCTTGTGAAAAGCAGAATATTGTTTAGAAAAGTGCTACATACTCCTGGATTCAAGGAGATATCTTTTACACTGGTCCAGATTTTATTACCCGTAGATTTGTAAGAGAGGAATAAGTGCTTGACATTTTAAAATCTGCCCATGATGAACCTTGTGGAGGCCACTTCTCTGATAAGCGGATTGCATATAAGGTATTGCGCATTGGCTAATTTTGGCCTTCCTTGTTTAAGAATGCCAAACAGTATGTCAGACGGTTTGATATTTTTCAGCGAATGGGCCAGCCTAATCAAACCAATGAGATGCCTTTATGCCCCCCAAGTTATGATTGACCCTTTTGAAAAATGGGCTATTGATCTTATAAGGCCAATAAAACCAACTTCATTAAGTAAAAAGCATATTTTGGTTTGTACAAATTTTGTTACAAAATGGGTAGATGCTAAAGTTGTTTCCTTTGCTACAGAAAGGGTTGTTGTTGATTTCCTTTTTACTGAAATTTTTACTAGATTTGGTGTGCCTAGAGAGATTGTTTCTGACAATGGTCCGCAGTTTATTTCTAATCTAGTGCAGGGTGTGATGGAGCAATATAATATACGGCATAGGAAATCTACACCATATCACCCACAAGCAAATGACCAGGTGGAATCCATGAACAAAGTCATCAAGTCCATCCTCACAAAAATAGTGAATATGCACCGGAAGGATTGGGCTGAAATATTACCGGAAGCTTTGTGGGCATACCGAACCAGTTGGATAAATAGCACGAGACATACACCATATGGGCTGGTATATGGCAAACAAGTCCTATTGCCAATTGGATTCCAGATCAAAACCTTTAGAACTGCAGTTCAGTGGGGCTAGATCTCTCTGAAGCTCAACAACAGCATCCCCTTCAATTGAGTGAGCTGGATGAATTTTGAAGGGATGATTTTTAGCAGAACATATTGATTCAGTAGCAATGGAAAAGGTGGCATGACAAGTCTATTCAAAAAAATCAGTTTCACTTAGGTGATTGGGTACTCTTTTATTATTCTAGATTTAAATATTTCAAAGGAAAATTCCATACACGTTGGATGGGACCTTATGAGGTGGTCCGAGTATTTGAGAATGGAGTGGTAGAGATTAAAACTATTGATGGACAGAGCTTAGTTTTCTTGGTGAATGGACATAGAGTAAAGAAATATTTTTAACCACTTGCCAAGAAGGATTTTACACAGCAAGTCCAATAGCAATTTGGGATGGTAGTGATGGATGGTAATACCAACTTGTTGAAAACATGAACTCTTCTTCCTCTAAAAAGAAAAAAAATGTAAAATATATATATATATATAATAGTAAAGAAAAAAAAAAAAACTTTTCCTGTAATTATGAAAATCAGTTTGCTGACATGATTGCAAAAGGATCAACCTGAAAACTAGCTTGCTGGCGGGAAGATCAAAAATTTCTAATAAAAGGAGAATGTTGCTTGATCTTTAGATGTGTTAGCCACCACCAAGAAGAAGCAGGTTCAGCAGAACTATCCCTTACACAAGTTTGGAGTAACTATAGGTTTTAATCCCGTACAAAAATTACCTGCATACGAATTCTACAACACAGAAAATAAACAATGCGAGAGCATAACACATAAAACACATATACACAGAGATTTTCCCCTAGATCCCAAAACCGGGACTACCAGCTTGATTTTTCATTATGTTCCTTTCGATGTTACAATACATATTTATACATGTCGAAGCATCCAATAACATGGACCAAAAACCATCGTGTCCAAAACCATGGACCAAAAACCATCGCGTCCAAAACCATGGACTGAAAACCATTGTGTCCAAAACCATGTGCAAATATCATGCACAAAACCATAGGTAGGTTCGCCCAACATAATATAGGGTCCAAAAAACAAAATGTTCCAGGGCGCTGCCCCAGACCCAATAGAGGGGGGTTACCTGCACCCCTCAAAACCCCTGTAACACCCCCCGGTTACGCAATCAGCACAACGAAGGGGGGCTCTGCCCCCCCCCCCCTCTAACCCCCTAGTTAACTACCTGGGCTAGTCATGGAATGAATTTAACACAACCCAACATTCTCCCACTTGTTGTTTTCTTTCCATAGGGGGCCACAAGAGAGCTTATTCATTTATCTGGCCCTGCAACGCCCATTGTTTCTCTACACCAAGAGAAATTCTCAGAGCTCACAGCTTTTTTCAATGCATCTGCAGTATTCTTCAAAGTTTCCACCTTTACCAGCAACACCTTTTTGTATTCTATCATATCCCTCACAAATTGATACTGAACATCAATGTGCTTTTTCTTTGAATGATATGCAGGGTTCTTTGGCAATAAATTGCACTTTGGCTTTCACAGTCTATCCTTATAGCTCCCTGTACTAACCCCATACTTGAACACAATCTATGCAACCAAACTGCTTCCTTGCTTGCATGAGTGGCTGCCATGTATTCTGCCTTTGTAGTTGATAGTGCCACTATAGATTTTTTCTTACTCATCCAACTAACTGCACCTCCAAATAGGTTAAACGCATACCCACTTGTAGATATTCTTTGATCCAAATCTCCAACCCAGTCTGCATCAACAAATCCACGAATATCCAACACTCTGTCCAATCCTGGTCTTCCTTGGTAGCACAAACCATAATCACTAGTGCCACGCAAATACCTGAAAACTCGCTTCATTGTTGTCTAGTGCTCCTTCCCTGGTTTTGACATAAACCTGCTCAATACTCCCACTGCATGTGCAATGTCTGGTTTGGTACAGACCATTGCATACATTAGTCTATCAACTTCACTTGCATATGGAACATGGGACATGTCCTCTTCCTCTTCTTGTGCCTTGGGACACTGTTCAACAAATAAATTCACACCTACAAGAATAGGAACCTTCACTGGTTTACTATCCTGTATATTAAACCTCTACAGTATTGTCTTGACATACTTCCTCTGGTTTAACCAAAGCTTCCTCTTTGCTTGATCTCTTTTAATTTCCATGCCCAAAATATAGTTTCCAGCACCAAGAACTTTCATGTCGATTTTGGAGGACAATTGGGTCTTCAAATCCTGTATAATTTCTTTGTCATTTCCAACCAGCAACATATCATCCACATAAAAGCCCAGATAAATAACACGGTCACCAATTAATTTAAAATACACATAATGTTCTGCTTTGTTTCTGGTGAAGCCAAGTCCCCATATAAAGGTATCAAATTTCTGATACCACATCCTTGGTGACCGTTATAACCCATACAGAGACTTCTTTAACTTGCATACCAGTTCTTTCTTACCCTTCACCGCAAAGCATTTAGGTTGCTTCATGTAGATTTCCTCTTCCAAATCCCCGTGAAGAAATGTTGTCTTCACATCCCTCTGTTCTACCTCAAAATCAAAACCACCAGCAACAGATAAAAGTAAACTAATAGAAGTTACCTTGGCAACAAGAGAAAAAATATCACCAAAATCAATTCCTGACACCTGGGAATAACCTTTTGATACCAAACGAGCTTTGTATTTCTCCACCTTTCCTTTTGCATTTGTCTTCTTCTTGAACACACATTTGTTGCCAATGGGTTTCCTTCCAACCAGCAACTCCACTAGATCCCAAGCCTCATTTTTGTGCAACAATGCCAATTCATCAACCATGGCCTCTTTCCAAAGCTTTCCATCCTCTGAATCTACTACTTCCTTCACAGTTCTTGAATCATCATCAGTAATAGATAAAGAAAAAATTGAACAGAAATAAAATGGACTATACCTTTCTGGTTGCCTTCTTTCTCGAACTCATCTTCTCACACCCGAAGTTTGTGGCTCTTCATCTTCTAATTCCTCCTCTATTGTATAGTTTGATTCTTCCTCCTTAATCTCAAACTCTATCTTCTCAGGTTCTTGTGGTTGGACTTCATGTTTAATAACATCTTTTACCTCTCTGAACACCACATCTCGGTTGTACACAACTTTCCTTGTTACTAGGTTCCAAAGCTTATAACCCTTTAAACTATCCTTATACCCAAAAAAGATGCACTTTTCATATTTACTATCCAATTTGGTTCATTGCTCCTTTGGAACATGTACATATGCATCACATTCAAATACCCTCAGATGTGAAAGAGAGGGTTTCTTACCAGTCCATACCTCTTGTGGAGTCTTACCCTCCAACATTGATGAAGGTGATCTGTTGACCAGGTAACATGTTGTCTCCACCGCCTCTGCCAAGAATTCCTATCCTAACCTGACACCACTGAGCATGCTTCTTGCCCTTTCCATCAACGTATTTTTCATTCTTTCTGCAACTCCATTTTTCTCAGGTGTGTATGGAGTAGTCTTCGGCCATGCTATACCACACTTGTTACAAAATTCTTCAAATTCCTTACTACAAAACTCTCCACCATTATCTGTCCTCAACACCTTTATCTTCTTCTCTGTCTAGTTTTCCACCAGAGCCTTAAATTCTTTAAACTTGTCAAAGACTTCAGATTTCTTCTTAAGGAAATATATTGTTATAGACATTTTTGTACCTAACAGCATGAAGCATGAAATGTCAATAATCTGAGGGATCCAAAGTCCCTAAACATGTTGTTCTTACCCTTAGAGGAACAAGGTCAGCAAACCACAGCACTGAAAATCAGTTCTCCACCTGAAAACACTCAAAAAAAAGCAGTTTCTGGATCATGTCAGCTGCTCCACTGAGCATCTACACTGAATGTCAACTACTCCACTCTGTACCTGTGCTGAATGTCAAAACTAATGAAGGCTACCTGCGCTGGGCGAGATTGGCCAAGTGGCACAGTCATTCTGCAAGGTGTCAACTGCCCAGGAAGCTTCCAAACTGACACTTGGGTCAAGGAATTCGCCTTGTGATGAGTAAGAGGGTCTTGATCTCCAAGTGGAAGCAAGAATCTCCAAGTGGACTCAAGAACTGAAGATTAACTAAAGTGGGAGAGGACACTAGTCAGCTTCATGCCAGCCTCAAGCTGACTCATCCTTTCTCCAAATCTCCTATATATAGAGCTCTCTCATGAGGTCTAAGGGGGCTGGAATTTTGTGCAAGTAAGGAAGTGTTTTTGGTTTGTGTATAGAACTATTGGGTGATTGCTTGAAGGAGGTGAAGAGGATATTTCTTTCTGCTGGGAGGTGTTGTTGGATTGGGCCTATTATGGTTGTAACCTTCTCAGAACTTTACTTCTTCCATTAATAAAGTATTTGAGGTTCTTCTATATGCATGTGTCTTTATGGTGAATAGATGCTTGTATATTTGATTTATGCTAATCCCTGAATCGATTATGGATGTATGCTTCTTGTAGTTTCCTTTTTCTTGTGCTTTTACAGGATCTTTGTGTAGCTGGGCCGGTGAAAGAGCAAGGAGCTAGGAGCAAGCAGCAAGGAGTGAGGAGTGGATCGACTATTAGCGCAAGATAATGGTTAGTAGATCATCCTTCTCTTCTCTCTCTCATTTCATAAAGAAGTTATCTTGAATAGCTTTGCATTCAGTTGTTGCTGAGGTACTATCACCCTTAGAGTGGGATAGGGTCATTCCGTATTGGATACTTTTCCCAACAACAAATTGGTGACTCCGCTGGGGATCGTATCTTGTTGGTTACTTGTGTTCTTTGCTATTCATTTTATAAACAAAGGGAGTACCGAATCGAACTGTGTTTGAATCTTTCGAATACAAAGTAGAGGGCAGCTACTCTAGCTCAGTTTCTGGGCAAGTTTATGATTTGAAGAGCTGATCCACAAGGACTCTAATAAGCTCTTAGTGATAGCTTTTCATCTTCCTTGTCATCCCTTAGTGTGTCCTTGACTGATAGCTTCTGATTTGAGCAAAAACTGTGAATTTTTTAGCAATCTGTGACCCGGAAACCACCAGAAACGAAAGTTTCGTTCTTCAGTGCAGGCTGTACAAAGGTTGCTTGCATTTCAGCGCAGTTCCCGAAGGGGCTACCTGCGCTGAAGGTCAAACAGGCAGTGTTCCACCTGCGCTGGACCAGTCCTGCCTTGTGCTGCTGGGGTTTCCTGTTGTGTCTTGCCTTGTTTTCACTCTTGTTTTTTCTGTTTGTTACCAGTCAGTAGGCCTATCTGAAACCAACTTTCCTTGTCACTATTCCGCCTCAGTTGTATAAAGAAACTGTGTTTGTTCTTTGTGTATTTCTTGTACATTTACAGTTTCCCATAACGAAAGTGAACTAGTCTTGCTGTGGCCTCTTAGATCTAGACCTGTGATAAAGTGTCGTTTTGATCTTAAGAGTTAGTTTATTTGCTGTTCATAGCTTATTGAACTTTTGCTTTCGTCATTTGGTTTGAGTTTATATATTTCTAGTGTCGAAACAAGTAAATCTTAAGGTGTCTTTTGATTTTGGACAAGCTTGTTTGCTTTCACTTGAAATTGAATTCAAAATTATACAACAGCTTTCTTTTTGCATTTCACCAACATTAAGAAAGAGAAAAGAAATACTTGCATTGTGCATGTGCATTATGACAGTTTGCATGTTGATTTAAGGAAAATGCATTAGTGTGTGCTCTATGATCTGTGTGAAAAGGTGTTATCTTTCTTTTCCCTCAGTAGTTAAGGTTTTCAAAGTTGAAAGATTGAAAAGCTTGCTTATCATCTTAGACTGCATTTAGGAGTGTTTCTATACATCTCGTGGTGATCCATAAAGGAAAACTGCTAAACAAGATCAACCTTAAAATAAATTGAATTTACATAACAACGCATTGAAACATAACGCAAACATCTAGAGGTCTAAGCTAGAGACGTGTTCCGGCGTCGTTAAACGTGATATCTTAGCGTTGAGTGGTTGGGTGATTCCTCCACGGTGAAGCGATAAGTATCAATATGGACTTGTGCTCCCACGTACCGTCGTGTATATATTAGGAGACCCCTATAGGATCAAATCCTTTATCCAATAGGAAACCGTGTCGGCCGCCCTACTGATCGCAATGCAGTGAACACAGCATTCACGAAGATCGACCACTCGTACCGTAAAACGTATTCTGTGGTTTTGCGAAAAATTTGGCACACCCTCTGCCTAGAACTCCAGAGCAGTTTCTTTTGGCCTTTTTCAAACTCTATAACTGAAAAATTCCATCCGAGCATTTGTCACTTCGGGCTCGTTAAAACATCGAAGGAGACTAGAGTCATCTTTAGCTTTTTCCCGACTCTTAAAAAGTGAAAAAGCAAGTTGTGTCTAAGCATCGTTATAAAATTTATTTTAAACGGAACATAATCACCTCCTATTCCCGCGTTGATCTTAAGTTGAGAACATGGAACGCCCCAACCAAGGAACTCCACATGATGGAAGTCCTAGTCCCTTCTCCTCTCGGGGAGAAGTTGGTGCGCCCCACATGGCCACATTGTCGCTTCCAGGACTGACAATTGGCCTGCCTATTTGGCTATTCTCAACTAATGTAGTTCAGACCACCATGGTTCCTGAGCAGTCGAGTCAACAGTTAGATCAGTCTAGAGCTGCCCACCGGCCTTCTACTTCTTATAACTCTTCCTCTAATCCTTCATCTTCACAAGGTAAGGCTGGCAAAAGCCAAGCTCCCATGGAGAAGAAGGAGAAGAAGAAGAGAGAGAGGAAGAAGAAGGAGCCTAAGGCGACTGGTGGCAAGCAAAAGACATCTGACAAAAACCCACACACAGCACAGACCGGGCCTAAATCGCCATGTGTCATATGTAGAGGAGACCACTTCCATAGAGATTGTCCCTGTATTCCCCGGATACTAAGGGACTGGTCACCTCTTTTGCACAATTCGGGAGCATCAACCTCTGATAACCATGTTGATTGCGTACCGTCAACCAGCGAAAGTGAAGGTTCAAGACAAAGAGGGGGAGTAAGATCCCCCTGCAGACTGTGTGAAGGCGGTCACGCCATCCACCGTTGTCCCTTCTTAGACGAATCGAAGAGAGTTTTGGAAGATCGTCCGGTTTCACCGATAATACTTCCTCCTGGATACAAAAAACTCGTGCCGAGTCCTTCGTTGGTTGAAAATACAGCTGGCCTGCTCAAGTGGTCAGCTGAAGCGTCAGTCATTGAAAATGAACCTACTGAATCCAGACCAGACGAAAGTCTAAAGGTCGATACGGCAGTTGACCCGGTTCTTCCTTCAGAGGTTTCATCCTCAAATGACACCGTCACTGAAGATTCATCTTCAAATGACACCCTCACTGAAGATTATAAGGATGACACCATCCAGATTCTTTTCATCAACACAGATTCTCATGAGCATCAGGGAAATGCGCCCATTCCTTTATCGCAGGAAGGAACATCATCAGGATCGTATCTGGCCGTGTATTCGGTCCCACCACCAAGCAACCTGGTTGTGTCCTTTGATTGGAACCAACTAGGCAGACCCCGGTTAGCAGCCAGTATACCATTCAGAATCATAGTCCAAATTTACAGAATGGTAATGGCTGGAACTATCATTGATGAAGGGGCATCTGTGAGTATCCTTTCCTCTATTGCTTGGAAAGCACTGGGTTCCCCAGAGCTTTTGCCTGAGATAAGAAATCTCTCAGGTTTTGGTAAAGGAACCAGTCAACCATTAGGGATCCTCCCCAATGTACCTGTTACATTGAAAAGGAAGACCGTTCAAATGAACGTGATGGTCGTTCAAGGACCCTTGGATTATAACCTACTCCTTGGACGAGACTATATATATTGCATGGGAGCTATAGTCTCCTCACTCTTTAGAGTAATGTGTTTTCCACACGAAGGAAGGATGGTCAAGCTCGTAGACCAACTTTCATTTCCGGGATCACGCATCGCAAATAGTCAAATACCAACCCTCAATGGTCTATTCACCCAAGAAATGTCTCCACCCCCAGTTCTCCTTCCCGATGAGTGCGAGTGATTCGGAAAGATGGGACTGGAACCCAGGGGGCATGCATCCTGGTCTGCTTCGGGCAGAGGAAACCTTGGGTATAAGGTATGATTTCCGCGAAAGAATATGACTAGTCCGTACCCCGTCCGTGGATGGAAGAGGGGTTGTTCTAGAACAGGATTCTTTTGTCAAGGTTATGTGTTTGACGGAACAGGGTCATTCACCATTGTCTACTTCGGTAGACAGTGCCGAGGAGATGTTTTCGTTTGATGGTGTTAACAAAACAATCTTTGGGTAACCAGAAAGAGGCAAGCCTCACCCTTTAAAACAAATGTTTTATCGGATAAGTAGGGGCAGCCTTGAAATTGTACTTTATGCCTGGGGGCATGCAACCTTTTGGAGTGCAAGCAAGGGACGACTATTTATTTTTTAAATTTTTAGGTCCTCCCTTTAAACCTGTAGGTCTAACCCTTTAAACTCGTAGGATTAGCCGTTTCCAAACTTGCATAAAGAAAGGATATGGGGCAAAGGTCAAACTTTGCCACATTAGGAGCATAGCTTCGTGAGATAAAGCTCCATAAAAAATAGCTATCTCACAGGAGACATTCTTATCTTACGACTGATCGAGCAGTTTTACCGTGGAATTTATGCTCGTTAAAAAATAGAAAAGCTAAGATCCGAGCAGTTTTAGTGTCATAGTTCATGCTCATTAAAAAATAAACATAAGCTTTTGAGCAGTGTTTTGGCGCATTCAAGCTCTTTAAAAAATGAACCCAGTACCGGTAAATAACCATTGTGATCGTAAATTTATTAGCCATAAAAGCCTTGGTCGTGTTTTGCACCTGCCACCTCCATTCCATTTGGCCAATCGTTCACCTCCATATGATTGTTTACCCATTTTGAGGAACAGCTGCGAAGAGTGATTTCACTTAGCCATCCTTGTGACACTGCCGTGATTGGAAAATTCCAACTTGTACCTGGAATCTGCTGCTATCCCTGTTTATCACTCGTTCCTCAAAAGACGAGTCTTCTTTGAGCTCTTTTCTCCTGACTCGTAAAATATGAAAAGTTTGCCGAGTTTTGGCCTTCCAGCTCGTTAAAGTGACCGGAAGAGCTATCCCTCCTCTAGATTTTAATCTTTTTGGACCTGAGGGATTATTGCACAAAAAGGTCGAGCGCTTGTTTTATTCGGCTCGTTAAAATTATCGAAAACTCATCCCTTCTGTATTGTTTTATACTTTTTCGGACTTAAGGGATTAGATGACAAAAAAGGAATTTTGGAGTTAACTTTTTGTACCTTTTCAGACTCTCTAAAAATGAAAAGGACCGAGTTTTCCTTGTCGTTAGACTCGTTAAAATGATTAAATAGCGACAAACTTGTCTTTAGACGAGAACGAGTTTCCCTATCGCTAAGCTCGTTAAAATATAGCGATGGGCTTGCACGAAGGGCAGGTTATAGAACAAGCATATGTTATCCTCCTCAAGCTTGACAAAAATAAAGAGGTACTGGTCAGAAATGACTGGGGAAAAATTGGGAGAACCTCAAAGCTTTAATGGTAGCAAGTCGCTCTTGAACATGACACTTTGTCCTCCGTATCACATCGGGTTGGGTTGTTTCATTCACCGGTCTCATCACCATGGTCCTCGCCAAACCATCCACATTTGGGGTAATGCTACCGATCCATCACATCAGTGTCATTATATGTTCAAGAGATGTGTTCAGAAAGAGCCAAACCGTGTCCCAGCCACTGCCATACATTATCCTTCATCCACCCGTGATCGCCACCCTGAATCATATTTCACAGATTGTTTTCACCTCCACTAAAATCATTAACTTCATTCCGTGTCACTGACGTGGGATTCATTAAGGCCCTCCTTTGACGGATCGCTTCTTGTCGACTTCAGCTCATTATCCAGGAAGTTGATCTAGGAACAACCCCCCCAGTACTTTGGAGCTTGCATGCCTCAATGGCAAGTTTCTCACTTCCGGCGACAGGTATACATCAATGACCTTCGACCAGAAGATTTTGCGTGGTGTTCGACGCCAAGTCCTTTACTCACACCACGTGAATTGTACTGCAGTACCTTGAGGGTCATTGTCATTATTGGTGATTCCTCTCGCGCTTGTTAACGGTTTACATTATTGACCGGTAATCAAGCAATGTCTTTCCATGTTCGACTTCAGCGTAATTCTCACGTGGATCGACTTGTACTTAGAGTGAAGATCGAACGAGTTTGAAGACCCCGGATCTAGTTTCATCCATCCGGGCTGCGATATATATTCAAGAAATATAAAGACATTTGTTATGTACATCATTGCAGCAGATGATCATCCTACTCAAAGGATGATAATTTCAGCAGAGAATTATCAGTCTATCACCAGACGATCGTCTGTTCTATGTACCAAAATGAATTTATAAAGCTGAGCATGGGAATGCCCGCCTCAGCTAGATCATGAAAGCAGAATGAAAAATAATGTATTGTATTGTATCTTATTACAGGGCACCTCTCAGTGATTGAATGAACTTTGGATCCTCCTGATAAAGCATTTCACCCGATAAACGACCTCATACTTTAGGGGGCAACTGTTATAGACATTTTTGTGCCTAATAGCATGAAGCAGGAAATGTCAATAATCTGAGGGATCCAAAGTCCCTAAACATGTTGTTCTTACCCTTAGAGGAACAAGGTCAGCAAACCACAGCACTGAAAATCAGTTCTCCACCTGAAAACACTCAAAAACAAGCAGTTTCTGGACCATGTCAGCTGCTCCACTGAGCATCTGCGCTGAATGTCAACTGCTCCACTCTGTACCTGCGCTGAATGTCAAAACTAATGAAGGCTACCTGCGCTGGGCGAGATTGGCCAAGTGGCACAGTCATTCTGCAAGGTGTCAACTGCCCAGGAAGCTTCCAAACTGACACTTGGGTCAAGGAATTCGCCTTGTGATGAGTAAGAGGGTCTTGATCTCCAAGTGGAAGCAAGAATCTCCAAGTGGACTCAAGAACTGAAGATTAACTAAAGTGGGAGAGGACACTAGTCAGCTTCATGCCAGCCTTAAGCTGACTCATCCTTTCTCCAAATCTCCTATATATAGAGCTCTCTCATGAGGTCTAAGGGGGCTGGAATTTTGTGCAAGTAAGGAAGTGTTGTTGGTTTGTGTATAGAACTATTGGGTGATTGCTTGAAGGAGGTGAAGAGGAGATTTCTTTCTGCTGGGAGGTGTTGCTGGATTGGGCCTATTATGGTTGTAACCTTCTCAGAACTTTACTTCTTCCATTAATAAAGTATTTGAGGTTCTTCTATATGCATGTGTCTTTATGGTGAATAGATGCTTGTATATTTGATTTATGCTAATCCCTGAATCGATTATGGATGTATGCTTCTTGTAGTTTCCTTTTTCTTGTGCTTTTACAGGATCTTTGTGTAGCTGGGCCGGTGAAAGAGCAAGGAGCTAGGAGCAAGCAGCAAGGAGTGAGGAGTGGATCGACTATTAGCGCAAGATAACGGTTAGTAGATCATCCTTCTCTTCTCTCTCTCATCTCATAAAGAAGTTATCTTGAATAGCTTTGCATTCAGTTGTTGCTGAGGTACTATCACCCTTAGAGTGGGATAGGGTCATTCCATATTGGATACTTTTCCCAACAACATATATCCATGTATTCCTTGAGAAGTCATCTATAAAGGATACATAGTACACAGACTTACCCAGTGATGGAACCTTCACAAGTCCAAACACATCATTGTGCACAAGTTCTAATATCTGTTTCGGTCTCTTACCACCAGAGGGGAAACTCACCCGATTCTGCTTCCCATATACACAATTTTCATAGAAATCAAAATCCAGAGAGCTATTACTCATACCTTCTACCATACCTTTACCATGAAGTATTTGAAGGCCCTTATCTCCAATATATCCAAGCCTTTGATGCCACAGCATAGTCTTCTCTCGAGAGACCACTAGATTTTTTGCTCCTCTTTCAGGAACCACAAAACTGTTCCACCCATCAACAACAGTGCTACCTTGCAGCTTGTACAGAGTTCCAATCTGAACTCCTCGCGTCAATACCAGTGCTCCCTGAACCATATTGCAGGTATCCTTCTCAAACACTGTTTTAACACCTGCATCATCCAAATTTCTTACAAAAATCAGATTTCTAGCCAATGCAGGAATATGCAGAACACCCAGAAGTGTTCTAACCCTTCCTCCTTTCAACTTCAACTTTACTTTTCCATGACCAATGATTCTAGCCTTCCTATCATCCCCTAATAATACATCACCACCATCGTATTTCTCATACTCGAAGAACCACTCTCTATGGGGAGTGAAGTGAAAGGATGCACCTGAGTCAATCAACCATGCCTCATAATATACATGTGTACTTGAAGCAGCCAAGTGTATATCCCCACCTTCATCTGAGGTGGTTTTTGCCTCTACAGAAGGAGCATCATTAGATCCCTTTCCTTTATCAGGAGCTTTAGATTTACAGTCCCTTTTGTAGTGCCCTTCCTTTCCACATTTCCAGCACACCACCTTTATAGGTTTTCCTGGAGATTTATATCTCCCTCTAGATTTAGATCTCCCACTCGATGACTTATTTTTGTTTCTGTTCTGGGACCATCCTCGTACAGACAAGGGATCACCATTCTGGCTCTCCATATTTTTCCGTCTCATCTCCTCCGTCAGCAAGGATGAGATTATTTAATCAAATTGCAAGGCAGTGTATTGCTACCTATTGCAATAACCAGACTATCCCACGAATCTGGTAGAGAACACAACAAATTGATGCACTTATCTTCATCTGAAATTTTAATATCAATAGATAATAACTGACTTACCACAGTATTAAATGCATTCAAATTCTCTATCACTGAGTCTCCATCTTTCATCCTCATGTTATACAAGATTTTTTGCAAGAACAATTTATTCACTAGAGACTTAGATTGGTGCAAAGTCCCTAATTTGTCCCACAAAGCCTTCGTCATAGCTTCCCCTGATACATTCAGCAATATTGAATTTGAGACACGCAATATTATTATGCTCTTTACCTTCCGATCCAACTTCTTCCATTCTTCATCGAACACTCTCATTGGTTTAGTACCTGAATCTACCGCGATCCACTGATCTTTATCCACCAACAGATTCTCCATCTTGAGTTTCCACAACTCAAAACTCTAACCATTAAATTTCTCTATCTCTATCTTTCCACTGCTTGCCATCTTATTTCACCACCAGAATCGATCTTGTAGATCTCCCACTGAGCAGGGTCTAAAGAGGCCCGAGCAAAAACCCTCAGCAACAAAGGCGTCCCCTTGAATCCAAAACAACTCTGATACCAAATGTAGGTTTTAACCCCGTACAAAAATTACCTACATACAAATTCTAGAACACAGAAAATAAACAATGCGAGAGAATAGCACATAAAACACATATACATAGAGATTTTCCCCTGGATCCCAAAATTGAGACTACCAGCTTGATTTTTCATTATGTTCCTTTCATTGTTACAATACATATTTATACATGCCGAAGCATCCAATACCATGGACCAAAAACCATTGCGTCGAAAACCATGTGCAAAAATCATGCACAAAACCATAGGTAGGTCCACCCAACCTAATATAGGATCCAAAAAACAAAATTTTCCGGGGCGCTTCCTTGGACCCTATAGAGGGGGGTTACCTGCACCCCTCAAACTCCCTGTGACCCCCCCGCTACGCAATTGGCACAACGAATGGGGGGCTATGACCCCCCTCTAACCCCCGATTAACTATGTGGGCTAGTCATGGAAAGAATATAAAACAACCCAACAGTAATTAGCATGGATATTTTCATTCAAGTAACATTTAATTCTCGCTGCAGTATTTCTTTCTTGCACCAGTGCAGGCAGACTTTCCAGAAAATTTTGTCATTCTTCATATCCCATTTTTATAATTCCCCATCAGTTTCTTCTTCAATCCCAAAATGTTACCTTCCCATATTCTTCCGAATTCACCCTATTCATTTCGTAAATCCCACTTTTATCCCTTGAACTTTTTTCCCTATCCCACTTCTGTTTACACCCTCTTAATGGTAATGTTCTTGGAATCCCTGTCTTAAACTTCCTTCCCATTCTGAATTTTTTCCCTTTTCCCACTTCTTTGTCCCCCCATGAGCTTATTGCAGGATCTAGTGCAGAAAGAGCAAAATGATGTGCTCAGAAACTTCAAAGAAACGATGAAGCAAACCTTACATATGATTGGGAAAGTCATGTTAAAGTCCAGCCTATGATCTACCAAAATTTCTTGTTTTCTTCAGCAGATTTTCTGATTGCACTAGTGCAAGCATGTTACAATATACAGTAGTGCAAGCAGAATAGTGCAAGTATATGAGTGCAATATAGGCAGTGCAAGAAGATCAGTGAAAGCACGCACCCTATCAGAGATATAATGCATTTTGTTCTTTCCATGCAATATAGTGTGTGTCATAAAGAAGTGGTTATTATGAAAATTTAAAAGAAGTCTTTTCATTCAATTGTTAAGTACTTTATGTTATCATGTATTAATTAGGGAGAAAATTATTTAAGTACAAAGTGTTTATGGTTAGAAATCGTTATCATTTTAATGAATGATAAAAGCATTTTTAATGAATTATGAAGATGATGTGGATTATGTAACCATTTCTTGGCTATGATTACAACCCTTGCAAAATGATCCTTTATGTCCTCCATTTGAAATCATTATCTTACCTAGCCATTAAATCACTGCCGCAAAGTACCCCTAATCAGTCTAGCACACCTTTCAAAAGATGCTACGCATCCATGGTGATTTAAGGGATGTATTAAGTGATAATTTAAATGATTGGATGGTGAGTTGGAAAAGGGTGGTGGATGGTTGGGCCCCTATCCATAAGAATCTATCCTCCTCATTTGTTTCATGCAAAAGAGAGTTGGACTATTCATAGTTGTTAAGAAATGATGCCGCCCATTAGAAGTGAGTCGTTGTCCCTCAAGAAAGTAGAGAAAACCGCCAAATACCGCAATAGTCTTGCACTATTGCAGGAATCAGGGTTTCTTTAGTTTTTACAGAGGTTTGATGGGCACGACAGGGAGGTGGCCCTACAATTTGCCAAGAGTTTTAAGGACGGCCAAGTCAAAATTGGCCCCTTGAGGTTCAAGGTCACAAAAGAATTCATCGCAGAGGCCACAGGGTTAGAGAACATTGGCGAGCAATGGTTCAAGAATTAGAAGTTAGAGAATAAGCCGTGGTGCATATTTGTCGTTGACAAGGAAATGCAGGTGAATTGGAAGAACAACATCCCTCTCAGTGCCCTGCTGGACCAATGGCGATATCTCCTTTATATTTTGCAGAATTTTTTGACTTGCAAGGGACACTATTCCTTCACATTTGTCTAACATCTTAAAATATTGCTACATTTCGAAGCGGGCCGACACCTCCTGTGGAAAATCAATTTCCCCCACTTCTTTCTCAGGAGTTTAAAGAGGATGGCCAAGGGCATGCAAACTGGACGAGAAGACCAAGCTCACTGAAAATTATACCATCATGGGTTAATCAAGATCTGGGTCAAGAAGGAGTTGGAAGTCAAAGGCATGACCTAGACAACATTATTAGAGTATTTACACAAAGAGACACCTAATGAGAAAATGACAAAGGACCATGCTGGTCCAAGTACAAGTAGGGGTCCAGTTAAAAACAACGTGGGAGTTTCTTATTGCACTGGTAAAAAAAGAAAGAGACCCATAGAGACAACGGAAGAGGAAGCCCCATCTTTGATAGAGAAGGTGACCAGCACCTCCGTTGAGAAGAACCCCTCCCCTCAGACTACCTCTCCAGTGCATACAAGTGCCTCTGAAGGGCATAATTTGTCAGTCCTTGCAGACGCGATGGTCCACTCCAAAGAAACAGAATTTGAAGAAATTGAAGATGATGCCTTGCTGGCTAATTTTATCTGGAAACCTCGGAAGAAGAAAGAAGAATTGAGTGCAAGCAAGGATTTGGTTGAAGGGTCAGATGTTGATATGGCGTAGTCCCCATTTCAACAAGGTACTGAATCCCCTGCCACATCAGTTAAAGAGAAGGAAGCACAGGGTATTGAATCCCCTGCCACAATAGTTAAAGAGAAGGAAGCACAGGGTATTAAAATGCCTCCACCCAACAAGTCGGAGACACAAGTCTCTCATCTTAGTAGTCATATAGCCAAGCTGGAACACCAAGTTTGAGATTTAGAAGAGCTTATGGTTAAAGAGCAGGATGATAAGCAGCATAGTAAGGAAGAATTGACCGCGGAGGTCAAGAGGCAGAAAAGAGAAGTCAAGGTGTGGAAGTATCGAGCTTCATAGTGTTTTAAGCATCTCAAGAAGGCAACAAAGAAATTGAAGATCAAAGAGAAGAATTCCAAGACAGTGCAGGTCGACATCAATATTACAGTACAGGATTGAAGTGAAGCACCCAAATTTTTGAGGTTTTTTGAAGCAGGTAAAAAGTTGTGTGAGGACACACAACAACTTAAGGATGGGAGGATGTTAGTCCCCTAAATTTTCCCCATCATTTTCCTTTTTCCCTTTATAAACCACAGCTATTTACCTATGTTTTACCCTTTTTACATACCCTCATCCTGCACTAGTCCAAGCATGGTGATATATTTCACATGTACTTTATTTTTCATATTTTATTTCAATTTAGCATTTAATTAATTATTCAATTTAGATTTCTTACTTTTAATGCACATTTGTAACTTATCCTTATCTCCGATAAATACTTTGTAAATAAAGCCACTTAATGTGGCTGTTGATTTAAGTGCGAGATCGGATCTTGCATTATTGCCAGCACAACGAATCCGCACAGCAGATCCAGACTTCCCTAACCACTGCCATGTTTTGTGCATCATTGGCCACAAAGACCAGATCAACCAAAGGTAGCCAAAGACAAGACTAAAGTTGCAGATTGCTTGAACGAAGGCTGAAGATTTGGCCCACGGCTAGCAAATTCAATTGTCTATACTTAAAAGCCAAGAGGCTAAAGCTTACATTTTGTTATGTAACCGGTTGACCAAATGGTTTGTACTAAGTTTAGTGGATATGACCTTGGGTCGATGGTTTATAAATCACAGAATATAAATATAATTAGGGGATTAGTAGATAGAGGAGATAAAAGCACTGTGTTCCAAGCGTATTATATATTTTTGTTATTGCCCAAATCTGGGCTAGACTCTGTATTCCACGATGTACTTTGCCTTTGCAAATTAATAGAAAGAAGGAGTTCCGCCTCATGCTTTTCAAATCTTATCTGTACTTTTAAGCCAATAAGTTTGATCTAAATTACTAAGTAGCGTCATTTCTTACACAGGAAACGAGTTGGTTGGCTAGGGCCCAGCCAACCCAGCTCATTTACCGTATTTCCAGTTTCGTATTTATTTATGTGTTCTTATTGTTAAAGTGTGATTTAATTGAATTATATTTCCATGAACATATATTCTTGCCAAAGTGTGAGAAGATACATCGTGTGAATTAGTTAGATTTACTTTTCTGCAATTTCCTTTCATGCAATTTATTTCAGTTGGTTTTCCCCACCTAGTCCAAGAAGGAGAAATGAACCTGCACCAATGCACGTTGGTGTGATTAATCCTTTCCTGTAATTTATTCTCATGTAATTCCTTTTGGTCAGATTTCCTTGTCTGGTCCAAGCAGGAGAAATGAACCTGCACCAGTACATGTTGGTGTGAGTAATCCTTTCCTACAATTCATTTTCATGCAATTCCTTTTGGTTGGATTTCCTCGCCTAGTCCAAGTAGGAGAAATGAACCTACACCAGTGCACATTGGTGTGTTACAACAAGTATTTCTAGTCTCTTTCATGCATTTTTTCTTTTCCATTCTTCTAAGTAATATATATGCAGATGGCAGGTTGATTCTTTAGTCGTTGTTTCCAGTTATGGTTATTTACCTTCATTTTACATATAGTTAAGATTGGAAACATCTACATGTGAAAATTATTTCTGCAATTAAGTTTCATTTGCAATAGTTAACACTTATTTTTAGAACCGATAACGAAGTGCAAGGAACTCTGCTCAGGTGCAAGAACTGGTTTCTTGTCACAGGATCCGAGTGCTCAGAACCCTTGAGGTTCGAGCCCTTGCATGAAGTCAATAATCTTTGGTAAGACACAACTTATACCTCTCACATAAATCTTTTTGCCTGCACTAGTGCAAGCAGATTGTGATAAGTGCAGGACTGACTAGTGCAAGAAGGAAATATTTAAGAAAGCAGGTTTAAGGGCCCAGTTTACGAGACTTATAAAGTGTTTCTGCTAGAGAGAAATATAAGCATATGCTCAGTGATTAAACATTTAAAAGTTGGAGTGATTGTCTTTTTATTTTGATTCCTTTACAAATGCATTCTTTCTTGTTCTAGCACTAGATTACTTTGATGATCCAGTTTTCTTTTACTCTTTACAATTCGATTATGCAAGTTCTCATTTAAGAAGGCAGGAATTTACATCAGAAAGGTTCATACATCTCTGGCATTGCCTGTGCTTCTTCTCTAAGTTTATGGATCCCCCGAGTTGATAATTAAGTGTTGAGGAGTTGCTTAAGTGCAATTCCTGCACCCAACATTATTTGGATTGGATCAGCATATTTATTTTCAAACATCTTGATGCTTTTAAGGAGGAAAAATCAAACAAATTAGCTCACAAAAGAAATTATAGTGACATGAACCTGTTTGGAGCATTGGGGTTGGAAACCTTTTGAGGATAGTTTGAGATTTAAATGAGACTTTTTGGGGGGAATTTATGATTTCATGAGTGCGGGACCCCCCTAGCGCTATTATACACTTGAATACTTTTATAATGGTGTAACAATTGCATCAATCAAAGTTTGGACAAAATTTATGCCTCCTGGAAGTTGACTTATCATGATTGACCACCACCATAATTCAATAGGATGTCACATCAACCCCATTACTCATGGAAAATGGGATAGAATCAAGGGCCCTTTGAAGAAGAATCTACAAGGGTTTAGTTTCAACTCATATTGATGGTTAAATGGGTCAAATGTAACCACTAGTTGGCTATTGGGTTGCGTTATAACTGGGCCACTAGATGGAAAATGGGTTCTATTTTATTTTCTTACATTTTATTCCATATTAGAGCAAAGTATCTTAGTGTAAATAGAGAGAAGAAAACAAAGGGAGGTTTGTGTCTTGTTGTAGGGAAAACCCAACACCCTCCTTTATTTAAATAATGGGAACCCTTTCTAATAATTTTTGGCTAAAACATCTTTCATGATTTTCATATTAATTAATTTTCTTACAATTTTGTCATTTTTTCATTATAATCGGATTTATATTTTGATTGTTTCATTGAATCCAAATTTTCATAAGCTTTCTATCGATACTTATTTCGACTCATTTAGTCAACCGGTTTGTAAATAACACTCATTTGAAGTTTGATAATTCACTTGCATGGACTAAAAAATGTTAATAAATGTATGATATTTTAATTTTTGCAATTAAAATAGTCATTCATTGTGAATATTAACTCTCGATTGAAACAATCAAATGCGAAGTGGAGTGGAGGTTCTGGAGCGACTAGGGTTTGAAGGAAAACTGTTTCAACTGCAGCCTGAGTACCAACTCTGGAGGAGGACAGAGCCAAAGCGGCAGAGCTTCGCAGAAGAGGGCAGATTCTAACCCTACAAATGGAAAATGTGGGGTCCATTGGGACCCCATCATACAAACAGGTAATGATGCACAAGGAGAAAACTGCACAGGACAGAGTGCAGATATTAGGTTATAATAAGCTAGGTAAGGAGAATGAGACCAACAAAGGAAAGTGGAACAATGAGGGAAAAAATACCAAGAAACAAAAAGAAATCATTGGAAGCAATAGTACAGTGAATAGAGATAGTACGAATCCTTCCCAAGCACAGGTTTCACAAGGAAATGAGTCGAAGGATGAACAATCAAAAGAAGAGGAGGATCTAAACCAAGACAAGGTAGGACAGGAAGAAATAGCATCAGCAGCCAAGGGAAAAAAAACCCAGGGACTGTGCAAGCCCAAAGCCACTGACACCCTACAGGTAATAATTTCTGACCCGGAACTTCAAGTGTACCGTGACCACATGGTAGAACATGCAGTGATTTGCAGGTTCATGGGGTTATTCCCAATAGAAAGAGCATTGTGCATGTGGATAAAGAAACAATGGAAACCCAAAGGGGATGTAAGACTACACTTAGGAGCCAAGGGATTCATTACAGTGGTTTTTTCCAATCTGGAAGACAAGGATCAAATATTTGATGGAGGACCATATTTCTTTGCCTCAGCAGGTCTTTACATGCAACCATGGAAACCCAACTTTAGCCAGAACAGGAAACCTTCAAACAGGTACCGGTCTAGATTCACTTATTCTCTCTTCTGATTGACTATTAGGGATATGCAGCACTGGAACAGATAGGCAACATGTTAGGTACTTTCATCAAAGCCTCAGAAGCGACATTAAAAAAAAGATATACCTCCTACACTAGAATCTGTGTAGAAATGGATGTTTCGGGAGCACTTCATGAGGGCCTATGGCTGGAATACAAAGATGAAGTGTATCTTCAAGTTATAGACTATGAGTAGATCCCGTTACGTTGTAGGAAATGTCATGAGCATGTACATTTGATTAGAGAATGCCCTATGAACAAAACAGTGGAGAAAACCAAGGAGAACAAAGAAGATAAGAATAAGGAAGCCTTTGTACAATTGAATGCAAGATAAATAGCAAACAAAAAATGACAGACTAAAGCAAGCACTTCCCTTAGAAACACAAGTAATGCTTTTGAGGTGTTAGAATCAGACACAGAGCTAGAGGACAACAATACAGAGAGATCCATTGAAAGAAAGCCAACCCACAGCCACACCAAAAATGAAAGAACCTGTTTCTAAGCCATCAATCAACATCCATCAAGCTCAGGGACCAACGGAAGGATTAGAAGAAGATTCAAAGATGATAACCAGCAAAATAGGGCTCGAAGATATGGAACAGAGTGACATGCTTGAGCAAGAAGGTATGGATCTACCAAACATGGTAGAAGACTGGAAAAAGAAATGAATGGAACACATATCGGAAGAGGAGGTAAATAGAATCAATAACTTATTCATAGCAAGACAACTAGCAGAGTTGGAGTTGCAGAGAAAGACCTTGGGAATAGCAAAAGGGCTAGGGGTAAGAGTGTAGGGATTGCATCAAACCTCCACCAACTCAAAGCACTGGAAAAAAATAGGAAGAAGGACTAACAATGAGGCATTACAAGAACTGGGACAGATGCTCCTAAATTCAGGTAAGATGAAAGCCCTTGAGGCATTCACACTAACCTCCTAAACTATGTTAATTATGAAAGTACTTTCATGGAATGCTAGAGGGCTAAATAGCCAAAAAACCAATGTTTATTAAAGAAGAAAGTCCAAAAGGAACAACCAGATATAGTGTTTTTGCAAGAAACTAAATGTTCTAGAAGAAACACAATGGTCAATATTAGTAAAAAACTAGGTAAACGAATGGACTACCTAGAAATAGCAAGCAGTGGATGGGAAGGGGGCATGGCCATTCTGTGGAATCCACAGGTTATCTAGCTCGTCTCCTCTAAAGATGCTAGATCTCACATATCAATTGAAGTCCAAATAGTAAGGAATCCAAAAACATATCTATCCACAAATGTCTATGGCCCTCAGAAACTAGAGGCCAAATTGCTATTACTGAGCACTCTATCCAACTTGCAGCTAAGATATCCTCAAGAAAAAGATATCTTCGAAGGTGATTTCAATATGATCACTTTGCTCATGAAAAAGAGAGGAGGTATTAGAATTCTCAACAAGGATATTGAAGCTTTCAAAGACTTCATTAAATCGTCCAAGATGGTAGACGTCTTCCCCAGGAGTGGTGCTTTCACTTGGAACAACAAAATGGGGGGTGATAGGAAAATCGCCTCTCGACTGGAAAAATTCTTAGTGACAGAAACCATTCTCCTTGAAGGGATCACTTTGGAGTCAGACATACTACCTAGTGGAGGTTCGGACCACTGGCCCATAATAATGACTGCGGCTATCCAAGGCACACCCAGGAATAATCCATTCAGATTTGAAAAGTTTTGGCTCAGTGATCCTGAGTTCATTCTAAAAATTGAACAATGGTGGAATGAACCGTTAGGCATAAGAGGAACTAAAATGTTCATTCTATAGGCTAAACTTAAACGCATCAGAGCTAGACTAAAATCCTGGAATCAAGAAGTCTTTGGTAACATATTTAAAGAAAAAAGAAACTGGAGGAGAAAATGGAACAAACTCACAAGGATTGGATCCAAGGAAATATTAACCAAGAAACTATGAACATAGAACAAAATCTCATGCAGGACTGGCAGATAAGATGCCAATAGGAGGAAATGCTATGGAAGCAAAAGTCTAGGATTCAGTGGCTTAAGGAAGGTGAACATAACACGAAAAAATTTCATAGATCTGCCATTGATCACAGAGGTGCTAATAAAATATTAAGCATTAAAGATGATCAGGGAACCTCGGTACAAACTCATCAGGAAATCTTGAGCCTTCTCATAAATCATTTCAGCCAAATTGCTCGGGAACCTGAGATTCACATAGAGGAAGAAATTGAGGAACTTTTAACTTCTGTCCCCAAGCTCATCACTGAGGATCAAAACAAGGCTTTAAATTGAGAAATCACCTTGGAAGAAGTGGAAGAGGCTATGAAAGATATGCCAAATGGTAAGGCACCTGGGCCAGATGGCTTCACCATCGACTTTTACAAAGTGTGTTGGGAGATCATCAAGATAGAGGTATGGGAAGTGGTGGAGGATTCCCGGCGCTTCTCTTCAATCCTTAAATCCTTAAATTCTACGTTCCTTGCCCTTATTCCAAAGGAGGAGGAAGCTAATACTCCATCGAAGTTTCGACCAATTGCACTGTGTAATGTTTTGTGCAAGATTATTTCTAAAGTCATAGCCAACAGACTAAAACCAATTCTTCTAGGAATCATTTCGAAAGAAAAATCAAGCTATGTAGAAGGGAGACATATTTTGGACAATATCTTGCTAGCTCAAGAGATGATTCACACTCTCTGAACTCAGAAAAAAGTAGGCATGCTAATGCAGTTAGACCTATCAAAGGCTTATGATAAGGTAAACTGGCGCTATTTGGAAGCTATTTTAGAACCCTTCAGCTTTGCGAAACAATGGATAAGCTGGATCCTAGCCCTGGCTAAATCTACCAGATTTTCAATCCTAGTTAACGAAGCTCCAACAACCCAGTTTACACCCTCCCGAGGTTTACGGCAACGGGACCCCCTATCCCCCTTTCTGTTTGTTATTCTAATGGAAGGTTTAAGTAGGCTAATCAGTAGAGAAAAAGTGGAAGGAATCATTCAGGGACTCCAACCCTTTCCATCAAGCCCTTCAACAACTCATCAGTAGTTTGTCGATGACACAATGTTGAACGGCATGCCCTCGGTCAAAGAAGCCCTTGGCTTCAAAAACATTCTCAATCGCTTCAGTATGGCCTCAGGTATGAAGCTTAATCTATCTAAATCTTCCATTTTCTTTTTCAATACGCACCTAGCAGTTCAGAAGAATCTTTCTACCATCCTAGGCTTCAAAAGATGCAACCTCCCTTCAAGATACCTCGGCATTTTGCTAACTGACAGACCCTAGAAAAAATTGCATTGGAAAGAATTATTGCCAACCTAGAGAAAATATGTCATCATTGGATGCACAGAACCCTTAACTTTGAAGGTCGCCTTGTCCTCACCAAATATGTCCTCCAAGCTATTCCACATTACATGCTTTCCATTCTCCCGGCACCTAAAGGGGTTCTTCAGAAAATCTGATTCATCCAAAGAGCATTTCTCTGATCGGGTAATTGTTATCGGGAAATCTAGTTTCCATTTAGAGCTGCTAGTCCCACTAAGACGGGTAGCTATCTTAGAAACAAACAAACTAAAGTTACTTTCGTTTTCCTTTATGAGAAGTAGATGGGAGAGAAGCAGAGAGTACCAACCTCAGTCTTTCGCTTGGCTCCTTGCTTGTTTCCTCTCCCCTCTGACAGACCTTTGCCGCTCCTTCCCTGCTTATCCCACTTCAAAGAGCACCTGTAAAGTCAAAACAACATAATACCATAAAATCTCAGAGATCTACGATCATAAACAATATAGGACCAGATATATATTGACCACACAAATGCATATATCAACTCAAACATACAAGAATGTGGAGGAAAACTTGAATAGCTTTATTGATAGAAAGAGTAGAAGAGAGGATTACAACCCATTGATCTAACCCAACGTCATCCTCCCAGCATGAAATCCCTTCGTCACCTCATGAAAAGCTTAGATCACCCAACACTATGATGTTCCACCAAGAAACCAACAGCACTTCCCTACAAATACAAGATTCCAGCCTCTGGATCTTTGGGATTAGGGATCCATATATAGATGTTTGCAAGGGTGTGAGTCAGCTTCTGGGATTTTGATTAGTGTCCTCTCTGATAGTTCTGGGTTCCACTTGGAGATTCATGATCTCTTACTCATCCCTTGGCGAATTCAAAGAGGCAAGTGTCACAAGAGAAGTTTCTAGAAGATTCCATGATCATCCACCTTGCAAACTGTCTCTGCCATTTGTCTACTCTCACCCATCGCACCCTACAAAAGGGATTTTCAGTATGCATTGCACCCTTAGCACTGAGTAGTCTATATGGTCCAGTTTTGACCAGTTCTGAGCAATTTTCCATGGAGAACTTCTGGGAGATGATGTAACCAGCTGACCTTGTTCCTTTAGGGTTTGAGACAACACTTTTAGGGACTCGGAAGCCCTTGGTTTATGGACATATATGATTGGGGTTGCAGTGCCCAAATATGTCTACAACAGTAATTCAGGGAAGCAGAAGTGGTCTCTAATGGCAAGGGATAAGATCTGCAAACCCAAACACCTAGGTGGGCTGAATTTGTAGGACCCCTTCACCGTCAACTGGGCATGTGGAGCCAAATTATGGTGGAGGTGGCTAAAGGAACCCAACTTACCCTGGGACAAACATTGGAAAGCAAAGTATGCTCACAATTACAGCCGATAGAATTTGATCAGGATGTAAGAAACCCCTGATGGCTCTCCAATTTGGAACCTGGCTAGAACTAATTGGCACATAATTCAGGAGTAGAGTTTTTGGAAAGTTCAATATGGAAAGACTACCCTGTTCTGGGAAGATGCTTGGAAACAACTACCTAAGCTGGAAAGCCCTGAATTCTTAACCATTCAAAGAAGAAGCTAGGAGCTAGGGAGAACTACAATAAACCATTACTGGAAACCTAATGAAAATGACCGAGCGTGGAGAATGTGGTTATTCAGTGACACAGAACTGTCGAAAGGGAAAAGTAACAGTATAAGAGCACTGAAGACAGAGCTAGCCAAAAGAAAGATAAGGAAAGCATGGGAGGTTGATCACCTACGTTGGGGTAAGCTTGAGGGGGGAAACTTCTCACTCAAAGAAGCAAGAATCTATACAGAAGGAACTGAACATAAGGAAAAAGTTAATTGGTACAGTAAAGTTTGGGATGCTCAACTTTGGCTGAAGATTAAAACTTTCCTCTGGCTCTTGATGCACTGAAGAACGCTTACCTGGGATAACCTTAGGAAAAAAGGGTTCATAGGCCCATCATGTTTCCCCCTGTGTGGATTGAGGAGGAAACCATGAATCGCCTCCTCAATACATGTGAATGGGCATATAACCTCTGGAATTGGATAAAAACCATTTTTAAGAGGAAGGACAAGGTAAGAAACTCAATTCAGGAAACTATAAAGAATTGGAGAGGCAATTTCTCCAAAACCCAAATGGTTAATACATTTTGGAAACTTATCCCAGGGTTTATAGCATGGACGGTCTAGAAAGAAAGAAACAGAAGAGTGTTCCAAAATGAAACTAAAAACATAGAATTTATTAAAGGCACAATTCTACAAAACATAAGAGAAACAGTTCTCACTAGAGAGAAAGAAGAACAGAACAAGGACTTCTCAGTCTCGAACTTACAAATTCTGAAGGTATTTGGCATTGAGATAGGAACCATTGATGTTGCGTCAAATCAGCAACAACAACAAGGCACCGCCGTGAATACTTGGACTCCTCCACCGACAGGCTTTCTTAAACTCAACTTTGACAGGGCCTCTCGGGGAAATCCGGGGCCAGCAGGTATTGGAGGTGTTCTTTGGGATAGCAAAGGGGAAATACAACATATTTTCAGTCAATCGTTGGGTGAAGGAACTAATAATAAAATGGAATTTGCAGCTTTAGAGAAAGGATTAAGAATTCTTAGGCGCCTGAAAATAGG
This sequence comes from Pinus tabuliformis, assembly GCA_031772625.1. Lineage (NCBI taxonomy): Eukaryota > Viridiplantae > Streptophyta > Pinopsida > Pinales > Pinaceae > Pinus > Pinus tabuliformis. Next base: position 242,615,102 of record CM062815.1, read on the forward strand.
AGCCACCGTGGTGGAAGGGGATTCTCAATTGGCTATCACTGTAGCAATAAAAATGAATCCGGGAGCTAAACCGAGTAAGGTCATGAAGCATTGGAGGTTGGCCAAGGTCACAGAGCTCATAGCTGAGCACCTCTCGTGCCTTGACAAAATCATACTACACATAGTGAGAAGAAAGGCGAACGCAGTCGCTGATCATCTGGCAAACTATGGGATCGATAGCCACTTCACCTACCTGGACACCTGTTGGCATGAGGTCACATGCACTGAACTTCAGAGGAAGTGCACACTTCTCTCGAGACAAGACATAAGTTAACGGAAGAAGTGGTGCAGGGGTACAAAGGAATTTTCCTTAACAGTGAATGGAGATAGCCAATCGAAGGAATATCAGGCGACAGACCCATGAAGTACATAAGGAGGAGTGGGAAATCACCCACAAGAACAAAGTGCATCAACCGAGGCGAACAACAAACAAAAAATATGATCAGTGCCGTCAACAAATCACAAAGGAGGACACATGGCATTCAACAAACAGGCTCAAGCGTGGAAGAGTGAAGACTAAGGATACGTATCATGAACGGGAATTGGGAAATCATAACAACAGTTATTATGGAAGGATCAGTGCCTATCTGACGGCAAAGTGGGAAACCTCAGGCCAAACCTGGCTACCCTTTACTATATCTATAGCTTCCCACCAGAAGAACGACATATAGCTCTCCCGCGACCTGCAACATAGAAATCGCTGTGTTATCAAGAGTTTCGGTGTTTCTGCGCTCTGCAATAGCAGTATGGTACATGGAGAAAGCCATAATGTTTCGGCTAACCGAGACCTGCAGAAGGCCTGGGAAGCCTATGAAACCTAGACTACCCAAAAAGAAAAGCGCAAAATCGAAGAGCTAGAAGTGGCAGTTACAGAGGAGGAAGAACATCTGGAGGAGCAAGATCTGGAGAAGGAAGTGGAATGGATTCATGATCTGGGCACTGTAACTACTCGAGCAACTCAATTTGTTCGCACCTAGAGTGAAATGTGGAGGATGAAAACCATGCTAGCCAAGGCGCTTAGCATGCAAGGTGAAGACATCAGGCAATCTCTCTCGTTTCGATAGAGCATATGGCTAGACTGGATGCCATAGAATTCAATCTCAGCACCCTAACTCAGGAAGTCAGAGTCCTTTCATAGAAAATGAGTGTCCTCATCAGTCTCCTCAAGCACTCCATTTGTCAAGGATCCTCAGCTGCGGTGGAGGTCTCGAAGGACGCAATGATACCAGTTAGGGGAAATGGACCAATCCTCAGCGGAATCCTCATCCTGAGAAAATGACTGCTATGGCCGGCCGAGTGCTCCCAGTAAATATTATGCAATCTTAAAGTTGTAATGACTATTCTGTTTCAAATCTCACTTCTTGTTTTGGCATGTTTTGTTATTGGTTTCGAGGTTACTCGTTTCTTGTGACTGATGAGGTCCTCCTCGTCCTCCTTCATTCCTTCTATCCAGTCGCCCAAGGTGGTGAAATGTTTTGTTGTCTCAGGCCCCTCTTAAGGCAACCTTGCCTGGTTAGCCTTGGGGTCAGGAGATAATGTTTTAGCGGCTCATAGACATTTTGAGCGGGCAAGGAAGTTTTACTTTTGTCTGTGCGTGCAGACCATTTGTATCTTATGTATTTTATGAATTAATATAAAATTATTGATTTACAAAAAAAAATATTAACTCTTGGTTAATTTTTACTAATTCTTTCATTTTTCATTAACGGTCTTAAAAAATGACCCAGCTAAATTGTACAATGGATGAAAACACATTTTAGGATCTTGGTAATTTACTCCAATTTGTTATTTTAAAACAAATTGCCAAACCCAAAACCCCAAAATTGCAAAATGGCTGAAGTCCAATTTGTAGGATCATTAATTCACGTGGGCCCCACTTCTCATCAAATCCTCCCTTCCAAAATCCCGAAATTTAAAATCACCGAAATAAAATTTGCGATGTGATATTGCAATTGTGATATATCACATATCGCATATCGCAAAAAACAAATTTCATAAGTCGTTCATTTAGAAAAAACTTGTGATGCACTTTGGTTTATACGAGTGGTTAAGTTTGTTTAACATAAGGTTTGATTTGTCTCGGCTACTTATGCCTCCCGATTCCATGACCTCACGCTCACCTCACCTCCTTATCCCTCCACCTCACACTCCACTCAACTCACCATCCCACTCCTCCCACTTTCCATGTTTCCACTCCAATAACTCTCACAAATTATAACTCCACTACTCCCTCATGTAACTTGTTTCATGTTAACTTGTTTTATTAAAATGGGTTGATTCTAATGGTTTGTCTTTTAAATATTATATTAATATTAATATTATAATATTTATTATAATTTTAATTATTATATTATTATATTTTAATTAATTTCTGTAAATAAATAATTTAATTTATAACCACAATTAATTAGCATTAATTAAAAAACAACTATAATCTAATTTAGGATTAAAATTTAATTTAAAATTCTGATTTTTATCCCGGGCAATAGAAATTCCAGAATTCTAACAATTTGAATGCAACAACTTTGGAAGCTCATCAATGGAGTTTTACTTGGCCAAATGAGGCCCACAATGGCTCATTGGAAAGATAAAATTATGGAAAATATTTCTAAAGTAGTTGCATTCTCATATTTGATCATTTATTGGGTATAAAATCTAGCAAAATATCAAGCTCCAAAATTTTTAACAAAACTAATTTCTGAGTTTAATTTTCTGCATTTTCCTTTTCCCACAACTTCTTCTAAGTGCAGATCCATTCACCTATGTTCTCCTTAACCAATTAAATCTTCACAAGCATCAATATAAAGCTCAAATTTTTTTATTTTGTTTATGTGTTTTAGTTCCAGATTTAGTATTTAGATTTTATTTTTCCATTTTAATTTAGTTTTAATTTGTTTATTGCAAGAAAATAGTTGAAGAGATGAGGAGAAGAAGATCTCAATCAATGAGAATGTTCCAACAATAGAAGAATGCAATTTTTAGCCAATGAAAATTGATGGAGCAAATTCATTCTTCAACAAACTTTCTTGTTGAAAATTCCTTTGTAAATATTATAAATAACAAATTGTAGAATGTATTAGAGGCTTCTCTTATCTGCAATTCTTGATTTCTAAAAGCACTATTGTAATAGAGATTTAGAGTTGTAGGTGAGAAGAGAGAAAATCTAAGATTTGGAGATTTTTGAAGATTTTTTTTTGCATTCTAAATTATGTATGATGGGCAGAGATTGCACTACTACAGCTCTTGTTGTAACAATAGAAGTTCAAAAATTATAGAGGATTGTTGAAGACCAGAGCAAGAAAATTGATTCAAAAAATTGGTATTTATAATACTATTTTTTTAAATACTAGTTTCATTTTATGATAGCAGGAATGTGTCATTTATTCATATTTGTGCACTATTGTCGATATGAGTAATGTGTCTAAATTATATGATATTATTTATCTATGATCTTATGGGTTGAATTATGATTTTTGAGTAACTATTTACTCATAAATATGTATTTTAATATTGATTTAACAAATAGTGATATGTTGTGAACTAGTTCGTCATATTATTGTTTAACTATTCGAATTATTGATTTAACAATCAATATCATTTTATGAACTACTTCCTAAATTTTGTTGGTTGATTATTTCAGTCAAGAGATCTCTTAATAGAATGTGACCTAGTATTCATAATGTCAGTTAATTGAATTACTTCATTAACTTGATATTCATTATAAGCCAGACATATTTAAATCACAATCATTTAAATATCTTGTTCTCGGTTGGGTTAGATCTATATTCGCCTAATTGAGATAGGATTAGGATTTAGTTCCTTGTGCTTTCATTTTAGAATAATTTTACATTCTTAAAATTCCTCTTCATAAAGAGGAAAACTTTAGTTGTGATTTGGCTGAGCCCCAGATCAGCTTAAGGATCACTTTCTTTCCTGATCAGCAAGACGGTTGATCTGATGTCTATTCTCCATTGGTGAATGAGAGTCATATTTAAGAAATTTGGTGATTGAGAGAAGGTAATTGGACCTAGTTAAACCAGTCGAAACCACCATTCCAAACAGACAAGGAGATGCTTTAAGGTCTGGATGAGGTGGTCATCCCCAATGTTGTTGCAACGAATTTCGATGCTTCAACATTTTGGCACTAGAAAGAGGGCCTGAAACTTGTTGTCTTTTGGAGTCTTTGAATTATAACATTTTTTTATTATAATGGCTCCTCTTAAAACTTCCAATTTTGATTTGTATCCACAGACATCTATCTTAAAATACTCCATCAGAAGTGGTAAGACTCTTGTCTCAGGTAAAGTTTGATGGTAAAATAAATACTTCTGCATTTAATCATGCTTTACAATTCATTCAAAAAAATTCAAATTCTACTTTTCAAGGAATTAATAAAGGATTTTTATGAAAGATTTTTACTCTTACATTCTTGGCAAAAGCTAGAAGCTGGTGTCAATCACTTTTAGTTGCTTCAATTCATAGCTAGGATCAATTTGTTACAATGTTCCTTTGAAATTTAACCGCTATAACTATGAACATGTATGTGACGAATTCAAATATTTACGAAGGTTTGAAAATGAGTCTTTGATTGAATTTACCATTTGATTTCATTTAAATTGCTTGAGATTTAAAATTAAAGAAAAACACTTAGAAGAGGAATTATTGGATTGGTTTGAATATATTTTCTCTCTTCCTCCCATTCATAATTCATGTGAAATTATTTCAATATTTTCTCAATCTCCTTCCAATTTCATGAACATAATTGAGAATTCCAATATGGATGTGTAAACAAATGATGATGATGTGGCCTCTATTATGTACAATCAATTTCTTCATTTAGTGCACACTTATTACAGTATTAATAATGATCATAATGTACCTTCACATGTTAGCGAATCTCAATCACAAAGCTTGGATAATTTTACCATTCAAATCCAAGAAGATATTAGCAACAATCTTTAAGAAAATACCACTTTGAAATCTGAAAATCAGTATACGTTAAATTCAAAAAATCAGAACATAAATCAACTAGTACGAGTAGCAATCAAAGTTTCCAATAACATGCAACCTATTGTACAAATTTCTCAATTATTTTATGATGAACAAATGCCAAATTGAAAACAAAAAAACAAAATTCTTCAACAAAGCACAAGTACACAAATGAATGAACTCAAATCTGAAATTTACAATGAACAAAATGCACAAGAATTCTCAAATAGAGACACTTTCAAATTCATTGCTTCTGATTCTCATTTTTCTATTTATCCTAATATTTTTGCTAATAGCAATTTATCCCCTCTTAACATTAATGATATGTTAGAAAACAGAGAGGTTGATTTGAATGAATTTCCAATTAATTTTTATCAAGATAGAGAAATAATTATTGATCATTCTTCTCGCATTAATGAACATATGCTTTATATTCCTTCTTGTTTTGATACATTGGATGAGATCGAAGGGAATTCTAATGAATGTCGTGAGATCATTAGTGATAGTAACTTTGACATTGAGGATATTGATATGTCTTTTTCACAATTGAATCCTCATAATCAAAGTCAAATCACATGTGAAAATGAAGAACACTCTAATTTAGACATTGTTTCAAATAATTCTCATTTTCAGGCAATTAATCATACTCGTGATTTCAGCATTTGAAAAACCATTCCAATCTATGATTTATATGACGGTGAAGCTCTTATTCCTATTTATAGTCATAGTTATCTTACTAATTCACAAGTTGGTATTAACAATCATTCAAATTTCATTATTCTAGCCAATTCTTGTGAAAAGGAAATTGTTTTAAATCATTCCCAATTGTGTTGTAACACTAGTGTAAACTATGATTTGATTTTGTTATTTTTCCATCACTAATTTTTGTCATGCGGAAAGAGTCAATTTTGCGGACAAAACCGACCTCCCTAGAAGCTAAGGCTTTCTAGTGACAAACAAGACAATTAAGCACTATCTTTTCCTAAATATGCATTTAGAATACAAGTAATCAGGTGTTTAAAAGATACCTTTAATCCAACGTTGTTTGTAGCAGTCCATCCTCTCCGATCCATATGAGCTCCTCCTTCTCTTCGAAACCTGCATTCACTAACAAGCAAACGATTACATAGCACCTGAATAACTCATAAAATAAAACATATTAATCATAAAGACCAAGGAGTATATGAAACAAATTATGTATAACAACTTGTTGAGAAAAATGAACTTAATTGTATTAAGTGGAAACAAAAGAAACCATTACAACCAGTGCCTTGGTGTTGTGCAGGTTCCTCCCAGGGTCCAGCAAGAGTTCTCCTTTACTTTGATCAGCTCACCCACTTCCAAATGAAGCTAAGAAAGGATGGGAATCTCTCCTCTCAAGCTCTAAAAGGGAGTCCTAATTTCAGCAGCATCTACCCTTAGGAATGTTCAGCTTTCAACCTCCCCTCCCTCTGGCCCAATGTCTGTATTTATAATGCTTTGGAGGAAGTTAATCAGGTCCACCATCAATGGGATAAGCCCCTCTTTGAATGGGATAGCTCCCCTCTTGATGGGATAAGTTCCTCTTTCATAGGGATACATGAACCATCTGGAGGCGCTCAATACACGTCAAACCATCTTCTAGAATGCTCTAGATTTGACCACAAGTAACTTTTTTGAAGTAAAACTCGCGCCTTTTGACCTTTACAGGAGTACGCACCCACCCCTTTAGAGACAGAGCATACAAGTACGCAGGTATTGTGAACTTGGGGTGCATACACGCAGGTAAGGTTAAGAGAAACTGCGTAACCAGAGTTAATTGACTTTTCTAAGGACTTTCTCTCTTTCTTGGAGTTTGACATGAGGAGTAGAGGTATAAGACTTTCCAAGGAGGATAGTATGACAGTTGATGGAGCCATACTCACTGTAGATAGTCATGGTGACAAATTTTAGTGTAACAGATTGCCCCCTAAAGTGCGAAGCCTGTAGTAGATTAGGGTTTCATATCATCTAGGAAGGGTGAAGTACTTTATCATTTCAAGGATTATCTCGTGGAGAGCCCAGTCGGAACCTGCAAATATTCAACACAAAATACATATATAAGATCATATCATCGCTGAGGTAGGCATTCCCATACTCAGATTGAAAACTTTAACTAACCAACTAACTACTACTCTGATATAGGAATGATTTCGCAGTACATCATAATCATAGATGTTGGAAATAATACTGAGAGGGGGGGTGAATCAGTATTATATAATTCTTTTAATAAATATTCTTTATTTGTTCTTTGAATTATTTTTGCATGTCAGTACCATAAAATAATGAGCATGAACAAAAGAAAACAGATAGTCACACCAAAGAACACAAGATGTAAGGTGGAAACCCAATGTGGGTGAAAACCACCTGCTGCAATATGTCTCTATCTTCTTTCAAATTAGAAACTCCTTTTACAATGGTTTTGTACTGGTGCAGTCCTTTACCAGTACGCAGGCTGCAACCTGCAGAGAGCTACAACTCTCTCTCATTTTCCAGTCTCTCCTGGAAGGGAGCTACAACCCCCTACTTCTTTTCTTACAAGGACCACTTTTCATAAATTTTCAAACTGGATCCATAAGCATCAATTGATCATCAAGTATAAGAGAATCACCCAATCAACTGTAGTAACCAGATCAACAATAATAGGACCAAACCTAGAACACAACAATGATAAACAAAGATTTTAAGAGAAGTAAGCACCCTGCTCAACTGCTTGCCTGCTTACGTAAGCACCCTGCTCAATTGCTGGCCTGCTTACTGTACTCACCCTGCTCAACTGCTTGCCTGCTTACAGTACGCACCCTGCTCAACTGCTAGCCTGCGTCCCAGACGCACCCTGCTCAACTGCTAGCCTGCGTACCTCGCTCTGAGTCTATTGAACTACCTGCGTATGTACGCACCTGCAACCATTTTGTGCCTGCGTACTAGTGCACCTGCAGCTCTTCTGTGCCTGCGTACCGGCGCACCTGAACCCTTCTTCGCCTGCGTACCGGCGCACCTGAAACGCTTCGTTCCTGCGTATGTATGCACTTTTCTCTTACTGCACCTGCGTACCTCCGGGCATAGATGATTTCAAGACTTCAGAAGTAACCCAGACAGTCAGATCTACAGATCTGAACATGCGCCGAAGAGATCTCGGTCCATCAGTAGATTCGCCTTGTTTAGATCTAGACCAGATCTAGCCCTCATAAGATATTCAACCAAAAACATGCTCAAGCCAAATGATCTCCTTTGCTTTATATAGGCAAGCTCCTCCTAAAATCATGGAACAATACCACGAGCCGACACCATAGTAACCCAATACCGTCGGCTAAATACCAAGAGTAACACATAAGAAAACCCCACATGTGAATTTCTTTGCCTTGAAATGTGTGCACTGGGGGTACGCACCTCCTGAACGGGATAACTACGGGTATGTACGCACTTTATGTAATACTGACCTGCGTGTACGCACCTTATGCAAGGTGTACCTGCGTACCCCTTATTTTCTTCAATATTTGATAGCTGGCCATCAATCTCTGCTGCTGGCTTGAAGTACTGTGATCTACCACCTGAATGGGTTGCCATAAAGGACAACACTTTAGCCATAATGCCAACAATCTCCCCCTTTGGACTTGATGGCAACCTCAAAGCTTCAGCTTCATTCTCCCCCTTTGACATCAAGGGAAAAGGGTTATGCTCCCCCTAAGAACATGCTCCCCCTGAATATGAACCAGATTTGCATCGAAGAACCATAATCCACCATGAAAGAGATAGAGACATATTGCAGCTACTTCCAAGATCTCCTTCTGCACATCCTCCATAATGCCAACAATGCATTATATGCTCCCCCTGAACCTGTACCATCAATCAGAAGAGGTTCAGCAATAAGATGATGCATCAACAACCCCCAGCCTTTGCCTGAGGTATTCAAAAGTGTCCCTGGGCAATGGTTTGGTGAGAATATCAGCAACTGTTCTTCTTGTTTGTACACCTGCTTCTTTCTGCCCCATAATCTGAGATTCTGGATGATTCTTCTGAACATATCTGGATGGAGTCTTTTCTTCTATTCTTGTTTGCTCCTCTGGTTCTTCTTCTTGAGGTTCTTCTTGAGGTTCTTCTTCTTCATCATTCTGTCGTTGGGGGTAGCCTTCATCTTCTTCGATGTCTTCATGATGTACTTGCCTAGGAATGTATCCCTTTTCATCAACCACTACATCAATGCTGTCAACAATTCTGCCAAGTCTTTTATTGTAACATTTGTATGCTTTGCTATGTGGAGAGTAACCAAGAAGAATGCCTTCATCTGCTCTAGGTTCAAGTTTGCCAAGCTGCTCATCTGTATTCTTGATATAGCATTTGCTCCCAAAGATTTTGAAGTGCTTTACCGAAGGAGTCCTACCACTCCAGAGCTCATGAGGAGTTTGAGTGTTGTTCACCCGGACATTTGTTTTGTTGAGAATAACAACCGCAGCATGTGCAGCTTCACCCCAGAAGGTTGCGGGAGTTCCTGACTCATCAAGCATAGCACGAGCCATTTGTTGGATTGTTCTGTTCATCCTTTCCACAACTCCATTTTGCTGAGGAGTTCTTGCTGTAGAGAATTCTCTTCTTATCCCATGTTCTTCACAGAAATCGAAAAATTCATTTGAAGTAAATTCCCCACCTCTATCAGATCTGAGGCACTTAATTTTGTGACCTGATTGATTTTCAACCAAGGCTTTGAAGGATTTGAATTTTTCGAATGCTTCATCTTTGTGCTTCATAAGTCCTAACCAGACAAACCTGGAGAAATCGTCAATGAATAATATCAAGTATTCTTCTCCTCGAGGTGTTCTTTTCCTGAAGGGACCGCATGTATCTGTATGTACTAGCTCAAGAGGCATGCTAGCTGATCCTTCTTTCTCTGGAAAGTTAGTTCTGGTTTGTTTTCCAAACTGACATGATTTGCATATGGTGTTGTTAGGAATTTTGATATCTGGAAGATCACGAACTGCCTGATATTTGCATGCTTTCCTTATTTGTGAAAAGCTTAGATGTCCCAACCTCCGATGCCATAACCAGTGCTCATCATCCTTGCTCAGATAGCATTGTTGTTGTCCTTCTTCAAATATGTACAGATTATTTGGAGTTCTTTTGCCTTTGATCACTGTTTTACCTGTATCAAGATCACGAACAAAACATCCATTTGATCTGAATATAACCTCGGTTATTTGATCACACATCTGGCTGACACTTAAAAGATTATGCTTCAATCCATCAACATACAAAACATTTCCAGCCTTGACCTTTTCTTTTAACTGAGCAATGCCTTTTCCTTTTATAGTTGCAGGAGTATCATTTCCAAAAGAGACTTTCTTTCCCTTTTCTAGAGTAGAATAAGACTCAAGTTTTTCTTTATCACCTGTCATATGCTTCGAACATCCACTGTCAATGTACCATAGATTTTACTGTCCCTCTGCATAAAATGCTATCCCACATCTTTCTGTTTGAGGTTCCTTTATTCTCCATGTTTTGGTGCTTGAGGCTTGTTCCTTTTTCTGCTGAAACCTGCTTCTGCATTCAGAGTCTTCATGACCAAAGTTATTGCAAATAGAACATTCAACTTCATTTTCAAGAACTGAAAAGTTGTTATAGGTCCTTTTTGTAATCCCCGTCATACTTCTTTGTTTTTGAGCTTCCCTAGTCATGATCGTTTTATATGCAACACATTGAGCTGCTTTGTGACCAAAGTTATGGCAAGAAAAGCATTGTCCATTGAAGAAACTTCTGCGGTTATCGAATCTACCAGCCAATTGATTGTAATTTCTATTGTCATCTATTCTTGAACCAAATTGAGAAGATTTTACTTGTGGCTGGTTGTAGCTTTTGTTCACCCTTAAGATGGATTGCCCCTGATAGTTTCTGTTTGTAATTTGTCCCTGCTTTACCTGATGATCTTCATTGTGCTTTTGCTCATTTCTTCTTGCTGCATCAAGATATCTTTTTGAGGTGGATGCTTGAGAGGTTTCTCCATTATAGCCTAGACCTGTCTTGTTTAGAGGAGACCGCTGCACATTGATAATCTCATCCAAAGTTTCAGATCCTTTGACAAACCTGAGATTAATAGCTTTTGTTTTCTCAATCTCTTTTCTAAGACCAACAATTTCACCTTCTAATTTTTCAAGATGTTTTTCCTTTTCATCAATTTGAAATTGTAGAGTATCAATGATCATGTTCTTTTCTTCTATACATCTCTTGAGTCTAGTAATTTCATCATAAAGATTATCCACATCTATAGCATCCATATAATCATCATCTTCAAATGCCATTAACAACTTATATTCATTACCTTGTTCATCTTCATCACTGTTTGATAGACCATCACTATCTTCATGAGTGTAGTAGCTTTTCTTATTTGCATTCTGTTTCTTGTTCCATCTAGCAGGTTCTTTTCCTTTATCCTTATAAGGACATTTTTCAGCATAATGACCTACTCTTCCACAAGCAAAGCATTTAAAAGGTAACTTACCTCTGAACCTTCCAGAACCCCTTTGAAGATTTCTGACAAAATTTGATTCTTCTTCCTCTTCTTCTGGGACGTGGCTCGCTTCATAATAATCTCCTTTGCCTGATGCCTTGAAAGCAGCTTCTCTTCTGTCTGATGGACCTCCCTTTCTCATTTCATAAGCAGTTAGAATTCCATGTAGCTGAGACATAGTAAGAATTCGTAGATTTTCCTTTTCTTCTATTGCAGATACTTTAGATTCAAACTTGGGGGACAATGATCTTAGAACCTTTTCAACCACAACAACCTCTTTTATTTCTTCACCCAAATTTTTCATACAGTTAACAACCTCATCTACCCGAAGAAAATAGTTAGCCACACTTTCATCATTATGCATTTTGAGAGTCTCATACTGAATTCTGAGAGTTTGAAGTTTAGCACGTTTTACCTATTCATCTCCTTCATAGCTCGTGACAATTTTGTCCCATATCTCTTTTGTGGATTTATAGTGCATTACCTTCATGAATTCTGATTGAGATATACATCCTAATAGAGTACTGACTGCTTTCGCATTTGTTTCATACTTCTTTTTCTCGGATGCATCTGTAGGAGTAGCTGAAGGAAAAGCATAGTCTGTCTCTACGATGTCCCAAACTTCTGTACCAAGAGATTGAAGATAGGCAGTAACTCTTACCTTCCAATAATTGAAGTTTGTCCCATCAAAAACCGGTGGCATGATTGATGCTTCTCTCTCGTAGTTTCTCATGATGAACGATCTACCTTCAAGCGATCAAGCTTCTCTGAAGGACCTGCTCTGATACCAATTGTTGGAAATAATACTGAGAGGGGGGGTGAATCAGTATTATATAATTCTTTTAATAAATCTTCTTTATTTGTTCTTTGAATTATTTTTGCATGTCAGTACCATAAAATAATGAGCATGAACAAAAGAAAACAGATAGTCACACCAAAGAACACAAGATGTAAGGTGGAAACCCAATGTGGGTGAAAACCACCTGCTGCAATATGTCTCTATCTTCTTTCAAATTAGAAACTCCTTTTACAATGGTTTTGTACTGGTGCAGTCCTTTACCAGTACGCAGGCTGCAACCTGCAGAGAGCTACAACTCTCTCTCGTTTTCCAGTCTCTCCTGGAAGGGAGCTACAACCCCCTACTTCTTTTCTTACAAGGACCACTTTTCATAAATTTTCAAACTGGATCCATAAGCATCAATTGATCATCAAGTATAAGCGAATCACCCAATCAATTGTAGTAACCAGATCAACAATAATAGGACCAAACCCAGAACACAACAATGATAAACAAAGATTTTAAGAGAAGTAAGCACCCTGCTCAACTGCTTGCCTGCTTACGTAAGCACCCTGCTCAACTGCTGGCCTGCTTACTGTACTCACCCTGCTCAATTGCTTGCCTGCTTACAGTACGCACCCTGCTCAACTGCTAGCCTGCGTCCCAGACGCACCCTGCTCAACTGCTAGCCTGCGTACCTCGCTCTGAGTCTATTGAACTGCCTGCGTATGTACGCACCTGCAACCCTTCTGTGCCTGTGTACCGGCGCACCTGCAGCTCTTCTGTGCATGCGTACCGGCGCACCTGAACCCTTCTGCGCCTGCGTACCGGCGCACCTGAAACGCTTCGTTCCTGCGTATGTACGCACTTTTCTCTTACTGCACCTGCGTACCTCCGGGCATAGATGATTTCAAGACTTCAGAAGTAACCCAGACAGTCAGATCTACAGATCTGAACATGTGCCGAAGAGATCTCGGTCCATCAGTAGATTCGCCTTGTTTAGATATAGACCAGATCTAGCCCTCATAAGATATTCAACCAAAAAGATGCTCAAGCCAAATGATCTCCTTTGCTTTATATAGGCAAGCTCCTCCTAAAATCATGGAACAATACCACGAGCCGACACCATAGTAACCCAATACCGTCGGCTAAATACCAAGAGTAACACATAAGAAAACCCCACATGTGAATTTCTTTCCCTTGAAATGTGTGCACTGGGGGTACGCACCTCCTGAACGGGATAACTGCGGGTATGTACGCACTTTATGTAATACTGACCTGCGTGTACGCACCTTATGCAAGGTGTACCTGCGTACCCCTTATTTTCTTCAATATTTGATAGCTGACCATCAATCTCTGCTGCTGGCTTGAAGTATTGTGATCTACCACCTGAATGGGTTGCCATCAAGGACAACACTTTAGCCATAATGCCAACAATAGACTCATGTAGACATAGTATGGACGCAGCCATCTGTTTATGATTAGTCTACTGTATAATGAATACAAAACTCCTCGTAGCCTGGATGGTGGAAACTAGATCCAGGGTCTTCATTTCTACTTCCCGAAATGGTACGATTCTATCCATGCGAATAAATGAGTTGATGTCGAACATGGTAGAAACCACTTGATTACCAGTCGATGATGTAAATTGTTAACAAGTGTGAGAGAGACCACCAGTGATGTCAATGGTTCTCAAAGTACCTAGTACAATCCATGAGATGTGAATGAATGAGTTGATGTCGAACATTTCACGGAATCCTTCGATCGAAAGTCAATGATGTAAACCGTCGTCAAAGGCGAGAAACCTGCCATTGATGCATGCAGACTTCAAGGTACTGATGATTTCTAGGTCATCTTTCTAGATAATGTGTTGATGTCGATAGAAAGCGACCCGTTGCAGGCAAGCCCACAACACGAAATCATGGATCAAGTTGAAGAAATGTAGTTGTAAGGACTGACTCAAGGATGGTCGAGATGGATGACAGGTATTTTGCAGATGAATGGTTTATTTGCAGTGACCTCTTGAACACATAACGACACGACAGATGGCTTGGTGACAATTGACCCAAAGTTAATACCCGAAACTGGTTGAATATTTTCAATGTGGTTTGATCAACTGTTAGGCAAAGGATTTCCCAACCCAGGTGAATGAAAAGTGTCGTGTTCAAGAGTGGTGATAAGGTTTCTTCTGAGACAAAGGATAACAAATAGGCTCATTTTCTCTCTTTTCCCCCACCATTTCTGGCAAGTACCTCTTTATTTTTTACAAGCTTGAGGAGGATAACATATGCTTGATTATAAGCTCATCCTTTGGATGAGTCCAACTTAGTTTTAGATTCGAACCCTAAGAAGGAGTGGTCCGTTCCTGTTTGTAATCGAACAGGTCCTTTACTGTGAAATTTTAATGAGTCCAGTATAGGAGAATCTCGGCGTTTTTCAATTTTAGAGAGTCTGAAAAACTTAAGAAGACTCCAGGTTTGAACTTTTTCGTAAATTTGTGTCTCCCAAGCCCGAAAAAGTATAAAATAATACTTGAGAGAACCGCTTGATCTTTTAAGACCAAGGAGTACTTTCATAATTAGTGTCTTTGACCTAAAAAGTAAAAAGCGATCAAGGACACCTCGTTTTATTTCCATTATCGAATTTGAAACGACAAAAATCCAGCATTCTTTTCCTGTTTTTACGGTCAGAAAAGGGCCATAAGGGGACCGTCTTTTAATTCCGTTTTAACAAGTGTAAAAGAAATGCTCGGCAATCTTTTCATGTTTTAGGAGTCAGAAAAGGGCTTAAAGATGACTCTGATGTTTTTTGTTTGTGAAAAATGACAATTTTCCCTAAAAATCCTTTATCCTGCACAAAAACCAGCACATTACTCATACTTGTTTAAGATAGATAAAAAATACTTTGAAAAATACCTTATCATGGTGAAAAATAAACAAATTTACCATTTATTTACCCAAAAAACCTATAAAAAGTGCTTTTACCAATTCATTTTTACCATTTTACTGTTGAGGAGAGAAAAAAGGCTTTTGGCAAGAAACTTCCCGTGGACATTGTGGAGAATCCGACCGTCGAAACCGAACGCCGTCTCATCAGGTATTCTACAACATCCTCCTCTTCATTTCCATCCGTTCAGAACTTGATTTTAGGCCCTAGTTTCATTTTTTGGAGACTTTGGGGTTTCGAGATCCGCCTTTCAGGGTACGCAGGTGCTCCACTGGTGACCTGCGTACCCCGACATTTTCTCAGTTGGGAAAATGGCGGGCGTACGCAACTTGCCTTAAAGGAACCCGCGTACCCACGCTCTGTTCCTAAAGGCGGGGTGCGTACTCCGCGCAAAGGGTTTACAAACCCCAAATTCTCCAAATTGGACCAATAAATTTTGATTTTATGAATTCTAATGGATGTTTTCTGGTGTGTAGATTGCCCACCATGCTTGATTGGCGCGAGAGAGAGCACGAAGATGTTGATTTGGCCGCCATTAATCATCAACCGTCCATTGATGCTTTGAAGGCATGCGGCCTTTACAAATACTGGGCCATACCTGGCATGAGGGCCCAGGTGCGCTTTCTAGAGTGGCTGGTAGAGAGATGGAACGTCCAGGACCAGTGCTTTTACATTGGAGGGCACCAGCTCGAGATAGAGCCCTCAGATATCTACTTCCTCACTGGTTTGCCCAAGAGAGGCGAACACTTGACTCTGTTCGGGACTAGGCCGGGTGGCCAGTCCATCGCTAGTCTCCGACAAGAGTGGTGTAACACTCAGTCTCAGGAGAAGGGGATAGAGATCAAAACTATATCCCGACCTGAACTTATGGTGATTTCTTTCACTGTTACCAGACTTTGCGGGGCTGCCGCTTTGCACATTTTCACTGGATCCCAGATGCGGATGGCGATTGATTGCTATCGGGGCACCATTTTCAACTGGTGTGATGCTGTGTTGGCCAACTTAAAGGGCCAACTGACTAGAACCAAAAACGGACAGCTGAAGACTTTTGGTTATGGGCCTTTAGTTGTGAGTTTTTCCCTAGAGAGGGTTCCGATGCTGATCCCACAGCAGCTCACTGTTGAGGTTGGGCCTCCCCGAGAGCCTAAGTTGATGCGATGGGTTACGGTTATGGCCCGTCATCCTGACGAGGGCACGGAGGTTGTCCGATTTACTCCGGAGTATTTTCACTGGTTGGAGGACCAGATCTTTTCTATACAGGATTTTCCTTATGCCGGAGTTGATTTTCGTGGAGATCCGGACATGGTTCTTCCACCGGGAGAACAATGGGATGACACAGGTACTTCATTTTTTCACAATTTTTTAAATTATCTACCTTTTTTTGTTTTTTATATCGTCTCAAAACTGACAGTAATAATTTTTCAAAATGCAGATGTAGGCCCACGTCATCCAGCCAATCTCCGGCCTTTCGAGAGGAGGCTACCAGTTGCAGCGGCACCGGCCCCACGGGACGAGGCCACAGAGACCCTAGCTGAGTTGGAACAAGACCTAGAGCGTCTTACGGCAGACATACCAGAGACTACTATAGATGATATTCCTATCAGGCTTCAGCGCTATGTAGTCGCAGTCCCAGGACCTTTTAGGAGGTTCTTGTGTAGGGTGGCGCGTGCAGTGGTGTCGTATAGAGAGCATCACCAGTGATTGGATGGTCGTTTTTGTAGACACATGTGACATTTTGGTTTTTTGTACTTATCATTTTTGCCGATCACAAGGTGTTTTTCAACCTATGATCGAAGACGATGTATTTTTTGACACATTCCTATCTATATATATCATTATTACCGGCTTATCTTGTTAAACATGTGTGATGAAATGTTTTTAAATTTACATGTATGATTATCGCAAATGTCTGTTTAACATTTGAGAAGCAATTGCATCTGCTAATGTATTTAAAGACCTTGGAATATGTTGATATTCAATGTAATCAAATTCACGTTCCAAGAGACGCACTCTCAAAAATAACCTTAATAACACTAGATTTCTAATGGCATACACTCTATTAAGCTGTAATACAACGAGTTCAGAATCTAACCTCACTATCAAACTCTGAATCCCAAATGAAATAGATTCAGACAATAACTCAATCACTGCACTGTACTCTGCAATGTTGTTTGTTGTTTGACCGAGGCTTACCCCATGCATAGAAACTCACTCGTCAGAGGGCAAATAGATAACCCAAGCTGCAGAAGAGATATTTCGTGTACTACGACAAGCACCATCAGCAAATCCAATGTATGTTTGGAGAGGCATCGACATCTGCAAACATCAAGCGTAAAACCAAGATAAGTAGAATAACGACGAAAAACACACTTTCTAAGCTAAGCACATTATCTAAACTAACAAACACACCAGCTAGAAAGAAAAACCTAACCTAACTAAAATCTCCATACCCATCATTTAAGCATAATACCTCTTTAGGTAAAGTCCATTTCTGGGTTTACCCAAAGAGTCCCCGTCAAAGTCTACCAGCTCATAGGCCCCTTTTGCTAGCTTTCGCTTGACAATGTAGGGCCCATGCCACATAGGAACGAATTTTCCAGCACCTAATTTATCGTTAGCTTGATCATATAATAGCACTAGGTCTCCTTCCGAAAAATTTCGAGGGGTCACATTTCGATCATACTGAGCTTTCATACATTTTGCGTGAGTCTCGATCGCCAATGCAGCATCACGTCGAGTCTCATCTAATTGAGCTAAGTATAATAAACGCTTCTCCTCTTCGGAAGTAGCTGGAAGTAATTCGACGGCCATTTGAAGTGACAGGATTTCGCATTCAATGGGCAGCACAGCTTCCAAACCATAAACTAGTTGGAAAGGAGTGAACCCTGTTGATGTTTTCACTGAGGTTCGGTACGCCCAAAGCGCGGAAAATAACATGTTGTTCCAATTCGACCGATGAATACCAATGATTCGTCGGATCATGATAACTAAAACTTTGTTGATGGACTCAACCAGACCATTTCCTTGTGGATAATAAGGAGTTGAGCTATCATGACGCAAACCAAGCTGGCCTGTAAGTTCTGTCATCATAACGTTTCGAAAATGGCGCCCATGGTCAGTGATGATTGCTTGTGGGACACCAAACCTAGCAATAATGTGATTGAATACGAAAATTGCAGCTGTCTTGTCATCTGCCTCGAATGTAGGCATCGCCTCGGCCCACTTAGTAAAATAATCTACCGCAAGGATGATACACGCATGCCCCCCGGTCGAGTGAGGGTTACATGTAATAAAATCGATACCCCATTTTGCAAAAGGACCAACGGAAATTATAGTGTGGAGAGGAGCAGGTGGAGCGCACATCTTGCGATCAAACACTTGACAGTTGTGGCATTTCCGGACCGCAATAATACAGTCTTTAAATAAGGACGGCCAGAAGTAGCCAACGCGCAATATCTTTTGGGTTGTGGCATACCCAGACATATGACCGCCACACGCTCTAGAGTGACAGTCATTCAGAACCCTTTCAGCTTCCTCGTGAGTTAAACAACGTCGAAAAACCAAGTCCGCCCCACGGCGATAAAGAGTATCTCCAATAATTTTGTACTGTTGGGACTGGAATCTAATTTTTCAACGTTCCGACTTTGAAACTTCAGGCCGAAAGGATTGGGTCTGGAGATAGACGATTATATCCCCATACGACGGATCTAAAGTGCTGATGAGAAACAAAGATTCGTCCGCAATGGGCTCCTCTGCCACAGTTTCCGTGTTAGCACGCGGGAAGTCACACATTAACTCGGCAAAAACTAAATTTTTCTTAGACTTAGATTTCTCAAACTCCAAGTCGAACTCCTGCAGGATAACAATCCATTTAGAGTACTTGCCCCCTAGCAATTGTTTAGTCAAAATGTAGATCATAGGGTTGCAATCCGAAATGACTATAGTTTTACGGAGTAGAATGTAGTGACGAAAACGTTGGACAACTTGAACGGCTGCCAATGCCAATTTCTCCACATGAAAATATTTGAGCTCAGTTGGGTTTAACGTCCGACTAAGGTAATATATCACATGTTCTGTTCCGAATTTGTCTTCCTGAACTAAGACCATTCCGATGGTGGAATGAGCAGTGGTGAGGTACAAAAAGTAATCCTGGTTGTAGTTGGGAGGATGCAGCAACGGTGCATGGGTCAACGCGTGCTTGAGTGCATCAAAAGATTTCTGAGCTATCTCATCCCAAGAGAATTGAGCGTTCTGTTTCAACAACCAGGTAAAACCCTTTGTAATCTCGGCGTAGTTAGGAATGAATCATCGTAAAAAGTTTGCTTTCCCCTGCAAACTTTGGAGTTGGCGAAGACTCGAAGGAGGAGGCAATTTGATGATAGCTTCTACCTTCGAGGGATCGACGCGAATGTCGGCTTTCGAAACTACAAATCCCAACAATCGACCCACTTCTATACAGAAGACACATTTGTGTGGGTTCAACCGAATATGATAATGCCTACACCTCATGAAGATTGCTCGTAA
Organism: Pinus tabuliformis; assembly: GCA_031772625.1. Taxonomy (NCBI): domain Eukaryota; kingdom Viridiplantae; phylum Streptophyta; class Pinopsida; order Pinales; family Pinaceae; genus Pinus; species Pinus tabuliformis. The sequence goes on from CM062815.1 coordinate 242,634,895, forward strand.
ATGGACAAGGTGATTAGCTCGATGTAATGAGTGAGTGGGCAAATCATCGAGATACGGTTGCACAATGTGTTTGATGTCATGAAACGCATAAGACATCGCCCTTTGAAAAGTGGCTCTAGCATTCTTAAGCCCAAAAGGTAATTTGCAATAAGAAAATGTCCCCCATGGACAAATGAAAGCCGTTTTTGGTTGATCGGCAGGTAGAATATTGATTTGATTGTAACCGGAAAAACCGTCCATAAAAGAAAATATTTCACTGCCGGCACAATCGTCAATTATTTGATCGATATATGGTGTTGGGTAGTTTTCCTTTGGACAAGCTCAATTGATATCCCTATAATCGATGCATATTCTTATTGTTCCCTGTTTTTTGTTAACCGAAACAATATTCGATACCCAATTCGTTAACGGGATTGGATAAATGAAACCTGCTTTCAACAGTTTCTCAACTTCTGCTTTAATTGCAGCCGCTTTTCGTGGGTGAATCTGACGCAAACGTTTCCGGACGGGTTTAGCGTCCGGGTAAGTCTTGATCTCATGGACAACAATTGCGGGATCAATTCCTGGCATTTCCTCATAGGACCAGGCAAACACGTAGCGGAATTCTTGAAATAGGGCCTTGTATGTCTGAATTTCGTTATCTGAACATGAGGCACCTATATGAATGTGCTCAACAATTCCGGGCTTGACTGAAATGTCAATGGGAATAGTTCGAGAGATGTTTTCCAAATTCAGCTCTGAATCAGGATGTTTCATTGGATTCTGAGCTTCTTTGACATATTCAGCTGTAAAGATTGATGAGAAATCGTTTTCAAATCGATCATCCTCAGGTAAAAACGAAGATCTGTGATGGAGATCTTCCCATGGTCAATCGTCTACACACAGGACTTCACGAAGTTGCTCGTCAGATGACACAACTTCGGGAAACGCTATTAACTCTGAGGTTGACACGAAAAGTGATTCCTCACGGACCACATTCATTTGGTCGATTTTGGTTGAACGCGGGTCGGTAAAAGACTGCACAGCTTCATAGGCAATTTCATATGGACTCAAAGGCATAACATCACCAAATGAGTCTATCTCAGATTCAGAAGGAACGATCCAAGGATCGTCATAAACAATGATATCTGATGTAATCATATGAATGGATGCAAACGAAGATGAGGCGTTGATTAGAGGAAAAGGAAAAGTTCCCAGTAAATCGGCATCTTTAACTAATCCTACTCCAACATCCTTATAAGGGATAGTCGTTTTACCGACATGCTGGATACTCTCTGAAGAGGCTGGGTCGGATGAAAAGTAAGCCAGCTGGTCTATGGTTATGATCTTGCCATTATGTGGAAACTTTATTACTCTGAAGACTGATGAAACGACCGCTGTCATAGCGTAAGACCAACTTCGACCCAGGAAAAGGTTTTAGTCTAGAGGGGCATCAACCACCTCCACATCCATACTAACGGTTTTTCCTTCAACCCCTATAGGCAAATCCTGTAGAATGCCAAACGGATGGAACCCACGGCCATCAAAGGCCTTAAGAATTGTCGGGGATTGATTTAGTGAAGGAGAACCAAGCGATCTCCAACACTGTATCGACATAATACACGTGGAAGCTCCCTAATCAATCACAATCCGATGAATAGGCCTGTTTTTTACTATCACTGGGATCTGGAAAGCCATTTGATGAGGTAAACGCGGTGTAATATTTTCTATATCAAAGATTATTAGGTTCGGGTCCTGAACATCAACAGCTCCTATAGCCGACAAAAGTAATTTGCGTTGTGCTGGGCATGATTGCAGCACTTCCAAAGCCGACATTTCTAAGGGTGAAACTGCTAAATCCTCAACAATGTTGTAATTCTGGGCCACTCTCGCATGTGGATTGAAAGCAGACCTTCGAAGTACACCCTTGGTAGGCGGTTTGATTACTAAGTCCGGGTTAGGCTTCTCGGTCTGTAGTGGATCGGAACTGGGAGCTGAGGTTGATGGATTAGAATGAGAAGATTCTGCTTCTTTGCCATCACCAGGACTCTTACTACCATAATCTTGCGATCGAGTCGTAATCCGTACATGAGACATCATCAATATGGGTTCTTCACTGGCACTCGAGGAAGAACCTATCATCTTACTCTCCTGCTTTGGAAATGGATCTTTCAAAACAGCAGGAGTTGGGGAACCCTTGACGATTTTCACAACCTCGGCCCGATCAGGGCAATCTCTTGTAAAATGATCCTCTTCACAAATAAGACAAGGATATCGAGGTTTGCGCTTTTCGTCATTGGTTTCCGACTTTTCAGTTTTCTCCTTTGGAGTTTTGTCTGCTTTATTCTTCTTCTTACCTTTCTTTTTCCCACCCGATTTTCATTTAGTTGTAGATGACTCTACAGCGTGAATATCAACACAAACTTCAGCAGAAGATTCTCCTGTCAGGGAGTCTGGTAAGGTTATAATAGGCGAAGAATTCTTTGAGGATTTCTTCTTGCTTTTAGTATTTACCGTACCAATCATGCCATCAGCGGCATGAGACCCCGAAGGAGTAGCAGCGATTTGATTTGACTTAGGAAGATCTGGGATCTTTTCGTGTAACGTACCTGACTGAGTGTAAACTAAGTCAAGGTATTGCGCTTGAGCAATCACTTGCTCCTCAGTAACTACTCCGGCCTTAGCTACGTCTTCAGTAATCTTCGGTAACAATGATTTAACAAACCATTCAGCTAAGATTTGGTCCGGGATAAAAACTTTCACTAATCGTCTTCGACGTCTCCATTCATGAATATGATCGGAAATATAAGTCGACGTCGATTGTTTTAATGAATTTAGTAACTCCGTGCCATTATCATATCTGACCGGCAACTGAAAATGAGTTAATAAAGAGGTAGCTAACAGGCTAAAATTATAAAAACAGGCCCGTGGTAACTCAATGTACCACTTGGCCGCGAGACCAATGAGAGTACGCTGGAAAAGACGTAAGCGGATCGAATCATCCGAGATGGAATTAGAGGCACACCAGAGGTGGTAAGTCATCACATGATTCGACGGGTCCTCTCCAGACTTACCTTCGAACTTGGGTATGTCACTGGGCAACTTATTTGGCATTGGCGGCCAAAACGGAAGATAATTTATTGGATCGTTCGTTAGGCGCGATAAGTCTGGTAAATCCAAAGTTGCGATAAATGGTAATTGCCGATTAGGATCCCTAAAACTCTGGGTCAAGAGACCAGTCCCAGGAGGAGGATATCCAGGATAACTTGGAATAGGAATCGCATTCGGGATACTGTATCCTCCCGGAAAACCAGGATTAACCGGACCGTACTGGGGTTGTTGTGGTTGTTGATAAGTGTACCCAGGATACGGTTGATACTGGTAAACTGGCTGATGGACAGCAGGCCCGTATTGGTACTGTCCCTGGTACGGTTGATAAGCTAATTATGGTTGACTAGTGACAACCATACTTAAACCAGGTTGTCCTACAGGCATCTGAACCGTAGTTTGAATCGTGGATCCAGACAATGGTAAAGATGTCTGAGGAGTAGTTAGAGAGACAGTAGAAACCGGAGCTGTTGATACTCCAGAAGTAAGTGCGGTAGACTGAACAGATGTTGCGGTAGTTGCAGCAGTCATTTGAGATGGAGTACTAGGTGCAATAGGCCCAGACTGAGAAACTACCGAAGGTACAGAAGTTTGAACATTAGACTGGACTGGTTGCTGGCGTGAACCAGAAACTAAGGGTTGTCCAGGTTGAGATGACAACTATACACTTGGCTGCAATACCTGTTGAACTTGCGATGGATCCCACACTATGTTCATTCCGGGGTATTGACCCATGACAGGTTGAGGATATTGAGATTCATAACCGGATTGAGGGTAGGATTGATAATTGAAAGGTACATTTCCCATACCTTGAACATAAGATTGACCTTGGGGTGGTTGATAACCTTGACTCGAGTATTGACCTTGGGGTAGATACCCTTGAGGTAAGTACGGATATTGGGGTTGACCTTGAGGTATAAATTGATACTGAGGTTGACCTTGGGGTACATATTGAGGCTGGGGTTGACCTTGAGGAATGTATTGCACCACGGGGACATACTGTCCTTGAGGTTGCCCCCCAGATGCAATTTGTGTACCTTGAGGTTGCCCCCCAGGCGTTAATTGAGGCTGCCACCCAGGCGGTAACTGGCCACCTTGAGGTTGAGAACTAGGAATTGAACCCGACATCATGTAAATGTCTCCTACGCCCAACGGTTTATTACCATTGTTTCCAGTTAATAACCCATGTTCAATGGGTTGAGGAGATGCTCCCGCAAAAGTACCAGAAAGTGACTGATACCCAGAGGGAACAGAAGGACCGTCGTACAAGAAAGATTCAGGAGATTGAGTAAACATAGTCGACTGACCTGACATATTTACAGGAGTATAAATACCTCCGGGTGGATAAGGAGTACGAGGTGGAGAAAAACTTGACCCTGAGTTGTCCAAATAATTAGTTAACGAAAGATACCAAGTAGTACTTCTAGGTGGACTGTAAAAAATGGATTCACGCTCCCTTAGATCAATAGTAGGTTGATCTTCAGGGATAGGGACGCCTATTTCTTCTTCTGGAGCAAGTTCTTCAATAACTATCAAACCAGAAGGAAGATTTTCGGTAATGACTCTTTCTACCCTAGGTGAATCAGGAGCATTAGAGGTTGGAGTAATAGGTTTAGATATTTCAAGTTCTTCGCCTATATCACTAGTAAATGAAAAACTACTAGCAAGCTCGGAAACTGCAATAGCTTCGGGATTATAACCTATTTCTAGACTTTGGTAATCAGGATGAACTACCAACGAAGACTCTCCTTCTTCAGGTGAACCTACTTTACTGCCACTAGGAGTTACAAGGACTTTCAAACCTTCGTAATGACTCAGAACGTCTTCAGGAGGTTGGCCCCGAAGTCTACAGGACTTCCTCAACAAATCGGCCACGGTTACAATCTCAGGAGACTGGCCCCGAAGTCTACGGGATTGTCTCGGTAATTCAGCCACAATTAAAAACTTTTAACTACTGCACACGCAAACAAAGTAAAATCTCAAAGCAAACCGCCTAAAGTCTCTAAAGAACCAAACAAATTCGAATCACACGCCTAAAGAATCTAGGGCATCAAACCATACACAAATAGTAGCCTTCCGGACCGAAAACACTAGTTGGTGATGAAGCCCAACATCGCCGAATTCAGTACAGAAGTGGCGGGAGGAACAGTGACCCCAGCAACCTGCTTAATGAATAGACCGGCACAAGTTCCTCCACTTTAACCGTCTCGAGTGAAGTGAACCCCCCAGAAAATCCAAGTGAGTCTAGCCGATGTCTGCTCCAGGTACAGTGGGATCTTCCCTCCACCGTCACCTTGGGTAGAATCCTAAAGATAATGGTCACTAAGGTCACCAACAGCAACAAATACACCTGGGGGAACAGTCTACGATCTGATAGCATGCAAGGGCAGAGTATCAAGCTCAATCCCCTTACCAGCTCCTTGACAATAATCCAAGGTTTACCGACAAGTGACCCCAGGCTCCTCGACAACAATCCGAGGTTTACCGTTTTTAGTACGTGCGTATCTCGCGTCGTTCCCAATGAAGGAGGATTGATCCCCTCACTGGTTCGGACACAATCTCGTGCTTCTCCTTTAAGAGGAGCTTTCCCAGAGCATAAATGTAACAGCTGGATTTATCCTACCACAAGATGAGCTACTTGTTTGGTTTTGGTGTCTTGGAGAGTTAATTACTCTCCTACTCCAAGACACTAGCCTGATCTATATTGGTGTTTCAGAGCCCTAGTAAATAAAAGTTACTAAGTAAATTTTACTTTAAGCGTTAATTTTATGGCTTTTCTTTAGGAAAAAAGGTAGTGGAGATGAAACTGATGGTGTGTAGACTCGACTCAAATCCACTAAAAAGATGCACCTAGGATGATTTATACTATTTTTCTTTTTTCAATGAATTCCCTAGCTAAGAGAGTTGGAGAATGCAAAATTGATATAAAGACAACTTTCTTGGCAATGAAAATCAAAGAAACAATCTCTTTATCTTTTCCAAAGCATACAACACATGACCACTAATTATTTCATGAAAATTCCTTTCTCTTTTCAAAGACTTCAAATGCTACTACAACAAACTTTTCTTCAAAAGAGATTTTTGTATTTTTTCCTATACTAACAAAGCATATAAAACTACTTAACAAAAATCAAGTTTAAAAAATCTATGACAATCAAATCAATTTTATTTAAAAGCAAATCTAAGAGAAATTCACCTAAAAGCAAATCTAATGAGGCAAAAGCCTACAAAGTATAATTCCAGGATGTTTTACTCAGTTACAATTCAACCAAGGACTAGTTCATGCAGAATCATAAACCAGTCAAAAACAAAAATCAAAATCTTTTGTTCTTTTTCTTAAGAATGAAATTCACAGCTTTAACCAACAAGCTTTCTCGAAATTCCGCAAAGAGACAACACAAAGGTAGGTTTCTCACAAAGGTAGATTTTATGAAAGGTCCGACTCCTAAGAAGACTGAAAAGACCAGGGATATCCAAGGTTTTACAACTTCTAAAGCCAAAGTCACTACAGGACCAATGCAAAAATCAAACCCTAGGGCTAGAACTTCTATGAATTTCACTAAAACCCTTGATACTAATGAAACAAGCTTAGATGAAGACTTCTGACAGGTAACCAGTGGATCTGGGCAGCAAAAACAAATTATAAACAAAATCTAAGAGGCAAAAAGGAAAAAATGGAATTTTCTCAACTTTTGACAGGGTACGCAGGCAGCCTGTTTGCACAGGTGCGTGTACGCTCTGTGTACAAAGCTGCAGTGCGTATAAGTACGCACTGTGCTTAACGCAGAGGATTCGTACTGCTAGCAAAACCAAGAAAAATAAAATCTAACTTAACCCTAAGCTATTCCACCCGAATTCACAGTCAATCAGTCAAAAACCAGAAAGAAATCGACTTTTCTCAAATCAAAGTATCAATCAAAAGAGAAATCAATCAAATCCATGGATTCCCCAGCAGAGTCGCCATTTTGTCATGCGGAAAGAGTCAATTTTGCGGACAAAACCGACCTCCCTAGAAGCTAAGGCTTTCTAGTGACAAACAAGACAATTAAGCACTATCTTTCCCTAAATATGCATTAGTGACAAACAAGACAATTAAGCACTATCTTTCCCTAAATATGCATTTAGAATACAAGTAATCAGGTGTTTAAAACATACCTTTAATCCAACACTGTTTGTAGCAGTCCAGCCTCTCCGATCCATATGAGCTCCTCCTTCTCTTCGAAACCTGCATTCACTAACAAGCAAACGATTACATAGCACCTAAATAACTCATGAAATAAAACATATTCATCATAAAGACCAAGGAGTATATGAAACAAATTATGTATAACAACTTGTTGAGAAAAATTAACTTAATTGTATTAAGTGGAAACAAAAGAAACCATTACAACCAGTGCCTTGGTGTTGTGCAGGTCCCTCCCAGGGTCCAGCAAGAGTTCTCCTTTACTTTGATCAGCTCACCCACTTCCAAATGAAGCTAAGAAAGGATGGGAATCTCTCCTCTCAAGCTCTATAAGGGAGTCCTAATTTCAGCAGCATCTACCCTTAGGAATGTTCAACTTTCAACCTCCCCTCCCTCTGGCCCAATGCCTGTATTTATAATGCTTTGGAGGAAGTTAATCAGGTCCACCATCAATGGGATAAGCCCCTCTTTGAATGGGATAGCTCCCCTCTTGATGGGATAAGTTCCTCTTTCATAGGGATACATGAACCATTTGGAGGCGCTCAATACACGTCACACCATCTTCTAGAATGCTCTAGATTCGACCACAAGTAACTTTTTTGAAGTAAAACTCGTGCCTTTTGACCTTTACAGGAGTACGCACCCACCCCTTTAGAGACAGAGCGTACAAGTACGTAGGTATTGTGAACTTGGGGTGCGTACACGCAGGTAACATTAAGAGAAACTGCGTAACCAGAGTTAATTGACTTTTTTAAGGACTTTCTCTCTTTCTTGGAGTTTGACATGAGGAGCAGAGGTATAAGACTTGCCAAGGAGGATAGTATGACAGTTGATGGAGCCATACTCACTGTAGATAGTCATGGTGACAAATTTTAGTGTAAAAATTTTGTTTAACTTCGGATTTCTTTTATGTTTTTAGTTTTCAATTTTTAAATACTTTGTGTTGGCATATTGAGCATCTCGATATTGAACACTCCATTAATTCATTGCCTCAATTAAAAAATCAACATTTGTATCATAATCATGAACATGAAGAACTATTAATCTTCCAATTTCAATTGATGTTCATTTCTTATCAATTGCTTCTATCTTATCAAAAGCAGTGTCAACAAGAGAGTGCATTTTCACAATATGACCAGCAATCTAATTCAATTAATAATCTTCCATTGTTAATAATAGATTTTCATCCATTTTTCATTGACCCATATGAAAAATATTTGGAATTTTTTCCTTCAAGGAAGATTCTTAATAGTTTAGAATTTGCACATAACACTAACAAATTTATGTAAGCCATTGAATCTAAAAGATCATTTCCATGATCTGCCATATGATCTTCTCTTTTCAATCCCTTCCAATCATTAATCAAAATTCATCTAGAATTATATGATCCAATTGAAATTCAGTTGGAAATGGAATTTCAAGAGAAGGTAATTTTAAATAATATATTAGCAATAACTGCATGTTCCTTATTCAGATTTAGTTTTCTTAGTTTAATTATATTTGTATTTTTGTTACTAATGATTGATCTATACATACATGCAGGAATTAAAATGTTTACATGGTTACATTGGAAGTATGACTATACCTAGTCATGTTTCCTTCAATAAGTTAGAAATAGGAATAGATTAACTTAGATTATATTTCTTTTCTTATCTGCATTTATTTCATTATTTCAGATTTTCAATAAGCAAGTAATGAATCTAACTTCTTCTAGGCATCCCCTTTCGTTTTTAGAAAGCGGTTTAAAAAACTTTAAGCTCTTAGATCATGCATATTTCTGAAAGTACTTGATTATCTTGTTTTGTAAAAATTCACCACATTAATCATACACATGAATAAATTCCAAGAATTTGCTACAACTTGACAATTTTTTGATTCATAAGTATTTCTAAAAAAGAGATTGTTTTCACCACTCTTGTCTCCCGATATAAATTTGAGGTGGATGCAATTTGAAAATTCATTATTTAGCATTTTTATATTAAACAAGTAGGTGATTTTGAACTTATACAAATTTTGAGAAAATTTGGGAGAACTTGAAGATTGATGAGGTAAAATCACAATCAAAATTCTCCCAGGGATGTGTTTATAGGTTCATTGTCATCTATTATTAGTTTTATTTTTTCAAAATTTATTTCTTATTTTTTTGTTTTGTTTCTTTTTCCAGGTCTTCATTGACTTGATTGTGGAGACTTAAGATAAGCAAGCAGCCAGACCTTTTCTAAATTTGTTTCATGTTCAGGGAAGTATTTATGATTTCGTCTAAATTTGAGGATTATCTAATTTTGCTTCTATTAATTGAAATCCTGATAAGTCTTAATAAATTCTTGGAAAAGTCATGACAGATCATTATATTTCATAACTCTCTTCATAAGAAGGTTGTGATAAAATTACTTTCCGATTAGCTATTTTGACAGTTAATTAAATTATTAAAGGGTTATTTATTTAAAAGAAGTTAAATTAGTCGTTTTCTTTTTTATTTGAATACCTCAAGAAGTTGTCGAACCCACAAAATACCACGTCTCATATTGCATTTCACATATCTGAGGTTCTCAAATGATCATATTCCAAATATCTTCGATTCTTTGATCTTCCCATCCCCTCTGATCTCCGATGAACCTTTCCACCCGATATCACATCATCCATATTGCAAAACCTATGTATCGCAAACATTTGATTGGAAGCAGCGCTTAACATTTCCCGATAAGAAACTTCCAATGAAAGACCTTTGACATTCCTTTTCGCTCATTCTCCGATAAAATGATGTTGCCAATATTGCGATGTCCACACAATCCTAGACCTGATACGATAGTTAAATTCAGTTTTAAAAGATTTCGCGTCTGCTCATAAATTGCGATTTCGATTAATGCACATGTTTAAACTTCTAATATCCTGGATCCAATATGAGATTAAATCCATATAATTAAATGATTGAGTCTATTCTATATCACATATCAGCGTATCAACGATATTAAATCTCATATTCAAAATCTTCTAATTGTCAATATCTTATAAAATTCAAAGTCGGTCCCACCAGTGAGTGTTATGAAACCAGCTCAAGAAAAGATAGATCAATGCCTTATAATTCAGCCTCTTCAAGGGGCAAACCTCCTTTACATTACATAAATGAACAATTCTTGGATGATACAAATGAAAATACCTCCTTTCTATATATAGGAGTTTAAGGGGTCATAACATAATTAGAGCCGACATAACAATAATAATGTAAGGGCACAATAAAAACAATAGTGGGCTTCTATGCGGCACAATAGTAACAATATGGGCACTACATGGGTACATCAATATAATAAGTGGGTTGTACTAATAACAATAAGGGGTTACACTAGTAGTATAGGGGCCTAACATGCCCCTCTCCTTCAAAAAGTGTTGTCCTCAACGCTTGAGTAGTTCTTGATGCTTCTGTATAAAATTCTTGTCATCCCATGTGGGGTCTTCAGCGGGTAAGTTCTTCCACTTGATGAGATACTCTGAAATTGATCGATTTCGTAGCTGTCAGGTTCTTGTTTCTGTGACTGCTCCAGGTTCCAATATGATTTTTCCTTCCTCTTCAATTTCTGTAAATATTGTTTGAATTGGGATATTTTGCAACTTTTGAATAAGTGGCCATACTTCTTCATCCTTCTTCCATTCATCCCTTGCTTCGTTTATCCAATTTGGTTGGATAATAGAAATAGCACAAAACAATGCTTCCACATCCTCATCCTTGGAGAGTCTTCCCATTCGGTAAGGTCGTCATTTTTTAAGTGCATGTAGCATTGCCGACATTTCCTTCTCATAAATAGCTTTCTTGAGATGTAGCAGTAAAAATACCCAATCACCTACATCAAAACATTTTTCACTACGATGTTGATCTACCTGTTGTTTCATTTGATTTTGCACTGAAGTGGTGTTATCCTTTAAAAGTTGGATAAATTGTTGTTGATGCTCGATGTGATCTTTCACTGCTTGAACCTTTTTCTTCTTGATATGTCCTTCTATCTCTAGAGTTTGAGGAGTGGTAATTTCTTCCAATCCTTTACAAGATATGGTTAGATTCATTTCTTGATGCTCGATGTGATCTTTCACTTCTTGAACATTTTTCTTCTTGATATGTCCTTCTATCTTGATAGTTTGAGGAGTGGTAATTTCGATCAATGAATTACAAGATATGGTTGGATTCATTTCTTCATTATCGATGTGATCTTTCACTTCTTGATATGTCCTTCTATCTTGAGAGTTTGAGGAGTGGTAATTCTTGCCAATGCTTTAAAAGATATGGTCGGATTCATTTCTTCTTTCTTTGGGGTGTGGTCCTGGCGTATATCTTCTTCTTTTGATGTTTCTTGATCCTTTTCTTCCTCCTCTTCATATTCTATGTAAAATAATTTCTTCTCAACACACTTATGACCTTTAGTGCATTTGCTATCACAATTGTAACAAAGCCCTTTTTCTCTTTTTTCTTCCAATTGTTGTGGTGTAACCCTTGTAGGTTGTGGAAGGCTAGGAGAAACAACACGTCCATCTTTATAGCTGTGAGGGGTAGACTTCCTTGTTGCCATAATTTTACTTTCAAATATGTCACAAAGCCTTTTTACTCTTTCCAATTGTTTTGGTGTTGCTCTAAAGAAGGTGTTGCTCTTTGTATCCTCATAATGTGCTATCATTTCCTCCGTGATAATTAACCACATAACAAGTTGTTTATGAGAACAAAGCCCTTTATACCATAAAAATTGATCTGGTTCTAAATATGAAGATGCAATACATACCTTTTGTAACAGTGGTACACCATGTAGATCAAAATATTTCTCCATCTGAAGTATCCAATTTATCGGATCCTTGCCATCAAACTTCCTCATCTTGCTTTTTCTTGATTTTAGGACCTCGATCTTGAAACGATTCTAACTCTGTACTTTTGGAAATTTAAGTTCTAAAATTTCTACCTATAGTAGCCCTCTATGTCCTCCTTCCGATGCCACCAGTCTGATCCAAATTGGATTCTCCAAGAAGGAGTTATGCACAATCTCCCAAGATGACATGATTATAGACCTTTCTAGAAGAGCGAACTTGTATGAAGTGCCACGTGTCAATTTTTCGACCTTTGGCTCTGAAAAATATATACAAGAAACTACAATCCGTCCTCTTTATGTACCTTCTTACAAAATTTCAATCCAATCCCCAGAGAAAAATTTATGATGATTTTCCCCAGGTCACCTGTTTTGAATTTAATTCAGGAGTCTGCAAAAAGACCAACTTCCTCAGATCATATCTCTGCAAATATCGCGTGAAAAGCTCTGAAATGCGGAACCAAGGTTCAGCGCGATTTCTTCTCAAATGGGTTTTTTTTGCAACTTCTGAAACGTCACAGAAAAAAGTTATAGCGAAAATGCCATGATGACCTGTTTGGAGCAGCGAAACCCTAGAATCCAAAGCTCTGATACCAAATGTTATGAAACTAGCTCAAGAAAAGATAGAAAAGATAGATCAACGCCTTAGAATTCAGCCTCTTCGAGGGGGCAACCTCCTTTACATTACATAAATGAACAATTCTTGGATGATACAAATGAAAATACCTCCTTTCTATATATAGGAGTCTAAGGGGTCATAACATAATTATAGCTGACATAACAATAATAATGTAAGGGCACAATAAAAACAATAGTGGGCTTCTATGGGGCACAATAGTAACAATATGGGCACTACATGCGTACATCAATATAATAAGTGGTTTGTACTAATAACAATAAGGGGTTACACTAGTAGTATAGGGGCCTAACAGTGAGCCACTACAGTTATTGCGATCCTATTATCACAAGAATCATATCAACATTTCCTTTCATTACAATTTTGATCGTCGATATGACTATTCTCCGATATAGTAATAGTTCTATCGTAATTTCCCATTGCATATGCTCATATTACAACCTTGTCATCGCAACACTTATATTGCATCGTGAATCTCAAATCACATATTGTCTTGACATCCTCCGATGCAATAAAATCCGGTATATGCCTATCTTCCAATGACTTTTAACCATTATATAACATGCAATCGCATATTGGTCAAGGTGAATCTTATAGTTTCAAAATTATGCATGGGAGAGAAACTTGCAACGCGAAACATTCAATGAGGCGTTGTCCTGTATAAAAGAATTTAAGGCACTCTTGGGCAGCCATTGTGGTAATTCACAAATTCATAAGAAATTTGGAACATGGTTAAATAATTTTGATTTCTCTTATATTTGAGGTTTAGATATATCACTATATTTAATATATGAAATTCAAGACATCTCCATTTATGCAACTACATTTCATTATCTTGAATTTGGTCTTAATACTGAACAACTTATGAAAATCATGGAGTTTATATGAAACTTATAATATTATGAGAACATTCATTGTTGTGATTCATTAAGAAACATTCTTTCATTCTCATTTCTGATAGATTTGATTTATTTATGATTCCTTGAACACGAAACATTGTTTTCTTAGTTTACTACTCGCTTTAGTGTAGATTTAATAAATGATGATTTTGGGATTATAAGATTACAGTTAGTTCAAATTATTCATACTTTAATTATAATTAAAGGAATAAGTTAGCTAGTATCCAATAAAACGATACATTTCACGTAAAATTAAATGCAATTATCCAATGGTAAGTTTCATGTACCCACTTTCATTTATTTTCATTAATTTACTTTTGTTTCAATTCTTTTTTTTAGTTTTTGTTGAACTTGAACTTTGTTTTACAGGTATTCATGAACATTTCACACCCCTACCGGATCAATGTTGAATTTCATTCTCTTTTGTTCAGTTTTCTTTGAGATTCTTGAAAGAAGCAGCAATGATGCTCAACAGATCAGCTAAATTGGGGGCTTTATGAACCTTTAACTATTCATTTAAGCATTACTTTTATTAAAAAATGGTTAGAATGTTTTTTGCAGGTTTTTGCTTCAAAACAAGAAAAGTTGTAGGAGAGAGAGACTTTTCATTTAGCATATTATCTATCATCATTGTTATTCACCCTCTACATTTTGAGATCTTCATTTTTTTTTATAGCTCTGCAAAATAAAAAATAAAATCTCAGCATTGGGAGGAACGTAAATATGTTTCTTTTATTTTACCTCTTTTGCTTGAGACATTTGTATAAGTAGTCTTGTTAGAGTTTATCATTTAAATTTGGATTTTTATTTCAATTTTTGTTTTCTTTAATTTTATTTTTGTTTGTTGATTTCTTTTCTTACTTTAGTTTATGAATTCTTTTTTATTTCAGTTTTGTTTTGATTTTGATGACTCTACCATGATTTATGTGAAAGGCATTTTTTCCTCACCTGACAATGATTAACATTCATGGAAAATCTCTTAACTCTATCTATTTAAGTGAGTTTTATTTATCATTAAAGGCATATCCTCATGGAATTATACGATCATCTTGCTTTAAATATTTTTCATGGAGAAACACACATCCTTACTAAGTGATTGAGTTTACTTTTTCAAAGAAAGAACTGATTTGAGTTTAATATAATGAATTCGTCACACCCCTCCACATAAAATCCTATGATTGATAGTTCTAGGGAAATAATTTGGATAAAAAATTATGAAAGTATTATGTCCATTAAACATAAATCTCTATTACCATCCCACCTATTTCACTCAAAAAAATCATAAACTAAAAGCTTGCAAATGTGATTATCAAAAGAGTGATTGAAAGAGAAATCCTGAGAAATACAAGTAAACTCGTCGAGGTTATGGACGCTCGCCGGTAGCAAGACTAGGCTTGTATGGCATAAAAGGCAACTTCGTCGGGGTATTGTTCAAGCTTGCTGGTAGCAGAGCAATGTCAGAGACAATCATAAAATGGATATATGCTTGATAAAATACTCCTATCTCTACCTTTTTCTATTATTGTATGAGGTAGTGTTAAAACAAATCTTCCTAAATTTGAATTCATGAATTTTATTTGACTCTGTTTTAAATACTTATCTTTACAAACTCATATTGCTTAATCTATTTATGTGGGACCTATGAAAATGCTTTGTTGTTAGACGATTTCGTGATTTGCATTACTTTTAACCTTTGGGTAAATTAAAATTTATTATCTTTAACCAAAGATAACTCGTTCTTCCCAGAGTGTCTCCATTGTTGTAGGTAAAACCCAACACCCCCCATTATTTAAATAATGGGAACTCTTTCCAATAATTTTTGGCTAAAACATCTTTTATTATTTTCATATTAATTAATTGTCTTACAATTTTGTCATTTTTTATTTTAATCGGATTTCTATTTCGATTGTTTCATTGAATCTGAATTTTCATAAGCTTTCCATCAATACTTGTTTCAACTCATTTGGTCAACCGGATTGTAAATAGCACTCTTTTGAAGTTTGATAATTTTCTCTCTTGGACTAAAAAATGTTAATAAATGTATAATATTTCAATTTTTTCAATTAAAATAGTCCTTCATTGTGAATATTAACTCTCGGTTAATTTTTACTAATTCTTTCATTTTTCACTAACAGTCCTACAAAATGACCTAGCTAAATTGTACAATGGATGAAAACACATTTCGGGATCTTGGTAACTTACTCCAATTTGTTATTTTAAAACAAATTGCCAAACTCAAACTCCAAAATTGCAAAATGGTTGCAGTCCAATTTGTAGAATCGTTAATTCACGTGGCCCCACTTCTGATCAAATCCTCCCTTCCAAAATCCCGAAATTTAAAATCGTTGAAATAAAATTTGCAATGCGATATTGTGATTACGATATATCACATATCACATATCTCAAAAAACAAATTTCATAAGCTCCTCATTTGAAAAGAAACTTGCGATGTTATTTGGTTTATAAAAGGGGTTAAGTTTGTTTAACACAAGGTTTGATTTGTCTCAGCTCCTTATGCCTGCCGACTCCATGACCTCATGCTCACTTCACCTGCTTATCCCTCCACCTCAAACTCCATTAAGCTCACCATCCCACTCCTCCCACCTTCCACGCTAAAACTCCATTAACTCTCACACCTTATAACTCCACTACTCCCTCACGTGACTTGTTTCATGTTAACTTGTTTTATTAATATGGATTGATTCCAATGGTTTCTATTTTAAATATTATATTAATATTATAATATTTATTATAATTTTAATATAATTTGAATTATAACATTATTATATTTTAATAGTTTATGTTAAATCATTTCCATATTAATTAATTAATTGATGTAAATAATTAATTTAATTTTTAATCACAATTAATTAACATTAATTAAATAATAACTATGATCTAATTTGGGATTAGAATTTAATTTAAAATTTTGATTGTTAGCCAAGGCAACATAAATTCTAGAGTTCTCGCAATTTTAATACACCAACTTTGGAAGCTCATAAATGGAGTTTAACTTGGCCCACGATGGTTCATAGAAAGATAAAATTATGGAGAATATTTCAGAAGTAGTTTCATTCCCCATATTTGATCATTTATTGGGTCTAAAATCTAGCATAATATCAAGCTCCAAATTTTTTAACAAAACTAATTCCTGAGTTTAATTTTCTGCATTTTCATTTGCCCACAAGTTCTTCTAAGTGCAGATCCATTCACCTATTGTCTAATCGACCAATTAAATCTTCACAAGCATCAATATAAAACTCAAATTTATTTTATTTTAATTATGTAATTAAGTTTTGATTAGATTTTTTTTAATTCGAGATTTGGTATTTTGATTTTATTTTTCCATTTTAATTTAGTTTTGATTTGTTTATTGCAGGAAAACAGTTGAATAGATTAGAAGAAAAATATCTCAATCAATGAGAATGCTCCAGAAATGGAAGAAGGAAATTTTGAGCCAATGAAAATTGATGGAGCAAAATTTTTTTCAACAAACTTTCTTGTTAAGAATTCCTTTGAAAATATTATAAATAGTAGATTGTAGAATGTATTAGAGGCTTCTCTTATTTACAATTCTGGAATTCTAAAAGCACTACTATAATAGGGATTTAGAGTTGTAGGTGAGAGGAGAGAAAAACTCAGATCTGGAGATTATTGAAGATTTTTCTTTTGCATTCTGAATTATATATGATGGGCATAGATTGCACTACTACAACTCTTGTTGTAACAACAGAAGTTTAAAGATTGTAGAGTATTGTTGAAGACCAGAGCACAGAAACTTATTTAATAAATTGGTATTTATAATACTATTGTTTTAAATACTAGCTTCATTTTATGATTGCAGGAATGTGCCATTTTATTCATATTTATGCAGTATTGTCAATATGAGTAATGTGTCTCAATTATATGTTATTATCTCTGCTCTTATGGGTTGAATTCTGATTTCTAAGTAACTATTTACTCAGAACTCTATCTTCTGATTTAACAAATAGTGATATGTTGTGAACTATTTCCTCATATTATTGTTTAATTATTCGAATCACTGATTTAACAATCAATATAATTTTGTGAACTGCTTCCTAAATTTTGTTGGTCGATTATTTTATTCAAGAGGTCTCTTAATAGAATGTGACTTGGTATTCATAATGCCAGTTAATTGAACTACTTCGTTAACTTGATATTCATTATAATCCAGACATATTTAAATCCCAATCATTTAAATATATTGCTCTCGGTTGGGTTAGATCTATATTTGCCTAATTGAGATAGGATTCGGATTTAGTTCCTTGTGCTTGCATTTTAGAATATTTTTGCATATAGATTTAATTTTACATTACTAAAAGTCCTCTTCATAAAGAAGCAAAGTTTAGTTGTGGCTTGGCTGAGCCCCAGATCATCTTAACGATCACTTTTTTGCCTCATAAACAAGAGGGCTAATTTGATGTCTCCTCTCCATTGGTCGATGAAATTCATATTTTAAGCCATTTGGAGATTGAGCGAAGATAACTAGATCTAGTTAAACCAGTCGGAACCACCATTCCAAATGGAAAAGGAGTTTCTTTAAGGTCATCCAGCGAATTTTGAGGCTTCAATGCCACGAGCCACAATATTAGGCAATTCCAAGAGAGTTCCTTCTCCTTTGTACTTGCATCATTTCATTTTGAGAAGAAAAAAAATAGTAGAATAGTTTCACCTTAGAGTTGGGTTTTGTCTTGAAAGGGCTTCACATGTCATATATTGGTGCTATTGTTGTTTGTGAGTGATTGTTTTTGCATGTTCTAGGTTTTCCACATTTTATATATTGAATGCGTAAATATTAAAATCAATAATAATAGAGCTGGAATATAAAGGAATTTACCCTATTGTTATATCTATTGGGATGAACTATCCAAAGGAATGTCCACAGTAGTTTATGGATTAACAACATACCATATGAACAATTTTTTTTGGGAACGTATTAAAGAAGATGTGCAAAAGTTTGTGGTTGAATGTATAGTATGCTAATATAACAAAGGGGAGATAATCAAGACCTAAGGGCACCTATATAATAGTCTCGAGTTGATTTTCCATGTAAATGTCAAGGATATTATAAAGGTAAAATAAGATCAAGCTCATGGGACACGTATCCAAGATGAATGGAGGGAAAAAAATTAGTGGGTATAACTTGTGGTTAATTAATGGCTATGGAAATTAGCATTGCCATTGGAAAAAGGTAAAGGGTAATAAATAGCTATTAATTTGAGAAATAAAGTAAAATAGGAGAAAAATAAGATGAAGAGACAATAATATGCATGCAAGGGAAATTAAAGAGAAAATAAAGGAAAATGAAAGAAAAGAGGAAAGGAAAAGGAAGAGACACCATACATGAATGATAAAAAAACATCTGAGAAATCATTTTCATCTTTTGAACAGTTTTCGATTTTGATCAGTTTTCATCGTTTGAACAGTTTTCAGCTTTTGATTAGTTTTCAGGTTTTGATCAGTTTCATCTTTGGAAAACTTTAGTTTTGGAAGGAATCAAGCTCCAAGAGGATAGAGGAAGAGCACTTGGACACAAGCAAGAAAAGGAAAGAAAGGGAGTGCAAGGAGAAGTTTGGAAGAGCATCTACAACAGGAAGATTTTGCAGGTAACATGTTGCAAGTGTGATTTCCTTGCTAGGATTTGAATGCATGGTGCATGCATTTGGTTTACTTTATCACTTTCGTATCAATGGCATGGGATTTACCTGGATTGATAGTGGCTACAACCTCACCTTTCCATTTCTTGGATATCCATGGTGTGACGGGATTCATTCTTGGTTGAGCTTTGGATTTCTAGAAGATTTTGGATCTAGGTGAAGTGGTCTCAAGAAAATGCCAAGGGTTGGGGGTGGAATGGTTTTCTCTGGAAAGCCCTTGACAAGTGGGTAGAGATAGGAAAATTCCTCTAGGTATGATGAATAAATTCTGAGGCATCCAAGCTTGTATTGGTTTGGTGATTCTGGACTAGTTTAGGTGAAATGACTGTGGTGGTGGGTTGAGGTGGCTTAGCCTCTAGATGCCTTGGTTGGTTTTGTTTTGGTTTATCCCATGAGATCCCACATTCATGCTTGGAATATGGCATGGGGTTATTGGATGAAAGAGAGATTTGGTTCAGCCCAATCTATGGTCAAGTGTTACGTGGAAGTCCCTGACTTGGTCGGCTTTACGCATATGTTATTATGTGTTATTCTTATTGAGATTAGTGAGAAAATGTATTGGTTATTATGTTTATTCTATAACTAGTTTGTCGTGGCTTCATTCTGGTTAAATGTTGGTTATAGGCATGGTTAAATGATGTGCTCTTGTTATGGATCTCATTCATGATTCGATGAGTTATTGAATGGTTATATGAATGTATGAGCTAACGAGTGTTTGATGCAGCTATCTTGAGAGTGAAGTGAGCCTTCTTGATGATTCTCTAGTGAAACTAATAAGAAAATGATTAGATATGCATTCATAACTTGTTGCTACTATGTTTATCATATGTTTGTCTAAACTTTTATCATGTGTTTACCATGTTTGGGAAAGATCTAAACCTAAGTATATCTTATGCTTACTTGTGATTATCTTAGACTTGATTTTGGAAAGTTCTTGGAAATTTTGGGTAGTAGCCTGTAGGCTAGCCCTGAAATTCAGACACTAAATCTATGGTTGTAGGCATGGAACTAAGTATTTTAAGTTGTAGTCACACAAAGGATGGCTTGTGCATGTGGTTGGAGCCTTCTGGCCACATGGAAGGTTTGGTATGCATGTTGTTGGGTTGTAAGGTCAGGTAAAAAGATGGCTCCTTTCTAGGAAAATATGATCAATGGATGTTGTCTAACATCTGAGTGATTAAGTGTTCTTAGAGGTTGCATTAAATTTTAAAGATAGTAAGCCCCACTTCCATAACTGAAAATTGGTTGTTGGGTCATGCATAGTAACTCTCACCTCATTTTTACCCTGGAGAACTTGTAAAAGCAGGTAAATGTGGGGTGAGGTGTTAAAACCTACAACCATTAGCCATGCCAAGATAGCATTTGGAAGAAGTTTAAATGTATTTTATTACATGTTTTCCCAAATCAGAAGGAAATGTTATCATTTTGGTGGTGGTAGATCAAGTGAAAAAATACACCCATTTTTGCTTTATTTCTCATTATTACCCACCAAAAGTGGGTTCCCCCATAGAATCTTTTTTTCTCCCATCATCTCTTCCAATCTGCAGCCAATAGCTTGTAACAACCACTAATAGTTGATGATGATGCGTTTTTCGTATCTTCTCCACCTGCAGCATTCATATGTTTCCTCACCAATTTTGTAAGTGCACATGTTGGAAGGTCGACTTCTGATCAAAAGGTACTTTATTCATTTTTCAATTGGGGGCTTATGCTTTTTTCTATTTTGGGCATTTGGCATGTATTACGGGGTAACCTAGAAGAAAGAGGGGTTTTTGTCGTCATCTTCTTTCCTCACCTTAAATGGGGGGTTTATCCTTCATCCTAGTCTAATGGGACCTCCCCTAATGGCCCAATGGGTATAGGAGGGTGATCCAAACTTAAACAGGAATGCAAAAAAATACAGATATAACCAGAAATACAGAGATGCAATAGAAATAACACTTCATTTCATTAATATCAAAGAACTGAAATATGCTTACAAATATAATGGAAATAAACTAGCTCAAGCAATGGTAGCTTAACTATGAGAAGATATGTGGCGGGGACATGCCTTTGAACTGTGTTACAATGAGGTTCAAAGGCCTACTTATTATTGAGATGCAATGTAAAACCATAAACATCAAAAAACCTAACCCTAAGAGATGAAGCACCAAAAATATGGGCCCAGTTTTGGTAAATTGGTACATCAACTTCTTGGGTTCGTAACTTTGGCATACGATCTCCATTTTGATGCACACAATACCTTTTTAGAAAGACCTATCCTAGGAATACAAATTTTCGCTGAAAACATCAAATAAAAACCCGAGTTTACCCCTTTTCCAAAAAAATGTTGTTTAGGTCCTCAAAATGGCTCTGAAAGTTCAAGACCCAAAAAACCGCCAAAAATAGTAAATTGTGCTACAATTAAGGAAACTAGAAAAATGAAAGAAAAAATGGTGGGTTTCCAAGTGGAATAGGTAGGTGGCCACCAATATCCACCTGGATCATTCCTCCCCCATTAGGAAGCAATGATCCCTATTGCATTGAGTGCCTCCATGAGATGGGGAAAATTCTATTGAACTTGGTCCCTGGTGGGCCACTCGCCTTGGTGTAGAAGTTAGCTAGCTTTGACAACCCGATATAGTTAGACCTTCTATTGGTGAGTATTATTGATATGTATGTCCATGATTCAATGAGTTTTGGGTCGTTCCATGTAGTCAGGGTTTAACTTTGTTGGTGTGAGATGTCTGAAATGTTGGATGTGTCTAGTAATGGTCGAAAATATGATCGAAGGCGGTCCACATTGAACACTTGGTGCAAGCCAAGGAACGGTGGAATGATGACTTTAAATAATTATTCCTTACAACCTTAGTGATGGTGTACAACCCATATAATAGCGGTTGAAGCTTACGATGGGGACCAATGAGGCGCTCCTTCTGCAAATGTAGCCAAACTTTTTTTGTCCACCTGGAACTTATGTGACACTCGATGTTGATCATGTCATTGCTTGTACTTAGCATTGTATTTCTTCAATATGTCATGGACCTACTAGAATATGCACTCAATGAAGTTGTTAACCATGTCAACTTTATACTGGTACATGGGCCGAACCTTCCTGAGTAGATGCAAATGTTATGGCCACATCGGACGTAGTGGTTGGAATCCTAACCTCACTTGAAAGGGGTTGTGATCAGTTGAGCTATGGAGACCTTTAATGTAGTTGTGATGAACATGGGGGGGGGGTGGGGGGCTTTTGTTCCATTTGCGTGAATGATTCGAGTTGTACATGCACAAAATGTGTATGATCATTCTTTTGACAACCTCTGGTTTTCCAGCAGTTTGGGGTTGAAAAGTCGTGGCCTTAGTGAGCTTGGTATCTAGCATTGACCAGAGACTTGACCAAAATGTACTTAGGAACCTACTATCCCAATATGAGATAATGGACAGTGGGATCCCAAAATGTACCCATACTCGTTCAAATAAGAGCTTAGCAATGGCTTTTGTTGTGATAATCTTCTTGCAGACTGCTAGAATGACCATCTTAGAGAATCTTTTGATGACCATGAAAACACAATCATTTCCATGCTTAGTATAAGGGAGGCCTGACATGTAATTGATGGAGATGGATTCCCAAGGTCGATTAGGAGTAGGAAGAGGAGTATATAGGCCTTGATTCTTGATGGTCGTCTTGGAAATGGCACTGGCAGTGCAAGAGCTTGAAATAATTGTCCCATACAGCCTTGGTGATGGTGTACAACCCATATCAGAGCGATCAAAGCTTATGGTGGGGTCTAGCAAGGCGCTCCTTCTATAAATGTAGCTAAACTTTGTCTACCACCTGGAACTTATGTGACACCCAATGTTGATCATGTCCCTGCTTGTACTTAGCATTGGATTTGTCCAATATGTCATGGACCTACTGGAAGATGCACTTAATAATGATGTTAACCCTAGCATCTTTAGACTAGACATGGGTCGAAGCTACCTAAGTAGATGCAAATGGTATGGCTAGATCAATGGGACATAATGGATGGAATGCTAACCTCACCTGAAAGGGGTTGTGGCCAGTTGAGCTATGGAGACCTTTGTTGTAGCTATGGTGGACATAGGGGAGGCATTTGTTCCATGTGCGTTGATGATCCGAGTTGTAAATGTGCAAAATGTGTATAGTCATCCTGTTGACAACCTTTGTTTTGCCATCAGTCTGGGGCTAGAAAGTCATTGCCTTAGTGAGCTTGGTATCCAGCATCAACCAAAGACTTGACTTGAGATAATGGAAATGTTGGATCCCAAAATGTACCCATACTCATTCAAAGAAGAGCTTAGAAGTGGCTTCTATTGTGATAATATTCTTGCAGGCCGCTAGAATGGCCATCTTAGAGAAACTTTTTATGACCATGAAAACACAGTTGTTGCCATGCTTAGTAGAAGTGAGGCCCGACATGTAATTGATGGAGATGGATTCCCAAGGTCAACTAGGAGTAGGCAAATGTGTATATAGGCCTTTATTCTTGATTCGTCTTGGAAATGGCACTGGAAGTGCAGGATTTGATGTACTTCCCAACATCCTCTTGAAGGTTCAGCCAATAAAAATACTTCTGCAACATTGCCGCTATTTTCTCTACTCTAAAGTATCCAACGACTCGACTATGTTGTGCCTCCCAAATCATCTTGCCACACTCGCTTGAAGGAACACAAATGGGTCCTAAGTGATATAATAGTGTATCTTGGAGGTGAAAATTTGGAACTTGCTTTCCTTCCAGGAGTGCCTGGTATGTGTTGCCGAATTCTGGATCCACCCTCAAGTCTTGTTCCCGCAAGAGTCGAGCACAGTGGTCAGCGCCATGGCTAGTGGTCAACTGAGGTAGTCTAAAACATTATTAGTGATGTCCTTCTTATACTTAATTTTCAAATGGAACTATTGTAGGTGTGTGGACAATTTATGATGGTGATCGTTCTGCAACTTCATTTGTGTTTGTATGAACTGCAAAGGTCAGTGGTCTGTGTGGATGATTGTTTCCTTCCTCATAATGTAATTCTTCCATTGTCAGCAAGATTTCATTATGGAATACATCCCTTTGTCATAGGTGGGATATTTTTAGATTGTGTCTGAAAGTGTCTCACTGTGATATGCCATTGGATAACCCTGCTGAGTAAGAACTACACCAATATCATAGTCATAGGCATCTGTCTTAATCTCAAATGGTTGTTGCAGGTCTAGTAATGTGAGCACTAGTGTAGAGAAGAGGTGATTTTTCAACTTGGAAAATGCATTCTATTAGGATCCATACCCAAAGAATTTTTCTTTTTCTCTGCCCTTGGTGACTTGACTAAAAGGCCAAGTGATATGAGAGAACCCCAACATGAACCTGTAGTAGAAATTGGCAAGACCCAGAAAGTTGTGGACGTCCATTAGAGTGGTTGGTTCTGGCCAATCCCTAATGACTTTTATCTTGGTTGGGTCCACATGCACACCCTTCTCATCAATGATGTACCCCATATATTGAACCTCGGTCATAACAAAAGTGCATTTCTCCAAATTGGCACACAACTTGTGTTGTCGCAAAGTTTGGAAGACCTGACAAATATGGCAGAGTTTCTCTTCCCAACTCTGGCTGAAGATCAGGATGTCATCCAAATACACCAACATGAATGAGTTGGTGAAGGGTTACAAGATGTCATCCATAAGCATCATGAAGGTTATGAGGGAATTTGTTAACCTGAAAGGCATGGCTAGCCATTCAAAAATGCCTTCCTTAGATTTGAAGGAAGTCTTCCACACATCATAGGGTTTGATTGGTACCTAGTGATACTCGAACTTCAAGTCAATATTGTTGAAATACTTGGCCCCCCTTGAGCTGCTCCAAAAGGGAATAAATTCGTGGGATTGGATACCTATTCTCGATAGTGATATTTTTCAATGCTCGATAGTCAATACAGAGTCTCCAGGTCCCATCCTTCTCCTATACCAACATGATCAGGCTACTACATGGTGATGAAATTGGCTAGATGTGTATTTTCTGCAACAACTCCTAAATATGCCTCTTGATTTAATCATTCTTTAGAATAGAAAATTGATAGATTGGTCCATTGGGAAATGACGCACCTAAGGTTAGATCAATGGAGTGCTTGACTTAACAGTGTAGAGATACCCATGTGGGTGAGGTGAAGATGTCCCTATACTCCTCCATGACCTTGTCCATCTGTTGTTGTCGTGCAGAGGAGCCATGTTTAGAGGCCGTGGCCACAATCTTCTTCTTTCCCTGAGGGCGAGTCATAAGGAAAAAAAAATCCCAGTCTAGTAAATGAACTTACTGAATAGCTTTGTAGTGGTCAAAGAGATGGTGGTAAGCATGCTACCTCTGGTATCATGTACAACTTATTTCCCAAAGTAATAATAACAATGCGAGGCCTACACACATACACAACATGTTGCTTCCACAAGTATGGTTGTCCTAATAATACATCACAAACTTCAATAGGAGAAACATCACACAATGCCTCATTTGTGAAGGGCTTGATGTTGTATGGAAGGTGGCACTGCTAGCTAATGTGGAGGTCTCACCCTTGGTGAAGCCACCTGATGGTGTACAACTACGGATGTGTTGTAGTCAATCGTCCCAACCACTTCAATACCTCTATTAAAATGAGGTTCTTTTAGTTCCCGCTGTCGAAAATGAACTGCAACAGAGAACCCTTCACCCACATCTAGGAGTGGAAGAGATTCTCCCCCTCCTCTAGATCTTCGGGCTCATTCTTATGGATATTGGTGGTGGAAATGGTGACATTGGGTTCCACATCACTAATCTGCTTCCCTTTGTTATTCCCCTTATAAGGCTCTGACTCAGAGTCAGAACATGCATTTGATTCAAAAGACTTCATCTTAGCCACCAGTGACTTCTTGGCCCAACACTCACTTGTGTTGTGAGTGGGGATATTCTGGAACTCACATGATTTCCACGTGTCCTTCTTTGTATTCGTGTTGTTTTTCTTTCCTTTCAACTTTGGTGGGTTTTCCTAGGTTTCCCTACCTTGTCTTTATACTTTTTTCTACAGCTTGGGAGTGCCTTTTCCTTGCTTCAGATTCATAGATCCAAAGTCTTGCTTCTTCTGTTTAAATTTCTTCATGATCTTGACAATGTATCGATAGGCAGCACCGAACAAGGAGATGTCTAAGAATTCCATCTCGTCTTGGATATACTTGTGTAGAAAGTCGCAAAAATTGAGTACCAAATTCCACTCTAAATCCTTGATACTCAACTTCATGTGAAGGGTATGAAAAATATTTGTGAACTCTGGCACATCTTGGTCCATTCCCTATCGTAGCAGGGTCCACTTTATGTATTTATCTCTTCATAGCTCCCAACAGGGTAATACTGCTCCATAATGGTGTCTCAGAAATAATTTCAACTGGGTGCATCTTAGAATAGTCAGGATTCCCTTTTGTACCTCTTCTTGTAGTTGGTTTTCCACCAATCCTTGACGTGGGAGGAGGCTTTGAGGTGTGCAGAATTATTATTTTCCCGATTGGAAAAGTCATGAACCAAGAAATATCCTTCTATCAGATTTAACCATTTATCTATGGCATCCTCATTTATCTCACCTTCAAATATGGGGATGTCAAAGTTAACTTGGACCTTAAAGGGAGTTGCACCCCCAAAGTGGCTGTCAGAAGAATATGTGTTGCCTGTGGGTAGCCGCCGAAGGATCTAGGAAAAGTTGCCCATCATCGCATTCCTCTATTGCTCAAGGGCTTCTTCTTGCAATATTTTGAAAGTATTTCCTCCTCTCTCTTTATTCTTTTCTTTCGCCTTGGGAGGCCATCGAGATTTACGAGGCTATTCTTGCATGGGTTCAACCAATTTGAGCCCTACCTCCTTATACCCTAACCTCGTTGGGGACATTCCAAAGAAAAACAGAGAAAGAGAAAATCACTTTGATTCCACTGATATGAACTTAAACAAGAACACAACAAAATATAGATATAACCACAAATACATAGATCCAAAAAAAAATAACACTTCATTTCATTAATATCAAAGAACTGAAATATGCTTACAAACAGAATGGAAATAAACTAGCTTGGGCGAAGGTAGCTTACCTCTGAGAAGAGATGTGGCAGCTACATGCCTTTGAACTGTGTTATAATGAGGCTCAAAGGCCTATTTATTATTGAGACACAATGGAAAACCCTAAACATCCAAAAACCTAACACTAGGAGATGAAGTGCCAAAATTATGGGCCTATTTTGGGTAAATTGGTACATGAACTTCCTGGGGTTGTAACTTTGGCATATGATCTCTGTTTGACGTGCACAATACCTCGTGAGAAATATCTATATGAGGACTACAACTTTCAACTATAATCATGGGTAAAAGATTGATGTTTTCCTATTTTCCAAAAAAGCATCGTTTAGGGCCTCAAAACGGCTCCAGAAGTTCAAGACCCAAAAAACTACCAAAAATAGTAAAGTGTGCTACAATCAAGGAAACTAAAAAATTAAAAGAAACAGCAATGGGGGTCCAAGTGGAATAGATGGGTGGCCACCAATATCCACATGTATCATAGGAGCACTACTTTAGAAACCTTGATTGAGATAGTATAGTCTCATCTCTACTTATTCCATACTTACCACTTTCCATCTCACATTACAATACCTTTAAGCCACCTCCCTTCTTTGGGTTCAACTAAGCATTAGTTCTCTAGGATTTGGCACCATATATCCTCATACCTAGGTAGGGCTCAGAACTTGGCCCTAGGAGGTTGATGCTACTAAAATAACAAGAAAAAGCATGTAATGGTGACAAGGAAAAACAAAAGAAGATCAAAATGCAAAAAATGGTTGGGACATACACATTAGCACGTGGGACAAATCCTAACATGAGCTCTATCTCACTCATTATGCCCATCACCTTGTTCCTAAGCACATGTTTCTCTTCATATTGTGAGAAGGAACAATTGCATGTCCCAAATCCAGGTGGGAAATGAGCTTCTTAACTATTAAGTGGGTAGTAATTACTAGAAGCCATACAAATAAATCTCTAACCCTTTCAGCTCTAAGCAATAATAAGAAGAAAAATCAAGAAAGAGTAAAAGGCACACAAGAGGGGTGGAAAAACAAAGGTCGAATTGGTAACTCATGCATCTAGTTTCTTCCTGTTGGCATTATGAGACAAGTGTTGTCCTTGATGGCAAATCACTCAGATGATAAATTATAGTGTAGCAAAGTTATTTCAAGTTCATGCACTTTCATGCAAAGAAAAGTTTCTTTCATGTAGAGAAAAGTTCACACACTTTCATGCAGAGAAAATTTTCTTTCATGTAGAGAAAAGTTCACGCACTTTCATGCAGAGAAAAGTTTCTTTCATGTAGAGAAAATTTCACGCACTTTCATGCAGAGAAAAGTTTCTTTCATGTAGAGAAAAGTTCACGCACTTTCATGCAGAGAAAAGTTTATTTCATATAGAGAAAAGTTCACGCACTTTCATGCAGAGAAAAGTTCCTTTCATGAAGAGAAAAGTTCACGCACTTTCATGGTTGGCTCATGGTATTAGTCCGACAGTTTTTGATCCTATGGTTTTGGTCCGTGGTATTGCATCCAAAAGTGTTGATCTCATGCACTTTCATGGTTGGTTCATGGTATTAGTCCGACAGTTTTTGATCCTATGGTTTTGGTCCGTGGTATTGCATCCAAAAGTGTTGATCCCAAGTATTGGGTCCGTGGTATTGTGTTATTATGGTTTTGGACCGTGGTATTGTGAAAGGCCTAAGACTATAAAAGAAGAAGGAGATCATTTGGCAAAGCATCATCTGAATTATTGAATATCTGATAAAGTGCTAGATCTGGAATACTTTGATTGGGTTATGGTGCAGATCTGGATCTGAGCTAAAGAGGGATCTCACCGATTGATGGAGAACAAGATCTAAGGATAGATCAGGATCAAATGGTTTGAAATGAACCATCTCTATATAGTTGATTATGCTTATTCTAGATCTATATACTGATGTTTGTAATGATCTGAACTGGGTATAACTTAAGTTTGAAATCACTACAAGTCATGATTGAATATTTATAGATCTGTACACGGGTTGGCTTTGGTGAAAGCACGTATTACGCAGGTTTGGTTCATTGTAGTAGCATATACCATTTGAGCTATGATGTTTAAAGTTACAGGTGGTTCAGGTTGTTGATGTGTTCTGATGACTGTTTAATGGTGTCAGTATTCTACATATTCAGTTTGATTGATTGTGTTGATGGATGAGATCTAATAATGGATCAGGATCATAATGACTCATATTTATGTGATCTAATGGACTAGATCGGGTTGCTAACACACATATTATCCTTGATCTGGTGATTGGGTGATTCAGAAGATTGATTGATTATGTGCTTCAATGATATTTTGATGAAACATGGCCTTTCAGATTATGTGTTGTGCTTCAGGAGTATCCAGTCTGAAAATGTATGAAACGTGGTACCCGGAGGAGAGAAGATTGTAGGCCGGTGCCTACGTACTAGTATCTTAGCTAGTACAAGAGCAAAGGGGGTGGTAGCTCCCTTCCAGTAGCAGTTGAAAACTTTGGAGCATTGTAGCAGGTAGCAGCCTGCGTACTAGTAAATGGATCGGCTAGTACAAGAACTATGGGGGTTGTAGCTCCCTTCCAGGAGAGACTGGAGAATGAGAGAGGGTTGTAGCTCTCTGCAGGTAGAAGCTTGCGTATTGGTATAAGACTGCACCAATACAGAAATATTGTAAAAGGATTTTCTTATTAAGAAGAAGATTGAGATGACTTGCAGCAGGTGGTTTTCTCCCACATTGGGTTTCCACCTTATATCATGGTGTTCATGTGTGTGGCTTATGTGTGATGATCTGTTCTATTTTACTGCACCTGTTTGCTGTTAATATGGTTGATAATGTTCTAATGCACTCATTGAAGATCAATTAACTAAATCATAAGTTCACTGAATATACGTGGGTATTCTTAACTGAAGCAGCATATATGAATCAGAGTATGGAAATGAAAAAGTTTTATTGACTTGATAATACTGATTCACCCCCCCCCCCCTCTCAGTATTATTTCCAACAATTGGTATCAGAGCAGGTCCTTTTGTAGAAGCTTGATCGCTTGAAGGAGATCCGTGGAACAATGGGAAAGAAGCTTAAGAAGAAAGCTCCTAAGCAGAAGAAGACATCTCAGAAGAACTATGACAGTGGGAGAATTGATTTGGGATTATGTGGAAGAAGCACTTCAGATTCAGAATCATTTTAGAATGAAGATGAACTATCAGGTATGAATGTGTTATCCTCTGATGTTCCAGCTATCTATCCATTTGGAAAAGATGAAAGTGATAATGAAACAACTGAATTTTCTCTTATGGGTGAGCAAGAAAGATATCAAATAGAGGCAGAATTCAAAAGGCTTACAGACAAAATTAGAGATCAACAAGATCTATTGAACAAAAGGGAATGTGCCTTCAAAGAAGAAGCTACCAAACTAAAAGCTCAACTAGAGGAAGGAAACAAGGTAAGGAAGTTATTCAAGGACAAATATCAAAAGTTGCAGGATGAAGTAACATCTCTAAGAGATGAAGTCAGTGAGAAGAGCACAACAATCAAGAAACTCAGAGATAGATCCAGTTACTATGAAAGTCTTGAAGCTATGATCCTCTTGCTGAAGGAAGATCTTGAAGAATCAAAGAAGCAGAATAACGAACTTCTCCAAGCTCATGAAAAACAAGAAAATAAAGTCCTCAATCTAAGACATCAGTTGGAAGAAGAAAGAAAAGTTGAAGAAAACATGAAGAAGCAGCATCGTGAAAAGGAAGAGCATCTTCAGGTTGAGGTAACCATTCTAAAGGATAAATTAGAAGAAAAAGATAAGATCTTACGATTTCAAGATAGTACTAAGATTTTGGATGATATTCTTAGTAGTCAAAGGTCTCCTGCTATCAAAACTGGTCTTGGTTTTCATGAATCTATTGAAGGTGAATCTAGTTCAGGAAATAAGACAAGGGACTCTACTGCAAAATCTGAAATGCTCAATAAGGAGATGAAAGGTCAATCTCATCATCAACCAAGGAAAGAAATTCTTCAAAGAAAATCTTTTACTCCTCCTATGAATAATGTTGAATGTTATGTATGTCATAATCTTGGACATGTTGCAGCCAGATGTAGAAGAAGAAGGTTTCAAGACCATCATGCAAAAAGATCATCACATTCAAGGTACTTTAATGGATATTGCTTTTTTTGCAATATGTTTGGTCACAGAGCTGTTGATTTCTATAGAAGAAATATGAGACTTGTAAGATGTTACACATGTAACAATCTTGGACATATAGCTAAGGAATGCAGGAACAAAATATGGGCACCATACCAAAAGGAGAAAACATCACCATCACACTTGAAGATGTGGAAGAAGAAAGAAGTATAGTCAGAAAGAGGCGGCACAGCACAACATACAGACATAACAGAATCAGAGGGAGCTGGAAGTGTAAAACTTCAGTGTCCTAAATCTCATATGCAAGTTTCTTAAAGAGAAGTCACGTATATACACGAATTGGTTATGGCATAGTCACGTATATGATTGTTTGAGGAAAGGCAGTAGGGACAGGTTCAGGAAAAGGATCAGTTATGATTCAGTTTATTATTTGCGCTGTTTGATAATGGTTACAATTTGCTGATGATGTGTGGAAATGACTTGATGGTTAGAAGTGTTTTGTTTCTAACTTGATAATGATGATGTCTTGATACTTCTTGTTGATATGCATGATCAGATATGACAGTAACCAAGATGGCACAGGTTTAGGGGGAGCATATGCTTTTAATGCATTGTTGGAATTATGGTTAATAGTCCTTAGTGATGATGCTTATGTGGAAAAATGATTCATCTTGCTATGATATGGTTATGAGTTGTTCAGATGATTCTTGGGATTACGTAGGTGATATTTAGATCAGATTTGTGGTTGATTCTCTAATGGTGCTTACATGGTGATCTTCATAAGGATAAGGAGCAGTACATAATTCACATCTTCTTTACTTGATGATGAGTCACTCATATGTTGTTGTCGTCATATGCATAAAGATCATATATTACAGTTACGATGCAGGATTCCTATTGTTCTTGGCACATATATGGATGAGGATTGTTGGCTAGATACATGGATGATTATTCAAAGTTGCATTGTTGGAGACATGATGATGATGAGTTCTTACCTATATGATGATAGGTTGTTTCATATGTTGATTGATGCAGATATTCCCAATCGATGATACATGGTTCATGCAGATCTGGATGGCTATGGTGTTTCTCACATATGATAGAATGTGAATGATTCTGTTCAAAAGGATGAGTTGATACGGACATACCTTGATGATTCATGCACTAATACAAGTTGCTGGTCTAGTTGCTGTTGACAAATGTTATGGAGCAGATCATACAGTGTCATTGTTGATGTTTATCATGATCTTATTTAGGTGTTTGGTCTCTATTATAAATGTCATGTATATCATTCGATGTAAAGGTCATATCAAGACTCATGATGTAATAGTGTGTCTCTATCTATTGTAGTCATTTGATGAGATCTCTTCAGGTCATATAATGGCCTATGTTAGTTTCCCCACTATGCCTGGGATGAATGATGTTATTCTCTTATGTTATCATATGTAAACTTTTGGTATATCACCAAAGTGATGGGAGATAGATGTATGTATGAGTCTTTGGTGATAGGAAGGTCATTTATGATGTATAGAGTCATGTTCTTCTTGTAGAACATCTTTTTGCAGACCTTGCTTACAGTCAGGGGGAGCATGAACAACATATTTCAGCAGAGCGGAGATTTCAGCATGTTCTCAGAAAGAGCATGGACAGATTGGTGCACCATGGCATATACAAAGGGGGAGCTCATTCAGAGATTTCAGTTGGTACTCAGGGGGAGTATGGACAGCAAAGGAAGAGAATATCTTGGTCCGCCCTTTGCCCTTGATGTCAAAGGGGGAGAGTGATTTGGTATTGTTGCCATCAAGTCCAAAGGGGGAGATTGTTGGCATTATGATGCATGTGTTGTACTTGATGGCAACCAACTCATAGAAGAACATCTCACTTAGTTATAACTAGATGAATCTTCAAGAAGAGATATCAGATGTGACTGAATGCCTGGGGTGCAGGACAGCTCAAAGGAATCAGATGATAGTTCTACGTGTGACAAGTTAGCTTTGCCATCAAGTCCAAAGGGGGAGATTGTTGGCATTATGAGACAAGTGTTGTCCTTGATGGAAAATCACTCAGATGATAAATTATAGTGCAGCAAAGTTATTTTCAAGTTCACGCACTTTCATGCAGAGAAAAGTTTCTTTCATGTAGAGAAAAGTTCACGCACTTTCATGCAGAGAAAAGTTTCTTTCATGTAGAGAAAAGTTCACGCACTTTCATGCAGAGAAAAGTTTCTTTCATGTAGAGAAAAGTTCACGCACTTTCATGCAGAGAAAAGTTTCTTTCATGTAGAGAAAAGTTCACACACTTTCATGCAGAGAAAAGTTTATTTCATATAGAGAAAAGTTCACGCACTTTCATGCAGAGAAAAGTTCCTTTCATGAAGAGAAAAGTTCACGCACTTTCATGGTTGGCTCATGGTATTAGTCCGACAGTTTTTGATCCTATGGTTTTGGTCCATGGTATTGCATCCAAAAGTGTTGATCTCATGCACTTTCATGGTTGGTTCATGGTATTAGTCCGACAGTTTTTGATCCTATGGTTTTGGTCCGTGGTATTGCATCCAAAAGTGTTGATCCCAAGTATTGGGTCCGTGGTATTGTGTTATTATGGTTTTGGACCATGGTATTGTGAAAGGCCTAAGACTATAAAAGAGGAAGGAGATCATTTGGCAAAGCATCATCTGAATTATTGAATATCTGATAAAGTGCTAGATCTGGAATAATGTGATTGGGTTATGGTGCAGATATGGATCTGAGCTAAAGAGGGATCTCACCGGTTGATGGAGAACAAGATCTAAGGATAGATCGGGATCAAATGGTTTGAAATGAACTATCTCTATATAGTTGATTATGCTTATTCTAGATCTGTATACTGACGCTTGTAATGATCTGAACTGGGTATAACTTAAGTTTGAAATCGCTACAAGTCATGATTGAATATTTATAGATCTGTACACGGGTTGGCTTTGGTGAAAGCACGTATGTACGCAGGTTTGGTTCATTGTAGTAGCGTATACCATTTGAGCTATGATGTTTAAAGTTACAGGTGGTTCAGGTTGTAAATGTGTTCTGATGAATGTTTAATGGTGTCAGTATTCTACATATTCAGTTTGATTGATTGTGTTGATGGATGAGATCTAATAATGGATCAGGATCATAATGACTCATATTTATGTGATCTAATGGACTAGATCGGGTTGCTAACACACATATTATCCTTGATCTGGTGATTGGGTGATTCAGAAGATTGATTGATTATGTGCTTCAATGATATTTTGATGAAACGTGGCCTTTCAGATTATGTGTTGTGCTTCAGGAGTATCCAGTCTGAAAATGTATGAAACGTGGTACCCGGAGGAGAGAAGATTGTAGGCCGGTGCCTACGTACTAGTATCTTAGCTAGTACAAGAGCAAAGGGGGTGGTAGCTCCCTTCCAGTAGCAGTTGAAAACTTTAGAGCATTGTAGCAGGTAGCAGCCTACGTACTAGTAAATGGATCGGCTAGTACAAGAACTATGGGGGTTGTAGCTCCCTTCCAGGAGAGACTGGAGAACGAGAGAGGGTTGTAGCTCTCTGCAGGTAGAAGCCTGCGTACTGGTATAAGACTGCACCAGTACAGAAATATTGTAAAAGGATTTTCTTATTAAGAAGAAGATTGAGATGACTTGCAGCAGGTGGTTTTCTCCCACATTGGGTTTCCACCTTATATCATGGTGTTCATGTGTGTGGCTTATGTGTGATGATCTGTTCTATTTTACTGCACCTGTTTGTTGTTAATATGGTTGATAATGTTCTAATGCACTCATTGAAGATCAATTAACTAAATCATAAGTTCACTGAA
The DNA here is from genome assembly GCA_031772625.1 of Pinus tabuliformis. NCBI lineage: Eukaryota > Viridiplantae > Streptophyta > Pinopsida > Pinales > Pinaceae > Pinus > Pinus tabuliformis. The sequence goes on from CM062815.1 coordinate 242,670,251, forward strand.
TATACGTGGGTATTCTTAACTGAAGCAGCATATATGAATCAGAGTATGGAAATGAAAAAGTTTTATTGACTTGATAATACTGATTCACCCCCCCCCTCTCAGTATTATTTCCAACACTTCCCTCCCAACATCTATACACTCAAGGCTCCAAGCAGTAGAAGAGCATCATACGTAGCCATGGGTACCTCTAACACCCACAACGTTCCAACATTTTTCCCTAGATTGATGACTTTTATGGGATGACACACCTGGACCCAACATGCCCCCAACCAACTTATTACTTCATGATGGATTGGAAGTTGATCAAGGGCCTATATGAGGATGGTCTCATACCTTGAGACTTGGGAGGGTGTGCACCACCTTTAAATGCGGCATCTTTGGAGCAAATATGCCCATTTTGACCACCTAAAGACCCATGAGACCACTTTTTTGCCCCAAGATGAAAATTGGGGTCCATATAGGAGCATTGATAGAGATCTAAGCACCAACCCTTAGGAGGTGATTTTATAGGGCTTCTACTCACCTCTTGGCACCAAGAAGCCTCAATGTTATACAAAGAAGGGCTCAGAGATGCACGATGTCATCTTTCTTTCACCTTTGACTCACACATGTGGGTTATAGTTATGTGTTCTCATTAGGTCAGATTGTGAACCTGCTTGATAGTAGCATATTACTTTATTGTTCTGAGGGGAATTAAACCTAAATTAGGAATCAAATTCCTTATATAAGTAGAGGATACATTCATTCTTGTAAATGATCACATCACTTGGAATTTTAGCTTTATTGATTAATTCAACCTCTTTTATTGTAGAGAATTTGGGATTTATGAATGCATTTTGACATTTGGAGCTAAATCATTGTCTTTGGAGATATTCTTTGGATCATTTGATGGAATTTTTTGCATGTTATCTTGTTAGTGTACCTATTTTTGAATTTTTTTCTTTTGCATGTCTAATATATGGAATAATGTTGAATATAGGTCTTGTTATTGTGCCCTAATTTATTCAAAATTTATTGAGCATTATCTAGATGATCAATTACATGCATTACTCATATGTAATAGGTTCATGAATGTCCCAATGATGAACTTTAATTATCTTTCCCATGAAAATTCCATTATGATTTTCATGGGTAAATGATTGAAATCTCACTACTAGGGCATCAAGATTTTGTGTTCTAAGAAACTCTTTGGTTGATATATCACATCATATACTCCATACTTCTAAGGAACAAGGGATTGGTCCATTTTGGGGGTGATTAAACTTTACTTTTATTCCTAAATTATTTCTCCTCTAATTTGGCCCCTTTAATGCCAAGCTGCTAACTGGGGCTTGCGTGAAAATCCCCATGAAAGCTATATTTGTGGGATTGGAGAGCCTAAACATCAAGAGGGGGTATTTTCCACAAAATATCTTCTTTTGGTGGGCATCCACTTCAATATTGTCCATAAATTTATTTTCCCTAGTTTTTTTTCCCTAAGGTAAAACCATAGTCTATTCTTGCTTCAACTTGGTGGCTTGTTTCTGGGTCTCATGTGCCTTGATATTGTTGATACACATTGTTGGAAATTATTTCTCTTTTCTTTGACATTCCGCCACCCAAACACTAAACCAATCAATCAAAAATTAGGTCTTGAGCCCTTAACCCTAGGTCCTTATAAAGAAAGAAATTTCCTCTAATAAGATCCCTAACCCTAATTTTCATTTTCTTGTAGAAGATCTCATTATGTCACCTTGTATCCTAACCCTAGAATATACATTAGGTGACCTTCTTACATAACATGACTCCTCCCATCAGTGAAAATCTTTAAAAGAGAAAGGCATTTTAGTTGTGGTGACAGTGGGCGATCACCCCATTATTGTCACTTCTTCTAATTTTAGCCTTGTAGGTTCCCCCACTTCTCCAAGGCTTGTTAGATTTAGAGGAAATATTTTTGGCACCATTGTCTGGGACGAAGTAAATCTACTGCTCTATAATTTAAAGATTTAGATTCATCCCTAATGATAAGATAAATCCTTATCTGGAAACTCCATTCGAAGAACGAAGATCTTCTTCTTCATTGAACATTAAAATCGAATGCTTGTACAGTGGAGCAATCATTTATCAATGCATTTTGAATCCCCCCCTGGCAACTCCCCATTTGTTTTCTATGCAATACTTGAAGCAATGGCTCCTTGGGATTTGCATGAGACGTTCCCTACTTTGGATGTCAAATAAATCCCTAGATTTACAAATTTGTGGGATGCAAACTATATGAACGATGTCCTTAAATTCGATGATGATCCTTCTTTAGCTGTGGATTATATTTTGAAAATTTTCAAGTATACCTTGGAGATCAATGTGGTTCATGATTATTCTCTCATATGGATATTCATTAATTCTTTTTGGGAATATCAAATGGATTGGCTTCAATGATGCAAACCAAAGAGCATTCCTTCTATTGGGGTATTTATTGAAGAATTCCTTAAGTATTAGCAACCAATGGGTCATGTTGATGATGCCATCTAAGACTTGAATATTTTCCTCCAAGAAGAATGTTGGGCATGGAGACTATTTTGTTAATGATTTAACCTCCACATGAGCATATACGAAACTCTAACATCATAGGATTAGGCATATGAGTGAGAAGGGGATGAAAATTATTCACTAAAGAAATTTGTTTCTAGGTTTGAAGCATGTTGATTTGGATTTCTGTGAAAAATGTGTTTATGAAAAACAAAAGAAAATTAGATTTATCAGTGTTGGGAAGGAAAAGAAAAGTGAAAAATTAGAGCTCGTGCATATAGATGTATGGGGATCTACTCATGTATCATCTCTCGGTGGCTCTCGCTATTATGTTATTTGTAATTATGATGCACTTAGGAAAACCTGGATTTATTGTATTCGAAATAAATCTGATGTATTTGATACTTTCATGAAATCGAAATATTTGGTTGAGAATGAGACAAGAAAGAAGAAGTGTCTCAGATCAGACAATGGAGGTGAATACTATAGAAAAGAGTTTGATAAATACCTTTCAGATCATGGAATTCACAAAGAGAAGATAGTTCTAGGAACACCACAGGAAAATGATGTGTCAGAAAGGATGAATAGAACAATCATGGAGTGTGTAAGGTGCATGAGATTGCATGCAGGATTGTCGTTACAATTTTGGGTAGATGTTGTAGATACTATTGTTTATCTAATAAACGTATGGCATTCAAGTTCCTTAGAGGGTGGTATTCTGGAGGAGGCATGAATAGGTAAAAAGGTAAACTACTCATTTTTAAAGACTTTCGATTGTGAAGCCTTTGTCCAAAATAATCAAGAAAATAGAACAAAGCTTGAGGCAAAATTAAAGAAATGTACCTTTATTGGATATGGTGTAAAATATTTTGGTTATCGCTTATATGATTATGAAAATCACAAAATCATTAGGAGCATAGATGTGATATTCAATGAAAAGGTCTTGTATAAGGATCAAATGCAGGGAAGGAAACAGGAAAAATAAAACAAAGAATATGCAGTTCTTGATGAGAGCACAGAAAAAGTAAAGGTGCGTGAAAATCATAATGATTGGCATCCACAACAACAACCACAACAAGAAAATTCTCCTTAAACACCTGAAAGTGGTGTTAGAATATCTACCAGGATAATTAGACGCCCTGAACGATACTCTCCTTCATTATATTATGTATTTTTGACTGATTCTAGTGAACTGGAAAGGCATGAAGAAGAAATGCAGATAGAACCAGGAAGAAGTGGGAGCAAGCCATAGAAGAAGAGATGGACTCCTTGATGCATAAACAAACTTGGGACTTAGTCAAGTTACCTGCAGGTAAAGCATCATTACAGAATAAATGGGTTTACAGGTTGAAGGAAGAATATGGAGGTAAACAGAGGTATAAGGCTAGACTTATGGTGAATGAGTTTACAAAAAAGAAAGGTATAGAATTTGATGAAATTTTTTCTCTTGTTGTTAAAATGAATTCAATCAGAATTATTTTAAGTCTAGTGCCAGTAGAAGATTTTCAACTTGAGCAGTTAGATGTAAAGACAACCTTTATCCATGGGGATTTGGTGGAAAAAAAATATATGCACCAGCCACAAGGGCATGAGGTCAAAGGGAAGGATAAGTTAGTATTAAAATTGAAGAAGAGCTTGTATGGTTAAAATAGGCTCCAAGGTAGTGGTATCTAAAATTTGATAGGTTTATGTCTGAACAAGGTTATACTAGATGTCACTATGACCATTGTGTTTATCTTAAAATCAAAATGATGGAAGCTATATTATATTATTATTATTATATGTAGATGACATGTTTGTTACAGGGTCTAACATGTAGGAAATAAATGTGCTCAAAAGAAAATTAGTAAATTCATTTGCAATGAAGGATTTGGGTACTACAAAACAAATCCTTTATATGAGAATAACCAAAGACGAGAAAAATCGCAAATTAACATTGTCTCGGAGTGAGTACATAGAAAATGTGTTGGAAAGATTTAATATGCAGAATGAAAAACTAGTTAGTACTCCTTTGGTTATCCATTTCAAACTAAGTAAGGAGATGTGCCCCAAGACTCGGGAAGAGATGGATTATATGTGTAAAGTTCCATATGCATCAACATTTGGAAGCTTAATGTATGCAATGGTATGCACAAGGCTTGATATTTTACATGTAGTGGGAGTTGTAAGCAGGTATATGAACAATCTAGGAAAAGAGCATTAGATGGAAATGAAATGGATTCTCAGGTATTTGATAGGTACCACAAATTAAGTATTATGCTTTGGTGGTTCAAACATTGCTCTATAGGGATATGTTGATGCAAATATGGTAGGTGATAGAGATAAGGGGAGGAGCACCACAAGGTATGTTTTTATTGTAGGTGGAACAAATGTCAGTTGGTTTTGCAAAATTGCAAAACATTGTTGCATTTTCAACAACGAAAGCATAGTATGTTGTTGCTATAGAGGCCAGTAAAGAAATTATTTGGTTACAACAACTTATGGATGAATTGGGAAAGAAGTAGGAGATGGGAAAGTTATATAATGATAGCCAAAGTGTCATTCATATTGTAAAATTACAAGACTAAACATATACAACTCAAGTACCATTTAATACAGTCAATGTTGGAAGACGGACAGTTGAAGCTGGAAAAGATACACACTAGCAAGAATCCTGTAGATATGTTAACAAAAGTTGTAACCATGGAGAAATTGAGATTCTGCTTAGTTTCAATTGGTCTTCAAGTATGATAGTGAAGATGAGAGACATTCGGGTCCAAGTGGAGCCATTTTCCAACAAGTGAAGCAACGATGGAGTTTATAAATCAGTCTCCAAGTGGGAGATTGTTAGGTACGGAGCCTGATTATCTTCCTAATTGTTTAAAGGTTTATTTTGTTTCAGTCACGTTGGATCCTTGTTCCTAACAAGGTGGAAACTTTGCTCGTTCAATCGCCATCAGGGGGATCAAGGGGCCATAAAAATAGATGAAAATTTTCCTTCTAAAATATTATAATTTCGTAATCAATCTGGGTCGTTCATTAGGTGGATGATCTGATGATAGAAGTTACATTAATTTAGGGTTTTTTCCCTAGAAGGTAACCCTTGATTTATATTAGGGAATTGTATTGCGATTGTGTGTTATTATTTTGAGTGAGAGAGAGAGAGGAGGTTATGTGAGAGAAAAGAGGAAATTATTGCAGATATGTTGTAGATTGAATCTCTTCATTTTGCTAGATAATATAAAAGGAAGGACCATTTATTTGTCTGTGGATGTAGCCCAAATTGGGTGAACCACGTATATTTGTGTCTCTCTTGTTTTATGCATTTCTATATTTGTGTTTCCACAATATTTTATATATTTCATTTAATTTCTAATAAAGAAGGCCTCCACAACCACAATGAATAAGTTGAATAATTCAATGTCATCCAAAGGAAAGTATCACCCTTGATCATCTTGATTATTCTAGTGATGAGGAATAATACCTTGAGCAAGAGTCCTCCTTGATTATCTATTGAGAACTTTAAAATTGATTTGAGATAGCCTAGAGGAATGTATGCCTGAGGTTACTCTTCACCAAAATTTCATGAGCTTGATTATTGAATTCTCCATTCTTTGTTTATGAGAGAGTATCTAATGGTTTAAGTGGGATTCCTTCTTTCCCTCATCCATAACTCTTTTTCTTAATATGTGGTCACCTTATTTTCCCACCTCCTATCTTATTATTCATCATGCAAATATTGTGAAGGAGGAAGCAGTATTTGGTTGCCTTATCTCATAATGACTCATAAAGGAAAAGGTTGTTATATTGACCCAATGATATGTTGGTTACATTGATTATATGACTATATTTAGCTCGTGCATTATATGTTAGAATCACATGCTCACATAGGTGCATTGCATATTATTTTCATGCTAATAACATTCATCTCATGTTCACATTTAGATTAGACCTTTCATTTATATTAGACTTTGCTTTCTATGTGGATTTATTATTTTCATACAAAACAAGGGTGATACCCTACACCCAGTGCACATGTTCCCAAACAAGTTTGTTGTAATGTGTAGGTTATAGGTCTATGGTCCCAGGAGATTGTTGGAGTTCTCATGAACTCCCCATTGTACATGGACCATGCACTCTATGGTAATCTCATGTCCCAGTTGGAGCTAGATGTTACCTACCAAAAGTGGGTGACCCCATTGGAGAAATATTTCTCCCATCACCACTTCCAGCTAGCAGGCAACAACCACTGACAACCAATAGTAACCAATGACGATGTTTCATTCATATCTCTACCACTTACATTATTCATATGTTTCCTCACCCATTTCAAAAGGGCACATTTTGGAAGGTGGGATTTTGATCAAAAGGTACTTTAATAATTTTTCTATTAGGTGCTTATGCTTGTTTGTATTTTTGGAATTTGGAATGGGTTATGGGGTGACCTAAAAGGAAGAGGGGTTTTGACCATCATCTTGTTCCCTCACTTTAAATGGAAGGTTAATATTTCATCCTAGTCCCTTGGAACCTCCCATAAGGGCCCAATGGCTATAGGAAGGGCACTACTTGGGAAAACCCAATTAAAATAACATAGTCCCATCTCTCCCTATTCCATACTTACAACTTTCCATTTCACATTATAAGCCCTATATTCCACCTCCCTTCTTTGGGTTCAACTAACCATTAATTATCTGGGATTTGGCACCAAATATCCTCATACCTGGGTAGGGTCAAAAATATGGCCCAAGGAGGTTTATGTAGCTAGAATAACAAGAAAAAGAAGAAGATAAAAATGAAAAATATGGTCGTCACATACACATTAACATATGAAAAAATTCCTAGCATGAGCTCTACCTCACTCATTATGGTTGTCACCTGGTTCCTGAGCACATGTTTCTCTTTCATTTTATGATATGGAACACTTTCACTTCTCAACCCTGGGTGGGAAATGAGTTGCCTCACTATTAATGGGGTAATAATCATTATACAACAAACAAAGCAAGCTCTAACCCTTTGAGTTATGAGAATTAATACAAAGAAAAATCAAGAAAACGTAAAAGGTAGACAAGAGGGATGGAAAAAAAAAGGTTGAGTTGGTAACTCATGCATCCACATTTGTTCCCTCCCCACATATATACACTCGAGATGAGGAGCCCATCATAGCTAGTCCCTTTGGCCATGAAGTCTTATCCCCTTTGTTCCATAATCATTCACATGAATCCTATCAATTCAATGATGGACAAAGGACATGTCACTTCCCCTTAGGGGCTAGAAACACTTAATAGGGTGGTCTACTAGCCACTCCTTTCTAGGTAGGAAACACCATTACAAGTTCAAAGCCTTATTTTTGGAAGTGAAACCTAGTTTGAAGTGTCAAACTACCCATTTATTTCAAGCTTCATTCAATTAGATGTAAAATTTATTAAATGTACCTAATGATCTAGTTGCTAGCACTAGTTATCATGTGTAATTGTCATGTGGTTCCATAGTCATGGCATGGGCAACTTAACTGGGGCCCAGGTATTTTAGAGGAACACATCAAATCTTGATATCCATGGGACTCTAAGCAGCAATAGATAATCATACTTAGCCACGGGTACCTCTAGCAACCAAAACATTCCAACATTTTTTCGTACACTGATAAATGTTATGGGATGATGCACCTAGACCCAACATGCCCCCAATCGAATTAGAACTTCATGAGGGATTGGTAGCTAATCTAGGGCCCAAATGAGGATGATATCATACCTTGAGACATGGGATGGCATGCACCACCTTGAAATACCCCAACCTTGAAGCAAATACAACCAATTTTCCCACCTAGAGACCCATGAGACCAATTTTGTGCCCCAAGATGAAAATTGGTGTCCACGGAGGAGAATTGACAAAGATCAAAGGGATAACCATCATGAGATGATTTTAGAGGGATTATAATCACTTATTAGCACCAAGAAGCCTCAAAACTAGCCCTCTAAGGCCTCACACATGCATGAAGTCACCTTTCTCTCACCTACGTCTCACGTGTGGGTTAGAATTATGTTTTCTCCTTGGATACTAGGTCGACTTGTGACCTAGCTTGAGATTAGCAAGATATTTTATTGATTTGAACTCCTCATATAAGTAGCAGACACATTCATTCTTGTAAATGATCACATCACTTGGAATTTCAGGCTTCTTGAGCAATTCAGCCTCTTTTCTTGTGGAGAATTTGGGATCTATGAATGCATTTTGACATTTGGAGCTAAATTCTTATCTTTGGAGCTATTATTTGGATCAATGGATGGAATCTTTGCATGTTATATTTTAAGTGTACTTATTGTTTAATATCTATATTTTACATGTCTAATGTACGGAGTATTGTTGAATATAGGACTTGGTAGTGAGCCCTAATTTATTGAAAATTTATTGAATGCTATATAGATGATCTATTGCATGCATTACTCATACATAACATGTGAATGAATGTCCTAACAATAAACTTTAATTATCTATCCCATGAAAATTCCAATAGGCTTTAGATAGGTAAATGCTTGAAATTTTGATTTTAGCCTCCTTAGAAACTCTTTGGCTCATATATCACACCATATACTTCATACTCCCAAGAAACAAGGGACTGGTCCATTTTGGTGGTGATCAATCTTGAATTTTATCCATAAATTCTCCTTCCCCTAATTTGGACCCTTTAAGGGCGAGCTTTCTAACTAGCGCTTGGTGTGAATCCCTAGGCACACTACATTTGCGGGATTAGGTAGCCTAAACATAAATAGAGAGGTATTTTCCAAAAAATATCTTCTTTTGGTGGGCATACACTTCAATCTTGTCATACACTTCAATCTTGGGCATAAATTTCTTTCCCCTAGTTGTTTTCCCTAAGTTAAAACCCTACTTTAGTCTCGCTTCAACTTAGGGGCTTGTTTAAGGGTTTCATGTGCCTTAATATTACTGATACACATTATTGAAAACCCATTCTCTTTGCCTTGACCTTCGGCCACCAATAAATCAAGCCCTAAGTATTATGCCCTTAACCCTATGCCTCTATAAGGAAATCTAACTTCCTCCAATAAGATCCCTAAGCCTAAATTGCGCCTTTTTTTGTAGAAGGTCTTATTGAGTCACCTTGTACCCTAACTCTATAATATCCATTAGATGACATTCTCACATGTTGGGCCTCCTTGCATCAGTGAAAATATATAAAGAGCAAGCGGTTTTGGTTGTGGTGACAATGGTTCATGACAGAATTGTTGACACTCGCTCTGGTTTTAGCCTTGTAGGGTCCCCCCCTTCTCTAAGGCCTAATAGATTTTGTGACAAAACTCATCATTTTAGAGAAATTACAATGGTAGAAACATTAATGGAAAAATCCAAAAGATAAATGGAATATAGAAGATTAATATAAGTGATATAAATCTAATTTTCGCTGGAATTAAATTATTTTATTTTTTAGTACTCAATTGATCACATATCATCTTACCATCCTCAATATGATGGGAAACTTGATATTTTTAATAAATATTTAGAAGGATATCTACATTTATTTTCATATGATAAAAAAACACAATGGGTCAAGTGGTTACCTTTGGCAGAATGGTGATACAACACATCCTTCTATACTTCATAAAAAAATGTCCCCATTTATGGAACTTTATGCATATGATCCTTCATCCATCACATCAACCTTGAAAGGGATCATAAAGGATCAAGTAGTGGAGGACCACATAGGGCACCAACAAGAGGTTCTCAAACTATTGAAGGATAACCTAGTTATGCCAAAAAATAGGATGAAACAACAAGTAGATCAACATCATAGTGAAAAGGAATTTGAATAAGGGGATTGGGTATTCGTGAGACTACAACCATATAAACAGACAACCCTCAAGCAACAAAATAAGAACAATGAATTAATACCAAGGTATTATAGCGCCTATAAGGGGGTGTAGAATATTGGAAGTGTGGCTTACAAACTAGATTTTCTCAGATCATCTTTGCACAAACACCCCAAACCTTTTTAGCTCGAGTTATGTATACCACATTTCAAAACCTTAGCCAAAATAGACTTGGTTAGGGCCAACATAACATGAGAATAATTTAATCAAATATATCATGCCTTGGGAGATCTAATCCAAATGACTTGGATTTCTTTTCAATTTTCCTGATTCGTTGGCCCTCATGGGTTAAACCATTCAATGCTCATGATTGCATGTCGTGACCGCGTTCTAAAAAAACTATTCCAAACGATCTAGAATCTGGGTCCACATTCATATAATGGATATGAAAATATATGGGTGAATTGCCTACCCAAATTATTTAATATTGATTCCATCTCTAGGGTGTTAACCGTCATCCCACATGATCTTGTGTCAAGACCATGTTCTTAAACAATCAAATCTAATAGATCCAAAATCCATGTCCATGTTAATGAAGATACTTTGAAAAACACTTAAATTACTAGATGCCCATATTTCTTTTTATTATTTGTGCTAAATCTACAATCAGGGTCTAGTGAGGAGGGTCCACTTTTATATAAGTGGATGCCCTAATACCCATAATAGTTTGTAACCCTTTAGATCTAGGATTTAAACATTGAGCCCTCAATACCTTGAGTTGGGACCACATCTTAAGCATTTATTTTAATAGATTCAAGGTCAAGGTCCACTGAAGAGGGCCCTCTTATATACAAACTAGATGTATTAATACCTAGATTCTTTCAAAACTCTTTAGCTCTTGGATCTAAACCATCGAACACTGTTAAACACACATGGACAGCAAAGATATGAAAGATAAAACATGCAATACATTTTTATTAACATGATAGTGATTGTGATGTATGAAATGAGAGTGAAATAAAGTTTGAATTGTGAAGCTGGAGCTTCACCTGTTGTCGCTACGGTCGGCTCCTTCTTGCTTGCTTTCTTCTGTGGGAAGTTCTTGGCATAGTGCCCATGCTCGTGACAGCGAAAACACTTAAATTTCATCAAGTCCATCTTCTTTCCACCCTCCTTGCCTTGGTACTTCTTTCCCTTGGCCTTCTTTGCCTTACTCACTAAGGAAAAATCCTCTTCCAATTTCTTAGAAGAGGTCCCATCTCTGGTGTTCTATCGAAACTCCTCTTGTACCAAATCCAACCATAGTCATTCCCAATCTGGCAACTTCTCCCCCCACTGAAAGGGTCTTGATAACTATGCCAACTCTTGGGAAGTCCTAGAAGATATAGGCTCACCATATCATACTCGAAAACAGTGATTCCAACACTTCCAAGTTCATCCCGACAATGATTGAACTTGGTTAAGTAATTTGGAATTGAGTCACCCACCTCCATCTTGATTTTTAAAAGTTTATCTTTTAGTGCCAACTTCCTATTGTCACTGTTGTTTTGGAAAAGGTCCTTCAATTCTTTCCACATAGCATTCAAAGTTTCCTTCCCGTAGATACTCAAGGCAATGTGGTCTCGAACTCCCTCGAAGATTATCCGCCTCGCCCATGCCACACGGTTCTTCCATTCAGCCAGATTTTGAGCATCCGATGTTGGTGGCTTAGGAATATCTTGATCAATGAATTCCTTCATGCCATTATCCTCCAACACAGCCTCCATCCTGTGCTTCCATGCTATATAATTCTAGTTGCCATCTAAGGCATACTCGAGCCGCAAATTGAAGAACGACATCTATTGATCCTAAAGCATGAAATGCAAATTCGAATTTCACCTTTAACCCTGAACTCAAAACTTTGAAATCTCCTCTAGTATATTGTTCTCAGCTCTGATACCATGTAGATAATTTCTATAAATCTAGCTCTAATACCATGTAAAATTTCATGTATATTACAAGCTCATGCAATGTACTAAAGCAAAAGATAAGAATCTACTTCTACTTTCAACCAGCGGAAGCCAATAGATTGATGAAAACAATATGAACAAGAAGAAGATAAATCAATGGCACATAACACAATAAGTATCTAGGGAAAGCCTCAACTGAAAACCCCCACTATCTGTATTGCATTAAATCAAAAATCCAAGATGATAATACAATGCTTGTTCTCACAAGAACAATCCCAACACTCAGTATGATCAATATCCCTACTCATAAGCAATCTCAAGCCAATCTCTAGCCTCTTTTGCTGCTCTCCAAGCCCCTGATTCCTTGCATTGTTCCTTTGAGAATTAACCCATATTTAAAGTGGCAAATCCTTCCTCAAAACTATGCAATCCATTAGGTCATCTTCCTGATTGCATGCATGATATTTACAACTTAATAAATCATACAACTGATAGTACATTGTCCCTGCACTCTAGTCTCAACTGGGTCTTTATCAGAATCGACATGCACGAGTTTCTGATGAGGGAATATCCAGTTAACTAGAGTGACACTCGTGGATGCACTAATGCGCCAACTGACTATTAAATCTCTATTAGTTCCACAAATAGTTTGAAACTAATTTCACTGAACATAACTCAATAAACTGAGTTATCTATTTACAACTCATAATTAAACTCATCCTAGACCCCTAAAACTTAGGGAGAACATATACATGGCTTCCAAAAGACTTCCAACTTGAAATTACTAAGTTAACTAAGTCAAATTAACTTAGTTAACTAATTCAAATTAACTTAGTTAACTATTACAAGTTGCTATGAAAAAAGAATTACAATTTAAATTCACAATTCAATTCAAGGACAAATTAAATTGGAATTTCTGGATTCTATTTTTAACATTTCTTGTTGATATTTTCAACAAGTATGAGGTTATTCTTTTGAATCATGTTCCTCTACTAGGTTATATTCTTCATCATGCAACTTGAACTAGACTATGATGACTCTTTTTCACTTGGTGGGGCTTCCTACTTGACAACATATTTTACTTTTCTAAAGACAACATCTCGACTATAAACAACTTTCCTAGTTTTTGGGTTCCAAAGCTTATAACCTTTTAAATTGTCTTTATAATAAATAAATATGCACTTTTTAGCTTTATTGTCCAACTTATTCATATTTTCCTCTAGGAATGTGTAAATAAGCATCACAACCAAAAATTCTAAGATTTTTAAGAAAGGGTTTCTTACTAGCCATGCCTCGTGTAGAATATTGTCAACCAATGTTTATGATGGTTATCAATTTACCCAAGTAACACAAAATATTCACTACTAATACCTAGAATTCTTGTCTTAACCTAGCACTACCAAGTATGCACCTTGATTTTTCCATCAATGTCTTGTTTATCCTTTCTGAAACCCCACTTTTTTGAGGTGTGTATGGCATATTCTTCTATCTTTCTACACTGCACTGCTTACAAAATTCCTCAAACTCATTTATGTATAATTCTCAACCATTTTTCTATCATCAATACCTTGATTTTATTCTTTTTTGGATTCTCCACAAGAAACTTGAGTTGTTTAAATTTCCCAAAAACATCTAATTTCATCTAAAGGAAATAAATCCATTTTTCCTTGAGAAATAATTTATAAATGAGACATAGTACACAAATTTTCCTAGTGATGGAATAGGTACATGTCTAAAAACATCACTTTGTACTAACTCTAAAATTGCCTTGGCTCTTGTAGTTTCTATTGAGAACCTTACCTAATTGTATTTTACCATAAATCTGATGTTCATAGAAAGCAAGATTAACAATGCAGTTAGACATAACTTCAACCATACATTTACTATGTAGTGCTCAAAGGCCCATCTCTCGACATACTCTAGTATTTAATGCTACAACAATATATTTTCTCTAGAGATAATAGGGATTTTGACAACCTCATCTCTACCCTCGAGATTAATGGAATGGTTACACCCATCACTAATAGTGCTTCTCAACATTATATACAAAGCTGCAATCTGAACTCCCCTCAGTAACACCATGTCTCCTTGAATCGTCTTGCAAGTTTCCTTTTCAAACATAGTAATTACACTTGCATCACTCATCATGTTTACAAATCAAGTTTCTATCCAACCCTACAATGTGTCGAACACTTGGGAGTGTTCTAGACCTTCAATCCTTAAGCATTGATTCAAATTTTCCTCATCCCTGTGATCCTAGATGCCAAGTTGTCTCTAAGGATAGTGTCACCTCCATCATACCTTTTCATATTATCCAGATCATTCCCTTTAGCAGACATATGAAAGGAGGCACTTGAGACAATTAATCATATGTCATGATAAATAATTATATACATTTATATACTTGATAAATGATATGAATTATCAATATTGATTATGACACTTAACCTTAAGTGTGTCAAAAAATCAGACTGATAATGAGAAGTTTTATATTTAACTTAGAGACCAATCAAGTTAATCCTTTGTATAAAAATACTTTAAATTTATTATTTACTTTTAAATTTGAATTTTATAAATATATTTTAAATTTGTTATTTACTTTTTTAATTTGAATTCTTGCATTGAGAGGTGCTTTACAATCCAATATGAGTGGAGTGTCAGATGAGATGTTGTAGTAAAGTGTTAGATCAAAATAAATAATAATAAAATGACAAAATGTTAGCTTAGTTAAAATAGCAATAAAAATAATAGGTTGTTCAATTCAATTTGTTAGATTGCAATTTTTTTTTATTAATAAAAATTTCAAACAATTTCTTTAAAAAATCCATAATGCATTTGGGGTGGCAAGTGCAAGGGGGCAGGGGTTATCTTTTGCACCGGAGGAAAAGTGGAATCCACCTTTGCTTAGAGTTTATAAAAAACCTCAAATAATTAGGCTAAAGCCTATGGTATTTTCCAATTTCTCACCTTGGATAAGGCCTGAGGTTTCCCTCTATTATAATTGCCAAAGATTCAAAAATCACCATTGACTATATTCGAAAAGGTTCTCCCCCAAGAGATTTGAATCTCCTCTCCTCTTTTCATCATATAAGGTTCCTTCTAGCTCAATTTTTGGATATTAGTTTCTACCACATCCTCTAACATAATAATGGTGTTGTAGATTAGATGGAAAATCAAGTTTTAATCATGGATCCAAGATCATTATTGATAAATGATCACCTTTCTCATTTTCCTTCCCATGATTTTGAAGGAATATAGACAAAGGGAAAATCGTTGCACCCTTAAGGGTCATTATGAGGAATGAAAAATTATTTAAAATTGGAGGGGGGGGTTGTTTGTCTCATCATCAACTCCCTTGACATCCACATGTGGGAATGATTAGGAACCCCCATAGTGGCCATATTACACTCAATGGGCAATCTTAATGAGACAATATCACCCATTGTGAAGTAAATTTGATCATGATGTATGCAACATGAGGATTGTAGCTATGAATTCCTGCAAACTTTCATGGAATTTATCTACCCTAGCCTAGTGTAGGAGGGGATCGACCTTCAGCTAGCACGAATTTGCATTAATGCACTTGTGGGTTGGTGAGTAGGGGAGTTAGATATGTGACTCCATAATCATGGAAGAGGGTGGAATAAGGAGTGGAATGTTAATCTTGGGCATTTTAGATGGCTTCACCCACTTCAGCCTCCATGGGATAAATCTAGTGTGGAGTTTTGTTGTTAGGACCTTCTAATCCTTGATTTATCCATTCTCATGTTTCTAAGTTTCTTGGTGGTCATTCCTACTATAAGAATGATTTATATCTAGAGAAGTTCAATTTATCTTTTAATCTTCTGGTTATGGTGGCTACTCTTTCAAGGTCTATTTTGTGATCCTCTTGCAAGGATTTGCTTAATCTATTTGGGGTTGGACTTACTAAGGAATTTACAAAAGTTGGGGGAAGTGGGGTTTGTCTCTACTCCTTTCACTTGTGTGTATAAAGTTTTGTAGGTTTGGTTTCCCCTATTCATTGTCTACTCCTTTGAGCTCTCTTGGACCCACTCCTTGGCTAATTCTCTAGTCCTTTGTTTACCTAGAATCTACTTTGCACCTCCATGTAGTTTCATGTATCCTCAAGTGTGTATCCTTGACATATTCGCCTATTGTTTGGATGTCACTTTCTTGTCATTTTGTGTGATACATTAAGAATTGAAAAATTATGGCCCAACAAGGTCAGGGGAAGGTTAACCATCATGTTTGGATGGAAAAGCTCTGTAATTTACAGCAAACCCATTTTTATTTGTAATTTTAGCAAATCCTAACTACATCTTCTTTTATAGTAGTGTTGGACCTGTTGGAGGAACACATAGTTTAGATGAGTAGCATGGAGGATGAAATGGCTTCTCTTTTTCAACAAGTGGTGGATCTTCAAGCCTTACTAAGTCAATTACAAATGAGTAATCTTTGAATTTTCTCGTAGTCTTGTTTGTTCTAACTTATTGAATTTAAATGTAATCATGTCCCCTATGGAAGATTTAATCATGGGTCAGGAGGGTATCTCCCCTTCTAAGGTTCAGTTTGCATTGTCTTTAGGTGCATCAAGATTTAGACTTCATTTTGGAGAATTTATGTATCTAGCATAGTCCTTTCTTGCAGTGCTAATGTAGGCACCAACTAGACATTATTAGTATTTGAGTTGTGTCTTTTTTAGAACCTTGGAAGCATAAAATTCAATTTTTTTACCCTTTGTTGTATGGACATGCTTCCAAACATAGATTTATAATAATAGTATTTTTCTATTATGGTTTTAAAAAATAAATAAATTCATAATGCATATTTAAATAATGATGATTCATATTCATGTCCATGTTATTCCATAACTTCGTGCTTAAACTTAGTTAATAACCATATGAAGACTTAAATGCACACACACAATAATAATAATAATAATCCAATTTTAAGAGCCGAAGTTCGAACGCGCTGGTGATGGAGCTCTTCCGCCGCTGTAAACCCTGATCGCTCCCGCTCGAGCTTGGCAGCCCTGCTGCCGGGCTTGCAGGCCCCCTCGGGCTCCCCTTGCTGCGCCCTCCTTGCTCGTTGCTTCCTGGGCCTCCTGCCCGTCCCTGGCCCTTCGTGCTGCTCTGAGGGCAGCTCTCTTCTGCCGCTATTTCCTTCCCTGGGCCTCCTGCCCCCCTCCCCCTTGCCCTTCGAGGTTCGTCCCAGCCCGATGGATTCTCATTCTTCTCAACAGACCGATTTTGAGAAAGCCTTTGCATCTCTAGTTCCTGAGAATAACTCTGAAAAGATCCGTCCTGCTGCCTCCAAATTTATTAAAAAACTTGATGAAATCCCGGAAATCCCTCTTCCTCTCTCTCTTCCAAGGAGATCGGCTGTAGCCTTAGCTGAACGTGGATTGGTTGGCCAGTTCACGGGGCTATGGCCCTCCCCTCGAACTGTTCAACGTTGGGTAGAACGAAATTGGAACGCCATGGTCCAAGGAAAAATTGCCATAAGGTTCTGTGGAAGAGGCTTCTTCACCTTCCTTTTCGAGTCAGTGGAGGATCGCAATCTAATTTTCAGGAATGGCCCATACTTCATGGACACAAGAGGCCTTTACCTCAACCGCTGGACTCCGGATTTCGATCCAGAAATGGATGTACCCAATGCAGTCCCTGTCTGGGTTCGTCTTCCGCATCTGCCGCTCCATTGCTGGGCTGATGAAACTGTTCGAGCGATTGGGAATGCGATAGGCAAATACGTGGACAGATCTGAACCAAAGGAAAATATGTATGCATGCACGAGGATCTGTGTGGAGGTAGACTTGGGCAAAGGCCTTCCAGAGGCAGTCAAACTCAAAGTGGACCAGTGGACGCATATTCAACAGGTGGACTATGAACAACTTCCCTTCAAGTGTAAGGTATGTCATGAGTACGGTCATTTTGCCAATAGGTGTCCTAAATCTAATTCAGAAGTCGCCAATAATAATTCTGAATCTCATGAGGAAGCATGGGAAATAGTAAGGAAAAAGAAGAAATCAAACCCTCCTCCTGAGCCTGAGGTACCTCACTCCGGAACTCCTCCCTCACCCCCTGTCTTTCCCTCGTCCTCCAACCCCTTTGGATCCCTTGCTTCAGAGGACCTCCCATCTCCCCCTCCCTCCCCCAAAGGCCCCAGAATCCCCTCCTCTTCCCCCCTCCAAGCATCCCCTCCTCACTCAGTGGAAAGGAACTTATCCAAAGACAAATCGAAAGTGTCTGATGATGGCCCACATCCTGATCAACCAGTTCTAATCCGCGCTGATCCTCCTTTGATCTCTTCGACTCCATCTCAGCCAGTCCTCGGATCACAGCCCATCAGGGCTACCAGAAGTTCCTCCAAGGACCTTGGTGCATCTGGCGAAATCCACAAGAAACCTGGACCAGGTAGAAAATCAGCCAAGCAGCATCGGGAAGAAAGTACGCAAAAGGACATAGCACTAGGGATACAAACTCCTATGGACTCCTTCATCACAGGTTCTCAAGAGAATGACACAGTAGCTAAGGAACCTGAGAGGCGAGCACCTCTCCGTTCGAAAGTCTTATGATGAAGCTTTTATCTTGGAACAGCAGGGGTATGGGGCACCCCTCTAAATCAGCTGCCCTAAAAGACCTCCTCCTTTCAGAAAGGCCTGAAATTGTTCTTATTCAGGAGACCAAGCAAAATCAGAATGATATGCAGTTAATTATAGAAGCGCAAAAATCCTTCACAGGGACCAGTAGCAATTCCAGAGGAGCCTCTGGAGGAATCACAACTATGTGGAATAAGCAGAAGTGGAACTCCAAATTCTCTGTCCTCAATCCAAACTGGATCAGGACCAATCTCGTCAACAAGGAAGAAAGCTGTGACTTAATTATTTTCAATGTTTATATCCCCAACCATTTCCGGGAAAAGGAACAATGTTGGAAAGAATTAAAGGAAGAAATTGATAAGGAGCAGAATTCAAATATTATTCTTGCTGGAGATCTCAATCTAATTCTCCACGCAAATGAGAAAAGGGGGGGTACCTTCACACCTGACCCCTTTAGAAGGCAGCTGGAAATTATCATGGCTGAACACGAATTGATGGACATCATTCCAAAAAATAGAAAATACACTTGGAACAATAGACGCCTGGGTCCAGGTAACATTATGGAAAGGTTGGACAGAATTATGGTTAATGTTTCCCTGCTTTCCTCCTATGCAGCAGGCCACACCAAAATCCTTAGTGCCACAGCCTCAGATCATTTCCCCATCTTATTAGAGCTGGACACCCACGCTAATTTGGGACCCATTCCATTCAGATACAATCCATTGTGGAGAGACAGCCTTGAGGCCGAATCAATTATAGAAAATACATGGAAGAATCACGTGGAAGGCTCCCCAAACCACATTTGGGAAACCAAACTACGAAACACAAGGAAAGCAATCAAGGATTGGGCAAAACTCAGCTACCAAGAACCAGAAAAAATAAAAGGAAAAGTGCAGCAGAAATTGGAAGAGATACATAAACAAATAGAAGAACATGGATTCACTAATCAGCTAAAAAGTAAGGAGTGGGAAGTGCAGGGACAGCTAACACAAATTAAGAGGGCGGAAGAAATCAAATGGAGGCTCAAATCACGAGAGATATGGCTGAAGGAAGGTGATAAAAATACGGCATATTTCCATAAGCAGGCCACAGTAAAAAAATCAAGGAACATTGTTACTACTATCACAGACAGTCAAGGTAGCCAGCATGATGACCAGGATTCTATTAAAAGAGCAGCCTTCCACCATTACAAGTGCCTTCTCACTGAAACTCAAGGCGCCATGGACTATGCGGCTTTTCTTCGACACCTTCCAGGAAAAATCTCAGCTGAGGAGAATGAGAAGTTGAATAGTGAAATAACAGAGGAAGAGATAAGAAAAGCTATCTGGACTCTTCAACCAGATAAATCTCCAGGCCCAGACGGTTTCTCTATTAATTTTTACAGGGACCATTGGCACTTGATAAAAAAAGATTTCGTAAAAATGATGAAAGGAATCCAAAGAAAAAAGAAAATGGGAGGTTTCACAAATTCAACCTTTCTTGCTCTCATTCCTAAGGAAACCAGGCCCACTTCCTTTTCCAGATTCAGGCCTATCTCTCTGTGCAACACTTCTTATAAGATTTTTGCAAAAATCATAGCAGCTAGACTTCAGCCCTTGCTCCCTTCCATCATATCTGAAAATCAGGGGGGCTTCATGGCTAACAGGCAAATACATGATTCCATCTCCTTGGTCCAAGAAGCTATCCACTCTAGCACCTCTAGACAAGAGAAAGGTTTCGTCCTCAAGCTTGACTTAGCCAACGCTTTCGATCGAGTAAGACACTCTTTCTTGTATGCTGTTATGGGAAAAATGGGCTTTAACCCTGAATTCATAAGCACCATTGCTGCATGCATCTCTGGGCCCTGGATCTCGCCTCTCATTAATGGCCGCCCCTGTGAAGCTTTTCAATCTTCAAGAGGACTAAGGCAAGGATGTCCTCTCTCTCCCTATCTTTTCATATTGATGGCAGAATCCTTCAGCAGCAACCTCGACCACTGTCGAAGAGTCGGCCTCATCTCTGGTATCAAGTTCGGGAATGGAGTTAAAAACATTAATCATTCGCAATTTGCTAATGATACCCTGCTTATTGGTGGGGCTTCCACCACAATTGCAAAGCGTTTCAAAACTCTTCTTGATCAATTTATGGAGTGTTCTGGAGGAGAAGTTAACATTCAGAAAAGCTGCATATATGGCTGGAATATCTCCAAACAAACAGCTCATAATATTGCTAATATCTTTGGAGTAGCATACAAAGAAACTTGGGATCACTTCTCCTATCTTGGGATGCCGGTCACCTTGGGTGCTCTAAAAGCGGCTACCTGGAATGAAATAATCGACAAAGTCAAAAGAAAGGTTCAGCAATGGGGGACTCAATGGCTTAACCCAGCGGGCAGACTAATCCTTCTTAAATCAGGTATTTCCTCCTTACCTTTATATCGCTTCACTCTTTACCAAGCTCCTGCTTCGTTCCACAACAAGCTAGAAATTATCCTCCGGAATTTTTTATGGCAAGGAGGAAAAAAAGAAAAAAATAGACATAATTTGGTCAACTGGAAAAGTGTAATTCAATCTCCAGACAGAGGTGGATTAGGAATCAGAATGCCCAAAATTCTAAACCTAGCCTTTGGGATCAAAATGGCTTGGAGACTCATTAGTGAACCAAAAGCCTGGTGGAAACAGGTCATGGAATGCAAATATCTCTCGGATCATAGACAAAGACTCCTTGAATCTGATATCCCTTTAAGAAACTCCACCAAAATCTGGCAACTATGCAAGAAAGCAATTCCCAATCTTATTCAAAACACCTCAAAGATTCCGGGAGATGGAAGCAGTATCAATTATGCCACTGACAAAATCATGGGCCTCCAACCCTTAAACACTGTCGATGAAGCCATTCCCATCATACATTACCTTCACAGCAAAGGCATCAAAAGGCTGGATCAAATCTCAAAATGGGACGCTGAATGCGGTGCTTGGCTTAGCTGGGAATTCCCAGCTATTCCCCCAAATCTGGAATCTAGTTATCAAGCCCTTCTCAAAAATCTTCAAAACAGAGCCCCTATCAAAAAAGGAGCTTTAGATGGGCTTAGATGGGATCCCACGGGCTCAGGTTACACCATTAAATCGGGCTACCAATTCATCTGCAACAATACATATCAGGCCCCGGTCTGGAATCAATGGAGAATAATTTGGAAGTCTGAGGCAATCCCAAAGGTCAAATTCTTCATTTGGCTGCTGCTTAAGGGCAGAATTCTCACTTCGGAAAATCTGAGAAAGAGAGGGATACATGGTCCTTCAATTTGCCCTAACTGCTGCTCTGAGGAGGAAACCATCCACCATCTATTCCTTGATTGCGCCTTTGCAAAGAAATGCTGGACTATCATGGCCAACCTGGGCAACATAACTTGGCAGCCTCAACAAAACATTGCTGAGACAATCCAGGATTGGAGGAGGAACTGCCCCTGGAAAGACAAGCGGAGCAAGATTGTTAAAAGAACCTGGGACATCATCCCCCACAACCTCCTTTGGAAAATCTGGCTAACTAGAAACAAGAAAATATTCCAAAATAAAGAAGGCAATGTCTGGAAAACAAGTAGCAGTGCCCATCTACTGGCTCAGGAGACGATGGCTGTCAAAATTTCGGGGACAATTAAAGCAACAGATTACACAATTGAAGAGAGGCTCATGATCAGGTATATTCTAGGCAGTCCAGGTCAACACAATGGCATTCATAGGAAAGCCATTAAACCTCAGCATAAGATCAAAGATTGGGAAATAAGGCTTACTTCTCAGGAACTCAAAAGATGGCTAAGGAGCAATAATTGTCCAATCCTATTTTTTGACGGAGCCTCCAAGTCCAATCCAGGACCAGCAGGCGTAGGAGGTATCATTCTAGATGAATCAGGAGAGGAAATATGCAGCTATGAATGGAGTTTAGGGGAAAACACAAATAATAATGCTGAGGCCCTTGCTCTGTATCAAGGATTACTGCAATTAAAAAATAAGGGAATTAAAAACGCTCTTGTCCTAGGAGATTCCTCAGTCATCATTGGCCATATGAATCATTACAGGACCTCTGCAAACAGTAGTCTTCAGCAGCACCTACAACGCATCAAACTTCTCATTGAAAACTTTGAAAAAATTCGATTCTGCCATATCCTCCGCACTCACAATGGGGAAGCGGATAATCATGCTAATAATGCAGTCGGGCGCCAGGAAGGGGCATTGAGGCACAGTCAACAAGCCTTCTTCCAACCTCTGCCATGAATCAAGTCAATACTGACAATCCTCAAGCGCGCAAATACAGTAAGCGTGTGAGGGGTATGGTAAATTCTGCTCCAGGGTACAGCTTGAAATGCGTATACAGTCACACCCAGGATCCGCCTTTCAGATCAGCTGAAATCCCAAGTAAAACTCATAATCACAGCTACATGAAGTGCTCAAGCCGTCACGCTCAGGATGCGATCTTCAAGACAGTAGATATCCTAAGCAAAAATCTTAACCACAGCGAGAGATGGAGGACGGATCCTGCTGTCACAGTGAATCGTTCTGGAGAAATAAAAAAAAATCTAATAATCACAGAGAATCCGATCTATGATAAGAAACCAGGGCGTTGTAGATGGCTTCGATCTATAAATTTGAATCCAGGAAGGCATCCTAATGACATTCAGTGCTTCGATCAAGAACAGCCCCGTGGAAGCGAAGAAGGCGCTTTGGATCAGTCAACAAGGAGATTCCTTGCTCTGGTATCGGTTCTTTTCTCTCTGTATACTCTTACTTTAACCAAGCTTGCGGTTTTTTTCAGGATCAGATACGCAGGGAAGCCAAGAGCCTTGGAGCCCCTCCTTCTCCAACTTCTGCTTCTCGCTAAGTGCCCTTGCTGGCTGTTACCCTGCCTCCCATCTTGCCCTTCCAGTTTGCATCTATCTGGCTCACCCCCCCTTCTTCCTTATCTTCTTCTTCGGATCGATCATATTCAGACCCTTCCCTCTTATCGTTCCTCCCTCTTGCAAGAGCGTTCGGTGGGTTTGACCTGCTTTAAACCTGCCCCTTTCAATTCTGTCATCCTCCCGCGCCTCCCTTTACGGCCCCTCCCCTTCTTATCCTGCAGACAAAAGGAGTCTATTGAACATCTCTGTGAACCCGTCCTTCTTAGAAACCACCTCATTTTTAATATGGCTCGATCTGAGCAATGCTTTCATTGCCGCGACCTTCAGGCGGAATTTGATGAGGTCAGAGCCCAGCAACGAATTCTAGAAGATCAAGTGCGCAATATGGAAGGTAGGCATGTCGAGCAGATTCGAAGTCTGGAAGCAAAATTCGAGGAGCAGTTCAGAAATCTCCATACCAAATACCGCACAGAAATGAATTTGTTTCTCCACAAGGTTCACTCTCTTCAGGAACAGTTTAATGGGCTCAGCAACAGATGTATCCATGCTGAGGAATCGCTGGCAATCCTAAGGGAAATTTTGGAAGCAAAACAGAAAGAAAAATCAACATCTTCAAGTGCAAAGCCGATGGAAGCAGATCAGCACCCCGAGGACTCCACAGCGAGAAATATCAGCCATATCTCCATTGGCTGATTATGTATTGCAAATGCAAATTTTTGTGTCACCAATTTGTCCGGATTTATAGTAGTATTAGTTCTTTAGTAGTCAGAATTTTCAGAAATCAATTTCAGGATAGGGAACCCAAGCAGTGTCTTTGGAATTGTAACGCTCTTGAAGCATCCTATGTACGGCTTTATGCCTTATCTCTTTTTTCAATCAATACATAGCATCCGACCTTGTTATAAAAAATAATAATCCAATTTTAACGTCACAACCAAGCATAGTGATTTGACTTCCAAGTTTACAAAAGCGTACATACTCTACCTCTTAGGAGAAAACATATGCTCTTAAATTATAAAAGTTATAAATTATACATCTATCTTATATATAAATTAAAATAATGATGATTCATATTATTAATCGTGATATCTTTAAAAAAACATATTTAAATTTAGTTAATAAACATATAAAAATGTAATACTTATAATAAACTCTTTATACACACACACAATGTGTATAATAATCAAAATTTATAAAACATGTGAAAGAAAGAAAGCACATATTTATGTAAAATTATGTATTATGAGGATTTTAATATAATTAAAAATAAGAATATTTCTAGTATAAATAGTATTATAAAGAATCAATATAGATTCATTTTAATTCTAAATTTACCAATTGTTGATAGGAATAAAATGTATAAATTTGGAAACTTTTTTACAAGTTCTGCATTCAAAAGAAATTTATTTTTAAAAGTTGGATCCTTCTTGACTCTTGATAAATCTGAAATTAAGTTAAAGTAGATTTATAATGACAATTTTAAAGCAAGAATAAAAACCATACTTAGTATTTAAATTCTTTTGAAAAAGAATGAATTAATATTTAGTTTAGAATTCATTAATATATAATAGAACAATGCACAGTGAGACACATAGTGAAGTTTTATGAGTCAATGGTCAGCAAATTTTTTTCCAAGGAAAAAATCGTAATTTTATTCACTCAAAACAAGAAAAAAAATTACATTTTGTATATGCTAAAAGCGTTAAGTAAGATAAATCAAGTAGCTTATGACCAATAAGAAGGGAAATTATTAAAAATTACAAAGAAAAATATGAAGTTATGTGTGATAGTAATCACTAAAGTTCACCTTTTTGCGAGCCCCTTGGATTGGGGTCAACTAGAACCATTGCCAATTCATTTGTTGGTATATGCAGTGGGTTTTCTTCATTTAAGTTTGAGCTTTCAAATACATGAGCTCTTTTTGTACCCCTTGTCCCATTTTCTAAAAGAGCCTAATTTTTTTGTTGATCTAATGCATGATTCTCTTATATTTTGGTGTCATTTTTCCCATGGGAGGCAATCCCATTTTGAACCTATGCATCCACTTCTGCTTGGTTTGGCGAAGCCTCCATTGTTTCCTCTTCTTCTTTTTCTAAAAGTTGGGGATTTGACATCCGCCAACCTTTTGATTTGTGTGTCTGCCACTTTTTTGTTTTTGAGATTTTTTTTGCCTGCGGACATGAGTTCTACAAATGTCTTGTTTGGAAGCATGTTCAGCATCTAAATGTTGTATTCTCATATTCTAATACTTGTGTCCACAAAAATTTGTATGTTTTAGTTGGATGTGATCAAATATACCTTTACTAAGGTCTATTTCTACACAATTATGGCAAAAGTAAACAACCCTTGATTTGTTATTTCATGATCCATGTTTTTGAATTTACCCAAGGTATTTCCAATTTCCTTTATAACCTTGCAGTGCCAGAAAGGGAGGGGAAGATTTAGAAGTCGCAACCATGCCGACATTTATAAAACCATCATTTTTGTGGCATCAAAATATGGAAACCATGGGGTGATGAAGAGCCCAACTCTTCCCCAAAACTAAGGCCCATCATTTAAAACTTTGTCCATGTCTTCCTTAGAGTCAAATTGGACTATGAAAACATTTGAAGCAGAAATAGATGTCACAGTTTGGGGTCCAGGAAGAAAAGGCCCATTGTGTAAAACATCAGATTTGGGCCAGAACCCATTGAACCTACAAATAATAGCCTTAGATTGGAGATCAAAAAAAGATAGTCAACCTCTGGGAGATTAACCTTCATGGCAAGAACTTGTTTCATTTGTTCCACAATTTAGGGTCCTGGGATGTATTGGGGTTGATCTGCTGGAATGGGAGCCTTCCCTTGTGTCGCATCATTGTAAGAGGCAGATCCACTGGATTTTTTTAGATCCATAGCTCCTCCTCGCAACCTCAAGTTCAATACAATGTTTGAGCTCCTAGAAATGTGATAGTATTTTAGATTGAAGAAATCCTGAATAATCCTCCCTTCAAATAGCAGGAACTATGATATTTCAAGAATATCCAACCTAGTTTCAATGCACTGCTTTAGGTTTATTACGATGTCGTAGATCCCAAACCAAAATATTGTGGACACCCCAATGATGTTTTTAATGCATATCTTGAATGTATCCAAATTTGCCCTTCCTTTATATCAATCAAATCAAAGCTAAGAGAATAGTAGTGATCTTCATAAGAAATCAAAAACCCTTTGTGCATAGACCCCTGCATCATTGGTACTCGGAAACCCATCCATACTGAACACACCTTAAGGACCAGAACAAAGGGAAAAAAGAGGTTGAACAACCTTCTTGAAATGTGACCTTGCCATGTCCTTTCCAAACTTGTCAAGCCACAACCATGAAGAGGGTTTTGATTTGAATGTGTATTCTTTGGTCCTAGACATTGGACTCTTCCTTAGTGCGCCACTCCATTGCATACCCTCATGAACCATAGACAAAGATAAATAGGGAGATGACTGTATCACAATAGACACAACCGAAAGCAAAACTTATCCAACGCCATGGAGGACATAATCAACGACTACCCCACACCTAAGTGCACCTGCAATTCTTGTAGCAAGATCAATTTCAATAACAATGACATAAGACAAATTTGCATTGAGAAAGTAAACCGTAATGCACCATGAGAGATCCATCTTCCAACCCACTTCCAATGGTTAGCAATTGTTTTATTTCAAAATGTTAAAAAATTAGATGAGGAATCCATTAAAAAGTGGATTTATTATTATTATTATCATTTAGTAAGTTAAGTTTTCATTACTTTAAAATTTCAAAATACACCATCCCAATTAATACAATTCATACTATTATCGTCCTTAATATGCCATGAGGGAAACCAAATCTGTTGACTGATAATTTAAAAACAAGTATCAAAATAAAGTGTTTGGTGTTGAAAACAACAAGTACTATCAGAGACTAAGTTACACAGAGAAGCAAAATATACAAATTACAACATATCATGTGATCAAGAGTCTGAAGAGGGCATTGGAGCAGGATCATAGGCACTTGTACTATCAAGAGCATAAGGTTTGGTCTCACATTGAAGATTACTTTCCAAGTGAGCCAGTCTAACATCCAAGCTAGTCAAATATGAGCACTAATATCATTGCACCCACTTAATCTTTCTCAAGGAAGAGATGATCTCATTTCAATCTTCATCCTTCTCTTTTAAGACTCTGCCAATGGAGGGTAATGGAGTTCGAATACTAACTCCTTCCCCTGGCATGACCAGGGTCAAGAACCCAATTGGCTACTTCCTCCTAGGATTTCATAGTTGGAGTATGTCTTGCGGTCATTAGTGGTGAGGGTTTCAAGCTAGAAAATTTCTTCGTGGATGTCAGGAGGAGTAGCAAAATAAAATATGGTTGCAGCTTCTTGGGCCTAGGCCTAGGTGCGTGATTGGCCTTGCGAACCTCTGCCCCCAACTCCCCTGTGGTTGCACATGCATTATCAAGGCATTCTACATCAATATGGAAAAGATCAAGCAAGACAAATGTCCCACAGTAGACCTAGGCTGAGGAGAATGAAGCTAAATGGAATGAATCAAAAGAAAAGCTAGGAGATGCATATAATTTGGGATAGAAAAAGTTGGTAGGAATAGAAAGGCCAAAACACCAAAGACATAGGCAAACCCCTCTAAGCAAGGGCACCCTCACACCAAAAAATCCAAAGAGTAGGTCATACTAAACCCTCAAGAAATTAAAAGAAAACCACCAGACTTATGCCATAAAGAACCTATAACACTAACAATTGAAAACATAGATATAGTGATAAGTTGAAAACATGCTAACACCATCCCACTTTGTCAAAGCCAAAAAATTCTCAAACATTGTGTGCATGGTGGCACTGCCAACATCAACCACCTTTAACCCCAATGAATTTTGTAGCATGTCATGGCATGAAGCCTCTACATGCCCAGGTTATGACTCTAGTACTAAATCCAACATCCCGCACGAGTAGTTGAATCCTCGGGATGCAAAGGTCAAATTACTTGACATGTAAGCCCAGGTCATTGCCACTTCAATTTTTGGGGCAAGCAACCTAGTCTCAAAAAAAGGTCAAGAGTCACACCATGGTTCTACAAAATTTCCTCCAAGCATAGACCCAACACTACTAGATAGTCAAGACAATAGTCTCACTAGCGATGGAGAGGGAGGCCAGGCATACCATATAATCCAGAGAGCAGAGTTTGGGTTATCAAGACAAGGTAACATAAGGAGGTTTACCATCATAGAGAATGAGGAATAAAGGTTCACATGTGTTATATATACATGTGCTATATATTGGGTGGGTTAGACACGCTACCCCCTCTTAAATGTTATGAGAGATGGCAAATTGTTAAGTACCCCCAACCTCTATTACCACATTACTCTTCACCTTGATCAAAGGATCTTTTAAATAAATTTTTATTATTTGTTTATTTAAATATTTGATTTTGAATTATTTTAAAAATAAATTAAAATTTTTAAATATATATATTTCTCTATAAATTTAAAATTTTGAAAAACAAATTATTCACTTAATAATTTATTTTTAATTTTATCTATATGAAATTAATATTTTTTTAAAAGTAACAAATACAATAGAATATATGATTTTATTTTTTTTAATTAATTTAAAAATAAAATATTTTCTTGCCCTTATAACTTGATATTTTTAATAATTTTTCAAAATTAAAACATAGCATAAATAAATAAATATATATAATATTCTTAATAAATTAACTAACATAAAATATTGTGCTTTATGTAAAGGATTCGAACCCTATATTTATTAATATAAAATTAACCCAATATTATTAAATATTAATCTTTTATTAAAAATATTTCAATATTAAACCATAAATTTAAAATTTATATCCCATATCTTATACTAGAAGTTATGATAACCCAATATTATTAAATATTAATCTTTTATTAAAAATATTTCAATATTAAACCATAAATTTAAAATTTATATCCCATATCTTATACTGGAAGTTATGAAAACTTTAAAAGATTCTTTAAAATTTGATAACAAAACTGAAAAAACAAACAAAAAATGTATTGTGCACAATTTTAGTTACAATTTCTAGTAATTAAATGTTCTTCTATCCACCATTAAATCAAACCTCCCAAATTAAAAAAAAAAAAAAAAAATTTAGATTTTAATTTTCTACGCCTTTATCTTGCTATCTTTATTATCTTTAGGTTTTAATTTTCTACGCCTTTATCTAGCCATCTTTATTATTTTTATGTATCACAAAAGCGCACCTACTTCCGCTCAGACAGTTGCAATGTGAATGCAAGAAGGGAAGGAAGCCTTTTTGCCTCAGGGGTGAAAACCACATAGCGAGAACTTGAGGAAAGGGGCTTCACACCCAGCGGGATTCGAACTCGGATGGATGGTATTTTTCACTATAAGAAAAAGGAAAGAAATGATGTGCATGCAAGTGGGTTTTATCTTATTGTATTTCGTGTTGGAATCTTTGCTTAGATTTGAAGTTCAGTTTGTTGAGTTGGGTTTGGCTTCTTATGACGATGATGGCAAGGCACTAACTTTCCACCCGTCTCACATGTGGGTGAGTTGGTAGGTAAGATGATTCATGTCTCAAGAAATGATGTGCCACTACCTACAAGAATGTGAGAGAAGTTTTCCCCTTGTGCACAAAGTCAATAACCATCACTTCTTTGAGCCTTGATATAATATCACAAATATATATAAATAAAAATAAATAAATAGCCATGACTTTTCATAGATTTGATATAATATAATAATAAGTACAATTAAATGTGGTTGTGTATATTAATCGCATGCAAAATTATATTAATAAGGTAATTGAAAAATATCAATAGAATTAATAACATAGATGTAATATTAATGATAATATTTATAATTATTAAGCAAAGTCTTTTGGTAGAAATTATATAACAGAAATTTTTGGTCAACAAGTGTGGTTCATCATCATGACCAGATGAAGAGGCAGACCATGGCAAAGGCTTAAATAGAGAGCAATGTAGAGAACGACACTTGTTGGTTCGAAACGCGTCGGCCAAAAATTTCTCTTATGTGATTTTTACCGAAAGACTTTGCTTAATTCATTATGGATCATAGAAGCTTGAATACAGAAATTTATATTCATATTCATTTTTTTTAAGGGTGGTTCATTGACACTAAGTGGCCACTACATCCATGGGAAAATGATTAACCAAAAGGGATCTACCTGTCAACCAAACTAGCAATGCCTAAAACCTTAAGGGTGTTGAGGAGATTTGACCCTATGACCTCCTAATAAGTGAAGTACTTAACAACATGAACTCAACCAATTGAGTTATCCCTTGGAGTTTATTCATAATCATAAATATACAATAATTATTATTTAATAATATTCTTCATTAATTTTAATGTTGTTATTAATTAATAAAAATTTGTTTAATAATTATTAATTTATTTTTATTTTTATTTATTCAAAAAATTATTGAATAAATAATTATTTAATAATTTAAATATTATTTTTTTTATAATTTATATTATTTTTTGCTAATTTAACCAAAAAGTTTTATATTAAACCCAAGGATTAATATTATAAACCCTATGAATAATATTATACCCTAAGAATATGAACTCTTACATTACTAAACCCAAGGATTTGATATTATAAAACTAAGGGATTAATATTACAAACCCAGCGTATATAAAGCCTAAGAAAACTATTATAAACCCTAAAATAATCATGGTTGACCATGATGAACCATGGTTCATTTTCATATCGAGACAATCTTTCACACAATGCGACGCTCGACCATGGTTGATTTTCATATGGAGACAATCTTTGTCACAATGCCACATTGCACCATGGTTTATTTTCATATTGAGAAATGACAAATGATAAACATCAGATGTTAATCATGGTTGACCATGCTTATAAACCCAAGTGATTTATATTAAACCCAAGGTTAAATATTATATACCGTATGAATAATATTATACCCTAAGAAGATGAACCCTTAGATTAATAAACCCAAGGGATTCATATTGTAAACCCAAGGGAAAAATATTAAACCCAAAGGATAAATATTATAAACCATAAGTACAGAAACCCTAAGATAAATATTCTAAACCCTAAAATAAACATGGTTGAGCATGGTTTACGATGGTTGATTCTCACATAGGCACAATCTCTGTCACAATGAAACATTAGACCATGGTTTACCATGGTTGATTTTCATATTGAGATAATATTTGTCACAATGTGACATTGGACCATCGTTAACCATTGTTAACCATGATTATAAACCCAAGGGATTTATATTAAACCCTAATATTAATATACCCTATGAATATGAACCCTTAGATTAATAAACCCAAGCGATTGGTATTATAAACCCAAGGGAATAATAAGCCCAAAGGATCAACACTAAAAGCCCAAGGGATTTCAAACCCAAGGGAACAATATTAAACCCAAGTGATTTATTTTATAAACCCAAGGTATATAAACCCTGAGATAAACATTATAAACCCTTAAATAAACATGGTTCATTATCGTTGACAATGGTTCATTTCCATATCAAGAAAATCATTGTCATAATGCGATGTTCGGTCATGCCTAACCATGGTTGAGCATTATGGATTTCCATATCAAGACAATCTTTATCAGAATGTGACGTTCAAGCATGATTGATTCTCGGATCGAGAAAATCTTTCTCACAATGCAACATCGTACAACCTCCTTTTCATTATTATTTCTATAAAAAAAAGGACCCTATAAAAAAAAACAACAACTTATTTAAAAAGAACCCCTTCTTTTTGTAAATAGTTTGTTTGTTTTTTTTGTTTTTTTTAATATAAATCTCAAAAAAAAATTATAACATAAAAATTCACAAAAAAAATCATTATAAAATATGAAAGTCGGAGGTCAGCCCTATGTTTTTGCTAAAAACAAATCTCTTGTTCCCGACCTTCCGACTGTTGACTATGACGAGGTCGGGCTTCATACCCGAACATATTAAAACAACTTTCTTGGCACTCGACTCCCGACGTTCGTCTTACCCCGACTACGCTGCATGTCAGGGTCAGCGTCACCCCTGCTACAAAGTTATACGTAATATCATGTCGATTTCCAACTACCCAATTGGCTTCTGCCGTGACTACAAATAAAATATTTTATTAATTGGTTGGTGTGTCAACCATCATTTTCTTTTAGTTTTCTTTTGTTTTTTCTAAATCAGGTCGTAAATTGCAATCACTTATGTTTGAATAAAACCTTCCCCGACCTTGGAACATCCAACCTCTCGATTTTCACATGAAATCAGTTGAAACATCTCATCACTTTAATGAAAAATTAACACCTTTCATGGGAATTAATTGTTGCTCATCCTGAGGGTTTAAATAAAATTTAGCAAGTTTCCTACTTTCCACTTTCTATTTTCCAATGTGTTCTTCACACCCTACTTACACTACTTGCCTGAAACTTCTCTGTCATTACAAAGAAACAACTTCAAATCAACTCTAAGGCTTCTAATTTATAGTAAACATGCACTCTGATAAAGAATTCCATTAGTAAATTTGATATTCCTTAAAGAAACCTCAATTGTTTTTAATTGTTTTTCAAGGCATAAGATGGGTAAGAAAGGTAAATCTACCATGTCAAAGAAAACTATCCAACAAATTAAGGAATGACTAAAGGGAATAGAAAATCCGCAACCAGAAGATTACAATGTCAACACAACTTTGATTTCCGATACCACCTTCAAAACTCAGATGGTAGGTATCATGATCAAGTGGGAACAAATTTATAATTTCTTTGAGAATAGAAGCTGGTTAAATTCAGAAACTTGACCATGGAGAAAAACACTCAGTTTGAAAAAATTAGAGGAACAAAACTACACAGAGTCGCTGCTAGAGCCAATTTTTTTCCTTACTATGACATGATTGCATGGGTTATGGGACATCTGCATATTTCTACCCTCATTATAGTAGATTGCATTAACATTGTTATAACCTCTTGGAAACCAAAAATATTTTCAGCAATCTATAAGCTTAGTCCTCCCAAAGTTTTCTTAACCGCTCAGTTTCTGGATAATTTCAACAACACAGTATTCAAGAGTTGTGAAAGGAATTATGATAAAGTTGTTAAACATTGGTTACGAGAAGATAGAGAAGGGTTCAAACTTAAGTCATCAAAAGAATATCATGTTGCCATTTTCAAAAGACCCATTAGGTTCCTCATCAAAATGTTGTCCTGATTATATGGAGAGAAAGACCCTGAGCATTGCAAGTTGCAATGGATGGCTTTAATACACAGTCTACTCAATGATTCAAAACATTTCAATTGGGCTGGCATTCTTTCTCATAATTTAACATATGCCCTAAAGTTATCGATTTTATCTCCTCCGAGATATGAATAGATGTTTTGCATGTCAAATTATATTATGGATATCATAATTGCTTATGTTTTGTTTCCTTCGATGAAATGGAATTACCTACTTGATCACCAATTGCCTATTCAGAATTATGCCCCTATTTTGTGGGAAAGTAACTTCAAATTCCATTTTTATGACATTTGTAATTATGTGATGATCCCTTTCCATGAGAATTTATTAGGAGAAAACCCTCCTAGGGTTAACCAAGCCCTTAAGGAGGCGTTAGAAGAAATGTGAGATTGGTTTGTGGAAGAATTATTCACATATATCAGAGTATATGGAAGTGAAGTTGGCCCTCATCTTCTTCCTAGATATATTCTAGAGAGGATTGCTTTAAGATAGGTAGCCAATCAAACTTCCCTTAATGGTCAAGCTCAGAAAATGAGAAAACTTCAAAAGAAAATATGGTCGAACTTCCCAATCATCTTTGGAAAAACTTGCCTCAAGGATTGAGGACATGCATTTAAGGAGGTTGAAGAACTCCACCATGTTTGGTTTTATTCATTTCCCCTTTATGATTATGATCCTAGAAGAATCATTAATGAACATTATAAGGTTGTCAGCTTCATCAAAACCTACACACACCAGAAGACTCTTTTTTATGAGATTTTCATTGATATTGATAATTTTTAGCAAGATTGTGAAAGAGGACACCTTTTGAGTAGGGAGGATAGAAGTAAATTGCAAGAGTTTAGAGAAAATATTTATGAGGACTTCCTTAAATAGAAGAGTCTTCATACTAACATTCGAATTGAAGAGATGAAATCTCTTGAGATTCTGAAATACAATTTCAATCACATCATTTCAGACCCTCTTTCCTCTTCTGAAAAAATAGTAGAATCTCAAGTTGAAAATGTTCCTAATGTTTCTTTTACAGCTCCAGAGACAAGCACAATGAAATCAAACACTATTAAATAAAAAGATCCAGATAGCTAGATAGCCAGATAGACCAACAAGGTTAAAGGATCACAGAAGTCAAATGTCAAAAACAACAAAAACTAGAGAAAGAACAGGTAACAAAAAAGCAGAGTTCCTCTTCTAAGAGTATCGCTATTATTCATAGTTCAGATGACACCACTTAGGCAGATACAAAATCCAAGAAAAATGATGAGCACATAAAAAATATGCTGATTGATATAAATAAATATGAGAAAATTACTAGCATCCCTCAGTCAACAGTGACCGATTTCTTTGTCAAAGAAAAAGAGTTTGTTGAGCAACAAGAGAAAACCATTGAAATTTCTATTCCACGAACTTCTCATGACACTTCCATGGCTCCTATTTTAACCAAAATTCATCTCAATTCTTTTTTATTTAAACCTATGACCGTGGTTGAAACAGTCCCTGTTTTATCCTTGACTGAGTATTACTTTAATGTTAAAACTTAGTCAGTTGTGAGAAGAAGAAAAGAATGTTTGAAATTTTTGAAACCATTTCAGAATTCAGCTGGCAAGTAATAAGAAATGTAGATGAAAAAGTTGAAGAATCCTCACAGGCTCTATAAGCCATTATTAATTATAATCAACACCATGTTGGTGAACTTGCCACAACCTATAAGAACAATTTGCAGAAGATCAAAGGTCTAGAAAGTGAAATAGAAAATAGTAAAGCATTTAGTGAAGAAAGTTGGTAAAATCGTTCTGCAACACTTATAGGAGGGTTCGCCATTGAAAAAGAAAACTTACAAAATTAATTTCAAAATGAATTGAAACACAAGCATTCCGCAAAGATCGATGTAATAAAAAAGGGACATGAAGACCATACTAGAATATTAAAGGAAGAATCTGACAACAACTTCGAAACCATGACAAGAACAAAGAAGGAAGAAATTGAAACTCTTAAGTTTCAATCAAGTCAAAGTCATGAAATAGAAGATAGTCTGAAGATTTTTAAGGTGCAAGAAATATTAGTTAGTCAAACATTGAAGAAAGGTTGGGCAAAGTTTTATAAACAAATGGATAAAATTTGTAGATTTTATCAAGATACTTTGGATCTTGAAGAGAGAATTGAATCTTTAGTCGAAGAAGATAAGTACATTAAAGAAAAAATTACATCAATTCTTGAATGGGAAACACAACTTCAGTTTGAGAACATTTCCAAAGTCTCTAAAATGAATAAAAGACTAATGTACGCTTCTTTGAACCAATGACAATTTGAGGCCAAAGAAATCAAAGAATGCATCAAAAGGACCATTGAACATTGTCTGTCAGTATGGGAGATGGGAACAAATTTTATAAAAGAATTTGATTTATCAAGATCCAAACCATTGAAAGAAGCAATTTATGAGTCAATGAAACATGATATGAAAGACAACACCACAGATGCCTAGGAATAATATCACAAATACATATAAATAAAAATAAATAAATAACCATGATTTCTTGCGAAATTGATATAATATAATAAATATAAATTAGGGAGAAAGGTTTAAAGTGATATTATAAATATATTTATAAAATTATGAAATAATTATATTTTAAAAGAAGCTTGATTTGATTGATTTTTTTTAAATATATAAATTAAAGTGGAATGTGATATTTGTCCACGGGGTTTTGGATAGACGATGATGTGAAGTCACTAGTTCAATTCCCCGCCCAATCAGGGTGATATATTGGACTTGATGAAGAATTAGTCCTCCCAAACTTACCAAAAATAAATAAAAATAGAATGTAATATTTAATAATATATTTATAAAATGTGAAAGAATTATATTAAAAAAAAAAAGACAAAAAACAAAAAAAACAAATAAACAAACAAACAAACAAAACAAAACAAAACAAAAACAAAACAAAACAAAAAACTTCATTTCCGTATATATAGATTAAAATGGAAGAAAATTATTTTTGAAACATGTAATAGGATGCAAGTTTAATGTTCTTTGCTTAAAAACTTTCTATTTTTGAATTGTTTTTAGAGGATCTAGTGATGACTCGTGTATGTGTTAAATTTGGTCTTTTGTTTGAGTAAATTAAGCATGGTTTATTGCCAATGAAAATTTATTTATGAGTAAATATGTCTGTTTTATAAAACTAAAATTATTTAGTTTTAATAATCATTATTAAAAATCGATTTAAATACAAATTTCAACTTTTTTTTAATATTAAAATTATAAATATTTTTTAATTGATAATATTTTAAGTAGGTTTATTATTTTTTTTTCTAGGTAAAGTCTACTTCTATATTAAGGTAAGAAAAATATTTACATGGTTTACATCATCCGAGGGGGCCGTGGCCCGCCCTCTAACAGTAACGACCTGGACAGACTATCGATCCACTGAGACAGAGTTACAAAAACTTGTCCATTTGAGTTCCTTGGACATCAGACATTTTGAACATGGACAGACAAAATACAGACCCTTTTTACTTCATTGACTCTAACCTTTAACGGGCTAACTATACTGACTAGAAACAAACAGCCATGATAAGGCTGAGAACTAGGACTGAAAATAACCGAAATGTGAACCAACAAA
This sequence comes from Pinus tabuliformis, assembly GCA_031772625.1. NCBI lineage: Eukaryota > Viridiplantae > Streptophyta > Pinopsida > Pinales > Pinaceae > Pinus > Pinus tabuliformis. The sequence continues at coordinate 242,707,866 of CM062815.1, forward strand.
GACATTAACAACTGTGCAAAAAACGTTGAGAAGAGCACCCGAGTAGGTTCAAGTTGGGTGGTTGGGCGATGCTGGCGGCTTCCCCTGCTGCGGATTGGGCGGATCGAGCCATATAACGAACTCATCACCAATCTGAAGTTGCCCATCCGAACCCGGTTGAATGGAGTCATGTCCCTCGTCTCTGCCCTGAGCACGATTGAACGTCGGCGGAATTTCTTGCACTGACTCGGCTTGGGCCGAGTCCTCCTGAACCAGAACTTGCTGAGGCTGAACAATCTGCTCTATGGCATCCAGGGGACGGGGCGCACGATAAACCCTGCCATGCATGTCCCCCAGGAGTATATCGCTGCCCTGGATGCTTGCTGAGGCAGGGAAGACGAGGAGGGGTCTTCAGGTGCCGCTTCCGAAAGATAAACTGAGAAATTGACAATTACATCAGACTGGATGAGTCTTCTAGGAATTCTGAGGCGGAATGTCTGGTATGTATCCTGCAAAACCAGAAACTCCTCCTCAGAACTGGATGACGAGGGGGGCACAACAGCCATGGCAGCGATTGGGTGCGGCTCCTCCATTTCATTTGCAATTCGAGTCCCTGATCTACCACCTCATCGAGGCACACCTCTACTACGCATCATAGCTCCTAACGCAAGGGCTTTGAGGCGCTGCTCAACCACCTTGATTCGGCACTCCGGAGAATTCCCTTGCCAATTTCCAGCGTCGAGTGGCTTGCCCTGTACATTGCAAGTCTGGGCATTCCTACTAAATAACAAATTCCTTGCAGTCACCGTAGGCAGAGGGCATGGCTCCATCATGCCTGAGCGCATCGAGTCCAGAGCAGCCTCGCTTGGCTTGAATGCGCCGTCCTCCTTGTTCTGAACCAACTTAATACCGTTTGCCATGAGCATTGAATTAAATCCTGTCTTCATCGCTGGAATGTACATACCTGTCCTCTCGGCCTTGTCACAGATGTTGAGGCGAGTGCTTGCCTTAATGGCACGTAATGACACCCGCATCCGGGTGTAAGTAGGTTTATTATTAAAATTATAAATATTTTTTAATTGATAATATTTTAAGTAGGTTTATTGCCATAAAATAAATATACAAAGTCACATTTAAATTAATCTAAGCTAATATTTTCCACATAGATTTGTAGAGGAGTGTGAGAATTACATAGGATGCAACTAATATTTTTCACCTATATTTTTATAGGAGTGTGAGAATTACATAGGATGCAACTAATGAAACATGCACAAAGTACTTTTTACTACATGCTATACTTTGAGCATGGACTTGTAGTACCTTATTACTAGAATGCAAAATTTTATGAGTCTAATGTAAAAGAATGCAAAATTTTATGAGTCTAAAATGTAAAAGAATAACAAACACACCTTGGAGAAGGACTTGACAACAAATTGTCATACGTTTTATGACATCAAAAATAATCGTAAAACACATAAACATGTAATTTATAGCATCAAAAATATTAAATTAAAACATCTAGACATGTACTTTTATAAATTGCCTCTCCTAACCCATTAAGAAGTGTGGTGTAGACACATATACATTTATGACTAAAGAGTCTATCCTTTAATATCCTAGCCTCACTACTTCATATGATGGGGAAGAGGAGACTTTATCGAGATAATTCAAATCTAGAAAGAGAACTAAACTCTTTATTGGTAAAATTATAAAATTCAATTAGCTTAATAGTAGATTGAAAAAAAAAAAAAACAATCTTTACTTGAGAAACCAAAATAATACTACTCATCTTGAAATATTGTAAAACAATAAAACTATACACACAACCTCTAAGCATATACAAATTTGGCTTGTTAATCCAAAAGAATGCTACTCCTCTTGAAATATGGTAAAACAACTAAATTCTACCAAAACATCTAAGCATATATCAAAAAAAAATATTCTTATATTGGAAAATGTAGTAGATAAAAAAGCCAAATGAGTATATTATTGTAGTAAATGTCTCTCTGATGTTAATAACTTTTTTAAATGATAACGATGAAAAATTACAATTTTGACCATAAAATTTTGACATTACGAATAAATTTTTATGAATTTTTAACTTATTTTTATTGAAACAATTGCAATTTTAACTATCAAAACTTATAACTTTAGTAATCCATCACAAATCTATCCAAAAAATAAAATATATTTCAGAAAGATACATTAAATTTATCATCTCTATTAAAAAATCCAAAAACTAAAGCACAGTTACTTTACAAATAATATATTTGAAACAAAAAGATAGGTTAAAGTTTAATTAACAAAAGGAATTTAATTAATAAAAATATTGTGTTGGTTGGGAAATAAATAATAACACATTTTAAATTTTTTATTTTAATTCTAAAATAAAAATTATATCATTATTTCAATACAAATAAAATTAAATAAGTTTAGTATGTAGCGTTGTTGTTTAGTACCTACTTTTTATGTAAAAAATAATTGATAGTATAAGTATAAAAATTCGCCTCATGCCTATGCATAAAGATCTTAATTTTTTTTACTTATTAAAACTTATGATTTGCAAGGTACCATTTGGTAAGCGACATTATAATAGTTTAAATCTTCGTCAATTTTGAAATCTAGGTTTCTACTTTAGAATATTAAAACAAATTTTCAAAATATTAAAACAAATAAAATTGTTAAAGTTTTTAAATAGGGAGATTTTAATAGTTGAATTCACAAAGTTAAGATTTAGTAAGTGTTTAGCTAAAACAATGAATTTTATGTTTTGCATTAAAATCATTTATAACAAAAATTTACACAACAAATGGCATCAATTGGCTTTTGTTTGTTATCTATATTCTTAAATAACTAATGCATCTACAAATGTTTATAAGTCTTTACCTTGCATTATTTGACAACTTGATATTTCAAGGCCTTATATGACTCCTACACAAGTTGCCTATAAAATCAAGCTAGCTATTAAAGGTAGGTAAAAATGTTTGAAAGAAAAACATATATAATATTAAATGAACACATAATTAATTATGAAAAAGCATTTTGACTTATGGGCATACCAAAGTGCTATAAAGATTTATAATGGAGGAGACCTTGTTTTTTCTTATCAATACATTATATTATTTTGAAATATGTTGTTTTTTTTTACTTTAACGGTTAAATTGCATTGATAGACGGCAAAACAGTTGTCGCGTACTTGGATAATACATCACTGTTTGACTAAGAATTTCTTGTTACACAGAAAGGGGTTTTGCGCTTTGAAACAGCAGGAGGTGTCGCCTTTGAGGTCGGACCACGATTGAAGATGCTTGCCTTGTCTCTGCTCTGGAATCAAAAGCTTGTAATACTGCAGTTGTTAACAATGAAGACCGGTGCCCTCACGCACAGCCCAAGATGCCACCAACCGACCTATGCCCAACTTAGGTTGAATCCTTGACGAATTACGGGATGATAATCCAATATGCTACAACAAAGCCCTCGGTGCTCATACCATAATCATCAACAACTATAGTGCATACATAGAATGTACCCTTCATGCAATTAGATCAAACCTGGAACTTGTTGTCTACTTGTCTTCAGACATTCACTCTATGTCAAATGCATCTAATGAGGACTGAGCTTCCAGTGCATCTAATGGGGACTGAGCTTCCATTGCATCTAATCATTTCTGTATTGATTTCCTACCAATGGATCCAGGTGCGAATGATGGGCAAACTGTGACAGGAACAGTCGATCAGAGAAACCTGAGAATAGCCTGTTGCAGAAGCCCATTGTTACTAGTACAGGTGCGATCCCCCAGTGCAGCAGAGTGAACAGATTTGCTGAAAGTGAAGGTCTTAAGAAGATTATGGAATTATGCAGAGAGACTCTTCAGAATTGACTGAAAGAGTTCTTTGGCTACGGGCTGAGCCAAGATTGGCTTCTAGATCAGCTTGTGAATTCAGATGTCTTAGAATATGATAAAAGGATATTTTCCGAAACTTGGCCAGAATGAATCTAATTTTCTTGAGAATGAGGACTAAGTGGATATGCGAAGGATTCGAAAGGGAGTTTAGCGCTTGAATGATAAGTCTGGAATCACCGAAGACCGTCAGAGAGTGAATGTTCCGATTTAGAGCTAGAGAAAGCCCCTGCCACAGAGCCAGAGCCTCAGCTCTGTTATTTTATTCGAATCCCAGACCCCAATGATACCTGAGCAAAGTAGAGCCATCAGGATTTAGAAGAACACCACCCCCACCCACAGCCCCAGGGTTGCCTTTAGAGGCCCCGTCGAAGAAGAGACAATGGTCATCCAGAGCAGATCGCCACTTTATAAACTCCTGTTCTTCCAAGCGAATTTCCCACATAGCATGGAAAGAGGCCGGGGAAATAGGATTGATTTGATAATTTGGAGCAATATCTTTCAGCCAAAGCTCCTCCTCACTGTCCAGAATCGCTTCATTCCTTAAAGTCGGTTTAGCATCCAAAGTCTCTCCCAAGAGTGCTTTAATTTTGGAGATAACGTTGTTTGTAGTGCAGATTTCACCCCTGAACAATCTATTGTTCCTTTCCAACCATAACTTCCAGCAGGTGTATTTAGGGATCCACATCCAAGCAGTCTTAAGAAGGTTTTTTTATTGAGGCAGAACGAAGATAACTTGGCCCACTCATGAAGTAGATTTGGAATATTTCTTGGCAGCTCAACCTTGTCAGCCCTTGACCTCAGAACCCCCTTCCAAACAGCTTTGGCAAAAGGGCACAGCAACATCAGGTGATTAGTTGTTTCTTCCTCTGACATACACAAAGGGCATCTTGATGGCCCTTCCATTCCACGTTTTCTCAGATTATCTCTAGTGAGAATACTGTTGTGAGCTAACGTCCAGCAGAAGAAGTCTACTTTTGGGAGCGAAGGGAAGGCCCAAATAAAATTCCATTGCGTTGGGTCAGGAGGGACATTAGGAACAGCAATCAAACTTTTGTAACCTTCAGAAACCGAGAAAGAGCCAGAATGGGAGCCCCACCCTCTTTTGTCCTTAGCTGTTGCTGAAATGGGAGATTTTCCTTGGAGTTTGTCTAAAAGTAACGAAGCTTCAATTTGCAATCGATGTGGAACCTCTCCCAGGTTCCAGCTGTCCCACCGTCTACCAGAATCCTCCGTCCAGGTGGATATGTCCCAAAGGGTTTCCATATTGTTGGACTGTAGCCAAAATTTAATATTTGCAAGGCCTTCTATATGGTTCAATGGCTGATCTCCTAGGATCTGGTCTTCCCATATTTTGATTTTTTTCCCATTACCTGGGATCCAGTAGAGATTGGAACTGAAATGCTCCAGAGCAGAGAGACAAAGCTTGAAAATTGGGGAACCTTTGGTGGTTTTTGGCGGATGATCCAAACATATCGAACGCTGACCTTGAAAATATTTCTTCCACGTGACTTCCTTACTCCAGCTAACTTTCCCAGCTACAATATTCCATAGGATTTTAGAGCCTAGTGCGAGATTATGTGCAGCCAAATCTCTCATTTGCAGACCTCCTTCCAGGTTGGCCTCTTAATGGTGTCCCAATTAACTAAATGAAGTCTTCTTTCATTATTTCCCCCCTTCCCAAAGGAATCTCCTCAGAATACCATCCATTTTACTGAGGAAGGTTTTGGGAGCAAGTAGAATGGAGTGTTGAAAAAGAGGCATTCTTATTAGAACAGATTTCATAAGATTATTTTCCCAGCAGTGTTCAGCCAGGAGGCTCCCCAGGCTTTTATTCTGAGCTTAAGCTTGTCTAAGAGGGGCATCTAGTGGGCAACTTTAGGTATGGATTTGAAGATTGGTATCCCAAGATATTTGAAGGACTCCCAGGTCTGACAAACTTTCATCTCAAGGAGCCTAGCAATGTCAGCCAGATCTTTGACCAAGCAGTTCCAACCATAGATTGTGCTTTTTAAATAGTTTATCTTGCTATCTGAGGCCTCCTTATAAATGTCCAATTCCTTCTTAAAAGATCTGGCCGAGTTAATGCTCGCTCCTCCAAGGAGCAGAGTATCATCGGAAAATTGGGCATGGTTTATGTCTTTAACATTGTGCACCATTCTGGAAGGATTAGATATTGGACGGCGGCCTCGGCCTTGATCTGGAGGCGGAGCTCTGCTAGGGTTCGTGACGGCGGCCTCGGCCCTCTGCGGCTGTTCCGACTTCCTCCCTGGATCCGATTCTCTCTGTAGCGGTGAGTTAGCTGGGTGCTTTCCTGAGCACTGAAGATTGTTTCTTGGCGTTGAAAGGGCGCAGGGGCATTCCAGGTAGCGCTCCTGTGAGGCAGCCATGGGTGATCCTGGGGGTGGGGATTCCTCTCCCACCCCTCCGCTATCCTCTGAAGAAGCATTTCTGCGTTTATTAAAGCAGAAAGGAAAGAAACGCCCAGCCCCAGACATCCCTAAATTCATTAAGAAACTCGAGGAAGTGCCAGAGATAGCCCTGCAAGAAGATCAGCCGATCAAAATTGCTCTTGCCCTTGCTGATAGAGGATTGGTCGGGCAATTCATGGGGCGTTGGCCTTCTACTAAAATCACGGACGATTGGATTCAACGCAACTGGAGGCCTCAGCTGAAGAACAGTGTGATCTGTTATCCGGTAGGGAGAGGTTTCTTCATTTTCGAGTTCACCACCAAAGAAGATCGGGATCTGGTATTCAGGAATGGACCGTATTTCATGGGAAACCAGGGTCTGTACCTCAATAAATGGACCCCGGATTTTGATCCCTCAGTAGATGTTCCGAAGGAAGTTCCAGTCTGGGTTAGGCTCCCCAACCTTCCGATCCATTGTTGGAGCTATCAGTCATTGCAAAAGATCGGGAACGGTCTGGGCAGATTCATTGACAAAGCAGACCCTAAAGGCCAATACACTTGTGCAAGAATTTGTGTGGAGGTTGACTTGGAGGCTGGGCTCCCCGAAGCGATTAAAATCACAGTGGGAGAATGGCAGCATTATCAAAAGCTGGACTACGAACAACTTCCGTTCAAGTGCAGAACATGCCATGAACACGGACACTTCCAACGGAACTGCCCCAAATCCCAAGTCGGGACTAAGGAAGACGAGGAGGGATGGAAAGAAATCAAAAGGGGAAAGGCCATCCCAAGACCAACAGAAAAGAAAAATTCGGGTTCAGGGGAGAAGCCGAAGTCCAATCTGAAGAACAATGAAGACCCAAAAGTGGGATCCTCCGCTGGTGGGAATGAAGAAACCAACGAGACTCACGAAGCAACTGAAAACCCAATGAAGGAAGCAAAAGAAACGGGTACTGAAACAATCACCCCCCCAGCCTCAGGAGGCATTGAAGGAAACAAAGATAATGAAGATCACATAAGCCTGGCCTCCGAATCGGATGAAGACTCAGAAGGAAGAACCGATGAATCAGACAGCTCTCAAGTCACCCCTATCAAGTCATCCAGGGGGCGAAAATCCAAGAAGAAACTAAGAGAGGAGAAAACCTATAGGGATGTTCTCCAAGGATCCCAAAAAACTCTCAAGGGAATGATGAATACAAGGTCTGGGCGCAAGCATGGCTCGGCTCCAAAAGGAGCCACAGTCCCCCAAGCCAATAAATAATGAAGTACGTCTCCTGGAACTGCAGAGGATTAGGCAGCAAGCTAAAAGAAGATGCCCTCAAAGACATAGTCAGAATGTACTCACCTGAAATCCTACTAATCCAGGAGACAAAGATGGAGGAAAACTTCCTCCTTAATACCAGCAAATCCTTCTGGCGAAAAGGTATTGGTTGTGCTGTCAGTGCAAGAGGCGCCTCCGGTGGAATCGCTACCTTCTGGGACAGCACTATATATGACCTGCTTCAAAAAGAGAAATCCACCCACTGGATATTCACGAAACTCCTCCACAAAGACTCCGGTCATCAAGTAAGTTTGTTCAATATGTATTCTCCTGTTCTCCATTCTGATAAAAAACTATGCTGGGATTCAATTTCGTCCTATCTCTCTCTGAACAACCCTGAAAACATTATCATAGCTGGGGATATGAATGTTACTCTTGCTGCAAATGAGAAAAGGGGAGGGACCCTGGTCAGGGACCCAGCAAGAGAATGGGTTGAAGATCTCATATTGGGTTGGGATCTAGAGGATATCAAGCCCTCATCCGGGAAGTTCACATGGTCCAACAGAAGAGTGGGTCCAAATCATATCGCAGCTCGGTTAGACCGCTTTCTGGTTCAATCCTCTTTCCTGACCTGTGGTCTCATGGCTTCGTCCAAGATTTTGCCAAACAGCACTTCGGATCACAAACCCATTATTCTTGAGCTCTCCACGGAGGAAAATCTTGGGCCCATTCCCTTCAGATTCAGCTCATTATGGCTTCAGCATGAGGGGTTCCAAGAGATGGTTTCTGAAGCCTGGAATAGACCGGTTCAAGGTTCCCCCTTCTATGTATGGGAAGAAAAGCTGAGGAGGCTCAAAAGAAGACTCAAGGACTGGGCAAGAACGCTGAAATCCCCCTCCTCCAACAGAAAAGCAGCCATGGACAAGCTAGCAATCCATCAAATGTCGTTGGAAAATACTGAAGTCACCCAAGACCTTCTTCAGAGAGAAATCGACCTGCAAAAAGATTTTCACAAAGCAAGCAGGGAAGAAGAAGAATTCTGGCGGCAGAAATCCAGAGCTCTCTGGTTACAAGCTGGGGACAAAAATACCAGCTTTTTCCACAAGCACGCTGAAGCCCGAAAGCAATTCAAATCAGTTAAAGAAATTCACCATCAAGATGTAGTGGTCAAAGACTTCGAAGAAATAAAGCGGGCAGCTCACATTTACTTTAAAGATCTTTACTCAGCCCCGCAAGAACCACCTTTGGATCCCCAGATCTATCCGATGAATATGATTCCTCATTGTGTCCAAGATCCTACCAACGCAATGCTGATGGCCCCTATCAGTATGAATGAACTCAGAAGCGCCTTGGACAGTATGGAACCGGACAAAGCTCCGGGTCCGGATGGGTTCCCTGTTAGATTCTACCTTTCCTGTTGGGATATAATCAGTTCTGATCTTCTGAGAATGGTTAAGAAATCCCAATCTTGTGCCAAGATTGGCGGCGGCATCAATTCAGCGTTTCTGGCCTTGATACCAAAGGAGAAAGGAGCAGCTAATTTCAGCAGATTCAGGCCAATCTCGTTGTGCAACTCCAGCTACAAGCTTATAACCAAAATTATAGCCAATCGCCTCAAAAAAATCCTTCCTGCCATTATTCCGGAAAATCAAGGTGGTTTCATCAAAGGGAGGAAAATTCTTGATAATATAGTGCTGGTGCAAGAAGCTGTCCATTCAAGCTATCATCGAAAGGAAAAAGGTATGGTGATTAAGTTGGACCTGGCAAATGCGTTTGACAGGGTTAAGCATGAATTCCTGTTCATGGTTATGGAAAAAATGGGCTTCTCTCCAGCTATCACTAACTGGATAAAAGCCTGCATTGCCTCTCCTTGGATTGCGCCTTTAGTTAATGGGCGTCCTTCAGATTTCTTCCAAGCCTCTAGGGGCCTTAGACAAGGGTGCCCTTTGTCCCCGCTTCTCTACGCGATCCAAGCCTCGGTTCTCAGCTTCCAACTGGATCATAATCTCCAATCACAAATCCTTCCTGGACTCCGTATGGTTCATCAGGTCAAAGACATAAACCATGCCCAATTTGCTGATGATACGCTTTTGATGGGAGGGGCAAGCATTAACTCTGCAAAATCCTTCAAGAAGGAGCTGGACAGCTACAGAGAAGTTTCGGGCAGCAAGATCAATTATTCTAAAAGTACAGTTTATAGTTGGAATTGCTCGGCCAGGGAACTATCTGATATTGCAAGGATTCTCCAAATGGAAGGGTCTTGGGATTGGGACTCCTTCAAATACCTGGGGATTCCTATCTTCAGGACCATTTCCAAAGTTGCCCATTGGACGCCCTTGCTGGACAAGATCAAAAACAGAATTCATGCCTGGGGAGCTTCATGGCTGAATAACGCAGGGAAGATCATTTTGATGAAAGCGGTCCTCTCAAGCCTTCCGTTATATCAGCACTCTATACTCTTGGCCCCTAAAACCTTCATCAACAAGATGGAAGTTCTGCTCAGACGCTTCCTGTGGGAAGGGGGGAAAAACAACGAAAGAAGGCTGCACCTTGTTAAATGGGATACTATAAAAAAGCCATTTATGGAAGGAGGATTACAAATCCGCGATCTGGCTTCTCAAAATTTGGCCTTGGGAACCAAGCTGCTCTGGGACATTGTCTCTGGGAAAATCAGCTGGAGCAAGAAGGTCCTGTGGAGAAAATATTTCCATGGGAAGCGCCTCAGATGTCTGGACCATCCGCCTCGCTTCGCCAAAGGTTCCCCTGTCTTTAATCTCTGCCTCAAAGCCTGGGATCATTTTAGTCGTAAACTGTATTGGATTCCAGGTAATGGGCGAAAAATAAGAATTTGGGATGATCCTATTCTAGGTGACCAACCGATGAATCAAGAAGAAGAAATTTCTAATATCAGAGACTGGCTCCAAGATCGCAACCTGAACACTCTCTGGGATATCTCCTCTTGGTCGGAGGATGGTCTTTGGGAAAGCTGGCATTTGGGGGAGGTCCCCCAGTGGCTGGAGGGTGAAGCCTCTGTTCTATTGGATAAGCTACAAGGGAAAGCTCCTGTAAAAGCATCAACAAAAGACAAACGAGGGTGGGGATCAGTCACAGGCTCATATTCCGCCGCTGAAGGATACAAAAGCATCACGGCCATCCCGAATGTTCCCCCAAACCCGGCTCAATGGCATTTTATTTGGGACTCCCCCTCTCTTCCCAAAATTGATTTCTTCTGCTGGACATTAGCTCATAATAGTATTCTCACTCGAGATAATCTCAGTAGGCGAGGAATGGAAGGACCATCCTGGTGTAATCTGTGTAAGTCAGAGGAAGAAACAGCTGATCACTTGTTCTTAACTTGCCCCTTTGCATCAGAAGTCTGGAGGGGAGTCCTCATGCTAAATGCAGATAACTTCGAACTCCCGAGGAACATCCAAAACCTGTTCCAGTCCTGGAGCAAATTGTCGCCGTATGGTCTCTCCAAAAATATCCTTCTCAAAAACTGTTGGCTCTGGATCCCCAAGTTCGTTTGTTGGAAGCTGTGGCTGGAAAGGAATAACAGACTTTTCAGAAATGAAAGCTGCAATCCGCTCAAAGTCACCACCAAGATCAAAGCTCTTTTAGGAGAAACTCTGGATGCCAACACTGCCAAAAAATCTGGGAAAGCCCTGAATAGAGAAGAGGAACTCTGGCTGAACTGTTTGGTCCCAAATCATAAAGATAGTGCTGCCATCGCTATCAACGTTCCCTCTAATTGGGAAATCAGGCTGGAGGAGCAAGAGTTCATAAAATGGAGGTCGGCCCTTAATGAGCATTGCCTGTTTTTTGATGGGGCCTCCAAAGGCAATCCCGGTTTCGCAGGAGGAGGCGGAGTTCTATTGTGCCCGGATGGCTCTGAGCAGTTAAGGTTTGCCTGGGGATTAGGCAAGGAATCCAACAACAGAGCGGAGGCTCTGGCTCTGTGGCAGGGGCTCTCACAAGCGATCAAAGGCAATGTCAGTTCCATATCAGTCTTCGGGGACTCCAGAATTATTATTCAAGCTCTGCATACCAAAAAGAATCCTTCGCAGCTCCAATTATCAATCATCCTCAGGAGAATCAGATCTATTTTGCCCAAATTTCACAAGATCACCTTCTATCACATCCTCAGGAATCTAAACTCCCAAGCAGATATGGAAGCCAACCAAGGCGTTTTGCTAAGCAAAGGTTCGATGTCAGTCAACCAGATCGACTGTTTCTGCAACATCCCCTAAATTGAGATCACTGGATTTGCTGATGTTTCGTCGCCTTTCGTTTTCTCTATGCTGTAAGGGCATCCAAAGAATCAATAAGCAGAACAATCTGAGGAGTTCTGACATTGTCGAATCTGTCTGCCTTTGGGGAGAGCTACTGCCACCGGGCCATCCAGCCACCAGAAATCGACTACAAAATCCGAAAGGGCAACGCTTTTGAATCCGTTTCTACCTGAGTTTTGTAATCGCTGGATTCTCCAGGATAGCGATGTAATCTCCAACTGCATTATTGCTGGCGCTTATTAAATAACATATCCGTTTCTGTCTAAAAAAAAACATTGTGCACCATTCTGAGGCCTGGCAGAGTTTGGACTTGTTGACAAAAGTCTAGCTGGAAACTAAGCACTGAGGCTTGAATAGCATAGAGGAGAGGGGACAGCGGACAACCTTGTCTTAATCCCCTAGATGCATTAAAAAAATCAGTAGATCGGCCATTTACCAGCAACGCAATCCAAGGAGAGGCAATGTAGGCTTTCACCCAATTTATGAAGGTTATTAAGAAGCCCCTTTTCTTCATAACAGTGAATAGGAAGTCATGCCTCACCCTGTCAAAGGCATTTGCCAGATCGAGTTTTATCACCATTCCTTTCTCTTTTCTTTGGCAACTTGAATGAACTGCCTCTTGAACCAGCACAATATTGTCCAATATCTTTCTCCCTTTGATGAAGCCTCCTTGATTCTCCGGGATGATGTCCGACACAATATTCTTGAGTCGAATGGAAATGATTTTGGTAATCAGTTTATAGCTAGTATTACACAGCGAAATGGGACGGAATCTACTAAAATCTGAAGCTCCTTTCTCTTTCGGAAGCAATGCAAGGAAGGCTAAATTGGTATTGCCTCCTATCTTAGAGCAAGATTGGGACTTCCTAACCATTCTCAGGAGGTCTTTATTGATAGTTGACCAGCAAGACTGAAGGAACCTAACAGTGAACCCATCAGGCCCTGGCGCCTTATTCGGCTCCATGCAATCCAAGGCTTTCTTGAGCTCATCCGTGCTGATCGGTGCAGTCAGCATAGTGTTGACAGAGTCTTGAACACAGAGGGGGATTAGATTAATCGGATAGGCATGGGGGTCTATAGGAGGGTCAGTAGGCGCTGAATAAAGCTCTTTGAAAAAAGTGAATGCTGCTCTCTTGATGCCTTCAAAATCTTTAACCACTGCATCTTGGGAGCGGATTTCTGATACATTTTTGAATTGCTTGCGAGCTTCGGCATGCTTATGGAAAAAAACTGGTATTTTTGTCGCCGGCCCGTAACCATAAGTTTCTGGATTTTTGTCTCCAATACTCCTCTTCGTCCCTACTAGCTTTATGGAGGGCTTTTTGCAACTCAACTTCTTTTTGGAGCAGACTTTAGGTAACAACAGAATCCTCCATTGATGATTGGAGGGCAGCAATGTTTTCTAATGACTCTTTTCTCTTGGCAGATGGAGTTTTCAGAGTTTTAGCCCACTCCTTGAGCCTTCTCTTAAGAGCCCACAACTTTTCTTCCCACACAAAGAAAGGGGATCCCAGGACATGCCGGTTCCAGACTTCAAAAACCATCTCATGGAAACCCTCTTGCTGAATCCACAAAGGGCTAAATCTAAAGGGAATGGGGCCAAGAAAACCATCCATGGAGAGCTCGAGACTAATGGGTTTATGATCGGAAGTGCAGTTAGGTAGAATTTTGGAAGAGGCCATTAGACCACTAGTAAGGAAGGAGGTTTGGACGAGGAATCTGTCCAAACGAGCAGCTATGTGGTTGGGACCTAACCTTTTGTTAGACCAAGTGTATTTCCCAGCTGAAGGCTTGATATCCTCCAGATCCCAGCCAATCATTATATCTTCTACCCATTCTCTAGCTGGGTCCCTTACAGGAGAACCCCCTTTTTTCTCTTCAGCGGCTAGAGTAACATTCAGATCCCCTGCAATAATGATGTTTTCTGGATTGTGCAATAAAAGAAAAGACTGGAGCGAGTCCCAACAAATTTTTTTCTCCGCTGGAGAGACCGGAGCATAAAGGTTGAACATACTTATTTGTTGACCAGAGTCTTTGTGGAGGAGCTGAGTGAAAATCCAATGATGGCAACTTTCTTCGTGAGTCAAGTCATATTTGGAGTTGTCCCAGAAGGAGGCAATCCCACCAGAGGCGCCTCTAGCACTGACAGCTCTACCGGGGCCTTTGCGCCAGAATATTTTGCTGGATTGGAGGAGAAGAGTGTCCTCCAGCTTTGTCTCCTGGATGAGAAGGATTTCAGGCGAATGCAACCTCACAATGTCTTTCAGGGCATCTTCTTTCAGCCTGCTACCTAATCCTCTGCAATTCCAGGAGACGTACTTCATTATTTATTGGATTGGGAAGGAGTGGCTCCTTTTGGAGCCTTGTTGTGCTTGCGTGCGGATCTGGTGTTCATCATTCCTTTGAGAGTTTTCTGGGAGCCTTGGAGAACATCCAGATAAGTTTTCTCCTCTCTCTGTTTCTTCTTGGATTTCTGGCCCCTGGTCGATTTGATAGGAGTAATTTGTGAGCTGTCTGATTCGGAGTCTCTTTCTTCTGATTCTTCCCCTGAGTCAGAGGCTAGACTAATGTGCTCGTCGTTGCCTGCGTTTCCCCCTTGTTCAGCCTCTGTTAGGGGGACATTTGTTTCTTCTTCGGTTTCTTTCACTTTCTTCGACTGATCTTCAGTTTCTTCATGGTTCTCTGAGGCATCCACCTTTTCACCTGAGGAGGGGCCATCATTTGAAACTGGTATGGTCTTGGAATTGGTCTGGGGATTCCCCATTGGTCCTGATTTCTTCTGCTCATTGGGCTTTGAGACTACCTTGCCCTTTTTTATTTCTTTCCATCCTTCTTCTTCCACTTTGTCCCCTGATGGGGCTTTGGGGCAGTTTCGTTGAAAGTGACCGTGCTCATGGCAGATTCTGCACTTAAAGGGCAGTTGCTCGTAGTCCAGCTTCTGGAAGTGGTGCCAATCTCCAACTATAAGTTTGATGGCTTCCGGCAGACCAGCTTCCAAGTCAACTTCCACGCAGATTCTAGCACAGGTGTATTGGCCCTTGTTATCAGCTTTGTCGATGAATCTTCCCAGTCCGTTTCCTATCTTTTGCAGGGATTGGAAGCTCCAGCAGTGTAATGGTAGGTTGGGAAGTCGGACCCAAACAGGAACCTCCTTTGGGACATCGACTGAAGGGTCGAAGTCGGGGGTCCATTTATTCAGAAAGAGACCTTGATTTCCCATGAAATATGGACCGTTTCTGAACACCAGATCTCGGTCTCCGTTGGTAGTGAATTCGAAAATGAAAAAACCTCTACCAACAGCATAGCAAATCACGTTGTTGGGCAGCAGGGGCCTCCAGTTTCGTTGAACCCATTCATTAGTCGATTTTGTTGTTGGCCAATGACCCATAAATTGCCCCACTAGACCTCTGTCAGCCAAGGCAAGAGCGATTTTGATCGGTTGATCTTCTGGCAAAGCAATTTCTGGGATTTCATCAAGCTTTTTGATGAACTTTGGGACGTCGGGATGGGAACGTTTTTTTCCTTTCTGCGATAGCAGACTACGAAAGGCCTCTGCTGTTGAAGATGGAGGGGTGGGAGAGGGCTCCACACCCCCTGGCGCACCCATGGCGGCGGGACAGTCTTGGCAGCGATCGTTGACCTAAACGAAAGCTCGCAGAGGAGCAGAGCACACGCAATTATGATTCATGTAGATTGTTATAGGATTATCTATTCACAAAAAAACATCATGATAACACTTGCAAATACATCAGAGAAACCTCTAGCATCATGAAAAGGTAAAACATTAGGTATGAGGATCTCTTACACATACCCTTCAAATTAATTTGAAGCATTAATAAATGTTATGAGTTGAAATATGTTGTTAGTAAAGGAATAGTTAAGTTTTAAGCATTTCATATTTTTATGAAAAAACAATAGAAAAATATTTATAAGTATTCGAAGACTTTAAATTATTAATAGATTAGATAGACAATAAATGTAAAATTGACACTATAATATTAGTTCCAATTAGAAATCAATTTATAAAGGTAAAAAACAATTTCGATAATCTTTTTCATATATATATATATATATATATAATTCAACTCAAATAGGAAGGGACTCAAATGCAACAAAAGCAACAAAAGTTTAGATGAAGAACTTAGATTGCATTTTTACAAATATCTTTATATTGATATAGGAAATGATAGAAATCACAAATGTGTTTGTTGATTTTTTTGTAGTTGAAGCAATAGTATTGGAGTCCTAGTAGTAATGCTTAAAAGATATTTTGTTAAAGATTTCCCATTATAACGTAAGAATATTTTATTTAAGTAGTGACATAATAAAAATTTTATTTTTTATTTTTTATTTTTTATTTTTATTTTATATTAAATAGATTATATATATTCATATTATATATAAAAGTGAATATATATATATAATAATTTCACAATTAAGCCCCAAGGGTTAGCTCAATCGGTCAAGTTGGGGCCTCGCCAATGGGAGGTCACAGGGTCGAAACCCGAAAGCCCTTGGGGTTAGGTCTGTGATGGCCGAGGGGTGTGACCCCCTTCGGGTGGGGTCCACTCTAGAGACTTTCGATCCTGGACGTAGCGGACCACTGACCATGGTATCCGTGAACCAGAAGTGAAAAAAAAATAAAATAAAAATAATAATAATAATAATAATTTCACAATTAAAATATCATATATATATAACCACCAAAAAAGAATATCATAAAATAAAATGTGATTGTTAGAAATTTTCAAAAATTTGAGTAAACTTGGTAAATTATTTTCAAAAGTTACACATTAATTAAAAGTCAAACTTGAGTTTGACATGCTTATTTAGAAATGAAATTTTCATAAATATTGAGATTTGATGTGTGTATTATGACACTGGTGACATAAAGTATTTTATTTTTAATTTTAATAAATAATGAAATTTTCATGAATATTGAGATTTGAGATTTGATATGTGTACTATTATGACACTTGGTAGCATATAGAATGTTTTTTGTTTTTTATTTTTTTATTTCTAAAATAATTTTTATTTATGATAAATTCTATTTATAACCCCGTAAATTAGTCATTTCATATATTTGAGCTAATAAAAAAAATAAAATTCAAATTTTAAAAATCATTTTTTTCAAAATATTTAATTTAATAATTATTTTTTTCAAAATTTAATAAACTTTATTAAAAAAATTAAAATTTTCTAAACTAATTGAAATTCAAATCATTTTGAGTATAAATAATTACAATATAATCTACCATAAACCAATATATATAACTGCATCGACAAAAACAAATAATCTCATGTATATTTATATACTATCATCGTGACTATTTACAACTCAATTTTTGGTCCAAATTTATAAAAAACATTTTTTTCCTAAGTAAAGTTTATAATGTACCTTTTGTACACAACTCGTGCAATTTGTTCTCTCTTTCGGGAACAACCATAATGCGATGTTTCTTTTACCTTGAAGCATATGCACAAGGAAAACAATGAAGAGCAAATTATTATTATAGTTTGAGTTACGAATTTTAAAAGTTATGATTTATTTTTATTTTTTTATATCTTAACCATGTATTTACAAATGCATCATTTAGTAAATTTTATAAAAAACATTTTTTTTAAATATTGCGTATAGAAAATATACCGTCACAAGATTTATTTTATTTATAAAGTTTGTTAAAAAAATGGATCTCATAATTAAATTGAAAATCAATCCATGATAATAAAAAAAACTTTAGATTTGAAACTCTAGGGTTATTGTTTCATGGTCATTCACAAATTCATAGATATCAATATTACTTAGGTGACATTACATAGTTTCTTTGGATAATTGGCCAGTTTTTATATTAAGTTCCATGTAGATATGTTTGCATGTGAACCATTGCAGTGAACTCATTTCATCTTTTATGTTCTATAAAATATACTTAAGAAAGAGCGCAATGATGTAAGTACGATCACAGACCCAATCCACCACTAGTTTTGAGTCTTCAAAGATCTGAAACTTTTTTATATTCTTGAAATTTGCAACATATATTAGTGTCCAAAGTGTTGTAAAATATGTGTTGTTGTTTGATCCGCTACCAGGGGAGTTCCTGATAGACATGTAATGATGTTTATTTATGTATAAAACTACCCCAAATCTACTTATGGGGGGGTAGGACGAGGGGGTGTCCTTGGCTGACACCACCAAAGAATCCCCATGGGATTTCTTGATCAATGGTTGGCATGTGTAACATTCTAGTTTTCTCCCTTTCTGTTTTAGTTATGAATGCTTTACAAGTGGAAACACTAATCCCCATAACAACCTATGTTGGTACCACTTTGTCTTGGAAAATAGCTAAGTTCTAGGCCCACCAAACAAATGAACAAACGACGCAAGGAAAACTAGGAACTTAGTAACATATTATTTTGAAACCCAACCTAGGATGCACCCACTTAGAGTATTCTTATCCCAAGAACCAACAAAAGAAGTAAAAGTGGTTTTTGCAAAAGGTCATACCTGAAAGGAGAAAATGCATGTAATAAATAAGTGATATATGGTTTCCTCCTCAAATCTATAAAGAGAGCACTTGCTAGGTCCAATTCATCCCCTCTACATTCCATTGTCCCATGTATGCAATTTATTGGTGAGAGCCAACAACAATACCATCTTACATTTTACTGGACCATTGTGTTTCCAAAGATACTTCCACCACAAACAAAATTTACCACTGAAAGGGGCTTCAACCTGTGCCTTGTATCCTGAATTTGTTGCTAACTCTCCAAAAGTTGGATTTTTTACCAAATTAAGTGATCTTCATCTTCATCAGATAGACGAATCATGGATGTGACAAGAAGACCGACAGATGATTACCCTTCCTACACTTCCTCCTCTAAGAGACCTAAGTCCATAGCTTATTTCCAACCACATCTACCCTATTCTTCAGCTTGTTGAGCACAAGCATCTACTAGGGGAAAACACTATATTCATGAAGAGAAGCTATAGTGCCTTCTGAGACTATAATTCTCTCTAATGACCTTCCCATGGAAATAGTGCTACTCTAATATTGTTCCCATATTCTCAATCTTCCATGCTTCTAATTACCAATAATGGGGAACACATTAGTCACTGCCTTCCAAACAATGGAGAACATTTGTCCCCCATGGCCTTACCCCATAGGGATCTGTTGTTCAAAAGGCGTCACAAACTTTTTGCTACTAGAGACTAACTAAACAAATCTATGTTTTTCAAGCCCAACATCCTAAAAGTTTGGGATTTGTAATGGATGTCAATTTGATCAAAGGGGTACCTTATGAGGATATGTTTTTGGTGCATAAGAATTTAAAGTTGTGTTTACGAATTTTCTAAAGAATGCTTTTGAGCATCAATTTAACCAAGACTAATAGCCTCCCATAGATAGAAGTCTATTCAACCACATTGAGATTCTAGTCTCAATCATCTTCATAAGCCAAAGCCAATCCACCACCTTGTATGTATTAGGCTTAAGGAAGAAGCCCAAATATTTGAGGCCTTCATGCAAATATTTATACTAAAAAGAGAACAATTGATCAAGAAAAGTCTTAACATGAGCAAAGATATTACATGAGCTAGTAGTAGATTTCCTTTCATTAATTTTCATGCGTGTGACTACTTCCAATTATGAGATTATTATTTTTATATGTGAAATATTAGAACATGAAGCCATAAGAAAAATAAGTATATCATCAATGAATAAGAGGCGAAATGGACACCAGATTGGAGATATTAATGCCCCTTAGATCACCTAAAGATATAACATGTTGTATCATCTTACTCAGGGCTTCTATAACTAGAAGAAAAAGGAGAGGCAACAATGAATATCCTTGTCTAATGCCTTTTATTGCCTTGAAAAAATTAGAAGGATGCCCATTTATGAGAACCACAAAATTGACTTAAGATATACATCCCATAATCTAGTGAATAGTTTTTAGACTCCTGCCCAATTGAATGAGACATAGTCTAATAAAAGTCCAACTTAATCGATCATAGGTCTTGGTTAAGTCTATCTTCAATGTTATGGTAGGTATGTTCCTAGTTTTTATTTAATGTAAATATTCTTAGGCCAGTGCCAAGACCGTCACATCATGAATATGTCTATTCTAAGGAAAACCAAATTTTTCTTATGAGATGATAGAACTCATAATGGGATTTAATCTCATTGAAATGTTTTTTGTGAGCAACTTGTAGATAACATTATAGCCGTGGTTTGATATCCCACTCAAATCCACCCATGATTTAAGAAGCAGATTGGTGGACGTTATGGATTCATAGACAAAAAATATATCGAGTCTTTTTTAGATTGCCTCCTCAGGAGATTGGAGATTTCACTAGGTAGGAACCAATTTGATGGGATTTATATCGAACAAATGGAGGGATTCAAAATAATAATGAAATAAGAATCCAAAGGGTCTAATCTCATATTTTTCCTCTAGACTTCACTTATGGAAGAAGTGAAATCCAAGTCACCTTTGAGGATGAAAGGAGAGTGAGGCATGATACTGAAGACTAGCATGTTGCCCCAAAAAGAAATCATGTCTGTATATGGACCATAAACATTTAAAACCTTCTAGACCATATTGAACTCTCTGATTTCATTCCACTTATATCAGGTTGTTGTTGTTGTTGTTTTTTTTTTTTTTTTTTTTTTTTTTCTATTATAAAGGGGGGCCCAAACCCCCTTACATTTAGCTATAGGATTATCATTTTTGAACCCCCAAAGGGGCTTTTTTGGGGCTCCAAGGACCCCCATAATGGTTTTTTTTCTACCTAGTTTTATGTCTTATTTTTCTCTTTATTGAGCCTTAGATAGGAAAGACTTTTTTCCAGCATGTCCAACCAAAAGGGCATCCTCCACCAACTGGTCTTTTGAAATATCATCCCAGGAGGATTTGATTCTTGGTCGAAGCTCATAATCCTCTCTATTGCCCACCTTTTCACAATGAATCTCCTTTGTCCTTTCAATTCGATCTACTTCTAAGGATGAAGAGGAATTCGACTCAAAAGAAGTGGATTTCGAATAAGGCACAATAGGTAATGGGGGGGATTCAGAATCAGGGCACACGACAAGGTAATTCAGGGACATAGGGGGAGGGAGAGAATTATCTAAGGAAGTGCCAATGTTTGAAGTATGTTTAGAAGTGGAGAGAGAAATCGTGTTTTGTACATCATCAAATAAATCAAAACCAACCATTAACAACGCTAAACCAATTATTTCATGTCAGGAGGGGTACGCTCATTTTTGGAGGGGTTTTAATCTTCATACCTATAGGTGTCGACACCAATGGGGAACTGCCAACTTCCACTTTTTTTGTTGCACACAAACCAAACTCTTTTCATCTTGAGTTGAAATCTTAATATCCCATGAAGGAGTTTTTTGAACCAAAGTCTTTCATTGTAACTTCAACCCCCGAGGGTTCTTGTTGCATTGATATTAGAGGTAGCCTACCCACTTGTAAGCATAGCAATGGAATGTATTCTACCAATAATCCACAATCTATGTCCATTTGTATCCACATATACCAACTCAACCTCCTCCACTAGACCATCCCGAAAATTAACTTCAACATTCATCCATACACATTGTAAATCAACTTTTGTTAGACAATTCTATTCTAACTCAACAAATCTTCCAATTTTGTTTTGAATAGCTTCCTTAACTTATTTTAACCAGAACATCATGGGAAAAATAGGGAATATGTACCATACTCTCTCAGTGGACATTGGCTCCCTAACCAAGTCAAAATCCAAATTCCATTTCTACAATACCAAACCCAATTTCCCCCACAACTAATATTGGCTGAGAATACTTGAAACTTATTTTCCAAAATGAAAGATTGCACATAGCCAACCTCGATTTAGTTGTGAAGATACAGTGAGTATACAAAAAACAGGCACTAGTTTGTTTCCAACCAACATCTAGAAGACATCAAATTAAACTTCTTGGAGAATCTCCCCACCAACGCACTTTTTAAAAGAATAGGTATCTATGCAAGGCCCACATCTTCACCAACTACCATGGCCACAATTTTTATGATCATTCAATACCCTTCTATGTTTAGATTTCGGGTGAGTATCAGAATTATCATGGAGACAAGAGGATTTCACTAGAGCTTCACCCTTTCAACCATGTAATAGTTCTCCAAAAGGATTTGCCACCTTAGCCTCCTCTGCTAAGCCTAAGTTAGTAATTGCTCTAACATCGCGAGAATAAATCACATCGGATTGCGAGAGATCGGATGAATCAAGATGAGCATGCAATAAGTCATACATTGTGCAAAAAATGCCACTGGTACAAGGGCTCTCAAACTCATAGTCCACAACTAATAACATCCTACCATAAATTAAATTTCGTTCAAAATACTCACAGTGAAAAGGGAGGGAAGCCATAGAGTGAATCTCTCTCTTACTCTCTCGCACACACATGGTATTAAAATAAGTTGCATAAATTACTATATGTTGATCCAATAAGAGTGACTCTCTCTCTCCCACTTGGATGATATTAAAGTAAGTTGTATAAATTATTATATATTGATCTAATAAAAATATCCAGTGAAATATATATATATATTAAATTTTGAATTTTAATATATATATAATTAATTAATTCAAATTTTGATCTTTATTATATATATAATTCAAATTTTAAACTTCATTTTGGGATTTTTATAAATGATTTACAACTCTCAACTACCCAAACTAGTTTATTACACTTTTGATATTTAAAAGAACATAATCTAATAAAACCAACTCAATAAACATTATCTAAAACTTCCTCTAACAAAATTAAAATCCCCTTGATCACTAATAAACGATAACATAAAAGTTTAGAGTTATTTTCATATTTTTACTTAGTGAGTAATTTAAAATTTGAAAAGATAATAGCATAATTTAAACAAATTTTTATATTGGAATTACTAATTTAAACACATTTAATTGCATAACATAAAACTTTTACTTATTTTTATTATTTTTCTTAATAAATAAATTAAAATTTGAAAAGATGATAACGTAACTTAAATCATTTTTCATATTAATAATTATTTATTTTATTTGATGTATACAGTTTGAGTGGGCCTAATGGTTAAGAGCATGTGTTTCCTCTTAAGAGGTTATAGGTTCAAAACTAGAGGGGGTAGAGTATGTATGCCTTCGTAGACTTAGCAGTCAAATTGCTGCGCAGAGGTGGGTCCCTTGTCCCACAAACAAGGGGGTCTCATACACCAATTTGGTGTCTAGCTTGGCTGTGACCTAAAAAATGGATATTATTATTATTATTATAAGTGCATTATGAAAGAATGGAGATGGATAACAATTATATATAAACAACACTATAAAATCAATAATGGTTTTTTATATGAGATATTATATCTTTTGCATTTTAATGTATAAATTTTGGATATAGAGTATCTTGTATTTTTAATATATTATTTTTTTGTCAATGAAACAATTTTTATTAATTTTTCAAAATACTACAACAAATTTGTTTAAGATTTGTTGTTTTCCTGATCTCACTTTGATTAGATTTATTGGTTAAGTGAGATACAAAAATTGATAGCAAAGTGTCAAAATTTACATCGTGTCCGAAAACAAAATACACAAAGCATCCAAAACACAAAGAGAATACATATGCAACCCATTGCCATTAAGGATTATGAGGGGGTGTCGGTGCCTATCCAACATTAAAAATGTATGGGGGTCTAGGCCCCCATGAACATGAAACTTTGGGTGGTCAATCCAACCCTCAATCTGATCTAGTCACTCATGAGTTTGTCTTTGGCTCCATTTAAGCGAAGCCGTCCTATCTAGAATTTCCGATTGATTATGTTATAAGTCATTCATGAATGTTATCACCTTGTTCTGATCATCATGTCTCTATTGCCCCAACTCCACCAGGAGTGTAGTAAGACTCCAAAGCTACCTGTTTAAAGATTTCAAAGATGGTGGCGCGCCCACATGGCCAGGCGACGAAACATGTTCATGAGCCAATTTGCCCTTAGAAATAACCTCAACACCCCCAACACCTTCCACTACTCCCACCCATCCACCACGCCCTGCCAGATCTCCACGAGCCCCCTTACTTCCCCAGACACACCATTGTTATCTAAGCATCCCTCCAAATAAGCTAGACCACCAAGACCAATTTAATTCATCCATCCAATTACCGTCTCTCAACAATGGAATCCTGCATTGTAACTCAACAAGATAAAAATTGTCAAGCACTACAAAATCTTCCACTAGTGTCACCGAACAAGCACCCCCGGGAGCCCAAGGGCGCCTCTTAAACATAGTACCCCGAGCAACCAAGGGAGTAATCTTCCAAGGACATTGTTGGGTCCCTATAATACTACTGATTACCCCATTACTATTGTAGTTATACCCTTATTTATATTTTTGTGCCCCTATTACCCACATATTGTTATTTCTGTGCCCCATAGAATCCCTCTATTATTATTTTTGTGGCTTTATATTATTATTGTTAGGTCGGCTGGATTATATTGTGACTCCTTAGACTCCTATATATAGAAAGGAGGTTTTGTCATTTGTATCATCCAAGAATTGTTCATTCATGTAATGTAAAGGAGGTTGCCCCCTCGAAGAGGCTGAATTCTAAGGCGTTGATCTATCTTTTCTATCTTTTCTTGAGCTGGTTTCATAACATTTGGTATCAGAGCTTTGGATTCTAGGGTTTCGCTGCTCCAAACAGGTCATAGTGGCATTTTCGCTATAACTATTTTTCTGTGACGTTTCAGAAGTCGCAAAAAAAACCCATTTGAGAAGAAATCGCGCTGAACCCTGGGTCAGAATTTCAGAGTTTTTCGCGCGATATTTTCGGAGATATGATCTGAGGAAGTTGGTCTTTTTGCAGACTCCTGAATTACACTCAAAACAGGTGACCTGGGGAAAATCGTCATAACTTTCTTTCTGAGCATCGGATTGAAATTTCGTAAGAAGTTACAGAAAGAGGACGGACTGTAGTTTTCTTTTATATATGTTTCAGAGTCAAAGGTTGAAACAGTGACACGTGGCACGTCGTACAAGTTCGCTCTACTGAACTAGTCTATAATCAAGTCACTGTGGGAGATTTCGCATAACTCTTCCTTGGAGAATCCAATTTGGTCAGACTTGTGGCATTGGAAAGAGGACACAGAGGGCTACTACAGGTCACAAATTCAGAACTAGATAATCAGAAAGGATAGAGATACATCGGAGGCAATATCGAGCTCCTACAAAGTGAAAAAAGGTGTGTAGATTTTCTTTAATTTTTGCTTAAGCTTGGTTTGAAAATTTATTTTGAAGGAATTCAAAGGGCATATTAGAGAATTATTATCGGTAACTGATGCCCTGAGGAAAGAAAATGCAAACACCCAGTAAGGAGCCTGAAAGCTCTAGCATGACTCATGAAGAAGAAGAAGAAATGCTATATGATATATCAAAATTACAAGAACAAGTGCAACAAGTGTCACTTGCACAAAAAGCAACAGAATCTAAAATGGATGGTTTAAGGAAAGATGTAGAAGCTAAGATGGACGGTTTAAAGAAAGGTGTAGAAGCTAATATGGATGGCATGGAAGCTAAGGTGAATGGCATGGACGCTAAAATTGATGGCATGGATGATAAGATGGATAAGTTGCTACAAGAAATGGTCACTAAGGGTGAAAGAGTACTAAAGGAAACTCATGATGAGAACAAAAGAAATGTTAATCATGATTCCATAGACTCTAATGTTGGATCGAAGACTCACCATGTTCCAAAAATCGATATGAGGAAGTTTGATGGCAAGGATCCCGCCACATGGATATTACAGATGGAGCAATTCTTCGATCTCAATAATGTGCAAAACACACAAAAGGTACGTATGGCAACTTTATATTTGGAACCAAATCAGTTTGTATGGTATCAATGGCTTTGTTCTCGTAAACAATTTATCACTTGGGCAATTTTTACGGAAGAATTGATAGCACATTATGAGGATACAAAAAGCAACACTTTTTTTAGCCAATTGATAAGTCTCAAACAAAAGGGTTCAATAATGGAGCACATTGAGGAGTTCCAAAAATTGAACATAAGGGTAAAAGATATTCCAGAGGAGCATAGGATTGATGTGTTCATAGGGTCTTTAAAGGATAATATCCAACATGATGTGCGCCTTTGGGAACCTGATTCATTAGAGAAGGCATTCAGGTTAGCAAGAAAAATGGAAAGCAAAATTATGGCAACTAGGAAGCATACCATTCACAACTATAAAGACGGAAGTGTTGTTGCCCATAGTCTTCCACAACCTACAAGGTTGACACCACAACAATTGGAAGAAAAAAGAGCAAAAGGGCTTTGTTACAATTGTGATAGCAAATACACAAAAGGTCATAATGTGCTGAGAAGAAATTATTCTACATAGATTGTGAAGAGGAAGAAGAAAAGGAGCAAGAAAGGTCAAAAGAAGAGGATATATTCCAGGAACAAAGCCTAGATGAAGAACAAATAAATCCGACCATATCTTGTAATGCATTGGTGGGAATTACCACTCCTCAAACCATCAAGATAGAAGGACAAATCAAGAAGAAAAAGGTAATAGTGTTGATTGATTCAGGAAGCACCCACAATTTTATTCATTGTAGGGTAGCAAAAGAATTGAATTGCTTCCTATATCCAGCACCAGAGTGTCAAGTGATGATTGCAAATGGAGGAACAATAAATTGTTCTGGAAAGTGCCATAATATCAAGCTATCCATGGGAGAATATGTATTGACTAGCCCAATGCTTTCCATTCCAATGGGAGGTGCTGATGTTGTACTAGGAGTCCAATGGCTACAATCCTTGGGTACAATAGCTTTTATTTTCAAGAACTTTTCATGAAATTTTCTGTGGAAGGAAAGGAAGTTGAATTAAGGGGTATTGCAGGGAAACCAGGAAAGATAATCAACTCTAATGGCATGACAAAGCTTCTAAAAAAGGAGCAAAGAGGTGTAATTGCACAATTATGTTCGCTAGATGTTTCCACATTGGAATCATCTATTTCTCCAGATCTCCAAAAAGTCCTGGACAATCATTCCAAGGTATTTGAGACTCCCAAAGGTCTCCCACCTATGCGTGATCATGATCATGCTATTCATCTGATTCCAGGAAGTGTTCCTCCAAACATCAGGCCGTACAGATATCCATATGTCCAAAAAAGTGAAATTGAACGTATGGTTGCAGAAATGCTAGAGGCTGGTATAATTCAACCGAGTCAAAGTTCTTTCTCAGCTCCAGTAGTATTGGTGCACAAGAAGGATGGATCATGGCGCATGTGTCCAGATTATAGGGAGCTCAACAAGCTCACTATTAAAGATAAGTTCCCCATTCCTGTCATTGATGAATTACTGGATGAATTGCATGGATCAATTTACTTCACCAAGTTGGATCTTCGTTCGGGATATCATCAAATCAGAATGAAGATTGAAGACATTCCGAAAACGGCATTTAGAACTCATGAGGGTCATTATGAATTTTTGGTCATGCCTTTTGGCCTTACCAATGCACCTTCAACATTTCAAGGTTTGATGAATTCAATTTTCAAACCATTCCTTAGAAAATTTGTGTTAGTATTTTTTGATGATATACTAATCTACAGCAAGTCTTGGAAGGATCATGTTGAACATGTTGACAAGGTGCTACAACTATTGGAGGAGAAACAATTATATGCAAAAAGATCCAAATGTTTCTTTGGAGTCCAGGAGGTGGAATATTTGGGTCATATTGTATCTCATGAAGGAGTTAAGGTAGACCCTAGCAAAATTAAAGCCATTAAGGAATGGAAAATCCCCACATCCATAAAGCATCTGCGAGGATTTCTTGGGTTGACAGGGTATTATCGCAAGTTTGTTAAGAATTATGGGAGAATAGCAGCACCTCTAACAACATTATTGAAGAAAGATTCATTTTCATGGACTCCGGAAGCAACAAAGGCCTTTAAACATCTTAAGGAGGCAATGTGCCAAGCACCAGTCTTAGCTACACCGGACTTCACAAAAACCTTTATTGTGGAATGTGATGCTTCAGGAAATGGAATTGGTGCTGTTCTAATGCAAGATGAAAGACCCATTGCTTTTGAAAGTCGTCCAATCAAGGGAAAGTTTTTAAGCAAAGCTATTTATGAGAAGGAAATGTTGGCAATACTCCATGCACTTAAGAAATGGCGACCCTACCTAATGGGAAGACACTTCAAGGTAAAAACGGATCATGATAGCCTTAAATACTTTTTAGAACAAAGATTATCCTCTGAAGAGCAACAAAAGTGGGTCACAAAGATGTTGGGTTATGACTTTGAAATCATCTACAAAAAAGGGAAGCAAAATGTGGTGGCAGATGCACTCTCAAGAAAGGATGAGGATGTGGAAGCATTGTTGTGTGCCATTTCTATTATCCAACCAGATTGGATAAACGAAGCAAAGGAGGAATGGAAGAATGACGAAGAAGTGTGGGCACTTATTCGAAAGCTACAACAAGATTCAAGTACTTCTGATACATTTAGCTGGAAAAATGATTCGTTATGGTACAAAGATCGCTTATACCTCTGTAAGAATTCCCAGCTAAAACAAAAGATTCTTATGGAATTGCACACTTCTCCCTTAGGAGGGCACTCAGGATTTTTAAAAACTTACCACAGGGTTAAGAAGGAATTTTTTTGGGATGGCCTTAAATCAGATATTCAAAAGTTTGTGGCGGAATGTTTGGTTTGCCAACAAAATAAAGTTGAAACAATTAAGACACCGGGTCTATTACAACCTTTATCCATTCCAAGCCAACGTTGGGAGGAGGTTTCAATGGATTTTATCACAGGTTTACCCAAGTCTGAGGGAAAGAGTGTCATCATGGTGGTAGTTGACAGACTTACCAAGTATGCACACTTTTGTGCATTATCACATCCATTTAAAGCCAGTACAGTTTCTACTGCATTTATGGAAACAGTTCAAAAGCTACATGGAAACCCAAAGATTATTGTAAGTGACAGAGATCCCATTTTCACTGGAAATTTTTGGACATAATTATTTTCTTGTCTTGGTACTCAGTTAGCTCATAGCTCATCTTATCATCCTCAATCTGATGGGCAAACTGAGATAGTAAACAAATGTTTGGAAGGATATCTTCGTTGCTTTGTATCTGATAAACAGACACAATGGGTCAAATGGTTGCCTCTGGCTGAATGGTGGTATAACACTTCCTTCCATACAGCAACAAAAATGACCCCATTTATGGCACTTTATGGGTACCAACCACCATCAATCACATCATATTTAAGAGAAAATTCTAAGGTTCAAGCAGTGGAACATCACATCGAACATCAACAACAAGTCCTCCAACTCTTAAAGGATAACCTCGTGTTGGCACAAAATAGAATGAAACAACAGGCAGATCAACATCGCAGTGAAAGAAGTTTTGATGTAGGTGATTGGGTATTCCTACGGCTACAACCATATAAGCAAATGTCCCTAAAGCAAGCTAAGAAGGATAATAAATTATCACCAAAGTATTATGGTCCGTACAAGGTGTTGGAAAAGATTGGTACTATGGCATACAAATTGGAGCTTCCTGCAGCTTCTCGATTGCACCCTGTTTTCCATGTTTCATGTTTAAAGAAGGTTATAGGCGACAAGCTCCCAGTTCAAACAATATTGCCAGAACTTGACGAGGAAGGAAAAATTATATTGGAACCGGAAGCAGTCACAGAAACAAGAACTCGACAGCTACGAAATCAATCAATTTCAGAGTATCTTATCAAGTGGAAGAACTTATCCGCTGAAGATTCCACATGGGAGGATGAGAATTTTATGCAGAAGTATCCAGAACTACTCAAGTGTTGAGGACAACACTTTTTTGAAGGAGAGGGGCATGTTGTGTCCCTATAATACTAGTGATTACCCCATTACTATTGTAGTTATACCCCTTATTTATATTGTTGTGCCCCTATTACCCACATATTGTTATTTCTGTGCCCCATAGAATCCCTCTATTATTATTTTTGTGGCTTTATATTATTATTGTTAGGTCGGCTGGATTATATTGTGACTCCTTAGACTCCTATATATAGAAAGGAGGTTTTGTCATTTGTATCATCCAAGAATTGTTCATTCATGTAATGTAAAGGAGGTTGCCCCCTCGAAGAGGCTGAATTCTAAGGCGTTGATCTATCTTTTCTATCTTTTCTTGCGCTGGTTTCATAACAGACATAGGTAGAGAGTCCCATACCCCAAATTCCCTCCCTTAGCCCTAAGACAAACTAGAGACAGAGCTGCGCAATAGATACCAATGAAGACTACAAGGACCCCAGTGAATTCCATAAAGCACAAAGATGAGGAAACCCAGAAAGAAAAAACGTCCACCACACTTAGACTTCCAATTACAAAGAAGTTCCTAGGGCCTAGAGGTAGGGCCATATTACTTACTAGACCAACAAAAAAAGAAAATCACACCCTTTTAACTTATGCAGTGAGACCGTGCAATTGAGTTCTCATCCTCACCACTTCCGACCAACCATAGGATAGTTTGCCACCCTTCAACTCTTTGGGGTCACAAACCCTGCGAGTTAGCACACCATAACAACCGAAGCACAAGCCTCACTGACCTGTATTAACCTTCTGCTCCCAAGCGACCAATCAAAAGAACATGCATAGGTTGGCGACCCGTGCATACTTAACATTTTCCCTACCACCTTCCTAATCACCCATAACAAAAAAAACAATTGCTGAAAACAAATTGTCACCCAAGCTATAAACTCACTGACTTGTCTCTCGAACCTTCCGGGCGTCCTACACCACTTGCTTATGGCCTTTGTCATGCATCGTCCTTTTAAAGTGTGGGAGGGCCACATCCCCTCCCCTCGTTGATCTCACCATTTTCATCCACCCCATCAAGGTTTAATACACTAATTTTATATAAATCACAAATATAAAATATATATATAAAAAAATTATTATTAATAATTTTATTAATTTGAAAATTGAATTAATTATCATGATAGTACCCTCTCCACTTTTGTATAATAATAATAATATTATAATTATTCAATTTTAAGGTCACGACCAAGCTGACACCAAATTGGTGTATGAGACCCCCTTGTTTGAGGGACAAGGGACCCACCTCTGCGCAACAATTTGACTACTAAAGTCTATGAAGGCATACATACTCTAGCCCCCTCTGATTTTGAAACTATAACCTCTTAAGGGAAAACACATGCTCTTAACCATTAAACCCACTAAAACTCTATAAATATAATATTAAAAACTCCGATATTATAAATATATATATTTTTAAAATTTTATTTTAAAAGATCATTAAACCTACTCAAATTATATAAATACGATATTAAAAACTCAAGATATATATATATATATATATATATATAATTTTATTTAAAAAATCCATTATATTTACTTAAAAATAGAATTGAAATAACATTGATTACAAGTATATAATATCTATATATAGTATTGAGTCTTATTATTTTGTTCCCTTTTTAAACCTCATACACTTTGTGTCACCTCCTAAAATCTCTTCATTCCACTTGATAAGATTTTAAGTACTATTAAATCTAACTCTATTATTTTTAAAATTATTTTAAAGATATCTTATTATACATCGTTCTCTTTTACAGATGAAAGAAAATTAAAAGAAAAAAATTGAAAATCTTTCTGCAAGGGGGGCTTAATCAACTTAAAATAAAATACACCTTCGGTTATAATTTAGGCACGCACTAAACGATATCCACTCCTGGCATTCAATTTGACTTCTATATTCAACAAACCCCTAATCAGTTGTCGTGGGGATGAGCTCACCATGACTCCGTCGTGAGAACGGCTAACCGAAAAATTAGGCAAAACCAAACGGAGTTGGTACGTGGGTTGGTGTACACTATAGTGGGTTGGTAACAAAAAATTGACATACAACACTCAACCCTGGCCCCACTCACTAGGTGACGCGTCTTTTAGCGTGCATGAAGGATAACGTGGACTAAAAGTGAAGTAGGAAGGATGACGTGGATTAAATTGGGAGCACTAGTATTTTTTATATGATATTAATTATTTTTTTAATAAATTAAGTTGAAATTAGGTTAAGGTTAATAGATTTTGAATAGAAACATCATTTATCCATCTGAATGTTTTTTTAAAAGATAATTAGGTAGAGAATTATATTAATATAGGGAAAATATATAATATTTTTTTTTGTTATTTATTATTATTATTATTTTTGAATAATTTTTTTATTATTGTTATTAGGTAAATTAGATTAGTAACACATTAGTATATTTTTAATCTATATAAATTGTAACATAATAGTATATTTTTACACACGAGTGCACGGGTCAACGGTTGGGGCAGTCGGTTTTCTCGCACCCCACCAGCGATCGAGTCCCTGTATGTGGCACTGCGCGACAGCCTATAGTGTTTCATTGAGAATGTACGATATATTGTGATTGATGTGATGGATTCGCTCCACAGCTTCGGCTGTTGTATCTGCTCGCTTCAGCGTATATATGTAATATGTTGCTTCTTCAGGGGGATGTACTTCCCCCTTGAAATAAATTGTACCACAAAATTATAAAAGAAGTAAGAATTTGAAAAAGTTTAATAATTTATTGAATGTTCTAATGCTTTTATCTTTATAATTGTAGCCTTGCTACTACTACTATGCAAAACAAAATTTTATTAACAATAACATTTATTTTGATGGTAAGTCCACCTGAATGGTTTCTAGAACCTTTGAATCCTCCTTAAAATTAGAGAAACCCATATCCACTATCTTCTTAGCTAGGGTTGTGATTTTATCATTAAGATTCCTCATCTACATATGCACTTCCTCAATGTTGAGTATGTTATCTTTTTGAGTTTTTGAACGCTCAAACCAACACTTTTCCCCTTATTGTTTTTGCACCGCTAGTACAGATTAATGGTTAGTATATATCTAGCTTGTCTAGTTTTGGTATTCCTAGTTTTTGGAATCTATCTTTCCACCCCTTCCTCTACCTCATAATCAAAGTTGAATTTTCTCTCTACCCTTGCTTCACTTTTCGCATATTGGCTTTCTCTTCTAGTTTCAAAAGGAGTATTGTGCACATAAGTGGGTGTTGATCTTTCTGCCATTTATTGAGCCCTTGAACCTAGAGGTTGACGAGTTCCCTATGCCCCTGATACCCCTAGACCTAACACCTCTCGACATTGTGAAACCACAGAAAGATGAAAAAAGAGCTTTGTCAACAACTAGGATGGGGGCAATCTAACTCCCATACATAGGTAGAACCAAGACTAAGACCCATGGAAGAAACAAAGTTGGATGTGAGACTTCAAGGTGGGATGAAATCCAAAGACTTCCATGAGTGCAAAATTAGAGGGGAATGGCAAAGAAAGTTCTATTTGGAACCAAGAGAGGAGCTTGCAATTTTACACGTAAATTCAAAACATAAACTAATTCTCACAAAGGGACTAGAACCACATAAGGATGTCCAAGAATGACAACACTTCTTTGAGCCATAACGCATGAACACAGACTCAAAATGACTCTAATCTTAACACCAATGAGAAAAATTATCTTCAAAACATTTAAAAATAGTGAAGTCAAAAAAATCGAGTAGTAAAAAAAAAATAATACTAAAAAACTACCTACTTTCTTACCAAAAATCATTAACTAATAATAACTATCCATACACTTCTCAATAAATTTGATATAGATCACATAAGCTTAAATTCAACAACTACTCACCCCTTTCCTCACTATAAAAACTCTACTATCATCTCTCCCATATAATATTATAATCCCTGTTAAACCCTCTATCCAAACACAAACCTATATAATTAAACCTACCATATCATGCCACCCACTCATACAAACTACATGGTGAGTGGATCATCCATCCCCACTTCCCCGACGGTGACATCCCTTCATTATCTCCCTTAAAAAAAAGACATCCACAATAAAGATTAGAATCCTTATGTTAATGAGACATTTAACCATCTCTATATTAACGAATTATAGGTTAAATAAAATTAATTTTAGTTAAATGTAAGCTGGACCAACCTTGTTGTTGAATAAAATAAACATATATAGTTATATTTGTATAGTCCCCTTTCTACCAATTAGATGCTTGCTAAGAGCCACATGCTAAATTAAATTAATATTAGCTTAACTTAGGCATTGAGATACTTCTGTTATGTTAACGAACTGAACCTTAAATTAAATTAAGGTACCCCACATACATCCTTACCAAACGCCAAACAGGAGGTCAAATAAATGAACGGTGGAGCCAAATAATATGGTGAACACAGCTCTGTTTAAAGTAGGAGGCTCAGAATTTTCTTTAACAAGGTAAATGATGTTTCTAATAAATGGAAGAATAGCAAACTTTTTGGAAAAAGAATTGGATAAATTTTTTTTATCATTGGAAATCTCTAATGATTCAGATCAAGAAAGAGTGAAAACGATATAATGTAACTAGGGTTTCCTAGGGTAAATTATGATGTAACTAGGGTTTCCTAGAGTAAATGGTAAGAAGGCGGTTTCCTAGCGCAATCTTACCTACTTTCAGGACCAAAGGCAAAATATCGAACCATCTTCTCCTCCACCACTATAAATATTACACGATCCCAGCCTCTATCCTGTGCCACACAGCCAAGCTAAAGCAAGGTCTGTGGATTTCCGGAATCTCTAGATCTGGGCTGACATCCGGATCATTTCTCCTTCCCATTTTTTCATCTGGGCAACACTAGTGTGCCCTTTCCTACTTTGGGTTTGCCATTGCATTTCCTTGTTTCGTTCTGAATAATGGATCCCGTGAACGTATGGGGCAACACGCCACTGAAGGTTGTGGACGAGGAGATCTTTGATCTGATTGAGAAGGAGAAGAGAAGGCAATGCAGGGGAATCGAACTCATAGCCTCCGAGAACTTCACATCCCTGGCAGTCATTGAAGCTCTTGGAACTCCCCTCACAAACAAATACTCCGAGGGCATGCCTGGCAACAGATACTACGGTGGTAACGAATACATAGATCTCATTGAAAATCTGTGCCGATCAAGGGCCCTCCAGGCCTTCCATCTGGATTCCGAGAAATGGGGTGTGAATGTGCAGCCCTACTCTGGGAGCCCCGCTAACTTCGCAGCTTACACAGCCCTGCTGAACCCACATGACCGCATCATGGGGCTGGATTTGCCTTCTGGTGGCCATCTCACTCATGGATATTACACCTCTGGTGGTAAAAAGATTTCTGCTACATCTATTTACTTTGAGAGTTTGCCTTACAAGGTCAGCCAGGAGACTGGGTTCATTGATTATGACAAGCTGGAGGAGAAAGCCCTGGATTTCAGGCCTAAGCTTATTATATGTGGAGGAAGTGCTTATCCCAGGGACTGGGATTATGCTAGGTTCCGTTCCATTGCTGACAAATGTGGTGCCATGCTCTTATGTGATATGGCTCACATCAGTGGCCTTGTTGCTGCTCAGGTACCCTTTCTGTTTTCCTTGACATTCTCTGTTACAATTCCTTGAATAGATCATGTTGAAGGCATCCATGTTATATATTTATATCCTGTGTTTCTTTACATGAGTTTCTTTGGGCTTCTCAATTAGTGGTGTGCTTTATGGATTTGAATGAATTTGAGACTTTAGTGCAATTTGCCAACTTCTGGTCACCAGATATTTCCCATCGAGTCACTATACTCACATGCACGGTAAGGTACGTTTCTCTGTTAAATTGGCTGATGCGTGTAAGATGGTTCTGATCATCATGGTTTAAGTTTTAGGGTTGAGGAATGAGAGCTTTCTTTCGGGTATTTCATTTGCACTTTTTGCTCATTAAGGGAGAAGCATGCTTGTTTTACTCTAAGGGACGTGACAAACATGTGCTGCATCGTCTTTTTTTGGAAATGTTTGAAGAAACAAGGCCAAAGGGGCTGCATCATCGAGTAAGGGGCAGGTGTTTTGGTCATCATAAAACCTGGACTTACGTGCTAGTTCCGATGGGTATCTTATCCACCAAATTGTCTGGGTCCGCAATTGACCTCATCCTTTGAAACTCATGAAAGCCGTTCTTTGAAACTTGCCACCCATCCTTTGGAAGTGATTCATATGCATTTTACAGTGAGAAATTGTACTTGAATTGAAATATCTGATTTGGACTGATTATTTTCAGATGTTTTTACTGTTTTGTTTTTTCCATATGTAAGGTGTGTTTTAAACTGGTCAGCGTTTCAGATCCAGGTTGTTTGCGTAGTGAATGCCTATTCGTGGATTATACCATGTTCGTGTTCTGAGATCTTGTTCTCCAGTTTAGCATTTTTAAATGTACTCAATTATGCTACTCTCTATTCTAGCAGTACATACCTAGTTGTGGCCTGAATTTTGATATATCCTTCATATCATCTACAACCTTTTCGTTGGGATGACAAAAATGAAACAGGTCTAGTGAGTTTTGGAGCATACCCAAGTTCTTTGAAAGTAAATTGCTTAGCACTATTTGGACTTTGAGATGAGTTTCTGTGCTTCACAGAAGCTACATTCTCGGGGTTAGTTCTCTAACTTGCTTAGCATGCTTTTTGAGAATCACATGTAATTTAGATCTGTGGATTATAAATGACTGCCATATTAAAAAAAGATCTTGGATTCACATGAAGTTTCCCCATTTTTTGGCCCTTTTTTAAGATACAGTTCTGTCGCATGCTGGGATAGCATTCCAGATGGTATTTTCTTGATATCAAGAATACATACTTGTTAGCGTAAGGTCTACAATGTAGTATGTACATCCATGGAAAGGGCACTAGCTCTGAGATGTGGATGATATTCATCACAAGAAGTAAAAAGCTGCTTCCTTAATATAAATGCATAGAGTCATTAAATGTACGAAATTGGTTACTTTTTAACCCCATCTACATTGTTGTTGCAATTCAGGAAGCTGGAAATCCATTTGACTATTGTGATTTGGTTACCACAACCACCCACAAGAGTTTGAGGGGTCCAAGAGCAGGGATGATCTTCTATAGGAAAGGCCCAAAGCCTCCTAAAAAGGGACAGCCAGAAGGTGCCCTCTATGATTACGAGGACAGAGTAAACTTTTCTGTGTTTCCGTCCCTTCAAGGAGGGCCACACAACCACCAGATTGCAGCATTGGCTGTGGCTCTTAAGCAGGTTATGACTCCTGGTTTTAAGGCCTATGCCAAGCAGGTCAAGGCAAATGCGGTTGCTGTTGGTAACTACTTGATGAGCAAGGGATACAAGCTTGTTACAAGTGGGACAGAAAATCATCTAGTTCTGTGGGATCTCCGGCCAATTGGACTGACTGGTAAGAACATTTAACCTTGACTAACGTGCAATCTGTAATTTGAACATACTCTGGTTAATTTGTTTTACTTCATTTATTAAGAACTTTGGAATCCTTAAGAGAAATATGCAATCAATTATTTGCTTATTGCAGGAAATAAGGTGGAGAAAGTGTGTGACCTGTGTAATATAACAATCAACAAGAATGCAGTTTATGGTGACAGTAGTGCTCTGTCCCCTGGGGGTGTTCGTATTGGTAAGTGAATGCTGCATTTAAATCTCGTAAGACTAGTAGAGTAATCATGCTTCAACAATCTTCAGTAGAATATTTCAGTTCGTATTATGAAGAGATGCTGAGGTTAGAAATATAATAGATAAGACGGCATTCACTAGTGGGTGATTGGAGATTGAATCTTGATTGTTTGCATTGGGTGTTTTTATTTCGTTAACATGTTTGTTCTGTCATTGTAGGTACCCCTGCTATGACCTCCAGAGGTCTGAAGGAAGCCGATTTTGAGCAGATTGGAGAGTTCCTCCACCAGTCTATTATCATCACTTTGGCTATCCAGAGCGAACATGGGAAGCTTCTCAAGGACTTCAACAAAGGTTTGGCGGGCAACAAGGACATTGAAAATCTGAAAGCTCAAGTGGAGAAATTCTCTGCACAGTTTGATATGCCTGGCTTTGATGTAGCTACAATGAAGTTCCAATAAGTGATCATAGGAATATCATAATTCCTTTTCCTTTTGGGTGCATTGCTGTTAGCATTAAAAGTTGGTAGCTAGAGGGATATATTCTATAGCTTGATGAATAAATATGTATTGCTCGCGAGTTTCACAGTCCTCAAAATTTGAGGACTTATTTACTGGTGTAATCAGTAGAAGATGACTAAATTTATTAGTCAGATGTGTTGAATTGATTTTTCAGTTAAACATACACAAAGTCTAGTCTTTTTCCGGTGTCATCTTTGTAATCTTCTGCTTTTGTTTACATGTCCCATGCATTGGGCAAATTCTGCAATTGGAGCTATGCAATCTTATTTTGTTAGCCGATTAAAAGAAATACTTATATGTAAAATGGTGATAGTTCTCTATCGGTTTCAATAAACAAGTTACTTTTGTGACTAGAGGGGAATTATACATAGCCCCATATTTTTGTTTAAATAAAAAATGTATTGCTCTTACTCCATGGGAGTTCGTGAGGGAGAGCTGGGAAATTCATTTTGCCTTCTAAAACTCAACCAGATCCTCCATTGGTCCTGTTTCTCTGGTAATGACAATAATTCAGATGTAGTATACCCTTTTTCATGGTATTTGTTAATCATTTGGAGGCATTTCACCTTGTAGATTTCATGTGCACTTTGTTTGAGTTTTCAATTTGCCCAGGTTTGTTGGGATGGTATTTTTTCTTGTAACTATTTTGCGTACACTTCACGGAAGCAGCAGTTATAGGTGGATGGTTTTGTCTCTACTTTAAGGACCATAGCAATGAAGGCTGAGCCAAAAACTGCATCTTGATTCTTCCCGGCTTACTCAATGCCAAGTGGCCTATGCAAGCAAATACAACCATGGGTTTCATCAATCAGTGCCAAAAATTAGAGGCTTTGTCCTTCATTTCCAGAGACAATTTGTTATTTGTTTCTATTCCTGCTACAAAAATTGTTACCGCAATACCTTTTTTTTTTGTTTCTATTCCTGCTACAAAAATTGTGACCGCAATACCTTTTTTTTTTGTTTCTATTCCTGTTACAAAAATTGTGATCACAATACCTTTTTGTTTGAGAAAAAAATCTGTATTTGCTAACAATACCTTTTTGTTTGAGAAAAAAATCTGTATTTGCTATTTCAAAGGAAATCAAAATATTAAACTGATCAAATTTTCAAGCATCTTATTCTCGGATTAACCTTCAACACACAGCCAGGCCACTCTTAAGACTAATTCAAACGTATCTTGTTCTGTCCAGCTTACACATAATTAGCCATACAAAAACCCTAAAACTTAAAAACGCACAGAAAAGACAGACTTACCTTGAAAACTGGAACCCACAAAACATGTCTCAAAATAATGATTTTTGAACCTCCAGAGGAGCCACCTCGCCTTGAAATTCTTTGTAGACTAGAAGAGCCCTTCTTCCAAGGCAATAGCTTACTATGAGAATGTATCTGCTTGTTGGTGGAACATATTGTAAATTTATTCTCCTATAATAGTTATAGGACTCTTGTAGTTCTTGAATCCTGTGTTACTTGAACATCTTGTAAATGTATTCCCAAATAATAGTTATAGGACTCTTGTAGTTCTTGGATCCTGTGTTACTAAGGGGTGCTTTCCTTTGAAATCAGTGCACACGAACCTTTGAGTTCCCTATCACCTAGAGCTGTTTTTTTATTAGAGAAATAAAGGAAGTGCTTAGAGCACCATAAACTTAGCTCAAGATTTTGTTTCAGCCTCAACTCCCACCTTTAAACGATAAAAGTGAAGTGCACAGAAGAGAGATACAGAACCATGCTTGCACTACAATGCATTCCGTCGTTGATGCCATCAA
Organism: Pinus tabuliformis; assembly: GCA_031772625.1. Taxonomy (NCBI): domain Eukaryota; kingdom Viridiplantae; phylum Streptophyta; class Pinopsida; order Pinales; family Pinaceae; genus Pinus; species Pinus tabuliformis. The sequence continues at coordinate 242,747,555 of CM062815.1, forward strand.
TAAAAAAAATACTGGTCGTAGAGAAAGTGTTCATAGATAAATTGAACACTGCAGCTCTGCTAGGCTTGTTCTATTTAGACATGCTTGATCTTTTTATTTTAATTCCTCAAAAGCGACTCAGATCTTATGAGCCATTAGCCTTGGTATTCCATTTTTATCTTTAAACAAAATTTGATTCCTTTTGGAGGCATATTCACCACAATCTAGAGCCAGGAAGGTCTTTGAACAAACTTAACTATGTATTTGTCACCCACTGTCTCATACAGAGCTCTAAAGAATCTGCATTCCATGTGATAGGACAATCTAATAATTGGAATACTTCACTCCAAATATGCACAGCAAGAGATCCATTAACTCCTCAATCTTGCAGAGAAAACATCTATTTGGCCTTTGACACCCTCTCTTTTGTCCATTGTCCCAGGTCAAACATCCTATTTGCCATTGCCAGCCAAATAAATATGAGTTTTGAAAGGGCTCTTCCATTTCTTGAATAGTAACCACCACCATTTGTTGTCACCATCCTCCGTTCCAAAAGATAAAGCTTCATATCTCAATTTGGCGTTGTCTAACTAACTACTAGATGTTTTGGAGCCTTTGGCCTGAATTCAGCCAAACATTTTTTGGTCAAATTGTTATCTTTTGTTATTTGAAATGTGAAAAACCCCTAGGGCACTCGGATTGTGGAGAGTTCACAACTCAAATTGTGATTTCAAAAAATCTTTGCCCGATCTTGTGCAAGTTCCACTGGGAATATGCATGTAAAAACTCCAAAATGTCTAACAGGTAGACTACGGCTATCCCAATTTAATAGTGAGAATATTGTCAGTCGTGTTCCAAGTCCAGAGCAATTTCTTTTACAACTTATTAAACAAGTAAGAATTTCATTGCAACAATTTACATAAGTAATCAATAAATGGAAAAATATTTGTTCCAATAGCTTGGTTGAGATGATCCTAATTCTGTTGGGATGCCCCTCTTGGCTACCTGATTGAATTTATCTCTTAGCCAATTAGGAATGATTTCTTAGCCCAGGGAATCTCCATAGGTTCTCCAGCGTTCTGAGCCCAAGTCCAACTAACTGTAGTGTATCCAAGTTAAACCAACATTCCCTTCTCTTTTTCCACATTACTTCTCCAAAACAAAATCTTCCAAAACCAAAACCAAGGCCAAGTATTCCCCCTCTCCTTTCATCCTCCTCCTCCTTTTATGTGTCTCCCTTCCATCCACCTTAGTCGCTTATTATTAATGACATGACTAACCCTTATCTTTTCATTTTAGTATCCTTGACTGTTCTTATCATATTTTATTTAAAATAGATTTGATAAGACACTTTGGGAATAGTGTATGGATATTTAATTTAGAATTAAATTGAAGAAAATCATATCTTCAAAAAAGTAGATTTGAGAAGACCCATTGGGATATGGATATTTAATTTGGAAATAAATTGGAGAAGACTATATTTTCTCCAAAGTAGATTTGAAAAAACAGCTTGGGATATGGATATTTAATTTGGAAATAAATTAGAGAAGACCATTTCCTATCCAAAATTAAATTTGAGAAGACAACTTGGGATCTTATTATAACATCACTATGTATTGTGTTAATGAAACAAACTAACGGTTCTCCATTTAATAGTCAAATCTAAATACAAATCCAACTATATTGAAATCCAATTGTGTCTAGCTCCCTCAACACATCTTGAATCCCTAGATCAACAAGAAGTAAGTAACCTTGAACTTTCATAAACATTCTTAAATATAGGGAGAGTGAATAATTGCGACCAACACCCACCCATGGGTCATTGCCTAACTTAACCCAATTCCCTCTACCAATTTTCTAGGCTACCCATTGACCATGGAAAAGTAAGACACCTATTAATCCTTTCCAAATGTTTGAAGCCTCTCAATTGGACTTTGGCTCAAATCTTATCCATTGTTCCACATTGAGAGGGGGAAAGTATTTACTCTTCATTAACTTACCCCAAAACCCTTGGTTGAAAAATAATGAGTTGTCTTTAGTGGGGCTTTTTGAATGTTTTTTCAATGGGCTTTTCCAGTCTAATTTATCTAAAATCCGGCATGAATTTATTGAGATCACAATTTCGATGGGTAACCCCTTCACAATTGAAGTGCCCTAGGGGTTTTTCAAGGTGCTAAATCTATATATACAGTGAAAAAATCAGTTTAAATAACACAAATCAAGATTTCACCTCAAATATGTCCGTCGGATTTCGGTACTGGAAAGTCCAAAAAGTCGCACTAAAACAACTCCGAAAAATAATAGCAGCCCCAAAAAAAATTTCAAGGTTGGGATAATGGTTTGTTATCCCCTCCACTTAGTTTAAATTCTTGAGAGGGACACATTGGCCTCTTGTGATAAGGCTCAAAGAGTAGGTGACACTTGAGAAAGAACACTTTATTGGGGTTTGTGGCATCTTAGCTCTTGTTAAGTCAAGTAATTGCTATATATGGCTTTCAGGGTGTTGGATACACTCTTGGTGTTATAGTGACAACCAATAGGTTTGATCATGGGCCTCATCCAAATTACTTCAATGAGCTAGATTCACCATGGTTAAAAAATAAATTAATACATTAAGCTTTGGCATCAAACACCAACCATGGTTAAATGAAAGGAAAATGTAAATAATATACATGTACATTTTGGTCTTGATATTGGAAAATAAGGATAACTTTCTAGATGGGTTTTGCATTTGAACATATTTATAAAGGTTCATATAACAATGTTTCCAAGACAAATGTTGAAGCAAGTATGTGAAATGACAAGCATTTTTGCTTGTAATTTGTCTTGTATCAATGGTTTTTTTTTAAATTTTAATTGACTTTAAATTCTATTTTTTTAATGGATGATTTTAAAGATGCAGGGAAGCTATTGAGAATCAAGCACAATGTCCATTAAAGGTTGGAGTAGGGAACTTGTTGCAATAAAGAACTTGATAGTTTTGGGATGGGTTCACCCCTAATTTCAATGGCTAAATGCGACAAATACAAGAAAAAAATGGGTAAACACATATTTGACGGAGGACATGCTAGATCTACACCACTCATTTATTCTGTCCCTCGACATGCTCTATGGTTAACAAAGGGGCATGGGGCTCGAATTGGAAATCACACTGTATCTAACTTTGTGATGTGGCAATAGAGTATTGGGGTTGGGTCCTTTCCATGGCAATTCTAAAAGCACCTAGGGACCACCCTCATAAACCCCTTTACTGATGCATTTGCTAATGTCAAAAAGCGATGCACTAGTGGATGATGGGATAGGTAATGAGTTGGACACGTTGATAGGTAGTTGTGCTGGCGGGTGGTAAGGATAATGATAAAACATACAAGTGATTACACCAATCGAGCCTAACTAACTACTAGACGTTTTGGAGCTTTTGGCCAGAATTCAACAAAACATTTTTTGATCAAATCGTTATCTTTTGTTATTTGAAATGTGAAAAACCCTTGGGGCTTGTGGAGAGTTCACAACTCAAATTGTGATTTCAAAAAGTCTTTTCCTGATCTTGAGCAAGTTCCACTGGAAATATGCTTGTAAAAACTCCAAAATGTTTAACAAGAAGACTACGACTATCCTAATCTAGTAGTGAGAATACTGTCGGCCGTGTTCAAAGTCTAGACCAATTTTTTTTACAACATATTAAACAAGTAAGAATTTCATTGTAACAATTTACATAAGTAATCAATAAATGGAAAAATACTTGTTCCAATAGCTTGGTTGAGATGCTCCTAACTCTGTTGGGATGCTCCTCTGGGCTAACTGATTGAATTTACTTCCTAGCTAACTAGGAATGATTTCTTAACCTAGGAAATCTCCACAATTTCCCTAGCCTTCTGAGCCCAGGAAATCTCCACAGGTTCTCTAGCTCTCTGAGCCCAAGGAATCTCCACAGGTTCCCTAGCCCTCTGAGCCCAAGTCCAACTAGCTATAGTGTATCCAAGTTAAACCAACATTCTCTTCTCTTTTTCCACATTACTCCCCTAAAACAAAATCCTCCAAAACCAAAACCAAGGCCAAGTATTTCTCCTCTCCTTTCATCTTCCTTCCCCTTTTATGTCTCTCGCTTCCATCCACCTCAATCACCTATTATTAATGACATGACTACCCCTCATCTTTTCATTTTAGTATCCTTGACTTATCTTATCATATCTTATTCAAAGTAGATTTGAGAAGACACTTTGGGAATAAAATATGGATATTTAATTTAGAATTAAATTGGAGAAGATCATATTTTTTCAAAAGTAGATTTGAGAAGGCACCTTAGGATATGGATATTTAATTTGGAAATAAATTGGAGAATACTATATCTTCTTCAAAGTAGATTTGAAAAGATACCTTGGGATAAGGATATTTAATTTGGAAATAAATTGGAGGAGATTACATCCTATCCAAAATTAAATTTGAGAAGACAACTTAGGATCTTCTTGTAACATCACTAGGCATTGTATTAATGAAGCAAACTAACGGTTCTCCATTTAATAGCCAAATCTAAATGCAAATCCAACTATATTGAAATACAATTGTGTCTAGCTTCCCCAACACATCTTGAATCTCTAGATCAAAAAGAAGTAAATAACCTTGAACTTTCATAAACGTTCTTAAATACAGGGAGAGTGAATAATTGCGACCAACACCCACCCATGGGTCATTCCCTAACTTAACCCAATTCCCTCTACCAATTTTCTAGGCTACCCATTGACCATGGACAAGTAAGGCACCTATTAATCCTTTCCAATTGTTTGAAGCCTCTCAGTGGGACTTTGGCTCAAATCTTATCCATTGTTCCACATTGAGAGGGGGAAGTATTTACTCTTCATTAACTTACCCAAAACCTTTGGTTGAAAAAGGGCTTTGGCTCAAATCTTATCCATTGTTCCACATTGAGAGGGGGAAAGTATTTACTCTTCATTAACTTACCCCAAAACCTTTGGTTGAAAAATAACGAGTTGTCTTTAGTGGGGCTTTTTGGAAGTTTTTTCGGTGGGTTTTCCGGTCTAATTTCTCTAAAATCCGGTAGGAATTTATTGAAATCACAAGTTTGATGGGTAATCCCTGCACAATCGAAGGGCCCTAGGGGTTTTTCAGGGTACTAAATCCTTATATACAGTAAAAAAACTGGTTTAAATAATGCAAATCAAGGTTTCACCTCAATTTTGTCTGTCGGATTTCGGCACTGGGAAGTCCAAAAAGTCGCACTAAAAAAACTTCGAAAAATAATAGCAGCGCCCAAAAAATTTTCAAGGTTGGGATAATGGTTTGTTTGCCCTCCATTTAGTTTAAATTCTTGAGAGGGAAATGTTGGCCTCTTGTGATAAGGTTCGAAGAGAAGGTGACACTTGAGAAAGAGCACTTTGGTGGGGTTTGTGACATCTTAGCTCTTGTTAAGTCAAGTTATTGGTATATATGGCTTTCAGGCTGTTGGATATACTCTTGGTGTTATAGTGACAACCAACAGGTTTGATCATGTGCCTCGTCCAAATTACTTCAATGAGTTAGATTCACCATGGTTAAAAAATAAATTAATTCATTAAGCTTTGACATCAAACACTAACCATGGTTAAATAAAAGGAAAATGTAAATATTATACATGTACATTTTGATCTTGATCTTGGAAAATAAGGATAACTTTCTAGATGGGTTTTGCATTTGAATAGATTTATAAAGGTTCATATAACAATGTTTCAAAGACAAATGTTGAAGCAAATATGTGAAATGACAAAGCATTTTTGCTTGTAATTTGTCTTGTATCAATGTGTTTTTTTGAATTGTTAATTGACTTTATATTCTATTTTCTTAATGGATGATTTTAAAGATGTGGGGAAGATATTGAAAATCAAGCACAATGTCCATTAAAGGTTGGAGTAGGGAACTTGTTGCAAGAAAGAACTTGATAGTTTTGGGATGAATAAAGTTTATGAAACATTGAAAATTAGGGGTTCGCCCCTAATTTCAATGGCTAAATGCTACAAATACAAGAAAAAAATGGGTAAACACATATTTGACAGAGGACATACTAGATCTACACCACTCATTTATTCTGTCCCTCGACATGCTTGATGGTTAACAAAGGGGCGTGGGGCCCGAAGTGGAAATCAAACTGTATCTAATTTTGTGATGTGGCAATAGAGTATTGGGGTTGGGTTCGTTCCATGGAAATTTTAAAAGCACCTAAGGACTCCCCTCATAAACCCCTTCACTGATGCATTTGCTAATGTCAAAAAGCGATGCACTAGTGGATGATGGGATAGGTAATGAGTTGGACATGTTGATAGGTAGTTGTGCTAGCGGGTGGCAAGGATAATGATAGAACATACAAGTGATTACACCAATTGACTTAGCACCTTACATGGCATTTGTAGGACATGTGTTATGACAGATGATGTGAAGATGATGTGTCTTGATATGACCCTAAAAATGCTTGGGAAGTGATTTTTTGCTGATTTTCATCCAATAAGAACCTATCACATATCCAAAAGTTGTAAATTAGAGGATAGAAGGTCCAATAGATGAGTAATTATAACATTTTTAGTTGAAAAAGATAGCAGAATTCCAAAGCAAAAGTAAGGTAATATGTGAAAAGGTTGTCTCTAGATAAAAGTCAATAAAAAGTTGAGTCATAAACAAAGACCTTCCATGTATTTATCCTACTATTTTTCTTTCTTTTGCAGAGGGAAAATGAAGAATTTAAACCCTAAGTCTACTAAAATCTCCCATCCTCTTACTATTGAAAAAATGAGTTTAGTTTAGTCCGAATTTTCTATGGCTAAATTTTGTGAAGTTTGTGTTTTTATGACCGTGGAAGAGAGGCTAAAATTGTAGACTTGATTGCAGACCTTGAGAAAGTTTGACTGAGCTTTCAAACAACTATTTGTGGAGGGTTGACTTGGCTTCTTTGTGGAAGTTTGTCTTGTCATCTTGTTGGTTAGTTTGTCTATCATCTTGACTCAAATGTTTCTCTTGTTGACTTGATTCTATAAGGAAAGGTTGTTGGGTTTCTCCCCCATTTGGGTTTTCCTAGGGGTAAACTCGTGTGTTCTTGTGTGGCTGTCTCTTTATGATTTTATGACATTTTTGTTTTACTATTGATCACAAGAAAAATATTAACCTAACTAAATTCATAAGAAATAATTATCAGTCTAGAAGATGCCATAAAAATCAAAATGGGATTAGAGCTATGGTGAAAGAGCACCCTCGAAAAATCATCTAATTCATCACCTAAGGCTCAATCTGTCAACACGTCCTAGGTTCCCTAGTTCAAGAATCAAAGGACACGACATGCTGTCATGGTTGAAGAAAAACTACAAGGTCGAATTTGAAGAATAAAGTACTTGTTTTACAAGAAAAAGGATCTGTGCAAAGGATGTTGAAGCCCTAATCCCCAGTGAAACCTCAGAGCTTGTACGCTGAGAGTCTCAGTGATAGTCTCAAAGGTTTGAAAATATCTCCAAGAATAAGTTGATTGTAGGAGGAGCCTATCTCAAGAAACCCAAAGTTCATTAAGGATTAAAAGAACAATCTCTGTAACAATATTAAAGATAGAGAAATATCATGAATGATCTCAAAAGACCCGAAATACCTAAGTTAATGGAAGAAGCCTGCCTACAAATTTTGTTTTATCTATTCTTGTGATACAACCAAGTCTCATTTTTTATCATGTAAGCTTATTTTGTTTATAAGGATGTCAAGGACTAAATCTTGGTTGGTGTTGTTACAGAAGACCGAGAGCCTCAAATCAGAAGGCCAAAGTTTCCTTAGTCTTGAAAAAGGATTGAAAAAGAGTTCAAGCCAATCATGTCAGAGAAGCTTAGTTTACCTATTTCTACTTCAGTAAGAAAGAAAACTCAACCATTGGCCTAAAAAGTCTAAACTACTTGTTGGAAAATGTAACTAGTTTCAGTGTTCATAATTGTCATTAGAGAAATTTGAGGTAAAATATGGGCCTTAAAACAAAAATGTACAAAACAATCAACTTTATAAGAACTAATAGGATTCAATATGATGATGTCAACCATGGGGGATGATTGAATCACCATTTTTGGAGTAAAAAGGTAAAAAAAAAATTAAAAAATTAAAAAAATAAGAAAACTATTTTTTTGAACTCATATTTTAACCTTATCTCCTTATGATTTTACTCAAATTTCAAGTGGGAGTACTTGTTGGATGTCGAATTTAATTTTTCATCCATGGAGTATCCATGTTGCATACATTCGATGGACCCTACTACACGGAAAATGTGAAATACATGAACAAAATGTGATTGTTTTGAGAAAAATCATAGGGAGTTAAGTTGAAAATATGAGTTGCAATGACGTTTTTCATGTATTTCACATTTTTCATGTAGTAGGGTTCATCGAAAATAGGCAACATGGGTACTCCTTGGATGAAAAATTGAATTCGCATTGAACGAGTGCTCCCGCTTGAAATTTGGGTAAAATCGTAGGGAGATAAGTTGAAAACACAGGTTGAAAAATTAGTTTTTTCTTTTTCCCTCCAATACTTGATGAGGTAATCTAATCTTATTTTATTATTTCCACTATTATTTTAAAATATTCCTTAGGAGGACCATTTTAGGCCTCAAAATTTCTCTAGTGCATTGTATTCATGTGATATATATATATCTTATGTAACAAGTAAAATAAGAAAGAAAAATTATTATTTTAGAGAACGGGTTTTATGCTTCTTGTTGATGGTCCTCTAGGTAAAAACATGTTTTTCATGATTCTAGGGTCTTTTAGGTCATAGGATTTGGTGTCACGAGTCAAGAGATTCAACACCATGATTATAAGACCCATCTCAGCAAGATGTACATTGTAAAAGAATTTATTATGAGTCTAGAAAGCCCTGGAAGCCTTCTAGCACAAGTTGACCCTGACAATTTCAAGTCAGCCTCAAGAAAGGTACTCAAACCCCTTAGATGCGTATAAATACAAGCAACTTCAACCTCATTTGGCACTCGCTCACTCTCAAGTTTGATCTCTCAAGAAAAGTTCGATCTAAAGCTATGAAAACTAAGAGGGCTAGAGCGAGGATCAAGGAAGGAAGAACAAGTCTTGGATATTTGTTTTTGGGCTCTATCTCTCTCGCACGTGTGAAAAATTAGGGTTTCTGTAGCTTCAAGGAATTCCAAAATTACAGGTTCGGATTGCAAAAGAATAAGTTGCAGGATTGAGTTGCTGGAAGAGCGAATATTCTGATTTGAGCTCATTGACTTTGAGAAACATTATTTTTCTCAAAGGCAGATCTCTTGAAGAATTATCCTATGGTTTCTACGACAACTACAAGATCATAATTGCAGGGTCGAAGCTGGGGGTCAAAGTGTTGGGCATGGAATCCCCCCAAGGCAGGTTTTGGGGCTTCAAGCCCAAGTTTTACTGAATCTTTTTGTAAAAGCTCCGCAAATTACGGGCGCGAAATCATAATAGAGTCATAGGGTTTTCAGCGCTAGTTTTTGCAATGTAATGTCAGCTAAATAGACCTACCCATGGTTCGTGGACCATGGGATTGCATAAATAGAGTGAGGCTCTAAGTGTATAAGATAACTAATGGCTAAGATAGAGTAGAAAAAACATGAAAAGTCTAAGTGATTCAATGAAAGTGTAAAGTGTGTCCTTGGGTCGTAGAGTAGGGAAAGGCTCTACAACTGAGTGCGCAGAGGCCTAATAGTCCATAGTTGAGTGTGTAGACCCCTGCAGCTGAGTGCGCAGGGCAGGTCGAGTTTGTAACCGTTGAAAGAACCAATAAAGAGAATTTTTACCATATTTCTGTGCATCTTTTCCCGTTTTAATACATGGTCGGGTATAATTTGCAAATATACTGTTTATATGCTGTGGGAACTTATTTGAATGATTTGTATAACTAATTATAACATAAGACATCCAAGCACGCGAAGGTAATTCACTGGTATAGGAAGATAAGTAAGATCTCGGGTAATAGTGCAGAGTGTGGCTCTTGCAACGCAGAAGCTCCCCAATCCTTGGTTAAGGCTGCGCGAAGGCAGTTTATTAGGGCATGAGGAATAGGGAAGTGTGTGAAGTGACTTGCGCGCAGGGACAAAAAATGAGGCCAGTCAAACCTCTCAGACATCTAAATGGTGCAGAAACCTGGTTCTAGAACCCTCCCATACTACTTCGGGTGAGACCTTAGTCTGTGCTGCGTGGACTATTTCCGAAAGGGCCAGCAGTACAAGGATTTGTTTGGCTAATTAACTCCGAACCTAGGTCAGGCCCCAACAAGCCAACAAATGGTTCCGTTGCCAGGACTGAGATCTGCATAGAGATGTCTAATGTTGTATCACTAGAATCTGACAAAGAAAGGAACTGAAGATTGGTTAGACAGGAAGATTCACGAGTTCGCGGCGCAAGAAAATAGGAACCCGTGACTATCAAAGGAAGAGTGGTTAGGCTGCTACTTATATACAAAGATCCACAAAATTTTATTTGCATCCTTCTCCACTGAGTTGTACGAGTGGATTGTGAAGCTAGCAGATAGCTAAGGAAGTTGTGAACTCGACAAACCTATTGTGTGGAATCCAAAATTGGTGCGCACACTGGAAGCATCGGAAGATAAGATTACGCGCGCTGTCGATCATTGGCTCGATTGAATCATAGGAGGATTCATCACCAAATTCGTGGTAGAAACTTCAGTCAGTTATAGCGAGGCAGAACGACGCTTCCTCAAAGGACCGCCAGGTAAGTACATTAAATCTTTAAACATTCGGATTAAAATACTACTGTTTAAAAAGCGGGTTATGCGAATAAATTGATGTTTGGGGCTACGCTAAGTGGGAAGACCTACAGAAACGAAGGTAGCACAGAACTAGAGACTAGCCCCTTGATTTCACCTCCTCGAGGGGGCGAAGAAGAGTTCGTGAAGGTCTCGCCAAGAAGTGCGATCAATTTGATAAGGCAGAGAATTCTACGCATACCACCTCCACCCACACCACCGCCAGTTTCATTGTCTTCACCCACGTCTTCGCCCATACCACCTCTGCCACCACTGCGAAGCAATATGGCAAGCGCGATAAAGCTACTAGTGTTCAAGGGAGTAGGGAATGAAGATCCGGATCAGTTTTGGTTCATGATAAAAGTGGTATGGGAAGCACAGGGATTCATGGATGACAATATAAAGAAGGAAACACTGGTCAGCACTCAGCAAGATCGCGCACTGACCTGGTACATTAAGCATTCAAATGATAATCCGAATGTGGGGATCATGGATATCCAAGTGGTGTTAAACAAAGAATTTAGCAGGCCAAAGTTGGAGGCACAGTCGATCATTGGGTTCAAGGAAATCACAATGCTACCAGGCGAGATCCCATGGGAGTTGGATCAAAGACTGAAGTGCACAATTCATGAAGCGAACATGACGTTGACAGATGGAAAACACTGTGAATGGATTGTAGCATCGTTAACATCGCATCTACGAAATGCACTGTCGCAACAACGGCTAAGCACTCAGGCCGAGGCCTTGGAAGTCGCGATGAGATTGCACGAGACCCCGATACAAGATCCTAACTTGGGAGTGTAGCAGATTCACATGCAGTTGAAAAACTTGTGCCTGGAGATGTAGAGTTTGAAACAAGACAGGACAACCCGCCCAGAGATGCGTGATGAGGTATGGTGCGTAAAATGCAAGGGCCAGGGGCACGACAAGGACCACTACCCGATGTTCGAAAATTACCTTGCAGGAGGAGGGCCAATTCCACTAATACAGAAGGCATAAGTAGGACCAAACGTGGCGCCTGCACTGTGTTGTACGATTTGTCAGATAGGAGGAAAGCATGCTACAGATAACTGCCATCTATTACAGAAGTATACGCAGAATTCACAACAGTTGTTCTGTAATTTCTGTAGGTCAGTAGGACATGATGAGCGCACCTGTAGAAGTTATGAGCTAATGATGGATTGAACTCCTACCTATAGAGTTCAGGCCAAAACACGGCCCCTCAATCAAAACACAGGAATGGCACGCACTAGATTTCAGGGGCGCAGACGAGGCCAAGGTGGAGGGGGACTAGGAAGAGGTCACGGACAACTGATATGTTACAATTGTGGAGGGCCAGGGCATTATGCCCGTAATTGTACGAATCCAATGCGACCATCATGCTTGTATTGTACATTGTTTGATCATGAGGCGGAGGACTCTCCCACACTGATAGTGAGGTTGTGCGATAAAGGAGCACTCCAACCTCTCCCGACTCAGAACCTGCAAATGATGAGGTCTGAGCTACGTGAGGAAGACCCTAACATAAACATCGTGCTCCGAAGTGGAATTACAACAGGAGATGACAAAGGCAAGCAACCTGAAGAAAGTACCTAGGTTCGCAAGGCTCCAACGAAGGAACCATAATTTGATTTGGAGCGCGCTAAGGAGACCTTCATGGAAGCGAAGAGGAGCTTCACTGATGCCTCCACTTCAAGAAGTAAAGACAGATTGGAGCCAGAAATGGACCCATCGATGCTCACTACGTTCTTGGAGACATGCATGAAGCTTCTGTGCGACAGCAAGGCTGTAAAGGGGCTGCAAGAACTCATAACTAGATGCGCGAGGACCGTGCCAGGAAAACCGCACGTAGTCCTGAAGCTCGGGAAGCACACAACGCGAACAGGAAGAGAGATGCGATTGAACGCACAGATTGGGGAATATGAGATGGACCAAGTGATTCTGGATCTAGGATCAGACACGAATGTCTTGCCAAAACAAACATGGGAGCGCATGGGCAGGCTTGCGTTGCAATGGTCTCCTATCCAACTATGAATGGCGAACCAACAAAAGATCCTACCTATGGGGAGATTGCAGGGAATCACAATAGATATCGAAGGAGCAAGTGCGCTAGCAGATTTCAAAGTGATAGAGATTGTTGATGATAGCAATCCCTACCCCGTGCTATTGGGAATAGATTGGGCCACTAACATGAATGGAGGGATAAATCTAAAGAAGCGCAAGATGATCTTTGAGAAAAAGTTTCTGCGTGTAGTGGTACCTTTAGAATTTGCTGAAGGATCGCGCTACATGGAGCCAATGCACGACTACGACAACGATGATGGTTTGGACTACATCTAAAAGATAACCACGTGGGAGCAAGACTGGGTAAATCCAACCGTAGATGGCCGAATCTCATGGGAGTGCGAAAGCTCCTGCACATCAGATTCTGACGAGGAGATAGAACGATGGCAGAACAGGTTACACGAGGTACCCATGCTCAACTATAACATGATGACGAGGTCGTTGCACTGCGTAGCATCAGAGGTAAGAGATCTGCTTATGTATGACGGGTTAAGTGAGGTGGATGACTTCCTGAACAAATTTGAAAGACAAGTGCTCGAACAACAATGTTTCGACGCTCTCAAATGGGTACTATGAGCTACGTCTGCAAGATGGTGGGGTACGCACCAAAGAAGTTTTGAGGACTAGTGCAACTGCAGAAGAATGATGCGCACACGATTTGGGAAGCCTACGATGCAATTAAAAGACAAGATGGTCAGACGAAATGGCCCGCGCACCCACCTATCTGGGTGCGTACATGCATATGGTGCGAAACCTACATGAATTCACACAATCCTCACGGTAGGAGACACGATCAGTAAGCAGGTGTGGGTAAGGCAATGGTGTGAACGACCCCTCTGGTTGGGATCATGAAGTATGGAAAGACCAAGTGCGTAGAAGGATATCCACGTAGAAGCCTTTAACAAAGTACACGAAGTGCTGAACGAGGTCCACAATGCGAAGAAAACTGACTGGGATCTGTGCATACCAGCAGTTCTATGGGTTTATAGGACCGCGTGCAAGAACCTGAACGCACAGGCACTGCCAAGGCTGGAGTATAAAGCAAACGCTATAAGCCCTATAGTACATGAAAAGCTTAGACCGTGCATGATAGCACCAACAGATACGACGGTTCGCGAAACCTTGGAAGAAGAAATCCAACAGGGAAACTCTAGGCTCCAAGAACTTGAAGAAGAAAGGGTATGATTAAGAGAGAAAAGTGCTTAGGTAGACGTGAAAGTCAAGAAGCTGGAGGGTGAGATAAAGGAAGATTTCCTCGGTAAAAAGGCCAGGGTGATCAGGTAGAATGTGCGCGATCATGAGGACAAATTTGAGGCCTATCACCGTGAATTGATCAGTGTGATGCCTTGGCTTGGACTGCATATTACTAAGCGAGTCAACTAGGGTAGTGCACTATCGATGATGAAGTGCGCGATGCTGCCCGTAATAATAAAAGGTGGGTATTTCCCAGGAAACATGATGGATGGTAGGATGAACCTTTACACAGATGGTGCGACCACCTGACTAGCTGAGGGAAGTACAGTCTTAGCGTTCCAGGAAGTTGAATGGAAGCGCGGGACTATAAACTATTCTGCTTGGGAGCTGCACGATGTTGGAGCTGCGTGCAAAAGCAAAGAGTCACAAGGTCTGCGACTGCGCATGGGGGGTTGCGCTGCCACACAAGTTGGCCAGAAAGTGACCATTGAAATCACTTTTCACGATGGGATGCTCAACTTGAGACCAAATGGAGTGAGCGACAGACATCTAAGACACGATTTATGGGAAAGATTTGGGAAAATCTGCCACCAGGGGAGCATTAATAAACTAGATTTGGGGGGAACAGTCGAATTCAAATTCAAAAAGTGCTATAAATTACAAGGGTCTACCAAGAAACAACACTTGGTCACTTGTGAATTGAGCGATTGAGCAGATCCTTGGTTGTTTTGTGGCAAGCGTTGATTGAGCCTCTGAGTTCGCGAGTGATATATTTTTGGACAGACACGATGGCAGCAACTGAGGAACTGATGGAAATAACCGAATTGACTGCCGAAGAGGCCACATAAGCCCTGACTGTGGGGGATGCTACAAAAGGCACCGGGATTGTGGCAGAAGTCTCGAAATCACCGTGCACGCCAAGACCCAAGAAGGACAAACAAGCGATGGTTCCCGTACATGTGTCCCCGCGGAACCCGCTGCGCACCAAGCTGTCAATGGAGGACAAGGGGAAAGCCGTCACCATATAGAATGAAGAAGACGAAGAAGACCTGGAGGACATAATTATCGAAGAGGACGAGGACAAAGGCATGGAGGAGGAAACTGAGCCTGCACAGCCCTTGACAAAGCTGCCTGCCTATGTCCCTCCATGGAAAGGGAAGGTTAAAGTGCCCAAGGACCTTGACGAGACCAAGAGCTCGCTTTAGACCCCGCTCCTCCTAGACAACATTATTTTTGAGGGCACACACCTGGGACGGATGCCAAGCTCAAAATTCGAACATTGGGACCTCGCTGACCATGAGAAGTTCCCTCACCTGGAGACCTCGCACCTCATGAAGCCCAAGAAGAACACTGCGGCGGGGGTTATAGAATTAGAGCTGCGAAAGTGGTTGCATTGAGTGGAAAAGGCTGGGTTACTTAACCTGCTTTGGGTGCCGCATTTCTACCACGCCCCAATAACAATTTTCGTCATCAGGAAGCTGCTCTGCCTGGTGCATGAATGGGTGTTTGTAGCTGGAGGAGCCCATCCCCCTCACAGAAGACTTGATTCACCACATTACCCAGCTTTCATGCAAAGGAGAGGACCCGACAGACATCTTGGAGGGGAAGAGCAGTGACTTGGCCAACACAGAGGCCATGAAGAAAAAATACAAGCTGGCAAAGAAGAAATGGGCTATGCCATATCCAGCATCAACAATAAAGCAGTGAGAGTGGCGACCCAAATACTAGTTGGTAAGGTTATGTGCAAGTGCCACATGGATGAGGTACCTGCGCTAGTGGTAGCACCTGCTAAACAATGCGCGGAGGGGGTCTAGTTTAATTGGTCTAAGTTCCTCTGCAAGGAATTTTTGGAGAATTTCAGCGAAGCTCAAGAACAGGGCAAAACGTTCCACTATGCATGGCTTCTGCTGTCCATAGTGCTCGTGGTAGGAGAATCGCCGGAAGATAGCCAATTCCCTATAATTGACAGGGATTTACCGGAGGCCGCGAAGTATGCCTCGCTCTGGAACACAAAGGATGCAAATAAGATCCGCGATAGTAAAATATTCTGGGTGTTCATGGAGATGAACCTCATAATGGGGATCAACCGCAAGCCGCAGTTGTCGCCTATTGTCTACAAAAGCCTGTAGACTTTCGCAGAATTTAAAGCGGACATCCATAGCCTATACATCAGAGCGCGCAAGGACTCGACCAAACAATGGAGGAAGCTACTCTTTGTAGCCACAAACAATGTCATCTTTAGCGTCCTGGAGACATGGCCACCGGAGTGGCACGCCCTAGACATTGTGGAGATAGAGAAGTTGACGACACAGAAAAAGAAAGAAGAGGCCAAATTGTGCATCACACAGTTGGCAAAAAAGAGAAGGAAGGAGGCAGCGAAAGCAGAAGCGTGGCCGGCACGGGATGCTGCACAAACAACAACTGAATAGGAAAAGGCCGCAACCGCAATAGCAACACAGGAGGCAGTCGCGAAGGTGCGCGAGGGCCAAACGTCACCTTCGCATGGGCAATAAGTAGAGGAAGAATAGGGAGGCGCAGACCCACAAACCGTGTCAACACAGTGGAAGCGCCAGCACCCAACCGAGTGAACAGGGCTGTGCAAGAAGGTTAAGGCATCAAAGTTGTCTATTGACCCAATCACCATAACTGAGGGTGATCTGCATGACATCAGCAAGACAGTGTGTGATTGCACCTCCGAGCCCCTCCAAAATTTCATGCAGGAGAACTAGATTGTGTTGGGGGCCCTCAGAGCGCAGCTTCAGGAGTTGTAGGTGTGCCCTCCTCAAGCTGGTACCTTATTGACCAGCCTCATAGTAGGAACAACGATAACAGAATAAATGTTGCGCGCTCGGGGGACGAATACCATAGTGCTGACAGAAGGGGCACTGGTGACAACAAATGAGGCCGACAGGCCTACGGTTAGCACACTGAAGGGTATTGGCATCAATATGGCTGCACTCCCTCGGGAGACCTTATACGTTCTACACGATGGGATAACTATAGAACTGCGAGCTAGGGAGAGCCGCGCCCTGCAAGTCCTCAGCGAGCAGAAAATCAATATGGAATAGTTGAGCTTGTAGCGCGATGAAGTGGTGTCGCAGAATCAACAACTGGTACAGGTAATAGATGAAGCTTGTCAAAAGCGTCCTGGAGCTGGCCATCCCAACAGACACACCAACAGAGGCGCGCATCCACAGGTTAGTAGCAGGGGTGCGTGAGGCACGGGAGGAAATGACAAAGGTTCAGCTCGAGCTGAACCTTCAAATCGCCGAGCTGTGGTTAAAGGCATAGCCGTCCACCCCTCTGGAAGTCAGAGAACAGTATGCTAGCGCTATTACAGTGGGACAGGATGAGATTGGCAATGCAGTGCGAGACTGCACGAGCATGTTGGAAGAATCATTTGAGGTCCTCACAACTCTACAAGAGGACCCCAACATCCAACGCTTAGAGACAGAGGTGCGAGAACTCCAACAACATTATGACAGCACCAAAGGAACCATGTAGATAGTGGCCCTCACTTAGAGGCTCGCATGGATGCAATAGGCCAAAGCATTGAAAGAACAGGTGAACGCGACACGACACAAGGAAGCAATCTTGAAGGTGCTCGTTCAGCCTTGGATCGATGAGGCCTTCACCATCAAAGCAAAAATTGAAGGCAAGCTCACACACATGTAGGGGATACATGCATAGATGCAGAGAAGCACTTCCGACATAGCGGTCTCGGAACAACGCATGTAGCAGATTTAGAAGGCAACAACTCAGTGCGTTGCCGACCTTGTAGTAGTTTGAGTAGAGTTGGAGGGACTTCATGCAAAGATCTCTGCGCCGATAAAGTGACTCGAGGGCAATTCATGATGTTTGTGTTGGGGGCGTGTTGGGCATGGAATCTCCCCCAAGGCAGGTTTTTGGGCTTCAAGCCCAAGTTTGACCGAATCTTTTTGTAAAATCTCTGTGAATTGCGGGCGCGGGGCACGAAATCATAATAGAGTCACAGGGTTGTCCGCCCTAGTTTTTGTAATGTAATGTCAGCTGGATAGACCTACCTATGGTCCGCGGACCATGGGATTGTATAAATAGAGCGAGGCTCTAAGTGTATAAGATAACTAATGGCTAAGATCGAGTAGAAAAAAATGAGAAGTCTAAGTGATTGAGTGAAAGTGTAAAGTGTGTCCATGGGTCGTAGAGTAGGGAAAGGCTCTACAACTGAGTGCACAAAGGCCTAGTAGTCCGCAACTGAGTGCGCGGGCCCCTACAGTTGAGTGCGCAGGGCAGGTCGAGTTTGTAACCGTTGAAAGAATCAATAAAGAGAAAGTTTACCATATTTCTGTGCATGTTTTACTGTTTTAATACATGATCGGGTATAATTTGCAAGTATATTGTTTATATGCTGCGTGAACTTATTTGAATGATTTGTATAACTAATTATAACATAAGACATCCAAGCACGCAAAGGTAATTAATTGTTATAGGAAGATAAGTAAGATCTCGGGTAATAGTGCAGAGCGTGGCTTTAGCAGCGCAGAAGCTCCGGAATCCGTGGTTAAGGCTGCGTGAAGGTAGTGTATTAGGGTGTGAGGAACAGGGAAGTGCGTGAAGTGACTTGTGCACAGGGACAAACAATGAGACCACCTCTCAGACATCTCAAGGGTGCGGAAACCTGGTTCTAGCAACCTCTCATACTACTTCGGGTGAGACCTCAGTCCACGCTCCGTGGACTGTTGCCAAAAGGGCCAGTAGTATAGGGATTTGTTTGGCTAATTAACTCCGAACCTGGGTCAAGCCCCAACAAGCCAATACAAAGTTGTAGCTGGAATCTGACTAATGCAAGATTGAACTTTGTTGATTTGATCCACTTGGAAGGGCTTCTTGGAGGGCCGACTGGGTTTTTGGAGGAGGACTTGGTCTAGGGTTTGGGTCTTGATCATCTCATTTGAAGAAGATTCTATAAGAAGAGAGTAAATTTTATGAGTTTTCCCCTTGGAGGGGTTTTTCCTTGCCTTGGAGCCTAATTTCTATGTCCCTTGTCTTTATTGTTTTTGCACTTTATAATTGTTTAATATATAAATTTAACAAAGAAACACCAAAAGATAAATAAAGTTCATAAGCAATTATTAAGATTAAGAAGAAATTGAATTAATTTCTGCCCTACTTCATTCTCCAACATGGTAACAAAGCTAAGGTGAACAAGAGAAAGCAATTGGAAGGACACAAAAGGGTTTCCTTGTCAAGGGGAATCATTTCCATAAGGACACAATGAAAGAAGAAGAAGACATATTGATCTAGAAGGAAGGTTACTACATCAAACCTTAGTTGAAGAAGACCTCATCATCAAGGTCTCATTAAAGGAAGAAAGGAAAATTATTTGTCGAAGATTCTCTAGTGCATCATCTTGAAGAAGAGGAAGCATCAAGGAATTTTGATATCATCATTCACACTTTGAAACTGTTCAAAGAAACCATTGTTGAAGGCATGCTAGAATACATCTTTATAGGGCATCATTAAAGTCTTCATGAATGTCTTGAAAAACATCAAGATAGTTGGAGACATCATCACGAAAGAGGATTCTTGGTTAACAAAGTCAATAGTATATTGTCTTATATGTCTCAATATATAGATCATATGAATACATTATGCAAGGAAAGAAACAAGCTGGTTGGGTCAGAAAACTTCCTAGCATGGAAGAAAAGGATTGATTTGGCACTCATTGATAATGAAGTCATGGAATAAAGTTCATAAGCAGTTATTAAGATTAAGGAGAAATTGAATTAATTTCTGCCCTACTTCATTCTCCAACATGGTAACAAAGCTAAGGTGAACAAGAGAAAGCTACTGGAAGGACACAAAAGGGTTTGCTTGTCAAGGGGAATCATTTCCAGAAGGACACAATGAAAGAAGAAGAAGACATATTGATCTAGAAGGAAGGTTACTACATCAAACCTTAGTTGAAGAAGACCTCATCATCAAGGTCTCATTAAAGGAAGAAAGGAAAATTATTTGTTGAAGATTCTCTAGTGCATCATCTTGAAGAAGAGGAAGCATCAAGGAATTTTGATATCATCATTCACATTTTGAAACTGTTCGAAGAAACCATTGTTGAAGGCATGCTAGAATACATCTTTCTAGGGCATCATTAAAGTCTTCGTGAACGTCTTGAAAAACATCAAGATAGTTGGAGACATCATCACGAAGGAGGATTCTTTGTTAACAAAGTCAATAGTATATTGTCTTATATGTCTCAATATATAGATCATATGACTACATTATGCAAGGAAAGCAACAAGCTGGTTGGGTCAACAAACTTCCTAGCATGGAAGAAAAGGATTGATTTGGCACTCATTGATAATGAAGTAATGGAATATGCCCTTGGAGAAGTAGATGAACCAAGCAAAGAGAAGACTCAAGAGTTAGCAAAGTACAAGAAGGGAGAAGTAAGGGTACACGGATCATTGTTGAATTGATCAAAGATCATCTTGTTCCCTTTGTTGTAGATTTGAAGACATAAAAGGCCATGTATGTCAAGTTGGTAAAGTTGTACTCTATAAGTACGCACGGTCAAAATATTTCTTTTAGGAATCAATTATATAGGATAAGGAAATCAAAGGATAAAGAGATGGCCACTGATCTGATGAAGATCATCACAAATAAGAGATCAATTACAAGGGCTTGGAGAAATTGTTACAAATTTTGAGATGACTATATTTGTACTAAATTATTTTCCACCTGATTGGAGTAGCTTTGCAACAAGAATCTACTCAAAGAGAGATACTACACCCTTTGATGAGTTGTGGGCTTAATGTATCTTGGAAGAAGCTAGGATCAACGCAAAGGATGATAATGAATCAAATGAAAGATCTCAAGCTTTCATTGCAAGAACCAAGAATTTAAGGAAATGGAAGTTTGGAAAGTCCAAGAAGAAGACAAACATGTCCAAGATTCAATGCTTTGGATGCAATGAGTATGGACACTTTAGAAGGGATTGTCCAAACAATAAAGTGAACAACAAAAGGAAGGAAATAAGTGAAAATCACATAACTGAGGAAAGGGGAGAGTATGAGAAGAAGCCGAAAGGAGAAGATCCCAAGGATCTCTATATTGAAGGAAGTCTTGTCTTTGTCAGGTTCTTTATAAATTTTGTCTTTCTTTTATTAAGTATAAAGTAGATAATCATGCATTATTACTCCATAAGAGCCTTGGTTTTGAAAAAAGCATGGCATCATAGATAGAAGCACTTGATACTACAAAGATTAGAATCTACTTATTTAATTTTCTTTAGGAAGATCATCTAGTTTAAAAGAGAATGAGAAGATTAGGACCATATTGCATATTGTTGTTCATCCAAGCATTTTATAACATCATGTTAGAGGTAGTCATTTTGCGTAAAAAGGGAATCATTAAGATCCTATAAGAATCATCATTTTGGAAGATTCTTGAAGTAACATTATGATTGGAAATAATATTTCTAAAGTATGAAGGAATGTTAATGGTCAGGAACATTATGAAAGGCATAATGAACATATTTTTCTTCTTGGAAAATGAAACCTATCTTTGATAGGTATAATAAGCAAGCTCGATCAAAGGATGGCTAGATGATTATATGAAATCAAAGAGTTGGCTATGAAAATGTGCTCGACAAGTCTTCCATGTGGTTACTTGATGCCTAGAAGAAAAAGTTTGGTCAAGACTCTCCCACAAGATAGCGTAAACATGATAATATTGGTCAACGTCTAGTATGGTCTTCAGAAGAAAGAAAGGGAGTTAATAATGACAACTCCTAAAAGGAAGATATTGTAGCTTGGTAATCAAGCTTGATCCATGGGCACTCTGATTAAAATGAATGCATGAAGAAAGATTCATGTGGAAATGGATCATGTGAAAGGATGTTGATCTCAAAGAACTCAAGCAAGCTGATGCTTTAATGAGAGGGCCATCATGACAAGGTAAGTCTGATACTTAATAATTTGATATTGATTATCTAGTTATCGTATTGTTCTGCTACCTGGTAGGAAATTGCAAGAATGCATGATGACAGTTGAGGCAAGTTAAACTATGGGTGCTGAACTCAATTCAAAGAACACATGAATTGAGTATATGATTTTGGCAATTATGAAGTCAAGGTGTTTACATCATCACCTTGGGATTAAAAGGTAGCAACACTAGAGGATAATCTGATGTTCATAAATATCAATTTTAGAGGGAGTTAAATTTTGGAAGGCTCAATATAATGCCTTCATTGATGACTACTAAAGGAAAGTGATGTGAAAATTTTATGGCCTAAACCCTAGCACAAGACTGAAGGAAGAAGATGGTTCCATAATACCCACGAAAGAAGAAAGTTCGATATAATGAGATGCAAAGGAAAGAGGGAGCCTTGTAGCTATCTCCATGAAGGGTTGGTAATTGATACACTTCTAAAGACAAGCTAGAGAGCTTGTGGGTATGACTTGCCAATTAAAAGGAAGTTAAGAATCTTCTTTATATTTGAGGAGTAAAGGAGTCTCCTTAAATAAGAGCAAGGATCTATTTCCTAATCAAATGGAATGGGGATATACTCTCTGGTTGAGAGGGAGTGATGATGAACATAACATTTGTATTCTCTTCTTCATGTGTCATGCACTTGAATAAGACTAAAAACCATAAGTCTAATTTAAGGCCATGGATGGAGAATGGAGAATGGAGGATTGGATAATAATCTATGATTTCTTGGAAGATAGAAAAAACCAAGATAGGAAATGGATCAACACTCTTTGAGAATTGGACAAGTATCCAAGACAAGAGTGGTTGAATAGGAACAATATTCTTTGAGGATTGGGAATCCAAGATAAGAATAGTCCTAAAAGGACATACCTAGTGAACATTTGGATGGGGTATGTGCCTTGTAGAGGTCATGTGGTATCTCATGTAAAGCCTCACAACATTGTACTCTTGTATATGAAAGAGCTTGTCAAAGTTAAGGCCTTACTATGTTGACAATGTTGGTCATGGTGTTGATGCTTAAGTATGGCTTACCAATCTGTCTCTTCTTATGAAAACTCTTCAGTTTGAGAATAATCATGTATCAGGGTGTACAATTATGAATACCTCTGTAGTTAAGAGGGAGTGTTGGAAAATGCAACTAGTTTTGGTCTTCATAATTTTCATTGTACTCATGTAAATATTAATATCCTATGTAACAAGCAAAAGAAGAAATAAAAATTGTTATTTAGAGCATGGGTTTCATGGCTCTTGTTGATGATATTCTAGGTAAAAGCATGTTCTTCATGCTTCAAGTGTTTGTGAGGTCATAGGATTTGTTGTCATAAGGCAAGAGAGTCAAAACCACGATTATAAGACCCATCTGGGCAAGATGTACCTTGTAAAAAATAATAATTTCAGTCTAGAAAGTCCTAGAAGCCTCATATCACAAGTTGGCCCTAGAAGCTTCAAGTTTGCGTCAAAGAAGGTACTCAAACCCCTCAACTATGTATAAATATAGGCAATTTCGATCTCATTTGGCACTCACTCACTCACAAGTTCGATCTCTCAAGAAAAGTTTGATCTGAAGCTAAGAAGATTAAGAAGGCTAGAGCGAGGATCAAGGAAGAAAGAAAAAGTATTGGATATTTGTTTTTGGGCTCTATCTCTCTCACATGTGTGAAGAATTATGGCTTTTTCAGCTTCAAGGAAGGCCAAAATTGCAAATCCAAATTGCAGAAGAATAAGTTGTAAGATTGATTTGTTGGAAGAGAGAATATTATGATTTGACCTAATTTACTTTGAGAAACATTATCTTGCTTAGAGGTAGATCTCTTGAAGAATTTTCCTAGGGTTTTTGCAACAACTACAAGGTCGAAATTGCAGGGTCAAAGCTGGGGATCAAAGTTGTAGGTGGAAGTTTCCTGATGCATGATTGAACTTTGTTGATCTAATCCACTTGGAAGGGATTCTTGGAGAGATGACTTGGTGCTTGGAGGAGGACTTGGTCTAGGGTTTGGGTCTTTATTGTCTCATTTTAAGTAGATTCTATAAGAAGAGAAGATATTTTCTGGGTTTTCCCCATGGAGGGTTTTTTCCATGGCTTGGAGCCTAATTTCTGCGTCCACTGTCTTTACTATTTTTTCACTTGATAATTTTTTGATAGAAAATATCTAATAAAGAAACACAAGAATATTAGTAATGTTCACATACAATTATTAATATTAAGGAGAAATTGACTTAATTGTTTCCCTACTGCATTCTTGAACATTACTCTTCTATCATATCTTCGTACAAATCATTGGAAGTTTGATTTAAATCTCTAGCGATGAAACCTTAGTTCAAAATAAAATACCCCAAATATAATGCTCATTTCTTATTGTTATTGAGAAGCTTGGTTGATTTTTATTATCTATATCATTTTGGAATAAGTAGCTAAAATTTATCCTCAAAATGTCTTTAAAGATACACCAACAAAAGAAGGACTAATTCATGAGTATGCAAAATCTACAAGTTATCTCGATATGACAAGAAGAAATGATTATGACTCAAAGAAATACTTGGCTCGATAAGGGGAAAAGTCTGGCAGTATGCTACAACTTCAAAGTTTTCAAGCATTAACAATGGACCTTGTGCTATTGTACATTCTGATGTTGAAATTTGGATACCTTTCCCTAGAGTCTAAATTTAAATCACTGTCACTATCACAAAGCATACATTGATGAATTGAATTCTTTGAACATGAAAAAATTATGAGGCCGAGTTCCTCTTTAAGGCCAAATGCTAAATTCCTCTTAGGAATAATGAATCTTTTGTATATTTGGAAGTGTTCCAATTATGAAGGATGAGCTCTTGAGTGGAAAAAGTCAAGTCTACTGTGCCAATGATCTAACCAGTTATCATTTATGATATGAATATGTCATCTCATTGGAAGATCATTTTCCTATCTAATGACATCGATAAATATTGTTAAAAAATTTAGCAAGAAGGGCTCAATTTGACTTTAGCCTTAGTCAAATTGAGTAAATTGAATTTCCACATAAACAGGACAACTTGGAGGCAGTTAGCTAGTGTGACATGGATCTTGTCACTCAGTTAGCTCAGTAAATTTGAGTTAGAGGTTATGCATGTGTGATTGCTAAATTTTAGTAATCCATTTCAATTATTTTCAGTTGTATTGAGTTATTTGACCTCTAACTATTGTTAGAGTCAGTGACACAGTGGGACACCCATCTAACTCAGAGATCTATTAGTTAACTGATCAATCAACTTGAAATAGATAGTGTGTGCATAGAATTAGAGTTCCTTAGCTGAAGTGGAGATGACAAAGCAGTGTAACAAGCAGTTGTAAACTAGTTTGAGTGTACAAGTGTTGCATGTAGTTAGATGATCAATCCTTGGGAATTGCGCAATCAATTGGAGGAAGTTTCCTAAAAAATAGGGGATAATTTCCTCAGGAATTGTGCAAGGAAATAAAAGGTTAGGTGAGATGATATTTGGATAAGTGTTGGCCAGATTTGTTCATTGAGCAAAGACAAAAATTATTATTTTGTAGGTTGAGATCAGAGTTGGAGCTAACAATTGTAATAGGTTCTCTATTTATTTGATTAATGCAAATAGGCTTGAGGGGTTTTTCCCAGTTGGGTTCCCCTAGAATCACTATGTATTTGTGGTTTTTCTTATTGCATGTTGTTCTAAATTATGAATTTCATTTCGCAGATCAATAGAGTAGAATTGTGTCTCTTGATTTTAGATTAAATTTCTTGAGCAATTGAAATTCTATCAAATTTATACATGGTATGAAAGTGTCAAAATTCACATTAGAACCAATATTTTGAACTTGTCTCTCAAGAATTTCGAATTTGTAGCTTTCTTGCAACAATTTTTCTTCAAGATCGGGAGAATGTATTTCAATTGTATGAGATTGGAGTATGCCCTGGAGGGTAACTCGAATTTAATAGCCCAAAAAGATCGAATGGAAGCAATGCTTGGTGACAAAGGTGTGTTAGAATATGTTAAAAACTAACATTGCAAAACCTCCACAGTCGGATGCACAACGATTAGCCCAATGGAAGAAGGGTAGTGAAAAGACCAAGAGAATTCTTCTGGAAGGTGTAAGCGACCATGTGGTCTCAAATACCCATGGAAAAGAGACACCAATTTCTATGTGGAAGGAACTGACTGAACTATTCAAAAATAACAGTGACCATAGAAAATTGGTCCTGAAAGACAAACTTCAAAACATCAAGATGCAAAAGAATGATATTATCTTTTAGTATCTCTCCAAATTTACACAAGTTCGGGATGAGCTTGGAGGGGTTGGTGTGAATGTTGCAGAAGATGACCTGGTGAGCCTAGATCTTCTAGGCCTTCCAAAATCTTGGCACAACTACCAAGACTCTATGAATGGAAGGGAAAATTTATTGAATTGGGAAAGGTTGTGGTCTGATTTGGTTCAAGAAGAGTTCAAGAGAAATAACTGGGATGGAACATCATCCAAAGCTGAGGATGAAGAGAATTTTGCATTGGTTGGAAAGGGGAAGAAGGGAAAAGGGAAGAAGACCCAAAGAAAACCTGAGTCTAGCCAAAATAATGGCAAGAAGAAAGACATGAGCAAGATAAAATGCTTCCACTTCCACAAGTTTAGAAACTATGCAATAACATGTATGAACAAGAATTCTACTAAGAAACCTCTAGGAGGAGTAGCAGGTGACCCACTGGCTTCACAATTCGATTTAAACTTCACCCTAATAACATGCATGCCCAACACTGTTATGGGGGGTGTGTGGTATCTTGATTTAGGTGCCTCGTTCCATATGACAGGGTGCAAGGAGTTTTTCAATATCCTGGAGGAGAAGGATGTCCATATGCATATCAAAATGGGTGATGATGGGAGGTACATTGCTACATGAATTGGTACTATCACCTTTGAGAGGGAGAAAGCCTCTCCTCTTCGCCTCAAAGATGTTATGTTTGTACCTAGGCCAAAGAAGAACCAAATCTCTATAACATTATTGGAGGGTCATGGCTATGTTGTTATCTTCAATAAAGGGAAAACATTTCTAAGACACATAGCTACCGGGCAAGTGAAGAAGATCAGGGTTCGAGTGAAGAACCTTTACAAACTTGAGGTGGGAGATTGCACTGCATTGAGAAATAAGGATGAAAAGGTGCATACTTGCAATGTTGGAGAACTCTGGCACATGATATTGGGTCATCTACACCATGGTGCCTTAAAGATCATGCAGAAAATTACCATCGGTCTCCCTAAAGGCTCTCTTGACTAGCAGGATCTCTGGCAGGGTTGCACATTGGGGAAAATATGTCAAATTCACTTTCCATGACCAAGAAAGCAGAACAGATGAAATATTAGAGCAAGTCCACTCTGATGTTTGCGGACCATTTTCTAGATCCTCCATAGCAAGACATAACTACTATGTTATTTTTATTAATGATTTGTGTAGAAAATGTTGGATCTTCTTAATGCGGAAGAAGGATGAAGTTTTCTCAAAATTTGTTGAGTTCAAGGCATTAGTTGAGAAGGAGATTGGGAAGAAGGTAAAGGCTCTTAGGAGAGACATGGAGGTGAATTTGTTTCACATGCCTTCAAGGATTTCTGTGCAAAAGAAGGTATTTGAAGAGAGTTGACAAAACCCCATAACCCACAATAGAATGAGGTATTTGAGAGGAAGAACAAGAGCATAGTGGGAGTAGCAAGGGCCATGTTGCATGATTAGGGGCTGCCATTACATCTATGGGAAGAATCATGCAACACCATAGTCTACTTGTAGAATTGAAGTCCTCATAGGATACTTGGTATGATCACATTGGAGGAAGCTTTCTCTAGGAGAAAGCCTGATGTGTCTCATTTTAGAATTTTTGGAGCTTCAGTTTATTTCCATGTCTCCAAGGATTCAAGGAAGAAACTTGAGCCTACAGTAGAGTTGGGAGTTTTTGTAGGATACACCAAAACTCCACACAATTACTGGGTGTATTTTCCTTCACTGAGGATGACAATTGTAAGGAGATATTTCAAGTTCGATGAGGACAAGGCTATGAGATGCTCTTTGGAATGAGAGATGAGTATCCCACTAGAGCAGGAGCTTCTAGCTCCAAAGGAGGAGCCTCAGGATGAGCTTTAGGAAGTTGTGGAGCAGTAACATGCAGAGGAGAAGACAAGAGGCAGAGTGGAGGAACCCACTCAACCATAATCTTTTAGAGATGGGAGAAGGAGAACCAATGAAGTTGATAGATTGTTGCAGGATGTGTGGGAGAATGTCGGAGACCCCACATGACAACGTAGACAAAGGAGTTCACCTGATAGGTACATTGGGTACATGGATCTCATGACAAAGCTCATTGAGATAGAGCCTTCTTCATTTGAGGAAGAAATTTCTCAACTTGTTTGGGTTGATGCCATGGTGGAAGAATACAAATCCATCATGAAGAACAATGTATGGGAGGTGGTGCCGAGACCAGAAGGGAAATTAGTGGTTGGTTCAAGATAGATCTAAAATATGAAGCATGCAACGAATGAGAGCATTAAGAAGTACAAGGCCAGATTTGTGGCCAAAGTATTTTTTCAAATAGAGGGAGTGGACTATGAGGAAAATTTTTCCTCAGTTGCAAGATATTCCTTAATCATATCCATTCTAGCATTGACTGTGCAAATGGGGTGGAAAATCCACCAGATTGATGTGAAGAATGCCTTTCTCAACAGTGTTGTTGAGGGGGGAATTTGCATAGAGAATCCAGAAGGATTTGAGACATATGATCTGGAATCACAAGTGTGTAGACTTAGGAGAGAATTGTATGGTCTCAAACAGGTGACCCAAGCATGGTACGCTCAGATCAACAATTATCTCACTCGATTAGGCTTCACCAAAAGTGAAGTAGATGCAAACCTCTATCACATTGTGGTAGATGGTAAGTTGCTTATTCTCGTTTTATATGTTGTTGATTTAATATTGACAGGTGATGAGGAGTTGATCCACTCTTTCAAAGAGGATCTTGCAAGGGAATTTGAGATGAAAGACATGGGCTTAATGCATTACTTCCTCAGGTTGGAAGTATGGAAACGTGATGGTGAGATATTTATGTCTCAGGGGAAGTATGCATCTGAAATACTTAAGAGATTTCACATGGATAATTGTAAGCCCATGGACACACCTCTAACTGGTGGAAGGAGTATGCTTCTTTAGGTGAGGAAGTATATTGTCACACGGAATTTGTCAAGGGTGCGGACACGACTGACCTTCCTAGAAGTCTAAGACATTCTAATGACAAACAAGACAAAATGGAGTGATCTTTCTCTAAATACACCTTTTACAACATGAAAACTACAAGTGTTTAGGCTTACCTTATTCCAAAACGCTGTTGTTGAAGTCCGTTCTTGACGATCCGGATGAGCTCCTCCTTCAAGTCAATTCCTGCAACCACAAACAATCAAACAATTACCAAGCACTTGCATTTCATATAATAAAACATATATTCAACATGCAGACCAAGGAACACATGAAATAACTCATTAACACAAGCTATTGAGAAAAATAAATCAGTTTGTATTAATAACGAAACAAAGAAACTCTTACAACCTGGCCTTGGTGTTGTGCAAGTTCCTCCCAGGGTCCATCAAGGGTTTTCCTCTACTTTGACAAAGCTCACCCTCTCCCAAGTAGAATCAAGTGAAGACAATCTCTCCTCACAAAGGCTCTAATGGAAGACCTAAATGCTGCAGCATTTACCCAAAGAAAATGTATAGCTCCAACCTCTCCTCCCTCTGGCTCAATGTCTTTATTTATAGTGCTGTAAAGAGGTTATTCAGGTCCACCATCAATGGGATAATCCCCCTCTTTGGGTGGGATAGCTCCCTTATTGATGGGATAAGTTCCCCTTTAATAGAGATACATGAACCAACTGGAGGCGCATCCAATTCATCAAACCGACCTCTAGAAAGTTCTAGAAGTAACCACAAGTAACTTTTTTAAGATGAAACTCGCGCATTTTGCCTTTTACAGAAGGACGCACCTGTCCCTTAACATACAGAGCGTCCAAGGACGCACTTTTTGTGAACATGGTCAGCGTCCCCGCAGGTAAGGCTAGAGAGAACTTGCGACCCCAGAGATAAACATATTTTTGACAAGACTTTCTCTCTTCTTTGAGTTTGAGATGGATAGCCGAGGTATAAGACTTGCCTAAGAGGGTAGCATGACTGTTGATTGAGCCATACTAACTGTAAATAGTCATGGTGACATTTTTTAGTGTAACAGATTGCCCCCTAAAGTGCGAAGCCTGGAATAGATTAGGGTTTTGTAATTCTAGGAAGGGTGAAGTGCTTTATCATTTCAAGGATTGTCTTGTGGATCACCTGGTTGGAACCTGCAATTTTCAACACAAAATACATGTATAAGATTATATCATCACTGAGGTAGGCATTCCCATACTCAGATTCAAAACTTTAACTAATGGACTAACTATTCTGATACAGGAATGATCTTGCAGTACATCATTTTTATAGACTTTTGTAGACACAGTATGGACGCAGCCATCTG
Source organism: Pinus tabuliformis (assembly GCA_031772625.1). Classification (NCBI taxonomy): domain Eukaryota; kingdom Viridiplantae; phylum Streptophyta; class Pinopsida; order Pinales; family Pinaceae; genus Pinus; species Pinus tabuliformis. Next base: position 242,778,058 of record CM062815.1, read on the forward strand.
TTTATGATTAGTCTACATAGATAATGAATACAAAACTCCTCGCAGCCTGGATGGTAGAAACTAGATCCAGGGTCTTCACTTCTACTTCCCGAATTGGTACGATTCTAGCCATGTGATTAAATGATTCGATGTCGAACATGTTAGAAACCACTTGATTACCAGTCGATGATGCAAACTGTTAACAAGCGTGAGAGAAACGACCAGTAATGTCAATGGTTCTCAAAGTACCAAGCACAACCCGTGAAATGTGAATAGATGTTTTGATGTCGAACACTTCACGGAATCCTTTGATCGAAAGTCAATGATGTAAACTGACGTCAAAGGCGAGAAACCTGCCATTGATGCATGCAGACTTCAAGGTGCTGTCGATTCCTAAGTCATCTTTCTAGATAATGTGTCGATGTCGATAGAAAGCGACCCGTTGCAGGCAAGCCCGCAACACGAAATCATTGTTCAAGTTGAAGAAATGTTGCTGTAAGGACTGACTCAGGGATGGTCAAATGGATGACAAGTATTTTGCAGATGAAAATTTTTGCTTGCAGACCTCTTGAACACATAACGACACGACAGATGGCTTGGTGACGAATAACTCAAAGTTAATCCCCGGAACCCGGTCAAAGACTTTCAAAGTGGTTTGGTCAACTGTGAGGTAAAAGATTTCCCAACCCAGGTGAATGAAAAAGTGTCGTGTTCAAGAGTGGTAATAAAGTTTCTTTTGAGACAAAAGGTAACAAACAGGTTCATTCTTCTCTCTTTTCCCCCACCATTTCTGGCAAGTACCTCTTTATTTTTAACAGGCTTGAGGAGGATAACATATGCTTGATTATAAGCTCATCCTTCGGACGAGTCCAACCTAGTTTAAATTCGAACCCTAGGAAGGAGTGGTTCGTTCCTGTTTGTAATTGAACAGGTCCTCTACTGTAAAAGTTTAACGAGCCCAGTATAGGAGAAACTCGGCGTTTTTCAATTTTAGAGAGTCTGAAAAAACTAAAGGAGACTCCACGTTGAACTTTTTCGTACATTTGTGTCCCTCAAGCACGAAAAAGTATAAAATAATACCTGGGGGAACCGCTTGATCTTGCGACCAAGGAGTACTTTCATAATAGTGTCGTTGACCTGAAAAGTAAAAAGCGATCAAGGACACGTCGTTTTATTTCCTTATCGAGTTTGAAACGACAAAAACCCGGCAATCTTTTCCTGATTTTGCGGTCAGAAAAGAGCTAAAAGGGGACCGTCTTTTAATTCCGCTTTAACGAGTGTAAAAGAAATGCTCGGCAATCTTTTCATGTTTTAAGAGTCTGAAAAGGGCTTAAAAGAGAACTCCAAGGTTTCACTTTTTCGTACTTTTTAACGAGTTCGAAAAAGGGATAAAAATGTACTCATGGTTTTCACTTTTTCGTAAGTTTTAACGAGTTCGAAAAAATGATAAAAATGTACTCATATGGCCGACTTTCAATTTAATTTACGAGTAGGAAAAGACGGAAAGATCTCGGCATTTTCATTTGTTTTACGAGAATGAAAGATAGCAAAATGATCTCGGTATTTTCATGAGTTTAACGAGTCTTGAAAATAACTGAAATTGACTCGAGATAGGTTTCATTTTTACAAAAGCTTGAAACAGATAAAAACTATGCTTCAAAGTAGTTTCATTTTTACACAAGCTTGAAACAAAGATAAAACTGTGCTTGATGCCCCCTAAGCGTAACTGCTAGAGCGCATGCCCCCCAGCTTCATTTCATTCAACCAGTTGGATGAAATGAAGGTTCATGAACGAGATTGTTTGAAAGACTCGACCTAAAACTATAAGAAAATTATGCAAAAACTGAAATAACTAACCTAAAAACTTAACATTTATAAGATCTAGTCAATCTCTCGACTCAATTAGAGGAGGATTTGTTTCATTTTTTCACGAGCTTGACACAGGAAAAGAACTATGCTCGGATTCAGTTTCATGTTTATGCAAGCTTGAAACGAAAAACTATGCTTGTTATAAGTTCACATGCCCCCAGCATAATGACGCAAAACGAGGTACATGCCCCCCAAGCTTCATTGCATTCAATGAGGTGGATGGAATGAAGCTTTACTTTCAAGATCTTGGAAAGACTTATGGGAGTTGTTTCATTTTTTAGTGAGCTTGACACAAGACAAGGAACTATGCTCATAACTACTCTCTACAATCTACCTAACAAAAACTCTACTCTAAAAACCTTGATTCATTTTTTAACGAGCTTGACACAAGACAAGGAACTGTGCTCTAAAATCCTTGATTCATTTTTTAATGAGCTTGACACAAGACAAGGAACTATGCTCATGATTACTCACTACAATCTACCTACTTAACCTACCCTTGTTTCATTTTTTAAAGAGCTTGACACAAGACAAGGAACGATGCTCGAAAAGTTCGCATGCCCCCAGCATAATGATGCAAAGCGAGGTACATGCCCCCCAGGCTTCATTGCATTCAACCGGCTGGATGAAATGAAGGTTTACTTTCAATATTTAACTTGAAAAGGGAGTTGTTTCATTTTTAAGGAGGTTGACACAAGAAAAGAACTATCCTCATACCTGATTCATTTGTTAACGAGGTTGACTCAGTAACAGGAACTATCCTCATACCTGATTCATTTTTTAACGAGGTTGACTCAGTAACAGGAACTATCCTCATACCTGATTCATTTTTAAAACGAGGTTGACTCAGTAACAGGAACTGTCCTCGCAAAATCCTACTTTCCTATATAACCTACTATCTACCTGATTCATTTTTTAATGAGGTTGACTCAGTAACAGGAACTTTCCTCATAACATCCAATTTCATTTTTTAACGAGGTTGAGAGAGGAACAAACTATCCTCGTAACATTGATCATGGCTTCCAACTGGAAGAAAGACATGTCAATGGACACACCTTGATCATGGCTTCCAAAAGGTCTTCATCCGAAGGAAGAATAGTTTTTTGGAAGGAACACACGTCAAGGGACTCAAAAGGGATAAGAACATCGTGTTCAAATAATCCCATAGAGTTTTCCATGTGAATTACCGGATCTAAATCAACAGTGAGAGGCTCACTTACATCGGTAACTGAAAACATGGGACCAGTTGCCACATAATTAACCCGTGGCAGGGTAGATACCACTTTAGAATCAGGAACATTTAGGGGTGTCATATTATTGGTAGTACTAGGGAACGAAAGCTGGTCTACAGTCACAATACTGCCATTGTGAGGGAAAGACATCACGCGAAAGAGTGTCGATACGACAGCTTTCATTGCATAAACATAGTCTCGCCCAAGGAGTAAATTGAAATCCAAAGGACCTCGAACTACCATAAGATCAATACAGACAGTTTTACCTTCCAAGGTAATAGAAAACTTAGGAAGGATCCCTAAAGGTTCACTAACGGTTCGGTTAAAAGCTTTCAGATTCTGCGTTATAGGCGCAAGCTGAGGGGAACCCAAAGCTTTCCAAACAGTTGAGGATAAAATACTAACAGAAGCACCCTCATCTACCTGAGTACGATGTATGTCCCTACCACCAGCCTTAACAATGATTTGGAAAGGGATGGAGGAAGGAAGACGAGGTTCTGTCAGTCTATTCCAATCAAAGGAAAAGACCTCAGTGCTTGGAGGGGGTTCTGTAGAAATAGGTGAAATGCCCCCCGGCATAGAAGAATCCGATGTAACAAGAAGAACATCAGCGGTATGAAATTTACTCTCGAAAAGGAGAGTGTGATCGACCGAATGTGAAATTGAATCGACCACTTGATCAACTAATGGATCATCAACCTGAGTGACATGAGTTTCACTCTCCAATGGGAGAGTGTGATCGACTGTACTTGAATTTAGATCAATCACTTCGTCAGTTGACGGTAGGTTGGGAGAAAGTTTACGGTAACCAGTTGGAAATTCTTGTTGTGGAACAGGAAGGTTTTCCAACAATGTTGAGGCTTCATCCATGTGAGGGCAAATGTGAGTTTGATGACTCCCTTTGCATAACTTACAAGGAAACCTAACTTTACCCTTTTTCCCAGGAACCTGACTATCACTGGTTGATGGATCAACGGAAAGCTGATGAGATTTTTCTGACCATACTTCCAAGACCTTTGGAATACCAGGACAATTGACAAGGAAGTGGTCACCCTTACAAAGCCTGCAAGGGTATTTGGGTTTACGATGCATGTCGGAATTTTCCTCAACACAACTAACACTTACAGCCATGGTTGGTTGGTTGACTTCTTTCTTATCTTGCTTCTTCTTCTTCTTCTTCTTCTTCCCTTTCTTCTTCTTCTTAGCCTCCTGGTTACTAGCATCAAGGCTTTTACCAGGCGAAGAGGAAGAAATGGAGGAAGAACAATTAGGCGAAGAAGGTAAAGGGTCAACAGAAGGTTGGTGATGTTGAGATGGTGAACTCTGTTGAGGTGAAGCATCCGGTTGAGATGGAACAATTGGAGTATTTTGGGCCAACGAAGTTGAAAATAACCATATTGGTAAACCTATTGTAAATCCAGGTAATGACAAAGTAGCCATATAAGGAGGACCAACATTTCCAAAGTAAGGAAAAGTACTAGGATTCTCATTAGAAGGGGTTCCTAGGTTGATAAATTCCGGAACATTTGCCATTATATTCAACTTCAGTGAATTTTATTAACAATTTAAAACTAAAATTAACAATTCACAATTCACACTTAACAACTAAAATTCACAATTCACACCTATGGTCTCTAAAAGTAAAAACAAACAAATTAACATGCGCTATCAAATCTAGGAGTCAAACCACACACAAACAGTAAGCTCTCCGGACCGAAAACACTAGTTGGTGATGAAGCCCAACCTCGCAGAATTCAGTACAGAAATGGCGGGTGGAACAGTTACCCCGGCAACCTGCTTAATGAATAGACCGGCACAAGTTCCTCCACTTTAACCGTCTCGAAGTGAAGTGAACCCCCGGAAAATCCAAGTGAGTATAACCGACGTCTGCTCCAGGTACAGTGGGACCTTCCCTCCACCGTCACCTTGGTAGAACCCTAAAGATTATGGTCACTAAGGTCACCAACAGTAACAAATACACCTGGGGGAACAGTCTAAACTCCGACAGCACGCAAGGGCAGAGTAGCAAGCTCAATCCCCTTACCGGCTCCTTGACAACAATCCAAGGTTTACCGATAAGTGACCCCTGGCTCCTCGACAATGGTTAATCCGAGGTTTACCGTTTGTAATACGTACTGTCTGGCGTCGTTCCCAACGAGGGGGGAATGATCCCCTCACTGGTTCGGACACGAGCTCGTGCTTCTCCTTTAAGAGGAGCTTTCCCAGAGTGCAATTGAAACAATTGGATTTATTCTACTCAAGATAAACTATCTGTTTGGTTTTGTAGTCTTGGAGAGTTAAGTACTCACCTACTCCAAGACCCTAGCCTAAGCTATGTTGGTGTTTCAGAGCCCTAGAAATGTAAAAATTACTAGATGAATTTTAATTAAGCGCTGTGTTATTAAGGCTGTTATTACTCAAATGGGTAAATGGAGATAAAACCAATGGTGTTATGACCCGACTCAACTGAATGCAATCGAATATGATAATGCAATCCTTTCAATTCGATGAATCCTAACTAGAGTAAGGAGAGAGTTTCCATTCACTTCCAACAATGCAAAAAATTGATCATTAAGAGAAAATTTAACAAATTCTCTAATGCACTAATTTCATCAAGAAAAACTAATGCAAATCAATTCCAAACCAATTTTTATTTTTATTTTTGTGTAAATTCAAATCAAAGAAAGCTGATCTAAATCTACGATTGATTTTCCAGAATGTAAACTATGCAATTGTAATCTATGCACAATTCACTCGAAAAGTATGCAAATGTAATCTATGCACATTTTTCATTCATATTCTGAAAATGAGAATTCTAATTATGCAAATGTGATCTATGCAAGAGAATTCTCAAACACAAGATGATTCTAATGTAATCTAAGAACCAATCAAGTGCAAGTCGAGAAAATTGGGTGAGAGTTCCAAAGATCAAAACAGAAAAACACTCAAAGGTGATTAACACTCATACACAATTTAGCCCCCCCCGGCGAATGAGGGGGAAATTTTTTTGCAAAAACAAAAGCAAAAAGATGCAAAATTGTGAAAAGACTGAGAGAAGCCTCCAAGTAATGACCAAAGGAAATCAAATTAAGAATTTCTCAAAAAAGAGACTCAAAACACCCAATTGATGAAAGCTAAAAGCAGGAATGCTAATGAAACAAGTTCAGGTGAAAATTTTTGACAGGGTACTAAAGGATCTGGGCAGAAAACACTAAGAAAAAACAAAATCTAAAAGCAATTAAAGCAAAAATGGAGTTTTCCTAAATTTTTACAGGAAGACGCAGGCAACCCGTTAGAACAGGCGCGGGCCCGCTCTGTGCAAACGGCAACAGCGCGTCCAAAGACGCACTGTGCAGTACTCAGAGGGTGCGTCCTTCTGGAAAAGTTAAGAAAAACCAAATCTAACTAAATCTAAAGCTAAGCCACCCAAATACTAATTCTCACAGTCAAAAACCAGAAAATAAAAGTGATTTTCACAGAGCAAAGTTCACACAAAGGAAAAGACTCTCTCATCAATGGAATCCCCAGCGGAGTCGCCAATTTGTCACACGAAATTTGTCAAGGGTGCGGACACGACTGACCTTCCTAGAAGTCTAAGACATTCTAATGACAAACAAGACAAAATGGAGTGATCTTTCTCTAAATACACCTTTTACAACATGAAAACGACAAGTGTTTAGGCTTACCTTATTCCAAAACGCTGTTGTTGAAGTCCGTTCTTGACGATCCGGATGAGCTCCTCCTTCAAGTCAATTCCTGCAACCACAAACAATCAAAAAATTACCAAGCACTTGCATTTCATATAATAAAACATATATTCAACATGCAGACCAAGGAACACATGAAATAACTCATTAACACAAGCTATTGAGAAAAATAAACCAGTTTGTATTAATAACGAAACAAAGAAACTCTTACAACCTGGCCTTGGTGTTGTGCAAGTTCCTCCCAGGGTCCATCAAGGGTTTTCCTCTACTTTGACAAAGCTCACCCTCTCCCAAGTAGAATCAAGTGAAGACAATCTCTCCTCACAAAGGCTCTAATGGAAGACCTAAATCCTGTAGCATTTACCCAAAGAAAATGTATAGCTCCAACCTCTCCTCCCTCTGGCTCAATGTCTTTATTTATAGTGCTGTAAAGAGGTTATTCAGGTCCACCATCAATGGGATAATCCCCCTCTTTGGGTGGGATAGCTCCCTTATTGATGGGATAAGTTCCCCTTTAATAGAGATACATGAACCAACTGGAGGCGCATCCAATTCATCAAACCGACCTCTAGAAAGTTCTAGAAGTAACCACAAGTAACTTTTTTAAGATGAAACTCGCGCATTTTGCCTTTTACAGAAGGACGCACCTGTCCCTTAACATACAGAGCGTCCAAGGACGCACTTTTTGTGAACATGGTCAGCGTCCCCGCAGGTAAGGCTAGAGAGAACCTGCGACCCCAGAGATAAACATATTTTTGACAAGACTTTCTCTCTTCTTTGAGTTTGAGATGGATAGCAGAGGTATAAGACTTGCCTAAGAGGGTAGCATGACTGTTGATTGAGCCATACTAACTGTAAATAGTCATGGTGACATTTTTTAGTGTAACATATATGCTACCATTTATAGGCAATTTGTGGGTTCACTTGTGTATCTTGTGAACACACGACCCGACATTTGCTATGCAGTCAACAAACTTAGCCAAGCTATGGTGAGGCCTACCAATTTATATTGGAAGGTTGCAAAACATGTGTTATGGTACCTCAGAGGCAGTATCCAATATGGATTATGGTACAGACGAACAGAGGGAGTGGAGCTACAAGGATTCACCGATGCTAATTAGGAAGGAATTCATTTTGACAGGAAAAGTACATCAGGTGCTATCTTAAGTGTTGGGTACACAACTATTTCCTGGTACAGTAGGAAGCATAGGTCTATGGCACTTAGGTCAGCAGAGGTTGAATACATGGATGCAAGTCAAGCAACATGTGAAGCAATTTGGATGAGGAAAATACTTGTGGGACAATTTAGTCAGGAGATGGATACGATAGTAATATATTGTGATAATCAGAGTTGAATTAAGCTCTCTGAGAATCTAGTATTTCATGACAAGTCCAAGCACATTGATATCTAGTATCATCATTTGCGAGACTATGTGTAGAGGAGAATTATGTCGCTACAATACATTCCAATTGAGGATCAAGATGCTGACATCTTGACAAAGAAATTGTTAAGAGGTAAATTTGAATTCCATAGGTGCAAGATAGGAGTGGTGGAAAATCCCTTTCTTTCTAAGACAAAGTATTAAAAAATGTAGCAAGAAAGGCTCAATTTGGCTTTAGCCTTAGTAAAATTGAGTAAATCGAATTTACACATCAACAAGGCAACTTGGAGGCAATTAACTAGTGTGAAATGGATCTTGTCACTCAGTTAGCTCAGTAAATTTGAGTTAGAGTGCTCAAAGTTTAGTTATGCATGTGTGATTGCTAAGTTTTAGTAATCCAGTTCAATTATTTTCAGTTGTATTCAGTTAACTGACTTCTAACTATTGTTAGAGTTAGTTGAAGGTGAGTTGTGTAGTAGGGCAATAGTCTAACTCATAGATTTGTCAGTCAACTGATAAATCAACCTAAAATAGCTAGTGCATGCAGAGAATTCGAGTTCCTCAATTGAAGTGGAGATGACAAGGAAATGTAACAAGCAATTGTAAACTAGTTTGAGTGTACATGTGTTGCATGCAGTCAGATGATCAATCCTTGGGAATTGCGCAATCGATTGGAGGAAAATTCCTAAAAAATAGGGGCTACTTTCCTCAAGAATTGCACAAGGAAATAGGAGGCTAGGTGAGTTGATATTTGGCTAAGTGTTGGCTAGAGTTGTTCATTGAGTAGAGAGAACAATTATTCTTTTGCAGGTTGAGTTTAAAGCTGGAGCTAGCAATTGTAATAGATTCTCTATTCATCTAATTAATGAAAATAGGCTTGAGGGGGTTTTCCCAGTTGGGTTCCCCTAGAAATCAATGTTTATTTGTGGTTTTCTTATTGCATGTCTATGCATGTTGTTCTAAATTGTGAATTTCATTTCATGGATGAGTAGAGTAGAATTGTGTCTCTTGATTTTATATTAAATTTCTTGAGCCATTGGAATTCTATCAAGTTTCTACAAATATCATCATATGTGTCCTAGGTTTTTGAAATTTAAGTATCTAGGATTTGTAAACCCTAGAAAACAAAAATAGGCTTGGTATAAAATGTGTAGGGTTTATGGAAAAAAACCCTAGGATTGAACCTAAATAAACATTTCCGCTGAAAGAAGAAACCCTAACCCTAGTAAGGAGAGAATGAAATCATGATGAGGACGAGGATGATAAGGTGGAAATGGATGCAAGGAAGCTAACATTCCACTATAATCATCAAAAGATAATTATTGTATATCTATCTTGTTTGATTATTACTATTTTCATTCTTTTACTATTAGTTAGTCTCTTGTCTTTGAGTTTTTTGCTTAGTTGTAATTATTATTCCATGGCCTCCTAGTGAGTATTACAGTACATAGTAAAGGCTGACAAACATATGGAAGAAGTGAAAGAACATAACAAAACAAGAGGAATTTCCTAGAATCACTACTTGTGTTGAGAGAAATTGTGCCAAATGAGATCTAAACTTAGAGGGAGTGATTAGATAAAAAAATATTGAAGTATGCTTTGATCAATGTGTCTAAAATATCTAGCATAGAAGGTTCTCTCAGTAAAGAGGGAAAGGATCTTGACAAATTGTTCGCTCCAAGTTGTAAGAGGGAGATGTCAAAAGGCCTTGTTTTAAGAGGTAGTAGACCTCGAAGATCGAGATGTTGGATTACTGTTAGGCTAGATAGATGCACGAAAACAATAGAAGAGGGAGCAACCTAAGTTACCACAAAAGGATGTGTCTCAGTATGAGAGGGAGCATTATGCAGGAAAATTTGACTTTTCCTGCTATGTTCACTTCCACGAACCTACAATCTTAAGAATACCAAGAAATTATAGAAATTTGATTACTCATAAGTTAACTATTACAATCATATAAGGACATTCATTAACATATATTCAGAGATACTACACAATCCATAAGCATGTAAAAATTCCATTCTAAAACCAAATTCATATGTACATGTTTAGCCTGATTATACATTCATTTTTCCATTTGTTTTCCCTTTAGGCTTACAAAATTTATAATAAAATATACAAACAAAATAAATTTTCCTAGATCCATAAATAAATCCACAAATCACTCATGCTTTTCAACATAGACTCGCTTTTTCCATAGTTTTTCTAAATCCTAAAAGCACCCCCAATAGTTTCTAAGATTTCTAAACTTTTTCTTATCCTAACAACTTATTAATTGCTACCAAGAGTTTTTCTCCTACAGCCTCTCATGATTTATTTCCTAAATTTTTCATGCCTTAAAAGGAATACTTTCTTCTTAAAAATATTATCTACTATATCTAATCTCTATCTATAGTTCCTTAAGAAATAAAGAAAATACAACTATTTACAATAAGGAAATAAAACTCATTTTCCATGTTAAAACCCAGTTTGGAGCTTTGTCTCCAAAAATATTGATGACCTGGAAGCTCTAATGCTCCTGCATCAGAGCACCCGGTTTAGGTGACTGGAAAGAATTTGTGATCCAAAGAAGGGAGAAAAATAATTTATGGTTGAGCCAAGATATGTTGTTCAACATGTGTTGGAGTACGAACATGGTACAAACAGTCATGGATGATTTGAGAAGTACACTTGCAGATTTAGTCAGGAAAGAGAGTGATGAAGACAAAAATAATTCATCAAGATGTTTCTTCATTTCGGGATCCATTATAATTTCTTGGATAAGCATGAAGCAATCATTTGCCACACTCAGTATGAGAGAGGCCGAGTATATTGAAAATGGATTGGAAATTTGAGAAGCAACATGACTTCAAGGGTTACTTGTAGGATTATCTTGATCAAGTGCCAGTGATGACCATGATGACAGGTTGAAGCACATTGGGATCATATACTACTTCATTCGAGACATGGTGCTGAAGGGAGTAGTGAAGCTCTAGTAAATCTCGACTGATGAGAAGATTGTTGATATTCTTACAAAGCCTATTTCTAGAGGGAATTTTGTGTACTTTCAGGACAAGCTTGGGCTTGAGGAAGGGAGAGATAATGAGACATCATTATGAATGAACATTCTCCCCGTGTCTTTACGATCTTAGTTGGAGAATGGTATGATATTCTCCCCGTGTCATTATGACCTTGGTTGGAGAAGCTCTCCTTGTGTCAATATGACCTTGGTTGGAGAATGGTTTGAAAGATTGGATAACATCATGGAATTATATTCTTCATGTGTCTTTATGATCTTGGTTGAAGAATGGTCCAACATACTTACATTATTATTGTGTCATTTTGACCTTGGTTGGAGAATGGTCTAGTAGAAGACATTCTTCCTATGTCACTTTGACCTTGTTTTGAAAAATGGTCCGGTAGAGGATATTCTCCATGTGTTAGTTTGACCTTGGTGGGAGAATTGTCCTAGATGCTTCTCAAATGAACATGAGCCTCCCAACATCATGTTCAAATATCTTTCTAGAGTAAGCTTGTTTATCATTAATGAGGCCTTTGGTGCTTCACCTAGACTATGTTTGTATTTGTTTGATGGTGAACCGTGATTATGTTGATGCTGGTGATTATGATATTGATGATGATGCTTATCTTAATATAGACCCTTCCTTATAGAAATTCCGACTTGAGAACATCTTGATAGTCATTATGAATACCTCCCTAGCTAAGAGGGAGTGTTGAATTTTGTTGCTATGGTCAGTGTTAATAATAATTATTTTTATCATTGATGATATGTTTCTATGAAAAGCATGTTCTTCATGCTCAAAATAAAATTTATTTTTTATGTATTTGTCAAAAGAAAAATTAGAATGCATGTTCTTCATGACCTTCCCAAAAGGAAAATTTTAAATTTAAATTTTGGTTTATGGCTCCACAAGAAGACCAAGTCTGCCCTTCTCCCTTTGAAGTTGGATTAGCCCTTAAGAGGAACCTATTCAGCCCCCAAAGAAGACTATAAGTAGGTCATTTGACCTCCCTCTAAGAGGCAATTTGCATCTCATCATATCAAGTATATTTCTTATCCCTCAAGTGAAGAAAGACAAAAGAAGAAGGTTGAAGAGTAGAAGGAAGCCAAAGGAGAGAGAAACTTTGCATGTGTGAAAATTATCTCTGTTGCTGCTCGTACATGTGACTGGATAATCCAAATTTTTTGTGGGTAAATTCCGTGGAGAATTTCGAGTTTTTTTGTGGAAGAGAGAGGCCGAAATTGCATACTTGATTGTAGAACTTGACCAAGTTTTACTGAGATTTCAAGTAGCTATTTATGGAGGGTTGAATTGGATTCTTGGTGGAAGTTTGTCTTGTCATCTTGCTGGTTAGTTTATCTATCATATTGACTTGATTCTATAAGGAAAGGTTGCTAGTTTTTCCCCCCATATGGGTTTTCCCAGGGTAAACTCTTGTGTTCTTGTGTGGTTGTCTCTTTATGATCTTTATGGATTTTTTTTTTTACTGTTGAGCGCCACTGTGCAATTATTTTATGAAGGAAAATATCACAAGAAAATTATCAACCTAACTAAATTAATAAGAAGTAATTATCAATCTATAGGATGCCCTAAAAATCAACACATTTTCTGAGACATCTCAAAACAAATTCTATTTTAATGTTGAGAGCCTTTGTGTAATTATTTTATGATGGAAAAGATAAAAGAAAATGATTAACCTAAATAAATTAATAAGAAGTAATTATCAATCTAGAGGTTGCCCTAAAAATCAACACATATTCCAAGACATCTCAAAACAAATTCTTTCTATGATGTGTTCTCTTCTAGGTTTTGATCATAACAAACAATGGATGAGGTAGTACTAGGTTTCATGTTTGCATTTTGTCCCATGAATAAACCCTTATATTTCATTATATCTAGTATTTAGCAAGTGCAATAAATTTATAGTTAACCCAATGTAGTGTAATGATATATGTCAGGTTTTGGTCTTATCTTGTGCATTTGTGTTTGTATTTTTAAGCTAAGAGTTTTTCTAGCTTACAATTGAACCTAGAAGATGAGTTTGGTAATGACTCTTTAGTCATTCATTAGACATATTTAGTTAGGAAAAACACCCCAAAATGTTGGATTTTCTAATTTAGTTAATTAGTTCATGTATATTTCTTAGTCTATTATCCATGAAGAGTCACCTCCAAGAATTTTTCCAGAAATCATAAAACTTCAATTAGGTTGAGACACTAAAGTTGGTGATTGGTACATTTTCCAATATTATAGTGAAATAGGGTTTATGGTCGCGTCTCCTCCCTATCAGCTATCAATCTTTCGAATTATGAGGAACTTTTTCTTAGAGTATATTATGCAAATATTAGAGTTTGATCAAATTCATTTTGCATAAAAAAACAACAAGTCATTTTTAAATGGAAAAAGGAAGTTGGGCCTTTCATAGTTAATGCCCAGATATTTTTACAAGAGGTGGAAAAAATACTCAAATAGATAAATTTCTCACAGGGAAAATCCTGGACTTATGACCCATCTTTAGTTATTCCCAATAAAAGAATGAAACATTTTTAAACTTGATATGGACATTTGACGCCTACCATAGATAAAAAAGTTAACAAATAAGGATAATTGGGAACCTAAACAATATGTAATTCAACAATAAGTTCCAAAAATAATTTAGTTGTCTTAGCCTCCCATTATCGATACTCCACAACAATTGGAAAAAAATCATAAGAGGACTCATCAAGAAACTTCTCAAGAAATATCAAAGATGGAAGAATATGATCAACAATCAGGGAAGTGGTACAAAATAAATGACTAAGGAAGGGATAGAGGTGTTAATGCATAGTGCAAAAGAGGCTTCATCTATAAATACTACATTTTCTTTGGAATATGTGTCAACAAAAATTATATCATTTTCCATTGATCAAGATATTCAAGGAACTACGACATCAACAGAGAAATCAAAAGAAAAAAAATGATTTTTTCAATATCTTGAAATGAAGAATAAAAATGTGAAAATCAAACAAGATTTGTATTCATAGTGGTGGAAACAAGGGCCATTTCAAACAAGATTATTACCAATCCTTGATTTTTAAAAAGAACAATTGAATATGGCTATTCTACGAAAGAAAAAATATAAAAACAACTAGTGATTACAAAGAAATGAATTGTTCAATGAATTTGGCTAAAATCAATATAGTGGATAAAATGGATTTGCACAAGGAAACATGTGACATGGTCTTTATAGACCTCATACAAAATTCATTAAGAGTATCCTAGAGTGCAGGGTATGGCAAGAAAAATTGATAATCAACTCAAATAAGAAAAGTTGCTCAACAGGACAAAACACATTAAGATTGATGAGTTGGAGCAATGGATAGTACAATGGGGTGTTGATCCCAAAGATAAAAATTCAATTCATGCATTGATAAAATATAAGGATGCTAATATCCTTGCATTGAAAAAGAGACTTAAAAGTCTCAAATATAGAGCATGTACAAACCCCTGAGCCATTGGCAGTACACTAAGAGAAGGATCAGTTATGGAACAAGATTATATTGATGATTAAATTGATTGAGAATTATGAACAAAAAATTGAAATATTAAACAAAGAAAGGATATAAAATGAATGTCAAAGTTATTAATTTGTGCCTATAATATCGTCAGAACCATCATAAGGGTTAGCCAAAATTCTCATTGATTTGAGTTGAAGAGAGGTTGAGCTGGAGAACATCAAAAAAAATATTGCAGTTAAAGATGATGAACCACATATTCTAAAGGAACATATTTTAGAGAAATATGGTATTAACACAACCTATAGGTTGAACCTTAGCCGGATTTGCAACATATTAGTGTGCAATTTCTTGGAAGGTGTACCAAAAACACTTCACTTAAGTCACTAGGTGACAAGTGATCCTAACAACAAGTTAATGACTACTTGTGATTCAGATCTCATTGCCCTGATGATGGACTCACCTAGCTAGTCCGAAACGTCGGTTTCCTAAATTGCTCACAGGTTTTCCATTAACAAAAAAAAAAAAAAATAGAAAACTTGCAACAAAAAGTATAAACAATCCAGAATAGAAAGCAACAGTAAAAATATCCAATGCAATAACCCAATGGAAAGAATTTGAATAAATATTTTATTAAAAACACCTAGTGAAGGAGATCCACAGATGGGTCTGAAAGACCCCCTTCGTGGATGGGTCCTTTGATGTCCTTGATGCTTCATAAAATTATTCTCTCTCTAAATATGTGAAAAACCCAAACAAAATGTGGAGAAATCAAATGGGAGCTCAAAAGAAAAAAGACGATAATGGTGATGATGATTATGATCATGGTGAAGAATGAATGAAAAACCCTCCTATTTATAACAAAGTATTGAGTTAATCTTGAAAATGGAGAATAATAAAATAATATTAACCAAATCAAGATCTAACTGCTTGGAATACTTTATTATATTTATTGGAGAGGGAAAAGACATTTAAAATGGTTAAATATCTTTATTTAGAAATAATTAACAAATAAAATGATTTATTAATTATTTTGCGAGAATTAAGAATGGTGTGAAATTGAAATAATTATTAAATAGTGATTTAACAATTATTCCAATAATATAAATAAGGAAAATTAAATAAATAGTGATCTATTTAATTATTCCTAAGGGATTTAGTTAAATGTGACAAGGAACACTTATTTAAATAATGATTTATCTAATTATTCTAATGGGTTTTTTTAAATTTAAATCAGAAAATAATTTAATAATAGTGGTTCACTAAGTTATTTTTCATAGTGACAGTGATTTTACTATGGTAAAATTAAATCTACATGGTGTATTTCGATCCACCTAATTAGAAATGGTTAGGAGATCATTTTTTGGTGTTAACACAATACATTCAAAATACAATGATAGGAAGAACTTAATTGGAACCAAGCACATTTTAGGTTTGTTGGTGATAAGTCTACATTCGCATACCAAATACAACAAGCCATCCAATATACATGGGATTAATTGGGAGATAAGCCTCACATGACAAGTAAGATTACAAAATTTATCAATTTTAACTCCTATGAAGGTTTGAATGCATTGCGAGTCACTGATATAGAACATCGTTAATTAGGGAGACCAACAAAGTTCTAATTTAGAAAAAATTAACACAATAGGCTCAAATAAAATGCAATATAATAGAAAGAAATGTTGAGCAATTCATGAACACATTCAACAATTTGCTAGAAATTGGATTAGCCACATGTTAGGGAAAGAAGGTAATTTAATTTCACAAGAAGTTTATAGAGAACTTCTATTAATGGAGGAAAATAAGGAGGATAAATTTTTAGATATATGACTAAAGCTTATTTTTTCCCTGAGATATGGCTGAATCTTTAAAATGTTAATCAATTGTATGTAAGTTGATTGATGATTCTATCTTCTATGGAAATTAAAATACTTGTTTTCTACAATCCCAACATATGAAAAATACATTGAATTAGACATACATACAGAATTAGGGCTACATAGAATTATCATATGGGCGAAGATTGGAATTTTCTAGCTCGGTTTTCCCCTATGATGACTCAACTAACAATTAGTCAACAAAAGCATACCACAAACAATACATGGAAACAACAAAGCCAATTTATACATTTTTATAGTTGATGCCTATTTTTTTTCTTCTTGTCAAGGAAAGTTGCTACTTGCAACTAATTATTTTTAGAATTTATGTTTGTTAAAAAAAAAAACGAAAGAATCGATACCAAGGGATTAAGAGTTTTATATTTGCTAAGAATTGTAATTTTGGATAATATTTTTTTATCAGTCCGTAAGATTAACTACTTATAGTCAGTGTTAAAGCTCTATAAAGTCTTCTCTTGCTAATCAAATTCCTTTTTCATTTAAATATTTGTTTCTCTTTGAATAAATTATAAGAGTGACCATTTGGGTATTACTTCCCCTTTAACACATCTCTACATAATGTCATGCAAAAGTGATTCTTATGAATGATTCAATTTGTATATGCCATACTTCATTTTCATTGAGTTGGTGAAGAAAAATTCATATATAAAGTATATTATGTAACTGTTCAATTCCTGCACTTAGCACGTATTCCAACATAGAGAGTTTTTGAACTATATTAAGTATGTTTTAAACCTCTTATATTTGTTCTATTTATATTCCTTTACCTTCCATTTTATTCAATTATTGTTTGTCACAATTGAATGATCGTTTGAACATTGATAATTGTAGTTATATTGTCCTTAAAATTAGTGAGGAGGTGACATAAAAATCTAGATAAAATCAATTATTTGTGACGATTTGGTACTTTGGTGTAGCTTTCTAGCCATGACCATCTCAAGGAACCTTACCAAATTAGCGTAGTTGTCAAGCAGAGACTATATATATATATATATATTATTTTTATTTTTATTTATTATTATTATTATTATTATAGGTATAATGATATATGCCTTTTCTTGTTAGTGAATAAGAAATAAGTCACATAAAGTAATTCACTTGAAGAACTTCACAATGCACGTCTTGGCATCTCAAGGAAAGTATACACGAATAAATACAAGTATTATCAAATTATGAAAATCTTATTACTCAAAATAATTTTAAAGAAAAGAAAGCGACCTCTTCCTCCGATATTTCTTTACAATCTTGTGATCTTGTTACATATATTCAAATTGAAGAATACCCCTTATCGCTACTTCGAGTAATCTAGTTGTTTCTGATCTTGATACAAAAAACTATTCTAGTTATTCCTCAAATTTTCCCTAGTTTCTTTTACTCATTTAGAACCAGACTTAAAATATTTTTTAATTCCCTTTATCTTGAAAAAAACATATTATCTCAAAATATATTATGGTTGGTGTTGGCAATCCCAATGTAATCCCTAAAGAGTAACTTCTATGCATGCCCCTCTTATACTCCCTGCTAATTTCCATGATTTTTTTGAAGATTAGCTTAAGCATTTACCTAGATTTCATGGGGAACTAGAGGTAACCGTAGAAGATCATATATAATCTTTTAATAACTTTGTTGATAATATGAACACAAAAGAGGATTATGTTTATATGAAAATATTTGTTCAATCTCTCAAAAAAACGCGAGGAAATGGTTTAGACAATTACCTATTGATTCAATCCCCTCATGGAAAGTTCTTGAAGTTACTTTTATGACGCAATGGGGGTGAAAAGAGAGATAACTTGTATTACCTTACAAATTTTGGAGCCTTAAAGAAGAAAAATGGAAAGTCTATGTTAGACTTTGCCAAGAGGTTTAATAAAATTTACAACAAAATTCTTGTAGATATTAAACTTTCACAACAAGTTGAAGAGTAACTTACACTGCTACCTTTGATTTCGATTTCACATTGATGTTAAGAGAGAAAAAGTATGTAACTTTGGTAGGAATGCAGGATGATGCCCTTGAGATAGAAGAAAATATGATTATATAAGGAGAAATAAAAATAAGAGCATATCTTGGTAAGAAGAAGAAGAAAAAGGAAGAATCAAGCCCTTCAACCTTAAATAAAAATGTATAGGAGCAAAAATTTGATGAAATATATAGAATGATTAGAAACATATCAAACAAATTAGCTAGAATGGAAATTGAGGAAGTAATCCATCTATACTTGCTCATAAACTAGTAAACAAGAATCCTAATCAGTATAGAAGGCATTTCAACCCTAATCCATAAAATTCCATGGATATTCCACTAGATAATTCATCACAACATATCTAATAAAATTAAACTTAAAAATCCAAAATCTACACTATGAGGGTTTATTTCTCTTTTGATTTCTAGATTTGTAAATTATTGTTTATTACATAAGCATGCAAATTATAATTATGCAAAAAATAGATAAAAATTAAATAAAAACTCACAAACCACAATTGACACAAGATATATCCTAGAAAAACCTTTATGGAGAAAACCCAGCTGGAAGGTGAATCCACTCTTTTCTCTTTCTCTGAATAGAAAATGTCTGCGAGTACAAAGAAGTAAGACTTGTGGCCCCTGGGCTACTACAATGCACAAATGCTATCTTGTTCCTCTCTCACTATTCCTCTTGGTTAATATGCGCATCTATGGAACAAGATGTCCTCCCAGTGGCTCGGTTATAACACTACCCAATAGCCTACCAGTGGTTAGGTTTGACTCCTTCAACTCTTAACTAGAGTTATAATATGTAATATTCTAGAGTATTCATCATGATCACATGTATATCCCATTTTCCATGAATAATGAGGACTGATGTGGTGCCCTCTTGAATTATGGAACCAGAATAGGAAGGTCAACTTCGAAGTGACATAACTTTTTCATACACACTCTAATTGAGGCACTTTTTTCACCATTGGAATGGTCATTGTGTGTAAAATAAGAAAAAAAGGTGTCGTGATAAAGAAACAAATTTTTTCCTTCAAAAATATCCATTTGATGCCTCAAAATGTTCTTGTAAGGTTTTAGACCCCAATTTTCCAAACTAGGTCTCGCTGGTAAAAATGGTCCTGTGAGCTTATTCTTGTACTTTTTCTAGTCTGAAAGCATTGAGATGGATGAAAAATAATATAATGTTGCAATATGAATCACACCTACCCATTTTTGGAGGATTTTTGGTACCTAAAAGCTTCTATTGAATGAGGTGAGAACATTTTTCCTTCACTTTCTCTCGGATGTACCATTTAGCCTTGCCTGGAAGATATCCTTTCAACCCAATCAGCCAAAGGCCATGCTGCCCATGCCTTGTAGTTCCATAATTATTCTATAAGACTGTATCCTTTATCGACTCTACTTGAGAATCTAGTGTGAAATCCTCTATAGAAGGTAGGACCTTTTTCTCTTCTTGATCTAGCATAGAAGACTCATAGAGTTTCAAATTCACACTCATCGTGACTAAGTAAATGTGCATGTATTGGGGTAGATTCAGTCTATATGTGTTATCTCCCACCTTTCCAATATATAAAAGGGACCATACCATAGAGCATTTATTTTCTTACAAACACCTTATAACCTATCCTTATTCAACTGTAACCATATTTTGTCTCCCACCTTGAATAACTTCTCTGTTCTATGCTGATCATGCATGGTCTTACATTTTTCTTGTGACTTCTGTAGTTTCTCTTTTACTTGTATATGGATCTTCATGATCTTCTCAACAAATTTTCCATTCCTAAAGGTATCTCTAATAAGATCCTCCCTCACTCCTCCTTGCTATCCATATGAAATACCCAAAGGTGAGTGTAGAAAATACCAAAAACAAGTTTCAAATGGGAACTTGCCAATAGAAGTGTGGACTGTTATGTTATAAGAGTGCTATATATATACCATATTATAATTATATGTATTTGAATGCTTTTGATAGTAACCCGTCATAAGCTACACCAAATTATTATTGACTGTCTCTGTCTGCCCATCTATTTGTGGATGGAATGTTGTCGACCTCTTTAACTTCGTGTCCATCTTCTCCAACAATTTAGTCCAAAATGCACTAAGAAACCTTGTGTGTATGTCTGAAATTATTCTCCTTGGTATATCAATGTGAACCCAAACTTGTCCAATGAACAAGTTTGTAGAAATTCCTTGTAGATTCAAACTGTTAATTGTAATTTACTAAAACAATAGACTTGAATCTACTGTAATCATCAGTGGAAACAATTAATCGATTGAGAAATCATGAAGAATACAAGATAAAGAATTCAATAAACACATTACAAAATTATTTCCTGGGGAAATACATAGCTAGAAACCCCTACTATCTATATATTTGATTAGTTAGAAAATATGAGAAGATTACAATGCTTTGCTCAAGCCCGAGAAACCTCTACACTATCTCTATCTGTCTTACTACTTCCTAGACAAGCCTTGGCCAATACTTAGCCAATTTATCGCTTGCCCGAGTCCCTATTTCATTGCTTTGTTTCCTTGGGAATTAGCCCCCTATTAATTAGGGAAATTCCTCAACTGGAATTGCACAATACTCATAGGCATTCCTCTAACCGCATGCACCCTTTGTACTATTTAGATAATTATTCAACTGATAGTACACTTCCCTTGAACTCCAATCTCAACTAGGTAACTCTAAGATCTAACATGCATGAATTATTTATGAGTGAATCATTAGTTTACTAGTTGATCACTGCAACTAGCACCACACTACACTGCAGGAAACACCACACTACTAGACCTCCCACTAGTTCCTCCAACAGTTGGAACTAGTTTAAATGACTTTAACTCAGTTAAACTGAATTAATTAATGACAACTCAAAATAAACTCAACAAGGCTCCTATAAAGTAGGAGACACTCTACATGACTCAAGCTAGACCCTCAAATCGAATTAAATGATCCAACTAAGTCAAATTAACTTAGTTAACTAATACAAGTTGTCATGAGATGTGGAATTACAGTTTTATTCCTAATTTAATTCAAGGACAAAATTAAATCAGGGTTTTCTTAATGTTATTTTCAACATTTCTTGTTGCAATTTTCAACACTCCCTCTCAACAAGAAAGGGATTCACATCTATCCCAATCCAGTAACTTTGGAATATTTTGCATGCAACTATTTTCACTATTGTCGTTGCCACTGCAACATCTGCAACAAAAAAAATCCAAAAAAAAAAAATTGAATCAATTGTGTCTGCAACTATCTACTGGGAAAAATTGTGCTGCTGAATCTACTACTGAGCCTCCTGCTCTTTTGTCAACACTTCTCTTCACTCCTCAATATTTTATTGACATTGATCCTCCTATTGAATAATGTGGGCCCCCGTAGCAAGGCAATGATCCATGAGACAAAAAACACCTCAATGGATCCTGCCCAAATTTCTTGCACTCTTGGGACAATTGCTTCACATCGCCCCACCTCTTACGTGGAGGTATGGTTGCATGTTCTCCCCCTGACCACTTGGCTCGAAATTCCCCCATACTGAAGGTCTCTTCTTGTGTAACACACTCCTCCCACATCTACCCATGTAATCGACCAATCGAGGTAAAGGAAGTGGAACTGACAGAACACATCACACATACCTTCCACATCAACAACAAAATTCCCAGGAGTCATCCCAACCACTCAGATAACTAGCCCCTGATACCAACTAAAGTTTTAATGCATCAAACCCCTATACGCTCCCTTGATATGGGCAAGGGTGCGCCTGGGAGGATTTGGACAATCCCACAACAAGGGTAAGGGAGATTCTGAGGATTTTTTTCCCTAGTGTCATGCATGCGACTGCAGGGTTTGTGAAAATTTTATAGGACCAAATCCTAGGTCACTGCCTAAAAATCAATGACACCATCAGAAATGAAATTTCACAGTTAAACAACGATATATTTTCAAAAACATTAACAAAGACTAGAGTGGACCCCTACTAGCCATGACATGCATTTCTTCAAACATATCAAAAATATGAAATCTACAGGCCTTAATAGTAGAACTGAGCAGAGGGGTCTCATATTTATCTGAGAATTGCTAAGAAGCGTTGATGCCTCAACACATTAGCTACAATTTCATCTATTAGGCCATCAATACATTGTTCACTCATTTAAAAATCAAAAGATGATGAGATCCATACATCATCATTGTCATAAAACATGCTCATAACCAACATATAACCAATAGTATAACAATGATAAAAAAACCATCAAGATCACATAATAACAAGTACACTTACCCATCAATTACAAGAGGAAAATAACTCTTATTAACATATGCAAAATGCAACCAGGTCTCGGACTTCCACGTACCACCCGACCATAGACATGGCTGAACCAAATCTCTATTCATCCAGTCACCTCCGTGCCATATTCCAAGAATGAATGTGGTATCTCATTAAAAGAAAACCATGGTTTCCAAAGGGAAAACCACCTCAACCCATCAAACTGTGATTTCGCCTCATAGTCGGACATCACAAACTAGCACGAGATTGGTCTCTACCGAAGTTTTTCAGGGCTCCATAGCATTTGTTCCAACCGAGATTCCAGGACTAGTAACTCAACCCATGACTGCTACTAATCTCCAGAGCATTTGTCCAACCAAGTCTCCAGAAATAGTAAATCAACCCATAGCTACTGCCCGGTTCAAGAGCGTTTGTCCAACCAAGGCTCTAGGACTAGTAAGTCAACCCACCAAGGGCTCCAGAGCATTTTTCCAACTAAGGCTCCAAGACTAATAACTCAACCTAAGCTGTTACAGGGATTCTAGAGAATTTGGCCAACGAAGGCTCTAGGACTAGTAAATCAACCCAAGTCATTACAGGGATTCTAGAGCGTTTGTCTAACCAAGGCTCCAGGAACTAGTAACTCAACCCACAACTCAAGGAATCATGAGAACCAACTAGAAAAATAAAGAAATGAACCCACAACACCATGATTATCTCTGAAATGGAAAGGCTAGGCAAAACCAATGTCAATCCAGGAAATACTCCATGCCAGTGACAGATCATGACCAATGAACCACATGTTTATGCCATGCATGCCAAAACTAGTGGTGAAAACATACATGCAACTTGATACCTATGAAGAAATCCAGTTGTAGTTGCTGATGTTGATGTCCTCTTGTTCTTTCCTGCTCTTCCTTTTCCTTCTTGCTTCAAGAATCCAAGTATGCCACACTCTCTAAGAGTGCTCCAAGAAAGCCCTAAGTGTCCAAGAATGAGAAAGCTCCAAAACTGAGTTGACAAAAGGTTACACTAACCAAGCCTGCCCAGTGATCCTCAGAAGCCTTTTTATCAATGAGGCCTCTATTTTCTTAATTTTCCATTATTTTCCTTCATTTTCCTCCTCACATGCAACCTATGACCTTTCACCTTCCTTTTCTCCTAATTTCCATTATTTTCATAAATAAGATGCCAAACACTGCCTCTTTCCTTTCCAAAGCCTTTGCCATTTCTTTTGCAATTTCCTTTAGCCATAATAACCGAAATGAACACCCACTAGGATTTTTTCCCACCATTTAGCTTGGAATATGTGTCCCATGACCATGGTCTTATATATTTTTACATGGATTTTTAACCGGGGTTGTTACATAATCCTCCCCCTTGGTGGAACACAGTGCTCAGTGTTCAACGACACCTATAACCAACAAGACTACTGAAAACAAAACATACTACCCATGTAGCTTTATAAAATAGCTCGTTGTAGTATTTACAATGACCATCTAATAAAACATGACAAACATACCATTTTCTGGAGCTGTATAACACAATTCATTGCGATATTTACAATAATAACCACATATACACACATACACATTTGATTCACCCAACAAATAATCATATTGTCTATGGAGCTTTATAAATCCATCTCGATACAATATTGACAATAATACACACATCTACAAATATGCACATTTTCTCAGCCAACAAATAAAAGGATACAATGCATGCATCCACAACAAGGGAGTCTAGAGGCTCACACCTCCACCCTCAAAGTAATACCAAGATTCACCCCCTTCCCAGGAACTCCAGAATCCACTGCAAGGTCAAATATTCATCCAATGTCCAATGCTACAATCCAGTGCCACTTTTCCTCTCAACTAACAATTACCGACTCATTGTTCCAGGGCACACTCCCAATGTGCATTCGATTCCATTGGGTAATGATAACGACAAAAAAAATCCATCCCCGACCTTCCCTTCTCTTCTACATAGTCCCTCAGGCAATGCGATCACCCCCTTCCATGCAGTCACACACCTTCCAAGTTCTGCTGGCACTCCCATCCTGGGTAGTCCATCCCTTAGAAAGGCTTCCTTGCATCAAAAGATACAAAAAAAAGGCATATCCCTGCCTCAAAACCATCATAATTTTCATAGAATTCTCATGGGAATCAATGGACACTATTGGGTACCAGTGTCCCACAATGGCCTTGTTCCTGAAATGCTTTACCAACATATTGTTGCATTTTTCAATTCCTTTTGCTATCAGTTTCGACCACCAAACCGGGCATTTCATGCTTTCCTGTACCAAGCACATAATTTCCATTAGATTCAAAATAAATTGAAATAACTTCAAATCATACCTCATTGGTGGCTCATCAATAAGGTGTACTTGCAATTATGTTCGCTTCCTATCACAATAAGTCAAACTAACATCTTTGACCAAATCATCATGTATAAAATATCACATTAGGTTAGCTCAAAACACAACCATCATAGATCAAAACCATAAATCACATGTAACCATCATAAACCAGAATCATAGATCACATGTAATCATCATAAACTAGAATCATAAATCACATGCATAATAAAATTGAATGACATATTGATACTTATCCTTCAATTAGTCCTTTTCTTCTACCTTTTTCCTTATTCCGTACTCACTCCAGATCAGTTTTCACACCCAAAAAACACCCAATTCCTTCTCCTCAACCATGTGCACATACACATAATGTGCATCACACACATACAACCACACACGACATACAACATCATGTGATACACACACCTACACCTGACATACAACACATACACCTACACCCAATGTACAAAAAAAAAAAATACATACACCTACATCCGGTGTACACCACCACACAATACATACACCTACACCCGATGTACAACACAATACATATATGTACATAGAATAAAACACAAAGAATACACTTGTCACGGTACCATGACTACACAATGCAAATATGTAGCTCCACATGCACACAACACAACATGTACGACATGCACATAATACCACATGTACACTAGTACCACAGGTACAACATGTACATGGTACCACCTGTACACTGCACCACCTGCACAATATATGCACAACATCACATGTACATGACACCACCTGCACAACGTGTACAAAGCACCATATGTACACTACACCAACTATACAATGTGTACACAATACCACATGTACACAACACCACATCCACAACATTTACACGACACCACATGTACACAATGCCACATGCATCACATGCACACAACACCATATGCACAACATGTACACAACACCACATGTACAATCATGCACACAACACCATTTGTACATAGTACCATATGTACAACATGCACACAACACCATATGTACATAGCACTGCATATACAACATGTACATAACATCATATGTACACTACACCACATATCTAACATGTTCACAACACCATATGCACATAACAGCACATATCCAACATGCACACAATAAGATATGTACACAACACTGCATATCCAACATGTACATAGCACCCTTTATACTGCATATGCAATATTCACACAACACTATCTGTACCACCCTATACATAACATTACATAAACAACATGTACACACACTATATATGCACAACACCTCATGCACACAATATGACAGATGCAACATGTACAACATATACAACACATGCACAACAATAGTACTGCACATCCAAAACCACGTTGTCTCTACCAAGCAACCTTGCTTCCATTGTCTCTCCCCCATCCATACTTATCTTAGCATACCACAAATCACATTGTTTTCATTTCGCTGATGTATCCTTCATCGTTACCTATCATAACATAAACATAGGCATAATAAAAGCATACAATAAAAATTCATATCCACATGATATTGATCTCATATATTTTGCATGACTACTCTTCCCACTTGATTCCTCATAAACCATGAACCTCTTCATGTCATTCACCTGTGTAAGAAATCATTCCTCCACAAGAATGATTCCTAACGACCCTGCCAGACAACAACATACATACGTACATATATACATATGAATATTATCATTAAGCAATCATGATCCTGTCAGATAATGACATACATATATACATATAAACATTAGCATAAAAACAATCATGATCCATGATGACCCTGTCAGACATGACATGCATATGTACATACATGTATACATATAAACATCAACATAAAACAATCATGATCCCTGAAAACCATGTCAGACAGTGACATAGATACATAGATACATACATACATATACATATACATATACATATACATATACATATACATATACATATACATATACATATATATATATACACTGGCATAAACATGATCACACCATAATTACCAAATATCATAAGGTCAAGGCTAAGAGAACCCCCTTTATCCATGCACAACATGCACAACATTAAGAACAACCGTTCCCAACATAGCCAAGGCATTTGACACCTCAAGTCCATTTACTTCACCTTTCCTATTACCTTTCTCAGGACTGTTCTGCCATCGTTCATTTATCCTAATGGACCCAACCAACTCAACCAACTGTCATACACTTGCCTTCAACTACCCGTATACATGCACCGACTTCATTTGAGTCTTACATCATCTGTTTAGTTTCATACAACTCTCCCCGAGATCCATTTACTTCCTCTTTCCCAACCAATTACCAATAACCTCAAAACATAAAAGGCAAGAACAAGGACCAAACAAGAAGCAAAACATGAAATACCAATAGCAATACGACACCTCAAACAAAGTCGCATGGTCATGTACTAGACATAAAAAAATCGTAAATCAAGTGCAAACAAATCGCAAAAGATCGAAAGCAAAAGACTAACAATAGATACCATAACTCAATCCCATGGTTCCAAGGAAATCTCAACCCGAGCCTTCTTCAAGATTTCATATAAACCTCTCTTTCCATGCAACTCCCTACATCACACTACCATAAACACATAATTGCCAATATATAAATAAATATAACAATATACCAGTTAGCTTACCTTGTTATGCCAAGCATGTTGCCTTGTAGCTGAACACATCTATGCCATGTCTCAAGGGACTCCAATTCACTTGATAGATATAGCTATAACTAGAAACCAACAGTTATACATGTCAAATACATGTCTATGAATATAACACATATCCACATAATTTCAAACAAATAAGGGTTAAGAAGACTTCCTTTATGCAAAACAAACATTCGTTTGGAATTGCAGTTTCCAAACATAGCCAAAGGAATTATCACCCAATTCCTTTGTTTTACCTTTACCTTGCTACAACCGAGTCTTACTAGGTAATGCCAAATCACCCAATAGATAGTTATATAAACAAACCAACTATTACCTTGTCATGCTAATACCAAGCATGTTTCCTGCAACTGTTCACACATGCCGATCACATGTTCCAAAGATCAAGGCAACATATCTATTACTTGGAAATCAACCTTCACCAAGTCTAACAACCATGTCATAATCAAAATCAACTCACATTCATAAGTCATAATACATAATGTTACACTCAAATACATATTAGCTGTCTCAACACATATGTGTTAGTATTGTTGAAAAGTGTGCAACAAGAAATGCTTGTTGAGAGTGCAACAAGATGATGGAGCTTAGTGAAACGAGTCGCCTTCACTAAGTGGGCCCGCAGGCTATTTTTGGCGCAAGTCTATTTTTAGACTATGTCTATTTTTAGACATATGGATCATGTCTATGGATTGCAGGTTGCTGTTTATGGATGATTGGTCAAGTTGGGAAAAATAGATGGACTTCTATTTTTGATGAAAGTGTGAGTCATCACAGTGTGAGTGATCAAAGTCTATTTTTAGACTGACTGTCAAAAATAGAAAAGTCAAATATTATTGTCTCATAATAATATTTGGACTATAAACTTGATCTTATTCTCTTGGAGCACTTCAGGATGAGCTACGGATGTGGTACATGCAGATCCCAGAGGGAAATACGTGGTTACCTATGGGATGACTAATATTTGCATGCAGGACTTCAGTTAGAACTCAAGTGAGTTGAGTTTAGTGGACTGGAGGTGCAGTTGATGGAGTTGTGTTCAGTTTAGCTCTGTTAAACTGGTTGTATTTAGTCTAACTGATCAATAGACTAGAGATGAGTTGGGTGAATTAGTTATTAATTAACTCACAAGTTATTAACTCATAATACAACTATAGAATACATCAGTTAACTCAGTTGCATGTCAGTGCATGTTCAGTTCAACAGGGGCAGGTGGTAGAGAATCAGATTGCTATCAGTTGTGACTATAGTTGTGCACCAGATCTTGCACAATCAAGGGATTGAGTATGCCAATGAGTTTGCTCACGTATTTTCCCAGTATTGTAGCATTTTCTCACGTCCAAAAAAGTGTGAGTGATAATTTTGAGGTGAAATACGAGTTTGGTAAGCCATTCTCATCAGTTCTTGAGCAGGTATTGAGCAGTGGAGGTAGGCAAGCAGTGGAATAGATTTGGAGATCAGATCTGAGCTGTATTGTGTGTAACAGGTGGAGCTGGTACTGGATTGCTTGTGATAAGCATTGTACTTTGTAATGTTACATGATTCAATCAATATAATATACAGATAGTGTGGGGTTTTTAGCGAGATGCTTTCCCCGGGATACATACTGTGTTTATGAGTTTGATTGATGCTTCTATGTGTGCCTGTGAATGTTTCTGCTTCTGTAAATTGATGATCAACGTAGAGGAGATTATGTATTATACATGTTCCACTTATAATTGTATGATCAGGATAATCTTTGTGAATATGTGTTAAATTATTCAAAAATTTCTACATGGTATCAGAGCTAGATAATTGTAGAAAAAGTTTCTACATGGTATCAGAGCTGCTTGATTTGTAGAAGAGATTTTTACAGGATATCAAGCGAGGATTGATCATTGGATCTATTATTCCGAAAGTTTTTACATTTTATTTCTTCAGGCAGAGTCTGTAATCGGTCCAGGTAGCCTCTGTATTCATCCTTCTTTTGGAAGGTGAGATATCCGGTGAATGCCCATACAGTCGATCTCTGTACAAGAAATACTTTGTTCTCACGAATTCTAGATTAGAAGCGGTTGAGTTTTGAGCTGGTGGAATTCGAATTTAATTACAAAGCAAGAGATAAAACTTAGAAACATTCAGTGTGAGAATGGAGACAGTATGCCCCAGTATCTCACGAAGTTCACCCAATGCCGGGATGAACTGGGAAGTGTGGGGGTGACTGTCGGATGAGGATGGTGAGTCTAGCACTCCTTGACCTTCCTAAGAGTTGGCATAGCTACCAGGACTCGGTGAATGGAAGGGAGAAACTGCCAAATTGGGAACGACCATGGTTGGATTTGATGCAGGAGGAGATTAGACGGAGCACCAAAGACGGTTCTTCATCCATGCATGATGAGGAGAACTGTGCCTTAGCGCGTAAGGTGAAGAAGGGGAAGGAGAAGGTTTCTCTTTTTGAATCTTGTTCTTCCAGTGATGGGAAGAAAGTTGACAAGTCGAAGGTGTGATGCTTTCGTTGTCATGAGATTGGTTCATGGGTCAGGAACCTGTATGCTCTTGAGGTTCAAGATGCATGCGAAGCCTTGAGCAGCGAGGCAACTGATGGAGACTTGGTGGTTGAGAGGGAGTGTATATTACCTCTCAACATGTAGAGACAGAAGAAGTATCAGACAATTGTGGAGGAGCCACGATTGGTGCAGCAGCTTTAGGAGGTTGTGGAGGAGCCACAACAGGGGAAGCTGAGAGGAGATCGAGTAGAGATATCTACTCATCTAGAGACCTCCAGTAGGGGGAAACTTCGAGCTAGGTGGGCTGAGGGATCGCATGCAGCCATACCTCCAGGTAGGAGGTGGGGTGATGTGGATTGATTGTCCCAAGGAGGAGGGGAAAGATCCTTGAGGTACCCAACCTCTTGGATGAGACCTTGCTACAGGAGCCCCAAATGTGTAGTAGTAGGAACTGATTGATTGGGTAGAGACAGATGCGGATGGAGTGGTAGAGAGAGCGACAGTGCAGGGAATCCCAAGACAGTGCATAGCTAGCAGGCTGCAGCAATGAGAGAGGCACAAGTGTTTTTCACAGTGCTAGGTGGCACAGAGAGGTGTGCAATGGTGCGAGATGCATGGAGATGTTGCAATAGCGCAAATGTCAGAGAGGTAGCACTTGTCAGCAGCAGGTAGAGCTTCAGCATCAGAGGGTGTTTCTATCCCAACAGGGAGGTCAGTTGGGAGGTGTAGTGCGGATGCAATGCTGGGAGATAGAACCAACAACAGCACGGATGCAGTCAGAGATCAAAGTGACAGAGGCTAGAGCAGTCAGATACTGAAGAGCACAGAGATGCAGAGTTTCAGTCGACAGAGGCAATAACAGTCAGAGACTTTGATGACAGAGCAAGTGGACCGGCCAGATGTGTTGCATGGAGAACATTCCAGAGTTACAGGAGCGGGTTTGAGAGGAAGCCTTTCTTGTTGAGACGGAGTGTTGAAAAGTGTGCAACAAGAAATGCTTGTTGAGAGTGCAACAAGATGATGGAGCTTAGTGAAAAGAGTCGCCTTCAGTAAGTGGGCCCGCAGGCTATTTTTGGCGCAATTCTATTTTTAGACTATGTCTATTTTTAGACATATGGATCATGTCTATGGATTGCAGGTTGCTGTTTATGGATGATTGGTCAAGTTGGGAAAAATAGATGGACTTCTATTTTTGATGAAAGTGTGAGTCATCACAGTGTGAGTGATCAAAGTCTATTTTTAGACTGACTGTCAAAGATAGAAAAGTCAAATATTATTGTCTCATAATAATATTTGGACTATAAACTTGATCTTATTCTCTTGGAGCACTTCAGGATGAGCTACAGATGTGGTACATGCAGATCCCAGAGGGAAATACGTGGTTACTTATGGGATGACTAATATTTGCATGCAGGACTTCAGTTAGAACTCAAGTGAGTTGAGTTTAGTGGACTGGAGGTGCAGTTGATGGAGTTGTGTTCAATTTAGCTCTGTTAAACTGGTTGTATTTAGTCTAACTGATCAATAGACTAGAGATGAGTTGGGTGAATTAGTTATTAATTAATTCACAAGTTATTAAATCATAATACAACTATAGAATACATCAGTTAACTCAGTTGCATGTCAGTGCATGTTCAGTTCAACAGGGACAGGTGGTAGAGAATCAGATTGCTATCAGTTGTGACTATAGTTGTGCACCAGATCTTGCACAATCAAGGGATTGAGTATGCCAATGAGTTTGCTCACGTATTTTCCCAGTATTGTAGCCTTTGCTCACGTCCAAAAAAGTGTGAGTGATTATTTTGAGGTGAAATACGAGTTTGGTAAGCCATTCTCATCAGTTCTTGAGCAGGTATTGAGCAGTGGAGGCAGGCAAGCAGTGGAATAGATTTGGAGATCAGATCTGAGCTGTATTGTGTGTAACAGGTGGAGCTGGTACTGGATTGCTTGTGATAAGCATTGTACTTTGTAATGTTACATGATTCAATCAATATAATATACAGATAGTGTGGGGTTTTTAGCGAGATGCTTTCCCCGGGATACATACTGTGTTTATGAGTTTGATTGATGCTTCTATGTGTGCCTGTGAATGTTTCTGCTTCTGTAAATTGATGATCAACGTAGAGGAGATTATGTATTATACATGTTCCGCTTATAATTGTATGATCAGGATAATCTCTGTGAATATGTGTTAAATTATTCAAAAATTTCTACATGGTATCAGAGCTATATAATTGTAGAAAAAGTTTCTACATGGTATCGGAGCTGCTTGATTTGTAGAAGAGATTTTTACAAGATATCAAGCGAGGATTGATCATTGGATCTATTATTCCGAAAGTTTTTACATTTTATTTCTTCAGGCAGAGTCTGTAATCGGGCTAGGTAGCCTCTGGATTCATCCTTCTTTTGGAAGGTGAGATATCCGGTGAATGCCCATACAGTCGATCTCTGTACAAGAAATACTTTGTTCTCACGAATTCTAGATCAGAAGTGGTTGAGTTTTGAGCTGGTGGAATTCGAATTTAATTCCAAAGCAAGAGATAAAACTTAGAAACATTCAGTGTGAGAATGGAGACAATATGCCCCAGTATCTCACGAAGTTCACCCAATGCCGAGATGAACTGGGAAGTGTGGGGGTGACTGTCGGATGAGGATGGTGAGTCTAGCACTCCTTGACCTTCCTAAGAGTTGGCATAGCTACCAGGACTCGGTGAATGGAAGGGAGAAACTGCCAAATTGGGAACGACCATGGTCGGATTTGATGCAGGAGGAGATTAGACGGAGCACCAAAGATGGTTCTTCATCCATGCATGATGAGGAGAACTGTGCCTTAGCGAGTAAGGCGAAGAAGGGGAAGGAGAAGGTTTCTCTTTTCGAATCTTGTTCTTCCAGTGATGGGAAGAAAGTTGACAAGTCGAAGGTGTGATGCTTTCATTGTCATGAGATTGGTTCATGGGTCAGGAACTTGTATGCTCTTGAGGTTCAAGATGCATGCGAAGCCGTGAGCAGCGAGGCAACTGATGGAGACTTGGTGGTTGAGAGGGAGTGTATATTACCTCTCAACATGCAGAGACAAAAGAAGTCTCAGACGATTGTGGAGGAGCCACGATTGGTGCAGCAGCTTCAGGAGGTTGTGGAGGAGCCACAACAGGGGAAGCTGAGAGGAGATCGAGTAGAGATATCTACTCATCTAGAGACCTCCAGTAGGGGGAAACTTCGAGCCAGGTGGGTTGAGGGATCGCATGCAGCCATACCTCCAGGTAGGAGGTGGGGTGATGTGGATTGATTGTCCCAAGGAGAAGGGGCAAGATCCTTGAGGTACCCAACCTCTTGGATGAGACCTTGCTACGGGAGCCCCAAATGTGTAGTAGCAGGAACTGATTGATTGGGTAGAGACAGATGCGGATGGAGTGGTAGAGAGAGCGACAGTGCAGGGAATCCCAGGACAGCGCATAGCTAGCAGGCTGCAGCAATGCGAGAGGCACAAGTGTTTTGCACAGTGCTAGGTGGCACAGAGAGGTGTGCAATGGTGCGAGATGCATGGAGATGTTGCAGTAGCGCAGATTTCAGAGAGGTAGCACTTGTTAGCAGCTTGTAGAGCTTCAGCATCAGAGGATGTTTCTATCCCAACAGGGAGGTCAGCTGGGAGGTGTAGTGCGGATGCAATGCTGGGAGATAGAACTAGCAGCAGCACGGATGCAGTCAGAGATCAAAGTGACAGAGGCTAGAGCAGTCAGATACTGAAGAGCACATAGATGTAGAGTTTCAGTCGACAGAGGCAATAGCAGTCAGAGACTTTGATGACAGAGCAAGTGGACCGGGCAAATGTGTTGCATGGAGAACATTCCAGAGTTACAGGAGCGGGTTTGAGAGGAAGCCTTTCTTGTTGAGAGGGAGTGGTGAAAAGTGTGCAACAAGAAATGCTTGTTGAGAGTGCAACAAGATGATGGAGCTTAGTGAAAAGAGTCGCCTTCACTAAGTGGGCCCGCAGGCTATTTTTGGCGCAAGTCTATTTTTAGACTATGTCTATTTTTAGACATATGGATCATGTCTATGGATTGCAGGTTGCTGTTTATGGATGATTGGTCAATTTGGGAAAAATAGATGGACTTCTATTTTTGATGAAAGTGTGAGTGATCAAAGTCTATTTTTAGACTGACTGTCAAAAATAGAAAAGTCAAATATTATTGTCTCATAATAATATTTGGACTATAAACTTGATCTTATTCTCTTGGAGCACTTCAGGATGAGCTACGGATGTGGTACATGCAGATCCCAGAGGGAAATACGTGGTTACCTATGGGATGACTAATATTTGCATGCAGGACTTCAGTTAGAACTCAAGTGAGTTGAGTTTAGTGGAATGGAGGTGCAGTTGATGGAGTTGTGTTCAATTTAGCTCTGTTAAACTGGTTGTATTTAGTCTAACTGATCAATAGACTAGAGATGAGTTGGGTGAATTAGTTATTAATTAATTCACAAGTTATTAACTCATAATACAACTATAGAATACATCAGTTAACTCAGTTGCATGTCAGTGCATGTTCCGTTCAACATGGACAGGTGGTAGAGAATCAGATTGCTATCAATTGTGACTATAGTTGTGCACCAGATCTTGCACAATCAAGGGATTGAGTATGCCAATGAGTTTGCTCACGTATTTGCCCAGTATTGTAGCCTTTTCTCACGTCCAACAATGTGTGAGTGATTATTTTGAGGTGAAATACGAGTTTGGTAAGCCATTCTCATCAGTTCTTGAGCAGTGGAGGCAGGCAAGCAGTGGAATAGATTTGGAGATCAGATCTGAGCTGTATTGTGTGTAACAAGTGGAGCTGGTACTGGATTGCTTGTGATAAGCATTTTACTTTGTAATGTTACATGATTCAATCAATATAATATACAGATAGTGTGGGGTTTTTAGCGAGATGCTTTCCCCGGGATACATACTGTGTTTATGAGTTTGATTGATGCTTCTATGTGTGCCTGTGAATGTTTCTGATTCTGTAAATTGATGATCAACGTAGAGGAGATTATGTATTATACATGTTCCGCTTATAATTGTATGATCAGGATAATCTCTGTGAATATGTGTTAAATTATTCAAAAATTTCTACAAGTATGACCATCTTAAAACAAGATCATTTCTTCATGCAATATTACGTACACATACTCATATCATGCAATTAATCAAACATTCAAATAAAGTATAAACATACCATGTTAGATAAATCAACTAGGTGACATAATAGACACCAAACACTCAAACACTAAATAGGTGACATAATCAAATAGTCAAGCACCAAATATACGACATAAGCAAACTTATACCTTAATGTATCTCAAGGGAGGCTATCTTATCTACACAATCAAGCTAGATTAGCACGATATAACTTCACAACATATCAACTCAACCATAAATAAGGTCATGATATCCATAATAGTAACTAGCTAACATATTCACATCATAAACCCATAAAAAATTATCATTCATACATAATAATCACATCTGCACAGTCAGTCTAGATTAGTATGACATAATATCACAACATATTAACTCATACTTGAATTTCATAACCGTAACCATTTGCATAGACCAATCCAAATTAGTATGATGCATATATCATCAATATATTAATTGCAATAAGCATAATCACCAATTTAATTAACATATAACAACAACAAGTTAACATATAATATACTCATCAACAAAATATAACATAATCATCAAGTTAACTATCATATAACATTCAACAAGTTAACATATAACATAATCATCAAGTTATCTAACATAAAAAACAATAGAAATGCATACATGTTGGCTTGAGGGGGTCTGGACCTAGGTTCAGAGTTAGTTGTGCCAACCAACAAAACCCTACATTGCCGGTCCTTTCGACAACAACTTGCATAGCGCAAACTGCAGTCTCACCCGAGGCAGTATTGGGGGATTAAAGAACTAGGTTTATACATCCATATGTCTCTGTGATGGGGTTCTGTTACTTCTAGGGCCTTATTCCGACCTTCGCGAACCCTAACCATTGAAATGCAGAAATTATGATAACTTACATATAACAACTTCTAAATCTACGCTAATTGCTTTAAACATTCATAACATCCAGTAACTAATAGATCTACTACTTTTGCCCATCAATTAAGTGTTTCTTATGATAAATGCAAAAAATAGAGAAAATGCACATAAAATGCAGAAGTAAGCATAAAGGCATAGATACACAGATATTTCACCAAAATAGTCTTTATTAGCCTCAGATCTTCTGTTACAGACTCTTTCTTCCCTGTGCACACAGCTGCAGGGACCCACACACTCAACTACGGACTTACCAAGGTCTTCGCGCACACAGCTGCAGGAGCCTTCCCCTTTGCCTAAGTACAGAAAACAAACTATTCTAACTTAGATTACTTTCCCATACATAGATCTTCAATGATTTATTATCTACTATGACTCACTATGACTCCTTTTTATAGCATATTTCTTTACAATACCATGATTCGCGAACCATGGGTGGGTCACAAAATAGCTTAACTTATAACACACTAAGGGGCTTTGACTTTCCTAAATCCCCTTTGACTTATAACGACCTTTGCGCTCCGCTCCTCAAAATGCGGAGGCTTTACAAAAATAACAAAAACTATTACAAAATTGACCCCAGGGGAGCCTGTCCCAACAGACCCCCAACACAAAGTCGTGAATCGTCCTCGAGTCACTCTATTGGTGGTGCCTCGATCTTCACCTGCAGCGCATTGAATTCAATATACAACACATGCACAACAATAGTACTACACATCAAAAACCACACTGTCTCTACCAAGCAACCTTGCTTCTAATGTCTCTCCCCCATCCATACTTATCTTAGCATACCCCAAAGCACATTGTTTTCATTTCATTGATGTATCCTTCAACGTTACCTATCATAACATAAACATAGGCATAATACAAGCATACAATAAAAATTCATATCCACATGATACTGACCTCATATATTTTCCATGACTACTCTTCCCACTTGATTCCTCATAAACCATGAACCTCTTCATGTCATTCAC
The DNA here is from genome assembly GCA_031772625.1 of Pinus tabuliformis. Lineage (NCBI taxonomy): Eukaryota > Viridiplantae > Streptophyta > Pinopsida > Pinales > Pinaceae > Pinus > Pinus tabuliformis. The sequence goes on from CM062815.1 coordinate 242,815,454, forward strand.
CTGCGTAAGCAATCATTCCTCCACAAAAATGATTCCTAACGACCCTGTCAGACAACAACATACATACATACATATATATACATATGAATATTATCATTAAACAATCATGATCCTGTCAGAAAACGACATATACAACACATGCATAACAATAGTACCACACATCCAAAACCACAATGTCTTTACCAAGCAACCTTGCTTCCAATGTCTCTCCCCCATCCATACTTATCTTAGCATACCCCAAAGCACATTGTTTTCATTTCGCTGATGTATCCTTCAACGTTACCTATCATAACATAAACATAGGCATAATACAAGCATACAATAAAAATTCATATCCACATGATACTGACCTCATATATTTTCCATGACTACTCTTCCCACTTGATTCCTCATAAACCATGAACCTCTTCATGTCATTCACCTGCGTAAGCAATCATTCTTCCACAATAATGATTCCTAACGACCCTGTCAGACAACAACATACATACATACATATATAAATATGAATATTATCATTAAACAATCATGATCCTGTCAGAAAACGACATATACAACAAATTCACAACAATAGTACCACACATCCAAAACCACGTTGTCTCTACCAAGCAACCTTGGTTCCAATGTATCTCCCCCATCCATACTTATCTTAGTATACCACAAAGCACATTGTTTTCATTTCGCTGATGTATCCTTCAGCATTACCAATCATAACATAAACTTAGGCATAATACAAGCATACAATAAAAATTCATATCCACATGATACTGGCCTCATATATTTTCCATGACTACTCTTCCCACGTGATTCCTCATAAACCATGAACCTCTTCATGTTGTTCACCTGCATAAGTAATCGTTCCTCCATAAGAATGATTCCTAACAAACCTGTTAGACAACAATGTACATACATACATATATACACATATGAATATTATCATTAAAAAATCATGATCCTGTCAGTCAACGACATATACAACACACGCACAACAATAGTGCCACACATCAAAAACCACAATGTCTCTACCAAGCAACCTTGCTTCCAATGTCTCTCCCCAATCCATACTTATCTTAGCATACCGCAAAGCACATTATTTTCATTTCGCTGATGTATCCTTCAAAATTACCTATCATAACATAAACATAGGCATAATACAAGAATACAATAAAAATTCATATCCACATGATACTGAGCTCATATATTTTCCATGACTACTCTTCCCACTTGATTCCTCATAAACATTGAAACTCTTCATGTCATTCACCTGCGTAAGCAATCATTCCTCCACAAGAAGGATTCCTAACGACCTTGTCAGACAACAACATACATACATACCTATATATACATATGAATATTATCATTAAACAATCATGATCCCGTTAGACAACGACATATACGCCACATGCACAACAATAATACCACACATCCAAAACCACACTGTCTCTACCAAGCAACCTTGCTTCCAATGTATCTCCCCCATCCATACTTATCTTAGCATACCGCAAAGCACATTGTTTTCATTTCACTGATGTATCCTTCAGCGTTACCTATCATAACATAAACATAGGCATAATACAAGCATACAATAAAAATTCATATCCACGTGATACTGATCTAATATATTTTCCATGACTACTATTCCCACTTTATTCCTCATAAACCATGAACCTCTTCATGTCATTCACTTGCGTAAGCAATCATTCCTCCACAAGAATGATTCCTAACAACCTCGTCAGACAACAACATACATACATATATATACATATGAATATTATAATTAAAAGATCTTGATCCGTTCAGACAACGACATACATATATACATATAAACATTAGCATAAAAACAATCATAATCCATGATGACCCTGTCAGACATGACATACATATATACATACATGTAGACATATAAACATCAACATAAAACAATCATGATCCCTGAAAACCATGTTAGACAGTGACATAGATACATAGATACAAACATATATATATATATATATATACACATTAGCATAAACATGATCACACCATAATTACCAAATACCATAAGGTCAAGGTTAAGAGAACTCCCTTTATCCATGCACAACATTGAGAACAATCGTTCCCAACATAGTCAAGGCATCTGCACCTCAAGTCCATTTACTTCACCTTTCCTATTACCTTTCTCCTGACTATTCTGCCATCGTTCATTTATCCCAATGGACCCAACCGACTCAACTGACTATCATACACTTGCCTTCAGCTACCCTTATCCATGCACTAACTTCATTTGAGTTTTACATCATGTGTCTGGTTTCATACAACTCTCCCTGAGATCCATTTACTTCCTCTGTCCCATCCAATTACCAAGAACCTTAAAACATAAAAGGCAAGAATAAGGACCAAAGAAGAAGCAAAGAATGAAAAACCAATAGCAATACGACACCTCAAATAAAGTGGCATGGTCATGTACTAGACATAAAAAACTGCAGATCAAGTGCAAACAAATCACAAAATATCGAAAGCAAAAGACTAATAATAGACACCATGACTTAATCCCATGGTTCCCAAGGAAAGCTCAAACCGAAACTTCTTCAAGATTTCATATCAACCTCTCTTTCCATGCAACTCCCTACATCACACTACCATAAACACATAATTTTCAATATATAAATAAATATAACAATATACCAGTTAGCTTACCTTGTTATGCCAAGCATGTTGCCTTGTAGCTGAACACATCTATGCCATGTCTTAAGGGACTCCGATTCACTTGATAGATATAGCTATAACTAGACACCAACTGTTATACATGTCAAATACATGTCTATGAATATAGCACATATCCACATAATTTCAGACAAATTAGGGTTAAGGAGACTTCCTGTATGCAAAACAAACATTCATTTGGAATTGCAGTTTCCAAACATAGCCAAAGGAATTATCACCCAATTCATTTGTTTTACCTTTACCTTGCTACAACCGAGTCTTACTAGGTAATGCCACATCACCCAATAGATAGTTATATAAACAAATCAATTATTACATTGTCATGCTAATACCAAACATGTTTCCTGCAACTGTTCACACATGCCGATCACATGTTCCAAAGATCAAGGCAACATATCTATTACTTGGAAATCAACCTTCACCAAGTCTAACAACCATGTCATAATCAAAATCAACTCACATTCCTCAGTCATAATACATAATGTTACACTCAAGTACATATCAGCGGTCTCAACACATATGTGCTAGTACAACCATCTTAAAACAAGATCATTTCTTCATGCAATCTTACATACACATACCCATATCATGCAATTAATGAAACATTCAAATAAAGTATAAACATACCATGTTAGATAAATCAACTAGATGACATGATCGACACCAAACACTCAAACACTAAATAGGCGACATAATCAAATAGTCAAGCGCCAAATAAACGACATAAGCAAACTTATGCCTTAATATATCTCAGGGGAGGCTATCTTATCTACACAATCAAGCTATATTAGCATGATATAAATTCACAACATATCAAATCAACCATAAATAAGGTCATGATATCTGTAATAGTAACTAGCTAACATGTTCACATCATAAACCCATAAAAAATTATCGTTCATACCAATAATCACATCTGCACAATCAGTCTAGATTAGTATGAAATAATATCACAACATACTAACTCATACCTGAATTTCATGACCATAACCGTTTGCATAGACCAATCCAAATTAGTATGATACATATAACATCAATATCTTAATTGCAATAACCCTAATCACCAATTTAATTAACATATAACAACAACAAGTTAACATATAATATACTCATCAACAAAATATAACATAATCATCAAGTTAACTATCATATAACCATCAACAAGTTAACATATAACATAATAATCAAGTTATCTAACATGAAAAAACAATAGCAATGCATACATGTTGGCTTGAGGGGGTTTGGACCTAGGTTCAGAGTTAGTTGCGCCAACCAACAAAACCCTACACTGCCGTCCCTTTCGGCAACAACCTGCGTAGCGTAGGCTGCAGTCTCACCCGAGGCAGTATTGGGGGATGAAAGAACCAGGTTTCTACATCCAGAGGTCTGTGTGATGGGTTTTTGTTACTTCTAGAACCTTATCTCGACCTTCACGAACCCTAACTCTTGAAATGTGGAAATTATGATAACTTACAGATAACAACTTCTAAATCTGCACTGATTGCTTTAAACATTCATAACATCAAGTAAACTAATAGATCTACTACTTTCACGCATCAATTAAGTGTTTCTTATGATAAATGAAAAAAATAGAGCAAATACACATAAAATGCAAAAGTAAGCATAAAGGCATAGATACACAGATAATGCTCCAAATAGACTTTATTAGCTTCAGATCTTCTGTTGCAGACTCTTTCTTCCTTGCGCACAAAACTACAGGGGCCCGCACACTCAACTACATAATTACCAAGGTCTCCACACACACAACTTTAGGAGCCTTCCCCTTTGCCTAAGTACAGAAAACAAACTCTTCTGACTTATATTACTTTCCAATACATAGATCTTCAATGATTTATTATCTCTTATGACTCGATATGGCTCCTTTTTATAGCATATTTCTTGACGATGCCATGGTTCACGAACCATGGGTGGGTCACAAAATGGCTTAACTTCTAACACACTAATGGGATTTGAACTTCCTAAAGCCCCTTTGACTTCTAACGACCTTCGTGTTCCGCTCAAAATGCGGAGGCTTAAAAAAAAAAAAAAAAAAAAAAAACTATTACAAAATTGACCCCAGGGGACCCCATCCCAACAGACCCCCAACAAAAAGTCATGAATCGTCCTCAAGTGACTCTGATGGTGGTGCCTCGATCTTTGCCTGCAACTCATTGAATTCAATCTTCAACACTTGCAGGTCTGCTATCCCCTACGCAACGGCCTGTCAGACTTCTTCAACCAATTTTTTGGTGGTGGGGCCTTCGACTGCAAGGCCCACGGTTCTATGTGTCTGTTGCATGGCCTTCAACTTGCCCTATATTGATAGCGTCAACTAGCATGCCTCATCCACCCAAGGTTTCATCCTTGAAGATATGATTTCTTATTTTCGACGTAGCTCATCAATTTCGCTCTGGATGAGCTTGCCCTCCTGTAATCGGGTGAAACTTTGCACTAGTGCTAAGGTTCACGCTGTTGTCCAGATCTCATCAAACTTCCTCTGTTTCTCCCGAATAACAACTTCAATATTTTGCAGAGTTGGATCCTCCTACAACGAGGTCCACAATTCCATGGCTTGCTCGAACAACTAAGTGCAACCCTTGACTATAGCTTCCAAGGTAGCCATCTCTTCTTTGATAGCAGTTTCGTGTTGCTCTCTGACTTCTGGAGGAGTAGTGGGCTGCAGCTTAAGTTGTAGCTCGGAGATTTGCAACTGCAACTCAAATATGACTTTTCTAATTTATGCTTTTGACTCCTTTACTATGGCATATATCTTTTGAATCTTCTCCACTAAGGCTGCTTCTACTGGAATCTAGAGCTCGGGAAGCTCACTACAGGCCTACGTGATTGCTGCTTCCAGCAGCTGACTTTGTGCCATCACTTCCCGCCTTTCCTTAAGGGCCTGTGTCTTTTCATCGAACATCTACTGATTATTGGTTTTGACCTCATTTATGACCAATAGTGCGCATTGTTCCCAAATTTTGAGCTCATCTAACACCCCTTGATGCAGCTCGTATAATGTTTGAATAGGGAGCGCCACCAGATTCAGACTCAAATCCTTCATGTGCAAGAGATGCACCCAACCTTCAGCTGAGTTGATGCACAGGGACCCCTCTGGTATCTACACTATGCGGAGGTCCACGATGAGTTCTGCTGCTAAGGCTGATTCGCTCACTTGTTGCAGGTTCTCTTGCTTTAGGTTTGCCTGTCCCACGCTCTTTTGAATAATACCTGTTTGGACCTGCACTTCCCGCAGGGCTTGATGCACTTTATCCAACGTTCGGTTGTACTTCTCTTTGATGTGTCCCAAAATATCCGTCGTTTCATCATGGACCACATCCCCAATTTCATCTAGGTCCACCTCTGTGAGGACCAAAGGCGTCGCACTCGCGGATTTATCTGAATTTTGCTTCTTATGCGGCCCGGTCAAACTCCTTTTATACCTCTTCTTGACGATGAAGGGGTACTCCAAGCTTGTGTCCCCTTCCTCTTCTCCCTCTGTATCTTCCTCCACATTTGTTCACTCTGTTTCTGACTCGCCAAGGTCAATGGTGGCCTGCGATGTAGTCTTTTATTTTGTTGCCTGTTTTCCCTTAGCAACAACTTCCTTTTCCTTTGTAGCAACTTCTTTCTACTGCGCATTGTTTCCTTTTTCTGCAACCTTCTCTTTAGTGGAAGCCTTCCGTGCTTCCTTCTTCTTTTCCTTTGTTGTTGCGGTCGTTATTGTAGCCTGTGCTACTGCACCTTCAACAGTCTCACTGGTACCTGCGCCGACATCAGAAGGGGTTAGCTAGTCACTTGGCCACTTACTGACAACCCCCAAAATATCATTCTCAGCAATCAAGTATGGAAAACTGTGCCATGTGCGCATGGCGTCTTTCTTTGCATGGATCTACAGATTATGGAAATATTCCTTGAAATCTGCAACATTGTTGTACTGCGCGTGCAGGCTTGGTGATAACCTTGGCTGTTGGTTAATCACAATTCTTAGTTTTGACTCAAATAACACCCAAAAGATTTTTGTCTCCATGATGTGCTCGGTGTATTTAGTTGCCCACAGTGAAGCAAACTTCGCGGCCTCAGGTAGATCTGAATCACGCTGAGGGAACTGACTTTCTTCTGGCATCCTCCATGCCACCAATGCGATCAACAACAACAACCACACGTAGTGGAACATCTTGCCCTCATCCTAGGCTTCCTTGCAATCTTCCAAAAATTTGTGACACAAGTATTGAGCCCAGTTATACTGGACTCCCTTGGTGCATTGCGAAGCCAATGAAACTACTGGTGTGGGTACTTCATCCGTGTGACACTTCCACATGATTTTTCCAGCCAAAATTTATGCAGCAAACTACACTGCGTCATCTGAGATTGAATGAATGGAATACTAGTGCGACTTATTTACCAAACCAAAATCACTTTTCATTTGGTTTGCCAACTTTTTCTCCTGTGACTTTCCTACCAATTCCTTTGCAGGGTCCACTCCTTGGTATGGCAACAACGTTATTATATGGATTAGCATGTCAGTAATTGGGATGGGCCCTCCCAACCAAAGGCACCCATCGTGCACCAGCGTCAAATGTTGACGCACACAAACTGTGTTGATAATGCTTCGGCTAAAATGCGGTACCCATAAGATGTTCAGTAACCCCGCGCACCCAACTCTAGCCACCCATTTCATCAGCTCTAATTGGGTGACCTCTGATTCTTCATAATATACCTTCTTCAGGTATTTTCTTGGTGCCAGCTGTGGGAACTTTGCATGGTCCCCCAAATCCCAATCCTCAATTTTTAGATAAGGTATTCGGGCGAGTAGATTGCCCTCAAATGACACATTCTCTCGCAACAAAGGCATAGAGACCATGAAATTCACAACGTCCATATATTTGGGCACTTTAGCTGTGGCTTTCCTTGGTGGGATATCTGGTGGTAGCTGAGTGATTGGCTCAACCTCCTTGGCATCAATCTCCTCAATTCCTCCATGCAGTTCTTCCTCATCTAGGTCTAGGGGCTTCATCGGCTGCTTGGACCTATCCATCTTTCCCTTCTAGTGAAATTCTATCAAATTTTTCCACGGAGATTGCCGCACGAGTGCTTTCATAGGCCTCTTCTGCTTATTATCTCCTGTCGTGGATGTATATGGCTTAGGCCTTGGTGACCTAGGCACTGTAGTAGGCAACCCTGTAGGTATAGGTTGGGTCAGCTCTGTTTCAGGTTGAGTAGTAGTCATTCTCTCGATGAATATCTCACGTTTCCAATCTGTTAAATTTGCAAACCCCCGCTGTGAAATCTGCTCCTTAATTCTTTCCCAATCCTTGTCAGACATACAATATCTCTCGCGGCGAAAAAGCATAAGGAAAATTCTTAGGAAGCAAAGTGTTCGAATGTGGAGTGACATGCCATATTTATAGCTCAATTTGAATTCAAATCCATCTGTTCCCTCCAAATCCCTGTCATTAATGCATCTTTGGTGGAAAATTTCCAAAGATATGCTCCATAAATGCTCTCCCCCCACTCCTTTTAACGGGAAAATCACCATCCAATAAGCTACAATGCTTCCAACGGTCACTTTTTGGCCAGGCTGCGTGGGACCCACCATCCTAGCATAGCTCCTTCATCACAACTCTCCTCTGCGCCTTGCCTTGATTCATTGCGCAACCCCTTCGCTTCGTCCAACCTTCCTTTTGGCAGTGTAGTTTATAGTCCCACACCCCCTTGCAATTGTATAGAGCACTAAGACTATCCCACCTCCATATAGTCATTGTAGATCACCCATGTACAACTTTAATCAACTCCCATTGACCTTTCCTAGAAACACTTCCCTGTTCAGCTTTGCAAGATGGACTGTGCCTCCATCCTTAATCTCCTTAATAACATATGACCCTAGCCAATGCATTTGGAACTTCCCCGGAAACTTTGTGAACTTATTGTCATACAGGAATACCAAATTGTCATTCTTAAAGGTACATTGTTTGATATGGTGATCATGCCATTCCTTTTCGTGGTCCTTCTACACTTGCTGATGAAAGCCTGCCGAGAAGAAATCTTCCTCCTGTTCAACGCGCCGTGTGAGTTGTTCTTCCATGGTATCTCAATCAACCATGTCTGTAACCGCAACAATCCCCAAACTGGGCACTTTGTACTGCATCGACATTACAACTTCCTATCCATAAACCAATCTGAATGATGTTTTTCTAGTCAAATTCTTACAGGTAGTTCTATACGCCCATAGAAAAACTGGTATACACACATCCCAGTCATTGTGCTTCGCATTGAAAATATTTTTTAAGGAATTCTCCAGAATTTTGTTAAATGCTTCCATTGTGCCGTTTGCTTGAGGATGATACTGCATACTCTTCTGGTGATACAGCCAGAACTCTTCGAGCAAAGAAATAATTGTTTCATTTAAGATGCTCAAACCTCTATTACTCATCAAGATCTCTGGGCAGCCAAACCGAGAAAAAATATACTCGAAGATGAACTTCACAGCTATGGCCACACAACAATCCTTATCAGGCTGTGCCTCAGCCCACCTTGTTAAGTATTCAGTCACTTTAATGATATATCTGGCACCTGTCTTCTTTCCCAGTGGCTAAATTGGTCCTACGAAGTCTATCTCCCATTTATCTAATGCTTGTAATGACATCTACGGGTGCAAGGGAAATTCATCCTTTCGCGATGGCCTCCCCATTCTCTGACAGAAATCACATGCTCTGCAATAAACCTTGGATTCCTTATGCACAGTCGACCACCATAGTCCTGCTTGGAGGATCTTCTACGCAGTTTCTCTTCCCGCATAATGTCCTCCCGCAACCCCTCCATGTGCTTCAATGAGGATTCTTTGTCGTTCATACTTCGGGACATACCTCCACAATATTTCATCGGACCCCATTTTATATAAGTGTCCTACGATGATAGAGAAATCTGCAACAAAAACCACTAATTCCTTCTTCTGTTGTGCCGAATACTCTTCAGGAGTTGTACCTGTAGACAAGAATTGGATTATTTCTTCGAAATTGTCATTTTTGATTCGCATAAGAAAGAGCTGCACATCGGGTAATCCTTCCTCTAGATTTTTAGGTTTGTCACCATTCTCAATCCGCGAGAGGTGATTTGGTCTAGCATTTAGTCACCCTCACTTCACAATTACCTCACAGTCATATTCTTGAAAGAGGATCAACCATCTACATATTCTCCCCCAACACAGGCTTGTTGACCAGGTACTTCAAAGCAGAATGTTTTATGTACACCTTGAAGTATGCACCCAACAAGTAGTGCCTAAATTTATGCAATGCATACACCATCGTTAGTCCTTCGCACTTTGTGGTTGAATAATTATTTTCTTCCTTCAACAACTTTCTACTCGCAAATGTTATCAGATGGTCGATATCACCTTCATCTAGTTGGGTCAGCACAACTCCTAGCGCTATGTAGGATGCATCTACATGTACATGGAACTCCTTATTCCAGTTGGGAAACACTTGGATAGGTGTAGTGACCATATTTTCCTTCAAGACATCCAAGCTTTTCTAGCAGTCCTTGTCCCAACAAAACGTCGCATCCTTCTTCAACAATTTTTCCATGGGCGCAGTGATCGACGCATACATTTTGATGAATTTCCTATAATACCCGGTGTGGCCCAATGTTGCATGTAGTTGTTTGACATTCTTGGTAGGCTCGAAATTAATAATCACTGCAATTTTGGCAGGGTATACCATCAACCCCTACTTACAGACTAAATGGCCCAACAATATCGCATATGGTATGTAGAATATGCATTTCTTTAGATTAAGGGATATATGATATTTCTGAAAAGTATCCAACATGAGACGAAGACAGGAAACATGTATTTTTACTAACCTAAACAATGTCCAATCATTGAAGTAAACCTCCAAAAACTTGTGAATAAATTCTTTGAAAGTTGCGACTACCACCTGAGAAAAGATTGCAGGGGCATTCTTAAGTCCGAAAGGCATAACTATATACTAGAAACAACCCCATTCAGTAGCGAAGGTAGTCTTACTCCTATCCTCCAGTGTGATCTTGATCTGATGGTACCCTGAGAACCCATCAGTAAATGAATAAGCTTCCTGACCTCCAACATTTTCCAGTACTTCGTCTATGAATGGCGTAGGAAATGGATCATGGACACAAGCATCATTCAACTTCCTTAAGTCTACGCATATCCGAATCTCACCCTGCGTCTTATTTTCCTGAACCACCATGGGACTAACCTAGTCAGATTCCCCAACTGGTTCGATAATCTCGGTTGCAAGCATCTTATTTAATTCTTCATGCACTTTTTCTTTATACTTAGGATTCAATCGGTAGGGGCGCTACTTTACCGGCTTCACATATGAATTTAGAGTGATCTTCATGATGCCCAGATCCCCTACTATCCCTTTCAAATAAGAGAACTTGGTGGGAAACAGGTCCTGATACTCCCATAGTAGCTCCATGACTTTGTCCACTATATCTTCATCCCAGTAGTCGCCTATGTTTGCAAACTTTAGCTGCGCTTTTGATCCAATATTCAGCTGCTTGGTCTTTAAGGGCTTTGAGATATCAGGGGCTTCTACCGTAGGCCCTATAATTTCGAACTATCATTCTGACTCAGGAATATTGATATTCCTAGGATCCTCTTCGCCTACCTCAGTGGTCACATTGTAGCATTCGAGTGCATGGTGCAACCACGTACTCCAGTCTGGTTGTATCCATGCAATATGTTCTTCAGGAATTCTGAATATTGCAGCTTTGATCTCCTGTAACGCATCATCAATACAATTAAATCCATCCTCAAAACTGAACGTTAGTAGAAAACGTTCTTTCAGAACATCCCATTCTATGGTTCCGTGTTGCAGCTCTGTTTCTAGATACTAGTTCACCGGAATCATATCCAAAGTGTGGCAGAATATATGGACCCATTCTAGATGTGGTTCTTCTCCCCATTCTTTCTTCCATCGAACTAGATGCTCACGTGGATCATCCTTCCTTATATATTTCTCCATAATGTGGGTATTGGCATACCCAAACCACAACTTCATCATTCGCCGATATTCCTTCCAATACAAAGTTGTTCTTATTCGTACCCCACCATATGGAAGGTGTAGATCGTAGCACGATGTCTAATGCCTGGAACCGATGTTCCTCCGATACATCCCTTTCAAATTTATCCAGAAATAGGTTGAAATCTTCTAAACCATCATAATACGGTAAATTGCATACCTCATAGTGACTTTGTAAGCTTGTTGCATCGCATTGACGATACTTCATGTAACCTGTCCTGTTAGTGTTTGAGATCGTCATCTGAATCTGGATTGCAGGAGATGCCCTTTTCCCATGTAATTTTCCCATCCACTGTAGGCTTGATCCAATCCTCACCCCATGAATTTAACTTATAGCTATGCTCAATATCGTTCTCCTGATCATAATCGCTGACTGGTTCAGTATATCACGCGCCCTCGGATGGATCCAATGGAACAATAACCCATAGTTCTTTCTTTTCAAATGTCATACTACGCTTCTTAAGGTTGATGACTGTGTTCATATCAAATGCTCAATCAATTCCAAGTAGTGCTATGTATAGGTTACTGCCGTCCACTATTTCGATCACTTCAAAATCTGCTATGGCGCGCCCCCCTTTAATATCCACAGTCACCCCATGTAGGTGCCCCATAGGAATAATCTTTTGTTGATTCTTCATTCTCAGCTAGATCGGGGACCACTGTAGCGCTGGTCTTCCCATTATTTCACAGGTTTTCTTCGACATAACATTTGCATCAGACCCCAAATAAAGAATTACCTAGTCCATTTCGAATTCTCCAATCTTGGCAGTCAACCTCATTTTGCGACCAATTCTTTTCTCGCTTTTGTCCACCTTATGTACCGCGCACTGTTCCGGTAGTGGCTTATTCTTTCTAGTGCTGTTATTTATCAATTCTTGCAGTTCCTCTACTGCCTTCTTATCCCTTAGGAGCTTCATGCAGGTTTTTAAAAATGATGCTAATAATGAGGGGTCTGCCTCCTGCGCAGTACCGACGTCCTCAGGATCTCTTGTGCGCATACTTTGAGTCCTTGATGTAGAATCTCCTGCATCCATGAAGCTCCTTTTAGCCTCCATAAATGTTTCCTTTACCTTATTCACATCGAATCTAGTCTCCTTGTCAGCAACCTTGCAAACCCATATAGTTTCCTCTGGTTTCTTCCCTTTATCCTCCCCGATAGCTATGCCACTTCGTGTGACGATATTAACACTAGGACCCTCTTTGCACGGTTCTGACCTCATCCGCTAGATATTTTGAGTAGGCTACTGAGTTTGGGTCTTCTTTTCTTACATCTTCGCGATGAGAAGGAGACAATCTTCTTTGACATGATCAAATTGTCGACAATATTGAAATGAGGGGTGCATTGGATTTTGGAAATCTCACACAAAGTGAGATGGTTCTCCAAAATTGTAACAAATTATCTAGTCCCGACCTCTTCCAGCTCCTCGTTCTCGTCCTTGAAACACTCTGCACACTGCAGTTGCACCTTGATCTTGAGGACGAGCCTCCATATGTACTCTATATGTTGGTGTTCTATCCATCATTAATTAATAACTTTAGCAGTTGTGCTCGTCATGACCCACATACTTACAGAATTATAGAACAACTTCTAGGGAGTCTGCACAAACTTCTGCAGCAAATGAAAATTGTCGATTATGTGTTTTCCTATAATTTGAGAAATAGCGCACCATAGTACCACTTCTGTACTTGTCCCAACAGTGTTTTATGGCTTGAGGGGGATAGGTCCTCCCCCAAAAAGGTAATTCTGATACATCGGGCAATGGTCCTTTTCATGACCATGGCCCTTACATTTCAAACACCATACTTCCACGCAGACCTCATTCTGGACTTCTTTTCCCTTTTTTAGGCTCTGCAACTCCATATGTAGGCTAGCCAACTGTGACTGAATCTGTTGTACTCCCAGATTCGTATCCTGAATAGGTGAGGCTTCTAATTTCATAGCAATCTCTAGGGCCTCAGCCTACATTCCAATCTTCTGTTGTGATAGTGGCAATCTCAAATGGGGTAATAGCGAAGCAATGTACCAGTCCTTGTGTTGGTCATTCATGATCTGCATATTATCCTTCTAGAGTAGACATTTCAACCTCTGATCAAAGTCCCATGTGGACTCATTCAACTTCTACTAGATCTCTTTGACCTTTGTTACTGAGTGAGCTTGTGACTTAGGCTTCTTGAATTCATTATTGAGTGCTTCATTCGTTTCCTTCAACGTCACATTTGGATGGGTCGAACAATTCTTAACATACTAGCTTAGTGCTCTATATTGCAATGCTGTGACCAGCTACGCTTTCTTCAGGTCATAATCTGTAATCTGCTGTGACTTCCACACAACATTTGCTACAAATCAAAACTACTCAGGGTCTTCTATCCCCAGACCCTTAAATACAAGCATCTTCATAGCATTTTCCATATTGAAGAGTGGAGGTGGAGGTGGAGGTGGAGGTGTAGTTGTAGGTGTGTGAGGTGGAGGTGGATGGATGTGGTATTCCTGCGACACCCTTATTTACCATCTGCAATGCACCTTGAGGTGTTTTCAGAATACTACTTTCTTTGTCACTATCAGACGCTCCGAACAGGGGACTGTACTCAACACCCGAATCTAGAATTTCTCTGAATGTCTTTCCACTTCGCGTAGTTCCCATCAAGTCTCTTATAAACATTAATTCAACGAAATAACCCTTTTTTCGCATAATATAATTTTAATCCAAGTTTTCAGGGACTTAAGGTACTTACCTTTTGGTCCCTTAAAAAACCGATGTTCAACTTCGCTATAACTGAGATATGTATTGATCGCGAACTTAGTGATGAATCCACCCAAAATGATATTGATCCAGTAATTGACAGCCCTCGGGATCTTGTTTTCTAAAGCTTACAGGCGTTTCGCCAATCTAGAGTCCACACAATAGGGTTATCCAACTTCCACTTACCTTGAATGTCCACCAATTTAGACAACCACTAGTGTAATTCGCACAGAAAAGAGAAGAAGAAAATTTCGTGTTCGTCTGTATATAGGTATCTATTCAACCACTTTTCTTTCGATAGACGTAGATTCCTGTTTTCTTGGGTTGAAAATTCATGAAAATTCTAATCTATCCACTTCTCAATCTCCTTCTTAGTTGGGAACCATTTATTCAACATCAAACATTCCTCAGATATATCCCGGTCCCGACAGTGGAACCATTTGTTGGCTTGAGGGGGTCTGGACCCAGGTTCAGAGTTAGTTGTGCCAACCAACAAAAGCCTAAACTTCCGGCCCTTTTGGAAACAACTTGCATTGCATAGGCTCTAGTCTCACCCAAGCCAGTATTGGGGGATGAAAAAATCAAGTTTCTACATCCAGAGGTCTGTATGATGGGTTTTTGTTACTTATAGGGCCTTATCCTAGCCATCGCGAACCTTAACCCTTGAAATGCAGAAATTATGATAGCTTACAGATAACAACTTCTAACTCTGCGTCGATTGCTTTAAACATTCATAACATCCAGTAAACTAACAGATCTACTAATTTCACATATCAATTAAGTGTTTCTTATGATAATGCAAAAAAGAGAGCGAATACATAGAAAATGTAAAATTAATCATAAAGGCACAGATTCACAGATATTGCTCCAAAATTGTCTTTATTAACTTCATATCTTCTGTTATAGAGTCTTTCTTCCCTGTGGACACAACTGTAGGGGCCGATGCACTCAGCTACGGACTGACCAAGGTCTCCATGCACACAGCTATAGGAGCCTTCCCCTTCGCCTAAGTACAAAAAATAGACTCTTCTGACTTAGATTACTTGCCCATACATAGATCTTCAATGATTGATTATCTCCTATGAATCGCTATGACTCCTTTTTATAACATATTTATTTACAATACCATGGTTTGCAAACCATGGGCGGGTCATAAAACAACTTAACTTCTAACACACTAAGGGGATTTGACCTTCCTAAAGCCCCTTTGACTTCTAATGACCTTCGCGCTCTGCTCCTCAAAATGTGAAGGCTTTACAAAAATAACAAAACTTATTACAAAATTGACCCCAAGGGAGCTTGTCCCAACAATACAACCACATGTTACTATCATTCATGAGTATCTGACACATGTGCATATGAATACACTAATCAACTAGCATCTATCATGTATGTAACCATAACATCAATAGAATGAAACACATATAAATAACCATAATGCATATAAAAATCCTTAACTTACATACCTACATGCCCAACATACAAACCTGTATGGTGACATGCTCTTGCCTTGAGGTTCAATGCTGAAACCTCACTATGATGATTTGCATCTCCTACTTCACCTCAACCAACACATTAGAATCATAACATAACAACTACATCATGATGACTTGAAATTCCTACAACGACCTCATGCACGAAAACCATACCCATAATATTGCATGCATAACAACATATAGACACTGACATGCATAAAAAATGCATATACAACTGACATGCATTCATCACAAACACATCTTGAGAACATCGTCATCAACTCCTACATGGTGACACAACTACAACCATGATCAACACCATGCAAATGAAATAAGCACATGGACTACAAGCATAAGGAACACTTATGCAACCGACATGAATGCATGAACAACACACCGCCCATCCAGTTCGAGTGGTGAATCATGCTATGATACCACTCTTGGGTATCAGATATCACAAAAAGAGAGTGGAAACCATAAACTAACCAAAGAGAATGAAACCGTGCTTTGATACCACTATGTGGTATAAGATATGATCCAAAGAGATCGCAACCCACTCTGATATCACTATGTAAGACCCTCCTCCCACATCTACCCAAGTAACTAGCCAACCGGGGTAAACATGTGACGAGAAGTTACTATGATATGATTCAAATCCCTATGTGTCAGCTAAGGAAGTGGAACCGGTGGAACACATCCCACAGATCTTCCACATCAGCAACATAAATCCCAAGAGCCATCGCAACCACTCAGGTAACCAACCCTTGAGACTAACTGAAGTTTTAATGCATCAAACTCCTAGACGCTCCCTTGATATGGACAAGGGTGTGGTTGGGAGGCTCTGCACGCTCCCACAATAAGGGCAAGGGAGATTCCGAGGAATTTTTTCCCTAGTGCTATGTTGTGTTGCACAATAACCCCCCCATTTCAAAACATTTTACTTTTGAAAATCTTAATATGAAATGGGTCCCTTTTAAACTTAGATGTGTGAATAAATTGGTATTAACTCATCATTAGAAAAACCCTCATCAAAAGGTCCAATGGAAATGATATATTCTAAAATAAACCTTTTGAACAATAATAAAAATAGGTCTTTTAAATAATTATAAAGCTCTTTATTATTACGATAAAGTGATCGCAAGATCGCATATCGCAATAATAAAGAAAACATGTATAAAAGACCCATTGACTCACTCTGATCCGAAAAAGGAAATCACTATCGGATATCGGGGAAAGGCAAAAACACATAGTATAAAGAAACACCTCCCCCATTTCCCCGATGCGATAAAAGGTATCGCCATCGGCAGTCGGCCTTAACAACCCAACACATGAATTGTGACACTTTCAAATCTTCCGATGCGATAAGCCGTATCGCCATCGGCGATCGGCGATTTCGCAATGGCATAAGTAAGATGACCCGAGCCCATTCCCGACTGCGATACATTAAATCAAGGCGCGTGTTTCAAAACATATTTGAAAGGATTGCATGCATTATATCACCTTTTCGTGATCGAGGGATATTTTGGACTATTATTAAAACCTTCCCGTTCACGTCACCAATCATCAATTGCGATTATCCGCCAAAAATCTAAGCCACGCTTGAATGGATCATTCACCATATAAATGTTATGATGGGTATTTAAAAACCCCTTTACCATGATTGACAGGTGAAACGGCCAATTAATGAAGCAGTTATGCCGAGATTTTCCACTTAGATTATATCTGCGGCAGTTTTCACTATAATCTTTGATTATTCGCTAAGTGATATAATTCTTTCATTTCTCTGTATCACGTTGGTTTCATTTCTTGCGCAGAAGCCCGCCGAAATAACAAATTCGAAACAAATGGGAAAGAAATCCAAGAGACCCGCGGCAGCAGCGGCTCCTACAGCAAAAGTGCAGCCCACCAGTGATCCAGGACCAAGTAAAAAAGGTTTAATCTCAGACACTACGTGTCTTGGCCTTGGAAATACAAGTTGGAAAAGTATCTACAATTTAATTGAAGCAGAGGAACCTGAGGAAACATTGGAAGAAGCTACTGCAGGCTCAACTAATAAATCAGAAGCTTCCCTGAAAGATTTAGCCGACTCATATTTGCACAGGATAGCAGCACGGGAGAAAGTTCTTCCATACACTGATGTAGTCAGATGGGTGATTGAAGAAATTCCAGTTGTAAATAGAACGTTTTGCACAGTTGACGGAAGAATTTTTGGTTCATTTAAGCCTGATGACTTAAGGAAGATGTATCACTTGCCCGAACCTGAAAAGAAATACAACAAAGCCTTTCTGGAGAAATTCTCAGCTGAGAACGAGACTGAATCGGCCCCAATTAGGCAATGGAGACAGAATCCCGCAAAACACAAACATGAATCATCGGGTAAGTACTCTGTCGATTCGCTATCATCTCCTTACTGTTATGCTGGAGCGATGATGTGTAGAATGTGGGGAATGCATGATTCTGCAAAGTTCACTATTGAAATGGTTCCCTTAATGGAAGCAGCTGTTAATAGTTATGTGATGGATTGGGCGAACATATTGTCTGATAAATTAGCCTCTGCAATTCTTGATTTTAGATTCAATTCACGTAAAACCACCAGGACCATTCCCCCTTTCTATTACAGTGCTTATGTTATGGATATGCTTTGCTTTAATTCTGAATACTCAATACTTGGGTGGAGATGGACGCCACAAGACCCTAAGCCAATCCACATTTATCATCAGATGTTATGGAAGGTGCACTATAAATACCACTTGTACCAAATCTGTAATGGTTTCATGTTGCCTATCTATTATGCCATTTTTGATAAGCCTGCCCTAAGGATTTCTGAGGAGGTAGAGATTTACTTGACTAGTGTGGGGAATTGGTTCGGGGAAGACAAGTGATGAGCCCCCAAATTAGGTAACCTATTGGGCTCATTTTGCCTAATTATCCTTGTTCAGTCCTTGTTCAATCCTCCATTTTTCATAGCTTATGCATTATTTTTTAGTATGTTTATGTCATTTGTACGAATAAGGGTCGTCACTCTTCCTAGGTGGCTAACACGTGCTTATTTCAGGTTTTTTTGACACATGTTGGAGCAAAACCGAACAATAATGGGCTAGAAGACAGCCAAGCTTGAGGTGAGGATTCGTAGGGGGGTTTTCTATGACATTAAATAGCCCTTCCTCGGGATCTTCACCCCCAAAATCCGAGCTCACAGGCCACCAAAACCAGATCTTGAAGGCATCCAAGCAGATTTTGGAAAAGGGACTGTCTACTAACAGTTGGATAGCCAAGTCCCCCAGATTTAGGAGGCCTGCTAGGGCCTTCGTGGTGTATAAATGATAAGGCCTCAGCCTTCGTAAGGGACTTTTTGAAACCATTGCATATTTTTGCACTACGGTGCTGTCAGCTTTAGCTCGTTTTCTTGTAGCCATTTTGGCATAACTCTTGACTGATGACTATTTTTTTATAATGATAAGTAGTCCTATTTCATATCAACACTGAGTTTTCTATAGGAGCCATAGCTCTCAGGGTTGGGCCCAACCTGAGAGCCTAGGGCCTCCTTTATGTAGTGTTATCTTTCCTTTAAGCATCGTTGTTTTCCTTTTGTGCATTTGCAAACGTATTTCTGTTAGGCAGATTAAGTTGTGTGGATTAACTAGGTTACTGTTTATGAATAGAATGCTTCAGATTTGAGAATAGATTGGTAGGATAATAACAGGAAAAAGGCTCCAAAAAAGGGTCAACAAACACTTTTGGTTTCAGCTCTTCCTTATTGGATCAGGGGCTGGAATTGAAGTAACCGTGTTGTCCCAAACAAAAACACTAGTTTGCTTTACCATGCAATCCTTAGTGTACTGTTTTCATTTGCAGAAGTTGGTTATTTGTTCAGATCTCTGAAATGTTTCATTTCATAGTTGATATACATGGTTCTCTTTCAAATAAAGCTGTTGTTCATTCACTTTATTGTTAGTTAGATTAGATTAGCTAGGACTTTGATTACTTGCGAGACTTTGTTGATCCAGTTGAATGTATATGGTGTAGAGCATCTCTACCAATCTTTCAACCACCTAAGCTTCATTAGAGCCATCTTCTCCATCTCCTAGCTAGGTTCCTCGTCTCACATTTGTCCTCTTGCCCACATAACCCTACCTTTTTGTGCAATCATTGTTTCAGCCTTCTTTGAGCCAATTTAGCCATCTACACCTTCTCACCACTCCATCCACCAGTCCCTGGGCCACTTCAGACCCCTATCCTACCTCCATATCCATTCATGCATCTTCCCTCACTCACCCATCCTCCAAAATCTAATTTTTAAACATCCTGTAGAAATTTCTGAACATCCTGTAGAAATTCCTGAACATCCTATAGAACCCCTGCAGACTTCCTGTATAAGCTCACAAATGAGGTTTCTTGATAGCCAAACTTTGTGAAACTCTCTGGAAAGGTGTTAGGGACTCCTTAGACCCTCTCTGAACCTTCCCAACCTCTTCCAAGCATTTCTCCTCCTTGATCCACCCCTGCACAGTCAAAGAACAGTGAAAGCATATGCATGATGAAACTAACGACTTAATCAAAAATACAAAAAGATGTTTTCTTCAGATAGAGGTAGTCTAGACACATGTATTTTACCTTCATAGAAGTAATGGCATCTCTTTCAGTAGTTTGCATTCTCTCCTTTGCATCAGTAGGACTAGCTGGTAGAATTAGGGTTTGCTAGGGTTTGTGCTTTCCTTCAGTTTTTCAATCTCTTTTTGCAAATAGATTAGCTTCCTTCGAGTTAGCTTTCATCCATTAATTAAAAAGATTCTTATAAGAGCTCATAGAAGTTGTCTTAAGCTCCTAGCGGACTTGTGCCAGCTGACCAAGTGACAGCTGCGGCAAGAGCTAGTACTTGTGCATACAGTACCGTCGCTTCCAAGTTTGTTATGAACTACCGGGTTGATAAAAGTAAAGACGGGAGTCCCAGGAGTTGTAGCATTATTGCTGCAATACTGGAGCCCATCAACAAGTTCACATATATAAGGGTTTATGGTAGCGCCACAAGACCCCATGTCCTTCCACAGTATGTACCTGATAAGCTGTTGGCTTGAGAGTTAGCTTACCAAATTACAACAAAAGGAACATACAAAACTCTTAGGACTTCTAAAAAGCAATCATGGCCTATATTTCCTTTGAGATGTGGTGTTTATACTCTACATGATTACAAACATGCGGAGAAGGAGACAGGAAAAATACACATGCTCAATCTTGCAACCATCCCTAACAGGCAATTCGATCCACAAAAGGTTGCCTATAATGTGCTTGAACAAGCCAAACTTACAAAGTTCGATCATGAAAAAGATGAATTTGACGATCTGTTTTCTTCAACAGAATCATTGTTTCAGGAGAAAACATTGGCCAAGATGAAATATAATGATGAAGGACTGGTAGAACTCAATAGGCTCATAGAACAGAGGTTGCAAACTCTGCCTCTGGATTTATTAGCTACTACACCAACAACTAAGTCAAGCGAGCCTGAACAAGAAATTATTGACAAAACTCCCGCTACAAAGAAAATCCCCAAAAAGGGCAAGGATTCAGAACAGGACACAGAGCAGGAGAAAGAAGAAACAGGACAGTGAATATATTGATCTAGAGACTCAAATTGATCCCAAACTCCTCAAAGAGTGGCAACAATTTGACTCTATTATAAGCAATCCTGAGACTTCACAAGGGTTCGACACACCTCAAGTAACAGTCGGTCAAGAAACAACAACAACTACGGCTCCAATTGAAGGAACCAACAGCCTATCCATCAGAAAAGATACAGAAATAATTCCTAAAGATCCATCCGATCAGATTTCTTTGCAGATAGAAGACATACCACCATTAGATGTCTTTTATAGTCCCAAACACAGGGCTGTGGTGAAAAGACAGAGAAAAAGGAGGAGACTTGATCAATCTTCCCTTTCACCAGAAAAAACAGATATGTCTAATGTGGTGTGGAAGGAGGAATTTAACCCTTCCGATGACCTTACAAAACTTTCTCAGTATGCCAGAGCGTATTCGGCAGCCACTATGGATAAAGCCTCGGAAGTAAGCAATATACTTAATGAAAGAGATCAAACAATTGTTTCATTGCAGTCACAGGTGTTCGAAGAACAACGAAAAATAAAACAGTTAGAACAACAACTATTAACACAGCAGCAGGTAAACAATCAATTAAAGGAGCAATTGCTTAAGGAGAAGTAAAGGATAGACTTAAGCGTAGTACAAAAACAAAAGGAATTATCCGAGGCACTGGCTAGATTGAAGACAATGAATGAACAAATGAGTAAGATGAAAGATGAGCAAATCGCTCAACTAGCACAAGAAGTAGAAAAGTTTAAGAGTCTTCCTCAACCAGCAGAGTTCAGAACCGAAGCTCTCCAAATCAATAAAGCATTGATTACGCAGCTAAAACTGCTATGTCATAACATTTCTCTGGTTGAGCCCCTTTGTGAAATTACTGCATCAATAGTTGACAAATCAGTCGATGCCCGACGAGATTTAGAACAGGTCGATGAGACTTTAACCAACTTTATTGCTTGGAAAGACACCAGTGAAGGGCAAGCCACGAATCTGCCTAAAATTCTAGAGTCACACAAAGAAATCCTTTTTCTAGAATGGTAGTCACAACTGATGAAAGCAGAGAGAGAAACATCAAGATGCAGATTATCGACCAGTAATTTAATTGAGTTAATCAATGACACTCTTTATTTGTCTAACATGATTTCACAGTGCTCTCCAGGTAAATTGACGTCAGCCAAAGCCTTGGAACAAACATGCAATCAAGAATTGGAAAAGAATGGAAGATTAATTGCCGGCATCCAAAGTTTAACTTGGGATACCTTTTGGTTTTTCTTAATTAAACCATACAGTCAGAGGGCCGCACTCAAATGTTTAACCGATGCCATCAGTTGTATGATTCCCAAAATCCATGATGCCACATACTCAGCCCAACTGCATTCTCGTCTAAGTCACCCTCCAGAATTGCAACTGATGCTTGCTATCTGCCAGCTCAAGCCAAAGGGAGATCATCCAAAACAATGAATCATGCTGTCGACTGGAAACAAGCCGATTTTGAGGAGATACTCATAATTTAGTTGTACCAATTAATAGCATTTTTATTTTGTAATTAGTTAGCTTAATTAGTATTTATAGGCCCTTTCATGCATTTAGAAAGGGTCCTCAGTTTTTGTATGAACTCAAATCAGTAAGTCACACTATTGTGCTTCTGATATATTTTTATGAAGATTGGGCCAATATTCTGAATTTTAATAAAGAGAGCTTTGATGACATGTGCACTATTGCCTTATTATGGAAGTGTTTCTAAGTTAGAAGAAGGAATTTGAATGCGATTGATATTGGGAGTGATCCAGATAACATATGGTACTATTATCTATGCTCTTGTTTCATTCTTTCATGTGAATCAATATTTGTTTAATCTTGCTATCATTAGATATACGTATGTGTTTTAACAACAGTCCTTATACTTATCACTATTGAATGTCTAAGGAGTGTTATTCTTTCAATCATATCTGTGTCAATGATATATAAAGAATAGTGTAATAATGTTTTCATGATTACTTTGTTCAACCACTTGAACAAAGCAATTATCGTGTGAATAAATGTCTTTGTTTACCAATAGAGTCATCTATATGCCTGCTTGTGGATGAAGATCATCAAAAGTTACACTAAAGCAGAAATTTCCCGGGATAGGATAGTTGTCTATAATTTTACTTTTTAGATTAAGAACATTCATCCATTATCATTAGATATTGAAGAATCAATCACTTACCCATCATATCTACCAATTATTGGGAAGCTGGTCCCATTATTTCCAGTGGGAGCCACCACACCAAACAGAAAAGGAGTTGCCTTTAAGGCCCGGATAGGGTGGTTTTCCCCGATGTTGTTGCAGCGATTTTCGAGGCATCAACATGCTATGGCTGTGTCTTTAGGATTTTTTCCACTTTTTCAGGCCTTGTAGGAACATAGATAATACCGGAAAATTCCTACCCAACACCCCCACCACTTCACTAAGTCACCCTTCACTCTTCTTTGGTGGCAGTGATCTAGAAGAACCTATAGGTGAACCTCTTGAGATATACGAAGACCATGTTTGGTCAATTTAGTGTGTCCTAAATTGCTATTTAAAATGTCAATCCGGGAGTCGTAAACTCCTGAAGTGAAGTGCACTGTATGTGCAAGATAACCGTTTTCTTAGTCTTTTTCGTTTTTGATTTTTTTAGTTTGTTTTTGGGTTTATCTTCTATGGATTCCCTAGTGTGGGATGGTGAAATTGAAAGTTAAGTATGGATGGTAATGGTGATTTCTACAATGATTTTCCAAACTTTAAAGTTCTAAAAAAGAAGGTTTCAAACTGACTATGATGAAACCAATTCTCGAAAGGAAATAAATGTACCAAAACAGTGAACTAGTGACAATGGCCCAGTATCCTTACTGCTGTATGAAAAAGAAAATAAAAACTGAACTCAAAGCAACTCAAAGATTGAAAGCAAAGCAAACTAAATCACACTACTTCAACCCACATTCTGACCCTTCACCTTTCGACTCGCTCCGGCTATAGGAAGTAATCATAAACAAGCTGAGTAACATGATATCTAAATTGCAGGAAATCAAATTGCATAAAAGGAAACTAAGATTTAACTACTCAGTCATATTTCAATTCTTGAAAATGACATAAGTAATTCAATCTTTAACTTGCAGGAAAGCAAACTAAATCATACTACAACAAGTAATATTCTGATTCCTCACTAATTGAGTCGCTTGGCTATAGAAAGGAAATCATAAACAAATGAGTAATATGATGTCTAAGTGGTAGAAAAGGAAATAAGCAAAGCAAAACTGAAAGAAATGACAATGCTGGAATTAAAATTCAGTAAATGAAAATCAGCAGAAAGGACAAGATGATCTCATGTCAGTAGTCATTAAAAATATGTAAATTTGCCTGGGTTGCCTACAAAACCTGTAAGAAAAGCACTGATCAGCTAACAATTATGAGAAAACATAAAGGGAAATATGGACATCAATGAACATCAAAACAACACAATATATACAAGCAATGATTATAAAAAAAAATAGTAAATGAAAGCAAGTAAGAAACTATACAGAGCCTTGGTGTACAGGGGCCCTCTGCAACCTCAGCCAGTCAATACTCAATCACAAATCGAATTCAGGAATGTTGTCTTCTCATATATTAAAGTGCAGTAATAAGACAAAGTAAAGCATAGTACAATGGGCTTATAACAATAGTCAAAATTACATCTGAAAAGCTAACTATCCAGCGTATATCAACGCGTTATTTATAAGTGAAAATGCTGCAACTAATTCCTAGATTCTACGCTGCCAAAGAGACACGTAAATCTCCACGGCCTGAGATCTAGCGTTATGGTCATCATGACAGTTAAATCCATGGAGTGGTGGCTGCTCAATTCAGTTCACGGGTTGATCTACAGGTGTGCCAATACCTCCGGAAATTGAGGATCGTGCCACGCAAACCTTCACGTGGGCAAAACAGAGCCGTGCCACCGCAAAACTCCTTGTTTGGCCCTTCCTTTGACCGTCTTTGACCATGACCGTTTATGAGTGATTTGGCTGAACTGAGGGGACACACTCCATGTACATGTCACTTGCAGCTTGCCCATGTGGCCGGTTTCTCCATTGGACACTTGTAACATAGTCTTTAACAAAATGGCCGCGGAAACTTGAGCTGGCTGCAGAAAGTGACAAGTTTTCGCAACTGTTTGAAAAAAAATCTAAATCAAATAGCAGTCATAAACATAGTTAGGAAACCATTTCATAAGCTCTTTTTTAGACTAATATGCAATGATTTGACAACTTGGTGGATGAAGTAAATGGAAAAGAAGGCTGAAAAGGTATATAGGGAAGTGTAGGTTTGGGACTCAACATACCCCCACTGTGAAGGTGTTGCATGTCCTCATGCAACCAAAATTTAGTCATTCCCCTCTAATCCATATGTTCTGAAGCTTCTGCTAGGACATTTAGCCCTCTTTTCTTCTTCTTTGGTGCTACCACCATCATGGGTTTCCTTATTAGGCATCTGAATTTGAGATTGATCAATGCTCTGCTCAACTTCCTGCACTTTTTCTTCAGCTTCTTGTTTTTCTTTTGCCATAGTCCCAAATTAAGCATAGTGTTATCATGAATAGTTTTATCTACTTTGCTCTGCTCCTTGAGTGCTTCATTTTCTTGCTTGATATGCATGTTTAGGACCTCTAATTCAAATACCTCCTGCTTTAAGGACTAAACTTGTGCATCTGGTGATAGAGTGGTACTCGGACCTGCAGCTGATTTTTCTAAAGATTCCAAGTAGTCATATACCTCCTGTTGATTGGGATCTACTTCAGGTGTCTTTCTTGGACTGAGTTCAAAATCTTGTGGAGGAGGAGGACTGCTCTCTAGCTCTGGCCGAGAAGGGCTTTTATCATCTGGAGGACTAGTTTCAATGCTTGGCTGAGGACGAGGTGGACTATGGCCAGCTGGAGGTTTCTCAGGTGTCTCTCCACCCAAGTCATTGAAGTGGGGCCGTTTTATTTGTGTTTTACTCCACTTTCCTCTTAGCCTGGTGCTTCTCCTTAAGTATGGTGGACTAGTACTCCTTTCTTGTATACTCTGTTTCCCTTTTTCCTTTTTCTTTGCTATAGCAGCCTGTTCTTGAAGATGTACTAATCTCTCTGACAGTGGTTGATAATCCTCCTCTATGGATGGCTCAGGTGTTTGGTAGAATTATTGGATGGTTCTTTTGCCTTTCTCTTTTCTCTGTTTCTTGTCTTTAGTTATGTTCTCTTCTTCTTTTTGACCAACTTCTTGAGTTTCTGTAGTAGGGGAGTCTTGGACTATGGAACTCTTTTCTTTTCTCCTACTTTTTCTTGGTGTCTTTGGTGTACTACTTTCAGAGGCCTCAGATGGCTCTTGAAAGTAGTTTCTTATCAAGAATTGTTCCCAGGTATCTTTGTTTTTCTTTAGTTGGTCCTCAATGAGAATTTTTACAAGTCCATGATGATATAGATGAGGTTCTATATTGCCTATGTGTTTTTGGACTGTAATACTCATCTTCTTCAAACTCAACAGTAAGAAATAAGGAAAATTAAGAGTCTGATTCTCTAAGAAATTCATCAACAGTCTAGCATGGTACATGTACATTGAACCAAAGCACCCTTCGCAAGTGACAAATTTTTGGATAACTAATAGCAGACTGGCCCATTCTTCTTTCAATGCATGAACATGAATGCCTTTAGTAAACACAGTGGTGTCCATACCTGGGTTTCTTAGCATAATTCTCCATGACTTTTCATCCATGCTTTTGTTTTTGAACCATCGCTCACCTTCCTGGGATAAGCCTGTGGCAGCTGCTACTATTGTTTCGGTCACCGTGAGCTTCAAATCTCCAATCTCCACCATTTGACCATCGAAAGACCGTGCAAAAGCTTTGGTTACCTCTTTATTATAGCCTTTAAACTTTTGGATGAAGCGTAACCATTTGGCTTTTTTCAGCAAATCTTTTGCTTGAGGGTAACCTTCTAAATATTTCGGTCCTTCTGGCTCTGCCCTTAGTAGTTTTCCCATTGCTTCCTCTGTTTTGAATTTCAACTGAGGATTCAATTGCGTGTGAGGGTTTAGCGGCGGGAAGGTAGCTCGGTTGCAGGGTTTATGGTAAAATGCAGTGTCTGCAATCGGTAGCAGGTAACGAGAATGCTTCGGATTATAGGTGGAAAAGAGGATGAGTAGCCGCAGATGAGTTCATAAGTTGAAATGCGTGTATGTGAGGAGAATGATCTTAATAGAATGGTAAGTGAACAGAGTGGAGTCGAGATTTTTGAATTAACGACTGCGTACGAAATATCACACGTTTTGATGGATGGCTGCGGGAAATGCGGTGGAGAGGAGCCGTAATGGGATAGGTCACATCTCATGAGTACAGGTGGTAAATGAAAGTGCAGTCAACTTGAGTTTAAACCCGAAAATCAATCATGAGACCGTTAAGAAATGAATGCATGGTGTGTGGAGTAATATCGTGGAATAGGAGTGGGTAATGGAGCTATCGTACCGAATCATTGCACATAGTAGAACTTTTATGGTTTGATAACTATGCATAATCATGACTTTAATTGCTATTTGATAAAAAAAATTGCTCATACCTTTGGAAACTTTGTCATTTCTTGCTCATAGCTTTTAACTAACTGCTCTTCATTGATGTCTTGGAGATGCTCCATGTCTTCATAGCATTTGCTCAATTACACCTGCATTTTCATGATTATTGCACTAACATTTTGACTGTGAATTTGAAAAACAGAGTGGTGGTAGCTGCGGAAATTGTTTCTAGCTGTGGAAATTGTTTCTGGTTGCGGAAACTGCTTCCAGCTGCAGAAACTGGGACAACACCCACTTAGCTGAACAAACATAGTTAGAAAAGAATTGACTGAGTGAAAATAGTCCTAAAAGAGACTTTTATTGATGAAATGAAAATGAAATGAGTGGAATGGAGTGAAAGTGAAGCGAAGTGAAGTGGAATGAAAATGAGAATGAGATGGAGATGGAGTGAAATGGCAAATGAGGTGGAATGAAGATGGAAAAAGAAGGAGAGGAGAGATTTTTTTTTGGAAAATATAGAGTGTCAGGTGTCCCTGATTTTCACTCTATATTTTCTGTATAAGACTGCCAATCTGTGATTGGTTTTCAGGCTTATACAATTTTTTTTTTTCACTGAAAGAAACAAAGGCTAGGCTGGTGGGGAAGAAGGATTCTTCTCCACCAGCCTTATTGCAGAATTCTCTTGGAATATTTTGACAAATTCCTCTTTTGAGAGTGGCTTATGATAAATTTTCAATTGGTGGCCATTCACAATAAGAGGAGTCTGAAATTCATCAATGGTCTTGATTCTTACCGCCCCATTGTTAAAGACTTTGTCAATATCATATGGCCCAAGCCAATGGGTCTGAAATTTGCCTTTGAAGTCTTTAAACTTGGAATCAAACAGTAGCGCCCAATCTCCCTCTTGAAACTTTTTCTCTTTGATATATCTGTCATGCCACTTATCTCTTTGATGCTGAAGTAGATCAGTCCTTAAAATTGCTTCTTGTCTGATCTCATCTAGCTCATTTAGCTACTCCATTCTGTGCTTTTGGGTTTCTGATAGATTCATCCCCAACTGGACTGCCATCTTCAAAGTCTTGACTTGAAACTCAATGGGGAGCAGGACTTCTTTCCCATAAACAAGTTCATAGGGAGAATTCCTGTTGTATTCCTCCATGTAGTTCTATAGGCCCACAAGGCTTCATGAAGCCTCTCTGCCCAATCTCTTCTGTGTAGATGGACAATTTTGGTGATGATTCTCTCAAGAACTTTGTTTGTAGACTCCACTTGGCCATTTGCTTGCGGATGGTAAGGAGTAGATTTTCTGTGCTTGATTTTGTATTCTTCCATCAACTTCTCCATCAAGTTAGATGTAAATTGACTTCCCTGATCTGTCACAATTTCTCTTGGGACACCAAAACGAGTAAAAATATCCTCATAAAGAAAATGAACAACTAAATTTTCAGTGGCAGAAGGCAATGTTTTGGCTTCTACCCATTTAGTGACATAATCAGTGCATACCAATTTATACTTCTTCTGTTTAGATGGTGGATTAATGGGTCCAATGAAATCTAAAGCCCATTTTTCAAAGGGTTCGATGAGTACCTATGGTTGTAATGGCATTTCATTTGAAAGAGTCGGTCTCCCAACTCTTTGGCAGCTGTCACACCTTCTGACATATTGTTTTGCATCTTTGAAAAGGGAAGGCCAATAATATCCTAAAGAAAGGATTTTATAGGCCGTCCTTTTGTCAGCAAAGTGTCCACCACATGGTTCATCATGACATGCCTTGAGGATGTCAGGCATTTCATCTTCCCGAACACATCTTCTGATCACACAATCTAGCCCTGTTTTAAACAATTCATTAGAAATCCATGAATAATTCGAACTCTCCTGAATAATTCTTCTTTTTTCACTAGGAAATAAATGTGGAGGTAGCTTCCCTATAACCAAATAGTTAGCAATATCTGCATACCAAGGAGCCTTATTAGTTACTGCAAATAAGTATTCATCTGGAAACTTATCCTCTATAGGAGAATCTTCATTAGTATTTTGGATTCTAGACAAGAAATCAGCTACTGTATTTGGTTTCCCCGGTCTATCCAACACAGTAATATTGAATTCTTGTAAAAGTAAGAGCCATCTTGTAACTCTACCATTAGTAACAGGTTTGTTCATTAGATATCTAATTGCAGAATGATTAGTATGGAAAAAAGTTTCATAGCCTGTTATATAATGTCTAAACTTATTGATTGCATGAACAACGGCTACGAAATCTTTTTCAGTCACAGTATAGTTTAACTCGGTGGGAGTCAAATTTTTACTGGTGTAGTAAATTGCATAAGGAACTAAATCCTTTTGACCCAACACAGCTCCTAGAGCTGTATCTGAAGCATCTGTAGAAATATGGAAAGGAAGTTTCTAATTTGGCCCTCTCAGAATGGGTGCTTCAAATATTCTTGTTTTCAAAGTTTCAAATGCAGATTGACAATCAAGATCCCATTTGAATTCACAGTCTTTTGTAAGTAATTTGAAGAGTGGAGATGCTATTTTGGTGAAGTTTTCAATAAATCTTCTATAGTATCCAGTAAATCCAAGAAAACTTCTAACATCTTTCTGACAATTTGGAATAGGCAACTTGGAGATGACTTCAACTTTTGATCTATAAACTTTAATCCCATCCCCTGAAATATGATGTCCTAAAACAATCCCTTCAGTAAACATCATAAAGCATTTTTCATGACTTAACGAAAGGTTTGTTTCTTTACACCTTATAAGGACTTTTTCCAAATTCTCTAATGCCTCTTCAAATGAATTACCATAAACTGTAAAATCATCCATATAGACCTCTACACAATCATGGATTAGATCAGAAAAGATTCCTCGTACTGCCCTTTGAAATGTTGCGGGTGCATTACATAATCCAAAAGGAAGTACTTGGTAAGAAAAAGTTCCCCATGGACAGGTAAGTGTGGTCTTATCTTGATCTTCAGGTGCTACCTGAATCTGATTATAGCCACTAAAACCATCCAAGAATGAAAAATACATTTTGCCTGCTAAAGTATCTAATACCTAATCGATAAAGGGTAAAGGAAAGTGATCCTTCAAAGTTTCTTTGTTCAATTCCCTGTAATCAATGCATACCCTCCATTTACAATTCTTTTTAGGTACTATAACCAAAGGAGAAACCCATCGGCTATCTGAAATTGGATAAATGAAGTTTACAATGAGTAGTTTTTGGAGCTCTTCTTTCACTATCTCCCTAAGGTTTGGATTCATCCTTCTCTGAGGTTGTCTGATTGGTCTACTGTTTTCCACGATGTAGATGTGATGAATGCAAGTCTTAGGGTCAATACCTTTCATATCAGTATACTCCCATGCAAATGTAGTAGAATGTTTTTGCAAGATTTTGGTTAGCTCTCCCTGTTGTGATCTTTCCAAGTTTTTGTTGATATTCAATGTTTTACCTGGAAAGATCTCAATGGCGGAACTACCAAACTCTTCTGTAGAGAAAAGAGACATTTGTCTAGATGATAGATACTCAATGTCAGAATCTAAGTGAAATTGTGTGTGGTCATATTCTGAAGATGTTTCAAAGTTTTCTAATGTGTTTAGAATTTGACTATCTTCACTGATTTCAGAAATGGTAAAGACAGGTTGTATAGTATCCTCATCATCAACCCACTCATTATCTCCTATTTCTGTAATTTCTTTTGCTGGAGGATACAGATTGAATTTCTTTGTTGAATTACCATCAGAAATATACATATCCCCAGACCTACAACTGATAAAAGCATCAGCTGTGGCTAGCCAAGGTCTTCCTAAGATGAGAGGGTGTCCTCCTAAATTACTCTTGGGAGTTAAAATCATGAAATCTACTGGATATTCCCAAGAGTCTAAGGAGACCGAAATGTCTTCTAATACACCATCTGGTTTGATAATTGATCGATCTGCAAGTTGCAGTAAAGTAGGTGTAAAAAGAAGATTAGGAAGTTTCAGCTGTTCCATAGTCTGTCTACTCATAATGTTGATAGCAGCCCCTAAATCAATCAAAGTATTTGGAATTTCTACCCCATTGATATGTGTTTTGACAATTGGACTACTGGGATCTACATACTTCTGCATAGTAATTTTTCCCATCATGATATCTGCAATTTTTCCTACAGGTGGATTCTTCTTGTAACTCTTGGTTTCCTTCCTGGTCTTTTAAGACTAAACTCCTTTATTGTTTTTGCTAGAATAGGAATCTCTCTAATGGCTTGTAACAAGGGAATCTTGATACAAACATTCTTTAATTCATCTAGAAAATCATAGTCAGGCAACAAGATTTGTTTTTCCACCCCTTTGTCAATTTGTAATCTTTCAGGAAAAGGAGGTGTGGATGAAGATGCAGGTTGCTCAACTATAGGAGTTGTGGGGGTTGACTCTTTTTCTTTTTCTTTTTGAGTGCTTGGGTTTTGAAGAGATGCTTCAGAACCTTTATTGGCTTCAAAAGAATCTTCCTCAGAAATGCTTTGCTTTTTGGCAGCTATAGAAGGTTTATCTAAAACTCTACCAGATCTGAGTTGTACATCATTGAGAGGAACAATCATATAGGTAGGAAATTGTTGACCTTCTACCATGTAAGCATTTTGAGGGTTTTTATTGTTGGGGTTTGGCAATGGCTGGGAAGGAAGTTGATTTGGCTTCTGTTGGAATGGAAGCAAGAGTTGAGAATTTGGATTCTGTTGAGAAGGTTGTTGTTGTTGTGGAAATGGCAATGATAGTTGTGGATTTTGATTTGGAAGTTGTGGAGCTTGTTGGTTTTGAAAAGATGGAGGATATTGATAAAATTGAGCAAATCTCCCATAAGGATTTTGCATACCTTGTACCCATGATTGAAAAGGATTTTGAGGTTGGGACCAAGGTTGTTGCCAAGGATTCCAATTCGGTGGGGGTTGAAAGTTCATAGAGTTGTTAAACCCTTGGTTTTGTTGCCCCTGCCAAGGTCTCCTTGCAACAAAACAGAGAGACTCAATTGTATTTGGATCTTCTTGAAAGACAGCTTTGAGCCCAGGAATTGAAGGACAATCCTTGGTCTCATGGTTTTCTGAACAAATCACACATGTTTCTACAACTTTTGCATCCAAGGGGAATTCCCTTAGAGCATGTTTCTTTCTAAATTTTGGGCAAAATATGGCCAAAGCTTCAGCTTTTGCTTTCTGCTTGTTTTGTATTTTAAGGGTGTCTAGTTGCTCACTAAGACTCCCTAAGATATCAGTTTTGAATTCATCAAGCATGTTGCCAATCTCAGCCCTACTTACTGATCCAGTTGCAGATTTGTTTGCTCTAATGAG
This sequence comes from Pinus tabuliformis, assembly GCA_031772625.1. Classification (NCBI taxonomy): domain Eukaryota; kingdom Viridiplantae; phylum Streptophyta; class Pinopsida; order Pinales; family Pinaceae; genus Pinus; species Pinus tabuliformis. The sequence goes on from CM062815.1 coordinate 242,848,891, forward strand.
AGAAGGATCTCTAGGCCCTTTTCCAATTTTAGATTTTCCCCTTGAGAGATGGACACATAGCTCTGCTATATCATGAAGTGGAAGTTGAGATATATCTCCTTTTCCCATCATGTTCAAAATATCTATCCATTCATCTCTAATGGATTTTAATAGAAGGGCTTTCAATGTTTCCTCATCTAAGTTACTCATTTTTTCTCTTTTCAGGTTGTATTCGAATCTTTCAAATAAATCCTCCAAGTTTTCATCCTCTCTTTGCACCATTTTGAATACTTCATCCTTGTGATTGGTGGGCATACAATAGTCCAGGTATCTATCCAAAATGTTTGTTTCATATCATTCCAAGTCCTAATGGATTGAGTGAGTAATCCCATGAACCATTTCAAAGCAGCTCCTTTCAATGTTGAAGGAAACAGTTTGAGTTTTTGAGAGTCTTCCAGATAATCATAAGTTCGACACACGACCTCAAACTCAAATAGAAATGTTTCAGGATCCTCATTTCTTAACCCATGAAAGTTTGGGAGGACAGATGGTGAGATGTTTTTCATTGTTGCTTGAGAATCCTCATCGACTATAGGAAATCCGAATGAGTTATCTCCATCCCTATTTCCCCCATTGTTACCTCTACCTCCTCCATTGTTTCCTCCTCCTCCTCCTCTACCTCTACCTCTACCAAATCCGTTTACTACCTCCTCTGTCATGATAGCTTCCTCAGAGACTTCAGAGTCCTCTAGTTCCTCTACTAATGGCGAACGAGGAGGAATTTCTCCCTCTTCTTCCTCAGGTGATTCTACTTCTTCAATTACAATGTGTCTCCCTGTAGAAGGAAAGAAAGGATCTTTTCCTAATTCAGATTCGATGGATGGTGTGGGAGAGTCTCCTAATTCAACTACTGCCTCTTGAATTCCAGGAATCCTAAGGCTAGGAGTGTGAGTTGGAGATGATGGAGGTGTCTCTTGTCTATTCCTTGAAGTAGATGGAGTTGTAAAAATCAAACTCTTGGCTCTAGCTAAAAACCTTCCCCTAGAATCTCTTGCTCTATGCATGTCCTTTTTTATTTTTCTTCAAGTTGGGCTAATAATTCTCTTTCTGATCTTCCAGGTCACTCTAGGTGCAAGAAGAGAGCGTACTCAAGAAATTATTAAACCAATAACTTTCTCTTTTCTGATCCTCCAGTTCACACTAAGTGCAAGAGGAGAGAATACTTTGAGAGGTTATCAATTTTCCTTCCTTGAAATTTTCTTGTGTTGTTTTTTTTTTAAGAAATTGGCTACCTAGTTTCACTTCCCCGGCAACGGCGCCAAAATGTTTGGTCAATTTAGTGTGTCCTAAATTGCTATTTAAAATGTCAATCCGGGAGTCGTAAACTCCTGAAATGAAGTGCACTGTATGTGCAAGATAACTGTTTTCTTAGTCTTTTGTCGTTATTGAGTTTTTTTAGTTTGTTTTTGGGTTTATCTTCTGTGGATTCCCTATTGTGAGATGGCGAAATTGAAAGTTAAGTATGGATGGTAATGGTGATTTCTACAATGATTTTCCAAACTTTAAAGTTCTCAAAAAGAAGGTTTCAAACTGACTATGATGAAATCAATTCTCGAAAGGAAATAAATGTACCAAACCAGTGAACTAGTGACAATGGCCTAGTATCCTGACTGCTGTATGAAAAAGAAAATAAAAACTGAACTCAAAGCAGCTCAAAGACTGAAAGCAAAACAAACTAAATCACACTACTTCAATCCACATTCTGACCCTTCACCTTTCGACTCACTCCGGCTATAGGAAGTAATCATAAACAAGCTGAGTAACATGATATCTAAATTGCAGGAAATCAAATTGCATAAAAGGAAACTAAGATTTAACTACTCATTCATATTTCAATTCTTGAAAATGACATAAGTAATTCAATCTCTAACTTGCAGGAAAGCAAACTAAATCATACTACAACAAGTAATATTCTGATTCCTCACTAATTGAGTCGCTTGGCTATAGAAAGGAAATCATAAACAGATGAGTAATATGATGTCTAAGTGGCAGAAAAGTAAATAAGCAAAGCAAAACTGAAAGAAATGACAATGCTGGAATTAAAATTCAATAAATGAAAATCAGCAGAAAGGACAAGATGATCTCCTGTCAGTAGTCATTTAAAATATGTAAATTTACCCGGGCTGGCTACAAAACCTGTAAGAAAAGCACTGATCAGTTATCAGTTATGAGAAAACATAAAGGGAAATATGGACAGCAATGAACATCAGAACAACGCAATATATACAAGCAATGATTATAAAAAAAATAGTAAATGAAAGCAAGTAAGAAACTATACAGAGCCTTGGTGTATAGGGGCCCTCTGTAACCTCAGCCAGTCAATACTCAGTCACAAATCGAATTCAGGAATGTTGTCTTCTCATATATTCAAGTGCATTAATAAGACAAAGTAAAGCATAGTACAGTGGGCTTATAACAACAGTCAAAATTACATCTAAAAAGCTAACTATCCAACGTATATCAACACGTTATTTATTAGTGAAAATGCTGCAACTAATTCCTAGATTCTACGCTGCCAAAGAGACACGTAAATCTCCACGGCCTCAGATCTAGCGTTATGGTCATCATGAAAGTTAAATCCATGGAGTGGTGGCTGCTCGATTCAGTTGACGGGTTGATCTACACGTGTGCCAATACCTCCGAAAATTGAGGATCGTGCCACGCAAACCTTCATGTGGGAAAAACAGAGCCGTGCCACCGCAAAACTCCTTGTTTGGCCCTTCCTTTGACCGTCTTTGACCATGACCGTTTATGAGTGATTTGGCTGAACTGAGGGGACACGCTCCATGTACATGTCACTTGCAGCTTGCCCATGTGGCCGGTTTCTCCATTGGACACCTGTAACATAGTCTTTAACAAAATGGCTGCGGAAAGTGACAAGTTTCCGCAGCTGTTTGAACAAAATTCTAAATCAAACAGCAGTCATAAACATAGTTAGGAAACCATTTCATAAGCTCTTTTTTAGACTAATATGCAATGATTTGACAGCTTGGTGGATGAATTAAATGGAAAAGAAGGCTGAAAAGGTATATAGGGAAGTGCAGGTTTGGGACTCAACAAACCCTATAACAGAAGAAGAGCAAGAAAATATTCCTTGTGAGACTATGGCTGACAACAGAAATGGTAGAGACGATGATGAAAGAATAGAAGGTACCTTCCCCATCTGAGAGACTAACGGGGACATGAAAATGAAGAACATAAGTCCCTTAGCCTTACCTCATTTCCATGGATTGACCACTGAAGACCCTGATACCTTCCTGTTTGAGTTTGTTGTCCTTTGTCGAACTTATGACTATACAGAAGACGAGCAAAAGTTGAAACTTTTTCCTTCCACCCTCAAGGATGCAGCATTACGTTGGTTCATGGGGTTACCTGGAAATAGTATCACTACTTGGGCTCAGATGTAGCAAGCCTTTAACAACAAATACCAGGATTACTGTAGGTCAAAGGAAACCAAGGGGGAAATCTTTCGGATGACCATGGGAAATGATGAGTCTCTATAGGACTATGAGGAAAGGTTCCAACTTAGTTATAAACGGGCCAGGTGCACACTTGACCCTGAATCTCTAAAGCTGGTTCTGCTTCGAGGAGTCCCTGAAGACCTTCTAGATACCCTTCACATGCTAGCTGGAGGAGATATTTACCAACTACCTTATGAGGATATAAAGACTGTGTTTAGAAACCACTCTAGGGTAGCCTGGAAAAGAGGTAGGGGGAATCCACTTTCAGCTAGTACTACCTTCTCCAATCATGAGCTTGCTAATCAGCTGGAAGACCTCAAAAGTGAGGTGAGGCAGACCATTGCCATGCAACTGGATACGTTCCAAATCCAGCAAAAGAAAGAGGAAGCTGAGAGGGCTTTGGCCATTTCCTGTCCCAGATGTACAAGGAAGCACCCTAAGAACGAGTGTCCATTACACTCAGTGGAGGTATGTTTCGTTTGCGAGGAGAACCACCCTACAAACCAATGCCCAACCTTGCCCAGATTCAAAGCCATGTACCAAGGGACTGAGGCACCCACTGAACCTCTCTACTTCCTCAACCAAAGGCAACCGCATGGACCTAGACCTTACCAGCAGGGGATGCAAGGGACATCCCAATCTTATTATAGCCCCAACCAATCTGATCACATGCCTTCTTGGGGTCCCCCTGCTCATCCTTCTTAGTCTGCACCTCCTCCGTGGTCTTATCCACCTCAATACCATTCTCAACCCACTACTCATTCGTTTCACTCACATGTCCGGCCACAGCCTCAGTGGAATGCACCTCAACCGAGGTGGAGGCCCCAATACAACTCTCCTCCCGCCATTCTGCCTCCACCACTGGCTCAACCACAACCATGAGCTCCTGCTCCTCCAAGACAACCCCAGATGCCTGTCCAGCTGAACCCGAACCCCAACAACCGACAGGCCCAGCAGGTATACACTGGGGAAACAACATGTCCTACCTATGTTGTGGAGATCCAGGAGATCAACTTGCGATCCGGAAAGACCCTTCCAGATCGCCAACCTCCTCCCCCAGAGGACGAGGAGGAGAAACAGGAAAGTGAACCCAAAGCCATTCCACCCTTTCCTGAGCGACTAACAGTAACCACACAACCAAACCCATAGGAGACTGAACTTCTGGGGGAACTAAAACAGTTGTGTGTGAAAATACCCCTTCTCCAGGCCATCAAAGATGTACCGATATACAAAAAATTGATTAAGGAGAAGTGTTTCAGGCACCCAGGCAGGAGAAAGAGAGATGCCTCGACGATCAATGTCATAGGACAATTGTCTGATCTAATGTTGGGGCAAGTAATCTGTCCAAAGTATTTGGACCCTGGGAGTCCTGTAGTTGATGTCCACATCAATGGCACCATTATCCCCCATACCTTGATTGATCTAGGGGCTGCCATTAATGTGATGACCAGGGACACCATGCTTAAACTCAACCTTCAGGGTTCCTTAAGGAAGACTTCGACAGTCCTGCAATTGGCAGATCGCTCCACCGTGACTCCCGAAGGGATTGTGGAGGATGTCTTGGTCTCGGTTGACTCTTGGGAGTATCCTGCGGACTTCTTAGTCCTTCAACCAAAGGCAAAGCTTACTGGATACCCCCTCATTTTGGGAAGGCCTTGGTTAGCCACTACGGATGCTTACATCAGTTGCCAAGCTGGAAACATGACCATCAAAAATGGTCCTATGTCCAAGCAGCTAGTCCTATACCCTCCTGCCCAGCCCCTACTAGAACATGACTTACCGCTCTGGCTGGAAGAAGGAGATGAGGATGAGGTATACTCTGCACCCTTGTGCACCATAGAAACCACCAGGGGAGGTCCTCAAACCGAGGATGATTTGATTGAGAACTTGATCCAAAATCCTCCCCCTGGTGCACTATCCTTGGAAGAGTTGGTGGAAGATACCCAAGCCAGTGCTTTAGTGGACCTATGTGTGACTGATCCAACCACTCCCAGAGTTAAGAATGTGGAGTTTTTCCCTGAAAGAACTTTAAATATCAGCTCCTCTCTCTCTCCCTCTCAGGAAAAGGAGCTATGTAGCCTCTTGACCCGCCATTTGGAGGCTTTTGCCTGGAACTACAAGGAAATGAAAGGAATCCATCCCTCGGTCTGTATCCACCATATTTACATTAAGGAGGACTGTAAATTAGTCAAGCAACCTCAGAGGAGAATGAATCCAGCCCTTAAGGACATTGTTAAAGACGAAGTGCAAAAATTGTTGGATGCAGGATTCATCTACCCCATCTCAGACAGCGAATGGGTTTCCCCTCTGGTGTTGTTACCCAAGAAGAACGAGAAATGGAGAATCTGTGTAGATTACCGAGAACTTAAAAAAGCCACTAAGAAAGACCATTTCCCTTTGCCTTTCATAGATCAGGTGTTGGATCGACTGGCAAGGAAGAAGTTTTTCTCTTTCCTAGATGGGTTCAGCGAGTATAACCATATCCAAATCAGCCCGGAAGACCAAGATAAAACCACCTTCACCTGTCCTTGGGGTACCTTTGCCTACCGAGTCCTTCCCTTTGGGCTATGCAATGCCCCTGCCACTTTCCAGAGAGCTGTATTGAGCATCTTTGCCGAGCTGGTTCATGATTCGGTGGAAATCTATATGGATGACTTTACTCCTTCGGGTCTAGCTTCCAAGAAGCCTTGTCCAACCTGGGAAAAGTTTTAAGCAAGTGCATTGAGATGAACCTGTCCCTCAGCCCTGAAAAATGTGAATTCCTGATGATTGAAGGGACTGTGTTACGTCATACCATTTCTCGCCAAGGATTACAGGTGGATCCTAATAAAATTGCTATCATCCAAAGGGTCCCACTTCCTCAAAAGGTAAGGGATGTTCGGAGTTTCCTAGGCTTAGTAGGATATTATAGAAGATTCATTAAAGAATTCAGCAAGCTAGCCTTGCCTTTGTTTGGACTCTTAGGAAAAAATGTTGATTTTAAATGGACTGACGATCGTCAGAGGGCTCTAAATGAGTTGAAGGATAAGTTAGTGTCCGCCCCAATTTTTTGAGGCCCAAACTGGGCCCTACCGTTCCACATCCACACTGATGCCTCGAACAAAGCTATAGGGGCAGCCTTAGGACAAATTGAGGAGAAACTCCCATATGCCATATACTTCGTCAGCAAAAACCTGTCCAAGGAAGAAATGAACTATACTGTAATCGAGAAAGAGTTCCTGGCCGTAGTCCATTCCCTAAACAAGTTCAGACACTACATCACTGGTTATCAAACATTTGTGCACACTGATCATGCTGCGATTAGATATTTAATGAATAAGCTTGATGTGAATGCTCGTATTATTAGATGGTTACTTTTGTTGCAGCAGTTTGATTTGACTATCGTTGACAAACCAGGTAAAGAAAATGTTGTTGTTGACTTCTTGTCTAGATTGGATTTGCCTGCAGGTGAAGAAGGAACAGTGGATGATCTCAGTACTCTCTCCATGGATTGCTGATATAGCAAATTACTTGGTTTCAGCACAGTTCCCTCCGCATCTGTCCTCAAAAGAGAAGAGCAGAATTGTAAGGAAGAGTGCCCCGTTCACATGGATCGGGGGCAACTTGTTTAAGCTTGGTCCAGATCAGATCTTGAGACGTTGTGTTAGGGAGGAGGAAGTCTTTGACATTCAAAATTCTACAGGCAGGCTACTATTGGCCTACTCTCCATCAGGATGTCAGAAGATATGTCAGCCAGTGTGACCGATGTCAGAGGATGGGGAAACCGACTCCAAGAGATGAAATGCCTCTCCAACCTCAAGTGACCTTTGAGCCATTTGAGAAGTGGGGCATGGATTTTGTGGGTCCTATCAACCCTCCTTCAAAACAATGGTCTTACATCATTGTGTGCACCGACTATCTGACCAAGTGGGCAGAAACAAAGGCAATCAAAGCAGCAATAGAAGAAAAGGTGGCTGAGTTTTTGAGGGAAAATATCTTCTACAAGTTTGGCTACCCAAGAGAGTTAGTCATTGATCAAGGAAGCCAATTCACCTCCAACCTGATTCAATATTTGCTCGCTCATCACAAGATCAAGCACAATACTTCCACCCCCTATCATCCTCAAGAAAATGGGCAGGTGGAAGTCACTAATCGAGCATTGGAAGGGATTTTGACCAAGATTGTGAGCAGCAGTAGAAAGGATTGGGCAGATTGCCTGGTTGAGGCCACCTGGGCCTACAACACCACTTGGAAGACCACAACCGGTTTCACACCTTATGAGCTAGTCTACGGGAAGAAAGCTTTGTTGTCCATAGAGTTCGAGTACAATACATTGAGGGTGGCAGCTCAGCTGGACCTAGATCTCAGCCATGCTCAACGTGAGAGATTATTGCAGCTGAATGGGTTAGACGAACAAAGAATGCAGGCCCTCCTCCACTCAGAAGTAGTTCAACTCCAGAGGAAGATATGGCATGACCGGCACCTTAATGAGAAGCAATTCCAGCCGGGAGATTGGGTGCTGCTGTATGACTCAAGATACAAGGATTTCAAAGGGAAGCTGAGGACAAGATGGTTAGGACCATATATAGTGGAGAAATGTAACGATAATGGTTCTGTCCTTATCTGGACCATTGATGAAGAAGCCATCTCCATGCTCGTCAATGGGCATCGACTAAAGATCTACAGGAAACCTCTTTCGAGGCAAGAGTTCATCGAAACTGTGGAAAAATCAGTGCTGGTAATAGAGAAGGGTTCTGCCTCTGTTTTGGCCACACCCTGAGCATCATCATAAAAAATAAAAAATAAAAGAAAGAAAAAATACAATAAAAAAGATCCTTGGGTGAAAACCTCTCCGAGGCGCCCAAGGCAGATGGTAGGGGTGAAAACCTCATTGAGGCGCCCCTGCTGTCTCTCTGAAAAAGAATTTGAATAAAAAGACCCTTGGGCGAAAACCTCTCTGAGGCGCCCAAGGCAGATAGTAGGGGTGAAAACCTCATTGAGGCGCCCCTGCTGTCTCTTTAAAAAAAAAAAAGAGAGAAAAAGAAAGAAATAAAAAAAGAGAGAAAGAAAAAGAAGGAAGAAACAGAGAGAAAAAAACAAGTTTAATCCTTGGAAATTGTTGCTGGTTGCAGGAACACAATGCAGAAAGGGGGCCTCCCAACACTAGGACAAGGGTCCCTACCAAGTTACCAGGCATCCTCACATCCACTCCCTCCATGACCACTCATTTTTTTTAGGGTTCGGACACAATCTAGTCGTGGTTCAACCTTCTACAGGAAGCTACTGGACTTTCTACAGGAAGTTCTATATTTTTGCAGGAAACATCTTGTAGAGCCTTTGGGCAGGCCAGAATCGATTATGGAGAGGGATTTGAAGCTTGAAGTCTATTGAGGAGGCATGCAACGACTCTTTTCTTCCATCTTCCACTTGTTTCATCTCCTTTCACCACCATTGCCACCATCTAGTTGAATATACCCGCACAGTCATACCAGAACCCTATTTTCTCAGATAAAAAATTGTTTTTTCAAGTGAAAAATAAAGCATGCAGAGGCCCACACACTTTACCTGTCAAGGCACCCTCAGGACCCTTCATCCGTGAACGCAACTTTGTTTGTTTCAGCATGCACCCCAGGAGGAGAAACGACTATAGGATGTCCTACAGGAATCCTGTAGCAACTGATCCAGTTGGAGCACATACCATGGAGACACCAACAGCTCACATCAAACGAAGCCGGTGCATGCAGCATTCACCACCAGAGAGTCGGGTCTCAAGGTCTTGGAACCAGCATCAGCCAATGGAAGAGGAGCTCCAGCACCCGTGCGCGAAGCAACAGCAAGCAAATCCAACATTCCTCGTCTTGAAGCCTGAAAAAAACGTCCACGACCGCACAGGTAAGTGCCTAACCTTATTCGTCGAATTACATGAACTATACTCTAAAATTTGGATGACTGTGAGAATGGGTGGATTGAACAAGGTTGGTGGCCATTCAACTGGCCACCCACAGCCAGTCATATGGCCTTGTAGGATATGAATGGGCTTGGTTATGCCAAAAAGACGGGCAGTTGACACGCGGGAAGTATCCAGTCGGGGAGAATTGGTAGTATGACAGAAATGGCGGCAGTGAATGCAGAGGGAAGGATTCTGCGGTCAGAGACACGCCGAGGAATGATGGCTGTGATGTCGGCCAACAGATTGGCCTGGAATGCTCACCCCCGCGCCATGAATTCCGCAGCATTTCAAATTGGCCGGTCAAATAACTCACAGTAAACCACTGCCATTCACACTTGCAACCGTTTTTGCAGCCGAGTACGTGTCCTCCTCCTCTGCAAGTTGTTAGCCGAGCTTCTCGGTCTGTTCCAACGTCCTTCCGCAGTCCAGAACCACCGTAACGTCCTCCTGAAGCTGAGAAAGCTTTCTACAGGAAGGTGCGCTATAGGAAGCCCGACATTACGAAGAAGCTTGGACTGTTCACGTCGAGGGTGGAAATTCTCAGAGAGGTAGGCCCGAACATACCTTTCTGTTATAGACAATTTTGTGCCTTGCAGCAACAAGCACGAATTGTCAATAATCCAAGGGATCCAAAGTTCCCTAAACATGATGTTCCTACCCCTAGAGGAACAAGGTCAGCAAACCAACAGCTCTCAGATCAGTTCTCCACCTGAAAACACTCAAAAACAAGCAATCCTGAAATCAAAGCAGGTGCTCCACTGGGTTTCTGCGCTGAAACACAACTGCTCCATGGTGTACCTGCGTTGCAAAGCAGGCAGAACAAAGCCCACCTGCGTTGGGCGAGTTTGGACATGTGGCAGAGTGAGTCATAGCTTTGGAATCTTCCAAAATTGACACTTGGATCAGGTATTTCACCTTGTGATGAGTCAGAGGCTTTGTTTCTCCAAGTGGAAGCAAGGTTCACCAAGTGGACTCAAGAACTGAAGATCAACTAAAGATTAACTGAAGAGAGAGAGGACACAAGGCAGCTACACATCAGTTGCAAGCTGACTCATCCTTTCTCAATTCATCTATATATTGAGCTCTCTCCTATGAGCTCAGGAGGCTGGAATTTTGTGCAAAGTAATGATATGCTGTTGGTTTCACTCTTGAGTTATTGGGTGATTGTTTGAGAGAGGTGAAGAAGAGCAATTCTTTCTGCTGGGAGGTGTTGCTAGGTTGGAGCCTGCAATGGTTGTAATCCTCTCAGAACCTTTATTTCTTCATTAATAAAAGCTATTGAGGTTCTTCTATGTGCTTTTGTTCAATTATATATTGTGATGATTGCATGTTTGGTTTACACTAATCCATAAACCAGTCATGATTGCATGCCTCTTGTAGTTTCCTTCTTTGTCATTGTGCAGGATCTCATTGTAGCTGGGCGAGCAGAAGGACAAAGAGCTAGGAGCAAGCGGCCAAAGAGGGGAGTTTGGATTCGACATTAAGCGCAAGGCAACGGTTAGTGCTTCCTCCATTCTCTTTTGCTTTCATAAAGAAGTAAACTTTCATTAGTTTGTTTTACAGTTGTTGCTAAGGAACTGTCACCCTTAGAGTGGGTTAGGGTCATCCGAGTCGGATACTTTTCCCTACAACAAACTGGCGACTCCGCTGGGGATCGTATCCGTTTGATTGTGTTTGTAGTATCTTTGCTATTCATTTCCTGAACAAAAGAGTACCAAATCGAAAAGCTTTTGACTATATCAAAAGCGAAGTAGAGGGGCAGCTACTCTTGCTCTTTGTCTGAGCAGATTCATGATTTGAAGAGCTGATCTACAAAGATCCTTGTAAGCTCTTAGTGATAGCTTTGCACCTTCTAAATCATCCCTTTGATTATGCTTGACTGAATGCTTCTGATTTGAGCAAAAACCGTGCATTTTTGAGAAAATTATGACCCGGAAACTGTGAAAACGCAACTCTCGTTTTCCAAAGCAGGTAGTACACAGGCTACCTACTTTGCAACGCAGGTCCCGAACTAGCTACCTGCGCTGAGAGCCATTTTGACTGTGCAGAGCCTGCGTTGACCCAAATTTGCTTAGTGCATTTGGGGTTTCCTCTTTTCTCGTGCCTGTTTTCACTTAGTTTTGCTGCTAAGTGTCAGTCTTGTGCCTGTTTTGAAACCAATATTACTTGCCATCATTCTGCCTCTGTTATATAACGAAATTGTACTTGTTCTTTGTATTTCTTGCTCATTTACAATTTCCCATAACGAAAAGTAAACTAGTCATGCTTTTGGCCTCTTAGATCTGAACCTGTGTTAGGCGTTTTGCTGGTCTAAAGAGTTAGCTTGTTTGCTGTCCATAGCTGGTTAGTCATTTTACTTTCGTTCATATGGTTTGATTTCATGTATTTCCAGTGATTAAGCAAGTGAATCTTAAGGTGTCTTTTGATTTTGGACAAACTTGTTTACTTTCGCTTTAAATCGAAATCAAAGTTATATAACCACTTTCTTTTTGTATCCATCCACATTAAGAAAGGGAAAAGAAATTACGTGCATTGTGCATTTTGCATTTGAAAAAAGTTTGCATGATGATTTAGGAGAAAGTGCATTAGTTTGTGCTGTATGAACTGTGTGAAAAGAATTTGCTTTTCTTCTCCCCCAGTAGTTAAGATTTTCATCAATCAAAAAGATTTGAAAAAGCTTGCTTCTCATCTTAGGCTGCATTTAGGAATTTGTCATATACATCTCGTGGTGAACCTTGAAAGGAAAACTTTAAAAAGATCAACTTAAAATATACTGAATGAACCTAACAACGCATTTGAAACATAACGCAAACATCTAGAGGTCTAGGTAGAGACGTGTTCCGGCGTCGTTAAACATAGTGACTGTCGATCTCTACGAAGGTGGGTGATTCCTCCTGAGAGTCGGTGGCACTAATATGGACTTGTGCTCCCACGTACCGTCGCGTATATATTGGGAGACCCCTATAGGAAATTATCCTTTATCCATAGGAAGCCGTGTCGACCGCCCTACTGATCGCGATGCAGTGAACACAGCATTCACGAAGATCGACCACCCGTACCGTAAAACGTATTCTGTGGTTTCGCGAAAGGTTTGGCACACCCTCTGCCTAGATCTCCAGAGTAGTTTCTTTTGGCCCTTTTCAAACTCTATAACTGAAAAGGTCCAACCGAGCATTTGTCACTTCAGGCTCGTTAATACATTGAAGGCGACTAGAGTCATCTTTAGCTTTTTCTCGACTCTTAAAACATGAAAAAGCAAAGTTATGTTTAAAAGCGTCTAATAAAATTCATTCAAATCGGAAACACAAATTTTCCCCTTTATATTTTAGTTGATCGAGTAATCCGCAATTGTGGAAGAAAGTCAATTGAATATCCGTCGTTCTCGGAGGCTTGCGAGTCAACCGTCTTTGTCTCCGGAATCGAAAACAATCCGGACAAAGCGAGCTCGTCGAACCAGTTCAAAATCTCCTTTAAAAGTTAGGACAAGCGTTCCAACAACATCTGAGATTCTGGTCACTCCAAACATTTCCGGAAACCCTGCCTCTATAGAAGAAGTTCAATCGCCACAGAGGGACAGTAATACTGATCCTAGTCTGGGGGCAAATACTTGTATGACTGAACCAGTTCCATCTGTAACCGGTCCAGAGAGTTTTGTTCCTCAAACATCCGTCGCGGTCGATACAACCCCTTCTTCGGCACCGGAAATCTTTTACGGACCTGACGGTCTTCCTCTTCCACCTGGCCTGATTGCGATAGAGGAAATTATAGAAGAACCGCAAGTATCCACTCCAAGGCAGTTTGGAGTAGGGGTCGCTCTATTTCCTGCTACAACAGAAGTTTGTCCATCACCAGTGGAAGTTCCTGTAGAATCACTAGGTGATCAATTGGATAGACTAAAAATGACTGAACAACCGTCGACATCTAGGACTGTGTCGAATGACACAGCGACGGCAGAATTACCTGCTGCAAATCCAACAATGTTCGCCGGCATACCATCTGTCCCAACTAGCTCGCAGTCGCTAGAAGGAGTCCAGCAAGAGACTATCTCGACAGTATGGTCTGTTCCTGTTTGTTCCGGAGTAATGTCTGGTAACTCTCATGGTGAGGCTCATCAAATTGACCCTTTTGGGAATCTAATTAGGCCATCCAGTCCTCCAAGGCAAGCAGTTGCCTTGAGTTCTGGGTTGCTACCGTATGGGGGGCAGTACCCATACGGGAGCTCTCAACCTTATTCAAGTTATGGCGGAATTGCAACGAGTAGTTGGGTACCTGTGCTATCCCAGCCACCGAGAGTTGTATATTCCATGCAACAGTGTGTACCTGTGACAAACATCCCAACTACACTGGCTATTGTGACCGTGTCGCAAGTTCAAACAATGCCTGTTGTGTGTCAACCTCAGATTGCTCAGGTTCTCATGCAACAGCCACTTGACCCTGCGACCCAACCACAATCACCTACTGGTGGGACAACACAAGTACAGTTGGGTACAGCTACCCCACATCTTGGTCCAATGGTTAGTGTAGCGCAACAACCCATGGTGTCGCAACCGTGGATAATGCAATACCAACAGCCGCAATTCCAACAAGTGTACCAAGGTTCTGAACAGCAAATATTTGCGAATACCGGACAACCATATATTCAAAATGGTCAAAATCAACCACTTTATAGTGGTCAAGTCCATCAACCGTATTCATCATACCAACATCAACTCCATTATGCTGGTATGCAAAGACCGACTGTTCAGGCGATTCCATCGTATCCTGGTTACGCTTCACCTAACTTGAATCAGCAATTACCATTCGTGGCGACTTTAGAGTTGCCTGATTTACATCGGTTAACAAACGATCCAATTGCTTACGCCCCTTGGTGGCCAGTGATTCCACACAAACTCCCATCCGACATTCCTAAATTCAATGGAAATCCAGGTGAAGACCCGTCGAATCATGTGATGACATTTCATCTATGGTGTTCGTCGAACACTTTGAATGACGATTCGATAAGGCTTCGCCTCTTTCAGAGGACATTGACAGGTCCAGCGGCAAAATGGTATATAGAATTGCCTAGAGCTTCGTTCGACAATTTTGGCTCCCTTGCCACGACATTCTTGACCCACTTTCAATTACCAATAAGGTACGAAACGGGAACAGAGATATTGACTAACTTCAAACAGACAACCGCGACTCATATATCAGATCATATACATGAGTGGCGACGTCGACGAAGAATGGTTAAAACGTATGTTCCTGATCAGCTTTTAGCTGAGTGGTTTATAAAGTCATTACTTCCGGCGATAACGGAAGATGTAGCAAAGGGAGGAGTCGTAACAGAAGAGCAGGTTATCGCTCGTGCACAATACTTGGATTTAGTATATACTCAGTCCGGCACGCTCTATGACAAAATACCAGACGCCCCTAGACCAGAGTTTTCAATCCCTCCTCCTCCTAAATCAAACAGTGACTCTCATGCCGGCGATGGCGTGATTGGCACGGCAAACACGAATCCGAAAAGGACCAATCAAAAGAAGGCCCGTAAGGATTCGAATCAAAATGCGCATGAAGAAGTTCTTGCTTCGGAAGTAAATGCCGTATCGACAGATAAGGGCAAAGAAACCTATCAACCAGGAAGCAAGAAGAATCAAAACAAAGGGAGGAAGAATAAACAAAGTGGGTCATCCCCTAAGAAAAATTCTTCAAACCCTCCTGGGAATAGGAAACGGTTTCCGTGTCAAATATGCGATGACAAAGATCACTACACTAAGGATTGCCCATTAAAAGCTGAGCTAAAGAGGTTCTTTAAAAGTCCTCATACCTCAACTGTGTCAAGTGATCAATTTCCTAACCCAGGTCAAAATCTGGTTGATAGTGGAAACGCTTCCCCGTCCCAAGTACTTATGTTGTCGATTTCGAAACAGCAAAATGATGCTTTGATTTCGACAAGGAACAAAGATTATGGGAATCCACAGGTGTCGAACGATAAAGGGACAGATCAACCTAGCAGTTCGACGACAACTTCAGCAGAAGTTGTACCCCCCATCACACATGAATTAACAATAAAACCGCCAAAGGGAGTAGTACACAAGTCGACATTCAATCCTCGTGCCAGAGCGGCACAGCATTACAACATAGTAGAAGATTTAGCGCAATCGCCATCTGCTATGTCGACTCTTGAGGTATTACAGCATTGCCCATCCCAAAGGCAGGCATTGTTATCAGCAATTGGTGGGGTGGATCCTAAAGATTCCAATCTGGTATCCTTTGATCACAAAGGGTATGATCCTCAGTTGCCGGCTCAATTAGCTTTCCTCGTCCAAGTGAAAGCCCTCAACAAAACAGTTCATAGAACGATTATTGATGAGGGAGCATCGACATGTATTATGTCGATGAGTTGCTGGAAAACTTTAGGATCTCCAACCTTGTCGCGATCATCGACAACATTAAAAGCATTCGACGGGAGGATATATACCCCTTACGGTATCCTTAGTAACCTGAAGGTTGAACTAGGGGGAAAAACAGTAGAAATAGATGTTGAAGTCATCGATGGCAATCTTGACTATAACATCCTACTCGGAAGACCATGGATTTATGCCATGCAAGCTGTTGTGTCGACTTATTTTAGGAAGATCGCATTCCCCTTTGAAGGAGGGATTACGGTCGTCGATCAACAAAACTTCCTCCCTAATGGTTCACAAGTTACAGGAAGCGTTCCCATGATCCATGGCAGCGACCGGTCGATTCAAGACATTGGAGTAGGTCTGTTGAAAGACCCCACTATGATGGGAACTTTCGCGCTACCACCTCCTATATGCATAGGAAATGTACCATTTGTAGCAACATGCAATATGGTATCCACCTTGAAAGTCACAGATGGCAGAGTCGCTATGGATCATGCAATGGTTTTGCCACCAAGCCCCATTGAAATATTGTAGCAATCAATGTTTCATGCATGGGAGGCAAACCCAAATCAACGCTCGTCTAGCATTTGGGTAGATAGATCTAGGGAATATGGTACCCCATTAGATCCTTGGTCGAAAGTGCATGGGACTGACGAAGGAATCTTACAATCAATGATGATTGAGGAGGCACCATGGAATGATCACCACCATCGTTCCCTTCTTCCAGAATACGAAGAAGATACTCAGAAGGATCTTTACCACCCTTCGGTCTTTGAATTCCTAACAAATACTGTAAACACAGTGGATTCCGAGCGAAACTTATCAAATATCGAAGAGACTATAGCCATAAATATCTCGACAAAACCTGATGTTGTAGAGAATATTCATGTTGGCAAAGGTTGTTCCCCTTCAGAACTGAAAATATATAACGCTCTTTTTCGTGAATTTAGAGATGTCTTTGCTTGGTCATACGATGAAATGCCAGGCATCGACTCGAGTATCGTTGAACATGAAATCAAAATGTATCCTGATGTCAAACCAGTAAGACAACGGCTTCGACAGGTGCACCCTAAGAAAGCCGCTGCCATTAAAGCAGAAGTTGAGAAACTTCTCCATGCTGGATTCATCTACCCGGTTCCTCTAACCGATTGGGTATCGAATATTGTCCCTGTTATGAAGAAACAAGGGACGATAAGAGTGTGCGTCGATTATAGGGATGTAAACCAAGCTTGTCTGAAGGACAACTACCCTACACCCTTCATCGACCAGATAATTGATGAATGCGCCGGATGTGAAATCTTTTCCTTTATGGATGGATTTTCCGGGTATAATCAAATAAATATCCGCCCACAGGACCAGTCAAAGACTGCATTTATATGTCCGTGGGGCACGTTCGCTTATCAAAAATTACCCTTTGGCTTAAAGAACGCAGGGGCGACTTTTCAGAGGGCTATGAATTACTCCTTCCATGACATCAAGAGCATCGTTCAACCATATCTCGACGATCTTCCAGCTCATTCACGAAAGTGGACTGATCATCCGCAGCATTTAAGAGCGATATTTTTACGTTGCCGACACTACAAGATAAGACTCAATCCTCACAAATGTGTGTTTTGCGTTGGTTCTGGACGTTTACTTGGATTTGTAGTCTCTAAAGATGGGATTCGTCTCGACCCCTGTAAGGTTCAGGCAATCATTAATTTGCCTCCACCTTCGAATTTGCTTCAGATTCAGAAACTCCAAGGGAAAGCAAACTTTCTGAGGAGGTTCATTCCAAATTACGCAGAACTTGCTAAAGGTTATACACGTCTTTTGAAAAAAGATGTACCCTTCGATTGGGACCAGGTTGCGCAAGCTTCCTTTGACGCTTTGAAAGAGTCCCTAGTAAAAGCATCATTAATGTACGCCCCAGATTATCTTAGGGATTTTAACCTGTATCTAGCTGCAGCAGATACAACCATTGCGATGGTTTTAGTACAAGAAGTCGATGGAGTTGAACATCCTGTATATTATTTAAGTAAAAACTTAAATGATACAGAAAGTAAATATTCTTACGTTGAAAAGCTAGCGCTCGCTGCTGTTCAAGCGGTACAGAGATTTCGGCATTATATCCTCTTTAGGAAAACTACCATTCTGTCAGATTGCAACCCCATGACTTATATACTGTCGCGACAGTTGCTGGGGGGCAAATATTCCAAATGGATAGCAATCCTTCAAGAGTTTGATCTGGAATTTGTGAAATCCAAGTCAAAGAAAGCTCTAGTATTCGCGGAATTATTATGCGATCTCCCATCATCGTCCAACGACGAGACTTCCAAAGAGTCTATAGTGGACGAGACTTTATTTCTGATATCTGCAAGTGATGAATGGTATGGAGATATAATTATCTATCTCCAAACCCAAAAGTTTCGGCCTGACACCTCTCACTCCGAACAGAAACGTATACGTTACCAAGCAAAAGACTACATGATCGTCGGTGATACTCTTTACCGTCGTGGTATCGATACCGTTCTGAGGAGGTGTCTCACCCATGAAGAAGCCGAAAAAGCCCTGAATGAGTGTCATTCAGGCGCGTGTGGGGGGCATCAATCAGGTTTCGCTACAGCCCAAAAGATATTAAGAGCAGGATATTTTTGGCCAACAATGTTCAAGGATTGCATAATCGCAGTCCGAAGTTGCCATTCCTGCCAAATCTTTGATAGCAAAACCAGAAGACCACCCGCACCACTACAACCAATAGTTGCGGTTGGGCCTTTCGCCAAATGGGGCATCGATTTCATGCAATGTAACCCCACCTCGACCGGGGGGCATGGGTATATTATAGTCGCAGTTGACTATTTTACCAAATGGGCCGAGGCGATGCCTACATTGGACAATACCGGTGAAACAGCTGCCCTATTCTTTTTCAATCATGTAGTCGCCAGGTTCGGTGTACCCCAGGCTATAGTTACAGATCATGGATCGCACTTCCGCAATCACATGATGGTCGAATTAGCTGCCAAACTAGGGCTATCACACGACAGCTCTACTCCGTATTATCCACAAGCCAACGGACAAGTTGAAGCAATCAACAAGGTCCTGAAGCGTATGTTGCAGAGGATGATCGGAGTTCATAAAAGAAGATGGCACCTAATCCTGTATGCAGCCTTATGGGCCTACCGAACCTCGGTAAGAAACGCGACCGGTTTCACACCTTTTCAATTGGTGTACGGTCTAGAAGCAGTCTTACCGATCCAGTGTGAAATTTCGTCACTTAAACTCGCAATTGATCTCCTCCCCGGAACTTCGGAAGAAGAGGCTCGTTTCATGGAATTAATCCAATTGGATGAAACCCGTCGTGATGCCGCTTTGGCTAACGAAGCCCATAAGAAACGAGTCAAGGCTCAGTTCGACAAAAATGTCAAACCCCGTGTCTTCTCAGAAGGTGATTTGGTCTTGCTTTATGACCAAGAATCCGATAAATTAGGAGCAGGTAAATTCAATTCCTTATGGATGGGCCCCTATATTGTTAAAAGAGTATTAGCAAAAGGAGCCTACGAGTTAATAGATTACGACGGAATTCCACTGGCACAGCCCCGGAACGGACTGTACCTCAAGCGTTACTATGCTTAAATAGTAACCTGCGTGCTTTTGTTATATTTTGTTTTCGCCAAAGTTCTTACTCTGGTTGAGTGATTCCCTTTTTGCATTCGTTGCAGATGTCAAACCTCGTGGAGACATGTGTTGGATATGCCGACGGAACAAGTCGTAGTTCGCGAAACCTATCCTCCGCAGCGTGGGCCATTTTTAATCCAAATGGCAAGTTAGTAAGTTTCAGAGGCATATGTATTGGGCAATCAACGAATAACATTGCTGAATATAGCGCGTTGATTGAACTACTCTCTGATGCCATCGCACGAGGCATACGCCGACTAATTGTCAGGCTAGACTCACAGCTCGTAGTACTACAACTCAATGGTATATATTCTGTTCGTAATCCAGCTATTTATCGCATGTTCCTAAGAGTAAAGATCTTGGAAAGACGATTTGATTCAATTCAATATCAACATATTTCAAGAAATCTAAACACATTAACAGACTCATTAGCGAACTATGTGTTAGACAGACATTTGCAACATTTATAAAGGACACGTCATAAAAATTGTACATATGAATCATCCAAAACAACCAGAATAAGACTCGAAAATCAAAATATATATAAACTGTTCATAAAGTTCACACATGATGTTCTGCAACCAAGACAAAATTGGTCATATGACCTAAAAACTCAAAATGCTAGGGGGCACCCTAGCCTAGTGATGCTCCTGATAGTAAGCCACGGTATGTGCGATCATGCGCAGAAGACGGGTCCATCGTCTAGGTACGCCGATAGTATGCTGCTGCATCGGTAAAGGTAACTCGTCAACCTGTACATCCGGAAGACCACGGGTAAGGTTCTCAACCTGCCCCTGCACAGCTGTAAGGGTCTCTGTGTCGCTAAGATCACGGATAATAACTCTCCGAGCAGGTTCCTCTGCCGGAACAGTAACAGGTGGCCTCGGACGAAATGCCGGACGAACAGGACCGACATCTGCAAGCGCACATGAGTTTAATTAAAGTCTTGAAAGAATAAAGCACAAGAACATTATGAATGAAAACGATGAACAGTAGTATGGTTGAAGTTCTTACCAGTAGCATCCCACTGAGCACCGTCTGGCAGTACCATATCCGGATCGCCCCGGAAATCCATACCAACATATGGGAACTCGGAAAAAGCCATCTCCTGGCGGTCGAACCACCTAAAGAAAGCAGCATTGAAAGAAATCTGGGATTGACCGGCATGCCTGGACATGTGATCAACCCATCGCTGCATACGTGGCTCGGTAGGAGAAGGCACTCCGAGATCAATGTACTGAGGTTGCATCAGAGGGATCTTCTCCAAGGCAAAGGCAGTCAGAATTGAACCAAAACCAAAGTTCTTCAGCTTCCCGTCCTTCACCTTGTTCAATTGATTTTTCATCTGACTAAGCACTGCATCACTCCAGTTGAAGATTTTCGGTTGGAGGCATTCCAAGGCGTGCTGCATGTGAGACCTGTTGGCAACATGTAAAGATGCGCTACCGGCCATCCTACCAAGAGTATACAGAATGGACCTGAGAGGCCTGCTAGTAACATCACGGATAACCACCTTGCCGTCTCTGCTCGGCTGGGATCCCTCCCTGCAATACT
This sequence comes from Pinus tabuliformis, assembly GCA_031772625.1. Lineage (NCBI taxonomy): Eukaryota > Viridiplantae > Streptophyta > Pinopsida > Pinales > Pinaceae > Pinus > Pinus tabuliformis. The sequence continues at coordinate 242,869,920 of CM062815.1, forward strand.
GGCGAACATAATCTCTCATGGAATCATTCCCCCGAACTGTACCTGATAAAGAAATGGGAGCACCCCGCCTTGACAGGCCAGTCAAGAAGTAAATATCTGTCACAGTCAATGGAATGGGTTTGTTCCTGATCTGGAATACTTGGTTAACAGGATCCCAAGCATCAAGTAAATACTGTAGTAGTGAAATCTGTGCTCTCATGCTAGAGATACGGAAAAACTTCAGTAAACCACAGTCTCGCAATGCGCCCACCGTAACAGGATCATGAAGGGCAATCATATCTTCTTCTTCGTGTTCTCGTTCTCGCCATGTTAGGGCCATCTTGCTCAAGAATCCCTGCAAAACAAACAAGAGGATGAGTCAGCTCCTGAAATTGATGAAAAACTGGCGAAAATTTCATCAAAAACTGTGAAAAATTGTTGCTTTTATGCCCCAAAGCAGGTGCCCAGTGTACTACCTGCGTTGGGGGACAAGCTGCCTTCAAGCAGCTTGAATCCCAACGCAGGTTTCGAATAGGGTACCTGCGTTGATCAGGGGGCGCCCTGGCAAAACCCCAGAGGCTCAACAAAGCAGCAAAACAGGCATAAAACAGGAAAATGAAACCATGAAAATGAAGAGCTAAGGTTTAGCTCCTACCTGGTCCGAACGGCGCCGAAAATCGTCCGCAGAATCCTCCGGAATCAGCTGGTGAAAATCGAGGGGAAAGAGGCTCCTCCAAAGCTCCAACAAGCAAAATGCAAATGAAATGGTAAAATGAGAGGTAAAACCCTTTTTATTTGCTTTCTTACGTAATTCAAGGTAGATATTGTAAGTTAATCTCATTTTCAAGTAAATATTACCCATTTCTAACTAGTTTGTTGCAGCAAATGGAAAATGCAGTGCTATCAATGAAAAAGAGAAGCTAATTGTGGTAAAAATCAAAAGTAAACCATATATCGAGCAGTTTTTGTGCAGAAGTTCATGCTCGTTAAAAAATAAACGTAGATTGTGAGCAATCTTTCCCTAGCAGTTCAAGCTCACGCATAAAAAATGAACCGGTAAACAACCTCGAGAAATGTAACCTTTGAAAGCCATATTAAAAGCCCTTGGTCGTGTTTATATGCCATCACCTCCATCTGTTCATTTGGCCAATCGTTCACCTCCATATGTTTGTTTACCCATTTTGAGGAACAGCTGCGAAGAGTGATTTCACTTAGCCATCCTTGTGACACTGCCATGATTGGAGAATTCCAACCTGTACCTGGAATCTGCTGCTATCCCTGTTCATCACTCGTTCCTCAAAAGACGAGTCTTCTTTGAGCTCTTTTCACTGACTCGTAAAATATGAAAAGTTTGCCGAGTTTTGGCCTTCCAGCTCGTTAAAGCGACCGGAAAGCTATCCCTCCTCTAGATTTTAATCTTTTTGGACCTGAGGGATTATTGCACAAAAAGATCGAGCGCTTGTTTTGTTCGGCTCGTTAAAGAAACCGAAAATTCATCCCTTCTGTATTGTTTTATACTTTTTCGGACTTAAGGGATTAGATGACGAAAAAGGAATTTTGGAGTTAACTTTTCGTGCCTTTTCAGACTCTCTAAAAATGAAAAGGACCGAGTTTTCCTTGTCGTTAGACTCGTTAAAATGATTAAATAGCGACAAACTTGTCTTTAGACGAGAACGAGTTTCCCTATCGCTAGGCTCGTTAAAACATAGCGATGGGCTTGCCCGAAGGGCAGGTTATAGAACAAGCATATGTTATCCTCCTCAAGCTTGACAAAAATAAAGAGGTACTGGTCAGCAATGACTGGGGAAAAATTGGGAGAACCTCACAGTATTAATGGTAGCAAGTCGCTCTTGAACATGACACTTTGTCCTCCGTCCGCTTCGGGTTGGGTTGTTTCATTCACCGATCGCAGAATCATGGTCCTCGCCACACCATCCACAATTGGGGTAATGCTACCAATCCATCACATCAGTGTCGTTATATGTTCAAAAGATGTGGTTCTGTAAAGAGTCAACCCTGTTCCACCCACTGCCATACATTATCCTTCATCCACTTCATGACCGCCACCCTGAATCATACGTCACAGTTTGTTTTCACCTCATCATTATCACTAGCTCCATTCCGTGTCACTGATGTGGGATTCATTAAGGCCCTCCTTTGACGGATCGCTCCTTGTCGACATCAGCTCATTATCCAAGGAGTTGATCTAGGAACACCCCCCTCAGTACTTTGAAGCTTGCATGCCTCAATGGCAAGTTTCTCACTTCCGGCGACAGGTATACATTAATGACCTTCGACCAGAAGATTTTGCATGGTGGTCGATGCCAAGTCCTTTATTCCCACCATGTAGATTGTACTGCCGTACCTTGAGGGTCATCATCCTTATCGGTGATTCCTCTCGCGCTTGTTAACGGTTTACATTATTGACCGGTAATCAAGCGATGTCTTTCCATGTTCGACTTCAAGAAATTCTCACATGGATCGACTTGTACATCAAGTGAAGATCGGAAGAGATTGAAGACCCCGGATCTAGTTTCATCCATCCGGGCTGTGATATATATTCAGGACATAAAGACATTTGATATGTACATCATTGCAACAGATGATTATCCTTCTCAAAAGATGATAAATTCGGCAGAGAATTATCAGTGAAGGATGATAAATTCGGCAGAGAATTATCAGTCTAGCATTAGACGATCGTCTGTTCTATGTACCAAAATGTATTTATAAAGCTGAGCATGGGAATACCCGCCTCAGCTAGATCATGAAAAATGTATGAAAAATAATGTATTGTATTGTATCTTATTACAGGACACTTCTCAGCAGATTGAATGAACTTCGGATCCTCTCAATAAAGCATTTCACCCGATAAACGACCTCATACTTTAGGGGGCATCTGTTATAGACAATTTTGTGCCTTGCAGCAACAAGCACGAATTGTCAATAATCCAAGGGATCCAAAGTTCCCTAAACATGATGTTCCTACCCCTAGAGGAACAAGGTCAGCAAACCAACAACTCTCAGATCAGTTCTCCACCTGAAAACACTCAAAAACAAGCAATCCTGAAATCAAAGCAGGTGCTCCACTGGGTTTCTGCGCTGAAACACAACTGCTCCATGGTGTACCTGCGTTGCAAAGCAGGCAGAACAAAGCCCACCTGCGTTGGGCGAGTTTGGACATGTGGCAGAGTGAGTCATAGCTTTGGAATCTTCCAAAATTGACACTTGGATCAGGTATTTCGCCTTGTGATGAGTCAGAGGCTTTGTTTCTCCAAGTGGAAGCAAGGTTCACCAAGTGGACTCAAGAACTGAAGATCAACTAAAGATTAACTGAAGAGAGAGAGGACACAAGGCAGCTACACATCAGTTGCAAGCTGACTCATCCTTTCTCAATTCATCTATATATTGAGCTCTCTCCTATGAGCTCAGGAGGCTGGAATTTTGTGCAAAGTAATGATATGCTGTTGGTTTCACTCTTGAGTTATTGGGTGATTGTTTGAGAGAGGTGAAGAAGAGCAATTCTTTCTGCTGGGAGGTGTTGCTGGGTTGGAGCCTGCAATGGTTGTAATCCTCTCAGAACCTTTATTTCTTCATTAATAAAAGCTATTGAGGTTCTTCTATGTGCTTTTGTTCAATTATATATTGTGATGATTGCATGTTTGGTTTACACTAATCCATAAACCAGTCATGATTGCATGCCTCTTGTAGTTTCCTTCTTTGTCATTGTGCAGGATCTCATTGTAGCTGGGCGAGCAGAAGGACAAAGAGCTAGGAGCAAGCGGCCAAAGAAGGGAGCTTGGATTCGACATTAAGCGCAAGGCAACAGTTAGTGCTTCCTCCATTCTCTTTTGCTTTCATAAAGAAGTAAACTTTCATTAGTTTGTTTTACAGTTGTTGCTAAGGAACTGTCACCCTTAGAGTGGGTTAGGGTCATCCGAGTCGGATACTTTTCCCTACAACACTTTCCATGCAAAATAGTTCAAAAGGTGGTGAATTCGACGTGCTGGTGTAGAGAAAAATTTAAAAGCAAGTCTGTTTGCGAATCCAAAAGCAGTTTACTTATCGTTGCATGAAATTGTCTTCGTGGTTTGCATCCAAGATTTTCTCCACGAAGTCCTGAGTTAAATTCCTCCTATAGAGAAGTGAAACACTGTCAAGGCTAACCGGTGGAAAAACTGTGAATGTTATATGATTGTGTGTATGTGGAAACATAGCCCTGCACTCTGTTTAGAGAAATCCCGAGTCGTCCTTCTGTACACGAGCAGTCAGGTTTCAAAACAGAGAAATTGATATGAAGAGGCCTGCAGATACCGTTTTTAACGCTCTGAGAAGGAAACACACCTAGAATTCCCTTTCTTCTCAAAGTGCAAGCAAAAACAGAGTCTTTTTCACCATGCCAGGAGGGTTTATCCGAAAGGAACCCTCGGACTCCAAGAAACTCCGAGAAACCCCTGAGGTGGTAGACTTATTTTCCCGTGCACACTGGATGACATTCTGTGACAAACTTCAAGGTCACGATGATGAAATTACAGAAGAATTCTAAGGTACCTGAAGCCGAAATCGAAGACACTAGCCACTATCAACTTCAGAGGATTGACCTTAAGACTCACCCCACAGCTCATTAGCAGAGTCACTGATCTACCGATGGGGGTACCCTGGGATAAGGAGGAGAGAAAATTGGGTCAAAAGGGTCTAAAGGAGTTCTTCTTGCCAGAGGAACAATTTTCAGAGGACAAGAATGGCGTCTGAAGAACCAGCCTACAGCCATTTTGGAGCGAAGTCAGCCTCCAAATTATGAAGTATATTACCTGTGAGGGGCGATTTAGCATCGTATATGGTTATCATTTCTGTTTGCTAACAGAACTCAGGCACCAAATGGATCTGCCCTCAGAACAAAAATTGAGCATCCCCTACTTCCTCCTGCAATCCTTGATCGAGTGTGCCACAACGCTGAGGGAGGGGACACCAGACCAGCTGGCCCATCATGGGCTTATCAAGCTCCTCGTGGAAGATGCACACCATACTTACACTGTCCCTCTCTCCTGGGAAATTTTTCGAAATATGTCTAAGGATGATGACATCCGAATTTTGGCGGAGGAGCTCACTTCCTCGAGTAGTGAGGAGAAGGAGCACATCGAGGCAAAAAAGAAAGCTAAAGGTCAAGAAACCCGGGGAAAACCACCAAAGAAAGAACAAAAAGAGCCATGATAAAAAGGCCAAGTTGCTGAGGCCAAAATAGTGGGTGGTAAAATAACACAAACACCTAGGGAGAAAAGATTGCCGAGCAGGGTAGAAAGGACTGAGAAAGTCCAAGCCAGTGAAGGCACCCCTAAGGTAGCCTCAGCCAAGCTAAATGAAAAAGCACCCTCAGGCAAGCAGGCTAAAACAGTGCCAACTGGTTCTACAGGAAGCCAGAAGGCCATTTCTACAGGAAGTCCAAAAACTGCTTCTACAGGAAGCCAGAAACCAACCACTACAGGCATTTCTACAGGAAGTCTGAAGAAAGGGCAGCAGAAGGAGAAATCGGCCGAGATTCTAGCTAGGGAGGCAGTAGCTGTGCTGAGAAGGAAAAGCGAAAGATGGAGCCTCCCTTGTACTTTAAGGCAAGAAGAAGTGTAAGAATTAAAACCGGCAGACCCCAACCTCCATCCAAAGAACCAATTACCATTGTAGACACCCCTACCACACCAAAGGAGAGGTCCCCCTCCAAGGCATCCATCACTTATGAGCGGGGAAGCCCGAAGACGTCCACCTAGAGGGAGAGAATGGAAAGGTTGGACAGAAAAACCTCTTTACAGGACGCTGAAACTATTCTACAGGAAACATTGGCTAGACTGAAGGAGACCGAAGAAATGGAGGGTGAGGTAGCCAAATCACCACAGAAGGAAGAAGTGGTCGAGCACATTATGGAACCTAGCCCCCAGCCCAGCTTGGGCTCCTATTATAACTTCTTGGAGGCCGAAAAGATCATTCCTCAGAAATTCACAGTGCCACTCTTCCTTGCACTAGAGGAAGAGAGGGTGAGGACCCACACTTGGATGAAAATCGCTAAGTCCAAGGGAGTAGCAGATATAGGTCCTCTGGAGGAGCAGCTCAAAGAGGCCAGAAGAGAATTGGCTATGGTGCGACATGTGGAGAGCATCCAGCGGGTCAGGCTACAGGAAGAAAATGAGCAGCTCAAACAACAGCTACAGTCACAGGGACAGAGGCAGGAAGACAGGCCTCACATCTTGGGGAAACAAAAGCAACAGGAAGGTCCCACAACAGCTACAGATACCCCTTATGAACAACAAAGCAAGGAAGGGACACAGACTAAAATTGAGGCACTGAACAGGCAGCTATAGGAACAAGAACTACAGATACATTCTCTAAAACAGCAGCTGCAAGAAAAGGAGGCCCAACTGGCCTGCATGGCCAGCTGGGCAATGTTGTGGGGAAAAATGCCTATGCAGGACGATCCTATCCACCTAAGGTGTGACAGTGCCTTAGCAACAAATAGAGATAGCTATTCAGGTTTCTTCCTTTATGAAATGGAAAGAAGAGAGATCAATGGACTTACCAGTGTCTTCCGTTTGTCCCTCGATCTAGATCCTCTTCTCTTTGGGTGTTCACAGCTACTTGCCTCCTCGCAAAACCACAAGAGAACAGCTACTTGCCTTCCTGCAAGATCACAAGAGAACAGCTACTTGCGACAAGAGAATAGCTACTTGAGACAAGAGAAGAACACAACACAAAGGCAGATATTCATATTCATAAATGATTCAGGATTAGAAATAAATCAAATACAATAATACAATCATACATCAAAGATGCATCAGTATATAGGAGAAAACCAAGATAGCTTTATTGATAAATAAAAAGGTTCAGGAAGAGATACAACCCAGAGGGCTCCAATCCAGCATCTCCTTCCCAGCAGAATGGAATTCCTATCTTCACCTCCCTTCAAAGCATTAAGCACCCAATGATTCCAGTCTCAAACCAACAGCAATTCTTTGCAATAACAAAATTCTAGCCTCTAGATCTCATGGAGGAGAGATCCATATATAGATGTTTTGGAGAGAGGATGAGTCAGCTTGAGATCTAACTAGTGTCCTCTCCCTCTGTCAGTTCTTGAGTTCACTTGGAGGTTCTTGCTTCCACTTGGAGATTTGGAACCTCTTACTCATCACCAGTCGAATTCCCTGAGGCAAGTGTCATTTTGGAAGCTTCCTGGGTTCTGACACCTTGAGGAATGAGTCTGCCACATGTCCAATCTCGCTCAGCACAGGTAGCCAGTGTTGCAGTTGACATTCAGCGCAGGTAGCCAGTGGAGCCATTGACATTCAGCGCAGATGGTCAGTGGAGCAGTTGACATGATCCTGAATTGACTTGTTTTTGAGCAGTTTCAGGTGGAGAACTTCTGTGAATTGCTGTGGTTTGTTAGCCTTGTTCCTCTAGGGGTAGGAACAACATGTTTAGGGACTTTGGATCCCTTAGATTATGGACATTTCATGCTCCATGCTGTAAGGCACAAAAATGTCTATAACAGTTGCCCCCTAAAGTATGAGGCCGTTTATCGGGTGAAATGCTTTATCCAGGAGGGTCCGAAGTTCATCCATTTGCTGGGAGGAGACCTGTAATAAGATACAATACAATACATTATTTTTCATACTGCTTCCATGATCTAGATGAGGCGGGCGTTCCCATGCTCAGCTTTATAAATTCATTTCTGTACATAGAACAGACAATCGTCTGATGGTAGACTGATAATTTTGGTGAAATTATCATCCTTTGAGTAGGATGATCATCTGCTGCAATGATGTACATGTCAAATGTCTTTATATTTCCTATATATCGCAGCCCGGATGGATGAAACTAGATCCGGGGTCTTCAAACTCATTCGATCTTCACTCTAAGTACAAGTCGATCCATGTGAGAATTTTTCTGAAGTCGAACATGGAAAGACATCGCTTGATTACCGGTCAATGATGTAAACCGTTAAAAAGCGCGAGAGGAATCACCGATAATGATAATGACCCTCAAGGTACTGCAGTACAATTCACGTGGTGTGAATAAAGGACTTGGCGTCGAACACAACGCAAAATCTTCTGGTCGAAGGTCATTGATGTATACCTGTCGCCAGAAGTGAGAAACTTGCCATTGAGGCATGCAAGCTTCAAAGTACTGAAGGGGTTGTCCCTAGATCAACTTCTTGGATAATGAGCTGATGTCGACAAGAAGCGATCCGTCAAAGGAGGGCCTTAATGAATCCCACATCAGTGACACAGAACGGAGCTAATGATTTTGATGGAGGTGAAAACGATCTGTGACATATGATTCAGGGTGGCGGTCATGAATGGATGAAGGATAATGTATGGCAGTGGATGGGACCCGGTTGACTCTTTCTGAACGACTTCTCTTGAACATATGGCAACACTGATGCGATGGATCGGTAGCATTACCCCAAATATGGATGGTATGGCGAGACCATGGTGATGTGACCGGTGAATGAAACAACCCAACCCGATTGTGGTATGGAGGAAAAGTGTCATGTTCAAGAGCGACTTGCTACCATCAAAGTTTTCTTGAGTTTCTCCCAATTTTTCCCCAGTCATTGCTGACCAGTACCTCTTTATTTTTGTCAAGCTTGAGGAGGATAACATATGCTTGTTCTATAACCTGCCCTTCGGGCAAGCCCATCGCTATGTTTTAACGAGCCTAGCGATAGTGAAACTCGTTCTCGTCTAAAGACAAGTTTGTCGCTATTTAGTGATTTTAACGAGTCTAACGACAAGGATAACTCGGTCCTTTTCATTTTTAGAGAGTCTGAAAAGGTACATAAAGTTAACTCCAAAATTCCTTTTTCGTCATCTAATCCCTTAAGTCCGAAAAAGTATAAAACAATACAGAAGGGATGAATTTTCGATAGTTTTAACGAGCCGAACAAAACAAGCGCTCGATCTTTTTGTGCAATAATCCCTCAGGTCCAAAAATGATTAAAATCTAGAGGAGGGATAGCACTTCCCGTCGCTTTAACGAGCTGGAAGGCCAAAACTCGGCAATCTTTTCATTTTTTACGAGTCAGTTGAAAAGAGCTTAAAGAAGACTCGTCTTTTGAGGAACGAGTGATAAACAAGGTTAGCAGCTGATTCCAGGTACAGGTTGGAATTTTCCAACCACGGCAGTGTCACAAGGATGGCTAGGTGAAATCACTCTTCGCAGTTGTTCCTCAAAATGGGTAAACAATCATATGGAGGTGAACGATCGGCCAAATGAAAAGTGGAGGTGACGGTGAAAACACAACCAAGGCTTTAATGGCTGATAAAGTTACATTCAGTGGTTATTTACCGGGTGGCGCTTATGTTTATTTTTTAACGAGCATGAACTTTATGCTAAAACTGCTCGTTTATATGGTTAAATTTGATTTTTTACCATAACTAGTTTTTCCCTTTTCAAAGATAGTACTGCATTCACAATTGCTGCATCAAGTTAGAAATGAATAACATTTGTTTGAAAATGAGATTAAAACCCTAGTATTTCGCTTTGAACTACGTAAAAAGCAATTAAAAAGTGTTTTTACCTCTCATTTTACCATTTCATGTGAACTTGGTTTGTTGGAGCTTTGGAGGTGCCTCTTCCCCTTTGATTTTCACCAGCTGATTTCGGAAGATTCTGTGGACGATTCTCAGCGCCGTCAGGACCAGGTAGGAGCTAAACCCTAGCTCTTTCTTTTCATGGTTTCATTTTTCCATTCTGTGCCTGTTTCCTTGTCTTTCTGAGCACCTGGGGTTTTTCTAGGGCACCCTGCCATCAACGCAGGTGGTCCATTCGAAACCTGCGTTGAATGTCAAGCTGCCTTAAGGCAGTTTGACCTTCAACGCAGGTAGAACACTTGCTACCTGCGTTGGGCACAGAAAACTTGTTTTGTTGCACAGTTTTTGATGAAATTTTGCCAGTTTCTCATCAAATTCAGGAACTTACTCTTTCTCTTGTTTGTTTTGCAGGGATCTTTGAGCAAAATGTCCCTTACATGGCGAGAACGAGAACATGAAGAAGAGGACATGATTGCCCTCCATGATCCTGTCACGGTGAACGCACTGCGGAACTGTGGCCTGCTGAAGTTTTTCCGTATCTCGAGCATGAGAGCACAGATCTCCTTACTGCAGTATATGCTTGATGCTTGGGATCCTATCAACCAAGTATTCCAGATTAGGGGTAAATCCATCCCCTTGACCATCGTAGACATTTACTTCTTGACTGGGTTGTCAAGGCGGGGTGCCCCCATTTCTTTGTCAGGTTCGGCCCGAGGGAATGACTCCGTGAGAGATTATGTCCGCCAGTATTGCAGGGAAGGTTCCCAGCCGAGCAGAGACGGCAAGGTCGTTATCCGTGAGATTACTGACAGGTCTCTCAGGTCCATTCTGTATACTATTGGTAGGATGGCCGGTAGTGCATCTCTTCATGTTGCCAACAGATCTTATGTACAGCACGCCTTGGAGTGTCTCAAACCGAAAGTATTCAACTAGTGTGATGCAGTACTTGTTCAAATGAAAAGTCAATTGACCAAGGTAAAGGACGGGAAGCTGAAGAACTTTGGATTTGGTTCTGTTTTGACTGCCTTTGCCTTGGAGAAAATACCACTGATGCAGCCTCAGTATATTGCACTCGACTTGCCTTCTCCTACCGAGCCACGCATGCAGAGATGGGTTGACCACATGTCTAGGCATGCTGGTCAATCTCAGATTACTTTCACTGATACCTTCTTCAGGTGGTTCGAACGCCAGGAGATGGTCTATTCCGAGTATCCATATGTTGGCATGGATTTCCGAGGTGATCCGGATTTGGTGCTACCGGATGGCGAACAGTGGGGCGCTATTGGTAAAATCTTCGACCATATCACTGTTTACTGTTTTCATTCATAATGTTTTTGTGCTTTATTCTGTCAAGACTTTAATCAAACTCTTGTGTGCATTGCAGATGTTGGTCCTGTTCGTCCAGCAGTTCGCCCGAGACCGCCAGTCGCTGCCCCAGCAGGGAAGCCTGCTGGGAGGGTTATTCTTCGCGACCTTGACGTGGCCGAGACCCTTACAACTGTGCAGGATCAGGTTGAGAGCCTTACTCTTGGTATTCTGGATGTACGGATCGACAAGTTACCTTTACAGTTGCAGCGGCATACTACTGGTGTGCCTAGACGATGGACTCGTCTCTTGCGCATGATTGCACAGGCCGTGACGTGCTATCATGAGCATCACTAGGCTAGGGTGCCCCCTAGCATTTTTGAGTTTTTGGGTCATGCGACCAATTTTTGTCTTGGTTACAGAACATTATGTGTAAACGATAAACAACTTATATATATATATTTTGATTTTCGGGGTTTATTCTGGTTGAGTTATGATCCACTTGTACAACATTGATGATGCATTTCCTTTTATAAATGTCGCAAATGTCTATCTAACACATAGTTTGCTAATGAGTCGGTTAATGTGTTTAAGTTCCTGGAAATATGTTGGTATTGAATTAGATCAAACCGTCTTTCCAAAATCTTAACCCTTAGAAACATACGATAAATAGCCGGATTGCGGACAGAGTATATACCAGTGAGTTGTAGTATCACGAGTTGTGAGTCTAGCCTGACGATCAGTCAGCATATACCATGGGTGATGGCATCAGAGAGGAGTTCTATCAACGTGCTATACTCAGCGATATTATTCGTTGATTGCCCAATACACACACCTCTGAAACTCACTAACTCGCCGCTTGGATCAAAAATGGCCCAGGCCGCGGAGGACAGGTTCCGTGAACTACGACTTGCTCCGTCAACATATCCCACACATGTCTCATAAAGGTTTGACATCTGCAATAAATGTAAAAAGGTGGATTACTCGACCAAAACAAACACTTTAGCGAAAAAAAATACAACAAAAGCACACAGGTTACTATTTAAGCATAGTAACGCTTGAGGTACAACCTGTTGCGGGGTTGCGCCAGTGGAATTCCGTCATAATCCATTAACAATATAGGGACCCATCCATAGAGAATTAAATTTACCTGCTCCCAATTTGTCGGATTCTTGGTCGTAAAGCAAGACCAAGTCACCTTCTGAGAAGACACGGGGTTTGACATTTTTGTCGAACTGCGCCTTGACTCGTTTCTTATGGGCTTCGTTAGCCAAAGTGGTGTCACGACGGGTTTCATCCAATTGGATTAATTCCAAGAAACGGGCCTCTTCTTCTGAAGTTCTGGGGAGGAGATCAATTGCGAGTTTAAGAGATGAATTTTCGCACTGGACTGGTAAGACTGCTTCCAGGCCATACACCAGTTGGAAAGGTGTGAACCCGGTTGCATTTCTTACTGATGTTCGGTAAGCCCACAAGGCTGAGTATAGGATAAGGTGCCACCTTCGTTTTTGAACCCCGATCAACCTTTGCAACATACGCTTCAGGACCTTGTTGATCGCCTCAACTTGTCCGTTGGCTTGCGGATAATACGGGGTAGAGCTGTCGTGAGATAGCCCTAGCTTGGCAGCTAATTCGACCATCATGTGATTGCGAAAATGCGATCCATGATCTGTAACTATAGCCTGTGGTACGCCGAACCTGGCGACTACATGATTGAAAAAGAAAAGGGCAGCTGTTTCACCAGTGTTATCCAATGTAGGCATCGCCTCGACCCATTTGGTAAAATAGTCAACGACGACTATAATATACCCATGCCCTCCGGTCGAGGTGGGGTTACATTGCATGAAATAGATGCCCCATTTGGCGAAAGGCCCAACAACAACTATTGGCTGTAAATGTGCGGGTGGTCTTCTGGTTTTGCTATCAAAAATTTGACAAGCATGGCAACTTCTGACTGCGATTATGCAATCTTTGAACATGGTTGGCCAGAAGTATCCTGCTCGTAAGATTTTTTGTGCTGTTGCGTATCTAGATTGATGCCCCCCGCACGCGCCTGAATGACACTCATTCAGGGCTTTTTCGGCCTCCTCATGGGTAAGGCACCTCCTCAGAACTGTATCGATACCACGATGGTAAAGCGTATCACTGACGATCATGTAGTCTTTAGCTTGGTATCGTATACGTTTTTGTTCAGAGTGAGAGGTGTTAGGCCTGAACTTTTGGGTTTGGAGATAAATTATGATATCTCCATACCATTCATTGCTTGTAGATATCAGAAACAAATTCTCGTCCACGATTGACTCTTCGGATGTTTCATCGTTGGACGACGATGGGAGGTCGCACAATAATTCTGCGAAAACTAGAGCTTTCTTTGATTTGGATTTTACAAATTCCAGATCAAACTCTTGAAGGATCGCTATCCATTTTGAATATTTTCCCCCCAGCAACTGTCGCAACAGTATATAAGTCATGGGGTTGCAATCTGATAAAATGGTAGTTTTCCGAAAGAGGACATAATGTCGAAATCTTTGAATCGCTTGAACAGTTGCAAGCGCTAGTTTTTCAACATAAGAATATTTTCTTTCCATATCATTCAAGTTTTTACTTAAATAATATATAGGATGTTCAATTCCATCGACTTCTTGAACTAAAACCATCGCAATGGTCGTATCTGCTGCAGCCAGATACAGGTTAAAATCTCTTTGATAGTCTGGGGCATACATTAATGATTCTTTTACTAGAGAATCTTTCAGAGCATCAAAGGAAGCTTGCGCCACCTGATCCCAGACAAAAGGTACATCCTTTTTCAAAAGACGAGTATAACCTTTAGCAAGTTTTGCGTAATTTGGAATGAACCTCCTCAGAAAGTTTGCTTTCCCTTGGAGTTTCTGAATTTGAAGCAAATTTGAAGGTGGAGGCAAATTAATGATCGCCTGAACCTTGCAAGGGTCGAGACGAATCCCATCCTTAGAGACTACAAAGCCAAGTAAACGACCAGAACCGACGCAAAACACACATTTGTGTGGATTGAGTCTTATCTTGTAGTGTTGGCAACGTTGAAATATCGCTCTTAAATGCTGCGGATGATCAGTCCGCTTTCGCGAATGAGCCGGAAGGTCGTCGAGATATGGTTGAACGATGTTCTTGATGTCATGGAAGGCATAATTCATTGCCCTCTGAAACGTCGCCCCTGCGTTCTTTAAACCAAAGGGTAATTTTCGATAAGCGAATGTGCCCCACGGACAAATAAATGCAGTCTTTGACTGGTCCTGTGGGCGGATATTTATTTGATTATACCCGGAAAATCCATCCATAAATGAAAAGATTTCACATCCGGCGCATTCATCAATTATCTGGTCGATGAAGGGTGTAGGGTAGTTGTCCTTCGGACAAGCTTGGTTTACATCCCTATAGTCGACACACACTCTAATTGTCCCTTGTTTCTTCATAACAGGGACAATATTCGATACCCAATCGGTTAGAGGAACCGGGTAGATGAAACCAGCATGGAGAAGCTTTTCAACTTCTGCTTTAATGGCAGCGGATTTCTTGGGGTGCACCTGCCGAAGCCGTTGTCTTGCTGGTTTGACATCAGGATACATCTTAATTTCATGTTCAACGATACTCGAGTCAATGCCTGGCATTTCATCATATGACCAAGCAAAGACATCTCTGAACTCGCGAAAAAGAGCGTTGTATATTTCCAGTTCTGAAGGAGAACAACCTTTGCCGACATAAATATTCTCTACAACATTTGTTTTAGTCGAGATATTTATGGCTATAGTCTCTTCAATATTGGATAAGTTTCGCTCGAAATCCACCGCATTTACAGTATTTGATAAGAATTCAAAGACTGAAGGGTGGTAAAGGTCATGTTGAGTATCTTCTTCATATTCTGGAAGAAGGGAACGATGGTGGTGATCGTTCCATGGTGTCCCCTCAATCAACATTGATTGTAGGATTCCTTTGTCAGTCCCATGCACTTTCGACCAAGGATCTAACGGGGTACCATATTCCCTAGACCTATCTACCCAAACGCTTGACGAGTGTTGACTCAAGTTCGCCTCCCATGCCTAGAACATTGATTGCTACAATATTTCTATAGGGCTTGGGGGCAAAACCATTGCATGATCCATGTCTTCATTTTCTGCGACCTTCATGGAAGATATCATGTTGCAGGTTGCTACTAACGCTATATTTCCTATATAGATGGGAGGCGGAATCACGAAAGTTCCCATCAATGTGGGGTCTTTCAGTAGGCCTACTCCGATATCTTGAAGCAAATGGTTGCTCTCATGGATCATGGGAATGCTTCCTGTAACTTGGGAACCATTAGGGAGGAAGTTTTGTTGGTCGACGATCGTAATCCCTCCTTCAAACGGGAATGCGATCTTCCTAAAATAAGTCAACACAACAGCTGCCATGGCATATATCCATGGTCTTCCCAGTAGGATGTTGTAGTCAAGATTCCCATCGATGACTTCAACATCTATTTCCACTGTTTTTCCTCCTAGTTCAATCTTCAAGTTATTTAGGATTCCGTACGGGGTGTACGTTCTTTCGTCGAATGCTTTTAGTGTTGTCGAAGATCGCGACAAGGTTGGAGACCCTAGAGTTTTCCAGCAACTCATCGACATGATACATGTAGATGCCCCCTCATCAATAATTGTTCGGTGAACAGTTTTGTTGAGGGCTTTCACTTGAATAAGGAAAGCTAGTTGAGCTGGTAATTGAGGGTCGTATCCTTTGTGGTCGAAGGATACAAGATTGGAATCCTTAGGATCAACCCCACCAATAGCCGATAACAACGCCTGCCTTTGGGATGGGCAATTTTGTAGTACCTCAAGAGTCGACATAGCGGATGGCGATTGGGCCAAATCTTCCACTATGTTATAATGCTGCGCCGCTCTGGCGCGAGGATTAAATGTCGACTTGTGTACTACTCCCTTCGGCGGTTTTATTGTTAATTCAGGAATGATGGGTGGTACAACTTCTGTCGAAGTTGTTGTCGAACTACTTGGTTGATCTTTACCTTTGTCGTTCGACAGCGGAGGATTCCCGTAATCTTTGTTCCTTGTCGAAATCAAAGCATCATTTTGTTGCTTGGAGATTGACAACATTAGCACTTGCGACGGGGAAGCATTACCATTTTCAACCAGATTTTGACCTTGATTGGGAAACGGATCAGTTAACACAGCTGAGGTGTGTGAACTTTTGAAGAACCTTTTGAGCTCAGCTTTGTATGGACAATTTTGTGTCCAATGATCCTCATCACATATAAAACATGGACTTTTTGGTTTCCCTTTCTTAGGAGGGCTTGAAGAAGTTTTTTCAGGGGATGACTCACCCTGTTTCTTCTTCTTCCCTTTGTTTTGCTTCTTCTTGCTTCCTGGTTGATTGGGTTCTTTGCCTTTATCTGCTGATATGGCATTTACTTCCGAAGCAAGAATTTCTTGATTTGCATTTTGATCCGAAGTCTTACGGGCTTTCTTAGATGAAGCCTTTGTCAACTTTGCGTTTGTTGTGACAATTACACCGTCGCCGGCGTGAGAGTCACTATTTGATTTAGGAGGAGGAGGAATTGAGAATTCCGGTCTAGGGGCGTCAGGTATTTTGTCGTAGAGCGTGCCAGACTGAGTGTATACTAAGTCTAGATACTGTGCACGAGCAATAACTTGCTCCTCTGTTACGACTCCCCCCTTGGCCACATCTTCCGTTATGGCAGGAAGTAACGACTTTATAAACCATTCAGCTAATAGCTGATCGGGAACGTAAGTCTTCACCATTCTGCGACGACGACGCCACTCATGTATATGATCAGATATATGTGTGGCCGTCGTCTGCTTGAAGTTGGTTAAGATTTCTGTTCCAGTTTCATACCTTATTGGTAATTGAAAATGGGTTAAGAAAGTCGTGGCTAGGGAACTGAAATTGTCGAAAGAGGCTCTAGGTAATTCAATATACCATTTAGCCGTTGGACCTGTCAATGTCCTCTGAAAAAGGTGAAGCCTTATCGAATCATCGTTCAGGGTGTTCGACGAACACCACAGATGAAAAGTCATCACGTGATTCGACGGGTCTTCGCCTGGATTTCCATTGAATTTAGGAATGTCCGATGGAAGTTTGTGAGGAATCGCTGGCCACCAAGGGGCATAAGCAATTGGATCGTTCGTTAATCGGTGTAAATCCGGTAATTCTAAAGTTGCCACGAATGGTAACTGTTGATTCAGGTTAGGTGAGGCGTACCCAGGATACGATGGAATCGCCTGAGCAGTAGGCCTTTGCATACCAGCATAATGTAATTGATGTTGGTATGACTGATATGGTTGGTGGACTTGACCACTGTAAAGCGGTTGGTTTTGACCGTTTTGAATATACGGTTGTCCACTGTTCGCAAAGATCTGCTGCTCAGAACCTTGGTACACTTGCTGGAATTGTGGTTGTTGGTATTGCACCAGCCACGGTTGTGAAGCCATGCTCTGCTGTGCTATACTAACCGACGGACCAAGATGTGGGGTAATTGTACCCGTTTGGACCTATGTCGCCCCACCAGTTGGCGATTGTGGTTGTGTCACAGGGTCAAGGGGCTGTTGCATTACAACCTGAGAAATCTGAGGTTGACACACGACAGGCATCGTTTGAACTTGCGACACTGTTACAATAGCTGGCGTTGTCGGGATGTTCGACACAGGTACACATTGTTGCATAGAATACACAACTCTTGGCTGTTGGGGTAGCATAGGTACCCAACCACTTGTCATAAATCTAGTATAACCTGAATACTGTTGAGAACTGCCGTATGGATATCCTCCCGGAGGGGGTAATGAAAGGGCATACTGCCCCCCATACGGTAGCAATCCGGAACTCAAGGGGATTGTTTTCCCTTGGGGACTGGATGGCCCAAATAGACCTCCATAGGGATCAATTTGTTGAGTCTCAACATAAGAGTTACCGGATATTATTCCGGAGGAACAAACTGGAACAGACCACACTGTCGAAATGGTCCCTGGGTGGACTCCTTCTAGCGGTTGCGAGCTAGTTGGGACAGATGGTACACCGGAAAACATCGTCGGAGTGACGGCAGGGAGTTCTGCTGTCACTGTGTCATTTGACACAGTCCTAGATGTCGACGGTTTCTCAGACATTTTGAGTCTATCCAATAGATTGCCTAGTGATTCTACAGGAACTTCCACTGGTGATGGACTAACTTTTGATGTAGAAGGAAATAGAGTGACTCCTACTCCAAAATGGGTTGGAGTACTTGCTTGCGGATCCTCTACAATTTCCTCTATCGGAATCAAACCAGGTGGAAGAGGAAGACCGTCAGGTCCGTAAAATATTTCTGGTGCCGAAGAAGGGGTTGTTTCAACAGCGACAGTTGTTTGAGGAACAAGGCTCTCTGGACCGGTTACAGATGGAATTGGTTCAGTAACACAAGTACTTGTTCTCAGACTAGGATCAGTGTCAATGTCCCTCTGTGACTGTTGAACTTCTTCAATAGAGGCAGGGTTTCCAGAAATGTTTGGAGTAACCGGAATCTCAGATGTTGTCGGAACACTTGTTCTAACTTTGATAGGAGATTTCGAACCGGTTAAACGAGTTCGCTTTGTCCGTACTGTTTTCGATTCCGGAGACAAAGGCGGTTGACTTGTAAGCCTCCGCGAACAACGGGGTTTCAATTGACTTTCTTCCAAGATTGCGGATTACTCGATCAACTAAAATAAAAAAGGGGAAATTGTGTTTCCGAACTGAGTGAATTTTTAGACGCTTTAGACACAACTTGCTTTTTCACTTTTAAAGAGTCGAGAAAAAGCTAAAGATGACTCTAGTCTCCTTCGATGTTTTAACGAGCCCGAAGTGACAAATGCTCGGATGGACTTTTTCTGTTATAGAGTCTGAAAAAGGCCAAAAGAAACTGCTCTGGAGTTCTAGGCAGAGGGTGTGCCAAACATTTCGCAAAACCGCAGAATACTTTTTAAGGTACGGGCGGTCGATCTTCGTGAATGCTGTGTTCACTGCATTGCGATCAGTAGGGCGGCCGACACGGCTTCCTAAGGATAAAGGATATATGCCTATAGGGGTCTCCCAATATATACGCGACGGTACGTGGGAGCACAATCCGTACTAGCGCTATCGTCCCTCAGGAGGAATCACCCACCTTCCACGAGATCGACAGTCACTAGGCTTAACAACACCGGAACACGTCTCTAGCCTAGACCTCTATGTTATGCGTTATGTTGCAAAGCGTTGTTAGGTTCATTCAGTTTATTTTAAGTTGATCTTTTTAGAAGTTTGCCTTTCAGGATCACCACGAGATGTATGGTACAATTCCTAAATGCAGTCTAAGATGATAAGCAAGCTTTATTATCTTTTCAACTTTGAAATCCCTAGCTGCTAAGGGAAAAGAAAGACACCATCTTTTCTCAAAGAGCAATCAGCACACTCTAATGCACTTTTTCCTAAATCAAGCATGCAAACTATCAAAATGAAAATGCACAATGCAGGTGTTTGTTTTCTGCTTTCTTAGTATTGATGCTTACAAAGAAAGCTTTTTGTACAACTTTGAATTTGCTTTTAAATGACAAATGCAAACAAGTTCACTTTTTCGAAATCAACAAGGGTAGAAGAGATTACAATCACTTTGCGACTTTCAAAATGAATACTTGTTTCGACACTTAAAAGAGACAAACTCAAACCAATAAGCAAAAGCAAATGTATAATCAACTGTAAACAGCCAATGAACTCTCTCCTAAGATCACAGTCAATCTGATCTGAATCAAGGGCTACAGGATGATTATTTCACTCATGCAAAGGAAAACTGTAAATGACGCCACAAACACATAAAAACACTCACAGTCTTTTTGTACAAAAGGAGGCGGAATCTAAGCAAAGAAAAGGAGTTTTCAGACTGGTACCTATGCTGGTTACAGGCTGCAAAAAACAGAGATCAAAACAGGGCAACAGAGAGCAGAGAACCTCAGCTGCACAAGGCCAAAATGGTTCAGCGCAACCTCAACACTGTGGGTTTGACATTCAGCGTAGGTAGCCTTCACGGGACCTGCGTTGAAATGCAGACTGCCTTCACAGCAGTTGCGCTGAAGGAGAAACTCTCGTTTCTCACTGGGTTCTGGGTCACAGATTGCTCAAAAATCAACAGTTTCAGGCCAAATCAGAAACACAAGCAAGGTATAATCAAAGGGATGCTTTGAAGGGGTACTAAGATCTATCACAAAGGATCATCAAATCATTTGTGAGTCCATTGTTAAGATCATAGACAAAATCCAGTGAAGGATCAAGGCAGCAACTGTCTACTTTGCAGAAGCAGTTCGATTGTTGCTGCTGAGTCTATGAAACAAACAATGATAGAAACACAAATAAAATGACTAAAACAAATATCCCCAACGGAGTCGCCAATTTGTTGTGGGGAAAAATGCCTATGCAGGACGATCCTATCCACCTAAGGTGTGACAGTGCCTTAGCAACAAACAGAGACAGCTATTCAGGTTTCTTCCTTTATGAAATGGAAAGAAGAGAGATCAATGGACTTACCGGTGTCTTCCGTTTGTCCCTCGATCTAGATCCTCTTCTCTTTGGGTGTTCACAGCTACTTGCCTCCTCGCAAAACCACAAGAGAACAACTACTTGCCTTCCTGCAAGATCACAAGAGAACAACTACTTGCGACAAGAGAACAACTACTTGAGACAAGAGAAGAACACAACACAAAGGCAGATATTCATATTCATAAATGATTCAGGATTAGAAATAAATCAAATACACTAATACAATCATACATCAAAGATGCATCAGTATATAGGAGAAAACCAAGATAGCTTTATTTATAAATAACAAGGTTCAGGAAGAGATACAACCCAGAGGGCTCCAATCCAGCATCTCCTTCCCAGCAGAATGGAATTCCTATCTTCACCTCCCTTCAAAGCATTACACACCCAATGATTCCAGTCTCAAACCAACAGCAATTCTTTGCAATAACAAAATTCCAGCCTCTAGATCTCATGGAGGAGAGATCCATATATAGATGTTTTGGAGAGAGGATGAGTCAGCTTGAGATCTGACTAGTGTCCTCTCCCTCTGTCAGTTCTTGAGTTCACTTGGAGGTTCTTGCTTCCACTTGGATATTTGGAACCTCTTACTCATCACCAGTCGAATTCCCTGAGGCAAGTGTCATTTTGGAAGCTTCCTGGGTTCTGACACCTTGAGGAATGAGTCTGCCACATGTCCAATCTCGCTCAGCGCAGGTAGCCAGTGTTGCAGTTGACATTCAGCGCAGGTAGCCAGTGGAGCCATTGACATTCAGCGCAGATGGTCAGTGGAGCAGTTGACATGATCCTGAATTGACTTGTTTTTGAGCAGTTTCAGGTGTGGAACTTCTGTGAATTGTTGTGGTTTGTTAGCCTTGTTCCTCTAGGGGTAGGAACAACATGTTTAGGGACTTTGGATCCCTTAGATTATGGACATTTCATGCTCCATGCTGTAAGGCACAAAAATTTCTATAACAGGCAATGGAAGCTCTACAGTGCAGGCAGCCTGCCAAATCCTATGCCCTTTACCTCAAGGACCAATGGTTACAGTTTCAAATCAATACCTTGGCTCAAAGGGGCATCACCCCTTTCCAAAATTATCATCAGTTTGCAGCTTTGTGTGGCGGCAATTCATCTGTGGATAGGGCCAAATTGGCAGAGTTCTACTTGCACAACTTTGCCCTTCTGGACATGAACGCATGGGATCCTAACACGGTGATAGGGGATATCCAGCTTATGGCCATGGCCTCTTGGATGAGCCATGAGGAGAAGAGGGCAGCAGAAGTCCGCAATATCATAGGCAGAGAGCTCAGTGAGCCTCTCATGATCAGAGCAGAGCCAGATGACCCATCAGCAGTGATAAGCGCCCACCAGCACTTGGCCAACAGTCCTCAGGATCTGCCAGAATACATTGAGCAACAGGCTCAAGCCATTGCCCATTTTGAAGACATGGAGAGACTGTTGGGAGAAAACTGTATGCATGCCTGCACAAGGCGGTGGAACACACTACCTCACAGTCTGATGATAAGGGAATACCATTCTCCCACTAGGATGAGGGAGGCCTTGGCAAGGGTACCTCTCTACAAAAATTTGATGCAGAACTTGCAGGACAATTGGATTGGCTTGAAATTCAGTCCTCCTTTACTTCTGGGATTGCTAGAAGGAGTAAAGAAAGAGGAGGAAGGTAGGAAATGGGAAGAAGTGGAGAGGAAGATAGGATTCCACGACCGGGAAGAGGATATCACAGCAGAGGCTTGGGACGTGAGGGAGGCGATCAAAGCCATGAAGGATGATGAGCTAGACTAGTTGCTCAGAGGATGAGCAACCGATTCAGCAGGGGGGTGATGATGAGCCCCCAAATTGGGTAACCTATTGGGCTCATTTTTCCTAATTATCCTTGTTCAGTCCTTGTTCAATCCTCCATTTTTCATAGCTTATGCATTATTTTTTATTATGTTTATGTCATTTGTACGAATAAGGGTGGTCACTCTTCCTAGGTGGCTAACACGTGCTTATTTCAGGTTTTTCTGACACATGTTGGAGCAAAACCGAGCAATCATGGGCTAGAAGACAACCAAGCTTGAGGTGAGGATTCGTAGGGGGGTTGTATATGACATTAAATAGCCCTCCCTCAGGATCTTCACCCCCAAACTCCAAGCTCACAAGCTACCAAAACCGGATCTTGAAGGCAGCCAAGCAGATTTTGGAAAAGGGACTGTCTACTAACGGTTGGACAGCCAAGTCCCCCAGATTTAGGAGGCCTGCTAGGGCCCTCGTGGTGTATAAATGATAAGGCCTCAGCCTTCATAAGGGAATTTTTGAAACCATTGCATATTTTTGCACTACGGTGTTGTCAGCTTTAGCTCGTTTTCTTGTAGCCATTTTGGCATAACTCTTGACTGATGACTATTTTTTGATAATGCTAAGCATTCCTATTTCATATCAACAATGAGTTTTCTATAGGAGCCGTAGCTCTCAGGGTTGGGCCCAACCTAAGAGCCTAGGGCCTCCTTTATGTAGTGTTATCTTTCCTTTAAGCATCGTTGTTTTCCTTTTGTGCATTTGCAAACATATTTCTGTTAGGCAGATTAAGTTGTGTGGATTAACTAGGTCACTGTTTATGAATAGAATGCTTCAGATTTTTAGAATAGATTGGTAGGATAATAACAGGAAAAAGGCTCCAAAAAAGGGTCAACAAACACTTTTGGTTTCACCTCTTCCTTATTGGATCAAGGGCTGGAATTGAAGTATCCGTGCTGTCCCAAACAAAAACACTAGTTTGCTTTACCATGCAATCCTTAGTGTATTGTTTTCATTTGCAGAAGTTGGTTATGTGTTCAAATTTCTAAAATGTTTCATTACATAGTTGATATACATGGTTCTCTTTCAAATAAAGCTGTTGTTCATTCACTTTATTGTTAGTTAGATTAGATTAGCTAGGACTTTGATTACTTACCAGAATTTGTTGATTCAGTTGAATGTATACGGTGCAGAGCATCTCTACCACTCTTTCATCCACCTAAGCTTCATCAGAGCCATCTTCTCCATCTCCTAGCTAGGTTCCTCATCTCACATCTGTCCTCTTGCCCACGTAACACTACCTTTTTGTGCAATCATTGTTTCAGCCTTCTTTGAGCCAATTTAGCCATCTACACCTTCTCACCACTCCATCCACTAGTCCCTAGGCCACTTCAGACCCCTATCCTACCTCCATATCCATTCATGCATCTTCCCTCACTCACCCATCCTCCAAAATCCAATTTTTAAACATCCTGTAGAAATTTCTGAACATCCTATAGAAATTCCTGAACATCTTGTAGAACCCCTGCAGACTTCCTGTAGAAGCTCATAAATGAGGTTTCTTGATAGCCAAACTTTGTGAAACTCTCTGGAAGGGTGTTAGGGACTCCTTAGACCCTCTCTGAACCTTCCTGACCTCTTCCAAGAATTTCTCCTCCTTGATTTACCCCTGCACAGTCAAAGAACAGTGAAAGCATATGCATGATGAAACTGACGAATTAATAAAAAATACAAAAAGATGTTTTCTTCAGATAGAGGTAGCCTAGACACATGTATTTTACCTTCATAGAAGTAATGGCATCTCTTTCAGTAGTCTGCATTCTCTCCTTTGCATCAGTAGGACTAGCTGGTAGAATCAGGGTTTGCTAGGGTTTGTGTTTTCCTTCAGTTTTTCAATCTCTTTTCGCAAATAGATTAGCTTCCTTCGAGTTAGCTTTCATCCATCAATTAAAAAGCTTCTTCTAAGAGCTCATAGAAGTTGGCTTAAGCTCCTAGCGGACTTGTGCCAGCTAACCAAGTGACAGCTACGGCAAGAGCTAGTACTTGTGCATATAGCACCGTCGCTTCCAAGTTTGTTACGAACTACCGGGTTGATAAAAGTAAAGACGGGAGTCCCAGGAGTTGCAACATTATTGCTGCAATACTGGAGCCCACCAACAAGTTCACATATATAAGGGTTTATGGTAGCGCCACAAGACCCCATGTCCTTCCACAGTATGTACCTGATAAGCTGTTGGCTCGAGAGTTAGCTTACCAAATAACAACAGCAGGAACATCCAAAACTCTTAGGACTTCTAAAAAGCAGTCATGGCCTATATTTCCTTTGAGATGCGGTGTTTATACTCTACATGATTACAAACATGCGGAGAAGGAGACAGGAAAAATAAATATGCTCAATCTTGCAACCATCCCTAATAGGCAATTCGATCCACAGAAGGTTGCCTATAATGTGCTTGAACAAGCCAAACTTACAAAGTTCGATCATGAAAAAGATGAATTTGACGACCTGTTTTCTTCAGCAGAATCATTGTCTCAGGTGAAAACATTGGCCAAGATGAAATATAATGATGAAGGACTAGTAGAATTCAATAGGCTCAGAGAACAGAGGTTGCAAACTCTGCCTCTGGACTTATTAGCTACTACACCAACAACTAAGTCAAGCGAGCCTGAACAAGAAATTATTGACAAACCTCCCGCTACAGAGAAAATCCCCAAAAAGGGAAAAGAGTCAGAACAGGACACAGAGCAGGAGAAAGAGAAGAAACAAGACAGTGAATATATTGATCTAGAGACTCAAATTGATCCCAAACTCCTCAAAGAGTGGCAACAATTTGACTCTATTATAAGAAATCCTGAGACTTCACAAGGGTTCGACACACCTCAAGTAACAGTCAGTCAAGAAACAACAACAACTAAGACTCCAATTAAAGGAACTAGTGGCCTATCCATCAGAAAAGATACAGAAATAATTCCTAAAGATCCATCTGATCAAATTGTTTTGCAGATAGAAGACATACCACCATTAGATGTCTTTTACAGTCCCAAACACAGGGCTGTGGTGAAAAGACAGAGAAAAAGGAGGAGAATTGATCAATATTCCCTTTCACCAGAACAAAAAAAGATGGCTAATGTGGTGTGGAAGGAGGAATTTAACCCTTCCGATGACCTTACAAAACTTTCTCAGTATGCCGAAGCTTATTCGGCAGCCACTATGGATAAAGCCTCGAAAGTAAGCAATCTACTTAAGGAAAGAGATCAAACAATTGTTTCATTGCAGTCACAGGTGTTCGAAGAACAACGGAAAATAAAACAATTAGAACAGCAACTATCAACACATCAGCAAGTAAACAATCAATTAAAGGAGCAATTGCTTAAGGAGAAGCAAAGGATAGACTTAAGCGTAGTACAGAAACAAAAGGAATTATCCGAGGCATTGGCCAGATTGAAGACAATGAATGAACAAATGAGTAAGATGAAAGATGAGCAAATCGCTCAACTATCACAAGAAGTAGAAAAGTTTAAGAGTCTTCCTCAACCAGCAGAGTTCAGAACCGAAGCTCTCCAAATCAATAAAGCATTGATTACACAGCTAAAACTGCTATGTCATAACATTTCTCTGGTTGAGCCCCTTTGTGAAATTACTGCATCAATAGTTGACAAATCAGTCGATGCCAGGCAGGATTTAGAACAGGCCGATGAGACTTTAACCAACTTTATTGCTTGGCAAGACACCAGTGAAGGGCAAGCCACGAATCTGCCTAAAATTCTAGAGTCACACAAAGAAATCTTTTTTCTAGAATGGCAGTCACAACTGATGAAAGCAGAGAGAGAAACATCAAGAAGCAGACTATCGACCAGTAATTTAATTGAATTAATCAATGACACTCTTTATTTGTCTAACATGATTTCATAGTGCTCTCCAGGAAAAGTGACGTCAGCCAAAGCCTTGGAACAAACATGCAATCAAGAATTGGAAAAGAATGGAATATTAATTGCCGGCATCCGAAGTTTAACTTGGGATACCTTTTGGTTTTTCTTAATTAAACCATACAGTCAGAGGGCTGCACTCAAATGTTTAACCAATGCCATCAGTTGTATGATTCCCGAAATCCATGACAACACATACTCAGCCCAATCGCATTCTCGTCTAAGTCACCCTCTAGAATTGCAACTGATGCTTGCTATCTGCCAGCTCAAGCCAAAGGGAGATCATCCAAAACAATGAATCATGATGCCGACTGCAAACAAGCCGATTTTGAGGAGATACTCATAATTTAGTTGTACCAATTAATAGCATTTTTATTTTGTAATTAGTTAGCTTAATTAGTATTTATAGGCCCTTTCATGCATTTAGAAAGGGTCCTAAATTTTTGTATGAACTCAAATCAGTAAGTCACACTATTTTGCTTCTGATATATTTTTATGAAGACTGGGCCAATATTCTGAATTTTAACAAAGAGAGCTTTAATGACATGTGCACTTTTGCCTTATTGTGGAAGTGTTTCTAAGTTAGAAGAAGGAATTTAAATGCGATTGATATCGGGAGTGATCCAAATAACATATGGTACTATTATCTATGCTCTTGTTTCATTATTTCATGTGAATCAATATTTGTTTAATCTTGCTATCATTAGATATACGTATGTGTTTTAACAGCAGTCCTTATACTTATCACTATTGAATGTCTAAGGAGTGTTATTCTTTCAATCATATCTGTGTCAATGATATATAAAGAATAGTGTAATAATTTTTTCGTGATTACTTTGTTCAACTACTTGAACAAAGAAATTATCATATGAATAAATGTCTCTGTTTACCAATAAAGTCATCTATATGCCTGTTTGTGGATGAAGATCATCAAAAGTTACACTAAAGCAGAAATTTCCCAGGATATGATAGTTTTCTATAATTTTACTTTTTAGATTAAGAACATTCATCCATTATCATTACATATTGAAGAATCAACCACTTACCCATCATATCTACCAATTATTGGGAAACTGGTCCCATTATATCCAGTCGGAGCCACCACACGAAACGGAAAAGGAGCTGCCTTTAAGGTCCAGACTGGGTGGTTTTCCCCGATGTTTTTGCAACGATTTTCGAGGCATCAACATGCTATGGTTGTGTCTTTGGGATTTTTTCCACTTTTTCAGGCCCAGAGCCTAGGTCACTGCCCAAAACTCAATGACACCTTCATAAATGAAATTTCAGAGTGGAACAACAATATATTTGCAAAACATCAACAAGGACTAAACTGGATCCCTACTAGATATGACATGAATTTCTTCAAACATATCACAAATATAAAATCTACTCATCTTAATAACAGAACTGAGCATAGGGGTCTCGTACTTATTTGAGAATCACTAAGAAGCATTGATGCCTCAACACATTAGCTGCAATTTCATCTATTAGGCCATAGATACAATGTTCATTCATTTAAAAATCAAAACATGATGAGATCCATACATCATCATTGCCATAAAACATGCTCATAACCAACATATAACCATCAACATAATAATGATAAAACAACTATCAATATCACATAATAACAAGTACAGTTACCCATCAATTACAAGAGGAAAAGAGCTCTTATGAACATATTCAAAATGCAACCATGTCTAGGACTTCCACGTACCACCCAACCATAGACACGACTGAGACAAATCTCTCTTTAGCTAGTCACCCCCATGCCATATTCCAAGCATGAATGCAGGATCTCATGGAACAATTCATCAAATTCGAACCAGGGCTTCCAGAGGGAAAACCACCTCAACCCATCAAATAGTGATTCCACCTCAAGGCCGAACATCACAAACCATCACCATATCGCTAACTACCCAAGCTATCCAGGGCTCTAGAGCATTTGTTCCAAACTGAATTCCAAGACTAGTAACTCAACCCAGACTATGGTTGGGCTCGAGAGTGTTTTTCCAACTAAGGCTCCAAGACTAGTAATTAAACCCACAACTACTGCCGAGCTCTAGAGAATTTGTCTAGTCGAGGCTCCAAGACTACTAACTCAACCCACCAAGGGCTCCAAAGTGTTTGTACAACCAAGGCTCCAGGACTAATAACTCAACCCAAGCTGTTACAAGGATTCCAAAGTGTTTTTCCAACCAAGGCACCAAGACTAGTAACTCAACCCAAGCTGTTATAGGGCTTCCAAAGTGTTTGTCGAACCAAGGCTCTAGGAACTAATAAATCAACCCATAACTCAAGGAATCATGAGAACCAATTAGAAAAAAAAAAGAAATGAACCCACAACACCATGGCTATCCTAAAAATGGAAAGGCTAGGAAAAACCATTGTCAATCCAGGCAACCCTCCATGGTAATGACAGATGATGACCAATAAATCACATGCATATGCCATGCATGCCAAAACTAGTGAGGAAAACATACATGCAACTCGATACGTGCGAAGAAATCCAGTTGGTCCTGATGTCCTCTTGTGCTTTCCTGCTCTTCCTTTTCCTTCTTTCTCCAAGCGTCCAAGTAAGCCACACTCTCCAAGAGTGATCCAAGAAGAGAGCTCCAAAACTGAAATGACAAAAGGTTACACTGACCAAGCCTGCCCACTGATCCTCAGAAGCCTTTTTATTAATGGGCCTCTATTTTCTTCAATTTCCATTATTTTCCTTCATTTTCCTCCTCACAAGCAACCTATGATCTTTCACCTTCCTTTTCTCCTAATTCCCATTATTTTCATAAATAAGATGCCAAATAATGCCTCTATCCTTTCCAAAGCCTTTTCCATTTCCTTTACCCTTAATAACCAAAATGAACACCCGCTAGGATTTTTTCCCCACCATTCAACTTGGAAGACGTGGCCCATGACTATGGTCTTATATATATTTTACATGGATTTTTAACCAAGGCTATTACAGCTTGAGTGGATGTTTCCACTCAACATCCTCTCTACTTCTCCAATTGTGGCTACTCCACAACTTGATGAGGTTGCTTCTGAGGCAGCATGTTGAGAGGTAATTCATGCTCCCTCTCAACCACCAAGTCTCTGACCTTTTCCTCACTCCTCAAAGCTTTGCATGCATCTTGTACCTCAAGTGCATACAAGTTCTTGACTCGCACACTAATCTATTTCACCTGTCCTATGGCGATGTGTCTAAGGAAAAACTTTCCTTTTCTAAATATCACATCATAGCCACAATCTTCGAATATCACACCAAAAACAAGATTCTTCTTTAGTCCTGGAACAATAAAATCTGTGAGTCTGAGAAGGGAGCCAAAATCCCTCTGAAAAGTAACTGTACCGATACCTGTCATGCTATACCTACCATCATCTCCAAACTCTATGTTCTTCTTGAGGTCTTTCTCCTCCAAGTCACTGAAGAAATCTCTATTCCCCTTCATATGGAATGAAGAACCGCCATTGAGATACCACATGATTCCCATTACAGTGCTTGCCATGCATGCAATGAGAGTGAAATCAACCTCGAATTATGAAGCTAGAGCTTCACTTGCTGCTATTACTGCAGGTTCCTTCTTGCTTGCCTTCAGGGAAAATTTCAGGGATGGAGATTTATCGTAAAGTTTAGAAACCTCGATGAATCTTACTAGTCCCTAATATAAAAACTATAAAATATTTGGAGATATATTTATAAAAATATTGAAATTTCTATTGATTTTATATATAGTGTCTATAAAATTTAAGTGATCTTTAAGGTAAAATAATTTTATACTACAAAATTTGGGCGAATAATTTTTAGGAAAAATGGAAATTGGAGAATCTTTTTTTTTTGGAAAAAGCATGGAAAATTAGCCCACTTGCAAATTTTAGCCCCTAAAAGTTTCCATGCTTGCCTTCTTCTATGGACATTTCATGGCATAGTGCCTGAACTCATGACAGCGAAAACATTTGGTAATGGGCAAGTCTTTCTTCTTGCCCTCCTTTCCTTGGGACTTCTTTCCCTTGTCTTTCTTTTATTTGTTGACTAATGCAAAATCCTCTTCCACTTATTTGGATGAGGTTCCATCTTTGGTGTTCCGCCAAATCTCTTCTTGCACTAATTCAGACCACAAACACTCCCGTTCTGGTAGATTTTCCCTCCCATTTATCGAATCCTTGTAGTTGTGCCAACTCTTGGGAAGGCCTAGAAGTGTTAGGCTAACCAGATCATCTTCAACAACTGTAACACCAATACTTCCAAGCTGATCTCGACATTGGGTGAACTTGTTAAAGTACTTTGGTATTCTGTCACCCTTCTCCATCTTGATTTGCCTAAGCTTGTTCTTTAGTGCCAGCTTCCTATGGTCACTACTATTTCGAAACAAGCCTGTCAAGGCCTTCCACAAAGCATATGGAGTCTCGTTACCATGGAGGTTCGAGACAATATGATCTCAAACTCCTTCTAGGTTAATCCTTCTTGCCTTTGCAACACATTTTCTCCACTTTTCCATATCTTGAGAATCAGTTGTTGGAGGCTTAGGAATATATTTGTATATGAATTTCTTAAGCTTGTTGTCTTCCAACACTTCCTCCACCATGTCCTTCCAAGAAATATAGTTTGAACTACCCTCAAGGGCATATTCAATTCTCAATTTGTCGAACGACATCCTACTGTCTCTGAAGTATGATACTGCAAATTAAATTTTACCTGCAAAAGACAAACTCATATTCTCCTCTTCTAGAGTGATTTTTGATCTGATACCATGTATAAATTCTTTGTAGATTTAAACTACTAATTGTAAATTACTAAAACAATAGACTTGAATCTACTCTACTCATCAACGGAAACAATTAAATGATTGCGAAATCATGAAGCATACAAGAGAAAGAATTCAATCAACACATTACACAATGATTTCCTCGGGAAATCCACAACTAGAAACCCCTGCTATCTATATATTGCATTATTCAGAAATATGAGAAGATTATAATGCTTTTCTCAAGCCCGAGCGACCTCTGCGCTATCTCTATCTGTCTCACTCCTTCCTAGACAAGCCTTGGCCAATACTTGCCCAATTTATCACTTGCCCAAGTCCCCATTTAATTCCTTGCGTTGTTTCCTTGGGAATTAGCTCCCTATTAATTAGGGAAATTCCTCAATTGGAATTGCACAATCCTCATAGGACTTCCTTTGAATGCATGCACCATATGTAAAATTCAGATAATTATGAAATTGATAGTACACTGCCCTTGAACTCCAATCTCAATTGGGTAACTCTCAGATCTGACATGCATGAGTTATTTATGAGTGAATCATCAATTTACAGGTTGATTTCTATAGGCAATACCACACTACACTATAGGCAACAACACACTACTAGACCTCCCACTAGTTCCTCCAACAGTTGGAAGTAGTTTAATTGACTTTAACTTAGTTAAACTGAATCGATTAATTACAATTCCAAATAAACTCAACCGGGCTCCTATAAATTTTGAGACACTCTACATGACTCAAGTTAGACCCTCAAATTGAATTAACTAAGCCAACTAAGTCAAATTAACTTAGTTAACTAATACAATTTTTTATGAGATGTGGAATTACAATTTTATTCCTCATTTAACTCAAGGACAAAATTAAATCATGATTTTATTGTTGCTATTTTCAACATCTCTTGTTGCAATTTTCAACAAAAAATGTTGCTTCTTGCTCACAAATGGTCTTCTTATAGGGCATCAAAACACACATCTTGTTGATCCAGTCAACTACCACGAATAGGTAGTCATGTCTCTTCTTGTTTGTTGGTAATCCTCCCTAAAATTCCATGGAAATTATTTCCCAAGGATGAGTGGGTACATGTAAGGGATGATATAGACCATGTTTCTTGTTATTTGACTTGCTCGTACAACAACACATGCTTCCTTTTATGAATCTAGCTACTTGTTCTTGCATCTTGGGCCAATACACATGCCTCTACAAGTTGGCCACTATCTTCCTTTTGCCAAAGTTCCCTAGAAGCTTAGAGGTGTGATCCTCTCTAATTAGTTGTAATCGCTCACCTTTAGGAACACATAATTTATCCATGATGTAGAGTAACCCATCTTGGAGATCATAGTCAATTGTGTTATCACCATTGTGCACATGAATCTAGATCTGCAATTGTTGAAACATCTCCTTGAATCCCTCATTCTCTAAATATGCCTCTCTGTATGCATCATGGGTGAATGGCTTAATGTGCATCATAGTTCAAAAAGCTGTGATATTTGATGTTGATGGCCATGAAGTCATGTCGACCAACTTGTTTGTGCTTCCCTACTTATACTTGATCACTAAATGAAACTATTTCATAAAACACATCCACTTGTAATGCTTGGTTTGTTATAGCTTACTCTCGTCCTATAGCTACTATAGTGGCTGGTGATCTATGTGGATTACTATCTCCTTTCCCATTAGATAGTGTTTCCACTTCTTCACACCATGCACCAAGACATATAACTCTTTGTCATAGGTAGGGTAGTTAAGAGCTGCCCCATGAAATACTTCATAGTGATAGCATACATGCCTTCCTCCTTACATCAAGACCACTCCCATAACATACCCAATCACATCTGTCTCCACTTCAAAGGTCTTCGGCAATTTTGGTAATTCCAGAACTGGTTCTTGACTAATCTTCTTCTTAAGCTCCTCAAAGACCCTATGCTGATGTTTTCTCCACTGGAAACTATCGTCACTTGCTATTATGGAATGGAGCAGTGATGCTACTGCTAAAAATGATGCTATGAATTTCCTCACGTATTGTGTTATCCCAATGAAACCCCTAACCTTAGAAAAATTAGTAAGCACCAACCATTTCACGATGGCTTCCATCTTGGCGGGATTTTTTTTTTTACCTATCCTCCACATATGACATACCCAAGATACACCAAAGAATGTTGTGCAAACTCACAGTTCTTGATATTTTCTAGCCTCTAGTGCTTCATTAATGTGTCAAGAACCTACATCAAATGTGAGATGTGATCCTTCTAGGTAGCACTAGATATCAATGTATCATCCAAATAGAAATTAACAAATGAATCTCTAAAAGGGTGCATATATAATTCATTAACCTCATAAATGTAGCCGGTGCATTACATAGGTCTAGTTTTGAAGGTGGTCTTCCAGGTGTCTTATTCTATGACTAAAACCTATTGACATCCAAACTTTAAGTCCAACATCACGAAGTATTTCACTTGCTACAACGAATCCAACCGATCATCTATTCTGGCCAGGGGGCACCCCTTCTTGAACTTAATTATGTTCAACACCATGTAATTTATAAACATTTGCCAAGTCACATCCTTATTTGGAAAGATAATGATGGATGACCTATATGGTGATGTACTTAGTCGAATGAAACTATATTCCAGTAGTTGTTGCAATTGTTTCTTCACCTTGCTTCTATAATAGACTGCCTGTATATCCCAATGTTTGGAAATGCGGAGTATGGAGATAGTTGGATATTGTGCTCCACTTCGCTCTTTGGTGGTAGCCCTTTAGGCTCTTGGAACACATCCCTTTATTCCTATAACAAATCTTCTAAGTGTTGTTTCTATTTTTAGTAAACTCCTCCAAGGATGCTTTTCCTCTTACTGACTCTTCTACAGACTAATTTTCAATTAAAAAAATAAAACATACTTCTTGCCAGAATTAATTAGTTTCTTGGCTTGGTTAGCAGTTACCAATGAAATTTTTGACTTGCCTTTGTGTGCATTGACGTGAATTATTTTTGCATCCATGAGGATCTGCTACTGGTTGTCTCTTCATATGAATGTTGCATCTGCATGTACATGTAGGGAATTCCAAACACCACCCCACATAAATCAAGGAGAACTACATCCAGTTATACTTCATCAGTAAAACCAACATTGATAGTGAAGATACTCTTGCTCTATCTTTTTAATTTTATGTATGCATCCTTATTTACTCATCCTAATGGATTATATGATCACAAAATTCCAATCCCAATTTGTAGACCAGCTCTGTTGCAATGAGATCCATCTGCAATCTTGAGTAAAATAGAGCATCAATCTTGGTATTTTTAGGTTGTATCTTTATATGGAAGGACATGTTCTTTTCGTTCTCTTCCTGATGTTGAAGGCTACTAAAATTCACCTCATTTTGTGCTAATGTACATACAATCTTCTCATCCATGTCCGAGTTTCTTTCAAATTGGTTCCTCAAATCATTTGCCATGAGATTATTCTTCTCATTTTTTTTGTTTTGTTCTTTGGGTTAAGCTTTGGATGCAAATTCTAGCACTTCTCTTCTATATGAATGTCAATGTTGTAGTGGTTGAAGTGGTTTTTAGTATCCTTACACTAGTGTGTTGTGGCTACTATATTTTTAACTCCCCCCCCCTTTCCATTTCTTCTTCCCTCCCTTTTGATTCGATCCACTTGATTTTCCTTTATTCTAGCTTATTGTAGTGCCTTGCTCTGGTTGACTGATCCTGATATGACATTAGCCTTGACATAATCCTTAGGTCTCATACTTTATTATTTGAGGACCTTTGGCCAAGGATCCCAATATTTGACTTTCACTAATTTTAGATATGATAATAACTATTTTCGAGTTTGATGTTATGATAATAATACTTGTGATGGATGTATTTATGAATATCTCTAATCATGTGATGGATTCATTATGTTTTTGGTTTACATTAGCTCTTGCTCATAGTTAACAAGATGTTGATGGTTATTTCATGATGCTGATGATGATTTAGCATACATGAGTATATTGGTGATTATTATTGTGAACAAATGCTACTGGTTATTATTGATTGTAGTAGGAGACTACCCAGATGCATTACATATGATGAGTCAATGACCTCTGCTTCGATTTGAATTTCATATTATTGTATCAAAATTTAAATCTCAATTTAATATATTAATGTCAATACTAATGACATGCTAGTTGGATGCAGGCACATGTTAGTTTCTTGGCAGAATGACTCACACATGGTGTTAAAAATGTAGAAATAAATTCTCAGTTTGACCTTGACTTGGTCAAACTAGATAAAATTTGAATTTTCGCATCAACAGAAATCTTGGATGTAGTTAAATGAGGTGACATGGAACTTGTTACTCAGTTGATTCAAGTTGGGAAAGCTTGAGTTCAGTTCAGTATGATTTATTGCTAATTTGTAGCAAGCTATTTCAGATGAATTGAGTTATTATCAGTTAAACTAGTTCTAACTGTTGGAGTAACTAGTGGAAGGCCAAGTTGAAGTGTGACTTCAACCACACTCAGTGATCAACCAGTTAACTAATCAATCAGTCCAAAATAATTGATGCATGTAGAGAATTTGAGTTACCTAGTTGAGATGGATATTCCAATGCAATGTACTATTAGTTGTAGTCTATTCCAATTTGTACATGTGGTGCATGCAATCAGAGGATTAACCTAAAGGAATTGCAAAATTCAATTAAGGGAATTTTCTAATTAATAGGGGCTTAATTCCTCAAGGAAAAACACAAGGAAATAAGAGTTTGGAGGGCTTGAAAATTGGCTAAGTTTTGGCCAGGGTTTGTTAGTCAGACATAGAAATAGAATATACACTTGCAAGTTATGCTCAAACTTGAGAAAGCATATGTATTACATCTCTATTCTTTGATTAATGCAATATAGATAGGAAGGGGTTTTGAGCAATTGCTTTCCCCTAGATAAATATTTGTGCATGTGTGATAAATATTTTTGCATGTTTATGGTTTGTGATCTCGATTGTGAATTGAATTCCATAAAGCATTAGAGTAGATTTGAGTCTTGTGTTTTACTAAATTTCATGAGCAATTTCGAATCTACACCATAATTTCTACATGGTATCAGAGCAAGATTCATAGTAGAGTAGAAATTTCGAAGCTGTTTATCAAAAGGATCGAATTTGCAAGAATAATTATTCAGAGCTATAAGGTTGGATTTCTATGGAATAAGACTCAAGTATGCCCTTGAGGGAAGCTCAAATTTTGTTGCTTGGAAGGACCGCATGGAGGAATTTCTAGAAGACAATGGATTGAAGGAATTTGTTGAAAATGACATCTTAAAACTAGGATCAACTGATGTCTAAAATCTAGTAGAATGGAAGAAGTGTGTAGCCAAGGCGAGGAGGATAGTATTTAAGGGAATACGAGACCACATTGTCTCCAATATCCATGGAAAAGAGACTACTTATGTAATGTGGCAAGCACTAACAAATATGTTCTAGAGTAGTAGGGACCACATGAAACTTGTGCTCAAGCATAAACTTCAAAATATCAAGATGTAGAAGAATGAATCTATTCAACAATATTTGAGCAGGTTCACATAATGCTGTGATGAACTGGCAAGAGTTGGTGTCACAGTCTTAGGTGGTGATTTTGTAAGCTTAGTCCTTCTACACCTCCCCAAACTACCAAATTGGGAATGCTTATGGTATGATTTGGTACTGTAGCAAATAAGGTGAAATACTAGAGATGAGACTTCATCCAAGGGAAAGGATGAAGAAACCTGTGCATTGGATGGAAAGGAAAATAAGGGAAAAGGGAAGAAATCCCAATCCAAACCAGAATCCATTCAACTTGTCCAACATTAAGTGCTTCCATTGTCATGAATTCAGGCACTATGCTACGAAGTTTCCACACAAGAAGGCAAGCAAAAAGACCTTAGTAGGAGCGGCATGTGAATCCTTGGCTTCATAGTTTGAGTTTGAATTCACTTTCATCGCATGCATGGTGAGCACAATGATGGGGAGCATGTGGTACTTGGATAGTGGTGCCTCGTTCCACATGATAGGGAATAAATAAATTTTCAGTGATCTAGAGGAGAAAGATCTCTAGATGCACATCAAGATGGGAGATGATGGAAGGTACAATGCGACCAGGATTATTACAGTCACCTTTCAAAGGGAGTCGAGCTCCTCTCTCAGACTCAAGGATGTCATGTTTTTTTGGGCTCTCTAGAAAAATCTCATCTCTGTTGTAGTTTTGGAAGACCATGGTTATGATGTGATTTTCAGCAAAGGGAAAGCATTCCTGAGACACATAGCCATGGGAAAAGTGAAGCAAATTGGGGTTCGTTTGAAGAACCTGTACGAGTTAGATGTGGAATACTGTGCTACATTAAGCACAAAGGCGGAGAAGGTGCAAAGCTGCGATGTCAATAAACCTTGGCATAGAAGACTTGGAAATTTGTATCATGGTACCCTGAAGATTATGCAACAGATAACCACAAGCTTGCCCAAAGGAGAACTTGAGCAGCAATATAGATGCAAAGGGTGTACCTTTCAAAAGTACATAAAATCCACATTCCATGAGCGAGACAACAAATCACATGCAATCCTTGAAAGGATCCACTCTGATGTCTGTGGACCTTTTTCGATAGCCTCCACTGCCAGGAATAAATATTATGTTATCTTTGTAGATGATTTTTCACGAAAGTGCTAGATATTCTTCATGCGGAAGAAATATGAGACATCCTCCAAGTTCATTGAATTCAAGGCATTGGTTGAGAAAGAAACTGACAATAAGGTGAGGGTTCTCATGAGCAATAATGGTGGTGAGTACGTGTTGAATGAGTTTAAAATTTTTGTTCCAAAGAGGTTATTCGATGGTAGTTGAAAAAACCCCACAACCCACAACATAATGGAGTGGATGAGAGGAAGAACTGTAACATTGTGGGAGTATGAAGGGCGATGTTGCATGACCAAGGCCTACCTCTTCATTCGTGGGCTGAAGCATGCAACACAATAGTCTATTGTAGAACAAGAGTCCTCATTGGATTCTTGGCATGAGTACACTAGAGGAATATTTCTCGGGGAGAAAGCCAAATGTGTCACACTTCAATATTTTTGGAGCCTCTGTAGACTGCCATGTCTCCAAAGAATAGAGGAAGAAGCTAAAGCCGACAAGAGATTTGGGGGTATTTTTGGGTTACGTAGAAACTCCTCACAACTATAGCGTGTACTTTCCATCTCTCAGAATGATAGTTATGTGAAGGGATGTAAATTTTGGTGAGGAGAAAGCAATGATATGTTCTCTTGAGAGGGGGCTTTAGTTGCAACCAGATTAGGATCTTTTAGCTCCAAAGGAATAACCTCAGGAAGTTGTAGAGAAACCACAAATTTAGGAGCAGGGATTGGAGACAACTACTGAAGAAAAACCATATAGAGAAGGAAGGAAAAGAACCAAGGAAGCTAAGATATTATTGCATGATGCCGGAGAGAATATGGGAGCACCCACTTCATAGTGCAGGCATAAGATGTCACTTAATCAGTACATAAGCTACATGACTCTAATGACTGAGCTTGTAGAGAATGATCCATCCTCTTTCGAGGAATAAGTAGGGAAACCTGTATGGGTTGATACAATGGTGGAGGAATATGATTCCATTGTAACTAAAAATGTTTGTGAAGTGGTTCCAAGATCAGTAGATAAATCAGTTGTGGGTTCAAGATGGATCTTCAAGGAAAAGCATGCAATAAACAAAAGCATAGAGAAGTATAAGGCCATATTTGTGGCCAAGGGATTCTCTCAATTTTAGGGAATTGACTATGAGGAGACCTTTGCTCCAATAACAAGGTACTCATCCATTAAATCAATTCTTGCATTGACTACATAGATGGAGTGGAAGATCCACTAGATGGATGTAAAAACAACATTCCTCAATGGAGTTATTGAGGAGGAGGTGTACAATGAGAAACCAGAAGCTTTTGAGACCTTTGATCAAGAGTCGCATGTGTGCAGACTCAAACGAGCGATGTATGGTCTTAATTAAGCAACCCGTGCATTGTACACTGGGATCGAAAACTATCTCATCGGGTTGGGATTCAACAAAAGTGAAGCATATACAAACCCTTATCATATTATGGTAGAAAGTAAATTATTGCTTATTGTCTTATATGTTTATGATTTTATTTTAACCAGTGATGATAAGTTGACCAGATCTTGCAAGGAGGATCCTGCAAGCGAATTTGAAATGAAGGACATGGGACTCATGCACTACTTCCTTGGTTTAGAAGTATGCAAAGGAGATGGGAAACTGTTTTTATGTCAAGGAAAGTATGCAAATGAGATACTGAATAAGTTTCACATGTAGAGTAAAAAATCCATGGAGACTCCTCTAGCAACCAGTTGGAGGAGAGAGGATGCCACTTCAGGTGAGGAAGTGGAGGCTACCATTTATCGGTAACTTCTTTGTTCACTAATGTATATTTTGAATGCATGACTAGATATGTGTTATGCATTCAACCAACAGAGTCAAGCTATGGTTAGGACAAACAAATTATTTTGGAAGGTTGCTAAGAATGTTCTTCAGTACCTCAGAGGCACTACCTAGTTTGGACTGTGGTACATACAGATAGAGGGAGTAAAGCTATGCGGCTTCACAGATGAAGATTCGGCTGGGATTCCATTAGATTGGAAGAGTAAATTAGGAGGAATTTTGAGTGTCGGGTCCGTAGTTGTTTCTTAGTATAGCAGGAAGCAAAGCTCTGTGGCACTCAACTCAATAGAAGCATAATACATGGTTTCCAGTCAATCAACATGTAAGACAATATGGATGAGAAATATTCTTGTGGGACTATTTGGATAGATGATGGATCGAACTGTGATAATCATAGTTGCATTTAACTCTTTGAAAATGCTACATTTCATGATTTATCCAAGCATACAGATATCTGGTATCACCATCTACGGGATTGTGTGCAAAGGTGGATTATGTTGTTGGAATACATTCCAATAGAGGAAAAATATGCAGACATTTTGACAAAGGCTTTATCAAGAGAAAAATGCAAGTTCCATAGAGGGAGGATCAAGGTAATCGATAAACCCTTTCTTATTGAGAGGTTATGGTTATAATGCAACAAGAAAATATCAGTTTGACCTTGCCTTGGTTAAACTAAATAAAATTTAAATTTCCACATCAGAAGAAATCTTGGAGGTAGTTAACTGAGGTGACATGGAACTTGTCACTCAGTTAAATTAGTTAATTCTAGTTTGGGAAGCTTGAGTTCAGTTCAATATGATTGATTGCTAACTTTTAACAATCTATTTCAGTTAAATTGAATTATTCTCAGTTAAACTAGTTCTACTGTTCGAGGAACTAGTGGAAGGTCAAGTTGTGGAAGTGTGAATTCAACCACACTCAGTGATCAAACAATTAACTAATCAATCAACCTGAAATCATTGATGCATGCAGATAATTCCGAGTTACCAAGTTGAGATGGAGATTCCAAGGTAGTGTACTATAAGTTGTAGACTATTACAATGTGTACTAGTGGTGCATGCAATCAGAGGATCATCCTAAAGGAATAGTGCAATTAAACTGAGGGAATTTCCTAATTAATAGGGGCCTCATTCCTCAAGGAACAATGCAAATAAATAAGAGCTTGGGGGGCTTGAAAATTGGCTAAATGTTGGTCAGGGTTAGTCAGTCAGGAAGATAGATAGACTATACACTTGTAGGTTGTGCCCAGACTTGAGAAAGCATATGTATTACATCTCTATTATTTATTTAATGCAATACATATAGGAAGGGGTTTTGAGCAATTGATTTCCCCTAGATAAATATCTGTGTGTGTGTGATAAATATTTTTTCATGTTTATGATTTTTTTATCTTGATTGTGAATTGAATTCCGCAGAGTAGTAGAGTAGATTTAAGTCTCGTGTTTTAGTAAATTTCATGAGCAGTTTCGATTCTATACCATAACTTATACACATGGGTGATGGGACTGTACATATAGATGGAACCTTACGGGAGGGTGGGATAGTGTCCCTGATTGCACCCGCTAGCACTCCCACCATGACTTGGGCTATAATGTATTGTGATACCTTTTCCTTAAAGATCACAATGCCATGGGGAAAAATCCCAGATTGGGTCACTCATAAGGATTTTACTGGGGGGTGCACATTGAGGTAAATTCCTTAATCCCTAGCACCATTAGGCTCACTATAGAGGGTGACGTATGAGAGGATAACAATCTTTGTTGTTGCACCTAGTTCTTACCCTTGTAGTCACTAGAAGCTTAAAGGGAAAGTGACATGGCACCCTTGGGAATTCAAAGGGAAGCTATTGAAGGGAATGACTTACTTGACACCCTTGGCATCAAGGACAAACTAATTGGTGTGGCACCCTTGAAACTTCAAAGTGAATTTATTAAAGGGTGCGACCAAAATGTCGCCCTTGTCATCAAGAAAAAATTGATTGGTGTAGTACCCTTGGAACTTCCAAGGGAAGTTCTTGAAGGGAATGACTGATGTGGCACACTTGGAATAAAAAAGGAACCACTAAAATATAATTAATATAAGGTAATCATACAAATTCACATAATGAAGTAAATGAGATTTTAGAACTAAGTTAATTAAATCAAGAGTAAACCATGGGGTAAAGGGAAAATAAGAAATAAAAGATGGAAGAAATTGAGAACTCTGCCCTTCCCACGGTTGGAAAATATTAGGTAGATAATGTGCATATAAAGTAACTCCAATGTAAGGTTTTAATAAGAAAATGGGGGAAATGGGACACAAAGTTAATTAGAAACATTAATCCTAGAATAGTTTAACCTCATTGAGAAAAGAGGGTGGTGAATGAAAATAAATAATAATAATTTAAATTAGAGAAATTTAGAGAACCTCCATGTGTCACGATCCAACACAAGGATCTCTCTCTAAGAGTCAATTTGAGTTAATCTAAGATGTAGTTGGGGGTCCAAATTTGAGACCTACTAGTTGAATTCAGTTACGAGCACAAAATAAGGAGTATAAAAGGGGGATCAAGAGACAAATAGGAGAAGAAATAAGGGGTCATGTTGATGTGGGGAAAAAATATTTTTGATTTAAAATTAAAGTAAACAAATTAGGAGATCCTTGGTGAGATGTTAACACATGGGCAAGTGAATAATAGAACTTTCATTTTAAGGAAAATAATTGTTTTTCATGAAGTGCCAAATGTCACCTACGAAGCCTCCTATAAAAGGAGAAAGATATGGGAAAATTACCTTTTTGTCCAATTGTTGGATGGATTAGATAATTTCGTTGTGAGTGAATATAAAGCCTATAGTGGGCTTGGTGTGGTGGAGGACATTAGAGAGGGAACACTTGAGTTAAGAGTTCTCTCCTCCATCAACTAGTATTTTTCCTCTAATTATAGTCCCATTGCAGCTCGAGTACCCAAGGAGTAGGCTAGGAAGTCAACTGATGAGTCAAAAATGTTTGCTTAGGGCACATCATCCTTCAAACGTGAACACAAACAACAACAAGGGAGCGTAAAAAACAACAAAGTTGAGATCAAATCTACACTCTTTGGTGAATGGTACCTCGTGTATCATAAAGTTTATTACTTGATTATTGTTGTATATATAGTTACCAAATTGTAAAATGAATGATATGATAGTTGTATCTGAGCTATTAACATATGCACCTTAAAATTTATGTATTTCCAATATTGATGTTGAGAAGTGTAGCAAGAAAGGCTCAATTTGACTTAGCCT
This sequence comes from Pinus tabuliformis, assembly GCA_031772625.1. Taxonomy (NCBI): domain Eukaryota; kingdom Viridiplantae; phylum Streptophyta; class Pinopsida; order Pinales; family Pinaceae; genus Pinus; species Pinus tabuliformis. The sequence goes on from CM062815.1 coordinate 242,912,528, forward strand.
TGGTCAAATTGAGAAAATTCAAAATTTCCACATCAACAGACAACTTGGAGGCAGTTAATTAAGGTCACATGTATCTTGTCACTCATTTAGCTCAATAAATTTGAGTTAGTGGGTTTAGATTTCATTTTACATGTGTTGATTGCTAATTTGTAGCAGTCAATTTCAATTATTTCTAGTTGTACTTAGTTAAACTAGTTCTAACAGTTAATAGAACTAGTTGGAGGTCAGTTTTGCAGTGGGACAACAATCTAACTCATAGATCATCTAGTTAACTGACCAATCAAGAAAACATAGCTCATGCATGCAAGGAATTCAAATTGCTTAACTGTGGTGGAGATTCCAAGGCAGTGCAACATCAATTGTAGACTAGTATTGAGTGTACAAGTGTTACAAGCAATCAGTGATAAATTGTTGGGAATTGCACAATCATTTTGGAGGAAATTCCTAAAGAATATGGGACAATTTCCTCAAGATTTGTGCAAGGAAATAAGAGCTCAGGTGGGGGTATAAATTGACTAAGTTTGGGTTAGAGCTTCTAATTGAGCAGAGAGAACACTTATTATTTTGCAGGTTAAGCTCAGAGTTGGAGCTAGAAATTGTTATAACTTGTCTATTCATATGGTCAATGCAAGTGGGCTTAAGGGGTTTTTACTAGTTGGTTTACCCTGGATACATCTGTTTACTTGTGTATGTGATTGATGCATGTTTCAAATGTTGTTCTAAATTGTGAATTAATTTCCATAGAGCAGTTTAATAGAATTGTGTCTCTTGATTTAGATTAAATTTCTTGAGAAGTTGCAATTATATCACCATATTTCTACATGGCATCAAATTAGGATCCACATTAGAACAAGGATTTCAAAGTTGTTCCTCAGGAGGTTCAAATTTGTAGCTTTAGTGTAGTAGGATTTCCTTAGAGTTGGGAGAATGACATTCAATGGACTGAGATTAGAGTATGCCTTGGAAGGAAACTAAAATTTCATTGCATGGAAGGATCGCATGGAGGAAGTTATTGATGAAAATGGATTGCTAGAATATGTCAAGACAAACATTCCAAAACTAGGATCAGTTGATGCCCAGAACCTAGCCCAATGCAAGAAAGATGTAGCTAAGGTGAGGAGAATAATCCTGGATGGAGTGAGATACCACATTGTCTCAAATATCCATGGGAAAGAAACTCCTTTGGCAATGTGGAAGGCACTAACTGAACTATTTTAGAAAAATAATGACCATAGAAAACTGACCCTCAAATACAAACTTCGACACATTAAGATGTAAAATAATGATAATATTTCGTAGTATCTCACCAGATTTACACAAGTTCAAGATGATCTTGGAGGGGTTGGTGTGAATGTTACATAAGATGACCTAGTGAGCCTAGCTCTTTTAGGCCTTCCAAAATCCTGGCATAGTAACCAGGACTCGATAGACGAGAGGGAGAAATTACCAAATTGGGAATACTTATTGTCCAATTTGGTACAAGAAGAAATCAGGTGAAATACCAGAGATGGAGGTTCATCCAAGGGAGAGGATGAAGAAAATTTTTCATTGGTTGGAAAGGGAAAGAAGGGAAAAGGGAATAAATCTCAAACCAAACCAGAATCCAGCCAAGGGGGAAAGAAGAAAGACTTGTCCAAAATAAAATTCTTCAATTATCATGAATTCAGGCACTATGCTACAAAGTGTCCACACAAAAATTCTAGCAAGAAGAAATCAAGAGGAGAAGTAGGTGAAGCATTGGCTTCACAGTTTGAGTTAGAATTTATCGTGATTGCATGCATGGCCAAAAATATGATGGGGAATATATGGTAATTGGATTTAGGTGCCTCGTTCCACATGACATGGTGTAGAGAGTTTTTTAGTGACCCAAAGGAGAAACATCTCCAAATGCATATTGAGCTTGGGGACAATGGAAGGTACAATGCTACCGAGATTGGTATAATAACCTTTAAAAGGGAGCTAATATCCCCTCTTCACCTCAAAGATGTTATGTTTGTACCAGTCCTGAAGAAGAACCTCATCTCTATCATATTTTTGGAAGACCATGGCTATGATGTGACTTTCAGTAAAGGGAAAACCTTTCTGAGACACATAGCTACTGGGAAAGTGAAGCAGATCAGGGTTTGTGTGAAAAACCTGTATAAACTTGATGTGGAAGATTGCGTTGCATTAAGAAGTAAGGAAGAGAAAGTGAAAAGTCAATATTTTGGTGAACTATGGTACAAAATACTTGGTCATTTGTGCCATGATTCCCTTAAAATTATGCAAAAAATAACCATTCGCCTCTGTAAAGGATCACTTGAGCAACATGATGTCTGCAAGGGGTGTACCTTGGGGAAGTATGTAAAATACACATTCCATGAATGAGGAAAAAAGGAAAATATAGTCTTGGAAATATTCAACTATGGTGTTTGTGGACTGTTCTTGACTGCCTCCACTACTAGACATAAATACTATGTTATTTTTACTGATGATTTCTCAAGAAAGTGTTGGACCTTCTTCATGCAGAAGATGGATGAGACATTCTCAAAATTCATAGAATTCAAGGCACTAGTTTAGAAAGAGACCAACAAGAAGGTGAAGGCTCTTAGGAGTGACAATGGACGTGAGTATGTTTCGAATGAATTCAAGGACTTTTGTGCCAAAGAAGGAATTTGAAGAGAATTGACAACTCCCCACAACCCATAGTAGAATGTGGTAACTGAGAGAAAGAAGCAGAGAATTGTGGGAGCTGTGAGAGCTATACTGCATGACCAAGGCCTACTACTACATTTGTTATAAGAGACATGTAATACAACAATCTACTTGCGGAACCGAAGTCATCATCAGATTCTTGGTATGATTACACCAGAGGAGGCTTTCTTGGGGAGAAATCCAAATGTGTCTCATTTCAGAATTTTTGGAGCCTCTATTTATTGTGATGTCTCCAAAGATTCAAGGAAGAAAATTGAGCCGATAACAAAGTTGGGAAATTTTTTGGGTTACATCAAAACTCCACACAATTACTAGGTGTACTTACCTTCATTGAGAATTAGAATTGTGTGAAGGAGTGTAAATTTTGATGAGGAGAAAGAAATGAGATGATCTCTTGAGAGGGAGTTTTAAATCCCACCAGAAGAGCTTCTTTTAGCTCCAAAGGATGAGCCTTAGGAAGTTGTGGAGTAGACACAAATGGAGGAGCGGGGAGGAGGCAGAGTGGAGACATCCACTCATGTAGAACCATCCATATAAGGTAGAAAGAGAACTAGGGAATATGATATATTGGTGTAGGATGCGAGGAAGAATGTGGGAGTTCCTTCAAATTTGTGTAGGCAAAGGAAGTCACCTTAGAGGTATGCTGGCTACATGGCTCTAGTGATAGAGCTTGTAGAGACTAAGCCATCCTATTTAGAGGAAGCAATTGAGAAAATAGTTTGGGTTGATGTGATGGTGGAAGAATATGAATCCATCATGAAGAATAATGTTTCGGAAGTGGTCCCAAGACCGAAAAATAAATTAGTTGTTGGTTCAAGACAAATATTTAAGGTTAAGCATGCAACAGATGAAATCATAGAGAAGTATAAGGCCATATTTGTTCCCAAAGGATTATTTCATGTTCATGGAATTGACTATGAGAAATATTTTCTCCAATAGCAAGGTATTCATCCATTAGATCAATTCTTGCACTGATTGCGCAGATGGGGTGGAAGATCCACCAGATAGACGTAGAAACAACATTTCTAAATGGCGTTATTGAGGATGAAGTGTACATAGAACAACCATAAGGTTTTGAGACATTTCATAAAGAGTCTCATGTGTGTAGACTCAAGTGAGCATTGTATGGTCTCAAATAGGCACCCCGAGCTTGGTACACTTGGATTAGTAGTTATCTCACTCGATTGGGCTTCCCCAAAAGTGAATCCAATGCAAACCTCTATCATATTTTGGTAGAAGGCAAATTTATTATCATTTTTTTTTATATTGATGATTTAATATTGAGAGGTGATGAGCAACTGATCAACTCTTGCATTAGCGGGGTTTTGACGTCTAAAATGGGCCTCCTAAGGATATTAGAAAATAATAGTGGAAATAATAAAATAATATTAGATTACATCATCAAATTTTATTAGGAAAAAAGAAAAAAAAAACTATTTTTTCAACTCGTATTTTTAGCTTATCTCCCTATGGGTTTACTCAAATTTCGAGCGGCAACACTCTTTGGATGTAGAATTTGATTCCTCATGAAAGGAGTACCCATGTTGAATACTTTATATGGACCCTGCTACACGAAAAGTGAGAAATACATGAAACACGTGATTGCAATAATGTTTTTTCATGTATTTCTCATTTTTCATGTAGTAGGGTCCATCAAAAGTATCCAACATGGGTACTCATTGGATGAGGAATTAAATTTTGCATCCAACGAGTACTCCCGCTCAAAATTTGAGTAAAACCTTAGGGAGATAAGTTGAAAATACGAGTTGAAAAATAGTTCTATTGTTTTATTATTTTTTAATATTTTTGCCTTTTTACTCTAAAAATGGTGAATCATCCCCCATGGTTGACATCATCATCTTGAATCCTATTGGTTCGTATAAAGTTTATTTTGGTTGTACATTTTTCTCAGGAGGCCCATTTTAGACCTCAAAATTCCCCTAATGCAAGGAGGACCTTCCAAGAGAATTTGAGATGATATACATGGGTCTCATGCACTAATTCCTCGGGTTGGAAGTATGACAAGGAGATGGGGAATTGTTTCTATCTCAAGGAAAGTATGCCATCGATATACTAAAGATATTTTGCATGGAAATTTTTAAGCCCACGGAGACACCTCTAGCGACCAACTAGAGGAAGGAGAATACCACTTTAGGTGAAGAGGTTGATACTACCATTTATCGACAACTAGTGGGTTCACCGATGTATCTTGTGAACACACGACCAGATATGTGCTATGTAATAAACCAACTAAGCCAAGCCATGGTAAGGCCAACCAAATTGTATTGGAAGGCAACAAAGCATGTATTATGGTACCTCAGAGGCACTACCTATGTAACATCCCTGGTGAAAAGTTCATGTAATAAAAGTTAATAAACGGAAAATAAGACCACGGTTAAGGGAGACTTGTTCCACGCTGAATGTTGGGAAAACATATCCTAGTGGGAATCACTGGATGTGTGTTTTGGCTAAGGAAATTGGCAAAGGCTAAGGCAAAGGCATTAAAGGGAAAAAATGCATTTTTGGTACATTTATTTATGAAAATAAAAGAAATTAGGAGAAAAGTAAGGTGAAAGGTCACAAGTTGCATGTGAGGAGGAATTTGAAGGAACATAAAGGAAAATAAAGAAATTAGAGGCCTCATTCATAAAAAGGTTTCTGAGGATCAATGAGCAAGATTTTGATAACCTTTTGTTAGTTCAAGTTTGGATCTTTCTCATTATTTTATCTCTCTCTCTCTCACTCTTGGTCAATTAGTTTTTTCTTGGAGCACTCTAGCTTTGGAACAAGGAAAAAACATGCAAAGGGAAAGGAATGAAAGTAGGATCAAGAAGCTTCATTAGGAATACTTGCATGTAACCTTTTGCATGTGTGATTTCCTAGCTGGTTTGGACATGCATGGCTTTGCGTGTTGGTGTATGGTTCTCTTGCTGTCAGTGGCATGGTTTTAGCGGGTTATGACAGTGTTTTTGAGACTAGCCTTGCCTCTTTCCGGATGCCATGGTATGTTGGGATGTTTATCTTGGTTTTGAGCTTTGGTTTTCCGAATGGATTTAGGAATCTGACGCGGAGGTGGTCTCAAGGTTCATTGCCAAAGGCCTAGGAATCCCTTGAATGGTTTTGGTGAGATACACATTAAAGCCCGAGGGAGGAGTCTCGGTTTAGGGCATAGTGATATGGGTTTGGGTTGAGGTAAAGCCTAAGACTCTGGTCTTAGTTTAGGGTCTAGTGATCCGGGATTGGATTGCGGTAAATCTTGCGAGACATGGAGATAGAAAAATTCCTCAAGGATAGTGATGGATTCTGGATGGCATTCCAAGTTTGGTTCAGTTGTAATCGGAGCACAAGGTTTGGTGTGATCACGGTTTGGTGAGGGTGGAGGTGGTTTAACCTATGGATTCCCTTGATTGTTCTATGAGATCCCACATTCATGCTTGGAATATGGCACAGGGGTGACTAGATGAAAGTGAGATTTGGTTCAGCCATGTTTATGGTCGGGTGGTACGTGGAAGTCCAGAACCTGGTCGGATTTTCTTATGATTAATAAAATCTAAGTTCTCTTACTTTTTCACTTATTTATATGTGGATTTAATGGCTGTCATATCTCTGATATTTATATGGTTTTATGCTGGTTATGGTTATATGACTGGTTCATGTCATGTTTATTTCATGTATTTACTTGTAATTGTTAAATGGATGGATGTAAGACCTAATTGATGTTATAATAGTTCAATGGAGAAGGTGGTGATCCTTTTGGTTATGTTTCATAAGTTCTTTCAATCATTCATGCTTTGTCTTGTATCCTAGACGTGTAGGTTGCATTGATGCCAAGTGTTTGACAGAATGTCAGTCATAGTTGGGGATGCTCAGGCCTAGGCCTGAGGTTGATTTTGGATTTGTTTATCTTGTCATCATGTCTTTGATGGGTTTTGTAGGTTGTAACAAGTTCTAGGTAGAGGTCGGGATTATGGGCTAGAAAATTGGCTCAAATCTCGGGGACATTGGCATAGGTTTGCTGAAAAGAGTCCAAGGACATTGGTACATGGGTCTTTGAGAGTGACTTTGGATTCTGGACATTGTCATGCCTATAGAATGAGAGCGACTAGGGGTTAAAAGGCTTAAAACAACATTGGGACTCAGGGATAGGATATTTGAGTGGCTGACATGTCTCCTAGGGGTGTTGTTGCTAATATGGATGGGTTTGTTTGATATGTTCTATCGAGTCCATTTCCTTAAGGTCACTAAGGAAGTTGAATCCCTTATAGTGACCTATCCCGTTGCATGTTTACCCCGGTTGGTCGTTTGCTTGGGTGGACCTGGGAGGAGGGGGTGTTACTAGATTGGTATCAGAGCGTGGTTGCACTCTTCTTGGGTGAATGTGTTGGTCATGCATGCATGTTAGTTGCATTCCATGTGCTTGTTTCATTGCATCATGTTGATCATGATTGTAATAAGGTTGTCATGAGGAACTTGATGTTGATTTTGTGGAATGCATCGTCAAGATTATATGACTAGTTACATGATTATATGCAACTTGATTATATCCTTGTATGTTAGGTTGCATTATTGGGTTTTTGATTACATGTATCAGTCTTGTAGGTTGGTTACAAGAATTGGTCACTTATGCTCGACTACATGCATTCATATGTATGTGTAGTTGATTTGGCATTGCTTATGCATGTTGATAATTGCATGTGGAAATGTGTACATTAGAGTAATGGCTGTTGTCATGCATGAGGTCATAACATGCATTGTTGATATGGCCTTGCATTGATGACTAGACCCTAACTAGAATGATGTTTATGCGTTGATGCAATTATTCTATATATCCCTACATGCTATTATGTTTATGTTATAAATGTATCATGCTGATTGATGATATTGCAAACAAGGTATCCTCCCCGAATTATGCTAAGGTACATTGGTTTATTGTGATTTGGTTTAGCTGACATAGTATGCCTTGCAGAAAAGAGATCAGGTGGCTAGAAAGGTGGTAGACTACATAGAATCTCCCTATGCATCAGATGGGTAGCATGGTGCAGGGCACTATTCTGACTTGGCAGACACAATGAGAAGCTTGAAGGAAGAAATAAGGAGTTGCAAAGAAGACAATGACAAAATACTACAGGAACAAGAGAAACAAGCAGAGATGAATGCGATACTACTTCAGAGTTTTTCAAAATTGTAGCGATCGGGGCCACTTTGGATCAACCATGGACATGAGGACATAACTAATGAGGCACATGGAAGTAGGTCTCCTAGTAAACATAGGTTGAATAGATATAACATGATCCAAGACGACAAGTTTTTGGAAACTTCGGATAGGAGAGGTGATAGACACAGGTACTATTCCAGTTCTCACTCTCACAAGCATCATGATCATCATCGTTACCATCCTTATAGGAGGAGTGAGAGGGGATATTGTCCAGATGTGTTTAAGAAAGAAAATCCACCTCGCTTTGATGGAGAGATGAATAAATTGCTAAATGCAGAGGCATGATTGTTTGGTATGAAGAAATTCTTCCGATTGCATGATTATTCATAAAACATGAAAGCAAAGATAGCCACTTTCAGTCTCAAAGGTAAAGTAGATATTTGGTGGGAATAAATGAAGAATGTCAAAGGTATACATTAGGAGGATTTTACTTGGCATGCATTTGAAAGGATATTCAAGAAGAATTACTTGTCGTAGAGGTACTATGATGACAAGGCTAAGGAGTTTTATGAGTTACGGATGGGTTCTATGACAAATGATGAGTATACTAGTAGATTTTTGGAGTTGTTGAGGTATGTGCCTTATCTCAAGGAGGTTAAGGCCAAGGTTCATAGATTCATCAGTGTAATTCTAGTAGCATACAAATACCAGATTGAGTTTGATGAGCCTAGATCGTTGAAGAAGGCCATCTGAAAGTTGAAGCATTGTTACGAGTAGTCGAAGCGCAAAGTTGAGCCTAAGCATGACTTGAAAAGAAATGAGAAAGATAAAGGAAAATGGCCACCAAAGAGAGGAAGACCTCAAGAGGCAAGCGAGAAAGAAAATGTAGTCCCTTATAAGAGGTTCAATACAGTTGAGAAGGGACATGTAGAGCAACAAGCTAGAGGCGGTGGTAGGGAACCATTGTAGTGTTGGATATGTGGTAAGGATCATCGTAAGAGGGACTGTCTGCAGTATCAGAGTGGTGGTAGAATCTAGATCTACAGTGCTCAAGAGGCGCATACAGTTGGTGATGTTGGTCATAGAATTCCTCGGATCTATGCAGTTGTGGACAATAGGCAAGTGGATAATCAGGCATCGATCATTGAGATGGATGATAAGCTTTGAGATCAAGTTATTTCTATTTTGATTGATCTTGGATATAACTATAGTTATATTAATCCCGACCTGGTGGATAGGTGTGGTTTGAGAAAATAACTGCACGTAGAATCTTGGTTGGTACAGTTGGCTACAGGTACGAAGAAGAGAATTCACCATTGGGTGAGAGTTTGTGCATTTGAGTTAAAGGGTATGCCTACAACAACACATTTGAATGTATAGCCATTGGGATCATACAATATGCATTTTGGTATGGATTGGATATACCTTCACGGAACCAAAGTGGATTGCTTCAACAAGGCCATAGAGTGTGTGGATGATAGTGGAAAAAAGAGGAATTTACAGGGAAAGAAGAAGCCTACATCAGTGAGGATGGTTACTGCTATGCAGGCTAAGTGTAGTTGCAGAAAAGGTTTCGTGATGTTTGTAGTACACATCTCTAGCGACAAGGGTAAGGAGGTTGAGGATGCAAATGTGTTAAGTAGGTACCCCATTTTGCAACAATTTCAGGATGTATTTCTTGAGGAGATTAAAAAGTTGCCACCTCATAGGGAGGTATAATTTTCTATTGAGTTGGCCATCAAAATCACCTTACAGGATGAGCACACTTGAGTTGGTTGAGTTAAAGTTGCATCTGAAAGAAATTTTCGACAAGGGGTACATTAGGCCGAGTGTATCACCTTGGGGCGCACCAATGTTGTTCATGAAGAAGAAAGATGGTATTCTTAGATTGTGCATTGAATATAGGCAGCTTAACAAAGTAACGATCAAGAATAGGTACCCATTCCCAAGGAATGATGATTTGTTTGACCAGTTGAAGGGAGCAACAATGTTCTCTAAGATTGAATTCAATTCGGGATACCATCAAGTATGCACCAAGGAAGAGGATATCTTCAAGATTGCATTCAGGACCAGGTATGGGCATTATGAGTTTGTTGTTGTTCCATTCGGATTGAATAATGCTCCAGCTACATTCATGTGTTTGATGAATAATGTGTTATGTCCTTATCTAGACAAGTTTTTTATTGTATTCATTGATGACATATTGGTATATTCTAAGAATGAGGAAGAACATGCTGAGCATTTAGAAGCAATGTTGAGATTTCTAAGAGAGAATCACTTGTATGCTAAACTTATCAAGTGCAACTTCTTTCAGACATAGATAAATTACTTGGGGCATGTTGTCTCCAAGGACGACATAGCAGTAGACCCAGAAAAGATAAGGGCCATCATGGAGTGGGAAGCTCCTAAGAATGTAGATGAGGTGAGATCATTCATGGGATTGGCAGGTTACTACAAGAGGTTCATCAGGAACTTATCACACATTGCATATCCTATCACATCATTGCAGTGGAAAGGTAAGAAGTTCGAATGGACAGAAGAATGTGAGGCTAGTTTTGAGCAACTTAAGAAGTTGTTGACACATGCACCAGTGCTAAAGATTGCGGATCTGGACAAGGAGTTTGTAGTGTGTACAAATTATTGCAAGAGAGGACTTGGTGGAGTTCTCATGCAAGAAGGATAGGTAGTGTGCTATGAGTCATGGAAACTAAATGAGCATGAGTTTAACTATCCAACGCATGATCTTGAGCTAACATCGATCATACATGCATAGAAGATGTGGAGACACTATCATATAGGTAGGAGATTTATATTGATGATCGATCACAGTGGGTTGAGGTATGTGTTTGACCAAACGAATCTAAAACCCAGGGAAGCTAGATGGCTGGCTACCCTTAGTGAGATTTACTTCGAGAACAGATACATAAGAGGGAAGGAGAACCGAGTTGCAGATGCTCTTAGCAGGAAGGTACATGTAAATCATATAGCAACTATGAGCTCTTATGGGACAAATTTATAGGATAGGATCTTGCAGGCAAGACAACGGGATGACAAGTACAAGGAGATCATGCACATGTTACAACAGAGCACAGTTACATGTACAGGTACAGGTGATCAGGATGAAAACTATCGTCTCATAGCAAATGGTTTGGTGAGATTTAGGGACCAGATCTATGTGCCAAATTGTAGTGATCTCAAGAAGCTTATCTTGAGGGATTTTCATGCCAAGTTATACTTGGGTAATCCAAGATATCAGAAGACGTTGACAGTGATGAAGAAGTTCTACTATTGGTCGAATCTGAAGAACGAAGTGGCAAAGTTCATGGCTAGATGTTTATATTATTAGTAGGTCAAGGCATAATGTAAGCATCCATGTGGTTTACTATAGCCTATAAAGATTCTGGAATGGAAATGGGAGGTCATTTCCATGGATTTCATTACATGTATTTTGAGGACGTTGAGGTAGCATGATTCTATTATGGTTGTGGTCGACAGGTTGAGTAAGGTAGCTCACTTCATTCCAGTAAAGAATACATATTCAACCAGTGAGGTAGCACAGGTGTTCATCAGGGAGATAGTGAGACTACAAGGTGTTCTGAAGAAGATTGTGTTGGACAGGGATGCAAAGTTCACTTCCAAGTTTTGGAAGGAGAAATTTATAGGCTTGGGTACAAAGTTGGTCTTTAGTAAAACTTATAATCCGTAGACAAATCGATAGACAAAGAGGGTCAACATGATATTGGAGGATATGTTGAGGATGTACGTGATATACCCGCAAAGGAAATGGGAGGAGTATCTTCCATTGGTTGAGTTCACATACAACAATGCTTATCAGGAGTCATTGAGGATGAGTCCTTTCGAGGCATTGTATGGGTGAAGTTGTAACACTCTCGTCAGCTTGAGTGATCCAGTGAACATGGTACTTATTTGACCGAATATGTTGGCAGACATGGAGCAGTAAATGAAGGTTATAAAGAAGAATATAAAGGCAACACGGGATAGATAGAAGATTTATGTAGATCAACACAGGGTATTCAGGGAGTTTCAGGTTGCGGAGCATGTGTATTTGCGCATCAAGCCCAAGAAATTCTATTTGAGGATCGGTTCATGTGCCAAGTTGGCACCATGGTATTGTGGGCTTCGAGATCCTTGAGAGGATTGGATTGGTGGCATATCGACTTGCACTGCCTCCAACAATGAAAGTCCATGATGTTTTCCATATTTCATTGCTTAAGAAGTATATAAAGTATGTTGATCATGTTATTTATTGGTATTAATTGCAGGTGGAGCAAGAAGGAGAGTTCCAGCCAAAGCCTCAGTGCATATTGCAGTGGAAGCATCTCATGCTTAGGAACAAAGCCATATAGCAAGTTAAAGTGCAGTGTAAGCGCTTTGGGCTTGAAGAATATACATGGGAGATGGCGGATTAGATGCAGGCCCTCTATCCTTCATTGTTTTCCAGTTGAGGAAAAATAATTTTGGTTTGATGTTGGTATATGTTTGGCATATGTTTTAATAATATTTGTTTATATGTATATGGATGTAAATACCACCATGAGCTAAGTTATAAAGCTCCAATAAGCAGTATGGATGTCATGTTATTATGGTTGTTATATTGTCATGTTGTCATGATGTTTTTCTTTGAGCAGGTATTTTATTGTAAATACTGCAATGAGCTAAGTTATAAAGCTCCATGAGAAGTATGTTTTCTTTTCAGTGGTTTTTCTAAGGTCATGGTGTACACTGAGGATTGTGTTCCCCAAGGGGGAGGGTTCTGTAAAAACCCTGGTGAAAAGTTCATGTAATAAAAATTAATAAAGGAAAAATAAGACCACGATTAAGGGACACTTATTCCAAGATGAATGTTGGGCAAAGATATCATAATGGGCATCACTGGATGTGTGTTTTGGCTAAGGAAATTGCAAAAGGCTATGGAAAATGCATTAAAAGGAAAAAAGGCATTTTTTGCACGTTTGTTTATGAAAATAAAGGAAATTAGGAGAAAAGTAAGGTAAAAGGTCACAGGTTGCATGTGAGGAGGAAATTGAAAGAAAATAATGGAAAATGAAGAAATTAGAGGTCTCATTCATAAAAAGGCTTCTGAGGATCGGTGGGTAAGCTTTTGTTAACCTTTTGTCAGTTCAAGTTTGGAGCACTCTCATTATTTTCTCTCTCTCTCTCTCTCACTCTTGGTCACTTAGAATTTTCTTGGAGCACTCTAGCTTTGGAGCAAGGAAGGAAAATAAAGCAAAGGGAAAGGAAGGAAACCAAGGAACAAGGAAGGAAAATGTAGGATCAAGCAACTTCAGCCGGAATACTTGTAGGCAGCATTTTGCATGTGTGATTTTCTAGATGGTTTGGACATGCATGGATTTGCATGTTGGCGTATGGTTCTTTTGATGTTAGTGGCATGGTTTTGGCGGGTTATGACAGTGGTTTTCAGCCTAGAGTTGCCTTTTTCTGGATGCCATGTATGTTGGGATGTTTATCTCAGTTTCAAGCTTTGGTTTTCTGGATGGATTTTAGAATCCAGGGCGGAGGCAGTCTTAAGGTTCATTCCAAAAGCCTAGGAATCCCTTGACCGGTTTTGGTGGGATACACAGTAAAGTCTGAGCGAGGAGTCTTAGTTTAGGGCCTATTGATCTGATTTTGGATTGTGGTAAATCTTGAGAGACTGGTCTCGATTTAGGGCCTAGTGATCCAGGATTGGATTGCGGTAAAGCCTGAGAGACAAGGAGATGGAAAAAGGATAGTGATGGATTCCGGATGGCATTCCAAGTTCAGTTCAGTTGTGATCAGAGCACTGGGTTTGGTGTGATCATGGTTTGGTGAGGGTGGAGGTGGTTTAACCTCTAGATTCCCTTGATTGTTCTTGGATTGGTTGTTCTATGAGATCCGACATTCATGATTGGAATATGGCATAGGGGTGACTGGATGAAAGAGAGATTTGGTTCAGCCATGGCTATGGTCGGGTGGTATGTGGAAGTGTCAAACCTGGTCAGATTTGCATATGATTAATAAAAGCTAAGTTCTCTTACTTTTTCACTTGTTTATATGTGGATTTAATGGTTGTCATATCTTTGATATTTATATGGTTTTATGCTGGTTATATGACTGGTTCATGTCATGGGTATTTCATGTATTTACTTGTAATTATTAAATGGAAGGATGTAAGACCTAATTGATGTTGCAACAGTTTTATGGAGAAGGTGGTGATCCTTCTGGTTATGTTTCATAAGTTGTTTTAGTCATTCATGCTCTTTCTTGTATCCGAGATGTGTAGGTTGCATTGATGCCAAGTGTTTAACAAAATGTCAGTCACAGTTGGGGATGATCAGGCCTAGTCCTGAGGTTGACTTTTGATTTGATTATCTTGTTATAATGTCTTTGATGGATTATGGAGGTTGTAAGAAGTTCTGGGTAGAGGCCAGGATTATGGGCTAGAAAAGTGGCTCAAATCTTGGGGACTTTGGAACAGGTCTGTAGAAAATATTCCAGGGACGTTGGCACATAGGTCTATGATAGTTACTTTGGCTTCTAGATGTTTTCATGCCTATAGCATGAGAGCAACCAGGGGTTAAAGCCTTAAAACATTAGTGGCACTCAGGGACAGGATGTCTTAGTGGCTAACATGTCTCATGGGGGTGTTGTTGCTGATGTGGATGGGTTTGTTTGATATGATCCATCGATTCCATTTCCTTAAGGTCACCAAGGAAGTTGAATCCCTTATAGTGACCTCTCTCGTCACATGTTTACCTTGGTTGGTCATTTACTTGGGTGGACCTAGGAGGAGGGGGTGTTACAACCTAGTATGGATTATGGTATAGACGAACAGAAGGAGTGAAGTTGTGTGGCTTCATAGACATATATTGGGTAGGGAGTCCATTCGACTGAAATAATACATCAGGTGAAATTTTTAGTGTTGGGTCTGTAACAATTTCCTGGTATAACAGAAAGCAAAGGTTTGTGGTGCTCAACCCAGCAAACGTTGAATACATGGCTGCTAGTCAAGAAACATGTGAGGTGATCTGGATGAGAAAGATACTTGTGGGAATGTTTGGTTAGAATATGGATCCAAATATAATATATTGCGATAATCAAAGTTACATTAATCTCTCTAAGAATCTAGTATTTCATGATCGATTCAAGCATATAGATATCTAATATCATCATTTGCGGGATTGTGTGCAGAGGAGGATAATGTTGCTACATTACATTCTGACAGAGGAACAAGATGTCGACATCTTGACAAAGGTTTTGTCAAGAGGGAAGTTTGAATTCCACAAGTGTAGGATAGGGGTGGTCGATAATCCATTTCTTTCTAAGAGGGAGTGTTGAGAAGTGTAGCAAGAAAGACTCAATTTGACTTAGCCTTGGTGAAATTAAGAAAATTCAAAATTTCCACATGAACGAACAACTTGGAGGTAGTTAATTGAGGTGACATGGCTCTTATCACTCATTTAGATCAGTGAATTTGAGTTAGTGGGATTGGAGTTTAGTTTGCATGTGTTGATTGCTAATTTGTAGCAATCCAGTTCAGTTATTTCTAGTTGTACTCAATTAAACTAGTTCTAATAGTTAATAGAACTAGTTGGATGTCAATTGTGGAGTGGGAAAATAGTCTAACTCAGAGATCATCTAGTTAACTGATTAATTAAGCAAAAATAGCTCATGCATATAAGGAATTCGAATTTCTCAGCTGTGGTGGAGATTCCAAGGCAGTGTAACATCAGTTGTAGACTAGTCTTGAGTGTACAAGTGTTGCATGCAATCAATGATCAATCCTTGGGAATTGCACAATCATTTTGGAGGAAATTCCTAAAGAATAGGGGACAATTTCCTCAGGAATTTCACAAGGAAAAAGAGCTCAAGTGCGGGAAGAAATTGACTAAGTCTGTGTTAGAGCTTCTCATTGATCAAAGAGAATAGTTATTCTTTTGCAGATTGAGCTCAGAGTTGGAGCTAGAAATTGTAATAGATTCTCTATTCATCTTATTAATGCAAGCAGACTTAAGGGGTTTTAACTAGTTTGTTTCCCCTAGATACATCTATGTACTTGTGTGTGTGATTGATGCATGTCTGCAAATGTTGTTCTAAATTGTGAATTAATTTCCATAGAGCAGTAGAGTAGAATTGTGTCTCTTGGTTTAGATTAAATTTCTTGAGCAGTTGCAAGTCTATCACCATATTTCTACAACTGATGTATTTTTAGTTTGTATGTGAATTTAATAGTGGATGTGGCTAATGAAAAACTAGTTTACAATGGAATATTTATCTGCTTATTATTTGCAATAGCATAACTTAAATTGCATCATGTAATGCTTAGCTAAATATGAGCTTAATTCATGTATCTAAAACTTATTACTATTTCAGTCAAGCTAGAAAATAAAATCGTATCCTAAAGATGGTCCCTACACTTGGTATCAGAGCCAAGTTTGCAACATTGGACCTATATGAATCAAAAGCAAAGCACATGCTTAAAGTTTTTTTAGATTGTACACTTTTAACAAAAGTTTTAAAGACAGATGAACCAAAATTTATACAAGGAACGTTACAAGTGGCTTGGCCCACTAAATGCTAAATCTTATCATCCTTCTCATGTCTTCACCCTCGTCTTTTATCGGCAAGTAGACACATAAATGACCAAGCATTATTCCAATCAATAGTTCAAGAAGGCCCTACCCAGTTACGACATGGTGGAAATAAAAAAATAAAAGAATATATGAAGGCTAATCACGACCTTGCTTGTTGGGATTCCAATTGAATCTATATGAAAATATGTCTCTAATCGATTCCATCCATAGGAGCTTCAATTATGTAATTCATTAAGGATGTTGAAAGCTAGCGAAGATCATAGTGCTGGGAATAATTGGAATGAAATTCCCATATTTTGGGAGTGACTTTCCATCTGCCCTGTGCCAGGCGAAATTGATTCCTCCCTTCAAAATCATCTTCAAACAGGATGCATGTTCTCCGTGTGCTATTGAGAAATAATGTTCATATGACTTATAAAATCTCTGTTATGGTTTTCTTAAATACTACGTGAGAAAATGTATGGAGCACTCCGTGTAGAATATAGGGCCATCCTCTTTTCAAGAAAACAACCTTCTCCCAATTTCTCTTATCATTGGTTGTAGAGACTATCAAATTGGGGGAAAATAAGTTGGAAACTCATATCCTAGACACTATTAATTAGAGTTAGGGTCTGAAAGTGTCTAGAAACAAGAATTTCCATGTAGAAATTTCCATGTGCTACATGTTACAAGTGTCAACATAGAAATTTTCATGTGCCATTTTTCATGATTATAATATGATAATTATGTCCAAGCTTGAGTCCTGCCCATTATTTCATGGGTGTCATACTAGTTATACAACTATTAAAAATTTTCCAAATTTATTCCCCATTGGAGAAATTCCTAATTTGGGTGAGAGAAATTGCTAAATGGGGTGAGATTTGTAGAGCCTGGGGGGATGAGAGAACCCCAAGTCTCAAGTGACCTTGAACCGTGTCATGTATTGGCTTCATCCTAATTTTAAGCATACAATTTCTGAAACGCTCTTTGATATTTATTTCATTTAATGGAGATATGTTTTTATCTAGTTCAGGGTTTGGGTTTTCACATTTGCTTTAAGGTTTTATATGAATTTATGTATGAGTGTCAGGTAAGACTATGAGGCATATATTTACTTCTACTCCGTGGTTTTCAAATCTATGTGCAATTTACATGGTTCTATTGTTCCATGAGTAGATGTGGAATGTTATCAATTAGAGTTAATATTTCCACTAGGTAAAGCCTAAAGCCATGGAATTACTTGCATTTGGGTTGTGTTTCAATTAGTTTTTCCTTCTCATCTATCTCTATGAGAGTGCTCCATAGAACTTAGGTGAATTTCCTGTAGTTTTTCTTTTTCTTCTTGGCTATACTTGGAAGATAATTCTTCCATGCTCAGTTTAGAAGAATTAGTTGCATATTTATAAGTGGATGTTGAGAGAATATCTCAACTTCCCTATTCATATTTGGAATTGGTTGGATCTCACAAGCACCATAAATATGTGATGTATCCATGAGATTTGAAGTGTGTAATAAAATTTTTCCTTTGTGTATGTATCTCTCAGTTTTTCTACTTGGTATTAGAGTCATCTTCTCCTGTCATGGATTGATTCAGGACCCAACCACATGAAAAATGCATCCTTTAATGAGTGTTTCTAAGGAGGGAGACATTGTTCCGTGTATTTTCATGATGTCGTTGCCTAGTTCCGTCTGTGAATAGATGTTTCAGGTGACTCTTCGCCACATCCTTGCCAGATTGAAGCACATTACATTCGTTCATTGTTTTCAAATACTTCACTCATTCTCTATGATTGATGCATAATTTGTTTTTTGATTTGCTGGTTGAAGAGGTAGGGAGAATGCAGTTCAAATATGCCTGGGAATTCTCCTTGGAAACGAATATCCTAACGTATTCTATTATGTTTCCTTATTTCATGGCTGCAGAGTGGTCAAAGTCCCACCATTGATGTGGAAGCTCTAAAACCTCCTCCTATAGAATATGTGGTCGAATTGCAAAGTTTGCACCAGATGAGGAATTGACATGAGGAGAATTTTCTATCAGTATGATTTTCTATTTTGTTGTTGTAAGTTATATTTGGTACATAATTAATTAATGAACAGAGCTACATAATTTGAGTTAGTGATTTTTGGCGCTCGGAAACCTTTGAACACATCACTAGTTTGATTGTGTTAACATTGTTATGGTTTGTTGTTCTTGGCGCTCAAAAACCCCTAAACAACGACTACAAGTTACAGTATGAGATCCATGTGTGTAAAATAGGTTACAATATTAAGACAATTTTCCTAGAAACTAATTGGTCTATAGGATGGTCATTGGTCGTGGAAGCCCTCATGAGTTAAGGTATCAATGTTGTTGACCTTGCAAAGTTCATCATTGATGGTCAGAAGCAGGTGATGAGCCTCATCATTGGGTAACTATATGGACCTTAATTCACCTCCTAGCTTAGTCAAATCAACTCTTCTCACAATTTATTACATGTTTCGATTATATTTTGTTTAATGAGATGATTCAAAGTGAGATATTGTGCCTAGTGGAGTAATGTGCATTTAATGTAGGTTTGTGAGAGGAAATCAGGGAATTTTGGAAAGATTAAAGGCTAAAAATCGAATGGGACAAGGAAGAGAGATTGTAGGAGGTAAATATTCCTCATTTACTCCTCCCTGATTCGAATGTTCCTCCATCAATCACACTAGCTCGGAGTACAAGCAACCAAGTCATGAAGATCAAAAGGCAGCCGAGCAAGTGATAGTCAAAGAGTTAGTTCATCTCGACTTTGGGAGTCGAGCATCCGTAGATTTAGGGAAGTCATTGGAGACTTCAATTGTATAAATAAAGAGGCCTAGAGCCTCATTAGGATTAAAATTTTTGTTGTAAAAACACTAGTTATTTTTGAGCTCCAGACTTGTGGAAGACATTGTTATGTAATTTTCTGTTTTGATAATGAGAATGACTTCTTCTTGATCTAGTACTGAGTTAACTCAGAGAGCTGAAGCTCTTGGGTTAGGACCCAAACCTAGCAACAAAGGCTTCTCTTCTTGTATATGTATGCTTAGATTAATTTCATAGATTCATGGTTAAATCATCCTTAGAAGTATTTCATTGCAAGTAGTGTAGATTTGATTAGTTTGTTTATTAGTTTGCTTCCATTTGTGCTTTACTTCAACATTAGGTTAGAAGGGATAAAAGGAGCATAAAAAAGTTGTCAGTAGGTGTCTTTGCATCACCTCTTCCTTCTGGGATCATGATTTGAGGAAAGGACCCCTATGCAGCCCCAAAAAGACAAAATTCTACTTTCTCATAGAATTTGGAGTTTATTGTACTTGAACCAGCATTTGATCAGTTTGAAAGTGTAGGATTTAATTACCACTTATTCCATCTTCAGTCTTACAGTACATCTCATCAATTATTTCACCTTATTTTTCAAATTCTCCTCATGCATGAAGTAGACATCTAGCTCATTAAACTTTGTTTTTGTAGCTTATTGAAATTCTACTTGTTTACATGATTTTTGGGAAAATATCAATGTTTGATGCAGTGCAGGTGTTTCAGGAGAAAAGAGAGATCTCATAGTCAGCAACCTCCTCCCAACTTCATCCATCCATGATAATTCCTTTCTTTCACTAAGACCCTCACCAATTTCGTCATTTTTCAAGGAAACTTCTCCAAGAATGTTGAGCAAATCCAGCCATCTCCAAACCTTGGTTTTGAGTTCTGATTGATCCTAGGCATTTTCTCACTCCATTCCATCCACCAACCACCTTCCCTAAGCCTTCCATCATCTTCATCACCCATCGTTCTTCTGTCGGCTGTATCTTGTAGAAATACAGGGATTCCTGTAGGTTTTTAAGACATCCTGTAGGTTTTCTTGTAGTGGTCTATTTTGAGGCCGAATAGAGGGAAAACATCTATAAATCCACACAAGGTCACCTAAGGGTCTCCCAAACCTTCCAACCATCCACCATAATCCCTAAGCCACCTACCACATCACCAAAAGAGATTAGCTTTCACACTTGTTTTCCATAAAAAGAACAAAAAAGGAAAAAACATATTTATTTCAGTCATTTACATGCACAGTAGTAATGTCTGATGTTTTGAACTTCCATGCTTAGGACAATAGAATTTCATACATGTTATCATGGCATTCTTGTAAAGCACAGTCTCTTAGCAGTTAGGTAGGAAATGGTGTGTTTTAGCATTGGATTTCACTCTTTTTCCTTACTGCAGTAGAAGCTTTCTCTTAGAGTAGATTTATCTTCCCCCCATTAAGAACCAAGATTCTTCTAAATCCATAGAAGTTTGGCTTGAAAAACCCTAGCAGTCTCTCGCCAGCTGAACAGTGACAAAAGGCAGAACCATCACTTTTACTTATGTATACAACACTATCACCACCAAGTTTGTATGAACCCCGGGTTGATAAAGTAAAGCTGGTAGCCCCAGGAATTGCAACATTCTTGCTGCAATACTGGTGCTCATCACTTTTTGGTGCCATTTCTGGGGAGGTGTCTGAGTAATATGTGATTACTGCTTTCTTTCTTCCATTTCTTGTTTCTGATATTCTGCTAGTAGTTTCATTTCTGCAAGAGTAATTTAGTTTCTTTCTTTTCCATTCTGCATTCTTTGCTTTCCTTTCCATTCTGCAAGTAAGATTTCATTCAATTAGTTAGTTTTCATTTAGTCAGTTAATTTTCATTCAATCTGCAATTTCAATTCTGCAATCACTTTCAAAGTTTGAAAAAAACTCAAAACAAAACAATTTTTTTTCATGCCTCGTAGGAATAGGGATAAATTAGGGAAATTTTTGCCAAATACCCCCACTGCTTCAAATAGCCAACCTTCCCTCTTCTTTAGTGGCTGTGAGTTGGAGGAACCCTTAGGTCAGCAAACTAAAATATTTGAAGAACCTACAGGGGAAGAAGAAGAAGAAGAACCCATTCCTACTTATCCAATGACTGAAAATAGAAATGACAGAGGAAATAGAGAAAGAGTTGAGGGTGCCTTCCCCATCAAGGAAACCAATGGGGATACTAAGATGAAGAATATAAGCCCCTCTGCCCTTCCTCATTTCCATGGCCTGACCTCAGAAGATACAAACACTTTCTTATTTGAGTTTGTTGTGATATGCCAAACCTATGACTACACCAATGATGAGCAGAAGTTGAAACTATTCCCATCCACTCTCAAGGATGCAGCTTTGCGTTGGTTCGTGGGTTTACCTTGGGATACCATCACAACTTGGGCTCATATGGAGAAAGACTTCAATAACAAGTATCGAGACTACTGTAGGTCTAAAGACACTAAAGAGAAAATTTTTAGGATGACCTTAGGGAATGATGAATCTCTAGATGATTATGAAGAAAGATTCCAGCTTAGCTACAAAAGGGCCAGGTGCACACTTGACCTTGAGTCGCTAAAGCTAGTCCTGCTTAGAGAAGGGACAATCTTCTGGATACCCTAAACTTGTTAGCAGGAGGGGACATCTACCAGTTACCCTATGAGGATATCAAGTCTGTCTTTAGAAACCATTCTAGGGCAACGAGGAAAAAGGGTAGGCGTAGTCAGCCTGTGATCAGTCCATCCTCTTCCAATACATCCATCAAGGGTGAAATTGGAAACATGCTGGAGAATTTCAAGAGTGAGATGTTGCAAAACCTTGCCTACAGATGGACACTATGCAAATTAAGAGAAAATAGGAGGAAGAAGAGAGAGCCTTAGCAATTTCTACCCTAGATGCACCACGAGGCACCCTAGAAATAAATTCCCATTGAATTCGATTGAAATCTTCTTTGTCTGTGAGGAAAACCACTCCACAGATAGGTTCCCTTCTCTACCTGGAGTAAAATCTGTATATCAAGAAGCTAAAGGGGCAACTAAACAACTCTGCTACATAAACCAAAGGAGACCCCATGGGCCTAGGCCATACTAGCAGGGCACGCAAGGGTCATCCCATGCATATTACAACCCCAACCAAACCACATACATTCCATCTTGGGGCCCCCCTACTCATCCTTCCTGGTCTACACCTCCTCCTTGGTCCTTTGCACCTCAGTATTATTCCCATCCAAGCATCTAGTCATTTCAATCATATGCTCCGCCACCATCTCAGTGGAATGCACCGCCCCAGGGGTGGATGCCCCCATACAACAATGCTCCAGCTTTATTGCCTTCACTACCTACTCAACCACAAGTTTTACACTCTGCTCCACCTAAACAACCCCAGATGCCTGATCAACCAAATCCAAACTCGAACAACAGACATGCACAACCAATATATAGTGGAGGGACATCCTATCTAGCTTATGCTGTGGAAATTCAGGAAATCAACCTGAGAACTGGGAGAGTGCTCCTGGACAACCAACCTCTACCTCCACCTATGGGGGTTGAGGAAGAAAGAGAGGAAAGCATGCCTAAAGTAAATCCACCACCCTTTCTTGAGAGATTAACCCAAACACTCCAGCCTACCCCAGAAGAGATTGAACTTCTGGGAGAATTGAAAAATCTGTGTCAAAATTCCACTTCTTCAAGCTATAAAAGATGGGCCTATTTACAACAAGTTGATCAAGGAGAAGTGCTTCAAGCATCTAGGGAGGTGAAGAAGAGATTCCCCTACCATTAATGTCATTGGACAATTGTCCGACTTCATGATGTGGCAGGTAATCTGTCCAAAGTATTTGGACCCTGGAATCCTTGTAGTAGATGTGCACATCAATGACACCATTGTCCCACACACTTTGATTGATCCTAGGTCTGCCATTAATGTGATGACCAAGGACACCATGCTCAAACTCAACCTCCAGGTTTCATTGAGAAAGACCACAATGGTCCTGCAACTTGCAGACCGCTCCACAGTGACCCCTAAGGGGATTGTGGAGGATGTGATGGTCTCCATTGACTCTTGGGAATACCCTGCAGATTTCCTAGTTCTCCAGCCTAAGGCCAAGCTTACTAGTTACCCTCTCATCCTTGGGAGACCCTGGCTAGCCACTACTGATGCCTACATTAGCTGCAAAGCTGGTAATATGACTATCAAGAATGGGCATATGTCCAAGCAGTTAGTCCTATATCCTCCTACCTAACCATCTCTAGAACATGAATTACCTTTATGGCTGGAAGAGGAGGAAGAAGAAGATGAAGTTTATTCTGCCCAACTCTATACCTTAGAAACAACCATGGGAGGGGGACAACCGGATGAAGATGATTTGATTGAACACATACTCCAAAGTCCAACTCCCAGTACATTGTCCTTAGAATAAGTAGTAAAGGAAACCCATAACAACCATCAAATTGATCTATTCTTAGCCGATTCCACCCCTATCCATGTCAAAACCATAGAATTCGGCCCTGAGAGAACTTTGAAATCAACCCATCTGTTTCTGTTCACCAAGAAGAAAAGTTGTGTAACATGCTAAAGGAACACCTAGATGCCTTTGCTCGAAGTTACAAGGAAATGAAGGGAGTGCACCCCTCGGTTTGTACTCACCAAATTTATATCAAATAAGGTTGCAAACCAATCTGACTATCCCAAAGGAGGATGAATCCAGCTCTCAAAGATATAGTCAAAGAAGAACTGCAAAAGCTGCTAGATGCAAGATTCGTTTACCCTATCTCCGACAATGAGTTTTTCTCCCATTTCGTGTTGGTCCCAAAGAAAAATGGTAAGTGGAGGATTTTTGTGATTATAGAGAGTCAAACAAAGCCACAAAGAAGGACCATTTCCCTCTACCTTTCATCGACCAAGTGCTAGATGGTGTGGCATGGAAAATGTTTTTCTCTTTCCTAGATGGATTCAGTGGGTACAATCAAATCCAAATCAGCCCAGAAGACCAGGATAAAACCACCTTCACTTGTCCCTGGGGTACTTTCGCCTAAGAGGTCCTTCCTTTTTTCCTATGCAATGCTCCTACCACTTTCCAGAGAGCAGTCCCGAGTATCTTTGCCGAGTTAGTCCATGATGCAGTAGAGATTTATATAGATGATTTTACACCTTATGGATGTGATTTCCAGGAGGCTCTGTCCACCTTAGGTAAGGTGCTGAATAAATGCATTGAAATGAACCTATCCCTTAGTCCCAAGAAAGGTGAGTTCTTGATGACTGCAGGGACTGTGCTAGGTCATTTAATATCCCAGCAAGGACTGCAGGTGGACCTAAACAAAATAACTATCATCCAAAGGGTCCCACCTCCATAAAAGCAGAGAGATGTCAGAAGTTTCCTAGGGTTAGCTAGATACTATCGAAGGTTTATAAAAGACTTCAACAAGTTAGCTTCTCCTTTATTTGGGTTGTTGGCCAAAGACTCTGAGTTTGTATGGTCAAAAAGCTGTCAAGAGGCCCTGGACACCCTGAAGGACAAGTTAACCACTGCACTGATTCTCCGAGGCCCAAATTGGGCCCTTCCTTTTCATATACATGTTGATGCCTCACACAAAGCCATAGGAGTAGCTCTAGGCCAGATAGATGAAAATTTTCCTTATGCTATTTACTTTATCAGTAAGAATCTGTCAAAGGCCGAACTGAACTACAAAGTAACCGAAAAGGAGCTCCTGGTTGTTGTGCATTCATTGAAAAAATTTAGGCATTACATTACAGGTTATCAAACATTTGTACACACTGACCATGCTGCAATCAAATATTTAATGAATAAACCTGTTGTGAATGCCTGGATTATTAGATGGTTACTTTTATTACTGCAGTTTGATCTAACTATTGTTGATAAGCCTGTCAAGGAAAATGTTGTTGCATATTTTTTTTTTCCAGATTAACTTTTCCTACAGGTGAGAAAGGAATGGTTGATGATCAGTTACTGATGAACACTTATTCGCCATTTCAGTTCTCTCTCCATGGTTTGCTGACATAGAAAACTATTTTGTATCTGTACAGTTCCCACTGAATTTGTCCTCCAAAGAGAAAAACAAGATTGTGAGGAAGAGCACCCCATTCACTTGGATTGGGGGCAACCTCTTCAAACTAGGCCCAGATCAAATTCTAAGAAGATGTGTCAGGGAGGAGGAAGTATTTGACATCCTTCTGACCTGTCATGATGGGCCTTGTTGAGGTCACTTTGTAGCAAAGAGGACATCATTCAAGGTGTTACAAGCTGGTTATTATTGGCCTACTCTTCGTCAAGATGTGAAAATATATACTATTCAATGTGATCGGTGCCAAAGGATGGGAAAGCCTACTCCAAGGGATTAAATGCCTTTGCAGCCTCAAGTGATTTTCGAGCCATTTGACAAGTGAGGCATGGATTTCATTGGGCCTATTGAACCTCCTTCCAAGAAAAAACAGTATACCATTGTGTGCACTGACTATATGACTAAGTGGGATGAAACTAAGTTAATCAAGGCAACAATAGAGGAGAAGGTGGCTGAGTTCTTAAGGGAGAATGTATTCTACAAGTTTTGGTACCCTAGAGAATTGGTCATTGATCAAGGCAGCCGGTTTACCTCCAACATGATTAAAGACTTGTTAAGCCAGCACAATATTAAGCATAGAACCTCCACTCCCTATCACCCACAAGCTAATGTGCAAGTGGAGGTGACCAACAGAGTGCTGGAGGGAATTCTAACCAAAGTAGTTAGCAGCAAAAAAAAATATTGGGAAGATAGACTAGTTGTGGCCACATGGGCCTATAACACCACCTGGAAGACCACCACTAGATTCAAACACTATGAGCTGGTCTATGGGAAGAAGGCCCTATTTTCCATTGAATTTGAGTATAATACATCGAGGACTTCAACCCAACTAGATCTAGATCTTAGTAGCGCACAAAAAGAGAGATTGCTCCAGTTGAATGGTTTAGATAAGTTCAAAATGCAGGCCCTCCTAAACACAAAGGTAACTCAAATTTAGAGGAAGATCTGGCATGATAAGAACATCAAGGATAAGAAATCTCAAGAAGGTTATTGGGCTTTGTTATATGATTCCATATATAAAGACTTTAAGGGCAAGTTAAGGACTATATGGTTAGGGCCTTATGTTATAGAGAGATGTCATGATAATGGTTCAGTGTAGATCAGAACCATAGATGCAGAGGCCATTACTTTACTTGTTAATGAGCACTGATTGAAAGTTTACAAAATTCCATTGTCAAAGCAAGAGTTCATAGATGGTATCAACAAAACAGTGATTGTAGTGGAGAAAGTCTTAGCTCCTGCCTCATCAAGTCATTGAGAAAAAGAAAAAAGAAAATAAGGAGACTCAGGTGAAAACCTCCATGAGGCGCCTAAGTCCCACTATTGGGTTGAAAACCTCTTGAGGCGGCCCAATGGTGTAAAAAAAAGAGAAATAAAAAGATCTCTAGTTGAAAACCTCTCTTGAGGCGCCCAGAGAAAGCAGCTAGGATGAAAACCTCTTGGAGGTAGACTAGTTGTTTTCAAAAAAAAAAAGAGAAAAGAAAAATATGAAAATGTTGTTTGCAGGTCAGCAGGAGGACGATCAGAGCAGCAATGGAGAATCAAAAGGGACCTATTCAGCTCATATTTTTATTTCTTCATTCATTATCCTTCACCATTCCACCATTCCTTTCATTTTTTTACTCATTTGCCTCAGTTTTCAAGGGTTCTGTGTTTTCTACAGGATTCCCTATAAACCTACAGGATCCCCTGAAAACCTACAGGATGATCCTGTAGGAATTACAGTGGCTTGGGAATCCTAAAGGAAGTAACCCTAGGGCAAGGAAATGACCTGCCCATGTCAAGAAAAATAAATTCCTACATCACCATCTCATTACCATACCTCTCTCCACCTTGATCACCCCTGCATTCATCATTAAAAAAATCAGTTTTCAAAAAAAAAAAAAAAGAGTTTTCAAGAAAAAAACACAGAGAAAAAAGGATGAGACAGAAAGCAAGGGGAACAACACCTGAAGGTTATATTTTATTATTCACACACCCCTATACCTCCTCTCTGTCCATGTTCATCATCCTCAGGTCCCAGTAGTAGAATATGATTAAATTTTTTGAGGGAGAAGCAACTACAGGACATCTTGTAGGAAATCTTGTAGCAGCCTATCCCACCAAACAAAAATCATAGGTTGCAACAAGTTTCAAGCATGGAGATCCAAGGGTATAAGAAGCTCCTCCAGAGTAGCAACATCATCATCATCCTCAACACCAAGTACCTACACATCAAGAAAATCATCAAAGGACAATATATAAAAAAGAGGGAGAAATCACATGCAACCAACATACAACAAACACCTCATTTCTTCAACAAACTGTAGCAAGGTATTGTTACCACAGGTAAGTATCTCGCTTCACTCTCTCATTTTCATAATGTAATCAAAAGATGTAAAGATTGTGAACGAGTTGGTTTATAAGCGAAAGGTGGCTAGTTAACTTGGCCACCTTCGTTCAGTCAACGAGGACAAAACAATTAGTCCTCACACACGTGGCAACAATCAAGTCAAAGAAAAGGAGGATGAGGTCGAAATCAGTTAAGACTATGGATGCCCGAAGTGGGAGTTGATTACGAGGTGAGGGGAATGATGATGTGGTAGTGGGGACCAATGGTCCAAAAATAGAAATTCGTACCTCGGCTGCCAACACACCACCTCACTCAACTCGACCATAAGAGGAAATAAACGTTGATCCCCATGCATACATGCATTCATATTCTCAAGGCTCACTCTAGAAAAGTTGCTCTCAGACCTCAAGCAACCTATAGGAGAGGGAAACTTTATTTTTTCCTACGCAGGACCTCCTACAAGATCCTACAGGAAATCCTACAGGATCCCATAGGAATCCTACAGGATATAGTGAGGCAGTCTACAGGACTAGCGGTGAGCAATTTCAGAGGAGGAAACACAGGGGTTGGCTACATCAAGCATTGTAAGGAGGTAGGCTCTAAATTTCCTCCCATTTTTCCAAGTGAAAGGAATAGAAATCTTCTAGTTTGATTGAAATTGATAGCATATGAGGGAATTATATCCACAAAAATTTTAGTCCCATTTCCTATCATACATCTCTGCTCCTCCATTCACCAGACAAAATGACAGGGGGGTTTAATAGAAGGGAGCCCATTAACACTATGAGGATTCACCAACACCCTCCTGTGCTATAAATATTCACAAGGCATAATTGGATGGGGTACTTTGAGAAATTGAGGGGGTATGATGATGAAGTAGCCAAATATTTTTCTCTCTCCCTCATTCCACTGACTAGGACCCATGCCACTGTTGTGGTGAGAGGCCTCTCCATAGAGCTCACCCCTGAACTCATAAGTAGAATTACCACACTTCCCTTAGGAGTGCCTTGGAGAAAGGAAGACAAGGGAAATAGCCAAACTGCAAAGAAGAAATTCTTTCTAGAGGGAGAGGAGGCCATGGAAGACAAGAATGGAGTGAGAAGAGAAATCCTACCATACCCATGGAATGAAATAAGCTACCACCTTATAAAATACATATCATGTGAAGGTAGGTATAGTGTGGTATATGGATACCACTTTAGGATTCTTGAAGAATTGAGGTTTGGAGCAGATACACCTCCTCACCATAGACTCAGCATACCTTACTTCCTTCTTTAATCCCTGATAGATATGAGCATAAAAGTGAAGGAAGGAAACTACCAACAGTTGGCCCATCATGGATTAATTAGACTCATCATAGAAGATGCCATCCACAACCTTAGAATTCCTATCACATGGGAAATTTTCAGAGACATGCATATAGAGGAGGATATAAGAGCCCTCGAATATGACAAGAGCCATACTACCAGTGAAAGGGATGAAGAAGAAACTAAAACAGATGAAGAAGAAGCAAAGAGGGATGAAGAGTAAATAGATGAGGAAGAAGAGGAAGAGAAAGAGAAGGAAAGTGGTGAAGAAATAGAGAAATATGCCAAGGAGGAAACTTATAAACAAGGTGAGGATTTAGAGGGAGAAGAAGAGGAGAAAGACAAAGGTGAAAAGGGCAATGGAAAAGAGGAGGCATAGGACAAGGAGGAGTCACCCATGGTGTCTCCAGAACCCACTGAGAGAGAGGCAACAACTACCCTCACTACCCTTAGCACCCCTATCAAACAAAAAGGCAAAAGACAGAGACAAACCCCATTATACTTTAGAATAAGAAAGAGTGGAAGAATAAGGCAGGGAAAACCTCAAAATCCCACCAAGGTTCCCATTGCTATTGAAGACTCACCTAAACAATAGGAAAAGATGGCTCCTCTTATTAAAACTCAAGGAGAAGGATTCTCAGCACAAACCTCCCCTAAATCTCCTATCACTTATGAGACAAGGCCTATGACTAGATCTGCCTCATCCAAGGGAAAAGACATCCTACATGATACACAACATGACCTACAAGAAGCAGAGGCAATCCTACAAGAAACTCTGCTAAACCTAGGAAAATAAAAAATTGGATAAGGAAGGGAGTATGCAGCAAGAAACAAAGAGAGAGGACCCAAAGCTAAGGGAACCTAGTCCTCAACCTAACCTTGACTCCTACTACAGATTTATTGAACGGGGTAGGGTCATTCCACAAAAAATTGCCATCCCATTATTCTTTGAGCTTGAGAAAGAAAGAGCCAGAACACATAGATGGATGCAGATTGCCAAGTCCAAGGGAGTGGAGGACATAGGTCACATGGAGGAGAAGCTTAAAGAGATGGGCAGAGAACTAAGCAGCCTGAGGGATAGAGAGGCCATAATGAAAACTCAGTTGGAGGTAGAAAATGCATGGTTGAAATCACAACTGCAAGAAAAATAGAATCAATTGGAAACCATGGCCAGACTATCTTTAGAGGCAATCTAGTGCAGGATTCCAGCTAAGTCCTATGCATTTTACCTTAGGGAGTAGTGGCTGTAGTTCCAAATCAAGACCTTAGCACAGAGAGGCACTATGCCATTCCAGGATTATAGACAATTAATTGATCTTTGTAATCAAAGCACATTGGAGGATAGGGATAAGATGTTTGAGTTCTACTTGCATAACATGGCCTTGACAGGTCTGAATATATGGGACCCTAATGCAAAACTAGGGGATTTACAATTGATGGCCTTGGCATCATGGATGAACCATGAGGAAGCAAGGGTTGCAGAAATGAAGAAGATATTGGCAAGGGAACAAACATAACCTCTCATGATAAGAGATGAGTAGTCAAATCCAATGGCTATCATCAACACACAATTTAATTGAAAATGATCCTCAACTTGCACCAAGGTATCTTGTTGCCCAAGAGAAATAAATTGCACATTTTGAGGATATGTTCAGGCTATTAGGGGATGGCAGCATGCAAGCTTGCCAAAGGATATGGAATACTCTGCCATATAGTTTGAAAAACAGAGAGTACCATTCTCCTCAAAGAATGAGATAAGCACTGAACAAGACTCCCATGTACAAGCAAACCATCCAAAGGCTCAAAGTCAATTGGATTGGCTTGAGACTTAGTCCACCACTGCTCTTGGGGATGTTAGAAGGAAGGAAGGAAGAGGAAGAAAGAAAGCATGTGGGAGGAGATAGAAAGGAAGGCAAGATTCTATGTACAAGAAGAGAACCACAACAGAAGCATGGGATGTCAGGGAGACCACCAGGGCTATGAAAGATATGGATATTGATTAGTTGCTTAGAGGACGAGAAACACTTTAAGTAGGGGGGTGATGATGAGCCTCATCTTTGGGTAACTATAGGGACCTTAATTCACCTCCTAGCTTAGTCAAATAAACTCTTCTCACAATTTATTACATGTTTTCATTATATTTTGTTTAATGAGATGAGTCAAAGTGAGATATTATGCCTAGTGGACTAATGTGCATTGAATGCAGGTTTGTGAGAGGAAATAAGGGAATTTTGGAAAGATTAAAGGTTGAAACTTGAATGGGACAAGAGAGATTGTAGGAGGTAAATCCCCCTCATTTACTCCTCCCTCATTCGAATATTCCTCCATCAATCACACTAGCTCGGAGTACAAGTAACCAAGTCATGAAGATCAAAAGGCAGCCGAGAAATCGATAGTCAAAGAGTTAGTTCATCTCGAGTTTGGGAGCCGAGCCTCCCTATATTTAAGGAAGTTGTTGGAGACTTCAGTTTTGTAAATAAAGATGATTGAGACTCCAACCATGGCATCTGCAAGAGTGTAACGTACAAGGAATGGAATGAAGGTGGTGCAGGAACCCTCACCATATGAATAGTGAGTGACTCCGTCCCTGTGTTCCGTATACGTAAGCCCCATCCTGGGGTCTGGGGTCCATCCTTCTCTCGGCCACTGCTGGGTCACTTCTATCTTGTATGTTGTCAACTTGGCTCTCTCATCTGTTGGGGAACTTGACACACTCGCATAAAAGCCGTTGTTAACTGAAGCACCTAGCCCCATGTCATTCACTCTTTGCACGAAGTCGTTCAAAGAAGCCCTGAACTGAAGCCGTTCATTCACTGCACATAGCCTCGACCCGGGCACATAGTTGACAAAAGCACATAGTCCATTTTATTCACCCCCTTTTTCCCAGACTTGTGGAAGACATTGCTATGTAATTTTCTGTTTTGATAATGAGAATGAGCTTCTTCTTGATCCAGTACTGAGTAAACTCAGAGGGATGAAGCTTTTGGGTTAGGGCCCAACCCTAGCATCAAAAGGATCCTCTTCTTGTATTTGTATGCTTAGATTAATTTCATAGATTCATGGTTAAATCGTCCTTAGAAGTATTTCATTGCAGGTAGTGTATATTTGATTTGTTTGTTTATTAGTTTGCTTCCATTTGTGCTTTACTTCAGCACTAGCAGTAGGTTAGAAGGGATAAAAGGAGCATAAAAAATTTGTCGGTAGGTGTCTTGTCCTCACCTCTTCCTTCTAGGATCATGATTTGAGGAAAGCACCCCTATGCAACCCTTAAAAGACAAAATTCTACTTTCTCATAGAATTTGGAGTTTACTATACTTGAACCAGCATTTGATCAGTTTTAAAGTGTAGGATTTAGTTACCACTTCTTCCATATTTAGTCTTATAGTATATCTCATCAATGATTTCATCTTATTCTGAAAATTTTCCTCATGCATGAAGTAGACAACTAGCTCATTAAACTCTGTTTTTCTAGCTTATTGAAATTCTTCTTGTTTACATGATTTTTGGGAAAATATCAATGTTTGATGCAATGCAGGTGTTTCAGAAGCAAAGAGAGATCTCATAGTCAGCAACCTCCTCCCAACTTCATCCATCCATGATCATTCCTTGCTTTCACTAAGACCCTCACCAATTTCATCATTTTTCAAGGAAACTTCTCCAAGCATGTTGAGCAAATCCAACCATCTCCCAACCTTGGTTTTGAGTTCTAAGTGATCCTAGGCATTTTATCACTCCATTCCATCCACCAACCACCTTCCCTAAGCCTTCCATCACCTTTAGCACCCATCGTTTTTCTCTCGGTTGTATCTTGTAGAAATATAGAGAATCCTGTAGGTTTTTAGGACATCCTGTAGTGGCCTATTTTGAGGCCGAATTGAGGGAAAACCTCTAGAAAGCCACACAAAGTCACCTAAGGGTCTCCCAAACCTTCCAACCATCCACCAACATCCCTAAGCCACCTGCCACATCACAAAAATAGATTAGCTTTCACACTTGTTTTCCATAAAAAGAAAAAAACAGATTTATTTCAGTCATTTACATGCACAGTAGTAATGTCTGATGTTTTGAACTTCCATGCTTAGGACAATATAATTTCATACATGTTAGCTTGGCATTCTTGTAAAGCATAGTCTCTTAGCAGTTAGGTAGGAAATGGTGTGTTTTAGCATTGGATTTCAGTCTTTTTCCTTACTGCAGTAGAAGCTTTCTCTTAGAGTAGATTTCTCTTTCCCTCATCAGGAACCAAGCTTCTTTTGAATCCATAGAAGTCTGGATTGAAAAACCCTAGTGGTCTCTCGCCAGCTAAACAGTGACAAAAGGAAGAACCATCACTTTTACTTGTGTATACATCACTGTCACCTCCAAGTTTGTACGAACCCCGGGTTGATAAAGTAAAGTTGGTAGCCCCAGGAGTTGCAGCATTCTCGCTGAAACACTAGTGCTCATCAGGGGGTGTACTTTAAATGAGTCCAAATGTAAGCTTGAAGATGTGGAGAAAGAAAGGGCGGAGTCCAGAAGATTGCAGAGTGGGTAGATTCGTTGATGAAGACCAATCAGACAAAGATCAATTTTATTGTTATAATATGTATTGTAATTGTGGAGGTAAGAATTAAGGGAGAGACTTGGAAGATAATTATTCCATGCTCAATTTAGAATTGGTTGCATATTTGTAAGTGGATGTTGAGAGAATATCTCAACTTCCCTATTCATATTTGTAATTGGTTAGATCTCACAGGCACCATAAATATGTAATGTATCCGTGTGATTTAGAGTGTGTCATAGAGTTGTTCCATTGTGTGTGCGTCTCACAGTTTTTCTACTGCCATTATGTCATCGAGCTACTTTGAGGTGGCTTGTCGTTTCTTATCCCTTGGTTTAAAGTTGTTCTACTGCCATTAGGTCACCGAGCTACTTTGAGGTGCCTTGTTGTTTCTTATCCCTTGGTTTAAAGTTGGAGGATATGTGAATTATACCGCAACACGCTGCGCAGGTAGCATACTCACATTGCATTGAAGGACCTTGGAAGAAATGTCAGATAGTTCTATCACTCCTTTTGACTGTACATCAAATGTAATATATTTTTCATCCTTAATTTCATGTAGAAATTTTCTATTTTTCCTTTTTTTTTCCTATGATCAAGTTGAGTTACTATGATCAAGTTGAGTACATATTATATTGCATCCATTTCCATTAGCAGTAAATAAATAATCGTGACTTCATCAAATAATTTTCCTTTGAATCTAGCAAACTTGTGGAAATCCCATATCTACCCCTAATCTGACTCCAAATAAAATCCTCTCATTCTAGAACTAACTTAGAAGAAACATTAGAAGGGTTTCACACATTTCTGGTGAACACTAACATTTCCCCTTAGTCAAAAATCATGAACACAATAGAGAACTTATTGCATCTTAGTGTCTTGTTGAGTTCAGAGCACTCATGGAAAACTCATAGAGAAGGGGAGTAAGGAGACTTCATGTGTTCTGACAATTTAGTGGACCCATAAGAGGTGGTGAATCAATTTCCGCACCATAGCTTTCAACATTAATGAATCTCTATTTGCCTTTGTGAATTTCCTTCGAAAACTATTCTCGCATCTCTAAACATCACTAACACTTATCGTATTTGATGTAATTACTTGAATTAGTATTCCTTCAAGGTGATGGGGAATTTTCATATGCAACAACCACCACATCCAAAAATTCATCTTCTACCATGTCAACAACCTTTGAAAATATTTTTCCAACAATAATCTGATACCTTATTTCTTTATTGTCATATGTCTTAGCAACATCGTACATCCACCAACCATTTGTCTTAAACTTCATCTTTTATACAATATCATATTCTATGACACCCAAGATGGAACTAACATAAATAAATTTTTATACAATATCATATTCTATGACACCCAAGATGAACTAACATAAATAAATTCTTCCTCTTGGTTCTTGCTTGAGCTTGTGTTGTAGCATATCTAGCCAATCCTTTTGGACTCAAACCTTTGGATGGAAGAATATCAAGTTTTCCTTTCTCCAGTACAAATGGGTCAAATATCATCTCTTCTTTAATGCCTCATTCACGCATCATCTGCTGGAGGGTCTTTGCTTTCGAAGCTCCAGCTACAACACTTCCCCTTTCTAAAATGGCATATGTTATAGCTAGATGATCCCAGATCACCCTATCACTAGGATTTGCATTACCACATGGAATAGAACCGAGTTTTGAAATCCATTGGTCATGGATGGATAGCATGAGCTCCTGATCACAAGCGTTAAGATTGTGCACCTTCTAAAAATAACAAATATCAGGGGCTATTTCTCTTCATTGCTAAGAAGTTCTCTCAGGGGCTTCAAGAAAACAGTTAATCGATAAAGGATCCTTTCTTGTCCAGAAAAATGGCTTTTACATGGTAACTATCTTTTCTCCTGCCTTTTATTTTTATTTTTTGTGCACATTTGAATGAAATATT
The DNA here is from genome assembly GCA_031772625.1 of Pinus tabuliformis. NCBI lineage: Eukaryota > Viridiplantae > Streptophyta > Pinopsida > Pinales > Pinaceae > Pinus > Pinus tabuliformis. The sequence continues at coordinate 242,947,972 of CM062815.1, forward strand.
AAGCAAAAAGAGCCAGATATTTGAGTTCTTGTCTGGAAAATATTTCAATGTTCTTTATTTTCTATGAATTGAAAACCTTCGGCTAGAAGAAGAAAAATATTTGAAGACCAGCACTATAAATATTGCAGTGTTCTTCACGAAATCCTTCGGCTCCAAGAAGTAAATATTTAAAGGCTCATGCACTAAATATTGTAGTCAACTTTTGTAGATATGTCTGTATTTATGGTGGACGAGATATTGGAAGGAGAGAGAGGAAATCCACAACACTGCAAGATAGTTTATGCAAACTATTAGTGAGGGATTTCAAGCTAATATGTATAATTAAGTTGTTAAATAGCGGCATTAAAGATCAAACTATAACACTTTCAGTTTAAATCAAACAACTTCAGTTTAGATCACACAATTTTAGGTTAAATGATAGCATTTAAAGTTAAACTACATAGTGTCAGGTTAACTTGTAGCATTTATTGCCTCTAGATAACATCATTGCAATTATAGGTTAAATGTCATTATTTCAGGATAAATTGGGCCAATACAGACTAACTTAAATATTTTTAGGATTGAAGAGTTTTACTCAAATATCATTATAGCTTAAACATCATTATTCCAGGGTAAATTGAGCCAATATAGACTAACTTACAAAATTTCAGGTTATGTAGTTGCAATTCGGTTTAAATCAAAGGAATTTTAGTTTAAAATTTAAATTGCAATAATTGTTGCATTTCATGAACATATTGTCCAAATAAAAAAGAGTCTAAGATAAGCTTTTTATAATTTAGAGTAAATTATATAGTTGGGGGATACATGGCATAAATCCAGGATATTTGTGAATTTAGGAAACTGTAGGTTTTCAGGGGAAATTGTTATATATTTAACTCCTATTCTATCCATTCAGGATTAGATTGTGGGTTTTGGTGGACAAACAAATGGCTTTACCAACTAATAATTGAATGGTTAAGAAAATACGAGCTTTAAGGGGTCTTGAAGTAGACATTTCTGATTTATATTCATAACAAGCTATTACCAAAGGATATCAAATATATATTATGTTTCGACACATGTTATGGCTAATACATTGGATGTACTTTGCTTGAGATTGTTGGATGTCTCAGACGAGGTTAAGGAGCAAATTGAGTTGGTTCACAGTCTGTCCAGAAGAGCTAAGATTTTCATTGATATTTTTTTAGAACAAATCTGCAAAGACCTACTAGATATTTTTGATGAGTTCAAGGAGGAGGTGACCGCAAAGGAATCAAAACACATAATTTTTTTTTGACAAATTTCTTTTAAAAAAATGCAAGGGATTGTTGAAGAGAGATAGAGTTGTCAGAGAAAGAAATGAAAAATTAGAAAAAACTAGGTGCATATCAAATTGTTTCAATTATTAATAACCTGATTGTCTTCATGGATTGTTGCAATTGTGTACTAATGAGGGTTACAAAGATGGAATTGGATGCGCAATTACAAAAATACAGTGAACACATAATTTATAGAACAAAGTCCAAGGATATCACTGTTATTCTAGATGATTTCAGATGTCCAATCTCACTTGATTTGATGAGAGAACCAATCACTATTTCTACTAGCCAAACATATGGGCGAGCAACCATTACCAGATTGATCAAAGGAGGCTTTACTTATCCGAAGAATGGGTAGAAGCTTTTGCACAAAAATATTAATCCAGATCATGCTTTCCAACGCCTTATTATTCAATATTGTGTCACACATAATAACCCCCTTAGAAAAACCATAAAACAACAAGAAATTTTCTTCAATGGAAAGCATCATGAATATCAAGGCAACTTCAAAAGCTACAATGACTACAACATTCCTTTTATAAAAACATGCTACAACTTTTGAAGAGAAAAAGTAGGTTTCTTATGAACACAGACTATGTGCTAAATGCATAACGGCCAATGGAACTTGCATGGAAGAGACATGAGACATTCCTTTGCTTGTATCACTGCTATCTTCACAAGATCCCAAAGCTCAAGAAAATTCTATCCTTAAGCTTATATATTATATATATCAGAGGAACGAAGATAAAATAATGCAATCTGGTGCATACAACCAATCATCAATGTTCTCAGAAATAGATGCAATGTTCTTTAGCTTTTCCTCTGTTGGTGAATATAAGAAATTAATTGGAAAGAGGCTTGAAGCCATTCCAGCCTTGATAAATATTCTTTGGGACGAAACTGTCAAAGGCAAGAGGGATGCAACTATTGCATCGTTTAATATTTCAATTTTTAATTGAAGTGCTTCACACGTAGTAGCAACTGGTGCAATTACTCTGTTTATTAATGTTTTGACATATTGCCAGATCTTAAATACAATGCAATTTATGCTCCTATTGTTCTTGCGAGACAACTAAGATTGGCTTCTATTTCACTTAAATGTAAGGAGAATACCATGGCCATTTTCCATCACTGTGTTGCAATGGAAGTGACAAAAATGTAAATAACTTGTTAACATTACCATTGTTAAAGCCTCAACTGTATAATTTTCTTACAATCCCAAAATATAACTTATTATAACTGCTACTTATTGATATTTTTGCAGCCAATTGGTGTGCCTCTTATATTTGTTTAAAGGAAATAATTATCTTGAACATTTTCTCTCTTAAGTGAAAGACAAACACTATCTCTTAAGCAAAAAGAAACTCTTGAAATGCCCACACTTCTTAGATGAAGATCCAACTAGCAAACAACAAGAGGAGAGAAGAGAAGAAGTGGAGACAATTAGAGCAACAAGAAATGAAGGGAAAATAGCATGGTTGTACAATGGTAAAACGATTATTGCAATGTTTGGGCCTCGTGACAAAGCAGGGCAGCAATTTGGTAGTAAAGTAAAAATAGTTAATTCTATAATAGGGAGGAAAACAACAACATCAACATGGATGAAAAAGGGTGAAGACTCAAAGTTGAGTCTTGTGCACCAAGCTGCGTAGCAACTAAGTCTAGTTTGTTGGAACTGTAGAGGGTACCCTTGGAGGAGGGGCCCTGGGATAGAGCCTATTGCAGAAGGTAGAGACACAATTTGTCTCACAAAAACTCATGAACATGATGGTTGTAAAACTCCTATGTTTGATGGTTATTTAAAATTAGCATTTTGGAACGAGACAACAAAAAATGGCAAAGGGTATGGAGGAATATTGGTTTTAGTGAAAGAAAAAGAAGGTCGTCACATACAGTTTGTGAAAGAAGATACAAATAAACAATATTTATGGTTCAAAATAATAGAGAATGAGAACCACATAAAAATTGCAGCATGCTACTTTGCACCTCAAGGATAAAAAACTTACAAAGGTAAGGGGTTAGATAGCAAAGACCCATATGCAACTTTAAAACAGGATATTGTTGTATATTCTTAGCAAGGAGAAGTTCTTTTAGTGGGAGATTTCAATTCTAGAACAAAAAATCAACAAGCTAGTATGTTTTGTTGCAAAGAGGATCGCAATCCTATCCTGCTCATTGAAGAGGAGAATCCCCAATGGTTGAGATGTTCAGAAGATGACAAAGTTAGCAATCATTTGGGAGAGGAGTTGCTCACGTTGTGTGGTGCTTTCAACTTAATTATCTGTAGTGGTCTAGATAAATGTAAAAGGCCTGGGAAGTTCACTTGCAACAATACAATGGGGCAAGTGTTGTTGACTATGTTATTTGTTCACAAAGCTTGATAGAAATGATAGATGCAGTTAAGATTGGAGAGCATATGTGGGACTTAAAATTAGACCATAACGCAATTTATATAAAGCTATCTTGGTTAGAAGAAAGACAACATAGGAGGAAAATCCAATGTTCTTGACAATCGATATCAAGGAGCAAAATTCCTATAACACAAGAAAATTTCACTATCTTCAAAACAATGTTGGAGAGATCAATTCAGAAAGGGAAGAGTGGTTCCCAAAGCCTCAATAGTCATGACTTAACACATATAATTCAAAGTGCACTTGAGAAGTGCAAAAGAGCAAAAAGTAGGAACTCTGAATCAAATTGTTTTCTTGTAAATGCTTGGTTTGATGAGGAATGCAAAATGGCAAGGAAAACCTTGAAAAAGGATGATGAGGAGAAAATGAATGTAAAACTATATAAGCAGATTTTAAAAAGGAAAAAAGATGAGTTCATGCAAACAAGGCGAGAAGAGTTAATATATCTAGGCAAGAATAACTCAAAGCTTTTTTGGCAAGAACTTCAACAAAGGAAGAAGCAAATTGAAAATAATATTATGACCAATCAATGGTTTGACTATGCAAGGCAACTTTATGAGAAAGAATGAGAGGAGGAACCTTCTCCCAGGATCAACAAAACTACAAAGATTTTCACTTTACAGGAAGTAAGATAGGAATTAAGAAGTTGAAAATAGGAAAGGAAAAGGACTTGGTTGAACTTCAAGCAAAATATCTGAAGTGGGGAATGGACATTCTTGCACCGCACATCATGGAAATATTCAACAACGTCATTCAACAAGGATTCCAAAGAGATTGGACAACTAGTCTAGCAATACCCATTTTTAAAAGTGGAGACATTAATAATCCTTCCAACTATAGAACCATTATGATCAATCCTTTGTTTGCAAATCTCTTCAGCGACATGGTAAAAAATAGAATTAGTAATTGGGCAGAAGTCAAAGAAAAGAGGGCAAAAAGACAAGCAGGTTTTAGGCCGAAACATTCTATAGTAGATCATGGTATCACGTTGAGACACATTATTGAAAAGGTTTGGGAGGGAAAAGAAGAAGTATTTTGCTGCTTTGTTGACTTCAAAAAGGCATTTGACACGGTCCCTAGAGATAATTTGTGGAGTAGAATGAAAGAACTTGAAATTCCTTTGCATTATAGAGTTGTTGTCCATAGGCTTTATGAAGAGGTGAAAGTCAAAATTAGAACTTTAGCAGGCATTTCAGAAAGTTTTAGAAGTGACATCGGAGTCAAGCAAGGCTGCCCTTTATCCCCTACTCTTTTTGGTTTATATATTGATAAATTGGAAGAGTGGCTAAATCTGCAAGGTGGGGATGGTGTTCAGTTGGGGGAGTTTGTGATAAAGCTTCTTTTATATGCTGATGACCTTGTATTGATTGCTAAATCAGCCCAGGGATTGCAGATGCACCTATATGCCCTTGAGAATTTTTGTAAAACAGTGGGGATGCAAGTCAATATCAGCAAGACCAAAATAATGATTTTCTCAAATAAAAAGAAGCAGAGGTAGCATACGTTCTTCTTTGATGGCAACATTATTGAAGAAGTAAATGAATACAAGTAACTCGGGATTGATTTCAACAACAAGCTTAATTGGGAACACTGTAGAAAGAAGAGAATTTTAGGAGGGTGGAAAGCATTATATGCTCTTCAAAATAGATGTAGAGAAGTAGAGTTATGGGATTGGAAAACAATTAAAGTTCTTTTTGGGCTCCTAGTTTGTTTAGTGATATTATATGGGTGTGAATTGTGGGATAGTAGCATCACTGTCTCAAAAATGGAAGCAAGTTGAGAAAATCCAAAAACACATGATCATGAGCAAGTTTAAAATAAAAAGTTCGGTTTCTTATGAGATAATGCTGAGTGAAACAGGAGCAACTTCCATAGAAGCAATTTCTATGGTGTGCCTCAGAAGGTATCTACAAATAATTGAGCGAATGGGAGAAGGTAGATGGCCTAAAGTTATCTTCAATGAAGGAATGAGTGAAAGAAAGAAATCACAGATGAGACAAAACAACAAATGGATGCAAAATTGGAATATTTACCTCAATGCATGTCCCACAAATAACAAGGATTTAAAGAGTTTTGTTATGGAGAAGTTTCGTAAGCGTATATGGGGAAAAGAGTTGGGTAGAAAGAAGAAGTACTATGTTCAAGAATTCAACCCCACTTGTGATCTCCAACTAAAAGAGTACATTGGAGCTAGCATTCATGGAGAGTAAAGATTCTTATTGCTCAATTAAGAACTAGCTCACATAAACTGTGGTGTGAAACAGGGCGGTAGAAAAGACCTAAAGAAGCTTGGGAAGAATGGGTGTGTACTTTTTGCATTTATGGCGCAGTGGAATCGGAAAAAAAATTCATTTTGGAATGTGATACTTTTAGACACAATTACAACAGTACATTAACATGAGTTCCTTGCCATTATCTTTTTAGTGAAAGCGTTGTTAGAAGATTGAGTCAACTCATCATTAATTTAAATAATAAGAAAATTGAATTACAAAAAAAATAAAAAAACTAATAATCCTATAAACTATATCTAATTTCGTTAACGTTAAAATTTCATTTCATTTCTCCCCCTCAAAAATATTGACTCGTCGTTTCAACAAAAGAAATTAGATAATAGACCATGCTCATAGCTAGGATTATATGGAAGGTTCCCCAAATCCTTAAACGTCCACGTCGCAACTATGGTCAAATGCTTGGAATATCCCTTATATTTTTTCCTTATCTTAGGTGTCAAATAATATCTGAAAGGTTTTGCAACGTGTCATCGCTAATAGAGTTGAATTCTTGGTTGAGGCTACTCATCAATACGAACTTAAATTAACTAAATTCAAACTCACAATTTGATTATGCTTAGTTACTTTCTTAGTTGGGATATCTGCCGGTTCTCCAACTTCCCAAGATGAATGTAAACGCAACTAACTGATTGCATAAACTTGATTTAGTCAATTGTCCTGATTGTGGAAACGTATATCCACCTCATCCAACTATTATTCAATTAATATTTTTTTAAGCATGCCATCATGATTGGGGACAATGTCAGCCATGGAGATTTGGAAGGACAAGCATATAATGAACTTATCAAGGAAAATTCCCATAAGTGCAATATGCGGCTTTGTGTTTTTCTCTCTGTATATAAAGAAATATAGAGAATGGAGTATATTAAAAAAAACTGTCACATCATAATACTGTCACATCATAATTCTTCCACTTAAAGTTTGATGGTCAGTCTATACATTTGGCAATCATTAGTCGAGGTGGGTAACGTAAACAATTAAGGGATAACAATGTAGAATATAAAAAATAATAAGTAATTTAATTCTTCAATATATAATTTAGACTCTCATAATTAGTTCATTTTTATTTTTTTTCCGAAGGTGGTAAAATCTATCAAACTCAGGTGTCAAACCAACAGTGAGGACAGCCATCTCTGGCTGCTATCCGCGAATGTTGGTTTGACTCATCACTGTTATCAAGGAAAACCACGTCACCTGTAATAACCCGTTGGTGGTCCATAAGGGAGCAAGCTTTCACTCCTGCCAGATGCCTCTGGGTCTTGGGTTGTTAACCTGTTTCCTTACGTCCGAGGAAGACGAGCTCTTAGCCAAGCAGAAGTAAGCATGAGGGTTACCTTAAAAGTATGTGTATGAAAATAAATAAATATTTTGACGAATTGAAAAAAATGACCATATACCTAGGCAATATCCTCTCATTCCAAAAATATTTGAAATTTTGCCATTATCGAAAAAAAACAACTTTTATATATGTTAAGTAAATATAATTGATGATATGATATTATATATAGCATGAAAATATATGTAAGTTTAGAAATTTTGCCATTATCGAAAAAAAACAACTCTTATATATGTTAAGTAAATATAATTGATGTATGATATTATATATAGCATGAAAATATATGTAAGTTTAGAGTAGGATTAAAGGAATAACAAAGATTGTTAATGATGGGGCTAGCCCATGTGGTCCCGCCTCACCTTTGCTGACGTGTAACCTTCCTTACAAACTGGACAGTATACGTTTGATTGGAATTAATCTTGGGTTGATTTGCAATCAACTTGCATGTACCGAAATGGTCTATTTGCTGGACATCTGTCCTCCTCGGGATCCTGGCTTATCTCCGCTTGGGTTTTCACTCCGTTCGCGCCTTTGGGATTGTTATTGTTTTCCCGGTGGTTGGCTCTACAGCCTCTGCGGTGTTGGTATTTGTGGTTCGATGCTTGGTCTTTGGTAAAACCCTATGCGGTTCCGACCTGTTCTGTTACTGTATGGCAAGTGCTTGTCTGCGTTTTGTTGCTCCTGGTCCGGTTTGTTGCCCGACGGTCTGGTATCCTGGTAAGTATGTCCCTTTTTGTTTATATGCTTGTCCCTCTCTGTAGTTAGCGCTCTCCACTGGTTTGTCGTTTGTCTTAGCGTTGCCCGGTCATTGTTTTTCCTCAACAGTCCATGGTCGTTCGAATGTTATGGGTTAATGACTCTCTGGTTCACTTTCAGTTCGACAGTCTCCAAGTCTGATGGATTCCGTGGCCTTCCCTGTTCAGCTCTCGGCTATTTTAACAGGTATGTTCTCGTTCTCTGATGGAGTTCTTTACCACAGTTCATGCAGTTTCTTATGGTTCGGCCCCTTTTGTAAGCAGGGTTTGTTTGTTCGAGGTTTTCACTGGCAGTCGTGGCTCGCCTTCAGGTATGAATACTGGGTCTTGTTCTTTGTTTTTTTTTTCCTCAGTCGCTCTGGTTCCGGCTTTCCTCCGAGGGTTAGAAGACTAACCTTTCCACCCTTCGTTTCTTTGCAGGTGAAGCCGCTCACTGGTTTTATGGCAATGGCCTCCGACTGTTCTGGTCACCTTCCGGGTAGTCTTGTTCTTATTCCTCGTCTGCTTTAGGTTCTTGTATGGTTCCTTGGTCCCGGTCACTAGTTACTGTGGTGCATTCGTTCTAGCCGTGGCATGGGTTTCTGGCTTTTGTCAAACCCTTGGCTCGTAGATTAGTTAGGGTTTGAGGACTGTGTTTACGTTGTTTTGTATGCTGAGATGGACTGTTTTATGGGATTTGTATACTGAAACGAAATGTTATATATGTGTGCGGAAAGACAACTTATTCATTTTCAGTTTCGTTGGCATACCTGGTAACTGTGTTTGTCTAGCGCTGAACTTGTAGCTGGTGATGGTCGGTGTCACTTCTCGTGTGTCTGTCTCTTAGTTTACTGGCTCGTAGTCTGTCAAGAATTGTAATGGATTTCGTACATAAAAATAAAAAGAATTTTGACACAACATGGAAATGTACAGTTTCTATATTTCTGAGGACGCACGTAAGAGTTGTTTTTTTTCTGTGCACTGTAAATGGAAAAAAATTGTATGTTTTTATTTCTATTACTCTCCTTCCTGTTGAACCCCTATGGGCTTGCTTTTTCTCGTTCTTGTACATTGCTTCCAGGCAGTTGGTTAACTGTTGGTAGTTGTCAATTATCAGTTATAACAGTTATTACATATTTGACATTTCTTTACAGCTAGCTTGTTTCCCTTTGTCTGTTTTTCCAAAAGTAAATTATTGTTCTATGATTAATGACTCTAACTACTATTACTATTCCTAATTAGAACTTGTTACAACATTTCAGGCATTTTGAACAGAAACCAAAAAAAAAAACAAATAATAATAAAACTAACTGAAAAGTAAAACGAAACAGACTTGCTGTCCGTTCTGTGAGCCATGTCTCCTGTCCTTCTCAGAAACCATGTTATCCTTCTTTCTAACTTCGCCCTGTAAACCAGATGCTCCTGCATCAGGCTTCCGGGGTAAAAGAAATTTCATGGCTCCGTTCCATGAGTTCCTCCACCGAATAGCCAGCCTTCCGAATCTGTGCCGCGTCGAGCCACGAGCTGTCCTCCACTGGACGGTCTCTCCACTTGACGAGGTAACGCAGATACTCCTTCCTGCGCGTCTTCTTGGCTACCTGGGTGCTGAGGATTCCTTCAATTTCATGGGTCCGGGCCGAAGGTAACTGTTTCTTCCAAGAACTGCTTTCCAACTGGGTGTCCCGTTCTGGCTGTACCGCACTATCATCCTCTACCTGGGCGTGATATGGGAACAGATCCGCCACATTAAAGATAGGTGATATGCCTATGTCCGGTGGCAGCTGAATCTCGTATGCGTTGGCTGAAAATTTCCGTAGGATCTTGCATGGGCCAATTTTTTTATATTTCAACTTATTATATGTGCCTTTAGGAAACCGTTCCCGGCGCAGATGCGCAAGGACCTCGTCCCCCACATTAAAATGCACCTCTCGTCGTTTTGAGTCTGCTTGCTGTTTGTATTTCTGTGAGCTGTCCTGCAATTTTAGTTTAACTTTTTCATGAAGCTCACTCATGGCCTCTGCAAAATCTTCCCCATCCGCGCTTCTCCATTCTAGATTTCCCAAATCTCGCAGTTCATGTATTCCCCGAGGATGCATACCATACAAAATCTGGAATGGGCTAAATCCGGTGCTACGATTGGGCGAATCGTTATAGGCGTATTCTGCCTGGGCAAGAGCTCGATCCCATAATCGTGAATTTTCGCCAGTCAAACTTCGTAATAAATTTCCTAAGCTCCTGTTCACCACCTCCGTTTGTCCATCAGTCTGCGGATGATACGCAGAGCTGAAATTCAATTGCGTGCCCAACTTTTTCCACAGGGTGCGCCAAAAATGTCCTGTGAACTTTACATCCCTGTCTGAAACAATAGTCTTGGGTAAGCCATGTAATCTAACAACTTCTGTGAAAAACAGGTGTGCCACGTACGTGGCGTCACTAGTTTTTCGGCAAGGAATGAAATGAGCCATCTTTGAAAATCTGTCTACCACCACCATCACTGAATCATATCCCCGCTGCGTTCTAGGCAATCCTAGGACAAAGTCAATGCTGACTGAATCCCACGGCCTGCTTGGAACGGGTAGTGGTGTGTAAAGTCCGGTATTCTGACTGTGTCCCTTGGACAGTTGGCAGACTTTACACCGGTTTACCAATCTTTGCACATCTCTGCTCATTTTAGGCCAATAGTAAAAATGTCCGATCTGCTCCAAAGTTTTGTTGATCCCGAAATGTCCTGCTAATCCTCCACTATGCTTCTCCCGTACTATATTCTCCCTCATTGAACAGTCCGGGATACATAACTGCCCACCTCGGAACAATAATCCTTCCTGGAAGTTATAATCCAACCATGGGCCTGCATTTCTCAATACGGGATTTTGGCAGGCTTCAAAAGCTTCCTTAAAGTCTGGATCCGTCTGATACAAATCCTTTAGATGCTCGAATCCCATCACCTGTATGCTGCTTTCCTGTAGGAGCAAGGCTCTCCTGCTCAATGCATCTGCCACCTTGTTGGCTTGGCCACTTATGTGTTTTAACACAAAAGTAAAACTCTGTAGATATTCTACCCACTTGGCGTGCTTATGGTTCAACTTGTGCTGCTGCATTACATATTGTAATGCTGAATTATCAGAGAACAAAACAAATTCATTGCCCAGTAGGTAGTGTCTCCAATGTTTCAAGGCTTGGACCACTGCATAAAATTCCTTGTCATATGAGGAATATTTCTGCCGACTCTCATTTAAATTTTCACTAAAGAACGCCACTGGTCTGTCCTCTTGACTGAGCACAGCGCCTATAGCTGTCCCGCTTGCATCACAACAAACCTGAAAAGGTTTACTAAAATCGGGCAGCCTCAAAATCGGCCTCTCCGTTATTTTCCGCTTCAAAAGTTGAAAATTGTTTTCTGCCGCCTTGGTCCAACAAAAAGGTTGGCTGGCCTTTTTGATGGTCTCTAACAATGGTGCGCAGATTTCACTGAAATTTTTAATAAATTTTCGATAAAAACTTGCTAGACCGTGAAAACTACATACCTCGAACAAACTCTTTGGTGATGGCCAACTTATGATTGCTGCAATCCTTTCTGGGTCCATCTTCAATTCGTTCTCTGCAACTACAAATCCCAGATAGACCAACTCCTTCTGCAGGAAAGTGCATTTCTTCAAATTTATTAGCAGCTTGTTCTGCTGCAACTTCTCGAACACCTTTCGGATATGCTAAAGATTCTCTCTTTTCGTTCTGCTGAAAATTAAAATATCGTCCAGATAAACTATCACGAACTTACCAATAAATTCTTTTAACATCTCATTCATCAGCCTCATAAAAGTACTAGGAGCATTACTCAACCCAAATGGCATGACCAGCCATTCATACAGCCCTTCATTGGTCTTGAAGGTTGTTTTCCATTCATCTCCTTCCCTAATTTTGATCTGATGATACCCACTCTTCAGATCTATTTTTGTAAAATAAGCTGCCCCACTAAGACAGTCCATCATGTCGTCCATTTTGGGCAAGGGAAATCTATATCGAATCGTGATTTTGTTAATGGCCCGCGAATCTGTACACATTCGCCATTCTCCACCCTTCTTAGGTGCAAGTACTGTTGGTACTGCACAGGGGCTCAAGCTTTCTCTGATCAGTCCCTTATCCAGCAGCTCCTGCACTTGTTTGCGTACTTCTTCATTGTCCTTCGGACTCATCCTGTACGCTGCCTTGTTTGGCAAGCTTGCTCCTGGTATAAAATCAATGTGATGGCTGATACTCCTTTTGGGAGGCAATTTATCAGGTAACTCATCAACCACAATATCTTGGAATTCTTCCAACAGCTCCTGAATTTCTTTAGGCAGTTCTGATTTTTCTATGTTCAGCAACATCGGCTTCATCCTCCTCACAACTGCATAATTGACCTCATTTTCCTCAACCTGTTTCACAAACTGTTTTCCTCCAATTAATAATGCCTTTGTTCCGCTCGGTTCTGTTGTGTCTTCCTCTTTGATGGGTACAAGTGTGTGTTTGATCCCATCCTTTGTAAATTTATAACAATTTGTCTTCCCATCGTGTGTCACCTTCCGGTCATACTGCCATGGTCTTCCAAGCAGTATATGGCACACGTCCATTGGCATAATATCGCAGACCACCGTGTCGTGGTACTTGCCAATGTGAAATTCTACCTCGCATTGTTCATCAACTAATAGCTGGTGGCCTTTCTGTAGCCATGACACCTTGTAAGGTGTGGGGTGCTTAAGCTGCTTCAGTCCCAGCTTTTCCACCATTTTGGTGGCAACCAAGTTATCCGTACTTCCACTGTCTATTATCAATTTACAGCACTTTCCATGTGATTTACAAACTGTCCGAAACAGTGCTTTTCGCTGGGTCTATTCAGCCACCTCCTTGGCTGGTTTCAACAGTACTTTATTTAAAATCAAAGCTTCCCCTGTTTCTGCCATGTTTTCCACCTCCCGGGGTTTTGCTTCAGCTTCCTCAGGTTGTGCAACAAGTGCTCCCCTCTGGCCCGCATGTTCAGCTTCTGGACATTCGAAGGATCTGTGCCCCCACTTATGGCACCTGTAGCACTGGACATTAGTCCCTCTTCCGCGGCCATTTCCTCGTCCTCGCTGATATGACCGACCTCCTCTGGTGCTTTCTCCTTTCTCTGCTGTCCCTGAAGCTCTGGAACTGCTGCCTTCCTCGCTGTTCGCGGCAGTTCTCCCTCTGCCATAGGACTGTCCTCGTCCTCTGCCATTTCCTCTCCCTCTCCTGTTGTTCTGTTTTCTGTTGATTTTCTCTTCAGCCTTTACAGCACTCTGGAAGGCTTCTTCAATATTCCGGGGAGAGAGAATACTGATTTCGTCCAATATTTCCATCCTCAAGCCATTCACATACCTCGCTGTTTTTTCTAGAGTGTCGTCCGTATAACCAGCACGTAAATTTACTCGGTAAAACTCTTCTGTGTATTCTTTGACAGTCATACCCTTCTGCCTTAAATTCTGTACTCGTCGATAAAGTTCAACCTGGTAGTCTTTCGGCAGGAATCTGCCCTTCAGTTTTGCCACCATCCTTGGCCATTTTCGTATCGGCAGTTTGTTCATTCGCTTTTTGTCCGCTCGGACACTATCCCACCATAAGAGGGTGTGCCCTTTTAATTTAGTTGCAGCGAATCTAACTCTTTTATCCTCACTGACTTCCTCGTTTTCAAAATACTTATCTAATTCGCTTATCCAGTCCAGCAGGACATCTGCGGACAGACTGCCATCATAGTTGGAAATCTCCGTTTTGGGTTTGCTGCTGGCTAATAAAACTGATCGCAGCAGCCTCAACTCCGGGGCTTCTTCGTCTGACCCGTCTGTAGCAGTTACTGCTTCCTCCTCACTGTCATCCCCAAGTTCCGGGTCTCTTCGCCTGCCCGCCTCCACTGCTTCCAAACGAGCTGTAAGAACTCTGATCTGTTCTCTCAATCCTTCATCTGCTCCTCTACGTGCACCTCTTCCACGTCCTCGTCTTGGTACTTCCATCTTCCTCTATTTCCTCAAAACGCTGCTCTGATACCACTTGATGGGGCCAGCCCACGTGGTCCCGCCTCACCTTTGCTGATGTGTAACCTTCCTTACAAACTGGACAGTATACGTTTGATTGGAATTAATCTTGGGTTGATTTGCAATCAACTTGCATGTACCGAAATGGTCTATTCGCTGGACATCTGTCCTCCTCGGGATCCTGGCTTATCTCCGCTTGGGTTTTCACTCCGTTCGCGCCTTTGGGATTGTTATTGTTTTCCCGGTGGTTGGCTCTACAGCCTCTGCGGTGTTGGTATTTGTGGTTCGATGCTTGGTCTTTGGTAAAACCCTATGCGGTTCCGGCCTGTTCTGTTACTGTATGGCAAGTGCTTGTCTGCGTTCTGTTGCTCCTGGTCCGGTTTGTTGCCCGACGGTCTGGTATCCTGGTAAGTATGTCCCTTTTTGTTTATATGCTTGTCCCTCTCTGTAGTTAGCGCTCTCCACTGGTTTGTCGTTTGTCTTAGCATTGCCCGGTCATTGTTTTTCCTCAACAGTCCATGGTCGTTCGAATGTTATGGGTTAATGACTCTCTGGTTCACTTTCAGTTCGACAGTCTCCAAGTCTGATGGATTCCGTGGCCTTCCCTGTTCAGCTCTCGGCTATTTTAACAGGTATGTTCTCGTTCTCTGATGGAGTTCTTTACCACAGTTCATGCAGTTTCTTATGGTTCGGACCCTTTTGTAAGCAGGGTTTGTTTGTTCGAGGTTTTCACTGGCAGTCGTGGCTCGCCTTCAGGTATGAATACTGGGTCTTGTTCTTTGTTTTTTTTTTCCTCAGTCGCTCTGGTTCCGGCTTTCCTCCAAGGGTTAGAAGACTAACCTTTCCACCCTTCGTTTCTTTGCAAGTGAAGCCGCTCACTGGTTTTGTGGCAATGGCCTCCGACTGTTCTGGTCACCTTTCGGGTAGTCTTGTTCTTATTCCTCATCTGCTTTAGGTTCTTGTATGGTTCCTTGGTCCCGGTCACTAGTTACTGTGGTGCATTCGTTCTAACTGTGGCATGGGTTTCTGGCTTTTGTCAAACCCTTGGCTCGTAGATTAGTTAGGGTTTGAGGACTGTGTTTAAGCTGTTTTGTATGCTGAGATGGATTGTTTTAAGGGACTTGAATACTGAAAAGAAATGTTATATATGTGTGCGGAAAGACAACTTATTCACTTTCAGTTTCGTTGGCATACCTAGTAACTGTGTTTGTCTGGCGCTGAACTTGTAGCTGGTGATGGTCGGTGTCACTTCTCGTGTGTCTGTCTCTTAGTTTACTGGCTCGTAGTCTGTCAAGAATTGTAATGGATTTCGTACATAAAAATAAAAAGAATTTTGACACAGCATGGAAATGTACAGTTTCTATATTTCTGAGGATGCACGTAAGAGTTGTTTTTTTTCTGTGCACTGTAAATGGAAAAAAATTGTATGTTTTTATTTCTATTACTCTCCTTCCTGCTGAACCCCTATGGGCTTGCTTTTTCTCGTTCTTGTACATTGCTTCCAGGCAGTTGGTTAACTGCTGGTAGTTGTCAATTATCAGTTATAATAGTTATTACATATTTGACATTTCTTTACAGCTAGCTTGTTTCCCTTTGTCTGTTTTTCCAAAAGTAAATTATTGTTCTATGATTAATGACTCTAACTACTATTACTATTCCTAATTAGAACTTGTTACAACATTTCAGGCATTTTGAACAGAAACCAAAAAAAAAAAAAACAAATAATAATAAAACTAACTGAAAAGTAAAACGAAACAGACTTGCTGTCCGTTCTGTGAGCCATGTCTCCTGTCCTTCTCAGAAACCATGTTATCCTTCTTTCTAACTTCGCCCTGTAAACCAGATGCTCCTGCATCAGTTAATTATCTTGTATAATATAAGCTATTTAAATTATTAATTATAAGATGGTTTTTTTTAATGAAAGAAATAATGCATAAAAATGAACGAAATGAATGTGTATGATTTTGATTAAACATTACAAGTTGGTATTAGAATTAATACATGATTATGATTTTGATATTATTTATAGGGAATAGTAAAGAGGGTGGCAAATGCTTTAAGTTGAAGGCCTCTAATCTTTTCGATGATTACCATAAGGAAAAATTCAACAAAGGAGTTGCTTAGATCACAAATTGAGGATAGCTCGTACAAGGAGATTAACAAGAGTTTAAGGGAGGATGAAATGATGATCCAAAATATGAGGGATGTTAGGGTCCTATAATTTATAAGAACTCAAGATATTTGAGTATTGTATCTTAGGAATCTTATATTGTAGCTAATTGTCAATCTACCAATGATTTCCAAATAAAAGAAAAATAGAATAATAAATAAAAAGATGGTATAAATAAATAAAAAATAGGAAAAACAAAAATATTGAAAAAGAATGAAAAATGTAACCCATCAAAAGAAAAAACAAAAAGAAATAATACTGAAAGTGTTGCAAGTCTAAATGCCACTACTGATAGTTAGTTTTCTTCATCATTGATAAATAAAGGTTGTGTATAGCTTGTTCAAAATGCCACAATGACTAGCTATTTGTTTAATCATACAGTGTAATCATGGTTAAACTTGTTTAAATTTCTGTAAATTAGGTTAGAGAATAAAGATTTGCAAAACAATCTAATCTTGGTAAATCAGTAGTTATGTAGAAAATGACATTGATTCAATTGTTTAATTTGAATCAATAGGAGAAATAAGGGATAGGTTAGATAATTATTTATTTATTATTTTTTGCTAAAGAAAATAATGCGGGTTTGCTAGTACAAGTGCACCCTTTAGAAGAATAAAATGTTAGTTTAGTTAAGGGTAGGTAAATTAGTTGATTTTATAAATATATGCCTATGCCACTTTATCCTAAGTTTTAATGTCATTGAAAAAAGGCAAAGGGACACGATGGGACAAAGTACTTTCACATGTTTTATTCTTAACCTCTATCCTAAGTCCAAAATACAAAAAGGAAGGGCGCATATAGACAAATCTATTTTTGTCATATACGATTAATCAACAACACTGTTAGTGCGTCGGGATCCTCTCCCCCTCACCATCCACGGTTAATATTTTTCTTCGCCCCCCCCCCCCCCCCCATCCTGCCTTTACTGTCGGGGGGGTCCGAAAAGGTTATTTCTCCCACCAAGCCCCATCCCTACGTGGCATCCTCTCCGCAATTCGCACCCCCAGCTGAAACTGCCTTCCCTTCACCCGTTTTACTGCGTCCCTACCACGACACCTACATCACTCACCTCCTGCCACGTCGCCTAGTCATTAACCACTTAAATTCCCTCTCGGAAAAGTTAACCATTCAACATTAAATTCACAATTCCCGAGTAACCATTCAAACTTAACAGTCCAATGCCATTTCCAACAAGACTTTCACAACATTGTTTAAAAGCTTTTGAAACCATCGCTTTCCTCCCTTTCACTACTTATTCTCTGTAATTGACAACTTTTATACAACGACTGTTCTCAGAGCATTCCCTCAACCAAAACGATATCGAAATTGACAGTCCTTTGTCTCCTTCCCCTGACAATTCGTTACCCCAACTATTTCCCGATATCTCTTCTGTCAATTTCTCTTATCTTTCGCTAATACAGTCATGCCTCCCAAGAGAAAAACTCAAGATAAAATTGTTAATCCCTTGATCCCTCCCTCCATAGATTTAGATCACATCACTTTAACCGATAGGGATTATCAGATTAATGAAACCCAGTGTGACTATGACTTTTAGAGTTATACTGTTGGTTACGAGACAAGACGTAGATAAAAATGATGAAATTGGGCTCTGGGATTCCAGTCTTCCCCATTATATCTTCCCTCTGACCTTACAAGCCCCTAAATTTACTAGAAAATGTTAGGCCTGTTATGTCCCTGACCAAAGAGCTATCATGGCCCCATCTCGTGACATCCTATTTACCATCACTGCCCAGTCCATGAACCAAATAGTGCTAGCTCCCTCTATGGAAAATAGTGCTCCTCTCTCCTTAGAAGCCCTCACCCAGCTTTATTAGAAGCTGGATTTTTCTACCAAAGACAAAATATTTGAGATCTTATTGAGTGAAAATGCCCAGTTACCTAAGAATAATCCTCCATACCCTTCCTCTATCTTCCCTGATCAAGCAAAACAAATTATATCCATAATTTCATATATTTTGGGTTATCACTCTGATCAGTGGGTAGATGAGCCCATTTTAGGTTTCCTCTCCATATTATCCACAGACAACAAACCATCCATTGTATTCAATTTCAGTCAATTCTTGGCTGATAGTATTCATGAGAAATTTCTAAAATTTCCCGAAGAACAGGTGTTTAATTACACCTCCATTTTAATCTACATGTTCATTTATTATCAAGCAGATAAGTTCAAATTTACGATGAAGATGCTTGATGATGCAGGAAACTAGCAGCGAGTGATTTTTTGGACCTCATTGGTCATGAAAGAGCAACAAGAATTCTCTTACAAGTAGTTTATTGAGGAATTTGTTCACCCAGCCATGAACATCCTAAATAGTTCCATACAACCAAAAATTAGTGAAGATATCAAAAGAATTCTACACCTAACAAATCAAGCCAAGAATGGAGATTGGTATTTATACCAAAACTATACAAAAATCTAGGTTTATGGTTACGAATTGGCACCATACAAACTCCCTAAATACCTCCCCATGAGGATTTTTGCACTAGAATACATCAGACATATGTTAAATTATGATGACATTCATTTTGTGGTGGCTAAAAAGAAATCATTGTTCTGCATAAAGACAAAGGTGGGCCCATTTGTATGCAATACCAAGATAGTAGGTGAAGAGGGAGACAAAATACTCAAAGAGATGAAGTTCAACCTGAGATTTACATGGTTTTATGACCCTTGTGGTATTATTTCAAAGCTCAGAGTAGAAAGTAAAAGTACTCCCTACATCCATACTTCAAGGCCTGAAATACAAAAGTATGCAAATCAGTTGGAATGGATAGAGAACACTTTGCAGGAAGCTGAAGAACAACTATTTTCTACTTCCAGTTTGCAGACTCCCACTCCTCAGGAGAAAATGAGTAAAAGACAAAGAGAGGAGGAATCATCATCAACAATAGGAAGTGAAGCCAAAGAGTTCAGGACCAATTATAGGAAAATGACAAAATTGAATCCTAGGGTAGATGTGGACAAAGAGACAGAAGAGAAGGTTGCCATCATAATTACATAATCACCACCTACAAGCAGCAAATTTGTAACATCTTCTACTGGACCTTCATCATCACAAGGTCAGAAGGAAATAGAGCTAGATTCACAGAATGTCCAAGGAGAGAAGGAAAAGACAATTTTTGATAGGTACAGAGAGATTAAACTTAAGAATGAGATTCTTAAAAACAATACCTATAATCAATTTTGGAAGTAGACCTCTAGCTCACAGAGCAGATTGTTATCAGTTTTTGACACAGAGCATGGGAAGATGCAAATGGCCTTTCTTGAGGCCCAAACTCCACATCCAAAAACATCAGCAGACTACAAGAGCACTACATTTGAGTTCAACACCAAAGACATCCATCCCATTGATCAAATGGAGATGCATAAGAAGACTGGTGAGATGATATCTTCTACATTAACTAACATTTCTATGTCATTGTCCAAGTTGCAGGTTTCATTTGCCAATGTTTAGTCTCAATTGAAAATGGAGAAGGTATCCTCCTTAGCAAAGGATAATAGGATCAAGTCTTTGGAAGACTTGGTGGTAAAGATAGGATATGATCCTAAAGATGTCAATGTTGCAAAGGAGATTATCAAGAAGAATAATTTGGACATTGCAGCATTAAGAAAGAAGCTTAAGCTTTCAACCGCAGAGGACCCCTTAACCAAGGACATTGAGGAAAATGAGGCACAAAAGGTTGACATGATGAAGCTGATTATAGAGTAGAACATACAAATTAGACAGATGGAGGCAAAAATGGAGAAGATGATAAAGGAGAAAGAACAGAGTCAGAAAATGGCCATTGTCCCCTTGGATGCCATACCCATTTCTCAGCTTCCAGCAACAGGAACAACCACTGCAGCTACTTCTTCCACTCATACTGCAAGTGCTGAACAGATAACAAAGACACTGGAGAACATGTTGATCTAGTTAGAAGAGACCAAGACTTTGCAGGGGTAGATCTAATCCACATCTCAGGGGGAGGCCCCCAAGATCTAAAAGATTGAAATGATTTTGGGGGAGAGGCCCCTAAGATATGAAAAATTGAAATGCCAGAAGAAAAAGAGGAGAATTCCCAATAAACAAAACCACATAGATATTTTCTTATTAAAAACATAGAATAACTGTAAAAGCTACATTGTGGCGGACAAAATGTCCTTTTACAAAATGCGACTTGTTAGTTATAGTATTTTTCAGTTACAGTACCACAAGTCAATTCCATGGGTGAATGAATACCATGGGTGGATGTCACAATACGATAGGAAAATACCATGGGTGAATGAATACCGTAGATGGATGTCACTTACAATACCATGGGTAAATTCTATGGGTGGATGAATAACATGGGTGGATGAATACCATGGGTTGATGCCATTTTCCATTTGGATCATTCCTCCCTCCTTAAGAAGCAATGGTCCCCATTGCGTGAAGTTTCCTCCTGCGAAGCCTTTGTTGAATATGAAGATCCAATGAAGAGAATGGTTTTATGTGGTTAACCCATAACCATTATGAACGAAGATCCAAGGATACAGATACCCTGTAATGCTTGTGACCAACTGTGATACTGACAATGTGTGGCATAGCAAATGGGCTTAGATGAAGTGTGGGTTTGTGGATGACATATAACCATGACAAACTAAGATCCTAGGATAGAGATACCTGTAGGAATTTACAGGGTAAGTTCCTCAGACAGAACACCAAAAGGACACCGCTCACAACCAGATCGCAGATCAATACACCAGTATTTTGACGTGGTTAAAACCCTCAAAGAGGGAAACAGTCCACGGCCTGAGCCAACGTGGCCACTTCAGGCAATTTATTAATAAAAGAATGAAAATTTACATATGTTTCTCTCATGCACGGATTACCCTACAAATGACCCTCCATGCGCTTTAAATAGAATTCATGGACCAATCGGGTGTCAAGCCACGGATCAAGTGTCGGTAATACCGAGGAGAGAATGAACCGTCGGATCACTACATATCGTGACTGTCGGATTGTAAGTTACAAAATGTACAACGGTAAAGAAACACACTTTACCTAACTCTATACTAGACCAAGTTGTACTTAATTATTTCCTATGTGTCGGAATATCCTAACATCCCCCCTTAAGAACAACTTGGGATAGGATTGAAGGATTTACAAATATGACACAATAGGAGAAGGAAGGAGGCACTAGAGCCTATCCCCCCTTAGTGACAACTTCCTGAACTCCAACCATAAATCGAAGTTTAGTGAACTTCGCCTCTGTGAGAGCCTTTGTGAAGATGTCTGCAACTTGATCATCTGTTGAACAATATTGCACTTCAAGAGCATGGTCGTGAATGAGATTTCTGATGAAGTGCATGTGCAGTTCAATGTGTTTGCTGCGCTGATGTTGGACTGGATCTTTGCATAGCTAAATGGCACTTTGATTATCACACCAAAGTGTAGTTGGATGCTGCTGCTCAAAGCCAAACTCTGATAGGATCTGACGAAGCCACAAGGCTTCCTTACTAGCTTCTACGGCACCACGATACTCTGCTTCTGCTGATGAAAGAGAAATGGCACCTTGTTTCTTGCAAGCCCATGTAATAGGTCCTGAACCAAGAGTGAACACATAACCGGCAGTAGACTTCCGATCATTAGGGTCACCAGCCCAATCGGAATCAGTGAAACCAACCAATAGAGGAGATGCTTCGGCATTGTAATGAATCCCAAACTGAATTGTACCTCGAACATAACGAAGTATTCTTTTGGCTGCTTTCCAATGACTTTCACGGGGGTTTTGCATGAACCGAGCAACAAGGCCAACAACAAAGGAAAGGTCAGGACGAGTATGGGTTAGATACAAAAGTTTTCCTACAAGTTGACGGTATAAGGTAGCATCAACTTCAGGAGAAGTACAAGTGACTGAAAGTTTGACTCCAGACTGAAAGGGAGAAGGGGCTGGCTTACAGTCTTCCATGTGAAAATGACGTAGAATATCACAAGCATACTTGGACTGGGAAAGGGAAATACCCTCCTTGGATTGCAAGACTTGAAGACCGAGAAAATAGTGTAAGTGTCCTAAGTCTGTCATTTCAAATTTCCTTTTAAGGCTAGACTTCACATGGTTTATAAGGTTGGGATCACTACCAGTAAGGATAAGATCATCAACATAAAGAACAAGGATGATAAGAGAGTTGCCCACTTTCTTGGTGTAGACAGTATTGTCAGAATGACACCTAGAAAAGCCAGATTCTAAAAGAAAGCTATCCATTTTGGCATACCAAGCCCGAGGAGCTTGCTTGAGACCATAAAGGGATTTCTTAAGTCGACATACAAGGCTGGAGTCTGTTTGTATGAAGCCAATGGGTTGTTCCATATAGATTTCTTCATGCAAGTCCCCATGCAAGAAGGCAGATTTAACATCCATCTGATGGACTTCCCATTTGAAAGAGGCAGCAAGGGAAAGAACAAGGCGGATAGAGTTCATTTTGGCAACAGGGGAGAAGGTTTCAGTGTAGTCAATGCCTTCAACCTGTGAAAAACCCTTAGCAACAAGACGAGCTTTATGTTCATCAACTTTCCCATCTGGTCCATACTTGGTTCTGTAAACCCATTTGCATCTAACAAGTTTTCGTCCCTTTGGTAGAGGAACAAGATCCCATGTATCATTTGCCAACAATGAATGATATTCTTCATTCATAGCTGCTTCCCAATCTGGATGGCCTGAAGCTTCTGCAAAGGTGTCAGGATCATAATTTACTGGAGCTTGAGCCAGTAAAGAAGAGGCTCTCTCGAACTGAGAACGTGTACGTCGCTGATCTGTAGGATCACCGGCAAGATCACCTGCTGCATCTCGAGTAGCACGAACCCATTTTGGAAGCTGAGGAGCTGAAGGAAGATCCTGAGATGGTGGGGGAGGATTGTCATCCTCACTTTCATCATCTGAAGAAGAAATGTTTTCAAAAGTAGAAGAGATAGGGAGAGGTGGCACAACCGTCGGACTAGGCTCGCAGGCCGATATATTTTCATCAAATTTTACATCTCTTCTAATGATAACATTTTTGGACTTAAATGGAATAAGTCTATAGCCTTTGACATCTTCAGAATATCCAACAAAAGTACATTTTTCACTCTTAGGTTCTAAAGCTTTATGCTTTTCATCTGGAATATGGGCCCACGCTTCACTTCCAAAAACACGAAAGTGACTTACATCTGGTTTGATTGAGCTCCATGCTTCTTCTGGAGTGATATTCTTTAAAGCCTTAGTAGGAGTGCGATTTATTATGTAATTTGCACAGTTAATTGCTTCTGCCCAAAAACTAAGACCAAGTCCTTTAGATTGTAGCATACAATTAGCCATTTCCTTTAAGGTGCGATTCTTCCTTTCAGCTACACCATTTTGTTGTGGAGTATATGGAACAGTATGTTGCATTTGAATTCCATTCTCAGTGCAATAGTTGATGAATGTGTTTTTAACATATTCTCCGCCATTATCATATCTTAACTTAAGAATTTGATGTCCAGATTGTTTTTCAACAAAGGCCTTGAAGGCCAAAAAAGTGTTAAATACTTCACTCTTGAGTTTTAAGAAGTATACCCAAGTGCATCTGGAGAAATCATCAATGAAAGTTAAGAAATACTTGCAGCCAGAGAATGACACAACTGGAAGTGGACCACATAAATCACTATGCACAAGCTGTAAAGGGGCTGAGGCGTGCCAAGAGGCACGTTTTTCAAAACTGTCCCGATGATGTTTTCCGAGTACACATCCGGAACAAACACCATCTCTGCAAGATACCATAGGAAGACCTGTCACCATATTTTCTTTACATAGATGCTGAAGGGAGCGATAGTTTAAGTGACCAAATCGCTCATGCCAAAGTTTGCTCACTTCATCGTTATGAGCAACAAATACTGAGGGAAGATTTGATGACCCAAAGTTGTGAAACTTATACAACCTTGTAGAATCATCAGCAATGCCAGTAGCCAAAATCTGTTTAGGATCTCTTAAGTCCTTGATTACAACATCATGAGGTGAAAATTCAACGATTTTACCTTCACCTGAATGAGTTATCTGATATACAGATAGAAGGTTGCAGGATAAGGTTGGAACACATAATACATCATTAAACTGACCATTGTCTAGATGAACAGTTCCAGTCCCTACAACACTAAGAGATCTATCATCACCAACATATATATTTTTGGTGTTACAATCATTTAAAGAAGAAAACATGGCTTTGTTTTTGGCCATGTGATAAGAAGCTCCAGAATCAATGAGCCACTCATGAGAATGAGAAGAAGAAGATACATTTAATGCATAGCCAGACCGAGATGCTTGACAACCACATGCAGAAAGTGCCATTCCTGAAGATGAAGTTGAAGTTGAAGATTGCCCCAAATGGATGTTATGCTTCTTCATTGCTGCTTCCAAGGCTTCCATCTTCTTAAAGCATTTTGATTCTAAGTGGCCATCTCGATTGCAAAAATTGCAATGTCTATCAGTCTTCTTCCCTTTGTTTTTATTTGTCTTATCATTTTGTTGAAATGATTTTTCATTTTGGGGCTGAAATTGCTTAGGACCCTTGTTTGGTTTAGGACCATTCTTTTTAGGATATGACTTCTTAGGATTCTTTGAATTTGGTTGCTGCTGGGCGGCTAACGCTTTCTTGGAAGAGTTTCCAAGATTAAGAAGACCAAGGTGTAAGAGTTTTTCTTGTTCTCTTATTAAAGAATCACAAAAAGAGTCAAAGGAAGGGGGCTTGTAGTCTGTTCCTTGAGAAATGAAGGCTTCTCTTGTAGAATGGAAGGTGGAAACAAACACAGAGTAGGCTGGTCCCAACTTTGTAAGAATGGAATAGATAAGGTTACTATCTTCTTTCTTAACTTTAACACCTTCCAAAAGATATCTAAGGGTCTTGAACTTGGACAAGAAATCTTCAATGCAAGAAAAATTATTAGGGTCCAATGTAAGCAACTCATTTTCAAGTTGATGGGCTCTAATTTCATTTTTAATCCCAAAAACTTTATTGATTTGTTTCATTGCTTCATCAGGAGTATCAATTTCTGCAATGTGGAATCTAAGATCTGGAGAAATAGACATCCCTATCAATCCACGTGCCAGCCTTATCTTCATCCTTCAGTTTCTTTTCTTGGCCTGAGGCTATTCTGTAGAGACCTTTACTTCTAAGTAAATCCTCAATGTAAGCCAACCATTGGAAGTAGTTGGTGCTGTCAAGGGTAACTTGGTATTGACTTTCCATTTCAATGGAAACTGAAGCTAAAGATGCTGAAAATAAGTGTTCCAATGGATAGATCTCGAAAAAATAGGCTGGTTTAAAAAAAACGGCTCTGAAAACGGCTTCCGGATGAAGAAGTTATGGCTTTTTGAAAAAAAGTTGTTGAAGTTGCCGACGAAGTGTGGGAATGTGTGGAAATGAAAAAAGTTCGCCCCCACAAAATGGAGACTTGAACCCAAGACCTCTACTCTCTTAAAATAGCTTTGAACCAATTGATCTATTACAAAAAATTAGAGAGAGAGAGAGAGAGAGAGAAAGAGGACATGCAAAGAGAGGCTCGAGTTAGCTTCAGCCGGAGAGAGAGAGAGAGGTGCTTTGGGTTGCGTGCTTACTTTGAGAAAGCTCTTTTTCCCTACAAAACAAAAAACACAAAACCCAACACGGACATGCAAAGGAATGAACCTTACGGCTCGAAGTTAGCTTTAGCCGAAAAACTAAATATTTTCAAAAATGAACCTTGCGGCTCGAAGTTAGCTTTAGCCGAAAAACTAAATATTTTAAAAAATGAACCTTGCGGCTCAAAGTTAGCTTTAGCCGAAAAACTAAATATTTTTCTCAATGTTTCTGATTTTCCGAGATCACACTAAGGTGCAAGGAAAAGAGCATACGCATGAGAAAAATCCTTCCTTTCTGTTTTTGATTTGCCCAGATCGCACAGAGTCGCAGGGCAAAGAGCATACGCAGAAATGAAAGGTATAGATCCGGTAAAAAAAAGCTAAATAAACTGAAACCGAAATAAGCAGAGAGAAAATAACAGTAAATTGCAAATAAACATTGTATACCTCCAGATCTTAAAAAAGACGCAGCTAGGGCTACCAGAAACCTTTTCGCGTGAAACGAAAGGGGTTCCTCACTAGAACAGATGCTCCCAACACAACAGAGCAGTCCTCTCAGCCCGAAAGCAGTCAGAAACAACATATCTAGGAAACGACAGTCGGATGCAGTTCTACCGGCTTCAGATTTGGATCACCAACGGACGCGGCCCTCAAATAGCTCTGATACCATGTAGGAATTTACAGGGTAAGTTCCTCAGACAGAACACCAAAAGGACACCGCTCACAACCAGATCGCAGATCAATACACCAGTATTTTGACGTGGTTAAAACCCTCAAAGAGGGAAACAGTCCACGGCCTGAGCCAACGCGGCCACTTCAGGCAATTTATTAATAAAAGAATGAAAATTTACATATGTTTCTCTCATGCACGGATTACCCTACAAATGACCC
Source organism: Pinus tabuliformis (assembly GCA_031772625.1). Classification (NCBI taxonomy): domain Eukaryota; kingdom Viridiplantae; phylum Streptophyta; class Pinopsida; order Pinales; family Pinaceae; genus Pinus; species Pinus tabuliformis. The sequence continues at coordinate 242,974,735 of CM062815.1, forward strand.
TCCATGCGCTTTAAATAGAATTCATGGACCAATCGGGTGTCAAGCCACGGATCAAGTGTCGGTAATACCGAGGAGAGAATGAACTGTCGGATCACTACATATCGTGACCGTCGGATTGTAAGTTACAAAATGTACAACGGTAAAGAAACACACTTTACCTAACTCTATACCTAACTATATACTAGACCAAGTTGTACTTAATTATTTCCTATGTGTTGGAATATCCTAACAATACCCTGTAATGCTTGTGACCAACTATGATACTAACAGTGTGCGGCCTAGCAAATGGACTTCGATGACAAGGATTTTGTGCGGTTGACCCATAACTGTGATGTTGGTTGTTGATGAAGTAGTAGGTGCCTACATAGCCAGGGTGGGAGGGCACGTCTCGAAAGAACCCAAGGCGAATGCTGCTATGCTAAAACTGATGAATGTGAAGCAGGTGCCTACTAAAGCAGGGTGGGAGGTCAGTCTCAAAAGGGAACCCACTCCGAATGCTGCTCCATAATTAAAATGGACATAACTCAGTCAATATAACTCAGAATATTTAATATAACCTGTTTTTGGAAACAGAAGGACCATTTTACATCTTCCCATTTGTTGGAAATCTTTATCTGGACACTTTGGAATCTCATATTCACGCTGCAACTGTTCCGCCGTCACAAAAGTTCTGGAAAAAATGATTTTAAATCAACGATATCTCCCACATCTGAACTCCAATTTGACCCTTTTTTTTTGAAATCGAGCGATTTTTCGAGAGGAGCTCAGATCTACAATCACTTTTCTGAAATTTTGCACAAAATCTGCAAAAAAAATAGGAGATCCATCGTCCACGAATTGCCGTAAAAAACATTTATGCAACATAGCTGATTTTAAATCAGTGATATCTCCTTTATCCGGACTCTGATTCGGCCGATTTTTTTTTTTAGAATTTGAGTATTTTTCGCACGAAATCCAAATATGTTATTTTTTTTGTAAATTTTCCACCAAAATTTTAGATGTGATCTGCAAACTTGCCGCCCAAAAACATTCCCGTAAAAAAATGAAAAAAGAAAAATTCTTCCTGCTTGACCCAATAAAATGATCCGTGGAGGACGTAGCACATGCCTGAAGTTTGTTGATTATCGCTGCAAAATTTGAAATTGAAATATGCATCAAACCCTCATTCCCATGGAATCATAATCTACTTTGATACCACTGATCCAGATCTTGGGGGTAGGCCCCCAAGATCTAAAAGATTGAAATAGATTTTGGGGGAGAGGCACCCAAGATATGAAAAATTGAAATGCCAAAAGAAAAAGAGGAGAATGCCTAGTAAAAAAACCATAAATATTTTTTTTATTAAAAATAGAGAATAACTGTAAAAGCTACATTGTGGCGGAAAAACTATCCTTTAACAAAATGCGACTTGTTACTTATAGTATTTTTCAATTACAATACCACGAGTCAATTCCATGGGTGAATGAATACCATGGGTGGATCTCACAATACCATGGGAATACCATGGGTGAATGAATACCATTGGTGGTTGTCACTTACAATACCATGGGTGGATGCCACTTACAATACCATGGGTAAATTCCATGGGCGGATGAATAACATGGGTGGATGAATACCATGGGTTGATGCAATTTTCCATTCGGATCAAGCTCAAAGCTTTAGAAGTAGAGAAATCCAAAGAAGAATATTCTCATATTACTGAAATGCAGAAATGACAGAGATTGTTGGAGAAGTTGAAAAACATAGAAAGGGATACCTCAATTGGTCAAACCTTGGCCCAAGCCAAGGAAACCATTTGGATGGGTATTCTAGACTCTATGAATGAGATTTGGCCATCTATCCAAATCATCTTTGAATAGAAATAATTGATGGAAAAAACCACAGAAACCATTGTTGAGGTAAGGGAGAAGCTTGGAGAAATGCCCACAGAAACCTCCAACATTATCAGATTCCTAAATTCTAAGTCAAAATATGAACTTGAGGAATTAGGAATTAGTGACAGAACTGCCACTATTTTAGAAGTCAAGAAAGTTTTGACCAAGAGAAACCTCATTAATCAATTGGAGGAAAGATGTGAAACATTAGACCTGGGAGTAAACAAGTTCTGTAACAGAATTAAAGCATTAATCCAGAGAGGACTACCCAACATTTATATGATAAATGATAAACGGATCACTCAGGAAGACTATGTCTTGAGAATGAAAGAAATGGCTAGAAGCAGTATCAAGTTCAGTGGGATAAAAGGTAGTATGACAACAAAAGAATTTTTAGAAACCATGGCAAATGGTTGTTGATGAAGTAGTAAAACATGTTTTTACAGTGAAGCCAACTTTTGCAAAATACACAGAGGTTGATGATATTTACTGAAGGGTAATTAAATTGACCATACTAGATGAAAAGAGATGGAAAGAACTTTGCGATTTACTGGATTAAAAAGGTAATTCGGGTGCACAAGAAAATAACCAGAACATAAGCCATCACAACAGCCAGGACATCAACGCAACACAGTTTCAGGTTGACTCAGCAGCCGAATCCACCAAAACAGAGCCACCTTTCCTTCCAACTGTCTACGTGGTCTATTTTTCTGCCAGAGATAAATCTTATTATTTGTAATTAGGCTAATAATACATTGTTTGTTGAGACAACAATTCTTTAATTATTTTATCATTATTATTATAAATACTTCACAGTTTGAAGTATTAAGGGTTGATTTCTGCAATATTGTAATTTTTCAAAGTGTTGGAGCATCATAATATAGGTACCTTTTCAGAGGATTCATGTGGTGTACCAAATATTGATGTGTTTCTTCAGTTTATTTGTTTGAACATTGTTTTTCTTTCTCTGTTATTCTGAAATCTTAATTACTTAACAGAAATTGTGATGAATAGGATTTTTTATTTAGAGCACCCTATTATGGTTGTTAGTAATTTTCATGTTTTCCATTGAAGTCGAATTAAGGAATTCTTAATTTCTTCTTAATTTATACCGAGTCTTGCATTTTTGTTCTCTCACAATCCATTTAATTTCTGAAAAGGTCCAAATAGTGCAACCTAGCTTGCCCAGTGAAACTCCTCTAAAATTTGATGCCAAATCCAGTTAAACCTTCAGATTCCATAGCCCAATGGAATTATAACACTTAAATCAACCAAACAATTAAAATCAAAACAATATGCCAGTCATAACTAGCCTAAAATTCATATAAAACATAGCTAAATTTTGTAGAGAGATCCCTCTCTGAAGCTGGCAGGGCTAGATCCCAACTTCCAAAGTGGTTTTGATGTTGTCCAATGTGTTTACTCCCTCAACCTCAAAAATACCGAACGACAACATAGTGGCGACTCGACTGGGGAAGAAAACTCTTTAGATTGAAAAATCATCATTCCATAGTATTCAATCAATATTTCTATAAATTAAAGCTTATATATCATTATGAAATACATGATCTGAGGTTCTTATCTTGTATATATTTTAGTGTGTCATTGATTTTGATTTTATGAAGTTGTGTGATGAATTTTAATAGACCTAGTCCCAAACGAATTTTCACTAAAGCTCACCCTGATCCCAACCTTGCTGCATTTGTAGATAATCCAGAGAAATTGGTGACAAAGAAAAGTTTTATAGAGAGCCAAGGAAGTAATAGTCCTTTTTCTAGGTTCAATTCTCTTCCTGAGAATAGTCCTTTGTCAAGATCTGACTCTCTTCCAGAGAAATTTGAAACTATTCAAGAGATAGAGTTTGATTTGTCTTTCTAGCATAGTTTGTTTAAATCAAAATCTGAGAGTTTTGTATATCAGAATATCATTGACAAAACCATACTGCAACCATATATACCCCAAACTCAGCCTTTTGAAACAGATAATGATCTTGAATCCCTAAAGTAATTTTATAATTTACAGGATCTGGTTTCAGTTTTAAACGAAGCCATTGATGAAGCTTATATTCAACAATCTGTTGAATTTTCATCTTTAACTGTTGTAGCAGCTTCTTTGTCCAACCAATATTCCCAGTCTATTAATCTACAACCACCTATTCCTACTCATTCTATAGTCTCTACTTCTTCACCTGTAATATCTCAGACTGTTATTCCTACTATCCCTGTAGTTATCACAACTACACCTACCACAGGTCCATCTTCCAGTCAATCTTTCAGACCAGCTATGGCAGCTAGGTATGCACCTTTGGTGTTTCCAGGCCAGCTAAATGTTATTTATGGAGATTATCAATCTAAAATTATGACCTTTGATAACACTAGTTCTCATAATACTCAGCAGCATGTGGATAGAATGAATGATGTGTTTAACCTTCAAGAAGTGGATTACGCTAATGTAAAAATGAGATTATTTGCTCAAAGTTTAGGAGGTGATGTCAAAAAATGGTTTAGGAGTTTACCTGCAGGAAGTATACCCAACCTTTATGCATTCCATCAAAATTTCTTAGCTAGATGGGAAATCAAGAAAAATCCACTTCAACTCCTAAATGAATATAAAACACTGAAAAGAAATCCAAATGAAATTGTGGAAGAATATTGTGAACAGTTTAATACTGTTTACAATGCCATTCCTACAGACATCAAGCCCTCCCCTGGCCTAGCTTTAATTTATTTTCCTGATGGTTTTGATGTAGACATGGAATATCAACTTAGAGAGAGAGACCCGACAACTTTGGAAGAAATGCAAGCTAATGCTATAAAAGTTGAAGCTAACATCTTAGCCAAGAAGGCTAAACTAAAATCTGAATGCAGGGTTACCATAAAAGATGAGCCTTCCACTTCTGCCTCTGATAAAAAAATTGATAGCCTAGTGAGGGTAGTGGAAAAGATGATGCAAAGAGTAAACATAAATGACCAAGCCCAAATAAGAGAGAACCAAAATGCTACTCAAAATAGAAACGAAAAATTAGAAGGAATGTTCTCCAAATCAAACAATGAGAACAAAAGAGTCTAGACCAGCAGGTTTGGCATCCTTTTACACTGATGATGAGGGTAATATTATTGAAGAACTGGATGATAATCAAATAAATCTGATGTGAATAAATGATGATGAAACAATTTTTCTCACTCAAGAGGAGCAAAAACTTTTTCTCCTAGCTCAAACTGAACTAGACTCTGAAGAATCAGATGAATATAAACAAGGTTTTGAAATGCCATCATGGAGGTCCATAGGCAGTATAACCTTAGGAGCAAAAAGAATTCATATGCTCCTAACAACAAAAACTCTAATAATCCTGCTAAAAAATCCTCTAAAATTAATCCTAGGAAAACCATAGAAAGTCTTCCTAAGAAAACTGTTGATAATTCTAGTAAAAAGAAAGTAGAAATTCCTGCCAAAAATATAGTTGACAATGTTTCCAAAACTACTCAAACAGATATTCCAACCACAAGTCAGTGAAAAGAGCTTACAACAAAAGAAATTACAAATCAATCTGAACTTCCCAACTTGATTAAGATTCAAACATCGTTCAACATTGAGAATGAGTTAGCAAAACTGAAAAATTCCTATTCCTATAACAGAGTTAATGAACAAAAGCAGGTATATACCCAAGTGATGAAAGCTCTAAATATAGGGGAAAACACAGACTCTGTAAATCTGAATGATGACCAACCTGAACTCTTATTTGGACCAGAAGTTGAGGGAAAACCACAAGAAGGAGGAGTTCCTCCATTCTATGTTAGCCTAAATATTCATGACAAGATTCTCCATAGTTCTATGTTAGATTCAGGTGCCTCCCACAATTTAATGCCTAAAGCTATTATGGAGAAACTAGGACTTGACATTACTAGGCCTTATAAAGACTTGTATTCCTTTGATTCCAATAAAGTAAGATGTCTAGGTCTCATCAAAGACCTATGTGTTACTTTAGCTCAAATCCCTGCCAAAAGTTTAGTAATGGATATAGTGGTTGTAGATATTCCCCCTAAGTATGGCATGTTGTTATCACGCTCATGGGGAGAAAAATTACAAGGTACCCTACAGATGGATATGACCTTTTCCACCATACTAGTTTTTGGGTAGCAAATAAGATTATATAATAATTCATGGTGAGTAGTCAAGACAAGCGTCACAACTATCCACTTTACTCTATCCACTCAGATTTAGACTCTTTCATTCTTTATAATGATGGAGACATCAACACTCAGGTGATCAATGTTGAAACTAAAATTTCTAAAATAGATCTAAACCAAACACAAACAATAGAACTAAATACTCCTCCTGAACCTCTTTGGAACATGAGATTTGATGGCTCTTGTGGCAAAGATGGTTCTGGAGCAGGAGTACGGGTGGTAAACACAGGAAACAATCATGCTGAAGTTCATTCATACAAGACTAATTTTCAATACACCAATAATATAATAGAGTATGCGAGATAGGATAATACAACCTCATTCACATTGGCTAAGGGGCAGAAGGATGGAACCCTGGAACCTGCACGAAAAGGGTTAGTTTCTTTTTTCATTGTAGACATGTCGGACCCTGGTCGCCTGATGCTGTCAACCTAACCTGGCTACCTGCTCCCGTATTGGTTGTCGTCTTCCTTACCTACACTTACCGTTAATGGCTTTTCTTCCTAACCCATGAGCCTGTTCTATGGTTTTACTTGCCTCTCTACCAGACTCGATACGCTGCGACGGTTACTTTCATTCTTCGGAGGTAGCTGGCAAGTATACTTCGGGAGCACCGATGGACTTGGATATGGTAGACTACTCAGAGGACTCGTTGGAAGGTGTCTCGTTCTGGGCGACTCCACATGCAACCTCGAAAGTCCTGCTACCCTAAAGCTATGAATTGTCAGACACCATAGCCATCCTGCCCTCGATCTCGGGGCCCTCCTGCTCGATGTTGACATTGCCTGATCCTCTCCCACCCCGGCTGGCTACCTCCATCGCTCCCCCATCGCCATCCTCACTTAATTTCGTAACTAGTTGTATTAACCCTAATCTTACGTCTGTTTCGTCGGCTTACCCTCTGCCACCCCTGTCTGCCGATTCCCATAACCCTCTCTGCGATATCCCCTCGAACCCAAAACAAGAGCCTTCACAAGCACCTTCTTCATTCGCTCCCCTATCTAGCAGCTACACCAACATCCCTCCCCTCTCAGACACCTATCCCTCTGAACCGCCTCCAGACTCTGAGTTCCCTTAAGCAAAACCTACTCTCAGCAAGAGCCTGTAGGGCGCCACTCAAGTAGGACACCAGCTGAGTAAGAAGCACAAGTGCTTCAAATCCAGAACCGAGGATGTTATTATTCGACTTGAGGATAATTTTCAGTGGGGAGAATCAATGGATGAAGTCCTGGTGGGAAGGATACGCGGAAGGAGCTATATAGCGGCACGATTGAAGCTATGGACATCAGAGGTTTGGGGGCAACATCTGGCCGATTTACCCTTCTTCCAAACATTTTTTAGAGGTTGGTTTGCTCTGCGCTTTGCTAGAGTCGAGCACACTAACTGGCTATTGTCTTCATTCTAGCACTTCGAACAAGCCCCAATCCTCTTACAGAGATGTAACCCGCTATTCGACCCAGAACGAGAACATATAGGAGTTGGGCCAATTTGGGTTCGGCTTCCAGGTCTTCCTCTACAATTTTGGTACAAGGACATATTTCGGTGCATTGGGAACTCCTTGGGCACTTACCTAGAGCATGACAGATCATATCTATCCACTGGGATAATGGCTTACGCAAGGATATTGGTGCACCTCGACACTAGAGGGGGTCTACAAGAGCACATCACCATATAATGGGGAACATTCTCTCAGCTCTAGATCTTGGATTATGAAGGAATTCCCTTTTGCTGCAGAAGATGTCACAAGGTAGGACACTTATTTAAGGATTTCCCTCTAATTGGAAAGGCACGAGCAGGGGAGAAAGATAAATCCATACCCTCTAAGGATCCACAAGTCAGGGAGAACCCTCCCCCGCCTGATTATGCTGAGACACACACTGTTTCAGTTGCAGTAAGGAAATCACCTATGAAAGTGGTCGTGAAGAAGCGAGGGAAAGCACTTACCGACACCCCTCTCCTCCTCTGACCAGGGCAAGGGCGGATGCGGGGGCTACACACTCCTCGGGTATGTTGGATTCCATCTCCTCCTCTATTCATCTTTCTTCCTCATCTAATTGTTTGGCTTTTGCTTCGATTAATTCGCATGCCTCTTCTTCCTTTTCATCGTCCCCCATTACCCTGACTTGCTCCCTTCATCCCCCTCCCCCCATTCACTCATGTACCCTGCCTTCCTTTTCAAAGAAGACCCTTTCAAATCCTTCTGTCTCTGATTTTGAACCCCTATCACCTAGATATCCTCTCCGCTCCCGAGTTTTCTCAAGAGCCCCTGATGCCATGGGCATTGGACTTGACACTCCCCCCTCCCCCCGAAGCAGTGCCGAGGTCAACCTTCCTCCTTTTCTAAAGACATATTGCAGGAAGGGGTGGATATTGTTGTGGGAAGACAACACTCTATTGAATGAGCAGTTAAAGAATTGTATGCCTAAGATCCCCCCCCCCCCCCCTCCATGAAGATGTTATCCTTCAATTGTCGAGGGTTAGCTAGCCCGGGGAAAAAACCAGCACTTCGTAGACTCTTGAACTCTAAGCAGATTGATGTCTTTTTCCTTCAAGAAACTCTGGGTCTAGTAAATGTTGTCACCCACCTACTCGAATCATGACTTCCTGGATGGACCATACAAGCACTTGATGTTAATGGTCAATCTGGGGGGATGGCCCGGGTATTAATACCCGCTCTATTAAAATTTGTAATATTTGGGGGAGCTTTGGGCACATGGGGGCAGACATATATTCACCTGAACTTGGGTCTGTGATCAAGATCATTAATGTATACATACCTTGCCAAAATTAGGCAGAATATTGGGATCGTTTGCTTAAGTCTGATAGACTACAACATGACAATCTAATCTTGGGAGGAGACCTAAATTTCTCCACTGGATTTGTAGAATCCAGGGGACAACATGCCCAAATTGACCCTCTATCTACTTTTTTTGAAAATAACCTGGAGGAACACAACTTTATTGATATCCCTTCAGCCAAAAATATAGTCTACTTGGAGGAACAACAAAACTGGACTGGATAGTGTTTCCAGAAGGTTGGACTGCTTCCTCATTAAGGAGCGTTTGTTGAATTTGGGACACATATATTGACAATGGGTTGGATTTGGGGGCCTATCAGATCACCGGACAATATACATTGAAATCATAGGAGGAATGAATAAAACAAGAGCTCCCTTCAAATTCAACTCCTCTTAGCTTCGAGATGCTGAATACACTCGACTACTATCTGTTACTGGAAGGAACATCCCCCTGCTGCTCATGGGAACATTGATGAAGGATTTTCCCACAATATGAGGGAACTAAAGAGTATATAAAAAATCTAGGCACACATCAAGAGAGAAAAGGAAGACCAAATCCTAAAAGCAATAGAAGAAGAGATCATGGCTTCCAAAAATGCACATGAAGGGATCTACTCCTCTCAAGAGAATAAATATAGGATCACTGCCCTCCTAGCTAGGAGAAGCAAAATTCTAAAAGATCAAGAAGAAAGTTGGTGTTTAAGAAGCAGATCTATCTAGCTGATTGAAGGGGATGATAAAATTCTACCACAAGTTCACGAATGGGCGTAAAGCCATTAACACCATATGGAAGCTAACAAATGAGTAGGGTCATACTATGCATACTTTCTCGAACTTAGCAGCCTTGGCATCATCTCACTTCAAGCAAAATTATAAGGCACCCCCAAATTCTACTTTATCCAAAGTCATGCGCACAACACAACTATTCCCCAGATTCGTAGGACAGGAAGATGCTTTGGACCTGGTCAGGGAGGTCACAATGGGAGAACTCGAGGCCACATTAAAATGGTTCAAGTGAGACAAGAGCCTAAGACCATATGGATGGTCAGTAGAATTCTACTTGGATTTTTTCGACACCCTTGGAGAAGATCTACTAAAAGTTATAGAATATTGTCAGATCATTGGGAAGATGTATGATTCCTTCAACTCCACCTTCATAGCCCTCATTCCAAAATCTAACAAACCTACCACTTTTGACGACTTTTGTCCCATTTCCTTGTGCAATTATATCTACAAAATCATAGCCAACCACCTTAGGCCAATCCTGTCTGCCCATATTTCATCTGAACAATTCGCATTTCTGCAATATCGACATATCCATAAGGCTGTTGGGACTACACAAGAGGTTCTGCATTCTATCCAGATGAAGAAACTGAAAGGTATGATTCTAATGGTAGATCTCTCAAAAGCATTTGACATAGTAAGCTGGCTCTACATAAGAATGATTTTAACTCATTTAGGTTTTCCTTATGAGTTTGTAAAATGGATCATGTGCTATATTACTAATGTCACCTTCAGTTTCCTGGTAAATGGGGTGGCATCCCCCTTCTTTCACTCAGAAAGAGGACTCAGGTAGGGATTTCCTCTCTCTCGTTTACTCTTTCTACTCATCATGGAGGGGCTCAACAGACTTATTAAACAAGAACACAACAGGGGAAGGCTCAAACGTATCAAGATCACTAACAGATGCATCCTGATACACCTGCTCTTTGTGGATGATGTACTACTTTTCCTCAATGGGAGCATTGGGGAACTGACCTCAATGCACCACATTTTTACATTATTTCAAGTGGCCATAGGAATGGTTACAAGTGACACTAAGTCTACCATAATAGTCATTGTGTGCTCACCTCATGAGACTCAATTTGCCCTGCAGAGATTCCCCTATACTCTACTGCACATGGAAGATGGTCTAGGGTATCTGGGATATAGACTAAAGCCCCTTGGCTACAAGATAGCAGATTGGATTTGGCTGATAACAAATATGGAAAAGAGACTCAACATCTGGTACCACAAGTACTTGTCCAGAGCAGTTAGACTGGTACTCATCAAGGTTGTTCTGGAAGCCACTCTGGTGTACTAGATGTCCCTAGCTTCGATAACCAGAGGTATACTATCTAGAATACAAAATATTTGTTGTAGATTTCTATGGAAAGGAAGCCAGCCAAGAAGAATATTTGCATGGGCCAAATGGGAGGCACTTTCTCTCCCAAAGAAGTGGGGTAATTGGGGCATAAAAAGGCTAGATGACTTTTCCATAGCTTTGGTGGCCAAGTTTGGATGGCAGCTAATTACCTCCAACAGTTTGTAGTCTAAGGTTGCAACTTCAAAATACATTGATCCCATAAGCTTGTTGGACAGGCTACAACAGACTCATGGAAACAAAGTTGGCATATCAATCATCTAGAAGGTTGTACTAAAATTAATGCCCATAATTCGCAGGGGACTCACATGGAGAATTCAATTAGGCACATCGGTAAGAATAGGGGTAGAGCCATGGGTTGGCTCTGGAAATACACACAGGCTACCTTCTGAGCTTAAGGAACATCTCAATAATAGGGGCATTACTCATATAAGTCATATTGCGGACAAATATCACTCCACTTTTACATAGCAAGCGTGGAAATCTGGCCGAGCACTACACATTCCACAACCCTGGATACATGTCTGGGTGGAATACACCGAAGCCCTTACCGAAGCTCATATCAGAATTGGGGAAGGAGAATATGAGCTAATTTGGGCACATGCAAAGCATGGGAGATACTCCCCCCAAGAAGGTTATCTAGTCATAATTGATCCTCATAGACCACTAGTATATGAAAACTGGTGGAGAAGCATGTGGAAGTTAAAGGTGCCCCCCCAGGACTCAGCTACTCATGTGGGCTATTTTGAAGAACAAGATCCATACAAGTAACAACCTCATCAAAAGAGCCCTACATGGACCCTTTTGGTGTTTCCTGTGCATGAACAACAACGAGGATATTAATCACCTTTTTCTCACATGCTCAGCTGCAAAGGAGCTCTGGAATTCCATTCTATTGAACATGCCCTCACTATGTCAATGGCAGGGTCTGATTGTGAAGGATGCCTAGGACACTTGGTGGATTGCTGCCACTCTGACAAAAGCCAAAAACTTACCACTCCTCATCTGTTGGGCCATTTGGATAGCCTGCAATCGATTAATGTTTCAAAACATTGCCCCCCATTGGCCCTCCATTTCAGCTCGCATTCTGTCGGACTATCAGAACATCCCTGAGGAAGAAGCAATCACCACTCCCACGCACATCACCCCTGAAAGCATTAATCACGCATTGCCATGGGCATACTTCGATGGCTCAACTCAGGAAAATGGTTGTGGGGGAGGAGCCATCCTACACCTTTCTGGATCTCATCTTTTGCATATACAAATGGGCCTAGGGAGAGGCACAAATAACTTTGTTGAACTTATCACATCCAAATATGTCATTCAATATGCCTGGAAAAATAATGCAGAAATCTACAATTATTTGGGGACTCAAAACTTGTTTGCAATTGGATTAATAAAAATGCTAATTGCTCTGCATATAATTTGAGACATATCTTGGATGAGACTCATTGACTCATAACTCTTTTTGACACTTTTGTTTGTCACCATATATATAGGGAACACCACACAGCTTCTGATTTATTATCCAAGGAAGCAGTGCACAGGCCTGTCGGAACTTGGTTGATCCAGGAACAGAGGGATGGTGCACATTATCAGCACTATCATAGACCTTTAATGGACCTTACATATTAACTGGCTCAAATGGACTTTGCTTATTTTTGTTTATGTAAATATTTATAATGTTTATAAGTATTTAGACTTGCAAAATGATTATCATATAAAACTCTCTGCGTAGAGTTGTTATTTACCGAACTACTGATGAAGTGCAATGTCTCCCTGCGTGGAGTACACCATTTTTTACATCTCATAATAGATAGGCTTATGCCTCACATACAACATATGCTTTTGCATCTACAAAATGTAAGTTTCTTACACTAATGAAAATTACGACTTTTCCAAGGAGGGAAAACATAACAGAGTATGAAGCCCTTATATTAGGATTGCAGTTATTGAAAAAATTAGGCGCCAAGAGGATTTCCATTCAAGGGGATGCTGAGTTAATTATAAAACAAATTAAAGGATAGTATTTAGCTAAACACCCTAGAATGAGAGCATACAAAAATGTTGTGCTTGATTTTCTAGAGAGTTTTCTTGAATATGACATTTCTGCAATTCCTAGAAAACAAAATACCATTCTAAATAGTCTGGATTTTTTAGCCAGCTCCTGTAAAATTCCTCACCCTAACCGAGAATATAAAGTGGAAATGAAACATCAACCAACTGTACCAGATAATATGAAGCATTGAAAGGTGTTTGGAAGTGATAAACAAATTGAAAGTTTTATGCAATATAAAGATGAATTTCAAGATGATAGTATGGATTTGGAATCTGAATTAGAAAATCAGAAAGTTGTACATTCTAATATAGAAAGACAGTTAGGAAACTCAGATGTAAATACAGTCATAGATAAAGTTGTAAATAAATTATAACTTCTTAAAATAGACCCAAAAAAAGAAGAGTTTGAAACGCTTTAGTTAAAAGATAATGTTTTACCTAGAGGCCTAGTTCCACTGGAAGAATTATTTGATTTCAATGATGTGGCTAAGAAGCCTAAGATTGAGCCCACTGGAGCATAAATAGAATAATGTAACATAGGCAGTGAAAAATACCCCAAAATCATAAAATTGTCTAAATCACTCTGTTGGGAACGGGATCCCCCAAGGACAATTTTAGGGCTAAAAGCCCATGTTTTGGGTCAAATTTTGTAATAAAGTTGTAAAGACTCTGCATTTTGTGGTCATGGAGTGCGAAGGTGTGTCATAAAGGGTTTTCTGCCCTTATTTTGTAAAGTAAAGTGGGTTATAAAGATCTACCCTTGGTCTGCAAACCATGGGATTGTATAAAACGAGCTAAGTAAGCCTTAAGTAGTTCAGATGAGTCATAGTGGTAGAAGAAGTCTTGACCGATAATAAGAGAAGTCTAAGTTTAAGGTCTTAGTGTAGGTAGAGGCTCTACAACTAAGTGTGCAGAGGCCTAGGGTGGAAGTCCGTAGCTAAGTGCGCGGACCCTTGAAGTTGTGTGCGCGGGGCAGATAGAGTTTGTAATCATCTGAAGATATCACTAAAGAGAAGTATTCTACAAATTCTGTGTCTTTGTTTCCTATTAATGCATCTTTTCATATTGTGTATGAATTTCATTTATAATGCTTATGTGATGTGCAAATGTATGTAATTACATTGGATAATTGAATGCAAATAAGGATATTTGTTTACGTGGCGCTAACTGTGATAGTTTAATAAGAAAAGTAAGACACTTAAGATAGGTTGGGGATCTGCACGATACGCTGCCCTAGCAGTGTGAAAGTACCTGAACCATAGGTTAGGGTTGCGCGAAGGCTAATCGTATCCCTTCGCAGAGGTATTGAAGGGCGGAATAAAGGGCTAGATTGACAGAGCCATAGAACTTAATGACCTGCGCAAAAGCAAGAATAGGAGGAATAAACCGACATCACGACCATCTCAGGGTGCAAAAACTTGGTTCTAGCATCCCCCCATACTGCTTTGGGTGAGACTTCAGTCCACGCTCCGCGGGTTGATGCCACAAGGGCCAGTGGTGTAGGGATTTGTTTGGCTAACTAACGTTGAACTTGGGTCAGGCCCCTCTAAGCCAACAAATGGTTCCGTTGCCGAGACTAGAATCTGCATAAGAGATGTGTGATGTTGTATCACTGGAATCCAACTAAGAAAGGATCGAAGATTGGTTGGATAGAAAGATCCATGAATTCGCAGTGCAGGAGAATAGAAATCTGCGACTGACAAAGGAACAGTGGTTGAATAGGTACCTATATACAGAAATACACAAGATCTTTTTCTTTCCCTTTCCGATTGAGCTATACGAGTGGATCACGAAGCTAGTAGATAACCAAGGAAGGTGGAGACTTGATGGTCCTATTGTTTAGACCCTGGAGTTAGTACAGAGATTAGAAGCCTCTGAGGATAAGATCACCCACACTGTCAAGCATTGGCTCAATCACATCATAAAAGGATTTGTGACTAAATTCACGGTCGATACCTCAATCAATTATAGTGAGATGGAGCGACGCTTTTTGAAAGGTCCACGAGGTAAGTACTTAAAATCTTTGAATACCTGGATTAAAATGTTATTGTGCGAAAAGTGGGTTATGCAGCTACCTTGATGTTTGGAGCTACGCAAAGCAAAAAAACTTATAGGAACGAAGGAAGAAAGGGTCCTGAATATAATCCATTAATTTCACCTCCACGAGGTGATAAAGAGGGAGTAGTGCAGGCTTCTTCGCGAAGTGCTATTCAGTTAATAAGACAAGGATTCCTGCAACTACTACCTCCACTCCCACACCACTTCCAACTTCACCACCATCACCTGCAACATCACTCGTACCACCTCCACCTCCACCGCAATTCAGCATGGTGAATTCAATGAAGCTCCCTTTGTTCAAAGGCTTGGGAAATGAGGACCCGGAACCAGTTTTGGTTCGTTGTGAAAGCTGTGTGGGAAGCTCAGGGCGTTACAGATGATCACATGAAGAAGGAAACACTAGTTAGTGCTCTGTAGGATAGCACGCTAACCTGGTACATTAAATACTCTAATGATAACCCAAATGCTGGAGTAGCAGACATCCAGACCGTGCTGAACAAAGAATTCAGTAGGCCTAAATCTAAGGCACAGTTGATTGTAGGGTTCAAGGAAATTGCAATGAAACCAGGCAAGACACCTTGGAAATTAGATCAGAGATTGAAGTGTAAAATCCGTGAAGCTAATATGAACTTAACAGATGGACAACACCGTGAATGGTTCGTGGCTTTGCTCCTGCCACACCTGAGGGTTGCGTTGTGCCAATAGAAGATAATGACTCAGGTGATGAGCCCCAAATTTGGTAACATTTAGGGCTCATTTGGCCTAACTACCCTTGTTCAATCCTTCATTTTTCATAACTTATGCATTATTTTTTAGTATGTTTATGTGATTTGTACGAATAAGCGTAGTCACTATTCCTAGGTGGCTAACACGTGCTCATTTCAGGATTTTTTGACACATGTTGGAGCAAAACCGAGCAGGCATGGGCTAGGAGACAGCCAAGCTTGGGTTGAGGATTCGTAGGGGGGTTGTCTATGGCATTAAATAGCCTCCCTCAGGATCTTCACCCCCTACTCCGAGCTCCAAAGGCCACCAAAACCGGATCTAGAAGGCAGCCAAACAGATTTCTTGGAAGGAGTTGTTCACTCACAGTTTGGGCAGCCAAGTCCCATAGATTTAGGAGGCCAGCTAGGGCCTCATGGTGTATAAATGTTAAGGCCTCAAACTTCGAAAAGGACTTTTGGAAAAAACTCTTGCATATTCTGCACTACAGGCTGCTAGCTCTGTTTTGTTCTTTTGTAGCCATTATTGGCATAACTTTTGACTTATGATTATTTTTTGATAATGGGAAGCAGTCAGATTTGATATCAGCTCTGAGTTTTTTATAGGAGCCATAGCTCTCGAGGTTGGGCCCAACCTGAGAGCCTAGGGCCTCCTTCTTTGTATTGTTATCTTTCCTTTAAGCACTGTGATTTTCCTTCTTTGCATTTGAAACGAAGTTTTGTTGAGCAAGATTTAGTTGTGTTGGTTAAATAGGTCATTGTTGAGGAATAGAATTGCTTCAGATGTGTAGAATAGATTGATAAGATAATAATTGATAAAGCTCCAGAAAAAGGGTTGCCTACATTCTCAGTTTCACCTCTCCCTTATTGGATCAGGGGCTAGAATTGTAAAAACAGTGCTGCCCAACAAAAACACTAGTTTGCTTGACCATGCAATCGTTGGTGTAATGTCTTCATTTGTAGAAGTTAGTCATGCGTTTAGACCTTTTTAGATGTTTCTTTGATTAAGTGTTGTACATGGTTCTCTTTGGAAATAAAGCTGTTGTTCATTTGTTTCGTTGACAGTTAGGATAGATTAGCCAAGATTTTGATTGTATGCAAGATTTGGTTGATTCAGTTAAGTACACACTGTGCGGGGCATATCCATCTTTCTCTCATCCACATAAGCTTCATCCAGGCCAGCTGCTCCATCTCCTAGTTAGCTTCCTCGTCTCACAACTACTCTTTTGTCCACGTAACCCTACCTTCTTGCTCTTCCATTGCCTTAGCCTTCCTTAAGTCAAGTTAGCTTTCCACATCCTCTCATCACTTCATCCATCAGTCACTGGGTCATCTCAGACCCCTACCCTACCTCCTTATCCATTCATGCATCCTCTTTCACTCACCCATCCTCCAAAATCCAATTTTAGAACATCCTGTAGAAATCTCTGAACATCCTGTAGAAATCCCTGAAACATCCTGTAGAACCCCTGCAGACTTCCTGTAGAAGCTCACAAGTGAGGTTGCTAGATAGCCAAACTTTGTGAAACTCTCTGGAAGGGTGTTAGGGACTCCTTAGACCTTCTCTGAGCCTTCCCAACCTTTTCCAAGCATTCCCCTTCCTTGATCCACCCCTGCACAGTAAAAAGCCAGTTAAAAGCACATGTATGATAATTCTGATAACTTATTCAAAAATACAAAAAGATGTGTTCTTCAGATAGAGATAGCATAGGCATGTGAATTTTACCTTTGTAGAAGTAATGGCATCTCTTTCAATAGTTTGCATCCTCTCCTCTGCATCAATAGGACTAGCTGGTAGAATTAGGGTTTGCTAGGGTTTATGTTACTCTTTGGCTTTCAGTTTCTTTCTGCAAGTATATCAGCTTCCTTTGAGTTAGCTTCCATCCATCAGTTACAAAGCTTCTTCTAAGAGCTCATAGAAGTTGGCTTGAGCCCCTAGCGGACTTGTGCCAACCGACCAAGTGACAGCTGCGGCAAGAGCTAGTACTTGTGCATACAGCACCGTCGCTTCCAAGTTTGTTATGAACTACTGGGTTGATAAGAGTAAAGAAGGGAGTCCCAGGAGTTGTAGCATTATTGCTGCAATACTGGAGCCCACCATTAGGCAGAGGCTTTGGAGATTGTGATGAGACTGCATGAAACACCGATGCAAGATCCAAATCTGGGGGTTCAACATATCCATGCACAATTGCAAAATATTTGCATTGAAATGCAAAGCTTGAAGCAGGACAGGACAGTTCGACCGGAGGTGCGCGAAGAGGTATGGTGCCTGAAATGCAAGGGTCAAGGGCACGAAAAAATACCATTGATCGTTCTTTGCGAACTACATTGTAGGAGGAGGACTGATGCCTTTGAGGCCAGAGGCCCAAGCAGGACCAAGTGCGGGGCCTATGTTGTGGTGCGCTATATGTCAAGTAGCAGGGAAACATATGACGGATAATTGTCATTTGCTGCAAAAGTTTGTACAAACACCACAAAAATTGTTCTGCAAATTCTGTAGGTTGGTAGGGCATGATGAGTGCAACTCCAAAAGTTATGAATTGATGATGGATAGAACACCCACCTATAGGGTTGAAGCCGAAATGCAACCCCCTGACCAGAGCGCAGGGATGGCACGAACAAGCTTTCAGGGGCGTGGACGAGGCCGAGGCCGAGGAGGACTTGGCAAAGGTTGGGGACAGCTAATCTGCTACAATTACGGAGGACCAGGACACTATGCCCATGATTACGCTAATCCAACACATCCGTCGTGCAAATATTTTGCTATGCTTGATCATGAAACAAAGGACTGTCCTACCTTGATAGTGAGGATACATGACAAAGGGTCACTACCACCTCAACTGACTCAAAAGTTGTATATGATGAGTTCGAGCCTCGCGAAGAGGATCCGAATGTGAATATAGTGCTCCAAATAGAATTGCAACAGGGGATGATAAGGGGAAATAGCCCGAAGACAACACATGGGATCGCAAAGCTTCAGCGAAGGAGGCTGAATTTGATTTGGAGCATGCATGTGAAACATTCATGGAATCAAAGAATAGTTTCACTGAGGCCTCCACCTCAAGAAGCAAGGATAAGCTTGATCATGAGATGGACCCTTCTATGCTTACAACCTTCCTAGAGACCTGCATGAAGTTGCTACGCGATAGCAAGGCTATGAAGGGATTACAGGAGCTTATAAATAGATGTGTCAGAAACACTCCAGGTGAACCACACGTGGTACGAAAAATTGGTAAGCATAAAACAAGGACAGGGAAAGAGATGAGGCTGACCATGCAGATAGGAAAGTATGAAATGGACCAGGTTATTTTGGATCTGAGGTCCGACACGAACGTCCTATCGAAGCAGACTTGGGAACGAATGGGAAGACCCATGCTGCAGTGGTCTCTGATTCAGTTAAGGATGGAAAATCAACAGAAGATCATCCCCATGGGGTGGCTGCAAGGGGTGACTGTAGATATTGAAGGTGCAAGTGCACTAGATGACTTTGAAGTAATAAAAATTGTGGATGATAGCAACCCCTACCCTATGCTCCTTGGCATTGATTGGGCTACTGATATGAACGAGGTAATCAACCTAAATAAGCGAACGATGATATTTGAGAAGAAATCGCTCCGTGTAATAATACCCATACATCCCGTTGAAGGATCGCGCTATACTGAACCAGTTCATGATTATGACAGCGATGACAATTTGGATTGTATCTATAAGATAACAGCGCGAGACCAATATTGGGTGAATCCAACATCGGATGGACGAATTACATGGGATCACGAGAGTTCCTACACCTCAGACTCTGATGAAGAATTAGAGCACTGACAGAATCGGTTACATGAAGTAACCACATTGAGTTGTAACATGATGACCCAGTCGTTGCATTGTGGGTCATCAAAGGTAAGAAATCTACCCACTTATGATGGCCTAAATGACGTCGATATATTCTTGGATGCATTTGAACAAGAGGTACCAGAAAAGAAGTGATTCCAAGCTTTGGATTGGGCACTACGTGCTAGGCCCGCAAGATGGTGGGGTATGCACAAGGGAAGCTTTGATGATTGACACGAATGTAGGAGTATGATGAGAACATTTGGGAAGCCGAAGGTATGAATGACAAACAAATATGATGGGAAGGATGATCTGTGCATGCACTTGGCCAAATGGGCTCAGGCTTATGGAGAAGCCCCAACCTAAATGGGTGCACTTGTTCTGTCACACCCCGGATGTCATACCAATGAACTGGTACTTAGAAACGGAGCTCCACCATGGTATAGGTGAATGGGATATTGTACACGAAGGATTCATAATGACATTCAACTTTGAAGACAAGTTTTACTGTATTGACGAAGTGCTACAAGAACTGAAAGCAACGATATTTAAGATACCACAGGATCCTTTAGACCTGATTCAGCCCGATTGAACTACTCAGCTGAGTCACATGATGGAATGTTATAATGTGACCACTGAAGAAGAATATGAGGACCTGCGAAAGGTTAAAATCCCTGAAACAAAAGGTCACCATGAGGTTGAAAGACCGCAAATTGAGAATCCTGATATAACTGCATCGCTGAAAAGGAAACAGGTAAATATTGGTACATAGGCAGAGCACAAATTCACGAATATTGGAGATTACTGGGACGAAGCGATGGTGGATAAGGTCGTAGAATTGCTCTGCAAATACCAGGGTTTGTTCCCTACCAAGTTTACAGATCTAAAAGGGATAATCAGGGACCTAGGTGTTATGAAGATCACGTTGAATCCCTAGGCAGAGACCTTACTGTCCCAATCCGAAGTATAAGGATAAGGTCTTCTTAGAGCTAGAAAAAATGCTCGCAGCAGGCATCATTGAGCCCGTAGAAGAATTTGATTGGGTAAGCCCAATGGTGGTACAGGAAAAGAAGCAGAATGATGAAATAAGGATATGTTTAGATCTCAGGAAGTTGAATGACGCTTATGTACATGATCCTTTCCCGACTCTGTTCACTGATGAAGTGTTGGACAATGTAGGTGGCCAGGAAGCATATTCCTTCACTGATGGATTCTCTGGGTACCATCAGATCAAAATCACGCCGAAAGATAGGAGCAAGACAGCCTTCGCGACTGAGTGGGGGTGTTTTCAATACGTTGTAATGCCTTTCGAATTAAAGAATGCACCTGCTATTTTTTCGCGCGTAGTCATTGCGGCATTTAAGGAATTTATTCACAAGTTCTTGGAAGTATACTTTGATGATTGGATTATGTTTGGGCTGGAGAAACACCATGTAACAAGCTTGCGCCTGATGCTAGATACCTGTTGAAGATACCAGATCGCGCTCAATCTGAAGAAATGCCTTTTTTTTGTTCCTTTTGGGACCCTGCTGGGTCATGTGGTTTGTAGACAGGGACTGATGGTAGATCCCGCGAAGATTGCAGTGATACTTAACTTGGAAGCGCCGAGGAGTGTGAAACAGCTACGCACTACCCTAGGACATACAGGATATTACATAAATTTTATCAAAGGCTATGCCCAGATCACCACACCTATGGAGAAGTTGTTGAAAAAGGATGTCACATTCTGTTGGAATGAGTAATCTAAGAGAAGCTTGGATGCATTGAAGGAAAAGATGGTCACCGCACCGATTTTAGTCTTCCCAGGTTGGAAGAAGGAGTTTCATGTACATGTTGACATGTCATGTATAGCACTGGGAACCGTACTGACATAGGTTGGTGGAGGAGACTTAGACCATCCTATAGCGTTCACAAGCAGAAGGTTATCCAAGGTGGAGAAGAACTATTCCACCACCGAGCGCGAAGGGTTAGCCATGGTATATGTGCTCCAGAAGTTTAGACACTATTTGTTGGGTGGCCATTTTAAGATGTATATAGATCATTCCGCGTTGAAATACTTGGTCAATAAGCTTGTGTTGGGGGGGAGAATCTGCAGGTGGTTGTTATTGTTCCAGGAGTATGATTTTGAAGTTATTGTGAAACCTAGATGACTGAACGCGAGACCAAACCATCTGCCACGCATCAAAACAGGAGAAGAGCCCACTAATTTGGAGGAGGGATTGCCTAATGCGCAGCTATTTGCAGTGCGCGTCACGGATGGTCATTTTGAAGATATCATACACTTCCTAATGACAAGAACTGCCCCAGAAGGATACACCGTCCAACAAAAGAAGGAATTAGTGGTGCGTGCGGCAGACTTTTCTGTCTTTTCCTGGCATCTCTAAAAATGGGGTCTGCTGAGATATTGCGATGATATGTACTAGAGTTTGAAAGGAGCAATATCCTCATGGATGCTCACGGGAGTGCCACAGGAGGACATTATGCAGGAAGAGTGACCGCGTAGAAGATTCTACATGATGGGTTGTGGTGGTCAACCCTCCACTAGGATTCAAAAGCTTACTGCAAAGCATGTGATGTGTGTCAAAGAACTGGCAGGCCATTTCGAAGGGATGAGATGCCTTTGAATCCACAGATGACATTACAACCCTTTTGAAATAGACGATAGATTTTGTGGGACCCATCCAACCCCAAGGAAAGACGGGAGTAAGGTACATTGTCGTCGCGACGGAGTATTTGACTCGATGGGCAGAGGCACAGCCGATGAAGGATTTCACAGGCGCGATCGTTGTAAAGTTTCTCTTTGATATGTACTAACGCAATTCAAGTGTCCAAAGATTTTGATGAGTGATCGCGATACGCACTTTTTGAAAGAAATGATCAACACGCTAAGGGAGGAATTTCATGTATATCACTAGAAGAGCACGCCTTATCACCCGCAGGCTAATGGGATAGTGGAATCATTCAATAAAGTACTAGAGAATGCACTGACCAAGGTTTGCAATACTCAACGAAGTGATTGGTGCCTACACATACCCACAGTACTATGGGCCTATCAGATGATATGCAAGAAGTTTACTGGACAAACACCCTTTAGGATTATATATGGTGTTGAAGCCATGATGCCCATGGAATACGTTGTGCCTAGTCTGCGCATAGTGGCACTCATGGGTACGATGAATCGTGGAGCCCTGGAGGAGAGGCTCGCACAACTGGTTGAGCTTGAGGAAGAAAGATTTCTAGCTGGATTTCACCAACAAGTCCAAAAGCAGCGCGAAAAATCATGGCATGATCGGCACATTAAGCTACACACCTTTAAGGTAAATGACCTGGTTTTGTTATATGACAGCAAGTTTGATAAATTTCTAGGGAAATTTAGAATGCACTAGTTAGGGCCCTATGTCATTAAGGAGATTACCGACAGAGGAGCGGTTCAGTTGGTCAAATTGAATGGAGATCCCTTCCTAGGAAAGGTGAATGGCAGTCGCTTGAATCTATACACTGGTGGTCTGACCATGTGACTATATGAAGGTAGCACAACCTTAGCACTCCATGCAGCTAAAAGGAGGTGCAAGACTATAAACTACACTGCCTAGGTTGGGGAGTTGCGTGATTGGAGGATTGTGCAAAGAAAGGAAGTGTCACAGGGTTAGCGGCTGTTAGAGTCGGTCTAGTAGCCCTCCACCAGAGATCAAAGCTCTTTGCATTTCATGATTAGGTGTCCCATCAGTGTGATCATGTTGCATTCCGTTAGGCATGCCATAATCTTGGTGGAGGTAGTTTGTGTCGTTATTCCCCTCTTGTTTGCCGTTGTTGGTTCAGGTTTGTTCAAGTAAATAAAATCCTCAAAGGGTCATTCATCTTGCTTTAAGTTTTAAGGTCTTAGGTCTAGGGTTGAGTCCATTTTTGTCTTGAGAGGTCATAAAGGACCAGCAGGCCAGAGGGATGTCCTTCATTAAACATTATTTCAAAAATTCTCATCATTATACAGCT
The DNA here is from genome assembly GCA_031772625.1 of Pinus tabuliformis. NCBI lineage: Eukaryota > Viridiplantae > Streptophyta > Pinopsida > Pinales > Pinaceae > Pinus > Pinus tabuliformis. The sequence continues at coordinate 242,998,389 of CM062815.1, forward strand.
AAATTTTCACCTTGTTCTCAAAAACTCTGTTTTTGAAAACAAAGGTCATTATCTCATTTTTGTAAAAATTCTCAAAATTTCAAATTCTTCAAATGTTGAAGTGCAGCCTTGGTCTCCTTTGCCAAAGCATCCTAGAAGCTATCCCTGCAAAAATTTTCAGAAGAAATCATCATTTCAACCAATTTTTCAAAGAAAAGAAATCAAAGGTCAGAGCCAATTAATTCAAAAAGTGTCAACACTCAAAACATTACAAAGTGGGTTTTGGGCAAGTAAAAATCAAAAGGAAACCTACAAAATCACATCACTCCTCATTTGCAACTCATTTGCCTCTTACAAGCTAAGTGAATCCTTGCAAAGTCGATTTGAGGAGTTCTTGAGCAAGTTGAGCAGTTTCAGGGGCGCGCTACGCGTCAGGAGAGGCGCGCTAGATTTTTTCAGTGTAATTTTGCAAGTGCGCTACGCGTCAAAGGGGCGCTACGCGTTGGGCAGGGTGCGCTACGTGTTGGGGTTTCAGCTCAACAAACTGCCAGCAAGTCATCAAATCGATTTTTCTCTCAGGCAAAGTGCAGGTAGGCTTCTCCTCTATGCCTAGATTTGGTTTTGAAAATTGAAAAAGAGAATTAATATGTTCAAATGCTATGTAAATGATAAATCAAAACCCTCTCTTGTTATGGAAAATTTAAAGTTTCAATGGTACTAGGGTTTCAAATTTCTCTTGCTGTCCAAGGTTGCCCATTTGTAAATCCCTTTTTCCCTCATTTTCATCACCTTTCTCCCTCAAATTTTCCCTTGAAATTTCATCATTCTCCTCTTTAAAATTCCTAAAAGCATACTTAATTCCTAAACCCTACTTCACTTTAAATCCCACAATTTTGTAATTTCCCATGCTTGTCTTCCCTAAATTCCTTCTTTGTGTTTATTCTCCCTAATTCCCACATTTTCCCCTATCCCTAACAATTCCCTTGTATTTATGTCCCCTTGGTGACAGCATTTGAAAAAGTCAAAAAGCAGTTAATTGGGTGCCAAGTCAGCAATATATTTCAGTCATCTTGCCTTCATAACCATGTCAGAAACCGAATCAGATTATGAGCAGAGCTATGACAGTGATTCAACACCAGAGGTAGAAGTGCCAAGGAGGCATCATAAGGGTGGTAAGGGTGGTTGGCATGTCAGAGAGGAGCCCACTTCATTGGCTCATTTGCAAGCTTGTCCACTTGCAATGTCATGTTTTCGGTATCAATCATGCTTTGGATATTGTGAGAGGATCTCACAAATTCAACACCATAGAGAGCTGGTCCGCTTGTTTGTCCTACATTTGCACAATGGCCATGTGAACCTTGCAGGAGTGGATTTCACCTTATCACCTGAAATGGTTGCTCAAGCCACCGGGATACCAAATGTTGGGGAAGAGTGGACCAAGCGCAAGCTGCTAGACAAATTTCATTATCAACCATACATTAAACCCAGATGCATGAGGCACCTTACTGTTGTTTTTCCTTTCAGATTCCTAAGGGATGAGTATGCACCCTTGATGAGGCTCATTATGTGTTATTTCACTTGTGAGGGTAGATTTTCACGTTTATATTCGTACCACATCCGTTTGTTGATGCATTTCACCCGAGTACAAATGATGAACATTCCATTTTTCATGTGCCGAAATATAGAGAAGATGGTGCCCGTAGTGCAAAGGAAGAATCCCGCACAGCAGCTCAAAAGTATATATCATTATGCACTGATCGAGATCATAGTGATGCATCAGTTGGCACAGCAGGGTATTGCTTGGGAGGATTTCATTTCTCACGACTTCTTCATGGTGCCACAGCCACCTCCCGAGGTTATCCATGATGAGGGAGGGCCTTCACAGTAGTTTGATATTCCTGAGCCAGAGCATGTCAGCACTCCTCCTTATGTTACATATCAGAGAGGCCACAGGGCCTTATTTGCATCTGCACGGCGAGTGTTATCTCCACATCAGGTGGAAGGGGTCTCGCCTTCTTCATCAGCACAGCGAGTGTTATCTCCACATCAAGTGGAAGGGGCCTCATTTTCGACAGCAGCACAGGTACAAGAGAGAGGCAAGCAGCCCAAGATTGATGAGGGGCCATCAGGTGATCCAGGCATAGATGTTGTTGACCTTGATATCAGTTCTCCTAGCCTAGAGCCAAAGGAGATCATCCAGCAACTAAGGGCTGAAAATGACTTGTTGCAGCAAAAGTTGGAAATGGAAAATTGGACAATCACATACTTAGAGCAGCGCAACAAGCAATTAGAGGATGAACACACTCTTGATGAGTTGCGGAGGATCCGAGAAGACCGGAACTTGGCTCGCAAGAGACCCGGTGATTTGACACCTAAGGAGCAAAGCTCTATGCTCATTCAGGTGAACACACATTTAGAGAGGTTGATAGCAAAGGCAAATAGGGACAAAGACATGCTCCGCCACATGAAGAACCATTATTGGGCCCGCATGCATGTGTGCAAAGCAAAAATGAAGGTACTTAAAGCACGCTTGGCCAAGGCACTAAAACGGAGGAAAAGGCCTGATCCGCTTCAAATTTTGGCTGAAGCCACCTTGAGGGAGCATGGTGCTCAATGACACACCTCCAGCTCAAATTTCAGGAAATTTTGAGCAATTTTGGTCAATTTTGACTTTTTTGTGCCAAAAACAAGTTTTTGCCCTCAACGCGTAGCGCGCCGCGCGCTACCCTTAAGTTGGGGAGGTCCATTTCAGGAAAACTCAGCATTTTTGGATTTGTCATGGCAAAATACACTTTCTCAACCACTGCCAAGAAGTTTCATGGAGATTTGAACCCCCAAAAGGTCAAAAAACAAGCAAAAAATGACCTTCTGCCACTTTTTGGACACACAAGAAGCAGTCTTGGGAGATTGCAATTTTGGAGGGGCAAATGGCCACCAGATTGAGAAATTCCACTTGGGCTGGAGAGTAGACATCCAGAAATTTCCAAAAAGCGTACTTGTGCCTCATTTGGATGCCAGGAAGTGCCTCAAAAGTGGCCTGAAAGGCGCGCTACGCGTTGGGAAAATTTGCCAGTTTTGCATCTTCAGCACAGGAAAACGCAACAGTGACTAGTTTTGACTTTTTGGTTGGATTTTTCATCCTCCTTGATGTATTTGATGTAATTTCATGATTGACATGACACTTTTTACCTATTCTAGAAGATTCATTCATAAAATGGCAAAAAATTAATGAATGAATTGGTTTCCTAGCTTATAGAGGCAAGTTGTTTTGATTGCCTAGATTGTAGTGCTCAGTTTAGAATTGGTTGAAACAGCTCCTAGGATGATGAGCTCGACCCCTAGAGGCAAGGAAGTGTGTTAGCTTGCCTATATTATGTACTTTCTTAGTCATTTTCATGGTTGGAGAGGTTGGACTCTTGAGGGATAAGCTTAGACTGTATTACTCTTTGTATCTCTGAAATTTTGGCGAAGGAAAGACCAGGGTTTTGCATCACTATTTGGGATTCCTGTGGTGTTTTTTGTTGATGGTGTGTTTCTCTCATGTACTTGTAAGTTTGTTATGTGTATCATTTTCCTACTTCTCTTTTCTGCACATTAAGTAAATGAAGTGTTAAGGTAGAATTCATGGTTTCTATGCTCTGCCTTTAAGTTTGCTTAATATCTATGTTTTCATTTGTCTAAGGAGAACTCTCGAAGGTTTCTTTCTCTCTTTAGATCCTCACCGGTCATTTCTATCCATTCACTTAATTCAAAGGCATCAAGACGATCTCCTACCTTTCCCCAAAAAGACCTCTGCAAAAACTGTGTCTCATCCCCGCACCCAAAATTGTTGTGCTCAGTTTTCCAACAAAACTCTAAATATTTAAAATCAAATTTTCCCTATCAGTTTACTAGCCTAAAATCAGTGTTCTTTATTGGTCATCTCGCCCTTTGAAGACCTTTTGCCGAGATAGACCCGGAGAGAGCCCTCTCCTGTCCCCGTAGGGCTAGCTACGAGGCTAAGTGGTTTGATGTTGCCTTGGATTTTGTCTTTTTCAGCCTGAGGCCAAATTCAAGCGCTAACAGCGGCAACGCGAAGGGATTTGTGCTACCCAGGGAGAAATCGTGCAGGTCAGCTGGAAAGTGACCGTTAAAGTCATTGTTCATGATTTAAAGATAAAAATGTGGCCAAATGGAGTGGCGACCAGCATTTAAGATGAAATTTATGGGTTAGATCCTTGAAAATCTGCCGCCAATCTGGCATTAATGAATCAAATTTGGGGGGAACGGTCGGATTTGAATTCAAAATTCCATATAAATTACAAGTGGATGTCCAGCAAAAAACACTTGGCATTTCGAGAATTGAGTTATTGAGCTCTCAGGCGCACATGAATTGCGAGCATTAAAAACTTCTGATAGCCAGTTCGGTATTTGAGACATTGGCAAAGGAGACACAAGAGTTCTTGTAAAACATCATGTCAGTGCCCATAGAAGCTATAGATACTGAGCAGAGGAGTCAGTGCCAGAAATTGAGATGGAGGCCGAAGACGTTGCTCCTGAGGTTGCCGAAGTATTAGACGAAGTTCCCAAATCACCAAGGACGCTGAGACCAAATCTGATCCCAACCAAGGAGAGCACGAAGGATAAAAAGGGAAAGCAGCCTGCAATACCAGTGCGCGCATCGCCAAGAAGAAACCCACCGAAGCCTACCACACAGGAGAAGGGAAAATCCATCAATTTGGAGTCGGAGGAGGAATAAATCGAAGACATCCCGATGGATGATGAGGATGTGGGAGTAGATGTGGAGGAAGTTGAAGCCTAGGGTGTTGACCCTATCACTCGGTTGCCTAAGTATGTCCCTTCGTGCAAGGGAAAGACCAAGGTGCCAAAAGACATCAATGATAGCAAGGTCCCCTTGCAAACCCCTCTGCTGCTGGATGAAATTGTCTTCAAAGGACCACGCTTGGGGTGGGTTCCTCTGCTAAAACTCGAAGACTAGGACTTGGCTGATCATGAGAAGTTCCCACACCTGGCGACCGAGTAGTTGATGCGTCGCATTATTGACACAACCACCGGAATGACCACATTGGAGCTGTGGAAGTGGCTCAGAGGAGTAGACAAGGCAGGGTTGCTCAACCTGCTTTGGGTGTTGCACTACAACCGCACCCCGGTTATAGTATTGGTCATCAAGCAACTGCTATGCTTGGTGCATGATGGGTGTCTATGGCTGGAGGAGCCAATACCCATCACTAACATGTTGATCCACATGATCACGTGATTGCCTTACATAAGAGAAAATCCGGCCATGATATTTGGTAGAAAAGGTGGTGAGCAGGCCCTCGCAGAGGCCATGAAAGAGAAGTTTAAACTGGTAAAGAAGTCGTGTGGATATGACATATCCAACATCTGTGAGTCTGATGTAAAGGTGGCTACGCAGATTTTAGCAGGGAAAGTGATGAGGAAATGTCGTGCCGATGAGGTGTCAGCGCTTGTTGTCATGCTAGCATCCCAGTGCGCCGAAGGAGTTCAGTTCAATTGGGCAGACTATCTCCGCGGTGAGTTTCTTGTGAACTACCATGAGGCACAAGAGCTCAACAAGACATTCCACTATGCATGGCTCTTGTTGTCTATTGAGCTGGTAGCATGGGAACTGCCAGAGGACAACCAATTCCCTTTGGTCGCGCCAAACCTACCAGAAGTAGCAAAGTACGCTTCGCTGTGGGCAACCAAGGACACATAACACATCAAGGACAGCAAGATCTTCTGGATCTTGATGGAGATGAACATCCACATGGCCATCAATTGCAAACCGCGGTTGTCACCTACAGTGTTTGCCAACCTGTAGGGCTACGTAGAGTTTAAAGCAGATTTTCACCATGTGGCAATCAGGGTGCGAAAGGACCTTGCACAAAAATGGTATGACTTGCCTTACCTGGAAATAGATGACGCCATTGATGCAGTACTTGATCGATGGCTGGTAGAGTGGCGTACTACAACGGACTTGGCGGTGGGAGGGAGCAATTCCGCCATTCTGAGAAAGAATGAGGAGGCCAAACTAAAGATGACGCAACTGGCCAAGAAGAGGAAGAAGGATGTCACTGATAAGGCCCAGGCAGAGCGCAATGTCGCTTAATAGATAGAGAAGAAAATAGGTGGAACAGAGCAAGGCTCTGACAGAAGGCGCGAGGTCGCATTCACCTAAGGCAGAGGAGGAGACAGACGAGCAAATAGAATAGCATCGTGCAGAACCAGAGGTGACGTCTTCTCACATCAAGCATCCAAGGGAGAAAGAGAAAGGATGGTCCAGGAAGAAATCAAAGGCTACTAAGACATCACTGGACCCAATCACCCTCACAGAGGGCGATTTGCATGACATCAGTGACACGGTGCAAGATTTCATCGTGGAGGCCCTACAACATTTTGAGCAGCAACAACAACTAGTATTGGGGGCTATCCAGACACATCTGCGAGAGCTGTAGACCCACGCATCACAGGCTAGCATGATGTCCATCAGCCTTGCTATCTGCACTTCAAAAGCTGCAGAGATTCTACACGCGAAGGCCTCTAGTGCAATAGTGCTACCTAATGGAGCAATGACCATGGAGAACGAAGCTGAAAGGACCACTGTTAGCACCCTAAATGGAGTAGGGTTGAATCTGGCAACGCTCCCTGGTGAAGCACTCCACCTCTTGCAGGATGGAGTGATTACGGAGCTGGGGGTCTGTGATCACTGCGCCCTTCAGGTGATTGGTGAACAATGGATTAACAATGAGCAGATGGCACTACAGCGAGACTCTTCCATCACCACTGTTACCGAGGAAACTAATCAGAACAAGCATATAATGCAGGTCATCAAGGAGGCATGCTGAATGGTCCCAAAGTTGGCCATTCTTGAGGAAGAACCAGTCGAGGTGTGTGTCTACAAGCTAGCTACGGGGATGCATGACGCACATACAGAAATGGTGAGGGTTCAGTTAGAGTTGAACCTGCAGATCATCGAGTTATAGTTGAAGGCCCAACCTTCAACTCCGCTAGAGATAAAGGAGCAGCATGCAACCGCTGTCATGGAAGCAATAGCGGTGATCAATAGTGCAGTAGCAGACTGCGCCAAACTTTTTGAGCAGTCGTTCGAGGTCCTGACGAGCTTGCAGGAGGACTCGAATGTACAGCGACTAGAGATAGAAGTGCATGAGCTACATCAGCGCTATGATGAGGTCAAAGGCACAACGCGAACCGTCGCACTCAAACAGAGACTAGCGAAGCTACTAGAGGCCAAGCAGCTGAAGGAACATGTGGATGCAGCGCTGCACAAGGAAGCAGTGCTGAAGGCATGACTGAAGCCTTGGTTGGATGAGGCTTACATGGTGACAACTATATTGAAGGAAAGCTTGCGACTCTGTAAGTAACTCAGCAAAAGCTTCAGGCCGATAGTTTAGGAGCAATGATCGAGCAAATGGTCGAAGATGCGAAGCAGGCGGCCGCACAGTGCACTGTTGAGGTTGCGGTCATACGAGTCAAGCTGGGAGGTCTTCACACTACGATCTTCACGCCTGCCGAGTGACTTGAGGGCGAGTCATGATGTTTTTGTTGGGGGCCTGTTGGGAATGAGATCCCCCGAGGATAGTTTTGGGGCTAAAAGCCCATGTTTTGGGTCAAATTTTGTAATAAAGTTGTAAAGACTCCACATTTTGTTATCGCGGAGCGCGAATATGTCATGAGTCATAAAGGGTTGTCCACCCCTATTTTGTAAAGTAAAGTCGGCTGTAAAGATCTATCCTTGGTTCGTGGACAATGGGATTGTATAAAACGAGCTAAGTAAGTAAGCTATAAGTAGTTCAAATGAGTCATAGTGGTAGAAGAAGTCTTGAGCGATAAGAAGAGAAGTCTAAGTTTCGGGTCTTAGTGTAAGTAGAGGCTCTGTAGCTGAGTGCGCAGAGGCCTAGGGTGGAAGTCCACAACTGAGTGCGCAGACCCCTACAGCTGTGTGCGCAGGGCAGATAGAGTCTGTAATCATCTGAAGATATCAATAAAGAGAAGTATTCTACAAATTATGTGTCTTTGTTTCCTGTTAATGCATCTTTTCATATTGTGTATGAATTTCATTTATAATGCTTATGTGATGCACGAATGTATGTAATTACGTTGTATAATTGAATACAAATAAGGATATTTGTTTACGTAACTGTGATAGTTTAATAAGACAAGTAAGACACTTAAGCTAGGTTGGGGATCTGCAAGATACAATGCCCTAGCAGCATGAAAATACCTGAACTGCAGGTTATGGATGCATGAAGGCCAATTGTATCCCTTCGTGGAGGTACTGAAGGGCAGAATAAAGGGCTGGGCTGACAAAGCCCTAGAACTTAATGACTCGCCCGAAAGCAGGAATAGGAGGAATAAACCGACATCACGACCATCTCAAGGTGAAAAAAATTGGTTCCAGCATCCCCCCATATTGCTTCGGGTGAGACCTTGGTCTGCGCTCCACAGGCTGATGCCGAAAGGGTTAGTAGTGTAGGGATTTGTTTGGCTAACTAACACTGAACCTGGGTCAGGCCCCTCCAAGCCAACACACTCCCAACTACTGAAAAAAATACATTGCTTTATTCAAGGAGTTCAGTGATGTTTTTTTTCCTGGAGCTATGAAGATCTAAAAACATATGATACAGAGATTATACAACACAAAATTCCAATTAAAGAGGATTAGAAACCATTTAAACAAAAGCTTCGAGGTATAAATTCAATATTGATGCCTTTAATTGAGAAAGAACTTAAAAGAATGAATGACTCTAAAATGATAGTTCTTCTTAGGTACACTAAATGGGTTTCCAATATTGTGCCAACTAGGAAGAAAACAAGTGAAATCAGATTATGTATAGATTTTAGGAACCTTAATAAAGTCTCCCTAAAAGACAACTACCCTTTACCAAAAATGGATCATATTCTACAGAAGGTAGTTGGGTCTTCTAGGATTTCTTTATTAGATGGTTTCTTAGGTTATAATCAGGTTTTAGTCCACCCAGATGATCAAGATAAAACAACCTTTACTACTCCATGGGGTACCTTCATGTATGTGAATATGCCTTTTGGGTTAATGAATGCTGGAGCCACATTTCAAAGAGCAATGGATATTGCTTTTGCTGATGAAATTGGCAGGTTTATAGTGATCTATCTAGATGACATCACTGTTTATTCTAAAACTGATCAAGAAAATTTGTTACATCTAAGAAGAGTATTTGGGAAATGCAGAAGGTTTGGGATTTCACTAAATCCAAGAAAACACTGTTTGGCCTTGAAGAGGGAAAACTTGTTGGTCATATCATGATCCAGGTCCAGGTGTGACAGAGGACCCTTCCAAGACCTTTTACTTTCGTGATGTGTTAAATTTCATTTTTAAAAGAACATAAGTGAATACATCTGCATGCTATAAAGAAGAGGAACATGTCAATCATCAACACATGAAAACATAAGCCGTTGATAACGGAGTTTGTCCAGGAGGGACTACGTCTCAAGGCCTCGGTGTCAAGATGGTGTAGGTCGTTGCATTAAGTGTTATCGATAGTGATGATGTACACAAGAGATGATGTCGTGATCATACAAGGAAAATTCCCTCACGCAGGAGAGGCTCTAAGAGATGTTCCACTATAGGAACTCTCAGTCAAAAGACTCCTATCAGTATGATACAAACTCATGCATGATGAACATCCCGCCAACATGGCATAAAAGGGATCTCAATGCAAACATGCATAGCAACACATGAGTATCCCATCAACATACAACAAAGGGATCTCAAAACATAACATGACGAATCATGACACATCACATAAACGATTATGCATCACATCAAGCAGGAATCATAAAAACAAGTAATACACAAGATCCCACATCAAGCATCAACAAGGGCCTGTGCAACACAATGCATAAAGAAGAAGTACATGAAAACACTGCATATACCTCACAACCAGGGGCCATCTGAAGAAGCGGATGTCAAACTGCTGAAGTTGTTCGTGCCATCGATCTCACAACATCAATCGCACGAAAATGACTGCTCGCACATGAACGCTGACACCTGCATTCCACTTAGAAAAGTGGCTGAAGAATAGAATGATAAAATGAAAAATCTGAACACACCATCAAATTTGTGGCGTCGAATAGTGCAAAATCGACTGTCCAAATTTTGAATTCTAAGAAGTTGAGAATCTGGGGCTCAAGGAATCTCTTAGATTCCTCAAAGATTCTACTCCAGAGGTGGACTGGAAATCTACAACTCCAAAGGCGAATCTGACTTCACCATTGCAATCCCTGTGGAAAACCATGAAAAATGACTGTAAACTTGACTATATTCCGACATGGAGAAAAATTACCTACTCGGGAAATTTCAAGCATCAAGGTTCCGTTCCCTGTTTCTACAGCAGTTATGGTTCCACCTGCATACTGAAAAATGGCTGAAAATTTCAGAACTCTGATGGAGACATGGACAATGTCATTGCATTCGTGGCCTCGAGAAGTGTTGAAACCATATAAAAATTTTCAAAATCTGACAAAGTGAAATTTCACCCCTCCTGCAAAATGTTTCCTCGAACTACGTGCCAAGATTCTGCCTTCTCTGTCTTGAAATTCGTACTTGCTCCTGGTTCCTCCATCTGTCTGTCCCACTGTGCAAAAATAAAAGTTTATATCATTTTTCGAGCGGAGTTTCCAACAAATTCGTTTGGGCAGATTGGTAAAGGGACCACATTATAAGGAGGAGGTCAGGTGATCAAACCCCGACCCGTCCATTTTAATACACAAATTGTTTTATAAAAACTGAAATCAATTTGAAATGGGGATTCGGGTCCGCATTGGGTGGCCCGCCACCATACCACACGTACTCCAATCTTTTGGTGCGCATTTTAAGTTGCATTTAATGGCTGTTGACCGTGGCTTTGTTGGTGCGTTTGTTTGTTCAATCCCCACCAACCTCACCTTTAACAATTATGTGTATAGTGTTATGGAGAGGCATGGGGTGGTGGGGTTGGTGGCCCACCACCTCCCCTTTTCTTATATATTTTTTAATTTTTTTAATGTAATAAGGCAAAATTTTGAAAATTTCAAAATTTGGTTGAAGGAGTCATTTTAAATAGGCAACGATTTAGCTTAGAATCTGGCTAGAGTTGGCTGGATTCCGTCTTCCGGAAAAGGTCAAAATTGTGACCTCCTTAACCCTGCCCAGTCAGCAAAAGTCAACCCAACTTTGACTTCTTCTAACTTTTGCATACGGACTCGGTTTGATGAACCGTTCGCACCGCTACGATCAGGATGATGAGATCTATGCTCTAGTCCTAGTTCGAGCATAATCCAAACATTTTGAATTTTGAGCTTCCCTGAGTCCTCTTTGTCCTGTGTGTGTCTTAGGAGCCACTTGGATCAATCCTCCCCACTGAGGAGCTTTGGTCCTCCAAAAGCATGAAAAGTAATCTGCAACTTCTCTATATCTTGTCTGCATCACAAGCGTCCTGAAAGGTCTCACTTCCATTTCCTTCACCTTTTTTCTTCGGAGCCTTAAGCGATGAGCCGACCCCTGCAACCTCTGTAACCTGTATTACATTGTTTTGCAAATTACATGCTTGACATTCATGACCAACTAATGACCCAAACATCCCACACTTTCCACGAGTTTACAACACATACTCGGTGATCAAGTTTACATCAAGATGGACGCAAGACCCCAGCTATGACAACAAGGCCAACATATCATTATTGCTCCAACAAGTGATGGAAAAGACATCATCACTGCAACACATGATTTACAACAATAAGTCCAAACACTATTTGCTTTCAACAAGTGATTGAAACACGACATCACTTTCATAGTTTAAAATGCAACTCAAAATAAGACCAGACATCATTGTTGCTGAACAAATGATGGGAAACACATCATCACTTTTACATTTTAAAATGCAATAAATGATTTACAAAAGCACGACCATGAAATGACAACATGTCTAGAAACCATTTTTCACTTATTAATGTGAATGGGTCGCCTCCTTGTGGTGGCTTTGCTGGTCAAACAACTGCTTCACCTGGTTCATGCACCGACACTTTTTTTTTAAGGCACTGCTCTGGATGGAGCCTCCAACCAGTGGCTCTTTGATGGCCATTTCTGTCGCAATGACTACAATACATCTTCTTCCTCTAGATTTGCTTAACCTGTTTCTTTACATGTTGTTGAGAGGGTCTTTCATACCTCATCCTTTTGTGTGCTACCATTCTTTTCCAACAATTAGAAAATGTATGGTTATGTAATCCACAAAAGGTACATGTTTTTTGATGCCATGTTTTACATTCATCTTTAACAACATGATTATAATCGAAATGAACATTCGAAGATCGAAACTGGTTATACCTTTCCTTGTCATCTCTGATGTCATTATGGCGATGAGATCTTGCCTCAGCTCTTTCCTTGCCATGGAAACTTCCATGGGATGATGGGGATGTGTTCCCATCATTCTCTTTCCTTGATGATTTCGATGATGTCTCGGAAGCACATGACACCTTCGAGCATTCTCCTTTGGTGTATCTCAAGCTTGCAAATTGAGGTCTCTGCACAACCTCCAATGGTTGATTTATGCCTTGGTTATTAACACCAAGTTTTCCTTCCTACTTGTGCCTCGTCCTTGTAAGGAGCCTCATGTTTTTCCTAGTAATTGGGATCTCCAAATCTCCAATAGAAATCATACCATGTGAAGATGAAACCGAAAGGAAATCAACATCTTTTACCTCCTCTGTCGATTTGGAAAGATCCGATGAGGGTTGCTCATCATCCGTTGTTGGTGGTTCGCTAACTGTCGTGGCGCATTCCCCAACTTCCTTTTTGACATACCTAAGTCCTGCCTGATGGGGTAATTCTTCTACTTTGATGGGGTTGACAATGCCTCGGGCATTAATTCCCAAGCCTTTCCCTTCATACCCCATTCTCTTCAATAGTTTGGAGCCAATTCCTGTAGTATGATTTTCAAAAATAGTGAAATCATCATGAGGACACATACATGAATACTTTTTACCTCACATGGGTCACGTTGTCGCTTTTCCAAGTCCTCGTCCTTAGCTTGCAGCTGTCATAGCAAGCTCTACGTTTCCTCCTTCTCTTCATGTAGACGCATCTTCAGTTCAACGTTCTCCGTTTGAAGATTCTGCTTGTTGTGCTTCAGTTCTTCCAGGGCCTCTTCCGTGGCTTGCAACTGAAGCTGCAATCACTCCTTTTCCTCTGTCTCTTTCTGTAAAGTTTCATACATTATTTCCACCCTTTTTAAAATTTTGAGCATGGTCTCGTACATCGCTTTTTCATTCTTTGTCGTTGCACGTTCCATTGTTCACGCTGCAATTCACATCAACGCAAAGACCGCTCTGATACCACTTGATCCAGGTCCGGATGTGACAAAGGACCCTTACAAGACCTTTTACTTTTGTGATGTGTTAAATTTCATTTTTAAAAGAACATAAGTGAATACATCTGCATGCAGTAAAGAAGAGGAACATGTCAATCTCAACACATGAAAACATAAGCCGTTGATAATGAAGTTTTTCTAGGAGGGACTACATCTCCGGGCCTCGGTGTCAAGATGGTGTAGGCTACTGCATTAAGTGTCGTCGATAGTGATGATGTACACAAGAGATGATGTCGCGATCATACAAGGAAAATTCCCTCACGCAGGAGAGGCTCTAAGAGATGTTCCACTACAGGAACTCTCAGTCAAAAGACTCCTATCAGTACGATACAAACTCATGCATGATGAGCATCCCGCCAACATGGCATAAAAGGGATCTCAATGCAAACATGCATAGCAACACGAGTATCCCATCAACATACAACAAAGGAATCTCAAAACATAACATGATGAATCATGACAACAAATACATCACATAGACGATTCCGCGTCACATCAAGCAAGAATCATAAAAAAAGGTAATACACAAGATCCCACATCAAGCATCAACAAGGGTTTGTGCAACACAATGCATAAAGAAGAAGTACATGAAAACACTACATATACCTCACAACCGGGGGCCATCTAAAGAAGTGGATGTCAAACTGCTGAAGTTGTTCATGACATCGATCTCATGGCATCAATCGCACGAAAATGACTGCTCGCACATGAATGTTGACACCTTCGGACCTGGACCATATCATATCTAAGGAAGGTATTAAAATTGATCCCAAGAGGATTGAAGCTATTATGAAATCAATCATCCTAGAAACATTAAGGAAATTCAATCATTTATTGGTAGAATAAACTTCCTAAGAAGATTTATCCCTAACCTTGCAGAACTTCTCAGAAACATAACAAATATGAACAAAAGAGATTCAGAAATCAGATGAAACATTGAGGCTAGGCAATAATTTGATCAAGTTGAATAAGCATTGACAAAAGCACCAGCCCTAATCAGTCCATATTTCATTAGTGATTTTATAATATTTTCATTCGCTTCTAAACACATTGTTGTAGTTGTCCTTTTACAGAAAAATGATGATGAATTTGAACAACCCATTTCTTTCTTTAGCAATACTTTAAGGGATCTTGCACTCAAATATAATATAATGGAAAAACTGGCCTTTGCATTGATAAAATCAATTAAAGATTTCAGAGTGTATATCCTCCATTCTCACATAATTTATTGTGTACCAAATGTTGTAGTTAAGGATATTTTAACACAAAATGGACCAGGTGGTAAAAGAGGCAAATGGATTGCCATCATTATTGAGTATGACACGGAAATCAAGCCAACCAAGATTATCAAAGGACAAGGATTAGCCAAATTGATTATTGAATCTAACTTGAATGCATTGGATATCAACTTTGTAGCTGCATTAGATGATCAAGAGGAACATATGACTCCACAATTAGATGAGGCTTTTATGACCTCACCATGGTATGCAGAACTCATTTTTGTTTTATTCAATTTAAATTCTCCTCCTGGTTTAACTAAGACAAAGGCTAGGTTTCTAAAGTTAAAAGAAGCAAAATTTTGCATCATAGATAATGTTTTATATTGGAAATATGCTGGTGGTATTCTACTAAAGTGTCTATTGAAAGATGATGCAAAAAGAACAATGCAAGAATTCCATGAAGGTGATTGTGTTGGACATCTATATTGGAAAACCATTGTTAATAAGATCCTTAGAGCTGGTTTTCACTGTCCTACACTTTTCTCTGATGTTCATAAGAAGGTAACTTCTTGCCATATATGCCAAGTATTTGAGGGGAAAAGAAAGTTATTGCCTCTACCTTTGAAGCCCATATCTGTTGAAAGTCCTTTCCAACAATGGGGATTGGATTTCATTGGAGAAATCCATCCACCCTCCTCTGCCCAACATAAATGGATCCTCACCACTACTGACTACTTCACCAAATGGATTGAGGCCACACCTTCCAGACTAGCCATGGATGTTGTTATTATCAAATTTCTAGAAACCAATATCCTATCTAGATATGGCTGTCCAAACAAGCTCATTACAGACAATGCTACAACTTTCAAATCTAAGAAAATGATTGATTTCTGCAACAAATACCATATTACTTTGGAACATTCAACTTCTTATTACCCACAGGGTAATGGGTTAGCTGAATCTGCAAATAAAAGTCTGGTAAACATTATTAAGAAGCTGTTAGAAGAGAAAAAAAAATCATGGCACAGCAATTTGATAAATGCACTTTGGGTTGATAGGCTCACAACAAAGAATCAATTGGCATGTCACCATACAAATTGGTTTATGGAATGGATGTTGTTTTTCCATCCTCTTTGGGAGTTCCAGTCATGAAGATAATTCAGGAATTGCAAGTTGAGCCAAATGACATCCAAAGTAGAATTGATCAGACAATCCAATTGCAACAATCTAGGGAAGAAGTCTATAATAAGGCTCACGTCATCTAGGAGAATATCAAAAAGGTCTTTGATAGAATAACTAAAGTAGATGATTTCACTTTGGGTGATAGAATTTTAAAGTGGGATTCCAGAAGAGAGGATAAAGGAAAGCATGGAAAATTTGACAATATATGGATAGGACCTTATGTCATTTATGCTTTCATAGGACACAATGCATTTTTTCTCAAACATCTAGATGGGACAGAAATGCGTAGTGGACCTGTGAATGGCAGAATGTTAAAGCACTATTTCTCACAGAAATAGAAATTTTTATAGAATTAATCATTGTAAATATCACTATCATTATTATTTTGATTGGGTGACCTATTAATAGAAGTTGAAGCCCACAAAGAAGGCCCTAAGCTTCAATCGATGTGTTACCATAAGTACTACAACAAAATAAATCAGGTGTGGATATTGCTGAAATAGAACACTCAAGGCTACTGATCAAATGTTCTTGGCACCTCATAGGGAGAGTGCCATCCCCAGGTGGAGCCACTATTAGGGTTATATAATTTATAGGATCTCAAGGTATTTGAGTATTGTATCTCGGGAATATTATACTATAAATAATTGTCAATCTTCCAATGATTTCCAAATGAAAAAAAATAAAAATAGAATAAAAAATGAAAAGAGGGTATAAATAAATAAATAAGAGGAAAAAGAAAAATATTGAAAAAGAATGAAAAATAGAACCCCGTCAAAAGAAAAAACAAAAAGAAATAATACTGAAAGTGTTGCAAGTCTAAATGCCACTACTGATAGTTAGTTTTCTTCATCATTGATAAATAAAGGTTGTGTGCAACTTGTTCAAAATGCCACAATGACTAGATATTTGTTTAATCATATAATGTAATCATGGTTAAACTTGTTTAAATTTCTGTAAATTAGGTTAGAGAATAAAGATTTTCCAAATAGTCTAATCTTGGTAAATCAGTAGTTAGGTAGAAAATGACATTGATTCCACTGTTTAATCTGAATCAATAGAAGAAATAATGGATAGGTTAGCTAGTATTTTTTTTTAATAAAAGAAAATAATGTCGGTTTGCTAGTCCAAGTGCACCCCTTAGAAGAATAAAATGTTAGTTTAGTTAAGAGTAGGTAAATTAGTTGATTTTATAAATATATGCCTATGCCATTTTATCCTAAGTTTTAATGTCATTGAAAAAAGGCAAAGGGGCATAATGGGATAAAGTACTTTTACATGTTTTATTCTTAACCTTTATCCTAAGTCGAAAATACAAAAAGGAAGGGTGCATATGGAAAAATATCATTTTTTCATATACGGTTAATCAACAGCATTGTCAGAGCGTCAAGATCCTCTCCCCCTCACCATATATGGTTAATATTTTTCTTCGCCCCCCTCTCCATTTTGTCTTTATTGCCGTGATGGGGGGTCCAAAAAGGTTGTCTCTCCCACTGGGTCCCATCCCTATGTGGCATCCTCTCACTAGTTCACATCCCCCCCAGCCGAAACTACTTACCACCCGCTACCCCCTCCGAAACCCCCTTCCCTTCACCCGCTTTACTACGTCCCCACCACGTCGCCTAGACGTTAACCAATTAAATGACCTCCTGACAAAGCTAACCATTCAACATTAAATTCACAATTTCCGAGTAACCGTTCAAACTTAACGGTCTCACGCCATCTCCAATGATACTTTCACAACATTGTTTAAAAGCTTTTGAAACAATCGTTTTCCTCCCTTTCACTACTTATTCTCTGTAATTGACAACTTTTATATAACAACTGCTCTTAGAGCATTCCCTCGACCATAAACAGATTGAAATTGACAGTCCTCTGTCTCCTTCCCCTAACAATTCGTTACCCCAATTGTTTCCTAGTAAGCTCTTTTGTCAATTTCTCTTATCTTTCGCTAATACAGTCATGCCTCCCAAGAGAAAAACTCAAGATAAAATTGTTAATCCCTTGATCCCTCCCTCCATAGATTTAGATCACATCCCTTTAGCTGATAGGGATTATCGGATTAATGAAACCCAATGTGATTGTGACTTTTTAGAGTTATATTGTTGGTTGGAAGACAAGCATGCAGATAAAATTGATGAAATTGGGCTCTGGGAGTCTAATCTTCCCCATTATATCTTCCCTCTGACCTTCCAAGCCCCTGAATTTACCAGAAAATGTCAGGCCTGTTATGTCCCTGGCCAAAGAGCTATCATGGACCCTTCTGGTGACATCCTCTCTACCATTATTGCCCAGTCCATAAAAAAAAGTAATGCTAGCTCCCTCTGTGGAAAATAGTGCTCCTTTCTCCTTAGAAGCCCTCACCTAGCTTTATCAGAAGTTGGATTTTTCTACCAGAGCCAAAATCTTTGAGATCTTCTTACCTAAAAATGCCCAGTTGCCTAAGAAGAATCCTCCATACCCTTCCTCTATCTTCCTTGATCAAACCAAACAAATTATATCCATAATTTCATATATTTTGGGTTATCACTCTAATTAGTGGATAGATGAGCCCATTTTAGTTTCCTCTCCATATTTTTCATAGACAGTAAACCATCCATCGTATCGAATTTCAATCAATTCTTGGCTGATAGCATTCATGAGCAATTTCTAAAATTTCCCAAAGAACGGGTGTTTAATTACAACTCCATTTTAATCTACATGTTCCTTTATTATCAAGCATATAAGTTCAATTTTGCGATGTAGAAGCTTTATGATGCAGGAAGCCAACATCTAGTGATTTTTTGGACCTCATTGGTCATGAAAGAGTAGTAGGAATTCTCTTACAAGCAGTTTATTGAGGAATTTGTTCACCCAACCATGTACATCCTTAATAGTTCCATACAACCCAGAATTAGTGAAGATATCAAAAGATTTCTACACCTAATAGATCAAGACAAGGTTGGAGATTGGTATTTATACCAAAACTATACATAAATCCGGGTTGATGGTTGCGAATTGGCACCATACAAACTCCCTAAATACCTCCCCATGAAGATTTTTTCCCTGGAATACATCAGACAGATGTTAAATTCTGATGACATTCATTTTGTGGTGGCTAAAAAGAAATCATATTTCTGCATAAAGACACATGTGGGCTCATTTGTATGCAATACCAAGACAACAGGTGAAGAGGTAGACAAAATGATCAAAGAGATGAATTTCAGCCTAATTTTTACATGGTCTTATGACCCTTGTGGTATTATTTCAAAGCTGAGAGTAGAAAATAAAAGTACTCCATACATCCATACTTCAAGGCCTGAAATAGAAAATTATGCAAATCAGTTGGAATGGACAGAGAACACCTTGCAGGAAGCTAAAGAAAAACTCTTTTCTACTTCCAGTTTGCAGACTCCCACTCCTCAGGAGAAAATGAGTAAAAGGCAAAGAGAGGAGGGATCATCATCAACAACAGGAAGTGAAGCCAAAGAGTTCAGGATTAGTTACAAGAAAATGATAAAATTGACTCCTGGGATAGATGTAGAAAAAGAGACAAAATAGCATGTTGCCATCATAATTACAGACTTACCACCTGCAAGCAGCAAATTTGTAAAATATTCTACTGGACCTTCATCATCACAATGTTAGAAGGAAACAGAGTTGGATTCACAGAATGTCTAAGAAGAGAAGGAAAAGACAATTTTTGATATGTACAAAGAGATTAAGCTTAAGAATGAGATTCTTAAAAACAATACCTATAATCAGTTTTGGAAGTAGACCTCCAGCTCAGAAAGAAGATTGTTATCAATTTTTCACACAGAGCATGGGAAGATGCAGATGGCCTTTCTTGAGGCCCAAAATCTACATCCAAAAACATCAGAAGACTACAAGAGCACTACATTTGAGTTTAGCACCAAACACATCCATCCCATTTTCCAAATGGTGATGCATAAGTAGACTAGTGAGATGATATCTTCTACATTAACTAACACTGCTATGTCATTGTCCAAGTTGCAGGTATCATTTTCTAATGTTCAGTCTCAGTTGAAAATGGAGAAGCTATCCTCCTTAGCAAAGGATAATAGGATCAAGTCTTCGGAAGACATGGTGGTAAATATATGATATGATCCTAAAGATGTCAATGTTGTAGAGGAGGTTATCAAGAAGAAGAATTTGGAAATTGCAGCATTAAGAAAGTAGCTTAAGCTGCTAGTCACAGAGGGCCCCTTAACCAAGGACATTGAAGAAAATGAGGCACAATAGCCTAACATGATGAAGCTGATTATAGAGTAGAACATAAAAATTAGATAGATGGAGGCAGAAATGGAGAAGATGATAAAGGAGAAAGAACAGAGTCAGAAGATGACCGTTGTCCCCCTGGATGCCATACCCATTTCTCAGCTTCCAACAATAGGAACAACCACTACAGCTACTTCTTCCACTCATACTGCAAGTGTTGAACAAGTAACAAAGACACTGGAGAACGTGTCAATCCAGTGAGGAGATCAAGACTTTATAGGGGCAGCGCAAAGCTTTAGAAGTACAAAAAGCCAAAGTAGAATCTTCTCGTATTACTGAAATGCAAAAATCACAAAGTTTGTTGGAGAAGTTGTAGAAGATAGAAAGGGATACCTCAGTTGGTCAGATCTTGGCCTAAGCCAAGGAAACCATTTGGATGGGTATTCTAGACTCTATGAATGAGATTTGACCATCTATCCAAATCATCTTTGAACAGAAAAAATTGATTAAAAAAAGCCACAGAAACCATTGTTGAGGGAAGGGAGAAGCTTGGAGAAATGCCCACAGAAGCCTCCAACATTATCAGATTCCTGAATTCTAAGTCAAAATATGAACTTGAGGAATTATGAATTAGTGATAGAACTGCCACTATTTTAGAAGTCAAGAAAGTTTTGACCAAAAGGAACCTCATTGATCAATTGGAGGAAAGATGTGAAACATTAGAGCTGGGAGTAAATAGGTTCTGTAATAGAATTGAAGCATTAATCCAGAAAGGGCTGCCCATCATTTATGTGATAAATGATAAACTGATGACTCAGGAATACTATGTCTGGAAAATGAAATAAATGGCCAGAAGAAGTATCAAGTTCAGTAGGATAAAGGGCAGTATGACAGAAAAAGCATTTTTAGAAACCATGGCAAATGACTTCTACATACAGAATGAGGTAAAACATGTTTTTACAGTGAATCCAACTTTTGCAAAATACACAAAGGTTGATGAAATTTACTGAAGGGTAATTAAATTGACCATACTAGAAGAAAAGAGATGGGAAGAGCTTTGCAATTTACTGGATTAAAAAGGTAATTCGGGTGCAACAAGACAACGGCCAACACATCAGCCAACACAACAGTCAGCACATCAATGCAACACAGTTTCAGGTTGACTCAGCAACCGAATCCACCAAAATAGAGCCACCTTTCCTTCCAGCTGTCTATGTGGCCTATTTTTCTACCAAAGATAAATCTTATTGTTTGTAATTAGGCTAAAAATATACTGTGTGTTGAGACAATGATTATGTAATGATTTTATAATTATTAGTATAAATACTTCACAATTTGAAGTATTAAGGGTTGACTTCTAAATGTAATTTCCTCTGCAATATTGTAATTTTTCAAAGTGCTGGAGAATCATAATACAGGGACCTTTTCGAAGGATTCATGTGGTGTACCAAATGGTGATGTGTTTCTTCAGTTTATTTGTTTGAATATTGTTTTTCTTTCTATATTATTTTGAAATCTTAATTACTTAACAGAAACTGTGATGAATAGGATTTGTTATTTAGAGCACGCTATTCTAGTTGTTAGTAATTTTCATTTTTCCACTGAAGTCAAATTAAGGAATTCTTAGTTGCTCCTTAATTTCTACTGAATCTTGCATTTCTATTCTCTCATAATCCATTTAATTTCTGAAAAGATCCAAATAGTGTAACCGAGCTTTCCCTGTGAAACTCCTCTAAAATTTGATGCCATATCCAGTTAAACCTTCAAAATCCATAACCCAATGTAATTATAACACTTAAATCATGCAAAAAATTAAATCAGAACATTCCGTACAGTCATAACTAGCCTAAAATTCACATAAAACATAGCTAAATTTTGCAGAGAGATCCCTCCCTGAAGGTGGCAGGGCTAGATCCCAGCTTCCAAAGTGCTTTTGATGATATCCTATGTGTTTACTCCCTCAACCTCAAAAATACAAAACGACAAAAAGGGATACTCTCTATATAATGATGAACTACTCTGATTTCATGGAAGGATATATGTGACAGCAAATGAAGATGTGCACCAACTGATCTTGATCCTAGCACATCGAGCAGTGTAAATGACACACCTTAGTGTTAAGGAGATGAATGTGGAATTGAAACTGCTTTTCTTCTGGAAGGGGATGAATAACAAAATTGTAAAGTTTGTAGCAAGATGTTTATAATGTCAAAGGGTAAAATTTGAGCATAGAAATACAACAAGGCTATGGCAACCCCATGAGATACATAGGTATAAATGGGAATTTAAATCAATGAATTCCATCTTGGGATTATCAATGACGGCAAGGAGACATGATGTGTCACTGTTTTAATTTCTTGTTTCAAGGACTTTGGGATGAAGTCCATTGTTAAGAGGGGGTGGATGTAGTGCCACACTCTAGTTGACTGATCTTAATATGACATTAGCTTTGATATAAGCCTTAGGGCTCATACATTATTCTTTGAGGACCTTAGGTCAAGGATCTAGATATTTGACTTTTACTGTTTGTGGATGTGATAATATATATTTTCGAGTTTGATGTTATGATAATAATAGATGTGATGGATGTGTTTATGACTATGTCTAATTATGTGATGGATTCGTTATCTTGTTAATTTGCGTTAGCTCTTGCTCATGGTTAACAAGATGTTGATGGTTTTGTCATGATGATGATGATTTACCATACATGAGTATATTGGTGACTATTATTGTGAACAAATGCTACCGATTATTATTAAGTGTGGCAAGAGACTGCTCATATGCACTACATATGATGAGTGCACGACCTCTGCTTTGATTTGAGTTGCATATTATTGTATCAAAATTTAAAGCTCAATTTAAAATGTGATGTGAATAGTAATGACATGCTAGTTGGTTGTAAGCTCATGTTAGTTTCTTGGTCGAACAACTCACACATGGGTGATGGGGTTGTATAAATAGATGCAACCTTATGGGAGGTGTGGGATAGTGTCCCTGATTCCACCCGCTAGCATTCCCGTCGTGACTTGGGATGGAAGGTGTTGGGATACCTTCGCCTTGAAGATCATGATAATGTGGGGGTAGATCCAAAATTGGGTGGCTCACAAGGATTTTACTGGGGCCCATGTATCGAGGCATATTCCTGGATTCCAAAAACCATTAGTCTCACTATAGAGGGTGACTTAGGAGAGGGTAATAGTCTTCGTCATCGCACCTAGTTTTTCTCCTTATAGTCACTAAATTCTTGAAGGGAAACCAAAATGGAACCCTTGGAACTTCGAAGGGAAGTTCTTGAAGAGCATGACTGACTTGGCACCCTTGACATCAAGAATAAATTGATTGGTGTGGCACCCTTGGAAATTCAAAGGGAATTTCTTGAAGGGAACAACTGACTTGGCACCCTTGACATCAAGAAGAACTGATTGGTGTGGCACCCTTGTAACTTCAAAGGGAAGTTCTTGAAGGGCACGATTGACTTGGAACCCTTGACATACAAGAGAAACCGCTAAAATATAATTAAGATATGGTAATCATACAAATTCACATAATGAAGTAAATGAGATTTTAGATCCAAGTTAACTAAATCAAGGGTAAACCTTGGGGTAAAGGGAAAATAGGAAGACATAAAAGATGGAACCAATTAAGAACTCTATCCTTCCCATGGTTCGAAAATCTTAGGTATATAATGTGCATATAAAGTAACTCTAAAGTATGTAAGGTTTTAGTAAGCAAGGGGAGAATGGGACACAAAGTTAATTAGAAACATTAATCCTATAATATTTTAACCTCATTAAGAAAAGAGGGTGGTGAATGAAAATGAAGAATATTAATTTAAATTAAAGAAATTTAGAGAACCTCCATGTGGTAAGATCCAACACAAGGATCTCCATGTAGGATCTATTTGAGTTAATCTAGGATGTAGTTGGGGACCAAATCTGAGACCTACTAGTTGACTACAATTATGAGCATAAAACAAGGAGTATAAAATGGGGATTGAGAGACAATTAGGAGCATAAATATGGAGTCATGTCCAGGCGAAAATTAATGTAAATAAATTAGGATATATTTGGCGAGAGTCAGACACATGGGTGGGTGAATAATTAAACTTTTAGATTAAGGAAAATAATTATTTTGCATGAAGTGCCAAGTGTCACCTATGAAGCCTTCTATAAACAAAGGAGTAAGCTATGAGAAACAAACCTTTTTTCCCTATTGCTAAATGGATTAGGATAATGGCATTATGAGTGATTATAAATTCTATACTGAGTTTGTTGTGGTGGAGGACATTAGAGAGGGAACTCTTGATCTAGGAGTGCTCTACTCCATCAACTAGTATTCTTCCTCTACTTACAACCCCATTGCAGCTCGGGGGTCTATGGGGAAGAAGAGTACCCAAGGAGTAGGTTGGTAGGTCAACTGGTGAGTCAACGATGTTCAGTCGGGGCACATTGTCCTTCACACATGAACACATACATCAACAAGGGAGCACATACATCAACAAAGCCGTGATAGAAGCTCCACTCTTTGATGAATGGTATCTCATGTATCATAAAGTTATATTACTTGATTATTGTTGTATATATAGTTACTAAATTGTAAAATGAATGATATCATGGTTGAATTATAAATATACAAGGTATTAAAGTATGCACCTTACAATTTATGTGTTTCCAATGTTGATGTATTTTTAATTAATATGTGACTTTCATAATGGATGTGGTTAACAAATGACTAGTTTAAAATGGAATATTTATCAACTTGTTATTTGTAACAACATAACTTAAATCACGTCACTTAGTGATTAGATAAAATATGAGTTTGGTTCCTGTATATAGAACTCGTTGCTATTTCTAATTTGTAAATCAAGCTAAAAAGAAAAGATTTGTATCCTAAGGATAATTCTTACACCAATGTTCTCTAGGTATTGTTCCTGTATACAAGCCTCATCCACTGATATGGGATTGAACAACATCACTTTCTTTCATAGATGGCTATGTATCCCTCCCAAATACTTGAGGAGTACATCTAGGTTCTTTAGGGAGATACCCAACATTATGGACATCTTTCTAAAGTCTATGGTGTACTCTACTACACTCTGCCCCTCCGTTTGTCTGAAGTAGTGCCAATGGATCCATTGGTCTTATACATACCTGAGAGGGTAAAATTGTGACTTTATGTGGTGTTTAAAGTCCTCCAACTTAGTCACTAGAGAATATATCTTAAATCTCAGTCTGAGTGTGGTTTTCCAACCAGGTTAGGGCATGGCTCCCTAATTTTAGCCATACAAACAAAATATTTTGTTCTTCCTCTATATAATGAACACTAAAATAGACTTGTAATTGCTAAACCAATGTTTTAGATTCATAGTGTTGATACCACCTTGGTACAACTTGATATCTACCTTTGACTCCATTTTGAACAAGGATCATTCATGCCACTTGAACTGGGTTGATCTTTTCTAGGTCCTTTCTTTTGTTCATTCTCTATTTCTTCCCAAATTCATAATCTCCCCTCTAATAAGACATTTACGTTAGAACCCCCATATCCTCTGAATAAACCAAGATTATTGGTTAGGGCCACCATGAGGATATTCATGTTATGGTTTATATCTTCAACTTGTGCTTCTAGTTGCGAAAACCTCCATTTGAAGGATTGTGAGGGTTATTCACAAATTCGTCAAGCATGACTAGGGATTTTTGACTTTTGGCTTAGATGATCTAGATACCTTGCAAATATCCAAAATATACATAAAGAAACCTACTTTGATACCAATAATATCCATAAACTACCGTGGATATTTCACTTGATATTTCATCACAACAAATCTGATAAAATTATATTTAAAAATCCAAAATCTACACTGTGAGGGTTTATTTCTCTTTAGATTTATGGATCTGTAAATTATTGTTTATTGCGTATGCATGAAAATTATAATTATGAAGAAATTAGGGAACAAAAAAATAAAATTCCACAAACCACAATTGACACAAAATATATCTTGGGAAACCGTTTCAAGGGAAAACTTAGTTGGAAGGTGAGGCCACTCTGCTCTCTTTACTTGAATGGAAAATGAATGTAAGTACAAAGAAGTAAGGCTTGTGGCCCGTGGGATACTACAATGCACAAATAGTCTATGTGTTCTCTCTCCCTATCCCTCTAAGATGCACTTGAAAAGAATGGAACCCCTTTTCCTCCTAGTGGCCCAATTATAACACAACATGATGGCCTACTAGTGGTTAGATTTGACTCCTTCAATAGTTAACTAGAATTAAAATATGGAATGTTTTAGAGTATTCTTCATTATGATTATGTGGCTATCCCATTTTCCATTAATAATGGGGGTTGGCATAGCACCCTCTCAATTTATAGTGGCCAAAATAGGAAGGTCAACTTCCTAATGGGATAACTTTTGCATACAAACTCCATTGGAGGCAATTTTTGCGTCGTTGGAAAGGTATCTATGTGTAGAATATGAAAATAAGGTTACATGATAAAGTGGAAAATTTTTAACCCCCAAAAAAATCCATTTGATGCCTCAAAATGATCCCAAAAATTTTTAGACCCCAATTTGCCAAATTGGGTCTCACTGTTAAAAATGGTGTTGTGAGTTGAATCCTGCACTTTTTCCACTCTAAAAGCATTGAGATGGATGAAAAAAATTGATCCACTATAAATCAAACAAATTGATTTTTTAGAGGGATACAAAGAACACAAATCAATCTGTATAACGCCTATTGATGGACGACGACTTTATTAATGAAGATTTTGTTCAACCAGAGGAAGAAATTAATTGTATTGAAGATCATCATCCACCAGTTCCTCTTACTCAAGAAAATTGTGAATAGATATTAATGTTAAATCAAAATATTTATCAATAAAGTGGTAATGATCTGGAACTATCTTCTCAATATAGGCTTTTCTCATATTTCCTTCAAGTCGAGTTACATAAAAAATATGATCTAAGGCATAGAGTGAATGTACCTAAGCAAGTAGATTAGCTTAAGAATTTTTTTGTTGGAAAATAAGAGGAAAAAGGAAAATGACATGAACCATATCTTCAAAATATACTCAATAGGTGACTAAATATAATGAAGAACAAGAAAAAAATGATAATGCAACAGGTTATTTCAAATTAAAAAGGTAACTGACAAGATAAAGATTCCAATTTCCCTTTCAAAGTTGGATAGGAACCCTTTATATCATCAATAAATGTCCAACTTTACTTATTAGCCTAACAATGATAGTTCAATAAGACACTCAATTTACAGTTGAATGCCCTATAGTTATGTTTGAACCACATGTGGAGAAAATAGGGGACGTAGTAGCACATTTCTATATAGATCTTAATATTATTGAATATATGCTAAAAATACGTATGCTTGATTAGGCAGATTCTCACAATTTGATGCATCATTGTATTATGGAAAAAAAAGTATTATAGATAACGAAGCGCTACCATGATTTTTATTTCTTTGATTCAAGAAAGGTACAATTTGATGGCATGATTAAGGACTTAGTGGTAACTTTGAAACAATTTCCTATAAAAAATGTTGTTATGGATATATCTTTTGTTGATATTCCTAAGAAATTTGGAATGTTATTGTCAATATCTTGGGCAATGAAGCTTGGATGGACATTACAAATGGATATAAAATATGCTATTGTTCTAGTGTTTGGGGGTTAGAACAAGAGATTGTATAGATAAGCCAAATTTTCTTATATGGTTAGTGATTCAAAACATCTTGATAATTTCCTTGTATATAGTTTAGATCAAGATTTTGGAATATAGATACTTTAGGAATAAATTATGGAAGATATTTTTTGATGGGGCGACTTTGAAATATGGTTATGGTGTTGGTGTTATATTAATTTCCAATTGAAAAGAATTGATTCCTTTATCCTCCAAAATTTGATTTGAAACCACTAACAATATCACAGAATATGAAGCATTGGTTTTAGGAATTGAAATTGCAAAAACACTGAAAATTTTAAATCTTGGAATTTTTCGAGATTCAAAGTTGGTGGTTCAAGAAGTCAAAAAATTATTGTTAAACTAAACATCCCAAATTGCAGTCATACATAAATGGGGTATGGGATTTAGTTGCAAACTCATTTCAAGTTTTTAATATCAATTCAATTTCAAGGGACAAAAATTAACAAGTAGACTCTCTTGCAATATAAACTAGTACATTTAAACCACTTGCAAAGCAAAAATTGAGATATGAAGTTGAGATGAGGTTCAAGACTTCAATCCCTAACAACACCAAACATTGGAAATCTTTTGAGCAGGACCATTCGATAAAAATATTTCTTGTCATGATTAATGAATTCTCTGCTACCCACATTGATAAAAAAAACTAGGAAATGAATATGGCATAGAGTTAGTAGTTTACAAACCTAGAAGTATTGACATGATAGCAGATCATAAAATCATGCAATTGAAAGACAATTTTTTCCCAAAGGGATTGATACCTTTGGAAAATATTTTTGGATCATAGTGATGTATCTATTAACCCATCAACTAATCTACATAAATAGGAATTAGAAGAATATAATAGTGGGAATAAAGTGTAATTGAAG
Organism: Pinus tabuliformis; assembly: GCA_031772625.1. Classification (NCBI taxonomy): domain Eukaryota; kingdom Viridiplantae; phylum Streptophyta; class Pinopsida; order Pinales; family Pinaceae; genus Pinus; species Pinus tabuliformis. The sequence continues at coordinate 243,026,974 of CM062815.1, forward strand.
TTCATCAATTTTTCAAAATATTTTCCAACTGATGTAAAGAAAATGTGTGTTGATTTATTCAAGAAGTATATAGATATCTTTATTTGGAAGTATGAAAATGTTGAAGACCTATGATACCACTTTTATTCAACATCGAATACATTTGAAGCTAGGAGTTAAACTAATTAGGCATAAACTGAGATCAATTAATCCTATTCTTCTACCCATGATTGAGAAAGAGTTGAAAAAGTTGTTAGATGCAAAATCATATTTCCTCCTAGATATTCAGAATGGGTAACCAATCTGGGTCTAGTTAGAAAAGAGAATGGATAAATTAGGCTATGTGTGGATTTTAGAAATTTGAATAAATTCTCCTTAAAAGACGATTATCCTTTTCCAAAGATGGACCATGTTTTGAAAAGGTAGTTGGAGCAACTAGAATCCCAATGATTCTTAGCTCTTTGGGATATAATCAGGTGGTAATTCATGTAGATGATCAAACAAAGATTACTTTTACCACACCTTGGATCAATTTCCTTCAATGTGATGATTGTAGGAGCAATGTTTCGAAGGGAAATGGACGTTGCTTTTGTAGGAGAAAAAAATTAAATTTGTTGTTATTAATTTAGATGATTTGACAATTTTTTATAGCTCATATTTGGTGCATTTAAGAGATTTTCAACAAACATTTCAAAAGCGTAGAAGATTTGGTATATTATTAAATCCTAAGAAGCCACATTTTTCCATGAAGGGAGGGTAGTTGACAAGTCATATGTCTCTAGGGAAGGAGTTAAGATTGATCCCATCAAAGTTGAAGCAATAAAGGTTATTAGTCCACCAAGGAACAAAAAATAAATTTAACTTTTTGGGTAAGATCAATTTTTTTACGAAGGTTTACTCATAACTATGCAAAAATAATTAAAAATACCATATATATGTTGAAAAAGGATTGCAAGATGAAGTGGTCTTGTGAATTTAGATATTATTTTGATCAACGTGAGAAAGTTTTGGGAGGATCACATGCATTGGCCAATCTAGATTACATTAAGCCTTTTATTATATTTCCTTTTGTTTTTGAAAGTACTATTTCAACCGCATTAGTACAATGAAGCATGGCATGAACAACATATAGATTTATTTAGTAATACTCTTGAAGATGCATAACCAAAGTATGATAGTTTGGAGAAGAATGCATATACTATGGAAAAGCTTTAAAATATTGTTAGACATATGTTTTACATTATAAAATAGGTGTATCTATACTTGATAGCACTGTCAAAACCATAATAAGTCAATCACATAGTGATGGTAAATGGGAAAAATGGATAGATAAAATTCAAGAATTTGACCTTAAGATGAAACCAACTAATTTAATCAAAGGTCAAGTGTTAGGTAAATTTCTTATAGAATCAAATTGAAGAATATTGGGAATTGATTTCATGTTACAAGTTTTAGGAACTTCTTCAAATCAGACAATGAAGAAGAATCCACAAGAACCTTCTTCAAGAGAGCATAATAAAAACAATCCACGAGAGCCTTTCTTGGGGGTCCATGAAATTTTTTCTTCCCCATGTAGTACATATATATTGTCTTCCATTTGTAGAATCCAAAATGTGTTGGCATTATGATGCGTGTATTATCCTTGATGGAAACTCACTTGTAACAGAATTCACAGGTCAATTCATAGGTGACATAATGAATACAACATAATACCAAAATGAATACATATGTGACAGAATGCATGATAGTTCAGAAGATTCAGTTAAGATGAATGATAAAGTTGGAAGTTCAAGGCCTATACATGGGTTATGTTAAGCCAAGTCGCGTATGCACGCGAGTTTAGTGAAGAAAACTAGCTTATGGTTTTTGCACCATGATATTCTAAATACTAGGGGTCCTTACCATGGTATTGACCCATAGTAATGAGCGTGACAATGAATATTGATCCCGTCAAAGATTACCACCAGCACTAATGTAGTTTTGACCCATGGTATTAGATAAGGGCTAAACTATATAAAGAGGTGAAGATCAAAGTGCTAAAGTGTGCAAGTGAAAGGGTGATGAATACTTCAATCTAAAGTATATTTGCATTATAAGGGCCATAATTGTCACATTGATCTAAAATAATTATGCACCGATGAATACAATGATGGATCATGATCATGAGACCTGAAATGAATTTTCATTGTATGATATGCTCAAGAATTGACTAGATCTAAGTACTGATGCATGTTTTTATCTCTGATTATTATGATCTGGGTCTTTCTGAAGTTCTGAAGAGCTACACAATTTTAGGTCAAAATTTGTAGATCTATACGCTGGTTGGTTTCAGGAAAAGTGTGTATACACATGGGTTCACTTCTACAAAGTCATGTATATAAAGTAAGGGGTTTATGTTCATAAATGGTTGATTAACCTAATAAGTGTCGTTGTTTCTCTATTGTTTGTTGATGATGTCCTCAGGTTGATCTGGGTTGAGTGATAATGTCTGAAGTAGATATGATTGAATGATGAAGTTGAATTTGGTTATTAATTGATTGAATAATGTTAAGATTACTTGCTAATTGTGATTAGAGATCAGAGACAGTTCTGTGATTGGTTCAGAGTGTTGCAGTAGATCTGAGTATGATTTAGTGTTCTTTTTCACAAATTGCAGTGGTCAAGTTTTCAGTTTTTAGTATATTAAGATCTATATGCAGGCTTCTCTCTAGAAAGTGCTTATGCACATGTGTTGCCTTAAGTGGAGTAGCGTATACATTTCAGCAAATGAATGATCAGGGTTGCAATTAATTCTTTGTGTTGATGCAACATTATGAGTTCAGATTTGTGTACTTGTTATAGTGATTTGACTGTTATAGTTGATTAGTTAAGTTTTGATTATGTATCAGTTATTTGGGTTTCAATGATTGGTTGATTCTATGTGTCAGAGATTGATGATTGTATTACAGTGATTGAGCATAAGTGTAGATCTTGGATTGAGTATGAAATTTGATGAAACATGGTCCATGCATGTTGTTGAGGGCTGGAGCCTTCAAAGAGGAAGTCAAAGCTTCCTTCCAGTAGTAGCTGGTGATAAGATCAGGGGGTTGGAGCTCCCTTCCAGTAGGAGCTAGAGAATGAGTGAACGTTGTATCCTTCAACAGGTGGGTACCTGCGTACTAGTATGAATCTGCACCAGTACAAGAATGTAAGAAGTTTTTGATATTAATAAGTTTTGAAGATTGAGACAACAACAGCGGTGGTTTTCTCCCACATTAGGTTTCCACCTTAAATCCTGGTGTTCATGTGTGTTTACTTATGTGTGATACTTTATTCTGTTCTTACTGCACTAGTTTATTGCTTATCAAATAACTAACAAATCTCTTACATTTTGGTTCAAAGTTTAATAGATAAAGAATTAGTTGTTTTACAAGTTTACTGAGCATAAGCAAGTTTCTTTTACAACAGACACGTATATATTCTAGTTGGGTTCAGTCAAGTCATGTTTACATTTTAAAAAATAAAATTATTATTGAAGAGATTTTAAAATAGTGATTCATGCCCCGTCTCAGTGTTTTTCCCTACAATTGGTATCATAGCAGGTCCTTCAAAAGAAGCTTGATCACTTGAAGGAAGATCTCCCAAGATGAGAAATCATGACGAATCAACATCTATCAGACCACCAGTCTTCAACGAAAATAATTTTATATATTGGAAGACAAGAACTAGATCCTATCTTTAGTCTCTTGGAGCATATGTGTGGAAAATTATGGAAGGAGGTTACCAATATCCAGTTGTAGTTCCCACAAATGCAGCAGAAAAGAAGACGTATGAAACCAATGCCAAAGTTGTCAATGCTTTATTGGGAAGTCTAACAGAATCAAAATTTGTCAAAGTTATGCAGCTAAACACAACAAAAGAAATATGGGACAAAATCATTCAAAGCTATGAAGGTGATACCAAGGTAAAATGTGCTAAAATCCAAAGTCTCAAAATTCAATATGAAACTCTCATAATGCATAATGATGAAATTATTGCCAGTTTATTTCTACGTATAGATGAGATTTTAAATCGCATGAAAAATCTGGGTGAAGAAATAAACGACACTACTTTAGTTGAGAAAATCTTAAGATCTCTAACTCTTAAATTTGAGTCAAAAGTGTCTGCCATTGAAGAGAAGCAGGATCTGCAGACTCTTACTATTGTTCAACTTCATGGGATCCTGACTACTTTTGAAATGAGGAAAGGAGGTCCCTTAGAAGTCATAGAAGCTGCATTTAAAGCATCTGCAAAAGGAAAAGAAAAGGAGGAACACAAGGAATCATGATACATATCAGAAGAAGATGAGGTGAACTTTGTAAAGAAACTTCAACTGGGCACCGAAAGGTTCAAAGGTAAGCTTCCCTTCAAATGTTTTGCTTGTGGTAGAGTTGGTCATTATGTTGCTAAATGTCCTCATAAGGACAACCATGACAAAGGGAAGGATTCTGCAAAATGTAATAGGGAACAGTTTGACAGTAGAAGAAGTTATTATACTCATGAAGATAATGATGGCTTGTCAAATAGTGAAGAAGGTGAATCTGATCAAGATCTTAAATTACTCATGGCTTTTGAGAAAAATAATAATGAGTCTAATGATAAATTTGTGGATGCATTAGAAGAAAAGGATTTCTTTGAATAAATTACTCAACTCAAAATTTGCTTGGAAGAAAACAAAGTAGTCATAGATACTTTGAAGCATCAACTCATAGAAAAAGAAAAGCATAATGAGAAGTTAGAATGTGAAGTAGTAAGTCTAAGAAAGGAACTTGAGAAAATAAAAACTCTGAATATTTGCTAAAGGATCTGAAACCTTAGATGAAATGATCAAGGTACAACGTTCTCCTCTTATGAAGACAAGTCTTGGATACACTGGAGAAATATCTCAGCCATAAAATTCTCTAGCCACCACCGAAAGCTATCTAAATGTAGAAAAAACCATTCAGCAAAGCTTCAGTCCTCCGCAAAAGAATAAAGGCATTTCATAGGTAAATCATGTTCACTCCAATCCAAGGATTAATAACAATAGAAGCATCAGTCAAAAGGTAAACAACACCAGAAGATTCTATGGTCACATAAATTTCCTTTAATGGACAATGTTTCTCATGTCATAATTTTGGTCATAAGGCTGCTCAATGTGTTCCATACAAAACTATCATGAGTAGAGAAGAAAGAAAACAAAGGAATGAGACAGGATTCAAGAATAACTCTTATAATATCTTCTCACCTCCTATAGATGAAATTGAAAGCTCGGTTTGCAATAAATTTGGACATGAAAAATTTGAATGCAGGAGCAAATTACAGGCAACATCTCAAAAGGAGCAACTATCAACAAATTATAAGGTATGGAAAAGGAAGGAGTTACAGTCTGAAATCTGTGGCACAACATTATTTGCAGAAGGATAAGAAATTCAATGGTACATTGATAGTGGATCCTTGAAACACATGATAGGTGATAAAGATTAATTCATTCTATACAATGCTCTAGAGAAAGAAAAAAATGTCACTTTTGGAAATGACTCGCCTGCTGTCATTGAGGGTAAAGGTTTTGTTTTTCTAAAAGAAAAAGTTAAAGCTGTTATTGTTATGTATGTTGATGGATTAAAGCATAACTTGTTGAGTGTTAGCCAAATGTGTGATCAAAGAAATGAGGTGGTATTCTGATCACAAGAATGTGTGGTTCGTGAACTTGACATAGGAAAGACCATAATAAAAGAAAAAATAACCCCAATCACTATGTATATATTGAAAGGTGTCCAAGAACAATGTTACATGTTATCACCTAGATTGACCTAAGCCTGAAGAGAGGCAATGCCAGGGTAACCACAAACCAAGCTTAGCCAAGTAGTTAGCCCTACTAGGCCGGGAGAGGGCTCTCTCATTATGGATCTCAGTCAAGGTGACTGGATCAGGTAAAGGATTTTAGGCTAGGTATAGTAGCTCGAGAGTTTTGATTGGATTTGTAGAGGTTTTGCTGGATTAGGAGGAGTTGTGCAGTTTAGGTTTGGGAAATCAGGTCAAAAATGCAGGGTGCTCTATGTGGCAAGGTAGGCATAGGATTTAGCACTTTAGGGCTTGATGAGGTGATATGTTTAAGGCTGGTGAGAAGCTAAGAAGGGCATGTGACAATCATGGATCCTTCTTGAACAGTAGAAAACATATAAATGTGAATATTTACCCAAGGCAAAGCAGTGTTGTGATGGATTCTACCTATCAACTTGAAAACATTCACTACGAAACAATGCAATGATTAATGAAATGTACAAAAAATTCTAACATATGATCACAAAAGAAGAAACTGTACTAAAACTCCATACCACATGGATCCCATAAAAATAGCTGCAATTCTTATTAGTCTCCTCCCAAACTGCTTACAAAGATGTACAATCAAAGTCTGAGCATCCCACTAAGTCCAACCCTATACAACGAGGAAGAAGAAGAAGATATAGGCATTGTTTCAACTTCCTCCCATCCTCGGGGGTCGAATCCCCAAGATGAGGAGCTAATCTAACCAACATTGAACATGAAAACAAGAATATAGGCATTTCAACAACTTGCCTCTAAAAGTGAAAAACTGATTCATTTGGGCTCAAACTAACTCCTAAGCAATGAATCTAACTTATATTACTATTTATCCATCACAAGCCATGACATCATTTACATAGGTAAATTATCCACCATGAGAGAGAATCCATGATTGCAGTCAAAAACTAGAAAAATAGCAACCCTAAGCAAAAACTATGAAAAGCACAGCGCCACTTTCAGGTCCCTTTTGGAGACATTCCCGGCATCTAAATTGAGCCCATGATAGCTCATAGGAAAGGTATTAAAGTATATTTTCTAAAACACCTGGAATTTCTACATTTGGAGCTCATTTGACCCCTCAAAACTTGATTCTCCCAAGGTTGCTTCTGTGTGTCCAAAAAGTGGCAGAAATGTCATTTTTAGGGTGTTTTTGGACCTTTTTGTGGACCAGTTCTACCCCAAAAACTTTGAAACTTTCTTGGGTGCATGTCCTCACTGCTATGAATCCAAAAATGCAAGCCATTTCCTCATTGGGTGCCCCTAGGAAAAGCGGAAAAGAGCAATTTTTCTGTGTAATGAAATTCAAAATTGCAAATGACAAAAAATTTTAAAAACTTGCCCAAAATTGGTGTGAAGCACCACCATCATGTGCTTTGATGAGCCAAGGAGGATTCAGCCATCATTCTAATTCTATCCTCCTCTTTCTTTCCTTTCAAAGCCTGCCTTAGCCTAGCTTTCATTTTCTTGACCCTCATATTGCAAATCTTGTTTCGGGTCCTGTAATGATAAGCCATGTGTCTGATCATCTGATTGTCTCTGTTGGCCTTTTGTAACAGCTTCTCAAGGTGCAAGTTGACTCTCTCAAGCCAAGTTTCTCTATCCTCTTCAATCTCCTTCTCAATAGGAGTCAAAGTGACAGGTGCCTCTTTGCCACTTTGTCGTTTCATCTTGAGCATTTCTAGCTCCATGAGGACTTGTTTGTCGCTCAATTGCTTGTTTTCTTGCTCCAAATATGTGATAACATATTTGGCCCTCTCCAAATTGTTCGCCAAATCTTGTACTTGAGCTTCCCTTTCTTGTATGATGATGTCCTTGATGGTTTCTTCGTCCTGAGCCTCTAAGTCAATGATTTCAACTCCGTGACGAGTATAATGTTGCTCCGGCTCATCATGCTCAGTCAAGTCAAAATCGCTTTCCTCCTCATCATCAAGACTCTGCTCTGGCATCTTTTCCTTCCCTTTGTGTAGTTGTTTCACATGTACCTGTTGTGCTGAAGAAGAAGGCAAATCCCCTTCCACATCTTGTGGAGCTAGCATTTTCCTATGAGCTGATGAAGAAGGCAAGGCCCCTTCCACATCCTGTGGAGAAAACACTTGCCTATCTGCTGCAAATAATCTCCTAGTGACCCTCTGATATGTCATGAAAATGGGAACCTCAGTGGTTCTTGTCTCCTTGGCCTCCTCATCTATTTTTGCTGAGCTAGAAGGTCCTCCTGCTTCTTGAGGCACTGGTGGAGGAATTTCAGGACCCCTAAAGATCTCATGAGAAATAAAGGTCTCCCAATGGATGTTAAGGTGACTGAGATGATGAAGCACAATGACCTTGATCAGGGAGTAATGATAAAGGTTGCTCATCTGCTGAGGGTAAGGCTTCCTTTGGACAATAAAAGCCATCTTCTCAATACTCTTGAACAAGTAATAAGGGATGTTTAACATCCTCACCCTGGTAAAATGCATGAGGAGCCTGATATGATAAGTATACAGCCTGGAGAACCGACCCTCACAAGTGAAATACTTCATGATGATTTTCATCATGGGGACATACTTGTTCTCAAGAAACTTGAAAGGAAACAGTCTCTTCACCTGATTTCTATACTGGGGTTTGATATAAGGTTCATAATAGTACTCATCTAGATCCTAGCACTTGAACCACTTCTCCCCTACATTAGGAATCCTAGTAGCATCTGCAATAATAGAAGATGAAATGGTGAAAGTTACCCCAGCAAGAGTCACCCTGTTGTCATGAAGATGTGCTGCAAAAATTCTAGTGAGCTCCGGGTGATATTGCACTCTCTCAACCTGTTCACAGAATTCATAATAGCCAAGGTACCTGAAGCATGTGATAGCCAACTCCGAGGCCTACAATTCCCTAAGGTTTGATGGCTCTTCTCTGATAATCCTGTCTCCCTTGTGTGGTTTTCTCAATTGCATGGCTCTATCAGTCGAGGTATCACTGCCTATGTTCTCCTCCTCATAGTCTTGGTCTTCTAGGTCCATTTTGCAAGGTTGAGGTGTATGGAAATGAGGAATAAGGGGATGGAAAATGGGCTTGCAACAAGAAATGAATGGAGTGGGAAATGAGAAGAATGGTTTTGTGTCTTGAGCTCTTAGGGAAGAGAGACAAAAGGGAATGTGAAGGAATAGTGAGAAAGAGGGAAAAGGGATAGGGTGATTTTAGGACTGTAGGGCTGGGTGCTAAGAGGAATGGGAAGGAGTTAGGGTTTAGGTAAAATTAGGGAGAATTTAGGGTTTCGAGATTACAAATGACCAATGATGCTTGTAACTTAGATTTGGCAACCCAAAACCAAGATGAAGGACATGTACTTGTAATAATGGAGAGCAAAACAAATTTGCGGTCTGCTGGAAGATTTGGAGGTTTTTGGTCACTTCCGGGAAAAGTCCAGCGCCTTCGCTCAGAAGCACGGTGCCATGACAAAAGAGCAGTGTCCGTTCATTTTTGTTTTGGGAAAATCGGGGAAAAGCGCAGCACCAGTCTGTTTCAACCAAAAGCGCAACGTCTCTTTGCCAAACACGCAGCGTCGGGCTTTTTTTGCTCAAACTCACTCAAGCTCACTTTCTTTCTTCTCCCTTTCACTTCTTGCTTGGAAAATGAAGATAATGAATTTGAAAATGAAGTATGAGGGCTTATATAAAAGAAGATTTTGATTTTTCACTTGAAAACCCCACTTTTTCAATGTTTCTTGTTCTCCTTTAATGCCTTTTCCTTCTTGTGTTTTTGCAGGTGGATAAATGCTCAATTTGACCTGAATTTTTGCAGTATTTCTCTGTCTAGAAGAAAGGAGAAATGCTCTTGTGCAGCTGAGATCAATTATTAAACATACGAACTTAAAATTACATATGAAATACAAATAAACTAAAATACTCTGTTTTCACCTCAAAAACATGTTTTTGAGGTGAAAACTACATTAGTTTAAAAAGTAATAATTTTAGTAGCTATGACTTACAAGCCATCATGCTTGATTTATTGATCATCCTCATACCCTTGCTGACCTTTATTTACACTTTGAAATCAGTTTCTTGACCTTGGTGATGAAACCCTAGACCTAATGAAATCATGCCCTATGACCTAATGAAATGAACTGTAGATTGATTATGAAACCATAACTGAAGACAATCTGAAGAAGGATCAACAAGTATACTCTATGGGGGAAAGATTTTCTCAAGAGAAAACAACCATCAGTGGTTCATTATATCATGACCTAATGGAATGATGTAAAATTTTCAGTATGAGACCCCTATTATGAAAATGTAAAGAGTGAATTTTGATCCCTGATGGAAGTATGAAAACACTGACACTAACATTACCTAGGCAAGGCAAAAGAAAATCGATTATGGTACAGAAGATTGGGACATCTAAGCTTCTCTCAAATAAGCAAATTAAGTAGGCTCAAAGCTATTCGTGATCTACCCTACATCACCATATCAGAAAGTACCATATGTAAGTCATGCCAATTCGATAAGCAAACTAGAGTTCAATTCAATGCCAAAGAAGTATCAACAAGTAAGCCTCTTGAACTTATACATACTAATTTGTGTGGACCAGTAAGGAAAGAGTCACCTCATGCAGAACAATACTATATCTTATTCATTGATGACTTTTCTAGAATGTGTTGGACTCGTCTTTTGAAACACAAAGATGAAGCTGTTAGCGCTTGAAATTTCACCTCAGGCTGAGAAAGGTAAACCTCAAGGCAACATCAAACCATTCAGCCCCGTAGCTAGCCCTACAGGGCAGGAGAAGGCTCTCTCCGGTCAATCTCGGTAGATCTTCAATTGATGAGATGACCAAACGGGTAACACTGATATTAGGCTAGTAAACTGATTAGAAAGATTGATTTGGGGTTTTTAATTAAATAACGGGGTTTTTCTGGGCTGCATGGGCAAAATCACAGCTTGAAATAGAGAAATATACTGAACAACATAGGTTATCAACTGAGGCAAGGTAGGCAAGACATTTAGCATCAAATCTAGTTTTAAACGGGATGGCAAGACTGGTGAGGAGCTAAGGAGGGCAAACAATAACTTTGAATCCTCCTTAAACAGTAGAAAACATTTAAACATGAACAAACTTATAGGCAGAGCATGGCAGGCATGAATTCTTACCTAAACACTTCATTTGTTTAGTTAGAAATGATCATGTAGTGAAATGAAACATAACAGATTACATATGAAACAAGAGAAAAACTAATGCTAAATCATCATGCCACAGGGATCTCAGAAATCAGAGCTGTGAAATTTTCATTAAAAATCCCTGCCAAAAACTGTACATTGAAAGCTCTGTTCTCCAGCACTCTCAGCACTCAGAAACTCTCCCTTCTCTAACTAAGAATTTACAATTAAAATAATATTATCTGTAGGAAAAACCGATCGACCCAAAACAGGGCGCTGTTTAAACTGACATTACACAAATTAAAAATGGGTGTTTCATCTAAGCTAAACATAGAACAGCCTTTCCCTAAAATCCTCTGATGGCTTTGACATATGGAGCGTTGATCCTTTTGAATCGGGACTGAGGATAAAAGTAGGCGAATTGACCTCGTTTTCTGTTGTGACAGATGTCTTAAAATGCTATGAGACAGTTGAGCTCGGGGGCAAAAACAATTCATGTATTAAAAATACGATCTAAAATAAATGGGAAAAGACTGCTCTTTCTGTTTTGAATGCCAAGTCACGATGTTCAGCGTCTTCGTCTTCCTCAAGAGAATCGGGATGGTGAGCACAACCATAGCTTTTACGATGTCACTGCAATGCCATAAATGGTCCCTGTCCAGATTTTATGCCGCATATTTTCCTTAGATGAAACGAACGCCTTGAATGTTCCAACAACTGCCACGTTTTAATTCATATGCAAACGGTTCATCTTCCCTTTTTGCCATAGTTAATAATATTAGTAGGTTCATTCATGTCACATAACTGCAATGTCAAAGGTGGTGTATTGTACTCATTTGCAGAAACAATGGGGTTTTGATGCCCAATTTGTTTTCCTATCCAATGGTAAGAAGCAACTGAGAGACTCCAAATAGGGTTGTGGGATGACACCACAATTTTACTATTCTTCAAAGAAGGAAAACCCATGAGTGAGTCCGAAGAGCAATCTTCAGCTTGGCATTGAATCAGATAACAATCTCCAATCTGCGGTAATTGATAATAGCTCAAACTTGACAACCAAATTCCAGAAGGACTTTCTTTAAGCGAGGATTCTCCTCTGATAATTCTTTTGACTCGAGACAATTAATTAGCATGAAAAGGTTGCCATGAAGCAAAATATCTTCTGTATATAAATTTCTGAAATGCAAAGAATACTGAAGTTTCTGTCGTTCTTCTTCTGACAGTCTATCCGAGTATTTTTCATAAATCAATTGCTCCTTATGAAAATAACTTGAGGGGTGATCTTGAATCCCATCACCATCACAGCTGTTTGGAGTTGAAATACCGCACATGCACTTCACATTTGTATTATCAAATCTCTTTGTATCCACCCTGTTTCCCCATGTGTTCGAACATTTGGATTCCTCAAAAGAATAGTTTGTGTTAATATCTGTGAAGATGTCACCTTCCAGTTTTTTCCTAGTTTCGTCTTTTACAGGATTTCTGTTATGACTACTAGGTTTTCTATCTTCTGTGACAATTCTATATGGAAGGACAACAGCTTCAGCAAAAGAACTATGTGCATTCCAATCTGACTTCTCAACACCTACCTTGCCTTTAATGACATATTTATGTGTCACCAAAATTATCCAGAATATCTGTCCCTCTTGTACTTCTTGCCTTTCGATATCAATAGTTTTATTTAAACAAGCTACATGCCATCTAGGCACATTGAAACTAATTGCCTTCTTCAAGTAAAAATGAACATAATATGTTACCGAAGAAAGCTTGCGTTTAGAAACAAATCCATCAATGACTCTTGCACATGGTTGAACATAATCCATTGTATCTAGTGAACAGCAAAGCCCACAAAAACCTTCAACCACAACACTGAAGTCTGTCACCTGTAGAATGCCAACAAGGACAACACCAAGGTCCTTGCTTGAAATGATACGACGAACAAAATGCCCACTAGCATCTTTATTCGCACCAAGTTCCATCCCACATGCTTTCTTGGTAGCATGTTCTTCCACAGCATATGTTAATTCTCTGGCATCTTTTGTAAGTGTATCTCTTTTATTTTTCCATATCATAGAAGACCGATCTACCCACATTGATTCAATTTGCCTACAAAAGTTATTTATTGGAGCAATCAATTGTAATACAGTTCCAGCAGGTTCACCCACAGGGCAACTGCAGTCATGATTAAAGAATTCCTTCAATACATCCCGATGTGAAGAATGAAAAGAAGAGCACCAAGAACGGACATATTTTTGCACCATACCTTCACACTGGCAAAACCATGAAATTTATGCCTGAAGCATGCAGTTACAAGTAACACCCAAAATCCAGCTGTAAAAGAAAGACACTCTATATATCTGCTTAAGATACTCCTGGCATAAGGCCTGGCATTAAACAAGGGTATATGAGGCTATGAATATTTGATCAAGATCTGGACCTGCAACATCAATTTTCCAGCATCAATTTTCCAGAAGAATTCTCTTTCCCACGCGACCCCTTTCTAACTTCATTCAACACACTTGCAAGGTGAAGTCGTTGAGCTGCATTGATCTCATTCATTGCCTTCTGTACTGAAGGATCCGGAACTATATCAACCACAAGTATCTGTTGTATGTTATACCCATATGACCCCATTGCTTTTTCAAGCTCTTCTAACACAACTTTGGCAACATCGCCCTTTTGCTCAAATAATTCATCCAAATTCATCTTTGGAACATTTGCTCGAACCACATCAAACACATAAGCTTGAATTTGTTCTTGAGGATTTTGCAGCTCATAAAATGCGTCGTCAGCATTCGGTTTCACAACACGATACTGGATGGAGCAAAATAATTGCACAAAGACATTGTCCTGAAATTTATCTGAAACCATATGACAAAGTCGTTGATAGTAAACTGGACCAATGAATATTTCACAAGTAAGCTCTGTACCAAGGGTGCCACTGTAGAGAACCTCTGTGCCATGATAGTTGAAACCATATGAAGATAAAACTTGCCCAAATTCATCAACAGTAGAGTCTGATGTATGCTTTGTTTTCTTTGTGCTTTTACAGAGGTAGGAGCTTGAAGTCGCTGCCATTTGAAGAGCTGAAGATAAATTACATAATCTAAAACAACACATTAATGATTTCTTCTTCAAAACAGGGTTTTGAAGAAGAATCAATCTCTGACATGAGATGGAGTCTAACATCGGCTCCACTTGGGATGGCAGCTGCCGTTTCGTGGAGGTGCGAAGAACCGCAGAACTTTGGGAGAGCAGACAGTGCCTCCACCCATTGGGCAATGGAGTCATCATCGACACAACTCTTGACTTAATTTTCAAACTGAAACTGAACTCAAACAATCTTCAAGCAAACTAAAACAAGATGCTGCCCTTATGGCTGCTTATTTATTTACAAAGCTACCCTACTTTGCTGTACAAACACTAGATCAGGTAATACTAAAATGCCAAATTAACCATTCAAGTAAACCTGAAAATGATGTAGGTTGAGAAAACTTCCACCAGGCCACAGATGCAGTTGCTGGCAGCCCTTCATGCACGTACTGAGCCTGGTCACGGAAAATACAGCCTGATCTATCAATCAAACTGAAAAATGTGTCCATGTATGCCGCAATAGGATCACGGAAGCCGGACTCTGTTGGCTGCCCCAACTCTGCAACACATACTTCCAGCTGCACATTGTCAATGTAAACATCTATAGGCAAGTCTATTATTTCTTGTTGCGAAGGAGGAAGGATTTCCAAGAACTTTTTAGGGTCTTGGAAATCATATGACTGAATCTGCTCATCGAGATACTGAATCTCATTTTCAACTCTTTCAACAACTAACTCACAAAATCTAGTTTTGCTTTCAAGATGAAGCTTCGGAGATTTCAAACATTGAAGGAAAATACTGAAAAATTCTTCATTAATTTCAATATCTACTAACCACTCTCTAACTCCGTTTAGAGCTTCACAAAGTGCAGGGTCTGCCACATACCCTACCATTGCATGAACAGATCAGCATGCGTTGGAATGTCTGGATCGAGTTGGAGTCACCAGTGAATGATTTCAGCCTTTCAAGTGTCTGACTGTTGTCCACCATCAGCATCAGATCTGAACTTGATACATGTACTGGGGTAAAATGCAATCGAAGTGTTGTTTTCACAAGCTCACGGAGATTGACTGAAGCAGCGTTTATCTACTTCCGCGTATGCAAAGCAAAAGCATTTCGAAGGCTACCTGGCATAACTTCAGGCTCCGTCTAAGACTTCTGAAACAAACACATCAACCCACAAACAATTTGTTCTCCCCAGTATGGTCGCCAGTATGTTAGCGCTTGAAATTTCACCTCAGGCTGAGAAAGGTAAACCTCAAGGCAACATCAAACCATTCAGCCCCGTAGCTAGCCCTACGGGGCAGGAGAAGGCTCTCTCCGGTCAATCTCGGTAGATCTTCAATTGATGAGATGACCAAACGGGTAACACTGATATTAGGCTAGTAAACTGATTAGAAAGATTGATTTGGGGTTTTTAATTAAATAACGGGGTTTTTCTGGGCTGCATGGGCAAAATCACAGCTTGAAACAGAGAAATATAATGAACAACACAGGTTATCGACTGAGGCAAGGTAGGCAAGACATTTAGCATCAAATCTAGTTTTAAACGGGATGGCAAGACTGGTGAGGAGCTAAGGAGGGCAAACAATAACTTTGAATCCTCCTTAAACAGTAGAAAACATTTAAACATGAACAAACTTATAGGCAGAGCATGGCAGGCATGAATTCTTACCTAAACACTTCATTTGTTCAGTTAGAAATGATCATGTAGTGAAATGAAACATAACAGATTACATATGAAACAAGAGAAAAACTAATGCTAAATCATCATGCCACAGGGATCTCAGAAATCAGAGCTGTGAAATTTTCATTAAAAATCCCTGCCAAAAACTGTACATTGAAAGCTCTGTTCTCCAGCACTCTCAGCACTCAGAAACTCTCCCTTCTCTAACTAAGAATTTACAATTAAAATAATACTATCTGTAGGAAAAACCGATCAACCCAAAACAGGACGTTGTTTAAACTGACATTACAAAAATTAAAAATGGGCGTTTCATCTAAGCTAAACATAGAACAACCTTTCCCTAAAATCCTCTGATGGCTTTGACATATGGAGCGCTGATCCTTTTGAATCGGGACTGAGGATAAAAGTAGGCGAATTGACCTCGTTTTCTGCTGTGACAGATGTCTTAAAATGCTATGAGACAGTTGAGCTCGGGGGCAAAAACAATTCATGTATTAAAAATACGATCTAAAATAAATGGGAAAAGACTGCTCTTTCTGTTTTGAATGCCAAGTCACGATGTTCAGCGTCTTCGTCTTCCTCAAGAGAATCGGGATGGTGAGCACAACCATAGCTTTTACGATGTCACTGCAATGCCATAAATGGTCCCTGTCCAGATTTTATGCCGCATATTTTCCTTAGATGAAACGAACGCCTTGAATGTTGCAACAACTGCCACGTTTTAATTCATATGCAAACGGTTCATCTTCCCTTTTTGCCATAGTTAATAATATTAGTAGGTTCATTCATGTCACATAACTGCAATGTCAAAGGTGGTGTATTGTACTCATTTGCAGAAACAATGGGGTTTTGATGCCCAATTTGTTTTCCTATCCAATGGTAAGAAGCAACTGAGAGACTCCAAATAGGGTTGTGAGATGACACCACAATTTTACTATTCTTCAAAGAAGGAAAACCCATGAGTGAGTCCGAAGAGCAATCTTCAGCTTGGCATTGAATCAGATAACAATCTCCAATCTGCAGTAATTGATAATAGCTCAAACTTTGACAACCAAATTCCAGAAGGACTTTCTTTAAGCGAGGATTCTCCTCTGATAATTCTTTTGACTCGAGACAATTAATTAGCATGAAAAGGTTGCCATGAAGCAAAACATCTTCTGTATATAAATTTCTGAAATGCAAAGAACACTGAAGTTTCTGTCGTTCTTCTTCTGACAGTCTATCCGAGTATTTTTCAGAAATCATTTGCTCCTTATGAAAATAACTTGAGGGGTGATCTTGAATCCCATCACCATCATAGTTGTTTGGAGTTGAAATACCGCACATGCACTTCACATTTGTATTATCAAATCTCTTTGTATCCACCCTGTTTCCCCATGTGTTCGAACATTTGGATTCCTCAAAAGAATAGTTTGTGTTAATATCTGTGAAGATGTCACCTTCCAGTTTTTTCCTAGTTTCGTCTTTTACAGGATTTCTGTTATGACTACTAGGTTTTCTATCTTCTGTGACAATTCTATATGGAAGGACAACAGCTTCAGCAAAAGAACTATGTGCATTCCAATCTGACTTCTCAACACCTACCTTGCCTTTAATGACATATTTATGTGTCACCAAAATTATCCAGAATATCTGTCCCTCTTGTACTTCTTGCCTTTCGATATCAATAGTTTTATTTAAACAAGCTACAGGCCATCTAGGCACATTGAAACTAATTGCCTTCTTCAAGTAAAAATGAACATAATATGTTACCGAAGAAAGCTTGCGTTTAGAAACAAATCCATCAATGACTCTTGCACATGAAAGTGGTTGAACATAATCCATTGTATCTAGTGAACAGCAAAGCCCACAAAAACCTTCAACCACAACACTGAAGTCTGTCACCTGTAGAATGCCAACAAGGACAACACCAAGGTCCTTGCTTGAAATGATACGACGAACAAAATGCCCACTAGCATCTTTATTCGCACCAAGTTCCATCCCACATGCTTTCTTGGTAGCATGTTCTTCCACAGCATATGTTAATTCTCTGGCATCTTTTGTAAGTGTATCTCTTTTATTTTTCCATATCATAGAAGACCGAACTTCCCACATTGATTCAATTTGCCTACAAAATTTATTTATTGGAGCAATCAATTGTAATACAGTTCCAGCAGGTTCACCCACAGGGCAACTGCAGTCATGATTAAAGAATTCCTTCAATACATCCCGATGTGAAGAATGAAAAGAAGAGCACCAAGAACGGACATATTTTTGCACCATACCTTCACGCTGGCAAAACCATGAAATTTATGCCTGAAGCATGCAGTTACAAGTAACACCCAAAATCCAGCTGTAAAAGAAAGACACTCTATATATCTGCTTAAGATACTCCTGGCATAAGGCCTGGCATTAAACAAGGGTATATGAGGCTATGAATATTTGATCAAGATCTGGACCTGCAACATCAATTTTCCAGCATCAATTTTCCAGAAGAATTCTCTTTCCCACGCGACCCCTTTCTAACTTCATTCAACACACTTGCAAGGTGAAGTCGTTGAGCTGCATTGATCTCATTCATTGCCTTCTGTACTGAAGGATCCGGAACTATATCAACCACAAGTATCTGTTGTATGTTATACCCATATGACCCCATTGCTTTTTCAAGCTCTTCTAACACAACTTTGGCAACATCGCCCTTTTGCTCAAACAATTCATCCAAATTCATCTTTGGAACATTTGCTTGAACCACATCAAACACATAAGTTTGAATTTGTTCTTGAGGATTTTGCAGCTCATAAAATGCGTCGTCAGCATTCGGTTTCACAACACGATACTGGATGGAGAAAAATAATTGCACAAAGACATTGTCCTGAAATTTATTTGAAACCATATGACGAAGTCGTTGATAGTAAACTGGACCAATGAATATTTCACAAGTAAGCTCTGTACCAAGGGTGCCACTGTAGAGAACCTCTGTGCCATGATAGTTGAAACCATATGAAGATAAAACTTGCCCAAATTCATCAACAGTAGAGTCTGATGTATGCTTTGTTTTCTTTGTGCTTTTACAGAGGTAGGAGCTTGAAGTCGCTGCCATTTGAAGAGCTGAAGATAAATTACATAATCTAAAACAACACATTAATGATTTCTTCTTCAAAACAGGGTTTTGAAGAAGAATCAATCTCTGACATGAGACGGAGTCTAACAGAAGCATTTGATAAATTTAAAGTCTTCAAGGCATTAGTTGAAAATGAATTAGATCTAAAAATCAAATGTCTCAGATTTGATCGAGGAGGAGAGTACATATCATATGAATTCTTTGATTTCTGTGAACAACATGGCATAAAAAGACAATTTTTTGTAGCTAGAAATCCTCAACAAAATGGCATGGCAGAAAGAATGAATAGAATTGTTCAACAAATGGCTCGTGATATTCTTGATGAGTTTGAAACTCCTAACACCTTTTGGGTGAAGATACACATACTACAATAAATATTCTCAACAAGGCTCATGTTCGTGTGAATAGTGATAAAACTCCGTATGAACTTTGGTATAGTAAGCCTCCCATTGTAAAGCATTTTAAAGATTCTGGAAGCAAATGTTTCATAAAAAATAATGATGAAAAACTTGGTAAGGTTGAAGCTAGAGAATATGAAGGAATACTTCTTGGTTACTCATCTAGAAGTAAAGGATACAAATGTTACAATAAGAGACTTCGGAAAATTGTTGAATGCATTGATGTTGTGATTGATGAGGCATGCATAGGGCCCAAATAGGAACATCAAGAAAAGAGTATGACGATGATGATGAATGATTTCCCACATGAAATCACAATGATATAGAAGAAGAAACTAATGAAGCAACAAAAGAAGATACATCAGACAAAGAAAAGGCTCCATCTAGGTATGTTCAAAAGAATCATCCAAAAACTCAAATTCTAGGAGAAAAGTAATCTGGTGTACAAACAAGAAGAACTCTTGTAGGATCTTATCTAGATTTATTATCCACCATTGAACCACAAAACGTAAATCAAGATAGTAAATATGAATGTTGGGTTAAGGCCATGAATGAAGAACTTGATCAAATTGAAAAGAATGATGTTCCTAGGCCTCATGATAAAAATGTTATTGGAACAAAATGGATATTCAAAAATAAGTTGAATGAAAATGGAGAGGTCATTAAGAACAAAGATAGACTTTTTTGTAAAGTTTATGCTCAACAAGAAGGTATAGACTTTGAAGAAACATTTGCACTAGTAGCCAGACTTGAAGCCATAAGAATGTTTCTTGCATTTTCAAGTTTTTGAAATTTGAAAGTTTATCAAATGGATGTAAAATATGCCTTCCTTAATGGAGATCTAGAAGAAGAATTATATATTGAACAACCAGAAGGATTCATTTTGGGGAATGATGAAAACCTTGTATGCAAAATTGTGCAGATTTGTCTGTCACCTGCCCTTCTGCCTTGCCCTCCATTGAGTCCGGAAATTGAGCAGTTATGTCTGGGAGCCCCGTTGCCTATCCCGGAATATCTCCCAGAATTACGCAATGTTGATCAGCAGCTCCTGCAGCCCGATCTTGTCCTCCTTTGGAAAACTGTGCAGATTTTTCTGCTAGTGCCTCCTACTGCCCACTGTCTTCCCCAGAGAAACTGTGCATATACCAATTGGAT
This sequence comes from Pinus tabuliformis, assembly GCA_031772625.1. Lineage (NCBI taxonomy): Eukaryota > Viridiplantae > Streptophyta > Pinopsida > Pinales > Pinaceae > Pinus > Pinus tabuliformis. The sequence continues at coordinate 243,047,338 of CM062815.1, forward strand.
GACCTGCCCAGTGCTCCCCTTGAAAATTACGCAATTTGGCCCAACAGTTCCCCGACACCCTGCCTGGTCTTCCTCTTGATGAGCCTCATCATTAGGTAACTATATGGACCTTAATCCACCTCCTAGCTTATTCAAATCAACTCTTATCATAATTTATTACATATTTTGATTGTATTTGGCTTAATAAGATGAGTCAAAGTGAGATATTATGCCTAGTGGACTAATATGCATTGATTGAGGGTTTTTGAGAGAAAATCACGGAAATTTTGCCTAATTAAGGGTTAAAAATTGAATGTGACAAGGAGGAGAGATTGTAGGATATAGATCCTCCTCATTTACTCCTCACTCATTCAAATATTCCTCCATCAATCACACTAGCTCGGAGTACAAGAAGCCAAGCCATGGAGATCAAAAGGCAGCCAAGCAAGTGACAGTCAAAGAGATAGTTTATCTCGAGTTTGGGAGCCGAGCTTCCCTGGATTTAAGGAATTCATTGGAGAATTCAGTTGTATAAGTAAGGAGGCCTAGAGCCTCATTAGGATTCGAATTTTTTCTGTAAAAACACTAGTCATTTTTGAGTTCAAGACTTGTGGAAGACATTGTTATGTAATTTTATGTTTTGATAATGAGAATGAGAATTTCCTTGATCCATTGTTGAGTTGACTCAGAGGGCTAAAGCTCTTGGGTTAGGGCCCAACCCTAGCAACAAAGACTCCTCTTTTTATATTTGTATGCTTAGTCGATTTCATAGTTGAATTGTCTTTAGCATTATTTCGTTGCAAGTAGTTGTGGATTTGATTAGTTTGCTTCCATTTGTGCTTTACTTCAGCAGTAGCTTAGAAGAGATAAAGGAACATCAAAAATCTGTCAGCAGGTGGATTTGGCCTCACTCCTTCCTTCAGGGATCATGGTTTGAGGAAAGAACCCCTATGCAGCCCCAAAAAGACAGAATTCTAGTTTCTCATGGAATTTAGGGTTGTTTGTACTTAGGCTAGCATTTGATTAGTTTGCAAGAATAGGATTTAGTATTAGTTCTTCTATATTTAGTTTTACTTAAGATCTTATCAATTTTTCATCTTATTATGCAAGTTTTCCCTCATGCATGAAGTAGGTAGCTAGCTCATGAAATTCTGTTTTCCTTAGTTAATTGAAATCCTTCTTGTTTACATGATTATGGATAAATGTCAATGGTTGATGCAGTGCAAGAGTTTTAGCAGTATATAGAGATTTAATGATCAACAACCTCATCCCAACTTCATCCATCCATGATCATTCCTTTCTTTCACTAAAACCCTCACCAATTTCATCATTTCACAAGAATACTTCTCCAAGCTTGTTGAGCAAATCCAGCCATCTCCCAACTCTGGTTTTGAGTTCTTAAGTGGTCCTAGGCACTCCTTGGCCTCATTCTATCCACCAACCACCTTCCCTAAGCCTTCCATCACCTTCAACATCCCTCCTCTTTCTCTCGGCTGTATCCTGTAGGAATATAGGGATCCAATAGGAATTCAGGACATCTTGTAGAACACATTAGGACATCCTGTAGGTTGACCTGTAGTGGCCTGTTTTGAGGCCAAATTGTGGAAAAATCCCCTAGGAAGCTAGAAAAGGACCCCTACTTGTCTCCCAAGCCTTCTAACCATTCACCATCATCCCTAAGCCACCTACCACATCACCAAAAGAAGTTAGCTTTCACACCTTCTCATGAAAAAAGATAAGAAGAAAAATAGATTTATTTTATTCATTTACATACACAGCAGCAGGATGTTTGATGTTTCAATTTTCATACCTAGGATAGTAGATTTCATATATTTTAATTTATCATTTCTTTTGAAGCAAAGCCTCTTAGTAGTTAGTTAGAAAAATGGTGTGTTTTAGCATTTGATTTCAGTCTTTTTCCTTATTGCAGTAGACAAGCTTTCCCTTAGTGTAGATTTCTCTTTTCCTCATTGGTAATCAAGCTTCTTTTGAATCAATAGAAGTCTGGTTTGAAAAACCTTAGTGGTTTATCGCCAGCTTAGCAGTGAAAAAGAGTGGACCCATCACATTTACTTGTGTATAAAACACTGTCACCTCCAAGTTTGTACGAACCTCGGGTTGATAAAGTAAAGTTGGTAGCCCCAGGAGTTGCAACATTCTTGCTGCAATACTAGTAATCATCACTTTTTGGCTTCGTTTCCAGGAAGGTGTCTGAGTAATATGTGATTATTGCTTTCTTTCTTCCATTTCTTAATCTTTACATTCTGCTATTAGTTTCATTTATGCAAAAGTAATTTAGTTTGCTTTCTTTTCCATTCTGCATTCTTTGCTTTCTTTTCCATTCTGCAAGTGAGATTTCATTCAAGCAGTTAGTTTTCATTCAGTCAGTTAGTTTCCATTCAGTTTGCAATTTCAATTTTGAAATTATTTTCAAAGCTTGAAAAAAACACAAAACAAACCAAAAACACTTCTTTCATGCCTCGTAGGAATAGGGATAACTTAGGGAAATTTCTGCCAAATACCCCCACCGCTTCAAACAACCAACCTTCCCTCTTCTTCGGTGGTTGTGAATTGGAGGAACCCTTAGGTGAACAACCAAAGATATTTGAAGAGCCTACAGGGGGAGAAGAAGAAGAAGAACCCATTCCAACTGACCCAATGGCTGAAAATAGAAATGATAGAGGAAATAGAGAAAGAGTTGAGGGTACCTTTCCCATCAGAGAAACTAATGGGGATACCAAGATGAAGAATATAAGCCCCTCTTCTCTTCCTCATTTCCATGGCCTGACCTCAAAATGTCTGCACACTTTCTTGTTTGAGCTTGATATCATATGCGGAACCTATGATTACACCAATGATGAGGAGAAGTTGAAACTATTCTCGTCCACTCTCAAGGATGCAACTTTGCGCTGGTTCATGGGTTTACCTTGGGATAGCATCACAACTTGGGATCAGATGCAACAAGCCTTCAACAACAAGTATCGAGACTACTGCAGGTCCAAAGACACTAAAGAAGAAATTTTTAGGATGACCTTAGGGCATGATGAATCCCTAGAGGATTATGAAGAAAGATTCCAGCTTAGCTACAAAAGGGCTAGGTGCACACTTGATCCTAAGTCACTGAAGCTAGTCCTGCTTAGAGGGGTAAGGGAAGATCTTCTGGATACCCTAAACCTGCTAGTAGGAGGGGACATCTACCAACTACCCTATGAAGATATCAAGATTGTCTTTAGGAACCATTCTAGGGCAGCTAGGAAAAAGGGTAGGGGTAGTCAACCTATGGTAAGTCCATCCTCTTCCAATACATCCATCAAATGTGAAATTGGAAATATGTTGGAAGATTTCAAGAGTGAGATTCTGCAAACTCTTGCCCTACAGATGAACACTATGCACATCAACAGAAAGCAGGAGGAGGAAAAGAGAGCCTTAGCCAATTTCTGCGCTATATGCACAAGGAGGCACCCTAGGAATGAATGTCAATTGAATCTGATTGAAGTCTGCTCGGTTTATGAAGAAAATCACTTCAAAGACAAGTACCTTTCTCTACCTAGACTAAAATTTGTGTATCAGGGAGTTGAAGGGGTGACTGAACAACTTTTCTACATAAATCAAAGGAGACCTCATGAGCCTTGGCCATACCAGCAGGGCATGCAAGGGCCATCTCATGCCGATTACAACCCTAACCAGACCACATCCATTTCCTATTGGGAGCTGCCTGCCCATCCTTCCTAGTCTACACCTCATCCTTGGTCCTTTGCACCTGATTACCATTCCCATCCAACCAACCAGTAATTTCAGCCATATGCTCCACCTCAGCCTCAATGGAATGCACCGCCCCAGGGGTGGAGGCCCCCATACAATAATTATCTAGCTTTATTATCTTCACCACCTACTCAACCACAAATTTTACACCCTACTCCACCTAAACAACCCTAGATGCCTGCCCAGCCAAATTCGAACCCGAACAACAAACATGCACAACAAGTATACAGTGGAGAGACATCTTATCCTTCTTATGCTGTGGAGATTCAAGAAATCAACCTGAGATCTGGGAGAGTACTCCGGGACAACCAACCTCTACCTCTACCTAGGGAGAGTGAGGAATAAAGAGAGGAAAGCCTGTCTAAAGTAAATCCTCCACCCTTTCCTGAGAGATTAACCCATCCAGTCCAACCTACCCCAGAAGAGAATGAACTTCTGGGTGAATTGAAAAATCTATGTGTCAAAATTCCACTTCTCCAAGCCATAAAGGATGTACCTATTTACAACAAGTTGATTAAGGAGAAGTGCTTCAAACATCCAGGGAGGCAAAAAAGAGACACCCCTACCATTAATGTCATTGGACAGTTGTCTGACTTAATGCTAGGGCAGGTAATTTGTCTGAAGTATTTGGACCCTGGAAGCCTTGTAGTAGATGTGCACATCAATGGCACCATTGTCCCACACACTTTGATTGATATTGGGGCTGCCATTAATGTGATGAATAAGGACACCATGCTCAAGCTCAACCTCCAGGGTTCATTGAGAAAGACCACAACAGTCTTGCAACTTGCAGACCGTTCCATAGTGACCCCTGAGGGGATTATGGAGGATGTGATGGTCTCCATTGACTCTTGGGAGTACCTTGCAGATTTCCTAGTTCTCCAGCCTAAGGCCAAGCTTACTAGTTACCCTCTCATCCTTGGGAGGCCCTGGTTAGCCACTGTCGATGCCTACATCAGTTGCAGGGCTGGAAATATGACTATAAAAAATGGGCATATGTCCAAGCAGTTAGTCCTGTACCCTCCTGCTCAGCCATCTCTAGAACATGACTTACCTTTATGGATGGAAGAGGAGGAAGAAGATGAAGTTTATTCAACCCAACTCTATACCTTAGAAACAACCATGGGAGGAGGACAACCAGATGAAGATGATTTGATTGAAAACATACTCCAAAGTCCAACTCCCAGCACCTTGTCCTTAGAGGAAGTAGTAAAGGAAACCCAGAATAACCATCAGATTGATATATGCTTAGCTGATTCAAACCCTACTCATGTCAAAACCAAGGAATTCGGCCCTGAGAGAACCTTAAAAATCAACCCATCTCTTTCTGTACACCAAGAAGAAAAGTTGTGCAACATGCTAAAGGAACATCTGGATGCCTTTGCTTGGAGTTACAAGGAAATGAAGGGAGTGCACCCCCCAGTGTGTACTCACCACATTTCTATCAAAGAAGGTTGTAAACCAGTTCGACAACCCCAAAGGAGAATGAATCCAACTCTAAAGGATATAGTCAAAGAAGAACTGCAAAAGATGTTAGATGCAGGATTCATCTACCCTATCTCAGATAGTGAGTGGGTCTCTCCTTTGGTGTTAGTTCCAAATAAAAGTGGGAAGTGGAGGATTTATGTCGATTATAGAGAGCTAAACAAAGAAACAAAGAAGGACCATTTCCCTCTACCTTTCATTGACCAAGTGCTAGATGGCCTAGCAGGGAAAAGTTTTTCTCTTTCCTAGATGGGTTCAACGGGTACAATCAAATCCAAATCAGCCCAAAAGACCAGGATAAAACCACCTTCACTTGTCCTTGGGGTACTTTCACCTATAGGGTCCTTCCTTTTGGCCTATGCAATGCCCATGCCACTTTCCAGAGAGCAGTCCTGAGTATCTTTGCCAAGCTAGTCCATGATGCAATAGAAATTTATATGGATGATTTTACACCCTATGGATGTGATTTCCAAGAGGCTCTGTCCAACTTAGGTAAGGTGCTGAACAAATGCATTGAAATGAACCTATCCCTTAGTCCCGAAAAATGTGAGTTCTTTATGACTGTAGGGACTGTTCTAGGTCATTCAATATCCCAGCAAGGACTGCAGCTGGACCCAAGAAAAATAGCCATCATCCAAAGGGTCCCACCTCCGAAAAAATAGAGAGATGTCAGAAGTTTTCTAGGTTTAGCTGGATACTATCGGAGGTTTATAAAAGACTTCAACAAGTTACCTTCTCCTTTATTTGAGTTATTGGCCTAAGACTCTGAATTTGTATGGTCAAAATGTTGTCAAGAGGCCTTGGACACCCTGAAGGACAATTTGACCGCTGCACCTATTCTCTGAGCCCCGAATTGGGCCCTTCCTTTTCATATACATGCTGATGCCTCACACAAAGCCATAGGAGCAGCTCTAGGCTAGATAGATGACAAGTTACCTTATGTCATTTACTTTATCAATAAGAATCTGTCCAAGGCCAAACTGAACTACATAGTAATCGAAAAGGAGCTCCTAGTTGTTGTGCATTCATTAAACAAATTTAGGCATTACATTACATGTTACCAAACATTTGTACATATTGGGCATCCTGCAATTAAATATTTGATGAATAAACCTAATATGAATGCCTGGATTATTAGATGGTTACTTTTATTACAGCAGTTTGATCTAACTATTGTTGATAAGCCTAGCAAGGAAAATGTTGTTGCAGATTTTTTATCCAGGTTAACTTTGCCCATGGGGGAGGAAGGAATGGTTGATGATCAATTACCAGATGAACACTTATTCACCATTTCAGTTCTCTCTCCATGGTTTGCTGACATATAAAACTATTTTGTGTCTGAAAAATTCCCACCGAATTTGTCCTCCAAAGAGAGAAGCAAGATTGTGAGGAAGAGTGCCCCATTCACTTAGATTGGGGGCAACCTCTTCAAACTAGGCTCGAATCAAATTCTGAGAATATGTGTCAGGGAGGAGGAAGTCTTTGATATCCTTCTGACATGCCATGATGGGCCTTGTGGAGGTCACTTTGCAACCAAGGGGACATCATTCAAGTTGTTACAAGCTGGTTATTATTGGCCCACTCTTCATGAGGACGTGAGAAGGTATACTAGTCAGTGTCATCGATGCCAAAGGATGGGAAAGCCTACTCCAAGGGATGAAATGCCTCTGCAACCTTAAGTGACTTTCGAGCCATTTGACAAGTGGGGAATGGACTTCATTGGACCTATTGACCCTCCATCCAAGAAAAAGTAGTACATCATTGTGTGCTCTGGCTATTTGACCAAGTGGTCTAAAACCAAGGCAATCAAAGCAGCAACAGAGGAGAAAGTGGCTAAGTTCTTAAGGGAAAATGTATTTTATAAGTTTGGGTACCCTAGAGAATTGGTCACTGATCAAGGCAACCAATTTACATCTAACATGATTGAAGACTTGTTAAGCCAGCACAAGATCAAGCATAGAACATCCACTCCCTATCACCCACAAGCTAATGGGCAAGTAGAGTTGACCAATAGAGCGCTGGAGAGCATTCTGACCAAAGTGGTTAGCAACTGCAGAAAATATTGGGCAGATATATTAGTTGAGGCCACTTGGGCCTACAATACCACATGGAAGACCACCACTAGATTCACACCCTATGATTTGGTCTGTGGGAAAAAGGCCCTGTTCTCCATTGAATTTGAGTACAATATATTGAGGATGGCAACCCAACTAGATCTAGATCTTAGCAGTCCATAAAAAGAGAGTTTGCTCCAGCTAAATGGGTTTGATAATTTTAGAATGCAGGCCCTCCTACACACAAAGGTGAATCAAATTCAGAGGAATATTTGGCATGACAATAACATCATGGACAAACAATTTCAAGAAGGTGATTGGGCTTTGTTATATGATTCCAGATATAAAGATTTTAAGGGCAAGTTAAGGACTAGATGGTTAGAGCCTTATGTCATAGAGAAATGTCATGATAATGGTTCAGTGCAGATTAGAACCATTGATGTAGAGGCCATTCCTTTACTTGTTAATGGGCACAGATTGAAGGTTTACAAGAAGCCATTGTCAAACCAAGGGTTCATTAATGGCATTAGGAAGACAGTGATGGTGGTGGAGCAAGTCTCGGCTTCTACCTCATCAATTCACTTAAAAATAAATAAATAATAATAATAATAAGGAGACTCAGATGAAAACCTCCATGAGGCACCTGAGTCCCACTGTGGGGTTGAAAACCTCTTGAGGCAGCCCAATGGTGTTAAAAAAGAAAAAGAAAAAAGAGGAATAAAAAGATCTTTAGGTGAAAACCTCTTTTGAGGTGCCCAGGGCAAGCAACTAGGATGAAAACCTCTTGGAGGCAGGCTAGCTTCTTTCAAAAAGAAAAAAACAACAAAAAAATAAAAAAATAAAAGAGAAAAGAAAAACTGTGAAAATATTTTTTGCAGGTTAGCAGGAGGATGATTATAGCAACAAGAGAGGATCAAAAGGGACCTATCCAATTCGTGTTTTTATTTCTCCATTCATTATCCCTCACCATTCCATCATCCCCTCCATTTTTCTACTCATTTAGGTGAGTTTGCAAGGGTTCTGTGTTTTCTACAGGATTCCCTATAAACCTACAAGATTCCCTGAAAACCTACAAGATGGTCATGTAGGAATTATAGTGGCTTGGGAATCCCAAAAGGAAGCAACCCTAAAGCAAGGGGATGACCTACCCATGTCAAAAAAAAAAAAATCTACTTCACCATCTCATCACCATACCTCTCTCCACCATGATCACCCATGCATTCATCCAAAAAATGGCCAGTTTCAAAAATTATAGTTAAAAAAAAAAAAGAGAAAAGAGGATGAAGACAGAGAACAAGGGGACAACACCTGAAGGCTATTTTCCTCATTCACAAATCCATAGACCCCTTCTCTACCCATGCCAACCATCCTCATGCTCTAGAAGTGGAAAATTATTAAAAAAAATTGAGGGAGAAGCAGCTACAGGACATCCTGTAGGAAATCCTGTAGCAGCCTATCCCACAAAACAAAAAATCACAGGTTGCAATCAGCTTCAAGCATGGAGATCCAGAGGTCAAAGAATCTCCTCCAGAGCTTAGTAGCAACATCAGGATCATCAACATCAACACCCAGTACCTGCACATCAAAGAAAAACATTAGAGGAAAATAAAATTAAAAAAGAGAGAGGAGAAAAACACATGCAACTAGTACACAGCAAGGACTTCATTCTTCAACAAACAACATCAAGGCATCATTACCACAGGTAAGTATCTTGCTTCCACTCTCTCGTTAGCATAATATGATCAAACATGTAAAAGTTGTGAAAGAGTTGGTTTATAAGCGAAAGGTGTCCAGTTAACTTGGCCACCTTCGCTCAGTCAACAAGGAGAAGACAATTAGTCCTTACACACGTGGCAGCAGTCAAGTCAAGGAAAAGGAGAGATGAGGTCGAAAGTGGTTAAGCTACGGATGCCTGAAATGGGATTTTATTACAAGGTGAGGAGAATGATGATGTGGTAGTGGGACCAATAGTCCAAAAATAGATATTCATACCTTGGCTGCCAGCACACCACCCCACTCAAATCACCCATATGAGGAAATAAACATTGATCCCCATGCACATTCGCATTCTTGAGGCTACACACTAGAAAATTCACTCTCGGCCCTCAAGCAGTCTACAGGAAAGGCATAATTCATTTTTTCCCTGCGCAGGAGCACCTACAGGATCCTACAGGAAATCCTACAAGATCCTACAAGAGATCCTACAGGATACATAACAACACCTACAGGATTGGTAGTGAGCAGTTCTACAAGGGAAAAACAAAGGTTGGCTTCATCAAGCAGTGATAAGGAGGTAGGCTCTATACTTTCCCACAATTTCCAAGTGAAAAGAATATAGAAAAGCCTTCTATTGTGTTGAAAAATATTGCAGTCTAGGGGAATTGTATACACAGAATTTTCATTTAAAATTCCTCATTCATTAAATTTGGTATCAGACATATACAACCCTCCATCCATTAGAGAAAATGACAGGGGGATTTAATAAGAGGGAACCCATCAACACAATGAGGATTCATCAGCACCCTCTTGTACTAGAGATATTCATAAGGCACAATTGGATGGGTTTCTTTGAGAAATTGAGGGGATATGATGATGAAGTAGCCAAAGATTTTTCTCTCTCCCTCATTCCACTGACTAGGACCCATGCCACTGTTGTGGTGAAAGGCCTCTCTATAGAACTCACCCTTGAAATCATAGGCAGAATCACCACCCTTCCTTTAGGGATGCCTTGGAGAAAGGAGGATAAGGGTAATAGCCAAATTGCAAAGAAGAAATTCTTTTTAGAAGGAGAGGAGGCAATGGAAGAAAAAAATGGAGCTAGAAGAGAAAACCTACCATACCCTTGGAATGAAATTATCTACCACCTTATTAAGTGTATCTCATGTGAAGGTAGATACAATGTGGTATATGGATACCATTGTAGGCTTCTCCAAGAGTTGAAGTTTGGAGCAGAAACACCTCCTTGAAATAGACTCAACATAACCTACTTCCTTCTTCAATCAGTGATAGATATGAGAATTAAGGTGCAGGAAGGAAACCATCAACAACTAGCCCATCATGGGTTAATTAGAATTATCATAGAAGATGCCCTCCAAAACCTCAGACTCCCTATCACATGGGCAACTTTCAGAGACATGTAGATAGAGGAAGGCATAAAAGCCCTTGAGTATGACAAGAGCCCCACTGCCAATGAAAGGGATGAAGAAGAAATAGAGAAGGATGAGGAAGAAACTGAAAAGGAGGAAGAAGAAACAGAGATGGATGAAGAGGAAATAGATGAGGAAGAAGAGAAAGAAAAGGAGAAGGAAAGTGGTGAAGAGACAGAAGAAGATGAAAAGGAGGAAACTGATGAACATAGTGAGGAACTAGAGGTAGAAGGAGAGGAGAAAGACAAATGTGAGAAGGGGAATGGAAAAGGGGATGTTAGTGTCGGCATCTTCATCCCTCCGTCAGATATCAAATCCTCTTGTTGCATTTCATATTAGGTGTCCCGCCCAGTCATTTGCATTCCATTAGGCACATGGATCATCTGACGATAGTGGCTTTCCTACAGTCTCCCTCATGTCATTTACCTGCTAGCTCATGTTTGTTCATTAAAAAGCATATACTGTCTTCTTTTTATCTTAAAGATTGCAAAGGTTGTCTTTAGGGTTTCATTGTCAATTAGGTCTAGGGTTTCATTAGGGTTTTGTCAAAAAATGTTTCAAAGTGTCCAACAAGAGAAATGGCAGCCTGTTTCTTACAAGCCCATGTAATAGGTCCTGAACCAAGAGTGAAGACATAACCGGCAGTAGACTTCCGATCATCAAGGTCACCAGCCCAATCAGAATCAGTGAAACCAACTAATAGAGGAGCTGCTTTGGCACTGTAATGAATCCCAAACTGTACTGTACCTCGAACATAACGAAGTATTCTTTTAGCTGCTTTCCAATGACTTTCACGGGGGTTTTGCATAAAACGAGCAACAAGGCCAACAGCAAAGGAAAGGTCAGGACGAGTATGGGTTAAATACAAGAGTTTTCCTACAAGTTGACGGTATAAGGTAGCATCAACTTCAGGGGAAGTACAAGAGACTGAAAGTTTGACTCTAGACTGAAAGGGAGAAGGGGCTGGCTTACAGTCTTCCATGTGAAAATGACGAAGAATATCTCAAGCATACTTGGACTGGGAAAGGGAAATACCCTCCTTGGATTGCAAGACTTGAAGACCGAGAAAATAGTGTAAGTGTCCTAAGTCTGTCATTTCAAATTTCTTTTTAAGGCTGGACTTCACATGGTTTATAAGGTTGGGATCACTACCAGTAAGAATAAGATCATCAACATAAAGAACAAGGATGATAAGAGAGTTGCCCACTTTCTTGGTGTAGACAGTATTGTCAGAATAACACCTAGAAAAGCCAGATTCTAAAAGAAAGCTATCCATTTTGGCATACCAAGCTCGAGGAGCTTGCTTGAGACCATAAAGAGATTTCTTAAGTCGACATACAAGGCTGGAGTCTATTTGGATGAAGCCAATGGGTTGTTCCATATAGATTTCTTCATGCAAGTCCCCATGCAAGAAGGCAGATTTAACATCCATCTGATGGACTTCCCATTTTAAAGAGGCAGCAAGGGAAAGAACAAGGCGGATAGAGTTCATTTTGGCAACAAGGGAGAAGGTTTCAGTGTAGTCAATGCCTTCAACCTGTGAAAAGCCCTTAGCAACAAGACGAGCTTTATGTTTATCAACTTTCCCATCTGGTCCATACTTGGTTCTGTAAAACCATTTACATCTAACAAGTTTGCGTCCCTTTGGTAGAGGAACAAGATCCCATGTATCATTTGTCAACAATGAATGATATTCTTCATTCATAACTGCTTCCCAATGTGGATGGCCTGAAGCTTCTGCAAAAGTGTCAGGATCATGATTTACTGGAGCTTGAGCCAGTAAAGAAGAGGCTCTTTCAAACTGAGAACGTGTACATCACTGATCTGTAGGATCACCGGCAAGATCACCTGCTGCATCCCGAGTAGCACGGACCCATCTTGGAAGTTGAGGATCCTGAGAAGGTGGGGGAGGATTATCATCCTCACTTTCATCATCGGAAGAAGAAATGTTTTCAAAAGTAGAAGAGATAGGAAGAGGTGGCACATCCGCCAGACTAGGCTCGCAGGCCGATTTATTTTCATCAAATTTTACATCTCTTCTAATGATAACATTTTTGGACTTAAATGGAATAAGTCTATAACCTTTTACATCTTCAGAATATCCAACAAAAGTACATTTCTCACTCTTAGGTTCTAAAGCTTTATGCTTTTCATCTGGAATATGGGCCCATGCTTCACTTCCAAAAACACGAAAGTGACTTACATCTGGTTTAATGGAACTCCAAGCTTCTTCTAGAGTGATATTCTTTAGAACCTTAGTAGGAGTGCGATTGATTATATAATTTGCACAATTAATTGCTTCAGCCCAAAAACTAAGACTGAGTCCTTTAGATTGCAGCATACAATTAGCCATTTCCTTTAAGGTGCGATTTTTCCTTTCAGCTACACCATTTTGTTGTGGAGTGTATGGAACAATATGTTGCATTTGAATTCCATTTTCGGTGCAAAAGTTGATGAATGTGTTTTTAACATATTCTCCACCATTATCAGTTCTTAGCTTAAGAATTTGATGTCCAGATTGTTTTTCAACAAAGGCTTTGAAGGCCAAAAATGTGTTAAATACTTCGCTCTTGAGTTTTAAGAAGTATACCCAAGTGCGTCTGGAGAAATCATCAATGAAAGTTAAGAAATACTTGCAGCCAGAGAAAGAAGCAACAGGAAGTGGACCACATAAATCACTGTGCACAAGCTGTAAAGGGGCTGAGGCGTGCCAAGAGGCATGTTTTTCAAAACTGTCCCGATGATGTTTTCCGAGTACACATCCGGAACAAGCACCATCTCTGAAAGATACCATAGGAAGACCTGTCACCATATTTTCTTTACATAGATGCTGAAGGGAGCGATAGTTTAAGTGACCAAATCGCTCATGCCAAAGTTTGCTCACTTCATCATTATGAGCAACAAATACTGAGGGAAGATTTGATGACCCAAAGTTGTGAAACTTATACAACCTTGTGGAATCATCAGCAATACCAGTAGCTAGAATCTGTTTAGGATCTCTTAGATCCTTGATTACAACATCATGAGGTGAAAATTCAACAATTTTACCTTCACCTGAATGAGTTATCTGATATACAGATAGAAGGTTGCAGGATAAGGTTGGAACACATAATACATCATTAAACTGACCATTGTCTAGATGAACAGTTCCAGTCCCTACAACATTAAGAGATCTATCATCACCAACATATATATTTTTGGTGTTACAATCATTTAAAGAAGAAAACATGGCTTGGTTTTTGGCCATGTGATAAGAGGCTCCAGAATCAATGAGCCACTCATGAGAAGGAGAAGAAGAAGATACATTTAATGCATAACCAGACTGAGATGATTGACAACGACATGCAGAAAGTGCCATTCCGGAAGTTGAAGTTGAAGTATGCTCCACATGGATGTTATGTTTCTTCATTGCGGCTTCCAAGGCTTCCATCTTCTTAAAGCATTTAGATTCTAAGTGGCCATCTCGATTACAAAAGTTACAATGTCTATCAGTCTTCTTCCATTTGTTTTTATTGGTCTTATCATTTTGCTGAAATGATCTTTCATTTTGAGGCTGAGTTTGCTTAGGACCCTTGTTTGGTTTAGGACCATTCTTTTTAAGATATGACTTCTTAGGATTCTTTGAATTTGGTTGCTGCTGGGCGGCTAACGCTTTCTTGGAAGAGTTTCCAAGATTAAGAAGACCAAGGTGTAAGAGTTTTTCTTGTTCTCTTATTAAGGAATCACAAAAGGAGTCAAAGGAAGGGGCCTTGTAGTCTTTTCCTTGACAAATGAAAGCTTCCCTTGTAGAATGGAAAGTGGAAACAAATACAGAGTAGGCTGGTCCCAACTTAGTAAGGATGGAATAAATAAGGTTACCATCTTCTTTCTTAACCTTAACACCTTCCAAGAGATATCTAAGGGTCTTGAATTTGGACAAGAAATCTTCAATGCAAGAAAAATTATTAAGATCCAAAGTAAGCAACTCATTTTTAAGTTGATGGGCTCTAATTTCATTTTTAATCCCAAAAACTTTAGCGATTTTTTCCAATGCTTCATGAGGAGTCTCAAGTTCTGCAATATGGAATCTAAGATCAGGAGAAATAGACATCCCTATCAAACCACATGCTTGATCTTGTCTATTTTCCCATTTTGCAGCCTTGTCTTCATCTTTTGGTTTCTTCTCTTGGTCTGTGGCTATTCTGTAGAGACCTTTACTTCTAAGTAAATCTTCCATGTAGGCTATCCATTGGAAGTAGTTAGTGCTGTCAAGAATGACTTGGCATGGACTTTCCATTTTTAAAAACACTGAAGCTGAAGATGCTGAAAGTAAGTCTTTCAATGGATAGATCTCGAAAAATTAGGCTATTTTAAAAAAAACGGCTCTGAAAAAGGCTTCCGGATGAAGAAGTTATGGCTTTTTGAAAAAAATTTGTTGAAGTTGCCGGCAAAGTGCGCGAATGTGCGGGAATGAAAAAATCCGCCCCCACAAAATGGAGACTTGAACCCAAGACCTCTACTCTCTTAAAATAGCTTTGAACCAATTGATCTATACAAAAAATTTGAGAGAGAGAGAGAGAGAGAGAGCCTTGAGAAAGCTCTTTTTCCCTACAAAACACAAAACACAAAACCCAACACGAATATGCAAAGAAAAACGAACCTTGCGGCTCGAAGTTAGCTTTAGCCAAAAAACTAGATATTTTTAAAAAATGAACCTTGCGGCTCAAAGCTAGCTTTAGCCGAAAAACTAAATATTTTTCTCAATGTTTCTGATTTTCCGAGATCACACTAAGGTGCAGGGAAAAGAGCATACGCATGAGAAAAATCCTTCCTTTCTGTTTCTGATTTGCCCAGATCGCACAGAGTCGCAGGGCAAAGAGCATACGTAGAAATGAAAGGTATAGATCCGGTTAAAAAAAAGGGCTAAATAAATCAAAACCGAAATAAGCAGAGAGAAAATAACAGTAAACTGCAAAAACACTGTATACCTCCCGATCTGAAAAATGACGCAGCTAGGGCTACCAGAAACCTTTTCGCGTGAAACGAAAGGGGTTCCTCACTAGAACAGATGCTCCGAACGCAACAGAGTAGTCCTCTCGGCCCGAAAGCAGTCAGAAACAGCAGATCTAGGAAACGACAGCCGCATGCAGTTCTACCGGCTTCAGAACACCAAAAAGACACCGCTCACAACCAGATCACAGATCAATACACCAGTATTTTTGACGTGGTTAAAACCCTCAAAGAGGGAAACAGTCCACGGCCTGCGCCAATGTGGCTACTACAGGCAATTTATTAATCAAAGAATGAAAATTTACATAAGCTTCTCTCATGCACGGATTACCTGAACAATGACCCTCCATGCGCTTTAAATAGAACTCATGGACCAATCGGGTGTCAAGCCACGGATCAAGTGTCGGTAATACCGAGGAGAGAGTGAACCGTCGGATCACTACATATCGTGACCGTCGGATTGTAAGTTACAAAATGTACAACGGTAAAGAAACACACTTTACCTAACTCTATACCTAACTCTACACTAGACCAAGTTGAACTTAACTATATCCTGTAGGTTTTAACCCTGTACAGAAATTACCTGCATACGAATTCTTAAACAAAGAAAATAAACAATGCGAGAGCATAACCCATAAAACACATATGCACAGAGATTTTTCCCTGGATCCCAAAACCGGGACTACCAGCATGATTTTTCATTATGTTCCTTTCAATGTTACAATACATATTTATACATGCCGAAGCATCCAATACCATGGACCGAAAAACCATCGCGTCCAATACCATGTGCGAAAATCATGCACAAAACCATAGGTAGGTTCGCCCAACCTAATATAGGGTCCAAAAAAAAATTTCCCGGGGCGCTACCCCGGACCCCGTAGAGGGGGGCTACCCGCCCCCCTCAAACCCCCCAGACAGGGGGGGCTGCCGCCCCCCCTATGACCCCCCCGCTGCGCAATCGGCGCAACAAATATAACACAACCCAACATATCCTATGTGTCGGAATATCCTAACAATAACAACCAGCAGGCCATGAGGAGGTCTCAGCATCAATAAATTTCATTATCATGTGTTTGAAAATGTTTTTTTCCTCAAAACTCTATTTTGAGGAAAAAACAGAGTATTTTGCCTTTATTGTACAAAAATCATGAAATTTTGTTTTCTTCATTGTATATCACTCCATCTGCACCCTGGTTTCTTTCCTTAGCCCCAATAGTTACAACACCTTCAAAACAAGCAAATCTCAGGTCATTTAGTTCATCACAAAGCTCAAATGAAGTGAAAAAGTCCAAAAAACAGAGTTTGAAAATAAAGTCATTTTCAAAACATTATGAAAGTGGGTTTTGCAAAATTAAAATTTAAAAGCTCCATGTATAAATCATGTCTCTAAATGTTTAAAGCTCATTTGCACTCCAAGAGCAAAGAGGAAGCAAGGAAAAGTGATTTTGGTGAGAAAGTGAGAAATTTCGGTGAAAATCGCTCCAAGTTGCTGGGCGCAGCGCACGGGCATGAGGCGCCACGCATAGAGAATCAGGCGTGGCGCATAGAGGAAAAATTGCCAGTTTGACCAAGTTTTGCTCTGTTTTTCACCCAGCTTTGTCTAGCCTAATGGCAAATTTGTGATGTAATTTGATGAACCTTGATGGATCATGATGTAAATATGTTAAATTTTCACTTGTAGAGGTAGATTCATCAGTTTAAAGGTTGTTTGAAACTGAATGAATCAGTTCCCTTGTTTCTAGAGGCATGTTGTTTTGTTGCCTAGTTTCTAGTTCTCAGTTTAGAATCAGTTGGATCAACTCCTAAACATGTTTTCTCGACCCCTAGAGGCAAGGATGAGCTATGTTTGTCTATATTATGTTTTTTCTCAGTCATTAGCAGGGTTGGACTCTTGAAAAAGAAAACAACTTCATTGTACACTCATATTTTCATTTTTTGCTAAGGAATTGAGACCAGGATTTGCAGCACTCTTTGGGATTCATGTGGCAATTTGTCTTGGTACATGCTTCTCTTTGTAATTTTGAATTTGCTTATATGTCATCTATGTCATTCTCTATCTTCTTTCTTCTGAACTAAACAAACAAGAGTGTAAGTAGAATCCATTGAAAGTGCAGTGCTCTACTTGAAGTTTGCTTTAGTTATTTGATGTTTTCAGCTGTTTGGGGAGGATCCATGGTTTCTCTTGCCCTCTTCAACACCTCACCTATCTTTTCCTTCCATCTCATTCGATTTTAAGTGCCAAAAACAATTTCCTACCTTGCCCCATTGAGATCTCTACAAGACTAAGCCTCAATCCCCGCACCCAAAATCTATCTTCCCATCTGAGCCAACCAAAAACCATTTTATCAAATCAAACTCTCTCGCACTTATACCTAGCCTAAGATCAGTATTTCAATTAGTCATCTCAAGCCCTCATCGATCATTATTTGCTGAGACTGACCCGAAGAGATCCCTCTCCTGACCTGGTAGGGCTAGCTACCAGGCTGAGCGTGGTTTGATGTTGGCCATGGATCCTACCTTTTCAGCCTAAGGTAAATCTAGGCACTAATAGGGGAGATAGAAGACAAGGAAGAATCACCTAGGGTATCCCCAGAACCCACTGAGAAAGAGGCAACAACTGCCCTCACTACCCTTAGTACCCCTATCAAACAAGAAGGGAAGAGACAGAGACAAACTCCATTGTACTTTAGGACAAGGATAAGGCAAGGAAAACCTCAAAATCCCACCAAGGTTCCGATTTTCATTGAATACTGATCAAAACAATAGGAAAAGGTAGCTCCTCTTATGAAAAATCAAGGAGAAGGATCATCGGGACAACACTCTCGCAAGTCTCCTATCACTTATTTTAGGAGGCCTGTCACTAGATCTGCCTCATCCAAAGGAAAAGGCCTCCTACAGGATACATAGAAGGACCTACAGGAAGCAGAGGCAATCCTACAGGAAACTCTGCTAAACATATAGGAAAACCATAAATTGGACAAAGAAGGGAGTATGTAGCAAGAAACAAAAAAGGAGGATCCAGAGCTGAGGGAACCTAGTCCTCAACCTAGCCTTGACTCCTACTATAGGTTCATTGAAGGGGGTAGGGTCATTCCATAGAAATTTTCCATCCCATTATTCTTTGAGATTGAGAAAGAAAGGGCAAGAACACATAGATGGATGCAAATTTCCAAATCCAAAGGAGTGGAGGACATAGGTCACATGGAAGTGAAAGTAAAGGAGATGGGAAGAGAATTGAGCAGCCTGGGGGATAGAGAGGAAATGATGAAATCTCAGTTGGAGGAAGAAAATGCATGGTTAAGAGGACAACTACAATAGAGAGAGAATCAATTGGCATCCATGGCCAGTCTAGCCTTAGCGGCAATCTAGTGCAAGATGCAAACTAAGTCCTATGCATTGTATCTTAAGGAACAATGGATGCAGTTCCAAATCAAGACTTTAGCGCAGAGAGGCACTATGCCATTCCAGGATTGTAGATGATTCATTAATCTTTGTGATCAAATCACATTAGAGGATAGGGCTAAAATGTCTAAGTTCTACCTACATAACTTAGCCTTAACATATCTGAATGTGTGGGACCCTAATTCAAAACTAGGGAACTTACAATTGATGGCTTTGGCATCATGGATGAACCATGAGGAAGCAAGGGCTACAGAAATGAAGAAAATAATGGAAAGGGAAGAAATATAACCTCTCATGATAAGAGTTGAGCAGTCAAATCCAGTGGCTATCATCAACACCCATAACTTGATTACAAATGACCCTCAACTTGCACCTAGGTATCTTTCTGCCCAAGAGCAAGAAATCACACACTTTGAGGACATGTTTAGGTTGTTAGGGGATGAAAACATGGAAGCTTTCCAAAGGAGATGGAACACTCTGCCCTAAAGCTTGAAAATAAGAGAGTACCATTCTCCTCAGAGAATGAGAGAAGCACTGAAGATGACACCCATGAACAAGCAAGCTCTCCAAAGACTCAAAGTCAATTGGATTAGCTTGAGACTCAGCCCACCACTGCTCTTAGGAATGTTGGAAGGAAGGAAGGAAGAGGAAGAAAGAAAGCAGTGGGAGGAGATAGAAAGGAAGGCAGGATTCTATGCACATGAAGAGGAAACTACAACAGAAGCATGGGATGTCAGGGAGGCCACTAGAGCAATGAAGGACATGGATATTGATTGAGTTGATCAGAGGATGAGCAAAACTTTCAGTAGGGGGGTGATGATGAGCCTTATCATTGGGTAATTATATGGACCTTAATCCACCTCCTAGCTTATTCAAATCAACTCTTCTCATAATTTATTACATATTTTGATTGTATTTTGCTTAATGAGATGAGTCAAAGTGAGATATTATACCTAGTGGACTAATATGCATTGATTGCAAGTTTTTGAGAGAAAATCATGGAAATTTTGGCTAATTAAGGGCTGAAACTCAAATGAGACAAGGAGGATATATTGTAGGAGGTAGATCCTCCTCATTTACTCCTCACTCATTCGAATATTCCTCCATCAATCACACTAGCTCGAAGTACAAGAAACCAAGTCATGGAGATCAAAAGGCAACCGAGTAAGTGACAGTCAAAGAGCTAGTTTGTCTCGAGTTTGGGAGCCAAGCCTTCCTATATTTAAGGAAGTCATTGGAGGCTTCAGTTGTATAAACAAGGAGGCCTAGAGCCTCATTAGGATTCAAATTTTTGCTATAAAAACACTAGCCATTTTCGAGTTCAAGACTTGTGGAAGACATTGTTATGTAAT
The DNA here is from genome assembly GCA_031772625.1 of Pinus tabuliformis. Classification (NCBI taxonomy): domain Eukaryota; kingdom Viridiplantae; phylum Streptophyta; class Pinopsida; order Pinales; family Pinaceae; genus Pinus; species Pinus tabuliformis. The sequence continues at coordinate 243,067,510 of CM062815.1, forward strand.
TTTATGTTTTGATAATGAGAATGAGAATTTCCTTGATCCAACACTGAGTTGACTTAGAGGGCTGAAGCTCTTGGGTGAGGTCCCAACCCTAGTAGCAAAGGCTCATCTTCTTGTATTTGTATTCTTAGTTGATTTCATAGTTGAATTGTCTTTAGCATTATTTCATTGCAAGTAGTTGTGGATTTGATTAGATTGCTTCCATTTGTGCTTTAATTCAGCAGTAGCTTAGAAGAGATAAAGGAACATCAAAAAAATTTCAGCAGGTGGATTTGGCCTCACTTCTTCCTTCAAGGATCATGGTTTGAGGAAAGAACCCCTATATAGCCCCAAAAAGACAGAATTCTAGTTTCTCATGGAATTTAGGGTTTTCTGTACTTAGGCCAGCATTTGATTAGTTTGAAAGAATAGGATTGTTGTGGAGGTAAATCCTCTCTGCGGACAGAGACGATCCCTACTAGCCCAGACCGGGTCTAGCAACAATCAAACAATGCTATCACGCAAGTTCCTAATTGAAAATCAAAAGTGGATGATGAGAACCTACTTGGATTCCAACGCTAATATTCGTAGAAGAGACGTCGCCCTCGTTCCTTTGCCTCGGCCGGTCACGATCCCCACGATCTCCGTGATTAGACACCTGCACATGCAAAGAACAACACAAATACAAGCATAAAATCCAATGGATGCAACTATATATCAGTCAAAAAAGATATAACTCAACATCAATATAAGACAATGAGAGTGGAACCATAATGATAGTCATCTATTATTGATAAATAACAAAGAAGAATACAACCATTGTTCTGACGTCAAATCCTCCTTTGGCTGGGTAGTCAGCTACACAAGTCTTGCAAAGCTTGTTGGGATGGGGAACAAGCCTCTCTCTCTTGGGTGACAAGAATCTCCTCACTTAGATTTGGCCTTATGGGTGCAAAGAAGGCTCTTGCAGCTTCAAACTCTTGAACTCCTGGAATTCTCCCTATCACTAGCACTCTGCTGGAACTGGAACTACTGACTATTATGACTAACTTGCTCAAGGCATAGAGGCAAGCTTTTATAGATAGAGAAGAAAGAGATAGGATCAACCACATTATTCATGGGATTGGCTTTATCACTTGGAAACTTCCATGAAAGGTGGCAAACCACTTTCCCTTCTATGGAGATTCGAAGCCAAACCATCCTAGCTCAACATAGATTCAGTTGGTGAATGGGTTGAAGAGAACCTTCGGGAGCTTATTGGTTAAAAACTTTACTCAATTCAGTTGGCGCGAGTGCGACTCTAAGACAGAGCGCCAATGGCGCGCCCTTTTTAGAGGATTTCCCTCATTGGCGCGGGCAGTGAACTGTGGACCCGCGCTAATGCAAAAAGAGTTGTTTTCATGAGTATTTTGCAGGAGATGTCTTCAGGGCATATGAAGCTCATACTTAGAGGAATATGATGCAAGTGATTTCAGGTCATGTCACTTCTCACAGGTCCCGGAATGAGTCCTCCAGTGTACGGGTGAGGGGTAACAGGGACGGTGACAAACGGTGACAAATTGTTGTGTAACAGATGCCCCCTAAAGCATGAGGCCCGAGAGAGAGAGGGGTGAAATGCTTTACAAGAACATGCGTGACTGAAAACACGGCCGCCAGAGAACCTGCGTCAAGAAGTACAACTAATATCTCAAGTACATGATGTATGTGGTATGGGCACAGCCATCCATAAGAGAATATATAATAATCTAGATCCAAGGCATGGACGCAGCCATCCAGAGAGGATCGAAAAGTAGACTCAGGCATGGTCGCAGCCATCCAGTGAATGAGTCATGTAATAATCATAATAAGCCACAAATCGCAGCCTGGATTCCAATAGACAAAATCCAGGGTCTTGCGCTCCATCTCGACCCGAACAGAGTACAAGTTCAAGCATGTGAATGCATGAGTTGAAGTCGAACATGCATGAACATCGTCTGATTACCAGTCAATGATGAAAACTGTTAACAGACGCGAGAGGTACCACCAATAATGACAATGGCCCTCAAGGTACTACAGGTACAATCTACGGCATGTGAATCAATGAGCTGGCGTCGAACACCCGTAGAATCATTTGATCGTAGGCCGATGATGAAAACCTCTTGTCGAACACGAAGAACCTGCCATTGAGGCATGCAGGCTCCAAGGCACCGAAGGGAGTCTCTAGATCAGCTTCCTGGATAATGAGTTGAAGTCGACAGGAAGTGACCTTGATCAAAGGTGGGCCATAGTGTTTCCCACATCATTGACATGAGACAAAGGAAATATGTTGTGGTGATTCAGAATTATGTGAGGTATCAGAGGGAGGTTGTAATTCTGCAGAGGTCAACTTCTCTTGAACATATCGGCGGCACGATAGTGGACTTGGCAGTATTTGACATGAAATGAGCAAAGGTCATGGTGACAAGGCAATGAGCAGATGAGAGGTCAAATAGGATCACCCAAACCCATGGAGGCTAGTGTAAAACAAGATGAGATGTTCCCACCCAGACACGAATTCAGACTAGTTCCATGTTCAAGAGCGACATACTGCCGACACGACAATAATTATGGGTCCCTTTTCCCCACCAATGCTGGCGAGTACCCCAGTTATTTTTATCAACAAGCTTGACGGGGATAGCATATGCTTGTGAGCATCATTTTGACGGAATCTGATGTCATTAGGTTTTAACGAGTCTGACAAAGGAAGATCTCGACGTCTTTTCATGTTTAGACAGTTTGAAAAGACAGCAGAAAAGTAAACTCTAGGGGGGTCATTTTTCATAAAGTTGTGTCTCTCGAGCCCGAAAAAGTATAAAACAATGCTCGAAAGAACTGCCCGACCATTACGATCGAGGAGTACTTTTCATGAGTAGTGATTTCAACCTGAAAAAGTAAAAAAGCGATCGAAATCACGTCATTTCGTAACCATTAACGAGCCTGAAACGACAAAGGCCCGACAATCTTTTCATCTTTACACGGTTGGAAAAGAGTTTAAAGACGACCGCCTCTTATTTACGTTTAACGAGTCAAGAGGAATAACTCGGCAATATTTTCATCTTTAAACGGTCAGAAAAGAGCTAAAAGCAGACCTCCATTTTTATTCTCTTTAACGAGTCAAAAAGGGAAAAGTACTCGGTAATCTTTTCATCTTTTACGAGTCTGAAAAGAGCTTAAAGGAGACTCGTCCTAGAGGAATGAGTGGTATAAAGGGTAGCAACTGGTTCCGGCAATGGTGGAACTGCTCAAAACATGTGATGGTCAAGAGGCTGGCTAATAAAACCACTCATCGTTGCGGTTCCTCGGGAAAGGATAAATAACCAAGTGAAAGCATATGATCGGCCAAAGAGATGGCGACGATGGAATGAAACAACCAAGGCTCATCTAGCAGAATTTAGCGGATAAAAATGGCAATCACGAGATGTAAATTGGGTATGGGTTCATTTTTACACAAGCTTGAACCATGGAGAACTTTGCTTGGATTTTGTTTCATGTTTACACAAGCTTGAAACGAAAAACTATGCTTGTTATAAGTTCGCATGCCCCCAACATAATGACGCAAAATGAGGTACATGCCCCCCAAGCTTCATTGCATTCAACAAAGTGGATGGAATGAAGGTTCACTCTCGAGATCGATGAAAGACTCGACTTGTATTTTACGAGATCTTAATCAAAAGACTTGATTTGGAAAGGGAGTTGTTTCATTTTTTAATGAGGTTGACACAGTAAAAGAACTATCCTCATAACCCTTGTTTCATTTTTTAACGAGCTTGACACAAGATCAGGAACTATGCTCCGACCAAGCCTAGTTTCATTTTTTAAGGAGCTTGACATAGGAAAGGAACTATGCTCCGCCCGAACTTCATCATAATGAATAGAAAGTTGGGGCTTCCAAGATTTCCACTCCCGGTGGAAGGGAAACATCTTGGAAGTCAGGGCCCAATGCCCCCAGGACACTATGCACGATGGCGGCATCACTGGATCCAGGCATGGGATAGGTGGCCACGTAGTTGATCTGTGGTGGGGTAGATGCAACTGGTGGATGAAAACTAGGAGGGGATGACAATGGCGCAGGAGGCATCGGAGGACTAACGAATGACACTTGATCGATAGTCACAATTCTTCCATCGTACGGAAAGCAAACCACACGGAAAAGTGAAGAAACGAGGGCCCCCATGGCATAAACATAGTCGCGACCAAGGAGAAGACTAAAGTCTAAAACACCTTGGGTAACCAAGACGTCTATATAGACGGTTTTGCCTCCCAAAGTAATAGGGAACTTCGGGAGAACTCCTAGAGATGGACAGGCTCCTCCGTCGAAGGCCAACAGATTCTGAGTGACTGGCCCAAGCTTCAGGGAACCTAAAGCTTGCCAAGTAGTGTATGGCATAAGACTGACAGACGCCCCTTCATCCAAAACAGTGCCAGGTACTGCCTTAGCACAGGCATGTACTGTGATCTGGAAAGGCATATGGGATGGAAGGCGACCGGCGATCAGGCGATTCCAATCAAAGGAAGCGACCAGACTACTTGGTGGGGGAATCGTATGATTGCCCCCATGTGCTAAAGGAACCGAAGGAGAACCTTCGGGAGCAGCTGGGTTAGGAGAGTCATTTCGGGACTCAGGAGAATCTGAAGAGACGAGAAGAACATGGGTGTGATTCTCTTCCGAAACAGAGTGAGCGAGCGGCGGACTCGAGTCGACACTCTTTCCGACCAATGGTTGGTCTGGAACAGGCTGGGGACAGCCGGGTTCGGGAAGAGGGGCCTGGACAAGAGAAGAATTTGAAGCAATCTCTTTGTTAGCAGGGGGACGATCTGCAGCTGCAGAGAGACGTTGATAACCAACGGGAAGTTGGGGTGAAGGAGCTGTAAGACTTTCCAAGACAACGGAGGCTTTATCCATGAGTGGACAAAGGTGAAGGGGATGATTGCCTTCACAAAGTCTACAGGGGATTCGAATCTTCCCTTTTCCCTTACCATTCCCAACTGACAAGGTAGCATCGTCGTGAGCTCCAAAGGATGATGAGGGGCAGACCGGATCGCGAGACCATACTTCTAGTACCCTGGGAATGCCAGGACAATCGCGAAGAAGATGGTCCTCCTTGCATAATCGACAAGGAAACTTCACCTTTCGTGGAGGAGCGGAAGGTGGCCCGACATCAGGTGTTCTCGGAGTAAGAGTTGTACTTCTAGCCACTCCCTTGGGAGCCTTCTTCTTCTTCGTCTTCTTCTTCTTCTTCTTAGCCACCGGGTTACTTGAATCGATACTTTCACCAGGCGAAGTGGAAGATGAGGATGTAGAAGTGGGCGTAGAAGGCGAGAGATCCACCTTAGAATAAACATGATGTTGTTCAGGTGGAGGGATGGATTGACTAGACGGTGAGACGGCAGGGAGCAAAGAGGTTGAGAACAACCAAACCGGCAACCCAACAGTTAACCCTGGGAGGGACAATGTTGCCATATAAGGAGCACCAACATTTCCAAAAGGAGCGAAATGACCAGGTTTCCCGTCAGAGGGGGTCCCTGGGTTGGTGAACCCCGGAAAAGTTGCGATCGAGAACGAAAAGAAGCCTGCTCAAGCTAACGCAAATAAGATCTAATCAGGTAATGTTAATCGTGGCCAAATAAATTTTAAGGCGCAAGGACACAACTTGACCTTTTCATGTTTTAAGAGTCGAGAAAAGGACAAAAAGATGACTCTAGTCTCCTTCGAATGTTTAGTGAGCCTGAAGTGACAAATGCTCAGATGAGCCTTTTCGTTTAAGGAGTCTGAAAAGGATCAAAAGTGACTACTCTGGAGAGCTAGGCAAAAAGGTTTACCAAACAAATCCGTAAAACTGCATATACACCTTGGCAGTCATATGAAAACCAAGGACTTCCCGTACGGCAGTCAATCTTCCCGAATGTTGTGTTCGGTGCGTTACGGCTTGTAAGGCGGCAGACACGACTTCCTGTGGATCAAGGATGATAACCTAGTGGGGTCTCCCCATATACTCGACGGTACGTGGGAGCTCAAGTCCGTGCTAGACAACTTGTTGCGTCACAGAAGGAGGAATCACCCAACCTTAAGTGAAACAAAATTGACTAGGTTTAACGACGTCGGAGCACGTCTCTAGCCTAGACCTCTAAACAATGAGCGTTATGTTCCAATGCGTTTTTAAGTTCATTCAGTTTATTTTATGGTTGATCTTTGATTAGGTTTCAATTTCCAAGTCCTACCGTATGTAATCTCTCACAATTCCCTAAATGCAAGCTATATGCCAAAGAATATCATTTCGTTCAATGAACACTAACTACGAGAGAGTTGAGAATTTTTCAATCAGACAAAATGACCACAAACAATCAAGAACCACTCTAATGTAGCTAATGGCAATAAATGAAACTTTTTTTGTTTTTTAAGATCACTAATCAATGAAAAGCTCTAATTTCCATTAACTAATTCAACGCAAAAGAGACTTGTTCGTTTTCTTTTCAATGGCAAAGTGCACTAAACAAATTTTGAGAGATAATAACACTGAGCAAAAAAGACAAATTTCACTCAATGAGAACACAATCAAATCCCCAAAACACCAAGACAGTCCTTCAAACCAAGAAGAAAGCACAAAGACCTCTATGAGCTATGTGATCTAAGCCCAAACGAAGCCAAGCGAAACCCAAGCGAAAAGAAGATAATCACTCGAATAACGCAATAAAAAGTTTAACAATCACTGAACAAGTGCAAGAGAGTAACCAAAAAGTTGACTGGACAAACAGAAGACCAAAACTCCTAAGGAAGGCTCGATGCACAAATCCACTAGATGCCCTAGGGCTAAAATGTGAAATCGGTGGAAAATGGCAAACACCCAAAGTATGCAAATGTAATCTATGCACACTTTTCATTCATATCCTGAAAATGAGAATTCTAATTATGCAAGTGTGATCTACGCAAGAGAATTCTCAAACACACGATGATTCTAATGTAATCTAAGAACCAATCAAGTGCAAATCAAGAAAAACGGGTGTGAGTTCCAAAGATCATAAACTAAAAACACTCAAAGGCGATTAACACTCATACACAATTTAGCCCCCCCCCCCCGGCGAATGAGGGGGAATTTTTTTTGCAAAAACAAAAGCAAAAAGATGCAAAATTGTGAAAAGACTGAGACAAACCTCCAAGTAATGATCAAAGGAAATCAAATTAATAATTTGCCAAAAAAAACTCAAAACCAGTCAAACAAGACTCTGACACACTCAAGTGATTCAAAAAGGTGTAGCTAAACAAAAAAACCCAAGCTTGGAAGGCTGCAAACAAGCAAACTGGAAAAGTTCACAGGCCTGGGGCGACTGTCAGGCGGAAAACTAGCGCCAATTGAGGATTGGCGCGGGCTGTACACTAGCAAGTGGCACCAATTGGCGCAACTGTCATGCAAAAAAGAGCGCCAATCAAGTTTGCTAGTTTAAAAATAAAAACAAGTAGTCCAAGGCTTGGTCGACAGTATCCAGGCAGACCAGGAAGCAAGAGACGGCAAGAAATCTAACCCAGAAAGCTATCTAAGCAATCAAACGAGAGAACCAAAGAGACAAGACTCCCCAGTGGAGTCACCAAATTTGTTGTGGAGGTAAATCCTCTCTGCGGATAGAGACGATCCCTACTAGCCCAGACTGGGTCTAGCAACAATCAAACAATGCTATCACGCAAGTTCCTAATTGAAAATCAAAAGTGGATGATGAGAACCTACTTGGATTCCAACGCTAATATTCGTAGAAGAGACGTCGCCCTCGTTCCTTTGCCTCGGCTGGTCATGATCCCCACGATCTCCGTGATTAGACACCTGCACATGCAAAGAACAACACAAATACAAGCATAAAATCCAATGGATTCAACTATATATCAGTCAGAAAAGATATAACTCAACATCAATATAAGACAATGAGAGTGGAACCATAATGTTAGTCATCTATTATTGATAAATAACAAAGAAGAATACAACCATTATTATGACGTCAAATCCTCCTTTGGCTGGGTAGTCAGCTACACAAGTCTTGCAAAGCTTGTTGGGATGGGGAACAAGCCTCTCTCTCTTGGGTGACAAGAATCTCCTCACTTAGATTTGGATTTATGGGTGCAAAGAAGGCTCTTGCAGCTTCAAACTCTTGAACTCCTGGAATTCTCCCTATCACTAGCACTCTGCTAGAACTAGAACTACTAACTATTATGACTAGCTTGCTCAAGGCATAGAGGCAAGCTTTTATAGATAGAGAAGAAAGAGATAGGATCAACCACATTATTCATGGGATTGGCTTTATCACTTGGAAACTTCCATGAAAGGTGGCAAACCACTTTCCCTTCTATGGAGATTCGAAGCCGAACCATCCTAGCTCAACATAGATTCGGTTGGTGAATGGGTTGAAGAGAACCTTCGGGAGCTTGTTGGTTAAAAACTTTACTCAATTCGGTTGGCGCGAGTGCAACTCTGAGACAGAGCGCCAATGGCGCGCCCTTTTTAGAGGATTTCCCTCATTGGCGCGGGCAGTGAACTGTGGACCCGCGCTAATGCAAAAAGAGCTGTTTTCATGAGTATTTTGCAGGAGATGTCTTCAGGGCATATGAAGCTCATACTTAGAGGAATATGATGCAAGTGATTTCAGGTCATGTCACTTCTCACAGGTCCCGGAATGAGTCCTCCAGTGTACGAGTGAGGGGTAACAGGGACGGTGACAAACGGTGACAAATTGTTGTGTAACAAGGATTTAGTTATCAGTTCTTCTATCTTCAGTTTTACTTCAGATCTCATCAAGGTTTCAGCTTATTCTGCAATTTTTCCCTCATGCATGAAGTAGGCAGCTAGCTCATGAAATCATATTTTCCTTAGTTAATTGAAATCCTTCTTGTTTACATAATTTATGGATAACTGTCAATGGTTGATGCAATGCAAGAGTTTCAGTAGTACATAGAGATTTCATGATCAACAACCTCATCCCAACTTCATCCATCCATGATCATTCCTTTCTTTCACTAAAACCCTCACTAATTTCATCATTTCACAAGAATACTTCTCCAAGCTTGTTGAGAAAATCCAGCCATCTCCAACCTCTGGTTTTGAGTTCTAAAGCGGTTCTAGGCACTCCCTAGCCTCATTCCATCCACCAACCAGCTTCCCTAAGCCTTCAATCACCTTCAACATCCCTCCTTTTTCTCTCAGTTGTATCTTATAGGAATACAAGGGATCCTGTAGGAATTCAAGACATCTTATAGAACGCATTAGGACATCCTGTAGTGGCTTGTTTTGAGGCCGAATTGTGGAAAATCCCCTGGGAAGTTAGAAAAGGACCCCTACTTATCTCCCAAGCCTTCTAAACATTCACCATCATCCCTAAGCCACCTTCCACATCACCCAAAGAAGTTAGCTTTCACACTTTTTCATGAAAAAGGACAAGAAGAAAAAAAAAGTTATTTTATTCATCTACATACATAGCAGTAGAATGTTTGATGTTTCAATTTGCATACCTAGGATACTAGGATTGCATACATGTTAACTTAGCATTTATTTTGAAGCAAAGCCTCTTAACAGTTAGTTAGAAAAATGGTGTGTTTTAGCATTTGATTTCAGTCTTTTTCCTTACTGTAGTAAACAAGCTTTCCTTTAGTGTAGATTTCTCTTTTCCTCATTGGTAATCAAGCTTTTTCTGAATCAATAGAAGTTTGGTTTGAAAAACCTTAGTGGTCTATTTCCAGCTTAGCAGTGACAAAGAGCAGACCCATCACATTTACTTGTGTATACAAAACTGTCACCTCCAAGTTTGTACGAACCCCGGGTTGATAAAGTAAATTTGGTAGCCCCAAGAGTTACAACATTCTTGCTGTAATATTGGTGCTCATCACCTCCCGTAAACTACACATTATGCCTCCCAGCTAAGTTTTTCCCTTGTAATTGTCACTGTTGTCTCGGATTGCTCAAATATTCCTCCTAGTGACATCTGCGCAGTTTGTCCCAATATTGCTCTGGAGCCTCGCATCCCAGCCTGAGCTGTGCTCTACGTAGTTTCAATGCCATATCCCTCTCCCAATAACCTGCACCGAAACGGAAAACAATGCATCATGTTAGACTAGGAGATTTCTCTATTTCATGTCGTCTCGTCATGATTGATTGCAAGAAAAGGTACATTGATTAAACATGGCACGACAACAAACGCGATGGAAAAGGAGCCCATGCTTCAAGACTTACTCGCAGTTGAATGAACACATGAAGCACATCGAGCATGGAGTGAAAGGGACACATGCACCATCAAGCAAAAACCAAGACCATTGAAGACCCCGTGCACTTTGCCATGCAGAGTTGAATACATGTTACATTGAGAACACACCATTACTCAGCAGCACAACATCTCGGCGCGGAAACCATAATCAACCAGTACATGTTAGCAGTGTCATGTCGAATTGTGTCATGAGTTGTCTCGACCACATCATCACTATGGGCCATACTTGTTGTAATCAATGTAATGTAAAGTGGAAGTCCAAGAGACCCACATTTGAAGTTGAAGAGTCATGTAAATTTGAAAAGTCATAGGAAGTCAAACAATCATGAGGGAAGTCGAAGAGTCACAAGGGTCAATGGTTCCCCTTTGGCTATATATACCCCCTTGTTGTACGAGCAAAGGACTTTTCACCTTGGCTCCTCCCGCATAGCCTTGAGAGTTTGTAGTCTTTTCTTTGAGGAGTGAGCAATGGCTCCAATGTCCCACTACTGGGACTAGTAATGTATGGTGTACATATGTGTCTTGGATATTTTTCTTAATTTAGAGGCATGTCTCAGGCCAACACATTTTCACACATGTTTTGTATCCATTGTAAGACTATTCTTTAAACGTTTGTAATGCATTTTTTCTTACCCTATACTAAGAGAGTTGAACTACTTTGGTTATTTTAGTACTCATATTATTGAAGACGTGTTGTATTGTTTATCACTGTTGTCCCATCCATGTGGACTAATCTACCGGATATTAGACAAACCATCCTTGTGTTTTCTTGTTTTTAACGACCGTCACCCCCGTGTGGACTACTCCGTTGGATGATGTACATGTTTCCCCTTCAAATTTGGTTTTCATGACTGTCACATCTGTTATGTACTATTCTGCTGGATGTTGGACATATCCTTGATGTTGTTCCCATGTGTTTCTTCCTAGGTTGGGGCTATTCCCTCTCAGGGGTTAAATTTGACGCCCGTCTGCCCGTATTTTGCAATTTTATCCGTAAAATACGTTTTAATTTAAAACCTCCACGTCATGCGTAACTTGCCATTCAATTTCAAAAACGTCATATTGACGGGCATGTTTAAAAATTAAAAGTTTAAAAAAAAAATTATAATTTTTTTTATATATATTTAATATGGTGTGAATAGTAAAGTTAGAAATTTATAATCTTCAGAGTCCAGACTCGCGCGGGGGCAACTTGCAGTCGTACTCACTCCCTTGAATTCACAAAAACATGATCATCCACATGCTTACTAAATCCTCAGGCCAAGATTTTGTATTCAATTCGCATTCAATTCAGGATTTTGTATTCAATTCGCATTCAATTCACAATCGAGTTTATCGCTTGAGCATTTACAATGAAACTTACCACAGGCTCCGAGTAGATATCTTTTCATTCTAGTTGACTTGGTTGTGTAGGAATTCATCAGGTGAAAGAAACAGTGGAGAATTTCCTTAAAACTTGGTTGCGCTGGAATTCCGGAACCAAACAATCAGTCATATAATAAAAGAGATGTCACTGATGGTGACGGTTTTTGGCAGAAAAGAAAAACGACTGTGCTACAGCTTTCCTGGCATCGAATTTCCTTGTCATGTCATCGGGACTGCGCGGTACTGCCAAGAGGGATAACCTATGAATAAATATTTTCAGATCTTTCTACAAAATGGATTTCCCATGCTTACAAAATATTTTGGGAATTTCCCAGAGATCTTTCTACAAAATGGGTTTCCAAGTTCCAACGCTTAAAATATTTTGGGAATTTCCCAGGTTTTCTTCATATTTCCACGGCGTTTAAACGAAAAACTTCGGGTAAGCGTGCTCAGTTGCCGCTGACAATGAAAAGTCCCAGCTCTCAGTTGGATTTTCATTAAAAAAATACAATTTTTGGAATGTATGCCAGGGCCCGAGTCGTCAACTATACATATCTTTTGTGCCAGCGACGCTACACAGAATTAAAACCAACATCAACCCCAACAGCGTTCGCGTTCTCGTCGTGTGTCGGTAGATTTTTGTTGAGTTTTCAGAGTCTGTCATCAGTTTATATACATCTCCGTGGCGGAAGAGCAGTGCCCAACTTAAATTTTGCGTTGCCAGGTTTTTGAAATCCCTCCCTCTCTCTGTACAAATAAAAACTACATTGTTATAGTTGGTAATTTCTTGAAGTGATTCATGGATGATATAATTGTATGGTGTCAAATTTTACATAATATTGAGTAAACAAATTAGGAATTCAAATGTGAATTAGTGGAAGACATAAATTGAGAAGAAAAAATTACAAACTAAGCACAATATCATAAAATGGCCAGCCTATCGATAAAACATCCAGAAATTGATATAGGTGATAAAACTTACATTGGATAAAACCTAGTTGAGAACTTAATCAGTTTCTGACCTCCCGGGGTGCCTCTAAACAAAATATTGACAAAAACCTGAACCACTATTATGAGACTCGATTGCTCAGGTTGAAAGCTCTGATCTCTGTGCGAACTCCACCGAATAGCCGGAGTTGTGTGTATCGGGCCGCTTGCATTTCTGTCAAAGTTCTATGCTATTAACTACCGCCACACTCCTTAGTGGGCACTTCATTCTATTCAATTTAGGAGTGTGGGAGAATCAACAAATTCACCAGTTACAACAGTCACTTGAAATTTGATTGCCCTCTCTGCAGTCCGGTCCAAGTTCTGTCCATATATTTGACTGTTGGGTTTCGTATTGAATGAATGTTTGAGTATTGGGTTTTGTATTGGAAAGTGGGTATCACAGGATTTTGCTATGATTGAATTTTGAGTAAAGGGTTTACACCTATGAATTTTGTGTAGTAAGTCTTTTATATGTTTGAAATTTAAGTAGAGTTTGATGCATTGAATCCATTGGTCTTTAGTGGGATATTAAAGCAGCTGAATTCTGAGTAGTGGGTTATGTAAAAAATTGAGCTTTGTTTTGTATTTGTTGTAAAAAATTGGATTGGACTTTTATATGTTTTTGAAATTTCAGTAGAGCTTGATGCATTGAATCCATTTGTCTTTAGTGGGATATTAAAGCAGCTGAGTAGTGGGTTATGTAAAAAATTGAGCTTTGTTTTGTATTTATTGTAAAAAATTGGACTAGACTTTTATATGTTTGAAATTTCAGTAGAGCTTGATGCACTGAATCCATTTGTCTTTAGTGGGATATTAAACCAGCTGAATTCTGAGTAGTGGGTTATTTAAAAAATTGAGCTTTGTTTTGTGTTTGTTGTAAAAAATTGCACTGACTTTCAACAGTGGTTTGTGAGTAAATAGCATTAGACTATTGGGTTTTGTCCGAAATGAGGTTGAACACAACTTCTTGTCTGCAAAGTCAGTTGTTGGGGGAGCCACCAAAAGGGTTGTTGTATCCAACTCAGAAATTATGCACATTATGTTTTTGGTTGAAAATTATTTCACAACTATTGTTCTTTTATTGTACAATTTGAAATTAGATAAAACTTGTACAAATAAATTTTAAAAGTCATATGATGGGCAGTTTAAAAATAAAAACGTCATAAAAAAATTCCTTGACGGGTAGGGTCACCCGTCAAATTTAACCCCTGTTCCCTCTCATCAAGAAGCTCACTTCACCTCCCCCTTTTGGCAGTAACAGAACCTTGACACAAATTTACATTAAGCACTCACTAGGCATACTCACCTTGCTTTCTTGAAGTTACAAGCATAACACTCTCATGTACTGAACATAAAGAGATAAGGAAAGTCTCTAAGATAATGGAAACCGGGCCATCGTACCAGATGGGACTCCTACACCAAACGGTGTGAGGTATAGTTGGGACTTCATACCGAGGAGATCCCCTAAATGTTGGTGGGTCCAGCACCGTAAACAAGTCGATAATGCAAAATTCATTAGTTTCTCCTTTTCTAGGTGATAAATTGGATCATCGAATAAATAAATCATTCCTATGTTATTGAGAAGGATTCCATGGGTTTTATTCTAATGGTATTGATAACCTTTGACAAAATAAAAAAATGATCAACCATTTTTCATTTATTTTTTAACTAGAAAGTTGGTTGTAGATAGTATCAAGAACGTGCATGCAAATACTAGCAAGAACTTGTGACTTTCAAAGGGCCAATACATCTAGAGAAACTCCCATCAATGATCATAGAGGGGAACCAATGTTAGGGGTATTTCTACCCCTCTAGAATCATCACAACATACCAATATTAATCAATCCATTTGTCATTTATTAATTACATAAAACAAAAAGGGATAAAGGGTTTAAACCCTAGGTTTTAATTCCCAACACATGGATGTGTTATTTTCTAATCGATGATGTTGAAATTTTCCTTATGTCATAATCTAAATGCGCTAATAATTGGCCCTCTTTTTTCTTTGTTTAAAATAACAGAAAGGGAAATCAACATTTTTGGCCTAAAATCTAGCAACAATCATTTTAGAATGATGGACTTACAAATATCGGATGTTAAAATTGCATAATTTAGTTGTAGTAGAGTTATTTAGGGTGCCAAATCCTTTTCTACAATAAAATATCAATTTTATTAAGATCTAAAATTGAAAAAATTGTTAAATATTCCTCAATGAATTTCTGCAAGAACAAGCTAGAAAATGCGAAGGAAAAAAAAAAAAAAAAAAACTAGGATGTTTACCTTCATATTTCTTTCTAATTTATCTATGTTTCAACTATTTCTATTACATGACACTATAGTGGTTACATAGAAGAGTCATTTTCATAGTTTTGTTTGATAATTACATAGAAGATTTATATTCCTAGGATGTAATAATTCATCACAAATTCAATTTATGATTTCCTTATTAAATGCTTCTTATAAATAGGTTAAAATGGGATAGGTGTTACTAGTCAGAAGTAGGTTAAAATGGATCATTCTAGTTTACTAATTTTTTCTCTTATTTCAACCAATTTTGATTAATCAAATTTCCATTTGACTTATTTTTATTGCTTAATGAATAATGAACCATAATGTGAGAGGATATTTTCACTTTTATTTGGATTCACTCATAAAGTGTGGGTAGAAAAGTTTGAGATACCTTACTTTTCTGTGAGATTCACCTCATGCCATATGCCCCATTTGATTTCTTTGTCTATTTCAACTAAGGTCCTTGCTGACAAATAATTCACTTCCTTGCCTAGTTGATAGACACTATCCTAGCCATGAATGATTAAATGATATTTCATTGACTTATCATACAACTTTTTCTACTGTTAGAGTTATCCTTTGTAATTTGAACTTAAGTTTCATATGATAGATAGTATTCATGGAACCCATAGTTGGAAAATTTCTAGCTATGTATTGAAAAGAGTGAATGCAAAGGTAACAATTGACATTGACTTCAACATTGCATTGAATTTACCCTAATTGGTAAAAAGGAAAAAAAATTGGAAGTGCTTCATATTTATAAGTGCACCAAACTTGTGTGCTAACAAGACACCCACAATTTTACTCGAGTGCTTCCCATATAGGCATCTTGTATAAATGAAATACAATAGAACCAGACATCAACAAGGATAATCATAAGCCCATAGAAACAACAATGACACCTCCATTCCCTATGATTGAAGGATAAAACACATCCCTACCTATTGTTTGGGGCAATTACCATTTTCCCTTATCTAGACAACCTCTATGCATTGCATCTCCAACAATCACATTGCTAACATTTACAACTTGGAGATGACTATCCTAGAAAGTATTCACAAAAATAATGCAGATAATCAATAGACTTCAATCCATTACAGTAAGTGGACATTCACTACAATCAGTGAAAAAGAGAAACCTCTCTAGTGGTCCTTAGCCTATGAAATCTAGATCGTAATCTCATCAAAAAATACAATGCATAAAGTAATAAAGTGACAAACAAAGTAATGGTTTGCAAGAAATATTTAATTGAGAACTCAAAACATTTGAGAACACAACGTACAACCCGAGTATATTAAAATTGCATATTTTTAGATAAAATTTAAGAGGCCTATGGCTTCACATATTGAGGCTTCGTAACCTACCAACACTGAAGCACAAGAAAAAAAAATGATGCATCATGAGATTTTACAATATTTAAAACATAACATGGATAAAATTTTGAAACAATGCATACTTTGAAAATTAGGATGTACTCATGAAAGTTCTCACAAATATTGATGAAACTTTTTGTCATTTTACAACACTTTGAGAGATTCATTGAGGGGAAATGTGCATAGTTCAAAGTAGTTTTAGTATGATTTACAATAATTGGTTCAATATTATTACTTAGGTAATGTTACATAATTTTTACCTACTTACAAAGAACATTACTAAAATTTAATTGCATGTCCTTCATGTAATTATTTGACTAATGTGATTTTTAACTTACCTAAACAAACAAACTTACGAATCTCGACATTGTAACTATTATCTGTGATAGATTATCTGATTTTTTTTCTTCTCAATTTTAGATGCAATGAAATCATGCATTATGATTTTATTGTGGGTATTGTATCATTGAATCACATACTCTGTAATGACCCCAAACATTTGGCATATATGTAATTGTGATTTTGGTTTTTTTGGTTAAAACATAAGCATTGCCCTAGTTTTTCTACACTCATGTCATTACTGCAAATGTTTCATGGTTTTGTTATATTAGAATAAATGATGTGTTTTTCTTGGGATTCCTTATAATGGTCTAAATATGGTCATAATTAAAGTCATAATTGTGATTACATATGTGAATATTACAAACGTAGTGAAATTCATAATTACAATTATATGTGTGAGTAGCATTAATGTTAAAGTTGACACATACATCTTTGAAAGTTATTATAAACATATTTATAATTATATGTGTGTGAGTAGAATTAATGTTATTATAAAGTTGAAATATAAACCTATAAAGGTTATTATAAATGCATTACAAAAAAAAATCTAAATAAAATAAAATACATTTAAGTGACATGTAAGGTAGGTGAGGGAAGACCCTAACTAACTGCAAAAGCCCTAACTGATTGGAGGCCAAATCCAAACAATAGAAGAAGAGGAGGAGCATAGCTGAGAAGGAAATGAGAGAAAAATATTAAATAAGGAAGATAGAAAATGAACGTTATGCAGAGAAAATGAAGAGAATTTGAAGGGAAACACCATGAGTACGTTGCAGTAGGAAAAAAGTGCAATCAAACTTGGTCATTTTCTCTATACGGTAACCAAGGTAAGGGAAACTTGGATAACAAGAATAATTGAGGACACAAACCAATAATTTTTCCTAGTGAGTTATTGCAATATTGCTCAGTTCTACGTACAAATTGTATGAGTTATTCTTCATTGCTTGCACATTAAATGGCAGTACAACACTTGCTCCCTTTTTATGATTTAATAAGATTACTATGTAAATACGAATAGGGTGGAATTTGATTTATGAACCTTGAACTAAGAGAGGATGGATGCTTTCACCTCTCTAATCCCTCATTGGTTGGTGGGTGTAAGTGATTTACCTCTGGAATCCATTGACTGGCCTAAATTAAGTGTGAGTGGAGGCTCTTACCTCTGGAAAACCTAGACTAGCCTGTAAGAATGTTTTAAAGTTAGAAGAGTGGAGGTGGGTTAGACCTCTGGAATCCTTGATATACCTGGTTGTGTGGTCATTGGGACTGTCAAGGCAGGGGGTGTTATCCTCCATAATGTCCCAAGGTTGGGAAAGGAGATCGACGGAGGTAACCTCAAACCACTTAGGGTTCAGAAGCTAGCCCTGGTTATCCAGAGAGGGCTCTCTCTATGAGCTCACAACCAATTATGACTGGAGTGGGAAAAATATATTAGGCTAGATATGTTCAGCTCTAGGTTTTGAAATTTAGGGTTTTGCTGGATCAGGAGTCAAAATCAATGAACTAGGTCAGGTCTCAAGGGTTCAGTTGCAAGAGATATAAAGGAGTAGGGTAGGTATTCCTTTGTGATACAATGGGGTTTTGACTTATGATTTAAAGATTTCTCAAGGAAAAAGGGGTTTTAGATGGAATGAGGGGATTTATGAGGGGAGGTTGAGGGAGTTATATGAAGTATGAATGGGGATGTTGGAACAAGATGAAATCTCCTTGAACACATTTTTTCCTCTAATTACTACTCCCATAGTGATTAACCATAAGTGATGTCATGACTCTTTTTGACCATTTTGATGACTTGACCTATTGATGACATCTAATGGAGTATGAAACCGACCATGAGATGAGACTGAGATGGTGATCAAGACATTTACTGATGACTGATCATAATGAATGATGACACGACCAAAATGGCACTGGACCATGAAATGGAGGGATACCTAGACATACTAACCAGTGATCAAATTTTATTTGAAAATATAACAATTTGACCTAATAACCCTATCAATAACTTTGAAAGAGTACATTTGATCACAGGTGACTGGCAGGACTGGCAAACGCTAACATTGGCTCCAGCTGGGGATGGTAGCTCCTTTAGGAGGTGAAAAGAACATCGTAGACCAAGTAGCCCGATCCATTGGGCATGTAGTCCAAAACAAAAATACTAAAATCAAAACTGAAAACTAACAAACTGAACTAACTTCAACAATAAAAAACAAATTGAACCTTTCAAACCAATAGTTGGTCAAAGAAGCCTTATGGCCTTCTCCTCGGGCTTCAAGTTCCCATGATAGCTACTTCACACTCTGACAGGAAAGTAAACTAGTATGTACAATGATAATGAAAATTTTCAGAAATTCATAAAGTAAGGTAGTGCTTGAGAAGCCTACCATTAATTGCTCCCCCTGAATAATCTTGTCCATCCATTTCCTTTAACAGATAGCCATTCTTGCCTCTCAAAGCTGAGATTCTATATGGCCCTTTCCACGGATTTTCAAACTTACCATGCTTGCCCTTCTCTTCATTCCGTGCATCCCAATGAAGAACTATATCCCCCATGTTGAAATCATCTGCTTTAGTCTTGCAATCATAAATATTATTTATACTTTCCTGAAGTTTAGAAGTATTCCGAAATACTTCCTCCTTGGTTTACTACAAATGAATCATCTGATTTATTCTTCGTTGCACATCATTTGGTTCACTACCAACTTCCTGCAAAATCTTCATGACTGGGACAACAAGAGAAGTAGGAAAGACAGTATCAATCCCATACACCAACTGAAAAGGTGACATACCTATGGATTTTTTGTTACTTACTCTGTCCGCCCATAAAACATTGATAAAAATTTTATGCCAATCTTCTTGCTGACCTCCAACATCTTCTTGATTATATTGACCAATGATTTATTGGAAGATTCAGCCAATCCATTACCTTGTGGGTAATAAGCAATTGAATGCCCCAATGTGATATGATACTTTTCACAGAATTCCATCATCTTTTTTGACTTGAAGGCAACAACATTATCGGTGATTATCTTCTGCGGGCAACCAAATATTGACAAGATATTAGATTCAATGAATTGAATGACTACCGAATCAATAGCTTGCCTATTTAGGATAACCTCAATCCATTTTGTAAAGTAATTTGTGGTTGTTAGGATCCATTTGTGTTGGGCTGAAGATGAAGGATGTATCTCCCCAATAAAATCAATACCCCACTACTGAAATGGTGCCGAGACTGAAATGGGTTGGAATGGAAATGCTAGCAGTTTCCTTTTTCCCTGAAAAATCTGACATTCATGACAACTCATGACAATTTTATATACGTCGGCAAAAAGAGTCGGCTAATAAAAACCAACCCTCAAAATTTTGTTGGTTGTGGTTTTCTAGAAGAGGTGACTACTACAATCTCCCTTGTGAAAGTCACTCATCACTTCTTTCGCCTTACTTTCGACAAGACAATTCAACAACACACGACCCGGATCCTTCCAAAATAAGACACCATCGAGGATGCAGTATTTTGAAGCTTTTAATTTCAATGATCCACTCTTACTTCTTGGCACTTTCAGCAAAGGATTCAAATGCTGGAGTGCATAGACAATAATAGATTTGAGACTTCTGTGATCTGCATTTTGTGTGGTTTTATCTACCGGATTCATCGCATTTTACTATTTTGTGTATCGACGTTTCGAACCATCCTCTGTGGTTCATCATTAGGATTAGATATGTGAAGAAGTCAGAGAATGATGTGTAATAAATAGAGGATATGGTAGGGATGGTAGTGTGAAGAGCCGACAGGTTTGATAATGGTGTGGTTTTAATTAATTTAATTTAATTTTTAATTGATTACATCGATGATACCTGTACTGGCAAGTTTTCCACTTCTTCTTCAGAGAGGGCAACAATTAGATTGATATCCAATGTGTGAAAGTTAGGTTCACCCATGAGCTTTGCCAAACCTTGTCCCTTGATCAAATTTGTCGGTTTTATCTCCAGATCATATTCTAGCATCGCTGCGATCCATTTTCCCCGCCTACCTTCTGGATCTATCTGCATGAGAACATCCTTCACTACTGCAGTTGGAACATAAGCCAGAATGTGTGAATGAAGAATGTATACCCAAAAGTCCTTTAGAGCTTTCACCAAGGCTAAAGCTTGTTTCTCAATAATGTTATACTTTAGCACTGCATCTCTTATAGTTCGACTGAAAAAGGCTATGGGTTGTTCAGTTTTTTGGTCCTTTTTCTGCATTAGGACAATAGCCAAAGTGTGCTCGGAAGCAAATGAAAATATGATGAAATCTAAAGTATAATTAGGGTTGATCAAGGTGGGAGCACAAGACAATCAAAACTTAACTGCATTGAATTATTTCTTTGCATATTTTGACCATCTTACCTCATTGTCCTTCTTCATCATATTAGTCATTTCTCTCAAGTGTTCAACAAGGTTGGGGGTTAATCTCCTCAAAAAATTGATTTTTCCATTAAAATATTGAATCTCTTTTTTGTTTCTTGGGAAATCTAACTGTTGGATTGCTTCAACTCTTGTGGGGTCAATGCGAATACCATATTTTGAAATAATGTGCCCCAACAGTTTTCCCTCCTCCATGGAAAATAAGCTCTTCTTTGGATTCAGTGAAATGCCAAATTTCCTACATCTCTGAAAAAAATCCTTAGATGATGCAAATGCTCTTCATCAGATTTGGAAAAAACTATAAGGTCATCCAAGTAAATAACTAGAAATACATCTTTTTCATTGGCGAAAGCAATATCCATTGCTCGTTGAAATGTAGTCCCTGCATTATTCAACCCAAATGGAATCTTGGTGTACATAAAATTACCCCACGGTGTCATAAAGGTTGTTTTCAATTGATCATCTTCATGCACCAAAATTTGGTTGTATCCAGAGTATCCATCAAGAAGTGACATCCTTGAAGCCCCAACTACCCTTTGCAAAATATGGTCCATCTTTGGAAGAGGATAATTGTCCTTCAAGGACACTTTGTTCAAATTCCTGAAATCAATACAAAGACGAATCTCCCCTGTCTTTTTCCTTACTGACACAATATTTGACATCCATTCAGAAAAACGAATAGGAACTATGATACCAACTTTGTAAAGTCTATTTACCTCTTTCTCAATGGATGGCAACAATTTGGGATTAATCCTCCTTAGCTTCTGGCGAAATGGCTTCTGATTAGGCTTGACTGGTATAGTATGTTGGATGATGTTCTTGTCATACACCTTTAGATCTGAATAGTCCCAAGAAAATACATCAGAAAATTTAGCCATTAAAGCAATGTATTTACCTTTCATCTCAAGGGATAGAGACTTTGACAACTTGACCATTTTTGGCTTGTCAGTTGTGCCAATGTTTATATTTTCAACACCTTTTCCTGTGGGGACCATTGTTGGATTTTTGGTGACATCATCGCGATCAAATAACTCTACCATGGGTGCGAGACCTCTTGGAATGTTATTGTCTTTCAGCTGCAATACTTCAACTTCGGTGGCCTAAATTTTCTGATCATTCTCATACACATCATCAATATGGGAATGCAATGTTGGGTCTTGAAAATGTCATTCATTTCCATTACACTTTCATTATTATGTCCATTATATCACCTCCATTTCACTACTATGTCACTACATTCATCCCACTTTCATTATCATTGGGCCACCTTTATGTTTTTCCAAACTTTATTAACTCTTAGCCTTTTTAAGTGAATTTGTGGTTAAAAATTAGAAAATAATGTACATATGCTTATACCTAACAAGTGGGTTGAGATTGTTGACATGTGTAGGTCAAAAGGAGGCTTCTAGAAGACCTTTACGTAACACCCTAAGGCCAAATTCGAATTTGAGTGGAGAGAATCATGGGATCATGAGGATATGTGTCACATCTCCTAATTGTATTGAAACTCTAAGAAGACATGTGTCTTATCAGTTCCTATTTTGATTAGGACTCTAGAGGTAGAGGGAGAGATTCATGGACTCTCATTAATGAGATGGCTTCTCATCTTTTTGTATAAATAGGAGATCTCTCTCCTTCATTTGTTAGTTGTTAGCTTAGCTTGGCTTTTTAGTTCTTTAGCTTGGAGTTCGTAGTTCTTCCTTGATGGCTTTGGAAATCTTTGGAGAGCTTTGTTGTACTTTGTAATTTTGAAGAATTTGAATAAAGCTTTGATGTTCTCAACATGGAAGGAGATGTGAAGTAGCTGTCATGGAGAAAATTAGAATGTAAGGTAGAGCAGATTTTGCTTTGTAGTTTTGCTTTGATTTCATTCAAGTATGTCATTTTACTGCTTTCAAGTTTGATAGTTTAGATTTTCCATTCATGCAATTTTAATTCATACAAGTGTGTTCAACCAGTTGATTGTAGATTAGTTTTTCTTTACATGTTCTTGAATTTGCTTATTAGTTTTTGCTCGAGCTTTTTAATGTAGTTTTTGCATCAAGTAGTGATCTGAGACTTGCTTCCTCTGCTAAACTTTAGTTTTTAATTCCAGTTGTTATGTTTTTATTTCAGTGAGATTTGTTTGCTACTATTAGCTAGTTTAGATATCAAGTTCTTCATGTTATTTGACGTTATCTCCGGTGCCATGGCTTAACCCCGTTTTAGAAGTTAATTGGCGAGCTATCGGATTGTAGGTAAAGTAATTTTATTTTGCTTTCATTAGTCTGCAAATAGATAGTTTAAATGTCATTCTTTCATGCCATATGACGTTATTTCCAGTGTCTTTAGCTTAACCCCGTTTTAGAAGTTAATTGACGAAATATTGGAATTATGGATGAAATCAGTGACTAGTTTCCAGCTTCTTTATTTTTGGTTTTGAGTGTAGTAGTTTAGATTTTATTTTTGTAATTAGATGGACAGCAGAGACAGTAACCTCATTTTCAGTACTTCATCTTTAGCTTGATTTATGTAGTTGCATGTTTACACTTTTGTTCAAGTTCTGATTTTATAGATAGCATGTTTTGAGATCTTTGAAGTGCTAAGTTTGGAAATTATCATAAGAAGCATAAACCTTGTCTTCAATTATACATCCACACTTGATCTTTAAAAGCATTCTTAAAACTTTAAACTAGGATTTCCATTGCATTAGAATACTTTAGGAGACCAACAAAAACAAAACCCCAAAACAACATAAACTATAAAACAACAAAGTAAGAAAAAGGGTTAACTAAGCACATATGGTGCACCACACTTCATCAGTTTACAATACCCGAATTGATAATTTATGTAGAGCAATTTAAGACGTTAAATTGACTAGACATGCAAGAATTCATCCTCCATTTGCAAAAAATTATTAATTTTCTTATCATCCTAAAACACCTGCCAATATCTTAGATTGTCAAAGACAATTGGACAATGCTTGACATGAATTGAAAACTTCTTATTAGAGTGGACATCTTAAACATTCTTGCTACAGTGGCAAGGGAATCAACCATAAAATTTTGACTTCTAGGAATCAAAGACAATGTATATTTTGAAAAAAAATTGAGAATATCAAGGACAACATTTCGATAAGCTTGCATCCTTGGATGCTTGGCCTGGTACTCCCATTTTACCTATTTAATCACCAACTTAGAGTCATCGTAAACTGAAATCTTGTTTGCTCCCATTTTTTTGAGAATTTTAAGGTCTGAAATCAATGCTTCGTACTCTGCCTCATTATTTGAGAAATCAGAAGCCAACTTATATGAGCTTAATATTACATTGCAATGGAATTTACCTGATTGAAGAAATGGACCATGAATCCACATGCCAATCCCATTTCCTTCCTTTTCTAATGCTCCATCAAACTGCAGGGTCCAAAGACCATCTTCTTCATCAGAAAAATGAAATTTAGAGGGTTGATTTATTTTACTTGTTGGAGGATGACCCATTGTCTCGACAATTTCTATTTCTTGCACTGATTCAACAGTATTTTCAGGTGAACTTTCCAGTTTCAAACAATCTACATCCTGTTTCTCTTTTTCTGCAATCAAATCCTTATGTACACTACTTATAACTTCTGAAATTTCAACAATCTGACTGTCATCATCTACTGAACTCATATCATTATACAAAATAAAGGACTCTACGTCGGTATGTACAACATGGGTAGGATGATTATTAGGTCTCTCTTTGCTACTAATCATAAACTTCATCTTTTTCTCTCGGTATAGTTTTCTAAGCTTCCCAAACACTAGTATAGTAGCATAAGAGAAATCAAGTTGTAGGGTTCCTTTCAACTTTGCTCCCCAAGATCGAGAGAGAAACATGTTAAACCATGGAGGAATATAAACAACAACCACATCCATCAACACATTCTTGGCCAGAATCTGGTCTAGAGACACTACCAAGTCTTTGATAAGACTAAGACACTTCACTCTTCTTGAATCAAAAGAATAGAGATCATGACATGGTCAGGTGATATCTAATCCCATTTTTTCCATAATAGCTTTAGGCATAAGGTTGTGTGAGGCCCCAAAATCTAACATGGCATTATGATTGATAAAATCATGTAGTTTTAGACTAAGGTAGAATGGTGGGACTTCACTATCTTCTGGACTCCCATCTACGGTTGGACCAAACAAATTTGCAGGGTCATCATCAATGACATTAACCATATCTGACATCTGATATACCTTTAACATCTTGGCAATCTGAAACTTATATTTAGCATTCTTGACTAGTTTAATTAGAGGGATAGAAAACTTCAACTTAGAAATTTCATTCTCTAAGCTAAACAAGTTAGATTGCTTCTCTACCTCTTTTGAAGTGGTATCCTACTTTTCAGGTTGTCCCTTGGTATAAGAATCCTTTCTCTAACCTTTACTTTGATTCTCCTTATCCTTCCTTGCATTGCTAGTAGAGGCTTCATTGGTCTTGTACCGACTTAGAATAACAACCTCCTTTTCTTTGTTTTGATCGACAGGGTTTGTTTCTTTGTCTTGCGCATCTCTCTCAGCACTTTTCCTCTTCTGATTCAATGTAAGAAGCACATTTCTGCTCCTCAAATTGTACTATTTTTTCATATGGATGAGAGAATTCTGATAACCCTTTTGGTATTCTTTGGTTTGTACTTCCCATACATCATCATTTGAGAGGACAAGTTGCTGATCACTTGGTGCAAAAGAATCCTGAGAGAATTGATCTTCCTCAATTAGAAAAATAGGTAGTTGATCATGTTGATCCTCCTCAAAGAAATGGTTTTCTTCAGCAATATCTTCTTCTTCTTCTGCCAAACCTTGAGTGTAATTTTGCTGAAACGGGGTTCTAATTAGCTGTTGTCCCTGAGGATCTTTATTCTTCTGCTCTTTCTGCTTATTTATGAATTGTGACTATTACTGACCCCTATAATTTGGATTCCTTATTGAAGGCTCTACCTGTCGATCTGCAATAGTCATTCTCTCCATCTTTCTTTCCATCGGAGAGAATGACTATTGCAGCCATCGAAAGAAGAGGAGGACTCCTCCTTTATGGTAGCTTTCTTCTCCGACTTTATTTTGGATTTCTTAATCAGCAAATTAGCTTCAACACTCACTGCATTTCTCTACATGTCTTCTAAGGTGGCAGGGTTTCTCTCCCTAAGCTGATAAGCCATGTTCGAGTCAAAGGCATCAGGATAGTGGAGGAGTGCTAAACCAGGGGGAGGTTTCATGTCATTAGGGATAGAATTGTACACCTTATTGAATCTAGTTGTGAACTCCTGCACTGTTTCATTTGGATTTCTCTTCATGGATTTTTATTCAACCAAAATCTGTAATGGATTCTTCTTTTCTTCCCATTGGGCTAAAAACAAGTATGTCAGCTACTGAGAGTTGTTGATGGAACTAGCTGCCAAACCACGAAACCACTTCTTAACCTCTCCAAAAAATATTTATGCTATAATTCTCATTTTAGCATCCTCATCATCAACCTCTTCGAGATCGATGAAATCCACCAATTTGTCAACATGTTATTGAGCTGTGATTTCTAAAGTTCCATCAAAAAGAGGAAGCCTTTGGCCATAGTTTTGAGGTAGGGTAGCAAGTTGACCAGGTAATGCTAGAGGGGAAAACCTTGCTATGACTGCTGGAGGAAGTTGTACGAGAACTACAACTGGTTGTGTTGATGGGGATGATCATATCAATGGAGTTGGTGGTGATGGATTATCAATGAAATATGAAATGGCTAATGTATTTGGAGGTATGGTAGAGGAAGTAGCAGCAGACATATTCTCAAGTTGATATTGAATGTAGGCCTTTTCGGTGGTGATCTGAAGCTAGTCAGCTAGACTTTGGAGCTTATTAAAGTTTGACCAAAGCTCATGATCAGATTTAGAAAATAGGGATTTAGAAGAAGGAAGGTAAGAATCAAACTTGATAGGGTCAAATACTACCTCTGAAAGGAAATATTCAGACTTTGATTGGAAAAGAGATAGCTCAAATTGGATATCAAAAGAAATATCTTCGACAGTAAACAATTGATCAAACAAAGAAGTAGTTCTTACCAATTTACAAGATCCACTTTTGGGAAGAGGATATTTGAGTTTCCTTAGCAGTTTCTACGGATCATCAACAACAGGAGGTGGATTTGGGTCAAGGTTTGACCTCATGTGTCTTTTAGGAGCCAGAATTTTACACCTTAACTTGATTTGATTTAGATCATCCTTCTTCAAGTACTAGAACCTATCACCCACAGGACCAGTCTTGAATGCACTTGCAAAACTAATCCCAAGGAAGATATATCACTTGTTTCCTAGGCAACGGCGCCAAAAATTTATCCTCCACAATGTCCCAAGGTTGAGAAAGGAGGTCGACGGAGGTAACCTCAAACCACTTAGGGTTCAACATCTAGCCCTGTTAAACCAGATAGGGCTCTCTCTATGATCTCACAACCAATGATGACTGAATTGGGAAAAAGATATTAGGCTAGATATGTTCAACTCTAGGGTTTTGAAATTTAGAGTTTTGATGGATCAGGAGTCAAATCAAGGAACTAGGTCAGGTCTCAACGATTCAATTGCAAGAGATATAAAGGAGCAAGGTAGGTATGCCTTTGGGATACATTAGGGTTTTGCCTTAGGATTTAAGGATTTCTCAAGGAAAAAGGGCTTTTAGATGGAATGAGGGGATTTATGAGGGAAGGTTGAGGGAGTTATATGAAGTATGAATGGGGATGTTGGAACAAATGAAATATCCTTTGTTGTTGGGAAAAGTATCCATTCGGAATGCCCCTCTCCCACTCTAAGGTGTGATAGTGCCTTAGCAACAAACAAGGAAAACTACTTGAGTATTCTTCTTTATGAAATGTAAATGAGGAGAAAGGATGTAACTAACCTGTGTCTTTCACTAGTTTGTCGATCCAATCTCTCCTCTCTTCAATAGCTCCCAGCTCCCTGCTCCCTTACCGGCCCAGCTTCACCGAATTCCTGCAAGATCACAAGAGAGAGAAACTACACGAAGATATAGATATACATTCATAAAAAACTCAGGATCAGATTAAGCTAAACATGCAAATATAACAAAAACATCATTGATATACAGCATGTAGGAGAAACTCAAATAGTTTATTGATATGAGAATAAAGTCCAAGAGGAGATACAACCAAGTGAGTCTCGATCTAGCATCTACCTCCCAGCAAAGGAATCCCTTCCTCTCCTCCAACAAAGCATAAATCACCCAATGTACTAATCTCAATCTCAAACCAACAGCAATTCTCTGCAAAGTACAAAATTCCAGCCTCCAACCTCTGGATCTCTGGGATGAGAGATCTATATATAGATATTTGCAGAGGTGTGAGTCAGCTCTGGGTTTTTGATTAGTGTCTTCTCTCTAATAGTTCTTGATGCCACTTGGATATCTCATTGATCTCTTACTCATCCTTGGGCGATTTTGAGAGGCAAGTGTCCCATGAGAAGTTTCTGGAAGATTCCATGATCATCCACCTCGTTGAATGACTCTGCCACTTGTCATTTCCCGCTCAACGCACCTGGGTAGTGCATTCAAGTGCGTTGCAACGCACCTAGACAGTGTATTTGGGTGCTTTGCAACGCAGGCAGCTAGTGGAGCTTCTGAATTGATCCTGATTTGACTAGTTCTGAGTGGTTTTTGGTGGAGAACTTCTGGGAGAAGTTGTCATTGGTTGACCTTGTTCCTTTAGGAGCTGTAACAACATCTTTAGGGACTTTGGATCCCTTGGATGATGGACATTTCATGCTCAAAGCTATAAGGCACAAAAATTTCTATAACATCCTTGAACACATTTTGTCTTCTAATTACTACTCCCATAATGATTAACCATAAGTGATTTCACGACTCTTTTTGACCATTTTGATGACTTGACCTATTGATGACATCTAATGGAGTATGAAACTGGCCATGAGATGAGACTAAGATGGTGATCAAAGCATTTACTGATGACTCATGATAATGAACAATGAAACGACAAAAATGGCATTGGACCATGAAATGGAGGCAGTAGTAACATACCTAGACATACTAACCAATGATCAAATTTTATCTGAAAATATAACGATTTGACCTAATAACCATATCAACAACTTTGAAAGAGTACATTTGATCACTGGTGACTAGCATGACTGGCAAATACTAACAAGGGGAACATCTACTTGAAGGCACTTCTAGTATCTTGTTTGTGGTTGGGAGGAAAATTACAGACTCTGTCCTAGTACCCATTACCTTGAAATCCACTGTGAAATTTCACAGAAATGCCAATTCCTAAGTAAATATAGGACTGCTACATTCAAAACATATTTTACCATTGTCCATAAATATCAACTTGTGGTATACTCAACACTAAGTAGACAACATGAAGGATTATATGATTTGGTTAGCATGCCTAATTATTATCTATAAGTAACATTGTGAATTGACATCAGGGTAGAGGTATTTTTAATTGAGATATCACTCATGGCATCGATCTTCCCAGACATCCTATACATACCATGTTCCCTACAAATAGAAATATGTCACTGAAGGTTACAAGTAATTGATTTTAGGAAATACCACTAGAATCTTGGCAATAATTCAATGCTTTCATTTCTAAATTTGTGACATCCTATACATAGCATGTTCCCTACAACTATGTATGACAAAAATGTGCTCTATGATGCATGTAGTGGCTCACAGATATGGAATTCGATTTGGATGTTTGAAAATAACATGTGTAACTACAAAATTAGAGAATCATGATATGCATATATCAAGCCTCTTTCCAAATAGACTTGACACTATTGTAGGTTAATCAAATGTGAGCACTTTGGAATGATACATGAGGATCAAACCCATTTCAAATCAAATCTGGGTTATGCAAGGGATTTTAAAATGTCAAATTATAAATTATGACCTCTCGAGATTTCTTGTTGTATCCTTGTAGGGATTTTAAACTATCAATTTATAAATTAAGATTGCTTGTTATATGTTTTTTGTGGATGGGCTCTATTTTCTTGAAACATAGTAAGATTATAAGCAATAAAATATTCATATTATATATGCATTTGTAGCTATATGAATGGCAAGTTATTTTTGATCGAACTTAGAAATCTAAGAGACAACACAATAATTTCTAATTAACAAAAAATTTCAAATAATGGAATATATAATGATCATTAATGAAACATTGAAACGCAGTTAACTTGGTGCAACCATATTGTAATTTGTGTCTAAAAACAAATGAAATTTATTTCTGTTGTAAAGGTCAATACTGGCAATAGAAGAAATTCTTCCCCATGATATATTCATCCTTATTTCTTATAAATTTAGAGACCGTAACCCTTATATCTGGCTCTAATGCAAAATGACCATAACATTACATTCTTTATTACTGTCTTGTGAACCTTGCTAGGGTTTGGGCAATGGTATAGTAATTAGAAATGCATAAAAATGTAACGACCCCTTTCCTATGAAGTAAACACAAATTATGTATGGGAAAAGAAAACTCTGCTTGCACATACAGTCTGTAGTGGAACATGTGGACTAAAACCCTAATTGCATGTATACAATCAATAACAAATTTTGTAAATATTGTAGTTGTTGATTGATTGATAGATTAAGATGCATAACATGAATATATGTAAAAAATGAATGGCATTACAATGAACAATTAAGTTGGACACACTCCTATGGTATGTCAAGTGTGGTGGCTTAATAAATTATGTTCTGTAAAGTCTTAAATAATGCAAAACACTCATGTGTTAGAAATGTATATGCTTCTGTGCATTCTTACAATTAGTTGACAAATATATATAAACCTCATTCTCATCATTGTTTCGTGTTAACCGGGTTTATCTCACAATCACTTCAATTTTGAGGGAGTTGGGGGGGGGTGTGGGGGTGTTACATATTCATTCTCGAAAATTGGACTTATAATTAATTTACTATTAATACATGATATGATGTGTGGATTGAAAACATCTATATGCAATATTTTTTTTATAGATAAGGAATAAATAAAAGGAAACTCAAAAATGGATATTCTTTGAACACAAATTCCATAGATAGTAAGGAAATAAATCCTAGTTGAAATCATGATACATATCAACTTTCATATATTCATTGATCATGAAGATATACATAGTTATGGTGTATACATTTCATATACCTAGTGATCATGGATATATACATAGTTTTTGTGTGTATTATGATATCATTAATTACCATGGATACATGTTATGATCAATGTGTTGCAAAAAATGCATTGGTTGCATGGGTCCATATATATCTCTAATTGAATTCCATATTTTGTGTATGAAAAAATCAATTAGGTATGTCAACTAAGTGATCTAACTGACAATTTTAAAATCCATTCAGGTTTGATACTCTAAGAGGATTAATGAGAAAGGTGTGAATTCCATGAAAAGTGTCTCAAACACTTGGTATTTTGTAACAACCTCCTCCCACATTTACCCAAGTTACAGGCCTACCAGGGTAAACATGTGACAAAGAGTTACTAGAAATGATTCTACCTCCTAGATCACCTTAATTAGGTGGAATCATCAAATCAAAACCCTTAATGACTTCCCAATTAAGTGTTATAGGACCCCCAAGTGCTAAAGCACCCTTCCTGGTGCCCAGACCCTGAATTAAACCTCTTTTTTCAGTGCCCAGATCTCTCAGATGCTGGCACAACATTGCCTGATTTTGACTAAAACCCTCCAGTCATATGCATGATGCCTACAAGGGGGAAATCACAGTCTTTTTCACCCAGTTCTATGCCTACGACCGCAAGATTTAAGCTACTTTTTCAGGCTAGGATCCAAACCTCTACCCATAACTTAATGAAACTTTCTAGAACCATGAATGACATGAGGACAAATCCTTCCATATAAATCTTTGACCAGAACTTTATCTAACAAGACCTCTCCATGACCTGCATTTTGTCAAACATATCATGAACATGAAATCTATAGGTCATAAATACACATCTAAACATAGGGGTCGATACTTATCTGAAATTAACCAAGAAGGTCTAGTGCCTTCTCATAATAGCTACAATAACATATATTAGGTCATAAATTCATCATGCATTAATCAAAACATGGTAAGATCCATGACTAAGATTTGTCATAAAATCATGCTTATAACTAGCATATAATGAGTATAAATAACAAGGATACAACAACCATAAAAATCACATATAAACCAGTACATTTACACATGAAATACCAAGGAGAAAGAGCTCTTGTTAACATATGAAAATCCAACCAAGTTAGGGACTTCCACGTACCACCTGACCATAGGTTGGGATGAACCAAATCTTTCTTTCTTCCAATCACCCTTGTGCCATATTCCAAGTATGAATGTGGGACTCACAACAAAACCAACCAGGTTTCCTCAGGATTTACCACAATCCCCACCATAGCACTAGGCCCTAAACAAGCATGGATGCCTCCATATCTCTCCACCTACACCGTGAGGAATTTTCTTGTCTGCTAGTCTCTAGGCTTTACCATATATCTCACCATTCACCGGTCGAGGATTCCTAGGCCTAATCAAGACTCCACCATCTAGGATTTACTCTATATCCCACCATTCACCGGTCGAGGATTCCTAGGCCTGATCGAGGGCACACACCTCTAGGATTTATTGTATAACCCACCATTCACTGGTCAAGGATCGCTAGGACCACCAAGGTACACAAGATCTGGCTTTATTGCAATCCCACCTTCTCCATTCCAGGGATCCCTAGGCCATGTTTTATTCTTCAGAGACCACCTTACTTAGTTTCGAAACCATATGAAAATCCAGTTTAACCAAATAATAGAGAACCCATTACACCATGGCTATCTAGAAATGGAAAGGCAAGGTTGAAAACCATTGTCACACTTGGCAAAACCCATTCCAATGACAACAAGAGAACCAAATACACACATGCATGTGCCATGCATTCCAAATCTAACAAGGAAATCAAACACGCAAATCGATACCTGCAAGTAATGTTGTTGTAGCCACTTGATCCTGCTCTTCCTTGCTTGATATTTTCTTCCCTTTTCCTTCTTTTTCCTTCCTCTATTTTCCTTTATCCAATGCGATAGTGCTCCAAGAATGCTCTAAGTGTCCAAGAGTGTGAGAGAGAGAATAGAGAGAGAGCTCCAAAGCTGAATTAACAAAAAGCTTGTGAACTGATCCTCAGAAGCCTTTTTATTAATGAGGCTCATTTTCTTCATTTTCCATTATTTTCCTTCATTTTCCTCCTCACATGCAACCTGTGACCTTTTACCTTCCTTTTCTCCTAATTTCCATCATTTTCATAAATAAAATGCCAATAATTGCCTCTTCCCTTTCCAAAGCCTTTTCCATTTCCTTTTCCAATTGCCTTTAGCCATAATAAACAAAATGAACACCCACTAGGGTGTTTTTCCCAACATTCAACTTGGAATACGTGTCCCATGACCTTGGTCTTATTTTTCCTTTATTAACTTTATTACATGGATTTTTAACCAGGGTTGTTACAAAACCCTCGCCCTTGGGGGAACACAGCCCTCTATGTTTAATGACACCTATAAACCAACAAACCACTAAAAACAAAGCATACGGCCCATTGAGCTTTATAACCTAGCTCGTTACAGTACTTACAACGACCACTACTGAAAACATGACAAACATATTATTTGTTGGATCTTTCTAACACAACTTGTTACGATATTTACAAAAACAATAAGATATACTTATGCACATTTTCTTCAACAAACAAATAATCATAATGTTCATGGAGATTTATAAATCCAACTCATACAATATTT
Source organism: Pinus tabuliformis (assembly GCA_031772625.1). Classification (NCBI taxonomy): domain Eukaryota; kingdom Viridiplantae; phylum Streptophyta; class Pinopsida; order Pinales; family Pinaceae; genus Pinus; species Pinus tabuliformis. Next base: position 243,101,326 of record CM062815.1, read on the forward strand.
ACAATAATATACACATATACGCATTTTCTCAACCAATAATTAAAAGGATACAATACTCATATCAACAACAAGGGAATCCAGAGGTTCACACCTCCACCCTCAAAGTAATACAAGGATTCACCACCTTCCCAAGAAGTCCATAATCGACTGCCAAAGTCAAAGTTGCATCCAATGTCCAGCGCTACAATCCTGTGCTACATGTCCCCTCAGTGAACAACTATTGTCCCATTGTTCCAAGGCACACTCCCAATGTGCATATGATTCAATTTGGCAAGTTAATGACTAAAAAAATCCATCCCTAACCTTCCCTTCTTTGCTACACAGTCCCTCAGGAAATCCTACCACCCCCTTCCTTGTAGTCACTCACCTTCCATGTTCCCTGGCATCCGATTTCCCGGGGGATCCATCCCTTGGCAAGGATTCCTTGCATCGGAAGGTCCAAAACCAAGGCATATCCCTGCCTCAAAACCATCGCATCATTCATAGCATGCTCATGGAAATCGATGGACACTATTGGGTACCAGTGTGCCACAATGGCCTTGCTCCTGAAGTGCTTTACCATCATACTACTACCTATTCCAATTCCTTTTTCCATTGCTGCTAATTATTGTAGTCACTTCCAACCACCCAACCAGGCATGTTCATGCATTCTTTTACCAAGAACATAACTTCCATTAGATTCAAAATAAATTGAAATAAATTCATATCATACCTCATCAGTGACCTTTCAATAAGGTACACTTGCAATTCTGTAAACTTCCTGTCACAACAAGCCAAACCAACTCTTGACCAAATCATCATGCATAAACATATCACATATGGTTAGCTCAAAGCACAACCATCATAATCAAAATCATATATCACATGTAACCATCATAAACCAGAATCATAGAACACATGTAATAATCATGAATTTGAATCATAGATCACATGCATAATAAAATTTGAAATGAAATACTTATACTTATCCTTTAATCGATCCTTATCTTCTACCTTTATCCTTTGTCCTTTCCATATGCACATTGGATTGGTTTCCACACTCGAAAAACACCCAGTGCATTCTCTTCAACCATGTATGAATAACCATAATGTGCATCACACACATACAACCACACATGGAACAAAACACCATACACTACATGCGCCTACACCTGGCATACAACATATACACTTACATTTGACATACAACACAGCACATACACCTGCATCTAGTGTATGACACAACACATACACCTACGCCCGATGTACAACACAACACAATACATACACCTACAACTGGTGTAAAACACAACACAACACATACACCTACACCTGGTGTACAACAAAATACATATACATACACAAAGTAAAACACAACGAATACCCATGTCACGATACCACGACTAAGCAATGCACATAACATAATACAACACATACACATAATAACATGTATAACATGCACATAATACCACATATGCACTATACAACATGTACGACATGCACACAATACCACATGTACAACATGTACAAAGTACCCCCTGTACACGACACCACATGCACCACATGTACACAACACCACATGCACCACATGTACACAACACCACATGTACATCGAACCACCTACATAACTTGTACAAAACACCACATGTACACAACACCACCTGCACAACATGCACACAACACCACCTGCACAACATGTACACAACACCACATGCACGACATGCACACAACACCACATGCAAATAACACCACAGGTACAATCATGCACACAACACTACATGTACATAAAACCGTATGTACAACATGCACACCATGCCATATGTACACAACATCGCATATAAAACATGCACAAAGCACCATATGTACACAACACCACATATCCAACATGCACACAACACCACATATCCAACATGCACACAACACCACATATCCAACATGCACACAACACTATATGTACACAACACCACATATCAATGTGTGCACAACACCATCTATACACAACACTACATAAACAACATGTACACAACACCATCTATACATAGCATTGCATAAAAAACATGTATACAACACCATATGTACACAACATTGCATAAACAACATGTACACAATACCATATGTACACAACACTACATGCACACAACATCACAGGTGCAATGTGAACAACATATGTACAACAATAGTATTGCACATCCATAGACCACACACTGACTCTACCAAGCAACCTCACTTCTAGTGTCTTTCCACTATTCATGCATGTTTTAGCATGCTGCCGATCACACTACTTCCATTTTTTTGATGTATCCCTCAACATTACCTATCCATAACATAAACATAGGCATAGTACAAGAATATAATATCAATTCATATCCACATGATATTGACCTTATAGATCTGTCAAGGCTACTCTTGCCACTTGATTTCTCATCAACCAAGTACTCTTCATGTCGTTCACCTGCATAAGAAATCATTCCTCCATAAGAATGATTCCTGATGACCCTGTCAAAAAATGAAATACATACATATATATATGCATATAAACATCAACATAAAATAATCATGATCCTTGACGACCCTGACAAACAACTGCATATATATAATCATGATCACAACATAATTACCAAATACCATAAGGTCAAGGTTAAGATAACTCCCTTTATCCATGCACAACATTTAGAACAATAGTTCCCAACATAGCTAAGGCATCTAATGCCTCAAATCCATTTAATTTACCTTTCTAGTTACCTTTTTCATGAATTTCCTACCATCGCCCGTTTTTCCCAATGGACCCAACCAATCCAACCAACTAACATACTCTTGCCTTCAACTACCCTTAGACATGCATCGAACTTCATTCGGATCTTACATTATCTGTTGGACTTCATTCAGTTGTTCCCGAGCTCCACTAATCTTTCCTCTTCTCCCAACCAATTCCCAAGACCCTCAAAACATAAAAATGAAAGAACAAGAAACAAACAAAAAGAAAACCATGAAAAACCAATAGCAATATGACACCACAAACAAAGTGGCAAGGCCTTGCACTAGACCCAATCAAAACCCATAAATCAAGCTCAAACAAATCACAAAATACCGAAGACACAAACTCCCAACAAACACCATGACTCAACCCCATGTGTTCCCAATGCCTCCAAGGTAAATTCAAGCTGAGCCTTCTTCAGGATTTCATGGAAGTCTCTTTTGCCATGCAATCCCCTACATCCTACTACCATAGACACACAATTGTTAGTGTATGAATAAATATAATAATACATTGGTTACCTTACCCTGTTGTACCCAACATGTTGGTCTGTAACTTAACACATCCATGCCATCTCTCAAGGGACTCCAATTCCCTTGACATATCCAGCTATAACTAGAAACCAACTATTCTACCTGTCAAATACATGTTCATGAATCCATCACACATCCACATAATATCAAAGAAAATCAAGGTTAAGAAAAATTTATGTATTCATGCAAAGCACTCATTCATCTGGAATTCTGATTTCCAAACATAGTCATAGGAATTCTCACCCAATTCCTCCCTTTTACATTTTTCCTTGCTATAATTGAGTCTTACTATGTACTAACACATCACCCATTTTTAGTTATATAAACACATCAACGTTACCTTGTCATGATAATACCAAACATGTTTCCCTGCAACTATTCAAACATGTCAGCCACATGTTCCAAAGATCAATACATCATGTATATTAATTTTAAATACACCTTTACCAAGATGAACAGTCATGTCATAATCTGCAATCAACTTACAACCATTAATCATAATACTACATCTAGCACCTGCTTACATTGAAGTGCATATCAACTGTCTCAATACATAATGTGTTGGTACAACCATCTTGAAACAAGATCATTCCTTCATGCAATCTTATAGACACATAATCATATCATGCAATTAATCAAACATTCAAACAACAGATAGGTGACAATAGACATCAAACACTCAAACACCAAATAGACCACATAATCAAACATTCAAGCACCAACTATATGACATAAGCAAATTCATACCTTAATATATCTCAGGGGAGGCTATCTTGTCTACATAATCAATCTAGATTAGCGGGATATAACTTCACAATACATGAGCTCAAACTTAAATAAGGTCATGATATCCATGACAGTAACTAGCTAACATGTTCATATGATAAGCTCACGAACAATTGTCATTCATGCATAACAATCACATATGTACAGTCGGTCTAGATAAGTATGACATAATATCACAATATATATTAACTCATACCTGAATTTGATAACCATAATCATCTACATAGGTCAATCCAAATAAGCACAAAACATAATAACATCAAGACCTCAATTGAAATGACCATAATCATCAAGCATATGACCACAATGCATACAACAACAAGTTACTATCATTCATGACTATCCGATACATGTGCATACGACTACACTAATCAACTATCATTTATCATACATGTAACCATAATAATAGAATGAAAGTCATATAAGTAACTCTAATTCTTATAACAACCATTAACCACATACCTTCATGCCAAACATACAAACCTATATGACGATCTACTCTTTCCCCGAGGTCTAGTTCTGCAACCTCACTTTGACAATCTGCATCTGTTGCTTCATCTCAACCATCACGTCAACATCATAACATACCAATAACATCATGATGACACAATACCACAATAATGACCATCACAATGCATCTCTTACCTACTATACATGCATAACCATGACCACGAAAATGCATGCATAACAACATATAGACATTGACATACATAACAAATGCATATACAACCAACATGCATTCATGACAAACACATCCTAACAACAACATCATCAACTCCTACATGTCAACACAACTGTAACAATGACCACCACCATGCATACATAACAAGCACAACCTACATGCATGCATTAAAAACACATTCTTCCCATCCAGTCCAAGTGTTGAACCATGCTCTGATACCACTCTGTGGTATCAGATATCACCTAAAGAGAACGGAAACTAGACACTACCCAAAGAGAATGAAACCATGCTCTGGTACCACTCTGTAATGCCCTCCTCCCACATCTACCTAAGTTACTGGCTTACTAGGGTAAACATGTGATGAAGAGTTACTATGATATGATTCAACCTCCTAGGTCACCTTAAGGAAATGGACTTAACAAACCAAAACCCTTGATGACTTACCTATTAGGTTCTACAGGACCCCCAAGGGCTAAAACACCCTTCCAGGTGCCCAAACTCTAAATTAAACCTCTTTTTTCAGTGCCCTGTTTTCTCATATGTTGGCACAAAAATGCCTGATTTCGATTGAAATCCTCCAGTCATAGGCATGATGCCTACAAGGGAGCGACTGTAATCTTTTTCACCCAATTATGTGTCTGTGACCGCAAGATTTAAGCCAGTTTTTCAGGCTAGGATCCAAGCCTCTACCCAGAACTTATTGAAACTTTCTAGAACCATGAATGACATAAGGAAAAATACTTCCATATAAATCTTAGACAAGAACTTGACCTAACAAGGCCTATCCATGAAAGACATTCCATCAAACATATTATGAACATGAAATCTACAGGGCATAAATACACATATGAACATAGGGGTCTAATACTTATCTAAAAATCACCAAGAAGGTCTAATGCCTTCTCATAATATCTAAAATAACATCTATTAGGCCATACATTCATTAATAAAAACTTGGTAAGAGCCATGCCTAAGATATGTCATAAAACCATGCTTATAAACAACATATAACCAATATAACTAACAAGGATACAACAACCATAAAAATCACATATGAACCAATACATTTACACATGAAATACGAAGGAGAAAGAGCGCTTATTAACATATGCAAATCCAACCAAGTCAGGGACTTCCACGTACCACCCGACCATAAATTGGGCCAAACCAAATCTTTCTTTCAGCCAATCACCCCCGTGACATATGCCAAGCATGAATGTGGGACTCACAACAAAACCAACTAGGCTTCCTCAAGATTTACTGCAGTCCCGACCGGATCACTAGGCCCTAAACAAGCATTGATGCCTCCAGATCTCTTCACTTACACCATGAGGAATTTTCCTATATCCTAGTGTTGACGGTGTTGGATGTGCCAACATGTCAAGGGATCTCTCGGGTAAGAAGTCCCAAATATAACTCAAACCGTTTGGAGTAGGAGTCCCAGTAGTGGGTAGTAAAGCTATGCCTTGATTGCGATAATGTGCAAAGGTAAGCAAGAAATCATTGTCGTAAGCAAGTGTGTGACCTTGCAGCGAGTCAAGAGAGATGCATGGGGAGGTTTAACACATGAAGGGAATTGGAAGTGCGTCCCTTAGAAGCCTGTAATTGTACACAACCTGAAAGGAACATGCGAGTTTATGACATCACAAACTGGAAAGTAGAATAGTTGACAATCCAAAGTGACGAGTTAAACCAACAACACATTTCAATGAGATTCATACAATAAAATACGAAATAGTCCATACATCAATGCGTAAGTTAAAAATACATACATTGCTAAAGTAACTAGAATAGTTGAACTACAATAAAAACATATGCATGAAACATGTTGGGTATGTTATATTATATAAAAGTGAAAGTTCCATCCATACATACAACCATGATAGCCACTAGTCCGAATAGTGGAACATTACAGTCAACACTACCTGCTCCTCCAAAGAGACTTACTCGCTTTGCATTGTAGAGAAGTCAAGGATCGTCACAATACTCTCCAGCCCTCTCTAAGAAATGCCTAGCAAAAGCTTGGCTCCCAAAAATCCCCTTCTATGAATTATGAGGTTCTATTTATAACAAAGGGTGGGGTGACCCTTGACATTCCCCTTTGTGACCCTTGGACTACCCTCATGACTCTTCAACTTCATTACATAACTCTTTACATTACATATGACTATATTCATTCCACTAATGACACTTGGAATTTCACTTTGCATCAAGTTTACCAAAATGATACATTTTCCACATATACCCATGTGGGACAAAATTGTCTTGAGACAGCCAGACAAGACAACACTAAGACTCGGGCGGTTGTAGAAATATCATCTCATCAACCTCCTCTCCGTGATCCTCGGCAACGAACTAATGCCATGTTTGGTAGTGCGCAATGGTGTCCATGTACTCTTTGATGATGTCCTTCTCAAAACAAACTCTTGCCTCCATTGCTTCCGAGTATACTGATTTGGAACCTCTATCCATCTCATCCCATAGCATGTGCAGCTTAGTCCTGAGCAAGGCCGGACCGACGATGTACATCTGCATGTTATCTATGTTGACTTGCAAATCTATGTTGGTGGTCTTGAGCATCAATAGATCAAAGTATGCGTCGAGCTCCAGTTTGACTTGGTTCTTCTCTTTGGCCTCAATGAGCGTACCAATCGACGAGGTGTTGTACTTTCTCACCAAGACATACAGAATCCTATACAACTGTGCATACGAAGCCTCAACACCAGTGATGAGCGGCGGGAGTTACTCATAGTTCTAGATCAGACTCCAGATGAATGGTTTTTTCCAACTCTACCTGCGACTTAATCATCTTCTGCAAGTGAAGCAGGGCTCCCTTATACTTCATTGTCTGTGTCTGTACATGATCAACTACGGCATGTATATCTGTGATTGTTCATGCTATCTTGGTGTAGTGCTATTGATGACTATGTAGATGGACAACTACCTTGTGCAAGGTGATGAACCTGTGATATAATCTCTGCGTGACTCTCTCAAGAGCCAATACTTCAGCAAGTATCACTTTCTTCATCTTTTCTCTGACATATCCTGTTGATTGTTCCTCTCTCTGCCTGGTTGCTTGCAACTCCTTAGCCATGCGCTCATTTTCTGCTATCAAGAACTTCGCACTCCAGCTCGTGGCTATGGCATAAGATTTTGTAGCATCGGCCAAGGCGGCTAGATGTATTCTTACATCTGACACAATCACCCATTCTTCAAAATGTGCAGGTGATGCATGCTCATCCAGGGTGCGCGCTCTACTTGCTTGTACAACTCTGTGATGTGAATCATCAAAGGCTATGTTGTACACATCTATTCCTGGATTATCCTCAAGGAAAATGGTATCTCCTTGCTCATTCGAGACTTTCTCTGCAGTTGGAGTTGGTGAAGCCTATGGAGTGACCTCGGTTGCTTTTGGCATGAGGTATGTCTCCTGATCCTGTTCAGACTACTCCATGTCCATATTTCTCTGTTCTGCTATTGGATCATCCTAGGGAGTAAGTTCCTATTCATGTGGCTTCTAACCATGTTCCTCATCTGCTACTAGTTCAGAGTCTTCAACATGTATCGTCCAGTTTACATTGTTTGTGTGCCTTGCACTTCCTCCTATTCATGTTCCTGTTCTTGTTCATCTTGCGCTTCCTTCTCTCTTTTGTGCATCTCTTGTTCTTCATTGAGCTTCTGTTGTACTTCTTGCAACTTCGCCTTTGCATCTTCCAGTCTTTTCTTCTCCCTCTTTCTTTGTGTTATACTCCTGGCGTGATGTTGTCTCTTTGCATCTATCTCCAAAGCTACCTTTTCCACAAGTGAGTATTCCGTAAACTTGTAGCTTTGCTCCATTTTTGTGCTTTTAAAAATCTTCCTCTTCACTTTGTCTTGCACAAGCTTGTTGCTTTTTGTTGTTGCTGTTATTCCTTCTCCCTGTGATGTTGCCACCTTGAGTGATACTAGCCATCCTACTACCATGCTAATGGGTTCATTGAGCCTAGAGGATTTATAACAATGCCTCCATGGGTCTTCCTCTGGCTAATGACACGCGTCGGGGATCCAAGAATAGTACATTCTTGCACAATGGTCCCTGCAAAATCCATCTAGGTCATACGGATTGAAACTCTTGGTGTCGAACTTAAACTTTTTGAAGTCCTTGACCTCAACATCCGCTTCTTTTAAACTCCTGATCGCGTAAAACCCAATTCGCACAAGAAGCGTAGGCCATGGTGCCCTCTTCTTCTTATGAAATCCAGCTAATAACCTTGTCAAGATGTGATATGCAACCTCCTGCATGACCAGCTTGTCTGTGGAAAACCTCGACAATGTATGTGAAGCTTTCTTTGTGCTTTACATCCTGATGAAGGTGCCATCGATTGAGGTGTACCAATATGCAATGTTCAGCAACACCTCCATTGTTGCTTTGTACATGTAGGATGGATCTTGTTAAAATACCATCATGTATAGAGGGGCAATGAAATAGTCATATATTCTACCCATTACTCATATGTAGTTGTTGTCTTAGATAAACTTGCAATATACATTCGAAGCACTCTCTTAAGGTGTCCATGCCCAACCCATGCTAGGAAACTGTTGACGAGGAAAAATTGCATTGAGAAGGTAGGCATACATGAATAATATTGATTGCCAATCCTTGGGCAGACTCTAGGTGTTGGATACATGCAATTTCAACTGGAAAGCGATCATATTTAACCCCTTGAACAGTTTTCCTTCACTTTCTAGCTGATCCAACATAGCAACCCAACTCTGCAGGAAGGTCCATGTACTCCCTTGGCCGTACAAATGGCATGCGAAGATGACCAAGAATAGATACGCCTTCCTAAGTGTCTTCATCGAGTATATTCGTTTGGGTACCATCCTGAAATTTGTTGGCTCCCTTACCCAACACTTCAAGATGTCTCTTGTATTCGTGCTGCTGTTGGGAGTGTAAAATGGTGCATACATCCTACTCAATGGTAGTGAAAATGATACATTTGCTGATAATATTCCATGCTGAAGGAAGCAAGCTTTACTCCACTGACATTGTTCAGTATCATCGTCTCAGGATTAGTGTGTGAGAAAATCCAGCGGATCATATTTGTGTATGGGAACACGGAAAACCTGCATGCAACCTTGTACAATCCTAACTAATGGATGTTCACATAGACTTGTTGGCCCTCCAGATTCTCCTCAAAGATGTCTGAGAAAATAGTGTTGATGTCTTTCCATGTGATCTTGATGTCTTTCTTGATGAACAGGCATGTGTCTGTGTACACGGGCAAGCTCATATACCCCTGCTCAACCACATCCCCAGTACTTCTTTCAACTATGTCTTTGGATCCATCTCTCTTGGAGGCCATGATACCTGTACTACTGCGAAGATGCTCAAAAACCTGTGGTACCTAGAAAGAGAGAAGACACTCATGGCAAGACAATGTTAGCTGAAAAACATCAAGCAACTCAAGAATCAATCGAGAAACAAACTGGTGATTGTTGGGCAAGATTGTGCAACATTGACTCCAGGAAGCTGGGAGACTGTCAGCTAGAACTGTGCATTGCACAATCAGGGAGATAAGTTGAAAATACGAGTTGAAAAAATAGTTTTTTCTTTTTTCCCTCTAAAATTTGATGATGTACTCTAATCTTATTTTATAATTTCCTTAGGAGGCCCATTTTAGACCTCAAAATCCCCTAATGGGTTGAACCATGTTGGTGAAGGCATGGTTTATGAGAAATATAAATGTGTAAACCAGCAAACAAGAAAAATATATCAGTGAAGACAAAAATGCTCCGAGTTTAAAAATATCCACAAAAAAAAAGAATAAAAGTGCAAGATAAGCATTCCGCAGACGTATCATGGTTATGCATCACACTGTGCATAGACGATAAACATACACACTCTTTTGACTGTGACAAATGAGAAGACATGAGAAAGAAATACAACTTATGTTTAGAAAGAGTGTGTGTTGTGTATGATTCCTCCAATGCATGAGCAATGGGATCATGTGATTCAGGTGGAGGATACGAATTCTGTGAACTAGATTGATCTTCAGTGTAAACAGGTGAGTGATGAGGAGCCTTTGGTGTTTCAATAAATTTCTGATCTGAGGTGGAATCAACCTCAAGGCAGCGAGGGCCTGACATAACCATTAGCTCATGATGAAGTGCCTCGGCATATTGTGGGGTTTTCACTTCATCAAAAAGTAGATCATTGAAGACAGGTGGCTTAGAAAGATTGACAGTGAATGAAACAACATCATGATCGAATGAAGGAGAAAAGAGGTCACGACAACCACGATCAGGAAATTCGATATATTCATTGACATCCTCATGATTTGATGAATCATACAAAGGGATTGATGAGAAGCAATAATGTTCACCCTTTGTGTTTCCTGGAATGACAGATGAAATATTGAGTGGATTTGCAAACAAAGATGTGTCCTCTCCACTATGCAATTACAGACTGACATCCGGTGTATCCTATGAATGGTTAGAATTAGATGCATCTGGGAATGAATTCTCACATGAAAAATTAACAATACCAGAATCACCAAAGACGTCAAGGAAAAGTGGATGAGGTGCGGACATAAGGAGGTCATCCTTCACCACAGGCTCTTCTTCAGATTCCCACACATAATCATTATAAATGATAGCATAGGTTGGCTGATCAGCAACAAATTCGTCGACAACTTGATCATCGTGAACAACAAGTGTGGAGTTTCGAATGAGAGAACACGGTACAGTACAATCCAAAGGATCAACAAAATGCGGGGACAAAGGTTAAGGAAACAAGTCCACGTGAAAACCAACAATATTTCTGGCCACATATTAAAAAATAATCAAGAGCAGATGGGCTGGGAGGATGTAATGGTTCAACAGATATATGCGCACCTTCTCCCACCTCACACTGTAGGGCCAGAGCTATTTGATGAGACGAGGATGGCCAGTCACTTGTGAGAGAAACTGTGTCCGCCTCAGATTTAGCATCTCTAACACCAAGGTATGCTGGAGTCGTTTTGAATGATTCTAACACTTGTGGATTTTCATATTTGTGAAGAAGGTATTGAAATCTTTCACAAATAAATTTCCAATCAATTTCATCCTCTGGGAATTGAAATGTGAGATTACGAAAGCAATCCCAGAATTGCACCAAGGATTCATCAGGGTTTTTCCATAATTCGAGAATTTTTTTGTTAAGTGATTGATAGTCAAACTTATGGAAAGCATTGGCTAACTCTATAACAAAGTGACCAAATGAGTGAATATATTTTTCAGGCAGTGTGACAATCCATTGCAGTAGGTGCCCACAAAGTGTGAATGCGAACAACGTGCATATCACGTAATCCTCATGGGTTTCGAGGCTATCACATAGATTGGCAAAGGAAAGAATATGCCTCTGCCAATTTGTTCCACCTTCACCTTCATATGTGTTTTGTGACAAGAGATTCCAGAACTCCTATGAGATTTCAAAGTCATTTCCATAAGACATACATCTCAGAGGAAAAAGTGTAACATAAGACATGATATATGTGCAAAGATTCAAAACAAACTTTGAGGACTCAACTTGTCATCTGGCCCTCCTTCTAGCACCAAAAATGTTGACTATGTTGGACCCGCCAACATGTCAGGGGATATTCCTTGTAAGAAGTCCCAACTAGACCTCAAACTGTTTGGAATAGGATTCCTAGTAGTGGGTAGTAAAGCTATGCCTTGACTATGATAGCGCGCAGAGGTAAGAAATATATCCATGTCGGAAGCAAGTGTGTGACCTTGCAATGAGTCAAGAGATATGCATGGGGAGGCTCTAACACATGGAGGGAAAAGGAAGTGTGCCCCTTAGAAGCCTATAATAGTACACAGCCTGAAAGCAACACACGAGCTGAATGACATCACAAACTAGAAAGCAGAATAGTCGACAATCCAAAGTGGTGAGTTAAATCAATAACACACTTCAATAAGATTCATACAATCACATACGAAATATTCAATACATCAATGCGTAAGTTAAAACTACATACATTACTAAAGTAACCATAATAGTCAAACTACAACATATGCATGAAATGTGATGGCTCTGTTATATTATATGAAAGTGAAAGTTCTATCCATACATACAACCATGACAACCACTAGCCTTAATAGTGGAACGTTACAGTCAACACCATCTGCTCCTCCAAAGAGGCATACTCACTCTACACTATGGAGAGTCCAAGGCTCGTCACAATACTCTCCAAGCCCTCTCTAAGCAATTCCTAGCAAAATATTGGCTCCCAAAAAGCCCCTTCTATGAGTTATGAGGTTCTATTTATAACAAAGGGTGGGGTGGCCCTTGACATTCCCCTTTGTGACTCTTGGACTACCCTCATGACTCTTCAACTTCATTACATAATTCTTTACATTAAATATGAATGTTTTCATTCCACTAATGACACTTGGAATTTCACTTTACATCAGCTTTACAAAAATGATACATTTTCCACATATACCCATGTGGGACAAAATTGGCTTGAGTCATCCAGACAAGAAAACACTAAGACTCAGACGATTGTGGAAAGACCAACTCATCAACCTCCTCTCTATGATCCTTGGTGACGAACTAATTCTATGCTTGGTAGCGCACAATGGTGTCCATGTACTCTTTGATGATATCCTTTTGGAAACGAATTCTTGCCTCCATTGCTTCCAGGTATACTGATTTGGCACCTTTGTCCATCGCGTCCTATAACATGCGCAACTTAGTCATGAGAAAGGTCATACCAACGATGTACATCTGCATGTTAATTGTGCTAACTTACAAATTTGTGCTAGTGGCTGTGAGCATCAACTAATCAAAGTACGTGTCGAGCTCCAGTCTGACTTGGTTCTTCTCTTTGGCCTCAGTGGGCGTACTAATCAATGGGGTGTCGTACTTTCTCACCACGACATCTAGACTCCTGTACAACCGTGCATACGAACCCTCAACACTGGTGATGAGCGGTGGGATTTCCTCATAGTTCTGTATTAGACTCTGGATGCATGCTTTTTTCTAAATCTACATGCAGCATCATCATCTTGTGTAAGTGAAGTGGGGATCCCTTGTACTTCATTGTCCATGTTTGTACATGATCAACTGCGACATGTTGTTTCGGGAATAAGTACCCTAGGGATTTGGGTTAGAACCCCAACAAAGCATAAGAAAACTACAACAAGAAACACTCATACAACTCAGGCAAAATGCTTATATAATCAAACTACGTAAGATTAACTGTACTTGGATTTCCTACATTCGAGTAGGTCGGCAGGGTTCAGACCCTCTGCAACTCCCGATGTTCTTCAAACCTGAAAATCATTCAATTCGAACGTACATAGCAGTATAGAAGTAAAGCATATTCACAAAATTTGAATTAATATCATATAAACAAATGATTGATCATACATCAAAACAACATTCATATATGAATTACGACATAATTTGATGCATAAACAAAGTTAAATTTGGAAACAAGACAACATTTCTTTTATTGCAGTAAGATATAAATAACATGGAGAGAATTCACCCGAGTCTTCTTCTTCTAGCTCCAAGCGGAACCGTCCTTCGGATTCGTCCTATCCCAACCTTCAGCAATCTTCTTCCATAACCAACACCATGATATCTCAAGCAAGAAAGAGAATATCTATAATCAAGGAAACAAGGGTTTCCTAAAACATGGGGAAGTGCATGAGGCACAGGGATTCATCAGACTCAGTCAGGGATAATCTCAGTATAATAACTCTATCTCTTCTCCTCCTTTAGGCCTTCCCATAGAAGTCTATTTATACTTCTCCCAATTAGTTTTTTAGTTGGGAAATGGTTTGGAAACAGTTGGGCCACAGGCAATAGGAGGTAATTAACAGGTAAAACCCGTGAACTCTGCCCATAATTAAGGAAATTTAATTTTTTAAGTGTTTTAACACATATACGAGGGTTGGGTATTAACTGACCCGCGTGTACACGCTTCTATCTCAGGGAAACGTAGCGTACAGGGAATAAAACACTGTTTTTTATATATTTGGACCAAGTCTAGAAGGAGGGGTTTCCCTAGGCCATAAACCAAGAATCACAAATACTAAGGGTGGTAAATGGTGCTATAACAGATGCCCCCTAATATATGAGGTCAGAAGGGTTACATCATGGCCGAAATGTATTAAGTGTATGGAAAGAATCTTGCCGAGACTGAGAAAGACTTCACCAGAATTCAGCGTGCCAAGCCATCAAAAGAGATCAGAAAGAAACCGCTGTCTGAGGCGGGCATACCCATGCTCAAAAAATGTAAAGAATGTCCGCATATCAAGTACAAGTGGATGCAATATGTATACAAGTATAAAGAACTGAAAGTACATGATGGATCATCTGATCATGATCGAAAAAAAGTACATGTTTGAATATCACATATAAGAAGACAATCAATGACACTAAAGGATGAATCTAGTCACTAATGTCAAAAATTGATCCCAACAGTACTAAAAGAACATGATGCAATAAAATGATACTACATCGCAACTCGGATGCCAGCATATAAGATGTCGCTGTGAAGAACTGCAACATATAAGGTGGATGGTGTCAACTAGCAGCAACACGAGCAATTGACAAGTGAACCAAAACATGTTGATGCAACTCCCGATGTTCTCCAAACCTAAAAATCATTCAATTTGAACATACATAGCAGTATAGAAGTAAAGCATATTCACGAAATTTGACTTTATATCATATAAACAAATGATTGATCATACATCAAAACAACATTCATATATGAATTATGACATAATTTGATGCATAAACAAAGTTAATTTCGGAAACAAGACAACATTTCTTTTATTGCAGTAAGCTATAAATAACATGGAGAGAATTCACCTAAGTCTTCTTCTTCTGGCTCCAAGCAGAACCGTCCGCCAAATTCGTCCTATCCCAGCCTTCAACAATCTTCTTCCATAACCAACACCATGATATCTCAAGCAAGAAGGAGAATATCTATAATCAAGGAAACAAGGGTTTCCTGAAACTTGGGGAAGTGCATGAGGCACAGGGATTCATCAGACTCAGACAGGGATAATCTCAGTATAATAACTCTATCCCTTCTCCTCCTTTAGGCCTTCCCATAGAAATCTATTTATACTTCTCCTAATTATTTTTTTAGTTGGGAAATAGTTGGGCCACGAGCAATAGGAGGTAATCAACAGGTAAAACCCATGAACTCCACCCATAATTAAGGAAATTTAAGTTTGTAAGTGTTTTAACACATATACGCAGGTTGGGTATTGACTAAACCACATGTACACGCTTCTATCTCAGGGAAAAGTAGCGTACAAGGAATAAAACACTGTTTTTTATATATTTGGACCAAGTCTGGAAGGAGGGGTTGCCCTAGGCCATATACCAAGCATCACAAACACCAAGGGTGGTAAATGGTGCTATAACAGATGCCCCCTAATATATGAGGTCAAAAGGGGTACATCATGGCCGAAATGTATTAAGTGTATGGAAAGAATCTTGCCAGGACTGAGAAAGACTTCACCAGAATTCAGCGTGCTAAGCCATCAAAAGAGATCATAAAGAAACCGCTATCTGAGGTGGGCATACCCATGCTCAAAAAAAGTAAAGAATGTCCGCATATCAAGTACAAGTGGATCCAATATGTATACAAGTATAAAGAACTAAAAGTACATGATGGATCATCTGATCATGATCGAAAAAAAGTACATGTCTGAATATCACATATAAGAAGATGATCAATGACGCTGAAGGATGAAGCTAGTCACTGATGTCAAAAATTGATCCCAATAGTACCAAATGAACATGATGGAATAAAATGATACTACATCGCAACTCGGATGCCAGCATATAAGATGTCGCTGTGAAGAACTGCAACATATAAGGTGGATGGTGTCAACTAGCAGCAACAAGAGCAACTGACAAGTGAACCAAAACATGTTGATGCAACCCGAGGTCTTCACTGACTGCCGCGGTACATTTCTACACAATGGGAATAAATGATCTGAGGTCGACCACGTGAGAAATTGTTTGATTACCAGTCATTGATGTATACCGTTAACAAATGCAAGACTACTCATTGATAATGATAATGAGAGTCAAGGTACCCAGTACAATCTAATAAGTGCGAATAAATGAGCTGAAGTCGAACACCTAGAATAATCTATCAATTAGGGGACAATGATGGTTTCCCATTGTCAATAGTGAAGGAATCTGCCACTGATGACTGCAAACCCCAAGGTACTGCCAAATGGACTCTAGATCTTTGTCCCAGAGCAAATCAACTGTAGTCGATAGGAAAAGATCCGCTAGAAGGAAGGCGTTAAGGCATCCTTCGTCAATCTAGCGCGAGTGTAACCCGTAGGCCAATAATGTGGAAGGAATCAGATGAAAAATATGTGGTAACCCAACCAAAGCACGTTTTCGGTGTACACAAGATCTAGCTAGCACACGATATAAACCCTCTGAACCAACCAATAATGAAAGTTGACACAGAGGCGAGGAATCCACCAATAGGGTCAAATGGAAACCAAGGCACTGCACGAATCCCAATGTGTGATAATGAAAGCTGATGTCGAACACACGGGAAACCATTTAGTCAAAGACCCATGATACTGATCGATGTTGAGCACAAGGTGACCTATCAATAATGAAGATAGGGCTAGGATGCGGCTCTAGGCCTGCCCTCAGAGCAATATTCGTCGTCGATAAGGACACAACCTGCCAACAAGAAGTCAATGGAGAACTTCTCAAACCGACATGAGCAAAGGACCAATATAACTGATGTGATGACAAACATGACACTGAAAACCAGGGATGGCTGACTGAAAAAGAGGTCAAGAGACACCACAGAGAGGCCGACTCAGGCTTACTTCCCTTGAATAAAAGCACGACTCAATGATGACTATATGGCAACATATGATAACTCTATATAAGTTCGTCATGCAGTAGGCATGAGCAAACTCTCCATATGATTGGAAGAGGTAACCAATCAGAGGAGTACTGACTCAACAACAAGGTTAAGGCGTACCTAAGTCAAACTAAATCCTGCCCAAATGGAGGAGAGACTTTCTTTTGAGTGCTTTGTTCAAGGGCGACACAACTGACTCTAGTTGCCAACAAAATATGGAAATGTTGTCCCATTCCTGCTCTTTTTGGAATATATAATTTTTTTTTTGTCTTTTTCTTTAAGCTGGAAAAAGAATAAAATAATGCTATAGTACAGTGGAAAGAACGAGTGTCAGAGAAACATATGATCTAGTTCCTGGGAGGGGAACATTCCTATGCTCAATGTAGGGAGGCGAAACTAGTCAAGGACACTCGAAGGGATGCTCTTTCCACGGGTAAAAGGATGCGTCAAGTTGCAGAAGCTAGTGTGATTTCATGGTTGATTTTGTAGAAGACATGGTCAAATAAGTGGCTTAAACACGAGTCAAAGTGAAGCCAGCTCAAGGCCAAAAAGGTGCAAATATTCAAAATGCAATGCAGCAGTACAGCTCAACACAAAGGAGCCTCTAGGGTATAAGGCCAGAAATCAGTGCGGAAGAAAGGAAAATGTGTCTTCAACGCATAAGTCATGGCGAGACTAAAGAGGACTCCCTAGCCTACTAAGTATTGAAGCATGGACAACCAATGTCAGCAAGGTTCTAACTAAGATGCCCATGTAAAGGATGGCTCTACTAGCACATCATGATTTTAAAATCGGCGAGTGAAAATGGTTTGCTAACCAAGATACGATGGGGTCAACCCTATGGCTAATGTATCGCTGAATGGAGGCTAGTATGCAAGATGCAGTGGAAAATGGTTTTCCCTAACCTAAATGCCATTGAGTGAATGATACCTGCCATGACGGGTCAGTGGTCATGGGACTGAAATAACATCTCAAAGAAGTCTCCAAAATACCCTTAAAAAATAACCCACTCTCGACAATCCAAGCCCATAGGTCAAAAAAATCCATGAGACAAAAATCAATTTTTGAAAAAATATTTTGCAATTTCAAAGTTATATAATGACTTTTGGACTCACAGTTTTTTCATTTCTGTTTGGAGCAAAGAGTTGTGGAGCAAAACGGAGCAAGCTTTCCTCTGAACAATTGGATCGTTCAAATCGCCCCAAATTCATCAGGTAACCTTCAAATCATACTTGTAATGTTTTGTGATAGTTTTTAGAAGTTTTCTTAAAGTTCTGATCGTGGGAAATTATGCCCAAAAATCCAACTCTGCGTACATGCGGGTTGGATGTGATCAACCCGCGTATACGATGGCCCTACACGCGACTGTGTGTAAAGGGAACCCGCGTGTACGCGAGTTAAAGTTTAAACATAAAAACTAATGGTTGAAACTCTAATTTTTTGCAAGATGACTATCACATGGAGGGAAAGAGAGCATACCACAATTGATAATGAGGTAATGAATGACCAAAATGCACTAGACGCTCTGAGAGGCTGTGGCTTATTGAAATTATTCAAAATGCCAAACATGAAAGCCAACACGCGCTTGCTCGAACTACTGATCCACTACTGGAGTGCAGAGGATGATGCCTTCATGATAGACTAGATGCCTCTACGGATTGAGGTCGAAGACATCTACTTTATTACAGGTCTCTCCCGAAGAGGGGAGGTCGTGCATTCAACTGGCAGGATAAGAAGTAGTCTTTCAGTAGAAGACTATGTCCATATATATTGTCCTGGACATCCAAAGAAGATTGGAAGTCAAATTCCAATCAAACATGTGGAAATTTTATCCCTGAGGATTTTTCTATTTACCATTGCACGGGCAAATGGATCAGGTTCGCTGCATCAGGCATCACGAGTGTCCATGAGCCTAGCAATGGAATGTCTTACCACGGTACTTTACCAGTGCACACCTCTTCTAACTAACATGAAGAGCCAATTGACCTCTATACAGAAAGGTCAGACGAAGAATTTTGGATATGGGACTATCTTATGCTCATTCTTCTTTGAGAAGGTACCTGGGCGATGGCCCAAAGTATTTGTGTCCATCAACAGCCGTATAGATCCACGAATGGGTATATGGGCGGACTTGATGAAACACCTTGGAGGTGGGGACGTGCCTAGAACGACTTTTGATGATGAGTTTTTCACCTGGTGGGACCAACAGATCATCGCAGTCGATGACTACCCGTATGCCAGTATGGATTTCCGAGGAGATCCAGACTTAGTGTTACCACCAAATGCGGCATGGGGAGACATAGGTAACAATTTTTTAAGTTTTTGTGAATTTTTAAGATTTTTTGAATTTTTTAATATGAAATGAACTTAGAAATATTTTTTATGAGACAGAATACTGACAAAATTACCATGTTCCAGATGTGGGTCCAGTGAGACCAGATGGATTTCCGAGGCATAGGCGTCACGGAAGAGGGGCCGAAGAGGCAACAGATGAGACAGAGAGAGTCCTATATGCAGTTTAGAGAAGCTTGGTGAGACTAACTCACCAGGTGCCTATGATAGCCATACAGGATCTACCTGAGGAGATACAGTGCCGCGTGGTAGGGGTACCATGGGACTAGGTTCGGATACTTCGGCGTGTAGCCAATGCAGTGGTTAACTTTTTAACCGCTCATCCTAAGTCAGGTCGATAGACAGACCTATGTATGACTGAACATGATTATGGGCATGAACCCAAATTTTGAGGGCATCTTGTCCCAATTTTGTATATTATTTTTTGAACACTTTATCTATATATAGGTGATTCTATGATATATATACAGATTCGAATTTTTTGATGTTAGTTAACTATATGAATGATTAATATTCCAATCTAATGCTTGATTAGCAATAGAGTCTACTAATGAATTCTTAGATAGTGGAATGTGAACATATGTAATATAAATAAATGATCGTTGCAACATTATCACTCTCAAAAATTGGCAATATAAATAAGGATCACGAACCCGATAAATATTATTTAACTGTGACACCACCAGCTGTGAATCTAGATAAACTACCAACAAATCAATCCCATAAGAAATTGCTTCGGATAGTAAATTGAGAATGACAGTATATTCGGCAATGTTATTCGAAGCAGGGCGAATACATACTCCCCTCGACACCATCAACTGGCCAGATGGATAATAAATCATCCAAGTCGCGGAAGCAAGATTACGAGTGTGCTGACTAACACCATCGACAAATCTGAAAGATATCGAATCATCCATCAAAACCTACCAAAGCAGATCAAAAAAATGTCGATTTCACAAAATTCCAGACAAATATGTACAAAGATAGAATATATACAAACAAGTAATTGCTCAGTCGAAGCCTAAGCAAAATACTTCTTAAGGTAGAGCCCATTTCGAGGCTTTGCCAGCTTGTTCCCTTCAAAATTAATTAATTCATAGGCCCCTTTTCCCAAAACTCGATTGACTATAAAGGGACCATACCACATAGACTTGAATTTGCCTGCCCCCAGGGCATCTTTGTCTTGGTCATAGACTAAGACAAGGTCGCCTTCAGAAAAAACCCGAGGACGGACAGCTTTATCATACTGATTTTTAACCCTCTTCTTATGGGCTTCGTTTATTATGGCTACATCGCGATGCTCCTCATCAAGATGTTCCAAATGAACGAGGCATTCTTCAAGACTAAACGTCTCTGGAAGAAGTTCTACAGCTAGCTTAAGGGACAGAATTTCACATTTGATAGGAAAAATAGATTCCAGCCCGTAAACTAATTGAAAAGGAGTAAAACTGGTGGCAGTCTTAACCGAGGTTCGATATGCCCAGAGTGTCGGGTACAACATGATGTGCCAATTGGATTGATTTTTATCAATTGTCCTTTGTAGGATAGTCTTAAGGGACTTATTCACGGCTTCGACTTGCCCATTGGCCTAAGGATAATATGGAGACGAATTCTCCTACTGGAAGCCCAACTTGAGAGCCAATTCGATCATCAATTGATTCCAGAAGTGACTGCCATGGTCAATGACAATCTCTCTTGGGATACCAAATCGTGAAATAACCTGGTTGAAGAGAAACAATGCTATTGTTTCACTATCGTTTTTGTAAGTAGGCATGGCCTCAGTCCACTTCGTAAAGTAGTCCACGGCCACAATGATGTACTTGTAATTTGCCACCGAAGGTGGATTACAAGTAGTAAAATCAATGCCCCACTTCGTAAATGGACCGACAATGATAATAGGAAAAAGTGGAGCTGGATGCGCGTGCATTTTCTGGGTATAGATTTGACAAGGATGGAAACGTTTGACCGCTTCAATACAATCTTTGAAAATTGAAGGCCAAAAGTAGCCTGCACGCAAAATTTTCTGGGTTGTTGCAAGCCCTAATAGATGACCACCACAAGCTCCACTGTGGCAATCATTAAGTACAGACTCAACTTCTTCCAAAGTTAAGCAACGCCTAAGGATTGAGTCAACCCCTCTGTGATATAATGTATCACCAATGATAACATAGTTTTTGGCAAGGTGACGTAAATTTCGATGCTCATCTTTGGAGAAAGTAGGTGGGAACTTCGAAGTCTGGAGATATATAATGATATCTCCGTACCAGGGATCTTGTGAAGAAATGAGGAATAAATGTTCGTCGAGAAAATTTTCCTCATAAACAATGGCTTCCTCACAAGGCAGCTCTGAAATTAATTCCACAAAAACTAATGACTTCTTAGATTTGGCTGACAAGAACTCGAGATCGAATTCTTGCAAAATAACAATCCATCAATTATACTTGCCCCCAATCACTCGCCTACTGAGGACAAACTGAAAAGGATTGACAACCACTAAGATGAACGTTTTGCACAGCAGAATGTAATGACGAAGCCACTGGACAACATGGACAGCTGCCAAGGCCAATTTCTCAATGGGAGAATAGCGTAGCTCAGGTCCTACTAAGCCTCGACTCAAGTAGTAGATTACATGCTCACTGAGAGCATCATCCTCCTGAACCAGAACCATACCAATGGTTGATTCTGCCACAGCGAGATACAAAAAGAAATCTCTACCATAATCAACACCATGATATCTCAAGCAAGAAGGAGAATATCTATAATCAAGGAAACAAGGGTTTCCTGAAACTTGGGGAAGTGCATGAGGCATAGGGATTCATCAGACTCAGTCAGGGATAATCTTAGTATAATAACTCTATCTGTTCTCCTCCTTTAGGCCTTTCCATAGAAGTCTATTTATATTTCTCCCAATTAGTTTTTTAATTGGGAAATAGTTGGGAAACAGTTGGGCGACGGGCAATAGGAGGTAATCAACAAGTAAAACCCATTAACTCCGCCCATAATTAAGGAAATTTAAAATTTTAAGTGTTTTAACACATATACGCGGGTTAGGTATTGACTGACCCGCGTGTACACGCTTCTATCTCAAGGCAAAGTAGCGTACAGGGAATAAAACATTGTTTTTTATATATTTGGACCGAGTCTAGAAGGAGGGGTTGCCCTAGGCCATAAACCAAGCATCACAAATACGGTAAATGGTGCTATAACACATGTATATCTGCGAGTGTTCGCTCTATCTTGGTGCAGCATTGTTGATGACCATGTAGATGGACAACTTCCTTGTGCACGGTGATGAACCTGTGATACAGTCTCCGCGTGACTGTCTCAAGATCCAATACCTCAGCAAGTATCGCTTTCTTCATCTCTACTCTAGCGGATCCTGTTGATTGTTCCTCTCTCTACTTGGTTGCCTGCAACTCCTTAGTCATGTGCTCATTTTCTGCTATAAAGAACTTCACACTCGAGCGTGTGGCTTTAGCATAATATTTTGTATCATTAGACAAGGCGGTTGGATGTCTTTGTACATCTGACACAATCACCCATTCTTCAAAGTGCGCAGGTGATGGATGCTCATCCAGGGTGTGTGCTCTACATGCTTGTACAACTCTGTGTTATGACTCATCAAATTCTATGTTGTACACATCTGTTCCCAGATTATCCTCAAGGAGAATGGTATCCCCTTGCTCACTCAAGACTTGCTTTGTTGTTGGAACTAGTGAAGCTTGTGGAGTGACCTAAGTTGCTTTTGGCATGAGTTAAGTGTCCTAATCCTATTCCGGTTGATCCATCTCCATATTTATCTATTCTACTATTGGATCATCCTACAGAGCAAGTTCTTATTCCTGCGGTTGCTCACCCTATATCGACACAGTTTGTACTTTCTATGCGCCTTGCACTTCCTCCTATTCATGTTCATGTTGCGATTCCTTCTCTCTTCTGCACAACTCTTGTTCTTCTTTGAGATTTTGTTGTACTTCCTACAAATTCCTTTCTGCATCATCCAGTATTTGCTTCTCCCTTTTTCTTTGTGCTATCCTCCTGTCGGCTCTTTTCATCTATCTCCAAAGCTACCTTTTCCACAAGTGGGTCTTCCTTAAACTTGTATCTTTTCTTTGTTTCTATGCTTTCGGCAACTTCCTCTTGCCTTTGTCTTACACAGGTTTGCTACTTGCTGCTACTATTTTTGCTTCTCCTTGTGGTACTGCTACCTTTATTATTGCTAGCCACTCGACTACCATGCTGACTAGTTCATTGAATAGTACACTCTCATACAATGGTCCCTACAAAATCCTTGTGGGTCATACAAATTGAAACTCTTGGTGCCGAACTTAAAATTATTGAAGTCATCGACGTTAGCATCCACTTCTTTCAAAGTCCAGATTGCGTACAACCCAATTCTCACAGGATCAGGGAAAATTTTAGAGATGGAAAATTACCTTGAAGTTTAAAAACATTGGCGAATCTCACTAGTCCCTAATATGCAAACTATAAAATGCTTATTGATGTATTTGTAAAAATATTAAAATTTGTAATGATTTTATATGTACTCTCAATATAATGCTACTGATTTTTAAGGTAAAATAATTTTATATTGTAAAATTTGGGCGAATCATCTAAAGAAAAATGGAAATTGGCGAATCAGTTTTTTGGAAAAATCATGGAAAATTAGCCCATCTCCGAATATTAGCCACTAAAATTTTCTATGCATAGGATGCGTAGACCATGGTGCTTTCTCCTTCCTGTGCAATCCAACTAATAACCTTGTCCAGATGTGATATGCAACCTTTTGCATGACCAGCTTGTCCATGGACCTCAGCAACACATGTGGAGCTTTCTCCGTGTTGTACATCCTGATGAAGGTGTCATCAGGTGAGGCGTACCAATCTGCCATGTTCAGTAATGCCTCCATTGCTACTTGGGACATGTAGGGCATATATTTTTCAAATATCATTATGTGCAAAGGGGTTCTGAAATAGTCAGATATTCTAGCCATTACTCCTCAGTAGTTGTAGTCTGAGAGCAACTTACAATATACATTCGCAGAACGTCGATGCCTAACCCATGCCAGGAAGCTGTTGACGGGCATCGATTGCATCGAGCAGGTAGGCAGACATGAATAATATGCTTATTGATCCTTGAACGGACTTTAGGCGTTGGATACATGCACTTTCATCTGGAGAGCTATCATATAGGACCATTTGAACGGTTTTCCTTCACTTGCCAGCTGATCAAACATATCAACCCAACTTTGTGGGAAGGTCTTTGTAATCCCTTGGTTGTACAAATGACATGCGAAGATGACCAAGAATTGGTACACCTTCCTAAGTGTCTTCGTACAGTATATATGGTTGGGTTTCATCCTGAACTTTGTTGGTTCCCTTACCCAACACTTCAATATGTCTCTTGTATTCATGCTGCTGTTGGGAGTGTATAATGGTGCATCCATCCTACTCATCGATAATGGAAAATGATACATTTGTTGATAATATTTCGTCCTAAAGGAAACAAGATTTACTCCACTAACACTTCTCAGTATCATCGTCTCAGGATTAGTGTGTGAGACAATCTAGTGGATCACATCTGCATATGGGAACATGGAAAAGCAGCATGTAACCTTGTACAATCCTGACTTATGGATGTTCACATAGGCTTGTCGGTCCTCCTTATTCTCCTCAAAGTTATCTAAGAAAATAGTGTTGATTTCTTGCCACGTGATTGATGTCTTTCTTGATGAATAAGTGTGTGTCTGTGTACACGGGAAAGCTCATAGACCCGTGCTAAACCACATCCCCAATACTTCTTTCAACTTTGTCTTTTGATCCAGCTCTCTTGGCCATGATACCTATACTGTTGAGAATCTGCTCAAAAGCCTATGGTACCTGGAGAGAGGGAAGACACTCATAGTAAGACAATGTCAGCTGAAAAACATCAAGAAAATCAAGAATCAATCAGGCAAAAAACTGGTGACTACTAGGAAAGATTGCGCAACATTGACTCTGGGAAGTTGGGAGACTGCCAGTTGGAACTGCACATTACGTAGTCTCAGTTGTCAGTGAGGCTAACTACTGACTGGATCTGCACAATGCACAGTCCAATGAGGTTGACTGCTGATTGAAACTGCGCAATGCGCAGAACAGTCAGGCTGGGTTGTTGGTTGGAACTACGCATTATGCAGTTCCAATGGGAAGGACTAGGCCCTGCCTCTAAGGATTGCGTAGAGCACAGCTGGTAGTTAATGTGGGTAGCCTCTATGTAGATTTTGGAGGCAAGGCAAAGCCTTAGCTGCCAGGAATGCAAAAAGCATGCTGGGAGATACAATATCAGGGCCAAGACAACTCGGATCTGCCCAATGGCAACCTGAAAATGCGAAGGACTGAGTGAGTGTGAAAATATGGTGTAGATCTGAGTGAATAGACATGCATGCAATTCAATCAAGTGCAGAAATAAGTCAAATGGAAAAACCAAGAAGCTCATGAAGCGAGCCACCGCAACAATGATTATGAGTGTAGAAACAATGTTATGCATTCGACACTAAGGAAAGGTAATGAAAAACTTGAAACAACACTTATACAAGCTAAAACACATTAAAATGCCAGTGATCGTTCAATAAAAGCAAAGAAAAAAAACTCATACAAGTCAAAAACTAAAAAGCGACAGAAAAAGCGGAAGACGGCATGAGAACAAAAACTTACCCGGAAAAGATGTGCCGACTGTGCCAAAGATTCGTAGAGGCCTCAGGAATGCTAGAGATCCAAGGTCGAATGTAAAGAATCAGATCTGAGGCATCATTTAAATAGATTTAGTGAAATTAGGGTTTATGACGCGCATGCCAGAAATCTAGGAAAAAAGTGACACTAAGCGGGGAGTTTCTAAAAATGGCTTTGCATGTAACTCCTGCTACTAAAGATAGATTCCTAAAATCTAGGGATGATTTTTAGCTTTTTAATTTTTTTATTTTTCGAGAAAAGCTTCCCAACATGCAAGGAAGGATTGCGTTGTTCTGGAGTGAACTGGGAAACCTACTAGCACATGCGATGGACAACCACTGAGGGAAAACTTCTACATTGTTTCTGGGCTGAGTGGCCAGCTCTGCGCAATTTTCTAGAGCAGTGATGTTGGGTTGCTCTGCACATTTCTGGAGAGCAATGTAGTTGGCCAGTTCTCCACATTTCCGAAGAATAGTGCAGTTGACCTAGGCTGCTCTACGCATTTCCAGAGCAAGGATGGTTGACCTACTCTACGCAATTTCTAAGTGCAGGGTAGCTGTTGGGTTGCTCTGCACAATTCCTAAAGGGAAGACAAACTGCACTTCAGGTTTGTGCAGCTTTTCTCGACAACCGATTGACCAGATGTGAACCAAGTATTGTATGTGCTTGTGGTTGAACGATGGGACAAGTGAGTGAACACAAGTTGTTAAATGATAGATGACAACAAATAAACACAAGTACCTGATCAGTGCATGATAACTAAGATGATTTCGAGGAGGGAGGCTCCAAAATGAAGCAAAGGAAAAATTTTGGAGGGATGTTATAGCCGCTACAACACATAGTCTCTAGGCTTTACCGTATATCCCACTATTCACCAATCGAGGAATCCTATGCCTAATCGAAACTCCACACCCTAGGATTTACTGTATATCCTACCATTCACCGATCGAGGATTCCTAGGCCTAATTGAGAGCACACAACTATAGGCTTTACCATATATCCTTCCATTCATAGGTCAAGGATTCCTAGCCCACCGATGTACACAAAATCTAGCTTTACTGCAACCCCAACTTCTCCGGTCCATGGATTCTTAGGCCTTGTGTTCTTCTTCAGAGACCACCTCACTCAGTTTCGAAACCATCCAACAATCCAGCATAACCCAATAAAAGAGAACCAATCACACCATGGCTACCACTGTCACACCTGGAAAAACCCAAGCCAATGCCAACAAGAGAACCAAATACACATATTCATGTACCATGCATGCAAAATATAGAAAGGAAATCACACATGCAAATCAATACCTGCAAGTAATCCTGTTGTAGCCGCTTGATCCTGCTCTTACTTGCTTGATCTTTGTTTCCCTTTGCCTTCTTTGTCCTCCCTCTATTTTCTTTGATCCAATGCTAGAGTGCACCAATAATTCTCTAAGTTTCCAAGAGTGAGAGAGAGAGAGAGAATAGAGAGAGAGCTCCAAAACTCAACTGACAAAAAACTTGTGAATTGATCCTCTAAGGCCTTTTTATTTATAAGGTCTCTATTTTCTTCATTTTCCATTATTTTCCTTCATTTTCCTCCTCACATGCAACCTGTGACCTTTCACCTTCCTTTTCTCCTAATTTCCATTATTTTCATAAATAAAATACCAGTAATTTCCTCTTTCCTTTACAAATCCTTTGCCATTGCCTTTTCCAAATTTCCTTTAGCCATCATAACCGAAATGAACACCCACTAGGATGTTTTTCCCAACATTCAGATTCGAATATGTGCCCCATGAACTTGGTATTATTTTTCCTTTATTAACTTTATTACATGGATTTTTAACTAGTGCTGTTACATTTTTTAGTGAGCCGAATGAAATATCAACGACAAAAATGTCAAAGGAATAGAGTGGATTACGCCAAATGTTAATCACAACTCAACACATTGAGCATAAGGTAAATTTTGGTGTGAAACTTTTCAACTATACTAAGTTCAATTAACAGTATTTTCCCTTCCATATATCATTCCACTTTTCCCAATCGACATGTGGGTAAATAGACACACCTCTATAACACACATCTTAATCTATTTAGTTTTTCATAGATAGTAAATCCCTAGTTAGTTAATACTTGTGATAATGCTGTAAAAATATGAGATTATAGATGATATTATGTCTGTAAATCAAATTACTTAATTACTTAATATCATTTAAACCAAAATAAAATCATTTAATATCACTTAATTACTTAAACCAACAAATAAAATTTATATAACCATTATTATTATATTAGCTCTTGCAGATTAAAATTACTCAATGAAGCTTGTAATATCAATTACATTAATTATTATGTATCTAATTTCTAACTATTTCTTTTGTTGTTGATTATATTTGTTTGATACTCTTCTTATATCATCAGCACATTATGTTACACCTTTTACATTCAACGCATTATGTCATCAATGTATTGATGAGAACAGATTATGTGATTTATTGGCATTCTTCTTATGTCATGTGAATGCATTTTGTGCCACAAATATGCACAATTTCTTTAAGAGTAAAAGTAATATTTTAATAGTTGGTAGGTCGATAAATCTGACCAATATCATTATGGTAGATAAGTGATTGTCATGGATATTAATGGTTCTAGTGGGGTTGAGAAAAGTAGTTAACTGGAGGTGAGCATATCCTCACATTTCATATAATTTGTTCCATAGCTCAGGTTTAATATGTCCCCATTATTTTTTACCACATAACATTACAAGTGTTAAGAGAGAATATATTGTTCCATCATGTCATACTGTCAATATCTCAGTATCAATGATTGGAGGTTTTATTTATTATTTTTTATTCATGGTTGATATCTCTACTGTTCTATTGTCGTTATGTATTTGATACATGTCGAAGACTATGTGATCTAACATCTGGTAACTAGTTAACATTTTGAAAATTGGTTGATAGTTGATTGATGAGGGACCTACTAATAAGTTCACTTAACACAATCATAAGGGGACCCATCCATTGATAAAATCACACAGCTACTTACCATCATATCCAGGGTTGAACTATCGTATTATGTCACAACGACTTTGTATCTAGGATGGATCTTCCATAATCTATCACAATGATTATGTCAATTGTGTTGACCTATAATTCTCCGTAATTGTCCACAAACATCACATGCCGATAAATATTCTTACTTCGGGTTTACATAGCATCACTTTACAAAAAAATGTTTTTTGTTGGTTATAGGTAGTATGCTCATTACTTTCATGGCTTGTGCAACACTACAATTGTAATTTGGACTGACTTCCAAATGATCGATCGTGGAAAAAAGACATAATAGTACAACAACAACAACAAGAATCTATTTCCACTTTTGTTTATATTTCACCATTTCTGATGCTCCTCTGTCAATATCTTCTAGATTATTAATGCTTTCTTTATTTAGGAATGCAAAGTTGCAAAAAGATCTATCCACAAGATTTCAAAGTTTCATAGTAAAATCAAATAGAAAGTTTGCAAAATGTCTTTAGTGTATAAGAAGTTGAATGGTAGTGGCATGCTCATCGCTAAAAACTACATTATCTACGACCTCAACATCAACCTCATTATTTGTAGTTCTATCACAAGTTCTAATATCATTAACCATTTTTAGTACAACTATATGTTACTCACATGGTTGGATTTTATAATATGCCCCTTTTCAGTTTTCTATAATAGTATAATAGTAAGTAGTCCTTTCAAATGATAACAGTGACTCTATAAAACAAATCTTCAAAAGGATCCCCCGATTGACTTCTCATTTTCCCCTTTTTCATCTTTGAAATTCAAACTTCTGCTGTCAATTCATAAAATTACTAAATTGCTAATAGACTTAAGTCTAGCATTGACAAATTAAGGGCAGGGGAAGTTAGTGTAGGTACTTGAGTCCCTACTATTCGCAATTCTTAATTACTGAATAAATTTTCTTATCAAACACGTAAAACATCAATAATAATATGATGAAATAATCGCTTTTTCTAGATGATTCTTTGAATTAGGAATATTTCATTTCCTTAATGGGTGGATTGTCAATGAGGTTAAATGTTGAAACACGTGATTTTATCGTGAATTTGTGGCATACTACACAAACTGAAATAGAGGAATGATGCTCTTGTGCAATATAAAGAATTCTACAGATGTCAAGTAGCACATCGATAAGGATTGGAGGCACTTAATAGTATGTAAGAGAACATAAATTGCCTTCGTTGTTTTTATATATATTTAGTAAAAATATCCAAATCTCATATGATTATCATTATAATATTCAATGTGATCCCAAGTTCCATTATTATTAGAACAATCTCTTGTGTCATATATCCCACAAAAAAGAGGTGTCAAATGTCAGTTTAAAGGATCAAATTTAAGAAACAAAAGAGAAAAATAAAAAAACTATATGGTGACAGACAAAAATCATTGTAACGTTCAAATTAGCATGGGAAAGATGACACTTCAAAATTACAGAAGGTAAAAAGGGTCCATAGGTCTTAGAGGCTGAACCTAAGATCTGATACCAAGTGTTGGGATTGTCCCTATGATGCAATATTTTTTAAACCCATAAGAAATGCAGTTAAGTCTCGAAACGTAATCATAAGCAAATAAATATTTCCATTTTAAACTATTTTTTCACTAGCAACATCCATTACCAAGATCACATAGTAATTAAAACCCCATCAAGATTGGAAACGCATAGATATTAGGGCATATACATCAATATTCCATAATTTACACTTTAATACTCATATCATTTACTTTTACAATCTGGTAAATTTTTATACAACAATACACATGTAATAAAACTTTACGGAAACACGAGGTACCGTTCACCAAGGGTGGAGATTCGATATTGACCTTGTTACTTCTTGTGTTCCCTTGTTTCTATTTGCCTACATGAGTGAAATATGTTGTGTTTCTTGACCAAACATTTTCTGACTCACCAATTGACCTCCCAAACTACTCCTTGGGTACTCTCCTTCCCCATGGACCTCCAAGCTACAATTGGACAATATAGTAGAGGGAGAATACTAACTGATGAAAGAGAGCACTCTTTACTCAAGGTTCCCCTCTCTAATGACCAACACCTCACCAAACCCACTATGGGTTTCACAGTCACTCACAATAGCATGATGTAATCCATGCAACAATAAGGAAAAAAGTGATCCCTCTCCCATAGCTTGTTCCTTCTTTTATAGGAGGCTTCATACGTGATGCTTAGAACTTCATGAAAAAACAATTATTTTATTAATCTAAAAGTTTTAACCATGTGTTAGCCTCTCACAAAGGCTCTCCTAAATTTTTTACTTTAAATTTTATTCAAAATTAATTTTTTTCCTCACCCCCACATGACTCCCTATTTCTTATCCTAGTTGTCTCTTGATCCCCCTTTTATATTCCTTATTTTTTGTTCATTACTATAGTCATTTGGTAGGTCTCATATTTCCCCCCCAACTACTCCCTAGTTTAACTCAAATTGACTCTTAGATGGAGATCCTTGTGTTGGCTCTTGCCACATGGAGTTTCTATTATGAAATTAATTTCTCTAATTTAATTTATTATTCTTTATGAGGTTAAACTACTCTAGGATTAATGATTCTAATTAACTCTATGTGCGCGCCCCCACCCACCCCCCCCCCCCCCCCCCCGCCCCCTTGCTTACTAACCTTATATACTTTGAGTTTACTTTATATGCACATTATCTACCTTAAACTTTCATTCAAAAGTAATGTTTTTCCTCACCCCAACACCCAACATGACTCCCTGTTTCTTCTCCTAATTGTCTATTGATCCCCTTTTTATATTCCTTATTTTGTGTTCATTATTGTAGTCAACTGGTAGGTTTCAGATTTCCCCCCCAAGTACTCCCTAGTTTAACTCAAGTTGACTCTTAGATGGAGATCCTTGTGTTGGCTCTTACCACATGGAGTTTCTATCATGAAACTAATTTCTCTAATTTAATTTATTATTCTTTATTTTCATTCACCACCCAATTTTCTTAATGAGGTTAAACTATTCTAAGATTAATGCTTATAATTAACTCTATGTCCCCCCCGTCCTTTGCTTACTAACCTTATAACTTTTGGAGTTACTTTATATGCACATTATCTACCTACGATTTTCCAAACGTGGGAAGGGTAGAGTTCTCAATTGCTCTAATCTTTTTATTTCTTCCTATTCTTCCTTTAACCAAAGGTTTACTATTTATTTAGTTAACTTGGTTCTAAAAGTCACTTAATTAATTATGTGAATTAGTATGATTATCATAGCTTAGTTTTATTTTAGTAATTTCTTATTAATGTAAAGGTGATGAGCCTTGGTATTAAAACAAGAATGTTGCAACTCCCAAGGCTACCAACTTTAATTATCAACCCAGGGTTCGTACAAACTTAATAGGTATCGGCACTATATGTGCAACATACAATGTGTCCTTCCTTTTCTGTCATGATGTAATGGAGTGCATGTACTGAAGTCAAATCCTAAACTAATTGTAAAAAATGAAATGTTCAAAATGGAACCTTAACCTATTGAGAAACGGAAAGTACAAGGAAAGAGACTGAAATCAAATGCTAAAACACAACATTTTCTAACTAATTTCTAAGAATATTTGCTTCAAAAGAATTCTAAGTTAACATGTATGCAATCCTACTATTCTAAGCATGCAAATTCAAACCATCAAACCTCCTACTGTTGTGCATGTAAATGAATAAAATAAATATGTTTTCCTTTTTGTCTTTTTTTCATGTGAGAGTGTGAAAGCTAATCTCTTTTGGTGATGTGGCAGGTGGCTCGGAGATGATGGTGGATGGTTGGAAAGATCAGAAGACCCTTAGGTGACCTTGTGTGGCTTCCTAGAGGTTTTCCCTCAATTTGGCCTCAAAATAGGCTACTATAGGAAAACCTACATGATGTACTAAAAACCTACTAGATCCCCTGAAAAGCTAAAGGATACAGCCGAGAGAAAAATGATGGATGTTGAAGGTGATGGAAAGCTTAGGGAAGGTGGTTGGTGGGTGGAATGAGGCAAGGGAGTGCCTAGGACCAGTTCAAAACTCAAAACCAAAGTTGGGAGATGGATGGATTTGCTCAAAAAGCTTGGAGAAGTTTCTTTGTGAAATGATGAAATTGGTGAGGGTTTAATGACCAAGTAAATCAAATCCAAATTGGATGGGAAATTTTTTTTTATTAACTAGGATGTCTTAGGTCCCTATTCCAAGTGGAATCACTCAAAACGACCTCTGTTAACCCCCAACAAAAAATAAAAAACATTACTAGTCCAAAATCTAGAAATTCGAGAACTAGTGAGCTAGTAAATCTAAAAAATGCCTAACCAAATCAAGTGCAAATGAAATGGGGTAATTTTTGTTATGAACTAGAATTTTTTTGTGATATAATGAAAGTGGAATCAACTCAATTGAAGCTTGTCAGCATGCTCTAAAAATAGCATAAATTTATTGTTCTTTGCTAAAAAGGAGGTCCAACAATCTAGATTTGGGAATAAGAAGACTAATCCAAGCAACTCAATGATTAATATGAACTTCCAAAGCTTTTCCAAGGATTAAATAGTTATTTTGATCCTACAAAAGAACTTACATCAACCATTTAACTCAATCCTACAATAAGAAATGATTAATACTAAATGCAGAAATAGAAGGAAATAAAAACAAGAGATGCATGTGAATAAGCACTGAAAAGAAGGAAAGAAAATGATACAAAAGGGCTCTGAAGTTCCCAGGATGGACAAGCCCAAGGAAACTCAAAGATTTATGGAGGAGAACAAGATTTAGAAGCTAAACATGAAACCAATCTTCATTATTCCATCAATACGATTACATCTCTGTAAGAAAATACAATGGATCTGCAAAAATACGAGTTCTCTCCATAAGAACACTAATGAAAATATCCCTCTAGAGGAAAATTCGACTTGGTACTTATACAAAATGATTAGGAATCATTCCCCATAAATGGAGGAATTTTCCCCACCAAAATCCCTTGATTAGTGGATCTGGTCCCTTGATTAGTGGAACACATTCCTAGATTTTCTCAATCATTGGATCCACAATCCGTGCCATAATTCCATAATATCTTGTTGATTTATTATTTATTATTGATCCTCCTGTCATAGGGAACAAGTCCCTAAATTGTCTCCTCCTCCAAATCTTCATAATCTGCTCAATATTCTCATAATATTCCACAAAAATAAATAATATTAGGCACGAATATCCAATTATTCATAAACCTTCCTAATGAATATATTAAAGTTAAAAATACATTATCTAATGTAGAAAGAGAGGTTTAATGTGCTGAAGGATGGTCATAGGCCTTAATTTGTGTTTTATTTTAGAGGCATGGGCCTTAATTTATGTCTAATTTAGAGGCTCATCATACCCCCTACTGAAAGTGCTGCTCATCCTCTGAGCAACTTAGTGACCTCATTGTGCCTCATCCATGGCCCTGGTGGCCTCTCCCTTATGCATTAATAATATTGGCTGCAAGTTATGCAAGGACAAACCCAAAAACATATTTTTGCAAATAAAAATCAATGTTTCTTGAGACCATTAGCTTGCCTTCTTCCCCTTATTCAAGATGTGTTCTTGAATATTTTTTAGTTTAGCAAGGTATTCCACACCCTTATCAACCTTCTGCTACCTTGTTCCGCCATTTGGACACCTCTAACACCTTCAAAATGCATTTAGATGAGAACTAGGACATCCTGTAGTAATTCCTGTCAAAACTACAGGAAACCCTGTTAAAACTACAGGAAACCCATTTTGATCATAAATGATAGTCTGAGGTTAGGGAAGACCCTTACTTGACTTCCATGCCTTTCTCCCATTTTTATAACATCTTTTAGGCCTTGGAAAAAAGCTAGAAAGAGATTAGAGACCTCTTGGAAACCCTATTTTTATCACTACAGTTTGAGTTTTGTTTTCATGGTGAATGCCTCATTTCCTTTTGTTGCCTTCTTCTTCTCTCTTGTGGCCTAGATGATTGCCTAATGGCCTTGGAGTTTTCTGTTTTGATTAGGTCTCTCTTAAGCTTTGCCATCTTGGGGTTTAGCATAATTTGTTCATTTCTTCCTTCTTGTAGCAACATTCTTCCTTCCTGTAGTAGTCATTCCTCCTCTTTCAGGGTCTTCTAACTGTATGGGAGTGAAATGATGAAGAGGGATTGGATGATGATGCTAGGTCTCAATGATCCAGGTGGATATTGGTGGCCACCTGCCAAGTCCACCTGGACCCCCACCATTTTCTTTCTCAGCATTTTCAGTTTCCTTAATTGTAGCACAACTTACTATTTTTAGCAGTTTTTCGGGTCCTGAACTTCCGGAGCCGTTTTGAGGCCCTAAACGACGTTTTTTGGGGACCGATGTTACTTCTTCCAACAATGATAGTGCTCGGATAGATCTTTCTAATGAGCTATTGTACGCGTCAAACGGAGATCATATGCCAAAGTTACGACCCCGGGAAGTTGATGTACCAATTTACCCCCAAACGGGGCCCACAGTTTGGCGTTTCATCTCCTAGGGTTAGGTTTTGGAATGCTAAGGGTTTTCCATTGTTTCTCAACAATAAATAGGCCTTCGAGCCTCATTGTAACATAGTTCAGAGGCATGTAACCAGCACATCTCTTCTCAGAGATAAGCTACCATCGCCCTAGCTGGTTTATTTCCATTTCTGGTTGTAAGCATATTTCAGTATTTTTCCATTAATGAAATGAAGTATTATTTCCGCTGCATCTTTGTGTATATGGTTATCTCTGTAATTTGTTGCGTTCCTGTTTAAATCCGGATCAGTGGTATCCGAGCGGTCTGCTTTTTCTCTATTTTTCTTTGCATGTCCCCAACAAGGTCGGGATATAAGGAGTTAGGGCTTGAACTGGTTGAACCTTTGCAAGACCAGCCTCGCAAATCCCGACGGCCTCCCATGGCAGACGAGAAGAAAGACGAGGGGGCAGGAGATCCTATCAAAATCTTACTCGAATAAGCCCTCGAGCGACAACAGAACGCGATAATGGACAACTTTGCCCAGATCCTTCAGCGGCTACCCAGAAGCAACGCATCGGCTTCCAGCGGCTACTCTGGAAACGCCACACCCTTTAAGGTACAAGTTAATTTTGAAATCCCCATATTCGAGGGTCAGATAGACGCAGATGCCGTAGATAAATGGTTAAATCTGCTAGAGGGTTATTTTTCTGTTCATGAATTTTCGAGTCGGGAAAAGATTGTTTTTGCTCTTCTCAAAGCAGCCCCCCACGTCAAGGACTAGTGGGAAACCTACTGCGAGCAGAAGGATGAAAGTACTGGCTCACTATTTTCAGCCGCACCCACCTGGGATTCGTTCCGGGATGCCATCAAGGAGCAGTACTACCCTGTCGGAAGCTATGAGGATGAATACATAAAGTGGACCACGCTGCGGCAGGGAAGGGACCAAGACGTGCCGGAGTTCACCAATCTTTTCCATACCCTTCGCACAAAGTTGGGTATCAAGGATTCGGAGCAACATTTGATACTCAAATACCGTGGCTGCCTGCACAAGTACATCCAGGAAGAAATACAGTTCCTAAACATCCCCTCGCTCGGCGCAGCATACCGATATGCCGTCAAGGTCGAGCAGAAGTTTAAACAAAAGAAGCGAGACTTTGGATCTGCGAATCCAAAGCAGGGGAAAGGTGCCCCTAAACCACAGAACAAGGGACAAAGCCAAGGCAGGACAGCCCAAGACAACCAGCCTAAGCTGCAAGCAAAGAACAGCGCCGCGAAGCCGAGAAAGGACACTGGAAAATGGTGCGAGTTCCATAAGAGCTCCACTCACAACACAAGTGAGTGTCGGGCCAAACAGTCACTGGTGGCTGAGCTAAAGGTTTCAGAATCAGATGCATGTTCCGACTCTGAGTCAGAACCCGATAAGGGGTATGAAAAAGGGAAGCAGATCATTGATGCGGATCCCAGCCACTGTTGCTACCGCAAAGATCCAGAAAAATGAACCGAAGATCCAGAGGAGGAGGAGCGTCTCTTCCACTCCCAGATGTGGGTAAAGGGCTCCCCGATACAGTTCATTGTTGATAGCGGGAGTCAAAAGAACCTCATTTCGGCAGAGGTCGTGAAGCGGTTGGGCTTACCGACCACAACACATCCACAACCATACACCATTGGGTGGCTTCACCAAGGACGAGATCTTCGCGTGAGCCAGCAGTGTCGCCTTCCATACAACATCAAGCCCTTCATGGATGAGGTATTGTGTGACATTGCTCCCCTTGAAGTTTGTGATGTATTACTAGGACAACCATACTTGTGGAAGCGACATGCTGTGTATGAATCAAGGCCCTGTGCTGTTATTATTACATTGGGAAATAAGTTGTTCAGGATACCAGAGGTAGCACCACCTACCGCCATCTCTTTGATTACTGCAAAACAATGCAGTAAGATCATTTCCAAAACCAGGAAATTTGTTTTCCTGATGATACGCCCTCAAGGAAAGAAGAAGACAGTGGCCGCGGCCTCCAAACGGGGTCCCTCTGCACGACAACTACAGATGGACAAGGTTGTGGAGGAGTACGAGGACATCTTCACCTCCCCGGCAGGGGTTCCTCTGCACTGTCAAGTCAAGCACTCCATCAATCTGACCCCAGGTGCGCCGCTACCCAATGGACC
The DNA here is from genome assembly GCA_031772625.1 of Pinus tabuliformis. Taxonomy (NCBI): domain Eukaryota; kingdom Viridiplantae; phylum Streptophyta; class Pinopsida; order Pinales; family Pinaceae; genus Pinus; species Pinus tabuliformis. The sequence goes on from CM062815.1 coordinate 243,139,691, forward strand.
AATTTATCGGCGCTCCGTTCTGGAGAACATGAAATCAAGAGGCAGATTCAGGAGCTCCAGTAGAAAGGTCACATCCGTCCGAGTTCATCGCCTTGTGGGAGCCCGATCGTGTTGGTACAGAAGAAGGATGGGACGTGGAGACTCTGTATTGACTATCAGGCGCTGAACAAGATCACTGTCCGTAATAGGTACCCGATCCCGCGGATTGATGACCTCCTAGACCAACTAAAGGGGGCGAAATATTTCAGCAAGATCGATCTGAAGTCAGGATATCACCAGGTACCAATCGAACCCTCCGATGTGTGGAAGACTGCCTTCAAATCCAAGGAGGGCCTCTTCGAATGGTTGGTCATGCCTTTCGGATTGACGAATGCTCCTGCAACCTTTATGAGGCTAATGGATGACATCTTGCGGCCATTCACCAACTCCTTTGTAGTAGTATACTTGGATGACATTCTGATCTTCAGCCAGAGTTGGGAAGAGCACCTCCACCACATCCGACAGGTTCTCCAAACACTGCGGCAACACAAGCTATGTGCCAATTTGGAGAAATGCACTTTTGGCATGACCCAAGTTCAGTATCTGGGATACATCATTGATGAACAGGGGGTGCATGTCGATCCAGCCAAGATCCAAGTCATTCGGGATTGGCCCTCTCCAACCACTCTAACAGAGCTCCGCAGCTTTCTAGGTCTTGCCAACTTCTACCGCAGGTTTGTGTTGGGGTTTTCTCATATTTCTTGGCCCTTGAGTCAAGTCACCAAGGGCGGGGCGAAAGCAAAATTCTTTTGGTCTGAATCTCAACAGAAGGCATTCAGGGAATTGAAGGATCGCCTCTGCACGGCACCAGTGCTCGCGTTACCAGATTTACAACAACCATTTGAGGTCGAGACAGATGCCTCTGACTATGCTATTGGGGCAGTCCTTACTCAACATGGACATCCAGTGGCATATCACAGTGAAACACTTTCAGACACAGTCCGGAAGTACCCCACTTATGATAAAGAGATGTATTCCATTGTACATGCCTGCCGACAATGGAAGCATTACATTTTGGGGAAGGAAACGGTCATCCACACAGACCACCGACCTCTGCAGTTCATACAGACCCAAGGGAAATTGCAGAATGATCGCCATCAGAAGTGGTCTACATACCTGCAACAGTTTCACTTGAATATCAAGTATAAAAAGGGCAGCACCAATAATGTTGCAGATTGCCTCAGTCGACCACCGATCATGGCGCTAACCACCGTGCTCAACTCTTGTGGGCACGAGACTTCTGATTGGCCACTTCTCTACAAAAGCGACCCAGAATTCGGCCACACATACCAGACACTCTTGGAGGTCGGCATGTTGCAGATTTTCACCTCCAGGACGCCCTATTATGCCACCTCGGTCACCTCTTGTGTTCCTTCAAGCGAGCGTGCCAAGATGATTTGGGAAGCACACTACAGTCGGGCTGCTGGGCATTTCGGGTCGAGAAAACAGTGGCAGTACTGCAAAATTATTTCTATTGGCCGAATCTTCGACAGGATGTTGGGAAGTACATCCGATCATGTACTGCCTGTGCCATTGCCAAACCGACCATTAAGAAGCACGGCCTCTATACCCCGTTGCCTACCCCTAGTCGACCTTGGGAATCCATCTCCATGGATTACATGTCAGGCCTCCCTTCCACTAAGCATGGAAATGACTGTGTTTTTGTGGTCGTCGACAGGTTCTCGAAGATGGCCATTATGATGGCCTGCAAGAAGAATATCACAACAGAAGCCACTGCTAAACTCTTCTTTGAACGAGTGTGGGTGCACTTTGGGATCCCACAATCTATCATCTCAGATCGGGACAGTCGGTTTCTCAGCACATTTTGGTCCAGTCTCTGGTCAATGCTGGACACCAAACTCACGAAGTCCACAGCCTTCCATCCTCAAACTGATGGCCAGACAGAGGTTGTCAACAGGATGATTGTGCACATTCTGCGCATGTATAACTCAAAGCATCCATGCACATGGGACGAGAGCCTCCCCTATGTTCAGCACAGCTACAACCGAGCTCTTCACAGCTCCACTGGCCATAGCCCTTTTCAGGTGGGTTTGGGATTCCAGCCACTATGCCCCATTGATGTGGCCATGCCCCTTGCAGCTACTCACATGAATTCAGCTCATGTCCAGTCCGAAACAGATAAGGCCACCAGCTTCATTGAGCGCATCCAACATATTCGCCAGCAGGTCCATGACATTCTTGAGAAATCAAATGCCAAGTACAAGCAGCGACATGATCAACACCGGTGCCACACAAGTTTCAGGTGGGCGACAAAGTCTGGTTGCATTTGCAAAAGGAACGCCTTACTGGAGCCTATCAGAAATTGAGACCACTCTGATATGGTCCTTACACCATTACTAAGGCTATGGGAGACAATGCATTTGAGCTCAGCATTCCCCCATTCCTTGGCCTGCACCCAGTGTTCAATGTGGACCGCCTTCGGCCATACTTTCCACCATTGCTAGACACATCCGACATTGCAGAACAGCTCAAACCCACAGAATTAAATCCAGATTGCATGGAACAAGCTGCAACTGATCGGATCATGGACACACAGATCAAGAACACTCGCCAACAGAATATCCAACTGTATCGAGTTGTCAAAGCAGGCCAACTCCTTCAGCAAGGGCAAGTGGCTCACCAGGGAACAAGTTCAGCAGATGTTTCCTCATCTCATGGAGGAGCTCAACGCAAAGGGGACCATTGCTTCCTAAGGGGGGAGGAATGATCCAGGTGGATATTGGTGGCCACCTGCCAAGTCCACCTGGACCCCCACCATTTTCTTTCTCAGCATTTTCAGTTTCCTTAATTGTAGCACAAATTACTATTTTTAGCAGTTTTTCGGGTCCTGAACTTCCGGAGCCGTTTTGAGGCCCTAAACGACGTTTTTTGGGGAATCCAGGGGCAACATGGTTCCATGGAATGGACCAATGTTGCCCGTTCCAACAATGATAGTGCTCGGATAGATCTTTCTAATGAGCTATTGTACGCGTCAAACGGAGATCATATGCCAAAGTTACGACCCCGGGAAGTTGATGTACCAATTTACCCCCAAACGGGGCCCACAGTTTGGTGTTTCATCTCCTAGGGTTAGGTTTTGGAATGCTAAGGGTTTTCCATTGTTTCTCAACAATAAATAGGCCTTCGAGCCTCATTGTAACACAGTTCAGAGGCATGTAGCCATCACATCTCTTCTCAGAGATAAGCTACCATCGCCCTAGCTGGTTTATTTCCATTTCTGGTTGTAAGCATATTTCAGTATTTTCCATTAATGAAATGAAGTATTATTTCCGCTGCATCTCTGTGTATATGGTTATCTCTGTAATTTGTTGCGTTCCTGTTTAAATCCGGATCAGTGGTATCAGAGCGGTCTGCTTTTTCTCTATTTTTCTTTGCATGTCCCCAACAAGGTCGGGATATAAGGAGTTAGGGCTTGAACTGGTTGAACCTTTGCAAGACCAGCCTCGCAAATCCCGACGGCCTCCCATGGCGGACGAGAAGAAAGACGAGGGGGCAGGAGATCCTATCAAAATCTTGCTCGAAGAAGCCCTCGAGCGACAACGGAACGCGATGATGGACAACTTTGCCCAGATCCTTCAGCGGCTACCCAGAAGCAACACATCGGCTTCCAGCGGCTACTCCGGAAACGCCACACCCTTTAAGGTACAAGTTAATTTTGAAATCCCCGTATTCGAGGATCAGATAGACACAGATGCCGTAGATAAATGGTTAAATCTGCTAGAGGGTTATTTTTCTGTTCATGAATTTTCGAGTCGGGAAAAGATTGTTTTTGCTCTTCTCAAAGCAGCCCCCCACGTCAAGGACTGGTCGGAAACCTACTGCGAGCAGAAGGATGAAAGTACTGGCTCACTATTTTCAGCCGCACCCACCTGGGATTCGTTCCGGGATGCCATCAAGGAGCAGTACTACCCTGTCGGAAGCTATGAGGATGAATACATAAAGTGGACCACGCTGCGGTAGGGAAGGGACCAAGACGTGCCGGAGTTCACCAATCTTTTCCATACCCTTCACACAAAGTTGGGTATCAAGGATTCAGAGCAACATTTGATACTCAAATACCGTGGCTGCCTGCACAAGTACATCCAGGAAGAAATACAGTTTCTAAACATCCCCTCGCTCGGCGCAGCATACCGATATGCCGTCAAGGTCGAGCAGAAGTTTAAACAAAAGAAGCGAGACTTTGGATCTGTGAATCCAAAGCAGGGGAAAGGTGCCCCTAAACCACAGAACAAGGGACAAAGCCAAGGCGGGACAGCCCAAGACAACCAGCCGAAGCCGCAAGCAAAGAACAGCGCCGCGAAGCCGAGAAAGGACACTGGAAAATGGTGCGAGTTCCATAAGAGCTCCACTCACAACACAAGTGAGTGTCGGGCCAAACAGTCACTGGTGGCTGAGCTAAAGGTTTCAGAATCAGATGCATGTTCCGACTCTGAGTCAGAACCCGATAAGGGGTATGAAAAAGGGAAGCAGATCATTGATGCGGATCCCAGCGCCACTGTTGCTACCGCAAAGATCCAGAAAAATGAACCCAAAGATCCAGAGGAGGAGGAGCGTCTCTTCCACTCCCAGATGTGGGTAAAGGGCTCCCCAATACAGTTCATTGTTGATAGCGGGAGTCAAAAGAACCTCATTTCGGCAGAGGTCGTGAAGCGGTTGGGCTTACCGACCACAACACATCCACAACCATACACCATTGGGTGGCTTCACCAAGGACGAGATCTTCGCGTGAGCCAGCAGTGTCGCCTTCCATACAACATCAAGCCCTTCACGGATGAGGTATTGTGTGACATTGCTCCCCTTGAAGTTTGTGATGTATTACTAGGACAACCATACTTGTGGAAGCGACATGCTGTGTATGAATCAAGGCCCCGTGCTGTTATTATTACATTGGGAAATAAGTTGTTCAGGATACCAGAGGTAGCACCACCTGCCGCCATCTCTTTGATTACTGCAAAACAATGCAGTAAGATCATTTCCAAAACCAGGAAATTTGTTTTCCTGATGATACGCCCTCAAGGAAAGAAGAAGACAGTGGCCACGGCCTCCAAACGGGGTCCCTCTGCACGACAACTACAGATGGACAAGGTTGTGGAGGAGTACGAGGACATCTTCACCTCCCCGGCAGGGGTTCCTCTGCACTGTCAAGTCAAGCACTCCATCGATCTGACCCCAGGTGCGCCGCTACCCAATGGACCAATTTATCGGCGCTCCGTTCTGGAGAACGATGAAATCAAGAGGCAGATTCAGGAGCTCCTACAAAAAGGTCACATCCGTCCGAGTTCATCGCCCTGTGGGAGCCCGATCGTGTTGGTACAGAAGAAGGATGGGACGTGGAGACTCTGTATTGACTATCGGGCGCTGAACAAGATCACTGTCCGTAATAGGTACCCGATCCCGCGGATTGATGACCTCCTAGACCAACTAAAGGGGGCGAAATATTTCAGCAAGATCGACCTGAAGTCAGGATATCACCAGGTACCAATCGAACCCTCCGATGTGTGGAAGACTGCCTTCAAATCCAAGGAGGGCCTCTTTGAATGGTTGGTCATGCCTTTCGGATTGACGAATGCTCCTGCAACCGTTATGAGGCTAATGGATGACATCTTGCGGCCATTCACCAACTCCTTTGTAGTAGTATACTTGGATGACATTCTGATCTTCAGCCAGAGTTGGGAAGAGCACCTCCACCACATCCGACAGGTTCTCCAAACACTGCGGCAACACAAGCTATGTGCCAATTTGGAGAAATTCACTTTTGGCATGACCCAGGTTCAGTATCTGGGATACATCATTGATGAACAGGGGGTGCATGTCGATCCGGCCAAGATCCAAGTCATTCGGGATTGGCCCTCTCCAACCACTCTAACAGAGCTCCGCAGCTTTCTAGGTCTTGCCAACTTCTACCGCCAGTTTGTGTTGGGGTTTTCTCATATTTCTTTGCCCTTGAGTCAAGTCACCAAGGGCGGGGCGAAAGCAAAATTCTTTTGGTCTGAATCTCAACAGAAGGCATTCAGGGAATTGAAGGATCGCCTCTGCACGGCACCAGTGCTCGCGTTACTAGATTTACAACAACCATTTGAGGTCGAGACAGATGCCTCTGACTATGCTATTGGGGCAGTCCTTACTCAACATGGACATCCAGTGGCATATCACAGTGAAACACTTTCAGACACAGTCCGGAAGTACCCCACTTATGATAAAGAGATGTATTCCATTGTACAGGCCTACCGACAATGGAAGCATTACATTTTGGGGAAGGAAACGGTCATCCACACAGACCACCGACCTCTGCAGTTCATACAGACCCAAGGGAAATTGCAGAATGATCGCCATCAGAAGTGGTCTACATACCTGCAGCAGTTTCACTTGAATATCAAGTATAAAAAGGGCAGCACCAATAATGTTGCAGATTGCCTCAGTCGACCACCGATCATGGCGCTAACCACCGTGCTCAACTCTTGTGGGCACGAGACTGCTGATTGGCCACTTCTCTACAAAAGCGACCCAGAATTCGGCCACACATACCAGACACTCTTGGAGGATCGGCATGTTGCAGATTTTCACCTCCAGGACGCCCTATTATGCCACCTCGGTCACCTCTGTGTTCCTTCAAGCGAGCGTGCCAAGATGATTTGGGAAGCACACTACAGTCGAGCTGCTGGGCATTTCGAGGTCGAGAAAATAGTGGCAGTACTGCAAAATTATTTCTATTGGCCGAATCTTCGACAGGATGTTGGGAAGTACATCCGATCATGTACTGCCTGTGCCATTGCCAAACCGACCATTAAGAAGCACGGCCTATATACCCCGTTTCCTACCCCTAGTCGACCTTGGGAATCCATTTCCATGGATTACATGTCAGGCCTCCCTTCCACTAAGCATGGAAATGACTGTGTTTTTGTGGTCGTCGACAGGTTCTCGAAGATGGCCATTATGATGGCCTGCAAGAAGAATATCACAGCAGAAGCCACTGCTAAACTCTTCTTTGAACGAGTGTGGGTGCACTTTGGGATCCCACAGTCTATCATCTCAGATCGGGACAGTCGGTTTCTCAGCACATTTTGGTCTAGTCTCTGGTCAATGCTAGACACCAAACTCACGAAGTCCACAGCCTTCCATCCTCAAACCGATGGCCAGACAGAGGTTGTCAACAGGATGATTGTGCACATTCTGCGCATGTATAACTCAAAGCATCCACGCACATGGGACGAGAGCCTCCCCTATGTTCAGCACAGCTACAATCGAGCTCTTCACAGCTCCACTGGCCATAGCCCTTTTCAGGTGGGTTTGGGATTCCAGCCACTATGCCCCATTGATGTGGCCATGCCCCTTGCAGCTACTCACATGAATTCAGCTCATGTCCAGTCCGAAACAGATAAGGCCACCAGCTTCATTGAGCGCATCCAACATATTCGCCAGCAGGTCCATGACATTCTTGAGAAATCAAATGCCAAGTACAAGCAGCGACATGATCAACACCGGGTGCCACACAAGTTTCAGGTGGGCGACAAAGTCTGGTTGCATTTGCAAAAGGAACGCCTTACTGGAGCCTATCAGAAATTGAGACCACTCTGATATGGTCCTTACACCATTACTAAGGCTATGGGAGACAATGCATTTGAGCTCAGCATTCCACCATTCCTTGGCCTGCACCCAGTGTTCAATGTGGACCGCCTTCGGCCATACTTTCCACCATTGCTAGACACATCCGACATTGCAGAACAGCTCAAACCCACAGAATTAAATCCAGATTGCATGGAACAAGCTGCAACTGATCGGATCATGGACACACAGATCAAGAACACTCGCCAACAGAATATCCAACTGTATCGAGTTGTCAAAGCAGGCCAACTCCTTCAGCAAGGCAAGTGGCTCACCAGGGAACAAGTTCAGCAGATGTTTCCTCATCTCATGGAGGAGCTCAACGCAATGGGGACCATTGCTTCCTAAGGGGGGAGGAATGATCCAGGTGGATATTGGTGGCCACCTGCCAAGTCCACCTGGACCCCCACCATTTTCTTTCTCAGCATTTTCAGTTTCCTTAATTGTAGCACAAATTACTATTTTTAGCAGTTTTTCGGGTCCTGAACTTTCGGAGCCGTTTTGAGGCCCTAAACGACGTTTTTTGGGGAATCCAGGGGCAACATCGTTCCATGGAATGGACCGATGTTGCCCGTTCCAACAATGATAGTGCTCGGATAGATCATTCTAATGAGCTATTGTACGCGTCAAACGGAGATCATATGCCAAAGTTACGACCCCGGGAAGTTGATGTACCAATTTACCCCCAAACGGGGCCCACAGTTTGGCGTTTCATCTCCTAGGGTTAGGTTTTGGAATGTTAAGGGTTTTCCATTGTTTCTCAACAATAAATAGGCCTTTGAGCCTTATTGTAACACAGTTCAGAGGCATGTAGCCAGCACATCTCTTCTCAGAGATAAGCTACCATCGCCCTAGCTGGTTTATTTCCATTTCTAATTGTAAGCATATTTCAGTATTTTTCCATTAATGAAATGAAGTATTATTTCCGCTGCATCTCTGTGTATATGGTTATCTCTGTAATTTGTTGCGTTCCTGTTTAAATCTGGATCACTCAAAGGGAGTAGTGTAGGTTTGTGAAAATGGAGAGGATGCTCTTCTTGTTTTTTTCTCAAGAATGAAATGGGATGGATGAATGATGAATAGATAGTGAATATGAAGTGGATGGAGGGCTTGGAGTGTTGTGGTGACTTGGCCTTTGCAAAAATTTCTTCTTTTAACTGTTGTCCTCATTCCTTGAAATCATCACCCTTCATAATTTGACTTTTCAACATTGCATGAGTGAAGGAGTGAGCTGAAATTAACTAGTTGAAGGCGGTTGAGACTGCTGACCCATCCTTAGCTTATAAAACCTCATCTCTCATGCATTGACAACAAATTTCTAACTATAATATGCTCAAGAGAAGAGGTCAAGGATATTGTATACCTGTACCTACTTGATGGTTGTTGGAGAGACATGCATGATGCTGTTGAGTTGATGTTGATGTGCAGGTGTTGGATGGTGATGATGATGATCCTGATGCTACTGCTAAGCTCTGGAGGAGCTTCTTTGACCTCTGGATCTCCATGCTGAAGCTGACTACAAATCTCTGGCTACTTCATCATCATATCCCCTCAATATTTCAAAGAAACCCATCCAATTGTGCCTTTTGAATATCTCTAGTACATGAGGGTGCTGATGAATCCTCACTGTGTTGATGGGTTTCCCCTATAATTTTTCTCTGATGGATGGAGGTTTGTATATGTCTGATACCAAATTTAAAAATTTTGTGTATACAATTCCCTTATGCTGCAATCACTTTCAATAAACTAGAAGGGTTTTTTTATGTTCCTTTCACTTGGAAAAATGTGGGGAAATGTAGAGCCTACCTCCTTAACACTACTTGATGAAGCCAACCTCTATTTTTCCCTTTTAAAACTGCTCACTTTCAATCCTGTAGGTGTTGTTCTATATTCTATAGGACCTCAGGGAATCTTGTAGGTTTTCAGGACAACGACTTTTTTTTTCCATATCTCCCAAACGGTAGAATGGATTGACCTGGAACTTTCTGAGCATGTTGTCATCACCATTATGCACCTCCCCACAAAACAATTTTGGTCAATGGATGCATGGATCTCGAGAAAAACTAAAATGGGCGAAAGGTGATGGAGGTTGATTTCTTGGAAACTGTGCACTGGAATTTGCTGAAATTGCTTGGGCATGTTACCATCATCCATATGCATCTCCCCAAGAAATAACTTTTTAAATGGATGCACAGATATCGAGAAAATACAAAACTAGTTGTAGATGATGGAGGTTGATTTCTTGAAAACTGTGCACTGGAATTTTCTGAAATTGCTTGAGCATGTTACCATCGTCCATATGAATCTCCCCCTCAAATTGCTTGGCAAATGGATGCATGGTTTTCAAGTTATGGAAAAACCAAATTTCTGCTCTATTTATTTTGTATCCTATAGTAAAACAAAGCATCCTGTAGTTTTTTAGGACAATAAGCAAATTGAATGGTAGAAGCTTGAGAATGATGGGTGGATGGTGGAAATAGATGAGGGTGATGGATTGGCATGGCCTTGGCCTTGTTGGAGCATTTGAGCAAAGGAGGAGAAAGTCAAAATTTGACTTCTTTTGACTAGGCTTGACCAATTTTCCTTTTGGTACCAACTTGTTCTTGTTGCTTGCAGATGTTGGAGAGTACATGCATTCATCAAAGAGATGCATGGAGCAAGGATTTCTTTTATTTATTTTTCTCTTTTTTCTTCTAGGCCTACTAGCCACCTCAATGAGGTTTTCAACTAGTAGGTCTGCCTAGGTGCCTCAACGGAGGTTTTCACATAGGGTCTTTTATTTTTTCCTCATTTTTAATTTTTCCCAACCCATTGACCACCTCATGGAGGTTTTCAATCAATGAGCCAATCTGAGGCAACTCAACGGAGGTTTTCACCTGAGATTTTTTTTTTTTCTCTTATTTTTCATCATATATTTTTTTTCTTTTACCCTACCCTACTTGAAAAACAAAATCACTTTCAAGTATAAGAATACTTTCAATGGAGCCATGTGCACATCAAGATGACAGACGCAATGATGTGTAGGCTTGAAATGTATGTTTTGACAGGTACCTGAATTTGAGTGATCAAATGCTTTGAATTTGATGAATACGAGCACAATTAAAGAAGAGAGTATTGTTGCAACTTAGTGAGTGTCTGGAACCATATTTCAATATAGTTGTGATGCCCCTTGTTCACTTGCTGATTTGGATCATCTTAGATGTCTTCTTCTTCCATGACCTTCAAATCTTTCTCTTTGCGCTGATTGTTCTCTTGAACACATGGAGGACTTGATGATAACCATGAGGGGGCTTTCTCAATCTCTGATTTTATTGTCTACTCTTCATCAAGTGCAACCCATGATTCTTTGATCTTCTCTTTTAAATCTTCTTTCTCTACATGTTGTCCCTCAATGGCATCAAGAGAATCATTTTTTTGCAATACTCTTCCTGAGCTATGGTGAATACCATTGATCTCAAGATGAGATGTTTGGAAGTGTTGTACCTCAGCATTGTAAGTGGGCTGAGCTACTTCAATGTGTGGGTTTGGAAATGATGGTACAGGTAGTTGAGTGGGAGTGGATATTTGAGATGGATGTGGTTGGGGTTGTGGTTGTGGAGGAGATGAATGGTAAGGATAACATGGAGTTTGGTATGGAGGATATTGAGGAAAATACTGAGGATATTGTGGATGGATCCCATAAGTTCCTTGCCAACCTTGTTGCCAAGATTGGTTTGGGGTTGAGATGGCCAATGTTGCCAAGGAAAGGGTGTGTTCCAATTACTTTGAGGTAGATGTGCATAAGCTTGAAATTGTGAATTAGGTTCTTGCATCATATCAGGTTGAATAGGTTGCCATGGTCCTCTTGGAGCTACATAACATTGTTGCATTGGAAATTGACTTGGTCCATTATCCTCTTGGTGAACTTCCTTCAACCTTGGTAATGAGGAGAAACATTTAACATCATGTGATTCTGCATGGACAACAAAAACATCTTCTTTTTGCTCATTTTGTATTCTTAACATTTCTACTTGTTTGGTTAGATTGCTAAGAATTTCTGTTTTAAAGTCATCAAACAAATTTCCAAGTTTAGCTTGACTTACCAATCTTGATGCTGATTTACTTACTCTTTCCTTTCCTCTTGATATGTGTTTGCATGTTTCACAAATTTCTTCAAATGATAATTGGTATACATCACCTCTACTCATGAGATCAAGAATATCAATCCACTCATCCCTAATTGTTCTAAGTAACAGGGTTTTTAGTGTGTCAGATCCTATATGATGTAGTTTTCCCCTCTTAACATTATACATGAACCCTCCCGGATGCGGGTGCTTAAAAGGCATGGCAGCTCACAGGTGGTGCATCACATGGGCATGTGTCAGCCCTTGCGTGCCACACAGTACCCTACAAAATGTTTCAAATGGGCGCATGCAGGAACTTCAATGCGGGTGTTATTACTGGTCTTGTCCTCCTTAATTGGCCTCCTGGTAACCTGTGCGATGGCGCTTCATATTCCGGGAGCCTCTGTTACATTTACGCATTCATTTTAAGTTGTTGGGCACTCCACTACAACGCTGGAGCACTCCTCGGTGATGTGGGGGATTGCACAGGGACATTCTTGCTCTGTGCCCAACTCAGGTATTGTCCCAAGCTTGAGAGTGGTTTACAAGCATTGTAAGCCAAATTCTGCGGCCCCCGTCTTGGTTAATTTCTCCTCTCCGCAAGCTGGTTCATCCTCTGAATTTAGCAATGAGGAGAGAGCGTCTCAGAATGAGCAGTCGACGAGGAGGCTCTCGCGGTCGTGCTACCGCTCAGAGGACTGGCCCCATTTCTCCTTCTTCCTCCATCAAAGTTACATCTGAGCAGCATCGCCTCCATGGCATAACAGCGGGACGTGGCAGAGGGCCTGGGAGCGGAAGCATAACAGAATGTGGACATGAAGCGCACCCCACAGTCAGGTATCGGATACCCTACACACTCGCCAACTCCACTTTCATTGTATCTGTTACTGTCGAGCACTGTGATAATCTCAGAGGTTAAGCGGAAGTAAATCAGGAAAACCCACCACCAGCTCAAGGGACAATGCCCACAATTGATCTGCAACGCCCTGCTATGGAAAGTTCCACCCCGGCTACTCAAGCAGGCCTTGCGGGTCCAAGCGAGCCTGCTCAGGGGGTCCCTACTTGCTCGATGGTCCCTCTCTCTGACTCGGATGACTCCCGGAAATTTGGGTGCAGGGTGGAGGAAGAGCCCTACACCACGGACGATGATTAATCCAATCAACCAGTTCGCTCTCGGCATCCTGGAAGTGGGAGCATTACTCTGTCTTCGAATCTTGTTTTCTGTATGTGTTTGGCTTTAGTCTGGATTTTAAAATCTATGTGTTGGAAATATGGATCCATATGTCTATTAGTCCATGTTTAAGTAGTGTTCAGTGTCGATATGTTCGTTTGTCTCAGCATGTCCATGTTCAGCATCCAATTTTTGAATATGTTCAACTTTGGGTATGTATAAATTTGGGCAAACTGTCAATCTCTCGGCAGGATTTACAGGGCCATGGCCTTGTTGTAACACTGATGTAACTTTTTGACTTTTTGTATCATAATAGAAATAGCCTGATTCAGAAAAAAAAAACATTATACATGAACCTCTCTATTAGATCCTCAAGGCTCCCATCTTCTCTTTGATTCATGCTAAATATTTCTTTCTTAAGATCACGATCTTTATATTTTTCTATAAATATCTTTTGCATATCATTCCATGATCTTATTGAATTAGTCCCTAAACTCATGAACCATTTAAGAGCTTTATCCTTCAATGTTGCCAGAAACAATATCAGTTTTTGAGTCTTTAATGAGTAACCATAATATCTACAAACAATTTCAAATTCAAAGAGAAAGGGTTCCGGATCCTATGACCTTAGACCATGAAATTTTGGAAGAAAAGATGAAGGGATGTTCTTCATGTGCACATTGATATCAGTATCTTGAATGGGAAATTTGAGAGGATCTTCCTCATTGTCATCATCCCCATCCATTTCTTCTACATTCTTTGCCATCTTCTTCTTCTAACTGTGAAAGTGAATGGTGATATGACTCTTACTGCACCACGTGATCATAGGGGGGGTGGGTTGGTGTTGGAGAATTTTTTGTTTTTTGTTTATATGATTGAATGAAAACTATAATGCAATGCAATTTTCTACTTTTGAAATTAAATATGCCTAATGCAATTTTTTTTTTAAAGTAATAAGAAAGAACCAACTAGGGAAGAAAACAATGCATACTTTGACACCTCCCCAGCAATGACGCCAAAAAGTGATGAGCCTCGGTATTGCAACAGGAATGTTGCAACTCCCAAGGCTACTGACTTTAATTATCAACCAAGGGTTCGTACAAACTTAAGAGGCATCGGAACTATATGTGCAGCATACAATGTGTCCTTCCTTCGTTGTCATGATGTAATGGAGTGCATGTACTGAAGTCAAATTCTAAACTAATTGCAGAAAATGAAATGTTCGAAATGGAACTTTAACCTATTGAGAAAATGAAAGTACAAGGAAAGAGACTGAAATCAAATGCTAAAGCACACCATTTTCTAACTAATTGCTAAGAGTATTTGCTTCAAAAGAATTCTAAGTTAACATGTATGCAATCCTACTATCCTAAGATTGCAGATTCAAACCACCAAACCTCCTATTGTTGTGCATGTAAATGAATAAAATAAATATGTTTTCCTTTTTTTTTTTTTTTCATGTGAGAGTGTGAAAGCTAATCTCTTTTGTTGATGTGGAAGGTGGCTTGGAGATGATGGTGGATGGTTGGAAGACCCTTAGGTGACCTTGTGTGGCTTCCTAGAGGTTTTTCCTCAATTTGACCTCAAAACAGGCCACTACAGGAACACCTACAAGATGTACTAAAAACCTACCAAATCCCCTGAAAACTTAAAGGATACAGCCGAGAGAAAAATGATGGATGTTGAAGGTGATGGAAAGATTAGGGAAGGTTGTTGGTGGATGGAATGAGGCAATGGAGTGCCTAGGACCACTTCAGAACTCAAAACCAAAGTTGGGAGATGGATGGATTTGCTCAAAAATCTTGGAGAAGTTTCCTTGTGAAATGATGAAATTGGTAATGGTTTCATGACCAAGAAAATCAAATCCAAATTGTATGGAAATTTTTTTTTTATTAACTAGGATTTCTTAGGTCCCTATTCCAAGTGGAATCACTCAAAAAGACCTCTGTTAACCCATGAAAAAAAATAAAAAACATTACTAGTCGAAAATCTAGAAATTCGAGAACTAGTGAGATAGTAAATCTAAAAAATGCCTAACCAAATCAAGTGGAAATGCAATGGGGTAATTTTTTTTATGAACTAGATTTTTTTTTTAACTAATGCAAGTGGAACCAACTCGATTGAAGTTTGTTATCATGCTCTAAAAAATAGCAGAAGTTTATTGTTATTTGCTAAAAAGGGGGTCCAACAATCTAGATTTAGGAATAAGAAGACTAACCCAAGTAGCTCAATGATTATTATGAACTCTAAAGCTTTTCCAAGGATGAAATAGTGCTTGTGATCATGCAAAAGAACTTACATCAACCATTTAACTCAATCCTACAACAAGAAATCATTAATACTAAATGCATAAATAGAAAGAAATAAAAACAAGATACGCATGTGAATAAGAAGTGAAAAGAAGGAAAGAAAATGATACAAAAGGGCTCTGAAGTTCCTGGTGTTATCACCTGGATTGAACCTCAGACTGAAGGAAGGCAATGCCAGGGTAACCACAAACCACGCTTAGCCAAGTAAGGATCTCAGCCAAGATGACTGGATCAGGTAAAGGATATTAGACTCGGTATAGTAGCACGAAGTTTTGATTGGATTTTGAAGGGGTTTTTCCGGATCAGGAGGAGCTGGATAGTTTAGGTCTAGGGAATTAGGTCAGAATTGTAGGGTGTTAAATGGGGAAAGGTAGGCATAAGGTTTAGCACTCAAGGGCTTGATGGGGTGAGATGTTATAGACTCGAGAGAAGCTAAGAAGAGCATGTGAAAACCATGGATCCTTCCTAGGTTGCAGAAAACATGAAATGGTGAATGGTTTCCCAAGGCAGAGCACTGATGTAATGAATTCTGCCTATCAACTTGAAAGCATTCAACTAGAAGCAATGAAATGATTAACGGAATACATAAAACACATTAACATATGATCACAGAAGAAGAAACTGTACTAAAACTCCATACCACATGGATCCCATAAAAATAGCTGCAATTCTTATTAATCTCCTTCTAAACTGCTACAAAATGGTGTACAATCAAAGTCTGAGCATCCAGCTGAGTCCAACCCTTTACAATGAGAAAGAAGAAGAAGATATAGACAAGAATTCAACCTCCTCCCATCCTCAGGGGTCAAATCCCTAAGATGAGGAGCTAATCTAACCAACACTGAACAAGAAACAGAATATAGGCATCTCAACAACTTGCCTCTAAAAGTGAAAAACTGATTCATTTGAGCTCAAGTTGACTTCTAAAGCAATGAATCTACCCTCTACTACTATTTATCCATCATATTTACATGCCAAGTCATCATTTACAAAGGTAAAACATCCTCCATGAGAGAGAATCCATGAACATAGTCAAAAACTGCAAAATAGGCACCCTGTGCAAATTCTTCCTACGCGCAACACCACTGGCCCAATGCGCAATGCCACTTTTAGGTCCATTTTGGAGGCCTTCCCGGCATCCAAATTGAGCTCATGATAGCTCATTGGAAAGGTATTCAAGTATACTTTCCAAAAAACCTAGAATTTCAGAATTTTAAGCTCATTTGACCCCTCAAAACTTGATTCTCCCAAGACTGCTTCTGTGTGTCCAAAAAGTGGCAGAAAGGTCATTTTTAGGGTGTTTTTTGACCTTTTGGTGGACCAGTTCTGCCCCAAAAACTTTGAAAATCTCTAGGGTGCATGTCCTCATCACTCTAAATCCAAAAATGAAAACCATTTCTCCATTGGGTGCCCCTAGGAAAAGCGCAACACCACCATTTTCCTGTGTGTAGAATTTCAAAATTCAGAAATGACAAAAAGTCCCCCAAACTTTCTCAAAATTGGTGAGAAGCACCATCATCAAGTGTCCTGATGAGCCAAGGAAGCTTCAGCAAGAAACCTAAGCCTATCCTCCTCCTTTTTTCCTTTCAAAGCCCGCCTTAGCCTAGCTTTCATCTTTTTGACCCTCATGTTGCAAATCTTGTTTCGGGTCCTGTAATGGTAGGCCATGTGTCTGATCATCTGATTGTCTCTATTGGCCTTCTGCAACAGCTTCTCAAGGTGCAAATTGACTCTCTCAAGCCAAGTCTCTCTATCATCTTCAATCTCCTTCTCAATGGGAGTCAAAGTGACTTGTGCCTCTTTGTCACTTTGTCGTTTTACCTTGAGCAGTTCCAGCTCCATGAGGACTTGCTTGTCACTCAACTACTTGTTTTCTTGTTCCAAATATGTGATAACATACTTGGCCCTCTCCAAATTGTCCATCAGAGCTTGTACTTGAGCCTCCTTTTCTTGTATGATGATGTCTTTTATTGTTTCTTCGTCCTGAGCCTCTAAGTCAATGATTTCCACTCCATGATGAGTATAACGATGCTTTGGCTCATCATCCTCTGTCAGATCAAAGTCCCTTTCCTCCTCATCATCAAAAATCTCCTTTGGCATCTTTTCCTTCCCTTTGTACACCTGCTACACTTGTACCTACTGTGCTGATGAAGAAGGCTAAGCCCCTTCCACATCTTGTGGAGCTAGCATTTGCCTATGGGTTAATGAAGAAGGCAAGGTCCCTTCCACATCCCGTGGAGCAAACACTTGCCTATCGGCTGCAAATAATCTCCTTGTGCCCCTCTGATATGCCATGATGGTCCCAGGTGCCTCAGTAGTTTTGGTCTCTTTGGCCTCCTCATCTGTTTTCACTTGAGCATTGTTAGAAGGTCCCCCTGCTTCTTGAGACACTGGTGGAGGAATTTGAGGACCCCTGAAGATGTCATGAGCAATAAATGTCTCCCAAGAGATGTTGAGGAGACTGAGATGATGAAGCATAATCATCTTGATCAGGGAATAGTGATAGAGATTGCTCATCTGCTAAGGGTATGGCTTCTTCTGCACAAAATGAGCCATCTTCTCAATATTCCTGAACAAGAAATAGTGATAGGTGTACAACCTGGAGAATCTGCCCTCACAAGTGAAATACTTCATGATGATTTTCATCATGGGGACATACTTGTCTTCAAGAAATCTGAAAGGAAAAAGTATCTTCACCTCATTTCTGTACCGGGGTTTGATATAAGGCTCATAATAGTGTTCATCCAGGTCCTGGGCCTTGTACCACTTCTCCCCTACATTTGGAATCTTGGTTGCATCTAAAATGATGGAGGGTGAGACTGTGAATGTTACCCCAGCAAGAGTCACCTTGTTGTCCTGAAGATGAGCTACAAAAATTCTGGTGAGCTCAGGGTGATGTTGAACTCTCTCTACCTGCTCACAGAACTCATAGCAGCCAAGATATCTAAAACATGTGATAGCCAAGTGAGAGGCCTGCAATTCCCTAAGGCTCTTCTCTGATATTCCTGCCTCCCTTGTGTGTTTTTCTCTAATTCCTAGCTCTGTCTACTGAGGTGTCACTTCCTGTGTTTTCCTCCTCCTCATAGTCTCGGTCCTCTGTGTCCATGTTTGCAAGGCTGGAGGTTGTATGAAGGGAATGAGTGAAAGTGTTTTAGGAGTGAGGGGATGGGAGATGACCTAATGGGATAGAAAATGAATGAGGAAGTAGGGATCATAAAAATGAGAGGGAGGGCTTGTTTTGTTTGAGAAATTGCCCTTGGGGAAGAGGGATAAAGGGATGGGGATGATATGGAATAGGGATAAAGGGATAAAGGGATAGGGAAAGAGTTTAGAGCTGTAATGATAGGTGATAGGATGAACAATGAGGGTTTAGGGTTTTAGGCATAAAAGGGAGAATTTTAGGGTTTATGCACTTGCCATAGGAAATTATGTTTGAAAATTGAATTGTAAACCAACAATGGGAGGACCACTTACTTGTATGCAGGCAGAGAGGGCAAATTTGAAGTTTGTTTGAATTTTTGAGGGCTTTTGGGCCCTTTTGCTAAACGCGCAGTGCCACCCTAGAAGCGCAGCGCAATGTAAAATAACACTGTGGAGTTTGCCAGACGTGCAGTGTCGAGCCTCAATGCGCAGTGCTAACCTGCCTGCCTGAAATGCGCAACGCCAGTTTGCTATATGTATTATAAGTGTTTTAATTGACTTAAAAACCTAATATTATAACAATTTTCTATCTATATATATGTATTATAAGTGTTCTAATTGAGTTAAAAACCTAATATTATAACAATTCTCTATCTATATATAATCTATGCTATGCACATCTCATTACAAAATTAATTAAAAAAGAATTGTACAATATGTCAACGAAAAATACCATGCAAATATGTATGTAGCTATATGTATTACAAGGGTTTTAGTAGAGTTAAAATAAATAATATTTTTATTGTACGTAGAGATGTTGTAACATAATGTAATGCAATGTCTTGCAAATAATAAAATAAAAATATATTAAACAAAAGATTAATGTAATATAAAGTAAACATTTTAAGTCAATCAAAATAAAATAAAATTAATAAAAACAACAAAACAAAAATAACCCAATAAAAATAAAAATGACCCATGGTATTCACATGGAATATAGCCTATTTAAAAGCGGAAATTAAACCAACTTAGATCCATCTTAACTTCGGATCTACCAAGATCCAAGTGGGATAAAATCCCTTGAGATGCAAACCTCTTTCAGAGAGAAAAAATATTTGAACCCTCTTGGTGCTTGATAGATATGGAGTAAGATGGATCTAGGTTGGTATACAAAGATATTAAGTTTATATGTAATATAAATAGTTTAATAAACAACCAAAATAAATCCATCTTAACCTCTGATTTACCAAGTGTTGAGAGGGATCGAATTTCTGGAAGTGCAAATCTTTTCTCAAATTTTACACTCAAAAACATGTTTACATCTTAAGGGATTTGGTTCCTCTAAACACAAGTTAAAATACATTTATGTTTATTTAAAAATAATCAACATCGTAAATATAGTCTGCACCACATTACATAATCACCATATTTGATACATACTCATATCTAATAAACCCAAAACCCTATTACACTTTTTAAGAAAAATCTTAATACTTTAAATTTAGTTGATTAGTAAAAGTAATATACCATACACTATGTGCCCATGTAATAAATATAAGAATCATATGTTTTTACATTAATTTCCTTTATTTAATATCAAAAACCATGGTTAATTTGTTCACTTGACTTCTGGATTCTCCCATCAATGCCTAAAGCATTATCATCCTTTTGCACTAAAGGAATGGCTTTGGCTGCATTTTGATTTTCCCCAATGATAATGGCTTTGTATGGAGGGAAAGTTGATGGGGTTTCTATTCTGCTGCCATCTAGAGCAGTCCATGCATGTTTGACAGATGAAGAAGAGGATGAACCAGTTAATACATGCACAGGGGAAACATTATTTTTCCATTCATAAAAAGAAATCCATGAGTTATTGATTTCCATGTAATGTTTCCAATCTTCAGCCAAATCTTTCTTTTGTTCAGGAGTATGAGTTCTATCAAACTCTTCTGCTTCTGGATTTGTAAACAAATCCTAGTTTATCATGGCTTTCATCCATTTGGCAGGCACTTCTGGTTTTAAACATCCAGACATCAAAGTGAAGAATTTATGCATTTCCATGACTGAAGGTTTCTTACAGTCATTTGGAATAGGACCAAATCTACATGCTGGAATAACACCTTTTGCTTGCTCCAGATATCCCAGACCATATTTTGGTTTAGCAGGTCTCATTAGACTCATCATTTCTGTCAGTCTAGGGTCTTCTCCTTCAAGAGTTATGATCTCATGCATCATAAGGACATGGTCAGAATCTGACTCATGTGGAAAAGGTATATCAACACATTTAGGATTGGGGCATGGATTAACAGAAGTAGAAGGAGGTGCTTCACCAGTTCTGGGATGGTGGTTAATATGAATGACTGACTCAGCAAGCGTACTCAAATTTATAGCAGTTTGGCACTCTGGACAAGTAACTTCTAAGGAATGGAAGTTAACTATCTGGGCAAACTCAAATAATGAAATATGTTTACAAGAAGTGGAGGTGGAACATGCGGTATCAACAATGGAAGGATCCCTATAGTACTTGGAGCTTTTACAAGCTTTTTCTATTCCTCTGTAATCAATGGTCGATCTTCTGGGAAATGACAAAATTGTAGAAGACTGGTTTTCTTTTATATCGGCAGAGGTTATTCTTTTTGGAATATGAGGCTTTGGATTTGCCACTACCCAATGCTCAGGGAAATTGAGGTCTTCCCACATAATAGTCTGGTGTTCTATTTTTTGATTCTTCAGATCTGTAAGGATGACAACACTAGACTTTGATTTTCGGCTGGGAGTATGCTTTATGGCTGGCCACAAAGTATTGGTATGTCTAAAACATCCTTTGAACTGTATCGCAATATTATGTCTTTTATCTCTCATATCAAACCCTGAGGTTTGAATTTGCAGCTGTAAGATATCTTTGATTGTCTCATCATAGACATAAACAGAAAAATTTGGATAACAGTCAAACTGGACAGGGCCATGCGACAGGGGAGCAACAATGCCTCCAATTAAGGAATCAGTATACTTATTGTGGGTTAGGTCTCGAACAGTAGCCAACACAAAAGTATTCAACCCTTGGTGAATTAAAGGGTGGATTCCAATTCTAATACATCCCAGGTGTAGATATTGGGTATTTAGTCTTTTAGCCTCAGCCTGTAGGGCTTTGGGATCTAGTAAAGGAATGGACTGGATACTATCAACATTTTCTTGTATCTGGCTAGTAGACTCTTTAATACTTATTCTAGTGACAGCTTTCAGGTGAAACATAGACAAATCACTATATACTTCTGATGCAGAAATTGCAGGTAACTGCCAGCGAGCAGAGGGCTGGGGTTCTTCATACTCAAGTTTAGCTTGGTTAAGGACTCTACTGGAACTTGATGCAAACATATCTCTAAGAGGATTTTCTTCTACAAATGACTCTCTATCTTCATTCTCGGAAGGAAATAGATTTCCTAAATGAATCCATCTTTATATGAGTATTTGATTTAGAATACCGACCTTATGAACCAGACATTACTGGCTCTGATACCAATTTTAGCAGCAGGGGCTTCTGTCACAAGCTTGCTCTGACTCTTGGCCTTGCTGTGTCTCTTTGATTGTCTTCACGAACCAACTCTTGGTGAACCAGTGGTGAACTTAGTGTGAACCTACTCAGATCTTTCATGCTCTGCGACCTCAATAAACGACTATCTCGCCTAACAACGGTCTGGCGTCCCTTCGACCCTTTGGCGAACTCCTGATGAACTTCCTGTGAACTTCGAATGAAGATTCAAAAGACAACTACTACCACAACAGTCAATTAAAAATGCGCAGAGGTATTCAAATGCAGAATGGTGTACTCATATTATTTCAGAAACAGAGATGGATTACAGACTGAAGATTGCAGGGATTACAGACTTGCAAATTACAGAGAGAAATTCCTTATCAGAGATTGACTATCGTTGCATTTATCAGACTTTATGCTCTTCGCAAGGAAGGAGCAATACCGAAGGCTACCTGGCAATTGATAGGCTCTGCCTCAGAATATACAAACTCGACTCATATACCAACTTGACTGACTCCTAATAGATCTGGCCACTTTAGGTTCTTACCAGTGCCGAGCACACTGAAACGTAGGCTTCTTAGATCTCTAAGACACTCTAAGACTCTAAGACCCTCCAACTCCGAATGCCTAATGAATGAGCCTTACCCTCATTTTATAGGAAATGAGAGGGGACAAGCATTCCTGTAGCGCATTAGACAGGTGGATGGAATCATTGCTTTCAGGTAACACCAAGGTGACATCCGCACAAAGATTCCAGTCTAGAAAAGTAGATTCTACGAATAATATGTTGTTTATACTGTTTACAAAGTGGATGCTTTCATATGATAAAGCCCACGAGAAAATATTGTTAGAAATTTATAGTGTGGATGCTTTTTGTACAGCAAAGCCCACGGGAAAAGCTGGCCACAATTAAGTCCTTGTGACTGGACAACATGATTACACTATGGATGCTTTTACGGATAAGCCCATGAGAACCGTCAGAATACTTTAATTTCTAGGAATTTGTCTCTTTTATACATCAATTCGTCCCAGGCTTTAGTAAAAATTCGCCTGACAATCATGGGTTTTCCCAGAACTATTTGATGTTTAATTTTGGTTAGGATTAACCATTCATAATGACCTTTCATGTATTCTTTTAAGGAATTATTTATGTCACGGAATGGTGTCCATTCATCATACATTTCTTTAACAGTTTTATATGGCCTATGAAAACATTCTCCAATATTATGCTCAAAGCATATGTCACAATGCTGCCTGCAAAAATTTTCATGATAAATTGGATCCATGGCAGTTCTGTTGACCCCATAGTCAATCCACCACTGTTTAAACCAATCAGCTTGCTAGTTTCTTTGGAAAGATGCGATTGTACTAAACTTGAGTTTAGTATAATGCGTTTCTTCTTTGTCGTCTACATTGAGGAAATCCCACCACAGCTTTTTATACCCTGCAAAATCATAAACAGTGTCAGGAAAAATAATCTTTGGGTCTCCTTTTGGCCATGTGGCTGCATTATGAGTACGCCAGGTCCATGATAAATTTCTGGTACGATGTATGCAGAAATATTTCTCATATATTCCACTCCGGGCTCCTCCATGGTACCAGATGCCGGATATATCATGGAAATCTTGCTGTAAAGCTACTTCTGCATATCTGGCTTCTCTTTTTGCATGTTCATATATTTTGTCATGTATCCATCTGCTGCCTTTTGGATACACTTTTCTTTCTGGTACGAGATGCTGTATATCTATATGTGGCTGTAGATTAGCATCAAGTACTTTTGTATTCCTTAGTTGCCAAGTGGGTTTCCAATTTCTCTTGTATTCTTCCCAATCTTGGTTGTCAGGAATAGTTCGTAGCACTTCTTGCTTTTGGGCCTGATCCCATTCAGTGACTATGACCATGATGTGGTCCTGATGGTCTTGGTGCTGGATGTACTCTCGGCTGAGAAAGTCTGGAAGACTGTTCTGTTCTCCCTTTATATGTTCGACCTGGAAATAGAAATTGGCAAAGAGTGCTTGCCATTTCTCTGATAAGCTTTCTTTGTAAAAGCTGCTTGATTTCTTGTTCACAGAGCTTTTTGTATTCTTGATTCATGGGGATGGCTTTGCTTTTGCAAGGCTTTCCTGTGTAGCCTTCTTTGTAAGGAAGCTCCACTGTATGCTGCTTTCTGTGCCAAAATGCATTTGGCTCTTCAGAACAGCATTCATCTTCGATCTGCTTCTTTAATTCCTCAATTTTTCTTTTGACCTGAGGATTCTTCAGCTGGTCTTCTACCTTGAGTGTGCTTTTCAGATCCTTAAGGTCTGTTAATCTAGCTTCTGCTTTGTCCAAATTTTGGACAGTCTGCACCATGGTAGAAATTCTAGGATTCGAGATATATGGCAACTCGACCCTTTTTGTCGTTCCTGTAGAGGTAGGAACAGATATGAAATATCCAGCTTTATTACCTTTCAATCTTGTTGACCCATGGGGTTCAATAGCTGCTAGGAATATATTTCCTAGGATACAGTCTACTGGAATGTCTGCAACTGCAAACTTCAGATTAATGCAATGGTGCTCAAAACAAATAGAAGCTTTTGGAACTTCATAATTGAGTGTTTTCTTGCCCAATCCTACTACCTTTCTTTCTGCAGAAATCCAGTATTTTGCTGGAATGACTTTTTTGTTTAGAATATTCATATCAGCTCCTGAATCAAGGAGTGTTGTGAGTTCAAACATCTCTCCTTTAATACAAATGTTTATTTTGACATGATGCTGCTGGTAAGAGATAGCTAGCAACCTCATTTCTTGGAATCCATATACTGGATCCCTTTTCCCCTCAATGATCTCAACATTTGAGTTTCTGGAATGTTCTGTAGTATCCCAATGGGATTCTTCTTCTTCTGTAACTCTTTTTCCCTTTTTAATTTCAAAAAGTTGAGTCTTTAGAGCAGAGATTTCTAATTTAATATTGTAAATTTCTCTACTCACTTCCCCTAAGGTGAGGGAACGCACCTTATCAGGTTTCTCTTGATGCCTTTGAAAAGATCTAGTATTTCTTTCAAATGAAGCATCAATAAACAATGGCTTCTTACCTGAGTTTCTGGAAGAGCTGGATCGGAGTTGATCCATAAATGCTTCAGTCAATCTGGTCTTCATATCACCATCTTCCATCGCTCTGATTTGAGATAATATTTTTATCTCATCTTCTTCAGTTGCAGCCATTAGAATTTTTTCTTTCTGAGGTTTGAAGAAAGTTTCCTCAGAACTTGAATCACTATATGACTCTGAATCAGAATCATAGTGCATTTGACAGGCGCATTCTTCAGATTCACCACAGGAGCAAGATGTACTTTCTGAATCTGAATTTCCTTGTATATGTGCCTGTAATTCATCCTGAGATGATGAATCAAAAGAATCAAAGGATGATTCTTCAAATTGGTGTTGCTGCAATTGTTCTCTGATGACCACATTTTGGCATCGTTCTGTTGTATGAGAACGCGAACCACATTTCATGCATCTGATCTGTCCTTCTTGCTTGACTTGTTTTCCTCTTTGGACAACAACTTGGGATTTCTTTCCTCTATTCAGTTTGGATTCTTCCCCTTCTGGACACCTTGATGATGTATGTCCAGTCTTTCCACATAGCCAACAGGTGATTTTATTCCATTTCTCCTGCTTTGAAGTGTGGAGATGAATGTCAAAAGGTTTATAATAATGTGTTCTAGGCACATACCTGTAATAACCTTTTCTGACTTTGGAGGATCGGCCTTTAGATCGCTGAGGATACTTCTTACGATCTTTATAGCTTCTGAATTTCTGCTTGTATTCTTTCTTGGCCCTTTTCTTTGCTTTCCTCCTTTTAACCAGGGGGTCATCAATTGTAAGTCCGTATCTGCTGCAGATGGACTTCTGATCTGGGAATTTTGAAAGTTTTTCCAAAGATTTGTTAACTTTGGAACTTGTACAGAGACTTACCAGGGTCTTTGTAATGTGTGCATAGATTTCACCCCATGTGTAAGATTCAAATGGTAATTGAAAGATTTCTTGCAGTCTGATGTAGTCCACGAACCTAGATGGCAAAGCTGCAAGATAAACTTGTTTCCATAGTAGATTCTTTGAATCCTTTACTTCATATATCCGTTGCATCCAATCTCTATGGAAATCTTCATACTGAGACATTTTGTGACATTTTAAATTCATAAGAATAACTTCATTCTTATCAGCAATTTCAGTCTCACTGCCACACCAATGTTCTAAGATCATAGATGTCAATGCACCTATCATATTACTGATGGTTGAACCATCAGGATTGTGTATTACATCTCCATTTTCATCTTTGAGCACTTCTGCTTCCATGTGCTTATGTTCCCCGACATTTTAGAGTTGTTACATCTTAAGCGGTTCTTCTTCTTCTTCTTAGAAGAGTTATTAAATTTTTTTATAAAGAATTTATATGCTTTTGTTCATTGGCATTTAAGAGTTGTTATATTTTTGGCAGTTCTCTTTTTAGCGGAGTCATACTTTTTTTTTAATATAAATAATTTATTTAGAGAAAAATGTTGCATTAATTTTTTAATAATTTTTTTAGTTGATTATGAATATTTTCTATTATTAATTTTATTTTTATTATTTTTCTTGGTATTAATAGTGATAGAATGCGTTTTTTCAAGCTTTATTACAATGAAATATTTATTCTTTAATTAAGAACTTTCAATTTTGTTAATCGCATAACAAGTGATATCATTTTGGGTTTTGCATTTTGTTGATCAAACAAAACTTTAATAGAATTATCAATTTTGATAATTATAATTTTCAAAGCAATAACATAAATAAAATTAACAAAAATATTAGTTAATGTATGTTCAATCAACAACATTTCATTACAATATCAAGATTTAATTGTTATAGTAAGATTTCATTATATAAATACTTTAAAAAAGGATAAATTCTATGATTACTTTGAGAAAAACCTTGAAATATATAACAACTTTAAAATATCTTTAGAAAAAGAGAATAACATGTTTATCCTCTATATGGAGCATCCAAAAAACCCAAAACATAATTCTTGGTTTTCATAAACCCCACTAATTTTAGCTACCTAAATGATGACTTACCCTTTAGCAAGTTATAACTTTTTCCCTATTTAAAATATTACTTAAAATTGTGAATTTTGATTAAAATAAAAAAATCAAATATAGTATATATTTTACAAATTATTTCTATAATATTCCATATCTCATTGAGCTTGGAGTATGTCCTAAAACTACTTCTGCTTGGCATAACATCCCATAATTCATTGGGCCTGGAGTATGCCCTAAAACTGCTTCTGCTTGGCTAAGAGCTCGTCTTCTATGTAAGGAGGCCCAAGACTCAGAGGCATCTGGCAGGAGTGAGTCTGCTCCCTTACAGACCACCAACAGGTTATTCCAGGTGGCGTGGTTTTCTTTGATAAGAGTGATAACCGACAGTCGTAAATAACAGCTAGAGATGGCTATCCTCACTATTGGTTTGACAACTAAGTTTAATAAATTTCTCTACCAAAAAAACAAACACGAGTACTTTGCAATGTTTCAGTGAGTGATATGGAAGCTTAAATCTCGGAGGCCAAACTAAACATAGTGATTAGGCTGGACGCTTATTTCTTTTTAAGGTGTGGGGTAGAGCAAATGTAAAATGGAAACAACAGTTTAGATGTGTTTGCATGACAATTATGAAAAAAAAGATTTGCATATGATTACGGACTGGAAAAACTATGAAATGGTCTTTAAGTTTACGACAGATGGGAAGGAATAAAATAAAGTTTAAAGGATTGTTATTGGTACTGATAATAAAATAATGAAGTTAACAGAAGCAAAACAGATTTCGGAAAGAACAAAGGGGGCTGGGGTGCAAATCGTATAATTCATCCTATCATTCGCGCTGATGATGGTGCGGAGGAGGAAATGGTGCAATCTGTCCTTCAATTCTTCTTCGTAACGCCCATTTCCTCCCCATGGAATCCGATATATTCGTTGTCTGTAGATTATGAAGAAACAGGGCCACTGCAGGCCAATTATTAAGTAATAGCCGTGGATCCTGTTTGTTTGCGCGTCATCGGACCGTTGTAGGCTCGATCTACAGGGCTTCAGGTATCTGGTAACTGTCTTTTAAATCCATGTTTGTTTTTCTGCGCTTTTTTGGGCAGAAGATCTGCTGTATTCCCTGATAGGGCCGAATTGAGATATCAGGAAATTCGAATTGATTTGTCTAGTTCTCAAAGATATTGATTTCGAATTCAAAAATTTTTAGCTTGTTAAGAAAATATTTGAAGTGAGTATTTCGATCAAAACCCATATCACTAGAACAGTATACAGAGGAAGTTAATTGCAATTGTTAAACCGGTTGGGATTTTCCAGAATTCCTCCGAAACAAATGCTTAGTGCACTTTAATGTCTCTCAAGTGATGTTTCTTGCGTTCAGATCTGTGAATTATTGCCTGGTCTGATTTTTAGTTGTGCGGGTTTCTTGACAATTTATTTGAAGCAAGAAATGCATTTGCCTTTTTGTCTCTCTTTTATACATATATATTTTGAATGATCATATTTTTAGTTGTGTGGGTTTCTTGATATTTCATATATATATTTTGAATGATGGGATCTTTAGTTGTGTGGGTTTCTTGACATTTTATTTGAAACAAGAAATGTATTCTGGTTCTTTGTCATGCTTATTTTTTTTTTTTCCAACGAAAAAAGTTATGTAAATTAATAAAACAAAATTATATGATCAGATGCTAATAAGCATTCTCAGTTTGCCTCTAAGGCCTTATGGTCGTAATGCAAATAACATTCCCTTACAAAAAAGAAAATGCTGTAACGATGCCCACAAAAGGGAATATTTGCCCTTTTTACATTCTCCTCTGTTTTTATTATCATTGAAAAAAACTGAGAATATCATCCATCATCAGTGAAAATCCTCTGTCCAGTAGTCTTTCTTATAACTCAGAACTGTAAAGGAAAATATCATGTTGTAAATATCATCTTTAGAAAAAGGTTAGATGGAACGTATCATCCATCATCAATGAAATTCCTCTATCCAGTAGAGTTTCTGTAGCTTATACATCAAATCTGTAAAGTAAAATACGATGTAGTCAAACCCAAGGATCATGCATGAAATCTGATATATGCACATCTCTGTTTTCTGTAATGTGCTACGCACCTTTGTCCATTTCTAGTATTGCTTTGGATAAATTGTCTGCCTATCTGTTCCTGTCCCTGTAGTTGTAAGAAAAGGAAATAGATGAGAATCATTTAGAGTTAATAGAGAAATAAAATGTTCTCGTTTGTAGAACTTAGAATGTGCCCATCTCTGTTTTCTGTAATGTGCTACGCACCTTTGTCCTTTTCTAATATTGCTTTGGATGTCTGCCAATCTGTTCCTGTCCCTGTAGTTGTAAGAAAAGGAAATAGATGAGAATCATTTAGAGTTAATAGATAAATAAAATGTTCTCGTTTGTAGAACTTAGTCATGAATGTTTTAGTTTGTAGAACTCGAGCCTTGAATGTTCCAGATTGTGTATAACTTTTTGTTTTCGGTATGAGTTGGTTGTAGTTAAGTAGATGAATTTATTGTAGTTAAACAAGAATTATTATGCTTTATAAAGAGACACTATGATGTATTGTGCATCATCTTTTGGGCATTGGCCTGATTTAGTAAAAAGTTTCTTTATATTTGTGTATTATCAGTTCTTCTGTGTTCCATATTTCTTTAAGTTAGTAGCAGAGCGGGTTTAAAACTCGGTGGTAGAGAGCAAATCGTGAAAACTGAAGGCAGAGAGCCAGCATAAAACTTTTCAAAGCGTGGAAAGCATAGCAAATTGTGAAGATCGTGAGATCTGCGTGAAAGTCAGAACTGAGGTGGCATAAAAATTTATTTCGGTGAACAGAGCCACAGCCACCAATTCGCCACCAAGTCGTGAGAAAATTGGTAAAGGTCACCAATAGAAAGCCGTTGTTAGTCTCGGCTGTAGTTGCTGTGAGAAAGAGCCATAACATCAGTTTCGAGCATAAAAAGTTCTCACTTCGCAACTGTGACAACGCTGGACCGTTACAAAGAGCAGACTCAGAATCTGGGGTTAAAATTTTCACATATTAAAAAATTAATAATCATAATTTTTTTTAATATTTTTATAATTTTAATAAAATTTATTATTATTATTATTTATTGATTTAGAGTTAATAAAATTTTTAAAAATATTTTCAATACTAATTTCTTTAGTATATAGGTTATCAATTATTTTTTATATAAAAAAATTAAAAGCATACGAAGCAGCAATGCTGCACATTAGATTTGTTTTATTTGTTGCATATTAGGCTTGTTTTGTTTGTTAAAAACACATTGCAGCAGCATGACAGTAAATGAACAACATAAATTTGGTTTGTGAAAACTTTAAACTTTGACATTTGTTTTAAAGCTCTCATACCAATACCTTTTACGGATGGGAAAATTTTGGCCTATAATAATATTTTATTATTTACAAAATTAAGCTTTCTTTATTGGTGAAAAGAATTTCTATCGGTTTTTTTGGTGACAAGTAGAGATGAAGAATTAAAACGAAAAAATTCTGGAATCGCTGGAGGAGAATATAACGAAGTGATACGTGCCTGTTCGTGGCACAATTGTTTGCAATCTTCAGTTATAGAGAGTTTTAAGAGCACCTGCCCACACGTTGTGGGAATCGAATGGTAAGCAATTGATTTTTAAGCTGGTTATTATACGTGTTGAGTGAGTGAAGATTTTTACAGTTGTTCATTGTGTAGAAGATCTTTGGAGAAAACTGTGTAGAAGATTTTTGGGGAAAACTGTATTTGTGTAGAAGATTTTTGGAGAAAACTGTGTATAAGATTTATAATCTGTTTCGAAAAGTTTCGGGTGGAGACTTACCAGAGAACAGAATGGTGACAACTAAGTACTAATGGGCTTTTTTAATAGAGAGGAAAATTCAGTTAATTGTTAGAGTAGGAATAATTAATTTAATCAATGTAAGTCGTTAAAAAGAAGTCATAATTAATTTAATCAATCTGGTGTTTAAAAGGTCAAGTCAAAAGGTTAGTTAACTAATTAAACTAAGATATTAAGAATAAAAAGGTAAAGTCAAACCGTTAAAATTTAACGATTAAAATATGTGATTGCTCCCCTTGCAAGGTTGTAGAGTTTGTTTTACCTGTAAATTGCTGTTTAGCTGTGTTTTCTTTGAGGTTTCGACTTGATCAAGGGTTTCAGAGAATCTTGCAATGGATGACTGGGTCTAATGAGGAGTTACGTCATGGGGTTAAAATGATTTAATTCCCCAAATGTATGGGCAATATTTTTTTGGGTAAAGACTTGTTTGAAATTATAGTTATAATTAAAAAAGGAAAAATCAGAGTAGTGGAAGTGTGGTGAGATCAATATTGCAGAGATAAACCGTGGCGCAAAGTGCAGATTTGCTGGAACGTGCTGCGTGGAGAGAACTGATTGGAAGTGTGCAAATAAACCTTGGTGGGGCCTATGGCGTATTTTTCCAGCTTCTTAGACATTGACCTTTTTGATGATCTGTTTTTCATAAGCCCATTTGGAAGCATTCATTGGTTAGGTAGTATTTGAGTCAGATGAATTCTCCAAGAAACCATGTGGTTTTATTGATGACTGGGAGTATTAGGAGTCGCAGTCTGCCCATCAGGATCCTGTGATCGAAGAGCTGCTAGTTGATCATGAGGAATGGTATAACTAGTTGAATCAGGAACCTCTTCTTGAAGATTCAGATGATGACCAAGGCAACGGAACATCGAGAGCACAAGAGAGACAAAAAGGTAACGGGAGTGTGTTTAAAGGAACTAACAATTTTTATCCAAGGCAGTCATCATCTCAAACTTTCTCATCTCAAAGCTCCAAGGTAACCTATGGAAGACAAAACAGATCATATTATACATCCTCAACAATAAGGAGAATGGGCCCTGATGGGGTGACTCACAAGGAGCACATGGAAGCAGATAAAATCTTGCCTGGGTGGAAAGAATCTCATGTTTAGATGCTTGACATCCGAAGTAGTGAGAGAAAGTTTGCACTCCTTGGACCGTTCTCTACCACAAGTGATCGGGGCAAACCATATCAAGAGGCTTATGGTGAGCCAAGAAAGGAAAAACAGGACTTTGGTTGAATGATAAATAATTCAGAGTGAGCAGTGTCTCACCTATGAGTCTAGGAAAAGATAAGTTCATGTTATGTAAAGACAACTTATGTGTGATAAATAATTCATTTCTCCATTAAGGGTGAGATTTAGAGTTAATAGTGAAATAGAATGTTCTAGTTCATAGAACTTGAGCCATGAATGTTCTAGTTTGTAGAACTCGAGTCTTGAATATTCTAGATTGTGAAGAACTCGTTGTTTTCAGTATGAGTCAGTTGTAGTTAACTAGATGAGTCTGTTGTAGTTGAGTAGGGGTTATTATGCTTTATAAAGAGACACTATCATGTTTTGTGCATCAACTTTTGTGCATTGGCCTGATTTAATAAAATATTTCTTTATGTTTTCAATTCTTCTGTGGTCCATATTTCTTTAAGTGAATCCTGTTTCCAGATACTGTATATCGTAAAACAAAGGCTGTAGTGTAAAATTCCTCAAAACTGATTCCTCCTCCATTGAATAGCAAGGCGCAAGTTAGCCAAAATTGAATATGTATTATTCCATATTCCTGTGCCATCAACTTACAATAATTATTTGTTTGCTGACCAATTCCTGCTTTGAAGGAGATGTGGTTGTTTGCTGACCAATTCCTGCTTTGAAGGAGATGTGGTTTATGTAGAGAAATAAATAATTCTTCCTACCCCACCCCTAGAAGAGATCCCTTGTGCAACACCATCAAAGTATGTCCATGGATATCTTTGTTTATTTCTTCTTTTGTAGGCAGGTGGGATTTTTTTGATTTTCCTGACCCTGTGGGAAAGCATATAGTATGTTAATGCTTGAATGACACATATCAAAGGCAAGGTTTCTTTATTCTTGAATAATTTCAAATTTCTGGCTAGCTATATGCTCCATGCAATATTAAGAGGGAGAGGTCTGAACCTTTTTGTTTCCTTTGTGCACAAGATTGATTCACTGCTATATGTTTTCCACTGTGCAAAGTGCTTGTGTTGTGGCATTTTGTGTTTGTGATTGTGATCTTAGACTCAAACCTGATTCTTAAGTGCCGTGGAAAAATCAACAAAACAATATTTTTTCACAACACAATATACATTCAACAATGCTATAGCAAATTCAACATACCAATTGTAACCCAAGTTCAACAGTTCGAATGTAGTTTAGTATAATATTGCTTCACTAGCGTTTGAACTATTATATTTGACTAAATCCAAATTATTCCAAACTAATACGAAGTTTGGAAAAGCCCTTTTGCGTGTATGGATTAGAGAGGATATCCAATTTGCTCTAGGATTGGTAAATAAATTCGTCCTTGACTTCGGATTCTTCCAAGAGCTCTCTAGACCCACTTCAATGCCTTTGCAATTCTTTAGGGGATTTCGATATGTTTATAACCTCTGAACAAACCCTCGCATTTGCATCAGATGGCTACCCGAGTCTTGCAAAAATTACACAAAGTCAGCCACGATTTTCAAATCTGCCTGTGTAACAATCCCTCAATAAACTTTCGCACTTGTCCCAAACAACTTGAGTGATTTCAGGATCTGCTATAGACTAGGCCAACCTTCTGAATGGCCACAGGATAAAACAAAGGTGGCCTTAATGGAGATGTTTGATTTCAGATGTTACTTCGACTTACTTCAGAGCAATCCGTTCAAGGAGAAATGGCATGGGCATAACCACTGAACTTTGGTTTGCTTCAGGATTAAACCTCTGTTTACCTCCAACAAATTATCTAGCCTCAAAAAAGAATGCAAATCCCCTGTCTTAGCTTTCTTCTCATTAATAAACCCTTGATGGTATTTAGACTGAAGTATCCCTGCATGCCATAACAGAAAAGAAAAAGACTCTTTACTAACTAGGGTGGAATCTTTCACCACCGAAATTAGTAGGGAGAAAAAGGGTCTTAAAACCCTCATAGCTGAGCTCAAGAAAACAAAGGATTTGATCCACAAATGATGATGATGATTTGATCTCAACTCTTCTCTATTTATACATTTCTCCACGGGCTGCAAGATGTGAGGAGTTGTGGGTGCAACCACTAATTTTGGGTTCTTTTTCCCAAGCTGACCCAACTTTTGCCCCAAATTGGGTTTTTACCCCGTTATCAAGACTATAGCCTACGGGGTTGGATATGCTATTTTGTCCCTCACTAACCTTAAGTTTGAAGAGGACATTACAAAAATCTCACGTCTATTAGTACACCTCAAACTCCAAAAGGTAGTGCATCATGCTGATGTCCTTCATCCTAAACTCTGTAACAAGATCTCACTTAGACATCTCTACGAGCTTCTTTGACCTTGTGAGAAAGAGGTCATCAACATATAGCACCAAGATGAGTGGATCATCTCCAACAAGTGTGAAATACAAGTTGGGATTCACCTCACTCTTGGTGAAGCCCATACCTAGTAGATACCCATCAATCCTCGACTACCATGCTATTAGTGCCTGGTTGAGTCTGTACAATGCCTTCTTTAAGTTGCATATATGATACTTTCTCCCAAGCACCTCAAAACCCTGCAACTACTCAATGTACACTTCCTCCTCAGTTACCCCATTGAGGAAGGTTGTTTTCACATCCATTTGATGTATCCTCCACCCCATCTTTGAAGCAATAGATATAATAGCCCTGATAGAAGTATACCTAGCCACTAGAGCAAATGTCTCCTGGGAGAACCCTCTTGCAACGAACCTATCCTTATTCTTCTCAATACTGCTATCCACAACATGCTTGATCTTGTAGATCCACCTAATGCTAATCACTGATCAATGATCTCGTTTTTGGCCTCGACACAATATCCCACACATCATTCTTCATGATGGAAGCATACTCTTCCACCATGGCATCCCTCCAAACCTGTTGGCTTTTTGCCCCCTCAATTTCTAGGCTCAAAATTAATAATGTCACTCATGAGTGCCATATAACTAGGAAACTGTCTTGGTGGTCTTCTGTTATTGAAAGTGCTCTGAGGAGCTTCCACATTCTCTTGTGCATCTCTCAGTGTCTACTCAATCCATCTCGACCTCCTCCTGACAAAAGTAGGAGGGGCCTCCAACTCCTCTTGATTTGAAGACTAAGTCCTTGCTGCTGGTCTCTCCTCAACCTTTGGAGGCTCTTGCTCTCCATCCTTTACCATTGTTAGAAAGGGTTCATGTGACTTCCTAAAGGCTCGACCCTTCTTGAATTTGTCATCCCTGCTCACCATAGTCTTCCCTTGCGAAGGAATGTACACTTTGTATGCCCTTGAAGTTTCATTGTAACCCACAAAGATGCCCTTTCATGCTGATGGGTTGTTAGGTCCCTATCATATTAGTGTATTCCCTCATTGTTATTGTCAATGTATCCCCCTTATTGTTATTGTTGTGCCCATATATTATTATTGTTATGTCGGTTTTGATTATATTGTGACTCCTTAGACTCATATATAGAAAGGAGGTTTTGTCATTTGAATCATCTAAGAATTGTTCATTTGTGTAATGTAAAGGAGGTTTCCCCCTCAAAGAGGCTAATTTTGAAGTCATTGATCTATCTCTTCTTCTATTTTGTGAGCTGGTTGCATAACATTTGGTATCAGAGCTTTGGATTATAGGGTTTTGCTTCTTCAAACAAGTCATCTTGGAATTTTCGCTATAACTATTTTCTACGAGGCTTCAAAAGATGAAATTTTATCACGTGGAGCTGAAATCTTAGAGAACTTTGTGTAAAAATTTCAGATCTTGGTTCGCTATATTTTCGGAGATATGCTTTGAGGAAGTTAGGGTTTTTGCAGGCTCCAGAATTATGTCTCAAACAGGTGACCTGGGAAAAATCGTCATAACCTTTTTTTTTTTTTTTTTTTTTTTGCGAGGCTTCACGCGTTGCAATTTTTACCACGTGGAGCCGAAATCGTAGAGAGCTTCGTGTAAAAATGTCAGATCTTGGTTCGCTATAGTTTTGGAGATATGCTCAAAGGAAGTTAGGGTTTTTGCAGGCTCCAAAAATCTGTCTCAAACAGGTGATCTAGGGAAAATCGTCATAACTTTCGTTTCATGCATTAGCTTTGAATTATGCAAAAAGTGGCTGAAAGTTCACGGACTGTAGTTTGTTGTGTAGAAATTTCAAGGCCGAAGGTCGAAATAGTGACACGTGGCACTCTGTACAAGTTAGCTCTACTGGACAAATCTATAATCAGGTCATCGTGGGAGATCGGGCATAACTCTTTCTTGAAGACTCCTATCTTGGTTTGACTTGTGGGGTTGGAACGAAGACTCAGAGGGTTATCATAGGACGAAATTTCAGTCCTTAGAGATCTGAAATTACAGAGGTACAACAAATTCAATATCGGGTTCCTACAAAGCAAAAAAAAGATGTGCAGTTTTTAAAATTTTCATAAGTTTTGTTTGAAAAATTAGTTTGAAGTGATTCAAAGGGCATAGTGAAGCATAATTATCATTAATTGATGCCCTAAAGAAAGAAAATGGAAACACCTAGTAAGCAGCCCGAAAAATCTACTATGACACATGAAGAGGAGGAAGAAATGCAACATGATATATCAAAATTATGAGAACAACTGCAACAAATTTCGCTCAAACTAAAAGTAACAAAAGCTACAATGGATGGTTTGAAGAATGGAATCGAAGCTAAGATGAATGATTTGAAGAATGACATGGAAGCTAAGATTGATGGTATAGAAGCAAAACTGAAAGGCAACATGGAAGATTTGAAGAAAGACATGGAAGGTTTGACAAAGTTGCTACAAGAAAGACTTCCTAATGGCGAAAAGGTAGTAGAGGAAACTCATGATGAGAACAAAAGAAATGTTAATCATGATTTCATAGACTCTAATGTTGGATTGAAGACCCACCATATTCCAAAGATCGATATGAGGAAGTTTGATGGCGAGGAATCCGTGACATGGATACAATAGATGGAGCAATATTTTGATCTCCATAATGTGCAAAACACACAAAAGGTACGCATTGCAACTTTATATTTAGAACCCAATCAGTTGTATGGTATCGATGGCTTTGCTCTCGTAAACAAATTGTCATTTTGTCAATTTTTATGGAGGAAATGATAGCACATTATGAGGATACAAAGAGCAACACCTTCTTTAGCCAATTCATAAATCTCAAACAAAAGGGTTCAATGGTGGAGCACATTGAAGACTTCCAAAAATTGAATTTAAGGGTAAATGATATTCTAGAGGAGCATAGGATTGATTTCTTCATAGGGACTTCAAAGGATAGCATCCAACATGAGGTTCACCTTTGGGAACCTGATTCATTGGAGAAGGCATTCAGGTTGGCAAAAAAAATTGAAAGCAAAATTATGGCAATAAGGAAGCCTACCACTCACAACTATAAAGATGGAAGTATTGTTGCTGCTAGCCTTCCACAACGTACAAGATTGACACCACAACAATTGGAAGAAAAAAGAGAAAAAGGGCTTTGTTACAATTGTGATAACAAATACACTAAAGGTCATAAGTGTGCTGAGAAGAAATTAATTTACATAGATTGTGAAGAGGAGGAAGAAAAGGAACAAGAAACGTCAAAAGAAGAGGATATACACCAGGAACCAACCCCAGAGAAAGAAGAAATGAATCCTGCCATATCTTGTAATGCATTGGTAGGAATTACCACTCCTCAAACTCTCAAGATAGAAATACATATCAAGAAGAAAAAGGTAATAGTGTTGATTGATTCGGGTAGTAACCATAATTTGATTCATTGTAAGATAGCCAAGGAATTGAATTGCTTCCTATATCCAGCACTAGAGTGTCAAGTGATGGTTGCAATGGAGGAACCATAAATTGGTTTGGAAAGTCCATAATATCAAGCTATCCATGGGAGAATATGTATTGAATAGTCCAATGCTTTCCATTCCAATGGGTGGTGCTGATGTTGTACTAGGAGTCCAATGGTTACAATCTTTGGGTACGATAACTTTTAATTTTCAAGAGTTTTTCTTGAAATTTTTTTGGGAAGGAAAGGAAGTTGAATTAAGGGGTATTGTAGGGGAACCAGGAATGATAATCAACTCTAATGGCACGACAAGGCTTCTAAAGAAAGAACAATGGAGCGTAATTGCACAATTATGTTCACCAGAGGTTCAAAATTCAAACATCGAAATCATCTATTTATCTAGATTTCCAAAAAGCCTTGGACAATCAATCTAAGGTTCATGCGGTGGAAGATCACATCGAGCATCAACAACAAGTTTTCCAACTCTTAAAGGATAATCTCACTTTGGCGCAGAATAGAAAGAAATAACAAGCATATCAACAGAGCAATGAAAAAGGTTTTGATG
Source organism: Pinus tabuliformis (assembly GCA_031772625.1). Classification (NCBI taxonomy): domain Eukaryota; kingdom Viridiplantae; phylum Streptophyta; class Pinopsida; order Pinales; family Pinaceae; genus Pinus; species Pinus tabuliformis. The sequence goes on from CM062815.1 coordinate 243,178,042, forward strand.
TAGGTGACTGGGTATTTTTGCGGCTACAACCGTACAAACAAATGTCCCTCAAGCAAGATAAGAAGGATAATAAATTATCACACAAGCACCACGGTCCTTACAAGGTGTTGCAAAAGATTAGTACTATGGCATACAAATTGGAGTTGCCTACATCTTCCGGAGTACACCCAGTGTTCCATGTTTCATGCTTAAAAAAGTTATAGGTGACAAGCTTCTAGTTCAAACAATGTTGCTAGAACTTGACGAAAAAGGAAAAATCATATTGGAACTTGAAGCAGTCATGGAAACAAGAACCCGACAGCTACAGAATCGATCAATTTCAGAGTATCTCATTAAGTGGAAGAACTTACCCACTGAAGATTCCACATGGGAGGATGAGAATTTTATACAGAAGCATCTAGAACTACTCAAGCGTTGAGGACAACACTTTTTTGGAGAGGGGCATGTTAGGTCCCTATAATACTAGTGTATTCCCTCATTATTATATTCAGTGTAGGCCCCTTATTGTTATTGTTGTGCCCATGTAGTCCCCATATTGTTATTATTGTGCCCCATATAAGCCCACAATTGTTATTGTTGTGCCCTTACATTATTATTGTTATGCCGACTTTGATTATATTGTGACCCTTTAGACTCCTATATATAGAAATGAAGTTTTGACATTTGAATCGTCTAAGAATTGTTCATTTGTGTAATGCAAAGGAGGTTGCCCCCTTGAAGAGGCTAATTTTGAAGTCGTTGATCTATCTCTTCTTCTATTTTGTGAGCTGGTTGCATAACATGGTTTCAACTTTGCCCTCTTCTCTGAAGGTAGATGGATATATATTAGACACCCAAAGATATGAAAATGCCCAACCTCCAGTCTCACCCTTGTGAATGCCTCCTTTCAAGTCTTGTCCATCAAGACCTTGTGAGGACTCCTGTTTTAAATGTACACTGCCATGTTGCAAGCCTTTGTCCAAAGAACCATGGGCAAATCTTAATCATGGATCATTGCCTTGGCAACTTTGATGATAGCCATATTCTTCTTCTTTGCGACCCCATTTTATTAAGGGTTGTATGGTATTGTGAGCTCCTTCTTTATTCCCGCCTCTGTACAAAAATTCTTGAAGTCATTGGAGGTACACGCGCCCTAATTGTATGACCTTAGAAATCTGGCCTTCCTCCCTATTTGGTTCTCCACAAGAGCTTTAAACTATCGAAATCGATTGAAGACCACATACTTGGTCTTCATGAAGTAGATCCACGTCCTCCTAGAGAAGTCATCTATGAAGGTCATGTAGTAATTGTAACCACTCAAAGATGACATTGACATAGGACCACACACATTTGAATGTACAAGATCAATTATGCCTTAGGACCTGCTATCACTACTAGGAAATGTTGTTGTGGCATACTTGCCAAGTGTGCAACCCTTGTAGACACCCTGTTGCTACTCTACATTGAACTTTGGAAGACTAGTGACCATCTCCCTCAATATAGGTAAGGCTTTGTGGTGCAAGTGACCCATCCTCCTATGCCATAACTCAGAAAAAATATTGTTGTAATGAACCATGGTTCGCATGGGCTGAGCCTTCAACATGTACAAGTTCCCTTTTCTCCTCCCAATCACTGATTTGTGCTCGCACTGGAAGATCTCGACCTGACAAGTACCTGTCCATCTTAGATTGGTTGAGATTGCTAGAAGGTTCTTGGTCAACCCTGGAACATACAATGCCTTTATCACCTCCAAAGGCTCTCTTGACTCTAGTTGACTCTAGTTAAAACTGAATAGTCTGAACCCCCTCTATTGCACACTTGGCATTGTAGCCAAGCTCCACATGTAGCTCTAAGTCTCCCCTTCAAATACCAGTGAACAAATTTTGTGATCCTATCATGTGACAAGGAGCACCATTTTCTATGAACAATGCACCCTTGGCTATGGTGCCAGAAAGACAAGACACTAGTGAGAACTCATTCTCGAACCTAGTGGTAAACTCAGTGATCTTTGAATCTACTGATGCTGCAAATTGTGCCTTCCCCTTGGCCTTGTGTTTGTTTGGACATTGACTTGCATAGTGGCCAAACTTGTAACATGCAAAACATTCAACTTTGCTCATGTCCTTCTTCTTCTTTAGCTTTCGAGGTAGCCTCTCCTGGAGAATTCTTCTTGTTCTTTCCCTTACCTTGCTTGATTGGCAAGTGCAAGGTTTTCATCATCACCTTTTGTTGGCCACGATGTAGAGACTCCTCTCAAATCTCCTTTTGGATGAAGTCGTCCACAACCTCTCCCAATCTGGAAGCTTCTCTCGTGTTACAATGCCCTTAATGAAGGGAGTCCATGGCTTTGTGAAGCCATTCAGGGCCGTCCTCACCAACTCCTCATCTGACACAGCCTCCCTAACTGCAGCCATCTCAACATGGGCCTGTGTGATCTAGGTGAGATAAGCACTAAGGTATCTAAATTGGACATCTTGGTGCTCCTTAGATTTTCCCTCAACATCATTTTTCTGTTGTGATTGTCACTCTAGTACAACTTAGAGCCTTCCACATTTCCCTGGCTGAAATCTTACTAGAGAGATGATGGATCACATGATCTTTCACCCCATCCAGAATGGTTATCTCTGCTTTCACGTCCTTTTGGCTATGGGTGACCAGTTGTGTAGCATTAGTAGGAGGGGTGAGTTATTGATCAGCAAACTCCCAGATCCCATTCTTTATCAACACTAATGCTATCTTCTACTTTCAAGGATTGTAGTTGGATGCACCCTCCAATTGGTCTTCAAATGTCAACCTTGTTGCAACTATTCTCACAACTTCAAAATGAAATACTCAAACCCCAGAAAAATATAACTGATGGAGAATTCTTTTACTGTTGTAAACCCTTATGACAAATCGATTTTTCGCTTTTCTCAGAATTTTAGTGCTCTGATACCATGTTAATTTTTCAATACCAGTTCTGATTTAATATTCTCAACAATTTATTTTGTACCTAGAAACTATTCACCCAGTAGATTATTTTTCCTGAAAACGGTTGAATAGAAAATACACTGGCCTTTAACTTAAATAATTGCAGTGGAAATTTAATAGAGAATCATTCAAAAAGCATAGCAATTTTTTTCCCAACAAATTCTCCTTCACTTTTCTATTACTTGGGGAAATTAAGGCTCTCCTAACAAGGAAAATGACCCTCAGATAATACATAGATAATACAACACAATGGAACCTAGAGTTTTGCCCCCCCTTAGAAATTTCGGCCTCCTGAAGAATTTGTCCCATTGGAAATTCTTAGCCCTGGAAGTACCTTGGTCTCCATCTGTAAATTCGACCTCCTCTTCCTCAAACTGTATGGCCCCTTGTGCGCGAGAGAAAGTCACCTCCTCTTGGGTTGCTAACTTGAAGCAGTCTTGTTGGTCCTCAACACTCTTGCCTTTAGGCAGCTTTGTTGAATCACTTTTAGCACCACCTTGCTTCTGTTCATCATTTTTTTGAACACTCTTCTTTGATAACATTTCTATGACCGTTTGTGCATGTGCTTGTTTAAACTTTTGTTTGCTTCACCTATTTTGAAGGCTTTTGTGTGGTGTTTGGGGACTACAGTTTTACATCATTCTTCCCATTTAAACTTGTGTTTGCTTCTACTTTTCTGAAGAGGTTTGTGTGAAAGTGGTTGGGAGGTTGAGGTTCATTATGGTCGGGATGCTGTCATTATTGGTCATTATTTTGACTGTTAATTCAGGATCCTGTGAAATTCAACAGTACTGTTGCACTGAGGGCCATATCTCCGATGCATTTCTCAAATCCTTGACAGAATCTAACTATGAATTTATGGACTCTGCTTGCAGTGGATGAGTTGTCCTTGAGGGGAAAATAGCAATGTCCCTGCCTTGCCCCCAAGTCGAGCTTAAGGAGGGATATTAGTCTATAAACTTGACTTGGGTCTGTATCACTAACATTACTATTGTTGTTGTTGTAATAATAATAATAATAATAACAATAATCTACTATAGATGACAATAATATAAATTTAGGGTGTGGCTGAAAGGTCATACCCCCGCCATATTTTATTATACAGTGGTCCTGTACCCTTTTCACAATGGACATTTTGAACTTATTGAATATTTGCCCTTGAGAGCGTATAGTGTATGATATGTAGAGTTCTATAGTGGTGGATTCTAATGCTTAACATTAAGTTTACTGCTAGTTGCCTCATAGCCCAGCTAGGAGTGGTGTCCGCAGAGGCTGCCTTTGATGTCAGATAACTCCTACACAGTCATTCCATGAGTTCATCTCATTGTAGAGATACATTTTTTAGTTACTGTTTTGTTTGCTGGTTAATTACGATGATGGTAATGGATTACTGTTGATAAATTTGCATATATATATGTATGTGTTGTCTCCACAAACAGGGTTTTGTACCCATTGTTCTTTTTCTTTGTTGGTACGATATCATTTTCAAATAGATAAAATTAAATGCTGCCAAAATAATGCAGTTTGCAAATTGGCCAACCACTTTTCTTCCATGGATTCTAGCAATTTTGTCAATGGCCCAATAATTCCTCTTTCATGAGATTTTCAACTATTGGCAAGGCATTTTCTTTGCTTATCTTCTATCTGTTGCTTTACTTCTATCTCATATCCTTTCCTTCATTGGTATAAATTTACTTCTCTTGATATGCTTTTACTTCTACTTCCCTTGATATGCTTTTACTTCAAACGGTTTGCAGGCTTTATATTGCCAGCTTCTACCTTGTTTCATGGCAGAACTGGTCTTTTCACCATGTTAGGATTGGTAAATCATGTTGGACGGGGGGACACTTCTATGAGCAATCCCTCCTTAAGTTTGAGAATCCTTTGACATCGATAAAGTTAAGCCATCCATGGCCATCATCCCTACCTATCATATGGAGTCTGCATGGTAGCTGTTATTGGTGATATATATATATATATATATAACCGTGAACGTTTGTACGTGCTTGGGAAAAAAAACTATACCATGTATATGTTTTTGTGCTTTCTATCTTGTAATGGAGTATAAGAGTCTAATGATGTTTGAATTATGTAAATGTATTTTCAGGAACCATTGTTTCTTTGAATGACATCTTTTGTGATCACACAACAAGTGGGTTGAATTTGTACATGGCACCTAGGAGTCATGATAGACTTGTAAGTATGATTTCTCCAAGTATTGCTCCCATTTTTTTTTATATCAAGGCTGCCTTGTTACGTTTGGTATGGTTATTGTTGACAATGCACCATGGAATATTTTCAGGATTTCTATAGGAAGAATAGAGATTACTCAAGACTTTTAGATGAAGGTGGTGCTTTAGAACATGAGGTAGAGGAAGAGGCAGTAGACGATGATGACAAGTCGGGGCAGTATAGGAAGTCAGAACCAGATGAAGATCCAAAAGCAAAAAGAGAACGCCAGGAGTATGTGGAAAGGAGAGAGAAATTGAAAGAACTTGAACGACAGAAGCTTAAACAGAAATTTGCTGGAGTCTATGGAAGGAAGACAAATTCTACTAACCATGACAATGGAAATCAGAGTAGTAGATTTGGAGAAAATATCTCAGACAAAGATAAGAAGAAAATGCTGCATCATGATGAGTACAACCACTGGTTGCCTTGTACTGTTTGTCTCTGCAATAAGTTTTTAAGGGTTTGCTGCTTGCTAGTTGCCTGTGCTTATGGTTTCTGTGAAGTTTTTTATTGTCACTGTATCATGATGGGCATGGTTTTGACAACCGTTGGTGTGATGTCTGTATACTACTTGTCTTGTTTTATTGTTTCTGTCATGAGGACATTTCCCAAATGGAGTATAAAAATTAAATGTAAGGATGTTACTGAAAGGCAAAAGATAAACTCAGTGGTGGATTTTGTACCATTAGCCGAAGATGAAATTTGAGATTGTCCATGAGATTTTTGTTTCTAAGAATGCTGTTCTCATATCTTACGTTCAGTACATTTCAATTGCCTATAATCACAATTCATGCGTGTGTATATTGAAATGGAATCTTCCATCAGTAATTACAATTATTAATATGATGTTGTCTTTCAAAACTGAGGTAATGTTTGAATGCTAACAGCCCTCCTCAATGGATTCGGCTTAAGGGATGGCATGGTATTCAAGTTCTGGAAGTTTGTAAATTACTTGACTCAGCTAATAATCATATGTTCAAAATTGTTGTGGCAGCTATGGGTCCTTCTTTGGACCTTCCCAGCCAGCTATTGCTAGGAGAGTTATTGTAGAAACACGTGCAAGGCTCGAGGTAGCACATGTTGCAGCAAAAGTCTCAAGGGATGCTCCAGAAGTATGTGGTGTGTTTATGTTGCATGTGGATATTGTTCTTGTACGTGTGGAATACGTTCTGGCAATTTTTTGGACTACTGCCAAGTGTTTTTCTTTTCTTTTGTTCATAACTGAAGAATGTCGTTGAAAACATTTCAGACTAAGAAGATATATGTGCCTGCATCAGATGCAAAATCTGAATACAAAAAAGCACCGGTAGCTGTCAATGAGGTATCTGCGTTAATCTCTCCTTTTTTTCTATTATATGAAGTGATCCATCCTTGTGGCTGAATCTGTTTCTGGAGGCAAATCGGTGCTTGTGCTTTTCCAGTCAAAGATATTAGCAATTTAACCGTTAAGTTTGGACTTAGATGGATTAGATGTCAAAGTGCTTCGTTCTCAGTATCTGTTAACACGAGTGGTTTTAGTATGTCATGCTGAATCTGCCTTCTGATTGAAAGGAGACGGGATTTGATAATAATTTTATAAGCAAATTAAATGGCCTGGAGTAAAATGACGTGCCTTTTGTGAATAGGTAGTAATGACCCTTTTTATTGCAGGCTAAGAAGAAAGCACAGCGGCTTAAAGAAGCAAGAGACTATTCATTTCTCTTTTCTGAGGATACAGAAATGCCGGGCTGTGCAAGGAGACCTCCGGAAACTAGAAATGTTGCTTCCTCCAGGCCTGGTGAGTCCAGCTCATTGTTTGTTCTGACAGTGCTGCTGTTTCTTTCTAGTTAAATGTTTCTGAAGAAATTGTTTGCGACAGATGATAGCCGTTCGAAGCAAGTGATTCCAAAGAATTCTATGGCATTGAAGAAACCAATTCCGACTAGCAAGCCAATCTCGCACGCCACCAAGGAATTGAAAAACATAATATCACCTGCTAGACAAATGCCTACGAAAGTGGATACACAAAAAGTGTCCCCCATTTTAAATGTGAAAGCTTCAGCTGATTCAAAGAAGCAATTGTCGAAGGTAGGGTCTGGACCTGGTCGGTCTGTTCGGGAAACTGATTTGGTACGTCACAGTGTGAGCAATTCGAAAGTGGTTGTTAGCGTAGCTCGTGACAAGAAGGAAACACCTTCAATCTCCGGTATCAAAGTTGGGAAGGATGTGCATCAACAGTCTTTGGTTTCCCGTCCTTCAAGTGTGCAGAAAACACTTCCCTTGAAGAATCCAACTAACAAACCTCATACAGAACTAAGAAAGCCTCCAGCATTGCCAAAATCACCACCCCCAAAACCAGCAACAAAACCGACACCAAAACCGGCACCCAAACCAGCATCCAAACCAATGCCCAAACCAGCACCAAAATCAATGCCCAAACCATCACCAAAACCAGCACTGAAGCCAGCTTCAAAACCAATACTCAAACCAGCACCAAAACCAGCACCAAAACAAGCATTGATGTCAGCACCAAAATCAACTCCAAAAGCTATTCCAAAAATGGCATCAAGACCTCAGGTTCTTAAGCGATTCCTCTCTAATGTTTCCACTGATCTCGTTGATAATTGGTAGAAAGATTATAATCGTTGATTAGTTATTTTATTTTACAGGCAAAGCCAGTATCTCGTGACTTGCATCATGAGCGTTCCAAAAAAAGACCTAGACCTTATGATTCGGATGAAGATTTAGATGGGGGTGGAAATTATAGCAGTATTATCAGACAGCTTTTTAGGTAAAGCCTGTCACTTGGTACATTCTTGAATACCAAAGCACCTTTTGTGGACCAGAAATTTTCTTCGGTAGTGTGTTCACTGTAATGTAAATATGTCCGCTAATTGTTCAACACATTTTCTTACTTTTTTCTTATTGCCAATTCCAGATACGATCCAAATAAGTACAAGGATATTGATGATGAAGATGATAGTGACATGGAAGTTGGGTTTAGCACTATACAGGCTGAAGAAAGAAGAAGGTGATATTTTCTGTACTTTTTAGTTTATGGGCTATGCTATTCTTGTTTGACACTAACTCAATTTACAGTCATTCCTGTGTACTTACTACAGATACATCTAAGAAGGAGCAAAATTTGCTGAACAATGTCAATAAGTTTATATCATTCTATATTGCGTTAAATTCAAATGCTAACCCAAAATAGGGCACTATATCATATGTTTAGTCATGCTATATTACTTAAGTTCAAAGCAATCGCTGTACAGTGGAATAGTTCTTCTGTCTATTCATTTTGTGCATGCGTTTGTCCATACCAACATATATTTATGTAGAAGCTAAGTCATCTGCTTTCTTCTTAAGTTAGTTAGATACTAGTGGTTGGGCATTTAGAACTTATTGTATGTTGATGTTACATTTTATGATCTCCCAGTGAAAGAATTGCTAGAGAGGAGGATGAAAGGGAATTGGCACTCATTGAGGCAGAGGAAAGGGCGGAGAGGGCCAGAGCAAAGAAGCGCAAACTAAAGCACAGTCAGAGGTGACGGAAGCAACAATATGTTGTATCAAAATATGTATTTCTTCTGTTACTTCTCAATGTAGCTTGGAATGGCATTCTTTTTAAATCTCTGTTGGCATGCTCATTCTTAGCGTGATGCTTTTATATGTTTCACACATTCAACAATGGTCTTTGTAAATATCAGGCTTCATAAACGATCATGGTTCCAATTCTTGTATTTTTGTTAATTGTAATAAAAGTTGCAGGCAGAGAAAAACTTGTTTAATTCACTGATGAGGACTCACATGGATTCTTACTTTTTGTTAGCAGGCTGCTGATTTGTATGCTAACAAATTTTGGTGAGAGGTTTGTTTAGATAATAATAAATTCGGCGTGTTTGCTCACATGTGTTTTTTTAATTCTCTTAACTCTAATCATACAGTACTGTGCTGCAATAGTGGCAAGAAGGTTTGGTAAAAAAATATTAGTAGCTTTTCATTGGTTCAAATCTTATTTGCGAATAAACATGCACTGACCAACACATGAAAATCGAGGAAGTTCCAAAGAATGCTATAAAGTGATTGATGATACCCTCTGAAGTTGAAAAAATAAATTATTACAACTTCACATTTTTGAATTTTTCAGATGCATTCCATTTTTTAAAATTTTAATCCAGATACTCTGTTATGACAGGGAAATTTCAATATTACTATGTACTTTGAGATTTGTAATTACGAAATAACAATAATTTTGGTATAAAACTTGGCTTGGGAACAACCAAAAATAAATACAGTAATTTAGTGTAATACCTGGCTTGGGAACAACTGAAAGGAGCCGAAGAATGAGAATACGACTTGTGAAGTATGCAGGAAAAACTCAGCGTATAACTTGACAAATAAAAAAACTCAAAATATGCTAAAAGATGACAAAACAGAATTTCGGTTAAACTCACCGTATCTTAGTGACTTTGAACAGGTACTAAATTTTGAGCAGACTAGACTCATTTTGAGGTCAAAACTCGGTAAGTCTTGTAATGAAGCTGTAAGCTATGCAATCTCACTAAATATGAGTGGCTTCAAAGGATTTTGCAAATGGAATTGAATTTCTTGATGCATAGAGTAAATTAGAGTAAATTATAGCTTAATGCATATTTCAAATTATATACATTAATCTAGATTTATTTTAATTCCAGATTCCAGATGTGGAGAGGGAGCAATTTTTTTTCTCTTATATTTCAAAATATTTTATTTTATTTTATTTTTAATCAAGTCAAGATGCTTTTACCGTACATATTGGGAAAATAAAATAAAGTCAAGATGTTTAAACAGGACATATTGGGACATTCCTAAGAAGGATCAAATTCTTTTTTTCAAATTATATACATTAATCTAGATTTATTTTAATTCCAGATGCGGAGAGGGAGTAATTTTTTTTTCTTTTATATCTCAAAATATTTTATTTTATTTTATTTTTAACCAAGTCAAGATGTTTACAAGACATTATGACGTCTCTACATACATATTGGGACATCTCTACAGTTGAGCGACTCTAGTGGGAATTACTTTTAACTTTTTATTATTTTTTAATTGACCCCACATGTAAATGTTTAGGGACATTTACACCAGCACAATTTAATTTAAAATAAAATATTTATAAAATATTTTGATTTTGAAATGAGTTATGGTTATTGGGCAAGTGGTATTGATAAACCATGTTATTAGCCCATAGTATTGTAACAAAACTTATTTATAAGTTAAGAATATCCATTGTAAAATGGGGTTGAATATCCATGGTTAAGAATCTTGTTATATTATATGTTTATTTTAAGTACTAAGTTTTAATATAAAAAATATTGTAAAATTAAATATTTATTTTATTATTATTATTATTGTTGTGAAATGAGTTATGATTTTTGGGTAAGTGGCATTGATAAGCCATAGTATTGGTCCATGGTATTGTAAGAAATCCTATTTAGAAGTTAATAATATCCATGGTAAAAAGGGGTGAATATTCATGGTTAATAATCTTGTAATAATTTTGTTATATTCATGGTTAATAATCTTGTTATATTGTAAATATTAATTGTTTATGTACTTATATTTAAATATGCTACGAATCATATTATAATTTATATGGTAAAATGGTTGTTAATTTATAATTATTATCTATTGTTATATATTTTAATGTCATATATCTAAAAAAAATTGTTGGTAATTTTGCTAATAAAAACAAAATTACAATTAATTTTTTTTTTTTACATCTAACATCTACACATCTAACGCCTACACAAACACTGTGTGCTGTAGAGCCTTGGTGCAATGAGAATGTTGCACCATTCTTTTTAGTGAATTAATAATTGATTAAAATTGGAAATTTGAAAGTAGTTAAAAAAATTTGTTTTATAAACAACTATAAGCCGAAAATAGAGTGCATATTGAGTACATATTGATATAATTAGAAGCAGGGAATGCAAAACTTGCACCAGTTCCAACATTGAAGATATATGCTATAGAGTCCCAAAATTCAGTGGTCATGTGGCAAGTCTCATGTTGGTTTATTTTGCAAAGCTAGCATTAAACACTTTTTATTTATTTATTAACTATGACGGTTATATTAATTATTTAAAAACCGGTTGGGCCGAAACCAAAACAACCATGATTACAATATTCAGAAGTACTTTAGTTGCTGCTATCCTTTACCTTACAAAGGTGTTGATATACTCTAGATTACGGGATCGAGATCCATGTAGGTTCTTCATCATTCTTGCTAAATGCTCCTTGAGGCAGGAGGCATGCTAGGTTTGCTTTTGCATCTGCTTCCTTATTTGAACCACGTAGGATATGGAAAAGAAGGTAGGAGGAGAAATCTTGAAGCACGTATCGCAGCCTTTGAAGTGTCTTGTTAAGTGCTAGATCGCTGAAGTGGTCCTTCGAATTTAATATCTTTATTAGAATTTCTGAGTCCCCGAAGACTTGCATTTCCTTATTGCCTTTTTCATGTGCTATCTGATAGGCTTTTAGCAGCCCTAGGATTTCTGGCTGGTTGTTGGTTCTCTGTCCAAGACCCCAGCGGAAGCTATCTTCTTGGATACCATCCGGGGAGTAGATCACTCCGCCTGCTCCTGCTATCCCTGGATTTCCTTTGGAGGCATCATAAAAAAATATTGTTGTTTTACCCTGTTTCCTCCACCAAGCTCGAAAATTTGTGTCCGTATCTCGTAATATCCATACAAGATTTTTATTGGGGCGAGTAGTGTCCTTTATCCTGTCTCAGAATATATAAGTTCCCAACCATTTCTTTTCTTGAGGGAGGAGCGAGTTATCGTTTTTAAAGGGGTGATTGGCCATAGTCTTGAGGAGTAGTGCTTTTGCTTTTGCTGCCATCTTCAAAGGGGAATTCAAAATGCTGTTGAAGATCTGATCATTTCTGGCGAGCCATATTTTCCAGCAGACGTATTTAGGTAATGCTTTCCGGATTCTGTTCCATGCTGTCTTTCTTTAGGTCACGTGGGGGTATTGCATTCTCTAAGTGTTGAAGAGGGTTACTATTGTGACTTGCGATGGGGCAGAGACATTGAGGCCTCGAAGGATGCAGTCCTAAAATTCTTGAGCAAATGAGCAATCCACGAACAAGTGCTCCATGGTTTCTTGGGCTTTGTAGCAAAGAGAACACCAATGTGGCCCGTAAATACCTCTTTTACTCAGATTGTCGCCAGTTAGCACTTTCCTGTGCATTAAAACCCAGGTGAAGAGGTTTATTTTGGGGAGACCAAGAGGGTCCCAGACATGTTTCCACAACGCTGCAGTGTGGATCGGGGCTTGGTGAGCTTGAAGAGAGGCGAATCCATGCGCTGCCTTGTAGATTCCAGTTTTTCCCCATCCCCATTTGTTTGTCGAATGCAAGTGGACCGATGCTAGGCCCGTTAAAGCTTCTTCCAGGAGTGTCTTTTGAATGCGTCGCTTCTATGGAGATCGTGGAATATTCCAATCTCTCCAATTTGCGGAGTCGTCCCATGTTGAAATGTCTGCCAGGGTGAGAATTCCTTGTTAAATGAGCCAATTCCTGACTTCTTTGACTACTTCAGAATTGCTAAGAGGCGACTGACCCATTATACTGTCTTGCCACAACATCGTGTTTTTTCCATTGCCAGGGATACGATACAAGTGCTTTTGGAAGAAATCGATCCCACGAAGATGCCATATCATCGCCCCTTTGATGCTATTATCGATCTGAAGGTTTCTTAGCGTGGAGCCATTTAGATATTTTTTCTTTAGAACCTGATTGATAGGGTGTTTGCTGTTTGAGAAGAGGGTCCAGAGGATTTTGCCTCCCAGAGCCAGATTGGCAAGGCCTGGGTCTCTTATTTGCAGTTCTCCTTCAGAGATAGGGCGCTTGACTGTGTCCCAGTTCACTAAGTGAAATTTTCTTTGATTTCCTCTTCCTCCTCTCCATAGAAATCCCTGATCAGTTTGGAGATTTGGTCCATGATCTTCTTTGGAGCCGAAGAAAGGAATCCTGATAAATTGGCAGGGGGGATAAAACATATTTAATAAGGATGAGTTTGCCAGCATTGGTGAGCCATTGCCCTCCCCAAACTGTAATCTTGGACTTAATTTTGCTTATTACATCTGTCCATAGCGAAGATTTGTTAGAACCCAGGGTTATTGGTAACCTGAGGTATTTGATTTTATCCCAAGAAGCGAAACCCAAGAAGCCTAAGAAGAGGTCTATTCTTTGGATTGAATATTGATCCACATTCCACCCGTATATTGCACTTTTCCTTTTATTTATAAGAGCTCTTGATATGCTGCAGAATTTTTGGAGAATTCCACTGTAGACTTTGGCTATCTTGATGGAGGCTCCACCCAGAAGAAGAGAGTCATCTGCAAATAAGGCATGGTTGAGAGGCTCTAGCCCCTTCATCAACTTGATGCCTAGAGATGTCCCTGCTTTCTTTTCAGCTGTCAGTTTTCTACTTAACGAGTCTGCCATTAGGATGTACAAGAAAGGGGAAAGAGGGCAGCCTTGCCTTATTCCCCTCGAGGCTTGAAAATAGTTTGCTGGCCTGCCATTAACTAACGGAGCTATCCATGGCTTTTCAGTACAAGATTTAATCAAATTGACAAAGTTAGAGCTGAAACCAAAGGAAAGGAGGACTTTGTATAGGAAAGAAAGATTTACTCGGTCGAATGCGTTTGCCATGTCTAGCTTTATGAGCATACCTTGCTCCTGCCGAAGATAACTGGAGTGTATGACTTCTTGCACCTGTATTACATTGTCTAGGATATGTCTCCCTTTGACAAAGCCACCTTGGGTGGGAGAAATGAGTTTCCCAAGCAATGGCTTGATTCTGTTTGCCAGCAGTTTTGTCAGGATTTTGTATGATGCATTGCAGAGCAAGATTGGCCTAAACTTGTCAAAAGTGCCTGGATTCACTTCTTTTGGTATTAATGCAAGAAAGGTAGAATTAGTACTGCCTCCCACTTTAGCTTTTTGGTGAAAATATTTAATCATCCTCAGTAAATCAATTTTTATTATTTCCCAGCAGATTCTATAAAAATGAATTGAGAAGCCATCTGGTCCTGGTGCCTTGTCTGGCTCCATGGACCAAATTACTTTGCAGATTTCTTCCTCAGAGAAAGGTTTCAAGAGACCAGTGTTGTCCTCCTTGCTTACCAAAGATGGAATATGAGAGAGAAAGTCAGAGATGACTTCTTCACAGCCATTCCCACCCTCTTTATAAAGATTCTGAAAATGATCTTCTGCTACCTCTTTAAGCTGTTCTTGACCTTTGAGAACAGTCCCATCTGAAGAAGTGATTTCAGAGATATGATTTCGGGATAGACGAGCTCTATATTGCCTGTGGAAGAATGAGGTGTTTCGGTCTCCAGCTTTTAGCCACAAGCTACGAGACTTAAGCCTCCAAAACTCTTCTTCTTGGCGAAAAGTGTGGAATGATTTGATTTGGGCAGCTTGTTCTTTTTCTAAATCTGAAGAAGAGATCTCCTTACTTTCCAAATCCATTTGCAGATCTGATAAAAGTTGAACTGTCTCCTTTCTGTTGCTGGTAGGAGATTTTGAGGGGTTTTTAATCCATTTTTTCAGAGCTCTCTTGGTTGCTTTCAGTTTCTGCTCCCACACGAAGCTGGGAGATCCTGTCACAGGTGTGGACCATGCCCCCAGAACAATTTCCATGAACCCTTCTTTCCTTGACCAAAGCGGGTTGAATCTAAAAGGGATAGGGCCCAAATTTTCTTCCTCTTCCAGCTGTAAGAGGATAGGTTTGTGGTCTGAGGCCAACTTTGGGAGAATTTTTGAGGAGATCAACCTTTTTTCTAGCAACAAAGAGCTCTGTGCTAGGAATTGATCTAGGCGAGTAGAGATGTGATCTGCCCCAACTCTATTATTTGTCCAAGTGTAAAGGCCTTTCGTAGATTTGAAGTCAAGAAGATCCCAATGAAGTATTAGCTCCTCTACAAATGGAAGCATTTGGTCCCTGCCACTATTGCCACCTCTCTTTTCTTTTGGATCAAAGGCGAGGTTGAGATCTCCAGCCACTATTATATCATGAGGGGAGTAAATGTCTAAGAAATCAGACAAGGTCTACCAGCGTTCTTTCTTTTCGGTAAGGAGGACTATAACATAAAGGTTGAAGAGAGAGATGGTGAGCTTACTAGAGAGGTGTCGGAGTTCGGTGTAAATCTAGTGTTGGGTCTCAAAGGAACTTTCTAACTGAAACTTGTCCTTCGACCACAATGTTGCTAGGCCACCAGAGGAACCTCTTACACTAATGGCCTTTCCTGCAATTTTTTTCCATTTTAATTAGTTGATCTCATGAAGGGTTTCCCCTTCAATCTTAGTCTCTTGGAGCATGAGGATCTCGGGAGTTTCTATTTTCAGAAGGTCTTTAACTGCTTCAGCTTTCGCAGGGTTCCCCAAGCCTCTACAATTCCAAGAGACTAATCTCATTATTTAACGAGAGTGGAGTGGGTTGGGCCCCCCCTTAGGGGGCCTTGCTTTGGTGTTTCTCTCGATGGACATTTCAATGGTGGATTGGCTGCCTTGCATTTTTTGCCTCTCCGCTTCTTCTTCCCTGGCTTCCTTATGAGATTTCCTCCCAACTCTTTTCGAGGGTCTCTCGAATGTCTCATCTTCCGATGACCCAGAGGTTTCCAGAGGTTTTTTCCTTGTCATTTCTACATAGGTAGGTGAGGAGGAGGTTCTTGCTGGGGAGTCAAGATGGGTTACTTCTACATTATCCTTTTCTACTTCGGGTGGAGGAACTTGGTGTTCAATCTCCTCTATCACTGATTCTGGAATTTCTGTTGATGTGTTGAGGGTTTCGAATGGGTTTATTGAAGTTGTTGTCCTTGGCTGTTCTCCTCTTCCTTCTGCTTGTACCATTCCTATTAAGGGAGCACCAAACTCCGACGGTACCTCTTTCCCTTTATTTCTGTTACTCGCCTTGGCCAGGACTGCTTTCTGTACCTGGGTCCATTTTTCTCCTTTCGACTTCTCTAGGTCTTCCTCCGCCTTTTTTTTGCAGTATCTTGCGAAATGCCCATAGTCATGGCAATGTCTGCATTTGAATGGAAGTTGCTCGTAGTCTAACTCTTGAATATAAGACCAGTCTGCTATTGTTAACTTTATGGCTTCAGGTAACCCTATTTCCAAGTCGACTTCGACACATATTCTTGCACATGAGTACTAATCCCTTCTCTCTGCTCGGTCTATGTATTTTCCCAGGGTGTTGCCAATTGATTCTAGTGACTTCGGGTTCCAACAGTGCAGTGGTAGATGTGGGAGGCGCACCCACACTGGAACTGTTGATGGTACATCTTGTGTCGGATTGAAGTCTGGTGACCATGAGTTTAAATACAGACCTTGAGGGCCCATGAAATATGGTCCATTCCTAAAAATGAGATTTCTGTCTTCTATCGAATAAAAAACAAAGACAAAAAATCCCTTACCAACCAGAAAACTTTTGATGCCTTCCTTGACTAATGGTTGCCAGTTCCTCTATACCCACGCCTCGACAGCCTTGGGGGAAGGCCATAGGCCTATAAATTGACTGATGAGCCCTCTTTCAGCTAAGTTCATAACAGATCTGCAAGAATCTTTAGCGGGCAGGGCGACTGTGGGGATGCTGTCAAGTTTCTTTACAAACTTGCGTTGAGTTTCCCTTGCTGGGCGTTTATTGTTGGAGTTGATCAGCTTCCTGAACGCAAGGATCTCTGGTGGAGGAGGTAGAGGAGGAGGGGCCTCAGGGCCCCCTCCTAGGGCCATGGCAAAGGAGGTAGAGACTCAGGTCGCACCAGAGCTATGCGTGTGCGAAGGAGCAGTTATGCTAGAACCATATGGTTCAACACTTAATTTTTAATAGATTACAGATCTATTGATTAATTTCACAACTAGGTTCATTAACACAATAAATTTAGTGGAAGAAAAATTAAAAATTTCAATCACCATGACACAAAAAATTCACCCCAATCACAATGCTTCATTAATTTTTAGAAATTACTTGCGCCCCCATTCTATGAAAGTGGCCCAACTGAGAAAGATTATAGATTACAAAAGAATGCCTTGGATTTGATCCAATAGATTAGGGCCTAGATCAATGGTCGATCTCCTTGGTTGATCTGGATCTTTAAGCTCTCCTTCTGCACTCCTTTGAATCAAACACACTAGAATATCACACTCATCACTAAGATGCCTCTCTCAATCTTGTGCTGTTGCATGGTGTGTCGTATTCTTCTCATTAGCCTTGCTTTATAACTTTACAATGAGCTAAATCCTTTACCTTAATCTCCAAAGTGATTGACGATTGAGATTAGATCTCAACTCACTTGAGATCAAGGGCTAAGATTACAACATAATTATTAAAGTAATTATTCACTTTTTGTAAGTTTACTTTAATTCAATTAGCTAACATAATAATTATGTGCTTTCCCAATTTATACTTAGGCTAAGTTACAAATGCAAGTTGCTCCCACTAGAACAAGTGTTTAAGGAGAATTTGTGCGACTTACGCATGCCTAGACCCTTAGGCTTGCGTAGAAGTACTTGCTTGAGCTACAAACATAAACACTCCTTTGTGTGAGGGAGGTTTTTGGCCCCATGGAACTGACTTCAATCATGGAACTGCATCCATTGCCTTGGTTACTCCCTCTAAAATGGAAGTATTCGTTGCTCTTATTGGCTTGGTTCATAGAAGTGTCTTGCTCCTGAACATTTTGTAAGGTTGTCTCATACTAAGAGACCTTGATGGATTGGGAGGAATCTGTTAATTGCTCCTCCCCCAATGAACTTAAAGGTCGACTCTCTCTGAGCTGCTTAACCTTCAGAGCTTCTTACACCTTATTCTCTACCACTGCTCTACTTCTTGCCATCGCTCGAATAACCTGGCCCTTTAGCCTATATAGGTTGCTCTCTCTAACTCTATTGACATGTCCCTCATCAGAGGTAGATCCCTTGATTCCGATCAATACCTTTCCATCTTGGAATGTTGTACAAAACCCCTCCTCCATCATAGTGATTGAGAGTAGACACCACTTGAATTTTGGCACCCATAGCACGTCCTTCACTTCTAGCTTGCTTCTTGACTCAAGCAGGGATATGATTGTTCCTACCCCCTTTACTACACATGGAATCAACTCCAAACTCTAAATGCAATTTAAATCCCACTTGGTCAAGCTTGCAAACAACTCGCTTCTGTCATATGCCTTTTGGCCCCACTCTTTAGCAGCCACACATCCACTAGAAATGTGCCTGAGGTAAGGAAGGAAATTAATTCAAATTGGATCATTATATTGTTTGTCATCCATCTTGATGCTTTTAGAGTGGAAAAAGTGGAGGAATCAACTCACGGGGCCGCTTTTACCGGCAGGACTTAATTTGGCAAAACATGGTCTGAAAGCTTCTGAGAGCATTTTGACGCATCAAACAACTTTTTCTGGGGGTAAACATTTGCTGCCTTAGCGCCACACATTTTTTTCCTATTCTACAGGCAAATACCTTTCCAACGACGCTAGAATCGTGTCAATCAAAGTCAGTATGTGAAAGTTATGCTACCCAGAAGTTGACCTTTGTATTTTCCCCACCATAATTCGAGAGGATGGCACGTCAACCCCTATTATTCATGGAAAGGGGCTAACCACGTGATTATGATGTAGAAAACTCTAGAAGAGTCTATATTGTAACTCTAGTTAAGAGTTGAGGTAGTCAAATATAACCACTAGTAGGCTATTAGACTGTGTTATAACTGAACCACTAGGAGGAAAATAGATTCCATTCTTTCAAGTGCATTTGTTCCATATTTGAGAAAAAATAGCCAAGAGGGATAGCATATAGAGCACACAGAGAGGATTTGTGTACTGTAGCAGCCCGTTGTACTTCTAGCCATATTTCCATTTAGAGAAAGAAAGCGAAGCGACCACACCTTCCATCTTGGTTTTTCTCCCGAAGGCGTTTCCCAGAGCACATTTTGTGTCAAATGTGTGTGCTTTTATTTTTCCATTTTCTATTTTATGCATAATTTTAATTTGCATGCTTGCATTAATAACAAAAATTTTATAGATCCATAAATCTAATAAAACTATAATAGTGTAGAATTTCAAATTTCAAATTTCAAATATAATTTTATCAGATCTGTTGTGACAAAGTATCTAATGGAATATCCATGACAGTTTATGGATCATATTGGTATCAAGCATGTTTCTTTAAGTATATTGTAGGTATTTGTAGGGGATCTAGATTGGCTAGGCCAAAATTCGTAGAACCCTACTCATGACCGAGGAATCTGTGAATAACCCTCACGATCATGCAGAGGAGAGGTTTTTCACGGCTGGAACAACAAGTCATTGATATAAATCGTAATGTAAATCCCCTCATGGCGGTCTTGAGTAATAAGCTTGGGATATTTGGAGAAGATGGAGGTTCAAATGCAAAGGAAAAAGTAGAAGGGGAATTAGGAGACCAGGAAGAAACGAAGAATCGACTAAAGAAAGAACCTGGAGAAGCTCAATGCAGTTCGAGTGTCGTGAATCAATCACAACCCCTGTCTAAAATGGAAGCGAAGGTTGATACCAAGTTGTACCACGACAAGATAAATTCTCTGAAGCTGAATCACTAGTTGTAGCAACAAGTAGTGTATTTCATCATCCATCAAATTGAGAAAGAACATAATATTTCATTTGCGTGACTAAAATTAGAGGGCCATGCCCTGACTTGGTGGGAGAGTCACAAGAAGACCCTAAGGTTGGAGGGGGAGAATCCAATGACTAAGTGGGAGGACTTTAAAATATTAAGTCAAAGTTTTACCCTATTGGGTATGTAGGGGACCAATGGATTCGATGGAACTACTTCAGGAAAAAGCTGGGGCAAAGTGTGTAGGAGTATGTCACCACAAAGCTTAAAAAATATGACCATAATGTTGGGTATCTCCCCAAAGAACCTAGATGTACTCCTCAAGTATTTGGGGGGTCTACATCGCCATCTGTGGGAGCAAGTGATTATGTTCAAGCCTAAATCAGTGGATGAGGCTTATGTACATGCACAATACCAGGAGAACATAGGTATGAAGAGAGCACAATCAAGTCGATCGAAGTAGAAGGAGCAATATGATGCTTTTTAGGGGAAGAAACAACAAAAAGGGGGAGAAGATAAAGAGATGACAACCACGACACACCAGCGCAAAGATCCCAATAAGCACTGCAACTATTGCAACATTGACGACCATACTGAGGAGAAGTTATTGAAGTTGCATCCAAAGCTAAACCTGAAGAACAAAAAGAAAGAAAATAAGAAGAAGAATCTCATGGCCACTTATTCAAAAGAAGCTCAGATGTGGATGAAAAGATTGTTTGTACAACATTGGAAAATGAGGTGAATCTAAGTAGCCTTCAAGAACAGGAAGAGAAAGAAATGACCAAACTCTTCCACATATAGATACAGGTCAAGAAGACAAAGATTGATGCTCTATTTAACTTAGGATAAAAAACGAATCCCATTGATGTAGAGTTGGTCAAGAAGTTGTGTTTGTAAATTCATGATCATCCAAGACCATATCCATTGGGATGGGTAAATAAGGATGCAACATTGTGTGTAACAAAATAATGCAAAATTAGGTTTTCTATCAGTGCTGATTTTATTGATGAAGTAGAACTAGATGTGGTTCCCCTTGATATATGTGGAGTCATGTTTGGGAGTTGCTACATGTACATGTGAGATGCGATATTCATGCAGAGAGTCAATCAATACCTACTCGTCAAGGATGGAAACTCATTCATCATCAACATGCACAAAGGAAAGTTGAAAATTTCAGTGGTAAGTGCCAACCAAGCCAAGAAATTGATTAGTTCCAAGTTCCAACAAGAAGTATGTTTTATTTTTTTTAAGAGAAAATCAGTGTGTAGAAGAGTCAATAAGAGGCAAGGCATCCCTATAGGGTTGTACTAAGAAACAAAAAACAATTGGAAGAGTTTCTACAAGAATACATGGATGTGTTCTGGGAGCATAAAGGTTACCGAATAAGAGGGCAGTGGAGCATGAAATCCAACTATTGTCGGACTCCCCATTGCCAAACATTGGGCTGTACAAGCTGTCTGTTATAGAAGCAAGTGAGGTGAAGAAAAATAGCAACAAATACTAGAACATGGTGTCATTCAACCAATTACATCACCATGTGGGTCACCCATAATCATTGTGCCAAATAAATATGGGACTTAGCGGATGTGTATAGATTACAGGGCGTTGAAAAAATCATGCTCAAGAATAGATACCCCCTACCCAGGATAGACAATGATTTGTTGGATCAACTTTAGCAAGAAAAGTAATTCACCAAGCTGGAATTAAAGTCTGGATATCACCAAGTTGAAGTCAAAGAAGAAGATACTTGGAAGACCACCTTCAAAACTAGGCTAGGTTTGCATGAGTGGTTAGTCATGCCATTTGGCCTATGTAATGCACTGACTATATTTATGAGATTGATGAATGATGTAATGCACCCTTTTATATATTCATTTGTTATTGTCTATTTAGATGATATATTGGTATACAATGCTACTTAGGAGGAGCACATCTCACATTTGACGCAGGTGTTGGAGACATTAAAGAAGCAATAAATGTTAGAAAATCTTAAGAAGTATGAGTTTGCACAACAATTTTTGGTGTATTTGAAGTATGTGATAGGTGGAGGAGAGATGAAGATAAATCCTGCCAAGATGGAGGCCACCATGAAATGACCGGTGCCTAATAATGTTGCTGAGGTCAAGAGTTCCATTGGGGCATCACAATACCTGAGGAAATTCATAGCCTCATTTTTAGTGGTAGTAGCACCGCTCCACGCCATAATAACAAGTGGAAAGAGTTTCTAGTGGGGAAATGGTCAGCAGAGGGATTTTGAGGAGCTAAAGAAGAAAATCATTCAAGCACCAGTTCTGGCATTACCAAACTTGCAGTAGCCCTTTGAAGTGAAGATGTATGCGAGTGGGTATGCTATGGGAGCATTCTTGATGCAGGGATGAAGGCCTGTATGCTACCATTTTGAAGTATTTCATGGGGCAGTTCGTAACTACCTTACCTACGAAAATGAGCTCTATGCCCTGGTGCAATTTGTGAAGAAGTGGAAGAACTTTCTGATAGGAAAGGAGACAACAATCCACATAGATCACCAGCCACTACAGTACCTACAAACCTAGAGCAAGCTACAACATACTAGGCATTACAAGTGGATGGGGATTTTAAAACACTTTCATTTGGTGATAAAGTTCAAGAAGGGCAACACAAACAAGTTGGATGTCATGATCTCAAGGCCACCCACATCAAAGATCAAAACTTTTGGGACTCTTATGCACATGGAACCATTCACCCATGATGCATATAAAGAGGCATATTGAAAGGATGAGGACTTCAAGAAGGTGTTGTTAAACACACACGGAATGGACCACCAAATAGGATAAACATGACATTTCATTTATTCACAAAGATTTACATATTTCTACATTTCCTTGTGACCCTTGGTCTCACATACCAAGTGGTCTCTTAGACTCTAGTGATTGTTCACATTCCACACCAACCCTTAGCAGATTAGGTGTCCAAAATTCATCCCCTTAATCTGAAGGGGTATATACGAGTCCAAGAAGAGAGCTATAATACAAACATACAATAATGTATGACAACAATAAGCTGAATGTGCTCTCTGAGACTATGGTATACGATGGGAGAACTTGATGTCTCAACTGGATATAGTTTAAGGATGACCACCAACACAAGAATGCTTAGTGCAGTTCTTGGAACTCTTCCAAATTTGGCAAGAAGCAGAATTCTTCTGCTAGAGGAAGTGCTTCCAATTTTTTGAAAAGGGAGACCTTTGGGTCTCAACCTAGAACGCTTAAGGAAATTCCTAGAACTCTTCCAAATATAGCAAGAAGTTGAAGTTTTTTTCTAGAGGATGTACTCCTTAAAATTTTGAAGAGGGAGACCTTCAACTTGAAAAAGGGATGTCTTCAACCTGCAGAAGAAAGGAAGAATCTCAACCTAAAAAGGGAGGTCTCAAATTGCAACGGTTTAAGGAAGGCCACCAATCAAAGACATGCTTAGGGGCTTCTCGGTCTCTAGCTACACTTTGAATTTGGGTATGGCTATCTCTGGTTGCAGGCTCAGGCAACAGGTTCAGGTTGTGGCTCAGGCTCGCTTGATTTATCTTTGAAGCTTGTATGTGACCATCAATTCCCCCCTTGCTAGATACAAGGTGAGAATATGAAGAAAACTCAACTGCAAGACTTTTTAATACTTGAGAACAAATTCTTTGATATGAGCGAAATATGTTCTTAGCTGTTGAAGCCCATTACCAAGAAGTGATCCATCCAAGATGAATCTTCATTCTTGTAGGAGGCTTATTTTTGAAGCTTTTGTTTGAAGAATGAGTGTGCTGATCACAATGCTTGCACAGGTGAAGATCAAAACCATGATCTTTCACATGGCCAACTTGATTACAGTGTTGGCATTTAACAATCCGCTGTGAATGTGGAGGAAGAGGAGAAAGTGAAGATGAATTGTCTTAAATAAATACAACACTCTAAAATTGAATGGGCTTGGAGTAGTATGGATTATGAAAGGATACATCCTTGTCATATCCAAGACTTGTTATGTGCTTGTTGTTGACAAGCTCTTCCCAAGGTCTGATGATGGACTTAGGAAATGCAGGCTGAATTTCTGCTTCTACATGAAAATCTTCTCTTGCACAAGGCATGGACTCAACCTCAATCTCAATGATCTGATTAGTTTCTAGTTGTTGATGGGAGTCTACGTTAGACTCAAACATATTATTTTTATGAAGAAGATGCCTTTTCTACTTTAACTCATCTTGTTGTAGCTGTGATTCAAGCTGCAAGAAATCAATCTTCTCTTGTGCATTGTGCAAACAAGTTATAATATAAGAAATAGTTTCCTTCGTGATTTTAACTATGCCATCAACAGAAGATTGTATCAAAGTTTTTAGGAACTATAATACTTCATAAAATTTGGCCATTTTCTTATCACAACTATGAACCAATGAGGAAGAAGCAACACTCACTCACAATTCAATGTCACTGCAATATTCTCTGTAAATGTGCACCAAACAACGAATGTGAAATAACTCTATTCAATGTACATACCAAGACTTCAACGCACAGAATTAATGCTCCAACTAGCAAGCATCAATGATTGTAATGCATTCACAATCCACTACATATGCACCACAATTCATGCATGACCAACATATAGAATTAAATTGAGTGACCAACATTAGTCACTACAGATATAACCAACATATACCTCACGCTCTCCAGTATACAATACAACGCAATAAACAAAAGCAAATTGGCGTTAAAGGAAATGTAACATGCATATGAATTCACATTTCCAACATTCAATACATAGTTTACGATGGGGGCATTTGTCCCTTTTTTTACTGTGGGACTTTTCTACCTAGCTCAAATCTAGTTGAGAGATGGTTCAAAGCCGCAAATTTGAGTCACAGAGGGGCAAAGAATTCAGCCAGAATTTAGCTTAGAAGTGCAGGACTGATGGCAAAGATGAGATGAACAGAAAGACCACAAAAATAATTGTTCAAATTTGAGCAGGGCAAGAATTCGCCCGCTCTAATACCATGTTAAACACACACATGGAATGGATAACCAAATAGGATAAGCGTGACATTGCATATATTCAAAAATATTTATGTATTTATACATTTCCTTGTGACCCTTGGTCTTCACATATCAAGTGGTCTCTTGGACTCTAGTGACTTCTCACATTCCACACCAACCCTTAGTGGATTAGGTGTCGAATAGGTGTTTTAGAAGTTGCAGTGTCAGAGTCATGTGCACGATGGTGACAACACCGTTGACTACTGTCTCCAAGATGGGTTACTCTAAAGGATGGATAAGCTATGTGTTCCTAAAGATGAGTGATTGTAGCTGATTATAGAGGCTCACACTATAAGGTTGCAGGGAACTTTGGTGTAGGGAAGACTGTGACCAACTTGTAGAGGTATGTGTATTGATCCAAGATGCAAGAACAGGTAGCTAGGTTCATAATAGGATGCATGCTTTGTTGTATCAACAAGCATATTAACATGAAACATGGTCTATATTGTCCCTTTCCTATACCCACTTGTCCTTGGGAAAGAATTTCCATGGACTTTGTGGGATATTTACCAATAACCATGAAGGGGCATGACTACCTGTTCATGGTAGTTGACAAGTTCAACAAGATGTGTGTTATGATGCCTTGTAAGAAGACCATCAGTGTATAAGAAGCAAAACACTTATTTTTTGGACATGTCTAGGTGCACTTTGCAATACCAAGGAGCATCGTTACAGACAAGGATACAAGATTTCTCAGTGCGTTTTGGACTACATTGTGGGAGGAGATGGACATGAAGTTGAAAATATCTAAACTATGATATATCTGTATAATTAAATTGGTATATGATCCGATATAATAATAGCTACAGGCTTTACAGGAAAAAAAGGAGAAAAGGAGGGAAAAAATTTATGGATGAAGTGAAATATCCAGTACTTACAGAGAAAATTATTCGTCTATTGGAAAGGAACCAATATAATTTTAACTTCGATTCGCAATCGAACAAAACAAAGATTAAAAATTGGATTGAAAATTTCTTCGATGTTAAAGTAATAGCTATGAACAGCTATCACCTCCCTAAAAAAGGAGGAAAGAGAGTGTCAATGATAGGACATCCAATACGTTGTAAACGTGTGATTATTACACTTAGAACCGGTGATTCTATTCCACTCTTTTCAGAACAATAAGATTTCAAATTTGAAACTAAATGGCCATCTGTTCATATAGAATTTTAACTCCGGATACACGCAATAGATCTGTATCAGGTTTCGATGGAAGAGTGCAGTTGGACCCGCAGAAGAAATTGACCTCTGGACAACATCATTGTGGGAAAGGTCGTAATGGAAGAGGAATTATTACCGCAAGACACAGGGGAGGGGGTCACAAGCATCTGTATCGTCAAATTGATTTTCGACGGAATAAGGAACACATATCAGGAGAAATTGTAACCATAGAATACGACCCTAATAGAAGTGCATACATTTGCAAGGTGCATTACAAGAATGGCGATAAGATGTATATTCTGCATCCCAGAGGGGTCATGATTGGAGATACTATTATTTTTGGTCCAAAAGCTCCTATATCAATAGGAAATGCCCTACCTCTGAGTGTGGTTTGAATTATTAATGTCGACAAGACTTTGGTGCAAATTTTTAGGGGATACAACCAAAAGCATCTAAAGACTTGGGATGAAAATCTCGTGTATATACAACATTCTTACAACAAAGCTGTGCGACTGTAGAAATTATGGTGTATATTTGCAACTGCTCATGAAGTTTTAATCAAAATCACAAGACAAAAAGATACTCTACTTCTCTATGGAAGTTAATTCACAATTTGGAACAAAAAATTCATACATGTAATAAAAAATAACACACATGCACAAAATATTTTTCTTGGCAAAAGAAATCTGCTAAAATCCCCAATGCTTGCTTGCATTAATCTGATGAATAGATATGTATTACAATTGCTTTTCTCAACTGAGCACAACTTTCAAGTGCATAACCTATTTCTCTGCTCACTGAGAACCTCTTATCCAAAATTAGTCAATTTCTACCTCTACTTGGGCTCCTATTTCCTTGCGCAATTCCTTGAGAAATTATGCCCCTATTATTTAGGAAATTCCTCAAATTGGTTGCAATTTCCAAGGTTGATCATCTGGTAGCATGCAACACCTGTACAATCAAGACTAGTCTACAACTGATGTTACACTGCCTTGGAATCTCCACCTCAATTGGATAACTCGAATTCTCTACATGCGCTAGGTATTTTGGGCTGAATGATCAGTTAACTAGATGATCACCGAGTTTGATTAAAGTCCCACTACACAACTGACCTTCCACTAGTTCCTCCAATAGTTGGAACTAGTTTAACTGAAAACAACTTGAGATAACTGACTTTGATTGCTACAAGTTAGGAATCACACATGCTTAATTAAACTCTAACTCCTTCAACTCGACTTTACTGAGTAAATCAGGTGACACAAGCCATGTCACACAAGTTAACTGCATCCAAGTTGTCTAATGGTGTGGAAATTCAATTTTTCTCAATTTAATCAAGGCAAAATCAAATTGAGAATTTCTTGCTGCGTTTTTCAACACTCCCTCTAAGCAAGAAAGGGATTATCAACCACCCCTATCCTGCATATGTGGAACTCGAACTTCCCTCTTGACAAAGCCTTTGTCAAAATGTCAACATCTTTTCCTCTGTCGGGATGTAGTGTAGCAACATTATCCACCTCTGCACATAGTCCCATAAATGGTGATACCATATATCTATATTCTTGGATCTACCACAAAATACATGATTCTCATAGAGCTTGATGCAACTATGATTATCACATTAGATCACAGTTGGATCCATCATCTGACCAAACAGTCCAACTAGTATCTTTCCCATCCATATTGCCTCACATGTTGCTTGACTTGCAACCATGTATTATGCTTCTGCCAAGCTTAGCGCCACATATATTTGCTTCCTGTTGTACTAGGAAACAATTGCGGACCCAACGCTGAAAATTCCACCTAATTTACCCTTTTTATCTGATGGACTCCCTACTCAATCTCCATCTATGAAGCCACATAACTTCACTCCCGCTTTCCGTCTGTACCATAGTCCAAACTGGGTAGTTCCTTTGAGGTACTATAAAAAATGCTTAGTTTCCTTCCAAAATAATTTGGCTTGAATTGGCTGGTTAACTGAATAGCACATATATGATTGTGTGGTCACAAGATACATGAGTGAACCCACTAGCTGCCGATAAATAGTAGCATCCACTTCTTCACCATAAGTGGCATCCTCCTTCCTCCAGTTGGTTGCTAGAGGTGTCTCCATAGGTTTGCAACTCTCCATGCATATTCTCTGTAGTATCTCATTTGCATACATTCCTTGAGAGACAAATAGTTACCCATTTCCTTGCCATACTTCCAACCTGAGGAAGTAGTGCATGAGACCCATGTCCTTCATTTCAAATTCTCTTGCAAGGCCGTCCTTGCAAGATTTGATTTGCTTCTCATCAATAGTGAAAATCAAATCATCAACATATAAGAAAATAATAAGAAATTTACCTTCTACCAAGATATGATAGAGGTTTGCATCCACTTCACTTTTGGTGAAGCCCAAACTGGTGAGATAGCTATTGATCTCGGTGTACCAAGCACAAGGTGCTTGTTTGGGACCATACGAAACTCGCTCGAGTCTGCATACATGAGACTCTCGATCAAATGTCTCAAAACCTTCTATTTTCTTGATGTACACCTCTTCCTAGATAACCCCATTAAGAAATTATATTTTTACATCCATTTGGTGGATCTTCCACCCCATCTGCACATCTAGTGAAAGAATTGAATTAATGAATGAGTGCCTTGCTACAGGAGCAAATGTTTCCTGATTGTCAATTCCCTCAACTTGAGAGTACCCCTTGGCCACAAATATGCATTGTACTTCTCTATGATTCTGTCTGCTGCATGCTTTACCTTGAAAATCCATCTCAAATGTGCAATTGATTTATCTGCTACTCTAGGGGTCACTTCCCAAACACTATTCTTTACAATGGATTCATATTCCTCCACTATTGCATCAAGCCATACAGGCTGTTCACTGATTCCTCGAAATACAATGGCTCAATCTCTACAAGCTCAGTCATTAGATCCATGTAACTAGTGTACCAATCGGGTGACCTTCTCTGCCTACACTGATTTTAAGGAGCACCCACATTCTCCCTCACATCCTGCACAAGTCTCTCAACTTCCCAGGTTGTTTTTCTACCTTCTCTGGATGGCTATGCTTGAGTGGATGTCTCCACTCTCTACTCCTCAATTTGTGGTTGCTCCACAACTTCTTGAGGTTCCTCCTTTGGAGCTTAAAGCTCCTCTTTTGGCGGGATCTGAAGCTCCCTCTCAAGAGAGAACCACATCTCTTTCTTCTCATCAAATTTTACATCCCTTCACACAAATGTCATTCAAAGGGATGGAAAGTACACACGGTAGTTGTGGGGAGTTTCTGTGTAACCCAAAAATACCCCCAATTCTATGGCCAACTTAAGCTTTTTCCTTGATTCTTTGGATACATGGAAGTAAACAGAGGCTCCAAAAATCTTGAAGTGAGACACATTCGACATTCTCCCCAAGAAAGCCTCCTCCGGTGTAATCATGCCGAAAATCC
Source organism: Pinus tabuliformis (assembly GCA_031772625.1). Taxonomy (NCBI): domain Eukaryota; kingdom Viridiplantae; phylum Streptophyta; class Pinopsida; order Pinales; family Pinaceae; genus Pinus; species Pinus tabuliformis. The sequence goes on from CM062815.1 coordinate 243,207,497, forward strand.
AATGAGGACTTCGGTTATGCAAATAGACTGTTGCGTTTCATGCATCAACCCACAAATGCATAGGTAGGCCTTGGTCATGCAACATCGTCCTCACTTCTCCCATAATTCTATGGTTCTTTCTCTTAGCCACCCCATTTTTTTGTGGGTTTTGGGGTGTTGTCAACTCTCGTTGAATGCCTTCTTTTGCACAATTTGTTTTAAATTCATTTGACATGTATTCACCTACATTATCATTCTTGAGAGCCTTCACCTTCTTGTTAGTTTCTTTCTCAACCAATGCCTTAAATTATATGAACTTGGAGAATGTCTCATCTTTCTTCCACATGAAGAAGATCTATCACTTCCATGAGAAGTCATCAATAAAAGTGACAAAATATTTTTCTAGCAGTGGAGGTTGTCAAGAAAGGTCCACAAACATCATAGTGGATCCTTTCTAGGACTGCATGTGCTTTGTTGTCCCGATCATGGAATGTGGATTTTGTGTACTTCCCCAAAATACATCCTTTGGATAAATCTAGTTTCTTAAGTGCTCCTTTGGTGAGGCTTGTGGTTATTTTCTGCATAATTTGGTTAACGTAGCACAATCTTCCACATCTATCTTATACAAGTTCTTCACACAAACCCCGATCTGCTTCACCTGTCCCATGGCTATGTGTCTCAAGAGTTCCTTTCCTTTGTTGAAGATCACATCATAACTACGGTATTCCAGAACTGCAACAAAGATGAGATTTTTCTTGAGGCTCGGAACAGACATGAGATCCTTGAGCCTGAGAGGGGAGCCTGACTCCCTCTGAAAGGTGACTATACCAACCCTGGTAGCATTGTACCTTTTGTCGTCCCCCAGATCAATGTGCATCTACAGGTATTTCTCCTCCAGGTCACTGAAAAAATATCTACACCATGTCATGTGAAACAAGGCATCTGAGTCCAAGTACCACACACTCCCCATCATTGTTCTAGCCATGCATGTGATAAGGGTGAAGATAAGCTCGAGCTATGAAGCCAAGGCTTCACCTGCTGCTCCTCCTAAGGTATTCTTGTTTACCTTTTTTTGTGGACAGTTCGTGGCATAGTGCCCGAATTCATGACAATGGAAGCATTTAATTTTGGACAAACCTTTCTTCTTGCCCCCTTGGCTCGACTTTGGTTTGGATTGAGATTTATGACCTTTTCCCTTCTTTCCCTTTCCAACCAATGCAAATTTTTCTTCATCCTCGCCCTTGGATGAAGTACCATCTTTGGTATTCCGCCGTATTTTCTCTTGTACAAAGTCAGACCATAAGCATTCCCAATTTGGTAGTTTTTACCTCCCGCTCACTAAATCTTGATAGATATGCCAGCTCTTGGGAAGGCCTAGAAGGGCTAGGCTTACCAAGTCCTCTTATGCAACATTAACACCAACCCCACCAAATTCATCATGACATTATGTGAACATGCTCAGATACTGTGGAATAATGTCATTCTTCTGCATCTTGATACTTCAAAGTTTATCCTTGAGTTCCAGCTTCCTATGGTCACTACTGCTCTCGAACAATTCTGTTAGTGCTTTCTACATTGCGAGCAAACTATCTTTTCTATGGAAATTTGAGACAATGTGATCTCGTACTCCCTCCAAGATTATTATCCTTGCCTTGAATACATCTTTCTTCCATTGAGCAAGGTTCTAGGTTTTGGATGCTTGTGGTTTAGCAACATTTGTCTTGATGTATTCTATAAATCCATTGTCATCCAATACCGGCTCCATACGATCCTTCCATGTGATGAAATTAGAGGTGCTTTCCAAGGAATACTATAGCCTCAACTCATTGAAGGTCATCTTCTCAGCTCTAAAGAGACCCTGTTACACTGAAATCCAAATTTGAATTTCTTCAGAAACAACTTCAAAATTTCTGCTCTAGTGTGAATTCTGCTCTGATACCATGTAGAAATTATGGTGTAGATTTGTAAATGCTCATGAAGTTTTAGTCAAAATCACAAGACACAACCTACTCTACTGCTTTGCGGAAGTTAATTCACAATTTAGAACAAAAAATTCATACATGTAATAAAAAATAACACACATGCACACGATATTTTTCTTGGGGAAGGCAATTTGCTAAAATCCCCAATGCTTGCTTGCATTAATCTGATGAATAGAAATGTATTACAATTGCTTTGCTCAACTAAGCACAACGTGCAAGTGAATAACCTATCTCTTTGATCACTAAGAACCTCTGACCCAAACTTAGTCAATTTCTACCTCTACTTGAGCTCCTATTTCCTTGCGCAATTCCTTGATAAATCATGCCCCTATTGTTTAGGAAATTCCTCAAACTGATTGCGCAGTTCCCAAGGTTGATCATCTAACTACATGCAACACCTGTACAATCAAGACTAGTTCAAAACTTATGTTACACTGCCTTGGAATCTCCACCTCAACTGGGTAACTCAAATTCTATGCATGCACTAGCTATCTTGGGTTTATTGATCACTTAATTGGATGATCACTGAGTTTGACTGAAGTCCCACTGCACAACTGACCTTCCATTAGTTCCTCCAATAGTTGGAACTAGTTTAACTGAAATCAACTTGAGATAATTGACTTTGATTGCTACAAATTAGCAATCGCACATGCTTAACTGATGTCTAACTCCTCCAATTCGAATTTACTAAGTAATATGGGTGACATAAGCCATGTCACACAATTTAACTGCATCTAGGTTGTCTGCTGATGTGGAAATTTGAAATTTCTCAATTTAATCAAGGAAAAATCAAATTGAAATTTTCTTGCCACATTTTTTAACAATGACACTTCTAAAGAAAAGACCCCATTTGAAACCTATTTTGGATATTTGTCGCCTTCACCTTTGGACATTTCATATGGAAAACAAGGAGGAGTGAGGGAAAATCTTACATGAGATGCCTTGAGGGTTGAAAAATTTATAGAGAAGATAAGGCAGATCCATCCATAGGTACAAGAAACACTGCAAAAGTCACATTAGAAATATACTGTGAGGCATGATCAACATAGAATAAATAAATTATTCAAAGTGGGAGACAAAGTATGGATACAATTGAACAAGGAGAGGTTATAGGGGCCTGGTAAGAAAATCAAGGCTCTGAGGTATGGGCCCTTCGAGATACTGGAAAAGGTGGGTGATAATTCCTACCGACTCAATTTACCACCATATATTCTCATTTAATTGGTTGTGAATGTAGAGAATTCAAAACTCTATGAGCCTTCCATGCTAGATCAGGAAGAGGAACAAGTCCTACCTTCTGTGGAGGATTTGGAACCAGAAGCTCAGGATGCAAATACAACTGGTTGCATACCCTTTCCACCCTTCTTCCTCTCTCGACACTGTGAAGAATAGTGTCCCATATTATGACTAGCAAAAAAATTGACCTTAGTCAAGGCCATCTTCTTGGGTTGTGAGGTTGGATCCTTACCTCACGTACTTGAATCTTTTCTCTTTTTTTGCTCGACTGGAAAGAGAAATTATCTTATCATCCCCACTCTTTTTTTGTCCTCGAGACAATGATTTCTCCTAAATCTCCTTCTAGGTGAAGTCATCCCATATTCTATTCCAATCTGGTAGCTTTTCTCATGCTAAAACACTTGCTACAAAGATAGCCCAAGGTTTTGAGAACCCACTCAGGGTTGTACTCACAAGCTCCTCCTTTGGCATGACTACCCCAACAACTCCAAGCTCATCTCGAATTTTCCAAATCCTAGTGAGGTATGATGCCACGATGTTTGATTTAGTTATCTTGGTGTTCCTGAGTTTCTCCCTTAACATGATTTTCTAGTTACGATTGTCACTCTGATATAGCTTTATTAGAGTGGTCCACATATCATGGACATTATTCTTCTATGATATGTGAGGGATCACATGATACTTCACTCCATCCATGCTGATACATTTTGCCTTCACATATTTCAAGTGATGTGCAACTAGAGCCGTAACATTTGAAGGAGTTGAAACCTGGGTGTTTAGAAACTCCCATAGGCTATTCTCCTTGAGAACCAAAACCATCATTTTCTTCCATGGATTGAAGTTGTAAGCGCCATCCAACATGTCCTCAAACCTAGGATGGTTGATTCATCTAGAAATAAAAAAGCAACCGAAAGACCCTGATTGGTATGGCCTATCTTTGAGGGTTACCTCCACCAATCCTCAAAAACACTTTGCGGGCTCCTTTCCTGTCATTGTCTTGCACACTTTACAAACTCGTACCACTATTCTAACCCTTTCAGTCGACCCTGCAAATTCATATTTCTTTCAATTATTATATTATGCTAGATAATATTTTATCTCAAGTTAAACCAGAAACAAAAGAAGTAGAATAAAAGAATAATTTATTAATGAAGATAGCGATGACTCCAATCCTCTTTCACAAATATTTAGGCTCCAACCTATATAACAAAATCTCCAACTTCTTCAAGGCTCTAACCTTGAATGAGGACTCTAATCCTCAAATATAAATCTAGGCTCCAACTTGGTCTCTCACAAGGCTCCAACCTTGAATAAGGACTCCAATCCTCTAATATAAATCTAGGCTCTAATCGGGCCTCTCACAAGGTTCCAAAATTGAACAAATGTTTTCTAAACATTTACAAAAACACTGCTTCAAAATGTCATCTAAGTGGTGTTGTAACATTATTTATTTTTGATAAGTTAGTATATTAGTCAAAATAATTTTAAAATGTTAAGTTAGGATATGGATGCAAAAAGAAAGAAAAGTTAAAATGTTAGGCAAATTTTATGTTTTATAGGAATCAATATCAATAAAATGTTAAGTGGTAGCTTCCCTAAATAAAGAAGGAAAAGGAAAATAAAATGTTAGGGAATCAAAAAGAAGAGAAAGGCTTCATTTTATGTTTTTGTAAATGCACAGGTTACTAGTCTAAATGCGCCACAAGTCAATTATCAAATGATATTTTCATGTGCAGAAGAAAAAGACAGAAGAGTAAAGGTTTATATATTAATTTTGGGTATTAATCATATCCCTAAGTTTTAAAATCCCAAATTATATTACCCCTTCGCTCATTTTTCGTTTCATTCTCATTTCCCAAAGTTTAATACCCCTCTTATATCGCGCATTCCCAAACATCGCATTAAACCAATTCTCGACCCCACTGAGCAATCCTGTCACATCACAGTTAATTCCTCGCCATGTCACAATTCATCTCTGCCCATATTCCCACATCCGACGGCCTGCATGATATTCCGCCCCCCCCCACCATCCGAGCTCTACTGTCAGGGGGGTATACCAAACCACGCCCACCCCTACGTTTCAACTTCTCGGCATTTCGGAACCCCCATGAGTGGAACCACAAAAAAATCACCCCCCCTCTAAAAAGTTGATTCCATTGCTCCCGATATCGCTTACCTGACCGTTGCGCTCCTGCCATTCGCCTTCTGCCACCTCATTCGTCCGTTAAACTCCATCAAATCACATTCATTCCCTCTAGAATTAACCCATTAAGAATTCAATTGGCTTAGCCGTTAATTCAACATACCTGTGCCACCAATGAAAAACCAAATTACTATATAAACCTCCTTCCCATATGTCAACAAGTTACTGAATTCATGTTTTATCACTGCTAATTGATTTGATTACAGGTTGCTAGATTCAATCCTGACATTGTCAATCGCCAACGACACTCTCTGTCTGATCATTTCTAGTTTACTCCTTTTGTTCCTGTCTCCAAAACCTGACTTCTATCTATGAATTGTCTCCTCCCAATCCAATTTTCACTCTTGCTCTCAGCGATAGCCAAGATGCCTCCAAAGGACAAAGGACTAGAGGAAATTGTCAATCCTCTAATATATCCTCCTATAGATCTTCACCACGTCCCTATGGTTGACAGAGACTACAAAATTCATGAGACACTTTGTGAATTTGACCTTTTCGAGATGTACTACTGGCTAGAAGACAAGTGTACTGATACATCTGATGATATCTAGCTATGGGAGTCAAATTTACCTCAATACATCTTTCCGCGTACCCACAACACCCTTGATTTTATTAGAGAATGTTATGCTTCATACTTGCCAAGCCAAATGTCCATAGTCACCCCCATTGGAGAAATTTTGTTTACCATAACCCCTCAGGCGAATGATCAGATGATGCAAGCCCCCACAGTAGGCAATGCTACTCCATTTTATTATGAAGCACTGGTTGAAATATACCAGAACCTAGACTTTGCCAAAAGAGCCCAAACTCTTGAACTATTTTTGACACAAGATGCTGCATTACCAAAGAAAAATGCTCCTTATCCCTCCTCCATATTCCCTGAGAGAGCCAATAAAATTATCACTGTTGTTTCCTACCTTCTTTGCTATTACTCTAACCAATGGGTAGATGAGGACATTATAGGATTTTTTCCCATCTTCTCTGGTGATGCTAAGCCCTCAATTGTGTTTAATTCAGCCATTTTCTTGCATAATCCATTCATCCACAATTGGTTTAATTTCCAACAGAGGATGTATTAAAATATGCTTCTGTGTTAGTCTACATGTTCCTATACTTTTAGGGGGACAATATTAACCTATCTTTGCAAAAGCTGGATGAGAAGGGAAACCAGAAATCAGTCATATTTTGGACTACTCTAGTCATGAAAGAGAAAAAAGTTTACACTTGTAAACAATTTACAGAGATGTTTGTTCACCCAGCAATAGGTCTCATGAACAACATAATAGAACCGAGGATTAGTGAAGAAATCAAAAGGGTGTTGCAGCTGTCAGATCAAGTTCAGACAGGGGACTGGTACCTGTATGAAAATTATTCAGAAATAAGGATATTTGGATGTGAGCTCCCACCTTACAAGCTGCCAAAATTCCTCCCAATGAGGATTTTTTCCTTAGAATACATCAGGCAGATGATCAATATGGATGAAATCCACTTCGTTGCTGCCAAGAAAAAGTCCCAGTTTAAGATAAAAACACAGGTTGGCCCTTTCATTTGCAACAAGAAGGAAGCAAGGGAAGAGGCAAAAAATATTTTGAAGGAAATGTAGTTCAATCTCATTTTTACCTGGTCTTATGATCCATTAGGGATAATTTCTAAACTAAGGATAGAAACCAAGTCTACTCCTTACTTTCACACACCCAGGCCAAAAATAGAAAAATACAAAAATTAGCTAGAGTGGGTTGAGAACACCTTACAGGAGGCAGAAGAATAGCAGGTCTCATCATCAACAATGCAGACTCCTACCATGCAGGAGAAGACAACCAAGAGGATCAGAGAGGAAGAGTCCCCTTTAGGGATTGATATTTTCAGTGAGGGGTTTAAAATTATGTATAGAAAGAAGGCTAAGCTTAGTTCCAGACTAAGCCTTACCAAAGATTCAGAGCAACAGACCATTATCACCACTAATGAGCCACTTGTTTCTTCATTAGTGGGTGATCAATCTACACAGTCTCCTACTACCTCTTCAACTTCACAAGAGTAGCAGCAAATAATGCAGACAGGTACATCTACTTCAGGCGAGGCAAAGAAGAGAATAATGGATATCTTCAAGGAAATAAAAGTTATAAATGAAGCCTTGAATATTAACACTTACAACTAGTTCTAGAAGTAGACTTCTGGTGCCCAAAGTAGGCTGTTGTTAGCCTTTGACTCAGAGAAGGGGAAAATGCAGATGGAATTCCTTCAGGCACAAGTTCCTCAGCCTAAGGGAGCACCAGACTACAAAAATAGATCTTTTGAGTTTGATGTCAAGGATATACATCCCATTGATCAGATGGAGATGCATAAGAAGACCAGGGAAATGATTTTCTTTACTGTCACTAACACAACCATGAATTTGTCGAAATTACAAGTTACACTAGAAAATTTCCAGTCACAGTTAAAGATAGAGAAAATTTCTGCTCTTGCCAAAGAAACCAAGATTAAAACCTTGGAGAATTTGGTAATCAAACTGGGTTATGATCCTGCAAACATCAATGTTGTAGAGGAGCTGGTCAAAAAGAAGAATTTGGACATAGCAACGTTGAGGAAGCAGTTAAAACTGCCAACTACTGAAGATCCTCTAGCTAAGGATATTGCAGAGACAGAGACTCAAAAGGCAGATATGATGAAACTCATCATGGAGAAAACTACACAACTTAAGCAAATGGAGACAAAGATGGAGAAATTGATAAAAGAAAAGGAGAAATATTCTAAAAAGACTGCCCCTTTAGAAGAAATTCCTATCATAGTCATTCCTGCAGCCATCCCAGCTACAACAAGTACAAGAGATGTTGCAGACCAGTTGGCCACTGCAGTCCAAAATATGTCTCTACAGAATAAAGAAATTAAGAAACTGCATGACCAAGTGAAACTTCTTGAGGATCATCAAAAGAAATTTGAGATTTTTCATGCAACGGAGCTTCAGAGAGCTCAAAATCAGATAGAAGTATGGAAGAAGTCAACAACTGAGTTTTCCATTGGCCACTCTGGGTAATGTCAAAGAAATCATATGGAACAAAATTTTTAAGGAGATAGATGAAATCTGGCCATGTATCCAGATTATTTTTTAGCAGAAGGAGTTGATGGAAAAGGCAAAGCAGACAATTGCCAATATAAATGCTCAACTGACAGAGATGCCTGCTACAACCAACAACATTATAAACTTTCGTAATTCTAAAAACAGGTATGAACTGTATGATCTAGGAGTGGATGACATGATTGAAAATATTTTGGAGGTGAAGAAAGTTCTGACTAGAAAGAACTTAGTAGTGTAATTGACAAAGAAGTGTCACACTCTTGAAGTTGCACTCAATATATTTTTGACAAGAATTGATGCATTGGACAAGAAGGGTCTACCTTCATTGTTTGTGATAAATGATAAATTAATGACTAGGGAGGACTATTTGAAGAAACTTCAAGACATTTCCAAGGACACAGCCAAGTCCTCCAACATCAAAGTTTCCATGACGGGTAGGGCATTTTATGAATCCATCAACAACATATATTTTATTCAAAATGAGATAAAACATATTTTCATTGTAAAACCCACTTTTTCCCGATATACTAAGGTAGATGAAATCTACCGTATGGTAAATAAGATAGAAATTCCAGATGAAGAACGGTGGGAAAAGTTGTGTGAATTTCAGGATTAAAGGACAGATCATCTTCACTAGCGCAACACCCGAATAGTGGCCACTTAGCAACAACTTTCCTTCAAAACAGGGTTGGATGTTTAGATTCATTCTTTTTGATTGAATTACTTCTGTTTCTGTTAGTTTTAAGTAATAATAGAATGTCGTGTCACTTAGGAATTTATTGTAATATTTTATTTTTTTTAAATACTTCATTTTGTCGAAGTATTGAGGGTTGCACCCTTGAACCAGTTATCACACAGATTTGTACTAAGCTGGAGCATTTTTGATATAATAAAAGATTCTAGATTTACTTCATATGGCTTGTCTCTCAGTGAGTTGTTTTCATCATGTTTTTCATTATGTATTCTTCATATAATTCAATTCTTTTACAGTCATCCGATTGAAAATTTAATTGAATCTCAGTTTCATTTTGAATCCACTGTGAAGTTGCATTTAAATAAGAGATTAATTTGCAAGACTATATGTTATTGTAAATTCCTCTTTGAACTTAAATTGCACTAGATTTCTGTAACAGTTTAATTATATTATGTTGATCTAGGAAACACTGTTTTCTTGATTTCTGCTTATAAATGGTTAAATACTTAGTCTGAATATCTAGTCACTTATACTTCTCTATATTCTACTTATCCATCTCATTTAAATCAAAATAACCATATGTATTTAAAGAACAACCTTTTGTTTTATTAAGAATCTTTCTAAGTTTAAAGCACATGTTTTTAAATAGTTCACTGGTCCTCCAAACCATTAAAATCAACAAAAAATTTTAGATGCTTTGGCATAGCCAATTGACCTTAGGTTATCTCAAAGGACAACATCAGACTGGTGCCGTTTCCGGGGAGCGAAGAACTGAAAGTTAAATTTTCCTTGGGGCAATGATTTTCCCTTTCCTTTAAGGTGAATAAAGGATAAGGTTATAGGTCAAAATATTTCACCTAGCGATTCCACTGGTCCAAGCTGGCTCCCTATAAGCATACAAGATCACGTTCTGATTATGAGATTGTTAACCCTCTACCAGACCTAGAAAGACTCATTAGGGGAGCCTCTTCAAGGAGAAGATGTAGAACACCTTCTTCTTCTTTAGCTTTACACCCTGAAGACATTCTATCTGTAGATCCCTTTTCATTTAAACCAACCCATCCTAATTGGATTGAACTACCTCCTAGGGTTTCTGATCTTATTTCTAGAGGAGTAGACTTTCCATCAACCTTTTTAATACACTCACTTAAATAATATCAAGTTCCATCTATTCCTATCAAATCACCTTCATCTGAGGAAGAATTGGGTTTACATTTACCTGAATTCAAACCTCAAGGTTTCATTACTCCAACTCCTTATTCTATTCCATCATCCTCAACTAATCTTGAATAGACATTTTCTATCTATTCGAATCCTTTGTTTGAAAATAAGGAAGACTTCCCACCAAGAGTTCAGAAATTGGTTATCAAAACCCCTTTCAAATCCTTAAAGAGATCTCCTCCTCTCCTCCACATATTAATACACCTACTGACTCATCTTCATCTCCTTCATCTTCATCTTCATCATCTTCCTCTTCCTCATCAACATCCACTCAGACAGCCCATACTCCTCCTGCTGCTATGGATTTTTGACCCATTGTGCAAGCTAGGTATGTTGCTCTAGTTCTCCCTAAAAACTTGGGAAATTTTCCTCATGGTTATTTAAAACATCTGCCAATATTCAATGGAGAAACATGTCACTTAACAGAGGATCATGTATCAACCTTCCTAGGTTTTGCTGACAATATGAACCTAAGTTGCACGAAACGAGGAAACGGGTACGAGTTTCCGAAATGGGAACGATACGAAACGCGACCTCCCCAAATTTTGGAAACGGGGAAGCGCGAATATATATATATATATATATATATATATATATATATATATTGAAAATATATATATATATATATATATATTTTTTTTTTTTTGTTTTTTTCAATATATATATATATATATATATATATATATAGATATATGCAATCATAAAGCATAAATGATACATTATAATTTATTACACTTAAACATTAAGATTTAATCTACATCACATTTACTCATTTTTTTTCCACTGGAAAAATCCGTAAACTTTTCATTAAAGATGAAAGGTTACATATGTAGATGCATGCCGCATATGCCATTTGTTAACTGGTATCTCTGTACATTTTACAAAATAAATACATATATCTGCTGTTGCATTATATCGCTGTATGGTCGGTATAGTTCAAAGAGTTGATGCCTTATGGCATCCATCTGTTTACAAAAATTTACAAAAAAACACAGTTCTGTGTACTGCTGCTGACATTCTGCTGTTTGAGATTAAGTCTCATGCAGACCCACAGTAGGATATTGTGGGTCTATGTATGGGCGATGGTAATACTTTTTTTCTTGTTGATCCAAAATCTCGGTTATCTCCCAATGTCCTTTCTCCATCAACGCGGCCTCCTTGGAAAGTTTATCAGCATCCTGGTTATGTTCCCTGTAGATATGAGAAACGGAGATGTGATTAAAAGCTGCCTTGAACTGTAGTACTTCATCAAGTATGTTACATCACATTTACTCATGAATGATCACATAATGAAAATAAAGTATTGGAATATCCAAAAGCAACCTTTATTATATATCCAAATCTCAAAATCAACCTTTATTTATATTAATATATGAGGCTACAAGTACAATAAAGACTATAAGGCTACAAGAGAGAGATCCAAATCAGGATTTTCTACATCCACATCCCATTATTTAGAAGGACCACTGTTGTATTGGGAGTCTCCTTCTACATAGTTGAACGACCTTAGTGCTGTTGATTAAATACACGTTTCATACCCTAGTACCCTACATGATCTTTATTATTGGAGGTTTCCCCTGCATAGAGGGCTTGGTTCTCTTGATTAAATACAAGTTCCATACCCTAGTACATGATGAAATCCAATGGAAACATTGCAATCCCCCAATCCTGAAATCTTGAAAAAAAAATAAGTCTGCTGGATTTTGAGTGAGATCTAAAATTCTACTTTCTCCATATGAAATCCAATGAGGGCGAAACCACTCTCAAACATCTTGAGTCATTTCATGGTAATGTTAAAAATTTAAGTAAAAGGATGAAAATGAAAATAAAGGAGAATATCACTTTTACTTTAAGAATTTAACATTACTATGAACTGCATATCAACACTAGGGCAAAAATTCACTTTTATAACTTTAGACACACATCTAGAAGCAACAAGAAGTCACTAATATACCCTAAAAGTAAATTAAAAAACAAATTAAAAAAATAAATAAAAAAAACACAAGTTAATGAGGAAACGTGGGTCGTACGACCCTGAAACGCGTTTCCGGCCGTACTGGCCACGTTTCCGTTTCGGGAAACGTGGCAGTACGGCCGGAAATGCATTTCACGGCCGTACTGGCCACGTTTCCGTTTCGGGAAACGTGGCAGTACGGCCGGAAATGCATTTCACGGCCGTACCAAACGCGTTTCCGTACGGAAACGGATCTCTATACCACATTTCCTGCAACATAGATATGAACATAGAAGAGGAAAATGTTTATATGATATTATTTGTACAATCTTTAGAAGGAAGTGTTAGGATCTGGTTTAGGCAACTCAGAGTTGACTCTATTAGAACTTGGAATGAGCTCATAAAAATCTTCAAAAATCAATGGGGGGTAAAGAAAGATCCTATTTACTTCCTTACTGAATTTGAAGAATTAAAGAGAAACCCTGGTGAACCAGTTGCCGAATTCATCAAAAGATTTAACAAACTCTATCATAAAATTCCTGTTGATTGTAAACCACTAGTAGCATCTACAAAGATCAGATTTTCCAAAGAATTTGATGATGAATTTATAGTCATGCTAAGGGAAAGAGTTTCTAATACATTAGAAGACATGCAGACAAACACTATAGAGGTAGAAGCCAATAGGTTAGCTTCTGAAAAACTCAAAACTAAAGCAGAAAAAAGAAGAAAGAAAACTAAAAGCTAAGATTGATGATTCATCCTCCTCCAAATCTAAACTTGAAGATTAGAAAATTGACGAAATTACATCTTTTCTTAGGAACCTTTCTAACAGGATTTCAAAAATTGAAACACAACCTAGAACTATTCAACAAACCGCTGTCAGACCTCAAGCTCAAACTCAATTCATAAGAACTCCTCAAATGAAAATTCTTCAGAGACCAGCTTCTGACCAAAACATTCAACCACCTTTGATGATTGATGATCAACAGTCACATGATACAGGCCCTTTAATCACTGAAGATATCAATAATATTGATTCATCAATAGTACAAATGGCCATAGTTCCTTCATCCTAACCTCAATATTTTGAACAAGAACCAGGAGATGCTCAACTTTCAAAATACTTATCATTATTTGAATTTTTAATTTTAGAATTGAATAAAAGATATGATCTAAGGCCTAGATAAGGTCCTGGTAGACCTCCAAAATTCACCACCATAACTGAACCTACAATGAAAACGATTCAAACAAAAACTCCAACACCTTAAACTACAGAATCATCCACTGAAACCCTTCCATTTGACAAGACTGTTTTGACCACTTTTAATATTGAAAAGGAATTGGAAATGGTAAAGATTCCTATACCTTTAGCTGAACTTTCCAAAAATCCTGGTTACAAAAATCAAGTGTCTAAATGGATACAGTCTTCTAGTGTAGATGTTGAGGGAGATGTTATTAGTCTACAGGATGAGAAACTCCCGATTGTATTTGGCCCTAGTTCTGATATGATTGATGAAATTGTTCCACCATTTTATGTAACATTAAAAGCTCATGATTTTCTTTTGTACAACCGCATGCTGGATTCTGGAGCCTCTCATAACCTTATGCCAAAGGTAATTACGGACTAGTTTCAGTTACAAGTTGCTCGTTATTATCATGACCTTTACACCTTTGAATCAAAGAAAGTACCATGCCTAGGATTGATTAAAGACCTAGTTGTGACCTTAGCTCAAATAGCTGTCAAAAGTATAGTTTTAGACATAGTTGTCACTAATATTCCTGTCAATTTTGGCATGCTTCTATCTAGATCATGTTGTGCTAAACTTGGAGGATCACTTCAAATGGACATGTCTTTTGCTACTATCCTGGTCTATGGAGGTGAGCATTTAAGGTTATATAGGGAAATGAGATTCCTTCATACTATTTGTAGGTCTCATCAAGCAAAAAACCACCCTATCTATGTAGTAGATTAGGATTTTGGTTGCTTTCACATGTCTTCACAAAATGAATCAAACACTCAACTTGCCATTGAAAATATTTTTTCCTAGCCTAAAGTTGTAGAATTAGATGTCTGGATACTTTATTTTGATGGTTCTTACTCAAAAGAATGAGCAGGAGTAGGAATTGTTCTTATATCACCAAATAAAGAAAACATTACTCAGTCATGTAAACTTGAATTTGAAGTTACCAATAATGTGGCTGAGTATGAGGCTTTTCCTCTTGGTCTTGAGTTAGCTAGAAGTTTAAGGGTTCAAAACTTGAGTGTATTTTTTGATTATGAGCTTATAGTGGATAAGGTTAGAAATCTGTGTCAGACTACACACCCAAGGCTTAGGTCATACAAAAATGAAGCTTGGGACGCAATTGAAAATTTCTTCCAAGGTTTTAACATAACTGCTATTCCCAGAGATAAAAACATGCATGCTGATTCACTAGCTGTCTCTGTAAGATCTTTCAAAATGCCTGAGCCAGTATCATTAGAATACCAAATCCAAGTCAAGTATCGGCCATCAATTCCTAATAACCTTAAACATTGGCATATTTTCAAAGATGATGAATAGTTGAAATCTTTCCTTCAAGTCATTGATGAATTCTCAAATATGAAAATTGAAGGAGATCAAAATGATATTCCAAAATTAAATCAGCAAAATCCAGAAACTTCATTCAGTCCTAAAATTCTTGATCATGATATTATCCAATTATCTAATAATTTTATTCCTAAAGGATTAGTTCCATTGGAAAAATTATTTGATAATAATGATGTCTCTAAAAAGCCCTTGTTTCAATCACCTAAAGACGAAATCGAAGAATGCAATATTGGGGCTATGGATGATGTGAGAAATATCAAATTGTCATCAACCTTACCTTCAGATGTAAAAACCAAATACTTGAATATTCTTAAAAATTACAAAGACATTTTTTGCGTGGTCTTATAATGAGTTAGAAACTTATGACACATCTTTGATTGAGCATAATATTTCTTTGAAACTAGAAGCAAAACCCTTTTAGCAAAAGCTAAGAAGAATTAATCCCATACTATTGCCAACCATTGAGAAAGAACTTAAAAAGCTGCTTGATGCTCATATCATTGTGCCCTTAGGGTATTCTAATTGGGTAGCCAACATAGTTCTTGTCAGAAAGAAAAATGGTGAGATTAGGCTATGTGTAGATTTCCGAAATCTGAACAAATCATCTTTAACATATAGCTATCCATTGCCTAAAAATGGAATTTCTACTTTAGAAAGTTTCGGGGGCTAATGGGATTTCCATGCTAGATGGATTTTCTGGTTATAACTAGATCATGGTAAGCAAAGCTGACCAAGATAAAACTGCCTTCACCACTCCTTGGGGTACGTTCATGTATGCTAGAATGCCATTCGGGTTAACCAATGCTGGAGCCACTTTCCAGAGAGCCATGGACCTCGCATTTGTAGGCAAAACATCTGAATTTAATGTCATTTATTTAGATGATTTAATTGTTTTCTCTGATTCTGATGAAAGTCATTTAAAACACTTAAGCAAGGTTTTTGACAGGTGCATGAAATTTGGCATATCCATCAATCCGAAGAAATCTTTGTTTGCTGTGAAGGAAGGGAAATTGCTAGGGCATATAATCTCCAAGGAGGGAGTTATAATTGACCCAAAGAGAGTTTCAGATATTCAAACCCTGTCTCTACCAAGGAATAAGAAAGAGATACAAACCTTCCTTGGAAAGATCAATTTTCTCATAAAGTTCATCCCAAATTATGCTAAGATAGTTAAAGATATAACATATATGCTTAAGAAAAATAATGAAGTGAAATGGACAGTCCCTGCTAGATATGCTTTTGATCAGATCAAAAAGGCCATATTTGAGGCCCCTACATTAGCTAGCCTTGACTATTCTTCACCTTTTAGCATATTTTCTTTTGCATCTGAGACAACCTTAGCTACTGTACTTTGACAGAAAAATACAAATGGTGATGACCAACATATAACCTTATTTTCCAAAGTTATGAGGGATTCTGAACTTAGGTGTGATATCATTTGAAAACAAGCTTATGCATTAATTCAAGCCCTCAAAGCCTTTAGAACCTATATCTTGCATTCACACATTACAACTTATGTCCCTAATCATGTTGTCAAAATTGTTTTGACTCAGCTTGATACTGATGGAAGAAGAGGGAGATGGATTGCTAAAATCCTTGAATTTGACCTTGAAATTAAAACCACAAAGCTAGTAAAAGGCCAAGGCCTGGCCAAATTGTTAGCTAAATCCAACTGCAAAGTATTGGGGATTAATTTGGTTTCTGAAATGTCATCAGGGGAGAATCCACAAGAACATCCTCCTCTTACAGAAGGGGAGAATCCATAAGAACATATTTCTTCAGATCAAGCCATTTTTGTTCACATCGATAAGAAAGATCTACTTTCTGATTGGTATTCTGATATTGTGCAGTTTCTTAGAGAGTTTCAATGTCTTACTGATCTTAATTTGAAATAGTGCAAAGCTCTGAAGCTTAAAGTAGTGAAATACTGCATTATTAATGCTAATCTATACTGGAAATACCCTCTTAATATCCTTGTTATGTTCTTAACTGAAAATGAAACAAAGGGAATTATAGATCAGTTCCATGCAGGGTTTTGTGGTAGACACTATGCCTGGAGAGAAACAACCTACAAAATTTTAAAAGCAGGTTTCTATTGGCCCACACTTTTTCACAAAGTTGGAGCAAGTGTAAGAAGTTGCAAACCATGCCAATTATTTGCAGGAAAACAAAAACTGTCAGCACTTCCTTTGATCCCATTATCTGTCCATGCTCCTTTTCTACAATGGGGGTTCGATTTTATAGGGGAAATTCATCAACACTCCAGTAATCAACACATATGGATTTTAACTGCTACAGACAATTTCACCAAGTGGGTAGAAGCCATACTGGTTAAAAATGAAACTGATACTATTGTGATAAAATTTCTTAAAGAAAACATCCTACCGAGATTTGGATTTCCTCAACAAATTGTTACAGATAATGCAACAGCTTTCAACAGTGTTAAAATGATTGAATTCTATCAAAATTATTCAATCCTTTTACACCATTCTACACCATACTATCCACAGGGTAATGGACTAGTAGAGTCTTCCAAGAAGAGCCTAGTTAAGGTCATTAAGGAGACTCTTGAAGACCATAAAAAGAGTTGCGATAGCCATCTTATTCATGCTATCTGGGCAAATAGAGTTTGTCCTAAGAGATCAACATGCAAGTCTCCTTTCCAATTGGTTTATGGCAAGGAAGCAGTTTTTCCTACTCATTTAGCTTTACCTGTTATGGGATTCCTCCAGGAATTCTATGAAGAAAAATATGATTTCTCAAGAAGGATTAATCAAATTATTGAGTTGAATGAAGACAGGGATGAAATTCAGTACAAGCTAAGGAAATACCAGAATAAGATGAAAGAACTGTTTGACAGAAAGGCTAGAGAAAGAAATTTCAAGAAGGGTGACCTAGTGCTCAGATGGGATACAAGGAGAGAAGATAAAGGAAAGCATGCAAAATTTTACAACCTCTGGTTTGGTCCATTCAACATTGCAGAAGTCAAAGGGAACAATACATTCATTGTGCAGAATCTAGAAGGAGAGTATTCCTCATTTGCTAGTCAATGGGAGATACTTAAAACATTACATTTAGTATTGATTTTTCATTCATCCGTCATCTGTAAATATTCAGAGAGTTTACTTTATTTTTTAAAATTGCAAGTGAGTATCTGTTTCAGCAAAGACTCCATAGCCTGAGGAGAAGGCACTTGGATCTTCTTGTTCTCTGCATCCCATAAGGGGAAGCAGTCCCCAGCTAGAGCCGATGTTGTAACATTATTTATTTTTGATAAGTTAGTATATTAGTCAAAATAATTTTAAAATGTTAAGTTAGGATATGGATGCAAAAAGAAAGAAAAGTTAAAATGTTAGGAAAAATTTGATGTTTTATAGGCATCCATATCAATAAAATGTTAGGTGGTAGCTGCCCTAAATAAAGAAGGCAAAGGAAAATAAAATGTTAGGGAAGAAAAAAGAAGAGAAAGGCTTCATTTTATGTTTTTGTAAATGCACAGGCTGCTAGTCTAAATGCGCCACAAGTCAATTATCAAATGATATTTTCATGTGTAGAAGAAAAATACAGAAGAGTAAAGGTTTACTCTAAAGGTTTATATATTAATTTTGGGTATTAATCATATCCCTAAGTTTTAAAATCCCAAATCATATTACCCCTCCGCTCATTTTTCCCTTCATTCTCATTTCCCTAAGTTTAATACCCCTCTTATATCGCGCATTCCCCAACATTGCATTAAACCAATTCCCGACCCCACCGAGCAATCCTGTCACATCACAGTTAATTCCCCGCCATGTCACAATCCATCTTTGCCCATCTTCCCACGTCCGATAGCCCGCATCCGATTTCGGGCCCCCCTCACCATCCGAGCTTTACCGTTGAAGGGGGGGCTCTGAAATGGGCAGTATACCAAACCGCGCCCACCCCTACGTGTCAGCTCCTCGACATTTCAAACCCCCCATGAGTGAAACCACAAACCACTCACCCCCCTCCGAAAAAGATGATTCCATTCTCCAGATACCTCTTACCTGACCGTTGCGCTCCCGCCATTCGCCTTCTGCCACCTCATTTGTCTGTTAAACTCCATCAAATCGCATTCATCCCCTCTAGAATTAACCCGTTAAACATTTAATTGGCTTAGCTGTTAATTCAACGAACCCACGCCACCAATAGAAAACCAAATTGCTATATAAACCTCCTTCCCATATGTCAACAAGTTACTGAATTCATGCTTTATCACTGCTAATTGATTTGATTACAAGTTGCTGGACTCAATCTCAATATTGTCAATCGCCAACTACACTCTCTGTCTGATCATTTCCAGTTTACTCCTTCTGTTCCTGTCTCCAGAACCTGACTTCTGTCTATGAATTTCATCCTTCCAATCCAATTTTCACTCCTGCTCTCAGCGATAACCAAGATTCCTCCAAAGGGAAAAGGACTGAGGAAATTGTCAATCCTCTAATCTATCCTCCTGTAGATCTTCACCACGTCCCTAT
Organism: Pinus tabuliformis; assembly: GCA_031772625.1. Taxonomy (NCBI): domain Eukaryota; kingdom Viridiplantae; phylum Streptophyta; class Pinopsida; order Pinales; family Pinaceae; genus Pinus; species Pinus tabuliformis. The sequence goes on from CM062815.1 coordinate 243,226,923, forward strand.
GGATGATAGAGACTACAAAATTCATGAGACACTTTGTGAACTTGACCTCTTCGAGATGTACTACTGGCTAGAAGACAAGTATATTGATAAATCAGATGATATCCAGCTGTGGGAGTCAAATTTACCTCACTACATCTTTCCTCGTACCCACAACACCCCTGATTTTATTAGAAAATGTCATGCTTCATACTTGCCAAGCCAAAGGGCCATAGTCACCCCCACTGGAGAAATTTTGTTTACCATAACCCCTCAGGCCATTGATCAGATGATGCAAGCCCCCACAGTAGACAATGCTACCCCATTTTCTTATGAAGCACTGGTTGAAATATACCAGAAACTAGACTTTGCCAAAAGAGCCCAAACTCTTGAACTATTTTTGACACAAGATGTTGCATTACCAAAGAAAAATCCTCCTTATCCCTCCTCCATATTCCCTGAGAGAGCCAAGAAAATTATCACTGTTGTTTCCTACCTTCTTGGCTATTACTCTGACCAATGGGTAGATGAGGCCATTATAGGATTTTTGTCCATCTTCTTTGCTGATGCTAAGCCCTCAATTGTGTTTAATTTCAACCATTTTCTTGCAGAATCCATTCATCAACAACTGGTTAAATTTCCAATAGAGGAGGTATTCAAATATGCCTCTGTGTTAGTCTACATGTTCCTATACTTTCAGGGGGACAATATTAACCTATCTTTGCAAAAGCTAGATGAGAAGGGAAACCAACAATTAGTCATATTTTGGACTACTCTGGTCATGAAAGAGCAAAAAGAGTACACTTATAAACAATTTACATAGATGTTTTTTCACCCAGCAATAGGTCTCATGAGATGCAGAATAGAATCGAGGATTAGTGAAGAAATCAAAAGGGTGTTGCAGCTGTCAGATCAAGTTCAGACAGGGGACTGGTACCTGTATGAAAATTATTCAGAAATAAGGATATTTGGATGTGATCTCCCACCTTACACGCTGCCAAAATTCCTCCCAATGAATTTTTTTTCCATAGAATACATCAGGCATATGATCAATATGGATGAAATCCACTTCGTTGCTGCCAAGAAAAAGTCCTAGTTTAAGATAAAAACATAGGTTGGCCCTTTCATTTGCAACAACAGGGTAGTAGGGGAAGAGGTAGATAAGATTTTGAAGGAAATGGAGTTAAATCTTAGTTTTACCTGGTCTTATGATCCATTAGGGATCGTTTCTAAACTAAGGATAGAAATGAAGTCTACTCCTTACTTTCACACACCCAGGCCAAAGATAGAAAATACAAAAATTAGCTAGAGTGGGTTGAGAACACCTTACAGGAGGCAGAAGAACAACATGTCTCATCATCAACAGTGCATACTCCTACCATGCAGGAGAAGACAACCAAGAGGAGAAGAGAGGAAGAGTCCCCTTTAGGGACTGATATTTTCAGTGAGGGGTTTAAAATTATGTATAGAAAGAAGGCTAAGCTTAGTTCCAGACTAAGCCTTACCAAAGATTCAGAGCAGCAGACCATTATCACCACTAATGAGCCACTTGTTTCTTCATTAGTGGATGATTAGTCTACACCATCTCCAACTGCCTCTTCAACTTCACAAGAGCAATAGAAAATAATACAGGCAGTTACATCTACTTCAGGTGCGACAGAGAAGAGCATGGATATCTTCAAGGAAATAAAAGTCAGAAATGAAGCCTTGAAGATTAACACTTACAACTAGTTTTGGAAGTAGACTTCTGGTGCCCAAAGCAGGCTATTGTTAGCCTTTGACTCAGAGAAGGGGAAAATGCAGATGACATTCCTTTAGGCATAAGTTCCTCAGCCCAAGGGAGCATCAAACTACAAAAATACATATTTTGAGTTTGATGTCAAGGATATACATCCCATTGACCAAATGGAGATGCATAAGCAGATTGGGGAAATGATTTTCTCTACTATCACTAACACAACCATGACTTTGTCCAAATTACAGGTTACACTAGAAAATGTCCAGTCATAGCTAAAGATGGAGAAAGTTTCTGCTCTTGCCAAAGACACCAGGATTAAAAACTTGGAGGATTTGGTAATCAAATTGGGTTATGATCTTACAAACATCAATGTTGCAGAGGAGCTGGTAAAAAAGAAGAATTTGGACATAGCAATGTTGAGGAAGCAGTTAAAACTGCCAGCTACTGAATATCCTCTAACTAAGGTTATTGCAGAGATAGAGACTCAAAAGGCAGATATGATGAAACTCATCATGGAGCATACTGCACAATTTAAGAAAATGGAGACAGAGATGGATAAATTGATCAAAGAAAAGGAGAAAGCTGCTAAAAATACTACCCCTTTAGAAGCACTTCCTATCACAGTCATTCCTACAACCATACTAGCTACAACAAGTACAGGAGATATTGTAGACCAGTTGGACAATGCAATCCAAAATATGTCTATATAGAATGAAGAAATTAAGAAACTGAATGACCAAGTAAAAATTCTTGAGGATCATCAAAAGAAATCTGAGATTTTTCATGCAACAGAGCTTCAGAGAGCTCAAAATCAGATAGAAGTATGGAAGAAGTCAGCAGCCGAGTCTTCCATTGGCCACATTCACTCTCAAAGTAAGGGGAAGATCGTAGCCACAACCATGGCCCCTGGGGAGGGTTACTCCACGCAGTAGAAGTAGGTGGATATGGTCATGGAAGAATACAAGGACATCTTCTCCTCACCCACAGGGGTACCCTTGGACTGTCAGGTGAAGCATTCAACTGATTTGACTCCTGAAGCACCTCTACCCAACAAGCTGATATATCGCCACTCCATTATGGAAAATGAAGAGATCAAGTGGTAAATCTAGGAATTTCTGCAAAAAGGGCACATTCAACCAAGTTCCTCGCCTTGTGGGAGCCCGATTGTACTTGTAGAAAAGAAGGATGGGACTTGGAGGCTTTGTATTGATTATTAGGAACTAAACAAAATCACTATCAGGGACAAGTATCCAATCCCACAGATTGAAGACCTTTTGGACCAAATCAAGGGGGCCAAGTATTTCAGCAAGATCGATCTAAAGTCTAGCTATCACTAGGTTCCAATAGAGCCCACAAATGTATGGAAGACCACCTTCAAATCCAAGGAAGGCCTTTTTGAATGGTTGGTTTTTCCCTTCAGGTTGACAAATTCCCCTGCTACTTTTATGAGGCTAATGGATGACGTATTGTAGCCCTTGACCAACTCATTCATAGTTTTTTATCTAGTACCCATCCTCATCTTCAACAAGAGTTGGGAAGAAAACTTACAACACATTCGACAGGTCCTTCAAACCCTTCGACAGCACAAACTGTGTGCCAACTTGGAGAAATGCACCTTTGGCATGAGCCAGGTCTAATATTTGGGTTACATCATAGATGAGTGTGGCATGCATGTGGATCTGACTAAGATCCAAGTCATTTGGGATTGGCCAGCCCCGACCACTCTAACGGAGCTTTGCAACTTTTTGGGCCTTGCAAATTTTTATTGGAGGTTCGTGTTGGGATTCTCCCATATCACTTGGCCTTTGAGTTAGATTACTAAGGATGGGGTGAAAACAAATTTTTCTTGGTTCGAGTCCCAACAGAAGGCATTCATTGAGTTGAAGCACCGAATCTGCTCTACATCGATACTCACACTTCCAGACCTACATGAGCCATTTGAAATTGAGACAAACGCCTTAGAATATGTTATTGGTGCAGTCCTCACCCAGTACAGGCATCGATTGGCCTATCATAGTGAGACACTTTCCGATACAATTCGGAAGTACCCCACCTATGATAAAGAAATGTATTCCATCGTGCAGGCTTGCCGACAATGGAAGCATTACATTTTGGGGAAGGAGATGGTCATCCACACCGATCATCGACCTCTTCAGTTTATACAGAAACAAGGGAAGTTGCAGAACAATCGCCATCATAAGTGGTCTACATATCTACAATAATTCCACTTGAACATTAAATACAAAAAGGGTAGCACCAATAATGTTGCAAACTGCCTCAGTCGACCCCCAATTGCAACATTGACTACTGTTCTCAACTCTTGTGGCCATGAGACCTCTGGATGGCCGAAACTATATAAAAATGATCCAGATTTCACCTCCACATACCAGATGCTAGTAGATGGAAAGAAAGTTCCTGATTTCCACCTCCAGGACACATTATTATGCTACCTGGGCCACCTTTGTGCCCCTTCAAGTGAGCGTGCCAAGATAATTTGGGAGGTGCACTGCAGTTGGGTCGCACGACACTTTGGTGTGGAGAAAATTGTGGCTATACTACAAAAGTACTTTTATTGGCCCAAACTCTGAATAGATGTTGGGAAATATATCAGATCTTGCACTGCCTGCACTATCTCCAAGCCAACCATCAAGAAGCAAGGCTTGTACACTCCTCTTCCTACTCCCAGCCAACCGTGGGAATCCATCTCCATGGAATATATGTTTGGCCTCCCTTCTACCAATCATGGTAATGACTGTGTATTTGTAGTTGTGGACAGATTTGCTAAGATGGCTATATTGGCGGCCTGCAAGAAGAGTATCACAACAGAGGAAAATGCTAAACTCTTCTTTAAACGAGTATGGGTAAATTTTGGAATCCTAAAGACCATTATATCAGATTGAGATAGCAGGTTCCTGAGCACTTTCTGGTCAAGCCTTTATACACTATTGGACACCAAGCTCATCAAGTCGATTGCCTTCCATCCCTAGACTGATGGCCAGATGGAGGTTGTCAATAGGATGATAGTGCACATACTTCGCATGTACAACTCCAAGCATCCATGAACCTGGGGTGAGAGTCTACCTTATGTGCTGTTAACACCCAGGTTGTTCCCTATGACTCCCAAGGGAATACGACCGGGGTAACCACTAACCAATCTTTGGATTACGGTTTCTAGCCAAACTGTAACCAGAGAGGGCTCTCTCTTTATGATTTGTCTCTGTTTTGATAGTGTTTTTAGGCTAGCTATAAATTCAGGTTTGTTTAAGGTTTTGGTTGGATGATAATTTTAGTCAAGATACTTATGCAATTTCCAGGTTGTTCTAGTCCATTGGGCAATGGAGTCAGTGGTCCTTTAGATGTTTGATGTGCTGCTGTGATACTGTAGTGATGCTGCAGAGCCAGATTAGTGTCTGAGAAACAACGTTTGTAATAGTGATTGAACGGAGTGTATCCAGTTAGTGCAAGGCAATTAAGAATCTTACAGTAAACTGTTGGAGTGAGACAGTGAGAATATTGACCCAGGAGGATTTAAGAATTTCTAGGTGATATTCATACATATAGAATTAACAGACACATGAGAAGTTAAGAATTCATGTACATATTTAACCCTGAAAACAAACATTTACAGCAGCAAAAATTGAGCACAAGGTGTAATAAAACAAATCTTGTACTATTCTTTTTCTTCACTGCTAGCTTAATGTGAGATAAGTATGATTTGATAAACATAAGAAAAAAAGAACAAAGTTTTGAAGAAAACTTGTTATTTCGTCAGACAACACAGGAATTCTGCATCAACACATGGAGCATCCTCCAGACATCAAATAATTTCAGGAAATCACTGAGCTCATCCAGCCCTTTGTATTAGATAATTCTGAAAGTGTACAATACAAGTCTCATAGAGAAAATTACCAACCCCTTATGAGTTACTCAGGGGAGTTTATATACAAAATTTTACATCAAAAATATCAACGAATGAGTTAATATCTCATTTATGATATGCTAATCTCCGGAATGCAGTAGCTGAAGGAGTGAATGCTGCAGTAATTCCTTAATGCTTCAGCTGTCAAAATAGTCAGAAGATATTTCGGACTTTATGGCTGTTAGAGTCGGTTGGAGATGCGCTGTTCAAACTTGGCTAGCTGTCGTTGTCTGTGTGATGAGTCACTTTTTAGCTGCTTTAACTGCTGACACTTGTCATGTTGCTTGTCTTGCAGTGACTTGGAGCTGGCAGTGGTCGAATGACTGAAGCTATCGTGGCAAAATCTGAAGCATGAATTGCCACCAATCCTCCTTAGGCATTTGATGTCTGCGCATCTTTATCAATGTTTCCTCGGCCTCTGTATGTCTATAAAGATTGGGAGGGGTTTCAAATAGGTGATTTATTTCATTCTCAATGAAGAACAGGCTTTCAAGTTTGTCATACAAGCTCTGTCCTGTGGGAGGCCTTGTTTGTTCAGATGAACTGCCAGATGCAATAATCTGATTTTCAATAGTGCTTGTCATTCTGTTGGCCATTTGATCTGGAGAGATCAGTCTTCCTGCACCACTAAGTAAGCTGGGCAGGCCTTTTGCTTGCAGCACTCCCATTTTAACTTTGTATTCCTCCACATCTTCTTGCATCTCATAAAACTTCCTCTCCACTGTTTGTATATAGTTCCTGAGAGTTAGTGCCTTCTTGGCAGAGAGGACAACCTCTGTTCTGTTGGGAATGCCTATGGATGCCAATTCCTCCTTCTCGTGCCTGTTCAGGAAATCTATCATTCTGTTTGCCTGCTCTGCTCTGTTCCCTAGCACTGTCTTGGCCTTCTGAATTTCTGTTTGAGCTTGGCCCATTAAATCCATTTGCTCATGCATTATTTTTATTGACCTCCATTGTTGTTTGATGGATTGGCCAATTTTGGCCCATAAGATTCTCTTTATGTCGGCCATAGCAGTCTCCAAATTCAACTCTTTCTCTAAGGCCTTTATTTTTTCCTTTTGGGCCTTTATTTCTCTACCCTGTTCTGCCACAGTCACTTTGGATTTGTCATACTTGGCATCCAGTTCTGCCAACTTCTCCTTGGCTTTCTTTATTTCATCTGCCTGGATCTCCATTGCTTTGACTGCCTTGGTCAATTCCTCAACACTTGGGCTGGCATCTGGAGCTGCTGCTGTTGTTGCTGCTTCTGTTGTGGGGGCCACTGCTGTCCCTGATGTTGCTGCTGTTGTTGAAGTAGTTGGAGGAGCTTGGGAAGTGGACTCTGCCTGTTTGTCTTGTAGTGCTCCTTCCAGCTCTTTCTCCAATTCCCTGATCCTCTGGTCTTGCTGCATTAGGAGGTCTAGTTGGTCCTCAGCCTGTTTTTGCTTTTGAAGTTCTGCTGTTTGAGGATGCTCTGTGGGCTGCAGCTTTAACCTCTTCTTCAATGCATTGAGGTCATCATATTTCTTCTTCATGAGGGCCTTCACGCCCGTTGGATCACTAGGGTCATGTCCTAGATCAATAATGATCTCCTCAAGAGACTTTATTCTATTGTCTTTGGCTTGAGAGGACATTCTCTCAAAATCCAACTGGGTGTTGGTGTTTTTGAGGGACTCTTTCAGCTCATGGGCCATGGTGGCCTTCTCCACCAAGGTTGCATAGACCATCTCCCCAGCTTGCTTGTGGAGTTCAATTTGGTCCATGGGATGTATATCTCTGGCTAGGACCTCCACCCTTGTCTTTACAAAATCTGAAGCTGTCTTAGGCTGCGGCCCTTTGGGCTTAAAGTGGCTAAATATCATTTTTTCTTCTTTAATGTCATATACAGACATTAATCTCTCTTGCTGGGCTGGTGTAGCATCTATAAATTGCTTGTAGACCTCAACCCTTAGCAGCTCATTTTGAGCCTTAATTTCTTTGAAAGAAGCCTTGGTGCTCTTAGGCTTCTTGGTCTGCTAGGAAGAGGAGGACACTTCCAAACTGAGCTGTAAAATTTGCTCCTGCTGAAAGGAGCTTGTACCTGTATGTTGACTGCCCTCCCTGTCTTTTCTTGCACTGTCCAAGACATCTTCAGTAATGTCTTCTACCTCTGGGGAGTCTGCTCTTTGCCTCTTGGCTTCTGGCTGGTGGGAGGATCCACTAAGGGGAGCGGACTCTTCTCTATCTCTTTTTGTACCCCTTTCCTCATGTGCTGGGGTCTGCAAAATTGGAGCAGTTATTGGCTCAGTTTGTGGGGGTGGAATTTGCAGTGCTGGAGCTGCTGGCAGCCCAGTTTGTGGTAGGATAGTTTGCCCTTGCTGCTGCTCTGTTACAGGGGCAGACTTTTCCTTCACTGCTTCCTCCTCTGCACCCATTATGCCTTTGCCTTTGTCTGTGACCGGTGCTGATGTAGAGGGTGCCTGTGGTGTAGTCCTTGTGACTGAGGTCCCTTCTCCCATTGAATAAGGCGGTCTGAAAGGTACCTGCTGCACATAGTCTAGGTCAATAGTTTTTTCAAGCTCCCTCCTATTTTTAAGCATTGTCTCTTCCTCAGTTAGATTTTCAACTAAAGTATCCATCTGCCATTCTTGCAGGTTGGCATATTTTTCAATGTGAGGGTACTGGCAATGCTTAATGCCCATAAGCCTATACTTGTTTCTCCTAGTAGTGATGAAACCTTCAGGGTCATAATGGACCCACCGGAAACTATAGGACAGCTTGTATTTATCCTTAAGGATTAGGTCTGCATCTTCCCACCCTTCTTTCTTGTTCATGATGAAGGGGCCCAACTGGTGTTTAAACTTGAGGTGGGCCTTCTTTTTGGCACTGTGGAAATGGGTGAGGTCGGAATGAATCAACTGCCTGTAATACTCCAAGGCAAATAACCTCATAGGCACATATTTTGGGAGCCTGTATGGACAGAGCTCACAGCCATAGACCCTGATGATAGTATGGTTCTCATATAGGTACCAGTCACCTATTTTATATTTTTTGGAAAGCTGCAGAGCTTTCTTGATCTCATTTGATATTCTGGGAGGAGGGGACCTCATCAACAGGCAAGAGACTGGGTATACAAATTGGTCAACAAATTCACAGTAGGTATAGGGTGAATTTGTGACTTTGTGATAGACAGAGGTCCAGAAGATGACAGATCTTCTTTCCCCTCTGTGATCCAGCCTTCTAATGTAGCATGGGAAGGCTTCAGAATGATAGTACATGAATAGGTGGTAAATATAGGCCGAGTACTTGAAGACCCCCTGTCTGTCCACTCTGCTCAACTGATCATGAATCTTGTTAGCTATGAACTTAGCAAAATTATATTTGCGGGCAGGGGGTTGGCGTGGGCTGTAAGCAGACAGCAATACCAGCATTGTCTTATCCACATACTCACTGTTTTTGTATCCCAACACATAGGCAATCATGTCCAGTAAAAGCCTGCCTACATCATTGAAATGGACATCCAGGTAGGGAGGTGGCCCTGTAGGCTGGCACTCAGGTCTCATGAATGTCCTGGTGACCTTTTGAATCTCCTCACTGGTCATCTTTTCACCAGTCTCCAGCAAATAATTCATGGAAAACGGGATCAGCAACTCTGTCTGATCAAAATGTAACATTTTGTTGATGGACTCAGCATTTATGTAGAAAAGGATCCTCCCAGATGGGATGCTAATAGCTCTGTGCTGCACATCATAGTTTTCAGCACATAGGTGAATGATTTCAGGGAAGACATTTACAGCTGGGAGACAGTAATATGGTAGGTTTGACTCCCATATCCCATGTGTACCATGACCATCCTTATAATCCTCTCTTAGTTGAGTGAAGGTCTGCAAGAAGTCTCTGCTACCCTCAAAATCTTCAATAAGATAATCCTTGTCAGCAAATGCCAGGGCCTCCAGCTCTTTATTTGGTGGATTTAATGGAGCCACACTAAGGGATGAGGATGCAGAAGCAGCCATTGTGACACTTGATTTTGAAATAAGGTGATGGTAATGGTTTGCAAAGTTCTTTGAGAACTCAGGTAACAGGCCAAATGTAGACCAAGTCTCTTGTGTTTTTCTCAGAGGGAAATGCAAGTTGGTTTCTGTATTTTGTTGCAAATTCACTGGGATGTGAGTTGCAAAGGATAAGTTGCCGAGTGTATGAGGTTTCCTTTGGTAGAAATTGCAGCTGGCCTGTACTCGGCAAAAGGGAACAATGCCGAGCACCTCGAGGAGAATTTTACAGTTTCTGGCCCGCGAATTGACTGCTTTTATGCTGAATTTGTGGTCCTGGGGGTCAACAAGTCAGCTTAGCTTGTTTTAGGTAGTAGGTGCGGAGTTTATGTGGACCTTTACAGGTGTTTTAATGGCAATTTTACAGAGAAAAGGAATGCATGGGTGAAAAGTAAGCTTTACGGTGAATACCTGGACAAACTAGCTTGAAAGCCTGCGGGCTGGACCGTGAAGGCTTAAGGCAGCTGAATTCTTGACTTGTGGCAGTCTGAAACTTGAATTTGATGGCTGGAAACGAATTTTCGCGGCAGCTGGTTGACAACGGCTACGTCGTTTGTGCGTGAAAATGACCGCAAACGGCTAATTTGGTCGTTTATAACGACAAATTTGGACAAAATGTGCAATTGGCGCTTTTCCGCCGATGACGTCAGCATGACGTCATGGTGGGGCCCGGGTAAGGAGGTGACGTGGCTGCTGAGGTGTCAGCCAGGGTGTCAGGACACGGTGGCGGGTGGATAAGGTGGCAGGGTTACGTGGAGGGCCACACGACGCAGGGGCGGCGGAGGGCGCTACGTCAGGATGACGCAAGCATGACACAAGGGGGAGGCGGTAACGGGATGGTGGTAAGCGGGTTCCCCGCACCGCCTTAGTTGATAAGTGGTATTGGGGAGGGGGGCTCCGAACAACCCCAACGTTTGACACGCGTCCAGGGTACGGCGCCCAAAACCACTTTCCCCGGACGCTAAAGGTCGGCAGGTCGGGGGTTGAAAATGACCGCCCACCGTTAGATCTGGGCGGCAGAGATCAGACGGCTGGCGGGTCCTCCGACGGATCGCGCAGGTTTGGGGGGACCCACCGGTTTATTTAAATATTCAATTAAATACTTTTGGGCGGAAAACTTTAGGATTGAGGGTTTTCGTGGGTTTTTCGGGGATTTTTGGGTTTTTCAAGGGTTTTATAAGGGAGAAGGGGTTTTTTAGGAGTGGGTTTAGCAGGGGGAAAGGGGTTTTCTGTGTTTTTTGAGCAGAGGGGAGGTGAGGGCTTAGGGGAAGGTTGTTGCTCATAACCAGAGGTTAGAGCAGCCCCAGGACAGGGTTGACCATAGTCCCAGGTGGACTAAAGTCTCCCTTTAGACAGACATATTTAGCTATAATGCTAAGAGGAGGATATTTATAGAATGCTTGGGGGTTTATACACCATGGTGTTATAATACTTAGGGAAAGGGTAATATGGGGGTTTATATAATAGAGTTAGGGGTTAATATGGATGAAAGAAGTGGATTAGGGGAGACAAAGCTAAGTTTATTTGAGAAACACTTAGCTTAGGGAGTAGATCAAAATGAAAAGATTTTTACACAAGAAATGTGGCTTTTAAAGGGACAAGAATCACCATAAAACCTTAGATTTTTCATCAATCTCCATGGATGAAGGGATGTTAGTAATAAAAGTGGAAGGGGAAATTGGGAGTTAGACATGCTCCTTTGCCTTGCTTTTCTTATCTTTGACCAGCAAGATTCAATCTGAAATGAATACCACTTCTGCAACCCCATCTACTTACCCAACTACTTTGTCTAGCATTTTTTGTTTCTTCTTGGAGGGTGCACTTAGGCTTGCAAACCCTTACTTGCCTTTTCTTTTCTTTGGCTTTTTTTTTTTTTTTTTTCTATCTACTTCTACCCTTATTTCTTCCAAGGTCCTAGATTAAGCTGTTGGGAGCCTTTCTTCTCTACCTAAACTACTTGTCTACCAAGATTAAACAGTTTGGACAGACTTCTTTTCTATATTCTACAACTGAAAATTTAAAACATGACATGATCCAGATTAGACTGTTGGACCACCATTCAAAATTTGAGTCCATACCAAGCTATAAGCACAGATTGTATTCTTATGGAAATATGTGATCTTTGCATCATCAAAGCAGAGCATATTTGGACCTTTTCAGTGCCAATCATGAAATATGAAACCTATTGGTATAGGTAGCTAACAGTGGCTCCACATGGGGATGGTGTTTCATTTGAAAGACCAAGAACAACAGGTCAGATTGCCTTGCTCCTTGACTGCTCTTGCCAATCTTGAAGTTTGCTGCTTTGAAATGCCAAAATTGTGTGCTTCTTTTCTTGGTAGACCTCTGATTCTATTCACCTTTCGATGGCAGTTTAAGAAAAGTTTGAGAAATTGCATTTCTACATGTTGACAGAAAATAATATATACATCTGGATATGTACAAGGGAAAACTCAGGCTGCACTTATGGGTGATATTCAAAATAGTGCTTCAGCATCCTGCCATTCACAGGACCCTCATCCAAATCAGTTTCATTGAGACTCTTAAGGAAATAAGTGTTGTTTCCTTGTACTGCTTGGACAGCAAATGGTCCTCTCCAAAGGGAATCAAATTTCCCATGTTTTCCCTTATCCTCTCTTCTTGAATCCCACTTGAGGACTTTGTCACCAGTGTTGAAATCTTCTGCCTTAGTTCTTCTATCAAAAGCCTTCTTTAAATTTTCTTGTAGAACTTGGACTCTGCTGAAAACTTGGTCTCTAGTTTGCTGTAAACATATGATTTGATTGATTCTTCTTTGCATATCATTTGGTTCAGCTTGGCTTTCTTGAAGAAGTTTCAAAACAGGCACTCCTAGTGATGAAGGAAATTTGGCCTCTAATCCATAAACCAACTCATATGGGCTGGTCCCAATTGATCTTTTGGTTGTTAGTCTATCTGCCCATAAGGCATTCACAAGCTTCTTATGCCAGTTCTTTTTGTTCTCTTCTAGCACTTTCTTTATGATGTTTACCAGCCTTTTATTTGATGAGTCAGCAAGGCCATTTCCTTGGGGATAGTATGCAGTAGAATGGCCCAAGGTGATGTGAAATTTATGGCAGAAGTTCACCATTTTCTTGGATCTGAAAGCAGTAGCATTGTCTGTTATTATTTTGTCAGGACAGCCAAATCTAGCCAATATGTTGTTCTCCAAAAACTGAATGATGGTGGAATCATTTGCTTGTCTGCATGGAACAGCTTCAATCCACTTAGTGAAGTAGTCTGTGGCTGTTAAGATCCATCTATGTTTGCCTGAAGATGAGGGATGGATTTCCCCAATGAAATCCAAGCCCCATTGTTGAAAAGGTCTCTCTGTTGCAATAGGCCTCAAGGGAAGTGGCAGCAACTGTCTCTTTCCCTCAAACACCTGACATTTATGACATGAGGTTGTGAATTTCTTGACATCAGAGAACATGGTGGGCCAGTAGTACCCAGCCCTTAGTATTTTATCCACAGTGGACTTCCAGTACAAGTGTCCACCACAGTCACCTGCATGAAATTCCTTTATGATATTGTTAGTTTCATTCTCAATTAGGCAGTTTAGCAATATGCCTTCATGGTTTTTCCAAAATAGATTTCCATCCATGACACAGAATTTAGAAGCTTTCATTTTTAAGAACCTACATTTAGTTCTGGACAATCCTGGGGGAGCACACTGGTTTTGCAATACATAACATATATCAAAGTACCAAGGGGATTGTTCAAAGGCTACATTGATCTTTGGAGTCGCCAGCTCCGGTTCACTGTCCAGCTGGTTAATGTCTAAGGCTTGGAAATTTGCTTCTGTCATTAATTTGGCCAAGCCTTGCCCTTTTATTAGTTTTGTAGGTTTTATCTCAATGTCAAATTCCAAGATGTTGGCAATCCACTTTCCTCTTCTGCCCTCTAAATTTTCTTGGGTGAGAATGTCTTTGACAATAGGACTTGGCACATATGCTATAACATGGGAATAAAGGATATAAATCCTAAAGTCTTTAATGGCTTTGACCAAAGCATAAGCTTGCTTTTCCATGATTTGATACTTTAAAGGTGCATCTCTAAGAGCTTTGCTAAAGAAAGCAATTGGCTTCTCATTTCCTTGGTCATCTTTTTGCAATAAAACAGCAGCAATAGTATGCTGGGAGGCAAAAGAGAAAATGATAAAGTCCCTGTCAAACTGAGGGTTGGTCAACACTGGGGTTTGGGTAAGGGCCAGTTTTATACCTTCAAAGGCTATATTGGCTTCAACAGTCCATTTGAATTTTGAATCTTTCTTTAGCATATTATTTAATAATCTGATTAGTTCCGCTAAGTTTGGGATAAACCTTCTCAAGAAATTGATTTTTCCCAAGAATCCTTGCAACTCTTTGACATTTCTTGGGTGGGGCATTTGTAGGATAGCCTGTATCCTATCTGGGTCAATTCTAATGCCATCTTTAGAAATGATGTGGCCCAATAGTTTACCTTCCTCTAAACCAAACATGGATTTCTTGGGATTTAAGGAAATTCCATATTTTCTGCATTTTAGGAAGATCTGTCTCAAATGTTTTATATGTTCTTGGTCTGATTTTGAGAAAGGTGTAAGGTCATCTAGGTAAATGACTAAAAAGTCATGAATCTCTTTGGAAAAAGCAATATCCATTGCTCTTTGAAAAGTTGCCCCTGCATTTTTCAATCCAAAAGGCATCTTTACATATTTGAAAGTTCCCCATGGGGTAGTGAATGCTGTTTTGTCCTGATCATCAGGGTGCACCAGGATTTGATTGAAGCCTGAAAATCCATCCAGTAATGAGATCCTTGAGGCCCCTACCACTCTTTGGAGAATGTGGTCCATCTTGGGTAATGGATAGTTGTCTTTGAGGGATACTTGGTTCAGATTTCTTAAGTCCACACATAGCCTAATTTCACCAGTCTTCTTTCTTGTAGGGACTAAGTTGGAGATCCATTCAGAGAATCTGATTGGTGCTATGATGCCAGCCTTGAACATTTTTTGTACCTCTTGTTCCATTGCTGGGAGAAGCATAGGATTGATTCTCCTCAATTTTTGTTTAAAGGGCTTTTGATCAGGTTTGAGAGGGATTGTATGCTGGATAACAGAGGTGTCATAGGACTTTAGGTCCTCATAACTCCATGCAAAGACATCCTGGAACTCTTTAAAGAGGTCAATGTATTTAGGCTTTTGGTCAGGAGGTAAGGAAGCAGACAATTTAATTATTTTGGGTTTGTCAATTGTACCTATGTTGCATTCTTCAATGGCTGCATTTAAGGGCTGCATTTTTGGTTTTCTGGGGATATCATTTGAATCAAAGATGTCCTCTAGTGGAGTTAGGCCTGTTGGTAGAAAATTGTCTTTCAGCTCTATGATTTCAGTTTCAGCATTGGCCACTTCCTCACAATTGATTGATTGAATTTGCTGAATGTTGTCTTTGTTGAAAATAGTTGGATTTAGCATTTGTTTTGCTGTTCTAGGTGATATTGGGTGAGTATTTTTCTGAAACTGTATTTGTGATGGACTTGCTCTATCAAGTATTTGTGATTGACTTGCTGTATCAAGTATTTGTGACTGACTTTCTGTATCAAGTATTTGTGATTGACTTGCTGTATCAAGTATTTGTGATTGACTTGCTGTATCAAGTATTTGTGATTGACTTGCTGTATCAAGTATTTGTGATTGACTTGCTGTATCAGTGTCAATATTTTGTTGGAAATAATACTGAGAGGGGGGGTGAATCAGTATTATCAGATCAATCAAACTTTTTCAATGCTCAGAAACATATACGCTACTTCAGTTAGGTGAACCAGCGTGTACACGCTACTATGACTAAATAAAACAGCGTATAAGAAGAAAACTCATAATTTAGTTAGCTTATTCTTCAGTTAAGTTCATCAGGACATTATTCACCACATTAATAGTAAACAGGTGCAGTATAACAGAACAGATCAAAAGCCACACACATGAACACCAAGATGTAAGGTGGAAACCCAATGTGGGTGAAAACCACCTGCTGCAAGTTGTCTCTATCTTTCTTTAATATGAAACTTCAGTTTACAATCTTTTGTACTGGTGCAGCCTTATACCAGTACGCAGGCTACAACCTGCAGAAGGCTACAACCTTCTCTCGTTCTCCAAACTTCCTTGGAAGGGAGCTCCAACCCCCTTTGCTCTTGTACTAGCCAAGATACTAGTACGTAGGTGCTGACCTACAATCTTCTTTCCTTCAGGTACCACCTTTCATACATTTTCAGACTGGATATTCCTGAAGCACAACATTACAATCTGTGGACCCCAATTCATTCAATTTTCACAACAGATCATTGAAGCATAAAACAACCAAACTTTGAATCACTGAACCACTGAACCCTGTCAATCACCAGTTACCAGAACACAGAGCAGACTACAGAACTCTGCAATAACAGTCAGACCCCACTGTAAACCCAAAATCAAGCTTCAAAAGATATACGCTACTTCAATGAGCAAAACCCGCGTATACACGCGCTTTTACCGAAGCCAACCTGCGTACAGATCTAAAAATAAACTTTCTCAATTTGCAGCTGTACCAGACATCAGTTAGACTCAGAACATAACATTGCGACAATATGCAGATCTAGAAATACGCATAATCAACCATATCATGATAGTGCATTTCAAACCATTAGATCCCGATCTATCCTTAGATCTAGTCTTCCATCAACCGATGTGATCTCTCCTTGGCTTAGATCAAGCAACCCAGAACCTGCATATCAGATCTCTTTCTCTCTTAGATATTCAAGCCTTGTCGAAAGATGATTTTGCCTAATGATCTTCTTCTCCTTATATAGCCTTAGGCCTTGCTCAATACCAAGAGCCAAAACCATAGTAACACAATACCATCAACTTCAAAACTAGGGATCGACACGCCCGTCGAGACACAATGGTCCGAAATCATAGGCACAACTTCCAAGGACTAACCACCATGGACCAAAGGTACTTTTCCACATACACGCGCTTTTTCTGAATCCAACTAGCGTGTACACGCGACTTGGGCTTAACGAACCTGCGTATATGAACTTCCTTGGCATGCTGTACTAAGATCTGTCTTCTGATTAAGTTGCCATCACCTGTACCAACCTCTGAGCACCTGTACCAACCTCTGAGTGAGTTGCCATCAAGGACAACACTTGAATCATAATGCCAACAATCTCCCCCTTTGGACTTGATGGCAACCACCACACCAAGTCACTCTCCCCCTTTGACATCAAGGGCAAAGGGCTGTGCTCCCCCTGAGGACATGCTGATACCTCTGCTTGGCTGTGCTGACTCATGCTCCCCCTGACAGTAGGCCAGATCTGCAAAAGATGTTCTTCAACAAGAACCAAGACTTATACACCATAAGGGACTTTCCTATCACCAAAAGACTCAATACTTACATCCATACTCCCTACCAAGAGGGGACATATCAGAAACAACCAATTACATTACAGCATTCATCCCAGGCATAGTGGGGAAACCAACATAGGCCGTTACATGACCTTGACTCCATAAAAGAGATAGAGACAACAGATCTAGACCAAGACTTATGAAAATCATCAGCAGCATATTATAAACATCTTTTTAGATCAGCAACCAGGATTTCTTTCTGAGCTCCTTTCTTGAAATCAACAACCAAAACATCTGAATGCCAACAATGCTTTATGAGACTTTTAAGCTGCTCCCCCTGAACCTGTGCCTGCTGCACCTCCTGAAACCGTGCCTGAAGAATTCTGACATACCCATTGCTGTTCAGAACTCCAGAGTTTTCCCTTGCTGTTCAGAACTTCATATACGCGATTTCTCCTGCAAGAAAAGGCGTATGGACGCGGATATAATCTCTGCAACATGCGTACACCATACACGCGACTTTCTCAGCATAAATCCGCGTGTATACGCGTATATACCTTTCGTAACTTGCGTATACCAACTTTTCTGTAGAACAGACAAGCTTCAACAGCAGGATGAAGCATCAACTACTCCCAGCTTTTGTCTGAGATATTCAAAAGTTTCCCTGGGCAGTGGTTTTGTGAGAATATCAGCAACTTGTTCCTTAGAAGGAACATACTCCAACTTGACCTTCTGCTCAAGCACTTGTTCCCGAAGAAAATGGTACTTGATTGGTATGTGCTTGGTCTTTGAGTGCATGACTGGATTCTTTGAAATGCTGATTGCACTTGTATTATCACATAAGATAGAGACGGGTGGAGTGCAAGTGATTTGAAAGTCCTGCAAGGTCTGCATCATCCAAAGAAGTTGTGTGCAACAAGATGCTGCAGCCACATATTCTGCTTCAGCTGTAGATAAGGCAATCGAACTCTGTTTTTTGCTGAACCAAGATACTAATCTGGAACCCATGAAGAAAGCACCACCACTTGTGCTTTTCCTATCATCCACACTTCCAGCCCAATCTGCATCTGTGTAAGCATGAAGAGTGAGATCTGTATTTCTAGGATACCATAAGCCATAGTTTTGGGTCCCTTGAAGATATTTGAAGATTCTTTTGACTGCCTGAAGATGAGTTTCCTTTGGGTTGGCTTGAAATCTTCCAACCATTCCTACTGCATGTGTAATATCTGGTCGAGTACCTGTCAAATAAAGCAAACTCCCAATCATGGATCTATAAGTGGGTTGGTGAACTGCTGCTGATTCATCATTTGCACTGAGGCTGCATCCTGTAACCATGGGTGTACAAACTGGCTTTGACTCTTCCATGCCATACTTCTTCAAGATCTGCTTGAGGTATTTGGTTTGAGACAAGAAGATACCTCCTTCATTTTGTTGGATTTGCAATCCAAGAAAATATGTCAATTCTCCAAGAAGTGACATTTCGAATTCTTTCTGCATAACCAAGGCAAAGTTTTGACTCATAGTCTCTTCATTGCTGCCAAAAATAATATCATCTACATAAACAACAAGAATTAGCAATTTGTTATTTTCAACTTTTATATAGAGATTGCTATCTGCTGATCCTTTTGAAAAGCCTTGTTGGTGAAGATATTTGTCCAACCGATAGTACCAAGCCCTTGGAGCTTGTTTGAGTCCATAGAGTGCCTTTTTCAATCTGCATACAAGGTTTGGATCATTCCCAAGAATGAAGCCATCTGGCTGCTCAATATATACTTCTTCTTCTAAGTCTCCATTTAGGAAGGCTGATTTCACGTCCATTTGAAATACCTTGAAGTGTTGAAAGCTTGAGAGAGCAAGGAACATTCGGATGGCCTCTAGTCTTGCCACAGGAGCAAAGGTCTCTTCAAAATCTATTCCTTCTTGCTGTGCATACCCTTTACAAACAAGTCTGGCCTTGTTTCTAATTACTTCTCCATTTTCATTTAATTTATTCTTGAAGACCCATTTTGTTCCTATTACATTCTTATCTTTTGGTCTAGGAACTAATTCCCAAGTGTTGTTCTTTTCGATTTGCTCAAGTTCTTCATCCATTGCTTTGACCCAACATTCATCTTTGCATGCCTCTTTCACATTTTGTGGTTCAGTGGAGGAGAGTAGTGCCAAGTAGCTTGAAGCTTCTGCAAGTGTCCTTCTTGTTTGTACTCCTGCTTCTTTCTGCCCCACAATCTGAGTTTCTGGATGATTCTTTTGGACATATCTGGATGGAGTCTTCTCTTCTATTCTTGTCTGCTCCTCTGGTTCTTCTTGAGATTCTTCTTCTTCTTGAGGTTCTTCTTCTTCATCATTTCGCCTTTGAGAGTAACCTTCATCTTCTTCAATGTCTTCATGATGAACTTGCCTAGGAATATATCCCTTCTCATCAACCACTATATCAATACTGTCAACAATTCTGCCAAGTCTTTTATTGTAGCACTTGTATGCTTTGCTATGTGGAGAATAACCAAGAAGAATGCCCTCATCTGCTCTAGGTTCAAGTTTGCCAAGTTGCTCATCAGTATTCTTAATATAACATTTGCTCCCAAAGATTTTGAAATGCTTCACGGAAGGAGTTTTACCACTCCAAAGCTCATGAGGTGTTTGAGTGCTGTTTACTCGGACATTTGTTTTGTTAAGAATAATAACAGCAGCATGTGCAGCTTCACCCCAGAAGGTTGCAGGAGTACCTGATTCATCGAGCATAGCACGAGCCATTTGTTGGATAGTTCTGTTCATTCTTTCCACAACCCCATTTTGCTGAGGAGTTCTAGCTGTAGAGAATTCTCTTCTTATCCCATGTTCATCGCAGAAATCGAAAAATTCATTTGATGTGAACTCCCCACCTCTGTCAGATCTGAGGCACTTAATTTTGTGTCCTGATTCATTTTCAGCCAATGCTTTGAAGGATTTGAATTTTTCGAATGCTTCATCTTTGTGCTTCATAAGCCCTAACCAAACAAACCTTGAGAAATCATCAATGAATAATATCAGATATTCTTCTCCTCGAGGTGTCCTTTTCCTAAATGGACCACATACATCTGTATGGACTAGCTCAAGAGGCAAGCTAGCTGATCCTTCCTTCTCTGGAAAGTTAGTTCTGGTTTGCTTTCCAAACTGACAAGATTTGCATATGGTGTTGTCTGGAATTTTGATATCTGGAAGATCGCGAACTGCCTGATATTTGCATGCTTTCCTTATTTGTGAGAAGCTTAGATGTCCCAACCTTCGATGCCATAACCAGTGCTCTTCATCCTTGCTAAGATAGCATTGTTGTTGTCCTTCTTCAAATATGTACAGATTATTTGGAGTTCTTTTGCCTTTGAGAACTGTTTTACCTGTATCAAGATCACGAACAAGACATCCATTCGATCTGAAAATAACCTCGGTTTTTTGATCACACATCTGGCTGACACTTAGTAGATTATGCTTCAATCCATCAACATACAAAACATTTCCAGCCTTGACCTTTTCTTTCAAAGGAGCAATACTTTTCCTTTTATAGTTGCAGGAGTATCATTTCCAAAAGAAACTTTCTTTCCCTTTTCTAAAGTAGAATAAGATTCAAGTTTTTCTTTATCACCTGTCATATGTTTCGAACATCCACTGTCAATGTACCATAGATTTTCCTGTCCTTCTGCATAAAAAGCTATCCCACATCTTTCTGTCTGAGGTTCCTTTATTCTCCATTTTTTGGTGCTCGTGGCTTGTTCCTTTTTCTCCTGAAACCTGCTCCTGCATTCAGAGTCTTTATGACCAAAATTATTGCAAATAGAACATTCAACTTCATTTTCAAGAACCGAAAAGTTGTTATAGGTCCTCTTTGTAATCCCTGTCATACTTCTTTGTTTTTGAGCTTCCCTAGTCATGATTGTTTTATATGCAACACACTGAGCTGCTTTGTGACCAAAGTTATGGCAAGAAAAGCATTGTCCATTGAAGAAGCTTCTGCAGTTATTGAATCTACCAGCCAACTGATTGTAATTTCTATTTTCATCTATTCTTGAGCCAAACTGAGAGGATTTTACCTGTGGTTGGTTGTAGCTTTTGTTCACCCTTAAGAAGGATTGTCCCTGATAGTTTCTGTTTGTAATTCGTCCCTGCTTTACCTGATTATCTTCATTGTTCTTCTGCTCATTTCTTCTTGCTGCATCAAGATAACTTTTTGAGGTGGATGCTTGAGAGGTTTCTCCATTATAGCCCAAACCTGTCTTGTTTAGAGGAGACCGCTGCACATTGATAATCTCATCCAAAGTTTCAGATCCTTTGACAAACTTAAGATTAATAGCTTTTGTTTTCTCAATTTCTTTTCTGAGACCAACAATTTCACCTTCTAGTTTTTCAAGATGTTTTTCCTTTTCATCAATTTGAAATTGCAAAGTATCAATGATCACACTCTTTTCTTCTATGCATCTCTTGAGTCTAGTAATTTCATTATAGAGATTATCCACATCTACAGCATCCTCATAATCATCATCTTCAAATGCCATTAACAACTTATATTTATTACCTTGTTCATCTTCATCACTGTTTGATAAGCCATCACTATCTTCATGGGTGTAGTAGCTTTTCTTATTTGCACTTTGTTTCTTGTTCCATCTAGCAGGTTCTTTTCCCTTATCCTTATAAGGACATTTTGCAGCATAATGACCTACTCTTCCACAAGCAAAGCATTTGAAAGGTAGCTTACCTCTGAACCTTCCAGAACCCCTTTGAAGATTTCTGACAAAATTTGATTCTTCTTCCTCTTCTTCTGGAACATGGCTTGCTTCATAGTAATCTTCTTTTCCTGATGCCTTAAAAGCAGCTTCCCTTCTGTCAGATGGACCTCCCTTTCTCATTTCATAAGCAGTTAGAATTCCATGTAGCTGAGACATAGTGAGAACACGGAGATTTTCTTTTTCTTCTATTGCAGATACTTTAGATTCAAACTTGGGGGATAATGATCTTAGAATCTTTTGAACTACTATAGTCTCTTTTATTTCTTCACCCAAATTTTTCATGCAATTAACAATCTCATCTACCCGAAGAAAATAATTAGCCACACTTTCATCATTATACATCTTGAGAGTCTCATATTGAATCCTGAGAGTTTGAAGTTTAGCTTGCTTTACCTGTTCATCTCCTTCATAGCTAGTGATCATTTTGTCCCATATCTCTTTTGCTGATTTGAAGTGCATGACCTTCATGAATTCTGTTTGGGATATACTTCCTAATAGAGTACTGACTGCTTTTGCATTTGTTTCATACTGCTTTTTCTCAGCTGGATCTGTAGGAGTAGCTGAAGGAAAAGCATAGCCTGTTTCTACAATGTTCCAAACTTCTGTACCAAGAGATTGAAGATATGCAGTAACTCTTACCTTCCAATAATTGAAATTTGTCCCATCAAAAATCGGTGGCCTGATTGATGCTTCTTTCTCGTAGTTGCTCATGATGAATGATCTACCTTCAAGCGATCAAGCTTCTCTGAAGGACCTGCTCTGATACCAATTGTTGGAAATAATACTGAGAGGGGGGGTGAATCAGTATTATCAGATCAATCAAACTTTTTCAATGCTCAGAAACATATACGCTACTTCAGTTAGGTGAACCAGCGTGTACACGCTACTATGACTAAATAAAACAGCGTATAAGAAGAAAACTCATAATTTAGTTAGCTTATTCTTCAGTTAAGTTCATCAGGACATTATTCACCACATTAATAGTAAACAGGTGCAGTATAACAGAACAGATCAAAAGCCACACACATGAACACCAAGATGTAAGGCGGAAACCCAATGTGGGTGAAAACCACCTGCTGCAAGTTGTCTCTATCTTTCTTTAATATGAAACTTCAGTTTACAATCTTTTGTACTGGTGCAGCCTTATACCAGTACGCAGGCTACAACCTGCAGAAGGCTACAACCTTCTCTCGTTCTCCAAACTTCCTTGGAAGGGAGCTCCAACCCCCTTTGCTCTTGTACTAGCCAAGATACTAGTACGTAGGTGCTGACCTACAATCTTCTTTCCTTCAGGTACCACCTTTCATACATTTTCAGACTGGATATTCCTGAAGCACAACATTACAATCTGTGGACCCCAATTCATTCAATTTTCACAACAGATCATTGAAGCATAAAACAACCAAACTTTGAATCACTGAACCACTGAACCCTGTCAATCACCAGTTACCAGAACACAGAGCAGACTACAGAACTCTGCAATAACAGTCAGACCCCCACTGTAAACCCAAAATCAAGCTTCAAAAGATATACGCTACTTCAATGAGCAAAACCCGCGTATACACGCGCTTTTACCGAAGCCAACCTGCGTACAGATCTAAAAATAAACTTTCTCAATTTGCAGCTGTACCAGACATCAGTTAGACTCAGAACATAACATTGCGACAATATGCAGATCTAGAAATACGCATAATCAACCATATCATGATAGTGCATTTCAAACCATTAGATCCCGATCTATCCTTAGATCTAGTCTTCCATCAACCGATGTGATCTCTCCTTGGCTTAGATCAAGCAACCCAGAACCTGCATATCAGATCTCTTTCTCTCTTAGATATTCAAGCCTTGTCGAAAGATGATTTTGCCTAATGATCTTCTTCTCCTTATATAGCCTTAGGCCTTGCTCAATACCAAGAGCCAAAACCATAGTAACACAATACCATCAACTTCAAAACTAGGGATCGACACGCCCGTCGAGACACAATGGTCCGAAATCATAGGCACAACTTCCAAGGACTAACCACCATGGACCAAAGGTACTTTTCCACATACACGCGCTTTTTCTGAATCCAACTAGCGTGTACACGCGACTTGGGCTTAACGAACCTGCGTATATGAACTTCCTTGGCATGCTGTACTAAGATCTGTCTTCTGATTAAGTTGCCATCACCTGTACCAACCTCTGAGCACCTGTACCAACCTCTGAGTGAGTTGCCATCAAGGACAACACTTGAATCATAATGCCAACATATTTAATCCTGCAAATTCTTGTTGCAGAGTTAAAAAATGGTTTATTTGCTTGTCATCCTCAAATACTTGCCAATCATTAACATTGTTTGGAATGGAGGGTCTGTGTTTTACCTCAGCTGTAAAACAATGATGGGGCTCAAAAGGCAATTTGCAGGTACTTGCAAAGGTGGCCAAACTATGAGCGTGCAGATTATGGGTTCTAGGAATTTTAGTGATTTGGAATTCAGAAAAAAAGTTTAGTACCTCAGCAACAACAGACCTATAAGTCCTTAGTCTTTTGTCATTGGTGACAAAGTTTCCCTTCACTTGTTGAATAACTAGATCTGAATCACCCATGATTGAAACCCTGGCAGCTTGTAAGAACTTTACTAACTTGAGGCCTAGTAAAAGAGCTTCATATTCTGCCATGTTATTAGTACATCTGAAGTTCAATCTATAGGCTCTGCCTTCTGCATGACCATTTTCTTTATTGTGTACCCAAACTCCAGCTCCTGCCCCTAACTTGTTGACTGAGCCATCAAATTCAAGGAACCATAGAATATCCTGTTGGGAAGGAGATTTAATGATCTGTTCATGGGCTGGCAATGTGAGTAGAAGTTGTGGTTTTTCCTCTAGCTTGTCTTCTAGGACAGTTTCATCATTTGATTGGGCATGCTTGATATTTTGAACAGCAGCAGTATCTAGTGTTTGATTGACTGTTGTCTCCTGGGTGATAATTTTTTCATTTGAGTCTTCCTCTTGTATGAGTATCTTGGTGTCAACCTCACCTTTTAAGGGAGTTGGGCTGTTATTGAAGAGAATGTATGAGTCTATGTCTGAATGGACAACATATATGGGAAAGTTTTGAGGCTTTTCTTCACTGCTGACCATGTATTTCATGAGTGTCTCTCTGTACAGTCTTTTTGGTTGCCCAAAAACAGAGATGGTGGCATATGACATGTCTAATTGTAGGGAACCTTGGAGTTTAGCTCCCCAAGATCTTGATAACAGCATCCCATACTTAGGTGGAATATCAGCAACTACCACATCCATTAGGATTATCTTGTTTGGGTATTGAACCAGAGACACACATAAATCTTTTATGAGACCTAGACACTTGACTTGGCTGGAGTCAAAGGAAAAGAGGTCCTTGTATGGTCTTGTTATGTCTAGATTCAATCTCTCCATGACTGCTTTTGGCATGAGATTGTGAGAGGCACCTGAGTCAAACATTGCATTATGTAATATTTTATCATGAATATGTAAACTGACATAGAAAGGTAATACCCCTGTGACTACCGTTTTTCCATCCACTTCTGGGCCGAACAGTAATTCTGGGGTGTCATCCAGCACATTGACATCATCTTTGTTGCTAGTGAGTTGAAGGGACTTCTTGATCTGTAGTTTATAGATGTCATGCTGGGTTAGTTCTAAGAGAGGAATATCTATCTTTATTTTGCCAATTTCAGTTTCTAAGTCAAAGGGTTTTTCAGATTGGGTCTTGGAGTTATGGATAACAGTCCTTTCCTTGTTCATTAAATCTTCTTCTTGATTTTTATCTTGACTTTGGGACTTGCCTCTTTTACTCCCCTCTTGGGGAGTAACCTTTAAATTAGGTTGAGAAGGTGGAGTGGCCATAGGCTGCTGTTTTAAGGACAGTGGTTCAGTGATCTCTTCAATAATCACTTCTTCTGCAGGTGAATTTATTTTGTCATTAGGCTCTGTGACTATGACTCTTTCAAGCTGCTGATTATCCTTTATCTTTTCAGGCTGGTTTACATTTACAGTTCTGCTTCTCAGCTTGTATTGTTTATGGACTTCATAGACAGCAGTTTCATAGCCTTGTTTAAAGTCAAAGGATTCACCTGATTTAGTTTGGAACAGTTTGATTTCATCATCCTCATGATCTTCTTGTGTTAAGAAAACTTGACTTTCACCATCTAGACCCATTAAATTAATCTCAGGATCTTCATTGGGCTCTGTTGATGTGGAAGTTTATGCATAATTTTCTTGGAAAGGGGGTCTTATGTCTTGGTCAGCACTGGCCTTGCCAACATTTGGGTTTTGAGTTCTCCTGAAATTTGGATTCCTAGGAGGGTTGTTTTGTGGTGCTTCCCATGATGACTTCCTTTCAACCGATTCCACTCTATCACCTAATCTTTTCATTCCATTGAGTATTGCATCCAGCTTCTGATCAAAGGCAGAGGGTTCCTCTTTGAAAACAGTCCTCTTTTCCAACCTTGCCCTGTTTCTTTTGGCAATTAGGTTGGCTTCCACTGTGACAGCAACCCTTTGGGCCTCTGCAAGGGATTGATGATCTCTTTCCTTCAAATGATAGGCCATGTTAGGGTCAAAACCATCAGGGAATTTGTACAAGGCTAAATCAGGAGGAGATCTTAAATTTTGTGGAATCGCGTTATATGCATTGTTAAATCTTGCACAATACTCCAAAACAGTCTCTTGGGGACCTCTTTTGATAGTGTCATATTCCCCAAGTATGTGCAGAGGATCTTTCTTCTTCTCCCACCTACTAGTAAAGGCTTGATACAGTTCATCAGGAGTTGTAATGTAATTTGCATTCAGGGATCTAAACCAAGTTCTTACATCCCCAGTTAGGCTTTGAACAAACATCCTCATTCTGACACTGTCATCATCTATTTCATAGGTCTCAAAATGGTCTTGCATCCTCTTAGCATGCTGGACAGCTGTCAGAGGGCCGTTGGAGTCAAAATATGAGATTTTGGTTTGGTAATCTTGGGGTAGAGCTGCAGCATTAGCTGGTATCTGCAAGGGTGCATATCTGTTAGCCATATTTACAGGGTTTAGAGGATTAACAGGGGCAGCTGGGATAATAGGAACAGTGGGTACCACAGGGGTGACAAGTAGGGGTGAATCTAGAGTGTTGGTCAAGGGGATATGTGCAGTGGATGAAGACGTGAGAGGAGGACTCTGAGATGTGGATGGTGAAGGGGAATTAGGGGTAGACCGGAAGAGGACCTTGCATGGGGTAGAGATAAGGCTGGGATGACCTGAATCTGAGGTTAAATCAGCAGGCTGCTCCTGCCTTTGCTGGCTCCTAATGTTTCTAGGGATGGTATTTGGATTATCAACAATGATGGGTGGATTAGGCTCAGGATTTGCCCTAGTATGCCGTGGATTTTTCTTGGGAGCCAGCTTCCAACTGTTTTTAGGATTTTGTAGGAAGTTTTTATATTTGCAAGGACTGGATAAATATTTTTGGAATGGCTATATATATTTCAAAGCTGAGATGAAGATTCACTGAAAGAGCTCTTCCCTTAGACTATCAATGTGACACAGAAACAGTTTTGAAGGCCTCCTGACTTGTTTCAGGCTTGATTTCAGGCTTTGAGGGATGTATAGAAATTGGAAAATCCTAAGAAGTCCCCAGCGGAGTCGCCAATTATGTTAACACCCAGGTTGTTCCCTATGACTCCCAAGGGAATACGGCCGGGGTAACCACTAACCAATCTTTGGATTACGGTTTCTAGCCAAACTGTAACCAGAGAGGGCTCTCTCTTTACGATTTGTCTCTGTTTTGATAGTGTTTTTAGGCTAGCTATAAATTCAGGTTTGTTTAAGGTTTTGGTTGGATGATAATTTTAGTTAAGATACTTATGCAATTTCCAGGTTGTTCTAGTCCATTGGGCAATGGAGTCAGTGGTCCTTTAGATGTTTGATGTGCTGCTGTGATACTTGGTGAGCTCCAGTATTGTAGCAATAATGCTACACTCCTGGGGCTTCCTGTCTCTTAATTTTATCAACCCGGTAGTTCGTACAAACTTGGAAGCGACGGTGCTGTATGCACAAGTACTAGCTCTTGTCGCAGCTGTCACTTGGTCAGCTGGCACAAGTCCGCTAGGGCTCAAGCCAACTTCTATAGGCTCTCAGAAGAAGCTTGTTAAATGATGGATGAAAGCTAGCTTAAAGAAGACTAATCTACTTGGCAAAAATGAACTGAAAGCAAATCAAAACATGGAAACCCTAGGAAACCCTAATTTAACTAGTCTAACCTCTATGATGCAAAGAGTGTGAAGGAAACTTCTACCAATGATGCCATTACTTCTAATAAGTGAAAATGCATGAATCTAATCTACTTGCATCTTAAAAGACACGTTTTTATATTTTTTCTTTAAGTGGATGGAGTGATTGTGATTTTGTGCTTATTAGGGTTTGGTTGTGCAGATGTGATGCGGAAGGAAGGAAAGCTTGGGAAAGGTTGGGGAGGCTAGGAGAGGTTCCCAGAGATCCTTAGCATCAGTCCACAGAGGTTCCTCATGTTCAGAAGCTCAGCAACCGAGTGAGTGGCCTCCTACAGGATGTCTGCAGGGGATTCTACAGGAAATGTAGGGGTTTCTACAGGATGTGCTGTAAGTGGAAGTTTTGGGTGATGGTGAAGGGATGGAATGGTTTGGGTGGATAGGTAGGGTGGAGATGAGACTTGTGATGACTCAAGGGCAGAGAAATAGGACAGAGAATGAGTGCACGAAGTGGTTGGTGGATAGAAGGATGGGATCAACAAAAGGACAAAAGGATGAAGCTACGTGGTAATGAATGAGTTGGAAGGTGAACAACAATGTAAAACTGAGCAAAAGGAATGTGCATGAAGCTGTGATGAAGGTGTATGGTGCAAGAGTGAAGTGCATGGAAAGATCTGTCATAAACGAGACTATGTTGCAGCATGTATAAAGTGAAGAACTACGTATTTTTGTGGTTGGTATAGGCTGCACTCCAATCTCCAAACAGAGATGGCAGTGGAGACTTCCTCAACCTTTTTCCTTGGAGCTCCAATGTATTATCAACCTGCTAATCTAACTAAACAACCGAAAGCAATTCAACCATAAGCTAAACTCATTCAATCTCATAAAACTAACTCAGCAAACCTGTAATTTTGAATTGCATGGTAAAGCAATGAACTAAAGTGCTGAAACAAAAAGAATTTAACATTACAAAACAGAGGAGGTCTATTGCTCTCTTAAAAACTCAGAAGTGGATCAAAAGCTGCCTGTCTTTATTGAATAATCATGAATCTAATGACATGCCAAAACTGGCTTACAAGGAGCAAAAACCGAGCTACAACATGACTAACCAAATTGACTAACTAGCTATCCCCAAATTGACTAACTAGCTACACAAAATGACTACTCACTAGCTAACCAAAATGAGGCCCCAAGCCTTCTTATTTATACAATTTGAGGACCCAACAGTCCTCCTAAAAGTTAGGGACTTGGCTGCCCAAGACTTGTAGTTAACAGCAGTCCAACTTGACTTGCTTGGCTGCCCTTGAGCTGATTGATTCGGTGGCCCTTGAACTCCGAGCTGATGGTGGAGAATTCGAGGTAAGGGCCCATAAATGAGGGGGACACCTTCCTACAAATCCTCTAGCTTGTTCTCCCACGAATTTGGCTGCCAAGTGCTCATTAAGACCTTCAAATTTGTCTCCAAGTTGACCAAAAAGGCTACACAAAGCACCCATTAGACTTGTTGGCATAATGACTAACCAAATTCACTCTATTAACACAAAAATAATCAAAAACATGCAATAAACAAATGAGAATGGTGGACTAAGCCAAATTAGGAGGTTGAATGAGCCCAAATAATTGTGCATTTTTGGGGCTCATCATCACCCCCCTACTGAAAGTGTTGCTCATCCTCTGAGCAACCAATCTCTCTCCTCGTCTTTGATGGCCCCGGTGACTTCCTTGGCTAGCATCTCGGCCGATTTCTCCTTTGGCTTCCCTCATTTCAAACTTCCTGTAGAATAGTTCACTGGCTTCCTGTAGAAACGGTCTCTGTCTTCCTGTAGAAACAGTCTCTGTCTTCCTGTAGAAACAGTCTGCTAACTTCCTGTAGAAACAATTTTCTCTGATTTGCTTGCTTGGCTGGGGGTGCCTTCTCCTTGAACTGTGCTGTGGCTGCCTTGGGTGTGTCCCTACTTGTTTGGCCTTTTTCAGTCTCCTCTGCTCGTGCTTGCAACCGCTTCTCCCTTGGCATTTGTGTTATTTTACCACCCCCTGCTTTGGCCTCAACAGCTTGTCCTTTTCCCTCATTCCTCTGCCTGTTCCTTCTGTGGTGGTCTTTTTGTGTTTGTTACATCATCATTGAGACCCTCACTGTTGCTTCTTTATCATATCCATGAAGTCTACCTGAAGGTTAGATCTCCATGTGTGTCTAAATTGTGATTGCAACCGTGGAATTCAAATACCCATTGAGAGATATCAATTTGCAGTTCACACTGAGGTATGCAAGCCAATATAAACTGTATGTTGAGCTCCTTGATCATAGGACAGATCCTGCAACTGCATCTCTTTGATCTCCATCAAGTGGAGTCCAGCATTGCAAATTCGAACAATGTTAAGTGCACCAAATCCAGATGACCCTCTTTTCTGAAAATATTGCAAAACACTGGAAGACAAATGAAATTGAGGCTGTGGAAACATCAAAAGAATGGATAAGGCTGTATGCAAGTGGGGCTTGACATTCTACATCGATTCATTCAATAATACTGTTCTAATGTGGTATTTGTGCGAATGAACAGGCCTTGTATGAGTGGTTCTTTTCTTTTTTCTTGCAGCCACTGTTCCTATTTTCACCTTGTAAAACTTGCTGGCGAAACTGTCATTGAACTGGAATGTATCTTTTTCACCTATATCCCTGCCCATAGGTTCTTTACGCAGTACATTTTCCCTTTACACAGGCAAGAGATTGCAAGCACCTTTTCAGATCTGCAGCTAGGATATTTGTTGCCTGTTCAAACAGCATTAGAATACACATCTGATAAGTGGAAACATTAAGTTCACACACAGCCCAGATTTCTGTGGGCAGGTTACAACATGCACCTAGCTGTGTTGGCCATGAACCTGTTGTGAGAACTTGCACGGCCAAAGTAGGCTCTTCGCTGATTTCATTGGATCCTTCCGACGGTTATCATCAACAAACAAAGAAATATATTCTGGTGACATTGTATTCAAATTAATAAAGAATCCCAATGATGAATTCAAAGCATTTTGGAAAGTTTTATCATTGCTAAATGCCATGCTAATAATGTTGTCATACTTATCAAGAAGGTGTTTGCACAAAGCCAACTGAATCTTTCAGCGTTTTCCTTCTGCAGAGCTGTTCTCTGCCTTTCCTGTAGACGACATCCTGTAGAAACGCCTGTAGAGCGTGATTCGGCCTTTGAATGATCTTTGCATGCGGGAGAATTGTTAACAAGCCCAAAAACTTGATGAAGGACGTGAGTTTAACATTTGCAAGTGTAAATGAACAACAGTTAGCAAGTGTACATGAACAACAATTAACGTGAGTCTTCAGCCGAGCGTTCCTTTATTCACTGCGTGATTTGTGGTGAGGTGAGGTGGAAAAACGTGTGCTGGCGCATATGAACTGCTGTGCTATCATGAACTCTTCTATTTGTTAATTAATTGATGCCCTGTGCACTGAAGTTCAACCAATCTACCACTAACTGTGTTTTTCAAATTTTCCATGAACGACCATACACGTATGCTGCGTGATTTTTCCTTGAGCGCTAGAGAACTGGGTGTCGGGTTAAACTTATTCCATTCGTGGCTTAATCTCACCATTTCATTCATTCATGCAGTTTTCAAATTAATTTTATGCAATAGAAGAATGAGATTAGTCACATACCTCGAAGTTTGAATGGTTGTCGTGAGCTGCTATGGCCTGACATTGCTGCATGCATTGGTTTTTCTGATTGCATGTGGCTTGGCTGCTAATCCTTGATTGTTTTCTCCTTGTACAGGTGTCCTCTGGCCGGATCTGAGCTGCATGCCATCGTTTCCATGTTCAATTCTGCCTGTTCAAGCTGCTGCTGCTGCATGGTCACAAAACCAGAACTTCTTTTTGCCATTTCTCCCAAACGGCAAACCGGATTGAGCTGAAACTCGGTGGGCATGTTCCTACCATCATGATGCATCTCCCATAGCAAATTCGTGATCAATGGATGCACGGATTTCGAGAAAAATGGAAAATGGCTGAAGATTTCAGAGCTCGATTTCTCGGAAACCGTGCATCGGAATCGGCTGAAACTGCTTGGGTAGGCTACTATCACCCATGTGCACCTCCCCATGAAACAGGTTTTAAAACGGATGCACGGATATGGAGAAAATGCAAAAATGGCTGATGGTGATGGAGGCTGATTTCTTGGAAACCGTGCGTCGAAATTGCATGAAACTGCTCAAGTATGTTGCCATCGGCCTTGTACAATCCCCCATAAAATGGTTTGTCAAATGGATGCATGGTTCTTGTTATCACAAAACTAGTACTAGGGGCTGCAACCAAGCAAAGCTTCATGTAACTGTTTCAGACCATGCTTTAGATTAGGAATTAGCCTTCCTAACCAGAGAGGGCTCTCTCACAATTCTTGATAAAATACTTCAAATACTAGATGGCTAATTCTTTATTAACTTATGAGAACATAACTGGTTGGGAACACATCAAACTAGCTCATTGGGCTATGGAGTCTATAATATCAAGTAAACAAGGAAAACTTTAATCATCTCATGGAAGCCAAGGCACTAAGCATTACATGTCAAACATAACTCACCAAAACATAGTTTGCTGTATACACAGGAAGTCAGAGCATGTAATCATGAATTCTGAGTGATTGCATACAGCAAGACTATCAATAACATAAAGTATAAGACACCATTCACTACATTTGAACATGACAATCCTTCGAGAATCTTGGGAAGAGAATAACTCTGTTTTACTATTACTGTCAAAAAGGGTCTTCCCATGGCCCAAAACCACACTGTTCTTTTATAAAGTATCCAACCTCTATTATCTCCTAGTTTTCACCATATATAGGAATACATTCCTCTCTCTAGAATGAGTTCGAATCTCCTATTAACTACTCCTATATGCCTTTAACTAACTGCATTAATTACATACATGCTAAACTATAATTACATAAAGTCCTAATCAAACTAAAACAATAATTCTTTTCTCCTCGTAGACTTTGATGCTTTCTTGAATGCTTTGACAGCTGTCCTCCTTCAATTAATCTGATATGGCTGAGCTACAGGTGCAATGGATGCTGATTTAGGATGCTTAAGAGCGCTGATGGCTCATTAATTGACCAGAAGAGATGCTCCTATCTTAACGGTCTCTGTCTCCCAGCACTCTCCGAAAGTGTAGAAGTATGTTCCCAACTCTTTAATAACTTTGAACGCTGCTACCAAATACCATACCATGTTTCCAGATGAGCTGTATTCTGCCTTGATGTACAGGTGTCTCTCCTCTTAACATTCCTGGTCAAACTGTTCATTTTGCATTGAAAACATCACCTACAGCAGTTTCGTAGCGCGCTACGAAACTGCTGTGTGATTTAAAAACACAGTCCTCCTCACTGGTTTTCTGCTAACATTGTGCTACATTTATTAATGATCCCCTCAGCTGAGTCTTTGACCATCATTTTCCAGCACAGAACAAGCAATATATTTGCATGTTGTAGACACATGACCTTGAAGTTTATTCTTCAATTCTCAGGGTATGCATTCTTCCATGGACCTCATCTAACTCTGCAACCAGTAATTCTGCAGCTCTTTTTGATTTTCTAACATCTTCTTCAGCTGATACTATTTTACCTTGCAAGTTTTGAAATGATTTACCGAGCCATTCAATCACCTCCACTGGATCCCCAAACTGAAATTGATGAATAGAATCAATAACATCTAATGCAGTCATCACTCTTTGCATCAAATTCAACCTGAAACCTCGACAGCACTTGTGCATCATGTGAAGGAGTAACAGTGCCCACGACTTCCTCTTGATTAGTTACCTTAAGCATGTTAACTTCTTCAGATAAAACTTTAAACCTATCAACAAGCTTCCTAAGACATTCTTCTAGTTCAGTGGCAAGTAAATTACTAGCATTCTGCACATCTTCAATCTGCTATTGAGCATCAGCCACATCCTAATGAGCTTGATTCAATGCTCTTCCTAGCCACTCAATTCGATCCTCTGGTTCCAGTGATTTTACTGAAGCTGGCATCTCAACACTGTCCAAGACCCCTTCCCATCTTTGAATAAGATGATTCCTTTCCAGTAAAGACTGCTCTAACATATCAGATTGTTCAGCCTCATGCAATGCAGCAGTTTTCGCCTACAGTTCTTGCCAACACATATCTAGCTCATTTGACTTCTCAGTCAATGAATGTTTCAATGCATCACGTTGCTGAACCAATGCCTTGCCTTTAGATACAGCCATGCTAAGCTTTTCTCTCAGAGATGATTTTTTTTTTTCTTTGAGTTCCCTCATTTGTTCCTCCTGTTGAGATATTACTGGATCCACCTCATCAAGTCTCTGACGTAACTGAGACAGTTCCCTCTCTTTGCAATTGAAGGCTTCTCTCAAGGCAACATCCAGAGGCAACTGAGTTTCCTCCTTAGAATCATCATCAGGTCGTGATACCAACTCTTCTACATATCTCTGAAACCTGTCATTTTGTTTCAAGAGATGCTTTGTACTTTCCAATAACCAAATGTACATAACTTTCTAGAGGAGAAATTATTTGCATGTCTGGATCAGCAACAGAGATTTCATCTTGAATAACCTCTTTGATGACAGTAACCAACTTCTCTGACAACAAAGTTTCCTTCTCCACAGAGAGTTCAGCTAGTTGGGAGACCATGTTAGCACGTTTCCCTTCAAATTTATGGTTTCAAACTGTGATCTTCCTTCAATTCTCTTCTGCAACTGTTCAGCAAAATTTATCTAATTCATCAGACATGATATCAAAAGATAAGACAGCGTCTGCATTTTGTCCATCTCCTTCCGTGTCACTAGTCTCTGATGAAATCAACTCATCATTTGTCATAATGGAAACCCGTAACCAAACACCCGCAGAACCATCTCCTCCGCCTTGCCGTCGCCCTCCCTTCTTTCTCGGCAGAAAACGCAAGATATAAACTTTACATCTTCGGAAATCTGAATTCATAGACTTTACGATACCAATCACCAGTATTCATTGCTTTTTCTCTAGCAGATACAGTCACAATACCATTTGTATCAATGTGCTGGTGGAATGACTTTAACTAATACGACCCCTTTTGCGCAATCTGCAGATGGCAATGAAAAACAAATATCAACCAGGTGTCTCTGACTTTCATCGGTGGCAGAGCAAATGAACGAACAGCTAATATCTTCGTTTGCCACATCTCTATCTCGGTGTCATTAATCATGGCGACCCTGTGGCAATCAAAACCTTTATAAAAACCACTTTACATTTGGCATTTAATCACTGCATTGCATAAGAGAAAATTCGAATGCTGATATTGTCAAACAGTTAATGCGCATCCTCCATGCTAGTTCACGGACATGGCAATATATAGCATTCATACGCGCCTTATAATCAAATGCGCAACCCTCAATCTTTGCTCTTTTTTCTCATAAAATGTGCCAGGTCACTATTAATATCAAGAAGCACTGTAACCAGACTCTGTAAGTGCAGGAAGTCTTTTCTGCACTATGGCTAGTTTGGTTTTACAATCATCATCAGCTAACCGAAATGACTGAGTCATTCACTGAATCTTCTCTCCTATTTCCCATCAAGGCTCCTCATGACAATGCCATCAACAACGGGAGACCTTCTATTTGAGTGAGCAATTATTAGACATGAGAGGAGATACCCAGCGTTTGAGGTCACTTTTCTTTCTGGATCACCAAGCTTGTTCACAAGTGTCGAAAGGAGCTTGCGTTATTGTTCAGGTTTATCCTTAAGAAGATCAAACATTGTCTTCAAGGCTTTGTCTTCTAAAAAAGGTAGCGCATCTTTTGAAACATCTTCCAATGCAACGACAAAGCGCTCAAACCTCTGCTTTAAACAATCTTCCCAATACCAAAATAGAAGAAGTGAATTTGCATCCTTTGATTCTGATAGGACATGGAGAGATTGCTGGCCAAAATACTTCAGTTTCCTATCTGGAAGCAAACTGATTAAAAATAATTCCTTCAATGCATCAATACCAACACCTGCATGGCGCTTACCTACCTTAGAGATCACTTATGACAGAAAAATCAATCATCCTCAGATTGAAACACTGAAGTATTCTTATCTGTATCCTTGAACATGGTGTGAACATGAAATTAATCATAAATATTTTTTAATCTTTCAATCCATTGTAGCACCCTGTTTCGTGAAAGAAGTTACAGATGGTGAAAAGACAATTCCAAATGTCAAACACTCTATGATTTCTGGAATTTAATAGATTCTTTGTCTGGAGGATTCAACAGAAAATCTCTTGCAAGTCTACCACATTAGTATGTACATCTTTCACAATCACCCATGAGCCAGAATTCAGAGATACTCCCTTAATGTACTTTGATGCCAATCCCACAATAGCTGTATCATCATAGGGTGCCTCCTTGAACACACTGTCACTGCTCTCATCATCTAATTTTAGTATATGAACCTTCAGCTGAAAAACTGAGCAAATCTTTAATTTCGTAGCGCAGCCAGTGCAAGGTCAGTGCTTTCGCTACGAAATTACTAAAACAGATGGCGCTGCGAAACTGTTAACAAGTCTATGCGCTTCGAAAACACCCTGTGTTTTAGATATGCTAAAAAAATTTGACAACAGGCTTTTTAGTGATAACAGTGGCTCCACTTGGGATAGTGTGCCCTTGTGGTACACTAAGAACATGCAGCTCCAGTGCCTTATAAGCATGACTGTAGGAGAAAGAAAACTATATCTATTGAAAAAGAAAAATGCTCAGTTAACCTTGAGCTTATTTGCAATCACCTACCTACCTACCCTAACCATTTCAACTTCTTTAGCTCAATCAATATGAAACTTCCAATGCAGCCAATCATTAGCCTCATCTGATATTTGATTTCTTTGACTGTCCCGGAATTCAGAGCCATAGTGTGATGACCACTGCCACTGAAATTGTCTCTGACTGTATCGGATTTCAGAGCCAATGTGATATTGTAAAGACCGCTGCCACTGAAATAGTCTCTGATCTTCATAGGAAAACTGAAACACTGGAGAGTAAAACTCTTCCATGTAATCAGCTACGGGATCCCAGTATACATGATCAGCTTGTCCTTCCTTGAAACTTTCCAGCTGTGCAAACTGATCTTCAACCACAGTGTTCAGTTCTTCAGTCGTGAAAGAAAATGGAAGCAGCATAGTCTCCTTGTGTTCAGCCATAAAACATTTCTGAGAATAATAATCATGATCAGGAAAACTGTATGCCTGAATTTGTCCTTCTAAACCTTCAATTTCTTTCTCAATGTCTTTGGCAAATTCATCGAAAAATTTCATCTTATCCTCTGACTTGCAGTCAAAAGATTTCAGATATGAGGACAGGGACAAAGAAAAAGATTCATTTGTTTCCTCTTTATTATGATCATCATTCCATTGTTTGAAACCCTCAACTGAAGGAGAGTTTACTTCCACCTCTAACCTATCTATCCATTCCTCCAAGAACATAAGCCAAAAGTCTGGCAATGACTTAATGGACTTGGCAGGCAAGCATTCAACCCACTGTTTGCATTTCCCTTGGAATGAATCATAAAATAACCTTATGCAAACATCCTCATGTTTAATTCTAAGAAGCTGTGCAAATTCACAAAAATCTGATATATGATCCAAGGTTAAACTCAAATCTTCTCCGTTGTATTTGGGACCATTCCTTAGAAAATATTCATCCTTGGGAAAATGGTTTGGAAAACCATGAATTCCTGAGAAATCTATGCATGCATACCTTGAACAAAGAATGTCAGCTTCTGGGTCTTTCATAACTCCAGTGGAATCACCATGAATATATAAATCTTGAATTCTTCAACAATGGAGTCGCCAAGGTAGTTTTGCAGCCTTGAAAATCATTTGAACTCCTGCTACCTTCAGAAATTCAATCTTAAGCTCCCGGCAGACGCACCAAAATGTTATCACAAAACTAGTACTAGGGGCTGCAACCAAGCAAAGCTTCATGTAACTGTTTCAGACCATGCTTTAGATTAGGAATTAGCCTTCCTAACCAGAGAGGGCTCTCTCACAATTCTTGATAAAATACTTCAAATACTAGATGGCTAATTCTTTATTAACTTATGAGAACATAACTGGTTGGGAACACATCAAACTAGCTCATTGGGCTATGGAGTCTATAATATCAAGTAAACAAGGAAAACTTTAATCATCTCATGGAAGCCAAGGCACTAAGCATTACATGTCAAACATAACTCACCAAAACATAGTTTGCTGTATACACAGGAAGTCAGAGCATGTAATCATGAATTCTGAGTGATTGCATACAGCAAGACTATCAATAACATAAAGTATAAGACACCATTCACTACATTTGAACATGACAATCCTTCGAGAATCTTGGGAAGAGAATAACTCTGTTTTACTATTACTGTCAAAAAGGGTCTTCCCATGGCCCAAAACCACACTGTTCTTTTATAAAGTATCCAACCTCTATTATCTCCTAGTTTTCACCATATATAGGAATACATTCCTCTCTCTAGAATGAGTTCGAATCTCCTATTAACTACTCCTATATGCCTTTAACTAACTGCATTAATTACATACATGCTAAACTATAATTACATAAAGTCCTAATCAAACTAAAACAATAATTCTTTTCTCCTCGTAGACTTTGATGCTTTCTTGAATGCTTTGACAGCTGTCCTCCTTCAATTAATCTGATATGGCTGAGCTACAGGTGCAATGGATGCTGATTTAGGATGCTTAAGAGCGCTGATGGCTCATTAATTGACCAGAAGAGATGCTCCTATCTTAACGGTCTCTGTCTCCCAGCACTCTCCGAAAGTGTAGAAGTATGTTCCCAACTCTTTAATAACTTTGAACGCTGCTACCAAATACCATACCATGTTTCCAGATGAGCTGTATTCTGCCTTGATGTACAGGTGTCTCTCCTCTTAACATTCCTGGTCAAACTGTTCATTTTGCATTGAAAACATCACCTACAGCAGTTTCGTAGCGCGCTACGAAACTGCTGTGTGATTTAAAAACACAGTCCTCCTCACTGGTTTTCTGCTAACATTGTGCTACATTTATTAATGATCCCCTCAGCTGAGTCTTTGACCATCATTTTCCAGCACAGAACAAGCAATATATTTGCATGTTGTAGACACATGACCTTGAAGTTTATTCTTCAATTCTCAGGGTATGCATTCTTCCATGGACCTCATCTAACTCTGCAACCAGTAATTCTGCAGCTCTTTTTGATTTTCTAACATCTTCTTCAGCTGATACTATTTTACCTTGCAAGTTTTGAAATGATTTACCGAGCCATTCAATCACCTCCACTGGATCCCCAAACTGAAATTGATGAATAGAATCAATAACATCTAATGCAGTCATCACTCTTTGCATCAAATTCAACCTGAAACCTCGACAGCACTTGTGCATCATGTGAAGGAGTAACAGTGCCCACGACTTCCTCTTGATTAGTTACCTTAAGCATGTTAACTTCTTCAGATAAAACTTTAAACCTATCAACAAGCTTCCTAAGACATTCTTCTAGTTCAGTGGCAAGTAAATTACTAGCATTCTGCACATCTTCAATCTGCTATTGAGCATCAGCCACATCCTAATGAGCTTGATTCAATGCTCTTCCTAGCCACTCAATTCGATCCTCTGGTTCCAGTGATTTTACTGAAGCTGGCATCTCAACACTGTCCAAGACCCCTTCCCATCTTTGAATAAGATGATTCCTTTCCAGTAAAGACTGTTCTAACATATCAGATTGTTCAGCCTCATGCAATGCAGCAGTTTTCGCCTACAGTTCTTGCCAACACATATCTAGCTCATTTGACTTCTCAGTCAATGAATGTTTCAATGCATCACGTTGCTGAACCAATGCCTTGCCTTTAGATACAGCCATGCTAAGCTTTTCTCTCAGAGATGATTTTTTTTTCTTTGAGTTCCCTCATTTGTTCCTCCTGTTGAGATATTACTGGATCCACCTCATCAAGTCTCTGACGTAACTGAGACAGTTCCCTCTCTTTGCAATTGAAGGCTTCTCTCAAGGCAACATCCAGAGGCAACTGAGTTTCCTCCTTAGAATCATCATCAGGTCGTGATACCAACTCTTCTACATATCTCTGAAACCTGTCATTTTGTTTCAAGAGATGCTTTGTACTTTCCAATAACCAAATGTACATAACTTTCTAGAGGAGAAATTATTTGCATGTCTGGATCAGCAACAGAGATTTCATCTTGAATAACCTCTTTGATGACAGTAACCAACTTCTCTGACAACAAAGTTTCCTTCTCCACAGAGAGTTCAGCTAGTTGGGAGACCATGTTAGCACGTTTCCCTTCAAATTTATGGTTTCAAACTGTGATCTTCCTTCAATTCTCTTCTGCAACTGTTCAGCAAAATTTATCTAATTCATCAGACATGATATCAAAAGATAAGACAGCGTCTGCATTTTGTCCATCTCCTTCCGTGTCACTAGTCTCTGATGAAATCAACTCATCATTTGTCATAATGGAAACCCGTAACCAAACACCCGCAGAACCATCTCCTCCGCCTTGCCGTCGCCCTCCCTTCTTTCTCGGCAGAAAACGCAAGATATAAACTTTACATCTTCGGAAATCTGAATTCATAGACTTTACGATACCAATCACCAGTATTCATTGCTTTTTCTCTAGCAGATACAGTCACAATACCATTTGTATCAATGTGCTGGTGGAATGACTTTAACTAATACGACCCCTTTTGCGCAATCTGCAGATGGCAATGAAAAACAAATATCAACCAGGTGTCTCTGACTTTCATCGGTGGCAGAGCAAATGAACGAACAGCTAATATCTTCGTTTGCCACATCTCTATCTCGGTGTCATTAATCATGGCGACCCTGTGGCAATCAAAACCTTTATAAAAACCACTTTACATTTGGCATTTAATCACTGCATTGCATAAGAGAAAATTCGAATGCTGATATTGTCAAACAGTTAATGCGCATCCTCCATGCTAGTTCACGGACATGGCAATATATAGCATTCATACGCGCCTTATAATCAAATGCGCAACCCTCAATCTTTGCTCTTTTTTCTCATAAAATGTGCCAGGTCACTATTAATATCAAGAAGCACTGTAACCAGACTCTGTAAGTGCGGGAAGTCTTTTCTGCACTATGGCTAGTTTGGTTTTACAATCATCATCAGCTAACCGAAATGACTGAGTCATTCACTGAATCTTCTCTCCTATTTCCCATCAAGGCTCCTCATGACAATGCCATCAACAACGGGAGACCTTCTATTTGAGTGAGCAATTATTAGACATGAGAGGAGATACCCAGCGTTTGAGGTCACTTTTCTTTCTGGATCACCAAGCTTGTTCACAAGTGTCGAAAGGAGCTTGCGTTATTGTTCAGGTTTATCCTTAAGAAGATCAAACATTGTCTTCAAGGCTTTGTCTTCTAAAAAAGGTAGCGCATCTTTTGAAACATCTTCCAATGCAACGACAAAGCGCTCAAACCTCTGCTTTAAACAATCTTCCCAATACCAAAATAGAAGAAGTGAATTTGCATCCTTTGATTCTGATAGGACATGGAGAGATTGCTGGCCAAAATACTTCAGTTTCCTATCTGGAAGCAAACTGATTAAAAATAATTCCTTCAATGCATCAATACCAACACCTGCATGGCGCTTACCTACCTTAGAGATCACTTATGACAGAAAAATCAATCATCCTCAGATTGAAACACTGAAGTATTCTTATCTGTATCCTTGAACATGGTGTGAACATGAAATTAATCATAAATATTTTTTAATCTTTCAATCCATTGTAGCACCCTGTTTCGTGAAAGAAGTTACAGATGGTGAAAAGACAATTCCAAATGTCAAACACTCTATGATTTCTGGAATTTAATAGATTCTTTGTCTGGAGGATTCAACAGAAAATCTCTTGCAAGTCTACCACATTAGTATGTACATCTTTCACAATCACCCATGAGCCAGAATTCAGAGATACTCCCTTAATGTACTTTGATGCCAATCCCACAATAGCTGTATCATCATAGGGTGCCTCCTTGAACACACTGTCACTGCTCTCATCATCTAATTTTAGTATATGAACCTTCAGCTGAAAAACTGAGCAAATCTTTAATTTCGTAGCGCAGCCAGTGCAAGGTCAGTGCTTTCGCTACGAAATTACTAAAACAGATGGCGCTGCGAAACTGTTAACAAGTCTATGCGCTTCGAAAACACCCTGTGTTTTAGATATGCTAAAAAAATTTGACAACAGGCTTTTTAGTGATAACAGTTCTCACGTTATGGCAAAAACAAATTCTGCTCTATGTGTTTTTGCTTCAAAGTACTTTGCATGTGCTTGCATGGGATGACAAAATGAATTTTGGCTGTGATGCAGGTATGGAGATGATGGAGGAGGAGTTGGAAAATTGCAGGAGGACTTCTGAACCTTTGAGGAAGCTACCATGTTCGCCAAACCACTTTTTGAAATCCATGGCTAGTTTCCCTCAATTTCTACAGGAAGTTCCTGTAGAAGCACAATGAGAAGCACAATGAGGTGGACGAATGATGGAGAAAGGCAAGGGATGGACACACAAGTGCTTGTAGGCCTAATCAACAGATTCCCACCATTAGATTCACTTTTGAGATTGAATTTGGCTCGTCCAAAGGTTCTACAGGATGTTTCCTGTAGAAATACAGAGCTTCCTGTAGAAAACACAGTTTTGAGGAAAGAAGCATAATGACATGAAAAAATGATGGAAAAGGGGTGAGGAGTGGAAACATGGATGAGTGTAGGCCTCATGGACATATTCCAAGCCTTCAGGTCCTCTTTGGAGATCAATTTGGCTTTTTTGTAAGCTTCCTGTAGAAGATACGAAACTTCCTGTAGAAGGCACAAAAACTCCTTTGACCTTGATCTGAGTGCTCCTCCTGCCATGAAACATCCTTCTTGCAACCTGAAATGTCATTGCTGCAACATAAA
This sequence comes from Pinus tabuliformis, assembly GCA_031772625.1. Classification (NCBI taxonomy): domain Eukaryota; kingdom Viridiplantae; phylum Streptophyta; class Pinopsida; order Pinales; family Pinaceae; genus Pinus; species Pinus tabuliformis. The sequence continues at coordinate 243,269,894 of CM062815.1, forward strand.
ATTATTCAATGATGATTAGCTTTATTTTTCTTTTTCTTTTTTCTCTTTTTTTTTTGAAAAACAACTAGGGCGCCTCATGGAGGTTTTCACCCTAATTGCCTGCCTTGGGCGCCTCCAAGGGAGGTTTTCACCCAAAGATCTTTTTCTCTTTTATTTTCTTTTCTTTCCAACCCATTGACCGCCTCATGGAGGTTTTCAATCAATGAGCCAATCTAAGGCACCTCCGAGGGGGTTTTCACCTTAGATTTTTATTTTTCTCTTATTTTCATTTTTTCATTTCTTTATTTTTCCTTTTTTTTCATTTTTTCTACCCTACCCTACTTGAAAAACAAAATCATTTTCAAGTATAAGAATACTTCCAATGGAGCCATGTGCACATCGAGATTAGAGAAAAAATGATGTGAAGGCTCGAAATGCATGCTTGGACAACTATCCAACTTTCAGAGACAAAATGATCTGACTTTGGGAGTACAAAACATAGCTGAGGAGGAGAGTGCTGCTGCAACTTAGTGACCTTCTGAAACCATATCTCAATATAGCTTTGATATCCTTGGTTCTCTTGCTGATCTGGATCATTCTTCATGTCACCTTCTAACATGACTTTCTGATCTTCCTCTTTTTGCTGATCTTTCTCTTGAATACATGGAAGATTTGATGGTAACCATGAGGGATCTTTCTTTATCTCTGATTCTGATGTCTTCTCTTCATTAAGTGCAGCCCATGGTTCTTTGATCTCCTCTTTGGAATCTTCTTTTGCTTTTGGTCCTTCAATGTTGTCAATAGATTCCCTCCTTTGCAACACTCTTCCTGAGCTTTGGTGAACATCATTGAGCTCACGAGGAATCCTTTGCACATGTTGTGCCTCAGATTTGCAATTGGGTTGAGCTGCTCCATTGCATGGTTTTGGAAATGGAGGTACGGGTAGCTGAGTGGAGGTGTGAAATTGAGATGGAGATGGATAGCATTGTGGTTGGGTAGGCATTTGGGGTTGCCTTGGTGGAGGAGGAGGCGATGGTTGTGGATGAGCAGGTGGTGGAGGAAAATGAGTGGGATGAGAGTTGTACTGGGGCCTCCACTCCTGATAAGGTGCATTCCACTGAGGCTGTGGCTGAGCATAAGAGTGAAATGAATGAGCAACTGGTTGGGCATAATATGGATCTGTGAAGGAACAAGGAGGATATGACCAAGGAGGAGGTGTAGACCAGGAAGGATGAGCAGGGGGACCCCAAGAAGGCATGAAGGTGGCTTGGTAAGGGTCATAATAGGTCTCGGGTGTCCCTTGTAGTTCCTGCTGGTAGGGGACGGGTCCATGTGGCCTCCTTTGGTTCATATAACAGAGTGATTCAGTGGCTTCCTTGGCTCTTTGATATGTAGCTTTGATTCTGGGCAAGGAAGGGCACTGATCTGTAGGATGGTATTCTTCACAGATGAAACACACTTCTAGAGAGTGCATTGGACATTCGTTCCAAGGATGCTTTCTAGTGCACCTAGGACAAAAAATGGCCAAAGCCCTCTTGGCTTCTTCTTGCTTCTTTTGGATCCGCAAGGTATCCAGTTGCATGGCAAGAAACTGCCTCATATCACTCTTGAAACCTTCGATCTGATTTTCAAATTCATCTTTGGACAAGGGACTGCTCCAATCATTTCTGCTTGTAGCCATTTGCTTCAGAGGAATGTTTCTTTCTTCCTCTCCCCTAGAGGTTCTTCAGATATGTCTTGATGTCCACCCAGGGGTTCTTTCATCACAGCCATCGAAGAAGAACGTTGGCTGTGTGAAGCAGTGGGGGGGTTGTGCAATCATTTTTCTAACTTATCTCTACTCCTACAAAGCATGAAATGAAATCTTTTTGGTTGATTTTTTTTTTTTTTTTTTTCTACTTCTACTTGCAAAACTAAAATAGATTGAACTGCAACTAACTATCTTGCTGAAATGAAAATGCGGAATTGAAATGAAAGCAGGAAAGGACTAATCTATTTTGCTCAAATGAAATTGCAGGAATGAAATGCTAGGCTACGCTTGCGAAATTGAAAGGCTAATCTACGCTTGCAGAAATGAAATTGCGGAATTGAAATGCTAATCTATGAAAGCAAGAAATATTAATCTAGGAAAGCAGGAAATATTAATCTAGGAAAGCAGGAAATATTAATCTAGGAAAGCAGGAAATGCTAATCTATGAAAGTAGGAAATACTAAGCTAGGAAAGCAAGAAATACTAAGCTACTTTTGCAGAATGGAAATGAAATAAACTACTGAGCAGAAGTAAGAGTACGAAAGTAGAAGAAGAGCAACAATTACTAATACTCTGACGCTTCCCCGACAACGTCGCCAAAAAGATGGTGAGCTCCAGTATTGTAGCAATAATGCTACACTCCTGGGGCTTCCTGTCTCTTAATTTTATCAACCCGGTAGTTCGTACAAACTTGGAAGTGACGGTGCTGTATGCACAAGTACTAGCTCTTGTCACAGCTGTCACTTGGTCAGCTGGCACAAGTCCGCTAGGGCTCAAGCCAACTTCTATAGGCTCTCAGAAGAAGCTTGTTAAATGATGGATGAAAGCTAGCTTAAAGAAGACTAATCTACTTGGCAAAAATGAACTGAAAGCAAATCAAAACATGGAAACCCTAGGAAACCCTAATTTAACTAGTCTAACCTCTATGATGCAAAGAGTGTGAAGGAAACTTCTACCAATGATGCCATTACTTCTAATAAGTGAAAATGCATGAATCTAATCTACTTGCATCTTAAAAGACATGTTTTTATATTTTTTCTTTAAGTGGATGGAGTGATTGTGATTTTGTGCTTATTAGGGTTTGGTTGTGCAGATGTGATGCGGAAGGAAGGAAAGCTTGGGAAAGGTTGGGGAGGCTAGGAGAGGTTCCCAGAGATCCTTAGCATCAGTCCACAGAGGTTCCTCACGTTCAGAAGCTCAGCAACCGAGTGAGTGGCCTCCTACAGGATGTCTGCAGGGGATTCTACAGGAAATGCAGGGGTTTCTACAGGATGTGCTGTAAGTGGAAGTTTTGGGTGATGGTGAAGGGATGGAATGGTTTGGGTGGATAGGTAGGGTGGAGATGAGACTTGTGATGACTCAAGGGCAGAGAAATAGGACAGAGAATGAGTGCACGAAGTGGTTGGTGGATAGAAGGATGGGATCAACAAAAGGACAAAAGGATGAAGCTACGTGGTAATGAATGAGTTGGAAGGTGAACAACAATGTAAAACCTATGAACAACAATGTAAAACCGAGCAAAAGGAATGTGCATGAAGCTGTGATGAAGGTGTATGGTGCAAGAGTGAAGTGCATGGAAAGATCTATCATAAACGAGACTATGTTGCAGCATGTATAAAGTGAAGAACTACATATTTTTGTGGTTGGTATAGGCTGCACTCCAATCTCCAAACAGAGATGGCAGTGGAGACTTCCTCAACCTTTTTCCTTGGAGCTCCAATGTATTATCAACCTGCTAATCTAACTAAACAACCGAAAGCAATTCAACCATAAGCTAAACTCATTCAATCTCATAAAACTAACTCAACAAACCTGTAATTTTGAATTGCATGGTAAAGCAATGAACTAAAGTGCTGAAACAAAAAGAATTTAACATTACAAAACAGAGGAGGTCTATTGCTCTCTTAAAAACTCAGAAGTGGATCAAAAGCTGCCTGTCTTTATTGAATAATCATGAATCTAATGACATGCCAAAACTGGCTTACAAGGAGCAAAAACCGAGCTACAACATGACTAACCAAATTGACTAACTAGCTATCCCCAAATTGACTAACTAGCTACACAAAATGACTACTCACTAGCTAACCAAAATGAGGCCCCAAGCCTTCTTATTTATACAATTTGAGGACCCAACAGTCCTCCTAAAAGTTAGGGACTTGGCTGCCCAAGACTTGTAGTTAACAGCAGTCCAACTTGACTTGCTTGGCTGCCCTTGAGCTGATTGATTCGGTGGCCCTTGAACTCCGAGCTGATGGTGGAGAATTCGAGGTAAGGGCCCATAAATGAGGGGGACACCTTCCTACAAATCCTCTAGCTTGTTCTCCCACGAATTTGGCTGCCAAGTGCTCATTAAGACCTTCAAATTTGTCTCCAAGTTGACCAAAAAGGCTACACAAAGCACCCATTAGACTTGTTGGCATAATGACTAACCAAATTCACTCTATTAACACAAAAATAATCAAAAACATGCAATAAACAAATGAGAATGGTGGACTAAGCCAAATTAGGAGGTTGAATGAGCCCAAATAATTGTGCATTTTTGGGGCTCATCAATACTGTAGTGATGCTGCAGAGCCAGATTAGTGTCTGAGAAACAACGTTTGTAATAGTGATTGAACGGAGTGTATCCAGTTAGTGCAAGGCAATTAAGAATCTTACAGGAAACTGTTGGAGTGAGACAATGAGAATATTGACCCAGGAGCATTTAAGAATTTCTAGGTGATATTCATACATATAGAATTAACAGACACATGAGCAGTTAAGAATTCATGTACATATTTAACCCTGAAAACAAACATTTACAGCAGCAAAAATTGAGCACAAGGTGTAATAAAACAAATCTTGTACTATTCTTTTTCTTCACTGCTAGCTTAATGTGAGATAAGTATGATTTGATAAACATAAGAAAACAAGAACAAAGTTTTGAAGAAAACTTGTTATTTCGTCAGACAGCACAGGAATTCTGCATCAACACATGGAGCATCCTCCAGACATCAAATAATTTCAGGAAATCACTGAGGTCATCCAGCCCTTTGTATTAGATAATTCTGAAAGTGTACAATACAAGTCTCATAGAGAAAATTACCAACCCCTTATGAGTTACTCAAGGGAGTTTATATACAAAATTTTACATCAAAAATATCAATGAATGAGTTAATATCTCATTTATGATATGCTGATCTCCGGAATGCAGTAGCTGAAGGAGTGAATGCTGCTGTAACTCCTTAATGCTTCAGCTGTCAAAATAGTCAGAAGATATTTCGGACTTTATGGCTTGTTAGAGTCGGTTGGAGATGCGCTGTTCAAACTTGGCTAGTTGTTGTTGTCAGTGTGATGAGTCACTTTTTAGCTGCTTTAACTGCTGACACTTGTCATGTTGCTTGTCTTGCAGTGACCTGGAGCTGGCAGTGGCCGAATGACTGAAGCTATCGTGGCAAAATCTGAAGCATGAATTGCCACCAATCCTCCTTAGGCATTTGATGTCTGCGCATCTTTATCAATGTTTCCTCGGCCTCTGTATGTCTATAAATATTGGGAGGTGTTTCAAATAGGTGATTTATTTCATTCTCAATGAAGAACAGGCTTTCAAGTTTGTCATACAAGCTCTGTCCTGTGGGAGGCCCTGTTTGTTCAGATGAACTGCCAGATGCACTAATCTGATTTTCAATAGTGCTTGCCATTCTGTTGGCCATTTGATCTGGAGAGATCAGTTTTCCTGCACCACTAAGTAAGCTGGGCAGGCCTTTTGCTTGCAACACTCCCATTTTAACTTTGTATTCCTCCACATCTGCTTGCATCTCATAGAACTTCCTCTCCACTGTTTGTATATAGTTCCTGAGAGTTAGTGCCTTCTTGGCAGAGAGGACAGCCTCTGTTCTGTTGGGAATGCCTATGGCTGCCAATTCCTCCTTCTCGTGCCTGTTCAGGAAATCTATCATTCTGTTTGCCTGCTCTGCTCTGTTCCCTAGCACTGTCTTGGCCTTCTGAATTTCTGTTTGAGCTTGGCCCATTAAATCCATCTGCTCATGCATTATTTTTATTGACCTCCATTGCTGTTTGATGGATTGGCCAATTTTGGCCCATAAGATTCTCTTTATGTCGGCCATAGCAGTCTCCAAATTCAACTCTTTCTCTAAGGCCTTTATTTTTTCCTTTTGGGCCTTTATTTCTCTGCCCTGTTCTGCCACAGCCACTTTGGATTTGTCATACTTGGCATCCAGTTCTGCCAACTTCTCCTTGGCTTTCTTTATTTCATCTGCCTGGATCTCCATTGCTTTGACTGCCTTGGTCAATTCCTCAACACTTGGGCTGGCATCTGGAGCTGCTGCTGTTGTTGCTGCTTCTGTTGTGGGGGCCACTGCTGTCCCTGATGTTGTTGCTGTTGTTGAAGTAGTTGGAGGAGCTTGGGAAGTGGACTCTGCCTGTTTGTCTTGTAGTGCTCCTTCCAGCTCTTTCTCCAATTCCCTGATCCTCTGGTCTTGCTGCATAAGGAGGTCTAGTTGGTCCTCAGCCTATTTTTGATTTTGAAGTTCTGCTGTTTGAGGATGCTCTGTGGGCTACAGCTTTAACCTCTTCTTCAATGCATTGAGGTCATCATCTTTCTTCTTCATGAGGGCCTTCACGCCCATTGGATCACTAGGGTCATGTCCTAGATCAATAATGATCTCCTCAAGAGACTTTATTCTATTGTCTTTGGCCTGAGAGGACATTCTCTCAAAATCCAACTGGGTGTTGGTGTTTTTGAGGGACTCTTTCAGCTCATGGGCCATGGTGGCCTTCTCCACCAAGGTTGCATAGACCATCTCCCCAGCTTGCTTGTGGAGTTCAATCTAGTCCATGGGATGTATATCTCTGGCTAGGACCTCCACCCTTGTCTTTACAAAATCTGCAGCTGTCTTAGGCTGCGGCCCTTTGGGCTTAAAGTGGCTAAATATCATTTTTTCTTCTTTAATGTCATATACAGACATTAATCTCTCTTGCTGGGCTGGTGTAGCATCTATAAATTGCTTGTAGACCTCAGCCCTTAGCAGCTCATTCTGAGCCTTAATTTCTTTGAAAGAAGCCTTGGTGCTCTTAGGCTTCTTGGTCTGCTGGGAAGAGGAGGACACTTCCAAACCGAGCTGTAAAATTTGCTCCTGCTGAAAGGAGCTTGTACCTGTATGTTGACTGCCCTCCCTGTCTTTTCTTGCACTGTCCAAGACATCTTCAGTAATGTCTTCTACCTCTGGGGAGTCTGCTCTTTGCCTCTTGGCTTCTGGCTGGTGGGAGGATCCACTAAGGGGAGTGGACTCTTCTCTATCTCTTTTTGTACCCCTTTCCTCATGTGCCGGGGTCTGCAAAATTGGAGCAGTTATTGGCTCAGTTTGTGGGGGTGGAATTTGCAGTGCTGGAGTTGCTGGCAGCCCAGTTTGTGGTAGGACAGTTTGCCCTTGCTGCTGCTCTGTTACAGGGGCAAACTTTTCCTTCACTGCTTCCTCCTCTGCACCCATTATGCCTTTGCCTTTGTCTGTGACCGGTGCTGATGTAGGGGGTGCCTGTGGTGTAGTCCTTGTGACCGAGGTCCCTTCTCCCACTGAATAAGGCGGTCTGAAAGGTACCTGCTGCACATAGTCTAGGTCAATAGTTTTTTCAAGCTCCCTCCTACTTTTAAGCATTGTCTCTTCCTCAGTTAGATTTTCAACTAAAGTATCCATCTGCCATTCTTGCAGGTTGGCATATTTTTCAATGTGAGGGTACTGGCAATGCTTAATGCCCATAAGCCTATACTTGTTTCTCCTAGTAGTGATGAAACCTTCAGGGTCATAATGGACCCACCGGAAACTATAGGACAGCTTGTATTTATCCTTAAGGATTAGGTCTGCATCTTCCCACCCTTCTTTCTTGTTCATGATGAAGGGGCCCAACTGGTATTTAAACTTGAGGTGGGCCTTCTTTTTGGCACTGTGGAAATGGGTGAGGTCGGACTGAATCAACTGCCTGTAATACTCCAAGGCAAATAACCTCATAGGCACATATTTTGGGAGCCTGTATGGACAGAGCTCACAGCCATAGACCCTGATGACAGTATGGTTCTCATATAGGTACCAGTCACCTATTTTATATTTTTTGGAAAGCTACAGAGCAAGAGACTGGGACCTCATCAACAGGCAAGAGACTGGGTATACAAATTGGTCAACAAATTCACAGTAGGTATAGGGTGAATTTGTGACTTTGTGATAGACAAAGGTCCAGAAGATGACAGATCTTCTTTCCCCTCTGTGATCCAGCCTTCTGATGTAGCATGGGAAGGCTTCAGAATGATAGTACACGAATAGGTGGTAAATATAGGCCGAGTACTTGAAGACCCCCTGTCTGTCCACTCTGCTCAACTAATCATGAATCTTGTTAGCTATGAACTTAGCAAAATTATATTTGCGGGCAGGGGGTTTGTGTGGGCTGTAAGCAGACAGCAATACCAACATTGTCTTATCCACATACTCACTATTTTTATATCCCAACACATAGGCAATGATGTCCAGTAAAAGCATGCCTACATCATTGAAATGGACATCCAGGTAGGGAGGTGGCCCTGTAGGCTGGCACTCAGGTCTCATGAATGTCCTGGTGACCTTTTGAATCTCCTCACTGGTCATCTTTTCACCAGTCTCCAGCAAATAATTCATGGAAAACGAGATCAGCAACTCTGTCTGATCAAAATGTAACATTTTGTTGATGGACTCAGCATTTATGTAGAAAAGGATCCTCCCAGATGGGGTGCTAATAGCTCTGTGCTGCACATCATAGTTTTCAGCACATAGGTGAATGATTTCAGGGAATACATTTACAGCTGGGAGACAGTAATATGGTAGGTTTGACTCCCATATCCCATGTGTACCATGACCATCCTTATAATCCTCTCTTAGTTGAGTGAAGGTCTGCAAGAAGTCTCTGCTACCCTCAAAATCTTCAATAAGATAATCCTTGTCAGCAAATGCCAGGGCCTCCAGCTCTTTATTTGGTGGATTTAATGGAGCCACACTAAGGGATGAGGATGCAGAAGCAGCCATTGTGACACTTGATTTTGAAATAAGGTGATGGTAATGGTTTGCAAAGTTCTTTGAGAACTCAGGTAACAGGCCAAATGTAGACCAAGTCTCTTGTGTTTTTCTCAGAGGGGAAATGCAAGTTGGTTTTTGTATTTTGTTGCAAATTCACTGGGACGTGAGTTGCAAAGGATAAGTTGCCGAGTGTATGAGGTTTCCTTTGGTAGAAATTGCAGCTGGCCTGTACTCGGCAAAAGGGAACAATGCCGAGCACCTCGAGGAGAATTTTACAGTTTCTAGCCCGCGAATTGACTGCTTTTATGCTGAATTTGTGGTCCTGGGGGTCAACAGGTCAGCTTAGCTTGTTTTAGGTAGTAGGTGCAGAGTTTATGTGGACCTTTACAGGTGTTTTAATGGCAATTTTACAGAGAAAAGGAATGCATGGGTGAAAAGTAAGCTTTACGGTGAATACCTGGACAAACTAGCTTGAAAGCCTGCGGGCTGGACCGTGAAGGCTTAAGGCAGCTGAATTCTTGACTTGTGGCAGTCTGAAACTTGAATTTGATGGCTGGAGACTAATTTTTGCGGCAGTTGGTTGACAACGGCTACGTCGTTTGTTCGTGAAAATGACCACAAACGGCTAATTTGGTCGTTTATAACGACAAATTTGGACAAAACGTGCAATTGGCGCTTTTCTGCCGATGACGTCATGGTGGGGCCCGGGTACGGAGGTGACGTGGCTGCTGAGGTGTCGGCCAGGGTGTCAGGACACGGTGGCGGGTGGATAAGGTGGCAGGGTTACGTGGAGGGCCACACGGCGCAGGGGCGGCGGAGGGCGCTACGTCAGGATGACGCAAGCATGACACAAGGGGGAGGCGGTAACGGGATGGTGGTAAGCGGGTTCCCCGCACCGCCTTAGTTGATAAGTGGTATTGGGGAGGGGGGCTCCGAACAACCCCAGCGTTTTACACGCGTCCAGGGTACGGCGCCCAAAACCACTTTCCCCGGACGCTAAAGGTCGGCAGGTCGGGGGTTGAAAATGACCGCCCACCGTTAGATCTGGGCGGCAGAGATCGGACGGCTGGCGGGTCCTCCGACGGATTGCGCAGGTTTGGGGGGACCCGCCGGTTTATTTAAATATTCAATTAAATACTTTTGGGCGGAAAACTTTAGGATTGAGGGTTTTCGTGGGTTTTTCGGGGATTTTTGGGTTTTTCAAGGGTTTTATAAGGGAAAAGGGGTTTTTTAGGAGTGGGTTTAGCAGGGGGAAAGGGGTTTTCTATGTTTTTTGAGCATAGGGGAGGTGAGGGCTTAGGGGAAGGTTGTTACTCATAACCAGAGGTTAGAGCAGCCCCAGGACAGGGTTGACCATAGTCCCAGGTGGACTAAAGTCTCCCTTTAGACAGACATATTTAGCTATAATGCTAAGAGGAGGATATTTATAGAATGCTTGGGGGTTTATACACCATGGTGTTATAATACTTAGGGAAAGGGTAATATGGGGGTTTATATAATAGAGTTAGGGGTTAATATGGATGAAAGAAGTGGATTAGGGGAGACAAAGCTAAGTTTATTTGAGAAACACTTAGCTTAGGGAGTAGATCAAAATGAAAAGATTTTTACACAAGAAATGTGGCTTTTAAAGGGACAAGAACCACCATAAAACCTTAGATTTTTCATCAATCTCCATGGATGAAGGGATGTTAGTAATAAAAGTGGAAGGGGAAATTGGGGAGTTAGACATGCTCCTTTGCCTTGCTTTTCTTATCTTTGACCAGCAAGATTCAATCTGAAATGAATACCACTTCTGCAACCCCATCTACTTACCCAGCTACTTTGTCTAGCATTTTTTGTTTCTTCTTGGAGGGTGCACTTAGGCTTGCAAACCCTTACTTGCCTTTTCTTTTCTTTGGCTTTTTCTTTTGTTTTTTCTATCTACTTCTACCCTTATTTCTTCGAAGGTCCCAGATTAAGCTGTTGGGAGCCTTTCTTCTCTACCTAAACTACTTGTCTGCCAAGATTAAACAGTTTGGACAAACTTCTTTTCTCTATTCTACAACTGAAAATTGAAAACATGACATGATCCAGATTAGACTGTTGGACCACCCATCAAAATTTGAGTCCATACCAAGCTATAAGCACAGATTGTATTCTTATGGAAATATGTGATCTTTGCATCATCAAAGCAGAGCATATTTGGACCTTTTAAGTGCCAATCATGAAATATGAAACCTATTGGTATAGGTAGCTAACATGTGCAACATAGTTATAATAGAGCTCTCCATAGCTCGACTGGTCGTAGTCCCTTTCAAGTGGGTCTAAGATTTCAACTATTGTGTTCGATTGATGTTGCCATGCATCATGCGACTACACAGACAAAATCCAAACATGTATTGTTCGAGGCTGATAAAGCAACCAAATTTATTGAACGCATCTAACACATCCACGAGCAGGTTCATGACATCTTGGAGAAGTCAAATTCCAAGTACAAGCAACAACATGATCAACATCGGGTGTCACACAAGTTTCAGATGGGCGAAAAAGTTTGGTTGCATTTGCAGAAAGAACATGTTACTAGAGCCCATCAGAAGCTCAAATCACTCTAATATGGTCCTTACACCATTACAAAGGATATGGGAGATAATGCTTTTGAGTTTCAAAATTCCCCCATTCCTTGGCCCGCACCCAGTGTTCAATGTGGATCGCCCTCGACCATACTTCCCACCATTACTGGAGACATCAGACATTGCAGAACAACTCACATCAATAGAGTTAAACCCAGACTGCATGAAACATGCCACAACTGATTGAATTATGGACACATAGGTCAAGAACACTTGCCAACAGAAGATCCAACTATATCGCGTTGTCAAAGCTGGCCAACTCCTGAACCAAGGCAAGTGGCTCGGCAGGGACCAAGTTTAGTAGAAGTTTCCCCATCTCATGAGGCACTCAACGCAATGGGGACCATTGCTTCCTAAGGGGGGAGAATGATCTAGGTGGATTTTGGGGGCCACCTGCCTATTCCACTTGGACCCACACCACTATCTCTTTCAGTGCTTTAGTTTCCTTAATTGTAGCATAGTTTACTATTTTTGGCAGTTTTTTGGGTTTTGAACTTCCAAAGCCGTTTTGAGGCCCTAAACGATTTTTTTTTTGGGAAACCGAGGCCAACATGGGGGTATTGGCCACTCGAAAGTTGTATTCCTTGGATAGATATTTCTAACGAGGTATTGTACGCATCAATCAAAGATCATATGCCAAAGTTACGACCCCAAGAAGTTGATGTACCAATTTACCCAAACGAGGCCCATAGTTTTGGCGCTTCATATCTTAGGGTTAGGTTTTTGGATGTTTAGGGTTTTCATTGTTTCTTAATAATAAATAGGTCTCTGAGCCTCATTGTAACACAATTTAGAGGCATGTAGCCGCCACATCTCTTCTAAGAGATAAACTACCATCGCGTAAGCTAGTCTTATTTCCATTCTGTTTGTAAGAATATTTCAATATTTGATATTGAAATGAAGTGTTATTTCTACTGAATCTTTGTATTTATGGTTATATCTGTAATTTTTTGTGTTCCTATTTAAGTTTAGATCTTTACATCAATGCTTTCAACTATCTTCCGCAAAAAAAATGTTGTAGAAATTGTAGGATTTGCTTGTTAATGAGTATCAATTTCCTTCATCAGCACATGAATCAAATTTTCCCAGTGAATCATCATTATTCTTTATAAAAAAATTTCTTCCAGATATTTTGAATTGTTTCAAAAAACCTTTCCATAGTTCATATGGATTTTTATCACTGTTTACTCGGAGTTGTGCTATGTTCTTGATATAGATTGCTGCCCCAACTGCTTCCCTCCAGAATTTAACCTATAAGTTAGCATGCAACAAAATTTTTCTTGAAGTCTCTTGTACATATCTATTCTTTCTTTCTACTACTCCATTTTTTTGTGGAGTCCTAACAACAAAAAGTTCCCTCTTGATTCCATATTTTTCATAGAATTCATTGAATTCTCCTGAGGTAAATTCTCCACCTCTATCCATTCTTAAGCATTTGATCTTCAACTCACTTTCATTTTCAACTATTTCTTTGAAAGTTTTAAAACAATCTAGTGCTTCTGACTTATATCTTATGAAAAATACCCACATCATTTTAGTATAATCATCTATAAATAAAATAAAGTACATTTCTCCTTATAGAGCTGGAGTTATGGTTGGACTGCATATATCTGCATGAATGATCATTAGGGGGATTTTGAGGTCTAAAATGGGCTTCCTAAGGAAATTATAAAATAATAGTGGAAATAATAAAATAAGATTAGATTACATCATCAAATTTTAAAGGGAAAAAAGAAAAAGCTAACTCTCATTTTCAACTTATCTCGCTATGGGTTTACTCAAATTTCGAGTGGAAACACTCGTTGGATGAAGAATTTGATTCATCATCCAAAGATTACCCATATTTCACACTTTCTATGGACCCTGCTAGACGAAAAATGATAAATACATGAAAAACGTGATTGAAATCACGTTTTTTAATGTATTTCTCTTTTTTCTCGTAGCAGGTTCCATTGAAAGTATGCAACATGGGTACTCCTTGGATGAGGAATTTAATTTTGCATCCAAAGAGTACTCTTGCTCAAAATTTGAGTAAAACCTTTGGGAGATAAATTGAAAATATGAGTTGAAAAAATAGTTTTATTATTTTATTATATTTTACTCTTTTTACTTTTTTACTCCAAAAATGGTGAATCATCCCCCATGGTTGACATCATCATCTTGAATCTTATTGGTTCTTAAAAAGTTTCTTTTGGTTGTACATTTTTATTAGGAGGCCCATTTTAGACCTCAAAATTCCCCTAATGTTCCAAAGGCTTTGATGTCAAACATCCTTTGATTTGAAGCTGGTCCTAGTTTGCTTTCCATGTTGATATGGGGCACAGATAACATTTGTTGGATTTAAGATTTTGGGATTATCTCTTACAGCTTGAGTTTTGCTAAAATTCACCAAGTTATCATAGCATAGGTGTCCCAAATGCTTGTGCCATGACCAATTTTCATTTGCTTGACTCACGTGACATCTCTCTTCTTGAATTTCATTGAGAATGTATACATTATCTACTGTTCTTACTCCTTTTCCTATCAGTTTTCCTGAAGTCGAGATCCTTATCTCATAGTCCTTGGAATGGAAGTTGAGATCATGTCCCTAATCACATATCTTGTTGACACTCAGAAGATTATGCTTGATCCATTCAACGTATAGATAATTTTGTGCTTTACCCTTGCCATTGATGAGACTCATTGTGCCTTTCCCAACAATTTTAGTAGATGCATTGTCTCCAAAGGTCACATTTCCATCCTTTTCTATGCTTATAGGGATGAAATTTTTCTGGTGACTTGTCATGTTCCTAGGACATTGACACTATCTATAAACCATTTATTTTCCTTCTTATGAGAACATAAAACTAGAATGAATTTTTGAGAGGTAGTTTCTCCAATTTTCTTTCTCCAAACTTTCTCTCTTTGCTTTGTAGGAAAGTTTTGTGCTCTATGACTTGTATTATTGCATTTGTAACATTCTAGACTATACCTTGAAAAATGAACAAAGTAGTTAAAAGTATTGATTTGGTCTTATTTCTTAACATCAATAGTCTTATTTTGATAATTATACCTTGACAAGGCACTAGAGGAAATGGTTGTTACTTGAGAGTGAGCGAGCGAACAACTAGGGTTCTAGATTGTTGCACGGGTTGATCTCCATGGAAGGATGCAGAGGAGGGAGTTCCACTCCCTCCTATAAGGAGGCCGTGGCCAGCAGGGGCAAGAAACCTCTGGAAAATGCCAGAGGTATTATTGAGGAAGGAAACAGGAACATGGAAGAGAAGATAGACGACACCAAAAAAAGGGATAATAATAGCGCAAAAGACAAGGAGGAAGAGGACAAAAAACAGGGAACAAAAGACAAAAGACAAAAGGGACCTTGTAAACCCAAAACTGAGATCACACCCAGAGTAGTATTAAATGATCCGGCTTTGCAGGTGCACAGGGAGCACATGCGGACTTATGCTATCATTTGTAAATTCATGGGATTATGGTCCACTGGAAAAGCTTTCCAGACGTGGATTAAATACCACTGGAAACTGAAAGGAAGCATTGACCTACATCTTGGATCAAATGGATTCTTCACAGTGGTCTTCACAAATATTAAAGAGAAAGACACAGTGTTTGAAGTAGGACTCTACTTCTATGCAGGAGCAGGCCTCTATATGCAGCCATGGATGATGAATTTTGTCTCGGAGTGAGACTGTTAGGGTCCCACCCTAACCCCCTTATTTATGTCATGGGATCACGTCATAGTCAAGAGTCAATAAAGCCCATATTAATAATTGTAAGTGGTTAACCCGCAATTAATGACGGGACCACAGTTAGTTGCAAATGGGCGGAAGTATTAGTTAGATGGTAAATGGGCGGTAGTATTAGATAGATGGTATTAATAAAATCCACGATATTGGCTCGTGGTATTGCATGTATGAGTCATATATAAAGGATAGAGACTCCCTGCGAGGAGCATTGTGTCTTGTTTTGTAATCGAGCTCTGCTCTATTGGAGGTTGCCCCCTCGAAGAGGCCTGTGAACATTTCTCTCTGGATAATAAAATCATTGCTATTCTGTGCTCTGGGTATATTTTCTTCGCATATTTTGTGTTCTCGGTATCTTTTCTTCGCAAATTCTATGTTTGGGTATCGCTTTGCAGGTTAAGAGCATAACAAGTGGTATCAGAGCGCTTTCTAGGGCTCGGTGGGATCTCCAAATTTTAGCAAAATTTTTTTAGGCTAGAGACGTGTTCCGGCGTCTTTAAACCACGGGATCTGTCGTTAAGCGCATAAACCTGCGGATTTGGGGAGGCATGCACGCAGGAAATACAAGAGGTGGTCACGTCTGTTGGACTCCCTTGTAACCCCTGTGGGTACCCCTTCGAGTAGTAGCGCATTAGACAGAACCGCGCACGGATTGTCTTCCACGTACCTCTGGGTATATAGGAAGCCCCCTAGCTCCCTTGAAACCTCGCCATAGATAAACCTTCGGCCGTCTTGTTGCTACAGTACACCGAGAACAGCACTCGGAGAGATTACTCGCCCATACGATAGGGTAGTCGGGTTGTACGGCTAAGGGTATGGTCGATCCTCCTTAGTTAGAGCCCTGAAACATTGGGCCGAGTACTACTGTCAGACCCTTATGTATATTGCGATCTGTAGCACCTGACACTCCCCAAGACCTTAGTTCCCTTTCGCTCGAGGGATCACACGTCATCTATTCCAGATCAGCAGCAGCAGTTGTTCCACCATTCAGATCTCTCAGATCCACTAGATATGATATTCCAGATCAGCAGCAGCAGTTGTTCCACCAGTCAGATCTCCCAGATTAGCCAGATCGGAGTAGTTGAAAAGGGTTCCTGTACCTGGATATAATTTTCGCAGGACTTTTGGTGGCATTGACATTTTGAGGATTTGGCGACTGCAGTATTGATCAGAAAGGAGTAAAACTCCGTTAGGAGTTTTCAGAAAAAAAAAAAAAAAAAGTCTGAGATCTTCCCGGGCTCTTATTGGTGACCTAGCCCATCAGAATCAGGACAACGAGCTGAGCAAGGTGGTACCATTCAATTCTTGGCAAAAATTTTTTTTCGGCGGTCCCAAATTTTAGTCAGACGGGTGTATGGTAGAAACTCGCGCTCAAGCAATGGCCAATGAAAGGATAGAAAAAATAGAAGAAGAGGTGCACTCCCTCCACTCTGTGGTGGAAAGGGTCGAAAAGCATCTTAAAGGATTAGAGTGCCTAATAAATGACAAGGGCAAGGAGCCAGCCCACGAGGAGGAGTATAAGGATCATGAATACCATGAGGGGGAGTCTAGCCACTCTCCTCACGTCTGGCACACCCATCCACCACCCAATTAGAGACCTCCCAAGTTGGATATGCATAAATTTGACGGTTCTCACACGTCCGCATGGCTAGCACAAATGGAGCAGTATTTTCAATTGAATCATATCACCGATGAGGGGACTAAGCTTATGGTGGGCACCATGTACTTGGACAGTGAACGATGGCAATGGAAGGAATGGTATCAGCATTGCAATGGACAATTTAAGAGTTGGGGCCAATTTACCAAAGCTCTTCGAAATCGCTTTGAACAGGAAGACTCTTTTTTGGGGCGTCTCACTAAGCTCCGACAGACGGGTACAGTGGATGAATATATTACCGCTTTTGAAGCCTTAGCCTTCCGCACTAAGGGTCTCACAGATGAATTCTACATGGAATGCTTTATCAGCGGTCTTAAAGAAGCCATCAAAGCTCAGGTTCTACTCCACCACCCCCCCACATGGAACGAGGCTTGCCAGGTAGCCCGTAAGGTGGAAAGGGCATTAGCAGCTCAATCCAGCCGCCCCAACTTTCCCGCTAAAGGTTGTCCCTCACAGGCTCCCAATATGACCCAAACACTTAAGGTTCAAAAGGTGTCACCTGCAGAAATGGCCGAAAGAAGGAAGCAAGGACTATGTTACTACTATGATGAAAAATATTCCCCGGGTCATAAATGCAAAGAGCACAAGTTTTTGCAAATAGATGCCACTGACTACAGCTCCACCGAGGAAGATCCACCACTTGAGGAACCAGAGGCGACCGAAGAAGATAACCAACAGGAGATGGTATCTAATGAACCCATGATTTCGCTACATGCATTGGCAGGAATTTCGTCACCTCAAACTCTCAAAATCAGGGGTTTTCTTAAACATCGGCCAGTAATAGTTTTGATTGATAGTGGAAGTACCCATAATTTCATCCACCAAAAGATCGCTGAAGCAGCACATTGTTATGTCCGAGCAGTTTCTAATTTCCAAGTCCAGATTGCAGATGGAGGCACAATGAAATGTGAAGGTCGCTGTGAAAATGTCAAACTTCAAATGGGGGATTATCAATTGAAAACCCACATGTTTGCAATACACATGGGGGGTTGCGACATTGTCCTAGGTGCGGAATGGCTCCGCACTCTTGGGCCAATCACAATGGATTTCCAGGAGTTATATATGAGTTTTAAGCAGAACGACTACACACATACCCTCCGTGGGCTACAAGCGGGAGCCCCTTCTATCATAAGCTCGCATCGTATGGAAAAATTGTTAAAAAAGGGCCATCATGGAGTAGTAGCTCAATTTAATGCCTGTTATAGACATTTTTGTGCCTCGCATCATGGAGCATGGAATGTCAATAATTACAGGGATCCTCAGTCCCTAAACATGTTGTTCTTACCCCTAAAAGAACAAGGTCATCAAACAACAGCACTTCCAATCAGTTCTCCACCTGAAAACACTTCAAAACAGGCTTATTTTGGATCATGTCAGCTGCTTAACTGAGCTTCTGCGCTGTAATGCAACTGTCCCACTCTGTACCTGCGCTGGAAGTCAAAAGTAATGAAGGCTACCTGCGCTGGGCGAGATTGGCCAAGTGGCACAGTCATCCTGCAAGGTGTCAACTGCCCAGGAAGCTTCCAAACTGACACTTGGTTCATCAGATTCGCCTTGTGATGAGTAAGAGGTACTTGATCACCATGTGTAAGCAAGGATCTCCAAGTGGACTCAAGAACTGAAGATTAACTGAAGAGGGAGAGGACACTAGTCAGCTCTATGCCAGCCTCAAGCTGACTCATCCTCTCTTCTTCTCTCCTATATATAGAGCTCTTCTATGAGGTCTAAGGGGGCTGGAATTTTGGTATAAGCAAGGAGGTGCTGCTGGTATACCGCCAGGATTATTGGGTGATTGTTTTACTAGAGGTGAAGAAGAGAGTTCTTGCTGCCGAGGAGGTGCTGCTGGATTGGGGCCAACATCATTGGTTGTAACTTCCTCTGGAACCCTGTTACTTTCTATCAATAAAGTTTGCATGTTCTTCTATATACTTGTTTTACATAGATGCTTTTGTGTTTACATGTATATTTGATGTAACCTAATCCATGCTTCAATTATGATTGCTTGTATCTCGTAGTTTGCTCCCTTTTGTTGTGCAGATTCTGTGTGTAGCTGGATCGGCTTGGAGAGTAAAGAGCTGGGAACGGGATACAAAGTGAGAAGGACAAGGATCGACTAAGCGCAAGACACCAGGTTGGTTGATCCTCTTTCTATTCTCTCTGTGCTTTCATAAAGATGAACATGAAAACTTTGTCATTCAGTTGTTGCTAAAGTCTGTCACCTTTAGAAAGGGTTAGCGTCATCCGCATCGGATACTTTTCCCCACAACAAACTGGCGACTCCGCTGGGGAGCCTAGTATCTTGTTGGTGTTTGTAGTATTTTGCTATTCATTTCTTGAAGAAAAGAGTACCAAATCGAAAAGCTTTTGATTATATCAAAAGCGAAGTAGAGGGGCTGCTACTCTTGCTCATTTACTGAGCAAATTCAAGATTTGAAGAGCTTATCTACAAAAGACTCTTTACTCTTTGTGATAGCTTTTCATCCTCTTGATCATCCCTTAGCCTGTACTTGACCTATAGCTTTTTATTTCAGCAAAAACAGTGCATTTTTGAGCTTTTTATGACCCGGAAACCCTTGTAAACGCAACTCTCGTGTCTCAGTGCAGGCTGTCCAAAGGCAGTCTGCATTTCAGCGCAGGTACTCCCTTCGGGAACTGCGCTGAAAGTCAAATTGACAGACCAGAGCCTGCGCTGATCCAGTTAGGCTATGTCCTCCTGAGGTTTCCCATTGTGTCTGAGCCCTGTTTTCACTGATTTCTTGCTGATTGCTTGCTGGTCATTGTACTTGCTGTAGACCACTTCTCCTTGACATTATTCCGCCTCAGTTGTGTGATGAAACTGTGAATGTTCTTTCAGTATTTCTTGTTTCAGTTCCAGTTTCCCATTGTGAAAAGCGAACCAGTATAGCTGTGACCTCTTAGATCCTGAACTGTAAAAGTGTCTTTGTGATCTTAAGAGCTAGTTTTATTACTATTCATGGCTGTTTGAGTTTGTTTGTTTTTCATCTTATGGCTTGAATTCATATATTTTTAGTGTCGAAACAAGTACCTGTAAGGTGTCTTTTCATTTTAGACAAAACTTGTTTGTTTACGCTTCAAATTGAATTCGAAAATTATACAACAGTTTCCTTTTGTCTACATCAACATTAAGGGAAAAGAAAAGAAATACATGCATCTTGCATTTGCATTTTGATGAGTTTGCGTGATTGATCTAGGAGAAAGTGCATTAGTTTGTGCTTTGTACTCTGTGTGGAAAGATAATGTTTTTTTTCTCCCCTCAGTAGTTAGGATTTTCAAAGCTAAAAAGATTTTAAAGCTTGCTTATCATTTTAGCTGCATTTAGGAATTTGTACCTGTACATCTCGTGGTGATCCTGAAAGACAAACTGTTAAGCAAGATCAACATTAAAATAAACTCAATTTACATAACAACGCTTTGTAACATAACGCAAACATCTAGAGGTCTAGGTAGAGACGTGTTCCGGCGTCGTTAAACATAGTGACTGTCGATCTCTACGAAGGTGGGTGATTCCTCCTGAGAGTCGGTGGCACTAACACGGACTTGTGCTCCCGCGTACCGTCGCGTATATTGGGAGACCCCTATAGGCTTTTATCCTTTATCCTTAGGAAACCGTGTCGGCCGCCCTACTGATCGCGATGCAGTGAACACAGCATTCACGAAGATCGACCACCCGTACCGTAAAACGTATTCTGTGGTTTCGCGAAAGGTTTGGCACACCCTCTGCCTAGATCTCCAGAGCAGTTTCTTTTGGCCTTTTTCAAACTCTATAACTGAAAAAGTCCAACCGAGCATTTGTCACTTCGGGCTCGTTAATACATCGAAGGCGACTAGAGTCATCTTTAGCTTTTTCTCGACTCTTAAAACATGAAAAAGCAAGTTGTGTCTAAAGCGTCGTTATAAAATTTATTTTAAGCGGAATAATCATCACCCTTCCCTCGTTGATCTTCGAAGTTAGTCCACCACAAGTGGAAGTTCCTGTAAAATCGCTAAGAAATCTTTTGGATAGACTAGATATGTCTGAACAACCGTCGACATCTAGGACTGTGTCGTCCGACACAGCAGCAGCAGAGGCTACTACTGCTACTCCAACGATGTTCGCTGGTATACCATCTGTCCCGGCAAGTTGTCAACAACAAGCCGGAGTCCCATCAGGGACGATGACATGGTTAGTTCCTATTTCTTCGTCCGGATTATCATCTGGTATTTCTTATGTTGAAACTCGCCAAATTGATCCATTTGGAGGTCAACCTAGGCAATCGATCCCTTTGAGTTCTGGATTGATGCCATATGGGGGGCAGTATGCCTTTTCATTACCTCCTTCGGGAGGATGCCCATCCGTGAGTTCACAACAAAGTTCAGGTCAAACTGGAATTACATCCAGCAGTTGGGTACCAATACTGCCTCAACAACCAGGAGTTGTATATTCTATGCAACCAGTCCACCCTGTGTCGAATGTTGCCACTATACCTGGTATGGCGAATGTGTCGCAAGTACAAGCGCCACCTGTTGTAATACAACAACCTCTTGGCTCAGCGACTCAATCACAATCTCAGGGTAGTGCCTCCTTATCTGGAGCGACTCAGGCTCAAACAAGTACTGTGACTACTCATCCTGGTCAATCATCCAGTATTGGTCAACAACAAATGGTCCAACAACCAGAGCTGTTTCAAACTCAACAACTGCCATTCCAGCAATCATATCAAGGACCTGAGCAACAAGTCTTTGTAAGTAATGGGCAACTATACTATAATGGTTATGCCCATCAACCTTGTCTAAGTTGTCAGCATAATGCTGGTCTGCAAAGACCCATTGCTCAGGCGATACCATCTTATCCTGGATATGCTTCGCCTAACCTGAACCAACAGTTGCCCTTTGTAGCAACTCTAGAACTACCAGATCTAAACCGGCTGACGAATGATCCAATTGCTTATGCCCCTTGGTGGCCAGTGATTCCACATAAACTTCCGTCAGATATTCCTAAATTTAATGGAAATCCGGGTGAAGACCCATCGAATCACGTGATGACATTCCATCTGTGGTGTTCGTCGAATACCTTGAATGATGATTCGATAAGGCTTCGCCTCTTCCAGAGGACATTGACAGGTCCAGCGGCTAAATGGTACATTGAATTGCCAAGAGCCTCTTTCGACAATTTCAGCTCCTTAGCCACGACTTTCTTAACCCATTTTCAATTACCGATAAGGTATGAAACAGGGACAGAACTCCTTACCAACTTCAAACAGACAACGGCCACTCACATATCTGATCATATACATGAGTGGCGACGTCGTCGTAGAATGGTGAAAACTTACGTTCCCGATCAGCTGTTAGCTGAATGGTTTATAAAGTCGTTACTTCCAGCTATAACGGAAGATGTGGCCAAGGGAGGAGTCGTAACAGAGGAGCAAGTCATTGCTCGTGCTCAATATTTAGACTTAGTATATACTCAGTCGGGCATGCTCTACGACAAAATACCTGACGCCCCTAGACCTGAATTTTCAATTCCTCCCCCTCCTGGATCGAATACTAACTCTCACGCCAGTAATGGCGTGACTGGCAAACGCAAAAATTCTAGTCAAAATGCAAATGAGCGACTTCTTGCCTCAGAAGTAAATGCCATGTCGACCGACAAGGGCAAACAACTGAAGCAACCAGGGGGCAAGAAGATAAAGAAAAGGAAAGGGAGACCCCCGACAGGGTGTCATATATGCGATGAGGATCATTGGACGAAAGATTGTCCACATATAGCTGAAGTTAAGAAACTCTTCAAGAGTTCAAAAAACCCAGCAATATTGACTGATCCGTTTCCTAATCCAGATCAAAATATGGTTGCTAATCAAAATGCTTCCGGATCCCAAGTGCTTATGTTGTCTACCTCGAAGCAACAGAATAATGCTTTGACAAGGAGTAAAGATTACAGGAATCCAAAGCTGTCGAACAACAAGGTTAATGAACGACCTAGTAGTTCAACAACAACTGTGAACGAAGTTGTGCCACCCATCGTTCCTGAGCCAATGATAAAGCTGCCAAAGGGAGTAGTACACAAATTGACATTTAATCCTCGTGCCAAAATAACACAGGATTATAATATAATAGAGGACCTGGCTCAATCGTCGTCCGCTATGTCGACACTTGAGGTACCACAAAATCACCCCTCCCAAGAGCAAGCTTTATTATCAGCAATAGGTGGGATTGGCCCAATGGATTCCAATCTTGTGGCCTTTGATCATAAAGGATATGACCCGCAATTACCAGCTCAACTAGCTTTCCTTATTCAAGTGAAATCCCTCAACAAAACTGTTCATCGAACAATTATTGATGAGGGGGCATCTACATGTCTTATGTCGATGAGTTGCTGGAAAGAATTAGGCTCACCACCCTTGTCGGAATCGTCAACGACGTTAAAAGCATTTGATGGATGATCATACACTCCATACGGTATTTTAAGTAACTTGCAAGTTGAACTGGGAGGCAAAACAGTAGGAATTGATGTTGAAGTAATTGATGGAAA
The DNA here is from genome assembly GCA_031772625.1 of Pinus tabuliformis. Taxonomy (NCBI): domain Eukaryota; kingdom Viridiplantae; phylum Streptophyta; class Pinopsida; order Pinales; family Pinaceae; genus Pinus; species Pinus tabuliformis. The sequence goes on from CM062815.1 coordinate 243,293,195, forward strand.
CCTCGATTACAACATCCTACTAGGGAGGCCCTGGATCTATGCCATGGCCGCGGTTGTGTCGACCTATTTTAGGAGGATTGCATTTCCCTCACAAGAAGGAATTACAATCGTCGACCAACAAACTTTTCTCCCCAACAGTTCACAAGTTACAGGAAGCATTCCGATGATCCATGCAAGGAATCATTTTTTCCAAGATATCGGAGTAGGTTTCCTAAAAGACCCTGCCTTAATGGGTACTTTCGCCCTACCGCCTCCGAGTAATCTGGCGGAAGAGGCCACTGTGGAAACCTACAACATGAAATCTAATCCAATCTTCTGGTTGGATTCGGAAGATTCCTAGATATTTTGTCGGCGCCGAGGATAGTTCCTATCTCAGGTCAACCTCGTTAAAAAAAATGAAACAAGGAGTCATGAGGATAGTTCTCGTACTATGTCAACCTCATTAAAAAATGAAACAGATCCCCTTTTCAAAATTCAAAGGTAAACCTTCATTCCAATCACCAAGTTGAATGCAATGAAGCTTGGGGGGCACCCTCCTTTGACATGCGTTATTATGATGCTGGGGGCATGCAAGATCCGAGCAGTTTTAGCACATAGTTCATGCTCGTTAAAAAATAAACATAAGTTATGAGCAATCTTCTCCTAGAGTTCAAGCTCATCCAGAAAAATGAACCGGTAAATAACCTTTTGAGATCGTAAATTCATCAGCCATAAGAACCTTGATCGTGTTTTCATCCATCACCTCCACCGTTCATTTGGCCGATCATTCACTTCCATTTGTGTGTTTACCTCTTTTGAGAAACAGCTGCGAAGAGTGATTCCACCTAGCCATCCTCGTAACACTGCCGTGATTGGAAAATTCCAACCTGTACCTGGAATCTGCTGCTATCCCTGTTTATCACTCGTTCCTCAAAAGACGAGTCTTCTTTGAGCTCTTTTCACTGACTCGTAAAATATGAAAAGTTTGCCAAGTTTTGGCCTTCCAGCTCGTTAAAGCGACCGGAAAGCTATCCCTCCTCTAGATTTTAATCTTTTTGGACCTGAGGGATTATTGCACAAAAAGATCGAGCGCTTGTTTTGTTCGGCTCGTTAAAGCAACCGAAAATTCATCCCTTCTGTATTGTTTTATACTTTTTCGGACTTAAGGGATTAGATGACGAAAAAGGAATTATGGAGTTAACTTTCTGTACCTTTTCAGACTCTCTAAAAATGAAAAGGACCGAGTTTTCCTTGTCGTTAGACTCGTTAAAATGATTAAATAGCGACAAACTTGTCTTTAGACGAGAACGAGTTTCCCTATCGCTAGGCTCGTTAAATCATAGCGATGGGCTTGCCCGAAGGGCAGGTTATAGAACAAGCATATGTTATCCTCCTCAAGCTTGATAAAAATAAAGAGGTACTGGTCAGAAATGACTGGGGAAAAATTGGGAGAACATCAAAGTTTAATGGTAGCAAGTCGCTCTTGAACATGACACTTTTCTTCCGTACCACATCGGGTTGGGTTGTTTCATTCACCGGTCTCATCACCATGGTCTTCGCCAAACCATCCACATTTTGGGGTAATGCTACCGATCCATCGCATCAGTGTCGTTATATGTTCAAGAGAGGTCATTCTGAAAATGTCAACCGTGTCCCATCCACTGCCATACATTATCCTTCATCCATTCATGATCGCCACCCTGAATCATATGTCACAGTTTGTTTTCACCTCCACTAAAATCATTAGCTCCGTTCCGTGTCATTGATGTGGGATTCATTAAGGCCCTCCTTTGACGGATCGCTTCTTGTCGACTTCAGCTCATTATCCAAGAAGTTGATCTAGGAACACCCCCATCAGTACTTTGAAGCTTGCATGCCTCAATGGCAAGTTTCTCACTTCCGGCGACAGGTATACGTCAATGACCTTCGACCAGAAGATTTTGCGTGGCGTTCGACGCCAAGTCCTCTATTCACGCCACGTGAATTGTACTGCAGTACCTTGAGGGTCATCGTCATTATTGGTGATTCCTCTCGCGCTTGTTAACGGTTTTCATTATTGACCGGTAATCGAGCGATGTCTTTCCATGTTCGACTTCAGCGAAATTCTCACATGGATCGACTTGTACTTAGAGTGAAGATCGAACGAGTTTGAAGACCCCGGATCTAGTTTCATCCATCCGGGCTGCGATATATATTCAGGAAATATAAAAGCATTTGCCATGTACATCATTGCAGCAGATGATCATCCTATTCAAAGGATGATAATTCCAGCAGAAAATTATCAGTCTATCTTCAGACGATCGTCTGTCATATGTACCAAAATGTATTTATAAAAGCTGAGCATGGGAATGCCCGCCTCAGCCAGATCATGAAAATTGAATGAAAAATAATGTATTGTATTGTATTGTATTACAGGGCGCCTCCTCAGCACTGGAATGAACTTCGGACCCTCTAGATAAAGCATTTCACCCGATAAACGGCCTCATACTTTAGGGGGCAACTGTTATAGACATTTTTGTGCCTCGCATCATGGAGCATGGAATGTCAATAATTACAGGGATCCTCAGTCCCTAAACATGTTGTTCTTACCCCTAAAAGAACAAGGTCATCAAACAACAGCACTTCCAATCAGTTCTCCACCTGAAAACACTTCAAAACAGACTTATTTTGGATCATGTCAGCTGCTTAACTGAGCTTCTGCGCTATAATGCAACTGTCCCACTCTGTACCTGCGCTGGAAGTCAAAAGTAATGAAGGCTACCTGCGCTGGGCGAGATTGGCCAAGTGGCACAGTCATCCTGCAAGGTGTCAACTGCCCAGGAAGCTTCCAAACTGACACTTGGTTCATCAGATTCGCCTTGTGATGAGTAAGAGGTACTTGATCACCATGTGTAAGCAAGGATCTCCAAGTGGACTCAAGAACTGAAGATTAACTGAAGAGGGAGAGGACACTAGTCAGCTCTATGCCAGCCTCAAGCTGACTCATCCTCTCTTCTTCTCTCCTATATATAGAGCTCTTCTATGAGGTCTAAGGGGGCTGGAATTTTGGTATAAGCAAGGAGGTGCTGCTGGTATACCGCCAGGATTATTGGGTGATTGTTTTACTAGAGGTGAAGAAGAGAGTTCTTGCTGCCGAGGAGGTGCTGCTGGATTGGGGCCAACATCATTGGTTGTAACTTCCTCTGGAACCCTGTTACTTTCTATCAATAAAGTTTGCATGTTCTTCTATATACTTGTTTTACATAGATGCTTTTGTGTTTACATGTATATTTGATGTAACCTAATCCATGCTTCAATTATGATTGCTTGTATCTCGTAGTTTGCTCCCTTTTGTTGTGCAGATTCTGTGTGTAGCTGGATCGGCTTGGAGAGTAAAGAGCTGGGAACGGGATACAAAGCGAGAAGGACAAGGATCGACTAAGCGCAAGACACCAGGTTGGTTGATCCTCTTTCTATTCTCTCTGTGCTTTCATAAAGATGAACATGAAAACTTTGTCATTCAGTTGTTGCTAAAGTCTGTCACCTTTAGAAAGGGTTAGTGTCATCCGCATCGGATACTTTTCCCCACAACAATGCCATCCAGGTAGTAGATACCATGTCTTCGCCAATTCATCCTGAGATGCAACAGATTTTGAATAAACATCGGACGGTCTTTGACAAACCTCATGAACTTCCACCCTCGCGAGGAGAACATGATCATAGCATCACATTGGTTCCAGGGACCCAACCCCCAAATGTGCGGCCATACAGACATCCGTTCACCCAAAAGAATGAAATAGAAAAAATCATCAAGGAATTGTTGGAAGCAGGTGTCATTCGTCCTAGTATTAGTCCTTACTCATCTCCAGTCGTCATGGTCCTCAAGAAAGATGGGGAGTGGCGGATGTGTCCAGACTTCAGGGCCCTCAATAAGTTAACAGTCAAAGATAAATTTCCCATCCCAGTGGTTGACGATTTGCTGGACGAACTCAATGGGGCTCAATTCTTCACTAAATTGGATCTTCGCTCAGGCTACCACCAAATTCGCATGAAGGAAGTTGACATTCCCAAGACAACTTTCCGAACTCATGAAGGCCATTATGAGTTCTTGGTCATGCCATTTGGCCTCTGTAATGCCCCCTCTACTTTTCAGAGCCTTATGAATCACCTCCTCAGACCATATCTCAGAAAATTTGTCCTGGTCTTCTTCGATGACATCCTCATCTATAGTGGCACTTGGGCGGCACATCTTAAGCATGTAGATATCCTCTTGCAACTGCTCAACAAGCATAAACTATTTGTCAAAATGTCTAAGTGTGCGTTTGGCATGGAAGAAGTTGAGTATTTAGGCCACATTGTGGGCCGTGAAGGTGTCAAGGTTGATCCCAAAAAGATCCAGGCAATGCAAGAATGGCCTCAACCTAAGACCTTGAAAAGCTTGAGAGGATTTTTGGGTCTCACAGGCTATTATCATAAATTTGTCCGCAACTATGGCCGCATAGCGAAGCCCCTGACGCAACTTCTCAAGAAAAATTCCTTCTTCTGGAACGAAGAAGCACAACAGGCATTTACCGCTCTCAAAACAACCATGTGCTCCACTCCGGTTTTAGCCCTACCGGACTTCACCAAAACATTTGTCATTGAATCTGATGCTTCGGGAACAGGTATTGGAGTAGTCTTAATGCAGGAAGGGCGACCATTGGCCTTCACCAGCCAACAACTAAGTGGGAAGAACTTGGGCCAATCTACCTATGAGAAGGAAATGATGGCCATCTTACATGCAGTTGAGATCTAGCGACCCTACTTGTTGGGGCGACGTTTCCAAATCCGCACAGATCATCACAGTCTTAAATATTTTTTGGAGCAACGCCTATCTTCCCCCCAACAAAATAAATGGTTAGCCAAAATGCTGGGTTATGATTATGAGATCATTTACAAGAAAGGGAAAGACAACAGGGTAGCAGATGCATTGTCACGCCAATTTGAGGAGGAAAGTACTCTGCTCGCAATATCCCTCCCCATTCCAGACTGGATTGAAGAAGCTCGCGGGGAATGGTTTTCACATCCTGAGCTCTCCCAACTCATTTCTCAATTACAGGCAGATCCTAATTCCAGCAAGGGCTACTCGTGGCAGAATGATATTCTTCGCTACAAGGACAGAGTCGTCATATCACCAACATCCACCCTCAAAAGTCGCATTTTGGCAGAATTGCACTCCTCTCCCATTGCAGGACATTCGGGCTTTCAGAAGACATACGCTCGCACCAGAAGATCATTTTTTTGGACCGGCATGAAACAGGACATCCTTACTTTTGTAGCAGAATGTGACATCTGTCATCGCCACAAGGGGGAAACCGTCAACACACCAGGCACATTACAACCATTGCCCATTCCGGCGTCAATTTGGATGGAGGTCTCCATGGATTTCATTACAGGTCTTCCAAAGTCTGGGAACAAATCAGTCATCATGGTGGTTGTGGACCGACTATCGAAGTATGCTCATTTCTGCGCTCTACCCCAACCATTCACACCTACTTTGGTTGCTCAAACTTTCATGGATCAAATCTTCAAATTGCATGGCATGCCCACTTCGATTGTGTCCGACCGCGACCCAATCTTCACCAGTAATTTTTGGCAGGAGCTCTTCAGAATACAAGGCACTCAACTCAAACTCAGTACTTCATATCATCCGCAAACAAATGGTCAAACAGAAGCCGTCAACAAATGCCTAGAAACCTACCTTAGGTGTTTCACTTCAGAAAAACAACACCTTTGGGCACAGTGGTTACCTCTGGCGGAATGGTGGTATAACACCAACTATCATGCCACCACCAAAATGACTCCCTATGAAGCAGTCTATGGACAACTTCCGCCGTCCCCTACTTCTTATCTCACGGGGTGCTCCAAAGTACAAGCAGTAGATCAACTCTTACAACACCGTGCAACCATGCTGGCCCACTTGCGCGAGAATCTTCATCAAGCTCAGAACCGTATGAAGCAACAGGCTGACCAACATCGCTCAGAGCGCCAATTTCAAGAAGGGGATCAGGTCTTTTTGAAGCTGCAACCATATAAGCAAACATCACTCAAAGACAAGGGCTGTCAAAAGCTCTCTCCAAAATTCTACGGACCATATCAAGTACTTCAGCGCATTGGAGAAGTGGCTTACAAGCTGGCTTTGCCACCTACAGCAAAAATCCACCCAGTTTTCCATGTATCGTGCCTCAAGAAAGTGATTGGGAACAATTGCCGAGTTCAAACCAGTCTACCTGAATTGGACGAAGAAGGATCAATCTGGCTTCAACCTGAATAGGTTCTAGACACACGAGACAAGCACCTGCGTGGCCGCGTGATTACGGAGGTCCTAGTCAAATGGAAAGACACCTCACCGGAAGATGCAACTTGGGAACCAGCCACTATTCTTCAACAGTTTCCGCAGCTTCAGCCTTGAGGACAAGGCTAGTCTTAAGGGGGAGGGCATGTTAGGGTCCCACCCTAACCCCCTTATTTATGTCATGGGATCACGTCATAGTCAAGAGTCAATAAAGCCCATATTAATAATTGTAAGTGGTTAACCCGCAATTAATGACGGGACCACAGTTAGTTGCAAATGGGCGGAAGTATTAGTTAGATGGTAAATGGGCGGTAGTATTAGATAGATGGTATTAATAAAATCCACGATATTGGCTCGTGGTATTGCATGTATGAGTCATATATAAAGGATAGAGACTCCCTGCGAGGAGCATTGTGTCTTGTTTTGTAATCGAGCTCTGCTCTATTGGAGGTTGCCCCCTCGAAGAGGCCTGTGAACATTTCTCTCTGGATAATAAAATCATTGCTATTTTGTGCTCTGGGTATATTTTCTTCGCATATTTTGTGTTCTCGGTATCTTTTCTTCGCAAATTCTATGTTTGGGTATCGCTTTGCAGGTTAAGAGCATAACAGAGACTTTTACTTCGGTCCCGGTCTGGGTAAGACTCTATTCTCTACCTCTTGATTATTGAAAAACTGAATTGTTAGTAGCCATAGGTAATAAATTAGGGCGTTTTGTCAAAGCTTCTGAAGCCACAAGAAAGGGAAAATATACTTCCATTGCAAGGATATGTGTGGAGATGGATCTATCTGGAGCTCTTCTGGACGAGGTAATCTTGGAGGTTTTTGATGAAGAATGGGTGCAAACAGTAGACTATGAGCATATTCCGTTCAGATGTCGAAGATGCCATGAACATGGGCATCTATTCAGAGACTTCCCTCTCAGTAAAGTAGAGAACAAGAGCAAAGCTAATACAATGAAAGACACTGATAGCTTTCACAAAGTGGTACATAGAGGAAAAGGCGACAAAAGAGGGCCAAAGAAACATCAAAAATGAAGGGAAACAGGCCAACTAGAACAATTTCCAAGTTCTTGAAGAGGATGAAGAGGTAACAAAGGTAGATCAAGCAATGGGAGAAAGTCCTGGGGAGAAGGAGAAAGAAGAAGATTGTGAACACACACAGAATATTGAGAAACAGAAAGAGACTATGTTAAGTGATGCAAAACTGGAAATGGACCAGGAAATGTCCCAGAATGAGATGGAATTGGAGGACCATGAGCTACAAGAGATTCTTGACAGGGAACACCTAGATCTGGAAGGGTTCTTGATTCAAGGAACCATAGGAGGGGTAGAATCGTTACCTCAGGAAGAGATCAATAGAATACAACAGTTGTTTTTATGGAAAACTTAGGCTAAGGGTTTGGAGAAGAAAAAAACATTGACATGCAGGGTAATGATGGTGTGAAAACGATGAAAGCTACACTAGGATTATCACCTAGAAACCCAGGAAAGAAAAGGGGCAGAAAAAAGCAAAATGACCTATTGATGGAATGTGGAAAGCTAATGATAGATTCAGGTAAGAAGAAAGATCTAGCCAACTACTCCTTTACAAATCTTTAATTATGAAATTTACAACTTGGAATATCAGGGGTCTAGGTAGTAAAAGAAAATAGAGAATGCTCAACAATAGAATGAAACAAGTAGATCCGGATATAATCTTTATCTAGGAAACGAAATGTTCCATTCAAAAGTTAAGACAAATACATAGCAAATGGCTCAATAGATTTGAATTTCTAGAAGTCAAAGCAGAGAATACAGCAGGGGGCATACTCACTCTCTGGAACCCCAAAAAATTGGCATAATAGACGCTGAGGCATCTAGGAATTATTTATCAGTGGTTATTCAGCCTGTAGGAGACAGGGATACCTACCTGGTCACGAATGTTTATGGCCCTCAAAGATTGGATGATAAACTCAGGTTTCTAGATTCTCTTGTGGATCTCAGGGATATACATATAGGAATACCTTGGATCATGGGAGGGGACTTCAATATGATCAAATCACTTACAAAGAAAAAAGGGGGAACCATATCTCTAAGTAAAGACTCTTTAGCATTTCAAACCTTTACAGATAATATGAAGTTAGTTGACACTGAAATGAACAATGGCCTTTTTACTTGGAACAATAAAAGAGGAGGAGAGTCTCATGTAGCCTCCAAGTTAGATATATTCATTATTTTAGAGGACCTTATGCTCATAGACAAGGAAATAATAGCGAGAGTTCTCCCCTTTGGAGGCTCAGATCACTGTCTGGTTCAACTAGAGATCCAGAGCATAGACACCCCTAGGAATAGACCTTTCAGATTTGAGAACATCTGGCTTTCCCACCTAGAATTCATAAGCAAGATTGAAAAATGATGGGTAGAAGTTTCGCAGATTCAGGGAACAAGAATGTTCCTTCTTCACAAAAGATTAAAGCACATCAAGCTTAGGCTTAAATATTGGAACAAGAATGATTTTGGCAATATTTTTGTTGGAAAAAAGATGTTGAAAACAAAATGCAGGAACTCAACCAAGCCCTGATCATAGAAGGCTTTGATGAAGTCAAAAGTGATCAAGTCAATAAGCATCATCAAGATTGGGGAAATTTATGTAAACAAGAGGAAATATTTTGGAGACAAAAATGTAGAGTTCAATGGCTAAAAGAAGGAGAGCATAACACTAGATTTTTCCATAGATCCACCATGGCAAATAGAGCTCACAACAGGATCTCTTCGATCAAGGACAAGGATGGGAATCTTCTTATCTCCCATGAGGACATAGATGCTGTGTTAGTTCAGCACTTCCGAGGCATAGCTCAGGAAACCAATTCAGATAGAGAGCATTTTATCAGGGACATTACTAGTCATATACCTAAGCTGGTGACTAGAGAGGACAATTTCAACCTTAACAAACCAGTAACTGAAGAGGAGGTTAGTGAGGTCCTCAAAGATATGCAGAATGGAAAAGCTCTAGGCCCTGATGGTTTCAATGTGGATTTTTTTAAAGCTTGTTGGAATATTGTTAAACATGATATTTTGAATGCAGTGGAGGATTCTAGGTTGAACAAAACTATTTTAAAGGTGCTCAACTCCTCCTTCATCTCCCTGATCCCTAAACAAGACAACGCTCAAACTCCAAATAGGTATAGACCCATAGCTCTATGTAATGTGGTATACAAGATAATATCCAAGGTAGTGGCCAACAGACTCAAACCTCTACTTCCTACACTAGTTTTAGTGGAACAATCCGGTTATGTGGAAGGCAGACAAATTTTAAATAACATCATTCAAGCTCATGAGGTGGTGCACTCGTTGACTAGCAAGAGGAAGGTTGGAATGATCATGCAACTGGACATAGCCAAAGCTTATGACAAGGTGAATTGGAACTATATCAAGAAAGTTCTCATCGCTTTTGGTTTTGATCATGATTGGATCAGATGGGTTATGGCCCTGGTAACTTCCTCCAGCTTTTCAATATTGGTTAATGGATCTCCCTCTGAGACTTTTATTCCTTCAAGAGGCCTCAGGCAGGGAGACCCGCTCTCTCCCTTTCTCTTCATCCTCATGATGGAAGGACTTGGTCAATCTATCAAGCATGCTAAGGTAACGGGTAAGATTAAGGGCCTGCAACTAACTGAGAATGGTCAGACATTGACTCATCAACAATTTGTAGATGATACCATGTTATAGGGAATCCCCACAGTCAAAGAAGCTCTAGCATACAAAAAAATCCTAAAGAACTTTGCCATGGCTACAGGTATGGAAGTTAATCTCTCCAAATCAAAAATCTTTTTCTTTAATACCAATATTGCTATTCAGAGAAATATCTCCAGGATTCTAGGCTTTCAAAGGGATTCCCTCCCTTCAATATATTTGGGAGTTCCTCTAACTGCTAAACCTTTGCACAAGAGCATTTGGGAACCATTGGTTAATAATATGCAGGATAAAGTCTAAAAATGGACCATCGGATCTTTAAACCTGGCTGGTAGGTTGGTGCTTACAAAGGCGGTGCTTCAATCAATCCAATTTTTCATGCTTTCAGCTCTCCCTGCTCCAAAAGGAGTCTTACATCAATTCAAAACCATCCAAAGAGACTTTCTTTGGGGTAAGGAGGAGACAAGTAGGAAATGGGCCTTAATTTCATGGGAAAAAATTTGTAGACCCAAGATCCACGGGGGCCTTGGCTTGGATGATCTAGAGATTCTCAACAACGTTTTAGGGGCCAAACTATGGTGGCATTGGGTTAAAAACCCACAGGCTCAATGGGCAAGTACCTGGAAAGAAAAATATGCCAGCTCTTGGCAAATTATTGATCTCATAAGGATGTCTAGAAATATAAAGGGCTCTTATATCTGGAATAAGGCCTAGGATAATAGAGGCTTAGTACAAAAAAACATCTTCTAGGAAATCAGAGAGGGAGATCTAGCACTATTCTAGGAGGATAAATGGCAACAAGAACCAAAACTGCTAAAAGAAGACTTTCTGGACCTAAAGTACGAGATAAACACCCAAGGATTAACTAAGGTAATAGACTTTTGGGATCATACTCACAATACAGGAAAGTGGAGAACCTGGAAAAACATAGATTACAGGGAGGATAGCCCCTTGAAAGCAAAAATAGAGGCACTAATGAAAATGTTGGAACAAAGGATGATTTTAGTAACAGGGGGGCATGACCAGCTAAGATGGGGCAACAATAAAGAGGGAAACTTTATTCTTAAAGAAGCCAAAGGTATTCTCCTTGAGCTGGATACCCATGTTCCAGATAAGAGTTGGGAGAATCTGTGGAGGCACCAAGGGTGGATGAAGATCAAACTCTTCATGTGGCTGGTTCATCATAAGAAAATTTGAATTGGGATAATATTAGGAAGATGGGTGTTTTGGGGCCTTCCAGATGCCAGCTCTGTGAAGCTCAAGAGGAGACAATGGAACATCTTCTCAATAGCTGCATTTTCACCTCCAGGTTATGGGATACTTTTGCCACCATTTTCCAACAGACTGACAGGGACAAAGGGAGTATCATTAATACCCTAAACAATTGGAGAAGAAGCTTTTCAGATTATGAATTTCTTAGCTCTGCTTGGGCTCTAATGCCAAGCTTCATTATTTGGAATGTTTGGAAAGAAAGGAATAAGAGAATCTTCAAAAATGAAAAGAATCCCTCTCATCGCCTGTTTGAGCAGATCCTGAAACAACTTAAGGAGACAGTTGGCACCACTGTGCGTAATCACCCTAAGAATCCACCCACAGTGGCTGAAAGGAGAATTCTCAGTCAGTTGGGTATGCAGGGGCTTATTCCTCAAGGCTTGGATAGGAAAGTAATCATAAGGGAAACTATGAAGGATTTCTGGCATCCTCCCCCAAAAGGTTTTCTAAAATATAACATTGATGGGGCTTCAAAAGGCAACCTAGGTATAGTTGGTTTTGGAGGGGTTTTAAGGGATGAAGAAGGAAGAATTCTCTTCATATTCCATTGCCATTTAGGTAGAGCCACAAACAACAGGGCGGAATTAATGGCCATGGAGCAATGTTTATATTTTTTGAAGCAAGATAACTGCCTAAATGTGATTATAGAAGCTGACTCTGGGCTAATCATTAACTCGGCCAAGAGAATTAGTTGTGGAACGGCGTCGAGAAAGTCTCAAAACACTGGAGGCTAATCCAGGTTTTCCAAAGAATTCAGGGTCACCTTCGAGGACTTCGCACAGTATGTTTCAACCATGTGCGCAGAAAGGCCAACAAGCTGGCGAATATTCTAGCTAACCAAGGTGTGAGCTGTACTGAAGGCAAGGTTTCAATGGGTTGGCAGGAGTTGCCTCAGGGAAGACTAAAAGCACTTTGTTACGACCAAGCGGAAGAGGACAGGGAGGTGTTTCAAAACAGGGCCAAGGAGGCAAGTTCTTAATGATTTGATCCCTTATGTTACACTATTTTTTCTTCAGACAGGTCATTAGTGGGAGGCAAGCCACTGTCGGCTTCAGCAGCCCTGGTAAACACGGTTTCAAAAATTACCAGAGAAATACCTGGAGTATGTTGCTCGGAGTTCTCAGTTTCTCGGTTGGTCAACCAGGGGGAAGGACCAGCACATTCCATGGTTTCAGGTTTAGGAGTAGAGGTAAGGATGCGAGGGATTGGAATCCTATATTTTCTAGCGGTCGTAATACCCTTTATTTCCCTTTTCGGGAAGCAAAACCACTCCCCTAGTGGTTTTCGGGTGATTGCACGTCTCTCAAGCGGGAAGTGGTTTTCACTAATTGGATGTGATTCCACTCATCAACGTACACGTGGTAGGGGTCCCAGAAAGAATACCGCCTCATCGCACGCTATTGTTTGGTGCCCTTGCGCCGTGCAATATTATTCTCAACGGTTGGATTTTGCGGGGCGAATCAACGGTCAGGAATGATTGTGCTGTTTGGTGGGGCTGGGTCATTAAACACCGAACGATTATGCAGTGCAATTTCTTCCTCGGTTGTTGGATTAAGCGTGGAGAATGGACGGTTATGATTAAAAGATGCTCCCCTGGTGAGCAGTTGTGAGGGAGGATTCGTGGATTTTTGCACATTATTTTGACTTTCTGCCCGAACTTTTTGTGTATTCTAAGGGTTTAAAAATTATATTTTTAAGGTTGGGGGTTCATGCCTTTGGCAGTTAGCATTTAAATTTCTAGGAGGCCATAGTACCTTGTGGACGGTTGTATATTATGTAAATTATTTTCTAGCTTAATGGAAAAGAAGGATCGACTCTTGCTTCAACAAAAAAAAAGCAAAAAAAAGATAATTATACCTTGACATCTTGCAGTGTTTTTCTTGATGAAAAAAAGTTGTGCAAAATAAACAATGAATAAGAAAAAGAATTTGATACCTATTAGGGTAAGCTTGCCTTGATGAGATATTCCCTTCAGGAAGGGATTTCTTCTCATTCCTTGGATGAACTTTGTTTCCTACGGGGTTAGAATTATAAGATCCTTTAAGGACATCAACAAAATTCCAGACAATTCTTTATGATGTTCATTAGTTTCTCCCTTTGAATTAGAATATTCCCCTATATAGCCAAGTCTATATTTGTCATGTAGTGGCCTTTGATAGATGAGAATGACATCCGAGATATGGGAGCTCTTCAAATTATTGTTGTCTTTGTCCAACTCTCCTTTTAAAGATACAGATTTAGCTTCCATTTTTTCACAAGTTTCTTCCTTTTCCTTCAACTTGTTGTTCAAAACTTCTTCTCTTCTTTTAGCTTCTTCCTTCTCGATTTTGACAGAGATGATTTCTTGAGATAACTTTCCATTCTTTTTCTTAAGTCTCTCATTTTCTTCTATGGAACTAATTAATAGTTCTTCCACACTTCCTCCTACTTCTTTTGGACTTTTTTTTTTGATTATCTGTTTTATTTGTGACAACCATGAACAATAATTCCTTGCTTCCACCATATTCTTCTCAGTTCATCAGGATCATCATTATCTTCTTTGGAAAAGAAATTCTTTTTTCTTGATCTTTTCTCTTGAAGGTTCTTCTCTTGGGTTCTTCTTGTTTATCATTATCATCCTTACAAGGGAACTTTGATGCATAATGTCCTATTTTACCACATATAAAGAAAATGATAGGTAACTTACCCTTGATTTTGGATCCATTCTTTAGTTTATTGGCAAATTATTCCATTTTAGTATCAAAATCATCATTATTGAAATCATAATTCCTTCCCTTCCTTGATGTCTTGGATGCCTTGAATACCTTGAATGAAACTTCCTTATGAGTTGAATTTCTTAACCTCATCTCATATGTTGTGAGAATTCCATGAAGTTCATCCATTGATAGAGAGTCCAAATCTTTTAGTTCTTTTATGGCACAAACCTTGGCATCAAAATGATCTGGAAGAGATCTCAAGACCTTTTAGACAATCATCTTTTCTTTGACATCTTCACCTAGGCCTTTGAGATAGTTCACTACCTCATCTACTCGGGAAAATAATCAACAATATCTTCCTCATCATTCATCTTGAGACTTTAAAACTTCCTTATATAGGTTTGAAGATTTTCCTTTTTGACCTTGTCATCTCCTTCATAAATATGGATGAGCTTGTCTGACATATCTTTAGCTATTTTAATACCCATAACTTTGGTGAATTCTGAATCTAACATACCACTTGCTATAGAATTCAAAGCCTTTGCAATTTCCACATATGATTTCTTCCCCTAGATCTATTGGAAGAAGATATGTGATCTTGTATACATTTGTGAAAAATTTCCAAACATTGACACCGAGAGACATTAAGTAGTATTCCATTCTGACCTTCTAGAAGGAAAAATTTGTTCCATAAAGTTGGGGGAACTTACCATCTTTATTGGCCATTGTGATTCAAAAATCCTTCTTTCAACTATTAGGATGATCTTGAAGAAGCTAGTTTTGATACTAATTGTTAGCAATACTTGTTGCGGGGGGGTGGTGGGTGAAACAATATTTATTTCAATTGTTATATTATTCTAGTTAATATTTTATCACATGTTAAACCAGAAACACAAGAAGACAATAAGTATAACAAGAAAATAATTTTATTAATGAATATAGTGAGGACACCGCTCTTCTTTCATAAAGATTTAGGTTCCAACATGTATAAAAAATATGTAACTTCTTCAAGGTTCCAACCTTGAATGAGGACTCTGATCCTCAAATATAAATCCGAACCCCAACCTGGTCTGCCACAAGGCTCCAACCTTGAATGAGGACTCCAATATTCTAATATAAATCCAAGCTCCAACCTAGTCTCTCACACGGCTCCAACCATGAAAAAATATTTTCCAAAACTTTATAACAACACTGCTTCAAAATGCCATCTAAGTGGCTATAATATTTCCCAAAATTCTCTCCAAAATATGCTCCAAGGATACTTAGAAGCTACTCCAATTGGTATTCAAGGTTTTCTTTGGGAGATCTCCAAATCTATTCAAATTTCAACTCAAAAATGATCTATGGTCTGCTTCAAAAGGTCATTAAGTTTTGTTCAAGATTGCCTCTAAGTCTGCTCCAAACTTAAGCTCCAAGAATCCTCAAATATACTCTAAAAGGTGTCTCCAAGGTTGCTTTCTTTAATTTTGTTCATGTGTTGCTTCAATACTACTCCATATTTTCTTTAAAGAGACCTCAATAATGCTCCCAGGGTGGTCTCAAGTAAGTTCAAAAATGATCTTAGAGGAAACTCAAAAAGTATTCAAAACTAAGCAATTCCAAACTCTGAACCAAAAGAAGATCAAGAGATGCCTCAAAGTTTGTCACAAAAGGGGTTATGTCTACCTTTATTATAGGGCCAAAATCATAATCCACAAGGGGGCTGAAATCACAAGCCACATGGGACCAAAGTTACAATCCTTCGGGGGCCAAAATCACAAGTCATAGGGAGGAAGAAATCACAGACTAAAAGGGGCTGAAGTTACACACCACAGTGGGATGAAATCATAGGTCACAGGGTAGGGATGAGATCAATTGATATAGTTTGAGGTCTGCTCTAGAATTAGCCCCCCCCCCACAACCCAAAAGAGGAGATCCAAAATATGATAATAAGTGTCACTAGACAATCATAACCCAATACGAATAAACCAAAAACTAAAAGACCAATATTTCTCCTTCAGTTAGCCCTATGGTTCATGAATTATGAACCTTTTTTTATCTTCCTCATACCCTTGAGTTCTTCTTGTCTTTTCTTCATTTAATTG
Organism: Pinus tabuliformis; assembly: GCA_031772625.1. Lineage (NCBI taxonomy): Eukaryota > Viridiplantae > Streptophyta > Pinopsida > Pinales > Pinaceae > Pinus > Pinus tabuliformis. Next base: position 243,309,212 of record CM062815.1, read on the forward strand.
ATGGCCGAAATTTAGGAGGGAATACGCTTATTTATACTGGTCCAATCACTCATGAACCGACATGTCTATTGGGGAGGGGTCTGACATGTGTCTAGGTAGGTTGACTTGAAAATGGTTGAAATAAATGGTTTTTCTTCTTGAAAACATATTTTTTCTTTAACAAGTAGGAATTAGGAGGCATGCAAATTCTTGTTGGAAAGGGCTTAAAGTCCTATACAAGGCTATGAATTTTTCTTCTTGAACTAGACATTCATTTGACATCAATAAAAAATATTTTTTTATCTCCCACTTTGTTATTGATGGAAACATTATCCTCATATACTACTCCCCATGTCATCGTGCTACTCCCTCTGTCATATTATCCCCCTATCACATTCTTCCCATTTTATTTCAATAGTAAAGGGATGCTCTAATGGGATGCAAGTGATATGACCCTCATATTTTGAAAAGTATATTCAAATGCTTCTCAAGGTAGTGGTTTCGTGAAGATATCGGTAATATTTTCCTTAGTGTTGACATCCTCCATTTCGATGTCTTGATTTACAACCTGTTCTTGAAGAAAGTGATATTTTATTGGAATATGTTTTGTCTTTGAATGAATGACTGGATTTTTTGATAGAAGGATGAAACTGGTATCATAGTATACGGTGATAGGTTGATTTGTTTCTATTTTGACACCCTTCAATTCTTCCTTCATCCATATGATTTGTGTACAAAAATCTGCTGCAACTGTATACTCAGCTTCAACTGTATACTCACCTTCAACTATGGAGAGATATATAGATGATTTTTTCTTACATAGCCAAGATACAAGACAATATCCTAAGAATAATGCATTCTTGTTGGTTCTCTTTCGATCATTAATGATTCCTTCCCAATTTATATCAATATATGTTGACAAGGTAATATTTTTTTCTCTTATGGTACCATATTCCAAAATTAGGAGTCCCCTTTAGATATGTGAATATAATTTACATTTCTTGCATGTGTGATACCTTAGGGGCAAGATGAAATCTTGCCACCATTCCTACTTCCTGCATGATGTCTGTTCATGAAGCTATTAGATATAAAAACCCCCAAATCATTGATTTGTAGAGAGTTGCATCTACTATATGGGATTCATCATCCTTACTCAGCTTGCAACCTATAATCATAGGTGTGCTTACAAGAAGACATTATTCCATCCCAAATCACTTAAGAATCTCCTTGTGGTACTTTATTTGAGTTATGAAAATTCCAACATCGTTTTGAGTTACTTGAAGTCGAAGAAAAAAATATGAATCTCCAATCATTGACATTTCAAATTATTTTGACATTTTTTGGGCAAATTTATGACTCATCTCGTCATTATTGCTTCCAAAAATTAGATCATCCACGTATGCCAGTGTGATCAACAAATTGTATTTTCCTATATTCATGTAAATATTTATTCTTAGAACTAATATTTTGAATCCTTGTTGTTGAATATACTGACTTAGTCTATCATACCAAGCTCTTGGATCTTGTTTTAATCCATACAAGGCCTTCTTTAATTTGCAAAAGAAATCTTTATTTTCTAACTAGTCAAACCCTTCTAGTTGTTCCATGTAAATTTCTTCTTTTAGATCTCTATTTAGAAAGGATGAATGCACATACATCTAATAGAATTTTAAGTATTTAGAAAAATTAAATGATAAAAACATCATTATATCCTCTAATCTGGAAAGAGGAGCGAAAATCTCTTCAAAGTCAGTTCCTTTATTTTGAGTGTATCCCTTGCACGCCAATCTTGCCTTATTTATGATGACTTGTCCATATTCATTCATTTTGTTCTTATATACCCACTTGGTTCCTATGACATTCTTATCTTTTGGATGAGGTACTAGTTCCCATGTTCCATTCTTTTCAATTTGGTTCATCTCTTCTTCCATTTCCTTTATCCAATGTGGATCCTTACTTGCTTGGGTGAAATCCTTTGGTTGAACTAGGGATAGTAAGGTAATATCACTTCTTTTTGGTGTGTTTGTCATATTTCTTTGAGTTTGTATTCCTCAATCCACATCTCCAATGATTTGGTCTTATAATTTTTGTTTTTGTACAAATTTTAACTTTGATGGTGTTTGAGATGGTTCCTCATTTTGATTTTCTGGCTTGTTAAAATTGGAAACTAGGGCCAAACTCCATGTGGGTATACTTCTTGATGGAAGCTGATATTTTTCTTGGATTCCTCTCATAGAGAGGTGTAGGATTGATCCAAAGATCATCTAATTCCGATAAGTATTCATGGAGATATGAATTATTTGTGTTATGGGACAATTCGTCAAGGTCGGCCAACAACCAAATAACCCCCACTTGTGCTCAACGTTTTAGTATAAAAGGAGGTGGCTTGATAGTAATTTAGACTCACACTTCACACTTTATTTCTCTCCACTTGTTTTTCGTTTTAGTGGAAAGAGAAATCTAAGATGATGAAGCCCTAGACATAGGAGGAAAGGAGATGTTTTGGACATAGTCAAGAAGGGGTATGTACACTGTCCTAAATAGAGGTATGATGCCCTAATCGCAGTCTAGTCTAGGAGTATAAGCAATTGTCTAAGTTGTGCACTAATCCACAATCAAGAAAGGGCTAACACTGACCTAAACACAGTCTTAAAGGAAGGGTTATAGCCCAACTTTGGAGGAACCATAGATGATGTAAAACATGCCCTAGATGCAGTCTATACATAACTGAACACAAACAAGACAGAGACCTAAACGCAGTCTACACATATCTGATCGCAGACAAGATAGATACCTAAACGCAAACCTAAATGCAGTCACCTTAACACTATTCTAGGCCTTATTTTGTGGAGGGTTTCATGTTCCCTAAACTTCTGTGAGAAGGGATTTGAATGGTTCCTTATATGCAGTCTCATGACTGCCCGAGACGTAGGAAAAGATAAGCTTACAAGTGCCCTTGATGCAGTCCATTAGTATGACTCTTTAGGAGGTCTGCTATATCAAAGAGGACTGTAATGATGCAACATGGAGGGAAACATCTCATTGAAGGACAACCGCAGTCATTAGGAGCAATTATGGGCTAGTTTTGATGGGCTATTAGGGACTGTGGTTAGTACCCTAACCAGTCCTAGATTCGCAGCATTGCAGCATGTTCAAGAGTTGACATTTCTATAGGCTAAATGTTGCTGTGTTAATAATGATTGGACACTATCTGGAATACATTTGCTATAAGGGTTTCTATGTGCTAGGCCACAGGCCATACCACCATAGAAAGGGCTACTAAGGGCAGTCAAGGTTGTGCAACAGAAGTGTATCAAAGTGCAACTTTGTGATAATGAATGCTGCAATGAGATGCAACATGATGGGCACAGTAAGGTACAACGTGATGATGCAGCTCAAGGAGGTGCAACATGATGATATAGTGCAATAGTATGATGTGTGCAGTGTGATGATATGGTGAAACAATATGATGCGTGCAACATGTTAATGAGGTCCAACATGATGATTGGGTGTAGCACAGGGAGGTGTAGCACAATGAGGAGTAGCATGGTGATGGAGTCACCTTGGATCAATGGAAGCAGTATGCCTTCTACTCATCTCAGATCAATTACCTCACATGTTATCTTCTTAGAGAAGATCTCTGCTCTTATCTAGATAAGTGAAAAGGTTGACTTCTGATGTTGTTGGGAACAGGTCCCCTGGGGTCAATTTTGGGGTTAAAAGCCCATGTTTTCAGGCTAAAGGCCCAAGTTTTGTGTAAAGAATGTAAAGTCTCCGCATTTTGTGGCCATGGGGTGTGAGGATATAAGCAGTCAAAAATGGTTTCCGCCCTCAGTTTAGATAGTTTGTGTCAGCTTGATGAGATCCGCCCTTGGTCCGTGGACCATGGGATTGTATAAAAAGGGAGTCTTAGAAGAGTCTTAGGCAGTTCATAAGTTTTTGGTAGAATTCTAAGTAAGTTTATAGGTCTGTGAGAGCTAAGAGTGAAGAGTCTTAGCGTAAGAAGAGGCTCTGTAGCTGAGTGTGCAAAGGCCTAGGGTAGAAGTCTGCAGCTGAGTGCGCAGACCCCTGCAACTGTGTGCGCAGGGTAGTCATAGTTTGTACTGGAAATTTAGATTATCAATAAAGAGAAGTATTCTAGAATTATCTGTCTATGGGTTATTTTACTTTTGTTATGAATGTTGCGATTATGTTATGTTGAATACTAGGGTTATGAATTAATGCTATATTTATGCACGAGTCTATGTATTTTACTTTGTCATATGAACGCAAGTAAGAATATCTGTTTACGTGAAGATAACCATAATGCATGTTAAATTTAACCAATACTTAAGAAAATCTGAGTAAATATATAAGTAAGAGTAATTATAGAGGTGCGTAAGTGCCTGATCTATCTATTTAGGGTCTACGAAGGACGATCAAAGACTTTCACAAAGGCTTCAAGGAGGAATAAGAGAAATACTTTGATAATCCCTAAAGGGCTTATCGGTCTGCACGAAGGAAGGTTAGGGAATATAACCGACATTACAACCATCTTAGGGTGCGAAAACTTGGTTCCTGCATCCCCCCATACTGCTTCAGGTGAGACTTCAGTCCGTGCTTTGTGGATTGATGCTGGAAGGGCCAGTAGCGTATGGATTTTCTTGGCTACTTAACGCTGAACCTGGGTCAAGGCCCATCAAGCCAACATATGGTTTTTTTGCTGGGACCGGGATCTGCCTAACGAGATGTGTGATGTCACATCATTGGAATCCAACTAAGAAGGAGATTGAAGACTGGTTGGATAGAAAGATCCACAAATTCACTGTGCAAGAGAATAAGAATCCGCGATTGATGGAAAAACAATGGTTGAACAGATATATGTACATAGAGATACACAAAATCTTCTTCTGCTCCCTCCCGATTGAATTATACGAGTGAATTACGAAGTTGGTAGACGGCCAAGGGAGGTGGAGGCTTGACGGTCTGATTTTCTGGACCCCGAAGTTAGTGCGGAGATTGGCAGTATCTGAAGATAAGATCACGCGTAGTGTCGATCATTGGCTAGATTGTATCATAGGAGGATTTGTGACAGAGTTCGTGATCGATACTTCGGTCAGTTAGAGCGAAGCAGAGCACCGCTTCTTTAAAGGGCCACGAGGTAAGTATTTAAAATTATTAAATACTTAGATTAAGATTCTATTGTGTGAAAAACGGGTTATGAAGTTACCTTGATGTTTGGGGCTACGCAAAGTGGAAGGAAATTCAAAGACAGAGGAAGAAAAGGCCCTGAATATAGCCCACTGATTGAACCTCCTTTGAGTGACGATGAGGTAGTAGCACAGGCTTGTCTGCAGAGTGCTATTCAGTTGATAAAGAAAGGGTTCTCGTGAATACCTCATCCACCAACACCACCTCCATCTTCACCTCCACTAATTACACCCTCACCCACACCACCACCAGTTTTGGTTTGTCGCGAAGGCTGTATGGGAAGCTCAGGGTATCACAAATGATCAAATGAAGAAAGAAATGTTGGTTAGTGCTTTTCAAGACCGCGCACTAATGTGGTACATTAATTACTGCACAGATAATCCGATGTCTGTGTTGGCAGATATCTAGACTGCACTAAATAAGGAATTTAGTAGACCTAAGTCTGAGGTGCAATCAATTGTGGGATTCAAAGAGATCATGATGAAGCCTGGTGAGATGCCCTAGGATTTGGATCAGAGATTGAAGTGTACGATCCGTGAGGCTAACATGAATTTGACTGATGGGCAACACCGTGAATGGTTTGTGGCCTCGCTCCTACCTCATCTAAGGGTTGCACTATCACAACAGAAGATTGGGACCCAGGCGAAAGCTCTGGAAATCGCGATGAGATTTCATGAGACACCAATGTAGGATGCTAATTTAGGGGTTCAACAGATTCATGCACAGTTGCAGAACCTTTTCCTCGAAATGCAGAGTCCAAAAAAAGATAGAACAACTCGGCTAGAGGCGCATGAAGAAGTGTGGTGCCTAAAGTGCAAAATCCAGGGGCATGACAAAGATCACTGTCCAGTTTTCGCAAATTATTTTGCAGTAGGGGGACCAATGCCTCTGAGGCTGGAAGCTACAGCAGGGTCAAGCACAAAGCCTGCACTATGGTGTGCTATCTATCAGGTAGCTGGGAAACATGTGACAAAAAATTTCCATTTGCTGCAGAAATTCGTACAGACACTGTAACAACTCTTCTGCAACTTTTGTCAGTTAGTGGGAAATGATGAGTGCAATTGCCATAGTTACGAATTAATGATGAAAATTACATCTGCATATAGGGTGTAGGTAGAAACACGGCCTCCGAACCAAGGCGCTGGAGGAGTACGCGGTGAGTATCAGGGGCACGGACGAGGCCGAGGTGGAGGAGGACCTGGTAGAGGTCGAGGGCAGGTTATTTTTTACAATTTTGGAGGACCAGGACACTACACATGAGACTGATCGAATACGACATGAATGTCATGCTGCTATTGTACTCAGTTTGACCATGCAACAGAGGATTGCCCTATATTTTTAGCTAAGATACGTGAGAAGGGGGCGCAACTTCAAAAAGTGACTCAGAACTTGCAAATGATGAGGGCTGAGCCTCGCGAGGAAGACCCTAAGGTAAATATTGTGCTACAGAGTGGAGCGATGACTGGTGAGGATAAGGGGAAGCAGCCTGAAGAAGGTGAGTGGGTCCAAAAAGCACTAGAAAAGGAGACTAGGTTTGATCTAGAACATGCAAAAGAAACATTTATGGAAGCGAAGAAAAGTTTCGCTAAGGTCTCTACCTCAGGGAGTCAAGAGAAGCCGACTAAAGAAATGGACCCGTCCATGATTACACATTATTGGATATCTGCATGAAACTGCTACGTGATAGGAAGGCGGTGAAGGGACTGTAGGAGCTGATCAGTAGGTGCACTAGAAAGGAAAACGCTACTGACGAATCGTGCGTAGTTAGGAAGCTTGGTAAGCATAAGGTAAGGACTGTACGTGAGATGAGACTCACCGCACAGATAGGAGAATGCGAAATGGACCAAGTTATCTTTGACCTAGGGTCCAATGCAAATGTTTTTACGAAACAAAAATGGGAGAGAATGGGGAGACCTATGCTACAATGGTCTCTGATTCAGTTAAGGATGGTGAATCAACAAAAAATCATCCCAATGGGGAGGTTGTAGGGGGTAATAGTTGATATCGAACGCATGAGTGCACTAATTGATTTTGAAGTGATAGAGATTGTGGATGACAAAAATCCCTACCCCGCTCCTTGGGATCCATTGGGCCACTGAAATGAATGGGGTAATTGATCTGAAGAAGCAAAATATGATATTTGAGAAGAAATCGCTCTACGTAGTGGTGCCACTGGACCCTATGAAGGACTCTGCTATACTGAACCAGTCCGCGATTATGAAGGGATGATGATTTGGACCAGATTTACAAGATCATGGTGCGAGATCAGGATTGGGTGAATCCGATAGCAGATGGACGCATTTTATGGGACCGTGAAAGTTCTTGCACATTAGATTCAGATGAAGAACTGGAGCACTGGTAGAATCGACTACATGAAGTATCTACGTTGAGGTGTAATATGGTGACCAAGTCATTGCACTGTGTATCATCAGAGGTAAGAAACCTGCCTTACTATGATGGTTTAACTGATATTGATCACTTTTTGGATGTATTTGAGAGAGAAGTGCCAAAGAAGCATCGCGTCTAGGCCCTGGACTAGGCGTTGCATGTTACGCCTGCAATATGGTGGGGCACACACAAGGACAGTTTTGATGATTGGTGCATATATCGAAAAATGATGAGAGTACGGTTTGGCCACCCACAAGTGCGGCTAATAGAAAAATATGATGGGGGAAATGATCCATGCGACCATTTGGCCAAATGGACTGAAGCGTATGGAGCGAAGCCTCAGCTGGAGTGGGTACATATGTTTTGTCATACCTTGGATGTTATACTGATGAATTGGTACTTGGAGACAGAACTCTGCCATGGCATTGAAGAATGGAATTTTTTGCGCCAAGGATTTTTGATTATGTTCAGCTTTGAGGATGGTTTTTGAAAGTATCGATGAAGCATTGTAGGAGGTTAAGGAATTTTTTTTAAGGATACCACAGATCCTCTAGATTTGATTCAACCTTCTTGGACTACCCAGCAGAGCCATGTGCTAGAGTGCTACAATGTAATAACAGAAGAAGAATATGAAGACCCGAGGAAGATTAATATTCCAGAGATTGAAGGTCACCGCGAAGTTGAAGGACCGCAACTAGGGAACCCAGACATAACCGAGCCGCTCAAAACTAGACAGGTGAACATTGGCACGGAGGTAGAGCTAAAGTTTTGCAAATATTGGGGACTATTAGGACGATGCGACAGTAGATAAGGTCGCCGAACTACTCCGTGAATATCAGGATCAGTTCCCACGAAGTTTTCAAATCTGAAAGGGATAATAAGAGACCTGTGTAGAAATTTTGCAAATTCTCTACAAATCTACCTCTAAGACCACGTAGAAAATCTGACTGTAGATTAACCCGATAATGCAATATACCAAATAAAAATACTATAACCTACTTCTAGTATCACTTTTCTTTGCGGAAGCTTAAATATTGAGCAAGATCGAGTTGAACACATATAACCAGAAGAAGATGAATCAATGCAAAATACACATGAAAATACTTTGGGGAAAGCCTCAGCTAAAAAACCCCACTATCTGTATTATCATACAAGGTGGAAATGCATCAGAATTATACAAAGCCTTAGCTCTCACAGCTAGCCAGCTCTCAGTATAATCCACCTGGATGCTCACAGGAAATCCTAGCTTCTCAAAAGCCTTCCTCTCCGCCCTCCAAGCTCCTATTTCCTTGTGTTATTTCTCTTAGGTGATCCTTCTGTTACCAAGTGGAAAAATCTCAACCAAGTGGAACACTGATCTCTCACATTGATCTCACACCCTGTATGAACTGCACAATCCTCAAGGAACCTTACCTTGATTGCATGCATGAGTTTCCTTTATAGGAAAACACATGCAACTGATAGTACACTGTCCTTGACATTTAGCTTAATTGGGTCTTTCTCTCAATAAACATGCATGAGTTCTTGATGAGGGAATCTTCAGTTATGTGGAGTACACTGGTTGAGTGCATGCATTCATCAACTGACTGATAACTCACATTTGTTCCTCAAACAGTTTGGAACTAATTTAATTGGACTTAACTCAGTAAACTGAGTTAACTAATTACAACTCAAATATAACTCAATCTTATCTCCTTAATTAAGGAATAATCTCCTTAATTTAAGGGATAACTCTTGCATGACTTCATAAAGACTTCCAACTTGAATTTTTCCAACTAATTGATCCATAATGAATTAATTAATTATTCCAAGCAGCTGGTGAGACTAAATTTGATTTTAATTCACAATTTTAATTCAAGGACAAATTAAAATTGGAATTTCTAGATTCTATTTTTATCATTTCTTGTTGCTATTTTCAACACTCCCTCTCAACAAGAAAGGAATTCAACTTGATCCCAATTGTGTACCTTTGGAGTGTTATGCATGCAACACTTCTCTCTAGTGTTGTTGCTCCAACAACTCCAAAAACAAAAAAAACATCCAACCTGAATCAATATGATGCATCTATCATCAAATTCTCTGACTGCTATTTCCTCTGTGAATTGAAAACTTTGCGCTTCTGCTGACTCTGCCTTTCTGCACTGTTGTCAAACCTTCTCTACACTCTTCAGTATCTGACTGCTCTAGCCTCTATCACTTTGATATTTGACTACATCAATCCCACTGATTCCTCCCGCTACTATGTACTTTGGGCTCCCGTAGCAAGGTACGATCCATGAGATAAAACCTCTCAATGGACCCTACCCAATTTTAGCCTTCTTGGGACTATCACTTCACATCGCCCCACCTCACACCTAGAGGTATGGCTGCATGTGATCCCTCTGCCCACTTGGATTGAAATTCCCCCCTAATGGAGGTATCTGCATGAGTGGATCTCTTCACTCGGTCTCCTCTCTGCTTCTCCAATTGTGGCTCCTCCACAATTGTCTGAGACTTCTTCTGGGGCTGCATGTTGAGAGGTAATTTACTCTCCCTCTCAACTACCAAGTCTCTAACATTTTCCTTGATCCTGAAGGCTTTGCATGCATCTTGAAACTCAAGAGAATACAGTTTCTTAACTCGTGAACTGATCTGTTTCACCTGTCTCATGGTGATGTGTCTAAGGAACACCTTTCCTTTACTGAAGACAACATCGTAGCGTTTGTCCTCCAACATCGCAACCGATACCAAGTTCTTCTTCAGTCCAGGCACATACTTCACATCTGTCAAGGTGATAGGAGCTCCATTCTCCCTCTAAAAAGCAACCATGCCCACTCTTGAAACACTATACCTTCTGTCGTTACCCATCTCTATGCACATCTTGAAGTCTTTCTCCTCTAAGGCACTGAATATACTTTTATCATCAGTCATGTGGAATGAGGCTTCACTGTCAAGATACCAAACACAACCCATCATTGATGACACCATGCATGTGATGAGGATAAATTTCATTTTGAACTGAGAGGCTAATGCCTCACCTTCTGATCCTTCCGAGGATCCCTTCTTGGACTTCTTCGATGGGCAACTAGTCGCATAATGTCCCATCTCGTGACAATTAAAACATCTCACTTTAGACTTGTCACCCTTCTTCCCTTCATGAGAAGAATTCGATTTGAAATGGGAAACCTTTCCCTTTCCTTTCCTTGCCTTACTTGATAAGGCTAGATTTTCTTCATCATCATCCTTGGATGAAGAACCATATCGTGTGCTCTTCCTGATCTCCTCCTGCATCAGATTCAACCACAATCGTTCCTAATCCGGCAGTTTCTCCCTTCCATTCACAGAGTCCTTGTAGCTATTCCAGCTCTTTGGAAGGCCAGGGAGAGTGAGGCTCACCATATCATCATCGGTAGTAGTTATTCCCACACTACCAAGCTCATCTCTGCAAGTGGTGAGCTTGTTTAGATATGTGGAAATAGTATCGCCATTCTCCATCTTGATTCTTCGAAGCTTATCCTTGAGCACCAATTTCCTTTGGTCGCTACTGTTCTGGTAGAGGTCCTTCAATGTCTTCCACATTGAAAATGGAGTATCCTTCCCATGGATATTCGAGACAATATGGTCTTGAACTCCCTCAAGGATGATCCGTCTCGCCTTTGCCACACACTTTTTCCACTCAGGCAACTATTGTGCATTAGTTGAAGCTGGCTTTGGGATTTCTTGATCAATGAAATCCTTCAAGCCATTGTCTTCTAATACAACCTCCATGAGATCTTTCCATGCTATGTAATTCGAGCTACCTTCCAAGGCATACTCGAGTCTCAAGCCATAGAACGCCATTGGAAAACCTTGAAGTATGATAAGAATTCGATTTGCTCATGCAACCCTGAACTTCAAACTTCGAATTCTATTCTTTGTATACTATTCACAACTCCGGTAAACCTGTCTTCGATACCATGTAGAAATTTCTCTATGGATCTCGCTCTAATACCATGTAGAAATTCTGTAAATTCTCTACAAATCTACCTCTAAGACCATGTAGAAAATCTCACTGTAGATTAACCCAATAATGCAATATACCAAAGAAATTTTTTAATTTTAGATATGTTCTATGCTTAGAGCAATTTATTTCAATTTTCATAGTTAGCTCAATATCTTTTCCAGATTAGCAATCACATCAGCATTAAAGTAAATTGCAGATAGAACATAAACATAAATCGTAGAAGACAAGCCAAGACAAGAGGACACAAGATGTGGTGGTAGCCAGGGACAAACCCCAATGTGGGGAAACCCTTGATCAATTCTTCTTCTATGTTCTTCAATAGTTCGAGAGAGAGAGAGAGAGAGAGAGAGAGAGAGAGATAGTACATTTACAACAAAAATCAACAATTTGACTTTCTATATCTACATGAGATCAGTTGAAGACATGCTACTTCAACTGACTCCCTAAGGTGACTTCTTCACCTATCATAGTGCTGCATCTCATCCACTTGCTACACCTCACCGTGCTGCACCATGCTGCACTTATCATCACAGTGTTGGACCTAATGACCGTACTATGCATTTCATGTTGTTGCTCCTATCACTGTGCTGCTCCAATAATTGAGTTGCTCTTATCACAGATCTGCACCTAATGTTGTACTCATCGCTGACCTGCACTCAGTGCTGCACCATCAATGATCTGTACTTAATGACTGCTATGCTGCACTTCATCATCAGTTGCACCATTGTCTTACTGTCACCTACATGCTGCATATGACAATACTATAGCTCTGTCATAGAACAACCTTAGTTGCTTGCTATGGCTTGCAGCCTAACAAAGCAGCTAGCTGTAGCAAGAGATTTTTCCAACAGATCTCATGAACCCTTTATACATACCCAGACATAATCTTGTTACAACTTTGTTTGCTATACTTGACTTTGCTGTCAGTACTTTGATTCACCAACCAAGTAAACAGTCTTAAGAACAAATCATGTCCAAGAATCTTGCTGTAATACAATAACTCTTGCTGCAGTTTTTGTTCTACTTTCCTTGCTGTGTCTAAGGGTCCTTTCATACATAGATAAGGGCTCCTTCAATTAAGGTTTTCCTCCTATATTTGTTGTAGCCAGGATGTCCTCCATTAGGACTGTGACAAAGAGCAACACTGGCCCTCCTTTGTCAATGGATGAGGGCATTACGGAACACATCTTAAACTTCTATTTGGACAACGGTTTAATGGACAATGTGACACCTGCTAGGAACCTTGTTAGCAATGGCTTGAACCTCCTTCTTAGACTACTGTTAGGGTAGATAGGAGCCTCATTAAATTGCGGATTAGGGCTCCTATATTGGGCTACGTAATAGTGCCTCTTGATTGCGTTAAAACTATGGATTAAATCCCTTGGATAGGGTATAACTCTCTTCCTTGACTGTGTGTGCCTCTCTCCCTTGACTACATTTAGGGCACCAGATTGTGACACTTGATTGGACTGCGGTTAGAACTTTTCAAGCCTTTCTTTTTACAACGAGTACATGCCTCCTTTTTGTGCCAATGAAACCCTCATTGACTACGGCCTATGAGTATTCTTTTCTCTGCGGATATGACCCCTTCAAGACAACGTTATATAGGTCTCTCCTTGAAGCGTAATGGGATCATCCTTCACCTTCTTGACAACGTTCTAGAGTATCTCCTTCCATGGCTGTAATTTGATCTTCCTTAGGGCATTAGGGCATCATGAGGCTTCTTCCTTTTACAGCTGATTAGGTCATCATTAGGCTAGCGTATATCCTAGGGCACTCCCTCTAGATATCATCTTCATCAAACCCAGAAACAGGATAAAGAGAGATCACAAGAGTGAGTGTGTCAAATGACTTAAAGTCCTCTTCTATTTATACTAAAACGTAGAGCACAAAGGGGGTTATTTGGTTGTTGGCCGACCTTGACGAATTGTCCCATAACACAAATAAATTTATATCTCCAAGAATACTTATCGGAGATGGATGATCTTTAGATCAATCCTACACCTCTTGATGAGAGGGATCCAAGAAAAATATAAACTTCCATTAGTAAGATAACCCACATGGAGTTTGGCCCTAGTTTCCAATTTTAACACTCCCTCTCAACTAGGGAGAACTCTATCCGCTGATCCATATGTCTGACTACATTATCTTTGTCATCAGTCCCCTGCACTGCTTAGCTCTGCTTTACTTTGCTCTGCTCTCCTATGCTGAACCATGAAGAAGAAGAATTGATCGAGAATGTCTCATACCATTCTCTACTAACCTGAATTCAGTTTTATCTGAAGAGAGTGTGTCACATCACTCTTATTGACCCGAAGTCAGTTTTATTGATCCCAGATCAATATCACAAGAGAGTGTTTCAAACCACTCCACCGATCCTATATCAGTTTCATTCATCCTAGATCAATGGAGGTCATCCTGGCATAGGGAGTACGGTAGATACAACGATGCATCCATTGATAGTACTACTATGGTCCCTATCCTCATTTCCCTGCTCATTGATCAGATGAGAGGTACTTCCCATGAGTCCCAGACTGCATGGGTAGGATGCCTTGATAGGAGAACTAATCATCCTATCCACAGGACAATGAATCATCCTGTCTAGTGGATGCCATGGAGAACTAATAATCTTGGCCTACAGGAGAACTAATCATCCTGTTCCACAGTCACCACGGAGAATGAATCATCCTGGCCCATAGGAGAACTAATCATCCTATTCCACAGTCACCACGTGGTGTCACAGGGGAAGGTTGAACTTTTTACCCTATACATAGTGCACCACCAGGGGATGGTGAGTCACCTTGTGGTCACTTGTCGCTCCAGTAAGTACCCAAAGCCCCCCAGATCTCCCAGAGCTCAATGTATGCAACATGCAGGACCCTTTTACAAGGGTCTCTCAACGACTCCAAGTCATTCGAGAAAATCACAAATTTGATCTTTCCCCGGGGCTTTGACAAAGTGTATGCAACTTGTACATTAATCTCAATGTGATGGAGCTTCCTTGCTCATTGACTTACCATATCCCAGATAAGGTAGTATTTGATGTCTATCTGCTGGAGCAATCATCGAATACGAGATTTCTCAATAATCGAATCCCCCTGGTTATCGTAAAGAATCACAATGGTATTCATCATATGTACAAATAGCTCACTGAAGAGCTTCCTCAACCAGGCAACTTCATACGAGATCATACTCGTAGCTATGTATTCGGTCTTGGCGGTGCTTATAACAACTGACTTCTGCTTCCTTCTCATCCATGATATCGAAGTAGAATCCAAAGAGAACCAGCACTGAGAAGTGCTATAGTGTTCCTCCACACTGCCTGCCCAGTCAGCATTCGAATAATCATACAGTTTCATATTTTCGGCAGTGTATCTCAATCCATGAGATATTGTGCCCCGAAGATATCTCAGAAGATTCTTGGCACCAATCCAGTGAGCCTCAACCAAATATGAGCTCACCATGCTAACTACAAAACATATGTCCGGACGGAAGTTCACCAAGAACATCAACGCGAATGAGTTTATGAAACTTAGAGACATTTCCCAAATCTGGTCTGACATCATTACCATATAACTTATGAAAGTTAAGATCCTTAAGGTAGTCATAGGCTTGCATTTTATCATTCCACATTTGGAATCCAACTCCCTCTTACTTCTTCAAATGAGAGAGTCTGCACCTGTCATAAATAGGTCGTCCTCATAAGGTGCCAGTATGAGAGATATATCATCCACAACCTTTGGGTAATGGTGTGGATCGGTTTCACTCCTAGTGAGTCTCAGCTTCATCAGACAACTATCAATCCTCTCATACTACACCCGGGGTGTTTTGCTTCAAGCCATAGAGGGCTTTCTTCCACCTTTATACATGAGATTCCTGATCATGAATCTCAAACCCCTCGGGTTGTTCTAAACCTGTGGACCTGCTACATGAGGGGAATGGTCCCCTTGTAATATTTTCCTTCGGTACATCTCAGGCATGTACCTTCATGCTCTTCTAGGATTCAGGCATTCCTATTACCATCTGACTCTCATCGGGTAGGGCCCCATAATAGACCTCTGGTGCTATAGATGAGATGTATCAATTGACATGGTCCCCAATGGACCATCCTACAACTTTGTAAAAATTTCCAATCCTGAACCCATGAGTAAAAGCATCTTTGAAAATTCTATTTTGAAACACATACCTTTCCATCGATGAATGCCACCTTGAAACCTTTGATTTTCATTGCCGAAATGGACACCAGGTTCTTCTTGCGATCAGGTACATAAAAGAGACTTTGTAGATGAATCGAGTTACCCTCATTCAATTGAGGGGTAACACCCTTTCTGGAATAGGTGGCATCGGCTCCAAGTATTATCCCACGAATGTTTCCATCTCTACTAAATTAGAGAGACAACACCCTTCTATCCGATGAAGTGCCTTGAAGCATTACAATCAATAAGCCAGATTCCCAAAGAATCTGAAGGAGAGGGACAATACAAGTTAATGCTTCTTTATCTTATCCTATGTTGCGGGGGAGCGCCCCCCCCCTCGAACTCGCTCCCGAATCGCGCTCCGGGTGGGAGCGGCTCGGGATCGCGCTCCAAAAATCGCTCCCGGACGGGAGCGATTTTCGGGAGCGCGCTCCCTCAAAAAAATTTGTGCTCCCTGGTCTGTTAGGAAGCGATATAGGGAGCGATTGCTCCGGCGCTCCCGGAGCGATTTTTAACGCTCGGGAGCGATCGGGGAGCGATCGCTCCCTGATCGCTCCGGGCATTAAAAATCGCTCCGGGAGCGATTCGAGCCGGGCTGGGAGCAGTTCGGCGGAAAAAAAATCCGCGGACCCAAAAAATAAAAAAAAATTAAATTTTTTTTTGGGTTTTAAAAGCCCAATGGGCCAAAAAAAATTCATTCTAACTTCATTGAGCTTGAGTTTGGAGCTGGAGCAAGAGCAAAGGAGCGAGGAACAAGTGCTGAGGAGCGAGGAGCAAGTGCCAAGGAGCGAGGAGCAAGCCTGCAGAGGTAAGTAACTTAGTAATTTAGTTAGTTTAGCTGGTTAGATAGTAATTTAGTTAATTTAATTTAACTGTTTGAGTTTAAAAATCATGTATTTAAATTAAATTAATAAATTAAATTAATTAATCCCAATAAATTAAATTAATTTGTAGATTCAAGAATCAAAACCCTACAAACATCAAACACCATGGACCTGGCTATATTTATTGGCATTTTCCTCTTCCTGGTCCCTTTTATGGTTATTATGGTGCTGGAGAGTAGGAAACGGAGGGGGCCCCAAACTGAAGAGGGGGATGAAGAAGCCGGAGAAAGTCAAATGGGTGAAAACCCCGATGAGGAGGAGCTGG
Organism: Pinus tabuliformis; assembly: GCA_031772625.1. Classification (NCBI taxonomy): domain Eukaryota; kingdom Viridiplantae; phylum Streptophyta; class Pinopsida; order Pinales; family Pinaceae; genus Pinus; species Pinus tabuliformis. The sequence continues at coordinate 243,326,096 of CM062815.1, forward strand.
AGGAGGGTGAACATGACCCTCAAAAAAATAAACAAGACCAAACTCCATTGTGGAAATATGTTCACAGGGCTGAAACAGGGAGAGGGGGTGGAACCACTAAATTTCATTGCCCCCATTGCAACACTGATTACACAGGTTCATACACCCGTGCTAGAAGACACCTCTACGGGAAAAGGCCATGGGATGGAGAGAAACAAATAGGAATCAAAACTTGTACAGTGGTGTCAAAAGCAGATAGAGCCAAATACATAAGGGAAGGGGAGGAAGCCCAATACAGAACAAAAAAATCAAGGGGTTTCTTTGAACCAAGCTCACAATCACAAAGAACTCCTTCAACATCCTCCCAAGGCAGTGGATATGGACATGGAGGCACAGGGTCATCATCTTTAAGGCGTAGAACCATATCAGATTTCCTTGATGAGGGGTGTAGGAATGATGTGGATTCAAAAGTTTACAGGTTTCTCTATGCATGTGGGATACCATTTAATGTTCTACGCTCATCTTATTGGCACGAAATGGTTTCTGCCATAAATGATGCCCCTAAAGGATACAAGAGCCCTGGGTATGACAAGGCAAGAACCGTTGGCCTTGATCATGAAAAAGCAAAAATATCACATTCTTTGAATAAAATGACAAGTTCTTGGACTGACCATGGGGTGTCCATTGTATTTGATGGATGGACAAATGTAAAAGGCAAGCCATTGATAAGTGTTCTTGTTGTGTCTGTTAGTGGTCCCATCTTTCTAGCTGCACATGATTACTCAGACAAGTTCAAGACCGCCATCAACATTGCAGAAGCGTTACTTGAAACAATTGAGCGTATTGGCCCATACAATGTCATCCAAGTCATCACTGATAATGCTCCTAATTGTAAGGCAACAGAAGAAATTATTGAGGATAAATACCCCAACATATTTTGGTCTGGATGTTTGGTTCACACATTGAACCTTCTGTTGCATGATATTGTCAAAAACAAAAATGAACAATACCAATGGATTGGTAATTTGTACAAGAAATGAAAACAAATGATAAAATTTATTACAAATCATAGCAATACCCATGGCCTTTTCCACAGTCACTCGAGATTGGAGTTGCTGAAGATTGCGAAGACTAGATTTGGTAGTTATTACCTCACCTTCAGGTGCCTTTTTAAGGTAAGAGAGGCATTAGCTAGCATGGTATCAAGTCCACATTGGCAAGTGTTAAAGGAAAGGGCTACAAATGTAGCTGACATGGCAGGTTTTGAAATGGTGGAGGAGGCCGCTCTTGATGGGCAGTTTTGGACAAGTGTGAGGTAGGTATTGGATTTCACCAAGCCAATTTATCACATGATTCAGTTTGCAGATACAGACAAACCAGTGATTCGCGATGTGTATGAGCAAATGGATACCATGTTGGGGGAAATAAAAGACATTGTTCATAATAGAGATCCCAACTTGTACAAACTGATTCATGATTGTGTGTGTGAATGGTGGAATAGGCTTAACCTTCCACTACATTGCTTGGCGTATATCCTTACGCCAAAATACTACTCTACATCTTGGTTGGGCCAACCTGCAGCAGGGGGTGGGGTTAGGACCAAACCCCATTTAGATCCAGAGGTAACTAAAGGATATTTGGAAGCATTAGAAAAGTTGGTACTTGACAGGGAGGAATGTGCAGCTGTGCACCTTGAAATAGGCAGATACTTTAGTGCCACTAGTTTGTATGGTAACTTCCATGCAATGGACGACAAAGATAAATTTGATTCTCTCACATGGTGGGAAACATATGGCGGCCACGGACTTTTGCCAAAATTGGCAAAAAAAGTTCTTTCACAGGTTGTAAATTCATCTTCTGCAGAGAGGTGTTGGAGCACCTACAACTATATACATAATGTGAAAAGAAACAGACTCAATGAAAACCAAGCAGAAAGCTTGGTTTATGTGCACTACAACTTGAGGTTGTTGAGTCATTACTGTGATTGGGCTAATGAGGATCCCACATATAAAATTTGGGACAATCACCCAGAGGATGACAATTTGGAGGATGGCATTGTACATATTGAAGAACTAGAAGAGGAACTTGTAAGGGATGAAAATGAAGCAACAGCCATGCCACCTCCACCTCCACCTCCACCATCCAGTAGCAGTGCTCGAGGTCCGAGTCTTGTTCCTTTGCTATCGCCACCTCCATCTACACCCTCGCGTGGAGGTTCTAGTTCTGGTCGTCGGTCTGTGCAGGAGACTCCTAGAAGACCACCATGACCTGCTTATACTCCTGGAGACTCTCGTGGCAAGGGCCACATGTAGATTTACAATTTACTTGTCTTTTTTAGTTTCTATTAGACTTTAGTTTTCATAACTGTTGAGTTTTGAGTCCTTGACTCTTGACTCTTGACTCTTTCATATCATAATGATATTTTTTGTAAACATTATATCGCTGTGACAATGAAAATTTGAAGTTTGAAGTTGGGCCTTGGCAATTATAACTCATTGGTAATGATTGTGAATTATGAATATGATGCTTTGTGAAAGACTAAAGTTGTTTCATTTCATCTCATTATTCATGTTTCATTTTATAAATTTTTAACATTTCATATCATGTTAACAGTTAGAAGTTAGGACTTAGAAATATCTTCGATATTACTTCTTGTAATGGTTAAACTTAGCTTACAAGTACAACTTTGGTGATCAATGATGATAAATGTTATTGAATTTTCAATTCTGAAAGCTTGAAGTTGAAACTTTAAGATTGAATTTGATGAATCATGATTTATAAGACTCAATATGTTGCAGTTGTAATATGTATTTTACTAACTTGTGGACATGGTTGATGACGATTATAATTTCTAGATGATTGATGTGATATGGTTCAATGATCAATCTATGTTTTTTTTATGTCTAATTCATCATTCTACATGTTTTTGTTGACATATATGTATCAAAAATTAAAAAATATAAAAAATATATATATTTTAAAAATATCACTCCTGGATTCGCTCCCAAACCAGGAGCTTCTGAAAATGGTCGCTCCCGCTCCCTCCGCTCCCAAAGTAAATTGATCTTATCAAAAACAACATTTGATTCTTCATATGTAGGGTTCCTTGCGTTCTTTGAAGAGTCGGCCATTTCCTTGATGACCTGCATTACCTGTCATTCATTTGATCATTGAAGATCTCCCTGGAATGATTGTTATCTTCATCAAGAGATGTGTCTCTGCCATTCAGACACTCCTTCGCATAATGGATGAACTTATTGCAACCAAGGCATTTGCCTTTCCTTCCACCCTTAGATCTAGACTTCTCAATGAAATGATCTTTTGGTAGGCCATCAAAAACTTCCACTACACCATTCTGATAATATTCTCTGCTTCGACTTCACCCTCGGTGAATTTGAAGAGGGATGAGGAATCCACTAATCCTTTTGTCCTTTCCCAACTGTCTTCAGTGATTTCTCTTTCACTCTTGCTTGGGCATTGTCTTCACCTCAACTCCGATACCATGTTAATTTAGGCATGTTCTATGCTTAGAGCAATTTATTTCAATTTTCATAGTTAGCTCAATATCTTTTCCAGATTAGCAATCACATCAGCATTAAAGTAAACTGCAGATAGAACATAAACATAAATCGTAGAAGACAAGCCAAGACAAGAGGACACAAGATGTGGCACTAGCCAGGGAAAAACCCCAATGTGGGGAAACCCTTGATCAATTCTTCTTCTATGTTCTTCAATAGTTCAAGAGAGAGAGAGAGAGAGATAGCACATTTACAACAAAAGTCAACACTTTGACTTTCTATATCTACATGAGATTAGTTGAAGACATGCTGTTTCAACTGACTCTCTAAGGTGACTTCTTCAACTATCATAGTGCTTCATCTCGTCCACTTGCTGCACCTCACCATGCTGCACCATGTTGCACTTCTCATCACAGTGCTAGACCTAATGACCATACTATGCATTTCATGTTGCTTCTCGGTCACTATGCTGCTCCAATCATTGAGCTGCTCTTATCATGGATCTGCACCTAATGTTGTACTCATCGCTGATCTGCACTCAATTCTACACCATCACTAATCTGTAATCAATGACTTCTATGTTGCACTTCATGATCAGTTGCACCACTGTCTTGCTGTCACCTACATGCTGCATATGGCAATACTGTAGCTCTGTCATGGAACAACCTTAGCTGCTTGCTATGGCTTGTAGCCTAGAAAAGCAGCTAGCTATAGCAAGAGATTCTTCCAACAGATCTCATGAACCCTTTATACATACCGAGACATAATCTTGTTATAACACTATTTGCTATACTTGACTTTGCTGTCAACACTTTGATTCACCAACCAAGAAAACAGTCTTAGGAATGTCCAAGCATCTTGCTGTAATACAATAACTCTTGCTGCAGTTTTAGATCCACTTTCCTTGCTGTGTCTAAGGGTCCTTTCATACATAGATAAGGGCTCCTTTAGTTAAGGTTTTCCTCCTATATTTTCTACAGCCAGGATGTCGTCCATTAGGACTGTGACAAAGGGCAACACTGGTCCTCCTTTGATAGCGGAGGAGGGCATATCGAAACGCATCTTAAACTTCTGTTTGGACAATGGTTTAATCGACAATGTGACACCTGCTAGGAACCTTGTTAGCAGTGGCTTGAACCTCCTTCTTGGACTGCTGTTAGGGTAGATAGGAGCCTCATTAAACTGCAGATTAGGGCTCCTAGATTGGGCTACGTAATAGTGCCTCTTGACTGCGTTAAAATTGTAGATTAAATCCCTTCCTTGGATAGCGTATAACTCTCTTCCTTGACTATGTGTGCATATATCCCTTGACTACGTTTAGGGCACCAGATTGTGGCACTTGATTGGACTACGGTTAGAGCTTGTCAAGCCTTTATTTTTACAGTGAGTACATGCCTCCTTTTGGTGCCAATGAAACCACTGCGGCCTAGGAGTCTTCTTTTCTCTGCGGATATGACCCCTTTAGGACAACGTTATATAGGTCTCTCCTTGAAGTGTAATGGGATCATCCTTCACCTTCTTGACAATGTTCTAGAGTATCTCCTTCCATGGCTGTGATTTGATATTCCTTAGGGCATTAGGGCATCATGAGGCTTCTTCCTTTTATAGTTGATTAGGGCATCATTAGGCTAGTGTATATCCTAGGCATTCCCTCTAGATCTCATCTTCATTAAACCTAGAAATAGGATAAAGAGATATTAGAGAGTGAGTGTGTCAAATGACTTAAATTTCTCTTCTATTTATACTAAAACGTAGAGCACAAGAGGGGGTTATTTGGTTGCTGGCCAACCTTGACGAATTGTCCCATAACACAAATAAATTCATATCTCCATGAATACTTATCGGAATTGGATGATCTTTAGATCAATACTACACCTCTCGATGAGAGGGATCTAAGAAAAATATTATCTTCCATTAATAAGATGACCCACATGGAGTTTGCCCTCGTTTCCAATTTTAACAAAAATACTATAACCTACTTCTACTATCAATTTGCTTTGTGGAAGCTTAAAGATTGAGCTGAACACATATAACCAGAAGAAGAAGAAGAATCAATTCACAATACACACGAAAATACTTTGGGGAAAGCCTCAGCTAAAAAACCCCACTATTTGTATTATCATACAAGGTGGAAATACATCAGAATTATACAAAGCCTTAGCTCTCACAGCTAGCCAACTCTCAGTACAATCCTCTTGGATGCTCACAGGCAATCTTGGCTTCTCACAAGCCTTCCTCTCTACCCTCCAAGCTCTTATTTCCTTGCGCTATTTCTCCTGGGTGATCCTCCTGTTACCATGTGGAAAAATCTCAACCAAGTGGAACACTGATCTCTCACACTGATCTCACACCCTGTATGAACTGCACAATCCTCAAGGAACCTTACCTTGACTACATGCATGAGTTTCCTTTATAGGAAAACACATGCAACTGAGAGTACACTGTCCTTGACATTTAGCTCAACTGGGTCTTTCTCTAAATAGACATGCATGAGTTCCTGATGAGGGAATATTTAGTTATCTGGAGTACACTGGTTGAGTGCATGCATGCATCAACTAACTAATAACTCACAATTAGTTCCTCAAACAGTTTGGAACTAATTTAACTGGACTTAACTCAGTAAACTGAGTTAACTAATTACAACTAAAATATAACTCAATCTTATCTCCTTAATTAAGGGATAATCTCCTTAATTTAAGGGATAACTCTTGTATGACTTCAGAAATACTTCTAACTTGAATTTCTCCAACTAATTAATCCATAATGAATTAATTAATTATTTCCAAGCAGCTGGTGAGACTAAATTCAATTTTAGTTCAAGGAAAAATTAAAATTGGAATTTCTGGATTCTATTTTTATCATTTCTTGTTGCTATTTTCAACAACTCGGGTGTTATCAAGATCACCCTAAAACTGGGCGCGAAACCCGTGAAGCAAAGACCTTACCACGTCAATACAAAGTATAAAGAAAGGGTCCGCTTAGAGTTAGATAAGATGCTTGTGCCAGGTATTATTGAACCTGTGGAAGAATCTAATTGGGTGAGCCCAATAGTATTTTAGGAAAAGAAGTGGAAGGAAGAAATAAGGATATGCGTAGATCTTAGGAAGTTGAATGATGCCTGCATGCATGATCCCTTCCCAACTCTGTTCACCGATGAGGTCCTAGATAATGTTGGTGGCCAAGAAGCATATTCGTTCACTGATGGGTTCTCTGGGTACCATCAGATCAAGATTGCACCAGAGGATAGAAGTAAGACAACCTTCGTGACTGAATGGGGATGCTTCTAGTATATGGTGATGCCTTTTGGGCTGAAGAATGCACCGACAATATTTTCGCACGTAGTCATCGCAACGTTCAAGGATTTCATTCACAAATTTTTGGAGGTATACTTTGATGATTGGATAGTGTTTGGATTGGTAAAGCACCATGTGGAAAGTCTACGCTTGATGCTAGATACATGCTGGAGGTACCAGATCACACTCAATCCAAAGAAATGTTTGTTCTATGTTCCTTTTGGGATCTTGTTGGGTCATGTGGTATGGAGACAAGGCTTGGTTGTAGACCCTGCAAAGATAGCGGTCATAATCAATTTGGAGGTGCCAAGGAGTGTGAAACAGATGCGCGTAACATTGGGGCATACAAGATACTATAGGAAATTCATCAAGAGCTATGCCTAGATCACCATGCCGATGGAAAAACTGTTAAAGAAGGATGTTACGTTCTGTTGGAATGAAGAATTCCAGAAGAGCTTGGATGTGCTAAAGGATAAAATGGTCATTGTGCCGATCCTAGTCTTCCCAGATTGGAAGAAGGAATTTCATGTGCATGTGGACGCGTCATGTATTGCACTGGGAGCAGTACTGACACAGGTTAGTGAAGGGGACTTGGATCACCCTATAGCATTTGTAAGTAGGAAGATGTCAAAAGCTGAGAGAATTATTCCACAACAAAGCGCGAAGGATTAAATATGGTGTACGCACTCCAAAAGTTTAGGCATTATCTGTTGGGTGACATTTTAAGATGTATACATACCATTCTGCGTTAAAATACCTTGTCAACAAGCCTGTGTTGGGGGAGAAGATATGTAGGTGGTTTTTGTTTTTCCAGGAATATGATTTTGAAGTCATTGTGAAACCAGGATGATTGAATGCAGGACCGGATCATCTGTCGCGCATTGAAACTGGAGAAGAGCCTACTAATTTGGAGGAAGGACTACCTGACACGCAACTCTTTGAAGTGCATGTCACGAACACCACTTTGAATATATTATACACTTCTTGATGACATGAACAATTCCAGAAGGATATACAAGTCAATAGAAGAAGGAACTGGTGGTGCGCGCGGTAAAATTTTCTATCATTGCAGGGCACTTATACAAAATGGGATCAAATGAAATATTGCGACGTATGTGCCAAAGTTTGAATGAAACAAAATCCTTGCTGAGGCTCATGGGGGAGCCGCAAGAGGTCATTATGCAGGAAAAACAACAGCACAAAAGATCATATGCGCTGGGTTGTGGTGGCCGACCTTGCATAAGGATTCAAAAGCATATTGTAGGGCATGCGTTGCATGCCGAAGGACTGGTAGACCCTTGAATAGGGATGAGCTGCCAGTGAATCTGAAGATATCATTACAACCCTTCGAGAAGTGGGCGATTGACTTTGTGGGACAAATTCAGCCTCCAAGAAAGAAGACGGGTGCATGATACATCATCACTGCGAATGAGTACTTAACCAGATGGGCGGAGGCGCAACCTATGAGGGACTGTACAAGTGAGACAGTAGTAAAATTAATCTTTGAGTACGTGCTGACAAGGTTTGGCTGTCCAAAAATTTTAATGAGCGATAGAGATACACATTTTATTAATGAGACGATCAACGTGATGGTGGAGGAATTTCAGGTTTACCATCAGAAGAACATGCCATATCATCTGCAGGATAATGGGATGGTGGAAGCGTTTAATAAAATATTGGAGAGTGCGCTAACAAAGGTTTGCAATGCTCAAAGGAATGACTGGGATGTGCGCATGCTCGGGGTGCTATGGGATTATAGAATGACTTGCAAGAAGTTGACTGGACAAACACCGTTCAAACTGGTTTGTGGCATAGAAGCTGTGATGCTGATGGAGTACATTGTACCTAGTCTACACATAGTGGCTTTCACAGGAATGGCGGATTGCAGAGCCCTGGAGGAGAGGCTCGCGCAGCTAACAAAGATTGAAGAGGATAGATTTCTAGCTAGATTCCATCAACAAGTTCAAAAGGAACGCGAAAAGGCATGGCACGATTGGCACATCAAATTGTGCACCTTCAAGGTAAATGATTTAGTTCTATTATATGACAACAAATTTGATAAATTTCCAGGAAAATTTCGGATCCATTGGCTGGGGCACTATGTCATGAAAGAGATTACCGATGGTGGAGTAGTTTAGTTGGTAAAGTTGAATGGAGAGCCATTCCCAAGGAAGGTGAATGGTAGCCGATTGAAGCCATACACCGACAATTCGGCTAGATGACTACATGATGGAAGCATAGTCTTAGCGCTCTAGGCAGCTGAAAGGAGGTGCGAGACTATAAACTATGCTGCCTGGATTGTGGAGCTGCACGATTGGGCAACTGCGCGGAACGAAGGAATGTCATAGTGTCAGCAGAAACGCGCAGGGAGCTACGCTACCGAAGAAGAGATCACGCAGGGAAGCCAGAAAGTGACGTTATGGTCACTATTCATGATAGTGGGAAAATAACTAAATGGAGTAGGGGGGTGGAATTTTAGTCAGAATTTAAGGGAAAGATCTTTAAAAATATGCCGCCAATCTAGCATTCATGAACGAATTTTGGGGGGAATGGTCAGATTTGAATTCAAAAATGCCAATAAATTATAGGTGACTACCTAGCAAAAAACACTTGGCATTTTGAGAATTGAGGTGTTGAGCTCTCAGGCACGTATGAACTGTGAGTACTTTGAAGCTTTGATAGTGAGTTTAGTGTTTGAGAAGTTTCCAAAGGAAACGCAGGAGTTGTTTTCTAGTATCATGTCGGTGCCTGCAGAAACTGTGAGTGCTGGAGAAGCAATGGCAGCTGAAGGAACTACCCCGGAGATAGCAAGTGTTGAAGTACCTACAAAGGTACCCAAATAATTGAGGTCACCCAGGCCGAGACCTACGCCAACCAAAGAGGGTTTGAAAATGAAGAAAGATAAGAAGAAAGCGACATCGCCGGTGCGAGCGCCACCCATAAAACACTTGCAGAAGTAAAAGCCCACCACATAGGAGAAGGGAAAGGTAGTTGACCTGGAACCTAAAGAAGACAATGAAATCAATATGGGTGGGGATGACATTGACATGGGGGTCTAGAAAATTGACGTAGAAGGGTCCGAGCCTATCTCTAAACTACCCAAATACATTCCCCCATGTTGAGGCAAGGTAAAGGTCCCCAAGGACATTGATGAGAGCAAGGTCACGTTGCATACACCATTGCTGCCGGACAAGATCACATTTTATGGACCACGCCTGGCACACGTCCCCATGGAGGATTTGGATTTGGCTGATACAGAGTGATTTCCCCACTTAGTGACTGATCAGTTCATGCGCCATGTCTTCTATAAGGACACTGGTGTGACCACGTTGGAGCTAAGGAAATGGATAAAACGGGTGGACAAGGCATGACTGCTAAACATGCTATGGGTGTTGCATTACAACCACGTGCCCATAACCATGATAGTGATCAAACAACTGCTATGCTTGGTGCACGATGGGTGCCTATGGTTAGAAGAACCAATACCGATCACTGACATGCTGATCCATAGGATCACTCGACTGCCACATTCAGGACTAAATCTGGCCATGGCATTTGGCGGAAAGACAGGTGAGCGCGACCTCACCGAGAAAATGAAGGACAAATTTAATCTTGTCAAGAAGCCACATGGCTACTCCATTTCTAGTATAACTGACCCTGCGGTCAGAGTAGCCACCCAAATCCTGGCAGGGAAAATTATGAGAAAGTGTCGCGCAGATGAAGTGATAGAACAAGTATTATCATTAGCAACCCAGTGCGCGGCGAGCGTACAATTCAACTGGGCACACTACCTTTGCAGTGAGTTCCTCACGAACTGTAGAGAGGCATAAGACCACAACAAAAATTTTCACTATGCATGGTTGCTGCTATCCACAGTGCCATTTGCATGGGAGTTATTGGAGGATAGTCAGTTTCCTTCAGTCGTGTAGGATTTACCAGAACTACCGAAGTTCCCTTCACTTTGGGCCACCAAGGACCCCCAAAGGGTCAAGGATAGCTAGATATTTTGGATCTTGATGGAGATGAGTATCAACATGGCCATCAACTGCAAGCTGCGATTATCATTGATTGTCTTTGACCAGTTTGTAGAGTATGTGGATTTCAAGGAGGAATTCCACTGTGTCTCCATGCGAGCACGGAAGGACCCTGGGAAAAAGTGGTATGACATTCCATACCTCACCACAGATGACGTGATCGTGGTGGTCCTCGACCCCTGGCTAGCAGAGTGGTGCATGGCCTCAGACTTGACAGTTGGGTCTAGCAAGTCTGCAATGAAGTGTAAGAAGGAAGAGGTCAGGCTAAAGATGGAACAGTTGGCCAACAAGTGGAAGAAAGAGGTTGAGAATAAAGCCAAAGTAGAGCATGCTGCCAAAAAGCAGACAAAATGGCAGGAAGAAGAGGAGGAGTGCGACTCCGACGGGAGTCAGAAATCTCCTTCCCCGAAGACAGCAGAGGAAGAGTAGTGATCTGACCAAGGAGGAGCAGACTTGGAGACTACTCCAATTCAGGTTAAGTGCAATAGGGAGTAGGAGAAAGTAGGGCTACCGAAGAAGTCCAAGGCCAGTGAAACGTCCCTTGGCCCAATCACCTTGACAAAGGGTGATTTGAATGACATTGGTGATGTGGTGAGGGATGCGACCACAGAATTGTTGCAACAGTTCGAGTAGTAGCAAAAACATGCCTTGGGTGCCATTCAAACGGGTCTGTGCAAGTTGTAGATCCAAGCATCACAGGTACAAACCAGTGTGGGGCGAAGCAACGTGACATCAACTAGTTTGGCACCTGGAACGTTGAAGGCAACAAAAATGGTGTGTACACTGGATCCCCAGGCCATTATGATGTCAGATGGAGCACTGATTGCAGAAGCAGAAGCTGATAGGGCCACTGTCAGTGCCCTCCAGTGGGTTGGGCTAAATTTGTCCACACTTCCAAGTGAACCCCTTCACACCTTGCAAGATGGTGCGATTGCGAAAATTCGGGCTTGAGAACATTGCACCCTGAATGTTATCAGTGAGCAGAAGGTGAACGACGCTCAGTTGGCTCCACAGAAGAATTCTGCCATTGATCTTCTTAAGGCCACCACGAAAAAGAATGAGCACATGACCAAGGTGGTGGCTGAGGCATGCATAACTGTTCCAGAACTGGATATTCTTGAAGATGCGCCAGTGGATGTGAGAATTTGGAAGCTCGCTTTTGGAGTGCGCGAAGTGAGAACATAGCTGGCTAAGGTTCAGTTTGAACTTAACCTTAAAACTAAAAATCTCAAGTTGAGGGCCCAGCCTTCAACTCCACCAGAGGTTAAAGAGCAGCGCGCGACCACTGTCAAAGATGCAGTAGCAATTGTAGATGCCACCATGAAGGAGTGCACTGCGCTCTTCGAGTAGTCGCTCGAAGTAGTCACCAGCCTACAGGAGGATCCCAATGTGTAGAGGCTAAAAACATAGGCGCGGGAGCTACAACAGAGATATGATGAGGTTAAAGCGATGGTGCGCACTGTTGACATTACACAAAGGTTATCGTAGCTGCAAGAAGCAAAGGCATTGAAAGAACAGGTGGATGCAGCTCAACGCAAGGAGACAGTACTCAAGGCTAGATTGGGGCTTGGCTAGAGGAGGCCTATGTACTCACTGCCTCCATTGAAGGGAAATTGGCCAGTCTGCAGGTGACACAACAGAAAATACAGGAAGACAACATAAAGCTAGCGATGGAGCAGCTGGTCGAGCAGGTGAAGCAGGCAGCAACACAGTGCATTGTCGAAGTCATAGTGGTATAGGTGGAGCTGGGAGGTCTTCGCAACAATATCTCCATGCCAGTAGAGTGACTTGGGGGTGAGTCACCAGATTTGTGTTGGGGGCCTATTGGGAACACATCCCCTGGGTCAATTTTAGGGTTAAAACCCCAAGTTTTGGGGCTAAAGGACCAAGTTTTGTGTAAAGAATGCAAAGTCTCCACATTTTGTGGCTATGGAGCACGAAGATGTAAGCAGTTAAAATGGGTTTCTACCCTTAGTTTAGATAGTTTTTTTCGGCTTGATGAGATCCGCCCTTGGTCCACAGACCATGGGATTGTATAAAAAGGGTGTCTTAGAAGAGTCTAAGGTAGTTCATAAGTTTTGGTATAGTTCTGAGTAAGTTTATGGGTCTGTGAGAGCTAAGAGCAAAGAGTCTTAGCATAGGAAGAGGCTCTATAGCTGAGTGCGTAGAAGCCTAGGGTAGAAGTTTGCAGTTGAGTGCGCAGACCCTTGCAGCTGTGTGCACAGGGTAGTTAGAGTTTGTACTAGAAATTTGGATTATCAATAAAGAGAAGTATTCTGGAAATATCTATGTATTTGTTATTTTACTTCTATTATGAATGTTGCGATTATGTTATGTTGAATACTGGGGTTATGAATTAATGCTATATAGATGCGCGAGTCTATGTATTTTACTTTGTCATATGAACACAAGTAAGAATATCTGTTTATGCGAAGATAACCATAATGCATGTTAAAGTTAACCAATACTTAAGCAAATTTGAGTAAATACATAAGTAAGAGTAATTACAGAGGCATGTAAGTGCCTGATCTATCTATTTAGGGTCCATGAAGGATGATCAAAGACTTTCACGGAGGCTTCAAGGACGAATAAGAGAAATACTTTGATAAGCCCTAAAGGGATTATCGGTCTGTGCAAAGGAAGGGTTAGGGCATATAACTGACATCACAACCATCTCAGGGTGTGGAAACTTGGTTCCTGCATCCCCCCATACTGCTTCAGGTGAGACTTCAGTCCACGCTTTGCAGATTGATGCCGAAAAGGCTAGTAGTGTATGGATTTTCTTGGCTAATTAACACTAAACTTGGGTCAGGGCCCATCAAGCCAACCTATGTATATGTACTATCTCTCTCTTCTAAACTATTGAATAAAATATAAGAAGAATTGATCAAGGGTTCCCCACATTGGGGTTTGTCCCTGGCTAGCACTAGATCTTGTGTCCTCTTATCTTGGCTTACCTTCTACGATTTAGGTTTATCTTCTATCTGCATTTTACTATCATGCTAAATGTGATTGCTAATCTAGAATTGATATTGATCTAATATGGAAAATTGAAGTAAATTTTCCATCAGCATAGAACATACCTAAAGTTAACATGCTATCAATGCTGAGGCGAAGTCAAAGTCCAAGAAAGAGTGAAAGAGTAATCACCGAAGACAATTGGAAAGGAAAAAAGGCTCAATGTGTTCCTCATCCCTCTTCAAATTCACCAAGGGTGAAGTCGAAGAAGAGAATATTATCTGAGTGGCACAGCGGAAGCATCTGATGGCCTACCTAAAGATCACTTCAATGGGAAGTCCGGATCTAAGGGGGGAAGGAAAGGCAGATGCATTTCTTGCAATAAGTTTGTCCATTATGCGAAGGAGTGTCTGAATGATAGGGACACATCACTTGATGATGATAGCAATCATTCCACAGACATCTTCAATGATCGGAGGAATGACAGGTAATGTAGGACATCAAGGAAATGGCTGACTCTTCAAAGAAAGCAAGGAACCCCAGGTATGAAGAAGTAAATGTTGTTTTTGATAAGATAAAGATGCATTATCTTATATTGTCCCTCTCTTTCAGACTCTTTGGGAATCTGGATTATTGATTGTAGTGCTTCAAGGAACTTCATCGGATAGAAGGGTGCTCTCTCTAATTTGGTAGAGATGGAAACAATCATGGGATTATAGTTGGAGTCAATGCCACATATCCTGGAAAGGGTGTAGGGAATGTTACCCCTCAATTGAATGAGGGTAACCCGATTCATTTACAAGAATCTCTTTATGTACCTGATTGCAAGAAGAACTTGGTGTCCATTTCAGCAATGGAAGTCAAAGGTTTCAAGGTGGCATTCATCGATGGAAAGGTACATGTTTGAAAATAGAATTTTCAAAGATGCTTTTATCCTTGATTTCAGGGTTGGAAATTTGTATCAAGTTGCAGGAAGTCCATTGGGAACCATGTCGTGTAACAACATCTCTTCATTGGCACCAGAAGTTTGCCCATATTCATTATAAGGGCCTACCTGATGTTAGTCAGATGGTGAAAGGGATGCTTGAATTCAAGAAGAGCATGGAAGTACATGTTTGAGATGTGCCGAAGGAAAACATACAAGGGGACCATTCCCCTCATGTAGCAAATCCATAGATTTGGAACAACCCGAGGGGTTTGATATTCATGATTGGGAATCTCATGTATACAGGTGGAAGAAATCCCTCAATGGCTTGAAGCAAGCACCCTGAGCTTTTTATGAAAGGATAAACATCTATCTGATGAAGCTGAGATTCGCTAGGAGTGAAGTCGATCCAAACCATTGCTTGAAGGTTGTGGATGATATACCTCTCATATTGGCACCTTATAAGGACGATCTCTTTCTAACAGGTGCATACCCTCTCATTTGAAAAAGTAAGAGGGAGTTGGATTCCAGATTTGGAATGGTGAACTGCAAGCCCGTGAATACCTCGAAGAAGCCTAACTTTAAGAAGTTATGTGATAATAATTCCGGCCCTGATTTGGAAAATGCCTTTGAGTTCCATAAAATCATACTAGCATTGATGTTCTTGGTGAACTCCCGTCCAGATATATGTTTTGCAGTTAGCATGTTGAGCTCACAAATGGACGAGCCTCACTGGAGTCTGGATTGGTTCCAAGAATCATTTAAGATATCGTCAGGCACAACCTCTCATGGATTGAGATACACTACCGAAAAAGTGAAGATGGATGATTATTTTGATGCTGACTGGGTAGGTGGTGTGGAGGATCACAAGATCACTTCTGGGTGCTAGTTCTCTTTGGGCTCTGTTACGATATCTTGGATGAGAAGGAAGCAGAAGTCGGTTGATTTGATGACCACTGAGACCTTATACATAGCTATGAGTATGACCTCGTGTGAAGCTGCCTAGTTGAGGAAGCTCTTCAGTGAGTTGTTTGGACAAATGCTAGATACCACCATGATCTTCTATGACAACCAGAGGGGGATTCGATTGTTGAGGAATCCCGTATTCTATGATCGCTCCAAGAATATAGACATCAAGTACCACTTTATCTGGGATTTGGTACATCGAGGAGCTAGAAGGCTCCATCACATTGGGATTGATGTGCAGGTCACCGATATTCTGTCGAAGCCCTTAGGAAAGGTCAAATTATTTAATTTTTGAGAATGACTGGGAGTCGTGGAGAGAATCTCTCCTAAGGGTTCGGTATGATATGGACATTCAGCTCCGGGTGCTCAGGGGGGCTTGGGGGTACATCTTGGAGCGATCAGAAACCATAGGGTGAGTGGTTCAGCCTTCCCTAGTGGTCTGCTATGTAGGCAGGATGAGTGGTTCATCCTTCTTCTGCTGAGACATAGTCACAGGGTGAGTGGTTCAACCTTCCCCTAGTGATTTGTTGTGTAGAGGGTGAGTGGTTCAACCTTCCCCTAGGATACCCCTAGCGACATGTAGGCAGGATAAGTGGTTCATCCTTCTCCTACTGAGACATCCTACCCATGCAGTCTGGGACTCATGGGAAGTACCTCTCATCTGGCCAATGAGTAGGGAAATGAGGATAGGGACCATAGTAGTACCGATGGACGCATCGTGTTACTACCGTACTCCCTATGCTAGGATGATATTGATCTGGGATCAATTGGAATTGACTTCGGGTCAGTAGGAGTGATATAACTCACTCTCTTTTGGAACTGGTTTTTGGATCAGTAAGAGTGGTATGACACACTCTCTTTATTGGAACTAACTTTGGGTCAGTAAGAGTGTTTTGACACACTCTCTTTATTGGAATTGACTATGGGTTAGTAAGAGTGGATGAGACACTCTCTTTTATATGGGATTGACTTAGGGTCAGTAGAGGATGGTATGATACATTCTTGATCACTTCTTCTTCTTCATCGTTCAGCAGAGCAGAGAAATGCAGGGCACTGATGGTAGAGATAGTACAGTTTGGTAGATGGATTAGCAGACAGAGTTATCCCTAGTTGAGAGGGAGAGTTAAAATTGGAAACTAGGGCCAAAATCCATATGGCTCTACTTATTCATGGCAGTTGATATTTTTCTTGGATTCCTCTCATCAAGAGGTGTAGGATTGATATAAAGATCATACGATTCCGATAAGTATTCATGGAGATATGAATTTATTTGTGTTATGGGATAATTCCTTAAGGTCGGCCAGCAACCAAATAACCCCCACTTGTGCTCAACATTCTAGTATCAAAGGAGGTGGCTTGATAGACATTTAGACTCGCACTTCACTCTTGATTTCTCTCCACTTGTTTTGGGTTTTAGTGGCAAGATAAATCTAAGATGATGAAGCCCTAGACACATGAGGAAAGGAGATGTTTTGGAAATAGTCAAGAAGGGGTATGTATGCTATCCAAAATAGAGGTATGATTCCATAACCGCAGTCCAGTCTAGGAGCAGAATTTGTTGTCTAAGTTGTGCACCAATCCACAATCAAGGAAGGGATAACATTGCCCTAAACACAGTCTTAAAGGAAGGGTTATAGCCCAACTTTGGAGGAGCCATAACGAATGTAAAACGTGCCCTATGTTAGTTTCAGTCTTTGCAGCCTTCCTCCAGTGATCAAATATGCTCTTACAAAGTGGTCTCAGAGTGTCAAGGTCAAATTTTATCATTTCAGTGAGTCTTCAAGTAAAATTTGGTCATTATGCATTAGATCTAGGGTTTGCTTTTATTCCTGTCAAAGTTGTCCAAATGTTGGTCCATGTCATCGTTCAGCTGAGTGTACCATCATTCAGAGGGTTTTCATTATCATGTCAAGTTTCATTGGGTTATTTTACACCTTGTTCATGCTTCAGTTGCGCCTAGGTAAGGTCATTTCCCTCTCCTAGGGTTTTGAAGGCAATTTCTCTTGGATGGTCAAATCATCGGAAAAACCTGTATCCTAATATTCATACACCTTCCCCTATCCTTAAAGTATGTTATCAAACACTTCCCACCACTGAGATCCCCCAAATTCCTCATTTTCGCACAAACCCTAGTTTCTTGTTACAACCTGGCAATTTTCTAGGTTGGACCTGTGTTTTGCCTTTTTGGACCCCTTCCCCTCACTCAATCTTTGAAATTACACTTTCCCCTACTTCTTAATATCCCTCCCTACTTCCAAGAATTTTCCCAAGAATTTAGAAGCCACTTATCCCCTTCATTTCGCTTCATTTCGACAAATCTCTTGTTCCACACATCGGGATAGGTTTTACTCCAATGATGTTTCTGAGAAAGAAAAGATGAATTTCAGAAAAATGAGAGAGGTTTTTGTCCAAAACATACCAAGGAAGAAACACCTCCTTCACTTTTTACACAGGTGTCATGGTTTTGGAGAAATGTCAAAAATATAGTTTCCTCAGGAGACTTGATGCACCTCTAAAGTTACCTTGGGAAAATCAAGTTTTCTCCTAGCTTGGTTAGCCAAATGAATTGATTGATGAGTCAAATGATAACCAGACATAAAGAGATTTCCAATGCGCTATCATGAGCTCAATTTGGAGTTGAGGAAGGCATTCAAAAATTGACTGCAACAACACTCTGCTTTGAGGCAGCCTCATTTGGCACATTTTGACCAGTCTTGGGAGATTTGATTTCTGATAGGGAAAATGAACGCCAAATTGAAAAATTCCGGCTGGGTTGGAAATCAGACTCAAATATCTTTCCAACAAGATATCCTGCACCAAATTTGGACACCGGGAAGGCCTCCAAAAGTCACCTGGAAAAGGGCGCGACGCACATAGAGAGCGCGGCGCACTGGGAGAAAATTTCCAGTGTAAATTTACACTGGCGCGACGCACATGGGAGGCGCGGCGCACAGGGCTAAAAGGCCTGAAATTCATTGAAATTTCTCCAAATTGCTAATGCTTTGCCTAGATTTTCCAGGTAGGCTTGCTATCTTGCCATTGCATCAAATTTTATGGTAAAAGACGGTGGTTAATGGGTGATAGTGGTTGCAATAAAAATTTTCAAAACCTACTTCTAAAGGATCCTCAAGCCAATTGCAGCCAGGTTTACAATTCACTGTTTTTGCCACCAAGATTTTGTCTCCCTCCCATTGTTCCCTTATTTTCACTAATCCCTAAATCCCTATCACCTAAATTCATTACCCCTTTCCCCTACATACTCTATCCTAAATCCTCCAACCCCACACAACAAAACCTATCAACAAATCCCAAACCCTAAACACTATTCCCATGCATCAAACCTTCAAACCCTATCCCATATTTCCATATTTAATTTCTATGAATTATTCCCATTCCTCAATATTGTTTCCCCTTCCTAACAATCCATAACAGTCCCTGTTGCATTGGTTTTTTTCCCTTGGTGGCAGAATTTGAATACATCATCCAAAAGAGCAGTGCAAGCACAATTTATACACAACAATCATTTTGTCTTTGAGGTAGTTTGTCCACTAGCAGACATGACATCTGATCCGTCATATGATCATGAAGAAGAGACACACAGTGATTCGCCAACAAAGGTACATGCAACCAGGAGGCCTCATAGAGGTGGCAAAACATACGTGAAGACTAGCAGGCTGCCCAACGAAGCCTAAATGAGAGGACACCCATTCAGCAGGAGATAGAGGCTGATCGAGAGATTTGGCTCAAGAGGATCAACATTCACTTAGAGAAGCTGTTGGCGAAAGTGACAAGGACAAAGCATTATTGAGGCATATGGTTTATCATTAAAGGGCAAGCAATATGAGTTCCAAGGCCCGAATCAGGAATTTGAAGGCGAAATTGAGGAAGGCAATCAAGAAGAAAAAGAGGCAAAGGGAGCTCAATCAACTTTAGATATTGGCCGAAGCCTCTTTAGCCCCACATAAAACTTGATAAGGAAGTTCCAGCCCAAATTTCAAAAAATTTGGGGCAATTTTGGTCACATGGAAAATTTTTGGTCACAGCATAGGTTTTTTCTCCCTGTGCGCCGCGCCACTGGCGCGGTGCTTAGGATTGGGAGCTACAAATCACAAATGGCTTGCATGTTTGGATTCAACATGAAAAATCATGTCTACTGGTGCTTGGAAAAGAAATTTGGGCATGATTTGAGTCTCCAGGAGGTCAAAAACACTCAAAAAATGACCTCTCTTCCCCTATTTTGACACACATGAAGCAGTCTTGGAAGAATGAAGATTTGGAGGGGAAAATGAGCACCAAATTCAGAAATTCCACTTGGGTTGGAAAGTAGACAGGCTAGGCTTTCGAACAAGTACACTTGGGAACATTTTTGACTCCTACAAGTACCTCAAAATCGCCTCCAAAGTGGCGCAGTGCGTATAGATTTGGGTGCAACGCATATAGAGAAAAATGCCAAAATCGCGCTCGTTTCGCAAAATTTCGATTCGCAACTTTCTCCAAGTGGGCCCGCTCATTTACACTATATTTTTCTCGGAAACTAAGGCAATGTTTAAAAATAATTTTCACTAACGGTTGGCTTCTATCCAAGTGGCAAAGGAAGGCGAGTAGTCACCTAAGCCATTTGTCATTTTTGTAACGCTGCACCTGTAACTAATGGTTGGCTTTCCACTTCCACTTTGTAATGATTCGAAAAACTCCCCAACTCTTGGTCATTCTATTTCCTCATGGAATAGTCTATTTATTGTATGCAAACCATTTGCAGTTGGTTGGCTTGTAATTTCTAGGAGACTGTGAGAGAGAAACTTAGTTCTTCATTGTATATTTTGACAGAGGATTAATAAAGGCAGCGGCTCTGTTTCATGAGATTCATGTGGTTGTGAGTGTAGAAAATGTGTCTCTTATGTTTCATATGTATTTCATAATGTTTCACAGTTCATTTCATATTCATTTCCAGTGAAATTTTCTAAGTTAGATAAGGTAGAATTCATTTTTATTGCTTTGCCTGTGGGAAAATTTCATGTTCAATGTTCTTCTTCTATTGAAAGGGATTCATGTACTTATGCCCTTTTCACCCTCCTAAGCAATTCATCCATTCCGTGTTATTTCAAACTAAATTGCTATACTTTCCACCTGTCTTGCTTCACGAAGTAATCTGTTCCTTTGTATTAAATTATCTGCTCATTGCTGTCCATTGGTCCCATACCATCCCAGAAACTCAGTCATTCATAAAAAATTGCTTCTTGTATCCATATTTACTTATTAGCCTAAGATCAATATTTCACTGTTAGTCATCTCAGACCATTCCGTTTACTTATTCGCTAAGCGTGACTCAGAGAGAGCCCTCTCCTGTTCTGGTAGGGCTAGCTACCAGACTGAGCGTGGTTTGTGGTTACCCTGAATTTGGCCTTCCTTCAGCCTAAGGCAGATTTAGGTGCTAACATAGTGGCGACCATATTGGGGAAGAAAATGGTTCGCTTGAAGATTGTTTTGCCCCAGTACATCTATCAAGCTCAGATTTGATGGTTGATTGTGAACAACAATCAGACATAATAAGACGGCTGAAATCATTCACCTGGCGACTCCTTTCACTGAAGAATCCAGCAACCGGTGCTTCATGGTGCCTCCACTGCGAGGGATCAGTAGCTTTGAGATTTTCTTTTTTTAAAATGGAGCAGATTGCAAGAAGATACGCTCCCATGAGCCGAGATCACATTCTAGGCTTTCCAAATAAGATTCCGAAAGTAGATTGGTCAAGGAATTTGCCTACGTTTAAAGATGATGGTAAGAAGGACGCTGCTTTACATCTAGTTCGGTTTCACATGCAAATTCGCAAGTTGAAGGTTGATTTTCCTGAAGATTGCTTAATGAAGATATTCCTGGCCACTCTGGAAGGTGAAGCCCAATCTTGGTATGAAAGTTTGCCGCCTGCTTGTATTTACTGTTTAAATGATTTTCATGCCCTGTTCATTGAAAGATATCAAGAATCTTATCCATCATTAAATCTAGTTCATGACTGTTGCAAACATGCTTCTACTTTTATTGAAAGCCTTGAAAAATACTATGAGGATGATAATTTTATGGATGATGAGATCATGGAAGCCTTGTGTGAAAACCCATTTTAGCAGCATGAAGATGATCATGAAAATTTGCAGCAGAATCAAGATTGTAGTATGGTGGAAGATGAAGGAATTTTTCATCTTGACAGTCGACAGGAATTACATGAAATGGATCAGCAGTCCGAGGAAAATTTGTACACTCCTCCACTTGAAAATATTGAAGAAAATCATTGTTCATGCAAGAGAAAACAAAAAGCCATATCTCCTTTGTCTAAAGATGAAATAGATCAACTCTTGAACAGTCATGTTCCAGCTCAAGTTAACACAGATCTGCAGTGTGCATTGGGTCAAGAAGGTGATGGTGGAAATTTTTCCTCTTCTGAAAAGGACAACAGTCTTATGGGCAGCTTTATAGATCAATAGGCTGAAGATTTCCATATGGCTGGAAATGATGAAAGAAGAAGTTTTGTTTCAGATCTGGTGGAAATAAAAGATGATATGCAAGAAAATGATGTTCCAATCTCAGATAATGGGGATGATAAATCAGATCAAGAGACAGATGGTGAGGAGGAAAAAGGAAGTTGCATGGTTGAGGCTGCCTCAAATGGAGAAAACAGAGGTACAGACTTAACTAACCTTATCTCACCAGAACAAGACCTTCATGAGGAGGTAGCTCATTCCCTCTGTGAACAACGAGATGAGATCTTTGTTCAAGTAAGTGAAAAAGCTCTAAGTGAATTTATGGTAGATGATATAAATGATTGTGTTGGGTTTCAAGAATCATTTGAGGTTTCTTTTCTCATGATTGATGAATGCAAAGACAATCTGGTTGTCATATCATATGAAGATGACCTACAATATATTCAGACTTCAACAGACCAGACCATTCAGGATTCCCTTTCAGACTCTTCCTCATATGTCTCATGTTTTGAAATGTTCTTTGAAGAGGAAATATGCTCACCTATTTGTTAAGAATTTTTTGAAGACCAGGAGCATACTCTTATTTATGAAGAAAGACCAGAATCAAGAGAAAAAGATACCTTGTTTTTTCAGCAGGAGGAAAGACTTCATGTTTTTCAGGATCCAATGGAATATTTGCTGTAGTCAGCAGTGAAGGTGATTATTGCAGTATTCAGTGATGAAGGGGATGATGGCCAATTATGTTTTTGGAGGCCTAGTTACCAGTATTTGTTGTTGACCAGAAGATCTGATCCGGAGAATCAATCAAGGAGGCATCTAATTGATTGGTGACATTGGAAGACACATTACACATGATTGTACATATTGCATTAGTATGAAGGTGGCTGTCATCATGATTTGAAACCCTCAAATCTTGATGGACTGCTGCCATTGAATAAGTTTTGTCAGTTCTTGTTTTAGTTAAGTCAGTCATGAGTCATTTCCTTTTGCATAGAATCAAGTTTTGTAGTCATTTCAGTTCGCATTGAGTCAGTTTAAGTCAAGTTTCAGTCAATAAATTGAGTCATGTTGGTTTGTCAAAATAATGGACTCCATAGCCCAATGGAGGAAGGCACTATCTAGATCTTCCAGAGATCTGTTGTTCTTGGCACCTCCAAGGAGCTACCATCCCCCATTGGAGCCAATGTTAGTGTTAGTCTTTGAAGCCTTCCTCCACTGATCAAAGATGCTCTTACAAAGTGGTCTCATAGTGTCAAGGTCAAATTTTATCATTTCAGTGAGTCTTCAACTAAAATTTGGTCACTATGCATTAGATCTAGGGTTTGCTTTTATTCCTGCCAAAGTTGTCCAAATGTCGGTCCATGTCATCGTTCAGCTGAGTGTACCATCATTCAGAGGGTTTTCATTATCATTTCAAGTTCCACTGGGTCATTTTACACCTTGTTCATGCTTCAGTTGCGCCTAGGTAAGGTCATTTCCCTCTCCTAGGGTTTTGAAGGCAATTTCTCTTGGACGGTCAAATCATCAGTAAAAATTGTATCCTGATGTTCATACACCTTCCCCTATCCTTAAAGTACCTTATCAAACACTTCCCATCGCTGAGATCCCCCAAATTCCTCATTTTCACACAAGCCCTAGTTTCTTGCTACAACCTAGCAATTTTCTAGGTTGGACCTGTGTTTTGCCTTTTTGGACCCCTTCCCCTCACTCAATCTTTGAAATTCCACTTTCCCATACTTATTAACATCCCTCCCTACTTCCAAGAATTTTCCCAAGAATTTAGAAGCCACTATCCCGTCCATTTCGCTTCATTTCGACAAATCTCTTGTTCCACACATCGGGATAGGTTTTACTCCAATGATGTTTCTGAGCAAGAAAAGATGAATTTCGGAAAACTGAGAGAGGATTTTATGAAAAACATGCCAAGGAAGAAAAACCTCCTTCACTTTTTACACAGGTGTCATGGTTTTTGAGAAATGTCAAAAATATAGTTTCCTCGGGAGAGTTGATGTACCTCTAAAGTGACCTTGGGAAAATCAAGTTTTCTCCTAGCTTGGTTAGCCAAATGACTTGATTGATGAGTTAAATGATAACTATACATAAATAGCTTTCCAATGCACTATCATGAGCTCAATTGGGAGTTGAGGAAAGCATTCAAAAGTTGACTGCAACGACACTCTTCCTTGAGGCAGCCTCATTTGCCACATTTTGACTAGTCTTGGGAGATTTGATTTTTGACAGGGAAAAGGAACTCCAAATTGAAAATTTCCAGTTGGTTTGGAAATTATACTCAAATACCTTTCCAACGAGCTATTCTGTGCCCAATTTTTACACTGGAAAGGCCTCCAAAAGTCACCTGGAAATGGGCGCGACACACATAGAGAGCGCGTCGCACTGGGAGAAAATTTCCAGTTTAAATTTACACTGGCACGGCACACATGGGAGGCGCGGCGCACAGGGCTAAATGGCTTGAAATTCATTGAAATTTCTCCAAATTTCTAATGCTTTGCCTAAATTTTCTAGGTAGTCTTGCTATCTTGCTATTGCATCAAATTTTATGGTAAAAGATGGTGGTTAATGGGTGATAGTGGTTGCAATAAAAATTTTCAAAACCTACTTCTAAAGGATCCTCAAGCCAATTGCAGCCAGGTTTACAATTCACTATTTTTTCCACCAAGATTTTGTCTCCCTCCCATTTTTCCCTTCTTTTCACTAATCCCTAAATCCCTATCACCTAAATTCATTACCCCTTTCCCCTACATAATCTATCCTATATCCTCCAACCCCACACAACAAAACCTATGAACAAATCCCAAACCCTAAACACTATTCCCATGCATCAAACCCTCAAACCCTATCCCATATTTCCCTATTTAATTTCTCCCAATTATTCCATTCCTCAATATTGTTTCCCCTGCCTAACAATCCATAATAGTCCTTGTTGCATTGGTTTTTTCCCTTGGTGGCAGAATTTGAATACATCATCCAAAAGAGCAGTGCAAGCACAACTTATACACAACAGTCATTTTGTATTTGAGGTAGTTTGTCCACCAGCAGACATGACATCTGATCCATCATATGATCGTGAAGAAGAGACACACAGTGATTCACCAACAAAGTTACTTGCAACCAGGAGGCCTCATAGAGGTGGAAAAACATTCTTGAAGACCAGCAGGCTGCCCAACGAAGCCTAAATGAGAGGACACCCATTCAGCAGGAGATAGAGGCTGATCGAGAAATAGGCTCAAGAGGATCAACATTCACTTAGAGAAGTTGTTGGTGAAAGCGATAAGGACAAAGCATTATTGAGGCATATGGTTTATCATTACAGGGCACACAATATGAGTTCCAAGGCCCGAATCAGGAATTTGAAGGCGAAATTGAGGAAGGAAATCAAGAAGCAAAAGAGGCAAAGGGAGCTCGATCGACTTCAAATATTGGCCGAAGCCTCTTTGGCCCAGCATAACCCTTGATAAGGAAGCTCCAGCCCAAATTTCAAGAAATTTGGGGCAATTTTGGTCACATGGCAAATTTTTCGTCACAACACAGGTTTTTTCTCCCTGTGTGCCGCGCCACTGGCGCGACGCTTAGGATTGGGAGCTCAAAATAAAAAATGGCTTGCATTTTTAGATTCAACATGACAAATCACGACTATTGGTGCTTGGACAAGAAATTTGGGCATGATTTGAGTCTCCAGGAGGTCAAAAACACTCAAAAAATGACCTCTCTGCCCCTATTTTGACACACAGGAAGTAGTCTTGGGAGAATGAAGATTTGGAGGTGAAAATGAGCACCAAATTCAGAAATTCCACTTGGGTTGGAAAGTAGACAGGCCAAGCTTTCCAACAAGCACACTTGGGAACATTTTGGACTGCTGTAGGTACCTCAAAATCGGCTCCAAAGTGTTATGGCGCGTATAGATTTGGGCGCGGCGCATATAGAGAAAAAGGCCAAAATCGCGCCCGTTTCGCGAAATTTCGATTCACAACTTTCTCCAAGTGGGCCCGCTCATTTACACTATATTTTTCTTGGCAACTAAGGCAATTTTTAAAAAGCATTTTCACTAAAGGTTGGCTTCTATCCAAGTGGCAAAGGAAGGCGAGCAGTCACCCAAGCCATTTGTCATTTTTGTAACGTTGCACCTGTAACTAATGGTTGGCTTTCCACTTCCACTTTGTAATGATTCGAAAAGCTCCCCAACTCTTGGTCATTTTACTTCCTCATGGCATAGTCTATTTATTGTATGCAAACCATTTGCAGTTGGTTGGCTTGTAATTTCTGGGAGAATGTGGGAGAGAAACTCAGTTCTTCATTGTATATTTTGACAGAGGATTAATGAAAGGCAGTGGTTCTGTTTCATGAGATTCATGTGGTTGTGAGGGTAGAAAATGTGTCTCTTATGTTTCATATGTATTTCGTAATGTTTCACAGTTCATTTCATATTCATTTCCAGTGAAATTTTCTAAGTTAGATAAGGTAGAATTCATTTTTATTGCTCTACCTGTGGGAAAATTTCATGTTCAGTGTTCTTCTTCTATTGAAAAGGATCATGTACTTATGCCCTTTTCACCCTCCTAAGCAATTCCTCCATTCCGTGTTATTTCAAACTAAATTGCTAGACTTTCTGCCTGTCTTGCCTCACGAAGTAATCTGTGCCTTTGTATTAAATTCTCTGCTCATTGTTGTCCCTTGGTCCCATACCATCCCAGAAACTCAATCATTCATAAAAAATTTCTTCTTGTATCCATATTTACTTACTAGCCTAAGATCAATATTTCACTGTTAGTCATCTCAGACCATTCCATTTTCTTATTCGCTGAGCGTGACTGAGAGAGAGCCCTCTGCTGTTCTGGTAGGGCTAGCTACCAGACTGAGCGTGGTTTGTGGTTACCCTGAATTTGGCCTTCCTTCAGCCTAAGGGAGATTTAGGTGCTAACACCCTAGATGTAGTCTATCCTTGGAGTCAATTCTACCTATCCCGGAAAGGGTGTAGGGAATGTTACCCCTCAATTGAATGAGGGTAATTCGATTCATTTACAAGAATCTCTTTATGTACCTGATCGTAAGAAGAACCTAGTGTCCATTTCGATAATGGAAGTCAAAGGTTTCAAGGTGGCATTCTTCGATGGAAAGGTACGTGTTTGAAAATAGAATTTTCAAAGATGCTTTTATCGTTGATTTCAGGGTTGGAAATTTGTATCAAGTTGTAGGAAGTCCATTGGGGACCATGTCGTGTGACACATCTCTTCAATGGCACCAGAGGTTTTCCCATCTTCATTATAAGGCCCTACCCGATGTGAGTTAGATGGTGAAAGGGATGCTTGAATTCAATAAGAGCATGGAAGTACATGTATGAGATGTACCGAAGGAAAAATTACAAGGGGACCATTCCCCTCATGTAGCAAGTCCACAAATTTGGAACAACCTGAGGGGTTTGCGATTCATGATAGGGAATCTCATGTATGTAGGTGGAAGAAAGCCGTCTATGGATTGAAGCAAGCACCCTAGGCTTGGTATGAAAGGATAAACAACCATCTGATGAAGCTAATTTTCACTAGGAGTGAAGCCGATCCAAACAATTGCTTGAAGGTTGTGGATGATAGACCTCTCATAATGGCACCTTATGCGGACGACCTCTTTCTAGCAGGTGAAACCCCTCTCATTTACAAAAGTAAGAGGGAGTTGGATTCCGGATTTGGAATGGTGAACTGCAAGCCTGTGACTACCTTGATGAAGCCTAACTTTAAGAAGTTATGTGGTGATAATTTCGAACCTGATTTGCGAATTCATTTGAGTTCCATAAACTCATACTAGCATTGATGTTCTTGGTGAACTCCTGTCTAGAAATATGTTTTCAAGTTAGCATGTTGAGCTCATAAATGGATGAGCCTCACTGGATTGGTGCCAAGAATATTTTAAGGTATCATCAGGCACAATCTCTCATGGATTGAGATACATTACTGAAAAAGTGAAGCTGGATGATTATTCTGATGCTGACTGGGCAAGCAATGTGGAGGATCGCAAGAGAACTTCTAGGTGTTGGTTCTCTTTAGGTTCTGCTACGATATCTTGGATGAGTAGGAAGCAGAAGTAATTTTCTTTGATCACCGTTGTTGTATACATAGCTACGAGTATGACCTCGTGTGAAGCTGCCTGGTTGAGGAAGCTCTTCATTGAGTTGTTTGGACACATGCTGGATACCACCATGATCTTCTGTGACAACCAAAGGGGGATTCGATTGTTGGGGAATCCCATATTCTATGATAGCTCCAAGAATATACAAATCACGTACCACTTTATCTAGGATATGGTACATCAAGGAGATAGAAGGTTCCATCATATTGGGACTAATATGTAGGTTGGCGATATTTTGTCAAAGCCCCTGGGAAAGGTCAAATTCTTGAATTTTTGAGAACGACCAGGATTCATGGAGAGACTCTCTCCTAAGTGTCCTGTATGATATGGAGATTGAGCTCAGGAGCTCTGGGGGGCTTGGGGGTACATCTTGGAGCGATGATCAACCATAGGGTGAGTGGTTCAGCCTTCCCCTAGTGGTATGCTATGTAGGCAGGATGAGTGGTTCATCCTTTTCCTATTGAGACATAATCATAGGGTGAGTGGTTCAGCCTTCCCTTAGTGATTTTTTGTGTATAGAGTGAGTGGTTCAACCTTCCCTTGGGATACCCCTGGCGACATGTAGGTAGGATGAGTAGTTCATCCTCCTCTTGTTGGGACATCCTACCCATGTAGTCTAGGACTCATGGGAAGTACCTCTCATCTGGCAAATGAGTAGGGAAATGAGTATAGGGATCATCGTAGTACTAATGGATGCATCGTGTTACTACCGTACTCCCTATGCTAGGATGATATTGATCTGGGATCAATTCGAACTGACTTTGGGTCAGTAAGATTGATATAACTCACTCTCTTTTGGAACTGATTTTGGATCAGTAAGAGTGGTATGCCACACTCTCTTTATTGGAACTGACTTCGGGTCAGTAAGAGTGCTTTGACACACTCTCTTTATTGGAACTGACTATGGGTCAGTAAGAGTGGTATGAGACACTCTCTTTTATATGGGAATGACTTCGGGTCAGTAGAGGATGGTATGATACATTCTCGATAACTTCTTCTTCTTCATAGTTTAGCAGAGCAGAGAAGTTCAAGGCACTGATGGTAGAGATAGTATAGTCTGGTAGATTGATTAGTAGATGGAGTTCTCCCTAGTTGAGAGGGAGTGTTAAAATTGGAAACTAGGGCCAAACTCCATGTGTCTTTACTTATTCATGGCAGTTGATATTTTTCTTGGATTCCTCTCATCGAGAGGTGTAGTATTGATCTAAAGATCATCCGATTCCGATAAGTATTCATGGAGATATGAATTTATTTGTATTATGGGACAATTCGTCAAGGTTGGCCAACAACCAAATAACCCCCACTTGTGCTCAACGTTTTTGTATAAAAGGAGGTGGCTTGATAGTCCTTTAGACTCACACTTCACTCTTGATTTCTCTCCACTTGTTTTTGGTTTTAGTGGCAAGAGAAATCTAAGATGATGAAGCCCTAGAAGCAGGAGGAAATGAGATGTTTTGGTTGCAGTCAAGAAGGAGTATGTACACTATCCTAAATAGAGGTATGATGCCCTAACCATAGCCCAGTCTAGGAGTAGAAGCTGTTATCTAAGTTGTGCAATAATCTACAATCAAGGAAGGGATAACGTTTCCCTAAACACACTCTCAAGGGAAGGGTTATAACCTAGCTTTGGAGGAGCCATAGCTAATGTAAAATGTGCCCTAGACACAGTCTATACATAGCTGAATGCAAACAAGATAGAGATCTAAACGCAGACCTAAATGTAGTCACCTTAACGCTATTCTAGGCTACATTTTGTGGAGGGTTTCATGTGCCCTAAATTGTTGTGATAAGGGATCTGAATGGTTCCTTATATGAAGTCTCATGACTTCCCTAGCCATAGGAAAAGAGAAGGTTATAGGTGCCCTTGACGCGGTCCATTAGTAGGACTATTTAGGAGATCTTCTATATCAAGGAGGACTGTTATGATGTAGCGTGGAGGGTTACACCTCATTGGAGGACAACCACAGCCTTTAGGAGCAATTCTAGGCTAGTTTTGATGGGCTGTTAGGGACCGTGGTTAGTACCCTAACCAGTCCTAGAATTGCAGCATTGCAGCATGTTCAAGATTGACATTTCTATAGGCTAAATGTTGTCGCGTTAATAATGATTAGACACTATCTGGGATACATTTTCTACAAGGGTTTCTATGTGCTAGGCCGCAGGCCATATTGCCATAGCAAGGGATGCTAAGGGAAATCAAGGGTGTGCAACACAAGTGTATCAAGTGCAACATTGTGATAATGAATGTTGCAATGAGATGTAGCATGATGGGTACAGTAAGCTACATCGTGATGATGCATCACAAGGAGGTGCAACATGATGATATGGTGCAACAGTATAATGTGTGCAACGTGATGATATGGAGCAACAATATGATGTGTGCAGCATGGTAATGAGGTCCAACATGATGATTGGGTGTAGCACAAGAAGATGCATCACAATGAGGAGAAGGATGGATATGGAGTCACCTTGGATCAGTGGAAGCAGTATGCCTTCTAGTCAGCTCAGATCAACTACCTCATATGCTATCTTCTTATAGAAGATCTCTGCTCTTATTTAGTTAATTCAAAAGGTTGACTTCTGATGTATATGTACTATCTCTCTCTCTACTGAAATATTTTAGAACATATAAGAAGAATTGATCAAGGGTTTCTCGACAATGGGGTTTGTCCCTGGCTAGCACCACATCTTCTGTCCTCTTGTCTTGGCTTGTCTTCTACGATTTATATTTATGTTCTATCTGCATTACTATCATGCTAAATGTGATTGCTAATATGGAATTGATATTGATATAATATGGAAAATTGAAGTAAATTTTCTATGAACATAGAACATACCTAAAGTTAACACGACTCCTCTTCTTTTGAAACACCTTCCTCTAGATATGCAAGAATGGGTCTTCTTGATAAGTTTGGACAATTTTTTTATTAGGAAGAGCATCATCAATATTTACATTAATTCTATCAACTATATTCTGCAAATGATTGTTGTAGGATTTGTAGGCTTTGCTTCTTAATGAGTATCCAAGGAAAACTCCTTTGTCAACAAGTGAATCAAATTTTCCTAGTGAATCATCATTAATCTTCCCAGAGCATTTGTTTCCAAATATTCTGAAGTGTTTCGCAGAAGCAAGCCTTCCTTTCCATAGTTCATATGGGTTTTATCACTGTTTACTCAAAGTTGTGCTCTGTTCATGATATCGACTCTTGCCCTAACTGACTTCCTCAAGAATTTAGCTTGTAAGTTAGCTTCCAACAACATTTTTTATTGTAGTCTCTTGTACATATCCATTCCTTCTTTCTAATACTCCATTTTTTCTTGGAGCCCTAGTAATAGAAAGTTCCCTCTTGATTCCATATTTTTTACAGAATTCATTGAACTCTCCTGAGGTAAATTCTCCACCTCTATTTGTTTTTAAGCATTTTATCTTCAACTGACTTTAATTTTCAATCGTTGCTTTGAATGTTTTAAAACAATATAGTGCTTCTAGATTATATCTTATGAAAGATACCCACATCATATTAGTATAATCATCTTGTTATGAAACCAGCTCACAAAAAGATAGAAAAGATAGATGAATTCCTTAGAAATAAGCCTCTTTGAGGGGGCAATCTCCTTTAAATTACACAAATGAACAATTATTGGATGATACAAATGACAAGACCTCCTTTCTATATATAGGAGTCTAAGGAGTCATAATATAATCAAATCCGACATAACATAATAATGTAAGGGCACAATAATAACAATAGTGGGCTTGTATGGGGCACAATAATAACAATATGGGGACTACTTGGGCACAAGAATATAATAAGGGGATTATATTAATAACAATAAGGGGTTACACTAGTAGTCTAGGGACCTAACATGCCTCTCTCCTTCAAAAAGTGTTGTCCTCAACGCTTGAGTAGTTCTTGATGCTTCTGTATAAAATTCTTGTCCTCCCATGTGGAATGTTCAGCGAGTAAGTTGTTCCACTTGACGAGATACTCTGAAATTGACCGATTCCATAGTTTTCGGGTTCTTGTTTCTGGGAATGCTCCAGGTTCCAATATTGTTTTTCCTTCCTCGTCAAGTTCTAGAAATATTGTTTGAACTGGGATCTTCTGAAAATTTTGAATGAGTGGCAACACTTCTTTGTCCTTCTTCCATTCATCCCTTCCTTTGTTTATCTAATCTAGTTGGATAATAGAAATAGCACAAAACAATGCTTCCACATCCTCATCCTTTCTTGAGAGTGCATATGCAACAACATTTTTCTTCCCTATTTTGTAGATGATTTCAAAGTCATAACCCAACATATTTGTTACCCAATTTTTTTGTTCTTCTAAAGATAATCTTTGTTCTAAAAAGTATTTAAGACTATCATGATCTATTTTTAACTTGAAGTGTCTTCCCATTTGGTAAGGTCGCCATTTCTTAGGTGCATGTAGTATTTCAAACATTTCCTTCTCATAAATAGCTTGCTTGAGATGTAGCCGTAAAAATACCCAATCGCCTACATCAAAACTTCTTTCACTACGATGTTGATATGCCTGTTGTTTCATTTGATTCTACACCAAAGTGGTGTTATCCTTTAAAAGTTGGAGAACTTGTTGTTGATGCTCGATGTGATCTTTCACTACTTGAATATTTTTCTTCTTGATATGTCCTTCTATCTTGAGAGTTTGAGGAGTGGTAATTTCTTTCAATGCATTACAAGATATGGTCAGATTCATTTCTTGATGCTCGATGTAATCTTTCACTTCTTGAACATTTTTCTTCTTGATATGTCCTTCTATCCTGATAGTTTGAGGAGTGGTAATTCCAACCAATGAATTACAAGATATGGTCGGATTCATTTCTTCTTTCTTATTGTGATATTTCACTTCTTGAACCTTTTTATTCTTGATATCTCCTTCTATCTTGAGAGTTTGAGGAATGGTAATTCCTGCCATTGTAGTACAAGATATGGTCGGATTCATTTGTTCTTTCTCTAGGGTTGGTTCCTGGTGTATATCCTCTTCTTTTGATGTTTCTTGATCCTTTTCATCATTAGGAGGCCTTTCTTGTAGCAACTTTGTCCCAGATTCCTTCAAACCTTCCATGTCTTTCTTCAAATCTTCCATGCCTTTCTTCCAATATGTTTTCATACCATCGATATCAGCTTTCATGGCATAGATAAAACGATTTATCTTTTGCTTCTCTAGAATATCATTTACCCTTATATTCAATTTTTGAAAGTCGTCAATTTGCTTTGCCATTGAAACCTTTTGTTTGACATTTATTGATTTGCTAAAGAAGGTGTTTCTGTTTGTATCCTCATAATGTGCTATCATTTCCTCCATGAAAATTTACCACGTAACAAGTGGTCTACGAGAACAAAGCCCTTTATACCATAAAAATTGATCTAGTTCTAAATATGAAGATGTAAAACATACCTTTTGTAACAGTGGGACACCATGTAGATCAAAATATTTCTCCATCTGTAGTATCCAATTTACCGGATCCTTGCCATCAAACTTCCTCAGCTCACTTTTTCTTGATTTTAGGAGCTCGATCTTGAAACGACTGTAACTCTGCACTTTCGGATCGTTATGTTCTGAAATTGCGACATGTAGTAGCCCTCTGCGTCCTCTTTCTAATGCCACCAGTTTGATCAAAATTGGATTCTCCAAGAAAGGTTTATGCACAATTTCCGAAGGTGACCTGATTATA
Source organism: Pinus tabuliformis (assembly GCA_031772625.1). Taxonomy (NCBI): domain Eukaryota; kingdom Viridiplantae; phylum Streptophyta; class Pinopsida; order Pinales; family Pinaceae; genus Pinus; species Pinus tabuliformis. Next base: position 243,360,074 of record CM062815.1, read on the forward strand.
TACCTTTTTAGAAGAGCAAACTCCTATGAAGCTCCACGTGTCACTGTTTTGACCTATGGATTTGAAAAATATACACAGGCCATCCGATTTATGCAACTTCTTATGAAATTTAAGTCTGATGCTCAGAGAGAATGTTATGACGATTTTCCAAAGGTCACCTTTTTTAAATGTAATTCAGGAATCTTCAAAAACCCTAACTTCCTCAGACCATATATCTGAAAATATAGTGATAAAAGATCTGAAATTCAGACTTGAGGTTCAGACCGCATTCTTCTCAAATGGGTTTTTATTTTACATTCTGAATTCGTAGTGAAAAAGTTATAGCACAAATTCCATGATGACCTATTTTAGATGAAATTATGGAGCTTGCAAAAAACCTAACTTCTTTAGATCATATCTTCGAAAATATAGTGATACAAGATCTGAAATTTGGACCCAAGGTTTGGCGAGATTTCGTCTCAAATGAGTTTTTTTGTCAACGTTTGAAATGTTGCAGAAAACAAGTTATAGCAAAAATTCCACGATGATCTGTTTGGAGTAGTGAAATCCTAGAATCTAAAGCTCTAATACCAAATGTTATGAAACCAGCTCACAAAAATATAGAAAAGATAGATCAACACCTTAGAAATAAGCCTCTTCTAGGGGGCAACCTCCTTTACATTACACAAATGAACAATTCTTGGATGATACAAATGACAAGACCTCCTTTCTATATAAAGGAGTCTAAGGAGTCATAATATAATTAGAGCCAACATAACAATAATAATGTAAGGGCACAATAATAACAATAGTGGGCTTCTATGGGGCACAATAATAACAATATGGGGACTACATGGGCACAACAATATAATAAGGGGGTTAAACTAATAACAATAAGGGGTTACACTAGTAGTCTAGGGACCTAACACATCTATAAATAAAATAAAGCACCTTTCTCCTTGTAGAGTTGGAGTTCTAGTTGGACCACACATATGTGCATGAATGATTTCCAGAGGCATTAGAGAGCTTTTGAGGTCTAATATGGGCCTCCTAAGAGAAATGTACAACCAAAATAAACTTTATAAGGGCCAATAGGATTCAAGATGATGATTTCAACCATGGGGCATGATTCACCATTTTTGGGGTAAAAAAGTAAAAGGATTAAAAAAAATAAAATAATAAAACTATTGTTTCAAATTATCTCCCTAAGGTTTCACTCAAATTTCAAGCAAGAGTACTTGTTGGATGCAAAATTTAATTCATCATCTAAGGAGTACCCATGTTGCATAATTTCGATGGACCCTGCTATACGAAAAATGAGAAATACATGAAAAATGTGATTTACTCAAATTTTGAGTGAGAACACTCAGATCCATAATTTGATTCCTAATCCAAGGAGTACCCATGTTGCATACTTTCTATGGACCTTGCTACACAAAAAATGAGAAATACATGAAAAAACATGATTGCAATCATGTTTTTCATGTATTTCTATTTTTTTGTGTAGTAGGGTCCATCGAAAGTATGCAACATGGGAACTCCTTGGATGAGGAATAAAATTATGGATCCAAGGAGTATTCCTACTCGAAATTTGAGTAAAACCACAGGGAGCTAAGTTGAAAATACGAGTTGAAAAAATAGTTTTTTCTTTTTTCCCTCTAAAATTTGATGACGTAATATAACCTTATTTTATTATTTCCACTATTATTTTATAATTTCCTTAGGAGGCCCATTTTAGAACTCAAAATTCCCCTGATGCTTTGATGTCAAGCATTCCTTTGATTTGAAGTACAAATAACGTTTTTGGATTTAAGATTATGGGGATATCTCTTACTACTTGATTTTTGCTAATATTCACCAAGTTATCAAATCTTAGGTGTTCCAAACACTTGTGCCACAACTAGCTTTCATTTGCTTGACTCATGTAACATCTCTCTTCTTGAATTTCACTAAGAATGTATACATTATCCACTATTCTTACTCCTCTTCTTACCAATTTTCCAGAAGATGATCTCATCTCACAGTCCTTGGAATGGAAGATGAGATCATGTCTTTGGTCGCATATTTGGCTGACACTCAAAATATTATACTTGATCCCTTCAATGTAAAGAGCATTTGGTGCTTTCCCCTTGCCATTGATGAGACTCACAATGCCTTTCCCAACAACTTAGCAGATCCATTGTCTCCAAAGGTCACATTTCCATCCTTTTCTGTGCTTATATGGATGAAAATTTTCTATTCATCTGTCATGTGCCTAGAACATCCACTATTTACAAACCATTTATTTTCGTTTTTCTAAGCACATAAAGAAAGTATGCAATTCTCAGAGGTTGATTCTCCAATTTTCTTTCTCCAAACATTCTCTCTTTGCTCTATAGGATTGTTTTGTGCTATATGGCATATATTATTGCATTTGTAACATTCTAGACTATACTTTGAAAGAGGAGCAAAGGATTTATAAGTCCTGATTTGGTATTGTTTCTTAACATCACTAGACTTATTTTGGTAATTAGACCTTGACATCTTGTAGTGTTTTGTTTGATGACAAAAATTTTTGCCAAAGAAACGATGACCAAGAAAAATAGTTTGATAACTGTTAGGATAAGCTTGCCTTGATGATATACTTCTTTAAGGAATGAACTGCTTCTCATTCCTTGGATTAAATTTGTTTCCTACAGGGTTAGAATTATAAGATCCTTTATGAACATTAGAAAAACTTCTAGGCTTTTCTTTATGATGATCATTGGTTTCATCCTTTGAATTATAAGATTCTTTTGTATATCCAAGTGCATATTTTTCATGTAGTGGACTTTGAGAGTTGATAATGACATCTAAGGTATAGGAACTCTTCAAATTATTGTTGGATTTTTCAACTACCCTTTAAAGATATAAATTAAGCTTCCAATTTTTTGCAGATTTCTTCCTTTTCCTTCAACTTTTTGTTCAAAAAATCTTCCATTCTTTTAGCTTCTCTGTTCTCGGTTTCAAGAGAGATGATTTGTTGAGATAACTTTCCATTATTTTTCCTACATCTCTCTTTTTATTATATGGTACTAATCAATAGTTCTTCTACATTTACTTATACTTCTTCTAGACTTTCTTCTTTTTTTAGATTATCCGTATTATTTGTGAAATACATGAACAATACTTTGCTACTTCCACCACATTCTTCTTCTTCATTAGAATCATCGTCTTGTTTGGAGAATAAATTCTTTTTGTTTGAGCCTTTCCTCTTGAAGGTTCTTCTATTGGGTTCATCTTCATCATTTTTGTCATCCTTAAAAGGGAAATTCATTGCATAATGTCCTATTTTACCACATCTAAAGCAAATGAGAGGTAACTTACCTTTGAGTTGTATCCTTTCTTGAGCTTCTTGACAAATTGTGCTATTTTAGTATCAAAATCATCGCTACTAAAATCAAAATTCTTTCCATTTCTTGATGTCATACATGTCTTAAATGCAACTTCCTTAAGAGTTTATTTTCCTAACCTCATCTCGTATGCTGTGAGAATTCCATGAAGTTCATCCATTGATAGAGAGTCCAAATATTTTAGTTCTTCTATGGCACAAAACTTGGCATCAAAGCAATCTGGAAGATATCTCAAGAACATTTGGACAATCATCTTTTCTTTGGCATATTCACTTAGGTCTTTGAGACAATTGACTACCTCACCTACTCAGGGAAATAAGTAGTAATATCTTCTTCATCATTCATCTTGAGACTTTCAAACTTCCTTCTATAGGTTTGAAGCTTTTCCTTTTTTACCTTGTCATCTCCTTCATAAATATGGATGAGCTTGTCCCACATATCTTTAGCTATTTTAATAGCCATAACTTTGGTGATTTCTGAATCTAAAAAGACCACTTTCTTTAGAATTCAAAGCCTTTTCATTTACCACATATTCTTTCTTCCTGTTTGGATATGTTGGAAGAGGAGATGCGATCTTATATCCTTCTGTGATATATTTCCAAACTTTGACTCCAAGAGACATTAATTAGTATTGCATTTTGACCTTCCAAAAGGAAAAAATTGTTCCATAAAATTGGGGGACCTTACCATCTTTACTGGCCATTGTGATTTAAAAATCCTTCTTCCAGCTGTTAGGCTAATCTTGAAGAAGCTGGATCTGATACCAATTGTTGGAAGTATTGGGGGGTGTGAATTAGTATTTATTTCAATTGTTGTATTATGAAAATTAAGATTTTATCACAAGTTAAACTAGAACTGAAGAGGTAAAACAAGAAAATAATTTTGTTAATGAAGATAGTGAGGACTCCAATCATCATTCACAAAGATTCAGGCTCCAATTCATATAAAAAATATTCAACTTCTTCAAGGCTCCAACCTTGAATGAGGACCCCAATCCTCAAATATAAATCTAGGTTCCAACTTGGTATCTCATAAAGCTTCAACCTTGAATGAGAACTCCAATCCTCTAATATAAATTTAGGATCCAACCTAGGCCCTCATAAGGCTCCAACTTTGAACAAATATTTTCCAAAACTTTATAAAAACACCACTTCAAAATTTCATCTAAGTGGCTTCAATCCTTCTCCAAAATTCTCTCCAAAATATTCTTTGAGGATACTTAGAAGCTACTCCAATTTGTCTTCAAGGTATGCTTCATGAGATCTCTAAATCTTATCAAATGTCACCTCAAAATTGATCTATGGTTTGCTTCAAAAGGTCACTAAGTTTTTTCCCAGATTTCCTCCAATTCTGCTCCAAACTTAAGCTCCAAGAATCTTCAAATTTACTCTAAAAGGTGTCTCCAAGATCACTTTCTTCAAGTCTGTTCTTGTGTTACTTCAAGACTACTCCACATTGTCTTTAGAGAGACCTCAACAATGCTCCAAGGTTGGTCTCAAACATGGGGGCTTCAATAACAAAGCAATACTATATCACGTGCGTTCATATTGGGGTATACAAATTAAAAAATCCTAAAACAATATATTAACTATATGATAAGGTGAGAATGATTTTTTTTTAATGTTAGATATGAATATATGTATTAATGGGTATTATTTATTCAAAAATTTGACTAGCAAACCATTGCAAATAGGTTCGCGAATAAGGAGGGTATGCAAAACACTGTGAATAGGGAGTGTCTGTGAAGCATTGCAAACAGGTGTTCGAACATGCGAGTGTCTGCCAAGGAAAACCATGGTAAATATTTGGAGAAACATTATAAAAATTGGCAATGAATGTCTCATTTGGAGAAACCAGGTATGTGTTATTCCCAAGCTTCCAACCAAAAAATTCCAACTGAGTAGAGGAAATAGCCAATTCACTTAAATTCCTTTGCCCTCCTTCCTCACAACCCACCGAAATCAATAACTGCATTAAAACAAATGTTATGAAAATGTTAAGAAAATTTAATTTCTTTCTGTGGAAACAAGGGTATTTGGCATCACAAATAGTCCACAGACATGTACTTAGCCTTCATCTTCGTAATCATCTTGTTGAGCTTCTCTATTATTTTATCAAATATTGCATTCCTTCATCCATTAGACATACCAAAAGTAGTGTGTACCCAATCTATAAGCATATGGACCTTCAAGAACTTCAAAAATTCCTCAACATCTAAATCCATCTAAGAATTCAAAAATGGAGGTGTAGATCATGCGAGGATTGAGGCTGAGGACAAGGGTTTTCTTAAGTGGGATGTGAATCAAATTTAACCATTGGTAGGACTTTGGAATCAAAGTAGTTGTTTAAAGGTTAGTTTTTGGGACAATAGGTGGGGATTAATGAAGCGTACCACTGAGTTTTGTACCAACTCCCCCCACACACTCGAGGTGATGGGTGCGGTCGCCCTTGGCATGATTGCATGCAAGGGTGGTGGGCAAGGTGGAAGTGCAAGTGTAGGCATAGGTCTTATAAGAGTTAAGGGTGAACAGATAGGTAATGTTGGTGTGTTTGATCGCGGATGAAGGAGCTGGTGCATGGGAAAGAGAGGGCGACACCATCCTCAACCTCAAGTTCATAGAAGACTTGCGAATTCCCACGTGTATGTTTTCTGGCTCTTCTCCTCCATTGCAGTAATGACCTAGTTGGGCTTTTGCTGGTGGGAGAGGGTGAAAATTAGAAATTTTAATTGGGAAGTCCAGAATTGCGAGAGGAATTGGGGGTAGCATTAGGTTGCATTGACTTGGTTCTGCGTCTATGTCCTGCTCCAGCTAGGTCTCGCCTCTGCCTCTTTTTGTTTTGACCTTACGTTGTTTTTCTTTGGGTCCCTGGGTTCTAAGGGTCGAGGGCTGAGCGGGGATGGCATAAGAGGTTATGTAAGGAGAGGCTACATGCAGAATGCTGAGGGAAGTAGGGGTTAGTTAAGATGTTTTCTAGGAGCAGGCCTCTACTGTTGAAGCCATTTCAATTGTTGGGGTATAGCTAGAATTTTTCGTGGAGAGGGAACAATTAGGACTCTTGGGTGGGAAACCGGGCACAAAACTGCCAAAGGCTTTGCACTGGTATCGTGGGATAAGGGGAATGGGTTTGCAATTCATGTCTAGCCTCCTGCTGGGAAGTGGAAGAGCTCGCTCGCTTGGCCTAGGCAAGGGGAAGACAACCTGACCATTTTTGTGAGGAGATGGGTGCGGAGACGAGGGTTCACTGTTGGTGGACAAAGGTTGACCCCTTCTGGGGAGTGGATTTTTGACCATGATGGCCTAGGTACTGATAGCTAGGGGAAAGGGGAGGAGCATGGTGATGCAGACTACACCGATAACTCAACTCAAGGATGGGAGAAATGCCATACTATGTTAAATGGTTGTTGGTTAACAAATTGCTGCTTTGAATAGGTTTTGGGAACCTTCGCCATGGCTCAACTCGTGAAAGGCCGTGGATGTGGAAGATGGGGACAAGTGCCCAGAAATGAAAAGGACCCGAGCATGTCTAAGCCTTGTAGGGGGAGAAAATCAGTCGAGCATATTATCTGTGAAGCTGCTGAGGCATATCGCGAGGGTACTGATGAAGGCATCTGAAAAATCATAGAGGAATGGGAAGAGGAAGTTAAGAAAGGCAACGAGACTGAGGAGGACATGGAAAACTGGAGGACCCTTGTCCCGGACCTAGGTAACACTCGAGGCAGGATAACATAATTCAAGCAAACCCTATATCTCTATTGGCTGATGAAAATCCTGATGGGAAAAACTATGGAATATATCTCAGTGAGCATGTTGTTTCTCTTCAAGGTATGGCGAGCTATAAATAGGACTTCCAGAAAATTCAATTTCATCTCCATAAGCAAGATATTAGGCTGGACAAAATTGAGAGACATATTCCATGTATCCTGGAACTGTTTGAGATTCCTGGATCAAATGTTAAGGACCCTGGGCCAGTGGAATCGGCGTCGGAGGAGCAGAAGGACTAGATAATAACCCATTTTTATTTTTTTCCTTTGCAGATAACATTTACTTTTCATCTTGGAAGTATATTTATAGATAGAAATCTAGAGTATGGTCATGAAACAGAGAAATATATAGCTTGTCTAGAAAGACTGAAACTTTATTGTTTTTGGATGGCATACAAGGTGGATAGGTGGCTAACAGACTTGGTTTCCCAATGGGAAAGTTGAGGTCACCTAACTAATCTATGTGGTGTAAATTTTCCTATAAATGAATAGAAAAAAGAGAGGACCTGGCAAGCTTAAAAAAAATAAAATTACATGTACTATATTGAAATATGGCCCTCAAACATCTAGAACAACATTTGTAGGCCTAGAAACTCCACCTAGATGGACACTGGAGTTACACATCATGCTCAATTAAAGAGTCTGTAGTGCACATAGACATAACTACTAAAGTGTTATATAAATCCAAGGGCCTCAAGAGATAATGTCAACATAGTCAGTTTCTTCTTTAAATGTTTTTTTTTTCAAGTTATGGGTATTTATTTATATCTCTCCCTGACCTCCCTAACCTAAACCTTAATAATGGACTTGACTGGATTTAGTTGACAAATTTCTCAAGGTTTGAATTCCTTGTCTATTTATCATAAGCACTAGAATATAAATATAAAAAAAATCCATAGGAGCTTCTTTAGAAAGGATTTTATTACCTTCTAAAAAACCTTCAAAATAATTTTTGGTAGAGCTTCCCACCAAACTAGGTTGCAATGGATACCTTTGTGAATAACTTGAGAAAATATTGAGTTAGTAAAATCATTTTTCAGCCATGTTCATCCATTTTAAGCCACTCTCAAGTCTGAGAAGAAGCGGGAGTAGCCCTTTAGGGCCATCACATGAAAACTAAGTTTTCTAGCTGCCCCTTAGGGATATCACATGAAACTAAGTTTTCCAGTAGCCCCTTAGGGCCATCACATGAAAACTAAGTTTTTAGAAAAGAAAGTTAAGCAAAAAACTATTAGTATAAAGATGAACGAAACCAAACCATCAAACCCTAATAAAATTAGTTGTTTCTATTATTTTTTTTGCTCAAATGATATCCTAGCAATTTCATCTTAGCAACCATCAAATGCCATTGATATATCTATCAACAAGCTAATCACCCCCATCACTTTGTTTAGATCATATGAACAACCTATATACTTCTTCAGTGTATTTGTACCATCATTTCCTTTTGCTTCACATTTTTCAACTTTCAGGACAGATTCAACAAATAGTCTATAGACAGACTTGTATTAAACAACAAACATGAGAACATAATATATAATGTTTCTCAATATGAGAACGAATATGATTTAGACAAGTAGTAATGTTTCTCCACAAGTAGCAATGATTTATAAATGAGGATTGCTTCTCTTATTTATGAGAGATAAAACACTGTCCTTATCCATTGGTAACTCCAAAAACATAAAGAAAATGCATTTATCTCTCACAAGCCGGAGATAAGAATAAACAATAATGAATTTCATACTAGCGAACAATAAAATCTACAAGGGATTGGTTTTTACCTCCTTAGGACACAAAAAAATGATGTAAATAAGGCCGAATTGACGCATATCTAGGGCCTAAGCTTTGCATGTAAGTTTGTCAATGTTTGACTCAATAAATCAGCTCTCAAATACGTTTTAGTACTTTGTTTTATTGCAGGTTTTAGTTCCATTTGAGGAATCCACCAATAATACATTTTGAATCAAGGTGTTTCATCCCAATAGTAAGTTTTTTTCATCTTTTTTGGAGCTTTGAATTGAAAGTGCATACCTTGCTTCCTTTCTCTTTGTTTTATAATAAACAATATGCTTGTGGAATTTTACTTACTTTTTTCATTTATGTATGTGCAAAAATAGATGGAGTTTTTTTATAAAATTGTTACTAGTGAAGAGAAATTTGTCATTGGCATGGTTAGGTGTCGAGAAGGTTGGGCAATTAATAAAATCCATGCTGAAATTGTGGATGATGAAATCGTTGAATACCATTTTGATTTTATCCAGGATGGATTAACTTTAAATCCAAAGCAAGTGAAAAAATGGAAAATTTATACAACACTTTTAGGAATCAAGAGGAAACTAGGCACATTTGATTTGGAAACAGAGGGTTCAAATGTGGTGTAAAGAACACCAATACTTAAAAAAATTGAAGAGAATGTGAAGGGACCTATGAAAAACAACCAAGAGTTCAAAATATTTCTTTGCTAGTGGAACAAGCCATAGTTGTTTGATTGAGCATTCCCCTTGCCCTCAGAAGCGCAAGCCCTACGAACCTGGGAATTGAGCCTAGTTTATTGACATCTTGGGAAAAAAAGTGAAAAGTTAAATGGAATAGTTTGCCAATGAGATACTCTAAAAGTGTATTCATAAAAGGGAGAATCTAAAATAAAGATCCATTGTGAAATTTGTGGCATTTATTATGGAATAGGTGATGTATCCTTGGCAACGCAAACAATGCGCAACTTCAAAAACAATCATATGAGAACAGGGGCCCATCAACAATGCCTTTCAATGCCAAGTGGTAGTGAAATTCCTTCATGTAACAAATTACATCAAACAACAGTGGTTGGAGATCGATTTCATATTGATCAAGCAATCAAGCTGCTAAATGATTTCAATAAGACGTAAGAGTCTAATTTGTTCAAGGTGGTGGAAGAACCACTTCCAGACTATAAGGACATTAAAAAAGTGAGAGTGGAATGTACACGATGCAATAAATGGTTTTGTTTAGTGCCGGCAAGTGGTAATATTGTCAATTCTCTATATCAACACATGAAATCAAAGAACACTACTACTACTACAAATGAGGCTTCACATGAGGAGATTGGGTTGAGTGGCATGATCGGAAGACCTAAGAATCCTACAAATGATAAGTCCCAACAAAGTTTGACTAGGTTCTTGGTCCCATCAACACCATCAATATTACATAGGGGTTCTACAAGTGCAAATCCTTCTACTTTAGGTGTGTTAATTAACAGTTTAGACTAAACTTGAATATGAATTTGTATATTATTTTATTTATCTTACTTCAAATTTATTTGTTTTTTATTGTGTTGTCATATTATTATAGCTCAATTATCTCCCTTGTTATTACAATGTTGGGGGTATTGGTATCCTAATATTTATATAAATGGGGAGAGATTGGAAACAAAGGTCCTAATGGATGATCAAAGGGGTGGAAAATTATGGGACATAGAGAAGCATATGAAGATCATGTTATGTTATGAGGGTATTGAATGTCATATTGATGGTATATATAGGCATATTCACTGCCAGAGGGATTCTAAAACATGGATCCCATTTGATTCATTAACATGCAAATTTTGTAAGTTGGTTCTGGAATGTGATGACTTTAGGATGTGATTATATCGTGAATCAAGGTGCACCAATAAAAGAAGTGAGCAAGATACAGGAAAAGGTAGAAGACTAAACTATTTGACTCAAAATGAATGGAAGAATGTTGCAAGGGTTACAAATGTTAACCATAGATCAACAATGAAATATTTTTGGTGAGAGAGGGCAAAGGCTGCTACACTCTCTATTAGAATGAGATCCCTAAAGAAAAAAAAAATTGGCAGAATGGAAGGATGTCTTTAGGTTTTGTAACGATGTGTGTGAGGCACATAAGAAAGGAAAATTACAAGGTAAAGATGCAATTTGGGAATTTGTCAAGGATATATTTCATAACTTGATGCATGCAAAAGCAGGGAGAAGGTATAGTACATCCAAAAAATCCCTTTATGAGATGATCAAGTTATGGGGAGGTCCTATATTACATAGCTTTATTAGCTTGAATCTGGATGGTCCTTCAATATCTATGACTTTAAGGCAAGTTAGAAAGTCATTGGAATATACCCCAGGGGAGCATGAGCACGTTTTTTAGGAAGTCAAAAATTTTTATGCTTCTTATAAATCCAAACATGGTATAGATGGCCCAATTCTTGTATGCCTAGCTAAAGATGAAATAATTGTGAAAAAATATGCTAGGCGGGTAGAAAAAAGCGATACAATGGTGGGTTTTGGTGGTACGAAATAATAACATCAATACCAATCGAATTTATTGGTGAGATTTGGTGAGGTAGCTGTAGGCTATGAGATTATAACAAATTCTTTTAAGAACAATGTTATTGGCCATTATGCACGTGTTATTATTGCAAACCCTTTACATGAAAATCTTCCTCGTTTGGTTGTGGTTGTTCATCCAACATGCAATAGGTTCAATGCAAATTTTGTTTATCAACAATGGGAAAAGGTAGAATATATGTGGAAGAAGCATGTGGAAATGAATTTGGGACCTATTTTTGGTCATTCCTTGGATGGGGATAATAGAAGAAGACAACTTATGTTGAAGGATTATTATTCAACATCAGGTCTTCAATATCAACTTCCTTGGGAAGGGTGGAGGCTAACTAGGTTGTACAATGGTTGTAATGTAACAGGATTGCATGACCAAGATTACATCCACAACGATAAAAAGCTAGTGAATCCTTTGTTTAGCAGTCAACGAGAATTGGTTTTAGGAAATGAGTACATAAATTTTGGTCATGTCAGAATGGTTTATCACACTTTTATGGTGGATGATCATAAGATCAAGGGTGGAGATATATAGAGGATTGATCAAAAAAATTGGGGTCCCACACAATGCATTGATTCAAGGCATGTTCAGAGGTGTTTGAAAGAATTGAGAAGTACACGAAGTGGAAAGATAGAGAGGAAACTAGCTACAAAGACTTATATAATGATCGTTGCTGATTACATTGACATCTTTATGTTTCATAGTCTGAGCCTTTGGGAAAGAGTGTGAAATGCTTCACGAGTTCATCATTTCTTTTCATTATGGTTGTGTTGGGTACAGAAACAATCTCATACTAATGTCAACATAAATTACAACAGTAGAGAGGCATATCAAGTTGTGAAAATTTCTTGCCATTTTGCAGTTTTTTAATAAGATTGTTTCGAGACTGATACTCTAACTTGCCATGAGTTTTGGACCTGACTGGGTCAGATGTATGTGAGAAATTATTTATAAAAGTTGGTGGGATGGTTGGAGTGGAGAGGGCCTACGATTTCACTGACCTGGTTCATGTTGTTGGAACCCTTAATAGAGTTATTGAAGAAGAATCAAATCCAAAAGGGCTTCATTTTAATCAATCTCATAAGAAGAAAGAAAAAATTGGAATACATTGCACCAAGTAATAATACAAAACATTGACATATTGCCACAGTATGATTCAATGTCTACAGATGCTAAAATTGTAGAAGCCCTTAAGATTGGATTGAAGGATGCACAAGACATTTTATCAACTCTTGGAATGCAACTAGAAAATTACACTCAATGTTCTTGGTGGGTTAAACCATGGACAAAGGATCAAAATTATCCAACATTCCAAATTGTGGATGAAGTAGTTGATGATTCTCTACCGAGTTTTTCCAAATCCATATTGCAAATACTGGAAAGTGAGTGAAGACATGAGTTGGATGAAATTTTAGATTCCATTGATGAAAATGTAAGAAAAAATATAAAACCAGTGGTGGATATTGATGGTAAGGATATGTTCAAAGCATGTTTGGTTAGTTAGTTGAATGGAAATCCGACATTATCCAAAGATAGGTTGACAAAAGTGAGAAATGGGGTCTACTTTAGGCGAGATGGGAAGGCTCCACAAAAGGGTGTTTCAATTGGCTTTGGAATTTGATCATATTGTGGGGTGTTGTTTGAAAGAAAATCAATTCCCCCCACTGAATGTACTTCAAGAAAAAGTGTTCCTTGAATTACAAAAAAGGTGTTTCTTGTGGAACATGGTACATTGGAAGGGTTCAAAGAATAAGGAAGAAGGATGGTAATATTGTGTTTGATTACCATAATAAAATTGACCTTTTGGATAAAATAGAAGGCATCGAGATTCAATTATGTTGGTATAGTAGAATAAAGGGGCAATACATGTATACATATGATTTAACATATCATACAAATTGAATCTATTATAGCAATCACAAACTTATCATACAATGCTAGGAATGATACATACAAATTAGAAGAAAGTGATTACAAAGTTTTTTTTTCTTTTCAAATTTTGTGAAAAATTTGAACAAGGTTAATTTTCAAAACATTCTACTTTCACTTTCCTTATGTATTTCCATATGTTGGATCATTTATAAATAATTATTGGTTGTATTTTTGTTGATTTGTTTGTATGAATCTTATGCTAAGTTTTTATTTTTTGGCTTTAGATCTAGTGAATAGTTCAAATGTTAATGTTCAAGATAACTCAACCTTTTTTTTCTACTTTCTTTTGGGTGTAATTTTGTTTCACTAGTCATTCATGTTTTTGTAGTTGTGTTTCATTCAAGCATTAATTTGGTATTTCCTCCATAAAAACAATATCATTATATACCTATATATGTATTCCTTACCTCAACACGTATATACAATTTGGAGATAAGGGTATCTGTCACACGGAATTGGTCAAGGGTGCGGACACGGCTGACCTTCCTAGAAGTCTAAGACATTCTAATGACAAACAAGACAAAATGGAGTGATCTTTCTCTAAATACACCTTTTATAACATGAAAACTACAAGTGTTTAGGCTTACCTTATTCCAAAATGCTGTTGTTGAGGTCCGTTCTTGACGATCCGGATGAGCTCCTCCTTCAAGTCAATTCCTGCAACCACAAACAATCAAACAATTACCAAGCACTTGCATTTCATATAATAAAACATATATTCAACATGCAGACCAAGGAACACATGAAATAACTCATTAACACAAGCTATTGAGAAAAATAAACCAGTTTGTATTAATAACGAAACAAAGAAACTCTTACAACCTGGCCTTGGTGTTGTGCAAGTTCCTCCCAGGGTCCATCAAGGGTTTTCCTCTACTTTGACAAAGCTCACCCTCTTCCAAGTAGAATCAAGTAAAGACAATCTCTCCTCACAAAGGCTCTAATGGAAGACCTAAATCCTGCAGCATTTACCCAAAGAAAATGTATAGCTCCAACCTCCTCTCCGTCTGGCTCAATGTCTTTATTTATAGTGCTGTAAAGAGGTTATTCAGGTCCACTATCAATGGGATCATCCCCCTCTTTGGGTGGGATAGCTCCCTTATTGATGGGATAAGTTCCCCCTTAATAGAGATACATGAACCAACTGGAGGCGCATCCATTTCATCAAACCGACCTCTAGAATGTTCTAGAAGTAACCACAAGTAACTTTTTCAAGATAAAACTCGCGCATTTTGCCTTTTACAGAGGGACGCACCTGTCCCTTAACATACAGAGCGTCCATGGACGCAGATTTTGTGAACATGGTCAGCGTCCCCGCAGGTAAGGCTAGAGAGAACCTGCGACCCCAGAGATAAACATAGTTTTTACAAGACTTTCTCTCTTCTTTGAGTTTGAGATGGATAACAGAGGCATGAGACTTGCCCAAGAGGGTAGCATGACTGTTGATTTGAGCCATACTAACTGTAAGTAGTCAAGGTGACATTTTTTAGTGTAACAGATTGCCCCCTAAAGTGCGAAGCCTGGAATAGAGTAGGGTTTTGTAATTCTAGGAAGGGTGAAGCGCTTTATCATTTCAAGGATTGTCTTGTGGATGGCCTGGTTGGAACCTGCAATTTTCAACACAAAATACATGGATAAGATTATATCATCACTGAGGTAGGCATTCCCATACTCAGATTCAAAACTTTAACTAATGGACTAACTATTCTGATACAGGAATGATCTTGCAGTACATCATTTTTATAGACTTTTGTAGACACAGTATGGACGCAGCCATCTGTTTATGATTAGTCTACATAGATAATGAATACAAAACTCCTCGCAGCCTGGATGGTAGAAACTAGATCCAGGGTCTTCACTTCTACTTCCCGAATTGGTACGATTCTAGCCATGTGATTAAATGATTCGATGTCGAACATGTTAGAAACCACTTGATTACCAGTCGATGATGCAAACTGTTAACAAGCGTGAGAGAAACCACCAGTAATGTCAATGGTTCTCAAAGTACCAAGCACAACCCGTGAAATGTGAATAGATGTTTTGATGTCGAACACTTCACGGAATCCTTTGATCGAAAGTCAATGATGTAAACTGACGTCAAAGGCGAGAAACCTGCCATTGATGCATGCAGACTTCAAGGTACTGTCGATTCCTAAGTCATCTTTCTAGATAATGTGTCGATGTCGATAGAAAGCGACCCGTTGCAGGCAAGCCCACAACACGAAATCATTGTTCAAGTTGAAGAAATGTTGCTGTAAGGACTGACTCAGGGATGGTCAAATGGATGACAAGTATTTTGCAGATGAAAGTTTTTCTTGCAGACCTCTTGAACACATAACGACACAACAGATGGCTTGGTGACGAATAACTCAAAGTTAATCCCCGGAACCCGGTTAAAGACTTTCAAAGTGGTTTGGTCAACTGTGAGGTAAAAGATTTCCCAACCCAGGTGAATAAAAAGTGTCGTGTTCAAGAGCGGTAATAAAGTTTCTTTTGAGACAAAAGGTGACAAACAGGTTCATTCTTCTCTCTTTTCCCCCACCATTTTTGGCAAGTACCTCTTTATTTTTAACAAGCTTGAGGAGGATAACATATGCTTGATTATAAGCTCATCCTTCGGACGAGTCCAACCTAGTTTAAATTCGAACCCTAGGAAGGAGTGGTTCGTTCCTGTTTGTAATTGAACAGGTCCTCTACTGTAAAAGTTTAACGAGCCCAGTATAGGAGAAACTCGGCGTTTTTCAATTTTAGAGAGTCTGAAAAAACTAAAGGAGACTCCACGTTGAACTTTTTCGTATATTTGTGTCCCTCAAGCCCAAAAAAGTATAAAATAATACCTGGGGGAACCGCTTGATCTTGTGACCAAGGAGTACTTTCATAATAGTGTCGTTGACCTGAAAAGTAAAAAGCGATCAAGGACACGTCGTTTTATTTCCTTATCGAGTTCGAAACGACAAAAACCAGGCAATCTTTTCCTGATTTTGCGGTCAGAAAAGAGCTAAAAGGGGACCGTCTTTTAATTCCGTTTTAACGAGTGAAAAAGAAACACTCGGCGATCTTTTCATGTTTTAGGAGTCAGAAAAGGGCTTAAAAGATGACTCTGATATTTTTGTTTGTGAAAAAATTACAATTTCCCTCGAAATCCCTTTGTCCTGCACAAAAGCAACACATTACTCATACCTGTTTAAAATAGGCAAAAATACATTCAAAAACATCTTTTCATGGTAAAAAATGAACTAATTCATCCAAAAAACCTATAAAAAGACCTTTTACCATGTCATTTTTACCGTTTCACGGTTGAGGTTGAAAAAGGAGCTTTTGACAAGAAACTTCCCGTGGTCGCTGCGGAAAATCTGACCGTCGGAATCGAACGCCGTCTCATCCAGGTATTTTACACATCCTACTCTGCATTTCTATCCGTTTAGAATTAATTTTTAGGTCTTAGTTTCATTTTTTGGGAGGGTTTTGGTTTTGGAATGCGCCTCTCGACGGACGCAGGTGCCCTTCGGGTGACCTGCGTCCCCCGACTTTTTCTCATACGGGAAAACGGTCGGAAGACGCAGCCCGCATTCAGGCCAGCTGCGTCCGGGCGCCCTGTGCTACAAAGCCGGGGTGCGTCTTCCGAGAAACGCGCATTTCAAAACCCCAACTCTCTCAAAAAACCACCAAATATTCCCAAATCAATTTCTAATTGCTATTTTTGATATGCAGGGCATTAATCATGTTAGACTGGAGAGAAAGAGAGCATGTAGAGGAAGATGAAGCTGCAATAAATCATCAACCTTCCCTGGATGCCCTAAGAGCATGCGGATTATACAAATATTGGACCATACCGGGCATGAGGGGCCAGGTAAGATTCTTGGAATGGCTGGTTGAGTGATGGAACGTTCAAGAACAATGCTTTTACATAGGAGGGCACCAGCTCGAGATAGAGCCCTCGGATGTATACTTTCTCACTGGCTTGCCAAACAGAGGTGAGCAACTCAGTCTTGCGGGGACTAGGCCGGGTGGCCAATCCCTTGATAGTCTCCGCGAGGATTGGTGCACACGTGGGGCTCACCATTCAAAAGGCATAGAGATAAAACACATCACTCTACCGGAACTCAAAGTCATAGCGTTCACGGTTACCAGAATTTGCGGCGCGGCCGCTTTACACATTGCTTCCAGATCCCAAATGCGGATGGCAATTGACTGTTACCAAGGCACCATTTTCAACTGGTGTGAAGCTGTGTCGGCTCATATGAAGAGCCAACTGACCAAGGCAAAGAACGGACGACTAAAGACTTTTGGATATGGGCCTATAGTCGTGAGCTTTGCCTTGGAGAGAATTCCAATGCTGATCCCTCAGCAACTCACTGTTGATATCTTGGGTCCTCGGCAGCCAAAGCTGATACGATGGGTTGCGGTGATGGCCCGGCATCCTGACGAGGGCGCGACAGTAGTTCGATTCTCAGATAGTTATTTTCACTGGTTAGAGGGCCAGCTTTTTGTGATACAGGACTTTCCGTATGCCGGAATGGATTTCAGAGGTGATCCGGACATGGTTCTTCCACAGGGAGAACAATGGGACGACAGAGGTACTTTTATTTTCACAAGTTTCCTAATTATGTATTTTTTGTATTTTTTATATATATCGTCTCAAAACTAATAGCAAAACTTTTTCAAAATGCAGATGTTGGACCACAGCGTCCAGCCAACCTCCGGCCTTATGATAGACTACATCCAGCTGCATCGGTACCGGTCCCACAGGACGCGACAGCAGAAGTACTAGCTGAGTTGGAGCATGATCTAGAGCGTCTCACGGCAGATATACCTGAGACTACTATGGACGACATTCCTATCAGGCTTCAGCGTTTCGTAGTCGCGGTCCCTGGACCGTTTAGGAGATTTTTGCGTAAGGTAGCCCGCGCAGTGGTGTCATACAGAGAGCACCACCAGTGATTGACTAGTCACTTTTGTAGTCACATGTGACATTTTGACTTTTTGTACTATCATTTTGCCGATCATAAGGTGTTTTCAACCTATGATCGAAGATGATGTATATATTTTTTGACACACTTCTATCTATATATATCACTATTACCGGCTTATCTTGTTTAACATATGATGAAATGTTTTTAAATTTACTTGCATGATCATTATAAATGTCTGTCCAACACTCGAGAAGCAATTGCATCTGCTAATTTATTCAGGGACCTTGGAATATGTTGATATTCAATGTAATCAAATTCACGTTCCAAGAGACGCACTCTCAAAAACAACCTTAATAACACAGGATTTCAAATGGCATAAACTCTATTAAGCTGTAATACAACAAGTTCAGAATCTAACCTCACTATCAAACGTCGAATTCCAAATGAAATAGATTCGGATAATAATTCAACCACTGCACTGTATTCTGCAATGTTATTCGTTGTTTGACCGAGGCTTACCCCATGCATAGAAACTAACTCGTCAGAGGGCGAATAGATAACCCAAGCTGCGGAAGAGATATTCTGTGTATTACGACAAGCACCATCAGCAAATCCAATGTATGTTTGGAGAGGCGTCGACATCTACAATATCAAGAGTAAAACCAAGATAAGCCAGAATAATGACGAAAAACCACACTCACTAAGCTAAGCATACTGACTAAACTAACACACTTGCTAGCTAGAAAGGAAATCTAACCTATCTAAAAATTTCTCCATACCCATCATTTTAAGCATAATACCTCTTTAGGTAAAGTCCATTTCTGGGTTTACCCAAAGAGTCCCCATCAAAATCAACTAACTCATAAGCCCCTTTTGCTAGCTTTCGCTTTACAATGTAGGGCCCATGCCACATGGGAACGAATTTTCCGGCACCTAGCTTATCGTTAGCTTGATCATATAATAGTACTAGGTCTCCTTCCGAAAAACTTCGAGGGGTTACATTTTTATCGTACTGAGCTTTCATTCGTTTCGCGTGAGTCTCGATAGCTAAAGTAGCGTCACGTCGAGTCTCATCTAATTTAGCCAAGTATAATAACCGTTTCTCCTCTTCGGAAGTAGCTGGAAGTAATTCGACAGCCATTTGAAGTGATGGGATTTCGCATTCAATAGGTAACATAGCTTCTAAGCCATAAACTAGCTGGAAAGGGGTGAAACCTGTTGAATTTTTCACTGAAGTTCGATATGCCCATAGCGCCGAAAATAACATGTTATGCCAATTCGTTCGATGGATACCAATGATCCGTCGAATCATGATGACTAGAACTTTGTTGATTGACTCAACCAAACCGTTGGCTTGCGGATAATAAGGAGTAGAGCTATCGTGGCGCAAACCAAGCTGGCTTGTAAGCTCAGTCATCATGACGTTTTGAAAATGGCTCCCATGGTCAGTAATGATTGCTTGTGGGACACCAAACCTAGTTATGATATGATTGAATACAAAAACTGCAGCTGTCTTGCCGCTTGCGTCGAATGTAGGCATCGCCTCGGCCCATTTTGTAAAATAATCAACCACGAGGATGATATACGCATGCCCCCCGGCCGAGTGAGGGTTACAAGTAATAAAGTCAATACCCCATTTGGCGAATGGACCAGTGGCAATTATAGGGTGGAGAGGAGCAGGTGGAGCGCGCATCTTTCGATCAAACACTTGACAGTTGTGGCATTTTCTGACGGCAAGGATACAATCTTTAAACATAGATGACCAGAAGTAGCCAGCGCGCAACACCTTCTGAGCTGTGGCATACCCAGACATATGACCGCCACATGCTCCAAAGTGACAATCATTCAAAACTCTCTCAGCCTCGTCGTGAGTTAAACAACGTCGAAAAACTAAGTCTGCCCCCTGGCGATAAAGTGTATCTCCAATAATTCTGTATTGCTGGGATCGAAACCGAATTTTTTGACGGTCTTCCTTGGAAGCTTCAGGCCGAAAGGTTTGGGTTTGGAGATAGATGATTATATCCCCATACCACGGATCTAAAGTGCTAATAAGAAACAAAGATTCGTCCGCAATGGACTCCTCTGCCACAGTCTCTGTGTCAGCACTCGGGAAATCACACATCAATTCCGCAAAAACTAAAGATTTCTTAGACTTGGACTTCTCGAACTCCAAGTCGAACTCTTGCAGGATAACAATCCATTTAGAGTACTTGCCCCCTAGCAGTTGTTTTGTCAAAATATAAATCATAGGGTTGCAATCCGAAATAACCGTGAGCGGATGGAATCATCTGAGATGGAATTTGAGGCACACCAGAGGTGGTAAGTCATCACGTGATTAGACGGATCCTCTCCAGACTTACCTTCGAACTTGGGTATATCGCTGGGCAACTTATTTGGCATTGGCGGCCAGAACTGAAGATATTGAATTGGATCGTTCGTTAGGCGCGTCAAGTCGGGTAAATCTAAAGTCGCAATAAATGGTAACTGCCGGTTAGGATCTCTAAAACTCTGAGTCACAATACCAGCCCCAGGAGGAGGATATCCAGGATAACTAGGAACAGGAGTCGCATTTGGGATATTATATCCTCCTCGAAAACCAGGATTAACCAGACCGTACTGGGGTTGCTGAGGTTGTTGATAAGTGTACCCAGGATACGGTTGATACTGGTAAACCGGTTGTTGGGCAGCTTGCCCAGGTTGATACTGTCCCTGGTACGGAGGTTGAACAAATTGAGGTTGAGTAGTAACAACCGTACTTGTACCAGGTTGGCCTGCAGGCATCTGGACTGTGGTTTGAACCGTAGGTCCAGACAACGGTACAGATGTCTGAGGAGTGGTTACAGGGACAGTAGAAACCGGAGCTGCCGATACTCCAGAAGTAAGCATGGTAGATGAAGCGGTAGTTGCTGCAGCCGTGTGAGGTGGAGTACCAGGTGCAATTGGCGGCTGAGTAACTATGGAAGTTACAGGGGTCTGAACACTTGACTGGACAGGTTGCGGTTGCTGGGGTGGACCAGGAACTGCAGGTTGTCCTGCTTGAGGTACCGACTGTATACTTGGTTGCGACATCTGTTGACCCTGTGACGGATCCCATGTTAACATTCCAGGGTATTGACTCGTAACAGGTTAAGGATACTGAGATCCATAGCCGTATTGAGGATAGGGTTGATAACTGTAAGGTGCAGTCCCATATGATTGCCCTTGAGGTGGTTGATAACCTTGACCAGGGTATTGACCCGTAGGTTGATAACCTTGAGGTAAATACGAGTACTGGGGTTGACCTTGACCTTGGGGTTGGTATCCTTGAGGTTGATACCCTTGGGGTTGATACCCTTGGGGTTGCCATCCTTGAGGTTGCCATCCTTGAGGTTGATATTGATACTGAGGTTGACTTTGGGGTACATATTGAGGCTGGGGTTGATACCCTTGGGGTTGATACCCTTGAGGTTGCCCCCCAGTCACGAATGAAGTACCTTGAGGTTGCCCCCCAGGCATTAACGAAGGTTGCCCCCCAGGCGGTAATTGGCCACCTTGAGGTTGGTTAATGGGAGTTGAACCTGACATCATATAAATGTCACCTATACTCAATGGTACATTACCACTGTTTCCAACTAATAACCCATGATCAATGGGTTGAGGAGATGCTCCCGCAAAGGTACCAGAAAGTGATTGATACCCAGTAGGAACAGAAGGACCGCCATGTAAAAATGATTCGGGACTTTGTGAAAACACAGATGACTGACCAGACATATTTACAGGAGAATGAATTCCTCTAGGTGGAAAAGGAGTACGAGGTGTAGAAAAACCTACTGAGTTGTCTAAAAAATTGGTTAATGCAAGGTACCAAGATTCACTCCTAGGAGGACTGTAAAAGATGGATTCACGCTCCCTTAGATCAAGGGTAATTAGATCTTCAGAATCAGAAACGCCTGTTTCTTCCTCTGGAACAAGTTCTTCTATAGAAATTAATCCAACAGGAAGATTTTCGGTGATAATTCTTTCTATTCTTGGTGAATCAGGAACACTAGGAGTTGGAGTAACAGGTTCGGAAATTTCAGGTTCTTCGCCTGTTTCACTGGCAGATGAAAAACTACCAGCAAGCTCGGAAACTGTAACAGCTTCGGGATTGTAACCTGTTTCTAAACTTTGGTAATCTGGATGGACTACCAAGGAAGATTCTCCTTCTTCAGGTGAACCTACTCTACTGTCACTAGGAGGAGTTACAAGGACCTTTAACCCTTCTAGATTACCTGGGTCGTCTCGAGGAGGGGATCCCCTAAGTCTACGGGATCTTCTCAACAATTCGGCCACAGAAACAACTTCAGGAGACTAGCCCGCAATTCGACGGGACCTTCTCGGTAATTCCGCCACAATTAAAGATTTTTAACTACAACACATGAAAACAAAGTAAAAATTTCAAATCAAACCACCTAAAGTCTTCTAAAGAAGCAAACAAATTTGAAGCACACGCCTAAATAATCTAGAGCGTCAAAGCACACACAAACAGTAGTCTTCCGGATCAAAAGCGCTAGTTGGTGATTAGGCCCAACCTCGCAGGATTCAGTACAGAAATGGCGGGTGGAACAGTTACCCCGGCAACCTGCTTAATGAATAGACCGGCACAAGTTCCTCCACTTTAACCGTCTCGAAGTGAAGTGAACCCCCCGGAAAATCCAAGTGAGTATAACCGACGTCTGCTCCAGGTACAGTGGGACCTTCCCTCCACCGTCACCTCGGTAGAACCCTAAAGATTATGGTCACTAAAGTTACCAATCACAACAATTACACCTGGGGGAACAGTCTAAACTCCGACAGCACGCAAGGGCAGAGTAACAAGCTCCAATCCCCTTACCGGCTCCTTGACAACAATCCAAGGTTTACCGATAAGTGACCCCTGGCTCCTCGACAATGGTTAATCCGAGGTTTACCGTTTGTAATACGTACTGTCTGGCGTCGTTCCCAACGAGGGAGGAATGATCCCCTCACTGGTTCGGACACGAGCTCGTGCTTCTCCTTTAAGAGGAGCTTTCCCAGAGTATAACTGAAACAATTGGATTTAATCTACTCAAGATAAACTATCTGTTTGGTTTTGTAGTCTTGGAGAGTTAAGTACTCACCTACTCCAAGACCCTAGCCTAAGCTATGTTGGTGTTTCAGAGCCCTAGAAAAATAAAGATTACTAGATTGATTTTAATTTAAGCGTTACTTTTAAGGTTGTTTCTTAAGTCAAAAGGTGATGGAAGTGAAACCAGTGGTGTGTTGACTCGACTCGAAACCACTACAAAATGCACCTAGAATGATTTATCCACTACTTTACTTTTTCGATGAATTGCTTAACTAAAAAGTTGAGAGAATGCAATCTTTATAAAAGCAACTTCTTAATTGAAGACAATCAAAGAAACAATTCGTTTTTCTTTTCCAAGCATAAAAACATAACCTCTCTTTACATGCACGAAAAAACTCTTTTCTTCTTTCAAAAACAAAAAGCTACTTGAAACAAGACTTTTAAAGAAGATGTTTTTGTATTTTTCTTTTAATAAAGCAAATAAATCTAATATAACCAAAAATCAATCTTAACAACTATTAAAATCTATGAAAATCCACTCATAAGCAAACTAAAAGCAAATTTATTCTAAGCAAGTTTAACGAGGCCAAAACTAACAATGATTATTCTAAGGTGTTTTACTTGATCACAATCAAATCAAGGACTAGCTTATTGCAGAACCAAAAACTAGCCAAAACAAAACTCTAATCTTTTTGTTCTTTTTGTAAAATGGAAATCAATACTTTATAAACAAGCAATTCGAAATTTGACCCAAAACAACTTAAATGGCAAGCTGCTCACACAAGGAGACTTTACGACAGGCCCGACTTCTAAGAAGGTTGACTAACCAGAGAGATCTAAGGTTGGACAACTTTCTACTATCAAAGTCACTACAAAACCTATCCAAAAATCAAACCCTAGGTCTAAACTTCGTTGAAAACCACTAAAACACTCAAAGCTCACAAAACAAGTTCAGGTGAAAATTCTTGACAGGGTACTAAAGGATCTGGGCAGAAAATACTAAGGAAAATCAAAATCTAAAAGCAATTTAAAGCAAAAATGGAATTTTCTTAAAGTTTACAGGGAGACGCAGGCAACCCGTTACAACAGGTGCAGGCCCGCTCTGTGCAAACGGAAACAACGCGTCCAAAGACGCACTGTGCAGTACTCAGAGGGTGCGTCCTTCTGGAAAAATGAAGAAAAACCAAATCTAACTAAATCTAAAGCTAAGGCACCCAAATACTAATTCTCACAGTCAAAAACCAGAAAATAAAAATGATTTTCTCAAAGCAAAGTTCACATAAAGGAAAAGACTCTCTCATTAATGGAGTCCCCAGCGGAGTCGCCAATTTGTCACACGGAATTGGTCAAGGGTGCGGACACGGCTGACCTTCCTAGAAGTCTAAGACATTCTAATGACAAACAAGACAAAATGGAGTGATCTTTCTCTAAATACACCTTTTATAACATGAAAACTACAAGTGTTTAGGCTTACCTTATTCCAAAATGCTGTTGTTGAGGTCTGTTCTTGACGATCCGGATGAGCTCCTCCTTCAAGTCAATTCCTGCAACCACAAACAATCAAACAATTACCAAGCACTTGCATTTCATATAATAAAACATATATTCAACATGCAGACCAAGGAACACATGAAATAACTCATTAACACAAGCTATTGAGAAAAATAAACCAGTTTGTATTAATAACGAAACAAAGAAACTCTTACAACCTGGCCTTGGTGTTGTGCAAGTTCCTCCCAGGGTCCATCAAGGGTTTTCCTCTACTTTGACAAAGCTCACCCTCTTCCAAGTAGAATCATGTAAAGACAATCTCTCCTCACAAAGGCTCTAATGGAAGACCTAAATCCTGCAGCATTTACCCAAAGAAAATGTATAGCTCCAACCTCCTCTCCCTCTGGCTCAATGTCTTTATTTATAGTGCTGTAAAGAGGTTATTCAGGTCCACTATCAATGGGATCATCCCCCTCTTTGGGTGGGATAGCTCCCTTATTGATGGGATAAGTTCCCCCTTAATAGAGATACATGAACCAACTGGAGGCGCATCCATTTCATCAAACCGACCTCTAGAATGTTCTAGAAGTAACCACAAGTAACTTTTTCAAGATAAAACTCGCGCATTTTGCCTTTTACAGAGGGACGCACCTGTCCCTTAACATACAGAGCGTCCATGGACGCAGATTTTGTGAACATGGTCAGCGTCCCCGCAGGTAAGGCTAGAGAGAACCTGCGACCCCAGAGATAAACATAGTTTTTACAAGACTTTCTCTCTTCTTTGAGTTTGAGATGGATAACAGAGGCATGAGACTTGCCCAAGAGGGTAGCATGACTGTTGATTTGAGCCATACTAACTGTAAGTAGTCAAGGTGACATTTTTTAGTGTAACAGTATCCCTTACCTCAACACTTATGTTGGATGCCTTCTACTGTGGTTCCTATGAAGTTGGTCAATTTAATCATGAAAAGAAAGAAGAATTGGTTCCTTTTTCATGAATATGTTTCCTTTTGTTCCCACCTTTCAATATTTTGTCTACAGTATAAATATTTTGTTGATTGCAAGTTTTATTGTCAATCTACTACTTTTTGACTGATCCAAACCTTGATCATTTGCTTGTGCCTGATATTTATCACATGCACAAGAATGACAAGCCCAACTGCAAGAAAATAGACCCAAAATTATGCAATGGGTTAGACATGTTAGAAGAAACTGGAAGAAACTTGTTACCTATAAAACTTTAGCCCCTTCTGAATTTTCTTTAAGGACATGGTTATAAAACTAGCCTCTTGTATGAAATGTTATTACAAGTTTTGTTTCCCCAAATTTTCTCAGAATGGTTACTTGGGACGAGTATTAGGAATTATGTTATTTTTTGGAAGTGGATCTGCATCTTTTAGGATGACGATCAACAATTGGTGCTCTTACTTGTTCCATTGTGTAAAGAGATGGGAATTATTCACATTTCTGACTTTACCAACTTTGAGTTTTGCATGTAAGGATTTTATGCAATTATATTTTGTGACCTTAATCTATCAAATATTTAGACTTGGATGTTTTTTTGAGTAATTTGGAACTTTATCTATGTTAATATATCTGTCTTGGATTATTCACTTTTTTGGTATTACTTGGTGAAAGTTGGAAATAGTTTTTTGTTGATTGTACCAATTTTTGCAATAATTTGAGAGTCAATTGATGGTTTCTCCTTAGTAACTGATACTCTGATTATTGCCAATCTAATGGTGATGATTTATGGATTTTTCTATGCGTTGTACTACCATTTCTGCTTAATCATTTTCCAATGGAGTGTCCATAGCAATAACCATCTTTATGTGGTGCCCATGGGAAAAATATCTAAATGATACTTTTTGCGTTCTATTTGAATGAAGTTATGAATATTAATTGAAATTTACTATGAAAAAGATGGCCCAACAATATGAACTGGTTATTAGCCAAAAAAAAATTCATAAATGCCAACCTATTATTTATACCAAGAAAAAGACACGAAAAAGATAGGGATAAATGTCCTGAATTTGCTTGTTTTAAGGATTCTTATTGCAAGTTTGTTCCATTATATTTTAGTGATTTTGAATTGTGATGTGAATAATGTTATATATCTTAAAATATGTAAGATGGTACAATTAACATCCATGCTATACTATATTCTATTTGCTATTTAGAGAGATTTTCTTGTGGCTTTGGGTCCTTGTATACAATTTTTTCTATCATGTCAGGTTGCATATCTTCAGAAGTGTCTCATTGCCTTTGGATGTTGGATTATTGTATTATTTGCTGATATTTTTCTTAAAAGTGAGTAGAATTCTCATAAGATAGATACTAATCTAAGTCGAAGAGGTGTTTGGTTTTTGTACACCACACTCTATTCTTAACGACAATCCATACATTAAAACAAGAATAGGGGAACAAGGAGAACTTTGAAAAGGTATTATATTACACAAGAAAGGGAAAAATGTGGCTTGACGTTGGGGTATTTACACCTAACATGGAAAACTTTGAAAAGGTGCCCTATTTCACAGGCGAGCAACGTGGTTTGACTAAATCGAGACTTCACATGGTCAATCAATTGGGAATTCCTCCTGGTGAATATGAGATCATCACAATAACAAGGCATAATATAGTCAAAGGAGGTTTAAGGATCATCATATTGAAAGTTTGAGTTACAAAGAAGGATATTATTGTTGAACTTTGATTTAAAGATTTGGATCAATTTTAACAAACTCCTTTCTAGATTTCACATAAAATTAATTTAAAAAAAAACGTAAAATAATAAATTAGTAGATGTCTCATAACCTAAACCATGCCTTAAAAATAACTTATTATTATTATTCTTATTTATTTGTTTTAAATATTAATTTTACTATTTGTCTCATGAATACTCATTCGTCCTTGTCAAAAAATAAGCCTTATACTTAATTTGACAAAGAACACAGTTTTTTAATAATTCCACAAAATTGTTCATGTTTATGAGATGGATATTTCATAGTCAAATCATCTACATATTGGCATTAGAGCAAGCTTTCACATTAAAGAAGGAATAATTCAGTCTAGAGGATTGAAGAAGGGAGGGTAATAATTAAAGGTTGAGTGTAACTTTCAGTAGGGTATTCTCTATGTGATTGCCATTTTTCATTAGAATTTGCTAGAGTTTTCAATTTTTTATATCGTTGGAGAGATTGGGCAATAACAAGATAGTAGAATGAAAAAGTGGAAGATTTAAAATAGAAGGTTGTAGTAACAAAATCTCTTGCAATAAACCATAGCAGAAACATGAAAGACTGAGAAGGTGAAAATATGAAACTATGGAGCACAGTTTAAGGTTATTATAATCATAAATGTACATGTACTGTGAGATTTTTCAAGCAAAGTAACTCAGCATTAATGGAAATAACCAACAACTTCTTACACAATTTCAGAAGAAGAAAAACAATAATGACTTATAGTAGAAAAGAAACACATATCATTTTCAAAAGGTAGTTGGAATCATCCAAAAAATTTATTAAATCTCCAAGAAAATGCTGATACATTACACTAGTATTTCTCTTTGAAGCCAAAATTTGGAACCCCAAAAATGGTTCTTCTATGTCTTTTTAAAGAAACATTACATTGAGGATAGTTACAAAAACTATTAACTGTGAAGAATTGATTTCAAACTACTTTCAAAACTATCTTTAGTTCTACTCAGTCCTTATGAGGACTCAAAAACTAAACTTAGAAATTAAAGTGTTTTGACTTGAAATTACAAAATATAATATCTTTTTCCAAAATAAACTGTATGTTTTGTCTTCATTGGATCACTTGGGATCGTTGTGCAGGCTCGCTTGGGGAAGCTCCAGGTTCCACTCCTTTTGTTGGTGATATTAAATCTAGGCATTTATTCCACATTACCAAGTCAGGATTTGGACACTTGATCAATCTGTCATAGGCCATCTTGAAATTTGTTATTTTGCTGTAGGTTGGATTTTCAGTGAAGAGAGTCTTAACTAACCATAATAATTGAAAATCTCTCTGCAAGTGATTCATAATTTTTGACCCTTTTAAAATTGTTGTTTTTTCATGGGAAGCATTTATTTTACTTTTTGCTTCCACTAATAAAGTTTCATAGGTATCCCGTGGAAGAATATTTATGTGCTAGTGCCAACATGAAGGTAATCCTGCTCGGAATCTCTTGTCAAATTTTGAATTAAAGGCCAACACTGATTCCTTGATCTCTCCTAGTCTGGTTTCTACATTTTTCCTGTAGATATTCTTTTGCACCATATTATTTATTTCTATAAAAATGGATGTTATGTCTTGAATATCCATTCTTCTCAACTCCAAAGAAAACTTAGCATTCAAAAAATAAATCACCTTTTTTTCGAACTATGCACTTTACTATGACTTGTTTTTATTGGAACAAATAACCATTTCTAGATCCCTTACCATTGTTTTCTCTTCTGCCATGACCAACATATGATCCCATATTACCTTTATCTGTTGGATGATATCATTCCAAATAATTTCTCTTGCTTGAATAAGAGACATGTTACCTTTTAGTTTTTCTTTTAATTCCTTAATTTCATCACAGGTTGTTAGATAATTTTTGTGGTGCTGTGATGCATTTTCTTTAGCCATGTTCAACTATCTCTCCTTATTCTTCAATTTCTCTTTAGTATCATCCAAATTATTTTGTATTTTCCTTAACTCATCCTATGAAATATTTAATTTAGTCATCACCCTAGTGAGCTTATCAGTAGGGTCCTCAGAGTCTAGTTGCACTACAATTGTGCAAACATGTGCATCTATCTTTTGTTGTAGTCGTGCATTGAGTTCCTTCATAGTTTCCACCTCCTTATTTATTTCTAGAAGTTCATGAGTTATATGTTATTTTTCCTTTTAAATTTGAGCTACTTCTGGAGCCAAGACATGCTCAGTAGCAGGAAATTTCAACTTTTTTCTTAACAATTGGATCTCAGATTTTTCTCCTTGTAAAATTTTTTGGACAATTGTTTTTTCCTCTGGATTCACCCCAAGCTTGATAATTAACTTCTTAGCTTCTTCATGTTGAGGTTGTAGATCTCATGAGTTATCCTTTTCTAATTTAAATTGACCAATTAATTTCCCCAGCAAGACCTCTGTCTTACTTGTTGCTAATGAAGTTTTACTGAGATCGTTATAAATCAACTCTCCAGTTTTCTTGTGCAGATTTATCTTGTCAAGCAAAGGTATATCTTTTGTATTCACTAATAAACTAACTATCTTGAAATCAACTCTATAAGTAATTGACTATGTAACAAGGTGTGTAAATGAGAGTTTCAACTGATTCCTCTCCAAATCCATAACTGAAAGGAGTTTGGTTTGATAATTAGGAATAGACTGTGCCTCCAATTGGGTTGAAACATTAGTCTTAATTTTCTGGTTCCTTTCCTCAATTTTTTCATATGAATCTTCCAAAGCTTCTAAAGATACATGTTCTTATCCTTCATGAATGGGGGATGAGGGTGCACATTTAGCTCCTCCTATTTGTAATTGAAATCGAATTTTGGTGGAAGGATTTTCCCTATAATCTTCAAATTTTGTTCCTCCTTTCTGCACCTTTTATCTCTTGTTGGCTTGAGAAATTTATCCTTCTAAGTCCACAATGTCTAGTCCTCTTTTTAACCCTTTTTCAGAAGGAAGGGGAGTTTCAACTTCCATACTTCTTGAAATTTGGACTGTGCCTCCATTTTCCAATTTCTCCCATTCAGGTTTTGGTTCATGGACATAAGGAGAATAAGAATTTTCTATTCTCCTCTTAGAAATGATCTGATGATGATCATAAGACGACTTCTCTCCCAACTGGAAATCCATACTCTATAACAATTTTTCTACCTCCTGAGATGCCTGCATGTTATTGGCAATTAAAGGTCCAAAAATCCTGGGTAATTTGAACAAATATCCTTTCTTGGCTGGGACAAAATGCACTTGATCAACATTTAGGCTCTATCTAATGAATTCCAATGAAAATATTCTCATAGGAATAAACACCGACAATCTATATGGAGGAATCTCTGTATCATATAATCTAATCTTTGTGTAATCCTCAAATGGAAACCAATCTCCAACCTTTAAATCTCTACTCACTTGCAACAAAGAATGAGCTTTTGGCAAAATTCTAGGAGGGGCAACATTGTTAACAATTTTGTAAATAATTGACATGAAGGAAGAAAGGAAATAGGATAAACCTTGACTATTTGGTTGTGCTCTGACAATATTAGTCCAATTCACAACTATTTGTTTATTCTTATTCGGATCTAAAACATTCAATCCTAGGTCCATAAACTGATCAAAATGTACATATAGAAAAAGATATACTAGGAGAGAGGAAAATCTAAAACATCAAGCTATGTTGAAGTTAAGGAGATGAGAATTGATGGTTTGCTCCCAAAATTCAGGAATATCTAGCACAACATTTGACTACATCACCAAATGAAATAATCCTATGGCTTGACCATCTATCATTGATGCATCATCTCTTCCAAGAATCCTTATGATTACTTGCAAAATGGGTCCAACACCTTTAGCAAATCAAGAAACAGGGAACTGGGTAGAATACGAAGGTAAAACAATGTTTGTAAGCAAAATAAAAGCATACAATTTCCTAGAATCCTCTATTGTCAGGTTTTGAAAAGTCGACAAAAGGGTTTCATCGGAAAATGGAAGATGTTTGATCAAAATATGAAAAAGCTAGGGCCTGATGGATTAGTAATGAAGAAACTTGGAAAATATTATCCCCTAGGGAATTCGTGACGAAACATAGCTGAAGGTACAAAGAGGAGGTTAACCAAGTGATAAATTTTGGAAATTGATAAGTTTGAGGGACAATTACAAAGAAAAAACCAAACTTGACCATTCTATCATAAACTTTTGAGTTATTTTGGTTAGCTAGGACATTTAGGCAAAATTCCATTAACTTCACATGGAAAACTGAATAAAAAATGTCGTGTTCAATATCCATGAGGGGAATATGAGTGGCAGAGCTTGAAAGGGTAACTTTCTTTGACATTTTACACCTCTCTTCAAAAATTGACAGAGTAGCAAATGCTTTTATATACCTGATGTACTTGGAGTGCTGAGATAGATGATTCGTGCTGTTGGAGGGGGTTATTATCGCCAAGAGAATGCACTGAAAATGAGTAAATTGGGGGAAAAAATGAAGTTTTGTTGCTGAAATGAGAGCGAAAAGCAATTAATTGAATGTGGAAAAAATAGTATGAACACGTGACGTGGAAAGACAACGTGGAGTGATGACATGGAAGGATAGAAGGGTGATGTAGACATGACATGGATATGTTGAATTTCACGCTCACCTTGATGTCATGCTCTCTTGCTAGATACCAGAGTGAAAAACACTTACCACTCACGTGGGCACCCGCGGTGGTGTTGGCATTATGATTCTGGTATGGCTCTATGTTGTACTTGATGGCAACACCCGTGGCAATGCTTTGATCAGGCTCTCAAAATGTTGAAAATTAAGAAGTACGCAGGAGAACAGTTCAGAAGATGCGTACACGCAGGTACACCATGAAGGGACCGCGGCCAGACATGCAGGTCACCCATTCAGGAGGTGCGTACCCCTAGTTTCACTTACTTCAAGGCAGAGAAGCGCGTTCACGTGGGGTTTCCTATGTTTGGCCCGTGGTATTTAGCCCGCCGCTCTTGATTCTATGGTTTTGGCCCGTGGTATTGTTTTATATTATTATTATTATTGAGCCCCATGTTTTTGGGCCCCTGGTATTGGTTATCTATGGTATTGATCCATGACTTTAGGAGGAACTTGCCTATATAAAGCAAAGGAGATCACTTGGCTAAGTATCTTTTGCAATTGAATATATTAAGATCTGAAATATTGGGTTATTGTCTTAAAATCTTGATCTATATGAAAGTGAAGTTGAAAGCGAATCTGTGAAGGGTGATCTCTCGAGCGCATGATCAGATCTGGGCATCCGACTAACTGTGGCACACTGGTGAACTGCCAATTCGGCCCTAATCAGAAGTACGTAGGTGATTAACGGTGCAAGTGCATGGGTACGCAGAGCAGAAGAAGCAGAACTGCGTGGGTACGCAGAGGAGAAACAAGAGAGCTGCGTGGGTATGTAGAGCAGAAGAAGCAGAACTGCGTGGGTACGCAGCGCGACAGAGGTTCAGGTGCGTACGCA
Organism: Pinus tabuliformis; assembly: GCA_031772625.1. Classification (NCBI taxonomy): domain Eukaryota; kingdom Viridiplantae; phylum Streptophyta; class Pinopsida; order Pinales; family Pinaceae; genus Pinus; species Pinus tabuliformis. The sequence continues at coordinate 243,393,115 of CM062815.1, forward strand.
CAGTAAAAGTACGCGGCGTGATAGTATCTATGAGTGCGTGGCTTTAGTAGCAGTACGCGGCGCGATAGTGTCTCTGGGTGCGTACCTACAATAACAGTACACAACACGATTGAAGAAGAAGTGCGTGGGTACGCCGTGCAGCAGAAGGCTCTCTGCGGGTATACGCAGGGAAGCAGAAGGTGAAGTGCGTAGCGACGCAGGCTAGAGAAAGAAAAACTGCGTATTTGTCTTAAGATTTTCTGTTGACTGAATTTTTCTATTGATAAGGTGTTCTGGGTGTAGTTATGTTATTGATGATCTAGTTGCTGCAGTTGACTGTGTAATTTACATGTACTTGATGATCATTTCATGCTTATGGATCCAGTTTGAAAATTTATGAAAAGTGGTCCTTGTAAGAAAAGAAGTAGGGGGTTGTAGCTCCCTTCCAGGAAAGACTGGAAAATGAGAGAGAGTTTTAGCTCTCTGCAGGTTGCAGCCTGTGTACTGGTAAAGGACTGCACCAGTACGAAATCATTGTAAAAGGAGTTTCTAATTTGAAAGAAGATAGAGACATATTGCAGCAGGTGGTTTTCAACCACATTGGGTTTCCACCTTATATCTGGTGTTCTTTGGTGTGACTATCTGTTTTTCTTGTTCATGCTCATTATTTTATGGTACTGATATGCAAAAATAATTCAAAGTATAAATAAGGAATATTTGTTAAAAGAACTTGATAATACTAATTCACCCCCCCTCTTAGTATTATTTCCAACAATTAGTATCAGAGCAGGTCCTTCGGAGAAGCTTGATCGCTTGAAGGAAGATCATTCATCATGAGCAACTACGAGAGGGAAGCATCAATCAGGCCACCAATTTTTGATGGGACAAACTTCAATTATTGGAAGGTAAGAGTTACTGCCTATCTTCAATCTCTTGGTATAGAAGTTTGGGATATCATAGATATAGGCTACACTTTTCCTTCAGCTACTCCTACAGATACGACCGAAAAGAAGAAATATGAAACAAATGCTAAAGCAGTCAATACTTTGCTGGGATGCTTATCTCAAACAGAATTCATAAAGGTTATGCAATATAAATCCGCAAAAGAAATATGGGACAAGATTGTCTTGAGCTACGAAGGAGATGAACAGGTAAAGCGTGCTAAACTTCAAGCTCTCAGGATTCAGTATGAGAATCTCAGGATGTATAATGATGAAAGTGTGGCTAACTATTTTCTTCGGGTAGATGAGATTGTTAATTGTATGAAAAGCTTGGGTGAAGAAATAAAAGAGGCTATTGTCGTTGAAAAAGTTCTAAGATTATTGTCCCCCAAGTTTGAATCTAAAGTGTTTGCAATAGAAGAAAAGGAAAATCTACGAATTCTTACTATGTCTCAGCTTCACGGAATTCTAACTGCTTATGAAATGAGAAAGGGAGGTCCTTCAGACAGAAGAGAAGTTGCTTTTAAGGCTTCAGGCAAAGGGGATTATTATGAAGCAAGTCACGTGCCAGAAGAAGAAGAAGAAGAATCAAATTTTGTCAGAAATCTTCAAAGGGGTTCTGGAAGGTTCAGAGGTAAGTTACCTTTTAAATGCTTTGCTTGTGGAAGAGTAGGTCATTATGCTACAAAATGTCCTTATAAGGATAAAGGAAAAGAACCTGCTAGATGGAACAAGAAACAGAGTGCAAATAAGAAAAGCTACTACACTCATGAAGATAGTGATGGTCTATCAAATAGTGATGAAGATGAATGAGGTAATGACTATAAACTGTTAATGGCATTTGAAGATGATGATTATATGGATGCTATAGATGTGGATAGCCTTTATGAAGAAATTACTAGACTCAAGAGATGTATAGAAGAAAAGAATATGATCATTGATACTATACAATTTCAAATTGATGAAAAGGAAAAACATCTTGAAAAATTAGAAGGTGAAATTGTTGGTCTTAGAAAAGAGATTGAGAAAACAAAAACTATTAATCTTAAGTTTGTCAAAGGATCTGAAACCTTGGATGAGATTATCAATGTACAACGTTCTCCACTAAACAAGACAGGTCTGGGCTATAATGGAGAAACTTCTCAAGCATCCACCTCAAAAAGTTATCTTGATGCAGCAAGAAGGAATGAGCAAAAGCACAATGGAGACCATCAGGTAAAGCAGGGATGAATTGCAAACAGAGACTATCAGGGGCAATCTATCTTAAGGGTGAACAAAAGCTACAACCAGCCACAGGTAAAATCTTCTCAATTTGGTTCAAGAATGGATGACAATAAGAATTACAATCATTTGGCCGGTAGATTTGATAACCGCAGAAGTTTCTTCAATGGACAATGTTTCTCTTGTCATAACTTTGGTCACAAAGCAGCTCAATGTGTTGCATATAAAACAATCATGACTAGAGAAGCTCAAAAACAAAGAAGTATGACTGGGATTACAAAAAGGACCTATAACAACTTTTTGGCTCTTGAAAATGAAGTTGAATGTTCTATTTGCAATAACTTTGGTCATGAAGACTCTGAATGCAGGAGCAGGTTTCAGCAGACAAAGGAACAAGCCTCAAGCACCAAAACATGGAGAATAAAGGAACCACAAACAGAAAGATGTGGGATAGCATTTTATGCAGAGGGACAAGAAAATCTATGGTACATTGACAGTGGATGTTCGAAGCATATGACAGGTGATAAAGAAAAACTTGAGTCATATTCTGCTCTAGAAAAAGGAAAGAAAGTTTCTTTTGGAAATGGTACTCCTGCAACTATAAAAGGAAAAGGCATTGCTCAGTTAAAAGAAAAGGTCAAGGCTGGAAATGTTTTGTATGTTGATGGATTGAAACATAATCTTCTAAGTGTCAGCCAGATGTGTGATCAAGGAACCGAGGTGATATTTAGAACAAATGGATGTCTTGTTCGTGATCTTGATACAGGTAAAACGGTGATCAAAGGTAAAAGAACTCCAAATAATCTATACATATTTGAAGAAGGACAAAAACAATGCTATCTAAGCAAGGATGATGAACACTGGTTATGGCATCGGAGGTTGGGGCATCTAAGCTTTTCACAAACAAGGAAAGTATGCAGATATCAGGCAGTTCGCGATCTTCCAGATATCAAAATTCCAGACAACACCATATGAAAATCATGTCAGTTTGGAAAGCAAACCAGAACTAACTTTCCAGAGAAGGAAGGATCAGCTAGCATGCCTCTTGAGCTAGTTCATACAGATACATGTGGTCCATTCAGGAAAAGGACACCTCGAGGAGAAGAATACTTGATATTATTCATTGATGATTTCTCCAGGTTTGTCTGGTTAGGACTTATGAAGCACAAAGATGAAGCATTCGAAAAATTCAAATCCTTCAAAGCCTTGGTTGAAAATGAATCAGGATACAAAATTAAGTGCCTCAGATCTGACATAGGTGGGGATTTTACCTCAAATGAATTTTTCGATTTCTGTGAAGAACATGGGATAAGAAGAGAATTCTCTACAGCTAGAACTCCTCAGCAAAATGGAGTTGTGGAAAGAATGAACAGAACAGTCCAACAAATGGCTCGTGCTATGCTTGATGAGTCGGGAACTCCCGCAACTTTCTAGGGTGAAGCTGCACATGCTGCGGTTGTTATTCTCAACGAAACAAATGTCCGGGTGAAGAGCACTCAAACCCCTCATGAGCTCTGGTGTGGTGAGACTCCTTCGGTAAATCACTTCAAAATCTTTGGGAGCAAATGTTATATTAAGAATACTGATGAGCAACTTGGCAAACTTGAACCTAGAGCAGATGAAGGCATTCTTCTTGGTTATTCTCCACATAGCAAAGCATACAAATGCTACAATAAAAGACTTGGCAGAATTGTTGACAACATTGATGTAGTGGTTGATGAGAAGGGATACATTCCTAGGCAAGTACATCATGAAGACATCGAAGAAGATGAAGGCTACCCTCAAAGATAGAATGATGAAGAAGAAGAACCTCAAGAAGAACCAGAGGAACAAACAAGAATAGAAGAAAATACTCCATCCAGATATGTTCAGAAGAATCATCCAGAATCTCAGATTGTGGGGCAGAAAGAAGCAGGTGTACAAACAAGAAGAACAGTTGCAGAAGCTTCAAGCTATTTGGCATTACTCTCCTCCACTGAACCACAAAATGTGAAAGAGGCATGCAAAGATGAATGTTGGGTGAAATCAATGGATGAAGAACTTGAGTAGATCGAAAAGAACAACACTTGGGAGCTGGTCCCTAGACCAAAGGATAAGAATGTTATCGGAACAAAATGGGTCTTCAAAAATAAATTGAATGAAAATGGAGAAGTAATTAGAAACAAGGCCATACTTGTTTGTAAAGGGTATGCGCAGCAAGAAGGAATAGACTTTGAAGAAACCTTTGCTCCTGTTGCAAGACTTGAGGCCATCCGAATGTTCCTTGCTCTCTCAAGCTTTCAAAACTTCAAAGTATTTCAAATGGACGTGAAATCAGCCTTTCTGAATGGAGACTTGGAAGAAGAAGTATACATTGAGCAGCCATATGGGTTCATTCTTGGAAATGATCCAAATCTTGTATGCAGATTGAAAAAGGCTCTCTATGGTCTCAAACAAGCTCCAAGGGCTTGGTACTATCGTTTGGACAAATATCTTCATCAACAAGGTTTTTCAAAAGGATCAACAGATAGCAATCTTTATATAAAAGTTGAAAATGACAAATTGCTAATACTTGTTGTGTATGTAGATGACATTATCTTTGTAGCTTCATGACCCGGATTATCACAGTTTCTTGTTCATTCTGCCAACGTTTCAAACCCCAAAGGGGGTCCATCATCAGACAAAACCGAAAGAATATGAATGAGAAATTTCTCATTCATATTCTTTCGGTTTTGTCCTGATGATGGACCCCCTTTGGGGTTTGAAACGTTGGCAGAATGAACAAGAAACTGTGGATAATCCGGGTCATGAAGCTACAAGTAACCTCCACAGAAGCCTAAAATCTGACATTATCTTTGGCAGCAATGAAGAAGCTATGAGTCAAAGCTTTGCCTTGGTCATGCAGAAAGAATTTGAAATGTCCTTGCTGGGAGAACTGACATATTTCCTTGGTTTGCAAATCCAACAAAAAGAAGGAGGAATCTTTTTGTCTCAAACCAAGTATCTCAAACAGATTTTGAAGAAATATGGCATGGAAGATGCAAAACCAGTATGTACACCCATGGTCACAGGATGTAGCCTCAGTGCAAATGATGAATCTGCAGAAGTACATCAACCAACCTACAGATCTATGATTGGAAGTCTACTTTATTTGACAGGTACCCGACCGGACATCATGCATGCAGTAGGAATAGTTGGAAGATTTCAGGCAAATCCAAAGGAGACTCATCTTCAGGCAGTGAAGAGAATTTTCAAATATCTTCAAGGGACACAAAATTATGGCTTATGGTATCCTAGAGATACAGATCTCACACTTCATGCTTATACAGATGCAGATTGGTCCGGAAGCGTGGATGACAGGAAGAGCACAAGTGGTGGTGCGTTCTTTATGGGTTCCAGATTAGTATCTTGGTTCAGCAAGAAACAGAGTTCGATTGCCTTGTCTACAGCTGAAGCGGAATATGTTGCTGCTGCATCTTGCTGCACTCAACTCCTTTGGATGATGCAGACCTTGCAGGATTTTCAAATCACTTGTACACTACCTATCTCCATCTTATGTGATAACACAAGTGCAATCAGCATCTCAAAGAACCCATTCATGCATTCAAAAACCAAGCACATACCAATCAAGTATCATTTTCTCCGAGAACAAGTGCTTGAACAGAAGGTCAAGTTGGAGTATGTTCCTTCTAAGGAACAAGTTGCTGATATACTCACCAAACCATTGCCCAGGGAGACTTTTGAATACCTCAGGCAAAAGTTGGGGGTTGTTGATGCATCATCTTATTGAAACTCTTCTGATTGATGGTTGTACGCAAGGTTCATCTGGGGTATATGCGTACATGTGCTGGGTTGCGGTTTGATTGAAGATAAAATGGCACAGGTTCAGGGGGAGCATATAATGCATTGTTGGCATTATGGAGGATGTACAGGAGGAGATCATGGATGCTGGTCTAAATATAGCTGCAATATGTCTCTATCTCTTTCATGGTTCATATTCAGGGGGAGCATGTTCTTAGGGGGAGCATAACCCTTTGCCCTTGATGTCAAAGGGGGAGAATGAAGCTAAAGATTTTGAGGTTGCCATCAAGTCCAAAGGGGGAGATTGTTGGCATTATGATTCTGGTATGGCTCTATGTTGTACTTGATGGCAACACCCGTGGCAATGCTCTGATCAGGCTCTCAAAATGTTGAGAATTAAGAAGTACACAGGAGAACAGTTCAGTAGATGCGTACACGCAGGTACACCGTGAAGGGACCGCGGCCAGACACGCAGGTCACCCGTTCAGGAGGTGCGTACCCCCAGTTTCACTTACTTCAAGGCAGAGAAGCGCGTTCACGTGGGGTTTCCTATGTTTGGCCCGTGGTATTTAGCCCGCCGCTCTTGATTCTATGGTTTTGGCCCGTGGTATTGTTTTATATTATTATTATTATTGAGCCCCATGTTTTTGGGCCCCTGGTATTGGTTATCTATGGTATTGATCCATGAATTTAGGAGGAGCTTGCCTATATAAAGCAAAGGAGATCACTTGGCTAAGTATCTTTTGCAATTGAATATCTTAAGATCTGAAATATTGGGTTATTGTCTTAAAAGCTTGATCTATATGAAAGTGAAGTTGAAAGCGAATCTGTGAAGGGTGATCTCTCGAGCGCATGATCAGATCTGGGCATCCGACTAACTGTGGCACACTGGTGAACTGCCAATTCGGCCCTAATTAGAAGTACACAGGTGATTAACGGTGCAAGTGCGTGGGTACGCAGAGTAGAAGAAGCAGAACTGCGTGGGTACGCAGAGGAGAAACAGGAGAGCTGCGTGGGTACGCAGAGCAGAAGAAGCAGAACTGCGTGGGTACGCAGCGCGACAGAGGTTCAGGTGCGTACGCACAATAAAAGTACGAGGCGCGATAGTATCTATGAGTGCGTGGCTTTAGTAGCAGTACGCGGCGCGATAGTGTCTCTGGGTGCGTACCTACAGTAACAGTACGCAGCGTGATTGAAGAAGAAGTGCGTGGGTACGCCGTGCAGCAGAAGGCTCTCTGCGGGTATACACAGGGAAGTAGAAGGTGAAGTGCATAGCGACGCAGGCCAGAGAAAGAAAAACTACGTATCTGTCTTAAGATCTTTTGTTGACTAAATTTTTCTGTTGATAAGGTGTTCTGGGTGTAGTTCTGTTATTGATGATCTAGTTGTTGCAGTTGACTATGTAATTTACATGTACTTGATGATCATTTCATGCTTATGGATCTAGTTTGAAAATTTATGAAAAGTGGTCCTTGTAAGAAAAGAAGTGGGGGTTGTAGCTCCCTTCCAGGAAAGACTGGAAAACGAGAGAGAGTTGTAGCTCTCTGTAGGTTGCAGCCTGTGTACTGGTAAAGGACTGCACCAATACGAAATCATTGTAAGAGGAGTTTCTAATTTGAAAGAAGATAGAGACATATTGCAGCAAGTGGTTTTCACCCACATTGGGTTTCCACCTTATATCTGGTGTTCTTTGGTGTGACTATCTGTTTTTCTTGTTCATGCTCATTATTTTATGGTACTGATATGCAAAAATAATTCAAAGTATAAATAAGGAAGATTTGTTAAAAGAACTTGATAATACTGATTCACCCCCCCTCTCAGTATTATTTCCAACAGGTGGTAAGTGGTATAACCCTGCAGTGATGTCATGGATTATCCCGATCGTCAATCTCCCAACGAAGGTTTCCCACCAGACCATTTACAGGTGCGAAACTAGCATAATGATCGATTATGTTGAGGTGTCGATTTCCCTATGTGTGTGGGTCCCGATGCTATTGATGCCTTAAATCTTGAGAATTGTGATCTCTTTAACATATCCGTCGCAGGAAAATGGCCCACCACCATATAAAATATTTAAAAATGTCTTCACATAGTGGAATTGCGCCACCTTGGACCAAAATTAATTTCTCTCTTTTTTTTATTAATAAAATTACATAAAACAATCCCAATGACATTTTGGCATTTCTTTGCAATTTTTTTGGCATATATGAATTTTTATATTTGAAACAGAATGAAAACGAGCTACAACAATATATATCAATTATATGTCATTTTATATACATGCACATAATCAATCTTCCTAAAACATGGTTGATCTTTGTGTGCCTTAGACCATTAAATGCCACAAGTCATTGTGAGATGTGCTTGAGTGTGGGTTGAGTAATTACATTGTGGGAGAACTAATATGCATCTACAATGTATATCAAAAGAAAAAGATATATTGTAGATAATTGTAGAATTCATGTGTGATCATAATAGAGGCATCATGTCACTATACTAGGGATATAAATATAAAGGGGTATAAAAAATGTTAATGAAAATATGGATACCTACAATATTTAGTGAAAGTAGGGAGTTTTTAAATTGGGAAGGTGTATTGGGTTCGTATTGGTAGGGGGTTAAATAAAGTTTTTTTAGAGGTATTTTCCAATATGTAGTCAAATTAAGGGTATTTTTTAGTATGCCACAAATGCACGTGCTATGTCAGAGGTTCATTGAGTGAATCCCCTGTGGTATCAAATAAATTCAAAAATGATCTTATATGCAAATAAAAAAGTCTTCAAAACTAGCTCGAAGTAATTCCAAACTCTACCCCAAAGGGAGATCAAGAGATGCCTCAAAGTTTGTCACAAAAGGGGCCAAGTCTACCTTTATTACATGGAATAAATTCACAGAGAAAGGCCAAAATCACATTCCATAGGGGAATTGAAATCACAGGCCTGATGAGGACAAAGCTATAGTCCAAAAGGGGTTGAAATTATTGGTCATAGGGAGGCTGAAATCATAGGGTGCAATATTTGAAAGATGAATTCTCTCATCTCTGTCGTTGGAGTAGTTCTCACTGACAAGGATAATTACCATGAATGGTATATAAATATTAGGCACAGACTTATCTTCAATGAATTATGGAAACATATCTTTGAAGGAGAAGGTGATAGTCCACTTACCAAGGCCACATCAGATAAGGAGCTCACCAAATGGGAGAACAAAAATAACAAGGCTTATGCCATGATTGCTGCTCTTGTAAGTGAAAAGGTGAGTTGATCGATAATTCCAATTATAAATGCTAATGATTTATTAAAAATTTAAAAATATCTATATGAATCACACTGAAAACTAGAGGTAGTTTAGTTGATGATCAAGATTTTCAATCTAGAGTTGAAGGATGATGACCCCCTAGCCCTAGCCTCAGAAATTAGAGCTATCACACATGATGTAGAAGCTACTGGAATTAAAATGGAAAACCCTTTCATTTCCTTTTTTAAGGTACTCTATCCTACATATTCTCACTATCATTGAATACTTACAAGCTAGTGAAAAACTCAAGGACATTACTTTTGACACCCTTGTGGAGAAGTTTGCACAATGGGAGAATTTTTTTGGGAAGATGAAGACAACTTCTTAGTCTTCGGAAGAAGATGTGTTCCTTGCACATAAAGAGAAGAATTATACACAAAATTATTCTAGAGGAAGAGGCAAGAGAAGAGGGCATGGAAGGAAGAATAACAGAGGCGAGGGGGGTAAATATCATCAAGGAGGAAATATGACCTCCATTTTGTTCGTTGTAATAGAGATGGAGATGACGCATCCACATGCAACATCCATTGGGAAATAATCAAGTAAGAAATAAAATAAGACAAAGGTACAACACTATATCCAATGAAATGTAAAGCACCATAATTTTCTCATTATATTGTTACACATTACAATATTGGAGTAATTGAAGATTTGTTTCATACTTCATTTTCTTCTTGGAATGATGCATGTTTAATTCATACACGTGCAACCTACCACATGATATTTTGGAAAGACTTATTTGGAGACTTCAATGACAATATAGATGGAGTAGTATACTTTTCAAAAAACTAAAGTCTAAAGCCATTTGAACTTGGCACAATTAGGCTTAAACTACCTTGACTTATTGAATTTCTTCTACATGATGTACTCTACCTTCCAAACTTGTGGAGGAAATCATTGCCCCCTTTCACATTTTCCAATAGGGACACTCCATTCACATGTTTGATGGAAAAGTTGAGATAAGAGAAGAATCATACAACACAATTGTCATGACTGGAATAGAGGAAGAACAACTATTGAAATTGCAAGGAACATCTACTTGTGCACAAAAATGTGCATACAATTTTAAGTACAATGAATGTACATTTCCATCCACCCTTTTATGGCATGGAAATATTTGGACATATTAAATATGACAATCTTCATTTGTTGAAAATAAATGGTGTTTTTGGTTTTCTAACCATTCCAAGGAAACTAAAGCAATGTGATGCTTGTATCATAGGAAAACATAAGAAACGACCATTCATGATTCTATTTCTAGAGCACATAGGAAGCTTGCATTAATTCATTCTAATTTGTGTGGCCCTGTGATTGTTCCATCTAAAAATGGAAATAAATATATGATAATTTTTTTTTTATGATTACACAAAGATGTGTTTGGTATATTTGTTAAAAATTAAATTAGAAACTTTTGAAACTTTCAAAAACTTTCATGCATGGATTGAAAATGATGCACAATCTCATCACGAATACAAATGCATGAAAATATATCGTATATTCATCAGTTATTTGACTCATAGTAATCAGATATTTGACACATTAGAGATATAATTTTTGTTGGTAGGATTCAATTTGACTCATAGTTATTAGATATTTGACACATTAGAGATATAATTTTTGTTGGTGGGATTGTGTTGAATATGCGACATTTTTTGAGTGTCGGGTATTCGACATTAAAGACGTTGAATATATGACGCCAAAGTTGGCCAAAAAATTCTTTGATCATCCAATGCTTTATGGTCGGATTTGTGACACCAACACATGTTAGATTTTCGATGGGCTAAACGTCAGATAACCTTCGCCATATAGGCCAAAGAATCCAACGCTTGGACGTACAACTCCATATTATTCCAGTATGACGTGATCTGACGGTTTGTTCCGTCGGTATGGATTCAGATGTCTGATGGTAGAGTGTCGGATAATCAATGTTACAATAAGGTTAAGCAATGAGCTAAACATCGGATATCTGCTATCATAGTTTTCAAACATCTGACGCTTGGACATTAGATATTCGACGCTGTATTATTCTAATCCAATGGGATCTTTTTTTTTCCTGTCGGAATAGAGTCAGATGTTAAATGATGTGGCATCAGATAAGAAACATTATAATAGTTTAATGCAATGAGAGTATTGTGGAACTGACTCATTCATTCTTCCATACAAATTTTGGATATCTGACGATTTGTTCCATCATAATGGCGGAAGATAGTCAATGTTTTAACTTAAAGTTGAATATCCTACAGGTGCCAAAGCATTAAAAAAAAAAATTGTTCCGAGGATTGATTGGTTGGGGAGCCCTTCAACTGTGTCTTTGGCAGCACAGTTTACTTATATTTCTACAATGAGCGTTTCCAAATCAAAATGCAACACAAATTAAATTTCATAGACTTTATTTTAGGACCCCATGAGAGTTGATTTTAATGAAATATTTCCATGTGATAACAAAGTTCAATTGTGATCTAATAATGTTAATCTATGAATGGGATGTGTTGTAGCCACTTTTCATTTTGTATTTCAAAAGGAAAAATACGATATATATATATATATATATATATATATATATATATATATATATATATATATATAGGTTGTATAGGGGCTCATATAGCTAAAGTATGGTTAAAATCCTTCACAAATTGTTTATGCTATATATTTAAAGTAGCCCAACATTTTAGGCCTATAAAAAGGAGCATTTTTATATGAATAGATTGAAGAGTGAGCCACTCCACACTGGTGGAGGATTAAAAAGTGTTCATGCTTCAAGCACATTACGGTGATTTTGGACCGAGCTGTCTCCATATCCAATCTCGACGTTATAGAGAAATCGAAGTTTATGCGGGAAGGAGCCCCTAAGCGCTGGTCTCCCTAAACAATTGTTTGGGAGATCTATGACTCAGATATTCCTCGTTACCACTTAAGGGAAAACTTTTCACCATCGCAGAAGCCCCCGAGGGTGGAAAATGGTTTTTGTTGAAACCATTTATGGCAACAAGAGAACACATAAAAAGAGATCGACCTCACCCACTTCACATCATCCTTCACTTCCAAGTCACCTTCCACCACAATCCTTCTGTACTCTTTTGTTTGTATACTCACCATTTTCATTCTCCTAATTTATCATTAAATAAAAATCTACTCCACTTCATTCTATCCTTATCACTCTAGACACCCTTCACTCTTTCTCTCAGCTCAGAATTGCAATGTCCTCCTCCAAATAATCCAAGTAATAACATCCTCCATCTACTCTACTTTTAATTAGAAGGAAAATTTCTAAAATGGCCATAAAATATGCTATGTCTGCATCAACTACACACATTCCTCTAATGGATACAAAGAGGGACATTTTTGACCCGATATGTTCACCAGACCTCATGCAAATTCGACAGAACCTTTTTGCTAGCTAAATTGAGTAAGAGAACCCCTTTTGAGTAGTTAAGTCTAGTCTTCTTGCTGCCATTGTTCCCCATACTTATCCCTTCCTAGGATTTATCAGTTGGTTGACTTCATATTTTTACCCCTAATGAAATTATGTGATGAATTCTTCAGGGGAGAATATTTACAGGTCTCTGCTCAATTAATTTGTCAAGCCCTATGTTTTCCAGAGTCTGATAGCTATACCACTTTCACAGGAGATTCTGTTTTAGCCACTTGTCAATCTCTTTCGGAGGAGGATAAGAAGATATTTGAACTCATCCCCCCCCAACAACTCTACTCTTTCTTCAATTATTACTGAGTTTCCCATAACCCTATTTTTTGAAATTGCTAAAACAATTCTTTCAGTTATTATGGTAATATTGGGGAAGGATGATACAAATATCATCAGTTGCTAGGATTTGGGGTTTTTCCATCTAATGATACAACCATATATTGTATTAGACATTCCATCTTACTGGGATCACTATATCAATCTTCAATTCCAAAATTTCAGCATTACTGGATGTTCCAGATTTCCATGTTTGCTTTCCTATATTTTCCTATACACCCATGTTGATCAATTTATTGATGAGGGGTTGAATATTGTTGATTGTAATAAACATAAGTAACCTGTAATTAATTGGATGAATATTCTTAGAAGGAGAGAGAATAATGAAGGATTTTCCTACTATATATATTCTTTTATGTTAATTGTATATAAGATCATAAATGGTCATCCTGCTCCCAAAATCCTTCCATAAGCTTAGTCCTCGTTGCAGTTGAGTAAATATTTTAGAGTTGGTGATTGGTACATCTTGGAGGATTGTTTAGAAATAAGGTTATATGGTGCAAAATTCCACCCTACAAGTTGTCTGTATTTACACCAATGAGAAATTTGTTTTTGTAATTTATCAGACAAAGCCTAAATATGGACTAGATTAATTTTGTCCTAGATCAGAAGGTTTTCCTATTTAAATTGCCTAGAACAGTGGGTCCTTTTATTGTGAATAATAGAGAAGATGCAAAAGAAGTAGAAAAGGTGATGCAAAAATTGGGTTTTGGATAAGGATAAAAATGGAATTATGATCCTCATCAAGTAATTTCCAAAATAAGAATGGAAATAACTTGTGCTCCATATACCCATGAAGAAAAACTAGAGTTGAAAAAGTTGGAAAATATTGGCATGGAGGATTCACAACAAATGATAGATGTAGAAACTCCTCTTCCTAAGGAAAAGGCTTAAAGATGAATGCACTTGAATTTATGGACGTTGATACTGAAGGTTCATAATCTAGCAAGAAAGGTAAGGTTAAAGGAGGAGAAATTGAAGCTTCACAATTGATTGAAAATCCATCAAGAGAAGTAGGATTCCAATTACAATTGGGAGATACAATATGATCACCTTCATCCCCAATTCCTACTAAAGAGGAGGCTTCTTCCCTCAATGCTTTGCAGAAATATTTTTAGCAAATTGAGGATAGAAATGTAAAAGTAAGGGGAAATGTTACAACACAGTTAGAGGCTCAATCAATCCAAAATTACAGACCAGACTTCTATCAACCATGGACCTGGAAAGGAATTAAATTAGAATATCTATTACTCATCCAATTTCTTAGACTTTCATCAGGATTAGATTTCAAGATAATAACTTTGTCTGTGGATACTAAAGAAATTCCTATGCTTGACAAGTTCAATCTACATAGGAAAACAGGTAAATTGATTTTTAATGATCTTGGAAAGTCTTCTTTGGAAGCTAGTAAAGCTGAGGCACCCTTGAAAAAAGTGATATACGAGCTTAAATAGGAAAGGGAAAATTCCATAGACCTGCATACCCAAAATGAAGAATTCAAGAAGTCAATTATCAAACTGGGAGTAAATCCCGAGGACAGAGCAACAACTCAAGCCTTGTTGTGAAGTATAGAGTCAGAAGTTCAAAAATTGAGGATGAAATTAAAGATGATTGCAGCTGAACATTTTCAGGCACTTGAACTATCTGAGGTGGAGAAAGAAAATGAATTTTTGACAAAATAACTATTGGGAACAAATCAAGAGTTGGCAGTCCTCAAGCAACAAAATGAAAAATTGTAGAAAAAAATAGTTAAGCATGTATGTACTATGGTAGTGTCAGTAGATTTAGAAGACCCTACAGAGAAACTAACTAGGGTTATGACTGAGTTAAAAATCTTAGAAGATGAACTAAATAAGTTGCAAAGTGGCCTAGAGGATGCCAAAGGAAAATTGAGTATAAAAGAGAGACAAGTCTATTTAGCAAAGGAAAATTTGAACCAGGAAACCCTTAGGCATAAAACAACCAATGACGAAATTATGGAAATGAAGGCCAAGCTCAAATTTAACATGTCCTTAATTAAGTAAGGCATGTTATTTGGGATGATATAATTCAACAAGTTAGAGCTATTTTGGACCATATGAATGTAACTGTAGAATAAAAAGTCATAATAAAGGCCATGAAAGCAATTATTACTGCAAAAGGAGAGCACCCAAATGACTAAAATAGTTATTGACTACTTAAATGCTAAATCTTCACATGAGCTAAGAGTTATAGAAATTACATATAAAGAAGCTATGGTGATGGAAATCAACAAAATGGTGCAAAGGAATACGTACAGGAAACATGCATAGAATAGATTGATCGAAGTCAAGGAATCATTGGCACTTTTTAATTCCCACTTCAATCAAAGAGTTAGAGAAGGCTTGCCCAATTTCTGGGACCAACATGGCACTCTTCTAGCATGGGATAAATATCAATCACTTCTTGTGGACTCCAAAAGAAAGGTTGATTCATCACATGATAAGACTGCAACCTTGAAAGGTTCAACAATAGTGAATTATCTTCAAAGGATTTTCAATTGTTGTGGAAGGTCAAGACTTTGTTTTACAGATAAGCATAATTATGCTAAGCTCACTAATTTAAAAATGAATTACAATAGAATGGTCCAATCTCTTGTCCCAAACTTGCAAATTTGGAAAACATGTCATAACTTGATAGTTCCATCGAATGTTCAAGCTATAGAACCTAGGCTAAATCAAAGGAAGAAGCTACATTGAAGGAGAAATAGTCCTGAAAATCTAAATGACTTTCATTTTTTAGAAAATATAAAAATTTTCATTTTTGTAATTTGTAATAGCTCCCTAATGTTTCTAAAGAACTTGATTAGTCATGAATAGTTGAGAAGTAGTTAAAAAAGTTGATAGTTACCTGTAACAGTCTTTATTGTAATTTTTGTTTAAAAGAAGATAAAGGAACCATTGTAGGGGTTCCAAATTTTGGCATGGAGAGTGGATATTTTGCTGTGTAATGTGCTGAAATTTTTCTTGGAGAATTAGTAAAAGTTTTCAAGTGATTCCTCATATGTGTTGGCTATAGTATGTGTTTCCTTTATATATAAGTTAATCATTGTATTTATTCTTCCATTGAAATATGTGTTATGAAGTAGTTGGTTTCTTTTTATAAGTAAAATCACTAATGATGTGATAATAACAGAGGGTACCTATAAAATTTACTTAAAAAAGCCTTAATAAAGTGCTCCACATTTTAATCACTTCATTTTCCTTCATCCCATAGTTTTTGCTAAGATTTGGTGTATCATATTCCTTACTACCCTATATATTGAATCTTCATCTTCAATCTTTCTCCCACTACATTAAAACTCCAAAAAAAAACTATAGTCACATATACAAAGGCCATTTGGAGAGTTGGATTATTTTTTCCAAGAGATAAATTCACATTACACCAAAATGGTTATCTTTGCGCACCATTATTTAAGAAAAATATAAAAATAAATATCTATATTTATATTGAATAGCTGTCATAGGCACTGGCCTCCTTTAAGCTAGAGGTTGTCCCTAAGGTTAAAATACGATGAAATAGATACAAGGGATTCTCCCTCCCTAATTGTAGGCACTCAAAATGGCTACCAGTAGTTGGTTGATAAAATTTTTGATACAGATACAAGTATTCTCATTGTCAAATATGAGTTGTGTAACAATTAAGGCAAAGGATTATCACACAAAAGAAACATTGTGCTGGGATAATTGATGAGCCTCATTATTGGGTAACTATATGGACCTTAATACACCTCCAAGCTTACTAAAATCAACTCTTCTCATAATTCCTTACATGTTTTAATTATGTTTTACTTAATGAGATGAGTAAACGTAAGATGTTATGTCTAGTGGTCTAATGTGCATTGATTACAGGTTTTTGGGAGAAAATCATGGAAATTTTGGCTAATTAAGGTGCAAGAACTCGAATGAGACAAGAAGGAGAGATTATAGGAGATGGATCTTCCTCATTAAATCCTCACCCATTCGAATATCCCTCAATCAAATCACACTAGCTCGGAGTTGTAAGCAATCGAGTCATGGAGATCATGGGCAGCCGAGCCAGTGACAGTTAAGAACTAGTTCATCTTGAGTTTGGGAGCCAAGCCTCCCTAGATTTAAGGAAGTTGTTGGAGACTTCAGTTGTATAAATAAGGAGGCTTAGAGCCTCATTAGGATTCAATTTATTTATTTATTTTTTATGTAAGAGCACTAAGCATTTTCAAGTTAAAGGATTATGGAAAAACACATGTAATTTTTTATATGATAATGAGAATGAGCATTTCCTTGATCCAGCACTGAGTTGAAGCTCTTGGGTTAGGGCCTAACCCTAGCAACAAAGGTTCCTCTTATTGTACTTGTATGCTTAGGTTATTTCATATATTAACCGTTGAATTAATTTTGGCATTGTTTAATTGCAAGTAGTGGTGAATTTGATTAGTTTGCTTCCATTTGTGAATAGATTTAGAGAGATAAAGGAGTACCAAAAAGGCTGATAGTAGGTGGATTTGGCCTCACTCCTCCCTTCAGGTACCATGGTTTGAGGAAAAACTCCTATTCATCCCTAAAAAGACAGAATTCTGATTTCTTATGGAATTTAGGGTTTTATGCTAATTAGACCAACATCTTTTCAGTTTTCAAGAATAGGTTTTAGTTGTTATTTATGATATCTCCAGCTTTGTATTAGATCTCATGGTGTTTCACAATATTCTACAAGTATTTCCATGCATGAACTAGGCAGATAAATAATGGAATTATGTTTTCTTATGTTGATTGGAAATCCTTCTTGTTTGACATGATCTATGGGTAAATGCAAGTGGTGTATGAATTGCAGGAGTTTCAATAGTGCATGAATATCTCATGTCAGTAGCCCCAACCTAACCTCATTCATCCATGATCACCAACAACCACTAAGTCCATCAACCAATTCATCATTCCATAAGAACAACTTTCCAGGTTTGTTGAGCAAATCCAACCATCTCACAAACTTTGGTTTGAGCTCTGAGGAAGTCCTAGCCACTCCCTTGCCTTATTTCTTCCATCATTCACCTTCCCTAAGCCTTATACCACCTTCCAAACCCCTCCTTATGCTTTTGGCCAGATCCTATAGGAGCATTAGGACATCTTGTAGGTGCATTAGGACATCCTGTAGGACGACCTGTAGTGGCCTGTTTTGAGGCCGATTTGAGGAAAATGCATCTAGAAAGTTAGGAGAAGACCCCTGTTTGCCTCCTAAGCCATCTGACCCTTCACAACCATCTCTAACCCACCTGCCATACCACCAAGAAGATTTAGCATTCACATTTTCACAAAAAAGGACAAAAAGGAAAAAAGAGTTATTGTGTTCATTCATATGCACAATAGTAAAGTGTTTGATTATCTTAGATTGCATGCCTAGGATAGTTAGGATTACACACATGTTAGCTTAGAATTCTTTTGAAGCAAGATCTATTAACAAATAGTTAGATGAGTGGTGTGTTTAAAGAATTTATTTCAGTCTTTCATTACTGCAGTAGACAATATTTCAATTCTCTCAATTAGGGTAAAATTCCCCTTTCTTCATTGGTAATCAAACTTCTTCTAAATCAATAGAAGGCTAGTTTGAGAAACCATAGTGGTTTATCGCCAACTCAGCAGTGACAAAGAGTGGACCCATTGCATCTGCTTGTGTATACAACACTGTCACCTCCAAGTTTGTACAAACCTCGGGTTGATAAAGTAAAGTTGGTAGCCCTAGGAGTTGCAACATTCTTGCTGCAATACTGGTGCTCATCACTTTTTGGCACCATTTCTAGGGAGGTTTCTGAGTAGATGTGATTTCTGCTTTCTTTCTTCCATTTATTATCTCTTCTGTTCTGCTATTAGCTTCATTTCTTTTGCAAAAGTAATTGTAAGCTGGTTTTCTTTCCTTTCCATTCTGCAAGTAATATTTCATTCAACAGTTAGTTCCATTCAGTTTTTTATTTCAATTCTGCAATTAGTCTTAAAGCTTGAAAAATAAAACAAAACAAAAACATTTCTTTCATGCCTCGTAGGAATAGGGATAACTTAGGAAAATTTTTGCCAAATACCCCACCACTTCAAACAGGCAACCTTCCCTCTTCTTCGGTGGCTATGAATTGCAGGACCCCTTAGGCGAGCAACCAAATATTTTTGAAGAGCCTACATGGGGAGAAGAAGAAGGAGAACCCATTCCAACTGACCTAATGGTTAAAAATTGAAATGACAGAGGGGATAAAGAAAGAATTGATGGTGCTTTTCCCATTAGAGAAACTAATGGGGATGCCAAGATGAAAAACATAAGCCCCTCTGCTCTTCCTCACTTCCATGGCCTGACCTCGGAAGATCCAGATACTTTCTTGTTTGAGTTTGCTATCATATGCAGAACTTATGATTACACCATTGATGATCAGAAGTTGAAATTATTCCCATCCACTCTCAAGGATGAAACTCTGCACTGGTTCATGGGTTTACCTGGGGATAACATCACCACCTGGGCTCAGATGCAGCAAGCCTTCAACAAGAAGTATCGGGACTACTATAGGTCCAAAGACACTAAAGAGGAAATTTTTAGAATGACCTTAGGGCATGACGAATCCTCAGAAGATTATAAGGAAACTTGGTTCCGACTTAGCTATAAGAGGGCCAGGTACACACTTGATCCTGAGTTACTGAAGCTAGTCCTACTCAGGGGGGTCAGGGAAGATCTTTTGGATACCCTAATCTTGCTAGCAGGAGGGGACATCTACCAGCTACCCTATGAATATATCAAGACTGTCTTTAAGAACCATTCTAGGGTAGCTAGGAAAAAAGGCAGGGGTAGTCAACCAATAGGCAACTCCTCCTCTTCCAACACATCCATAGAAGGTGAAATTGGAAACCTGTTGGAATATTTCAAGAGTGAAATGCTACAAACCCTTGCCCTACAAATGGACACTATGCACATCAAGAGAAAGCAGGAGGAAGCAGAGAGAGCATTAGCCATCTTCTGCCCTAGATGCACAAGGAGGAATCCTAAGAATGAATTTCCATTAAACCTTATAGAAATATGCTCGCCCTCTGAAGAAAACCACTCTCTACCTGCACTAAAAGTTGTGTATCAAGGAACTGAAGGGGTGGCTGAATAGCTCTGCTACATAAACCAAAGGAGGCCTCATGGGCCTCGACCGTACCAACAGGGCATGTAAGGGTCATCCTATGCATATTACAACCCTAACCAAAACACATCCATTCCCTCTTGGGGGGCCCCTGCTCATCCCTCCTGGTCTACACCTTCTCCTTGGTCTTTTGCACCTCAGTACCATTCCCAGCCGACCAACCAGCCATTTCAGCCATATACTCCTCCACAGCCTCAGTGGAATGCACCACCCCAGGGGTGGAGGCCCCCATACAACAATGCTCCAGCTTTATTGCCTTCACCTCCTACTTAACCACAACTTTTGCACCCTAGTCCACCTAAAAAACCTCATATGCCTGCCCAGCCAAATCCAAACCTGAACAACAAACAGGCACATCAAGTATATAGTGGAGAGACATTCTACCTTTCTTATGCTGTGGAAATTCAGGAAATCAACCTGAGGTCTAGGAGAGTACTCCCGGACATACAACCTCCATCTCCACCAAGGGAGAGTGAGGAGGAAAGATATGAAAGTATACCTAGAGTGAATCCACCACCCTTTCTTGAAAGATTAACTCATCCAATCTAGCCTACCTAGAAGAGAATGAACTTATGGGTGAACCAAAAATTCTATGTCAAAATTCCACTTCTCCAAGCCATTAAAGGATGTACCTATTTACAACAAACTGATTAAAGAGAAGTGTTTCAATCATCTAGGGAGGCGAAAAAGAGACACCCCTACCATTAATGTCATTGGACAACTGTCTGACTTAATGCTGGGGCAGGTAATTTTCCCAAAGTATTTAGACCCTGGAAGCCTTATAGTAGATGTGCACATCAATGGCACCATTGTCCCACACACCTTGATTGATCTTGGGGCTGCCATTAATGTAATGAATAAGGAAACCATGCTCAAGCTAAATCTCCAGGGTTCATTAAGAAAGACCACAAAAGTATTGCAAGTGGCCCCTAAGGGGATAGTTGAGGATGTGATGGTCTCCATGGACTCCTGGGAGTACCTTGACAACTTCCTAGTTCTTCAGCCTAAGGCCAAGATTAAAGGTTATCCTCTCATACTTGGGAGGCCTTGGTTAGCCACTGTCTATGCCTACATCAACTACAGGGCTAGAAACACGACTATAAAAAATGGGTATCTATCCAAGCAGTTGATCTTGTACCCTCTTGCTCAACCATCTTTAGAACATGATTTACCTTTATGACTGGAAGAGCAGGAAGAAGATGAAGTTTACTCAACCCAACTCTATACCCTAGAAACTGCCATGGGAGGAGGACAACCCGATGAAGATGATTTGATTGAACACATCCTCCAAAACCCAACTCCCAACACCTTTTCCTTAGAGGAAGTTGTAAAGGAAACCAAGAGAAACCGTCAAATTGAAATATGCTTAGCTGATTCAAACCCTACGCATGTCAAGACAATAGAATTTGGTCCTAAAATAACTTTGAAAATAAACCCGTCTCTTTCTGTACACCAAGAAGAAGAATTATGCAACATGTTAAGGGAACATTTGCATGCCTTTACTTGGAGTTACAAATAAATGAAGGGAGTGTGCCCCTTGGTGTGTACTCACCACATTTATATCAAAGAAGGTTGCAAACCAGTCTGAAAACCCCAAAGGAGAATGAATCCAACTCTCAAGGATATAATGAAAGAAGAATTTCAAAAGTTGTTGGATGTGGGATTCATTTATCCTATCTCGGAAAATGAGTGGGTTTATCCTTTGGTGTTGGTTCCAAAGAAAAATGGGAAGTGGAGGATTTGTGTTGATTACAGAGAGTTAAACAAAGCAACAAAGAAGGACCATTTCCCTCTACCTTTCATTGACCAAGTGTTAGATGG
Organism: Pinus tabuliformis; assembly: GCA_031772625.1. Classification (NCBI taxonomy): domain Eukaryota; kingdom Viridiplantae; phylum Streptophyta; class Pinopsida; order Pinales; family Pinaceae; genus Pinus; species Pinus tabuliformis. The sequence goes on from CM062815.1 coordinate 243,415,067, forward strand.
TCTGGAAGGGAAAAAGTTCTTCTGTTTCTTAGATGGGTTCAACGGATACAATCAAATCTAGATTAGCCCAAAGGACCAAGCAAAAACCACCTTCACCTATCCTTGGGGTACTTTAGCTTATAGGGTCCTTCCTTTTGGCCTATGCAATGCCCTTGCCACTTTCGAGAGAGTGGTCCTAAGTAACTTTGCCGAGCTAGTCCATGATGTAGTGGAAATCTATATGGATGAATTTACACCCTATGGGTGTGATTTTGAGGAGGATCTCTCCAAATTGGGTAAGGTTTTGAAAAAATACATTGAAATGAACCTATCCCTTAGTCCCAAAAAATGTGAGTTCTTGATGACTGCATGGATTTTTATAGGTCACACAATATCCCATAAAGGACTGCAGGTTGACCCAAATAAGATAGCGATCATCCAAAGGGCCCCAGCTCCGCAAAAATAGAGAGATGTCATAATTTTTCTAGGTTTAGCCACTATAGGAAATTTATAAAAGACTTCAACAAGTTAGCTTCTCCGTTATTTTGGTTATTTGCCAAGGACACTGAATTTGTATGGTCAGAAAGCTGTCAAGAAGCCTTGGACACCCTAAATGACAAGTTGACTACAACACCTATTCTCCGAGGCCCAAATTGGGCTCTTCCTTTCCATATACATGCCGATGCCTCTCACAAAGCCATAAGAGTAGCTCTAGGCCAGCTAGATTACAAGCTACCTTATGCCATTTACTTCATCAGCAAGAATCTGTCAAAAGCCGAGCTGAACTACATAGTGAATGAAAAAGATCTCCTAGTTGTTGTGCATTCATTGAATAAATTTAGACATTACATTACTGGTTACCAAACATTTGTACATACTGACCATGCTGCAATTAAATACTTAATATATAAACCTGATGTAAATGCCTGGATTATTAGATGGTTACTTTTATTGCAACTATTTGATTTAACTATTATTGATAATCCTAGAAAGAAGAATGTTGTTGCATATTTTTTTTAATCCAGATTGAATTTGCTTGCAGGGGAGGAAGGAATGGTTGATGGTCAGTTACTAGATGAACACTTATTCGCCATTTTAGTTCTCTCTCCATGGTTTGCTAACATAGAAAATTACTTGGTGTCTGCATAGTTTCCACCAAATTTATCCTCCAAGGAAAAGAGAAAGATTGTAAGGAAGAATGCCCCATTCGCTTGGATTGGGAGCAACCTCTTCAAACTAGGCTCGAATCAAATTCTGAGAAGATGTGTCAGGGAGGAGGAAGTCTTTGACATCCTTCTAACCTATCATGATGGGCCTTGTGGAGGTCACTTTGCAGCCAAAAGAACAACATTCAAGGTACTACAAGCTGGTTATTACTGGCCCACTCTTCACCAAGATGTGAGGAGGTATACTAGTTAGTGTGATCAGTGCCAAAGGATGGGGAAACCTACCCCAAGGGATGAAATGCCTCTGCAACCTCAAGTGACTTTTGAGCCATTTGACAAGTGGGGCATGGATTTCATTGGACCCATTGACCCTCCATCCAGGAAAAAGTAGTACATCATTGTGTGCATTGACTATTTAACCAAGTGGGCTAAAGCCAAGGCCATCAAAGAAGCAACAAAAGAAAAAGTGGTTGAATTATTAAGGGAAAATGTATTTTATAAGTTTGGGTACCCTAGAGAATTGGTCATTGATCAAGGTAGTCAATTTACATCTCACATGATTGAAAATTTGTTAATCCAACACAAGATCAAGCATAGAACATCCACTCCTTACCACCCACAGGGTAATGGGTAAGTGGAGATAATGAACATAATGCTAGAAGGCATTCTAACCATGGTGATTAGCAGCAACAGAAAGGATTGGGCAGATAGATTAGTTGAGGCCACTTGGGCCTACAATACCACCTGGAAGACCACCACTGGATTCACTCCTTATGAGCTGGTCTATGGGAAGAAAGCCCTGTTGTCCATTGAATTTGAATACAACACCTTAAGAATGGCAGTAAAACTGGATCTAGATCTCACCAGGGCACAACAAGAAATATTTATCTAGCTGAATGGGTTAGATGAATTTAGGATGTAGGCCCTCCTGCACACAGAGGTGACTCAAGTTCAAAGGAAAATTTGGCATGACAAGAATATAAAGGACAAGCAGTTTCAAGAAGGTGATTGGGCTTTGTTGTATGATTCTAGGTACAAGGATTTTAAAGGCAAGTTAAGGACTAGATGGTTAGGGCCTTATGTCATAGAAAAATGTCATGATAATGGTTCAGTATAGATAAGAACCATTGATGCAGAGGCTATCCCTTTACTTGTCAATGGGTACAGATTGAAGGTCTACAAGAAGCCCTTGTCAAAGAAAGAATTCATCAATGGCATCATCAAGATAGTGATGGTGGTGGAGCAAGTCTTAGCTTCCACCCCATCAAGTACCTGACAAAAAATAAAAAATAAAGAGACTCAAGTGAAAACCTCCATGAGGCACCTGAGTCCCATTGTTGGGTTGAAAACCTCTTGAGGCGACCCAATGGTGTTGAAAAATAAAATAAAAGAATATAAAGATGTCTGGGCAAAAACCTCTTTTGAGGCACCCAGGTTAGGCTAATAGGATGAAAACCTCCTTGGAGGGAGACTAGTTGTTTTCTATAAAAAAAATGAAAAAAAGAAAGAAAAAAGAGAGAAATGTAATTTTTTTGGAAATGTTGTTTGCATGTCAGAAAAGGAGAATAAGCTCAGCTTGAGAGGAACAAGAGGACCTACAAAATCCATATTTCAATCTCTCCATCTCATATTCTTCATTATTTCATCCATTCTTCCATTTATGAACTCAACCAATGCAGTTTACACAGGCTCTGTGTTTTCTATAGGATTCCCTGTAAACCTACATGAGTTTCTTGTAGGAATTATAGTGGCCTTGAAATGCCAAGAAAAGTGACCCCAGAGCAAGGGGATGACAAGCGTGTGTCTGAAGAAAAAAACATTCACTCCACCACATCACCGCCATGCCTTCCATCACCATGTTACCCCTGCATCCATCCAATAAGTCAATTCAACAAAAAAAAAATATAGTTTTCAAAAAGAAAAAAAAAACAAATAGAAGAGGGAGAGAAGGAGGATAGAGGGACAATACCTGAAGACCACAACTCTCACCTACCATTCACTACAACCCTTCTCTACTCATGTCAACAACCCTCATTCTCCAGAAGTGAGAAAAAGTATGAAAGTTTAGGGGAAAGGCAACTACAGGACATCCTGTAGGAAATCTTGTAGCAGCCTATCCCACAAAGGAAACTTCCCAGGGTTGCATCCATATTGAACACAAAGATTTCAAAGTTGAGGAAGCTCCTCCATAGCTCAGCAGAAACAAGAAGATCACCACATCACTCTCCAACACCTGCACATAAAAAAAAACAAGCATCAAAAGAGGCCAATACAAAGAAGGATATGTAGCAAATACACAACATAGAGACATCATTCTCCAGCATGCATCATCATCAAAGCATCTTACCCACAGGTATGTCATCTTACTCATACTCTCTCGTTAGTACGATATGATCAAAATTGTTGGATTATGTAAGAGTTGGTTTTATAAGCAAAGTCAATGAGGAGAAAAAATTTAGACCACTCCACACGTGGCAACAGTCAAATCAGAAGAAAAAGGAGATAAGGCCAAAAATGGTTAAGTTATAGAGGAACGAAGTGGGAGATGATTACGAGGTAAGGTGGAATGATGGACTGATAGTGGGACCAACGGTCCAAAAGGAGGTGCTCGTACTTAGACAACCAGAACACCATCCCACATGATCATCCATATAAGGAAATAAAACACTGATTCCCATGCAAAGAGAGCATTAGAAATCTCGAGAATTCATCGAAAAGAGGTTTCTCTCGGCCTTCTTGAAGCAACACCTACAAGAGACAATTAACATTTTGTAGCGTAGGAGACCTACAGGATCCTATAGGAAAACCTACATGATACATAGCAATCAATCTACAGGATTATCAATGGGCACTAAAGGGAGGAGAAATCAAAGGTTGTCCTCAACAGAACGAAACAAGTAAGGTAGGAGCTATACCTTCCATGTTTTCCAGTTAAAAAGAAGAAAAATCCTCATTTGATTAAGGAAATTGCAGTCTAGGAGAATTGTATTGCAAAGTTAACACTCCAACCTCTCTCACCCACCAAAATTCTTGAATTATATCCATCCAAGCCTCCACAATTACTAGGGAAAGATGACAGGAGGTTTTAACAAGAGAGAACCCACAAACATAGTAAGGATCCACCAGCATCTTCCTGTAGTATAAATTTTCACAAGGCATCAATGGATGGGGTTCTTTGAGAGGACGAGAGGATATGATGATGAGGTGGCCAGATACTTTTATCTCTCACTCATGCCATTGTTGTGGTGAAAGGCCTATCAGTAGAAATCACCCCTGAACTTATAAGCAGAATTACTACACTCCCTTTAGGTTTACCTTGGAGAAAATAAGATAAGGGTAATAACACCCTTGCAAAGAAGAAATTATTTTTGGAAGGGGAGGAGCCAATGGAAGACAAAAATGGGGTCAGAAGAGGAAGAATTCCATACCCTTGGAATGAAGTTAGTTACCACCTCATTAAATACATATCATGTGAAGGGAGATATAATGTGGTGTATGGATTCCCGCTTTAGACTCCTCCAAGAACTGAGAGGATGAGAGGATATGATGATGAGGTGGCTAGATACTTTTATCTCTCACTCATGCCATTGTTGTGGTGAAAGGTCTATCAGTAGAAATCACCCCTGAACTTATAAGCAGAATCACTACACTCCCTTTAGGTTTACCTTGGAGAAAATAAGTTAAGGGTAATAGCACCCTTGCAAAGAAGAAATTATTTTTGGAAGGGGAGGAGCCAATGGAAGACAAAAATGGGGTCAGAAGAGGAAGCATTCCATACCCTTGGAATGAAGTTAGTTACCACCTCATTAAATACATATCATGTGAAGGGAGATACAATGTGGTGTATGGATCCCACTTCAGACTCCTCCAAGAACTGAGATTTGGAGAAGACACACCTCCTCAAAACAGATTAAGTATACCCTAGTTTCTTTTTCAATCAATGATAAACATGAGCATCAAAGGCAGGAAGGAAAACATCAACAACTAGCCCATCATGTGTTGACCAAACTCATCCTAGAATATGCTCTACAAAACCTAAGACTCCCTATTACATGGAAAACCTTCAGAGACATGAAGGTAGGAGGGGAAATTCAAGCTCTTGAATATGAAAAAATCCCCACTACTAGTTAGAGGGAAGAAGAAACAAAAGAAGAAAATGAAGAGGAAAGAAAAGAGGGAAAAGAGGAAGAAAAGGAGGAGGAGAATGAAGAAGAGATAGAAGAAGAAAAAAAAGAAGAGGCAGATGAGAAGAGTGAGGAAATAGAGGAAGAAGAGAAAGAGAAAGATAAGAATGAGAATGAGAATGGAAAAGAGGAAACAAAACAGAACGAAGAACAGAGGCCTACAGTTCAAGACAAAGAAGGGGAAGAATCACCAAATGTATCTCCGAAACCCACTGAGAAAGAGGCAGAAGTTTCTCTTACTGCCCTAAGTACACCTATCAAGTCAAAAGGGGAAAGGCAAAGACAAACCCCATTGTACTTTAGAACAAGAAAGAGCACAAGGATTAGGCAGGAAAGACCTCAAACCCCCACCAAAACTCCTATTGTCATTGAAGACTCACCAAAGCAGCAAGAAAAGGAAGCTCCTCTAGAGAAAAATCAAGGAGAAGGATCATTAGGACAAGCCTCTCCCAAATCTCCCATCACTTATGTTAGGAGGCCTATCACAAGGTCAGCCTCATCAAAGGGAAAAGGTCTCCTACAGGAGACATAAGCAGACCTACAGGAAGCAGAGGCCATCCTATAGGAAACCCTGTCAAACCTACAGGATGTACAGAAAAGGGACCAAGAAGGTATCACTCCACAAGAAACAAAGGAAGAAGACCAAGAACTGAGGGAACCTAGTCCACAGCCCAACCTCAGCTCCTACTACAGATTCATTGAAGGAGGTAGGGTAATCCCACAAAATTTTTCCATTCCCTTATTCTTTGAGCTTGAAAGAGAGAGGGAAAGGACACACAGGTGGATGCAAATTGCCAAATCAAAAGGAGTGGAGGATGTAGGCCACATGGAGGAAAAATTGAAAGAGATGGGTAGAGAGATGAGCAACATAAGGGACAAAGAGGCAATGATGAAATATCAGTTAGAAGTAGAGAATGCATGGCTAAGAGGAAAACTACAAGAAAGGGAAAGCTAGTTGGCAACTATGGCCAGTTTATCCTTGGAGGCAATCCAGTGTAGGATGCCAGCAAAGTCTTATGCCTTGTATCTCAAGGAATAATGGCTACAATTCCAAATCAATAATTTAGCATAGAGAGGCACTATGCCCTTCCAGGGCTATAGATAATTCATTGATCTCTATGATCAAAGCACCTTGGAAGATAGAGAAAAAATATCTGAGTTTTACCTACACAACTTGGCCTTAACAGATTTGAATGTGTGGGACCCAAATTCAAAACTAGGAGACTTGCAATTGATGGCCTTAGCATCCTGGATGAATCATGAGGAGGCAAGAGATAAAAAAATGAAAAAGGTAATGGCAAGAGAAGAGACAAAACCCCTCATGATCAGAGCTAAATAATCTAATCCAATGGCTGTCATCAGCACCCACAACCTCATTTCAAATGATCCTAAGCTTGCACCTAGGTACCTTGCTGCACAAGAAAAAGCAGTCACACACTTTGAAGACATGTTCAGATTGCTAGGAGATGACAACATGAAAGCTTGCCAAAGGAGGTGGAACACCTTTCCTTACAGCCTAAAAATCAGAGAATACCATTCTCCTCAGAGAATGAGAGAGGCACTAAATAAAACACCCATGTATAAGTAGGATCTACAAAGACTCAAAGTCAATTGGATTGGCTTGAGACTCAGTCCACCACTGCTTTTAGGAATGTTGGAAGGGAGGAGAGAAGAAGAAGAAAGAAAATAGTGGGAAGAGATAGAGGGGAAGGCAATATTTTATTCACAGGAAGAGGAAACTACAATAGAAGCATGGGATGTCAGGGAGGCCACCAGAGCAATGAAGGATATGGACATAGATTAAGTTGCTCAGAGGATGAGCAACACTTTCAGTAGGGGTGATGATGAGCCTCATAATTGGGTAACTATATGGACCTTAATACACCTCAAAGCTTACTAAAACCAACTCTTCTCATAATTACTTACATGTTTTAATTATATTTTGCTTAATGAGATGAGTAAAAGTAAGATGTTATGTCTAGTGGTCTAATGTGCATTGATTATAGGTTTTTGGGAGATAATCATGGCAACTTTGGCTGACTAAGGTGCAGGAACTAGAATGAGACAAGAAGGAGATATTATAGGAGATGGATCTTCCTCATTAAATCCTCACTCATTCTAATATCCCTCAATCAAATCACACTAGCTCAGAGTTGTAAGAAATCGAGTCATGGAGATCATGGGTAGCCGAGCCAGTGACAGTTAAGAACCAGTTCATCTTGAGTTTGGGAGCCAAGCCTCCCTAGATTTAAGGAAGTTGTTGGAGACTTCAGTTGTATAAATAAGGAGGCCTAGAGCCTCATTAGGATTCAGATTTTTTATGTAAGAGCACTAAGCATTTTCGAGTTAAAGGATTGTAGCAAAACATTGTTATGTAATTTTTGATATGATAATGAGAATGAGCATTTCCTTGATCCAACACTAAGTTGACTCAGAGGGCTGAAGCTCTTGGGTTAGGGCCCAACCCTAGCAGCAGAGGTTCCTCTTATTGTACTTGTATTCTTAGGTTATTTCATAGATTAATCGTTGAATTAATTTTGGCATTGTTTCATTGCAAGTAGTGGTGAATTTCATTAGTTTGCTTCCATTTGTGCCTAGATTTAACAATATCTTTAGAGAGATAAAGTAATACCAAAAAGGCTAATAGCAGGTGGATTTGGCCTCACTCCTCCCTTCAAGGACCATGGTTTGAGGAAAAACTCCTATTCAACCCCAAAAAGACAGAATTATGATTTCTTATGGAATTTAGTGTTTTCTGCTAATTAGACCAGCGTCTTTTCAATTTTCAAGAATAGGTTTCAGTTGCTATTTCTACTATCTCCATATTTGTATTAGATATCATTGTGTTTCAAAATATTCTACAAGTATTTCCATGCATGAACTAGGCAGCTAAATAATGGAATTTTTTTTCTTATGTTGATTGGAAATCCTTTTTGTTTGACATGATCCATGGGTAAATGCCAATGACGTAAGTATTGTAGGAGTTTCAATAGTGCAGGAAGATCTCATGTCAGCAGCCCCAACCTAACCTCATTCATCCATGATCACCAACAACCACTAAGTCCATCAACGAATTCATCATTCCATAAGAGCAACTTTCCAAGTTTGTTGAGCAAATCCAACCGTCTCACAAAATTTGGTTTGAGATATGAGGAAGTCCTAGCCACTCCCTTGCCTTATTTATTGCATCATTCACCTTCCCTAAGGCTTATATGTTATGAAACCAACTCACAAAAATATAGAAAAGATAGATCAACGCCTTAGAAATCAGCTTCTTTGAGAGGGCAACCTCCTTTACATTACACAAATGAGCAATTCTTGGATGACACAAATGAAAAGACCTCCTTTCTATATATAGGAGTCTAAGGGGTCATTATATAATCAGAGCCGACATAACAAGAATAATATAAGGGCATAACAATAACAATAGCGGGCTTCTATGGGGCACAATAATAACAATATGGGGACTACATGGGCACACCGATATAATAAGGGGGTTGCACTAATAACAATAAGGGGTTGCACTAGTAGTATAGGGACCAAAGATGCCTCTCTCCTTCAAAAAGTGTTGTCCTCAACGCTTGAGTAGTTCTGGATGCTTTTGTATAAAATTATCATCTTTCCATGTGGAATCTTCAACAGGTAAGTTCTTTCACTTTATGAGATACTATGAGATTGATCGATTTCGTATTTGTTGATTTCTCAGTTCTGTGACTGCTTCAGGTTCCAATATGATTTTTCCTTCCTTATCAAGTTCTCGCAATATTATTTGAACTAGGATCTTCTGCAACATTTGAATGAGTTCCCACCCTACTTCGTCATTCTTCGATTCAACCCTTACTTCAATTATCGAATTTGGTTGGATAATTATACCAACCTATATAATTTCGACAACCATACATTCAATTTCACTCCTTTGGGCATATGGATATCTGCAAGGCCTGATATTTGGAGGAAAACTTCCTGGAATCAAATGAATAGCATGATCATGATCATGAATAGGTGGGAGGCCTTTGGGAGTCTCAAATACCTTGGAATGATTGCCCAATAATTTTTGGAGATTTGGAGAAATAGATGATTTTGATGTGGGAACCTCTAGCGAACATAATTGTGCAATTACGCCTCTTTGTTCTTTCTTTAGAAGCTTTGTCATTCCGTCATAGACGATTATCTTTCCTAGTTTCCCTGTGATACCCCTTAATTCAAATTCCTTTCCTTCCAAATAAATTTCATCAAAAGTCATTGAAAATTAAAATCTACTGTACCCAAGGATTGCAACCATTGGACTCCTAGTACAACATCAACACCACCCATTGGAATGGAAAGCATTGGGCTATTCAATACACATTCTCCCATGGATAGCTTGATATTATGGAACTTTCCAGAGAAATTTATGGTTCCTCCACTTGCAACCATCACTTGACACTCTGGTGTTGGATATAGGAAGCAATTCAATTCCTTGGCTATCTTACATTGAATAAAATTATGGGTACTACCTGAATCAATCAACACTATTACCTCTTTCTTCTTGATATGTCCTTCTATATTGATAGTTTTAGGAGTGGTGTTGTGGGGAAAAATGCCTATTTAGGACGATCCTATCCACCTAAGGTGTGATAGCGCCTTAGCAACAAACGAATACAGCTATTATGATTCCTTCCTTTATGAAATGTGAAAGAGGAGAGATTGGCAGACTTACCGTTGTCTTCCGGTTGTCCCTCGATCTAGATCCTCTTCTCCTTGTGTGTCCACAGCTACTTGCCTCCTCGCTTGATCAAGAGAACAACTACTTGAATCCCACGAGGTCACAAGAGAACAGCTACCTGTGACAAGAGAACAACTACTTGCAACAAGAGAAGAACACAATACAAAGGCAAATATACATATTCATAAATGATTCAGGATTAGAAGTAAATCAAATATACTAATGCAATCATACAAAATACACCAGCATATAGGAAAGAATCAAGATAGCTTTATTGAAAGTAACAGGGTTCAGGAAGAGATACAACCCATAGGGCTCCAACCCAGCATCTCCTTCCTATCAGAATGGAATTCCTTCTTCAGCTCCTTTCAAAGCATCAACACACCCAATGTTTCTAGCCACAAACCAACAACAATTCTTTGCAAATACCAAATTCCAGCCTCCCTGACCTCTTGTAGGAGAGATCTATATATAGGGATATTGAAGAGAGGATGAGTCAGCTTGAGACTGGTATGAAGCTGACTAGTGTCCTTTCCCACTTCAGTTCTTGAGTCCACTTGGAGGTTCTTGCTTCCACTTGGAGATTTGGAACCTCTTACTCATCACCAGTCGAATTCCCTGATCCAAGTGTCATTTTGGAAGCTTCCTGGGCATTGACACCTTGAGGAATGACTCTGCCACTTGTCCAAACTCGCTCAGCGCAGGTAGCCTTCTTTGCAGTTGACATTCAACGTAGGTAGACAGTGGAGCAGTTGACATTCAACGCAGATGCTCAGTGAAGCAGTTGACATGATCCAGAATTGCCTTGTTTTGAGTGTCTTTAGGTGGAGAACTTTTGTGTATTGCTGTGGTTTGCTGGCCTTGTTCCTCTAGGGGTAGGAACAACATGTTTAGGGACTTTGGATCCCTTGATTATTGACATTTCATGCTCAGTGATGCAAGGCACAAAAATGTCTATAATAGTTGCCCCCTAAAGTATGAGGCCGTTTATCAGGTGAAATGCTTTATCCAGGAGGGTCCGAAGTTCATCCATCTGCTGGGAGGAGACCTGTAATAAAATACAATACAATACATTATGATTCATACTGCTTTCATGATCTAGGTGAGGCGGGCATTCCCATGCTCAGCTTTATAAATTCATTTTTGTACATGGAACAGACGATCGTCTGATGGTAGACTGATAATTTTGGTGAAATTATCATCCTTTGAATAGGATGATCATCTGCCGCAATGATGTACATGTCAAATGTCTTTATTTTTTCTGAATATACATCGCAGCCCGGATGGATGAAACTAGATCCGGGGTCTTCAAACTCGTTCGATCTTCACTCTAAGTACAAGTCGATCCATGTGAGAATTGTGCTGAAGTCGAACATGGAAAGACATCGCTTGATTACCGGTCAATGATGTAAACCGTTAACAAGCGCGAGAGGAATCACCGATAATGATAATGACCCTCAAGGTACTGCAGTACAATTCACGTGGTGTGAATAAAGGACTTGGCGTCGAACACCACGCAAAATCTTCTGGTCGAAGGTCATTGATGTATACCTGTCGCCGGAAGTGAGAAACTTGCCATTGAGGCATGCAAGCTTCAAAGTACTGAAGGGGGTGTTCCTAGATCCACTTCTTGGATAATGAGCTGATGTTGACAAGAAGCGATCCGTCACAGGAGGGCCTTAATGAATCCCACATCAGTGACATGAAACGGAGCTAATGACTTTAATGGAGGTGAAAACGATCTGTGACATATGATTCAGGGTGGCGGTCATGAATGGATGAAGGATAATGTATGGCAGTGGATGGGACCCGGTTGACTCTTTCTGAACGACTTCTCTTGAACATATGGCGACACTGATGCGATGGATTGGTAGCATTACCCCAAATATGGATGGTATGGCGAGACCATGGTGATGTGACCGGTGAATGAAACAACCCAACCCGAATGTGGTACGGAGGAAAAGTGTCATGTTCAAGAGCGACCTGCTACCATCAAAGTTTTCTTGATTTTTCCCAATTTTTCCCCAGTCATTGCTGACCAGTACCTCTTTATTTTTGTCAAGCTTGAGGAGGATAACATATGCTTGTTCTATAACCTGCCCTTCGGGCAAGCCCATCGCTATGTTTTAACGAGCCTAGCGATAGGGAATCTCGTTCTCGTCTAAAGACAAGTTTGTCGCTATTTAATCATTTTAACGAGTCTAATGACAAGGATAACTCGGTCCTTTTCATTTTTAGAGAGTTTGAAAAGGTACATAAAGTCAACTCCAAAATTCCTTTTTCGTCATCTAATCCCTTAAGTCCGAAAAAGTATAAAACAATACAGAAGGGATGAGTTTTCGATAACTTTAACGAGCCGAATAAAACAAGCGCTCGACCTTTTTGTGCAATAATCCCTCAGGTCCAAAAAGATTAAAATCTAGAGGAGGGACAGCTCTTCCGGTCCTTTAACGAGCTGGAAGGCCAAAACTCGGCAATCTTTTCATATTTTACGAGTCAGTTGAAAAGAGCTTAAAGAAGACTCGTCTTTTGAGAAACGAGTGATAAACAGGGATAGCAACTGATTCCAGGTACAGGTTGGAATTTTCCAATCACGGCAGTGTCACAAGGATGGCTAGGTGAAATCACTCTTCGCAGCTGTTCCTCAAAATGGGTAAACAATCATATGGAGGTGAATGATCGGCCAAATGAAAATGGAGGTGGCAGGTGCAAACACGACCAAGGCTTTTTATGGCTGATAAATTTACGATGACAGCGGTTATTTACCGGGATAGGTTCATTTTTTATTTAAAAATGAGCTTAAACTTTGGAGGAAACATTGCTCACTGCTAATATTTATTTTTTAACGAGCATGAAGACCGCGTTAAAACTGCTCGGATCTTGCGTTTATTTTTTAACGAGCATGAACTTTATGCTAAAACTGCTCGAATCTTGCGTTTATTTTTTTAACGAGTATGAACTTTATGCTAAAACTGCTCGATTATATAGTCAAATTTTAATTTTTTACCATAACTAGCTTTTCTCTTTTCAACGATAGTACTGCATTCTCAATTGCTGCATCAAACTTGGTTAGAAATGAATAATATTTGCATGAAAATGAGATTATAACCCTAATATTTCGCTTTGAACTACGTAAAAAGCCATTAAAAGGTGTTTTTACCTCTCATTTTACCATTTCATTTGATCTTGGTTTGTTGGAGCTCTGGAGGTGCCTCTTCCCCCTTGATTTTCACCAGCTGATTTCGGGAGATTCTGTGGACGATTCTCGGCGCCGTCTGGATCAGGTAGGAGCTAAACCCTAGCTCTTTCTTTTCATGGTTTCCTTTTTCCATTCTGTGCCTGTTTTCCAGTCTTTCTGAGCCTCAGGGGTTTTGCCAGGGCGCCCTAACTTCAGCGCAGGTTGCCCATTCAAAACCTGCGTTGAATGTCAAGCTACCTTAAGGCAGCCTAACCTTCAACGCAGGTAGGACACTGCCTGCCTGCGTTGGGTTCAAAAAACTGAGTTTTCAGCACATTTTTTGATGAAATTTCGCCAGTTTCTCATCAAATTCAGGATCTTACTCATTCTCTTGTTTGCTTTGTAGGAACCTTTGAGCAAAATGTCCCTTACATGGCGGGAACGAGAACATGAAGAAGAAGATATGATTGCTCTCCATGACTCTGTCACGGTAAACGCACTGCGGAACTGTGGCCTGCTGAAGTTCTTCCGTATCTCTAGCATGAGAGCACAGATTACTTTGCTGTAGTATATGCTTGATGCTTGGGATCCCATCAACCAAGTATTCCAGATTAGGGGAAAATCCATCCCCTTGACCATAGTAGACATTTACTTCTTGACTGGGTTGTCAAGGCGGGGTGCCCCCGTTTCTTTGTCAGGTTCGGTCCGGGGGAATGACTCCGTGAGAGACTATGTTTGCCAATACTGCAGGGAAGGTTCCTAGCCGAGCAGAGATGGCAAGGTTGTTATCCGTGAGATTACTGATAGGTCTCTTAGGTCCATTCTGTATACTATTGGTAGGATGGCCGGTAGCGCAGCTCTACACGTTGCCAACAGGTCTTATGTGCAGCACGTCTTGGAGTGTCTCCAACCGAAAGTATTCAACTGGTGTGATGCAGTACTTGTCCAGATGAAAAGTCAATTGACCAAGGTAAAGGACGGGAAGCTGAAGAACTTTGTTTTTGGTTCTATTCTGACTTCCTTCGCCTTGGAGAAAATCCCACTGATGCAGCCTCAGTATATTGTACTCGACTTGCCTTCTCTGACCGAGCCACGCATGCAGAGGTGGGTCGATCACATGTCTAGGCATGCTGTTCAACCTTAGATTACTTTCACTGATTCCTTCTTCAGGTGGTTCGAGCGCCAGGAGATGGTATTTTCTGAGTATCCATATGTGGGTATGGATTTCCAAGGTGATCCGGATTTGGTGTTACCGGATGGCGAACAGTGGGGCGCTATTGGTAAAATCTTTGACCATATCACTGTTTACTGTTTTTATTCATAATGTTGCTGTGCTTTATTCTATCAAGACTTTTAATCAAACTCTTGGGTGCATGCAGATGTTGGTCCTGTTTGTCCAGCAGTCCGTCCGAGACCGCCAGTTGCTGCCCCGACAGTGGAGCCTGCTGGGAGAGTTATTCTTCGCGACCTTGACGATGCTGAGACCCTTACAGCTGTGCAGGAGCAGGTTGAGAGCCTTACTCTTGGCATTCTGGATGTGCGGATCGATGAGTTACCTTTACAGTTGCAGCGGCATACTACTGGTGTGCCTAGACGATGGACTCGTCTCTTGCGCATGATTGCACAGGCCGTGACGTGCTATCATGAGCACCACTAGGCTAGGGTGCCCCCTAGTATTTTTGAGTTTTAGGTCATATGACCAATTTTTGTCTTGGTTACAGAACATTATGTATGAACGATAAACAACTTATATGTATTTTGATTTTCGAGTTTTATTCTGGTTGAGTTATATGATCCGTATGTACAATCATTGATGATGTGTCCTTTTTATAAATGTTGCAAATGTCTATCTAACACATAGTTTGCTAATGAGTCAGTTAATGTGTTTAAGTTTCTGGAAATATGCTGGTATTGAATTGAATCAAACTGTCTTTCCAAAATCTTAACCCTGAGGAACATGCGATAAATAGCTGGATTGCGAACGGAATATATACCATTGAGTTGTAGTATTACGAGCTGTGAGTCTAGCCTGACAATTAGTCGGCGTATGCCACGGGTGATGGCATCAGAGAGTAGTTCTATCAACGCGCTATACTCAGCGATGTTATTCGTTGATTGCCCAATACATACACCTCTGAAACTTACTAACTCGCCGCTTGGATAAAAAATGGCCCAGGCTGCGGAGGATAGATTCCGCGAACTACGACTCGCTCTGTCGGCATATCCAACACATGTCTCCAGGAGGTTTGACATCTGCAATAAATGAAAAAGGTGGATCACTTGACCAGGACAAATACTTTAGCGAAAACAAAATACAACAAAAGCATACAGGTTACTATTTAAGCATAGTAACACTTGAGGTACAACCCGTTGCGGGGCTGCGCCAGTGGAATTCTGTCATAATCCATTAACTCGTAGGCTCCTTTCGCTAACACCCTTTTAACAATATAGGGGCCCATCCATAAGGAATTAAATTTACCTGCTCCCAATTTATCGGATTCTTGATCATAAAGCAAGACCAAGTCACCTTCTGAGAAGACACGGGGTTTGACATTTTTGTCGAACTGAGCCTTGACTTGTTTCTTATGGGCTTCGTTAGCCAAAGCGGCATCACGACGGGTTTCATCCAATTGGATTAATTCCAAGAAACGAGCCTCTTCTTCCGAAGTTCCGGGGAGGAGGTCAATTGCGAGTTTAAGTGACGAAATTTCGCACTGGATTGGTAAGACTGCTTCCAGGCCGTACACCAGTTGGAAAGGTGTGAACCCGGTCGCGTTATTTACCGACATTTGGTAGGCCCACAAGGCTGAATACAGGATTAGGTGCCACCTTCTTTTATGAACCCCGATCATCCTTTGCAACATACGCTTCAGGACCTTGTTGATTGCTTCAACTTGTCCGTTGGCTTGCGGATAATACGGGGTAGAGCTGTCGTGAGATAGCCCTAGCTTGGCAGCTAATTCGACCATCATGTGATTGCGAAAATGCGACCCATGATCTGTAACTATGGCATGTGGTACGCTGAACCTGGCGACTACATGATTGAAAAAGAAAAGGGCAGTTGTTTCACCAGTGTTATCCAATGTAGGCATCGCCTCGGCCCATTTGGTAAAATAGTCAACAACGACTATAATATACCCATGTCCCCCGGTCGAGGTGGGGTTACATTGCATGAAATCGATGCCCCATTTGGCGAAAGGCCCAACAACAACTATTGGTTGTAAAGGTGCGGGCGGTCTCCTAGTTTTGCTATCAAAAATTTGACAAGCGTGGCAACTTCTGACTGCGATTATGCAATCTTTGAACATGGTTGGCCAGAAGTATCCTGCTCGTAAGATTTTTTGTGCTGTTGCATATCCAGATTGATGCCCCCCACACGCGCCTGAATGACACTCATTCAGGGCTTTTTCGGCCTCCTCATGGGTAAGGCACCTCCTCAGAACTGTATCGATACCACGACGGTAAAGTGTATCACCGACGATCATGTAGTCTTTTGCTTGGTATCGTATACGTTTCTGTTCAGAGTGAGAGGTGTTAGGCCTGAATTTTTGGGTTTGGAGATAAACTATGATATCTCCATACCACTCATCGCTTGTAGATATCAGAAACAAACTTTCGTCCACGATTGACTCTTCTGATGTTTCATCGTTGGACGACGATGGGAGATCGCACAATAATTCTGCGAAAACTAGAGCTTTCTTTGATTTGGATTTTACAAATTCCAGATCAAACTCTTGAAGGATCGCTATCCATTTTGAATATTTGCCCCCCAGCAACTGTCGCGACAGTATATAAGTCATGGGGTTGCAATCTAACAAAATGGTAGTTTTCCGAAAGAGGACATAATGTCGAAATCTTTGAATCGCTTGAACAGCTGCAAGCGCTAGTTTTTCAACATAAGAATATTTACTTTCTGTATCATTTAAGTTTTTACTTAAATAATATATAGGATGTTCAATTCCATCGACTTCTTGAACTAGAACCATCGCAATGGTCGTATCCGCTGCAGCCAGATACAGGTTAAAATCTCTTTGATAGTCTGGGGCGTACATTAATGATGATTTTACTAGACAATCTTTCAGAGCATCAAAGGAAGCTTGCGCCACCTGGTCCCAGACGAAAGGTACATCATTTTTCAAAAGACGAGTATAACCTTTAGCAAGTTCTGCGTAATTTGGAATGAACCTCCTCAGAAAGTTTGCTTTCCCTTGGAGTTTCTGAATCTGAAGCAAATTAGAAGGTGGAGGCAAATTGATGATTGCCTGAACCTTGCAAGGATCGAGACGAATCCCATCTTTAGAGACTACAAAGCCAAGTAAACGACCAAAACCGACGCAAAACACACATTTGTGCGGATTTAGTCTTATCTTGTAGTGTCGGCAATGTAGAAATATCGCTCTTAAATGCTGCGGATGATCGGTCCGCTCTCGCGAATGAGCCGGAAGATCATCGAGATAAGGTTGAACGATGTTCTTGATGTCATGGAAGGCATAATTCATTGCCCTCTGAAATGTCGCCCCTGCGTTCTTTAAACCAAAGGGTAATTTTCTATAAGCGAATGTGCCCCACGGACAAATAAATGTAGTCTTTGACTGGTCCTGTGGGCGGATATTTATTTGATTATACCCAGAAAACCCATCCATAAATGAAAAGATTTCACATTCGGCGCATTCATCAATTATCTGGTCGATGAAGGGTGTAGGGTAGTTGTCCTTTGGACAAGCTTGGTTTACATCCCTATAATCGACACACACTCTGATTGTCCCTTGTTTCTTCATAACAGGGACAATATTCGATACCCAATCAGTTAGAGGAACCGGGTAGATGAATCCAGCATGGAGAAGTTTTTCAACTTCTGCCTTAATGGCAGCGGCTTTCTTGGGGTGCACCTGCCGAAGCCGTTGTCTTACTGGTTTGACATCAGGATACATTTTAATTTCATGTTCAACGATACTCGAGTCAATGCCGGGCATTTCATCATATGACCAAGCAAAGACATCTCTGAATTCGCGAAAAAGAGCGTTATATATTTCCAGTTCTGAAGGGGAACAACCTTTGCCGACATAAATATTCTCTACAACATTCATTTTAGTCGAGATATTTATGGCTATAGTCTCTTCAATATTGGATAAGTTTCGCTCGGAATCCACCGTATTTACAATATTTGTTAGGAATTCAAAAACTGAAGGGTGATAAAGGTCATGATGAGTATCTTCTTCATATTCCGGAAGAAGGGAACGATGGTGGTGATCATTCCATGGTGTCCCCTCAATCAACATTGATTGTAAGATTCCTTCGTCAGTCCCATGTACTTTCGACCAAGGATCTAATGAGGTACCATATTCTCTAGACCTATCTACCCAAACACTTGATGAGCGTTGATTTGGGTTCACGTCCCATGCTTGAAACATTGATTGCTACAATATTTCTAAAGGGCTTGGGGGCAAAACAATTGCATGATCCATGTCGACATTGTCTTTTGCGACCTTCGTGGAAGATATCATGTTGAAGGTTGCTACAAACGGTATATTTCCTATGTAAATAGGAGGTGGTAGCGCAAAAGTTCCCATCATTGTGGGGTCTTTCCATAATCCTACTCCGATATCTTGAAGCGAATGGTTGCTCTCATGGATCATGGGAATGCTTCCTGTAACTTGTGAACCATTAGGGAGGAAGTTCTGTTGGTCGACGACCGTAATCCCTCCTTCAAACGGGAATGCGATCTTCCTAAAATAAATCGATACAACAGCTGCCATGGCATAGATCCATGGTCTACCCAGTAGGATGTTGTAGTCAAGATTTCCATCGATGACTTCAACATCAATTTCCACTGTTTTTCCTCCTAGTTCAACCTTTAAGTTATTAAGGATACCGTACGGGGTATAAGTCCTTCCGTCGAAAGCTTTTAATGTCGTCGATGATCGTGACAAGGTTGGAGATCCTAAAGTTTTCCAGCAACTCATCAACATAATGCATGTAGATGCTCCCTCATCAATAATTGTTCTGTGAACAGTTTTGTTGAGGGCTTTCACTTGAATAAGGAAAGTTAGTTGAGCTGGTAACTGAGGGTCGTATCCTTTGTGATCAAAGGATACAAGATTAGAATCCTTAGGATCAACCCCACCAATAGCCGATAACAAAGCCTGCCTTTGGGATGGGCAATTTTGTAATACTTCAAGAGTCGACATAGCAGATGGCGATTGGGCCAAATCTTCCACTATGTTATAATGCTGCGCCGCTCTGGCGCGAGGATTAAATGTCGACTTGTGTACTACTCCCTTTGGCGGTTTTATTGTTAATTCCGGAATGATGGGCGGTACAACCTCTGTCGAAGTTGTTGTCGAACTACTTGGTTGATCTTTACCTTTGTCGTTCGACAGCTGAGGATTCCCATAATCTTTGTTCCTTGTCGAAATCAAAGCATCATTCTGCTGTTTTGAAACCGACAACATAAGCACTTGAGACGGGGAAGCATTTCCACTATCAAACATATTTTGACCTGGGTTGGGAAATGGATTAGTCAACACGGCTGAGGTTTGGGAACTTTTAAAGAACTTCTTTAACTCAGCTTTGAACGGACAATTCTTTGTCCAGTGATCCTCCTCGTCACATATTTGACATGGAAAATTTTGTTTCCCTTTCCCAGGAGGATTCGAAGAATTCTTTCCAAGAGATGACTCACCCTGTTTCTTCTTCTTCCCTTTGTTTTGCTTCTTCTTGCTTCCTGGTTGATTGGTTTCTTTGCCTTTATCTGCTGATATGGCATTTACTTCCGAAGCAAGAATTTCCTCTCTTGCATTTTTATCCGAATTCTTACGGGCTTTCTTAGACGAAGCCTTTATCGATTTCGCGTTTGTCGTGCCAATCACGCCATCACCGGCATGAGAGTCACTATTGGATTTTGGAGGAGGAGGAATTGAGTATTCCGGTCTAGGGGCGTCAGGTATCTTGTCGTAGAGCGTGCCAGACTGAGTATATACTAAGTCTAGATATTGTGCACGAGCAATAACTTGCTCCTCAGTTACAACTCCCCCCTTCGCCACATCTTCCGTTATAGCAGGAAGTAACGACTTTATAAACCATTCAGCCAACAGCTGATCAGGAACGTATGTTTTCACCATCCTACGACGACAACGCCACTCATGTATATGATCAGATATATGAGTGGCAGTTGTCTGCTTGAAGTTGGTTAATATTTCTGTTCCCGTTTCATACCTTATCGGTAATTGAAAATGGGTTAAGAAAGTCGTGGCTAGGGAGCTAAAACTGTCGAAAGAGGCTCTAGGTAATTCAATATACCATTTAGCTGTTGGACCTGTCAATGTCCTCTGAAAAAGGCGAAGCCTTATCGAATCATCGTTCAGGGTGTTGGATGAACACCATAGATGAAAAGTCATCACGTGATTCGATGGATCTTCACCTGGATTTCCATTGAATTTAGGAATGTCAGATGGAAGTTTGTGAGGAATCGCTGGCCACCAGGGGGCATAAGCAATCGGATCGTTGGTTAACCGGTGTAAATCGGGTAACTCTAAAGTCGCCACGAATGGTAACTGTTGATTCAGGTTAGGCGAAGCATAACCAGGGTACGATGGAATCGCTTGAGCAGTGGGCCTTTGCATACCAGCATAATGTAATTGATGTTGGTATGATTGATATGGTTGGTGGACTTGACCACTGTAAAGTGGTTGGTTTTGACCGTTTTGGATATACGGTTGTCCACTGTTCGCAAAGATCTGCTGCTCAGAACCTTGGTACACCTGCTGGAATTGTGGTTGTTGGTATTTCACTAGCCACGGTTGTGAAGCCATGTTCTATTGTGCTATGCTAACCGTTGGACCAAGGTGTGGGGTAATTGTACCCGTTTGGACCTGTGTCGCCCCACCAGTTGGCGATTGTGGTTGTGACCCATGGTTAAGGGGCTGTTGCATTACAACCTGAGAAATCTGAGGTTGACATGCAACAGGCATCGCTTCAACTTGTGACACTGTTACAATAGCCGGCGTGGTTGGGATGTTCGTCATAGGTACACACTGTTGCATGGAATATACAACCCTTGGTTGTTGAGGTAACATAGGTACCCAACTACTTGATGTAATTCCAGTATAACCTGGATACTGTTGCGAACTCCCGTATGGGTACCCTCCCGGAGGGGGTAATGAAAGGGCATACTGCCCCCCATACGGTAGCAATCCGGAACTCAAGGGGATTGATTGTCCTTGGGGACTGGATTGCCCAAATTGACCTCCAAATGGATCAATTTGGCGAGTCTCAACATAAGAGTTGCCGGATATTACTCCGGATGAACAAACTGGAACAGACCACACTGTCGAAATAGTCCCTTGGTGGACTCCTTCTAGCGGTTGTGAGCTAGTCGGGACAGATGGTATGCCGGCAAACATTGTTGGAGTGACGGCAGGGGCTTCTGCTGTCGCTGTGTCGTTTGACATAGTCCTAGATGATGACGGTTGTTCAGACATTTTAAGTCTATCCAATAGATTGCCTAGCGATTCTACAGGAACCTCCACTTGTGGCGGATTAACTTCTGATGAAGGAAATAGAGTGACCCCAACTCCAAAATGGGTTGGAGTACTTGCTTGCGGATCCTCTGCAATTTCCTCTATCGCAATCAAACCCGGTGGAAGAGGAAGACCGTCAGGTCCGTAAAATATTTCTGGTGCCGAAGAAGGGGTTGTTTCGACAGCGACAGTTGTTTGAGGAACAAAACTCTCTGGACCGGTTACAGATGGAACTGGTTCAGTTATACAAGTATTTGCCCCCAGACCAGGATCAATATTACTGTCCTTCTGTGGCTGTTGAACTTCTTCTATAGAGGTAGGGTTTCCAGAAATGTTTGGAGTAACCGGAATCTCAGATGTAGTTGGAACACTTGTTCTAACTTTGATAGGAGATTTTGAACCGGTTATACGAGTTCGCTTTGTCCGTACTGTTTTCGATTCTGGAGACAAAGACGGTTGACTCGTAAGCCTCCGAGAACGACGGGGTTTCAATTGACTTTCTTCCACGATTGCAGATTACTCGATCAACCAAAATATAAAAGGGAAATTGGTGTTTCCGAATTGAATGAATTTTATTAGACGCTTTAGACACAACTTGCTTTTTCAGTTTTAAAGAGTCGAGAAAAAGCTAAATATGACTCTAGTCTCCTTCGATGTTTTAACGAGCCCAAAGTGACAAATGCTCGGATGGACTTTTTCTGTTATAGAGTCTGAAAAAGGCCAAAAGAAACTGCTCTGGAGATCTAGGCAGAGGGTGTGCCAAACTTTTCGCAAAACCACATAATACGTTTTATGGTACGGGTGGTCGATCTTCGTGAATGCTGTGTTCACTGCATTGCGATCAGTAGGGCGGCCGACATGGCTTCCTAAGGATAAAAGATATATGCCTATAGGGATCTCCCAATATATACGCGACGGTACGTGGGAGCACAATCCGTATTAGCGCCACCGACTCTCAGGAGGAATCACCCACCTTCTTCGAGATCGACAGTCACTATGTTTAACGACGCCGGAACACATCTCTAGCCTAGACCTCTATGTTGTGCGTTATGTTACAAAGCGTTGTTAGGTTCATTCAGTTTATTTTAGGTTGATCTTTTTAAAGTTTTCCTTTCAAGGTTCACCACGAGATGTATGATACAAATTCCTAAATGCAGTCTAAGATGATAAGCAAGCTTTACAATCTTTCAACTTTGAAAATCCTAGCTACTAAGGGAAAAGAGAGCGACTATCTTTTCTCAAAGAGCAATCAACACACTCTAATGCACTTTCCCTAAATCCAACATGCAAACTTATCAAATGAAAAATGCACAACGCAGGTGTTTGTTTTCACTTTCTTAGTATAAATGCCTACAAAGAAAGCTTTTTGCACAACTTTGAATTTGCTTTTACAATGATCAAAATAAACAAGTTCACTTTCTTCGAAATCAACAAGGGTAGAAGAGATTACAATCACTTTGCGATTTTCGAAATAAAGACTCGTTTTTGATACTTTGAAAAAAACAAACTCAAACCAATAAGCAAAAGTAAAACTATGATCAATCTGAACAAACAGCCAATGAACTCTCTTCTAAGATCAATCTCAATCAGATCTGAATCAAAGGCTACAGAAAGGCTACTTTACTCATGCAAAGGAAGACTGTAAATGATGCCACAAACACATAAAAACATTCACAATCTTTTTGTACAAAAATGGGGTGGAATTCAGGCAAAGAAAAAGGGTTATCAGGCTAGCACCTATACTTGGTTAAAGGCTGCAAAAACAGAGATCAAAACAGGGAAAAAAAGGACAAAGAACCCCAGCTGCACAAGGCCACACTGGTTCAGCGCAGGTCCAACACTGTCAGTTTGACATTCAGCGTAGGTAGCCCCTTCGGGACCTGCGTTGAAATGCAGACTGCCTTCACAGTGCCTGCGCTGAAGAGAGAAACTCTCGTTTCTCTTGGTTTCTGGGTCACAAAATGCTCAAAAATCAACTGTTTCAGGCCAAATCAGAAACACAAGCAAGGTATAAATAGAGGGATGCTTTGATAGGGTACTAAAGACTATCACAAGGATCAATCAAATCGTTTGTGGATCTAGTTTAGATCATAGACAAGTCCAACATACTGGATCAAAGCAACAACTTTTACTTTGCATCCGGGAAAGATGCAGTTCAAGAATTGCTGTCAAGTCTATGAAGTAAACAAATGACGGAAACACAAATGAAATGAATAAAAAATTTCTTCCCCAGTGGAGTCGCCAATTTGTTGTGGGGAAAAATGCCTATTTATGACGATCCTATCCACCTAAGGTGTGACAGTGCCTTAGCAACAAACGAATACAGCTATTATGATTCCTTCCTTTATGAAATGTGAAAGAGGAGAGATTGGCAGACTTACCATTGTCTTCCGGTTGTCCCTCGATCTAGATCCTCTTCTCCTTGTGTGTCCACAGCTACTTGCCTCCTCGCTTGATCAAGAGAACAACTACTTGAATCCCACGAGGTCACAAGAGAACAGCTACCTGTGACAAGAGAACAGCTACTTGCAACAAGAGAAGAACACAATACAAAGGCAAATATACATATTCATAAATGATTCAGGATTAGAAGTAAATCAAATATACTAATGCAATCATACAAAATACACCAGCATATAGGAAAGAATCAAGATAGCTTTATTGAAAGTAACAGGGTTCAGGAAGAGATACAACCCATAGGGCTCCAACCCAGCATCTCCTTCCCAGCAGAATGGAATTCCTTCTTCAGCTCCTTTCAAAGCATCAACACACCCAATGTTTCTAGCCACAAACCAACAGCAATTCTTTGCAAATACCAAATTCCAGCCTCCCTGACCTCTTGTAGGAGAGATCTATATATAGGGATATTGGAGAGAGGATGAGTCAGCTTGAGACTGGTATGAAGCTGACTAGTGTCCTTTCCCACTTCAGTTCTTGAGTCCACTTGGAGGTTCTTGCTTCCACTTGGAGATTTGGAACCTCTTACTCATCACCAGTCGAATTCCCTGATCCAAGTGTCATTTTGGAAGCTTCCTGGGCATTGACACCTTGAGGAATGACTCTGCCACTTGTCCAAACTCGCTCAGCGCAGGTAGCCTTCTTTGCAGTTGACATTCAACGCAGGTAGACAGTGGAGCAGTTGACATTCAGCACAGATGCTCAGTGGAGCAGTTGACATGATCCAGAATTGCCTTGTTTTGAGTGTTTTCAGGTGGAGAACTTTTGTGAATTGCTGTGGTTTGCTGACCTTATTCCTCTAGGGGTAGGAACAACATGTTTAGGGACTTTGGATCCCTTGATTATTGACATTTCATGCTCAGTGATGCAAGGCACAAAAATGTCTATAACAAGTGGTAATTCCGGCCAATGCATTACAATATATTATCGAATTCATTTCTTAATGCTCAATGTCATCTTTCTCTTGAACCTTTTTCTTCTTGATATGTCCTTCTATCTTGAGAGTTTGAGGAGTGGTAATTCTTGCCAATGCTTTACAAGATATGGTTAGATTCATTTCTTCTTTCTCTGGGTTGTTTCCTGGTGTATATCCTCTTCTTTTGATGTTTCTTGATCCTTTTCTTCCTCCACTTCACAATCTATGTAAAATAATTTATTCTTAGCACACTTATGACCTTTAGTGTATTTGCTATCACAACTGTAACAAAGCCCTTTTTCTCTCTCTTTTTTTTTTTTACAATTGTTGTCGTGTAAACCTTGTAGGTTGTGGAAGAATAGGAGAAAAAACACTTCCATATTTATAGTTGTGAGTGGTAGGATTCCTTGTTTCCATAATTCTGCTTTAAATTTTTCTTTCCAACCTGAATGCCTTCTCCAATGAATCAGGTTCCCAAAGACGAACCTCATGTTGAATGTTATCCTTTAAAGTCCCTATGAAGACATCAATCCTTTGCTTCCCTGGAATATCATTTACCCTTATATCCAATTTTTGGAAGTCCCCAATGTGCTCTGCCATTGAACCCTTTTGTTTTAGATTTATCAATTGGCTAAAGAAAGTGTTACTCTTTGTATCCTCATAATGTGCTATTGTTATAGATATGATCTGAAAATATAAGATAATGCAAATATACCCAGAAATAATAAGATAGAAATAGATATAAATGCTTCTTTATTGATATCAAAACCCTTAAGGTAGGGAAACACCATACATTCACTCCTTAAGGAAGGAGAACACTCCACAAGCCATATGCATGTTCATACAATAATCCTTGACATCTCTCCATGTGGAGTCTCTAGCCTCTATATAGGCATCATACATACAATACCATGGGTCATTACCATGGTTCCCTCATACCATCGAACTAATACCATGGGCCCATTACATTATTACTAACTACTTGTGGTCCCTTACATGATATAGGTTAACCACCTTATTTATTACTATGGCCCATTACATTATTACCTTGGGTACCTCCCTTTGTACCCCATATTATCCCCCCTAGGTATATAACATTTCTTTCATGAAAATTGACCAAGTGACAAGTGCTTTACGAGAACAAATCCATTTATACCATAAAAATTGATTTGGTTCTAAATATAAAGATGCAATAGGTACCTTTTGTAACATTTTTACACCATGTAGATCAAAATATTGCTCCATCTGTAGTATCCAATTTACCGGATCCTTGCCATCAAACTTCCTCATATCCAGTTTTCTTGATTTTAGGAGCTCGATCTTTAATCTTATTTATCTATATAATTTCAGATCTCCAAGGTCTTAAATTTCTTCTTGTGGTAGCCCTCTGAGTCCTCTTTCTAACCCCACAAGTCTGATCAAGATTGGATTCTCCAAGGAAGAGTTATGTCAAATCTCCCATGATGGCCTAATTATAGAATAGTTCAATAGAACAAACTTGGACAAAGTACCACGTGTCACTGTTTCGACCTTAGGATTTGAAACCAATAAAATAAAAACCACAGTTTGTCTTCTTTTTGTAACTTCTACGAAATTTCAATCTGATGCTCAGAGAGAAAGCTATGCCGATTTTCCCAAGGTCACCTGTTTGGGATGCAATTCTGGAGCTTGTTGAAACCCTAAATGTCTTGGAATGTATCACCGAAAATATATCGAAACAAGATATGAAATTCGGGCCCGTGCTTCACCATGTTTTTGGCTCAAATGGGTTTTAATTTTAGAATCTAAAAATTCTTAGAAAAACAATTATAGCGAAAATTCCACTATGACCTGTTTGAGATGGAATTATGGAGCTTGCAAAAACCATAACTTCCTCATATAAAATCTCCAAAAATATAGCGAGACAAGATCTGAAATTTGGACCCGAGGTTAAGAACGATTTTGGCTCAAATGGGGTTTTTTTTTTAGCTTCTGAAACTTCGTAGAGAAAACATTATATCGAAAATTCCACGATGACCTATTTGGAGCAGCGAAACCCTAGAATCCAAAGCTCTAATACCAAATGTTATGAAACCAACTCACAAAAAGATAGAAAAGATAGATCAACACCTTATAAATCAGCCTCTTCGAGGGGGAAACCTCCTTTACATTACACAAATGAACAATTCTTGGATGATACAAATGACAAGACCTCCTTTCTATATATAGGAGTCTAAGGGGTCATAATATAATTAGAGCTGACATAACAATAATAATGTAAGGGCACAACAATAACAATAGTGGGCTTCTATGGGGCACAATAATAACAATATGGGGACTACATGGGCACAAAAATATAATAAGGGGGTTGCACTAATAACAATAAGGAGTTACACTAGTAGTATAGAGACCTAACATTATACCACCTTCCAAACCCCGCCTTATGCCTTCGGCCGGATCCTGTAGGAATAATGGGGATCCTGTAGGAATAATGGGGATCCTGTAGGAGCGTTAGGACATCCTGTAGGTGCATTAGGACATCCTGTAGGATGACCTATAGTGGCATGTTTTGAGGCCAATTTGAGGAAAATGCATATAGAAAGTTAGGAGAAGACCCCTGTTTGCCTCCTAAGCCATCTGACCCTTCACAACCATCTCTAACCCACCTGCCATACCACCAAGAAGATTTAGCATTCACATTTTCACAAAAAAGGACAAAAAGGAAAAAAGAGTTATTGTGTTCATTCATATGCACAACAGTAAAGTGTTTGATTATCTCAGATTGCATGCCTAGGATAGTTAGGATTACACACATGTTAGCTTAGAATTATTCTAAAGCAATATCTCTTAACAAATAGTTAGATGAGTGGTGTGTTTAAAGCATTTATTTCAGTCTTTCATTATTGTAGTAGACAATATTTCAATTCTCTCAATTAGGGTAAAATTCCCCTTTCTTCATTGGTAATCAAACTTCTTCTAAATCAATAGAAGGTTGGTTTGAGAAACCATAGTGGTCTATCGCCAGCTCAACAGTGACAAAGAGTGGACCCATTGCATCTGCTTGTGTATACAACACTGTCACCTCCAAGTTTGTACGAACCTCGGGTTGATAAAGTAAAGTTGGTAGCCCCAGGAGTTGCAACATTCTTGCTGCGATACTAGTGCTCATCAATAACCTTCCAAAATATTATGAGCCATAAGAAGATCATGCTTTGGATGATATTTGGCATGAGAACATACTCTATGATCATCTTTATGAACACCCTCATGCTGCAAAAAATTGAAAGGGTATTTAATACTTTCACATCATCATATTTAGGCATTAAAACCTGGAAGATGCCTTACATAAGGGGAAATTCAATCTCCCATATAGAATAGATAGATGCTAACTCAATGGGGGGCACCAAAATTAGTAAAGATGAAATAATATTATAGGAATTGAGAAAGAAACCCTAGATGCTTCCATTATGGTTGAAACCATAACATGGCTTATTTATTTGATATCTAAAGTTTAATATTAAAGTTTCAATGATAATATATAAGTATTTTAACAAAACCCTAGCAAAGGTTGTTGTAAGTGTCTAAGGCATGAAAGTGTAACCAAAATTTATTGTTTATGACCCTAAATAGGTATTGAATATCTAAATTTTAATTTTTTATTTAGGGTTCTTATAACCCTAGATTCTCTCCTTGCGATTACATGATAACCCTCATTTGATAAAGTTGATATCATGCTCTTGTACATATAAATTTGTATGCTTGTGTAAATATACATATAGATGACACTTGGATCGTTGATGAGTTGAGTGGTTACCTTGTCAGGTAGCCTAGATGGTACCCTAGAGGATTGATACCTTTGTTGTAGCCTGATGGTACCCTAAAGGATCAATAACTTTTTTGTAGCTTGATGGTACCCTAGAGGATCAATACCTTTGTTGTAGCCTAATGGTACCTAGTGATCAGAATCTGGATTCGGGGAAAAAATTGCCTCAAAATTCAAAGTGTTGGGAATCGATCAAAACCTAAATGACCGCATCCATCTCGATGATACAATCCCAACACAACTCGTTTCACTCAAAACGAAGATCGTATGAGAAAGATATTGCGTTCTTATCGATTTATCAAACATGAAAATTTTGGGTACAGACTAACTGGGATGCTGACTAGGCATCCATACAACCCAGTCAGCAAAAAGAATCTTCCAAGAAATATTCTTAGAATATTTCCACAGGTGGTTCAATTGGGTTGTGACAAGTGTCGGGATGTGAGTGGTCAACAACATTGAGGTCGACCAATGAGAGGTTGACACATGGAAAGCACGGAGGCCACCATGTGCCCTCTCAAAGGTCATTTAAAAGTTTATTGACAGGCCGGGGAGTCGAACTCGTGACC
Source organism: Pinus tabuliformis (assembly GCA_031772625.1). Lineage (NCBI taxonomy): Eukaryota > Viridiplantae > Streptophyta > Pinopsida > Pinales > Pinaceae > Pinus > Pinus tabuliformis. The sequence continues at coordinate 243,444,542 of CM062815.1, forward strand.
TCGCCTGCACAAGCCCCGCGTACTATAACTATGCCACAACATTGCTTCTTAACAATCTATGGGTGCATTATTTATTTAAATGTTAAAGCACTGAAGGTTTGGGAGGTGGGCGTTAACCTTACCCTCAGCATGTGAACACGCCAATGATAACCTCTAGCAGTTACCATAATGTCCAGGTAGCCTAACTGCCGAGTAACTGCTAGCATGTGACCATACACTGCTAGCCTCCTCGGGTGTACTCATGCCAAGTATCTTGTGAGGACAACGGTTCCGCACATATACTGCAGTATTGCATGCCTCTGCCCACAAGTGAAGGGGTAGCCCCTGATCATGCAACATCACCCGTGCAGCACCCATGATCGTTCTGTTCTTCTACTCAGCAACCCCGTTTTGTTGTGGGTTATGGGGAGCTATGAGCTCTCTTCGAATCCCTTCTGCGCTGTAGAAGTCCTTGAACTTGCCAGAGATGAATTCACCACCAATGTCACTCCTAAGAGCCTTCACCTTCTTCCCCGATTCCTTCTCGACCAGTGCTTTGAACTCATAGAACTTTGAGTATGTCTCTCTCTTCTTCTGCATGAAGAAGATCCAGCACTTTCCAGAGAAATCATCAACAAAGATCACATAGTACTTGTGCTTTTCTGTTGAAGCTACTGAGAAAGGTCCACTCACTTCTGTGTGAATTCTCTCAAGGATTGTCGTGGTGCGACTATCCTTCTCGTGAAAGGTGGCTTTCACAAATTTTCCCAAAGTACACCCCTTGCACTGATCTGACTGTGCAAGAGTGCCTTTAGGAAGCCCAATAGAAATCTGCTGCAGTATCTTCAAGGCTCCATGGTGAAGGTGGCCCAATCTCTGGTGCCACAGCTCGCCATCATCCCGGCTCACCAATCCTTCTACCTTGCATGCCATTGCTACACAACCATCTACATGCAATTGATAAAGGTTCTTGACTCGAACCCATATCTTTCGGGTTTCTCCAGTTGTCTTACTGCGCAGGAAAGCCTTTCCCTCGCTGAAGACAATTTCATATCCCTTGTCTTCTAACATCGCCACAGAGATAAGATTCTTCTTCAATCTTGGAACATGCATCACTTCCTTCAATATGAAGGGTTTACCAAACTCCCTCTCAAAGGAAATGGTACCAATACCAGTTGCACTGTATCTACCATCATCGCCCATCTCGATGTGCACTCCAAGATCTTTCTCATCCAGATCAGAAAACAAATCTCGATCTCCTGTCATGTGAAAAGATGCACCACTGTCCAAGAACCATACCGATCCCATCACACTTGATACCAAGAATGCGATTAGTGAAAAATCCATCTCAAACTGCGAGGCTAAGGCCTCTCCCACTGCAGATCTAGCAGCTTGCTTATTTTTCTTCTTCTGCAGACAATTTGTGGCATAATGTCCGTGCTGGTGACAGTGAAAGCACTTCACCTTGGACATGTCCTGCTTCTTGCCTTTCGCACCGGAATGAGAAGCTTTCTTATTCTTCCCCTTCTTTTCTTTGGCAGCCAAAGCGCAATTTTCTTCATCAGATGCCTTTCATGAAGATCCGTCCCTGGTATTCCGCCTGATCTCCTCTTGCACAAGATTAGACCAAAGTCTCTCTCATCCTGGAAATTTCTCCCGACCATTGACAGAGTCCTGATAGGAATGCTAACTCTTCGGAAGACCAAGGAGAGCCAAGCTCACCAAGTCCTCATCATCGACAATCACCCCCACACTTCCTAGCTCATCCCGGCATTGGGTCACGAACTTCGTGAGATACTTGGGCATACTGTCTCCTTTCTCACACTTAATGTTTCTGAGTTTATCCTTGAGCGCCAACTTCCTCTGGTTGCTCTTGCTTTTTAATAAATATGTTAACGCTTTCCACATCAAGTATGGAGAAGCCTTTCCATGCAGGCTGGATACAATGTGATCCTTCATGCCCTCCAACAGAATCCTTCGACACTTTGCTATCTTCTTTTGCCAAGCCTCAACTTGAGCAGCATCAGTAGGCTTTGGGACCTCAGCATCTATGAACTCCTTCAACCCATTGTCATCTAACACTGCCTCCATCCTGTCTTTCCATGCAATATAATTCGAGCTGCCTTCAAGGGCATACTCCAATCGCAATCCATTGAAAGACATTTCAACTTCAACACCAAGAAAACACTGCTGCAAATTCGAATTCCACCAGCTCAAAACTCAACCGCTTCTCATCTAAAATTTGTGAGAAAAAAGTATTTCTCATACAGAGATTGAATGTATGGGAATTTACCGGATATCTCACCTTCCAAAAGAAGGATGAATCCAGAGGCTACCTGGCCCGATTACAGACTCTGCTTGAAGAAATAAAATGTAATCACTTTTTGAATAATAGATCTGATGATCAACTTCGCTCTGTTACCATGTATAAATTTGAATAATATAACACTTATTCACAGAGGTTATCCATATTATACACTATTTTCGGAACGCATGCATAATACATAACCTCCTCTACCATTGATCATCAATTTGCGAAATTAAAAAAACAATCGCATGTGCACATTGAAACATCAATCACACATATCAAAATAGTATGTAATGGGGAAAGCATATAGCTGAAAACCCCCAACTATCTGTATATTATAATGATAGAGAACATGTAACAATACATAGTACAATACTCCTCACAAGTACTCAATACTATCTCCACATGCTACACGCAAACTAGCTCAGATCTGAACAAGTCACGGGTCCAAATCTCCTCCACTGTTTGCCTGCCTCTACTACGCAATCCAAGTTGAGAATAGATCAAATCCACATTTGAATTCCCTTGGCTTGTACTGTGCAATCCTAATTGGAAATCTCAATCAATGATTGTGCAAATCTCATGCACAGCTATAGTCACAACTGATAGTAGTCTCACCTTTTCACCCACCTCTAACACTTGTCTCCACTGAACTGTCCATGCACTGAGTTAACTGATGTATTCTTTAGTTGATTTATGAGTTAATAATTAGTGAATTAATTAATAATTAATTCACATCACTCATCACTAGTGTATTTGGCAATTAGACTAAATACAACTAGTTCAACTAAGTCAAACTAAACACAACTCCATCAACTCCTCAATCAACTCCACAAACTCAATCACTTGAGTTCTAACTGAAGTCCATCATGCAATAGCTCAACTAACCCATAGGAAAAGCGTATTTCCTTCTGGCAGTTTCATGTGCCACATCCATAGCTCGAACCGAAGTGCTGCAAGAGGATAAGATAATGTTTATAGTCCAAATATTATTAAGAGCTAATAATATTCGACTGTTCTATTTTTTGACTGGTAGTCTAAAAATAGACTCCGCCCATATGTCTAAAAATAGAGGTCCATATATTTTTACCAACATTACCAATCATCCATAAATAGCATCCTGCAACTCATAGACCATGATCCATATGTCTAAAAATAGACTTTGCGCCAAAAATAGCTTGCGGGCCCACTTAGTGAAGGTGACTTCTTTTCACTAAGCTCCATCATCTTGTTGCATTTTCAACAATACTACATCTTGAAAGGGAATTTTAGGTAGAATTTTCTGGCCCATATGCATAATATAACCTTTTTATGGCCACTACATCTAATTTAAACAACCATATCAATTTTCATATGATAATTTTGTTTCTTATGTGAAATTTCTATTAATCATGATCATTTGGAAATTACAAGACCTGCCATTGCATTTGATGGATAAATTTTTTAAGCTACCAAAACATTGTTTCTACAATCCATATGCCAACTCATATTTTTGCTGCTTATTAAATCAAATATTGTAAAATTACTACAAAATTGTGATGTGAGTAAGATTTTACTTCAAACTAATATTCCTACGCTTTCATGACTTTGAAAGAAATTTCCCTATCGAGTTTTCTTTTCAGGGTTGAACTTGAAGATTTTTGGCTTGGATTCACATCCGTTATTTCCTATTAATGTTATGATAAATCCTCTTGATCCATTACCATTCTCCTTTTATTTTCCTCGTCAGTTTTGGATTCTTCTTTCCTTCTATCTTGTTCAGATAGGAGAAGTGAATCTGATTGCATCTTCATACCATGGTCATTGCATTCCTTCATAAGTGTGGGTGGTATTTTTTCTTCAACATCTGTTCCCTTGTCGATAACTCAATTTCCTAAACATACCTCTAGGTTGATCTCCAGTTTAGGTAATCTTTCATCCTCACCTAGCTTAAGTTCGACTTGATATCCTTCTACTACTACATTTCCACAATGGTCAGAATAGTTTCTGAGACAAGAGTACAACTAAATGTTCATGTCCCTAGTAAATTTTTCACTAAAAGATCACATTTTCCTATTGGCACCTTCAAACACTAACAAGAGTGATTTTGGCAACCCTTTTCATACGCACGTTTCAGCAACAAGTTCTGGCACATGAAACCAATGCCTTCCTTGTAGTTGATTAGGACACTCATATGAAATTTATGATCATATTAGCAAGGCATTCAAACACATCACTAATTGAGAAGTGTGGTGGAAAAGTTAAAAAAAATTGAACTGGTCATTTTGTGTTGCAACACCCTCAAAGGATCCAACTTGTGACTCAATGTGGCCAAGGGACCCAATGCTACTAAAATGGAGGCATCTTCATAAGCGACAAATCTGGCATGTTATGGAAATAGGGTTGTCATTGCATACCAGAAAAAGAAATGATAAATGAGGTGAAGCAACCATGAAATTGTTCATTAACAATGGAATTAAATTGCTCCAAATCTCTGATTGTTTTAGAGTTGATTGATTTTCATCTTTGTGGAAAATGTGGATCTTTGTGATTTCTGTATATTTCAAGCAACTGTTATGAATGATGGGCAACAACATCCCTACAATACTGAACACCTTTTGTATAATGATTTTCTAAATATTGAACATACTTCTTCATTGGACCAAAAGGATCATTCTTTGTAAGTATTTTTGCAAGTAGAGAACCCTTGCATTACAAGAATTATCACATCTAAATTATAGATCCATGGATGACTAAAAAAATTCACTTACATAATAAATATAGATTATGGAAACGTTGGTCTACAATAAAAACCCAACAAGATAAAAAAATGCAGGCATGTTTCTTTTGCTAATAGCTAGAATACCTTCTTAAACATAAATATTTATAGAGGCAACCACATTTATTATTTCAACGAAAACATTATAATCAATCCAACAGTAGACATTGGAAATAAATTTTACTATATCTTTGCTTTATATCTTGAATGTTCCAAAGGAAATGTTCGAAAATTTAAAACTTGACAAGTCATGAGTCAAGACTACCCATTAACATCAATGGATGAATCAAGATCGTGAAAAAAGGTCTCAAGGAACTTCCTAAACTAGGTGGTCTCTCATTTTTCTTGCAAAATTTGACCATGTATACTTAACCTGCAATTCAAAGATATCATGCCAGAGCTTTTGACAAAGAAACTAGAACAAACAACCAATGTTGCTTTGCAATATATAACATGGTATTTTTGCTATTTATTTGAATTCCAACCTTAAAAAACCTACAATATATATATATATATATATATATATATATATATATATATAACACTAAAATTTAAAATTTAATATATCAATATCATTTGCATGATTATGAAATCAAACTACAACTTTTTCCAATTTAACAATCCTATTGGCATACCTTTACACCTTTTTGGGGCAATTGCTAATTATTTTTTTATTAATATTATTTTTGATCTTATTACTTACCTTATATATACTTATTTTGCTATTATTTTTGGTATATTATTTACATTGTACGATCAATGTGGATACATTGATTTTATTAGCTAAAATAAAATTCAAACCAAATTATTAAGATTGAATTGGTTTAGGTGTAATACAAAACTTGCATATAAAATAAATATGATACATAAATGAAATCGATCATTTTTAAAATAAAAAACAACCTAAACGCTTTGGGTCATATGGGTTCAGAGTGAACTTAAAGTTAGCCACATCATTGAATTATTTTTCACATTCCCTTCTATCCCTTTGCATTTCTTAAGGCCTCAAGGCTTTTCCATTATTAATGCAAGATCCATGTCAAATTGTATCTAGGTTTACAAGTTTTGGTCCCTTGTTTTGATTGGTTATGATTTAAACAATGAGAGTTAGGAGAGGTGGAGAGGTGGAGTATGGAATGTACTTTAGGGTTTTGTATGCAAGTTAGGTCTGCAGATTAACGACATACGCACATTTGGAGAAGACAAACTTTGGAGAATGACACTTAGGATCCTTTGTATTTCTTGGTGTCTAATCAAGACAAGATCACATATTTGGAGGGCCAAAGGAACAATATATTATAGGCACAGGAAGAAGATACATGACAGAAAAGCCAGGCAACTTAGATAAGGGTGGCTAACAAAAATGCTAAATACTTTCATCGACAGTTTAATCTGAGAAAATAACATAATTCTATTTGGAAGATCTGGGGATTTGAAGGGAATCTCTTCAACACACAAAACACTATGGAACAAGCAACCATTACTCATTTCAAAGGCCAATTTATGGAAAAGAACCATGGATATGTGGATCAAGCATAATTTCTTGAGTTGGTTATTACCTTGATATCCCAAGAGGATAATGACAAAATGAGACAAGCCATCTCCAGTGATGAACTGTTAGCGACCTTAAAGGTTTGTGCAAAAGAGAAGAGTACAGGCTCAGACGAATGGGGGGTTGAAATTTTCATCTTCTTCAAGGGCTTGTTGCTCCTAGACTTGTTGGTTGTGGTAGAGGAAGCTAGAATTAGGGGATATATCATGGGGGCCATAAATGTCACGTTTCTTGTGTTGATCCCATAAAAGAAGAACCCTTTGAGTTTTGTTGATCATAGGATTATATCCCGCTGTAATTCGATTTACAAGATGATAACCGAGTTGATTTCTCATAGAGTTAAACCAATTATGCCAAGATTTATCACACATTAACAATTTGGGTTTATGGAGAGTAGACAGATTCAAGATGCCATTGGCATTGCAAAAGAGATGCTTCACTGGAAACACAAATATATGTCATTGGGTGGAAGACTGATTATGCTGAAATTGGTATTGCAAAAATGTCTTTGTTTACTGGATGCATTTTTTCAGCTGCCAAGCGAAATTATTAGAAGGATTCAATCTATAATGGGGTGATTCATATGGATAGGGGTCCATATTGGAGAGAAGAAAGGTAACATTCATCGGGTGCGTTGGTCTCTTATTGGTACAACTATAGAAGATGGTGGTTGGGGGATCATAAACCCAGGTTCTTTCAATATGACACTCATCATAAAAAATATGTGGAGGGTCATTGTTGGAACATGTTGATGGTCAGGTATGGTTAGGTATCATCAAACAATTACATGTATGGACAATACTTTACGACATGGATCATCAACGGGGCCAAGAAAAAAACTCAGATATATTTCATTTGGAAAAGCATGTTGCATGTACCGAAATTTCTCATGTGTCACGTGCGTTGGACTGTGGGTGATGGATCTATGATTGATATTTGCCTTGATGCCATAATTGGCATGAACTAGAATCACACTTTATCGGCCCAAATTCTCAATAATATACATAATAAGGATATTATTTATCTCAATTAGATTATCCATCATAGGCCTCTCCATATGTACCTTCAGGCATGGTGAAAGGTAGAGAATTTGGAGCTGCTTGTCGAATTTTTTGAAGAATGGGAGGATTATATCACAGTTCCTCAGAATGCAGGGATCTCATTAAGTGATAAAGAGGACCATATGTCTTGGGGAGGCAGCTTTCAAAAAGGAAATCCAATGGTTAAAGATATTTATATGAGTATGTCGAAGAAAGAAGGGGGAAATTATTTTCCACTACATGTTCAGGTCATATGGAAATGGCACCTTCTAAATAGAATCAAAGTTTTTAGCTGGTTGGTCATCTATGATTGTATATTGACATAGCATAACTTCAAAAGTCATGGTTTTCATGGACCAAGCATTTGTGTTTTGTGTATGAATGGAGAGGAAGACACACAACATATATTTCTACATTGTCCTTATGTGTTGGCACTATGGGAGGGGGTGTTGGACTGCTACAATCTAGCTCCCATGGTCAATTTCCAAATTATGTACAAATGCATTAGATCTTGGAGCAAAGACAATTGTTATAGGGTGCTTCCATTTTATATCTTATGGACTATTTGGCAGAGGCAAAATGCTATCATTTTTTACTAGAAAGGTTTGGAGATCCATGAGGATATTATTAAGATGGTGGCCTACTTCAACGAAATAGGGTTGATGCTGGGAAGTAAAGGCTACATGATATAAAAAATGAGAGATATATAGCAAACATTTCCTGTTGGTTTTTTTGATGGCGTATGTGCCAGGATAAAATGTGGATGTGGAGCAGGCATCTATATAGCGTCTGATAATTTCTATCATTTCTAGTGGGAAGGTGGGGAGGGTACAAATAATAGAGTAGAAGTTATTGCATTGTGGGGAGTACTGATTGCAGCCAAATGATTCGAAATAGAATGGATATAGAATTATGGCGATGCCAAGGGAATTATAGAATGGGTTAAGGGACACAATGGATTCAACCCTCCTATCTTAATCAACTGGATATATCACATTAAAATTCTAGTAAGGACTTTCCAACAGGTAAACTTTGATCCTATTTACAAAGAGAAAAACATGACAGTTGATCTTCTATCAAAAAGAGGCATAGCAAGGGAAACAAGAAAGTTCTACTTCTCAGTCTTCTAACACGGTGTTATGACCAACACAGGCAACATAAATTATTCATAAATACAAACATGCAAGGGATAATATTTTGTTTTGTTTTTTTTTTTTTTGTTTTGTTTTGTTTTGTTGTTGTTGTTGTTGTTGTTGTTGTTGTTTTTTTTTTTTTTTTTTTTTTTTTTTTTTTTTTTTTTTTCCAGAATGTCAATATATCATATGCTATTTTGTAGTGAATTATATTTTTATAGTAAATGGGCAACAAATACAACATAGGAAGTACTGTGGAACAAAGAAAAGTATTTACAAAGGTTTATGTTTTAATATAAATAAAATTGAATAGTTTGATCAGAGAATTAAAAAATATGTACCAAAGAAGGAAAGAAAGAAAAATGACCGAGGACTTTGGTACTACCTTTATATAATATAAAAGCAGGTTTTTTTTCCTCTAAAAAAAAATTGAGGTGGCAGTCTCACATTATGTAATGGAGAATATGAGCTCAGTTATTTTCATGGAAAAGGTTGCCAACGGATCGTGGTCTCCTAGCGAGCTCTCCAACCACCACTTTCTTGTAGCTTCTATAAACCTTCTGCACACTCTGATGGCAAGACAACAGGGACGGAGGAAAAGATCAAAGATGGATCACTTGGGCCATCTCTCTTCTTCTCAGCTGGAAATGAAAAATGTATTCTTATGTTGGGTAAGGGATGTCCCTATAATGTTGCAGGCCAAATGATCGCTTAGTCTTGAATCAATTCCAATATTAAGGATCTGTGATCGTTTGAGGGCTTCAAATTCTAGTTCAGAGGCAACAACATGGCAAGATTGAGGAGGTCGCGGTGGTAAAACCTACTTGGGTTGTTGTTTGGTTTTTATTCTACTACGAGCTCATGTCGCCACTCTGCTCTGATGGAAATGTAGGTTGCAGAGGAGCAAGCACACATCAACATCCGTGGTTCTCACCGATCTATGTGGGAGGGATGAAATGAAGAGTTGGAAAATGCAAATTTCCAAAACTTCATTAATAATCTACAAGGGAAGTCTACCCTTTTCTGGATCACAAATTCAGACTTAATGGAAAATCTAAAGAAGGGCATAGAGAAGACGCTAGGTATTCCTGCAAATAAAAAGTTTATTCTTTTTGAAGGAAATATGCTTCTGGATCATCCTCAAATAATGGATTATGACATCTTCAAAAACTCTACCATAATCTTGAGTCTGAGGCTGCATGGAGGTACCCCAGGATTCCGAAACTTAGGTAGATTTGTCTCCTATAAGGATGTTGCCCAAGGGAATGGCTTTAAACCAATGGATACACCTCAATACAACCCAAGACTTTACATTGTAAAACAAGTGGAACTAGTGCCAACCATGGTTCTAAATATATTAGAGGTAACCTGCCTTTTTTTTGCTTTCTAATTAAGGGTTGTGATTTGTAGGTTCAACCATTTATGGCCTAGAAATGATGCATTACAACATTGGGTCTTCTCAACCTAGACCCCAAATTGTGATATTTATTTATGCTCCTAGTCTTTCTTTATTGTTCAATTTGATACCTAGGATTTGGAGAGAGTATTAAATGACGGGGCATGGTTTTGGGGAAGAGATGGGCTCATCATCACCCCTTAGTTCCCAAATTTTGATGCCAAATAATGGTGGTCTCAACAATGTTGATATAGGTGAGACTACCAAACCTCCCCCTTCCTTTCTAGCACCACAAGGTTTTAGAGGAATCGAAAACACCTAGGGAACATTAAAAAAATGAACTGCAAAGGAATGGAGAAAGGTCTATTCACTTTCACTAGAATATATGTAGAAATAGACCTTAATAAGGTCTACCAAATCACATTCAGTTGAAACACAAAAACATTATGTGGACCCATTTGTTATATTATGAAAATATTGCATTTAGATGCCATATATGTTACCAAATAGGACACCTATAGAATGCATGCTCTCAAGAAAAAAATATGCCAAAAACTAAAAAAAGGGAAAACCCAAAAAAAAAAGGATAGTGGCCCAAGCAAAGGGGGTGCACTGATTTAGAATGACAATGCAACCCATATGTGGAAATGCACCTAATCTAAAGAGATACAAATACCATAATAACATAAAAACAAGACACAATGAAAACAATATGGGAGGTACAAATATAGCTCATGTTTCTAAGAGCTTAGGCTTAGACAAAGAAAACCCATCAAAGACATCAGGAATTGAATTGACAACGGTTCTAACAGACCGTAACTCAAGAGGATGACAGAAGATCAAAGAAGAAAAACAAAAACAAAAAGTTATATAATTATTATCACACTTAACTTCAAAAAAAAATCATGTAATTTTTCTAACTTTTTTCTTATCTTACTAAATACTTTCAACATCTATATAATATAATTTTATTACTTGTTATATATTTTTCCCTTTAAAAATATATTCTAGTAAGTTATATCAATAAATCAATCAAAACTTTTAAAAATTATTTTAGTTGATTCTTTGTTTTTCCGAGAGGACATACCTTGAAAAATAAGCAATTACTATAGAAATGATAGAGATTAACAACATTCATCTATGAGTTTTTGTAATAGAAAATTTTAATCAAAATGTTTTGTAATAAAAGATGTTAAAAACATTTTAATTAAGTAAAAAATGTAATCAAGTAAGCAATCATTATAATATCGTAACCTTCGACTCTCCCTTCATACAATGACAAATTGAGGTTCTTTTATATAGAAAGATTATTATAACTTCCATAATAGCATGTAATCAAGTAAGAATCATTATAATATCGTAACATTTGACTCTCCTTCATATAATGACAAATTGAGGTTCTCTCATAGTTCTTTTATATAAAGAGATTATTATAACTTCCATAACTTTTTTGGGTTGATCACTTGACTAGCCTACTATTCGAAGTAGTTATGGAATTTATAACTTTCTCCATAAAACATTCTAAAATAAAATTAGGCAAATAACATTATAATAAAGATTACATGTTTAACGATTTGATAATCCATTGTTCTTTTGTAGCTATACTTATAGGTATATTACGTCCGCTTGTTCTAAATAATATATATTTAAAATTTTAAATAATATTAAAATTTTCAATATAAATAAACGTGTGAATGCTTTTGCAATTTCTACCATACCTTTATCTTTGATGGAATATTATGAAGAAGATCAATATGGTGACATTGACATACACCCATTTTAAGAATTTACGCTAAAGGAAGTGAACATGATGGTATCTAGTTAAGTGTGTTAATATATGATTTTGCCATGTGGTTATACAACATGATATTGGTTAAGGGTTAATTATTTATATTATTATTTAAGCATGATATTGATTTTATTGGTAAGTAGTGTAATGATATAAATTAAATAGTTGGTTTTTCAATTGGGGTGTTAATCAAGTCAAGCCATGGAAGAGGAAGGGAAGGGGAAGTGGGGAGTGGTCTTTTGTTGTCACCTCACTCTCTCAAGGGGGGAGGTTGGACTGACTTTCCCGCCACTTGGCTCACTCATTTAAAAGATGGAGGTTGGACCGACCCTTCTCTCACTCAGCTCACTCATTAAGATTTGCAAAACCCAAGGCCCTTCACCATGCACAAGCAAGTTAATTGATTTCTCAGGGCTCCTTCTCATGCACAAATATAGCACTATAGCCAAGCTTTACCAGAGGAAATTTGTCACCCTTTAGCACAAACTTCAACACCTTGGTGATGTTTCATTCACTCACACTAGGGCAAGACCAGGTCCTCCTAACCTAGTCTCCCCAAATTTCATAATTCTTTAGTCTGTTGGCTCGAAGGATCTCTCATCCCTTGCATGGTGCTGCAACTCTACGAGTGGTGAAGGGAGGGGACCTTTGGTTCACTTGCAGTGAAAGGAATTTGGCAACCAAGTTGTATCGACATAGGCCTCACTTCGCTAACACACAAGTATCTCCCATCACTACTGGTATCTATTCCTCTCTGTCTCTCATTGCTTTGTAATTGGTTTGTTATGCAAGCTCATTTCTATGTATAAGTCTTTTGTTTTCTACTGTAGGTTTTGTCTTAGTCTCTTTTCCTATGCAACTACCTCTCCTAAGTAATTCACTCATTATGGGACCCTGGTTTCTCAACCCTATCACTGTCTCATGATGTCCTCACTCTTTTGGTGGTGTCTTGAACCTTTCTTTGCTCCTCCTCATTGTTGGTCGACTACATCTTGTTGCACCAACTTGTCTCCTCCCACTATAAACTTTTCGTCTGTTTGACATCTAGTTCCTAGCTTGGTCCCTTGATGGATATCTCTTAACACCATGCCCCGACAATGCATGTGTTGCAAATGAGGGTCTGCTAGTAGGGGAGAAGGAATCTCCTAGGATTGTTGTAGATACCAATCTATTGCACACATATATTGGGACACTATCCCTAGAAATTTTAACATTTAGCCAACTAAATTGTTATTGAAGCTATGCATGGAAGAGATGGCCGCATAGGCGACATTCTCACTCACTCTACTGATTGGATTCCAGACCTCGACTGCATCCATGGCCGGAAAAATCAATGTTTGTGCACAATAGATCTCTACTGGCACATTAAGACACTTCTTCGTAAGGCTTTGGAGGGCGGGGAAGACACTAAACAAAAGAGTTCACTAAAGCTAAGCACCCTTGAAGCAGAAAACAAATAAATGTCCTTGGAGCACCACAACATGGCCATGTGGCTCGCCAAAATAAAGGCTCTACTCTCCAAAGAAAAGGTCTAGTGGCTCTGGGTACCCCTACAACACCAGTAAACTTGTCTACCTCCTCTTAGTTATTTGATGGTTATCTCTGTTAGAATTCAATATATGCAAATAAACTATTATTTTGTGTGTGCTAGTTTTTTCAGATTGTATATGTTTACAATCTATTTTGTTACTCCATGGATTTGCCATAGTTTTTATGTCATTGATGTAAGCTTTTGGACCAAATACTTATATTTTTGCCACTGGTCTGGTTCCTCTAGTGGTAGACCACATATGGAAACTATATGATGTATGATTTTTCTTGCTAATCAATAGAATTTCTAAGCTTACCAAAAAAAAATGGTTGGTAAATAATAATAGACATCAAAACATTTACCTCATGATACATCTCATATGGTCAAAATTAAACATCAAAAAAAATGCATAACAATTAATTAAATTATTATTTGATTAATTAATTATAAAAAAATTAATATATGAGTTTAACATATATACATTTAAAAATAACAACATATTCTTCACCATGAGATTCACCCCCACTCTACCTTGGATATTCTTAATTTACTAATACCACATGCCCAAAAAATCATAACTAGTGTTCATACAACAAAATTTTTAATTAATCAATTTAATTAAAAGGGAAGAAAGGGAATAACTACTATTGAGATAAACATCCATATTAATCTATGACTACTAATAAAATCAATACAACCATATAAATTAAATGGTTGGTAAATTCCCATAGGCATCAACCTATTATAAGCATAAAAAAACTAACTTGATGATGCATCTCACATTGCCAAAGATTTAAAAAATCATAAGAATTAACTAAACTATAACTTTGTTATTATTATTATTTTTGTTTGTCAAGTTGTCTAAGTTTGAATTTAGGGTGGACCTACAGCTTGAGAAATCGTGACCCCATCAAAAGCACCTGGGTATCACACCCGACTTGGCCACACCAACCCTTAACATGAGTGGATTTTTTCCCACAATGTTTAGAACCGGTGAGCTTCACATCGAGGAGTGACTTAACAATACACTCCATCATTGTTTATTCTATGCCATCTGGGCTTATTATTACTATAAATATATGAGCTAAACATATATACATTTACAAAACATAAAATAGGTAACATGATTCTTAACCATGAAGATTATTAACTTATAAACAATATCATGGGCCAATACCATGACATATAATACCACATTTCCAAAAAATAATAACCCATTTCATGACACTTGTTCATATGACATTTTTTATTAATCAATTTAATTAAAATGATAAAGGAGCATGACTACGTTCTAGATAAATCTCAATGTTTGATATGTGACTAGTACTAAGAATATTCTAAAATATTTGGTGATATTGCCTCTTTTTTTTTTTTTAACTGTTGAAATGTTTACCCATGTGATTACTACTAAGAATATTCTAAAATATTTGGAGAAATTTTGTTTAAATGTAAGAAAATTGTGTAAATGTTTACCCATTTGATTACTAATAAGAATATTCTAAAATATTTGGAGAAAATTGTTTAAATGTTTACCCTATCGGATATTTATGGTGGACACTCCACCCATCATCAGGGACAAGAAAACAAGTTTATGGTGGACACTCCACCCACCATCAGGGACTAGAAAGCAAATATATGGTACAAATAGATGGTAAGCATGAGAGTAGACTAGACCTATAAATAATAATCATTTGAGAGCGGATTAACCATAACAAGGATGGAAAATATTAAATTAATTTATTAACAACCAAATGAGATGAAATAAATAAATTATTAAATTAAAATAAAAGATAAATTAATTGAAAATTATTTATTTATTTGTTATTATTATTTTTTTTCTAACCCTATCGGATAATATTTTATTATATTTCGATATATATATATATATATATATATATGTTTATTAATTTGTTATTATGATAATTTGAATTTTATATAAACAAAAATAAATGTAAACATCATTATGTGGTAAATTATCTAGATTAAATTAATTAACCTTATTTATCTATGCTTAAATAAATATTAGAATAAAAGCTTAATAAGTTAAATTAATAAGAGGGTGAGGGGTTTAGATATATATTTTTATTTTATTTATTTATTTATTTGTTTTGTTTTGTTTTTTTTTAACTGCTTTTATTTATATTTATATATATAATGTGAAAAAATTAAAGAAAGGGGAAGCTAGAAAATTTGAAGAGGAAGGGCAGAGGGGGTCGAGTTAAGATTTAAAGAGAGATGATAGGCTTCAAGGAGATAGCCATCTTCCCTATTGAAATTTTTGGAGTGTTTTTTAATTTCTAAGGCTTCCTTGATGACCAAGGATTATGAAAAAGAATACCTACTAAGATTCGAGCTTGGTGAAAGCAAATAAGGTGCTTGGTATTATAAGAGTGCTCAACAATAACAAACTTAATAAATACATATAGGCATCAAAATACTTACTTCATGATATTTCACATTGCTAAATTTAAAATTCATACAAATTAACTAAATTATAACTTTACTATTATTATTAATTAAAAATTATATATATATATATATATATCATTTTTGCGTTAATGATATAGTTTCATATGGGTAATCTAAGGAACTCACAGGGCTTCTTGCTATCATCAATACACAACTCACTATTACTTCTCTTTTGCCAATGATCATATCAGGCTGAACTAGATTTCTAGTGCCTTGTTTTGTCAAATTAATTAATATGTCTTACTAGAAATTATTGTTCCAATTTTGTTAAAAGTCTAAAATTGTTAGGCCAATAAACCTTTCTTTTAATCAGTATACCTCTGGATTTAATCTAGACTTCTCACGTCTATTCGACCTATGTACACAGAAATTTACGCCATGCGGAAACGTTTGTGCGCACCATGGATGACCTCTGTTGATAAGTTGACACTGCCACTGGCAAAGTCGCAGGATATGGAATGTTGACCAACATCACCATGTGGAATGCGACACAGGCACAATAAGCGACCAACAACGAGGTGGAAATGAGTTCTACAAAAAATACTGCAGCTTGTTGGGCACAGACACAGGATACAACCTCCACTTCAAAAACCAAAGGCATTTCTAAACTCAATCTCTACAATACCAAGCAATCACATTGACTATTGGTACTTCTTGTTCAATCTTATTGGCGTCTAAATAATAAATAGTTAATCGTAGATTTGAAAAGAAAGTCCCTGCGAGTTGTAGTGACGGGTGGAGATGGCTTTGTTGGCAGTGGAAGTCACCTGGTTGACAAGCTCATGGCAAGAGGCAACAATGTTATTGTTGTCGTTGTCGACAATTTCTTTACGGGAAGGAAGGAAGGAGAATGTTTTGCATCATTTTGGCAATCTGAGGTTTGAATTGATAAGACATGATGTTCTGGAACCCTTATTGTTGGAGGTTGATCAAATCTACCATTTGGCTTGCCTTGCTTCCCCTGTGCATTGCAAACACAATCCTGTGAAGACTATCATATCCTTTACTCATCGAAATACGAAATGAATCTACGCTTTTTAAGAAAATTTATGTAGATCTTACTTTCACAATGGAGGTTTCTATTTAGTATTTGTTTTTGATAAAACTATTATATTTTGCTCTGAGTCCTTAACTCGAGCTTTACAAAACTAATGTTGTGGGAACCTTGAACATGGTCAGACTTTCCAAGTGTGTTGGGGCATGCTTTTTGCTTACAAGTACCAGTGAGGTTCAATGTTAATCCCATTGGTCAGTTTCTTGTGGATTTACTTAGATGAAGGCTATCACCATTTTTTATTTTCAATTTTTGTTCAATGTTTGCCTTGTATTGAAAACTAAAAGAATTATCGTTTTCATGGTGATATTCAGGAGTCCCCATTTTCTACGATGAGAGTAAGATTACAACCGATCTTATTTGATATCATGCTTTCAGGTTCAAATTACTCAAATTTTTAATACATACCGTCCGCGATTGTGCCTTATGATGGTCTGGTCTAGTTGTAAATATTTTTTTTTCTCAAGTTGTTAGGGTTCAAGAAAAATAAATATAACAAACAAGAAATACACATTCAAACCATGTACACCATTGATTATATGGAAAACCCCAATTGGGGGAAAAACCAACCAACAATAGATCTATTATTGTCCTTGGCTAAAACACAAACAAGCCAACCAACAACCTGAGCTTTCACCGCTCAACCATGGCTACCTACAACGGAGAATACACAATCTTATAAAGGGCTTCAACTACATGTAATACCATGAGTCACCAATACTAGGTGCCCAAAACCACCACTGTTAACCATAACTGTTGACATAACCTCAACTCCACCATAGGGTCAAGTTTATCTAACAATCCCCCCTTTAAACTTTACTTTGGGTTTTCCTTGGCCAAATCTAGCCAAATCTGCTAAGTGAGCCAGCCACCACTCACCTCCAGGCCCTACCTAGTCAATGTTAGGGTATTTGATAATCTCACATGCTATCCTAGTTCAACATGCTTCATCATACCACCACATGCATCCCCATATCACCCAAGTGGACATTAGACTTTACCAGTGATTTAGTGGGGTATGCATGCCTTACCAGGTCTTACAGTCGTATACCCATTTACATGAAAATTTTCATTTTATTTTTTATTTTATTGCTATCTTGACCCACACACAACTTGAACTGTTGTAAGTTTAACCATGCATTTCACCCTGTAAGACTCCTATCCCACTATTTAACCCTTCTCTTGTAACTGAATTTTTATTTAAAATTTTTGTTACCCGCGTTCAACAGGAAACAACAGCTTGATGGGGTTTAAGCAACAACAAATCCAACACCCCCAACACCCTCTTCACACAGCTCTAGCTCTGCACACAGATAGGTCACTCCTGCACGCTTAGCCCATGCAACTCTACAGAGGCTTCACGCAGAATGGATAGCCAGCATCACGCACACCCTCTTCACACGACTCTTCAGAAAAAATGGTAGAGGGCTTCACGCAGACTGGGTAAACCAACAAAAAAGACTAGCAGCATAAGGCTCCTCCTCAACCGTAAATCAACAAATGGACCAAACCAGCAACGGACCGAACCAACAATGACATGCAGTGTTGCGGCTCTGGCTTCCTCTTACCACCACACAACAACTTACAGCTTAACACGCAACACGAGGTTTTTACGTCTAGAAGTTCCACACTTACACACTCCTCCTCCCCAACACGCTGCAACTTATGGCTTAACATGCAACACATCCTCCTCTTCTCATGCAGAGATGGACAGTATTGGCAACATTTCATGCAATCGAATGGCAGAATTCACACAGACGTTTTTGGCAAAGCCTTCAGACTTCATTTTCTTCTTGCTCCTCATCGAACCATCACTCAATGGACATTGCTGGTTTGTGCAATGAGCTATTGCTTCAACCAACGCCACCACTTGGTCGATGGGAACATTTCGAACAACTATCCAAGGCCCTTGCCAACCAGAGCTCTGATACCACTTGTTAGGGTTCAAGGGAAATAAATATAACAATCAAGAAATACACATTCAAACCATGTACACCATGATTATCTGGAAAACCCCAATTGGGGGAAAAACCAACCAACAATAGATCTATTATTGTCCTTGGCTAAAACACAGCCAAGCCGGCCAACAACATGAGCTTCAACCACTCAACCATGGCTACGTACAACACAGAAGACACAAGCCTATAAAGGGCTTCAACTACATGTAATACCATGAGCTCAATACCATGAATCACCAATACTAGGTGCCCAAAACCACAATTGTTAATCATAACTGTTGACATAACTTCAACTCCACCATAGGGTCAAGTTTATCTAACACAAGTAAGTTACTGCTTTTCTAGACTATGCTCTCATAACTTAGTAGTTGTATGATACAGTGAATGTTGGTGCTACATAAGCTATGTAGTTGTAGACCATAGGATGATTCTCCTTGAAGCAAAATAGGGAGCTACAGTATCTGTCTACTTGTACTTTGATCTTTCCTTTTAGCTTAGTTGCTATTCAGAAGTGCTGTTCTATTTGGTGTATTTGCCGAAGGGCTTAGAGCTTTTTTATTGCAAGCCATAGTCCAAATTTCCAGTGAAAGTTAGCCATCCTTTAGTAGCTTGATAGGTGCTGCAAAATACTGAATAGAAACCTAATTATTCTAATAGAAATCTTTGAGAATTACATTTAATCAAAAAGTCTGTGAAGTAATAAGTCAGGGTAACTAAAAACATCTTATATGGGTCAGTAAGAAGAAGCACGGATTTAACATCTTTTGCAAACCATCTATCCTAAATTGATGGGCATGTTTTATCTCTGGTGTCTAGAAGAGTTGGTATATATTCTTGTAATTATTTTCTCCAGCTCATGTGCCTTCCAGTTATGTTTTTTTGTTAAATATGATTACAACTACACATTTTTTTTACCGATTAGAATTTGTTAGTATTAATAGCTTTAGTAAACTATTCTGATCATTGTTAAAGTGTTGAGTACTCTGATAATGACAGTTCCCTTGTAATTTTTTAATGATTATGAAATGTTCTTTTGTTTTTTATCTAGTTATTATAATGAGAATGCGAATAGACATGAGTTATGATTGTGAAGGAATTATAAATGCATCCATTGTAGTTTGATTAAGTTATAGTCTTTTGTTTGACAGAACGGAAAGAAATATTATCAGAGGTGGAACCGCAGCTGAAGGAAACTGAAGCAGCTCAGAGACGTAAGATGCAATTAGAGAAAGCTGCAATTGCAGCTCAGATATGCATAGATATATAGGATATGATCCTGGGATTTTGTATTGAATGTGTTTTGCAGAGGAAATTTATTTAAAGAATTGAATGTAATTTAAGTTCTTATGTGGTTTTGTCTCTCAGGCTGAGGGGAACGTGTAGTTAATCTATCATCATGTCCAAGGTTTCGGCAAACATGTATTATCTTAAATATATACGGGGAGTTTAATTTGGGATTATTGTTTCACAAACATGTATAATCTTAAATATATACTGAGAGTTTAATTTGGGACCAGGTTTCGCAAAGATGTACTATCTTAAATATATACTGGGAGTTTAATTTGGGACTATTGTTTCACAAACAAGTATAATCTTAAATATATACTGAGAGTTTATTTTAGGACTATTGCATCTAAGGTATTTTTTTAATTTATAGAGAAATCAATATACAATAAAGATTAGAGATTAAAGCATCAAGATGTTAGTTGTTGGAATTTATCAACGAGACCGAAAATATGGAGGAAGTGGACTATTTTGCAAATGAAATTCTTCCATTGTTATTTTTTTTTTTGCTTTAATGTGTTGTGCCGTTCATTTCCTTTTATAAGACATGCAAATGTTCTTACCAATGCTGCAAGCAATTTATGTAAGAAGATATATGGAAAGAGATTTACAAGCTATTCAAGTACGAGGACATCAGTAATTGCTTGCAGCATTGGTAAGAACATTTGCATGTTTTATAGAAGGAAATGAACGGCACAACACATTAAAGCAAAAAAAAAATAACAATGGAAGAATTTCATTTGCAAAATAGTCCACCTCCTCCATATTTTCGGTCTCGTTGATAAATTCCAACAACTAACATCTTGATGCTTTAATCTCCAATCTTTCTTGTATATATGATACTTTAGATACAACAGTCCCAAATTAAACTTCCAGTATATATTTAAAATGATACGTGTTTCGAAACCTTGGACATGATGATAGATTAACTACACGTTCCCCTCAATCCCCTACATCTTGAATGGCCGAGGAACATATATATCAAAAACACTAATGCTAAAGCTGCCAAAACATGTTTTATCTTTAGAAAAGTAATATCTGAACAACTACTATCGATCAAAGTACAGAGAAAACATAGCAATAAATTGTGCATCACTGATGGGAGGAGACAGTGTAACAGTAAGTTACACGATATGTATGGTATGGAAAATGGTATGGAAAATGGTATAGAAAGAGATTAGTTATTAAATTAAAGAAATTTAAATGTTTTAGATGGTGTTAAATTTATTTTTATTATAAAAATATAATTCAAACTATTTCTATAAAAAAAAAATGAATTTTTTATCCAAATTTCAACTTTCCATTGATTCTCCCTCTCGACCCAGCACATTTCTCCAATGACAATAAATGATGAAAAAATAAATGTTAAATCCTTGTGATTAGTTCAAAAACTAAATGATTGCTGTCAATTACTAATAGAATGATAGCCGAACATAATGACCAACATTATAAAATTCTCATAAATGAATAAAAACCTAACTTGCATGGGTTCATTGAATATGCTTGCAAGCCTTGTATTCTCAGAAAGTGTAACAACTATGCCGGATGGTCCCATAACCCATCTCACACCACTTGAAGCAAGCGACATATCACTATCAGCATTCCTTAGAAGTCATAGAATGTGACTTAATACTAAAATAAAAAAATAAAAGAACAACCGATACAACCCTCCAATGTTTCAGACCTGCAAATCCGCTGTGCCATTGCATCTCTTTGTTTTTTAGCTTGTCTGCTCATTTCATTTTTGAAGAGTCCTTACCCAGAATCTTCTTGATGGCCTCAGCCTGAGAGACAACACCACATAAGAACTTAAATTACATTCAATTCTTTAAATAAATTTCCTCTGCAAAACACATTCAATACAAAATCCCAGGATCATAACCTACATAGCTATGCATACCTGAGCTGCATTTGCA
This sequence comes from Pinus tabuliformis, assembly GCA_031772625.1. Lineage (NCBI taxonomy): Eukaryota > Viridiplantae > Streptophyta > Pinopsida > Pinales > Pinaceae > Pinus > Pinus tabuliformis. Next base: position 243,466,709 of record CM062815.1, read on the forward strand.
TCTTACGTCTCTGAGCTGCTTCAGTTTTCTTCAGCTGTTGTTACACCTTTGAATATCTCCGAGAATCATCAAGGTGCCTGATCTTGGTCCAATCCCAGTATTTCATATCCTGATCCCACGCTTGTTTACCGGGGCGAACCATCACCAGTAGTTTCATTTACTACTTTTTTTTTTTTTTTTTTTGCTTTAATGCTTTAATGTTTGTTATGCGATTCATTTCTTTCTTAAAAACACATGCAAATGTTCTTACCAATGCTGCAAAGAATTTACTGATGTCCTCGTACTTGAATAGCTTGTAAATCATTTTCTATATATCTTCTTATATTTTCTTTGAATAGCTTTGAATTGCATGGTGGTTTGACCGTTGTGATTTTGGTAAAGTAAAATTTATTTTATTTCTTAAATTTGGACGTACATTTATTGTTCTATTGTTATATTATCATTATATTGAAATTTAAATTTGTTTTTTTGTTATTTAATAGTGTAGGATGAATATTTCTTTTGCGTAATGAATGATATATTGAAATTTAAATTTGTTTTTTTGTTATTTAATAGTGTAGGATGAATATTTCTTTTGCGTAATGAATGTACTTTGTAATGGATGCATATAATTATTTGCATAATTTTTATTTTATTTTTAAATGTTATAAGTTTCACATTTGTTGAACACTATATATATATGTGTATTTTTTAAATTTGCGGAAGTATTTTCTAGCTCATTTGAATTAAAAAATATAGTGTTTGTTGTTCTCTCTAATTTGAGTTATGATACATATTTGAGTTTCTTGAGGTCGAATTTGGTGACAAGACACTGTATGAATTCTATTGGTATTCTTTCGAACTCTAAAATCCATAAAAGTAAAATATCATTTTTTACAATATCTATATAAAATTTAAATTTTCCAATACATATGGCATATGACATACATATCTCCAAATGAGTTCATCATACCATTTTTCCAATTTAAAAAACCTATTCTTTACCCCTTTTGGGGCAATTGCTACTATATCTCTCTTCCCACTCAATGCAATAGATGGTGGCAATATGGTTGAGATAGTACTAAGTTCTGCCTTATTTTGTCACAAATGGCAAGTAGCTTTTGATATCTCCAATGGCATACACATATATATAAGGAATTGCTTTTATGTTAGAAAGACCTCGTAATACTGTTATATCTCGGATAGGATAGTGTCCATGCTTTGTTTCTAGTGGTGTAGTCTATTCATAGCACTTTGTTTATAGTGAGTGTCCTTGCTTTGTTTCTAGTGGCGTAGTCTATTCATAGCACTTTGTTTCTAGTGAGTGTCCTTGCTTTGTTTCTAGTGGTGTAATCTATTCATAGCACTTTGTTTCTAGTGGCGCAATCTCTTCATGGCACTGTGGTTGCTCTGGCCCTTCATTATCATCTACTGGGTATAAGTTTTTTAGCTCTACTCAAAGAGTATTGATGTAACTGATATTAATATTGGGATTGTGGTTTTCATAACCAATCTCTTGGCTTCTCATACTATCCATGTAAAATTGTTTAGATACTAATAAAAACTTTTTTGTATTTGCTAAAAAAAAAACATATCAACAAGCCTAAATTCATTTTAACTTCAGATCTATCAAAATATAGAAAACTTAAATATACAACCCTATCTTTTAAATATAAATAAAAAACTTAATTATAAAAATTAAAAACATATTATATATCTATACAATACAAAATTTATGTATAAATATTTTACTTGTTATAAACTAAATATTATCTACTCATACTTTAATATTACAACATTACTTCAATTATGTATAATTTAAAGTTGGGAATAAATATTAATAATTTACTATCATAGTAATTAACCAAAAAAGACTAAAATAAAAATTATATTAAACTAAATTTTATAAAAAATAAAATAATATATTTTTAAAATTATTTAAATAAAATATTAAAATATTTATCTGAATATTGCTGCTGACAATATCACAAAATGAAGGAATGAAAGCATTTCTTCTCCCTTCGTTACTGCTGGGATGCAACTTTTCCAATACATTTTAATCACAAGATCTACCTGGGTTCGAGGAAAATCCTGTTGGCATTCCTCTCACTGCAGTATAGGCATGGATGCTGTATGAATTCTTGTCCCTGCAGCAAGTCTCTGGCACTCGAAAGCAGTTCCCTGTTGGTAATGCAGTCCCAACGCTTCCCACGCTTCTTTTTCAGAAGTCTTAGAATAGCATTAGTGAAAGCTCCATAGCCTCTTGGATCTCCATAAGGGCAGACATCGATACAATTCTCGTGGTGCCTGCATCCACTCAATAAAATGCCCATGTCGGGATGTAGCTGTTTAACCTCATCCACGTGATTAAACAGCCTTCTAACTGTGTAGCTGGCTGCATCACCAAATTCCTCATACAGAAATTCTTTAATGCCTTCAGCTTCCATATCAGAGTTCCTGCTTCGCTTTCTGAATATGTTCAGCAACGAGTCCAATGGCATTAACGTTCTCCTCCAAGAACGCTGCGCTATTTCTTGATCTGAATCTGTTTGTTCCCTATCCTTGTCAATCAAGCCTCCGCTTACAACACTGTCGAAAATCAAGGTGAAAGTTGCTTCCGGATGAACGTCCCTCGTTATAAAGCGGAAATCTTCGGCGGTAAATATGCAGATATCATAGTTTAGCTAATAATTATTTTTATATTTTAATAAATTTTAAGCCTTTTCATCTTTGAGCGGCGTTTTTAAATTCATCTTAATCCGTGATCTCACAAAATACCAAAAGTGATTTAATGACTATTCGATTAATTAACCTAATTAAGCTAACTTTACTATTTCCTATATACAATTTTAATGATTTCAAAACAATAAACACTTAAGCTAATTAAACTAACTTTCCTATTTCCTATATACAATTTTAATGTTTTCAAAAGAATAAACACTTAATGCGTAGCTTAGACAGTTTGAATCTATAATTCTAAGAAAGTTTAAATTCATCTTAATCAGTGATCTCACAAAATACCAAAAGTGATTTAATGACTACTCGATTAATTAAAGCTAACTTTCTTATTTCTTATATATGAATTTATATATAAATTTAATGTTTTGAAAAAAATAAACATTAATGTGTAGGTCAGAGAGTTTGAATTTATAATTCTATTTTTTTTTTAAATTTTAAAAGAGGTTTGCATATCAAGACATTTGATTCCTCTAGGAGTTGGGTAGATTTGGAGTTATGGATTTATGCTAGTTATCAGTAATGACCCTAGTGGTATCAGTAATGACCCTAGTGGTATCAATGACGCGAGGAGAAGCAGCTTTAGAGCATACTCTAGACCCAAACTAAAATGTTTACATTACAATGTAACTTCAACTAAAATTACTCCAAATATTTTAGTCATAACATTTTATATTTTTCAATTACTTTATATAACATAAACATAGTAATTTTAGCCATATATAATACACAATAATTTAATTAAGATAAACATTGAAATAAAATATTTAACCATATATAATATAAAATAGTTTACTCAATATAAATATCGTTTAAATAATATTTTATTTATATATTAAAATGTATTTTTGGTTATTAATATATTAAAATAAATTTCAATTTTACTTAATTTTACATATTAATATTTTTTTTTTAAATCCACACATTTTTTTATTATTAATAATATTTTTTAATTTCATAATTTTATTTCTATTAAAAATTTCACATCTATTTTTTATTATATATATATATATATATATATATATATATTTCAATTGTTTCTTTTCTATAATTATTTATTTATTTTATTAGAGTCAATATTAAATTGTTTTTTTTCATTTTCTCTTTTTATATAATTTTTAAAAATAAATTAATTAATATGAAAATTTAAATAGTTTATTTTTTATATATTGTATATTTTACTACATCTCATTTATATTGAGTTGGAAACTCAACACCGGGAAGCACAATGACACTGAGATTAATTAAAACTAATTATATTCTGGAAGAGAGATCAAATATTTTTCACTCTTAAAGAGGTTTGCATTACTCAATTTTATTTTTACTGTTAAAAAGTTTGCATCTCAAGCAATTTGATCCCTCTTGATCTCTCTTGGAATTTGGAATTAAAATGGATCTAAACTATCTCAAGAGATTTAACTAAAAACTAAATTAAATTTTTTTATCCATCTTAGTATTAATTAATGAAAAAATTACATTTTTCATCATACTAAAAAAATCATTTTTTATTATTTTAAGTTACTTTATATTTTTAAAATTAAAGTGAAAATTAAAATATTTTAATTATTGTGAACATTAATTTTTTTTGTTATTGTTATTTTTATTTTTAAATATAACTTTATATGTCAACCTCTCACCCATAAAATACTGCATGAGACAATACATATTAATTCAAGATTGAGTAAGGAAGTAGAATGAGCCTTTCAAAATCATAAAATAATTCATTGGATTTACCTCATTCGGTTTGGAAAATGCTATTATTACTTATTTAAACAACCATTTAAAACAAAAGCAAATATATCAATATTGAAAACTAAAACAAAAACATATAAAATAGGATTGAGAACCAAAACATGTATAGCAAGGTGATTAAATGTTGGTTTTATAATAGTAACTTGAAACTTAGTTTTTTAAGGAATACCTTTGAGAGAAAAACATGGATATCAGGGCAAGTGGTACCTGTAAGCAGGTTGAAATCGCGTGGGACAATACACACTCTTTATAGTTGGCGGTGTCAGCCAGGGGAACGACAGTGTTGTGACCGCTGTAGTGATTCAGACTGGGCATGGTGTGTATTTCTCTCACAACTCTTTCTCTTAAAAACAAAAGAGAAAAGCACTCGATACGCGTCTTCAGAGAAAGAACTGTTTTCTAGCAAAAGGGTACCCTGAGACGATTGTATTGAAAAGAATGGAATGTGTAATCTTCCATAAAAATCCGTTACAAATCAAGAAACAATACTGGGCTTCATGTTGGAAATTCGTCGTTTCGGTTCCCAACTATTGGTTTCCATTCTAGTGGGTATCATTAGGCATTTTTTAACTGGGCAAGGTTTTTTTATAAATGGCAAAAGATTTCCCGAAATCTTGTGAGAAATGATTGCATTGTGTGATCCCTAGTTTGTTAGTGGTGTTTTTGATGGGTTTGTCCATCAATTTGATATCAAAAGTGAGCTGCTATAATAAAGTGGTTACCTAAGTGATATTCCTGGAAGAGGTTGTTTTGTGGATTGGAGTCCTTTACAAGCATATCATGAGGGAGTGTTTTTTCAAGGAGAAGATTACTTTCTTTCTCTCTTTTTTTTTATTTATTATATGATAATCAAATTAGTAAATCAATACCACTCAAGCCATGATTTTTGAAGGGAAGCCGGTGGAAGTTTGTTATTCACTAAACCATTGTATGCTTATTTGGATACATGCATAAAGTGTTGGAATGTTCACCAAATCTAGAGAGGGACACATGTTGCCTATATGAAGGAGCATAAGAGGAAAATAAGTAGTTGGGCATTGTAGAAGGATGTTGATTCAATCTCTTACCATCACTCTTTCTCTTATGGCTAAACCTTATTGTCATTAATATGGCTACCAATGAGAAGAAGAAGGGGAGGCTGAGAAGAAGAAGGGGAGTTTGTCACAACAATCTACAAGTTATTCCAAAGAATATGTTGATTCAATCTCTTACCATCACTCTCTCTCTTATGGCTAAACCTTATCGTCATTAATATGGTTGCCAATGAGAAGAAGAAGGGGAGGCTGAGAAGAAGAAGGGGAGGTTGTCACAACAATCTACAAGTTATTCCAAAGAATATGTTGATTCAATCTCTTACCATCACTCTTTCTCTTATGGCTAAACCTTATTGTCATTAATATGGCTACCAATGAGAAGAAGAAGGGGAGGCTGAGAAGAAGAAGGGGAGGTTGTCACAACAATCTACAAGTTATTCCAAAGAATATGTTGATTCAATCTCTTACCATCACTCTTTCTCTTATGGCTAAACCTTATTGTCATTAATATGGCTGCCAATGAGAAGAAGAAGGGGAGGCTGAGAAGAAGAAGGGTCTCTTATGGCTAAACCTTATTGTCATTAATATGGCTGCCATTGAGAAGAAGAAGGGGAGGCTGAGAAGAAGAAGGGGAGGTTGTCACAACAATCTACAAGTTATTCCAAAGAATCAAGGTAGATAATCATGTTACATAGTCAAATATGTCATAGCATGAGATTCAAACCCCAGTGGGGAGGAAGAAAACAAATCATCCCCACCACATGATCTACACTCCCCAATTATTAAACTACAATGATACCCAACTTTAGTTTTCCTCTTCTTGTACCATGATTTCTAATGTTTGGTATCCTTAATTATTAAACTAAAATGGTACCCAAATTTTTTTCTACTCTTGTACCAGCATTTCCCATGTTTATTAACGATGTATGAACCATTCTATGAAATATCATATACATTTCATTTTAAATTTAATAACATATTAACTTATGCTAACAAGGGTTCAAAATAAGCACTATTCATTACTTAAAGGAAACCCTTTTTATGTTCTCTCTCTCTCTCTCTCTCTCTCTCTCGCTCTCTCTCCCTCTCATACACGTGCACACACACACTCACACACACACACACACACACACACACACACACATAGTAGATTTTCAATCAGAAACAACTTTATCACTTTACATTATATTCCTAAGATTTTTTCATCCTATTTTGACCACATAATTTTCGGAAATACATAGTGATACTAAGAGCAGGCGGATGGGAACCATTAACACAATGCATGAACACAAAGATTAAAGTAAAAACCCTATCTTGGAGAAAAACACTCAATGTGTTTTTAATAGTGTTCAATTTATTACAATGTTATAGGCAACTCTTGTGAAGACATCAATCCTCTATAAGCATCAACTTATAATATTGCAGGCTCCAAACTGTTAAGAAAATGAGGACACCAATCCTTTATAAGCACCAAATTATTGTTGTTTAGGCTCCAACATATCAAATAGATAACACCAATCTTCTATAACTCAACTCAGCTTAGTACTTTGTTTTTCACTATTCAAGGGTCAATATTTTGGCTTATTATATATTCAAGAAAGTTTTCCCTCCTAACAGCTTGTACCTAGAACTACTCCCTTTTTCTTCACTAGATGACCTGTTATTTCAACACTTAATTTGACTTTGCAAGCTTAAGTCTAATCTATCCTTGAAGAATCAATTAACACTTTTATTTTAGGTTGCTTTACAAACCCACACCACAAAAGACTAGGACTTGGCCTTATCAAAGGCTTCAGGTGCACTCTTAACTAGGGCTCAACCTCCTCAAAAATTTGGGTGCACTATCTACCTGAACTAGAACTCGGTCAGTGGCTAACCCTTAAAAAAAACTAAATACTTTCTCAAAAAATTATTCCAAAAATCCTCTGACAACATAGGTAGATGTGTGCTTTCTTATTCTTGACTTCTTTACTCGATAACACTCTTCCTCTTTGTTCACATGGTGTGAACCCTAGTTATGTTGCCCTTGTCCTTCGCTAAAGACTCCAAGATCATATCTGAATTACTCCTTAGTGATGACTAATGTCTCCACCTCATGGCACCTATTTATAGTGATCTGCATACCTACATTGGGGTCAACTTGTGCAATTGACATGATATATATATATATATATATATATATATATCAAAAATTCGTTTCTCCTCAACCATGAGAAATGCTATATTCATAAATTTGTTTCTCCTTAATCATGAAAAATGCTAGTCGATTATGTAATTTTTCTTTCCATTAACACCTTTGACATCAATAACAACTAATTGTAACAATAATAAGTATCAATTTCATTCTTTCTGCCTACTTAAATATTCTCAATTTAACTTAGTTTTTCAAAGACACCATTTTATGATTTACAACACATGACCCCCTTAATTTAATTGTATGAAGAAAAATAAAAAATCGTGCTTCTCTTCACTTGCCAAATGTGGTTTTAAGGAGAATCATGATTACACATTCCACATGCCTTCATATACCAAGAAACATGTGAACGAAAAAATAAATCATGTTTCTCTTCACTTAACAAATGTGGATTTAAGGAGCGTTATGATTACACATTCCCCATGTCTTCGCATGTAACCAAGAAACATGTAAAGCCTAGATTAGGGTTTATTATTTATCTAACCATCTAAGCGAAATAATTATGGATTTCCTCACCCCTTCTCTAATCCCGAAGACAATAATCATGAACATCATTTTTCTTTTTCTTTTTCATAAAATAACTCTGAGTGTATCGATAGCACTAATTCCACATAAATCATTATGCAAAAAATTAATTTTTCACAATGGCACAATTTGAATAACAATAATTTAAAGGGAAATTTAATATCAAATCTTGTAACTTTAATCCTCAAAAGGAGTGACTCTTGTTCTCTCAGAACACATCGACTCCAATAGCTTCTGTACATTAACACACTAGCAACCCAGAGCTTGGTTGAGTTTCTTCGATAATGATTTCCTAGATGACAAACTAATGGTTAGTTACTGGATATTGATCCAATATACACTGCTCGTTTTCATTATCAATACCCAAACACTAGTTGACATACAAATCTACGCCATTGAGTGACTACTTGCATATTAGATATGTTGACCAGTGATTAAATTATCGCCTAACTAATTTACCTTCTAACTGGAGCTTGACACTTGTTTAGAATCGGTCCAATAATATCTAGAAATCATTCAAGTTCCCAAGTGGCACAACGATTTGTCAATTAAGTTCGTGAGTTGTTATAGCAATGTGTTACAAGTTTAGGATATAACCACAGCTACCAGCCTGAGCACCTATGGTAGCATCTACATTCTATGAATAATATCATGATTGGTTTATATAACTCGTTAATTAGCAAATGCTTCTCATCATATAAGATAATCAAGAGAAGTATTGTTACGACAGAGTCGACCCCATCTTAGTGCATCGACTACCCAGTAGCACAGTTTATACATTCACGATTAATACTGACATACTATAGGTATTACCTCTATACCTATACCTAAAGACAATGATTAGGTAAATATTTCATTTTTTTTCTTTTTATAAGAGTTATTACTTCCTTATGTATATTTTGTGGATATTACTAACATTTTTATTCAAGAGTTAATGAAATTCCTGGTTATGAAATGCTTAACAATGTTTGTTTTAATTATGGATGGTTAATTAATGGTGTTAATTTACAATTCGCATAATGAACTAATATAGGGTTAAGGGTGATTCCATGTTTAATTTCACATTTCTCATTGGTTATTCAAATTTTATTATTATTATAAACAAATGATATATCTCTACATTTGAAAAAAAATCCCTTAATTATAGCCATGATTTTATAGAGTTCAACATTCAACATTGGATCTATTAGTAGGTTACGGGCATATATATATATATATATATATATATATATATATAACAAATGAATTGATAAATATAACAATGACTCTTTTAGTCATTTATTCTAGTTAGAACTATGGGATCCATCATTATGGCCTATGATGACAACTACAACAATAACATTATGTTTTTTTACAACACTTACTAATTCCCTTATGGTATTTGGCTTGCAATATCAACCTCCTCACTAGTAACATATGATATTGGAAACAAATTTCTCAATAATTCACATCTTTATCAAATGTTGAAGTTGTGAAACCATTTAGAGTGTTACCTATTGATTTGCAGAGGAACATTTGCTACATGAGCTTGAAATATATAAGGTAGAGATCCTTCAAAACCTTTGTATTCATATGGTTACTTTGCATGCATCTCTATTGATATCAAATTGACTTCATGGAATTCTACATAGATTTATGGATGTATGTATGTCCCAACACACTCAATATTTGTAGCATGTTATCCACATTAGTGGATCGAATATGTGTACATGTCCTTCCAACGAGGTCGGATATCAATGACTTGTAACTAGTTCTATAAGGATAACCCAGATTATTGCACACAATGAGCATATTATATTAGTTGACAATTCAAAGGAATATGTTCTTTGATAGAAGCGTTATATTTGTATGCAAAGAAAATCGTTATGGTGTGGAGGAATCTAGTAGTTGTTGTTCAGATCAATTATAAATCTCGATTAAAAAATATCATTTTAATCCAACAATAGTTGTATTGATTTTATTGAATAAAGGTAAACATAACACAATACATGTATATACTACCCATCCAATTTAACATTTAAAAAATTTGGGCCTTACCCTTCATATAGAAGAGATAGAACTTTTAAAATTGGTCTAAATCTATTATAGTTACATAAAATAACCTCGATATTTTAACATGAGTGGTAAAATTTTGACCTTGGCTTACTAAAATAATTAGGCCAAGCTTTCATATGGTTTCAGTTCAATGTTACAATGCATAAAGAAATAAATGTATTCCTTTCAATTATGTTGAGAAGTGTAGCAAGAAAGGCTCAATTTGACTTAGCCTTAGTCAAATTGAGTAAATTCAAAATTTCCACATTAGCAGACAACTGGGAGGAGTTACTTGCATCACCTCCCTGCACAGGAAGCCTTTCTCTTCTTTTGTCTTATTCATTTTTCATTTTGAATTTTTTAACTTTTCATTTTCACTGTGCATAGCACTTATTCATTTCAGAGGCAGAAGAGGGATCCAGACTTATTGAGAGCAAAGGAGGTTGTTCCAGCAGAGAAGTAGTTTATTATATCTCTAACGTGCATGTTAAGGTTTTCTGCCTCACCTTACTCTACTTGACTGAGCTGACAAGGGTTAACCCAAAAACAACCGACTAGAGAAGGTGACACTAGTTAGGGCGCAAGCATTGTGTTTTCACCAAGGTTCACTTTGAACAATACATATTTTCCTTCGATGTATCATGGACTAAAATTAACAAGCTCATCACATAGAGGCAACATGACAGATAATCAAGTAGTAATAGTTGTACAAGCCCTCTTGTACTTTAACCAACTTGCTTCAAGAGTCATACATGGTTTCATGCAAGACTGACCTAAGAACGAAACAAACGAACTAACAAAAATCAAAGCAAAGCAAAAGTGGAAGCGAAAGTGAAAGCAAAGCAAATAAGCAAACAAGCAAGCAAACAAACAAGCAAACAAAGCATATAAGCAAACAAGCATGCAAATAAACAACTAAAAGAAAACACTACTCCTACTCCTACACTAACGGTGCATTGGGCCTTATCACGTGAAGTGATACATCCAATGTAGCCATCGGCGCATTGGTAAACCCATGTTGGTGAAGGCTTGTTCCACGAGAAACCTAGTGGTGCGAACCAGCAAGCAAGAAATATATAGCAATGAAGGCAACCACACTTTGTGTTTAAAAGTGCCCACGTGACATAAGTGAGTACAAGTGCATGATAGACAGTCTGTGGACTTCTCATGGTGTTCTGTGACACTACGTGCAACTTTGAAGCAAAAGCACACTCTTGACTGTGACATGCAAGCAAATGAAAGAAACAAAGATAACTTGCATCACGAATGAGTGCTTGCAATGTAAGACTCCTCTAATGCATGAGAAATGGGATCATGCAGTTCAAGTGGAGGAAGTGTGATCTGTATGTGAGATGGATCTTCAATGGATACAGATGAGTGATGAGGAGCCTTGGGTGATTGAACAATTTTATGATCAGAAGTGAGACTAACCCCGACAGAGCGAGGGCCTAACATAACCATCAGCTCGGACTGAAATGCCTCGATAGTCTTGGGTGTCTCAACTTCATCATTAGGTAGATCATCATACACTAGAGGCTTTGAAAGATCAATTGTGATAGATTCATGATAATGATCAAAATTGGAAGCAAATGGATCACAACTGCCACAATCAGAAAAAATCAATGAATTCCTCAGCATCCTCATGATCAGATGAATCAAACAAAGGGGTAGATGAAAAGAGAACAAATTCATCCTTTGTGATTCAGAAAAAGACAAATGAAGGATCGAGTGGATTTTCAATGAATAACTTACCCTCTCCATTCTCGAATTCTAGACTAATGTTCGGTGAGCCCTGTGAGTGACCAACAATGGGTGCATCCGTGGATGAAGAAACACATGCAAAATCATGAATGGCAGGTTCACCAAAGAGGTTAGGAAATATCGGAGGGGGCTCAGATGGAAAGGAGTCATCCTTCACTGAGTGTTGATGTTCAAGCTCCCACTCATACTCTTCATGAATGACAACGCATGTTGGTTGTACAACACCAACTCTGTCAGTGGGTTGTTCCTTGTTCAAAACAAGTGAAGAGTCCAGAATGGATGAACACAAGGCAACATCGTCCAGAGGAACACCTGAGTGTGAAGATGAAGGTCGAAGAAAAGAATGCATATGATAACTCAAAGGACTCACAACCAAATCTACACAAAAATTGAATGGAGTGACGTTGGGAGAGTATGAAGGATGAACAGGTGTGTGAGCATGATCCTCAACATCATTGGGCAGTGGTGGAGTTGCTGAATGAGAGGGAGGTGAACAAGTAGTTGAGAGAGTGCTCGCTCCCACATGAGATTGCGTAGTTCCATCAATGAAGAATGTCAAGTGAGGCTTGATATCAAGCTTCCTCTTGGGATGGGCAGATTTCTTAAGGCAATAATCGAACCGGTCCCAAAGATAAGAAAAATTCATCTCGCTCCTCAGAGCTTGAAACTTCAAGTCACAGAAGTGCTGCCAAAAATCAATAATGGATTCATGTGGAACCCTCCATTGCTGTAATAGTTTCCGGTCAAGATAGTTTGGATCAAAATGATAGAATATGTCTTCAATAAGATCACATAAGTGCTCAAATGAGTGCACGATGTCAGCTAGTAGGCTAAGCACCCAACGAAATGGAGATTCGCGAAGTGTGTATGCAAGCAACAAATCGGCATGTTCGTTAGAAAACTCATCTTCCTCATGAATCATGGAAAGAAAGTTATGTAAGTGCTCATGCCAGGCCACTTCGCCTTCACCATCATATGTGTGAGTGGACAAGAGATTGAAAAGCTTCCCCGAGATGGAGACATCTTCACGATTCAAAAAACACCTCAAGGGAAGAAGAATGCAAGACTCCATGAAAGATATGAAAAGGTTCAAAACTGGATGAGAGGACATTGCTTGTCATCAGGCCCTCCTTCTAGCACCAGAAATGTTGACGGTGTTGGACCTGCTAACATGTCAAGGGGATCTCCCCGGTAAGAAGTCCCAATTAGACCTCAAACCGTTTAGTGTACGAGTCCCAGCAGTGGATTGTAAGGTAATGCCTTAACCATGATGTCGCACAAAGGAAAGTAGAATAACTCTATCAGCAGCAAGGGTGTGACTGATGCAGTGAGTCAAGGAAGGTGTATGAGAGGTTCCAACACTTCGAAGGGGGAAGGAGGTGAATGTGAGCTCTAGGTTGAAAGGGATCAATCCCAACTCGGCTAGGAACACACAACACAAAGGACATGCACAACTTCCGGGGAGCAATCCACTCGTATGTGGCAGTCACATCATACAAGGTAGGATAACATGTACAACACTCACAGATTATTTCGAGACGAGTGCGGCGGTCGTTATGGCAAGGTTCAAGTGAAAGGTCTATCTAATGTCCGGTAGAGTAGTCAACACAAACGATGACAACATTAACAACATATGCAACACGTTAACAACAAGATTCATGTGAATCAATTCATACACAAGTACGTAAGTTAGAACAAAATATATCATTAAAGCAACCGGAGCAGTCCAACTACAATAACAACATAGGCATGAAAATGTGTTGGCTCTTATTATATAATGAAGTGTAAGTCACAATCACATAATACATCCATGTAAACCTACTAGCCCCAACAGTGGAATGTTATAGCCACATCTACCTACTCCTCCAAAGATATGTACAAGCTCCATGCAGTGGAGAAGCCAAGGCATGTTACAATACTGTCCAAGCCTTCTTCAAGATAGTCTTAGTAGAAGCTTGGCTGACCAAAAGCCTATACAGTGAGTTATGAGGGACTATTTATAACATAGGGTGGGGTGACCCTTGACATTCCCCTTTGTGATAGTTCAACTACCCTCATGACTCTTCACCTACTCTATGACTGTTACACCCAACCATTGACACTTGACTTACACTTGACATGACTCAACATTACAATGCACATGTACTCATGTGAGACAACATGGCTTGAACAAGCCTTGCAAGACATCACTGACACTCGGTATACCGTGATGAGACCAACTCTTTGACATGCTTATGATGGTGAAGGTGGTGAGTTGATGTGAAGCTTTGTTGTCCTTGATGGTGTGCATGCACCTCATGGTGACATCTTGCTGAAGAGAACTCTTGCCTCCATTGCAACTGGTGCATTGGTTTGGCCCCTTCATCCAAATCATCTGCTAACATGTGCATGGTATTCTTGGGTACGGTTGAACAAGAAACACACTGATGCATAATGTTTGTGTTGATCTTCAACTGTGTGTTGTTAGTCATGTGCATCAACTTTCCAAAGTACATGTTCAGCCCTAGTTGGACTTGCTTCTTGTCTTCGCCTTGGTGAGTGTGTTGAATGGGTTGGATTGCATGTGTGCGCTCAATGACATTTATGCTGCTGAATCACTTATATGCGATCAACAACACTGCTCACCATGTCTACTCTGTGTTAGCTGTTGGGATGGATCCTTAACTTGTACATGCACAGTTTCATCTATGAGTTCATGTTGCGCCCACTATTGTTGCTGTTCCTGTTGTAACTCATTCATCTGTCTGTGTAGCTTCATGTCCTTCCTTGAGTTGCTGCTTCGGCACATGCACCTCCTTCTTCATTCCATTCTCTGTATTCATGTGACCTTCATGTCGCATCGTCACCTCATAGCCTGAGTCTCCAAATTTACTTTAATTATCAGTGGATTTGCTTGATCTTGCAACTTTGTTCCACCTCTATGTTGTCAACAACCTTCCTCTTGCATTCGTTGCATTCGTTGTGTTTTTTGCATTCGCTATGATTCCTTCAGCTGATGTTCATGATGCTTCTTAGTATGATGTTGCTACTTGATGTCCTTGTCTACGAACAACTTGATGTCTTCATGTGTAGGCAATCTCATAGGCACTTGATCGACTGCACCCCCAAGCGTGCATTGAACAGTGTCTTCGTCTTTGCTCTCCTGGAAACCATTGTACCTATACTGTTGAGAGGCGGATGAACACCTGGGATACCTGGAGACATGGAAACACTCATGGCAAGCAATCTATCAGTCGAAAACCAAAATAAACATGAGAACTGACTTGCAACATACCTGGGTGCATAATCATGAAGGTTATGCAATTTCGACCGGGGAAGCGACTCTTGGTGGGAGGTTTTGGAATTGCTCTTTGCATGTAACCTCCAACTGTTAAACATAGATCCTTGAAACAAGGGATGCCTTTGCATGCTACCTTGGGAGAAGCAGTCCATGCATGCAAGTCTGGTTTGCTCAGTCCCAGAGGAAACATGTCAAATCAGTTGCACATGCAAGGGATTGCTTGATTGCTGGAGAAAAATGTGCATTTCTAGCTGGGAGCTAGGCTGACTACCCAAGAGGTTTGTGCAATTTCTGGGTAGAGCAGCTGACTGCTGCCCAAATTTGAGCAAATCCTGGGTGAATAGCCTGCTACTGGGAAAATGTTTGCAAATCCTGCTGGGAGGGTTGGCTAGCAGGATTGCGCAATACTGGAGCCCAACAAGCTTTTAGAGAGGATTGCGCAATTCCTAGAGGGAACATTGGTTTCCCTCCAAAAATGAGCACTTTTCAAGGGGAAGTTTCTTAGCCTGTCGCTAAACCAAGTCCAAATAAGTAGCCTGTGAGGGGAATGGATCAACTGTGATTGACAGACTGCCTTTGTGTGAGGAAAACACTGAAGCTTGAGTACTTGAAAAAGCAAGACAAAGTGTTGTGTAAGGCTAGTAGGGAGGCCCCAAAATACGCTAAGGAAAAATATTGGAGGGTGGTTGTAGCCACTACAACATATTACAAAAAATTAATATATGAGCTATACATTTACAAAACATAAACAGGTAACAAGATTCTTAACCATGAAGATTATTAACTTATAAACAATATCATGGGCCAATACCATGGCATATAATACCACATTTCCAAAAAATAATAACTCATTTCATGACGCTTCTTCATATGACATATTTTTATTAATCAATTTAATTAGAAGGATAAAGGAGCATAACTATTGTTTAGATAAATCTCAATGTTTGATGTGTGACTACTACTAAGAATATTCTAAAGTATTTGGTGGTATTGCCTGTATTTTTTGAAGAAAACTATGTAAATGCTTACCCATGTGATTACTACTAAGAATATTCTAAAATATTTGGAGAAAATTGTTCAAATGTAAGAAAACTGTGTAAATGTTTACCCATGTGATTACTACTAAGAATATTCTAAAATATTTGGAGAAAATTGTTTAAATGTTTACCCTATTTGACATTTATGGTGGACACTTCACCCATCATCAAGGACTAGAAAACAAGTTTATGGTGGACACTCCACCCACCATCAGGGACTAGAAAGCAAATTGATGGTACAAATAGATGGTAAGCGTGAGAGTAGACCAGACCTATAAATAATAATCGCTTGAGAGTGGATTAACCGTAACAAGGATGGAAAATATTAAATTAATTTATTAACAATCAAATGAGCTGAAAGAGATAAATTATTAAATTAAATTATCAACGTACAAAAGATGTGAAAGCTAAATAATTAACTAAATAGTTAAAATAAATTGTTAAAGAAAAATTAAATAAAATTAAAATAAAAAATAAATTAATTGAAAGGTATTTATTTATTTGTTATTATTATATTTTTCTAACCCTATCAGATAATATTTTATTATATTTTGAAATATATATATGTGAGTGTGTGTGTTTATTAATTTGTTACTATGATAGTTTGAATTTTATATAAACAAAAATAAATTCAAAAATTATTATGTGGTAAATTATCTAGATTAAATGAATTAACCTTATTTATCTATGCTTAAATACATATTAGAATGAAAGGTTAATAAGTGAAATTAATAAGAGGGTAAGGGGTCTAGATATAGATTTTTTTTTTAACTGTTTATATATATCTATATATATATATATATATATATATATGAAAAAATTGAAGAAAGGGGAACCTAAAAAATTTGAAGGGGAAGGTAGAGGGGGGCAGAGTTAAGATTTAAAGAGAGAGATGATAGGCTTCAAGGAGATAGCCATCTTCCCTATTGAAATTGTTGGAGTGCTTTTTAATTTCTAAGGCTTCCTTAATGACCGAGGATTATGAAAAGGAATGCCTACTAGGATTCAAACCTAGTCAAAGCAAATAAGGTGCTTGGTATTATAGGAGTGCTCAACAATGACAGACTTAATAAATGCATATAGGCATCAATCCATGATAGGCATCAAAATACCTACTTCATGATATATTTCACATTGCTAAATTTAAAAGTCATACAAATTAACTAAATTATAACTTTATTATTATTAATAATTAAAACAAATAGTATATATATTTTTTTGCATTAATGATATAGTTTCATGTTTGCGCAAGGTAATCTAAAGAACTCATAGGGCTTCCCGCTGTCATCAATACCCAACTCACTATTACTTCTCCTCTTTCGCCAATGATCATATTATACTGAAGTAGATTTCTAGTGTCCCGTTTTGTCAATTTAATTAATATGTCTTACTAGTAAATATTGTTACAATTTTGTTAAAAAGTGTTTTGTTAAAAGACTACACTTTTTAGGCCAATAAACCTTTCTTTTAATCAGTATACCTCTGGATTTAATCTAGACTTCTCACGTTTGTTTGACCTATGTATACAATTCTTACGTCTATTTGACCTATGTACACAAAAATTTACGCCACCCAAAAACATTTGTGCATGCAATGGATGACCTCTGTTGATACGTTGATACTGCCGACGGCAAAGTCGCAAGATATGGAATGTTGGTCACCATCATAATCAGCGGGCTGGAATGTGGAATGCAACACAGGCACAATAAGCGACCAACAACGGGGCGGAAATAGGTTCAAAAAAAATATTGCAGCTTGTTGGGCGTGGACATAGGATACAACCTCGACTGCAAAAACCAAAGGCATTTCTGAACTCAATCTCTACAATACCAAGCAATCACATTGACTATTGGTACTTCTTGTTCAATCTTATTGCCGTCTAAATAATAAATAATTTCCCATAGATTTGAAAAGAAAGTCCTTGCGAGTTGTGTGATGGGTGGAGTTGGCTTTGTTGGCAGTGGTAGTCACCTGGTTGATAGGCTCATGGCAAGAGATGACAGTGTTATTATTGTCGTTGTCGACAATTTCTTTATTGGAAGGAAGGAGAATGTTTTGCATCATTTTGGCAATCTGAGATTTGATGTTTTGGAACCCTTATTGTTGGAGGTTGATCAAATCTCCCATTCGGCTTGCCTTGCTTCCCCTGTGCATTACAAACACAATCATGTGAAGACTATCATATCCTTTACTCATCGAAATACGAAATGAATATACACTTTTTAAGAAAATTTATATAGATCTTTCTATTTTTCACAATGGAATTTGTTTCTGATAAAATTGTTATATTTTGCTCTGAATCCTTAACTCGAGATTTACAAAACTAATGTTGTGGGAACCTTGAACATGCTTGGACTTGCCATATTGGGGCATGCTTTTTGCTTAAAAGTACCAGTGAGGTTCAATGTTAATCCCATTGATCAGTTTCTTGCCGAATGTACTTTGGATGAAGGCGGTCACAATGTTTTATTTTCAATTTTTGTTCGATGTTTGCCTCGTATTGAAGACTAAAAGAATTATTGTTTTCATGGTGATATTCAGGAGTTCGCAGTTGTTATGATGAGGAGAACAACCGAAACTTTAATAATAGATTATCACAGGGGAACAAATGTTGAGGTGTGTTGTGAATATGAGTTTGACTTAATATTTGTATTAAATTTTAATATATTAAAATTTATTGAATTAATGATTTTGTGATCCATATCAAGTTTTTGAGACATGTTTTCTGTGATAATCACATCAAAATTCATTTGTCAACACATTTTGAACCAGTGGTCGATCTTATTTGATATCATGCTTTCAGGTTCAGATTAATCGAATTTTCAATACATACGATCGGCGATTATGCCTTGATGATGATCTGGTTGTAAATAACTTTTTTTCTCAGGTAAGTTACTGATTTTCTTCCCAGGCTCTCAAGACTATGCTCTCATAACTTAGTAGTTGTATGATGCATTTAATGCTGGTGTTACGTAAGTTGTGTAGTTGTAGACCATAGGATGACTCTCCTTGAAGCAAAATCTGGAGCTATAGTATCTGTTTACTAGTAATTTGATCTTTCTTTTTAGCTTAGTTTCTATTCACAAGCATCATTCTATTTGGTGTGTTTGTCGAAGGGCCTAGAGCATTTTTATTGCAAGCCATAGTCCAATCAAGGTTGGAATTTGGATTCCTCTTTACATGTCAAACAATTTTTTCTGATTAACCTTCACAAATAAAGTTTTAATTAGAAAATTTTGCTTCAATAATAATTATGTTTAAAAAATTTGCATATATGAAAAAGAACCAAATAACCTTAATACAGAAATGGCTTATTGAATCTTGACCCTTATTGTTCCTTTATAATTAATAATAATAACATATTTTATATTTTGAAATCTATTCTCTATAGTAATTTTTTTCAATAATCAAATTAACAATCAAGTCAAGGTTAAAATTAGTTGTCAAAGATTAAAAGTACTTGATTGTAAGTTTTCTTCAAATAAATTATACATGGTCAACCATGCAATAGGGCCTACTTTGGCAATCTTGTTATAATTTTAAGCTTAAAACAAATTATAAGAATGATTAGTTGATTTCAAATTAAAAATCAGTGTAACCCAGAGTAGAGAAGAAGTAAAGAAACTCTACATCATAGAATGATTTGTTGTAGAATGACTTAGGTGAAGAATGATACTAGCTAATTTCAGAGTAAAATATGCCATAACGCTGAGTAGAGACAAATAATATTTACATTATGTAATGATATGTTAGTGATCAAATGATGGTGTTGTCTTTGGAAATAAACTACAACTATTGTCTTCACCAAAAGACAGGATCACTAGATATGCATTACCTAACCATGTCATAAGAGCTAACACATCATTGTCTTAGCATTAGTACATTTGCATATAAGGAGGTAAGTCAGAGAAAGAAAACATAAAAATAGTTGTATGCTGAATGTAGGTTGGGTCACTTAGTCTATTGGATGGAACATCATAGGATAAGATTTGATCCATTTCACCGCTTGATAGGTCCAGATTTCAAATAGATCTAGGTTGGTTTAATTATTAATAATTGTAGTTATTATTATTATTTTTATCTAATTTCGCTGAGTCCCAACATTTTAAATTATTTTTATTGTTATTTTTTTATTGTTATTATTTTTATTTTTATTTATGTAATTTAACTATGTCAAATGTTTACATAACATAACATAACATTACAACATTTCTTCCATATTGGGTTAGAGATATCCTCTTGGCGCAACTAGGATTGTGTGAAGTTCCATTGAATTTGGATGCCCTTGTGATAATTCAATTCCCCAAAAAGTAGCTTCCATCCTCAACTGGTACCATAAAATTTGAACTAAAATATGATGTGATCTAAACCCCTCAAACCAACAAGTTTAGTCTTCATGATAAATTTAAATTTAAATCATCCAATGACAGCATTTTTCCTTTCAAATTCCAACTCTGAGTCCAATAAACGTTAGCAATCCTTTATTAGCTTGATAGGTACCGCAAAATAATGAATAGAACCCTAATTATCTAATAGAAATTTTTGAGAATTACATTTACCCGAAAAGTCTGTGAAATAATAATTCATTCATAGGGTAATTAAAAAGCATCTTATATGGGTCAGTAAGAAGAAGCATGGATTTAAGATCTTTTGCAAACCATCTATCCTGAATTGTTGGACATGTTTTATCTCGTGTCTGGAAAAGTTGGTATATATTCTTGTAATTATTTTATCCAGCTCATGTTCCTTCCAGTTATATTATTTGGTAAATATGATTACAACTACACATTTGTTTTACCGATTAGAATTTGTTGTTATTAATAGATCCTGTAAACTGTTCTGATCATTGTTGAAGTGTTGAGTTCTCTGATAATGACAGTTCCATTGTAATTTTTTAATGATTATGAAATGTCCTTTTGTTTTTGATCTAGTTATTATAATGAGAATGAGCATAGACATGAGTTATGATTGTGAAGGCATTATAAAGGCATCTATTGCAGTTTGATTAATTTATAGTCTTTTGTTTGACAAAACGGAAAGAGATATTATCAAAGGTGGAACAACAGCTGAAGAAAACTGAAGCAGCTCAGAGACGTGAGATGCAATTAGAGAAAGATGCAAACGCAGCTCAGGTATCCATAGCTATGTAGGTTATGATCCTGGGATTTTGTATTGAATGTGTTTTGCAGAGGAAATTTATTTGAAGAATTGAATGTAATTTAAGTTCTTATGTGGTTTTGTGTCTCAGGCTGAGGCCATCAACAAGATTATGGGTAAGGACTCTTCAAAAAAACGAGCAGACAAGCTACAAAACAAAGAGATGCAATGGCACAGGTGATTTGCAGTTCTGAAGCATTGGAGGGTTGTGTCGGTTGTTCGATATATATATATATATATATATATATATATATATTTATATTGAGTATTAAGTCACAATCTATGACTTCTAAGGAAGGCTGCTAGTCAGCTTCAAATGGTGTGAGATGGGTTATAGGACCATCCGGCATAGTTGTTACATTTTTTGAGAATCCGGGATTGCAAGCATATATAATGAATCCATGTAAGTTAGGTTTTTATTCATTTATGAGAATTTTATAGTGTTGGTCATTATGTTCGGCTATCATTTTATTAGTAATTGACATCACTTAGTTTTTGAACGGAGTAGTCTACGGAGGCTGTAGAATGGCCCCTTTTCCAGCACCGGCCGAAAAATCGTCCGGCTCCGGCGATCGGTAAACTCTCCACCCTCCACCACCATCTCCCCGCTCCGCCACCACCTTTCTCCGCCACCCTCCCTGACCGCCCTGACATTCCCTGACATCCCTGACCGATCGGGGAGTAATTCCTGCGGTGAGTAATGAGCTGGAATTCGGAGAATTCATGCGGGGAGTAATTCCCTCCATTCTAAATTTCCACCCGCGCCCATTCAAGCTCTGATGCTCTGCGCTTCCGCCTCTGCGAACTCACCCGCGCCCATTCAAGCTCTGATGCTCTGCGCACACCCCTCATTCTTTGGTACCATCCATGTCGTGGGAAGCAATGAAGACTGCGAAGCTTCTGGGTCTGTTTCTCATTCTCCTACTCCATTCTGCTGCAATGGCTGCTACGCCCAGGATGCCAGTGAGTGTGCCCTTTGGCAACAATTATGTCGCAAGTTGGGGCGCAGACCACATCAAAGAATTCCATGGTGGTCGAAAGGTCGAACTTCTCCTCAACAAACAGTATGGTAAGTTATTATCCATTCCATTTCTTTCTGCATATTTGGGGATCGTTTTGTTTTTTATCAGTAGCTGGGTATAACAAATTCAGATGAAATATGGGGTTGGCAGGTGCGGGGTTCGAATCCAAGGGAACATATCTATTTGGGCACTTCAGCATGCAGATCAAGCTGGTCCCTGGTGATTCAGCTGGCACTGTCACGGCCTACTACGTGAGTAGATTCATAATAAGCGTTATGGTTTTCTTTTAAATGTGTTGTTATTTAATTACTTTGTGTGTGTTTGTTTATTTTGGGGTGAACAGCTTTCTTCTCAGACTGCAGAGCACGATGAAATGGACTTCGAATTCTTGGGCAACAGGTCCGGGCAACCATACATTCTTCAGACCAATGTATTCACTGGAGGCAAGGGTGAGAGAGAGCACCGCATATATCTCTGGTTCGATCCCACCAAAGATTACCATTCCTACGCAGTGCTCTGGAACATGTACCAGATCGTGTAAGCCCCATACTCGAACCCGGGACATTCTCGCTATTTCTTATTTCACAGAGGCAAAATCAAATGTATTAAATTTTAAAATGCACCTGGTTCTTGTTAATATTGATTGGTGTGATGGGTTTTTGTGCAGGTTTTTTGTTGACTCGGTACCAATCCGAGTGTTCAAGAACTGCAAGGACCTGAGGGTGAGGTGCCCATTCAACCAACCGATGAAGCTGTATTCGAGCCTGTGGAATGCAGATGACTGGGCCACCCGAGGGGGTCTGAAGAAAAACGATTGGAGCAAGGCGCCCTTCCTCGCCTCCTACGAGCAATTCCACGTGGATGCCTGCGAGGCTTCTGCCCCACAATTGGCCTGCGCTACGCAAGGGCGGCGGTGGTGGGATCAGGAAGAGTTCAGAGACCTGGACGGACGACAATGGCGGTACTTGAAATGGGTGAGGAAGCACTACACCATCTACAATTACTACACCGATATTTCCAGAAATGAAAATGCCTCTAGAATGTGTTCGCGACCGCGATAACGAATAGAGCTCATTCATTGGTAATAATGAACGAGCTCTATTCGTTATCGCAGTCGTGAACACATTTTGGAGGCATTTTCGCGTTTCTGGAAATATCGGTGCTGTAATTGTAGATGGTGTAGTGCTTCCTCACCCATTTCAAGTACCGCCATTGCCGTCTGTCCAAGTCTCTGAACTCTTCCTGATCCCACCACCGCCGCCCTTGTGTAGCGCAGGCCGATTGCGGAGCAGAAGCCTCGCAGGCATCCACGTGGAATTGCTCGTAGGAGGCGAGGAAGGGCGCCTTGCTCCAATTGGTTTTCTCCAGACCCCCTCGGGTGGCCCAGTCATCTGCATTCCACAGGCTCGAATACAGCTTCATCGGTTGGTTGAATGGGTACCTCACCCCCAGGTCCTTGTAGTTCTTGAACACTCGGATTGGTACCGAGTCAACAGAAAACCTGCACAAAAACCCATCACACCAATCAATATTAACAAGAACCAGGTGCATTTTAAAATTTAATACATTTGCTTTTGCCTCTGTGAAATAAGAAATAGCGAGAATGTCCCGGGTTCGAGTATGGGGCTTACACGATCTGGTACATGTTCCAGAGCACTGCGTAGGAATGGTAATCTTTGGTGGGATCGAACCAGAGATATATGCGGTGCTCTCTCTCACCCTTGCCTCCAGTGAATACATTGGTCTGAAGAATGTATGGTTGCCCGGACCTGTTGCCCAAGAATTCGAAGTCTATTTCATCGTGCTCTGCAGTCTGAGAAGAAAGCTATTCGCCCCAAAATAAACAAACACACACAAAGTAATTAAATAACAACACATTTAAAAGAAAACCATAATGCTTATTATGAATCTACTCACGTAGTAGGCCGTGACAGTGCCAGCTGAATCACCAGGGACCAGCTTGATCTGCATGCTGAAGTGCCCAAATAGATATGTTCCCTTGGATTCGAACCCCGCACCTGCCAACCCCATATTTCATCTGAATTTGTTATACCCAGCTACTGATAAAAAACAAAACGATCCCCAAATATGCAGAAAGAAATGGAATGGATAGTAACTTACCATATTGTTTGTTGAGGAGAAGTTCGACCTTTCGACCACCATGGAATTCTTTGATGTGGTATGCGCCCCAACTTGCGACATAATTGTTGCCAAAGGGCACACTCACTGGCGTCCTGGGCGTAGCAGCCATTGCAACAGAATGGAGTAGGAGAATGAGAAACAGACCCAGAAGCTTCACAGTCTTCATTGCTTCCCACGACATGGATGGTACCAAAGAATGAGGGGTGCGCGCAGATCATTAGAGCTTGAATGGGCGCGGGTGAGTTCGCAGAGGCGGAAGCGCAGAACATCAGAGCTTGAATGGGTGCTGGTGGAAATTTCAAATGGAGGGAATTACTCCCCGCATGAATTCTCCGAATTCCAGCTCATTACTCGCCGCAGGAATTACTCCCCGATCGATCAGGGATGTCAGGCGATCGGTCAGGGATGTCAGGGAATGTCAGGGCGGTCAGGGAGGGTGGCGGAGAAAGGTGGTGGCGGAGCGGGGAGATGGTGGTGGAGGGTGGAGAGTTTACCGATCGCCGGAGCCGGACGATTTTCCGGCCGGTGCCGGAAAAGGGGCCATTCTACAGCCTCCATAGACTACTCCGTTTTTGAACTAATCACATGGATTTAACATTTATTTTTCCATCATTTATTGTCATTGTAGGTATCCTCCGCCTCTTGAGAAATGTGCTGGGCCAGAGAAATGTGCTGGGCCATTTTGTAAGGGAGGCTGAGGAATTGGCAGGACTATTAAAAAAGTGGTTGAAATTTAATTAAAAAAGTTCATTTCTAGTAGAAATAATGTTTGAACTTTATTTTTATAATAAAAATAAATTCAACACTATTAAAAACATCTAAAACACTAAAATTTTTAAAACTTAACGACTAATCTCTTTTTATACCATCTTCTATGCTATACATACTGTGTAACTTACTGTCTCCTCCCAGCAGTAATGCAGAATTTATTGTTATGTTTTCTCTGTACTCTCAAGCGTACAGATGGACAACAGTTGTTCAGATATTACTTTTCTAAAGTTGGAACATGTTTTGGCAGATTTAGCATTATTGTTTTTGATATATATGTTCCTTAGTCATTCAAGATCTAGGGAATTGAGGGGAATGTGTAGTTAATCTATCATGTCGTCCAAGTTTCACAAACATGTACTTCTTAAATATATACTGGGAGTTTAATTTGGGACTATTGTTTCACAAACATGTATAATCTTAAATATATACTGATAGTTGAATTAGGGACTATTGTATTTAATGTATTTTTTTAATTTAGAGAGAAATCAATATACAAGCAAGATTAAAGCATCAAGATGTTAGTTGTGGGAATTTATCAACGAGAGGGAAAATATGAAGGAGGTGGATTATTTTCCAAATGAAATTTCTTCAGTTGCTACCTTTTTTTCTTTAATGTTTGCTATGCGGTTCATTTCCTGCTATAAAATATGCAAATTTTCTAACCAATGCTACAAGGAATTCACTGATGTCCTCGTACTTGAATAGCTTGTAAATCTCTTTCTATATATCTTCTTATATATTGCATCTTGAATAGTTTGTAAATCTATTTCTATATATCTTCTTATATATCTTGATAAGAACATTTGCAATATATAAGAAGATATATAGAAAGAGATTTACAAGCTATTCAAGTACGAGGACATCAGTAAATTCCTTACAGCATTGGTAAGAACATTTGCATGTTTTATAGAAGAAAATGAACAACATAACACACATTAAAACAAAAAAATAAATAACAATTGAAGAATTTCATTTGCAAAATAAGCCACCTCCTCCATATTTTCCGTATTGTTGATAAATTCCAACCACTAAAATCTTGATGCTTTAATCGCCGATCTTTCTGGTATATATGATACTTTAGATATAATAGTCCTAAACTAAACTCCCAGTATATATTTAAAATGATACATGTTTGCGACATGTTTGCAAAACCTTGGACATGATCATACATTAACTACACGTTCCCCTCAATCCCTTAGATCTTGAATGGCTAAGGAACATATATATCAAAAACACTAATGCTAAATTTGCCAAAACATGTTCCAACTTTAGAAAAGTAATATCTGAACAACTGCTGTCCATCTGTGCTTGAGAGTACAGAGAAAACATAACAATAAATTCTGCATTACTGACGGGAGGAGACAGTGTAAAAGTAAGTTACACGGTATGTATTGTATGGAAAATGGTATAGAAAGAGATTAGTTCTTAAATTTTAAAAATTTAGATGTTTTAGATGGCGTTGAATTTATTTATATTATAAAAACATAATTCAAATTATCTCTATAAAAAAATTGACTTTTTTAACCCAAATTTCAACGTCCGGCCAATTCTCCCTCTGCCTCCGTTACAAAATGGCCCAGCACATTTTTCCCAAGACAATAAATGATGGAAAAATAAATGTTAAATCCATGTGAGTAGTTCAAAACTAAATGATTGCTATCAATTACTAATAGAATGATAGCCGAACATAATGACCAACACTATAAAATTCTCATATATGAATAAAAACCTATCTTGCATGGGTTCATTGAATATGCTTGCAATCCCGGATTCTCAAAAAATGTAACAACTATGCCGGATGGTCCCATAACCCGTCTCACACCATTTGAAGCAAAGAATGTGAATTAATACTAAAATAAAAAAAGAAAAGAACAACCGACACAACCCTCCAATACTTCAGAACTGCAAATCACCTGTGCCATTGCATCTCTTTGTTTTTGTAGCTTGTCTGCTCGTTTCTTTTTTGAAAAGTCCTTACCCAGAATCATTTTGATGGCCTCAGCCTGAGAGACAACACCACATAAGAACTTAAATTACATTCAATTCTTTAAATAAATTTCCTCTGCAAAACAAATTCAATACAAAATCTCAGGATCATAACCTACATAGCTATGCATACCTGAGCTGCATTTGCAGCTTTCTTTAATTTCATCTTACGTCTCTGAGCTGCTTCAGTTTTCATCAGCTGTTGTTCCACCTCTGATAATATTTCTTTCCATTCTGTCAAACAAAAGACTATAAATTAATCAAACTGCAATAGATGCCTTTACAATGCCTTCACAATCATAACTCATGTCTATGCTCATTCTCATAATAATAACTTGATCAAGAACAAAAGAACATTTCATAATCATTAAAAAATTACAATGGATCTGTCATTATCAGAGAACTCAACACTTTAACAATGATCAGAACAGTTTACAAAATCTATTAATAATAACAAATTCTAATCGGTAAAAACAAATGTGTAGTTGTAATCACATTTACCAAATAACATAACTGGAAGGCACATGAGTTGGAGAAAATAATTACAAGAATATATGTCAACTTTTCCAGACACAGGAGATAAAACATGTCCGTCAATTCTGGATAGATGGTTTGCAAAAGATGTTAAGTTCATGCTTCTTCTTACTGACCCATATAAGATGCTTTTTAATTACCCTCTGAATGACTTATTACTTCACAGACTTTTCAGGTAAATGTAATTCTCAAAGATTTCAAGTAGAACAAGAGGGGACAAGCTGCCCTATGTTGTTGTTTGAAGTTGTATCTGGCACAACTAGCAGATTGATTACGCAGTTTCAGTAGCAGAGGCCGTTTAAGATCCCAATGTTGCCGCCAATTAAACCAATGGAAGCATAATAGTAGAGTAAGTGCTCCTCTATAAGCGGGTATAATTTTGCACCCTGTTCAAAATCTGATTTGAACTTTTCCAAATCTGAAATATCTCCCAGAATCTTCAAGGTGCTTGATCTTGGTCCAATCCCAGTTGTTTCATATCCTGATCCCACGCTTGTTTACCGGGGCGAACCATCACCAGTAGTTTCATTTACTACCTTTTTTTTGCTTTAATGTTTGTTATGCGATTCATTTCTTTCTAAAAAGCAAATGTTCTTACCAATGCTGCAAAAAAATTACTAATGTCCTCGTACTTGCATAGTGTTGGGGATTTTTCTGTGTCAAAATCCCAAAAACAAAATCACAGAACACAGAGACAATGCTCTGTTTCAAACACAGTATCTTTAACACAGCGGAAACTTAAAAAAATTATTTGCAGACAGAGATTTCACACACAACACAAATTTCTATTCATTAAAAAAAACTGTTGTTACAAACTATGGTTCTTCCTCTCTCACAGAGGGATTTACAAAAAAGACAAAAGACTCAGAATGCTGTGTCTGCTGTATATTCTATTTTTCTGCTGCTCCCTTTCTTTTTCATTCACGCGCTGCTGCGTTTTATATTTTCACTTCTTTGCACTGCTGTGCATTACAACACAATTTACACTGCTGTGTATTACAATTCTATTCTGAGCGCTGTTGCGTCTCCCCTCTTCTCTCACATTAACTAAAAAAACATTACATACAACATATATATATATATATGACAACAAAAGGAACTTACTTCACGTTTTCACTTGCCATGCTTCCGTAAAAGAAATAATGAAAATTAAATGATTTTACCGGCTTTTACTTGTGCCCATACTCCCGCTGAAACAAAATTAAAAACTTCACAAAAACTTACCAACCCACAGTAAATTCCATTTACTGTTTTACTGACATTTACTGGCGGTCAATAAATGTAACTTTCACTTCACGTAAAATTTATTTACTGCTGGCCTGTACTTCAACCATTGACTTCATTTAAATCGCATCACAGAATCTCTTTTGGCGGAACACAAAAATGGAGCACACACATATGGTGCGATCTGCGATATGCGATCGGATCGCATCGCACCATCGCAATCGCCAGAAATCAAGTGAACAATGCGGAGGAACCAAGCACACATCCGATATGCGATCCGCGATCTCATCGCATCGCAAAGGTAAAAGAATAGTTTATTGCAGTTGAAATTATATTTCAACACTCCCCTTTAATTTCAACTGCTGGGTTATCAATCATACCCAGACGATTCCTTAAAAATTCAAAGCTTTTCTGGTCCAATGGCTTTGTTAGAATGTCTGCAACCTGTTCCTGAGTCCTGCAATGTTGCAAAACGATTTCTCCATTGTTCACCAATTCTCTGATGTAATGGAACCTTGTATCAATGTGTTTCGTTCGTTTGTGAAACACGGAATTCTTGGACAATGCAATAGCTGAGCTATTGTCACAAAAAATAACTGTTGCTTTTGCCTGCTCTTGGCCTAAGCTCCTCAACATTCTTCTCATCCACATTGCTTGACATGCTGCTGCTGTAGCTGCCACGTATTCTGCCTCTGCTGTAGACAATGCTACAATGGACTGCTTCTTAGAAGCCCATGAAATGGCTCCTAAACCCATGTGAAAAATGTAACCGGATGTGCTTTTCCGATCATCCACACTTCCAGCCCAATCGCTATCGGTGTAGCCAACTAAATCTGAGCTTTTTGAAAAAGTATAGAAAATGCCAAATCTTTTTGTACCTTTGACATACCTCAGAATTCTTTTTGTTGCCTGCCAATGTGCCTCTTTTGGCCTCTCCATAAATCTGGAAATCAAACTAACAACAAACATTATGTCAGGCCTAGTTGCAGTTAAATACATAAGGCTGCCAACTATGCTCTTGTATAAGCTAGGATCAAAATCCTTGCTGCTGTCCTCCTTGCTGAGTTTTAATCCCATTACTGTGGGAGTGATTGCTGCTTTGCATTCTTGCATATTAAATCTGCTCAATACATCATTTACATATCTTGCTTGAGAGATAAAAATTCCATTTTCATTTTGATCTACTTCTATTCCTAAGAAGTATCTCAGCAAACCCATGTCAGTCATCTCAAATTCTTCTTTCATGATTGATTTGAAGTTTTCAATGAGGTAGTCATCATTACTTGTAAAAATCACATCATCAACATACAAGACAACAATTAAAATATTGCCACCCTTTTCTTTGATGTAGACTGTGGGTTTTCCCTCACATTTGTCGAATCCATTTTCCAGTAGATAGGAATCTATCCTACTGTACCACGCTCTTGGCGCTTGCTTCAGCCCATAAAGAGCTTTCTTCAATCTGCACACTTTGTGCTCTTGGCCTTTCTTTTCATAGCCTAGAGGTTGTTCAATGTAAACCTCCTCCTTTAACACTCCATTTAGGAATGTCGACTTCACATCCATTTGGTAAAATTTCCATTTGTTTTGTGCTGCTATGGACATCACTGCTCTCACGGTTTCCATTCTTGCAACCGGTGCGAAAGTTTCCTCATAATCTCTCCCATATTGTTGCTTGTATCCCTTGACAACAAGTCTTGCCTTGTGTCTTTCAATTTTGCCTTCAGCATTGCACTTGGTCTTATAGACCCATTTCACTCCAATGACTTCTTTGCCTTTTGGTAGCTCAACCAAATCCCATGTCTTGTTTTTTTCTATGGCATTCATCTCCTCATCCATAGCTTCTATCCATTTCCTATCTTTAATAGCATCTTTGAAATGAATAGGATCATCAACATGACAATACAAGGCAAATAAGGAATTTATTCCTTCATTATAAATGTCACTCAAGTTTCTGAACTTCTTACCTCTTTCACTTGGTGTGCAAGTGCTTGAAGATGCACTTGAATTTCCTCCTTGTGGTGTGCTTGGAGAAGCACTCTCATTTCTTCTCAAGGGTGTTCCTTGTTGTCCTTGTGTTGGCGTTGCTGTTTGGGGGTGTATTTCTACCATTTCCTCATCATCTTCATCATGAGACAAAAAGTTTTTAACATTAACTGTTTTCTCTATGCTTCCATCCCAAGCTTCCTCCTCAATAAACTGAACATCTCTTCTCACAAAGAACTTCTTGGTGGATGGGATATACAACCTGTAATCTTTGGATTCCTCACTGTATCCAATGAAGATACATTTCTCCCCTTTGCTGTCCAACTTCTTCCTTAGAAGATCTGGAATGTGTGCATAGGCCACACATCCAAAAATTTTCATGTGGGTGACTCCTTGCTTTCTCCCACTCCATGCCTCTTCTGGCACTTTTTTCATCACAGCTTTTGTAGGACACCTATTCAAGATATATACTGCACAATTTACGGCTTCAGCCCAATAATCATTTGGAAAATGATTTGCCTTCAACATGCTCCTTGCCATATCCATAATGGTCCTGTTTTTCCTTTCAGCAACTCCATTTTGCTGCGGGGTGTACCTTGCTGTAAACTGCTTATGTATTCCATTTTCTCTGCAAAAACATAAAAATTCTTTGGAGATATACTCACCTCCTCTGTCTGTTCTCAAAACTTTAATACGCAGCCCACTTTGATTTTCCACAAGTGCTTTGAAATTTCATAATTTTTCAAACACTTCACTTTTATTCTTCAAGAAATAAACCCAAGTTTTTCTTGTAAAATCATCAATGAATGTTAGAAAATATTGGCTGCCTGCTAAAGATGGGGTTTGCATTGGTCCACATAAATCTGAGTGGACAATCTCTAAGGGTGCTTTTGCCCTTATGCTTTTCCCTAATGGAAAACTTTCTCTATGTTGTTTTCCCAATATGCAGCGTTCACAAAGGCTGTCCGATTTCTCTATCAATGGTAATCCTCTTACCATCCCTTTTCTGCTCAACAAGTTAAGACCTCCAAAGTTGAGATGTCCAAATCTCAAGTGCCACAACCAATTTTCATCCTTTGGCACACTTTGGAGAGCCTCTTGGGTAACTGCTGCCATTGCATCTTTGTTTTTCAAATCTGCCCTTATTCTGAGAGGGAACATTCTGTTCCTCGTCATCTTCACTTCAGCAATGCATCGCTTGCTGGGTGGAATATCCATGATGGTGCATACATCATTCTCAAAGAAAACATTGTAACCTTTTTGGACAAGCTGTCCAATACTCAAGAGGTTACATCTCATTCCAGGAACATAATAGACATCTGCTATGGTTTTCCTTTCACCTTGTTTTGTAAATATTTTAAATTTTCCTTTACCCATAACAGAAATTTTGCTATCAGTCCCCAATGTGACTTGTGACTTCACACTTTGATCTAAAGCAGAAAACAGGGCTATGTTTCCTGTCATATGGTTGCTGCAACCGGAGTCTAGAAACCATATATCTTCACTATTTGTTTCAGCCATGTTACAAGCTAATAATACATTATCTTGGCTGACATTTTCTCTAGTAATATTTGCACTAGAGATATTACTCACATCATGCTGCTTCTTTCTACATTCACTGGCATAATGCCCATATTTTTTACAATAATAACATTGGACATTGGGTTTGTCATACCTTTGTCCTTGAGCATGATGTTGTCCTCCTTGTTGACTGCTGCCTTGACCTTGGTTCTGATTTGGATTGCTGTCTCTTCCTTGAGCATTTGCAGGAATGTTCCTTCCACCTCTGTTCTGGCTTCTGCCTCTTCTTCTCTTGTTTCCTCTGCCTTGACCTCTTCCTCTTCCAAAGGACATCTGGGTCTTGAAGGCTTGCTCTAGAGATGAGTTTTCATTTCTACTCAACCTCTGTTCATGTGTGATCAGTGATGCATGAAGCTCATCAACTGAAAAGTTTGAGAGATCCTTTGTCTCTTCTATGGTAGTGACAATCACATGAAACCTTGAGGGTAGGCACCTCAATAGTTTCTCCACAATCCTCCTTTCTTCAAGTATCTCTCCATGAGATCTTATTTGTGTGACCAGGCCAATTACTTGAGTGAAGAATGAGTCAATATTGTCTGACTCCTTCATGCACAGGTTCTCAAAATCTTTCCTTAGCAACTGTAGCTTTGCTGTCTTCACTCTCTCCATTCCTTGATAGGCTTTTTTAAGAGTTTTCCATACTTCTTTGGATGTTTTAGTTGCTGCTAACCTTGGAAACACGCTTCCATGCACTGCCTGATACAAGAAGAAGAGGGCTTTTGAGTCCTTCTTGCAGCTCTTTAACAGATCCTTCTCTCCCTGAGTTAATGCATTAAAACTCATTTTCATCTGCTGGTTGTTCAAAACCATCTTCAACTATTTCCCATAAGTCTTGGGAAGCAAACAAGGCTTTCATTGTTATTGCCCAATAGTCATAGTTTTTACCATCAAATAATGGGAGCTGCATACCCATCCTATTGCTGGTGCTGGTGCCAGCCATTTTTGCGCTCTTAAATATGCTTCAAATACTTCACTGTGTATTTAAAATAATAGACTGTCTTCAACAACAACACACAAAAAAAACTTGAGAAATAGCTTGGATTCTTTTGCCTGAGTCTTCACACTGCTAGAGAAGTTGCTGCAATAAGAATCCTTCCTTCAGCTTCTTTAAACCCTTCAAAGAGCCTGGATTAGCTCCGATACCACTGTTGGGGATTTTTCTGTGTCAAAATCCCAAAAACAAAATCACAGAACACAGAGACAATGCTCTGTTTCAAACACAGGATCTTTAAAACAGCGGAAACTTAAAAAAATTATTTGTAGACAGAGATTTCACACACACCACAAATTTCTATTCATTAAAAAAAACTGTTGTTACAAACTATGGTTCTTCCTCTCTCACAGAGGGATTTACAAAAAAGACAAAAGACTCAGACTGCTGTGTCTGCTGTATATTCTATTTTGCTGCTGCTCCCTTTCTTTTTCATTCACGCGCTGCTCCGTTTTATATTTTCACTTCTTCGCACTGCTGTGCATTACAACACAATTTACACTGCTATGTATTACAATCTATTCTGAGCGCTGCTGCGTCTCCCCTCTTCTCTCACATTAACTAAAAAAAACATTACATACATACATACATACATACATACATACATACATATATATATATATATATATATATATATGACAACAAAAGGAACTTACTTCACGTTTTCACTTGCCATGCTTCCGTAAAAGAAATAATGAAAATTAAATGATTTTACCGGCTTTTACTTGTGCCCATACTCCCGCTGAAACAAATTAAAAACTTCACCAAAACTTACCAACCCACAGTAAATTTCATTTACTATTTTACTGACATTTACTGGCGATCAATAAATGTAACTTTCACTTCACGTAAAATTTATTTACTGCTGGCCTGTACTTCAACCATTGACTTCATTTAAATTGCATCGCAAAATCTCTTTTGGCAGAACACAAAAATGGAGCACACACATATGGTGCGATCTGCGATATGCGATCGGATCGCATCGCACCATCGCAATCGCCAGAAATCAAGTGAACAAAGCGGAGGAACCAAGCACACATCCGATATGCGATCTGCGATCTCATCGCATCGCAAAGGTAAAAGAATAGTTTATTGCAGTTGAAATTATATTTCAACACATAGCTTGTAAATCTTTTTCTATATATCTTCTTATATTTTCTTTGAATAGCTTTCAATTGCAGGGTGGTTTGACCGTTGTGATTTTAGTAAATAATTTATTTTATTTTATAAATTTGTTAAATTTGTACTTACATTTATTTTTCTATTGTTCTATTTATCATTATATTGAAATTTAAAATTGTTTTTTTTGTTATTTAATAGTGTATGTTGAATATTTATTGTGTAATGAATGTACTTTGTAATGGATGCATATAATTATTTGCATAATTTTTATTTTATTTTTAAATGTTATAAGGTTTACATTTGTGGAAGACTATATTTAATTTATATATTTTGTTTTAATTTTGAGGAAGTATTTTCTAGCTCATTTGAATTAAAAAATACAGTGCTTATTGTTCTCTCTGGTTTGAGTAATGATACAGATCTGAGTTTCTTGAGGTCGAATCTAGTGACAAAATAGTCTACGAACTCCAGTGGTATTCTTTCCAACTCTAAGATCTATACAACTAAAATATCATTTTTTACAATATCTATATAAAATTTAAATTTTTCAATATATATGGCATATGACATACATATCTACAAATGAGTTCATCATATCATTTTTCCAATTTAAAAAACCTAGACCTATCTTTACCCCTTTTGGGGCCATTGCTACTATATCTCTTTTCTCACTCATAGTAGATGGCGGCAATATGGTTGATATAGTACTAAGTTGTGCTTTATTTTGTCACAAATGGCAGGGAGCTTTTGATATCTCCAATGGCGCACATATAAAGAATTGCTCTTCTAGTGGCTTAGTCTATTCATAACACTTTGTTTCTAGTGAGTGTCCTTTTGATATCTCCAATGGCGCACATATAAAGAATTTCTCTTCTAGTGGCTTAGTCTATTCATAGCACTTTGTTTCTAGTGAGTGTCCCTGCTTTGTTTCTAGTGGCATAGTCTATTGATAGCACTTTGTTTCTAGTGGTGCAATCTCTTCATGGTTCTGCTTAATTTATTCATAGCACTTTGTTTCTAGTGAGTGTCCCTGCTTTGTTTCTAGTGGCGTAGTCTATTCATAGCACTTTTTTTCTAGTGGTGCAATAGTTGTTGCAACATTGGCATTGTGGTTTTCATAACTAATCTCTTGGCTTCTCATACTATACATGTAAAACTGTTTAGATACTAATATAAATTTTTTATATTGGCTTAAGAAAACATATCAACAAACCTAAATCCATTTTAACTTCAGATCTATCAAAATATAGAGAGCTTAAATATACAACCCTATTTTTTAAATACAAATAAAAAACTTAATTATAAAAATTAAAAACATATTATATAGATATACTCATTATAAACTAAATATTATTTATTAATACTTTAATATTACAACATTACTTTAACATAATTTTAAGTTGGGAATAAATATTAATAATTTACTATTATAGTAATTAACCAAAAAAAACTAAAATAAAAATTATATTAAACTAAATTTTATAAAAAATAAAATAATATATTTTTAAAATTATTTAAATAAAATATTAAAATATTTATCTGAATATTGCTGCTGACAATATCACAAAATGAGGGAATGAAAGCTTGGATGAAACTTTTCCAATACATTTTAATCCTGTCGGCATTCCTCTCACTGCAGAATAGGCATGGATGCTGTGAGAATTCTTCCTTACAACACTCTCGAAAATCAAGGTGAAAGTTGCTTCCGGATGCACGTCCCTCATTTTAAATCAGAAATCCTCAGCTGTAAATATGCAGATATCATAATTTAGCTAATAATTAATTTTATATTTTAATAAATTTTAAGCTTTTTCATCTTTCAGCTGCGTTCTTAAATTCATCAGTGATCTCACAAAATACCAAAAGTGATTTAATTACTATTCGATTAATTAAGCTAACTTTTCTATTTCCTATGTACAATTTTAATGTTTTAAAAAAAAACACTCAAGCTAATTAAGCTAAGTTAAACATTTAATGTGTAGGTTAGACAGTTTGAATTTATAATTCTAAAAAAGTTTAAATTCATTTTAATAAGTGACCTCACAAAACAAATGTTTAAAAAAAAATAAACACTTAATGTGTAGGTTAGAGAGTTTTAATTTATAATTCTAAAAAAAAAATCAAAAAGAGGTTTGTATATCAAGACATTTGATCTCTCTAGGAGTTTGGTAGATCTGGAGTAAGATGGATTTATCCTAGTTATCAGTAATGACCTTAGTGGTTTATAAAGAGACATGTTTTCAGTCATATCAATCATACCACAAGACGCAGTTTTAGAACATACTCTAGACCCAAACTAAAATGTTTACATTACAACGTAACGTCAACTAAAATTACTCCAAATATTTTAGTCATAACATTTTATATTTTTCAATTACTTTATATAACAGAAACATAGTATTTTTAACCATATATAATACATAAACATAATATTTTTAACCAAACATAATACACCATAATTTAATTAACATAAGCATTGAAATAAAATATTTAACCATATATAATATAAAATAGTTACTGAATATAAATATCATTCAAATGATGTTTTATTTATATATTAAAATGTATTTTTAATTATTTATATATTAAAATAAATTTCAATTTTACCTAATTCTACATATTAAAATAATTTTTTTTTATATCCACATCATTTTTTTTTAATTTTTTTTTTTTTTGTAAACTAGTGCGGGACCTTTACATTTTCTGGATTTTTTTATTACATCAATCACCTGCGTGCAGGACTCGAACCTGGGTGGGGGGAGTGACAGCCTCCGCCCCTACCATTACACCATGCACATCATATGCCACTCATTTTTTTAATTATTATTAATATTTTTTAATTTCATATTTTTCATTCTATTAAAAATTTCATATATATATATATATATATTAATGGTTTCTTTTCTAGGAGTATTTATTTATTTTATTAAAGTGAATATTAAAATGTTTTTTTTTTCATTTTCTTTTTATATATAATTTTGAAAAATAAATTAATTAATATGGAAATTTAAATAATTTATTTTTTTATATATTGTGATATTTTACTACATCTAGTTTATTTTGACATTGCCCAATTTTATTTTCATTGTTAAAGAGTTTGCATCTCAAGCGATTTGATCCCTCTTGATCTCTCTCTGAGGTTGGAGTTAAGATGGATCTAAGCTATCTCAAGAGATTTGATTCCTATGTGAGCTTGATGGATCTACACTCCTATAATATATATGAAGGTTGACATTGACACATTTTATTTATAATTCACTTTATCCACAATAAAATGTTAAAACAAACCTCCTCAATTTTTTTTTTTCTTTATGCATAAGTTTAATTATTTTTATTATTATTATTTTCTAAAATATTACTTGTCAAATCCATATTAAGCATTGAAAGAATTACAAATCTCTCTTATATATTGTATTAGAAACAACTATTAATGGAATAAGAATTTTCTCTTTCTATATGTTTCATGTTAAAATATTTTTCTCAACCTATGTATTAACACACACATATATAAATTGAATGTACAATAAATTACAGATAATGTAACATCAATATACTATTTTCTGTCATCTCTATATTAAGTAGTGAAGAAACTACATTTCTTTTTCCACCTAAAAACTAAATAAAAGCTTTTAACTCATTTCCATATTAAGTAGTGAAGAAATATCTAACTAAAAACTAAATTAAATTGTTTTTATCCATATCCATATTAATTAATGAATAACTAACCAGGGGAACGACAGTGCTGTGACCGCTGTAGTGATTCAGACTTGGCACGGCCAACCATAGCGATGAGAGCCTTGCGAATGTTTTCGCCAGTGGGCTTCATATTACCCGAATCGATGAGGAGATGAATGTTCTCTTCGTCTCAATCAATCAGCAAGTCTCGCGTCCTCAGTGCGTCTTGAACGCATCCGTGGGATAATCGCAACCCACCAGCACAGCGTACTTGTTGGGCATGGTGTGTATTTCTCTCACAACTCTTTCTCTGAAAAACAAAAGAGAAAAGCATTCGATCCGCATCTTCAGAGAGAGAGAGCTGTTTGCTAGCAAAAGGGTACCCTGAGTAGATTATATTGAAAAGAATGGAATGTGTAATCTTCCATAAAAATCCGTTACAAATCAAGAAACAATACTGAGCTTCATGTTGGAAATTCGTCGTTTCGGTTTCCAACTATTGGTTTCCATTCTGGTGGGTATCATTAGGCGTTTTTTAACTGGGCAAGAATTTTATCTAAATGGCAAAAGATTTCCTGGAATCTTGTGAGAAATGATTGCATTGTGTGATCCCTTGTTTGTTACTGGTGTTTATTAACAATATATGAACCATTCTATGAAATCTCATATACATTTCATTTTAAATTTAATAACATATTAACTTATGCTAATAAGGGTTCAAAATAAGCACTATTCATTACTTAAAGGCAACCCTTTTCATGTTCTCTCTCTCACATGCTCCGGCACACACACATATATATAAAGTAGATTTTCAATCAGAAACAACTTTATCACTTTATATTATATTCCTAAGATTTTTTCGTCCTATTTTGACCACATAATTTTTGGAAATACATTGTGATACTAAGAGCGGGGGGAGGGGAACCATTAACACAATGCATGAACACAAAGATTGAAGTAAAAACCCTATCTTAGAGAAAAACACTCAATGTGTTTTTAACAATGTTCAATTTATTACAATGTTATAGGCAACTCTTGTGAAGACACCAATCCTCTATAAGCATCAACTTATAATATTGCAGGCTCCAAACTGTTAAGAAAATGAGGACACCAATCCTTTATAAGAACCAAATTATTGTTGTTTAGGCTCCAACCTGTCAAATAGATAACACCAATCTTCTATAACTCAACTCAGCTTAGTACTTTGTTGTTCACTATTCAAGGGTCAATATTTTGGCTTATTATCTATTCAAGAAAGTTTTCCCTCCTATCAGCTTGTACCTAGAACTACTCCCTTTTTCTTCACTAGATGACCTATTATTTCAACACTTCATTATACTTTCCAAGCTTCAAGTCTAATCTATCATTTAAGAATCAATTAACACTTTTATTTTTGGTTGCTTTACAAACCCACACCACAACAAACTAGGACTTGGCCTTATCAAAGGCTTCAGGTGCACTCTTAACTAGGGCTCAACCTCCTAAAAAATTTGGGTACACTATCTACCTGAACTAGAACTCGGTCGGTGGCTAACCCTTAAAAACAAACTAAATACTTTCTCAAAAAATTATTCCAAAAATCCTCCTACAACATGAGTAGAGTCGTGCTTTCTTATTCTTGACTTCTTTACTCAATAGCGCTCTTCCTCTTTGTTCACATGGTGTGAACCCTAGTTATGTTGCCCTTGTCCTTCACTAAAGACTCCAAGATCATATATGAGTTACTCCTTAGTGATGACTAATCTCTCCACCTCGTGGCACCTATTTATAGTGATCTGCATACTTACATTGGGGTCAACTTGTGCAATTGACTATATATATATATATATATATTCAAAAATTCGTTTCTCCTCAACCATGAGAAATGCTATATTCATAAATTTGTTTCTCCTTAATCATGAAAAATGCTAGTTGATTATGTAATTTTTCTTTCCATTAACACGTTTGACATCAATAACAACCAATTTCAACAATAATAAATATCAATTTCATTCTGTCGACATACTTAAATATTCTCAATTTAACTTAGTTTTTCAAATCACTATCTCCAACATTTTATGATTTACAACATATCACCCTTAATTTAATTTAATTGTATGAACAAAAATATAAAAATTATGCTTCTCTTCACTTGACAAATATGGATTTAAGGAGCATCATGATTACACATTCCACATGTCTTCATATACCAAGAAACATGTGAACAAAAAAATAAATCATGTTTCTCTTCACTTAACAAATGTGGATTCCACATGTCTTCACATGTAACCAAGAAACATGTAATGCCTAGGTGAACGTATATCATTTATCTAACCATCTAACTGAAATAATTATGGATTTCCTCACTCCTTCTCTAATCCCGAAGACAATAATCATGAACATCTTTTTGCTTTTTCTTTTTCATAAAATAACTCTGAGTGTATCGATAGTACTAATTCCTCATAAATCATTATGAGACAAATTATTTTTTCATAATGGCACAATTTGAATCATAATAATTTCAAGGGAAATGTAATATCAAATCTTATAACTTTAATCATCAAAAGGAGTGACTCATGTTCTCTGAGAACACAGCGACTCCAATAGCTTCTCTGCACTACCCAAAGCTTGGTTGAGTTTCTTCGATGGTGATTTGCTAGATGACAAACTAATGGTTACTGGATACTGATGCAATATACACTGCTCGTTTTCATTATCAATACCCAACCACTAGTTGACATACAAATCTACGCCATTGAGTGACTACTTGAATATTAGATTTATTGACTAGTGATTAAATTATCGCCTAACTAATTTACCTTCTAAGTGGAGCTTGACATTTGTTTAGAAATCATTCAAGTTCCCAAGTGGCACAAAGATTTGTCAATTAAGTTCGCGAGTCGTTATAGCAATGTGTTACAAGTTTAGGATATAACCACAGCTACCAGCCTGAGCACCTATGGTAGCATCTACATTCTATGAATAATATCATGATTGGTTTATATAACTCGTTAATTAGCAAATGCTTCTCATCATATAAGATAATCAAGAGAAGTATTGTTACGACAGAGTCGACCCCATCTTAGTGCATCGACTACCCAGTAGCACAGTGTATACATTCACGATTAATAATGACATATTATAGGTATTACCTCTATACCTATACCTAAAGACAATGATTATGTAATTTTTTTTATTTTTTTTTTCTCTTTATAAGAGTTATTACTTCCTTGTGTATATTTCTTTAGATATTGGAAATAGGTTAATATTAATACAAGTGTGTTAGGTATAACTAACACTATTGCAGAGTTAATGAAATTCTTTGCTATGAAATGCTTAACAATGTTTATAATTATGGATGGTTAATTAATGGTTGAATAGGTTAATTTACAATTATCATAATGAACTA
This sequence comes from Pinus tabuliformis, assembly GCA_031772625.1. Lineage (NCBI taxonomy): Eukaryota > Viridiplantae > Streptophyta > Pinopsida > Pinales > Pinaceae > Pinus > Pinus tabuliformis. The sequence continues at coordinate 243,508,620 of CM062815.1, forward strand.
ATATAGGGTTAAGGATGATTTCATGTTGAATTTCACATTGCTCCTGGGTTATTCAATTTTTCTTTTATTCTAAACAAATGATATATCTCTATATTTGAAAAAAATTCCCTTAATTATAGCCATGATTTTACAAAGTTCAACATTGGATCTATTAGTAGGTTACAGGCATATATATATAACACATGAATTGATAAATATAACAATGACGCTTTTAGTCATTTATTATAGTTAGAACAAAGGGATCCATCATAATGGCCTATGATGACAACTACAACAATAACATTCTATTTTTTACAACAACTACTAATTCCCTCATGGTATTTGGCTTGCAATATCAACCTCCTCACCAGTACCATACGATATTTGAAACAAATTTCTCAATGAATGCACATCTTTATCAAATGTTGAAGTTGTGAAACCATTTAGAGTGTTACCTATTGATTTGCAGAGGAAAATTTGCTACATGAGCTTGAAATATATAAGGTAGAGATCCTTCAAAACCTTTGTACTCATATGGTTACTTTACATGCATCAAGATGCATCTCTATTGATATCAAATTGACTTCATGGAGTTCTACATAGATTTATGGATGTATGTATTCCCCAACACACTTAATATTTGTAGCATGTTATCCAAATTAGTGGATCGAATAGGTGTACATGTCCTTCCAACAAGGTAGGATATCAATGACTTGTAACTAGTTCTGTAAGGATAACCTGGATTATTGCACACAATAAGCATATTATATTAGTTGACAATTCAAAGGAATATGTTCTCTGATAGAAGCATTAAATTTGTATGCAAAGAACATCGTTATGGTGTGCAGGAATCTAGTAATTATTGTACAGATAAATTATAAATCTCGATTAAACAATATCATTTTAATCCAGCAATAGTTGCATTGATTTTATTGAATAAAGGTAAACATAACACAATACATGTATATACTACCCATCCAATTTAACATTTAAACAATTTGGGCCTTACCCTTCATATAGAAGGGATAGAGCCTTTAAAATTGGTTTGAATCTATTATAGTTACATAAAATAACCTCAATATTTTAACATGAGTGGTAAACTTTTGACCTTGGATTACTAAAATAATTAGACCAAACTTTCATATGGTTTCAGTTCAATGTTACAATGCATAAATAAATAAATGTATTCCTTTCAATTATGTTGAGAAGTGTAGCAATAAAGGCTCAATTTGACTTAGCCTTTGTCAAATTGAGTAAATTCAAAATTTCCACATTAGCAGACAACTCGGAGGAGTTACTTGTATCACCTCCCTGTGCAGGAAGCCTTTCTCTTCTTTTGCCTTATTCATTTTTCATTTTGAATCTTTTGACTTTTCATTTTTTCATTTTCATTTTCACTGTGCATAGCACTTATTCATTTTAGAGGCGGAAGAGTGATTCAGACTTATTGAGAGCAGAGGAGGTTGTTCCAGTAGAGAAGTAGTTTATTATATCTCTGACGTGCCTGTTAAGGTTTCCCCCTTCACCTTACTCTACTTGACTAAGCTGACAAGGGTTAACCCAAAAACAACCTAGTAGAGAAGGTGACACTAGTTAGCACGTAAGCATTGTGTTTTCACCAAGGTTCACTTTGAACAATACATATTTTCCTTCGATGTATCATGGACTAAACGTAACAAGCTCATCACACAGAGGCAAGATGACAAATAAACAAGTAGTAATAGTTGTACAAGCCCTCTTATACTTTACCCAACTTGCTTCAAGAGTCATACATGGTTTCATGCAAGACTAACCTACAAACAAAACAAACTAACTAACAAACATCAAAGCAAAGAAAAAGTGGAAGAGAAAGTGAAGGCAAAGCATGTAAGCAAACAAGAAAACAAAGCATATAATCAAACAAGCACGCAGGAAAACAACTAGAAGCAAACAATACTCCTACTCCTACATTAACAGTGCATTGGGCCTGATCACATGAAGTGATACTTCCATTGCAGCGACTGGCACATTGGTAGACCCATGTTGGTGAAGGCTTGTTCCACGAGAAAACTAGTGGTACGAACCAGCAAGCAAGAAAGATATAAAAATGCAGACGACCAAACTTCGTGTTTAAAAGTCCCCATGTGACATAATTGAGTGCAAGTGCATGACGAACAGTCTGTGGACTTCTCATGATGTTGTGGGACAATATGTGCAGCTTTGAAGCAAAAGCACACTCTTGACTGTGACATGTAAGCAAACGAAAGAAACAAAGATAACTTGTGTCGTGAATGAGTGCTTGCAATGTAAGACTCCTCCAATGCATGAGCAATGGGATCGTGCAGTTCAAGTAAAGGAAGTGTGATCTTTATGTGAGATGGACCTTCAATTCATACAGATGAGTGGTGAGGAGCCTTGGGTGATTGAACCGTTTCATGATCAAAAGTGAGACTAACCCCGAGAGAGCGAGGGCTTGACATAACCATCAGCTCAGGCTAAAGTGCCTCGACATTTTTGGGTGTCTCAACTTCATCATCAGGTAGATCATCATACACTAGTGGCTTCGAAAGATCAACTACAATAGATTCATGATCGTGATCAAAATTGGAAGCAAATGGATCACAATCGCCACGATAAAAAAAATCAATGAATTCCTCAGCATCCTCATGATCAGATGAATCAAACAGAGGGGTAGATGAAAAGAGAACAAACTCATCCTCTGTGTTTCCGAAAAATACAAATGAAGGATCGAGTGGATTTTCAACGAATAACTTACCCTCTCCGTTTTCGAATGATAAACTAATGTCTAGTGAGCCCTGCAAGTGACCAACAATGGGTGCATCCGTGGATGAAGACACACATGCAAAATCATGGATGGCAGGTTCACCAAAGAGGTTAGGAAAGAATAGAGGGGGCTCAGACAAAAGGGAGTCATCCTTCACTGAGTGTTGATGTTCAAGCTCCCACTCATACTCTTCATGAATGACAACACATGTTGGTTGTGCAACACCAACTCCGTCAGTGGGTTGTTCCTCGTTCACAACAAGTGAAGAGTCCAGAATGGATGAACACAAGACAACATCATCTAGAGGAACACCTGAGTGTGAAGATGAAGGTCAAAGAAAAGAATGCATATGAGAACTCAAAGGACTCACAACCAAATCTGTGCGAAAATTGAGTGAAGTGATGTTGGGAGAGTGTGAAGGATGAACAGGTGTGTGAGCATGATCCTCAACATCACTGGGCAATGGTGGAACTGTTGAATGAGAGGGAGGGGGATAGGCAGTTGAGACAGTGCTCGCTCCCACATGAGATTGCGCAGTTCCATCAACGAAGAATGTTGAGCAAGGCTTGATATCAAGCTTCCTCTTGGGATGGGCAGATTTCTTAAGGCAATAATAAAACTGGTCCCAAGATAAGCAAACTTCATCTCACTCCTCGGAGCTTGAAACTGCAAGTCACAGAAGCAGTGCCAAAAATCAATAACGGATTCATGCGAAGCCCCCCATTGTTGTAACAGTCTCCGGTCAAGATGGTCTGGATCAAAATGATAGAATGTGTCTTTAAGAAGATCACAAAAGTGTTCAAATGAGTGCACAGTGTTAGCTGGTAGGCTAAGCACCCAACGAAATGGAGATACGCGAGGTGTGTATGCAAGCAGCAAATGGATCAATTCGTCAGAAAACTCATCTTCCTCATGAATCATGGAAAGAAAGCTATGGAAGTGCTCAGGCCAGGCCACTTCGCCTTCACCATCATACGTGTGAGTGGAAAAGAGATTGAAAAGCTTCCTTGAGTTGGAGACACCTTCACGATTCGAAAAACACCTCGGGGGAAGAAGAATGCAAGACTCCATGAAAGATATGCAAAGGGTTCAAAACTGGATGAGAGGACACTGCTTATCATTAGGCCCTCCTTCTAGCGCCATAAATGTGGATGGTGTTGAACCTGCCAACATGTCAAGGGGATCTCCCTGGTAAGAAGTCCTAATTAGACCTCAAACTGTTTGGTGTAGGAGTCCCAGCAGTGGGTCATAAGGTAATGCCTTGAGTACGATGTCACACAGAGGAAAGTAGAATAACTATATTAGAAACAAGGGTGTGACTGATGCAGTGAGTCAAGGAAGGTGTATGAGAGGTTCCAACACTTCGAAGGGGGAAGGAGGTGAAGGTGAGTTCTTGGTTGAAAGGGATCAATCCCAACTCGGCTAGGAACACACAACACAAAGGACATGCACAGCTTCCGGTGGAGCAATCCACTTGGATGCAACAGTCACATCATACAGGGTATGATAACATGTACAACACTTGCGGATCAGTCTGAGATGAGTGCGGCGGTCGTTATGGCAAGGTTCAAGTGAAATTTCTGTCTAATGTTCGGCAGAGCAGTCAACACAGACGATGACAACATTAACAACATATGCAACACATTAACAACAAGATTCATATAATTGCATGTGAATCAGTTCATACACAAGCACGTAATTTAAACAACATATATCATTAAAGCAACTAGAGCAGTCCAACTATAATAACAACATATACATGAAAATTTGTTGGCTCTTATTATATAATGAAGTGTAAGTCACAATCACATAATACATCCATGTAAACCTGCTAGCCCGAATAGTGGAATGTTACAGCCACATTTGCCTACTCCTCCAAAGAGATGTACAAGCTTCGTGCAGTGGAGAAGCCAAGGCTTGTTACAATACCGTCCAAGCCTTCTTCAAGATAGTCTTAGTAGAAGCTTGGCTGACCAAAAGCCTATACAATGAGCTATGAGGGACTTTTTATAGCATAGGGTGGAGTGACCCTTGAAATTCCCCTTTGTGATAGTTCAACTACCCTCATGACTCTTCACATACTCTATGACTTTTACACCCAACCATTGACACTTGAATTACACTTGACAGACTCAACATTACAATGCACATGTACTCATGTGAGACAACATGGCTTGAGCAAGCCTTGCAAGACATCAGTGACACTTGATCTGCTGTGATGAAACCAACTCTTTGACATGCTTGTGATGGTGAAGGTGGTGAGCTGATGCCAAGCTTGGTCGTCCGTGATGGTGTGCATGCACCTCATAGTGACATCTTCCTGAAGCGAACTCTTGCCTCCGTTGCAACTAGTGCATTGGTTTGGCCCCTTCATCCAACTCATATGTTAACATGTGCTTGGTATTCTTGGGTATGGTTGAACCGGAAACACACTGATGCATAGTTTCTATGTTGATATTCAAGTGTGTGTTAGTGGTCATGCACATCAAATTGCTGAAGTACATGTTCAACCCCAATTGGACTTGCTTATTATCTTTGCCCTGGTGAGTGTGTTGAATGGGTTGGATTGCATGTGTGTGCTTAATGATATGCATGCTACTGAATCACTTATATGCGATCAACAACACTACTCACCATGTCTTCTCTGTGTTCGCTGCTGGAATGGATCCTTAACTTGTACGGGCGCAGTTTCATCCATGAGTGCATGTTGCGCCCATTGCTGTTCCTATTCTTGTTGTAACTCATTCTTCTATCTATACAGCTTCATGTTCTTCCTTGAGTTGTTGCTTCGGCATGTGCACCTCCTTCTTCATTCCATTCTCTGTATTCACGTGACCTTCATGTTGCATCGTCACCTCATAGCCTGAATCTCCAAATTTGCTTTCATTATTAGTGGATCTGCTTGATCTTGCAACTTTGTTCCACTTTTGTGTTATCAACAACCTTCTTCTTGCATTCGTTGCATTTTTTGTGTTCGCTATGCTGTCTTCAGCTGTTGTTCATGATGCTTCTTGTTGTGATGTTGCTGCTTAATGTCCTTGTCTACGAATAGCTTGATGTATTCGTGTGTAGTCAATCTCATAGGCACTTGATCGACTACATCCCCAAGCATGCTCTGAACAGTGTATTCGTCTCTGCTCTCTTGGAAACCATTGTACCTATACTACTAAGAGGCAGATTAACACATGGGATACCTGGAGACATGGAAACACTTATGGCAAGAAATCTGTCAGTCGAAAACCAAAATGAACATGAGAACTCACTTGCAACATACCTGGGTGCATGATCATGAATGTTGTGCAATTTCGGCCGCGAGGTCGGAAGATCGACTGCTAAGACTGCACAAGGCATAATCTGGGTTGATGGGAGACTGAATTACTGTTGGAACTGTCTAATGCAAATTCCAGTCTAGCTGCTAACTATTGGGATTGCGCAATGCGTAATCCCAGCTGGGAAGGACTGTTGGCCTAGGGACAAATTTTCGTAATTTCTTGGTCCAAGCAGCCATTGTCCTCCAGAAATGCACAAAATATTCTTGGAGGCCAGTGTGGGTAGGAATGCACAAATATGGAGAGGAATGTGAACCTTCCTTTCCAGATTGCGCAATGCAACCTTGGTGAAGGCAGAGTCTGTTATATACCTAGGGGAGATAATATGGGGTACCAAGGGAGGTACCCAAGGTAATAATGTAATAATGGGATGGGCCATAGTAATAAATAAGGTGGTTAACCCATATCATGTAAGGGATTACAAGTAGTTAGTAATAATGTAATGGGCCCATGGTATTAGTTGATGGTATGAGGGAACCATGGTAATGACCCATGGTATTGTATGTATGAGGCCTATATAGAGGCTAGAGACTCCACATCAAGGAATATGTTGTGAAGGATTATTGTATTAACAGACATATGGATTGTGGAGTGCTCTCCTTCCTTAAGGAGTGAACGTATGGTGTTGCCCTACCTTAAGGGTTTGATCAATAAATAATCATTTCTATCTATTTTGATCTTGTTATTCTTGGGTTTCTTTATATTATCATATACTTCCGGATTAGATCTATAACAAGTGGTATCAGAGCTATAACAAGTGGTATCGGAGGAGCTATAACAAGTGGTATCAGAGCACTTTCTTGGGCCAAAGTGGAGAATTTTTATTTTTATTTTTTGCAGGATTTCGGGGGCGACAAGTTTGTAGATCATATATATATATTTTGGTGCAAGATCTGCAAAATATAATTGTAAATCTAGATTCTTTGTGAAAAAATAGCCAATTTCAAAAAAAAATCGGTTGAATCGGAGTCCGGATGAAGGAGATATTGCTGATCTAAAAATCATTGGGGTTGCAGATAATTTTTCAGGGCAGCGAGTTTGCGGCGTAGATCGGGACGTCATGGTGCAAGATCTAAAAAATATAATTGTAGATCTGGATTCTATGTGAAAAAATAGCCGATTTCAAAAAAACAATCGGTCGAATCGGAGTCCGGATGAGGGAGATATAGCTGATTTAAAATCAGCTCTTTTTGCAGAAATTTTGGTGACGGCGGAAGAGTTGCAGCACAGATCTGAAATTCCAGTGCCTGAATCAAGATTTCTATCATATGGGTAGATGTATAATGGTTGTTTCATTTCCAAAAACAGGTCATAATAGGGATTCTGAGCAATATTGACAGAATTGTGGCCATTTAAAATTTTTGCCAATTTTTTTGTGATGGCGGGCCAAGATTGGAGTTTGAGGGACTTGTATAAATTTGATGGTTCTCATCCAGCCAAATGGCTAGCACAAATGGAGAAATGTTTTAGTTTGAATTACATCATGGATGATGAGGCTCGACTGAGAATGGGACAAATGTACTTGGACTATGAAAGATGACAATGGTGGCAAAGGCATCAACATTGCTATCGAAGGCCCTTGAATTAGGACATATTCACAAAATCTATTATGGACCACTTTGACCATAAAACTAATCTTGTTGATAATCTCACACAGACAGACACACTGCCTAGCATAGATTTTATTTTTACAGAAAAGAAGGAAACCAAGGAACCTAAAGGGTTATTTTCTATTAGTATCTCCTTATTGCAGGTTCATGGATTGATTCAGAAAGAGAAGATCATTGTTTCCATAAATCCTAGTTGCAAGCATAATTTCATCAATGTTAATTTGGCAAAAAAATTGCAAGTTCCAGCAAAACAAATTGAAAATACACAGGTTGATGATGAGGAGGTTCAAATCTATAAGGATTTGAAGCTTTCTATGGATAAGTATGTGTTGCATAGTGATTTTTATACTTCAGAGATGGATAATATGGATGTTGTTTTGGGATATCCTTGGATGGAATTTGAGGGTACTATCAATATTAATGTGTAGAAGAAATTCCTGAAGCTCTGGTATAAAAAGAAGAAAATTACATTACAGGATATTTCCATCAATAAATAGGTAGAGTCCATAAACGTTGAAGCAGAAGATGTTCCAGGGACTGACATATCAGATGATAAGCCTTTGATGATCGACAATCAAACACAAACAGAAGCTGAAGCAGACAAGGTTACAGGTACCTCAGATGAGGACTCAGTGGTCGAAGTCATATTGGAAAAGAAGGCACCACAACAAGCACCACAGCAGGGTGAATTAAAACAAAAGACACCGTGGTTTAAAACTTCAACATATCATCACCCACATCACCCCGCAAGAAAACAACCAACAAGATGGCAACCAATTAGCCACATGGACAACAATCCCTGTATGACGGATAGCGAGGAGCGAAAATCCACCTACTACACATCAGCACAGAAGAGCTTCCATGGTCAACTTCCATCTCAAGCGAGTGAGGCACTAGCGAGATCGAGGGTTCACCTTTCTCTTGGATGGCTAGATGCACGTGCATGGTACCAGTGGACTACTCTTTTGAGTAGATCTTATTATTTGTGTTCTTCCCATGTTTCGGGGATGAAACATGCTAAGGGGGGTGGAATGTTATATACCTAGGGGGGATAATATGGGGTACCAAGGGAGGTACCCAAGGTAATAATGTAATAATGGGATGGGCCATAGTAATAAATAAGGTGGTTAACCCATATCATGTAAGGGACCACAAGTAGTTAGTAATAATGTAATGGGCCCATGGTATTAGTTGATGGTATGAGGGAACCATGGTAATGACCCATGGTATTGTATGTATGAGGCCTATATAGAGGCTAGAGACTCCACGTCAAGGAATATGGTGTGAAGGATTATTGTATGAACAGGCATATGGCTTGTGGAGTGCTCTCCTTCCTTAAGGAGTGAACATATGGTGTTGCCCTACCTTAAGGGTTTGATCAATAAATAATCATTTCTATCTATTTTGATCTTGTTATTCTTGGGTTTCTTTATATTATCATATACTTCTGGATTAGATCTATAACAAGTGGTATTAGAGCTATAACAAGTGGTATCAGAGCTATAACAGAGTCTGGGCCAAGGTTGGCTCGACTCACCGACGGGCAACTGAAAGAAAGTAAGTTAGTGAATGCATGGCGACACTAAGTGATAACAAAAGTGATTAACAGTGCATGAAAAACATGAATGAGATATTTAGCAAACAGATCAACATGCATGTGGGTGAGGCGGTTCACTGGTTGGGTGAACATTCGTGCAAAACAGTTTCATGCATGCGACAGCAGTGAAATAGCAATGAAAACTAAAACAGAGCTAGGACAAGCTAGTATATATGTAAACAACAGCAAGCATTCAAATAAATCAAGGAAATAGTACTCCCACAAGCAAAAACACAAAAAATGATAGAAATGTAGCACAAGGCATGGGCAGCAGGCTTACCCCAAAACAATTGAGCTGAATGTGCCGACTGCTCCTAGATGTGATGTGGGACGTCAGGGTAACAAGGTTGATGTGAGGAATGAGATTTGCAGCATTCGGTTGATGAGTTTTGATAACATCGAGGTTGTGACATGCATGCCACGAATCTAGGGGAAGCGACACTTGTTGGGAGGTTTCAGAATTGCTCTTACACATGCACCTTGTATGTAACCTCCAACTGCTAAACATAGATCCTTGAAATAAGCGATGCCTTTGCATGCTACCTTGGGAGAAGTAGCCCATGCATGCAAGTCTAGTTTGCTCAATCCAAGAGGAAACTAATCAAATCAGCCGCACATGCAAGGGACTGCTTGATTGCTGGAGAAAAATGTGCATTTCTGGCTGGGAGCTAGGCTAATTGCCCAGGAGGTTTGCACAATTTCTGCGCAGAGCTTTTGAATACTGCCCAAATTTGTGCAAATCGTGGGTGAACAACCTGCTGCTAGGAAAATTTACGCAAATCCTCCTGGGAGGGTTGGCTAGTAGGATTGCACAATACTAGAGCCCAGCAAGTTGTTAGAGAGGATTGCGCAATTCCTGGAGGGAAGGTTGGTTGCCCTCCAAAAATGCTCACTTTTCAAGGGGAAGTTGCTTAGCCCGCAGCTAAACCAAGTCCAGGTAAGTAGCCTGTGAGGGGAATGGATCAACTGTGATCGACAGGTTGCCTTTGTGTGAGGAAAACAATGAAGCTTGAGTATTTGATGAAGCAAGACAAAGTGTTGTGTAAGGTTGGTAGGGAGGCTCCAAAATAGGGTTAGGCAAAATTTTGGAGGGTGGTTGTAGCCGCTACAACATATTATAAAAAATTAATATATGAGCTAAACATATATACATTTACAAAACATAAAATAAGTAACAAGATTCTTAACCATGAACATTATTAACTTATAAACAATATCATGGCCCAATACCATGGCATATAATACCACATTTCCAAAAAATAATAACTCATTTCATGACGCTTATTCATATGACATTTTTTTATTAATCAATTTAATTAAAATGATAAAGGAGCATAACTACTTTTTAGATAAATATCAATGTTTGATATGTGACTACTACTAAGAATATTCTAAAATATTTGGTGGTATTTCCTGTATTGTAGGAATTTACAGGGTAATTTCCTCATACAAAACACCAAAGGACACCGCTCACAAACAGATCACAGATCAATACACCAGTATTGTTGATGTGGTTAAAACCCTCAAAGAGGGAAACAGTCCATGGCCTAAGCCAACGCAGCCACTTCAGGCAATTTATTAATAAAAGAATGAAAATTTACATAAGCTTCTCTCATGAACGATTACGCTACAAATGGCCCTCCATGCTCTTTAAATAGAGATCATGGACCAATCCGGTGTTAAGCCATAGATCAAGTGTCAGTAATACCAAGGAGAGAATGAATCGTCAGATCACTACATATCGTGACCATCGGATTGTAAGTTACAAAAGTACATAGTAAAGAAACACACTTTACCTAACTCTACAGTAGACCAAGTTATACTTAACTATTTCCTATGTGTCAGAATATCCTAACATCCCCCCTTAAGAACAACTTGGGATAGGATTGAAGGATGTACAAATATGACACAATAGGAGAAGGAAGGAGGCATTAGAGCGTATCCCCCCTTAGTGACAACTTCCTGAACCCCAACCATAAATCAAAGTTTAGTAAACTTCGCCTCTGTGAGAGCATTTGTAAAGATGTCTGCAACTTGATCACCTGTTGAACAATATTGCACTTCAAGAACATGGTCATGAATGAGCTTTTTGATGAAGTGCATGTGCAGTTCAATGTGTTTGTTGCGCTGATGTTGGACTAGATCTTTGCATAGTTGAAGGGCACATTGATTATCACACCAAAGTGTAGTTGACTGTTGTTGCTGAAAACCAAACTCTGACAGGATCTAACAAAGCCACAAGGCTTCCATAGATGCTCCTTACTAGCATCTACGGCATCACGATACTCTGCTTCTGCTGAAGAAAGAGAAATGGCTTGTTTCTTTCAAGCCCATGTAATAGGTCCTAAACCAAGAGTGAACACATAACTTGCAGTAGACTTTTGATCATCAGGGTCACCAGCCCAATCAGAACTAGTGAAACCAACAAATTGAGGAGATGCTTCTGCACTGTAATGAATCCAGAACTAAACGGTACCTCGAACATAATGAAGTATTCTTTTAGCTACTTTCCAATGAATTTCATGTGGGTTTTTCATAAACCAAGAAATAAGGCCAACAAAAAAAGCAAAGGTCAGGACGAGTATGGGTCAGATACAAAAGTTTTCCTACAAGTTGACGGTATAAGGTAGCATCAACTTTAGGGGAAATACAAGTGACTGAAAGTTTGGCTCCAGACTGAAAGGGAGAAGGGGCTGGCTTACAGTCTTCCATGTGAAAATGGCATAGAAGATCACAAGCATACTTGGACTGGGAAAGGGAAATACCTTCCTTGGATTGCAAGACTTGAAGATCAAGAAAATAATGTGAGTGTACTAAGTCTATCATTTCAAACTTATTTTTAAGGCTGGACTTCACATGGTTTATAAGGTTGGGATCACTACCAATAAGGATAAGATCATCAACATAAAGAACAAAAATGATAAGATACTTTCCCACTTTCTTGGTGTAAACAGTATTGTCAGAATGACACCTAGAAAAACCAATTTCTAAAAGAAAGCTATCCATTTTGGCATACCAAGCACGATGAGCTTTCTTGAGACCATAAATGGATTTCTTAAGCTGACATACAAGGCTGGAGTTTGTTTGTATAAAGCCAACAGGTTGTTCCATATATATTTCTTCATGCAAGTCCCCATGCAAGAAGGCAGATTTAACATCCATCTGATGGACTTCCCATTTGAAAGAGGTAGCAAGGGAAAGAACAATGCAGATAGAGTTCATTTTAGCAACAGGGGAGAAGGTTTCAGTATAGTCAATGCCTTCAACTTGTGAAAAACCGTTAGCAACAAGATGAGCTTTAATGTTATCAACTTTTCTATCTGGTCCATACTTGGTTCTATAAACCCATTTGCATGTAACAATTTTTCGTCCCTTTGGTAGAGGAACAAGATCCCATGTATCGTTTGCCAATAATGAACGATTTTCTTCATTCATAGTTGTGTCCCAATCTGGATGGCTTAAAGCTTCTGCAAAGGTGTCAGCATCATAATTCGCTGAAGCTTGAACCAGTAAAGAAGAGGCTCTATCAAGCTAAGAAAGTGTACATTGTTGATCTGTAGGATCACCAGCAAGAACGCCTACTGCATCCTAAGTAGCACAGACCCATTTTGGAAGCTGAGGAGCTGAAAGAGGATCCTGGGAAGGTGGGGGAGGATTGTCATCCTCACTTTCATCATCTGAAGAAGAAATATTTTCAAAAGTAGAAGAGATAGAGAGAGGTGGCACATCCGCCTAACTAGGCTCGTAGGCCGATATATTTTTAGCAAACTTTACATCTCTTCTAATGATAAAATTTTTGGACTTAAGTCGAATAAGTCTATATCCTTTGACATCTTTAGAATATCCAACAAAAATACATTTTTCACTCTTAGGTTCTAAAGCTTTATGTTTCTCATCTGGAATATGGGCCCATGCTTCACTTCCAAAAAATGCGAAAGTGAGTTACATTTGGTTTAATTGAGCTCCATTCTTCTTCTGAAGTGATATTCTTTAAAACCTTAGTAGGAGTGTGATTTATTATGTAATTTGCACAGTTAATTGCTACTGCCCAAAAACTAAGACTAAGTCCTTTAGATTGAAGCATACAATTAGCCATTTCGTTTAAGGTGTGATTCTTCCTTTCAGCTACACCATTTTGTTGTGGAGTATATGGAACAATATGTTGCATTTGAATTCCATTCTCAGTGAAAAAGTTGATGAATTTGTTGTTAACATATTCTCTGCCATTATCAAATATTAGCTTAAGAATTTGACGTCCAGCTTGTTTTTCAACAAAGGCCTTAAAGGCCAAGAACATGTTAAATACTTCACTCTTGATTTTTAAGAAGTATACTCAAGTGCGTATGGAGAAATCATCAATGAAATTTAAGAAATACATGTAGCTAGGGAATGAAACAACTAGAAGTGGACCACATAAATCACTGTGCACAAGCTGTAAAGGGGTTGAGGCATGCCAAGAGGAACTTTTTTCAAAACTATCCCGATGATGTTTTCCGAGTACACATCTGGAACAAACACCATCTATGCAAGATATCATTGGAAGAACTGTCACCATATTTTCTTTACATAGATTCTGAAGGGAGCGATAGTTTAAGTGACCAAATTGCTCATGCCAAAGTTTGCTCACTTCATCATTATGAGCAACAAATACCGAGGGAAGATTTGATGACCCAAATTTGTTAAACTTACACAAATTTGTAGACTCATCAGCAATGCCAGTAGCTAAAATCTATCTAGGATCTCTTAGGTCCTTAATTACAATATCGTGAGGTGAAAATTCAATGATTTTACCTTCACCTGAATGAGTTATCTGATATATAGATAGAAGGTTGCAGGATAAGTTTGGAACACATAATACATCATTAAATTGATCATTTTCTATATGAAAGTTCCAGTCCCTACAATGCTAAGAGATCTATCATCACCAACATATATATTTTTGGTGTTACAATCATTTTAATAAGAAAACATGGCTTTGTTTTTGGCCATGTGATAAGAAGTTCCAGAATCAATGAGCCACTCATGAGAATTAGAAGAAGAAGATACATTTAGTGCATAACCAGATCGAGATGCTTGACAAGCACATGCAAAAAGTGCTATTCCCGAGGATGAAGTTAAATTTGAAGAGTGCCCCAAATGGATGTTATGCTTCTTCATTGCTGCTTCCAAGGCTTCCATCTTCTTAAAGCATTTGGATTCTAAGTGGCCATCTCGATTACAAAAGTGGCAATGTCTATCAATATTCTTCCCTTTGTTTTTATTTGCCTTATCATTTTGTTGAAATGATTTTTCATTTTGAGGTTGAAATTGCTTAACACCCTTGTTTGGTTTAGGATCATTCTTTTTAGGATATGGCTTCTTAGGATTCTTTGAATTTGGTTGTTGTTGGGTGGCTAAGGATTTCTTATAAGAGTTTCCAAGATTAAGAAGACCAAGGTGTAAGAGTTTTCTTGTTCTCTTATTAAAGAATCACAAAAAGAATCAAAGGAAGGGGACTTGTAGTCTTGTCCTTGAGAAATGAAGGCTTCTCTTGTAGAATGGAAGGTGGAAACAAACACAGAGTAGGCTGGTCCCAACTTAGCAAGAATGGAATAGATAAGGTTACCATATTCTTTCTTAACCTTAACACCTTCCAAGAGAGGTCTAAGGGTCTTGAACTTGGAAAGAAAATCTTCAATGGAAGAAAAATTATTGGGTTCTAATGTAAGCAACTAATTTTCGAGTTGATGGGCTCTAAGTTCATTTTTAATTCCAAAAACTTTAGTGATATGTTTCATTGCTTCATTAGGAGTATTAACTCTGCGATATGGAATCCAAGGTCTAGAGAAATAAACATCCCAATCAACCCACATGCTTGATCTTACCTATTTTCCCATTTGGTTGCCTTATCTTCATCTTTCGGTTTGGTTTCTTGGCTTGAGGCTATTCTCTAAAGACCTTTACTTCTAAGTAAATACACAATGTAGGACCACCATTGGAAGTAGTTGATGCTGTCAAGAATAACTTGGCATGGACTTTCCATTTTAACAGAAACTGAAGCTGTAGATGATGAAAATAAATGTTCCAATAGAAAAATCTCAAAAAAATAGGTTGATTAAAAAAAAACGGCTTTCGGATGAGAAGTTATGGATTTTTGAAGAAAAGTTGTTGAAGATGCCGACGAAGTGCAGGAATGTGTGGAAATGAATGATAATGTTATATTTAAAAAAAATCTGCCCTCTTTCCAAACTTAATCTAATTAGCTCAACAAAAAGAAAGACTTGAACTCAAGACCTCTACTCTCATAAAGTAGCTTTGGACCAAGTGAGCTAGATTAAAAGGTTAGTAATTTTTGGAAAAGAGGAAAGGGTTTTTTTTTGTCACTGAAGCTTTGGGGCGCGTGCTTGTTTGAGAAAGATCTTTTCTTCTTGGAAAACAAAAACACAAAACCCAACACGGACATACAAAAAAAGCAAACCTTATGGCTTGAAGTTAGCTCTAGCCGGAAACTAAATATTTTCCTCAATGTTTCTGATTTTTCGAGATCACACTAAGGCAAGACAGAAAAAAGCATACGCATGAGAAAAATCCTTCCTTTCTGTTTCTGATTTGCCCAGAGCACACAAAGTCGTGGGGCAAAGAGCATATGCAGAAATGAAAAGTATAGATCTGGTAATAAAAAAGACAAGGAGATAAATAAACTGAAATAAACAGAGAGAAAATAACTAAAAACTACAAATAAACATTGTATAACTCCAGATCTTAAAAATGACGTAGCTAGGCCTATCAGAAACATTTTCACATGAAACGAAAGGGGTTCCTCACTGGAACAGATGCTCTTAACACAATAGAGTAGTCCTCTCTGCCCGAAAACAGTAAAAAACAATAGATCTAGGAAACAACATTCAGATGCAGTTCTACTGACTTCATATTTGGATCACCAACGAATGCGGCCCTCAACTTCGCTCTAGTACCATGTAGGGATTTACAGGGTAAGTTCCTCAGACAGAACACCAAAGGACACCACTCACAAATAGATCACAGATCAATACACCAATATTGTTGACGTGGTTAAAACCCTCAAAGAGGGAAACAGTCCATGACCTGAGCCGACGTGGCCACTTCAGACAATTTATTAATAAAAGAATGAAAATTTACATTAGCTTCTCTCATGAATAGTTACGCTACAAATGACCCTCAATGCTCTTTAAATAGAGATCATGGACCAATCGGGTGTTAAGCCACGGATCAAGTGTCGGTAATACCGAGGAGAGAATGAACCATCGGATCACTACATCATGACCGTCGGATTGTAAGTTACAAAATTACATAGTAAAGAAACACACTACCTAACTCTACACTAGACCAAGTTATACTTAACCATTTCCTATGTGTCGAAATATCCTAACATTTTTTGAAGAAAACTGTGTAAATTTTTACCCATGTGATTACTACTAAGAATATTCGCAAATATTTGGAGAAAATTGTTTAAATGTAAGAAAACTGTGTAAATGTTTACCCATGTGAATACTACTAAGAATATTCTAAAATATTTGGATAAAATTGTTTAATGTTTACC
The DNA here is from genome assembly GCA_031772625.1 of Pinus tabuliformis. Taxonomy (NCBI): domain Eukaryota; kingdom Viridiplantae; phylum Streptophyta; class Pinopsida; order Pinales; family Pinaceae; genus Pinus; species Pinus tabuliformis. Next base: position 243,525,457 of record CM062815.1, read on the forward strand.
CTATCCGACATTTATGGTGGACACTTCACCCATCATGAGGGACTAGAAAACAAGTTTATGGTGGACACTCCACCCACCATCAGGGACTAGAAAGCAAATAGATGGTACAAATAGATGGTAAGCGTGAAAGCATATAAGACCTATAAATAATAATCGCTTGAGAGTGGATTAACTGTAACAAGGATTGAAAATATAAATTAATTTATTAACAATCAAATGAGATTAAAGAGATAAATTATTAAATTAAATTATCAACGTACAAAAGATGTGAAAGTTAAATAATTAACTTAATTGTTAAAGAAAAATTAAATAGAATTAAAATAAAAGATAAATTAATTGAAAATTATTTATTTTTTTGTTATTATTATTTTTTTTCAACCCTCTCAGATAATATTTTATTATATTTCGATATATATATATATGTGTGTGTGTGTGTGTGTGTGTGTGTTTGTTAATTTTTTACTATGATAATTTGAATTTTATATAAACAAAAATAAATTTAAACATTATTATGTGGTAAATTATCTAGATTAAATGAATTAACCTTATTTATCTATGCTTAGATACATATTAGAATAAAATGATAATAAGTGAAATTAATAAGAGGGTAAGGGGTTTAGATATAGACTTTTTTTTAATTGTTTATATATATATATATATATATATGAAAAAATTAAAGAAAGGGGAAGCTAGAAAATTTGAAGGGGAAGGATGGATTGGGGCGGAGTTAAGATTTAAAGAGAGAGATGATAGGCTTCAAGGAGACATCCATCTTCCCTATTGAACTTGTTGGAGTGCTTTTTAATTTCTAAGGCTTCCTTGATGACCCAGGATTATGAAAAGGAATGCCTACTAGGATTTGAACCTAGTCAAAGAAAATAAGGTGCTTGGTATTATAGGAGTGCTCAACAATGACAGACTTAATAAATGCATATAGGCATCAGTCCATGATAGGCATCAAAATACCTACTTCATGATATATTTCACATTGCTAAATTTAAATGTCAAAAAAATTAACTAAATTATAACTTTATTATTATTAATAATTAAAACGAATATATATATATATATATATATATATATATATATATATATATATATATATATTTTTTTTTTTTCCTTAATGCTATAGTTTCATGTTTGTGCAGGGTAATCTAAAGAACTCAGAGGGCTTCCCGTTGTCATCAATACACAACTCACTATTACTTCTCCTCTTTTGCCAATGATCATATTAGACTGAAGTAGATTTCTAGTGCCCAGTTTTTTTAACTTAATTAATATGTCTTACTAGTAAATATTGTTACAATTTTGTTAAAAGACTACACTTGTTAGGAAAATAAACCTTTCTTTTAATCAGTATACTACACTTGTTAGGCAAATACACCTTTCTTTTAATCAGTGGATATCTGGATTTAATCTAGATTTCTCACATTTGTTTGACCTATGTATACACTTCTCACGTCTATTTGACCTATGTACACATAAATTTACGCCACCTGAAAACATTTGTGCGCGAAATGGATAACCTCTATTGATACGCTGATACTACCATCGACAAAGTCGCAGGATATGGAATGTTGATCAACATCATAATCGGTGAACTCGAATGTGGAATGCAGCATAGGCACAATAAGCGACCAACAACGGGGCGGAAATGGGTTCTACAAAAATACTGCAGCTTGTTGGACGTGGACACAGGTTACAACCTCAACTGCAAAAACTAGAGGCATTTCTGAACTCAATCTCTACAATACCAAGCAATCACATTGACTATTGTTACTTCTTGTTCAATCTTATTACCGTCTAAATAATAAATAATTTCTTGTAGATTTGAAAAGAAACTCCCTACGAGTTGTCATGATGGGTGGAGCTGGCTTTGTTGGCAATGGCAGTCACCTGGTTGACAGGCTCATGGCAAGAAGTGACAGTGTTATTTTTGTCGTTGTCGACAATTTCTTTATGGGAAGGAAGGAGAATGTTTTGCATCATTTTGGTAATCTGAGGTTTGAATTGATAAGGCATGATGTTCTGGAACCCTTACTGTTCGAGGTTGATCAAATCTCCCATTTGGCTTGCCCTGCTACATTACAAACACAATCATGTGAAGACTATCATATCCTTTACTCATTGAAATACTAAATGAATCTACGCTTTTTAAGAAAATTTATGTAGATCTTACTATTTTTCATAATGGAGGTTTCTATTCAGTATTTGTTTTTGATAAAACTATTATATTTTTCTTTGAATCCTTAACTCGAGATTTACAAAGCTAATGTTGTGGAAACCTTGAACATGCTCGGACTTGCCAAGTGTGTTGGGGCATGCTTTTTGCTTACAAGTACCAGTGAGGTTCAATGTTAATCCCATTGGTCAATTTCTTGCCGAATTTACCTTGGATGAAGGCGATCACCATGTTTTATTTTCAATTTTTTTCGATGTTTGCCTTGTATTGAAAACTAAAAGAATTATCGTTTTCATGGTGATAATCAGGATTTCACAGTTGTTATGATGAGAGTAAGAGAACAACCGAAACTCTAACAATAGATTATCACAGGGGATCAAATGTTGAGGTGTGTTGTGAATATGAGTTTGACTTAATATTTGTATTAAATTTCAATATATTAAAATTTATTGAATTAAGGATTTTTTTAATCCATATCAAGTTTTTGAGACATGTTTTCTGGGATAATCACATCAAAATTCATTTGTCAACACGTTTGGAACCAACGGTTGATCTTATTTGATATCGTGCTTTTAGGTTCAGATTACTCGAATTTTCAATACATATAGTGCATGATTGTGCCTTGATGATAGTCGGGTTGTAAATAAATTTTCTTCTCAGGTAAGTTACTGATTTTCTTCCCAGACTCTCAAGAATATGCTCTCATAACTTAGTAGTTGTATTATGCATTTAATGTTGGTGTTACATAATTTGTGTAGTTGTAGACCATAGGATGATTCTCCTTGAAGCAAAATCCAGAGCTACAGTATCTGTCTACTAGTAATTTGATCTTTCTTTTTAGCTTAGTTTATATTCACAAGTGTTGTTCTATTTGGTGTGTTTGTCGAAGGGCCTAGAGCTTTTTTATTGCAATCCATAGTCCAATGAGGGTTGGAATTTGGATTCCTCTTTACCCGTCAAACATTTTTTTTCTGACGCTTTGGATCTTTATACTTCCTGTCAAGGAATGTTAAGTTTAAAATTTGGCCCTTCAAGAGTGATATTTTGATAATAAATTAACCTTCACAAATAAAGTTTTGATTAAAAAATTTCCCTTCAATAATAATTATGTTAAAAAATTCACATATATGAAAAAAAAAACAAAATAACCTTAACACAGAAATGGCTTATTCAATCTTGAACGTTATTGTTCCTTTATAATTAATAATAATAACATATTTTATATTTTTAAATCTATTCTCTATAGTAATTTTTTTCAATAATCAAATTAACAATCAAGTTAAGGTTAAAATTAATTGTGAAAGATTAAAAGTACTTGATTGTAAGTTTTGTTCAAATAAATTATACATGGTCAACCATGCAATAGGGCCTACTTTGGATATCTTGTTATAATTTTAAACTTGAAACAAATTAGAAGAATGATTAGTTGATTTGAAATTAAAAATCAGTTTAACCCAGAGTAGAGGATAAGTATAGAAGCTCTACATCATAGAATGATTTGTTGTAGGTTGGCTTAGGTGAAGAATGATACTGGCTAATTTCAATCTAAAATATGCCATAAGACAGAGTAGAGACAAATAGTCTTTACATTACATAATGATATGTTAGTGATCACATGATGGTGTTGTCTTTGGAAATAAACTACAAATATTGTCTTTACCAAAAGACACGATCACTAGATATACATTACCTAAGCATGTCATAAGAGCTAACAAATCATTCTATTATCATTATTACCTTTGCATATAAGGAGGTAAGTCAAAGAAAGAAAACATAAAAGTATTTTTTTGTTGAACGTAGGTTGGGGTCATTTAGTCTATTGGATGGAAGTACTTAGTTAACATGATAGGATAAGATTTGATCCATTTCGGAGCTTGATAGGTCGAGATTTCAAATAGATCTATGGTTTAATTATTAATAATTGTAGTTATTATTATTATTTTTATCTAATTTGACTGAGTCAAAATATTTTAGTCTATTATTATTATTATTATTATTATTATTATTTATGTAATTTAACTGTGTCAAAATGTTTTCATAACATTACAACATTTATTTCATATTGGGTTAGAGAGATCCTCTTGGCACATTAGGATTATGTGAAGCTCCATTGAATTTGGATGCCCTTGCCATAATTTAATTCCCCAAAAAGTGGATTCCATCCTCAACTGGTACCATAAAATTTGAACTAAAATAGGGTGTGATCTAAACCCCCCTCAAACCAATAAGTTTAGTCTTCATGATAAATTTAAATTACTAATGAATAAAAGTACAACCAATGACAAGTTTAGTCTTCATGATAAATTTAAATTACTAATGAATAAAAGTACAACCAATGATAACGAGCATGTTTCCTTACAATAACTTTGATCGAATTTTACCATGGCTTAAATATGCAATTTACTCCCCTCAAGGAGTAGGTGTCAGGATCACCAAGTGCTCATAAATTGCAAGTATCCTAGCTTTTCCTGACAACCAATATCAAATTATTCCAACTATTATTACACTCAAATCCATATGATTCAACCAACCACCTTTTTTTTGGTAGCTAGGTTTAACCTGAATTGGAGCTAGCCCATTTATTAGATGGAAGAATATCAATCCACCCATTTATTAGATGAAATAAGACCGATCCACCCACAATGGGATGCTTATCACCATGATCATGTGAGGCTTTGACAAGCTTGGACACCCTTTGGGAATTTAATTCTCCGGAAGTGGCTTCCATCCTCCACCCCTCATCATAAGGTTTTAACATGTGAAGTGGTTGGGACTAAACCCCATGTAAACTAATTGGTATACACCTCATGGGTTTATCACCTAAAATCACCAAATATCAAATGGTGATCTAGAACTTAGAGAGAGAACAAAGCGAGCACCTCCTAGCCATCAAATATCATATGAAGGAGCGACCTACCACCACAGTAAGTGCACAACATTAGTTGCCAATAGATTGTTGTATATATGAAAAATAGGGAATGCTAGTCTTTGCATACTACTTACAAAAATAACCAAGAAAAAAAATTGATAAATTTTCCCAAAAAAAAAAGACAATTCTAATATACAGCTAATTATCAAGTACACTACTCCTATGCTCACTAACCTATACATGGATTTCAATGCTATTAGTTTACTTTCATAGAAATAAATTTAGATGCTATATATATATATAAAGTTTCTAATTTTATAAAATTAAAAAGTTTGAAAAGATAATTTAAAATATTTCTACATTTATTTTTCGATAAATAAATAAAATAATAATAGTCTTTTTTTTTTAATTTATGATATATTTTTTTACAACTGAGTTGTAAGTTTATATAATTTACATACATTTTATTTTTAGGCCTATAAAAAATAATGATGTATAATTACCTCGTAGAGATTTGAAGCATATTGAGGCTATTATAAACAATAAATAAACCTGTAATATACAAAAACTCCCCAGGTAAACATGTTGAACAGCCCCAGCCCAAAGACAACTTTACATAGAGTAACATAGCCCGTTAAAAATATGTTTAGTAAAATTCTCAGCACAGTAAACGGTTATGCAAAATTTCTAAACGTAAAAAAAAGGGGGCGAAATCACCCGATGATGGGCATTTTGCCCGTCAAATTCCAACTCTAAGTCCAATAAAGGTCATCAATCCTTTATTAGATTGATGGGTACTGCAAAATAATGAATAGAACCCTAATTATTTTAATAGAAATATTTGAGAATTACATTTACCAGAAAATTATGTGAAATAATAATTCATTCAGAGGGTAATTAAAAAGCATCTGCCATGCACATGGCCCTCCTGCCCAACAATAAGATTATCATTTTCGACTGTACTGATTTCAGCCCATCCAATATCTCTTTACCATTTGGGAAATGTCGGATCGATCCCACCGATGAAGTCCTTAAGAAAGACTGCTAGGCGCATTCCATCAAGTATGACGTCCAAAGGAACCACGTTCACCCCCTTAAAGTTTAAACAGACACATGATGTTCCTCAGGGGCGATGGTGCCCAACGGCCGTTTGATCCAAACCGACGGTTTCAACGACGGCGATAGAGCAGTTGGGGTATTCAGCCCCTGCGATTTCTTCGATTGGATTGAAATTCCAATTGGGTTGGGAAACAGGTATGGTACACCATGGATCACATTCTGCCCGACGGGAGAATCATTGTCGTCGGTGCGTGGCGACAGTTCAACTATGAGTTTGTGTCAAAGAAGCAAGGTGAGTCAGTGTATGATTTCCCATTCCTTAAATAATCGTTGTATTCGAACGAGAATAATATTTATCCATTCGTCCACCTTGCGCCTCACGACAATCTCTTCATCTACGCCAACACAAAATCCATTCTCTTTGACTATGTCAACAACCACGTGGTGCGGCGTTACCCGGAAGCACTATTGGCCTAGTGAAAAATTTTCTTAATTTCTTGGGCCAAGCAGCCATTGTCCTCTATAAATGTGCAAAATAGTCTTGGAGGCCAGTGCGGCTAGGAATGCACAAATATGGAGAGGAAGGTGAGCCTTCCTTTCCAGATTGCACAATGCATCCTTGGTGAAGGTAGAGTCCGGGCCAAGGTTGGTTCGACTCACCGACGGGCAACTGAAAGAAAGTAAGTTAGTGAATGCATGGGGACACTAAGTGATAGCAGAAGTGATTAACAATGCATGCAAAACATGAATGAGATATTCACCATACAGATCAACATGCATGTGCGTGAGGCAGTTCACTGGTTGGGTGAACGTTCGTGCAAAACAATTTCATGCATGCGATAGTAGTGACATAGCAATGAAAACTGAAACAGAGCTAGGACAAGCTAGTATATATGTAGATGATAGCAAGCGTTCAAATAAATCAAGGAAAAAATACTCCCACAAGCAAAAACACAAAAAATGAAGAAATGCAGCACAAGGCATGGGAAGCAGGCTTACCCCAAAACAGTTGAGTTGAATGTGCCGACTGCTCCTAGATGTGATGTGGGATGTCAGAGCAACAAGGTTGATGTGAGGAATGAGATTTGCAGCATTCAGTTGATGAGTTTTGATAACATCGAGGTTGTGACATGCATGCCACAAATCTAGGGGAAGCGACACTTGGTGGGAGGTTTCGTAATTGCTCCTGCACATGCACCTTGCATGTAACCTCCAACTGCTAAACATAGATCCTTGAAACAAGGGATGCCTTTGCATGCTACCTTGGGAGAAGTAGCCCATGGATGCAACTCTAGTTTGCTCAATCCAAGAGGAAGCCGGTCAAATCAGCTGCACATGCAAGGGACTGCTTGAATGCTGGAGAAAAATGTGCATTTCTGACTAGGAGCTGGGCTGACTGCCCAGGAGTTTTGTGCAATTTCTGGGCAGAGCTATTGACTACTGCCCAAATTTTTGCAAATCTCGGGTGAACAACCTGCTGCTGGGAAAATTTGTGCAAATCCTCCTGGGAGGGTTGGCTGGCAGGATTGTGCAATACTGGAGCCCAGCAGGTTGTCAGAGAGGATCGTGCAATTCTTTGAGGGAAGGTTGGTTTCCCTCCAAAAATGCACACTTTTCAAGGGAAGTTGCTTAGCCTGTAGCTGAACCAAGTCCAGGTAAGTAGCCTGTGTGGGGAATGGATCAATTGTGATTGGCAGGCTGCCTTTGTGTGAGGAAAACAATGAAGCTTGAGTATTTGACGAAGCAACACAAAGTGTTGTGTAAGGTTGGTAGGGAGGCTCCAAAATAGGGTAAGGCAAAATTTTGGAGGGTGACTATAGTTGCTACAACACATTATAAAAAAATTAATATATGAGCTAAACATATATACATTTACAAAACATAAAATAGGTAACAAGATTCTTAACCATGAAGATTATTAACTTATAAAAAATATCATGGGCCAATAACATGGCATATAATACCACATTTCCAAAAAATATTAACTCATTTCATGACGCTTATTCATATGACATTTTTTTATTAATCAATTTAATTAAAATGATAAAGGAGCATAACTACTTTTTAGATAAATCTCAATGTTTGATATGTGACTACTACTAAGAATATTCTAAAATATTTGGTCGTATTTCCTATTGTAGGAATTTACAGGGTAATTTCCTCATACAAAACACCAAATGACACCACTCAGAAACAGATCACAGATCAATACACCAGTATTTTTGACGTGGTTAAAACCCTCAAAGAAGGAAACAGTCCATGGCCTGAGCCAACACAGCCACTTCAGGCAATTTATTAATAAAAGAATGAAAATTTTCATAAGCTTCTCTCATGAACGATTACGCTAAAAATGGCCCTCCATGCTCTTTAAATAGAGATCATGGACCAATCAGGTGTTAAGCCACAGATTAAGTGTCAGTAATACCGAGGAGAGAATGAACCGTCGGATCACTACATATTGTGATCGTCGGATTGTAAGTTAGAAAAGTACATAGTAGAAACACACTTTACCTAATTCTACATTGGACCAAGTTATACTTAACTATTTCCTATGTGTCAGAATATGCTAACATCCGCCCTTAAGAACAACTTGGGACAAGATTGAAGGATGTACAAATATGACACAATAGGAGAAGGAAGGAGGCATTAGAGCCTATCGCCCCTTAGTGACAACTTCCTGAACTCCAACTATAAATCAAAGTTTAGTAAACTTCGTCTCTGTGAGAGCCTTTGTAAAGATGTCTACAACTTGATCATCTGTTGAACAATATTGCACTTCAAGAACATGGTCATGAATGAGCTTTCTGATGAAGTGCATGTGCAGTTCAATGTGTTTGTTGTGCTGATGTTGGACTGGATCTTTGCATAGTTGAAGGGCACTTTGATTATCACACCAAAGTGTAGTTGACTGTTGTTGTTGAAAGCCAAACTTTGACAAGATTGAACAAAGCTACAGGGCTTCCTTACTAGCTTCTACGACACCACGATACTTTGATTCTATTGAAGAAAGAGCAATGGCAGTTTTTTTCTTGCAAGCCCATGTAATAGGTCCTGAACCAAGAGTGAACACATAACTTGTGGTAGACTTCCGATCATCAAGGTCGCTAGCCCAATCAAAACCAGTGAAACCAACCAATTGAGGAGATGCTTCTGCACTGTAATGAATCCAAATCTAAATTGTACCTCGAACATAACGAAGTATTATTTTAGCTGCTTTCCAATGAATTTCATGTGGGTTTTGCATAAACCAAGCAATAAGGCCAACAACAAAGGAAAGGTCAGGACGAGTATGGGTCAGATACAAAAGTTTTCCTACAAGTTGATGGTATAAGGTAGCATCAACTTCAAGGGAAGTACAAGTGACTGAAAGTTTGGCTCCAGATTGAAAGGGAGAAGGGGCTGGCTTATAGTCTTCCATGTGAAAATGGCATAGAATATCACAAGCATACTTGGACTAGGAAAGGGAAATACCTTGGATTGCAAGACTTGAAGATCAACAAAATAATGCGAGTGTCCTAAGTCTGTCATTTCAAAATTATTTTTAAGGTTTGACTTCACATGGTTTATAAGGTTGGGATCACTACCAATGAGGATAAGATCATCAACATAAAGAACAAGAATGATAAGAGACTTGCCCACTTTCTTGGTGTAAACAGTATTGTCAGAATGACACCTAGAAAAGCCAATTTCTAAAAGAAAGCTATCCATTTTGGCATACCAAGCTCGATGAGCTTGCTTGAGACCATAAATGGATTTCTTAAGTCAACATACAAGGGTTGAGTTTTTTTGTATAAAGCCAGTAGGTTGTTCCATATAGATTTCTTCATGCAAGTCCCCATGCAAGAAGGCAGATTTAACATCCATCTGATGGACTTCCCATTTGAAAGAGGCAACAAGGGAAAGAACAAGGTGGATAGAGTTCATTTTGGCAATAGGGGAGAAGGTTTCAGTATAGTCAATGCCTTCAACTTGTGAAAAACCCTTAGCAACAAAACGAGTTTTATGTTTATCAATTTTTCTATCTGGTCCATACTTGGTTCTATAAACCCATTTGCATCTAAAAAGTTTTCGTCCCTTTGGTAGAGGAACAAGATCCCATGTATCATTTCCCAATAATAAACGATATTCTTCATTCATAGCTGTGTCCCAATCTGGATGGCTTGAAGCTTCTGCAAAGGTGTTAGGATCATAATTCGCTGAAGCTTGAGCCAGTAAAGAAGAGTCTCTATCAAACTGAGAACGTGTATGTCGTTGATCTGTAGGATCACCAGCAAGAGCACCTGCAGCATCCCAAGTAGCACAGACCCATTTTGGAAGCTGAGGAGCTGAAGGAGGATCCTGAGAAGGTGGGGGAGGATTGTCATCCTCAATTTCATCATCTGAAGAAGAAATATTTTCAAAAGTAGAAGAGATAGAGAGAGGTGGCACATACGCCAAACTAGGCTTGTAGGCCAATATATTTTTAGCAAACTTTACATCTCTTCTAATGATAACATTTTTGGACTTAAGTGGAATAAGTCTATATCCTTTGACATCTTCAGAATATCCAACAAAAATACATTTTTCACTCTTCGGTTCTAAACCTTTATGTTTCTCATCTGGAATATGGGCCCATGCTTCACTTACAAAAACACGAAAGTGACTTACATATGATTTAATTGTGCTCCATGCTTCTTCTAGAGTGATATTCTTTAAAACCTTAGTAGGAGTGCGATTTATTATGTAATTTGCATAGTTAATTGCTTCTACCTAAAAATTAATACTAAGTCCTTTAGATTGAAGCATACAATTAGCCATTTCCTTTAAGGTGCAATTCTTCCTTTCAACTACATCATTTTGTTGTGGAGTATATGGAATAGTATGTTGCATTTGAATTCCACTCTCAGTGAAAAAGTTAATGAGTTTGTTGTTAACATATTCTCTGCCATTATCAAATCTTAACTTAAGAATTTGATGTCCAGATTGTTTTTCAACAAAGGCTTTAAAGGCCAATAACATGTTAAATACTTCAACCTTGAGTTTTAAGAAGTATACCCAAGTGCGTCTGGAGAAATCATCAATGAAAGTTAAGAAATATTTGTAGCTAGAGAATGAAACAACTGGAAGTGGACCACATAAATCACTATGCACAAGCTGTAAAGGGGCTGAGGCGTGCCAAGAGGCACGTTTTTCAAAACTATCCTGATGATGTTTTCTGAGTACACATCTGGAACAAACATCATCTCTACAAGATACCATTGCAAGACCTGTCACCATATTTTCTTTACATAGATTTTGAAGGGAGCGATAGTTTAAGGTGACCAAATCGCTCATGCCAAAGTTTGCTCACTTCATCATTATGAGAAACAAATACCAAGGGAAGATTTTATGACCCAAAGTTGTTAAACTTACACAAATTTTTAGACTCATCAGCAATGCCAGTATCTAAAATCTGTATAGGATCTCTTAGGTCCTTAATTACAACATCGTGAGGTGAAAATTCAACGATTTTACCTTCACCTGAATTAGTTATTTGATATACAGATAGAAGGTTGCAGGATAAGGTTGGAACACATAATACATCATTAAATTGACCATTTTCTATATGAAAATTCCAATCCCTACAACGCTAAGAGATCTATCATCACCAACATATATATTTTTGGTGTTATAATCATTTTAAGAAGAAAACATGGCTTTGTTTTTGGCCATGTGATAAGAAGCTCCAAAATCAATGAGCCACTCATGAGAATTAGAAGAAGAAGATACATTTAGTGCATATTCAAACCAAGATGTTTAACAACCACATGCAGAAAGTGATATTCCTGAAGATGAAATTGAAGTTGAAGAGTGCTCCAAATGGATGTTATGCTTCTTCATTGCTGCTTCCAAGGCTTTCATCTTCTTAAAGCATTTGGATTCTAAGTGGCCATCTCGATTACAAAAGTGGCAATGTCTATCAGTGTTCTTCCCTTTGTTTTTATTTGCCTTATCATTTTCTTGAAATGATTTTTCATTTTGAGGTTGAAATTGCTTAGGACCCTTGTTTGGTTTAGGACCATCCTTTTTAGGATACGGCTTCTTAGGATTCTTTGAATTTGGTTGCTTCTAGGCGGCTAAGGCTTTCTTAGAAGAGTTTCCAAGATTAAGAAGACCAAGGTGTAAGAGTTTTTCTTGTTCTCTTATTAAAGAATCACAAAAGGAATCAAAGGAAGGGGACTTGTAGTCTTGTCCTTGAGAAATGAAGGCTTCTCTTGTAGAATGGAAGGTGGAAACAAACACAAAGTAGGCTGGTCTCAACTTAGTAAGAATGGAATAGATAAGGTTACCATCTTCTTTCTTAACCTTAACACCTTCCAAGAGAAGTCTAAGGGTCTTGAACTTGGACAGAAAATCTTCAATGGAAGAAAAAATATTGGGGTCCAATGTAAGAAACTGATTTTTGAGTTGATGGGCTCTAAGTTCATTTTTAATTCCAAAAACTTTAGTGATCCGTTTGATTGCTTCATTAGGAGTATCAAGCTCTACGATATGGAATCTAAGGTCTGGAGAAATAGACATCCCAATCAACCCACATGCTTGATCTTGCTTATTTTCCCATTTGGTTGCCTTATCTTCATCTTTCGGTTTGGTTTCTTGGCCTGAGGCTATTCTGTAAAGATGTTTACTTCCAAGTAAATACACAATGTAGGACCACCATTGGAGGTAGTTGATGCTATCAAGAATAACTTGGCATGGACTTTCCATTTTAACAAAAACTGAAGCTGTAGATGCTGAAAATAAATGTTCCAATAGAAAGATCTCGAAAAAATAGGCTGATTAAAAAAAAAGGCTCTGAAAACGGCTTCCGGATGAAGAAGTTATGGCTTTTTGAAGAAAAGTTGTTGAAGATGTCAACCAAGTGTGGGAATGTGCAGAAATGAATGATAATGTTATATTTAAAAAAATATACCCCCTTTTCAAACTTAATCTAATTATCTCAACAAAAAGAAAGACTTGAACTCAAGACCTCTATTCTCATAAAGTAGCTTTGGACCAAGTGAGCTAGATTAAAAGGTTAGTAATTTTTGGAAAAGAGGAAGGGTTTTTTTTGTCACTGAAGCTAAAGCTCTTTTTTGCCTGGAAAACGAAAAACACAAAACCCAATACGGACATAAAAAAAAAAAAAAAAAAACCTTATGGCTTGAAGTTAGCTCTAGACAGAAACTAAATATTTTCCTCAATGTTTCTGATTTTTCGAGATCACACTAAGGCACGGCAGAAAAGACCATATGCATGAGAAAAATCCTTCCTTTTTGTTTTTGGTTTGCCCAGATCACACAGAGTCACGGGGCAAAGAGCATATGCTGAAATGAAAGGTATAGATCCAGAAATTAAAAAAAACAAGGAGTTAAATAAACCGAAATAAACAGAGAGAAAATAACTAAAAACTACAAATAAACATTGTATACCTCCAGTTCTTAAAAATGGTGTAGCTAGGCCTATCGAAAACCATTTCACATGAAACGAAAGGGGTTCCTCACCGGAACAGTTGCTCCTAACACAATACAACAGTCCTCTTAGCCCAAAACCAATCAGAAACAGTAGATCTAGGAAACGGCAGTCAGATGTAGTTCTATCGGTTTCAGATTTGGATCACCAACGGATGCGGCCCTCAACTTCGCTCTAATACCATGTAGGAATTTACAGGGTAAGTTCCTCAGACAGAACACCAAAGGACATCGCTCACAAACATATCACAGATCAATACACCAATATTGTTGATGTGGTTAAAACCCTCAAAGAGGGAAACAATCCATGGCCTAAGCCAACGCAGCCACTTCAGACAATTTATTAATAAAAGAATGAAAATTTACATAAGCTTCTCTCATGAATGGTTACGCTACAAATGACCCTCCATGCTCTTTAAATAAAGATCAAGGACCAATTGGGTGTTAAGCTGTGGATCAAGTGTCAGTAATACTGAGGAGAGAATGAACCATCAGATCACTACATCGTGACCGTCGGATTGTAAGTTACAAAAGTACATAGTAAAGAAACACACTTTACCTAACTCTACAATAGACCAAGTTATACTTAACCATTTCCTATGTGTCGGAATATCCTAACATTTTTTGAAGAAAGCTGTGTAAACGTTTACCCATGTGATTACTACTAAGAATATTTGAAAATATTTGGAGAAAATTGTTTAAATGTAAGAAAACTATGTAAATGTTTACCCATGTGAATACTACTAAGAATATTCTAAAATATTTAGAGAAAATTGTTTAAATGTTTACCCTATCCGGCATTTATGATGGACACCACCCATCATCAGGGACTAGAAAACAAGTTTATGGTGGACACTCCACCCACCATCAGGGACTAGAAAGCAAATAGATGGTACAAATAGATGGTAAGCGTGAAAGCGGATCAAACCTATAAATAATAATCGCTTGAGAGTGGATTAACCGTAACAAGGATTGAAAATATAAATTAATTTATTAGAGTGGATTAATGATAACAAGGATGGAAAATATTAAATTAATTTATTAACAATCAAATGCGATGAAAGAGATAAATTATTAAATTAATTTATCAATGTACAAAAGATGTGAAAGTTAAATAATTAACTAAATTATTAAAGAAAAATTAAATAGAATTAAAATAAAAGATAAATTAATTGAAAATTATTTATTTATTTGTTATTATTATTTTTTCTAACCCTACCCGATAATATTTTATTATATTTCGAAATATATATATATATGTTTGTTAATTTGTTACTATGATAATTTAAATTTTACATAAACAAAAATAAATTTAAACATTATTATGTGGTAAATTATCTATATTTAATGAATTAACCTTATTTATCTATGCTTAAATACATATTAGAATAAAACGTTAATAAGTGAAATTAATAAGAGGGTAAGGGGTTTAGATATAGATTTTTTTTTTAACTGTTTATATATATATGAGAAAAAATTAAAGAAAGGGGAAGCTAGAAAATTTGAAGGGGAAGGACGGAAGGGGGCAGAGTTAAGATTTAAAGAGAGAGATGATAGGCTTCAAGGAGATAGCGATCTTCCCTATTGAAATTGTTGGAGTGCTTTTTAATTTCTAAGGCTTCCTTGATGACCAAGCATTATGAAAAGGAATGCCTACTAGGATTTGAACCTGGTCAAAGAAAATAAGGTGCTTTGTATTATAGGAGTGCTCAACAATGACATACTTAATAAATGCATATAGGCATCAATCCATGATAGGCATCAAAATACCTACTTCATGATATATTTCACATAGCTAAATTTAAATCTCAAACAAATTAACTAAATTATAAGTTTATTATTATTAATAATTACAACGAATATATATATATATATATATATATATATATATAGTTTTTGCCTTAATGATATAGTTTCATGTTTGCCTAGGGTATTACTTCTCCTCTTTCACCAATGATCATATCAGACTGAAGTAGATTTCTAGTGCCCGGTTTTTTCAACTTAATTAATATGTCTTACTAGTAAATATTGTTACAATTTTGTTAAAAGACTACACTTGTTAGGCAATTACACCTTTCTTTTAATCAGTATACCTCTAGATTTAATCTAGACTTCTCACATTTGTTTGACCTATGTATACACTTCTCACGTCTGTTTGACCTACGTACACAGAAATTTATGCCACCCGAAAATATTTGTGCGCGCAATGGATGACCTTTGTTGATACGCTGATACTACCATTGACAAAGTTGCAGGATATGGAATGTTGATCAACATCATAATCGGCGAGCTGGAATGTGGAATGCAGCACAAGCACAATAAGCGACCAACAACGGGGCGGAAATGAGTTCTAAAAAAAACACTGCAGCTTGTTGGGTGTGGACACAGGTTACAAACTCTACGCAAAAACTAGAGGCATTTCTGAACTCAATCTCTACAATACCAAGCAATCACATTGACTATTGGTACTTCTTGTTCAATCTTATTGCCATCTAAATAATAAATAATTGCCTGTAGATTTGAAAAGAAATTCCCTACGAGTTGTCGTGATGGGTGGAGCTGGCTTTGTTGGCAGTGGCAGTCACCTGGTTGACAGGCTCATGGAAAGAAGCGACAGTGTTATTGTTGTTATTGTCGACAATTTATTTATGGGAAGGAAGGAGAATGTTTTGCATCATTTTGGCAATCTGAGGTTTGAATTGATAAGGCATGATGTTCTGGAACCCTTATTGTTATTGTTAGAGGTTGATCAAATCTCCCATTTGACTTGCTCTACTTCCCCTGTGCATTACAAACACAATCATGTGAAGACTATCATATCCTTTACTCATTGAAATACTAAATGAATCTACACTTTTTAGGAAAATTTATGTAGATCTTACTATTTTTCATAGTGGAGGTTCCTATTCAATATTTGTTTTTGATAAAAATGTTATATTTTTCTTTGAATCCTTAACTCGAGATTTACAAAACTAATGTTTGGAAACCTTGAACATGCTTGGACTTGCCAAGTGTGTTAGGGCTCGCTTTTTGCTTACAAGTACCAGTGAGGTTCAATGCTAATTCCATCGGTCAATTTCTTGCCAAATTTACCTTAGATGAAAGTGGTCACCATGTTTTATTTTCATTTTTTTTCGATGTTTGTCTTGTATTGAAAACTAAAATAATTATCGTTTTCATGGTGATATTCAAGAGTTCGCAGTTGTTATGATGAGAGTAAGAGAACAACCGAAACTCTAACAATAGATTATCATATGGGATCAAATGTTGAGGTGTGTTGTGAATATGAGTTTGACTTAATATTTGTATTAAATTTCTATATATTAAAATTTATTGAATTAAGGATTTTTTTATCCATATCAAGTTTTTGAGACATGTTTTCTAGGATAATCACATCAAAATTCATTTGTCAATACGTTTGGAACCAGTGGTTGATCGTATTTGATATCGTGCTTTTAGGTTCAGATTACTCGAATTTTCAATACATACAGTCCGTGATTGTGCCTTGATGATGGCCGGGTTGCAAATAATTTTTTTTCTCAAGTAAGTCACTGATTTTCTTCCCAGACTCTCAAGACTATGCTCTCATAACTTAGTAGTTGTATGATGCATTTAATTTTGGTGTTACATAAGTTGTGTAGTTGTAGACCATAGGATGATTCTCCTTGAAGCAAAATCTAGAGCTATAGTATCTGTCTGCTAGTAATTTGATCTTCCTTTTTAGCTTAGTTTATATTCACAAGTGTTGTTCTATTTGGTGTGTTTGTCGAAGGGCCTAGAGGTTTTTTATTGCAAGCCATAGTCCAATTAGGGTTGGAATTTGGATTCCTCTTTACTCGTCAAACAATTTTTTCCTGACGCTTTGGATATTTATACTTCCCATCAAGGAACGTTAAGTTTAAAATTTGGCCCTTCAAAAGTGATGTTTTGATAATAAATTAACTTTCACAAATAAAGTTTTGATTAAAAAATTTCCCTTCAATAATAATTATGTTAAAAAAATCACATATATGAAAAAAAAAACAAAATAACCTTAACACAGAAATGGCTTATTCAATCTTGAACCTTATTGTTCCTTTATAATAACATATTTTATATTTTGAAATCTATTCTCTATAGTAATTTTTTTCAATAATCAAATTAACAATCAAGTTAAGGTTAAAATTAATTGTCAAAGATTAAAAGTACTTGATTGTAAGTTTTGTTCAAATAAATTATATATGATCAACCATGCAATAGGGCCTACTTTGGAAATCTTGTATAATTTTAAAATTAAAACAAATTAGAAGAATGATTAGTTGATTTCAAATTAAAAATCAGTTTAACCCAGAGTAGAGGAGAAGTAAAGAAGCTCTACATCATAGAATGATTTGTTGTAGGTTGGCTTAGGTGAAGAATGATAATGGCTAATTTTAGACTAAAATATGCCATAAAACAGAGTAGAGACAAATAATCTTTACATTACATAATGATATGTTAGTGATCAAATGATGGTGTTGTCGTTGGAAACAAACTACAAATATTGTCTTCACCAAAAGACATGATCACTAGATATACATTACCTAAGCATGTCATAAGAGCTAACACATCATTCTATTATCATTATTACTTTTGCATATAAGGAGGTAAGTCAAAGAAAGAAAACATAAAAGTATTTGTTTGTTGAACCTAGGTTGGGGTCAATTAATCTATTGGATGGAAGTACTTAGTTAACATGATAGGATAAGATTTGATCCATTTCGGAGCTTGATAGGTCTAGATTTCAAATAGATCTAGGCTGGTTTAATTATTAATAATTGTATTTATTTTTATTATTTTTATCTAATTTGACTTGAGTCCAAATATTTTAGTCTATTATTATTATTATTATTATTTATGTAATTTAACTGTGTCAAAATGTTTACATAACATTACAACATTTCTTTCAAATTGGGTTAGAGAGATCCTCTTGGGGCAACTAGGATTGTGTGAAGCTCCATTGAATTTGGATGCCCTTGCCATAATTTAATTCCCCAAAAAGTGGCTTCCATCCTCAACTGGTACCACAAAATTTGAACTAAAATATGGTGTGATCTAAACCCCCCTCAAACCAACAAGTTTAGTCTTCATGATAAATTTAAATTACTAATGAATAAAAGTACAACCAATGATAACGAGCATGTACTTTGATCAACTTTTACCATGGCTTAAATATGCAATTTACTCCCCCTAAGGAGTAGGTGTTGGGATCACCAAGTGCTCGTAAATTGCAAGTATCCTAGCTTTTCCTAACAATCAATATCAAATTATTCCAACTACTATTACACTCGAATCCATATGATTCAACCAACCACTTTTTTTTGGTAGCTAGGTTTAACCTGAGTTGGAGCTAGCCCATTTATTGGATGGAAGAATATCAATCCACCCATTTATTGGATGAAAGAAGACCTATCCACCCACAATGGGATGCTTATCACCATGATCATGTGAGGCTTTGACAAGCTTGGACACCCTTTTGGAATTTAATTCTCGAGAAGTGGCTTCCATCCTCAACCCCTCATCATAAGGTTTTAACCTGTGGAGTGGTTGGCACTAAACCCCATGTAAACCAGTTGGTCTACACCTCATGGATTTATCACCTAAAATCACCCAATATCAAATGGTGATCTAGAACTTAGAGAGAGAACAAAGCGAGCACCTCCTAGCCATCAAATATCATGTGAAGGAGCAACCTACCACCACAATAAGTGCATAACAATAGTTGCCAATAAAATGTTGTATAAATGAAAAATAGGGAATGCCAGTCTTTGATACTACTTAACAAAATAACCAAGAAAAAAAATTGATAAATTTCCAAAAAAATAAAAAATAAAAAAATACAGTTCAAAGATACAGCTAATTATCAAGTACACTACTCCTATACTCACTAACCTATACAGAGATTTTCACGCTATTAGTTTACTTTCATAGAAATAAATTTAAATACTAAAAATATAAAAAGGGGCACAGAATAAGCTTTATTATATTACATATTGTACAGATCTTTTTTCAAACATTGCATCATGCTGACCACAATCCACCATAATCAATATACTATAGGTAATAACATTCGGCAGATAGCAGGTGAGTGGAAACAGACTTTCCCAACTGCGTGAACTGTACACTTGTGTGTACTAAAAATATATAAAGTTTCTAATTTTATAAAATTAAAAAGTTTGAAAAGATAATTAAAAATATTTCTACATTTATTTTCCGATAAATAAATAAAATAATAATAGTTATTTTTTTTATATATATATTTTTTACAACTGAGTTGTAAGTTTATATAATTTACATACATTTTATTTTTAAGCCTATAAAAAATAATAATGTATAATTAACTCGCAGAGCTTTGAAGCCTATTGAGGCTGTTATAAAAAAATTAATAAACCTGTAATATACAAAACCTCCCCAGGTAAACATGTTGAATGGCCCCAGCCCAAACACAACTTTACATAGAGTAACATAGCCCGTCAAAGATACGTTTAGTAAAATTCTCAGCACAGTAAACGGTTATGAAAACGTTCTAGACGTAAAAATAAAAAAGGGGGCGAAATCACCCGGTGACGGGCATTTTGCCCGTCAAATTCCAACTCTGAGTCCAATAAAGGTTAGCAATCCTTTATTAGATTGATGGGTACCGCAAAATAATGAATAGAACCCTAATTATTCTAATAGAAATATTTGAGAATTACATTTACCAGAAAAGTCTGTGAAATAATAATTCATTCAGAGGGTAATTAAAAAGCATCTCATATGGGTCAGTAAGAAGAAGCATGGATTTAACATCTTTTGCAAACCATCTATCCTGAATTGATGGACATGTTTTATCTCTTGTGTCTGGAAAAGTTGGTATATATTCTTGTAATTATTTTATCCAGCTCATGTGCCTTCCAGTTATATTATTTGGTAAATATGATTACAACTACACATTTGTTTTACCGATTAGAATTTGTTATTGTTAATAGATCTTGTAAACTGTTATGATCATTGTTGAAGTGTTGAGTTCTCTGATAATGACAGTTCCATTGTAATTTTTTAATGATTATGAAATGTTCTTTTGTTTTTGATCAAGTTATTATTATGAGAATGAGCATAGACATGAGTTATGATTGTGAAGGCATCTATTGTAGTTTGATTAGTTTATTTGTTTGGCAGAATGGAAAGAAATATTATCAGAGGTGGAACAACAGCTGAAGAAAACTGAAGCAGCTCAGAGACGTAAGATGCAAATGCAGCTCAGGTATGCATAGCTATGTAGGTTATGATCCTGGGATTTTGTATTGAATGTGTTTTGCAGAGGAAATTTATTTAAAGAATTGAATGTAATTTAAGTTCTTATGTGGTGTTGTCTCTCAAGCTGAGGCCATCAAGAAGATTCTGGGTAAGGACTCTTCAAAAAAGAAACGAGCAGACAAGCTACAAAAACAAAGAGATGCAATGGCACAGGTGATTTGCAGTTCTGAAGCATTGGAGGGTTGTGTCGGTTGTTCTTTTATTTTTTTATTTTAGTATTAAGTCACATTCTATGACTTCTGAGGAAGGCTGCTAGTGATATGTCGCTTGCTTCAAATGGTGTGAAATGGGTTATGGGACCATCCGGCACAGTTGTTACATTTTCTGAGAATACAGGGCTTCCAAGCATATTCAATAACCCATGCAAGTTAGGTTTTTATTCATTTATGAGAATTTTATAGTGTTGCTCATTATGTTCGGCTATCATTCTATTAGTAATTTGACAGCAATCATTTAGTTTTTGAACTAATCACATGGATTTAACATTTATTTTTGTATCCTCCGCCTCGTGAAAAATGTGCTGGGCCATTTTGTAAGGGAGGCTGAGGAATTGTCATTGTAGGTATCCTCCCCCTCGTGAGAAATGGGCCATTTTGTAAGGGAGGCTGAGGAATTGTCATTGTAGGTATCCTCCCCCTCGTGAGAAATGTGTTAGAGCCAGTTGTAAGGGGCTAAGGAATTGAATTGGTGAGACGATTAAAAGAGGTTGAAATTTGGGTTAAAAAAAACTCATTATTTTTTTATAAAAATAATATTTAAATTATATTTTTGATAGTAGAAATAAATTTAAAACTATCAAAAACACTTAAAATTTTAAAATTTAACCATTAATCTCTTTTTATACCATCTTCAATGCTATGCTACGATGCTATACATACTGTGTAACTTACTTTTTATACCATCTTCAATGCTATGCTACGATGCTATACATACTGTGTAACTTACTGTCTGTCTCCTCCCATCAGTAATGCAAAATTTATTGCTATGTTTTCTCTGTACTCTCAAGCGTACCGATGGACAGCAGTTGTTCAGATATTACTTTTCTAAAGTTGGGAACCTGTTTTGGCAGATTTAGCATTAGTGTTTTTGATATATATGTTCCTTAACCATTCAAGATGTAGGGGAGTGAGGGGAACGTGTAGTTAATCTATCATCATGTTCAAGGTTTCGCAAACATGTACCATCTTAAATATATACTGGGAGCTTAATTTGGGGCTATTGTTTCGCAAACATGTACCATCTTAAATATAGACTAGGAGTTTAATTTGGGACTATTGTATTTAACGTATCATTTTAATTTACATAGAAGTCAATATACAAGAAAGATTGGAGATTAAAGCATCAAGAAGTTAGTTGTTGAAATTTATCAACCAGAGGCAAAATATGGAGGAGGTAGATCATTTCTTCGTTTGTGTTTGTTATGTTGTTTATTTCCTTCTATAAAACATGCAAATGTTCTTACCAATGCTGCAGCAAGTATGAGAACATCAGTAAATTCCTTGCAGCACTGGTAAGAACATTTGCATGTTTTATAGAAGGAAGTGAACTGCATAACAAACATTAAAGCAAAAAAGGAAATAGCAATTGAAGAAATTTCATTTGGAAGATAATCGACCTCCTCCATATTTTCCCTATTTTCCCTCTCGTTCATAAATTCCTACAATTAACATCTTGATGCTTTAATCTCCAATATTTCTTATATTGATTTCTTTATAAGTTAAAATGATCTATATTTAAGATGGTACATGTTTGCGAAACCTTGGACATGATGATAGATTAACTACACGTTCCCTCAATCCCTACATCTTGAATGACTAAGGAACATATATATCATATATATGCTAAATCTGCCAAAACATGTTCCAACTTTAGTAAAGTAATATCTGAACAACTGCTGTCCATATGTACGCTTGAGAGTACAGAGAAAACATAGCAATAAATTCTGCATTACTGATGGAATGAGACAGAGTAAGTTATACAATATGATGGAAGTTACACAATATGTATAGCAGGATAGCATAGCATTGAAGATTGTACAGAAAGTTAAATTTTAAAATTTTAAATGTTTTTAGATGTTTTTGATGATGCTGAATTTATTTTTACTATCAAAAACATGATTCATTTCCCTTTTTTTTAATTGCTACTTTTTTTTTTGCTTTAATGTTTGTTATGCAGTTTATTTCCTTCTATAAAACATGCAAATGTTCTTACCAATGTTGCAAGGAATTTACTTGAATAGTTTGTAATTTTTTTTCTATATATCTTCTTGTATTTTCTTTGAATAGCTTTGAATTGCATGGTGGTTTGAGGAAGTATTTTCTACTTCATTTGAATTTCAAATTATAGTGCTTGTTATTTTCTCTGGTTTGAGCTATGAGTTTCTTGAAGTAAAATCCGTTGACAAGATAGTCCACTAACTCCACTAGTATTCTTTTGAACTTTAAGATACATAAAATTAAAATATCATCTTTTGTAATATCCATATAAAATTTAAATTTTCTAGTACAGATGGCATATGACATACATATCTACCATTTTTCCAATTTAAAAAACCTACAAACCTGTCTTTACACCTTTTGGGGCAATTGCTACTATCTCTCTTCTCCCTCAATGCAGTAGATGGCAGAAATATGGTTGATATAGTACTAAGTTGTGCTTTGTTTTGTCACAAATGGCAGGTAGTCCAGCTTTTGATATCTCCAATGGCATATATATATATATATATATATATATATATATTTCTTTAGAAGAAATTGCTCTTTTGTTGGAAAGATCTCTTCTCACTCAATGCAGTAGATGGCAGAAATATGGTTGATATAGTACTAAGTTGTGCTTTATTTTGTCTCAAATGGCAAGTAGTCCAGATTTTGATATCTCCAATGATATATATATATATATATATATATATAAGGAATTGCTCTTTTGTTGGAAAGATCTTGTAATACTGTTATATGGATAGGATAGTGTCCCAGCTTTGTTTTTAGTGTCTTAGTCTATTCATGGCATTTTGTTTCTAGTGGGGCAGTGTCTTCATGACACTGGTCCTTTATTATCATCTACTAGTTATAATTTTTTTAGCTCTACTCAAAGAGTATTGATGTAACTGATATTAATATTGGGACTGTGGTTTTCATAGCCAATCTCTTCTTCTCATACTATCTATGTAAAATTGTTTATATACTAATAGAATTTTTTTTGTATTGGATTAGAAAACATATCAACGAACCTAAATCCATTTTAACTTTAGATATATCAAAATATGGAGAACTTAAATATACAACCTGATTTTTTAAATACAAATAAAAAAACTTAATTATAAAAATCAAAAACATATTATATATCTATATAATACAAAATTTACATATAAATGTTTTACTGATAACTAGATATTATTTATTAATACTTTAATGTTACAACATTACTTTAATTATGTATAATTTTAAGTTGGGGAATAACTATTAATAATTCACTATTATAGGTATTAACCAAAAAAGAGTAAAATGAAAATTATATTAAACTAAATTTTATAAAAAATAAAATAATATATTTTTAAAAATAAAGTATTAAAATATTTATCTGAATATTGCTGCTGACAATATCACAAAATGAAGGAATGAAAGCATTTCTTCTCCCTTCGTTACTGCTGCGATGCAACTTTTCCAATACATTTTAATCACAAGATCTACCTGGGTTCGAGGAAAATCCTGTTGGCATTCCTCTCACTGCAGTATAGGCATGGATGCTGTGTGAAGTCTTGTCCCTGCAGCAACTCTCTGGCACTCAAAACCAGTTCCCTGTTGGTAAAGGAGTCCCAACGCTTCCCACGCTTTTTTTTCAGAAGTCCTAGAATAGCATTAGTGAAAGCTCCATAGCCTCTTGGATCTCCATAAGGGCACACATCGATACAATTCTCGTGGGGCCTGCATCCACTCAACAAAATGCCCATGTCGGGATGTAGCTGTTTAACCTCATCCACGTGATTAAACAGCCTTCTAACTGTGTAGCTGGCTGCGTCACCAAATTCCTCATACAGAAACTCTCTAATGCGTTCAGCTTCCATATCAGAGTTCCTGCTTCGCTTTCTGAATATGTTTAGCAACGAGTCCAATGGCATTAACGGTCTCCTCCAAGAACGCTGCGCTATTTCTTGATCTGAATCTGTTTGTTCCATATCCTTGTCAATCAAGCCTCCGCCTACCCCAGTGTCGAAAATCAAGGTGAAAGTTGCTCCCGGATGCATGTCCTTCATTATAAATCGGAAATCCTCAGCTGTAAATATGCAGATATTACAATTTGGCTAATAATTAATTTTATATTTCAATAAATTTTAGGCTTTTCATCTTTCAGCTGCGTTTATAAATTTAAATTCATCTTAATCAGTGATTTAATAAGACACCTTTTTATTTATAATTCATATTATCCACAATAAAATATTAAAACAAATCTAGTCAATTTTTTCCTTTTATACATACATTTAATTATTTTTATTATTAATATTTTTTAAAATATGGTATATCAAATCTATAATCCATATAAAACATCGGAAAAATAATTCTCTTAATCATTCCCTCTTTATAATGTTTCATGCTACAAAAAAATCTCAAACTGTACATTGAATTTTTTTTTCACTCATTTTTAATTTTTCTTTGTTATTGATATTTTTAAAATATTATATATTAGTTCTATATTAAAAATGAAATAAATTACACATCTTCCTAGGTACAGAAGGATAAAATATAATAATTTTTTTAATTTAAATGGTAATAATTATGTTATTTTAATGTAGATAAAGAAATATTTTACTTAGGATTGATAATAAAATATTTTTTTGATATATATATATATATATATATATATATATATATATATATATATATATATATGTCACATGTAAATTGAATGTATAATGAATTACACATCATGTCATATCAATAATATTAGTTCTTGTTCTTACCATTTCCATATTAAGTAGCTAAGAAATTACATTTCTTTCTCAACCTGAACCCTGAATAATTTTTTTTATTCATTTCCATATTAAGTGGTGAAGAAACCTGGAACTAAAAACCAAATTAATTTTTTTCTTGCGCATCTCCATATTAATTAATGAAAAAATTACTTTCTTTCATCATATTAAAAGGTAATTATTTTTGCTTTAATTTGCTTTATATTTTTATATAAAATTATGTAAAATTAAAATAGAAATTAAAATATATTAATTAAAATCATTATTATTATTTTTAATTTGTTGATTTAAATTATTATTTTATTATTTTTAAATATAATGTTATGTGATAAGACACATATCAATTCAAAATTGCTTTGAAAGATAAAATTATCTTCTCAAAACCATAAAATAATTCATTGGATTTACCTCATTTTGTTTGGAAAAATGCTATTATTAGTTATTTAAACAACCCTTTAAAACAAAAATAGCTATATCAATATTGAAAACTAAAACAAAAACATATACAATGGGATTGGTAACCAAAACATGTATAACAAGGTGATTAAATGTTGGATTTATAATAATAATTTGAAACTTTGTGTTTTAAGGAATACCTCTGAGAGAAAAAGATGTATAGCAGGGCAAGTGGTACCTGTAAGCAGGTTGAAATCGCATGGGACAATACACTCTTTATCGTTGGCGGTGTCAGGCAAGGGAACGCGAGTGCTGTGACCGCTGTAGTGAAAAAATAGAACGTCTGATTCAGACTTGGCACGGCCAACCATATCGATGAGAGCATTGCGTATGTTTTCGCCAGTGGGTTTCATATTACGCAACTCGCCGGAATCGATGAGGAGATGAATGTTCTTTTGGTGAAATCCATAACGATCAATCAGCAAGTCTCGCATCCCCAGTGCGTCTTGAACGCATCCGTGAAGTTCATATGCGGTATTGGGATAGTCGCAACCCACCAGCACAGCGTACTTGTTGGGCATGGTGTGTATTTCTCTCACAACTCTTTCTCTGAAAAACAAAAGAGAAAAGCATTCGATCCGCGTCTTCAGAGAAAGAGCTGTTTGCTACCAAAAGGGTACCCTGAGTTGATTATATTGAATGAATGGAATGAGTAATCTTCTGTAAAAATCCGTTACAAATCAAGAAACAATACTGGGCTTCATGTTGGAAATTCGTCGTTACAGTTTCCCACTATTGGTTTCCCTTCTAGTGGGTGTCATTAGGCGTTTTTTAACTGGGCAAGAATTTTATCTAAATGGCAAAAGATTTCCTGAAATCTTGTGAGAAATGATTGCTATGGTCCATCTAAAGCATTGTTTGATCCCTGGTTTGTTAGTGGTGTTTTTTATTAATTTGTCCATCAATTCGATGAATATGTGTGATCAAAAGTGAGCTGCCATAATAAAGTGGTTACCTATATTAGTGATATTCCTAGAAGAGGTTGTTGTTTTGTGGAGTGAAGTCATTGAATTGCACACCATGAGAGACTGTATTTTCAAGGAGAAGATTACCCTCTTTTGCTTATTATATGATAATTAAACCAATAAATTAGTACCACTCAATCCATGATATTTGAAGGAAAGCGGGTGGAAGCTTGTCATCCACCAAACCATTCTATGCATATTTGGGTGCATGCAAAGTGTCGGCATGTTCGCCAAATCTAGAGAGGAGCCATGATTTTTGAAGGAAAGCGGGTGGAAGCTTGTCATCCACCAAACCATTGCATGTTTATTTGAATGCATGTACAAAGTGTTGGCATTTTCACCAAATCTAGAGAAGGACAGATGTTGCCGATAAGAAGGAGCATAAGACCATTGTATGTTTATTTGGATGCACCCACAAAGTGTTGGCATGGTCACCAAATCTAGAAAGCCATAAATGTTGCCTATAAGAAGGAGCATAAGAGGAAAATAAGTAGTTGGGCATCGTAGAAGGATGTTGATTCAATCTCTTACCATCACCCTTTCTCTTATGGCTAAACCCTAAGAAGAAGGGGAGGTTGTCACAACAAGTGTACCTAGTAAGGGAGCATGTAGAGCATGCCATTTGAAGTGTGTAGTGTCCCTTTTTTTTATGTGGTTCATTGTACCAATCTAGTACTAGCTACATCCACGAACAACATCTACATATTATTCTAAAGAATCAAGGTAGATAATCGTGTTACATAGTCAAATATCTCATAGCATGAGATTCGAATCCCAGTGGGGAGGAAGAAAACAAATCGTCCCCACTACACGACCTACACTCTCCAATTATTAAACTACAATGGTACCCAACTTTATTTTTCCTCCTCGTGTACCATTATTTCTAATGTTCGTTATCCTTAATTATTAAAGTAAAATGGTACCCACTTTTCTTTTCTCCTCTTGTACCATCATTTCCCATGTTTATTAATGATGTATGAACCATTCTATGAAATCTCATATACATTTCTTTTGAAATTTAATAACATATTAACTTATGCTAACAAGTGTTCAAAATAATTACTATTCATTACTTAAAGGCAACCCTTCTCTTTCTCTCTTTCTCTCTTTCTCTCTCTCTCTCTCTCTCTCACACACACACACACACACACACACATATATATATATAAAGTAGATTTTCAATTAGAAGCAACTTTATCACTTTATATTATAATCCTAAGATTTTCTCATCCTATTTTGACCACATAATTTTCAGAAATACGTAGTGATACTAAGAGCAGGGGAGGGGAACCATTAACACAATGCATGAACACAAAGATTAAAGTAAAAACCCTATCTTGGAGAAAAACACTCAATGTGTTTTTAACAGTGTTCAATTTATTACAATGTTATAGGAACTCTTGTGAAGACACAATCCTCTATAAGCGCCAACTTATAATATTGCAGGCTCCAACCTGTCAAGAAAATAAGGACACCAATCCTTTATAAGCACCAAATTATTGTTGTTTAGGTTCCAACCTGCCAAATAGATGATAACACCAATCTTCTATAACTAAACCCAGCTTAGTACTTTGTTGTTCACTATTCAAGGGTCAATATTTTGGCTTATTATCTATTCAAGAAAGTTTTCCCTCCTCGCAACTTATACCTAGAACTACTCCCTTTTTCTTCTCTAGGTGACATGCTATTTCATCACTTAATTAGACTTTCCAAGCTTCAAGTCTAACCTATCCAATAAGAATCAATTAACACTTTTATTTTAGGTTGCTTTACAAACCCACACCAAAACAAACTAGGACTTGGCCTTATCAAAGGCTTCAGGTGCACTCTTAACTAAGGCTAAACCTCCTAAAAAATTTGGGTGCACTATCTACCTCAACTAGAACTTGGTTGGTGGCTAACTCTTAAGCAAAAACTAAATACTTTCCCAAAAAATTGTGCCAAAAATCCACCTACAACATGGGTAGGGGCGTGCTTTCTTATTCTTGACTTCTTTACTTGATAGCGCTCTTCCTCTTGATTCACAAGGTGTGAACCCTTGTTATGTTGCCCTTGTCTTTCGCTAAAGACTCCAATATCATATCTGAGTTACTCCTTAGTGATGACTAATCTCTCCACCTCATGGCACCTATTTATAATGATCTGCATACCAACATTGGGGTCAACTTGTGACACTGACATGATGTGTATATATATATATATATATTCAAAAATTTGTTTCTCCTCAACCATGAGAAATGTTATATTCAAAAATTTGTTTTTCCCCAACCTTGAGAAATGCTAGTTGATTATGTAATTTTTCCTTCTAGTAACACCTTTGACATCAATAACAATCACTTTCAACAATAATAAGTATCAATTTCATTCTTTTCGCATACTTAAATATTCGCAATTTAGCTTAGTTTCAAACCACTGCAGTGGACTATTTTATGATTTACAACATATGACCCCTTAATTTAATGGTATGAACAAAAAAAATCGTGCTTTTCTTCACTTGAGAAATGTGGATTTAAGGAGCATCATGATTACACATTCCACATGTCTTCATATACCAAGAAACATGTGAACAAAAAAATAAACCGTGTTTCTCTTCACTTGAAAAATGTGGATTTAAGGAGCATCGTGATTACACATTCCACATGTCTTCACATGTAACCAAGAAACATGTAACGCCTAGGTGAGGGTTCATTATTTATCTAACCATCTAAGCGAAAGAATAATGGATTTCCTCAGCCCCCTTCTCTAATCTCAAAGACAATAACCATGAACATCTTTTTTCTTTTTCTTTTTCATAAAATAACGTATCGATAGCAGTAATTCCTCATAAATCATTATGCCACAAATTAATTTTTCATAATGGCACAATTTGAATCATAATAATTTCAAGGGAAAGTTAGTATCAAATCTTATAACTTTAGTCATCAAAAGGAGTGACTTTTGTTCTCTCAGAATACAATGACTCCAATAGATAATTTGCATTGACACACTAGCAACCCAGAGCTTGGTTGAGTTTCTCCAATGGTGGCTTGGTTGAGTTTCTCCAATGGTGATTTCCTAGAGGAAAAATTAATGGTTAGATATTGGATATTGATGCAATATACATTTCTCATTTTCATTATCAATACCCAGCCACTAGTTGACATACAAATCTACGCCATTGAGTGACTGCTTGAATATAGATTTATTGACTAGTGATTAAATTATCACCTAACTAATTACCTTCTAACTGGAGCTTGGCATAATATCTAGAAATCATTCAAGTTCCAAGTGGCTAGATGATTTGTCAATTAATTTTGTGAGTCGTTATAGCAATGTGTTACAAGTTTAGGATATAACCACAGCTGCCAACCTGAGCACCTATGGTAATATCTACATTCTATGAATAATATCATGATTGGTTTCTATAACTCGTTAATTAGCAAATGATTCTCATCCTGTTAGATAATTAGGAGAAGTATTGTTACGACAGAGTTGACCCCATCCTAGTGCATCGACTACCGAGTAGCACAGTGTATACATTCACGATTAACACTGATATATTATGGGTATTACCTCTATACCTATACCTAGAGACAATGATTATGTAAATATTTCATTTTTTCCTCTTTATAAGAGTTATTACTTCCTTGTGTATATTTGTTTGGATATTGGAACTATTTTAAGATTAATATAAGTGTGGTAGGTATAACTAACACTTTTATTCAAGAGTTAATGAAATTCCTTGCTAGGAAATGCTTAACAAAGTTTATAATTATGGATGGTTAGTTAATGGTTCAACAAGTTAATTTACAATTCGCATAATGAACTCATATATGGTTAAGGATGATTTCATGCTGAATTTCACGTTGCTCCTTGGTTATTCAATTTTCCTTTTATTCTAAATAAATGATATATTTCTACATTTGAAAAAAAATTCCCTTAATTATAGCCATGTTTTTACAAAGTTCAACTTTGGATCTATTAGTAGGTTACGGGCACACACACACACACACACATACATACATACATACATACATACATATATATATATATATATATATATATATATATATATATATATATATATATATATATATATATATATATATATATATACATGAATTGATAAATATATACAATGACGCTTTTAGTAAGTTATTCTAGTTAGAGCAAAGGGATCCATCATTACGGCCTA
Source organism: Pinus tabuliformis (assembly GCA_031772625.1). Classification (NCBI taxonomy): domain Eukaryota; kingdom Viridiplantae; phylum Streptophyta; class Pinopsida; order Pinales; family Pinaceae; genus Pinus; species Pinus tabuliformis. The sequence goes on from CM062815.1 coordinate 243,556,908, forward strand.
TGACGACAACTACAACAATAACATTCCGATTTTTACAACAACTACTAATTCCCTTACAGTATTTGGCTTGCAATATAAACCTCATCACTAGTAACATATGATATTTGAAACAAATTTCTCAATGAATGCACATATGTTTATCAAATGTTGAAGTTGTGAAACCATTTAGAGTGTCACCTATGGATTTGCAGAGGAAAATCTGCTACATGAACTTGAAATATATAAGGTAGAGATCCTTTAAAACCTTTGTATTCATATGGTTACTCTGCATGCATCAAGATGCATCTCTATTGATATCAAATTGACTTCATGGAGTTCTACATAGATTTATGGATGTATGTATTCCCCAACACACTCAATATTTGTAGCATGTTATCCACATTAGTGGATCGAATAGGTGTACATGTCCTTGCAACGAGGTAGGATATCAATGACTTGTAACTTGTTCTATAAGGATAACTTGGATTATTGCACACAATAAGCATATTATATTAGTTGAAAATTCAAAGAAATATGTTATCTGATAGAAGTGTTATATTTGTATGCAAAGAAAATCGTTATGGTGTGGAGGAATCTGGTAATTGTTGTTTAGATCAATTATAAATATTGATTAAAAAATATCATTTTAATCCAACAATAGTTGTATTGATTTTATTGAATAAAGGTTAACATAACACAATACATTTATATACTACCCATCCAATTTAAAATTTAAACAATTTGGGCCTTACCCTTCATATAGAAGGGATAGAGCCTTTAAAATTGGTTTGAATCTATTATAGTTACATAAAATAACCTTGATATTTTAACGAGATTTAAAATTTTGACCTTGGCTTACTAAAATAATTAGACCAAGCTTTCATGTGGTTTCAGTTCAATGTTACAATGCATAAAGAAATAAATGTATTCCTTTCAATTATGTTGAGAAGTGTAGCAAGAAAGGCTCAATTTGACTTAGCCTTGGTCAAGTTGAGTAAATTCAAAATTTCCACATTAGCAGACAACTAGGAGGGAGTTAAATGAGGTGACATGGCTCTTGTCACTCAGTTACTTCAGTAAATTCAAGTTAGTTGGCTTGAAGTTCAATTTGCATGTGTTGATTGCTAATTTGTAGCAATCCAATTCAGTTATTTCTAGTTGTACTCAGTGAAACTAGTTCTAACAGTTAATAGAACTAGTTGGAGGAAAATTGTGTAGTGGGACAATAGTCTAACTCAGAGATTATCTAGTTAACTGATCAATCAACCAGAAATAGCCCATGCATGCAAGGAATTCGAATTTCTTAGATGTGGTGGAGATTCCAAGGTAGTGTAACATCAATTATACAAGTGTTGCATGCAATCACTGATCAATCCTTGGAAATTTCGCAACCAATTTGGAGGAAATTCCTAAAGAATATGGGCCAATTTCATCAGGATTTGCGCAAGGAAATAGGAGCTCAGGTGGAGGCATAATTTTCCTAAGTCTGGGTCAGATATTTTCATTGAGTAGTGATAACATTTATTCACTTTCAGGTTGAGCTCAGAGCGAGCAAGCAATCGTAATGCATTATTTATTCATATAATTAATGTGTACTTATGTATGTGATTGATGCATGTTTGCAAATGTTGTTCTAAATTGTGAATTAATTTCCATGGAGAAATAGAGTAAAATTGTGTCTCTAGTTGTTTTCCCCTAGATAAATATGTGTACTTATGTATGTGATTGATGCATGTTTGCAAATGTTGTTCTAAATTGTGAATTAATTTCCATGGAGAAATAGAGTAAAATTGTGTCTCTTGATTTAGATTAAATTTCTTGAGAACTTGCAATTCTATCACCATATTTCTACATGGAATCAGAGCATGATTCACATTAGAACAATAATTTTGAAGTTGTTCCTCAGGAAGTTCAAATTTGCAGCTTCAATGTAGCAGGATTTCTTCAGGGTTGGGAGAAAGGCCTTCAATGGATTGAGATTAGAGTATGCCTTGGAAGGCAGATCAAATTTCATTTCGTAGAAGGATCGAGTGGAGGAAACGATTGATGACAATGGATTTCTAGAATATGTCAAGATAGAAATTCCAAAACCAAGATAAATTGATGCCCAAAACCTAGCCCAATGGAAGAAAGATGTAGCCAAGGCAAGGAGAATAATCTTGGAGGGAGTGAGAGACCACATTGTCTCAAATATCCATGGGAAAGAAACTCCTTTCGCAATGTGGAAAGCACTAACTAAGCTATTTGAGAATAGCGATGATCGTAGAAAACTGGCCCTCAAAGACAAACTCTGAAATATTAAGATGTAAAAGAATGATACCATTCTGTAGTATCTCACTAGACTTTTACAAGTTCAGGATGAGCTTGGAGGGATTGGTGTGAATGTTGCAGAAGATGACCTAGTGAGACTAGCTCTTCTAGGCATTGCTAAAAGATGGCATGACTATTAAGACTCGGTAAAGGGGAGGGAGAAATTACCAAATTGGGAATGCTTATGGTGTGATTCAGTACCAGAAGATATTAGGCGAAATCCCAGAGATGGAAGTTCATCCAAGGGAGAGGATGAAGAAAAATTTTCATTGGTTGGAAAGGGAAGAAGGGAAAAGGGAAGAAATCTCAAACCAAACCAGAAGCCAACCAAGGGGTCAAGAAGAAATTCTTATCCAAAATAAAATTCTTCGTCATGAATTTAGGCATGGTTAGGCCCCTATACTACTAGTGTAACCCCTTATTGTTATTAGTACAACCCCCTTATTATATTGTTGTACGTCATGTAGTCCCCATAGAAGCCCACTATCATTATTATTGTGCCCTTACATTTTTATTGTTATGTTGGCTCTGATTATATTATGACCCCTTAGGCTCCTATATATAGAAAGGAGCTATTGTCATTTTTATCATCCAAGAATTGTCCATTTGTGTAATGTAAAGGAGGTTTCCCCCTCGAAGAGGTTGAATTCTAAGGTGTTGATCTATCTTTTTATCATTTCGTGAGCTGGTTTCCTAACATTTGGTATCAGAGCTTTGGATTCTAGGGTTTCGCTGCTCCAAATAGGTTATCATGGCATTTTCACTATAACTTTTTTCTGCGATGTTTCAGAAGCAAAAAAAAAAAACCCATTTGAGACAAAAAACGTGTTGAACTTTGGATCCAAATTTCAGAGCTTGTCTCGATATATTTTCGGACATATGATCTATGGATGTTAGGGTTTTTGCAAGCTCTAGAATTTAAGCTAAAATAGCTCATCATGGGATTTTCGCTATAACTCTTTCTCTACGAAGTTTCAGAAGCTAAAACAAACACCCATTTGAGAAGAAATCAGTCTAAACCTTGGCTCCGAATTTCAGAACCTGTCTCGCTATATGTGCGGAGATATAGTCTGAGGAAGTTAGGGTTTTTTCAGACCCCCGAATTACATTCCAAATAGGTCACCATGGGAAAATCGTCATAACTGTCTCTCAGAGCATCAGATTGAAATTTTGTAAGAAGTTATAGAAAGAGGACAGACTTTAGTTTCTTGTATATATTTTTCAGATCCAAAGGTCAAAACAGTGACATGTGACACTTCATACAAGTTTGCTCTTCGGAAAAGGTATATAATCAGGTCATCTTGGGAGATTGTGCATAACCCTTTCTTGGAGAACCCAATTGGAATCAGACTTGTGGAGTTAGAAAGAGGACTCAGAGGGCTATTACATACCCAAATTTTAGAACTCAGAGATCCGAAAGTACAGATTTATAGTCATTTCAAGATCGAGCTCCTAAAATCAAGAAAAATCAAGATGAGCAAGTTTGATGGCAAGGATCCGGTAAATTGGATACTACAGATGGAGAAATATTTTGATCTACATGGTGTACCACTGTTACAAAAGGTATGTATTTCATCTTCATATTTAGAAAAATATCAATTTTTATGGTATAAAGGACTTTGTTCTCATAAACCACTTGTTATGTGGTCAACTTTCATGGAGGAAATTATAGCACATTATGAGGACAAGAATTTTACACAAAAGCATCAAGAACTACTCAAGCATTGAGGGCAACACTTTTTGAAGGAGAGGGACATGTTAGGCCCCTATACTACTAGTGTAACCCCTTATTATTATTAGTAGAAACCCCTTATTATATTTTTGTACCCATGTAGTCTCCATATTGTTATTATTGTGCCCCATAGAAGCCCACTATTGTTATTATTGTGCCCTTACATTATTATTTTTATGTCGGTTCTGATTATATTATGACCCCTTATACTCCTATATATAGAAAGGAGGTATTTTCATTTGTATCATCCAAGAATTGTTCATTTGTGTAATGTAAAGGAGGTTGACCCCTCGAAGAGGCTAAATTCGAAGTTGTTGATCAATTTTTTTTATCTTTTTGTGAGTTGGTTTCCTAACAGGCACTATGCTACAAAGTGTCCACACAAAAAGTGTAGAAAGAAGAACTTAGGAGGAGCAGTCGGTGAAGCATCAACTTCACTGTTTGAGCTAGGCTTCACCCTAGTCTCATGCATGGCCAACACTGCAATGGGGAGTGTGTGGTACTTGGACTCAGGTGCCTTATTCCTTATCTGGATCTCTTCAGCTACCAAGATTAACCAAGATTTTTTACTTTTGTGATGTTAGCGGAATTACATGTAATAGAGTAAGAAAAACCACATGTGCACACTTTAAAGAAGATGAAACATAACAAAGACCATCAATCAAAAGGAGACACACACATTGATTACGGAGTTCACCGAGTGTGGGTTACGTCTCTGGGCCCGGTGTAAAGAGTGGGAAGTCTGCTTCATTAAATGTTGCAATATGATGATGAGTACATGGTACATTCTTTGTCATTACAAGTGTTGTAGTATTTTTTGGTTTTGTTAAGTTAGAATAAATTAGTCCAAAAAATGAAAATATTTTTCAAAAAATGTTAAGTTAGGATATGGACAAAAAGAATACTGAATAAAATTTTAGGAAATATTTTTATAAATATGTCCATATCAAAGAAAATGTTAGGATAGATGCCCTAAAAAATGAAGGCAAAAATAAAATTTTAGGTTAGAGAGAAAAACAAAAAGAAAAAAACAGATCATGAAACTGTGCAAGTCCAAGTGCCACTACGTTTTACTTTATTATGCAAAATAATGGTTATGTGCAACTTGTCATAAGTGCCACAACCCATGATAGTCAAATAGTTTAATCTTGACTAGTTCATGCTTTAAATTTTATGTTTATAGTTAGAGAATAAAGATCAAGCCAAACTGTTTAATCTTAGCAGATCAGTGTTTAGGTAGAGAATAATAAAGAGCTCATCAATTTAATCTAAGACCTTGGATGTTATAAGGTTAGAATTAGAGAGTTTTCTTTTCAAAAAGAAAAAGGAAAATAAAGGGTCTGCCAGCTTAAATGCACCTAACTAAGTGAAGAAAAAAAGTTAGGGTAAGTAAAGGGTAGGGAGAAGAAAGGTTGCAGAAGTACAAGGTTGTCAAAGCATAAGAAAATTTATCATGCTTGATCATATGTTTCAGTGTGCAGGAGCAGTTATGAAAGTGAAAGGATTTTCACAAGTTGATTTGGTTAACTTCCCCTCATTTCATTTCATCCCCCACTACATACTTACTAATTTCCTCATTATCCTATCATTTCCTTAAAAAAATACCCTTTTTCCCTTCATCTTCACATTTGCCCCTTGGTTTCACACATTTACCTAGCAAATTACCCTCCTAACTTATTCCTCTAGCCAAAAACCCCTTTCCCTAGTGTGAAACCATTCCCCTTTGGAGAAATCATTTCCCCTTATTAATTTCCCTAAAAACCCATAAAACCCCCCGTGTCCTAAGTTTTATTCGCCCCTCCGCTCTATTTAACTTTAACTCCGCAATTCATCGTTTTCTCGACAAAACTTCTAAAAACCCTTAAATACCCTTTAGCCTAAGTTTTGCTTCCCCCCGGTTTATTTTAATTAACTCCGCAAAATTCACTTTTTCCCTATATAAATCCTTTTAACCCACCACCCTTAGTGCGGTTAAACAAACCCCGCTACATTTTAACCCCAATTCCATTGTATTGAACATGTGCATTATACTTTTAACCCCGATTTATTCATAAATTAATTACAATCCTTTGTAATTAAACCCCCGGGCCCCACTAATCTCCACCTAATTGACGTTCGTGCAAATTCACCGCGCGATAGCCATTAGATCTTTCACCCCCAAATCTAACAGCGTCCATCCATATTGTGTGCTCCTGATCTTCGACCTTTACTGGACCGAGAGCACATGATATTCGTGGTTTTTCTTAGGCCACTTGTGGTTACGTGGTAGCTTTACGTTAACTCACGTGCTCTCCAAAAAATACCACCCTTCACTCAAAAGTGGTGTGATGGCCTCTGAAACCGCCTCCCCGCATAGGCTGAAACCACTCACTGTTCACATTATTAATTTTTGTGCCAAAGTTAACCATTACCTGTTAAAACACCAATGACCCTCATTTTCACTCTTTTCACTCTTTTTTTCACTAAAACTTGCCTAAGCCTGCTTGCATCGTCCTGAGCATCTGCAACCCGATTTGACCTCCGATTACCTTCCAAACATTGCCAGGACTTCGTCCATACACTATCATGTTCCTTGAAGCCATTTTGGCCCTCCTTGTTAACCTGTGTTTTCATTAATAAATTGTTTTATTTTGCATGTGATTAGAAGATCAGGAGACTGGATAAACAGTTTTGATACTAGTCACAAAACCTGTTTACTCCAAGATACTCAGGAAACCTATTCAAAGGCTTCATTTAGCATAAGTTTTGTTTAAACCAAAGGCAATTATACACAGAGGCAGTAAATGTTAAAACAGAGGAGACAGATAAAGAAATACAAGTCAAATACAAACAGATGAGTGTATCAGATGAAAGGTCATAAGTAAATATGACATCCAGCGTGAAAATCAAACAACATTTAGCTTTTGGAGGAACAGTCAGCCAACCCCAACAATTTTTAGTTTTTCAATGATAGTCACCAATAGCACAACATCGAAATAGTGCCAGATCAACTAGCAGTCTTTATTTTGATAATCTATTTTTGTAAAAGCAATTTAGGATATTTTCTCAGTTCTACTATTGTATAAATAACTCTCTTCACGAGTTATTATGGGTTGACCTTTGAATAAGGTTTGCACTCTTGAAGAAAGGTTGCACCCTTGAAGAAGAGTGGCATCCTTGAAGAAGGTTGCACCCTTGATGAAGCATTTATAAGAATTTGATTTACTTGAATTTTCTGGACCCTTAATACAAAGCAAAGGATTCTGAATTCTGTTTTACATAGTTTGTGTTTCCTGTAAGTTTTTCCAGTAACACTCATTATGTTTTTATTTATATTATTATGTCTTACAGAGATAACCGGGTAGGAATAATTGTGTTTCAATGTATTCCTATAAGCTTCTGAAGTGATAATCTCTAAAGAGAATGGATTAATGGATTGTCTGTTTAATTAATTCCCTCTGAATCAATAAATCATCAGCATCTTGTTGTAAGCATAGGCATGTTCTCTTAAACCTTCTGAACATCTGTCAGAGGTTTTCATACTTATGATTATTTAATTTTCTGTTTCAAAGTTATGATAATCATATTATTTTTTGTTTCTTCTCACCACTATACAAGCTATTTCACTGTGTGAAATTTTATAACAGCCCTATGCTTTGGAATTAATATTAGTCAAAAGGTTAGGCATTATAGTGTTACATTTGTTTCATTCATTGGTCCTCCAAATTAAAACAAAAACCCCAAAACAATTATCTTAGATGCTCTGGCTTAATAGTTGACCATTATAAACTTAGAGGTACAACATCAATCTGGCAACGTTGTCAGGGATTCGAATTTCATTAAGTTTTCCTGGGACAACGATATTCACTCTATTCCTTTAAGGTGATTAAAGGTCTAGAAAGGTTAAAATATTTCACTTGACGACTCCACTAGCCCAAACTGGCACCTTTTAAGCACACCAGATCTCATTCAGAATCTCACATAGTTAATCCTAAAAACTTCTTAGAAAATCCAGTTCTAAAAGGATACATCAACCATATTCTTCTTCATATTCAGCCTTGCAGTCTGAATATTTAGTATCATTTGATCCTTTTAGTAATATTCCATCCGATCCTGATTGGACACAAATACCTCCTACAGTTTATGAACTATTAGATATGGGAGTTGATTTAGATTCGGCTTTCCTCATTCATTCTTTTGAAACACATCAAGAACCCCCTCTACCACCAGGATCACCTAAAACTGAGTCTAACTTGGGTGTTCATTTACCTGAATACAAACCCACAGATTTCATATCCCCTACAACTTATTCATTTCCTTCCACTTCTGAATGACCTGAAGCTTCTACTTCTGAACAACCTGAAGAGACCATATTTGTATATTCAAATCCACTCTGTGAAACAAAATTGGGTATTCATTCACTTGTTCAAAATTTAGTTCTTAAGACTCCTTTAAATATATTCAGGAGATCCCCTCCTTCTTCACCTCCACATAGTCACACACCCCCTCATTCACCTTCTTTTTCTTCTTCTTCATCTTCTTCTTCTTCATCCACACAAACACCTCATACACCACCTTCTACTATGGCATTCCAATCTATTGTACATGCTAGATATGTAGCTTTAGTCTTACCTGATAACCTCGACGCATTCCTAGTTGGGTACTTGAAATACCTTCCCAGGTATAATGGAGAAACGGGTGCCACAACTAAAGACCATCTTCAAGCTTTTCTAGAATTTACAGACAACATGAATATTGAACAAGAAAATTTTTACATGAGATTGTTTGTATAGTCACTTGAAGGAAATGTAAGAATATGGTTTAGGCAGTTACCTGTAAATTCCATTAGAAATTGGGAATAGCTTACAAACATATTTAAAAACCAATGGGGTGTAAAGAAAGATCCTCTTTACTTTCTGACTGAGTTTTAAGAACTTAAAAGAAAATTTGGTGAACTTGTATCAGATTTTATCAAAAGGTTCAATAAATTTTATCATAAGATGCCCCCTGATTTTAAACCTCCTGTAGCAGCAGCTAAGTATAGGTTTTCTAAAGCCTTTGACAATGATTTTGATGTAATGCTAAGAGAGAGAACTTCAAGAACTCTTGAAGATACGCAAAAATATGCTATAGAGGTGGAAGCAAATAGGGCTGCTTCGACTTTCTTGAAAGCTAAAGAGGAAAAGGCCCAAAGAAAGCTCAAATTTATTAAGGAGGCCTCTAGTTCCTCTAGTTATTCTAAGAGTAAAACAGAAGATTCTAAAATAGACGAAATAACTTCTCTTCTTAGAAATATATCTAATAGAATTTCCAAGATTGAGACTCAACCTAGGACAGTTCAACAAACAATTACTAGACCCAAAAATCAAAATCAAGGTTAGTATAAAAGGAATCCACAATTGCAAATTCTTCAGAGACCTAGTCATGATCAGCAGGTTCCCACTCCTTTATTGATAGATGACCAGCAACCTGATGAAAATACTATGACTATTACTGAAGATACCAATAACATGGATACTTCTTCTAATCAAACAGTTATTATTCCTCTATCACAACAAAATCAAGTTCAAGAAGATCAAGTATTCTCACGGGTTTCTAAATACCATGCCTTCTCTGAATTTTTAATTGCAGAGTTGAATAAGAGATATGATCTTAGGGCCTAGACTTGGCCCTGGAATACCTCCTAAGGAGACTCTAATAATTGAACCTTGTACCAACTACTAAAACTCAAACAACTGTTATTCGAACATTAACTCAGTCAACTGATACTACTCAAAATGATAAAAATGCTTTGACTACATTTAATGTTGAAAAAGAATTAAAATCCCAATTCCACTTTCGGAACTTTCCAAAAACCATGGGTATAAAAATCAGGTCTCCAAATGGATACAAAACACCTTGGTTGATGCTGAAAGTGATATCATTAGTCTGCAAGATGAAAAAATGTAATTGTCTTTGGTCCTAGATTAGATATGATAGATGAAATAATGCCTCCTTTCTATGTAACTCTTAAGTCAAATGATTCCATGTCATATAATTGTATGTTTAATTCTGGAGCAACACATAACCTCATGCCAAAAACTATCATCGAACATTTGAAACTTGACATAACTAGATCCTATCATGACTTGTACACCTTTGATTCTAAAAGGGTGCCCGTCTTAGGATTGATTAAGGATTTAGTAGTCACCCTTGCCCAAATTCGAGTGAAAAGTGTAGTGCTAGATATAGTTGTCACAGATATTCCTCCCAAAGTTATAATGCTCCTTTATATGTCATGCTGTGCCAAATTAGGGGGAACTCTTTACATGGATATGTCTTATGCCACTATTCCAATTTATGGGGGAGAACAACTATGGTTATATAGAGAGGTAAGATTTGTGCACACTGTTTGCAAAAGAAACCAGCCAAGGAACCATCCCATTTATGCAATTGACTAGGATTTTGGTTGTTTTCAACTCTCTTCAAACCAAATACATGAAACTCAAGTTAAAATAGAAGATGTAGTTGAAAGTCCTGTCCCAAATCAAACTGATGTATGGAAACTATTTTTTGATGGTTCTTGTACAAAATATGGAGCAGGAGCTGGGGTAGTTTTAATTTCACCAGGAAAAAAAAATAAAAAAAATAAAATAAAAATTAATAATAATAATAAATTAAAAAAAATTATATATCTATATATATATATATATATATATATATATATCACCCAATCATGCAAACTCGACTTCGAAGTTACAAATAATGTTTCTGAATATGAAGCTTTCCTTTAGGGGCTGCAATTGGCCAAAATCTTAAAGGTTCAAAACTTAAGTGTTTTTACTGATTTAGAACTTATTGTCAAACAAGTGAGAAATATTTGCCAGACTAAGCATCCTAGACTTAGATCTTATCGAAATGAAGTTTGGGATTCAGTCGAAAACTTCTTTGATGCTTTTAATTTGACTTATATTCCAAGAAATCAGAATATTCATGCAGATGCCTTCGCTGTTTCTGCTATTTCATTTAAAATTCTTGATCAGACCAATGTACTCTATCAATACAAGTCAAGTACAGACCATCCATCCCATACAATCTAAAACGCTGGCAGATATTTGAAGATCATGAACATTTGAAATCTTTTCTGCAGATTATAGATGAATTTTTAGTTCTACAAATTGATGAAGATAGAACAGAAATAAATGAAAATAAAAATGGAAATGATACTTCAAATTTCAATTCAAAAATTTTGACCATGATATTATTCAATTGTCTAACAATTTTATTCCCAGAGGCCTCGTTCCTTTAGAAAAATTGTTTGATCAAAATGATGTCCTTCGAAACCCTGAGTCTATTTATTCACAAGATGACATAGAAGAAACTAATATTGGTGCAAATGATGATATTAAAAACATCAAAATTTGTGAATCTCTAGATCCTAAGATCAAAGCTTAATATCTTAAGTTACTTCAAAATTATAAGGATGTTTTTGCATGGACCTATGCTGATCTAAAAACCTATGATACTTCATTAATACAGCATAAGATTCCTTTAAAGCTAGAAGCAAATCCTTATCAACAGAAAATAGGAGGATCAATCCAACTCTTCTACCAACTGTAGAAAGGGAAATTAAGAAAATCCTAGATGCCCAAATCATTCTCCCTCTTAGATATTCTAATTGGGTTGCAAATTTAGTTCCTGTTAGAAAGAAGAATGGAGAAATTAGACTTTGTGTGGACTTTAGAAATTTGAACAAAGCATCATTAAAGGATAACTATCCTTTGCCCAAAATGGATCAGTTACTTCAAATGGTTTCAGGAGCACAAAGACTTTCTATGCTTGATGGTTTTTCAGGCTATAATCAGGTAAATGTTGATTCAGCAGACAGAGAGAAGACAACCTTTACTACACCATGGGGTACATTCATGTATGCTAGAATTCCATTTGGCTTATCCAATGTTGGAGAAACATTTTAGAGAGCTATGGATGTAGCTTTTATGGGTCAAGTAAATAAATTTGTGGTCATTTATCTTGATGACATAACTATTTTTTCTAAATCTGATCAAAAACATCTAAAGCACTTGATGAAGGTTTTTGACAGGTGTAGAAAATTCGGAATATCATTAAATCCTAAAAAGTCTTTGTTTGCTATCAAAGAAGGAAAATTGTTGGGCCATATTATTTCAGAAAAAGGAGTGGTGATTGATCCCAAGTGTGTGTCTTCCATTGAAACATTGACCTTACCTAGAAACAAGAAGGAGATTCAAGCTTTTCTAGGCAAGATTAATTTTTTAAGGAGATTCATCCCAAATTATGTTAAGATTGTAAAAGATATAACTGACATGCTCCGAAAAGATCATGAAGTTAAATGGATTGTCTCTTCCAGGCATGCATTTAATCAGATCAAGAAATCTATCTCTGAAGCTCCCACCTTGGCCAGCCATGATTACACTAAACCATTCAATATCGTTTCCTTTGCCTCAGAAACAATCCTTGTTGTTGTTCTACTACAAAAGAATGAAGATTCCCATGACCAACCCATAGCCTTTTTCAGTAAGGTTTGTAGAAATTTTGAATAATAAACACATCTTCAACAAAGATTATCCGGATTATACACTATTGCGGAAAACATGCACAATACATAACCTCCTCTACGTTGATCATCAATTTACAGAAGCAGAAACAATAACATGTGCACATAGAAGCATCAATCGCACATATCAACACAGTATTTTCCCGGGGAAAGCATCTCGCTAAAAACCCCAACTATCTATATATTATATTGATTGAGAACATGTAACAAACATAGTACAATACTCCTCACAAGTACTCAGTACTATCTCCACCTGTTACACACAATACAGCTCAGATCTGATCTCCAAATATCCCCCACTGCTTTGCCTGCCTCCACTGCACAATCCTGCAAGAGAATGAATGAGAATGGCTGAACCAAACTCGTTTTTACCTTGGAGAAAGTCACCCACATTATAAATCACGTGAGCACAAGCTATATTTCACTTGGTATTTGCCCACACCATGCAGAGATCATTGGAATAACTCAATCCCATGCATGTGCACAATCTCATGCACAACTGATAGCAATCTCAACCTCTAACACCTGTCTCCACTGAACTGTACATGCACTGAGTTAAATGATGTATTATTCAGTTGCATTATGAGTTAATAATTAGTTTAACAACTCATCATTAGTCTATTTGCAGTTAGACTAATTACAACTAGTTTAACCAAGTCAAACTGAACACAACTCCATCAACTCCACCAAACTCAACTGATTGAGTTCTAACTGAAGTCATGCATGCAACAAATCAACTGACCCACAAATAAAGCGAATTTCCTTCTGACAGCTACATGTGCCATATCTGTAGCTCAAACTGAAGTGCTCCAAGAGGATAAGATAAAGTTTACAGTCTAAATATTATTATGAGACAATAATATTTGACTTTTCTATTTTTGACTAGGAGTCTAAAAATAGACTCTGATCACTCCTGCTGTGATCACTCTTGCTATGGTCACTCCTGTTGTGATCACTCCTGCTGTGATCACTCCTGTTGTGATCGCTCCTACTGTGATCCAAAAATAGACTTTGCGCCATAAATTGCCTGCGGGCCCACTTAGTGAAGGCGACTCCTTTCCACTAAGCTCCATCATCTTGTTGCATTCTCAACAAGCATTTCTTGTTGCACACTTTTCAACAAGGTTATGAGAGATGTTGAGCTTAAGTATGACATAATTGAGAAGCAAGCCTATGCCCTTATTCAAGCCCTAAAATCATTCAAGATGTATGTCCTACATTCTCCTATTACTGCTTATGTTCCTAACAGTGTTGTGAAAATCATTTTAACTCAACTAGACACTGATGGAAAGAGAGGTAGATGGATCACTCAAATACTAGAGTTTGATATAACTATAAAAAATACAAAGCTAGTAAAAGGCCAAGGATTAGATAAGCTTCTAGCTGAATCCAACTGTAAAGTGCTTGGAATCAATTCTATTTTAGAGATACAAGGGAAGAATCCACAAGAACCTTCTCAAACTTCAGATAAGAATAATACACAAGAACCTTCTGTCCTTGCAGAAAGGGAGAATCCACAAGAACCTTTCCTTCATCCTAAAGTAAAGAATCCACAAGAACCTTTACCTTCAGATCAGATCCCCCCTATATACATTGATGAAAAATTTTTGTTGTCAGATTGGTACCAAGACATTGTAAATTTCTTGATCCATTTTGAATGTCCAGCATCATTTTCCAAAAGCTGGTGTAAAACTCTTAAATTGAAAGCAGTCAAGTACTGTATCATAAATTCAAACTTGTACTAGAAAGACCCACTAAATATTTTGTTATTATGTTTAACAGAATCATAAACTGAAGGAATCATTGACCAGTTTCATACAGGATTTTGTGGAGGACATTATGCTTGGAGAGAAACAATGTATAAGATATTAAGTGGAGGATTTTATTGGCCAACATTGTTCTTACAAGTAGGAGCAAAGGTCAAAGGTTGTGTTCCTTGTCAAATGTTTGTTGTTAAGCAAAAATTAGCAGCTCTTCCACTGGTTCCATCAATAGTCTCAAAACATTTTCTCCAATGGGGATTAGATTTTATTGGAGAGATTCATCCCACTTCAAGTAATTAGCATAGATGGATCCTCACTACAACAGACTACTTCACTAAATGGGTGGAAGCAATTCTAGTGAGAAATTCTACTCACTCAGTAGTAATCAAATTTTTTGAAGATAACATCTTATCTAGATTTGGTTGCCCAACTCAAATTGTCACTAATAATGCAGCAGCTTTTTCTAGTGTTAAAACGATTGAGTTTTGCCATAAATATTAGATTTTGTTACATCATTCAACTCCATATTACCCACAAGACAATGGCCTTGCAGAATCCTCAAATAAAATTCTGTTAAAGGTAATAAAAAAGACTCTAGAATATCATAAAAAGAGTTGGGACTCTCATTTAATTTATGCAGTATGGGAAAACAAAATTACTCCAAAGAGATCATACGGAAAATATCCTTTCCAGTTAGTTTGTGGGAAAGATGCAATCTTCCCTACCAATTTGGCATTCCCTGCTTTAAAATTCCTGCAGGATTCAACAGATGAACCTGATGATTTTTCAAGGAGAATAAATCAGATTATTAAACTAAATGAAAATAGAGATTAAGTTCAATACAAATTGAAAAGGTTTCAGAATAAGATGAAGAGCCTGTTTGACAAAAGAGCCAGGGAAAGGGACTTCAAGGAAGGTGATCTAGTTCTAAGATGGGATTCCAGGAGAGAAGAAAAGGGAAAACATGGCAAGTTTGACAACCTGTGGTTTGGACCTTTAGCAATTGTTGAAGTGAAGGGAAACAACACTTTTGTGCTACAAAATCTTGAGGGGTTATATTCCACTTATCCTGTAAATGGAAGGTTTCTCAAACATTACATTCAGTACTGAGAAGTTGAAGTAGATTTCATTACTACCATTGTAAAAACTCTGGTTTCTTTTACTTTTCAAGTTGCCAGTGTGATTTTTTACAGCAAAAGACTCCATAGCCCGAGGAGAAGGCACATGGATCTGTAGGTTCTCTACATTCTACAGGAGAAAACAATCCCCACATGGAGCCAATGTTGTAGAATTTTTTGGTTTTGTTAAGTTAGAATAAATTAGTCCAAAAAATGAAAATATTTTTCAAAAAATGTTAAGTTAGGATATGGACAAAAAGAATACTAAATAAAAATGTTAGGAAATATTTTGATAAATATGTATATATCAAGGAAAATATTAGGATAGATGCCCTAAAAAATGAATGCAAAAATAAAATGTTAGGTTAGAGAGAAAAACAAAAAGCAAAAAACAGATCATGAAAGTGTGCAAGTCCAAGTGCCACTACGTTTTACTTTATTATGCAAAATAATGGTTGTGTGCAACTTGTCATAAATGCCACAACCCATGATAGTCAAATAGTTTAATCTTGACTAGTTCATGCTTCAAATTTGATGTTTACAGTTAGAGAATAAAGATCTAGCCAAACTATTTAATCTTGGCAGATCAATCGTTAAGTAGAGAATAATAAGGAGATCATCAGTTTAATCTGAGCCCTTGGATGTTATAAGGTTAGAATTAGATAATTTTCTTTTCAAACATAAAAAGGAAAATAAAGGGTCTGCTAGCTTAAATGCACCCAACTAAGTGAAGAAAAAAAGTTAGGGTAAGTAAAGGGTAGGAAGAAGAAAGTTTGCAGAAGTACAAGGTTGTCAAAGCATAAGCCCATTTATCATGCTTGATCATATGTTTCAGTGTGCAGAAGCAGTTATGAAAGTGAAAGGATGTTCACAAGTTGATTTGGTTAACTTCCCCTCATTTCATTTCATCCCCCACTACATACTTTACTAAATTCCTCATTATCCCATCATTTCCTAAGAAAATACCCTTTTTCCCTTCATCTTCACCATTTCCCCTTGGTTTCACATATTTACCTAGAAAATTACCCTCCTAACTCATTCCTCTACCCAAAAATGCCTTTCTCTAGTGTGAAACCCATTCCCCTTTGGAGAAATCATTTTCCCCTTATTAATTCCCCTAAAAACCCATAAAACCCACCTTGTCCTAAGTTTTATTTCCCCCTCCACTTTATTTAACTTTAACTTTGCAATTCATCTTTTTCCCGACAAAACGTCTAAAAACCCTTAAAGGCCCTTTAGCCTAAGTTTTGTCTCCCCCCCGCTTTATTTTAATTAACTTCACAAAATTCACTTTTTCCTAATATAAATCCTTTTAACCCACCACCTTTGGTGTGGTTAAACAAACCTCGCTACATTTTAACCCAAGTTCCACTATATTGAACCCGTGCATTATACTTTTAACCCCGATTTATTCATAAATTAATTACAGTTCTTTGTAATTAAACCCCCGGCCCTCGCTAATATTCACCTAATTCACTTCCGTGAAACTTCACTGCGAGACAGTCGTTAGATATTTCACCCTAGATCTAATGGTGTGCATCCATATCGCACACTCCAAATCTCCGACCTTTACCAGCCTGAGAGCATGCAAGATTCGTGGTTTTTCTCGGGTCCCTTGCGGTTACGTGGTAGCTTTATGTTAACTCGCGTGATCTCCAAAAAATACCACCCTTCACTCAAAAGCAGTGTGATGGCCTTTGAAATCGCCTCCCTGCGTAGGTTGAAACCACTCACTATTCACATTATGAATTTCCTCGCCAAAGCTAATTGTTACTTGTTAAAATGCCAAAGACCCTCGTTTTCACTCTTTTCGCTCGTTTTTTCACTAAAACCTGCCTAAGCCTGCTTGCACCACCCTGAGCATATGCAACCTGATTTAACCTCTGATTGCCTTCCAAACATTGCCAGGACTCCATCCATACACTATCCTGTTCCCTAAAGCCATTGTGGCCCTCCCTGTCAACTTGTGTTTTCATTAATAATTTTTTTTATTTTGCAAGTGATTAGAAGACTAGGAGACTGGATAAACAGTTTTGATACTAGTCACAAACCTTGTTTACTCCAAGATACTTAGGAAATCTATTCAAAGGCTTCATTTAGCAGAAGTTTTGTTTAAACCAAAGACAATTATACACAGAGCCAGTAATTATTAAAACAGACAATTTAAACAGTAAATGTTAAAACAGAGGAGAGAAATAAAGAAATACAAGTCAAAGACAAACAAATGAAAGCATATCAGATGAAAGGTCATAATTAAATATGACATCCAGCATGAAAATCAAACAACATTCAGCTTTTGGAAGAACAATCAACCAGCCCCAACAATTTTCAGTTTTTCAATGATAGTCACCAATAACACAACATCAAAATAGTGCCAGATCAACTAGCAGTCTTTCTTTTGATAATCTATTTTTGTAAAGCAGTTTAGGATATTTTCTTAGTTCTACTGTTATATAAATAACTCTCTTCACGAGTTATTATGGGTTGACCTTTGAAGAAGGGTTTCACTCTTGAAGAAAGGTTTCACCCTTGAAGAAGAGCGGCATCCTTGAAGAAGGTTGCACCCTTGATGAAGCATTTCTAAGAATTTGATGTACTTGACTTTTCTAGACCCTCAATACAAAGAAAAGGATTCTAAATTCTGTTTTACACAGTTTGTGTTTCCTGTAAGTTTTTCCAGTAACATTCATTATGTTTTCTTCATATTCTTATGTCTTACAGAGATAACCATGTAGGAATAATTGTGCTTCAATCTATTCCTACAAGCTTCTGAAGTGATAATCTATAAAGAGAATGGATTAATGGACTATCTGTTTAATTAATTCCCTCGGAATCAATAAGTCGTCATCATCTTATTGTAAGCATAAGCATATTCTCTTAAACCTTCTGAACATCGATCAGAGGTTTTCATACTTATGATTATTTAATTTTCTGTTTCAAAATTGTGATAATTATATTATTTTTTGTTTCTTCTCACCACTATACAAACTATTTCACTGTGTGAAATTTTATAGTAGCCCTCTGCTTTGGAATTAATATTATTCAAAAGGTTAGGCATTATAGTGTTACATTTGTTTCATACATTGGTCCTCCAAATTAAAACAAAAACCCCAAAAAAATTATCTTAGATGCTATGGATTGATAGCTGACCATTATCAACTTAGAGGTACAACAACAAGGATAAACTTCCTCAATTATAGGGGCATGTCTCTCCATGAGACGTTCTCCTATAGGAACTTCTCACTCAAATGGGCCCCTACTTCAGCATGACAAGTTAATAAATCCTCACATGACGTGGCATACAAGTACCCTTCAACATAATGGTAACAAGGATCTCAACAATAAAACATCATCTCAGCCAATCAAAAGAAAGAACATGGCATCACTGCATCATATACCTCCACTCTTGGGATGACATGAACATTTGAATGTCTACTAATGAAATGAACTGCACCATTGAATTTGTGGTGTGAAATTGCGTCAAACGACTGTAACTTGGCTCCTTTCTGACATCGTAAAAATCTAGACCCTAAGGAATCTTGAATATTCTCCAAAAGATTCCCTCCTGAAGATGGCCGAAAAATTTGTTGCTCGGATGGAAATTCTAAGCACACCATTTCGCTCCTTGTGAAGTTATGTAAAAAATGACTATAACTTCTGCATCATTCCGCCTCTATTAAAAATCAGTGTCCTTAGTTGGATCCTTTGTTTACTACCATGTCTTCAAAAAATTGAGGAAGAAACTTGAGCCGACAGTAGAGTTGGAAGTTTTTGTGGGTTACACTGAAACTCCATAAAACTACCGGGTGCACTTACCTTCCCTCATAATGATAGTTGTGCGCAGGGATGCAAATTTTGATGAAGAGAAAGAAATGATATGCTCTCTTGAGAGGGAGCTGCAAATCCCACCAGAAGAGGAGATTTTAAATCTAAAGGAGGAGCCTTGGGAATTTGTGGATCAACCATAAATGGAGGATTAGAGAGGAGGCAGAGTGGAGACATCCACTCAAGAAGAACCATCTAGAGAAGGTAGAAAAAATCTAGGGAAGTTGATAGATTTGTGCAGGATGAGAGGGAGAATGTGGGAGATCCTTCAAATTTTCACAGGAAAGGGGGTCACCTGAGAGGTAGAATGGCTACATGGATCAAATGATTGAGATTGTAGAGACCGAGCCATCCTCTTAAGAAGAGAATTTGAGAAACTAGTTTGGGTTGACGCAATGGTGGAATAATATGAATCCATCATCAAGAACAGTGTTTGGGAAGTGGTCCCAAGACTGACAGATAAATCAGTTGTGGGTTCGAGATGGATCTTCAAGGTTAAGCATGCAACAGACATAATCATAGAGAATCATAGGGCCATATTTATGGCCAAGGGATTCTATCAAGTTGAGGTAATTGATTATGAGGAAACCTTTGCTCCCATAGCAAGGTATTCATCCATTCGATCAATTCTTGCACTGGCTATGTAGATGGGATGGAAGATCCACCATAAGGATGTAAAAACAAAATTTTTCAATGGTTTTATTGAGGAGGAAGTGTACATAGAGAAACTAGAATTTTTTGAGACATTTCATCAAGATTCTCATGTGTGAAAACTCATGCGAGCATTGTACAATCTAAAACATGCACCCCAATCTTGGTACACTTGGATTGATAGTTATCTCACTCGATTGGGCTTCACCAAAAGTGAAGTGGATGTGAACCCCTATCATATTTTGGTATAAGGTAAATTTATTATCATTGTTTTATATGTTGATGATTTAATATGGATAGGTGATGAGGAGCAGATCAACTCTTGCAAGGGGGGCCTTGCAATGGAATCTGAGATGAAAGACATGGGTCTCATGCATTACTTCCTCGGGCTAGAATTATAGCAAGGTGATGGGGAATTGTTTGTGTCTCAAGGTAAGTATGCCACTGAGATACTTTAGATATTTCGCATGGAGAGTTGTAAGCCCATAGAGACACCTCTAGTGACCAAGTGGAGGAAGGAGAATGCCACTTCAGGTGAAGAAGTTGATGCTACCATTTATCGATAGCTAGTAGGTTCACTGATGTAACTTTTGAACACACTACCAAATATGTGATATGTAGCCAACCAACTGAGCCAAGCTATGGTTAGGTTGACCAAATTGTATTGGAAGGAAACTAAGCATGTTTTATGGTACCTCAGAGGCACTACCCAGTATGGATTATGGTACAAATAGACAGAGGGAGTGAAGTTGTGTGGCTTCAAATATGTAGATTGGCGGAGTCCATCCAACCGAAAGAGTACATTAGATGGAATTTTCAGTGTTAGGTTCACAACAATTTTCCTAGTATAGCAGGAAGCAGAGATCTATGAGACCATTTGGATGAGAAAGATACTTGTGGGACTATTTGTTCAGGAGATGGAACCAACTTTAATCTATTGTGATAATTATAGTTGTGTTAAGCTCTCTAAGAATCTGGTATTTCATGATAGATCCAAACTTATAGATATTAAGTATCATAATTTACGGGATTGTGTGCATAGGAGGATAATGTTTCTACAATACATTTTGAAAGAGGAACAAGATGTTAACATCTTGGCAAAGGCTTTGTCAAGAGGGAAGTTTGAATTCCACAGGTGCAGGATAGGGTTGGTTGATAATCCATATCTTGCTAAGAGGGAGTGTTGAGAAGTGTATCAAGAAATCCTCAATTTGACTTAGCCTTGGTAAAATTGAGTAAATTCAAAATTTCCACATCAGTAGACAACTTGGAGGCAGTTAACTAAGGTGACATGGCTCTTGTCACTCAGTTAGCTTAGTAAATTTGAGTTAGTGGGCTTGGAGTTCAGTTTGCATGTGTTGATTGCTAATTTGTAGCAATCCAATTCAGTTATTTCTAGTTGTACTCAGTTAAACTAGTTCTAATAATTAGTAGAACTAGTTGGAGAACAATTATGCAATGGGACAAAATTCTTACTCAATTATCATCCAGTTAACTAATCAATTAACCAAAAATATCTCATGCATGCAAGGAATACAAATTTCTCAGTTGTGGTGGAGATTCCAAGGCAGTGCAACATCAGGTGTAGACTAGTTTTTAGTGGACAGGTGTTGCATGCAATCAATGATCAATCCTTGAGAATTGTGCAATCAATTTGGATGAAATTCATCAAAAATAGGGGCCAATTTCCTCAGGATTTGCGCAAGGAAATAAGAGCTCAAGTGGAGGCATAAATTGACTAATTCTAGGTCCTAACTTTTCATTGAGCAGAGAGAACATTTATTCACTTGAAGGTTGAGCTCAGAGAAAGAAAGAAATTGTAATGCATTCTCTATTCATCTTATTAATGCAGGAAGGCTTAAGGGCTTTTTACATGTTGGTTTCCCCTAGATAAATATGTGTACTTATATATGTGATTGATTCATGTCTTTGAATTTTGTTCTAAATTGTGAATTGATTTCCAGAGCAGTAGAGTATAATTGTGTCTCTTGATTTAGATTAAATTTCTTGAGAAGTTTCAATTCTATCACCATATTTCTACAAATTCTAATGCATTATTAAATGAAACCAAATCATCTATTGATAAGAATAATAATTGATAACTAGTAATGGTACTATAATTCAAATTGAGTATAGTTTATATTCATAATACAACAAAGTATATATATATATATATATATATATATATATATATAACACAACAAGTATTAATGGTTAAATATTTCTTTTAAGAACTAATTTAAATATCAAGTTCATAATTTCATTATGAAGTAATTACAACTGACCTAGTATTAACCTTATATCTTACTAATTCATAAATAGAAAAAAAAAAAAAAAAAAAAAAAAAAAAAATCCACTTGAAAAAATAATAAGGTTACGCTAGTGGCATTACAATATATACTCTAATCAACATGAAACTTTTTTTAAATTCCCATTAAGAGATCATGATCAATGAATCAAGTCCAATGCAACTATATACTCACAACCCAATTGTACAATAAAAACATTAATTTTACAAGCTTTAAGATATTAATCCTTAGAACTAAAAAATGCATATCATTTTACAACAATAAAAATTGCAATAAACTTATGTGTCATAATGTAACTGGATCAATGAAGTTTTTGATGATAATATCGTCACTCTAGTCCGATATGTTGAGGTTGCAATACTCTTCACTTATCCAAACATTGCAGACTCACTAGTGAACCTCCCTCATATTCCTTGGGTACTTTTCTTTCTTGCAGACCCCCAATATATGATGGGGTTGTAAGGGAGATGAATATACTAGCAGTGTGAAGGTGAGCTCTCAACTCAAGAGGTTCCCACTCAATGGAAACTCCACACACACCAAACTCACAACATATCTCTAATAATCACTTAAAAACAAAATAGCATTAGGACATATGTCTAGCATTAGGGTGCATCAAAAGGTGAGCTTCTTGTAGCTTGCTCTTCTTTTTATAGGGAATTTTAGTATTTACACTCAGCTTCTCATCCAAAATTATCATTTTCTTAAATATAATCTTATTATTTACCTACCCATGTGTCACCATTTTATCAAGGCTCCCTTGAATTCATTTTCCTTATTTTCTTTTAAAAGGTTATTTTTCCTCACCCCAAACATGTTTCTTATTTATTTTATTAGTTGTCATTTGATACCAATTTAGATTCCCCTATTTTGTTGCTTAAGTGTTTCTTCAACTAAAGTTAACAAGTAAGTATCAGATTTATGTCTCTGACCGCCCCTATTTTTTCTCAAATTGAAATTTTAGTTATAGATTCTTGTCCAATGTTTTCTCCATATGGAGGGTTCTCAAGAATGTCACTTTATATTTTTAAATTTCACTACAACAAAACAGGGAATTTGCGTCAAATTTAGCACCAAATTTAGTGCACTTTTTAGAACTTTTGAGGTCTAACATGGGCCTCCTAATAAAAATGTACAACCAAAATAAAATTTATAAGAACCAATAGGATTCAATATGATGATGTCAACCATGGGGGATGATTCACCATTTTTGGAGTTAAAAAGTACAAATATTAAAAAATAATAAAATAATAAAACTACTTTTTCAACTTGTATTTTCAACTTATCTCCCTAAGTTTTTACTCAAATTTCAAGTGGGAGTACATGTTCGATGCAAAATTTAATTCCTCATGCAAGGAGTACCCATGTTTCATACTTTCAATGGACCCTACCACACGAAAAATGAGAAATACATGAAAAACATTATTGCAATCATGTTTTTCATGTATTTCTCATTTGTTGTGTAGCAAGGTCCATCAAAAGTATGCAACATGGGTACTCCTTAGATGAGGAATCAAATTATGCATCCAACAAGTGTTTCCAATCGAAATTTGGGTAAACCCATAGGAAGATAAGTTGAAAATGCGAGTTGAAAAATAGTTGTCTTTTTTCCCTCTAAAATTTGATGATGTAATCTAATCTTATTTTATTATTTGCACTATTATTTTATAATTTCCTTAGGAGGCCCATTTTAGACCTCAAAAATCCCCTAATGAGATGTTTGGCGCTAAATCTGGCTCTATTGTACAATTTTTAAAAAGTCCTTTTTTGCGCCAAATTTTGCATCTTTTTTTATGCAAAATTTTGCATCATATTTTGCACCAAGATTTGCATATGGTTTTACAATAGGTTTTGCTTCTAGTTTTGTGCCATTTTTTGCATCTATTTTTGCATCATTTTTTTCTTCCTATTTTGTGGCATTCTTTGCTTCTAGTTTTGTGTCATAATTTGTATCGAATTTCACACCATCTTTTACATCCAATTTAGTGCCTTTTTTGCATCTATTTTGTGCTAGTTTTTGCATCTAGTCTTATGTCATTTTTTGCTTTTAATTTTGTACCTATTTTTACATCTATTTTTGCACTAGTTTTTGTGCCTTTTTTTGCACCATATGTTGAATCTAATTTAGCGCCAAATTTTGCATCCATTTTTGCAGCATTTTTTGCATCCACTTTTGCATTTGATTTGTCTACGTTTTTTGCATCCTATTTTGCATCATTTGTTGCATCTAATTTTGCATCCTTTTTAGTATCCAAATTTTTATCCTAAGTTGAACCATGTGTTGCATCCACCTTTGTATCCCATTTTGTGTCTAATTTTACGTTCAATTTTGAGCCTTTTTTTTTGTCTACTTTTACATTTGTTTTTGCATAATTTTTTGCACCTCATTTTGCGTCCAATGTTGCACCTCAGTTTGCATCCAAATTTGGGCCATGTTTATGCCCATTTTTGCACCATTTTTTCTACTTTTGTGTCCAATTTTGCATCATTTCTTGTGTCCAAATTTGCATCCTTTTTGCTGCCACATTTTGTGTCCACATTTGCATCTTATTTTTCACCTAGATTTGAGTTTGAATTTGCATCTATTTATGCATCATTTTTGACATCTACTATGGCATCTTTGGTTTCACCCCTTTTTAGTCTCATTTTTAATCTTTTTTGTGTCTTTTTTTACATCTTTTTTGTGCCCAATTTTACATCATAATTTTACACCATTATTTGCATCCTCATTTTGGTGTCCATTTTTGTATCCTTGTTTGCACCCAATTTGGTATCCTTTTGTATGCCCTATTTTGTTCCCTTCTTTGTGTCTAGTGTCGCACCATTTTTTAATTCTACTTTAAAAACCTTTTGAGTCATTGTTTGCATCTTGTTTTGATGGCTATAGTTTAATGTCCAATTCTACTCCCAATTTTGCATCCATGGTTACATCCACTTTTGGCTTCTTGTTTAGAGTTGTACTTTTCTTTCCATTTATGACCTCCTTTATGGGTTCATTTTACTAATTTCAATTACAAAGTGAAATATATTACAGTTTCTAAATATCATTTAAGAAGATATCCCAATTCAAATTGATAACTTAATGTTTGTAAACAAATTTAACGGTAATTGACAACATTCATTAAAAAAATAGCACTATCATCATATATAACAATCCTCCATCAAAAAATCATTGAAAATTTTCAATATACATATATGACTACTAAATCAACACCTATTGGATATATCATTATTCCAAAGTAAGTTCGCAACTTTACATCCAAAAATAGTAATATCATCATACATAATGATTCTCCATAAAAAATCATTGACAATTTTCAACACATATATAAAGTAACAATATAATACTAATAATATCCTCATAATCTTTAATCAAATTAACTAAGATTCAAATGTGTGATTATCAGATCAAAATCTTTCGTGAATATCATTATTTTAAGGTAAATTCACAACATCCATAAAAAAAATAGGAATCTCATCATACACAATAATTCTTCATAAATAAAAAAAATGTAAACAATTTTCAACATATTCATAAGGTAACAAGATAATACCAATAGTATCACCAGCATTATTCAAATCAACTAAAATTCATCATGATCATTTCCATGATCATCATTCTGACTGTCTTGATAATCTCATCCACATCATCATCACCAACGAAATTTCCATCCTCGTCATCATTGTCTCTGATATGTGATGTAAGTTCAACATAGTCTGTATCATCATCTTCGCGATCATTACCTGTAGCGTTCAAGAAAAAAAATCAATAGTACATGTTAGTAGTAATTCGATAACACAATGCATATTTTTGTTACAATGTTAACCATAAAATGAGGTAGAACATAGTAATATTTAATAGTATGAAAAAATAAAATAAAAATATGGTTTAAGATATATTGGAGATCCAACTAAGATTACACTTGTAATTCACATTAATTAGTAGAAGCACTTGTTAATGCATATGAAGTAGGTACCCATTTGTTCTTCATATTCTATTGTGAATGTTTCTTATGATGTCCATGCATGATTGGTAAATTAAGAGTTACTGGAAGCTTTAGTTCAAATTACAATTGTAATTCGCAGAAAATATGAATGTCACATGAAATATTGAGTTATTTTAATGCATGCATTTTTCTCTATGATATAATGGATCCTAATGTTCGTTCAAGAACAAATGCTCACAAATAATTACTTCATTTTATCCATTATCACACTAAATCCATTATACCTAGTGATGACAATGATTCCATTCAAATTATTTTGAACTCCCTAAATTATAATGTAAAAGAGAAATAAAATCTTGATTTCAATTTAGCTCTAAATCCAATTGATTTTGAACTTCCTAAACCATAAAGTTTTTAAAAATAGTTTGATATTATTATGAGTTTAGCACTAAATACAATGTATGTAGTGATGTAAGCAGGGGGCTTTCAACCAGACTATATTTAGGTGGAGTGAAAGGTAAGGTAAGGTGGGCATTCTACAAAACTTTCTTTGGAAGGAAAAATATCCCTTGTCTACTAGTGGTGGTTAGGATTTAAAAACATGGAAACAAAGTTTGAAAGGTGCCAACAAGAATTAAAAATGCTCAAGTTCATTACCTCTAGAGAGTGGGTTCATATTATATCTTAGATTATTGTGGTCTAGCTAAAAATTGGGTAAGATGGAATTTTTAGAATTGTAATATGAACAAGAATGTTAAAAAAATGGTTTCTAGAGCTATTGGGTTTGTTAGCTTTGCCAAAAGAGTGTGAAATAACACTTAGCTTTGTTTTATGAAATAGCTCGAGTGAGTGGAATGAATGGTGGGAAACACTTACTAGGGAAAGGAAGATTTTTGGTTTGTCCTTAGAGGGAAGTGTTTAAAAAAATTCTAAAAAAATATTTTTAATTAAAAAAAATTATTTGCTTATGTTTTAGTTTTCTTTTTTAACTATATATTTAGTTTTAGTATTTTTATTTTTTTTAAATATATTTATCTTTTGGTATTGTTTTATAACAAAAATTATATTTTATTTTTATAAAAATGGATTTTAAACATTCCATTCATGCTAGTTTGTGATTTTATGATAAAAGTTTAAATTATATATAAACAAGTGTAATATACAATGTTGCTACTTAGTACCTACCCTTTATGCAAAAAGTAATTAATAATTTTAAATATAAATATTTAATTAAACAACCACAATGTATATAAACTAAAAAATAATAAATTTGTTGCATTCCCTATATCTTAATAGTAAATAAAATGTATAATTTAATATACTCAAAATTAACTTTATATGTGTGTGTGTGTGTGTGTGTGTGTGTGTGTTAAACATAATGAGCTACATTATAAAGATGTGGAAAACATTCTTTTACAAATCTAATTGTTTCAATAATGCAAACATAAATAACATAAATTATCAAGTTATGCAAAAGATTAATTTTAAAGTTTTAAGTCCCCATCTTTTTGCATTGTATTATGGAAGAAAACATAAAAATTGTCTGCAGCCATTTTATAAAATGTATGTGAAACTAATCTTTATATCACAAATATAACAAGTCAAAATAACAAAGAATTTTTAGATGATCAGATATTGATCCAGGACCTTAGTGATAGCTCAAATTTCAAAGTGTTCTAAATAGTGTCGAACCTGAGTGACCATATAGATCTCATCTTCCTGATTCCAGTGCCATGAATGGTTCGAAAAACTGACAACGTATGAAGGAGTTATCGCAATTCGAAAAAGTCCAGTAAACTACAATTTATGGATATTTGACCAAGATTAATTTGGTTTTTGAAACTTTGAGTTCTGTATTGAGCACGTGGGTAGTATTTGGAAAGTGGAAACTGGTATCTCGTGTAACCTAAAGGTCGGAAGCAGTATTCCTAAATTTCACCCAATTAACCTTAGCGGTCGACACGTAGCACTAGAAAACCACTTTTCTCACGTGCTCTCGATCTGATATCAGTCGTGCGAGATTTCACGCGACATTGCGCAATATCCGTTGGATTGAGCGGGTCAAATCAGCGGTGGAGATCATCTGAGTTAGTTGGTGAGAGGACGATGCGATATCCATTAGGTCGAGCGAGATAGATCGACGGTGGAGATTCCGCTCTTTGAAATGCTTCAGATGTATACTTAACTGTGATTGAAACGTAGTCACATGTAGTTGCATGTTGACCCGATCACTAGCTCTACGCGCATTCTCCCTAACCACCGGAGTTATACCGCCTCATATGCATGCCCAGCATTAATTATAACAGTTAGTTCTAACGGTTTAGTATGGCGGAGTGGACAAAAAGGTGGATATGCCAAGTTTAACTGAAGTTAAGTGCAGTTCGCCAAAATTGGTGGAGTATTGTAATGTCCCTTACTAATAAATAATAAATAAGAAATAATAAAAATAATAAATAATAAATAATATTAAAAAATACAAGAAAATAAATAATAAACAATGAATAAAAATAAGAATAATAAAAAAATAAAAATAGTAATAAATAATAAATAACCATACTAAAGCTCTAAATAAAAATAAATAGAAATAAAACAAGAAAACAGTAAAAAAATCAGTAAAGCTATCAAAAAGAAATAAAGCAATAAAGCAATAAAGTTGCATGTAGACACATGGAGTGTGTGCATTTGGTTCCCCTTCCAATGTTTATTCTATTTATTAGATGGTGAGGAAGATGGGAGGCATTCCATCATTCCAAGATTCTATCATTCATTCTCTTGGGAGAATAGTGTTCTAAGATAGAGGAGTCACTGGTAGTAGTACATTGATTAAGGCTCGGAGGTGGCCAGTTGTAGCAAGTCCTTGTGCAATTGAGCCTACGGTTGGGTGGAGAGTTGTCCCCAAAACCTTGTTGCAGTAAGCAGACTTCAACCACAGGTAAGTACTACTCATATTTTGAACTTGATGTTAATTATTTGATTAATTACATAATTATTTGGGCTGTTACATATGGTATCAAAGCTTAGGTTCATCCCTTAGGGCCTATGGGCATCTTAAAAAAAAATAAAAATTTGGGGATTTTTAACTCGACTTGTTCTGAAAGTCACAGGATCATTACTTACGAGAGGCTGCATGTTTTTTTCTACAAACCCTCGCTTTCTTATGACTTAAGTGTCGAATATTCGGGTTTTAAAGGCCTATTGGATGGAGAATGGTTGGATTTGGCTTTCCTGAGTTCTTTTTGTTCTGTGAAATTTTAAGAAGTATTGCACATTTTATGATTTCTAACCTGCGATGTTCCAAATCTCTGCTCGCTTTGAGTTTAATGGTTGTATTTTTGAAATATGGTAGATAATTGGATTGGAAATTAAATATGTTCAAGAGGCAGCTTAGTTCCGGGCGAGTCGCTATTTAGTTGACTAGTAGGCGAACTCTCTTCTACAATTTGGTTGGGCTAGTCAAACGACCCACGAGACAAGAACTGTTGGATGGATCTCCAAAGGGAAAATCGCTTATCAGGATGTGGAAGCTTGAAGTGTTTTCTAATTCCATTTCATTTGTATTTATTTTGTTTACTTTATTACTTCTTCTCATCCTGATGTTATGGGTGTGGTAGCCTAAGTTTTATTTTCTTGCTAAATTAGTTTTTAGGGTTTCTAAGTGAGGGTTTTCATGTATCCGTGACAATAAAATTGCAACGTGTTTGAAGGTACTCAATCACAGACCCTTACTGGAGGGATGGCCGCTCATTAGGGATTCCAGCTCCGGCCAAGCGCCCTCGAGGTGGTCTCCTGCCGGCAGGGATTTCTAGCGGTCATGATATTTCTGGTTATTTACCTGATGTGGCGGGTTGATCATTTCTATGGGAATCCAATGCCCTGGGTCTCTGGATTCTCACGTTCGAAATGGGCTTTCATATTCTGGTGGGGGGTTAACATCTAATGATATTGGTGGTTTGGGAGGCAGTGGAGGTTATGGAGGATTCTAGTGCACGGCTGGAATTTTCACCAAAATTGGCCAAATTCCCATGACACTAACATTAGCTCTGCCTCTACTTATCACCCACTCATAAAGAAATGCTTGTCTTTGTTTTATTCTATTCGTTTCTCCATTGGGGCTCTATAATTCCTCTCGGGATAAGAATCCCCGATGCGAATTTTTTTTAATCCTACATGAATTTCATCTGCAGAAAAATACAACGATGAATTCAATATCTGAAATGACGACCGTGCAAATTTTGCAGCATTCAATTATGAGCACTGCAAGCATCTTCCCTTCGGAGAGTTCTGGTGGTTTCGATGAGGAGTGGTTTTAACCAAAAATCTCATTTTCCTGACCGATTTCCTACTGGATTGCGAGTTCTCGTTGTTGATGACTCTCCCATTTGTTTAAATATTATTGAGAAAATGCTTCAGGTGCCTCTATGAAGACTCTGCACTGTACAAATCTCATTTCAGTGCTGCAACATTCTTTTCCAACCATTGTATAAATGAACGATTAAGTGCGATAATCACAACAAAGGGTCCCTTTGATCTTCATATGCTTTAAGTCATGAGTTTATATATTATGCATGAATATCTATTCCAAGAAGTTAAAACCCAGAAAATATGGAATTTAAATGTAGGTTGATCTCTTTACTCTGTCATTATGATTGTTTTACTGCAGACCACACTCTTTTAACGACTTAATGGTAAATGATCCGTTGTCAAATTCATTAGCTTTTGTAGATCACACTCTTTCATTGCCTATATTACTAATAAATTTCAAATTAACAAGAATTCATCTCAACTCTTTGGTGGAAAAAAGCTTTGGAATTTAGGTTTGTGTAATCTCCTTGTTCAACATCCAGGTTTTGGGTAATCTCCTTATGTAACATCCAGGTTACAGCCATTTGCAGATAAATATGATCCACAAGGTTACTTCAAATGAAGGGCATATCAGTTCAAAGTCCAAGCACCAAAAGAAGCTCCTTCTATCGTCAAGAATTCAAAGCTCTAAAATCATTATAGCTAAAATGTATTGTAGCCAATAGGTTTGTTCAGAGTTCCTGGTTTTGTTTTGATCTTTATATTGTAATTAATGAATGTAAAACCTGGTAGCTATTAAGGTTTTTTTAAGGGTTTGATATGGTGTTTCCTTCGTGGGTGTGCTTGCAGGTGGGCCATCTTATTAATAAAATGATTTTATTTTTTGTTTTGGGGAGGGATAACCTTCTCAGTCATCCGATCTGGTTTTCAGTCGGGTGGCAGTGTCTCTTCTTGTTTATGGTGTGTTTCTGTTGGAATATTTCTTTGGTTGTTTGATTTCTTAAAGCCCTTAGAGTAATCATTTAATGGCCATAAGAATCTCAAGATACATAAATTTGTTAACGATTTATTTTGTTAAAGGCAGTCCATTTAATTTTTATAACATCTTTCTTCTAACATAAGTTATGATTGCTTAAACAGATACTCAAAATATTTCACTCTACAACACAGAATTTCAATTTATCCTAGCACATAAGGTCATGAATCTGTAGACTTAATATTGGTGTGACATATAATTTCAAAAGTCATGGTGAATAAATTTTCTTTTAGAATTCAAGTACCTTCTTAAAACAATAATGCCACCAATATTCTTAAGCTTTACTCATTTGAATTTTTATTTTATGTTGAGACAATTCTCTAAGTTTTATTCAAACATCATTATTACCTTCCAACTCATGTTTCCAATATTTAATACTACAAAATTAGTGATTATTGATAATTTGCATGATAAATCAAACAATTTCAAATTTGGCAATGGCCTGGTTGCATGTCGTGAAGTAGGGGAGAAATATATAAAACAGTAGATTGAAATGAATCAAGAATCTTCCAAAATTTGTTGAATAAATTTGGCATGGTTAATACATATCTGGTTAAAAATTCACTACATAATTATCACAACAATAATCTAAGTATCTTGGCTCTTATTTTATGCTTCTTCACTGATGAATCTTGATATTGAGTGACTAATAATATTCTTACAGTGTTTGGTTGCATTATTTGAGTGGTGTTTTTATATCTTGTACAAGGTCTCTATATCAACCTTCTTTTCTTTTTTTTACAGTTCATCAACTTTCTTTCTCATCACATTTTGATAACTGATCTAGCTTTGGTAGACTGATATACTTGTTAAACTAGCTACAACCAACTTATTTCTTTAGAATCATTACAAAAGTCTGATATTAAATTATGGAAGTGAGACCTGAAATTCCAGGGGTATCACCATTTGTTTTGGAGGATCAACTGTAAGTGTTTGGCTATCATTGCATGCATATGCAGGTGACTTGATTTCACTGTTAGAAATATGATATTTTTCAGAGGTCGGATATAGGTCTGATCTTGACATTATAGTGATATATTACCTTTGCATTTGGCACTAAGCTTGAATCTAGATCATTAGTACTCCTTATCTTGCATTCAGTGATCATTTGAGAAGTGATTTGGTGGACTGATTGGATCATCTAGTGACTCACATCACATTGCAGTTTTGCTTTAATTAGCTATTGAATTTTGGTATCTAAGGACTGATATATTCTTGGCAATAAGCTACAACAA
Organism: Pinus tabuliformis; assembly: GCA_031772625.1. NCBI lineage: Eukaryota > Viridiplantae > Streptophyta > Pinopsida > Pinales > Pinaceae > Pinus > Pinus tabuliformis. The sequence continues at coordinate 243,589,666 of CM062815.1, forward strand.
TCAGATTTCTTGACAGCAGACTAACATTGGTATAACTTAAAGTTTGGTGCATTCATTAGTTCCTCATTGGTTTTCTCATGCATCATTGTGCCATTTTATAGACAGCAGATTTATATTTGCATTAGTATTGGAATGAGCCTCCTTTCTTATTTCTTCTCTGGTTTGGATACCGGCCCTTTCCTTTGTGGTTCTCTACTCTCATTAGAATCTCATTGCATGGTAAAACCATTGATAGAAATCTCATTTTCTTGAGTTGTTTGTGCTTGCATCCTCTTACCATTTTCTAAACGCTATTTCATAAAATGAAAAGTGCTATAATCAACTACAATAGTTAAAGGTGTGACAGTGCTTCACTAATCTAAAAGTTTATTAATCCAAGGTGTTGCTCACATAGCTCTCTCCATTACAACCATATAACAAAGCGAAATTCTAAATGAGTCACATGATTAAAGGTATATAGTTTTGTTATGACTCATTGATTCATTGGAAAAGTTTTTTTTTTGTAGTCTTGTAATCTTGTAATCTTGGATGGTGATAATCTACCCATAATTGACGATGTATAATTCTCTGAAAGATCAGTATATTTTCTGTCTATCAACTTATTTTCACATGAATTTTGCCTTAAGAATCCTATGATACCATGCTATGATGTTAAACATATCTTGGATGATGGTCATTTCCAAACATTGTAAACAATTGAACTTCACATCCTAAACATTCATTTGTTGTGATTGAACAATATGCCAACTGACATGATTCGATCCACATTGGATGGAATTTTCCCTAAAAAAATTTAGCACTATTGATATGGTATACTGGCATGCTTTTGTGGAGGAACAAATCTTTAATGCTGGTGTAACTACTCACCATTGGTTCATTTTACAACACAGTTTACATAGCGCTTGAAGTACTTGGATAATTGATGTTGAAATTTGTCACCAATTGAAGTGCTTTAAAATAGTGAAATATGTTCCAAATCGCAAAGGTATAAACTCTGATATCTTATTACCTTTAGATGATCGTTGTTCACTTGCATCTGTTCATTATTTTATGGTTCAATCTGATCTAAAAACACAAATATAACATTCCTTGAATGTTGATCATATTATTCACTAATTATTTGGGTTGGATAGTTGTTCTCATTGTCCTTTAGCGATAGTAGTTTCTTGGCATTTCTCTGGTCTATTATTGCAAGAACACAACTCTCTGAATATGATCTTCTAACGATGATAGCAAATCCTTGATGATTAAGATGTTGTGAACTAATTAGGAGTGCTTACTTAGCTAAGATAGATACCTTATGGAGCAACTAAATCATGCTTTATTATTTGAACGTTATGATACATCTAAATCGTACACTATGATTTCAGTTTAGTTTAATTAACTATTACAATGTGAAGTATAATGTTACATGAGGTTTCGTGATTCAAGGTTAATTGCATATATTGGAAAAACTTGCAAATTTTCTAATGATGATAACTAATGATAGATCATGTGATTATGGCCAACTTGGTGCTAGATAGATACTTATGGTGGTTGAGAAAAGGGTCACAACAAGGGTAAGAAATCAGTAAGAAGAGGCAACCTATTTTAGAACATAATGGAAGAGTTTGGTATAATCATAACATGGTACTCTAAAGGTATCACCATAAGGTGTATCTAAGGATGATGCACATAAAGAAGAAAATATTGGCAATCAACTAATGAAGTTGAATAATCATGGTAATAATGAAGGCCATTTTTAAGGAACTTGGAAGGTATAATAAAATATAATGATTGGAGGAGATAAGTTGTGTGCATGACAACATCTATAATAGTTTTCCCTCTAATGGGAGAGCCACATTGTAAATTTTTCCATAAGTATATGAATTATGGATAACAAGATGTATGATCAGGCAATTTTATTATGTTGATGTCTTAAAACAAGAAATGATAAACAGATTACATTTGGTAGCCATCTTAATGAATTTATTTATCGGGTATTACCCAAGTTGGGGAATAGTAACAACATTTCCAAAGTATATCAATGCTATGCTTTTAAGAGAGGAGGAAAAGAAACCACAATGACTGGAGGTGAGAAATTAAAGTCAAATGAAGTGAAGAAGTTTCCATTTTTTAAGCTAGTAGACATGGAATATTAGGAAATTAAGGCTAGGAGAAAAATAAAAATATATCTATGAATATCTGGTAGGAGGAAATGAAGGGATGTTCTATTAGGAAGAAAGTCCTTTTAATGGTATTGATGAGCGGAGCGAGAAACATGATTGGTAATGGTCATAATGATGATCTACATATTTTAAAAATGTGAAGATATGAAGTTGAGAATTTTCATAATGACCAGTGATGATAAACGAGGAAGATGTTTAAAATAATAGTGAAGTATAGGAAGGAATGTTGCTAGAAATTTTATAAGGATACCTTGAGAAGGATTGTGTACATATTGACAAAAGAAGTGAGAGTCAATTAATAGAGGTTGTAGTTGACTGATTTGCACTCATTGTTTCATGAGTAGGACTTCCCATAACATTAAAAGAGGTTGTTCCCACATAACACCTCACATTTAAATTTTTCATGGACAATGATGGTAGTAGTGTTTCCAATTGTTTCAAAATCTAAAATAATGATACTATTTAATGAGAAAGAGTCTCTTATCCAACTTGAAGAAGGGTGAATTTACGATAAAGCAATCAAGTGGTATTGAGTTAGGAACTTAACAAGATAAGAAAATATTTTTATGTGGATGAAAATGATAATGGTTAAGTGATGTATGTATAATTCAACATGGATCAACAAACCCTCATGCAAGTAAATTAAGCATGATAAAAATTAAATCATGATGACCTAGTATTTATATGCAACTGCATATAGCGGTATTGGAATCGGTAAGCCAAAGGGTAAATGGATGTAAAACCAAGGGATTTTAATTTTGAGATAGATGATTTAAATAATAATTGTATAACCAGTAATATCTTAACAATGAATTTCACCAGAATTTCCTTGGGGAAGGAAGAATATATGAAAAGAGATTAAGACTCAAGATGATGAGGCTCATGTGAAATTTAACAATGTACTTAGATGATTATACCTATGGTGTAAATGATCAACTTCCTAGTTGAAAGAAGTGAAAATGATTATTGAAAAAGTAATTTATACCTTGATGAAAACATAACACTAATAACATTGATGAGATAACAAAGATCCTATATGGATGTTGATAATATTAGTTCATAGTTGAATGTTTGTAAAGCAAATGAAATTGATTTTTTTTCTGACGAATCATATAAGAATGCTTACAAAGTATTATTCTATAAGTATTGAGATGTTCTCATATTGATGATGTTTCATGATATGATGGTATGAGGGTGATCATGCACATGTTATTCATATTTATATAGTTGTTACAATAGTGAGGATGTATCCTTATGACGATGATGATATGCATAGGCATTATGATGTTATGTCAAGGTATATTGACATATTCATTTACTACATGATGATAGGTGTTTAATGTTGAATACTCATGATGGATATGATATGCATAACGTGGCATAGGAATTATGATGCTATAATATGAGGTTTATTGACATGTGATTCATTTATTATGTGAAGTCATGATATGTCATTGATGCAAATATGTTAATGTTATAACTTATGATGGTATTTCATGAGGTGAAGCATGTGATAGTTGCGTACAAAATAATGACATGCATGAGCATGCAGTTCGTTATTATTCATAATGTTGCGATTAACAATGATGAATGTTCTCATGATGACATGCAAGACTTGGCATGTGGATTATTTTATATGATACTATGATGGTATGGCTAATGCATTGGTTTCATGTTGAGGTGTGATGATTCAAAGGACTCCATAAATGGGCCGAGAGGGCCGGTTTATTTGATGATCTTGTGCAAGCCCATACGCACGAGGGAGAATAAGTAACACCATATGGGCTGGGGACAAACTCAATCAACACTACATATGCCAGTGGTTCCTTTGTCTTGTGTAGCTTTTGATGGATAACTCTTGTAGGGCTTTGGGACCATCTTGAGGAGGCCAAGTGCCTGATGTTCTAGGCTAGGTTCCTGTTATTAGATTGGGATGCCAAAGTCTGGTGGGGGTGTAAGGACTTCGATGCCTAGGGTTATTCCCCTTAGTAGCTGTGGAGGGAGTGGGCCAGCCTTGCGAGATGCCCGGAGTCATTGAGTACCGTACCGAATGCTTGCCTTGGGGCAGATGATATTTGAGTCAGGCACGAGCCTTGGGGCTAGCCTTGGACTAGGATACAGACCGGGTCAGGCTTATACCTGGTGCCAAAACTAGGAAAAAGGATAGGGATTCCTTGGGATTTCCTGGGTGTTGTGAAACTTTTGATGCCTACTGGTTATACTAGTTCAGCAGAGGGTATCGACAACATGAAGTAATAAATAACAAAATAAAATGTTAAATAATTCAACTTAACTTCAGGACGAAGTTCCCCTAAAGTGGGAGAGTATGTAATGTCCCTTAATAATAAATAATAAATATTACAAATAATAAATAATAATAAATAATAATAATAATAATAATATGAATAATAACAATAATAATAATAATAATAAATAATATTAAAAAATACAAGAAAATAAATAATAAACAATGAATAAAAATAATAATAATAAAAAATAAAAATAGTAATAAATAATAAATAACCATACTAAAGCTCTAAATAAAAATAAATAGAAATAAAACAAGAAAACAATAAAAAAATCAGTAAAGCTATCAAAAAGAAATAAAGCAAGAAAGCAATAAAGTTGCATGTAGACACATGGAGTGTGTGCATGTGGTTCCCCTTCCAATGTTTGTTCTATTTATTAGATGGTGAGGAAGATGGGAGGCATTCCATCATTCCAAGATTCTATCATTCATTCTCTTGGGAGAATAGTGTTCTAAGACAGAGGAGTCACTGGCTGTAGTACGTTGATTGAGGCTCGGGCGCGACCAGTTGTAGCAAGTCCTTGCGCAATTGACCCTACGGTTGGGTGGAGAGTCGTCCCCAAAACCTTATTGCAGTAAGCAAACTTCAACCACAGGTAAGTACTACTCATAGTTTGAACTTGATGTTAATTAGTTGATTAATTACATAATTATTTGGGTTGTTACAAGTATCCCTAGGGGATATTTATTAAATGCACTCCAGGAGCAGTTTTCAAAGAAAGGAGAGGAAAAGAGAGAGAGTGAAACAAGAGGCTAGCCAGTCTAATTGGAGCCTGCTGAAGCCAATGGAATAGTCCAGAGAATCTGAAGAAGTCATCTTCATAGAGATTTTCATCTAGGAAGATTTTGGAGCTCAGGGCCACCAGGGGTTGGAGGTAGTTGTAAGAGTTACCAGTACTCGTTCTCGGCAAACCAACAATCATTCCTTACTGTAATGAGCATTCTGAATCCATTTTAGGGATTTTTAGAAGCATATGGAGACTTCTAAAGGCCAAGATGCTACAGGGAAGTTTCAGACAGCCCAGTGCGAACCGTGGAGGAAGGCCTAGTTTGGGTATGCAATGCTCATTTTGAGTAAATGATCAGTCTATTGTTGGTGTCTGATATGTTATAGAGATGGTAGAAGAGGTTTCAATGACAGTTAAAGAATTCTGAAGGATTTAGTGCCATCAAGAAGCTCAGGGTAGCTCAAAGCACTGATTGAAGGAATCAAGTCTAAGGGAGCTTAGATCTGTTTGCAGAGTGATGACAGCCATGAAAAGGATATAGATGGTATTCTAAGCCCATTGGTTCAGTTTAGTAACCTTTGGATTTAATTCTGGAACTTGTAAAAACAACTTTTCCATAATCCCAAAGAGCCAAGTCAAGATGACAAAAGCTCAAGGAGATGTAGCCCACGATATTTGGGTGAACTCCTAGATTAAATTTGTTGTTATGTTTCGTTGTTTATTTACTAAATTATATGACTGTATATGTGTTTAATATCAACAGAAACAAATGGACTTAAAGCACTTAAATAGTTAAAAACAAGAAACATACACCTGTCTCAAGTATTTAATTCTACAAATGTCATACATAAGCTAGATCATTTATTTGTCAAGCTTTGAGTGGGAGGTTCTTGTAAGCATAAGAAGTTGTTAAACCCCCATTTCAAATCAGTAGAGTACATCATCAGTAGGTTTTCCGCAATCTTGAATTGCATTTAGTGTGGTTCAATTGAATTGCATTTAGAGTGCCCACTTTTGAACATCATGGTTGAAGCTTTAGTGTGGTTCAACTTTTTGGAACTCTCATTGGATGCGACAGAACCTACAGGTTACTATGAGTGCATGGAGACTTCACATATGATACTTACATTCAGTCGAAGAGTATTCAAGTAATATTGACATTAAACATATGTACTGTATCCTTGTTTCTTTCTTGGTCCTGCCATCAATTTTCCATATTGGCTCTATCCTAAGATAAATTAATTGCAACCAACATTTTTCAAATAGTTGAATTGATGGTCTGTCTATACGCTACCAACCATGTTAGCCATCTAATCAATATAATGAATCAAAGTCAAAATATGGTACACAAAGACATGATTTCTTTTCTCTATAAAATGCATTAAAAAAACTCACAACAATAGCTAAAATCCACCATGGAGTCACTAATGAAGTGCATTTATGTAGTTGCTTTTAATGGCTAAATTGGATTTGAATTAGGCGTGGTTGTGGTAAATTACAGATTGAACGCTAGCAATTTGACCAAATTCCTAAAAGGAATGTCATCTCATGGAGTGCAATGATTTCTAGATACAAAATGCATGGAATCATGCCAATGAAACTAGCAACAATGGAATCCAAATATTTCCATTAGTGCGTCAAGAATGGGAAAACCATAATGAAAAGAAACAATAGTCACTAAAAATTCTAATAAACCAACTCAAGAAAAAACCAAAAGCTTACCTTCAAAATCAGGAAATGGAAATTCATGCAAGCAGGAAAGTTGAAGGTTGTTATGCCAACACTGCAAATAAGAACAAGGAATTATTGTTATTTCCCATTGGCAAGTACATCAGGGCTTGTAATTAACACTCTGATAACTACATTACCAGTCTATGTGATGTAAAGGAGGTGAAGCTGCAAATGATTTATGTGAAATATAAATCAGGCAAAGCTGCAAATGCTTGTTGTGAAATCCAAACCAGAATGAGAGAATGAAAAGTTTGCATAGCTTTGAAGTCCTAAGAAATTGTATAATTTGGAAACATAGGAGCTCATGGGTAGCAAAGGAAACATTGTTGATTTTTATGTTTTTGCAAAAGGCCCAAAGATAATGGAAACTTGTGCTAGGTGTCGTTATAAAATCTAGATTTTATAATAATTATATTTATAGATAATTATTTATTAAAAATCTACCCAATTATATTTACACATAAAATTATTGAATGCTTAAACAAATTTATAAATCTAATAATAATAAAACCAAATCCATTCAATAATAAAAATCACTAAGGGAAGAAAAGCATTGTTTCTTTTCCTTTTTAGATGGGCCAGTTTCCACGGTTAGTAAAAGCCCAAAAAGTAATATCAATTGTTTTTTTTTAGAAAAGAAAATATTTATTATGGAAAAATCCGTAAATAAGGAAAAGAAAAAATCAATAACTAATTTATGTTGGTGATTAGAGATTTTTATTTTAATTTTTAAATATTTAAATCATTTTTAATTCTGAAAATTTGATTATAAACCACATAAAATTAGTCATCCACGAATCAAAAATTAGAAATTCAAATTTTAAAAATTCAAAAAATAATTTTCAATTTCTAAAAAAATGAGTTTAATATTTAATTTTCTCAAAAATTTAATAAACTTTAGAAATAGTTTCCAAAAATTTACAAATTAATTAAAATTCAAAGCATTTTGACTCAAACTGATTAGAATATACTCTGCCTTTGGCAGTATAAAAATAACTAAATGCCATGTGTTGCGTCACTGAGATGGGTATTATACATCTCTTCCTTGCTGAGTTATAGAATGTGCTTAGGTTTTCTTAATGCAATAAAAATCATTTTTTTCCTCATTATATCTTGAGATGTTCAACTTGCACCTAATAAAACAATAAATTTAAAATAGGTTTGGATTTGTCCTTTGCAGATCTTTGTGCTCATTAATCTTGGTCTTAATAGATTAGTTGTCTTATGGTGGACTTGAGTGGTCACTCCAATTAGTTGCATGCTTTTTAGTTTCCTTTTAATGACATTTCTTAGGCTTGATAACATGTTAATTAATTTATGAAAAATTGTTATTGTCCATATTATTGTTACATATTAATATTAGTTGGTTTTGAGCATGGCTTAGCAAAAAGTTCTAAAAAGGTTTATAGATTGTCTTTTATAATGTGATGATACATTACTTGATGAAATTGTTATGGATATGGTTTTTTATTATATTAACTTGTATGTGATAAAGTTAAAAGTCACCTCTTTTTGAGATTTTCATTGGTCAATTTCCCTTAAGGCTATCAAGTTCACCATTTGGTCTTGGGCTAAGGAAATATAGGAGCCCCAAAGTGGCATTATCCAAGCACTTATTTTTTGTTCATATTATACTTCCTTTGTGTGTAAATTCTCCATGAAAATAGTCTCATGGAACATGAGGGGCCTCAATAGTAAAGGAAATCAAAGAATCCTAAAATAAAAATGGTACGCAAAGCACCCATCAATAATGTTGGTACAAGAAACAAATATATTAAGTGAGGTTCTACCTCATATAATTAGAAAATGGGGGAGGAATTTCCAAGTAGTAGTGGTTGATGCTTAGAGATACTTGGGTGGAATGGCTATTATTTGGAATGATCAGGACATCAAGTTTACCAATATGTTTACCTCTTTTCTCATTATGACAATACAATTTTAGTTAATTGACATTGAGGACTACTACCATGTATCCAATGTCTATGACTCCAATATCGCAAATGGCAAACCTCTATTTCTCAATTCTATTGCTAGCACAAGTAATTTATACTCCCCATCTCCATGGATTATTGGGAGTTGTTGTAGCGACTACAACCACCCTCCAAAATTTTTGCCTGCATCAATTTCTTTGCCTCCCTTGAGAGTTTCACTTAATGACTGCACACACTCGGGTTCACTCCATGAGCTCGTGTGATTCATTACATCCCCCTTGCTCGTTTATTCCATTCAAGTTTCTGCATGCTGGTGTCTAAGTCATTCTTGCGACCATGTTTTGTTTATGCTCAAAGTCTTCACTTCGTATGTGCTTGTTGTGTTTGCTATGAAAGCATCTGTCGCACTCACACACGGAGTCACATTCACTGTCACGCAAGTGTTGTCTCGATCAATGAATGGTTAATCACGACTTTCATGCTTGTCACTTACACCATCGTTCAGTCATGTTGAACATGTGTGTCTAGATGATTTGAGTTGTTTCGTCATCGACTCATGTGAGTGTGTGCTTGTATGATCACCTATGCATCTTTCAATCTTTCACACACTTAGTCATTTTTGCTAAAGTTCTAAAACCAAGCTCCCCTCTGACAACCGGACCATCACCCCACCATCGACTCAATTGATTGTCAACCAAAATAGTGCAGAAGCACCAAGCTAGTCTCATCAAGTTGCGCTTACCTCAATAAATTCAATCAACTCTCATGCTAGCCACCCGGACAGACAGACCCGAGAGTCACCCTGGAGCTAACTCCCCTAAAACATTGTGCATAGGCCACTGACCTTACTTGCTCAGCTGACTGAGGAAATTGCGCAGATATGTCGGAAAGACACCAAGTGCCCATCCCTGTCTCCCTTAGAAAATTCTGCAATTTTCCCAGTCAGTCATCCCAACAATCGACCAACTGCTCATCTCAGAAATTGTGCAGTTTTCATGAGAAAACCTTCTGCTACCCAGCAGTCCGATTAGCTTAGAAATTGTGTAGAGATGATCAGCAGGCTGACCTTTCGGCCTCAGTACAGTTTCCCCTGCCAGTAGCTCCTAGCAGCAGACTACCAATTCCCTCCAGGAATTGTGCAGTTTCTACTACCAGTGACCAGGCAACCAACTACTAGTTCCCTCTAAGAATTGTGCAGTTTTTTACTGCCAGTGACCCAAGCAGCCAACTACCAGTTCCCTCTAGGAATTGTGTAGTTTTAGCTGCTATTCTTCCAGGTAGTTCCTCCCAAAACCAATGCAATCCCTGTCTACTAACCCCCCTCCATACAGCTCGGCCTATTCCTCCAAAAAATTGCGCAAATTTGGCCTTCCAGCCCCTGTTTCCCGCTCATTCCAAAAACTGCATAGATCATTCCTACCCTACCTTCCTACAACCCAGACTATCCCTCCCAAAAATTGTGCATTTTTCCTTCCATCTGAGCCAGACCTCGCAGACAAGTCACTATCGACTTGGTTTTCCCATCTTCATCACTCAGTGACTCTTGCACAGTTTTCATCATCATTTCCTGGAGCCATCATCCCGCTTCACAACCTTGTTTCCTCTCTTGGTCACTTGCATCCAAATTGATCATGTGTCATGGTAGACTAGGAGGTTTTAGATTTGATGTTGTCTCATCTTGAGTGACTGCATATATAGGTACACTAACAAACATGGTGTGACAACGAAATGGATGACCGAAGTGAGGACATGCAGAAGGATAAGTTCACCAATAGACGAAAAAATGATGCATGCGAAGAGAGGTGCTCACGAATGGATAATCATGCAAAGGTGTTCACAGATGAACGGACAAGTAAACATGAAGGATGTGCTCACCGAAAAACAAACAGACGAACATGCACCTTCATGAATAGATGAGCCCGTCAAGCCTCCCCAACATGCAAGCAAGGAACGACAAGCCAAAGCTTCATCAAGCGAACCAAAGACCATCAAAGACTCTGCACGCTTAACCATGCAGAGGTGAAGCTGTGATACACCATGAAGATACACATCACCTAGTAGCACTATAGCTCAACATGCACTCCATCAGTAGAACGAATGTACCAACATTATCGTGTCGATTCATGTCATGATTCATGTCGCCCACATCTCTACTGTGGACTATGTTGTCAATCAATGTGATGTAATGTGGAAGTCCAAGAGACCCACTTGTTTTACAAAGAGTCATGTAAAGTTGAAAAGTCATGGAAGTCAAACAGTCATGAGGGTAGTCGAACAGCCACAACGGTCATTTTCACCCTTAGCTATAAATACCCCCTCATTTGTACATGTAAAGGAATTTTCAGCTCAGCGCCTCCCACATAGCCAAGAGAGTCGGTAATCTTTTCTTTGAGGAGTAAGTAGTGGCTCCAACACCCCAAAATTGAGGTTAGTGATGTATGGTATAACGATGTGTCTTAGAACTTTCGCTTAATTCATAAGCCTGCTAACAGGCTAGCACGTTTTCACACATGTATTGTATCTGTTGTAAGACTAATATTTAACACTTATAATGCATGTTTCTTTAACATGTGTTCTACATCCGAACTATTTCACTTATTGTAATACATAATATATTAATGGAAATGTGTTGTATATGTTATTAACGTTGTCTCGCCCATGTGGACTACTCTCCCAAACATCAGACATACCTTTCACTTAAAACTTGTTGTAACAACCATTGCACTCGTTTAGACTCATACGTTGAGTGATGCACGTGTCATCTCATCTTGTATGTTGTGACTGTCTCATCCGTGTGGGTTGCTCCTCTAGAAGCTGTGCAAGTCTTGTTGTGTTGTGTGTTCCTAGCCGAGTTGGGACTTCATCCCAACCAACTTGGGACTCACTCTCACCCTCTCCCTTTACAGTGAAAGAACCATTGACACAAGTGACACTTACACTCACCAGGCACGCGAACCTCACTTCTCGAAGACAAAGAAAACCACTCTCATGTGCTGACAAGCAAGAGTTGAGGCAAATCCTTAAGACAATGGGAACTGGGCCATCATACCATATGGGACTCCCACAACAAAACAGTGTGAGGTCTAATTGGGACTTCATACTGGGGTGATCCCCTGAATGTTGGCAGATCCAGCACCATCAATATTTCTAGCGCTAGAAGGAGGGAAGCCAATTGTATATGGCTGAAATTCCCCTCACACTCGTTCATCAACCATCTGGTCAAGGCACTAACTTGCATTCCCTCTCACCTACACAAAACTCTGCAGTTTTTTACTACTCACCTCCCAGGATTGAACATGAGATTCTGTATCATCAACTTCACTTCGTTCATCCCATCACTCACCGGTTTTCAAAATCATTCGGACTGATCCCAGGCATACAATGTCTTCCATACGCATCAAGGAAGTCAAAATCCACTCCCATAAAAGTTTTTGTATCATCGGTTGAAGAAGCAGTCCTTGCCACACTTGAAGGTCTGGCAAAAGCTATTGAAGATGGAGAGGAACCTTCCGTATTCCGGCAAGGTGAACGAGACACTCTTGTGATCTTGGGATAAGAATATGGCATAGGAGGCGAAGGGGAAGGTAGCAGAGCAGGCAGAGGCAGAGACAAACCAATAGACTCAGATTCGGTACCATCAGACTCTGAAAGAGAGGAAGAAGATGAAGAAGAAGAAGAGATGGCTGACCCAAATCTTGAATGGATGACTTAGGGACCATTGGCTCTCTCGACTGCTATGCACAAGAGGCTGAAGTGAGTAGAGAGGATGAACATCAAGTTCAACCCTGATAGTATGGTGAAGGCAGAAGACCACTTAGACAACTTATAACTACAGTTGCAGACCCTTGAGATACATTATGATGACGTAGCATGTAGATTGTTCCCATGTACCTTGGATAGCCACGCAGCTGCATGGTATCACAGCCTTCCACCCAACTTGATACAGAACTGGGGTGTTTTCAAACGTATGTTCCTTGAAAATTTTGCTAATGACAAGACCCTAGCTATGTTGCTCAAAGAATTGGGAAGCCTAAATATGGAGGGAAAAGAGAAAGTGAAAGATTTCAATCAGAGGTTCACATGTATTTTGAACAAGTTTGCAGTGAACACTAAACCTCATGACTCGATCACTATTGACTATTACACATCTGCACTGCCAACCGGCATTGCGCAGTTCATCAAGCGAGCCATGAAACCAACACTCCTAGAAAGTTGTGAAGAGGTTATTGTTGTTGAAAAAGACTTGTGTGCAATCAGAGTAATCAAGGACGACAAATCAACAAAGGACTCCAAGGATGTGAGTAGGAATCCCCAAGAAACAATGAGCAAGGGTAGAGACAAAGAAGCAACCGATATTGAGACCCTCACTTGCCTTGTCAAGAACTTGACCACAGAAGTGTCTGAGTTCAAGAAACAGAAAACGAACACGTTATCAAGCAACCATCTGCCCAGATAGAGACAGATAAATAGTTCATCAACCAGCTCATCAAGAAACAACTGATTCACCTCAAAAATTTCACAGAAGCCTATGTTCCAACTCGAACAGTGCAGATCCTAAGTTCTATTCCTTCCATGAAGAGTATCACCCTGAGAACTCTTGTTCGGATTGGAAGCGAGTCATTAGCTCTCTCTGCATTCATACGCTCGATGCAGAAGGCGATATGCGGGAGTAATGAGAAGACACTGATGATGACGAAGAGGTTGCACTTGATGAAACATCAAGTTCTAGGCATGTGGTGAACACAGATTAGTGCCCACAAGTAATGTCGAAGACGAACACTGAGAATCAGCCCCAAAAGAAAAATGATCATTACAATCTTAGGAGTAAAGGGGCTTCCCCTGCACTTGGGGAAATGCAAGAGAAGGTGAGAATACTAATAAGGAAGGCCGATCCATTGGCCACCCCAAGGAAAAAAACACAAAGCAAGTCCGAGAAGATAGTGGCGGATAAGACTACATCCATGAGCAGCAAGTTGCAAAACACCCCTTCGAACAACACGGACATGTGTTCCACCCCAGACACCTCAGTAAGTTTACCACCTCTGGACTACAACATTGTTGAAGATATGAAGAAAACGTGAGTGAACATCAGTTTGTTCAAGTTAACTAAGGTCCAAAGTCAGCGAGATATCCTACTGTGTGCAATGGGACAGACAGAAATGGAGAGTGCAACCTCCACCAACAAGGGAACAAACACACCTCTCGGATCACCATCCATTGTGCTCAACACACTCTGGATGGAAGAAGAAAACTCAGATTGCCCTCCATTCCTACTCTCTTTTGAAGGTTTTAACCATAATGTCCACAACTGCTTGGTTGATTCTAGAGCAGCAGCCAACATCATGCCACTCTCCAATGATAAGAACTTAGAAGATCAATGTAGAATGGAGCAAAACATCCACAAGAATCATCCAACTCGATCGAACATCAGTACTAGCCATTGGTGAGTTGCGACGTGATCATCTGATAATCTCATGACAGTCGAGTCCACCAATGCATCAACATAGTTTTTGTAGACATACAGAAGCATATGGTCTATTACTCACCAAAGACTGGTCTAGCAAGTTAGATGGATATTTTGCTACAGACTGGTCTCACATGTGGCTTCTGTACAAGGGAAAATGCAACCAAATCCAAGTGTTGTCTGAGAGGTATATGAAACACAATTACACTCCCCTTAACGACGAGAATGAACCGTTGGCCTTCGTAGAACTCATGTTTGGCAATTGCCTCATTGAAATGAAATTGGAGTGTTATCCCGCACGGCTAGCTCCAACCTCATCAGAAACGTAGTTGGGACTCCTTTCTTTCCCAACTAATAGTAGTAGTTCATTGTACCGATAGTAGTAGTAGCTGTAATAGTAGTAGTAGTAGTACTAGCATGCCAAACAGCCCATGTACAGATCAATTGTGGGTCATGGATTTTGACGGATCAGAGACACATGATGGCTCAAGGACCGGTTGTATCTCAGTCGTCCAAAACAATAGACAACGCATTATCTCAAGCTACTTGAATTTCGAGTTCACAAACAACACTGCTAAGTATGAAACACTCATGCTGAGCTTATAAAGGACCACCCCTACGAACGAACAGAGAAACCTGGAAACCTATCATGATCCGAAGATAAGCAATCTTGATACAACCTACACACCGCAGTAGCGACAAGTTTTTGACCACTTAACTGAACAGTACCTGAATGGGTCTGCATAAGAAGATGATGACCTGAGTACACACTACACGCGATCAATCCAACACGAGATTGCAGGTAAAGGAGGAGATAAGTTATTGCAGCAAAGAGCAGGTAACACATACATGTTGTTTGCACTCCTTGCACAAAAAATATTGACTAACATTTTGGATGGTTGGATTAATTGTAAAGTTCATCATCATACTTGGTCTGCCAATTTAAATTTCACATGTAATAAATCCAGTAAAATCCACTTATGCATTGATTTCACAAACTTGAACCATTCCCAGAATAAAAATGACTACCCCATGCCATAATCCAAGCCCAGATTGCACGCAATGCCTGAAACAGTGGTGTTGTCTTCACTTAAAGGTCTTTTAGAATGCCACCAGGTTCTGGTAGTGGAGCCCAATGGACTTGCACTGGTCTACGAGAAGCTTGGCCCACACACATATCACTTGAAATCACTTGACAGGAGGATTAACAACCTTCCTATCAATGGCCAAGATCTCAAGCATTACCTAGGTCAGGCCACACTCATGCCATGTACATAGTCTTCTTACTACTTGTTGTTTTCATCTTGTTTGCTTTGCTTATTATCTTTGTTTTTCTTTGTTTGATTATGCTTACTATTTTTGTTCACATTTGTTTTGTTTGTTTGATATTTTACTATTTTTGTTTCCGGAAATAAGTGTTGCCAACTACTACGTTCTAGTTTCTAAATAGAGTACATGGCTGAAATTTGAAGAAACTTGTGACACTATAGCACTTGGCCAGTCTTGTGTCCGTCTTCTCAGTGCTTGCTTTTAACCTTTTGCCATTGAAGTCTTGATGGAAAATATGAACCGTTTGTAAGGAAATTTTTGGTCCAACCATAAATTTGTGTCAACACTAGGAAGCCACATGCCTGTACTTGGCCTTCTGCTTTGTGTGTTCGAGCTCATCCAACTAGTAGAAACGGAGAAGGGGAGAATCTAAATGAGAAAACCTATGTCAGAGATCTTACATACTTCTCTGAAGGAACAACCTCTTCTGATCTCAATAAGTCAAGATCCCTCTTCCGTCCCAAAAATAAATAAATTCCTATGCATAGTCCTCTTGAAAAAAATACAAATGTGAAAGAAGAGAAAGGCTTCCTACACAGAGAGATGAAGCATGGAACTCCACCAGGGTACTAACCAAGCTCGCTAGTAGTGGAGAAATGTGTGTGTTCATGCGTGACTCCATCGGGGTATTGTCTAGGCGTGCTGGCAATGAAGCAACACCAAATATGAAAAATTATACTCTGAAAATCTTCAACTCGCGAACTAAACTACCCTTCCCGAATTCGAAAGTTGAAATTTTGATTATGTTTGACTGAATTGGCAAAGGGTAAACCATGTATGTCCATGGGGTAAGTGGGGAAGCTGAAGTAACCTACACATTGATTCAATACTCCTTGAAAGACCAAGGCCCTGTGCTAGCAATGAACCGAAACAGAGAAGCTAAAGTTCTACCAATGTGTCACCAAGTGTTGTAGCGGCTACAACCACCCTCTAGAATTCTGGCCTGCACCAATTTCAAAGCCTCCCTTGAGAGTTTCACTTGATGACTACACACACTTGGGTTCACTCCATGAGCTTATGTGAGTCATTGCATCTGCCTTGCTCGTTCATTTCATTCAATTTTTTGCATGCTCGTGTATAAGTCATGCTTGTGACCATGTTTAGGTTATGCTCAAGGTCTTTGCTTTGTATGTGCTTGTTTTGTTCGCTATGAAAGCATCTGTCACACTCACACACAGAGTCACATTCACTGTCGCATAAGTGTCATCTCGATCAATGAACGGTTAATCACGAGTGTCGCACTTGTCACTTGCCCCGTTGGTCAGTCATGTTGAAAATGTGTGTCTATATGGTTTGAGTCATTTCGTCGTCGAGTCATGTGAGTGTGTGTTTGTAGGATCACCTATACATCTTTTGATCGTTCACACACTTAGTCATTTTTGCTGAAGTTCTGATGACCAGGCTCCCCTCTCACAGTCGAACCATCACCCCACCATCGACTCGATCGACTTTGAACCAAAACAACGCAAAGGCCACTAACCTTACTCTCTCAGCTGATTGAGGAAATTGTGCAGACATGTCAGACAGAAACTAAGTGCCCGTCCCTATCTCCCTCAGAAAATTGCGCAGTTTTCCCAATCATTCATCCTAACAGTAGACCGACTTCTCATCTCAGAAATTGTGTAGTTTTAATGAGCATGCCTTCTCCTGCCCAGTAGTCTTCTCAACTTAGAAATTGTGCAAAGATGATCAGTAGGCTGGCCTCCCGGCCTCAGTGTAGTTTCCCTGTTGGCAGCTCCTAGCAGCAGACTGCCAATTCCCTGCAGGAATTGTGCAGTTTCTACTACTAGTGACCAGGAAGCCAACTGCCAGTTCCCTTTGGGAATTTCACAATTTTGGCTTCTAGGGACCCAAGCAGAAAACTACCATTTCCCTCTGGGAATTGCGTAGTTTTGACTGCTAGTCTCCCGGGTAGTTCCTCCCAAAAACTGCACAATCCCTGTCTGTTGACCCTCCTTACAGCCCGGCCTGTTCCTCCATAAAATTTCACAAATTTGGCCTTCCAATCCCTGCTTCCTGCTCGTCCCAGAAACTGTGTAGATCCTGGCTACCTTGCCTTCCTACAGCCCGGACTGGCCCTCCCAAAAATTGCACAATTTTTCCTTCCAGCCAAGCCAGACCTCAAAGACAAATCACTATCGACTTCATTTTCCCATCTTCATCACTCAGTGGCTCTTGCGTAGTTTTCATCAGTAGTGCTCGAACCCATCATCCTGCTTCACAACCTTGTTTCCTCTACCAATCACCTGCAATTGAAATGATCATGTGTCATGGTATAGTAGGAGGTTTTAGATTTGATTTCGTCTCATCATGAGTGACTGTAGGTATAGGTACGCTAACAAACATGGCACGACAACGAAAGGGATGAACAAAGGGAGCACATGCAGAAGGACAGGTTCACCAACGGACGAATGAACGATGCATGCGAAGGGAGGTGCTCACGAATGGATGATTATGAAAAGATGTGTTTGCAGATGAATGGATGAGAAAACATGCAAGATGTGCTCATCAACAGATGAACGGACAAACATGCACCTTTGCAAATAGATGAGCCTGTCAAGCCCCCCCAACATGCAAGCAAGGAACAACATGCCAAAGCTTCATCAAGTGAACCAAATACCATTGAAGACTCCGTGCACTTCGCCATGTGGAGGTGAAGTTGTGATACACCATGAAGACACCCATCACCTAGTAGCATTGTAGCTAGACATGTACTCTAGCAGTAGCATGAATGTACCACCATTGTCATGTTGAGTCATGTCGCACACATCTCTACTATGGGCTATGTTGTCAATCAATGTGATGTAACATGGAAGTACAAGAGACCCACTTGTTGTACAAAGAGTCATGTAAAGTTAAAAATTCATGGAATTCAAACCGTCATGAGGGTATTCGAATAGCCACAAGGGTCAGTTTCACCTTGGCTATAAATACCCCCTCATTTGTACATGCAAAGGACTTTTCACCTCATTTCCTCCCACATAGCCAAGAGATTCTATAATCTTTTCTTTGAGGAGTAAGTAGTGGCTCCAATGCCCAGCTCTCAGGGTTAGTGATGTATGGTGTAACGATGTGTCTTGGAACTTTCACTTAATTCAGAAGCTTGCTAACAAGCCATCACATTTTCACACATGTATTGTATCTATTGTAAGACTAATATTTAACACTTGTAATGCATGTTTCTTGAACCTGTGTTCTAAATATGAACTATTTCACTTGTTGTAATACATAATCTATTAATGGAAATGTGTTGTATATGTTGTTAACGTTGTCTCGCCCATGTAGACTACTCTCTCGAACGTCAAACAGACCTTTCACATAAAACTTGTTGTAACAACAATTACACTCGTTTGGACTCATCTGTTAAGTGTTGCACGTGTTATCTCACCTTGTATGTTGTGACTGCCACATCCATGTGGACTAGTCCTCTGGAACTTATGCACGTCATGTTTTGTTGTGTGTTCCTATCTGAGTTGGGACTTCATCCCAACCAACTTAGGACTCACTCTCACCCTCTCCCTTTATAGTGAAAGAATCATTGACACAAGTGAAACTTACACTCACCAGGCACGTGAACCTCACTCCTCAAAGACAAACAAGACTGCTCTCATGTGCTGACAAGCACGAGTTGAGGAAAATCCTTAAGACAATGGAAATTGGGCCATCATACTGGATGGGACTCCCAAACCAAACGGTATGAGGTATAATTGGGACTTCATACCAGGGTGATCCTCTGAATGTTGGCAGGTCCAGCACTGTCAATAGGAGAGAATTCAATATTATCAAGTCTCTCGAGGAAAAGAAAGTTTGAATCACAATTTTTACAAGGCAATTTTGTAAGTTATACCATCAAATCCCTAAAGTAGCCTCCATTAAAGTTCTCAAGAAATGAGTCTCCAACCAACACAGGTGGATCAATGAGATGTAATACATGTGTGTGTGGTGACTAACTTAATACATTGTTCTAATAACTCCATAAACTTAAGTATTTCACTCCATCACATAAATTTACTGTAGTGTGACATAAGTAAACCAAGAGTAGACATGAAACCCTTAGGCAACAAGCATTACCTGGATCCTTAATTAGGTGCTTAAATGATGAAGTGAAAATGCAAGGGGGAAAGAGGACTTCATGATTTAACCATCACAAACTTGTGATCAAGTAGGACTAGGAGTGTATGTATTCGTATGTTTTCTAAAGAAGGAGTGAATATATGAGTTACCATTCATTGGGCCTTATTTTTCTTTATTTTTATTTTTCTTATATATAGGACTTAGGGAATGAGGTTTTCACAAGTTTGGAACAACTCATAGATATGAAATTTACATGAATTTTCACTTCAACCTTAAAGTTTATACTTAAATACATCATTCTAGTGTATGTTTAATGATTTTGGCTTTCACTTTCTCATTTTATTTCATCACAAATGACAAAAGGGGAAATATTTTTCCACAAATCCATGAATGCTTAATTATAAAGGTGTCATGTGATGAAAACGAATTAATGATGTTATTCCCTATGAAAAGGATGTGTATTCTTGAGAAAATATTATGCTTGTGGATGTCTCCTCCCTTGTGGAAAGGGAGTGAGGGTGAACACCATATTCTCCATGTGGCATGTACTATGGCCAAGACTAATAGTCGTAAGCCTAGTAAAGACACCAGTAGGGAGAATGGTGGATAGGATAAAAATTTGGGTATCGTTATTCTTTAAGAATTTGTACTTTGACTAGGACTAACCATCATAAGTCAAGTACATTAATCCAGGATAAGAATAGTCATGAGGAACGACATTTCCTGGTGTCAAGTATTATGATAGTATATTAGGAAATGGTCATGTGAGGATATACCTGGTGAACATCCTGGTGGGGTAAGTGCCTAGAGAGGCAGTGGTGTCCAAATTTATGCCTCCAACATTGTGTTATGATCTAATGGAGAGATAGAACTTGTTATTCAAGGCCTTGCTATTTTGACAATGTTGGCTATGATGATGTAAATCATTGTTGATGCTTATCAGCCCAGATTCTTTCTTATATGAATATTTCAACTTGAGAGTACTTTGTTGTGTCATTATGAATACCTCCCTAGTTTAGAGGGAGTGTTGAAAAATGTAACTAGCGTCAATCTTCATAATGCAATAAAATGTAATTTTTATCATTAATGTTTATTATTATATTCATTATTATTATTTCATTTTGGTCAACATTTTCTTAATGCTTATAGGGTTAAGATGAAATTATTTTGATTCAAGAGAAATGTATTTGAGTCAAGTCCCATTTGGACTTTTAAAATAAAAAGAAAAGGGATTTTTATTTTGAGTCAAATAATCAACACAAGACCAAGTTGGCCTGAGAGGCAGTTATTTGGTCCTCTTGGATTGGAATATATATCAGTCAACTCTATCACTTGGAAGAACAATCACTTATCATCACAAAACACCATTTCTTGTGCCAAACAAGAATAAAAGACAAATGAAATTAAAGGAGAGATAATTTATGATTTTTTCAGCTTGTTTCTATGAACATGTGCTAAGGTTTTGTGGATTCACTACAAAAATTGCAGATCTGAACTTCATCCTTCACTGCAGGTCCAAAAATTATGTGATTTGACCATATTTTAGAGTGTTTGATTATTGTTGACTTCTATTGAATTTGAATTGGTTGGAGGATACTTGGACAAGGGTTTACTTTGATATTTGTGGCAATCTTGGTCTTGGACTTGGGTCTTGTATATCTCATTTTGATCTAATTTTATAAGAGAAGGATTTTTGGGCTTTCTCCCTTATGGGGTTTTTCACTGGCTTAGAGCCTAATTCTTGGTGTTCTTTGTTTCATTATTGTTGGCTTGAGGGGGCTTGGACCCAGGATTCAGAGTTAGCTACACTAACCAACAAAACCCTACACTACCGACCCTTTCAGCAACAAACCGCGTAGCGCGGATTGCAATCTCACCCGAGGCAGTATTAGGGGATGCTAGAAATAGGCTTCTACATCCATAAGGCTATGTGATGTGGTTTAAGGTGAAATCCGTAGTCTTAGTTTAGATCTGGCCTTCACGAACCCTTATTCATTATGCTTAGATGATTTCTAGTTAAAGAAAGTTATAAGCTTCGCGTAACTATATAATCATGCACAAAACAATATCTAACAGTTGGTCCAGCTCTTCGCTGAGTAATTAAGATAAAATACGGACAAATATCATTCAAATGCACATAAATATGGAAAATACACAGTGCATAAAAATAGATATAGATTTTCTTCAAATATCCTTCTATTACTTCAGATCTTCTTTTACAACCTTCCAGACCCTGTGCACCCAGTTGCAGGGGCTTGCATACCAGGGAAAATTTTAAGAACCCCCCCCCCCAATTTACATGTATAATATGGAAGGTGATTTTATCAATAATATGATATGTATATATAATTTTTTGGTGAATCTGTCACCAGGCATGGCGAATATTTTACTCAATTAATCATTATTGAATACAAAAATGAAATCATTGCATTTCTTTAAAATATCTTTTGAAATCAAAATTACCGAAATTACATATCGATAACCTAGTGGATGTAGGATAAAATTCACCGGTGTCATTCACAGAAAGCATGAGAAAAAACCTAATACTATATATAAAACCAAGAAAAATTCAAATTCATCACTTCTAGGGACCGGGCAACCACCCTGCCAATACACAAGTATGTTCCTATTTGCAATTAGAAAAATTACCCAAATTACAATCTGTTTACTCCAGCATATGTTGGAAAGTTATAGAAGGATGACTAGTGCAATCAATCCATTCCTTTTTTCCCTGGATTTGTTTCAGTTTAAAACAGAAGTACACAAATATACCCTTATGATGTTTTTACAATATAATTCCTAAGTCTATTTAATATCTTCATTATCATAAAAACGAACCTATATCCATCTTAACTCCACATATATCCATCTTAACTCCACATCTACCACTCTTAGGGGGATGAAATCTATTTATCCCTTCGAGCACTTGGTAGACCCAGAATTAAGATGGATCTAAGATGATGGAATTTCCCCTTTAAATAGTTTATGCTCACATGAATACCATGGTATTACCATGGGTCAATACCATGGGTTATCATAAACCTGGAGCTTAAAAATTATTATTATTAATTTATAAAAATTAATAAAATTAATACTTGATTTTTATTTTATTTTTTATTTTAACCAACCTAAAATGTTTAACATACATTAAATTACAACATACATTTTTACTCTTGATTGGATCAAATATTTTTTCACTCTATGCTAGTTTGCATATCACGATATTTGATACCTCTCGGGGGTTAGTAAATCCAGAGTAAAGATGGATCTATGTTGGTTTAATTCCCCCATTTAAATAGGATACATTCCAGGAGAATACCATGGGTCAATACCAAGTGCCATTTTGGTGAATACAATGGGTCAATACCATGTGCCATTTTTATTTTTATTAATACTAATATTAGGGTTAATAATGTTTGCATGGTATTAATAACAATCTAGTCCATGGTATTTGTCCCATAGTATTTTTCCCATAGGTTTCACCTAAATATAACACATATTTTTAGTGTTCGTAAATATAAGGTGACTTATGGAGTAAATATAAAAAAAATGTTCTATTTGTTTACCATACCTCTCATTTATTTATATTTTTATTAATTTACCATACCTCTTTTACAAGTATGGTATTTGGCCCATAGGATTCACTTAAATAAAACCTCTTTCTTGAGCCTTCATAAATAGAACGAGGGTTATGGACTAAATATAAAAAGAGGTTTTATTTATTTACCACGCGTCTAGTTTATTTATATTTTTATTTATTTACCATACCTTTTGAGTAAGTATTTACCATACCTCCACTTTACTTATATTTTTATTTATTTACACCCTTGCATGTATATAAGGTGACTTATGGAGTAAATATAAAAAATGTTTTATTTATTTACCATACCTCTCATTTATTTATATTTTTATTAATTTACCATACCTCTTTTATAAATATGGTATTTGGGCCTTTGGCCCATAGGATTCACTTAAATAAAACCTATTCTTGAAAATGGGCGAATGGATTCACTTAAATAAAACCTATTCTTGAAAATGGGCGAATGGAAGGTTGTAACTCCTAATTTCAAGGGCTAAATTTACCTTTTTTACCCTCTCCCTTAAAATTCTATTTGAGGTGATTTGTAAAAATGTAATATGATACAAAATATTCGCCCACTAAAAATTTAAAACCCCTTAGTTTCGCCAAAGGGCTAACATTCGCCCCTAAAATTTTCTATGCTGCGCACTCAACTACGGACTTACCAAGATCTCCACACACACAGTTGCAAGAGCCTTCCCCTTCATCCAGAAACATAGAAAGATATACAACTATAGACCCAAAATAATATCATAACAAGTGATTCATTTATTGATTACCTTAGACTTGCTAATACATATCTTTATATATCCTTCACTATTACAATACCATGGTTCACAAACCATGGGCAGGTCTCAAAAAAATACCAAAATATAAGGGGTTTTGACCTTCCTAAAACCCCTTGACTCTTATTTGACCTGCGGTACTTGCGCTCCTCTCCTCAAAATGTAGAGACTTAGAATATTTTAACAAAATTTGACCCACATAACCCCGTCCCAACAAGCCCCCAACACAATTATGTGACTCATCCTCGAGTCACTCTGTTGGTATGCTCTGGATATTTTATTTTAGGTATTTGAACGAAGACTTCACTGGGTGAAGTGCATCTGTGCATTGAATGGCTTCCTGTCGAACTTCTTCGATCAACTTTTCCATAGTTGGCCCGCCTGCTGCTAAACCAATGGTTCACTACATCTGTTGCATACTCTTAATCGTATCCTCCACGACCTATGAGATATGCCATGCTTCTTCTTCACATGGTTGAATTCCTACAGTGATGATATGTATCTTCTTCTGCATCTCCTCAATCCATCCTTGCAGGGATGTCCCCTCTTTCAATCGAGTGGATCATTGCATAAGGGGTAGGGTGCACATCATTGCCTTTATCTCATCATACTACAACTGCTTATCCCGAATGGAAACTTGTATCTTCTTCACCTGTGGGTCCTCTTGAAGAAAATCCCACAGTTATAGAGCATCATCAAATAGTTGGCTACACTCCTTTACTACAGCATCGAGCTTCTTCCTGTCTATTCTGATGATAGCCTCACACTTCTCTCTGATCTCTAGTGGTGTGGTGGGTTACAGCTTCAATTGAAGCTTAGTAATTTGGAGTTGTAGATTGAAATGAACCCTATCCACTGGCACCTTGGATTCTTTAAACGCATCTACCAGTTGTTGCACTTTATCTTCAGAAGTGGCCTTCGACTAAATCTAGAGCTTTCAGAGCTCATTACATACTCTTGAGATGGACTGCTCCATTTGCGCCCTTCTTGTAGCTGCCTCATCACGGTCATGGATAGCTCTATGCTTTTCATCATACGTCTGCTGACTGGTGATCTGCGCATCCTTGATCACCATAAGAGCCCATTACTCTCACACCTTAAGCTCATTTGCTACACCCTAGTGTAGCTCATGCAGTGTGGATAGGGGGAGTGCTGCAAGGTTAATACTTATGTCTTTGGGAATATGGGCACTCTTTCATTATGCGACCTCATTCAAATATAAGGATCCATCAAGCAAGGGTATAGCACGAAGCTCTGAGGTGAGGACCGACTGCACACTACCTGATGTCATTGGCTTCACGCTTGCTTGAGACTAAATCATTCAAACCATGCTCACTTGGACTTGGCTCACCTAAACCTGAAATTTTGTGAGGCCCACTTGAACCTTTGACAAAATGGACTGATATTGATCTTCAATATGGACCCAATTTTTTTCTATCGTAGTCTGAATATTATCTCCAATCTCATCAAGGTCCCGCTCATTCAAGACCATGGCCTCAGTATCGATAGTCTTATCAGACTTGTGCTTCTTGCATGTGCCTCCCACAGCTAAGTTTTGTTTCTGTTTTGAGAATAAAAGGAGAACCAATGTTCTCTAGGTCTACAAAGGGGTATTCAATACACTGATCTAGTTCTTCGGTATGCAGCTCTTCGTCGTGCTCGCCCTCTGGTTCCTACACGATATTTTTCTCTAGATCAATGGTCACCTTCTTCTTTTCCTTTTCCATTGGTTTACTGGTCCTTATTGCGCCTTCGGCACTAGTCCCCATGATACCTTCAATAACATCCGTGGGAAGAAGCCAAACAGTCGGCCACTTAACAAATAACTGCACAATATCATCTTCAGTGACAAAAAATGGCAACACCATCCATTTCTTTGTCATATCATGCCTCACATAGATGTATACATGATGGAAATTGGCCTTAAAATCTGCAATGCATTGATATTCTTTGAACAGAGTGGGTGATAACCATGGTTTATGGTTAATCACCATACACTATTTTGATTCAAATAGTACCCGAAACATCTTGATTTCGATGGCATGGTCAGGGTCCTTTGTTGCCCATAACAAGGCAAATTTTGCAGCCTCGCACAAGTCCATATCCGTCATTGGGAACTGGGAATCCTTTGGCATCCTCCATGCTATCAGTGCGATCAATAACAGTAGCCACGCATAGTGGAATGTTTTTCCTTCCTCCTCGAATTCTTGGCAATCATCTAAGAATTCTTGGCAGATGTACTTTTCCCAATTGAATTAGACCCCCTGGCTACACTGCACAGCTAAGGATACCACTAGTGTCGGTACTTCATCAGCACGACACTTCCTCATTATTTTTCCTACCAAGATCTGTGCAGCAAACCGCACAGCTTCATCTGATATAGAGCTAATGGCGTATCCTTGCGACTTCTTCACCAACCTGAATTCGTTCTTCATCTGATCCGTGAGCTTTTTCTCCTATGACTTTCCCACAAAATCATTTGTGGGGTTTGCGCCCTGATATGGTACCGTTGTGATTCTGTGGACTAGCATATCATCGATTGGGATGGGCCCTCCCAGCCAGAGGCACCCATCATGAACCAACGCCGACAACTAGTGCACATAGATGGTATTAATAATGTTTCAAATGAAATTTGGGATGTACAACATGTTTAACAACCCAATGCGCTCAATACTAGTTGCCCACTTCATCATTTCAAGCCTTGTGACACCTGACTCCACATAGTAGACCAATTTCAAGTATTTAGTGGTTTCTAACTATGGAAATTTCTCATGATCACCCAAATCCCAATCCTTCATCTTCAAAAATGATACCCATGCCAACAAGTCACCCTCAATAGGTACTTTCTCCTGCAGCAATGGCATAAAGACCTTGAATTTCAATGAGTCAGGGTCCTTAGTTACTTTGGCAGTTGGTTTCTTTGGGTGTATATACGGTGGTCACTGAGAAATTGACTATGCACCATCTGTGTTGATATTTTCAATCCCCATAGTCAGCTCTTATTCATCGAGGTCATTGGGTTCCATAGGATGCTTTTTTTTATGCATGTGACCCTTTTTTCTATGCTCAATTGGGATTTTTCGTGGTGATTTCACTTTCCCCACTCCTTTTAATAGAAAAATAGTCGTCAAATCAACTGTATTTGTTCCAACGGTCATTTCCTGGGCAAGCTACATGGAAATCCTCCTTGTGGCATAGCTTCCATCTGCGTGCTCCTCCAACACATCACGCAACCTTCCTTCTTCGACAATTTTTTTCCTTAGCAGCATAGTTTATGGTCTTGCGCTTTATTTCAAATGTCATAAGAACTAATAATTTCTTGTGTCCATGTAGGCATTGTGTAGGGGCATGATTGTCCTTATAAGCCTTCAACATGCTCCCATTAATCCTTCCCCAAAAATATTTCCCCATTCAGCTTTGCGAGATGAACTGCGCCACCATCCAAAATGTCCTTAATTATATATGGTCCCAGCCAATGCATCTAAAACTTCCCTAGAAACTTGGTAAACTTGTTGTCATACATTAGTACCAAATCGCCAATTTTGAAGGTGTGTTTCTTGATGTGTTGATCGTGCCATGCCTTTTCTCTAGATTTTTGTACCTGCTGATGAAAGTCAACCAAAAAATAGTCTTCCTCCAATGCTAGTAACTATTCAAGGCATTCCTCCATGATGTCACGTTCTTCCATCTCAGTCGTTGTTACGATTCTTAGGCTAGGCACTATGTACTCCATCGACATTATTGCTTCTTGTCCATAAACCAATTGAAAAGGTGTTTTCCCAATCAATTTCTTACAAGTAGTCCTATAGGCCCATAGAACCGCTGGTATGCGCACATCCTAATCATTCATACTAAAATTACATACCTTTGTGAGGGAATTCTCCAAGATCTTTTTGAAAGCTTCAACAGTGTCATTTGCCTAGGGTTGATATGGCATACTTTTCTGATGATACATCTGGAATTCCTCAGTTAAAGTGGAAATTGTCTCATTCAGGAAGTGTGTCCCTTTGTCACTCATCATAATTTTTGGGCATCCAAACCTTGAAAGAATAAACTCAAATATGAACTTTGCAATAGTGTCCACATTACAATCCCTCATAAGTTGTGCCTCAACCCATCTAGTTAAGTAGTCCATCGTAGTGATAATATAATGTGCTCCTGTCTTTTTCCCTGGTGGCTGAATAGGTCCAATGAATTCAATCACCCACTTATCAAATGCTTGTAATGTGACCTATGGATTTAATGGAATTTCATCCCTTTGTGACAGTCTCTTGGTCATTTGACACACATTGCATGCACTGCAGTATTCCTTGGAAACTTTATGTATTGTTAGCCACCATAGTCCTGCGCATAGGATCTTTTGCGCAGTAGCCTTACATGCATAGTGTCCTCCGACGACACCACCATGTGCTTCTGCTATATACTATGCATTTCATATTCAGGTACATATCAGTGTAGGACTTCATTCAACCCCATCTTATATAATTTTCATGCAATCACAGAAAAATCGGCAACCCTGGCAACTAGTTTCTTCTTTTGTTGTGTCGTATAACCTTCGGGAGCTATGCCAATAGATAGAAACTGAATGATGTCGGAAAATGTTCGGTCGCAACTCTGATATCAAAGTGTTGTGCATCAGGTAATCCTTGCTCATTATTGGTAGGATCTTCGCCATTTTCAATCCATGACAGGTAGTCTGGTCCAGCATTCAATGTCTTGGGATTTACTATGACTTCAAAATCATTTCTCGAAAAAGTAGCAACAACCTACATATTCCCCCCCCTAACACAGGCTTATTGACCAGGTAATTCAAAGTAGAATGGTCCATATACATCTTAAAGTGCGCACCTAGGAGATAATGCCTAAACTTTTGTATTGCATAAACCATGGCCAAACCTTCGTGCTCTGTGGTTGAGTAGTTCCTTTCAGCCTTAGATAGTTTCCAACTAGCAAAGGCAATCAAGTGATTGATATCTCCTACCCCTGGTTATGTTAAAACAACTCCCAATGCTATGCAAGACGCATCCACATGCACATGAAATTCCTTCTTCCAATCGAGGAATATTAGGATTAGCATTGTAACCATCTTCTCCTTCAGAGTATCCGATATTTTCTGGCAATCCTCATCCCAACAAAATGTAACATCCTTCTTTAATAGCATCTCCATGGGCACAGTGATCTGAGCATGGGCCTTAATAAACTTCCTATAGTACCTTGTATGACCCAATGTTGCGCGTAGCTACTTTATGTTCCTAGGGGGCTCCAGATTGATAATTGCAACAATCTTAGCAGGGTCTACCATCAATCCCTAGTTACAGATGTAGTGGCCTAACAATATTTCGTAAGGTACACTGAAAATGCACTTCTTCAAGTTTAGAGAGATCTAGTACTTCCTTTAGGCATCCAACATTAAGCGCAGACTAGAGACACGCTTCTTAAGCAGCCCAAACATTGTCCAATCATCAAAGTAGACTTCCAAAACCTTATGAATGAAATCTTTGAACGTCGTGACAACCACCCTAGAGAAAATTGCAGGAGCATGTTTGAGTCTGAAGGGCATAGTTGTATACTGGAACAACCCCCATTCTGTAGCGAAGGTAGTCTTGCTTCTATCCTCCGGCATGATCTTACTTTGGTGGTATCTTGAGAATACATATGTAAATGAGTAAGATTCATGTCTGCCCACATTCTCGAGAACTTCATTTGTAATCGGCATAGGGAATGGATCATGGACGTATGCATCGTTTAGCTTCCGCAAATCTACGCAAATCCTAATATCTCCCTTTGTTTTCTTCTCTTGGACCACCATGGAATTGATCCACTCGGATTCCTCTACACACTCAATTATTCTGGTTGCGAGCTTTTTATCGAGTTCCTCTCATAACTTTTCCTTATATTTGGGGTTCAACCGATATGGGCACTGCTTAATAGGCTTCGCATCTGGTTTTAAATTGATCTTCATCACTCCCAAATATCCTACTATCCCCTTCAATTCAGAAAAATTGGTTGGAAATAAGTCCTAATATTCATGTAGTAATTCAGCTACCTTATCCACTGTATCTTCATCCCAATATTCACCAATGTTTGAAAATTTTGGTTCTTCCTTTGAGCAATGTTAACCTACTTTGTGCACATAAGTTGTGAAATATCAGGGATATCTGCAATAGGTCCCTCAACTTCACATTTTTCTTCTGATTTGGGGATATTAATATTCCTCGGATCCTCATCATCTTCATAACATTGTGACATTATAAAGCATGTCGCAGTTGCGTACTCTAGTCAGGTTTTACCCACATGATAGGTTCCACAGGCGTTTGAAAGATTTTTGTCTTAATCTCATGAAGTGCTTCATCAATGCATGCAAACCCATATTCACAACTGAACATGAGCAAGAAACTTTCTTTCATCTCATCCCAATTAGCAGTCCCCTATCACATCTTTTTTTCTAAATACCAGTTCTTTGGGATAACATCCTGGATATGAACATAGATATGCACCCACTTAGGTTGAGGTATTTCACCCCATGCCTTAGTCCACCACGCTATATGTTGACGTGGATCATCCTTCCCTGTGTATTTTTCAGTGAGTCGGGTGTTGGTATAGTCAAATCGTAATCGCACCATTCAACGATATTCCTTCCAATCAACAAAATTATCCATGTACGTAGCCCACCATCTTGCAAGTGTAGCTCTTAACGCTAGGTCTAAGGCCTAGAACCAATGTTCCTTTGGTACATCCCTTTCAAAATGTTCAAGAAATATATTGACATAACACAAACCATCATAATAGGGTAACTTATGTACCTCAGTAGATACACAGTGTAGTGATTTTGTAAGTTTACTACATCACAGCGTAGAGACCTCATGAAACCAATTCTTCCAGTTTTCTAACTCTTCATTCGAATCTGATTGGAAGGAGTTTTCCTTTTCCCAGCTAATCCTTCCATATAGAGTAGGATTGATCCAATCTACATTCTACATAGTTAACTTATAGATTTTCTTGATGCCATCATCTTCATAATAGTCACGGTTCGGTTCTATGTAATTCAACTAGGTTTAGTGGGATAATTACTTGAAGTTCATTTTTCTTGAAGACCATGCTTTTCTTTATTAATTTGATGATTACATTCATGTCAAAACCCCAATCAATCCCGAGCAATGTTGGGTATGGTTTACTATCATCAACGATATCAACAACTTCGAAGTCAGCCACTGCTTTTGCACCTTCAATATCTATGGTTACTCCATGCAAGTACCCCATTGGAATTATCTTTTGTTGATTCACCATGTGCATCTGAATTGGAAACCATTGAAACTTAGGCTTTCCCATACGTTCTGAAGTCTGCTTCAACAATATATTAGCATCGAACCCTAAGTCTAGGATTACTTGATCCATTTCGAAATCATTGATCTATGTAGTCAGCTACAGCTCCCTACCAGTTCTTTTCTTGATTTGGTTTACCTTATTGACTGTTCATTGTCCTAGTAACGGCTTATCCTTGTTGGCACAGTTATCTATCATTTCTTGCAGTCCCTCTACTTCATTCTGATCCTGTAGTAACTTCATACAAGTCTGCAGAAACGATTTCAACACTATAGGATCTGACTTTTCAGCTACAGTAGCATCTTTAGGCTTCTCCTTTTGCGAGGCTATCAACATTGGGTTCTGAGATGTAGAAGTACTTGGGCTCATAAAATTATTTCTCGCCTCCACGAATGTCTCTTTTTCCTTATGTAAATCAAATCCAGTATTCTTCTCACCCACTTTTCAGACCCATGACTCTGATTCTGGTTGTTTTCCTTCAACCTTGTCTTCACCAGTGGCTACACCACTCTGCGTGAGTATGTTGACATAGAGATCATCTTCACGCAACTCAGATCTCATCTTTGGATATTCTGTGTTGGCTATTGGGTCTTCTTTTCTTGCATCTTCACTATTAAGATTGGGAAATATTCTATAACATGATCAAATTGACGTCAGTACTGACATGAGGGGTGCGTTGGTAACTAACATTCGCAGGAAAATTGTCCTGGTTCTCCACAGTTGTAACAAATTATCTGGCCCCGACTTCTTCTAGCTCCTCCTCCTCATCCTCTTCCTCGTCCTTGAAATCCTCCTCAAGTTTTAGGTGAGCCCTGGTCATTTTGTGAGCAATTTTCAACCTAAATCCTACACAACGGAGTTTTGTCCATCATTAGTTCATAGCTTCGACAATTCCTCTAGTCATGACCAACTGATTTACAAAAGTTACAAAAAAAATTGCTTTGGAGACTGTATAAACTTTTATAATAATGAGCAATTATCAGTTGAATGTTGTCTTGAAACTTGGAAAATACTACACAAGGTACTTGCACCAATTCTTGATCCAGTGGAAGACTCTGGTTTTAGTGGGTTAGGAGCTCCCTCAGCTATATAATCTTGGAATACATGGCATTGATCATCATGATTTCCTTCATCCTTACATTTGGTGCACCAAACCTCAGAGTGTGTCTTTGTCTTGACCTCCTTTCCCTTCTTCGAGTCCTACAACTCCATATGGAGGTTTGTTAGTTGTGCTTGGATCTACTAAAATCCTACATTCGTATCCTAGATCAGTGAAGCTTCTAGCTTCATTGCAATTTCCAATGCTTTGGCCTGCGACCAAATCTTCTGCTGGGATAGAGGTAATCTTAAGTGAGGTAGTAACTAAGTTATGTACTAGCCCCTATGTTGTTCATCCAAGACCTGAAGGTTAGCCTGACTTAGTAAAAACTTCAGTCGTTGATCTATCTCCCACGCAAATTCATTAACCTTTTTCTTAATCTCCATGATCTCAATCACACACTAAGCTTTCGACTTCGACTTCGTAAATTCCACGTTCAGTGCATCCTTCTTATTAGCCAATGAAGTAGCTAGCGATTTTTGTTGTATTTGATATACCAGGTGAGGACCTTGTCCTATAGCGCTATGACTAGCTGCTCTTTCTTTATATCATCACCAATGATTTGTTTTTCTTTCCACACAGCTTCTGCGATGAACCAAAACTATTCAGGATCCTCTGATCCCTGACCCCTGAATACAGGCATTTTCATCGTATTTTCCATATTGAATAGCAGAGGTGAAGGTGTAGGTGTAGGTGTAGGTGTATGATGTGGAGGCGAAGGTGGAGGTGGAGTGGTTGGATGTTGAATTCCATAAGTACCTGGATCTACAGTCTGCACTGCAACTCTAGGCATACTAGGGCTACTTCGCTCTTCTTCACTTTCAGACTCTCCCAATCACTTTCAAAAAATTTATCTTATGATACTCGTAATCACTTTCCACTTTGCGTAGATCCAGTTGGACCCCTTTTA
Source organism: Pinus tabuliformis (assembly GCA_031772625.1). NCBI lineage: Eukaryota > Viridiplantae > Streptophyta > Pinopsida > Pinales > Pinaceae > Pinus > Pinus tabuliformis. The sequence goes on from CM062815.1 coordinate 243,623,096, forward strand.
AAAATTAAGGTAAAGGCATATCCTTATTTTATCACAAAAGAAATTTAATCCAGGTTTTTAGAGATTTCAGGTACTTACCTCTCGGACCCTTGAAGAATCGTCATCAGCTTCACTATAAGACACAGATGTATCTATTGTAAATTAAGTGATAAAACTGTCCAAGATACTATCAATATAATAATCAACAACCCTCGCAACCTTATAATCAGATATTTCAAGGTGTTTGACAATTCTGAAGTCCACACAATAGGATCGTCACAGTTATGAGTAGGTTTGTTGTTCGCTAATTTGGATAGCCACTCGTACAATTCATAGGGGAATGATGAAAAGAAAAATTTGTGCACCTCTATGTAAATATATCTTTGTAACCACTTTCCTTTTGATAAGCATGGATTCATGTTCTCCTGGCTTGTAAACTCATGCAACTTCTGACCTATCCACTTCTCAATTTCCTTCTTAGTCGGTATGCACTTATGCCACATCACACATCCCTCAAATATATCTCAATCCTAGAAACGAAACCATTTGTTGGCTTGAGAGAGCTTGGAACCAGGTTCAGAGTTAGATGCGCTAACGCTACTGGTGTTTTTGGCAACAACCTGCGTAGCGCAAGCTGCAGTCTCACTCGAGGCAGTATTGGGGGATGCTAGAACTAGGCTTTGCATCCAGAAGGCTATGTGATGTGGTTTAAGGCACTTTCTGCATTTTTGGTTCAGATATGACCTTTGTGAACCCTTATTCATGAGACTTAGATGATTTTCAGTTAAAGAAAATTATAAGCTTCGCATAACTATATAATCATGCATAAAACAATATCTAACATTTGATCCAATTCTTCGCAGAGTAATTAAGATAAAATATGGACAAATATATTTAGTTGCACGTAAATACAGAAAATACACAGTGCATAAAAATAGACACATACTTGCTTCAAATATCCTTCTATTACTTTGAATCTTCTTTTACAACCTTTCCAGACCCTGTGCACCCAGCTAAAGGGGCCTACGCACTCAATTGCGAACTTACCAAGGTATTCATGCACTTAGTTGTAGGATCCTTCCCCTTCACCCAAAAACACAGAAATATCTACAAATAAAGACCCAAAATCATATCATAACAAGTGATTCATTGATTGATTTCCTTATACTTGCTAAGACATCTCTTTATATATCTTTCACTATTACAATACCATGGTCCGCAAACCATGAGTGGATCTCAAAAAAATAGCAAAACATAAGGGGTTTTGACCTTCCTAAAACCCCTTGACTCCTATTTGACCTGTGCTACTCATTCTCTTCTCCTAAAAATGCAGATACTTACAATATTTTAACAAAATTTGACTAAGGGGACCCTGTCCCAACACTTATGATCTTTATGTTTCACATTTTTGTGTAATTACATGATGAAGAAGGAAATCTAAGTAATAAGAAGCCAAAAAGCATTCACAAGTAATTATCAAGTTAAGATAAATCAATCATTTTCTTCTAACACTTGGTTTCTCAACATGAAGTAGTTTAATATAAGGTATTATGCCATCCAACTTGTGATCTATAATGGGAAATCATTAATAGTCTCTTTGAAGAAATATGTCCCATTGAGCGGGTCAAGAAGAGGTATGAGGCATCACCAATTTTATAGTTGAAGAAGTTTGAATCTTAGTTTGTCAATGTTGTCTCTATGTAGGAAAGAAAACATGGAAGGAGGTGATCCCTTTGGAAGATTTCAAAAGGGGAAGGCTACATAAGGTCTTATATAAACATCTAAATCCAAGGACCTCCCTCATAAATATAGTTAGACTTGTATTGAAAGAGAGTAAAAAATGATCCATCCAAATCTTGATAAAGACAATAAAACATACCTTGAATCTCATAATAAATGTGGTATCTACATATGAGGTGACCCTCTAACTCTATCTCATGTATATGGAGAAGCTAATAGATATTATTGAGAAGAGGAAAATATCCCAAGAGAGAAAAAAAATGTAAAAAGTACGATAGTAATACGTATGTAGAAGATGATATTGAAACTCGTAAGTTCATGAATCCATGATTGTAAGGTTATTGGCATCATCATAACCATTGTCATTGTCTTCGTTATCATCATAATCACCACCATCATCTTCATCATTATTGTCATCATTGCATTAACATCATAATCACCATTCATGTCATCATCATCATCTTCATCACCATAATCATCATTATTATGGACATTCTCATCAATTGTTCATAATTATAGGTCGTAAGAAATATCATCAACCCAAAAAAATTTGAGTGCTAGAAAAGTCTTGTTAGGACACATGGTATATGCAAGAGAAATAATAACTCTATTTTTGAGAGATGATCGATGATCATCATCATCACTACCATTATCATCGTCATTATCATTTTCATCATCCCCATCATCATCATTAATCTAATTTCTATCATCATTATTGTCATCGTCATCATCGTCATCATCATCATTGGCATCGTCATCATCATTCATGCCATTATTTTTGTTGATGATGACCTAGATGACAATAATGATAATGATGATCAGATGATAAATTGGAAGACAACACAAAATATAATCATTATGATTATGACCATGAAGACATTTAAAAGTTGGGAAGATTAACCAAGGTCATTAGCATCTTCATCATCACAATAATTGTCATCATCATCATCATTGTCATCGTAACCACCATTGTCTTTATCATTTGTCATTATCATCATAATCACAATTCATGTCATCATCATCATCTTCATTATCATCATCGTCATAATTATTGACATTGTCATCAGTTGTTCATAATTTTCAATGTCATAAGAAATATCATCAATGCAGAAAATATGATGATTGTTGGAAAAGAGATGCAAAAGTGAAAAAAAAAAATGGGGGCAACAATAGACGTAAAATTGGATGAAAAGTGGACGCAACATAAGTAGATGCAAAATAAGATAGAAAATTGACACAAAAGTGGATGAAAATTAGATGCAATTTGATGCAAACTTGGACACAAAATAGGATGAAAACGCGGATGCAAAAGTTAAAGAAAACATGGGTGCAATAGTAGGCATAAAACTTAGCATGAATTGTGGTGAAACAAATGTGGATGCAAGAACGAACAGAAAAATGGACACAAAGTTGAATGCAAAAATGGGGCAAACTTGGATGCAAAAATGGATGTAAACATGGGTGCAACAGTGGACACAAAATTAGATGAAAAAGTGGATGCATCAAAAGTGGATACAAAAGTAGATTCAAAATCAGATGCAAAAAACATGAACAATATTTGATGAAAACTTGGACACAAAAGAGGATGTGAATGTGGATGCAAACATTGAATAAAATGTGGGTTGTAACAATAGGCACAAGATATGGACACAAAATTAGATGCAAAAGTGGACGCATCAAAAGTGGATGCAAAAGTAGATTCAAAATCATATGCAAAAAAACATGAACAATATTCGATGCAAACTTGGACACAAAAGAGGATGTGAATTTGGATGCAAACATTGAAGAAAATGTGGGTTGCAACAATGGGCACAACAAAAATGGATGTAACAACACACACACACACACAAAAAAAAAGGATGCAAACTTAGATGCGTGACAAGATGCAATAAGGGATGTAAAAGTGGATGAAAGCATGGGTGCAACAGGAGAATCAAAATTGGATGCAAAATATGGATTCAATTGAAGTAGATGCAAAATAATATACAAAATGAGACACAAAACCCAATGCATAAACCCAACAAAAAAGTGGATGCAAAAAGAGACGCAATATTTGATGCAAATATTGGATGCAAAAGAGGATGTGAACATGGATGCAAAATTGGAAGCAAACATGGGTACAACAGTAAGTGAAAAACATGGCACAAATTGTGACACAACAAAATTGGATGTAATGATAGATGCAAAAAAATAAGCAAATGAAGATGCAAACGAAGATGCAAAAAGGGATGTAAAATTGGACGTAAACATGGGTGCAACAATAGGTGAAAAATAGGATGCAAAAGTTGATGCAACAAAATTCAATGCAAAAGTAGATGCAAAATGAGACACAAAACTTGATGGAAATCCTGATGAAAAAGTGGATACAAAAATGGAAGCAAAATTAGATGCAAAAGTCGATGAAAACCTAGATGTATATTAGGATGCAATCGTGGATGCAAAATTAGAAGCAAAAATGGGTGCAAAGGGAGGTGCCAAACTAGATGCAAATTATGGCACAAAAAAATTGGACGCAATAGTGGACACAATAATAGATGCAAAAGTCGATGTAAATATGGATGAAAAACAATATGAAAAAGTGGATGTAATAAAATTATATGAAAAAGTAGATACAAAACTAGACACAAACCTCGATGCAAAACTTGGTGCAAAGGGGATGCAAAAAATGATGCAAAAATGGATGCAAAAAATGATTTAAAAAAGGATGCAAAAGATGATGCAAGTGTAGGCGTAAAAGTGGATGCAAAAAAGGATTAAAATGTAGGTGAAACAAAATTAGGTGCCAAACTTGATGCAAAACATGGTGCAAAGGATGGCACAAAACTTGCCATAAAACCTAGTGTAAAACCTGGTGCAAAACCTATTACAATACCTAGTGCTAAACTTGGTGTAAGACTTGGTGCAAAACTCGGTGCAAATTTTGCATCAAGTTTTGGACCATATTTGATAAATGGACACAAATAGCACCAAAAATGGGCTCTATAAGAAAAAAGGAAGCAAAAAGGGACCCTAATCACAGGGTTTTGTTGTAGTGTTGGCTCTTTTAAATTTATGCACACTACCCATCTTTTTTGTGTTAAAATTTATTCAACAATTATTGCAATTATTATTTTTATTTATTTAGAATACTATCCCCACATGTTTTAGGATAGCATGATGTTTTATTAAGTTTTTTTATTTATTTATTTATTTAGATTCAGATCTATCCTTAATCCCTTTTTCCCTAGTCCTATTGAAATGAATTTAAGATTTCACCCTAACTATGTTATTTTGGAGCCCTATTGTTTTGTTCAACATTTTTGAATTCCAATCACCTTTATGTTTCCCTGATATTAAGGGTGCTAATTCAATTGTGCCCTTTAAGAACTCCTTAAACAATTCCAAGAGTTCCACAACACCTACCCTTCAAATATCTGTGACTAATAGATGGGAACATAGGAACACTGATGGAGACCATCATTAACTCCAAGGTAATCCTCTATTGTGAGACTAATGTTGACTGATGATCAAGGCATTTTCCTTGATGTGAAACCCTCAGTGAAGCCTCATGAGATATTGACCCCATGTTCCAACACTCCAAACATCATGCAACTTCAAGGTAAAGGTGCCTAAAAACATTCCAACTCAAGCCATGATTGGAGTGCTACTAGGTGGAATCAACGACGTTGTCCAACCCCTCCCATGAAATATTATCTATTATGTACAACCCCATCACCCATGTGTGAGTTTTCCATTCAAGAACTTGACTTGGTCCCACTAACATATTATTAGTATTTTGTGCCAATATACTATTGATAAATTCAAAATTTTCAACATCTATTTATTCAAATAACCAAACTAGAATTACTACCTCTTCACATGAGTGTCTGTCAATGTGATTTGTTGCCATACTCAAACAAATGATAATAGCATGTAATTATAACAATAATCATTGGAATATATGTATGATAAGCAACATTGAAATCATCAATGGCCACAACATCATAACCATCACATAGACTAGATTGAATAATTAAATAATCACAGCATGAATATCATCAAAAATAAACAGATCATCAAGGTCTGATGTCCTCAAAGAATAAAGTGTATTTCAGAGTATTTTCTTACAAGTCAAAATAAGATTAACAATGTTTATCTCAGGTCAACTAGAGTTGTGAACTAACTACACCCCCTTTTAAATCTAGACTTCATCCCAATGCCTCAAAACAAGAAGGGAAAATGATGATGCATGTCCTATATATCCTCCCAAGTAGTTGAACTAGGACTATCATTGTCCCACCTTACCTTCACTTGGTCTACTAGTCGATTTCTAATTTGTCAAGTTTGTTGGTCCAATAAGCATATAAACTCGATCATCACCATTCCCTTGTTTGTGACCTGTAAAAAACTCAATTCAATAACATGCAAAGGATATAAAATGTAGTGACATAAGACAAAGGCATGAAACACATCATGCATATGTGTTAATGATGTAAGTAATGCAATTCTATACACTATTGGTGCCTTCTTTTATACGATTTCAAATGGGACCACTGTTGTAACTTTAAATTTTTTGGGTGCAGTAGAAAAAATTTTATGGTTTATTTACGCAGCTGAAAAAATAAAATTTTATTAAACGAACAATTTTCCACCCTTTCCACTCTTGTGTTAAGCATCAATTACAAAAAACGAATGTCAGAGGATCTGAAGTGCTCGATAGTTAACGAAGGGAGAGGGGGGGAGGGAAGTAAGTTTGAAATTATTCCCAAGCAGTATACCATTGGGGGACACATTAATAAAAGAACCAAATACCCCCTGATACTATGTGATGATGTGACCTATGGGACCCTTGCCAGATAATGAAGTGTCACATCGACTAATGGGAGAGGTAAAGTGGTGGACATGTAAAGTAATTAGTCAACCAGGTGGCATATAGGTTACACAAAACCATTGGTACATGTGTAGTGTTGGCACTTTTTTCGATCCAACCTGGGTAATAGCACAATTTGTGACTAACAAAACCCCAACTGGTACCAACCCTTTCAGCATCACCTGCAAAAATAAGCAAAGTCTCACTCAAGGCATCATTGGGAGCTACAGGAACTAGGTTTTTGTAGCAGTGAAGGGAAATAAAATCTGCAAGGAGAAACCATTATATACTACTCAACCTCAAATTTAGAAACTGACCCTGATAACATGCATCCATAACATTTGTAGTGACATCGCTAAAGAGAAACAAAATTTAAAAAGGGGTATCTCATTTACGCAAACTGCCAAAAAATATTCATACACACATTAAAATCTTCATAAAGAAATATATTTAACCAGTATTCCACCAGGTTATAAAACACAAGAAAACAAAAATAGACAGAACTCCAACCATCTTTTATTATTTCCCAAAAGAGTTCCAAATACAACACATACAACCTTACCATAGTGTTTCTCCTAGGCTCACCAAAGTAAATTCAACATTACAAAGATAATAAAAATATATATATAAAATAAACCTCTACCTATTGGTGAATCAACTAACATCTAACTGAATAACCAACAATGAACCAACAATGATCCAACCTCAAACCCTTTGACTTCTGATGATTTATACATGACTAAATAAAGTGAAATACCATGTGAAAAAAACCAGGTATGTGATTATCATTGGCATTACCATGAGCATATATGTCATTTACTAAGCTATACCAAATCAAAACATAGGTTTGAAAAAATTGTCAAACTTATCCATTCATGCATTTCCACTTCCATGTTATACCTTTTGCATGATTCTCCATTCTGCATTGATCTGTTCTACGCCGATTTTGTGAGTTCAAACAAAAATGTGCAATTCTCTATTGTGTTGTTTATGCTGAATCCTTCTACACCTGCTACCAAAACTACCTTAGAATGTATTTAATCCCATCAACTCAAAAATTTCCCAAACAGGCCCCTTATGCACACGTGTGGCTCATCCTGAGGCACTCATTAAACTTTCATGGAGGGGATTTTCTTCTTGACCACATCTTTTAATGAATTGAGAGTTTTGTGCATATCCTCAACCTTTAAATGCGTATGAGAAGAATGTGTTTTGATCTAAGTATATACTTGTAGTGGCATATTGTCATAGTTTACCCATTGCTCAGTTTCAATAATTATGACCTTAATCTCCTGTTGTACTATCCCATCCACCTCCATAATTCATAGTGCTTCATTATGCAATTCTTCCACCTAGCATGCAAACTATTTTTGGTGGATTTTCGTTTGCTTAATTTATTTGTCCAACTGCATTTTTTGGGCTATAGCGACATTCCTATAATCGACAGGCAAAAGATCTAAACCAATAACAAGTTTCTGCACTTTTTGGTTTGCACTTTGGACCTATCGAGCAAAATATTTCAACTCTTGATTCTGTAAAATGTTAGTTCGTAAAGTCATTCCTTAAACATATAAAGGTTGGCATTGATGATTTATTTTCTATAGTTGTGAAAAATAGGTAAAGGCCTTCTTTGCTTCAGCATGGCATTGCTTCTCCTCCGAGTGTGTAGGTAACCTTTGTTGTGCTCTTAGCATGGGGGCTTCACTCAGTGAACCTCTAACATATCACGTGTGTTTTTGGCATACTAAATGATACCCCTAATTTGACTACATATTTGGAAATACCTCTGAAAATAACATTATTTAACCCCTTACCAATAGGAACCCAATACACCTTCCTAATTAAAAAGCCCCTACTTTCACCAGATATTGTAGATATCCATTTTTTCATTAGCATTTTTTATACCCCTTTATATTTTTTCATTAACTTTGAGCTCCATTTTTTATACCTACCAATATAAAAATCCTTTTCCCCCTATTATATGCTCAATACATTATGTCATTTTTCCTCCATACATATCTCCAAATATGAATGCATGTGGTCCGGTATTGCTTCCCCACTGAAGCCCATGTGGCTCTTAGCTCCTCGATCTGGGGGTCACAAGGAGGTTCTGAGCTTAGATATCAAAATATTATCACAAACGAAGTTGTGAAAAGTGTGTAATGAAGGCTAATATGTAGTGGGTTGATGGATAAAGCCACTGTGATTTGTTGATGTAATTTTAAAGCTGATTGTATAGTGATTTGGTAGGAAAATCTACAGGGAGAATTAAATCTATTAGCATTGATTGTAGTGTATATTTTGGAGAAGAAAATACACTTGTGAGAAGCGAATCTAAAGGAGGAAAAAGGAATTTCCAAGTGTCATGGACTACAAGTACTGAAAGGGATGATATAGATAGGCTACATCAGCATTTAAATTAAGGGTTTTGTTATTGTTTTCTTTTTGTGGGAAGATTGCATATCTGATGTTGCAGATTGCAAACCCTATTTGTATGTATACTAGTTGTAATGGTGATCAAGGGCCATGATCCATGGTATGTGAACCCCATGCTTATTTTATTGATGGATTAATAAAATAATCAATCTTTGGGCTCAAATCTCCATGTATTGAAAATAATTTCATTGTTGAAGATTTTTGTTGTGCAAACTTATATAAGGTTAAGGGTTTCTAGTGTGTCTGTGTGTGTGATTAACCTCAAACCAGATATAGGACCTGAGGAAAAATTCACATGGTATTAGTGATACTTTGAAGAGCATGCGGATTAAAGTGTGCATAGGAAGCAAAGTGAACTAGTGAAGGATTGTCAACTACCCTATGGAAGTTTGAATCTTCAAGTTCTAACATGACCTAGAAATTTTCAGCCCATGCAAGGACATTCATAGACCATGCAAGGAAATTTATGGTGATGCAAGGAAAGTCATAGATCTTGTGAAGACATGCATGGATCACACCAAAAAATTCATGTTTCATGCGACAATATTCATGCAACATGCAGGACAAAGCTAAGCATAGTACAAAGAAGTCATTGCACATATGAGGATGGATCACAAGGAAATTCATGATTCATGCGAGGAAAATCATGGGCATGCAAGGAAATTGATCCAAACTTAAATAGGAATGCAGGAAATTACATATATAATCATAAATACAGAGATGCAGCAGAAAAACACTTCATTTCATTAATAGAAAAATATTGAACTATGCTTACAAACAGAAAGGGAATAAACTAGCTCAAGCGATAGTAGCTTATCTCTAAGAAGAGATGTGGTAGCTACATGCCTCTAAACTGTGTTACAATGAGGCTCCAAATCCTATTTATTATTGAGAAACGATGGAAAACCCTAAACATCCAGAAACCTAACCCTAGGAGATGAAGCGCCAAAAATGTGGACCCCGTTTGGGTAAATCAATTTCCCAGGGTCGTAACATTGGCATACGATCTTTGTTTGGCTATCATAATACCTTGTTTTGAAGAACTCAAAGAGTAGGAAAAAAACAAATAGGCCTCTCTTTTTGGAAGTTATTTCAATTCTCTGTTTTCCCTAAAAACGTCGTTTAGGGTCTCAAAATGGCTCCAGAAGTTTAGGACCCGAAAAACTGCCAAAAATAGAAAAATTGTGCTACAATTAAGGAAACTGAAAAACTAAAAGATAGAGTGGATGGGGTCCAAGTGGAATAAGAGGGTGGCTACCAATATCCACCTGGATTATTCCTCCCCCCTTAGGAAGAAATGGTCCCCATTGCGTTGAGTGCCTCCAAGAGGTGGGGAAACTTCTGCTAAACTCGGTCCCTGGTGAGCCACTTTCCTTGGTGCAGGAGTTGATCAACTTTGACGACCCAATATAGTTGTATCTTTTGTTGGTGAGTGTTCTTGATCTTTTTTTCCATGATCCGATCAGTTGTGGCATTTTCCATGGAGTGTGGGTTTATCTCTGTTGGTGTGAGTTGTTCTGCAATGTTGGATGTGTCTAGCAATGGTGGCAAGTGTGGCCAAAGGCGGTCTACATTGAACATAAGGTGCAAACCAAGGAATGATGGAATTCTTATCTCAAAGGCATTGTCCCCTACAGCCTTGGTGATGGTTTATGGACCATATCGGAGCAGGTGAAGCTTACGATGGGGTCCAGCGAAGCGCTCCTTCTGCAAATGTAGCTAAACTTTGTTGCCCACCTCGAACTTGTATGGTACCCAATGTTCATCATGGCGTTGCTTGTACTTAGCATTGGCTTTGTCCAATATATCATGGACCTAATGGAAGATGTGTTGAATGCGCTCAATGAAGTTATTAACCCTGTCGTCTTCGGATTGGACGTTAGTCAAATCTTCCTGAGTGATTGCAAATGGTATGGCTGAATCAATGGGGCATAATGGCTGAAATCTAAACCCTACCTAAAATATGTTGTGGATAGCTCTTTTGTAGCTATGCTGGACATAGGGAGGACTTTCATCCCATGTGCGTGGATGCTTCGAGTTGTACATGCGCAGAATGTGTATGATCATCATGTTGACAACCTCTGTTTGGCCATCAATTTGGGGATAGAAAGTCATGGACTTAGTAAGTTTTGTATCCAGCATCAGCTAGAGACTTGACCAAAATTCACTCAATAATATGTTGTCCTAGTCTGAGATAATGGATTGTGGGATCCCAAAGTGTACCCACACTCGGTCAAAGAAGAGCTTAGCACTGGCCTCTTTTGTGATTCCCAAGGTAGACTAGGAGTAGGTAGAGGAGCATATAGACCTTGCTTGTTGATGGTTGGTTTGGCGATGGCACAGGCAGTGCAGGATCTAATGTATTTCCTAACATCCTAGCAAAGTTTCAGCTAATAAAAATACTTATGCAATACCACCATTGTTTTCTCTACTCTGAAATGTCTACCAACCCAACTCTAGTGTGCCTCCCAAATCATCTTGGCATGCTCACTTGAAGGAACACAGATGTGTCCCAAGTGGCACAATAGTCAGGGAAAATTTTAAGAACCATCCTAAATTTACATGTATAATAAATGGGAAAATCCCCATGATACATATGAAAAATGGAAGGCGATTTTATCAATAATATAATATGTATATATAATTTTTTTGGCGAATCTCTCACTAGATTATATTATCTTGTAAAATCAAGGCGAATATTTCACGGAATTATAAAATTTTGTAAGAACTTGGTGAATCTCACTAAATAATAAAGACTTTGTAAAGGGCTAACAAAATTTATAATGAGTATTTCTTGTAATGACTTCAAGCCTTGTTAAGCAATCCATAAAAAACCAAAACAAGTATATTCCTAGGTCAAAACCCTAGCAATAGAAGGGTTTTAGGTTTCCATAATACTAGTAATAGAAGAATAAGGATGGGGTTTGTTTATTTGTTTTTTCATGTTGGTATATCATCCTGTTGCTATTATTTCTAAACAATGAATGAATTCAATAGAATTGGATAGGTACAAACCAATTCACTTTAGCTTTAAAATATCTCATCTATTAATTTTATTCTTTCACATTTTTTATCTTCTAACAAATAATAAAAAATAAAAAATAAAAAAACATTGAGTATTAAACTTGTTTTTAGTAAAATAATAAAGCCTTAAGTATTAAACGTGTTTTTCGTTTTCAACATATCATTCATGATTAACAAATTTGTGATGTGTTTGTTACATATTCTTGCTCCATGCTTTTATTTATTTCTTACGTAGTTTTCATTCTTGATCACTCTCTACCTTGAGCGAAGAAGAGTTAATTAGGAAAAAAAATCCATGTAATGGCACTCATGACAAACTGAAACATGTAAATCCAGATGTTATCATGGTTGGCAGAAGTAATATTGTTATGGGACCTTCATGCTAGAGCCTAGAGGAAAGTAGCAAAACAAACTCATCCTCTTATTGTTTCTTTTGCAAGGATCATCTTCTTGGGGTCATATGAATTCCTCTCTCTCTGATCATTCTAAACATTTTATATTTTCCAACCAGCACTAGATATCAATGTTGACTATGTAACTAGCTATTCAACCAAAAAACTTTTTTTCTCTCATACATTGAATCCCTATTTATGCATTTCTTTCCAATGAAATTTTAATGCATTGGATTATAATTCAAAAATTAAGCAAGAAAAACAATTTTGTAAAGTGCACAAGGGATTAACTATTACTTGTTTTATTTATACTAGGTGCATGGATTGTTTAGTTAAGCAATCATTGCATAATTCATGTCAACTGGAAATCCTTATGTCAGAGCTTTATGACATTTATGATAAAATTTTGATTGATTGATCTTAGTTTTAAACAAAAAATCATATTGCAATTCCCACTAAGGAAGTGGGGAGCACTTAATAAGGAAGGATGATAGGTTCCCCATATTTATATATCAATAGGTGTCTATCTCATTAAGTATGCAACTTTTTAACAACTAACTTAATAATCACCATTGCAACTTCAACTTTCTTTTGTGCTTCTTTCTTTCAAATTGCCCAAGGTGACCGTCAATTCACAACAGGACTAATGTGTGACCACTTACAAAGGTATTTCCATTGTTGTCTAGTAATGCAAATGTGGTATGTATGACTAATGTGCAAGCATATAAAAATATATTTCAAATATATACAAGTCCAAGAGGTTAACTCAACTAGTTGTTTCCAATAATGTTGGACATTTGGCTAGTTTTATGCCAATAGGTACCAAAATCAAATCTTCCTGGATGAAACACATTAATCAATGTTACAAGTTTATTAGTCGTATCATCCACAAATATGGTGGTGTCACTTGGATATGTTCATGTGAATTTCCTCAACAAAAAAAAATCAAATATATATCTAATTCCAAATTAAAAAAGACTTGTATACATCCACTATACATCATTGATGCCCTGATTCACTCCACTGTTTAACCCATTTTAATATTTCCTCTCTTGGTCTATTTGTCTAAGCTTTAAATTGCATTGTGGTTCATCTAGAACAATATTATTTCCCACTTCAATACCATTAAGAAAATACTTCACTTAATAAAAGTAATGAGATTACTACCATTCCATTTTATATTTTTTAAGAAAATGAGCATGCATACCTAACCTATCCTGACACTTGGTCCTTAAAGAATACAATTTTTCCATAAGTTCACATTCCTTTATTTGGCATCTAGTTATCCAAAAAGACCCTCACCACCCAAAAAGGTGAACACAGGTGTGGTGAGAATGAACTTTTGTGTTGCAATGCTCACCTTCTCTTGAGATTTAGAGGCAACATGTTTTTTTAGCTTTCGTGATATGGAAGGTTCATTTTGTTTGAAATTTCCACAAAAATAATGTCTTCCACAAATAGGCTATTAAATTATTTTAGTAAACATTTTAAGTAAAAAATCATAAACATTCTTAAAAAGCGTATGTCTTTCATAGGCTTGCACATGGTCCTTGTTCTCCCTCCTTTTGAAAATGATCTACCCATCCCAACTTCAAGTCTCTTTGTTAAGATGTTAAAATTTATAACCTTAGATGAAAATGATATTTTAATAGGACAAGAATACAAGTGCAATTAGTATTAGCTTTATTTTCTTCTTTAATACTTTCATATCAAGAGTCTAAAATACAATGACCTTAAATGAACTATAACTTATTGCATTAACTTATTAAAAAATATTAATATTATGTTTTACATTTTAACTTCCACACACTATAGTTGTGCTGATTTATAGTTTCAAATACATGATAGTGAAGGCATGCACAATATTGGCCTTAATAAAATTCAAGACTTACATGCTCTTTTATTTTCTCAAACTTTCCTATCAAGTGTTGTAAATGGAAATTATGCATGACTAAGTCACCGGGTTTGAAGAATTTTAAGATTGAAGTTCGAAATTCACCACATAATGGAACAAATTATGATACATACAAAATGTGAGCCTGAAAATACAAATACTTCTTCATCATTTTGTCAATCAAACCTTTGCTTAACAACCAAGTTTCTTTATTCATTTAAATTTGCCACATAATGGAAATAGTTAAGATACATACATGTATGCCTGAAAATATAAATAATTCTTCATCATTTTTTCAATCAAACCTTTTCTTAACTACCTGGTTTCTCAGGCTTTAAGATATCCTCTAATCATTACAAGGAAGACGAATAACCAAATGTAATTGTCTTGCGATGAACTAACGTGATAAGATTTCCTAGTTTGCAATTGAGTGCAATTAGCTTCCTTAGCTTGAAATTGAGCACAATTAGCTTCCTTAGTTTGTAATTTAGTGCAATTATCCTCCCTAGTTTGTAATTTAACACAATTAGCCTCCCTAGTTTGCAATGTATTATGATTAACCTTCCTACCTTACAATGTAGTGCAAGGGTCCTTCCTTGTTGGCAATGTATCATAATGATTTTTGTTTCCTGGCATTGTAGTACTAAGATTGTTGCTTCCATGCAATTTGTTGAGAGCTCTCCTTACTTGCGATGTAGCACAAGGATTGTTCCTGACATTCTACTTGTACTAGAGATTTCACATTTGGAGGCATCTTCCATGGCCATTTACAACTATCACATCGAATACACATAAAGAAGTAGATAACGTCAATATTGTTGCAATTTTCCATATAGATTCCATACTTCAAGAAGAATGAATCTATTTTTCTCCCCCATTTTATTAATTCAACATCATTTTACGGACGTCAAACCATATTCACATACTAGACAATTTGGCATTTCCAATTGGTGTACAAGTGAGAATAATCTCACAATTTTCACATATTTTAGTATAATTTCAACTATCAAGTTCACTTTTGAATGGATATCAAACTAGTTCCAATTACATCATGAATTTAATGCCCACTCAATAGGTGCAACATGCTCTCAAATATGGATTATATAACCTCCTATAGTCTTACTGAGTCATACAAAATCATCAACCTCCTAAAAATCCAGAGAATTATATAGGGATAACATTGCAAGTAGCTATGAGGCCGAAAGCATTTCACTTTCTCTAGTAAAAGACGTGTCTAATGGGAAGCTTGAGTCAATCTATTTTAGGTAGGGTGCAAATCAAAATTGTATTCTAATGGTTCAAAGTGGAAAAACTATCATTATGGAACATTTAGAATTTCAATGGTTGGATTCTATGAAACTAAGGACTCCAAGGAAAACAACTCAGAATCTGGAGTTGTACAAAGGTAGCTCCCAAAAATATTGCAACTAATACAAATCTGCCACCAATTCTCTCTTTTAAAACACAATGATATAGAGGACAATAGGGTATCACAAAAGAATTAGTAACATGTAGATCAAGGGAATGGATGGTTTCATGTATTAGAGTTTAAAGGTAGTTATAATATAAGTAATTATTAAGATACCTCAAACTACTTAGAATCATACACAACTATTGACACTTTCCCATTTAATATGTCAAAATATGTTGTACATAACCAACCTAACTAGTCTACTTAAATCGACTTTCTTTAACACCAAGGACTAAATTATGAATATGCTTATGTACAGAGGGGTGATTGAAGATTTTAAGTGAAATTTTGAAAGAAGTCTACATGGAATGTTTCTTTGCCAGAGGAATATCAAGAGTTGGGTGAGTCCTGGGAAAGTTGTCCCATATGGTTTGCACTATCACACATGATTCATTATCCCACCATTCCCTAGCTCTAGGTTTTTCCTCTGGCCCATGATATTTTGAGGTATTATCAGTTAATTTTATTCACTGATGTTTTTTTCATAAATCTTCTCTTACAAGTGATGGCCATGGAAAATCCTGGAAGTTCTGTGAATGAGAATAGGGACCATTGAAAGTTGCAGATGCCAACTCTCAAGGAGAACGAGTTTCATCATTCACAAGCCAAGATTCTCACTGTTCTAAAGTTCAAATTTGTAAGGAAGGCACAGCTCGAGTTTCATTATGTTCTTGTGCTGGAGAAGTGGTCTTTGTTAAGTCAGATTTTATCCTTGGAGGGGCAACTCAAGCTCTTGGTCAAAACCTCAAGTTTCTTTATAGCTGGACGAACCATATTTTCTTGGGCTATGTATAGGTGGGTTGCGTTAAACATATCATTTGTGGGGCCTATTCTCTTTGTAACCAGACTCCACACTCATCTGTTGGACGTGGGGCCTGTACCTAGTGTGTGGATGTCAATTAATCTGGTTCTGAAGGTTTGAGGACCTTATTTCAGACATTGGTAAGTTGTATTACCACAATTAGATGTAACTGTGATTTACACTATTGCGTGGAGGATATATGGACCCTTTGGGACTAGTTAACATAAGAAGCAAGTGTGAAGAAATTGTGTGTATCATTTAGGAGCCCTAGACGAGTTTCACTGCCTGTTGTGCATGTAATCTTGGTGGATTGGAGGTTTTTAAATCTTGTTGTTGTCAAATACAAGAAATTGTGCTTCCAGAATCTATTTCCTTGTGATATTGTGTTGAGTTGGTGGTGAAAATTATATGTATTAGCTGTATGTAAATTTTTGAGTAATGAATATATCAGATTGAACTCTTTTGGGGTTTCAATGGTATGTTATTTGTTCACTATCATAAGATAACACCTACAGCATCATTTATATGATTTATTTGACAAAATTTCTAGCTAAAATATTCACTAAAAAAAACAAATAAATTTGTGGTCAATTGGGAAGTTTCCTTGTTTGTAATTTTACACCTATTTATAAGTAATCAAGTGCATGCAAGATATTGATGATCGAAACAAGAGAATTCAATAATTGTATAAGGTTTGTATTTAAGGTAGCGAAAGCCAATCACTTTAGGGAACATGCACCTAAACTCAAAGGAGAAACTCTTCAGGGAACATGCACCTAGCCAGAATGCAACTAAGATGGTCAACGTTGTTAGAACTTCACACAACTTGATCATAACCAAAACAACTTTAGCAAGAAGACATGTCAATCACTAATGTAACAATGTAAGAACCTAAATTCAGGAATAATTTCTTACACAAACAAGAGAATGCTACATTCATGGTGGAAAAACAATGATCAACTACTTAGCTAACCTCTTTTGAAGAAGCATAGCATCACATGAAGCAACGAGCAGGGATCATCTCCATCATTAATACAAAGAGCTCAATAATGCGGTGATACCCATGAGCAAACAACACCAACAATGAGTTATCCATGTGGATCAATATAATCATATAGTTACTTCATCATCAATGCAAACATATGGTGCATGAAATCCATTGAAGAAAATACATCAATATTATAGAAGATACCCTTATTCTCAACAAGGCACCCCTAACATTCATTCAACAAGGAATACAATGTCACTAAAAGCCTTTGTAAAACCATCAAGAACAAGCAGGTTTAAATTTTGAAATATAACTGGAAAAAAACTATGCCTCCCAATCAAAAAATGTGCTTCAAAAACAGAGTCACGAGTATATATCATATTTCAAATTTTAACAAGACTTCTTTCTCAGCAACAAACATAATTTATATACAACATTTCACCTTTTTCTATGGGCTGGACTTTTGAGAAAAGTTTCGTGGTTAGAATCTAAAATAAGCGTTCTCTTTCATGGTTCACCATTGGAACCTTGCATTATTCAAAGCAAGGGTTCCATCACCATTGAGATGTTATCATCAAAACAAGCATAAAAACCTCTTGAATATCATATCCTCTACACATTACCATAACAAGTAAATACTCGCGCTATAAAGCATAGAAGTCTAGATTGCACAATATTATAAAATACCCCATCAATAACAACAGATGGAAAAGAATTTCAAACGATCAGTCATATTTGAAAATCGTAAACAACTTAATTTTCAAATAAAGTTTTGTTCAATAGTCTTGAAGAACTAGAACCACCACAATCCAGCTACACCAATGGTGGAAATCCTTAACAAATGTGGAAAAATATTTTTCTTTAAACATGCTATACTTTATCATGTTACTTATACAGGTTTCCATCTAGTTTACCAATCTCCAAAGAGCAACTCACTGGTGAGATAATGCAGGCTATGCTACAACAAGCTGATAATATTTTTATCCCCACAACTAGTATACAGGTCAGGGTACAAAACCTAGATCTTTGAAATACTCATGCTCCTAAGCACTACGAGAAGTGATGTGTCTATTGGGCTTCAGGCACAGCATTTTCTGGGAGGGAACATGGCAAAGAAACAAACAAAAAAGTTGTCAACATTAATAAAAATCGTTACCTAGCATCCTTTGATCATATTCCAAAGAACAAAGATAATGTTTGTCCTCACCGAGAGAAGATCAATTCTTGTTGGCTCAAGACTTGGAACTACAATTGTCAAATCCTGTTGAATTCAAAACAAGTGAAGAAAGTTTTAAATCATGCATAAATATCACCATGTCTCCCATATGTATTTCAAATGGAAATAAAACTTGAATGTCCACTGAGTTCAATACAAAAAAATTAAATCTTATTAATGGGATAATCTATGCAAGAACAATCGTAGAGCTAATTAAGATCAATGATGCTTGGCCAAATTAAGATCTCTAACGAGTGTTGTGCAAAAATTATGCAATACAATGGAACCCCAACTTCCCTCTCTTCAATCCCATAAATTCATCCCAACTTCCCTCATTTCTGAAGATCTTGCAGTTTCACCTTATATAAGACCCAAAGCATGACACATAGTCTTAATCATTAATCCTATCAAGAAGCCCTCTTATAACCTCCTCTAACAGGGGACTGGAAAATAATTTAGGAAATCATCATTTAATGTAGTGTAGAAATTCCATTATTTGCATTCAAAAGGGAGAACATGCAACTTTCAGATGCATCAAACATGGAAAATAACAGTGGGAGTAGCAGACTTGTGTGAAGTTCAAATGAACTAGAATCCCAACATGACCCTCATAGTCATTGCTCTATTTATGGAACAATTTACTAGTAGAATAGTATTTCATTTGTCACTTGGAATAGGCATTGAAAGTAAAGTGGATGAATAAGCTCTTTTGGGACTCTTGGACTACAGCTTTTTGAAAATCGGTAAGGTGGGACCTCCTAGAGAAGTTTTAAGTTAGTAAGACTTTGTTTGTTTCGCTAGCGTACTAAGGGCCATCTACCATAATTGAACTATTTTTTAAAATCCTTTAAAGTTTCAAGTAAAAAGGAAAAAGAAACGACTTCTCTTTTCCAGCATACTGGAAAACATCCAAAATAAGAGCAATATCTGACTGTCCAAAAACACCAAAAAACTCATTTCCAAAATTCCTACACCTTTGTCTAACTACAAACACATCTGATGTCAATTAGGTCTAGCTCCACTAGTTAGGTGGAATGATTTTTATCCTCCCTACAATGGTTCTATTCCCGCTAATGACATGTTGATATGGCCTTTGGCCCTAAGGAATTTGCTTAAGCCTAGGTGCCATCCTCAGAATGAGGCAAAGTTCCCTAGGTTTTCTCGGGATATATTTTGCAAAAATCATTTTAGTCAATTGGGTCTAGCCCAGGCAATTGAGGAGGAATGTTATCCCTCCACACCCAGGACCAATTCTCACAAGTGACATGTTGACCTCTTAATGAATGTATTGTTGATTGCCCTGAGCCCCAAATAATTTGGGTTTACCCTGGATACCATCCTCAGAATGAGAGGAAGTGCCAGGATATATATTCCAAAAAAAAATTGTAAATTGGGGCTAGGCTGGGTGGTTGTGAGGAGTGTTAACCTTCCAACCCAAGAGAAATTCCCACAAGTGACACGTTCAGCTCTTGATGACCATATTGTTGTCACAATCTTCACTCTTGTGTTGACAAAGCCTCAAACTTCTGCAGAATCAGGTTTTCCCTCACCTCATGGGGTTTAAAGCTCCTAATTTTCATACAATCATAATTTTCTCTTTTATAGGTTTTCTGGTTTTTTATTTCAATTTCTTGCTAGTTTTTATCATTTTTCCCTGATTTTCTTTTTTCAGGCCCTTCTTGAGTTATTGCTAAGTACAAATTTTGCAACAATGGTGCAAAATATTTTATGATGTATATTAATGAATTTTAGTTGTACCTTGTCAAATACAAGGCAAAAGATCTTGGAACATTTCTGAATTCTACATTAACAAAACTATAAGAAAGGCCCATTGATGCAAACTTTTCTACATAGCTCAAGGTGTCTACTGTAGTTTGAATATCGTTTCTTTCCAATTTTTGATAAATGGAAAACATCAATACCCTATTTTTGTAAATCTACGTCAGTCTAAAAAAATCAAAACATTGAAATAAACTCATTTCTAATAAACTTGACATGTTTCCAATGAAGAAATTAGGGACAGCTTCTCTTCATATTTAATATGAAAAGTATTTATATGCTTTTCTAAGGTGAATTTTATGGCTTCTTCAGTGCAACAATACAACATATTGATGATTCGGCCTTGTTGTAGATTCCTCACTCGTGTGTGTATTTTATCTTGCTCTAGATTAGTCTTTCAAGCTATTTATGACATCACTCTATCCCTAAAGTCTGAAAGGTGAGTATTATGCAAGGCTACTTGAATTACGACTAGAATGGAGAAAAATTTCTTGGATTAAGCCTATTTTCTTCCCGGGATATGTTTCAAATGACACCTATAGCAACATCACATATTATTCCAGTAGTGAGGCCCCTTGAACAGTACTATGTGACAGCTTTGTGAAAGTGAATTTGAAGTTGACATTGGCATGAGAAAAAGTACTTATATTCGTTAAAGTTACCAGCATTATTCCCTAATCTTATATAGCAACTAATCCCTCCACACGAGCACCAAGTGATCTACTTTCAAATGATGACTATGTAGTGGTTTGAGAATTGGATTATGGCAACACTTTGGAAACTCTTTTCAGGAGATAGAAACAACTACTAACAACACTAAGGAAGCCATATGTATACCTCACTTCAGGACCTTCTCTAAGAAATTTTTGTAATTATACTTCAACCAATAGAAAAGGTATCATGCCAGCATTTTAAGCAATACTAGTTATGGGCTTGGATCTATTGACAATGACAAAAAAAGTGCATATTTATGGGTAGTTGCAGCAATCCACTTGGAATAGTATATATTGTGTAAGGATGCTCTCATTTTAAGAAACACTCATTTAGCAACCAAAATTTGTTCCACTTTGATAGGTGTTATTCACATTGCTTTGAAAATGTTCTTGGATTAGACGAGATCTGGTGGCTAGAGAACAAAATCTAATCAAAGAAAAATGTTCTTGGACTAGAGTGTGTGAGAGAGAAAGGGATCAAAATGAAGTAGAATCTTCGCTACATGGTGAACTAACTACCTTTCTGCATGATTGTAACTCACCCATCACCTCCCTCACCCCCTTGATACTCTTCCTTTCTCCAAGCTAAACAAACTTAATTGCATGCTAGAAGTATGAAATCTGCTCAAAATACCCTCATGTGGAGTGCACCTCTTCTCACATTGTTGTTTTTATCTTGCATGTGTTAACCATGATCCAAGTCAATTTTACAATGATAGTACCGTTCTATGCATGCTCTAAACCAATTGGCAGTGAACTGAAATAGCCCCTATTAGAGTGCAACCTTTCTAAAGTATCAGCTCCTTTCTTGTTATGATCACAAACCTGTTGGAAATTACCTACACTGATTTCCAATAATAATTACAACCACAGGCTGAAAGTAGGCTCTTCTAAAGCACATCCCTCCCTCATAATTGTTGTTTTCCTTTAATAACCATAGAAATATGTTGATAAACATCTTGATTAGAGGGTAGATCACTAGTCCTCCATGGATTTCACTCATTTCCCTTTTTAATAAAGTGAATAGATGCATAATATAAACAATGAAACCTCGTGGGAAGACAAGTTGCACTCATGCTGATTTTACTTGACTAGGAGGGCGAAGTCCAATATTATGATACATGCAATATACTTAACGGAAACCTCCAATATTAGGATATACATGCAATGAAATATATGTGAGAGATTCTTGTTTGAATTATAATGGAAGCTCGGGCTGAGAATAGCATGAGGTAAGTGTGTAAAACTAAAAAGAAACCTATTCTAGATACAGTGTTCCACCCTAGCCTAGGAATGACATTTTTAAGGGTTCACATGTGTGCATAAAAAGCACCTCACCCCACCTCAAGCCTCGCACTCCACTATCTGAGCAGATATTCCATGAGGTCAAGTAGTAGGGCGAATTATCTCTAGGGAAAATTATAATTCCCCCTACAAAACTTGGCTAAAGTTGTAGAGGTACAAAGTCATAGGTAAGCACTATCCATAGCAACATATCGCAAGGTTCCATAGGGATTTTGAGTTGTCATTTTTGAGTGAGGTGTGCGTCCAATCATTTCTTTGTAGTTCTTCAATCTATTTTTTATAGGACTTGAACCATTGAATCTGGCTTCATCAGATATCCCTAACCATAACCCTAAGTGGATATCACCATCACATGTGGATAACACTGCTTCAAATACAAGACCCATTAGGGTAAACTGAACGTATGAACTCATGCACCCAACACTCTTAGAAAACTACACCATTCACATAATATACATTCATGCATGCCCTCCCCTGGATGGGTAACTGTGCCTTCCTAATTGAAGACAATACATTCATACATATGCTTCATCCAGTGATCCTACTAAACTACTACACCTCCAGTAGAGGATCTCTTATGGGCCCTCTACTAAACATCAACTTTCCTCTGTACAAGCAGGAATGTATTTGTTGAAGGATGATGTTGTTGCCGAAAGAGAAAAACTACTGAGAAATAGGTAGAATATAATACTACCTCCATTCTTGTATCGAATAAAAGTAAAACTAATGTCAAATTAAGCAATATTGTTAAGCAATTTTCTCTTTATATAGTTAGCAAGCCAAAAATGAAAAAGGATAATTGTAAATTTCTTTCACCTAGCGAAATAAAGAATATAGAATTGATTTCAAAGTGTTACAGTTATGTGGGTAATATTATATCATATGTGGGTACATGGAGCAGTTAGAAATCATTCCACTGCCATAGACTAAAATGGAGTACAACCCTATTACAATGCCTATGGTACCAAGTGCAACATCTAGTTTAGTCACAGTAATATTCATTGGCTTGTAGAAATCTTCTTCTGGAAAGCAACTAAAAGAGCTTATTACGCTTTGAATTTCAAATGCTTGTTAAAGGATCAAGTGGTGGCTTCAATGAACAACTCAAACTGGGTGATCTCAAAACAAAATAATTTAGTATTTCCAAGACAAAATAACATTACTGATGTATCTCTGAATTCCATGAAAACAAAACAATTTTATGTATTGAAATGATATTATGAGATTAGTAAAGAGGATCAAATTAAGTGATGTTATGGCCATACCATTGTATCCGTTGATGCTTCGAGCGAAGAGACTTGGCAACACCAAGAACATCGAGTGACCTCCAAGCATTGGTCATCCAAGACAATGTATTCCTTGTGGTTTTTAGAGAGTCTTCTCACTCTAACATCAAGCTCTTCAAACCAACTCTGCACAAGGTCATTACAAATGTAAAAAATCAGCAAGACACAAATTTGGTAGTAAATATGACCAAAATAAGAACTAGTGCAAACAATTTTCACAATCTTGCTTTTGAAACCAACATTATAATCTCCTTAGCATTATGATCAGTTTTCACTATTCTCCCCAGGTCAGCGTACTCAGCTCCGCCTTGACAAAGTTTAATTGCATAAAATGAATGTTGGTCCCATGCCAATAGGTCTCCTACAATGAATGCACGAGAACATATTACATAGACCATTTTTCTCTTCTCTTAGCTACCTAGGGCTTATTTCCCTTTCCAAATATCAATAATTATTTTCCAAGAAAATACAAAATAAGAATAATATTTTACTATATTCTAAAAGGTGAAGATGCTGAAATCATGCCACAAAGTGAAAGGAAATCAAATATCTTTCCTCAAACCACCAAATATATAAATAAAACAATAATAATTATAAAAATAAAACTAGATCTATCAATCTATGCATGAAATGAGTCAAGCGACTAAAAAAATCTAACCAAAACAAACCAAAAATTTCAAACTTGACAAAATCCTCTAAACAAGCAGCAAACAAACCGCTAAAATTTTCTAAGATATCAGAGCTAGACATCAACGCAATTTCATGTACTTGAATAAGCCCATTGTTTCTTAGCATTAGACTTCTTAAATTAGTTATTTATCATTTAATACTAGGACATTGTCTATGTGAAAAGGAATACGTCCCAGCTTCATCAAATCCGACTTCATTTCTAATCAAAGATCAAATCCAAAGGACACTAACTCATTATTCTAGGATGGTGCTCAAGTTAAATACACAAAATAACAAAAAATAAAGATATGATAAAAAATAGACCTGGAAGATTGTATTGGAAGAGTGTGACAGGACACCAATAACTGAGACTAGAGAGATTTATAGAATGTGGTAGTTACTAATGTGTGTGTCTATTGTGTGATTAGTGGTATGGTGGAGAGACCTGCCAAGAAGGGACATTCATCTCGGGAATGTATAATAGGGAGATCCATAGAGCATTTCTGTAAAAGGAAGATGAGAAGTGTTGTCTTCAAGTTGGGTTATGTTATGGTAGAATTTTGTTGGTGATAAGTGGTAACAAAACACTTACATCAATAGGTAAAAAGAAAATTTAGGGCATGAGTCGGACTGACTCATGTTATCTCATCCCTTAATGGTCCTAAGGACATGTGGGGACCCGAACAACTTAGTACCTGAAAGACTTGAAACCATGGCTGAAAAATGACTGACAAGAAATGACAGACAAATGACTTGAAAGTCTTGTTAAATTAGTTATTTATCATTTAATAATAGTCAGACACTATCTATGTGAAAATAAATACGCCCCAACCTCATCAAATCCAGCTTTATTTCCTATCACAGATAAGACACAAACAATTTAATGATTAAATATGAAACATAAATCTTAAAATAAAACACATCAAAGTAATGTCGTTGTAATGTTACAATGAAAAATACAAATATAGAACCTATTTTTACCTGAATTTGACATATAGTAATCTTGCATGATGAATGGAATATGTATACCAAAATAAGAGTCCTAGAGTATTTCAATTTCCTAGTTCTCATCTTGGTCCTCATTTTCTAAATTGCGAACATGATCTTCTCTAAATGAATTTTCATTATGAGCCTCCAAAACATTATGTTCTATATCAAGTTCATTAGAGAGATTTGTTATATTGTTTTCTCCCCTTCTATCACAATATGATCGCCAAAGAGTTCGTGCTCTTTCATATGGAAAATTGTCAATGTCATACTTTGTTACATATAATCTTAAACATGTATCCACATGTTTATCAAGCTTGTTCCTCAACTTCGACTTCAATAATGATAATGCACTAAACATTCTCTCATCCTCCACTGATCCCAAAATCATGGTTTGACACAAATCCGCTAATTTGAAATATTCTGATATGTTTTCTTATAGGTATTGGCTAGCACTTAAAGTAGTCCATAATCTTGTTATAGCACCATTTTCATTAGCATTCTCCAAAAAAGGATATTGCTTCCACATTGTTTCAGCAAAGCATCCACCTTGTTGATACAATTTTGATAAATCTAAAATACCTTCAATTTATTCTCCATGTCTTGAGATGTCCTTGCAAAAATGGTCTACTAAACATTTTAATCTTTTTTTGAAAATCGACTTTTAAAGTTGTTGGACATTGACAATTGTTCCAATATTGAGGGTATACCACACACATGACCTCCAGTAATTCATCTCGAGGAATCGTTCTCTTATATCTAATGATAATGATCTTACAATTTCTATCAAATTTTGTCTCACTGAAATCACAATATTATCAAATTGGTCTCTTGACACGGGGCAATATTTGGTGATTCATCCTGTCTTACTAATATAATGAAAGGGAACCATATACCCATGCATTGTAATACATAGTATCCATTTTCATCAAACGTCAAAAAAAATTCAGTATTTTCTATATTGATGATCTTAGTCCAACTTTTAAACTCTGGACCAGTAAAAGGGTCTGGCATCATATACAAATTATCCAATGCAAGACATGCTGACTTTCTCGCATTTTTGTATTCCGCCATATACATTGTGCGATTCTGAGACATTTTCACAAGGACATTCATTTCATGTAGCATAGGAAGAATTTCAGCCAATGTCAATAATGTCTATATTAGTTGGTCGAGAAAGAAGATCTTGAGCTTTGTCTACATTGTAGTGATTTTCATACATCAACCCTACCAAATATTTGAACTCACTAAATATTCATTGAGCAAGTCCATTTAATGAGATCCATCTTGTATCAACATATTTCAGTAGTATTTTTCCATCTATAACACCATTTGCAAATTGTTGAAACTCTAAATATCGTTTGGGACCACGAGAAAAGTATGCATGAGTCTCACGTACAAGATCTTCAACTTTTGAAACTCTTGGAAACTTGCTTACTATTTTAAATTCAAGATTCATACTATGAGCCATACAATGAATATTAAGCATGTATGCTGAAGTTGATAGTTGTAGCCTAACACAAAGGCCACTCCTTTGTCCTTGCATTATCGATGCTCCATTTGCTCAGCCACATACCAACTTTTTTGCAATCATTAAATGATCCATACCACTTTCCTTCAAACCATTAAGAACAAGTTCATAAATATTTTCAGTTGTAGAAGTCTCTCTCTTATTTTTAATCACAAGCAGATAGGAATGCATAATATGGTCATTAACCATATAAATGCTCATGCAAATCCATGAAGTATTATCTATAGTCGTAACCTCACCCAAAGACAATGCCAAAAACTAGCATTTGCAATCTTCTCTTTCAAGTCATCCTTTTCTACTTGAGCTAGATATCTTGCCCATCCCCAACCACTGCTTACAGACCAATGAGAAAATGGAAAGTTTGTCACTTGAAGAAAAGATAGCAATTTCATGTGATATGACTAATCTTTCATAGGACGGCCTTCAGATAAGATGTGAAATACAGTGCTCAATTGTATCGTCTTGGATAACAAACTTCTTTCCATCGTCTTTTCAAATAGAGATATGATGGTTCCTCCACTTTCCTCAATTTTCCTCTTACTTATTAAATATTGTTGGGTGCGGGATCCCCCAAGGAAATTTTTGGGGCTTAGAGCCCAGATTTTGGTAAAAAATTGTAACTCTGGTGTAAAGACTCTACATTTTGTGGGTGCGGTGCGTGTAGCTTGTAAAATATTCATAGGGTTGTCTTCCCTCGATTTGTAAAGAAATGTCCGCTGTAGAGATCCACCCATGGTCCGCGAACCATGGGATTGTATAAATAGAGTGAGGCTCTAAGTAGATAAATATAAGAATGATGATCTAATAAAAACATGGAATAGAAGCAGAGTGGAAGAACAGAAGTGCAGAGTCTAGTTTGGGTCGTAGAGTAGGAGAAAGCTCTACAACTAAGTGCGCAAAGGCCTAGTATTTCGCAGCTGAGTGTGCAGACCCCTACAGCTGAGTGCGCAGGGGGAATTGAGTATATAATAGTCAGAAGTATTGATAAAGAGAAGTTTCATATCAATTTTGTGTATTTATTTCCTTTTTTATGCATTGAATATATTGGGTATAAATTGCACTTCTATTGTTTATATGATGCGCGAATATATATGATTGTATTGATTAAGTGAATACAAGATAGAATATTTGTTTGCATGAAGTTGACTAACATCTGTAAGAAGATAAGTAATATTCGCGATGTAGTTTGGAGAAATAGTGTAGTTCGCTGCCATAGCACCGTAAAAGCATCTCAGCCCCTGGTATTGAAGGTTAGAACAGTGTGCAAAGTAACCTGTGCGAAGATAGGCACAGTTGGACTAAATCAACACCACAACATCTCAAGGGTGCGAAAACTTGGTTCCAGCATCCCCCCATATAGCTTCGAGTGAGAATTCAATCCGCGCTCAGCGGGCTGATGCCAAAAGGACCAGTAGTGTTGGGTTGTGTTATATTCTTTCCACAACTAGCCCATGTAGTTAACCAGGGGGTTAGATGGGGGGCGGAGCCCCCCTTCGTTGCGTAGATTGTGGCGGGGGGGGGGGGGGGTTCACATGGTTTGAGGCATACCCGTAACCCCACTTTATGGGGTTTTGGACCCTATGTTAGGATGGGCGGACCCACCTATGGTTTTGTGCATGATTTTTGCACATGTTTTTGGATGAGATGGTTTTCAATCCATGGTATTGGACACGATGGTTTTCATTCCATGGCATTGGATGCTTCGGCATGTATAAATATGTATTATAACATTAAAAGGAACATAATGAAAGATCAAGCTGGCAGTCCCAATTTTTGGGATCCAGGGGAAATCTCTGTGTATATGTGTTTTATGTGTTATGCTCTCACATTGTTTATTTTTTGTGTTCTAGAATTAGTATGCAAGTAATTTCTGTACGGGATTAAAACCTTCATTTGGTATCGGAGTTGTTTTGGCTTCAAGGGGACACCATTGTTGCTGAGGGGTTTCACTCGAGCCTGTGGTAGATCCTGTTCAGTGGGAGATTTGTGAGATTCGTTCTGGTGGTGAAAGAAGATGGCGAGCAGTGGAAAGATAGAGATCGAGAAATTTAATGGTCAAAGTTTTGAGTTGTGGAAACTCAAGATGGAGGATCTGTTGGTGGATAAAGATCAGTGGATCGCGGTAGATCCGGGTACTAAACCAACAGGAGTGTCCGATGAAGAATGGAAGAAGTTGGATTGGAAGGAAAAGAGCACAATATGACTGTGTGTCTCAGATTCAGTATTTATGAATGTATCAGGGGAAGCTACAGCAAAGGCTTTGTGGGAAAAGTTAGGGACTTTGTACCAATCTAAGTCTTTGGTGAATAAATTATTCCTATGGAAAAAGTTGTATAACCTAAGGATGAAATATGGAGACTCGATGGCAGAGCATCTGAATGCATTTAATACTATGGTAAGTTAGTTAGCATCTATTGATATTAAAGTTTCAGTTGAAGGTAAGTGCATCAGTTTGTTGTGCTCTCTACCAAATTCGTGGGATAGTCTAGTTATTGCAATAGGTAGCAATGCAACTACCTTACAGTTTGATGAAATAGTCTCATCCTTGCTGATGGAGGAGATGAGATGGAAAAGTATGGAGAGTCAGAATGGTGATGCCTTGTCTGTACGAGGACAGTCCCAGAACAGAAACAAAAATAAGTCATCGAATGGGAGATCTAAATCTCCAAGAAAACCTGTAAAGGTGGTGTGCTGGAAATGTGGAAAGGAAGGGCACTACAAAAGGGACTGTAAATATAAAGCTCCTAATAAAGGAAATGGATCTGATGATGCTCCTTCTGCAGAGGCAAAAACCACCTCAGATGAAGGTGGGGATGTGTACTTGGCTTCTTCAAGTACACATGTAGATCATGATGCATGGTTGATTGACCCAGGTGCATCCTTTCACTTCACTCCCCATAGAGAGTGGTTCTGCTAGTATGAGAAATATGGTGGTGGTGATGTCTTCTTGGGGGATGACAGGAAGGCTAGAATCATTGGTCGTGGAAAAGTAAAGTTGAAGCTGCAAGGTGGAAGGCTTAGAACACTTCCGAGTGTTTTGCATATTCCTGCATTAACCAGAAACTTGATTTACATTAGAAAGTTGGATGATGCATGTGTAAAAACAGTTTTCGAGAAGGATACCTGCAAGATGGTTCGGGGAGCACTGGTATTGATGCGGGGAGTTCGAATTGGAACTCTGTACAAGCTGCAAGGTAGCACGGTTGTTGATGGGTGCAACAGTTCTGTGGTTCCTAAAAGTGGAGCAGAAAATCTAGTGGTATCTGGAGAGAAGACCATGCTATGGAATCAAAGGTTTGGACATATTGTAGAGAAGGGCCTTTGAATACTTCATGGTAAATGTATGATAGAAGGTATGAGTAATAGCTCTCTAGATTTTGATTTCTGTAAAAATTGTGTATATGGGAAGCAGAATCAAGTGAGTTTCCCCTCTGGTGGTAAGAGGGCAAAACATATATTAAAGCTTGTGCACAGTGATTTGTTTGGACCTGTGAAGGTTCCATCACTGGGTAAGTTTGTGGACTATGTATCAATGTATAGATGGCTTCTCAAGGAATACATGGATATATTTCCCTAAAAAGAAATTTGAAGTCTTTGACAAGTTTAAATAATTTAAGGCTCTCGTGGAAAATCAAATAGAGAAGAAGATAAAGGTGCTGAGGACAGATAATGGTGGAGAGTTTTGCAGCAAGGAATTTGAAGAATTCTATAAGAAGTGTGGTATAGCATGATAGAAGACTACTCCATATACACCTTAGCAAAATGGAGTTGCAGGAAGAATGAATAAGATGTTGATGGAAAGGGAAAGAAGCATGCTCATTGGTGTCGGGTTAGGACAGGGATTCTGGGCAGAGGCGGTAGATATTGCATATTACCTGGTCAATAGGTCACCTTCATCAGCGTTGGAGGATAAGACTCCACAAGAGGTATGGACTGGTAAGAAACCCTCTCTTTCACATTTGAGGGTATTTGGATGTGATGCATATGTACATGTTCCAAAGGAGAAAAGAACCAAGTTGGATAGTAAATCTAAAAAGTGCATTTTTATTGGGTATAAGGATGGTTTAAAGGGTTATAAGCTTTGGAACCCAGTAACAAGGAAGGTTGTGTACAACCAAGATGTGGTGTTTAGAGAGGTAAAAGATGTTATTAAACATGAAGTCCAACCAAAGGAACTTGAGAAGATAGAGTTTGAGCTTAAGGAGGAAGAATCAGACTCTACAGCAGAGGAGGAATTAGAAGATGGAGAGCCACAAACTCTGAGTGTAAGAAGATCAGTTCAAGAAAGAAGGTAGCCAGAAAGGTATATTCCATCTGCTTTCTGTTCAAATTTTTCTTTATCTATTACTGATGATGATCCCAGAACTGTGAAGGAAGCAATATATTCAGAGGATGGAAAACTCTGGAAAGAGGCCATGGTTGATGAAATGGCATCTTTGCACAAAAATGAGGCTTGGGATCTGGTGAAGTTGCCGACTGGAAGGAGACCCATTGGCAGCAAATGGGTGTTCAAGAAGAAGACAAATGCAAAAGGAAAGGTGGAGAAATACAAAGCTCGGTTGGTAGCAAAAGGGTATTCCCAGGTGCCGGAAATTGATTTTGGTGATATTTTTTCTCCTGTTGCCAAGGTAACTTCTATTAGATTACTTTTATCTGTTGTTGTTGCTTTTGATTTTGAGGTAGAACAGATGGATGTGAAGACAACATTTCTTCATGGGGATCTGTAAGAGGAAATATACATGAAGAAACCTGAAGGATTTGTGGTGAAGGGTAAGAAGGAACTGGTATGCAAGTTAAAGAAGTCTCTGTATGGGTTAAAACAGTCACCAAGGATGTGGTATCAGAAATTTGATACATTTATACGAGGACTTGGTTTCACCAAAAGCAAAGCAGATCACTGTGTGTATTTTAAATTAATTGGTGACCGTGTTATTTATCTGGTCTTGTATGTGGATGATATGTTGTTGGTTGGAAATGACAAAGAAATTATCCAGGATTTGAATACCCAATTGTCCTCCAAATTCGACATGAAAGATCTTGGTGCTACAAACTATATTTTGGGCAAGGAAATTAAAAGAGATCGGGAAAAGAGGAAGCTCTGGTTAAACCAGAGGAAGTATGTCGAGACAATACTGCAGAGGTTTAATATGCAGGATAGTAAACCGGTGAAAGTTCCTATTCCTATAGGTGTGAGGTTATCTGCTGAACAATGTCCCAAGACATAAGAAGAGGAAGAGGACATGTCCCATGTTCCATATGCAAGTGCAGTCGGTAGCCTGATGTATGCAATGGTCTGTACTAGACCAGACATTGCACATGCAATGGGAGTATTGAGCAGGTTTATGTCAAAACCAGGGAAGGAGCACTAGACAGCAGTGAAGCGGGTTTTCAGGTATTTTCATGGCACTAGTGATTATGGTTTGTGTTGCTAAGGAAGACCAAGGTTCGACAGAGTGTTGGATATTCATGGCTTTGTTTATGCATACTAGGCTAGAGATTTGGATTAGAGAAGATCTACAGGTGGGTATTTGTTTAACCTATTTGGAGGTGCAGTGAGTTGGATGAGTTAGAAACAATCTGTAGTGGCACTATCAACTACAGAGGTAGAATACATGGCAGCCACTCATGCAATCAAGGAAGCAGTTTGGTTGCAGAGATTGTGTTCAAGTATGGGGTTAGTACAGGAAGCTATAAGGATAGACTGTGACAGCCAAAGTGCAATTTTCTTGACAAAGAACCCTGCATACCATTCAAAAACAAAGCACATTTATGTTGAGTATCACTTTGTGAGGGATATGATAGAAGACAAAATGGTGTTGCTGGTAAAGGTGGACACTTTGAAGAATACTACAGATGCATTGACAAAATCTGTGAGCTATGAGAAGTTCTCTTGGTGTAGAGAGACAATGGGCATTTCAAGGTTGGAAAAATGACTAAGCTTTCTTGTGGCCCCCTATGGAAAGAAAACAACAAGTGGGAGAATGTTGGGTTGTGTTATATTATTTCCACAACTAGCCCATGTAGTTAACCAGGGGGTTAGAGGGGGGGGCGGAGCCCCCCTTCGTTGCGCCAATTATGTAGCCGAGGGGGTCATAAGGGGTTTGAGGCATACCTATAACCCAACTTTATGGCGTCCAAGGCAGTGCCCTAGAAAATTTTGGTTTTGGACCCTATGTTAGGATGGGCAGACCCACCTATGGTTTTGTGCATGATTTGCGCACATGTTTTTGGATGTGATGGTTTTCGGTCCATGGTATTGGACACGATGGTTTTCAGTCCATGGTATTGGATGCTTTGGAACGTATAAATATGTATTATAACATTGAAAGGAACATAATGAAAAATCAAGTTGGTAGTCCCAGTTTTTTGGATCCAGGGGAAAATCTTTGTGTATATGTGTTTTATGTGTTACGCTCTTGCGTTATTTATTTTTTGTGTTCTAGAATTCGTATGCAGGTAATTTATGTATGGGGTTAAAACCTTCAAGTAGTCTAGTGTTGGCTGGTATGGGCCTGACCCAGGTTCAGAGGTGATTTAGCCAAGCAAATCCTAGTACTACTGGCCCTTTCACCAACAGTCTGCAGAGCGCAGACTGAGGTCTCACCCAAAGTAGTATGGGAGGGTGCTGGAACCAGTTTTTCGCACCGTAGGGATGTCTTATGAGCTTCTAGAAGTCTGCGATTTGACCCTACACACATCCCTACGTGCACCTATTAGTCCCTCACAACCTATGATGCTGCTTCTGCGCATCCCTACTCGAGGCACGACCCGTATTATACCTAAGTTCCTTGCTATTTAATCTGTTATTACCCAATTACTCAAATTATGTGTGTAATATTAGTAATCATTAACACTATATCTAGCAATCATATAAGTGCGCATAGTAAACAAAACAGTAAAGAAGGCAATACACAAGCAGATGCACAGAAATTGGAATCAAATTCTCTTTATTAATCTTCGTTCAAGATTACAGACTCGACACAACCCTACGCACTCTACTGCAGGGGTCCACACACTCAGTTGCGGACTCTACTAGGCCTCTGTGCACTTAGCTGCAAAGCCTCTTCCTACTACTATGACCCAATAGACTTAGACTCTTACTCTATGCTCGAACCATTCGTATTCATCTTTCTCTCTAATTTTCTCCCTTTACAACTTAGAGCCTTGCTCTATTTATACAATCCCATGGTCCGCAGACCATGGGTAGGCCAACATGACAATACATTACATAACAATATGGACAGCCCTATGACTTAACTTATACTTCGCGCTCCACACCCGCAATTTGTGGAGTTTTACAATACATTTGACCAAAACTTGGGCTTTGGGCCCCAAAACATGTTGTGGGGGGATTCCATGCCCAACAGGACCCTAACACAATCATCGTGACTCATCCCAAGTCACTTTGTTAGTGCGGCGATCTTGGCGCAGATCCCCTCTAACTGGTCCTGTATTGCTCGAAGGTCTGCGGCGCATTGTTCTGCGGTTTGCTGGACCTGCTGCATGCACTCTTCCGATGCTTCTTTGTGAGGATCAACTGCCTTCCTTAGCGTGTAGAGTCCCTGCATCTGTGTGAGCTTTCCCTCGATATCTGCCATAATGGTGAAGGCCTAATTAATCCATGGTTGGACACGCGCTTTGAGAAGTTCCTATTTCTGTCCTATGGCATCCACCTACTCTTTCAGTTCCCTTACTTGCTACATCTTTGCCAGCCATTGAGTGAGGACAACTGTCTATGCAATTCCCTTACACTATCGTACTACTCCTGAAGCTCTCACACCTCTGTTTCTAGGCATTGTATGTTGGGGTCCTCCTGCAAAGATGTGAGGACACCAAAGGCTTGGTCCAACATATTGGTACAGTCGTGCACTTCCCGTCCAATTTCTTCTAGCCATATTTGGATAGTGCTAACGTGCTACTCTTTAACTTTTGGGGGAGTGGAAGGCTATGCCTTCAGTTGTAGCTCGACAATCTGAAGATTCAGCTCTAGTTGCACACGCATTGTTTCCTCGCGCGCATTTCGGACTCCACTTACCAGACAATGGATCCGCATTTCTATTGGTGGGTCTGTGGTGATGGACAACTTTGGGACTCGCCAGCATGCTTCATCAATTGTCTGCACTATCTGTTGGTTTTGTGACACTAGTTCGTCACGCTGCAGGCTGAGTTGTTCGATGTTAATCTTTTTCTCACTCATCACCTAAATTGTGCGGCCCTCCCTGGCACGGAGCTCTGTTGTTATGCCATCCTGCATTTGGTACAGTGTGTCTCATGAAAGGGAAATCAAATTAAGTCCAAGTCCCTTGATCCTACCCACCACAGCTCTATCGACCTCATTTTCTATTGTTAGCGCTCCTTCTGGTAGCACTATGGTGTTGGCCATCTTTGCGCGTAGCAACTGCTCTGTTGCTGATGTGCCTGTTGTGCCATAGGTAGCTACGGTTCCTACTTGTGGGGGCCGCACCTATAGTTCTTGTAGCTGTGCCCTTAGGGCCCCCAACACAATTTGTTGCTCTGACATGGCTTCTTGGAGTGCTTCCTTGGTGACCTCGCGAACCATGTCGTTGATGTCGTAGAGGTCGCCTTCTGTTAACATGATCGGGTTGATGGCCAATTTGGATGCCTTGACCTCTTTTTTTTTGGACCCGATCCCTCTGTGATGCGCGGCCTTTTCAGTTGGGTGGAAGTTGTGCCCGGGTCCACGCCTTCTTCTGTGAGTTTTGTGTCCTCTGCTTCCTGTCCTGTAGGAAATTCCTGGCCCTCCTCTTCCTTTGTTGTTGTGGCCCCTGTTGTCTACGTTGTTGCTGCTACTTCGGCAGCCTTTTCCTGCTCCGTGGCTACCTTTGTTTGGCTAAATAACTCTGAACCTAGGTCATGCCCCCTCAAGCCAAAAAATGGTTCCATTATCAGGACCGAAATTTTCATAGAGATGTCTGATGTCGTATCATTGGAATCCAACTAAGAAGGAAATTGAAGGCTGGTTGGACAAAAATATTCACAAGTTCGCAGCACAGGAGAACAAGAACCTGCAATTGTCAAAAGAAGAGTGGTTGGACTGCTACTTGTACACGGAGATCCATGAAATCTTCTTCACGTCCTTCCCTACTGAGCTATACGAGTCATGAAGCTAGCAGATAGCCAATGAAGGTGGAAACTTGATGATCCTATTGTGTGGACCCTAGAGTTAGTGCGAAGGTTGGAAGCATCAGAGAATAAGATCATGTGCGTTGTTGATGATTGGCTCGATCATATTATAGGAGGATTCATTACTGAGTTCATGGTTGACACCTCAATTAGCTATAGCGAGGCAAAGAAACGCTTTCTCAAAGAACATTGAGGTAAGTTTGTAAATTCTTTGAATACTTGGATTAAAAAGCTATTGTTTCAAAAGAGGGTTATGTAGTTACCTTGATGTTCGGGGCTACGCGAAATGGAAAATCTTAGAGGAACAAAGGAAATAAGGGACCAGAAACTAGCCCCTTGATTTCATCTCTGCGAGGGGACGAGGAAGAGCTCGCAAAGGTCTCACCGTGAAGTGCGATCTATCCGATAAGGAAAAGAATTCTGCTAATACCTCCTCCACCAACACCGCCACCGGCTTCACCACCATCACCTCCATCTTCACCCATACCACCTCCACCACCACCGCAATTCAATATGGAAAGCATAGTGAAGTTGCATGTGTTCAAAAGTTTGGGAAATAAGGATTTGGACCAATTCTGGTTCGTGGTAAGGGTTGTATGGGAAGCACAAGGAGTTACAGATGAAAATATAAAGAAAGCGACACTGGTTAGCACCCTACAAGACCACACGTTGACCTGGTATATTAAGCACTCCAATGATAATCCAAATGTGGGAATCACGGATATCCAAGAAGCACTAAACAAAGAATGTAGTAGGTTGAAGTCTGAAGCACAGTCGACCATTGGATTCAAAGAGATCACGATGCTACCAGGCGAGACTCCTTGGAAGATGGATCAGAGGTTGAAATGTACAATTCATGAAGCTAATATGAATCTGATGAATGGAAAACATTGCGAGTGGTTTGTAGCTTCGCTAATGCCACATTTAAGGAGTGAGCTATCATAACAGAAGATAACAACTCAGGTGGAGGCCTTAGAGATTGCTATGAGGCTACCTAAGACCCCGATGCAGGATCCTAACTTAGGAGTTTAGCAAATCCATGAGCAGCTAAAGAATATATGCCTTGAGATGCAAAGTCTGAAATAGGATAGGACAGCTCGACCAGAAGTGCGCGAAGAGGTATGGTGCGTAAAATGCAAGGGTCAAGGTCATGACAAGGACCACTGCCTAGTTTTAGCAAATTACCTCGAAGGAGGAGGACCAATGCCCTTAAGACTGGAAGTGTAAGCAGGAACTGGCATGGCACCTGCTTTGTGGTGCATGATTTTTCAAATAGTAGGAAAACACGCCACGGACAATTGTCACTTGTGACAAAAGTATACGCAAAATTCGCAACAATTGTTCTGCAACTTTTGTAGGTCAATGGGACACGATGAGCACACTTGTAGAAGCTATAATGATGGATAGAACTCCCACCTACAGGGTTCAGGCCGAAACATGGCCCCTTGATCAAAATGCAAGAATGGTGCAAACAGGATTTCAGGGGTGCAGATGAGGTCGAGACAGAGGAGGACCTGGAAGAGGTCGCTGACAATTGATATGCTACAACTGCGGAGGGCCGGGACATTATGCTCGTGATTGCACCAATCCAACGCAACTGTTGTGTTTGTATTGCAACTTGTTTGATCATGAGATAGAAGATTGTCCTACATTGGTAGCTAGGATACGCGACAAAGGATTGCTACCACCTCCCCCGACTCAGAACCTACAGATGATGAGATATGAGCAACGCAAGGAAGATCTGAATGTGAACATGGTGCTCCAAAGTGGAATTGCGATGGGATATGACAAAGGCAAACAACTAGAAGAAAGTAATTGGGTTTGCAAATCTTCGGCGAAAGAAGCAGAGTTTGATTTGGAGCGCACTCAGGAAACCTTCATGGAATCCAAGAAGAGCTTCGATGATGCCTCCACTTCCGGAAGCAAAGATAAACTAGAGCTGGAGATGGACCCATCTATGCTCACAACGTTCCTAGAAACATGTATGAAGCTACTGCGCAACAGTAAGGTTGTGAAAGGGTTACAGGAACTCATTAACAGATGTGTTGGGAATGCACCAGGAGAACGGCGTGTAGTCAGGCAGATCAGAAAACATAAGACAAGAACGGGAAGAGAAATGAGACTAACCGCGCAAATCGAAGAATATGAGATGGATCAAGTCATCTTGGATTTAGGTTCGGATGTGAATGTTCTGCCGAAATAGACATGGGAGAGAATGGGGAGACCTAAGCTACAGTAGTCTCCAATTCAACTAAGAATGGCGAACCAGCAAAAAATAATACCCATGGGGCGATTGTAAGGAACAATCGTGGATATTTAGGGAGCGAGCGCACTGGCAGATTTTGAAGTGATAGAGATTGTTGATGGCAGCAATCCCTACCCCGTGCTCTTAGGAATTGATTGGGCCACTAACATGAACAGGATGATTAATCTGAAAAAGCGAAAAATGATTTTTGAAAAGAAGTCACTACACGTAATTATACCCCTAGACCCTGATGAAGGATCGCGCTATATGGAGCCAATGTGCGACTATCAAAGTGATGATGATTTGGACTGCATTTATAAGATAACAGCACGAAACCAAGACTGGTTGAATCCCATCATGGATGGATGGATTGCATGGGAGCGCGAAAGCTCCTGTACTTTAGATTCAGATGAGGAGATAGAGCGATGGCAGAATCGGTTACATGAGGTAACTACACTGAATTGTAATATGATGACAAGGTCGATGCACTACATATCGATAGAAGTAAGAGACCTACCTACTTATGATGATCTAAGTGACGTAGATACCTTATTGAATAAATTTGAAAGGGAGGTGTCGGAAAAGCAACGCTTCCAGGCCTTGGACTGGGTACTGCATGCTATGCCCATGAGGTGGTGGGGTACGCATAAAGGAAGCTTTGACGACTAGCGCGAGTGTAGGAGAATGATTCGCATGAAATTTGGAATCCTAGGGT
Organism: Pinus tabuliformis; assembly: GCA_031772625.1. Lineage (NCBI taxonomy): Eukaryota > Viridiplantae > Streptophyta > Pinopsida > Pinales > Pinaceae > Pinus > Pinus tabuliformis. The sequence goes on from CM062815.1 coordinate 243,662,261, forward strand.
GCAATTGACATACAATTACAATGGATGGGATGATCCGCACATGCATCTGGCTAGGTGGGCGTAGGCATGTGGAAAACAACCAACACGGATGCACATGAAGTCCGCGCTAAAGTGTATGATCAATAAGCATGTGTTGGGGCGGCCAAGGTGCAAATGGATCTTAATGTTGGGGAAACATTATGTAGGAAGAATAGTTGTGCAGAAGGTTCTCTGTGCGGAAGCGTTCAACAAGGTATGCAATGTGCTGAACAAAGTATGCAATGTGCACCGAAGTGATTGGGAACTGATGGGACAGACACCTTTTAGGCTTGTCTATGGAGTGGAAGTTGTAATGCCTATGGAATACATCGTGCCTAGTCTGCGCATAGCAGTGCTCACAGGTATGATGGATCGTGGAGCCCTGGAGGAGAGGCTCGCGTAGTTGGAGGAGCTTGAAGAAGAACAATTTTTGGCTGGATTTCACCAACAGGTCCAAAAGCAGCGCGAAAAGGCTTGGCACAATCGACATATTAAGTTGCGCACCTTCAAGGTGAATGATTTGGTGTTTTTGTATGATAGAAAGTTCAATAAATTCCCACGGAAGCTTAGAATTCATTGGTTGGGATGATATGTTATTAAGGAGATCACAGATGGTGGCGTGGTGCAGTTGGTAAAGTTAAATGGAGAACTCTTCCTAGGAAAAGTCAATGGCACTCGTTTGAAGGTGTACATAGGGGGCTCAGCCATCTGACTAGCTGACAAATGCACAATCTTAGTGCTCCAGGCAGTTGAAAGGAGGCGCGGTACTATAAACTACTCTGCCTGGGAGCTGCGCAATGTCAGAACTGCGCACAGTAGCGAAGAGTCACAGGGTCCGCGACAGTGCGAGGGTAGTTGTGCTGTCGTGTGGGTCGGATGGAAAGTGACCTTTACAGTCACTATTCATGATGTGATGCTTGGTTTGAGACCAAATGGAGTGGGTGATAGGAATTTAAGGTGAACTTTATGGGCTATATTCTTGAAAATATGCCACCAATCAAGCATTAATGGACCGAATGTGGGGGAAACGGTTGAATTCAAATTCAAAAGGCGCTATAAATTACAAAGGGTTGTCCAGTAAACAACACTTGGCAATTTGAGAACTGAGTTGTTGCGCGCACAGACATTCATGAACCCAGATTTGTTTGATCTTCTGAAGGTGAATTCGTTGCTTGAGCAACTACCCAAGCCGTTAAGAGAATTGTGGAATAGCACTATGGCAGCACCTGAGGAAGCCATGGATACTAGAGTAATGACCGTTGAGGAAGCCACACAGGCCATGATGGAAATGGAAGCCCCAGAAAGTGTCGGGATAGTCCAAAAATCCATAAATCGCCACACACACCGAGACCCAAGAAAGACAAGCAGGCTATGGTACCAGTGCATGTATCCCCTAGAAATTCATTAAGGACTAAGCTTACCATGGAAGAAAAGGGGAAGGCTATTAATTTGGAGGCCGATGAGGAGGAAGAATTTGAAGAAATCCTGGTAGAGGAGGAGGAGGATGTAGAAATGGAGGTTGAAACCCAGGGTTTGGACCCTCTTACTAGGTTTCCTACATATGTTCCTTTGCAGAAGAATAAAGCTAAGGTGCCTAAAGATATAGACAAGAGCAAGAGCTCTCTGCAGACTTAGTTGCTCCCCAACGACATCATTTTCAAAGGAGCACACTTGGGGTGAGTGACTGTACTAAAATTTGAAGATTGGAATCTCGCGGACCACGAGAAGTTCCCACATTCGGCAACTGCGCAGCTAATGCACCAAAAGAAATACGCGCCGATTGGAGTCATAGAGTTGGAGCCGCATAAGTGGCTGAGAGGTGTAGAAAAGGCAGGATTGTTAAACCTGATCTGGGCACTGCATTACCATCACGCCCCAATGACCATTTTTGTCATCAGGCAGCTACTCTACTTGGTGCATGATGGGTGCTTGTGGCTAGAGGAGCCTATCCCCATCACAGACCACTTGATTCATAGAATTACTCGGCTTGCTTGCAAAGGGGAGGACCCAGCGAAAATCTCAGAGGGTAAGAGTGATGATTTGGCCATAATAGAGGCCATGAAGAAGAAGTTTAAGCTGGAGAAGAAGAAGAGAGGGTACGCGATTTCCAGCCTCAATTTCCATGCGGTCAAAGTCACAACGTAGATACTGGCAGGGAAGGTTATGCGGAAGTGTCACACGGATGAGGTGCTTGTGCCAGTGGTTGCACTTACAAAGAAATGCGCAGAAGGGGTCAATTTCACCTGGGCAAATACTTATGCAAAGAGTTCCTTGAGAACTGTCACGAGGAACAGGAGCAAGGGAAGACTTTTCACTATGCCTAGCTTTTGTTGTCCATAGTAGTGGTGGCATGGAAATTACCTAAAGATAGCCAATTCACGACAATCGCGCAGGACCTTCTGGAGGTAGCGAAGTACACTTCACTGTGGGCAACTCGAGATGTACAAAGGATAAGGGACGGTAAAATATTATGGGTGTTCATGGAGATGAACATTAGAATGGGGATTAATCGCAAGTCGTGGTTATCGCCCATGGTCTATAATAATCTGCAGAGCTTCGTGAAGTTCAAGGCAGATTTCCATCATGTTTACATCAGGGCTCGGAAGGACCCCACAAATACATGGCACAAGCTACCCTACCTAGCAACAGACGACATCATCTTCATAGTCCTTGAGTCATGGCCGCTGGAGTGGAATGCTCTAGCCAGCTCCGCGGTGGAAGCAGAAAAGTCTGCCACACAGCTGAAAAAGGACGAGGTGAAACTGTGGATGCCACAGTTGGCAGAAAAATGTACGAATGAAGCGGTAGCAGCTAAGGTCCAGGTGGCGTGCGATGCTACGAAGTTGGTGGAAGAATAGCAGAAGGAAGCCGAGGAAGAGCGCGAGGGAGAAAAGTCGCCTTCTCCCAAACAGGAGACAGATATAGAGCAAGGTGGCGCAGACCAGCAGACAGCATCCACCCAGTTGAAACGATCACGCCCAAGAGAGCAGGTAGGGTTGCGGAAGAAGTCGAAGGCTTCAAAGTCTTCTTTCAACCCAATCACCCTCACTAAGGGGGATCTGTGTGAAATTGGGGAGACGGTGAGGAATGTCACCGCGGAGACCCTCCAGTAGTTCACGGAGGAACACTAGATGGTGTTGGGGGCTCTCTGAGAGCAAATAAAAGAGTTGCAGGTGCACACCCCACAGACTGGCACTGTGACAACCATCCTCGCACTAAGCATGGCCTTAGTTGAGGAGATGCTACACACCTGGATGAATAACACAATAGTGCTGCCAGAGGGAGCGCTAGTTACAAAAAATGATGTCGATAGGCCTATGGTTAGCGGGTTGTAGGGAATCGGGATAAATATGGCTGCACTCCCTCGAGAGATGCTCTATGTTTTGCAGGATGGAGTTACTGCAGAACTGCAAGCTAGAGACATTCACGTGCTCCAGGAAATGAGCGAGCAGTGCATCAACATTGAACAGTTGAGCCTGCAGCACGACGAGGTAGTGGCGCATAATAGATAGCTCACGTAGGTGGTCGAGGAAGCGTGCCAGATGGTCCTCGAGTTGGCCATCCAAGCAGAAGAACCAGTGGAGGCGCGCGTCCAGAAACTAGCAACAGGGGTGCACGAGGCAAATGAAGAAATGACCAAGGTTCAGCTCGAACTGAAGCTTCAAATTGCCGAACTGAAATTGAAGGTGCAGCCTTCAACTCTGCCAAATATTAAGGAACAGCGCGCCAGCACGATTACAACAACAATAGCAGAGGTTAACAGTGCAGTGACAAACTGCACAAAGTTGTTCGAGCAGTCATTCAAGGTTCTCACCACCCTACAAGAGGACCTGAACATACAACGCCTAGAGATAGAGGCGCGTGAGCTACAGCATAAATACAACGAAGTAAAAGGGACCACGCAGACAGTTTCCCTTACACAGAGGCTTGCGAGGATGCAGCAAGTGAAAGCACTCAAGGAACAAGTAGATGTTGCTCAAAATAAGGAAGTTGTTTTGAAGGTGTGCTTACAACTGTGGATTGATGAAGTGTACATCATTATAGCCTCCATTAAAGCAAAGCTTGCGCATCTGTAGGCAACACAGGAAAAGGTTCAGGGCAGCAGTTTATCTACATCGGTCTCTGAACAGCGAGTCGAGGAAGTATAGTAGGTAGCTGCTCAGTGAGATGCCAATCTTGTAGCCATTCAAGCATAATTGGGAGGTCTTCACGCAAAGATCTCTGCACAGATAGAGTGACTCGAGGGCGAGTCACGATGTTTGTGTTGGGGTCCTGTTGGGCGCAGGATACCCCAAGGAAAGTTTTAGGGCTTAGAGCTCAGATTTTGGTCAAAATTTGTAACTCCGATGTAAAGACTCTGCATTTTGTGGGCACTGAGCGCGCAGCTTGTAAAAGAGTCATAGGGTTGTCCACCCTCAATTTTGTAATGAAATGTCAGTTGTATAAATAGAGTGAGGCTCTAAGTAGATAAAGATAACAATGATAATCTAATAAAAACATAGAATAGAAGCATAGTGGAAGAATGGAAGTGTAGAGTCTAGTTTGGGTCGTAGAGTAGGAGAATGATCTGCAGCTGCGTGCACAAAGGCCTAGTAGTCCACAGCTGAGTGCACGGACCCCTGAAGTTGAGTGCGTAGGGCGAGTCAACTCTGTAACAGTCGGTAGTATTAATAAGAGAAGTTTCATATCAATTCTTTGTATTTATTTCCTGTTTTTTGCATTGAATATATTGGGTATAAATTTCACTTCTATTGTTTATATGATGTGCGAATATATATATGATTGTATTGATTAAGTGAATACAAGATAGAATATATGTTTATGCGAAGTTGACTAACATTTGTATGAAGATAAGTAAGATTCACGGTGTAGTTTGGGGAAATAATGCAGTTCGCTGCCATAGCAGCGCGAAAGCATCTCAGCCCCTGGCTAGGGCTGGGCGAAAGGTAATTATAACAAATCGCAAGGATATTGAAGGTTACAATAGTGCGTAGAGTAACCTACGTGAAGATAGGCACAGTTGGACTAAATTGACACCACAAACATCTCAAGGGTGCGGAAACTTGGTTCCAGCATTCCCCCATACTGCTTCAGGTGAGACTTTAGTCCACGCTTTGTGGGTTGATGCCGAAAGGGCCAGTAGTGTAAGGATTTGTTTGGCTAAATAACTCCAAACCTGGGTCAGGGCCCCTCAAGCCAACAAGCCAACAAATATTTTTTATATTCTTATGCATATTCAACATGTCGACATTCCTCATAAGATTTCCATCTAACAATAGATTTCTCCTTACCATTTACAATTTTATTTTCATACGCCTTTCCTGCATGCTTTTGTACCATATCTAGCTTCATCTAAATTTTCATTACCTTTTGAGTTTTCCAACTACACACAATGCATCTAACTTGTCAGAAAACCTCGTTCTCATTTGTAGGAGGTATTTCTTCAATAAATGCAAAACTTGAGACCCAATTTTCTTGGAATCATCTCCCTATGGTCCACTAGCCTCTTTTCATTTTCTGCAAATGGATTGTGTCACCTTCCAGGGGAAAATCTTTAACATTTTCATCACCAATTTCTATTGAAACTGCATTTATGTCACCCTGATCACTTGAGGAACCTATTATTTCATCCATCGTATGGATATCAAATGCATTTCCACAATAGTTAACCTCTCTCTCAGTAACAGATTGTTTAAAGGAGCTTGAATCACGAAGAGAATGTGTATTTTTGGATGGAGCCTTTTGAAATTATGATAATACATCCATTTTCCTTGATGGTTTCTTCCCATGATTATCTTTTGACATCTCACTGAATATTCCACAAGTAAAATTTCAAGTTGATCTGCAAACCTGCATCAAAAATTTCCAAGCATTGAGATATGCTTTATATAAATTCACTTGTTCATAGAAAATAGAATTGTACTTTGCAAAAGAATTGTTGATTCAAAATTGAAAGAACATATATCAGAAATTGAATTTTGAGGCAAAATGGAATTTCACAAAAATTATTTAACAATGATAATTGGAAACTATTAACTTGTAAGACATAAATATAATAATTCATTTGTATAACATTGGAACAACATCATCCTTGCATGTCTATCTTAGTCCTTTTGGTTTACTATTTTGGCTTAGGTCGATATCCATTCTAGATATCTATGGGTGGGCTTTGAATCATTCCCATTCCATGCAGACAGTTTTTTGGACAAATTCTATTAGAAAAATTAGTGAATCTTTGAATTCGTTGCAGAAAATAGAATATTAATCCTCATGGATTTGAATGTAGACATGATCTAGCATGAAATCCATTGTTAAATGAGTAAATTTCATATGTATTTGTTGTATAATTCCCTTTTTGTTTTACATTTGTGTAGCCATCTATCATGCTAAGAAGTGGGTGAATCAATGAAATATGCATGTGTTAAATGGAAATTCTATGTGAGAATTTGTAATTCCATCTGCAGTTTGCATCACGAATCCCATCTCTTCAATAGCGCTAACACTTTTATTGGTTCTTACTGGATTAACACACTTCACTCTATCTCGATGATTTGGGGTTTCTAGGGGCCATAGTGAGTGGGGTCTATCACATAGCTTTCACTCCCTTAATCCGGTTATATATCAGATTTCACTCCCTAAATCAGATATAGATCAGCGTTCGCTCCCTTAATCTAGATATATAAGAGTAGGAATGGACGATGTGAATGTCAAATGAAAAAATTTTGTACACATAGTTGTCTTTGTTTTTGGATGTGAAGAATAATTTTATTTATATATAATACCACAACAGCCATTTCAATATATGAGCAGGGATAATATTGGTCTCTGCATATATTTTGTCGTTATGAAATGGGCATTTGTGTATGTGGATGTTTGGATGTGAAGAATAATTTGATTTATATCTCACTATAGCAATTTCAACTATTGCCCACCTTTACAAAATGCATGCAGGAAGGAAGAAGTTATGTCATGTATAATATCCCCAAGTCATTAGCAACATGACAAGCACTCTGGTAAACATTGAAAATTTAATTTTGAAATGTGAGAATGGGGGCGGGTTGAAAATTTAATTTTGAAATGTGAGAATGGGGGCGGGTTGAAAATTTAATTTTGAAATGTGAGAATGGGGGTTAGCACAGTAAATTTCTAGATCATTCAAGTATATTTTTTTCATTTTCAGTGAGATGATGGATGTTGGACTATACAGTGTCTAATTCTTCTTCAACACATCATCATGATGTTGTGAAAAGGGAAAAATAGGGATTTCTTAGGGAGAGTGCAGGGTGCATGCTCAAATATATATGTGTACAGGATTTTGCTTGTTGGACCCATTTTGGGCAAAGGCAATTGACACTGTGTTGCACCATATGTTGTTTGAGATAGGATGGGATGCCCACTGCAACATTGTAGAATAATGTCATGTTTGAAGATATGACACGGGAACAAGCCAAGTGAAAAGGAACTTGACAACTTTTGGTTGTAACACACATTTCATTTTGGAGGAGAGGTGGAAGAAAGGTTGATTGATTATGATAAGAATGTGAAGTTCATTCTGATTGGTAATGATAATAATGTCGTGCTTATGACTCTATTTTTAAGAAAGAAATAAACACAATGGGTTTTCCTTCTTATTTATTAGTTATCCAGGTAATGGAATTTACAATTTTTGCAACCTCCAATGGTTGTTGTTGTTACAATAGTTAAAAAAGCAACATGACCAAGTCCTCTTTATCTCGCAAGTCCCATTGGTCTGAGTCTTGGTTGCACTCACATTCACTGTACAAGCTAGCTGTCAATGGCTCCTCTTAAAATTAGGAATTATGGTTACCGTGTTTTTGCATTTCCTCTACTCCGTGTATATATATCTATCTATATATATATATATATCTAGGAGGATTGGTGGACTCATTTTGTGCAGAAGGTATATGACACTTTGAACATCATCCAAACCTGATGTGAAAATAGGAATGAGAATTTGCAACTTTGGTCTTTCCCCTTCTTTCAAGGTAAGGTAGCAAAATCAATTGTGACACTGGATTTTTGGTTTCCGATGCATGATATATTGTTGAGCCAAATATTTGCAAAATTGTTCTCTACTCTTCCACACTATTAGCCTTAATGATTAAAAAAGAATAAAGTGCTTCACTTGACCCACGTTGGCTCCAAAAAATATGTTTCACAAATTCAATGATAGAAAATATGTCCAGCTATGAAAGTCTCCATTCTAAATTCGATTTTGATGGTTCAAAAAAATATATTTCATGCTGTAAAAACCACAAATCCAATGACAGACAATATGTCCAATTGTGAAAGTCTCCATTCTAAATACAATTTTCATGGGTCAAAAAAATATATTTCACGTTGTAAAAACCACAAATCCAATGACAAACAATATGCCCACTTGTGAAAAGTCTCACCACACCACAAATCCAATGACAGACAATATGTCCACTTGTGAAAGTATCCATTCAAAATACGATTTTAATGAGTCAAAAAAAAGATATTTCACGCTGTAAAAACCATGAATTCAATGACAGAAAATATTCCATTGTGAAATTCTCACCACAAATCCAATGACAGACAATATGTCCACTTGTGAAAGTCTCCATTTCGAAATTCAATTTTGATGGTTCTTCAAGAGGTTGCCCTAGAAAATGCAAGTTTTGAGTTTGTACTTAGGAATCACATGGAAGACCCACCCTATGTTGTTATAGGGAATATAGGCTAACGTACCAAGAATTATGTCGACGTTGTGGCAGCCAAGAAGGAGCTAGAGTGTCCATAAATTTGAATGCAGAAGTGTAGACTTGGAAGGGGACTCAAACTCAACTACGATCAATTAAGGAATCAACAACCTTCCATGAATCATTGGAGGTTGGAGTCTATTTTCACAAATGAAAAGGGCAGCTTCCCTCATCCCCAATTTGGAGCTCAAACACGCAAGGAGCAGGAAGGACGAGTGCAACAAGATATCCAGATATGTGGAGCATCCTCCAAGGGGATATGAAAAGACAAACTTCACTTCCTGAATGATGCATATAGGAATAATGTGGGAGGATCAAGGATCTTTAATGATGGAAATTCAAGCCATCAATCCACCTTGCCACAAAATGAATAATTGGGAAGGATCCATCCATCATGGCACTTAAAAAGTGCCTCAGAGGTGTGGAAACCCCTTGATCAAATTAACCATCAATGGAGAATGAAACCTAGAGCCAAGTACGATGAATGAGGTTTATGTGTTAAGTCCATGACAAGGAGATAGTTAAGATGCATGCCTCACTATCTCCAACAGTCTACACAAATTCCTAAACTTGTGTTTTCATTCTATGGAACTCTACTTGCATTCTCTCTCTCTCTCTAATGTGTTAAGTCCATGACAAAGAGATACTTAAGATGCACGCCTCATTATCTCCAATGGTCTACACAAATTCCTAAACTTATGTTTTCATTTTATGGAACTCTACTCACATTCTCTCTCTCTCTCTCTCACTCATATTGTTGTCTATCTTTGTCCCTGTTTGAGCCTCTCTCTACCATGGAGGATCCTTGTTGAGCCCCAAACTTGCATCTTCCCTATACCCCTTTCTAGCCTTTTTCCATTTACCTGGACCTCATAAGCTGTCAAATCATTGCATATTAGTTTAAAAAGAGCATATAAAGTGGTTTCCTAACTATGTTTTGTGTTTGTTGTTTGAATTAGATTTTTTCTCATTCAGCTGCGGAATCTTGTCACTTTCCGCAGCCAGTTCAACTTTCCGCAACCTTTTTGTTAAACACTATGTTACAGATGTCTTCAGGCAAATCCAACCACATGGGCAAGTTGCAAATGACGTGGACATGGACTGTGTCCTATTGGTTTAGTAGAATCCATCAAAGAAGGTCGTGGTCAAAGATAGTCAAGCGGTGGTCAACCTAAGAGTCCTACGGTGACAGAACTCTGTTTTTCACCACGTGAAGACTTGCGTGGTCGTTCCTAAATCTCAGGAGACGTGTTAACACCTGTGGACTGCTCCATGAACCGAATCCAACAGCCACCCTCCTTAGATTTAATCTTCACGGCTGCCATAATGCTAGATTCCTGGATGTGGTTGTTCACGTGTCTTTTATCAGCGCAGATTTTAGGAAAGTAGTTATGTCATCCTCTGTTATAAATAAAGCGTTCTCATACACATAGTAGCTAGCTTTTGTAATGTAATTTTTTCTGTTAACGAGCCCATCATGGCTGCATTTTAGTACATGAGAAGACTCTATTTATAAGCTCAATTCGTGGTTGATTGCTGATTGCCCAAGGTTGTGCAGAGGGCCCCTATACACACCGAGGTTTTGTTAATTGCTGTATAGTTTCATGCTTTATTTCTTTACGTTCCTTATGCCATAATCATTTACTTGTATATATTGCACTGCTTATGGTATTCACGTTGATTGTTGTCCATAGTTTTTATGCTTTCTAATGTTGTTAACTGATCAGTGTCTTTGTTTCAGATTACAATAGGCAACCCGGGCATTTGCACATAGTTTTATAATGACTAATGACATGGAATTATTCTTGTTCTTCTGCTGATTTATTTTTCTTAGTTCTAGTTCCAACACTGTTTTATTTATTTCAGTTTTGCTCATTTACTTTTCTGCAAGATAGATATTAAATTACTCATGTCATTTTCAGTTACCTCTGAAAGCCATAGCGAGACTAATGGTGAGGGATTGAAGTATGAGTGTGTAGTTTGATATTAGTTTATTTTTTTGCAAGTTAGTTATTGAATTTCTCATGTCATTTTCAGTTACCTCCGAAAGCCAGAGCGAGACGAATGGTGAGGGATTGAAGTATGAGTGTGTAGTTTAATATTAGTTTTATTTTCTGCAAATTAGATATCGGATTGCTCAAGTTGTTTATGATTACCTCCGAAAGCCAGAGCGAGACGAATGGTGAGGGGTCATAATATGAGTTGATGTAATTTGATTTTAGTTTACTTTGCTTGCAAATTTTTGAATTTCTTTGAGTTCAGTTTCTTTTATATTTATACAGCAGCAAGGATATTGGGTTTCATGGTCAATAGCTCACTGTTTGTTCAAGTCGAATAGTAGCACATTTTCATTCTCTTTTAGGAATTAATTTCATCATTGCATGTTTTTAAGACCTTTTTGAAAATTTTGAAGTTTGGAAATCATTTTAAAGGACACCATTGCGTTGAACACTTATATCCATACTTGTCTTTTAGGATTCCCATCTCACATGAGGGAATCAACAAAGATAAACCCAAAAACAAACTAAAAATCAAAAACGACAAAAATTAAGAAATCGGTTATCTTGCATATATAGTGCGCCTCACTTCAGCAGTTTACGACTCCCGGATTGACAATTAATATAGCAATTTAGGACACTCTAAATTGACCAAACATTTTGGCGCCGTTGCTGGGGAAGTGAAACTAGGTAGCCAATTTCTTAAAAAAAAATGGAAAAATTTCAAGGAAGGTAAAAATTGATAGCTTCTCAAAATATGCTCTCCTCTTGCACCTAGTGTGATCTGGAGGATCAGAAAAGAGATTTATTGGTTCAATAATTTCTTGAGTATGCTCTCTTCTTACACCTGGAGTGATCTAGAAGATCAGAAAGAGAATTATTAGCCCGACTTGAAGAAAAACAAAAAATGGCATGCATAGAGCAAGAGATTCTAGGGGAAGGTTTATAGCTAGGGCCAAGAGTTCTATTTTTACAAATCCATCTACTTCAAGGCATAGACAAGATACACCTCCATCATCTCCAACTCACACTCCTAGCCTTAGGATTCCTGGAATTCAATGGGCAGCAACTAAATTAGGAGACTCTCCCACACTATCCACTGAATCTGACTTAGGAAAAGAACCTTTCTTTACTTCTACAGGAGAAAAAATTGTAATCAAGGAAGTAGAATCACCTGAAGAAGAAGAGGGAGAAATTCCTCCTCATTCGCCATTAGTAGAAGAACCAAAGGACTCTGAAATATTTGAGGAAACTATCATGACAGAGGAAGTAGTAAACGGGTTTGGAGGAGGAGGAAACAATGGAGGAGGTAGAGGTAACGATGGGGGAAATAGGGATGGAGATAACACATTTCGATTTCCTATAGTTGATGAGGAATCTCATACAACAATGAAAAACATCTCACCATCTGTCCTCCCAAAATTTTATGGGTTGCGAAGTGAGGATCCTGAAACATTTCTATTTGAGTTTGAATTCGTGTGCTGAACTTATGATTATATGGAAGACTCTCAAAAACTCAAATTGTTTCCTTCAACATTGAAGGGAGCTACCTTGAAATGGTTCATGGGATTAGTCACTCAATCTATTAGGACTTGGAATGATATGAAACAAATGTTTTTGGATAGATACCTGGACTATTGCATGCCCACCAATCATAAGGATGAGGTATTCAAAATGGTGCAAAAAGAAGATGAAAACTTGGAGGATTTACTTGAAAGATTTCAATACAACCTGAAAAGAGCGAAAATGAGTAACTTAGATGAGGAGACCTTGAAAGCCCTTTTATCAAAATCCATTATAGATGAATGGATAGATATTTTAAACATGATGGGAAATGGAGATATTTCTCAACTTCCACTTCATGATATAGCAGAACTATGTGTCCATCTCTCAAGGGAAAAATCTAAAACCGGAAAAGGGCCTAGAGATCCTTCTCTCATTAGAGCAAACAAATCTGCAACTGGATTAGTAAGTAGGGCTGAGATTGGAAATATGCTTGATGAGTTCAAAACTGATACTTTAGGGAGTCTTAGTGAGCAACTAAACACCCTTAAAATACAAAACAAGCAGAAAGCAGAAGTTGAAGCTTTGGCCATCTTTTGTCCAAAATGTAGGAAGAAACATGCTCTAAATGCCCCTTGGATGCAAAAGTTGTAGAAACATGCATGATTTTCTTAGAAATCCATGAGACCAAGGATATTCCTTCAATTCCTAAGCTCAAAGCTGTCTTTCAAGAAGATCCAAATTCAATTGAGTCTATCTGCTTTGTTTCAAGGAGACCTTGGCAGGGGCAACAAAATCAAGGGTTTAACAACCCCATGAACTTTCAACCCCCACCAAATTGGAATCCTTGGCAACAACCTTGGTCCCAACCTCAAAATCCATTTCAATCATGGGTACAAGGTATGAAAAATCCTTATTGGATATTTGCTCAATTTTATCAATATCCTCCATCTTTTCAAAATCAACAAGCTCCACAACTTCCAAATTAGAATCCACAACTTTCATTGCCATTTCCACAACAACAACAACCTTCTCAACAAAATCCAAATTCTCAACTGTTGCTTCCATTCCAACAAAAGACAAATCAACTACTTTCCCAGCCATTTCCAAATCCCAATAATAAAAATCCTCAAAATGCTTACATGGTAGAAGGACAACAATTTTCCACCTATATGATTGTTCCTCTCAATGATGTACAACTCAGATCTGGTAGAGTTTTAGAAAAGCCCTCTATAGATACTCAAAATAAAAGTATTTCTAAGGAAGATTCTCTTGAAGCCAATAAAGGTTCTGAAACATCTCTTCAAAACCCAAACACTCAAAAAGAAAAAGAAAAAGAGTCAACCCCCACAACTCCTATAGTTGAGCAACCTGCATCTTCATCCACACCTCCTTTTCCTGAAAGATTACAAATTGACAAAGGAGTGGAAAAACAAATCTTGTTGCCTGACTATGTTTTCCTAAATGAATTAAAGAATGTCTGTATCAAGATTCCCTTGCTACAAGCCATTAGAGAGATTCCTATTCTAGCAAAAACAATAAAGAAGTTGAGTCTCAAAAGACCAAGAAGGAAACCAAGAGATACAAGAAGAATCCACCTGGTAGGAAAAATTGCAGATATCATGATGGGAAAAATTACCATGCAGAAGTATGTAGATCCTAGTAGTCCAATTGTCAAAACACATATCAATGGGGTAGAAATTCCAAATACTTTGATTGACTTAGGGGCTGCTATCAACATTATGAGTAGACAGACTATGGAACAGCTAAAACTTCCTAATCTTCTTTTTACACCTACTCTACTGCAACTTGCAGATCGATCAATTATCAAACCAGATGGTGTATTAGAAGATATTTGGTCTCCTTAGATTCTTTGGAATATCTAGTAGAATTCATGATTTTAACTCCCAATAGTAATTTAGGAGGGCACCCACTCATCTTAAGAAGACCTTGGCTAGCCACAGTTGATGCTTTCATCAGTTGTAGATCTGGGGATATGTACATTTCTAATGGTAATTCGACAAAGAAATTCAATTTGTATCCTCCAGCAAAATCAATTACAGAAGTAGGAGATAATGAATGGGTCGATGATGAGGACACTATACAACCTGTCTTTACCATTTCTAAAATCAGTGAAAATAGTCAAATTCTGAACACATTAGAAAATTTTGAAACATCTTCAGAATATGACCACACACAATTTCAGTTAGATTCTGACATTGAGTGTCTATCATCTAGACAAATGTCTCTTTACTCTATGGAAGAGTTTGGTAGTTCCACCATTGAAATTTTTCTAGGTAAAACATTGAATATCAACAAAAACTTAGAAAAATCACAACAGGGAGAGCTAACCAAAATCTTGCAAAAACATTCTACTGCATTTGCATGGGAGTATACTAATATGAAAGGTATTGACCCTAAGACTTGCATTCATCACATCTACATCGAGGAAAACAATAGACCAATCAGACAACCTCAGAGAAGGATGAATCCAAACCTTAGGGAGATAGTGAAAGAAGAGCTCCAAAAACTACTCAAGCTAAACTTCATTTATCCAATTTCAGATAGCCGATGGTTTTCTCCTTTGGTTATAATACCTAAAAATAATGGTAAATGGAGAGTATGCATTGATTACAAGGAATTGAATAAAGCAACTTTGAAGGATCACTTTCCTTTGCCCTTTATCAATCAGGTATTAGATACTCTAGCAGGCAAAAAGTACTTTTCATTCTTGGATGGTTTTAGTGGCTATAATCAAATTCAGGTAGCACCCGAAGATCAAGATAATACCACATTTACCTATCCATGGGGAACTTTTTCTTACCGAGTGCTTCCTTTTGGATTATGTAATGCACCCGCAACATTCCAAAGAGCAGTACTAGGAATATTTTCTGATCTAATCCATGATTGTTTAGAGGTTTATATGGATGATTTTACAATTTATGGTAATTCATTTTAAGAGGCATTAGAGAATTTGGAAAAAGTCCTTATAAGATGTAAAGTAACAAACCTTTCATTGAGTCATGAAAAATGCTTTATGATGTTTACTGAAGGTATTGTTTTGGGACAGCACATTTCAGGGGATGGGATTAAAGTTGATAGATCAAAAGTTGAAGTCATCTCCAAGTTGCCTATTCCAAATTGTCAAAAATACGTTAGAAGTTTTCTGGGATTTACTGGGTACTATAGAAGATTTATAGAGAACTTCACCAAAATAGCATCTCCACTCTTCAAAATTCTTACAAAAGACTGTGAATTCAAATTGGATACTGATTGTCAATCAACATTTGAAACATTGAAAACAAGAATATCTGAAGCACCCATCTTGAGAGGGCCAAATTGGAAACTTCCTTTCCACATTTCTACAGATGCTTCAAATACAGCTCTAGTAGCTGTGTTGGGTCAAAAGGATTTAGTTCCTTATGCCATTTACTATACCAGTAAAAATTTGACTCCCACTGAGTTGAACTATACTATGACTGAAAAAAAGTTCTTATCTGTTGTTCATGCAATCAATAAGTTTAGACATTATATAACAGGCTATGAAACTTTTGCCCATACTGATCATTCTGCGATTAGATATCTAATGAACAAACTTGTTACTAATGGCAGAGTTACAAGATGGCTCTTACTTTTATAGGAATTCAATATTACTGTGTTGGATAGACCAGGGAAACAAAATACAGTAGCTGATTTCTTGTCTAGGATCCAAAATACTAAAGAAGATTCTCCTGTAGAGGATAAGTTTCCAGATGAATATTTATTTGCATTAACGACTAAGACTCCTTGGTATGCAGATATTGCTAACTATTTGGTTACAGGGAAACTACCTCCACATCTATTTCCTAGTGAAAGAAGAAAGATTATTCAGGAGAGTTCAAAATATTCATGGATTTCTAACGAATTGTTTAAAACAGGGCCAGATTTTGTGATCAGAAGATGTGTTAGGGAAGATGAAATGTCTGACATCCTCAAGGCATGTCATGATGAACCATGCGATGGACACTTTGCTGACAAAAGGACAGCCTATAAAATCCTTTCTTTAGGATATCATTGGCCTCCCCTCTTCAAAGATACAAAAGAATATGTCAAAAGGTGTGACAACTACCAAAGAGTAGGGAAACCGACTCTTTCAAATGAAATGCCATTACAACCACAAGTACTCATCGAACCCTTTGAAAAATGGGCTTTAGATTTCATTAGACCTATTAATCCACCATCTAAACAAAAGAAGTATATATTGGTATGTACTGATTATGTCACTAAATGGGTAGAAGCCAAAGCATTACTTTCTGCTACTAAAAATTCAGTTGTTAGTTTTCTTTATGAGGGTATTTTTACTCGCTTTGGTGTCCCAAGAGAAATTGTGACAGATGAGGGAAGTAAATTCACATCCAACATGGTGGAG
Organism: Pinus tabuliformis; assembly: GCA_031772625.1. Classification (NCBI taxonomy): domain Eukaryota; kingdom Viridiplantae; phylum Streptophyta; class Pinopsida; order Pinales; family Pinaceae; genus Pinus; species Pinus tabuliformis. Next base: position 243,678,931 of record CM062815.1, read on the forward strand.
AAGCTGATGGAAGAATACAGAATCAAGCACAAAAAATCTACTCCTTACCATCTGCAAGAAAATGGCCAAGTGGAGTCTACAAACAAAGTTATTGAAAGCATCATCACCAAAATTGTTCATCTACACAGAAGAGATTGGGCAGAAAGGCTTCCTGAAGCCTTATGGGCCTACAGAACTACATGGAGGAATACAACAGGACATTCTCCCTATGAACTTGTTTATGGGAAAGAAGTCCTGCTCCCCATTGAGTTTCAAGTCAAAACTTTCAAGATGGCAGTTCATTTGGGGATGGATCTATCAGAAGCCCAAAATCATTGAATGGAGCAGTTGAATGAGCTGGATGAGATCAGACAAGAAGCCATCCTAAGAACTGATCTAGTTCAGTATCAAAGAGCTAAGTGGCATGAAAATTACATCAAAGAGAAAAAGTTTCAAGAGGGAGATTGGGCATTACTATTTGATTTCAAGTTTAAAGACTTCAAAGGTAAATTTCAAACTCATTGGCTTGGGCCATATGAGATTGACAAAGTCTTTAGCAATGGAGCAGTAAGAATCAAGACCATTGATGAATTTCAAACTCCTCTTATTGTGAATGGCCACAGATTAAAGATCTATCATAAGCCACTCTCAAAAGAGGAATTTGTCAAAATGTTTCAAGATAATTCTGCAATAAGGCTAGTGAAGAAGAATCCTTCTTCTCCATCAGCCTAGCCTTTGTTCCTTTCTGTCAAAAAAAGATAATAATAATAATTGTATAAGCCTGAAAACCAATCACTGATTGGCAGTCTTATACAGAAAATATAGAGTGAAAATCAAGAACACCTGACACCCTATATTTTCCAAAAAAAAAAATCTCTCTTTCTTTCCCATTTTCACTTCACTTCACTTCATTTTCATTCCACTCCATTTCATTTTCATTTCACTCCACTCCATTTCATCCCACTCCATTTCATCCATTTCATTTCATTTCATCAATAAAAGTCTCTTTCATGACCATTTTCATTCAGTTAGTTATTATCTATCCATCTTTATTCAGCCAAGTGGTTGTGTCAGTTTCCGCAGCTGGAATCAGTTTCCGCAGCCAGAATCAGTTTCCACAGCCACCACTCTGTTTTTCAAATTGACAGTCAAGATGTTAGTTCAATAATCATGAAATCAAATGCAAGTATGACCGAGAATATATTATGAAGACATGGAGCATCTAAAGGCATCAATAAGGAGCAGTTGATCAAGGGTTAATGAACAACAAATGGCAAAGATTCCAAGGTACGGGTAAAAATTTCTTTCAAATAGAAATCAAAGCACATTTTTGCATAGTTATTAAACCATAGCTCCACTATATTCAATGATTGCCATGATAGCTCCATAACCATTCCACGACATTCCTCCATGAACCATGCATTTATTTTCCAAACGGTCCCATGATTAATTCTCGGGTTTAACTCGTATTTGACTGCACTTTCACACTCCACCTGTAGTCATGGGACGTGAACGATTCAATTACGGCTCCTCCACCGCATAATTTCCACAGCCATTTCATAAACGTGTTAACATCTCCTCCACAGTTGTTTAGTTTAAAAATTATGCCGGGTTCACTTCACTCCCCTGCCATTTTATTGAAGCCACGGCTACATTACCACCTCATTCACATACGTCTCCACTCCATTTCGTGAACTCACCTCAACTGTTTGTCCTCTGTTTTCTACTTACAGTCCCTGAACACTCCCGCTACCTGTTCTCTAGTTTCCATTTTCAGCCACTGTTTTCTTCTCCATAAACCTCGTAACCTAGCCGTCTTACCTCTACTAAACCCCTCACACGCAGACGAATTTCAAACAAAAGAAAGGATGGGTCGGTTATTGAGGGAAGAACCAGAAGGGCCCAAGTTTTTAGAAGGATACCCTCAAGTGAAAGACTTACTGAAGAAGGAAAAATGGCTACGTTTCATTCAAAAATTTAAGGGCCGCAATAAGGAGATTACAAAAGCTTTTGCAAGGTATTTTAACGGCCAGGTGGTGGAAATTGGGGACCTTAAGTTTACAGTCACCGAGGCATCCATAGCAGCTGTTATAGAACTGCCCCAGGAAGGTGAACGTTGGTTCAAGAACAAGAGTTTGGACGAGCAGGCTTGGAGAGTCATATTACGCAACCCAGGTGTGGACGTAACTGTATTCACAAGAGGAATTCCTATTCATGCTTTAAAAGAGGAGTGGGCCAGCTTACTGTTAATCATTCAAAAGTTCATTACTTGTGAATGTCGTTTTGGGGCAATGTACATGTATCATACTCGGTTATTGATGAACTTTTTAGAGAACCAAACCCTCAATTTGCCCTACTTTTTATTGTTGACCTTGAAAAAGATGTGCACAACAGTCCAAAAGAACATAGAAGACATAGAACCTCATTTGTATCATCATGGGCTTGTGAGGATTCTAATTGAGGACCAATTGAATAAAAATAGGGATACCTGGGAACGGTTTTTGGTGAGAAACTACTTTCAAGAGCCATCTGAGGCACCTGAAAGTAGTACACCAAGAAGGAGTAGGAGAAAAGAGAAAAGTGCAATAATTCAAGACCCTCCTATTAGCAAAACCAAAGAATTAGATCAAAAAGAGAGAGAGAGAGAGGAAAGAACCAAGGATAGAAAACAAAGAAAAATGAAAGGGAAAAGAAGCATAGAGGATGTCTACCAATCACTAGAACCTTCTGTATAAGAAGACTATCAAGTGTTGTTTGAAAGACTAGTGCATCTTCGAAAACAAGCGGCTACAGCCAAAAAGAAAGAAAAAGGAAAACAGAGTATGGAAGAAGAGAGTACTAGCCCACAACATTTAAGAAGAAGCAACAGGCTTAAAGGAAAGTGGAGGAAAGCATAAATAAAAGGACCCCGCTTTATTGACTTGGGTGGGGAAACACCGGAGAAACCTCCAGCTGGCCGTAGCCCACCTCATCTTCAGCCAAATATTGAAACCAATCCTCCAGATGTTGATACGAGTCCTTCTCGGCCAGAGTTAGAAATCAGTCCTCCTCAACAAGACTTTGGTGTCAGCCCAAGGAAAACACCCGAAATAGACCCAAATCAGCAAGAGGTGTATGATTATCTAGAATCCTTAGAGAAGACAGTTGCAAACCCGAGCACGTCATCCACTCTGCCTCACACAACACAATTCCAATCATTGAAACAAGAAGTGTTTGAATTGGAGGTATTAAACAGACACATTAAACAAGAAAATGAAGCATTAAAGGAGAAAACAAGATTGGACAAGATCATTCATGACAACACTATGTTACATTTGGGATTGTGGCAGAAAAAGAACAGGAAACTAAAGAAAAAGTGTTGGAAGTTGAGTAGGGAATTGATCAGTCTCAAATTCAGATGTTTGATGAGGAAACCCAGGATGGTAGTAGTACCAAGGAAGAGGAGAAGAGGACTGGATGTACTGGCAGAAGCTTCAGATCACATGGACTAAAAGGAGGATGATCAAAATTTTGGTTGCATGAGGACATGCAACACCTTCACAGTGGGAGTATGTTGAGCCCCAAACTTGCATCTTCCCTATACACCTTTCTATCCTTTTTCCATTTACCTGGACCTCCTAAGCTGCCAAATCATTGCATATTAGTTTAAAAAGAGCATATAAAGTGGTTTACTAACTATGTTTTGTGTTTGTTGTTTGAATTAGATTTTTTCTCATTCAGCTGCGGAATCTTATCACTTTCCGCAGCCAGTTCAACTTTCCGTAGCCTTTTTGTTAAACACTATGTTACAGGTGTCTTCAGGCAAATTCAGCCACATGGGCAAGTTGCAAATGACGTGGACATAGACCGTTTCCTATTGGTTTAGTCGAATCCATCAAAGAAGGTCGTGGTCGAAGATAGTCAAGCGGTGGTCAACCTAAGAGTCCTACGGTGACAGAACTCTGTTTTTCACCACGTGAAGACTTGAGTGGTCGTTCATAAATCTCAAGAGGCGTGTTAACACCTGTGGACTGCTCCATGAACCGAATCCAATAGCCGCCCTCCTTAGATTTAATCTTCACGGCTACCATAATGCTAGATTCCTGGACGTGGTTGTTCACGTGTCTTTTATCAGCGCAGATTTTAGGAAAGTAGTTATTTCATCCTCTGTTATAAATAAAGCGTTCTCATACGCATAGTAGCTAGCTTTTGTAATGTAATTTTGTCTGTTAACGAGCCCATTGTGTCGTGACTTTATTTCTGTGTTATGACTACATTTTAATACATGAGAAGACTCTGTTTATAAGCTCAATTTGTGGTTGATTTTTTATTTCCCGAGGTTGTGTAGAGGGCCCCTATACACACCGAGGTTTTGTTAATTGCTATATAGTTTCATGCTTTATTTCTTTATGTTCCTTATGCCATAATTATTTACTTGTATATATTGCACTGCTTATGGTATTCACGTTGATTGTTGTCCATAGTTTTTATGCTTTCTAATGTTGTTAATTGATCAGTGTCTTTGTTTCAAATTACAATAGGCAACCTGGGCATTTGCACATAGTTTTATAATGACTAATGACATGGAATTATTCGTGTCCTTCTGCTGATTTATTTTTCTTAGTTCTAGTTCCAACACTATTTTATTTATTTCAGTTTTGCTCATTTACTTTTTTGCAAGATAGATATTAAATTACTCATGTCATTTTCAGTTACCTCCGAAATCCATAGAGAGACTAATGGTGAGGGATTGAAGTATGAGTGTGTAGTTTGATATTAGTTTATTTTTCTGCAAGTTAGTTATTGAATTGCTCATGTCATTTTCAGTTACCTCCGAAAGCCAAAGCAAGACGAATAGTGAGGGATTGAAGTATGAGTGTGTAGTTTAATATTAGTTTTATTTTCTGCAAATTAGATATCAGATTACTCAAGTTGTTTATGATTACCTCCGAAAGCCAGAGCGAGACGAATGGTGAGGGGTCAAAATATGAGTTGATGTAATTTGATTTTAGTTTACTTTGCTTGCAATTTTTTGAATTTCTTTGAGTTCAGTTTCTTTTATATTTATACAACAGCAAGGATACTAGGTTTCATGGTCAATAACTCACTGTTTGTTCAAGTAGAATAGTAGCACATTTTCATTCTCTTCTAGGAATTAATTTCATCATTGCATGTTTTTAAGACCTTTTTGAAAATTTTGAAGTTTGGAAATCATTTTAAAGGACACCATTTCCTTGAACACTTATATCCATACTTGTCCTTTAGGATTGCCATCTCACATTAGGGAATCAACAAAGATAAACCCAAAAACAAACTAAAAATCAAAAACGACAAAAATTAAGAAATCGGTTATCTTGCATATATAGTGCGCCTCACTTCAGCAGTTTACGACTCCCAGATTGACAATTAATATAGCAATTTAGGACACTCTAAATTGACCAAACAATCCTCTCTAGGTTTCTTTAGTGCATTAGTAAAAGATTTAGTATGCCTCCCTATTTGACCGAGGTTATTTTTGTGATATCTATCATGGAGGATCCTATCTAGGTTTCTTGTGTATGATTGAATCTTCCTCTTTCCCCAAGCATCCACCATATCTATGTGGCCCTTGGAAGCATCCCTTCCTTATTCCTACCTGCAATAGAATTATGTTATTTATTGCCAACAAACAGGACATTGCTACTTCTAGACATAGTTTTTGGAACTATACCTTCTTCTTGGGGTTGGGGAGGAGTTTTGGGAGTTATACCTTCTCCTTGGGGTTGTGGAGGAGCTTTGGAGCTATACCTTCTACTTGGGCTTGTCATTCGACATGACCCAATCTTAATTGGAGTGTTGGGTCTCCTTCCTTTGTTGGGGGTATTTCCTTGTTTCTTTTGCGTTCCAACCATTTATGTATTATCCACTTTTTAAAAATCATTTTTCCCTCTCCAAGTTCAACGACGTTCATGATTTCGATTTCAAAGATATCAAGCATTGCTCCAACACTTTTCATTTTAGGTTGTTAACCTAAAAGGTTAATCCTTCCCCTTTCAGAATTTGCGAGTAGTCTTTTTGTTTCAGAATCCAATCCCTCACACTTACAAACTGCTAGAATAAATAAGCCAAATTACAAGGGCCTATTTTTAATAAAAAAAATAAAAATGTCTTTTGCAATAACAAAATAACAAATTAAAAATAGTTCTCAAACTATCAATAGAATCAAATCTGAAATCGGTTGCAAAGTCTTGAATGGTTGGAAGGTTGCTGGAAATTGTTGGCTGGAAATAGTTGCAAAGGACCTCAAAGCTACCACTTGTCTTTAATGTTGCCAACTATGTCTTGGAAATATGGAATTGTTGATTTAGTGCCAAGTAAATTGGGATGTGATTGTCACATTAGTCCACAAAATTTGGAGTAAATTTTTACCTATTTATTTCTCCTGAAATGCTCTGTCATCGATGGATTTTGATGATTAAACAATTGCTTGAAAATATGGGAATGATCTAGTTGTTAACCTAATGCCTAGAAACATTTATCACATCAATTTCTGGACTTGTCACCTAAATTTTTGCCACAACTCTTGCTTCATATATGATCCAAAAATTATACTGCAACAATCTTTATTTGTTCGATAAAATTAATCTTACTATACTAGCTCCCAGAGGTTATGTAATAGCAAAATAATTTGCTATTTGTTGACAAATATCCTCAGTTTGGAACTCTCTACCTGTTGATATTCTTCCTTATATTCTTTGTTGACCATTCATATCATCACTGTGACCAAGGTCTATTTGAACAAAAGTGATCACTACTTGCTCAACAATTCCAAATTCTACAGCGTTGCCATATAAACATTTTGATCTTTACACAACAAGTTATCTTGTGATCATACTTTTCCCTCATCCTACTAGTTCTCCACTCTGTATCAGCAAGCCTCAAGATGTCCTCTAGCTGGCTCATATGTATACCCAAACAATGAAGAAGGTAGAATACCGTGGATGAACAAGGTCATAGTGAAGGGAAACAACAATTTGGGCATGGCAAACACTAAAATCCAGCATTATTGTGAATGTCTTCTTCTCATCTATCCACAAGAGAATATTTGCAAATTTTTTTATTTTTTTTACAATCATTTTGTAAGCCTTGGATGGCTGGTTAAAGTTCTAAATATTTATAATAGGCACTTCACATGAAATCATAGATGGAATTTTTGGTTTTTGCAATCCTCTTCCTGCAATATGTTACGGCTTGCCTCCCTAAACCTGAATAAATCCACAAACAAATGCAAAACCAGACACCAACCCTTCGTATCTTAAGATATAACTTAACACTTGGAGTTTCCTAAAATTCTTTCTGGACTCCATGGCTCTTATACCCTACATCATTTTTCTTATATCCAAAAAAACAAGACCCTTACAACAATCTAATATATTTTTAACATGAAATCCAGGGTTTTGAAATAAATAGATGCAGAATAGAGGAGGACAACTCTGCATGTGCCTCCTCCATCTTAGATTCTTTCATTTACCTCACATTCAATAACCCAACAATAGTTCATTTGTGTGAACTGGACGTTATCTACTTGATCTGGAAGTGTTGAATGTTTGAATACCTGGAGGATCATCCTTTGGTGGTCATGTTGATTAAAACTGAACAATGACGCGGTATTGAAAATAGAAAAAATGCAGTCTATACATTTTCCTTAGCAATTTTCAAACTGTGTGTGCCTTTCCTTTGACACGAATTGGGTGTCCTTGAAAATTTTTAGACATCTAGAGTCATACACTTTGAATGGTCGTCCTGGTTTGGCGCTAGAACATATACAACTAGAGTCATACACTTTTTGTTTGACAACAAAATACCATTGCTGGGACATAGAGAACCAAAACAGGGTCTCTCAAGTGAGAGTGGAAAAAGTAGACTAAAACTGAGCAAAAAGAAGTTAAGTTGACAACGTGAATTAATTTTTAATACAAACTTGTAATTTAGGAAATTGCCATTGTAATTGGTTTGAATCCACGATCAATCCATCAATGGCATCTCTGTGTTCATATATATTTCTAGAACAGAAGGATGGAATACTAATATCGATCTTTGAATTGAATGGCACTTGCAAACAAATAAGAACAAGGTTGTGGCTTACCTGGAATGCCAAACCCCTTCAAATTCTAATTCACAAATCACCAAGAAATGCAAGATTCCACACAAAATGTATACCCTGGCGCTGGTTGCAATGAGTCGCCAAGAAATGGAGGATTCCGCACAAAATGTACACCCTGGTCCCTATGAGTCTTATTTATCTCTAGCCTGCTCTATGTTTAAGGCACTTCACCTACTATTGGTCAAGGTCTGAGGTCTTTTTTGGCCTCCTCTAAGGGTTCGGCCCCCCCACAAACTCTTGTGCAAGTCCTAAGGCCTTTTGCTTCCTACAGTGGGCAGCTATGAGGCTGTTAGGCCACTTTCTAGGGCTTTGGCCCGCCCCTTTTGACTGAGAACAAAATACACCTTAGGCAGAATTTCAGTGGGATTTTTTGACTATAAACAAATCCTTCTAGAACTGAGAAAATAAACAGAACGTTGGCCTTGATTTTGGACAGACTTCGGCCTCTTCACATCCACAGAACAGACTTCCTTTTATCCTCTTCAAGCTCGGCTTCTCCTTGAGATTTTGTTACTTCTTCCTTAGGCTAATGTTCTTCACCAGAATGGATTGCTATATCTTAGCTCTATTCAGACTTCATGGATTCCCTCTAACTAGCCATCAGCCCCGCTGGAAAGAGTCAGATTTGTGAACTGAGAAATATGAGGATTGAAACTAGCAAATTCGCTAGAAAGAATTGGATTTGTGAACTGAGAAATCCAAGGACCGAAACTAGAAAATGTATACACCATGAAAATCGATTTGAAAAAAAAAATATACACCATGAAAATTGATTTGAAAACAGGGAGTCGTTCACCATTGCCCTCCATTTGAAAACCAAAAAATCATGGTGATTGGGAACAAATCGAACCTCCCAAACCAGGAAAAATAAAAAACGAGGCAATTACAAATGAATTTAACACTGTAAATCAGAAAATCCAGTGATTTTAAGCGAATAAAATCTTCCGAACTTGGTGAAAATCTAAAAATCCGACGATTTTAAGGGAATTCAATCTCCCAAACCAAGTGAATCGGGCCAAATGAGGGTTCGCAGGGTTTATCCACCCTTTTTTATTTTGGGCTAAAATCAAAAAAATAATTATTTTATAAATAAAACTTGGGCTAACTATATGAAAATGGTGTTTTATAAAAAATTTGCCCCTCTAAAATGCAAAATCCCTTAAATTTCTCGCTTGGGATAAAATTCGCCCCTAAAATTTACCATGATAACAGTGCATCCTAAGGTGAAAATTTGGGGCTTGCTTCCCTTCCAAGAGTGTCTGGTGTGTGTTGTTGAATTCTATATCACTTTGGTAAATATGTGGCCACCCTGAAGTCTCGTGCCCACAGGAGTCGAGCACAGTGATCAATGCCATGACTAGTGGTCAACTAAGACAAGCAGTGACATTATTGGTGCTACCCTTCTTATACTTAATGTTCAAATGGAATTGTTCCGGGTAGGTGGACCATTTTTTATGGCGACCATTCTGCAACTTCCCTTGTGTCTGTATGAACTGCAGGGTTCGGTGGTCTGTGTGGATGACCGTTTCCTTCCCCATAATGTAATGCTTCCATTGACGGAAAGCCTGCACAATGGAATACATTTCTTTGTCATAAGTGGGATACTTTCAAACTATTTCTAAAAGTGTCTCATTGTGGTAAGCCACTTGATGCCCCTTCTGAGTAAGAACCACACCATTAGCATAGTCAGAGGTGCCTATCTCAATCTCAAATGCTTGTTGCAGGTTAGGTAATGTGAGTAATGGTGTAGAGAAGAGAAGATGATTCAACTCGGAAAATGCCTATTGTTGGATTTCGTACCAAAAAAACATTTCTTTCACTATGCCCTTGGTGACTTGACTTAAAGGCCAAGTGATATGAGAGAACCCCACCATGAACCTACAATAGAAATTGGCAAGACCCAAAAATTTTCAGACCTCTATTAGAGTGGTTGGGACTGGCCAATCTCGAATGACTTATATCTTGGCTAGGTCCACATGCACACCCTTCTCATCAATGATGTACCCCAAATATTAAACGTAGGTCAGGCCAAAAGTGCATTTATCCAAGTTAGCACACAGTTTGTGTTTTCGCATGGTTTGAAGGACTTGTCAAATATGGTGGAGGTTCTCTTCCCAACTCTGCCTGAAGATCAATATTTCATCCAAATACACCACCACGAATGCATTGGTGAAGGGTCGCAAGAATTTTTCCATCAATATCATGAAGTTTGTAGGGGCATTCATCAATCTTAATGGCATGACCAACCAATCGAAAATTCCCTCCATGGATTTGAAGCCAGTCTTTCACACATTAGAGGGTTTGATAGGCACCTAGAGATAACCTGACTTCAAGTCAATCTTAATAAAATATTTGGCCCTATTGAGCTGGTCCAGAAGGTCATCAATCTACAGAATTGGGTACCTATTCCAGACAGTGATTTTGTTCAGCACCCGATAGTCAATACAGAGTCTCCAAGTCCCATCCTTCTTTTGTACCAATACAATCGGGCTCCCACAGGGTGATGAGCTTGGCTTGATGTGCCCCTTCTACAATAGTTCTTGAATCTACCTCTCAATCTCATCATTTTCCATAACATAGCATCGATAGATCATTCCATTGGTCAGCAGTGCACCCAGGGTTAGATTGATGGAGTGCTTGACCTAACAGTGTAGAGGTACCCCTATAGGTGAGGCGAAAATGTCCCTGTACTCCTTCATGACCTTGTCCATATGTTGTGTGGAGGGGCCCTGCTTGGAAGCCGTGGCCACAACCTTCTTCTTTCCATAAGGGAGAATCATAAGGAAAACAAATTTCCTGGTCTAGGAAATGATCTTACTGCATTACTTTGTAGTGATCAAAGAGATGGTGGTAGGAGGGGCTACCTTCAATATCATGTACAACTTATTCGCCAAAGCAATAATCACAAAGCGAGCTCTAGACTCATATACATCATATCTCTTCCAGAAGTATGGTTTTCCTAATATCACATCACAAACTTCAATAGGAGCAACATCACACAGTACCTCATTCGTGAAGGGCTTGATGTTGTAGGGAAGGCAACACTGTTGGCTTACATGGAGATATCGTCCTTGGGGAAGCCACCCGATGATGTATTGTTGTGAATGTGTTGTAGTCTTTAGGCCCATCCACTTCACGACCTCTGCTACAATGAGGTTATTTTGGCTCCCATTGTTGATAATGAACTATAGCAGAGAACCCTTCACCCACATATTTGAATGGAAGAGGTGTTTCCCCTCCTTTGGATCTTCAGGATCAATATTTTGGATTTTGGTGGTCGCCATGGTGGCACTGGGCTCTGCATCAATGATATACTTCCATTTTTCATTCCCCTTATCAGGTTTTGACTTAGAGTCAAAACATGCATCTGATTTGGAGTCCTTCTGCTCATCCGCCAGTGACTGCTTAGCTCGACACTCACATGTGTTGTGAGTGGAGATCTTATGTAACTCACACCATTTTCCTATGTCCTTCTTTGTCTTTGTGGTGTTGTTATGTGCTTGCAGCTTCAGCGGGTTGTCCTGGTTATATCTTCCTTAGCTTTGTCCTTTACTCTGTGGTTTGGGGGTGCCTTTTCCTTACTTTGGATTCACAGATCCAAAGTCTCGCTTCTTTTGTTTAAACTTTTGTTCAATCTTCACAGTGTATCGGTATGTCGTGCTAAGAGAGGAAATGTCCAAGAACTCCATCTCATCCTGGATTTACTTGTGTAGACAGTTGCGATACTTGAGTACCAAATGACACCTAGAATCCTTGATACTTAGCTTCGTGAGAAGGGTATGGAAAACATTTGTGAACTCTTGCACATCTTGGTCCCTTCCCTGTCGTAGTTTGGCCCACTTTATGTATTTATCTTCATATCTCTCGACGGGGTAATATTGTTCCTTGATGGAATATTGGAAAGAATCCCAAGTGGGTGCGGCTGAAAATAGCAAGGGTTCACTCTCATCCTTTTGTTTGCAATAGGTTTCCCACTAGTCCTTGACGTGTGGGACGACTTTGAGAAGTGCAAAAGTAATCTTTTCCCGATTGGAAAAGTCATGAACTGAAAAAATATACTTCCAACATATTTAACCATTTATCTACGTTGTATGCATCTATCTAACCCTCAAATATGGAAATATCGAAGTTAACTTGTACCTTAAAAGGAGTGGTGCCTCGAGAGTGGTCGTTGGATGAAGATGTATCACATGTGCGTAATTGTCGAATGATCTGGGAAAAGTTATCCATCATCGTGTTCCTCTGTCGCTTGAGACCTTCCTCGAGCAACATTTTGAAGGGATCTCTTGCCCCCTCATCTTTCTTTTCTTCCACCATGGGATGTCGTTGGGGTCTGCAAGGCTAATCTTGCAACGGTTCAACTAGATCGAGCCCTAATTCCTTATACCCTGACCTTGTTGGGGACATGCGAAGAAAAATAGAGAAAGAGCATATCCCTCTGATACCAGTGATCTAAACTTAAATAGGAACGCAACAAATTATAGAAATAATCTTAAATATAGAGATGCAACAGAAAAACACTTCATTTCAGAAAAATATTGAAATATTCTTACAAACAGAATGGAAATAAACTACCTCGGACGATGGTAGCTTATCTCTGAGAAGAGAAGTGGTAGCTATATGATCAGGTGCTCATGTCCTAAGTGTCGTAAAATGCTCAAAATTTAAAGTGCTTAGAACTGGTTCAAAGTTCAATGACTATAAATTGCTCGTCTTCCCGATTCTGGCGCCGCAAACGGTTTGAAAAACGGTCGTCGTATGAGGAAGTTATGGCAAAAAGAAGAATTTGTCCATAACATTAGAAATTTTAATTTTTCAAAAAAAAATTAAAAAAGGAATATTCTGCCTGGCACGAAATTCGAGGCAACCACCAAACATTAAATGTAACTGCAGTTAAGTTGGAGGAATTTTGGCAGGAGCGCTAAATTTTGCGGACCCGCCATAATTGGCGGAGCTATCTGGAGTTAACTAAAGTTAGCTGGAGTTTTTCTAGGGGCAAACTGGAGAAACTTTAAATGGCCATAACTTTGGCTAGGAAAGTCAGTTTTGGACGATTTTTTTTTTTTATTTTGGGTATTTTCGATCTTTTGAAGCCATTGGTGCAGGTCTTATAGCCATTTGAGGTTATTTGCAGAGGTTTTAGAGCCGTGAAAGTTCTAGGAGCCACTAGGGCCCAGTTTTGTGAAGACTGTATAGGGTTGCAGGTATCCATTGGAGGTGATCCAATAGTCAATCCTGAAGGATTCAAGTGTTATGAATCCATTTTTACCATCTATTTCTCCTGTAGATGCTTCTATTCAACTGTATTTTCAATTTTATCATTTAATAAAAACAAGGACAAGCCCGGTTGGGAGCTTTGGACCCAGCAGACGTAGCCCTGGAGGGGGTGAACTGCTTTATCAACTTCTTTTGCATTTGTGGTTGATTTATTTTGCAGAAAAAATTCATTTTAATGTGTTAAACAGTAAAAGGAAATAACTCTGATATGCTTAAATGGGTCATGAACAGTTGAAATTTTCATGTGTTTTCTTTCTGCAAGACATGGAAATCTTTTAAACATGTTTAATTTTGAATTGAATACCTTGCAAACAAATTTCAAGTAGTTTCAAATTCATATCAAGTTGGTATCAGAGCTCAGGGTTTTGTGCAAAGATCTTCTAACTGTCTTGCAAAGTATTGATGCTTACCAGGTTGAAACTTAAAAGAGGGGAAGGACAGTTGACTAGAGAACGAGAGAATCCTTAGTCAAGGAAGGCGAGAGAGCCATCACCTCCACCTTCAATTTCACCCTCAAGAGTCTTTGCAGAAGCTTCAAGGATGTTTAAACATGAAGGAGAAATTCCTATAGAGACAGATCCAAGAGAAGAAGAAAGAGTCTTCAGAAAGGCTTTCTTGGACCTCACTGAAATGGTGATAGTGTACCAAGAAAGAAATGAGAAATTGGCTGGAGAAAGGTCCAAACATCCACATGAAGGAGAGGGCTCTTCAGGAGGTAAGAAGGATGATGATCATTCCAAGAAAGGACATGGAGGAAATGGTGATCCACCACCCCCATCTTCACCTTCTTCCTCTTCATCTTCGTCTTCTTCTGTTCATAAGCATAGATCCTCTGGAAAAAGTCCTTTTTTGAAGCTTGATGTAAAATTAGAATTACCTATGTTTAATGGTGAAGTGAATGCAGAAAAGCTTGACAACTGGATTAGGCAGTTGGAAGTTTACTTGAGGATCCAAAATATGCATGATGATGCCACAAAGATTCAGTTGGCTTCTTTGAGAATGGATGGAGCAGCATTGGTCTGGTGGGAGGCCAAGACTAAAGAGGAGATCAAGAAATTTGGTAAGGTTACCTTAACATGGCCTGAATTTCTGTTAGCCATTAGAAAACAGTTTTATCCTCTTGCTCACATGCAGAAGGCCATTATGAATTGGAAAAATTTCAGACAACTTAAGGGTCAGAGTGTCCAAGACTACACCCAAGAATTCAGGAGAAGAGCTCTCTTGTTAGGGGTAGATTTGCAGACCCAGGAAAGCTTGTTGAAATACATTGGTGGCTTTCATAGCTACCTTAGACACACCATCTTGATGTTTAACCATACTAGCCTGGACGAGGTTTGTGTCCAAGCTACCCATTTAGAGGCAAGGGGAAAAAACACATTTGAAGAGGGTAGAAACAAGCCCCCCAAGGGGAAAAACAAAGAGAAAACCTCCAAGGGAAAGAGAAAAAAGAATGCATCTGTCAAACAGGAGAGTGAGAAAGTGATCTGTAGACATTGTTCTAAACCAGGCCATGAGGAGAAAAACTGTTGGAAATTATATCCTAGAAAAAGACCTCAATTTAACAAATCCAAAGGGAAATAGAAAACTGCTGCTACTACGTCTACACCACAATATTTAGGGGAAGATTCAGGTGATGAAACCAAAATTGCAGCCATGGGTTTGAAAAACTTGAAGGGAAAAGAAATTGAAACTCAAGCTAGCACTAGTACCTCAAACTGCCATGTACAAGCTCCTAAGGAGGAAGAAATAGTTGAACTGTTTCATGTGAGGGTGATTTCAAAACATACTAAAATTGACACACTTTTTGATAGTGGGCCACAAGCAAACCTTATATCATAGGACTTGGTCAAGCAGCTTAAACTTGATACCGTTCCACATCCGAAGCCATATCCACTTGGATGGATTTGCGAGGATGCAAATTTACAAGTTTCAAGAAAGTGCACATTGCACTTTGCAATTACTGCACATTTTATTGACACAGTTGAACTTGATGTGGTATCTTTTGATATAGCAGGAATTGTTTTGGGAAGTCCTTACTTGTTTGACAGGAAAGCTATCTTTCATCGCCATGAAAAAAAATATCATTTGTTCAAAGATGGCAAGGAGTTCATTGTTAGAGCTCATCGCAAGAAGACAAATATAGCAATGGTGAATGCAGGACAGTTAAAAAGGTTGGTCAATTCAAGTAAGAATTTTGTTCTACTTATGATTAAGCCCAAGGTTGATGTGAATCATGAGTCATTTGACAATTGTGATCCAAAACTTAAATCAGATCTGTATGATGTAGTTGATGCATATCATGAGATGTTTCAGGAGCCAACAGGTTTGCCTCCTAAGAGGGAGATTCAGCATGAAATCCATTTGCATCCAGATTGTCCTCTTCCAAACATAGGTATGTATCGCATGTCTATTATGGAGAATGTTGAAATAAATAAGCAAATCAAGGACTTGTTGGAAAATGGTTTCATAAGGCCAAGTACTTCGCCATGTGGGTCACCGATTGTATTGATTCCAAAGAAAGATGGCACTTGGTGTATGTGTGTTGATTTCAGGGCCTTGAACAAGATAACGGTAAAGAATCGTTACCCACTCCCAAGGATAGATAATTTGCTAGACCAGCTGAAAGATGCCCGATATTTCACTAAGCTAGACTTGCGTAGTGGATATCATCAAGTAAGAATTGAAGAAAGTGACATTTGGAAGACAGCCTTTAAAACCAAACAAGGACTCTTTGAGTGGCTTGTGATGCCGTTTGGTTTGTGCAATGCACCTGCAACTTTCATGCGGGTAATGGATGATGTCTTGCGTCCTTTTCTTGATGATTTCGTTATTGTCTACTTAGATGACATCTTAATTTTCAGCAAGTCTAGAGAAGATCATGTCATGCATGTTAGAAAAGTACTTGATGTTTTGAAGAAGAATCAGTTATTTCTTAAAATGTCAAAGTGTGAATTTGGAAAGACTTCTTTGGTTTATTTGGGACACATAGTAGGAGGAGGTGCTTTGAGAATTGATCCTGCTAAGATTGAGGCTATTGTGAAGTGCCTACTCCCAAATCCATAACAGAGGTAAGAAGTTTTTTGGGTGCAGCTCAATATTGGAGGAAGTTTATCTCTAAATTCTCTTTTATAGCAGCTCCTATGCATGCAATGACAAGTGTGAAGCATGCTTTCCAATGGGGAGGCAAGCAGCAAAAACCTTTCAAATCTTTGAAAGAGAAGATTAGTTTAGCTCCAGTCCTTGCATTACCGGATTTGAGACAGCCATTTGAGATACAAACTGATGCTAGTGATTATGTTATGGGTGCAGTTCTTCTACAGCATGGTAAGCCTATTGCTTTTCATTCTAAAACTTTTAATGGTGCTATTGTAAATTATCCTACATATGATAAGGAGTTGTATGCGTTGGTACAAAGCGTCAAAAAGTAGAAACACTACTTGATGGGCAAAGAAACTGTTATAGATACCGACTATCAACCCTTACAGTACTTGCAATCACAAAGCAAGTTACAACAATCATGACACTTCAGATGGATGGGCTTCTTGCAACAGTTCCATTTGGTAATAAGGTATAAGAAAGGTACTTTGAATAAGGTTGTTGATATGCTTTCAAGGCCTATTATTGGTGCTGTTACTTTACTTAAGAATGATTCCATTGTACATGATAGTTACATAGAACAATATGCATCTGATGATGACTTTAAAGATGTGTATGCTAACTTGAGTAAAGGAAATCATGTAGAGGAAAATGACTATCACATGCATAACAATTTGTTGTTTCATTTGGGCAAGTTGTGTATACCACAGGGGGAGAGGATAAATGTCATAAGAGAAGCTCATTCTTCTCTTATTGCTGGCCATTTTGGTGTGAGCAAAACAGTTGCACATCTACAGAGGTATGGCTATTGGCCTCACATGGTAGATTCTGTTTCAAGGTTCATAAGAGGTTGTTCATTATGTGCTACAAGCAAGCCTAGCAATAGGAAGCTTGGTTTGTATACTCCTTTGCCGGTACCTTCTAGACCATGGGAGAGCATCTCTATGGATTTTGTAGGAGGTTTGCCAAAATCTAGAAAGCAACATGATTATTTATATGTAGTAGTTGATCGTTTCAGCAAAATGTGTATACTTATGCCTTGTAAGAAAACTATAACTACTGAACAAACTGCTGAATTATTTTTTCATCATGTATGGATTCACTTTGGTTT
Organism: Pinus tabuliformis; assembly: GCA_031772625.1. Lineage (NCBI taxonomy): Eukaryota > Viridiplantae > Streptophyta > Pinopsida > Pinales > Pinaceae > Pinus > Pinus tabuliformis. Next base: position 243,696,516 of record CM062815.1, read on the forward strand.
GCTTACTTCCATTATTAGTGACAGGGATTCCAGATTTGTGGGGAATTTTTGGTCCAACCTATGGGAGATGATGGACACAAAGTTGAAGAAAAGTATTGCTTTCCATCCGCAAACAGATGGACAAACCGAAGTTGTAAACAGAACCATTGTGCACCTCTTGAGGGGTTATTGCAGCAAGCATCCCAAGCTTTGGGATGAACGTTTGCACTACATACAGCATGCTTACAATCGTGCCAAGCACTCTTCCACAAACACCTCACCGTTTGAAGCTTGTTTTGGTTACTTGCCAAAATCACCTCTTGATTTCATTCTTGAGAAAGATGTCGCCATTGAGGGACATAGTGATATTGACAAAGCTCGTTCATTCATTGAAAGAATTCAGCAAATACATCAGTAAATTCAAGAACAGCTTGAGAAGAGTCAAGGCAAGTACAAGGAAAGACACGACAAGCATATAGTCGATCACAAGTTTCAAGAAGGAGATGAGGTATGGTTGTACATTAGTAAGGAAAGGATGCAAGGAGAAGGTAAAAAGCTGAAGCCTATTCGTTATGGTCCATTCAAAATCCTCAAGAAGGTTGGAAATAATGCTTTTCAATTAGATTTTCCTTCCTACATGCAAATGTATTCTGTTGTCAATGTGGAGAACTTACGTTTGTATGAACCTCCTTTGATTGTTGATCATGAAAATGTTGTTCAGCTGCCATCTATAGAAGATTTCTCGCCAGAATTCTTAGATGATCTGAAAGAAGATACAATCCTTGACAGAAGGACACGCACTTCAAGAAGGGGTAGTGTAGATTATGTTCGGGTTGGTTTCAAAGGCAGCAAACTGAACAAGGAAAAGTGAATGGAGGTGGACAGAGTGAGGGAACTGTACCCTCACCTCTTTAACAGGTAGTTGAAGGCTTTTGGGGTCCAAAAGCTTCCCAATAGGGAGGCGTGATCAGGTGCTCATGTCCTAAGTGTCGTAAAATGCTCAAAATTTAAAGTGCTTAGAACTAGTTCAAATTTGAATGACTGGAAAGTGCTCGTCTTCACGATTCTGGCGCCGCAAACGGTTCAAAAAACGGTCGTCGTATGAGGAAGTTATGGCAAAAAGAAGAATTTGTCCATAACATTAGAAATTTTAATTTTTCAAAAAAAATTAAAAAAGGAATATTCCGCCTAGCACGAAATCCGAGGCAACCACCAAACATTAAATGTAACTGCAGTTAAGTTGGCGAAATTTTGGCAGGAGCACCAAATTTGGCGGACCCGCCATAATTGGCGGAGCTATCTGGAGTTAACTAAAGTTAGCTGGAGTTTTTCTAGGGGCAAACTGGAGAAACTTTAAATGGCCATAACTTTGGCTAGGAAAGTCGGTTTTGGACGAATTTTTTTTTGATTTTGGGTATTTTCGACCTTCTGAAGCCATTGGTGCAGGTCTTATAGCCATCTGAGGTCATTTGAAGAGATTTTAGAGCCGTGAAAGTTCTAGGAGCCACTAGGGCCCAGTTTTGTGAAGACTGTATAGGGTTGCAGGTATCCATTGGAGGTGATCCAATAGTCAATCCTGAAGGATTCAAGTGTTCTGAACCCATTTTTACCATCTATTTCTCCTGTAGATGCTTCTATTCAGCTGTATTTTCAATTTGAGCATTTAATAAAAATAAGGACAAGCCTGGTTGGGAGCTTTGGACCCAGCAGACGTAGCCCTGGAGGGGGTGAACTGCTTTATCAACTTCCTTTGCATTTGTGGTTGATTTATTTTGCAGAAAAAATTTGTTTTAATGTGTTAAATAGTAAAAGGAAATAACTCTGCTATGCTTAAATGGGTCATGAACAGCTGCAATTTTCATGTGTTTTCTTTCTGCAAGACATGGAAATCTTTTAAACATGTTTAATTCTGAATTGAATACCTTGCAAACAAATTTCAAATAGTTTCAAATTCAGATCACTATATGCCTCTGAACTGTGTTATAATGAGGCTCCAAGGCCTATTTATTATTGAGAAATAATGGAAACCCCTAAACAACCAAAAACCTAACCCTAGGTGATGAAGCGCCAAAATTGTGGGCCCTGTTTGGGTAAATCAATTTCCTAGGGTCGTAACTTTGGCATACGATCTTTGTTTGGCTATCATAATACCTTGTTTCGAGTATCTTGAAGAGTAAGCCAATAAAAATAGGTTGCCTCATTTATGATCAACATGGTCTCTCTATTTTCCCTAGAAACGTTATTAGGGCCTCAAAACGACTCCTGAAGTTCAAGACCCAAAAAACTGCCAAAAATATTAAATTGTGTTACAATTAAGGAAACTGAAAAAACTGAAAGAGACAGTGTTGGGGGTCCAAGTGGAATAGGTGGGTGGCCACCAATATCCACCTAGATTAGAAAGTCATTGAGCTGGAAGTGTGAAGGAAATACCTTCCTCACTAAGAGGGATTGTTAGGTTTTAGGTAGCTCAGAAGGTATTTCCAAGAAAGGAAAACCCACAAATACGTTTTTGTTGGGAGATTTACCCAAAAGTGGGGTTTTGGACCAAAATATAAATAGTTGTTTATTCTAAGGTCAAAGAGGCTAAAACCCTAGATCTATAAGGTTTCCTAAGTGACCCAAGGAAAAGTATAAAATAATCCTAAACTGAGGTTAATATGACATCGTGTGTAAGAGAGATGTAACCTCTCTTATGTTAAAGGTGCCCTAGGGGGGACCGAGTTCTACTCATAAGGCTGAGATTATATTTGAATAAGGTAGAAACTCCTATATCAACAAGAGGACCAAGGGTTTGGAGAAGCAGAGGTCTGGTTGAGTTTATTTAGGGTCTGGTATAGGCCTAGAAGCAAATCCATCCAAAATTGTTGAAGGAGGCCTAGTGAACAGAGATCTAAAAGGGCCGAGGGAAGAGATAATACCAAGAGAAATCATCCATTTGTGAATAAAAGTATTCCATGAACCCTCAATAAGGTTGATATGGAATAGATACAAGAAGGATGAGTTTCTTTGTAAGACTGATTAGATCGAGATAAGGAGGATTGGACGTATTATCTTTGTTTTATTTTTTGAGCAAAATTGAGTTAGAAAGGGGGCCCATCGAGAGTCATTTTTTCCTGGAAAGGGAGGTACAAAACCTTATGGAGGAGAATGAAACCTATGTATGTGCTACAATATGTCGTAAGGGCCTTATTCCTATTTAGGAGAGGTCTGAAAGGGCCTCAGGGCTAAAAGGGTCTCAGAACTAGGAAGATCTTGTTGTGGAGGGCCAATACATCTGATCTATCTTGAAGAGGAGGGAATAAAGAGTGTGGCAGAGATATTTGAGGCTCATGTTCTATGTTGGTTGATTATTGATGGAATGTCCAAGATTTACTAGGGCTAGGGGAGTGATGCAAGCCCTGGATCTGAGACAAGAAGGACAACGAGGAGGTTCTAAGCACATATCTTGAAGTATGTTCACAAACAAAGTTGTGAACAATATGTAATGAAGGATTATATGTGGTGGGTTGATGTACAAATCCACTATGATTTGATGATGTAATTTTGAAGCTAATTATATGATGATTTGGTGGGAAAATCCACTGTGAGAAGCATATCTATTAGGGCTAAGTGTACTATGTATCTTGGAGTATAAAATACACTTGTGAGAAGTTAATATAAATGAGGCAAATAAACCTGCTAAGTGTCAAGGAGTATAAGTAATGAAAGCGATGATCTAGATAGGATACATCTACAAGTAAGTTAAGAGTTTTGTTCTTGTCTTTTTTTGTGGGAAAATTGCAGATATGATGTTGGAGATTCTAACCCCTAGTTGTATACTATGTATACTAGATATATTGGTGATCTAGGGCCATGATCCCTAGTATAGGAGCACCAAGATTATTTTATTGATGGATTAATAAAATAATTGAGCTTTGGGCTCAAATCCGTGTGTACTAAATTGATTTCACTTCTGAATATTTCTATTGTACAAAGTGCTAGAAGTTTGAGGGTTTCTAATGTGTCTGTGTGTGTAATTAGCCTCAGACTAGATATAATACCTAACGAAAAATTCAACATGGTATCATAGCTACTTTGAAGAGCACATGGATCAGAGTGTCTGTAGGAAGTAGAGTGAGCCAATGAAGATTGTGTAGACTCAGAGGGAGTATAGCTTTAGAGGGATACTACAAAGGATTATCAACTACCCTATGGGAGTTGTAATCTTTAGGTTCTAACGTGATCATGAATTTTTTAGCCCATGTAAATATAATCATAGACAATGTGAGGAAATTCACGATGGTGCAAGGAAAATTGTAGACCCTGTGAGGACATGCATGGGTCACACTAGAAAGTTCAAGTTTCATGCAATAATATTCATGCACCATGTAATAGAAAGCTAGGCCTAGTATAAGAATTCGTGGTACATACGAAGATAGATATGGTTACGTAAGGAAATCCATGAATCATGCAAGGATGGTTATGGGCATGCAATGAAATTCACGGCGCTGGAAGCATGAAGGAAATGCCTTCATCAATAAGAGAGAGTATTATATTTTGGGTAGCTTGGAAGGTATTTCCAAGAGAGGAAAACCCACTAATAAGTTTTTGGTTGGTTGACTTACCCAAAAGTGGGGTTTTAGACCCAAGAAATGGGTTTAGGACCAAAAGGGAAATAATTAATTATTCTAAGGGTTAAAGAGGCTAAAATCCTAAATATAGAATGTTTCCTAAGTGTTCCAAGGAAAAGTATAAAAGGAGCCTAAGGTGAGGTTCATAAGACATCATGTGCAAGAGATATGTAACCTCTCTTGTGCTAAGGGTTCCCTATGGAGCATTGATTTCTTCTCATAAGGAAAAGAAGCAGTTCATACAAGATTTTTGAAGAAGGTCAAGTGAACAAAGATCTAGAAAGGTTGAGAGAAGAACCAATAGCAAGAGAAATCATCCATTTTTGGATAAAACCAAGAAAAAAACCCTCAAGAAGGCCAACATGGAATAAATACAAGAATGATGAGCTTCTTTGTAAGTCTAAGCACATCAAACTAAGGAGGATTGGATGTATTATGTCTCTTTTATGTTCTTTGCAAGACCGAGTTAGAAAGAGGCCTTGCTAAGAGTCTCTTCTGTCTAGAAATGGAGGGTTGAAGCCTTATGGAGTAGGGTGAGACATTTGTTTATGCTAAAACATGTCGTAAGGGCCTTAGTCCTATATAGTAGAGGGATAAAATGGCCTCAGGTTGGCACAAGGAGGCCAAAATGCCTAAGAACTAGGAATATTTTGTTGTGGAGGGACAAGACACTTGATCTAACTTGAAGAGGACATAACTGATGAGCACCATTATTGCAGCAAGGATGTTGCAACTCCTGACCTACCGGCTTTACTTATCAACCAAGGGTTCGTACAAACTTGGAGGTGAGAGTGATCTATGCACAAGTAAAAGTGATGGTCATGCATGTTGTCATTGTTCAGTTGGTGAGAGACCACTGGGGTTCTAAGCCAACCTTCTATGGAGTCAAAAGAATTTTATTATTTGATGGAATAAGAGAAAATCTACTCTAAGAGAGCTACTCTATTGCAGTAATGAAAAAAACAACATGTAATGTTAAATCACACCATACCCTAATTAACCATTTAAGCAGTTATGCTAAGCAGAATTTCTAAATCAACACTAAACAAATGCTACTATCTAATTTGCAGAAGTAAAAATCATGAAACCATACTAATGTCCAAGCAAAAAATTAAACTAAATCTATTTTCACTTTTTTTGTTTTTTTAGGAAAAATCAAGTATGCAAACTAATTGTTCTTGTGGATGTGACAGGTGGATGGAAGGTGTTTGAGGATGACTAGAAGGTTTATGAAGTGGTTGGATGGTGTGGAGGGGTTCTAGGAGGATTTTTGTGACTTCCTAGAGATTACCCATCAATTCGGCCTCAAAACAGGCCATTTCAGGAAAACTTATAGGATGTACTAGAAATCTACAGGATGATCCTATAGGAATTACAGAAACCTATAGGATATAGCCGAGAGATAATTGTGAGGTGTTGGAGGTGTTGGGAACCTTGGGAAAGGTGTGTGATGAGTGGAATGGGGAGTTAGAAGGTCTAGGAGCACTCAGGAGTCAATATCCAAGATAACGGATGGCTATATTCGCTTAATGTATCTAGGGGAGTTTCAATGAAAAATGATGAAAAACTAGTGAAGGTGATGGTGAAATAAGAGATGGCTAAGGTGGATGAAGTGGAAGGTGGCTACTGGTGATGAAGTCTAGGTCTCCTCCTGAAGTACTTGCTCTTCTTAAAACATGTGTGTCTTCCAAGAGCTATGCAATAAGATACATTTTCATAAACTAGAAAAGCATGAATCAATTGCTTATATTATGCATGAAGAAAGTTGTTGAAGGGAATGAAAGCATGAGTGAGATCTTATTTCAGAAGTGGAGATGGAAAAATATGACAATGAAATATGCCTTGCAACATGAACCAAATACTGAATCAAATAAAACAAACTCCAAAGCTCATACAAGAACTAGAAATCTATGTTTTTGGGGCTGTTTAAGGGTCCCTTCCTCAAGTCATGGTCCCAGACGTAGGAAGTGAGGCCGAGACACCTGTTGAGAACCTTGTGGTGATCCTTTTTCTCCTTGCTAACCTGCTACTTGAAAGAAGGCACAAATGGAAGAAAACTATCACACAACCAATCTAATCTAAACTGTTGTAATGGAAATGCATCTACTAAGCAAATGAACAGTCAAGCTATGAATCTATACTAGCATACATGTACAATAAAGAGGAGCTTTGGCTACTAGGTTTGGGCCCTAACCCAAGATCTTTAGACCTCCGAGTTAACTCAATGTTGGCTCAAAACAAAACTCATTCTTATTACCAAAACAATGGATTACATCAAAAATTGTCAAAAGTCTTGCAGCTCGAAAATAGAGTAGAGTTTTACAATCAAAAATCCAAATCCTACTAAGGTCCTAGGCCTCTCTACTTATACATCTGAAGTCTCCAACGAATTCCTTAAAATTAGGGAGGCTCAGCTCCCAAACTCGAGATAAACTGGTGCTTTGTCTTTCACTTGCTCGGTTGCCTTCTAGTCCTCATGATTTGGTTGTTTGCACTCCAAGCTGATGGAGGAATATTCGAATGGAGGGGTATTAAATGAGGAGGATGTACCTCCTATAATCCATATCCCTTGTCCCATTCGAGTTTTGACCTTGGTCTTTGCCAAAATTCCTTGCTTTTATCCTTTAATCCTGCATTAAATGCACATTATACCACAAAGCAAAATATCCAACTCTAACTCATCTCAGAAACAAAATATAATCAAAAGTATGTAATAACTTATGAGAATAGTTGGTTTGACTAAGCTAGGAGGTGAATTAAGACCCATATAATTACCCAATGATGAGGCTCATCAAGAATGAAGAGTGTTATATAGATATATGAGGCTCATGTTCTGTGTTGGCTGATTTATTAGGGCATATATGACGTCTGCTAGGGCTATGGGAGTGATCCAAACCCTAGATCTTAGTCAAGAAGGACAATGAGGAGGTTATGAGAATAGATCTTGAAGTATGTTCACAAAAGAAGTTGTGTACAATGTGTAATGAAGGCTAATATGTAGTGGTTTGATGGACAAAGCCACTGTGAGTTGTTGATGTAATTTTGAAGCTAATTGTAGAGTGATTTGGTGGGAAAATCAACTGTGAGAAATAGATTTATTAGCATTGAGTGTATAATGCATTTTGGATTAACAAATACACTTGTGAGTAACTAATCTAAAGGAGGGAAAGGACCTTCCAGGTGTCAAGGACTATAAGTACTGAAAGGTATGATCTAAACAGGCTACATCAACAAGTAAGTTAAGGGTTTTTCTCTTGTCTTCTTTTTGTGGGAAAATTACAAATCGGATGTTGTAGATTGCAAGCCCTAGTTGTATAATATATATACTAGCTATACTGCTGATCGAGGACCATGATCCTTAGTATGGGAGCCCCATGATTCTTTTATTAATGGATTAATAAAATAATCGAGCATTTGGTTCACATATTTATTTACTAAATTGATTTCACTCTTAAATATTTCTGCTATGCAAATTGCTAGAAGGTTGAGGGTTTCTAGTGTGTTTATGTGTGTGATTAAACTTATACCAGGCCTAGGACCTATGGAAAAATTCAACATTACGGGCTTATGTAACTTCACTAATCTTCACAAATTGGTGTTCTTCTTGAGTAACTTCCTCCGCAAACTCTGTTGTGATCTTCTTATACACATTTTCAATGGCTTCACGTAGTACCATTTATGTATTCACGACCTTTTTCTTTTCATCAACTAACTATGCTTTCTCATGTTTCTATACTTCTTTTGTTGCAAGTGCTTACGCTAATTCTAGTGTAGTGGGTGTGGTATGTGACTGAAAATCCATAGTAACAGTATGTTGAAATTGATGTAAGCTATCTAAAGGAAACTACAAAACAAAAACAAAAAAAATGAACAAATTGATATGTGTCAAACCTTGTACTTGTCATTAAAATACTTCAATAGGACACTCTATGAATTTTGAAGAGAGTTGGATTGTTCGACGCTCTTCAAATGTAACATAAATATCTACCTGTAGCTCTAAGAAACTTGGCACAACATAGACCTCTATTTCTCCTATTGGCTCAATAGTATCCAACTATGCAGTTACCCCCTTACTAGCTTCTAGCAGCTGCCACATTTATTCCAACTTGTCTAATATGCGTTGTTGATCTTGTTGAGCCTTTCGAAGAGCCTCCTTCATTTATTCATCCACCTTATTCAATGATTTTTTTTTCTCATCAACCTACTTAATAATGTGCTCAATATCATCTCCAGACCTAAACGCCGCCTAAGTAATGTGAGTTGCTTTACAATTCTTCCTTAATTTAGATGTACCTTCTCCAATGCTCATTGGAGTAGTCCTCTTCACTCTTGTTCTTAGTGAGGCTAGAAATTGTCTAGATTCTAATTCCATAGAAAAAATTTCGAAGTGTTTGAGTTCCTAACCCTGGTCTTGTACCAAATGATCTATAGGTTGTGCTAACACTCCTTGTTCTTAGTCCTATTGTCCCTCCTGCTCATCACTACTCTCCAAATTTTTTATATTCGACTCCTCTGCTAATGGTAGTTTCCAATCATCTTCCCATGTAGCAATGTGTGCCTGAACTTCTTCATCAATTAACCAAAAATTGCATTATGCACATTTTTTATAAGGATTCCTCTTAGCCTAAATGTATAGATGATGATGATCAAATTTGAATCACTTGATTGGATCATACTCTTGGACTATTTCTGCAGAAATGCACGGAGTCCTTTCAATCACCTAACTAATCATCTCTTAATAAAGAAAGAATGAAACATTGGTTTTGATCTTTTGATGAGGAATTGAAGTCACCCATAGATTTTAAAAGCATGTGTCAAAACTAGGGACCCAAGTATTCTCCACTATTTGAAAATACTTAGGCATGTCCCACTCACTGAGAGAAATTAAGATGAGTAACAAAAGAATAATTAAACTCCACACATGTATCTTTCACGACTTGAAAATCTGCCAAAAAAATATTGAGAAATAATATGACCCAATTCATCTGCAAACCTAGCACGCACTTGGTCTCTACGAGAATCACACCTACAAACACTTCATGTTTTCTTCTTTCAGAGTAGTCTATAGGCCAACACCTATGTGGTAAATCAAACACCTCTATTGTTTTTCTCCAAAACCAAACACCCTCATTTACCTCTTTTTATGCCATATTTTATCTGCAACTCCGCTCCCAAATTTTTAGATTTGTCCTCAAATAGAGGTTCAGGGTCCTCGCCTGCCAGGGGTAAACCAATGATCTTATTGAATACCTTTGTGGTAATATTAATGGAAATATAACCACATATAACCACCATGTGCACAACTTAACAATTGCTTGGTAACAAAAATAATCTCATTACTGCAGCCAAAATGGGGGATCTCCAATAAGTTAAAAATGTCAGCTTGTTTTGATCCCAAAGCTCATTGTTAGGGCTCAAGCATAAACACAACAAGATTTTAATTTTCTAATTTCTTCAGACACCCTTGTAGGTTCAAAAATTACTTCTTTTCTATAATATCATGATCAAAATGTCAAATGATTCCCACCTAACCCATCATGTTCCCCAGAATCAAAACAACTTTTGGAATCTCTGGTGTAGCCACGAGATACTTCGAGTCCTTTGGAAAGTTAACTACTTTAGAAATTTCCTTTCGTGGTAAAATATATTGTATGTTAGTCCAAATTCTGTAGGTTATGAAAATGAGCCAGGAACCTTGACTACTTCATATCCTTTTGGAACTTCAACCTCGTCTCACACCATCGTGGATTCTCTAGGAACATATGGGTTCTTAGTATGATGAATTTTCACTGATGAAGTTCCTACAGTTCTTCCCATATGTATGACCAACGATTTCTATCTAGTGCCACTACAATTCCCTACCAAAGCCACTCACCACGAAACATTTCAACTCCTCAAGACACGTCTTGTTGAATAATTTAATTATGATTTAAATTATTTTCATTAAAATGTCAATTCAGGTTCATATACTTATGAAGTATACTACACTACATGTGCTAGGTGATTAAATTTTCAATTTCAATGTTTAAATGAGAATTGTATTCTATTGAAAGACAATAAATGTTTTAAAATATGCAAACACTTGTTCTAAGGAGTGCAATGAAATCCTACTCATGGGACACACACATTTAGAAATTTTATGAAAGCAATGAATTTCTAGTCTAGGAAATAAAATGAATTTCAATTCTTAGGAAAGTAATGAAATGATTTAGACTATGAAAATTCTCAAATCATATTCTATGAAAGGTAAACACATTGTATTCTATGAAACATTTGGAATACTATGCTAAGGAAAATAAAGACATTTTTATTCTACAAAGGCAATCAAATTTTAATCTTTCGAAACCAAAGGTTATGTAAGATTTTTAAATTCTATTCTAGAAAATAAAGTCAGTTTTTACTCTATGAAAGTAGGCAGAATCTATTCTATGAAATTCAAACTTAAACTTACACTATCTACGAAAAAAGAGCATCAAAGTAACTGAGTAATTGAAATTGATTATGGCACTTATGGGTGCGTACAAATTTCAGAGTCCATTCATATAATGTGATGCAAATATTCCTAACTTATCTATAAATCTAAGACTAATGATAGATTCAAAAGTGAAACGAAGAAATGAATGTGAAAGTAAAGGGTTGATTGCAACAAAAATTAATAAACATTTTTGGTAATTTTTCAAGTTTATCCAAGTACTTGATGTCTGCAAAGCAACTAAAATGAGTGAGTAAAATCATACAAAGTGTGTGGTAAGAAACAAAGCATTAAAAAAATAGTATAGAAACCAAAAAATCGAAATAGAAAGAGATTAAATTACACTCGTACACAACAAGGGGGCCTCCGGCTGAAGCATGAGATCTAGACTACTCATAAACTCGGTGATCAAGTATGATTTCTTCCCATTATGACGCAATCATATCAGTGGATGAGTTTTATTAATAGAATAGTGTGTACATCAATAGTGCCAACATTTAATTAAGAAAGTAACAATATCTAGATGTTGTTCTCGCTTCTTAGTGAAGCATATATATAATGTTTGTACATTAATGACCCTAAGAATCTAAATGTTATAAGCTTGATTGGTGGATGAAAATGTGGTCTTCAAATTATATTGAAACTCTAATTTCGATGATTCATTATCAAGGAAGTGAATCATAGAAATGGTTTAACTTTAAACACATCATCATTCCCTTGATCTTTCTCTGCTTGAAAATTTGTCACTCTCGCTTGATATTCTGATCTAGTGCCAAGTAATCTGAAGGTATCATTCATGCCATCTCACAATTGGCCATAGGTTTGAATTTTCCATTATGATTAACTCGTGAACTTTTTCTTGCACGCCAGATAGGTGGAAAACTATGTGGGTATGATTTGGCAACTATCTATGTGCTTAGGTTGATTTTTCCTCCACAGGGTCTACTCGAACCTTGGACTCAGGTATAAAACGTTATCAAGGTTGCAAAATGTGTTAATTTTCGTAACTTATTTAAATTAAGCCAAATTTATAAAGAAAAACATATATAATTGAGAGGGTATTGGACTTTTATCTTATTTTACCTAATATACCTCTGTATGGTTGATTATTCATAGAATGAAAGTTAAATAATTTATCGATGAGGGAGTTAAAAGGAAAGATGGGTGAAAAGATGAGTAACAAGCTGTCAAAAAGGATGTCATTTTTTTGGTTCAATATTCTCCCACGCTTAAGGTGTTGCATGTCTGCATGCATGTAGCAAAATCTTATATTTTTTGACAATTTGATCTTCAAATAATAGTCTTAGAGGCTTGGATCAGGATATCCAATTTACTCTGAGCATATTTCCTCTTCATAGCAACTGACCATCTAGGCTTTTCATTAGCATCTTGGCTTTTAGTCCTTTGAATTTTTATTGAAGAATTTTTTGGCCCTCTTGAGTTTCAGGTTCTTATGATGCCAATAATACATGTATTTAAGCATTCTATCATTTTTTTCCTTGACTGTCTCATTTGCTCCCTTTACATGTTTTTCTAGTACTTCTAGTTCAATTATCTATTATTTCAATGCATTAATAATGTATGGTTCCCTAGAATAGGGAACACTATCATTTTGTATAGGAATATTAGGTACTATAATATCATCATTAAAATTCTGCTCAAAGTGAGGAGAAATTTCTTTTACCTTATCTTGATGTGCTTCCTTCTCCAAGGAATCAAACTAGTATTATGCTTGTTGTTGGATTTTACAATCTCTGAACTCTTTTCTTTAGGTACTGGTGGTAATTCTAACTCTTGAACCTCTACAACCTTTGGTGAAACTAGATTTTTTTCCTTCCTCATTCTCCTTATGATTATTCTATATTTATTTTCATGATCTTGTTCTTTTCTCTTCTGCGAAATTTTTATTTTACCACTCTACTTCTCAAGTTCAGATTAAGCAATGGTACTTGACTTCTTCCCTTTGTAATTTCGCTTAGAGTCATTTTGGTTGTCTTTGGTTCACTCTTCTTTTTTTCTTTGAAATTTTTCGTCCTCTTAGGTTTCTGTTTTGATGGTTCTTCTAGGGTATTTGGTGAATTTGGAATTTTCCCCCTTCAGGAATATCTCGATTTTCTTGTAGCGAACCCTCTAGTACATTAATTTCCTTTGCATCTGCAATTCTAATATCCTTTGTCTCTAAAGTTTATTGTGCCTATTGTTCCACATTTTCACTTTGAGGGTTAGGGTTTGATGATACCCTACTCCTCTTTTTTCTTCTAGGAAATGTTTCTTCTTCTGACACTTCGAAAAAATGATTTCTGACTAGAAAATCTCTCCAATTTTCTTTTCTAGCTTAACTTTGTGATGTTAGCAGAATCGCATGTGACAGATTATTAAAAGCCACATGTGCATACTTTAAAGAATATTAAACATAACAAATACCATCAATCAAAAGGACACACACATTGATAACGAAGTTCACCTAGTGTGTGTTACATCTTCGGGACCGGTGTAAGAGTGGGAAGGCCACTTCATTAAATGTTGCAAGATGATGATGAGTTCATGGTACATTCTTTGTCATTACAAGGATAAACTCCCTCAATTAGAGTGACATGTCTCTCCATGAGACGTTCTCCTATAGGAAATTTTCACTCAAATGGGCCCCTCCTTCGGGCCCCTCCTTCAACATGACAAGCTAATAAATTCTCACATGAAATGGCACATAAGTATCCTTCAACATAATGGTAACAAGGATATCAACAATAAAACATCATTTCAGCAAATCAAAAGAAATAACATGGCATCATTGCATCATATACCTCCACTCTCGCGGATGACCAGAAAATTTGAAGCTCTGCCAATGAAATGGACTGCACTATTGAATTCATTGCGTGAAATTGTGTCAAACAACTATAAATTTAACCCCTTTCTGACACCGTCAAAATCTAGGCCCTTGGGAATCTCAAATATTCTCCCAAAGATTCCCTCTTGGAGATGGTCGAACAATTTGCTGCTCGAATGGAAATTCTAAGCACACCATTGCGCTCCTTACAAAATTATATAAAAAAATGACTATAAATTTTGCATCATTCTGCCTCTATTAAAAATAACCTCCAAGAGAATCTTTTAGATTCCACAAGATTCTGTAAGACCATACCATCACGTTCCCTGCGAAATTTTGGTTTGTTTGAGTATAAACTTGGCATGATTCTTCCACTGTGAAAAATCACCCTCCAGGGAAGCTTTCAGATTCCTCCAAGACTCTGCATAAGATATTTTGTGGAATATTCCCTTGCAATATTTTTCATCTCGAAATCCATGCCCGATTTGGCGTGGTTATGCTTTGCACCTATTTCCGCGCTCTCAACCTCCACTTCATTCCCAATCGAATGAGAAATTAGCTCTTTAAATAAAATTCTATCGGTGAATTATCTAAGGATGAGGACGTTAGCTAGTTGGAAAGTGGATAAAATTTAAAGGGGTAGGTCCCAGGGTCAAACTCGTGGACCTCAGCTTATTTGCTAGCTTTGTTAAGTTTTCGATGGGTTTTGTTTCGCATATTAACGTTTTTTGAAGTTGTGGTTGGTATGGCAGCTGTAACGTGTAACTGTTGGTAGTCACTTGACATGTTATATGGTGGTGCATTTTATTTTTGGAGTTGGTTGTTAGCATTTAATGTGATGTGGGGCCGCTGCATGGGGAGGGTCTGTCACCAGCCCACGCAGGTTCAAGTCCTGATGGCCGCAGTTTGGAGGTCAACGAATGTTGGCTGATATATAATATATATATGTTCGTTGGTTGGTGGGGGCAGGTCTGTCGGTGGGTGGCCCGCCCACCATGTATTTTGATTTTTCATTAGATATATATATATATATATATATATATATATATATAACAATGTCATGGCAGGGGTGAAAGCCCGCCAACCCATTTCATTAATTTTTTTTGTTTTTTATAAACAAACTAGCCATTTTTTCTGAATGGATTTTAAAGGTCACTGGAGAAATTAAAGAGGCAACAAATTTTCCCATTCCAGTGGCTGAAATTCATGCACTAGAAAATTCCAAATTGTTGCCTCGTTAGTGGCTACCACTTAGCCTACTTTGACCAGAAATTTCACCGCAAATATCTTGAGCATATGAACTCATATTTGAGTGTCATTCGCGCTAATGGAATCAGGACAATGAGCACTATGATCTGGTCATGGTTTCAGTTCAATCTTATGACCTTTATTTTTTATCTTTTCCAAAGCCACTTCTGAATTTTGGGCATTTCTGGAGCCACCTAGATCATTCCTCCCCACTAAGGATCTTTTGGTCCTCCAAAAGCATGAACATAATCTGCAATTGTTGTGTTACACTGCCTGCACAAAAAGTGTCCTGACATGTCACACTTCCTTCTTCTTCACCCTTGTTCTTCGAAGCCATAACTAATGAACTCACACCTAGATCCTCTACAAAATTATAGTATAATCTTTGCAAACTACATGCTCAATTACATGACCAATCATGACCTGAGAATTCCCATGCTTTCCAAGAGTTTATAAGTCACACTCTTTGGTCAAGCATACATCAGAGTTGAAACCGATACCCCAGCTATAACCAAAAAGGCCAAAAAACATCAATGTTGTTTTAATAAGTGATAAAAAACACATCATCACTTTTATAATTATTCGCAACACATGATTTACAAAATGTGGCCATGAAAATCTATTATATTTAGTAAAACCATCTCTCACTCAACAAAGTGAACCACCAGGAATGTGGCAGATTCTCTTGTTGAACATCTTCACCAGTTGGTTTCTGTACGGGCACGTTTTCCTTAAGACACAGCTCTAGATGGAGCCTCCAACATGTGGCTCTTTAATTTCCACCTTTGTTGCAATGATTGCAAAAAGTATTCTTCCTCCATGCCCACTTAACCTTCTTCTTTCCCTGATGTGGAGAAGGCATTTCACTCCTCATCCTTTTGCTTGTTTCCATTCTCTTCCAACACTCAAAACCCACATGGTTATGCAAACCACAAAAACTACATGGTTTTCTACACCATGATTTCTTCTCATCATTAACAATATGTTTGTAATCAAAATAAACTTTAGAATACTTAGAATTTTTATACCTCTCTTGACCGTCTCTCATGCAATTCTAGCAATGAGAACTTTCCTTAGTTTTTCCTCTGCAATGCGCACTATCATGGTAGGATAGTGATGTGTTCCAATCATCCTCTTTCTCTGATGGCTTCGACAATTCCTTGGAAGCTTCTGATACCTTTAAGCACTCTCCTTCAGTGTATCCCAAAACTTCAAATCGAGGTCTTTGTACAACCTCCAATGGTTGAGTCATTCCCATGGTCATTCCTTGGCCATTAACACCAAATCCTCCTCCTTTATACCCCATCTTGGTGACGAATCTCATGTCAATTCCTGAAATGGGTAACTCCATGTTTCCAATAGAAATAGTGTCATGTGAGAATGAAACTAAAGAATGATCAACATTGCTTACCTCATCTGTCTATTCTGAAACAGATGATGATGGCTTCGGTAAGCCTCTGTTGCACTTCAAATTTTCCAAGGCCTCTTCCTTGGCACGTAAATGAAGTTGCAATCTCTTCTTCTCCTCTTCTTCTTCTCCTAGAAGTCTCCTCAATTCAGTGTTCTCTGCTTGAAGGATCTGATTGATCTCCTCATTTGAATTATGAGAAGTCGATGAAGAAGAAGAATGTTCACTCGAGGGGGTAGATGGATCATCATCCTCCGCTCTTTCTTTCTCCCATTCCTATCTTTCCATTTTCTCCTCATAATTTGCACATTATGTCCGCCATGTATGTCATCCTAAGGAGATCCTCATAGAGATCTTTTGTTGTTCTCCTATTCCCTTCTTGTTGCACGTTCAATCACACACTTGCAATTCGCATCGATAAGAAGACTGCTCTGATACTAAACTTCATCCAGATCTCTTCAGCTACTAGAATTAATCAATATATTTTACTTATGTGATGTTAGTAGAATTTCATGTGATAGAGTATGAAAAACCACATGTGCATACTTTAAAAAAGATGAAACATAACAATGACCATTAATCAAAAGAACACACACACATTGATAATGGAGTTCACCCAGTGTAGGTTATGTCTATGAGCCCGATATCAAGAGTCGGAAGGTCTCTTCATTAAATTCTACAAGATGATGATGAGTACATGATACATTCTTTGTCATTACAAGGATAAACTCCCTCAATTAGAGTGGCATGTCTCTACATGAGATGTTCTCCTATAGGAACTTCTCACCCAAATGGGCCCCTCCTTCAACATGACAAGCTAATAAATTCTCACATGATGTGGCATAGAAGTTACCTTGAACATAATGGCAACAATGATCTCAACAATAAAACATCATCTCAGCAAATCAAGAGAAAGAAAATGGAATCGCTGCATCATATACCTCCACTCTCAGGGATGAAATGAAAATTCCAAGCTATGTTGATGAAAAGGACTACACCGTTGAATTCGTGGTGCGAAATCGTGTCAAATGACTATAAACTTGGCCCCTTTCTGACACTATCAAAATCTAGACCCTTGGGAATCTCGAAGATTCTCCCAAAGATTCCTTCCTGGAGATGGCCGAAAATTCCATTGCTCAAATGGAAATTATGAGCACACCACTGCACTCCTTGCGAAATTCTGTAAAAAAATGACTATAAAATTTGCATCATTCCACCTCTATTAAAAATCAGCATCCAAGGGAATCTTTTAGATTCCATAAGATTCTGTAAAGATTCCTTGTTGTTGGCTACCTAAATTTTTGTTGCTCAGATGGAGAAACAAACCATGCCATCACGTTCCTTGTGAAATTCTAGTTTGCTTGAGTATAAATTTAGCACAATTCTGCCACTGTGAAAAATCACCCTCTAGGGATTATTTCAAATTCCTCAAAGACTCTGCATAAGAATATTCTATGGAATATTCCCCTGGAATATTTTTTGTCTCTAAATTCATGCATGGATGGGTGCGGCTTCGTTCTGCACCTAGTTTTACTCTCTCAGCCTCCACTTCGTTCCCATTCGAATGAGAAATTACCTCTTTAAATAAAACTATATTGGTGGATTCTCTAAGGATGAGGTCATTAGGCCATTGGCAAATGCAGAAACTTGACTGGTGTAGGAATCAGGGTCAAACCCACAGACCTCCTTGTATTTGCTGGTTGAGTTAATTTTTTGGCGGGTTTTGTTTGGCGTATTAACATTTTTTAGAGTTGTCATTAGTAGGGTGGTTATAACGTGTAATCATTGGCGGTCACTTGATGTGTTATATGGTGGCACGTTTTGTTTTTGGAGTTGGTTGTTGGCATTCAATGTGATGTGGGGTTGCTTCATGGGGCAGGCCTGCCACTAGCCGACGTAGGTTCATGTCCCGCCAGCCACGGTTCAGAGGTCAACGGTCGTTGACCGATATATATATATATAATATATATATATATATATATATATATATATATATATATATATATATATATATATATATATATATATATATATATATATATGTCCATTGGCTGGTGGGAGCAGGTATGTTGGTGAGTGGCCCACCCACCACCTATTTTTATTTTTCATTTTATGTATATAACAATTTTGTGGCGGGGGTGGCAGCCCACCACCCCATTTCAAAAAAAAATTGTTTTTTATAAACAAACTTGCAATTTTTTTCCGAATGGATTTTAAGGGTCACTAGTGAAATTAACGAGCTTGCAAATTCACCCGTTCCGACGGTCAGAATTCGTGCACTGAAAAATTCCAAATTGTTGCCTCGATAGTGGCTACCACTTGGCATAGTTTGACCAAAAATTTAACTGCAAATATCTTGAGCATACAAACTCATATTTGAGTGTCATTCACGCCAATGGATTTAGGACGATGAGCACTATGATCTGGTCATGGTTTCACTTTAATCTGATGACTTTGATTTTTGGGTTTTTCCAAAGCCACTTCTGAATTCTAGGCATTTTTTTAGCCACCTGGATCATTCCTCCCACTAAGGAACTTTTGGTCCTCCAAAAGCATGAACATAATCTACAACTGTTGTGTTACATTGTTTGCACAACAAGTGTCCTAGAAGGTCACACTTCCTTCTCCTTCACCCTTGTTCTTCAAAGCCATAAGTGATGAACTGACACCTTCATCCTCTACAAACTTGTAGTACAATATTTGTAAACTACATGCTCAATTACATGACCAATAATGACCCAAGAATTCCCATACTTTCCAATAGTTTATAAGTCATACTCTTTGGTCAAGTGTACATCAAATGAGAAACCAATACCCCATCTATCAACAAAAGGCCAAAAAACATCAGCATTTCTTTAATAAGGTATGGAAAACACATCATCACTTTTACAATTATTCGCAACACATTATTTACAAAATGCAGCCATGACAAGATACTATTTTTAGTAAAACCATCTCTTACTCAACAAATTGAACCACCATGAATATGGTAGATTCACTTGTTGAACATCTTCACCAATTGGTTTCTATACATGTGCTTTGTCCTTGAGATACTGCTCTAGATGGAACCTCCAAAATATGGCTCTTTGATGTCCACCTATGTTACAATGATTGAAAAAATTCTTCTTCCTCCAAACCTACTTAACCTTCTTCTTTCCTTGATGTGGAGAAGGCCTTTCACGCCTCATCCTTTTGCTTGTTACCATTCTCTTCCAGCACTCAGCAACCACATGGTTATGCAAACCACAAAAACTACATGGTTTTCTATGCCATGATTTCTTCTCATCATTAACAATATGCTTGTAATCAAAATGAACTTTAGAATACTGAGACTTTTTATACCTCTCTTGACTATCTCTGGTGCAATTCTAGCAATGAAAGCTTTCCTTACCTTTTCCTCTACAATGTGCACTGTCATGGGAGGATTGTGATGTGTTCCAATCATCCTCTTTCTCTGATGGCTTCGACGATTCCTTGGAAGCTTCTGATACCTCTGAGCACTCTCCTTAAGTGTATCCCAAACCTGCAAATTGAGGTCTTTGTACAATCTCCAATGGCTAAGTCACTCCTTTGCCTTTAATACCAAGTCCCCCTCCTATATACCCCATCTTGGTAAGGAGTCTCATGCTAGTTCATGAAATGGGTACCTCCATGTTTCTAGTAGAAATAGTGTCATGTGAGAATGAAATTAAAGAACGATCAACATTGTTTACCTCATCTATCGATTCTAAAATAGGTGATGATGGCTTCATTAAGCCTTTGTTGTGCTTCAACTTTTCCAAGGCATCTTTCATGGCTCGTAACTGAAGCTACAATATCTTCTTCTCCTCTTTTTCTTCTCATAGAAGTCTCCTCAATTCAACATTCTCTGCTTGAAGGCTCTGATTGATCTCCTCATTTAAATGATGGGAAGACGATGAAGAAGAATATTGTTCACTCAAGGGGGTAGATACAGCATCGTCCTCTGCTCTTTATTTCTCCCATTCCTCTCTTTCCATTTTCTCCTCATAATTTGCATATATTATGTCCACCATGCATACCATCCTAATAAGATCCTTATAGAGATCTTTGTTGTTCTCCATTTCCCTTCTTGTTTCACGTTCAATCACACACTCGCAATTCGCATCAGCAAGAAGACCGCTCTAATACCAAGCTTGATCTGGATATCTTCAGCTACCGGAATTAACCAAGATATTTTACTTCTGTTATGTTAGTAGAATTCTGAATACTTTAAAGAAGATGAAGCATAACGATGAACATCAACCAAAAGGGCACACACACATTGATAATGAAGTTCACCTAGTGTGAGTTACGTCTCCTACCCTGGTGTCAAGAGTGGGAAGTTCACTTCATTAAATGTTGCAATATGATGATGAGTACATGGTATAATTCTTTGTCATTACAAGGATAAACTCCCTCAATTAGAGTGGCATGTCTCTCCATGAGATGTTCTCCTATAGGAACTTCTCACCCAAATGGGCCCCTCCTTCAACATGACAAGCTAATAAATTCTCACATGACGTGGCATAGAAGTTACCTTGAACATAATGGCAACAAGGATCTCAACAATAAAACATCATCTCAACAAATCAAAAGAAATAACATGGCATTATTACATCATATACCTCCACTCTCGGGGATGACTTAAAAATTCGAAGCTCTGCTGACGAAATGGACTGCATCGTTGAATTCATCATTAGGGGAATTTTGAGGTTTAAAATGGGCCTCCTAAGGAAATTATAAAATAATAGTGGAAATAATAAAATATTATTAGATTGCATCATCAATTTTTAGAGGGAACAAAGAAAAAACTACTTTTTCAACTTATCTCCCTATGGGTTTACTCAAATTTTGAGTGGGAACACTCGTTGGATGCATAGTTTCATGCCTCATCCAAGCACTACCTATGTTGCATACTTTCGATGGACCCTACTATACAAAAACTGACAAATACATGAAAAAATTGATTGCAATAACGTTTTTTCATGTATTTCTCATTTTTCGGATAGGAAGGTCCATAGAAAGTATGCAACATGGTTACCTTTGGATGAGGAATTAAATTTTGCATTCAACAAGTACTTCCACTTGAAATTTGAGCAAAAAATTAGGGAATTAAGTTGAAAAAGTAGTTTTATTATTTTATTATTTTATTATTTTTTAATCTTTTTACTTTTTTACTCCAAAAATGGTGAATCATCCCCCATGGTTGACATCATCATCTTGAATCCTATTGGTTATAAAGTTTATTTTGGTTATACACTTTTGTTAGGAGGCCCATTTTAAACCTCAAAATTCCTCTAATTGGCGTGAAATTGTGTCAAACAACTATAAACTTGGCCCCTTTCTTACACCGTCGAAATATGGACACTCGGGAATCTCAAAGATTCTCCCAAAGATTCCCTCCTAGAGATGGCCAAAAAATCCATTGCTTAGATGGAAATTTTGAGCACACCACTGCGCTCTTTGTGAAATTCTATTAAAATTGACTATAAAGTCTGCCTCATTTCGCCTCTATTAAAAATCAGCTCTAAGGGAATCTTTTAGATTCCACAAGATTTTGTAAAGTTTCCTTGTTGTTGGTTGCCTTTCTGCTGCTCAGATGGGGAAACAAACCACGCCAGCATTTTCCTTACGAAATTTTGGTTCGTTTTATTATAAATTTGGAATGATTCTACCACTGTGAAAAATCATACTTCAAGGAATTTTTTAGATTCCTCTAAGACTCTACATAAGAATATTTTTTGGAATATTCCCCTCGAATATTTTTTGGAATATTCCCCTCGAATATTTTTGTCTTGAAATTCATGCCCAGCTGGGCATGGTTCCACTCTACACCTTATTCCGCTCTCTTGTCCTCCACTTTGTTCACATTTGAATGAGAAATTGCCTCTTTAAATAAAATTCTATCGGCGAATTATCCAAGGATGAGGCCATTAAGCTGTTGGCAAGTGGAGAAACTTAAAAGGGGTAGGTCTCGGGGTCAAACCCATAGACCTCCCTATATTTCCTGGTTGTGTTATGTTTTTGGCGGGTTATGTTTGGCGTATTAACATTTTTTGGCATCGCCATTGCTATGGCGATAGTAATGTGTAACTGTTGGCAATCACTTGATGTGTTATATGGTGGCACATTTTGTTTTTTGAGTTGGTTGTTGGCATTTAATGTGAAGTGGGGCTGCTGCTTGGGGTAGGCCGGCCATCGTCCAGTGCAGGTTCAAGTCTCGTCGACCCCGGTTTAGTGGTCAACGGTCGTTGGCCGATATATATATATATATATATATATATATATATATATATATACATATACATATGTTTGTTGGTTGGTGGGAATGGGTCTATCAGCAGGTGGCCCACCCACCACATGTTTTGATTTTTCATATGATATATATAACAATGTTGTGGCGACATTGGCGAGGGTGCTTGTCTACCACCCAATTTCAATATTTTTTTTTAAATAAACTAACCATTTTTTTCCTGAACAGATTTTAAGGGTTACTGGAGAAATTAACAAGGTGACAAATTCACCCATTCCAACATCTGGAATCCGTGCACTGGAAAATTCCAATTTGTTGCCTCGTTAGTGACTGCCACTCGGCCTAGTTTGACCAGAAATTTGATCGCAAATATATTGAGCATGCAAACTTAGATTTGAGTGTCCTTCATGCCGATGGAATCAGGACAATGAGAACTATGATCTGGTCATAGTTTCACTTCAATCTGATGACTTTGATTTTTGAGATTTTCCAAAGCCACTTCTGAATTCTGGTCATTTCTAAAGTCACTTGGATCATTCCTCCCCACTAAGAAGCTTTTGGTCCTCCAAAATCAAGAACATAATCTGAAATTGTTGTGTTACATAGTTTGCACATCAAGTGTCCTGACAGGTCACACTTCCTTCTTCTTCACCCTTTCTCTTTGAAGCCATAAGTGATGAATTGACACCTACATCCTCTGCAAACTTGTAGTACAATATTTTCAAACTACATGCTCAATTACTTGACCAATCACGACCCAATCATTCCCATACTTCCCAGGAGTTTATAAGTCGCACTCTTTGGTCCAGTGTACATCATAATAGAAACCAATATCCTAACTATCAACAAAAAGGCCAAAATACATCATCGTTGCTTTAATAAGTGATGAAAAATGCATCATCACTTTTACAATTATTCGCAACACATGATTTACAAAATGTAGCCATGACAAGCTACTATTTTTAGTAAAACCATCTCTTACTCAACATAGTGAACCACTAGGAATATGGCAGATTTGCTTATTGAACATCTTAACCAGTTGGTTCCTATACTAGTTCTTTGTGCTTGAGATGTTGCTTTTTATATAGCCTCCAACATGTGACCCTTTGATGTACACCTCTATTGCAATGATTGCAAAAAGTCTTCTTCCTCCAGACCTGCTTAACCTTCTTCTTTCCTGATGTGGAGAAAGCCTTTCACTCCTCATCATTTTTCTTGTTGCCATTCTCTTCCAACACTCAACAACAACATGGTCATGCAAACCACAAAAACTACATGGTTTTCTACACCATGATTTATGCTCATCATTAACAATATGCTTGTAATCACAATGAAATTTAGAATAATGAGACTTTTATACCTCTCTTGACTGTCTCTGGTGCAATTCTAGCAATGAGAGTTTTCCTCAGCTTTTCCTCTAACATGTGCACTATCATGGGAGGATTGTGATGTGTTCCAATCATCCTCTTTCTTTGATGGATTTGACAATTCCTTGGAAGCTTTTGATACCTTTGAGCACTCTCCTTCAGTGTATCCCAAACCTGCAAATCGAGGTCTTTGTACAACCTCTAATGGCTGAGTCATTCCTTGGGCATTAACACCAATTCCTCCCCCTTTATACCCCATCTTGGTAAGGAGTCTCATGCCAATTCCTTAAATGGGTACCTCCATTTTTCCAACAGAAGTAGTGTCATGTGAGAATGAAACTGAAGAACGAACAACACTATTTAGCTCATGTGTTGATTCTGAAATAGGCGATGATGGCTTAGCTAAGCCTCTTTTGCACTTCAACTTTTCCAAGGCCTCTTCCGTGCCTCGTAACTGAAGCTAGAATCTCTTCTTATCCTCTTTTTCTTCTTGTAGAAGTCTCCTCAATTCGCATTCTTTGCTTGAAGTCTTTGATTTATCTCCTCATTTGAATGATGAGAAGATGATGAAGAAGAAGATTGTTCACTCGAGGGGGTGTGAGGATCATCCTATGCTTTTTCTTTATTTCATTCCTCTCTTTCCATTTTCTCCTCATAATTTGCATATATTATGTCCACCATGTGTGCCATCCTAAGGAGATTCTGATAGAGGTCTTTGTTGTTCTCCATTTCCCTTCTTGTTGCACATTCAATCGCACACATCCAATTCACATCAGCAAGAAGACCGCTTTGATACCAAACTTGATCTAGATCTCTTCGACTACCATAATTAACCAAGATCTTTTACTTTTGTGATGTTAGCATAACTGCATGTGACAGAGTATGAAAAATCACATGTTCATACTTTAGAGAAGATGAAACATAAAAACGACCATCAATCGAAAGGGAACTCACACATTGATAACAGAGTTCACCGAGTGTGGGTTACGTCTCCAGGCCCGGTGTCAAGAGTGGGAAGGCCATTTCATTAAATGTTGCAAGATGATGATGAGTACATGGTACATTCTGTCATTACAAGGATAAACTCCCTCAATTAGAGTGGCATGTCTCTCCACGAGACGTTATCCTATAGGAACTTCTCACTCAAATGGGCCCCTGCTTCAACATGAAAAACTAATAAATTTTCACATGTCGTGGTATACAAGTATCCTTCAACATAATGGTAATAAGGATCTCAACAATAAAACATCATCTCAGAAATTCAAAAGAAATAACATGGAATCACTACATCATATACCTCCACTCTCAGGGATGACCTGAAAATTTGAAGCTCTGTTGATGAAATGGACTGCACTGTTGAATTCGTGGTGCAAAATCGTGTCAATTAACTATAAACTTAGCCCCTTTTATGAGATTGTCAAAATATGGACCCTCGGGAATCTCAAATATTATCCCAAAGATTCCCTCCTGGAGATGTCCAAAAAATCTGCTGCTTGGATGGATATTCTGAGTACACCATTGCGCTCCTTGTGAAATTCTGTAACAAATGGCTATAAAATTTGCATCATTCTACCTCTATTAACAATCAGCCTCCAAGGGAATCTTTTAGATTCCACAAGATTATGTAAATATTCCTTGTTGTTGGTTGCCTAAATTTGTGCTGCTTAGATGGGGAAATAGACCATGCCATCATGTTCACTGCAAAATTTTGGTTCGTTTGAGTATAAACTTGGCATGATTCTACCACTGTGAAAAATCACTCTCTAAGGAATCTTTTAGATTTCTCGAAGATTCAACATAAGAATATTTTGTGGAATAGTCCCCTGGAATATTTTCCATCTTGAAGTTCATGCTTGGCTAGGCGTGGTTTCGCTCTGCACCTTGTTTCGCTATCTCGGCCTCCACTTTGTTCCCAATTGAATGAGAAATTACCTCTTTAAATAAAATTCTATTAGCAGATTATCCAAGGATGAGGCTGTTAGGCCATTAGCAAGTAAAGAAACTTGAATGGGGTAGGTCCCAAGGTCAAACCAACGGAATTCCTGTATTTTTTGGCTACATTAAGTTTTCGGTGGGTTGTGTATGGCATAGTAACATTTTTTGGAGTTGTCATTGGTATGGAAGTTGTAACGTGTAACTGTTGGCAGTCACCTGACGTGTTATATGATGGTACATTTTATTTTTGGAGTTGGTTTTTGGCATTTAATTTGATGTGCAGCCATTGCATGGGGCAGGTCGGCCATCAGTCATTACATGGGGTGGGCCGGCCATCGACTAGCACAGGTTCAAGTCTCGTTGGCCCTTGTTTGGAGGTCAGCATCCGTTGTCCGATATATAATATATATATCCCTCCATTAGTTGGTGGGGGCAGATCTTCCGTCGGGTGGGTTACCCACCATGTATTTTGATTTTTCATTTGATATATATAAAAATGTCGTGGCGGGGATGGCAGCCCACCACCCATTTCAATATTTTTTTGGTTTTTATAAACCACCTAGCCATTTTTTCCGAATAGATTTTAA
Source organism: Pinus tabuliformis (assembly GCA_031772625.1). Lineage (NCBI taxonomy): Eukaryota > Viridiplantae > Streptophyta > Pinopsida > Pinales > Pinaceae > Pinus > Pinus tabuliformis. Next base: position 243,723,199 of record CM062815.1, read on the forward strand.
GGGCCATTGGAGAAATTAACGAGGTGACAAATTCGCCCGTACCTGTGGCCAGAATCCGTGCACTGGAAAATTCCAAATTGTTGCCTAATTAGTGGCTCTCAATTTTCCTAGTTTGACCATAAATTTGACCACAAATATCTTGAGCATATGAAATCAAATTTGAGTGTCATTCACGTCAATGGAATCAGGACGATATGCACTATGATCTAGTCATGGTTTCACTTCAGTACAATGACTTTGTTTTTTGAGCTTTTCCAAATCCACTTCAAAATTCTAGGCATTTCTGGAGCCACATGGATCATTCCTCCCCACTAAGTATATTTTGGTCCTCCAAAAGCATGAACATAATCTGTAACTACTGTGCTACATTTTCTTCACAACAAGTGTCCTGACAGGTCACACTTCCTTCTCCTTCACCCTTGTTCTTCAGAGCCATAAGTGATGAACTCACACCTGCATCCTCTACAAACTTGTAGTACAATCTTTGCCAACCAAATGCTCAATTACATGACTAATCATTACCCAAGCATTCCCATACTTTCCAAGGTTTTATAAGTCACACTCTTTCGTCAAGTGTACATCATAATAGAAACCAATACCTCGACTATCAAGAAAAAGGCTAAAAATACTCATCATTGCTTTAATAAGTAGTGGAAAACAACACGTCATCACTATTACAATTATTCGCAACACATGTTTTACAAAATGTGGCCATGACAAGATACTATTTTTAGTAAAACCATCTCTTACTCAACAAAGAGAACCACGAGGAATGTGGAAAATTCGCTTGTTGAACATCTTCACCAGCTAGTTCCTATACGGGTGCTTTGTCCTTGAGACGCTACTCTCGATGGAACCTCCAACATGTCGCTCTTTTATGTCCACCTCTGTTACAATGATTGCAAAAAGTATTCTTCCTCTAGACCTACTTAACCTTCTTCTTTCCCTGATGTGGAGAAGGCCTTTCAACCCTCATTGTTTTGCTTGCTGCCATTCTCTTCCAACACTCAGAAACCACATGGTTATGTAAACCATGAAAACTACATGATTTTCTATGCCATTATTTCTTCTCATCGTTAAAAATATGCTTGTAATCAAAATTAACTTTAGAGTACTGAGACGTTTTATACCTCTCTTGACTATCTCTGGTGCAATTCTAGCAATGAGAGATTTCCTAAGCTTTTCCTCTGCAATGTGCACTGTCATGGGAAGATTGTGATGTGTTCCAATCATCCTCTTTCTCTATTGGTTTCGATGATTCCTTGGAAGCTTCTGATACCTTTGAGCACTCTCCTTAAGTGTATCCCAAACCTGCATATTGAGGTCTTTGTACAACCTCCAATGGCTAAGTCATTCCTTGGCCATTAACACCAAGTCCTTCTCCTTTGTACCCCATCTTTGTGAGGAGTCTCATGCAAGTTCCTGAAATAGGTAACTCCAAGTTTCCAATAGAAATAGTGTCATGTGATAATGAAACTGAAGAACGATCAACATTGTTTACCTCATCTATTGATTTTGAAGTAGGTGATGATGGCTTCGATAAACATCTGTTGCACTTCAACTTTTCCAAGGCCTCTTATGTGGCTCATGACTGAAGCTACAATATTTGTTTCTCCTCTTTTTATTCTTTTAGAAGTCTCCTCAATTCAACATTCTCTGATTGAAGGCTCTGATTGATATCCTCATTTGAATGATGAGAAGATGATTGAGAAGAATATTGTTCACTCGAGGGGGTAGATGGAGCTTCGTCCTCTACTCTTTCTTTCTCCCATTCCTCTCTTGCCATTTTATCCTCATAATATGCATACATTATGTTCACCATGTGTGTCATCTTGAGGAGATCCTTGTAGAGATCTTTTTTGTTACCCATTTCCCTTCTTGTTGCATGCTCAATCACACACTCGCAATTCGCATCAGCAAGAAGACCACTCTAATACCAAATTTGATCTGAATCTCTTCAGCTACCAAAATTAAGCAATATCTTTTACTTCTGTGATGTTAGCAGAATCGCATGTGATATAGCATGAAAAACCTCATGTGCATACTTTAAATAAGATGAAACATAATGAAAACCATCAATCAAAAGGACACACACACATTGATAACGGAGTTCACCCAATGTGGGTTACGTCTCCAAGTCTGGTAACAAGAGTGGGAAGGTCGCTTCATTAAATGTTGCAAGATAATGATGAGTACATGGTACATTCTCTGTCATTACAAGGATAAACTACCTCAATTAAAGTGGCATGTATCTCCATGAGTTGTTCTCCTATAGGAACTTCTCACTCAAATGGGCCCCTCCTTTAGCATGATAAGCTAATAAATTCTCACATGATGTGGCATACAAGTATCCTTCAACATAATGGTAACAAGGATCTCAACAATAAAATATCATCTCAGCAAATCAAAATAAGAACATGGCATCATTGCATCATATACCTCCACTCTCGGGGATGACTTGAAAATGTGAAGCTCTGGTAACAAAATGGACTGCATCGTTGAATTTGTGGCGTGAAATCATGTTAAACGACTATAAACTTGGCCCATTTCTGACATTGTCAAAATATGGACCCTCAGGAATCTCAAAGTTTCTCCCAAAGAATCCAACCTGGAGATGGCCAAAAAATATGCTACTTGGATTGAAATTTTGAGCACCCCATTGCGCTCCTTGCAAAATTCTGTGAAAAATGACTATAAAGTCGGCATCATTTCGCATGTGTCAAAAAGAAGCCTCCAAGGGAACCTTTTAGATTTCACAAGATTCTACAAAGATTACTTGTTGTTGGTTGCCTTAATTTTTGTTGCTTAGATGGGGAAATAGACCACACTATCATGTTCCCTATGAAATTCTGGTTCCCTATGAAATTTGAGTATTAAATTGGCACGATTATGCCACTGTGAAAAATCACCCTCCAAGGAATCTTTCAGATTCCTCCAAGGTCTTGCATAAGAATATTATGTGGAATATTCCCCTAGAATATTCTTCATCTCAAAATTTATGCCTGGTTGGGTGCAGTTCTGCTCTGCACCTAGTTCCGCTCTCTCGGCCTGCACTTTGTTCCCGGCCAAATGAGAAATTACCTCTTTATATAAAATTATATTGGAGGATTATCGAAGGCTCAAGTCGTTGGCAAGTGGAGAAACTTGAATGGGATAGGTCCCGGGGTCAAACCCACGGACCTCCCCATATTTATTGGTTGCCTTAAGTTTTCGACGGGCTTTGTTTAGCATATTAACATTTTTTGGAGTTATCGTTGGTATGGCGATTGTAACGTGTAACTGTTGGTAGTCACTTGACGTGTTATATGGTGCCGCGTTTTGTTTTTGGAGTTGGTTGTTGGCATTTAATGTGATGTGGGGCAACCGCGTGGGGCAAGCTGACCACTGACCGGCGCAGGTTCAAGTTCCACCAACCTGAGTTTGGAGGTCAAAAACCATTGGTCGATATATAATATATATATGTTCATTGGTTTGTGGGGTAAGGTCTACCAGTGGGTGGCCCGCCACCCAATTTCAATATTCTTTTGTTTTTAATAAAAAAATAACCATTTTTTCCGACCGGATTTTAAGGGTCACTCAACAAATTAATGAGGCGAAAAATTCACCCATTTCAGCGACCAGAATCCATGAGCTGAAAAATCCAAATTGTTGCCTCATTAGTGGTTATCACTTGGCCAAGTTTGACCATAACTTTGATCATGAATATCTTGAGCATACGAACTCGGATTACAATGTCATTCATGTCATTGGAATCAGGACGACAAGAACTAGGATCTTGTCCTGGTTTCACTTCAATATGATGACTTTTATTTTTTATCTTTTCCAAAGCCACTTTAGAATTCTGGGCGTTTCTCGAGCCATCTAGATCAGTTCCACGTGATAGCGTGTAGAGATTTTTTCAATGACCTGTAGGAGAAATATCTCCACATGCATATTGAGCTTAGGATGATGGAAGGTACAATGCTACCAGGATTAGTATAGTAACCTTTGAGAGGGAGCTAAGATCCCCTCTTCACCTCAAAGATGTCATGTTTGTACTAGGCCTGAAGAAGAACCTCATATTTGTAGTAGTTTTGGAAGACCGTGGCTATGATGTGATCTTTAGTAAAGAGAAATCATTTCTAAGACACATCATTACTGGACAAGTGAAGTAGATCGAGTTTCGTGTGAAGAAATTGTATAAACTTGATGTGGAATATTGTGTTGCATTAAGAAGTAAGGTAGAGAAAGTGTAGAGTCGCGATGTTGGTGAACTTTAGCACAGGAGATTGGGTCATTTGTATCATGATGCTTTACAAATTATGCAGCAAATTACCACTGGCCTCCCTAAAGGATCACTTGAGAAATAGGATGTCTGCAAGGGTTGTACCTTAGGGAATTACATAAAATACACATTCCATGGTCAAGAAAACAAAGAAAATGCAGTATTGGAGAGAGTCCACTCTAATGTTTGTGGAACCTTCTCGAAAGCCTCCACTTTCATACATAAGTACTATGTTATTTTAATTGATGATTTCTCAAGAAAGTGTTGGATCTTCTTAATATAGAAGAAGGATGATACATTCTCAAAATTTGTAGAATTCGAGGAACTAGTTGAGAAAGAGACTAGAAAGAAGGTGAAGGCTCTTAGGAGTGACAATGGAGGTGAGTATGTTTTGAATGACTTGAATTAAATTTTTTCCAAAGAAGGAATTCGATGAGAACTGACAACTCCCCAAAACCCACAACAGAATCGGGTACATGATAGAAAGAACCAGAGAATTATGGGAGCTAAAAGAGCTATGCTACATGACCAAGGCCTAACATTGCAATTATGGGCAAAGGCATGTACCACAACAGTCTACTTGTAGAACCAAAGTCCTCATCATATTCTTGGTATGATTACAATGGATGAGGCTTTCTCGGGGAGAAAGCCAGATGTGTCTCATTTATAATTTTTGGAGCCTTTGTTACTGCCATGTCTTCAAATATTCGAGGAGGAAAATTGAGCCGACAGTAGAGTTGGGAGTTTTTTTGGGCTGCACCGAAACTCCATACAACTACCGAGTGTACTTACCTTCCCTCAGAATGATAGTTGTTTGAATGGATGTAAAGTTTGATGAATAGAAAGCAATGATATGTTATCCTAAGAGGGAGCTGTAAATCCCACCAAAAGAGGAGATTTTAGCTCCAAAGGAGGAGCCTCGAGAAATTGTGAATCGGCCACAAATGGAGTAGTAGAGAGGAGGCAAAGTGGAGATATCAACTCAAGCATAACCATCCAGAGAAGGTAGAAAAGGTGTTATGACACCAGCTCACAAAAAGATAGAAAATATAGATCAAAACCTTAGAATTTAGCCTCTTCGATGGGGCAACCTCCTTTATATTGCATAAATGAACAATTCTTGGATGATACAAATGAAAAGACCTCCTTTCTATATATAGGAGTCTAAGGGGTCATAACATAATCAGAGCCAACATAACAATAATAATTTAAGGGCACAATAATAACAATAGTGGGCTTCTATGGGGCACAATAGTAACAATATGGGCACTACATGGGTACATCAATATAATAAGTCAGTTGTACTAATAACAATAAGGGGTTACACTAGTAGTATAGGGGCCTAACGTTCCCCTCTCCTTCAAAAAGCATTGTCCTCAACGCTTGAGTAGTTCTTGATGCTTCTGTATAAAATTCTTGTCCTCTCATGTGGAATCTTCAACGAGTAAGTTCTTCCACTTGATGAGATACTCTGAAATTGATCGATTTCGTAGCTGTCGGGTTCTTGTTTCTGTGACTGCTCTAGGTTCCAATATGATTTTTCGTTCCTCTTCAATTTCTAGCAATATTGTTTGAATTGGGATCTTTTGCAACTTTTGAATAAGTGGTCATACTTCTTTCTCCTTCTTCCATTCATCCCTTGCTTCGTTTATCCAATCTGGTTGGATAATAGAAATAACACAAAACAATGCTTCCACATCCTCATCCTTGAAGAGTCTTCCCATTCGGTAAGGTCGCCATTTTTTAAGTGCATGTAGTATTGCCAACATTTCCTTCTCATAAATAGCTTGCTTGAGATGTAGCAGTAAAAATACCCAATCACCTACATCAAGAAATTTTTCACTACGATGTTGATCTACCTATTGTTTCGTTTGATTTTGCACCGAAGTGGCGTTATCCTTTAAAAGTTGGAGAGCTTGTTGTTGATGCTCGATGTGATCTTTCACTACTTGAACCTTTCTCTTCTTGATATGTCCTTCTATCTCTACAGTTTGAGGAGTGGTAATTTCTTCCAATCCTTTACAAGATATGGTCGGATTCATTTCTTGATGCTCAATGTGATCTTTCACTTCTTGAACATTTTTCTTCTTGATATGTACTTCTATCTTGATAGTTTGAGGAGTGGTAAATTCAACCAATGAATTACAAGATATGGTTGGATTCATTTCTTCTTTTTCGATGTGATATTTCACTTCTTGCACCTTTTTCTTCTCGATATGTCCTATCTTGAGAGTTTGAGGAGTGGTAATTCTTGCCAATGCTTTACAAGATATGGTCTGATTCATTTCTTCTTTCTCTGGGGTGGGGTCTTGGCGTATATCTTCTTATTTTGATGGTTCTTGATCCTTTTCTTCCTCCTCTTCATATTCTATGTAAAATAATTTCTTCTCAACACACTTATGACCTTTAGTGCATTTGTTATCACAATTGTAACAAAGCCCTTTTTCTCTTTTTTCTTCCAATTGTTGTGGTGTAACCCTTGTAGTTTGTGGAAGGCTGGGAGAAACAACACTTCCATCTTTATAGTTGTGAGGGGTATGCTTCCTGGTTTCCATATTTTTGCTTTCCACTATGTCACAAAGCCCTTTTACTCTTTCCAATTGTTATGGTGTTGCTCTAAAGAAGGTGTTTCTCTTTGTATCCTCATAATGTGCTATCATTTCCTCTGTGAAAAGTGACCACGTAACAAGTTGTTTATGAGAACAAAGCCCTTCATACCATAAAAATTGATCGGTTCTAAATATGAAGATTCAATACATACCTTTTGTAACAGTGGTACACCATGTAGATCAAAATATTTCTCCATTTGAAGTATCCAATTTACCGGATCCTTGCCATCAAACTTCCTCATCTTGCTTTTTCTTGATTTTAGGAGCTCAATCTTGAAACGACTGTAACTCTATACTTTCGAATCTTTAAGCTATGAAATTGTGACCTGTAGTATCCCTCTGTGTCCTCTTTCCAATGCCACCAGTTTGATCCAAATTGGATTCTCCAAGAAAGATTTATGCACAATCTCCCAAGATGACCTGATTATAGACCTTTCCAGAAGAGAAAACTTGTATGAAGTGCCACGTGTCACTGTTTCGACCTTTGGCACTGGAAAACATATACAAGAAACTAAAGTTTGTCCTCCTTCTGTACTTTCTTACAAAATTTAAATCCGATGTTCAGAGAGAAAGTTATGACGATTTTCCCCAGGTCACTTGTTTGGAATTTAATTCAAGAGTCTTCAAAAAGACCAACTTCCTCAGATCATATCTCCACAAATATAGCGCGAAAAGCTTTGAAATTTGAACCCAAGGTTTAGTGCGATTTATTCTCAAATGGGATTTTTTTTTAGTTTATGAAACATCACAGAAAAAAGCTATAGCGAAAATGCCACAATGACATATTTGGAGCAGCGAAACCGTAGAATCCAAAGCTCTGATACCAAATGTTATGAAACCAGCTCACAAAAAGATAGAAAAGATAGATCAATGCCTTAGAATTTAGCCTCTTCGAGGGGGAAACCTCCTTTACATTACATAAATGAACAATTCTTGGATGAGACAAATGAAAAGACCTCCTTTCTATGTAGGAGTCTAAGGGGTCATAACATAATCAGAGCCGACATAACAATAATAATTTAAGGGCACAATAATAACAATAGTGGGCTTCTATGGGGCACAATAGTAACAATATGGGAACTACATGGGTACATCAATATAATAAGTCAGTTGTACTAATAACAATAAGGGGTTACACTAGTAGTATAGGGGCCATATAATAAGTCGGTTGTACTAATAACAATAAGGGGTTACACTAGTAGTATAGGGGCCTAACAAAAAGAACTAGGGAAGATGATAGATTGGTGTAGGGTCTGAGGTAGAATGTGGGAGCTCCTTCAAATTTGCATAGGAAAACTGGGTCACCTAAGATGTGCACCGGTTACATGGCTCTAATGACTAAGCTTGTAGAGACCAAGCCATCCTCTTTTGAGGAAGTAGTTGAGAAACCAATTTGGGTTGATGCAATGGTGGAAGAATATGAATCCATCATGAAGGATATTGTTTGGGAAGTGGTCTCAAGGCTGCCAGATAAATCAGTGGTGGGTTTGAAATGTATCTTCAAGGTTAAGCATGCAACACACAGAATCATAGAAAAGTATAGGGCCATCTTTATAGCCAAAGGATTCTCTCAAGTTGAGGGAATTGATTATGAGGAAACCTTTGCTCTCGTAGCAAGGTATTCATCCATTAGATCAATTCTTGCACTAGTTGCGCATATGAGGTGGAAGATCCACCATAAGGATGTAAAAACAATAGTTTTCAATGGTGTTATTTAGGAGGAAGTGTACATAGAGAAAGTGAAAGGTTTTGAGACATTTGATCGGGAGTCTCATGTGTGCAGACCCAGGCGAGCATTGTACAGTCTAGAACATGCACCCCGATCTTGGTACACTTGGATTGATAATTATCTCACTGGATTGGACTTCACCAAAAGTGAAGCGGATGTGAACCTATATCATATTTTGGTAGAATTTAAATTTCTAGTCATTGTTCTATATGTTGATGACTTAATAGTGACAGGTGATGAGAAGCTCATTAACTCTTGCAAGGGAATTTGAGATGAAAGACATGGGTCTCATGCAGTACTTCCTCAGGCTTGAAGAATGGCAAGGTGATGGGGAATTTTTTGTGTCTCAATGTAAGTATGCCACTGAGATACTTTAAAGATTTAGCATGGAGATTTGTATGCCCATAGAGACACCTCTAGCAACCAATTGGAGGAAGGAGAATGCCACTTCAGGTGAAGAGGTTGATGCTACCATTTATCAGTAGCTAGTGGATTCATCGATGTATCTTGTGAACACACGGCCAGATATGTGATACGTAGTCAACCAAATAAGCCAATCTATGGTTAGTTTGACCAAATTGTATTGGAAGGAAACTAAGCATGTTTTATGGTACCTTAGAGGCACTACCCAGTATGTATTATGGTACAAACGGATAGAGGGAGTGAATTTTTGTGGCTTCATAGATGTTACTAGATTGGGGGAGTCCATCAAACCGAAAGAGTACATCAGGTGGAATTTTCAAGGTTGGGTTCACAGCAATTTCCTGGTACAGCAAGAAGCAGAGGTCTGTGGCGCTCAACTCATTAGAAGTTGAATACATGGTTGCAAGTCAAGAAAAATGTGAGTGATTTGGATGAGAAAGATACTTGTGGGACTGTTTGGTCAAGATATGGAACCAAGTGTGATCTATTGTGATAATCAGAGTTGCATTAAGCTCTCCAAGAATCTGGTATTTCATGATTGATCCAAGCATATAGATATTTGGTATCATCATTTACGGGACTGTGTGCAGGGGAGGATAATGTTGCTACAATACATTTTGAAGGAGGAACAAGATGTTGGCATCTTAACAAAGGCTTTGTAAAGAGGGAAGTTTGAATTACACAGGTGCAGGATAATGGTGGTTGATAATCCCTATCTTTCTAAGAGGGAGTGTTGAGAGGTGTATAAAGAAATCCTCAATTTAACTTAGCCTTCGTCAAATTGAGTAAATTCAAAATTTCCACATCATCAAATAACTTGAAGGCAGTTAATTGAGGTGACATGGCTCTTGTCACTCAATTGGCTCAATAAATTCGAGTTAGTGGGCTTGGAGTTCAGTTTGCATGTGTAGATTGCTAATTTGTAGCAATCCAGTTCATTTATTTCTAGTTGTACTCAGTTAAACTAGTTCTAACAGTTAATAGAACTAGTTGGACAAAAGTTATGCAATGGGACAAAATTCTAACTAAAATATCATCCAGTTAACTGATCAATCAACCAAAAATAGCTCATGCATGCAAGGAATTCAAATTTCTCAATTGTGGTGAAGATTCCAAGACAATGTAACATTAGGTGTAGACTATTTTTGAGTGGACAGGTGTTGCATGCAATCAATGATCAATCCTTGGGAATTGTGCAATCAATTTTGAGGAAATTCCTCAAAAATAGGGGCCAATTTCCTCAAGATTTGTGTAAGGAAATAGGAGCTGAAGTACAGTCATAAATTGACTAAGTCTTGGTCATAACTTTTCATTGAGCAGAGAGAACAGTTATTCACTTGTAGGTTGACCTCAGAGCATGCAAGCAATTGTAATTTATTCTCTATTCATGTTATTAATGCAAGTAGGCTTAAGGGGTTTTTACCAATTGGTTTCCCCTAGATAAATATGTGTACTTATGTATGCGATTGACGCATGTCTGTGAATGTTGTTCTAAATGGTGAATTGAATTCCAGAGCAATAGATTACAATTGTGTCTCTTGATTTAGATTAAATTTCTTGAGCATTTGCAATTATATCACCATATTTATACAAATTCTAATGCATTATTAAATGAAATCAAATCATCCATTAATAAGAACAATAATTGACAACTAGAAATGATACTATAATTCAAATTCAGTATAATTTATATTCATAATACAATGGAGTGTGTGTGTGTGTGTGTAACACAATAATTATGAGTGGTTAAATATTTCTTTTAAGAACTACTTTAAATATCAAGTTCACAATTCCATTCCCAACTAATTACAAGAAACTCTAATCAACAAGAAACTCTTTAAAATTCCCATTAAGAGATCATGATCAATGAATCAAGTTCAATGTAGCTATATAATCACAACCCAATTGTATAATAAAAACATTAATTTTACAAGCTTTAATAGTTTAATCCTTAGAAGCAACTAAAAAAATACATATCATTTTACAACAATAAAAGGTACAATAAACTTATGTGTCATCATCCAACTGGATCAATGAAGTTTTTGATGATAATATTGTCACTCTAGTCCGATATGTTGAGGCTGCAATACTCTTCACTTATCCAAACATTGCATACTCACCAGTGAACCTCCCTCCTATTCCTTAGGTAATTTTCTTTCTTGCAGACCCCCAATATATGATGGGGTTGTAAGGGAGATGATATACTAGCAATGTGAAGGTGAGCTCTCAACTCAAGAGGTTCCCACTCAATGGAAACTCCACACACACCAAATCATAACATATCTCTAGTAATCACCTAAAAACAAAATAGAATTAGAACATATGTCTAGCATTAGGGTGCATCAAAAGGTGAGTTTCTCATAGCTTTCTCTTCTTTTTATAAGGATTTTTAGTATTTACACTCGGCTTCTCATGCAAAAGTATCATTTTCAATATAATCCTATTATTCACCTATCCATGTGTCACCTTTTTATCAAGGCTCCCTTGAATTCATTTTTCTTATTTTCTTTTAAAAGGATATTTTTCCTCACCCCAAACATGTTTCTTATTTATTTTATTAGTTTTCCTTTGATACCAATTTAGATTCCCCTATTTTGGTGCTTAAGTGTTTCTTCAACTAAAGTTAACAAGTAAGTATCAGAATTATGTCTCTGACCACCCCTCTTTTCTCTCAAATTCAAATTTTAATTAGCGATTCTCATTCAATGTTTTCTACACATGGAGGGTTCTCAAGAAGGTCACTTTACCAATTTTTAAATTGGTTCTTTTAATTTTATGCACACTACCCATCTTTGTTTGTGTTAAAATTTATTCAACAATTATTACAATTATTATTTTTATTTATTTGGAATATTATCCCCACATGTTTTAGGATAACATGATGTTTTATTAAGTTTATTTATTTATTTATTTATTAAGTTAGTTTAATATCTATCCTTAATCCCTTTTTCCCTAGTCCTATTGAAATTAATTTAAGATTTCACCCTAACTATGTTTTTTTGTAACTCTATTGTTTTGTTCAACATTTTTAAATTCCAGCCATATTTATGTTTCCCTGATATTAAGGGTTCCAATTCAATTGTTCCCTTTAATAACTCCTTAAATAATTCCAAGAGTTCCACAACACCTTCCCTTCAAATATTTGTGACTAATAGAGGGGAACATAGGAACATCGATGGAGACCATCATTAACTCCAAGGTCATCCTCTATTGTGAGACTACTGGTGACTGAGGATCAAGGTATTTTCCTTGATTTGCAACCCTCAATGAAGCATCGTGAGAGATCTACCCCGCGTTCCAACACACTCAACATCATGCAACTTCAAGGTAAGGGTGCCCCAAAACATTCCAACTCAAGCCATGATGGGAGTGCTACTAGGTGGAATCAAGGACGTTGTCCCACCCCTCCCATGAAATATAATCTATTATGTACAATCCCATCACTCATGTGTGAGTTTTGCATTCAAGAACTTGACTTGGGCCTGGAATCACTAACATATTATTAGTATTTTGTACCAATATATTATTGAAAAATTCAAAATTTTCAACATCTATTATATTCATATAGCCAAACTAGAATTACTACCTCTTCACATGAGCGTGTGTCAAGGTGGTTTTTTGCCACACTCAAACAAATGATAATTGCGTGAAAATATAACAATAATCATTGAAATATATGTATGATAATAAACATTGAAATCATCAATGGCCACAACATCATAACCATCACATACACTAGATTGAATATTGAAATAAGCACATCATGAGTATCATCAAATGAAATAATAATAACCAGATCATCAAGGTCTGATATCCTCGAAGAATAAATTTTATTTCATAGTATTTTCTTACTAGTCACAATAAGATTAACAACGTCTATCTCGGGTCAACTAGAGTTGGGCACTAACTACACCCCCTTTTAAATCTAGACTTCATCCCAATGCCTCAAAACAAGAAGGGAAAATGATGATGCATGTCGTATACATCCTCTCAAGTAGTTTAATTGGGACTATCATTTTCCACCTAACCTTCCCTTGGTCTACTAGTTGATGTCTAAGTTTTCAAGTTTGTTGGTCCAATAAGCATATCAACTCAGTCATCACCATCACCTTGTTCGTGACCTGTAAACAACTCGAATCAATAACATGTGAAGGATAAAAAATGTAGTGATATAAGACAAATACATGAAATAACATCATGAATATGTGTTAATGATGCAAGTAATGCAAGTCTATACACTATTGGTGCCTTCTTTTCTACAATTTCGAATGGGACCACATGTTGTAACTTTAAATTTTTTGGGTGTAGTAGACAAAGTTTTATGTTTTATTTATGTAGCTGAAAAAATAAAATTTATTAAACGAACAAGTTTTCCACCCTTTCCACTCTTGTGTTAAGCATCAATGACAAAAAAGGAATGTCGAAGGCCTGTGAGTGCTCAATAGTTAACAAAGACAGGGGGGAAGGCAGTAGGTTTGAAATTATTCCCAAGTAGTATACCATTGGGGGACACATTAATAAAAAGATTTAAATACCCCCTGATATTGTGTGATGATGTGACTTGTTGGACCCTGCCAGATAATGAAGCATCACATCGACCAATGGTAGAGGTAAAGTGGTGGACATGTAAAGTAAGTAGTCAATCAAGTGGCATCTAGGTTGCACAAAACCATTGGTCCATGTGTAGTGTTGGCACTTTTTTCGATCCAACTTGGGTAATAACGCAATGTGCAACTAACAAAACCCCAGCTCGTACCAACCCTTTCAGCATCACCTGCAAAAACAAGCAAAGTCTCACTCAAGGCACCGTTGAGAGCTACGAGAACTCAGTTTTTGTAGCAGTGAGGGGAAAGGGAATCCGCAAGGAGAAACCATTCTATACTACTCAACCTCAAATTTAGAAACCAACCCTAAAAACATGCATCCATAACATTTGTAGTGGCATTGCTAAAGAGAAACAAAACTTAAAAAGGAGTGTCTCATTTACGCAAACTACCAAAAACGATTCATACACACATTAAAATCTTCAGAAAGAAATATATTTAACCATTATGCAACCAAGTTATAACACACAAGAAAACACAAATAGACATAACTCCAACCATATTTTATTATTTCCCAAAAGAGTTCCAGATAAAACACATACAACCTTACCATAGTGTTTCTCCTAGGATCTCCAGAGTAAATTCAACATTACAAAGATAACAAAAGACAAAATAAGCCTCTACCTATTGATGAATCAACTAACATCTAACCGACTAAACAAAAATGATCCAACCTCAAACCCTTTGACTTCTAATGATTTATACATGATTAAATAAAGTGAAATACCATGTGAAAAACCCAGGTATGCAACTACCATTGGCATTACCATTAGCATATGTGCCACTTAATAAGCTAGACCAAATCAAAACACAGGTTCGAAAACATATGCAAACTTAGCCATTCATGCATTTCCACTTCCACGCTGTGCCTTTTGCTTGATTCTCCATTCTGCATTGCTCCCTTATGTGTTTATTCTGAGTTAAAACAAAAATGTGCAATGCTCTGTTGTGTTGTTTCTACTCCGTCCTTCTACGTGCACTGCCAAAACTACCTTATAATGCATTTAATCTCATCAACCCAAAATTTTCCCAAACAAGACCCCAACACACACATGTGGCTCATCCTAAGGCACTCATTAAATTTTCATGGAGGGGATTTTCTTCTTGACCACATCTTTTAATGAATTGAGAGCTTTACACATATTGTCAACCTTTAAATACATATGAGCATAAGTTCTTTGATCTAAGTAGATACTTGTAGTGACATATTTTCATAGGTTACACATTGCTCAGTTTCAGTAATTACAACCTTAATCTCCTGTTTTACTATCCCATCCACCTCCATAATTCACAGTGCTTCATTCAGCGACTCTTCCACCTGGAATGCAAACTATTGTTAGTGGATTTTCATTTGCTTAATTTCTTTCTCCAAATGCATCTTTTGGGCTATAGCGACACTCCTATAATCGAGAGGCAAAAGATTAAAACCAATACCAATTTTCTCCACTTTCTGGTTTGCACTTTGGACCTATCGAGCAAGATCTTTGAACTCCTGATTCTATAAAATGTTAGTCCGTAAAGTCATTTCTTCGACATATAAAGGTTGAAATTGATGATGTATTTTCTATAGTTGTGAAAATCAGGTAAGGGCCTTCTTTGCTTCAGCATGGCATTGCTTCTCCTCCAATTGTGTAGGTAACCTTTGTTGTGCTCTTAGCATGGGGGCTTCATTCAATGAACCTCTGACATATCACATGTGTTTGTGGCATAATAAATGATACCCCTAATTTGACTACATATTGGAAAATAAATTTAAAATTCACATTATTAACCGCTTACGAATACGAACCCAATACACCTTCCCAATTAAAAATCCCCTACTTTCACTAGATATTGTAGATATCCATTTTTTCATTAAAAAAAGTTATACCTCTTTATATTTTTTCATTAACTTTGAGCTCTATTTTTTATACCTGCCAATATAAAAACCCTTTACCCCCTATTATATGCTCAATATATTATGTCATTTTTCCTCCATATATATCCCCATATATGAAAGAATGTGGTATGGTATTTCTTCCCCACTAAAGCCCCTCTGGCTCTTAGCTCCTCGATCTAGGGGTCACAAGGAGGTTCAGAGCATATATATCAAAGTATGTTCACAAACAAAGTTGTGAAAAGTGTGTAATGAAGGCTAATATGTAGTGGGTTGATGGATAAAGCCACTATGAGTTGCTGATGTAATTTTGAAGTTGATTGTACAGTGATTTGGTAGGAAAATCCACAGTGAGAAGTAAATCTATTAGCATTGAGTGTAGTGTGTATTTTGGAGCAGAAAATACACTTGTGAGCAGCTAATATAAAGAAGGAAAAAGGAATTTCCAAGTGTAAGAGATTACAAGTACTGAAAGGGCTTATATAGATAGGCTACATCAACAATTAAATTAAGTGCTTTGTCATTGTTTTCTTTTTATGGGAAGATTGCATATATGATGTTGTAGGTTCCAAGCCCTATTTCTATACTATGTATACTAGTTGTAATGGTGATCAAGGGACATGATCCCTAGTACCTGAACCTCGTGATTAGTTTATTGATGGATTAATAAAATAATCAAGCTTTTGGCTCAAATCTCCATGTATTGAAATTAAGTTCATTGCTAAAGATTTTCGTTGTGCAAATTTATATAAGGTTAAGAGTTCCTAGTGTGTATGTGTGTGTGATTAACCTAAAACTAGATATAGGACCTAAGGAAAAAATCACATGGTATTAGTGTTACTTTGAAGAGAACGCAGATCAAAATGTGCATAGGAAGCAAAGTGAACTAGTGAAGGCTTGTCATCTACCCTATGGAAGTTTGAATCTTCGGGTTATAACATGATCGAGAAGTTTTCAGCCCATGCAAGGAGAATCAAAGACCATGCAAGGAAATTTATGCTTGTTCAAGGAAATTCATAGATCTTGTGAATACATGCATGGATCACACTAGAAAATTCATTTTTCATGCGAGGATATTCATGCACCATGCAAGAAAAAGCTAGGCATAGTACAAAGAAGTTGTGCACATATGAGGATGGATGTGGCTACACAAGGAAATTCATGATTCATGCGAGGAAAATCATGGGCATGCAAGGAAATTCATGGAGTTGGAAGTGTGAAGGAAATACCTTCCTCACTAGGAGGGAGTGTTAGGTTTTGGGTATCTCAAAAGGAATTTCGAAGAAAGGACAACCCACAAATAAGTTTTTTGTTAGGAAATTTACCCAAAAGTGGGGTTTTGGACCCAAGCAATGGGTTTTTTACCAAAAGAGAAATTATTATTTATTATAAGGTCAAAGAGGCTAAAACCCTAGATATAGAAGGTTTCCTAAGTGATCCAAGGAAAAGTATAAAATAATCCTAAGGTGAGGTTAATAAGACATCGTGTGCAAGAGAGATGTAACCTCACTTGTGTTAAGGGTGCCCTGGGGGGGTAGAGTTTTGCTCATAAGGCTGAGATTATATTTGACTAAGGTAAAAACTCTTAGATCAACAAGAGGACCAAGGTTTTGGAGAAGCAGAGGTCTAGTTGAGTTTATTTAGGGCTTGATCTAGTCCTACAAGCAAATCCATCCAAGATTGTTGATGGAGGCCTAGTGAAGAGAGATCAAGAAGGGATGAGGGAAGAGCTAATACCAAGAGAAAGCATCCATTTTTAAATAAAATAAAGCCATGAACCCTCAATAAGGTTGATATAGAATAGATACAAGAAGGACGAGTTTCTTTGTAAGTCTGATTAGATTGAGCCAAGCAGGATTGGAGGTGTTATCTTTGTTTTATTTTCTGAGCAATATCGAGTTAGAAAGGGGGACCGTCAAGAGTCATTTATGCTTGTAAAGGGAGGTACAAAGCCTTGTGGAGGAGGATGAAACCTATGTATGTGCTACAATAGGTCGTAAGGGCCTAAGTCCTATTTAGGAGAGGGTTGAAAGGGCTGAAAGGGATGAAAGGGCCTGAGAACTAGGAAGATCTTGTTGTGGAGAGCCAAGACACCTGATCTATCTTGAAGAGGAGGGAACGAAGAGTGTGACAGAGATTTATGACACTCATATTCTATGTTGGTTGATTGTTGATGGAATATCCAAGGTTTTCTAGGGCTAGGAGAGTGATCCAAACCCTAGATCTGAGACAAAAAGGACAACAAGGAGGTTTTGACCATATATCTTGAATTATGTTCACAAACAAAGTTTTGAACAATGTGTAATGAAGGATTATATGTGGTGGGTTTATGGGGAAACCCACTATGATTTGATGATGTGATTTTGAAGCTAATTATACAATGATTTGGTGGGAAAAACCATTGTGAGAAGCATATCTATTAGGGTTGAGTGTACTGTGTATTTTGGAGTAGAAAATACACTTGTGAGAAGTTAATCTAAATGAGGCAAATGGACCTGCTAGGTGTCAAGGACTATAAGTACTAAACGTGATGATCTAGATAAGATACATCAACAAGTTAAGGGTTTTATTCTTGCCTTTTTTTAAGGGAATATTGTAGATATGATGTTGGAGATTCGAACCCCTAGTTGTATACTATGTATACTAGATATACTAGTGATTGAGGGCCATGATCCCTAGTACAGGAGCCCCACGATTATTTTATTGATGGATTAATAAAATAATTTCCTTTGGGCTCAAATATGTATCTACTAAATTGATTTCACTGTGGAATATTTCTATTGTACAAAGTGCTAAAATGTTGAGGGTTTCTAGTGTGTCTATGTGTGTAATTAACCTCGGACTAGATATAAGACCTAACAAAAAATTCAACATGATATCAGAGCTACTTTCAAGTGCACATGGATCAGAGTGTCCGTAGGAAGACGAGTGAGCCAATGAAGATTGTGTAGACTCGGAGGGAGTATAGCTTCAGAGGGAGACTACGGAGGATTGTCAGCTGCCCTATGGGAGTTGTAATCTTTAGGTTCTAACGTGATCATGAAGTTTTCAACCCATGCAAATATAATCACAGACCATGTGAGGAAATTCACGGTGGTGCAAGAAAAATTGTAGATCCTATGAGGACATGCATGGGTCATGCTAGAAAGGTCAAGTTTCATGAAAGAATATTCATGCACCATTCAATACAAAGCTAACCATAGTATAAGAATTCATGGAACATACGAAGACAAATATGGCTATGTAAGGAAATCCATAAACCATGTAAGGATGGTTATGGTCATGCAAGGAAATTCACAAAGCTGGAATCATGAAGGAAATACCCTCATCACTAAGAGAGGGTTTTATACTTTGGGTAGATTGAAAGGTATTTCCAAGAGAGGGCAACCCACCAATAAGTTGTTAGTTGGGTGATTTACCCAAAAGTGGGGTTTTAGACCCAAGAAATGGGTTTAGGACCAAAAGAGAAATAATTATTTATTCTAAGGGTCAAAGAGGATAAAACCCTAAATCTATAAGTTTTCCTAAGTGATCCAAGGAAAAGTATAAAATGAGCCTAAGGTTAGGTTCATAAGACATCATGTGCAAGAGAGATGTAACCTCTCTTGTGCTAAGGGTTCCCTACGAGGCACTGATTTCTACTCATAAGGCTAAGATTATCTTTGAATAAGGTAATAACTCCTATATCAGCAAGAGGACCAAGGTTTTAGAGAAGTATATATTTTTCTGTGTTTATTTAGGGCATGATCTAGGCTTAGAAGAAATTTGTCCAAGATTGTTGAAGAAGGTCGAGTGAACAAAGATCTAGAAATGTCGAGGGAAGAGCTAATAGCAAGAGAAATCATCCATTTATGGATAAAACGAACCCACAAACCCTCAAGAAGGCCAATATGGAATAAATACAAGAAGGACAAGCTTCTTTGTAAGTCTAAGTAGATCGAGCTAAGGAGGATTGGACATGTTATGTCTCTTTTATGTTCTGAGCAAGACCAAGTTAGAAAGGGGTCCTGATAAGATTATGTTCTATCTAGAAAGGGAGGGTTGAAGCCTTATGGAGGAAGGTGAGACCTTTTTTTATGATACAACAAGTCGTAAGGTCCTCAGTCCTATTTAGGAGAGGGAGAAAAGGGCCTCAGGATGGCATAACAAGGCCAAAAAGCCTTAGAACTAGGAAGATGGTGTTGTGGAGGGCCAAGACCCCTGATCTAACTTGAAGAGGAGGGAATGAATATTGTTATAGAGATATATGAGGCTCATGCTCTATGTTGGTTGATTTATGAGGGCGGATCTGACGTATGCTAGGGCTATGGGAGCGATCCAATCACTAGATTTGAGGCAAGAAGGACAATGAGTAGGTAATGAGAATAGATCTCGAAGTATGTTCACAAACGAAGTTGTGAACAATGTGTAATGAAGGCTAATATGTAGTGGTTTGATGGACAAAGCCAGTGTGAGTTGTTGATGTAATTTTGAAGCTAATTGTATACTGATTTGGTGGGAAAATCAACTGTGAGAAGTAGATTTATTAGTGTTGAGTGTACAATGTATTTTGGAGTAACAAATATGCTTGTGAGTAACTAATATAAAGGAGGAAAAAGGAACTGCTAGGTGTCAAGGACTACAACTACTGAAAGGGATGATCTAAACAGGCTACATCAACAACTAAGTTAAAGGTTTTTTTCATGTCTTCTTTTTGTGGTTGAATTGTAGATCTGATGTTGTAGATTGCAAGCCCTAGTTGTATACTATGTATTCTAGCTATACTTGTAACTGAGAGCCATGATCCTTGGTATGGGAGCCTCATGGTTCTTTTATTAATGAATTAATAAAATAATAGAGCATTGGATTCAAATATTTATGTACTAAACGTTGGGTTGTGTTATATTCTTTCCACGACTAGCCTACATAGTTAACCGGGGCATTAGAGTGGGGGCGGAGCCCCCCCCTTCGTTGCGTCGATTGCGCAGCGAGGGGGTCACAGGAGGGGCAGTAGCCCCCCCTATCCGAGGGGTTTGAGGGGCGCAGGTAGCCTCCCTCTATAGGGTCCGGGACAGCACCCCGAAAAAAAAAAAAAAAATAAATTAATTAATTAATTGGACCCTATATTAGGTTGGGCAGACCTACCTATGGTTTTGTGCATGGTTTTTGCACATGGTTTTGGACGCGATGGTTTTCGGTCCATGGTTTTGGACACAATGGTTTTCGCACATGGTTTTGGATGCGATGGTTTTTGGTCCATGGTTTTGGACGCGATGGTTTTCAGTCCATGGTTTTGGATGCGATGGTTTTCGGTCCATGGTATTGGATGCTTCGACATGTATAAATATGTATTGTAACATTGAAAGGAACATAATGAAAAATCAATCCGGTAGTCCCAGTTTTGGGATCAAGGGGAAAATCTCTGTGTCTATGTGTTTTATGTGTTCTACTCTTGTATTGTTTATTTTCTGTTGTTAGAATTCTTATGTAGGTAGTTTTTTTACGAGGTTAAAACCTACATTTGGTATCAGAGATGTTTTGGCTTCAAGGGGATGCCTTTGTTGCTTAGGGGTTTCGCTCGGGCCTGTGGTAGACCTTGTTCAGTGGGAGATCTGCGAGATCGATTCTAGTGGTGAAAGAATATGGCGAGCTGTGGAAAGATAAAGATCGAGAAATTTAATGGTCAAAGTTTTGAGTTGTGGAAACTCAATATGGAGGATATTTTGGTGGATAAAGATTAGTGGATTGCGGTAGATTCGAGTACTGAACCAACTGGAGTTTCCGATGAAGAATGGAAGAAGTTGGATTAGAAGGCAAAGAGCACAATACGATTGTGTGTCTCAGATTCAGTATTGTTGAATGTATAAGGGGAAGCTATGGTGAAGGCTTTGTGGGACAAGTTAGGGACTTTGTACCAATATAAGTCTCGTGAATAAACTATTCCTGCGGAAAAAGTTGTATAACTTGAGGATGAAAGATGGAGACTCGGTGACAGAGCATATGAATGCATTTAATACTATGGTAAGTCAGTTATTGTCTGTTGATATTAAAAATTTAGATGAAGATAAGTGCATCAATTTGTTGTGTTCTCTACCAGATTCGTGGGATAGTCTGGTTATTGTAATAGCTAGCAATGCAATTACCTTGCAGTTTAATGAAATAGTCTCATCCTTGCTGACGGAGGATATGACACCGAAAAATATGGAAATCCAGAATGGTGATTCCTTATCTGTACGAGGACGGTCCCAGAATAGAAATAAAAAGAAAAAGAAAAAAAGTCATCGAGTGGGAGATCTAAATCTAGAGGGAGATCTAAATCTCCAGGAAAACCTATAAAGGTGGTGTGCTGGAAATGCAGAAAGGAAGGGCACTACAAAAGGGATTGTAAATCTAAATCTCCTAACAAAGGAAAGGGATCTGATGATGCTCCTTCTGTAGAGGCGAAAACCACGTCAGATGAAGGTGGGGATGTGTACTTGGATTCTTCAAGTACACATGTAGATCATGAGGCATGGTTGATTGACTCAAGTGCATCCTTTCACTTCACTCCCCATAGAGAGTGGCTCTACGAGTATGATAAATATGATGGTGGTGATGTCTTCTTGGAGGATGATAAGAAGGCTAGAATCATTTGTCATGGAAAAATAAAGTTGAAGTCGCAAGGTGGAAGGGTTAGAACACTTCCAGGTGTTCTTCATATTCCTGCATTAGCCAGAAATCTGATTTATGTAAGCAAGTTGGATGATGCAAGTGTAAAAACAGTGTTCGAGAAGGATACCTGCAAGATGGTTCGAGGAGCACTGGTATTGAGGTTGGGAGTTCGAATTGGAACTCTGTACAAGTTGCAAGGTAGCATTGTTGTTGATGGGTGCAACAATTATGTGGTTCCTGAAAGTGGAGCAGAAAATCTAGTGATCTCTGGAGAGAAGACCATGTTGTGGCATCAAAGGCTTGGACATATTGGAGAGAAGGGCCTTTGAATACTTCATGGTAAAGGTATGGTAGAAGGTATGAGTAATAGCTCTCTGGATTTTGATTTCTGTGAAAATTGTGTATATGGGAAGCAGAATTGGGTGATTTTCCCCTCTAGTGGTAAGAGGACGAAACATATATTAGTGCTTGTGCACAGTGATGTCTTTGGACCTGTGAAGGTTCCATCACTAGGTAAGTTTGTGTACTATGTATCATTTATAGATGACTTCTCAAGGAATACATGGATATATTTCCTTAAGAATAAATTTTAAGTCTTTTACAGGTTTAAAGAATTTAAGGCTCTTGTGGAAAACCAGACAGAGAAGAAGATAAAGGTGTTGAGGATAGATAACAGTGGAGAGTTTTGTAGTAAGGAATTTAAAGAATTCTGTAAGAAGTGTGGTATAGCATGGTAGAAGACTACTCCATATACACTTAAGAAAAATGGAGTTGCAGAGAGAATGAACAAGACATTGATGGAAAGGGCAAGAAGCAAGTTTAGTGGTGTTGGGTTAGGACAAGAACTCTGGGCAAAGGCGGTGGAGACAGTATGTTACATGGTCAACAGATCACCTTCATCAGCGTTGGAGGATAAGACTCCACAAGAGGTATGGACTGGTAAGAAACCCTATCTTTCACATCTGAGGGTATTTGGATGTGATGGATATGTACATGTTCCAAAGGAGAAAAGAATCAAGTTGGATAGTACATCTGAAAAGTGCATCTTTATTGGGTATAAGGATGGTTTAAAGGGTTATAAGCTTTGGAACCCAGTAACAAGTAAGATTGTGTATAGCCGAGATGTGGTGTTCAGAGAGGTGAAAGATGTTATTAAACATGAAGTCCTATCAAAGGAACCTGAGAAGATAGAGTTTGAGCTAAAGGAGGAAGAACCAGACTCTAGAGCAGAGGAGGAATTAGAAGATGAAGAGCCACAAACTCTGGGTGTGAGAATATTAGTTTGAGAAAGAAGGCAGCCATAAAGTTACAGTCCATCTTCTTTTTGTTCGAATTTTTTTTTATCTATTACTGATGATGATCCCAGAACTATGAAGGAAGCAGTAGATTCAGAGGATGGAAAACTCTGGAAAGAGGCCATGGTTGATGAAATGGCATCTTTGCACAAAAATGAGGCTTGGGATCTGGTGGAGTTGTCAGCTGGAAGGAAACCCATTGGTAGCAAATGGGTGTTCCAGAAGAAGACAAATGTAGAAGGAAAGGTGGAGAAATACAAAGCTCGATTGGTAGCAAAATGTTATTCCCAGGTTTCAGGAATTGATTTTGGTGATATTTTTTCTCCTATTGCCAAGGTATTTTCTATTAGATTACTTTATCTGTTGCTACTGCTTTTTATTTTGAGGTAGAATAGATGGATGTGAAGACAAGATTTCTTCACGGGGATCTAGAAGAGGAGATCTACATGAAGCAACCTGAAGGTTTTGCGGTGAAGGGTAAGAAAGAACTAGTATGCAAGTTAAAGAAGTCTCTGTATGGGTTAAAACAGTTACAAAGGATGTGGTATCAGAAATTTGATACATTTATACAGGGACTTGGCTTCAGCAGAAGCAAAGCAGATCACTGTGTGTATTTTAAATTAATTGGTGACCGTGTTATTTATATGGTCTTGTATGTGGATGATATGTTGCTTGTTGGAAATGACAAAGAAATTATCCAGGATTTGAAGACCCAATTGTCCTCCAAATTCGACATGAAAGATCTTGGTGCTGCAAACTATATTTTGGGCATGGAAATTAAAATAGATCGGGCAAAGAGGAAGCTCTGGCTAAACCAGAGGATGTCGAGACAATACTGTAGAGGTTTAATATGCAGGATAGTAAATCGGTGAAGGTTCCTATTCCTGTAGGTGTAAAGTTATCTTCCGAACAGTGTCCCAAGACACAAGAAGAGGAAGAGGACATGTCTCGTGTTCCATATGCAAGTGCAGTCGGTAGTCTGATGTATGCGATGTTCTGTACTAGACCAGACATTGCACATGTGGTGGGAGTATTGAGTAGGTTTATGTCAAAACCAGGGAAGGAGCATTGGACAACAGTGAAGTGGGTTTTCAGGTATTTACATGGCACTAGTGATTATGGTTTGTGCTACCAAGGAAGACCAGGACTGGACAAAGTTTTGGATATTCATGGCTTTGTTGATGCAAACTGGGCTGGAGATCTGGATCAGAGAAGATCTACAAGTGGGTATGTGTTTAACCTATTTGGAGGTGCAGTCAGTTGGATGAGTAAGAAACAATCTATAGTGGCACTATCAACTACAGAGGTAGAATACATGGCAGCCACTCATGCAAGCAAGGAAGCAGTTTGGTTGCAGAGATAGTGTTCAAGTATGGGGTTAGTGCAGGGAGCTATAAGGATAGACTGTGACAGCCAAAGTGCAATTTTCTTGGCAAAGAACCTTGCTTACCATTCAAAGACAAAGCACATTGATGTTCAATATCACTTTGTGAGGGATATGATAGAAGACAAAAAGGTGTTGCTAGTAAAGGTGGACACTTTGAAGAATACTACGGATACATTGACAAAATCTATGAGCTTTGAGAAGTTCTCTTGGTGTAGAGAAATAATGGGCATTGTAGGGCTGGATAAATGACTAAGCTCTCTTGTGGCCCCCTATGGAAAGAAAACAACAAGTGGGAGAACGTTGGGTTGTGTTATATTCTTTCCACAACTAGCCCACATAGTTAACTAGGGGGTAGAGCCCCCCCTTTGTTGCGTTGATTGTGCACTAGGGGGGTCATAAGGGGGCAGTAGCCCCCCCTGTCTGGGGGGTTTGAGGGGCGCGGGTAGCCCCCCTCTATGGGGTCTGGGGCAGCACCCCGAGAAAAAAAAATTGGACCCTATATTAGGTTGGGCAGACCTACCTATGGTTTTGTGCATGGTTTTCACACATGGTTTTGGATGCAATGGTTTCAGTCCATGGTATTGGATGCTTCAGCATGTATAAATCTGTATTGTAAAATTGAAAGGAACATAATGAAAAATCAATCTGGTAGTCCCAGTTTTGGGATCCAGGGGAAATCTTTGTGTATATGTGTTTTATGTGTTATGCTCTTGCATTGTTTATTTTCTGTTGTTAGAATTCGTATGCAGGTAATTATTATACAGGGTTAAAACCTACACTAAATTGATTTCGAGGCTGAATGTTTCTGTTATGAAAAGTTCTAGAAGGTTGAGGATTTCTAGTGTGTTTATGTGTGTGATTAACCTTAGACCAGATCTAGGACCTATGGGAAAATTCAACATTCAAGGCTTGTGTAACTTCACCAATCTTCACAAATTGGCCTTCTACCTGAGTAACTTCCTCCACAGACTCTATTGTGATATTCTTATACACAGTTTCAATGGATTCATGTAGTACCATTTCCATATTCACAACCTTTTCATTTTCATCAACTAACTGTGATTTCTCATGTTGCCATACTTCTTGTGTTGGAATTTCTTACAATAATTCTAGTGTAGTGGATGTAGTATGTGACTGAAACTCCATAGTAACACTATGTTACAATTGATGTAAGCTATCCAAAGAAAACTAAGAAAAAATCAAATATATATGTGCCAAACCTTGTACTTGCCATGAAACTACTTCAATAGGACACTCTATGAATTTTGAAGAGAACTGTATTGTTCAATTCTCTTCAGATGTAACATAAATATATACCCACAACTCCAAGATACTAGGCACAATCTAGACCTCCATTTATTCTATTGGCTCAATAGTATCCAAATCTTTAGTTACCTCCTTATTAGATTCTAGCAGCCACTGCAATTTTTCCAACTTGTCTAATACGCGTTGTTGATCTTGTTGAACCTTCCTAAGAGCCCCATTTGTCTATTCATCCACCTTACTTAATGCTTCTTCTTCTTCTTTTCTCATCAACATGCTTAATAATGTGCTTAATATCATCTTCAGACTTAAACGCCACCTGAGTGATGTGAGTCGTTTTAAAATTCTTCCTAGCGCAAGATGTACCTTCCCCAATGCTCATTGTAGTAGTCCTCTTCACTCTTGTTCTTATTGAAGCTAGAAATTGTTTAGATTCTGATTCTAAAGACAAAGTTTCTGAGTTTTGAGTTCTTGACCCTGGTCTTGTACCAGATGATTTGCAGGTTTTGATGACACTCCCTGTTTTTGGCCCTATTGTCCCTCTTGTTGATCACTACTCTCCAAAATTTTTATAATCGACTCCTCTGCTAATGTAGTTTCCAATCATCTTCCCATGTAGCAATGTGTGCCTAAAATTCTTCATTAGTTAACCAAAAATTGCATGATGAACATTGTTTATAAGGATGTCTCTTAGCCTAAATGTATAGATGATGAGGATCAACTTTGAATCGCGCGATTGGCTCTTATTCTTGGAATATTTCTACAGAAATGCGTGGAGTCCTTTTAATCACCTGATTGATCATCTCCTGATAAAGAAATAAGAAACATTGATTTCGATCTTTTGATGAGGAATTGAAGTCACCCATAGATGTTGAAAGCATGTGGCAACAGTAGGGACCGAAGTATTCTCCATTATTTTCAAATCCTTAGGCATGTCCCACTCACTGAGATCAATTAAGATGAGTAACCAAGCATAATTAAACTCCACACATGTATCTTTCACGGCTTGAAAATCTGCTAAAAATTGATTGAGAAATAATGTGACCCAGTTCATCCGGAAACCTAGCACGCAATTGGCCGCTATGAGAATCACACCTATAGACACTTCATCTTTTCTTCTTTGAGAGTATTCTACAGGCCAACACTTGTGTGGGAAACTGAACACCTCTATTTTTTATCTCCAAAACCGAAAACCTTCATTTACCTCTTTTCGTGCCATATTTTTTTACAACTCCACTCCTAAATTTTTAGATTTGTCCTCGAATAGTGGTTCAGGGTCCTCACCTTCTAGGGTTAAACCAATGATCTTCTTGAATACATGTGTGTAATATTAATGGCATGATACAACCACATATAACCACCATGCGCACAACTTAACAATAGCTTGGTAACAAAAATACTCTCATTACTACAGCCAAAATGAGGGATCTCTAATAAGTTAAAAATGTCAGCTTGTTTTGATCCCAAAGCCCATTGTTATGGCTCAAGCGTAAACACAACAATATTTTCATTTTCTACTTGCTTCAGATACCCTTGTAGGTTTGAAAAATAATTATTGTCTATAATATCATGATCAAAATGTCAGAGCATTCCCACCTGACCCATCATGTTCCCTAGAATAAAAACAACTTTTGGAATCTCTATTGTAGCCACAATATACTTCGATTCCTTTGCCAAATTAATTAGTTTAGAAATTTCCTTTTGTGGCTATCAGCCGGATAAATCGTTCTTGCGGACAAGACCGATCCCCCTAGTATCAACTGATATCTAGCGATAAGCAAAACAAGCAAATTCTATCTTTCTCTAAATATTGCGGTTTATAAATAAAAGCCAAGAGATGTTTTAGACCCTACCTTAAGTCCAATGCTAGTTTGTGGAAGCCACGCTCCATTCGTCCAAATGAGCTCCCTTTTAAAGAACCTCCAAACACAAACAGGCACACATCAAATAACACCTGCATAACCAAAATAATAAACCATATTTATCATGATGATCAAGGAATTCATGAAATAAACCATAGAAGACAACTTATTGAGAAAAATGAACTTGATTGTATTAACTTTAAACAAAGAAGAACTTTATAACCATGGTGCCTTGATGGTGTACAAGCTCCTCCCAGGGTCTAGCAAGAATCTCCTCTACTTTGACAAGCTTCACACTCTTCCCAATGAGATCAAAAGGTATGTAATCTCTCCTCTCAAGCTCAATTAGGAATTCTAAATTCCAACAGCATTTACCCTCAAAAATATTCAACTTTCAACCTCTTTAGTAACCAGCCCAATGCCTCATTTTATAGTGCAGAGGAAGGAAGTTACCAGGTCCACCTTCAAAGGGATAGATTCCTCCTTCAAAGGGATAAGCTCCTCACATCAAGGGGTTAGCTCCTTTAGTTATGGGATGCATGAACCACCTAGGAGCGAACTTGCCACCTCAAGATTCCTTCTAAAAGCGTCTAGAATTAACCCAAAGTGAGTTTTTAAGAATAAACTTGCGCCTTTTTTACTTTTACAGGGGTCCGCACCCTTTCCTTTAGAGACAGAGCGGGCAAGTCCACAGGGAACATGACCAGGGGGTGCAGGACCGCAGGTAATGCTAAGAGTAAGTGCAAAACTAGAGTTTTAAATATTTTCAAGGACTTTCTCTCATTTTTCAAGGCTTGACATGAAGAGCTGAGGTTTAAGACTCGCATAGGAGGAAAGTATGAGTGGTGATAGACTCACACTGATTGCAGAATGTCATGGTGACAATATTTTGTGCAACAGATTGCCCCCTAAAGTGTGAAGTCTGTAATAGATAGTATTTGTCATCTAAGAAGATTGAAGTACTTTATCATTTCGAGGATCATCCTGTGGAGAGCCTGGTTGGAACCTGTAAAAACATTTAATACAAAATATATATATGAGATCATATCATCGCTGAGGTAGGCATTCCCATACTCAGATCAAAACTAACTAGAAAACTAACTAAACTGCTCTGATATAGGAATGATCTTGTAATACATCATAAGTATAGACATATGTAGACACAGTATGGGCACAACCATCTATTTATGAATAGTCCACTGTCTAATGAATAACAAAATTCCTCGCAGCCTGGATGGTGGAAACTAGATCCAGGGTCTTCATTTCTACTTCCCGAAATAGTACGATTCTATCCATGTGAATGAATGTGTCGAAGTCAAACACGGTAGAAACCACTTGATTACCAGTCAATGATGTAAACTATTAACAAGTGTGAGAGAAACCACCAATAATGTCAATGGCTCTCAAAGTACTTAGTACAATCCATGAAATGTGAATAGATGAGTTGATGTCGAACATGTCACGGAATCCTTTGATCAAAGGTCAATGATGCAACCTGTCGTCGAAGGCGAGAAACCTGCCATTGAGGCATGCAGATTCCAAGACACTAGCGATTTCTAGATCATCTTTCTAGATAATGAGCTGAAGTCGATAGAAAGTGATCCGTCGTAGGCAAGCCCACAACACGAAATCATAGATCAAGTTTGAAGAAATATAGTTGCAAGGACTAACTCAGGGATAGTCAAGATGGATGACAGATATTTTTCAGATGAATGGTTTATTTGCACTGACCTCTTGAACACATAACGACACTATAAATGGTTTGGTGACAATTGACCCAAATCTAATACCCAGAAACCGGCTGAAGACTTTCAATATGGTTTGATTAACTGTTACGCAAAGGATTTCCCAACCCAGGTGAACAAAAAGTGTCGTGTTCAAGAGTGGTTGAATGCTTTTCTGAGACACAAATTATAACAAACAAGTTCGTTTTTCTCTCTTTCCCCCACCATTTCTAGCAAGTACCTCTTTATTTTTTAACAAGCTTGAGGAGTATAACATTTTCTTGGTTATAAGCTCATCCTTTGGATGAGTCCAACTTAGTTTAAATTCGAACCCTTAGAAGGAGTGTTTCGTCCATGTTTGTAATTGAACAGGTCCTTTACTGTTAAATTTTAACGAGTCCAGGATAGGAGAAACTCGGCGTTTTTCAATTTTAGGGAATCATAAGAAAAACTTAAGAAAACTCCATGGCTGTCCTTTTTCATAAATTTGTGTCTCCTAAGCCCAAAAAAGTATAAAATAATACTTGAAATAACTGCTTGACCATTACAATCAAGGAGTAATTTTCATAAATAGTGTCTCTGATCTAAAAAAGTTAAAAAGCGATCAACAACACGTTGTTTTATAACTAATATAGAATTTTAAACGACAAAAATACGGCAATCTTTTCATGTTTATACAGTCAAAAAAGAGCTGAAAGTGGACCGTCCTTTTAATTCTGTTTTAACGATTTAAAAAGGGAAAAACTTGGCAATCTTTTCATATTTTACGAGTCAGAAAAGAGCTTAAAGAGGACTCATCCTAGAGGAACGAGTGGTATAAAGGGTAGAAACTGGTTCCGGCAATGGAGGAACTGCTCAAAACATGTAATGGTTAAAAGGTTGGCTAACAAAACCACTCATAGATGTAGTCCCTCAGGAATGGTAAACAACCAAGTGAAAGCATATGATCAGCCAAAGAGATGGTGGCAATGGAATGAAAACAACCAAGACTCATCTAACAGAACTTAGCGGATAAAAAAGGCAATCACGAGATGTAAGATGGGTATGAGTTCACTTTTACACAAGCTTGAACCATAGAGAACTTTGCTTGGATTCGATTTCATGTTTACACAAGCTTGAAATGAAAAATTATGCTTGTTATAAGTTCGCATGCCCCTAGCATAATGACGCAAAACGAGGTACATGCCCCCCAAGCTTCATTGCATTCAACCAGGTGGATGAAATGAAGGTTTACTTTTAAGATCTTGGAAAGACTCGAGGGAGTTGTTTCATTTTTTAGTGAGGTTGACACAAGAAAAGAAGTATCCTCAAAACCCTTGTTTCATTTTTTAAACGAGCTTGACACAATATAAGGAACTATGCTCATGACTCCTTGTTTCATTTTTTAACGAGCTTGACACGAGACAAAGAACTATGCTCATAAAATCCTTGATTCATTTTTTTAATGAGCTTGACACAAGACAAGTATGCTCAAGTCTACTCTCTACAATCTACCTAACAAGAAACTATGCTCTAAAAACCTTGATTCATTTTTTAACGAGCTTGACACAAGACAAGGAACTATGCTCAAGTCTACTCTCTACAATCTACCTATATAACCTACTGATTCATTTTTTTTTAATGAGGTTGACACAGGAAAAGAACTGTCCTCATACCTGATTCATTTTTTAACGAGGTTGACTCAGTAACAAGAACTATCCTCTGACCAACTGATTCATTTTTTAACGAGGTTGACACAGGAAAATAACTCTCCTCATACCTCATTCATTTTTTAGCGAGGTTGACTCAGTAACAGGAACTATCCTCTGATCAACTGATTCATTTTTTAACGAGGTTGAAACACGAAAAGAATTGTCCTCATACTCACTGATTCATTTTTTAACAAGGTCGACACAGTAAAAGGAACTCTCCTCGAACTCACTGATCATGGCTTCCAACAGGAAGAAAGACATGTCAATGGACACACCTTGATCATGGCTTCCAAGAGGTCTTCATCAAAAGGAAGAATAGTTCTCTGGAAGGAACACATGTCAAGGGACTCAAAAGGGATAATAACATCGTGTTCAAGTAATCCCATAGAGTTTTCCATGTCAATTACCGAATCTAAATCAAAGGAAGATGAGCAAACAGTGAGAGGCTCACTTACATCGGTAACTGAAAACATGGGACCATTTGCCACATAATTAACCCATGGTGGGGTAGATACCACTTTAGAATCATGAACATTTAGGGATGTCAAATTATTGGTAGTTGAAACAAGACTAGGGAACGAAAGCTGGTCTACAGTCACAATATTTCCATTGTGAGGGAAAGACATCACGCGGAAGAGTGTCGATATGACAGCTTTCATTGCATAAACATAGTCTCGCCTAAGGAGTAAATTGAAATCCAAGGGACCTCGAACTACCATAAGATCAATACAGAAAGTTTTACCTTCCAAGGTAATAGAAAACTTAGGAAGGATCCCTAAAGGTTCACTAATGGTTCTGTTAAAAGCTTTCAAATTCTGCTTAATAGGTGCAAGCTGAGGGGAACCCAAAGTTTTCCAAGCCGTTAAGGATAAAATACTAACAGAAGCACCATCATCTACCTATGTGCGGTGTATGTCCCTACCACCAACCTTGACAATGATTTGGAAAGGGATGGAGGAAGGGAGATGAGGTTCTTTCAATCTATTCCAATCAAAGGAAAAGACCTCATTACTTGGAGGGGGTTTTGTAGAAACAGGTGAAATGCCCCCCGGCGTAGAAGAATCTGATGTAACAAGAAGAACCTGAGCGGTATGAAGTTTAGTCTCTAAAGGGAGAGTGGGATCGACCGAATGTGAAATTGAATCGACCACCTGATCAACTAATGGATCATCAACCTGAGTGATATGAGTTTCACTCTCCAATGGAAGAGTGGGATCGACTGTACTTGAAATTAGATAAATCACTCTGTTAGTTGATGGTAGGTTGGTAGAAAGTTTACGGTAACCAGTTGGAAATTCTTGTTGTGGAACAGTAAGGTTTTCCAACAATTTTGAGGCTTCATCCATGTGAGGGAAAATGTGACTTTGATGACTCCCTTTGCATAACTTACAAGGAAACCTAACTTTACCCTTTTTCCCAGGAACCTGACTATCACTGGTTGATGGATCAATGGACAGTTGATGAGATTTTTCTGACCATACTTCCAAGACCTTTGGAATACCAGGACAATTGATAAGGAAGTGGTCACCCTTACAAAGCCTGCAAGGGTATTTGGGTTTACGATGCATGTTGGAGGTTTTCTCAACACAAATAACACTTACAACCATGGTTGGTTGGTTGACTTCTTCCTTATCTTGCTTCTTCTTCTTCTTCTTCTTCTTCTTCTTCTTCCCTTTCTTCTTCTTCTTAGCCACCTGGTTACTAGCGTCAAGGCTTTTACCAAGCGAAAAGGAAGAAATGGAGGAAGAAAAATTATGCAAAGAAGGTAAAGGGTCAACAGAAGGTTGGTGATGTTGAGATGGTGAAATCTATTGAGGTGAAGCATTCGGTTGAGGTGGAACAATTGGAGTATTTGGGGCCAATGAAGTTGAAAATAACCATATCAGTAAACCTATTGTAAATTCAAGTAATGACAAAGTAGCCATATAAGGAGGACCAACATTTCCAAAGCAAGGAAAAGTACAAGGATTCTTGTTAAGAGGGGTTCCTTGGTTGGTAAATTCCAGAACAGCTGCCATTATATTCAACTTCAGTGAAATTTATTAACAATTTAAAACTAAAATTAACAATTCACAATTCACACCTAACAATTAAAATTCACAATTCACACCTATGGTCTCTAAAAGTAAAAACAAACAAATTAACACGCGTTATCAAATCTAGGAGTCAAACCACACACAAACAGTAACTTTCCATACTAAAAACACTAGTTGGTGATGAAATCCAACGTCGCATAATTCAATACAGAAATGGCGGTTGGAACAGTTACCCCGACAACCTGCTTAATGAAACAGACTGGCACAAGTTTCTTCACAAAACCATCTCGAGTGAAGAGAACCCCCCAGAGAGTCCAAGTGAGTCTAGTCGACGTCTGCTCCAGGTACAGTGGGATCTTCCCTCCACCGTCACCTTAGGAAAGAATCCTATAGATTATGGCCACTAAGGTTACCAACAGAAACAAATATACCTGGGGGAACAGTCTACGATCCGATACACACGCAAGGGCAGAGTAACAAAGCTCAATCCCCTTGAAGGCTCCTTGACATAATCCAAGGTTTACCAACAAGTGACCCCAAGCTCCTCGACAATGGTTAATCTGAGGTTTACCGTTTTTAATACGTGTATATATGCTATCGTTCCCAATGAGGAAGGATTGATTACCTCACTGGTTCAGATATGATCTCATGCTTGACTCCTTTAGGAGGAGCTTCCCAGAGCATACATGCAACAATTGGAATTTTTCCTACCGCAAGATCGACTACTTGTTTGTTTTACTGTCTTGGAGAGTTAACTAAAACCTATTCCAAGAAAATAGCCTAAGCTAGATTGGTGGAAAGAGCCTAAAAATGTAAAAATTACTAGATGAATTTTAATTAAGCGTTGTGTTATTTAGGTTGTTATTACTCAAAAGGGTAAATGGATATGAAACCAATGGTGTTATGACCCGACCCAAAACTAAATGCAATCGAATATGATAATGTAATCTTTTCAATTCGATGAATCCTAACTAAAGTAAGGAGAGAGTTTCCATTCACTTCCAACAATGCAAAAAATTTATCACTAAGAGAAAATATAACAAATTCTCTAATGCACTAATTTCATCAAGAAAAACTAATGCAAATCAATTCCAAAAAGTTTTTATTTTTATTTTTGTGTGTTAAAAACAAGCATAAAAATATGTAAATTCAAATCAAAGAAAGCTGATCTAAATCTACGATTGATTTTTTAGAATGTAAACTATGCAATTGTAATCTATGCACAATTCACTTGAAACGTATGCAAATGTAATCTATGCACATTTTTCATTCATATACTGAAAATGAGAATTCTAATTATGAAAATGTGATCTATGCAAGAGAATTCTCAAACACAAGATGATTCTAATGTAATCTAAGAACCAATCAAGTGCAAGTCAAGAAAATTGGGTGAGAGTTCCAAAGATCAAAAAATAAAAACACTCAAAGGCGATTAACACTCATACTAAGAAAAACACTGAGACAAACCTCCAAGTAATGACCAAATGAAATCAAATTAAGAATTTCTCAAAAAAGAGACTCAAAACACCCAATTAACTTAATGGAGATTGATGAGATGAAGAATTTGCTGAAAGAAACTCATAAACAAGGCTTTTTGACAGAACACATGCAGATCTGGATAGAGGCTAAAAAACATAAACAAATCCTAAGCTTAACTGGATGAAAAGATTTTAGGTTTTTGTTTTTTTTTTTTTCAAAATTTTGACAGGGTCTGCAGGCTCCCAGTATAACCAAGTGCGGTACCGCTCTGTGTAGTAAAGCAACTGTGTGAGGATGTCCGCACTGTGTTACAACTAGAACGTGCGGTCCTCTTTCAAAAGTGTGAAAAACAAAAACAATTCAAAATCTAAAGAAACTACCCAATCCCACACACATCAAGCAAAAACTAGAAACAGAGAAAATTTTTCTCAAGTCAAAGTAAAAGTAAACGCAAAAAACCAAAATTCAAGTCCCCAGTGGAGTCACCATTTTGTCAGCCGAATAAATCGTTCTTGCGGACAAGACCGATCTCCCTAGTGTCAACTGATATCTAGCGACAAGCAAAACAAGAAAATTCTATCTTTCTCTAAATATTGCGGTTCATAAATAAAAGCCAAGAGATGTTTTAGACCCTACCTCAAGTCCAATGCTAATTTGTGGAAGCCGCGCTCCGTTCGTCCAAATGAGCTCCCTTTTAAAGAATCTGAAAACAAAAACAGGCACACATCAAATAACACCTGCATAGCCAATATAATAAACCATATTTATCATAATGATCAAGGAATTCATGAAATAAACCATAGAAGACAGCTTATTGAGAAAAATGAACTTGATTGTATTAACTTTAAACAAAGAAGAACTTTACAACCATGGTGCCTTGATGTTGTACAAGCTCCTTCTAGGGTCTAGCAAGAATCTCCTCTACTTTGACAAGCTTCACACTCTTCCCAATGAGATCAAAAGGCATGTAATCTCTCCTCTCAAGCTCAATTAGGAATTCTAAATTCTAACAGTATTTACCCTCAAAAATATTCAACTTTCAACCTTTTTAGTAACGAGCCCAATGCCTCATTTTATAGTGCAGAGGAAGGAAGTTACCAGGTCCACCTTCAAAGGGATAGAGTCCTCCTTCAAAGGGATAATCTCCTCACATCAATGGGTTAGCTCCTTTAGTTATGGGATGCATGAACCACCTAGGAGCGAACTTGCCACCTCAATATTCCTTCTGGAAGCGTCCAGAATTAACCCAAAGTGAGTTTTTAAGAATAAACTTGCGCCTTTTTTACTTTTACAGGGGTTCGCACCCTTTCCTTTAGAGACATGACCAGGGGGTGCGAGACTGCAGGTAATGCTAAGAGAAAGTGCGGAAGCAGAGTTCTAAAGATTTTCAAGGACTTTCTCTCATTTTTCAAGGCTTGACATGAAGAGCTGAGGTTTAAGACTCGCATAGGAGGAAAGTATGAGTGGTGATAGACTCACACTGATTGCAGAATGTCATGGTGACAATATTTGTGCAACAGATTGCCCCCTAAAGTGCGAAGTCTGTAATAGATAGTATTTGTCATCTAAGAAGGGTGAAGTACTTTATCATTTCTAGGATCATCCTGTGGAGAGCTTGGTTGGAACCTGTAGAAACATTCAATACAAAATATATATATGAGATCATATCATCGCTGAGGTAGGCATTCCCATACTCAGATCAAAACTGACTAGAAAACTAACTAAACTGCTCTAATATAGGAATGATCTTGTAATACATCATAAGTATAGACATATGTAGACACAATATGGGCGCAATCATCTATTTATGAATAGTCCACTATATAATGAATAACAAAATTCCTCGCAGCTTGGATGGTGGAAACTAGATCCAGGGTCTTCATTTCTACTTCCCGAAATAGTACGATTCTATCCATGTGAATGAATGTGTCGAAGTCGAACATGGAAGAAACCACTTGATTACCAATCAATGATGTAAATTGTTAACAAGTGTGAGAGAAACCACCAGTAATGTCAATGGCTCTCAAAGTACTCAGTACAATCCATGAAATGTGAATAGATGAGTTGATGTCGAACATGTCACGGAATCCTTTGATCGAAGGTCAATGATGCAACCTATCGTCGAAGGCGAGAAACCTGCCATTGAGGCATGCAGATTCCAAGGTACTGATGATTTCTAGATCATCTTTCTAGATAATGAGCTGAAGTCAATAGAAAGCGATCCGTTGTAGGCAAGCCCACAACACAAAATCATAGATCAAGTTTGAAGAAATATAGTTGCAAGGACTAACTCAGGGATGGTCAAGATGGATGACAGATATTTTGCAAATGAATGGCTTATTTGCACTGACCTCCTGAACACATAACGACACTATAGATGGTTTGGTGACAATTGACCCAAAGCTAATACCCAGAAACCAGTTGAATACTTTCAATATGGTTTGATTAACTGTTAGGCAAAGGATTTCCCAACCCAGGTGAACAAAAAGTATCGTGTTCAAGAGTAGTTGAATGCTTTTCTGAGACACAAATTATAACAAACATGTTCATTTTTCTCTCTTTCCCCCACCATTTCTGGCAAGTACCTCTTTATTTTTTAACAAGCTTGAGGAGGATAACATTTGCTTGGTTATAAGCTCATCCTTCGGATGGGTCCACCTTAGTTTAAATTCGATCCCTAAGAAGGAGTGGTCCGTTCCTGTTTGTAATTGAATAGGTCCTTTACTGTTAAATTTTAACGAGTCCGGTATAGGAGAAACTCGTCGTTTGTCAATTTTAGGGAGTCATAAGAAAAACTTAAGAAAACTCCATGGTTATCCTTTTTCGTAAATTTGTGTCTCCCAAGCCCCAAAAAAGTATAAAAAAATACTCGAGAGAACTGCTTGAACATTACGATCAATGAGTACTTTTCATAATTAGTGTCTCTGATCTGAAAAAGTAAAAAAGCGATCAACGAAACGTCGTTTTATAACTAATATCGAATTTGAAACGACAAAAATCTGGCAATCTTTTCATGTTTATACGGTCAGAAAAGAGCTGAAAGTGGACTGTCCTTTTAATTCAGTTTTAACGAGTTAAAAATGGAAAAACTCAGCAATCTTTTCATATTTTACGAGTCAGAAAAGAGCTTAAAGAGGACTCGTCCTAGAGGAACGAGTGGTATAAAGGGTAGCAACTGGTTCCGGCAATGGAGGAACTGCTCAAAACATGTAATGGTTAAGAGGCTAGCTAACAAAACCACTCATAGATGTGGTCCCTCAGGAAGGGTAAACAACCAAGTGAAAGCATATGATCAGCGAAAGAGATGGTGGCAATTGAATGAAAACAACCAAGACTCATCTAACAGAACTTAGCGGATAAAAAAGGCAATCATGAGATGTAAGACGGGTATGAGTTCATTTTTACACAAGCTTGAACCATAGAGAACTTTGCTTGGATTCGATTTCATGTTTACACAAGCTTGAAACGAAAAACTGTGCTTGTTATAAGTTCGCATGCCCCCAGCATAATGACGCAAAACGAGGTACATGCCCCCCAAGCTTCATTGCATTCAACTAGGTGGATGAAATGAAGGTTTCCTTTCAAGATCTTGGAAAGACTCGAGGGAGTTGTTTCATTTTTTAGTGAGGTTGACACAAGAAAAGAAGTATCCTCAAAACCCTTGTTTCATTTTTTAAACGAGCTTGACACAATATAAGGAACTATGCTCATGACTCCTTGTTTCATTTTTTAACGAGCTTGACACGAGACAAAGAACTATGCTCATAAAATCCTTGATTCATTTTTTTAATGAGCTTGACACAAGACAAGG
This sequence comes from Pinus tabuliformis, assembly GCA_031772625.1. Classification (NCBI taxonomy): domain Eukaryota; kingdom Viridiplantae; phylum Streptophyta; class Pinopsida; order Pinales; family Pinaceae; genus Pinus; species Pinus tabuliformis. Next base: position 243,761,882 of record CM062815.1, read on the forward strand.
AAGTATGCTCAAGTCTACCCTCTACAATCTACCTAACAAGGAACTATGCTCTAAAAACCTTGATTCATTTTTTAACGAGCTTGACACAAGACAAGGAACTATGCTCAAGTCTACTCTCTATAATCTACCTATATAACCTACGGATTCATTTTTTTTTAATGAGGTTGACACAGGAAAAGAACTGTCCTCATACTTGATTCATTTTTTAACGAGGTTGACTCAGTAACAGGAACTATCCTCTGACCAATTGATTCATTTTTTAACGAGGTTGACACAGGAAAAGAACTTTCCTCATACCTCATTCATTTTTTAGCGAGGTTGACTCAGTAACAGGAACTATCCTCTGACCAACTGATTCATTTTTGAATGAGGTTGACACAGGAAAAGAACTGTCCTCATACTCACTGATTCATTTTTTAACGAGGTCGACACAGTAAAAGGAACTCTCCTCGAACTCACTAATCATGGCTTCCAACTAGAAGAAAGACATGTCAATGGACACACCTTGATCATGGCTTCCAAGAGGTCTTCATCAGAAGGAAGAATAATACTCTGGAAGGAACACATGTCAAGGGACTCAAAAGGGATAATAACATCGTGTTCAAGTAATCCCATAGGGTTTTCCATGTCAATTACCGGATCTAAATCAAAGGAAGATGAGCAAACAGTGAGAGGCTCACTTACATCGGTAACTGAAAACATGGGACTAGTTGCCACATAATTAACCCGTGGTGGGGTAGATACCACTTTATAATCATGAACATTTAGGGGTGTCAAATTATTGGTAGTTGAAACAAGACTAGGGAACGAAAGTTGTTCTATAGTCACAATATTTCCATTGTGATGGAAAGATATCACGCGAAAGAGTGTCGATACGACAGCTTTCATTGCATAAACATAGTCCTGCCCAAGGAGTAAATTGAAATCCAAGGGACCTCAAACTACCATAAGATCAATACAGACAGTTTTACCTTCCAAGGTAATAGAAAACTTAGGAAGGATCCCTAAAGGTTCACTAATGGTTCTGTTAAAAGCTTTAAGATTCTGTGTAATAGGCGCAAGCTGAGGGGAACCCAAATTTTTCCAAGCAGTTGAGGATAAAATACTAACAGAAGCACCTTCATCTACCTATGTGTGGTGTATGTCCCTACCACCAACCTTGACAATGATTTGGAAAGGGATGGAGGAAGGGAGACAAGGTTTTGTCAATCTATTCCAATCAAAGGAAAAGACCTCATTACTTGGAGGGGGTTTTGTAGAAACAAGTGAAATGCCCCCCGGTGTAGAAGAATCTGATGTAACAAGAAGAACCTGAGCGGTATGAAGTTCAATCTCTAAAGGGAGAGTGGGATCGACCGAATGTGAAATTGAATCGACCACCTGATCAACTAATGGATCATCAACCTGAGTGATATGAGTTTCACTCTCCAATGGAAGAGTGGGATCAACTGTACTTGAAATTAGATCAATCACTCTGTTAGTTGACGGTAGGTTGGGAGAAAGTTTACGGTAACCAGTTGGAAATTCTTGTTGTGGAACAGTAACTTTTTCCAACAATTTTGAGGCTTCATCCATGTGAGGGAAAATGTGACTTTGATGACTCCCTTTGCATAACTTACAAGGAAACCTAACTTTACCCTTTTCCCAGGAACCTGACTATCACTGGTTGATGGATCAATGGACAGTTGATGAGATTTTTCTAACCATACTTCCCAAGACCTTTGGAATACCAGGACAATTGATAAGGACGTGGTCACCCTTACAAAGCCTGCAAGGGTATTTGGGTTTACGATGCATGTTGGAGGTTTTCTCAGCACAACTAACACTTACAGCCATGGTTGGTTGGTTGACTTCTTTCTTATCTTGCTTCTTCTTCTTCTTCTTCTTCTTCCCTTTCTTCTTCTTCTTAGCCACCTGGTTACTAGCGTCAAGGATTTTACCAAGCGAAGAGGAAGAAATGGAGGAAGAAAAATTAGGCGAAGAAGGTAAAGGGTCTACAGAAGGATGGTGATGTTGAGATGGTGAACTCTACTGAGGTGAAGCATTCGGTTGAGGTGGAAAAATTGGAGTATTTGGGGCCAACGAAGTTGAAAATAACCATATCGGTAAACCTATTGTAAATCCAGGTAATGACAAAGTAGCCATATAAGGAGGACCAACATTTCTAAAGCAAGGAAAAGTACTAGGATTCTTGTTAAGAGGGGTTCCTTGGTTGGTAAATTCTGGAATAGCTGCCATTATATTCAACTTCAGTGAATTTTATTAACAATTTAAAGCTAAAATTAACAATTCACAATTCACACCTATGGTCTCTAAAAATAAAAACAAACAAATTAACACGCGCTATCAAATCTAGGAGTTTCCACACACAAACAGTAACTTTCCGTACTAAAAACACTAGTTGGTGATGAAATCCAACGTCGCAAAATTCAATACAGAAATGGCGGTTGGAACAGTTACCCCAACAACCTGCTTAATGAAACAGACTGGCACAAGTTTCTTCACAAAACCATCTCGAGTGAAGAGAACCCCCAGAGATTCCAAGTGAGTCTAGTCGACGTCTGCTCCAGGTACAGTGGGATCTTCCCTTCACCGTCACCTTAGAAAATAATCCTATAGATTATGGCCACTAAGGTTACCAACAGAAACAAATATACCTGGGGGAACAGTCTACGATCTGATACACACGCAAGGGCAGAGTAACAAAGCTCAATCCCCTTGAAGGCTCCTTGACATAATCCAAGGTTTACCAACAAGTGACCCCAGGCTCCTCGACAGTGGTTAATCTGAGGTTTACCGTTTTTAATACGTGTATATCTGTTATCGTTCCCAATGAGGAAGGATTGATTACCTCACTAGTTCAGATATGATCTCGTGCTTGACTCCTTTAGGAGGAGCTTCCCTGAGCATACATGCAACAATTGGAATTTTTCCTACCGCAAGATCAACTACTTGTTTGTTTTATTGTCTTGGAGAGTTAACTAAAACCTATTCCAAGACACTAGCCTAAGCTAGATTGGTGGAAAGAGCCCTAAAAATGTAAAAATTACTAGATGAATTTTAATTAAGCGTTGTGTTATTTAGGCTGTTATTACTCAAAAGGGTAAATGGATATGAAACCAATGGTGTTATGACCCGACCCAAAACTAAATGCAATCGAATATGATAATGTAATCTTTTCAATTCGATGAATCCTAACTAAATTAAGGAGAGGGTTTCCATTCACTTCCAACAATGCAAAAAATTGATCACTAGGAGAAAATATAACAAATTCTCTAATGCACTAATTTCATCAAGAAAAACTAATGCAAATCAATTCCAAAAAGTTTTTATTTTTATTTTTGTGTGTTAAAAACAAGCATAAAAATATGTAAATTCAAATCAAAGAAAGCTGATCTAAATCTACGATTGATTTTTCAGAATGTAAACTATGCAATTGTAATCTATGCACAATTCACTTGAAAAGTATGCAAATGTAATCTATGCACATTTTTCATTCATATTCTAAAAATGAGAATTCTAATTATGCAAATGTGATCTATGCAAGAGAATTCTCAAACACAAGATGATTCTAATGTAATCTAAGAACCAATCAAGTGCAAGTCAAGAAAATTGGGTGAGAGTTCCAAAGATCAAAAAATAAAAACACTCAAAGGCGATTAACACTCATACTGAGAAAAAGACTGAGACAAACCTCCAAGTAATGACCAAAGGAAATCAAATTAAGAATTTCTCAAAAAAGAGACTCAAAACACCCAATTAACTTAATGGAGATTGATGAGATGAAGAATTTGCTGAAAGAAACTCATAAACAAGGCTTTTTGACAGAACACATGCAGATCTGGGTAGAGGCTAAAAAACATAAACAAATCCTAAGCTTAACTGGATGAAAAGATTTTAGGTTTTTGTTTTTTTCAAAATTTTGATAGGGTCCGTAGGCTCCCAGTATAACCAGGTGCAGTACTGCTCTGTGTAGTAAAGCAACAGTGCGAGGATGTCTGCACTGTGTGACAAAACAAAAACAATTCAAAATCTAAAGAAACTACCCAATCCCACACACATCAAGCAAAAACTAGAAACAGAGAAAAAGTTTCTCAAGTCAAAGTAAAAGTAAAGGCAAAAAACCAAAAATCAAGTCCCCAGTGGAGTCGCCATTTAGTCGGCCGGATAAATCGTTCTTGCGGACAAGACCGATCTCCCTAGTGTCAACTGATATCTAGCGACAAGCAAAACAAACAAATTCTATCTTTCTCTAAATATTGTGGTTTATAAATAAAACCCAAGAGATGTTTTAGACCCTACCTCAAGTCCAATGCTAGTTTGTGGAAGCCACGCTCCATTCATCCAAATGAGCTCCCTTTTAAAGAACCTGCAAACACAAATAGGCACACATCAAATAACACCTGCATAGCCAATATAATAAACCATATTTATCATGATGATCAAGGAATTCATGAAATAAACCATAGAAGACAGCTTATTGAGAAAAATGAACTTGATTGTATTAACTTTAAACAAAGAAGAACTTTACAACCTTGGTGCCTTGATGTTGTACAAGCTCCTCCCAGGGTCTAGCAAGAATCTCCTCTACTTTAACAAGCTTCACACTCTTCCCAGTGAGATCAAAAGGTATGTAATCTCTCCTCTCAAGCTCAATTAGGAATTCTAAATTCGAACAGCATTTACCCTCAAAAATATTCAACTTTCAACCTCTTTAGTAACCAGCCCAATGCCTCATTTATAGTGCAGAGGAAGGAAGTTACCAGGTCCACCTTCAAAGGGATAGAGTCCTCCTTCAAAGGGATAAGCTCCTCACATCAAGGGGTTAGCTCCTTTAGTTATGGGATGCATGAACCACCTAGGAGCGAACTTTCCACCTCAATATTCCTTCTAGAAGCGTCCAAAATTAACCCAAAGTGAGTTTTTAAGAATAAACTTGCGCCTTTTTTACTTTTACAGGGGTCCGCACCCTTAACTTTAGAGACAGAGCGGGCAGGTCCACAGGGAACATGACCAGGGGGTGCAGGACCGCAGGTAATGCTAAGAGAAAGTGCGGAAGCAGAGTTTTAAAGATTTTCAAGGACTTTCTCTCATTTTTCAAGGCTTGACATGAAGAGCTGAGGTTTAATACTCGCATAGGAGGAAAGTATGAGTGGTGATAGACTCACACTAATTGCAGAATGTCATGGTGACAATATTTTGTGCAATAGTGGCAGAATATATTGTATGCTTAGTCCAAATCCTCTAGGCTATGGAAATGAGCTAGGAACCTTGACAACTTCATATCCTTTTGGAACTTCAACCTCCTGTCACACCATCTTGGATTCTCTAGGAACATATGGGTTCTTAGTATGAGACATTTGCACTGATGAAGTTCCTAAAGTTCTTCCCATATGTTTGACCAGCAACTTGTATCTATTTCCACTACAATTCCCTACCAAAACCACTCACCACCAAACATTTCAACTCCTCAAGAAACGTCTTGTTGAATAATTTAATTATGATTTAATTATTTTCATTAAATTGTCAATCCAGGTTCATACGCTTATGAATTATACTACACTACATGTGCTAGGTGATTAAGTTTTCAATTTCAATGTTTAAATGAGAATTATATTCTATTGAAAGATGATAAATGTTTTAAAAGATGCAAAAAAATATTCTAAGGAGTGCAATGAAATCCTATTCATGAGATGGATTCAAAGCAAGGCACACACACATTTACCAATTTTATGAAAGCAATGAATTTCTAGTATAAGAAATCAAATTAATTTCAATTCTTAGGAAAGTAATGAAATGATCTACTCTATGAAAATTCTCAGATCCATTTCTATGAAAGGTAAGGACATTGTATTTTATGAAAGCTTTGGAATACTATTCTAAGGAAAATAAAGACATTTTTATTCTACAAAGGCAATCAAATTTTAATCTATCGAAACCAAAGGCAATCCTATGCAATGAAAGACAATCAATTTTTATTCTAAGTAAGCTTTTTAAATTATATTCTAGAAAAATAAAGGTAGTTTTTACTCTATGAAAGTAGGAAGAATGTATTCTATGAAAGACAAACTTACAATTCCACCATCTACGAAAAAATAGCATCAAAGTAACTGAGTAATTGAAATCAATTATGGAACTGATGTGTGCATACAAATTTCAGAGTTCATTCATGCCTATAATGTGATGCAAATATTCCTAACTTATCTATAAATTTAAGACTAATGATAAATTCAAAAGTGAAACGAAGAAATGAATGTGAAATTAAAGGGTCGATTGCAACAAAAATTGATAAACTTTTTTGGTAAATTTTCACGTTTATCCAAGTACTTGATGTCTACAAAGCAACTAAAATGAGTGAATAAAATTGTACAAAGCGTGTGATAAGAAACAAAGAATTAAAAAAGAGTATAGAAACCAAAAAAATGAAATAGAAAGAGATTAAATTACACTTGTACACAATAGGGGGGCCTCTTGTTGAAGCACGAGATCTAGACTACTCATAAACTCGGTGATCAAGAATGAATTCTTCCCATTAGGACGCAATCATATCAGTGGACGAGTTTTATTAATAGAATATTGTGTACATCAATAGTGCCAACATTTAATTAAGAAATTAATAATATCTAGATGATGTTCTCGCTTCTCAGTGAAGCATTATATAATGTTTGTACAATAATGACCATGAGAATCTAAATGTTATAATCAAGATTGGTGAATGACAACGTGGTCTTCAAATTCTATCGAAATTCTAATTTCTATGATTCGTAATCAAGAAATGGTTTAACTTTAAACACATCATCATTCCCTTGATCTTTCGCTCCTTGAATATTTGTCACGCTCACTTGATATTCTAATCTGGTGCCAAGTAATCTAAAGGTATCATTCATTCCTCTTCATGGCATATTGGCTTTTAGTCCTTTGACTTTCTACTGAATTATTTTTTTTTGTCCCTCTTGAGTTTCATATTCTTATTATGCCAATAATACATGTATTTACTCATTCTATCATTTTTGTCCTTGAGCATCTCATTTTCTCCCTTTGCATGCCTTTCTAGTACTTCTAGTTCAATTATTTATTATTTTAATGCATTAATAATGTATGGTTCCATAAAGAAGGGAACACTATCATTCTGTATAGGACTATTAGGTACTAGAATATCATCATTAAAATTATGCTCAAAGAGAGGAGAATTTTCTTTTACCTTATCTTGTTGTGCTTCCTTCTCCAAGGAATCAAAATAGTCTTATGTGTGTTGTTGGATTTTATCAATCTCTGGACTCTTTGCTTCAAGTATTGGTGGTAATTATAACTCCTAAACCTCTACAACCTTTGGTGAAACCGGATTTTTTTCCTTCGTCATGCTCCTTGTGGTTCTTCTATATTTATTTTCATGCTCTAGTTCTTTTCTCTTCTATGAACTTTTTCTTTTAACACTCTACTTCTCAAGTTCAGATTAAGCAATGGTACTTGGCTTCATCCCTTTCTAATTTCCCTTAACTATTTTGGACGTCTTTGGTTCACTCTTCTTTTGTTCTTTGAAATTTTTCTTCATCTTAGGCTTCCCTTTTGATGGTTCTTCTAGGGTATTTTGTTAATTTGGAATTTTTTCCCCTTCAAGCATATCTCGATTTTCTTGTAGTGAACCCTTTGGTATTTTGATTTCCTTTGCATCTGCGATTCTAATATACTTTGTCTCCGGAACTGATTGTGTCTCTTATTTTGCATTTTCACTTTGAGGGTTAGGGTTTGATGTGACCCTGCCCCTTCTCTTTTTTCTTCCTGGAATGGTTTCTTCTTCTGAAACTTTGAAAAAATGATTTATGACTAGAAAATCTCTCCAATTTTCTTTTCTAGCTCTCAACTTTGCTTCAACAAGGATTTTTACCAACTCAAAATGATATAGGGCTCTATCAATGTTCCTAGAGTTTCTCTGGATTTTGAAGGCCATTTTCTCAAACTATTAAGTAGATAATAAGGCCTTTTTGAAAATGCATTAACATTCAGACATGGTAGAATAAGATATTTCCATATATGCCTTAAAATGTAATAAATTTTTGCAAGATGCATAACAAATTTCACCATTTTTTCTCAAATGCACATACGAAAATGCCTTTTCTCCATGTTGTGACATCCATATTAGGGTTTTTCAAGAAGGATTTGCATGACTTGTCCCTAAGTGTTTGGAAATTGAACCAATTTTGACCAGTTCTAAAAATTCATGTGGCTTCAACTAAGAAGGACTATGTTATCTTCAATCCGATGTCTCGTATCCGGTGTCAATTGCATCGAATTCCATTGCAAATGCCTTAATGACTTTGATATCATGCCCCTCTAAGTTTTAAAATAAATTCAACCATCCTTCCTTTCTTAATTGTCTTATGGACTTGGGATATGCAGCTATAAACTTTACTCCTTGAGGCTCATTATGAATTATGAAAACCATTGCAATGTTGGAATTTTACACCTCGGAATCGCTCCTTCAACAGCTATTATAGGGAGGGTGGGGAATGCGTCGAATATTTGGGTGAAATGGTCGCGGAGGGTGGTGAATTATTATGGTGATGGACATTACCAAATGATGATAAAATTGTATGGTGGTGGCGGATTTCAAATAGGACTTTCCTATTCGTGTTATAACTACACATAATTGCTTTAAATCATGCTTGAAATATTTGTGATTTGATGTTTGAAGTTGTGTTCTTTAAATAGGATATGGATTTTAGAATGTTATGAAATGAAATAAGGTGGAATTAGGATTGTAATGCCATCATCGGGATTTGAGGATTCTTATAAACTTTTTTGAGCTCTTGTTAAAATGAAATATCAGCCCATATGCCAAATTATATAGTTTTAACTTTAATAAATTGACTAATTGTGTATTTTGTTACATGTTGGGTTACCTCAAATATGATACCTTTGAAAATTTTTGAAAATTGATTGCTTGTTGGATTGAATACAAGGCTTTCCTACTGCTTAGAATTAATTAGCTACGGAGTTTCTTACTGGCTACAAAATGTTATCAATGATGAAAAATTGCTTTAGAATTCTTTAAGAGAACTTGTTGATGCTAATGATGATGGCATAAGCTTAGTAAAAGGAAAAAAAAATCTTCAAAATAATTTGTTGATGCTGGTAAAGTTTATTAAAAGATAAAAAATTCTTCAAACTCATTAGTTTGAACTAAAAAATTATTTTCAAAAGGAAAAGAGAAATCCAAGTTGCCAAGAATCTTGGTTTTCAACTAGGATTTCTTGCATAGTTATGCCAACAATGTTGCTTTTCATAACTACTCATTTTTATTTTTATTTTTTCTCTCTTTTTTTTAAATATAGAAAATAAATCAAATGACATTTGGTGGTAGAGGAGAATAATCCCCTTTTTCCACCAATTTCAACTCATATTTTTCTCCAAACTTTGAAAAAAAATCTTCTCTTGTCAAAGGCTTATGGTAGAGTTTTAATCTATGCCCATTAACAAGAAAAGTGATCCCTTCTTCATCAATTACATTGATTCTTATTGTTCCATTTCCAAAAAACACTTCAATCTCATAAGGGCCTAACCAATCTGTTTGGAATTTCCCTTGAAAATTTTTAAATTTTGAATTAAAGAGAAGGACCCAATCACCTGGTTTGAACTTTTTTACTTTGATAAACTTGTCATGCCATATTTTCCTCTACTTTTGGATTATGATTATACTTTGAATTAAATATTCTCTTATCTCGTCTAATTCATTTAGTTGTGCCAATCTTTGCTTTTTGGCTTTAGAGAGATCTAGCCCCAAATTCATTGTTGTCTTGTATGTCTCCACTTGGAATTCAATAGGAAGCAGTAATTTCTTACCATAAACAAGATCATAAGGAGTATGTCAAGTGTTATTTCTCCATGTAGTCTAGTATGCCCAGAGTGCTTCTGGTAGCCTATCTGCCCAATCTTTTCTATGTAGATGCATGTTCTTGGTTGATATGGCATAAAGAATTTCATTTGTGGATTCCACTTATCCATTAGCTTGTGGATGATATGGAGTGGATTTGTGATGACTAATTTTGTATTTCTCCATGTTCTTCTAAGCAAGCTTGGATGTAAATTGTGCACTCTGTTTTGTTTCAATTTCTCTTGGTACAACCAAATGAGTGAAAATATCCTCAAAAGGAAACGTAACCAAAACATTTTTAGTACAAAATTTTAGTGGCTTAGCCTCTACCCAATTATTAACATAATCATTACCTATAAAAGTGTGAATAAAAGTCTCATATCCATTAAAGTAGTGTCTAAACTTGTTGATAACATGAACAATGACCAATAACTCATTTTCTGTGTTTATATAATTCAATTCTGCAGGAGTTAATTTTTTTTTTATACAATATTTAGCATAAGGAGTTAGATCTTTTTGTCCCAGTACAACCCCTAAAGTTGTATCTGAGGCATCAATAGAAATATGAAATGGAAGGGACCAATTTGGCCCTCTTATAATGGGTGCCTCATAAATTTTCTATTTCAATAATTCAAAATCTTTTTGACAATCAGAATTCCAATGAAATTCATAATCTTTGGTGAGTAATTTGAAAAGTGGTGAAGCAAGTTTTGTGAAGTTTTTTATAAACCTTCTATAATAACCTGTGAATCCAAGAAAATTTCTTACGTCCTTTTGACATTTAGGTACCAAAATTTTGGAGATGATTTCAACCTTTGTTGAATCCACCTTAATCCCAGAACCTGAAACATGATGTCCCAAAACAATTCCTTCATTAAACATCATAAAGAATTTTCATTACTTAATGAAAGATTAGTTTCTTGACACATAATAATGAATTTTTCTAACCTTTCTAAAGATTCTTCAAAAGTATATCCTTAAACAATAGAATCATCCATATATATACTTCTACACAATCATGGATCAAGAAAAAATACCCAATATTGCCCTTTGAAATGTAGCTGGTGTATTACATAATCCAATAGGAAGTACTCTGTAGGCATGTGTACCCCATGGACATCTGAAATTTATCTTATCTTGATTCTCGGATGTTATTTGAATATGATTATATCCATTGAATCCATCAAGAAAAGAAAAGAAAATTTCCTATTAATGTATCTAGAACTTGACCAATGAAAGGAAATGGAAAATGATCTTTTAAATTTGCTTTATCCAATTCTCTGTAATCAATGCAAACTCTACACTTTCCATTTTTCTTTGGCACAATAACCAATGGTGTAACCCGTTGGCTATTTGAAATTGGATAAATAAAGTTTACATTGAGCAATTTTTGTAATTATTCTTTAATAATTTCTCTCAGATTAGGATTCATCTTTCTTTGAGGTTGTCTTACAGGTTTGACATACTCTTTTATATGTATAATGCATGAAAGTATGTGGATTTATTCCTTTCATGTCTATATATTTCCATGCAAATGGAGAGGAATATTTTGCAACATCTTAATCAATTGTTATTTTTGAAATTTCTCTAGGTTATTATTGATATTTAATGTTTTCCTTGGACTAATTTCTATAAGAGTATTGCCAAATTTTTCCATTGAATTTAATGATAGCTTGGATTGTCGTGATGAAAAGTCTTCAATACTACAATTTTCTTGAAAACTTTGATCTAACATATGCACACACTAGTTTTGTTGAAATTATTGAGGAAAATCACAAGTATTCATAAGATTCATTAATTGATTTTACTTATCATTTTGTGAGATAGTTAAAATTGGTTGAACATTTTCATAATCTTCATCATCATCTTCATTACATTCTTCATTTTCTAATTCAGTTATTGCTCTTGTTTGTGGATATAAAATCATTTTTTTCATTGAATTTTCATTAGAGTTAATCATGTCACCAGATCTATAGTTAATAAATGCATTGGCCATGGCTAACCATGTCCTACCTAGTATCAATCAAAAACCTCCTAGATTAGTCTTTGGTGTTACTATCATGAAATCAACTAGATACTCCCATGAATCTAGGGATACAAGTATTCTAATATACCCTTTGTTTGATAGTATACTTATCGACTAACTGTAATGTAGTTGAAGTATATTGAATATTAGTCAATCTTAAATCATCCATAGTACTTTTTGTCATGGCATGAATGTTGCACCTAAGTCGATCAATGTGTTTGGGATTTGAACATTATTGATGTGGATTTCTACAATAGGAATTCTTGGATCTAATAATTTTTAAATTGTAGTTTTTCCCATCATATGTTCTGCAATTTTTCCAGTGAGTTGCACTTTTTGTATTTTTTTTTCTACTAGGTTTCTTAATACAAAAATTCATTATTGTTTTTGTAAGAATTGGAATATCCTTTATTGGTTGAAGTAAATGGATTTAATGGAAACATTCTAAAACTCATCTAGCATGTCATTATTTGGCAAAATAATTTTTTTCTCTACACCTTTATATATTTGCAATCTCTCCGGAAAAGGAGTTTTGTAAGGATATAGACAGTTTCTAATTAGCTAGAGGAATAGTAGGATTTTCTCTTATTGTATTGACATCTATTTGATTAGGCATTTCTTCCTTTTTAGGAGTCTCCTCCTTTTCAAGAGTTTCATCCTCTTTATGTTCTTTAATCACAAGAAGAAGCTTTTTATTTTGTAAAAATATCCTAGATATAAGATGAATATCACTCAAATCTAGGGGAGATATCATGTAAGTTTAGAAATTTTGTACTTTAGCACTGTAAGGGGGTTGTTGAGGTACTATATTATTTGGGTTTGGAAGTGGTTGTGCAGGTATTGATTTATTATTTGAGGTAATTTAGAGGGTGGTAATGGAAGAGGTTGAATTGTAGTCAACTGTGGGTGAAATTGAGGTTGTGGTGGTGGATAATAATATTGAGACTAGTGTTGGGGGTATTGAGGGAAAGATTGATGATATTGTGGATTTCTACCATAAGATCCTTGCCAACCTTGTGACCAGGATGGGTGTTGAGGTTAGGGTTGTGTTGCATGCCAACTCACTCCCTTCTTTTTTTCTATTAAAAACAAAGGGCCCCTCCTAAATTTTGATTATTTTTACTTGTATTCACTTAATATGATTTATATTTTTTTGGATCCTACATTTCTAATTGATTACCATTTTTCTTTTTTGTCATGATCGTTCACTACAGGATTTTCTAATCACTATGATTGGTGTCAACTAAAATTGCCCCTAATGACAAGGAAATATTACAGTTTAAGGGCCACTACAAAATCTTAGATTTTGTAGAAACCCTAAGTTATATTTAAAATGATAATGGGGAAAACATCTAAAAGTATCACATACATTCCTATCTACATCCTTATGTTTTAATGTGTTTCTTGATTTTGATATATGTCATTTTCAATTCATTGGTTCCAAACCTAAAGTCTGTAACCTACATGGTGGCATTGTATTTGTCTTATCATGTCCTTTATTTATATCATATCCAACTTTGATTTGCATTCATGAATGTTTCATTGATTTTGAGTGTGATATATCATTTTTTATGATCTGTTTATGGATTTTCATTTATGGTAGGTGTTGGTTTTGGTTGATATTTTATCTATTGTGCCTAGTCACCTACTGATTTGGGAGCCTAAGCCTTAAGTGTCGAATTTCAGTCATGAGAACTATCATGTGGCTCCTGATTTCATAGCCATCATTTATTGCTCATAATCCAATACCATTATGGATTTGTCTCAACTTGGTACTTGACACCTCTTTATTTGATCTTCTGATTTTTTCCGAGAGGATTTTGTCAAACTACCTCATTTCGTCATTTTCGTTTTGAGCCCGAGGGTTTTGTAACTTATGGTTTCATGTCTGGTTTTTATTTTCCAAGTCCTTTTCTACCCTAACCTATGAATATTCCTCTGTAACATGCCTCCAGTAATCCGAGTGGAGCTTATTGGGGCAGAAATTGTTGAGGAAGGTGAAGAGTGTTTAGCTCTATTTCGTCGGGTGGGATGGTGGCAGTTCTTGAAACTATTTCAAGGCCACAGTAATGAAGTAGTCAATATTCTTATTTCATTGGAATAAGAGATTACATTGATGACCTATGAAATTAAAATTCATTTTCAGCTCATAGGAGCAACTACCCAATTCCCCTTGGAAGGTGAATGTTGATCCAAGAATGTTGCAGTCCACAAAATAAATTGCTAGCGAATAAGGACTGTGAATACATCGTTAAAGGTATGTCTGTATCATTTCTCAAATCTAAATGGCATAACATGTTACATTTGATTTGTAGATACATAACCTTTGAGCTTCGTTATAGTGTTGTTTTCATGTATCACATTTGGCTTTTGATGGCCTTCTTAGGCCAGAAGCTTAATTTTCCATACTTTCTCCTGAAGAGTTTGACAATAATGTCAAAGGCTTACCAAGCCGAGCACAAAAACCCTGAAAGGTCTCTTTTCCATCATGGGTTAATTTGTATATTGGTTAGATATCACTTAACTTAGATTGGTGATGATTGGGATCTGTTTCTCACTCGAAATGGCTATGGTAAACCACAATCATTTGATCATGTCCAATCTTCTACCACTACGACTCCAAACCTTTCTCCTATTGATTTAACTCCATCCATGACTAGGGAGTTATAGCAAGATGAATGCAAAGGGTCACCTCAAATTCCAAGGTCGCTCTCCTCAGAGGAAATTTTGATAAAAATTTCCAAAATACTAACTTCCCTCTGAGTTACTAGGAGTGCAACCAAAGTACATAGGTTCAATTCTGTTGTTGAATCACCTCAACCCGAAAACACCTATTTATCCTGTAAACAAATTGGAAGCTATTCAGATGCAGGGCATGGAAAAAAGAAAACAAATGTAAATAAGAATTGCTAGGGCTAGAAGAACCAAGCTCAAGGGTCCTCCTGATACCATTCCTTTAGAAAACTTGGAAAATAGTCTCGAGCCATCTCTGAAAAAGAATGTTGAATTCTCAGGATATTTCTCTAGTTCATGATAATACTATCAATTATGGTGATGTCTCCTCTAGAAACCCTCACTCAAATGATTTAATTAAAAATATATATTGGAAACAATAGTATTTTCTTATTGTTCCTCGGCTGGAGTATAGAATTAGCCAACTAATTTATGAAAATGACCAGTTAGGGGCAACGTTCTAAAGGAGGAATAAAGCAAATGAATAAAAATAGTCTTCTATTGAAGGTAAAACCAATTCTAAAGACACTCTGATTGTGATAAATTCTTTGAACCTCAAGGTTAATATCTCCTCGAAAATAGAGGAACATAGTGCCAGAAAATAGTCAATTTATTTGAAAAGTGATATAGGTAATATTTGTTTTAGTTAGTTTGCTATATTAGTAAAAGGGATGCTATAGAATCGTAGATTTTGTAGTACCCCCATTTCAGTTTTATTGTTGCATTATCTAATCTTAGTGTATTTTCTTAACACATGTTCAACAATGGCAAGGCAATTCTCTTAGGCAATATGATTCGGGATGATCTCACCCACTTTGTGTCCTCTCTTTACCCTGTATGGGAGTATTGTTTGTCATGTGTCTTATGTTAATATGCTCATAGGCCAAGAATGCTTGCTTATGAAAAAAATGATTTATTTTCTATAATTGAATGATGTAAAGACAATTTTATTTTTGTTTTGGATTGTAAGGCTAAGGGATGGGTTATATAAACTCTTGTATTTGATTGTAGAAAAAAAGAGGAAGGAGGAGGATACAAAAGGGGAAACTTTGAGCAAGAAAATGTTGTTGAACTCTTAATTGTGGAATACTTTCTTTTTATACAGTTAATTGACTTGGTTGGATTCAGTCTATTGCTTGTATATTTATGTTCCACAGTCCCACTGATATTTTCTTTATGCCTCTGTAATTTAATTTATGAACTTTAGAAGATAAAATTCCCTTTGTTTAATGATTTGATCTCTTGAACAAAAGGATGCTTATCATCACATTTTTTTTTTGAATTAAGTGTTATTTCAATTTGTGATTGTTTAACCAAATTGATACACTTCTCCAATGACTTGTATCCTGAGAGTGTTATCTATCTAGACATTTAAAATATTTGAGTGTTTGTGGGTGGGTCCCAGATGTTTAGATCTGCATAATGTCTTTCTTTTGCTTACAGGTTGAATTAATATTGTAACTGTAACTGATTGATAAATTATATCATTTCTTATTTCAAATGGTTTATTGGTTGTATCCATAGATCAAAAGATAGAAGTATATGAATTTGATAAACAATCAATTACAGTTTTATCCTTTTTATTTATCTTGTCCAAGTGATATAGGTTATATATAGATTATTTAGTCTTTTATATACATTTTGAATGTGAAATATTTAGATAAGCATTGTTATGATATGTTTATTATTGAAAGCAAGTAACAATATGTTTATAGTTATTGGTTCATTCTTTATTCACATTGAGAATTATTGAATAGATAATTGCATGTAGAAATAGCAATTTATCTCATTTCTTTAAATATTTTTGCGATTTTATTTACAAATGATTCTTATCTCTAACCAGTTTCATTATGATATGGTCTTTGTCATTTCTTGTAATATAGTTGTACATGTTGTATCATAGTATGATCCTATAACCTAGACTCTATATAATATTTTAATTCTAATTTATAAATACAAACTATAAATTAGAATTATTTTGTATATCGCATTTAGACTCACAGCCTTATCCTTGTAATATGCACTAATTTAATTTTTTGGTTTAGCTAACAGTAGGATTTTAGTTTATTATTTAATTATAGTTTAGTGTAGAATAATATAACATAACCATAATTGCTTTAATTTAGATTAGCAATCACTTTTAAGGATTCAATCCTTCATTAGAAGAAAGGATCCTAAGCTAACGGAGCCTATAAACTTGTCAAGGGTGACTACTCCAAATAGCTTGTGTTATTAAAGACCATCGGTCCAAGTCACTTCCTCCTTGTTGACTTAGGTGTAAAACGTTCACGTCAACAAAATGGCACTAGAAGGAGAGCTCCTCCAATTCTAAATGGAAAAAAAGTGGTCATAAACGTCAGAATGTTAGGTCACTTATACAAACTAGGAGTCACACTGAATTACCTCCTACTAAAAGTTCAACAAGTTCTCAACCACCACTTAAGCATATCTACAGTGAGTCCACCATACTAATTCTACCTTACACAAGAAAAATTTGATCAAGTCATCCAAATATCCTAAGAAATTATTTCTCAAACCCAAGAAAGAATTGAGAAAATTTCTTCCCTCCAAAAAATTTTATCCTTGCGTTTAGTCACACCTCTTGATTTGAATATACAAGAACCATCAGTGCTTGAAAAACCTCAAGATAGTTCTGAAACCACTATCATAATCAACGAGTGGTTACACGACATCCTTAACAGTAAACTTGTTGAGCTACCTAAAATACCTGAAAGAGAATCTGGTCAACCGAATTAGTTTGGTTGATATGACTCTCCACCTAGTTCACCTTCATCTTCGGGAAATTCTTCCAGAGAAGAAAACTCCTCTAACTCATCTGAATTTGAAGGATCTCCCGGGATGGAAGACAATCGGGGTGATAATTTTAAAAACAATCAAAATAACCTTTCCACTCCTTCGCTTGATCAGGATGTTGTGGCTATCCAAGGAGTGAAACATCCTCTCCCAAAGAATCCCCATAAAATCCTACCAAAATTTGATCTTGATTCAAAGCATACTTTTGAGGATCATGTGAAATCATTCATGCTTTCCATCAGAAAAAAGAGTGTTCATCATGAGGATGTAGTCTAGAGACTATTCCAATATACATTTGAGGGAAAATCCACCATGTGGTACTTTTCTCAGCTTCCTTGGAGCATAACTTCATGGGCATAGTTTGAGTTTGCATTCCTAGAGAAATTCAGGGATGTTAAACCACCTGAGGTTTTGGTAGATGAGTTGTTTAACATCAAAATGCAGAACAAGGAGAAAGTGAAAGAATTTGACGTTATATTCTTGTCTTTAGAACATAAAATTATTGTTGAGTCCTTTCCTCCTCCAAATTTAATTATTGTCTATTATGTGAAGGATTTACACCATGAAATAACTGTATGTGTAAAGAGGGCTCAAAATCCCACTTTGCAGACAGCCTTTGAAGAAGCCTTGACAGTGGAAAAAGACATTCTTAGCCTTAAACCAAGTGTTGATAAACACTTTAATGTTGTGTCTTCCTATGCTAAGAAATCGGTAACATCAAGACAGTCAACTATTAAAAAACACCAATCAACCTTAGATCTAGAAAGCCTTCAAAAGGTCATAAATAAATTGTCAAATGAAATTATTGACCCGAAGAAAGGTGAAGCAGAACGACCATTTGATAGGGGAGATTTTAAACAATCATTTAAGATACCACCATCTCATAAACCACCTCCCCTTAATGAGGGCCTGAATACTGAGACATTGGAAAACATTATGTAAGCTTTGACAGCAGATTTTGAGCCTACCCTAGATAATAGTGAGGAGAAAAAAACTGAACCTGATTTAGAAAATCAAGAAGAAGCTAAACCTCTTGATTTTCACTTAATATTTTTGAAGAAAATTTTAGTTTTGTTTGTGCATACACCCACAGTAAAGCTTTAGCTGATAGCCAAACTTAACTTGCATTAGATAAAAACACAGATAAACTTTCACCTAGCACTCAAAAATCTGCAGTTTCAAATATAGAATATGACCCCATAGATGATCTTAAGAAAATTAAGGCTAATATTTCCTTGTATGAGGTTTGGAAAATTCCTATAATTCAGAAAAAAGTGCAGCGACACATTGCTAACTTAAAAATTCAAGTAAAGATGTAGCTACCATTGATAAAATCTATTTTGGAAGATGTTCAAATTTTGAAACGTAACAACCCTGCTATTAAGAAAAAGAAGCCCCCACTTTTTTTGTTAACTTCGCAAATTTTCAATAAAAGTGTCCACAATTGTATGATTGACACATGTGCATTTTCTAATGTAATGCCTCTTTCCATTTGTAAAAAGGCTAATGCACAAATGAAGCCTTCTTATGTAAAAAATGTACAGTTGGACATATCTTTTATTAAGGTAGTAGGGGAATTAAATGATGTTCTAATCATATTTTCAGTAGACCATAAAGTCCATCGGGTCATAGATATTGTGATTGCAGACATTCCTGAATTTTATGGCTTGTTTTTTAGTAGGGATTGGCTGTAACACCTTAAGGGATTCATGGACACTGATTTGATCCATTATCTTTTCCCTAGAAAGGCAAACCAAATAATATCATAATAAATATGAAGCTATATATGAAACATATAATCACTTATTTAAATTATCCAAATGAACCTTTTAAGACAAATGATTTCTTGGTTGTTGACTCTTTCTTTGGTAACTTTATTGTTGATTTATCCCCTATTTTGAATTTGGAACAACAATGTGATTTAGAAACAGTAAATGCATTAGTTATAATTGATCATAAGGTTGTTGATATCAGTAATATGTCAAATCTTGATAAAATTGAAATATGATCGCTTTATTTTGATGATTCTAAGTCTAAAGATGGGGTTGGTGTTGGATGTATGCTTTTGGACCCTAAAGGAAATAATGTTTTTATTTCATGCATATTATAATTTCAATGTACTAACATTGTTGCAGAGTAAGAGGTTTTAATCCAAGGGCATCACAAGACCCTTGATCTTGGAGTTGAATGTATGAAAGCTTACAATGACTCTGAAATAATTGTTAGACAGGTAAAGAATTCAATTCATTGTCTTTCAACTCATTTGAAGGCCTATCAATCTGAGGTATGGGATTTAATATCAAAATTTTTAGCTTTCAATATTGATTTTGTTCCTAGAACTGCAAATCAAGAAGCAAATTTATTAGCTAATGTAGCTTCTAGGTTGATTCTAGCTAAAAATTTTGTTCCTAATTATTTTACAATACAATTAATTTTTAGACCATCCATTCCAGACAATATATAACTAGCTAACATGTCTTCAATGATGAAAAAAATGATTGACTTCCTACATATGGAGGGCACATTCAATGATGCAATCATTGATGAAGCCACCCATGAGGAAAATTTACGGGATTTTTCTCAAATCAACAAACATTATTCATCAAATGAACTCTCTGAGATGGTAAAACCATTCCGTAAGTCTATTGTTAGATTAGGGAATCTTTATGATTTGTATGATAGAATCAAAAAGACAAAAAATTGCAAAACAAATAGTTTTTTATGGGAAGCAAAGTCATTAATTTGGGGATGAATGACAACCCACAGTGCATTAATTTAGGGATAGACTGTACTTCCAAAGAAAGATATGATTTCATTAGTTTGTTCAAACAATACATAGATGTATTTGCTTGGACTTATAATGATCTCAAAATTTTCAACCCTAACACAATGCAACATGTTATCCCTATGAAACCCCAAACTAAACCTTTTCAGTAGAAACTTAGGAAAATGCATCCCCATCTTGAATTTGCAGTTAAAGATGAACTAAGTAAACTCTTGGCTACTAATATTATTTTTCATGTGTGACACACCCAGTGGGTTACAAACCTTGTACATATTTGAAAAAAGAACGGTGATATTTTTCAATGTGTTAACTTTAGGAATTTGAATCAAGCCTCAGAAAAAAATCACTACTCTATGCCTCCCATGGAGTGAATACTTCAACATGTTTATGGATCTGAGATGTTGTCCTTTTGGATGGTTTCTCATGCTATAATCAGATTATGGTAGCATATGATGACCGATTGAAGACTACATTCTAAACTCCTTGGGGTACCTTTGCTTACAGGAAAATTCCCTTTCGATTGATAAACATAGGGGAGAATTTCCAATGGGTTATGGGTATTTCTTTTAGAGGCCTCATCAATGAATCCATATTTATATACATGGATGATGTAACCATTTTCTTAAAACAAAGGTCTGGCCATCTATTGCATTTGAAAAATGTGTTTGAAAGGTGTAGAAAATTTGGAATCTCCCTCAATCCAAAAAAGTCAATCTTTGCATTAACTCAAGGAAAATTAATAGTTCGTATTGTATCAAAAGTTGGAATTAGGATTGATCCTGAGAGACTGCATGCGATTAACTCTTTAACTTAAACTCTAAAAAATTCATGCATTCCTTCTTGAGAAAGATCATTTCATTAGAATCTTATTCCTAGCTTTTATGAAATCATGAAACCTCTACAAGACTTAGTATATAAATTTTTTGCTTTTAAATGGGGAGAAACACAAAAAATAGCTTTAAACACCATTAAATACGCCATCATAGGCTCTTACATTGACAAGTCCTAATTTTTCCAAAGATTTCCTTTTGTACACTTTTGCTTCGAAATCTGCCTATATAGTCATACTCACACAAAAAGCTAGCCTTAATACTGAAATCCCTGTTACGTTTATGAGTTTTACCTTTAAAGGAGCAGAACTAACTATTCACCAGTGGAAAAACAAGTTTTTTGTTGTGTACAAAGCTATAAATAATTTTTGCTTTTATCTACTTAAGTCTAAAACTAAAGTGATTGTCCCATATCCAACGATTAGGAACCTGTTGATGCAAAGGGAACTTGGCGAAAAAAGGATCATTGGATGACTATGGTCCAAGAGTTTGACCTAGAAATTAAACCAACAAAAATCATTAGAGGTCAAGGTCTGTGTAAATTGGCTGTAGAATTTTCTTCTTTTCCTAGTGACCATTCCACTACCCCATATGATTACTCTTTGAACAATGAAGTATCCTTAGTTCAAAAAGAAATCTACTTTCAGGATTGGAACTCCCATCCTTGGTATTCTGACTTTAAATTTTATTTGGAAAATGTTATAACCCCCTCCCATCTAAATATAACTTAGAGAAGAGAATTAATATTGAAATCAACACCTTATAACCTTAATAACAATTTTCTTTTCAGAAAAAATATGATGGAGTGTTACTTCGTTGTTTAGAGCAGGAAGATGTCTCAAAAATTATTCATGAACTCCATTTAATTGGCCTTGCTAGTGAGAATTTTGGTGGTGATTCCACCATGCATAAAATTCTGAGGGCAACATATTATTGGCCCACTTTGTTTAAAGACTCTTGTGCCCTTGTAAGAAAATGTGAAACCTGCCAAAAGACCACTGGAAAACTTTACAAACCTGCTTTCCCTCTTCATCCCATCATTGTTGAAGCTCCATTTTAGTAATGGAGCTTGGACATAATTGGACCAGTCAATTTGTAACAGTCCTCGTAAAAATTCCATGTAATAATAGTTAATAAAAGGAAAAATAACAACCACAATTGATGGGACACTTATTCCAAGTTGAATGTTGGGAAAAAGCATATTGATGGAGATTATGTTTGGCTAATTAATCGCTAAGGAAATTGGCAAAGGCAATGGAAAAGGCTTTGGAAAGGAAAAATGTCATTTTGGCACATTTATTTATGAAAATAATAGAAATTAGGAGAAAAGGTAGGTGAAAGGTCACAGGTTTCATATGAGGAGGTAAATGAAGAAAATAGAGGCCTCATTAATAAAAAGGCTTTTGAGGATCAATACACAGACTTTTGTCAGTTCATTTTTGGAGCTCTCTCTCTATTCCCTCTCTCTCATAATCTTGGACACTTAGAGTTTTCTTGGAGCACTCTTGGAGGAGTTTGGCATACTTGGAGTTTTGGATCAAGAAGGAAAAGGAAGAGAAGGAAAGTGCAAGAGGACATCAAGATCAGTAGCTATAATGGGTTTTACTTTCAGGTACCGAGTTGCATGTATGTTTTCCTCACTAGTTTTGGCAAACATGGCATATGCATGTGGTTTATTAGTCATGATCCGTCACTGGCATGGAGGATTATCTGGATTGATAGTGGATTTTCCTAGCTTTGCCATTGCTTGGATAGACATGGTGTTGTCGGTTCATTTATTTGTTTTTCTAGTTATTTCTCATGTTTCCTTTAGCTTGGGTTGAGTTACTAGTTCCTGGAAGCCCTGGTTGGACAAACGCTCTGGAAGCCCTGCAAAAGCTTGGGTTGAGTTACTAGTCTTGGAAGCCTTGGTTGGAAAAACGCTCTGGAAACCCTTGGTGGGTTGAATTACTAGTCCTTAAAGCCCTAGTTGAATAAAAGCTCTAGAAGCCCGATAATAGTTGTGGGTTGAGTTACTAGTCCTAGAATCCTTGGTTGGAACAAATGCTCTAGAGCCCTAGAAGGCTTGGATAGAGACCAATTTGATGATGGTTTTGTGATGTCTGACCATGGGGAGGAAACATTTTTTGATGGGTTGAGCTGGTTACCCTCTAGAAGCCCTAGATGCTTTTGGATTGATTTGTTTTATGATATCCCACATTCATGCTCGGAATATGGCACGATGGTGACTGGATGAAGAGATTTTTGGCTCAACCATGTCTACAGTCGGGTGGTTCATGGAAGTCCCACAAATGGTTGGCCTTTGCATCATTAATATGAGGTTATTTATCCTTGTAGAGGTCTAGTCAAGGTCTTATTCAAGTAATTTCATTTGTATCGTCATTCCATTATTATCTTTTTGTTCTGAAGGTATCATTGAATTCTTGGTAGTGACCTGGGCTCTGGGCCTGAAAAAGTGGCTCAAATCCTAGGGATGTGGGCACAGCATTGAGAAAAATAGTCCTTGGACATTGGCATGCCATGTTGTGGGAGAGTCCAGAGCCCTCTAGAGGCTAGCATGCCCATATCATGGGAGCGTTCAGGGGTTAATTGGTCTAAAAACTCAGTGGGACTCAGGGGTTGGTTACCCAAGAGGTTGCGATGGTTCCTGAGAGTCTCGTTATTGTTGTGGAAGGTCTTTATGGTGTGTTTCCTTCGGTTCCACTTCCTTAATGTGACTTAGGAGGTCAAATCATATCATAGTAACTTCTCGTCACATGTTTACCCCAATTGGTTGGTTACTTGGGTAGATGTGGGAGGATGGTGTTACAGGGTGGTATCAGAGCATGGTTCACCCCTTGTAATGGATGGGTTGTGTGTTGGTAATGCATTCATGTCGGTTGCATATGTGTTTCTTGTGTTGTAATACCATGTGCTTGTTGCGCTTGTATGGTATGGGGCATGGTTGTAGTGAGGTCGCCATGGGAAGTTGATGTTGTTGTTATGAAGTGTGTCGTCATGAGTGTATGGTTGATTATGCATTACTTATGTACATTAGTGTTCACATGTGGTCAAGTGTATAGTGATGTGGCAGTTTTTGTCATGCATGAGTTCATGGTATGTGTAGTGATATGGTCAGACATTGATCACTGAAATCTAGCTAGAAAGATGGTTATATGCTTATATGCTTATGTGCTATATGTATGTATGTTGTCATGATTATGTTATACATGTATTACGTTGATTGGTTGATCTTTCAAACAAGGTATCTTCCCCGAATTATGCTAAGGTACGTTGGTTTATTGTGATTTAGTTTAGTTGAGATGATATACCTTGCAAGAAGAATATCAAAGATGACTAGCAAGATGGTAGACTACATTTCCCGAGACTGTCTTTGTGGATTAGATGAGCAGCGTGGTGTTGGGTACTCTTTTGATTTGGTCGAAACCTTGAGAAGCTTAAAGGTAGAAATAAGGAGTTGTAAGGAACACAATGATAGAATCATATAAGCACATGAGAAACAAGCAGAGGTAAATGCAGTGACACTTCTGAGTTTGTCAAAATTGCAATGAGACGGACCACTTCGGATCAGCCATGAGTAGGAGGACATAACTAATGGGGAATATGGTAATAGGTCTCGTGGTGGTCATAGGTCAAACAAAGATGACACAGTGAGAGATGGTAGGTTTTTGGACACTCTAGATAAGAGAGGTGATGGACACAGCTACTATTCTAGTTTCGGTTTATATAGGCACTACAATCGTCATCGTTATCATCCTTAGAGGAGGAGTGATAGGGGATACTTGCCAAATGAGTTTAAGAAAGAAAAGCCACCTACATTTGATGTAGAGCTAAAGAAATCACAGGATGCAGAGGCATGGTTTCTTGGTATGAGGAATTTCTTTAGGTTACATGATTATTCAGAGAACATGAAAGCTAGAATAGATGCATTCCATCTTAAAGGTAAAGAAGATATTTGGTGAGAATATGTGAAGAATGTCAAAGGTATTCATGAGGAGGACTTGACTTGGAGCTAGTTTGAGAGGCTATTAAAGAAGAAATACCTATTAGAGAAATACTTTGATGATAGGACAAAGGAATTCTATGAGTTAAAAATGGGATCAATGACAGATGAGGAGTACACTAGCAGGTTCTTGAGCTATTGAGGTATCTTCCTTACCTCAAGGAGGATAAGGCCAATATTTAGAGATTCATTAGTGGATTACTAATTGCATTCAAGTATAGGATTGAGTTCGATGAGCCTAGATCATTGGAGGAGGCCATCTGAAAGCTAAAGCATTGCTATGAACAATTGAAGCGCAGATCTGAGATGAAGCCGGACTGGAAAGGTAATGCAAGGAACAAAGGAAAATGGGACAAGAAGAGAGAAAGGCCTTAGGGTACAGGTAATAAAGAGAATGCAATGCTATCAAAGAAGTTCAATGCATCTGACAGAGGACAGGGATTTCGACCTGAGGAGCAGAACAAGGATGCAGGCTCGAAGCCTATAAAGTGTTAGACTTGTGGAAAATATCATCGCAGGAGAGATTATACATAGAATCAGGGCGGTAGGATTCATATATATAGTTCTCAAGGGGCACAGACAGCGAGAGATATTAGGCAAAGCATTCCTCGTATCTATGCAGCGCTGGATAACAGACCGGTAGACCATCAGACATCTATCATTGAAATGGATTGTAAGCTTTTTGATCAAGTTGTTTCTATTTTTATTGACCCTGGATCTAATTATATCTATATTAGTCCTGAATTAGTGGATAAGTATGGTTTGAATAAGGAAGTGCATGCAGAGACTTGGTTAGTGCAATTTCCTATAGGTACAAAGAAGCGAGTTCATCATTGGGTGAGAGCTTGTGCATATTATTTGAATGGTATTCCTACCGCGACACATTTGAATATATTACCGTGGGGATCATACAATATGTTGTTGGGAATGGATTGGTTGTACCTTCATAGAACCAAGGTGGATTTTTATGACAAATCTATTCAGTGTTTGGATGACAATGGAGAACCAATAGTCTTGCAGGGTAAGAAGAAAGCAACATCAGTTACAATGGTGAAAGGTATGCAGGCCAAGCATAGTCGCAAGAAAGGGTGTGTGTTATTTGCAGTGCATATTTCTAGTGACAAAGGTAAGGAAGTTGTGGATGCAGATTTTTTCAAAGGGTACCCAGCAGTTTCAGGATATATTTCCTGAGGATATTTCAGAGTTTCCACCTCATAGGGAAGTAGAATTTTCTATTGAGTTGGTGCCAGGGTTAGCTCCGGAATCAAAGGCACCTTACAGGATGAGTACACCTAAGTTGGTAGAGTTGAAGTTGCAGTTGAAGGAAATGTTGGACAAGGGGTACATTAGGCCAAGTTTATCACCATGGAGCTGTTGGAAATAATACTGAGAGGGGGGGGTGAATCAGTATTATCACATCAATAAAACTTTTTCATTTCCATATTTAGATTCATATATGCTACTTCCACAACTTCTTATGATTCAGTTAGTTGATCCTTAATGAGTGCATTAGAACATTATCAACCATATTAACAGTAAACAGGTGCAATAAAATAGAACAGATCATCACACATAAGTCACACACATGAACACCATGATATAAGGTGAAAACCCAATGTGGGAGAAAACCACCTACTGCAAGTCATCTCAATCTTCTTCTTAATAAGAAAATCCTTTTACAATATTTATGTACTGGTGCAGTCTTACACCAGTACGCAGGCTTCTACCTGCAGAGAGCTACAACTCTCTCTCGTTCTCCAGTCTCTCCTGGAAGGGAGCTACAACCCCCATAGTTCTTGTACTAGCCGATCCATTTACTAGTACGCAGGCTGCTACCTGCTACAATGCTCCAAAGTTTTCAACTGCTACTGGAAGGGAGCTACCACCCCCTTAGCTCTTGTACTAGCAAAGATACTAGTACGTAGGCGCCGGCCTACAATCTTCTCTCCTCCAGGTACCACGTTTCATGCATTTTCAGACTGGATACTCCTGAAGCACAACACATAATCTGAAAGGCCACGTTTCATCCAATTTTCATACTGGTCCCATTAATATCATTGAAGCACATAATCAATCAATCTTCTGAATCACCCAAACACCAGATCAATACATATACAAGGATAATATATGTGTTATCACCCAGATCTAGTCCATCAGATCACATAAATATGAGTCATTATGATCCTGATCCAATATTAGTTCTCATCCATCAATACTGAAGCTAAACACAATCAACCAAACAGGATATGCAGAATACTGACACCTTTAAACTGTCATCAGAACCCATCAACAACCAGAACCACCTGTGACTTCAAATATCATAGCTCAAATTGTATACGCTACTACAATGAACCAAACCTGCATATATACGCGCTTACACCAAAGCCAACCCACGTACAGATCTATAAATATTCAAACATGACTTGCAACGATTTCAAACTTAACCCAGTTCAGATCATTCAATATACAGATCTAGAATAAGCATAATCAAATATATAGAGATAGTTCATTTCAAGCCATTTGATCCCGATCTATCCTTAGATCTTGTTCTCCATCAACCGGTGAGATCCCTCTTTAGCTCAGATCCAGATCTGCACCATAACCCAATCACTGTATTCCAGATCTAGATATTCAATAATTCAGATGATGCTTTGCCAAATGATCTCCTTCCTCTTTTATAGCCTTAGTCCTTTCTCAATACCACGGTCCAAAACCATAGGATCAAAAAATTGTTGGACTAATACCATGAACCAACCATGAAAGTGCGTGAGATCAACACTTTTGGATGCAATACCACGAACCAAAACCATAGGATCAAAAACTATCAGACTAATACCATGAACCAACCATGAAAGTGCATGAGATCAACACTTATGACGAGGTACCATGGTCCAAAACCATAGGTTCAAATACCAAGGACTAACTACCATGGACTAAAGGTAAGTTCTCCAACATATACACGCTTTTCCTTGCATGAAAGTGCGTGATATCAACACTTCTGACGAGGTACCATGGTCCAAAACCATAGGTTCAAATACCAAGGACTAACTACCATGGACCAAACGTAAGTTCTCCAACATATACACGCTTTTCCTTGCATGAAAGTGCGTGAACTTTTTCTCTACATGAAAAACCATAGGTTCAAATACCAAGGACTAACTACCATGGACCAAAGGTAAGTTCTCCAACATATACGCGCTTTTCCTTGCATGAAAGTGCGTATACTTTTCTCTACATGAAATAAACTTTTCTCTGCATAAAAGTGCGTGAACTTTTCTCTACATGAAATAAACTTTTCTCTGCATAAAAGTGCGTGAACTTTTCTCTACATGAAATAAACTTTTCTCTGCATATAAGTGCGTGAACTTTTCTCTACATGGAATAAACTTTTCTCTGCATAAAAGTGCGTGAACTTTTCTCTACATGGAATAAACTTTTCTCTTCATAAAAGTGCATGAACTTTTCTCTATATGAAGGAAACTTTGTTTCACTATAATTTATCAAATAAATTTGTTGCACTATAATTTATCATTTGTGTGATTTGCCATCAAGGACAACACTTGTCTCATAATGCCAACAATCTCCCCCTTTGGACTTGTCATACTGAGAATTGTCATCTGATATCTCTTCCGTAGATTCATCTAGATATATATAAGTGAGTTGATCTTCTATGAGTTGTTTGCCATCAAGTACAACACATGCATCATAATGCCAATAGGGGCACACCAGTATTGTTTGTGAAGAAGAAAGATAGTACTCTCAGGTTTTGCATTGACTACAGGCAATTGAACAAAGTGACCATCAAGAACAAGTATCTGTTGCCGAGGATTGATGACTTGTTCGGTCAGTTGGAGGGAGCAAAAGTGTTTTCGAAGATTCATCTAAAATCTGGATATCATCAGGTATGCATTATAGAAGAGGACATCTACAAGACAGTTTTTTGGACCAGGTATAGGCATTATGAGTTTTTTTTCATTCCATTTGGTTTAACTAATGCTCTAGATACCTTGATGTGCTTGATTAATAGTGTTGCATTTGTATTTGGATAAGTTTGTTATTTTGTTCATTGATGATATATTGGTATATTCTAAAAATGAAGAAGAGCATACCGAGCATTTAGCAGCAGTGTTGAGACTGTTGAAGGAGCATCAGTTGTATGCTAAGCTCAACAAGTGTAGTTTCTTTCAGAATGAGGTACACTACTTAGGACATGTGGTTTCCAAGGATGGCATAGTAGTGGACCCAAAAAAGATAAGAGTTATCATGGAGTGGGCAACTCCCAGGAATTTGTTTGAGGTGAGATATTTCATTTGGTTAGTAGGTTATTATAGGAGGTTCATTGAGAACTTCTCACAGATTTCTTATCCTATCACACCATTGCATAGAAAAGGTAAGAAGTTTGAATGGACAAAAGAGTGTGCAACTAGTTTTGAGTAGCTCAAGCAGTTGTTGACACATGCAATAGTGTTAAAGATTGTAGTTTCAGACAAAGATTTTGTAGTATGTACAGATGCTTGAAAGAGAGGACTTGGTGGACTCCTTATGCAGGATGGAGAGGTGGTATGCTATGAGTCATGGAAACTGAATGAGCATGAGCAGAACTACCCCACACATGATCTTGAGTTGGCAGTGATCATACATGCATTGAAGATGTTGAGCCATTATCTTCTTGGGAGGAGCTTTGTATTGATGAGTGATCGTAGTGGTTTGTAGTATCTATTTGATGAACCGAATTTGAATGGCAAGCAGGCTCGATGGTTGGCCACAATCAGTGAGTTCGATTTTGAGATCAAGTATATCAAAGGTAAAGACAATAGGGTGGCAGAGGCTATTAGCTTGCGGATAGAGGTGAATCACTTAGAACCTATGAGCTCCTATGGGATAGACTTACAGGATAGGATGTTGCAGGCAGGTCAGTAGGATGTCAGGTATATGGAGATTGTGCACAAGTTGTAGCAGGGTTCAGGTGGTAGTACAAGTATAGGTACAGGTACAGTTACATGTGGTGGTGTAGGTACAGGTACATGTGGTAGTACAAGTACAGGTATAGATGCAAGTCCATAGGATGTGCATTATCGTCTCATGGCAGATGGATTGGTTAGATTTAGAGACAAGATATATGTGTCAGATAGCAGTGAGCTCAATAAGATGATCTTGAGGGAGTTTCATTCAAAACCATATTCAGGTCACCCAAGTTATATGACGACACTTACAACAGTGAAGAAATTTTATTATTGGCCTAATTTGAAGAGATATGTAGCAGAGTTTGTGGCTACGTACTTGGATTTTTAGTAGGTGAAGGTAGAGTGTAAGAATCCAAGTGAACTGCTACAGCCGATTGCGATTCTGTTGTGTGTGGAGCATGATTGTTCAGAGGTCTTTGTTTCAGTCGGATGTATACCCTAGGAAGTTTGTACACCCCTCCACGCGGGGGGGTGCAGGGGGGACTTGTCCCCCTCGCGGGGTCTGGGGGGGCAGATCCCCCCGGCTGGGGGGTCTAGGGGCCAGTGGTCCCCCGGCGGGGGCTCGGGGGCAGCACCCCCGAAGCTAAAAACAAATGTAAAATTGCCTTGTAAAAGTATAGTAATTTCTAGTCAATCTGGGCCGTTCATTAGGCAGATGATCTGACGGTAGAACTTATGTTTAGTTTAGGGTTTTTTTCCCTAGAAGGCAACCCCTCTCTTTGTATGAGGGTATTGTATTGGAGGCTGAGATATAGATGTGTATTCTGTGAGCAAGAAACTGAGAGGTGAGACTGTGAGAGAAAACAGAGGATATTATAGCAGATTTGCTGTAGGTTGTGTCTATTCATTTTGCTGGATAATAGAAAGGAAGCACTGGCTGTTCGGGGTGGACGTAGCCCAAATTGGGTGAACCACGTATATTTGTGTCTCTCTTGTTTTATGCATTCTCTGTGTTTATATTTCTGCAATATTTTATGTGTTCCATTGCTCCGTAATATATAATTTTCTAATAGATTCCATAATGGAAATAGGAGGTTATTTCCATGCAATTTATTACAGGTTTGTCGAGGACAGTCATACAACATTATTCCATCATGGTAGTAGTGGACAAGTTGACCAAGGTAGCGCACTTCATTCCAGTGAAGTCTACATTCTCAACTAGCGACGTAGCATAGATATTCATCAAAGATGTGGTCAGATTGCATGGTGTTCCAAAGAAGATTGTGTCAGACAGGGATGTAAAGTTCACTTCCAATTTTTTAAAGGAATTATTTGCAGGTTTGGGCACAGAGTTGGTCTTCAATACACCTTATCATCTTCAGACAGAGAGGGTCAACAGGATATTGGAGGACATGTTGAGGATGTACATGATGCATTAGCAATGGAAGTGGGAAGAGTACCTTCCACTAGTAGAGTTCGCTTATAACAATTGGTATCAGGAATCTTTGAAGATGACTCTGTTTGAGGCATTGTATGGGAAAAATCATAATACTCCCATCAGTTGGAGTGATCCAGTTAATAGGGTTTTGATTGGACCAGACATGCTGACAGACATGGAGCGAGAAATGCTAGTAATCAAGAAGAATCTAGAAGTGGCACAAGATAGGCAGAAGAGCTATGCAGATCAGAATAGGTTGTTCAAGGAGTTTCGGGTTAGGGAATAGGTGTACTTGCACATCAAACTAAAGAATAGCTCCTTACATATTGGATCATGTGCCAAGATGGCACCCGGTTTTATCGAACCTTCAATATTATTGAGAGGATCGGGTCAATAGCCTATCAACTTGCATTGTCTCTGATAGTGAAAGTCCATGATGTTTTCTATGTGTCATTTCTTAAGAAGTATGTTAAAGATGTTGATCATGTGATTAACTGGTCTGTATTGCAGGTAGAGCCAGAAGGAGAATTCCAGTCGAAACCGCAGTGAATTTTGCAGAGAAAGATGCTCATGCTCCATAACCGAGCAATCGAGTAGGTTAAAGTGCAATGGAAGCACTTTGGGCCCGATGAAGGTACATGGGAGATGGTAGATCAGATACAGGCTATGTATCCTTCCTTATTAGTTGGTTGAGCGAATGTTTTGGTATATGTCTTTGGTATAGGTTTTTGGTACATGTTTGGTGATGTTTGATATATGTACATATGTATATGGATGTAAATACCACCATGAGCTAAGTTATAAAGCTCCAATAAGCAGTATAGGTGTCATTTCATTATGATGTTATACTTGTTATGTTGTCATGTTGGTTTTCTTCACAGTAAGATGATCATTGTAAATATTGCAACTAGCTAAGTTATAAAGATTCATGGGCAGTATGTTTTACTTACAGCAGCCTTGTTGGTTGTAGATGTTGTTGAACACTGAGGATGGTGTTCCCCTAAGGGGGAGGGTTCTGTAACATCCCTAGTGAAAATTCCAGGTAATAAAGTTAATAAAAGGAAAATTAATAACCACGGTTGATGGGACACTTATTCCAAGCTTAATGCTGGGCTAAAGCATAGTAATGGGGATCACTTGTGGATAATTAACAGCTAAGGAAATTGGAAAAGGCTTTGGAAAGGAAAAATTGCTTTTTGGAACATTTATTTATGAAAATAATGGAAATTAGGAGAAAAGGGAGGTGAAAGGTCACAGGTTGAATGTGAGGAGGAAAATGAAGGAAAATAATAGAAAATGAAGAAAATAGAGGCCTCGCTAATAAAAAGGCTTCTGAGGATCAATACATGGGCTTTTATTAGTTCAATTTTGGATCTCTTTCTCTATTCTCTCTCTCACACTCTTGGACACTTGGAGTTTTCTTGGAACACTCATGGAGGAGTGTGGCATACTTAGAGTTTTGGAGCAAAAAGGAAAAGGAAGAGCTGGAAAGCATAAGAGGAGCTATAGTGGGTTTTTCTTGCAGGTACTGAGTTGCATGTATGTTTTCCTCACTATTTTTAGCATGCATGGCATATGCATGTGGTTTACTAGTCATGATTTTTCACTAGCATGGAGGATTTCCTAGATTGATAATGGATTTTCCTAGCCTTGCCATTTCTTGGATAGCCATGGTGTTGTGGGTTCATTTATTTGTTTTTCTAGTCATTTCTCATGTTTTCTTTAGCTTGGGTTGAGTTACTAGTTCCTGGAAGCCCTGTAACATCTTGGGTTGAGTTACTAGTCCTGGAAGCCTTGATTAGAAAAATGCTCTGGAAGCCCTTGGTAGGTTGATTTACTAGTCCTAGAAGCCCTAGTTGGACAAACGCTCTAGAATCTCGTTGGCAGTTGTGGGTTGAGTTACTAGTCATGGAAGCCTTGGTTGGAACAAACACTCTGGAGCCCTGGAAGGCTTGGGTAGAGACCAATCTAATGATGGTTTTGTGATGTCCAGCTGTGAGGTGTAATAATTGTTTGATGGGTTGAGATGGTTGGCCTTTGGAAGCCTTGGATGGTTTTGGATTGATGTGTTTAATGAGATCCCACATTCATGCTTGGAATATGGAACAGGGTTGGTTGGCTGAAGAGAGTTTTGACTCAGCCATGTCTACAGTCAGGTGGTTCGTGGAAGTCCCACAACTGGTTTTCCTTTGCATCATTAATATGAGGTTATTTCTCCTTGTTATTTCATGAGTATTTTACTATTTTATACGTGGATTATACGATTGTTGTTTCCATGGTATTTCTGTTGCTATTATGTCGATTATGAATATGTATTATGACACTGGTTATGTATGGCTCTCTTCATGTTTTTACTTATATATGACTGAAAAATGTATCTATGGCCTAATGGATGAAAACGCAGCTAATTTGTTGAGGCATCAATGTTTCTTAGCAATTCTCAGATTAGTATGAGACCTTATGGCTAGATTTTTTGTTTACGCCTATAGATTACATATTTTTTATATGTTTGATGAAATGCCTGTCATGGCTAGTAGGGGTCCAATCAAGGGATTTTTCAAGTAATTGCATTTGTATCATCATTCCATTGTTATCTTTATGTTCTAAAGGTATCACTGAATTATGGGCAGTGACCTGGGCTCTGGGCCTAAAAAAGTGGCTCAAATATCGAGGACTCTAGCACAACACTAAGAAAAATAGTCCCTGGATGCTGGAATACCATGTTGTGGGAGCATCCAAATCCCTCTGGACAATGTCATGCCCATTTCATGGGAATATCTGGGCGTTAATTTGTCTAAAAACTTAGTGGGACTCAGGGGATGGTTACCCAAGAGGTTGGGATGGTTCATGAGAGTCTTGTTGTTGTTGTGGAAGGTCTATATGGTGTGTTTTTGTTGGTTCCACTTCCTTAACGTGACTTAGGAGGTCTAACCATATCATAGTAATTTCTCATCACATGTTTACCTTGGTTGGTCGGTTACTTGGGAGATGTGGGAGGAGGGTGTTACACAATCCTCCCTCATCTTAGCAACATAAGTTTATTATTACAGTTACTGATTATTTTACTAGATGGGTGGAGGAAACACCTTTACATGTGGTGAAAGCTAATCAGGTTATATATTCTTTGCAATCACACATAATCACATGTTTTGGTGTTCGCAAGTCTCTGGTTTTTGATAATGCATCTTACTTATAATCTCATAAATTAGATGCATATGTAATGGAAAAAGGGATTAAGGTAAAATATTCAACAAATATCTGCAAGGAAATGGTCTTGTTGAATCTTCAAACAAGGAGTTGTGAAAATTCCTTAAAAGAACAGTTTTAGAAAATCATAAGAAAATGCACATTGCACTTTTCAATGCATTATTGGATGACAGGGTCACACCTAAAGTTGATATATGAAACTCACCCTTTTTCTAGTTTATAGTAGAGAGGCCATTTACGTCCTTGTATTTTTCCGCCTTCTCTCCATCTATCTCAACGTGTCCAACTATCATGATACCCACCATTCCATTTTGACCTCACACTCCTTCTTGGACCTGTTTCATGCTCAGAGTACCCCTTCAGGTGTGCCTTCTCATGTTCTTTGATTCATCTTGTTCAGCGTATTTCAGCATATATAGGTTTTCATCAAGATGTTTTTCACTTGGGGTATTGGTTATCTAAGTTGTAGGTACATCAACAGGTTCCTGTCAAAATGAGCACCCTAGTGGTTGTTAAAAGTGCAGGTATCATTTTCCACTCAGCATGATAGGATTCCTACAAATATTTGCATATCCTGACATCATTTCTCTGAAATACACCATAGGGCCCATCATCTCGACCACGTTTACCACCACCTCCCCTTGCACATGGTAAACGTCCATGATGGATGATAGAACCTTCCTATTCATGGATCACCCCATGTTATAGACCCCCACATATTATTGGGATCCATGGCCATATACTCGGGCCCGGGAACCGTTTCACTTGCATACCTTCAATATTAGCCTCATTCTTATATTCTTCACTTATTGCTTACCAACCCTACTCCTGGGCCACCTCATTTATTTTTGATGGATCAAGTTGAATTCACTTCCACATTCTACATTTGGCTTATCATCCCTCCATACAACATAGCTCATTTGCATCACTTTATCTGCCTCATCAACCCCACACTGATACCAACCAGTGGGGCCCCTGCCGTCCACACAAAACACCTTACCTCCATCACCATGCAGGTCACCATTTTCATGGGGCACCTGTCTCTGTGTATCTACATCCAAAACAACATTTATATTCTTTTTGAAAGTGTACAATATTTTTTAGGGAAAGGGTTCCCACCCATATTTTCATGTCTCGTACCTGGCGACAGTCCCTAGTCGCCCCTAGTTGGAGCTCACTAATCACCACCCCATCCATTGATCATTCACCATGCCAGTCCAAACATGCTTACATCTACCATAGATGTCCTACCAACTCCAAGGACATTCCCCCATAATAATTGTTTGACTGTCGCCACTCACATTACAACTCCAACCTCGGGCAGTTGTCTATATCCATTTCATACTGTCATCTTTCATTATCATACCTAGTTGACCCACCATATTACAAAGATCTTTAGCCATCATTATTCCTCGAATCAACATTTCGGACAGTT
Source organism: Pinus tabuliformis (assembly GCA_031772625.1). Taxonomy (NCBI): domain Eukaryota; kingdom Viridiplantae; phylum Streptophyta; class Pinopsida; order Pinales; family Pinaceae; genus Pinus; species Pinus tabuliformis. Next base: position 243,797,928 of record CM062815.1, read on the forward strand.
GACACTTCTTTCTTGTCGACTTCATCACCCATCCTCTATGATTGAAGCAGTACCTTGGATGCTTCGCCCTCTTATGGGACATCCTATGGCAGAACGATGGGAATCATTATCACCCATTGATGTCATCAGTCTCCCTGACATTCGACACCAAGACAATCTTTTCATGTCACGGTAGTATCGTACATTGTGACCATTGTAATTCTCTCATTTAATCAAAGACCCATGCATCAATTATCACCTCACTCAGCAGTGCTTCACTTTTCTAATGCATGGGGGCACCTAATTCAATCTATTTGTTAGAAGCACCCTTGAGGGCGTCAACAGTTATCATCATCATCCATCAGCATGTTAGCCACTGCAACACTGACTTGATAGGAATATTTCTAGTCGTATTGTAATATTTAGTCACTCATCATCATAACGATCATGGGACATGTCCACCTCATATAGATTTTTTTTTATCAGCATTCCTTCAAAGGATGGTTACCTTTTATCCTCAGTCAAGGTTTTTCCCTACTCACCTCCCCAGCAAGTTATTCTCTCTCTCAAGAAGTTGATCAGACTCTCAGTGAAAATAGAAAAACGTGATGTATTTCAGCTATACATTTGCTCCTAACCTCATACATCAAGGGGGCACTATTAACACACAAAAAAATCGTACACACATTTGTACAATCTAGATGGTGTCCAAATTCGTCAAACAGAGTGTACAGGTGAATACTTTCTAGATGAAGACATCATAAAAGGAGAAAATAAAAATATTTCAAAGGCCTCGAGTATAAAATTGAATGTGTGGCCTATTTAAAGGTTAAAATTTACAACCACGTGGCTTTTCCTTCGATAGTTGCGCGGTCAAAGAAAAATTTGACTTAGCAATTTGGGACCGCTTCACACACTTGGAAGATGAGATTCCCTTACATGTTCCAGTCAAGGACAACCGAATTCAAGTCTCCTTGGAGATATCCAGCCTCTAAGGAATCCTTTTGTCCTACTCATGATTCATTTTCTCATTAATCGACCAAGAGAGGGAAGAGGGATTCAAAATTCTAAACAGACCATTGGAAGGCCAAAGAAAAGGTAATGTTATGCTAGAAAAATTGCTCCCAAGAAATCCTGCATTCCATTGTTGAAGAAGAAGTACAGCATTGTTATGCTAGCCAAATTATTTCTCAATAATCCAGCATTCTAGTGTCGATAGGATTTCACCATGATACTTCTTTGAGAGAGAGGATAATCTCGTTGAAAAATGCAACAAGAAAATCCTAATTTAATTTTGTCCTAGAGTTAAATTAGGAATTAAATTCTAATTCTAATTCTCCTAGCAACTTGTAGTGGTTAACTAAGTTAATTTGACTCAGTTAATTCGAGTTAGGAGTCTATCTAGAGTCATGTAGAGTGGTTCCTAAATTTTAGGGGCCCAGGTTGAGTTCTTCTAAGTTGTAATTATTTAATTCATTTTAACTGAGTTAAATTCAGCTAAACTAGTTCCAACTGATGGAGGAATTAGTGGGAGATCTAGTAGTGGAGTGTTACCTGTAGTAGTGGGTTGTAACCAACACTTCTCAACCAGTAAACTAAAGATTCACTCATAATTAACTCATGCATGTCAGATCAGAGAAAGACCCAATTGAGATTAGAGTTCAGGGATAGTGTATTATCAATTGTAAAATCATCTAAATTAAATTGATGGTGCATGCAATCAGAGGAAGTCCTATTGATGGATTGCATAGTTATGGATGAGGAATTTCCCAATTAAATATGGGCTAATTCCCTAGGAAACAGTGCAAGGAAGTAGGAGCTTGGAAGGAAACATATTTGGCTAATTATTGGCTGGAGCTTGTTTGTGAAGCAGTGAGATAGATTTTGATAGTGCAGAGTTTTCCCGAGTTTGAGAAAATCATTGTATTCTTCTCAAATTTTAGAATTAATGTAATATATAGATATCAGGGGGTTTTAGCTATGGCTTCCCCAGAAAATTATTGTGTTATGTGTGATTGAATTCTTCCTTTTTCTGCTTCGTGATTCCATAGGTCAATTATTGTTTCCGCTGACGAGTAGAGTAGATTCAAGTCAATTGCTTCAGCATATTACAATCTATAGTTTGAATCTACAAGGAATTTCTACATGGTATCAAAGCTAGAATCACTATAGAAGAGGAGAATATGAGTTTGCATTTTGCAGGGGAAATCAAATTTGCAGCATCATACTTCAGATCCAGCAGGATGTTGTTCTACGGATTGAGGTTCAAATATGCCCTTGAGGGAAGTTCAAACTATATTGATTGGAAGGACAAGAAGGGAAGGAATTCATAAACAATGATATTCCTAAGCCTCCAAAAACTGATTCACAAGATCTAGCAGAGTGGAGAAAGTGTGTGGCAAAGGCGAGAAGGATTATGCTAGAACGAGTTCGAGATCATATTGTCTCGAACCTCCATGATAATGAAACTCCATTTGCAATGTGGAAGGCCTTGATGGACCTCTTTCAAAACAGCAATGACCACGGGAAGTTGGCACTGAAGTACAAGCTTAGAAATATCAATATGGAGAAGGGTGATACAATACCGAAGTACTTGACCAAGTTCACCCAATGTCGGAATTGTCATTGTTACAGTTGTTGAAGATGATCTAGTGAGCCTAGCACTTCTTGGACTTCCCAAGAGCTGCCACAGCTACTAGGACTCAGTTAATTGGAGGGAGAAGCTACCAGAGTGGAAGAAATTGTGGTCTGACTTTGTACAAGAAGAGATCTAATAGAACACCAGAGATAGATCTTCATCCAAGCATCATGATGAGGAGAATTGTGCCTTAGCTCGAAAGGAGAAGAAAGGGAAAGGGAAGTCATCCCATTCCAAATCAGATTCCAGTCAAGGTAGAAAGAAGAAGAACATGTCAAATATTAAATTCTTTCACTGTCACAAGCTGGGACACTATGCCACAAAGTGTCAGCACAATAAGGCTAGTAAGAAGCCCTTAGGAGGAGAGGCAAGTGAAGCTCTTACTTCACAATTCGAACTGGATTTCACCCTCATCACTTGCATGGTGACATCAGTGATGGGTAGTGTGTGGTACCTAGATAGTGGAGCCTCATTCCATATGACCAGAAACAAAGAGTTCTTCAGTGACTTGAAGGAGAAGGGCCTCCAGATGCACATCGAGATGGGAGATTATGGGAGGTATATTGCGACCGCATTAGTACTATTACCTTTCAGAGAGAGTCTAGTACTCCTCTCACATTAAAAGATGTCATGTAGGTTCTGGGTTTGAAGAATAATTTCGTTTCAGTTTCCATGTTGGAGGACTGTGGCTATGATGTGATATTTAGCAAGGGAAAGGATTTCCTTCGTCACATATCCTTAGGACAAGTGAAGTGGATCAGGGTTCAAGTGAATAACCTCTACAAATTAGATGTAGAAGATGATGTTTCTTTGAGCACTAAAGCATAGAAGGTGCAAAGTTGAGACATCGGTGCATTGTGGCATAGAAGATTGGTTCACTTGCACCACGGAGCTTTGAAGATCATGCAAAAAATTTCTACAGGACTTCCCAAGGGTACACTAGAGTAGAGAGACACATGAAAAGGGTGTACATTAGGAAAGTACACCAAATATTTCTTTCATGATAAAGACAATTGAGCGCAAGTGATCCTTGATCGAGTTCACTCAGATGTGTGTGGACCATTCTCGACAACATCCATGACCAAGCACAAGTATTATGTAATATTTGTTGATGATTTTTCTCATAAGTGTTGGATTTTCTTCATGCAGAAGAAAGATCAAACGTTTGCTAAATTTTGTGAATTTAAAGCACTTGTCAAGAAAGATACTGGTAGGAAAGTTAAAGCTCTCAGAAGCGATAATGGTGGAGAATATGTGTCGAATGAATTCAAGAAATTCTATGCATCAAAAGGAATTCAATGGGAGTTAATAGCACCTCATAACCCACAGCAAAATGGGGTGGTTGAAAGGAAGAACAGAAGTATTGTGGGAGCGGCATGGGTAATGTTACATGATCAGGGCCTACCATTGCACTTATGGGTTGAAGCATGCAACACAAGTCTTTATTTGCAGAACATAAGTACTCATCGAATTCTCTAGATGAGTACACCAGAAGAGGCTTTTTCATGTAAGAAACTAGATGTGGCACACTTTATGATCTTTGATTCATCAATCTACTTTCATGTTACCAAGGACGCATGGAAAAAGCTAGAGCCAACCGCTAAGGTGGGCATATTTGTGGGGTACACTAATACACCGCATAGTTATTGGGTGTACCTTCCATCTAGAAGGATGATAGTGGTTCATAGAGATGTGAAGTTCGATGAAGAGAAGGCCATGAGATGTTCCCTTGAGAGGGAGCTTCAGTTACATGTAGATGAGGAGATTTTAGCTCCAAAGGAGGAACCTCAGAATGATGTGGAGAAGCCACATGCAGAGGAGTAGAGAGTGGAAGCACACACTCATCAAAATACTTCCAAATATGGAAGGAAACACACCAAAGAGGCTAACAGATTGATGCATGATGCTAAAGAGAATGTGGGAGCACCCACATCACAACGGAGAAAGAGGAGGTCACCAGATTGGTACACTGGCTACATGGCTCTGATGAGCGAGAGTGTAGCGGTTGAGCCATCCTCATTCGAGGATGTAGTAAGGCAACCAGTATGGGTTGGTGCCATGGTTAGGAAGTATGACTCCATTACCAGAAATAGTGTTTTGGAAGTGGTCCCAAGACCAGCAGACAAGTTAGTGGTGAGTTCCAGATGGACTTACAAGGTAAAACAAGGAGCATATGGGAGTGTGGAGAAACACAAGTCCATATTTGTGGCCAGAGGGTTCTCTCAGGTGGAGGGAATTGATTATGATGAGACATTTTCTCCAGTAGAAAGGTACTCATCAATCAAATATATTTTAGCACTTCCAGTGCAAATGGGATGGAAGATACATTAGATATATGTGAAGACATCATTCCTCAATAGTATGATTGAGGAAGGGGTGTATATTGAGCAGCTGGAAGAATCTGAGGCCTTAACAGAGAGTCTCATGTGTGTAGACTCAAGTGAGCGTTCTATGGACTGAAACAAGAACCCCGTGCTTAGTACACCAAGATTGATAGTTATTTCACCGAGTTTGGCTTCACCAAAAGTGAAGTAGATGAAAACCTTTACCATATTGTGGTTGAAGGTAAATTATTGATTATAGTATTATATGTCGATGATTTGGTTCTTACAGGTAATGAGAATCTTATAAAATCTTGCAAAGAGTATCTTGCAAGAGAATTCGAGATGAAGGACTTAGGGATCATGCATTACTTTCTTGGTATGGAATTATGGCAAGGAGATGAGGAATTGTTTGTCTCTCAGGGAAAGTATGCCAACAAGATACTAAAGAAGTTCCACATGGACAGAAGAAAACCCATGGAGACTCCTCTAGGAGGTAATTGGAGGAAGGAGGATGCTACTTTAGGTGAAGTAGTAGAGACTACTATTTATAGATAGCTTGTGGGTTCACTTATGTATTTGGTGAACATACAACCGACATGTGTTTTGCAGTTAACCAGCTTAGTCAATCCATGGTTTAAGCCAACCAAACATGTGTTGAGATAACTAAAAGGTACCACTCAGTTTTATCTTTGGTAAAGACAGATAGAGGGAGTGAAGCTTCAAGGCTTCATAGATGCAGATTAAGCAGGGAGTCCATCCGAAAGAAAGTGCACATCAAGGAGAATCTTCAATATTTAGTTAGCAGCATTTTCTTGGTATATCAAGAAGCAGATATCAGTTGCACTCAATTCAGCAAAAGTATAATACATGGCTATTAGTCAAGCAACTTGTGATTCTATCTGGTAGAGGAAGATCCTTGTTGGGTTATTTGGTCAGAAGATGGATCCTACAGTGATTTACTGTGACAATCATATTTGTATCAAACTCTCTGAGAATCCATTTTTTCATTATCGATCCAAGCATATTGACATCCGGTATCACCATCTACGAGATTGTGTGCAGAGGATAATCATGTTGTTGGAATACATTCCTACAGAGGAGCAGGATGCAGATATTTTTAAAAAGGAATTGTCAAGATGAAAAATTGAGTTTCACAGAGGCAGAATCATGGTAGCAGATAATCCCTTTCTTGTTGAGAGGGAGTGTTGAAAAATGCAACAAGAAAATCCTAATTTAATTTTGTCCTTGAATTAAATTAGGAATTAAATTGTAATTCTAATTCTCGTAGCAACTTGCAGTAGTTATCTAAGTTAATTTGACATACTTGACTCAGTTAATTCAAGTTGGGAATCTATCTAGAGTCATGTATAATGGTTCCAAAATTTTAGGGATCCAAGTTGAGTTCTTTTGAGTTGTAATTATTTAATTTCGTTTAACTGAGTTAAATTCAATTAAACTAGTTCCAACTAATGGAGGAATTAGTGGGCGATCCAGTAGTGGGGTGTAACCTTCAATAGTCGGGTGTAACCAACACTTCTCAACTAGTAGACTGAAGATTCGCTCATAATTAAATCATGCATGTCAGATCAGAGAAAGACCCAGTTGAGATTAGAGTTCAAGGATAGTGTACTATCAGTTGTAAAATCATCTAAATTAAACTGATGGTGCATGTAATCAGAGGAAGGCCTATTGATGGGTTGTGCAGTTATGGATGAGGAATTTCCCAATTAAATATGGATAATTCGCTAGGAAACTGTGCAAGGAAATAGGAGCTTGGTAAGCAACAAATTTGGCTAATTATTGGTTGGAGCTTGTTTGTGAAGTAGTGAGATAGATTGTGATAGTGAAAATTTTGCTCGGGTTTGAGAAAAGCATTGTAATCTTCTCAAATTTTCTGATTAATGCAATATATAGATAGCAGGTGTTTTTAGTTGTGGCTTTCCCCATAAAATTATTGTTTTATGCGTGATTGAATTATTCCTTTTTTTTGCTTCGTGATTTCATCGATCAATTATTGTTTCCTCTTATGAGTAGAGTAGATTCAAGTTAATTGTTTTAGCGTATTACAATATGCAGTGAATCTACAAGGAATTTCTACAAAGCTTGCAAAGAGAATGAATGTGTTTGTTTCTTAGTTTGTAGTTTATGTTGTGTATGCATTGTCTTAACCATTTACAGTGCTTTGTTTGCTCATGTTTGTCCACTAACAACAACCAATTCTATCTGTGATTTCTTTGCAAGGAACAACCAACTGCTAAAAAGGTGTCTTTTGGTACCGCATAGCAACAAATACACTACCACAGGAGAGAAAAAAGCTACACTGACAAAAGGTTGTGAACTGATCCTTAGAATCATTTTTATCATTGAGGCCTCTATTTTCTTCATTTCCTTATTTTTTCATCTAATTTCCTTAACATTCAAAACTATCTCTCTTCACCTTCCTTTTCTTGTAGGTTTTAACCCCGTATAGAAATTTCCTGCATACGAATTCTAAAACACAGAAAATAAACGATGTGAGAGCATAACACATAAAACACATATACACAAAAATTTTCCCCTGGATCCAAAAACTGGGACTACCAGCTTGATTTTTCATTATGTTCCTTTCAATGCTACAATACATATTTATACATGCCGAAGCATCCAATACCATGGACCGAAAACTATCGCGTCCAAAACCATGGACCGAAAAACCATCGCATCCAAAACCATGTGCGAAAACCATGCACAAAACCATAGGTAGGTCCACCCAACCTAATATATCGTCCAAAAAAAATTTCCCCAGGGCGCTGCCCTGCCCCCCTCAAACCCCCTGTGACCCCCCCGCTGCGTAATCAACACAAGAAAGGGGGGCGCTCCGCCCCCCTGGTTAACTATGTAGGCTAATCGTGGAAAGAATATAACACAACCCAACATTTCTCTTATTTTCTTTCATTTTCATAAATAAATGCCAATTATTTCCTCTTTTCCTTTGCCAATTTCCATAACCATAAATTAATTATAAGTGAAGTCCACTAAAGTGTTTTTCCCAACATTCATCTTGGAATACGTGTCCCATGACCTTGGTCTTATTTTATTTACATATAAAATCAACCAGGGGTTGTTACAAACCCCTCCCCCTTGAGGGAACACCGTCCTCGGTGTTCTATGACACCTATGACCAACAAACTGCTGAAAACAAAAACATACTGCCCATGGAGCTTTATAACATAGCTCGATGCAATATTTACAATGACATCCTACTAAAAACAAAACAAACATACCGCTTATTGGAGCTTTATAACACAACTCATTGTGATATTTACAACAACATCCATATACATATACATATACCAAAAACTCATTTTCTTGAACCAAAAAATAATGAAGGATATAAATCCCACATCTGATCAACCATCTCCCATGTAGCTTCATCGGGCCCAAAGTGCTTCCACTGCACTTTAACCTGCTCAATTGCTCTGTTCTAGAGCATGAGTTGTTTATGTTGTAATATGCATTGTGGTTCTGGATGGAATTATCCCTCTGGTTCCACATGCAATACAAACCAATCAATCACATGATCAAGATCCTCAACTTATTTCTTAAGCAATGAAACATGGAAAACATCATGGGCTTTCACTGTCAAACGCAGTGCAAGTTGGTAGGCCACTGGTCCAATCCTCTCAAGGATCTCAAAAGGCCCGCAATATTGAGGTGTCAGTTTCATACATGATCCAATCCTCAAGGAGCTCCACTTGGGCCTAATGCGCAAGTACACATGCTCCCTAACTCTTCTGCATGTCATGTGTTTCCTTCAAATTCCTTTTAATAATTGTAACAGCCTTGGTCAAAAATCCATGTAATAAAATTAATAAAGGAAAAATAATAACCAAGATCATGGGACATTTATCCAAGCTAAGCATTAGGAAAAACATCCTAGTGGGTGTTCATTTGGTTTATTATGGCTAAGGGAAATTTGGCAAAGGCAATGGCAAAGGCTTTGAAAAGGAAAGAGGCAATAATTGGCATTTTATTTATGAAAATAAAGGAAATTAGGAGAAAAGGAAGGTGAAAGGTCATGGGTTGCATGCAAGGAGTAAAATGAAGGAAAATAATGGAAAATGAAGAAAATAGAGGCCTCATTGATAAAAAGGCTTATGAGGATTAGTCCACAACCTTTTGTCAGTTTTAGCTTGGAGCTATCTCTCTACTCTCTCTCTCTCATACTCTTGGACACTTATAGAATTCTCATATCACTCTATCATTGGAGGAAGAAAAGATAAGGAAGGACAAAGAAAGCAGATGGAAGCAAATATCAAGCAGGAAGAGCTGGATCTAGTGGCTACAATGGGATTACTTGGAGGTATCGAGTTGCATGTATGTTTTTATTGTTAATTTTGGCATGCATGGTACATTAATGTGTGTATTGGGTTCTCTTGTTGTCATTGGCATGGGTTTTTCTAGGTGTGACAGTGGTTTTGAGCCTTGCCTTGCCATTTTCAGAGAGTCATGGTGTGATGGGGTTTCTTTACTAGGTTGAGCTAGATTGTCGGATGGTTTCAAAACTAAGTGGAGTGGTCTCAGGAGGAAACACAAGGTATAGGAATCCCTTGACCGGTGAAGGTGGGATTTTGGTAAATCCTAATTGTGTATACCCTCGTTGGGTGTAGAAATCCTCGACTGGTGAATGGCGCGGGATATATGGTAAATCCTAGAGGGTGGAGCCTCGTTGGGCCTATGAATCCTCGACCGATGAATGACAGATATACAGTAAAGCCTAGAGGTGGAGACGGGAAAAATCCTAATGGTTTAAGTGGAGAGATATGTTGAAAATGCAACAAGAAAATCTCTGTTTGACTTTGCCTTGGTCAAACTAGAGAAAATTCAAATGTCTATTTCAGCAAAATTCTTAGAGGTAGTTAACTGAGGTGACATGGCACTTGTAACTCAGTTAACTTAGTTAATTAGAGTATGGGAAGCTTGATTTCATTTCAATATGATTGATTGCTAATTTGTGGCAATCTATTTCTTTTAGTTTGAGTTGTTGTCAGTTAAAATAGTTCTAACTGTCAAAAGAACTAGTGCAAGTCAAGTTGTGAAAGTGGAACTTAAACCACACTCATTGATCAACCAATTAACTGATCAATCAACCCAAATTCATTATTTCATGCAGATAATTCGAGTTACCTAGTTGAGATGGAGATTCCAAGGTAGTGTACTATCAGTTGTAACATATTCTCATGTGTACATGCGGTGTATGCAATCGGAGGAAGGTCCTAGAGGAATTGCGCAATTCAATAGTGAGAAATTCATAAATAATAGGGGATAATTTCCTAGAGGAATAGTGCAAGGAAATAGGAGCTTGGAGGGCTTGAAAATTGTCTAAGTGTTGGCCAGAGTTAGTTATTTAGGCAGAGGGATAAACTATACACTTGCAAGGTGTGCTCAAGCTTGAGAAAGCATATGCATTTCATCTCTATTCTCTGATTAATGCAATACAGATAGGAAGGGGTTTCATCTCTATTCTCTATTCTATTATATGAGCAAGCATTTGTGCATGTGTGACGTTTCCTATTTCATTTCAATGATTTGTGTTCTAGATGGTGAATTAACTTCTGCAAATCAATAGAGTAGTTTCAAGTCTTTTGATTTAGTAAATTTCATAAGCATTTTTCAACCTACACATTAATTTCTACATGGTATTAGAGTTGAATTCACTATAGAGCGGAGATTTCGAAGTTGTTATTGTAGGAGGATCAAATTTGCAGGATCAATTCTTTAGAGATAGAAAAATGGATTTCTATGGACTAGGTCTTGAGTATTCCCTTAAGGGAAGCTCAAATTATGTTGCTTGGAAGGACTACATGGAGGCAGTTTTGGAAGATATTAAGTTGAAGGATTTCATTGATAATTATATCCCAAAACCAGCAGCATCCAATGCTCAGGATCTAGTAGAATGGAAGAAGTGTGTAGCCAAGGCAAGGAGAATCATATTGGAGAGAGTATGAGACCATATTGTCTCAAATATCCATGGGAAAGGGACTCTATATTCAATGTGGCAGGAATTCAAAAATCTATTCCAAAATAGTAGTGACCACAAGAAGATGACGCTCAAGAAAAAACTTTGAAATATCAAGATGCAGAAGAACGAGACCATTCCACAGTACCTGAGCAGGTTCACACAATGTCATGATGAACTTGGTCAAGATGGTAGTACTATAAAAGAGGATGATTTGGTAAGCTTATCCCTTCTAGGCCTTCCCAATAGTTGGCACAACTACCAAGATTTGGTGAATGGGAGGGAGAAACTACCGAATTGGTAACGCCTATGGTTTGATTTGGTGCAAGAAGAAATAAGGGGGAACACCAGAGACAGAACTTTATCCAAGGGTGAGGATGAAGAGGATTGTACCTTGGCTAGAAAGGCAAAAAGGGGAAAGGGAATTAATCCCAATCCAAATCATAATTTAGTCAAGGGGGCAAGAAGAAAGACTTGTCCAAAATCAAGTGCTTTCATTGTCATGAATTCGGTCATTATGCTATGAAGTGTCCACATAATAAGACAAGCAATAAGACCTTAGGATGAGGAGTAGGTGAATCTTTGGCTTCACAGTTCGAGCTTGACTTTACTCTCATTGCATGCATGGCCAACACAGTGATGGGGAGTGTGTGGTTCCTGGACATATTGTGCATCACTCCATATAACGGGGAATAGATATTTTTTCAGTGATTTGGAGGAGAAGGATCTCCAAATGCACATCGATATGGGAGATGATGGAAGGTACAGCGTGATTGGGATTGGTACAGTTACCTTTCAGAGGGAGTCGGGATCCCCTCTTAGACTCAAGGATGTGATGTTTATTCTGGGTCTAAAGAAGAACCTTGTCTCCGTTGTAGTTTTGGAAGACCATGGTTATGATGTGATATTCAGCAAAGGAAAGGCATTCCTGAGACACATAGTCACGAGACAGGTGAAGCAGCTCAGGGTTCGTGTGAAGAACCTGTATAAGCTAGATATGGAGGATTATGTTGCATCGAGCACTAAGGTGGAGAAGGCGCAAAGTTGCGCTGTCGGTGAAATTTGGCATAGAAGAATTGGCCATTTGCATCATGGTGCTTTGAAGATAATGCAACAGATAACCACAGACCTCCCAAAAGGAGCACTAGATTAGCAGGATACCTGCAAAGGATGTACCTTGCGAAAGTACACAAAAGCCATTTTCCACGATCAAGATAGCAAAGCACATGCAGTCCTTGAAAGGATCCACTCTAATGTTTATGGAACTTTCTTGACAACCTCCACTGTGAGGCACAAATATTTTGTCATCTTTCTTGATGACTTCTCACGGAAGTGCTTGATCTTCTTCATGCGGAAGAAGGATGAGACTTTCTCCAAGTTCTTAGAATTCAAAGCATTGGTCGAGAAAGAAAAGGGCAAGAAGGTGAAGGCTCTCAAGAGTGATAATGGAGGTGAGTATGTGTTGAATGAGTTTAAAAAAATTTGTGCAAAAGAAGGCATTCGACGAGAGTTGATGGCACCCCACAACCCACAACAAAATGGGGTGGCTGAGAGGAAGAACCATAACATTATGGGAGAAACAAGGGTGATGTTGCATGACCAAAGTTTACCTCTGCACTTGTGAGTTGAAGCATGTAACACAGTGATCTATTTGCATAACATGAGTCCTTATCAGATTCTTGGCATGATTACACTGGATGACGCTTTCTCAAGGAGGAAGCTAGATGTGTCGCACTTTAGGATTTTTGGAGCCTCTATTTGTTGCCATGTCTCCAAAGAATCAAGGAAGAATCTAGAGCTGACAGTAGAATTGGGGATATTTGTGGTTACACGTAAACTCCCCACAACTATCATATGTACTTGCTATCCCTCATAATGACAGTTGTGCGAAGGGATGTAAAATTTGATGAAGACAAAGCCATGCGGTGCTCTCTTAAAAGAGAGCTTCAGATCCCACCAGAGGAGGAGATTTTAGCTCCAAAGGAGGAACCTCAGGATGTTGTGGAGAAGACACATGTTGAGAAGCAGAGAGTGCAGATAGCCACTCACGCAGAACCATCCCAAGAAGGCAAGAAAAGAACAAAGGAATATGATAGATTTGTTCATGTAATAACCTTGGTCAAAAAATCCATGTACTAAAGTTAATAAAGGAAAAATAATAATCATGGTCATGGGACACATATTCCAAGCTAAATGTTGGGAAAAAACATAGTGATGTGGATCACTTGTGATTAATTAATGGTCATAAAAATTGGTAAAGGAAATGGCAAAGGCTTTGGAAAGGCAAAGTAGCATTAATTAGCATTGTATTTATAAAAATAATGGAAATTAGGAGAAAATTAAAGTGAAAGGTTACAGGTTGCATGTGAGGAGGAAAATGGAGGAAAATAATGGAAAATTGAATAAATTAGCGGCCTCATTAATAAAAAGGCTTCTAAGGATCAGTGTGAGTCTTTTGTCTCTCTTACTCTTGGGCACTCGGAGTTTCTTGGAGCACTCTTAGAGGAGTGTGGCATACTTGGGATTTGGAGAAAGAAGGCAACGTAAGAGCACGAAAGCACAAGAGGACATCGAGCTCAGTAGCTACAACGGGTTTTTCTTGTAGGCACTGAGTTGTATGTATGATTTCCTTTTTTAGTTTTGGAGTGCATGGAACATGCATGTGGTTTCTTAGTTATGATCTTTCATTGTCTTGGAGGATTGCCTAGATTGAAGGTGGTTTTTCCTAGTCCTAGATAGCCAAGGTGTTGTGGGTTTCTTTCCTTTCGTTTTCTGGTTAGTTCTCATATTCCTCATGATTGTGGTTTGAATTACTAGTTCTTGGAAGCCTTGGTTGGAAAAACACTCTGAAAGCCCTGTAATAGCTTGGGTTGGACAAATTGTAGCCTCTAGTCACATGTGTGCCCACCATGTGACCTGCTACCATGTGCTCTATTAGTACTATCCTCCTGTCCATGATTGATTATAAGTGGTCCTTGTTTCTGCAAGTCTGACCAGCTCTGAAGAATCGTCGAATTTACCTATACTTGTTTCTCATGTGCCCTAGCAAGTCTCTCTTGTGATTGAATGATTTGACCATTATCTTATTTGCAACTCCTTATTTTTGCCTTCAAACGTCTCAAAGTATCTGCTATGTCAGGAGAGCATATGTCACCATGCTGCTTATCTGATCTATAGGGAGAATCTTGTGATTTGTAGTCTACCATCTTGCTAGTCATCTTTGATCTTCTCTTCCTGCAAGGTATATCATGTTAGCTAAACCAAACCATAAACAACCAATGTTCCTCAGTTTAGTTCAGGGGAAGATATCTCATCTGCAAGACCAACCAGATTAGCGCAATGCATATATAAACATAATCATATCAACATTTAATCGTCATTTCGATCATATCCAATCATCAATGCATGACCATACCAACCACATATCATGACCTCATGCATGACAAATATCACCATGTCAATGTATTCATAACAACATATAAACATTGACATGCTTGACCAATGCACAACCGACATGCATTCATGACGACCACATCCAACAACAACACCATCAAATTTTCACATGGCGACGCCACTGCAACTATGACCAATGTCATGCATATGCAACAAGCACATAAACCACAAACATAAGGAACACGTATGTAATCGACATGCATGCACAACCAACACACACCGCCCATCCAGTCCAAGGGGCGAACCATGCTTTGATACCACTTTGTAACCACCCTCCTACCACATTTACCCAAGTTAACTGGTATTTCGAGATAAATATTTTACATTTTTATTTTTTTAATGGTTTTTTGTCTGCTTGGGGTAGCTCAATTCGTAATGGTCATGGAAATGAAGTCTCATATAATCGGAAGTCTTGGTTCAAATCTTGTGCTAATCTCCCCCCGATTGGAGTGAGAAGTTGGACATGATGAAGATGTAGTCCTACCAAGCTTACAAAAAAAAATGGTTTTTTATTTTTATTTTTAAATGTTTTTTTAATACATTTTTTATTTTTTTTATTATTTATTTTTAAAAAAATAGTTTTTAGTTTCTATTTAATTTTTTATTTGTTTATTTTTTAATTATCTAATTCACTTTTATTATTTGTTTTTCATTTATTTTTTATTAAATTTTTAAATTTTTTCCTTAAATTATATTTTTTTAATTTATTTTTTTCCGTGTTTAAAAAAAAAAAAAAAAACTAGGTTAGAATTTGATCTTTTTTGAGTTAATTTTTAGTTATTTTTTTAAATAATTTTTAATTATAAAATTATAATTTATTTATTTTAATTATTTTATTTTATATTTTGTTTAAATTTAAATTTTTTTATAATGTTTATATTTTTTTTTTTTTTAATAAATTTTATTTAAACTTTAAACTTTATTTTAACTTTTTTTTGAATGGTTTTTTTAATGTCTTTTTTTATTTATTTATTTTTAAATTTTTATTTTTAACTTTATGATTTAAATATATTTTTATTTTTGTCCACAAGGTCTTGGATAGATGATTATTGAGTGCTCTGTTAAGACACTCCTAGATCTGAAGTCATTGTTTCAATTCCCCGCCCGATTGAAGTGACATACTTGGACATGATGAAGATGTAATCCTACAAAGCTTACAAAACAAAATATTTTTTTAATTGTTTTTAGTTTATATTTATTTTTTTTATTATCTAATTCACTTTTATTTGTTTGTTTTTTAGTATTAAATTTTTGAATTTTTTCCTTAAATTTTTTTTTTTATCTTTTTATCTTTTAGTTTTTTTCAACCTTTTTTTAACTTTTTTTGGATATATATATATATATATATATATATATATATATATATATATATATATATATATGTCCTCGTGATGAATCATAATAAGTGGATGGAAGCATGCCAACTCTGAAAACTACTTTATGATTTCTCCGAAAGATATTTTGTATTTGTTTTCTTATGTTTTATTTTTTTGTCATTTTTTATCCTTTTAATTTAATTTTTTTATGTTTTAATATATTGTTTTATTTATTAGTTTTTAATTTTTAAAACTTTTTGTTTTACTTTTAATTTTTTCAATCTTTTAATTTTTGTTTTGTTTTGTATTTTTCTTTTTTATTTATTTATTTATCTACTTATTTATTATTTTGTTTTATCTTATTTTTTTGTAGAGTTCGTGTCGATCATCAACTAGCAACCCAGCCTCATTCTGTGCCAATTTGATAGTTGATTGTAAAGTTATCATTATAATGGACAAGTCTCCCAAAAAAAAATTGTTTTTGGTTTGTATTTAATTATTTTTTATTATCTAATTTACTTTTATTTTTATTTTTTTAACATTAATTTTTTGAATTATTTCTTTGAATTATTTTTTTTATTTTTGTTTTTTTCCCTTTTTTATTTTTTTATTTTGTATTTTAATTTTTATCTTTTTTGAGTTTATTTTGTTTTTTTAAGAAATTTTATGCTTGTTTTTTTTTTTTTTATTTTTTTATATATATAGTATTTTTTATTTTTGTCTGATGAATCATAATAAGTGGTTTGAAGCATGTCAACTCTAAAAACTACTTATGATTTCTCCAAAAGATATGTCACTTATCCATAGTTTAACATTAGGAAATAATTTTTTTGTAATTTTTATTATTATTTAAATCTATTTATTATGGGTTGTTTAGTAACTTCAATTTCTATTAGTTACCAATTTTTTGTTTTTTGTTTTATTTCCTTTTTATTTAGCTTTTTTATTTTTTATTTTTTTATTTTTTCTATTATTCCATTATCGTGACTTTTACTTTTTTTATGACTTATTATTATATTAAAAACATATTTCAGTAAATTTAATTATAAAAAAATTTATACATTAACAAAAAAATAAAACACATAAATACATATACAAAATAAACACACGCATATATTAAAGTGTATATAAGTTAATATAAACAATATTAGTTAATAGCATTTCTTAATTTTTGTGATGACATTCAACAATAGAGTGTTCAATTAATTGTTTTATTTTTGTTATAAAATCTTTATGTCTATTGTTTTTTAGTTTAATTAAACTATGTACTAGCTACTATGTATCCCTTGTTTTTTATGTTTGATTTTTTTTTGTCATTTTTTATCTTTTTAATTTTATTTTTTTATGTTTTTATTTATTAGTTGTTTTTTTTTACTTTTTGTTTTTTTGTTTTACTTTTAATTTTTTTCAATCCTTTAATTTTTGTTTTGTTTTCTATTTTTCATTTTTATTTATTTATTATTTTGTTTTATTTTATTTTTTTGTAGGGTTCGTGTTGATCATCAACTAGCAACCCGGCCTCATTATGTGTCAATTTACTAGTTGATTTTAAAGTTATTGTTATAATGGACAAGTATGCCCCACGGCATATCAATGTCATGGTCGATTTTAAGATTACATTGCATTAGGTCAAGTTCGCCTACACCACATGTCAATTTGATGGTTCATTTTTAAATTTTCGTTGCAATGTGTCAAGTTGTCTTAGGCTAAGATTTTAAAATAGATATACTTTTAACATTTAAAAAAAGAAATTATTCTTGGTATAATGACTCTTTCATTCATGTGTTAATTTTTTAAGTTTTTTTTATTCTTACAATTTTTCCATAATGTCATGGTTGAAATGTATTGAAAACTTAAGGTTTTTTGTAGTCATATTTGGTTTTAATTCCATGGTTGAAAAATTGTCAAAATTTAAGGTTTTTCTAAATCACAATATTTTATCTTTAATGTTATGGTTTAAAACAATTATAAGTATTTTATCTTTAACATCATGGCTTAAAATTGTTGGAATTTTAAGGCTTTTTAAAGACGTGATATTTTATCTTTAATGTCAACGATTTTTGTTTTTAGACTGTTTTCCATGTTTTTTGGGGGGTTTTTTGCTAGAGTTCTCGTTTTGAAGTAATAGTTCTTGTTTGATTGGTAACTTTGTTCTTGTTGTTCCTACATAAGGACTCCACCAAACCCTCTATACCACCCTGGTGTTATGGACAACCTCTCCTGCGATGCTATCCTCCATAAGTCCAACACTGCAAAGGCTTCCAACTATCACCTTTGTTCTTCTCCTCAAACTGAAATCCCTATGCTTTATCAGATGCATTGAACTTCTTATGCGGTGCCATATTCTCTTTGTTACTTGTATCTTGAGGTCTTGTTCACTTCTTGTCCCATTTTCCTTTATTCTTTGCATTACCATTCTAGTCTGGATTAGTCTCAGATCTGCGCTTTGATTGCTCATAACAATGCTTTAGCTTCTGGATGTCCTCCTCCAAAGATCTAGGCTTATCAAACTCAATCCTTTCCTTGAATGCTACCGGCCAGCCATTGATGATTGTTGGATCTTGGCCTTATCCTCCTTGAGGTAAGACACGTACCTCAAAACTCCAAGAATCTGTTAGCGTACTCATCATCGGTCATAGATCTCATCTTCAGCTCATAGAACTATTTTGTCTTTTCGTCACAGTATCTTTTCGATAGATACTTCTTCCTTAATAGTCTCTCGAACTCACTCCAAGTCAACTCCTCTTCATGAATACCTCTGATATTCTTTACATATTCTGACTAGATATCTCTTTACCTTTAACACTGAATGTAGCTATTCTAGCCTTCATGTTTCCTGAGTAATCATACAATCTAAAAAACTTATTCATACCAAGAAACCATGCTTCTACATCATGTGACTTCTTCATTTCCCCATCAAATGTAGGTGGCTTTTCTTTCTTGAACTCATCTGATAAATATCCCCTATCACTCCTCGTATAAGAATGATAACGATGATGGCCATGATACTTGTCTTAACAAGAACTAGAGTAAAGCCCAAGTCCACTGCCTCGTCTATCGGGTGCATCCAAGAATCTTCCATCTTTGATCGTGTCATCTATATCCAACCTATGCCTACTATGTGACCTGCTACCATGTGCTCTATTAGTCCTATCCTCCTATCCATGACTAATTCTAAGTGGTCCTTGTTTCTGCAAGTCTGACCAGCTTTGAAGAATCACCGCATTGACCTCTACTTGTTTCTCCTGTGCCCTAGAAAGTATCTATTTTGATTGAATGATTTGGTCATTATCTTCTTTTCAAACTTCTCAAAGTGTTTGTTATGTCAGGAGAGCATCCCTCACGATGTTTCTCATCTAATCTTTAGGGAGAATCTTGTGAGTAGTAGTATATCATCTTGCTAGTCATATTTGATCTTCTCTCCTGCAAGGGGAGGATATCTCATGTACAAGACCAACCAAATTAGCGCAATACATTTATAAACATAATCATATCAACATTTAATCATCATTTCAATCATTATCCAATGATCAATGCATGACCATACCAACCACATATCATGACCTCATGCATGACAACTATCAGTATGTCAATGTATTCATAACAAATATAAACATTGACGTGCTTGATCAATGCACAACTAACATGCACTGATGACGACCACATCCAACAACAATACCATCAACTTTTCACATGGTGACACCACTGCAACTATGATCAACGCCATCCATATGCAACAAGCACATAGACCACAAGCATAAGAAACACATTTGTAATCAACATGCATGCACAACCAACACACACCGCCCATCCAATCCAAGGGGTGAACCATGCTCTGATACCACTCTGTAACCACCCTCCTCCCACATTTACCCAAGTTAACTGGTCTGTCAGGGTAAACATTTGACAAGTTCCTAGAAGCCTTGGTTGGACAAACGCTCTCGAAGTCGTGTAACAGCTTGGGTTTTTTTAATATTGTTATAAATCATTTTTAATTATAAAATTTCAATTAATTTATTTTTTAAATAATTTATTTAAAAAATAATAATTTCATTTTTTATTTAATTATATTTAAATATTTTAACTGTTTGTTTTTTTTAATTATTAAATTTTAATTTATTTTTTTCAATTTTAATTTTTTTTTCTCGGTAAAAAACTATACTATTATATTATGTACAGGAGTCAAAAATTACACCATGGTAAATCAAGAGAGAACCAGGCTCTGGGTATGTCACCCGAGAGCAGTTGAGGCCAACCAGGAAACTAGCCCACGCAGGGGCGCCAAACATATAAGCGAGACTGTCCAAAAGAGCAAGCCCACGCAGGGGCACCAACCGTTTTATCCCACGCAGGGGAGACTAACCTTACCCATCCCATTAACAAAGTTTCAGAAACAAAGACAGCAAAACAGACAGCGAAAGAGACCAGAAGCATTGATGATTTAACTGAGCCAAAACAAACAGCAAAAGAGACCAGAAGACCAGAGAGAAGAGCCAAAGGAACCTTGTGCTCGGGCGTCATCAACCGTCCATTTTCACTTCCTCGACCCGGCACCAACCATAGGCTTCCCTTTCAACAGCAGTGGGAAAAGTATCTTCCTCTTCGCCGGTCCCCGCCCTCTGATCGTGCTTGCTTTGCGATGTGTTTTCCGGGTCTGAGGTAGGACCTTTAACCGCTTGCTCCGTGTCAGCTTCAGGAACCTGTGCTTCGTGCCTCTGGTTATCAGTTTTCCTCTGCCCATGTTCATCCAGGGAATCATCGTCTTCCCGGGCATTTTCAATGAACAGGACCGAGACATGCGCACTAATCCGCGGGTTATTCATGGAACTGCTAAAATTGAAGATAGCAGAGCCGAAGGCAGGCAAGGCAGTCGAGCTCGAAGCCCCTGCATCCATGAATTGACTGGAATGGAGGGGATTAGCTCCAGTGGAGCGAGAAATATTGCAATGGCAGCAATGGACAACATTATCCGCCTCGTGACTGCGAGAGGTTCCCCCTCTGGAAGTGCCTTGACGGCTAAGCAGACGCTGTCGAGGTCTCACCATTCTCACAGGGGGCAAGGGGAGGAAATTCCAATAGACCACGGGGTAATCCAAACACCCAGCTACCAGAACCGACTGTGGGATGAGCCAGACAGACGGAGAGGATATCCCGACGGAGACGGAGAGGAAGGGCAACCGGAGTTGCAGAGTCCTGCTTGACGGAGGAGCCACCAACATTCTCTGATCATACGCTGCAACATCACTTATAACCTCACCTGCTTTGCTTTGGAGCTCACCCGCCATAACTACTGCCTTTGCCTGAGCCGAATTACCGTGCCGGGCGTTAACTATTCCCTGCAGCTTCACCTTATACCAGCTGCGTCCCTTACTTGCATTTTCAACGTCTGCCACGTGATGGCCAGTGGCCGGCATGTGGTCATCCATCCACGCCTGTCCCATCTCATTTAGCACCCGCATCCGGGGTTTTTCAATTTTAATTTATTTATATGTTTTTAATTTTTTTATTTTTTATAATGACCTTCCTAGCCTTTTACAATGTTAAAATTATAGTGAGTTCAGGAGGCTTCTCTCCAAGCTTTTTTTTAAATAAAAGCTTTTTTTTTAAACTCATTTCTTTAATGGTTTTTTTTAAATGTTTTTTTAATTTTATATTTTTTTATTTTTTTTTTATTTATTTAAAAAAATAGTTTTTAGTTTATATTTAATTTATTTTTTTTATTTGTTTGTTTTTTTAATTATTTGATTCAATTTTTCCTTAAATTATTTTTTTTTACTTCTTTTTTTTTTCCTATTTTTGGTTTTTTAATAGATTTTTATCTCTTTTTATTTTTATTTTTTTAATGATGGTTTATATATATATATATATATATATATATATATATATATATATATATATAGTTTTTTTTTAATGAGTACATTTTAATAACAATTTTTTTTTTTGTATTGAAGTATTAATTAACGATATATAAATTTATAAAAAATCTTAATTTCAAAATATTAATGTCATTAATTTTTTTTTTTACTTTGCAAAAATAATTAAAATTTTCATTATAAAAAAAAACATTGCAAAAAAAAACAAAAAGCACATATTTGGAAATCCCTTAAAAAAACAAGCATCTTAAGATGAAAAATAAGAAGAGGAAAAAGATGACTTGAACAATTATTAAATAACCAACATTTAAAAAAAAAAAATTGCATAGGACATCAAAAAAATTGACGTGTCAAAAATATGCCTTAAAAAAATGATGATTTTCAAAATTCACATGAAAATCACAAACATTTAAAAAAAAATTATCCACACTCAATACATTAGAAAATTTGAAGTGTCAAAAACAAGCCCTCTAAAAAAAGGAGTTGGTGTTGCATCAACACTTTTCAAAGTCAATATGAAAATTGCTAACATTTAAAAAAGAGGTCCATACTTGATACATAAAAAAAAAAAATTAAGTGTTAAAATTATGCTCCAAAAAAAAAAAGAGGGTTGATGTTGCATCAACACTTTTCAAAATCAGCATGAAAATCATTAACATTTAAAAAAAAATGTTCATAAGAAAATTTAAAGTGTCAAAAATATGCTCCAAAAAAAAGTGTATTCTGAGTCAACACTTTTCAAAATAGATGTTTTTTTGCTACTTCAAAAAAATGGGTAATCCGTAATTTTCTCGTTTGATCGGTAACTATGATCAGGTAGTATGTTATAAATCAAGGAAACATAATGAGCATGAGCATAATTATCTAGCATGTGATCTTGAGTTGGCAGGACCATCCATGCTTTGAAGATGTGGAGACACTATCTTCTAGGTAGGTGGTTCATCTTGATGAGTGATCACAGTGGATTGAGGTATTTATTTGACCAACTGAATCTAAATGTCAAACAAGCTAGATGCCTAGCCAAGATCAATGAGTTCGAATTTGAGATCAGGTATATCAAGGGTAAATAGAACAAGGTTGCAGATGTTTTTAACAGGAGGATACAGGTGAATCATATAGAAGTTATGAGCTCCTATGGAACATATTTACAAGATCAAATATTGCAAACGAGTCAGTAGGATGACAAGTATATGGAGCTTATGCACAGGTTACAGTAGGGTACAGGTGATCAAGATGTGGACTGTCATCTCATAGAAAATGGCTTGGTCAGATTTAGGGACATGATATATGTGACATATGAAAGTGAGCTAAACAAGATTATCTTGAGGGAATTTCATGCTAAGATGTATTCATGTCATCCAGGATATCAGCAGACATTTACAGCAATGAAGAAATTCTACTATTATTCGAACTTGAAGAAGAAGTGGTAGAGTTTGTGGCTAGGTGTTTGGATTTTCAACAGATAAAGGCAGAGTGTAAGCATCCATGTGGTCTACTACAGCCGATTCTAATTCTAGAGTGGAAATGGGAGGTCATTTCCATGGATTTCTAATCCAAACTTAAACATGAATGCTACAACTTGCAAATATAGTCATAAACACATAGATGTAGTAGAAAAACACTTCATTTCATCAATAGAAAAATATTGAACTATGCTTACAAACAGAATGGAAATAAGATAGCTCGGGCAATGGTAGCTTATCTCTGAAAAGAGATGTCGTGGCTACATTCCTCTGAACTGAGTTACAATGAGGCTCAAGGGCCTTTTTATTATTGAATAATGAGAGAAAACCCTAAACAACCAAAACCCTAACCCGAGGAGATGTAACACCAAGATTTTATGGGCCCTGTTGGGGTTAGTTGGGCAACCAACTTCCCGAGGTCATAACTTGGTCATATTATGTTTGTTTGACATGTATGATACCTCGTTGGAAAGATCTCTCCAAGGAATACAACTATTAATATGATTTCCCAAGCAATCACTAGGAGGAATTTTGCCAAAAAAAACCGTCATTTAGGGCTTCAAAACGGCTTCATAAGTTTAGGACCCGAAAACTGCCAAAAATAGTAAATTAAAAGCGTCGTTTAGGGCCTCAAAACATATTCGAAAGTTTAGGACCCAAAAAACTGCCAAAAATAGTAAATTGTGCTACAATTAAGGAAACTGAAAAGCTGAAAGAAACAATGGTGAGGGTCCAAGTGGAATAGGCGGGTGGCCACCAATATACACTTGGATCACTCCTCCCCCCTTAGGAAGCAATGGTCCCCATTGCATTGAGTTCCTCCTTGAGATGAGGAAACTTCTGTTGAACTTGGTCCCTGGTGAGCCATTTGCCTTGGTGAAGGAGTTGGCCTGCTTTGACAACTCGATATAGTTGTATCCTCTATTTTCAAGTGTTCTTGATATATGTGTCCATGATCTGATCATTTGTGGTTTGTCCCATGCAGCCCGGGTTGAGCCCTGTTGGTGTGAGTTTTTCTGCAATGTCAAATGTGTCCAACAATGGTGGAAAGTATGGCGGAAGGCGATCTACATTGAACACTCGGTGCAGACCAAGGAATGGTGGGATGTTGAGCTTGAAAGCATTGTCTCCAATGGCCTTGGTGATGGTGTAGGGCCCATATCAGAGCGAACGAAGCTTGTGGTGGGGTCCAGCAAGGCGCTCCTTCTGCAAATGTAGCCAAACTTTGTCGTTGTTGGGTTGTGTTATATTCTTTCCACGACAAGCCCACATAGTTAACCGGGGGGTTAGAGGGGGGGCGGAGCCCCCCTTTGTTGCGCTAATTGTGTAGTGGGGGTGGGGGGGGGTCACAGGCGGTTTGAGGTGTACCTGTAACCCCAGTTTTTGGACCCTATGTTAGGTTGGGTAGACCCACCTATGGTTTTGTGCATGATTTTCGCACATGGTTTTTGGACACGATGGTATTCAGTCCATGGTATTGGATGCGATGGTTTTCATTCCATGGTATTGGATGCTTTGGCATGTATAAATATGTATTATAACATTGAAGGAACATAATGAAAAATCAAGCTAGTAGTCTCGATTTTGGGATCCAGGGGAAATCTCTGTGTATATGTGTTTTATGTGTTATTCTCTCACATTGTTTATTTTCTGTGTTTTAGAATTCATATGCAGGTAATTTCTGTACAGGGCTAAAACCTACATTTGGTATCAGAGCAGTTTTGGCTTCAAGAGGACGCCTTTGTTGCTGAAGGGTTTCACTCGGGCCTGTGGTAGACCTTGTTCAGTGGGAGATCTGTGTGATCGATTCTGGTGGTAAAAGAAGATGGAAAGCAGTGGAAAGATAGAGATCGAGAAATTTAATGGTCATAGTTTTGAGTTGTGGAAACTCAAGATGGAGGATCTGTTGGTGGATAAAGATCAGTGGATCGCGGTAGATCCGGGTAATAAACCAATGGGAGTGTCCGATGAAGAATGGAAGAAGTTGGATCAGAAGGCAAAGAGCACAATATAATTGTGTGTCTCAGATTCAGTATTGTTGAATGTATCAGGGGAAGCTATGGTGAAGGCTTTGTGGGACAAGTTAGGGACTTTGTACCAATCTAAGTCTCTGGTGAATAAACTGTTCCTGCGGAAAAAGCTATATAACCTGAGGATGAAAGATGGAGACTCGGTGACAGAGCATCTGAACGCATTTAATACTGTGGTAAGTCAGTTAGCATATGTTGATATTAAAATTTCAAATGAAGATAAGTGCATCAGTTTGTTGTGTTCTCTAACAAATTCGTGAGATAGTCTAGTTATTGCAATAGGTAGCAATGCAACTACCTTGCAGTTTGATGAAATAGTCTCATCCTTGCTGACAGAGGAGATGAGACGGAAAAATATGGAGAGCCAGAATGGTGATGCCTTGTTTGTACGAGGACGGTCCCAAAACAGAAACAAAAATAAGTCATCGAGTAGGATATCTAAATCTAGAGGGAGACCTAAATCTCCAGGAAAACCTGTAAAGGTGGTGTGTTGGAAATGCGGAAAGGAAGGGCACTACAAAAGGGACTGTAAATCTAAAGCTCCTGATAAAGGAAAGGGCTCTGATGATGCTCCTTCTGCAAAGGTGAAAACCATCTCAGATGAAGGTGGGGATGTGTACTTGGCTTCTTCAAGTACACATGTAGATCATGAGGCATGGTTGATTCACTCAGGTGGATCCTTTCACTTCACTCCCCATAGAGAGTGGTTCTGTGAGTATGAGAAATACGATGGTGGTGATGTCTTCTTAGGGGATGATAGGAAGGCTAGAATCATTGGTCGCGAAAAAGTAAAGTTGAAGTTGCAAGCTGGAAGGGTTAGAACTCTTCTGAGTGTTCTGCATATTCCTGCATTGGCTAGAAATCTTATTTTTGTAAGCAAGATGGATGATGCAGGTGTAAAAACAATGTTCAAGAAGGATACCTACAAAATGGTTCGAGGAGCACTGGTATTGATGCAGGGAGATCGAATTGGAACTCTGTACAAGCTGCAAGGTAGCACTGTTATTGATGGTTGCAATAGTTCTATGGTTCCTAAAAGTGGAGCAGAAAATCTAGTGGTCTCGGGAGAGAATACCATGTTGTGGCATCAAAGGCTTGGACATATTGGAGAGAAGGGCCTTCAAATACTTCATGGTAAAGGTATGGTAGAAGGTATGAGTAATAGCTCTCTGGATTTTGATTTCTATGAAAATTGTGTATATGGGAAGCAGAATCAGGTGAGTTTTCCCTCTGGTAGTAAGAGGGAGAAACAGATATTAGAACTTGTGCACAGTGATGTGTTTGGACCTGTGAAGGTTCCATCACTAGGTAAGTCTATGTACTATGTATCATTTATAGATGACTTCGCAAGGAATACATGGATATATTTCCTTAAGAAGAAATCTGAAGCCTTTGACAGGTTTAAATAATTTAAGGCTCTCGTGGAAAATCAGACAGAGAAGAAGATAAAGGTGTTGAGGACAGATAATGGTGGAGAGTTTTGCAGCAATGAATTTGAAGCATTTTGTAAGAAGTGTGGTATAGCACGACAGAAGACTACTCCATATACACCTCAACAAAATGGAGTTGTAGAAAGAATGAATAAGACGTTGATGGAAAGGGCAAGAAGCATGCTCAGTGGTGCCGGGTTAGGACAGGAATTCTGGGCAGAGGCATTGGATACTGCATGTTACCTGGTTAACAGGTCACCTTCATCAGCATTGGAGGATAAGACTCCATAAGAGGTATGGACTAGTAAGAAACCCTCTCTTTCACATCTGAGGGTATTTGGATGTGATGCATATGTACATGTTCCAAAGGAGAAATGAACCAAGTTGGATAGTAAATCTGAAAATTGTATCTTTATTGGATATAAGGATGGTTTAAAGGGTTATAAGCTTTGGAACCCAGTCACATGGAAGGTTGTGTACAACCGAGATGTGGTGTTCAGAGAGGTAAAAGATGTTATTAAAAATTAAGTCCAACCAAAGGAACCTAAGAATATAGAGTTTGAGCTTAAGGAGGAAGAATCAGACTCTACAGCAGAGGAGGAATCAGAATATGAAGAGCCACAAACTCTGGGTGTGAGAAGATCAGTTCGAGAAAGAAGGCAGCCAGAAACTATGAAGGAAGCAGTAGATTCAGAGGATGGAAAACTCTGGAAAGAGGCCATGGTTGATGAAATGACATCTTTGCACAAAAATGAGGCTTGGGATCTGGTGGAGTTGCCGGCTAGAAGGAAACCCATTGGTAGAAAATGGGTGTTCAAGAAGAAGACAAATGCAGAAGGAAAGGTGGAGAAATACAGAGCTCGGTTGGTAGAAAAAGGTTATTCCCAGGTGTTGGGAATTGATTTTGGTGATATTTTTTCTCATGTTACCAAGGTAACTTCTATTAGGTTACTTTTATCTGTTGTTGTTGCTTTTGATTTTGAGGTAGAACAGATGGATGTGAAGACAACATTTCTTCACAAAGATCTGGAAAGAAAATATACATGAAGCAACCTAAAGGCTTTGCGGTGAAGGGTAAGAAAGAATTGGTATGCAAGTTAAATAAGTCTATGTATGGGTTAAAACAGTCACCAAGGATGTGGTATCAGAAATTTGATACATTTATACGGGGACTTGGCTTCACCAGAAGCAAAGTAGATCACTGTGTGTATTTTAAATTAATTGGTGACCGTGTTATTTATCTGGTCTTGTATGTGGATGATATGTTGCTGGATGGAAATGACAAAGAAATTACCCAGGATTTGAAGACCCAATTGTCCTCCAAATTCGACATGAAAGATCTTGGTGCTACAAACCATATTTTGGGAATGGAAATTAAAATAGATCGGGCAAAGAGGAAGCTCTGGTTAAACCAGAGGAAGTATGTCGAGACAATACTGCAGAGCTTTAATATGCAGGATAGTAAACCGGTGAAGGTTCCTATTCCTGTAGGTGTGAGGTTATCTGCTGAATAGTTCCCAAGACACAAGAAGAGGAAGAGGACATGTCCTGTGTTCCATATGCAAGTGCAGTCGGTAGCTTAATGTATGCAATGGTCTGTACTAGACCAGACATTTCACATGCAGTGGGAGTATTGAGCAGGTTTATGTCAAAACCTGGGAAGGAGCACTAGACGGCAGTGAAGCGGGTTTTCAGGTATTTGCGTGGCACTAGTGATTATGGTTTGTGCTACCAAGGAAGATCAAGATTGGACAAAATGTTGGATATTCGTGGCTTTGTTGATGCAGACTAGGCTGGAGATTTGGATCAGAGAAGATCTATAAGTGGGTATGTGTTTAACCTATTTGGAGGTGCAGTCAGTTGGATGAGTAAGAAACAATATGTAGTGGCACTATCAACTACAGAGGCAGAATACATGGCAGCCACTCATGCAAGAAAGGAAGTAGTTTGGTTACAGAGATTGTGTTCAAGTATGGGGTTAGTACAGGGAGCTACAAGGATAGACTGTGACAGCCAAAGTGCAATTTTCTTAGCAAAGAACCCCACATATCATTCAAAGTCAAAGCACATTGATGTTCATTGTCACTTTGTGAGGGATATGATAGAAGACAAAAAGGTGTTGCTGGTAAAGGTGGATACTTTGAACAATACTGCAAATGCATTAACAAAATCTGTGAGCTCTGAGAAGTTCTCTTGGTGTAGAGAGACAATGGGTGTTTGAGGGCTAGAAAAATGACTAAGCTCTCTTGTGGCTCCCTGTGGAAAGAAAACAAGAAGTGGGAGAATTTTGGGTTGTGTTAGGGGGGGCGGAGCCCCCCTTCGTTGTGCTGATTGTGTAGCAGGGGGGGGTCACAGGGGATTTGAGGTGTACTCATAACCCCACTTTTTGGACCCTATGTTAGGTTGGGTGGACCCACCTATGGTTTTGTGCATGATTTTCGCACATGTTTTTTGGACGCGATGGTATTCAGTCCATGGTACTGGGCGCGATGGTATTCAGTCCATGGTACTGGGCGCGATGGTTTTCGGTCCATGGTATTGGATGCTTCGGCATGTACAAATATGTATTATAACATTGAAAGGAACATAATGAAAAATCAAGCTGGTAGTCTCGGTTTTAAGATCCAGGGGAAATCTCTGTGTATATGTGTTTTACGTATTATTCTCTCACATTGTTTATTTTCTGTGTTTTAGAATTCGTATGCAGGTAATTTCTGTACGGGGCTAAAACCTACAGCGCCCACCTAGAACTTGTGCAATGCTCGATGTTGATCATAGTGTTTCTTGTACTTAGCATTAGCTCTATCCAATATATCATGGGCCTGTTGGCGGATGTGTTGAATGCGCTCAATGAAGTTGTTAGTCCTTTCAGCTTCAGACTGCACGTGAGCTAAATCTACCTGAGTGGATGCAAATGGTATGGCCACATCACTAGGGCATAATGGCTGAAATCTCAGCCCTACCTGAAAGGGGATGTGGCATGTTGATTTGTGGAGAGGTCTGTTGTACCTAAGTTGGACATAGGGGAGACTTTCATCCCATGTGCGTGGATGCTTTGAGTTGTACATGCGCAGAATGTGTACGATCATCTTGTTGAAAACCTCTGTTTGGCCATCAGTTTGGGGATGGAAAGTCATGGACTTAGTAAGTTTTGTATCCAGCATCGACTAGAGACTTAACCAAAATGCACTTAGGAATCTATTGTCTCGATCTAAGATAATGGACAGTGGGATCCCAAAGTGTACCCACACACACTCAAAGAAGAGCTTAGCAGTGGCCTGTGATACTCTTCTTGCAGGCCACCGTGATGGCCATCTTAGAGAATATATCGACGACCATGAAAACACAATCGTTGTCATGCTTAGTAGAAGTAAGGTCTAACATATAATCCATGGAGACAGATTCCCAAGGTCGACTAAGAGTAGGTAGAGGAGTATATAGGCCTATCTCTTGATTATTGGTTTGGAAATGGCATAGCGGTGCAGGATCTAATTTACTTCCCAACTTCTTGACGAAGTTTCAGCCAATAAAAATACTTCTGCAATATCTCCACTATTTTCTCTACTCCGAAATGTTCGACGACCCGACTATAGTGTGCCTCCCAAATAACCTTGGCACGCTCACTTGAAGGAACACAGATGTCCCAAGTGGCATAACAATGCATCCTGAAGGTGAAAATTTGGAACTTGCTTCCCTTCCAGGAGTGTCTGCTATATGTTGCTAAATTATGGATCGCTCTTTTAAAGATGTGTCCACCCCGATGTCTCGTGCCCATAGGAGTCGAGCACAGTGATTAGCACCATGACCGGTGGTTTACTGAGGCAATCAGTGACAGTGTTGGTGCTACCCTTCATATACTTAATGTTCAAATGGAACTGATGTAGATAGGTGGACCATTTTTTACGGTGATCGTTCTGCAACTTCCCTTGTGTTTGTATGAACTGTAGATGTCGGTGGTGTGTGTGGATGACCATTTCCTTTCCCATAATGTAATGTTTCCATTGACAACAGGTCTACACAATGGAATACATTTATTTGTCGTAAGTGGGGTACTTTCGAACTGTGTCTAAAAGTGTCTCACTGTGGTAAGCCACTGGATGCCTAGGCTAAGTAAGAACTGCACCAATAGCATAGTCAAAGGCATCCGTCTCAATCTCAAATGGTTGTTGCAAGTCTGATAATGTGACCATTGGTGCCGAACAGAGGCGATACTTCAACTCGGAGAATGCTCATTGTTAGGTTTCCAACCAAAAGAACTTTGCTTTCGCTCTGCCCTTGGTGACTTGACTTAAAGGCCAAGTGATATGAGAGAACCGCAACATGAAACTACGGTAGAAATTGGCAAGACCCCAAAAGTTGTGGAGCTCTGTGAGAGTGGTGTAGAAATTCTCACTGTAGATTAAACTAATTATGCAATGTATTAAAGCAAAACACTTAATCTACTTCTACAATAAAACTTGCGGAAGCTTAATCAATTTTGAGCAAGATCAAACAGAACACATATAACAGAGAAACAGATTCAATCACACGTGAAGCAGAGAAGAATACTCTAGGGAAAGCCTCAGCTAAAAACCCCACTATCTGTTTTATTGTACAAGTGGAAATATCTCAGGATTACACAAAGCTTTAGCTCTCAAGCTATCCATCTCTCAGTACAATCCCTCACTGCTGCTCATAGACAGAATAGACAACACATATGCCTTCTCCTCTGTCCTCCAAGCCTCCTATTTCCTTGTGATGTTTCTCCTAGGTGATCCAGCTGTAACCTATGTGATTCTCACCTCACACACTGCTCTGACCTCTATAGTAACTGCGCAATCCTCAAGGAATGAATTCCTTTTGCATGCAATAGATATTCTCATAGGAATATTCTAGCAATTGATAGTACATTGTCCATGCCTTTAATCTCAACTGGGTCTTTGTCTGAACTGACATGCATGAGTTATTTATGAGAGAATATTCAGTTATCTAGAGAACACTAGTTGCATGCATGCATGCATTAACTGACTGAAATCACAATTAGTTCCACAAACTGTTTAGAACTAATTTAACTGGACTTAACTCAGTTAACTGAGCTAACTAATTACAAATCAAATACAACTCATCCTTATCTCCTTAATTAAGGGATAACTTCCTCAATCAAAGGGGTAACTGTTGCATGACTCCACAAAGACTTCATGTTTGAATTTCACCAAGTAATTAACTTAAGATGAATTAATTAATTAATTTTCAAAGAGCTGGTGAGACTAAATTCGAATTTTAATTGTCAATTTCAATTCAAGGACAAATTAAAATTGGAATATATCCTGAAATGCTATCTATAGCAATGCTATTTTTAGCATTTCTATTTTTAGCATTTCTTCTTGTTATTTTCAACACTTCCTCTCAACAAGAAAGGGATTATCTGTCACCCCGATCCTGTCTCTGTGGAACTCCAATTTACATTTTGAGAATGCCTTAGTCAAGATGTCAGCATATTGCTCCTCAGTCGAAATATACTGCAACAACATGATCCTCCTTGCCACACAGTCTCTGAGATGATGATATCGAATGTCGATATGCTTGGACCTGTCATGAAATACTGGATTCTCAAATAGTTTAATACAACTCTGATTATCACAATAGATCACGATTGGATCCATCCTCTGATTAAACAAACCAACTAGAATTTTCCACATCCAAATGGCCTCACATGCTGCCTGACTTGCAGCCATGTATTCAGCCTCTGCTGAGCTGAGTGCAACTAACCTCTGTTTCTTGTTGTACCAAGAAATTGCAACTGAACCAAGGTTGAAAATTCCTCATGATGTGCTCTTCCAATCTGATGGACTCCCTACCCAATCTGCATCTGTGAAGCCTTGTAGCTTCACTCCCTCTGATTGTCTGTACCATAATCCATACTGAGATGTACCTCTGAGGTATCTCAAAACATGCTTCGTTTCCTTCCAAATAGCTTGGTAGGTTGAACCATAGCTTGACTCAGTTGGTTAACCGCAAAGCACAAATCTGGTCGTGTGTTCACTAAATACATCAATGAACCCACAAGCTGCTGATACACAGTAGCCTCTACTACTTCTCCTGAAGTAGCATCCTCCTTCCTCTAGTTACCTGCTAGAGGAGTCTGCATGGGCTTGCACTTATCCATGTGGAATCTCCTGAGTATCTCATTGGTATACTTGCCTTGAGACACAAACACTTCCCCATCCTTCTGCCACACTTCCATGCCTAGAAAGTAGTGCATGAGACCCATGTCTTTCATCTCGAACTCTCTTGCAAGGTCCTCCATGCAAGACGTGATCAACTAATCATCACCTGTCAATATTAGATCATCAACATAAAGAACAATGATCAACTACTTACATTCCACCATGATGTGGTACAAGTTCGCATCCACTTCACTCTTTGTAAAGCCCAACCCGGTGAAGTAGTTGTCGATCACAATCGAAGGTCTCAAAACCTTCCAACTGCTCTATGTACACCTCTTCCTCAATCTTGCCATTGAGAAATGCAGTCTTCACATCCATCTGATGGATCTTCCAACCCATCTATGCTGATAGTGCCAACATCGATCTAATAGATGAGTACCTTGCTACAGGAGAAAAACTCTCATCATAGTCAATCCCCTTGACCTATGAGAAACCACGGGCAACAAACCTTGCCTTATGTTTCTCCACACTACCATTAGCAGCTTCCTTTACCTTGTAAATCCAACGGGAACTCACGACTGACTTGTTCTTCGATCTTGGAACAACATCCCAAACACAGTTCCGAACTATGGAGTCATACTCCTCCACCATAGCATCAACCCAAACCGGTTGTTGCACTGCTTCCGCAAAGGAAGATGGTTCGGTCTCTACACATTCCCCAACAAGGGCCATGTAACTAGTGTACCACTCAGGTGACCTCAACCGTCTGCACTGAGAAGATGGCTCTCCCACATTCTCTCTTGCATCCGACAACAATTTGTCAACTTCTCTCGTGCGCTTCCGCCCATCTCTGGAAGACTCTGCATGAGTGGATGTCTCCACTCCTGAAACCTCTACATGCGGCTGCTCCGCATCAGTCCGAGACTCCTCTTCCTTAGGAACCAAAAGTTCCTCCTCTGCCTACATCTTGAGCTCCCTCTCAAAGGAAACTCGCATGGCCTTCAGCTCATCAAACGTAAGATGTCTGCGAACCATTGTCCTCTGACTGGTAGGAAAATACACCTAATAGTTGTGGGAAGTATCAGTGTACCCCACAAGTATCCCCAACTCTGTTGTCAGCTCTAGCTTCTTCCGGGAATCCTTGGTCACATGGCAATAAACCAATGAGCCAAAGATCCTAAAGTGACCCACATCTAGTCTCTTCCCGAAGAAAGCTTCCTCTGGTGTCTTCATCCCAAGTATGCGATGCAGGCTTCTATTCTGCAAGTAAACTATTGTGTTGCATGCCTCATCCCACAAATGAAGTGGTAGGCCTTGGTCATGTAGCATCGCCCAAGCTTCCCCCACAATCATTATGTTCTTCCTCTCAGCCACACCATTCTGCTGTGGGTTATGAGGTGCCCTCAACTCCCGTTTAATTGCACAGAAGTCCTTAAGCTCTTGAGAGACATACTCTCCACCATTGTCACTTCGCAAGGCCCTGATCTTCTTTCCTGATTCTTTCTCAACCAAGGCTTTGAACTCACAAAACCTTGAGAAGGTTTGATCCTTCTTCTACATGAAATAGATCCAGCATCTACGAGAAAAATCATCAATGAAAATCACATAGTACCTTTGTTTAGCAGTGGAGGCTGTCGAGAATGGTCCACACACATCTGTATGAACTCGCTCCAAGATTACTTCAGCTCAACTGTCTCAATCGTGAAAGGAATATTTTGCATACTTACCCAAGGTACAACCTTTGCATGTGTCCACTTGCTCAAGTTTACCTTTGGGAAGTCCGGTAGAAATCTGCTACATTATCTTCAAGGCCCCATGATGCAAGTGGCCCAACCTTCTATGCCATAACTCGCCAATATCTTGGCTTTGCACCAATTCTACTTTGGAACTCAATGTAGCATAGTCATCTACCTCCAGCTTGTAGAGATTCTTCACTCGAATCCCAATCCTCTTGGTCTGACCCGTGGTTATGTGTCTAAGGAATGCCTTTCCTTTACTAAAGACTACATCATAGCCTTTGTCTTCCAACATCACGATCGATACCAAGTTTTTCTTCAGTCCAGGCACATACTTTACATCAGTTAGGGTGAGAAAGATCCATGCTCCCTCTAAAACACAACCGTACCTTCACCTGAAACACAGTACTTTCCCTCATCGCCCATCTCTATGCACATCTGGAGGTATTTCTCCTCTAAGGTACTGAACAAACTCTTATCGTTGGTCATGTGGGATGAGGCTCCATTGTCCAGGTACCAAACACAACCCACCATAGATGAAACCATGCATGCGATGAGGGTAAAATCCAATTCGAACTTTGAGGCCAGTGCCTCACCATATGATCCTTTTGAGGATCCCTTCTTGGATTTCTTCAATGGACAATTAGTTGCATAATGGCCCACCTCATGACAATTAAAGCATCTCACTTTAGATTTGTCAATCTTCTTCTCTCCATGGGAAGAACTTGATTTGGAATGGGAAGCCTTCCCTTTCCCTTTCCTCGCCTTACTTGTTAAGGGTAGATTTTCTTCATCATCATGCTTAGATGAAGAACCATCTCTGGTACTTCTTCTAATCTCCTCCTAAATCAAATCCGACCATAGTTGTTCCCAATCTGGCAGTTTCTCTCTTCCATTCACTGAGTCTTGGTAGCTATGTCAGCTCGTAGGAAGACCGAGGAGAGCAAGACTCACCATATCATCATCAATTGTCGTGATTCCTACACTTCCAAGCTCATCTCTACAGGTGGTGAGCTTGTTCATATATGTAGAGATCGTGTCGTCCTTTTCACACTTGATTTTCCGAAGCTTGTCCTTCACCGCAAGCTTCCTCTGGTCGCTACTATTCTGATATAGGTCCTTCAATGTCTTCCACATTGAAAATGGAGTCTCCTTCCCTTGGAGACTCGAGACAATATGGTCTCAAACTCCCTCCAGAAGAATCCTCCTCGCTCTCGCCACACCTTTCTTCCATTCCGTCAATTCTTGGGCATTAGCTGCTGCTGGCTTGGGGACTTCTTGATCAAAGAAGTCCTTCAAACCATTGTCCTCTAATACCGCTTCCATGCGATCCTTCCATGCTATGTAATTCGAGCTACCATCCAGGGCATACTCGAGTCTCAAGCCATTGAACGCCATTGGTGAACTTTGAGATGTGATAAGAAATTGATTTTGTACCTACAATCAAGAACTTCAAACTTCGAACTTCGAACTTCTTTGTATATTGTTCTCCGCTTTGATCACCTTTGCTCTGATACCATGTAGAAATTATCACTGTATATTAAACTAATTATGCAATGTATTAAAGCAAAATACTTAATCTACTTCTACAATCAAACTTGTGGAAGCTTAAACGATTTTGAGCGAGATCAAACAAAACACATATAACAGAGAAGAAGATTCAATCACACATGAAACACAGAAGAATACTCTGGAGAAAGCCTCAGCTAAAAACCCCGCTATTTGTATTATCATACAAGTGGAAATATCTCAGGATTACACAAAGCTTTAGCTCTCAAGCTATCTAGCTCTCAATACAATCCCTCACTGCTGCTCATAGACAGAATAGACAACACATATGCCTTCTCCTCTGTCCTCCAAGCCTCCTATTTCCTTGCGTTGTTTCTCCTGGGTGATCCAGCTGTAACCTGTGTGATTCTCACCTCACACACTGCTCTGACCTCTGTAGTAATTGCGCAATCCTCAAGGAATGAATTCCTTCTGCATGCAAGAGATATTCTCATAGGAATATTCTAGCAACTGATAGTACATTGTCCCTGCCTTTAATCTCAACTGGGTCTTTGTCTGAACTAACATGCATGAGTTATTTATGAGAGAATATTCAGTTATCTGGAGAATACTAGTTGCATGCATGCATGCATTAATTGACCGAACTCGCAATTAGTTCCACAAACTGTTTGGAACTAATTTGATTAGACTTAACTCAGTTAATTGAGTTAACTAATTACAACTCAAATACAACTCATCTTATCTCCTTAATTAAAGGATAACTTCCTCAATCAAAGGCATAATTGTTGCATGACTCCACAAAGACTTCATGTTTGAATTTCACCAAGTAATTAACTCAAGATGAATTAATTAATTATTTTTCAAAGAGCTGGTGAGACTAAATTCGAATTTTAATTCAAGGACAAATTAAAATTGGAATATATCCTGAAATGCTATCTATAGCAATGTTATTTTTAGCATTTCTTGTTTCTATTTTCAACAAGTGGTTGGGGCTGACCAATCCTGGATGACTTGTATCTTGGATGGGTCCACATGTACACCCTACTCATCAATGATGTACCCCAAATATTAGACCTGGGTCACGCCAAAGGTGCATTTCTCCAAGTTAGCACACAACTTGTGTTGTCGAAGGGTTTGAAGTACCTATCGAATATGGTGGAGGTGCTCTTCCCAACTCTGGCTGAAGGGCAAGATTTCATCTAAATACACCACCATGAATTCATTGGTGAATGGTCGCAATATGTCATCCATTAGTCTCATGAAGGTTGCAGGGGTGTTCGTCAATCTGAATGGCATGACCAACCATTCGAAAAGGCCCTCCTTGGATTTGAAGGTAGTCTTCCACATATCGAAGGGTTCGATAGGCACCTGGTGATAACCTAACTTCAAGTCAATCTTACTAAAATATTTTGCCCAATTGAGCTGGTCCAGAAGGTCATCAATTCGCACAATTGGGTACCTATTCCAGACAATGATCTTGTTCAGTGCTCGATAGTCAATATAGAGCCTCCAAATCCCATCCTTCTTTTTTACCAATACAATGAGGCTCCCACAAAGTGATGAGCTTGGCCTAATGTGCCATTTCTGCAGTGGTTCCTAAATCTGCCTCTTGATCTCATCGTTCTCCATAACATAGCGTCGATAGATCAGTGCATTGGGCAGCTTCGCACCTGAGGTCATATCGATGGAGTGCTTGACCTGATAGTGCAGAGGTACCCTTGTGGGTGAGGCAAAAATATCCCTGTACTCCTCCACGACCTTTTCCATCTATTGTTGTTGTGTAGGGGAGCCCTGCCTTGAAGCCATGGCAACCACCTTCTTCTTGCCTTGGGGGCGAATCATAAGAAAAACAAATTTCCTAGTTTGGGAAATGATCTTATTACATTTCTTTGCAGTGATCAAAGAGATGGCGGTAGGCGGGGCTACCTCTGGTATCATGTACAACTTATTAGACAAAGTAATAATCACAGAACAAGGTCTAGACTCATATACAGCATGTTACTTCCACAAGTATGGTTGTCCTAACAATACATCAAAAAATTCAAGAGGAGCAATGTCACACAGTACCTCATCCATGAATGGCTTGGTGTTATAAGGAAGGCGACACTGTTGGCTGACGCGAAGATCTCATCCTTGGTGAAGCAAACCGATGGTCTACGGTTTTGGATGAGTTGTAGTCTTTAGGCCTAGGAGCTTCATGACCTCTGCTGAAATGAGGTTCTTTTGGCTCCTACTATCGACAATGAACTGCAGCGGAGAACACTTCACCCACATCTATGAGTGGAAGAGGCATTCCCCCTCCTCTGGATCTTCAGGCTCAATTTTCTGGATCTTTGTGGTGGCCATGGTGGCACTGGGCTCTGCATCAATGATTTGCTTCCCTTTGTTAGTTCCCTTATCGGGTTTTGATTTAGAGTCAAAACCTATGTATGATTCAGAAACCTTCATCTCGACCACCAATGACTGCTTGGCCCGACACTCACTTGTATTGTGAGTGGAGCTCATATGGAACTCACACCATTTTCCTGTGTCCTTCTTCATCTTCATGGTGATATTATTTTCTTGTGGCTTCGGTCGGTTGTCCTAGGTAGCCCTGCCTTGGATTGGTCCCTTGTTCTAGGGTTTGGGGGTGCCTTTTCCTTGCTTTGGATTTTCAGATCCAAAGTCTTGCTTCTTCTGTTTAAACTTCTCAATCTTTACAGCGTACCAATACGTTATGTCGAGCGAGGAGATGTCCAGGAACTCGATCTCGTCTTGGATGTCCTTGTGTAGACAGTCGTGGTACTTAAGCACCAAATTCCACTCAGTATCCTTGATACCCAACTTCATGTGAAGGGTATGGAAAGTATTTCTCAACTCTGGCACATCTTGGTCCCTTCCCTATCGTAGCATGGTCCACTTTATGTATTTATCTTCATAGCTCCTGACAGGGTAATATTGTTCCTCGATGGAATCTCAGAAATAATTTCAAGTGGGTGCGGTTGAAAATAGTGAGGGTTCACTCTCGTCCTTTTGTTCACAGTAGGTTTCCCACCAGTCCTTGACGTGTGGGGCAGCTTTAAGAAGTGAAAAAGTAATATTTTTCTGATTGGAAAAGTCATGAACTGAAAAATATCGTTCCAATAGATTTAACCATTTATCTACGGCATCTACATCTATCAGGCCTTCAAATATGTGAATATCAAAGTTAACTTGTACCTTAAAATGAGTAGTGCCTCCAAAGTGGTTACTGGATGAAGATGCATCGTCTATGGGTAGTCGTCAAAGGATTTGGGCAAAATTATCCATCATCGCATCCCTCTGTTGCTCGAGGGCTTCCTCGAGCAACATTTTGAAAGTATCCCTTGCTCCCTCATCTTTCTTTTCTTCCTCCATAGGAGGTCGTCGGGTTTTGCAAGGTTGATCTTGCAATGGTTCAACCAAATCGAGCCGTAACTTCTTATACCCTGACCTCGTTCGAGACATGCAAAGAATAACATAGAAAGAGAAGGCCGCTCTAATACCACTGAGTCGAACTTAAACAAGAATGCTACAACTTAAAGATATAGTCATAAACACATAGATGCAATAGAAAAACACTTCATTTAATTAATAAAAAAATATTGAACTATGCTTACAAACAGAATGGAAATAAGATAGCTTGGGTGATGGTAGCTTATATCTTAAAAGAGATGTCACAGCTACATGCCTCTGAACTAAGTTGCAATGAGGCTCAAGGGAATTCTTATTATTGAACAATAAGAGAAAACCCTAAACAACCAAAACCCTAACCCAAGGAGATGTAACACCAAGAGTTTATGGGCCCCGTGGGGTTAGTTGGGCAGCCAACTTCCTAGGGCCGTAACTTGGTCATATTATCTTTGTTTGACGTGTATGATACCTCGTTGGAAAGATATCTCTGAGGACCACAATTTTCAATGTGATTTACATAGCAATTGCCAATGGAATTTTTCCAACCAAAAAAAAAAAAAAAAAAAAAAAAAAAAAAAAAAAAAAAAAAAAAAAAAAAAAAAAAAAAACGTCGTTTAGGGCCTCAAAACAGCTTCAGAAGTTCAAGACCTGAAAAACTGCCAAAAATAGTAAATTGTAATACAATTAAGGAAACTGAAAAACGGAAAGAAACAATGGTGAGGGTCCAAGTGGAATAGGCGGGTGGCCACCAATATCCACCTGGATCAATTTCATTACAAGTTTGTCGATGACATCTAGACAGCATGATTCTATCATGGTTGTTGTGGAAAAGATTACTAAGGTAGCACACTTCATTCTAGTTAGGTCTACATATTCAGCTAATGATGTAGCACATATATTCATCAGATATATAGTGAGGTTTCATGGTGTACCAAATAAGATCGTATCAGACAGGGATTCCAAGTTCACTTCCAAGTTTTGGAAAGAGTTATTTGCAAGTTTGGAACAGAGTTTGCATTTAGCACAACATATCACCCACAGACAGATGGACAGACAGAGAGGGTCAATAGGATTTTGGAGGATATGTTGAGAATGTACATCATGCATCAGCAGCAAAAGTGGGAAGAGTATCTTCCATTGGTTGAGTTTACTTACAACAATGGGTATCAGGAATATTTGAAGATGAGTCTATTTGAGGCATTGTATGGGCAGAGTTGTAATACTCCCATCAGTTGGAGTGATCCAGTTAACAGGGTGTTGATTGGACCGGACATGTTGGTAGAAATGGAACAGGAAATGCAGGTAATTAAGAAGAATTTGAAGGCAACAGAGGATAGACATAAGATTTATGCAAATCAGAATAGGATTTTTAAGGAGTTTCAGGTTGGGGAATAGGTGTACTTGCATATCAAGCCCAAGAAAATCTCCTTGAGGGTTGGATCATATGCCAAGTTGGCACCTTTTTTTTGTGGATCTTTCAAGATTCTTGAGAGGAAAGGACAAGTAACCTATCGACTTGCACTGCCTATGATAGTGAAAGTCCATGATGTTTTCCATGTGTCATTGTTTAAGAAGTATGTTAAAGATATTGATCATGTGATTGACTGGTTTGTATTGTAGGTTGAACTAGAAGGATAATTCTAGCCAAAACCTCAGTGCAATTTGTAGAGAAAGATGTTCATGCTCCAGAACTAAGAAATCGAGTAGGTTAAAGTACAATGGAAGTACTTTGGACCCGATGAAGCTGCATGGGAGATGGTGGATCAGATGTGGGCTATGTATCCTTCTTTATTCGTTGATTGAGCGAATGTTTTTGGCATATGTTTTGGTGTGGTGTTTTGGTATATGTATATATGTATATGGATGTAAATACCACCATGAGTTGTGTTATAGAGATCCAATAAGCAGTATGGGTGTCATGTTGTTATGGTTTTCATGTTTTTATGTTTTTCATGTTGGGTTGCTTCTCAGCAGGATGATCATTGTAAATACTGCAATGAACTAAATTATAAAGCTCCATGGGCAGCATGATTTACTTTTCAGCAGTATTGTTGGTTATAGGCTTCATTTAACACCAAGGAAGGTGTTCCCCAAGGGGGAGGATTCTATAACAACCCTTGTAAAAAATCCATGTAATAAAGTTAATAAAGGCAAAATAATAATCATGGTCATGGGACATGTATTCCAAGATTAATGTTGGGAAAAAACGTAGTGATGGGGATCACTTGTGATTAATTAATGACTATGGAAATTAGCAAAGGCAATAGCAAAGGCTTTGGAAAATCAAAGTGGCATTAATTGGCATTTTATTTATGAAAATAATGGAAATTAGGAGAAAAGGAAGGTGAAAGGACACATGTTGCATGTGAGGAGGAAAATGAAGGAAAATAATCGAAAATTGAAGAAATCAGAGGCCTCATTAATAAAAAGGCTTCTAAGGATCAGTGTGAGGATTTTGTCAATTTTAGCTCAGAGCTCTCTATTCTACTCTCTCTTTGTCATACTCTTGGACACTTCGAATTTCTTGGAGCACTCTTAGAGGAGTGTGGCATACTTGGGATTTGGAGCAAGAAGGAAAAGGAAGAGAAGGAAAGTGCAAGAGGACATCAGGATCAGTAGCTACAACGATTTTTGCTTGCAGGTATCAAGTTGCATGTATGATTTCCTTGCTAGTTTTGGCATGCATGGCACATGCATGTGGTTTCATGATTATGATCCGTTATTTGCTTAGAGGATTCCTAGATTGATGGTGGTTTTTCCTAGCCTTTCCATTTCCTGGATGGCCATGGTGTTGTGGGTTTCTTTCCTTTTGTTTTCTAGTTGGTTCTCATGTTACTTATGGTTGTGGTTTGAGTTACTAGTTCCTGGAAGCCTTGGTTGGAAAAACGCTCTGGAAGCCCTGTAACAGAGTGGGTTGAGTTAATAGTCTTGGAAGCCTTGGTTGGAAAAATACTCTGGAAACCCTTGGTGGGTTGACTTACTAGTCCTAGAAGACATGTTTGGACAAACGCTTTGGAAGCCCGACACCAGTTTTGGGTTGAGTTACTAGTCTTGGAAGCCCTACTTGGAACAAATACTCTATAGCCCTGGACAACTTGGGTAGAGACCAATCTGGTGATGGTTAGTGATGTTTTTCCATGAGGTGGAATCACTAGTTGAGAGTTGAGGAGGTATGGCCTCTGGAAGCCCTTGTTTGATTTTGTTGGATTTGTTCCATGAGATCCCACATTCATGTTTGGAATATGGCATGATGGTGATTAGATGAAAGAAAGACTTGGTTCAGTCAATCTATGGTTGGGTGGTACGTGGAAGTCCCAGACCTGGTTGCATTTTTTATATGTTAATAAGAGCTCATTTCCTCTTGTATTCAATGGGTAAATACACTTATTCATATGTGGTTTTTATGGTTGTCATATCTTTGTTATTTCTATTGAATATAT
This sequence comes from Pinus tabuliformis, assembly GCA_031772625.1. Classification (NCBI taxonomy): domain Eukaryota; kingdom Viridiplantae; phylum Streptophyta; class Pinopsida; order Pinales; family Pinaceae; genus Pinus; species Pinus tabuliformis. The sequence goes on from CM062815.1 coordinate 243,840,674, forward strand.
GTTGATATGAGGATGTTTTATGATAGTCTTGAAGTGTGGATATCATCATTTTTTGATTAGAAAATGAATGAATAATGAATATATGACCTAATAGATGATAATGCAGATATTTTGATAAGGCATCAATGCTTTCTCATGAATCTCAAATAAGTATGAGACCCCTATGCTCAGATTTGTTGTTATGACCTGTAGATTATATATTCGTGACATGTTTGACGAAATGATTGTCATGTATAGTAGGGGTCAAGTCAAGTCATTGGTTAAATATTTGTGTTAGTAATATTGTCTCAATGTTATTTATCATTTCTGAAGTTTTCATGAAGTTCTGAGAAGTGGCCTAAGTCCTGGCCTTGAAAAAGTGGCACAAAATCTAGGGTCATTGGCTATGAACTAGATGAAAAAAGTCCACAGTCGCATGGATGCCTTGTTGGAGGAGTGACTGGAGGGTCCTTATCACATGCATTCCTTGTCATGGGTGCGACTGAGGCTCTAGGGTAGGGAAATCTCAAGTTGTCTCAGGGGTTGTTCACTTGGAAGTGTTGGTTGGCTCCTGAAGGTTCTGTAACATGTGTGCAAGGTCAAAATGGTTTTTTTTTATGGGTTCCACTTCCTTAACTATACATGGGGAGTTGAATAATATCATAGTAGCATCTCGTCACATGTTTACCCTGGTGGACCAGTTAACTTAGGTAAATGTGGGAGGAGGGGGTTACAGTGCAGGATGTGAGCGAGAATATGGGTGTTCCTTCAAATTAGTGCAGGTAGAGAAGGTCACTAGATCAGTACATTGACTACATGGCTCTAATGACGAAGCTTGTAGAGACTGAGCCATCCTCTTTTGAGGAAGTGGTAGAGAAACCAGTATGGGTTGATGCAATGGTGGAGGAGTACGAATCCATTTTAATGAACAGTGTTTGAGAAGTGGTCCCAAGACCAATAGACAAAGCATTTGTGGATTCGAGATGGATCTTCAAAGGGAAGCATGCAAAATACGAAAGAATAGAAAAGTAAAATGCCAGATTTGTGGCCAAGGGGTACTCTCAGGTTGAAGGGATTGACTATGAGGAGACCTTTTCTCATGTTGCAAGGTACTCATCCATCAGATCAATCCTTTCTCTAGTTGCACTAATGGGGTGGAATATCAACTAGATGGATGTGAAAACAACATTCCTTAATGGAGTTATTAAGGAGAAGGTGTATATTGAGTAACTAGAAAGCATCGATACCTTTGATCGAGAGTATAATGTGTGTAAACTCAAGTGAGCATTGTATGGTCTCAAGCAATCACCCTATTCTAGGTACACCATGATCGATAGCTACCTCACCAGTTTGGGCTTCACCAAAAGTGAAGCAGATGCAAACATCTATCAAATTTTGGTAGATCGTAAATTGTTGATTATTGTTTTCTATGTTGATACTTGATTTTGATTGGTGATGAGCAGTTGATCAAATCTTGTAAGGAGGGCCTTTCAAGAGATTTTAAGATGAAGGACATGGGCCTCATGCACTACTTTCTCGGATTGGAAGTATGGCAAGGTGATGGGGAACTATTTGTCTCTTAAGGAAAGTATGCCAATGTGATACTTCAGAGGTTCCGCATGGACAGGTGAAAACCCATGGAGACTCCTCTAGCGACCAATTACAGGAAAGAGGATGCCACTTTAGGTGAGGAAGTGGATGTGACTTAATACCAGAAGTTCATGGGTTCACTCATGTATCTTGTGAACACATGAACAGACATGTAATTTGCAGTTAATCAACTGAGCCAAGTTATGGTTAGGCCAACCAAATTTTTTTGGAGGGCAGTTGAGCATGTTCTATGGTACCCCAAAGGCACTACCCAGTTTGGACTATGGTACAGACGGACAAATGGAGTGAAGTTGTGTGGCTTCGTAGATGCATATTAAGAGGGAAGTTCATCAGAATGGAAGAGTACATCAGGTTGAATTTTCAGTGTTGGGCCCGCAGCAGTTTCTTGGTACAACTGGAAGCAAAGATCTAGGGCACTCAGCTAGCAAAAGTAGAATACATGGTTGTAAGTCAAGCAACATGTGAGGCGATCTAGATGAGAAAGATACTTGTTGGCTTGTTTGGTCAAATGATGGATCCAACTGTTATTTAATATGATAATCAAATTTGCATCAAACTCTCTGAAAATCCTGTTTTTCATGATCGATCCAAGCATATTGATATCTAGTATCACCGTCTATAGGATTATGTGCAGAGGCGGATTATGTTGTTGCAGTACATTCCAATAGAGGAACAAGATGTTGATATTTTGACAAACACCTTGTCAAGAGGGAAGTTTGAGTACCACAAATGTAGGATAGGGGTGGTTGATGATCCCTTTCTTTCTGAGAATGAGTGTTGAAAATGGAGCAAGAAAATATCAGTTTGACTTTACCTTGGTCAAACTAGAGAAAATTTGAATTTCTATTTCAGAAAAATTCTTGGAGGTAGATAATTGAGGTGACATGGCACTTGTCACTCAATTAATTTGAGTTCTGGAAGCTTGAGTTTAGTTCAGTATCATTGATTGCTAATTTGTAGCAATCTATTTCAGCTAATTTTATTTATTGTCAGTTAAACTAGTTCTAACTATTAGAAGAACTAGTGGAGGTCAAGTTGTGGAAGTGGAACTTCAACCACACTTAGTGATCAACCACTTAACTGATCAATCAACCCAAAAATAATTGTTGTATGTAGAAATTTTTAGTTACCCGGTTGAGATGGAGATTACAAGGCAATGTACTATCAGTTGTAGCATATTCCCATGTGTACATGTGGTGCATTCAGTGAGAGGAAGGACCTAGAGGAATTGCACAATTAAATAGTGGGAAATTCCTAAATAATAGGGGTCAATTTCCTAGAGGAACAGCTCAAGGAAATAGGAGCTTGGAGGACTTGAAAATTGGCTAACCATTGGCCAGAGTCAGTGAGTTAGGAAGAGGGATAGACTATTGAGAAAGATATGTATTTCATATCTATTCTCTGATTAATGCGATACATATAGGAAGAGGTTTTGAGCAGTTGCTTTCCCCTAGATAAATCTTTATGCATTTGAGATGTTTCCTTTTGCATGTCTATGATTTGTGTTCTAAATGGTGAATTAACTTCCGCAGATCAGTAAAGTAGCTTCAAGTCTTGTGATTTAGTAAATTTCATGAGAAATTTTGAATCTACACATTAATTTCTACATGGTATCAGAGTTGAATTAGCTGTAGAGAAGAAATTTCAAATTTTTTATTACAGGAGGATCAGATTTGCACGATCAATTCTTTAGAGCTAGAAGGATGGCTTTCTATGGACTAAGGCTTAAGTATTCCCTTGAGGGAAGCTCGAATTATGTTGCTTTGAAGGACTGTATGGAGGTTATGTTAAAAGATAATGGGTTAAAGGAATTCATTAATAATGATATCCTGAAACCAGCAGCATCTGATGCTCAGGATCTAGGAGAATGGAAGAAGTGTGTAGCCAAGGCGAAGAGAATCATATTGGAGGGAGTACGAGACCATATTTTCTCAAATATCCATGAGAAAAATACTATGTATGCAATGTGGCAGGCATTGACAGATCTGTTCCATAATAGTAGTGACCACAGAATTCTGGTGCTAAAGGAAAAAATTTGAAATATCAAGATGGAGAAGAATTAGACCATTCCACGTAACCTGAGCAGGTTCAAACAATTTCGTGATGATATTGGTCAAGTTGGTGTTACTATAGCAGAGGATGATTCGGTAATCCTAACCCTTCTAGACCTTCCTAAGAGCTAACATAGCTACTAAGATTTGGTGAATGGGGGAGAAACTACCAAATTGGGAATGCATATGGTTTGATTTGGTGCAGAAAAATGCGGAATACCAAAGATGGGACTTCATCCAAGGGTGAGGATGAAGAGAATTTTTCCTTGGTTGGAAAGGAAAATAAGAAGAAAGACTTGTCTAGATTCAAGTGCTTTCACTGTCATGAATTCAGCCACTATGCCACGAAGTGCCCACACAAGAAGAAAAGAAATAATACCTTGGGATGAGGAGCAGGTGAATCTCTGGCTTCACAGTTCAAGATTGACCTTACTCTCATTGCACGCATGGCCAGCACAATGATGGGGAGTGTGTGGTACTTGGACAATGGTGCCTCATTCCATATGACAGGGAATAAATACTTTTTTAGTGATTTGGAGGAGAAGGATCTCCAAATGCACATCAAGATGGGAGATGATGGAAAGTAAAACATGATCAAGATTGGTACAATCACCTTTCAGACGGAGTTGAACTCCCCTCTCAGACTCAAGGATGTGATGTTTGTTTGAGGTCCAAAGAAGAATATTTTTTCTGTTGTAGTTTTGGAAGACTGTGGTTATTATTTGATTTTTAGCAAAGGAAAGTAATTCCTGAGACACATAACCACGAAACAAGTGAAGTAGATCAAGGTTCGTGTGAAGAACCTCTACAAGCTAAATGTGGAGGATTGTGCTGCATTGAGCACAAAGGCAGAGAAGGTGCAAAGCCACGATGTCAGTGAACTTTGACATAGAAGACTTGGCCATTTTCATCATGGTGCTTCGAAGATCATGTAGCAGATAACCATTGTCCTCCCAAAAGGAGCACTAGAGCAGTAGGATACCTGCAAAGGGAGTACCTTGGGGAAGTACACAAAATCCACTTTCCATGATCGAGACACCAAAGCACATGAATTCCTTGAAAGGATCCACTCTGAGGGTTGTGGACCTTTCTCGATAGCCTCCACTATCAGACACAAATATTTTTTCATCTTTCTTGGTGACTTCTCACAAAAGTGTTGGATCTTCTTCATGCGGAACAAGGATGAGACTTTCTCCAAGTTCTTAAAATTCAAAGCACTGGTCAAGAAAGAAATGAGCAAGAATGTGAAGGCTCTCAGGAGAAATAATGGATGTGAGTACGTGTCAAATGAGTTTAAAAATTTCAGTGCAAAAGAAGGTATTCGATGAGAGTTGATAGCACCCCACAAGACACAATAGAATGAGGTGGCTGAGAGGAAGAACCACAACATTGTGGAAGCAGCAAGAGTGATGTTGCATGACTAAAGCCTACCTTTGTACTTTTGGACTAAATCATGCAACACAACTATCTATTTGTATAACATGAGTCCTCATCAGATTCTTGGCATGATTACACTGGAGGAGGATTTCTCAAGGAGGAAGTTGGATGTGTCGCACTTTAGGATTTTTGAAGCCTTTGTTTACTGCCATGTCTCCAAAGAATCAAGGAAGAAGCTAGAGTTGACAAAAGAATTAGGGGTATTTGTGGGTTACCAGAGAAACTCCCCCACAATTACTGTGTGTACTTTCGATCCCTTAAATGACAGTTGTGCGAAGGGATGTAAAATTTGATGAAGACAAAGCCATGCAGTCATCTCTTGAGAGGGAGATTCATATCCCACTAGAGGAGGAGATTTTAGCTCCAAAGGATGAGCCTTGGGATTTTGTGGAGCAGCCACAAGTTGAGGATCAGAGAGTGGAGGTAGCCACTCAAGCATAACCATCCTGAGAAGGAAAGAAGAGAATGAGGGAAGCTGGCAGACTTGTGTAGGATGTGAGGGAGAATGTGGGTGCTCCTTGAAATTACCGTAGGTAGAGAATTTCACCAAATCAGTACACTAACTACATGGCACTAATGATTGAGAATGTAGAGACTGAACCATCCTCTTTCGAGGAAGCAATAGAGAAACGAATATGGGTTGATGCAATGGTGGGGGAGTACAAATCCATTTTAAATAGTAGTGTTTGGGAAGTGGTCCCAAGACCATCAAACAAATCAGTTGTGGGTTCAATATGGATCTTCAAAGTGAAGCATGCAGCAGACGGAAGCATAGAAAAGTACAAGCCTAGATTTGTGGCCAAGGGATACTCTTAGGTTGATGGGATTGACTATGAGGAGACCTTTTCTCTTTAGCAAGGTACTCATCCACCAAATCAACCCTTGCATTGGTTGCGCAGATGGGATGGAAGATCCATTAGATGGATGTGAAAATAACATTCCACAATGGAGTTATTGAGGAGGAGGTGTGTATCGAGCAACTAGAAGGCTTAGAGACTTTTGATAGAGAGTCTCATGTGTGCAGAATCAAGCAAGCGTTGTATGGAAAAATGTTGATTATTGTCTTATATGTTGATGACTTGATTTTGATTGGCGATGATCAGTTGATCAGATCTTGGAAGGAGGACATTTCAAGAGAGTTTGAGATGATGTGGAACTGTTTGTCTCTCAGGGAAAGTATGCCAACGAGATACTTCAGAGGTTCCTCATGGACAAGTGCAAACTCATGGAGACTCCTCTAGCGACCAACTACAAGAAAGAGGATACCACTTCAAGTGAGGAATTGGATGTGACTCCTTACCGGCAATTGGTGGGTTCACTCATGTCTCTTGTGAACACACATGCAAACATGTGCTTTGCAGTCAACCAGTTGAGCCAAGCTATGGTTAAGCCAACCAAAATGTTTTTGAGGGTAGCTAAGCATGTTCTATGGTACCTCAGAGGCACTACTCAGTTTGGATTATGGTACATATGGACAGAGGTAGTGAAGTTGTGTGGCTTCACAGATGCATATTAGGTGTGAAGTCCATCAGACTGGAAGAGTACATCAAGTGGAATTTTCATTGTTGGGTCTGCTGTGGTTTCTTGGTATAGCAGGAAGCAAATTTTTTGCACTCAGCTCAGCAGAAATATAATACATGGGTGCAAGTCAAGCAACATGTGAGGCGATCTGGATGAGAAAGATACTTGTTTGCTTATATGATGGATCCAACTATGATTTACTATGATAATTAGAGTTGCATCAAACTCTCTCAAAAACTTGTTTTTCACAATCAATCCAAGCATATTGATATCTGATATCACAATCTACAGGATTCTGTGTAAATGCGGATTATGTTGTTGTAGTACATTCCAATAGAGGAACAAGATGCTAATATTTTTACAAAGGACTTGTCAAGAGGAAAGTTTGAGTTCCACAAGTGAAGAATAGGAGTAGTTGATAGTCCCTTTATTTCTAAGAGGGAGTGTTGAAAATGCAGTAAGAAAATATCAGTTTGACTTTACCTTGGTCAAACTAGAGAAAATTCAAATTTCTATTTCAGTAGAATTCTTGGAGGTAGTTAACTAAGGTGACATTGCACTTGTCACTCAGTTAACTCAATTAATTCGAGTTGGGGAAGCTTGATTTCATTTCAGTACAATTGATTTCTAATTTGTAGCAATCTATTTCAGTTAATTTGAGTATTGTTAGTTAAACTAATTCTAACTATGAGAAGAACTAATGGAGGTCACGTTGCGGAAGTGGAACTTCAACCACACTCAGTGATCAACTGGTTAACTGATCATTCAGCCCAAAATAATTGTTGCATGCAGAGAATTCGAGTTACCTAGTTGAGATGCAGATTCCAGGGTTGTGTACTATCAGTTGTAGCATATTCCCATGTGTACAGGTGGTGCATGTAATCAAAGGAAGGACCTAGATAAATTGTGCAATTCAATAGTGGGAAATTCCTAAATAATAGGGGCCAATTTCCTCGAGGAACAAGGCAAGGACATAGGAGCTCGGAGGGCTTGAAAATTGGCTAAGTGTTGGCCAGAGTCAGTCAGTCAAGCAGAGGGATAGACTATCCACTTGTAGGGTGTGCTCAAGCTTGAGAAAGCATATATATTTCATCTCTATTTTATGTTTAATGCAATACCGATATGAAGGGGATTTGAGCATTTGCTTTCCCCTAGATAAATATTTGTGCACGTGTGATGTTTACTTTTGCATGTCTATGATTTGTGTTCTACATGGTGAATTAACTTTCGAAAATTAGTAGAGTAGCTTCAAGTCTTGTGATTTAGTAAATTTCATTAGCAGTTTTGAATATACACATTAATCTCTACAAGATCTAGAGGAATCCATGCTTGTATAGGCCTATTAATCCTTGGATCGGTATATGGTGGGATTGTGGTAAATATTGGTTGCATATGTTTCTTGTTTGGGCCTAGGAATCCCTTGGCGGGATTGTGGTAAAGCTTGGTTGTATAGATGAGGGCTTGGACCTAGGAATCCCTTGGTGAGTTGTAGTAAAGCCTGAGGAAGCCCTGGTTGTTTTATTGTAAGTCCCACATTCATGCTTGGAATATGGCACGGGGGTGATTCGCTGAAAGAAATATTTGGTTCATCCTAATTTTTAATCGGGTGATACGTGGAAGTCATTGGCTTGGTTGGATCTTGCATATGCTAATAAGAGCTATTTTCCTCTGGTGTATTATGTGTAAATGTTCCTATTATTATGTGATTATAATGGTTGTTCTATTATTTTTATTATGTTGGTTATATGTTGGTTATAAGCATAGTTTTATGACAGATTTTAGCCATGGATCTCATCATGTTTTGATTAGTAAATGAATGAATAATGAATGTATGACCTAATAGATGATAATGCAACTATTATGAGAGGGCATCAGACCTTCTTGACAAATCTCAGATAAGTATGAAGTCCCTATGCTCAGATGTGTTTATATGACCTATAGATTACATGTTCATGATGTGTTTGATGGAATGTCTATCATGGCTAGGCCTTGTCAGGTCAGGTCCTTGTTCAATTTTTGCTTTAGAGGCCTTTTCATAATGTTATTTATCATTTATGGAAGTTTCATGAAGTTCTGAGCAGAGGCATGAGTCCTAGCCCTGAAAAAGTGAAAAAGTGACTTAGAATTTGGGGTCATTGGCACATAACTGCCTGAAAAAGGCCACAATCGCATGGAGGCCTTGTTGTGGGAGCAACTGGAGGGTCTCAATCACATGGAAGGATTTTCATGGGAGAGAATGGGGGTCTAGTTCAGAAAAATATCAAGTTCTCTTAGGGGTTGGACACCTGGAGGAGTTGGTTGTCTCCTAAAGGTTTTGTAGCTCCTAAGGAAGGTCAGTTCGGTTTTGTTTAGTCGATTCCACTTCCTTAACTATACTTGGGGAGTTGAATCATATCATAGTAACTCTTTTTCATATGTTTACCACGGTGGACCAATTAGCTTGGGCAACTGTGGGGGGAGGGTGTTACAAAGTGGTATCAGAGCATGGTTGACCCCTTGGACTAGATGGGTGGAATGTGTTTGTCATGCATGAATTTCGGTTGCATATGTGTTATTTATGTCTGTGGTCTATGTGCTTGTTGTGTGTGCATTGTGGTGGTCATTGTTGCATTTGTGTCGCCATGTGGAAGAGGATGGTGTTTTTATTGGATGTGGTTGTCATGAGTGCATATCGGTTATGCATTTGTTATGCATGTTAGTGTCTATATGTCATTATGCATGCATTGTCATAGTTATGGTATAATCATGTATGGTAAGTGGATAATGGTTGAAATGGTGTCTATATACTGATATGATTATTTTATATATACATGTATTGGGCTAATCTAGTTGATCTTGCAGACGAGATATCCTCCCTTGAACTATACTGAGGTATGTTGATTATGTTTATATTTTGGTTTAGATGCCATGGTATACTTGCAAGAAGAAGATAAAAGATGACTAGCAAGATGGTAGACTACAATTCATGGGACTCTCCCATATATCAAATGAGCAGCATGGTGATGGCACTCTTCCAACATAGAAGACACGTTGAGAAGTTTAAAGGCATAAATAAGAAGTTGCAAAGTAGATAATGACAAAATCATTCAAGCACAGGAGAAACAAGTAGAGGTTAATGCAGCTATCCTTCAGAGTTTTTCAAATCTATAGATACAGGAACCCCTTAGGATCATCCATGGGCAGGAGGATAGGACTAATGGGGCATATGGCAGTAGGTCTCATGGTGGACATAGGTCAGATAGAGATGACACAATTAGAGATGGAAAGTTCTTAGATACACTGGATATGAGAGGTGATCAACATAGGTTCTATTCTAGTTCTAGTTCTGACAAGTATCATGGTCATCATCGTTATCATCCTTATAGGAGGAGTGACAGGGGATATTTGTCAGACGATTTCAAGAAATCCAAGCCACCTACCTTTGATGGAGATTTTAAGAAACCAGAAGATGCATAGGCATGGTTACTTTGGATGAAGAAGTTCTTTGAGCTACACGATTACACTGATATCATGAAGGCCAAAATAGCTATCTTCAGCCTCAAAGGGAAAGCATACATCTAGCGGGAAGATGTGAAGTGGGTTAGAGACATTAGGATAGAAGAGTTGAGTTGGCATGAATTCAAGAGACTTTTCAGAAAGAAATATTTGTCAAGAATTCTATGAGCTAAAGATGGGATCGATGATGGATGAGGAGTATACAACCAATTTCATAGAGTTCTTGAGGTATGTACTGTATCTTAAGGATGAGAAAGCCAAAGTTCAGATATTTGTTAAGAGATTACCATTATCATTTAGAGATCGGATTGAATATGATGAGACATGGTCATTTGAAGAAGTCATTGGTAAGTTGAAGCATGTTATGAACAATCAAAATGCAAGACAAAGTCTCAGCAAGGTTGGAAAGGGAAAGACAAGGCTAAAGATAGATGGCAGCCAAATCGAACAAGATGCTAGGATGCAGGTGAGAAAGAAAATGTTGCACCTTACAAGAAGTTTAATGGACCTTAGCTTGGATATAAACAGAATAAAGGCGATGGTAAGGGACGATTGCAGTGTTGGACATGTGGTAAGGAGCATCTCAAGAGAGATTTTCCATAGAATCAGGGTGGTAGACCTCAGATCTACGGTGCACAGGAAGCATAGATTATTGGGAAAGTTGGGAAAATAATTCCTCGTATCTATGCATCATTTGATAACAGGCAGGTGGATCACCAAGCATCTATTATCGAGATGGAAAGTAAGTTTTTTGATCAAGTTGTTTCTATTTTGGTTGGCCTTGGATCTAATTATATTTATGTTAATACTGATCTGGTGGGTAAGTGTGGTTTGAATAAAGAAGTGCATGTAGAATCTTGGTTAGTGCAGTTGGCTACAGGTACAAAGAAAAGAGTTCATCATTGGGTAAGATCTTGTGCATCTAAGTTGAATGGTATGCCTACATTAGCACATTTGAATGTGTTTCCGTTGATATCATACAATATGTTGTTGGGTATGGACTAGTTGTATCTTCAAAGGACGAAGGTGGATTATTATGACAAGGTTATTGAATGCTTGGATGAAAATGGAGAATAAATGATCCAAAATGGATCTTGGATAGGCTTCTAAGTCTAAAGTGCTGCTCACAGAGGAGAATGAAAGTCCAAGTATGCTCCTGGAAATAGTCCCATTACGTAGATCATTTCATCCTGAATCTACTGCAATTTGAATGGGCTAAAATGGACTTCGGATGCAGAAGTTATCGCAGAAAGAAGATTGCCTTTGTCCTTTGAAAAAGGAAGCATTTCTCCTAAAAATGGCATAAAAGGCCTTATAAAGGAAATCGTATCACAAATAGCCAAAGGGAAGGACTTAAAGCAGAGGTGGAAGAGACCTCTGATTACCAATCTTCAACTTATCGCATCGGAGATAGGTCCACATGCGATATCGGGACCCCGAGCTATGCGATGGAGCAATTTCGATCGGTCGATCGGCGCATCGGTGATCGGCACACCCAAAAGGGAAGGACCCCTGGTCCAACGACATGCGATCGTCGATATCAACGTCGGCAGATTGGCATACCCAAAGGGCAGACCCCCGGGCTGTTGCGATTGCAATTAGCGATCAGGACCCGGACCCGATAGGGATTATGTACCCGATTGCATAAATTTTGAGATCCGTATTTTCAAATTTTATATATATTCCTTTATATTTGGGGTTTTGGCCATTACGCTATGCAATGCGATATGCGACTTAAGCCGGACCCAAAAAGGGTTTATGGATGCGAATATATATATTTTGAGTTTCGGTAAAAAGGGTTTTTGTATGTATTTTCGCATTTTCCTTAAATAAACGAAATACAAAGGAAATACGCCCGGAGCGATAAAACGGACCCGAAAGGTTTATACATGCAGCTTTATATTATTTGAGTTCCGTAATGAGCAGGATTTTGGGCGGGCCTCAGGTGGTAAGTGGTATTGGACGGGCTTCGCCCGATCCCATACACCGGCCGACACGTGTCTTAGCACCGAAGAGAGAAAACCGCCTTTTCGGGCGGGTAATCTCCGTGCACATAAGCCGGTCGAAATGAATATCAACCGATGGATTAGAGATCACCTAGATCAATGGTGGGCTTGCGATGGCAACCAAAGGTGGATCCGAAAGGATTATAGGGCAGATTCGATGATTTTTGAAGTTCGATAGAAAGAGTTTTTGCGTGTTTTTAGTGTATTTCTCTGTGTAAACAGGAAAACATGTTCCCGAGGATTTTAACCAAGCCAGTGGTCCTTTCCAATTAAAAACAGGTGGCCACCATGCCTGAAGGCATTTAATAATGATTGATTAATGCTCAGAGGGGATTTGAATGGACAAGGAGCAGAGAAGCCGCAGAGCCGCAGAGGGATGACTACACGCAGAGAAACGGCTAGGGAATCCACAGAGCCGGGAAAAAAGCCTCAAAGGAGTAGAAAGCCCAGTTGGAGAGAGCAAGAGGTCGCTGAAGGAGAGCTGTTAGCTGAGAGAGAGAGAGCGAAAAGCCAGAGAGCACGATTGACAGGAAACAAAGCTGCAAAAGGTCGCTGGAAGGTTGCTAAAAGACGCTGGGAGGTCTAACGAACCATTGATGCACACAAAGGTTGAGAGAGAGAGCTCAGAGAAGCCAGAGCCAGAGCCGAGAGCCAGAGCTAGAGCGCAGAGCCAGAAAGCCGAGAGCTTTAGAGTGAGGGAAGAGATGGTGTTCTAAGCCCATTATTTTTGTGTAAAAGAGTGGAGTTGAGTGTGAGCTTGTAAAAGAACTGATGCCATAATTCCAGAGAGCCTAATCGAGTTGACTAGAGCTCAAGGAGATGTAGCCCAAGAGTTTTGGGTGAACTCCAAATTAATATTGTTGTCCATGTGTTTGTTATTTGCTGCACTGTTACATGTATTTACATATCAGCACAAACAACAGATTTTAAAGCATATAATCAGTTAAAATAAACATAAGCATACACCTTATTGTCAAGCACATTATTAGTTCCGCATTGGTTAATCATAGTTGTCTTGGGAATAATTAAGCTTTGGAAGTGGGAGAGGTTCTTGTAAGTTCACAAGAAGCCTTTAGTGCCCCATTTTCATATTAGGTGGTATTAGAGCTTGAGATTGATTAACCTCACCTTCAAATAAGGTTATATTAGAATTCTTGATTGACAGAGCAAACATTTCTTGTCTAAAAGGTGTTTAAACAGTCAAAGGTTGATTGTATGATTGTTTGCAGATTAATTATCATTTGAGTTTGCATAGGTGAAGGGAAACCTATTGATAGCTCAGTCCTGGAGAGGACAAAAAGGAAGAAGATCTAAAGGCATTCTTCTTATCCCAAAGGACCTCAAGGCAATCCTTGAAGCACAAGAGGTTTGTTGCAAAAGTTTGCTTAAATAAGCTCTTTATTAATCTTGTTTGAAGTTCTTTTGTTCATTGGCATAATGACAACTTCTACAAGTGTATCCTCAAATTCCTCCTTCATCACAAGATTATTTGATGGAGACATGAAGCAACACTTGTTCATCATGATGGACAAGGTGAGAGAAATGTATGAGGATGGAAGGAAGAGCAGCATACTTAGAGAGCAGTTGAATTCCGTGGAGGAAGAGAAGCAGATGCTTTCTGACAAATTGCAGGAAATGGAGAGGCAACTTCATATTGCAAATATGAACCTAAAAAGGATGCATGAGTAGAAGTCATAGCTCTTTGTTGCCAAAGAAGCCTTGGTCAAGTATCAGCTTGAAGAAGAGGTAAACCATTCCAGTTTGTCTTCAAATTCTTCTAAGAATGCTTATATTGGTTCTTTTGAAAAACATACTAGAGGCATAGGTTCCAAGCTAATGTCCAAGATGGGCTATGAAGGAAAAGGCTTGGGTAAACATGCACAAGGTATTATTGAGCCAATAATAGTTGGGGAAAGGCCTAAGTATTTTGGTCTTGGTTATGGAGAGTCTTATGGAGAAAGTTCCAAAGCTGCCATGAAGGCCATTGAAACAGCTCCAAGAAGGAGTTTCATTGCAGGTCTTCTACCTCAAGAGTGTGAAGATTGTATTCAGGAGGAATGCAATGGCTTGAAACATCATTTGCAGGATGCAGGTGTTCATAAGCACACACTTGAACCAGGGAGTTGTGAAAACTGTGACAGCCTTGAAGAGATTGATGGTGTTCCAAAGGGGGCCACTTCTTCATTTTCTTCACCTCTTCATGAAGGCAATAAAGGTGAAAGAGAAAGGTATAAATCTGGTCCTAATCATCTTCCTTTTGATTTTGCAAAGCATGATAAATTTCCACATAGATATGGGAAAAGAATTGCATGTTCCTTTTGTGGTTTCGATAACCATCGTGTTTCTAGATGTTGGAAGAGAATGGCCACATACCAGAAACTTTTGAAGGAAAAGAAGCAAGAAGCCAAAGGTCCATTGGACAAGGCAAATCATGTTGTCAAGAGGATGCACATGTGTTGCACTTACTGCCATAAGCAAGGACATCTTGCTGAAAAGTGTTAAACTTTGAATCCAGCAATGCTTCCACAAAAGCTGAAGAAGGTGGAAAGAGAAAATGGCAGAAATGGAAAGAAAGATTCCATGAATGATGTGTCTCAGGATGATTCACATGTTGATGCTGATGTGCAGAAAAAGGAGGGACCTTTGAAATGGATTGGTAAGAAATGGCTAGAGTTCTTATCCAATTAAGATTGCATGTCTATTGATGCATCTATTTGCATTTCATTGTTAATGGAATACAAGTTGCAGGTTTCTACCGAGAAGGTGAATGGAAAAGTTGAGTAGGAGGCTCACATTGTTGTTGCAACATTATATTTCATTTCAGCTTCGAAAGTACAGTGTGCTTAAGTGAAAGTTGAAGGATGAAATGCATGCATGAGCATGAGATGCATGAACACAGGGATGTTGATGTTTTCCTTGTATTTGAACATGTATACTTGAAGGGCCGATTGCTTTAAACATGCATGTAATATTGACTTGAGAAATTTTGATTTGGTCTCCAAGATGGAGATAATGATGAAGTGTTTCATCTTTTTCAAAAAGATTCCTAATGGTCTTTTTCTACATGCTTGACTTGAAGGGTCATTTGTTTTAAAGGCATGTTTTGTGGGCTTGTTATCTAGTCCATCATTTTTATACAGATATAAGACATGGAGGTGTTCACAAGATGTGAAATATGTTTCTTTTGTGAAGCAGGAGTTTAGTCCATCCAGTTGTTGTCTGTGTTTTTTTGTTGTTAACAGTTGTTGTTGACAGCTTTCCAAAACAGGTACAAATGAAAATTTTGTGGAGTAGATGTACTTCACATTTGTTTGAGCCACCTTAGATCAATGATCAAGGCAGAGAAGTTCAAACCACCTTCTATGACCATCTCAGCAGGAGTTCTACAGGAAGGTCAAGAAGGAAGACAGTTCTTCCCAGGAGGACCAGCACATCCAGGAAGGAAAGTGGTCAAAGGCTTTGGTTCAAAGGCACTATGCAAGGCAAGTGTATGGAGGCTAAAAGAAGAGGGTGTTGTTACTCTCATTTACTGTTCATATTATCATATCAGTCTTTTGGAGACCAAAAGTTCTTTTAGTGGGAAGGTGTGATCCAAAATGGATCTTGGATAGACTTCTAAGTCTAAAGTTCTCCTCATATAGGAAAATGAAAGTCCAAGGATGCTCCTAGAAATAGTCCCATTGTGTAGATCTTTTCATCCCGAATCTACTGCAATTTGAATGGGCTAAAATGGACTTCGGATGCAGAAGTTATCACAGAAAGAAGATTATCTTTGTCCTTTGAAAAAGGAGGCATTTCTCCTAAAAATAGCATAAAAGGCCTTATAAAGGAAATTGCACCGCAAATAGCCAAAGGGAAGGACTTAAAGTGGAGGTGGAAGAGACCCCCGATTACCGATCTCTGACTTATCACATCAGAGATAGGCCCGCATGCGATATTGGGACCCCGAGCTATGCGATGGAGCAATTACGATCGGTCGATCAGCGAATCGGCGATCGACACACCCAAAATGGAAGGACCCCCGGGCCAACACGACATGCGATCGCTGATATCAGCATCGGCGGATCAGCATACCCAAAGGGTAGACCCCCGGATCATTGCGATTGCGATTAGCGATCAGGACCCGGACCCGATAGGGATTATGGACCCGATTGCATAAATTTTGAGATCCGTATTTTCGGATTTTCTATATATTCCTTTGTATTTGGGGTTTTGGCCATTATGTTATGAGATGTGATATGCTACTTAAGCCAGACCCGAAAAGGGTTTATGGATGTGAATATATATATTTTGAGTTCCGGTAAAAAGGGTTTTTCTATGTATTTTCACATTTTTGTTAAATAAACGAAATACAAAGGAAATACGCCCGAAGCGATAAAACGGACCCGAAGAGTTTATACATGCAGCTTTATACTATTTGAGTTTCGTAATGAGTGGGATTTTAGGCGGGCCACAGGTGGTAAGTGGTATTCGACGGGCTCCGCCGGATCCCATACATTGGTCGACACGTGGCTTAGCGCCGGAGAGAGAAAACTGCCTTTTCGGGCAGGTAATCTCCATGCGCATAACCGACTAAAATGAATATCAACCGTTGGATCAGAGATCACCTAGATCAACGGTGGGATTTCAATGGCAACCAAAGGCAGATCTGAAAGGCTTATAGGGCGGATTCGATGATTTTTGAAGTCTGATAGAAAGAGTTTTTGCGTGTTTTTAGTGTATTTCTTTGTGTAAACAGGGAAACGTGTTCCCGAGGATTTTAACCGTGCCAGTGGTCCTTTCCATTTAAAAATAGGTGGCCACCATGCCTGAAGGCATTTGACAATGATTGTTTAACACTCAGAGGGGATTTGAACAGACAAGGAGCAGAGAAGCCACAGAGCCGCAGAGGGATGAGTACATGCAGAGAAACGGCTGGGGAAGCCACAGAGCTAGGAAAAATGCCTCAAAGGAGCAGAAAGCCCAGTTGGCAAGAGTAGGAGGTCGCTAAAGGAGAGCTGTTAGCTGAGAGAGAGAGAGAGAGCGAAAAGCCAGAGAGCACAATTGACAGGAAGAAAAGCTGCAAAAGGTCATTGGAAGGTTGCTAAAGGTCACTAAGAGGTCTAGCGAACCATTGATGCATGCAAAGGCTCAGAGAGAAAGATCAGAGAAGCCAAAGCCGAAGAGCCAGAGCCAAAGCTGGGAACCAAGAGCCAGAGCCAGAGCTGAGAGCCAGAGCCAGAGCCAGAGCGCAGAGCCATAAAGTCGAGAGCTTCATAGCGAGGGATGAGATGGTGTTTTAAGCCCATTGTTTCTATGTAAAATAGTGGAGTTGAGTGTGAGCTTGTAAAAGAATTGATGCCATAATCCCAGAGAGCCTAGTTGAATTAACTAGAGCTCAAGGAGATGTAGCCCAAGAGTTTTGGGTGAACTCCAAATTAATATTGTTGTCCATGTGTTTATTATTTGCTGCACTGTTGCATTGTTACATGTATTTACATATCAGCACAAACAACGGATTTTAAAGCATATAATTAGTTAAAATAAACATAAGCATACACCTTATTTTCAAGCACATTATTAGTTTCGCATTGGTTAATCATAGTTGTCTTGGGAATAATTAAGCTTTGGAAGTGGGAGAGGTTCTTGTAAGTTCACAAGAAGCCTTTAGTACCCCATTTTCAGATCAATAAAGGATCTTGTAGGGTAAGAAGAAGGAAACATCAGTTAGAATGGTCACAACTATGTAGGCAAAGCATAGTCACAGAAAAGGGTGTTTGTTATTTGAAGTACATATTTCCAATGATAAAGGAAGGGATGTTGAGGATGTTGTAACACCCCCTCCTCCAAGGTATACCCAAGCAACCGACCAGTTGAGGTAAACATGCAACGAGAGAGGTCAATATAAGGGCTTCAACCTCCTTGGTGACCTTAAGAAAATGGAATCGACAGAACATATCAAACAAACCCATCTACATCAGCAACAACATCCCCAGGATACATGTCAGCCACTCAGACATGTTGTCCCTAAGTCCCACTGATGTTTTAAGCCTTTTAAACCCTGGTCACTCTCATGCTATAGGCATGACAGTGTCCAAAAGCCAAAGTCACCCTCACAGGCCTATGTGCCAATGTCCCTGGACTCTTTTCAGTAGACATGTTCCAACGTCCCTGAGATTTGAACCACTTTTCTAGCCCAGAATCCTGGCCTCTGCCCAGAACTTGTTACAAACTCTATAATCCATTAAATACATTATGACAAGATAAATAAATCAAAAATTAACCTTGAGACTAGGCCTGAGCATCCCCAACTGGGACTAACATTCTTTCAAACACTTGGCATTAATGTAACCTACAGGTCTAGGATACAAGACAGGGAATGAATGACTAAAATAACTTATGAAACATAATCAGAAGGATCACCAACTTCTCCATTTAAGTGTTATAACATCAATTAGGTCTTGCATCCATCCATTTAACAATTACAAGTAAATACATGAAATAACCATGAGATGAACCAGTCATATAACCATGTTTATAACCAACATAAAACCATATAAATATCAAAGATATGATAGCCATTAAATCAACATATGAACAAGTGAAAAAGTAAGAGAACTTATCTTTTATTAATCATAGGAAAATCTGACCAGGTTCGGGACTTCCACGTACCACCCGACCATAGCCATGGTTGAACCAAATCTCCCTTTTAGCCAATCACCCCCATGCCATATTCCAAGAATTAATGTGGGATATCATAGGAAAACTAATCCAAGAAAAACCAAGGCAATCCAAAGGTTAAACCACCTCCACCCTCATCAAACCGTGACCACACCAAAACCGGTGCTTTGATCACAACCGAACTGAACTTGCAATGTCATCTGGAATCCAACACTATCCTTGAGGAATTTTCTATCTCCTTGTCTCTCAGGCTTTACTGCAATCCAATCCCAGATCATTAGGCCCTAAACTAAGAGCAGACTCTTAGGCTTTACCACAATCCAAACTGGATCACTAGGCCTTAAACAGAGACTTCTCCCTCAGGCTTTACCGTGTATCCCGCCAAAACCGGTCAAGGGATTCCTAGGCCTTTGGGAATGAAAATTGAGACCACTTCTACCCCAGATTCTGAAATCCTTCCGACAAACCAAAGCTCAAAACCAAGATAAAAATCCCAATATGCCACAACATCTGGAAAAAGGAAAGGCTAGGTTGAAAACCACTGTCATAACCCGAAAAAACCATGCCACCCATAGCAAGAGAACCATACACCAACATGAAAAGCCATTCATGTCCCTACCAGCTAGGAAATCACACATGCAAAAGGTTAACTACAAGTATTCCTATTGAAGCTCTTGATCCTACTCTTCTTCCTTGATCCTTGCTTTCCTTCCTTTCCATTTTCTTACTTTTTCTTCCTTGATCCAAAGCTAGAGTGCTCCAAGAAAACTCTAAGTGACCAAGAGTGAGAGAGAGAGAATAATGAGAGAGCTCCAAACTTAAATTGAAAAAATTACCAACTGATCCTCAAAAGCCCTTTCATTAATGAGGCCTCTATTTTCTTCATTTTCCATTATTTTCCTTCAATTTCCTCCTCACATGCAACCTGTGACCTTTCATCTTACATTTCTCCTAATTTCCTTTATTCTCATAAATAAATGTGTCAAAAATCCCTTTTTGACTTTTAATGCCTTTGTATTAGCCTTTGCCAATTTTCCTTAGCCAAAACACACATCCAGTGATGCCCACTAAGATATCTTTGCCCAACATTCAGCTTGGAATAAGTGTCCCTTAACCATGGTCTTATTTTGCCTTTATTAACTTTTATTACATGAAATTTTTATCAAGGTTCTTACAGAATCCTTCCCCTTGCGAAACATCGTCCTCGGTGGTAGACCACACCAAGACCTCAGCGAAACCACTGAAAAGAAAACATACTACACATGAAGCTTTATAACTTAGCTCGTTGCAACGTTTACAATGAAAGACCTGCTTAAAAGAAAAACATCATGACAACATGACAATATAACAACCATAATAGCATGGCACCCATACCGCTTATTGGGGCTTTATAACTTAGCTCATGGAGGTAATTACATCCATATACATATATCAAAACATCAACAAAACATATTCCAAACATATACCAACATCAAACCAAACTGATTTGCCTCAACTGGTAAACAATGAAGGATACAGGGCCTGCATTTGATCCGTCATCTCCTATGTACCTTCTTCAGGCCCAAAGTGCTTCCTTTGCACTTCAACTTTCTCTATGGCTCTTTTCCTGAGCATGAGATGCTTCCACTGCAATATGCACTAAGGCTCTGGTTGTAACTCTCCATCTTGCTCCACATGCAATATAGACCAATCAATAATGTGATAAAGATCCTTTATATACTTCTTAAGAAATGAAATATGGAACAAATCATAGACTTTCATTATTGGAGGCAGTGCAAGTCGATATGCCACTGGTCCAATCCTCCCAAGGATCTCGAAATGCCCGCAATACTGTGGTGCCAACTTGGCACATGAACCAATCCTCAAAGAGTTTTTCTTGGGCTTGATGCGTAAATACACATGCTCCCCAACCTCAAACTCCTTGAACACCTTGTTTTGATCCACATAACTCTTCTGTCTATCCTTTGTTGCCTTTAGATTCTTCTTTATAACCTACATTTCCTACTCCATGTCCGCCAACATATCTGGTTCAATAAGTACCTTGTTCATTGGATCACTCTAGCTAATGGGAGTGTTACAACTCCGTCCATACAATGCCTCAAAAGGGCTCATCCTCAATGACTCTTGATAACCATTGTTGTATGCGAACTCAACTAATGGAAGATACTCCTTCCATTTCCTCTGCTAGTGCATCACATACATCCTCAACATATCCTCCAAGATCCTGTTGACCCTCTCTGTCCGTTCATCTGTCTACAGATGACAAGTTCTATTGAAGGCCAACTCTGTACCCAAGCTTGCAAATAGATCCTTCCAAAATTTGGAAGTGAACTTTGCATCCATGTCTGCAACAATCTTCTTTGGAACACCATGCAATCTCATTATCTCTCTGGTGAACACTTGTGCTACCTGACTAACTGAATATGTAGTCTTTATTGGAATGAAGTGAGCTACCTTGCTCAACCTTTCAACCATGACCATAATAGAATCATGTTTCCTTACTGTCCTCGGAACACTTGTAATGAAATCCATGGAAATGACCTTCCACTTCCATTATGTAATCGCTATAGGCTATAGTAAACCACCTGTATGCTTAAATTCTGCCTTTCCCTGCTGACAATCTAAACATCTAGTCACGAACTTTGCCACTTACTTCTTCAGATTCAACCAATAGTAGAACTTATTTACCATCGTTAACATCTTCTGATATCCTGGATGACCTGAGTATGGCTTCACGTGAAACTCCCTCAAGATAAAATTCTTGAGCTCACTGTAATTTGGCACATACATCCTGTCCCTAAATCTCACCAAACCATCTGTCGTGAGATGATAATCTGCGTCCTGATCACCTGTACCTATGCTCTATTGTAACCTATGCATAATCTCCATGTATTTGTCATCCCATTGTCCTACCTACAAGATCCTATCCTGTAACTATGTCCCATAAGATATCATAGTTGCTATATGATTTACTTGTACCTTCCTGCTAAGAGCATCTGCAACCTGGTTCTCCTTCCCTTTGATGTATTTGATCTCGAAGTCGAACTCACTAAGGGTAGCTAACCATCGAGCTTTCCTGGAATTCAGATTCAGCTGGTCAAACAAATACGTCAACCCACTATGATCGCTCATCAATGTAAACCTCCTGCCAAGAAGATAGTGCCTCCACATCTTCAATGCATGTATAATCATTGCTAGCTCAAGATCACACGTCGGGTAGTTCTTCTTGTGCTCATTTATTTTTTGTGACTCATAGCACACTACATGTCCTTCTTGCATGAGAACTCCACCAAGTCCTCTCTTGAAAGCATATGTACATACTTAAAAATCCTTTTCCAGATCCATAATCTTTAGCACCAGTGCATGTGTCAACAACTGCTTAAGCTTCTCAAAACTAGCCTCACAATCTTTTGTCCATTCGAACTTCTTACCTTTCCTCTGCAATGGTGTGATAGGATATGCAATGCATCAGAAGTTCCTGATGAACCTCCTGTAGTAACTTTCCAATCCCATAAATGATCACACCTCATCCACATTCTTAGGAGCTACCCACTCCATGATAGCCCTTATCTTTTCTAGATCCACTTCTATGTTGTCCTTGGAGACAATGTGCCCCAAGTAATGAACCTCAGTCTAAAATAAACTACACTTTCTAAGCTTCTCATAATAGTGATGCTCTCTTAGCAATCTCAACACTACTGCTAAATGCTCAGCATGTTCTTCCTCATTTTTAGAATATATCAATATGACATCAATGAATACAATAACAACGTATCCAAGTAAGGACGCAATACACTATTCATCAAACACATAAATGTATTGGAGCATTAGTCAAACCGAAAGGAACAACAACAAACTCATAATGCCCATACTTGGTCCTAAAAGTAGTATTGAAGATATCCTCTTCCTTGATGCGTACCTAACGATATACCGATCTCAAGTCGATCTTAGAAAAAAAATGTTGCTCCCTTCAAGTGATCGAACAAATCATCAATCCCCAGCAATGGGTACCTGTTCTTGATCATTACTTTGTTCAGATGCCTGTAGTCAATGCACAATCTAAGAGGACCATCTTTCTTCTTCATGAGCAACATTGGTGCGCCCCAATGTGAAACACTTGGCCTAATGTATCCCTTGTCAAGCATCTCATTTAACTACAACTTCAACTCTACCAACTCAGGTGTGCTCATCCTGTAAGGTGCTTTTGATGCTGGAGTTGCCCCTAGCACCAACTCAATAGAAAGTTCTACCTCCTTGTGAGGTGGCAACTCTGTAATGTCCTTAGGAAATACATCTTGAAATTGTTGTAAAACTGGGTACTTGCTTAACACATCTGCATCCTCAACCTCCTTACCCTTGTCACTACAAATGTGCACTGCAAACATCACACAACCTTTTCTGCAACGATGCTTAGCCTACACAACGATTACCATCCTCATTGATGTAGGCTTCTTATTTCCCTGAAAAGTCCTCTCTTCCCCACTATCATCCACACACTCAATGGCCTTATTGAAGAAATCCACCTTGGTCCTATGAAGTTATAGCCAATCCATATCCAAAATCATATTGTATGATCACAATGGCAATACATTCAAATGTGATGTTGTAAGCATACCATTTAACTCAAATACACAAGCTCTCAACCAATGGTGAACTCTCTTCTTCATACCTGTATCCAACTATACCAACCAAGATTCTGCATGCACTTCTTTTCTCAAACCACACTTATCTACCAGGTCAAGATTAATATAACTATATTTAGATCTAGGATCAATCAAAATAGAAACAAATTGATCACAAAGCTTACTATCCATCTCAATGATTGATGTCTGATGATCCATCTACCTGTTGTCCATAGTTGCATATATCTGAGGAACGCTATGACCAACATCACCAACTATATGCACCTCCTGAGAACTATATATCTGGGGTCTACCACCACTTTGATACTACGGAAAATCCCTCTTATGATGATCCTTACCACATATCCAACACTGCAATGGTTCCCTACCACCACCTCTATCTTGTTTCTCTCCACATCCCTTCTTAGTTGTATTGAATCTCTTGTAAGGAACTGCATTTTCTTTCTCACTTGCATCGTGAGGTCTTCCTCTCTTTGGTGGCCATTTTCCTGTAGCTTTCTCGTTTCTTTTCAAGTCATGTTTAGGCTCAAATTTGCGCTTTGACTACTCATAACAATGTTTCAACTTTCGGATGGTATCCTCCAACGATCCAGGCTAATCAAACTCAATCAGGTCTTTGTATCCAACTGGTAGTCCACTCATGAATCTCTGAACCTTGGCCTTCTCCTCCCTCAGGTAAGGCACATATCTCAACAACCTCAAAAATCTATTGGTATACTCCTCATAGGTCATTGAACCCATCCATAACTCATAAAAATCATTAGCCCTATCATCATAGTGCCTCTCTGAAAAGTAATTCTTCTTAAAGAGCCTTTCAAATGCATTCCAATTTTCAAATCCTCCTCATGTATACGTTTGAAATTCTTCACGTCTTCCCACCAAATATCTTATTTACCTTTAAGACTGAAAGTGGCTATCTTTGCTTTCATATTTTCTGAATAATCATGCAATCAGAAGAATTTCTTCATACCAAGAAACCACACCTTTGCATCCTATGACTTCTTCATATCTCCATCAAAGGTAGGTGGATTTTCTTTCTTAAACTCATCCAGAAAGTATCCCCTATCCCTCCTCCTGTAAGGATGATAACGATAATGATCATGATGCCTGTCAGAGCCAGAACTAGTATAATACATGTGTCTATCACCTCTCCTATTTGAAGTGTCCAACAACCTGCCATCTCTGATCATGTCAGACCTATCCGACCTATGACTACTAGGAGACCCGCTTCCATATGCCCCATTAGTTCTATCCTCCTGCCCATGGCTGATCTAAAGTGGCCCTTGTCACTGCAATTTTGACAAACTCTAAAGAAGTATAGCATTCACCTCTTCTTGTGTCTCTTGTGCCTACATGATTTTGTCATTCTCTACTTTGCAACTCCTTATTTCTTCCTTCAGGCTTCTCAATGTGTCTACCAAGTCAGAAGAGTGCCCCACGCCACACTACTCATCTGATGCATAGCGAGATTCTATGTAGTCTGCCACCTTGCTAGCCATTTGATCTCTTTACTGCAAGGCATATTTTTTCAGCTAAACCAAATCACAATAAACCAGCGTACCTTAGCATAATTTGGGGAGGATACCTTGTCTGTAAGATCATCAAATCAAAGTGATACATGTATAACATAAAATAAGGGATTTGGGGAGCAATGGGGGCTGCAGGCTTTACTATTTTTACCCTAGCCATAACCCATATTATGCCCTTGCCTGCACCTGCTCCCGACTATCGACGGTTATGGCCTACCATTCCTAGGCTCAGTAAGGAAGGAATGGTGTTGGACGCAGTGGATTATTCGTCGGACCCTTACCCGAAGCAACTCATCTTCTGCCACCCAAACCCTAAATCAGCACTATTTCCATCCTCAGCGTCGTCCAACTCGAACCCGTCGCTGGTTGCCTCCCTCCCTAGGCTTACGGCCTCCACTCTCCACATCAGGACTCTCTCCATCGACTCACCTACCCTAGACTATTCACCGCTATCTCCTAGAACCCTAAACCTTATGGCCGCCTGCTCATCCCCTCCATTCGATCCCTCTCCCCCTACGAATCATTTCTTCTATAAAAACCCTCCCTCTCATCCGGGTAGCAAGACTGATGTGGCAGCAGAGGCTTAGACAAACCACGAAACCCCTGTCCGTTGTGATGCGACACAGGCCTCAACTCCTCCTTCTAGTTGTTTCGACACTCTTGTAATCCGAGTAAGATCTGTGGATCAACAACCCCAGCCTGAAGAAAAAAACCCCTAAGACCCATTGCTGGATCACCCAACTGCGCCGAGAATAGGGAAAAGGAAAACAAGGTGTGTAAAGGCCTCTGGAAAAGACTACACCATCAAATTTGGGGAAGGACTCACCATGGGAGAAGTGGCAGACAAGGCAGGGAAAGTCCTGGTGGGTAGGGTTCGAGGAAGAACCTACACGACAGAGAGAATGGGGTTATGGGTAAAAGAAATATGGGGGCAGATATTCATTCAACTTCCAGAAGTACAGATCCTCCCACGAGGATGGTTTGTGCTTCATTTTGCCCTTGAAGAATACACAAACATGGCACTCGCCCGATACTGGCATATCGAAATGGCCCCTGTGTTGCTCAAAAGATGGAGCCCTCTCTTTGATCCAGAAAGAGAACAGATAGGAGCTAGACCTTTATGGGTACGTCTACCTGGTTTACCCCTTCAGTACTGGTCAGAAGAAGTGTTTGTGCGAATTGGGAATACCCTCGGCACCTTTCTGGATTATGACAAATCCATAATACAGTCCAAGAATCGTACCTTAGCTTGCATCCTAGTGCATCTGGATACTCGAGAGGGTCTGGAGGAAAATATTACACTGTAATGGTGAAACTTTACTAGGGTTCAAATTCTAGATTACGAGGGAGTGCCATTCAGATGTCGTCGCTGCCATAAGGTCAAGCATCTGTATAAGGAATGCCCACTGGTCCAAAAACCCTCGGAAGTGACTATGGAAAAAGAGGGCGGAAGTGAAAGGGCTTTCATAGATACCCCAAAGAAGGCACCATCAACAGCTCCCACTCCGCCTCGGAAAGCAACCACAACTCAGTCAGTCCAGCTATCTACAGGCTGATCCTCGCGTCCCCCATCACCACCTCTAACTCTAGCCAAGGAAGCAACTGAAGTGGCACATACATCAGGTATTTCTCTTCCCACTCTCCCTATTTTATCTTCTACTTATGCATTTTCTGCACATCATCTGCATAATGCATCTGTGCTGGATCAAACTACCACCCCTCCATCTATCCTGTTATCACTCAGGTTTTCCCAAAAGTTGTAAGAAGGGGAAGGACGTCGAGGTAACCACAAACAAATCTTTTAGATATAGAATCTAGCCAATCTGTATCCAGAGAGGGATCTCTCTTTATGATTTAGCTTTGTTTTTAAAGGTATTATGCTAGTTATGAAGTTCAAGGGTTTTGTTTGATTTTGGGTGGTGAGATTCAATAGAGCAGAGAGGTAAAAACTGAGTAGTTCAGTCCATTGGGCTAATGGAGTCAAAGAAGATGGCTTTTTGGATTTGGTTTCTTAACAAAGGATGGTTTCATAGAGCAAAGTGGTCAAACAGGGAACAATTTAAAGACTTGAAATAGATGGAATGGGCTCAAATGGGGTGAAGGGCAGTTAAGAATCCTTCAACCTATTGAAAGAGGGAAAATAGATGATTACTGGTAAGGAGCAGTTAAGTATTCTTTAACAAATAATCAACATGAAAGAATTAGGAAACAAGAGCAATTAAGATTTCACTGTTTATCCTAATTCTGAAGAAAACACAGAGAAAATAATGACTGAAAACAGAGTGCAATCAAGCATATTCTGAAATTAAATCTTTCCTTTATCATTTAGATTGTGAAACACAAATGATATAATAAACTAAGAAAACTTTAAAACACAAGATATAGAGGACTTATTAATCCAGTGGTTGATTCAAGAAGCCTGTGACAAGTCCTCTGCATCAAATCTTCATCCAGTCAACCATACAACAGTTGATTCCAATAATTCTTTATTCCAAATAATCAATATTACAGCAAAGTCTAGGAATCCACCCTCAATTCTCTAATGGAGGGGGTATTTATGCAACAAATTATACAACAAATATCTCATAACAGTTGTGAGATAATATCTAGGATAACTAAAAATAATTTACAAGAAATAGAAACAGCTAGCCTTGAAAATAGGGAACTGATGTTGTGCTGGTCCTATTTTTGTTGAATGTGCTGGAGACAGGCCCTAGGATTTGGCTGGCAATTGCTTTCTTCAGTAACTCTGCGCTGGCTGCCTGTCTTAACTGATGCTCTTTAACCCTGATCTGATACTCTTTGACCTGTTTTCTTTCTTCATCTCTGTCCGGTATTTAGCCCAAAATCTCCCTTTTTCCAAGGGTAACAGCACAGCTATGGATAAACACATATTGTTGGGACATTGGAGGTTGTTCTGCACCTTCTAATTCATAACATTTAGATCTTTCTATGGAGATTGCTGAGAAGTTCCGGCAATCAGCGCACCAATTCATGGCTTCTGTGATAGCTGAAAAGGTAGAGAAATTGTATAATGGCGAGTTTGAATGGCCGGCTGCGAGCTCATTCCGTAGTTCTTCTAGTCGAGGGCCGGCTTGAAACTGGAACATTTGGTTTCGATCTTTATTTTGCAGGAGAGCGCGGGACACAATGCATTAAAATGAAAAAATGGCATTTTTATCGTTTATTTAACAAAACTGAGGTTTTGGCGGGATTTTTTTTATTTGATGGGCGGATAACGTAAGCAGTATGGATGACGTCAATGGGTGGATGACGTGGTAGATGATGTCAACAAATGACATGGCAGATGACGTCAGCAGATGATATCAGCAGTACCGGACCTGACGTCAGCAGTAGGTGGTAAGCGGTTTTTCCCGCACCGCTTTTGGGGCTGAGTGGTATTGAGTGGAGGCCAAGCGAGCACGTTGGATGGGTGACACATGTCTTTGGTACGGCAGAAAACCATCGGACCCCCGCGAGTTAACGTGCGGCAGTTAGGGGGGTAGCGATATTGATGTGGACCGTCGGATGAGCGAGCGGGGATCGGATGGCGGACGGGCTTTGGAGATGGCGGGAGGTTAACTTGCGGGCTCGACCATAATAAACGATTAATAAATCATATCGGGCGCAGTTAAATTGGTTCGTGGGATTGGTTATTAATTAACGCAGGTGGTTATTTAATTCTTTTGTGCGCGGCAGGGAAGTTTTTTAATGAATTTCAAACAAATTCATTAATCTTTTTTTTTTAAACAACG
Organism: Pinus tabuliformis; assembly: GCA_031772625.1. Taxonomy (NCBI): domain Eukaryota; kingdom Viridiplantae; phylum Streptophyta; class Pinopsida; order Pinales; family Pinaceae; genus Pinus; species Pinus tabuliformis. Next base: position 243,869,361 of record CM062815.1, read on the forward strand.
CTTTACTGTTTTATGGTTATAATTAACCGGGGTGGGGATATGTAAAGTAACGGGGTTTTGTAATATACCAATACGGGAATAGGTAAATGTTTGGGATTTATATAATAATTGTTAATAGTTAATATGAAATAAAGTGATGATAAGCGCTAAGCAAATGTTTACGATTTGCATTAAACTTAGGCTAAAATGGGAAAAAGGAGTTTGTAGATGACCTTATGTATTTTCCCAAGTAAAGTAGGGATTTACTCAAGGAAATGAGTTTATGAAATGAAACGAATGGTTTTTTAGTGATATTAAGAACAGATTCTTAATATTTTAGGGGGGAAATTAGTAAATGATTAGGGAAAAGTATGAAGGGGAGTTAGTTATTTAACCTTGTCTATCTTGAGCTGCATCAATTATAATGTCTGACTTGTACTTGTGATAGAGATAAGATTAACACATTTAGAGACATAATCTATCACGAGTGTCATTCTGCAACACCAATCTACCTACCCTGCCTACTTTAGCCTAGCATTTTTTCCTTTCTTTACTTGGGTGCACTTAGACTGGCAAACCCTTATCAATCTTCTTTTTCTTTTCATGGGAAGCCTACCAAAGTCTGCCCTTATAACATCCAAGGGCTCAGATTTAACTGTTGAGCTCCTTTTTATTTACTCTACCTATCTACTTATCTACCAAGATTAAACAATTTGGTCAGATTTTATTCTCTATCTCTAAAACAAGAAATTCAAATATGAACTAGCCAAGATTAAGTTGTTTGGCCATTCATCAATTGTGGCATAAATTAACAAGCTACACACAATGCTTATTACAGAAAATAAAAAGTAGTGGCATTTTGGACTTGCACACTTTCCTGGTCTTTCTTTGTTTGGGGTTCATTTATTCTCATTTTTTGACCATTTTATTCTTTTTATCCTTTGATTTTTCTTTTAGGGCATATCCTCTTTACTTTTTTTACATTTTTTTATTTTTTGATAATATGGAAAACCTTTGCAACAAGGAAAGGAATGAGCATATTACAGAGCTCAACAAGTCAACCATGAAATATGACACCTATTGGTATAGGAGTATAATAGTGGCTCCACTTGGGGATGGCTTTCCCTGGTGGAAAGTCAAGAACAGCAGGTCAGAGAGCCTTATGAGTAACTTTTACTGTGCTCTAAAATCTCCTTCAGCTAGTTGCTTTATTGTATATATGACAGTAAGGTTTCTGGGGCTTAGGGCCTTCACTTCGGGCTTCAACTCCAACAAGTTATTGTCCAATCAACACTTAAACATTTATTCTTCCTCCTTGAATCCTACTTGAGCACCTTGTCACTTGCTTAGGAACTTTTAGCCTTGGTCCTTTTATCAAAATCTTCTTAACCTTCTGTTACAGGGAAAAGTGTCTACTCGGAACTGCTTATCCCACTAAGGTGTGATAGCTGCCTTAGAAACAAACAAAGTAAAGCTACTTTCGTTTTTCCTTTATGAAGTATAGATAGAGAAGAACAAAGAAGACCAACCTCTGTCTTGCGTTAATCTCCTGGTTCGATTCCTCTCTTTCTTGATAGTCCTTCGCTACTTGTTCCCTTGCAAGCCCAGCTTCACAAAGTACCTGTAAGATCACAGTAGTATAGCACTATACAAGAACATGGATCTATAATCATAAACAATCTAGGATCATATGTAAATTGACCATACAAATGCAGCAAACATAAATTACACAAGAGTATGGAGGAAAACTTGAATAGCTTTTATTGATAAACAAGAAAGAGCCAAGGGGAGTTACAACCAGTTGTTCTGACCCAGCATCATCCTCTCAGCAAGGAAGCCCCTCTTCACCTCATACAAAGCTTAGATCACCCAACAATCTGATGTTCTGTCTTAAGAAACCATCAGCAATTCCTTACAATATGCAAAATTCCAGCCTCTAGATCTCTGGGATGAGGGATCCATATATAGATATCTGTAAGGGAGATGAGTCAGCTTGTGATTTGATTAGTGTCTTCCCTCTTATAGTTCTTGCTTCCACTTGGAGATTGATGATCTCTTACTCATCCTTGGTCGAATTCAGAGAGGCAAGTGTCACAGGAGAAGTTTCTGGAAGCTTCCATTGCCTCTCCACCTCGCGGAATGACACTGTCATTTGTCATTTCTCGCCCATCGCACCCCATAGAAGGGATTTTTGAAATGCAACGCACTCACATAGTGTATTTAGGTGAGATGCAACGCACTTTGCCTATGGAGCAACTGAAATGATCCTGTTTTGACCATTTCTGAGTAGTTTTTCATGGAGAACTTCTGGGAGAAGCTGTAATCAGTTGACCTTGTTCCTTTAGGGGTTAGAACAACACTTTTAGGGACTTAGGAGCCCTTGGTTTATGGACATTTCATGCTTGGGGTTGTAGTGCCCAAAAATGTCTATAACAGTTGCCCCCTAAAGCATGAGGTCGTTAATCTTTTGATGTCGGGTGAAATGCTTTATTATGAGGATCCGAAGTTCTTTCAAGCTGGGAGGAGACCTGTAATAAGATACAATACAATTCATTATCTTCATAATATTTTCATGATCTAGCTGAGGCGAGCATTCCCATGCTCAGCTTTATAAATTCATTTTCATGTACATAGGACAGACAATCGTCTGAGTGTAGACTGATGATTCTGGTAGAGCCATCATCCCTTTGATTGGATGATTATCTGTGCAGCAATGATGTACATTTGATGTCTTTATTTCCCTGAATACATATCGCAGCCTGGATGGATGAAACTAGATCCGGGGTCTTCAATCTCATTCGATCTTCACTCGAAGTACAAGTCGATCCATGTGAGAGATGTTCTGGAGTCGAACATGGAAAGACATCGCCTGATTACCATCCAATGATGTAAGTTGTTAACAGGCGCGAGAGGAATCACCGATAATGATAATGACCCTCAAGGTACTGCAGTACAATTCACGTCGTGTGAATAAAGGACTTGGCGTCAAACACCACGCAAAATCTTTCGGTCAAAGGCCATTGATGTAAACCTGTCGCCGGAAGTGAGAACTTGCCATTGAGGCATGCAAGCTTCAAAGTACTGAACGGGGTGTTCCTAGATCGACTTCTTGGATAATGAGCTGATGTCGACAAGGAGCGATCCATCACAGGAGGGCCTTAATGAATCCCACATCAATGACACGGAACGGAGTAAATGATTTTAATGGAGGTGAAAACGATCTGATGACATAAGGTTCAGGGTGGCGGTCATGAAAGAATGGAGTGTAAATGTATTGTAGCGGGTGAGACACAGGTGAATTATCTGAATGACTTCTCTTAAACATATCGGCGACACTGACGTGATGGATCGGTAGCATTAACCCCAAATGTGGATGGTGTGATGGGACCATGGTGATGTGACCGGTGAATGAAACAACCCAACCCGACTTGGATGCGGAGTGAAAGTGTCATGTTCAAGAGCGACTTGCTACCAACAAAGTTTCTTCAAGTTTTCTTCACAATTTTTCCCCAGTCATTGCTGACCAGTACCTCTTTATTTTTGTCAAGCTTGAGGAGGATAACATATGCTTGTTCTATAATTTTCCCTTCGGGAAAACCCATCGCTATGTTTTAACGAGCCTAGCGATAGTGAAACTCGTTCTTTTCTGCTATGGACAAGTTTGTCGCTATTAAGTTTTAACGAGTTTAACGAAAAAGATAACCCGATCCTTTTCAATTTTAGAGAGTCTGAAAAGGGACGTAAAGGAAACTCCAAAATTCCTTTTTCGTCATCTAATCCCTTAAGTCCGAAAAAGTATAAAACAATACAGAAGGGATGAATTTTTGATACTTTTAACGAGCCGAACAAAACAAGCGCTCGATCTTTTTGTGTAATAATCCCTCAGGTCCAAAAATATTAAAATCTAAAGGAGGGATAGCACTTCTGGTCCCTTTAACGAGCTGGAGAGGCCAATGGCTCGGAAATCTTTTCATATTTTACGAGTCAGTTGAAAAGAGCTTAAAGGAGACTCGTCTTTTGAGGAACGAGTGATAAAATTGGGTAGCAGCTGATTCCAGGTAAGGTTTGGAATTTTCCAATCACGGCAGTGTTACAAGGATGTCTAGTGAGATCACTCTTCGCAGTTGTTCCTCAAAAGGGGCAAACAATCAAATGGAGGTGAATGATCAGCCAATACAGAGTGGAGGTGATGATGGGAACACGACCAAGGCTTTAAAGGCTGAAGTACTACATTCACGATGGTTATTTACTGAGAATTGGTTCATTTTTTATTGAGCTTAAATGCTGGGGGAAAAATTGCTCATTGCTTATGTTTATTTTTTAACGAGCATGAAGTTCGCGTTAAAACTGCTCGATGCGGGTTTATTTTTTAACGAGCTTGAACCCTGCAGTAACACTGCTCATGGCAGGTTTATTTTTTGACGAGCTTGAACCCTGTAGTAACACTGCTCGTGATAAGTTTGCATGCCCCATCATAATAACGCAAATCGAGGTGCATGCCCCCAAGCTTCATTGCATTCAACTCGGTGGTTGGAATGAAGGTTTACCTTTGAGATTTGGAAAGGGGTTTGTTTCATTTTTTAATGAGGTTGACACAGTAAAAGAACTATCCTCATGACTCCTTGTTTCATTTTTTAACGAGGTCGACACGAGATAAGAACCATCCTCGAAATCCACCATATTTACAGTATTTGATAGAGAATCAAAAACTGAAGGATGATTAAGGTTGCTGGAATAATCTTCGTGGTAATTTGGAAGATGGGAGCGATGGTGGTAATCTTCCCATGGTGCCTCTCCTATTATTGAATGAATGATTCCTTCATCTGTAGAGTGTACATGCGACCAAGGATCTGAAGAGGTGCCATATTCCTTAGACCTATATGTCCAAACACTCGATGAGCGTTGATTTGGGTTTGCCCCCCAAGCCAAGAAAATTGATTGCTACAATATTTCTAAAATGGCGATGATACATGCTGACAAAATGTTTAGGAATCTTCTGAATCCATCAGATATAGAAGATTTCATATTGTAGGTTTCCACTGTGGCCACTTCCGCCACATTACTCGGAGGCGGTAGGGAAAAAGTACCCATTAAGGCAGGGTCTTTTAGGAGACCTACTCCGCTATTTTGAAGCGAATGATTGCTTCCATGGATCATTGGAATGCTTCCCGTAACTTGTGAACTGTTGGGCAGAAATGTTTGTTGGTCGACGATTGTAATTCCTCCTTGAAAGGGAAATGCAATCTTCCTGAAGTAGGTTGACACAACTGCAGCCATGGCATATATCCAGGGCCTTCCCAATAGGATGTTGTAATCGAGTTTTCCGTCGATTACTTCAACATCAATCTCTGCTATTTTGCCCCTTAGTTTAACTTGCAAGTTACTTAAAATCCCGTATGGAGTGTATGATCATCCATCAAATGCTTTTAACATTTTCGATGATCACGACAAGGGTGGTGAGCCTAAATTTTTCCAGCAACTCATCGACATAATACATGTAGATGCCCCCTCATCAATAATCGTTCGATGAACAGTTTTTTGAGGGCTTTCACTTGAATAAGGAAAGCTAGTTGCACTGGTAACTGAGGGTCATATCCTTTGTGATTAAAGGATACAAGATTGGAATCCATTGGGTCAATCCCACCTATTACTGATAATAGATCCTGCTTTTGGTAGAGGTAATTTTGCGGTACATCAAGTGTCGACATAGCGGACGGCAATTGGGCCAGGTCCTCTACTATATTATAATTCTGTGCTACTTTTGCACGAGGATTAAATGTCGATTCGTGTACTACTCCCTTTGGAGACTTTATCATTAGTTCAGGAATGATGGCTGGCACAACTTCGGTCAAAGTTGTTGTCGAACCTTTAGGTTGTTCATTAGCCTTGTTATTCGACAGCTGTGGATTTCCGTAATCTTTATTCCTTGTCAAAGCATCATTTTGCTGCTTTGAGATAGACAACATAAGCACTTGGGATCGGGAAGCATTTTGATTAGCAACCAGTTTGGTTCCCGGGTTTGGAAACGGATCAGTCAATACTGCTGAGGTTTTTGAACTCTTAAAGAGTTTCTTAACTTCAGCTTTATGTGGGCAATCTCTCGTCCGATGATCCTCATCACATATATGACACCCCGCAGGGGGTTTCTTTTGCCCATAAGGGTTTGCAGAAGGTTTTTCAGGAGATGACTCATCCTGCTTCTTTTTTCTCCCTTTCTTTTTCTTCTTGCCCCCTGGTTGCTTCAGTTGTTTGCCTTCGTCAGTAGACACAACATTTACTTCCGAGGCAAGAAGTTTCTCATTTTCATTTTGACTAGAAATCTTACGGGCTTTCTTAGATGCAGCCTTTGTCGATTTCGTGCTTGTCGTACCTATCACGCCATCACCGGCATGAGAGTCTTTGTTTGATTTAGGAGGGGGAGGAATGGAAAATTCCGGTCTAGGAGCATCAGGTATTTTATCGTAGAGAGTGCTAGACTGAGTATAGATCAAGTCTAGATATTGTGCACGAGCAATAACTTTCTCTTCAGTGACGACTCCTCCCTTTGCCACATCTTCTGTGATAGAAGGTAATAATGACTTAATAAACCATTCAGCTAAAAGCTGATCAGGAACATACGTTTTTACCATTCTACGACGACGTCGCCACTCATGTATATGATCAGATATGTGAGTGGCCGTTGTTCGTTTGAAATTGGTAAGAAGTTCTGTTCCCGTTTCGTACCTTATCAGTAACTGAAAATGGGTTAAAAAGGTTGTGGCTAGGGTACTGAAGTTGTCAAATGAAGCTCTGGGCAATTCGATATACCATTTTGCTGCCGGATCACTTGACGTCCTCTGAAAGAGGTGAAGCCTAATCGAATCATCGTTTAGGGTGTTTGATGAACACCACATATGAAAGGTCATCACATGATTCAACGGATCTTCACCCAGATTTCCATTAAATTTAGGAATATCTGACGGAAGTTTATGCAGAATCGCTGGCCACCAAGGGGCATAAGCAATTGGATCATTCGTCAACCGGTTTAGATCTGGTAATTCTAGAGTTGCTACAAAGGGCAAATGTTGATTCAGGTTAGGCGAAGCATACCCAGGATAAGATGGAACCGCCTGAGCAGTGGGTCTTTGCATGCCATCATAATGTATTTGATGCTGGTAACTTTGATAAGGTTGATGGGCATAACCATTATAATATGGTTGTTGATAACCGCTTTGGAAATGCGGTTGCCCATTACTTACAAAGACTTGTTGCTCAGGTCCTTGATATGATTGCTGGAATGGCGGTTGTTGAGATTGAATCAGCCATGGTTGTTGGACCATTTGCTGTTGTCCAATACTGGATGATTGACCAAGATTAGGAGTCATAGTACTTGTTTGGGCCTGAGTCACTCTAGATAAGGAGGCACTAACCTGAGGTTGTGATTGAGTCGTTGAGACAAGAGGCTGTTGTATTGCAACCTGAGAAACTTGGGGTTGACATACAATCGGTAGCGCTTGTACTTGTGACGCAGTCACCATAGCAGGTATAGTGGGAATATTTGACACAGGGTGGACTGGTTGCATTGAATATACAACCCTTGGTTGCTGAGGCAGTATTGGTACCCAACCGCTGGATGTAATTCCAGTTTGACCTGAACTTTGTTGTAAACTCTCATATGGTTGTTCTCCGGGAGGGAACAATGAAAAGGCATACTGCCCTCCATATGGTGGCAATCCAGTACTTAAAGGGTAGATTGGCTTTTGAAGACACATTGGATCAATTTGTTGAGTTTCAACATAAGAAATGCCAGATGATAATCCGGATGAAGAAATAGGAACTAACCATGTCGTCGAAACAGTCGCTGATTGGACTCTGGCTTGTTGTTGATAACTTGCCGGGACAGATGGTATACCGGCGAACATCGTTGGAGTAGCAGCAGGAGGCTCTATCATTGCTGCATTAGATGACACAGTCCTGGATGTCGACGGTTGTTCAGACATATCTAGTCTATCCAAAAGATTTCCTAGCGATTCTACAAGAACTTTCGATGAAGGGAGACTAACTTCTAAGACCAGCGAGGGAACAGTGTCATTATTCCGATTAAAATAAATTTTAGACGCTTTGACACAACTTGTTTTTTCAATTTTTAAGAGTCGAGAAAAAACAAAAGATGACTCTATTCGCCTTCGATTTTTAATGAGCCTGAAGTGACAAGTGCTCAGATGGACCTTTTCCGTTAAGGAGTCTGAAAAGGAACGAAAGGGACTGCTCTGGAAATCTAGGTAGAGGGATTACCAAACCAATCGCAAAACTGCAGAATACTTTTTACGGTACGGCAGTCAATCTTCCCGAATGTTGTGTTCAGTGCATTGCGATCTATAGGGCGGCAGACACGGCTTCCTATGGATAAAGGATTAAGTCTATTGCGGTCTCCCAAAATATACTTGACGGTACGTGGGAGCTACCTGGCACGACTTCAGGCTTTGTCTGTAAGTTTATGAAATAGACAACAAGGAAGATAAACAAACAAACTAATTCATCCCCAGTGGAGTCGCCATTTTATTACAGGGAAAAGTGTCTACTTAGAACTGCTTATCCCACTAAGGTGTGATAGCTACCTTAGAAACAAACAAAGTAAAGCTACTTTCGTTTTTCCTTTATGAAGTATAGATAGAGAAGAACAAAGAAGACCAACCTTTGTCTTGCACTAATCTCCTGGTTCGATTCCTCTCTTTCTTGATAGTCCTTCGCTACTTTTTCCCTTGCACGCCAGCTTCACAAAGTACCTGTAAGATCACAGTAGCATAGCACTATACAAGAACATGGATCTATAATCATAAACAATCTAGGATCAGATGTAAATTGACCATACAAATGCAGCAAACATAAATTACACAAGAGTATGGAGGAAAACTTGAATAGCTTTTATTGATAAACAAGAAAGAACCAAGGGGAGTTACAACCAGTTGTTCTGACCCAGCATCATCCTCTCAGCAAGGAAGCCCCTCTTCACCTCATACAAAGCTTAGATCACCCAACAATCTGATGTTCTGTCTCAAGAAACCAACAGCAATTCCTTACAATATGCAAAATTCCAGCCTCTAGATCTTTGGGATGAGGGATCCATATATAGATATCTGTAAGGGAGATGAGTCAGCTTGTGATTTGATTAGTGTCTTCCCTCTGATAGTTCTTGCTTCCACTTGGAGATTGATGATCTCTTACTCATCCTTGGTCGAATTCAGAGAGGCAAGTGTCACAGGAGAAGTTTCTGGAAGCTTCCATTACCTCTCCACCTCGTGGAATGACACTGCCATTTGTCATTTCTCGCCCATCGCACCCCATAGAAGGGATTTTTGAAATGAAACGCACCCACACAGTGTATTTAGGTGAGATGCAACGCACTTTGCCTATGGAGCAGCTGAAATGATCCTGTTTTGACCAATTCTGAGTACTTTTTCATGGAGAACTTCTGGGAGAAGTTGTAATCAGTTGACCTTGTTCCTTTAGGGGTTATAACAACACTTTTAGGGACTTAGGAGCCCTTGGTTTATGGACATTTCATGCTTGGGGTTGTAGTGCCCAAAAATGTCTATAACACCTCCTGCACAACTTGAGATCTGACCTGAAACCAAAAGGTGTTGCAACCTTCAAACCAAGTAAATCATCAAGATCTTAGGGCCTTTTGATTGGATTCAAATATTTAAGGATTTATTTCATAATCTACTAAAACTAAATTAAATCAAACTGAAATCCTACCTACTTACTCTAATCAGCTTTCTCACTGCTGGTTAGGTAAAATGAAACAACCAATGCAACCACTCAAGCATTATATACATTAGTGACCTTTGTTGCTTGTGCTTGTTGGTGTTTAAAATTGAGATCTTGCAATCAAATATAGCTTTGTTAACCTTTGAGAAGATAAGGAAATTCCAAATCTCCTTTGCTGAATCTAGAAACTGTACAAAAGGATCTTGTAAAATATATACACTATTCTTGAGCTGATTCAAACAACTATATAAATGTTCTGGATAGCCTACCTGCCATGAAACTGAAGTATCACTTTTATCTTTATCACCCTACATGCTTTCAACTGCTCGTTGTGATGATATTTCTACTGATTGTAATGTCTGTCTTGTAAAACCATTATCATCTTGATTTTGACTCTCATAGTATGTTAATGGAGAAAGATTATGATTGCTTTCATCATCCAAACTGTCAGCTATTGGATCATAAAGAACTTAGAAGGATTGTTGCAACTTATTACATATAGGTTCAAATGGAAATTCTTAGATTTCTACAAGTTTCTCCCCCTTTTCTTTAAAAGTTTTACACCACCGTTCCTTTAAAAATTTAAATGATTCAAAACAAAGAGGTAAAGAAGTTTCACTTATTTCCAAATTTTCTGCATTTTCTTCCTCAGTTTCATAGCTGAAATGAACAAACTGATCACTATTCTCAAGTTGGTGAAACGGGATGTCCTTATTCCCCAAACTATCCTTTGATTGCTCTGTAAAGTTAGTTTGGATTTCAAGAACATAATTATCATCATACTGATCATATTTGGGAAAATCATCAAAAGAAGAAATGTCATCAAACACACACATTAGATCAGGATCTTTCTCCTCCACATATTGCTTTATAAATCTATCTTCTGATCTATGGTAGTTGGAATTAGCAAAAATTTGTTCATGATTCTTAATCTCTTCTTGCACTGATGGCTGCAATATATTGACCAAAGGATAATGGTAATCCTACCATATAAGATCTTCTGGATGATTGGTATTAGGAAAAAAAACCTCATTCGAAACTGCTGCTTGATTTAAGTGATTGGTCAATCGTTTCTCCTCTTTATTCTCCACTGTATCCAAGTGCTTTGAATACTCTTCATCTTCATCACATATAACAACCTTATCACATACAACAGGAAATTCCTCATCATTTTCTTTGTCATATAGAAGCTTGCAAGGGAGTGGCAAACTCTCATTGATTTTGGGTGAAAGATCATGATCTATCAAAGTATGCTGTCTCATTTCATTTGCATGCAAGGAAAGAAAATTTGTGGCATGGTTTTCATCAAATAATTTTGATTGTTCTTTAATCTCTGAAGAAACCACCATTTGTTGAAGATGGTATTGTGGTTCAATATTCTTAAGCTCTATTTCCTCTACCTCCAGATCTCTAGACTGTTGTTGGTTTTCATTGCTATTTTCTATTTGAGCAATTTCAGGGAACTGCATTTCTTCTTTATTCTGATCAGTTTGTAGTGTTGCAAGAATTTTTTCCTGTGGGGAAACTTCATGGGTTTCTGAACAACATACATCATCTTTTTCTTTCTGAGGGGAAGATAATTCAAGCAAGGCTTCCACTTTTTGAAAAGGCTTTTCTTCTAAAACCTCTAATATTTCATGATCCATGAACTGATCATCATCATCATCATAGTAATTTTCAAGATATTGAATAAAACTTTCAAAATTGTCACAGCAGTCTTGAATTAACAATAGAGATGAATACCTTTCCTTGTATTTGTCATGAAATGTAGCATGAAACTGCTTTAAAGAACATATGCTAGAGGCTGGTAATTTTTCATACCAAGATCTAGCTTTTTATTCTAAAGTTATCATAAATATTTTCATAAGAAAATCTTCATGGAATTTGACTTTAAACTTTCAAATGTGCATATGAAATTTAATAAATGTAAAGTAGCATCATCTCCTATTTCATCTTTAAACAATGGAAGATTGTTGGTACCATTCCATTACCATCTTTTTCTTCTAGAAACACCATCATTTGTCTACCGTTTTCCTCCATAGACCCTTTATATCCCTCGGAATTGATTAATTAATAGCATTATAGTTGTTAGTTTGCATCAAAGTTAATTTATGAATTTTTATGTTAGAAATTAGGAATTTTCAATAAAAATATTACAGGAAATCATAACATCCTGTAAATGGTTTATCATCTGACACGTGGCATGACAGGCAAGCCAAAGCAATGGATAGGAACGAGACCTGGAATGTACATGCATGGTGAAAAATCGATTCTACAGCAAATCAAAAGCTCCTGGTTATGCGGTCCATGCTGGTCAAACCCCAGCCTTTTGGTTACAAAGGCAGTAAAAGCCATGGTTTCCCAAACCGGTTTCGTTTTGTTTTTTTGGAAATCGGTTTAGATTAGAAATGACCAAAAATCACTCCATTGTAAAAGCAGAAACATCTGCTTAATGAATGTACATTCGATTCAGATAGGGACAGGCAGATAAAGACTGCGTATTATTTTTTTTTCGAGAACAGTTACGATTATTATCTCTGTGCATCGTTTGAGAACAGAACTCTTGTATGTGATTGCAATCTTCAGCACTTAAATATAGTCACGGTTTTACTCCAGCAGTGTTTATGCGTTAATACTCTCGTTGCTTGAGTTTACTTTAGTGTACCATTGAAACGTGGACGGGCCCTACATGGATTGGTATACTGTTAATTTCATTCCTTAGCAGTTTTTGAATTTGAATAGAACACATAGTGTTTAGTGTTATTTCCATGTTTATGACTTTGTCGATTTGATTAGAAATTCTCACAAATGGTATTTATGGTGATAGCTTGAAGATTTTATCGTTAGATCATTGAACCATATCTTGTAAGAGATTTGATCCATCATTATATTTTAAAACATCTCCATAGACTTCGTTTTCATGCATTTAAAATTTAGTGTGCTTTTGATTTTTCATGAATGCTTAAGTGTTAACTAGACAGGGCTTTCATGCATAGCATCCTCGTAAGAGGATTAAAATCTCAGTCTAGTAATACGTTGTATCCTTAGGACAGTTAGATAAGTTAGGTGATCTGAGTGTTAAGGTGAGAAGAAACATATCTTAACCTTCTATAAAGAAGTACTGTAGCCTATCACAATAAACATTTAGTTAGGAATCCTTTATGTCTATAGACTTTAGACACATGCCTCGAAGTTTACTTACCCTGGTTGATAATAAATCTAGTCTAATCTAGCACCCTAGATTGACCACTACATTTTGGCGTCATTGCCGGGGAGGCGTAGTTAGAGGATTTCAAAAAAAAATCAAAATAAAAAAAAAAAAAAAATAATAATAATAAATAAATAATAAAAAATAAATAAAAATAAAATAAAATAAAATAAAAATAAATAAATAAACAAAAAAAAACAAGCAAAAACATGGATTTAATTTTAATTCATCATTTTAGAAGTCATGTTTACTTATGCCTAGATCTAGAGATAATAAAGGCAGATTCATAAAAAACCCCCATCCAAAAACTAACCTACCATCAGGAGCAGACCCTTTAGGAAACGTTGAACACATAACATCAGCTGAGGAAGTCACCATACAAAAATTAGAGGATAAACAGAAATCAGGGCAAAGACTCAGACTCATTGAGAGGCAAATTCTATTAGCACACAAATCAGAGAAGAAACATTTCCCTGAATCCTCTATAAAAGGAGAAAGTAGCACAGTAACTCAACAATCTTTCCTTGAACTTCTCTTTGAAACAAGTGACACTGAACAAGAAATTAAATCAACAGAGGAACCTATCAAAATGGCTAAAGAAGGACATGGATCAGAAAGAGGACCACCAAATCAAGGTTAAGAGGAAGAGTCAACCTTTAAATTTCCTATCCAAGAACCAGAAGAGGGTGACAAAATAAAAATGAAAAACATACCTCCATCTGTGCTACCAAACTTTTATGGCATGGCTTCAGAAGACCCAGATTCATTCTTGTTTGAGTTTGACATTGTATGTTGAACATATGGTTACACAGATGATGCCCATAGATTTAGACTCTTCCCAGCAACATTAAAAGCATCAGCATTAAGATGGTTCATGGGGCTTGGTGAACATGCGATAACTGATTGGGATGGCATGAGAAGAATATTCTTAAAGAAATACCAACCTTATTGTAGATCGAAAGATTCCAAAGATGATATCTTTAGGATGAACCAACAAGAGGATGAAAATTTAGAGGAGTACTTAGAGCGGTTTGTTTACAATTTACAAAAATCAAAACACAAAACCATGCCTCTTGATCTGATTCGAACAATATTTTTGAAGGGCATTCGAGAGGAATACTTAGATGATCTTAATTTGATGGGCAAAGGTGATATTTCCACTTTACCTTTTGAAGAAATTGTTGAGTTATGTGAAAAGTATTCTAGGAGCAAAGCCAAAATTGGAAAAAGAACCATATCATCCAAAGCCACAAAATCTGCTTCAGCAATTGTCACAAGAGCTGAAATAGGAACCCTGTTAGAGGAATTCAAAATAGATCTATTGAGTACCTTAGGAACTCAAATTGAAACTCTCAAAGCTAAGAAAATACAAGAAGAGGAAGATCAAATGATGGCTACTTTTTGTCCAAAATGCCGGAAGAAACATGCCTTAAAAGACTGCCCATTAGAAAACATTCAAGTTTGTGCCTTTTGTACTAAAAATCATGATATATTTCATTGCTCTAAATTCAAGGTTTTGCAGAATTGTATTGTGGCAGCTAACACAGATATGGAAAATGTCTATTACATGGGTGCAAAGAGACCATGGCAGCCAAAACCAGCACCTCAAGGTATGTTCCCAAACCAGAATTTGCAATTTCCTGTACATGATCAGATGTATGCTCAGAATTCGTGGAATGTACCCATGCCATGGCAGCACCAAAATTACCCACAACAACAATGGAGACCATCTCAGCAATACTCTCAACAATATCAATCATATCCTCAACCATACCAACCATATTCGCAGCCATATCAACAATATCATCAGCCATATTTGCCATATCCTCAACCATATCAGCAATATCCTCAGCAGCAAGTTGTTTACCCACATCAACCTCAACCCACTCAATAAGCATTACCTGCTCCTCCACCAATAAATCCACCACAATTACAACTTCCATCTAACCCACAACCTCCTAGACCTACTCAAATCCCTGCTCAACCTGTACCAAATCCAAATAACAGAGCAGAGAGACCAGCTTACAATGTAGATGAGGGACCCTCATATCCCACATTACCCTTGCAAAATATCAATTTGAGGTCTGGTAAGATACTTCACAAAGAATCTCCAACAGTTGATAAACAAGAAGAAAACGAAGAAAATGAAAATGAAACTCCAATTCAAAGGAAACAAAATGATGACATCAAAAATAAACAAATGCAACCGTTGCATCCACCACCTTTTCCAGACCGATTGGTCCAAACAAAACTTCCCATGTCTATACCACAGTTTGATGTTTTATATGAGCTAAAGAATGTCTATATAAAAATTCCACTATTACAAGCCATAAAAGACATTCCCATATATACTAAAGCCATCAAAGAACTGTGCCTTAAAAAGCCTACTAGGAAAAGAGTTGATCCACAAACCATTCATGTTATCGAACATTTAGCTGGCCTTATGACAAACACCATCTCAATGGAAAAGTATGTTGATCCTGGTATTCCCAAAGTCACTACAATCATTAACAACATACATATTCCAAACACCTTAATTGACCTTGGGGCCGCAATAAATGTGATGACTCTTGAAACCATGAAAACACTCCAGCTCACAAACTTGCAGCACACAACAATTGTTCTAGAACTCGCTGATAGTTCTAAAGTGATTCCTGAAGGGATTTTGGAGGACATAATTGTTTCACTGGACTCTTAGGAGTATCCAGTGGACTTTTTAGTTCTTCAGCCAAAATCCAATTTCGGAGGACACCCTATCATCCTTGGTAGACCATGGTTAGCAACTGCTAATGCATTCATAGGAAGTCGATCAGGTAATATGATCATTTCACGAGGAACTGAAAGAAAACAACTCACTCTTTACCCATCAGCACAATCACTAGCAGTAGCACACAATTTATGGCTTGACGATAAATACAATGACAAAGAAGGAGTTCAATATGTTTTCAGCATCAACCAAATCTATGATTTTCAAGAACATAATAATGATGATTTGGTAGAGTTGTTCCTTTCTCAACCTGATGTTTTCGAAGATTTGAGGAATGACCAATATCATGTTGCAGATGAACTTTTGGCACAAAATTTTCAGGAAACATGCACCATTCAATCTTTGCAAACAACATTTCAGAACATTTTTCCCATTCAAACTATCACAAACACACAGAGCAAGACCATAGAGATTAGTCCAGGAAAAACTTTGAATATTGGCACTCACCTAGACTCATCTCAAGAGGAAAAATTGATTCAATTATTGAGAAAATACCAGAAAGAATTTTCTTGGGACTACACCGATATGCATGGAATTCACCCTGAAACATGCACTCACCATATTTATACAGATAGTAATATCAAACCAGTGAGGCAACCGCAGAGACGAATGAATCCCATGCTTCAGGATATTGTTAGAGATGAATTACAAAAGCTATTGGAAGTCAACTTTATTTATCCTATCTCTGACAGTCAGTGGGTATCCCCATTGGTAGTAGTGCCCAAGAAAAATGGTAAGTGGCGGATTTGTGTTGATTACCGACAATTGAACAAAGCAACGCTCAAAGATTATTTCCCACTACCATTTATTGACCAAATGCTAGATACATTAGCTGGGAAATCATCATTCTCTTTTCTTGATGGTTTCAGTGGCTACAACCAGATCAGGATAGCCTTAGAGGACCAGGACAAAACCACTTTTACTTGTCCCTGGGGCACTTATGCTTATAATGTTTTACCATTTGGACTTTGCAATGCTCCAGCTACATTTCAGAGAGTTGTATTAGCTATTTTTGTTGATTTAGTTCATGATTGTGTTGAAGTTTACATGGATGATTTTTCAGTGTATGGTAATTCATTTGAGCGTGCATTAGAGAATCTTGAAAAAGTTTTGAAGAGATGTATTGAAGCTAATTTGTCCCTGAGCAATGAAAAGTGTTTTATGATGTTAAATTAGGGGATAGTATTAGGCCACTATATTTCTTTTCAAGGCATTAAATTTGATCCATCAAAAATCCAGATCATTGTCAATTTGCCAATTCTGAAGACTCAAAAAGAGGTAAGAAGTTTCCTTGGGTATGCAAGCTATTACAAAAGGTTTATTGAACATTTTAGTAAAATAGCTTCACCTCTGTTTAAACTTCTAGCAAAAGATACACCTTTCAACTAGAATGAGAATTGTTAGCAAGCATTTGAAACACTCAAAGAAAAGTTATCAACCACACTAGTCTTAAAAGGACCTAACTGGAACCTACCATTTCACATCTTTACAGATGCATCTGATACTGCAGTAGGTGCCTCATTAGGCCAAAAAGAGGAGTCTTGTCATTATGCCATCTATTTCATTAGCAAAAATCTAACACCTGCAGAATTAAACTACACAGTCACAGAAAAAGAAATGCTTGCCATCATACATGCTGTGAATAAATTCCGACATTATATAACTGGTTATGAGGTTTTTGTACATACTGACCATTCTGCCATTAAGCATTTAATGAATAAACCAGTAACTAGTGGCAGAGTTACCAGATGGTTGTTATTGTTACAGGAATTTAACATCACAGTGTTAGATAGACCAGGTAAGGAGAATCATGTGGCAGATTTTCTTTCTAAACTGCAAAATCAAGGTGAGGTTGTTCCGGTTGAAGATTCTTTTCCAGATGACAAATTTATTTGCAATTTCAATAGTGAATCCTTGGTATGCTGACTTGGCCAATTATTTGTCCACAGGAAGAACACCTGCATACTTTACTCCAAAGGAAAAGAAGAGGCTAGTCAAACAAAGTGCTCGATACTCATGGGTTAATGGCGATTTATTTTACACTGGTTATGATATGATTATTAGACGATGTGTAAGAAATGATGAAATAATTGATATTTTAAAATCTTGCCATGATGAACCGTGTGGTGGGAATTTTGCAGCTAAACGAACAGCATTCAAGATTCTTAGTCTTGGATACTACTGGCCATCTATTTTTAAGGATTCCAAGAAGTACGTGAAGAGTTGTGATAGATGTCAAAGAATGGGTAGGCCAACAACTACAGATGAGATGCCACTTCAGCCTCAAGTACACCTAAAGCCATTTGAAAAATGGGCTCTAGATTTCATAGGACCCATTAATCCAACTTCCAATGGTAAGAAGTACATCCTAGTATGTACTGATTACGTAAAAAAATGGGCTGAAGCCAAAGCACTAGTCCGGGCAACTGAACAAACAGTGGTAAACTTCCTTTTTGAAGAAATTTTTGTAAGGTATGGAGTACCAAGGGAGATAGTGACTGATCAAGGTACTCAATTTACTTCAAAGTTAGTTAAGGACATCACAGAAAAATATCAAATTAAGCACAGAAGAAGTACACCTTACCATCCACAAGCCAATGGCCAGGTGGAATCCACAAATAAAACATTGGAAGGAATTATCACTAAGACCATAGCAATGAACAGAAAGAATTGGGAGGAGAAGCTCAAAGATGCACTCTAGGCTTATAGAATCACGTGGAAGAATACTACAGGATTTACACCATATCAGTTGGTGTATGGCAAAGAGGTAATGCTTCCTATTGAGTTTCAAATACATACTTTAAGATGGCTGCAGATTTGGGAATTGATCTTAATGAAGCACAACAAGAAAGAATTCAGCAGTTGAACCAGATGGATGAAATGAGGCAGCAAGCAGAGGAGACAACACTCCTCATGCAGAAACAAAGGAAGCAGTGGCATGATGCACATATCAAAAAGAAACAATTCAAAGAAGGAGACTGAGCTTTACTCTTTGACTCTAAATTCAGAGATCATAAAGCCAAATTTACCACACATTGGATGGGCCCATACGAAATAGTTCAAGTTTATGACAATGGATCAGTCAAGCTTATTACCATTGATGGAGAAGGCCACCCCTTTATTGTCAATGGCCATCACTTGAAACTTTACCATAAGCCCATCAACAAGCAAGATTTTCTTCAAACTGTATCTCAGCAAATGGAGGTTGAGATATTACAGCCTTCAGCTGTAGTATCTCTACCTTAGTTCATTTCATTTCAATTTAGAAATTAACAAAAAAATAATAATAATAATAATAATAAAATTAATAAATAAATAATAAATAATAAAAATAAATAAATAAATAAATAAAAATAAAAATAAATAAAAATAAACAAATAAATAAATAATAATGGTTTAGATGTGAAAACCAGACTCTGGCACACTCTAACCCAGAATTCTTACTTGAAAACCAATTCTTTGGCTGGTAAGAATTCCTTTTCTTTTTGTTTCATGTTTGATTCATCGATTGAATAATGACTTGAGGACAAGTCAAAGCTTTAGTGGGGGAGAAGCATCAGCATTTTTGTTTTTCTTATCTCATCTCCTCATTGTAAATTCTCAAAGAGTTTGTTTCAGCACTTCAGTATTTCAATAAAGAAGTTGTTTTTGTCTTTGTTCTAATCAGAGGGACCTGTTTAAGCACTATGCAGTGGGACCTGTTTAGAAGACCATGTTACCAGCACCAACATTAGAGGGACCTGTTCAACAAACATAAAAGGGACCTGTTAGAGACTGCTATCTCAAGTTACTTCAGCAAAGCTTCAACAAAGTTTCAACAGAGATTCAAAGGTTGCTTGTCACCGAGGCTCCATCAAACACCAAAGATCAAGGAAGCTGCACACATATAGTTCTTTTCCAGATTTCAAAGAAGCTGCACAAACATTCTCCAGATCTCAAAGGGACCTGTTGTATCAAATTCATCTCAAAGGGACCTGTTATGGACAACAAAGATTAGTCATATCTGCACAAGAAAGACCAGTCCTACCTATGCATGCCAACTCAACTCTTGATCAACCAATAAAGTGTAAAATATTATTGTAATTTTTATTTTTAACATTTAAATTCTTAGATTATTTTAGTGTTAAATGTGATGACTATGATTGCTTATGATCAATTTCAAAAACACCCACATATTCATCACCCTTGTCATATTCCTAATTCCTATCATTTCCCAACACTCTAGCCTATCCCCATACTCCTCCTACGATTTTTAAATCCTCTATTATACCACCCTCCCAGCCTTGTTATTAACTCCTTATCGGCCATCAAACTTTACTATCGGTCCAACATCTCCCTATTCGGCCAAGTACCAATGAGCAAGGGACAGGTGGTGAACTATTGGAAAGCCAAATGTTACACGGTTTCATTCATTGTTTTTGAATTGGCTAAGTTATAACATGATTGTTCGACCAAGCCGACTCATGCAAACAACTATCCGTTATTATACTCCAGTACTCCATACATGCTTACGGCGTTCTCATGATGGTACTCATACAACCCAGTACAACTACTCCTCTGTCATTGAAATATGAATACGCTCTGTTATTATTATAGTGAATTGGGTCAAGTTGGTTATTAAAATTCCATTTCATTCTCAGTTGTAAAAAGGGCATTCCATACTAGCAATTCAAGTGTTGTGATTTCAAAAACAAAGGCCGAGAACAGCAAGTGCTACGAAAGGAAAGCACAGTAATTGGGCTCACAAGTTTCCACCTCCGCCATAATTCAAGGACAGTCATCCGATCACTGCTTAAGCCATTGAAGGAGCTGATCTCGAAGAACAGAGGGCACCACCAGGTCAGTTGTGTGGAGCGAAAAGCAAGGGTAACAAACCAAAATACCCTTGTTAAATTAGTAAGCATAAACGAAGAGGGTTAGAGCAGGAGTTTCTCTGTCAAAATGACCAATAGAGTAGAGCCAAACACATTTGATAGTTCTCAGTACCACGATGACTGCATTGCAATTTTAAGAGAAAAACAATGGCTACCCTTCTTGGAGAAGTTTAATGGGAGCAATGAGGAAGTAACTAAACAGTTTGCCTTTACATTTAATGGGGAGAAAGCATTGATAGGCAATTTCTCATTTAGGATCTCAGAAGACACCATAGCACAATCCTTGGGGATCAGCCCAGAAGGAGAAAAATACTTCAAAACAAAACAATTCAAAGAAAAATCATGGACCCAATTCATGTCCAGGTCGAGGGTTTCATCTGTTAACTAGAAGAAGGGTGTCCCTAGGAGCTGGCTGATGCATCCATGGGACGAAATGGTGTATATCATTCAAAAATTTGTTACGTGTGAGGGTCGTTACAGCATAGTCTATTTATACCACATCAAATTCCTGTTACATTTAAAAGGGCAGTGCACCATTAGTTTACCATATTTCCTCTTACAGATCTTGACCAAGATGTCAAAAACTATCCAAAAGCAAAAGGGTAATGAAGATAAAAGTTTATGTCATTTTGGGTTAATTAAAATTCTAATTGAATTTGAATTACAGAGAAGGGGAAAAACATGGAAGGAATTTCTGGCTGCCAATCAAATCAAAGATGGAGAGGATGAGCAAGAACAGCAAGAGCACTCAGGATTTATGCTTGACATTGATGAAGAGATCCCTGTGCGCAAATCAAGCAATGTCCCTCCACCCAGTAGTAGTGTGAGGACGAGAAAGATGAGACAAGAGGCTGCCCAGAAAATGGAGCAAGATAAAATTTTCACTACATATACAAGAAGATCCAGGAGAGCACAAAAGACCCAGCCACAAGAAGATCAACCAGAATCAAATGCACATGCACCGATGGACATCGAGAGCAGTGCTCACTCACAGCCTGGACCAGAAGCCGAAATGGAGGTTGAGAGCAACAATAGGCAAGGAAAAGAGTCACCACCTGCAATCAAGAAAAAAAGGAGGCTGGAAAAGCAAATTGAAAAGTTAAAAGAAGAACTGATGGAGGCCAACATGCTGGAGAAAGTCATTAAGAAGGAGAACGAAATGTTGAGAACTCAGAGTAAGGAGACTCAACAGAAAAATGAGAAGCTGAGGGAGCAAATCAAAGAACTCGAGGTTGAACAAACTGACATTGGCAAGTGGGCAACCAAATGGTATACCCAAAAGAAAGCCCTCAAGGAGAAATACAAGAGTTTGAAACATGAGCTCCACATTCAGAAAGATGCCCAAGCTAAGAAGAACATAGATGCATTGTTAAAAGCAACAGAGGTACAGGCAGGAATAGAGTATAGAGGCAGCACATCAGGATTAGCATGAGGACATGCTAAGTCATTGAGCTTGGGGTAGATGTTGGTACCATTCCATTACCATCTTTTCTTCTAGAAACACCATCATTTTTCTACCTTTTTCCTCCATAGACCCTTTATATCCCTCGAAATTGATTAATTAATAGCATTATAGTTGTTAGTTTGCATTAAAGTTAATTTATGAATTTTTATGTTAGAAATTAAGAATTTTCAATAAAAAGATTACAGGAAGTCATAACATCCTGTAAATGGTTTATCATCTGACACGTGGCATGATAGGCAAGCCAAAGCAATGGATAGGAACGAGACCTAGAATGTACATGCATGGTGAAAAATCGATTCTACAGCAAATCAAAAGCTCCTGGTTATGTGGTCCACGCTGGTCAAACCCCAGCCTTTTGGTTACAAAGGCAGTAAAAGCCATGGTTTCCCAAACTGGTTTCGTTTTGTTTTTTTGGAAATCAGTTTAGATTAGAAATGACCAAAAATCATTCCATTGTAAAAGCAGAAACATTTGCTTAATGAATGTACATTCGATTCAGATAGGGACAGGCAGATAAAGACTGGGTATTATTTTTTTTCGAGAACAATTACGATTATTATCTCTGTGCATCGTTTGAGAACAGAACTCTTGTATGTGATTGCAATCTTCAGCACTTAAATATAGTCACGGTTTTACTCCAGCAGTGTTTATGCGTTAATACTCTCGTTGCTTGAGTTTACTTCAGTGTACCACTGAAACGTGGACGGGCCCTGCATGGATTGGTATACTGTTAATTTCATTTCCTTAGCAGTTTTTGAATTTGAATAGAATGCATAGTGTTTAGTGTTATTTCCATGTTTATGACTTTTTCGATTTGATTAGAAATTCTCACAAATGTTATTTATGGTGATAGCTTGAAGATTTTATCGTTAGATCATTGAACCATATCTTGTAAGAGATTTGATCCATCATTATATTTTAAAGCATCTCCATAGACTCCGTTTTCATGCATTTAAACTTTAGTGTGCTTTTGATTTTTCATGAATGCTTAAGTGTTAACTAGACAGGGCTTTCGTGCATAGCATCCTTGTAAGAGGATTAAAATCTCAGTTTAGTAATACGATGTATCCTTAGGACAGTTAGATAAGTTAGGTGATTTGAGTGTTAAGGTGAGAGGAAACATATCTTAACCTTCTGTAAAGAAGTACTGTAGCACATTTAGTTAGGAATCCTTTATGTCTATAGACTTTAGACACATACCTCGAAGTTTACTTACCCTGGTTGATAATAAATCTAGTCTAATCTAGCACCCTAGATTGGCCACTACAAAGATTTTTTGACCAATCAAATTTGGGCAAAGGGTTTGGAAAACGTGGAATCTTTGACCTATCAAAGGAGCATACCTGCGTTGATTTGTTAAATTCATCTTGAAGACACTTAATGTTAAAATTAGGTCACCATAGGTTCTCAACAACTCTAATTTCTTTTAGTAGTGGAGTCTTGAGTATTTGAGGCTTCTTGATTGGAAAGTAATCATCATAAGATTCAAAAGGATGATATATATTTACAATTTTCAAAGGAAAATACTCAAAAATTAATCTAAATTTTTTTCTAAAATACAATATACATTGGAAAACTCTATCAATTTAGAAAGAACATAAGGTCTTGGATAACAATCTAAGTTAAAAGCCTGATATTTTTGTATTGTTCTTTCAGGTTCGTCCCTCCATTGGAGTCTTAGTTGTGAAATTGATGTGGAGTCACCAGGTGGATGATTTTTAACCTTTGTGTGTCTAATCCCTGTCCACCATCACAGATTAGATCTAAACCTGTAAAATAGTTCTGAAGAAAAGTTTTAGTTCTCCAGGAAACCAAATTTTGAGTATTTTATGATTATTTTGATTTTTTTATGACTTTTCAAAACAACTTCTATGATTTCTTTAAGAGGCCTTAGATATGAGATTTAAACTTTCTTAAAGACTTATCTGACAAGAGGAACTTATCAAGTATTTGAAACTAGATATTCAGTCCATAAGCTAGACTGGAGATAGACTGAAGCAGCATTCATTTACTTCTGCAATTGCACAGCAAAAGCATTTCAAAGGCTACCTAGCTAACTCCAGGCTCTGTCTGTAGCTTATGAAATAAACAATAGTAACAAACAATTATTCAGGTTCCTAGGGTAGTCGCCATTGATGTTATCACTCAGGTTTTCCCAAAAGTCGTAAGAAGGGGAAAGGAGGCCGAGGTAACCACAGACCAATATTTTAGATACAGAATCTAGCCAATCTATATCCAAAGAGGGCTCTCTCTTTATGATTTAGCTTTGTTTTTAAAGGTATTAGGCTAGTTATGAAGTTCAAGGGTTTTGTTTGAGTTTGGGTGGTGAGATTCAATAGAGCAGAGAGGTAAAAACTGAGCAGTTCAGTCCATTGGGCTAATGGATTCAAAGAAGATGGCTTTCTGGATTTGGTTTCTTAACAGAGGATGGTTTCACAGAGCAAGGTGGTCAAACAGGGAACAAATTAAAGACTTGAAATAGATGGAATGGGCTCAAATGGGGTGAAGGGCAGTTAAGAATCCTTCAACCTATTGAAAGAGGGAAAATGGATGATTACTGGTAAGGAGCAGTTAAGTATTCTTTAACAAATAATCAACATGAAAGAATTAGGAAACAGGAGCAATTAAGATTTCACTGTTTATCCTAATTCTGAAGAAAACACAAAGAACAATAATGACTTAAAACAGAGTGCAATCAAGCATATTCTAAAATTAAATCTTTCCTTTATTGTTCAGATTGTGAAACACAGATGATATAATAAACTAAGAAAACTTTAAAACACAAGATATAGAGGACTTATTGATCCAGTGGTTGATTCAAGAAGTCTGTGACAAGTCCTCTGCTTCAAATCTTCATCCAGTCAGCCATACAATAGTTGATTCCAACAACTCTTTATTCCAAATAATCAATATTACAGCAAAGTTTAGGAATCCACCCTCAATACTCTAATGGAGGAGGTATTTATGCAACAAATTATACAACAAACATCTCATAACAGTTGTGAGATAATATCTAGGATAACTAAAAATAGTTTACAAGAAATAGAAACAGCTAGCCTTGAAAATAGGGAACTGATGTTGTGTTGGTCCTTTTTTTGTTGAATGTGTTGGAGGTAGGCCCTAGGATTTGGCTGGCAGTTGCTTTCTTCAGTAACTTTGTGTTGGTTGCCTATCTTAACTGATACTCTTTAACCCTAATCTGATACTCTTTGACCTGTTTTCTTTGTTCATCTCTGTCCAGTATTTAGCCCAAAATCTCCCTTTTTCCAAGGGTAACAGCACAACTATGGATAAACACCTGTTGTTGGGACATTGGAGGTTGTTCTGTGCCTTCTAATTCATAACATTTAGATCTTTCTGTGGAGATTTCTGAGAAGTTTCGGCAATCGGCGCACCAATTCATGGCTTCTATGATAGCTAAAAAGGTAGAGAAATTGTATAATGGCGGGTTTGAATGACCGGCTGCGAACTCGTTTCGTAGTTCTTATGGTTGGGGGCCTGCCTGAAACTAGAACATTTGGTTTCGATCTTTATTTTGCAGCAGAGCACGGGGTGCAATGCATTACAATGAAAAAATGGTGTTTTTATTGTTTATTTGACAACACTGAGGTTTTGGCGGGATTTTTTTGATTTGATGGGCGGATGATATAAGCAGTATGGATGAAGTCAGTAGGCGGATGACGTGGTGGATGATGTCAGCGGCTGACATGGCGGATTACGTGAGCAGATGATGTCAGCAGTACCGGACCTGACATCAGCAGATGACATCAGTAGTAGGTGGTAAGCGGTTTTGCCCGCACCGCTTTTAGGGCTGAGTGGTATTGAGTGAAGGGCGAGCGAGCACAATGGATGGGTGACACATGTCTTTGGTATGGCAAAAAACCGTCGGACCCCCGTGAGTTAACGCGCTACGGTTAGGGGGGTAGCTATATTAATGTGGACCATCGGATGAGCGAGTGGGGATCTGACGACGGACGGGCTTTGGAGATGGCGGGAGGTTAACTTGCGGGCCCGACCATAATAAACGATTAATAAATCATATCGGGTGCAGTTAAATTGGTTTACGGGATTTGTTATTAATTAACCCAGGTGGTTAGTTAATTCCTTTGTGCGCGGCGGGGAAGGTTTTTAATGAATTTCAAACAAATTCATTAATCTTTTTTTCTTTTTTTTTAAATAGCACTTTACTGTTTTATGGTTATAATTAACCGGGGCGGGGATATGTAAACGGGGTTTTGTAATATACCAATACGGGAAGAGGTAAATGTTTGGGATTTATATAATAATTGTTAATAGTTAATATGAAACAAAGTGATGATAAGCGCTAAGCAAATGTTTACGATTTGCATTAAAACTTAGGCTAAAGTGGGAAAAAGGGGTTTGTAGGTGACCTTATGTATTTTCCCAAGTAAAGTAGGGATTTACTTAAGGAAATGAGTTTATGAAATGAAATGAATGGTTTTTTAGTGATATTAAGAACAGATTCTTAATATTTTAGGGGGGAAATTAGTAAATGATTAGGGAAAAGTATGAAGGGGAGTTAGTTATTTAACCTTGCCTCGCTTGAGCTGCATCAATTATAATGTCTGCCTTGTACTTGTGATAGAGATAAGATTAACACATTTAGAGACATAATCTATCACGAGTGTCATTCTGCAACACCAATCTACCTATCCTGCCTACTTTAGCCTAGCATTTTTTCCTTTCTTTACTTGGCTGCACTTAGACTAGCGAACCCTTATCAATATTCTTTTTCTTTTCATGGGAAGCCTACCTAAGTTTGCCCTTATAACATTCAAGGGTTCAGTTTTAACTGTTGAGCTCCTTTTTATTTACTCTACCTATCTACTTATCTGCTAAGATTAAACAGTTTGGTCAGATTTTATTCTCTATCTCTAAAACAGGAAATTCAAATATGAACTAGCCAAGATTAAGTTGTTTGGCCATTCATCAATTGTGGCATAAATTAACAAGTTGCACACAATGCTTATTACAGAAAATAAAAAGTAGTGGCATTTTGGACTTGCACACTTTCCTGATCTTTCTTTGTTTGGGGTTCATTTCTTCTCATTTTTTGACCATTTTATTCTTTTTACCCTTTGATTTTTCTTTCAGGGCATGCCCTCTTTACATTTTTTACATTTTTTGATTTTTTGATAATATGGAAAACCTTTGCAACAAGGAAAGGAATGAACATATTACAGAGCTCAACAAGTCAATCATGAAATATGACACCTATTGGTATAGGAGTATAACATATCCCCTTCCCCCTACTCTACCATCAATCGGTTTATTCTACTACCTCCCCGTCCCTACATTTGGAGGCATCCACCACCCCATCCCCATCATCTTTGGTTCCCCCACACTCTTACAATTTACGATCTCGCCCCCTCACAGTGGATACACACTCAAAACTCTCTAGCCTCGGCCTGTCCCTCCCCTCGATGCCCATTAAACCCCTTCGTGGGCGCAAATCATATCTCTTGCATGCTATACTTCGGGCTGGTGTAGAGGTGGCCTCAGGTAGGAAATATTATTTAGGTCGAGTTCTTAGAGCAAAGGACACCATTGATATGTTAACCCCATGAAGTGCCTATCATTTAACTGCGAGGGTATGGCTAGCTCGCCCAAAAAGCTAGCCCTCCGAAGGTTTTTTGAATTTGAGCCTATAGACATCATTTTTCTTCAAGAAACCCTCAGTGAATCTCAACACATTATCTGTATTCTGAGGAGTCTGAACCCAAGATGGGAATTCCTCGCCCTAGATGCAGTTGGGCGATCTGGTGGATTTGCTCTGGGGTACAATCCACGCTCCATTGACCTAACATCGACCTGGGGAGGAAAGGGCATCATTGGTATCGACATCTTCTCTGTTGACTTGAGAATGAATCTTCTTGTCATGAATGTTTATGGGCCTTGTCAGGGGCGGGAGGCTTCCTAGAATCAGCGCCTAAACCTCTCCATTACCTCAACAGACAATCTCATTATGGGAGGTGATCTAAACTTTTCTATCGGATTTAGTGAGTCCTGGGGCTCATTGACACAGATCGGCCCGCTCTCTGATACCATGGAAAACCTTCTGAAATAGACACATCTATCGGATATCCCCATGAATAGACCCCTACCCACATGGAGGAACAGAAGAGTTGCGGAGGCGGCACTAGCCAGAAGGCTGGACCGTTTCATCCTAAAAACCCCAATGTTTTAGCGCTTAACCCATTATAGGCAATGGTTCAGATCCGGATGTATCTCTGACCACTCACCTATCTATCTCGAAATCTCTAGCCCTCCTATTAAGCCCAAGGCCCCTTTCAAATTCAACTCATCTTGGCTATAGGACCCCTCCTACTCCAAACTGGTCTCGGATTTCTGGCTGCAAAACCCTTCCTCACAAGGTCTCACCCGGGCTGAAAGGTTCTATCATAATCTTCTGCAACTCAAGAAATTAACTATCAAATGGGCAAAGGAAAAAATTCAAAAGGGATTGTTTAGTCAATTTAGTATGTCCTAAATTGCTACATTAATTATCAATCTGGGAGTCGTAAACTGATGAAGTGTGGTGCACTATATGTGCAAAACAACCTCTTTCTTACTTTTTATTATTTCAATTCTTATTTTGTTTTGGGGGTTTTATCTTCGTTTATCTCCTAATGTGAATGGAAATCCTATCCTTGAGTTTTAAGAATACTCTAGAAGGCAAGTATGGATATAGATTTTAAGGCAATTATGTCCTCTATAATAATTTCCAGAACTTAACACTTCAGAAGGTCTTAAAACATACTAGTAATGAAATTAGTACTTGAACAAGAATGGAAATATGCTGCTATTCAAATCAAACAAATAATGAACTACTGATCATGAAATCACTATCTCTGCTGCTTGTCTAAAAAAAAAAAAAGAAGAAGAAGAAAAAGAAAAAGAAAAAAAAAAGAGTTAAGCTATTGCACTCAAACAAATCAAAAACTGCAAACTAATAAAAGTAAAATCAATTCACTTCATTTATAGTCCGATAGCTCGCCAAGTAGTCTTTTCGGGGTTAAGCTATGGCTCTGGAGATAACGTCAATAATATGAGGAATTGATATCTAATTGCAGAAAAATAAAACTAAAATCAGATCACATCATTCATAGTCTGAAAGCTTGCGCCAAGTAGTCTTTTCAGGGTTAAGCTATGGCTCTGGAGATAACGTTAATGACATGAGGAATTGATATATAATTGCATAAAAATAAAGCTAAAATCAAATCACATCATTCATAGTCCGATAGCTCTCCAAGTAGTCTTTTCGGGGTTAAGATATGGCTCTGGAGATAACGTCAATGATATGAGGAATTTGATATCTAAACTAACTAACAAAGCAAATGAATAAAACTGAAATCAAAGCACAACTGAAATTGAAAAGCTACGAAAAGCAAAGTCAGCAGAGAGGCTAATCTCATGTCACTAGTTATTGTAAAAATTGTATGAAAATACCCGGGCCTAGCCTATCCTAAAACACACACTGATTAGTGTTAGCAACGATATACAATGCTTGAAAAATCATGTACAGGAATGTAACTTTAACATCATAACTAACTTATGAAATATACACAGGTGAAAAAATTATGAAATATGTGCAATGGAAATAAGGAAACAACACATAAAAACTTTACAGAAAACAAAACAAAACCTCAGCTAGTAGGGGCCCTCTGCACGGCCTTGGTCAACACGCTATCGGTCTGGAATTACGCTCACATAGTCATATAAAACAAAGTTTTATTATATTGAAAAACAGAGGAAGACTCCTCTCGTTACAACAGCAGGACCATTTCATGGCACAGTACAATGACTAACAGAAAAACGACATCAAAAACTAACTCTACATGCGTTTGCAAACACGTTATTTATAAGGGAAATTACATAATAGTTTTCCTATGAAACTACTTCAGCAGAAGACACGTAAAAGATAGCATCCATGAGCTTAGCATGATGGTTACCAAGATCATTCAATCTACCAAAAGGTGGTTGTTGGATTTGCGTCGTGGGGGCAGTCTACAGCTGTCAAAATGTGTCCACGGATCTAGGAACGGTCTCGGACCCTTTACGTGTTGAAACAGAGACATGTTTGTCGTAGAACTCCTTCGTTTGACCACTGTTTGACCAAGGGCTTCTTTTGCAAATTTGGCTGAACCAATAGGACCTGATCCATGTCCAGATCATTCCTGAACTACCCACGTGCCTCGTTTTGCTTGATGACACCTGTAACCTAGAGATCAACAAAAACAGCTGTGGAAAGTGGCTGTATTCCACAGCTAATGAGCAAAATCTAATTCAAATAGCAAACACAAAAACATAGTTAGAAAACCACTTAAATGCTCTTTTAGAATCAATATGCAATGATCTTTGATAGCTTATGAGGTACTGGTGAGGGGAAAAAGTCTAGGAAAATGTGTAGGAGAGATGTAGTTTCAGGGCTCAACAGGGATGACCATACCCTCGCCTTTGTCGAATCCTCCTTGGCCCATCTAATGGATGACCAGAGTAGGGGTTTATTATCCGTAGAAGCCAAGTCACATCTAATCGAATTAGAAAATCAAAGGGCCAAAATATTAAAGGAAAGAGAGGAAACATGGCATCTCAAGAGAAAATCACTCTGGCTCAAAGCAGGGGATGAGAACACAAGTTATTTTAATCATTTTTCCAAGGGGAGAAAAGCCTCTAACACCATCTGGAAAATGCCCTCACAGGATGGAGGCATCGCTAAAACTTTCAAACAACTATCTCAGTTGGGCATTTCACACTTCAAACATCTCTATCACTAAAACTCTCAAACAACTATCTCAGTTGGACATTTAACACTTCAAACATCTCTATAAGGAACCCCTAGCCACAAAACTTACCGATATTATTCAAGTAGCAGGGCACTTCCCAAGCTTTGTAGATCCGGAAGCTGCAGCTGAGTTAACTGCACCCGTCACTACAGAAGAACTTAAAGGGACATTAAAATGGTTCAACAAGAAAAAATCCCTGGCCCAGATGGATGGTCTATTGAATTCTATTTAGCCTTTTTCGACCTCATTGGGAATGATCTCCTCAATGTAGTTGAAGAGTGTAGGAACACTGGAAAAATGTATGAGGCTATAAATTCTACTTTCATTTCTCTTATACCAAAATTTGACTCCCCTTCATCTTTCAATGATTTTCGACTAATCTCCCTCTGCAATACCCTCTACAAAATCATCGCAAAGATCATAGCAAATTGGCTCCGCCCCATACTCTCCCACCACGTCTCTCCAGAGAAATTTGCCTTCCTTCAGGATCGCCAGATCCATGAGGCCATAGGCACTGCTCAAGAAGCCATACACTTAATCAAAATAAAAAATATGAAAAGCATTATCCTTAATATTGACCTTGCAAAGGATTTTGATCGTGTCAGTTGGCTTTTCATTAAGATGATCGTAATCCACCTAGGATTCCCACTCGCCTTCACAGAATGGATCATGTGTTGCATAAATTCGGCATCCTTCAGTGTACTCATAAACGGATCTTCTTCCCAGTTCTTCCATGTTGAATGAGGACTCAAGCAAGGATAACCGCTTTCTCCCCTTCTGTTCCTTATAGTGATGGAGGGGCTTAGTAGGCTTATTGGCACTACAAAAAGGGAAGGGAGAATCAAAGGACTGAAAATGAGTGAACTCTACCACCTCACCCACCTCCTTTTCATTGATGATGTTCTGATCTTCCTGGATGGTAGCATCAGGAACTCTACCACTTTCCATGACATCCTTGCACTCTTTGAAAAAGCCACTGGTATGGTCGCAAATCAGTCCAAGTCTACTATCACTCTGTCTCACGCCTCCCCTCAAGAGGACAGAACAGCCCTCCATTTCTTTCATTATCAAATGCATAATCTCTCAGATGGCCTGAAATACTTGGGGTTCTAGATCAAACCCCATAGCTACCGGATTGTTGACTGGATGTGGCTAGTGATTAAAATTGAGAAGACACTGAAAATTTGGAATCACAGATTTCTATCCAGAGCAGGGCACCTAGTCCTTATAAAATCTGTGCTGGAATCCACACCTGTATACTGGATGTCACTCACCTAGATCCCTCGGGGAATACTCGACCGCATACAACAGATATGCTGCAGATATCTATGGAATGGACAAAAAGAAGGAAAAACTTTTGCTTGGGTGAGCTGGAAGAAAATTGCCCTACCAAAAAAATGGGGGGGGATGGGGGCTAAAAGACCTGTTTGTTTTTGCGCAAGCCCTTGCAGCCAAGATGAGTTGGACCCTCCTCACTACTCAGAATCTATGGACTACTGTTACATATCACAAATACATCTGGCTACAGCAAATCTTGGACTGGGTTCGCCTACCAGATTGGCCACGATTTGGCATCTCTATAGTTTGGTACTATGCCTTTCATCAGATCTTTCTAGCATGGCACATAAATAATGGTAACTCAGTGCACATTGGTATTTACCCATGGATTGGGGGGGAAACAGTTATCAGCTACCACCTGACCTGATACAATATCTACAACAGAGAGATACCACAGTGATCGCACAAATTGCCGATCGTGAACACAGCACTGTCTTCAACCAGAAATGGAGGACAACCCAAGAAGTGGGCATTCCTATACAGTGGCAACAGTCCTGGAAAACATACCTAAAGGCATTGACTGAAGCTCATGTGCGTATAAATGACGATCCAGATGAACTTGTATGGATGCTAACTGAGCATGGGAAATATACTCCAAAGCTGGGCTACACCCACCTCCTCTCGAATTGCAAACCAGAAAACCCAAAAGAATGGTGGCAACAGATTTCGAAGTTGAAAACACCTCCACGCGCGCGATTATTCATGTGGAGTGTCCTTAGCCACAAAACCCCCACAGGCGAATACCTCTTGCACAGATCCATACATGGTTTGAATTGGTGTGTATTATGCAGACAAGACTTTGAATCAAACGAGCATATGTTTTTTCTCTGTCCTATAGTCATCCAGTTTTGGAAAACAATAACTCAACAGCTCTCTATTCAGAATACTTGGCAGGGTCCCTCTATACTACAAGCCTGGAACAACTAGAACGCAGCACACCAGGGCTCTAAGAAACAGTGCCTTCCTCTCATCCTTTGTTAGACTATATGGCTCACCCGGAATCACATTATATTCAACGAAGAAACTACCCGATGGCCTCTTATCATAGCAAAGGCTATGGCAGCCTATCATGACATCCCAGAAGTTGAAAACACCCACATTCGTAGAACTACTGCCTCCGGACGGATCAACAAAACTAGGCCATGGGCTTTTTTCGACAGAGCGGCTCAATCTCATGGATGCGGAGAGGGCTTCATTTTATATATTTCTAATCAGCATTTCTACAAAGTCCAAATGGGATTGGGGGAGGGAACAAACAATTATACCAAGCTAATCACCCTCAGACATTTGCTACACTTTGCATTAGCTCACGATTGTTCTACCATTCAGATTTATGGGGATTCAAAAATCATTATCAACTGGTTCAACAATAAAAATCAATGTCATGCTATTTCACTTCGAAATATATTGGATGAAGTCAACACTTTCAAAGCAGTTTTTAACTCAATCTCTTATCATCATATATACAGGGAATATAATGAAGATGCTGACAGGCTTTCCAAGGAGGGCACGCTACTACCCTGAGGCTTGTGGATGATCTCTGAACAGATGGGAGCAGAGCTATATCAATACCACCACATGCCTTATATAGATCAGGAGTACCATAGGGCAGAAAGGCCCTAAAAAATATTTTTTGCTGCTTTATCTTAGTCTTTTATTTTCACAAAAAATTGTGTATATTTTTGATGATATATAGAAAACGGACTGAATACCTCTGCAAGGATAATACGTACAGGTTTTTTCTCACTGAACAATCCTACAGAAAATGGCTTAGGCCATCTATATCTTTTGATACCATTTTTTGGAATGGTCAGGGACCAATAGACTTGCATATGCCTTGGGCATCTACTACATGTAATTTTTCCACATAATGAAAGATTACGATTTTTCCATTGGAAAAAAAAACATAAACATAATAACATATAGGCATATACTGAATAAGTGTTCAACGCATAAACATCATTCTAGTTAGGGTCCAGGCATCAATGCAAGGGCATATCAACAATGTGTGTTATGACCTCATGCATGACAACAACCATTACTCCATTGTACACATTTCCACATGCATAGGAAATGCATAATCAAATACACATACATATGAACGCATCTAGTCGAGCATAAGTGATCAGTTCTTGTAATCAACCTACATGACTAATACATGTAATCAAACAACCAAGAATGCAACCTAACATACAAGAAAGTAATCAAGCTGCATATAATCATATAACCAGTCATATACTTCTGACGACGCATTCCACAAAATAAACATCAAGTTCCTCATGAAAACCTTACTACAACCATGATCAACATGATGTAATGCAACAAGCCATGGAATGCAAGTTTAAGAGACACACATGAAAATGACATGCATGCATGACCAACACATTCACCTAAGGAGAGTACAACCATGCTCTAATACCAATATGTAACACCCCCTCCTCCTAGGTATAACTAAGCAACCGACCAGCTGGGGTAAACATGCGATGAGAGGGGTTATAAGGGATTCAACCTCCTTGGTGACCTTAAGGAAATTGAATCGATAGAACATATCAAACAAACCCATCCACATCAGCAACAACACCCCCAGGAGACATGTCAGCCACTCAAATATGTTTTCTCTAAGTCACGCTGATGTTTTAAGCCTTTTAACCCCTAGTCACTCTCATGCTATAGGCATGACAACATCCAGAAGCCAAAGTCGCTCTTATAGGCCTATGTGACAACGTCCCTATACTCTTTTCAGCATATCTATGCCAAAATCCTAGAGAGTTGAGCCACTTTTCTAACCCAGAATCTCAGCCTCTACCCAGAACTTGTTAGAACCTCTAGAATCTATTAAAGACATGATGACAAGATAAATAAATCAAAAATCAACCTCAGGACTAATCTTGAGCATCCCCAAATGGGACTGACATTTTGTCAAATACTTGGCATCAATGCAACCTACAAGTCTAGAATACAAGACAGAGCATGAATGACTAAAAGAACTTATGAAACATAAACAAAAGGATCACCACTTCTCCATTGAAGTGTTATAACATCAATTAGGTCTTGCATCCATCCATTTAACAATTACAAGTAAATACATGAAATAACCATGACATGAACCAATCATATAACCATGCTTATAACCAGCATAAAACCATATAAATATCAGAGATATGATAGCCATTAAATCCACATATGAACAAGTTCAAAAGTAAGAGAACTTATCTTTTATTAATCATAGGCAAATTGGACCAGGATCGGGACTTCTAGGTACCACCCGACCATAGACATGGCTGAACCAATTCTCTCTTTCATCCAGTCACCCCCGAGCCATGTTCCAAGCATGAATGTGGGATCTCATAGAACAACCAAGGGAATCCAGAGGTCAAATCACCTCCACCTTCTTCAAATCATGATCACACCAAAACCGGTGCTCCTATCACAACCAAATCGAACTTGGAATTCCATCCAGAATCCATCACTATCCTTGAGGAATTTTCCTTCTCCTTGTCTCTTAGTCTTTACCGCAATACAATCCCAGATCACTAGTCCCTAAATCGAGACTAGTCTCTCAAGATTCACCACAATCCAAACCTGGATCACTAGGCCCTAAATCGAGACTTCTCCCTCAGGATTTACAGTGTATCCTGCCCAAACTGATCAAGGGATTCCTAGGCCTTTGGGAATGAAAATTGAGACCACCTCAGCCCCGGATTCCAAAATCCATCTAGAAAACCAAAGCTCAAAACCAATATAAACATCCCAACATACCGTGGCATCCAGAAAAAAGCAAGTCTAGGTTGAAAACCACTGTCATAACTCGACAAAACCATGCCACCGACAGCAAGAGAACCATACAACAACATGCAAATCCATGCATGTCCCCACCAACTAGGAAATCACACATGCAAAAGGTTACCAGGAAGTATTCCTGCCAAAGTTGCTTGATCCTGCTCTTCTTCCTTTATCCTTGCTTTCCTTCCTTTTCCTTTGCTTGTTTTTCCTTCTTTGATCCAAAGCTAGAGTCCCCCAAGAAAACTCTAAGTGACCAAGAGTGAGAGAGAGAGAGAATAATGAGAGAGCTCCAAACTTGAACTGACAAAAGGTTACCAACTGATCCTCAAAAGCCTTTTTATTAATGAGGCCTCTATTTTCTTCATTTTCCATTATTTTCCTTCAATTTCCTCCTCACATGCAACCTGTGACCTTTCATCTTACTTTTCTCCTAATTTCCTTTATTTTCATAAATAAATGTGCCAAAAATGCATTTTTTCCTTTTAATGCCTTTGCCAATTTTCCTTAGCCAAAACACACATCCAGTGATGCCCACTAGGATATCTTTGCCCAACATTCAGCTTGGAATAAGTGTCCCTTAACCGTGGTCTTATTTTTCCTTTATTAACTTTTATTACATGAACTTTTCACCAAGGTTGTTACATATGCAAAGGTATTGAGCAGGTATCTGGTTTTACATTAGTTTTAGGATGTGTTTCCAATAGAGATTTCAGGGTTTTCACCTCATAGAGAAGTGGAATTTTCTATTGAGTTGGTACCAGGAGCAACACTAGCATCAAAGGTACCACACAGGATGAGCACATCAGAGTTAGTAGAGTTGAAGTTGCAGTTGAAGGAAATGTTTGACAAAGGATACATCAGGCCAAGTGTATCACCTTGGGGTGCACCATTGTTGTTCGTAAGGAAGGAGGATGGTGCTCTCATGTTGTGCATTGACTACAAGCAAATGAACAAGGTAACCATCAAGAACATGTACCTGTTGTCGAGCATTGACGACTTGTTTGATGAGTTGATGGGAACATCAGTGTTTTCAAAGATTGATTTGAGATCAAGATATCATCATGTATGCATCAAATAAGAGGACATCTACAAGATAGCTTTCAGGACCATGTATGGGCATTATGAGTTTTTTGTAGTTCTGTTTGGTTTAAATAATGTTCCAGCTACTTTTATGTGCTTGATGAATAGTGTCTTGCATCCTTATCTAGACAAGTTTGTTATTGTATTCATTGATGGTATATTGATATATTCTAAGTATGAGGAAGAGTATATCGAACATTTAGCAACAATGTTGAGATTTCTAAGAGAGCATCAGTTGTATGCCAAGCTTCGAAAATACATTTTCTTTCATACAGAGGTACATTACTTGGGGCATGTTGTTTCCAAGGAATGCATAGCAGTGGATCCAGAAACGATAAGAGCTACTATGGAATGGGAAGCTCCTATAAATGTGGATGAGTAAGGTCATTTATGGGGTTAGCATGTTACTACCTAAGGTTCATTAGGAACTTCTCGTGGATTGCATATCCTATCACATCATTGCAGCTAAAAGGGAAGCAATTTGAATGGACAGAGGAATGTGCAGCAAGTTTTGAGCAGTTGTTGAGAAATGCTTTAGTTCTTAAGATTGAAAATTCGGATAAAGAGTTTGTGGTGTGTACATATGCCTACAAGAGAGGACTTGGTGGAATCTTGATGCATGAGGGACATACGGTATGTTATGAATCAAGGAAATTGAAAGAGCATGAGAAGAATTATGTTACACATGATCTTGAATTGGCAGTGATTATTCATGCCTTGAAGATGTGGAGGCATTCTCTTCTTGGGAGGAGGTATGTATTGATGAGTGATCACAATGGATTGAGATACGTGTTTGACCAACCGAATATTAGTGCTAGACAAGCTAGATGGTTGGCCACGATTAGTGAGTTTGATTTCGAGATCAGGTAAATTAAGGGAAATAAAAACAAGGTTGCAGATGCTCTTAGAAAAAGAGTGCAGATGAATCATATAGCAGTTATGAGTTATTATGGGATAGATATACAGGATCAAACCTTACATACAAGACAACATTATGACAAGTACATGGAGCTTACGCATAGGTTACAATAGGATACAGGTGAATAGGATGTGGATTATCGTCTTATAGCAGATTGTTTGATCAGATTTAGGGACAATATCTATGTGTCGGACAACAGTGAACTCAAGAATCTTATCTTGAGGGAATTTCATGTTAAACAGTATTCAGGTCACCCAGGAATTTGAAAAAGGAAGTGGCAAAGTTTGTGGCTAGATGTTTGGATTGTCAACAGGTAAAAGCAGAGTGTAAACATCTAGGTGGTCTACTACAACCAATTCTGATTCCAAAGTGGAAATGGGAAGTCATTTCCATGGATTTCATTACAAGTTTGTCAAGGACATCTAGACAACATGATTCCATCATGGTTGTGGTGGACATGTTGGAAAAGGTAGCACACTTCATTCCAATGAAGTCTACTTATTCAGCTAGTGACGTAGCATAGGTCTTCATCATAGATATAGTGAGTTTGCATGGTGTTCTGAAGAAGATTTTGTTAGACAAGGATGCTAAGTTCACTTCCATATTTTGGAAAGAGTTGTTTGAAGGTTTGGGTACAGAGTTTGCCTTCAGCGTAGCTGATCATCCGCAGATATATGGACAGACAAAGAGGGTCCACAGGATAATAGAGGTCATTTTGAGTATGTATGTGATGCATCAACAGTGAAAGTGGGAAGAGTATCTTCCACTAGTTGAGTTTTCTTACAACAATGGGTATCAGTAGTTGTTGAGGATGAGTCAATTTGAGGCACTTTATGGGCAGAGTTGTAATAATCCTATCAATTGGAGTGATCTAGTGAACAGAGTGTTGATAGGACCGAACTTGTTGGTAGAGATTGAACAAGAAACGCAGGTTATCAAGAAGAATCTAAAGACAACACAAGACAAGCAAAAGAATTATGGATATCAGCACAGGTTGTATAAGGAATTTCAAGTTGGGGAACATGTGTACTTACACATTAAGCCCAAGAAGAGCTCCTTGAGGATTGGGTAATATGTGAAGTTAGCACCTCGGTATTGTGGGCCTTTTGAGATCCTTGAGAGGATTGGACCAGTGGCCTACAGACTTGCACTCCCTCTAACAGTAAAATTCCATCATGTTTGCCAAGTTTCATTTCTTAAAATATATGTAAAGGATGTTGATCATGTTATTGATTGGTTTTTATTGCAGGTAGAGCCAAAAGAAAAATTCCAGCCGAAACCTCAATATATTTTGCAGAGAAATATGCTCATGCTCAGGAACTGAGCAATAGAGCAGGTTAAAGTGCAGTGGAAGCACTTTGGGCCCAATGAAGCTACATGGGATATGGATGATCAGATGCAGGCTATGTATCCTTCCTTATTTTCCGATTGAGTCAAAGCAATTTTGGTATATGTATAAATGTAAATGGATGTAAATATCGTCATGAGTTGTGATACAAAGCTCCAATAAGTGATATGGGTGTCTTGTTGTTATATTTTTCATGTTGGTTTGCTATTCAGTAGGTCGTTCATTGTAAATACTGCAACGAGGTAATTTATAAAGCTACATGGGCAGTATGTTTTGCTTTTCAGTAGTCCTAATGGTTGTAGGTGTCATTGAACACCAAGGATGGTGTTCTCCCAAGTGGGAGGGTTTTGTAACAGCCTTGGTCAAAAATCCATGTAATAAACTTAATAAAGGAAAATTAATAATCAAGGTCATAGGACACTTATTCCAAGAAGAATGTTGGGAAAAACACCCTAATGGGTGTTCATTTGGTTTATTATGGCTAAGGGAAAATTGCCAAAGGCAATGACAAAGGCTTTGAAAAGGCAAGAGGCATTAATTGACATTTTATTTATGAAAATAAAGGAAATTAGGAGAAAAGGAAGGTGAAAGGTCACAGATTGCATGTGAGGATTAAAATGAAGGAAAATAATGGAAAGTGAAGAAAATAGAGGCCTCATTGATAAAAATGCTTATGAGGATCCGTTCACAACCTTTTGTCAGTTTTAGCTTGGATCTCTCTCTCTACACTCTCTCTCATACTCTTGGACACTTAAGAATTCTTGGAGCACTCTAGCATTGGAGGAAGAAAAGCTAAGGAAGGACAAAGAAAGCAAAGGGAAGCAATGATCAAGTAAGGAAGAGTGGGATCTAGTAGCTATAGCGGGATTACTTGCAGGTGTCGAATTGCATGTATGATTTCCTTGCTAGTTTTGGCATGCATGGTACATGAATGTGTGTATTTAGTTCTTTTATTGTCATTGGCATGGGTTTTGTCGGGTGTGATAGCGGTTTTCAGCCTTGCCTTTCCATATCCGGATAGTCATGGTGTGGTGGGGTTTCTCTTACTTGCTTGAGTTCGATTGTCGGATGGTTTCGAAATTGAGTGGGGTGGTCTCAGGAGGAAACACAAGGCCTATGAATCCTTAGACTAGTGAAGGTGGGATTTTCGTAAAACCTAATTGTATATACCCTCATTGGGCATAGGAATCGTCTATTGGTGAATGGTGGGATATATGATAGATCCTAGAGGGTGGATCCTCGTGGGGCCTAGGAATCCTTGACCGATGAATGGTGGTATATACGGTAAAGCCTAGAGTTGGAGAAGAACAAATTCCTCATGGCTTATGTGGAGAGATCTAGAGTCATTTATGCTTGTATAGGACTAGTGGTCCCTAGACTAGTATTGGGATTGTGGTACAACCTGGTAGTGTATGTTTCTTGTTTGGGCCTAAGAATCCCTTGGTGGGATTGCGATAAGGCCTGGTTGTATAGATGAGAGCTTGGTACTAGGAATCATTAGGTGAATTGCAGTAAAGCCTAAGGAAACCCTGGTTGTTTTGTTGTAAGTCCCATATTCATGCTTGGAATATGGCACGGGGATAATTGAATGAAATAAAGATTTGGTTCATCCCAATCTATGGTCAGGTGGTACATGGAAGTCCCTGGCTTGGTTGGATTTCGCATATGCTAATAAGATCTCATCTTCAAGTATTCTTTTTACCCATTGTTATATACAAACTCCACCAGTGGAAGATACTCTTCCCACCTTCAATGCTCATGCATGACATACATCCTCAACATGTCCTCAAGAATTTTGTTGACCCTATTTTGTTGTCCATCTGTTTGCAGATGATAAGTTTTACTGAAAGCCAACTCTATCCCCAAACCTACAAACTACTCCTTCCAAAACTTGGAAGTTAATTAGCATCTATGCCTGATATAATATTCTTTGGAACACCATGCAACCTCACTATCTCCTTGATGAAGATCTGAGCTACCTCACTAGCTAAATTCATAGACTTAACTGAAATGAAGTGTGCTACCTTACTTAACATGTCAAACACAACCATGATGGAATCATGTTGTCTTTATGTCCTCAAAAAACCTGTAATGAAGTCCATGGAAATGACCTCTCACTTCCACTCTGGAATCGGAATCGGCTGTAACAAACCAGCAAGATGGTTACACTCTACTTTTACCTACTAGTAATCCAAACATCTAGCAAAAACTCAACCACCTCCTTCTTCAATTTTGGCTAATGATAGAAATTCTTAATAGTTGTCAAATTCTTTTGGTATCCTGAGTGATTTGAATATGACTTGACATGAAACTCCCTCAAGATAAGCTCATTGCTATCCGACACATAAATCTTGTTCATGAATCTGACCAAGCCATCTGTTGTGAGATGATATTCCTGATCCCTATCACCTTCACTCTATTATTGTAACATGTGCTTCAACTACTTATACTTTTCATCAGGCTTCCCAGTCTGCAAGATCCTCTCCTTAAAGTCTGTCCCATAAGAACTCACTATTCTAATGTGATTCATCTACACTCTCCTATTGAGATCATCTAGAACCCTGTTCTCCTTTCCCTTGATGTATATAATCTTGAATTCAAACTCACCGAGGGTATTCAACCATCTAGTTTACATGGAATTCATATTGGTTTGGTAAAAAAAGTACCTTAGTCCACTATGATCACTC
Source organism: Pinus tabuliformis (assembly GCA_031772625.1). Lineage (NCBI taxonomy): Eukaryota > Viridiplantae > Streptophyta > Pinopsida > Pinales > Pinaceae > Pinus > Pinus tabuliformis. Next base: position 243,911,366 of record CM062815.1, read on the forward strand.
ATCAAGACGAACCTCATGCCAAGAATATAATTCCTCCACATATTCAAGGCATGAATGATAGACTCCAACTCAAGATTGTGAGTCACATAGTTTTGCTCGTGCTCATTCAACTTCCTTGACTCATAGCATACCACCTGTCCTTCTTGCATCAGGACTCCACCAATTCCCCTCTTGAAAGCATATGTACAAACCACAAACTCCTTATCAGGATTTTCAATCTTCAATACCAGAGCATTTGTAATTAAACGCTTCAACTGCTCAAAGTTAGTTGCACACTCTTCAATCCATTCAAACTTCTTTCCTTTTCGCTGCAAAGATGTAATAGGATAGGAAATCCATGAGAAGTTCCCAATGAACCTCCTGTAGTAACCTGCCAATCTCATGAATGATATAACCTCATCCACATTCCTAGGAGTTTTCCACTCCATGATAGTTATTCAAGACCAAAATTGTTCCTTTTTTACACCTTCCCTAAACTCCATTCACTCCATTCTCTTCCTTTTTTACCATAATAATCTCAATAAGATGTCAACTTGTAAGGTTATTGGTAAAAGCAGGTACCTAATCATATTGTATTCATAGTTTCATTGTTTCCTCGTTATTTGATTTAATATTTGCATAAGCTACCGAAATGCATCAATTTTGCAGCTATTGATCGATTTTGCAACTTACTTGAAGAATTTGTAGGTTTTGAAACACAAGTTGAGGAACGAAATGTATGGATGGGTAGTTGACAACCGGCATAATGATATCGACCTATCTTCATGATCCACCAAGATGATAAGGATGTCGTATGAGTAGGTCAACGTGGAAGTCAAACCAGCGAAAAGAAGCCAAAGATGAATCAGGGGAGCGAGAAGATCAATGATAAGGATGAAGCTGATATTTTGCCTCATGGTTTGCTTTTCGGATAGAAAATCATGAAGAAACACTATTTCATATTATCTTATGTCATTTTTATAATTTTTGTCGAGTAGGATAGGCTTAGAAATCTCTAAACAGTTTATTGAAGGAGGTTATAAAACCTGCCTCTCGGCATGACAAACATAGACTTGTTGTTATTTTGAAATACTCTTTGCATTTATAAAAGCGAGCTTGATATTCCTCTGTGCATTGTGTTTTAATGTGTGTTTAATCCCTATTGATCGTTGTGTACCTAAAACTCACATGAGGCCCCCCCGGGAGCTGTAAGGTCTCATTTTATTTTTAGCTAATATTTCAGTTTTGTATTTTAATTTTGTAGCATTAGATTATCTCAACTAATATTTCAGTTTTTATTTTTATGTATGCTTATGACAGTGAGAACAAAGTTTGTACCAAAGATTGTTGAAGATTTCTTTCATAGTTCTAATCATTTTGTGAAGGATGAAGAAAATAAATAAAAAATGGGATCTATTATGCACATGTAGATTTTGAAGAGTAGAATCATTTAATTTATAATTGCAATTAGAAGTATAATTTATTTTAAGGCTTTATCAATGTGATTTAGATTTGCTAGTGTGATCTTTTATTTCTGTACTTAAGATTAGTTTCATTTATGTCAATCAGAAGTAGATTTAATTTTGCTAGTGTGATATTTATTTATGCAATGTTAGACTAGTTTTTTTTTTTTTGCAAGCGTAAAGAGAATTTGGATATGATTTTGTTATTTACTTATGCATTTCAATTTAGCTTTAGTTTTGTCAGTGTGTTATTTTCCTTTCTTGCAAGAGAGAAAATTTATTAGATAAAACATGTGCATGAAAACATCCTAATTTAATTTGAAAATTTACTCACCTAATAAAGAATTATAGCACAACTAGTGCACATACACTTCATCAGTTTACAAGCCCTGGTCGATAATTTATGCAGTAATTTAAGCTCAATTAAATTACCAAACATTTTGGTGCCGTTGTCAGGGAAGTGTATATAGGATTCATTTTTTTTAGGAGTATTTTCATTAAAAATAAAATAAAATGATAAAAACATATTTATGCATAGGGAAAGAGATTCTAGGGGTAGGTTTATAAGTAGAGGTAGAAGTTCCATTCCAACATCACCACTCACCCCACCACGACCTCATAGTACCACACCATCCACCAAAACTCATATTCCATCATTTGCAGGTAGACTTAGGCTTCCTGAGGTACAAAGATATGAAATCCAACTGAAAGATTCACCAACTTCTTCTATTGAAGTTGTAGTAGACGAACCTACATCCCCAATAGAAGGAGTAATCTTTTTATCTTCAACTGGAGAACCAATTCTAGGACAAGAATTGGAAGTCCCTAGTGAAGAAGAAGAAGAAACTTATTTTATTCCATTGATAGAAGAACCAGAAGAGGAGCTAGAAAATCCAATTGAAGAACCCTACATTAGCTCTGAAGAATCTACAATGGCAGGGGAAGGAGAAGGAGAAGTACATAATGTGAATGGTGAATTTAGGATTGGAGGTGGAAGAGGTAATGGAAGAAGAGGTAGAGAGGGAGGTAGAGGAGGAGGTGGAGGAAGAGGTGGTAGAGGAGAACCAAAACCTTTTGGGTTTCCCATATTAGATGAAGATACCATAGTTACAATGAAGAATATCTCACCCTCCATCCTCCCTAATTTCCATGGAGTAAGACATGAGGATCCTGAAATATTTCTTTTTGAGTTTGAAGTTTTGTGTAGAGCTTATGACTACTTGCTTGATTCTCAAAAATTGAATTTGTTTCCATCCACTCTTAATGACGGAGCACTTAAATGGTTTATGGGATTAGGAACACATACAATAAGAACATGAGAAGAAATGAAAAATTTGTTCTTATAAAAATAGAAACATTGTTGTATGCCTCATAACCCTAAAGATGAAGTCTTTAAAATGATGCAAAAAGAGGATGAAAATATTGAAGATTTCGTTGAAAGATTTGCTTATAATGTTAAAAGGGATCAATGCATAATCTAGATGAAGAAACTCTGAAATGTCTTTTACTAAAAGCCATTAGAGATGAGTGGCTATATCTTCTCAATTTAATGGGCAAATGAGATGTTTCTCATTTATCATTTAGAGAAATTTGTGAATTGTGTGTACACATTTCAAGAGGAAAGGCTAGAACTGGGAAAAATCCAAGAGACCCTATTATGTCTAGGATTAATAAATCTGCAAATGGGACAGTAAGAAGAGCAGAAATAGGAAATTTTCCTGACAAATTCAAAACATATATCTTAGGTAGTATTAGTGAACAAATAGATACTCTTAAAGTTCAAAACAAGAAAAAAGCTGAAAATGTTGCATTATCAAATTTTTGTCCTAAATGCAAAAAGAAACATGCTCTAAGAGAATGCCCTCTTGATAGTGTAGAAATATGTGTTATCTGTGAAGAAATTCATATCACAAAGGAATGCCCTTCAATTCCTGGACTTAAAGAAGTCTTGCAAAATGAAGTTGAAGCAAGCCAAGTTGAGTCACTCTGTTTTATTGGTAAAAGACCATGGCCACCACAACAGCAAAATATGGTACAAGGTCTTAATCCTCAATACCAATCATTTGCATAACCTCAAAACAATTGGAATACTCCAATGCCTTGGAAAAATTGACCACCTCGAAATCCATTGTGGACACAAGGTTGGCAGCATCCTACTAGGAATCCTCAGTATAATCAATTTCAAAAACCATTTATTCCATATCAACCTCCATACTATACTCCTCAATCAAATACTTTTCCACAATTTCAAAAGAAAACTCAGCCTTCTAATCAACCACTTCAATTACCATCCACATCATACCCCCAAAAAACCAATCAACTACCTGCTCAACCACTTCCAAATCCAAATAATAAAAATTCACAACTTGTTTACAATATAGAAGGTCAGAATTTCCAAGCTTGCATGATAGCTCCATTATATCTAAACAATGTCCAACTTAGATCTAGTAGATTTTTGGAACAAAAGTTACCATCTATTGTTATTCATGAATATGGAGAGGATCAACCGCTTGAAAAAGAAACATCTCTTAACAAAGAAGAAATTCCTCAGAAAGAGAGCACCCCTATACATGATACCTCAATAAACTCAACTCTCATTGCAAAACAACCTTCTGTTTCTGTTCAAAATCCACCCCTTCCTGAAAGGCTAAAAATTGACAAAGGAATAGAAAAACAAATTGTGTTTCCTTAATATGATATGTTATATGAATTGAAACATGTTTGCATCAAAATTCATTTGTTACAAGATATAAGGGAAATACCGATATTTTTAAAGACAATCAAGGAGTTAAGCATTAAAAAACTAGTAAGAAGAATAAAAGAAGTTAAAAAAATTCGGTTAGTTCGAAAAATTACAGATATTATGATGGGAAAACCAACAGTTCAAAAGTATCCAGATCCATGTAATCCCATTGTAAAAACACACATTAATGGTGTCGAGATACCAAAAACATTGATCGATTTAGGAGTAGCTATCAATATCATGAGTAAACAAAATATGGATCAATTAAAACTTTCTAATCTTCAATACACACCAACATTACTACAGTTAGCAGATAGATTTGTTATCAAACTAGATGGTGTATTAGAAGATGTATTTGTCTCCTTAGATTCTTGGGAATATCCTGTTGATTTTATGATTTTAACTCCCAAGAATAATTTAGGAGGACATCCATTGATTCTAGGTAGACCATGGTTAGCTACAGTTGATGCTTTTATAAGTTGTAGATATGGTGATATGTTTATCTCTGATGGAAGCTCTACTAAGAAATTCACACTATATCCTCCTGCAAAAACAATAATAGAAGTAGAAAGTGAAGTTTGGATAGATGATGATAATGAAGATTTTGATATAAAACCAATATTTGCTACTTCGCAAATAGATGAAGAAGATAAAATTTTAAATCTAATGAATAATAATGATTCTTCCTCATATTGTGAACAAGACCAAAATTTTCAAGAACAATACAATGTTGAATATCTATCATCACATCAAATGGCTTTACATTCTATGGAAAAATTTTGCAATTCTTTAATAGAAATATTTCGAGGGAAAACTTTGAACATTAATGTTAATCTAGAAGAATCCCAAAAGAAAGAGTTGATAAAGATGTTACAAGAAGATTCCTCTGCTTATGCATGGGAATAAACTGATATGAAAGGAATTGATTCTAACACTCGTATGCATCATATCAATATTGAAGAAAATGCCAGACCAGTTCAACAACCCCAAAGGAGGATGAATCCAAATTGAAGGGAAATCGTTAAAGAGGAGTTACAAAAACTATTGAATGTGAATTTCATTTACCCAATATCATATAGTAAGTGGGTCTTGCCATTAGTGATTGTGTTGGGAAAAATACTAAGAGGGGGCGTGAATCAGTATTTTAAAAACTCACAATAATAATTTTCTTTTCTGAAATGTATACGCAACTTTACTGAACCCAACTAGTGTATATACGTGACTGTTGTAAAAGAAACTAGCGTATGCTTAGTATTTATCTATTAAGCTTGAACCAGAATGTAAGATATTTATTGGGCATTTGGTAAGCAGTAAACATGTACAATAAGAAAAAAATAAAGAAACACGCATGAACACCAGGATTTAAGGTGGAAACCCAATGTGGGAGAAAACCATCATTGTTGTCGTCTCAATCTTCAAAACTTATTAATATCAAAAACTTCTTACATTCTTGTACTGGTGTAGACTCATACTAGTACGTAGGCACCCACCTGCTAAAGGCTAAAACCTTCAATCGTTCTCCAGTTCCTACTGGAAGGGAGCTCCAATCCACTGATCTGATTACCAACTACTATTGGTAGGAAGCTTCGACTTCCTCACTAAAGGCTCCAACCCTCAACAATATCTATGGACCACGTTTCAAAACTTTTCACATTGGATCTAATACCAAAACTTAAGCTCAATATCAATAATCAAACTGTAACTCATCACTGTAATACAATCATCAATCTCTGACACAATTGAATCAACCAATCATTGAAATCCAATAAATTGACACTTAATCAAACTCAACCAATCAACTAGAACAGTCATATCACTGTAACTAGTACACAGCACTGAACTTAGAATATTGCATCAACACATAGAATCAACTACAACCCTGATCATTCAAATGCCAAAATGTATACGCTACTTCACTTAATGCAATCCGCATGTATACTCTTTTTTCTGTAAAGAAACCCACTTACAGATCTTAATATACTGAAAAATGAAAAATTGTAATTATGAATCAGACACAGACTTGACCAGAGACATTATGAATATTTTGTTAGCTTACAGAACCCTCATACAGTCAACAACATCAGTAATCTTTTCAACCAATCAACATGTAGACAAATTCAACTTCGTCATTCAATCAGTTCTAAGTCAGACATTATCACTCAACCCATATCAACATGAGGATATCATTGACAAATAGCAAAGAAACAACAGCACTGATCAGGTTGATCAGTCATTTATGAACAGAAACCCTTACTTTATATACTCGACTATAAAGAAGTGAACCCGTGTGTATATGCACTTTTCTCGAGACCAACCAGCTTATAGAACTGCAAATTTTGACCTAAAAGTATGTAGCTCTTTGGAACTTCAGAAAGACCTAGATCATAATATTAGAGATAAAAACATGCGTCAGTACTTAGATCTAGTCAATCCATGAGCAGATCATACAATGAAAAGTCATTTCAGGTCTCATTGTTGGGTCCCTATAATACTAGTGATTACCTCATTTCAATTGTAGTTGTACCCCTTATTAATATTGTTGTGCCCCTATTATCCCCATATTGTTATTACTGTGCCCTATAGAATCCCTCTATTGTTATTTTTGTGGCTTTATATTATTATTGTTAGGTCGGCTGGGTTATATTGTGACTCCTTAGACTCCTATATATAGAAATGAGGTTTTGTCATTTGAATCATCCAAGAATTGTTCATTTATGTAATGTAAAGGAGGTTGCCTCCTCGAAGAGGCTAAATTCTAAGGTGTTGATCTATCTTTTCTATCTTTTTCTTGAGCTGGTTTCATAACATTTGGTATCAGAGCTTTGGATTCTAGGGTTTTGCTGCTCCAAACATGTCATTGTGGAATTTTCGCTATAACTTATTTTCTGCGACGTTTCAGAAGCTGCAAAAAAAAACCCATTTGAGAAGAAATCACGCTGAACCTTGGGTCCAAATTTCAGAGCTGTTCGCGCTATATTTGCAGATATATGATCTGAGGAAGTTGGTCTTTTTGTAGACTCCTGAATTACATTCCAAACAGGTGACCTGGGAAAAGCATCATAACTTTCTCTCTGGGGATCAGATTGAAATTTCGTAAGAAGGTACAAAAAGAGGACGGACTGTAGTTTCTTGTATGCATGTTTCAGATCCAAAGGTTGAAACAGTGACTCGTGGCACATCGTACAAGTTCGCTCTACTGAACTAGTCTATAATCAAGTCACTGTGGGAGATTTCGCATACCTCTTCCTTGGAGGATCCAATTTGGGTCAGACTTGTGGCATTGGAAAGAAGACACAGAGGGCTACTGTAGGTCACAAATTTAGATCTAGATGATTGGAAAGCACAGAGATACATCAGAGGTAATATCGAGCTCCTACAAAGTGAAAAAAAAGTGTGTAGATTTTCTTAAATTTTTGCTTAAGCTTGGTTTGAAAATTTATTTTGAAGGAATTCAAAGGGCATAGTAGAGCATTATTATTGGTAACTGATGCCCTGAGGAAAGAAAATGCAAACACCTAGTAAGGAACCTGAAAGCTCTAGCATGACTCATGAAGAAGAGGAAGAAATGCAACATGATATATCAAAATTACAAGACCAAGTGCAACAACTATCCCTTGCACAAAAAGGAACAAAATCTAAGATGGATGGTTTAAAGAAAGGCGTAGAAGCTAAGATAGATTGTTTAAAGAAAGGTGTAGAAGCTAAGATGAATGACGTGGAAGCTAAGATGGATGACTTGAAGATAGATTTGAAGATAGACATGGAAGAATTGAAGATAAATATGAATAAGTTGCTACAAGAAAGGGTCACTAATGGTGAAAGGGTAGTAAAGGAAACTCATGATGAGAACAAAAGAAATGTTAATCATGATTCCATAGACTCTAATGTTGGATCAAATACCCACCATATTCCAAAAATCGATATGAGGAAGTTTGATGGCAAGGATCTCGCAACATGGATATTACAGATGGAGCAATTTTTCGATCTCAATAATGTGCAAAACACACAAAAGGTATGTATTGCAACTTTATATTTGGAACCAAATCAGTTTGTATGGTATCAATGGCTTTGCTCTCGTAAACAATTTATCACTTGGGCAATTCTTACAGAAGAATTGATAGCACATTATGAGTATACAAAAAGCAACACTTTTTTTAGCCAATTGATAAGTCTCAAACAAAAGGGTTCAATAATGGAGCACATTGAGGAGTTCCAAAAATTGAACATAACGGTAAAAGATATTCCAAAGGAGCATAGGATTGATGTGTTCATAGGGTCTTTAAAGGATAATATCCAACATGATGTTCGCCTTTGGGAACCTGATTCATTAGAGAAGGCATTCAGGTTAGCAAGAAAAATGGAAAGCAAAATTATGGCAACTAGGAAGCATACCACTCACAACTATAAAGACAGAAGTGTTGTTGCCGCTAGTCTTCCACAACCTATAAGGTTGACACCACAAAAATTGGAAGAAAAAAGAGCAAAAGGGCTTTGTTACAGTTGTGATAGCAAACACACTAAAGGTCATAAGTGTGCTGAGAAGAAATTATTCTACATAGATTGTGAAGAGGAAGAAGAAAAGAAGCAAGAAAGGTCAAAAGAAGAGGATATACTCCAGAAGCAAAGCCTAGATAAAGAATAAATGAATCCAACCATATATTGTAATGCATTGGCAGGAATTACCACTCCTCAAACCATCAAGATAGAAGGACAAATCAAGAAGAAAAAGGTAATAGTGTTGATTGATTCAGGAAGTACCCACAATTTTATTCATTGTAAGGTAGCAAGAGAATTGAATTGCTTCTTATATCCAGCACCAGAGTGTCAAGTGATGGTTGCAAATGGAGGAACAATAAATTGCTTAGGAAAGTGCCATAATATCAAGCTATCCATGGGAGAATATGTATTGACTAGCCCAATGTTTTCCATTCCAATGGGAGGTGCTGACGTTGTACTAGGAGTCCAATGGCTACAATCCTTAGGTACAATAGATTTTAATTTTCAAGAACTTTTCATGAAATTTTCTGTGGAAGGAAAGGAAGTTGAATTAAGGGGTATTGCAGGGAAACCGGGAAAGATAATCAGCTCTAACGGTATGACAAAGCTTTAAAAAAGGAACAAAGAGGTGTAATTGCACAATTATGTTCGATAGATATGTCCACAGTGGAATCATCTATTTCTCCAGATCTCCAAAAAGTCTTGGACAATCATTCCAAGGTATTTGAGACTCCCAAAGGTCTCCACCTATTCGTGATCATGATCATGCTATTCATTTGATTCCAGGAAGTGTTCCTCCAAACATCAGGCCGTACAAATATCCCTATTCCCAAAAGAGTGAAATTGAACGTATGGTTGCAGAAATGCTAGAGGCTGGTATAATTCAACCAAGTCAAAGTTCTTTCTCTACTCCAGTCGTATTGGTGCACAAGAAGGATGGATCATGGCGCATGTGTCTGGATTATAGGGAGCTCAACAAGCTCACTATTAAAGATAAGTTTCCCATTCATGTCATTGATGAATTACTGGATGAATTGCATGGATCAATTTACTTCACCAAGTTGGATCTTCGTTCAGGATATCATCAAATCAGAATGAAGATTGAAGACATTTCGAAAACAGCATTTAGAACTCATGAGGGTCATTATGAATTTTTGGTCATGCCTTTTGGCCTTACCAATGCACCTTCAACATTTCAAGGTTTGATGAATTCAATTTTCAAACCATTCCTTAGAAAATTTGTGTTAGTATTTTTTGATGATATACTAATCTACAGCAAGTCTTGGAAGGATCATGTTGAACATGTTGACAGGGTGCTACAACTATTGGAGGAGAAACAATTATATGCAAAAAGATCCAAATGTTTCTTTGGAGTACAAGAGATGGAATATCTAGGTCATATTGTATCTCATGAAGGAGTTAAGGTAGACCCTAGCAAAATTAAAGCCATTAAGGAATGGAAAATTCCCACATCCATAAAGCATCTGCAAGGATTTCTCGAGTTGACAGGGTATTATCGCAAGTTTGTTAAGAATTATGGGAGAATAGCAGCACCTATACAAACATTATTGAAGAAAGATGCATTTTCATGGACTCCAGAAGCAACAAAGGCATTCGAACATCTTAAAGAGGCAATGTGCCAAGCACCGGTCTTAGCTACACCGGACTTCACAAAAACCTTTATTGTGGAATGCGATGCTTCAGGAAATGGAATTGGTGCTGTTTTAATGCAAGATGAAAGACCCATTGCTTTTGAAAGTCTTCCAATCAAGGGAAAGTTTTTACACAAAGCTATTTATGAGAAGGAAATGTTGGCAATACTCCATGCACTTAAGAAATGGCGACCCTACCTAATGGGAAGACACTTCAAGGTAAAAATGGATCATGATAGCCTTAAATACTTTTTAGAACAAAGATTATCCTCTGAAGAGCAACAAAAGTGGGTCACAAAAATGTTGGGTTATGACTTTGAAATCATCTACAAAAAAGGAAAGCAAAATGTGGTGGCAGATGCACTCTCAAGAAAGGATGAGGATGTGGAAGCATTGTTGTGCGCCATTTCTATTATCCAACCAGGTTGGATAAACGAAGCAAGGGAGGAATGGAAGAATGACGAAGAAGTGTGGGCACGTATTCGAAAGTTACAACAAGATTCCAGTATGTCTGATACATTTAGCTGGAAAAATGATTCGTTATGGTACAAAGATCGCTTATACCTTTGTAAGAATTCCGAGCTAAAACAAAAGATTCTTATGGAATTGCACACTTCTCCCTTAGGAGGGCACTCAGGATTTTTAAAAACTTACCACAGGGTTAAGAAGGAATTTTTTTGGGATGGCCCTAAATCAGATATTCAAAAGTTTGTGGCAGAATGTTTGGTTTGCCAACAAAATAAAGTTGAAACAATTAAGACACCAGGTCTATTACAACCTTTATCCATTCCAAGCCAACGTTGGGAGGAGGTTTCAATGGATTTTATCACAGGTTTACCCAAGTCTTAGGGAAAGAGTGTCATCATGGTGGTAGTTTACAGACTTACCAAGTATGCACACTTTTGTGCATTATCACATCCATTTAAAGCCAGTACAGTTTCTACTGCATTTATGGAAACAATTCAAAAGCTACATGGAAACCCAAAGATTATTGTAAGTCACAGAGATCCCATTTTCACTGGAAATTTTTGGACAGAATTATTTTCTTGTCTTGGTACTCAGTTAGCTCATAGCTCATCTTATCATCCTCAATCTGATGGGTAAACTGAGATAGTAAACAAATGTTTGGAAGAATATCTTCGTTGCTTTGTATCTGATAAACAGACACAATGGGTCAAATGGTTGCCTCTGGCTGAATGGTGGTATAACACTTCCTTCCATACAGCAACAAAAATGACCCCATTTATGGCACTTTATGGGTATCAACCACTATCCATCACATCATATTTAAGAGAAAATTCTAAGGTTCAAGTAGTGGAACATCACATTGAACATTAACAACAAGTCCTCCAACTCTTAAAGGATAACCTCGTGTTGGCACAAAATAGAATGAAACAACAGGCAGATCAACATCGTAGCGAAAGAAGTTTTGATGTAGGTGATTTGGTATTCCTACAGCTACAACCATATAAGCAATGTCCCTCAAGCAAGCTAAGAAGGATAATAAATTATCACCAAAGTATTATGGTCCATACAAGGTGTTGCAAAAGATTGGTACTATGGCATACAAATTGGAGCTTCCTACAGCTTCTCGATTGCACCCAGTTTTCCATGTTTCATGTTTAAAGAAGGTTATAGGCGACAACCTCCCAGTTCAAACAATATTGCCAGAACTTGACGAGGAAGGAAAAATTATATTGGAACCGGAAGCAGTCACAAAAACAAGAACTCGACAGCTACGAAATCGATCAATTTCGGAGTATCTTATCAAGTGGAAGAACTTATCCGTTGAAGATTCCACATGGGAGGATGAGAATTTTATACAGAAGCATCCAGAACTTCTCAAGCGTCGAGGACAACACATTTTTGAAGGAGAGGGGCATGTTGGGTCCCTATAATACTAGTGATTACCCATTTCTATTGTAGTTGTACCCCTTATTAATATTGTTGTGCCCCTATTATCCCCATATTGTTATTACTGTGCCCCATAGAATCCCTCTATTGTTATTTTTGTGGCTTTATATTATTATTGTTAGGTCGGTTGGGTTATATTGTGACTCCTTAGACTCCTATATATAGAAATGAGGTTTTGTCATTTGAATCATCCAAGAATTGTTCATTTATGTAATGTAAAGGAGGTTGATCCCTCGAAGAGGCCGAATTCTAAGGCATTGATCTATCTTTTCTATCTTTTTCTTGAGCTGGTTTCATAACACTCATGCTCTTGATTCATCATTGTATTCATCGGTGCATAATTATTTCATATCTATGTGGCATGTATGGCCCTTACAATGCAAATATACTTCAAATTGAAGTATTCATCAAAAACCCTTTCACTTGCACACATAGCACTTTGATCTTCACCTCTTTATATAGTTTAGCCCTTATCCAATACCACGGGTCAAAACTACACTAGTGTTGGTGGTAATCTTTGACGTGATCAATATATGTTGTCACGCTCATTACTATGGGCCAATACCATGGTAAAGACCCCTGGTATTTAGAATACCATGGTGAAAAAACCATACGCTACTTTGCTTCACCAAACTCGCGTGTATACGCAACTTGGCCTTGATGAACCCGTGTATAAATTTTCAAATATTCACATGTATCAAACTTTTGATTTTGATCTGTAAACCTTTGACCCATCATTCTGGTATTATGTTCCATCATTCTGTCATCTCTGAAATGACCTGTGGATTCATCTAGTTACCATTTACTTGTTCTGTTACAAGTGATTTGCCATCAAGGACAAAACATGCATCAAAATGCCAACAGATTGTTCCAAAGAAAAATGTAAAATGGAGAGTATGCATCATTATAGGGAATTGAATAAAGCTACCTTGAAATATCATTTTCCGCTTCCCTTTATAGATCAAGTCCTTGATACATTGGCAGGGAAAATGTATTTTTCATTCTTGGATGGTTTTAGTGGATATAACCAAATCCAAGTAGCTCCAGAAGATCAAGACAAAACAACTTTTACCTATCCATGGGGAACCTATGCTTACCGGGTACTTCCTTTTGGATTATGTAATGCACCTACAACATTCCAAAGGGAAGTTCTAGGCATTTTTTCTGATCTAATTCATGATTGTGTGGAAGTTTACATGGATGATTTTACTATCTATGGTAATTCTTTTGAGGAAGCTCTTGAAAATTTAGAAAAAGTTCTCATTAGATGTAAAGAAACAAATCTCTCATTAATCCATGAAAAATGTTTTATGATGTTCACTGAGGGAATTGTTTTAGGCCACCACATTTCAGGAGTTTTTTTTTATCATAGAGATGTTAGAAGTTTTCTTGGTTTTATTGGTTATTACAGAAGATTCATAAAAAACTTCACAAAGATAGCCTCTCCACTTTTCAAATTACTTACCAAAGACTCTAAATTCAATTGGAATTTTGATTGCCAAAAAGCTTTTAAAACATTGAAAGAAAATATTTATGAAGCACCTATCTTAAGAGGACCAATTTAGAGTCTTCCTTTTCATATTTCAATTGATGCTTTAGATACAGCTTGAGGAGTTGTACTAGGACAAAAAAAATTGACTCCTTATGCCATTTATTACACAAGTAAAAAATTGACTCATGCAGAGTTAAATTATATTTTAATAGAAAAGTAATTTTTTGTTGATGTACATGCCATTAATAAGTTTTGACACTATATCACTAATTATGAAAAAAAAAACACACAGGTCACTCTGCAATTAGATACTTACTGAATAAATCAATTACTAATGGCAGAGTTACAAGATGGTTATTATTATTAAAAGAATTCAATATTATTATTTTAGATAGGCTTGGAAAGGAGAATATAGTTGTTGATTTTCTATCTAGAATCCAAAATGATAATAAGGATGTTCCTGTAAAACATAATTTTCCTTATGAATATATTTTTGCAGTATCTATTAAATCTCCTTGGTTTGCAGATTTTGCTAACTATTTGGCCACACGAAAGTTACCATCACAATTGTCTCCTCGAGACAAAAGGAAAGTTATTCAAACTAGTGCATCTTATTCATGGATAAATGGAGAATTGTACAAAACAAGGTCTAATTTAATCATTCGAAGATGTGTTAGAGAAGATGAAGTACCAGAAATATTAAAGGCTTGTCACGATGAACCATGTGGAGGACACTTTGTTGATAAAAGGACTACCTATAAAATCCTTCTCTTAGGATATTATTGGCCTTATCTTTTTAAAGATGCCAAAGAATATGTTAAGAGATGTGATAGTTGACAGGGAATGGAAAATCTTGTTCCTTCAGATGAGATGCCTCTACAAACTTAGGTACTTATTAAACCCTTTCAAAAGTGAGCTTTGGATTTTGTTGGTCCAATAAACCCACCATCAAGGCAAAAAAGGTACATTCTTATTTGTACAGATTATGTCACAAAATGGGTAGAAGCTAAAGCACTTCCTTTTGCTACTGAAAATCTTGTAGTTTCATTTCTTTTTGAGGATATTTTCACTCGTTTTGGTGTCCCAAGGGAAATTGTGACAAATCAAGGTACTCAATTTACATCCAAGTTGGTACAAAAGATAATGAAGGAATACAAGATCAAACATCAAAAGTCCACTCCATGTCATCCACAATAAAACGAACAAGTTGAAGCTACTAATAAAGTACTTGAAGAAATTCTTACCAAGATTGTACATCTGCATACAAGGGATTGGGCATAAAAGCTTCCAAAAGCTTTATGGGCATATCGTACCACATGGAGAAATACAAGAGAGCATACACCTTATGAACTTGTTCATAGGAAACAATTCTTGTTTCCTATTGAGTTCCAAATAAAGACCTTCAAAACAACAGTCAAATTGGGTCTTGATCTATCAGAAGCCCAAAAACAAAGAATGGAGCAATTGAATGAACTTGATGAGATACGACAAGATGCTATTCACAGAACCAAAATAATTCAACAACAAAGATCCATATGGCATAATAATTTTATCAAAGATAAGAAGTTCCAATCAGGTGATTAAGCATTGCTTTTTTATTCTAAATTTAAATATTTTCAAGGAAAATTTCAAACTCATTGGCTTGGTCCTTATGAGATTGAAACTATCTTTGATAATGGGGTAGTCAGAATTAAAAGCATTGATGAAGGAAAAGTAACCTTCCTTGTAAATGGCCATTGATTACGAATATATCATAAACCATTAACAAAGGAAGAGTTCATAAGAAATCTTCAAAATAACCTTGATTTAAAGTTGGTTAAGGAAGATTCTTCTTCCACTCCAACTTAGCCTTCTACTTTCTTTTTCAATAGAAAAGAATATATAAAAAGAATAAAATAATAATAATAATTGTATAAACATGAAAACCAACATTGTTGACATGTTTATACAGAAAATATAAGTTGAAAACCAAGAATTCTTGGCAACATAGATTTTCTTTTAATTTCCCTATACTTGTCCCATTATTGTTGGAATTATGAATTGTGTTGTCCTTGATGGAAACCTACCTGATGAGATGTCCTTGATGACAAACCTACTTGATGAGTTATTCTTTGATGGAAACCAACTTGATACAGATGTCAACAGGATGTGTCTACAAATGTGACAAAGGCATAACAATTCAGAGTCAGATGAATGACAAATTTGAAATTTCAAAAAGTATATGCAGGTTCTGTTAAGAAAATCCGTGTACACACGCGGGTATAAAGAAGCAAAGGCATGTACAGTTTCCGCACCATGGTATTCTAAATACCAAAGGTCCTTACCGTGGTATTTCCCTATAGTATTGAGCCCATAACTGGATGTTTTGATCCCTCTAAGAAAACCATCAGTTGGAGTATGGTTTTGACCTGTGGTATTAGATAAGGGATAAGATATATAAGGATATGAAGATCAAAGTGGTAGTTGGTGTGCAATTTATGAATATCTTATGAATAGTTAGATCTGAAGAAAATATGCATATTGATGATTTACTTGATTTATAACTAAGTATGCACCAAGGAATTTAATGATGCATCAGATCCAATAGATCTGAGATGATAATCTTGATTATGAGGTGAGTTAATTTGTGTTGATAATGTCTTGACCCATGATTTTTCTGTGTATGTTGAGATCTGGGTATGTTTGATGTTATGTGTTGCAGCGAAAGTTTGAATTAGAAATTGCAGATTTGTACGTAAGTTTTATAGCCTGTGAGGCGCGGACACATGCAAGTGTGGTACTGGTAAGTCAAGTTTACGCGGGTTTGTTTCCTGAAAAGCACCTATACACGCGGGTTTTCTTTGAGGAAAGCACGTACATAAAGTAGGGTTTTGATGAGAAGGATGTCTGATCAGTTTAATCAATCTTGATGTGTTTCTGTTGTCTATCAATGAAGTCTTCTTGATGATTTGGGCTTAAACAATGATGTTTTGATTATGAAATAATTGATTGAATTATGTTGAAGATACTTTCTCTTTGCGATTGAAGTTCACTGAAGGTTATGTTATTTTTTCATAATGATGCAGTAGATCCGAGTATAATTCAGTATTTATTTCAGAATGACAGTGGTTCAGTTTTCAGAAATCAATGATTTAAGATATGTACATAGGTATGCTTCATGGAAAGCGCGTACACACGTGGGTTTGCTACTGTAAAGTAGCGTACATACTTTAACATATGGTTGATCAGGGTTTGCAGTAACAGAATCTGGTTTTTGTGATGTGAAGTATGTTGATAAGTATTCTGGTTCCAGTTTTCTCACTGTTCTAGTTGTTTAAGTTGATTGATTTGGGTTTCAGTTGATTGGTTGAGTTTTGGTTGATTCAGTTGATTTAGTGATTGGGTTGATTCAGTTGGATCAGACATTGATGACTGAGTGAAAAGATTGGTTTCATGTTTGATGACTGGTTTTGGGCTTAAATGTTGGTAGTGGGTCCAGTCTGAAAATTTGATGAAACGTGGCCTACAAGTTGTGATGTGTTGTAGCAGGTGGATCCAGTATGAAAATTTATGAAACGTGGTCCCCAAAGGTGTTGAGGGTTGGAGCCTTCAATGAGGGAGTTGAAGTTTCCTTCCAGTGGTAGCTGGTAAATCAGATCAGGGGGTTGTATCTCCCTTCTGGAGGGTGTTGGCAAACAAGATCAGGGGGTTGGAGCTCCCTACCAGTAGGAGCTGGAGAAAGAGCGAAGGTTGTAGCCTTCTGCAGTTGGGTGCCTGCGTACTGGTATGAGTCTGCGCCAGTACAAGATTGTAAAATCTTTTCTTTATATTAAAAAGAAGACAAAGATGACATCAACATGTGGTTTTTTTCCGACATTGGGTTTCCACCTTAAATCTTGGTGTTCATGTGTGTTGCTTAGGTGTGATGTTTTATATTTCTCTTACTGCACATGGTTACTATTTATATAATGTTGAATGAAGTACTAATGAACTGGCTTAAGATAAATAGAAGATGAATTAATTGAAAAATATGTTTTACTACATATACGCTAGTTGTATGAATAATAGTCGTGTACACACGCAGGTTCCCTTCAGTAAAGTCGAGTGCATAAATTAGATGTTAAATTGAAAATTCTAGTGATTTGAAAATACTGATTCACCCCACCCCCCTCAGTATTTTTCCCAACATCTTCTTCCTCTCCAACTTAGCCTTCTACTTTCTTTTTCAAACAATATATATATATATATATATATATACATGAAAACCAACATTGTTGGCATGTTTATATAGAAAATATAAGTTGAAAACCAAGAATTCTTGACAGCCTAGATTTTCTTTTAATTTCCCTATTCTTATCCCATTTCTTTTATTCCTCTTTTGCAAAAATAAAATAGCGACATAATTGTCAATAATCTACAGCTCTCATAAAATTACGCAACTGAATTAACAGATTGCAGCCAAAGCAAATGAAGATCATGGCCAAAGTAACGTGAGGGGAGATCATAGCTAAAGCAACCTGAGCAACCTACAAAAAGAGAAAATTAGCAAGGCAGAATGAAATGTATGTAAATATTAGTTAAATAATAAAGGAAAAACATTGAGTTATGATATAAATAGATGATTATAACTATTTCCTCCACCATATTATGTAATGATTACCTTTGTCATGACATAATATTGGTTTTCGCCATTCAATGCATGAATTTTTTATAATCATCACGAGATGTGAATGACATTAAAACCTTGATATTGTTTAAATTCATTCACCTTTATCCATATAACATCCCATTTCTCCCATACACTATCCCATTTCCTTCACATTATATCCCATTTCCTTCGGCTCTGTTTCATTGTTCTTTGTCAAAAACACCTCAACTGCTACCTAAATTTCATTCACGTCCTTGCTGCACTCCATAATCCTGTCAAAAAGGGAAATTAGGGACTGAAGCTTCCTCATCATGGGAGTTATTGTGTGTTCTGAGACGAATGGAACCAAGTTTCTTGAAGCCTATCCACAGGTGAAGTAGCAATTGCAACAGGTACAATGGTTACAATTCTTTGAAAAGTTTGATGGGCATGACAAGGAGATTACAAAATCATTTGCTCGGGCCTATGATGGGATAGAAGCAAAAATTGGAGATATCAGGTTGGTGTTGACAAATTTGTTCATAGCAGATGCTACAAGATTGCCAAGAAAAAGGGAAAGTTGGTTTAAAACTGGAAAATCAAAGAGAAAGATTAGGAAATCTTCTTGAAAAATCCAGGTATGGACATCTCCATTTTTAAGAAGGGAATTCCAGTAACAACTTTAAAAACTAAATGGATAAATTTGTTGTTAATCATTCATAAGTTCATAACCTGTGAGGGTAGGTTTGGAAATATATTCTTTTATCATGCTTCGTTGATGATGAATTTTATTGATGGAAACAAAATCAATTTGCCATATTTCCTGCTTTGTAGTTTAAGAAAAATGTCTGCTAATATCCAAAGAAAAATACAGTCTATTGACAGTGCTTTGTATCATCACGGGTTAGTAAAAATTTTAATTGAAGCTCACTTGGGGAGTAAGGGGGATAATTGCGAGGAATTTCTGGTTCGAAATCATTTTAAGGAAGTTGAGAAAGATGCGTCTAGTTATAAGATCAAAAGAAATCGTCAGAAACTTCCCTCAAACCTAAGCTTCAAAACAAAACACCTACACAAGAAAGTCCATAAGATGAGCACACACAAAAAGATTCTAATGATGAAACCCCTCTTGCAAATGTTTAGAGAGTCTTAGAAAAAAGAAATATGTCATTGCACATGAAGGTCCATCAAAGGTAGGAACAAAGCAAAACAAAGGTAGAAAGAGAAAGCAAGCTCTCACTGTTGAAAAACCATCAAGAAGAAGTGCACAGCTTATGAAATCGGCCATTAAACAG
This sequence comes from Pinus tabuliformis, assembly GCA_031772625.1. Lineage (NCBI taxonomy): Eukaryota > Viridiplantae > Streptophyta > Pinopsida > Pinales > Pinaceae > Pinus > Pinus tabuliformis. Next base: position 243,931,007 of record CM062815.1, read on the forward strand.
TGTCCAGTTTTTTTTATTTAGAAGAAGAAGAAGAGAAAATACCATCACCAATTGAAGGTACAACAAGAAAAACCCCAGAAATTGACTTTGTTCAACAACAAATCTATGACTATATAGAATATCTTGAACAAAAAGCACAAGGAAAAATTGTTGATTTATCCTCAAATCAAGAAGAAATTCTAAGTAAAGAAGTTCATTTCAGCCCTCCAGAAGAATCCATAATTGAAAATGATCTTAAACAAAAAATTTATGAACTAGAGGTGTTAAACAAGTTTCTGAAGCAGGAACATGAAGCAATGAAGGTACATAATGAAATTCAAAGGACTCAAAATGATAATATTCTCTTACATCTTTTCCACTGGTACAAGAAAAAAAAGAAGTTAAAGGCTAAAAATAAACTTCTCAAAAGTAAAATCAGGGGTTTGTAATGTAGTATTTTAATGAAAAAACCAAGGATGGAAACCAAAACCAAAACCAGAAAAATAAAGAATACTAATTTAGATGTTCTTTCTCAAGCTTCAGAGGTAGCTCAATGATAGAGTGGATCACAAATTTTTAAATTTTGTGCATGAGGACATGCAATATCTTCTGTGTGGGGGAATGTTGAAGACCAAAATTGTTCCTTTTTTACACCTTCCTAAACTCCATTCACTCCATTCTCTTCCTTTTTTACCATAATAAGCTCAATAAGGTGTCAGCTTGCAAGGTTATTGGCAAAAGCAAGCACCTAATCATAATTTATTCACAGTTTTATTGTTTCCTTGTTATTTGATTTAATATTTGCATAAGCTACCGAATTGCATCAATTCTGCAGCGAATGATCGATTATGCAGTGTACTTGAAGAATTTGCAGGTTCCAAAACACCAGTTGAGGAACAAAATGTATGGACAGGTAGTGGACAATCAGCATAACGATATCCAACTATCTTCACGACCCAACAAGATGATAAGGATGTTGTATGAGCAGGTCAACGTGGAATTCAACCTAGAGGAAAAGGAGCCAAAGATGAATCAGGCAAGCGAGAAGATCGATGACAAGGATGAAATTGATATTTTGCCTCATGATTTGCTTCTTCGATATAAAATCATAAATAATCATTATTTCATATTATCCTATGTCATTTTTAGAATTTTTGTCGAGTAGGATAGGCTTAGAAATCTCCACACATTTTATTGAAGGAGGTTATAAAACCTGCCTCTTAGCACAACGAACATAGACTTCTTGTTATTTTAAAATACTCTTTGCAATTATAAAAGTGAGCTTGATATTCCTTTGTGTGTTGTGTATTAATGCGTGTTTAATCCCCGTTGATTGTTGCATACCTACAACTCACAGGAGGGCCCCCTGGGAGCTGTAAGGTCTCATTTTATTTTTAGTTAATATTTCAGTTTTGTATTTTAATTCTGTAGCATTATATTATCTTAACTAATCTTTCAGTTTTGATTTTCAGTGAATGCTTATGACAGTGAGAACAGAGTTTGTAACAAAGTTTTCTGAATATTTCTTTCATAGTTCTAATCATTTCATTGTGTGAAGGATGAAGAAAATAAATCAAAAAGGGGATCTATTATGCACCTGTAGATTTTGAAGAGTAGAATCATTTATTTTTGAATTGCAATTAGAAGTATAATTTATTTTAAGGCTTTATCAATGTGATTTAAATTTGCGAGTGATTTATGTACTTAATATTAATTTCATTTATGTCAGTGAGAAGTAGATTTAATTTTTCTAGTGTGATATTTATTTCATCTATGAAGAAAATAAAAAAAAAAGGGGATCTATTATGCACATGTAGATTTTGAAGAGTAGAATCATTTAATTTCGAATTGCAATTAGAAGTATAATTTCTTTTAAGGCTTTATCAACATGATTTAGATTTTCCAGTGATTTGTGTACTTAAGATTAATTTCATTTATGTCAATGAGAAGTAGATTTAAATTATGTACTTGAGATTATTTTTTATTTTTTTTCTCTACAAGCGTAAAGAGAATTTGGATTTGATTTTGCTATTTACTTCTACATTTCAATTTAGCTTTATTTCTATCAGTGTGTTATTTTCCTTTCTTGCGAGAGTGAAAATTTCTTAGAGAAAACATGTGCATGAAAACATCCTAATTTAATTCGAAAATTTATTCACCTAATCTAGCACAATTGGTGCACATACACTTCATTAGTTTACAAGCCCTGGTCGACAATTTATGCAGTAATTTAAGCTCAATTAAATGACCAAACAATAGCTTTAATATTTTACAAGTCCACTGATATGCTTTCATTGGAAACAACATGTCCTAAGTAGTGAACTTCAATCTGAAAGAAACTACACTTGCTAAGCTTGGTATACAACTAATGCTCTCTCAAACAATCTTAATAATCCTGCCTGGTTCTCTGCATGCTCTTCCTCATTCTTAGAATATATCAATATATCATCAATAAACACTATCACAAACTTTTCCATATAAGGACGCAACACATTTTTCATCAAACACATGAAAGTAGTTGCAGCATTAGTAATACCAAAAGGAACTACTACAAACTCATAATGCCCATACCTAGTATGGAATGTAGTCTTGTATATATCTTCTTCTTTGATGTGCACCTGATGATATCCTGATCTCAAATCAATCTTTGAGAACAATGTTTCTCCCTTCAACTGACCAAACAAGTCATCAACCTGTGACAATGGATACCTTTTCTTGATAGTCACTTTATTCAAGTGCATGTAATCAATGTACAATCTGAGAGTACTATCCTTCTTCTTCACAAACAACATTGGTGCACCCCAAGGCGACACACTTGGCCTAATGTATCCCTTATCAATCATTTCCTTAAGCTACAACTTCAATTCCACCAACTATGGAGTGCTTATCTTGTAAGGTGTCTTTGATACTGGTGTTTCTCTTGGCATCAACTCAATAAAAAATTTCACTTCCCTACGAGGAGGCAACTCTGAAAAATCTACTGAAAATACATCCTAGTACTATTGCAAAAAAGGATACCTCTTCAAGACTTCAGCATTCTCAACATCCTTCTCTTTGTCACTGGAAATATGAACTACAAATAATACATATCCTTTCCTACAACTGTGGTTTATATGCATATCTATAATCGTTCTCACTGATGTAGGCTTCTTCTTTCCCTATAAGATTCTCCTCTCTCCATCATCATCCAGGCACTCAATAGCCTTATCATATCAATCTACCTTAGTCCTATGAATATACAACCAATCCATGCCCAAAAGCATAATGTATGAACCCAAAGGAAGCACATTTAGATGTGTTGATTTCGGCATACCATTCAGCTCAAATGAACAAGATCTCTCCCAATGATGAAATTTTTCTTGGTCCTGTAGCCAATTGCAGTAACCAAGATTCTACATGCACTTATTTATTCAATCCACACTTATCCACAAGATCAAGGCTAATATAACTATACTTAGATCCAGGATCAATAAAAAAGGAAACAAATTGATCACAAATCTTACCTTCCACCTCGATAATAGATTCATGATGATCAACCTATTACTATCCACTACTGCATAAATCCTAGGAATGCTCTGACCAACATCCCTAATTGTTTGTGCCTCCTGAGAACTATAAATTCGAGGTTTTCCACCCTAATGTTGTGGACAATCTCTCATGCGATACTCTCCACCACAATTCCAACATTGCAAAGGCTTCTTTCCATTTCCTTTGTTCTACTCCTCACGCTGGGACCCATGTCCTTTGTCAACTGCATTGAACTGGTTATACGACATTGCATTCTCCTTGTTACATACATATTGAGGTATTCCTCACTTCTTATCCCACTATCCTTTAGTCGTGTCATTCCCTTTCCAATCACACTTAGGCTCAGACTTACACTTAGACTACTCATAACAATGCTTCAACTTTCCAATGACTTCCTCCAGTGGTTAAGGCTCATCATACTCAATTTGATCCTTGAATGCTAAAGGCAATCCACTAATTAATCTTTGGACCTTTGTCTTCTCTTCCTTAAGATATGGCATATACCTCAACAAGTATAGAAACTTTGTTGTGTACTCTTCATCTGTCATAGAACCCATCTTAAACTCACAGAAATCCTTAGTCTTTCCATCGTAATATCTCTCGTACAAGTAATTCTTTCTAAGGAGTCTCGTAAACTTGTGCCAACTCAACTCCTATGTCTTGATGTCTTTGAAATGCTTCACATCTTCCCACCAGATATTTGCTTTTCTCTTGAGACTGAAAATAGTTATCCTGGATTTCATGTTCTCTGAATAATCACGCAGCTCGAAGAACTTCTTCATCCCAAGCAACCATGCTTTTGCATCTTTCAGTTTCTTCAGCTCTCCATCAAAGGTAGGAGGCTTGAATTTCTTAAACTTATCTTGTAAGTATTGTTTCTCACTCCTCTAATAAGGATAATGGAAACAATGACCATGATGTCTCTCTGACCCAGAACTAGAATAGAACCCATAACCACTACCTCTCATGTTAGGTGTCTCTATCAGTTTTCCACCTCTTACCATGTCATCCATGTCTGACCTGTGTCAACCATGAGACTTGTTATCATATGCCCCATTAGTGCTTTCCTCCTATCCATAATTGATTCTTAGTTGTCCCTGTCTCTCTAAATCTGATAAGCTTTAAAGAATCACTGCATTAACCTCTGCTTGCTTTTCCTGAGCTCTAGAAAGCCTTTTTTGTGACTAAATTATCCTGTCATTATCTGGCTTGCAAATTTTAATTTCTACCTTCAAACTTCTCAAGGTATCTTCTATGTTAGGAGAGTACTATTCCCCATGCTACTTAGCTTATGTGTAAGGAGAGTCATGTGAAATGTAATCCACCATTCTTCTTGTCATATCTAATCTTCTTCTTCCTGCAAACATATCATGTCAGATAAACCAAATATAAACATAATCAAACATACCTTGGTGAATTTCAGGGGAAGTTATCTCGTTTGCATAAAATCAGTCCAGATTATCACAATATACATATACACATAATGAAATCAACGTATCAACATCTCAACATCATCGTGATTACACACGACTACAACAATTATCATCATGATGCATGCATAGCAAACATATCGACAACTAACATGCACGCATAACAATCACATCTAGCCCACCCAATCCAAGTATTTGAACCTGTAAGCTCTGATACCACCATCTAACCACGCATCCCACATTTACCCACTTTTACAAGCCCTCTAGGGTAAACATGAGATAAGCGTCACTATGACATGACCCGACCTCCACTGTTCTAGTTAAGGAAGTGGGGCCAACAAACTGACCACATATTAACATCTTACAGGGACTACAGATCACTTAGGAGCTCAATAAGCACCCCAGGTGATCAATCTATGAGTTTGAACCTAGCACCCCAATTGCATGCACAACAAGGCAAGGGTGCGGTTATATACCTCCAACCATATGCATAGGCCTGCTTCCATGCGATTATGGCCTTAATTCCTCAGTTCAGTACCTATGGTCTAGGGATTTGAGCCACTTTTCTAGGGTAGTCTTCAGACCACTACCAGAACTTCTTGTAACTTTCCAGAATCATATTTCACATGATGATAAAGCCAAACATTCAAACTTGAATTAGAAACTTGACCTAAACTTCCTAGAACACACTAGACATTTCGTCAAACATATGGAAAACATGTAAATTATAGGCCATGAATGCATATTTGATCACAAATTGATAGTATTCATCTAAGAATCGCCAAGAATGCTCCAAGCCCTCTCTAACTAGCTAGAATAACACTTGTTAGTCCATGCATTCATCAACCATTTAATAAATTATCAAAACATGACAGTAGTCGCAGATAAAATACATCATATAACCAACAAATAACCAATAATAGAACCATGGAAAATCATACATAACATCACCATCTTAATCAATACAAATTCTCATAGATCACAATAGGAAAATCTCTCATATTAACACGTGAAAATTCCAACCAATTCAGGGACTTCCATGTACCACCCGACCATAGATTGGACTGAACCAAATCTCTCTTTCAGCCAATCACCCTATGCCATATTCCAAGCATGAATGTGTGATCTCTTGGAATAAACCAAAACTAAACTAAACTAAACTGGGGCTTCTAGAGGCCAAACCACCTTAACCCTCAACCATAGTGAATTGACCTTTACAGTATGGAAATCACTAAAATCAAGCGGATTGGTCTCTAGCAAAGTTGTCCAGGGCTCCTGGAACTAGTAAATCCACCCACAATCTTCCAGGGCTCTAGAGTGTTTGTTTCAACTGCAGCTCCAGGAACTAGTAGCTCAACCCACCAAGGGCTTAGAGTGTTTTTCCAAACCAATGGCTCCGAGAACTAGTAACTCAACCCAAGTTGTTGCAGGGATTCCAAAGTGTTTGTTCCAACCCACAACCATAAGGAACCTAAGTAGCAATCATAAAAACAAGTGGAATAAACCCAAAACACCATGGTTATCCAGGAAATTGCAAGGTAAGACTAAGACCCACTATTAATCCAGGAAAATCTCCATGCCAATGACAAGACATAACCAGAGACTCACATGCATATACCGTGCATCCAGAAACTAGCAAGGAAATCACACGTGGAACATGTTACCCACAAAGCAATCCACCTGTAGTTGTTGATCCCATTGTACCCTTGTGTTTTCATGCTTTCCTTTGCTTTCTTTCTCCAAATCAAGGTGAATACTAGAGTGCTCCAAGCATGCTCCAAGAATCCTCTAAATATGCAAGAGTATGAGAGAACACAGCTAAACTGACGAAAGGTTGTGAACTAATCTTCATAAACCCTTTTATCATTGAGGCCTCTATTTTATTCATTTTCCTTCATTTTCCCTCTAATTTCCTTAGAAGGCATATGTGTCTCTTCACCTTCCTTTTCTCCTATTCTCCTTTATTTTCATAAATAAATGCCAATTACTGCGTCTTTTCCTTTGTCAATTTCCATATCCATATACTAATCACAAATGATGTCCATTAAAATGTTTTCCCCAACATTAAACTTGGATAATGTGTCCCATGACCTTGGTCTTATTTTATTTACATAGAATCATCTAGGGGCTGTTACAGTTAGAGTGCTCCTAGAATGCTCTATGTGTGCAAGAGTGTATGAGAGAATAAGAGTGTGGAAAGAGAGAACCAAAATTGAATTAACCAAAGATGTGAATTGTTTCTCTGATTCATTTTTATCATTGATGTCTCTTTTTTCTTCATTTTCCTCTAATTTCCCTTGCATGAAAATTTGTGTCTCTTCACCTTCCTTTTCTCCTATTTTTCTTTATTTTCATAATTAAATGCCATTTATTGCATCTTTGCCTTTGTCAATTTCCATATCCATTAATTAAACACAAGTGATGTCCACTATAGTGTTTACCCACCATTCAGCTTGGAATACATATCCCATGACCTTGGTCATTTTTTTTACATGGAAAATCAACTCGGGGTTGTTATAAACCCCTCCCTCTTGGGGGAACAACATCCTCAGTGTTCTATGACACTTATGACCACCAAAACATACTGCTTATGGACCTTTATAAACACAGCTCGATGCAATATTTACAAGGACAACTACTGAAAACATGATAAACATACTACTTACGGAGCTTTATAAACCCAGTTCAATGTAGTATTTACAATGACAAGCACATATACTTATGCACATTTGTTTCAACCAACGAATAAAAGGATACAATGCTCGTATCAACAACAACAGAATCTAGATGCTCACACCTCCACCCTCAAGTAGTACCAAGATGCACCTCCTTTCTAGGAATTCCATAATCCATTGCCAAAATCAAACCCTTCCTGGAATGTCCAGCGCTACAATCCTTTTGCTACTTGTTCTCTCAATGAACAATTATTGACTCATTGTTCCAGGGCACACTCCCAATGTGATTCTATTCCAGCTGGAAATGTTAATGACCAAAATAGATTTACTTCCCTACCTTCCCTTCTCTACTTCATAGTCCCTTGAGCAATCCATTCACCCCCTTCCGTGTAGTCGCTCACCTTCCAAGTTCCTTAGCATCCCCTTCTCTGCTACACAGTCCCTCAGATGATCCATCCCTTGGAAAGGTTTCCTCGCATTAGAAGGTCCAAAAACCAAGGCATATCCATGCCTCAAAACCATCATATCAATCATAGCATGCTCATGGCAATAAATGGACACTATTGGGTACCAATGTCAGACAATGGCCTTGCTCCTGAATGCTTTACCAATAGACTATTACATGTTGCAATTCCTTTTACTATTGTTTTTAACACTCTTGCAATCAGTTCCAACCACCGAATCCGAGCATTTCCGCGCTTTCTTGTACCAAGCACACAATTTCCATTAGACTCAAAAGGAATTAAAATAAATTCAAATCATACCTCATTGATAACTTGTCAATAAGGTGGCACTTGCAATTCTGTTTATTTCCTGTCACAACAAGTCAAAATAGATCTTTGATAAAATCATCATGTATAAACATATCACATCTAGTTAGCTTCAAAACTCATCCATCATAAATAAGAATCATGGATTATGTGCATAATTAAAACTGAAATAAAATATTGGTACTTATCTTTTAAATTGTTCTTTCCTTATGCCTTTTTTCTTTGTTCTTTTTGTACACACATTGAATCGGTTGCAAAACCTATCAAGCACCCAATTCCTTCTCTTCTATTCTTGTCCAAAGCAGCAAGGGAATGTGGATACTATACAACCTCCTCCCTCAATATCAGCAACAAGGGAATCCAGAGGCTATAACACCTTTACCCTCAATATCAAAAACTCAAAATTGGTCTCTTCCCATGTTGTCCAAGGACTATTATCTCAACCCATAGCCTCTAGGGAACCCAAGCTATTATAGGGATCCAACCCACAACCTCCAGGGAACCCAAGTTATTACAAGGCTCTAGCCCACAACCTCGACGGATCCTAAGAACCAATCCCCAACACATACACATACACACAGTGTACGACACAACACATAGACCTACACACAATGTACAACACAACACATACACCTAAACATAGTGTACAACATATCATATACACAGCACACATGACATAGTACAACACTTACATGTACAACATGTACACAACAACAGTACTGCACATCCAAAGACCACAATATCTCTACCAGGTAACCTTGCCTCTAGTGTCTTTCTCGCACCTCACTGTGTGCATCCATAACCCAAGTCTTGGGTTTGTGACTCTTTTTACTATCCATGCTTGTCCCAACATGTTGTAGATCACACTTATTTTATTCCACTAGTGTACCCTTCAGCATTGTCTGCCATAACATAAACATATGCATAGTTATAAGCACATAATTTCAAAATCATATCCATATGATAGTAAGCTCATAGACCTTTCAGGGCTACCCTACCCACTTGATTCCTCATAAACCCAGGAACCTTTTCATGCCATTCGCCTACATAAGCAATCATTGTTCCACAATAATGATCCCTGACGACCCTATCAAAAAATGGCATACATTCATAAGGTCAAGGTTAAGAGAACTTCCTTTATTCGTGCAACATACACACAACATTGAGAAAAACATTTCCCAATTTAGCTAAGGCACCTAATACCTCAAGCCCATTTACTTCACCTTTCATGATTACCTTTCTCATGATTGTCCTACCACTATCCATTTACCCCAATGGACCCAATCAACCCAACTGGTTGTTATATTATTGCCTTCAATTGTCCTTTACTCATGCACTGGGCTTCATCTGGGTCTTATATTACATGTTGGGTTTCATTTAGCTCTCCTAAGCTCCATTAGATTTACTCTCCCCCCAACCAATTCCCAAGACCCTCAAAACATAAAAGGCAAGAACAAGAAGGAAAGATAACGAAAACAAGGAAAACCAAACACCAATATAACGCCACAAGCAAAGTAGCATAGCCATGCACCAGTCACAATCAAAACTGCAGATCAAGCAGAAACAAATCAGAAAACACTGAAAACAAAAACTTTCAACAGACACCATCACTTAACCCCCCATGGTTTCTAGTGCTTCCAGGGGAAAGCTCAACCCGAGCCTTCTTCAATATTTCGTGGCAGTCTCTTTTTCCATGCAATTCCTTACACCATACTGCAATAAACACATAATTTTCGGTGCATAAATAAATATAATATTATACCAGTTATCTTAAATTGTTGTACCAAGCATGTTGCTCTGCAATTGAACACCTGCACATATCATCTCTCAAGGGATTCCAATTTCCTTAACAAATCTAGTTGTAGTTGAAAACCCACTATTATGCCTGCATCTGATCAACTATATTCCATGTAGCTTCCTCAACCCTAAAGTGATTTCATGCATTAACTTGCTTTATTGCTTCATCCCAGTGTTCTGCTACAAAATGCATTGAGGCTATGCCTGGAACTCTCCCTCTAGTTCCACCTTCCATCTCAATGATAGATTCATGATGATTTGATTGCTTGTTATCAAATGTTGCATAGATCTGGGGAATGCTTTGACCTACATCCCTAACTATTCGCGCCTCTTGTGCACTATAGATATTAGCCCTGCCACGCATCCACTGCACCACTCTGATACAAAGGGAAATCCTCCCTCTGATGATCCCCACCACATGCTCAACACCACAATGGTTCTCTACCATTGCCTTTATTTTGTTGCTCCATAGGCTGAGACCCATGTCATCTCTTTAGCTGTATTGAATTTCTTAGGCAAAAACACATTTTCCTTGTCACCTACATCATAAGGTCTTTCTCGCTTCTCAGGCCATTTTCCTTTAGGCTTCTCATTACCTTTCCAGACATGCTTGAACTCAGAGTTGCACTTTAATTGCTCATATTATTGCTTTATCTTCTCAGTGACTTCCTCCAATGACCAGGGTTCATCATACTATATCTAATCTTTGAATGCTATTGGAAACTCATTGATGAACCTTTGAATCTTCACTTTCTCATCCTTGAGATAAGGCACATACATCAACAACTCTATGAATATGATAGTGTACTTATCATCTATCATAGAACACATCCTCGGCTCATAGAAGTCCTTGATCCTTTCATCATAATATCTTTCAGATAGACACTTCTTCTTGAAGAGTCTATCAAACTCATCCCATGCAGTCATGATTCTGCATCTTCTAACTTTGTCAACTCACCATCCAAAGTAGGAGACTTAGCTTTCCTGAACTCTTCTCGCAAGTATCCCTTATCACTCCTCCTGTAAGGATGTTGGCGTTAATGACGATGATGTCTCTCAGAACCAGAGATAGAATAAAATTCATGAGTGTTAGCCCTTCTGTCATGTGTATCCAAGGATCTATCACATCTCACTGTTTCATATTTTTCCAACCTGTACCCCTTCCGAGACCTACTTCCATCTACACCATTTTTCTTTTCTTCCTATCCATAAATGATCCCCAGTTGTCCCTACTTCTGCAAATTTGTAAGGCTTTGAAGAATCATGACATTAACCTCTACTTTCTTTTCTTAGGCCCTTGCAAGTCTTTCTTGTGCCTCAATGAACATGTCATTATCTATATTGCAACTTCAAACCTCTACCCTTAGACTCCTCAGTGTATCTGCTATATCAAGAGAATACTCTTCTCCTTGCTGCTCAACTGACTTTTCCCATTCCACTAATTTCACTCAAGCCAGTAGGGGGGTAATGTGAATTGTAGTCCACCATTTTGCTCTTCATCTTTGATCTTTTATTTCATACAACATACCTTGTTAGGTAAACCAATATAAGACATAATCAAAATCATACCTCAATGTAACAACCCTGGTCAAAAATCCATGTAATAAAGTTAATAAAGGAAAAATAACAACCAAGGTCATGGGATGTGTATTCCAAGATGAATTTTGGGAAAAACATAGTGATGGGGATCACTTGTGATTAATTAATGGGTATGGAAATTGGAAAAGGCAATGGGAAAGGTTTTGGAAAGGCATGAGGCACTTATTATCATTTTATTTATGAAAATAATGGAAAATTGGAGAAAAGGAAAGTGAAAGGTCACACGTTACATGTGAGGAGGAAAATGAAGGAAAATAATGGAAAATTGAAGAAAATAGAGGCCTCAGTGATAAAAGGCTTCTTAGGATCAATTAAGAGCTTTTGTTAGTGTTAGCTTTTATCAGTTCAATTTTGGGAGCTCTCTCTATTCTCTCTCTCTCATACTCTTACACAATTAGAGTTTTCTTGGAGCACGCTTGGAGAAGTGTGGAACACTTGGGATTTGGAGCAAGAAGGCAAAAAGAGAGTAGGAAAGTGCAAGAAGACATCGAGATCAACAATAAAAACGTGTTTTTCTTGCAGGTACTGAGTTGCATGTATGATTTCCTTGCTAGTTTTGGCATGCATGGCACATGCATGTGGTTTCTAGGTCATGATATGTCATTGGCATCGAGGTTTTCTTGGATTGACAGTGGTTTTTCCTTAGCCTTTCCATTTCCTATATAGTTGTGGCATTGTGGGTTTCTTTCCTTTTGTTTTCTATTTCGTTCTCATGTTCCTTATGGTTGTGGGTTGAGTTACTAGTTCTTTGAGCCTTGGTTGGAAAAACGCTTTGGAATCCCTATAACATATTGGATTGAGTTACTAGTCCTAGAAGCCTTGGTTGGAAAAACGCTCTAGAGCCCTTAGTGGGTTGAGTTACTAGTCTTGGAAGCCTTGGTTGGACAAACACTATAGATCCCTTAGTGGGTTGAGTTACTAGTCCTAGAAGCCCTCGTTGGAAAATCACTCTGGAGCCTAGAAATAACTGTGGGTTGAGTTAGCAGTTCTAGCAGCCTTGGTTGGAACAAATGCTCTCGAACCCTAGACAGCTTGGGCAGAGACTGATCTTGTAACACCCTCCTCCCACATCTACCCAAACAACTCGCCAATCGGGGTAAACATGCAACGAGAGGCTACTATGATAGTATTAAACCTCCTAGGTAACCTTAAAAAGATGGAATTGATGGAAACACAACACAAAGACCTCCCTCATGTGCTTCAGGACCCCTAGAGATAATCCATCACTCCAGGTGCCCAACCCTTGAGTTAACCTAGCATTTAGATGAATTAAACCCAAATTAGCTCCCATGACAATGCATGCATGCGACTGTAACCCTATATTCGCTCTCACGGGCTTGCCTACTAGTGACCAGAAACCCAATTTGTCAGTGTTATGCCAACAACTCTGGGATTTGAGCCACTTTTTCAGGCCCAGAGCCCAGGTCACTACCCAAAATTGAACCATCTCTTCCAATCAGTAAAATAACATGGAAATGATAGTACTAAATCAAATTCTTGTTCAAGACCTTGATTAGACCCCTATTATCCATAACAGACATTTTGTCAAACACTTAATAAATATGGAACCTACAGGTGTAAATAACATATTTGAGCATAGGGGTCTCATACTTATCTAAGATTCGCTATGAAGCATTATATCCTCATCGCATCAGCTACCATTTCATCCATTAGGTCATAGATACATTGATCACTTAATAAAAAGTAATAACATGATGAGATCCATACATATCTGTTGTCATAAAATACATACATAACTAGTATAATAGGGACAAAAATACCAATGAAATCATATCCATATACACCGCATATAATCCATCATAATAATCATAGAAATACCAGGTGAAATAAACTTTCATTAATGGTGCAAAATCTAAACCGGGATGAGACTTCCATGTTCCACCTGACCGTAGAATGGCTGAGCCAAATCTCTTGTCAGCCTTTCACCCATGTGCCATATTCCAAGCATGAATGTAGGATCTCATAGAACACATTAATCAAAACTCATCTAGGGCTTCCAGAGGCCATCCACCTCAACCCATCAAATAGTGATTCCACCTCATGGTCGGACATCACAAAACCATCATCACATTAGTCTCCATCCAAGCCTTCCAGGGCTTCCAAAGTGCTTGTCCAACCAAGGCTTCCAGGACTAGTAACTCAACACACAACTCATTCAGGGCTTCCAGAGCATTTGTCCAACCGGGCTTCCAGGACTAATAACTCAACCCAAGCTAAGGAAACATGATAACTAACCAAAACAAAACAATGAAAGTAAACCCACAATCACCATGGCTATCCATAATAAGGCAAGGCTATGCAATCCACTGTCAATCCTGACCATCCTCCATGCCAATGATAGATCACAACCAAAAATCCACATGCATATGCCATGCATGCCAAAACTAGTGAAGGAAACATACATGCAACTCAGTACCTACAAGAAAATATGATGTAGTTGTTGATCTCGATGGCCTCTTGCGCTTTCCTACTCTTCCTTTGCCTTCTTGCTCCAAAACTCCAAGTATGACACACCCACCAAGAGTGCTCCAAGAAAACTCTAAGTCTCCAAGAGTATGAGAGAGAGAGAATAATGAGAGAGCTCCAAAACTGAATTGATCAAGTCTTACCCATTGATCCTCATAAGCCTTTTTATTAATGAGGCCTCTATTTTCTTCATTTTCCATTATTTTCCTTCATTTTCCTCCTCACATGCAACATGTGACCTTTCACCTTCCTTTTCTTCTAATTTCCATTATTTTCATAAATAAAATGCCAATTAATACCTTTTTGTCTTTTTAAAGCCTTTGCCATTTCCTTTTCCAATTTCCTTAGCCATAATAAACCGAATCAACACTCATTAGGATGTTTCCCCCACCATTCAACTTAGAAAACGTGTCCCATCGACCGTGGCCTTATATATATATTTTTACATGGAATTTTCACCAGGGATGTTACAGAACCCTCCCCCTTGGGAGGGAAACCATCCTCAGTGTTCAATGACACTTATAACCAACAAGACTGCTGAAAACAAAACATACTGCCCATGGAGCTTTATAACATAGCTCGTTGCAGTATTTATAATGATCATCTACTAAAACATGACAAACATATCGTTTACTAGACCTTTATAACACAACTCATTACGATATTTACAATAACCACATACACATTTGCTTCAACCGGAAAATAACCATATTGTCTACGGAGCTTTATAAATCCAGCTCGATACAATATTTACAAGAATATACATATATACACATTTGCTCAACCAACAAATAAAAGATACGATGTTTGCGTTCGCAACAAGGGAATCTAGAGGCTCACACCTCCATCCTCAAGTAATACGAGTATTCACCTCCTTCCCAAGAAGTCTAGAATCCACTGCCACAGTCAAACTACATCCAATGTCCAACACTATAATCTAGCACGATTTGTCCTCTCAATGAACAGTTATCGGCTCATTGTTCCAGGGTGTAGTCCTAATGTGCATTTGATTCCATCTAACAATGCTAATGACCAAAATAAATCAATCCTTGGTCTTCCCTTCTCTATTACACAGTCCCTCAGGAAATATGGTCAACCCCTTCCATGCAATCACTCACCTTCCAAGTGCTACTGGCACCCCCATCTCGGGCAGTCCATCCCTTGGCAAAGCTTCCTTGCATCAGAATATACAAAAATCAAGGCATCTCCCTGCCTCAAAACCATCATACCGGACATAGCATGCTCATGGCAATCAATGGACACTATTGGGTACAAGTGTCCCACAATGGCCCTGTTCCTGAATGCTTTACTAGCATACTGCTACATTTTCCAATTCCTTTTTTTTTACAAATTCTTGCAATTGATTTCAATCACCCAACCAGGCGTTTGATGCATTCCTGTACATAAATTCCATTAGATTTAAAATAAATTGAAATAAATTCACATCATACCTCATTGGTAGCTCATCAATAAGTTACATTTGTGATCCTGTTCACTTCCTATCACAACAAGTCAAACTAGTATATTTGACCAAATCAACATGTATAAAACTATCACATTAGGTTAGCTCAAAACATAACCATCAAAATCACAAATCATATGTAAGCATCATAAACCAAAATCATAGATCACATGTAATCGTCATAGACCAGAATCATAACTCATATGCATAATAAAACTGAAATAATATATCGATACTTATTCTTTAATCGATCCTTACTTCTGCCTTTGTTCTTATTTCATACACACACCAGATTGGTTGCCACACCCGACAAACACCCAGTACCTTCTCATAAACTAGGTGCACATATAAATAGTGTGCATCACACACATATGACCACACACAACATACAACTCCATGCAATACATGCACCTACACCTGACATACAACACATACACCTACACCCAGTGTATACAATATAATACATATGCCTACATCCAATGCATAACATAATACATACACCTACACCTAGCGTACAACACAACACAATACATCTATACCCGATGTACAACACCACACAATACATGCACCTACATAATGCACATACCTAGTAACACATGCCCTCAACACAGCATGTATGACATGCACACAATACCACACATGCACTAGTACCATATGTACAACATGTACACAGTACCACCTATACACTGCACCACCTACACAATGTGTGCACAACATCACATGTACACGGTGCCACTTACACAATGTGTACACAATGCCACATGTACACTACACCACTTGTTCAACGTGTACATAATACCACATGTACACAATACCGCATGCACGACATGTATGTGACACCACATGTACACAACGCCACATGCACGGCATGTACACATCACCACTTACACACAACGCCACTTAAAAAACATGTACACAACACCGAATGCACACAACACCACTTGCACAATCATGCACACCACACCATATGTGGATAGCACCACATGTACAACATGCACGCAATACCACATGTACGTAGCACAACACATCCAACATGTACATAGAATCATGTGTACACATCACCACATATCCAACACCCACAGAGCACCATATGCATACAACACCGCATATCCATCATGCACACAATACAATATGTACACAACACCGTATATCCAACATGTACATAGCACCATATATACCCAACACTGAATATGCAACATTCATACAACACTATTTGTACTAACACCCTATACATAATATTGCATAAACAACATGTACACACACTACATATGCACAATACTTCATGCGCATAATCATCATAGATGCAACATGTACAACATATGCAACATATGCTCAACAATAATACCACACATCCGAAACCACATTGTCCTTACCAAGAAACCTTGCTTCCAGTGTCTTATTCATGCTTATCCTAGCATGTCGCAGACCACACTGCTTTCATTTCGCTGATGTATCCCTTGGTATAACCTATCCATAACATAGACATAATATAATCACATAATATCAACTCATAACCACATGATACTAACCTCATATATTTTTCATGACTACTCTTCCCAATTGATTCCTTGTAAGACCAGGAACCTCTTCATGTCATTTGCCTACGTAAGCAATCATTCCTCCACCAAAACGATTCCCAATGACCCTGTCAGACAGTGACATAGATACATAGAAACATACATACATATACATATATATGAGCATAAAACAATCATGATCCTTGATGACCCTGTCAGATAACAACGTACATACATACATATATGCATATAATCATTAGCATAAAGCAATCATGATCACAGCATAAATACTAGATATCAAGGTCAAGGTTAAGAGAACTTCCTTTATTCATGCACAACATTGAGAACCATCATTCCCAACTTAGTCAAGCCATTTGACATCTCATGTCCATTTACTTTACCTTTTCTAGTTACCTTTCTCTTGACTATCTTGTCATTGTCCATTTACCCCAATGGACCCAACCAGTCCAACTGGTTGTCATAGTCTTACCCTCTGTTGCGCTTACTCATCCACAAAGGTTCATCTGAATCTTACATTACCTTTCGGGTACCACACAGCTCTCCCAAACTCCATTAACTTTCCTCTTTCCCCAAAAATTCCCAATACTTAAAGCGTAAAAGGCAAGAAACAAACAAAGAAGAAGAAAATCATGAAAACCAATAACAACCATATGACACCAAAACCGAAGTGGAAAGGCCTTGCACTAGACATAACAAAACTTCAAATCAAGCACAAGCAGATTAGAAAAGACCAAAATCACAAGACTAACAACAAACACCATGACTCATTCCCCATGGTTCCCAGTGCTTCCAAAGGAAAGCTCAACCTAAGCCTTCTTCAACATTTCATGGTAGTCTCTTTTTCCATGCAATCCTCTGCATCATACTGCCACAAACACATAATTGTCAGTGCATAAATAAACATAACAATACACCAGTTACCTTATCTTGTTGTGCCAAGCATGCTGCCTTGCAACTGAACACATCCACGCCATCTCTCAAGGGAATCCAATTCCCTTGACAGATCTAGCTGCAACTAAAGACTGGCTAGTATACCCGGTCAAGTACATGTTCATGATTATAGCACATATCAACATAATGTCAGACAAAATCAAGGTTAAGAATACTTTTTTGTATGCAAAACACTCATTCATTTGGAATTAGGGTTTCCAAACATAGCCAAAGGAATTCTTGTCCAATTCCTTTCTTTTACCATTTTACCTTGTTACAATCGAAGCTTACTATGCGCTATCATATCACCCAACTATTAGTTATGTAAACACATCAATTAATATCCTGTCACGCTAATATCAATCATGTTTTCTACAACTATTTACACATGTGAACCACATGTTCTAGATATAAAGACAGTCATATCTATCAATTTTAAATCAACCTTTACCAAGACTGACAATCACGTCATAATCCATAGTCAACTCAAAGTTATTATACATAATGCGACAACTATCACCTACCATATTCAAGTACATATCAACTGTCTCAACACATATGTGTTAGTACAATCATCTTAAATCAAGATCATTGGAACACATACTCATATTATGAAACTCATCAAACGTTCAACCAACTTAAAAACATACCATGTTAAATAAATCAACTATATGACATGATAAACACCAAGCACTCAACATCAAATAGATGACATAATCAAGAATGAAGCACCCAGTATACTACATAATAAAACTCATATCTTAGTGTACCTCAGAGGAGGCTATCTTTTGTACGCGATCAATCTAATTAGCAAGATATAACTTTACAACATGTCAACTCAAACATAAATAACATCATGATATCCATAAAATTAACTAACTAACATGTTCACATCATAATCTCATAAGCATTTATAGATCATGCGTAACAAGCACGTGTGAAAAGTCATCACAAATATGTCGGCTCATACCTGAATATCGTAACCATAACCATCTACATATGCCAATTCAATTTAGCATGATACATTTAACATCAAGATATTAATGTTATAACCATAATCATCAAGTTAACTAACATGTAACAACAATCAGTTAACATATATCATGCTCATTAACAACATATAACCTAATCATCAAGTTATCTAACATAAAACAAAAATAGTGATGCATACAACCACAACTTACTATCATTCATGACACATGTGCATGTGACTATACTAATCAACTATCATCTATCATGCATGTAACCATAACCTCAAAAACATGTACATAAACCTAATTTATATAAACCTAATGCATATAACAATCCTTAACTTACAAACCTGCATGCCAAACATACAATACTTATATGATGATCTGCTCTTGCCTCAAGGTCCAATGTTGCAACTTCACTTTCATTATATACATCTCATGTTCTATCTCAACCAACACATTAGCATCATAACAACCAATAACACCATGATGACCTAAATTTGCATACAATGACTTCACAAGGCATTTTTGACCTACTATTCATGCATAACTATAACCAATACTATACATGCATAACAACTACATATAGACATATAACACATGAGTGCAAAACCATATACACACCATTCTAGCTAGAGTCCAGTCATCAATGCATGACCATATCAACTACACAAACCATGACCTCATGCATGACAACAACAACCACCTCACGTGCATTTGATAATATGTGAACACTGACATGCATAAAATGCATAATCAACCATACACACATGAAGACATACTCCACGACAACACCTTCAACCTTCACATGGTGACATCACTACAACCATGATCAACACCATGCAAATGCAACAAGCACATGGACTACATGCATAAGGAACACATATGCAACCAACATGAAAGCATAATCAACACAAATCCCAAGGAGAGCACAACCACGCTCTGATACCACTCTGTAACACCCTCCTCTCATATCTACCCAAGCAACTGGCCAACTGAGGTAAACATGGGACAAGACGTTACTATGATATGATTCAACCTCCTAGGTAACCTTAAGGAGATGGAATTGATGGAAACACAACACATAAACCTCCCACAGGAGCTTCAGTACCCCCAGGATCTAATGCACAACTCCAAGTGCCCAACCCCTGAGTTAACCTAGCATTTAGATGAATTAAACCCAAAGTCGCTCCTATGACAAGGCATGCATGTGACTGTAACCCTATAGTCTCTCTCACAGGCTTGCCTGCCAGTGACCAGAGACCCAATTTGCCAGTGCTATGCCAGCGACTCTGAGATTTGAGCTACTTTTTCAGGATGAGAGCCCAGGTCACTGCCTAGAATTGAACCATCTCTTCAAATTAGTAAAATAACATGGAAATTGAAATATTAAAGCAAATTCTTGTTCAAGACCTTAACTGGACCCCTATTAGCCATAACAAACATTTTTTCAAACATTTAGTAAATATGCAACCTACAGGTGTAAATAACAAATATGAGCAGAGGGGTCTCATGCTTATTTGAGATTCGCTATGAAGCATTGTCTCCTCATCAAATTAGTTGCCATTTCATCCATTAGGTCATAGATACATTGATCATTCAATAACAAGTAAGAACATGATGAGAGCCATACCTAACTATTGTCATAAAATGCATACATAACCAACAAAATAGGGACAACAATACCAATGAAATCATAACCATATACACCACATATAATCCATTATAATAATCAAAGATATACCAGGAGAAATAACCTTTCATTAATGATGCAAAATGCAAACTCGAGATGGGACTTCCACGTTCCACGTGACCCTAGAATGGCTGAGCCAAATCTCTCTTCAACCATTCACCCCCGTGCCATATTCCAAGAATGAACATTGGATCTCGTAGAACACATCAATAAAAACTCATCCAGGTCTTCCAAAGGCCATCCACCTCAAACCATCAAACAGTGATTCCACCTCACGGCCAGACATCACAAAATCATCATCAGATTGGTCTCCATCCAAGCCTTCCAAAGCGTTTGTTCAACCAAGTTTTCCAGGGCTAGTAACTCAACCCACAACTTATTCAGGGCTTCTAAAGAGTTTTCCCAACCAAGGCTTCCAAGACTAGTAACTCAACCCACCAAGGGATTTTAGAGCGTTTTTCAAACAAAGGCTACAGGACTAGTAAATCAACCCAAACTATTACAGGGCTTCCAGAGCATTTGTCCAACCGAGCTTCCAGGACTAATAACTCAACCCAAGATAAGGAAACATGAGAACCAACCAAAAGAAAAGAATGAAAGTAAACCCACAATCACCATGGCTATCCAGGAAATGGAAAGGCTATGAAATCCACTATCAATCTCGACCATCCTCCATGCTAATGACAGTTCACAACCAAAAATCCACATGAATATGCCATGCATGCCAAAACTAATGAAGGAAACATACATGCAACTCGGTACCTACAAGAAAATATGATGTAGTTGTTGATCCTGATGCCCTCTTGCGCTTTCATGCTCTTCCTTTGCCTTCTTGCTCCAAAAACCCAAGTATGCCACACCCACCAAGAGTGCCCCAAGAAAACTCTGGCCTTATATATATTTTTACATGGAATTTTCACCGGGTTGTTACAAATCTGGTGATGGTTAGTGATGTTCGACTGTGAGGTGGAATCAATGGTTGAGGGTTGAGGTGGTTTGGCCTCTCGAAGCCCTAGTTTGGTTTTGTTTGATTTGTTTCATGAGATCCCACATTCATGCTTGGAATATGGCATAGGGGTCATTGGCTGAAAGAGAGATTTAGTTCAGCCCAATCTATGGTCATGTGGTATGTGGAAGTCCCTAACTTGGTCGAATTTGCATATGTTAATAAGAACTCTTTTTCCTTTTGGTATTTTCATGAGTAAATGTGCTTATCATTATGTGGTTTTAATAGTTGTTTCATCATTGACATATCTGGTTATTTGTTGGTTATGAGCATGTTTTATGGTAATCTTGGCGTATGGCTCTCATCATGTCTTGGTTAGCATATGAAATATTAGTGAATGACTGACCTAATAGATAACAATGCAATTATTGGGAGGATACATCAATCCTCCTTGACGATTCTCAGATAAGTATGAGATCCCTATGTTAAGATTGGTTGTTATGACCTGTAGATTACATGTTCATGATTTGTTTGGCGGAATGCCTGTCATGGCTGGTAGGGGTCTAGGCAAGTCCTTGTTCAAGTGTTTGCATTATTTGTCTTATTTCATTTTCATATATCATTTCTGGAAGTTCCATGAAGTTCTAGGCAGAGGCCTGAGTCCTAGTCCTAAAAAAGTGGCTCAAAATTCGGGGTCCCTGGCACATAACTGCCTAAAAAGTGCCACAGTCACATGGATACCTTGTTGTGGGAGCGACTGGAGAGTCTCAGTCGCATGCATGCCTTTTCATGGGAGTGAATGGGGGTCTAGTTCAACAAAACATCAAGTTCTCTTAGGGGTTGGACACCTGAAAGGGTTTGTTGGCTCCTAAAGTTTGTTGAGATTGCAACAATATGATGGAGCTTATTGAAAAGAGTCACCTTCACTAAGTGGGCCCACATGCTATTTTTGGCGCAAGTCTATTTTTTAGACTATGTCTATTTTTAGACATATGGATCATGTCTATGGATTGCAGGTTGCTGTTTATGGATGATTGATCAAGTTGGGAAAAAATAGATGGACTTCTATTTTTGATGAAAGTGTGAGTGATCACAGTGTGAGTGATCAAAGTCTATTTTAGACTGGCTGTCAAAAATAGAAAAGTCAAATATTATTATCTCACAATAATATTTGGACTATAAACTTAATCTTATTCTCTTGGACCACTTCAGTTTGAGCTACAGAGGTGGCACATGCAGCTGTCAGAAGGAAATACGCTTTTCCTATGAGTCAGTTGAGTTGTTGCATGCATGACTTCAGTTAGAACTCAATCAGTTGAGTTTGGAGGAGTTGATTGTGGAGTTGATGGAGTTGTGTTCAGTTTAGCTTTGTTAAACTAGTTGTATTTAGTCTAACTGGCAAATAGACTAGAGATGAGTTGGGTGAATTAGTTATTAATTTATTCACAAGTTATTAAGTCATAATACAACTAATGAATACATCAGTTAACTCAGTTGCATGTCAGTGCATGTTCAGTTCAACAGGGACAAGTGGTAGAGAATCAGATTGCTATCAGTTGTGACTATAGTTGTGCACCAGATCTTGCACAATAAAGGGATTGAGTATGCCAATGAGTTTGACCACGTATTTGCCCACATTATAGCTTGTGCTCACGTCCAACAAAGAGTGAGTGACTATTTTGCAGGTGAAAAACGAGTTTGGTAAGCCATTCTCATCAGTCCTTGAGCAGGTATTGAGTAGTGGAGGCAGGCAAGCAGTGGAAGAGATTTGGAGATCATATCTGAGCTGTATTGTGTGTAACAGAGGTGGAGATACTTGTGAGAAGTATTATGCTGTGTAATGTTACATGACTCAATCATTAATATACAGATAGTGTGGGGTTTTTAGCGAGATGCTTTCCCCGGGATACATACTGTGTTAATGTGTGAATGCTCTTGATGTTTTATTGTTATTGATGCTGCTATATTGATGATCAACGTAGAGGAGCTTATGTATTGTGTATGTTTTCCGCAATAGTACATGATCAGGATAATCTCCATTGAATATGTGTTAAATTATTCAAAATTTCTACAAAGTTTTGTAGCTCCCGAGGAAGGTAAGATTGGTCTTGTCTTGTCGGTTCCACTTCCTTAATTGTACATGGGTAGTTGAGTCATATCATATTAACTCTTCGTCACATGTTTACCCCAGTTGACCGGTTAGCTTGGGTAAATGTGGGAGGAGGGTGTTACAGAGTGGTATCAGAGCATGGTTCCATTCTCCTTGGGTGATGTCTGGTTCCCCTTTCTCTTTGGATGAATGTGTTGTCATGCATACATGTCAGTTGCATATATGTTCATTATGCTTGTGGTCTATGTGTTTGTTATGTATGCATGGTAATAGTCATTGTTGTCATTGTGATGTCATGCAAAAGATGATGATGTTGTTGTTAAGATGTGTTGTCATGAATGTATGTCGATTGTGTATGTATTGTTATGCATGTGTGTCATCCATATGTTTGTTATGCATAGTACCTAATCAGTGTTATAATTGTGGCATTATGCATGGTAACTGGATGACAATTAAGATGATGTCTATATACTGTAATGATTATGTTTATACATGTATTGTCCTAATATGGTTGATCTTGTAGACTAGAGATCCTCCCCTCAACTACACTGAGGTACATTGGTTTGTTTATAATTTGGTTTAGATGACATGATATACCTTGCAGGAAGAGAAGATCAAAGATGACTAGAAAGATGGTAGACTATAAATCACGAGATTCTCCCTATAGATCAAATGAGCAGCATGGTGAGGGATATTCTCCTGACATAGTAGACACTTTGAGAAGTTTGAAGGTAGAAATAAGGAGTTGCAAAGTAGATAATGGTCAAATCATTAAATCACAAGAGACACTTGCTAGGGCACAAGAGAAACAAGAAAAGGTCAATGCAGTGATTCTTCAAAGCTTGTTAGACTTTCAGAGACAAGGACCGCTTAGAATCAATCATGGGCAGGAGGATATGACTAATGGAGCATATGGTAGAATCAATCATGGGCAGGAGGATATGACTAATGGAGCATATGGTAGTAGGTCACATGGTGGGCACAGTTTAGATAGATATGACACGGTTACAGATCACAGATTATTGGAAACACCTTACAGATGAGACAATGGACATGGGCTTTACTCTAGTTCTGGTTCAGACAGGTATCATGGTCATCATCATTATCATCCTTACAAGAGGAGTGACATAGGATATTTGTCGGATGAGTTCAAGAAAGCAAAGCCACCTATGTTTGATGGGAAATGAAGAAGTCACAAGATGCAGAAGCATGGTTGTTTGGGATGGATAAGTTCTTCAGATTGCATGATTACTCAGAGAACATGAAGGCCGGAATAACTACATTTAGTCTTAAATGTAAAGAAGACATCTGGTGGGAAGATGTAAAGAATATCATAGGTATTCATTAAGAGGAGTTGACTTGGAGTGAGTTCGAGAGAATTTTCGGGAAGAATTATCTATCGAAGAGATACTATGATGATAAGGCAAAGGAGTTCTATGAGTTGAAGATGGGATCTATGACCGATGAGGAGTACACTAGCATATTCTTGGAGTTATTGAGGTATGTGCCTTGTCTTAAGGAGGAGAAGGAAAAGGTTCAGAGATTCATTAATGGGTTTCCGGTAGCAGTTAAGGAAAATATTGAGTTTAATGAGCATAGAACATTGGAGGAATCCATCAGGAAGCTAAAGCATTGTTATGAGAAATCAAAGCACAGATTTAAGACTAAGCAGGTTTTAATAAAGGAAAATAGGATAAGAAGCGAACAAGACCTCAGGAAATAGGTAACAAAGAGAATGAAACATCGCCTAAGAAGTTCAATGCATCTGATAGAGGACTGGGATTTCGGCCTGAGGAGCATAACAAGGGTGATGGCAGGAATCCCTTGCAGTGTTGGAATTGTGGAGGAGAGCATCGCAGAAGAGATTTTTCACAACATCAAGGTGGCAAACCACAGATCTACAGTTTTCAGGAGGCACAAACAGTGGGGGATGTTGGACAGAGTATTCCTTGAATCTATGTAGTGTTGGATAATAGGCATGCAGATCACTAGGCGTCTATTATCGAGATGGATAGTAAGCTTTGCGATCAAGTTGTTTCATTTTGATTGACCCTGGATTTAATTATAGTTATGTTAATATTGACTTGGTGGACAAGTGTGGTTTGAATAAAGAAGTGCATGCAGAGTCTTAGTTTGTGCAGTTGGCTACAGGTACTAAGAAGAGAGTTCATCATTGGGTAAGATATTGTGCATTTGAGTTGAATGGTAAGTCTACATTAGCGCATTTGAATGTGATTCTGTTGGGATCATACAATATGTTGTTAGCTATGGATTGTTTTTATCTTCATAGGACTAAGTTGGATTGTTATGACAAGGCTATTAAGTGCTTTGATGATAATGGAGAACCGAGAATCTTGCATTGTAAGAAGAAGGCAACATCAGTGAGAATGGTGACAGCTATGCAGGCCAAACGTAGTCACAGAAAAATGTGTGTGTTATTTACAATGCATATTTCTAGTGACAAAGGTAAGGAATTTGAGGACGTGAATTTATTGAGGAGGTATTCAGTTTTACAGCAGTTTCAGGATGTGTTCCAGGGACAGATTTCAGAGTTTCTGCCTCACAGGGAAGTGGACTTTTTTATTGAGTTGGTACCAGGGGCAGCACCAGCATCAAAGGAACCATATAGGATGAGCGCACCAGAGTCAGTGGAATTAAAGTTGCAAGTGAAGCAAATGATTAAAAAAGGATATATCAGGCCAAGTGTATTGCCTTGGGGTGCATCAATTTTGTTTGTGAAGAAGAAGGATGATAATCTCAGGTTATGCATTGATTACAGGTATTTGAACAAAGTGACCATCAAGAACAGGTATTCGTTGTCAAGGATTGATGATTTGTCTAACCAGTTGAAGGGAGCAACAATGTTCTCAAAGATTGATCTGAGATTAGGATACCATTAGGTACGCATTAAGAAATAAGACATCTACAAGGCTACTTTCCATGCTAGGTATGGGAATTATGAGTTTTTTGTAGTTCCATTTGGTTTGACTAATGTTCCACCTACTTTTATGTGCTTGATGAATAGTCTGTTGCATCCTTATATGGCCAAGTTTGTTATTGTATTCATTGATGATATATTGGTATATTCTTTGAATGAGTAGGAGCATGCCGAACACTTGGCCATAGTGTTGAGATTGTTGAAGGAGCATCAGTTGTATGCTAAGCTTAGTAAATGTAGTTTCTTCCAAACAGAGGTACATTATTTGGGACATGTGGTTTCCAAGGAAGGCATAATAGTGGATTCAAAAAAGATAAGAGCTATCATGGAATGGGAAACTCCTAGAAATGTGGATGAAGTAAGATCATTCATTGGGTTAGAAGGTTATTATAGGAGGTTCATCAGGGAATTCTCTCGGATTGCCTATTCCATTATATCATTGCAGAGGAAAGGTAATAAATTTTAATGGAGAGAGGAATGTGCAACCAGTTTTGAGCAATTAAAGAAGTTGTTGACAAATGCTCCAATTTTAAAGATTGCAAATCCGGAAAAAGAGTTTGTGGTATGTAAAGATGCTTGCAAGAAAGGTATTGGTGGAGTCCTGATGCAGAAAGGACAGGTAGTATGCTATGAATCAAGGAAATTGAACGAGCACGAGAATAATTATGTTACACATGACCTCGAGTTGGAATCAATTGTTCATGCATTGAAGATGTGGAGGCACTACCTTCTTGGTAGGAGGTTTGTATTGATGAGCGATCACAGTGGATTGAGATATCCATTTGACAAAACAAATTTGAATTCCAGACAAGCCAGATGGTTGGCCATGATTAGTGAGTTTGACTTTGATATTAGGTATATTAAAGGTAAAAAGAACAAGGTTGCAAGTGCTCTTAGCAGGAGAGGACATGTAAATCAAATAACAACCTATTGTACTGTTCAGCAACCCCCATTTTAACGTATTATAAAATTCCTATGAAATTTATTATATTAAAATAAGGGCCCTTTAGTTTTAGAAAGTCAACATAAAAATTGCTAAAAAAAAGAACTATAACCAAAGTTTAATACTTAGGCTTTTTAATTAAAACCCAACTATAAAACCTTGATTATCCAAAAAAAACAAATTAAATAGCCCCCGGAACCAAGACTTATACTTAGGCTTTAAAAAACCTTAAGTAATAAATAATATGGGTTATTTAATTAAAAAACAAAATAAATCGGAGTTTTTAATCCCCAAAGGTTAAAATCTTTATAAACAAAAGTTAACTCTTTACAAACTTTGACTCTCCACCATACCCCACATCACACATCCCATAATAAAAATTCCAAAGGCAAAGACTCCCCGCTAACACCGAATTGCGAAATGCGATTAGACAGGACCCAAACGGGTTGTTAACTGCATTTTTAAAAAGAACCCTGCGTCCATCAATCGCATGGTCCTCTATTATATAAGTCCATGCCTCCTACCTTAGCCGATTGTGATATGCAATCAAACCTGGACCCGACGGGAAACTACATGCAAATCCATAAAATCCTGCATCCGCAGGCTATCGCAAAAGTTCCAAAGTCCATACTTTGCTCCCTTTCCCGATTGTGATATACGATAAGGCCCGGACACAATGGGAATATACACTATAATTCCATAAATCTCCCATGTCCAGAGCTATCACAGTTACCAAAGAGCCTTGCCTCCTGCCTATTACGATTGCGATTAGACCGAACCCGACGCGATTATTAACTGCATTTCTAAAAAACCCCGCGTCTGTGACTATCACAAAGAGTTTCAAAGGCTTAAGTCCTACCTCATGCTGATTGTGATTGCGATAGCTGGACCCGATGGGATTATTCACTCCAACTCATAAATCCCCCGTGTCCACGCAATCGCAAGAATCACAGTCTCAATCCTTCCGATGTTGATTGTGATTTGCGATAAACCTTGGACCCGATAAGAATTACATGTCAATTCATAAAAATCTAGCGTCTGCAACTATTGCAATTCTATTAGCCATGCCTCCTGTTCCAAAGAATCTTGCCAAATGCGATTAGGCCCAATCCATCTGCCACATCATCCCTTACGTCATTCCATAGATTGCAAATCACAAATCTTTCAAGACTGTTGGTGTTGTACCGCTCTGTTATTGCGAAATGCGATCAACCCCGGACTCATCGAAATTATTCACTCCAACTCATAAATCCCCACATCCGTGGTTATCACAAAATACATGGAACTTAAGCCATTCCTCCTCTTCCCATTCCGATTGCGATTTGGTCTTATTCGGATTTTCGTCTATTTCAATAAGGATTCTCCTTGCTTGAAATATGACAATAATTCAACTCCCGGCCTAAAAGTGATTGCATTTTTGTGATAAGACTATAAAGTTCGACTTGTCTTACCACAGACCTCACTCCACATTCCTCTCCACGATGGTTGTATTCGGAATTTATTGCAACTCTACATTTTTCCTAATTTCCTGCAAAAGTGATTTGTTTCAAACAAAACTCGCTTATTAGTTTCACTTATTTCCAGCTTATCGATTCCTGTTTTTCTTGTTCAGGTTCGTGACAGAAGAGGACAACTTTGTTGACAAGCAATAGTTTAGTTCAAAATAGATAGACAAGTATCTAGATAATTTGATGGAACAAGCAAAGCTGATGAAGACATCAAATCACATTCAGAAATAGCCACAAAAAAAAAAAAATGTTTTCCTTTAAGCGTTGTTGAAAGGATCTATTTAAAGGCCCTCAACGCTCTGCACAATAGATAGAGTTGCTTTCTGCTATTTAAGCTTACTCGTTGTATGAAATAAAGGTCTGGAATTTCATGAAGCAAGGCTTACGAAAGCTCACATTGTTGTACTTTCACACTTTTCTCAATAGAACGACTGGAACATTGTTTTATGAATTTTCATAAAGAATTTTGGGAAGCTGCACTACTGTACTCCTCGAATCATTTTTGTGAGAAAGACTAAACTGTTGTTATTTCTTTTATGAGCTGAGCAACGTGCATCTGGTATTTCTATCTCTGTGCCTCTATTTTGTTCATAAATAAATAGTGAATTTATCTTTTAAGATTGCTCATTACATGGTATTTCTACTCTTCTATGCAATTCATGAATTCTTGACGGCACTATTGTATAAAGGATTTAGAGTTGTAGGTTAGAGGAGAAAACTTAGCTTTGAGGGATTTTCGAGGATTTTTCTTTTGCACTCTAAATTATGTTTTGATGGGTAGAGTTCGTACTATTACAACTCTAGTTTTAAAAGCAGAAGTTCAAGCATTGTAAAAGACTATTGGAGACCAGAGCCAGATAAATGCATTTAATAAATTGGTATTTTTAATACTATTGTTTTAAATACTAGTTTCATTTTATAATGACAGGAATGTGTCATTTTATTCATATTTGTGCACTATTGTCAGTATGATTAATTTGTCTCAATCATATGTTATTATTTATCTCTGCTCTTATGTGTTGAATTCTAATTTCTGAGTAACTATTTACTCAGAAATCTACCTTTTAATATCAATTTAACAAATAATGATATGTTGTGAACTATTTCCTCATATTCTTGTTTAATTATTCGAATTATTGATTTAACAATCAATATCATTTTGTGAACTACTTCCTAAATGTTATCGGTTGGTTATTTCAATTAAGAAGTCTCTGAATAGAATATGTTTTGGTATTCATAATGTTAGTTAATTGAACTATTTCATTAGCTTGATATTCATTATAAGCTAAATATATTTAAATCCAAAATCATTCAAATATCTTGCTCTCGATTGGGTTAGATCTATATCTGTCTAATTGAGATATGATTAGGATTTAGTTCCTTTTTGTTGCATTTTAGAATCAGTTTGCATTTAGATTAATTCTACATTTCTAGAAGTCCTCTTTTGAGGCGAAACTTTAGATTGGTTTGGTTATTCCACAAAAACAACTTAAGGATCATTCTTCTTGTCTAATCAGCTCGAATAATTGATCTGATGGCCCTAACTATTAGCAATTAGAGATATATTTAAAGCTAATGGCGGTTGGGAGAAGGTAATTGGACTTAATTGAACTAGTTGGAGCCACTATCCCAAACAAAAAAGGAGTTATTTTAAGGTTCGGACCGGGTGGTTATCCCCAATGTTATGGCAGTGATTTTTGAGGCCTCAACACAGCCATGAGCTCCTATGGGACAAACTTATAGGATCAAAATTTGCACGCAGGATAACAATATCTCAGGTATAAGGAGCTTATGCACAGGTTACAACAGGGTACAGGTGATCAGGATGTGGACTACCATATCACAACAAATGGTTGGGTTAGATTTAGGGACATGATATATGTGTCGGAAAACAATTAGCTCAAGAAGTTTATCTTGAGGGAATTTCATGCTAACCCATATTCAGGTCACCCAAGATATCATAAGACATTGACAACAGTGAAGAAGTTCTATTATTAGCAGAATTTGAAGAAGGAAGTGGCATAGTTTGTGTCTATATGATTGGATTATCAACAGGTAAAGGCAGAATGTAAGCACCCAGGTGGATTACTACAGCCGATTTCAATTCCATAGTGGAAATGGGAGGTCATTCCCATGGATTCCATTATAGGTTTGCCGAGGACATCTAGAAAGCATGATTCCATCATGATTGTGGTTGAATGGTTGACAAAGGTAGCTCACTTCATCCCAGTGAAGTCTACTTATTCAACTAATGATGTAGCACAAGTGTTCATCAGAGAGATAGTGAGGTTGCATGGTGTTCCAAAGAAGTTTGTGTCAGGCAAGGATTCCAAGTTCACTTCTAGGTTCTTGAAAGAGTTATTTGCAGGTTTGGGTACAGAGTTGGCCTTTAGCACAACTTGTCATCTGCAGATAGATGGACAAATAGAGAGGGTCAAAAAGATTTTGGAGGACATGTTGAGAATGTACGTCATGCATCAGCAACAAAAGTGGGAAGAGTATCTTCCACTGGTAGATTTTGCTTATAATAATGGGTATCACGAGTCACTGAGTATGAGTTCAATTGAGGCACTCTATGGTTAGAGTTGTAACACTCCCATCAGTTGGAGTGATCTAGTGAACGAAGTATTGATAGGACCAAACATGTTGGCAGAGATGGAATATGAAATGCGGGTAATAAAAAAGAATCTAAAGGCAACACAGGAGAGACAAAAGAGTTATTCATATCAAAACAGGATGTTTAAGGAGTTTCAGGTTGGGGAACATGTGTACTTGCATATCAAGCCCAAGAAGATCTCCTTGAGGATTGGATCATGTGCCAAGTTAGCACCTCTGTTTTGTGGGACTTTCAAGATTCTTGATAAGATTGGACTAGTAGCCTATCGACTTGCATTGCCTCCGATAATGTAAGTCCATGATGTTTTCCATGTGTCATTGCTTAAGAATTATGTTAAATATGTCAATCATGTGATTGATTGGTCTATATTGTAGGTGGAGCCAAAAGGAGAATTCCAACCGAAACCTTAGTTAATTTTTTAGAGAAATATGCTCATGCTTCGAAAGCGAGAAATCGAGCAGGTTAAAGTGCAATGGAAGCACTTTAGGCCCGTTGAAGCTACATGGGACATCGCTGATCAGATGCAGGTTATGTATCCTTCTCTATTCAGTGGTTGAGCTAATGTCTTTTAGTATATGTTTGGTGTGATATGTATCTAGATTTAAATACAGCCATGAGTGTAGAAATTTTGAATAATATAACACTTATTCACAGAGATTATCCTGATTATACACTATTTGTGGAATGCATGCATAATACATAACCTCCTCTACGTTGATCATCAATTTGCGGAATCAAAAACAATCACATGCGCACATTGAAACATCAATAACACATATCAACATAGTATGTACTGGGGAAAGCATACAGCTGAAAACCCCCAACTATCTGCATATTATAATGATAGAGAACATGTAACAATACATAGTACAATACTCCTCACAAGTACTCAGTACTATCTCCACCTGTTACACACAAACTAGCTCAGATCTGAATCAAGTCACAGGTTCAAATCTCCTCCACTGTTTGCCTGCCTCTACTGCACAATCCAAGTTGAGAATTAGGAATGATCTAAGCTCATTTTCCCTTGGCTTGTACTGCGCAATCCTCATTGGCAATCTCAATCAATGATTGTGCAAATCTCATGCACAACTATAGTCACAACTGATAGTAGTCTCCACCTCTAACACCTGTCTCCACTGAACTGTCCATGCACTGAGTTAACTGATGTATTATTTAGTTGCTTTATGAGTTAATAATTAGTGAATTATTTAATAATTAATTCACATCACTCATCACTAGTGTATTCTGCAGTTAGACTAAATACAACTAGTTCAACTAAGTCAAATTGAACACAACTCCATCAACTCCACCAAACTCAATCACTTGAGTTCTAACTGAAGTCCATCATGCAATAGCTCAACTAACCCATAAGAAAAGCGTATTTCCTTCTGGCAGTTGCATGTGCCACATCCGTAGCTCGAACTGAAGTGCTCCAAGAGGATAAGATAATGTTTATAGTCCAAATATTATTAAGAGCTAATAATATTCGACAATTCTATTTTTAGCCTGGCAGTCTAAAAATAGACTCCGCCCATATGTAGAAAAATAGAAGTCCATCTATTTTTACCAACATGACCAATCATCCACAAATAGCATCTTGCAACTCATAGACCATGATCCATATGTCTAAAAATAGACATAGTTTAA
The DNA here is from genome assembly GCA_031772625.1 of Pinus tabuliformis. Lineage (NCBI taxonomy): Eukaryota > Viridiplantae > Streptophyta > Pinopsida > Pinales > Pinaceae > Pinus > Pinus tabuliformis. The sequence goes on from CM062815.1 coordinate 243,964,578, forward strand.
AAATAGACTTTGCGCCAAAAATAGCTTGCGGGCCCACTTAGTGAAGGCGACTTCTTTTCACTAAGCTCCATCATCCTGTTGCATTTTCAACACTCCCTCTCAATAAGATATGGATTATCTGCAACCCCTATCCTACAACTCTGGAATGTTCTGCATGCAACACATTTGCCCGGTCCACTTGCTCCAACAACACTTGGAACAAAAACACTCCCAACTAACCACTCTGTTGGGCTAGGAACATACTCTGATGCTGAAGATCTACCTATTGCTGACAAGTTCTCCCTCTCTGACATCTGTGCTATTGCAACATCTCCATGCATCTCGCACCATTTCACACCTCTCTGTGCCACCTAGCACTGTGCAAAACACTTGTGCCTCTCACATTGCTGCAGCCTGCTAGCTATGCGCTGTCCTGGGATTCCCTACACTGTCGCTCTCTCTGCCACTCCATCCGCATCTGTCTCTACCCAATCATTTAGTTTCTGCTACTCCACATCGGGGCTCCCGTAGCAAGGTCTCATCCAAGAGGTTAGGTACCTCAAGGATCCTGCCCCTCCTCCTTGGGACGATCACTCTATATCGCCCCACCTCCTACCTGGAGGTATGGCTGCATGTGATCCCTCAGCCCACCTGGCTCGAAGTTTCCCCCTACTGGAGGTCTCTGCATGAGTAGATGTCTCTACTCGATCTCCTCTCAGCTTCCCTTGTTGTGGCTGCTCCACAACCTCCTGAAGCTACTGCACCAATCGTGGCTCCTCCACAATCATCTGAGACTTCTTCTGGCTCTGCATGTTGAGAGGTAATATACACTCCCTCTCAACCACCAAGTCTCCATCAGTTGCCTCACTACTCAAGGCTTTGCATGCATCTTGAACCTCAAGAGCATACAGGTTCTTGACCCGTGAACCAATCTGCTTCACCTGTCTAGTGATGATGTGTCTAAGGAAAACCTTTCCCTTACTGAAGACTACATCATAGCCTCTGTCTTCCAGCATCGCGATTGACACCAAGTTTCTCTTCAGTCCTGGTATATACTTGACATCGGTTAAGGTAAGGCAAGCTCCATGCTCCCTCTGAAAAATAACCATGCCTAAACCTGAGACACTATACTTCTCATCATTACCCATCGCTACGAGTATCTGGAGATCTTTCTCCTCCAAAGTACTGAACAAACTCTTGTCACCGGTCATGTGGAAAGAAGCTCCACTGTCAAGAAACCAACTACTTCCCACCATGGATGAAACCATGCATGCGAAGAGTGTGAAATCCAACTCAAACTGTGAAGCAAGTGCCTCACCTTCAGATCCTTCCCCGGATCCCTTCTTGGATTTCCTCCGTGGACAATTTGTAGCATAATGGCCCACCTCATGACAACGAAAGCATCGCACTTTTGATTTGTCAACCTTCTTCCCATAATTGGAAGAACTGGATTCGGAAAGAGAAACCTTCTCCTTCCCCTTCTTTGCTTTGGCAGCCAAAGCGCAATTTTCTTCATCAGATGACTTTGATGAAGATCCGTCCCTGGTATTCCGCCTGATCTCTTCTTGCACAAGATCAGACTAAAGTCTCTCCCATCCTTCAAATTTCTCCCGACAATTGACAGAGTCCTGATAGGAATGCCAACTCTTCGGAAGACCAAGGAGAACCAAGCTCACCAAGTCCTCATCATCGACAGTCACCCCCACACTTCCCAGCTCATCCCGGCATTGGGTGGACGTCATGAGATACTTGGGCATATTGTCTCCATTCTCACACTTAATGTTTCTGAGTTTATCCTTGAGCGCCAACTTCCTCTGGTCACTCTTTCTTTGGAATAGATCTGTCAACGCTTTCTACATCAAGTATGGAGAAGCCTTTCCATGCAGGTTGGATACAATGTGATCCTTCACGCCCTCCAACAGAATCCTTCGACACTTTGTTGTCTTCTTTTGCCAAGCCTCAACGTGAGCAGCATCAGTAGGCTTTGGGACCTCAGCCTCTATGAACTCCTTCAACCCATTGTCATCTAACACCGCCTCCATCCTGTCTTTCCATGCAATATAATTCGAGCTGCCTTCAAGGGCATACTCCAATCGCAATCTGTTGAAAGACATTTCAACTTTGACACCAAGAAAACACTGCTGCAAATTCGAATTCCACCAGCTCAAAACTCAACCACTTCTGATCTAAAATTCGTGAGAACAAAGTATTTCTCGTATAGAGATTGACTGTATGGGCTTTTACCAGATATCTCACCTTGCAAAAGAAGGATGAATCCAGAGGCTACCTGGCCTGATTACAGACTCTGCCTGAAGAAATAAAATGTAATCACTTTCTGAATAATAGATCTGATGATCAACTCTGCTATGATACCATGTAGAAATTTTGAATAATATAACACTTATTCACAGAGATTATCCTGATTATACACTATTTGCGGAATGCATGCATAATACATAACCTCCTCTACGTTGATCATCAATTTGCGTTATCAAAAACAATCACATGCGCACATTGAAATATCAATCACACATATCAACACAATATGTACTAGGGAAAGCATACAGCTGAAAACCCCCAACTATCTGCATATTATAATGATAGAGAACATGTAACAATACATAGTACAATACTCCTCACAAGTACTTAGTACTATCTCCACCTGTTACACACAAACTAGCTTAGATCTGAATCAAGTCACAAGTTCAAATCTCCTCCACTGTTTGCCTGCCTCTACTGCACAATCCAAGTTGAGAATTAGGAATGATCCAAGCTCATTTTCCCTTGGCTTGTACTGCACAATCCTCATTGGAAATCTCAATCAATGATTGTGCAAATCTCATGCACAACTATAGTCACAACTGATAGTAGTCTCCACCTCTAACACCTATCTCCACTGAACTATCCATGCACTGAGTTAACTGATGTATTCTTTAGTTGCTTTATGAGTTAATAATTAGTGAATTATTTAATAATTAATTCACATCACTCATCACTAGTGTATTCTGCAGTTAGACTAAATACAACTAGTTCAACTAAGTCAACTGAACACAACTCCATCAACTCCTCAATCAACTCCACCAAACTCAATCACTTGAGTTCTAACTGAAGTCCATCATGCAATAGCTCAACTAACCCATAAGAAAAGCGTATTTCCTTCTGGAAGTTTCATGTGCCACATCTGTAGCTCGAACTGAAGTGCTCCAAGCGGATAAGATAATGTTTATAGTCCAAATATTATTAAGAGCTACTAATATTCGACAGTTCTATTTTTAGCCTAGTAGTCTAAAAATAGACTCCGCCCATATGTCTAAAAATAGAAGCCCATCTATTTTTACCAACATGACCAATCATCCACAAATAACATCCTGCAACTCATAGACCATGATCCATATGTCTAAAAATAGACATGGTCTAAAAATAGACTTTGCGCCAAAATAGCCTGTGGGCCCACTTAGTGAAGGCGACTTCTTTTCACTAAGCTCCATCATCTTGTTGCATTTTCAACAATGAGTTGTGTTATAAAAATCCAATAAGCGGTATGGTTGTCATGTCATTATGACTATCATGTTGGTTATGTTGGTTTGCTTCTCAGCATGTTGATAATTGTAAATACTGCAACAAGCTAAGTTATAAAGCTCCATGGGCAGTATGTTTTTCTTTTCAGTAGTCTTGCTGGTTGTAGGTGTCATTGAACTTTGAGGACAGTGTTCCCCCAAGGGGGAGGGTTCTGTAACATCCCTGGTCAAAAATCCATCTAATAAAGTTAATAAAGGCAAAATAATAACCAAGGTCATGGGACACATATTCCAAGATGAATATTGGGAAAAACATAGTGATGAGGATTACTTGTGATTAATTAATGGCTATGGAAATTGGCAAAGGCAAAGGTTTTGGAAAGGCACAAGGCATTTATTGTCATTTTGTTTATGAAAATAATGGAAAATAGGAGAAAAGGAAGGTGAAAGGTCACAGGTTGCATGTAAGGAGAAAAATGAAGGAAAATAATGGAAAATTGAAGAAATTAGAGGCCTCAATGATAAAAAGGCTTATGAGGATCAGTTCACAGCTTTTGTCAGTTCAGTTTTGGGAGCTCTCACTCTATTCTCTCTCTCTCATACTTCTGCACTCTTAGATTTTTATTGGAACACTCTTGGAGGAGTGTGGAATACTTAGGATTTGGAGCAAGAAGGAAAAAGAAGAGCAGGAAAGTGGAAGATGACATCAGGATCAACAACGACAACGAGTTTTTCTTACAAATATCGAGTTGCATGTATGATTCCTTGCTAGTTCTGGCATGCATGTGGTTTCTTGGTTATGATCTGTCACTGGCATGGAGTTTCGCCTAGATTGACAGTGGTTTTTCCTAGCCTTGCCATTTATTGGATAGCCATGGTGTTGTGGGTTTCTTTCCTTTTGTTTTATGGTTGTTTCTCATGTTCCTTATGGTTGTGGGTTGAGTTACTAGTTTCTAGAGCCTTAATTGGGCAAAAGATCTAGAAGCCCTGTAACAACTTGGGTTGAGTTAATAGTCCTGGAAGCCTTGGTTGGACAAATGCTCTTGAGCCCTTAGTGGGTTGAGTTACTAGTCCTAGAAGCCCTAGTTGAACAAATGCTCTGGAGTCTGACAATCATTGTGGGTTGAGTTACTAGTCCTAAAAGCCTTGGTTGGAACAAATGCTTTGGAGCCCTGGACAACTTGGGGGTAGATATCGATCTGGTGATGGTGATTTCTGACTATGAGGTGGAATCACTGGTTGAGGGTTGAGGTGGTTTGGCCTCTGGAATCCCTAGTTTGGTTTTGTTTGATTTGTTTCATGAGATCCAAAATTCATGCTTGGAATATGGCGTGGGGGTGATTGGCTGAAAGAGAGATTTGGTTCAGCCCAATCTATGGTCGGGTGGTACGTGGAAGTACCTGAATTGGTTGGATTTTCATATGTTAATATCATCTCCTTTTCCTTTCGGTATTTTCATGAGTAAATGTGCTTGTCATTATGTGGCTTTAATATGTGTTTCATCATTGACATATCTTTGGTTATTTACTGGTTATGAGCATGTTTTATGGTAATATTGATATATAGATCTCATCATGTCTTGGTTAGTATATGAAATGTTAGTGAATGAATGACCTAATAGATAACAATGTAGTTATTGGGAGGAGACATCAATCCTCCTTGACGATTCTCAGATAAGTATGATATCCCTTTGTTTAGATTTGTTGTTATTACCTATATATTAAATGTTCATGATGTGTTTGACGGAATGCTCGTCATGGTTGGTGTTATCACCCTAAAATTTTTGTTTCTACGCTTTGGAAAGTTTGCCTTGCTTCTAGTCATAGTCTTATAGGTTTTGAGTCATCTCATCTCAATAAGTGTCATTCTCTTTTCCAAAAAAAAGTTTCACAGCCTCATTCCATGTCCTAGAAGCCTCACCATGTGTTTTGACATCAGTTTGATTCCAAAGGATTGATGTTAGTCTTGGTCTAGTCTTTCCATGGTTGTTTTAGAGTCTAAGATCTAAAACAGAGTCTTGTTGGTTTGGTCAAATAGGTTCAATACTCTATTCTTGCCTATCACTGGTCCCACATCACACATAAGTTCCATGTGTCAAACTTGTGTCAAGGTTTTCATAGTGAAAAACTCACTCTAGGTGTTTTCGTAGCGCAAAACCCAGTCTAGGAGTTTTCGTAGCACAAAACCCAGAATTTGCACTGGCTGTGCTATGAAATCGGGGATTCTGAACTAGGAGTTTTCGTAGCACGCTACGAAACCCCTGAAGCAGCCTGTTTCAGCATAAAAGACTCTGTTTTTTTCTTTTACTAGTCAACTTCCAGAAGGGTTCCTGAGCAGCTGAGAACTCAATTTTCAAAACTGAAAGAGGCTTTTCTTCCTAACATACTCAGCTACAAAAACCTCTTTCATTTTCTTCAAATTCGTTCTGAGGTGGGAGGAATTTATGGTTAAACTTGCGCTACGAAACTGCTGAAAGTCAAGCTTTGTCTTCTGGTTTGAGCAGTCTTTTTCAAGATCATTTTCTGGTCACAGGAAAAGGTATTTTGGAATTTTGAAGGAGGTTTCTCTTCATCAACTCTCCAGATAAAATAACCTATCTCACTTTCTTCATAAGTGTTTTCAGTTGGGAGATAATAAGCTTTCTTTGAAACCATAATTTCAGAGAACATATTTTTCCTGTTTTACATGTGTTTGTCAAGGATAGGTTCTGGACAGCTGGAGAAGTGTTTTAAAAAACAAAGAGAGATTTTTGTTCTAGACAACATGGACTACAAAAACCTCCTTCAGTTTCGTAAAATATGTCATGGATGAGAAGATAAAGGCTCTATCCCACGTGCCAATTTTCAAGGATCCTAAACCTAAAAACAGGGAAACATGTCCCCTAATTTCTAGGGTTTATCATCATCAGTAAGGTGACAACGTGGGAGGCTTCATCAAATTCGACTTCAAGAGGTTGCATCTGTCAAATAATTATTTCAATGTTTAGATAAGGTTGTTGTAATCATAATAAGGAGTTACACTCCAAGTTGTATTAGGTCACTAGCACTGCTAGTTCTAATTAATGGTTTGTTTTATGGTTAGAATAGGTGTCACTCATAGCAAATTCGAATTCTCTTGATGAGGGATGAAGGAATACATGTTGTAAATGCTATATATAAAGCAAGAGGTCGAATTAGCAAAGGGTTGGAGACTTTTTGGCTCAGTTGCTGCTCTATGTGCAGACTGTGTATATTTTTAACCTAATGCAGAATTTCTACTTAGACAACTCAAGATTCATGAAGAGTTCTTGTATGTTCTTGTTTTGATGGCATCTTCCAATACTTACATTGTAGTGGTGTTTACTTATGATACTCAGAATTCATCAATGATGCTCTGACTTCCTTCATAGATAAACTAACTGTGTTTCACTGTTTTATATTTGCATTTCTGCACTTGAACTCTATAATGCCTTGACTTCCATGCTAGGTAGAATGTTTTGGCTTCACTACTCAGGATTCAAAGAGAGTTTTTAATGTCCTATTGTCTCATGGATTTCCTCTTTCACTTACTTACAGTGGTATGAATACATGTTACTTAGAACTCATCAATGATGCTCTAACTTCCTTCATGTATTTATAAACTGTGTTTCCTTGCATTGTATCTTTGTTTTGTTGATGTATAAAAACTCTCTATGCTCTGACTTCATGTTAAGCTGATCTTGCTATGGTACTAAAACATACTTTGACTCCATAGCCCAATGGTAGCCAGCCTTCATCTTTCAACCTATAAACATATACAATCACAAACCATAGAGTTAGCCATCTATCCATATCTTTAATCAAAATCATTAACCCTTTGAGAGAGCCCTCTCAGGCTGAGGAGGCTAAGCCTTAGCTAAAAGATTGGTTTGAAATAGTTACACTAAGATAGTCTGATCAGCAGCCTATTAGGGTCCTATTTTGGTGATAACAGTTGGTACGGGTCTGGGCAAGTCCTTGTTCAAGTGTTTGCATTAATCTTATTTCATTGTCATATATCATTTATGGAAGTTTCAAGAAGTTTTAGGCAAAGACCTGAGTCCTAGCCTTGAAAAAGTGGCTCATAATCGAGTGTCGCTAGCACATAATTGCTTGAAAAGGGTCACAGTCACATGGATGCCTTACTAGGGAGCAACCAAAGAGTCTCTGTCACATGCATGTGTTGTCATGGGAGCTACTGGGATCTAGTTCAACAAAACATCAAGTTCTCTTAGGGGTTGGACACCTAAAGTGGTTGGTTGGCTCCTGAAGGTTCTATAGCTCCTGAGGAAGGTCAAATCGGTCTTGTCTTGGGGAGTTGAATCATATCATAGTATCTCTTTGTCACACGTTTACCTCGGTTGGCCTGTTAGCTTAGGTAAATGTGGGAGGAGGGTGTTACACTCAAGGTATCTAAGGGGAGGTTATTGCATCTGCACATGCCAATCCAGATTAGCAAAATACATAATAATATCAAGAACTTAACTGCAATGACAATAATCATCATTCATATGACCACAATTCATATAACAACAAGTTAAATATCATGCATGACTAACTGATGCATGTGAATATGACCACACTAGTCAACAAGCATCTATCATGCATGTAACCACAACAACAATAAAATGACAGGCATGCATATAATCGCGATGCATATGAAAACCATCATGCCTACATACCCAAACATATGAGCCTATATGACAATCTATTTTTACCCCAAGGTCTAGTGCTGCAACCTCACTTTGATACCACTCTATAACACCCCCTCCCACATTTACCCACTTTTACAATCTCTACAGGGTAAAAATGAGTTGAGTGTCACTATGATATAACCTGACCTCCAAGTTCTAGTTATGGAAGTGGGGCCTACAAACCGAAACACATACTAACATCCCTAAAAGACTACAGACCATTCAGGAGCCTGACAACCACTCCAAATAGTCAATCCCTAAGTTGGAACTCATTTTCTCTGTCTTACCTCCATTATCACACCCAAACACAACATCCATGTGGTTGGGAGGCTATACCCACGCCCACAAGCCTGTATCCATGCGGTTATGACCCAAAATCCCTAGTTATGTGCATGTGGTGGCGAGATCTATGCCACTTTTTTAGGCTAGCCTCCAGACCACTGCCCAAAACTGCTTGTAACTTTCCAAAATCATAACAATAATGATAACAATGCTAAACAAACAAAAATTGAGCTAGATATTGACCAATACATGCCTAATACAAGATATACATTTCGTCAAATAGATAGTAAACATGGAAGCTATAGGTCATGATTGCATATCTGATCATAAACTTGTGAACTTCATTTGAAAATCACCAAGAAGGCTCAATCGCCTCTCAAGCTAGTTGCAACAACACTTGTTAGTCCATGCATTCATCAACGATCCAATAAATTTTCAAATTGCGAACAAGAGCCATAGCTAGAGCACATCGTAAAACCATGCATATATCCAGAATATAAACTATGACAAATCAACCATAAGATCACCATAATAACTAATACAAGTCCTCATAGATCACGATATGAAAATAACTCATATTAACATATGAAAATGCCAACCAAGTTAGGTACTTCCAAGTACCACTCGACCATAGATTGGTTTGAAGCAAATCTCTCTTTTAGCCAATCACCCCCCTGCCATATTCCAAGCATGAATGTAAGATAATATGGGTTAAACAAAAATAGAACCAACAAGGGCTTTTAGAGGTCAAACCACCTCAACTCTCAACCACAATGATTTCACCTAACCGGTCCAGAAATCACCAACATCAACTAGATTGATCTCTTCCCAAGTTGTCCAGGGCTCCATGGATTCCATCTCAACTCACAACCTCCAGGGACCTAAGCTATTACAGGGCTCCAAAGGTCCTATCCCAACCCATAGCCATATGGAACCTGAGAACGATCATAAAATAAAAAAAGGTGAACCCAATACACCATGGCTATCTAGTAAATGGAAAGGCAAGGTTAAAACCATTGTCAATCCAAACAAATCTCCATGCTAATGATAACACATAACACATAACCATAAAACCATATGCATATACCATGCATCCAAAAAATAGAAAGGAGATCATGCATGCAACCTGTTACCTACAAAGTAAGCTTGTTGTAGTTGTTGATCCAACTATCTCCTTACGCTCCCTTGCTTTCCTTTGTTTGCTTTCTCCAAATTTAAGTGAATTCTATGGTACTCCCAAATGCTCTAAGTGTGCAAGAGTGTATGAGAGAATGAGAGTATGGAAAGAGAGAACTAAAATTGAACTAGCCAAAGTTATGAATTGTTTCTCTCGTGCATTTTTATCATTCATGTCTCCTTTTCTTCATTTTCCTCTAATTTCCCTTGCATGAAAATTTGTGTCTCTTCACCTCCCTTTTCTCCTATTTTCCTTTATTTTCATAATTAAATGTCATTTATTGCCTCTTTTCCTTTGCCAATGCCTTTGTCGATTTCCATAGCCATTAATTAACCACAAGTGATGCCCACTATAGTGTTTCCCCACCATCAGCTTGGAATACATGTCCCACGACCTTGGTCTTATTTTTTTACATGGAAAATCAACCCAGGGTTGTTACAAATAACCTTCCCACTTAGCCAACTTTCTTAGAACAAAGATCATAAAAAACCCTCCTTATATCTACTCTACTTGAAAACCTCCCACCCAAATCTGAGTCTTCCTTTTCTAGCTTACCCAAAGGGGAACCCTCTAAGTTCACAAATTGAGCTTGTGGAGATGTTAGACCTTCAACTTCCCTTAGAACAATATTATAACTTGACCATCTAAAATCTCCTTCATTCTTCTTTTTAGAATAGTCTCATAGATTTTTTGAATAACTAGAGTTGATTATGGTTCCTCACCTACACTATTATGCTTAGGTAGAGGAATATCATATGATTGAAAGTATTTACTTAAAGAAATTATATTTCAAAGAGTAGTTTGAGTGACCACATCCAAATTTGCTCCAATATATCACAAATACCACTAGTTGCAACACCAACTAGATCATATAACAACATAATATGAGTTAACGTATTGAAATCCATGTGTTTTAGTGTCAATTATGATAGGTAATGTATGGACACAGGGTTGTTAGGTAGATCAATAACCCGTTCCCCTTAACACTCATCTACCCTACTATAACACCCTCGTCCCACATTTACCCAAGTTCACCGGTCTACTAGGGTAAACATGTGATGAAGATTTACTATGATATGACCTAACCTCCTGGATACAATTAAGAAAGTGGGGTCAATAACTAGAAACTTACTGATCTTCCTCAAGAGCTATAGGACCCCCAAGAGCTAAACAACCACTCCAGGTACCCAGACCTTGAGTTAGACTACTTTTTCACTGACCTAGGCTACCAGTCATAGCATAACACTACATCCATGCAACTGTAGGCCTCCAGTCGCATGAATAAGTCTGCAAGCCAGCGACTACAATCCCAATTTCCCAGTTATGTTCCTGCAACCGCGAAATCTGTGCCACCTTTTTAGCGATAGGCTCCATGTCATTACCCAGAACTTGATGAAACTTTCCAAAACAAAAAATGACACAAAGATAAAGCCTTTAACACAAAACTTGATCAAATACTTGACCTAACCAATCCTAACCATGACAACCATTTTTTCAAACATATGGCAAAATGTATTATACAGGTCATGAATGAATATCTAAACATAGCAGTTTAAAACTTATCTGAGATTCACCAAGAAGGTCTAATGCCCTCTCATAATAGCTGCAATAACATTTGTTAGTCCATGCATTCATAAACCATTCATATATTCATCAAACATGTCAAGAGCCATAGACATTATACATCATATAACCAACATATAACCAACATATAAACCATGGAAACTCAACCATAATATCACCATCATAATCAATACATATGCTCATAGATCACAATAGAAAATACCTCTTATTAAAATATGAAAATGCCAACCAAGTCAAGGAATTCCACGTACCACCCGACCATAGATTGGGCTGAACCAAATCTTTCTTTCAGCCAATCACCCCTGCACCATATTCCAAGCATGAATGTGGGATCTCATGGAATAAACCAAACAAAACCAAACTAGGGCTTCTAGAGGCCAAACTACCTCAACCCTCAACTAGTGATTCCACCTCATGGTCAAACATCATTAATCATTACCAGATCGGTCTCTACAAAGTTGTCCAGGGCTTTAGAGTGTTTGTTCCAACCCAGCTCCAGGACTAGTAACTCAACCCACAGCTGTCATAGGGCTTCAGAGTGTTTGTCCAACCAAGGCTCCAAGACTAGTAACTCAACCCACCAAGGGCTCTAGAGTGTTTGTCCAACCAAGGATTCCAGTACTAGTAACTCAACTCAAGTTGTTCTAGAGCTTCTAGAACGTTTGTCCAACCAAGGCTCCATGAATTAGTAGTTCAACCCACAACTATAAGGAACATGAGAACCAATAAAAAACAATCAAGTGGGAAACCCACAACACCATGGCTATTGAGGAAATGGCAAGGCTAGGCAACCACCGTCAATCTAGGCAATCCTCCATGCCAATGATAGATCATAACCAAACAATCGCATGCATATATCGTGCATGCCAAAGCTAGCAAGACAATCATACATGCAACTCGATACATGTGAAGTATCCCGTTGTAGTTGTTGATCCCACTATCCCCTTGCACTTTCCTACTTTCCCTTTACTTTCTTTTCCAAATCCAACGAAACTAGAGTGCTCCAAGCATGCTCCAACAATGCTCCAATATTTCTCCAAGTGTGCAAGAGTATGAGAGAGAGAATAGAATGAGAGTGCAAAAGACTGAACTAACAAAAGCCATGAACTGATCCTCAGAAGCCTTTTTATCGTTGAGGCCTTTAATTTCTTCATTTCCCTCTCATGCAAACATGTGACCTTTCACCTTCATTTTCTCTTATTTTCCCTTATTTTCATAAATAAATGCCAATTAATGCCTCTTTTCCTTTGTCAATTCCTTTTCCAATTTCCATAGCCATTAATTAAGTAAAATGAACACCCACTATGATGTTTTTCCCACCATTTAGGTTGGAATACATGTCCCATGACCTTGGTCTTATATTTTTTACATGGAAATTCAACTAGGGTTGTTACACCTATCACCAAAAATAATCTACAAACTCTTGATACTACCTTTAATGGTGTCAATTTCCACCAATCTCTAGCTACAGATAGCCTACAATCAAACTTGTGGGTTTTTTCAACCAAAATCATCTTACCAAGTCAATTCCCCAAAAAAAGAAATAACTTCATTAGTCTAGAACTCCATTAGAAGTGATGGGAAGTTAACAGAAATAGGTATAATCAAAACTACCTCCAATCTATTATTAAAACACAAGCGTCATGATTTAAGAGTAAAAAAAATTAGAACTCCAAAACCAAGTACCAGTAAGTATCATATTTGCATCAAACTCTAAGTGAAACACAAAACTGATCCAACCTTGTGAGAGAAGATGGGAAAATGGTCCATAACCTATAATTGGAGCTCATTTGGCTTGTAAAAATGATCCAAGGAGTCCTTTTCCATCTACTTCCCCTAAAATTTCCCAACTAGGGATTTTTTGTTGAAAGCCATGATCTAATCCATGTGGATATCTTCACTAGCGACCAACTTATTCCCTCCCTTCTTCTTTTGAAGCACCTTTGTCCATTTTCTCTAAATCTCCATCCCATTGGATACAAACTCCTTTTTTAATTTAAAGCCTTGTTGACAGATAATAATTACTTTGGTTAATAATAGGGGTTACCACCAACAAACTACTCAAAATCGAATCCTCACCTTTTGGAATAGGGAAGCCATCCAAAATTTAACCCAACAACCATTACTAATTTTAGGGTTTACCAATTGGAGCCTAGTCCATTGTTTATCATTTTCTAAACTAAGTAATGAAATGAAACTAATATAAGATGCAAATGAATGCATCTAGACATGACTATTAGTAATCAAGAAGCAAGCACAAAATCACACATGCTCTTATCAATGACCCACAAATTATTTCGCTAACAATAAAGACAATATATAAATAATTATAAACCCATAAAATCTAGTGTTGAAACAAAAATCTACATTCCTATGTTCACAAATTCAAACAAACAATTCCAAATAACATAAATAAGAATGCAACAACTACATATAAAAGTAGTCCATATTGTGAGTTACATTCTTTCACAACTCCAATGTAATGCAAAATCAATAGAATAGTCCACAATAGATAGACACATGAATTAGAGCTCTCTAAAAAAGGCTTGGCCAAAAGTGGAATTTTCAATAATAGTACATGAAAGCTGCAATAACAAAAAGTCCTATAATCTTAAGAATTTATAACATTTATAATGATTTAGAAAATAACTTCCCTCTCTTGGCCTAGTGGCCAAGTGGCAGTGTTAGTATGATACATGCTTGAGAATTCCAAATGAGTAACAAGAAAGGGATAATTTTTCTCGGGGTAATGATAATTATAACTCCTTGTAGAGCATGACAAGACCTTTCGAGCGATATAAAGAATGCACAAAATAAAGTTCGAGATATAAAGTTATGGTAAAAATTCCAAAATATATATTCTATCTTATGTGTTATGTCACATCTCTTTTTAAATTTTGGTGTGAGAAGCCCTATGTTTCACGCTTTTTAAAGTTTGGTGTGATATTCCAATGACAGATCATAACCAAACAATCGCATGCATATATCGTGCATGCCAAAGCTAGCAAGGCAATCATACATGCAACTCGATACCTGTGAAGTATCCCGCTGTAGCTGCTGATCCCATTGTCCCCTTGCACTTTCCTACTTTCCCTTTACTTTCTTTTCCAAATCCAACGAAACTAGAGTGCTCCAAGCATGCTCCAATATTTCTCCAAGTGTGCAAGAGTATGAGAGAGAGAATAGAATGAGAGTGCAAAAGACTGAACTAACAAAAGCCATGAACTGATCCTCAGAAGCCTTTTTATCGTCGAGGCCTTTAATTTCTTCATTTCCCTTCAATTTCCCTCTCATGCAAACATGTTACCTTTCACCTTCATTTTCTCTTATTTTCCCTCATTTTCATAAATAAATGCCAATTAATGCCTCTTTTCCTTTGTCAATGCCTTTTCCAATTTCCATAGCCATTAAGTAAGTAAAATGAACACCCACTATGATGTTTTTCCCACCATTTAGGTTGGAATACATGTCCCATGACCTTGGTCTTATATTTTTTTACATGGAAATTCAACTAGGGTTATTACACCTATCACCAAAAATAATCTACAAACTCTTGATACTACCTTTAATGGTGTCAATTTCCACCAATCTCTAGCTACAGATAGCCTACAATCAAACTTGTGGGGTTTTTCAACCAAAATCATCTTACCAAGCCAATTCCCCAAAAAAAGAAATAACTTCATTAGTCTAGAACTCCATTAGAAGTGATGGGAAGTTAACAGAAATAGGTATAATCAAAACTACCTCCAATCTATTATTAAAACACAAGCGTCATGATTTAAGAGTAGAAAAAATTAGAACGCCAAAACCAAGTACCCTTAAGTATCATATTTGCATCAACCTCTAAGTGAAACACAAAACTGATCCAACCTTGTGAGAGAAGATGGGAAAATGGTCCATAACCTATAATTGGAGCTCATTTGGCTTGTAAAAATGATCCAAGGAGTCCTTTTCCATCTGCTTCCCCTAAAATTTCCCAACTAGGGATTTTTTGTTGAAAGCCAGGATCTAATCCATGTGGATATCTTCACTAGCGACTAACTTATTCCCTCCCTTCTTCTTTTGAAGCACCTTTGTCCATTTTCTCTAAATCTCCATCCCATTGGATACAAACTCCTTTTTTAATTTAAAGCCTTGTTGACAGATAATAATTACTTTGGTTAATAATAGGGGTTACCACCAACAAACTACTCAAAATCGAATCCTCACCTTTTGGAATAGGGAAGCCATCCAAATTTTAACCCAACAACCATTACTAATTTTAGGGTTTACCAATTGGAGCCTAGTCCATCGTTTATCATTTTCTAAACTAAGTAATGAAATGAAACTAATATAAGATGCAAATGAATGCATCTAGACATGACTATTAGTAATCAAGAAGCAAGCACAAAATCACACATGCTCTTATCAATGACCCACAAATTATTTCTCTAACAACAAAGACAATATAAAAATAATTATAAACCCATAAAATCTAGTGTTGAAACAAAAATCTACATTCCTATGTTCACAAATTCAAACAAACAATTCCAAATAGCATAAATAAGAATGGAACAACTACATATAAAAATAGTCCATATTGTGAGTTACATTCTTTCACAACTCTAATGCAATGCAAAATCAATAGAATAGTCCACAATAGATAGACACATGAATTAGAGCTCTCTAAAAAAAGGCTTGGCCAAAAGTGGAATTTTCAATAATAGTACATGAAAGCTGCAATAACAAAAAGTCCTATAATCTTAAGAATTTCTAGCATTTATAATGATTTAGAAAATAACTTCCCTCTCTTGGCCTAGTGGCCAAGTGGCAATGTTAGTATGATACATGCTTGAGAATTCCAAATGAGTAACAAGAAAGGGATATTTTTTCTCGGGGTAATGATAATTATAACTCCTTGTAGAGCATGACAAGACCTTTCGAGCGATATAAAGAATGCACAAAATAAAGTTCGAGATATAAAGTTATGGTAAAAATTCCAAAATATATATTCTATCTTATGTGCTATGTCACATCTCTTTTTAACTTTTGATGTGAGAAGCCCTATGTTTCACCCTTTTTAAAGTTTGGTATGATATTCCAATGACAGATCATAACCAAACAATCGCATGCACATATCATGCATGCCAAAGCTAGCAAGGCAATCATACATGCAACTCGATACCTGTGAAGTATCCCGCTGTAGTTGCTGATCCCATTGTCCCCTTGCACTTTCCTACTTTCCCTTTACTTTCTTTTCCAAATCCAACGAAACTAGAGTGCTCCAAGCATGCTCCAACAATGCTCCAATATTTCTCCAAGTGTGCAAGAGTATGAGAGAGAGAATAGAATGAGAGTGCAAAAGACTGAACTAACAAAAGCCATGAACTGATCCTCAGAAGCCTTTTTATCGTTGAGGCCTTTAATTTCTTCATTTCCCTTCAATTTCCCTCTCATGAAAACATGTGACCTTTCACCTTCATTTTATCTTATTTTCCCTTATTTTCATAAATAAATGCCAATTAATGCCTCTTTTCCTTTGTCAATGCCTTTTCCAATTTCCATAGCCATTAATTAAGTAAAATGAACACCCACTATGATGTTTTTCCCACCATTTAGGTTGGAATACATGTCCCATGACCTTGGTCTTATATTTTTTTACATGGAAATTCAACTAGGGTTGTTACACCTATCACCAAAAATAATCTACAAACTCTTGATACTACCTTTAATGGTGTCAATTTCCACCAATATCTAGCTACAGATAGCCTACAATCAAACTTGTGGGTTTTTTCAACCAAAATCATCTTACCAAGTCAATTCCCCTAAAAAAGAAATAATTTCATTAGTCTAGAACTCCATTAGAAGTGATGGGAAGTTAACAGAAATAGGTATAATCAGAACTACCTCCAATCTATTATTAAAACACAAGCGTCATGATTTAAGAGTAAAAGAAATTAGAACGCCAAAACCAAGTACCCTTAAGTATCATATTTGCATCAAACTCTAAGTGAAACACAAAACTGATCCAACCTTGTGAGAGAAGATGGGAAAATGGTCCATAACCTATAATTGGAGCTCATTTGGCTTATAAAAATGATCCAAGGAGTCCTTTTCCATCTACTTCCCCTAAAATTTCCCAACTAGGGATTTTTTGTTGAAAGCCAGGATATAATCCATGTGGATATCTTCACTAGCGAC
This sequence comes from Pinus tabuliformis, assembly GCA_031772625.1. Lineage (NCBI taxonomy): Eukaryota > Viridiplantae > Streptophyta > Pinopsida > Pinales > Pinaceae > Pinus > Pinus tabuliformis. The sequence goes on from CM062815.1 coordinate 243,981,988, forward strand.
CAACTTATTCCCTCCCTTCTTCTTTTGAAGCACCTTTGTCCATTTTCTCTAAATCTCCATCCCATTGGATACAAACTCCTTTTTTAATTTAAAGCCTTGTTGACAGATAATAATTACTTTGGTTAATAATAGGGGTTACCACCAACAAACTACTCAAAATCGAATCCTCACCTTTTGGAATAGGGAAGCCATCCAAATTTTAACCCAACAACCATTACTAATTTTAGGGTTTACCAATTGGAGCCTAGTCCATCGTTTATCATTTTCTAAACTAAGTAATGAAATGAAACTAATATAAGATGCAAATGAATGCATCTAGACATGACTATTAGTAATCAAGAAGCAAGCACAAAATCACACATGCTCTTATCAATGACCCACAAATTATTTCGCTAACAATAAAGACAATATATAAATAATTATAAACCCATAAAATCTAGTGTTGAAACAAAAATCTACATTCCTATGTTCACAAATTCAAACAAACAATTCCAAATAACATAAATAAGAATGCAACAACTACATATAAAAATAGTCCATATTGTGAGTTACATTCTTTCACAACTCCAATGCCATGCAAAATCAATAGAACAGTCCACAATAGATAGACACATGAATTAGAGCTCTCTAAAAAAAGGCTTGGCCAAAAGTGGAATTTTCAATAATAGTACATGAAAGCTGCAATAACAAAAAGTCCTATAATCTTAAGAATTTCTAGCATTTATAATGATTTAGAAACTAACTTCCCTCTCTTGGCCTAGTGGCCAAGTGGCAGTGTTAGTATGATACATGCTTGAGAATTCCAAATGAGTAACAAGAAAGGGATTATTTTTCTTGGGGTAATGATAATTATAACTCCTTGTAGAGCATGACAAGACCTTTCGAGCGATATAAAGAATGCACAAAGTAAAGTTCGAGATATAAAGTTATGGTAAAAATTCCAAAATATATATTCTATCTTATGTGCTATGTCACATCTCTTTTTAACTTTTGGTGTGAGAAGCCCTATGTTTCACCCTTTTTAAAGTTTGGTGTGATATGCCTTGTCTCAAATCCTTCTTAAGTTTTGGTGTGATGTGTTTCAATCTTGGAAAACTTTGGTCTTATACAACATTCTCAAAGTTCATCTTATCCATATCACTTTAAAAGCTTTTGTCTTCATGTGTCCCTCATGGAACTTTTCTTATGTGCACACTTTAACAGTTTTGTCTTTATGTCCCCCTCTTAAAACCATGGAATGATGCATACACTTTAAAGCTTTGTTTTTATGTGCCCCTTTTAATAAATGTTGTGTCCTTTGTGTATGACACTTCTCCTAAACTTTGGTTCAATCACTTTAAGAAAAAATTGTCTTATGTGTCCTTTCATGGAACCTTGTGATGATGTCTATCATAAGACTTTATCTTAATGTAAACTTCAAGAAACTTTGTCTCAACCACACCATAAAACTTTGACTTATGTTATCGCACTAAAACAAAGTTTTGGTGCAACATGCTTTTGGAAACCCGTCTTCTATGTATTGATTTAAACAAAATTTTGGTGAGATGCACCATTTGAAACCTTTATCAATACAAATTTGTATTCAACATATGCTCACAATATATTGTGTAACCTTTGCTCTATCTTCATAAAAAACTAAAGAAATGACCACATCTTCTGTAACAACCCCTGGTTGATTTTCCATGTAAATAAAATAAGACCAAGGTCATAAGACTCATATTCCAAGTTGAACGTTGGGAAAAACACTTTATTGGGCATCATTTGTGATTAATTAATGGCAATGGAAATTGGCAAAGGCATGTAAAGAGGCAATAATTGGCATATATTTATGAAAATAAAGGAAATAGGAGAAAAGGAAGGTGAAAAGACGCAAATTTGCATGCAAGTGAAATTAGAGGAAAAATGAAGGAAAATGAAGAAAATAGAGGCATCAATGATAAAAAGGTTTCAAAGGATTAGTTCATAGCTTTTGTTGGTTTATATTTTGTTAGTTCAGTTTTGGCTCTGTCATTCACTCTCATTTTCACATATTCTTGCACACTTAGAGCATTCTTGAAGTATGCTTGGAGCACTTTAGTATTCACCTGGATTTGGAGAAAGAAGGCAAGGGAAACTAAGAAAGCACAAGAGAACAGTTGGATCAACAACTTCAACATGATTGCTTTGCAGGTAACAGGTTGCATGTGTGATTTCCTTGTTGATTTATGGATGCATGGTATATGCATGTGATTCTCTGGTTATGTGCTATTATTGACATGGAGATTTACATAGATTGACAGTGTTTTCAGCCTTGCCTTGCCATTTTTTAGATAACCATGATGTTTTGGATTTCCCACTTGTTCTTTTTATGATTGGTGCTTAGATTCCTTATGGCCACGGGCTGACACTAATGCTCTGGAAGCCCTAGAACAACTTGGGTTGAGTTACTAGTTCCTAGAGTTGTTGGTTTGGATAAGCGCTTTGGAGCCCTTGGTGGGTTGAGTTACTAGTCCCTAGAGCCACGGTTGGAACAAACACTCTGGAGCCCTGGAAGGTTGCGGGTTGAGTTATTAGTTCTTGGAGCGCTAGAAAACTTGGGTAGAGACCGATCTAGTTTATGTTAGTGATTTCCGAACCGTAGAGGTGGAATCATTGAGGTTGAGGGTTGAAGTGGTTTGGCCTCTGGAAGCCCTAGTTGGTTTTGTTTTGGTTTATTCCACGAGATCCCACATTCATGCTTGGAATGTGTCGCGAGGGTGATTGATTGAAAGAGAGGTTTGGTTCAGCCCAATCTATGGTCAGATGGTACATGGAAGTCCCTAACTTGGTTGACATTTTCATATGTTAATAAGATCTATTTTTTATAATGTGATTTATGAGTACTTGTGCTGGTTATCATGTTGACATTATGGATGACTTGCCATGGTTTCTGTGTTGGTTATTCGTTGGTTATAAGAAATCTATCAATGGTTGTTGACATGTTTTGATATGTTATCGAAAGTTTGATGGATGTATGGACTAACAAGTGCTATTAGAACTAGCTGGAGAGGGCTTAGAGCCTTCTTGGTGATTCTCAGATGAAGATTATCAATTTAGGATCAGATTTTCATTCATAACCTGTAGCTTACATGTTTGCCATGTGTTTGATGAAATGTCAGTTATGGATTAGGCATCATTGGGCCAGTTTCTCGCTTGAGTTTTGATTGGATGGCTTTTTCATTACCTTTGATTGCATTATGGAAAGTTACAAGCAATTATGGGCAATGGTATGAAGGCTGACCTAAAAATGTGGCACAGATCCCATAACAGCATGCTCAGAACTAGAGGATTTAGGCCATAACCACATGGAAGAAGGCCTATGCATGTGGTTGGAGGCCTATAACTGCACTCTTGCCTTGCTGTGCATGCAGTTGGGGTGTTAAGCCAGAGAAAAAGGGTTACATCTCATGGATTGATCACATGGGGTGGTTGTCCAACTCCTGAGTGATCTATAGTCCCCGTGGGATGTCAATAAGTGGTCAGTTTGTAGGCTCCACTTCCTTAACTGGAACTTGGAGGTTGGGTCATGTCATAGTGACACTCGTTTCATGTTTACCCTCACAAGATGTTGAAGTTGGGTAAATGTGGGGTGAGGCGTTACATCTTCACCCATAGCAACACTACATGATGGGTTTGAGCATTATAACGTAAGTCATCTACAATCATATTTATTGAAATATGAATGTAGCCTATCCAACACACATTACAACAATGATGGCCAAAAGATGCCACCTCAAATTTGATACACAGGTAATAATCAAATAATTTCGCACATACCAAACTCATTTTCATAGGGTTTAACCTCCACACCAAGCTTTTCCAACATACCCACATCCATTCTCACCTTTTCCTCATTTGCAAACCATTCATCATTGACCCTACTAAAACTTGTCTTGAAGTGACATAAAAGAATTCTAACCTTAACTCTAGATATATAAAATACTATAGCAATAGTTGTTATATCCTCCTCTTGACGTAGAAGAATGTCTTCCTCACTTAAAATAGTGTAGTTCTACGAGGCCCCAAACCAAGTACAAATCTAACCCAGGGGCTTCTTTAATCTTAGGCCTCTACACTTTAACAATGCCCATTTGTCCAGAGCATCTTAAGCAAGTATTATATACTTGCTATTGCAATTAGGGGATTGCTAAAATAGTTAAAACAATTGACTTTAATGGAATTTCTAGCTCCCTTTCAATGCATGCAAAGGTGTTAGCATTTGGAAAAGTAAGCAGGGTATCTTGATTAATATCGACTTGGAAAACTTGTAGCTTTCCTACACGATATTTTATGGATATGCCATCCTTTGCAGTGTAGAAAGGATAGGTAAGATTTTCCAATGCATGGTCACACTACCCCACTTGAGATCATTTTAGCGGCTCTCATAAGCAACAAGGTTCATTTGATGAGAAATCCTTGGTGCACATTCATATAATTTTGGATTTTGGATTTGAATTATGTTAGTTACAGTGGGTCTGTAAACCCATAAAACAAACAATTGACTTGCTTTCAAGGTGAAAATTTCACTTTGGTTGAGACTCAAAATTATCCACAAAAGCATTTTCTAGTAGAAGCTCCAAACTTGTTCTTGCCACAACTTTACCTAAATTTAGTTTTGTTAACTCTTTTAACATTTGGGTTATTTAGGCTTTCAAGATGCTAACTAAAATAGGGGTTATCCATTATCAACCAAGAGATTTATTCTACCAAAACAACTAGTTGACATCTAGAGCACTTAATACTAAGAACCTGGAAGGAGTGTCATTTCTATTTGGAAATTAATTCAGAGCTAGCATATGCCTTGCAAATGCTACAATCAACCTAGGTGATAATGTAAGGCACTTTCATTGGTTAAGGCTAGTAAAATAAAAAAAGGCACAAAAACACACGCAATAAGAACCACTTTGTGATACAAAAAAACTCAACATGACTACTATCATACTCGATCACGACTGAAACATGAGGTGGACCAAAACAAGAAATAGTTGAGCAAGGATCACCCATTCAAATAACAAACACTCAATGATTAAAAACAAGGGAAATGGTTAATGAATGAAGCAATCAAAAGAAGTGATTTCAAATAATTTTAGGAGGGGTCCCAAGCTGATGGACATGGGGGGTTGTTAAGGCCTTAATAAGGCCACAACCTGATAAACATCCTAGATTAAGATTGCCTCCAACAAATCCACCTCCACCAAACTCGTTCAACTTTGTAGCATAGACCTCCCATGAACAATTATTCAAGCTACCATAAATTGTATGTTCATGTGTGCGAACCTTACTCAATCACTCTTTCCGATTAGCTCCACTTGATTAATTTCCACATAAGTAGAATCCCTTAGTCCATTGGAGCTTGTGTCATGCTCATTGAATCCCATCTCACTAAACCATACTTCTTCATCCACCACCACTTCAAAACATTCACTATCTCTACCTTCAACCTAACAATTCCCCTCTATGCTGCCACACTCCACTAAAACTAGTTTGCCCAAAGCTCCAGAGTGATTTGGCCTAGGCTCCTCGATAAGATAGTTGAAAAGGTAGTCATTAACATCTTCTTATAAAAGGTTAATTGAAACATAACTTATACATTCGAAGATATAGATACAATTTATAGGGGCTTCTAAATGATCAACAATTGAACATCTTCAACTTGGGGGTCCATGCTCCATGTCTAAATCCACTCATTAGAATCACCCATGAATTGAGTCTTTATAGCTACAATTCCTTTTTTATTAAGGCCCTCTTGTAGGGATATTATGATTCTTGTTCAACTTTGGTTATCCTACCTACAAACTACTCACTCTCTTTGAGCATTCAAGATCCTATCTAAGGTTTACACCAGGACCCTTGCCCTTGTAGTTTTTTTTCCTTGCAAGGCTATGATCCAACACTCCACGATCTTATTCTCGTAAGATCACTATGACCTAGCACAAATCTTCAGCGACATTGTTTTGGTTATTCCCAAGTTACTTGAAACAATTAAGATTACCTCCATTACTCAATATTGTTTTGGTTCTTCCTAAGCTCTTAAACTAATTAAGGGTTACTCCTTGAGCCCTAAGTTTCTTTTTAACATCCTCAACTTTACTATAACATTACAAAAAAAATTACCCATTTAAACATATGAATTCCGTAATCATAATCTTCTTACAAAACAAAAAAAATTCAAAATTTCTAAAAATTTGATTTCCACTCTCTTATTTTAAAAATTTAAAATCCACACTTTGTTTTCACCATTCCAATAACCTTTCCTCTATAACAATCCCTTACCATAGTTATTTCAAAGTTGATTTCCACTCTCTTATTTTAAAAATTTAAAATCCACACTTTGTATACACTTTGTATTCACCATTCCAATGACCTTTCCTGATAACAACCCCTTCCCATAATTATTTCAAAGTGTATTTTTATCAATCGCTTATAATGGTTATGCCCATTATTAAAAATGCTAAATAACCACTCTATAAATGATTTTAGATTATATATACATTATATTTTTTATTAAAGACACATACATTAAGTTTATATTTATTTTTATTTTATAATCATCATGACTAAGCCCTAGGTTACTTGAGTGGTTATGCAGGTTCTACCAATAAAACCCTATAGACATAACCTCTATGTGTAAGCGACAAAAGTGGAAGGCAACATATATGAGGGTGACCATTGGTCCAGGTCCAAAATACACGATGTACTTTTATCAGATTGAGTTGACACAATGACATCATGCAATATGCTTGAGAGTATAAAGGCCACGTGTTAGACAAGTCCATATGTCTAACATCTTTATTAAGAAAGAAAGCATATACTCAACAATCTTCTCCATGGTCTCTACATCCACTATAGGGTGTAACCATCGTTAGTCAAATCCCTCCTTTTGCTCATTTGGAAGGTCCACCATTTGGATAAAAAACAAATGGAAAGAAAGGTACATATCATATTTTTAGAGATATATTAATTTCTCATTCATCCAAGTGAAGCCCACCAACTTTTTCTCCCTTTCCTTTTAATATCATTTTAACATCTTTTTTCTTAGTCCAAAATTGGTGTAACCTAGAAAGGCTTTCAAACATTTGTTTTACCATTAAAATAACTTCTCATCATAGCATATATTTGTACTTTTGTATGTGAATGCACTTCTAAATTCCAGGTTGTCATAGAGATGGATGCTCCTCATTCATTATTTACATTATTCATTTTTCATTATTTTACTGGGTCAAAAAAATATTTTTTTATTAATATTCACTGGGTATAAAACCATGTTTTGGAGAAGCTTGGTGGTTGAATTTTATATTAAGTATTCATTTTATTTAAAAACATGTTTTTGGAGATATTAAAATTTTAACTAATAATAATTCATTTAAATTTGATTTTTAATATATTTTTCTAAATTAATTAATTTAATAATATTTTAAATGTTAGGTGATGTTTTCTTTTTTGTTTTTTTAAGGTAGTTTACAGGGTGACCGTTATATCTCCCAAAAAGATTTAGGCAAATCAACGTGAAGAGATCTATCCGCCGACCAAACAAGCAGGGCCTAATCCCAAGGGCGTCGAGGAGATTTGACCCATGACCTCCTACCTGACAAAGTACTTAGCAACATGAACTCGACCAACTAAGCTAGCCCTTAGAGCTTAATTTATGTCTTTGTTATAATAAAATTGTTGGTAATTTTATACATTGTATAAGGTTTTAATTTAATATATACAAATTAACTACATAAATTTGAAATTATTCATTTTATATTTTGTATATTCTTTGAAATTATTCATTTTATATTTTGTATTATCTTTAAAATAAATGAAGTGTTTGGATTTTTTTTTTAAAATTAGTAAAAAAACCACATTTCAAGAATTTTGATGATTGACTAGGAAGTATATTTGTTGGCTTTATTTCATTTTTTCTTATTTTATAAAGTATTGGAATTAAGACTTATATTATTTCATTTCTATCAACCTCTTTCGAAATTATATTGTTTTATTTTTATTAATCTCCTTTGGAATATGATAAATTTATTGTTGTTGTAGTTGTAAAATTAGTTTTACAAATCATGGTCTCATTTTTTTGAGTTATTGAGAGGTTTCATTATGTTCAAGATGCACGTGAGTGCATGGTTCAACGGCGAGGCTGACGGCTTACACGCTCCCTGCCCAGTTCGATCCCCATCTGCGACGCTGTTGTGCAGCAATTATGTGTATTTGATTGATGTGATGTATTCATATGTAAATATTTGTACAAGTGGCTTAATATAATGATTCTTCAGGGGCCTAGCCACCCCCATTTTAATTCATTATGTTCAAGATTGTGATTTTGCTTTTGTGTGATTGTAGTTCTACATTGTAAGGATTTTTGTGGGCAATTTCTCTATGTGTGTCTTTTAAAATAGTGAAAAACAAATGTAATCAAAATGCTCCTTATTCCATAATTTTGGATTACGTTATTTTTTTGCTTTTTTGGGTGTGAAAGTGGCAAAATGTGTCCTAACTTGGTTATAAACTAATAGAAGAACAATCTTCACTAGATGTTATTCACTAAAACAAGTTGATTCATCACTCTTTTTTAAAGGAAATCACATTATCTGAAATAATGGAAACCACATTATCTGAAATAAGAGGTAGACTTTAACTAGTCTAATGCTTTTTGGTCTTGAGCCATTAACTTGTTTTCTTATATTTGAAAAAGATGCAGTCTTAGCAAATTAAAAGTAATTTTAAATCTAAGACAATGTTAACATATATAACGTCCACAATAAAACTAATATTTTTTGGGTTGAAAAACTAAATTATTAGTAATGAAATTATCTATTTTTAATAATATCCAATTTTAATTTTATACATATCCATTACCATTTATATTATTCAAAAGTTTTTTTACAATTTAATTTAATAAAATGATAAAATAATTTAACTAAAACTTAATTAGGCCTTAAATCTATTTCTTATCGGTGTTGTTGGCTAGGAATTAATTTTGTCCGGAGGGGCAAAAATCGCTAGAATTTGGCCTTTTGTCATTTTTTTCAAAAAATCTGACACTTGCTTGACTCGTGTTTTGATGGTGGAAATAGATTCAACACCATCAAAAACCCTGGGGCACCCAAAATCTTAATAGGGATTTCGAGCAAATTCCGCCCAATTTTATCAAAATTATGCTGGATTTTCCATTATTTTCCACTAGAATTCAATTTTTTTTTTTTTTTCAAAAAATCTAACTCGTATTTGATGGTGCAAATGGATTTAACACCATGAAAAACACTTAGACACCCAAAATCTTGAAACCCGACAATTGTAATCTTAATTATGTGAAAATTTCCATTATTTTCCGAAAAAAATCTCCTTACCGGAGGACTTTCCCATTCCATCCATCTCCTTACAAAGAGTCCATACTCTCTCATGGGTTTTTTAACCCAAAAATACAAAAAATATTTTTTTAGGATCATTCCTTGAGAATCGCTTCTTTCACATGGGGGGACGAAGCACCACCTTCGGGAAAGAAAAGATGGATCGTCGCCTTCCTCTCTCCTTTCCACCCTATAACTAAGCAAATGGGTTTCCTAGAGAATACATAAAAATAGATGTGGGTGTTTGTGGGAGAGCAAGGGCTAGCCGGCATCGTCGGAGGAAGAAGATGAAGCTCGCAGGATTGAAAACAGTGTCCAACGCGCATGGAGAATCGATATGGGCGGTGACTTGGGCTCCTGCCACAGCCTCAAGGCCCGCTAAACTGCTTAGCGGATCGCTGGACGAGAGCGTCAAGATATGGAGTGGCGATGAATTGGAAGAAGAGGCCACCAACACTGGCCATTCCCTGGGAGTGGTGGCAGTGGCCGCCCATCCTACGACCCCAATTGCCGCTTCCACCTCCCTCGACAGCTTCGTCCGCGTCTTCGATGTCGACAACAACAACACTGTTTCTACGCTCGAGTCGCCCCCTTCAGAAGCCTGGAACATGCGGTTCCATCCCAAGGTAACCTCCCTTTATTTGATCCTCCTAATTTTTCTCATCAGGTGGTTCTTGATGAGTAATTGTCAGCAGATGGTTCTTGGTAAGTAATTGGCCAAGAAAAATCCTTGATTTTGTTTATTTCAGTCACTGATTGCTCGATCCCTTTTAATAATTTGGAGTGCCTCCATTTATTTTGGGGTTTAGGGTTGATGTATTATATCGAGTAGCCCAATTCTGTACACGGGTGTCTTTGTTTGTCTAGGTTTGCAAGCGGGTCCAGCCGAAACCTTGTTTTTAGCGTCTGTACGGACTTCATATTGTCCAAAGACAGTTTGGCAAACCTGTGCGCCGCTTTTTAGTTTTGGTTGTAGCTGTGAGATTTGAACCTAAATTACCCTGGTGGGATGTGCGATCCACATGGATATTCATGCTAAGTTATATCTTTTTGCGCACCTGGAATGTAATTACTATGACTAGTTTGTTTGGAGTTGCTTCGATAGATGTGTCCCAAGGGCTTGCACTTCACAGAGCAGACGTCTATTGGTTTATTGGTTTATGGCCAGTTATGAGTGGTAATAATTCCACCAAACTTGTCCAGGACTAGCCCTCAGACTCATCCCTTTGAAACTGCGGAAGATTACAGTAAGAATGAAGTCCTGGTGTATGTCTTAATACCTCATCAGCCTCACTAGAGAGCCAATGCGCTGTTGGCCGTTAGGACCATCAGAGCCAAAATATTGCATTGTGCTGTTAAACGAAAAACCACATCAATAAAGAATGATTCTGAGAATTTCTATATTTCAAATACAGAACAGAAATGCTTTACCCCAAAAAGCCATCTGTTGTGAATCGTGATTAGACTGATCACGGTTTGCAAACATCGAAGTTAAAAGCTATTATTGTGGCACTAATATGAGCCCAGTTCATTACAGAGCCTGATTCTAGACACACACTCTCTCTCTGATAAAATGCTTCATATTTAACATACAAAAGATATACATGCGTTTTACACTATAAAATACTGGAAGACAGCCATCACAAGCGACAACTGTGAGGCAAAGAGTTTTTCCAACCAATATTGGCCACAGAGGGCCAACGAAATTAATGTGTCATAAAGTGCTGTAGCACCCAAAGATGTCATCTGGCCATAGTAAGTAGACTGATCAAGACACTATAGGAATTAAATCCATGTTAGGGTTCATTGGGTTCATTGGGTTGATCTGGTTGGAGATGGCCAGAGGTGCAGTGGTAAACTTGTTGAACAGAAGGACCTCTTGAGTTCATATTGGGGGCCAGCTTCTTTGACTCTCTCAATAATCTATTACAGGTCAGCTTGCTTTATGTTAATACTGTCGACCTCTTGATGCTTGGGAGTTCACAGAGTGTGTAGGAGATTGTCCTTCATGGGGTGCCATGCTCATGGTGCATGACATACTACTCAAGTAGTTCATATGCTTGACTGGGTGGGCCACTTCTATCTCCATGTTCCATACCTGAATCGGTGTATGCAGAAGCAGATGGGAACATATTAGAAACCACTCTTTCCAGATGAAAAGGCAAATATGTTGAGAAATGGTGAATAAACTTTCGTTTTTTTGTATTCTAGATATGATATAATATATCAATTAGTATTCATTCTTGCCCTACAATGGGCATTGAGGGTGCAAAAGTTGCAAGTGTTCAATCATTGCCTAATGTCTAGGTCACCATGAGTTAGGGACCAATCCAAACAAGGCTTCTTGGGCTCTAATCACCTCTTCTAGATGTATTTCAGGTGATAGAGCTATGCCTTTTCTTTAGATTGGAATCTCTAGATTTTATCAAGCTTAAACTTGTAATTGAAAAAAACCTTTTCTAAAGACCAAGCTTTAGGGTATTTGGGACTAGTGTTTGAATCTTTTCTAGAAAAAAATTGATTGCAAGATTAAGCTTGAATTTTATTTTCAAATTGATTTTGACACAATGAGATCATGTAATATGCTTGAGAGGAAAAATTCCTTATGCTTGAGAAGTCCATTTGTGATAGGCAACTAGAGTGCATGGCTGAAAGCAAAAAAAGGTACTTAACAAAAACAATAATAGGAACCAAGGAAGAGACAAAAGGTTCCATCGCCATTTATTGACAAAGTCAATTTTAACTGTGTAGCTAATTATCAAAATAATACCTACCCAAAACTCAAAAAGGGTTGTGCATTTATTTATTAGAAAAATATATTATCATTTCTAGGAGAGAGTTTCCATCGTCTAGAAATGCACACCCCTGTTCTATATTAGTTCTCCCTATATAAGGAGAATTTGTCCCAACTTTCTTAGTAAGATGAGGCAACTTTGCTTGAAATAGGGAGAATTTGTACCAACTTTCTTAGCAAGATGAGGCTACTTTGCTTGAAATGCTAAGATGAATATTAGTTCTCCCTATATAAGGAGAATTTGTCCCAACTTTCTTAGCAAGATGAGGCAACTTTGCTTGAAATAGGGAGAATTTGTACCAACTTTCTTAGCAAGATGAGGCTACTTTGCTTGAAATGCTAAGAGAACCATTTCATTGGGGTAAGCAATTGTCCTTGTCCAACAAGATGAGAGGAGTGTCACTATTTTTTGATGGAGTGGGTGTGCATGCCTAGCCATGTATCTTTTACGAAAGGAGTTTGAAAATTTGGGATGATTATGTTGAAGGACATGGAGGTAAGAGTCCCATACAAGTTACATGGACTAGATTGCGATTGAATACTTGACCAACATCCTGATTCAAGAATATATTGACAGGTAAACCAAAATGGCACTTTACATGAGAGAAAGTAAGATCAATAGTTTGGTGTACAATTGACAATTGTTTTCTAATTGGCATTGGCAAATGAAAGATGTTTGATGTTGCATGGATGGCTAGAAGAAATGTCATTGTAGATGTTGGAAGATTTTAAGCTTATTTAAATGGCTTCCATAGAGCAAAGCACATGCCTCACAAATGAAGCACAAAACACTTTTATGTTTGGGGCATGTAGAGGTGTTTAGAGGTGATATAGCGACATGTCTCAAATGGAGTAATTGCACAAAGGAGTCCAATTTACTTATGTGGTGTAACAACCTCCTCCCATATCTACCCAAGTAACCATGCCAACCGGTGTAAACATGCGACAAGAGGCTACTATGATTGGATTCGACCTCCTATGTGACCTTAAGGAAGTGGAATCGACATAAACATAACACACAAACATTCAACATCAGCTTGAGGACCCTCAGGAACCAACTTGCCCGTGGGTCCTAATGAAGTTTTGACCAACTTAAGAATCGGTTGCTCTCATGCTATAGGCATGACAACGTCAAGAAACCCAGAGTCGCTCTCACAAGCTTGTCTGCCAGCGTCCAGAGACTCATTTTGCTAGTTCTGTGCCAACATTCTTGGGATTTGAGCCACTTTTTTAGGCCTAGAGCCTAGGTTACTGCCCTGAATGGAATGATAACTTAGGAGCAGTAAAAGAACAGGGAAACAATGGAGCAAATATAGCCGTGACAGATATTTCGTCAAACATGTCGCAAGCATGTAATCTACATGTGTAACCAACATAATTAAACATAGGGATCTTGTACATATTTGAGAATCTCTAAAAACCATTGTTCCCTTATGTCATTTGCTACATTACCATCTATTAGACCATAGATACATTATCCATTCATTTACAAGTAAAAACATGCTGAGAGCCATACATAGTTGCTGTCATAAAACGCACATATAACCAGCATAATAACAACATAAATTCTGATGAAAGTACAACCATATAGACCACATATAATCCATCAAAATACTCGTAGAAATACAATGAGAAATAACCTTTCATTAATGATGCAAAAACCAAACCAGGGATGAGACTTCCACGTTCCACCTAACCATAGAATGGCTGCGCCAAATCTCTCTTCATCCATTCACCCTCGTGCTATATTCCAAGCATGAATGTGGGACTCAAACCAAAAGAACCAATCAGAGCATACCGAGGCTAAACCACCTTACCCACATCAATAAAAACTAGGCTTTACTAGAATCCATCTTGGATCACTAGGCTAACACAAGAACACATCATAACTGACTTTACCGTGATCTCCACCCGATCACTAGGCCAAACTAGCATGGATGTCACCAGATTTCTCCTCCTACACCGTGAGGAATTTTCCTGTTTCCTAGTCTCTTAGGGTTTACCACAATCTAAACTAGGATCACTAGGCCCTAAACCGAGACCCCAATCTCTTAGGCTTTACCGCAATACACACTGCATCACTAGGCCCTAAACCGAGACCCACTCTCCATGCTTTACCACATATCCCAACCCGGGATTACTAGGCCCAACAAAGAGCCAACCACCTCTATGCCTTGCCGTATATCCTGCCATTCACTAGCAAGGATTCCTAGGCCATCTGAGGCAACACAAAGCCAACTTTACCGCAACCCATAGTTCGGTTCAGGGGTTATTAGGCCATGTGTTCTATCATTTCGGAGATCCACCCCACTCAGCTTTGATTCCATCTGACAATCCACCTCAACCAAAACATGAGAACCCCATCACACCATGGTTATCCGGAATGGAAAAGATAGGCTGGAAACACTGTTACCCCTGGCAAAACACATGCCATAACAACAAAAGAACCACATGCAATACCATGCATGCCAAATCTAGCAATGAAAATACACATGCAAGTTGATACCTGCAATGAAGCCTGTTGTAGCTGCTTGATTCTGCCTTTCCTTGCTGGATCCTTCTTTCCTCTCGCCTTCTTTGCCTTTTTTGATCCCATGCATAACCAAAGCAAAAGCTTAACACTGACTAAGAGCTTGCCAACTAATCCTCAAAAGCCTTTTTATGAATGAGGACTCTATTTTTTTCATTTTCCATTATTTTCCGTTAATTTCCTCCTCACATATAACCTGCGACCTTTCACTTTCCTTTTCTCCTATTTTCCATTATTTTCATTAATAAATGTGCCAAAAATGCTATTATATTTTTCCTTTACAATTTCCTTATCCATATACAACCAAATGAGCACCCGTAGGATATCTTGCCCACCATTCAGCTTGGAATAAGTGTCCCATCAACCATGGCCTTATATTTTTTTTACATGGAATTTTTACCAGTGCTGTTACATGTGGTATGTCAAACTACATGCCAAATGGGACCCATCACTTTGTGGGTGATATCCCCAGGAGAATTTTTTCTCCATGATGAGCCTAAGCCGACAGCTAGCAACCCCTTGATGCATCCTACTAGCTCGTTATGTCGTTTCTTTGCCACCTGAGCCAGCCATGTGGTCTCTCAGCCACCTGTATTGATCGTATGTTTGAAGGTGGGACTCCCGAATTTAAAGGTATGTCTTGTCGTTTGGTAATTGAGTATTGGGGCTACTTATCATGGATACTTCTAGGTATGGATTGATGGGGGGATTTGACGGAAAGAGTGGGCTTAGTTTATGCTCTTGTCCCCTTGATCTCTTTTGATCTCTTTTGGTTGTTACCCTTGGATCTTAGTCTCGTGGGATCTGCTTTATTGACCATTTAGTTCTAGGGTGGTACTAGGGAAACCCCGACTTTGGGTGTGTGGTCCCGCTCCTTTATCCGCACGTATTACTCCCTTTCCACTCACTATACCCCCATTCATCTTTTCTCCCACTTGGTTCCACATTCCCATTTTGGGTCCACATAGGGCTAGCCTCCATATTCCCTTGTCCCCCACCTTAGGTCAGGCCTAGAATGATGCCCTGGAGGTCGAAGTAATTAAAAGAAAAAGTGAAAAGCATAAATGGCCACATTCAACAGGAAATTGTACCACAAATTGCAAAATATGATCGGGACAAAAACAATTAGCACGTGGGCAAAAGCCATTACATGAGCTCTACCCCGATCATTGGCCATCACCCTGGTTCCATAGGCCCTAGATGAGCCTCCTTTATCATTCAGGATCCCATGATTGTCCCAAACCCTAGAGGGCAATGAACTGCCCTACCTAAAAGGGGGTAATCACTGCTATATCTTAAACACCATGCTCTTGTCCTTTGAGCCCTGAGCAGTTAATTAATCAAAATTCGTAAAAGACAAAAGGCATATGAAGAAGGGTGGAAAAATGAAGGCCGAGGCACTTCATGTACCACGATTGCTCCCTATTATACATTACATACCCAGATGTGGGCTTCCCCTTATCTAGCTAACCCTATGCCCCACTATATGGCCTAGGATTGCCCCACTCATTCCCTATTCCATTCCACTTATTTGTCACTTGCCACTCCCATTAGAGGGATATACCTTGGACATACTATCTCCCTTAAGGGCTAAAACCACCTAATAAGGTACATGGCTAACCCCCCTTTGGAGCTTGGAGACACTAGCACATGCCAAAGCCCACTACGAAAGGACATGCCATTATGGAGTGCCCACATTGTTATCCATGATTTGTAATCTTTTTACCCCATTATTTTAATGACTGGTTGTACTGGAAGCCTAGGGGACTCATTGGATCTTATGCAGGATTACAAGTGGTTCCCATTTGGTTTTTGTTTCCCTATATGGGATACTAACCCCCAGAGGTCTACATTGGCACATGTAAGGTGTGCATAGAGAGCCATGGGCCTCCACAACAACAGACAACACTATACGGATCTTCATGGATGCTTAGAGATTACTAGCGATCCACTTTTGGGATGATAATGACATGCTTGGTACATTATGCCCAACATCCCCCCAGATGCGCCCCACACTCTTGACAAGTGGCTGTGGACTTGTATGATGTCATGTCAACATTCATTCCACCACTTGGACCCTTGTAGAGGATCTCTGATTCATATGAAGGCCCATGGGATCATTTATGTGCCCTCATACCCAATGGAGAACAAGGGGCCAACCCTTTGTCCATCATATTCCGAGGAATTTATTCCTCAAT
The DNA here is from genome assembly GCA_031772625.1 of Pinus tabuliformis. NCBI lineage: Eukaryota > Viridiplantae > Streptophyta > Pinopsida > Pinales > Pinaceae > Pinus > Pinus tabuliformis. Next base: position 243,998,869 of record CM062815.1, read on the forward strand.
ATGGCACTTCAGGATATTATTGAGCTTTTAGAGGGCCCTATGACATGCACATATCATTATTTGGCCCCTTGTGAGGCTTGTTTTTACATTTATGAGCTAGTTTGGTGGGCTTGTCACCAATAGGGGTTTTATTTGCACATTATTTTATCATTAGGGGCTAATGTAGGCCCATAGGCTAATTTGAACTCCTTAGGAGGCTATATATTGATGTTAGATACACTCATTTGTATGATCACTTGACTTGGGATCTCTCTAATCAGAGAATTTTCACACTTTTTCCTTGGTCGATATTTTTGGAGATGGATGAATTTTGATGTATGGATTTGGGCTATTTCTCTTGTCTTTCAGCTTTATTGAGCAAATGAAATGTTGGTTGGATATACTCTATAATGTTGTAAGTAAATTTTGATGCTATTATTCTTGTTGTTGCATGCTGCTAAAATTAGGTCTAGTTGCTACATTGTTGAAATGTGGAATTGAGTATGTTTTAACTAATTCAATGTATGGGCCAATGTTATATGAATGAATTGTGTTAGAGATTTATTTATTTCGAGAAGCTTGCATCATTTGCTTTGAAGTATAAATGCTTGAAGGTCACTTTTCTTTTCTTTTTCTCAACATTGGACGAAGTCAATTTTCTGGGCCTCCTTGATCAAGAAACCAAGTTCTTACTCATCATTATCCTTGACTCCATATTGCCAAGTGAACTAGGCACTGATCCCTCAAAAAGGGTGATCATTTCAACCCTCTTTTAACCATTTCCCCCGTTTTCCCAAAGTCTAGCCCCATTAGGTCACATAGGGTATCAATTTCCCTGGAATTGACGCAAGGAAAAAATTCGATCTCCTATAGGCTATTGCGCTGGTGGGTCCCATCCCTCTCCTCCAAATTTGAGGCAATTCTAACGGTACTCATCATTATCCTTGACTCCATATTGCCAAGTGAACTAGGCACTGATCCCTCAAAAAGGGTGATCATTTCAACCCTCTTTTAACCATTTCCCCCGTTTTCCCAAAGTCTAGCCCCATTAGGTCACATAGGGTATCAATTTCCCTGGAATTGACGCAAGGAAAAAATTCGATCTCCTATAGGCTATTGCGCTGGTGGGTCTCATCCCTCTCCTCCAAATTTGAGGCAATTCTAACGGTGGAATCTCCAGGAATCTCAAGCCCTAGCTCTAGGATCGAATTATGCCTAGGCATCCCAAGGCTAGACCTCAATAGGATCCATTCAACCTTTTGAAGAAAGTATTCTTGTTTGGTCCTTTCCCCTCACCTTGTCAAGGATAGGAACATCATTGGTTGCTAAATTCTATCCCCTAACTTGGGCTGGGTCCACTTGGACCTGTGTGGTCCCACTTCTCAATAAAGACTATTTGTTTCCAAGTGTCTCAAGGATTATAGGGATTTGAAAAACTTGTTCATAAGCCTATCCTTTCTCCCACAACCCTCCAATTCACATCCCTTATCCTTGGTGGACCAAGTCCCTTGCTTAAAGAGCAAGTAAGCTCCATTCTTCACTCCATCCTTGGGAAAGGGTTTTCGGGGTCACTTCTCACCTATCCATTGAAATATACTTTACAAGCGAATACCTACACTACCGGGACTCCTCCCATCGGTGAAAGACAGTGGGCTAAGCCTCCACAATTGCCCTTAACCTAGCAGTTGCCCTCTTAGGAATCTCTTTAGGCCCCCTACTGGTTTGAGTGGTAACAAGACCAAATAGAGAGGTTTCCAATCATAATTGGTAGTTGAATGAACACGAGAATATTTAAGATTGGTGGAGGAGAGTGACTATGCTGGCCACCCAATTAGAACTACTCTTTTTATACTTGATCATTATACAAAATTGTTGGATGTAGAAAACCAATTTGAGATGGTGTCACTCGAGTCTTTAGATTACGAAATAATAAAGACCAAAAGGTGGTGTTTTGTATGCATAATTGTTTCTTACCTAAAATGCAATGACACCATTGCTTTAAAGAAAATATGTGCTATAGTTGAGCTTAGCCTTTGCTAGTGTCTTGAAATGATAAGCCTTAGGGTGGCCTCCCTATATCAAACATTTTTATTTCAAAGTGTCATGACATTGTGAATTTACAATGTTAATTACATCTTGTTAAGTATCATACCCATGTTAAAGTGAAGTGTTGGTTCAGTCTCAAAGGGTGGCTATAGGTAAAGGATGTCGCCATCCCTTCATAAAGGATGTCGCCATCCCTTCGTAAAGGATGTTGCCATCCTTCGTAAATGATGTTGCCATCATTTAACTTTTCAATGCTCCTTAGCGTTGCTTCATTCAATGTGAAGATGAGTTGACGCCATCCTTCGTAAAGGATGTTGCCATCCTTTAACTTTTCAATGCTCCTTAGCGTTGCTTCATTCAATGTGAAGATGAGCTGACTGGACAATTGATTCAAAGGGTGTGCAAGTCTTATCCTTAGACTTGATCCTCTAGATTTGCCCAAGGTTGTTAGAAACCCACATATATTCATTGGTCTGCTTATACTTAAATTTTTTTCTTTTTCTTTTGTTCCATCTCCTATTTGTCTACCATGTTTTTAACCATGTAATTCCATGCTTAAGGAAGAGTTGGGACCAAACTTGACATTTTTCCTAGAATAATTTTGTTTGTGAGATTAACTTGAATTTCGCCCTTTCTTGTATAGCCTCTTGGTTAGGAACTGTGAGATTTTGGCAAGAAACTTTCCCTCTTGAAGAACCAGTTGGGACCCCCATAGATAGTGGCTTAGTGAAAAACACACACTTTGTATGAATCACCTTTCCATACCAATTTGTGCTTGATGGCCTCCTTGGTTTTCCAAATGCTTTTGGTTGCAAAGGTTCCCTTTGCTTGAATGTGTGTTGAAGTGATCAATAACGTTTGTAGATTTACATTTCTCCATATCTTATGGCCAAGTGAGTTCCTTTAGGTGATGCAGTTTCTGAATAGCCTCTTCCATGCCCCATTTAGTGTAAAGATCCCGAGCTTTTGTTTAGGCAACCATAATACCTAGACCTCATTTCACTTTGGGGGTTACCATAAAGGCTCCAATGAACTTTATGAAAACCCTTGGCTCCATTAGAGTTATCCCATAGAAAATTTTCGAGAGGCTTTTCTAACTTAGCATAGGCATGGGCAAAGGGAACCCAACATGATGAGTGATATACATGGATGTTAATTTCAGGTATGTTCTATGCTTAGAGCAATTTATTTCAATTTTCATAGTTAGCTCAATATCTTTTTCAGATTAGCAATCACATTGGCATTAAAGTAAACTGCAGATAGAACATAAACATAAATTGTAGAAGACAAGCCAAGACAAGAGGACACAAGATGTGGCGCTAGCTAGGGACAAACCCCAATTTGGGGAAACCCTTGATCAATTCTTCTTATGTCTTCAGTAGTTTAGCAGAGAGAGAGAGAGAGTACATTTACAACAGAAGTCAACACTTAGACTTTCTAGATAAGAGAATAGATCATCTCTACATGAGATCAGTTGAAGACATGCTGCTTCAACTGATTCTCCAAGGTGACTCCTTCACCTATCATTGCGCTGCATCTCGTCATCATGCTGCACCTCACCATGCTGCACCATGCTGCACTCATCATCACATTGCTAGACCTCATGCTGCCACTGCTGTCCCACTGTTAGTGATATTACCATTCCATGGTTGCCATACTGCTGTCCTGTCTGCTTGCTCCATCAAGCTTCATTGCTGCTCCATGCATCACCATGCTTGCAGCTGTCCATGCTTTACCATGCTGCATTTCTGTCCCATTTAGACATGTTGTACCTTAGCATGTTTGGTGTACTAATGTGCTCAATTGGCTCCAACAGGCTGCAAGGAAAACTGATCCAAACTGGTCAACTCCTTTGACCCAACATCCCTCCACCAAACACTGCTGTCATTTGTTTGCACTGCTGTTTGCTGCACTCCTGGTTAGGGCACTTACTGCAGCCCTAGTTTCATCCCACAGTCAACAAACTAACCCTTTAAGGGTTGTGGCATACCCTCAAAGGTCTCCTCCTCACCCACGCTGCTTGCTTAGGGTACTGTCCACCCTTGATAACCCTCACGCAACCTCTAGCTGTGTGCTATGGCCTGCGGCCTAGCACAACAGATTTCTGTAGCAACAGACCTCCCAAAATGTGCCCAAACAACTTCCAAACAACAACGTATTTGACCCTTAGGAACTCGGCCTAGTCCTCTACACAACAAACTTGGACCTTGTTTACATCATTGTTCCAACCCTAAAACAATCTTCACTTGCCTTAGTCACTTGGCCTCCTGTAGTAGACTTTGGATCCCTTTCTTCCATGCTGTCCAGACTCCAGAACTCCTCTTGTTCTCTTTTAGGTTGCTGCGGCTAGGGTATATCCATACCACCCTTAGGAAAGTGTATAAGCTTCTCCATAAGGCAGCGTAGAGCCTAGGGCTTGATATGACAACGGTTAGGTCTTCTTAGGATCTCGGATAGGCCTCCTCTAAACAACGTATAGGAACCTTTCTTCAACTACAAATATATGATTGCATTAGACCTTCTTTTGCTGTAGCTAGGGCATGACTAGATCCCCTTCAACTGTGGCTAGATGTTCCTCTCTTCAACTGCGTCTAGGGCACCTTGATTTGTTGTGTATAGAACCCTTTCTTTACTGCGTCTAGGGCTTCTCCCTCTTGATCTCTCTAACTTCAAAACCCAGACGAGTGGAGAGAAATCTTAGGAGAAGTGTGTGTGAAATGACTCTCAAGTCATCTCCTTTTATACTAAAATATTGAGCACTTGTGGGGTTTATTTGGTCGCTGGCCGACCTTGACGAATTGTCTTATAACACAAATAAATTCATATCTCCATGAATACTTATCATAATCGGATGATCTTTAGATCAATCCTACACCTCTCGATGAGAGGGATCCAAGAAAAATATTAGTTGCCATAAATAAGATGACCGACATGGAGTTTGGCCCTAGTTGCCAATTTAACACTCCCTCTCAACTAGGGAGAACTCCATCTGCTGATCCATCTGTCCGACTGTACTATCTTTGCCATTAGTGCGTTGCACTGCTCGGCTCTACTCTACTGAACCATGAAGAAGAAGAGTTGATCGAGAATGTTTCATACCATTCGCTACTAACCCGAAGTCAGTTTCATATGAGGGAAGAGGAAGCCCAAGTGGCTTAAAGATACCTTGCGCGAGGCCACATCAGTTGTTGGGCCAAAGAGACAGGTTAGAGAGTAAACCACCTGAGCGGATTTGTAGTTACATGACATTGGTAACAAGCATTGTTGACTCCAAGCCTTATAATTATGAGGAGGCAGCCAGCCAGTAGGTCTCGAGAGAGGCCATGATGGAGGAGTATTCTTCTATTATGAAGAACAATGTTTGGGAGGTAGTGTCGAGGCCTGAAGGTAAATCAGTTATTACTTCCAGATGGCTCTACAAGATAAAGCATGCTGCAAATGGCAACATCGAGAAGTTCAAGGCTCGATTTGTGGCGAGAGGGTTCTCACAGGTAGAGGGAGTTGACTATGAGGAGACCTTCGCTCTCGTAGCTCGGTATACATCTATTCACTCTTTTTATTGATTGCAGCAGAGATGGGTTGGAAGATCCACCAGATGGATGTGAAGACCACATTTCTTAATGGCTTCATTCAGGAGGAGGTTTATATTGAGCAGCTGCAGGGCTTTGAGGTGCATGGGAGGGAGTCCCATGTATGCAGATTGAAAAAGGCACTCTATGGCCTGAAGCAAGCTCCTAGAGCTTGGTACTTGAGGATTGATACACCCAGAGCTTGGTACTCGAGGATTGAAACATACTTGCAGCAGTTGGGTTTCACAAAGAGTGAGGCTGATCTCGAACCTATACTTTATTATGGTGGGTGAGGAGCCTCTCATTCTGGTGTTGTATGTTGGTGACTTGATCATCACTGGTGCAAAGAGACTCATTGAGGGCTGCAAGAGAGATCTTGCTTCAGAGTTTGAGATGATGGATATCGGCTTGATGCATTATTTTCTGGGATTGGAGGTGTGGCAGGAGGAGGGGCATTTCTTCCTGGGACAAGGGAAGTATAGTGTGGATATTCTTAGTAGATTTCACATGGAGGACTGCAAACCCTTGTCTACACCTATGATAACTAACTGGAAGAAGCTTCACGCTGCTTCTGATTCCGAGTTGGTGGATCCTACTCTATACAGACAGTTGATTAGTTGTTTGATGTATTTGGTCAACACTCGACAATATATATGTTTTGCAGTTAACACCATGAGTCAGTTCATGTGTGAGCCCAGAAGAGTGCACTGGGTGGCTGCAAAACACATTCTTCGTTACTTGTAGGGGACTGTGGATTTTGGTCTGGATTATAAACAAGGTGATGGAGTGAGACTGGTAGGGTACACAGATTCAGATTGGGCAGGTTGTGCTTCAGATAGGAAGAGTACTTCTGGGTGTTGTTTTGGTTGGGTTTGGCAGTTGTGTTGTGGATCAGCGGGAAACAACAGTCAGTTGCATTGAGTTCAGCTGAGGCAGAGTATATGGCTGCTAGTTTGGCTAGTTGTGAGGCCATATGGCTTCGCATGATGTTGTTTGATCTATTTGGTCAGGCATTAAGACCTTCATTAATTTATTGTGATAATTAGAGTTGCATAAAACTCACGGAGAATCCAGTATTTCATGACAGGTCAAAGCATATTGAGATCAAGTATCACTTCATTAGAGACTATGTCCAAAAGGGCGCTATCAAGCTTGAGTACATTTCCACAAATGAGTAGGTAGCAAATATTTTCACCAAAGCCTTACCACAGGGCAAGCATGTCTACTTCAAAGACAAGATGTGAGTTGTGAGGAACACTTTCCTTGTTAAGAGGTAGTGTTAAAATTTGGGTACCAGAGAACAAGTGGTTCCCTAAGGCTTTGATATTTGGCCTAGGGAAAAGCGTCCAAATTTATTTGTACTTTTATCCTAAAGTGACTTTATAAGTGGTAAAGTCAATTTAATTTAAAAATGACTTTGTAAGTGGTAAAGTTACATTCTAATTTAAAAGTTATTTTATAAGTGGTAAAGTTACATTCTAATTTAAGGATGACTTTATTAAACTTAATGAAGAATTAGAAAGTGAAAACGTGACTATGGAAATAAAAGGCTAAGTGGGTCTTTATTTAAATGGATGAGTTAAAAAATAGAAAGTGAGAATTAAATGCACATTTATTCTCATCCTTAGATCTAAATGAATCTCAGCCATTAGATCTTAATGTAACCCAAAAGGTAATTTAGAGAATAAAAGGAGAAGAGAAGAAGAAAAGATTATTCACTCTTTCATGAGCATTTGAGAGAAAGAGAAGAGAGAGCAAGGAGAAAATTTCTGAGCAGTGAGGAAGTGAAAGAGAGCAGCAAGAAGACATTTCAACAAATCTAGGCAACATCATTTATTGGCACGCATCCCAAGGAAAATTTGTACAACAGGAGAAAGGCACAAATATTGAGGAAGAGGGACAACAAGTTTTGGGCACGTTTTTCAAGGCTAGCTGTACAACATTTAATGCTGTTTTAGTGTTGTAAAATTTTTTGTTTTGGCTGTTTGCTAATTGGCACGTTTTTCGAGGTGGAGTTCAAGCACGAAAATCGAGATAAGTTGTAATTTGTGGTTGCTGGAATTTTTACTCTATATTTCAATTTCTCTGTAAAAGCATTTTCAGAAATAAAGAAGAGCTCTCAAACTGGTTTTACCCAAGAGTTGTAGGGGGTTTTTCTAGGGTCACATTGACCAAAAATCACTGTGTTATTTTTTGTGTGTGGTTGTCATAATTTTGTTGTGTTTTATTTTTGCAATTTCAGCAGTTGTGAAATCTCTAAATTTGTGTTTTCAGAAAATTTTTGTCATTTCCAGATTTTAGAATTTTTATCATGCTTGGATTTAAAACTAAATGCATGGAGTGATAAGGAAAACTAATAACCGGAGTGGGGGTTGAAATTTCTTCATGTCTCAAACCACTCATACTGATCCTAGATCAGTTTAATTGATCCCAGACCAATGGAGGTCATCCTAGCATAGGGAGGGTAGGTACAACAATGCATCCATCGATAGTACTACTATGGTCCCTAACCCCATTTCCTTGCTCATTGATCAGAGGAGAGGTACTTCCCATGATTCCTAGACTGCCTGGGTAGGATGCCTCGACAGGAGAACTAATCATCCTGTCCACAGGAGAACGAATCATCTTGTCCCACAATTGCCACAGGAGAACTAATCATCCTTGCCCACAGGAGAACTAATCATCCTGTTCCACAGTCGCCACGTGGTGTCACAGGGAAGGCTGAGCCATTCACCTTGTACACAACGCACCATTAGGGAGGGTGAGTCGCCCTATGGTCGTGTGTTGCTCCAGTAAGTACCCAAGCCCCCCAGAGCTCTCAGAGCTCAATGCATGCAATATGCAGGACCCTTATAAGAAGGTCTCTCAATTGCTCCAAGTCGTTTGAGAAAGTCACATATTTGACCTTTCCCAGGGGCTTTGACAAAATGTATATGACCTGTACATCAGTCTCAATGCGATGGAGCCTCCTCACTCATCGACTTAGCATATCCCAGATAAGGTAGTATCTGATGTCTATCTGCCGGAGCAATCATCGAATACAGGATTTCTCAACAATCAAATTCCCCCTGGTTGTCACAGAGAATCATAGTGGTATTCATCATGTGTACAAACAGCTCACTAAAGAGCTTCCACAACTAGGTAGCTTCACACGAGATCATACTCGTAGTTATGTATTCGGTCTCTGCGGTGCTTATAGCATTTGACTTCCACTTCCTGCTCATCCATGATACCAAAGTAGAATCCAAAGAGAACCAACACTCAGAAGTGCTCTTGCGATCCTCCACATTGCCCGCCCAGTCAACATTCGAATAATCATGCAACTTCACATTTTCGGCAATGTATCTCAATCCATGAGAGATTGTGCCTCGAAGATATCTCAGAAGATTCTTGGCACCAATCCAGCGAGGCTCAACCATATATGAGCTCATCATGCTAACTGCAAAACATATGTCCGGACGAAAGTTCACCAAGAACATCAATGCGAATGAGTTTATAAAACTCAGAGGCATTTCCAAAATCTGGTCCGGCATCACTACCACGTAACTTCTGAAAGTTAAGCTCCATCGAGGTAGTCGCGGGCTTGCAGTTCACCATTCCCAATTTGGAATCCAACTCCCTCTTACTTTTGCAAATGATAGGATCTGCACCTGTCAGAAATAGGTCGTCCTCAGAAGGTGCCGATATGAGAGGTCTATTATCTACAACCTTCGAGCAATGGTTTGGATCGGCTTCACTCCTAGTGAATCTCAGCTTCATCAAACATCTATCAATCCTCTCATACTATGCGTGGGGTGTTTTGCTTCAAGCCATAAAGGGCTTTCTTCCACCTGCATACATGAGATTCTTGATGAATCTCGAACCCCTCGGGTTGTTCCAAGCCTGTGGACTTGCTACATAAGGGGAATGGTCCTCTTGTGATATTTTCCTTCGGTACATCTCAGACATGTACCTTCATGCTCTTTTTGAATTTAGGCATCCCAGTCACCATCTGACTCACATCGGGTAGGGCCCCACAATAAGTAGATCTCTGGTGCTATAGATGCGCTGTGTCAACTGACATGGTCCCCAATGGACCATCCTGCAACTTGGTACAAATTGCCAACCTTGAACCCATGAGTAAAAGCATCTTTGAAAATTCTATTTTCAAATACGTACCTTTCCATCAATGAATGCCACCCTGAAATGGACACCAGGTTCTTCTTGCGATCAGGTACATAAAAGAGATTTTGTAAATGAATCGAGTTACCCTCATTCAATTGAGGGGTAACATTTCCTACACCCTTTCTGGGATACGTGGCATCGACTCCAAGTATAATCCCATGATTGTTTCTTACCAAATTTGAGAGAGCACCCTTCTATCTGATGAAGTGCCTTGAAGCACTATAATCAATAAGCTAGATTCCCACAGAATCTGAAGGAGAGGGCTAATACAAGATAACTTTATCTTATCAGAAACAACATTTGATTTTCCATACCTAGGGTTCCATGCTTTCTTTGAAGAGTCAGCCATTTCTTTGATGACCTGCATTACTTGTCATTCCTCTGATCATTGAAGATCTCCCTGGAATGATTGTTATCATCTTCAAGTGATGTGTCCTTGCCATTCAGACACTCCTTCGCATAATGGCTGAACAAGTCATCTGCCTTTCTTTCCACCCTTAGATCCAGACTTCCCAATGAAGTGATCTTTAGGTAGGCCATCATAAGCTTCCACTGCACCATTCTGATAATGTTCTCTGCTTCAATTTCACTCTAGGTGAATTTGAGGAGGGATGAGGAATACATTGATCCTTTTGTCCTTTCCCAACTGCCTTCGGTGATTACTTCTTTCACTCTTGCTTGGGCATTGTCTTCACCTCAACTCTGATACCATGTTAATTTTAAGCATGTTCTATGCTTAGAGCAATTTATTTCAATTTTCATAGTTAGCTCAATATCTTTTTCAGATTAGCAATAACATCAACATTAAAGTAAACTGCAGATAGAACATAAACATAAATCGTAGAAGACAAGCCAAGACAAGAGGACACAAGATGTGGCGCTAGCCAGGGACAAACCCTAATGTGGGGAAACCCTTGATCAATTCTTCTTATGTCTTCAGTAGTTCAACAGAGAGAGAGAGAGAGAGAGAGTACATTTACAACAGAAGTCAACACTTAAACTTTCTAGATAAGAGAATAGATCATCTCTACATGAGATCAATTGAAGACATGTTGCTTCAACTGATTTTCCAATGTGACTCCTTCACCTATCATTGTGCTGCATCTCGTCATCATGCTGCACCTCACTGTGTTGCACCATGCTGCACTCATCATCACATTGCTGGACCTCATGCTGCCATTGCTGTCCCACTTAGTGATATTACCATTCCATGGTTGCGATATCGCTGTCTTGTTTGCTTGCTTCATCAAGCTTCATTGCTGCTCCATGCATCACCATGCTTGCAGTTGCCATGCTTTACCATGTTGCATTTCTGTCCCATTTAGACATGCTGTACCTTAGCATGTTTGGTGTACTAGTGTGCTCAATTAGCTCCAACAGGCTGCAAGGAACACTGATCCAAACTGGTCAACTCCTTTGACCCAACATCCCTCCACCAAACACTGCTGTTATTTGTTTGCATTGCTGTTTGCTGCACTCTTGGTTAGGGCACTTACTGCAGCCCTAGTTTCATCCCACAGTCAACAAACTAACCCTTTAAGGGCTGTGGCATACCCTCAAAGGTCTCTTCCTCACCCACGCTGCTTGCTTAGGGTACTGTCCACCCTTGACAACCCTCACGTAGCCTCTAGTTGTGTGCTATGGCCTAGCACAACAGATTGCTGTAGCAACAAACCTCCAAAAATGTGCCCAAACAACTTCCAAACAACAACGTATTTGACCCTTAGGAACTCGGCCTAACAATCATCCTTCTCGGCCCTCTACACAACAAACTTGGACCTTGTTTACATCACTGTTCCAGCCCTAAAACAATCCGCACTTGCCTCAGCCACTCGGCCTCCTGTAGCAGACTTCAGATCCCTTTCTTCCACGCTGTCCAGACTCCAGAACTCCTCCTGTTCTCTTCTAGGCTGCTGCGGCTAGGGTATATCCATACCACCCTTAGGACAATGTATAGGCTTCTCCATAGGGCAGTGTAGAGCCTAGGGCTTGATATGACAACGGTTAGGTCTTCTTAGGATCTCGGATAGGCCTCCTCTATACAACGTATAGGAACCTTTCTTCAACTGCAAATATATGACTACATTAGACCTTCTTTTGCTGCGGCTAGGGCATGACTAGATCCCCTTCAACTGCGGCTAGATGTTCCTCTCTTCAACTGCGTCTAGGGCACCTTGATTTGCTGTGTATAGAACCCTTTCTTTACTGCGTCTAGGGCTTCTCCCTCTTGATCTCTCTAACCACAAAACCCAGACGAGTGGAGAGAGATCTTAGGAGAAGTGTGTGTGAAATGACTCTCAAGTCATCTCCTTTTATACTAAAACGTTGAGCACTTGTGGGGTTTATTTGGTTGCTGGCCGACCTTGACGAATTGTCTTATAACACAAATAAATTCATATCTCCATGAATACTTATCAGAATCGGATGATCTTTAGATCAGTCCTACACCTCTCGATGAGAGGGATCCAAAAAAATATCAGTTGCCATAAATAAGATGACCCACATGGAGTTTGACCCTAGTTGCCAATTTAATAATAGGTAGCAACTAGTGGCTTGGTATAGATTGGAGCTTGTGTGAAAGGGATAAGGGCTTCATGATCGAATCTTATTGTTCTTTTTGAAACTAGTAGCAACATTGCTTCCCCTAGCTCCTTCATAAGGCTTTGAAGGTGAAGAGGATACTAGGCAATTTGAACATTTGGTCATGATGTGACCAAGGCCACCCTTGGCCTACTAGCAGATGATGTGATGTTTACTAGTTAACCATAATTTGGACTTAGGTGGAATACCTTCGATGAATCCTTGTGCTACCGTGCTGCTGATGAGAGAGCCTGGGGCTCATTAGACATTACATAGAGGGTTAGGGCTAGGGGGCAACCTTGTTAGACTGATCTAGAGCCCCATCTCTTCAAACTTGGTTTGATGGAAAAAAGACATGCTGTGTCCTCTCCAAATACAGTGTCCTTTGTCCTAACAAAAAAATGGTCAAGTCATGCACCTTAAGGACGGCAAGGATGAATTTCCATTCCACTTTGTTATTGGTGTCTTTCAAAGTTTGATCTGGAGGCCATGGTTTCACCCTGTTCTCTCTTTTTGTGTCTGTATATTTATTTATTCCAATCAAAATGTCATTGGATCCCCCTCTCTTACCTGGAATATATGGATGGAAGGTGGCTCAACCGGGAATCACAATGGCAGCTGGTGACCTTGAGGAACTTGACCAGATTTGGACCTGTGACCTATAGTCTCCTTGTTGGCAACATACCTTGGGCAGATGGTGTAGGTGATGATTAAGCTAACCCTTGGTGCTCAGAAATATAGATGTCTGTGTCACTCTCTCTGTGCACATGCATGTGTGTATGTGTCTGTGTGTATGCATTTATAATGTTTCGTTCCAAAAGTTGAATTTTCCACTAGACTAAATCTTTTTGATGGAAGGCGTTAATTAGGCACATGAACGCTGGACATGGATACCACTGTTCCATTTTTTAGATGTATAATTCTTTTCTCACCCATACTTGTTAGGTTGCAAGTTGGGCAAGTAAGAGCTGATATGTTATCTAATTATCTAGGCCCTATACAGTTTGTTTGAGCAGTGTTAAGCAGTGTTGCACACATCGCGATCGGGATTTAATTGGCGCCGGGAAAAAAGCGGAAAAAATCGTTAAAATCGGGAAAAAATCGGAAAAAAGCGGGAAAAAATCGTTTGGCACAAAAATATTCATTTTTTTTCAATTTTTTTAATATCTAAACCATCTACAACATAAAATAAATACATTGACACATAAATATGATAAAAAAACTAATATATAAGATGTTTAATATCATTTCTAGCGCTAAAATCACACATAACATTGAATCATGTCCTGAATAGTAAGTCCTGAGTCCCAAGTCCAACTCAGCCTCAAAATATCAACAAAAAATATGATAATGTATCTCATCATGTCATAATGTCATATACAATAAAATGAAAGTCTAATCCTATTGATTTCCTCTGCCCCTCTTGCGAGAAAATGGCACAACTTTCTCTTTCCCTCTAGATGTAGAAGCTGGTGCCTGTGGTGGTGGAAATGGCATTGGAGTCTGACGTGCTCTAGAAGCTGAAGAACTAGTAGTAGCAGCGACAGGAGGCTGAGGTGGACGGAGACCACGTCCTCTACTGGTGGTAGTGGTAGCCCGGGTAGCCCGGGTAGGCGGTGTCACCTCCTCCTCCTGCTCCTCCAACTCCTCCTGCTCCTGCTCCTGCTCCTCCTCCTCCTCCTCCTCCTCCTCCCCCTCCTCCTCCCCCTCATCCTGCACTAACCAATCCTCAGTGGGATCCATGAGAGGCCTCTCGGTCTCAACCCTCCATTCAGCAGTGGTGTCAATCCCATCCAATGAGATGGCTTCCGTATCAGGTGTCTTCTCTAGTTGTTTCACCCACAATCGAAGATTGTAGTAGACATAGACCATGTCATTAAGTCTATGGGACTCCAACCTGTACAAAGTTCATGAAATAATAAATTAATAATTAATAATTAATATTAAAAAAAAAATATTGTTTAAAACTTTAATGAATTCAAAAATTTATTTGGAAATTTGCAATATTTTAAATGTTTAAGTGTTAACCTATTGCGCTTCTTGTTGTGTATTTTTTCAAATACACTCCAATTGTGCTCACATCCCGAGGAGCTGCATGTTTGGCTGAGGATGCGTACGGCAAGATTTTGCAAAAGGGGTACTCTGCCACCATACATCTTCCACCATGCGTCTACAACAAAATTACAAATAAAATTTTAAATAAACATAAGAAAAAAATGGAATTTGAAGAAACAATGAAATTTGAAACAAAGTTACAAAGTACATACTACAAACTAAAAAATACCTGGCATTTTAACCGTCCTATCAATGACAGCCATCTCAAAGCCAAATGTGCCACCTGACAACTTATATTGCTCAATTTGTCTAGAGATCTCCATACGTTCTTCTGGAGATCTCACCATCTTCTGGACACAGGTTAATAATCCTTCCACGACCTCAACATCAAAATTAAACCCACATGCATAAGAAAATGCAGGGTTCAGGAAAAACCCAGCAGCATGAATGGGACGATGGAGTGTGTTGTTCCATCGCTCATCAATGACGTTCCATAGAAGGAGTTGTCTCTGGAACCCATCATCTCCCTTGTCATCATAGTAGGACCGAATGGCTTCTTTGGCCCTGTCCATGGCTTCATACAAATAGCCCATTGCGGGCTTCTCACCATCAACCAACCGAAGAACCTTTACCAAAGGTTCTGTAACAGCGCACACCTCCTGCACTCCCGCCCAGAAGTCTTCCTGGTATGAAACTAGTCTGCAGACGGCCTCTCCTTCTGGTTTGCGGCTCATTGACGAAGCACGCCACTCCTCTGAAAGAAACATTCTCTTCAAATCCCACATAGAATTCAAGAGGGATTGAAGAGATATGAAACTCGTCGCAAACCGTGTAATGGCGGGGCGCACCAACTCTTTGTTGTTGGTGCATTTTCTCATCAAGCTAAGCACAGATGTGTGATTGTAAATAAATTTTGTGATGCTTTTTGATGAGTCAACAACCTCTTTGACAAAGGGAATTTTCCCAATGTCCTCTAACATCAAATCAATACAATGGGCAGCACAAGGTGTCCAAAATAAAGCAGGATGCCTGTCCATAAGCATTCTACCAGCAGCAACATAATTTGCAGCATTGTCCGTTATGACTTGGACAACATTTTCTGCACCCACCTCCAAAATAAACACATCCAGCAAATCACATAAAGTTCTTGCATCTTTGATTTGATGAGTTGCATCAACAGATTTGATAAACATAGTCCCCTTGGGACAACTAACCAAGAAGTTTATAAGGGTTCTCCCCTTTTGGTCAGTCCAACCATCTGACATAACAGTGCATCCTGTTTGTGCCCATGATGCCCTAAAATCCTCCAATCTTTGGGTGCAGTCACGCTTTTCATCTTGAAGAAGCCGGCCTCTGAAATCATGAAGAGAAGGGAGTTTGTACCCCGGGCCAACACTGGCAATAGCATCAACAGTAGGTTGGAAAAATGGATTATTCCTTATAATGCTGAAAGGAATATCACTCCAGAGGAGAAATTTTGTCATCAACTTGTCAGCTTTTTCTTTTTCAGTTTTTTTTAGCATTGAACCAATAGTTGGTTGTGAACCAGGTGTGGTTCGAGGAACAAAATATGATGATGCAGCTACCGGATTGACTGACGCTGCAGTAGAACCAGTGCCACTTGGCCCACTTCCTTCAGCTGACCTTTTTAGTTGCCTTTTGAGTTCTTCTTTGGCCTCTCTAGTGTGCTCTAATTCTCCCAATGCTCTCATGGCTTTTTGGATAATTTCAGCATTTGTCTTTAGACAGGGCCCCACATCACGTCCAGGGATTTGTGCAAGGTGGAACTTCAACCTGTACACCCCCCCGAATATTTCCTTTCCACACAACTTGCAATACAAGTTTTGTCTATCATTCGGAGTTTTAGGGTCACCATATTCCCAGAAAGGATCCAATTTCCTTGGCATGTTTGTTTTTGAATTTTGAATTTGCAAACCTATGGAAAAATAAGGATTAGGAAATAGGAATTTAGGATTACATAAATGATAATACAAAATTACAAATTACAATTTAGCATTTGCAAAATTACAAGCTAATTATTTCCAAAATCCCAATTTCTAAACCCAAGTTACCCAACCAAATGCCAAAAAACAATGAAAATTAAAAAAAAATAAACAATGTTTAAAAAAAATGAGAAAATAAAAATAAAAAATTGGTTCTCATAGTCATAACAAATTACCCATCCCAAATCAATGAAAAATTTCAAAAAATTCTTTAAAAACAATGAAAACCAAAGTTTTTATAGAAGCAAAACCAAAAAAAATTAATCTACATACCTCTTTTATGGACAAATTGGTGATCTTGGCTTGGATTCCTCTTAAAAACGCTTCGATTCGCTCCCAAATCCGACGGAAACCCTTCAGCTCCTCTCCCTCACCTCTTCTCCTCCTCCTCCGCGCGGCGACAGCACAATGAATTAAAAAAAAATCGAATTTGCCATATAAAACCCCGCTGCCCGCGCCCTCCACGATTTTTTCACTAAAAATCGCGATTTTTTCGAAAAAATCGCGATATTTTCAAAAACTCGCGATTTTTTCGATAAAAATCGTTATAAAAAAAAGTGGCGATTTTTACGCATAAAGATCGCGATTTGATCGGGTAAATGAAAAAATCGCGCTTTTCCGATAAAATCGCGATTTTAACAACACTGGTGTTAAGTAACCACAGAGATATAAGAAGGGTTTGAGTGTTTGGGAATACTCAATAAAAATAAGTACGAAACCATGTGATGGAGGGAGAAATGGCCTGTCAAAATGCAGGACATGATATAAAACAAAATGAGAGGCAGGATGGGTGATTAGCAATATGCACCAACAGCAAGCATGAAGCATAAGCAGTAATACCAGCATCACAATATTAACAATGATGAAGGAAATCCAATGATCAAAAGAAAAATAAATTAGTAGCACAAGCAAGCATTGACAAGGTCATTGACTTTTAATCATAATGTTTGATAAATTTGATGTCCATTGTTATCTATGTGTTTAACCCCCTTGCATAATGATTTTCTTATCAATTCTTGGATTCAATAGTGTTCATGCATAAGGTAGCATGACCATAGGCCACTTTAGGTCCAATTTCTATGTAATGATGTGACTGAATTGAAATTGACATTGAAATTTAACAAGGCCCACAAATGTCCAAAATAGGTCTCTGTTGTGCGAGAGTTCATCTTGCATTACTGAGTACATTTTTATTGAATGTTCTAGAAGAGAAGAGCCGCCAGAGTTTACATCATAGTTACCATATACGGTTTCAGATTTGGATTCAGATTTGATACAATTCGGAAAAATATCATAGTGAAAAAATCAAATTCAAAAGTATTATCTTATTAGATGATTTTTTTTTTTTTGCAAATAATGTGGATATAACAATTTATCAGTGCAAAAATAACTTTAAACAAAGTTTTTTAATCTTGTACATAATTTCTAAATGCATCTGAACTGGAGTAGGAGACTTTGGCTGGGCTTGAACCACAGTTGTTAAGATTGGTTTTGTTGTGGTAACCAGTAGTTATGACCTTGATGGTTAAGGGAACTGGCTGTGAAGTGGGTGGAGGGATCACAATGCAGGCAGCTGCTAGTGATAGAAAAATTACATAAAATTGGCGTAAAAACATTTCAAGTGGGTTTGTATAAACTAGTAAAAAATGTATATAGAAAAGTTAATAGGTGGTGTGATGACCTTGCAGGCAGCAATAATGGTACTGCTCATGGGATTCCTTGCAAGTTGCCATAGATAAACTGGAACTTGGAAGAGACAGAGGGCATTCATCTTGAGGATGTTAGCAACCACGTTGCATTAGTAGATTGTTTGGCACAGTTAGCCACAATATTGTTGAGGGAGGGTGTCAAAGCACTTGAACCAAATCTGAATTTGAGCAGAAATTCGGCCGAATTGAGTTTCTACCTGAATTTTCATACAGATTGGCCCAATTCAACCGAATTTTGCCACTATGGTTCATGCTTGCAAAAAAGGTTGTCAAAACAACAATGCATCTCTTTGGCACAATCTAATGACAAAAGCAGCAAAGCTATAAGAACTTCTCAAATTTAGATTTTAGATTGAAGAAAGTACTCAATTTGAGAAATACTAAAGAAGCTATAGCCAAAAGAAATAATTATGCTTCATTACTCTTGTATGATATGTTCAGAAAAAAACAAGCTTATTCTTAGCTCAGCTTTCATCATAGATTCCATTGACCAATTCATGTAGTTAATGATTCAATGTAACTAGTAATGCATATAACCTACAATGAAGAGCAATATTGGGAATGACGAAGCTTTGGAATATCCAAGAAAGCACTTTTGAACACTGACAGATTGTAAAATGAGGAAAATGTGGTCTTGCATGGCATGCATTTGGAACAAAAGCAAGAAAATGCATAACAGAGGATAATGATAAAGGAAGTACAGTTGGTTTGGCAGATTGCAGTTTGTTTATTAAAGTATGACAATTGAACATTCAAATTGTTAAAATGAATATGAACTAGATGCCAAATTGTTGAAGTCAAGTTTGGTAGTATGGATGAAGGAGAACATTAAAGCAAGCTGGGAAGTTCGAAGTGCCTAAAGTTATACTTTGAGAAGTCGAAGTCATTGCTATATTAAACGAGAATCTGAAGTCAATTGAAGTTTGTAAAATGTTCTGTTAAGAAGCTATATAAAAGTTCAAAGTTGTCGAGTCCAAGTTAGTGGTTTGAAAGGCTGAGATGATTTGTTTCTTGTAATGATTATGGATCATTAATGTAGTATGGCAGTCCAATAGGTTTACTAATCAACTGACAAAACAGAACCCTCAGGGGGTTGTCTCTGTATCCTTTGTATCAGACGTATTAGACACATGTTTGGCACATGTCCAACACATGCCTAACTTGTGAATGTGAAAAGAGACCCATGGGGCCTCTAAAAGGTGTCTCTTCATTTTTTTCCACTTTCAACTATAGGAAAGGAGCTCTCATAGTTTGTCATTGTGCAGGTGAAGGTAAGAGGATTAACAAACCAAATTTGTTGTTTTTCCCAAAAATAACATTTATTTAGTTCATTCCATAGAAATCATGGCTCAATCATCAAGGGTGGCTACTAAAGGTCAAAGGAAATGGAGGAATGCCAATATTGGTGTTCCCTGCCCCCCCCCCCCAACCTTCAAGTTCATACATCTTTGTTTATGTTCCATCTATTTCAAGTGGAGTTGCATGTGCCGTTTGCAATGCTGAAAATAACCCTGCTATAGCATGATAGGAAGTTCAAGAAATGAAATATCTGTTGTGGAAGTATGTAACAAGATAGCACGGGCTTGGGGTAATGCTTGTTGGGGGAGGGAGTGTTCTTTGGACATGTAATTTCTATAACATTCATTCAGAGCACCTAATATCGAGTTAAGGGCCATTTGTTGGGCCCCAACTCTGTGGACTTGGAGTGTGTAAAGTGGTAAATTGCTACCAAATATAAAAAATGGAAAGGGAGGATAATATTGGCTTCGGGAATGTGGCAACAACAGGTAGGAAAAACAAAAATGAGGATCCTCTTCCATTTTAGAGGAACCCATGTAGTAGATTAGTTAGTGGGATTGCAATTTAGCCAAAATGGAAGAGGCCAACTCCAATTGGTGGTTTAATGGACAAGATCTTTCAACAAGCGAAGCAATATGAGGTTGATCTTACCATTGTTTTTTTTTCTATCTCAACTTCATTTCATTTAGTGTTGCATCGTCTGCTTTGTTTATTGAGATGTCTCGAGCTCTAGTTGAATGGGATCCAACTAGGTATGTGCCCTCTAGTTCAAAGAATTATTGGCTCAGTTTTGGGCCTTCATCAAATTCCATACCACATGGATGGAGAGATTTCATAGGGGAGGAAGTATTTAATAGGATGTCAGGATATCCGATAAAGCATTCCTTGATGAGGTGGATGGGGACTTTGTAGAATTTTTTTATTGACATTGAGATATTTGGGTGCTATGACGTGCTTAGAGATGGGGGGTTTAAGAAGCCCTATGCTTCGTGGACGACATATGGGGCAACATACCTTATTCTACAACAATTAGGCATGAGGCTCTTTTATTAGGTTGCTTCATCCTCTTGATGTAGGAGGAATTGAAATGCATGTGGGAATTTGTACAATTTGAAGAAGAGTAGGCTTGATTAGTTTAGGGTAGAGACCAATGTTATCAACACCAAACCAATCATTGACTTGGTCGACCCCTCGTATTAGTAACCGGTCTAGAACTAGAAAAAATTGGACCACAAAACCGATCAATCAAAAAATACATAAAATATTCAAATTTTAAATAAAAACATATATATTTATGTACATCCATATGAATCCAAACCATTTATACATGAATATGCAAAAGTTCTCATTTATATAGCAAGTAAAAGTGCATATAACCAAAACAACACTTAGTAAGTTAGTACAATATCTCTAAACCAAAAATACATCAACAATGAGGCTCTAGATGACAAGAAGTGTCAAAAAAATCATGCTACAACAAATACCTACACATCATTAAAATCATTGCCTATATTGGGATACTCATAGTCAATATCAACCTTTAAGCATTATAATAAGATTGAAAAAGCTTAACGTGTCAAATCAAGATTTTGTTTGAGTGATGGGTACATTTTTACTAGGGTCATGATAGAGGAGTTCAACAATTAATGCCAACATCAAGGTACATAAAGTACTTGGTGCTCTTGATTAAATTCTAGTGCCATACGCCCATACATGACATAATCCAATGGAAACATTGCAATTCCCCCAATCTTGAAATTCTAAAAACTTAAGTTTGTTGGAATTTGAGTGGATTTAAAATTCTACTTTCTCCATGTGAAATCCAACGATGTAATGGAACATCTTGAAACAATTAATGGTAATGCTAAAACTTTATGTAAGAATGAAAATGAAAGATAAAGGAGAATGTCACTTTTATTTAACTACCATTAATTACATAACATTAATAGGTCCCTAGGGTTGAATATTAAGCTGCCCCACTCATAAATTATTATTATTATTATTTATATTATCATTATTATTTTTTAAATTTAAGTTTGGAGGGTCCTCAGTTCCACTGCATAGAATTGGTTGGTTGGGTGAAAAATGACTGGATCCCACCAGTCGGATTGGTTTAGGCGTCAGAATGGTCAGACCAGCGAGTTCCATTGCTTACGATAACATTGGTGGAGGTAATGGTGTATATGCAACCCAACCTTCACCTTATTTACAGGTAGAGGGAGGTGTGGTTGAAGAGAAGACAAAGATGTGTGATGTGTTTCTTGGTGATATGCATTTGGATTGTTGAGTTGGCATTAGCCCACTTAGATAGCAATGTACCATTTGCTAGAGCAAGTGACTTTTGATGATGGTGATCCTTTTGAGGGGTCATCCTCCGCATCAATAGTTGCAGATCTTGAATTGGATATAGAATAGGATGGAGAAGAGAGTAGGGGCAATGGTGGTGATTTTGATGATTCTGGCATGGAGGAATTCCATCTAAAATTCTAGTATCCACCTTATTTTTTGTTGCTGTTAGCATTTCCACCTATAATATTAATGACTTAGTTTTTATGTAATACATTTTGATTTTGATTTGATGACTTAATGATTTCGATGTAATGCACAATGTTTTTAAACTCCGAATCAAGTTCGGAATCGGCTGAGGGTTGTAACGACCTATCTTTAAATATAGAGAACCCAAGAATAATAGCAGGCATACGATGCATGCATATGATAGCTACATATGCATGTGTCGCATACACCGCACTAGTATTTATATACTAAATTCAACTTAAGTACTAAATACCATGACACTTCTTCGAATAGAGGTTCTACTCATCCATCAACACCCATATTGCGTAATGTATGGGTAAATATTAAAAGAGGGCTAATAAATTATATATCTCAGTTTATTAATAAAAATTATAGTAATAAATTAATAAAATGGTTAACATATATATATGAAATTAATTAAAAGGTACTTAAAACAATGTTATAATTTTAATATTTAAAAATAAAGTACTTTAATAAAAAAACATATAGAAATGCCATTTATATATATGTATATATATATATATATATTTATACGTGACCATAAAAGAGATAAGAGAAGGTGATACGTGACATGGGAGGGTGTCACCAGGAGACTAAGCGGTGGCCTGCTGGTGGAAGAGCGGCCACCGCCAAGAAATCAGATAAAGGCCACCAAGCAGAAGTTTACGGGGGGACGGAGGGAAGAAAATCTGAAGGAGGAGGAACATCATCTACGGAAATCATCCACAGGAAGAGCCTGAGTTGTTCTGAGGTTCTGGGCACGGGGGAACAGTCGACTTCTACTAAGAAGCTTACTGGATTGAGTAGCCAGGTTCTGCTCAGTTTCGCTGGGTGGATTCGGTCTTTTGGTAACCGAAGCAGGGAGTTGGAGTCATCATCAACCACAAGGGCACAGGTAGGTACCCTCAACAGTTCTGTTAGATAATCTGTTAATTAATTTTGTAAGAGTTCAGGAACATGATTACAGGTTCAACATAAAATCTCCTTTGCTGTTTTTACACTTGTTTTCACGGTCTTGACAAGGGTCGACTTCGACTCTGACTCCAAATCGGTATCGACTCCTTCGTGTTTGATTTTAATGACTCGGTCGTTGTAAAAAATACTTTATATATATATTTATATTTATGAAATAACATAGCTTTAAAGATTTTCATTCATGTTTCCAAACACAAAGCATTAGAATATAGAGAGAAGACAACATATGATCAAAATAGGCTCATGAATATATCCATTATATCAAAATTACACCCAGTGCACTGTCCAATACGTACATGATATAGAGAGATCGAGACAAAAGCACATAACCAAGGAGGCTCTAAATGGCCTCTACAACAGAAGTAAAACATGACTAGTCACTAGTCAATACTGGCTACTGCTAGAAAGCCAACATCATCTGGCTTAGACTTTGAATCAAAGTGAAACAATGTTAAAATTGGAAACTAGGGCCAAACTCCATGAGGGTGTAGGATTGATCTAAAGATCATTCGATTTCGACATGTATTCATAGAGATATGAATTTATTTGTGTTATGTGACAATTCGTCAAGGTCGGCTAGCAACCAATTACCCCCATCTATCCTCAACGTTTTACTATAAATAGAGGTGGCCTTCAAGTCACTTTGATACACACTCTTGTGATCTCTCTTCATTCTATTTTGGGTTTGATGAAGAAGAGATCCAGAGGGAGTGCCCTAGGATATATGCCGACCAAATGATGCCCTAACGCTGCCATGAAGTACCCTAGACGTGGAAGAAAAAGGGTCTTCTTGAAGATCCTACGCTGCCCTAATTTACATTGAATGAAGCAAGCCCTTAACGTAGTCTTGGAGGAGTCTTGCAAGCAGCCATAGAAGAATCTAATATGCTGACATGGAAGGATGCCCTGGTATCTAATTTGCTGCCCTAGAGGATGCCCTAGACTCTAACGTAGTCATGGAAGAAGGTTTCCATATCACAAGGAAGTGACCTAAACACATGTCTAATGCCACTGTCTTAGAGTGCCCTAGATGCAGGATAGAATCATAGTCAATACGCTGTTCAAAGGGTCCTCAATCCGCTGTCCTAAGGAGAGGTCTACACGTTGTTCAAAAGAGACCTAGCCACAGTTAACCTATACACCGAAATAAGGACCTTAAATGCAACTTGAATAAGTGTAGCAGGCATCGATGTTGATGATGATAACAATCATTCCAGGGGCATCTTCAATGATCGAAGGAATGATAGGTACAATGGAAAAGGAAAAGGAATGCATGTCATCAAGGAAATGGTCGACTCTTCAGAGAAAGCAAGGAACTCCATGTATGAAGAATCAAATGTTGTTTTTGATAAGCTAAAGGAGTATTATCTTATATTGGCCCTCTCCATTGCTTCTCCTCCAGACTCTTTGGGAATTTGGCTTATTGATAGTAGTGCTTCAAGGCACTTCATCAGATAGAAGGAAGCTCTCTTTAATCTGATAGAGAAGGAAAAAATCGTGGAGATTATACTTGGAGTCAAATGCCACCTATCCCAGAAAGGGTGTAGGAATGTTACCCCTCAATTGAATGAGGGTAACATGATTCATTTACAAGTTCTTTATGTACTTGATATCAAGAAGAACTTGGTGTCCATTTTGGCAATGGAAGTCAAAGGTTTCAAGGTGGCATTCATCAATGGAAAGGTATGTGTTTAGAAAAATAATTTTAAAAGATGCTTTTACTCTTGGGTTCAGGGTTGGCAATTTGTATCAAGTTGCTGGAAGTCCATTGGGGACCGTGTCGTGTGACTCACTCTTCTATGGCATCGAAGGTCTACCCATCTTCATTATGGGGCCCTACCCGAGGTGAGACAGATGGTGACAAGGATGCCTGAATTCAAAGAAGAGCATGAAGGTACATGTTCGAGATGTTCCAAACGAAAATTTACAAGGGGACCATTCCCCTCATGTAATGGCAAGACCACAGATGTGGAACAACCCGAGGGGTTTGAGATTCATGATCAGGGATATCATGTATGCAGGTGGAAGAAAGCTCTCTATGATTTAAAGCAAGCACCTTGAGCTTGGTATGAGAGGATTGACAACTATCTGATGAAGCTGAGATTCACTAGGAGTGAAGCCGATCCAAACCATTTCTTTAAGGTTGTGGATGATAGACCTCTCATACTGGTACCTTATGTGGACGATCTCTTTCTGGCAGGTACAAACCCTCTCATTTACAAAAGTAAGAGGGAGTTGGATTCCAGATTTGGAATGGTGAACTACAAGCCCGTGACTACCTCGATGAAGCCTAACTTTAAGAAGTTATGCGGTAGTGATGCCAGACCTGATTTGGGAAATGCCTTTGAGTTTCATAAACTCATACTAGCATTGATGTTCTTGGTGAACTCCTGTTTGGATATATGTTTTGCAGTTAGCATGTTGAGCTCATATATGGTTGAGCCTCA
Organism: Pinus tabuliformis; assembly: GCA_031772625.1. Taxonomy (NCBI): domain Eukaryota; kingdom Viridiplantae; phylum Streptophyta; class Pinopsida; order Pinales; family Pinaceae; genus Pinus; species Pinus tabuliformis. The sequence continues at coordinate 244,024,230 of CM062815.1, forward strand.
CTGGATTGGTGCCAAGAATCATTTGAGATATCTTCAGGGCACAATCTCTCATGAATTGAGATACATTGCTGGAAATGTGAAGTTGCATGATTATTTTGATGCTGATTAGGCAGGCAATGTGAAGTTGCATGATTATTTTGATGCTGATTATTTTGGGTGCTGGTTCTCTTTGGGTTTTGCTTTGATATCTTGGATGAGCAGGAAGCAGAATTTTGTTGCTTTGAGCGCTGCTGAGGCTGAATACATAGTTATGAGTATGACCTCGTGTGAAACTGCTTGGCTGAGGAAGCTCTTCAGTGCGCCGTTTGAACACATGCTGGATACCATCGTGATCTTCTGTGACAGTCAAAAGGGGATTCGATTGTTGAGGAATCTCGTGTTCTATGATCGCTCCAAGCATACAGACATTATGTACCACTTTATCTGGGATATGGTACAATGAGGAGCAAGAAGGCTCCATCACATTGGGACTGATGTGCAGGTCGTCGATATTTTGACAAAGCCCTTGGGAAAGGTCAAATTCTTGTCTTTCCGAGAACGACTAGGAGTCGTGGAGAGACTCTCTCCTGAAGGTCCAGTATAATATGGCATTGAGCTTTGGGAGCTCCAGGGGGCTTGGGGTACTTTTTGGAGCGATGAGCAACCGTAGGGTGAGTCGTTCAACCTTCCCCTAGTGGTCTGCTATGTAGGCAGGATGAGTGGTTCATCCTTCTCTTGTTGAGACACAATCATAGGGTGAGTGGTTCAACCTTCCCTTACTGATTTGTTGTGTACAGGGTGAGTGGTTCAGCCTTCCCCTGGGATACCCCATGGCGACATGTAGGCAGGATGAGTGGTTCATCCTTCTCCTGTTGAGACATCCTACCCATGCAGTCTGGGACTCATGGGAAGTAACTCTCATTTGGCTAATGAGTAGGGAAATGAGGATAGGGACCATAGTAGTACTAATGGACACATCGTGTAACTACCGTACTCCCTATGCTAGGATGATATTGATCTGGGATCAATTCGAATTGACTTCGGGTCAGTAAGAGTGATATAACTCACTCTTTTGGAACTGATTTCGGATCAGTAAGAGTGGCATGACACACGCTCTTTATTTGGAACTGATTTTGGATCAGTAAGAGTGGTATGACACACTCTTTATTGGAACTGACTTTAGGTCAGTAAGAGTGGTATGAGACACTCTCTCTTATATGGGACTGATTTCGGGTCAGTAGAGGATGGTATGATACATTCTCGATCACTTCTTCTTCTTCATAGTTCAACAGAGCAGAGCAGTGTAGGGCACTGATAGTTGAGATAGTATAGACTGGCAGATGGACTAGTAGATGGAGTTCTCCTTAGTTGAGAGGGAGTGTTAAAATTGGCAACTAGGGCCAAACTCCATGAGGATCTACTTATTTATAACAGTTGATATTTTTCTTGGATTCCTCTCATCGAGAGGTGTAGGATTGATCTAAAGAGCAATCAATTTCGACATGTATTCATAGAGATATGAATTTATTTGTGTCATGTGACAATTCGTCAAGGTTGTCCAACGACCAAATTACCCCCATCTATCCTCAACATTTTACTATAAATAGACGTGGCCTTCAAGTCACTTTGACACACACTCTTGTGATCTCTCTTCATTCTGTTTTGGGTTTGATGAAGAAGAGATCTAGAGGGAGTGCCCTAGGATATACGCTGGCCTAATGATGCCCTAATCCGTAGGAAAGGAAGAAGCCTAATGATGCCTTAACGCTTCCATGAAGTGCCCTAGACGTGGAAGAAAAAGGGTCTTCTTGAAGATCCTACGCTGCCCTAATTTACAGTCAATGAAGCAAGTCCTTAATGCAGTCTTGGAGGAGCCTTGCAAGCAACCATAGAAGGATCTAATATGCTGTCATGGAAGGATGCCTTGGAATCTAATTTGCTGCCCTAGAGGATGCCCTAGACTCTAACGTAGTCATGGAAGAAAGCTTCCATATCACAGTAAGGAAGTGACCTAAACATAGGTCTAATGCCACTGTCCTAGAGTGCCCTAGACGTAGTAATGGGAAGATAAAATCATAGTCAATATGTTGCTCAAAGGGTCCTCAGTCCGCTGTCCTAAGGAGAGGTCTACATGCTATTCGAAAAGAGACCCAGGCACAGTTCTGTGTGTGCACTAGTCACAACCAAGATGCACCCTAAACATTGGCCTAATCTGTACGCTGTTCTATCCATAGTCAGATGATGGTTCTATGCAGCAAGAAGGATCCTAATACGTTGGGAAGAGGAGGCCTTAACCATCGCTATACACAGTCAAAGAGGGGTCTTTATAAGCTACCCTAGCTGCAGTCCTCAAGGGCTATCAAGGAGCCCTAACACAACTTTCTAATTTGCTGTTCGATGATATGATGAAGCCCTATTCGCTGCAAAGGATAGCTGATCAATAGTGAACCTATACATTGAAATAAGGACCTTAAATGCAACTTGAATTAGTGTAGTAGGCAACGATGTATCAAGATTATGTTTGGGCATGAATTAAGGATTCATGAGACCTGTTGGAAGAATAGATTGCTACAGCCAGCTGCTTTGCTAGGTTGCAAGCCATAGCAAGCAGCTAAGGCTGTTCCATGGGAATATTGCAGCATGCATTGAGTGTAGGTGGCAGTATGGATTAGGAGGGGCTCTCCTAGGTGGTCTGCAGCCCTTGAAGGGCTTAGTTACCTTACAACATGATGAGATGCAACATGATGAAGGGTGCAACATAGTGAGAAGTGCAACATGAATGGTGCAGAATAGTGCAACTGTAAAAATTTTCTCATTTCCCACCCTGGTTTTCAGTGTCACTTATTTCTCCAAAATAGTTAAATGCCCTTTCCCATATCCATACATTTAACAACTGAAAAATAAATTTTGCTGAAAACACAAATTCTGGAAATTTTATAGAATGCTGGAAAATGCAGAAATATAAAAATCAACACATATAAACAGCCATTCAACACATTTAAACACAATGATATTTGGTCAAGGTGACCTTGGAAAAACCCCCTACAACTCTTGGGGAAAATCAGTTCGAGAGCTCTTTCTTATTTCTGGAAAATGCTTTTTACAGTGAGAAATATTCAGCAAAAAATTAACAAGCAAATTTTACAACTTATCTCGTTTTCCGTGCCTCACAGCCAACTGGGAAAACTTGCAAACAACAAAATAGAACAACAATAAATGCTGTAAGGCCTCCTCGAAAAATAGCAGTACAACTGTACAGATTTTTGCCCTCGACTTGGTGAAACTTAGCTATACGGACTTGCTAAAACTCTGCTGTACGGACTTGCTGAAACTCCGCCTTGCTGAAACTCCGCTGTACGGACTTGTTGAAACTCCGCCTTGCTGAAACTCCGCTGTACGGACTTGCTGAAACTCCTTCTCCTCACTGTCCAGAAATCTCCCTTGCTCTCTTGCTCTCCTTCTCTCAATCTGCTCATGAAAGAATGAATGACATTTTCTTCCTTTTCCTCCCTTAATCTAACCCTAAGTGACTTTTGGGTAATCCCTAAATCCAATGGCTGAAATAGATTGAGATCTAGGGCTGAGATTAAATGCTCATTTAAATCTCACTTTCTATTTTTTAGTTCACCCCACTTTAATAAAGACCCACTTAGTCATTTATTTCCAAAGTCACTTTTCCTTTCTAATTTTACATTGACTTTATTAAAGTCACTTTAAAATTAGACTTTAGTAATTTTATCACTTAAAGTCACTTTTAAATTAGATTTGACTTTATAAAAATTATAAAATCACTTTAGGAGAAAAATTAAATTCTTTTGGACACTTTTCCCTAGGCCAAAGATCAAAGCCTTAGGGAACAACCTGTCCTTCTGTACCAAATTTCAACACTCCCTCTTACCGAGGAAGGTGTTCCTCACCACACCCATCTTGTCTCTGAAGTAGTCATGCTTGCCCCGTGGTAAGGCTTTGGTAAGAATATCTGCAACCTGCTCATCAGTGGGAATATACTCAAGCTTCACAGCGCCCTTCTGAACACAGCCTATGATGAAATGATATTTGATCCCGATATGCTTTGACCTGTCATGAAATACTGGATTCTCCGTGAGTTTAATGCAACTCTGATTATCACAGTAAATCACTGAAGGTCTCAACGGCTGGCCAAATAAGCCAAACAACATCTTGCAAAGCCAGATGGCCTCACAACTTGCTAGACTGGCTGCCATATACTCTGCTTCTGCTGTACTCAATGCTACTGACTGCTGCTTCCGGCTGAACCATGACACTACTGCCGAACCCAACACAAAACAACACCTGAAGTGCTCTTCCTATCAGAAGCACAACCTGCCCAATCAGAATCAGTATAACTTGCCAATCTCACTCCATCCCCCTGCCTGTAGTTCAGACCATAATCCACTATCCCCTGCAAGTACTGCAAAATGTGTTTTGCAGCCACCGAGTGAACCTTCCTAAGCTCACACATAAACTGACTCATCGTGTTGACTGCGAAACAAATATCTGGTCTAGTGTTGACCAAATACATCAAGGAACCAATCAGTTGCCTGTATAATGTGGGATCCACCAACTCGGAATCCAAAGCATGAAGCTTCTTCCAGTTGGTAATCATCGGTGTCGACATGGGTTTACAATCCTCCATGTGGAATCTGCCAAGGATGTCCACAATATACTTCCCCTGCCCAAGGAAGAAATGCCCCTCCTCCTGCCACACCTCCAAACCCAAAAAATAATGCATCAAGCCGATGTCCTTCATCTCAAACTCCGTCGCAAGATCTCTCTTGCAGTGCTCAATGAGTCTCTCTGCACTTGTAATGACCAAGTCATCCACATACAACACCAGAATGAGAGGCTCCTCACCTATCACAATAAAGTAAAGGTTTGGATCTGCCTCACTCTTTGTGAAACCCATCCCCTGCAAGTACGTATCTATCTTGGAGTACCAAGCTCTGGGAGCTTGCTTTAGGCCATAAAGGGCCTTCTTCAGTCTGCACACATGGGACTCCTTCCCATGCACCTCAAAGCCCTGTGGCTGCTCAATGTACACCTCCTCCTGTATGAAGCCATTGAGAAATGCAGTCTTTACATCCATCTGGTGGATCTTCCAACCCATCTCTGCTGCTATCGATATAATGGAGCGGATCGAAGTATATCGAGCCACAAGAGCGAAGGTCTCCTCATAATCAATTCCCTCTACCTGGGAGAACCCTCTAGCCACAAACCTCGCTTTGAATTTCTCAATGCTGCCATCTGCAGCATGCTTTACCTTGTAAAGCCATCTGGAAGTAACCACGGATTTGCCCTCAGGCCTCGACACCACCTCCCAAACATCATTCTTAATGATAGAAGAATACTCCTCCTGCATGGCCTCTCTCCAGACCTACTGGCTAGCTGCCTCCTCATAGCTAGAAGGCTCAGAGTCAAGGATGCTGGTAACCATTGCCATATAGCTACAAAACCTCTAAGGTGGTCTACTCTCTCTGACTAGCCTCTTAGGCTCAGCAATAGATGTGGCATCTCTCAAGGTGTCCTGAAGCCGCTTGGGCTTCCTCTTCCCTGAGCACATTTCTCCCATTGGAGAATGAAACTCCTCCTCCCCATCATCAGGAGCCTGAACTCCTCACTGTCTGTCTGCTGTCTTCCTGCCTGCACCTGAACCTGTAGAAGCTGAGGTACTGTGTGAACTGTCCATCAGTGGACTCCCTAGTGAACTACTCTATGAACTGCTCTGCATGCTGCCCGGAGCACCACCCCTGTGGCTCGGTGAGCCACTGCTGCTCACTGACGGACCTGACATCCTCGTAGATGTACCTCCGGATCCTCCTGATCCCTGCCCACTGGATCCCTGTGACTGACTCAACTGCTGCTGAGGGTCTGGCTGATCCAGATACTCTAACTCCCGTGACCTCCTAAAGGCCCTGTCCTCCTCGAACTTCACATCCCGCCTGACAACAACTTTCCTTTGTGCAGGAATGTAAATCCGAAAGGCCTTTGAGGTCTCATTGTAGCCCACAAAGATACCCTTCTCTGCGGTGGGCTCTAGTTTGGTCCTCTTCTCCTTGGGTATGTAGGAGTATGTAATGCACCCAAAGATATGAAGATGACAAATATCAGGCTTCTTCCCAGAAAAAGGCTCCTCCGGAGTCATGTACCCCAAGGCACGATGTGGACTCCTGTTTTGTAAATAAACAGTTGTGTTGCAGGCCTCTACCCACAAGAACAATGGCAACCCCTGATCATGTAACATGGCTTTGGCAGTGCCTACGATGGATCTGTTCTTCCTCTTCGCAACCCCGTTCTGCTGGGGGTTGTGAGCAACAGTGAACTCCCTCCTAATGCTTGCCTCTGCACAATAGTCAACAAACTCTCCAAGGGTGTACTCTCCCCCATTGTCCGACCTCAGGGACTTGATCTTCCGCCCTGTTTGTGTCTCCACAAGAGCTCTAAACTCCTGAAACCGCTTGAAGACTTCACTCTTGGTCTTCAAGAAATAAATCTAGGTCCTCTTGGAGTGATCATCAATGAATAAAACATAGTACTCATATCCACTCAAGGAAACATGAGGCGTTCGACCGCTCACATCGGAATGAATCAAATCAAGTATCCCAGTCGCTCTACTGTCACTGCTGGGAAAAGGGGATTTGGTAAACTTGCCCATCGCACATCCTCTGCAAGTATCAAAGTGATCAGTACTGAAATCTGGCACACCTGTAGTGATCTCCCGCAATGTCCTCAAGGCTCCATGATACATATGCCCCATCCTGCGGTGCCAAATCTCACACAGCTCAGAATTGCTAGCTCTGCTGTCGGTACTACTGCTCAATGCCAAAAGGGGCTGGAATGCAAACTTGTACACCTTTGCATGGCGTACACCTATCACTCTAGCTGAATCAGCTGGAGTGCCCCTGGGATACATCAACACCTGTCCTCCTTGAACAGTACCTCATATACTCTGTCCTCCAAAGCTGATACGGATATGAGGTTCTTCCTCATCCCTGGCACATAAAGAACATCTGTCACCTTCAAGGGAGGTTTGGACTCTCTCTGAAATGTCAGTGTCCCCACACCGACTGCTCTAACAACTTTTTTCATCACCGAGTAGTACCTCTATATCAGTGTCACTCTCTGAAAGCTCTGAGAAGTACTCACGGCTCCTGTCATGTGACGTGAAGCCCCATTGTCCACATACCAGATACCTGAAGATGCTCCGCTAATCAAGGGAAAAGCATGCTCCCTCTGAACCTGTGTGGCAGGTGATCCTGCACTAGAGGACTTACACGCAGTGAATGCAAACTCCCTGTCAAAACGATCTGCAAAGTCCTCAACCTCTGCTGAAGCTGCCATGCTCTGGTTCTTCCCCTTCTTCTTCTTCTCCGGACACACAACTGCATAGTGTCCCATCTTTTGACAATTCCAACTCTTCACCTTGGAATAGTCCTTCTGTGTGTTATCCTGTTTATCTTTACCTTTGCCTTTGCCCCCACCATTGCTTGTGGAAGCCTGCTTCTTCCCTTTGCCTTTCTTGCCTCCTGCCACCAGTGCTACATCCTCATCCTGCTCAACTGGCTTGGCTGCCCCAAGCTGACCTTTCCTGATCTCTGTCTAAATGCAATCATCCCAAAACCTCTCCCATGTGGGAAGGGTCTCACGTGCACAAACCCCATCAGCAAAGTTCATCCATGAACGGGGGAGGCCATTCACTGTAATCCGCACCAACTCAGTGGGTGGAATGTCCTCTCCAACTGCTGCCAACTCATCTCTCACATTAGTAATCTTGGTGAGATATCCAGCTGCACTATCATTACCTATCTTAATAGTCTTCAGCTTCTCCTTCAGGACCATTTTCCGGTTCTCATTGGTACTTTGGTAGAGATTGGACAATGTTGTCCACATCTTATGGGAATTCTCTTTCTTCTCACATGAGGAATGCAATGGTTTTTGACTCGGTCTAGAATCAGTCTCTTATCCTTGTTGTTTTTTTTATTATACTCAGCCAACTGAGTAGCATCAATAGGCACAACAACAGGGTTCTGTGTGGTATGCACCATGATGTCCCAGACTTCTGCCTCCTCAAAGATACTCTGCATTCTCTCCTTCCAAACGCTGTAATTGCTATGCCCATCCAACCTAGCCTCCACCCTCAATCCCAATGACATCCTACTGTCCTAAAACTGAAAAATAGCATTGCTGTAGTAAAGATAAAACTGCTGTTTGTGAAAAATCAGCTTGCTGGAATTTTCTGAGTGAAAAATCAGCTTGCTGTAATTTTCCTCCTTGCTGTCCCAAACTACACTTCAGCACTCAATCTCTGATACCATGTAAAAATTTTCTCATTTCCCTCCCCGGTTTTTAGTTTCACCTTATTTCTCCAAAATAGTTAAATGCCCTTTCCCATATCCATACATTTAACAACTGAAAAATAAATTTTGCTGAAAACACAAATTCTGGAAATTTTACAGAATGCTAGAAAATGCAGAAATATAAAAATCAGCACATATAAACAGTCATTCAGCACATTTAAACACAGTGATGTTTGGTTAAAGTGACCCTGGAAAAACCCCCTACAACTCTTGGGGAAAACCAGTTCGAGAGCTCTTTCTTATTTTTGGAAAATGCTTTTTACAGTGAGAAATATTCAGCAAAAAATCAGCAAGCAAATTTTACAACTTATCTCGTTTTCTGTGCCTCACAGCCAACTGGGAAAACTTGCAAACAACAAAACAAAACAACAATAAATGCTGTACGACCTCCTCGAAAAATAGCAGTACAACTGTACGGATTTCTGCCATCGACTTGCTGAAACTCAGCTGTACGGACTTGCTGAAACTCCGCTGTACAGACTTGCTGAAACTCCGCCTTGCTGAAACTCCGCTGTACGGGCTTGTTGAAAGTCCGCTGTACAGACTTGCTGAAAGTCCGTTGTACGGACTTGCTGAAACTCCTTTTCCTCACTGTCCAGAAATCTCCCTTGCTCTCTTGCTCTCCTTCTCTCAATCTGCTCATGAAAGAATGAATGACTTTTTCCTCCTTTTCCTCCCTTAATCTAATCCTAAGTGACTTTTGGGTAATCCCTAAATCCAATGGCTGAAATAGATTGAGATCTAGGGCTGAGATTAAATGTTCATTTAAATCTCACTTTCTATTTTTTAATTCACCCCACTTTAATAAAGGCCCACTTAGTCATTTATTTCCAAAGTCACTTTTCCTTCCTAATTTTACATTGACTTAAAGTCACTTTAAAATTAGACTTTAGTAACTTTATCACTTAAAGTTAGTAACTTTATCACTTAAAGTCACTTTTAAATTAGATTTGACTTTATAAAATTATAAAGTCACTTTAGGAGAAAAATTAAATTCTTTTGGACACCTTTCCCTAGGCCAAAGATCAAAGCCTTAGCGAACCACCTGTCCTCAGGTACCAAATTTTAACAGCAACATGGTGCAGCATGGTGATGATGAAGTGTAGCATGATGGGTGCAGCACAGTGATAATGGATGCAGTATGATGAGTGCAACATAGTGTAACGAAGCGGAACACAGTGATGGGTACAACATGGTGATGGAATCACCTGTGTTTAGATCTGCTACCTCATGTGTTATCTTCTTGGAGAAGATCTCTGCTCTTATTTTGACAAGTCAAAATGTTGACTTTTGATGTATATGTACTATCTCCCTCTTTGCTGAACTATTGAAGAACATAAGAATAATTGACCAAGGGTTTCCCCACATTGGGGTTTGTCCGTGGCTGGCGCCACATTGTGTGTCCTCTTGTCTTGGCTTGTTTTCTGCGATTTATGTTTACGTTCTATCTGCGTTTTACTATCATGCTGAATATCATTGCTAATTTGGAATTGATTTTGAGCTAATATGGAAAATTGAAGTAAATTTGCTCTCAGCATAGAACATACCTAAATTAACAGATAGGGAAACCCATGGCTCCTCCTCCTCATCACCATCTCCAACTACAACTGTAGAAGTAGTAGCACTAGCAAGCGCAACAACTGCACGCTAAGATAGACGAGCTATGCCCTTGCGTCGTGGCTGAGTAGAGGAAGTGCCTACAATTGGAGGACTTGGGGCTGGCCCTGGTACTAGTGGATTTGCATTTAACTGAACATGATGTTCAACTACTGCCTCCATCTGTAAATCCAAATCAATACCAATATCCCTATAAGAATCAAACTTTGTTGGATGAATCTCCACTACCCAATCTGATGTTGGATCAATATCTTCCAATACAATGGGATTTGTATCAGGTCTTTTGTTTAGCAATTGGTTGCATCTTAGCCGGAGGTTGTATTGGACATAGACTAGATCATTTAACCGTTTTTGTTCCAAACGGTTTCTCTTCTTCGTGTGAATCCTCTCGAAGACAAACCAATTGCACTCACCCAGTAGCACTGCAAGTTTGACTCAAAATATGGATTGCAAACTTCTGCAATTGAGGACAATGGCTACCAAATGCCTCCCACCATTATGCTGCAAAAAACGTAGTTGTGTAATGAGTTAGCTCAACAAATTATATTCAACTTTCAAATTATAAACAATTTAACAATATAAGAATTTGAAAATTGAAATTGTTTGTTTACTGGGATCATCTGCTTCCCTTGCAATGCTTGCTAGGTTCTTGTGGCTCTATTGAAACAAGTGATTTGTTGGTGTATCTCTAGCTGGTCACTCTCCTTAGGGACCATGTGGTCAATTTATACAATCAATCCATCTCTAACCTCCCCAGTCAAAGCTTCTGCCTCTAGAGCTTTATAGTGATACCTTGGTTTTAGAAAATACCTAGCTGCATGTATAGGGCGATGGAGTTGATTTTTCCATCTTTGAGCAATGATTTCCCATATGGGCCCATAATTAGCCACTCTATCCCTGTATGCTGCCTTTATTTGCTCCTTTGCTTGATCCATAGCCTCATAAATGAAGCCCATAGCCAATATTTCCCCATCCACCAACTGCAACACCTTAACTAGTGGCTCAACAACTTTCACAATCTCTGTTGCCTTTTTCCAAAATATTTCTTCATTAACTTTCTTTCTCACAACTTTGCCATCCTGTTTGTGAGATCATTGACATTCATTCCATTCATCACTGGAAAACACTCTTTGCAAGCTTCTATGTTGGGAAAACATACATTGCAATGTCAAAAAATGAGTTGCAAATCTAGTGATGGCAGGCCTAATAATATCCTTACCCCCTATGTGTTTCCTCATGAGTTTCAAAATCCACAAGTGACTGTAGATATATTTTGTTATGCTCTTGGCATGCTCTATAATGTTCTTGATCCAATCTATTTTACCAATATCCTCAAGCATGAGGTCTATGCAATGTGCAGCGCATGGCGTCCAAAAGATGGTTTTGTGTTTTTCCTCTAACATTTTGCCAACAAGAACATAGTTAGAGACATTATCTATGATGATTTGAACAACATTAGCCACCTCCACCTCTTTAACAACCTCATCCAAAAGCTGAAACAAGAAGTGTGCATATTTCACCCTATCGGATGCATCAACTGATTTTAGAAACATGGTTCCGTATGGGCAAAAGGTAAGAAAGTTTATGATGGTACGATTCCTTTGATCAGTCCATCCATCTGACATGATGGTACATCCTGTTTTTGCCCATGAGCTTTTGAAATCTTTTAAATATTCATTAATGGACAAAACCTCTTTTGCAAAAGAGATCCCCTTAACTCATGCATAGTAGGGCCTTTGAAGCCCTTTCCAGCAACAAATATGGCATCAAACATAGGTTCATAATATGGTGAACGAGAGGCATTGAAGGGGATATCAACATCATACCACGATCTAGCTATGTAATCATAGGTAGTTTCTCTCAATTCTTTATTCTGATGGTCATCCAAAGTGGGCTGCATTTGACCTCTATTAGCTTGAGGACCATGTGCACTATCAGAGGGAGAGGAGGGTGTGAAATAACTTTTGATAACACCCTTCTTTTTTAATTTTACCCTTACACTTTTCTTGAATAGACTCTAAAGAGGGAGGAACATAGCGAAAGGGGTTGGATACATCAGTGCAAGGGATAGATGAAGAGCCCTCATAATCAAAATTGGGGTTGGCAGCCGTCATGTGTTTTATACTCTTCCTCCCAATTTTAGCCTCTATTTCTTTTTGCCTAGCTTTTTCTTCCTGAAAATTCTCAAAATTTTCTACCAACTCCTTCGTAATATCCCCAGTTTGTTCTACTGGTGCTACACATGGAGCAATTTGGCTTCTAATACCAGCCAAGTGTTGTTTCAGCCTATGAATGCCCCCTCCACCTCTCTTAATTTTTCTATGATAAAATTTGCAATGCATTTGATTATCAATCATCTCAACGTATACCCAAGCAACATCTTTAATTCAAGGAGCCATTTTCTGATATTTGGACTTGGAAATGAAAAGAAACAACTCTGAAAATGAAAAGAAAAAAAACAACTCTTCAATGTTCATTTCTTTTACAAAAAATACTCTTTTAGATTTCCAGATTTGCAAAAAAAACACAAGCAAAGGCAAATTTGAGAAGTGAAAGAAAAAATCTCTTGGCTCTAACCTCCAAAACGCTGCTCCAACAAACCAACTCCTCAATGCTGCTCCAATGATTGCCCAAGAAGCTCCTCACTGCGGCTCCAATGATTGCCCAAGACTCCTCACTGCTGCTCCAAAAACCAACTCCACAATTCTTCACAAACCCTTCACAAATTCTCACAAATGCAATGAAATAGCTGAGGAAATGTGAGGGGGTTGGGTAACTTTTATAGGCTTGGGAGAGGTTAGATGGACAAACAGAAAACCTAAAACCAAAAAATAAGCAAGTCTGGAGTCCGCTTTCCCTCCAAAATGCGCTGCAGACCAGGTTTGGTTGGCTTGGCCGGTTTAAGTTGGACTTGGCTGAGCTGGGCAGCCTGTTACCAAGCCGGTCGAGTTGGTGACCGGCTTGGCCAAGTCCAACTTAAACCGGCTCGGCCGGTTTGGTAACAGACCGGCCATTGAACCGGTTTTTGTGCCGAGCCGGCCTGGGCAAGGGTCAGGCTTGGTTGGCTCGGCTGAATTTTAAAACACTGGTAATACAGTTTATGGTTCTAATTTCTTTCGTGTTTGGTCATCGTTGATGTAGTAACTAGTTGTACTAATATTTTGTAAGTGTTATAGCTTTAAAAAAATGACGTTTATGTCTATCTTTTATTTTTTCATTTGTAATTTAAAAAAATTATATATAATGTGTCCTCCCTGATTTTGTGGTCGATGTGTCTTCTGTTGGGTACTCCTATTTATGTGATCTATGCCCTTGTGTCATGTGACTTCGCGGATCAAGTATTGAGTAATATAAGTTTGTCATTCTATTAGGTATTTGCTTGTGGCATAATGAGTAAATTGTTTTGTTCACCATATTTTTTTGGATATTGTTGACCGGGTTAGTTTTGGTTAAAGTTGAAGTCTAAAAGCTATTCATTGTTGAAGTTTGACTCTAACGGCCTCTAGGAAATATTAAGTAGAAGACAAAGATAGTAAGACTGAGTGGAAAGCAATTAAACAGTGAAAATTCTGAAGAAGAAAATTGTTTAAATCATCTGAAAATACTGAAGAAGAAGAGAGTTTGCTACAGATTACTGGACCAAACAAATAGTGAATTGTATCACAGTTAAAAATCAAAAATTACTATCTTGAGAGAGCAAGAGCAAAACTGAAATTTCATCATGAAGAAAAAGGTAGAAGACAACAAAAGGTTCGTGTATGGATAATTTGTATATGGTCATTGTTGTTATTATGAGATGGTAATTGTTGTTATTAGGGTTGTAGAATGCACTCAGTTTTAAATTTTTGATGAGGTTTAACAATAGTATTGGAATTATTGGTGTCATCTCTGCAATGTTATCAGAACTGAACTGGTCGACCCCCCTGAACCAGGAACAGGTCAGAACCAGACCGAAACCAGAAAAAAAACCAGACCAAAAATACTGTCGACCAAAAAATATATAAAATATTCAAAATTTAAAGAAACATGTGTGCGCGCATGCACATCCATATAAATCGAAACCATACACAAATATGCAAAAATTCTCATTTATATAGCAAGAGTGCATGTAACTAAAAAAACACTTAAGTGCTCCATAAATTTGCAATTTCGCGTCTTTCTATAGCTGCGGTCATGGTCAGAACTTCATTTATAAAATCATCAGATATTGGAACCGGTGGAACTGGCTGGTCAGGTCATTTTAATCCCAAAACCAGTCCAATCGGTGGCTTGGAACCAGAAAAGGCTGGTTCGGTACCGAACCAGTCAGCTGTGTACAATGCAACCAAGGACCTTTGAACGCAAATAATAATACTAACTATTATTATAATTTAAGTGGAGCAGTCTAATATTCAATCCGAGGGCCCTACTAATGTTGTGTAAATAATGGCAATGTTAAGAATTCAAGTAAAAGGATGAACATGAAAGATAAAGGAGAATGTCATTTTTAAAAGTTAACATTTATTGCTTCAGGATGTTTGAGAGTGGTTTCAACCTATATTTGGATTTCATTTGGCTAAAGTAGAATGTTAGATCCCACTCAAATCCAAGTTCCAACAGGCATAACAGTTTTTAGGATTTTAGGTTTGGGTGGATCACATCATTTTCTTCAGATTGTAACCATTTTGTGTACAAGGGGATGGAACTAACATTTAATCAAGAGCACCAAGCTGTCTATGTACCTTGATGTTAGTGGCATTGATTGTTGAACTCCTTTATCATGATGCTATTAAAAATGTACCGATCACTCTAACAAAATCTGGATTTAACATTTCGAGTTTTTTCTATCTTATTTTAATACTTAGAGGGTGATATTGATGATGAGTATCACAATATAGACAATGCTTTTGATGATATGTAGGTATTTCTTGTAGAATAATTTTCTTTTTTCATGCTAGAGGCCATCTAGTGCCTTTGTGAGCACGTTGGCAACAGTTATGCACATTCCTAAAATGTGAGGCCATCTAGTGCCTTCGTGAGCACATTGGCAACAGTTATGCACATTCTCCAAATGAACAAATGTGGCAAACATGGGAAATTGTTTACGAAACTCCGAGGCCTTGCTTGGTTTAATACATTTTTGGGAAGTGCAACTTCGAATCCGACAACCACCTCCTTACCTTTCGAAGTAACCTCCTATATCCGTATTGTTTCGAGTAGATAATAAAGTTGGCAGGTGCTTTTTGTCTTTCTTTCACATTCTTTCTTGTAAAAGTGAGTATTGACTTTTATTTCATTTGTGTTTTGCAGGGGGATATGTTGGCTGTAGCTGGAGGGGGTAGTGCCTCTGTGAAGCTGTGGGATACTACTTCATGGCGGACAGATGTTTCCCTTGAAGTTCCTAAAGGAGAGGGTACTAACACAAAATCATCAGAAAAAGCTGGAGGGAAATTTGTTCTAGCTGTTGCATGGAGTCGAGATGGAAGTCGTCTTGCATGCAGCACAATGGACGGGACAATTGCAATATTTGATGTGATACGTGGCAAATTCCTGTACTATTTGGAGGGTCATTACATGCCAGTGAGATCCCTCGCTTTTTCTCCCACTGATTCTCGGATCTTATTCTCTGCTTCAGATGACAAGCATATTCATATGTATGATGTTGACAACAAGAGCCTTATCTGTGCTATGTCTGGGCATACAAGTTGGGTTCTGAGTATCGATGTCAGCCCAGATGGTTTAGCTGTTGCCACAGGATCCAGTGATAGAACAGTTAGGCTTTGGGACCTCTCTATGAGGACATCTGTCCAAACAATGACCAATCATACTGATCAAGTATGGGGTGTGGCATTTCGTCCAACTGGGTCTTCCGGTTCTAGATCAGGCAGGCTTGCAAGTGTTTCTGATGATAAAAGCATATCATTGTATGACTTTACCTGAGATTTGGGTTAGTCTGCTTTCAGGGATTTTGTGTGATCTCAATGGCATTCTTTAGCACGTGTGAGATTTGTGCTTTCTGTCAAATTTACATAGTAGTTCTAATCCCCACTCTGAGGAGAATGGTTGATTGGTAAATTATTGTTTTGTGGAGTGAAGTCACAACCAACCTTTCCTAGGCTGTTTAAGTATCCAGAGTTTTATGCCAATCAAAATCAGATGCGATTCTTTGAAGGAGATAAAACTATAATTTTACCCGTCCCATAGTGACTATACTGGAAATGTTGCTATCTTTTTCAAGTTTGCTTTCTTGATATTGGATATAAGGCATGGATATATATTTGGTTTTTAGGGTTTTGTTCAAGTGGCCCGCGTATATAGTTCCAAGCCAGTACATCTGGATTTTGAAGATGGGATAATTACAGTTGGTTGTGTGATGTGAATGATTCTAACTTTGATTAGCGTTATCTATGTAAAATTATCTGGCAGTTTTGTTATATAATGATGGGTGGCAATTAATGGCACTCGAGGACAGCCTTTTATTGGCAACTATAACTGCATATTCTTCTTTATTATATGTTATGAGTATTTCCTGTAGAAACGTTATTGAAATGATTTTTTTTAAAATTCATGATTGTTAGGATTTTCTTGGTCAATTTAGGATTATAGTATGATTATGGTATGGTATAGAGACTGGGTTTAATGGAAATTTTCTGAAAAGTCTGATTGCGCTGGATACTCTTGTTTCAGATCATCTTTTAGTGAGTAGTTGCCTATAAGTTTTCTGATATTAGATACGTCCTTGTGTTTTTAATGTTCAACTTTTCCAACATTAGGTCAGAAATGACGCTTTTAGAAAGCAGGTGCACAGAGTATATGTTTTGTCGGTAAAATGTTTCCTATCCATCAAAATATTTTTTTTGTCATTCGTTTGTGGCTGCTGTAGATTTGAGCTATCCATTTTTACATATTAATATTTTCAGATTCTTGAAATTGGGGTCCTGTAGATATGAGTTTAGATTGAAATCGTTTGTCTTGTGTAGCTTTCAACTGTTTTGACAGCAGCCATTTCTAAAGTTGGCTTCGCTTTTGCATCTACAGATCTCTATCTTCGGTATGAAAATATAATCACAAATGAATTTTAGTTATCAGTCAGGCATATTGCACCTATCTTCGGTATGAAAATATAATGACAAATGAATTTTAGTTATCAGTCAGGCATATTACTGGTGCAAGGCATTTATAAGGATAATGGAATGTTCTTCCCTGAAGACCCACTAAATCTGGAGGCAGTGTTTAAAGACATGCAGTTGTTTATCAATTATCAGTTCATAATTGGAAACGAAATTTTGGGAAAACATAGCCGTGATTCATTCCATTACAGTATTTTTTATTAATATAATTCCATTGTGAAACAAAGTAAAAAGATGATAACCAATGCATTGCATGTTACCATACCGTTTTCGAAGTATCTTTTGATTATGAATTTAGATGATAGAAGTCAAAGTTAGCTTCTAAACAAAAACCATTTTTGTTATATAAATTGGTAAAGTATGTGAAGTATCTCTTCTTTATGAATTATCTTTTGATTATGAATTTAGATGATAGAAGTCAAAGTTAGCTTCTAAACAAAAACCATTTTTGTTATATAAATTGGTAAAGTATGTGAAGTATCTCTTCTTTATGAATTAGAAGATGAAGTCAAGCTAGCTTTTAAATTAAACAAAAAAAAAATTGTGCTAACTTGGGAAGCTATTCTACATTAAAATTTAACTGTTTGCGTTAAAATACATTTATATTTCATCTTTCTGTCGTCTTTGGAAAATTTTGAATAATTTTTATTTTAATATTGTTTTATTTTGAATTTCTTAATTTATTTTTATTTTTTATTTAAAAAATAAAATTGTTATAACTAGTGGGGAATGCATACTTTTATGAAGCAGTAATAATATTTCTTTTGTAAAAAGAAGTTTTGCATCCTCCTTGAGGTCCTTTTTTGTTTTTTTCTGTCTTTAATATACAAGATTAATGAATTGTTTTTAGCCAAAGCTTTTGTCACAAGCACTGTTATTGTTCAAAACCAGCGAGTTTCAAATATAAACTTTGGAAGAGGTGACAATTGAAATTTGAGAAAGTACTTTATAACATCATATACTCTCTTTGCACTTTGGATTATTATTTGCAAACCTTTGGGGCAATTCGTAGAAAATGAAGGTTGAACCTGGAGACCAACGCTTTTAAACTGTGAATTGTACTTGTCATTACATATAAATCAGATTTGGAATTTGCCTTAAAATTAATTTGGATAACAAGCTAAAACACAAATGTCCATCTAACAGTGAAATTCTGCGAATTTTGGAAAAATTTGGATAACAAGCTAAAACACAGATGTCCATCTAACAATGAAATTCTGCTAATCTTGGAAATCTGTTGTTAAAGCATTTAAAATTTGCCTTTGAAAGTGCAGGTCCATGGTAAAAAAAAAAAAAAAAAACCTAGAAGTTATCGGTTATGATCCAAGTGCCTTGAATTCTGTGGGCTATGGAGTTGGAAAATCAATTATAATGCAGTAGTTTTGAAAAAAAACCACAAATCTAGAAATTATATATTATAAGTGTAATGCCTTGAATTGTATGGATATGGATTATGGAGATGGAAAATTAATTATGAGGGAGTAGTTCATGATGTTAATTCATTTGAAAGTTCAAGCAAAATAAGAGACATAAAACAATTGAGATATATTGACCAAATAAGATGTCATTTATTCAACTCCCCGATTGGGGTGCTAAACATCTTATTTATTCAACTCCCCGATTGGGGTGCTAAACATTTGGAGAACCGCTTGGGTTTGATTGATATGACAGAGCATTTATTGGTTTGGGATGGTGGGTGATATCCCCCATGTTCTCACACACTTCACTGTGATAACATGAAGCGTTGCAAATCAAGGCAAATCCACGACGTGAAGGTTGGTAACCCTCAGTGCCTACAGGTGGTCGGAGCAGAGGTGGAGTTAAGGCTATCTGTCTGACGCATAAACTTGGGTCCTTAGCTTCTTAGGGAGCCTAAGTTTGATGTTTACAGGTTTGCAATGCGGGGAATGTGAGAGGTATACCCAACAACCGCCTGTTTCAGTTCGAGGTTGGTGTATAAAGTTTGGTATGTTATAATGCTATCTTTGTATCTTGGGTTGGGGGCTGCTACTCGTGATAAGCCTCGCGTCCAGAGGGGAAAAGAAACATCGGTTAAATTAGCAGTTTCTATGATTGGAAATGTTGGCCTTCTTGACTATGTAATGTCGATTTCTATTTTTTTTGCCGACATTCGTTCTTGCGTGAGCACGTTTACTGGTTTCCGGTTTTATCTCATGATGTTTCCTATGCATGTTGATAATTAGGCTTCTAGTTTTAAGCTTGCATTGTCTGGGCAAGCTCAGTGGAGAGTAAGGGTTCTAGTAAATGATCAGGGCCTGGTCTATGGACTCGAGACTCAAGGGTGCATGGGGGCCACAATTTTTATTTTGGTGTACCTCCCACTCTCGGAGGGTTACTGTTTATGTATATGCTTGCTGGCTTGGGTGGTGGAATTCCAAAGGGATGTAGTGCAGTCCGACGCTTCATTTATTTTTTTGGTCATACATTAAATTAATGCCTTTCTTTTGGGTGGTTTTCTGTACAAATCATATTCCAGGTCCACCTACGTTGTATCCACTTCCGACCTCTGTACAATGGGGCTAGTTTATGAGCGTGGGAAGGTGGAAGAAGGGTGAAGCAAGGGGGCCTGACCTTGGCAGATATGGTGAAGTCTCAGTGTTGCGGTGGAGCCTTGGGTTGAGGCGGAAGGGGCTGCGGACACCAAGAGGGCAAAGGAAAAGACGCTGGTTTGTCTTCTGGTCGGAATGCGCGACAGATTATTGAGTGACAAAGTACTGTGTGGTAGAACACTGCGCGACAGAGAACTGAGTGACAGAGTACTGTGTGGTAGAACACTGCGCGACAGAGTATTGAGTGACAGAGTACTGTGTGGTAGAACATTGCGTGACAGATTACTGTGTGGTAGAACACCGCGCGACAGAGTACTGAGTGACAGAGTACTGTGTGGTAGAACATTGTGCGACAGAGCACTGAGTGACAGAGAACTGTGTGGTAGAACACTGCGCGATAGAGTACTGTGGCAAAGCGCCGTGTGGTAGAGGGGTCAGAAAACAAACTCTGAGATTCTTTAGGCCGTAGTTCAGACATACTATGAAAGGACCCCGATGCAAGTGAAACGATTGATCACGATTTGGGAGACATAGTTGAATTTGAAAGGTGAGCTTGAATCGCCAGCGGACGATTGTGGGGAGCTAATCACAGACCCTGGGTACACTCGCGACCGTCTCACCCTGTTTAGATAGTCCGTCCATCTCTAATGTTTAATGAAATGCATAGTGGCTAAAGCAATGGCTGTAACCACCAACACATCAGCACAAAGCGAGGCCGAGCTGGGCCTTCGAGACCTTCAAAACGAGCTCCATCTTATTAAACTTCAGTTGCAGAATCATAATGAGCACCTAGGCCGCATTGAGCTGCATATCCCACGTCTTCTGCAATCTGAATTGCCAGGATCAAGTGCTAAAGATCTTGCTATGGTGGAATCGTCATATGATTAGTTGGTCGAAGTTATGCTTGTTAATTTTGGCTTAATTTTGGTTGTATATGTCAAGATGCCATAATTAGTGAGTTGCCTCTCTTCTCTGAAACCCCCTTGCTAATCCAAAAATAAGTCTTGATATTGAATGACTTAGTTTATTTATTCAAAATTTTAAGAATTTTATATGAGGCATTGTGTTAAGATATAGACCTAAATCTCGCAACGGTTGGGTTATTTACTTTAGGAATAAGTGCAAATATTCCTATTTTGAATTTTTTTAGTTCCTTTGAGCATGTAATGCAGGTCATGTTTAATGATGCTTAGTGGGGTTTCTAGAAGTGTAAAGAAAACCCATTCATCTCTAGTTCCTTATCTAGCTCAAAACCAAAAGAGCATTGTTTCTATCCTTCTTTGTAAGAAGCTATGAGTATGTAATGGAGGTCATGTTTAATGATGCTTAGTGGGGTTTCTAGAAGTGTAAAGAAAACCCATTCATCTCTAGTTCCTTATCTAGCTCAAAACAAAAAGAGCATTGTTTCTATCCTTCTTTGTAAGAAGCTATTGTCCTCACCTAACAAATTAATAAGGATGGACTACAACATGTGTTGTATGGTCACATTTGAGGTTGAATCCCCTTGAATATGTTTTTAAAATGCATATTCATTTCATTAGGTAGCTCATCAAGCTTATACACCTTTTTGTCCATTTGTTAAATCTATCTCCTACACATGATTGCGTGTTTGTCTAGCCCAAGCTCACATGGGAAAGAAATTTATGGTTTTTTCACCTACTTTTAGTCATAGGCTCCTTGCTTTCGTATGCTATTATTCTTATTGTTTTTGGAATGCTTGATGCATCTTCCTTACTATTTTTCCCAACAAGGAACTCAATCGTTCTCTTCTGATTCTATTCCTAATTGGATACTGATTAAATTTTGTTGAGCTTGTTCATGCTCTCTAGAAGGAGAGATGAATGAGGTTTTGGTCCATTCTTTTCACTTATGTTTGGTGGTTTGAAATTTTTATTCCCACACAAATGATGGTGAACGTTGAAGTAGATGCATCAATTCCTCAATTTTGATTGGCAAAGAAAATGAGTATTGTAACCAAATAAAAACAAATTTAATTGAATGAGGGCATACATTTATTATGCTTAAAGCTCAAAAGGATGGTTCTGTAATAAGAGACTAGAGACATGGGAATGGAAGATGATATATGATATTTCCATGCAAAAAAAATGATTTGGATTAAAAATATATCCAATCACTGACTAATATGCCTTGGGCTCGTTTCATTGTTAGTCCATGTATATTTTGGTTTTGGATCACATAGATTCCAATCTATTATCAAGTCACTAACCATTCCCTCATTCTTTCCTTGTTAAATGTTCTTACTTTTTTGCCAGAGAAAAGGCCATATTGAAATTGCCCACCACGATCCTATAAAGATGGGTAGATAGTCTCAAATCATTGATAGCCATCACTCTTGTTTAATGGAACACATTTGTTAAATAGCTACATGTGTTGTCTCGTGGATTTATTGGCAAGAAAACAGTGAAATCTTAATGTTGTGGCACATATATTTATAATACATCAATCACATTTTGGTTGATCCCAAAATGTGCAAATTCCTTAAGAGTCTCCTCTTGCACTAAGGGTCTTTCCTTAACTACATTTCCATTGTTTTCAATTCATTTCCATCATCACATTTTATTTTAACTTTGTTCACTTAAAAAGAATGATATTTGGGTTTTTAGTAGGAATCATATCTTCCATTAGATCTTGTTTCTTTTTCTGCTCCACATTCTCTTACATTTTTAGGATAACATTTGCATTTTTCAATTGTTGTGATTTTGTTTCCACTACCAAAAGATTTTTATAGGGCTGGTTATGAACCAATTATTTTGTCTTTGTTCATTGCTCTCTCTCTCTCTCTCTCTCTCTCTCTCTCTCTCTCTCTCTTGATTTTGCATTTGATTTTCTTGAGTTTTTTTCTTCCTCTTCATCTCGCTAAATGAAGCATTTCTTTCGAGTTCAGACACCATAGCAATGCTGAACTTTTTACAATATAGTTACAAGAATCATTGATTCTATTATAAGATTTCAAAGTAGAGTTTCTTACAGAGGAAGGGGGATGTATTCTAGTGGATTCAATTAGTGGGTGACAAAAGAAGGGTCAAGATGAATTATTATTAGTACTAGTGGGGGAAAACAACATAGGCAGTCAAGGCTACATTAGGATGTCTCTACTATATCTAGTGGGGATAAATCTATAGATCAATTTGAATCTTAAGGGGTTTTCCTCTTTAAGGGATAGACT
Organism: Pinus tabuliformis; assembly: GCA_031772625.1. Taxonomy (NCBI): domain Eukaryota; kingdom Viridiplantae; phylum Streptophyta; class Pinopsida; order Pinales; family Pinaceae; genus Pinus; species Pinus tabuliformis. Next base: position 244,047,064 of record CM062815.1, read on the forward strand.
TTGGTAGAGGTTCTTGCTTGGGTATAAAATGGACCACATAAGAAAAAATATGGTTGTTGAGTTGAAATTCAAAAGCCAATAAAACTTCAAGAAATTAGGTTAACAATAATCATTGAGTTGGAATTACACAAGTCAAAATAATGATGTGTTGTATTTGATATGACAATAATTAACTACATATAAACTTCACCTTGGTTAAGATTTTGATGAGATAACCTCAAAATATGATAAATATTCTTGAAATACTAAATATATTTTTGAAACACTAAATATAGAGTTATTCCATACTATTATAACGTCTAATGCTTTTGGAAATAAATCTCACATTTATTCAAATAATAATGAAGTCACTTGAAAATATGATAAACATTTTGTATTCTTAATTGTCTATATATATATATATATATATTACACAATCACACCATAATTTCAACTAATAACCATGAAAATAAAGTAGATATCACAATGTGTGTGAGAGAGATATGCGAGTGATAAGTGTGTATGTAAAATACAAAAGTTAGTCTTTCATGCAAGTACTTGCTTAAATTATGTTGGGTAGTAACTAATTGTAAATATGTTATTTCGTGAGTATGAACTATTTTCATGGGTTTTAATTTTAGGTAGTTTTGTTGATTTCCTTTCTACTAATTTTAAATTTAAATTTCTTTCATGTTTTTACATAGTATTATAAATACATAAAAAATTATGAAGACTGACCATAGCTACATTCTTTAACACTTGTAACTACTGAATTGTAATATATAATATAATATAACACTTGGATATGGAACCAACACTCGATATTTGACATTATAATGAGATCTGTTAATGGCATAGTATAATAAAATTCATTAAATACAACTAATGAGTTATAATATATAATATACTCTATTACATAATATATAATATAACTTGTTAGTTATCGATTATGTAATATGTTTGTGTGTGTGCACGTGGGTTCTAGAGGAATAAACATTTGGGTTGATCTTGTACTTGCATGACACAGGGTTGATTCCTATAGCTACCACTATAATGTCTAGATGTATGTGCCCCACCCCCAAGATGACACACGTGTTTGATAACCAAAGGATTTGAACAAAGGACCTCATAACTCACATAACACTTCATAACATGCGCTTTAAAAGTGAGTTATCTATAGTAGACTATGTAATATAAATTATTATATTATATAATATCTAACAATTAACAATTAACCATCACCAACTATACTCTATGTAATAGTTAATCAATTATATTTTATTTGTATTATATAAATATTTATGAGTATATATTATTATTATTTTGATTTTTTTTTACTATTTTATAATTATATTTTTTGTGCTTAAATTTAATATTATTAAGTATATAAAAAGGATTAACACTTGAAAGGAAGATGCTGATAATCTAAAGGTTGCATGTGGGTCCATTCATAAAGGGTAATATTCATAGCATCTAGTAGACCTTTCTCAAGATTTACCATGACAAAAGTTTCTAGCACTAGAAAACACACTAAATTTTGGTTGAGGTTTGTTTATACATACCCTTTGGCATTTCTTATAGATTCCAAGGATTCATCATTCTAGTAGTGTAAATATAGGCGAGAAAGGAAAACCCATATGGAGCTACTAAAATACATCTAATTCTAGATCAAAGTATAGAGACCATTAGTTCAAATGAATCCCATGAGGGCCCGTTAAATATGTTTCACTTCTCAAGATTAAATCCCTATATTATTTTAGTTCAAACAAAAGGTGACGTATCCTTTAGCATAGAAAAGTAAGACAACTTACATTTGGTTAGCGTCATCAATTTATTTTGTATTCACAAGTCCACTACTTTAGGTAAGGGCCATAACAGAGTAAATTTTCTTATTAGAGCCCATTTTGTTAGAACAAGAGTTATAAGATGTGGAACAAAGGGTGGCATTTAAACCTCTAGAATTGAGTTCAATTTCTTTACAAATCTTGATGTTGTTTATTTTTGATTCATCATCTACTTGCAAGATGATAATATTGAGTTCTTGAAGGCTAATGCTTTAGTAGAGGGGGGAGAAGAGGGGCTAGAGGAGGTTCCCCCACCTAAATCCACAACCATGAGGATCGAGAGGTGTATTGAAAATATTTGAAAAAAGTGATCTTGCTAATGAATATGATAATTTTAAACATTATAACACTTGTTGAATCCCATGTAAGACCTTGAAGAGGCACTGACTAAAATTTTCATTTTCCATGGAAAAATGCAAGTTCTTAAAGATAAGAATAATTTGTATATCAATAGCTAAAAGTTTTGTAAAAAATAGTGGTGCACAATAGGGGGAATGCATATTATCCAATAGTAAGATGATCTACACAAATTTTTTCTCTTTGGTTTTCAATATATATATATATATATTCACATGGAAAATACCTTTATATTCTATATCAGGAATATACATGTTCTGGTCTTGTTGACGGTGCTGGACCTGCCAACATTCAGGGGATCTCCCCAGTATGGAGTCCCAAATAGACCTCACACCGTTTGGTGTAGGAGTCCCATCCGGTACGATGGCCCGATTTCCATTATCTTAGAGATTTGCCTTATCTCTTGCTATTCATCACATGAGAGTGTTATGAGTATATCTTCAAAAAGCGAGGTGAGTATGCTTGGTGAGCACGTAATGTAACTTGTGTCCGGATTCTCTCACTGTAAAGGGAGAGAGTAAAGTGAGCCTTTAGATGAGAGGTAGTAGTGCCACCCAGGGAGAGACACATGCAAACTTGAAAGGGTCTGTCCAACATCCAACAGAGTAGTCCACAATGGATGCAACAATCGTTAAAACCGAAGTGAAAAACAAAACATGTACACCATCCAACAGAGTAGTCCACATGGAGATGACGATTGTTATAACCAGAACAAGAATGGTATGTATAATGTCCTGCGGAATAGCCCACAAGGACGAGACAACAATGATAAACAATACAACACATCTTCAACAATGCAAGTACTAAAACAACTGAAGTAGTTCAACTTTAGTATAAGTTAAGCAAACATGCATTACAAATGTTTAAGGAGTAGTCTTACAAACATCTACAAAACATGTGTGAAAATGTGTTGGCCTTAACAAGCTTCTGAATCAAGCAAAATTCCCAAGACACATCTGTACACCATACATCACTAGTCCCAATAGTGGGACATTAGAGCCACTCCTCGCTCTTTAAAGAACATACTGCAGACTCTCAAGGCTATGTGGGAGGAGGCAAGGTGAAAATTCCTTGCTCATACAATGGGAGGGGTATATATAGCCAAGGGTGATGCTTGACCCTTGTGACTCTTGGACTACCCTCATGACCGGTCAACTTTCCATGACTTTTTAATTGACATGAATCTTCAACTTCTTGTGTGCGTCCATTGGAATTTCACTTTACATTACATTCAGTTACAATGGATATGGCCCATAATGGTGATTTGGCCAAGACAACTCATGACACAACTCCACATGAAACTGCTGACATGTACTAGCTAACTGTGGTGTCCATGTCATGCTGCTACGTTGTTGAGTGATGGATGTACTCTTGGTGTTCTTTGTATTCTCCTTCTCATGACTTAGAGTTTGCGGGGTCTTCGATGGTCTTGGCCTTGCATGATGGTTCAATGCATGTGTTCCTTTCGCTTGTTGTTTGATATGTTTGGTACGTTCGTCTAGCTGCAAGCAAGTTTTCTAGCATGTGCGCTCCTTTTTCATCATTTCGTCATCTCACCATAATATATCAGTGTGCCTATTCCTGCAATTCACTCATGATGGGATGACATCAAATCCAAAACCTCCTAGTCTAACATGATGCATTGTTCTCGTGTTTTGGGCCCGAGACGAATGACAGATTGGGAAGAGGGACCAAAAACTGCACAATGCATAGTTCCAGGTGATAGGGAGGGAGGACAAGTCACTGAGGCAACACATAACACAACTCAGGTTGGGATGAGGAACTCTAGGAGCACAACCTTCACGGTTGAGAAAAAATATGTAGTGACCACTAGGAGGCAGGATTACGTAGTGAAGAACACTAGTGGCATTTGCAAGGTGGGATCATTCCTGGAGGGAAGACAAGATAGGGTTTTAGGGGACTTGTTGAGCAGTTTTGTGCAATTTCTGAGAGTAGTGCAAGATAGGCAGCAGAGGGCCAACTGGGCATGTCTGCGCAGTTTTGGAGAGCACTGCAGACCCAAGTCCCGGTGCAGTGCAGGGTTCCGACAGACAATAAGGAGGCTTGATGAATGTGCTTGAGAAATGCATAGTTCAGTTTGGACATGGAGGTAGTTTGCTATAAAGTTATGGGAGGAAAACAGGTTGATCACCTCTAGGATTGTGCAGTGCAACTAACCCAGAGGACAACCTAGCACTGCGTAGTTTCGGGAAGCAAAGAAGGGTCACTGAGAGTTGAGACTGCAAAGTGTAGCTCCGTTGGGGTCCGGTGGAAGAGGGTTGTCCGGTCAGACAGATTTTTCAGAAAATGGCTAAGTGCAGGAGGCAAGTGAACTTGTGCACTCTTGACATTGAGATCACACACTTAGCATACTCCGACAACATGACGATGCTAACCACTAGGACAACATAGAAAAACATTACCCTTTGTGGGACTGTCTAGAGGTGAAAGAGACAAGCGCGATACTTGAGGTAGACCTTTGGACGACCGTGAAGACACTTACATGAAAGTGCTTAAAACTTTGTGTGTGAGTACGACATATGTTCTCATAGTGGAGACAACCCAAAAACACAAAGACAAACCTTCGAAATCACTAGAACAAGATCGTAAGCATGACAAAGCAATCAGTATGCCAAAAGATGACCGTTGTTCAAATAAGCAAAAGGGTGAAAATAATTCACAAGAGCTCATGGGGTGAGCTCGAGTGTTTGCAACCATCAAAGGCAAACACCAAGGAAGGCTCCAAAATTTGGATGCAAGCCAAAATTTTGGAGGGTGTTGCAGCCGCTATAACACTTGGCGACACACTGGTTGAATACTAACTTCTCTATTTTGTTTCATTTTTAGCGCAGGGCCTTGGCCTTTCGGAGAGTATTGATTCATTGTGCAAATCACTTCGGCTTCCCCACTTTCCCCAAGGACAGACATGGTTCACTTTGTACCAACTCAATTGAACACAACACAAGATTCAGCCAGATCATAATGTTTAAAATCGGGAAGGATAATTTGGCTCGCGAGCTTAAGATTTTCAGAGTATAACTTTTCATCTCTGGTGTTGCTCCGCTGCCAGTAGGCCTGGACTTATCCTCAAGGAACACAAACATTGCTCCACTGCCAACGAGCCTGGACAGTACCCCGGTGGAGTTGCTTTCTTCACCTCTCTGCATAAGAAGCCTTTCCCTTCTTTCACCTTTGTTATTTTTGAAAGAGGATTGTGCATAGGCACTTATTTATTTTTGGAGGGGAAGATGGATCCTGACTTATTGAGAGAAGAAGAGGTTGTTCCTTCAGAGAAGCATATAAATACATCTGATTCAGGTTTGCTTGTTTAGAATTTCCCCTTCTTCGTTTCTGCTAGGGACCCCAGCGGGCATAAAAGCCAGATACGTAGGCACCGGAGACAGCGGGGGAAGCACCACTAGCAGTTTCTTTAGATCCTCCAGTCCCAGTCGTTGCGTCGTATAAGCTTGAACACACCAGAACAAAAAATTGAGTATAGGCATGAGCTTTCCTAGATTGGACACAGGTTTATGGTTCGACTAAAACTTTCCTTATAGATGAATCGTATTTTCCGTCAAGACTTCATCGGCCAAAAGTTACAACCAAGCACAAAGAAGATGGACACAGGACTAGCCAAGCGCTGTAATGTGACAAGACTCTTTGAACTTCAACCACATACCCATTTAGAAGCCAAAACACAATGCATGACAACAATTATTTACAAAACAAAGCAACATAACAAAAAAGCAAAGCAAAACAACAAAAAAGCAAAGCAAAACAACAAAGAAAAGAACAAAACAATAAATAAAAGCAAATAACATAACAAGCAATGAAAGGGCTATGTACATAGTGAGGGGCACGACCCCAGATCATTGAAAATAACATTTTAAATCTTCGCCATTGACATTGAGAGTGTCAATATTCCCGTCAAGTTATTGTAGATGATACGTGTGTTGGCCAAGCTTCTCATGAACAGTGAATGGGCCAATCCAAAAGGACTAAAACTTCGTGTGTTTGCCTTTTTCTTCATGGGGTTTATCCCACTTCAAGGCTAAGTCACCCACACTGAAGCTAGTACTCCTTGCAGACTTTCTGTCAAACCATCTCTTGATACGGTTCTAGTGAAGTTTAAACTTTTATTTTGCTTTCATCCTTTCTTCCTGTAACTTGTGCAATGTTTCCATCCTACACTGAGCTAATAGACACGACTTTACTTGGGATTCTTGGGACAACTGAAGAGCATGCAAGTAGATGTTCGGCAGGAGGATGGATTCTTTTTCATATACCAGGAAGTAGGGGGAGGTATTTAGAGAGGGTTTAGTTCTGACTCAGTCAAACCATAAAGCATTCACTAGAGCGAGTTCCAGTTTTGCTGTTTAGAGTAAATGGTCTTTTTTATGATGCGGATGAGGTTCTTGTTCATGGACTCAACAAGACCATTTCCCTGCGGGTAGTAGTTAGCAAAATTCTTTAACACAATACCATTTTGCAATGAAAAGTCATAAATATTTAACAAAGAAAAGTACGTTGCATTGTAAAAAACAAGTGATATAGGAATGCCAAACCTGGAGATGATTTTCTATTGTAGGAAGTTGATGACTTCCAGGTCATTCACTTATTTCAGTGAAACTGCTTCTGTCCACAACGTAAAGTAATATGTAGCGGTGCTACTTTGACGAATGTGGAAAAATCTCCCCAATGATGTACAAGCCCCATTGTTGGAATGGTTCGTCCACTTCAACAGGTTGCAACGGGGTTGTTGACCTTCAGTTTCAGTCGGCACATCTTTGACAGACCCGACACTTGCGGGCATAGGCATGTGCATCTTTGAATAATGTAGGCTAGTATAAACGAGCCTGCATGACCTTGTGCGCTGTTGTGATAGTCACGAAGTGACCCCCAATTGGTCCGTCTTGGAGATCACGAAACACCCTTTCTAAATCCTGTGCCTCAAGGCACTTGAGCAAAACACCGTTGTGGTGCTTTCTGTAAAGCACTCCACGCACCAACTGGTAAGATATAGCTTTGAGTCAGAGTGCCCTTTTCTTCCGCATAGAGAAGCGAGAGGGCATGATTCCATGCTCAAGGTACTGGCTGACATCTGCATACCAAGAGTTTTTGTGCGAAGTGGGTGGGGGTGGGGGTTGATCAACATTATACATTTCAATTTCTTGCTCCCAGCCAACAAGCTCTTCTTCTTCCTATTGCACATGTACTACTTTCACTACTAGTATGTAAAGACCATGACCCTTGATGATGTGAACTAGATTGATTTCAAGATCCTATTCTTGTAGTCCTATCATCCAGTTCAACCTTCTTTCACCCAGCTCTTGTTGAATAAGCAATGATTTGACTGCTGGTTGTGATACATAGAAAATGCAATGATTTTTCAAGAGGTAGGGTCTGTAGTGTTTAACCGCCTTGTGTAATGTGTATGCTTGTTTGTTCATGAAAAATAGTTTAGTTAAGGTCCTTGCAAACTCGCACTCATGAAAGAAATAGGTCGTTCATTGTTCATCTCTTCCTTCTGAGTGAGCACAACATCGAGTGAAGTGTCGGAAGCAAAATTGTAGAGAAAGAAATCCTCATTGAGTTTGGGCTGTACAGTGAAGGTGCCTCTACTAAAGCTTTCTTAATCTGCGTGAACGCTTCCTTTTCCATTTTCCCCCAATTGTACACAATGTCCTTCTTGATATCTCTTGGATGGGTTTGACAATCTACGCATAAACAAAGATGAAATTTCTGAGGAAGTTCATATTCCCTAGGAAGGACTGCATAGCTTTCTTGTTCATGAGGTAAGGTATCTGCATGATGGGCCAAACTATGTCCAGATATACCTTGATCCCACTCTTGTCAATGATGTGCCTAAGGAGGTTACCCTTAGACACTGCGAAGACACTCTTCTTGGGATTCAAGGATATCTCGTACTTCAAACATCGCTCAGATATTTTCTTCAGATGGCGTAGGTGGTCTGACTGCTGTCTAGAGAAGACTATCATGTCGTCGAGGTATACCACTACTCTCTGTTCGATGAGGCCACAGAAAATGATGTGCATTGTGCACTAAAATGTAGTGCCTGCATTTACTAACTCAAAAGAAATTCTACGGTAAGCGAACGTACCCCATTTGGTACAGAATGTTGTCTTAAGTCTGTTAGGTTGTGCTACTAGAACCTGGTTATATCCTTAGAAACCATAAAGCAAAGAAAACATCTCTGCTCCAGATACTGTTTGCAGTATATGCTCCATAAACAACACTGGGTAGTTATCCTTGTTCGAGGCACGGTTAAGATTTTAGAAATCAACACAGGTGGATCTCCTAGACTTCTTTCTATCAGGGACTAGATTTGAAACCCACGTGGAATGATGAACCTTATAGATGATCCAAGCATCCAACAACTTAGTCAATTCTTTCTGTATGAGGGGCTCAAGTGATGGGTGCACGTTCCTTAGCTTCTGCTGAAAAGGATTTTCCCCTTCCTTGATTGGAATGATGTGCTGGATTATTCGCGTGTCATATCTTTTCAAGTCATTGTACATCTACGCCAACACATCATGGTACTATCTGAATAGGCAGACAAAAGCTTGCCGCTCTTGTGGTGTGAAACATGTACCGAGATTCATAATCTTTGGATCTTTTTCTATTTAAAGATTAATCTAAGAGAACATCTTAGCAATAGTGGAAGCTACAAAATTCTTCCCAAGAATCCTTTAAAGAAGGTTTCAAGGGCAGTTGCTCTTGCTATCAAGTCATGTAATTCTATTGATTCTTTATCCCAGAAGCTCATAGAAAGCAACCCCATCACCCCTAGGATCTATGGCCTTCCAAAGATCCATAAATAGGGGGTTCCCTTAAGACCTATTGTTAATACCATCGATGGTCCTACTTACCTTCTTGCAAAATTCCTTGCCTTAAAGCTTAGACCATTGGTTGGTTGCACGGAGTCCTTCGTCAAAGACTCTGCGTCGTTTGTTGATGATCTTAAGAAGGTAAAGCTTGACCCCGATGATATTCTGGTTAGTTTCGACGTGGTCTCCCTTTATACTTGTATTCCCATCAATGAGGCCATGGAGGTTATCAACAGGCTCACTGACCCAGATACCACTCGGTTAGTTGAGTTGTGTCTTACTTCCACCTTTTTCAGCTTCGAAGGAGAGTTCTATGAGCAAACCTGTGGGGTGGCCATGGGCTCCCCCATATCCCCGGTCGTCGCAAATCTTTTTATGTAGGATTTCAAGTCCAGAGCTTTGTCCTCAGCCCGTCTCTTACCAAAGATTTGGAAGCGATTTGTAGATGACACTGGTGTCATTTGGTCTCATGGTCATGATGAGTTGGATCCCTTCTTCCATCATCTCAATGAGCAATCCTCCGCCATTAAGTTCACTATGGAAAAGGAAGTCAACGGTTGTCTTCCATTCCTTCATGTTCTCATCTTTAAGAATAATGATGGTTCCTTCTCCCACCAGGTATTTCGAAAAAAGACTCATACCGATCAATATCTCCATGCCAGCTCTCATCATTTCCCTGCTCAGAAGTTAGGTGTTCTCAACACGCTTGCTACTCATGCATTAAGAATCTCTGATGAGAAAAACTTGGCAAAGGAGAAGGCTCATCTCTTGGATGTCTATGGTTATAGTAGACACCTAGGTCAGAAAGCCTTCCTCAAGGCCCAGAAGGAGCACTCTGTCCATAAAGATCCTAAAGACCGGATCTTGGGGGTACACCTCCCCTACATCCAAGGAACCACTGATAGGATCACCAGGATTGTTAAGAAGCACAATATTCCCTCGACCTTTAGACCTCTTAACACCATCCGTAGCTTTCTTAGATCTTTTAAAGATCTTGTTGACCCTAAAGACATGAAAGGGGTCTATGTCATTCCCTGTTCCTATGGGGCTCCATACATTGGTGAAAATGGTCGTTCTATTAATCAGAGGATTAGTGAGCACTCAACAGACTTGAAGCATGGAAAGGCCAAGTCCTCAGCCCTTGCAGAGCATGTCGAGAAAACTAAACATCATGTCTGTATCGAAGAGGCTCAAGTTATCGCAAGAGTTGCGCAGTTTCACCATCGTAAATTTAGGGAAGCCCTTGAGATCGAGAAAAGACCTATGAATCTCAATAGGGATGACGGTTGGAAGATTAGTAGGTGTTGGATCCCAGCCCTTTTACCTTAGCCTCTTCTTCGCCTGACCCCTCTCTGTTTGTTTAGCTGTACGCTGTTTTCTTATGATAACAATGGTTTAGTAATAATAATATCGCTCTTTTAATAACATTAGTCTCTTTATTAATTAATAATCTTTAATTATTCACCCTAGACCAGTATTATTAGTAATTAAGTCTCTTTTAATATAGCGAGTATCATCAAATGACAAAGTAGCAATTGTAATATTATTCATATTACTCATATATTAGAAAATTTACCCTAGGCTAATATTATTAATAATATTAATTTGAAATTAATATAATAATATTACTATTAGCTTGAAGTTAATATAATAATATTACTAAAAGTTAATACAATAATATTACTATTAGTAACAATATTTTAATAAAAATTTGATGTTAATAGAATAATATTGCAATTGATATAATATTAAAAAAAATAAAAAAATAATATATATATATATATATATATATATATATATATATATATAATTATTAATAAATAAATAAATAAAATAGAATAAAATAAGATAAAATTTACCCTAGTCTATTATTAAATTAATAATATTTATTTTAGAAGTTAATTGAACCATGGTCTCTTTAATTATGATTAGAAATTATTATATTATTTGAATAATTTAACGAACCTTGACCCTTTCCCCTAGGCCCTGGTCTAATCTAGACGTTAAGGGTCTTTTTAACCGTTTCCCGTTCATATAGCCGTTGAAGGACCTGCATGCACTATTTAACTGATCACTCAGAATTGTTCCTCAACTTGTCCTGATGATGAACCACCCTAGTTGGTTCGAAACACGTCAACAAATGATTCTCTATGTGATTTTTCTGAAATCATTCTCACAATCAAGATTAATCTGTTTGTGCAACCTTGTGGAACTGTGGGTTTTGACATTCAGGGGTCTCCAAAAGTGGTTCTGCAAGTCATACAACTTCTCAAGTGATACCACACCCTTGGGGATGAGGTTTCCTTTGCTGTCATCGGTTGAGTCTTGTAGAGATTGCTCATGCTCGTCTTCGTCTATAGATGTGTCCTTGAAGAAGTCAGTGTTAACCATGAAATGCAATATCTGTTGGTCATCATCAAAAAAATGTAAATTAGTGATGTTATCTGGGACATATGGTTTATACAAAATTTCAACAGAAAATCTATCCCTTAACAGTGTCATCCTAGCAGTTGCATTCGCTAGAGCATCTATAGCTGCGTTACACATTCTTGGTACAAAAATAATATTGAAAGCTTGGAAGTTAGAGATGAGTCGCCATACCTCTTGTTTATAACTCTTAATACAGGGTGACACACAATGTATAGTGTTATGTACCTGACGCACCACGATCTCTGAATCACCTACCACTTTTAGCACAACAACATTGAGGTTGATGGATTTTTGTAAGCCCAAGATGAGTGCTTCATACTCGATGGTGTTGTTCGTGCACTCAAACTCCAAGTGGCTAGAGACTAAGTGTTTCCTCTGTAGCGTGTCTGTTAAGACAACCAGATCCATAGCCCTCCTACGTCTTGGATCCCTCAAAGTACAAGGTCCACATATCATCTGTACAAGGACCGCTTTCCACACTAGTAGTACTATCACTATTTCTATTAATGTTACAATCTACTATAAAAGTTTCATTTTCACCAGTTGGGAAAGGAAGGAGACCCACTTGTGTGTCTAGTGGGGTAGGAGCTGGCTGTGCAAGATGACACCCCAACTGTGTTTCCAAAAAGCGATTTCCGAACATGAGTTCTGCAAAAGCCAACAGTTCATTTTCAGCACCCAAGGGAGTCACGTTGTGCTTCACGTATCTTTTCGACAAAACACAGACCTTGAAAATTTCTAGACCAGTCTCTGCTGAGTAATAAGCCGTATGCTTCTGAGATGCACGCAGTGACAATGTTGATGCATTGATGAACTTGTTCGTCAGACGATAACTGAATGATCACATTCCTGAGTTCCCTAGTGGCTGGTACGTGCGTTTTGTCTAAAGGGATGATAAGCACAGTTGTGATGCTCGATTGAGCATTGATCTTCTTAGCAATGGAGAGTGGCATGACATTGACTAATGCGCCAGAATCAACCAAACAGTTGTGAACATTGAAGTTGAATATTTCGATTGACAACAAGAATGGTGGGCAAAGTGAGTTCGCTTCCTCCATATGAAGCGTGTTAAGCATAGATGTGAGTGAGTCAGGAGACTTACGTGATCCCTTGCTCGAAGAGGTAACACTGTCTGTGGAGGTTTGCCCCAACGCGTGCAGAAGACTGTGCCACTGACCTATGATCTTGGTTAAATCATACAAAGATATGTTCGCACAAGTCTTTTCCATGTCTTCGACAATGTTGTAGTCAAGAGCAGGAAGACTCACCGAGATGTCCGTGGGTAGACTTGTGTTTGTGTTGTCTGGTGGGATGCTCTTGTCTTTGCTTCTCACATATGTAATTTTTGTTATGTAGATTTTTCTCTACAAATCAGCTAGCTCACTGATATCATGTATAAATTTCACCTGCAGATCCAACTGATATATGCAATGTACTAAAGCATAATACTAGATCTACATCTACCATAAACTTAGCGGAAGCTTAATTGAACATGAGCAACATCAAGCATGAACACATATAACTGATAAGAAGGAATCAATCACACATAACACAGAATATAGCACTGGGGAAAGCACCAACATAAAACCCCAACACTGTCTTATCCATCAAGTGGAGATCCTCAACAACATACAAAAAGAATCAGCTCAATAGCTATCCTGCTCTCTCTGTAATCAGAAGATGAAAATCATGGATTACCTAGGCCTCAATATATAGGCTGTAAATTGGCCTAATGATACCTGCTATCACCTCAGGTCCAACTACGTAGTCATAGAAGAAAATAGATTCCTTCCTCATGCAAGGAATACTTACTAGAAATATCCTAGCATCTGATAGTACACCATCCCTCATCTGATCTCAACTAGGTCTTTGTCTGAGCTGCCATGCATCAATTATTCATGAGAGAATACTCAGTTATCTGAAAATAATAATTGTCACATGCATGCAAGCATCAACAAACTATATCTCATTAATTTAACAACTTGTCAAATTAATCTAACTGGACTTGACTAAGTTAAACTAAGTCAACTGATCCTCTCAATATAGAACTGAACCTTATCTCCTTTAATCAAGGGATAAATTCCTAAATCAAGAGAGAAAACAATTGCATGATTCACAAAGACTTCAAGTTTAATTTTACATAACTAATTAACTCATGGAGATTAATTAATTAATATTTTAAACTGCTAGTAAGACCAAATTCGTTTTTACTTCCTATAGTTAGACCAGGGACTGCTAAAAATAGGAAGGGACCTAGAAATGCTATTTTTAGAAGTTTCTATCTTTAGCAGTTTCACCTCTCACCCAAGGTGGCCAAAATGCTCATTGGCCAAACTACTATTTTTAAAAGTGCTATTTTTAGCAGTTCTATTTTTAGCACTTCATAAATTTAGCATTTCTTGTTGCATACTTTTCAACACTCCCTCAACAAGAAAGGCCTCCTCTCCAACCCGATCTTGTAACTTTGGAATGTTTTGTATGCAACACATCTACCAAGTGCGGTTTCTCCAACAACACTCGGAACAAAAAAACTCCCAACTGACCTCTTTATTTGGCTAGAAACATAATTTGATGCTGAAGCTCTACTTGCTACTGACAAGTGCTCCCTCTCTGACCTCTGTGCTACTGCAACATCTCCATGCATCTCACACCGTTGCACCCTTCTCTGTGCTACCCTGCATTGTGCAACACACTTGTGCCTCTCGCATTGCTACAGCCTGCATGCTCTGCGCTGTCCTGGGATTCCCTGCACTGTAGCTCTCTCTGCCGCTCCATCCGCATCTGTTTCTACCCAATCAATCAGTTCCTGCTACTCCACATCGGGGCTCCCGTAGCAAGGTCTCATCCAAGAGGTTGGGTACCTCAAATATCCTGCCCCTCCTCCTTCGGACGATCACTCTACATCGCCCCACCTCCTACCTGGAGGTATGGCTGGATATCCCTCTGCCCACCTGGCTCGAAGTTCCCCCCTACTGGAGGTCTTTGCATGAGTAGATGTCTCTACTCGATCTCCTCTCATCTTATCTAGTTGTGGTTGCTCCACAACATCCTGAAGCTGCTGCACCAATCGTGGCTCCTCCACAATCATCTGAGACTTCTTCTGGCACTGCATGTTGAGAGGTAATTTACTCTCCCTCTCAACCACCAAGACTCCATCAGTTGCCTTGCTGCTCAAGGCTTTGCATGCATCTTGAACCCCAAGAACATATAGGTTCTTGACCTATGAACCAATCTACTTCACCTGTATAGTGATGATGTGTCTAAGGAAAACCTTTCCCTTATTGAAGACCACATCATAGCCTCTGTCTTCCAGCATCGCGATCGACACCAATTTTCTCTTCAGTCCTGGTACATACTTGACATCGGTCAAGGTAAGGCGAGCTCCATGCTCCCTCTGAAAAATAATCATGCCTACACCTGAGACATTATACTTCTCATCATTACCCATCGCTATGAGTATCTGGATATCTTTCTCCTCCAAAGTACTGAACAAACTCTTATCGCCGGTCATGTGGAAAGAAGTTCCACTGTCAAGAAACCAACCACTTCCCACCATGGATGAAACCATGCATGTGAAGAGTGTGAAATCCAACTCAAACTGTGAAGAAAGTTCCTCACCTTCAGATCCTTCCCCGGATCCCTTCTTGGATTTCCTCTTTGGACAATTTGCAGCATAATGGCCCACCTCATGACAACTAAAGCATCACACTTTCAATTTGTCAACCTTCTTCCCACCATTGGAAGAACTGGATTTGGAAAGAGAAACCTTGTCCTTCCCCTTATTTTCCTTACTCGCTAAGGCACAATTCTCTTCATCCTCCAAGGATGAAGAACCGTCTCTGGTGTTCTGTCTGATCTCCTCTTGCATCAAATCCGACCATAATCATTCCTAATCTGGCAGTTTCTCCCTTCCATTAACTGAGTCCTGGTAGCTATGCCAGCTCTTAGGAAGGCCAAGGAGTGCTAGACTCACCATATCATCATTAGCTGTCATGACCCCTACACTTGCAAGCTCATCCACGCATGTGATGAGCTTGGTCAGATACATAGAGATTGTCTCATCCTTTTCACACTTGATATTTCGAAGTTTTTCCTTCAGGGCCAACTTCCTCTGACCACTGCTATTCTGATATAAATCTTTCAATTTTTTCCACATTGCAAACGACGTCTCCTTCCCATGGAGGCTTGAGACAATGTGATCTCGCACTCCCTCCAAGAGAATTCTCCTAGCTCTAGCCACACACTTCTTCCATTCCTCTAGTTGAGTAGCATCAATAGGCTTAGGGACTTCTTGATCAATGAAGTCCTTAAGACCATTATCTTCCAATATTGCCTCCATGCGATCCTTCCAAGCTATATAGTTTGAGTTGCCATCAAGGGCATACTCAAGCCTCAAACCATAGAACGCCATCAGTGAAATAGAGGCGATAAGAACTTGAGATCTATATCCCGAATAATAAACTTTGAATTCCTTCTTGTATACTGTTCTTCCTTGATCACCTGTGCTCCGATACCATGTAGAATTTCTCTACAAATCAACTAGCTCACTGGTATCATGTAGAAAGGTCACCTGCAGATCCAACTGATATATGCAATGTACTAAAGCATAATACTAGATCTACGTCTACCATAAACTTAGTGGAAGCTTAATTGAACATGAGCAATATTAAGCATGAAAACATATAATTGATAAGAAGGAATCAATCACACATAACACAAAATATATCACTGGGGAAAGCACCAGCATAAAACCCCGACATTGTATTATCCATCAAGTGGAGATCGTCAAGAACATACAAAAAGAATCAGCTCAATAGCTATCTTACTCTCTGTGTTATCAAAAGATGAATATCATGGACTACCTAGGCCTCAATATATAGGTTGTAAATTGGCCTAATGATACCTGCTGTCACCTCAGGTCCAACTACATAGTCATAGAAGAAAATAGATTCCTTCCTCATGCAAGGAATACTTACTAGAAATATCTTAGCATCTGATAGTACACTGTCCCTCATTTGATCTCAACTGGGTCTTTGTCTGAACTACTATGCATCAGTTATTCATGAGAGAATACTCAGTTCTCTGAAAATAATTGTTGACACATGCATGCAAGCATCAACAAACTATATTTTATTAATTTAACAACTTGTTAAATTAATCTAACTAGACTTGACTAAGTTAAACTAAGTCAATTGATCCTCTCAATATAGAATTGAACCTTATCTCCTTTAATCAAGGGATAAATTCCTAAATCAAGAGAGAAAATAATTGCATGATCTCACAAAGACTTCAAGTTTAATTTTCCATAACTAATTAACTCATGGAGATTAATTAATTAATATTTTAAACTGCTGGTAAGACCAAATTCGTTTTTACTTCCTATAGTTAGATCAGGGACTGCTAAAAATAGGAAGGGACCCATAAATTCTATTTTTAGAAGTTTCTATTTTTAGCAGTTTCGCTTCTCACCCAAGGTGGCCAAAATGCTCATTGGCCAAACTGCTATTTTTTAGAAGTGCTATTTTTAGCAGTTCTATTTTTAGCACTTCCTAAATTTAGCATTTCTTGTTGCACACTTTTCAACATGTTATAGCTATCTTCCCAGACTTTCTTTGAGTTTTATGTGTTGATTTGACTCGCGAATAAACTGCTCTGAGCATTTGTTGTCTGAATTTTTCTTTCAGCATCTTAAACATAGTGGGGGACCCTTGACTTCTCAAGTTTTATCAATTGTTTTTCTTTGGTACCAGGTGACTGCTCAAAGGCTTCTTCTCGGTGGTCGTCTTATGGGAAGTGCCGGTGCATTGATACATGCCTAGTACTTGGAGCTTCTTCTGATGCAACATATTATTCTTCATATTCATCCTCACGCTTAGCCTGCTTGCTAGCCATGAATGGATTAGACAACTATGTAACCGGGGCGCTCATTCCTTGGTTCCATCCTGGGCAAGTCCCCTCTGAATTTCGTTCGCTATGGAACTTGCAGTAATGATTTTTCACGATCTAATCCAAGATGAGCACAAGGTTAGAGCTCTGTGCAGATTTGGTAGGGTGGCTACTGCTGCTGCCTGAAATCATGTTTTTCTTTTGCGCAAACCTGGGAGGCCTACTGCTCACAATTGTCTCGCTCGTCTGTTGCTTGAGTTCAGAAACTTTGGTTGTCAAGGACTTGACAAGATGAGTAAGGCTCTCAATTTCACTTGCTTCATTTTCCTTTGCCTTACTCATAGTGGCCTGAGACCTCTTGCCCATGTCTTTGGAGTCCTTAGCTGATTCATCATTAACAATGACTCCAATAGCGCACATGTATTTCTCCACAACAATTTCCTCTTGGAAATTTTCCAATAGTGTTGGTCTCACAGCTCGCTTGACGAACTGCACAATATTAGTCAGCAGTATAGACATGTAGTTGGGTTTGACAATCTATGCATAATTAGAGATGAAATTTCTAAGGAAGTTCATATTCCCTACGAAGGACTGCATAGATTTCTTGTTCACGAGGTAAGGTATATGCCTGATGGGCCAAACTATGTCCAGATATACCTTGATCTCACTCTTGGCAATGATGTGCCCAAGGAGGTTACCCTCAGACACTGCGAAGACACTTTTCTTGGGATTCAAGGATATCCCATACTTCAGATATCACTCAAATATTTTCTTTAGATGGCGTAGGTGGCCTGACTGCTGTCTAGATAAGACTGTCATGTCGTCGATGTATACCATTACTCTCTGTCCGATGAGGCCACAAAAAGTGATGTCCATTGCGTGGTGAAATGTAGTGCCTGCATTTACCAACTCAAATGAAATTCTACGGTAAGCGAAGATAACCCACTTGGTACATAATATTGTCTTAAGTCTGTCAGGCTCTTCTACCAGAACCTGGTTATATCCTTAGAAACCATCAAGCAAAGAAACATCTCTACTCCAGATACTGTTTGTAGTATATGCTCCATAGACGACACCGGGTAGTTATCCTTGTTCGAGGCACGGTTAAGATTTCAGAAATCAACGCACAGGCGGATCTCCCCAGACTTATTTCTAACTGGGACTAGATTTGAAACCCACATGGAATGACAAACCTTGTAGATGGTCCAAGCATCCAACAACTTAGTCAATTCTTTCTATATGAGGGGCTCAAGTTATGGATGCACGTTCCATAGCTTCTGCTGAAAAGGATTTTCCCCTTTCTTGATTGGAATGATGTGTTGGATTATTCATGTGTCATATGTTTTCAAGTCGTCGTGCATCCATGCGAACACATCACGGTACTGTCTGAACAGGCGGACAAAAGCTCAGTAATGATTTTTCGTGATCTAATCCAAGATGAGCACAAGGTTAGAGCTCTGTACAGATTTTGCTGGGTGGCTAGTGCTATTGCCTGAATTCATGTTTTTCTTATACACGAACCTGGGAGGCCTACTACTCACAGTTGTCTCGCTCGTCTGTTGTTTGAGTTCGGAAACTTTGGTTGTCAAGGACTTCACAAGATGAGTAAGGCTCTCAATTTCACTTGCTTCATTTTCCTTTGCCTTACTCACAGTGGTCTAAGACCTCTTGCCCGTGTCTTTGGAGTCCTTAGCTGATTCGTCATTAACAATGAATCCAATAGCGTGCATGTATTTATCCACAACAATTTCCTCTTGGAAATTTTCCAATAGTGTTGATCTCGCAACTCGCTTGACGAACTGCAAATTATTAGTCAGCAATATAGACATGTAGTAGTCAATAGTGATGGAGTCATGAGGTTTGGTGTCTGCTGCGAACTTGTTTAAGATGTGGTTAAACCTTTGGTTGAAATCTTTAACTTTTTCCTTCTGTTCCATCTTGAGACTACCCAACTCCTTTAGCAACATGTCGAGGTTTTGCCTTCAACAAACTTCTCAAGGAAAATTGTCTTGAACACTTCCTAGTTCTGAATGGAGTTCATAGGAAGGCTATGGTACCATACAACTTCTGTGGCATCCAATATACATGGAAACAGTCTACATGCAATGTCATCATAACATACCTTGAGTGTCTTTAGATGTAGGTAGAACGTGTCTAAGTGATCTTCTGCCTTCATTGTCTTATTATGGCCATACTTTATTAACAACTTCTTTACGTGTCTTGGCATCTTATGCAAGACACCAGGGAGTGCCAATGGGCCCCGGGTCATCCGTTTTAGATTTTTCTTTGCCATGTTGTCATCTTCTTCTTCCTCCTCCCCTTCTTCGGAATCTGATGGTTCTTCCTACGAATCTATTGGTTTGTCTTCGCTTCGACCTCCTCCGCTGCCTTCCTGTCCACCTCCTACATCGAAACTTGAGCCCAAGAGTAAGAGGTTGCCTTTTTCTTTTTTTTCGAAAGATTGGAGGTTCCTCTTCTTTTTCCATAGCTTATGCCCTCTCTTCAAGAGTGGCGAAGATTGATTCTTCCACAGATAAGACTACCACTCTTGTGGGAGTAGTCTTTTTCTTCCTCTGCGAATATGGAAGAGAGTACACTATTGGAATCAGTCAAACAACTTTAGCTAATTAACTGGTGATGGGATGAACAATGTGGATATGCTGATAAGAAATTTCCCGTTCGGTTCTGGGAGGAGAGAAATGACCAACTTTAGATTTGCGCGTAGGGGAGAGGGAGTGTGTGTTACTACCTTGCCTAGATGATGGATGAGTGGGGTTGGTAGGACATTCAACCATAAACTGCTGGAGGCCCTCCTTGTAGCGCCAAAAATGTTGACAGTGCTGGACCCGCCAACATTCAGGGGATCTCCCCTGTATGAAGTCCCAACTAGAGTTCATACCGTTTGGTGTAGGAGTCCCATCCGGTAGGATGGCCTGGTTGCCATTATCTTAGAGATTTTCCTTAGCACTTTTTGTTCAACACATGAGAGTGTTATGCTTGTATCTTCAAAAAGAGAGGTGAGTGTGCTTGGTGAGTGCGTAATGTAACTTGTGTTCTGGTTCTCTTACTGTAAAGGGAGAGAGTAAAGTGAGCCTCTAGATGAGAGTTAATAGTACCACCCAAGGAGAGACACACATGAACCAGAAAGGGTTTGTCCAACATCCAATGGAGTAGTCCACAGTGGATGCAGCAATCGTTAAAACCAAAGTGAAAAAGAAAACACGTACACCATACAACAGAGTAGTACAGATGGAGATGACGATTGTTATAACCAGTAAACAAGAATGGTCTGTCTAATTTCCTGTGGAATAGTCCACAAGGATGAGACAACAATGATAAACAATACAACACATCTTCAACAATGTAAGTACTAAAACAACTGAAGTAGTTCAACTATCTTAGTACAGGTTAAGCAAACATGCATTACAAATGTTTAAAGAGTAGTCTTACAAACATCTATAAAACATGCGTGAAAACGTGCTATCCTTAACAGGCTTCTGAATTAAGAAAAATTTCCAAGACACATCTATACACCATACATCACTAGTCCCTGTAGTGGGACATTGGAGCCACTCCTCACTCCTCAAAGAACACACTACAAAATCTCAAGGCTATGTGGGAGGAGCCAAGGTGAAAAGTCCTTTCTCATACAATGGGAGGGGTATATATAGCCAAGGGTGATGCTTTACCCTTGTGACTCTTGGACTACACTCATGACCGTTCAACTTCCCATGACCCTTCAACTTCTTGTGTGCGTCCATTGGACTTTCATTTTACATTATGTTTAGTTACAACGGATATGGCCCATAGTGGTGATGTGACCAAGACAACTCTTGACATAACTCGACATGACACTGCAGACATGTATTGGATGATTATGGTGTCCATGTCAAGCTGCTGCGCTGCTCAGTGATGGATGTACCATTGCTGTACTTTGTCTTCTCCTCTGCATGAATTAGTGCTGCGGGGTCTTCGACGGTCTTGGTCTTGCATGATGGCTCAATGCATGTGTTCATTTCGCTTGTTGCTTGATATGTTTGGTACATCCATCTAGCTGCAAGAAAGTATTCTAGCATGTTCGTTCCTTATTCATTCCATTCGTCGTCTCACCATGATCTAGTAGTGTACCTGTTCCTGCAAGTCACTCGTGACAAGATGACATCAAATCCAAAGCCTCCCAGTCTAGCATGATACATTGTTCTCATGTTCCAGGCCCGAGACAGATGAAAGACTGAGAAGAGGGCCCAACAACTGCACAATTCATAGTTCCAGGTGACAGGAAGGGAGGAAAAGTCACTGAGGCAGTGTAGAGCGCAACTTAGGCTGGGATGAGGAACTCTGGGAGCACAACCTTCACTGTAGGGAAAAACTGCACAGTGACCATTGGGAGGCAGGATTGCATAGTGAAGGACACCTATGGAAACTGCAAGGTGGGATCCTGGGGGCACTTCTTCGCATTTCTTGGAGGGAAGACAAGATAGGGCTGCAAGGGACCTGCTAGGCAGTTATGCACAATTTATGAGAGAAGTGTAGGACAAGCAACAAAGGGCCAGCTGGGCATGTCTGCGTAGTTTTGGAGAGCTGTGAAGACCCAGGTCCTGGTGAATTGTAGGGTTCCGACATACAAGAAGGAGTCTTGATGATTGTGCTGTAGAAATGCGCACATCAGTTTGGACATGGAGGCAATTTTCTGCACAGTTCTGGGAGGCAGACAAACTACTCACCTCCGAGATTTATGCAATGAAACCGACCCAGAGGAAAACCTCAAGCACTAAGCAGTTTCGGGCAAGAGAGAAGTGTCACTAAGGGTTGAAACTGCACAATGCAGCTCAGTCGGGGTCCGGTGGAAGAGGTTTATCTGGTCAGACATATTTTCTAGAAAATGGCTAAGTGTAGGAAGCAAGTGAACTTTTGCGGTCTTGACATTGAGATCACACACTTAACATACTTTGACAACATGACGACACTAACCACCAGAACAACATAAAAAAGCATGACCCTCTGTGGGACCATCTACTGGTGAAAACAATAAGTGTGACACTTGGGGTAGACCTTAAGACAACTGATGACACTTGCATGACAATGCTTTCATCTTTGTGTGTGAGTACGAAAAATGTTCTCATAGAGAAGACAACCCAAACACACAAAGATAAACCTTCAAAATCACCACAACAAGATCGCAATCATGACAAAGCAATCAATATGCCAAAAGATGACCGCTATTCAAATAAGAAAAATGATGAAAAGAATTCACAAGAGCTCATGGGGTGAACTCGAGTGTTTCCAACCATCAAAGGAAAAACCAAGGAGGGCTCTGAAATTTGGTTGCAAGCCAAACTTTTGGAGGGTGTTGCAGCCGTTAAAACACTTGGCGACACACTAGTTGAATACTAGTTTCTCTATTTTGGTTCATTTTTAGCGCACGACCTTGGCCTTTCAGGGAGTATTGATTCGTTGTGCAGACCACTTCGGCTTCCCCACTTTCCCCAAGGATAGACATGGTTCACCTTGTACCAAATCAGTTGAACACAATACAAGATTCAACTGGATCACAATGTTTCAAATCAGGAAGTATAATTTGGCTCGCGAGGTTAATATTTTTAGAGTATAGCTTTTCATATCTGGTGTTTCTCCGCTGCCAGCAGGCTTGGACAATTGCCCGGGGGAGTCACACAGGAACACAAACATTGCTCCACTGCTAGTGAGCCTGGACAGTACCCTGGTGGAGTTGCTTGCTTCACCTATCTGCGCAGGAAGCCTTTCTCTTCTTTCACCTTTGTTATGTTTGAAAGAGGACTGTGCATAGACACTTATTTATTTTGGGAGAGGAAGATGGATCCCAAATTATTAAAAGCAGAAGAGGTTGTTCCTTCAGAGAAGCATGTAAATACCTCTGATTCAGGTTTTCTCATTTAGATTTTCCCCTTCTCCATTTCTACTAGTTGGATAAGCTTGAACACATTAGAACAAAAAATTGAGTATAGGCACGAGGTTTCCTAGATTGGACACAGGTTCATGGTTCGACCAAAACTTTCCTTACAAACGGATTGTATTTTCCATCAAGACTTCATCGGCCAAAAGTTGCAACCAAGCATAAAGAAGATGGACACATGAATAACCAAGCGTTGCAGTGTCACAAGACTCTTTGAAATTCAACCACATACCCATTTAGAAGCTAGAACACAATGCATGACAACAATTATTTACAAAAAAAAGCAACATAGCAACAAAGCAAAACAAAACAAAAAGGAAATTTAGAACAAAACAATAAACTAAAGCAAATAACATAACAAGTAATGAAAGGACTATGTACAGAGTGCGGGGCATGACCCAAGTTCATTGAAAATAAGATTTTAAATCTTTGCCATTGACAGGGAGAGTGTCAATATTCTCGTCAAGTGATTGTATACGATACGTGTGTTGGCCAAGCTTCTCATGAGTAGTGAATGGGCCAATTCACAAGGACTAAAGCTTCATGTGTTTGCCTTTTTCTTCGTGGGATTTATCCCACTTCAAGACTAAGTCACCCACACGGAAGCTGGTACTCCTTGTAGACTTTCTGTTGAACCATCTCTTGATACAGTTCTGGTGAAGTGTAAACTTTTCTTTTGCTTTCATCCTTTCTTCCTGTAACTTGTACAATGTGTCCATCCTATGCTGAACTAATAGACACGACTTGCCTTGGGATTCTTGGGACAATTGGAGAGCATACAAGTAGATGTTCGACGGGAGGATGGATTCTTTTCTGTATACCAGGAAGTAGTGGGAGGTATTGAGAGAGGGTTTAGGTGTGACTCGGTCAACCCATAGAGCATTCATTAGAGCGTATTTATAGCTTCACTGTTTAGAGTAAATGGTCTTTTTTATGATGCGGATGAGGTTCTTGTTTGTGGACTCAATAAGATCATTTCCCTCTGGGTATTAGTTAGCAGAATTCTTTAACACAATACCATTTTGCAATGAAAAGTCATAAAGATTTAACGAAGAAAAGTACGTTTCATTGTAAACAACAAGTGATACAGGAATTCCAGACCTGGAGATGATGTTCTATTGTAGGAAGTTGATGACCACTTGGTCATTCACTTATTTCAACACAACTGATTCTGTCCACTGCATAAAGTAATATGTAGTAGTTAAGATATAGCGGTTCTGCTTTGACGAATGTGGAAAAATCTCCCTAATGATGTCCAAGCCCCACTATTGGAATGGTTCGTCCACTGCAATAGGTTGCAATGGGGCAGCAGAGCTTCGGTTTCAGCCGACACATCTCTAACAGACTTGACACTTGCGGGCATAGGCATGTGCATATTTGCATAATGTAGGCTAGTATAAACTAGCCTGCATGACCTTGTGCATTGTTGTGTTACTCACAAAGTGACCCCCGGCTGGTCCATCATGGAGGTCATGTAACACCCTTTTTGAATCCTCTGCCTCAAGGCACCTGAGTAAAACACTGTTGTGGTGCTTTCTGTAAAGCAATCCATGCACCAATAGGTAAGATAGATCTTTGAGTCAGAGTGCCTTTTTCTTCCTCATAGAGAAGTGAGAGGGCATCATTCCATGATTAAGGTACTGGCAGATGTTTGTGTACCAAGATTTTTCATGCGAAGTGGGGGGGATCTCGATCAACATTATACATTTAAATTTATTACTCCCAACAAACAAGGCCTTCATATTCCTCTTGGGAATGTACTGCTTCCGCTGCTAGTCTGCAAAGACCATGACCCTTGATGGTGTGAATTGGCTTTATTTCAAGATCCTATTCTTGCAGTCCTATCATCTAGTTCACCCTTCTTTCACCCAGCTCTTATTGAATAAGTAGTGATCTGACTGTTGGTTGTGATAAAAAGAAAATGCAATGTTTTTTCAAGAGGTAGGGTCTGAAGTGTTTTGGGATAGTTTAGTTCAGGTCCTTGCAATCTCGCACTCATGAAAGAGATACGTCGTTCATTATTCAACTCTTCCTTCTAAGTGAGCACAACATCGAGTGAAATATCAGAAGCAAAAGTGTAGAGAAAGAAATCCTTGTTGAGTTTGGGCTTTACAGTGAAGGTGCCTCTACTATAGCTTGCTTAATTCAGGTGAATGATTCCTTTTCCTTTTTCCCCCAATTGTACACTCCTTCCTTCTTGATCATCTCTTGGATGGGTTTGACAATCTGCACATAAACAGAGATGAAATTTCTGAGGAAGTTCATCTTCCCCAAGAAGGACTGCATAGCTTTCTTGTTCATGGGGTAAGGAATCTGCATGATGGTCCAAACTATGTCCAGATATACCTTGATCCCAACTTGGAAATGATGTTCCCAAGGAGGTTACCATCAGACACTGTGAAGACACTCTTCTTGGGATTCAAGGATATCTCATACTTCAGACATCACTCAAATATTTTCTTCATATGGCGCAGGTGGTTTGACCGCTGTCTAGAGAAGACTGTTATGTCATCGAGGTATACCACTACTCTCTGTCCAATGAGCCCACACAAAGTGATGTCCATTGCGTGTTGAAATGTAGTGCCTGCATTTACCAACCCAAAAGAAATTCTACGGTAAGGGAACGTACCCCACTTGGTACAAAATGTTGTCTTAAGTATGTCAGGGTCTGCTACTAGAACCTGGTTATATCCTTAGAAACCATCAAGCAAAGAAAACATCTCTTATCCAAACAATGTAAACTTTGAAACGGGAACTGATACTGTTACCCGTTTCGTAGAGATAGCAAAAAAGTGACCTGATTTTGAAAAGGGGTGATGCAGAACGAACATGTTTTTTTTAGAGCATAATTTTTGGCACTTTAATTTTTTTATGTACATTACGTTTTAGAATCGTTTTAGAATGGTAGTGATTTTCATGCTGATTTAAAAAAGTGAGTATTCTGCATCACCACCTTTTTTTAAAAGACCTGTGTTTTGGCTTTAAATTTTCTAATGTATAAAATGTAAATAATTATTTTGTAAATTTGATCATTTTTGAAGTGGTCGTTTTCTTCACATTTTCTTGTTTTTATTTTAATTTTAACTTTTTTTTTAGTGAGGTTTTTATTGTTTTGCATTTTTAAATTAGGAGGTCGATATTTAGAATTTTCGATATTCTACATATTTATACATCCTTAATTAATTTTTGAATCCACATGAAATAATTGTTTCTAAAAAACAATATTTTTTAACAATGGACATAGAAATAACCATTTTTAACATAAATATAACTAAAAAATTACATGTTTTGATAATCTATTGCTAGAATTGACATGTCAAAATCACAATTTTTATACGATAATTTTAACCAAAAACAGTGTAATAATAGCTTTTTTTTTTATGAATTTCATGTCAAAAACATAATAATAATCACTTTTTTTTCAAAAAATAATGATTAACTTAAAAATCAATGCGAAAGTCACATATTACAAATATTGAACGTATAACAACCCTAATTGAGTGTTTATTATTCTCATAAAATGTCAAAGTCAAAACATTGGAAAGCTTGATTTACAAGCATAACTTAAATTTAATCAACAATGTCACGTAATCCAAACTCTTCGTCCTCTAGAGTTTCATTATTGTCTTCTTCCACAATATTTTCTGTTTCCTTTTGCTCACTTTCCTCTTCTAATGGGTCTTTGATGTCTGCGAATCTCTCAATGTATGTCTTTCCAAACATTCCATGTAATGGTGGTTGGGGTTCCTTTGCCTTTTTTGCCACACGTGATTCACTAAAGTCCCATTTATTCAACCCAATTTCTTGCATTGCATCTGGAAGAAATTGAAGAACATTAATTCTTTGGTGAATGAAATTGCACTGTACTGGATCTTTTTCAATTGCAATGCAATTTCTTCCTTTTTGAAGGCAACATGCTAGCGTTGTACCTAATTATCAAGCACAAAAGAAATAATGAACTAAATTAGTACAATGACATATTAATTAAAAAATAACATATTGAAATTCAATTCCATATAATAAAACTTACCTGAGCCAGAAAATAAATCCAGAACCCAATCTCCTTCATCTGACAAATGTCTATAAGATAGTTAATCAATAATTGTGGTTTTTGATAAATGTTAACTATCTCTTCTTTTGCTTTTGATTCCGGGAATCAACCAGCCACCAGCCGGGCGGGCGGCTGGTGGCTGGGTGATTCCCACCAGCCGAGCGAGCGGCTGGTTCATTCCCAAAATCACCCAGCCACCAGCAGGGCGGGCGGCTGGTGGTTGGGTGATTCCGGGAATCAACTAGCCACCAGCCGGCCACTGGTTGATTCCGAGAATCAACCAGCCACCAGCCAGTCGGGAATCAACCACCCACCAGCCGCCCGCCCCGCTGGTGGCCGGTTGATTCCTGGAATCACCCAGCCACCAGCCAGGCGAGCAGCTGGTGGCCAGCTGGTCGTTGGTTGATTCCCAGAATCAACTAGCCACCAGCCGCCTAGTTGGTGGCTGGGTCATTCCGGGAATCAACCAGCCACCAGCCCAGCGGAAGGCTAGTGGCTGGTTGATTCTGGAAATCAACTAGCGACCAGCCGCCAGCCCGGCTGGTAGCTGGGGGATTCCGGGAATCAACCAGCCACCAGCCGGGCGGCTAGCTGGTGGTTGGTTTATTCGGGAATCAACCAGCCACCACCACCAGCTGGCCACTCAACTGCTGGCTGGTTGAATCTCGGAATCAACCAGCCACCAGCGGGTCGCCCGGCTGGTGGCGAGGTGATTCCAAGAATCAACCAGCCACCAACCGGCCGCACCAGCCACCACTCGCCCGCCTGGCTGGTGGCTGGGTGATTCTGAGAATCAACCAGCCACCAGTCGGGCGGCCGGCTAGTGGTTAGTTGATTCCGGGAATCACCCAGCCACGAGCCAGACGACCAACTGGTGGATGGTTGATTCTAGTTGATTCCGGGAATCACCCAGCCACCAGCCAGACGGCCAGCTGGTGGCTGGTTGATTCTGGGAATCAACCATCCACCAGTTGGGCGGCAGCTACCAGCTAGTCGCCCAACTGGTGGCTGGTTGATTCCGGGAATCAACCAGCCACCAGTTGGGCGACTAGCTGGTAGCTGCCGCCCAACTGGTGGATGGTTGATTCCCGGAATCAACCAGCCACCAGCTGGCCGTCTGGCTGGTGCCTGGGTGATTCTCGGAATCACCCAGCCACCAGCCGGGCGGGGGAATCACCCAGCCACCAACTAGCCGTCCGGCAGGTGCCTGGTTAATTCCGGGAATCAACCAGCCACCAGCCGGGCGGAGGCCCCAACCGGGCGGGCCGCTGGTGGATGGTTGATTCCGGGAATCAACCAGCCACCAGCTAGCCGCCCCGCTGGTGGTTGATTGATTCCGGGAATCAACCAGCCACCAGACGCCCGCCCAGCCGGTGGCTGGTTGATTCTGGGATTCACCCAGCCACCAGCCGGGCGGGCGGCTGATGGCCGGAATCAACCAGCCACCAGCCGGGCAGCCAGCTGGTGGCTGGTTGATTCCTGGAATCAACTAGCCACCAACCGCCCACCCGGCTAGTGGCTCCGCCCAGCTGGTGGCTGGTTGATTCCCGGAATCAACCAGCCACCAACTGGGTGGTCAGCTGGTGGCTGGTTGATTCCGGAAATCAACTAGCCACTAGCTGGCTGCACTGCTGGTGCAGGTTGATTTCGGGAATCAATCAGCCACCAGCTGGGCGGGCGGCTGGTTGATTCCGAGAATCAACCAGCAACCAACTAGCTGCCCGGCTGGTGGCTGGTTGACTCCCGGAATCACTGCCCGACTGGTGGTTGGTTGATTATGGGAATCAACCAGCCACCAACTGGCCGCCCGGCTGGTGGCTGGTTGATTCTGTGAATCAACCAGCCACCAACCGGCAGTGATTTCGGGAGTCAACCAGCTACCAGCTGGGTGGGCGGCTGGTGGCTGGTTGATTCCCGGAATCACCCAGCCACCAGCTGGCCGGGCGGCTGGTGGCTGGTTGACTCCCGTAATCAACCAGCCACCAATCGGGCAACCAGCTAGTGGCTGGTTGATTCCTGGAATCAACCAGCCAACAGCCGCCCACCCAGCTGGTGGCTCCGCCCGGCTCGTGGCTGGTTGATTCTTGGAATCAACCTGCCACTAGCCGGGTGGCCAGCTGGTGGCTGGTTGAATCCCAGAATCAACCAGCCACCAACCGAATGACTGGTTGGTGGATTGTTGGATCCCAGAATCAACCAGCCACCAACCGGCCGGTTGGTGGCTGGTTGATTCCGGGAATCAACCAGCCACCAACTGGCCGCCCGGCTAGTGGTTGGTAGATTCCGGGAATCAATGAGCCACCAGCCGCCCGCCCGACCGATGGCTGGTTGATTCCGGGAATCACCCAGCCACTAGCCGGCCGGGTGGGTGGCTGGTTGATTCCGGGAATCAAGCAGCCCCAAGTTGGCCGCCCGGCTGGTGGTTGGTTGATTCCGAGAATAAACGAGCCACCAGCCGCCCGCCCAGCCAGTGGCTGGTTGATTCTGGGAATCACCCAGCCATCAGTCGGGCGGGCTGCTGGTGGCTGGTTGAATCCGGGAATCAACCAGCCACCCTCCCGGCTGGTGGCTCCACCCGGCTGGTGGCTGGTTGATTCCCGGAATCAACAAGGCACCAGCCGGGCGGCGAGCTGGTGGCTGGTTGAATCCCAAATTCAACCAGGCACCAACCGGGCGGCTGATTGATTCCCCCGCCCGGCTGGTGGCTGGATGATTCCGGGAATCAACTAGCGACCGGCCGGACGGGCGGCTGGTGGCTGGTTGATTCTGGGAATCAATCAGCGACGGGCCGGGTGGGCGGCTAGTGGCTCGATGATTCCGGGAATCAAACAGCCACTAGCCGGGCAGCCATCTGGTGGCTGGTTGATTCCCGAAATCAACCAGCCACCAGCTGTCCGCTCGGCTGGTGGCTCTGCCCGGCAGGTGGCTGGTTGATTCCCGGAATCAACCAGCCACCAACCGGCCACCCGGTTGATGGCTGGTTGATTCCCGGAATCAACCAGCCACCAACCGGTCGTCCGGTTGGTGGCTGGTTGATTCTGGGAATCAACCAACCACTAGTTGGTCGCCCGGCTAGCGGCAGATTGATTCTGGGAATCAACTAGCCACCAGCCGGGTAGGCGAATGTTGGCTGGTTGATTCCCGGAATCAACGTGCCACCAGCGGAGTGGCCAGCTGGTGGTTGGTTGATTCCCGGAATCAACCTTCCACTAGCCGGACGGCCAGCTGGTGGCTGGTTGAATCTCAGAATCAACCAACCACCAACCGAGCGATCGGTTGGTGGCTGGTGGATACCGGGAATCAACTAGCGATCAACCGGGTGGCCGGTTGATTTAGGGAATCAACCAGCCACCAGCCGCTCGCCCAGCCGGTGGCTGGTTGATTCCGGGAATCACCCAGCCACCAGCTGGCTGCCTGGCTTGTGGCTAGTTGATTCCAGGAATCAACGAGCCACCAGCCGCCCGCCCCGGCCGGTGGCTCGTTGATTCCCGGAATCAACCAGCCACCAGCCGGGCGACCAATTGGTGGCTCGTTGATTCCCGGAATCAACAAGCCACCAGCCACCAACCTCCCGCCCAACTGGTGGCTGGGTGATTCCCGGAATCAACCAGCCATTGGCTGGGCGTGCGGCTGGTGTCTCGTTGATTCCCGGAATCAACCAGCCACCAGCCGGGCGGCCAGCTGGTGGCTCGTTAGTGGCTGGTTGATTCCGGGAATCAACCAACCACTAACGAGCCACCAGCTGGCCGCCCGGATGGTGGCTGGTTGATTCCGGGAATCAACGAGCCACCAACCACCGGCCGGTCGGGCGGCTGGTGGCTGGTTGATTCCCGGAATCAACCAACCACCTGTCGCCCGACCGGCCGGTGGTTGGTGGCTCGTTGATTCCCAGAATCAACAAGCCACCAGCCACCAGCCGATCGCCCGGATGGTGCCTGGGTGATTACCGGAATCAACCAGCCACCGGCTAGCGGGTGGCTGGTGGACCAGACGGCCGGCCAGCTCGTGGCTGGTGGACCAGACGGCCGGCCAGCTCGTGGCTGGTTAATTCCTAGAATCAACCAGCCATCGGCTAGCGGGCGGTTGGTGGACCAGCCGTCCGACCAGCTGGTGGCTGGTTGATTCCCGGAATCAACCAGCCACCAACCGGGCGGCTAATTGATTCCCCTGCCCGGATGGTGGCTGGATGATTCCCAGAATCATCCAGCCACGGGCCGGGCGGGCGGCAGGTGGCTGATTGATTCCGGGAATCAACCACCGGTGGCTAGTTGATTCGCAGAATCATCCAGCCACCGGCTGGGCAGCCATCTGGTGGCTGGTTGATTCCCGGAATCAACCAGCCACCAGCCGCAGCCGCTCGCCCGGCTGGTGGCCAGCCGGCCACCCGGTTGATAGCTGGTTGATTCCGGGAATCAACGAGCCACCAGCTGTCCGCCCGGCTGGTGGTTGGTTGATTCCGAGAATCAACGAGCCACCAGCCGCCCGCTCGGCCGGTGGCTGGTTGATTCCAGGAATCACCCAACCATCAGCCAGGTGGGCGACTGGTGGCTGGTTGATTTTGGGAATCAACCAGCCACCAGCTAGCCGCCCGACCAGTGGCTGGTTGATTCCCGGAATCAACCAGCCACCAGCCGGGCAGGCGGTTGTTGGCTGGTTGATTCCCGGAATGAACCAGCCACCAGCCACCCTCCTGGTTGGTGGCTCCGCCGGGCTGGTGTCTCTGCCCAGCTGGTGGCTGGTTGATTCTCGGAATCAACTAGGCGCCAGCCGGGCGGCCAGTTGGTGGCTGGTTGATTCCCAAAATCAACCAGGCACCAACCATGGGGCTGATTAATTTCCCTGCCCGGCTGGTGGCTGGATGATTCCGGGAATCAATGAGCCACCGGCCGGGCGGGCGGCTGGTGGCTGGTTGATTGCGGGAATCAACTAGCGACCGGCCAGGCGGGCGGCTGGTGGCTCGATGATTCCGGGAATCAACTAGCCACCAGTTGGTCATCTGGTTGGTGGCTGGTTCATTCTGGGAATCAACCAACCACCAGTTTGTTGCCCAGCTAGTGGCATGTTGATTCCGGGAATCAACCAGACATTAGCCGGGCGGAGCCTCCAGCGGGGCAGGCGGCAGTTGGCTGGTTGATTCCCGGAATCAACCTGCCACTAGCGGGGCGGCCAGCTGGTGGCTGGTTGATTCCCGGAATCAACCTGCCACTAGCCGGACGGCCAGCTGGTGGCTGGTTGAATCTTGGAATCAACCAACCACAACCTGGGTGATCGGTTGGTGGCTAGTGGATTCTTGGAATCAGCTAGCCATCAACTGGGTGGCCGGTTGGTGGCTGGTGGCTCGTTGATTCCGAGAATCAACGAGCCACCAGCCGCTCGCCCAGCCGGTGACTGGTTGATTCCCGGACTTGCCCGGCTAGGGCGGCTGGTGGCTGGTTGATTCCGGGAATCAGCGAGCCACCAGCTGGTCGCCCGACTGGTGGCTAGTTGATTCCGAGAATCAACGAGCCACCAGCCGCTCGCCCCAACGAGCCACCAGCCACCGGCCGGGCGGGCGGCTAGTGGATCGTTGATTCCCGGAATCAACCAGCCACTAGCTGGGCGGCGAGATGGTGGCTCGTTGATTCCCGGAATCAACAAGCCACCAGCCACTAGCCGCCCGCCCGGCTGGTGGCTGGGTGATTCCCGGAATCAACCAGCCACCGGCTAGGCGAGCGGCTGGTGGCTCGTTGATTCCCGGAATCAACGAGCCACCATCCGGGCGGCCAGCTGGTGGCTTGTTGATTCCCGGAATCAACCAGCCACCAACGAGCCACCAGTTGGCCGCCCAGCTGGTGGCTGGTTGATTCCAGGAATCAACGAGCCACCAGCCACCGGCCGGGCGGGCGGCTGGTGGCTCATTGATTCCCGAAATCAACCAGCCACTAGTCGGGCGGCCAGTTGGTGGCTCGTTGATTCCCAGAATCAACAAGCCACCAGCCACCAACCGCCCACCCTTCTGGTGGCTGGGTGATTACCGGAATCAACCAGCCACCAGCCAGCGGGTGGCTGGTTGATTCCCAGAATCAACCAGCCACCGGCTAGCGGGCGGCTGGTGGACCAGCCGGCTGGCCAGCTGTTGGCTGGGTTATTCCCGGAATCAACCAGCCACCACCCACCCTCCCGGCTGGTGGCTCCGCCCGGCTGGTGGCTGGTTGATTCCTGGAATCAACCAGTCACCAACAGGGCGGCTAATTGATTCCCCTGCCCTGCTGGTGGCTGGATGATTCCGGGAATCAACCAGCCACGGGCCGGGCGGGCGACAGGTGTCTGGTTGATTACGGGAATCAACCACAGGTGGCTGGTTGATTCACAGAATCATCCAGCCACCGGCCGGGCGGCCATCTGGTGGCTGGTTGATTCCCGGAATCAACTAGCCACCAGTCGCTCGCCCGGCTGGTGGCTCTGCCTGGCTGGTGGCAAGCCGGCCACTCGGTTGATAGCTGGTTGATTCCGGGAATCACCTAGCCACCAGCCGGCCGGGCGGGTGGCTGGTTGATTCCAGGAATCAACGAGCCACCAGGTTTTCGCTCGACTGGTGGTTGGTTGATTCCGAGAATCAACGAGCCACCAGCCGCCCACCCAGCCGGTGGCTGGTTGATTCCGGGAATCACCCAGCCATCAACCGGGCGGGCGGCTGGTGGCTGGTTGATTTTGGGAATCAACCAGCCACCAGCTAGCTGCCTGGCCGTTGGCTGGTTGATTCCCGGAATGAATCAGCCACCAGCCACCCTCCCGGCTGGTGGCTCCGCCCAGCTGGTGTCTCCGCCCGGCTGGTGGCTGGTTGATTCTCGGAATCAACTAGGCACCAGCTGGGCGGCCAGTTGGTGGCTGGTTGATTCCCAAAATCAACCAGGCATCAACCGGGCGGCTGATTGATTCCCCCGCCCGGCTGGTGGCTGGATGATTCCGGGAATCAATGAGCCACGGGCCGGGCGGGCGGCTGGTTGATTCTAGGAATCAACCAGCGACCGGCCAGGCGGGCGAATGGTGGCTCGATGATTCCAGGAATCAACCAGCCACCAGCTGGGTGGCCATCTGGTGGCTGGTTGATTCTCGAAATCAACCAGCTGCCCCTAGCCGGACGGACAGCTGGTGGCTGGTTAAATCCGGGAATCAACGTACCATAACCCAGGCGATCGGTTGGTGGCTCGTGGATTCTGGGAATCAACTAGCCATCAACCGGGTGGTCGGTTGGCGGCTGGTGGCTGGTTGATTCCGGGAATCAACTAGCCACCAGCCGCTCGCCCAGCCGGTGGCTGGTTGATTCCGAGACTCACCCAGCCACCAGCCGGGCGGACGGCTGGTCGCTGGTTGATTCCGGGAA
Organism: Pinus tabuliformis; assembly: GCA_031772625.1. Lineage (NCBI taxonomy): Eukaryota > Viridiplantae > Streptophyta > Pinopsida > Pinales > Pinaceae > Pinus > Pinus tabuliformis. The sequence continues at coordinate 244,081,754 of CM062815.1, forward strand.
TCAACGAGCCACCAGCTGGCCGCCCGACTGGTGGCTAGTTGATTCTGGGAATAAACGAGCCACCAACCACTGGCTGGGCGGGCGGCTGGTGGCTGGTGATTCCCGGAATCACCAAGCCACCAGCCACAAGCCGCCCACCCTGCTGGTGGCTGGGTGATTCCCGGAATCAACCAGCCACTGGCTGGGCGAGCGGCTTGTGGCTCGTTGATTCCCAGAATCAACCAGCCACCAGCTGGGCAGCCAGCTAGTGGCTCGTTGATTCCCGGAATCAACCAGCCACCAGCCATCCGCCCGGCTGGTGGCTGGTTGATTCCGGGAATCAACGAGCCACCAGCCATCGGCCGGGCGGGCGGCTGGTGGCTCGTTGATTCCCGAAATCAACCAGCCACCAGCCGGGCGGCCAGTTGGTGGCTCGTTGATTCCCGGAATCAACAAGCCACCAGCCACCAGCCGCCCGCCCGGCTGGTGGCTGGGTGATTCCCGGAATCAACCAGCCACCGGCCAGCGGGCGGCTGGTGGACCAGCCGGCCGGCCAGCTGGTGGCTGGTTGATTCCCAGAATCAACCAGCCACCAGCCACCCTCCCGGCTGGTGGCTGGTTGATTCCCGGAATCAACCAGCCACCATTCCGGCATCCAGCTGGTGGCTGGTTGATTCCCGCAATCAACCAACCACCAACCAGGCGGCTGATTGATTCCCTCGCCCGGCTGGTGGCTGGTTGATTCCCGGAATCAACCAGCCATCGGCCGGGCGGGTGGCTGGTTGATTCCCGGAATCAACCAGCCATCGGCCGGGCGGGTGGCTGGTTGATTCCGGGAATCAACCACCGGTGGCTGGTTGATTCCCGGAATCATCCAGCCACCGGCCGGGCAGCCATCTGGTGGCTGGTTGATTCCCGGAATCAACCAGCCACCAGCCGCTCGCCCGACTGGTGGCTCTACCAGGCTGGTCGCTGGTTGATTCCCAGAATCAACCAGCCACCAACCAGCCACCCGGTTGATGGCTGGTTGATTCCCGAAATCAACCAACCACAAACCGGTCGCTCGGTTGGTGGCTTGTTAGACCGGTTGGTGGCTGGTTGATTACGGGAATCAACTAACCACCAGCTGGCCGCCCGGCTAGTGGCAGGTTGATTCTGGGAATCAACAAGGCACCAGCCGCCCGCCCGGCTGGTGGCGGTTGATTCCCGGAATCAACCTGCCACTAGTCGGGTGGCCAACTGGTGGCTGGTTGAATCCTGGAATCAACCAGCCACCAACTGGTCACCCGGTTGGTGGTTGGTTGATTCCGAGAATCAACTAGCCATCAACCGGGTGGCCGGTTGGTGGCTGGTTGATTCCGGGAATCAACCAGCCATCAACCGGGTGGCCGGTTGGTGGCTGGTTGATTCCGGGAATCAACCAGCCACCAGCCGGGCGGGTGGCTGGTGGCTGGTTGATTCCGGGAATCAACAAGCCACCTGCTGGCCACCCGGCTGGTGGCTGGTTGATTCCGGGAATCAACGAGCCACCAGCCACCCGCCCGGCCGGTGGCTGGTTGATTCCGGGAATCACCCAACCACCAGCCGCCCGCCCAACTGGTGGCTGGGTGATTCTCGGAATCAATCAGCCAGCTGGTGGTTGGTTGATTCACGGAATCGACCAGGCACCCTCCCCGTAAGGTCCTTGGGTACGGGCGCGTTCGGGCGCCGGGCGAAGTCACCGTGCACGGGCGGGCGCGGGCGCACGGGCGAGCTCGGGCGACCGGCGGGCGGGTCTGCACGACAGGCGGGCGAGGCTGCACGGCGGGTGGGCGAGGCTTCACGGCGGGCGGGTCTGCACGACGGGTGGGTGAGCGCACACGGGCGGGTGAGCGCACACAGGAATGCGAAAATTGGCTAAGTGTCATTCACACTTGAGCGTACATAATATGAGGACATATGAGATTTATATGCGTGGATAATAAAACAATAAAATATAATGGAGCCAACATGTAAAAGGAGCATGGAGCATACAACAAAAGATTATGGGGGGTGGTCGGCCATGGGTTAACACCCCATGTAATCATCACATGTATGCGTATATATACATGAGCATGAGAGCTCATTAAGGCATGGAATCTTCGCTCATATACTCTTGCATAAGGGAAGGATAAAAGGTGCATAGTTTTGGAAGGATATGCGCATATCTCATGCGCATAAGACTTAAGGACTTTGCAAGCTATCTTATGTGAAGGGGTGGCAAGTGTGCCATGATTTGAGGAGGTTCTAGTGTGCGGTTTTATGCAGGATTTGGTGGGAAGGTCGAGTGGCTCGGGTGAGCACTCCTTCTTATGTAAAGGTGCATAAAATGTTGTAAAAGGCTGTTCTATGCCTTGGTGGTAAAATTATTCTAAGTGTTGTCTTGGAGCTTGCCAAGCATCACTTGTATTGTAATATTAAAGAAGCTGTTATAATATATTGTTGGGCAGACTTTACTGGGAGTTGCCCCTCCCTTTATACTTGTGTATTGTTGATGTTCTCGGTTTATTGTTCATGGTTAATAATTGAGAATGGTCTTCTTTAAAGTATAAAGGATAACTCTTCACTTGGTTGCAAGAGAACATAAGTTAAAGTAAGTTTATGTTGGAGTAGGCGTAGTCCATAAACGTTAGTATTGTTAAAAAGAAAGCGTTCGGTGGTGCCGCACCTCGCTACAAGCGGTTGAAAGATCACCGCAGGTGTAGGGGCATGACAGTTGGTATCAGAGCTCGGTTGGAGCTGGTGAGCAAGGTTGCTCGTAACAGTGGACAATAAGACATGGCAAGTCTGGATGAACGTGAAAGGAGACTCTTTATTTTCTTGGGCAAGGCAAAGAAGCTAAGAGAAGAGAGACCCGAATCCATGAAGTGCTTGAAGCCTTGGAAGAAGGTGTTGAAAATGAGCTTCTTCAACCTGGTTGGACAATGGAGCAAAGTGGAGTTGCAGATTGTGCCATCAAGGAAGAGGAAGCCGTGATGATCAATGATGTTGAAGACATGACTACGATGAAGGATGAACTTGAGGCTGATCAAGTTGAACCAGGATCGTGCAGTTTGTCAGCATGGAGTGATGAGGACACTCACATGGAACTTCATGATGATGAAGACATGATGGAGGATGAACTTGAGGCTGATCAAGTTGAACCGGGATCGTGCAATCTGTCAACATGGTTGAATGAGGAGGAGCCTCATGATGATGAAGTAAGTGATGATACTTGTGTTTCATTTGGGCATTTGGGAGATAGACGATGTGCAGAAAAGGGCAAAGTCAGTTTGCCAAGACAAGGGGACATCTTACCATGGATGACTATGATGGAACCTTGTATGGAAGAGCAAGGATTGTCAGTTGTTGGAAAGCTTGTTGGGGTTGCTTGTGACCTTATGATGAAAGGTGCAAGGACCCGGGGCAAGGGTGGAACTTGATGATCGTTGTGGAAGAATGAGTCATGCTTTAGCCACTTTGGCTAAGTGCCCGGCATGACTCATGGACAGATTGAGGAGGGCACACACTTGTGATGTTTTGGGTGGACTTCTCATGGCCGAGACCAAGGGCAAGACTTGGTGGACACTTTGGTGGAGGAGCTATGGTGAAGGGACTCATGACATGATGATGAGATGGTTGGGTGACCGAGTTCACTAAACCGAAGATCGAAGACTTGGATGGAATGACCAGATGTTGTGATGTGTCTACTTGGTTGGACTACATGGGCATCTTAGTCATGGACATCAGGTTGGAGACTTGAAGACATAAAGCATGGCAGAGACCTATGCAAGGACATTGTGTGGAAGCACTTGTAGAGATGTCAAGGGACATCCTAACAAGGTGCTAGGGCAGGAATGTTATGTAGGAGGACTTGCTAGTGTGACATGGAGACTTGAGGATGGCACATTGCAGATGATGAAGAGGGCTTCATGGACTTGAATGGGGCACATCAAGAGTTGATCAGATTGGAGACTTGAGGATGGCACAATGCAGATGATGAAGAGGAATTCATAGACCTGAATGGGGCACATCAAGAGTTGATAAGATTGGAAACTTGAGGATGGCACATTGCAGATGATGAAGAGACTTCATGGACCTGAATGGGGCACATCAAGAGTTGAATGAAGACTTGAGGATGGCAAATTGCAGATGATGGAGAGAGCTTCATGGACCTGAATGGGGTACATCAAGAGTCGGTTTGATGCGATGGTCTCTTCACGTTGAGGAGGCACACATATGGATGATGATGCAGGGATGGCTTGGCATCAAGCATCATGACATGTTGCAGATGAGATGGATGGAGTTTCCATGGACCTGAGCATGGATTATGGAGATACATACTTTGGTATGGGGAGCTCGGTGGCAGTGGTCACTAGGTCGGGACATAGTGGAGAAAGAGTCTCTGCATATGTTGCAGGGATGTTTGCCTTGTGTGGAAAGGTCGACATCGTGGATGATGATGATCTTGGTGGATGGATACCGGGATGGTATGTTGTTGAGGATGACAACGATTTCAGGTGGAGGAGGATGTAAGGTCCTTGGGTACGAGCACGTTCGGGCGTCGGGCGAAGTCACTGTGCACGGGCGGGCGCGGGCGACCGGCGGGCGGGTCTGCACGACAGGCAGGCGAGGCTGCACGGCGGGCGGGCGAGGCTGCACGGCGGGCGGGCGAGGCTGCACGGCGGGCGGGTCTGCACGACGGGCGGGTGAGCGCACACGGAAATGCGAAAATTGGCTAAGTGTCATTCACACTTGAGCGTACATAATATGAGGACATATGAGATTTATATGCGTGGATAATAAAACAATAAAATATAATGGAGCCGACATGTAAAAGGAGCATGGAGCATATGACAAAAGATTATGGGGGGTGGTCGGCCATGGCTTAACACCCCATGTAATCATCACATGTATGCATATATATACATGAGCATGAGAGCTCATTAAGGCATGGAATCTTCGCTCATATACTCTCGCATAAGGGAAGGGTAAAAGGTGCATAGTTTTGGAAGGATATGCACATATCTCATGCGCATAAGACTTAAGGAATTTGCAAGCTATCTTATGTGAAGGGGTGGCAAGTGTGCCATGATTTGAGGAGGTTCTAGTGTGCGGTTTTATGCAGGATTTGGTGGGAAGGTCAAGTGGCTTGGGTGAGCACTCCTTCTTATGCAAAGGTGCATAAAATGTTGTAAAAGGCTGTTCTATGCCTTGGTGGTAAAATTATTCTAAGTGTTGGCTTGGAGCTTGCCAAGAATCACTTGTATTGTAATATTAAAGAAGCTGTTATAATATATTGTTGGGCCGAATTTACTGGGAGTTGCCCCTCCCTTTATACTTGTGTATTGTTGATGTTCTCGGTTTATTGTTCATGGTTAATAATTGAGAATGGTCTTCTTTAAAGTATAAAGGATAACCCTTTACTTGGTTGCAAGAGAACATAAGTTAAAGTAACTGTATGTTGGAGTAGGCATAGTCCATAAACGTTAGTATTGTTAAAAAGAAAGCGTTCGGTGGTGTCGCACCTCACTACAAGAGGTTGGAAGATCACCGCAGGTGTAGGGGCGTGACACTCCCGGTTGGTGGCTCTGCCCGGCTGGTGGCTGGTTGATTCCCGGAATCGACCAGGCACCACCCGGGCGGCCAGCTGGTGGCTGGATGATTCCTGGAATCAGCCAGCCACCAGCGGGGTGGCTGATTGATTCCCCCGCTCGGCTGGTGGCTGGATGATTCTGAAAATCAACCAGCCACTGGTCGGGCGGGCGGCTGGTGGCTGCCTGATTCCGGGAATCAACCAGCCATCGGCCGGGTGGGCGGCTGGTGGCTGGATGATTCTGGGAATCATCCAGCCACCAGCCGGGCGGCCATCTGGTGGCTGGTTGATTCCCGAAATCATCCAGCCACCAGCCACTCGCCCGACTGGTGGCTGGTTGATTTCCAAAATCAACCAGCCACCAACCGGCCACGCAGTTGATGGCTGGTTGATTCCCGGAATCAACCAGCCACCAACCGGTCGCGCCACCCGACTAGTGGCTGGGTGATTCCGGGAATCAACCAGCCACCGGTCGCCTGCCTGGCTGGTGGCTGGTTGATTTCCGGAATCAACCAGCCACCGACCGCCCGCCCGGCTGGTGGCTGGTTGATTTCCACTGGTGGCTGGGTTATTCTGGGAATCAACCAGCCACCAGCCAGGCGGCTGGCCGGTGGCTGGTTGATTCCGGGAATCAACCAGCCACTAGCTGGCCGCCTGGCTTGTGGCTGGTTGATTCCGAGAATCAACCAGCCACTAGCTGCCCGACTGGTGGCTCGTTGATTCTCGGAATCACCCAGCCACCAGCCGGGCGGAGCCACCAACCAGGCGAGCGGCTGGTCGCTGGTTGATTCCCGGAATCACCCAGCCACCAGCCGGCTGGTTGATTACAAGCGGGTGGTGGCTGGGTGATTCCGCGAATCAACCAGCCACCAGCCGCACAGCTGCCTGCCTAGCTGGTGGCTGTGTGACTCCCGGAATCAACCAGCCACCAATCACCCGCCTGGTTTGTGGCTGAATGATTCCGGGAATCAACCAACCACCAAGCGCCCGCCTAGCTGGTGGCTGGGTGATTCTTGGAATCACCCAGCCACCAGCCTGACGGGCTGCCGAGGTGGGGCGTCCCGGAATCTCCCAGCCACCAGCCAGGCGGGCGGGCGGGCCATCGGGGTGGTGCCACCCTAGGCTGCGCCACCCCCGCGGCCCACCCGCCCGCCTGGTTGGTGGCTGGGTGATTCCAGGAATCACCCAACCACTAGTCCCCTGCCTGGCTAGTGGCTGGGTGATTCTAGGAATCACCCAGGCACCAGCCGGGCAGAGGGAATCTCCCAGACACCAACCAGGCGGGCAGGCGGGCCGCCGAGGTGGCGCGGCCTGGGCTGGTGCCACCCCGGTGTCTCGCCCGCCCGGCTGGCTGGTGGCTGGGTGATTCCTGGAATCACCCAGCCACGAGTCAGGTGGGCGCGGGCAGCTGGTGCTTGGGCGATTCCTGAAATCACCCAACCACCAACCAGCCGGGCAGGCGGGGTGGCGCCAATCACCTAGCCACCAGCCGGGTGGGCGGGGGGGCCGCTGGGGTGGCCCGGCCTCTGCTAGCACTGCCCTGTTGGCCCGCCCGCTCGCTCGGCTAGTGGCTGGGCGATTCTGGGAATCACCCAACCACCAGCTGAGCGGGCGGGTAGGCCGTCGGGGTGGCACAACTTGGGCTGGCGCCACGCCGACGGCCCGCCTGCCCACCTGGCTGGTGGCTTGGCGATTTTGGGAATTGCCCGGCCACCAGCCGCTCGCTCGGCTGGTGGATGGGTGATTTCGAGAATCACCCAGCCACTGGGCGGGCAGTCCACCCGGGTGGCACGGCCTGGGCCGACGCCACACCGGTTGCCCGCCAGCCTGGCCGGCTGGTGGCTGGGGGATTTCGGGAATCACCAAGTCACAAGCCATGCCACCCCGGCGGCCTGCCCGCCCGCCCAGCTAGTGGTTGGTCGATTCCCGGAATTTCCCAGCCACCAACCGGGTGGGCAGGCTGGCCGCTGGGGTGGCGCGGCTGGGCTGGCGCCACCCCAGCGGCCCGCCCGTCCACCCGGCTGGTGGCTGGGCAATTCCTGGAATCATTTTTCTTTTGTATCTAGCATGTTATGGTTGAAAACATGTTGAATTTATACTTAGGAAAGAAAAATGATATCCTACCAAAAACATTAATGTGTTTTTTTCCTCATAAACAACTTTGTTTGGCACATAAAAATTTGGTTTTACTAGCATTTTTAAAATTTTTGATAATTGACCCTAAAAAGAAAGGTCATTGTTCCAGTATCATCACTTTCGTTTTTAAGCTATATTTTGCATGAAAATTTCGTAGTAAATTTCGTAGTCACTGCCATTTTTAAAACATGTTCAAAATTGACCCCTAAAAAATAAAATCATCGTTCCAGTATACACACTTTTCATTTTTAGCACTGTTTTTGATGTTTTTTTGGGGTTTTTTGGCCAGAGTTCCCGTTTTGAGTTTATAGTTCCCGTTTCAAAGTTTACATTGTTTCCAGATAATGTTTGTAATCAATGCTCCATAGAAGACACTGGGTAGTTATCCTTGTCCGAGGCATAGTTAAGATTTCAAAAATCAACGCACAGGTGGATCTCCCCAGATTATTTCTAATAGGGACTAGGTTTGAAACCCACGTGGAATGACGAACCTTGTAGATGATCCAAGCATCCAACAACTTAGTCAATTCTTTCTGTATGAGGGGCTCAAGTGATGGATGCACTTTCCTTAGCTTCTGATGAAAAGGATTTTTCCCTTTCTTGATTGGAATGATGTGCTGGATTATTAGCATGTCATATGTTTTTAAAGTTGTTGTACGTCCACGCGAACACATCACGGTACTGTCTAAATAGGCGAAAAAAAGCTTACCGCTTTTGTGGTGTGCAACATGTACCTTGATTCATAATCTTCAGATATTTTTCTATTCCCATATTAATCTGTTCATGCAACATTTTGGAACTGTGGGTTTTGGCATTCAGGGGTCCCCAAAAGTGGTTCTGCAAGTCATACAGATTCTCAAGTGATACCACACCCTTGGGGATGAGGTTTCTTTTGGTCTCATCAATTGCGTCCTATAGAGACTGCTTGTGCTCGTCTTCGTCTATCACTGTGTCCTTGAAGAATTCAACGTTAACCATGAAATGCAGTATCTTTTGGTCATCATCAAAAACACGTAAATTAGTGATGTTATCTGGGATAGATGGTTTATACAAAATTTTAACAGAAAATCTATCCCTTAACGGTGTCATCCTAGCAACTACATTTTCCAGAGCATCTGTAGCTGCGTTACACATTCTTGGTACAAACATATTATTGAAAGCTTTGAAGTTAGAGATGAGTCACCATACCTATTTTTGATAACTCTTAGGATGGGGTGACACACAATGTATAACGTTGCGCACTTGACGCACCATGATATCTGAATCACCTACCACTTTTACCACAACAACGATGAGGCTGATGGATTTATGTAAGCCCAAGATGAGTGCTTCATACTCGACGGTGTTGTTCATGCCCTCAAACTCCAAGTGGCTAGAGAATAAGTGTTTCCTCTACAGTGGGTTTGTTAAGACACAACCGGATCTAGAGCCCTCATGCGTCTTAGATCCATCAAATTACAAGGTCCACATATCATCTATACAAGGACCGCTTGTTGCACTAGTACTACTATCACTACTACTATTAATGTTACAATCTACTGTACAAGTTTCATTTTCCCCAGTTGGGAAAGGAAGGAGACCCAATTGTGTGTCTAGTGGGGTGGGAGATGGCTGTGCAAGGTAACACCCCAACTGTGTTTCCAGAAAGCAATTTTTGAACATGATTTCTGTGAAATCCAACGGTTCATTTTCACCATTCAAGGGAGTCATGTTCTGCTTCATGTATCTTTCCGACAACACCCAGACCTGGTTTTTCCTTCCCTTGTATGGAATCCATAAGTGTGACCAGTCAGTAGAAAAGTATCCTTGCAGCTTGCTAGACCAGTCTCTGCTCAGTAATAAGTCGCATGCTTCTGGGATGTTCGCAATCACAATGTTGATGCATTGATGAACTTTTCCGTCGGATGATAACCGAATGATCACATTCCTAAGCTCACCATTGGTTGGCACGTGCATTCTGTCTAATTATATGATCTGCGCAGTTGTGATGCTCGAGTGAGCATTGATCTTCTTAGCAATGGAGAGTGGCATGACATTGGCTGATGCACCAGAATCAACCAAACAGTTGTGAACATTGAAGTTGAATATTTTGAATGACAACAAGAATGGTGGGTAGAGCTAGTTCGCTTCCTCCATATGAAGCGTGTTGAGCACGGATGCGAGTGAGTGGGGAGACTTACTTGATCCCTTGCTCGAAGAGGTAACACTGTCTGTGGAGGTTTGCTCCAACATGCATAGAAGAATGTCCCACTGACCTGTGATCTTGGTTAACTCATACAGAGATATGTTCACACGGGTCTTTTTCATGTCTTCAAAAATGTTGTAGTCCAGAGTGGGAAGACTCACCAAGATGTTCGAGGGTCGACTTGTGTTCATGTTGTCTGGTGGGATGTTCTTGTCTTTGCTTCTCACATACATACTTTTTGTTGTAGCTGACTCCCCAGACTTTCTTTGAGTTTTCTGTTTTGAGCTGACTGGAGGATCAACTGCTCTTAGCAGTTGTTATCTGATTTTTTCTTTCAGTATCTCAAACATAGTGGGGGCCCCTTGACTTCTCAGGTTGTATCGATTGCTTTTATTTGGGGCCAGGTGGTCACTCAATGGCTCCTTATTGGTGGTCGTCTTCTCGGAAGTGCGAGCACATTGATAAATACCTGGTACTTGGAGTTGCATAAGATGCAACATCTTATTATTCATATTCATCCTCAGGATCAGCCTGCTCATTAGCCACAAATTGATCATACAACTGTGTAACTGGGGCGCTCATTCCTTGTTTCCATCCTGGTCAATTCCTCTCTGAATTTTGTTTTCTATGGAACTTGTAGTAATGATTTGTCGCGATCTTATCGAATATGAGCACAAGGTTAGAGCTCTGTGCAGATTTTTCGGGGTGGGTGCTGCTGTCGCTTGATGTCATGTTTTTCTTCTGCGTGAACCTGGGAGGCATACTGCTCGCAATTTTATCACTCATCTGTTGTTTGATTTCAGAAACTTTGGTTGTCAAGGACTTGACGAGACGAGTAAGGCTTTCAATTTCACTTACTTCATTTTCCTTTGCCTTACTCACAGTGGTCTGAGACCTCTTGCCCGTGTCTTTGGAGCCCTTAGCTGATTCATCATCTACAATGACTCCAATATCGCACATGTCTTTCTCCATAATAATTTCCTCTTGGAAATTTTCCAATAATGTTAGTCTCATAGCTTGCTTGACGAACTGCACAATTCTAGTCAGCAGTGTAGACATGTAATAGTCAATAGTGATGGAGTTGTGAGGTTTGGTGTCTGCTGTGAACTTGTTTAAGATGTGGTTAAACCTTTGGTTGAAATATTTAACTTTTTCTTTATGCTCCATCTTGAGACTACCCAACTCCTTTAGCAACATGGTGGGGGTTTGTCTTCAACAAAATTATCAAGGAAAATTGTCTTGAACACCTCGTAGTTCTGAATGGAGTTCATAGGAAGGCTGTGGTACCATACAACTTCTCTCGAATCTAAGATACATGGAAAAAATATACATGAAACATCGTCATAATGTACCTCGAGTGTCTGCAGATGTAGGTAGAACATGTCTAAGTGATCTTCTGCCTTCACTTTCTCGTTAGGGCCATACTTTGTTAAAAACTTCTTTGCATGTCTTGGCATCTTGTGCAAGACACTCAGGAGTGCCAATGGGCCTTGGGTCATCCATTCTATATTTTTCTTTGACATGTTGTCCTCTTCTTCTTCCTCCTCATCTTCCTCGGAATCTGATAGTTCTTCCTCCGAATCTGTTGGTTCGTCTTCGCTTCGACCTCCTTCGCTGCCTTCCCGGCCACCTCCTGCACCAGAACTTGAGCCCAAGAGTAAGAGGCTGTCTTCTTCTTCCTTTCTAAAGGTTGGAGGTTCCTCTTCTTTCACCACAACTTCTGCCATCTCTTCAAGAGTGGCGAAGATTGATTCTTCAACAAATAAGACTACCACTCCTGTGGGAGTAGTCTTTTGCTTCCTCTGTGAATATGGAAGAGAGTACTATTATCACCCCAAGAAACTCTCCTAGGTTGTATATCAGAGATGCTCGGGAACATTACAGACTCAACGAAAATGTTGGAAAATGGTGGATGAATGGAAGGAATGATGCATATTCAAGCTAGATAACCACTTCTACTATGTTTAACCCCAGACATGGGTGAACATTGCCAGACTACAAGGCTTTAGACCACCAATTACTCACAGTTTGAGTAATAAGTGAATATGGAGAATACTGACCACACCAGCAAATGCACAAGACCATGTGATGGCATGCTACAACCAGTAAAGAGGTCTGCAAATCTATTTCCTAATGCACAGACAGGATGACAGATCTTTGGCATTAAAACAACAAAAACCTGCATACACATTCAATAATACTTACTAGATTCTAACACAAAGGTGGGATGACAACCCCTCTAATGCTAAACATTAAGAGCACATGAAAAATGCATAACAGGCACAACCTGGAACAAAGAAGAAGTGGAAAGTGAGTAATTAACAGCAAAATAAGCTTGTATTAGCTGAAAATGAAGACCAAACGCTGCAGGTATCACAGTAGTTACAGTCTCCAGAAGTTGAACTTTACATCAAAACAATATCCATCAACCCTGATTACATCTGTGTTCTGGGTATATATAGAGTTTATTTACAAAAATATCCTGCTGTTCTATGCGTGGAGGGGTCATAATGGACCACCAACCAACTTAACTCTCTGATATGGGCCTCTGCTACGATTTTCTGCTTCCATGAATGAATTTTGACCTTCTCTGGTACTTTGTTGTCCTTCTCAAACAGGTGGAATGCCGTATGGAAAAAGTTCCATAACTGGTAAATGTGTTTATCTGCTCAAGGCTGTCCTTCTCGTCCTTCGGATGTACAATGCGTTGAATGCAGTAGTTGAAGCTTAACTGCGCAGAGCTGGTAGACGATCGCCTTCATCCCTTGGAAGCATGGTATAGGCCAAACACACGAAAACTGCATGGAAAATGAACGAAGGGCTGGGAATGAATGTTAGTCGTTGGATGGAACTGACGGATGGTTGAGATCTCATGGTGGGAGGTGATGGGAAGACGCGGGGCGGAGCGACTACAAGCCATCAGATCACATATATGGATGGCGGAGATCAGTCTATGGAGGATATCGGAAGATAGGGGAGCAGGGAGATCGCAGGCCGTTGGATCTCGGGCGGGGAGATCCAACGGTCGACGGGCGCGGAAGCTGCGGGGAATTTAACGGCTGGGAAAGTGGTTTAGGGCGGATGGCGGTAATTATCGCACCGCTTTTGGTGTGCGGCGGTATTCATACAACAACCAATGATCACAGTAGGAGGGCGACACGTGGTGGATGTGACAAGGCATAAACCACTTTTCTCGCGGGTTATTGCGTGCGTGGCTTGCGGGATTAGGATCAACGAATGCTGTCGGATCACATGGCAGGAACGATCAGACGACGGGGTCTAACATATATGTTTTGTCCGACTGATGTGACGGGGAAAACTGTGTGGAAGCGTGCGGTTGTGAAAAAATAGTTATATGGAAACATTAACACTACGCTCGGGGCCAAGAGAAAAAACTCTTATATGCAGTTTTAAACAATGGAAACCCGGGAAAAAGCAGAAATGAGAATGAACAAGGTGAGGGGTGGCGGGAACCCTGGCATAGGCTTCTTTGAATTATCCACAATCTGTAGCATAGCTAACACTGGCTCCTTCTGGGGATGAGATCCTCCCTGTGAGGTCTCAAGAACCTGCAGATCAATGCCTTCCAAGTTGAAAACAAATTAGCCAAAATTCCTAGTGTTCCATTGGGCATGGAGTCTACTTTGCTTACAAAAAACTGATAAAAAAAATATATATTTACAACTTTAAGGAAAAAAGACCTTAAAACACATAAATTTTTAGAAAACGCCCATTAACTGGGCCATCAAAAACTGCTTCTCCTCCCATACTTTTCAGTATGAAGGTATTGTTCCCTTGAATCTATGAAATAATAAAAGGGCCCGTCCAGAAAGCATCAAATTTCCCATGGTTGCCTTTCTTTTCTTTCAATAGATCCCATTTTAGAACCAAGTCTCCAACCTGAAAATTATTTGATTTTGTCCTTTTGTCAAAAGCCTGCTTGATCTTCTTCTGATGTGCTGTAGCCCTTTCAACCAGCTGTTCTCTGATCCGATGTACCTCTGCCAAATCAGTGATCCTTTTTTCCATGTCTTCTTCCTCGTTCTGCTCTTCTTGAATAGATTTTGCCACAGGGAGAGTTAACTGAATTGGGAATACAAATTCAGTGCCATATACCAGCTTGAAAGGAGAATTCCCTGTGGATTTCTTAATGGTCACTCTGTCAGCCCACAGTACATACTTGAGCTTAGAATCCCAACTCTTTTTATTGTCCTCCAACAGCTTTTAATTATCCTGATCAGACTTTTATTAGAGGATTCTGCTAGACCATTTCCTTGAGGGTAATATGCGGTGGAATGAACCAGCTTAATACCCATTGAATCACACATTTCCACCAATTCTTTTGCCCTGAAGGCTGTTGCATTATCTGTGACTAGTTTATGTGGACAACCAAATCTGCTGAAGATATTCTCTGTCAAAAACTTCATGACCACATTATGATCAGCCTTTCTGGTAGGAATTGCCTCAATATACTTGGTAAAATAATTAGTGGCTACTAATATCCATCTATGCTGGCCACTGGAATGTGGATTGATCTCTCCAATAAAATCCATGCCCCACTGCTGAAAAGGTCCTTTCACAAGTATTGGTTTTAAGGGCAGGAACTTCAACTGCTGTTTCCCTTCAAATATTTGGCACCTATCACAAGATTTAACAAATGAAAACACATTAGAAAATAAGGAGGGCCAATAGTACCCAACTATGAGAATTTTGTGGGCAGTGGTTTTCCAATAGTGATGTCCTCCACACATGCTGGAATGAAACTGTTGCATAACTTCCATTGACTGTTCTTTGTCCAGACACCTCAAAAGCAGTCCAGATGGATCCCTCCAGTAGAGCAGATTTTCATGAATGCAATATTTAGCCGCTCTAAGCTTAACAGTTCTGGCTTGACTTGTGCTTAAGCCTGGAGAGATTTCTAGCTTCAGCAAAAAATTAACTATTTCAGAATACCAATCATAAGAAGCTAGATTTTCTTCCACTGACTGCTTTCTATCTGGTTCAACTGCTTCCTCTTCTTCATTTGTCTGACCAATTATTGCAATTGTGCACAGGAAATCAATATCTAATGATTTGAAATTTTCTTCAGCCAGACCCTGACCTCTGGCCAACTTGGTGGGATTTAATTCTATATTAAATTCAGTCAAATTTGCGATCCATTTAGCCATTCTTCCATCAACATCAGGTTGTGTCAAGACATCTTTTATTGCAGCAGAGGGTACATATGCAATTATCTTGGAATGAAAAATATACACTCTGAAAGCTTTCAAGGATTTGATAAGAGCACATGCTTGTTTTTCAATAATGTCATACCTCAGTTCAGCATCCCTCAAGTTCTTACTGAAAAATGCCACTAGATGCTCTGAACCTTCTTCATCTGCTTGCAAGAAAATTGCTGCAATGGTGTCTCCAGAGGCGAATGAAAAAATATGGAACTCCTTGCTGTAATCTGGGCTGCTTAGAGTAGGAGCTTCCATAATGGCCTTTTTAATAGACTCAAATGATTTTCTTGCTGCATCAGTCCATCTAACCTCTGATCCATTCTTCAACATGGAGGTAATATGTTTCATTAGCTCTGCAAAATTTGGTATAAACCTCCTCACAAAATTAATCTTTCCCAGAAAGGACTAAATATCCTTCTTTAATCTTGGGATAGACAAGGCCAGTATTGCTTTTACTCTTTCTGGGTCAATTCAGACACCTACAGTAGAAACAATATGCCCCAACAGCTTGCCTTCTTCTAAAGCAAATTATGATTTTTTAGGATTGACAGAAATCCCAAACCTTCTGCACTTCAAAAGCACTTTTTTCAAATGTTGCAAATGATTTTGATGGCTGCTGGAGTATACTGTTATGTCATCAAGGTAGATAAGGACAAATTTATCCTTCTCTCCTACAAATGCTATATCCATAGCTCTCTGAAAGGTTGCTCCAGCATTCATCAACCCAAAAGGCATCTTGGCATACATAAAAGTGCCCCAAGGAGTGGTAAATGCAGTCTTCTCTTGATCATCTGGATGCACAACAATCTGATTAAACCCTGAAAATCCATCCAAGAAAGACATTACCTTAGCTCCTGAGACCTTCTGCAGCAAATGCTCCATTTTCGGTAGGGGATAATTTTCTTTCTTAGAGCATTTGTTTAAATTTCTAAAGTCAACACACAGTCTAATTTCTCCACTTTTCTTCCTCACTACCACCAAATTGGCTACCCATTTTGAATATCTGAGAGGGACTATAATCTTGGCAGCCAACAACTTTTTAATTTCTTTTTCAATCAGTGGAAGAAGTATAGGATTTATTGGTCTCAGCTTCTGTTTGAAAGAAATGGTGTCTTTCTCCAGAGGGATTTTATGCTGGATTATCTTCTTATCATATGTTTTCAGATCACTATACTCCTCGGCAAACACGTCAGCAAATTGCTTCATTAATGTGCAGTATTCAGAACTTTGGTAAGCAGACAGATGAGTGAACAAATTTATGTATCTAGGCTGACCTGGACTCCCTATATCATGCTTACAGACTGCAGATTGGTCTTATTTTTGGGCAACCTTGTAAGGCATATCATTCTGGTCAAACAGTCTTTCTAGAGGAATTAAACCCTTAGGAATATGATTGCTGGGAAGCTGGACAATGCTATTTTTACCAATTTTATTTCTAAGCTGGGATTGGGGGGTTTCTTGCAAGGCTCCATTTTCTTGGTCAATTTTCATTTCGGAAAACTCATCAATGACTTGCATAAACCTATTTATTTCATCATCATCATCAAAAACTTTCCAATGTTGGACATTATCAGGCAAGGATGGTCTGTATTTCATTTGCACTTCATAAACTAGTCTGGGTGGCATTGGAGGGATAAATAGACTAGCAGAAACAACAAGGGAATCAACAAGATGATTTTGGGCTATAGGAATATATTAAATACATAAATAATCAAAAGAATCGCTGATTCTCCATACCTCATCTCTGTATGCTTGCGACCTTGGGTGCTTTGCTTGAAATGTTTTATTTACTTGCTGAATGATCAGATCAACATCTCCAAACACCTTTATGTTCTTGATTGCTCTGTCTTTTGCTATGCCAAGGCCCAATAGCAGAGCCTCATATTCTGCTATATTGTTTGTGACTTGAAAAGCCAGCTTAAAAGACAACTGAATGCTTTTTTGTTTTGGAGATACTAGCACCACCCCTGCTCCTGCAGTCTCCCTGGAACATGCTCCATCAAAGAACATCTCCCAAACCTGACTTCCTTGCTATTTCTTGGCATGAACAATTTGTTTTTTGAGCTGCAATGAGGCCTTCTAGGATTCTTCTATTTAGAGAATACATGCTCCAAAATCAGTGTCCACTGCATATATGGGATGATTGGTAGGATTCCACTCATCACTGATTATGTATGCCAACTGTGCTTCTCTGTACAATCTCCTGCTTTCTCCTCCAAAAACTGGGACAATGGCATAAGATAGATCATTCTGTAATGTCCCACACAGTCTTTTTATCCATCCCCTGGATAGCAGCATGCCAAACTTGGGAGGGATATCTGCTACCACAATATCCATCATCATACTCTTCATGGGAAATTGAGTTATGGTAATGGCCAGGTCTTTGATTAATCCTAGGAATTTGACCTTCCTTGAATCAAAAGAGAATAAATCACGATATGGTCTAGTGATATCAAGGCCTAACTCTTCCATGACAGCTTTAGGCATTAAATTGTGGCTGGCCCCTGTATCTGGCAGGCAGTTGTGGAGGATTTTGTCATGAATGGTCAAGGAGACATAAAAGGATGGAGAATTATTATCAGCAGGTTCAATCATGGGGATGAGCACAATGGCAGGCTTGTCATCTTGCAAATTGACAGAGTCAGTGGAGGTTTGTGTGGTTTCTATCTCAAGGGCCTCAAGGATAGGCTTTCTAAATACTTCACTCTTTACCAAATTTACCAGAGGCACAGATATTTTTAATTTCTGGACTTCTGACTCAAAGTTGAAAGAAGAAGATAACTTATCAGAACCTTTTACCTATTGAACTGGAGCTTTGAGAATGACTGGATCAACTACTGGTGTTCCCTGTCTGATATTCTGTGACTCTGTTTAGACATTAGCTCTTTGGCTAGGATTCTCTTTGACATTTTTTGCATTCGACCTCAGGTTATATCTTTGCTGCTCCTCAGCTTGTAGGACAACTTCTCTATCCCATTGTTGACTGTCTTGCTCCTGCAACAATGATTCTTCATAAGCAGCCAAAGTAAAAAATGCAGCGCTGCCTTTATCTTCCATGCAGTGAATTTCATCCTCATCTTCAAATTGTTCCTCCTCCATGACTACATTTTGGAAAGGAGCTTTAACTTTCTGTCCTTCTTTTGATTCTTCACCCCTCTGAATGATTTGCAACTGTTCATTTTCTCTTCTAAATGGATTTGAATTTCTTGGAGAAAATGTGTTCTGCTTCCTTGTCTTTCCTGAATTTTTCTCAACCTTCAGCTTAGAAGATGATGCAGAGGAAGTAGAAGCCTAACCTCTCTACCTCCTTATGTCAGCTTGACTTTTGAGCTTTTCTGCAGCCATGATATTAGACTCTACTTCTAGAGCTGCATCCTGCATGTCTGCCAGAGTAGCACTCTTCTTTCTCTCAACAACAGGCAGAAATCAGAGTCAAAAGAATTAGCATAAGTGAGTTTGGCATAGGTGGGGGTAGGCTTTACCTCAGCTGGTATATTACTATACATACGATTGAGTCTTTTATTGAACTCAGACAATGATTCCCCATTTTCCCTCTTCAGGTTACCAAACTCAGTATGGTAATACAACAAGTCTTTTTTATCCCCTAGTGCTTCAGAAATGCATCTTCTAAGGCTTCAATATCAACAATAGATCTAGGAGCTAGTTCTCTAAACCACTTTCTGGCCTCTCCATCAAGGCTCTGGACAAAAACTCTCATCCATACATCATTTTCACTTATATATAAATTATCAGCATAACTGTAAAACGCTTCAAGGTGTTCTTCTGCTGTCACTCCCTCTGTGCCAGTGAACTTGGGCATATACTTCTAATATTCTCCTGCAGGCATAGCATTCAAAGGAACAGGCAAGACCAAGGGCCCATATCTGGCAGCTACAATTCTTTCTATCTTGGTGGGTGCTTGCTGGCCTGCCATGATTGGGATACGTGGAAGGCTACTGGCAGATTGAATGGTAGGAAGTAATGTGATGGATGGCAGAGACAAAGGGATGTTTTGGACTGTATGGGAAGCTTTCTTTGGACTGAGATCCAAAGGGGAAATAGATGGACAAGGGGCTATATTAATCTCTGAAGGAATTTCCTTATTAACAGTGCTGGGCTATAAATATTCAAACTATATATCTTCAGCTATAACTTTATCTTTTAGAGATGCATGAGATTTCTTAGGCTTACTAGATCCTGATTCCCCCTTCTATGATGATTTCTTTGATTTGACAGTCCTCTCAGGGTCAGGCACTGGTTCAGCTGGTGATTTCTGAGGATTTATTTGACTATGTCTCACAAACTGAGCAAGAACTTCAATGTGGAGTCATCAAATGTTGGTATTCCTCCAGTGGAGTCGCCAGATAGATGATTACAACCAGAAATGTGCCCATACCTTGTCTATCAACAAAATATGGAACTGTGTCATTCTCCCAGGGAATCTGAGCTTCAATCTCCTCTCCCCGGCAACGATGCCAATTAATGTTATCACCCCAAGAAACTCTCCTAGGTTGTATATCAAAGATGCTCGGGAACATTATAGACTCAACAAAAATGTTGGAAAATGGTGGATGAATGGAAGGAATGATGCATATTCAAGCCAGATAACCACTTCTACTATGTTTAACCTCAGACATGGGTGAACATTGCCAGACTACAAGGCTTTAGACCACCAATTACTCACAGTTTGAGTAATAAGTGAACATGGAGAATACTGACCACACCAGCAGATGCACAATACCATGTGATGGCCGGCTGCAACCAGTAAAGAGGTCTGCAAATCTATTTCCTAATGCACAGATAGGATGACAGATCTCTGGCATTAAAACAACAGAAACCTGCATACACATTCAATAATACTTACTAGATTCTAACACAGAGGTGGGATGACAGCCCTTCTAATGCTAAACATCAAGAGCACATGAAAAATGCATAACAGGCACAGCCTGGAACAAAGAAGAAGTGGAAAGTGAGCAATTAACAACAAAAGAAGATTGTATTAGCTGAAAATGAAGACCACACGCTGCAGGTATCACAGTAGTTACAGTCTCTAGAATTTGAACTTCACATCAAAACAATATCCATCAACCCTGATTACATCTGTGTTCTGGGTATATATAGAGTTTGTTTACAAAAATATCCTGCTGTTCTATGCATGGAGGGGTCATAATGGACCACCAACCAACTTAACTCTCTGATATGGGCCTCTGCTATGATTTTCTGCGTCCATGAATGAATTTTGACCTTCTCTGGTGCTTTGTTGTCCTTCTCAAACAGGTGGAATGCCGTATGGAAAAAGTTCCATAACTAGTAAATGTGTTTATCTGCTCAAGGCTGTCCTTCTCGTCCTTCGGATGTACAATGCGTTGAATGCAGTAGTTGAAGCTTAACTGCACAAAGCTGGTAGATGATCTCCTTCATCCCTTGGAAGCATGGTATAGGCCAAACACACGAAAACTGCATGGAAAATGAACGAAGGGTTGGGAATGAATGTTAGCTGTTGGATGGAACTGACGGATGGCTGAGATCTAATGGCGTGAGGTGATGGGAAGACGCAGGGTGGAGCAACTACGAGCCATCATATCACATATATGGACGACGGAGATTAGTCTATGGAGGATATCAGAATATAGGGGAGTAGGGAGATCGTGGGCCGTTGGATCTCGGGTGGGGAGATCCAACGGTCGACGGGCGTGGAAGCTGCGGGGAATTTAACAGCTGGGAAATTGGTTTAGGGTGGATGGAGGTAATTATCGCACCGCTTTTGGTGTGCGACGGTATTCGTACAACAACCAGTGATCACAGTAAGAGGGCGACACATGGCGGATGTGACAAGGTATAAACCACTTTTCCCGCGTGTTATTGCGTGCGTGGCTTGCGGGATCAGGATCAACGAATGCCGTCGGATCACATGGCAGGAACGATCAGATGGCGGGGTCTAACATATATGTTTTGTCCGACTGATGTGATGGGGAAAACTGTGTGGAAGCGCGCGGTTGTGAGGAAATAGTTATATGGAAATATTAACACTACACTCGGGGCTAAGAGCAAAAACTCTTATATGCAGTTTTAAACAAAGGAAACCTGGGAAAAAGTAGAAATGAAGATGAACGAGGTGGGGGGTGGCGGGAACCCTGGTATAGGCTTCTTTGAATTATCTACAATCTGTAGCATAACTAATAAGTACACTATTGGAACCCGTCCAAAAAATTTAGTGAATTGATGGGTGATGGGATGAACAACACGAATATGATGATACATAATTTCCCGTTCTTTTCTGGGAGGTGAGAAATGACCAACTTTAGGGCTACGCGTAGGGGAGAGGGAGTGCATGTTACTTCCTTGACTAGTTGATGGATGAGTGCGGTTGGTAGGAAATCCAACCTTAAACTATTGGCAACCCTCCTTCTAGCACCAAAAATATTGACAGTGTTGGACCTGCCAACATTCAAGGGATCTCCCCAGTATGAAGTCCCAACTAGACCTCACACCATTTGGTGTAGGAGTCCCATCCAGTATGATGGCCCGATTTCCATTATCTTAGAGATTTTCCTTAGCTCTTGTTGTTCAACACATGAGAGTGTTATGCTTGTATCTTCAAAAAGCGAGGTGAGTGTGCCTAGTGAGTGCATAATGTAACTTGTGTTCCAGTTCTATTACTATAAAGGGAGAGAGTAAAGTGAGCCTCTAGATGAGAGGTAATAGTACCACCCAAGGGGAGACAGACGCGAACCAGAAAGGGTCTGTCCAACATCCAGCATAGTAGTCCATAATGGATGTGGCAATCGTTAAAACCAAAGTGAAAAAGAAAACACGTACACCATCCAAATGAGTAGTCCACATGGAAATGATGATTGTTATAACTAGTGAACAAGAATGGTCTATCTAATGTCATGTGGAATAGTCCACAAGGATGAGACAACAATGATAAAAAATACAACACATCTTCAACAATGTAAGTACTAAAACAATTGAAGCATTTCAACTATCTTAGTACAGGTTAAGCAAACATGCATTACAAATGTTTAAAGAGTAGTCTTACAAACATCTACAAAACATGCATGAAAATGTGGTAGCCTTAACAGGCTTATGAATTAAGAAAAAATCCCAAGACACATATGTACTCCATACATCACTAGTCCTAGTACTGGGACATTGGAGCCACTCCTCGCTCCTCAAAGAACAGATTGCAAAATCTCAAGGCTATGTGGGAGGAGCCAAGGTGAAAATTCCTTGCTCATACAATGGGAGGGGTATATATAGCCAAGAGTGATTCTTTACCCTTGTGACTCTTGGACTACGTTCATGACCGTTCAACTTTCCATGACTTTTCAACTGACATGAATCTTCAACTTATTGTGTGCATCCATTGGAATTTCATTTTACATTATGTTCAATTACAACTGATATGGCCCATAGTGGTGATGTGACCAAGACAACTCATGAAACAAATCTATATGACACTAATGACATGTATTGGATGACTGTGTTGTCCATGTCAAGCTGCTGCGCTGTTGAGTGATGGATGTACTCTTGGTGTACTTTGTCTTCTCCTCTACATGGCTTAGTGCTGCGGGGTCTTTGATGGTCTTGGTATTGCATGATGGTTCAATGCATGTGTTCCTTTCCCTTGTTACTTGATATTTTTGGTACGTCCGTCCAACTACAAGAAAGTATTCTAGCATGTGCATTCCTTATTCATTCCATTCGTCATCTCGCCATGATCTAGTAGTGTACTTGTTCCTGCAATACACTCATGACGGGACGACATCAAATCCAAATCCTCCTATTCTAGCATGATGCATTGTTCTCATGTTCTAGGACCGAGAAAAATGACAGACTCGAAAGAGGGTGCAACAACTGCACAATGCACAGTTCCAAGTGACAGGGAGAGAGGATAAGTTACTGAGGTAGCGTAGAGTGTAGCTTAGGTTGGGATGAGGAATTCCGGGAGCACAACCTTCACTGTCGGGAAAAATTCCACAGTGACCACTGGGAGGCAAGATTTCGCAGTGAAGGACACCTATGGAAACTGCAAGGTGGGGCCCTGGGGGCACTTTTGCACATTTCTTGGAGGGAAGACAAGACATGGTTGCAAGGGACCTCCTGAGGAGTTATGCGCAATTTATGAGAGCAATGCATGACAAGCAGCAAAGGGTCAGCTTAGCATGTTTGTGCAGTTTTAGAGAGCTGTGAAGTCCCAAGTCCTGGTGCAGTGCAAAGTTTCGACATACAACAAGGAGTCTTGATGATTGTGCTGTAGAAATGCGCACATTAGTTTGGACATGGAGGAAATTTTCTGCACAGTTCTGGGAGGCAAACAGACTGCTCACCTCTAGGATTTGCGTAGTGCAATTGACCTAGAGGACAACCTCAAGCACTACACAGTTCTGGGAAGCAGAGTAGGGTCACTGAGGGCTGAGACTACACAATGCAACTCAGTCGAGGTCCAGTGGAAGAGGGTTATCTTGTTGGACAGATTTTCTGGAAAATGGCTAAGTGTGGGAAGCAAGTGAACTTGTGCAGTCTTGACATTGAGATCACACACTTAGCATACTCTGACAACATGACGACACTATCCACCACGACAACATAACAAAGAATGACCCTCTGTGGGACTGTCTACTGGTGAAAACTACAAGTGTGACACTTGGGGTATACCTTCAGACGATCATGATGACACTTGCGCGACAATGCTTACATCTTTGTGTGTGAGTATGACATATGTTCTCAGAGTGGAGACAATCCAAAAAACCAAAGACAAACCTTCAAAATCACTAGAACAAGATCACAAGCATGACGAAGCAATGAATATTGCAAAAGACGACCGTTGGTTAAAAAACGAAAAGGGTGAAAAGATTTCATAAGAGCTCATGGGGTGAGCTCGAGTGTTTGGAATCATCAAAGGAAAAACAAAGGAAGGCTTCGAAATTTGGATGCAAGCCAAAATTTTGCAGGGTGTTGTTTGGTCAATTTAGTGTCCTAAATTGCTCTACATAAATTATCAATCCAGGTATCATAAACTAATGAAGTGTAGTGCACTGTTTATGCTAGATGACCCTTCTTACTTCGTTGTTTTTATGTTTTATGTTGTTTTGGGGGTTCTTGGGTCCTTTAATCCCTAATGATGCACAATGTAACTATCAAAATCTTAAATCTAACTTCTGTGAAGACTGCTAAAAATCTAAAAATGAGAAACAAAAGTGCTTAAGGAAGACTTGAGAGAAAAGTTTAAGTAAGAAATGAAAACAGAGTTTTTATTCCTATTTTATCATTATTCCCAAATCATGATCGTAAAAACTAAAAGTGAAATTGCAACTAGTGTCTAATCTATCATAGAAACAAAGCTAAATGAAATACTTAATTACCCTGCCTCTCAATTTTGGGAGAAAATCTCCTTGTGATGACATTTGAGGATTTCCGTACTTCATTATTCTAAGAGAAAATAAATGCAGGAATGCAGAAAAGACTCATTGCATGAATGAAGGATTCAACCACTTAGTTTAAGATGAGATATCAACTAGAAGGGCTCTTCAGAAATATTCATTAACACCATGAGTCAATAAACTAGCAATAAAATGACAAGAACAATGGCACTGATCAGTCTATTTGAAAATTGAAAGACTAGTAAAGCAGTAAATGAAATAAACTAAATTATACTACTGAATTTCAACTTCTAACTGCTGATAAAAGCTATAAAGAAATTAAGCAAAAAGAAACTATTCTGCACTAAAAGAAGCTATTCTGCATTAGTGAGAAAATGATAAAAGTTGCATTATAAACGAGGTTAGTACCAAAATGATTATGAACACTGTGATGAATTTGCAGTTTAACTAGAAAAGACAAAACAAAATGAAATAAAACCTCATTCAGCGCAGGGGCCCTCTGCAACTGATCAGGTTATGCGTGCTTTAATCAATCTCCAAGAAACTCTTTCAGATATCCATAAAACACACGGTCTTCATATTAAAAACAGGGAAATAAGTTTCAAAATTACAAAGCGGTAAGTCTGTGCTTAATACATGAGGAAATTCGAACTCCTTCTGAGTCCTTTACAACTGATATTTAAAGAAAAATCCTAACTGTCCTTTGAGAGAATTTAGCTACAGGTGGTCCACGTATTACAATAGTTTTGCGTGAATGGATTGATCAACTACAGTTGAATTTAAGTCAACAAGGTAGTTGCATGAAACAGTTATCACCATTGGCTGGTTCAAGTAAATGCTACAACAGAAGCCGTCAGATTTATTAAATAGCCACAAAGAATGGACATAGAGTCCTATTGCTCCCAGGTTTCTTCATTTGACTCCACCTTTGACTGTGGTCTTGAGCTGGTTTCTTTATCGATTTGGACTGGTTGACTAGGATAGGATCCATGTCGTGACCATTACAGAGACACCCATGTGGTTGTTCCCTCGTTTAACACCTGTAACCTGTTGGAGCATGAAGGTAGCTGCGGAACAACCGATTAGCTACAGAATAGGCTGTGTTCCGTAGCTAAAAGGAAAAAATTTATTCGAATAGAAAAACATAAAAGTATAACATGTAAATCACTAAATGTCATCCTTAAGGCAATATATACTGGTCATTGATGATAAGAATGCATTTTCTTCATGGAAAAACAAAGAAAAGGGATGCGAAGAGTTGCTAGGGAAAGAGTAGTTTTGAGGCTCAACATACCCCCACTGCAAAACTGTTGCATTTCCCCATGCAATAAAAAATGTGAACTTATCTCTCCTAGTGCATTTGTTTTGACACTTCTG
Organism: Pinus tabuliformis; assembly: GCA_031772625.1. Classification (NCBI taxonomy): domain Eukaryota; kingdom Viridiplantae; phylum Streptophyta; class Pinopsida; order Pinales; family Pinaceae; genus Pinus; species Pinus tabuliformis. Next base: position 244,107,632 of record CM062815.1, read on the forward strand.
CTAGCACATCCAACTTCCTCTTCTTACTTCTCTTTGCACTGACTACCATCCTTGGCTTCCTCATAAGGAGTCTGTATTTGAGGTTAATAAGTGTTCTGCTCAGCTTCTTATTTTTCCTTTTTAGTTTCCTATTTTTATTGTACTATAATCCCAAGTGTAGCATTGTGTTGTCATGAATAGCTCTATCTAGCTTGTTCTGTTCCCTCAAGGTTTCATTTTCTTTTTGGATGTGTCTGTTCAGAATTTCTAGCTCAAAGATTTCTTGTTTGAGAGAGCTAGTTAAAGTTTCTTGTGGGGTGACAGGCTGCTTTGGATTAGTTGAAGTTCCTAGATCTATCGAGGTATTCTTTTTCTCTAATGACTCTATGTAGTCATAGATTTGCTGTTGTACTGGATCTATGCCACGAGAAGCTCTACTTGGACTGCCTTCAAAATTTTGTGGGGGAGAGTTCTGTGGATTGTGTTCAATTGAAATACTATCAGGAGATTGGGTTGGGGTTTCTTCTTCTATGTTTATGATCTGGCTTTTGATGTTACCCTCTTCACCTTACCTTGGAGTATAGAGCTCCTCCTCACGTTTTGAAAGCTTATGGTTTCTTCCTTTGTGTCCTTCTTCTTCTTTCCTTTCTCCTTATTTTTCTTGATTTTCTCCTTGATCTTGGTCAGTCTTTCAAAGAGTAGCTATTCATCTTCTTGAGGTGATGAAGGTTTAGGAATGTCCTCATTGATTTCTTTAGCCCTTTCTTTTCATTTTTCTCTTCTGTTTAGTTTGCTTCCTAACCTCTGGCTTAGGAGCTATCTCTGCATCATATTTTTGTGAGGAGCTTTGAATATGAATGCTAGTCTTCCTCTTTCTACTTCTCTTAACATGACTTCCCTCAGATGCATCTAAAGCATCCAGGAAGAAATTTCTTACCAAGAAATCTTCCCATGTATCCCCTATACTTCTTAAATGGAATTCTACTAGAATCTTCACTAATCCATGATGATACAGAGTTGTTTCTATTGATTCAATTTTCTTTTGAACATTTGTTGCCATCCTTCTCAGACTGTTCAGAAGGAAAAAGGGAAGATTTATGGTTCCATTCTCTAAAAAATTCATTAACAGGCGTATATGGTAAACATACATAGACCCAAATCTTCCTTCACATGTAATGAATTTTTGCAATATTAACAACATGTTACTCCATTTATTCTTGAGAGCTGAAATAGGAATCCCCTTTCTAAATACTGTAACATCCATACCTGGGTTTTTAAGGATCACCTTCCAAGATTCATCATGAAATTCCTTGTTTTTAAACCATCTTTCTCCTAGTCTTGGGAGCTCTGTTGCTTCTGCTATGAAGGATTCTGTGACTGCAAACTTGATATCCCCTATCTCCACTTCTATGCCATCAAATGATCTTGCAAAAGATTTAGTAATTTCCTTGTGGTAGCCGTCAAATTTTTCAATAAAACGTAACCATCCGGCCTTCTCTAGCATTCCTTTAAGCTGTGGATAGCCCTCCATATATTTTACTCCTACGGGCTCTGTTCTGACAATAAGCCCCATATCCTTTGTTTTCGGTTACCCTTCAAAATTACTCTCACTGTCTAAGAAATGGAATGACTGTGTATATGGAAATAGGAAGACTGTGTATATGAAAATAGGAAGACTGTGTATGGAATGAATGCATGATTATGAGCGAAAAACTTAAGAGTTTTCATATAATAAATAGACAATAAGGGTTTAGAGAGTCGTAGATAGGTAGGTCACATCGTTGTTTTGACCATTAACAGGTGTAGTTATGGAGGACTGTTTGAGTACATGTTATGGAGTTTGAAGTAGAGATTTGTTATGAAAAATCATTGAGACTGTTTGTCATTAAAGATGGAAGATATGGCGGAGACATCGTGGCGGTCAAATCAAATGATGATTGGTTAAGGAGACATGTGATCATACATACTATACAAACTTATGTTTTCAAATTGCTTTTTGAATTAAATTTTTGCATTTACCTTTGGAACCTTTACCTTCCTCTTGCTAATATTTTGATGTTGATCCATAGGTACCTTGGGCATGATTTCTTCAGAAATTTGGTTTTACTTCAATATCCTGCATACATGGTTTTATTATGAACTATACACTTATGGCTGAACTAATAAGCAAATTGTAGCTGCAGAATCAGATTAGCTGCAGAACAGAATCAGCTAGAGAACATGAAACAAAAAGTAAAATATGGCTTATGAATGAATGAAATGGAAATGGATGTGTTAGTGAAAATAAAATGAGATGTAAGACAAGATGATAAGTGAAAATGGAGATGGAGGAAATATTGGAAAAGGAGAATTTATTAGTGAAATATGGCAATGGAATGAAGTGAAACTGTAAAAATAAAACAGAGTGAAGTGAGATGAGATAATGAATTTTGCAGAATACAGAGTGACTGTGGCTTTTTGTCACCACTTATTACAGAAAGGAAATGGGTGTCAGAAACCTTTGATTTTCACCCTGTATTTTTTGTATAAGCATGCCAATCAATGATTGGTTTTCAACCTTATACAATTTGTTTTTTTTTTTTGTTTAGATAGAAAAAAATATAGACTAAGTTGGTGAAGAAGAAGGATTCTTCTTCACTAACTTCATTTTAGAATTGTTCTGGAAGATCTTGATGAACTCCTCCTTTGAAATTGGTTTTGGATATATTTTTAATCTATGACCATTCCTTTTCAGTCACAGTATAATTCAACTCAGTGGGAGTCAAATTATTACTTGTATAGTAAATGGCATAATGAATCAAATATTTTTGCCCCAATACGGCTCCCAGAGCTGTATCTAAAGCATCTGTGGAAATATGGAAAGGGAGTTTCCAATTTGGACCTCTTAAAATAGGTGCTTCAGAAATTTTTGCTTTCAAGGTTTCAAATGCTAATTGGCAATTAGGATTCCAACTATATTCACAATCTTTTGTAAGCAATTTGAAGAGTGGAGATGCTATTTTAGTGAAGTTTTCTATAAATCTTCTATAGTATCCTGTAAATCCTAGAAAACTTCTAACATCCTTTTGGCAATTTGGAATTGATAACTTAGAGATGACTTCAACTTTAGATTTGTCAACTTTAATCCCATCTCCTGAAATGTGATGTCCTAAAACAATACCTTCTGTAAACATCATAATTTTCTTTTCATGGCTTAGTGAAAGGTTTGTTTCTTTACATCTTTTAAGAACTTTTTCCAAATTTTCCAAAGCTTCCTCAAATGTGTTTCCATAGACTGTAAAATCATCCATATATACCTCTACACAATCATGTATCAGATCAGAAAAAATTCCTAGTACTGCTCTTTGGAATGTTGCAGGTGCATTACATAATCCAAAAGGAAGTACGCAGTAGGCAAAATTTCCCCATGCACAAGTAAATGTGGTTTTATCCTGATCCTCAGGTGCTACCTGAATTTTATTATAACCACTAAAACCATCCAAGAATGAGAAACACTTCTTACCTGATAATGTATCTAATACTTGATCTGTAAAGGGTAAAGGAAAATTATCTTTAAGGGTTGCTTTATTCAATTCTCGGTAATCAATGCACACCCTCCATTTACCATTCTTTTTAGGCACAATTACCAAAGGAGAAACCCATTGGCTATCTGAAATTGGGTAAATGAAGTTTACATTTAGCAATTTTTGGAGCTCTTCTTTTACAATTTCCCTAAGATTTGGATTCACCCTTCTCTGAGGTTGTTTGATAGGTCTACTATTTTCCTCAATATAGATATGATGGATACAAGTCTTAGGATCAATGCCTTTCATGTCGGTGTATTCCCATGCAAATGCAACATAATGTTTTTGTAATGTTTTGGTTAGCTCTTCTTGTTGTAGTTTCTCCAAGTTTTTGTTTATGTTCAATGTCCTACCTGGAAAAATTTCAATTGTAGAGCTACCAAACTCTTCCATAGAATAGAGAGACATCTGCCTAGATGACAAGTATTCAACATTAGATTTTTCTTGAAATTGTGCATGATCATAATTTGAAGATGTTTCAAATTTTTCCAATGTATTAAAAATTTGACTATCTTCACTAATTTATGAAATAGTAAAGAGAGGCTGAATATCATCTTCATCATCAATCCATTCATTGTCATCTATTTCTGTGATTGCTTTTGCTGGAGGATACAGAGTAAATTTCTTTGTCGATTTACCATCAGAAATATACATTTCACCAGATCTACAGCTAATAAAAGTATCAGTAGTTGCCAGCCAAGGACTTCCTAATATGAGTGGGTGTCCTCCTAGATTATTCTTGGGAGTTAAGATCATGAAATCAACAGGATATTCCCAAGAATCTAAGGATACTGAAATATCTTCTAATACACCATCTAATTTGATTACTGATCTATCTGCAAGTTGCAGTAAGGTAGGTGTGTAAAGAAGATTAGGAAGTTTAAGCTGCTCCATAGTTTGTCTACTCATAATGTTTATTGCTACCCCTAAGTCAATCAATGTATTTGGAATTTCAATTCCATTTATATGTGTCTTGACAATTGGACTTCCTGGATCCACATATTTTTGTAAGGCAATTTTTCCCATCATTATGTCTGCTATTTTTCCTACCAAGTGAATTCTTTTTGTTTCTTTTGCTTTTCTTCCTGGCCTTTTTATGCTCAACTCCTTTATTGTTTTGGCTAGAATAGGAATTTCTCTAATGGCTTGTAGCAAAGGAATTTTGATACAAACATTCTTCAATTCATCTAGAAAATCATAGTTGGGCAACAAGATCTGTTTTTCTACCCCACTATCAATTTGTAGTCTTTCAGGAAAAGGAGGTGTAGAAGTAGATGTTGGTTGCTCAATGATAGGAGTTGTGTTCACTGGTTCTTTTTGTTTTCCTTTTTCAATGTTTTGGTTTTGGAGAGATGTTCCCTCAAAACTTTTATTGACTTTTAGAGAATCCTCCTCAGAAATATCTTGTTCTTGAATAACTACATAAGGTCTTTCCTTTTCTAATATCCTTCCAGATCTTAGTTGCACATCATTAAGACCTAGAGGAGTAATAATGTAAGTTGGAAATTGTTGTCCTTCTACCATTTAAGCGTTCTGAGGGTTTTTATTGTTGGGGTTTGGTAATGGTTGGGTAGGTAGCTGATTTGGTTTTTGCTGAAATGGTAGTAAGAGTTGGGGATTTTGGTTTTGTTGTGGAGGTTTTTGTGGAAATGGTAATGAAAGTTGAGGGTTATGATTTTGAAGTTGTGGTTGCTGATAATGTTGTTGATTATGTGGGGAAGGGAAATTCTGATAGGATGGAGGATATTAATAATATTGAGAAAATCTCCCATAAGGATTTTGTACTCCTTGTGCCCGCTGTTGAGATTGAGGCTGAGATTGAGGTTGAGGCCAAGGTTGCTGCCATGAATTTCAGTTTGGTGGGGGTTGAAGATACATTTGATTGTTAAATACCTAATTTTGTGTCCCCAACCAAGGTCTTCTTGTAACAAAACAAAGAGATTCTGCAGAATTTGGGACTGTTTCTTCTTCAAAGACAACCTTAAGACCTGGGATTGAAGAACAACCCTTGGTCTCATGGCTTTCCAAACAAATCATACAAGTTTCTAAATTTTTTTCATCTAAAGGACATTACCTTAGAGCATGTTTTTTTTTCTGCATTTTGGACAAAAAATGGCTAAAGCTTCAGCCTCTGTTTTCTGCTTGTTTTGAATTTTAAGGGTGTCTAGTTGCTCACTAAGGCTCCCTAAAATATCAGTTTAAACTCATCAAGCATATTGACAATTTTTGCCCTACTTACAGATCCAGTTGCAGATTTGTTTGCTCTAACAAGAGAAGGATCTATCGACCCTTTCCCTGTTTTAGATTTCCCTCTTGAGAGATGAACACGCAGTTCTCCTATATCACTCAATGGAAGTTGAGAGATATCACCCTTCCCCATCATGTTAAGGATATCTATCCACTCATCTCTAATGGATTTTAATAAAATAACTTTCAAAGTTTCTTCATCTAAATTGTTCATCTTTGCTCTTTTCAAATTATAGTTGAATCTCTCAATCAAATCTTCTAAGTTTTCATCCTCTCTTTGCATCATTTTGAACACCTCATCTTTATGATTGGTAGGCATGCAATAATCCAAGTACCTATCCAAAAATTCATTTTTCATGTCATTCCATGTTCTGATGGATTGAGTGACTAACCCCATGAACCATTTCAAAGTAGCTCCTTTCAGTGTTGAAGGAAACAATTTAAGTTTTTGAGAGTCTTCTAGATAGTCATAAGTTCTACACAAGACTTCAAACTCAAACAAAAATGTTTCAGGGTCCTCACTTCTCAACCCATAGAAGTTTGGGAGGACAGAAGGTGAGATATTTTTCATTGTGGCATGTGTTTCCTCATCCACTATAGGGAATCCAAAAGAGTTATCTATTTCCCTATTTCCTCTGCCTCCTCCATTATTACCTCTACCTCCTCCATTATTTCCTCTACCTCTCCCTCTACCTCCTCCTCCAAATAGTGAGAATTCTCCATCTTGTTCCTCTTCTGCCATTATAGTTTCTTCAGAGTCAGTATAGGGTTCAACTTGTAAGGTTATTCCCTCCTCCTCTGGTTCTTCTATTAATGGACTATGGGAGAGAGGTTCTACTTCTTCTTCTCCACCAGGTACTCCTAATTCTTCAACTATAATGGGCTCTCCTGTGGAGGTAAGAAAAACTATTCCTGCTGTTGGAGATTCGAAATTTTTTCTCCCCTAGGATAGTTTTGGTAGAAGAAGTAGGAGATTCTTCTGATTGGATTTCCGCCCTTGGAATTTCAAGATTCTTATGGCCGGGAGTATGAGTTTGGGATGGAGGTGTGTCTTTTCTTGCTCTCAGTGGTGTGGATGGTGTTGTAGGAATCAAAATTCTACCCCTAGCTATAAATCTACCCTTAGAGTCTCTTTCTCTATGCATGTCATTTTTTGAATGTAAGAGATAATGCTACCTAGTTACACTTCCCTGGCAATGGCGCCAAAATGTTTGGTCAATTTAGTGTCCTAAATTTCTCTACATAAATTATCAATCCGGGTATCGTAAACTGATGAAGTGTAGTGCACTGTTTGTGCTAGATGACCCTTCTTACTTCGTTGTTTTTATGTTTTATGTTGTTTTGGGGGTTTTTGGGTCCTTTAATCCCTAATGATGCACAATGTAACTATCAAAATCTTAAATCTAACTTCTGTAAAGATTGCTAAAAATCTAAAAATGAGAAACAAAAGAGCTTAAGGAAGACTTGAGAGCAAAGTTTAAGCAAGAAATGAAAACAGAGTTTCTATTCCTGTTTTATCATTATTCCCAAATCATGATCGTAAAAACTGAAAGTGAAATTGCAACTAGTGTCTAATCTATCATAGAAACAAAGCTAAATGAAATACTTAATTACCCTGCCTATCAATTTTGGGAGAAAATCTCCTTGTGATGACATTCGAGTATTTCCATACTCCATTATTCTAAGAGAAAATAAATGCAGGAATGCAGAAAAGACTCAGTGCATGAATGAAAGATTAAACCACTTAGTTTAAGATGATATATCAACTATAAGGGCTCTTCAGAAACATTCATTAACACCATGAGTCAATAAACTAGCAATAAAATGACAAGAACAGTAATGGCATTGATCAGTCTATTTGAAAATTGAAAGACTAGTAAAGCAGTAAATGAAATAAACTAAATTATACTACTAAATTTCAACTTCTAACTGTTGATAAAAGCTATAAAGAAATTAAGCAAAAAGAAACTATTCTGCACTAAAAGAAGCTATTCTGCATTAGTGAGAAAATGATAAAAGTTGCATTATAAATGAGGTTAGTACCAAAATGATTATGAACACTGTGATGAATTTGTAGTTTAACTAGAAAAGACAAAACAAAATGAAATAAAACCTCATTCAGCGCAGGGGCCCTCTGCAACTGATCAGGTTATGCGTGCTTAATCAATCTCCAAGAAACTCTTTCAAATATCCATAAAACACACGGTCTTCATATTAAAAACAGGGAAATAAGTTTCAAAATTACAAAGCGATAAGTCTGTGCTTAATACATGAGGAAATTTGAACTCCTTCCGAGTCCTTTACAACTGATATTTAAAGAAAAATCCTAACTGTCCTTTGAGAGAATTTAGCTACAGGTGGTCCATGTATTACAACAGTTTTGCGTGAATGGATTGATCAACTACAGGTGACTTTAAGTCAGCAAGGTAGTTGCGTGAAACAGTTATCACCAGTGGCTGGTTCAAGTAAATGCTGCAATAGAAGCTGTTGGATTTATTAAATAGCCACGAAGAATGGACACAGAGTCCTATTGCTCCCGAGTTTCTTCATTTGACTCCACCTTTGACTGTGGTCTTGAGCTGGTTTCTTTGTTGATTTGGACTAGTTGACTAGGATAGGATCCATGTCGTGACCATTCTAGAGACGCCCATGTGGCTGGTTCCCTTGTTTGACACCTGTAACCTACTAGTGCATGAAGGTAGCTGCGGAACAACCGATTAGCTGCAGAATAGGATGCGTTTCATAGCTAAAATACAAAAATTTATTCAAATAGAAAAACATAAAAGTATAACATGTAAATCACTAAATGTCATCCTTAAGAAAATATATACTGGTCATTGATGATAAGAATGCATTTTCTTCATGGAAAAACAAAGAAAATGGATGAGAAGAGTTGCTAGGGAAAGAGTAGTTTTGAGGCTCAACAAGTGTTGCAGCCACTACAACAGGTCCTTATGGGACTATTCATTTTCAAGAAGAAGGTTTAAAACCATTACATTAAAGCTCATCATGTCACTTGTGGGAATCTAGCTTGAGTGGGGAGGATCCCTATCATTTCCCTTAACCACTCGAGATAAATCCAATTGAAACACACACACTGTTAGGAAACCAGCTCACAAAAAGATAGAAAAGATAGATAAACACCTTAGAAATAAGCCTCTTCGAGGGGGCAACTATTGAAAAATGTGCAACAAGAAATGTTAAATTTAGAATGTGCTAAAAATAGACCTGCTAAAAATAACATGTCTAAAAATAGCAGTTTGGCCAGTGAGGTCATTGGCCACATTGGGTGAGAGGTGAAACTGCTAAAAATAGAAAGTTCTAAAAATAGCATTTCTGGGTCCCTTCCTATTTATAGCAGTCCCTAGTCTATCTATGGGAAGTAAAATTAATTTTGGTCTTAACAATAGTTGGAAATATTAATTAATTAATTCAATTGAGTTAATTAGTTAAGGAAATTCGAATTTGAAGTCTTTGTGAGCATGCACATGAGTTGTCCCACTGATTGAGGAATTTATCCTTAATTTCCTCCATTGATTGAGGGAATAAGTATGAGTTCTATAATGAGAGAATCAATTGACTTAGTTCTAACTAGTCAAGTCCAGTTAGATTATTTTAACAAGTTGTTAAAATAATAAAATATAGTTTGTTAATGCTTGCATGCATGTGACAATTATTATTTTAGATAATTGAGAATTCACTCATGGATAACTGTTGCATGTCAGTTCTGTCAGAGACCCAGTTGAGATCAGATGTGGGACAATGTACTATCATATGCTTGACTATTTCTAGTAAGTAGTTTTTGCATGGTTGAGGAATTAGTGTTCTCAAGGATTGCGTAGTTGGACCATTGGTTAACTTGGTATGTTTGGAATTAATTGCATATGCTTTTACTATTATTTCCTAAGCAAATTGCACAAGGAAATAGGGATTGGACCATAGGTAAAGCCTTTATATACAGGGCTTGGTTGGTTCATGAGAGATATCTTCATATCTTCATAGTTCATTGTGAATTGAATAGCTTGAGAGCTAATTGTTTTTGTATTGTGAAGAAGATTTCCACTTGATTGATAATACATGGTTGGGGTTTTATGCTGGTGCTTTCCCTTGGATATATCTTGTGTTATGTGTGATTATTTATCTTGATCAGTTATGCATGTTTCTACTTGATGTTGCTCATGAATTCGATTATGCTTCTCCTTAATGTTTTGTAGAAGTAGAACAAGTATTATGCTTTAGGAAATTGCATATATCGGTTTGTTCTACAGGTGAAATTTCTATAACAACCTCCTTTATATTACACAAATGAATAAATCTTGGATGATACAAATGACTAAACCTCCCTTCTATATATAGGAGTCTAAGGGGTCACAATATAATCAAACCGACATAATAGTAATAACATAAGGGCGCAACAATAACAACAATGGGTTTCTATGGGGTACACTAATAACAATATGGGGACAATAGGGGCACAATAATAACAATAAGGGCTACAATGACAATAGTAATGGGGGAATCACTAGTATTATAGGCACCTAACTTGCCCCTCTCCTTCCGAAAAGCATTGTCCTCAACGATTGAGTAGTTCTGGATGCTTCTGCAGGACGCGATTTCAGATATTCGAGATCCGCAGTTACAGAGATACAACAAATTCAATATCGAGCTCTTACAAAGTGCAAAAAAGGTGTGTAGTTTTTTTTTAATTTTGCATAAGATTGGTTTGAAAAATTAGTTTGAAGGAATTCAAAGGGAATAGTGAAGAATTATTAGCATTAATTGATGCCCCGAAGAAAGAAAATGGAAACACCTGGTAAGAAACCTGAAAGCTCTAGCATGACTTGTGAAGAAGATGAAGAAATACAACATGATATATACAAATTAGAAGACCAAGTACAACAAATTTCACTCTCACAAAAGGTAACTGAAGCTAAGATGAATGGCATGGACGCTAAGATGGAAGAATTGAAGATAAATTTGAATAAGTTGTTACAAGAAATGGTTACTTATGGTGAAAGGGTAGTAAAGGAAACTCATGATGAGAACAAAATAAATGTTAATCATGATTTCATAGACTCTAATGTTGGATTGAAGACCCACCATGTTCCAAAAATTGATATGAGGAAGTTTGATGGCAAGGATCCCGGAACATGGATACTATAGATGGAGGATCTCCATAATGTGCAAAACACACAAAAGGTACGTATTGCAACCTTATATTTGGAACCAAATCAGTTTGTATGGTATCTATGGCTTTGCTCTCGTAAACAATTTTTCATGGGAAATTTTTACGAAAGAAATGATAGCACATTATGAGGATATAAAAAGAAACACCTTTTTTAGCCAATTGATAAATCTCAAACAAAATGGTTCAATGATGGAGCACATTGAGGACTTCCAAAAATTGAACATAAGGGTAAGAGATATTCCATAGGAACATAGGATTGATGTGTTTATAGGGACCTAACACACACATAATTTCCAATAAAAACCTTGGGGAAGACAAAAATATAATTGAAGAGAATGGTGACATAGAAGTGAATGATGGGATAAATAGTTTGATCCATGACATATTTGTGTTGGGTATGTGTTATATTCTTTGTATAACTAGCACTATGGGGAATTTGTTGTGTTGGATGCAATAGGGGGGTGATAACCAGACAATCTTATGGATAAGGAATTCAACACAAGAATAAAAGCCTTTATTAAAATGGGGACTCAAGAGGAAAGAGTTTTCTTGGTGCATTTGATGGAAAGTATTAGAGTGTTCACTGGGGAACTTTGTAACGGGTGGAAGTCTGATGAAGAATGTGAAGGAATATCTAGAATTGAGGCAGACAAATGAAAGATTTTGGATACCTCAGTTCTAGCAAGGACCTTTTCAGTTTTAATATTACTTTGGGGAATATCCTTAACTTGTAAAGGTATATTCTAATCTTGGAGATCGATTGAGAAGTTCCCTCTTTAGGCATGTTTTTCCTTCGAATCAATATGTTTTGAAATTTGGGGACTAACTCTTCTTTAGTTTTTGTAATTTTGAAAACTTGTGGATTGGAGGTATTTAGCCCTAGCCACTAGTCATATGAGCCAATAATGGAGCTAATACCAAGATCTTAGCCATCAAATGGGTATCCAGATTTCAACTGTTATACATCGAGCTATTGGGCCTCAAGGGTTAGGTATTTCACTGAACCACCCACCTGAAAACCTCCAATACTCACAAAACTTGAAGACTTCATAATTTAATAGAGTTAAGCAGTCGAGCTTGTCAAGTGATGATGTACTAGGTGTCAAATTTTTAGCTTTCAGTGTATAAGGAGAGCATGATGGTGGAGTCTACCATCATGAAGCCCCTACATAAACATAACTAACACTATTTATCACATAATAGGAATTTGAGGAGCCATTAGTTGATATGACCAAGTGTTGAGTATCAGGTATTCGAAGGTTGGGTATTAAGGTATCAACCTGATACCATTAACAATTGATAATACTGGTGGATGTGTCATGATGATGTGGACTTGATGTGATGGTCCATGTGGGAGGGTGACATGGAAAATGATGTGTCATGGTGATGTGGTATGAGACATGGCTCATTGATGATGTGGCAGGATGACTTGTTATGGTGATGTGATGGTTAATGTGGCAAGGTGATGTAGCACAAAATAGATTAGAGTTCACAACATGGGGTAACTAGATGGCAGGTGTCGTGGATGTCAGGTGTTGGGATTTTGATAATTTTGGGATCTATATTGAGATCAACTTTAGTAATAATGGATCTCGATAGAATGTTGGTTTCTAGAATTAAAAAACTCCAAATGATGAAGTTTTTATCTTGGTGTGTCGAGTTATTGATGGTTGGATGTCTTGATTTCGAGAGAATCAGGATGAGGTATTAGGCATTCCCCCTGTATTGATAAAACTAGATACCCTATCTATCATTAGGTAATAGAGAGGTTGGAATAACTATTATCAAGCCAGATACGAGCTTGGAATGGCACAATGTGACATGATGATGTGAATGACATGTTCCAACTAAGGACATAGACTAATGTAGTGTTGAAATGGGGGAAAGGAGTGCCACGTGTCAATGACGTGGATTTTCAAGGATGCTAATGTGGCCCTTAAGGGAAAAGCTTCAATTGGGCATACATTTGTTCTAAAAGCTTAGTTTGATATGAACTCTATATCGTTGGAAATATCTTGATGAGTAGAAGATGGTGGAAATACCATAATTAGTTTTTGAGGTACCAGAAGAAAGAATAAATTTAATAACCTCATCTTCATAATCAACCTTGAAGTTCAGATCGAGATAAACCCACATCCCTAATTAGGCATTAGGGGGATGGCTATGCTACAAAGCCTTCTTCATAAAGAATACATTAATTTTGATCAACATGGATGAGAGTGCATCATTGCAAAATTTTACTCAAAGTCAAGGATATTAGGAAAAAAAAATTGGTCATTGGTTGAAACATGGAAGAGGAGGACATGGTGGTAACCTAATCATGCTAAAAAGTTATTTTAAGCACTTTGTTAAGAATATACAAAACACTATTATGAATGTTGACCTAACATTTGATGAATTGTGCATTAATCTCTTACAACATGAAAAATGGAAGAAACCATTTAGTAGCAACAATGCAAATGGTACAAAATAGGCCTAACCAATGTTAAGAGAAAAGGTAAGTGGAAAAAGAAGAAAGGTTAAGGAAAAAATGAAAATGAAACCAAGATATTAAAGAACATCACATGTCATTATTGGGGAAATGTGGGCCATATGAAGAACCATTACAAAAAGAGGGTTTCTAATAAAAACACCAATTGGAAAGGGTCTCAAAAGAAGGCTTATATTGTAGATAATATAGAGCAGAAGTCAACATTCTATGCAATAATGGCCAAGGAAAAAGTAGATAAACTCTAGTTACTTTGTTATTACATAGATTCAAATGCATAATAAAACTTCATCAATGGATATGATTATTTCATAGATACACTACTTATTCTTCAAAGGATTGAATGAGCTTCAATGGCATGAAAAAGTTCATGGTTATAGGAAAGAGAATGTGCAAATTTGTAATTAAAGATTCGGGTGTCAATTTTTAGGGAGCTCCACTTGACAACAAGGAGATTCTAAATAAGCATTAGGGGAACTTTGAGGTATAAATGTGCCTCCTAAAAGAGATAAGAGATATAGTCATTTTCTAGGGAAGATATATTTACAACTCATATATTACATTATTATTTATGAAACTATAATTAAACTAAATTGAATATATATAAAAAATAAAACAAGTAATTTTATTTTTAATTAATGTAACTATAAATAAAAATGATTTTAAATTTAAAAATGATTTTTAATTAAAAATCTAATGTTTATAGATTCATATTTATAAAAAATAATAATATACTATTTTTTAACATAACTTATAGGATAATCATTTATATTTTAAATTAAAAGAACAAAAAAATATAAAGTGTGATTACTTAAAAAAGATAAATACAAAAATCATATTCATAGACTCAAGTTAAATATGATAATTTCTTAGTTATAAGCTATTTATTTATATAGTAATTTACTTAATATATGAATACATGTGAATTATAAATGCATATTTTCACAATCTATATTAATATATTAAATTCTCATGTAATTAATATAAATAAATTATATATATATATATATATATATATATATATGAAAAAACTGTACTTTCATTTATATATTTAAAAGAAAAATGCGTTTTCCATATACACACGAATGTATGCATTTAGTCAAAATCTTCCCAAATCTTATAGTGGCATAAATAAAAAAAAGTATGAACAATTAATATTTTGCAGTCTTGTCTACAAGGGACGCTAGATATGATGCATGCTAGCCAAATTTTTAAATTTTCATTGTGTTGTAAGCACCAAACATTTTTAAACAGTAAAAAAATAAAGATGTGATAAAGGTGTTTTACAATATGTACATGCTTATCCAAAAACCGAAATAAAAAAATAGAAGGGAAGGACATAAACAATAGATCAATCATGAAACATTGAGTGAATTTCGTCCATAAACTATTGATGGAAAAACTAATAGTGTTAAGCTTCGTCCAACTTTGTCATCTGCCAAAGCCCCTAATCCATGTGCAAGCCTTCCTTAGAAAGCTTGTTAAGAATCCCATTTTTCTCCCTGAAAACATGTATGCATGTGAATGAATTAAAAACAACCTTCAACCTCAAAATATCCTCCAAAATGTGAGAAAGAGTAATATTCTGACACACTTAAGTCTCATTGAACCAATTCACAAAAAAAGATTCCCTAAACAATTGAATTTGTTTACACCCTTTTTTCCCTAGCAAAGGAAATGAGAGATCTACAAGGTAATAATTTGGCCCAATTGTTGGATCCTCATCCCAAGCACATCTTAACATGAAAATAGTGGTGTTCTAAGAGATCTAGAATGAAACCCACACCCCCCCCCCCCCCCCAACCAACACTCAATGATCCCTCCTCCTGAGAATCCCCATTGAAAAAACCCCATGGAATATTTACATCTATATTTTCATTTAATATACTCTCTCCCTTAGCATAACCAGCAACAGCATGAACTGAATAGGATGATTTGTCCTGAAAAATCACCATGTTTCTTTCCAACTAGATGCCCCAACTGAGGATGAGTGGGAGGAATATAAATGAATTAGTCTCCTTGTTTTCAACCCAATATTTCCAAGTATCCACAAAAGTGACCCCCTCCCAATAGCAAACCTAGCCAAAAAATCCCTACAGGTTGACCAACTTGTTTTTACAAAAGAGCATTGAACAAAACAATGATCAATGGACTCTTCACATCCTTTACACAGTGCACAACAACCTAGATGATCTTTATGTCTGTGTTGCATTGCATCCCAAGTGGGGAATTTCCCTTTGATGATACATCAAACTAGAAGCTAAGACTTTGAGGGGAACTTCGACTTCTAGAGAACCCTCCACCACCAAAAAAACTCCAAATTTTGGGCCAAAATATTTAACTATGTATATCCAAGCTTCAAAGTATATACACCATCCATATCTATGTACCATACCAACTCATCCTCAGAATCAAATAGTCTTATATGGGATGAAAAAATATTATTTATGAGTACAAATAATTCCTCCCTAAAGGCCCCTTGAAGATTTAAATTTTCCACAGACAACCACCCTTGGTGCCATAGGGAAGTCCGAGCAAGATTATTCATATGTGAAATTCTGGAGAATCCTTGATCCCTGAGCCTAATAATCAACAATATCTTGTGACAAATGGTGATAATTACCACTCCCTAGCCAAGGATCCTACCTAGCCTAACTTTGGCCCCATTACCAATCTTCCAAGCCAAACCAAAGGAGATCAGGTTGAAAGAATTTAGTATAGCCCGCAAAGCCACTAAAATATTCTACTTCAGCCTGTCTTGAAGTGACAAAAAATCATCCAAGGAATATGGAGCAATGTATTTTTGAGAGACTACTTGTGACCAAAGGCTATTGGTTGGTAAAAGTATCCACCTGCACTTTTTAGGCAACACTATGGAAAAGATGAAGTTTTTTTTAGTCCCCAACCTCCCAACAACTTTGGCATACCAAGACAGGACAACTAGAACAAGGGAAGGACAAAATGATCTTGTGATCCTTCCCATAAGAACGTAAACAAATCCTCCTAGCTTTCTCCAGAAAACCTTTTGGAACCCAGGGAAAAGACATCCAATATACTAGAATGGCTTGAAGAAAAAATTTGACTAAGAGCAACCCTCCTTCTCTAGAGAGCCACCTAAAGCTCCAACACTCTAATATTTTATCTAATTTGGCAATCAACCACATCCAATATTTCTTTTATAGCAATTTGCCTTTAGATGAAATCCCAAATACTTTAGCCCAACTTCAATCTCGGATAACTCAAAAGGAAACACATAAGTGATATATCGAACCTCGTTCTCTTCTAGGTAAAGAATGGAGATGGATTATTTCCTCTCATTTATGACCATACCCATATCCTTCCCGAAAAAGAGAAAAATTTCTCGAAGTTTCTGGATATATCTTTTTGCACAATTACAAAAGATAAGGATATCCTCAAAAAATAGAATATGTGTTATTGATAAATCTTGAGTAATAACCACTCCTTTAAACTCATCCCTCCTCTTTGACTCCTCCAACATTTGATTTAGGCCTTCAAAAAGAAGCAGAAAGAGTAGTAGAGACAATGGACACCTTTGTCTTAAACCTCATTGACCATTGAAGAAATACAAGGTAGGTCCATTGATTAAAACAACAAAATAAATAGACATCAATTAACACATAACCCAGTTAATAAACGAGACCTCAAAACCAACATGTGTAAGGAGAAGTCTAGTAAAGAGCCAATTAACTTAGTCACAATCCTTTGATAGGTCTATCTTAAAAACAACTCCTTCAGCCTTCAAAATTTTTAGGTTATGTAGTCCTTGGGCCACCCCGATGGCTTCGTGAATCTGCCTCCCCTCTAAGAACCCAAATTTCTCCTTTGATATAGAATTTGAAAGAATAAGCTTAATCCTTAAAGCTATATCCTTTGAGATTACCTTGTAGTTATGCCAAAAATTCTTAGAAGACATAGGATTTTCAACCTTAGGGATTAGGGTAGTAAAAGTAAAATTGAAGGTCGACAATAACCTACCTTCCCGCCCAGATTCATTTACAACCCGTAACAAGTTTGAGCCCATAGTATCAAAGTAAGTTGTAAAAAATTCTACAACCAAACCATCTGGGCCTAGGCTCTTATCTTTTTGAAAACTGGATAACACAACCTTCAGTTCATCTTCAGGCACTTCCACCATCAGATTCCTATTATCATCAGCCTCCACAAAGCTTGGAAAAAAATGAGCCACACAGATTGATTTGGTAATAATATACCCCTATTGTTCCTTGAAGGTAGATCAATAATGTGCCATGCCTAGAGAAGTTAGACCTTCAAAAGATGAGACCTCTCAACCATCAAGCCCCTCCATATGTAAGATAGGATTTGACAATTTTGACCCTTAACATAGGCATGAAATAACTTGGTATTTTTATCACCACAATCTAGCCAGATAACCTTGATTTTAAGGCACCAAACAACTTCCTTATTAACTAGAATATCTTTCCTTCTAATTTCAAATTTAGACATATTCTCCATAAATATATAATATATAATATATACCACACATTCTACATATTAATTAGTATAACATATAGACCCACTTATGTACTCTATGCAACATGAATACTCGTGTTAGTAAAACTAATATATAACACATATATGAGTATTAATATTATGTAAATCATATTATGTCGGATATATTGGTTGCATTTTCATATTTTTTTAATATGGACTGTTTGTTTGTTTGTTTTGTTTTGTTTTTTGTTTGTTTGTTTTGTTTTGTTTTGTTTTGTTTTTGTTTTTGTTTTGTTTTGTTTTGTTTTTTTTTTGTTTTTGTCTTTTTGTTTTTGTTTTTGTTTTTTTTGTTTTGTTTTTGTTTTTGTTTTTTGTTTTTTTTTGTTTTTTGTTTTTTGTTTTTTGTTTTTTGTTTTTTTTTTTTTTTTTTTTAATTTAAAATATAAAATGTGAATAATACGTAATAATTCATATATTATGTTTTTCAATTTTGAGTTAGTATTTCATTTTTATATAATTAAAAAATATTTTATTTTGTGAATAGATTATATTATATTAAAATATAATTTATAAGTTTTGTTGTTGTTATTATAAATATTTTATTTGCAATACTATTAAGTTAATTATTGATTTTCATCCCTATTTAGGATACGGTAAATAAATATTTTTAATTGGAACAATGTTAATTTAATCATTGGATATGATATTATGTTTAAAAATGTGATTAGTTTTTGTAAAGTTGAGTTTGATAATACATTTTTTGTTTTGAGATTTACTTATGATCTCAAAATTCCCCCAATGGAATCTTCCATGTCGGTAATGTTTCCGAACTTCGATGTAGAAAATGTGAATCAACATTAAGATGACATAAATATAGATAGCCGTAATCATGTTGGAAAAACTAACTTGGATGAGGAAGATATCAAGAAGAGACTATAACAGACAATAATCGTTGAAATAATGTGTTGATAATGATTATTACATTGTGTATAAATTTATATATTTAATAATGATTAAATTAATGAGATGATGTACATTTAGGTGACTTTGACTATAAGTATGACATAAGGTGTCCTTTAACTGAAAGTCATGACTCATTATTATTGTTTTATTATTATATTTTATGGTTTTTTTACCCTTGGTGGCTTATGAACCCATGGTTTTAGTAACTCACGATATGTAATGAAACCCATTTCAGTTTTATATATTATTATTATTTATATAACATTTCCTCCTTCCCTTGAGATGTTATGTCCCCAAAGCAACCCATGGTTTTAGTAACCCACGATATGTAATGAAACCCATTTCAGTTTTATATATTATTATTATTTATATAACATTTCCTCCTTCCCTTGAGATGTTATGTCCCCAAAGCAAAGATAATAAAGGATGTTGAAAACAAATCGACCGACCTATTTCTTTACATATTTCTTCAATTTCCTATATATAAAACCTAAATCTAGCTCCTGGATACATCATTAAGATCTGAAGAATATCTATTGACGAATTCCCTGATGATGGATGGTGGGCTCTAGTATTACAACAATGATGCTGCAACTCCTGGGACTCCCTTCTTTAATTTTATCAACTCGGTAGTTCATAACAAACTTGGAAACGACGATGTTGTATGCACAAGTACTAGCTCTTACTGCAGGTTGTCACTCGATCAGCTGGCACAAGTTCGCTAGGAGCTCAAGCCAACTTCTATGAGTTCTCAGAAGAAGCTTTTAATCATGATGGAAGAAAGCTAATATCAAAAGGGATATTCTACTTGCAGAAAGAAGATGAAAGTTGAAAGGAAACACAAACCCTAGCAAACCCTAGTTTTACGCATTAACCCTACTGGTGCAAGAAAAGAGATGAATGCTGTTGAAATGGATGCCATTGACTCTTGGAAATGTAAAATGCATTTGACTAAGCTACTTTTGAAGGAAAATATGGAAAAAGCATCTTTTTGTATTTTTGAGTAATTTTGGAAAATTATTATGCATGTGCTTTAACTGTTTGTTTTACTGTGCAGAGGTTGACTGGCGAAAGGAAATGGAATGGGCACTTGCAGGAGGTTGGGAAGGTGAGAAGAGGGCCTAAGGGGTCCCTAGCACCCTTCCAGAGAGTTTCACAGTGATCAGATCTCGAGAAACTGCTCACGTGATCTTCTACAGGAAGTCTGCAGGGGTTCTACAGGATGTTCTACAGGAAGATCCGAAAGAGGATTTTGGAGGGTTGATGGAGGAAAAACGGTGGGAAAGTGGGAATGGAGGTTGGATGAGGATGTGAAGGGGTCTAGAACCTAGTAACTAAAGCTAAGAAGTGAAGAAAGTTGTTGGATTTGGTTCAAGGATGGAGGGAGAAAGGTTACACAAAGATGTGGATATTAGGTCAAGTTGGAAAAGGGTGGCGAATGAAGAGAAGGAATGTGGAATTAGAGGTTGGAGTAGGTGGGATGATGGAGGAAGGATAGACAGGGGAGTATCACAGATTCCCTGCACACTATTTCTCAAAACTAATCAAACAAAGACTATGAAAACCAAAGATCTAGCTATCTTGACCTAATTTGACCTAGAAACCTAGCAATTATGATCAACAGAACTTTATTGGTAGGAAATCATGTAAGATAACTATGAAAACTCAGCAAGAATAGATCTCCACATGTAATCACAACTGGTATCAATTTTTACAACTGAGAATCTAACACTAGCAATTGCATGAAGAAGCAAGAACAACGTTTTTGTGGCAGCAAGGACACCCTGGTCTCAGCTCATGGTCCCGAGGAGGGAGAGGTGAGATGAAGGGTTGCTTGATGGCCTTTTTCAAATATCTTTTCTGTAACCAACCTATCAAATCAACCCGAACATGAAAAGCTATTTCAATCATCAAAAGCAACCAAAATAACAAAGCAATATGTTAATCTAAATAACAGAAATTATTCTAGGAATGCAGCAAAAACATATAAAACTACACAAAGGAGGTATTGGCACTTGAGTTGGGCCCAACCCCAAGAGCTACAGCCTCCTAAGAAATATCAGAGCTGGTGTAAAGCTAGATTCATCTTTATTGATAAAAAATAATAATAGTTACATCCCAAAAACTGTCTACAAGAAAAAGCTCGAAAATGTGCTGAAATGCAGAGCTAACCTATTGACTAAAATCTAACTAACATCTGACTACAATATGACTAACATCTGCCTAAAAACTGACTAACTGAAATGAGGCCCTAAGCCTTCTTATTTATACAAATTGAGGACCCCAACAGTCCTCCTAAACTTTAGGAACTCGGCTGCCAAAACTTGCAGTTAACAACAACTTTACTAGCCCTTGCTCGGCTGCCCTTGTGGTAATCGATATGGTGGCCCTTGAACTCCGAGATGTTGGTGGAGAATTCGAGGTAAGGGCTCATAAATGAAGGGGACACCTTCCTAAAAATCCTCTCCCTTGTTCTTCCACGAATTTGGCTGCCAAGTGCTCATTAAAACCTTTGATTTTGTCTCAAAATTGACCAAAAATCTGCATAAAGCACACATTAGACTTTTTGGCATAATGACTAACCCAATTCACTCTATTAGCATAAATATAATAAAAAACATGCAATAAACTAATGAGAATGGTGGATCAAGTCGAATTAGGAGGCTAAATGTGCTCATATAATTACCCATTTCTGGGGGTCATCAATGGACTCACTTGGTAGTCCGAAACGTTGGGTTCACTAAAACTCTATAACAGGTCATTCCTCCTATCTAAAAATCTATAGGAAACATCATCTTTTGATAGGTTCTTCCATTCAATGAGATATTTCAAAATTATTTAGAACATAATTTATTCTTTGTTCTGGATATGATCAATTTTGGCTTTAACATAACTTTTCCTCTGTCATCTAATGTAGCAAGTGTTTGTGACTTTTGGTATTTTATCAATACATTGACATGATACATGGAAAACATTGTGGGTGCAACTTCTATTTGAAAAATCCAATGCATAAGTTACTTGGCTAATTTTTTTGATAGCTTAGTATAGTTCATAGAACTTAGGAGCCAATTTCCTTTTTCACCTTTTTGCTTCAAGGATAATTATTTGTTTAAAGGTTGAAGTTTCAAAAATACCCAATTTCTACTTTCACACACTCTCTCTCTCTGATGTTGCTTGGCTTGTTTCTTCATATGGTTTCTTGCAATATTTAAGTTTTTCTTAGGTGTCTAGATAAATTTTTGATTTTCTTCTAATTGATCTTTTACTGCTGGAAATTTATCTTCTTAATATCAAAGAGTATGTCCTATCATTGGGTCATGATATTCAGTATTGAGTGTACAAAAATATTTAATCTCTTTGCAATATTTTAATTTTTTGTCAACAAAATTATTACTTGCATTGTCTATTAGGACCATCACTTCGCTATTTTTTATGTGCCTTTCTAATTTTAATATCTGTGGTTGGGTTATTCCTATTATGGCTTTATTGATGCTTGGAAATGGACAAGAGAACATTGATGAGATCACCCGGTTAGGGCTCCAATTAGACCCTTTTTTGTTTGTTGTTGTGACTCTGACCGATATATGGGCTTGATTACCACCTAAAAATTTGCTTCAACAAATGGAGACTTTCAAAAGAATTGTTAATAAAACTAGGATCAATGTAACAAGATGTTTTAAATATAATAATTCTATTTAAATAATATCAATGTAAATAATCTATTTATACCTATCTCTAATCTTACTTTTAATTCATCTATATCTCGAATATTGATATATTAAACGTGAATGACGAATGATCACTAATAACCATGTAAAGCATTTATACACGCTTATGAATAAGATAAACTCTACTTAAAAATGAAATAGAATAACACTGAATCAATTAATAGAATTCTTATGCATTTACAACATTCACATATATATTCTCTAATTACTTTAATAAAAATGTAGATCATTAATTAAAAGTAACCAACCAGTACTCAACGTGAAATATCAAGGAAACCAAATGAAGTGAATAATTTTTATTTAATTTAAAAAATAGACAAATAAATTACAACAATACCATAATTATTTGAACTTGAATTTCTGAAAGATAAACTTTTTACAACAATGCAATTAGTTTAATTCCTTCAAAATTTCAAAAATTTCGAACCCTTTGATCGACAATAATAAACAAACCATTTGAAAAGATCTGTAGCGAAAATAACATATTTTTATTTATTATTAAGAAAATGACCTTGATGGATCAACTATTTTCCAATATCTATTGTATTGAATTTGGTAGTTTGAAATAGCCATTGAATTATAATCATATGAGATATTTTCTTGACAAATCCTGCCTTTTGTATCGAAATATTATTTGACTTATGGTATGGCTCCAACGTTCACCGATAAAGCCAATTGCTAATTTTGAACAATAGCTCGATTTTCTTGCTACGTGAATCTCTGAGTGACCAGTTGCAACGTCAAATGGTGAAGCAAGTTAAGAAAAATTAGTTAAATATTTATAAATCTTAAGAAACCATGCTTTAATTAGACTCATTCATATATTCCTCTGGATTTTATAGTAGACAGTTTCACGACATTGTTTTCTACCATTACTGATCTGGATTGAACTGTGAATTAGGATCATTGATTTGCCAGTTGGTGTTTAATACCACATTTGTCATGTGACCAGTTTATATTGATTTTGGTGTTCAACATTGGTCATGTGTGAGCAGTGAGGAAACTTGAATGGCAGAGTCCACGCATAAATTTAGCGTTTCATCAAACCTTAAACCATAATTGAAAATCATGAAATCATGTATTTATTTCAATCTCAGATGATTAACCTAAATTATTATGATTAAGGTTGTAATTACACCATCTAACCAAGGGATGTGGGATGTGTATGTGTTTTTTGAAACTGGCGCGATTGATAGACAATATAGTTTTTTACTGTAGATTCAACAACTTATGTGATATAATAAAACAAAAGATAACAATCTACTCTACTCTTTAGCGGAAACCAAAATTGATTGATGAAAACAATAAGAAGAAAAGGAAGAATGTCAATCGCACATAACACAATATTTCATTGGGGAAAGCAACTGCTAAAAACCCTGATTATCTATATTGCATTAACCAAAAGATCTGAGAAGAAAATACAATGCTTTTTCAACCTGAACAATTCCTGCACTAGTAGAATCTAACTTTCTGCCTCACAAGCCAACTCAAGCCACCACTTAGCGAATTCTGTCGCATGCCAAAGCCCTTCTTCCTTGCGCAAATCCTGAGAGAATTAGCTCGTATTTGATTGGGAAATCCACACTCCATAACTACGTAATCCATCTATATACCTTCAACTGATTGCATGCACCATATGTACAACTTGGAAAATTATACAACTGATAGTATATTATCCCTGAACTCTAATCTCAACTAGGTCTTCCTCTGAACTGAAACGCATGAGTTATTTATGAGTGAATCTTCAGTTAACTGGTGTGGCATTGAGGATGCACTGGTGCACTTCCCCACTACTAGACTCCTACTAGTTCCTCCAACAACTAGAACTAGTTTAACTGACTATAACTCAGTTAGACTGAGTTATCTAATTACAACTTAAAAGAAATCAACCCGGTTCCCTAAAATTTTGGGATCACTCTACATGACTCTAGATAGACTTCCCACTCAAATTTCTTAAGTCAATTAAGTCAATTTAATGTAATTAACAATTACAAGTTTCTATGAGAATAGAATTTCGATTTAATTCACAATTTAATTCAAGGAAAAATTAAATTGGAATTTCTTGTTGCTATTTTTAACACTCCCTATCAACAAGAAAGGGATTATTTGCTACCCCAATCATGCCTTTTTGAAACTCGAATTTGCATCTTGACAATGCCTTTGTCAAAATATCTACATCCTGCTCCTTTGTGGGAATGTACTCCAACAACATAATTCTCTTCTGCACACAATCTTGAAGATGATGATATTAGATATCAATATGCTTGGACTGATCATGAATAACTAAATTCTCAGAGAGTTTGATACAACTATGATTGTTGCAGTAAATCACAGTTGGATCCATATGTTGACCAAACAAAAACAAGAATCTTTCCCATCCAGATAGCCTCACAAGCTGCTTGACTAGTAGGCATGTACTATGCTTTTGCGAAACTGATGCAACTGATATCTGTTTCCTGCTATGCCAAGAAACAATTTCTGACCCAATACTAAAGATCCCACCTGACCTGCTCTTTTTATCTAATGGACTCCCTGCCCAATCTACATCGGTGAAGCCTAGAATCTTCACTCCCTTTGTCCGTCTATACCATAAACCATATTGAGTAGTGCCTATGAGGTATCTCAACACATGTTTGGTTGCCTTCCAATACAATTTGGTCAGCGTAACCATCTCTTGAATAAGATGGTTAACTGCATAACACATGTCCGGTCGTGTGTTCACAAAATACATGAGTGAACCCACAAGCTACCTATAAATAGTAGCCTCCACTACTTCACTGGAAGTAGCATCCTCCTTCCTCCAGTTACCTACTAGAGGAGTCTCCATGGGTTTACTGCTCTCCATGTGGAACCTTTTCAGTATCTCGTTGGCATACTTGCCTTGAGAGACAAAAAGTTCCTCATCACTTTTCCAGACTTCCATACTCAGAAAGTAGTGCATGAGCCCCAAGTCCTTCATTTCGAACTCTCTTGCAAGATCCTCTTTGAAAGACTTGATCAACTTATCATCACTTGTTAGAATCAAATCGTCGACATATAAAACAATAATCAACAATTTACCTTCAACCACAATATGGTAAAGGTTCGCATCCGCTTCACTTTTGGTGAAGCCCAACTCGATGAAGTAGCTATTGATTCCGGTGTACCAAGCACAAGGTGTTTGTTTCATCCCATACAATGCTGGCTTGACTCAGCACACATGCGACTCTTTGTCAAAGGTCTCAAATCCTTGAGGCTGCTCAATATACACCTCTTCCTCAATCATGCCGTTGAGGAATGGTGTATTTACATCCATCTGATATATCTTCCATCTCAACTATACTGACAGTGACAAAATTGATATGATTGATGAGTACCTTTCAACTGGAGAAAAAGTCTCATCGTAATCAATCCCCTCCACCTGAGAAAAACCTCGGGCCATAAAATGGGCATTGTGTTTCTCCACACTACCATCCATTGCTTGCTTTACCTTGTAAAGTCATCAAGAAATCATCACTGACTTGTCCACCGATCTTGGGACCACATCCCAAACACTGTTCCTGACAATGGAGTCATACTCTTCAATCATGGCATCAACCCAAACTAGTTGCTGCACTACTTCCTCAAAAGAGGATGGCTTAGTCTCTACACATCCTCTCATTAGATCCATGTAGCCAATGTATCTCTCGGTGACCTCTTCTGCCTACGCTGTGATGTGGGTGCTCCCACATTCTCTCTAGCATTATGTAATAACCTGTTAGCCTCTCTCGTGTGCTTTCTCTCCCATCTTTGGAAGACTCTACATGAGTGGGTGTCTCCACTTCCTGATCCTTTGCATGTGGTTGCTCCTCATCATCTTAAGGTTCCTCCTTCGGAGCTAAAAGATTCTCAACTGCATGTAGCTGAAGCTCCCTCTCAATGGAGCATCTCATGGCCTTCTCTTCATCAAATTTTACATCCCTATGAACCACTTTCATCCTGTTGGTCGATAGGTACACTCGATAGTTGTGAGGTGTATCAGTGTACCTCACAAATATCCCCAACTCTGCTATTGGCTTAAGCTTCTTCCATGCATATTTGATTACATGGAAGTAAACTGATGAACCAAAAATCCCGAAGTGACCCACATCTGGTTTCTTCCCTGAAAAAGCCTCTTCCGGTGTACTCATCCCAAGAATTCAATGAGGGCTTCTGTTTTACGAATAAACAACTGTGTTGCATGCCTCAACCCACAAGTGTAGTGGTAGGCCCTGATCATGCAACATCGTCCGTTTCGCTCCTACTATGCTTATGTTTTTCCTTTCAACCACCCCATTTCACTGTGGGTTACGAGGTGCTATAAACTCTCGTCGAATACCTTCTGATGCACACAAGTTTTTAAACTCATTTGACACATACTTTCCATCGTTATCACTCTTGAGAGCTTTAAATTTTCTTCCAATATCTTTCTTGACCAATGCTTTAAATTCATGAAAATTTGCGAATGTCTGATCTTTCTTCTGCATGAAGAAGATCCAACATTTACAAGAAAAATCATCAACGAATATAAGATAATACATATGCTTGTCCATGGATGCTGTCGAGAATGATCAACACACATTTGAGTGAACTCAATCGAGGATCGCCTATGCTCAACTTTCTTTGTCATGAAATGAATCTTTGGTGTATCTTCCCAATGTACATCCTTTGCATGTGTCAACTCGTTCAAGTGTACCCTTGGGAAGACCAGTACAAATTTGCTGCATGATCTTCAGAACACCATGATGCAAGTGAGCCAATCTCTTGTGCCATAACTCACTGATGTCTCGGCTTTGCACCTTCTCTACTTTCGTGCTCAAGTTAGCACAATTTTCTACCTCCAACTTGTAGAGATTCTTCACTCGAACCCCTATCCTCTTCACCTGTCTTGTGGCTATGTGATGAAGGAATGCCTTTCCAAAACTAAATATCACATCATAGCTTCTATCCTCCAACATGGCTACATATACAAAGTTCTTCAAACTAGGAACATACATAACATCTCGCAAAGTGAGGGGGGAACCCGACTCCATCTGAAAGGTAACTGTACCAAGCCTGATAGCGCTATACCTCCCATCTTCACCCATCTTGATATGCATCTGGATATCCTTCTCCTCCAAGTTACTGAAGAGCTCTTTGTTACCGATCATATGGAAAGAAGCTTCACTATCTAGATACCATACACTACCCATCATCGATGAGACCATCCAAGCAATGAGGGTAAAGTTTAGTTTGAATTGTGAGGTAAGAGCCTCACCTGCCACTCCCCCTGAGGGCTTCTTACTTGTCTTCTTGAGCAGACACTTTGTGGAAAAATGTCCCAGCTTGTGAAAGTGAAAGCACTTCAATTTCAACACGTCCTTATTCTTGCTGCCCTAATAAGAATATGATTTGGAATGGGTTGATTTCCCCTTCCCTTTCTTTTCCTTATTCGCTAAGGCAAAATTCTCCTCATTATTAGCCTTTAATGAGGATCTGTCTATGGTGTTCCTCTCCCGCAACAAAATCTAACCGCAAATGCTCCTAATATTGTAGCTTCTCCCTCCCATTAACTAAGTCCTGGTAACTATGCCGGCTCTTGGGAAGTCCTAGAAGAGATAGGCTCACCATATCGTCTTTGGCAATAGTAATCCAAACACTTCCAAGCTCATACCGACAATGGGTGAACTTGTTCAAGTACTTCAAAATTGAGTCGATCTTCTCCATATTGATATTAATGACAACTTCCTATGGTCCCTGCTATTTTGTAACAAGTACATCAATGGCTTCCACATTGAGTATGGACTGTCCTTACCGTGGAGACTCGAGACAATGTGGTCTCGAACTCTTTCTAGGATAATCCTTCTCGTTTTTTCCACACACTTTCTCCATTCATCTAGATCTTTAGCATCAGATGCTGGAGGATTAGGAATGTCATGATCTATGTATTCCTTGAGGCCATTGTCTTCCAACATTGCCTCCATCGTGTCCTTACAAGCTATGTAATTTGAGTTTCCCTCCACAACATAGTCAAATCGAAAATCGTAGAATGACATATTGCTGACTCTGAAGTATGAATTTGCAAATTCGATTTCACCTGCACACCAAACTTGAATTCTCCTCTTTTATACTGTCTTTAGCTCTGATACCATGTATATTTTTACTATAGATTCAAAAACTTATGTGATATGCTAAAACACAAGAAAATAATCTACTCTACTCTTCATCTGAAACCAAAATTGATCGATGAAGACAATAAGTAGAAAATGAAGAATATCAATTGCACATAACATAATATTTCTTTGGGGAAAACAACTACTGAAAATCTTGACTCTCTATATTGCATTAACCAAAAAATCTGAGAAGAAATACAATGCTTGTTCAACTTGAACAATTCCTGCACTAATACAATCTAACTCTCCGCGTCACAAGCCAACTCAAGCCAACACTTAGCCAATTCTGTTACACGCCAAGCCCCTACTTCCTTGCGCAATTCCTAAGAGAATTAAACCGTATTTAATTGGGAAATACACTCTCCATAACTTCAAAATCCATCCATAGGCCCTCAACTGATTGCATGCACCATATGTACAACTTGAAAAATTATACAACTGATAATACACTGTCCCATTTGCAGGAAGAGGCAAGTTTCCATAGTGGAGGAAATACCATTAGAAGATATTTTGAGCAAGGACCAACTATCAGTTGGAAAGCGTGGGACAACTCGGGGACAAAAAATATCAGTTTCGTTAAACTGACATAAAGATTGTTTGAAATGGATGAGGATTAGAGGCATAATCCACTTAATATTGTGGATGAAAAACAATCTCAAAAATATAAATCGATGCTAAACAGTGTAGATCTGCAACAACTGATAGAAACAAAACCTGCCAAAGTCCGGATCTATGCCATAATCATAGTTAAACAAAAAAAAAGAAAGAGTAATAACTGCAATCATCCAATGTAAGCCAGATATACAAAGAATAGTTTTATTATAATACGTGTGAAGGGAAGAAATAGATGATACTAGTCCCCCTCTATGGGATGGGTTCTTGGCTATCCTCAAATGTATTCAAGTTGTGTAGAGTCTCTCTCCTCTATAATGTGTAAACCCAACAAAAATATGGTGTGCGACAATGAAAATAATCAGAGTTACAACAATGAGTGCAACAATGAAAATAATCAAAAGTGAATAATGAATGGAAAACCCTTCTATTTATAACAAAATATTGAGTTATCTTCGAATAATGAGCAATAATAAAATATTATTGATCCCATTCTTGGAATAACCACCTAAAATATTTATTATATTTGTTTAGGAGAGAAAAAATATTTAAATTTTTATTTAGAAATAATAAATAAATAAATGATTTATTTATCATCTCAAGGAATTAGTTAAGGAATAATAAACAAATAATGATTTATTAATTATTCCTAAGGGATTTAGTCAAATTTGACAAAGAATAATAATTAATTAGTGATTAGTTAATTATTCTTAGAGAAAAATAAGATAACTAATGATTTATCTGTTTATTTTTCATGATTGGGTCAAATATGAAGAGGAATAATAATTAAACAATGGTTTAATTAATCATTCCTAGAAGAAAATCAAATAAATAGTGATTTATTTAATTATTCTTCATGGATTTAACTATAAATTTGTTAACAAAGGTGGTTTATTAAGTAATTTCTCACAGTGAAAGCAATTTTACTATGGTAAAACTGGATTTACATGGTGTACTTCGATCCATCTAGTAAATTAGGCTAGATGATCACTTTTTTGGTGATAGCAAATTTCCCCCCACGTATGAGGGTTAGGAGAAAAACGTATGACCGAAGTACGTTGTAAAGACACGATCACTAGACAACACAAGAGAGTCAGAGAGAGAGAGAGAGAGACCAATAAAGCTGAATTGGAAGAGGATAGGGACGGAGGGGGTGAGACTAATGCAAGTCTCCTTTTATGTTGTGGTACAGGACCTCAATGAGGCGAGGAGGCATACCCATACCCTCCGAGATAACTTAGTACAAAAATAATGGTTCGCCTATAAATATAAAACTAGGCAATGAAGTACGTGCTGAATGGTACATGACATGCTGGTATAACATAGCCAAAAAATAATACAACATGTCCCATATACATAATGCACCTGGAAAAAAGTATGAGCTAGGACTGAATACAATAATATGTGAGTACATGAGATACAAAGCCCCTTCCCTTAAGAAATGGGTGGGAGGGTGGGTAGAACAACCAGAGAAGCCCTGTTGAACAAGGAAGGGCTCTGCAAAACTAAATGGATCATTTCAAGGAGACGTGCATGCTATGAACACTGCGATTGGTAGGAACCGAACCCATAAACTCTGTGGAGCTGCATCTGAGGCTCAACATATTAGGTATGCATCCGGCCATGTGGGGGGCTACCTGAAGGGCCACCCCCTCGTGAGGTCTGAAACATCTCACACACTCCCGAGAATCACTGGTACAATCCACTGCATCATTGGACCATCAAGTGTATGGGTCACAAACATGAAATGACCAAGTCAAAGGGCAATAATGAGACCCTATGCTCGATCCAAGGCGTCAAACAAGAATGGAAGCGGGAACCGAGATACATTTCCCTCTAGGCCGTTCTTCTCGAAGAAATGAGCTAATGTCGACAGAATAAGGCCTATGATAGGTGAGGCAATGAGGATCCTCAACTAAAGCAAGAGGGAAAATAGTAATGTGAGTGATGGATTGACACCAAGGATAATGGGAAAAGTGGTAGTGAGGGACAAACAAATGACTTCCCTTGTTAGAGCATAAAGTGCATGGTTGATTTGGAAGCAATTGACTCAACTCCGGAGGGGATGGAGACAGTATGACTAGAGGCCAAAATGGGCAACACAAGATGAACGATATGAAAATGTGGATGGAATACTGTGACATGATATGATGGGACATGAAATAGACTCCAAGAATGCAAGGGTGACTCATCACGGATTCTCTGAACAAGGGTGACTTAATAACGTTGTCACACAGACTACGCCGGTGGGGACCATCAAAACATGAGTAAATGATGGTTACTCATGAAGAAAGTCGACACATGGTACGATAAGTATTAAGAGGAGGTGGACCTGAAAGTACAATTGCTGCTTTATGACGAAATTTGATTTTGAGAGGCAATAAAGTGACCTATGTTGGAAAAATGACTTCCTGGTGAAGTGTCAAATCATAAAAAACTGAGGAAGAACCATTGTAGAGCTCAGTGAGAGCTTTCCAATGGTGCTGACGACTCATCAAACTGAGCTACTGTCTAGTCGCAATGGGCGATAGAAAAATTAGGGATTTTTCTATGATAGGATGTTTTCTCGCTAATTTGGATTCATTTATTAAGTGAGATGTGGTGAATTTGGAGAGGAGGAAAAGGCCCTAAATATTGTGGAGATCCTAGCGGACAAATCGACCATCAGAATCAGGATCTGTGACTTTCAGGTAGGTGGCCTTACTCATCTCTTCAATTTCAATGGTTTATTTCTTGATTTTTTATACCTGTCAGCTCCCTGAGAGACCCGTGCTCATGAACATGGTCGCATCACACTTTCTGGGCCCAGAAGTGCGATCTAGCTCACAAGAAATAGCCGGAAACCTACGAGGTCACACTTTTTGGGCTCAAAAATACGATTTGGGTCTAGAGAGAGGGTTGGTCTGCTAAACTGGTGGGGGTTGTAGGTTGATCAATGTAGCCCATTGTTTTCTCCTCTGAACTGACAAGACATGTGGTGTTTTGCAGGCATGGCAGAGTTGAAAATCAACTGGCATGAACAAGACTTGAATATTTTTCAATTCGATATCCACAGGGATCAGATGGTTCGAGGGGCATTGGCTCATTATGGGGTTCTCAAGTTAGTAGAGAAACCACTGATGAGGGTAGGTGAGCCCTTAATATTGAGAATCGTGAGATATTGGGATCCAGAATAGGAGGTCTTTGTCATGCAGGGGCACAAGCTAAAAATCACATTACAGGATATTTACTTCTTGACCAGACTGCCTCCCCTCGGAGTGCTAGGGGATATTCATCTGGTGTTACATAGTGGGAGGAACATTACTGATTTTGTGGAGTGACATTATCGATGGGGTGTTCATGTCAAGGGCACAACTATCTTGCTTGTTGATCTAGAGAGGCTAGAGACACAGGCTGTGTCCGTAGCTATGCTATGGGTCTTTGGCAGCTAGGCATTCCACCACATAACTGGTGGGTAGATGATTTTAGTTGAGAGTGTTTTGGCCGAGACCTACAATGGGTGGGCCCATATGATGTTTTCATCGATGAAACGACAATTGAGAGTTTGCAAGAGGCAGGTGAATCGTGATTGTGCTTTTGTTATAGTACTGTGTGCGTTCTTCTTTGAGAAGATACCCACTATCCATCCCCTTGTACAGATCCGAGATGGGGGCCCACAGGAGCCCAGGATGCGCCGCTGGGGGTAGCTACTACGGAGAGGAGGAGGAGGGGGAGTCGGACGGGTGTTCCAACCTGAGTTTTTTGCACATTGGGATCAAATGCCCCTTTACATTGATGATTACCCTTATGGCGGGATGAACTATCAGGGGATCCTGAGTTTCCACTTCGGCCTGGGTGAGCATGGGGACCAAACGGTAAGTATTAAGTTGCTATGTTTTATGGTGCATTTTATATTTCAATCACATGTAAATGGTACTGAATGTGAAACATGTTATATGCAGACATAGCACCATAAATATGGCAGGATATGCAGGTCAAGCCACAGTGCCTGGGGCTATAGATCGGGGGACATCATCGTGACAACAGGGTCCAGATGATACTACACTGCTCACTGATTTGCATCGTAGGTTTGATGTACTCTTGACTGGGCTTTCAGAGAACGGATGGCATGACTTAGAGAATGGGTACACAGATGAGTGCACTGGTCTTCCCTTAGAGTGGCGAGGTATCGTGCGATGCATGGCGATGACAAGTCAGGCAGTACGTAATCTACGTGCATGGGGAGTAGGGCCTTTGGCACGAGATCCACCAGTCAGTGATTTGATGCAGGGACATGTGGGTCCCAATGATTGTGATTTTTGTACCATGTTGTGTGCATGTCAGATGTATTTAGAGCTATGGCTCCAAACACTTACATAATATGATTATGCATTTTATATGATGATGATGGTTCACCATTTTTTTGCTTATGGTTATCTTCTATGGTATACATGTGATAAATGCCAATATAGAATGTTGTTTGCGATGGTATCTACATAGTGATTTTGGGCTCTAGGCACATGATTGAATGTAATGGTTTCAAATTCACGTACCAATAGCTTCACTCATAGATATTTTCTAAATAGGACTTGGTTATGCACATGATACACACCATTCAATTGCATGACAAGTAGCAAGGAATCTAAACGAACATGAAGATGAAGGATGCGATGAGCGAGGGCATCGACTAACAAACCTATCATTGCATCATATTTTACCTGATTATTTGTGGCAGATCCAATGCACATGCCATTTGAAAGGAATAACGTATGCAAGGGGGTAAAAATGGCCCAGGCTGCCGAGTCTAGATTCCGGGAGGAGCGACTTTCACTGTTAGCATGACCGATATATGGTGTGGATGATGGATCCATCTGAAAGGTGCAAAAGACAACTGATGAGATGATGCAATCTACCTAACTTCATGGCAGAAATAAAGACACGCAAATCAAAGGGATGTGCTATGAGAGAAATTTCTTGAGGTAGAGCGCATTGGGAGAATTAGGAAGGAAATGGCCTTCAAAATCCTCTGAAGAAATGCCCCCTTGCTTAAGGGTAGGGGTAATCAGGGGTAGACATAGATTCCATGGTGTCCTCATCAGGCTGAGAGATGGGCAGACAGGAGGAAGACTGACTACATGATGTGGCGACATTACTTGGTGCATCAACCTAAGAAAGAAGGTTCACATATGCATCGGCTGGAATGGAAGGCAACGAGCTAGTAGATGGAGGATCTACAAATGTTGAGACCTGGGATTCTATCGAAAGAGGTTCGATAGAAGCACGTGTAGAAACCTTCGAAAGGTTTGTTTGCGAGGAACTCAAGGATGACGACAGGTAAAGGATATGGACCGTGGTGTCCATCATCTCAACATCGAGGGGAGGGATCACAATAGTGGGGTCAGAGTCTCCCTATTCTGGTTGACTAGTGGTACCAGAATCCATGGGTAGAGGAGTAGATGATCCACTATGAGTGGCCTCGTATTCGCGAATTGCCCCAAGGAAATCGCAAAATTCATCGAGATGAGGGAAACAATGGGAATAGTGACCATGATGATCACACATGGCACAAGGGTGGTTTGTGCGCTACGTTTTTGAGTTTCTTAGGTGGGACCGGTAAGTTAACATGGACTTATGAATATTTGACTTAGGGAACGCTTCATGAACCAAAGGTTTAAGTTGAGGAAGCTCGGGACAATTGTTGGTGGCATGCCCAACAACCTTACACAAAGTGCACAGGGGTGTCGGCTTTGGGGCCTTAGGGGCTGGAGGAGCTTGGGGAGCCTTGTCTTTCGATTCTTTCCTTTTAGCTTTGCCCCCCTGGCCAGATGCCTTCGCAACAGGAGCTGGTTCCTGTTGAGGTTGTGATGGAATTGAAGCAGCGGCAGGGGTCACAGGGACCGATTGAACCGGGGTCAAATTATGATATGGTCTTGGCTGATAGGGAAGAATGTTCATAGGGGGATCAATGTACCATACTGGGATCCCCAGAGTCATGTTAGGAAGGACCAATGAAGCCATGACAGGGACAAAAAATACTCCCAGAGGGGGGAATAAGAAAGGTATCTGGCCTGCAGGGTAATGTCCCGGTGGAATAGCTCCTGGATGGTTGAGACCTGGAGGAACAGTTCTTGGTGGAAACATAGGAGAGGCACCCACAAATAGAGGAGGTCCTGGGGGGGTGGGTCCAGAGGGTTAGCTGGAAGAGAAACAATAGGGTGTTGAGGAGCTGGCTGTTGATCAGGTGTACCAGACTGCTTAAGGGCAGCCTGTGACGCTTGTAACATGCAAACACTCATAGAGTTAGGCTTTGATATGGGAGGGGGAGGACCAGGGAAAGCACCCAATAATGAGGAATCTTTATAGACTCTGGGTGAAACACTAGTGGTAGGAGTTGAAAAATGTTTTTTGGACGTTGACGAGATAATGGACTCAGTGGAGGTCATGGATGCCGACTCATAGTAAGTCCACTGATCGATGGTAACAATCTTCCCTTCATGTGGGAAGCACATCTTGCGGAACACCGCAAATGCGATGACTGACATGGCATATGTGCAATTACGACCTAAGAGAATGTTGTAATCCAAAGGGGCATCAATGAATTTAATGTTGACATGGATAGTCTTGCCTGTAAGGGTCAGTGGAAAGTTGCGGTACACGCCAAGGGGATGGGAGGAGTGTCCATCCCAAGCACGCAAAGTGATGGTGGAGGGGGACAACTCAGGTGACTTAAGATGTTTCCAAACAGCAACAGACATCACACAGGTGGATGCAACTTTGTCAATAATGCATCAAGAGATGATGGCATTACAGACTCTAACTGGTATCTGGAAAGAAATAGATGAAGGCAGTGGGGGAAGTTCTTATGTATCAACTGAGAAGACAATCAGATGATTGTCAGAAGGATCTACTACACCCAAGGTAGTTAGTAGAGCTTTCTTTTGGGATGGGCACGATTGGAGGACTTCCAACGTTGACATGGAATCAGGGGATTGCGCCAAGTCATCTACTATACTATATGTATGGGCATATATGTTAGCAGCAACATTACAACGTAATGGTCTCTTTGGGATATTAGGGGTGGCCTCAACCTTAGGTTGAGGGATCTGTAAAGGACTGTTTGGTGTCGTAAGATGCTCAACGGATACTTTGGTGTTGGATTTGGTAGAAGATGAAGTCAAGGGCTTGTCATATTGACATGACCAAGTTTGTACGTTGATATTGGAGGGGTTAACCTCATCAGAGTTCATAATAAGGATCTAGTAGTCACTGGGACCAAAAGGTTGGGGGAGATGGGCTGCTTGACCTGGCCGAGGTTGAGCAACAAAAAATCCTTGCTGAGGGACAGGATTTGTGAGCACTGCAGGTTGAGATGGCGTAGGATTCTGAGGTGATTGTTGACCTCTAGAAGCTTCTTGAGCTTCCCACATTTAGCGTATCTGGGGTAAAAGAGGACACTCATGTGTATAATGGCCATGTACACCACAACATGCATAAGGCTTGTTCGTACGAATAACCTTGTTCTGCTTGGGTTGGCTGCCCTGTTGCTGGTTATTGGTGTTAGGCTAGTTCCCCTAGGGTTCACTAGGCTCGTTACCTTGATTACCCTTGTTACCCTCCCCCTTATTATTTTTCTTCGAATTTTGGGGATTGGTAGCACTCTGCTGTGCAAACACCTGACCCTAAGGAGACGGTGGCTGCTGGGGATGAGGATGCATGGGAGGTTGTGATGCTAATGCTTGAGGTGCTGGAGCACTAGAATGTGCATAAGGAGGAGAAATATTTTGGTAGATGAGTTGGGGCCTTGGAAACATGTTGCTAGTAGGAGGAGCATTAGTGCTGGAGGAATTGGTGCCCCCCTGCAGGTAGCCATAACTCTGTTGAGTATATGGAAAAGAGTGTGAAAGAGATCCAATGATACTGTCGGAGGTGTGAGATTCCAAGGGAGGTCTAGAATGATTGTATAGACATAACTAGATTGTGCATAAATCAGATCATATCTCAGAGCAGTTTGGAGAGCTTCTTCCTCAGTCTGAGGAAAATGGGATGCAACATCTTTTCCAATGGGAGATAAAAGGCTCCTAAGGAACCAATATAGAAAGAAATGGTCTTTGAAAGGCAGGGAACGACATGTGCTCCTTCTTCAACGCCACTCTTGAACATGGTTAGAAAGGTGAGAGGCGGAGGAGGATTGACGAAATGTGATCAATAGCTTCATACCAGTATCGTACTGGAGAGGTAACTGGAAATATGAAAGGAACACTTTAGCAAGCATCACGAAAATGGAATGAGATGCAGAGGGCTGGTCTACATACCATTTTGTAGCATCTCCAGTGAGCATGCATTGGAAGAGTCGAAGATGAATGGAGTCATCAGTTATGGAGTTGAACGAACACCACATGTGGAAGAATCGAACATGGTTGGTAGGATCCTCTCTAGCATTACCCTCAAACTTCGGGATGTCTGAGGGAAGCTTAGTTGACATAGAGGGCCAATTGGCATCATGGTGTATGGGGTCGTTTATCAACTGGTTAAAATCTGGTAGACTTAACCCAACTATAAAGGGGAGCATGGGGGCTACCAAAATGGTTCTTGAGACTATTCCGCTTGATGTGACCAACGAGATAGAACTGGATCCAACACCAGGTTGGGTTCCTGCACCAGATGTGGGTCCAGACATGGTGATGATATGCGGTGAAGGAGGCTTAGAATTAGATGAGCAATCATAAGGACCAGGAGAAGAGTCAGTATGGGGACTCGGAAGGCTGTGAAATCAAACCTAACGAGGAGGGGTAATATTCCCAAGAGGAAACTGGGGGTGAAGGCATAATAGTCTCTGTGACATACGACTTGGTGGCACAATGGTGGTAGGACACAAGTGACACAAAAATGGTGAAGGGAGATCAACAATATATCTTTGTCTCAATGCGGGGAGATAAATTTATTATGTTAAGTCTTGCCTTGGCGATGTAAACCAAGCACCCTTCTCTTAATGTGTGCTTGTGCGTGCAAGTGTATTAATTGATTAAGCCCAGATCGTGTTTGTAAAAAAGAAAAAAGCTTGCTGAAAATAAACTGAAATTAATAACAAAAAATGAACAACAAAACAATTAACTAAACCCCACCCAAATTGGGTTTGCAAACACTATGCTGGTTAGTGGCTAAATCTACGGGAAATACACTAAAATGGTCAAGATATCTAAATGTCGATGTGACTAGGATCAAGTGACACTGAGTTGCTGGAAAGTGATGCAACAACAACAAAAAGCCAGAGGGGAAGGTCATTGCAAAAAAATAGGGTGATGGGTGAAACACTTAGGGAAACTGATGGGACCCTAAGGAAAATGACCAAACAAGTTTAAATGTGAAACTATGGATGGTAACAACCTATCTTAACAGATTTGAAATAAAAGGGTACATATCTAGAAAATGTGGTTGAAAGTACTACAGAAACTCAAACTACTCACTCAGCTAAACTCCTCCTAGAAAGGTGGAAGCATACTAGAAGCCCTAGGGGAGGTTAAATTCGACTTTGACGAGTAAATCATAGTGGATCAAGGCCTAAGAGGGATAAGACAAAGGTCAGGCAAACCAGCAGACAACCCTTTGCAAAATCCAGAAATAGATTTGAGAAAAACCCTAAAACCGAGAAATCGCAGGTACTGAACTGTTTTCCAGTAGGGATCACACTTTTTGGGCAAAAAAGTGCAATTGTTTCTCTGTGGATCTCGGTCAACAAATCTTGGAAAAAAATGCTGCCTTTTTCGCGGATAGTTCCTATGACCTATGAAAAGAACTAGAAAGCTTGCGAAAGTAAGAAATCTAACAGATATGGGGTTAAACAAGTAGGAAACATTAAGAGAATTGGAAAACGAAGAAACCCTAAGCTGAAAATAGAAGGTCACCCAGGTTTATGGATCTGAAGTATAAAACCCAACGAAGTTGCAAATTTTGTTGAGTGTTTTATTCTCAAATATATACAAAAATAACCCACTTAAGGTTATGGATGACAAACAATGTCAGAAATATACATGGCTGCTAAACATTGTAGATCTGGAGTAACTGATAGAAAAAAACCCTGCCAAAGTCCGAATCTATGCCACAATTATAGTTAAACAACAAAAAGAAAGAGTAATAACTCCAATCATCCAATGGAAGCCATATATACAAAGAATAGTTTTATTGTAACACTGTGAAGGGAACAAATTGATGTTACCATTCCCCCTATATGGGATGGGTTCTTGGCTATCCTCAAACATCTTTAGCTTGTGTAGAGTCTCTCTCCTCTATAATGTGTAAACCCAACAAAAATATGGTGTGCAACAATGAAAATAATCAGAGTTACAAGAGTGAGTGCAACAATGAAAATAATAAAAAGGGAATAAGGAATGGAAAACCCTTCTATTTATAACAAAATATTGAGTTATCCTCAAATAATGAGCAATAATAAAATATTATTGATCCCATTCTTGGAATAATTACCTGGAATATTTTATTATATTTGTTTAGGAGGGAAAACGCATTTAAACTTTTATTTAGAAATAATAAATAAATAAATGATTTATTTATCATCTCAAGGAATTAGTTGAGGAATAATAAACAAATAAGGATTTATTTAATTATTCCTAAGGGATTTAGTCAAATTTGACAAAGAATAATAATTAATTAGTGATTAGTTAATTATTCTTAGAGAAAAATAAGATAATTAATGATTTATTTGTTTATTTTTCATGATTGGGTCAAGTATGACAAGGATTAATAATTAAAAATAGTTGTTTAATTAATTATTCCTAGAAGAAAATCAAATAAATAACAATTTATTTAATTATTCTTAATGGGTTTAACTATAAATTACTTAACAAAGGTGGTTTATTAAGTAATTTCTCACAGTGAAAGCAATTTTACTATGGTAAAACTGGCTTTACATGGTGTACTTCAATCCATCTAGTAAATTAGGCTAGATGATCAATTTTTTTGGTGATAAAAATAATGATAGAGGAACCATTGAGGGACAATAAGAGGGCCCGAATTCTCCAGTTCGGGGTTAGTTAGCTAGTTCGAGAATCATCATTACTATGTTTTGCTTGTGTATTTTCTACTAGTCGATTTCCTATTTTTCTATTGTTAGTTTTCTATGTCAATGGTTGTTTATTCAGCTCACTAGTGGGTTGAGCTTGTGTATTGAGTTTTGGATTAAGTGAACAACCCACACAAAGTTTCTGACACTATATGGTGTGGAAGAATGTAATGTTTGATGCTTTATAATGCTAGGCTAGTGAGTTGGTTTAATTAAATATCCTTTCATGTAGTGTGTTGCACACTTTTCTTTTAGGAAGTAATTGGGAATGAATGGATTCCCCCCTATATTTTCTCATGAATGTGTGTATTGTTTTTAGTGTTGTTGTCATTATAGCTAGGTAGTGTTAGCATAGAATTCTATAATGAGTTGCGTAGCATGAGAGTCTAGCATGATACTTGTACTCTTGTTGTGTTAATGTCATGGAAATTGAACATCAAATCAAGTAGTTATAATAGAGTTCTATAATATATTGTGTGGCATAGGATTTTAGTATAGATACTATACTTTTGTTTTGTTAGATGTCATGGATTCCACATAGTGAGTTAATCAAGTTAAGAAATTACCACCACACATGCAAAATTTCCATTTGATTGTGGAAAACTGGTTCAATGGCACCCCAAGTGAGATGCCATCCATTCTATGGGTGACGCCGAAAGGGTTGGTGCTGGAGTGGGCTTGTTGGCCAACACTATGTGCCAAAAATCGGGTATGTATTAACCCCATGCCAAAAAATGCTTTTGTTTGAGGGACCAAGATTGTTGCATGATGATGTTGCTTTGTAACAAGAATGCGGAGGCCATGGAATCGAACAAAATAAGAAATCACCTAGATGTTTAAGTAGAAGTAACATGATTTTGTGGCTAACAAGATCAAATATTGAAGGATTAGCACTAAATATTGGTTGAAGAAGTATGTGCTCACTAAGTTCCATGAGATATTCTTTACAGAGTTCACGATCATCTTGAGAGAGTGGATTTGGTGGTTGGTTGATAAGAACTTGACTTGTCACCACAATGGACTAAGACAAAGGATTTTGTAGCAGGTGAGTCATATACAAGTAATAAGTAATAAGGTTTCTCGTGTTGTGGTTTTTGTTTTTAAAGTGTATTAGAAGGATATACTATCAAGTTTGTAATAGAAGTTATAATATCACACAAAAGAATGCAAAGAAAATTCTTATGAGGTCCACAAGGGGGATTCATTTGGTCACTGCCCTTGTTAGTCAAGATGTTGTTGTGTGACCACAAAACCCTACCTTTGGAATCTCACACCATGAGCAGATAAACTACTTGTGCACTAAGGGGAATTTGTGGGAGAACGAGGAGGTGGTTTGATGAGGAGAGAGTGGAGAAACAATGAGAAAACTAAGGTGGAGATAGACACTAATGAGCCTGTAATTACTACTCCTTCTTCCTCTTCTACTTCACAAAATTTGCTAGAAATTACTCAGTCTGCTGGACCAAGTGAAACAAAGGAGTCAAATGTTTTCACTAACTTTCTTGAGATCAAGCAGAAGAATGAAGCTTTAAAATCTAATGTCTATGCATAGTTATAGAAGCAGACTTCCACTTCACAACATAGGTTACTGATAGCATTTGATAGTGAGAAGGGAAGAATGCAGATGGTGTTTCTGTAGGCTCAAGTACTTTTTCCCAAAGGTTATTCTGATTATAAGAAAACTATATTCTCATTTGATGCCAATCAAATTCATCTAATTGACCAAATGGAAATGCATAGGAAGTCTGGTGAGACGTTGTTCTCAACCATGACCAACACTAATATGGCATTATTTAAGCTTAAAACTTCTCTGTCCAATGTATATTCTCAATTAAAAATTGAGAAAATGTCATCTCTCGATAAGGACAATAGGGTTAAGTCATTGGAAGACTTAGTGATTAAAAACGGTTATGACCCTATTGATGTAAAAGTAGCAGAAGAAATAATCAGAAGGAAGAAAACATATATTGCAAAATTGAGAAAACAATTGAAACTGCCTTGTACAGAGGACTCCCAAACTAAGGATGATCCAGGTCCGGGTGCAACGAAGGACCCTTCCAACACCTTTTACTTTCATGATGTGTTAAATTTCATTTTTAAAAGAACATGAGTGTGTACATGTGCATGCTGTAAAGAAGAGGAACATGTCAATCATCAGCAACATAAAAACAAAAGCATTGATAACAGAGTTCGTCCAGGAGGGACTACGTCTTCGGGCCCCGGTGTCAAGATGGTGTAGGTGCTACATTAAGTGCTGTCAATAATGGTGATGTACACAAGAGATGATGTCGTGAGAATACAAGGAAAAATTCCCTCATGCAGGAGTGGCTCTAAGAGCTATTCCACTACAGGAACTCTCAGTCAAAAGACTCCTATCAGTATGACGCAAAAACATGCA
The DNA here is from genome assembly GCA_031772625.1 of Pinus tabuliformis. Lineage (NCBI taxonomy): Eukaryota > Viridiplantae > Streptophyta > Pinopsida > Pinales > Pinaceae > Pinus > Pinus tabuliformis. The sequence continues at coordinate 244,150,473 of CM062815.1, forward strand.
TGATGAACATCCCGCCAACATGGAATAAAAGGGATCTCAATGCAAAACATGCATGGCGACAACATGAGTATCCCATCAACATAAAACAAGGAATCTCAACACATAACATGACGAATCATGACAGCAAGTACATCACATAGAAGATTTCGCATCACATCAAGCAAGGAATCATGACAACATGTAATAAACAAGATCCCGCATCAACATCAATCAAGAATCTATACTACATAATGCATAAAGAATAAGTACATGAAAACATCATATACCTCACAACCAAGGGCCATATGAAGAAGTGGATGTCACATAGCTGAAGCTGTTCGGACCATCGATCTCAAGGCATCGATCGTATGAAGATGACTACTCACACATGAATGTGGACATTTGCACTAGCACTTAGAAAAGTGACTAGAAGAAGGAATGATAGAATGAAAAATCTGAGTGTACCATCAGATTTGTGGCGTCGAGTAGTGCTAAATCGACTATCCAAAATCTGAATTCTGAGAAGTTGGGAATTCTAGGCTCAAGGAATCTTTTAGATTCCCTTGGGATTGCTCAAAGATTCTGTTCCATGGATGGACTGGAAATCTGAAACTCAGATGACGAATCTGATCTCACCATTGCGATCCCTATGGAAAACCATGAAAAACAAGTATAAATTTGACTGTATTCCGACATAGAAAAATTTTACCTCCTCGGGAAAATTTCAAGGCTCATGGTTCTGCTCCCTGTTTTTGTTGAAATCATGGTTCCACGTGCATTCTTAAAATGACCAAAAAATGTAGAACTCTAATGGAGAAATGAACAACACCATTGCGCTCGTGGTGACGAGAGGTGTAGAATCCATATAAAATTTGTCAATTTCTGATAAAGTGAAAATTTTTCCCTCCTGCAAAATTCATGGTTCTTGCATTAAAAAATTAATTAATCTTCCTCGAAATCCATGCCCACCTTCTACCTCCTCGAACTGTGTGCAAAGGTAAAATACAGGGTTTATATAAATTTTTACTGGCGAAGTTAACAATGTGACGATTTAGGAGGATTGGTAAAAATCACAAGTTAATAGGGAGGAGGTCGTGCGGTCAAACCCTGCCTCCTCCTTTTTTTACACAAAAATTGTTTTTTTAAACAAGTTTTGGGTCGCTGGGCCGGCCTTGGGCGGCCCGCCCCCGTACCCACCTCCACAGCGCATGGCGTATACATTACCGGTGATTGAAACATTTTAAATATCGGCAATCAGCACTTTTGTTGGCGTATGTATCGACGATCGACGCTATTATATATTGATGATATACAAAATCTGTGATTGGCATTCAAAACCAGTGATTGGAACTTTAAATGGTGCTGCCATTGTATGTATCAGCGTGTTAAAATCGACGATATATAATGGGTTGGGGCGATGGGTTGTGGGCCGAGTCCAACGCCGGTGGCTTGCCCACTCGGAAATACAAGGAACAATATATATGGTATGTGATATAGTTTGGAGGGTTCGGTGGGGGTTGTGGTTGCTGACCTGAAAATATATATGCGACATTTAAAAAGGGGTTGGGGTGATGGAGGGTTCGGCGGGGGTTATGGCCACCGATCCTAAACATGTATATATTGTTTATTGTTGCAATTTGGCCAGCGGGGAGTTATGGTCTATCGGCCTTATAATATTTTTGGTTATGGAATTTTGGGGTGGCGGGGGTGGTGGCCTGCCACCTCATAATAATTATATATATATTTTTTGATTTTTATAAAGAAGAGGTGTTTTTAAAATCTTCAGAAAATAAGGGTCATTGGGAAAATTAACGAGGCAACAATTTTGACCGATTTCGGGAGCTAGGTTTATGCCTCGAGGTCGGTCAAACTGTAGGACACTTGAACCTGGCCTGCAGACCAACTTTGACCAAAACTTTGATCGGCCCATTCTCCCTCATACGAGCTCGATTTGACGAACCATTCGCACCTCCGCGATCAGGACGACGAGATCTATGCTCTGGTCCTAGGTCAAAGTCATTCTAAGTACTTTGATTTTCGAGTGTTCATAAGCCCTCTTTGTCCTTTGTGTCTTTCTGGAGCCACCTGGATCAAAGGAAGTAACAGAGACTGAACAACATAAGGAAGAAATACTCAAACTGATAATTGAGCAAAATGTACAAATTAAAAGCATGGAGGAATAGATTGAGAAGTTTCTTAAAGAAAAAGAGCAATTTACTCAATTATATATATCTCCCATCACAACTATTCCTATTACATCTTCATCAACCATAGGGGAATCTACATCAACAACAGAGGATTTGAACAAAATTTCACAGGAACGCATTCATCAAAAGGAAGAGAATGAAAGGCTCCATAAGGAATTCTAGAATTTGGAAGCGCATAAAATAAAGAATGACAGTTTGTATGTTGAGGAAATGCAGAAAGCACATAGGTTAAACAAAAGGATTGAATAGTTGCAAAGTCAGTCACTGATGGCACAGACCTTGGCCCAAGCCAAAGAAAGCATTTGGGTAGACATCAATCAAGCCATAACTGAAATATCGTCATGCATTCAGATCGTTTTGACCAGGAGGAACTCATAAACACATGTCAAGAAGCCATTGACGAAGTGAAGCAGTTGCTTAAAGACAAACCAAGTGAGGCCACTGACATGATCAAAGTTTTTAATTCAAAGAGCAGATCTGAGTTGGAGCAAATACAAATTATGGACAAAACAAAAACTATTTTAGAGGTCAAGAAGGTTCTACAAAAGAAAAACTTCATGACACAACTAGAAACTAAATGTCAAGAATTAAGAACCTCTGTTCAAAGGTTTCACTTTAAGTTTAATTTACTTAATCATAGAGGATTTCTTGGATTAGTAGCTCCAAATGATAGGCTTATCAGTTTGGAGGAATACTACTAGAAACTTTACAACATAGAAACTGATAGATGAAGTTTTGTTGGCATAAAAGGGCATATTACAGGGAATCAAGCATTGGAAGATTTAGATTTAGATTTGACCATTGAGCATGAAATAAAACATCTTTTTATAAATAAGCCTACTTTTGAGAAATACACAAAAGTAGATGAAGTTTACAAGAAGTTGGTAAATCTCACCATACTAAGTGAACAAATATGGGATCACTTCTGCGAAGTAACTGAGTAACTTTCATCTTCAATCGACAGAGAGCTGGGCAACACTTTTTGGGGACCAGTCATCAACGTATTCCTAAAGAATAGTGCCACCACTTAGCAGTTTTCAATTTCTTATTATTTTGTACTATTTTTGTAAAATTTTGTAAGAAATATCTCTAGCGGATATTTAGTTTCGTATAAATAGCTCCTTATTCGAGTTGTTATGGGTTGAACCCTTGTATGAATGTTGGAGCAGAATTGTAATTGAGCTAGAGATTTGTTACAATTAATAAAAGGAATTTGAATTTGCCTTCTATAACTTGTCCTTCCTGTGAGTTTTCCTTTGTGATATTTCATAATGTTTTCTTCATATATTTAATTCTTTATGCAAATATCTGGGTAAGATAAAAATGAGTTTCAATGAACCTTAAATCCCCCGTGGAGTTATAAATAATAATCAGGGACGATTTTATGAATCTATCTGTTATTGTAAACTCCCCTTTATCTATTAATTGGCACACCCTTTTCATTTTCTTGAATATATTTTGTTGTGTAAGTAAACATTGATTACTTATATTCATTCTTATGGCCAATTAAATATTCTGTCAGAATATTTAACAAGCTATACTTAAAAAAATTCTACTAATCATCCACTTTAAATCAAATTTCTATTTTGGACAAATAAACAACCCTTTTAATTAATTCTACAAGTAAATAGGTTCAAGCACATGTTTTCAAATCATTCATAACTAAGGCCATCCATTTAAAAAAGAAACAACCAAAATATTTTAGTTGCTCTGGCATGACTAATTGACCTAGAGTCATCTCAGAGGACAACATTAGACTGGCGCCGTTACTGGGGAGACAAATTGATTACTTTCCCTGGGACAATGATTAAGAAACTGTTTCTTTAAGGTGAATAAAGAAACTGTAGGTTAAAATCCTTCACTTGGCGACTCCACTTGACCAAGTTGGCTCCTTCAAAACATACCAGGTCTCAATCTGATTCCAAAACAGTTTCCCCACTATCTGATCCAAAAAGACTGGTTAGAGAAGCCTCATTTAGAAGGAGATTAGAAGCTTCAGCTTCTTCTTCTGTACCATTACAACTTGAAGAAATTTCAGCATCTGATCCCTTTAGGACTATTCCATCCCAATTAGATTTGGTTGATTTAACACCTAGGGTTCTAGATCTTTTGAACAAAGGAGTTGATCTACAGTCAGTACTTTTTATCCAATCCTTGGAATCATACAAGCTTCCTGAAATATTTTCAGATTCTCCTAATTCAGAAGAGGATATGATGTACATTTACTACAGCTAAAACCCGCAGATTTTATCTCCCCCACTCATTGTACATTTCCATCCACTTCTGCACAATGTAAGGAAGCTTTTTTCTATGTATTTAAACCCCCTGTTTGAAAATATAGAACAAGTTGAAACATAAGTTTAGAAGTTAGTTATTGAAACTCCTTTTAAAACTTTTAGGGATCCTCCACTTTCCCATCCTCCTCCTCCTACTATTACACCTCCATCTTCTCCCACTGCTTCACCATCTTCATCTTCATCTTCCACTACATCTTCTCTAACCACTTCTATTCATTCATCTTCTTCTTCATCTTTCGATATAGCCTTTCAACCTATAATTCAGGCTAGATATTCTACCCTAAATCTTCCCAACCAGCTAAAAATTTTTCCTGATGGGTATTGAAACACCTACCTAGGTTTAATGGGGAGACTGGTTTATTTGCAAAAGATCATCTAGCTGCATTTCTAGATTTTGCTGAAAATATGAATATAGAGCATGAGGATGTATATATGCGATTGCTTATACAATCATTAGAAGGTAATGTTAGAATTTGGTTTAGGAAATTAAAAAATGATTCAATTCACTCTTGGAATGCATTAATCACCATTTTCAAAAACCAATGTGGTATCAAGAAAGATTCATTCTATTATCAATCTGAGTTTGAAGATTTAAAAAGAAACCCCAGTGAACCAGTAGCAAACTTTATAAAAAGATTCAATAATATTTACCATAAGATGCCTCCTGATTGCAAACCTCCAGTCACAACAACCAAAGTTAGATTTTCCAAAGCCTTTGATTATGACTTTGCAGTCATGCTTAGAGAAACGACATCCCGCACTTTGCCAGATATGCATAGTAATGCTATAGAGGTTGAAGCCAATAGATCAACATCTTCTAAACTAATTGCTAAAGCTGAAAAGGATGAAAGAATGCTGAAGGCTAAGGAGGAAGGTTCTTCCTCCAAGACCAAAAATGCCGATAAAGAAATTGACGAAATGACATCTCTACTTAGGAACATTTCTTATAGGTTTTATAAGATAGAAACCCAACCAAGAACTATACAACAAAATTCTACTAGACCACAGGGTCAATTTAGAAGAGCTCCTCAAACTCAGATTTTTCAGAGACCTAATATTGATCAACAGATTCAACCCCCTTTGTTAATTGATGATCAATCACTAGATGATAATGAACCTGTCATTTCCAAAGAAATTAATCATGTAGATCATTTGTCTTCACCAAATGCTATTATTTCTCTCCCTTCAAATCAATCTTCTTTAGATCATGAAAATTCTCAAATTTCTAAATATCAGGCTTTTTCAGAGTTCCTGATTGCAGAGTTAAATAGGAGCTATGAATTGAGACCAAGAGCAGGGCCTGCTGGACCGCCAAAAACCATTGTCAATAAGCCACAAGTTAAATCCACCGAAGTTCAAACAACTGTAGCTCAATCATTGAACTAAATAGTTGAAACCAACCAAATTGATAAAAATGTCTTAACAACATTTAGTATTGAAAAAGAGCTAGAAAGAGTCAAAATACCAATTCCCCTCGCTGAACTATAAAAAAACACTAGCTACCAAAACCAAGTCTCTAAGTGGATTCAGTCATCCAGTGTAGATGCTGAAGGGGATGTAATTAGTTTGCACGATGAGAAACCTTTAGTAGTCTTTGGCCCTAATTCTGAAATGATAGATGAGAATGTACCACCATTCTATGTGACTCTTAAGATTCATGATTTCTTGTTATACAATTGTATGTTAGATTTTGGGGCTTCCCATAATCTAATGCCTAAAGTGATCATGGACCAGTTAAATTTAGAAGTCACTAGAACCTATCACAATCTCTATACCTTTGATTCCAAGAAAGTACCCTGTCTTAGATTGATAAAGGACCTAGTGGTCACATTAGCTCAGATTCCTGTCAAAAGTGTTGTTCTAGACATAGTAGTCACAAACATTCCTCCTAAATTTGGCATGCTGTTGCCAAGATCCTGTTGTGCAAAGCTAGGAGGAAGTTTACAAATGGACATGTCATATGCAACTATCCCTGTCTTTGGAGGTGAACATCTTAGATTGTATAGAGAGATTAGATTTATCCATACTATTTGTAAATATGACCAAGAAAGAAATCATCCCATATATGCAGTGGACCAAGATTTTGGATGTTTTGAGTTATCACAGGATAGTTCACAGAATACTCAGTTAACCATAGAAAACATCGTTGACAAGCCTAAAACCATTAAGACTGATATCTGGAAATTATACTTTGATGGTTCCTGCTCAAAGGATGGAAGAGGAGCTGGAATTGTGTTAATTTCTCCAGATAAAGAGAATATCACTCAATCATACAAGCTTGAATTTGTTGTAACTAATAACATAGCTGAGTATGAGGCCATTTTTCTAGGCCTAGAATTAGCTAGAAGGTTAAAGGTGCAAAACTTAAGTGTATTTTCTGATTCTGAACTTATTGTTAAATAAGATAGGAATCAATGCCAAAAAAAGCACAGTAGAATAAGTTCTTATAGGAATGAAATCTGGGATTCAATTGAAAATTTCTTTTCAATATTTAATATCTTGGTTATTCCTAGAAACCAAAATATACATGCAGACTCCCTGGTAGTTTCTGCCAGTTCCTTTAAAGTTCCTGATCAGATGCTTGTCTAGTATCAGATTCAAGTCAAGTTTAGACCTTCTATTCCTGATAACATTAAGCACTGGAAAAGTTTTGATGACGATGAAAAACTTAAATCCTTTCTTCAAGTCATTGATGAATTTTCAAACTTACAAGTTGAGGAAGAACAACTTGACCATCTAGAAGCAAACTATGAAAATCCAACACGGCCTCAATTAGAAACCAAAACTTCTGATCATAGAATTATAAAACTGCCTAACAATTTTATTCCAAAGGGATTAATCCCTCTTGAGAAGCTTTTTTATCATAACGGTGTTCCTATAAATCCACTACTAAATTCACTTGAAGAAAATATTGAAATCTTTAACATTGGAAGTTATGAAGATATCAAAGAGGTTAAAATCTCTGCATCACTATCCATAGAATCTAAGAACAAATACTTTTCCCTGCTTAAGGCCTACACCAATGTTTTTTCCTGGTCATATAATGAATTAAAAACTTACGATACATTTCTTATCCAAAACAAAATTCCTTTAAAACCAAAAGCAAAGGCCTTCAAACAAAAATTGAGGAGAATTAATCCTGTTCTACTTCCTGTTATTGAAAAAGAACTTAAAAAGCTACTAGATTCCAAAATAATTGTTCCATTAAGATATTTAGACTGGGTAGCTAATTTAGTTCTTGTAAGAAAAAGGAATGTTGAAATTAGATTATGTGTAGATTTTAGAAATTTGAACAATTCTTTGCTGAAGGATAATTATCCATTACCCAAAATGGATCAATTACTTCAGAAATCTGGAGCTGATAGGATTTCCATGTTATATGGTTTCTCCTATATAATTAGATATTGATTAGTCCCGAAGATAGAAAAAGACTACTTTTACTACTCCTTGGGGCACATTTATGTATGCTCGAATTCCTTTTGGACTAACTAATGCTGGAGCAACATTTCAACGAGCCATGGATCTAGCATTTATAGGTACTATCAATAAGTTTTTTGTTATTTATTTATATTCTTTGACTATGTTTTCTAATTATGATCATAATCATTTGAAACATTTTAGCAAAGTTTTTGACGGGTGCAGAAAATTTGGAATTTCACTCAACCCCAAGAAGTCATTGTTTGCACTTCAAAAAGGTAAACTGCTTTGTCACATCATCTCTAAAGAAGGAGTAGTCATTGACCCCAAGAGATTCTCATCCATATAAGCACTCACATTATCAAGGAAAAAAAAGGAGATTCAAGCTTTCCTTGGTAAAATCAAATTTTTAAGAAGGTTTATCCCTAACTATGCTGAAATTGTTAAGGATATAATAGACATGTTGAGGAAAAATCATGAATTCAAGTAGCCTGTTCCTGCCAGATATGAATTTGATCAAATCAAAAAGGCTATTGCAGAAGCCCCCATTCTAGCTAGTCCAGACTAATTTGAGCCTTTTAGTATATTTTCTTTTTCTTCTGAGACCACCCTAGCAGCTATTCTTTTGAGAAAGAACAAACATGGAGATGACCAACCCATTGCCTTCTTTAGCAAGGTTATGTGAGATGCAGAGATTAAGTATGATATTATTAAAAAGCAAGCATATCATTTATTCCAAGATATAAAAGCCTTTAGAGTTTACCTCCTCCATTCTTCTATCATTGCCTATGTACCCAATAGTGATGTCAAAACTGTTCTAACTCAGGTAGACACTGATGGAAGGAGAGGAAGATGGATAACTAAAATCTTAGAGTATGACCTTATCTTCAAGAATACCAAACTAGTAAAAGGTCAAGGCCTAGCCAAGCTCTTAGCTGAATCCAATTGCAAGATATTGGGAATAAACTCTGTTTTTTGAAATCGCAAATCAGAAGAATCCACAAGAACCTTCTGACAGCCCAACACAAAAGAATCCAAAAGAACCTTCTAATAGCCCAACACAGAAGAATCCACAAGAACCTTCTGACATCCCAACACAAAAGAATCCACAAGAACCTTCTGACAACCCAACATTGGAGAATCCAAAAGAACCTTCCATAATATCAATCAATTCCTATTCACATTGATGAGAAATTTTTATTATCAGATTGGTACTATGATATTGTGAACTTTCTTAGAGATTTTGAATGTCCAACTGAATTCACTAATAACCAATGTAAAACACGAAAAATTGAAGGCTGTAAAGTACTATATTGTGAATGCAAATTTATATTGGAAGGATCCTCTTAATATCCTTTTCATTTTCCTAACAGAAAATGAAATTGAAGGGATCATTGATCAATTCCATGTAGGAATATGTGGAGGACACTATGCTTGGAGAGCAACAACTTATAAAATTTTAGGAGCAGGGATCTATTGGCCTCTTTTTTTGCTCAAGTGGGAGCCAAAGTTAGGAGTTGTATTCAGTGTCAAATATTTGTAGGCAAATAGTGATTAACATCACTTACAATGGTTCCAGTGCTGGTTGAAGAACATTTTCTTCAATGGGGATTGGATTTCATTGGTGAAATTCATCCTCCATCGAGAAGTCAACATAGATGGATATTGACTTCCACATATTACTTTACCAAATGGGTAGAGGCCATCCCAATAAGAAATGCAATAGACACAGTTGCCATCAAATTTTTCGAAGAAAATATATTGTCTAGATTTGGATGCCCAAAGCAGATAGTGACAGACAATGAAACAACATTCAACAGTGTCAAGATGATTGAATTCTGTCGAAAATATCAAATACTATTGCATCATTCTACTCCATACTATCTATAGGGAAATGGACTGGCAGAGTCCTCGAACAAAATTTTGGTTAAGGTTATAAAGAAGGTGTTGTAGGATCATAAAAGGAGTTGGGACAACCATCTCAACTATGCACTTTGGGCCAACAGGATTTCACCCAAACAATCAACATGTAAATCTCCTTTTCAACTTGTTTATGGAAAGGATGCAATCTTTCACACAAATTTAGCTTTTCCTGTCATGAAGTTCTTACAAGAATCTAATGAAGAGACAAATGATTTTACTAGAAGGACAAATCATATTATATAACTAAATGAAGATAGGGACGAAGTTCATTATAAGATTAAGAAATATGAAAACAAGATGAAAAACTTGTTTGATAGAAAAGCTAGGGAAAGATATTTTAAAGAAGGTGATTTGGTACTAAGATGGGATGCTAGAAGAGAAGACAAAGGGAAACATGACAAGTTTGAAAACCTTTGGTTGGGACCATTTAGTATTGCTCAAGTCAAGGGAAACAACACTTTCATTTTACAGAATTTGGAAGGACAATATTCCTCATTTCCTATCAATGGGAGATACTTGAAACATTATATTTAGTATTGAGAGGTTTTCATTCCATCATCATTAAATTTTACCAGAGTGTTTTATTTTACATGTAGTGTGTATTTGTTTCAATAGAAGACCCCATTAGCCCAAGGAGAAGGCACATGGATCTGCAAGTTCTCTGCATCCTGCAGGAGGAAGCAATCCCCAGTTGGAGCCGATCTTGTCACATGATTTATTTTTGATAAGGTAGTTTTATTTTACAAAGGAGGGTATTTTAAAAAATAAAGAAAAAATGAATATTTGAAAAAATAGAAAAAAAATGAAATAAAACCCCATCAAAAGAAAATCAAAAGATTTGCATAAGTGTGCTTGTTTAAATGCCACTTAATGAATATATTTTATTTTTTAATAATAGAGGTTGGCGTGCAGTTTGTTTTTATGCCACAACCTTTTCTTCTGATCTGAATCAAACTGTTTAATCTTGATCATATCATTTTAAATTTTTGTATTAGATTAGAGAATAAATTCAACCAAATAGTTTAATCTTGGTTGAAAATCAGAAATTAGGATAGATTAGGATAAATAAAAGGCCTAATATGCTTAAATTTTGGCCTAAGTAATGATTATATTAGGTTAAGAATAGTTGATTAATGTATTAAGGGCAGCTAGTCTAAGTAAGCCCGTGATTACATTAATTATTATTATTGTTAATTGCCACGCTTAAGTGGTGATTAATTATTTTAAAGGGTTATATGTAAATGATTTTTAAACCAAGCTCATATACGACAAAGATGTTTGTCAGAAAGTGTTAATGATCGGACTGAAATCAATGGCTACCGCCCTTCCCGCCCAGATCAACAGCGGGGAAGCGCTTCGCACCCCCCACTACAAAATGAGATAACGACGAGGGCGGGGGTGCAAAAAGTGGTTTCATTCACCCAGTCCCCCCACCTACGTGTCGCCCTCTCAACGCTTCGCACCCCCCTCGCTCTAAACTTCTTACCGCTACCCCCCCTTCGAAATCCACTATTCTCACTCCCGCGTCTTCTGATACCACCTCAACGTCCAATCCTTCCGCACCACCTTCGTCCAATCCTTCCATGCCACATGCCCTCCACTTATTTTCATAGCTATTCCTGTTAACCATTCCTGCTATCCGTTGCCGAATAAATGCTTTCCCATTGCATTGTAAATGCTTATCCGTTGCTACAATCCTTTCTCATTAAGTTATTAATTTTCTTACTGCTCCATTGCTTCTAAATTTATTCAGTTTCCTGCAAATTCCCTATTGAGCCAAGTCTATAACCTGAATCATTTCTCAGCTATCTTTGCAGCTTTCTCTCATATTACCATTTCTTTCTAATATTATGGCTCCTAAGAAGAAGGAAAAATCTTCCATTGGTTCTTCCTCAGTACAGGAAAACCTCTAAACTCCCGATCCTCTTGACCTAGACCATATCGGATTAGCCGTTCAATACTTCAAAATCATAGATACTAAGTGTGAATTTGACATTGCGAATTGCACAATTGGCTCAAACAAACATACCTTGATTCAAAGGATGAAATAAAAATCTGGGAATCAAACCGTCCTCTATACATGTTTCCCTAAGCTCATTCTTTCCTTAATTTGGTTATCTGGTGTCAATCTAAGTATAATCCCTCACAAAGAACAGTAGTGGCTCAAAATGGTGATATTCTGATAACCATCATTGCAGATACCATAAACAAAATGCTTTTGATACCTGAGAATGATTCCCTTAGCTTTTTCTCCCCTGCAGCTTTTATCGACCTATATCATAAACTTACATTCCCTCAGAGAGCTTAAATATTTGAGATTTTTCTCCCTGAATATGCTGAGCTTCCCAAGAAAAATCCTCCTTACCCAGCATCCATGTTTCCAGATGGAGCCAAGCAAATTATTTCCCTCATTTCCTGCCTGTTAGGCTACTGATCAAATCAATTGGTAGACGAGGCTATCTTAGGTTATTTGTCTATATTTTCAAAAGAAAACAAACCTACATTCATGTATAACTACAGTCAATTTTTGGCTGATTCTATGCATGAGAAGATTATGAATATCACAACTGAATGAGTATTCAAATACTCTTCTGTCTTATTTCGCATGTTTATTTTTCACCAGGGAGACAAATTGCCCATTGTTTTACACAAGTAGGATGAGAAGCAAGAAGATCAATCAATTATTCATTGGACCTTGTTGATCAGAAAGAACTCAAATGAGTTCAAATTTACAAATTTCATAGACTATTTCATTCACCCAATAGCACAACTTTTTAGCAGTCAAAGTGAACCAAGAGTCAGTCCCAAAATCAAGAGGATCCTGCACCTCAATGATCAAGTTAGAAAATGAGACTGGTATCTCTACCAGAAAAACACAGAGATAAGACTATATGGGTGTGAGTTAGCTCCATATAAGTTGCCAAAGTATGTTCCAATGAGAATTTTCTCTTTTGAATATATTAGGCAAATGATGAATATAGATGAGCTACATTTGATCTCAGGAAAGAGAAAATCACAGTTTAATATTAAAGCATAGGTTGGGTAATTCATTTGTAACACCAGATCAACTAGCTCAAAGGCATATGCCATACTAAAATAGATGGGTTTTCAACCCAGCTTCCCTTGGTCCTACGTTCCATTCAACATTATTTCAAATTTAAGGGTGGATCTTAAGACTACTTATAATCATACAACTAGGCTTGAGATTGGGACATTTAGAAATCAGGAATAGTGGGAAGAGAATACTCTTCAAGAAGCAGAGGAACAAGTCCTGCCTCCTTCTACTCATCAGAATCTAGTTTCATAAACTAAGGTTGACAAAAGGCCTAGGGAAGGATCATCATGCTCAACAATTGGAGAAAAGGAATTCATCCATTATCAGAAGAAACCAAGGATTGAATCAAAGGGTACTATTACTACTGCAACTCAAGGTCAAAAGGAGCCTATTGTCATCAATCTGGATGCTTTAGAGGTATCTATAGGCATTGAGGAGCCTATAATCACTACTCCTTCTTCCTCTTCTACTTCACAAAATTTGCTAGAAATTACTCAGTCTGCTGGACCAAGTGAAACAAAGGAGTCAAATGTTTTCACTAACTTTCTTGAGATCAAGCAGAAGAATGAAGCTTTAAAAGCTAATGTCTATGCACAGTTCTCGAAGAAGACTTCCACTTCACAACACAGGTTACTGACAACATTTGACAACGAGAAGGGAAGAATGTAGATGGCCTTTCTACATACTCAAGTACCTTTTCCCAAAGGTTCTTCTGATTATAAGAAAACTATATTCTCATTTGATACCAATCAAATTCATCTAATTGACCAAATGGACATGCATAGGCAGTATGGTGAGATGATGTTCTCAAACATGACCAATACCACTATGGCATTATCTAAGTTTAAAACTGCTTTTTCCAATGTGCAGTCTCAATTAAAGATTGAGAAAATATCATCTCTGGCAAGGACAATAGGGTTAAGTCATTGGAAGACTTAGTGATTAAAATAGGATATGACCCTACTGATGTAAAAGCAGCAGAAGATATAATCAAAAGGAAGAACACATATATTGAAGCATTGAGAAAACAATTGAAACTTCCTTCTACAGAGGATCCCCAGACTAAGGAAATAGAAGAGACCGAACAACATAAGGAAGAAATACTCAAACTAATAATTGAGAAAAATGTATAGATTAAAACCATGGAGGAACAATTTGAGAAGTTGCTTATAGAAAAAGAGAAATTTACTCAATTAGCTATATCCCCCATCACAACTATTGTTATTTTATATTCATCAGCCACAGAGGAATCTACATCAACAACAGAGGATTTGAACAAAATTTCATAGGAACTCATTCAAAAAGAGCAAGAGAATGAAAGGCTCCATAAGAAATTCTAGAATTTGGAAGCGTAGAAAATAAAGAATGACAGTTTGTATGTTAAGAAAATGCAGAAAACACAAAGGTTGAATAGAAGGATTGGTGAGTTGCAGAGTTAGTCATTGATGGCACAAACCTTAGCCCAATCCAAGGAAAGCATTTGGGCAGACATTTTTCAAGCCATAACTGAAATATGGCCATCCATTCAATTCGTTTTCGAGCAGGAGGAACTCATAAACAAATGTCAAGTAGCTATTGATGAAGTGAAGTAGTTGCTTAAAGACAAACCAAGTGAGGCCATTGACATGATCAAAGTTATTAATTCAAAGAGAATATATGAGTTGGAGAAAATACAAATTATGGACGGAACATAAACTATTTTAGAGATCAAGAAGGTTTTGCAAAATAAAAACTTAATGACACAACTAGAAACTAAATGTCAAGCACTAAGGACCTCTATTCAAAGGTTTCACTTTAAGTTTAATTTACTTAATCAGAGAGGATTTCCAGGATTAGTAGCTCCAACTGATAGGCTTATCAGTTTGGAGGAATACTGCCAGAAAATTTATAGCATAACAACTGATAGATCAATTTTGGTAGGCATAAATGGGCATATTACAGGGAATCAAGCATTGGAAGCTTTAGATTTTGATTTGACCATTAAGCATGAAATAAAACATATTTTTATAAATAAGCCCACTTTTGAGAAATACACATAAGCAGATGAATTTTACAAGAAGTTGGTAAATCTCACCATACCAATCGAACAAATATGGGATCACTTCTGCAAAGTAATTGAGTAACTTTCATCTTCAACTGATAGACATCAGGGCAACACTTTTTGGGGACCAGTCATCAACAAATTCCTAAAGAATACTGACACCACTTAGCAGTTTTCAATTTTTTTTTAATTATTTTGTACTATTTTTAAAATTTCTGTAAGAAATATATCTAGTAGATATTTAGTTTCGTATAAATAGCTCCTCATTCGAGTTATTATGGGTTGAACCCTTGCGTGAACTTTGGAGCTGAATTGTAATCGAGTTGGAGATTTTCTGCAATTAATAAAAGGATTTTGAATTTGCCTTCTATAACTTGTCCTTCTTGTGAGTTTTTCTTTGTGATATTTCATAATGTTTTACTCATATATTTAATTATTTATGAAAATACCTAGGTGAGATCAAACTGAGTTTCAGTCAGTCTTAAATCCCTTGTGGAGTTATAAATATTAATCAGGGACTAGTTTATGAAGCTATCTATTATTGTAAACTCACCTTTATCTATTAATTTCCACACCCTTTGCGTTTGATTAAATATATTTTATTGTGTAAGTAAACATTGGTTACTTATATTCATTCTTATGGCCATTTAAATATTCTGTCTAAATATTTAACAAGCTATACTTCAAAAAATTCTACTAATCATCCACTTTAAATCAAATTGCTATTTTGGACAAATAAACAACCCTTTTAATTAATTATGCAAGTAAATAGGTTCAAGAACCTGTTTTCAAATCATTCATAACTAAGGTCATCCAAAAACTTTTAAAAAACAACCAAAATATTTTAGATGCTCTGGCATGACTAATTGACCTAGAGTCATCTCAGAGGACAACATCAGACTGGCGTCCTTGCCAGGAGCGAAATTGATTAGTTTTCCTGGGACAATGATTAAGAAACTATTTCTTTAAGGTGAATAAAAAAACTGTAGGTGAAAATCCTTCACCTGGCAACTCCACTTGACCAAGATGGCTCCTTCAAAACATACCAGGTCTCACTCTGATTCCAAAATATTTTCCCCACTATCTGATCCAGAAAGACTGGTTAGAGAAGCCTCATTTAGAAGGAGATTAGAAGCTTCTGCTTTCTCTTTTGTACCATTACAACCTGAAGAAATTTTAGCATCTGATACCTTTAAGACTATTCCATCCCAATTAGATTTTGCTGATTTAACACCTAGGGTTCTAGATCTTTTGAACAAAGGAGTTGATCTGCAGTCAACTCTTTTAATCCAATCCTTGGAATAATACAAGCTTCCTGAAATGTTTTCACATTCTCCTAAGTCAGAAAAGGAGCTGGATGTAAATTTACCGGAGCTAAAACCCACAAATTTTATCTCCCCCACGCATTATACATTTCCATCCACTTTTTCACAACATGAGGAAACTTTTTCTGTGTATTCAAACCCCCTGTTTGAAAATAAAGAACAAGTTGAAACAAAAGTTCATAAGCTAGTTATTAAAACTCCTTTTAAAACTTTTAGGGATTCTCCACTTTCCCATCCTCCTCCTCCTACTATTACACCTCCATATTCACCCACTGCTTCACCATCTTCATATTCATCTTCCACTACATCTTCTCCAACCACTTCTATTCATTCATCTTTTTCTTCATCTTCAGATATGGCCTTTCAACCTATAATTTAGGCTAGATATGTTACCTTGAATCTTCCCAACCAACTCAATGATTTTCCTGATGGTTCTTTGAAACAACTGCCTAGGTTTGATGGGGAGACTGGTTTATCTACAGAAGGTCATCTAGCTTCATTTCTAGATTTTGTTGACAATATGAATATAGAGCATGCAGATGTATATATGTGATTTTTTGTACAATGATTAGAAGGTAATGTTAGAATTTTATTTAGGAAATTGGCATCCGATTCAATTCATACTTGGAATGAATTAATCACCATTTTCAAAAACCAATGGGGTGTCAAGAAATATCCGGTCAATTATCTAATTTATTTTGAAGAATTAAAAAGAAACCTCAATTAACTAGTAGCAGACTTTATAAAAAGATTCAATTAGATTTACCATAAGATGCCTCTTGATTGTAAACCTCCAGTCACAAAAACGAAAGTCAGATTTTCCAAACCCTGTGATGATGACTTTGCAGTCATGCTCAGAGAAATAACATCCCGTACTTTGCAAGATATGCGGAGTAACACTATAGAGGTTGAAGCTAATAGATCAACATCTTCTAAACTAAAGGCTAAAGATGAAAAGGCTGAAAGAAAGATGAAGGATAAGGGGGAAGGTTCTTCCTCCAAGACCAAAAATGATGAAATCACATCTCTACTTAGGAACCTTTATAATAGGATTTATAAGATAGAAATCCAACCAAGAAATGTACAACAGACTACTACTAGACGACAGGGTCAGTTTAGAAGATCTCCTCAAACTTAGATTTTGCAGAGACCTAATACTGATCAACAGATTCAACCCCCTTTGTTAATTAATGATCAACCACCAGATGATAATGAACTTTTCATTTCTGAAGAAATTAATCATGTAGATCATTTGTATTCACCAAATTCTATTATTTCTCTCCCTTCAAATGAATCTTCTTTAGATCACGAAAATTCTCAAATTTCTAAATATTAGGATTTTTTAGAGTTCCTGATTGAAGAGTTAAATAGGATATATGATTTGAGACTGAGAGAAAGGCTTGGTAGACCCCCAAAAATCATTGTCAATGACCCACAAGTTAAATCCACCGAAGTTCAAACGACTGTAGCTCAATCATTGAACCAAATAGCTGAAACCAACCAAATTGATAAAACTATCTTAACAACCTTTAACGTTGAAAAGAGTTGGAAAGAGTCAAAACACCAATTCCCTTAGCCGCACTGTCAAAAAACCATGGCTACAAAAACCAAGTCTCTAAGTGGATTCAGTCATCTAGTGTAGATGCTGAAGGGGATGTAATTAGTTTGCAGGATGAGAAACCTTTAGTGGTCTTTGGCCCTAAATCTGATATGCTAGATGAGAATTTCCTACCATTCTATGCGACTCTTAAGATTCATGATTTCCTTTTATACAATTGTATGTTAGATTCTAGGGCTTCCCATAACCTAATGCCTAAAGTTATCATGGACTAGTTTAATTTGGAAGTCACTAGAAACTATCACAATCTCTATACCTTTGATTCGAAGAAAGTACCTTGTCTTGGATTGATAAAGGATCTAGTGGTCACATTAGCTCAGATTCCTATCAAAAGTGTTGTGCTAGACATAGTAGTCACAGGAATTCCTCCTAAATTTGGCATGCTATTGTCAAGATCCTATTGTGCAAAGCTAGGAGGAAGTTTACAAATGGACATGTCATATGCAACTATCCCTGTCTTTGGAGGTGAACATCTTAGATTATATAGAGAGGTTAGATTTATGCATACTGTTTGTAAATCTGACCAAGCAAGGAATAATCCCATATATGCAGTGGACCAAGATTTTGGATGTTTTGAGTTATCACTGGATAGTTCACAAAATACTCAGTTAACCATAGAAAACATTGTTGACAAGCCTAAAACCATTAAGATTGATATCTGGAAATTATACTTTGATGGTTCCTGCTCAAAGGATGGAGCAGGAGCTGGAATTGTGTTAATTTCTCCAGATAAAGAGAATATCACTCAATCATACAAGCTTGAATTTGATGTAACTAATAATGTAGCTGAGTATGAGGCTTTTTTGCTAGGCCTAGAATTAGCTAGAAGTTTAAAGGTGCAAAACTTAAGTGTATTTTATGATTCTGAACTTATTGTTAAACAAGTTAGGAATCAATTCCAAAAAAATCACCCTAGACTTAGGTCTTATAGGAATATAATCTAGGATTCAATTGAAAATTTATTTTCAGCATTTAATATTTCGGTTATTCCTAGAAACCAAAATATACATGCAGACTCCCTAGTAGTTTCTGCAAGTTCCTTTGAAGTTCCCGATTAGATGCTTTTCCAGTACCAGATTCAAGTCAAGTTTAGATGTTTTATTCCTAACAACATTAAGCACTGGAAATTTTTTGATGATGATGACCAACTTAAATCCTTTCTTCAATTCATTGATGAATTTTCAAACCTACAAGTTGAGGAAGAACAACTTGACCATCTTGAAGCGAAGAATGAAAATCCAACACCTCAATTAGAAACCAAAATTGCTGACCATAACATTATAAAACTGCCTAAAATTTTTATTCCAAAGGGATTGATATCTCTTGAGAAGTTTTTTGATCATAACGATGTTCCTAGAAATCCACTACTAAATTCACCTAAAGAAAATATTGAAATTTGTAACATTGGAAGTTCTGAAGATATCAGAGCGGTTAAAATCTCTGCATCACTATCCATAGAAGCTAAGAACAAATATTTATCCCTCCTTAAGGCCTAGAAATATGTTTTTGGCTGGTCATATAATGAATTAAAAACTTACGATACATCTCTTATCGAACACAAAATTCCTTTAAAACCAGAAGCAAAGCCCTTCAAACAAAAATTGAGGAGAACTAATCCTGTTCTACTTCCTACTATTGAAAAAGAACTTAAAAAGATACTAGATGCCAAAATAATTGTTCCATTAAGATATTCATACTGGGTAGCTAATTTAGTTCCTATAAGAAAAAAGAATGCTGAAATTAGATTATGTGTAGATTTTATAAATTTAAAAAAATCATCACTGAAGGATAATTATCCATTACCCAAAATGGATCAATTACTTCAGAAAGTTTTTGGAGATGATAGGATTTCCATGTTAGATGGTTTCTAGATATAATCAGATAATGGTTAGTCCAGAAGACAGAGAAGATACTGCTTTACTACTCCTTGGGGCACATTTATGTATGCCCAAATGCCTTTTGGCCTAACTAATGCTAGAGAAACATTTCAATGAGCCATGGATATAGCATTTGTAGGTAAGGTAAACAATTTTGTTGTTATTTATTTAGATGATTTGACTATGTTTTCCAATTCTGATCATAAGCATTTGAAACATTTTAGCAAAGTTTTTGACAAGCGCAGAAAATTTGGAATTTTACTCAACCCCAAGAAGCCATTGCTTGAAATTCAAAAAGGTAAAATACTTGGTAACATCATCACTAAATAAGGAGTAGCCATTGATCCCAAGAAAGTCTCAGCCATACAAGCACTCACATTACCGAGGAACAAAAAGGAGATTCAGGCTTTCCTTGGTAAAATCAATTTTTTAAGAAGGTTTATCCCTAACTATGCTAAAATTGTTAAGGATATAACAAACATGTTGAAGAAAAATCATGAAGTCAAGTGGACTGTTCCTTTCATATATGCATTTGATCAAATCAAAAAGGCTATTGCAGAATCCCCCATTTTAGCTAGTCTAGACTACTCTGAACCTTTAAGTATATTTTCTTTTGCTTCTGAGACTACCCTAGTAGTTGTTCTTCTGCAAAAGAACAAAGATGGAGATGGACAACCCATTGCCTTATTTAACAAGGTTATGCGAGATTCAGATCTTAAGTATGATATTATTAAAAAAAAGCATATTCTTTAGTCCAAGATCTAAAAGCCTTTAGAGTTTACCTCCTCCATTCTTCTATCATTGCCTATGTACCCAATAGTGCTCTCAAAACTGTTCTAACTCAACGAGACACTGATAGAAGGAGAGGAAGATGGATAGCTAAAATCTTAGAGTATGATCTTATCATCAAGACTACCAAACTGGTAAAAGGTCAAGGCCTAGCCAAGCTCTTAGCTGAATCCAATTGCAAGATATTGGGAATAAACTCTGTTTTTGAAATCCCATATTAGAAGAATACACAAGAACCTTTTGACAACCCAACAGAGAAGAATCCAAAAGAACCTTCTGACAACCCAACACAGAAGAATCCAAAAGAACCTTCTGACAACCCAACACAGAAGAATCCAGAAGAACCTTCTGTGAGCCCAACACAGGAGAATCCACAAGAACATTTTGCATCAGATCAATCAATTCCTATTCACATTGATGAGAAATTTTTATTATCAGATTGGTACTTTGATATTGTGAACTTTCTTAGAAATTTTGAATGTCCAAATGGATTCACTAAGAACCAGTGTAAAACACTAAAATTGAAGGCTGTAAAGTACTGTATTGTGAATGCAAACTTATATTGGAAGGATCCTCTTAATATCCTTTTACTTTGCCTAATAGAAAATGAAACTAAAGGGACAATTGGTCAATTCCATGCAAGAATATGTGGAGGACATTATGCTTGGAGGGAAATAGCTTATAAAATTTTAAGAGAAGGGTTCTATTGGCCTCTTTTGTTTGCTCAAGTGGGAGCCAAAATTAGGAGTTGTATTTAGTGTCAAATGTTTGCAGGAAAATAGAGATTAGCAGTTCTTCCAATGGTTCCAGTGCTAGTTGAAGAACTTTTTCTTCAATGGGGATTGGATTTCATTGGTGAAATTCATCCTCCATCGAGAAGTCAACATAGATGGATATTGGCTGCCACATATTACTTTTCCAAATGGGTAGAGGCCATCCAAGTAAGAAATTCAACAGATACAATTGTTATCAAATTTTTCGAAGAGAATATATTGTCTAGATTTGGATGCCTAATGCAGATAGTGATAGACAATGAAACAACATTCAACAGTGTCAAGATGATTGAATTCTGTCAAAAATATCAAATACTTTTGCATCATTTTACTCCATACTATCCATAGGGAAATGGACTGGAAGAGTCCTCGATCAAAAGTTAGGTTATGGTTATAAAGAAGGTGTTGCAAGATCATAAAAGGAGTCGGGACAACCATCTCAACTATGCACTTTGGGCCAACATGATTTCACCCAAAAGATTAATAGGTAAATCTCCTTTTTAGCTTGTTTATGGAAAGGATGAAATCTTTCCCACACATTTAGCTTTTCCTGTCATGAAGTTCTTACAAGAATCTAATGAAGAGGCAGATGATTTTATTAGAAGGATAAATCAAATTATAGAACTAAATGAAGACAGGGATGAAGTTCACTATAAGCTTAAGAAATATCAAAATAAGATGAAATTTTTTTTTGATAGAAAATCTAGGGAAATAGATTTTAAAGAAGGTGATTTGGTACTAAGATGGGATGCTAGAAGAGAAGACAAAGGGAAACA
The DNA here is from genome assembly GCA_031772625.1 of Pinus tabuliformis. Taxonomy (NCBI): domain Eukaryota; kingdom Viridiplantae; phylum Streptophyta; class Pinopsida; order Pinales; family Pinaceae; genus Pinus; species Pinus tabuliformis. Next base: position 244,172,550 of record CM062815.1, read on the forward strand.
TGACAATTTTGACAACCTTTGGTTGGGACCATTTAGTATTGCTCAAGTCAAGGGAAAAAACTCTTTCATTTTACAGAATTTGGAAGGACAATATTCCTCATTGCCTATCAATGGGAGATACCTGAAACATTATATTCAGTATTGAGAGGTTTTCATTCCATCATCATTGTATTTTACCAGAGTGTTTTATTTTACATGCAATGTGTATTGTTTCAACAGAAGACCCCATTAGCCCAAGGAGAAGGCACATGGATCTGCAAGTTCTTTGCATCGTGCAGGAGGAAGCAGTCCTCAGTTGGAGCCGATGTTGTAACATGATTTATTTTTGATAAGGTAGTTTTATTTTACAAAGGAGGGTATTCTAAAAAATAAAGAAAAAATGAATATTTGAAAAAATAGAAAATAAAAAATGAAATAAAACCCCATCAAAAGAAAATCAAAAGATTTGCATAAGTGTGCCTGTTTAAATGCCACTTAATGAATAAATTTCATTTTTGTAATAATAAAGGTTGGTTTGGAGTTTGTTTTTATTCCACAACCTTTTCACTGATCTGAATCAAACTGTGTAATCTTGATCATATCATTTTAAATTTTTGTATTATATTAGAGAATAGATTCAACCAAATAGTTTAATCTTGGTTGAATATCAGAAATTAGGATGGATTAGGATAAATAAAAGGCCTAATATGCTTAAATTCTGGCCTAAGTAATGATTATATTAGGTTAACAATAGTTGATTAATGTATTAAATGAAGCTAGACTAAATGTGATTGTGATTACATTAATTCTTATTATTGTTAATTACCTGCTTAAGTGGTGATTAATTATTGTAAAGGGCTATATGTAAATTATTTTTAAACCAAGCTCATATAAGACAAAGATGTTTGTTGGCAAGTGTTAACGATCAAACCAAAATCAACGACTGCCACCCTTCCTGCCCAGATCAACAACGGGGAAGCACTTTGTACCCCATTGCTACGAAATGAGATAACAATGTTGGGGGGGGGGGGGGGGTGGGGTGCAAAAAGTGGTTTCATTCACCCGAGCTCCCCACCTATGTGTCGCCCTCTCAATGCTTCACACCCCGCCTGCTCTAAACTGCTTACCACTACCCCCCGTCTAAAATCTGCTATTCTCACTCCTGCTTCTTCCTATACCACCTCAACGTCCAATCCTTCCATGCCACCTTCGTCCAATCCTTCCATGCCACGTGCCCTCCACCTATTTTCATAGTTGTTCCCATTAACCATTCCCACTATCTGCTGCCAAATAAATGAATATCCATTGCCGAATAAATTCTTTCCTGTTGCACTGTAAATGCTTATTCGTTGCTACGATCCTTTCCCTTATGTTATTAATTTTCCGATTAGCCCGTTATTAACAACTTCTGCTGAAATCTAGCTTAAATTTCCCTATAAATACTCATTGTTCCCATTACAACTTCTTTTCTTACTGTTCCTTTGCTTCTACAGTTATTCACTTTCCTGCAAATTCACTATTGAGACATCTCTGTAACCTGAATCATTTCTCAGCTATATTTGTAGTTTTCTATCATATCATTTATGTCTAAGGAAAAATCTTCTGTTGGTTCTTCCTCAGCATAGGAAAACCTACAAACTCTCGATCCTCTTGAGCTGGACCATTTCCCATTAGCCGATCAATACTTCAAAACCACAAACACTAAGTGTGAATTTGACATGCTCGAATCACACAATTGGCTCAAACAAGCTTACCTTGATTCAGAGGATGAAATAAACCTCTAGGAATCAAACCTTCCTATGTACATGTTTCCCCAAGCTCATTCTTTCCCTGATTTGGTTATCTAGTGTCAATATAAGTATAATCCCTTACAAAGAATAGTAGTGGCTCAGAATGGTGATATTCTGATAACCATTGCTGTAGAGACCATAAAAAAAATTCTTTTGATACATGAGAGTGATTCCCTCAGATTTTTCTCCCTTGTAGCTTTGATCGACCTATATCATAAACTTACATTCCCTCAGAGAGCTCAGATCTTTGAGATTTTTCTCCCTGAAGATGCTGAGCTTCCCAAGAAAAATCCTCCTTACTCAACATCCATGTTTCTAGAGAGAGCCAAGAAAATTATTTCCCTCATTTCCTTCCTGTTAGGCTATCCATCAAATCAATGGGTAGACAAGGCTAGCTTATGAATATCACAAATGAACGAGTATATCTACTAGAACTACATAAAGATCAGTGTACATGGGTGTGAGTTGGCTCCATATAAGTTGCCAAAGTATGTTCCAATGAGAATTTTCTCTTTCAAATATATTAGGAAAATGATGAATATGGATGAGCTAAATTTCATCTCAGGAAAGAGAAAATCACAGTTTAAGATTAAAATAAAGGTTGGGTCATTCATTTGCAACACCAGATAAACTGGCTCAAAGGCATATTCCATACTAAAATAGATGGGTTTTCAACCCAACTTCACTTGGTCCTATGATCCATTCAACATTATTTCAGATTTAAGGGTGGAGCTTAAGACTACTCCTTATAATCACACACCTAGGCCTGAGATTGAGAAATTTAGAAATCAGGAACATTGGGAAGAGAATACTCTTCAAGAAGTAGAGGAACAAGTCTTACCTCCTTCTACTCATCAGACTCTAGTTTCTCAAACTAAGCTTGACAAAAGGCCTAGGGAAGGATCATCATCATCAACAATTGGAGAAAAGGAATTCATCCATTATCAGAAGAAACCAAGGATTGAATCAAAGGGTACTACTACTACTACAACTCAAGGTCAAAAGGAGCCTATTGTCATCAATCTGGATGATTCACAGGTATCTATAGGCATTGAGGAGCCTATAATTACTACTCCTTCTTCCTCTTCTACTTCACAAAATTTTCTAGAAATTACTCAGTCTGTTGGACCAAGTGAAACAAAGGAGTCAAATGTTTTCACTAACTTTCTTGAGATCAAGTAGAAGAATGAAGCTTTAAAAGCTAATGTCTATGCACAGTTTTGGAAGCAGACTTCCACTTCACAACATAGGTTACTGACATCATTTGACAACGAGAAGGGAAGAATGCAGATGGCCTTTCTGCAGGCTCAAGTACCTTTTCCCAAAGGTTCTTCTGATTATAAGAAAACTATATTCTCATTTGATGCCAATCAGATTCATCCAATTGACCAAATGGACATGCATAGGCAGTCTGGTGAGATGCTGTTCTCAACCATGACCAACACTGCTATGACATTGTCTAAGCTTAAAACTACTCTATCCAATGTGCAGTCTCAATTAAAGATTGAGAAAATATCATCTTTGGCTAAGGACAATAGGGCTAAGTCATTAGAAGACTTACTAATTAAAATAGGATATGACCCTACTGATGTAAAAGTAGCAGAAGATATAATCAGAAGGAGGAACACATATATTGCAAAATTGAGAAAATAGTTGAAACTGCCTTCTACAGAGGACCCCCAGACTAAGGAAATAACAAATACCGAACAACATAAGGAAGAAATGCTCAAACTAATAATTGAACAAAATGTACAGATTAAAACCATGGAGGAACAAATTGAGAAGTTTCTTAAAGAAAAAGAGAAATTTACTCAATTATATATAGCCCCCATCACAACTATTCCTATTACATATTCATCAGCCATAGGGGAATCTACATCAACAACAGAGGATTTGAACAAAATTTCACAGGAAGTCATTCATCAAAAGTAAGAGAATGAAAGGATCCATAAGAAATTCCATAATTTGGAAGAGTAGAAAATAAAGAATGACAGTTTGTATGTTGAGGAAATGCAAAAAACACACACGTTGAAAAGAAGGATCAAAGAGTTGCAGAGTCAATCACTGATGGCATAGACCTTGGCCCAAGCCAATCAAAGCATTTTGGCAGACATTTGTCAAGCCATAACTGAAATATGGCCATCCATTCAGATCGTTTTCGAGCAGGAGGAACTCATAAACAAATTTCAAGTAGCCATTGATGAAGTGAAGCATTTTCTTAAAGACAAACCAAGTGAGGACACTTACATGATCAGAGTTCTTAATTCAAAGAGTAGAGATGAGTTTAAGAAAATAAAAATTACGGAAAGAACAAAAACTATTTTAGAGATCAAGAAGGTTCGGAAAAAGAAAAACTTCATGGCATAACTAGAAACTAAATGTCAAGTGTTAAGGACCTTTGTTCAAATGTTTCACTTTAAGTTTAATTTACTTAATCAGAGAGGATTGCCAAGATTAATAGCTCCAAATGATAGGCTTATCATTTTGGAGAAATACTTCCAGAAACTTTACAACATAGCAACTGATATATCAAGTTTTGCAAGCATAAAAGGGCATATTACAGGGAATCAAGCATTGGAAGCTTTAGATTTTGATTTGACCATTAAGCATGAAATAAAACATCATTTTATAAATAAGACCACTTTTGAGGAATAAATAGAAGTTGATGAAGTTTACATTAGGTTGGTGAATCTCACCATACCAAGTGAACAAATATGGGATCACTTTTGCGAAGTAATTGAGTAACTTTCATCTTCAACCGACAGATAGATGGGTAACACTTTTTGGGGACCAGTCATCAACATATTCCTAAAGAATAGTGCCACCACTTATTAGTTTTCAATTTCCTATTATTTTGTACTATTTTTGTAAAATTTTGTAAGAAATATCTCTAGGAGATATTTACTTTCATACAAATAGCTCCTCATTCGAGTTTTTATGGGTTGAACCCTTGTATGAACTTTTGAGTAGAATTATAATCGAGTTGGAGATTTGCTGCAATTAATGAAAGGATTATGAGTTTGCCTTCTATAGCTTGTCCTTCCTGTGATTTTTTCTTTGTGATATTTCATAATGTTTTCTTCATATATTTAATTCTTTATGAAAATACCTAGGTAAGATCAAACTGAGTTTTAGTCAGTCTTAAATCCCCTGTGGAGTTTTAAATATTAATCAGGGACTAGTTTATGAAACTATCTGTTATTGGGAACTCCCCTTTATCTATTAATTGCCACACCCTTTGCATTTTCTTAAATATATTTTGTTGTGTAAATAAAAATTGGTTATTTATATTCATTCTTATGGCCAATTAATATTGTGTCTGAATATTTAACAAGATATACTTCAAAAAATTCTACTAATTATCCACTTTAAATCAAACTACTATTTTGGACAAATAAACAACCCTTTTAATTAATTCTCCAAGCAAATAGGTTCAAACTCATGTTTTCAAATCATTCATAACTAAGGTCATCCAATTTTTTTTTAAAAACAACAAAAATATTTTAGATGCTCTGACATGACTAATTGACCTAGAGTCATTTGAGAGGACAACAAGCTGGAGGTTACCTTTAGGGACTGCACATTAACCTGGTATATGAATTTCTAGAGCACGAATCTAGATGGATAGACCAAGTCATTAAATGAAATCAAGTGGGAATTGATTACAGAGTTTTAGGAGCCGAAGTCAGAATGTTAATGCATTATGGAGTTGAAATAGATTAAGCAAGCTCCAAGTGATTTTGTTTGGGATTTCAACCAAAGATTCAAGATCCTAAAGGATAGGTTGACCTTCGAGATCCTAGATGCGGAAAAAATGGAGTGGATCATTGCTAGACTACTTCCACACATTAGAGTTCCCTTAACACAATAATGAATCAATTCATAATTAGAAGCACTAGAGATTGTGCTAAAGTTAGAAGCCTCTCGAGCAGGAAATGGGGAAAATAATCGTATGGCGCAAGTGCAGTCTCAACTTGCTGCAAGAATCTCCAATTAAAATATTTGACTAAGGGAAAAGAGAAATGAGAGGTTGCGTGGTGTACCATATACAAGTTAGAAGGTCACCATAGGAATGAGTGTAATTTGCTGATAGATTACATGGCAACATGCACAACTAATCTTCTTGTGCAAGGTAGAGGCTTATGGTGTAAAGTCTATTGAGTGTGAGGCCATACCCCACATAACTATCCAATGATGTAGAAATATGAGGTGCTTGTACGCAATGTATTTAATGAATTTTTCAAGTCGAGGGGACATGATATCCACCACTTCCACGCATTAGAGCTGTTGTGTGAACGCACTTTTGATTCATTCAGGGTATAGAGACTCGAGGGAAATGAAGCCATGACAAGAAGTTTCTATCAAATAGGGTATAATAAAGATGGTCAATACAATCATCTTAATCGAGGACAAGAAATGGAAACTAGAGGCCTTGGAGGACCAATGAGAGGAAGAGGTAGATTTGGAAGAGGTTAGGGAACAAATATTTGTTATAACTGTGGATAGCAGGGGCATTTCGCGTGGGATTTTCCTAACCTTTGTTGCACGTGTACCTATTATAATGATATGGATCATGTGAATGAGAATTTTCCACATCTGATTACAAAATGGCAGGAGAGGAAGGGGATGAATGTACAAATGATAATAGTTGATCCCTATAGATCTCAACTGTTGGGTCTTGAAAATGTCATTCATTTCCATTACACTTTCACTATTATGTCCATTATATCACCTCCATTTCACCTCCATTTCACTACTATGTCACTACATTCATCCCACTTTCATTATCATTGGGCCACATTTATGTTTTTCCAAACTTTATTAATTCTTATCCTTTTAAAGTGAATTTGTGGTTAAAATTAGAAAATGATGTGCACATGCTTATACCTAACAAGTGGGTTGAGATTGTTGACATGTGTAGGTCAAAAGGAGGCTTCTAGAAGACCTTTATGTGGCACTCTAAGGCCAAATTCGCATTTGAGTGGAGAGAATCACTGGATCATGAGGATATGTGTCACATCTCCTAATTGTATTGAAACTCTAAGAAGACATGTGTCTTATTAGTTCCTATTTTGATTAGGACTCTAGAGGTAGAGGGAGAGATTCATGGACTCTCATTAATGAGATGAATTCTCATCTTTTTGTATAAATAGGAGATCTCTCTCCTTCATTTGTTAGATTATCTTTTTAGTTCTTAATCTTGTAGCTTTTTGGTAGCTCTTTAGCTTGGAGTTTGTAGTTCTTCCTTGATGGCTTTGGAAAGCTTTGGAGAGCTTTGTTGTACTTTGTAATTTTGAAGAATTTGAATAAAGCTTTGATGTTCTCAACATGGAAGGAGATGTGAAGTAGATGTCATGGAACATATTAGAATGTAAGGTAGAGTAGATTTTATTTTGTAGTTTTGCTTTGATTTCATTCAAGTATGTCATTTTATTGCTTTCAAGTTTGATAGTTTAGATTTTCCATTCATGAAATTTTAATTCATGCAAGTGTGTTCAACCGGTTGATTGTAGATTTATCTAACTGTGTAATTTATGCTTGACAAAATATTCCAAGAAAGTAGTCTTCCTATTTTTCGATTGGTGAATTGGAGCATTAGAGAACACAGTAGATTAGTTTTTTCTTTACATGTTCTTCCTTTTTGCTTAGTAGGATACTCATTACATAAGTTCATGTTTCCTGAGCCTTTCTAGTTCCTTAAGAGCGAAATTGGTGATATATGAAATTATGAATGGGATTTGTTTGCTTTTCAATGCTTTTTGCTTAGTAGGATACTCATTAAATAAGTTCATGTTTCCTGAGCCTTTCTAGTTCCTTAAGAGCGAAATTGGCAATTTATGAAGTTATGAATGGGATTTGTTTGCTTTTCAATGATTTTTTCTTAGTAGGATACTCATTACTTAAGTTCATGTTTCCTGAGCCTTTCTAGTTCCTTAAGAGCGAAATTAGCGATATATGAAGTTATGAATGGGACTTGATTTGTTTTTCTTTCTTTCTTCTTATTGTATTATTTCGTTCTCTCATGATTATATGATGATGTTTCTAGAGCCAACATTGGCGGAATGTTATGATTATAGATGAGATGACTTGCTTTTTCATTAGTGTAACATTAGTTTTGACTTGTTTCATTTTCTCTTCCCTTTAGAAATTGGCTTCTAACATAAGAAACAAAAACCCCAAAAACAACATAAACTATAAAACAACGAAGTAAGAAAAAGGGTTAACTAAGAACATATGGTGCACCACACTTCATCAGTTTACGATACCCGGATTGATAATTTATGTAGAGAAATTTAGGATACTAAATTGACTAAACATCAACCTGTTGATGCCTTGAAAATCGCTGCAACAACATCGGGGATAACCATCCGGTCCGGACCTTAGTACAACTCCTTTTCCGTTTGGAATAGTGGCTCCGACTGGGGATAATTGGACCAGTTTCCCAAAAGTGAATAAACGAGATGAATGGATGATTTATAAACTAAGCTAGCGGTGAGCGAATAACTAAACTATTAACAAGAATACAAAAACTATGAACTATCCCGGGAATCTATTGTGCTTTAAAGTGTAGCGTTTGATGGTCTTTGTCTACAGACAGACATATAGATGACTCCATCTAACAGACATAGATATTAATTCATTCAAGATTACTGTGCCTAAATAGTTAAGCAAAGCGATTAAAGCGATATTACCACACTCATCATTTATATTATCGACATATACATGATTAAAAGGAAAGCATATCATAAAACATCCAATAGTGGAAAGAATGTAGAATTGCTGTTAAAGCGCATGCATATAATCAACAATAGCAAGGATAATCAAATAACAATTCACATAACAGGAATGAATTCAGACATAGATAGAAATACCATATGAGCTGCTTTGACACTCCCAATATCAATCGCTACTTCTAATTCTTCCTTCAACGCAGAAACATTCTCAACAAAGACAATAGTGCACAATTGCATAAAAAGCCTCGTTGAATTAAGAACAACTGGTCCAGTTTCATAAATGAATATTGACTGAAGCACAATAGTGCAAACTTCAGTCTTTAAGTCTGGTACAAAACTTTATGACCCTTTCCAAAACAATGAAAGGGTGTATAAATACTAAATTAATCTAAATATCTACTAAACTGAAATCCTACTAAATCGGTATCAATAAATCTTGATCCTATTTTCCTCAGTGATCTGGCAATCAGCGGCATGATTCATCAAGTAGGCTGCTTGCCTTTAAATCTGAGCTGACTTATCGCAAGCATTGGCTCTACTTTAGGAGGTTTTTTGAGGCGCGAACTGAGCTGGGCGGCATAGGTGGCATCCTGAATATCGGGAATTATATACCCGATCGCATCTGTTAGGCACTTAAGGGCAGCTCTCTGTGTATGCGGCTTTACCAGGAAGAGCCAATATGCTTCCATAGTTAAACTGTTAATCCCAGCAATTAACCTCCCCTTTTCCTCTAAATCAGGATAACATGATTGCTCCAATGTGTTTGTTGTTGTCAACTTTCCTGGTGTACATTGGGAAATTATATTCGATAAGTAGAGAGTGTTGTTGACTAGTTCAACCAGATTGCTGGAAGTTGATTTACATCTCGAAGCTGCCCTCTCTGCTTTCATCATCTGAGAGTGCCATTCTGTGAAAAGTATATCTTTATGTGTTTCTAAGATTCTGGGAAAATTTGCTGCTCTTCCTTGTTCAGAGTCTTGCCAGTCAAGAAATGCAGTTATGATTTCTTCAGCTTGATCTAATTCATTCCTGGCCTTCTCTACCTGCTGATTTATGGATGTCGTTAATTCACAGAGTGGCTCTGCCTGAGCGATTTGTTGACACAGAAGCCTAATTTGAGATATTAATGCAGTGTTTATTTGTAATGCTTCTGCTCTGAATTCAGCCACTTGTGGAGCGCCCTTTATTATTTCGAGTTGTGATGACAATTGAGCGATTTGCTCATCCTTTGTTTTCATCATTTGCTCGTTTGCTGCCCTTAATTGTGCCAATGCCTTTGATAATTCCTTCTGTTTCTGGATCGCGCTTTGGTCGATCCTTTGCTTTTCTTCCTGCAATTGCTGAGTTAATTGACTGTTCACTTGCTGTTGTGTCGACAATTGCTGCTCTGCCTGTTCTGCCTTCTGCTTTGTCTCAGCCAATTCTGCCTGTAATGCAAAAATTTCTTGGTCCTTGGTTTTCAATAGAAGACTTACCTCCGATGCCTTATCGATTGTCGCTGCTGAATAGGCTCCCGCATACTGTGATAGTTTTGTTAGGTCATCGGAGGGGTCGAATTCCTCCTTCCAAACCACGCTGCCCGTAACAGTTTGCTCTGGGAAAAGGCAAGGTTGATCAATCCTTCTTCTTTTCCTTTGTTGTTTAACCACTGCTTTATGCCTTGGGCTGTAGAAGACATCCAGGGGAGGAATATCTTCTACCTGGAGAATGATTTGGTCGGAGGGTTCTTTTGGTATTACCTCAACATCCTTAGAAATGGGTGGGCCGCTAGTTCCACTTAGAACCTGAGGTGAAGTGATGTCCTGTGTATCGTTGGTCTTGGAAGTGTCTGTATCCTTGGAACATTCCAACCCACTGATGATAGAGTCAAATTGCTTCCATTCCTGGAGCAATTTAGGGTCAATACGAGTATCTATATTGACATCAATGGTGGTTTGTTTTTGCTTTTCAACTCGGGACTCCTTCCGCACTTCTTCCTGCTCTTTCTTCTGTTGCTCCTCTTGTTCCTTCTTTTGTCTTTCCTCCTCTTTCTTTTGCTGTTCCTCTTTCTCTTTCCTCTGTTTCTCCTCTTGTGCTCTCTTCTGCCTTTCTTCTTTTTCTTTTCTCTGCCTTTCCTCCTGTTCCTTTTTATGATCCTTTGTTATAACCGGAGGTTCCTTTGACTGTTGCCGACCAGGCTCGCTTGATGATGTCGCCGGGGTTGTTGCTAGTAAATATAGAGGCAGAGTTTGCAACCTCTGTTCTCTAAGTTTATTAAACTCAGTCAACCCTTCATCATTATATTTCATTCTAGCGAATTCTCTAGCCTGACCTATTGATTCGGCTGAAATGAACAGGACGTCAAACATATCTTCTTTATGCTCAAATTTTGTCAATTTGGCCTGTTCTCATGCATTATAGGCAACTTTCTTTGGATCAAAGTGCCTATTTGGGAGAGTCGCCAGAGTCAAGGATTGAATTTTTGTGGCTTCCTTTTCAGCATGTTTGAGATCGTGCAGAGTATAGACACCACACCTCAAGGGAAAAGAGGGCCAACCCTTCTTCTTTTCTTTCTTGAGAGTCTGTGTAACACTCTCATCCGTAATCTGATAAGCGATTTCTCTCGCTAGCAGTTTATCTGGTATGTACAAAGGGAGAACATGTGGTTTGGCTTGGTTACCGAAAACTCTAACATAAGTGAATTTTTCTTCTCCAAACCAACTCCCTACCGCTGTTAAATCAAACGAAGCTTGATAGGAAATCTTGGGAATGGGTTTATCAAAAATAGAATAATAAATAGGCACCATAAAGCCATTGCAGATTTGGTAGAGATGGTGCTTGTAAGAAGACTTCCATAATTTCTGATGGTATATGTGGATAGCCATGGGATCTTGTGGCGTCCACCTCCAGCCGAGCACGGGAAATTCAGAATTGAAACATAATGTATCTAAAATATATGCACTGTAATAGAATGGGGGAATTTTCCTTTCAGAGACGACAGTCTGATTTCTAAAATCTAGAACAACTATGGCTAGTTTATCTGAGAGAATAGTGGCCCAATCCATTATTTGACTATTCACTGTAGCTTCCATCAAAGGAACCATCTCTATGGTGAAATTAGAGGAGTCATGCAATCCCCACAATCTACACATCATTATTCCAGCGTAGCAATAAGGAGAAGCCAGGGAATCAACTGAGTACTTACCGGAAGATTCGTGTTTGTGCTTGGCCAGATTTTGTTTCCAATCCCAGATGGGTTCGGATTCAACTTCATTTTCACTTGCGAATTTCTCCAGGAACGCCTTATTGTATATCTTCTCTGGCTTAGGAAAATGGTACATTTGTCTTAAGTCCTCAGCTTTGAACGACCCGAAAATTCTTCCGCCTCTGGTGCTGAAGGTTCTATCCAAGATTGGGATTTCTTCAATCGCCCACCGCACTACGTCTGTGTATGGGAGAATTTTCTCCCTGGCTGCTATCCTGTGAAGGAAGGAGTCAGCTAAATCCTTAAGAGTGCACTCAGATTTCTGAGTGGAATCAACAGTGGCTTCTACTATTGTCACCGTAGGTTCTTCAATTTCGATTAAGTTGTAGGTACCCTGCCAAGTAGTTCTGCCGAGACCTGAACATGTTGTATCCGAAATTAATCCTTTCTTCTTGTCAGTGAGAACCTGTCCTGCAGCTGGCATAGTGGAAGCACCTGAGGTCTTCTTGGATTTCTTCCCCATTTTGCTTGAGCTTTCTCCTTTGGATGAATTCTGCACAGAGGCACAAATATACGTAATACAGAGAAATAGCAATGAAAAATTGCAAGTGATGAGAAATATTGACAGATGCGTAATAAGGGATTAGCTTTTAAAACGGGCGCAGACACAATCCATGGGAGAATTTTAGGACTTACGATCACATTAAATGGCCGTTTAAAACCTGCCAATCTTAAATGCCCATTATATCGTTAATCGGCCGAATAATTCATTTAAGCGTGCTGTGGGCATTTTGGCGGTTGTGCACAGGCGAATCATTATTGGATGGATCAAGCCTTTAATATGAAACAAATCATGATATCCCTTCATTTAACGGCTTTTTCGAAAACTGTGCTTTATCGCAATCGGTCATCGGGGCAACCTTAAACCTTTTGTATTGACACTATTCAAAACCTCCGATCGCCGATAGCGATATCGCATCGCATCGGAATACATTACCCGGGTGCCTTAACAATGTGGATGAAATACTGCCGATCACCGATTGCCGACTGCGCATCGCATCGGGGCATTGGCATCACATAAGATATGAATTATATATCGCCGATCACCGATCGCCGATTGCGCATCGCATCGGGACTAATGGCATGGGGGCGCTTTAAAATGTGTATGAAGTATTGCCGATAGCCGATAGCCGATAGCGATATCACATCGGCGGAGACCAATGTGCCACTTACTTATGCTCCCTTTATGTCATTGCGATATGCGATCTTGCGATCGCTTTATCACAATGAAAAAGGATTGTTTTATTTGATCACATGGGTTTTTCAAAAGGTTTTTATATAATGTATTCATTTGGTTTTCGGACCATTTTGAAAGATACAATGTTGATACCAATTAAACTCTAAGGGACCCATTTCATATGATAATTTTGGGAATAAAAATGTTATGAAATGGGGGGGTTGTTGTGGAGCACAACAATTGGCGATTCGCTGGAAGAAACAATTATCTCTGAAAAGTATAGAAATACTTAAACTTTTTCAAAAATAGAATTCTAATTAAAGGGGAAAATTCTAATGTAACTAGGTATATATGTATTCCAAATAAAATGAGACTATTTTGTTAATTTCCTCTCTTTTTTAAGAAAATAAATACATTCTAAGTTTTAAATAGGCCTTTATTGGTTTATATTGATAAAACAGAAAACCTTTCCAAATCAGCTTTTATAGTAGACTCATCTGTCATAGGCAGAGCCTCTGTTTCCAGCAAACGTTTATAGTTTCGACAGGGATACCTTTTAACCATGCTATTGTCCATTGTCTCATCCAATTAAGAGTGTGATTGTTATGTACCTAGGGGGGATAATATGGGGTACCAAGGGGGGTACCCAAGGTAATAATGTAATAATGGGATGGGCCATAGTAATAAATAAGGTGGTTAACCCATGTCATGTAAGGGACCACAAGTAGTTAATAATAATGTAATGGGCCCATGGTATTAGTTGATGGTATGAGGGAACCATGGTAATGACCCATGGTATTGTATGTATGAGGCCTATATAGAGGCTCGAGACTCCACATGGAGGGATAGGAAGATGAAGTGAAGTATTCTTGTATGAACATGCATATGGCTTGTGGAGTGTTCTCCTTCCTTAAGGAGTGAATGTATGGTGTTGCCCTACCTTAAGGGTTTGATCAATAAAGAATCATTTCATATTATCTTTGGGTTTATTTGCATTATCTTATACTTTTATATCAGATCTATAATATTCTTGGGTTAGATCTACAACAAGTGGTATCAGAGCTCTGATACATGAGAATAGAAAATAACCCAGAAACAATAAGATAGAAATAGATAGAAATGCTTCTTTATTATCAAACCCTTAAGGTAGGGCAACACCATACATTCACTCCTTAAGGAAGGAGAAAACTCCACAAGCCATATGCCTGTTCATACAAGAATACTTCACTTCATCTTCCTATCCCTCCATGTGGAGTCTCTAGCCTCTATATAGGCCTCATACATACAATACCATGGGTCATTACCATGGTTCCCTCATACCATCAACTAATACCATGGGCCCATTACATTATTATTAACTACTTGTGGTCCCTTACATGACATGGGTTAACCACCTTATTTATTACTATGGCCCATCCCATTATTACATTATTACCTTGGGTACCCCCCTTGGTACCCCATATTATCCCCCCTAGGTACATAACAATGATTAACAGAATGAATTCAAAACATGTTTTCATATTTTGTATTCCATTTTCTTTTCTATTATTAATAAGATAAAAAGCCATTGTCCTGGTTTGGTGGCCAGCTATTGACAATGCCATTCACTGGTAATAATCTAACCGAACAAGCCGGCTCGTGATGAGATCCCTTGTCTTATAATTCTAAGCCATTACCCTATTATGGTATGCAATATTGGTAATGTCGGTTAAACTATTCCCCTATGAACATGGTAAGCAGGCTTGTAATAAGACCTCTTATCTTTTCTATCAAATATTTTAGAATTACACTCTGAGTAATCATAAACTTTAGTGAATGGGATGAACAATTTTCTCCTTAAGAGTAAATGGATGACAGGGTAAGAGTTGAAGATGCTGAAATTGGATTAGCTTCTATCTTGATATTGATAACCTTTTGAGACCAATTTGAAAACAGAAAATGATTTACAATACTTCTATACTTTGAGAGGAGTTCACAAAACTTGAAGTATGTTTTCAGAATATAATGATACCTAATTTCCTAGAAATTATCCCTTTTGGTTAAGAGTTCTATTATTTAAAAGCAAATATCCATACTACTTCTGTGGGACAACTTTTCAATCACAGCAAAAGGTCAATGGAAGTTACTTTACAACTTTATTTCCTAAAAATTATACAAACTACAAAATCCTATTAAAATAAAAGGAGAAGGGTTACCTCCTCAATTGAAGAATTTTTTCAAGATTAGGCCATTAACAGGGAGAGAATCTCTCGAACCTGATAAATCTTGCAATATAAAGGTCGAATGGCCTATCTTTTCACAGATCTGAAACGGTCCAAGCCACATCTTCTGGAACTTGGTGTGTTTACCCTTGTCCTCATGGGCTTTGTCCCATTTCAGAACTAAATCACCGACTTGGAATTGTTTTGAACCGGATGAGACTGAATCAAAAGCTGCCTTGATGACTTGCTGATGTTTGGCATGAATGACCCTGGCTTTTTCTCTTTCCTCTTCTAATTTTAGAATTTGGTCATGTCTAAGCTGAATAGAAGAGGAAGGACATTCCTCAATGAATTGAACTAGGGCTAGTGAAGGAAGAACAAGATTTGTGGGCAGCACTGCTTCTTTTCCATACACAAGATTGAACGGAGAAGATCCTATAGAAGCTTTCTGTGTTATCCTATCAGCCCATAATGCAAACATTAAGGATTTGTGCCAGTTTTTATGATTCTGTTCGATAGTTCGCTTAATGATCTTGATCAGATTTTTATTAGTAGACTCTGCTAAACCATTACCCTGGGGATAGTAATTAGCAGAATATTTTAATTTAAATCCTCTTTTAATAGCGAAATCAAACATAGTATTGCCTGAAAAGTAAGATGCATTATAAAAAACAAGAGCATTTTGGACACCAAACCTGGTAATGATGAATTGATCTATGAATTCAATGATTGCTTCAGAATTTGCTGTCTTTAAAGGGATTGCCTCAACCCACTTAGTAAAATAATCGGTAGTGGTAAGGATATACTTATGCTGTTTGGAAGATGGTGGAGTAATTTCCCCAATGATATCCAATCCCCATTGCTCAAATGGTTGTTCAATGTTGACTGGTTGCAGAGGGAAAGCTGGTTTACGTTGTCTTCCACTCGAAGTTTGACAATTGAGGCATTTCCTTACATACTCGTGGGCATCTTTAAACAAAGTGGGCCAATAGTAACCAGCATGAATAATTTTGTGAGCTGTTGTATCAGCTCCAAAATGTCCTCCCGCTGGTCCATCATGTAACTCCTGCAAAACCTTTTGTGCTTCAGTTTTCTCAAGGCATCTCAATAAGATGGAATCATAATTCTGCTTAAAAAGCACATCATCAATAATTGTAAAATTCTTTGCTTTCAACCTAATGGCGCTTTTGTTCTTGTAAGATAGGTTTGGAGGTGCATAACCATTCTTTAAATAAAAGATTAAATCTGCATATTGAGATTCAGAATCAGTAACGCTTATCTGATTGATTTCTTCAGTTTGACCTGTATCACTTGATTCTGGAATATTGGATGCTCCTGCCAGTAACCTGCAAAAACCTTGGCCCCTAACAATCTTTGCTGGCCTAATTTCTAAGTCATATTCTTGAAGCGCTGTGACCCAATTTGCCCTTTTTTCACCCAGTTATTTTTGGATTAAAAGTTGCCTAACTACAGGGAAAGGAACTATAACTTTGGTGTGGGTTTTCAAAAGGAAGGGTCTATAATGCTTGACTGCTTTAAATACAGCAAAGGCTTGTTTTTCTACATCGGAGTAATTCAATTTGGCACCCTGAAGATTTGAACTAAAGAATGAAATGGGCGCTTCAAGATTGTGATCATTTAGCTGTGTGAGTACTGCAGCATAAGACAAGTTGGATGCGATGGTATACAATGTAAAATGATTAGAAAAATTTGGAGTATTTAAGGCTGGGGCATTGATTATTGATTGCTTTATTAGATCAAAAGCTTCTTTTTCTGCTGATCCCCACTTAAAGACTGAATTTTTCTTAATCATTTTTTGAAGTGGCAAAATAATTTGAGAAAAAGCTGGGACAAATATTTTAACAAAATTGATCTGGCCTAAAAATGACTGCATTGATTTTTTATTGTGCGGGAAAGGGATTTTAGAGATTTCTTTGATCCGATCAGGATCGATATAAATGCCATCTTTGGACACAATAAAACCCAAGAGCTTCCCTTGATCAAGAGCAAAGAAAGACTTTTTAGGGTTAAGAGAAATACCATATCTTTTGCAACGTTGAAAGATTTGATTTAGATCATGCAAATGATTATACCTCTCCTTAGAGAATACAGTAATATCGTCTAGATAGATGACTACTGTTTTATTAATCAACCCTCTAAAAGCTGTATCCATCACTCTTTGAAATGTTGCCCCTGCATTTATAAGTCCGAAAGGCATTTTGTGATATGCATATGTTCCCCATTTTGTTCTGAATGTGGTTTTAAGCTGGTCATCAGGATGAACCAAAACTTGGTTATATCCTGAGAAACCATCAAGAAAGGACATCAATTCAGAGCCTGCTACTGATTGGAGTATTTGCTCTATAGTAGGTAATGGGAAATTTTCTTTCAAGCTCGCTTTGTTCAAATTTCTGAAATCAATACAAATTCGGATTTCGCCATTTTTCTTTCTGACTGGCACCATATTAGAGACCCAGTTTGAGTGTCGGACAGGAAAAATAATCTTGGCTTTCAAGAGTTTGTTAAGTTCTGATTTTATCTGGCTCTCTAAGTTTAGATGTATTTTTCTTAACTTCTGCTGAATCGGTTTCTGATCGGGAAGCATAGGAATGGTATGCTGGATAATGGATGTATCATATGTCTTCAAATCATCGTATTTCCAAGCAAAGACCTGTTTATTTTTCCTTAACAGTCTTATGAATGCCTCCTTTTCTTCCAAGGAAAGTCCTAATCCTAAATTAATATTTTGAGGAGCATGCTCAATACCTAGATTTATCAATTCAAACCTAAGGGTAGAACTTTGGAGCTTTGCATTAGTTACAGGTTTAAACCTGTCTTTGATATCATAAAGATCTTTGAGCTTTACCACTGGCTTAGGAATTGGATTTTCCTGAGGTGTTTCTTTTATCTGTAGATCATGGTCATTTTCCTCAATAATTTGATCATCATAGGACTTTTCAGAAGTTAGAAATTGTAAAATATCCTATCATGGTTGAATACTCTCCAATTAGTGACATTGTCAGGAATTGAAGGCCTAAAAAGCAATTCTACGGAAAATCTATCCAGGATGTAGTCTTCAGAAGGTAGAAGCTTGGAAGCTACATTGGCTAGGAGATCGGCTGCCGAGTTTTGAGACCTGGGAATGGAGGAAATGTTGAATGCGGAAAAGTGCGAAGTAAGTTCTTGTACTAGCGATTGATAATGCTTGAGGTGATTTGAAAGACAATGAACTGCATTCCTCACTTGTTTAACAATAATTTCAGAATCACCGAATACTTTCAAATATTGCACTTTAAGACCGATCGCTTTATACAGTCCCTGGACTAAGGCTTCATATTCGGCTGTATTGTTAGTACATTCAAATTCTAGCCTACAGGACAGCATTGTCTTTTCTCCTTGTGGGCTAACCAAAATACATCCTGCTCCTGAGCCCTCGCTGGACTTAGAGCCATCAAAATATAAAGACCAAAATAAAGAAGTATTAACAAATGTATTAACAGTTTTCTCAGCATCATTGAAACATCTAGACCTATCAGTTTGTGAAAAATTCTCAATCTGAGATGTAAAATGATTGACTGAAAAAGGAGATGGTTGGGCAGTAAAGTTACCAAAAAATGACTCTGATGAATAATTCCCCAAAATGTTGTTGTTGAATGCTACCGGCTGGTTTTCTTGCTCAAATTCAGTAACTGTATGGGCCATATGTTTTTCCTGATCGATCCTAATTTGATTTGGCTTACCCTTATAGGGAAGCCACATATGTGACCAATCAGTAGAAATATATCCATGCAATTTTTCGGACCAATCCCTACTCAAAATTAGACCGTAAAATTCAGGAATATCGGCTATTAGGATATCAATCCTTTGTACTACTCTGGGATCAGCAGATAACCTGATGGTTACGGAATTAATCTCTCCAACAACCTGTACCTTGGTCCTGTCCAACTGTACAATATGAATAGCAGACTTCTGGGGTTCAATGTTCAGTTTAGAACAAACTGAAGCTGGCATTATGTTAGATGATGCCCCTGAGTCAATTAAATAGTTGTGCAGGTTTCTGTTGTAAATCTCATAGGTTAGAAGGAAAGGTGGAGTATGAGAATTTGATCTATCGCCAATCAGAACTGAATCGGTAGCTTCAACCATACCGGGAGGAGGTTGGCCTGAATCATTAGCAGCTTTTGCACTGGGAAGAGGTGTAGAAGGAACAACATTCAATTCCTTAAGAAGTAATTTCTGCTGATGCTTTAATTTACTAAGCTCAAACATAGTAATGTTTGCTTTAGTTTTCTTCATGTCATCAACAATGTTATATTCCATTGAATCGGATACCACTAATGTTTTAGATGTTGAAGGAGTATTAGAAGTTGAAGGCTGGTTTTGGGGAACTGCTGCAGGTGATTTCTTTGCAGGTACCTTTTCCTTGGTTGTAGCGGCACCTGCACTCCTTTTCTTTGATGATACCTGAACAGGTTCAGAAGTACTTTTGCTCCTAGTAGTGACCGGGAACGCTTCTTCTTCATTATCAGTATCGGAGTTGGGGAGTATAAAATCCCACATTCCATGACATTTTACTAGTTCTTCTTCATCATCAGTCGGTGCGATTGTTTCTTCTTCCTCTTCTTCTTCTTGCTCCGAGTCTGCATTAGATATGACATTTGGGGGCTTTGATTCATTTTTCTTATAAGTCCTAAAGGGTCTTTTGGTTGAGGTTTCGGCCACCTGTTTCTTTATTTCAACCATTTCATTTGATAAAGTTTTTAGGACCTTTTGCAAACCTTCCATGTCGTATGGGTCTTTTGGGGTTTTCTTTTTCGAGTCATCTTTAAAAGAGACTTTTTTGGCTTTTCTGTCTTCCAGAGCAGCCTTCTTCTCTAGAGCATTTATGCGCTTTTCCACAGCAAGTGCTTCTCTCATGTTTTCGGCTAAGGTAGGTTTCCCAGCCCTGTCTACAAAAATGGCTATATTGGCAGGTAGGGCGGTGATATACCATTCGCTTCGGATTTGTTCACTTGGTTTGGAGGCTGTAGGGATTTTATTCAGGAGTTTATTGAAGCGAGCATTAAATTCCTTAATTGGTTCCCTATGCTCTATTCTCAGATTGGATAGATCGTTTATTAAAGTAGCCAAAGACCTATCATCTCCATATTTGGTAAGAAACTTCTCTTGGCAAGTGTTCCAACTGGTAATGGAACCAGAGGGTAAAGAGAAATACCAGGATCCTGCTGATCCTTGCAAGGTGTAGGGGAAAAGTCTAACAACAACATCTTGTTCTATCACTCCTTTTAAGTTGACTGCTAACATGAAATTATTAATGTGTTCCTCAGCCTGGGTTCCATCATCTGGATTAAACTTGGGTAGCCATTTTTCAGGATAATCTGGTAATGGATGCAATGGCGCAGGCATATTGACTGCACCAGGTCTGGTTCATGGATCTGCCATTGTAATAGCAACAGTGGTTGATACTACTGTTGGAATTCCAGATGTATGGGAAGGAAATAATGCTGAGGAGTGAGCAGGTTGGGATGTTGAAGCTTCTAATCCCTGGTGAACAATAATATGTAATGGGGGAGTGGATGATTGACTTTGTAGAGGGGAAGATGTAATGGAGGATATGGATGAAAGCTCTTCACTGTCAGATCCTTCAGTATGTTTCTTCGCCTTTTTTCTTTTGGGTAAAGGGAACTTCGTGAGTTCAGTACCGAGCTTTTCGCTCTGAAGTCTGGTGAGAGGATGAGATAAATTGAACTGCGAAGTCGCACTGCTTTGTGATACCTCAGATTTCTGTGGTGAAATCGAGAAGCTCTGAAGTTTGTGGATAAGAGACTGGACTTCAGGTGATTCAAGACTTAATTGTTCTGGAGTATGATGGGTTTGAGCAGTGGTAGTTAATTCCTCTTCTTCTTGTTTGGATACTGGAGAACCAGCATGCGAATGAGAAGTTCGAGGGGATTCGGAGGGAGAATTACTCTTAGAATGGCTTGCAGATTTGGGTTTGCTTGCCATTCACAGTCAGGCCCTCCTTCTAGCACCAAAAATGTTGATGCCTCGAAAATCGCTGCAACAACATCGGGGATAACCACCCGGTCTAGACCTTAGTACAACTCCTTTTCCGTTTGGAATAGTGGCTCCGACTGGGGATAATGGGACCAGTTTCCCAAAAGTGAATAAACGGGATGAATGGATGATTTATAAACTAAGCTAGCGGTGAGCGAATAACTAAACTATTAACAAGAATACAAAAACTATGAACTATCCCGAGAATCTATTGAGCTTTAAAGTGTAGCGTTTGATGGTCTGTGTCTACAGACAGACATATAGATGACTCCATCTAACAAACATAGATATTAATTCATTCAAGATTACTGTGCCTAAATAGTTAAGCAAAGCGATTAAAGCGATATTACCACACTCATCATTTATATTATCGACATATACATGATTAAAAGGAAAGCATATCATAAAACATCCAATAGTGGAAAGAATGTAGAATTGCTGTTAAAGCGCATGCATATAATCAACAATAGCAAGGATAATCAAATAACAATTCACATAACAGGAATGAATTCAGACATAGATAGAAATACCATATGAGCTGCTTTGACACTCCCAATATCAATCGCTACTTCTAATTCTTCCTTCAACGCAGAAACATTCTCAACAAAGACAATAGTGCACAATTGCATAAAAAGCCTCCTTGTTGAATTAAGAACAACTGGTCCAGTTTCATAAAAGAATATTGACTGAAGCACAATAGTGCAAACTTCAGTCTTTAAGTCTGGTACAAAACTTTACGACCCTTTCCAAAACAATGAAAGGGTGTATAAATACTAAATTAATCTAAATATCTACTAAACTGAAATCCTACTAAATCGGTATCAATAAATCTTGATCCTATTTTCCTCAGCGATCTGGCAATCGGCGGCATGATTCATCAAGTAGGCTGCTTGCCTTTAAATTTGAGCTGACTTATCGCAAGCATTGGCTCTACTTCAGGAGGTTTTTTGAGGCGCGAACTGAGCTGGGCGGCATAGGTGGCATCCTGAATATCGGGAATTATATACCCGATCGCATCTGTTAGGCACTTAAGGGCGGCTCTCTGTGTATGCAGCTTTACCAGGAAGAGCCAATATGCTTCCATAGTTAAATTGTTAATCCCAGCGATTAACCTCCCCTTTTCCTCTAAATCAGGATAACATGATTGCTCCAATGTGTTTGTTGTTGTCAACTTTCCTGGTGTACATTGGGAAATTATATTCGATAAGTAGAGAGTGTTGTTGACTAGTTCAACCAAATTGCTGGAAGTTGATTTACATCTCGAAGCTGCCCTCTCTGCTTTCATCATCTGAGAGTGCCATTCTGTGAAAAGTATATCTTTATGTGTTTCTAAGATTCTGGGCAAATTTGCTGCTCTTCCTTGTTCAAAGTCTTGCCAGTCAAGAAATGCAGTTATGATTTCTTCAGCTTGATCTAATTCATTCTTGGCCTTCTCTACCTGCTGATTTATGGATGTCGTTAATTCACAGAGTGGCTCTGCCTGAGCGATTTGTTGACACAGAAGCCTAATTTGAGATATTAATGCAGTGTTTATTTGTAATGCTTATGCTCTGAATTCAGCCACTTGTGGAGCGCCCTTTATTATTTCGAGTTGTGATGACAATTGAGCGATTTGCTCATCCTTTGTTTTCATCATTTGCTCGTTTGCTGCCCTTAATTGTGCCAATGCCTATGATAATTCCTTCTGTTTCTGGATCGCACTTTGGTCGATCCTTTGCTTTTCTGCCTGCAATTGCTGAGTTAATTGACTGTTCACTTGCTGTTGTGTCGACAATTGCTGCTCTGCCTGCTCTGCTTCTGCTTTGTCTCAGCCAATTCTGCCTGTAATGCGAAAATTTCTTGGTCCTTGGTTTTCAATAGAAGACTTACCTCCGATGCCTTATCGATTGTCGATGCCGAATAGGCTCCCGCATACTGTGATAGTTTTGTTAGGTCATCGGAGGGGTCGAATTCCTCCTTCCAAACCATGCTACCCGTAACAGTTTGCTCTGGGAAAAGGGAAGGTTGATCAATCCTTCTTCTTTTCCTTTGTTGTTTAACCACTGCTTTATGCCTTGGGCTGTAGAAGACATCCAGGGGAGGAATATCTTCTACCTGGAGAATGATTTGGTCGGAGGGGTCTTTTGGTATTACCTCAACATCCTTAGAAATGGGTGGGCCATTGGTTCCACTTAGAACCTGAGGTGAAGTGATGTCCTGTGTATCGTTGGTCTTGGAAGTGTCTGTATCCTTGGAACATTTCAACCCACTGATGATAGAGTCAAATTGCTTCCATTCCTGGAGCAATTTAGGGTCAATACGAGTATCTATATTGACATCAATGGTGGTTTGTTTTTGCTTTTCAGCTCGGGACTCCTTCCGCACTTCTTCCTGCTCTTTCTTCTGTTGCTCCTCTTGTTCCTTCTTATGTCTTTCCTCCTCCTCTTTCTTTTGCTGTTCCTCTTTCTCTTTCCTCTGTTTCTCCTCCTGTGCTCTCTTCTGCCTTTCCTCTTGTTCCTTTTTATGATCCTTTGTTATAACCGGAGGTTCCTTTGACTGTTGCCGACCAGGCTCGCTTGATGATGTCGTTGGGGTTGTTGCTAGTAAATCTAGAGGCAGAGTTTGCAACCTATGTTCTCTAAGTTTATTAAACTCAGTCAACCCTTCATCATTATATTTCATTCTAGCGAATTCTCTAGCCTGACCTATTGATTCGGCTGAAACGAACAGGTCGTCAAACATATCTTCTTTATGCTCAAATTTTGTCAATTTGGCCTGTTCTAATGCATTATAGGCAACTTTCTTTGGATCAAAGTGCCTATTTGGGAGAGTCGCCAGAGTCAAGGATTGAATTTTTGTGGCTTCCTTTTTAGCATGTTTGAGATCGTGCAGAGTATAGACACCACACCTCAAGGGAAAAGAGGGCCAACCCTTCTTCTTTTCTTTCTTGAGAGTCTGTGTAACACTCTCAGCCGTAATCTGATAAGCGATTTCTCTCGCTAGCAGTTTATCTGGTATGTACAAAGGGAGAACATGTGGTTTGGCTTGGCTACCGAAAACTCTAACATAAGTGAATTTTTCTTCTCCAAACCAACTCCCTACCGCTGTTAAATCAAACGAAGCTTGATAGGAAATCTTGGGAATGGGTTTATCAAAAATAGAATAATAAATAGGCACCATAAAGCCATTGCAGATTTGGTACAGATGGTGCTTGTAAGAGGACTTCCATAATTTCTGATGGTATATGTGGATAGCCGTGGGATCTTGTGGCGTCCACCTCCAGCCGAGCACGGGAAATTCAGAATTGAAACATAATGTATCTAAAATATATGCACTGTAATAGAATAGGGGAATTTTCCTTTCAGAGACGACAGTCTGATTTCTAAAATCTAGAACAACTATGGCTAGTTTATCTGAGAGAATAGTGGCCCAATCCATTATTTGACTGTTCACTGCAGCTTCCATTAAAGGAACCATCTCTATGGTGAAATTAGAGGAGTCATGCAATCCCCACAATCTACACATCATTATTCCAGCGTGGCAATAAGGAGAAGCCAGGGAATCAACTGAGTACTTACCGGAAGATTCGTGTTTGTGCTTGGCCGGATTTTGTTTCCAATCCCGGATGGGTTCGGATTCAACTTCATTTTCACTTGCGAATTTCTCCAGGAACGCCTTATTGTATATCTTCTCTGGCTTAGGCAAATGGTACATTTGCCTCAAGTCCTCAGCTTTGAACGACCCGAAAATTCTTCCGTCTCTGGTGCTGAAGGTTCTATCCAAGATTGGGATTTCTTCAATCGCCCACCGCACTACGTCTGTGTATGGGAGAATTTTCTCCCTGGCTGCTATCCTGTGAAGGAAGGAGTCAGCTAAATCCTTAAGAGTGCACTCAGATTTCCGAGTGGAATCAGCAGTGGCTTCTACTATTGTCACCGTAGGTTCTTCAATTTCGATTAAGTTGTAGGTACCCTGCCAAGTAGTTCTGCTGAGACCTGAACATGTTGTATCCAAAATTAATCCTTTCTTCTTGTCAGTGAGAACCTATCCTACAGCTGGCGTAGTGGAAGCGCTTGAGGTCTTCTTGGATTTCTTCCCCATTTTGCTTGAGCTTTCTCCTTTGGATGAATTCTGCACAGAGGCGCAAATATACGTAATACAGAGAAATAGCAATGAAAACTTGCAAGTGATGAGAAATATTGACAGATGCGTAATAAGGGATTAGCTTTTAAAACGGGCGCAGACACAATCCATGGGATAATTTTAGGACTTACGATCACATTAAATGGCCGTTTAAAACCTGCCAATCTTAAATGCCCATTATATCGTTAATCAGCCGAATAATTCATTTAAGCGTGCTGTGGGCGTTTTGGCGGTTGTGCGCAGGCGAATCATTGTTGGACGGATCAAGCCTTTAATATGAAACAAATCATGATATCCCTTCATTTAACGGCTTTTTAGAAAACTGTGCTTTATCGCAATCGGTCATCGGGGCAACCTTAAACCTTTTGTATTGACATTACTCAAAACCTCCGATCGCCGATAGCGATATCGCATCGCATCGGAATACATTACCCGGGTGCCTTAACAATGTGGATGAAATACTGCCGATCACCGATCGCCGACTGCGCATCGCATCGGGGCATTGGCATCACATAAGATATGAATTATATATCGCCGATCACCGATCGCCGATTGCGCATCGCATCAAGACTAATGGCATGGGGGCGCTTTAAAATGTGTATGAAGTATTGCCGATAGCGATATCGCATCGGCGGAGACCAATGTGCCACTTACTTATGCTCCCTTTATGTCATTGCGATATGCGATCTTGCGATCGCTTTATCGCAATGAAAAGGGATTGTTTTATTTGATCACATGGGTTTTTCAAAAGGTTTTTATATAATGTATTCATTTGGTTTTCGGACCATTTTGAAAGATACAATGTTGATACCAATTAAACTCTAAGGGACCCATTTCATATGATAATTTTGGGAATAAAAATGTTATGAAATGGGGGGGTTGTTGTGGAGCACAACACAACCATGAGTTGGAGAGGAGACATTAGGACGAGAGTTGATGCTGCAAATCTTGGGACTCAACATCTGCAGTGGATAAGGAAGTTTGTTGAACCTCCTCCAAATTTTGATCTGGCCAAAGATAAGGGGACTTACAAAGAAGCATGAATGGAAATGGTCATTGTAGAATGGGATATGCATGAGGTACTACAAGAGTTTACAATGTCAATTGTGTATGATGACACTGCTTGTAGAGAGTTTTAAATGGAGGTAAACTTGATTGAAAATATATTATAGAGTTGCCTTGAATTAGTATGGAATGAGAGGGTGTTGGAGAAATTCAAGATAATGATTGAACAATGCACCAAGGAGAATGAGGTGGTTTCTACTTGAACTTCATCGCACATAGTAAACTAGGTGGCGTGAAGGAAGAATAAAAGTAAAGAATTTAGATTTGGCACTAAGGTGGGAGGCTATGAGATGGAAAATATCAAATTGGATTTGGTATCTGATGTGAATACTATACCGAATAGCACATGGGATATGATTGGGACACCGAAGCTAACATGGTCCTCAATCCAGTTGAGGCTAGAAAATCAACACCACATCTGCCTGATTGACAGATTGATGGATGTACTGGTAGATATTGATGGAGTTAGAAGAACTGCTAATTTGGAGGCCATAAAAATCCTCAATGACACTGATCCATACCCTGCTCTCTTGGGAATAAATTGGGCATTTTATAACCAAGTAATTATAAACTTGAAGAAGAGATGAATGATCTTCGAGGTAAGAGAAGTTTAAATAGTAGAACCTTTAGATACAAGGAAAGGAGGCTAGTACATTGAGCTAGTTAGGGGGGATCTAAGCTGAGAGGAGTTGGATAACATTTACAATGTGACGACCTACAGGGAAGATTATGTGAATTCTACTGTTGATGGAATGTTTAGTTGGCATAGTGTGGGGTCCTGTAATTATTACTTAGACGTTGTGTTAGGTCCTTATAATACTAGTGTAGCCCTTATATTTTTATATAATTAAAAAATATTTTATTTTTTGAATAGATTATATTATATTAAAAAATAATTTATAAGTTTTTTCTCTTATTATAATATTTTATTTGCAATATTTTTAAAGTTAATTAGCAATTTTCATCACTATTTAGAGTATGATAAATAAATATTTTTAATTGGAAAAATGCTAACTTAATCATTGAATATGATATCATGTTTTAAAATGTGATTGGTTCTTGTAAAGTTGATTTTGATAATACATTTTTTTTGAGATTCACTTTTGACCTCAACATTTCCCCAATGGAACCTTCCATGTTGGTAATGTTTCCAAACTTCGATGTAGAAAATTCGATTCAACATTTAGATGAAAAAAATATAGATAGCTGTAATCATGGTGGAAAAACTAACTTGGATGAGGAAGATATCAAGAAGAGGCTATAACAAACAATAATTGTTGAAACAATGTTGTTAGCTTAGTGGGTCCCGACCCAGGTTCAAAGTTAAGTATTCCAAACAAATCCATACACTACTGGCCCTTTAGGCATCAACCCGCAGAGCACGGACTGAAGTCTCACCCGAAGTAGTATGGGGGGATGCTGGAACCAAGTTTTCGCACCCAAAGATGAGCGTGATGTCATTTTATGCCCTAAAACTGCTTTTGCACAGATCGATAAGCCTTTAGGGATTATCGAATTTCATTAATCGGATTCTATACCTCCGCAAACGTTCACGATTATCTTTTGTGGACCCTAAACTGGTGAATCAACCACTTACGCGCCTCTGTGATTACTCCGAACTCTATATTTACCCAGATCGGCTTAAGTGTTCAATAACTTTAACATGAAGCAAGATATTTTTCGCATAAACAATTATTATTACTTGCATTCATATGACAACATAAATCATGTAAAATCGTGCATCAATACAGTATTAATTCATAAACCCATCATTCATCACAAAAATAAACACATTCACTCACAATAGAAATAGATAGACAAAACACAAGAAATGTTGTAATAACTTCTTTATTAATACTTCAGTTCTTCTTATAGACTCAAGATTTACCTGCGCACTCAGCTGCAGGGGTCCGCGCACTCAGCTACAGACTTTACTCTAGGCCTCTGCGCACATAGATGCAGAGCCTCTCTTCTACTCTAAGAATTCTTCACTCTTACTCTTAATGACCCATTACATTCATCTTCATTGATCTCTACTATCTATGCCTTAGACTCTTTAAGACTCTTGTTTTTGTAAAATCCCATGGTCGCCGACCATGGGTAGGACTATACAAGCCGAAGCAACTTACATAAAAGAAGGGTAAAACCCTTTATGACACTTTACCATCTACACGCTCCACGACCACATCTTGTGGAGACTTACACTTTTTACAATAAAACTTGGGCTTTTCCCCCAAAACTTGGGCTTTTGCCCCAAAATTGACCCTAGGGGACCTTGTCCCAACAGACCCCCAACACAAATATTGTGGCTTGCCCTCGATTCACTCTTCTGGCATGGAGATATTACTACAGAGACCTCCCAACTCTACTTGAGCCACTACTACCTCAGTTGCGCCCTACGTGGCTGCTTGTTTGATCTGTTCCACCAGTTGCTCTGTTGCTAGTCCTACGCTGTCTTCCTTGATCTTTTGCTGAGTTATCTGCAGGCTTGCTAGCTTTTCCTCAATGGTGGTGGAGATAACATAGGCCTCATCCAGCCAAGGCCCCAATCTATCCTTGAGGACCACCTCTTTCCTTTGCAATGCCTCCACCTGTTCGAGCAACTATTTTGCCTCATGCAACTTGGCTAGTCATTGTGATATAGCAATGGTGCGTGCCATAACTCTTACTTCATCATACTGCTGCTGTAATTCATGAGCTTCCATGTTTAACCTCTGCAGGTTAGGATCTTCCTGCAATGTTGTGACTACCTCCATGAACTGCTCAAAGAGCGTGGTGCAATCCCTCACCGCGACGTCTACTATTGCGACTCCATCCTTCATAACGGCTTCATGATGTTCTCTGACCTCTAGTGGAGTTGAAGGTTGTGACTTCAGGTCGAGCTCTGTTATCTTTAGGTTTAGTTCAAACTAAACCTTGGCCACTTCCATCTTCGTGTCACGCACATCTGCAACCAGCTTCCTGATCTTCGCATCCACTGTGCTTCCTCAGGGATAAGCAATCCAGGGACTATCCTGCATGCCTCAGCCACCACGGCTGCAGTTTGTTCATTTTGCACCTAAAATTTCTTCCATGCTTCTGGTGCTGATGTATTCTCCATGAACATCTGTTCGTTGTTAACCGCTTACTCGTTGATCATGCTTAGCGCGCACTACTCTTGGGTCTTAATTTCTGTGATCACACCTACTTACAGTGTGTGAAGGAACTGACTGGGGAGCATGGCCAAGTTGAGGCCCACTTTCGTCAAAGTGCTAACAATAGCCTTGTCAGCGGCCACCTCTATGATCAAAGCTCCATCAGGAAGCGCGATTACCCGAAGATCCATTGACCGAACCATCTCTAATGCTTGAGTGGTCCCCGGCGCCAAACTGGTTGATGCAGTGATGCTCTGTCCTACACTTGCATGGAATCTAGTTGTTTGGATCTGTAGCTCACACAGATCCATCTGTATGGTTACTAATGCTTACTTTTGTAGCAGTTCTACTGTTGTATCTCACAACTTATCTTCAATATCATCCAAGTCGCCCTCTGTCAAGGTAATTGGATTTAACGACGACTTGGTGGCTTTCATATTTTTGCGAGGTCCTTCCTTTTCCTGCTCCCTATACCGCTTCACTTGGAAGGGAGTGCTTTCTTTTTGATCTCCACCAACCTGCTTTGGCCACTCTTCCTCCTCCGTTTGGGGCAAAGGAGACTTTTGACTCTTTTTGGACCTGCACTCTTCCTACTTTGCCTGTTCTTTTGCGGCATGCTCCGTATCTACCCGGGCCTTCTTCTCAGCCTCTTTCTTCCTCTTCTTAGCTAACAGTTGAACCTTTTGCCTGACCACTTCCTTTTTCTTTTCCTCGACGGACTTGTTAGTCCCGATGGCCTCATCAGATGCAACATGCCAGTCTTCTGGCCAACGCTTGACGAATTTTGCAATCACGTCATCTATGGCCAGGTAGGGTAAGTCAAAGCATTTCTGGTCGGGGTCCTTATGCGCCCAAAAGTAAATATGGTGGAAGTCTGCTTTGATCTCTACGTACCCTGATAGTTACTTGAAAATGGTTGGTGACAACCGTGACTTTTGGTTGATGGCCATGCGAATACTTGCCTCCATCAGCACCCAAAAGACTTTTCTTTCTTTTACTCGTGTAACATATTTTGTGGTCAAAAGAGATGCAAACTTTGCTGCTTTCGATAAATCCTTCTCCACAGGAGGAAACTGGCTATCCTCTGGAAAATCCCACGTGACCAGCACTATTGAGAGCAACAACCATGAATAGTGAAAGGTATTACTATAATTATGTTCCTCTCTGCAGTTCACAAGGAACTCGCAACATAGGTAGCGTGCCCAGTTGAACTGTATGCCCTCCGCACACTGAGCCGCCAATGAAACCATCGGGGCCAGCACCTCGTCCGCGCGACACTTTCTCATCACCTTGCCAGCTAGAATTTGCATGGAAATATTGACCGCGGGTCAGTAATGCTGGTAATTGAATACTCGCGTAGCTTTTTGACAAGTTTAAACTTGTCCTTCATCTTCTTAGCGAGGTCGCGCTCACTCGTCTTTCCACCAAATGCCTTGGCCAGATTCAATCCTGAGTGTGGTAATAATGTGATCTTGTGGATCAGCATGTCTGTGATAGGGATTGACTCATTTAACCACAAGCGCCCATCATGCACCAGGAACAATAGATGCTTGATGACAATCAGGTTGATATTTGATCGATGATAGTGCAAAACCCATAACAAGTTCAACAAGCCTGACTTATTGACTTCACGAATCCATTCCATCGGCTCCAACGCAGTGACACTAGAGTCCTTATAGAAAACCCTTTGCATGAAGGTGTCGGTAGCAAGGTGGGGGAACCGTTCGTGGTTTGCCAAATCCCAGTCTTCAAGCTTCAAGTGCGGGACCCGTGCCAAGCACAGACCTTCAAAGGTGATATTCTCTAGCAACAGGGGTGTGTTGAGGGAGAATTGTCTAACATCTAGGTCCTTCAGGACCTTCACATTTCCATTTCACGAAGGGATATATTTTGACATCTTTGAAATAGGGTATACTCATTCAATATCTATGTCTTCCGCGCCTTCCTCCACTTCCATATCTACCACCTTCCCCTTCTCCTTCGCACTCGGCTTTTCTTTCCTTTGGGCTTGGGTAGCTGCATGTTTCCTCAGTGACTCACACACTGACATCGACTTCTTTTTCTTATCCTTCTTCGGTTTGGGAACTCTCTTGTTGATGTAGGCTTCAGCCTAGGCAACCTCAACGCCATAGGCACTGTTGCTAGAACCTCCATACTCATAACCTTAGGGGCAGCTCCCTCAGAGGTAATAGACCCTCCAACACTTATAGTTTTTGTGGGACCTGGTCCTAACATGATGTCGCGGATAAGATTTTTTTCTGACTCGGAATACTGATCAAACATGGGGCTTGCGAGAAAATCCTCAAAGAACTCACGCTTCATACACAACAAACATCACAACTCAGAAACTCTCGAAATACAAAGTGTTTCTTGTTGGGAAGCCACACATATTTTATAGGTGAATTCGAATTCAAATTGGACTTTTGCCCCCAAAATCCATTCTTAAATGTGAGATTGGTGGTAGATTTCCAAAGATTTCACTCTTTATTTCAACCTTAAATGCCTTAAAGGTTGACCACCCTCTCCTCTTAACTGTCTTTTGGTAGTCAAATCATGAACATTGATGGTAACGATTACTTTCTAGCTGCACTGCGGATTCTCCCGTCCTATAGCGCATCTCCCTTTGCGCTTCTTATGGTATTGTGACACCCTCCTGTTTCGGGCAGACCCCCTGTCGCACAGCTCTACCATCTGAGAAGTGTAGTTTATAGTCCTAGCCTCCTTGCAGATGCCTAGAGTGCTAAGACTGTGCTACCATCATGTAGTCATCGGTCTGGATCGCCGGTGTATGGTTTCAATCTGCTTCCATTTACCTTTCCTGGAAATGGATCGCCATTCAATTTCACAAGCTGAACTGCTCCACCATCAGTAATCTCTTTGATCACATATGGCCCCATCTAGGGCATATGAAATTTTTCTAGAAATTTATCAAACTTGCTATCATATAATGAAACTAAATCATTTACCTTTAAGGTGCACAGTTTGATGTGCCGATCGTGCCATGCCTTTTCACGTTCCTTCTGAATCTGCTGATGGAATCCAACCAAAAAATATATCTTCCTTGAGCTCGGTCAGCTGTGCGAGCTGCTCTTCTAAGGATCCATGGTCCGCCATCCCTATGAATGCCGCTATGCATAGAATAGGCACGATATACTCCATAGGCATCACAACCTCTATGCCATAGACCAACCTAAATGACGTCTGACCAGTAAGATTCTTACAAGTAGTTCTATAGGCCCATAACACAAATGGTACACGCACGTCCCAATAATTCCTCTGCACATTCCAAACCTTTGTCAACGCGTTCTCCAATATCTTATTAAATGCTTCAACCATCCCATTGGCTTGAGGGTGATATTGTGTACTCTTCTGATGATAAACTTGGAATTCTTCTATCAGCACACTGATCGTTTCCTTAGCCTCCACCCATCTGGTCAAATAATCAGTTGTGGTGATGATATACCGTGCACCCGTCTTCTTTCCTGGAGGCTGAATCGGTCCTACAAAATCAATTGCCCATTTCTCAAATGGCTGTAATGATACCTACGGATTCAAAGGCAGCTCATCCCTCTGTGATGGCCTGCTAGTTCTTTGACATGCATTGCACACCCTACAATATGATTTGGAATCCTTATGCAATGTTGGCCACCACAACCCAGTGCATCAAATATTCTGCGCTGTTTCTTTTCTTGCATAATGCCCTCTTGTAGCTCCTCCATGAGCTTCATCTAGGATACTTCTTCATTCAAAATCAGGCACATAGCGTCATAGTATCTCATTCGATCCCATCTTATACAAGTGACCTGCAATAACAGAAAAATCTGTCATGCGCACCACCAATTCCTTCTTCTGTTGCCTCATGTATCCCTCTGGGACCATTCCTATAGTCAGGAAGTGGATAATGTCTACAAAATGATTGTTTTCTATGTGCACTTCAAAGAGTTGTGCATCAGGTAGCCCCTCCCCTAAATTGGTAGGCTCCTCTCCTGTTTCAATGCATGACAGATGATCTGGCCCTGCATTCAATCAAATTTTCTTCAAAATTACTTCAAAATCATACTCTTGAAACAACAACAACCATCTGCATAATCCCCCCCCCCCCCAACACAGGGTTGTTGACAAGGTACTTCAATGTAGAATGGTATAGATACATCTTAAAGTGTCCACCTGGCAGGTAATGTCGGAACTTCTGGATCGTGTACGCCATAGCCAACCCTTCACGCTCTGTTGTCGAGTAACACTTTTCAACCTTAGACAACTTCCTGCTCACAAATGCTATTGGGTGATCCAATTCTCCTTCACCAGCTTGCGTCAGCACTGCTCCCAATGTGATACATCATGCATCCACATGCACATGACATTCCTTCTTCCAATGTAGGAAGACTAGGATCAACATGGTGACCATTTTCTCCTTAAATACATCCAGACTCCGCTGACATTCTTCATTCCAACAGAATGTAGCATCCTTTTTCAATAGCTTTTCCATCGGCACGGTAATCTGGGCATAACTCTTGATGAACTTTCAATAGTATCCAGTATAACCCAATGTTGTGTGCAATTGTTTAACACTCCTTGGCGCCTCCAAATTAATTATGACTACGATCTTAGCAGGGTCCACCATCAATCCTTGTCTGCACACTACATGACCCAACAAGATTCTGAAAGGGATGAAAAATAAGCACTTCTTCAATTTTAGTGTAATATGATACCTCCGACATGTATCCAACATCAAGTGCAAACTAGCTACATGGTGCTTTACCAGTCAAAACACTGTCCAATATTCAAAGTACACTTCTAAAAATTTGTGAATGAACTCTTTGAATGCCCCGATGACTATGCGCGAGAAAATTGCTGGCGCATTCTTAAGTCTAAAAGGCATTACCGTATACTGAAAGCATCCCCACTTAGTCGCGAAGGTAGCCTTACTCCTGTCTTCTGGCGCGATCTTTATCTAATGGTATCTATAGAACCCATCAGTGAACGAATATGATTCCTATCCACCAACATTATCCAATACCTCATCCATGAACGGAGTTGGAAAAGGATCATGAATGAAAGCATTGTTCAATTTCCTGAGGTCTACACAAATCCTTATCTCGTCCTTTTGCTTCTTTTGATGAACTAACATTGGACTCATGCAATCAGATTCCTCCACTGGTTCAATAATACCGCTGCCAACATCTTGTCCAACTCCAAGCAAACCTTTTCCTTTTATTTAGGATTAAGGCGATATGGCCTCTGCTTAAAAGGCTTCACATCTGGTTTCAAAGTTATTTTCATCACTCCCAAATCACCTATGATGCCTTTTAAGTCCGAAAACTTTGTGGGAAACAAATCTTGATATTTGCGAAGCAACTCAACAATCTTATCCATTGTAGCATCATCCTAGTAGTCCCCTATCTTCGCAAACTTTGGCTCCGCCTCTGTGCCAATGTTCGCTTGTCTACTTTTCAGTAGCGTGGTGATATCTAGATTCTCTATTTGTGACCCCTCAACTTCGTGGTGACCTTCTTCCTCTGGGATATTAATGTTCCTTGGATCCTCATCTTCCTTTTCAGCAGTCACATTGTAGCACTTTGACGCATGTCGCAGCTGGGTGGTCTAATTTGGTTGAATCAAATCCAGGGGATCTTGTGATATTCTAAAGATCACTGCCTTGAACTCCTGCAATGCTTCGTCAATACATTCGAACCCATCTTCAAAGCTGAATGTCATTAAGAATCCCTGTCTCAAATGTCCCACTCGTCAGTGCCATGGTGGAGCTCTATTTCCAGGTACCAATTCATTGGTATAACATCCAAAGTGTGACAAAACAAATGTACCCATTCTGGTTGCGGTTCTGCTCCATAATTGTCAGTCTATTTTGCTAAGTGATTGTGCGGGTCACTTCTCCCATCATATTTCTCTGTTAGTCACATTTTTGGGAGACCAAACCACAACCTCATCATTCTTAGATATTCACGCCATCCATCAAAATTGTATTTATGCGTACCCCACCATCTTGCAGGCATAGTGCGCAACGCCAAATCCAAGGCTTGGAAGCGATGCTTCTCTAGTACTTCCCTTTCAAATGCATCCAAAAATTTATCTACGTCAGTTAGACCATCATAATAAGGAAAACTCCTTACCTTTGATGATACACAGTGCAACGATTTAGTCATCATGTTACAACGCAACATAGATACTTCATGCAACATATTCTATTAGTGTTCCAACTCCTCATCTGAATCTGATGTATAGGAACTTTCGCGGTGCCATGCAATGCGTCCATCTGCTGTTGGATTCACCCAATCTTGGTCTCGTGCCGTGATTTTGTAGATCTGGTCCAAATTATCGTCACTTTCATAATCGTGAACTGGTTCAATGTAGCACGGCCCCTCTACAGGGTACAAAGGTACTACTACGCGAAGCGATTTCCTCTCAAATGACATTGTATGCTTCTTCAGATTGATCACCCCATTCATGTCAATAGCCCAATCGATCCCAAGGAGTGTAGGGTAGGGATTGCTGTCATCGACAATCTCTATCACTTTGAAGTCAGCCTATGTGCTCGCGCCTTCAATATATACTGTCACTCCCTACCATCTTCCCATGGGGATAATCTTCTGTTGATTTTCCATCCTCAATTGAATCGGAGACCACTGCAACACATGTCTTCCCATTCTTTCCCATGTATGTTTAGTTAAAACATTCGCATCTGAGCCCAAATCCAGAATAACTTGATCCATTTCGTACTCCCCTATTTGTGCAATGAACCTCATCTCGTGCCCTGTTATTGCCTTATGCTTACCAATTTTTTTGACTATGCAAGGTCCTTTAAGAGAATTTTATTTTCCGGCACACTTATTTATAAACTCTTGTAATCCCTTCATGACCTTGTTGTCGTGAAGCAACGTCATACATGTCTCTGAGAACATGGTAAGCATGGAGGGGTCCATTTCTTCAGACAACTGATTCTGACTTCCTGAGGTAGAGGCCTCAGGGAATCTTTTCTTCGCTTCCATGAAAGTTTCTTTCACACGTTCTAAATCAAATCCAACCTCCTTTTTTGGAGCTTTGTAGACCCACTCACTTTCTTCAGGATGCTTTCCTTTATCCTCGCCAGTCGCCATTCCACTCCGCAACACTATATTCACATTAGGATCTTCTTCCCGGGGTTCAACCCTCATCATCCGCAGGTTTTGGGTAGGTTGTTGAGGCTACATCCCCTTTTCCTGCATCTTAGCTATTATTAAAGGGCAGTGTCTTGTCGTGTGGTCAAACTAAGTACAATATCGATACGACAGGTGCATTAGGTTCATGCACTCTCATGCATAGTGTCCTGACACTCCACAATTGTAGCAAATAACTTTCCCTCAACCTCTCGTAGGTCCTCTTCCTCCTTGGCCTTGTCCATACCCCTGATATCCTCCTCGCGCTCCCCCAACACCTTGATCTGGAGGCTGAGTTTATGTCTACATCTGATACACAGGTGTTCTCTCCATCATTAACTCATATATATGGTAGTTGCACTCATCGTGACCCATCGATTTACAGAAATTGCAGAAGAGCTGTTGCGGTGTCTCTACAAATTTCTGCAGCAAGTGACAATTGTTTGTCACATGTTTTCTAGCTCCCTGACAGAGAGCATACCACAGCGCAAGCCCTGTACTTGGCCTGGCTTGAGCTTCCCTCCTTAGAGGCATCGACTCTCCTCCTGCAACATAATTCACGAAGACAGGGCAATGATCTTTATCATGCCCCTGGCTTTTACACTTCAGACACCAAACTTCTTCTCGCACCTTTGGCCGAGCCGCTCTATCCTTCTTCAAACTTTGAAACTCTAGGCAAAGATTTTGAAACTCTGCGTGAATCTACTAAACTCCCAAAGCAACATCTTGAATTAGTGTCTCATGCAATCTCATCACAATCTCCAGGGCTTCTGCATGGGTCCCAATATTTTGCTATGATAAAGAAACCCTTAGGTGAGGGAAGAGCGAAGCTACAAACCATTTGTGGTGCTGTCCACCCGTAAGATTCATGTTGGCTTCGCAGACCTTTCATTTCAATCTTCGATCCAACTCCCAAGGTGTCTCACCAGGCTTCATCATGATTTCCTTGATTCCAATGATTGATTTCTCTTCAGACTTGTGCCTACTGAATTCCTTATTGAGGGCAGTCTGAATGTCTGCCAACGCAGCCATCGGGTTATCGATGCAATACTTAATGTACCACATTACCGCGCAGTCTTGTAAAGCAGTAAACAACATTGCTTTCTTCATCTGATCATCTGTAATATTATGGGAGGTCCACACGGCCTTTGCAATGAACCAAAACTGGTCCAAGTCCTCATTTCCCAAGCCCTTGAAAACGGGCAACTTCAATGCATTTGCCATATTGAACAATGGCAGAGGTGGTGGTGGTGTGGGCGAAGGTGTACGCTGTGGAGGTGAAAATGGAGGTGGTGTGGGTGGATGGGGTATTAATGGGAACCCTTGCCTTATTAACTGGACAACAATCTGCAGTGAAGCCTGTGTTGCTCCTTCATTGTCACTCAGAGGAGGCTCAATCAACAGGCTATATTTAGGGCCTATTCTCCCTCTATCCCTGAATAAATTTCCACTTTGCGTAGCTCCAAACATCAAGGTAATTGCATAACTCGCTTTTCACACAAGATCATTTTAATACAAGTATTCAAAGATCTTAAATACTTACCTCGTGGTCCCTTGAAGAAGCGTCGCTCTGCTTCGTTGTAGCTGACCGAGGTATGAATTCTGTCACAAACCCTTCGATGACATGTTCAAGCTAGTGATCACCAATGTGCATGATCTTATCTACAGAGGCTTCCAATCTTTGTACTAACTCTGGGGTCCACACTATTGGACCATCAAGCCTCCATCTTCCCTGGCCATTTGCCAATTTAGCGATCCACTCATATAGCTCGATTGGGAAGGAACAAAATAAAATTTCATGTGTACAAATACCTATCCAACCACTTTTATTTCGTCAATCGCGGATTTCTATTTTCTTGCACCGTGAATTCGTGAATATTTCTATCCAACCACTCGTCAATTTCTTTCTTTGTTGGATTCCAGTGATGCGACATCACATATCTCTTTATGAAGATCCCAATCTCGGCAACGAAACCATTTTTTGGCTTAGTGGGTCTGACCCAAGTTCAGAGTTAAGTTTTACAAACAAATCCCTACATTACTGGCCCTTTTGGCATCAACCTGTGGAGCGTAGACTAAAGTCTCACTCAAAGCAATATGGGGGGATGCTGGAACCAAGTTTCCGCACCTAGCGTTAAGCGTGATGTCATTTTATGCCCTAAACATGCTTTCGCGTAGATCGATAAGCCTTTAGGGCTTATCGATATAACTTCCTTAATCGGATTCTATACCTCCACGAATGTTCACGACTGTCTTTCGCGAACCCTAAACTGGTGAATCAACCACTTATGCGCCTCTGTGATTACTCCTAATTCCGTATTTACCCAGATCAGCTTAAGTGTTCAATAAATTTAACATGCAACAAGATATTCTTCATGTAAACAATTATTATTACTTGCGTTCATATGACAACATAAATAATGTAAAATCATGCATAAATACAATATTAATTCATAAACCCATCATTCATCACATCATAAAGCACATTCACTCATAACAGAAATAGATAGACAAAACACAAGAAATGTTGTAATAACTTCTTTATTAATACTTCAGTTCTTCTTACAGACTCAAGAATTCTCTGTGCACTCAACTGCAGGTGTCTACGCACTCAGCTGTAGACTCTACTCTACGCCTCTGAGCACACAATTGCAAAGTCTCTCTTCTACTATAAGAATTCTTCGCTCTTACTCTTAATGACCCATTACATTCATCTTCATTGATCTCTACTATCTATGCCTTAGACTCTCTAAGACTCTTCTTTTTATACAATCCCATGGTTTGCGGACCATGGGTAGGTCTATACAAGTCGACACAACTTACATAAAAGGAGGGTAAAACCCTTTATGAAACTTTACAATCTATGCGCTCCATGACCACATCTTGCGGAGACTTTACACTTTTTACAATAAAACTTGTGTTTTTTGCCCCAAAACTTGGGCTTTTAACCCAAAACTTTGGCTTTTGCCCCAAAATTGACCCTAGGGGACCTAGTCCCAACAAATGTGTTGATAATGATTATCACATTGTGTATAAATTTATATATTTAATAATGATTAAATTAAATACATGATATACATTTAGGTGGCTCTGACTATAAATATGGTATAAGGTGTCTTCTAATTGAAAGTCATGACTCATTATTACTGTTTTAGTATTATATTTTATGGGTTTTTACTCTTGGTGGCTTATGAACCCATGGTTTTAGTAACCCACGATATTTAATGAAACCCATTTCAATTTTATATATTATTATTATTTATATAACATTTCCTCCTTCCCTTGAGATGTTATGTCCTAAAATCAAAGATAATAAAGGATGTTGAAAAAAATTCTCTATCTCCCAGGAAGCATGCTCTTTTGATAGGTTCTTCCATTCAATGAGATATTTCAAAATTACTTGGAGCATAATTTCTTCTTTGTGGTGGATATGATAACTTTTTCCTCCAACATAACTTTTCCTTTGTCATCCAATGTAGCAACTGTTGTTGTTGAGTTTTGGTGTTTTATCAATACATTCTTAAGACATGATACATGGAAAACATCGTGGATGCAACTTCTATTTGGATAATCCAACACATATGCTACTTGGCTAATTTTCTTGATAACTTAATATAGTTCATAGAACTTAGGAGCCAATTTGTTTTTTCCCCTTTTTTCTTCAAGTATAATTATTTGTAATGTTGAAGTTTCAAAAACACCCAATTTCTAATTTCATACTCTCTCTCTATCTGATGTTGGTCAACTTGTTGTTTCATATGGTTTCTTGCAATATTTAAGTTTTTATTAGGTGTCTAAATAATTTTTTTATTTTCTTCTAATTGATCCCTTATTGCTGGAATTTTTTCTTCTTAATAGCAAAGCGCACATCCTATCATTGGGTCATGATATTCAATATCAAGTATACAAAAATATTTAATCTCATTGCAATATTTTTGTCAACAAAAGTATTACTTCCATTGTCTATTAGGACCATCACATTGCTCTTTTTTATGTGCCTTTCTAATTTTACTCTATGTGGTTGGGTTATTCCTATTATGGCTATACTGATGCTTGGACATGGACAAGCCAACATTGAGGAGATCGCTCGGTCAGGGCCCCGATTAGACCCTTTTTTGTTTGGTGTTGTGACTCTAACTGATATATGGGTTTGATTTCCACCTAAAGGCTTCGTCCAACAAATGGAGACTTTCAAAAGAATTGTTAATAAAACTTAGATCCATGTAACAAAATGTTCTAAATACAAGAATTCTATTTAAATAATATCAATGTAAATTATCTATTTATACCTATCTCTAATCCTACCTTTAATTCTATCTATATCTCGGGTATTGATATATTGTATGTGAATGATGAATGATCAATAATAAGCATGTAAAAAATTTCTACACTCTTATTAATAAGATAAAATCTACTAAAAATGAAATAGAATAACACTTAATCAGTCAATCGAATTCTTATGCATTCACAACATTCATATATACACTCTCTAATTACTTCTATAAAAATGTAGATCATTAGTTAAAAGTAACTAGTTCTCAACATGAAGCACCAAAGCAACCAAATGAAGTGAATGATTTTGATTTCATTTAAAAAATAGACAAATAAATTACAACTAGGGAAAATTTTAAGGATGGAAAATTATCTTGAAGTTTAAAAACATTGACGAATCTCACTAGCCCATAATATGCAAACTATAAAATGTTATTGATATATTTGTAAAATTATTCAAATTTATAATGATTTTATATATACTTTGTATATAATGTCGGTGAGTTTAAATGTAAAATAATTTTATCTTATAAAAATTAGGTGAATCATTTTTATAAAAAATGGAAATTAGTGAATCTTTTTTTGAAAAAATCATGGGAAATTAGCCCACCTACAAATATTAGCCCCTCAAATTTTCCATAATTACAACAACAATACCATAATTATTCAAATTCATTGAAAACTTGAAATCGTAGTGGTTAAAGAATTGAAATTCTCAATAATAAACTTTTTAATACAATGCAAATAGTTTAATTCTTTCAAAAATTCAAAATGTTCGAACCCTTTGTTCAAGCCATTTTTTCCCTTTAAATAATATTATAACAAATATTAATAAATGGAGGGAAATCCCTCTTCGTTCAAGTAATTGGTAACAAAATAGACAATAATATTGAAAAGATATGTAAAGAAGATAACAAAATTGTTGAAGAAAATGAGCTTGATGAATCAACTATCATCCAATATCTATTGGATTGAATTTGGTAGTCTGGAATAGCCATTGAATTATGATAAGATGGGATATTTCCTTTACAAATCCTCCATTTTGTATCCAAATATTTTTTTACTTTTTGGTATAGCTCCAATGTTCACCAATAAAGCCAATTGCTAATTTCGAAAAATGTTGGGGAATCCAACTAGATTTCCCTGCTATGTAAATCTCTGTGTGACTAGTTTCAACATAAAATGGGGAAGAAAGTTAAAAAAATTAATTAAATACTAAAAAATATTTAAAAAACCATTCTTTAATTAAGCTCATTCATATATTCCTCTAGATTTTATAGTAGACAGTTTCACGACATTGTCTGGCTTGTTGGACAAGAACGCTCAACCATCACTGATTTGGAATTAGCTATGAATTAGGATCATTAATTCGTTAGTTGGTTTTTAATACCACATTTGTTATGTGACCAAATTGTGACTAGTATATTGATTTCAGTATTTAACATTGGCCGTGCGAGCAGTGAGGAAACAAAAGGGCGGAGCTCGCACAAGACTTAGCATTTCATCAAACCTTAATATAACATAAAACCCTAATTGAAAATCATGAAATCAAGTATCAATTTAATATCAGATGATAAACATAAAATATCATGATTAAGTTTGTAATTACACCATCTCGCCAAGTGCCGTGTATGCGTTTAATGAAGGGCTAGCTTGGTTAGATGACATATTTTTAACCTGGGTGATGATGTGGAGAACTAGAAAAAG
The DNA here is from genome assembly GCA_031772625.1 of Pinus tabuliformis. Lineage (NCBI taxonomy): Eukaryota > Viridiplantae > Streptophyta > Pinopsida > Pinales > Pinaceae > Pinus > Pinus tabuliformis. The sequence continues at coordinate 244,215,183 of CM062815.1, forward strand.
TGGATTGACCTGGGTGATGATGTGGAGAACTAGAAAAAGTGGATTGACCTGGGTGATGATGTCGAGAAGTTACATGGAATCTAAGTCAATGCATTTATGTCATTTCACAAGACATATGGAATTTAAGTCAATGCATTTATGTCATTTCACAAGACATATTTTTGACCTGGTTGATGATGTGGAGAAGTAGAAAAAGTGGAGTTTGAGTCAGTGTCTTACATGGAATCTAAGTCAATGCACTTATGTCATTTCACAAGGATTGATGTGGAGAAGTAGAAAAAGTGGAGTTTGAGTCAGTTTCTTACATGGAATCTAAGTCAATGCACTTATGTCATTTCACAAGGATTTAATAAATTGAAAAAATTCCTTAATAAATTTCACGTTTCTTAGTAATTGGTGGGCCCCAGTATTGCAGCAATAATGCCGCAACTCTTGGAACTCCCTTCTTTAATTTTATCAACCCTGTAGTTCGTAACAAACTTGGAAGCGACGGTGCTGTATGCACAAGTACTAGCTCTTGCCGCAGCTGTCACTTGGTCAGCTGGCACAAGTCCGCTAGGAGCTTAAGCCAACTTTTATGAGCTTTTAGAAGAAGATTTTTAACTGATGGATGAAAGCTAATTCAAAGGAAGCTAATCTACTTGCCGAAAGAAACTGAAAGCCAAAAAGTAATGCAAACCCTAGCGAACCCTAATTCTACCAACTAGTCCTACTGATGCAAAGGAGAGAATGCAAACTACTGGAAGGGATTCCATTACTTCTATGAAGGTAAAATACATGTGTCTAGACTACCTCTACCTGAAGAAAACATCTTTTTGTATTTTTGAATAAGTTATTAGAATTATCATGCATGTGCTTTTAACTGTTTGTGACTGTGAAGAGGTGGATTGGCGAGAGGAAATGCTTGGAAGAGGTCGGGAAGGTTCAGGGAGGGCCTAAGGGGTCCCTAACACCCTTCCAGAGAGTTTCAGAGAGTTTTGCTATCAAGAAACCTCATTCGTGAGCTTCTACAGGAAGTCTGCAGGGGTTCTACAGGATGTTTCAGGAATTTCTACAGGATGTTCAGAAATTTCTACAGGATGTTTAAAAATTGGATTTTGGAGGATGGGTGAGTGAGGGAAGATGCATGAATGGATATGGAGGTAGGATAGGGGTTTGAAGTGGCCCAGGGACTGGTGGATGGAGCGGTGAGAAGGTGTAGATAGCTAAGTTGGCTCAAAGAAGGCTGAAACAATGATGTACAAAAACTAGGGTTATGTGAGCAAATGTGGCAAACGTGAGGTAAGGATTCTAAGTAGAGGGTGGAGTGGATGGTGTTGATGGAGAATAACCAGATGAAGAAGTGGTACAGGTGCTCTGCAAGTCGTTTTTCAAACTGAACAAACAAACACTTATAAAACCTATGACCTAGTTACTTTACTCTATTCTGACCTAAGTAACAACAAAAGGAAATGAACAACAGTTTATTCGAAATGAAATGCGTGAACTAACTTATGCCACTAAGAAATCATCAACTGAAGCATTTAAACACTACTAATATCAGCATCTACAAAAGAGGATTCCAACACTAAGAATTGCATGGCAAAGCAAAACAACATTTTTGTTGGCAGCAAAGTCACATTGGTCCCAGCTCATTATTCCACTAAGGGGGAGGTGAGATCCAAGGTGTTTGGTAGCCTTTTTCTGAAGATCTTCCCTATGATTAATCTATCAAGAAAACCTGAACATGAAAAACCTTTTTAATCATCAAAAACAATCTAAATAACAAAGCAAGATTTAAATCTAAATAGCAGATTTTATTTTGAGAATGCGGCAAAAACACATAAAGATAAACAAAGGAGGTACTGGGCACTTGAGATGGGCCCAACCCCAAGAGCTACAGCCTCCTAAGAGAGATTTAGAGCTGGTGCAAAGTTGGATTCATCTTTATTGAGCAAAAGAAATGTTACATTCCAAAAACTGTCCACAAGGAGAACTTGAAAATGTGCTGAAAGCAAAGCTAATCTACTGCCTAAAAATTGAACTACAAAATGACTACAAAATGAATACAAAATGACTATAAAGTGACTAACTACTGGCTAACCAAAATGAGGCCATAAGGCTTCTTATTTATAAAAATTGAGGACCCCAACAGTCCTCCTAAACTTTAGGGACTTGACTGCCCAAGACTTGCAGTTAACAACAGTCCTACTTGACTTGCTTGGCTGCCCTTGTGTTAATTGATTTGGTGGCCCTTGAACTCCGAGCTGATGGTGGAGAATTCGAGGTAAGGGCCCATAAATGAAGGGGACACCTTCCTACAAATCCTCTCCCTTGTTCTCCCACGAATTTGGCTGCCAAGTGCTCATTTACACCTTTGATTTTGTCTCCAAATTGACCAAAAAGGCTACACAAAGCACACATTAGACTTGTTGGCATAATGACTAACCCAATTCACTCTATTAGCATAAATATAATAAAAAACATGCAATAAACTAATGAGAATGGTGGATTAAGTCGAATTAGGAGGTTGAATGAGCCCAAATAATTATCCACTTTTGGGGCTCATCATCACCCCCCTACTGAAAGTGTTGCTCATCCTCTGAGCAACCAATCTATCTCCTCGTCTTTGATGGCCCTGGCGGCCTCCCTGTCATGCCAAAATTTTGAAGTGATGTCCTCTTCTCAATCATGAAACCACGCTTTTCTCTCTGCTCCTTCCCACTGCCTGTGCTTCTTTTCCTAGAGAATTCTCAACTTCCTGTAGAACTGTCTCAGCATCCTGCAGAACTGTCTTTGAGTCCATTATCTGAATTCTCTCTCTCCAAGTGAAGGTTTTTGGCTTTCTCCTTCATAGGTGATGGACATGCTTGAAGGAGGCTCCTCCTTTTGTTTAGCTTTTGTGTCCTTAATGACAATTTTCTCCTTTGTCTGTGGTTTGGGTCTGCCCACTTTGATCCGTGTGCTCCTTCTTGCCTTAAAATACATGGAATGCTCCCTCTTTCATTTCTCCTTCTTCTTGGGGGATGTGCTTATGGTGGCCAGCACAACTGCTGCCTCCCTAGCTAAAATCTCGGCCAATTTCTCCTTCTGCTGCCCTTTCCCCAGACTTCCTGTAGAAAGTCCTGTAGTGGTCGTTTTCTGGCTTCCTCTAGAAGTAGTTTTCTGTCTTCCTGTAGAAACAGTTTTCCCTGATTTGCCTTGCTTGGCTGGGGGTGCCTTCTATTCGACTTGTGTTGTGGTTGCCTTGGGTGTGCCCTTACTTGTTTGGAATTTTTTCAGTCCTCTCTCCTCTATTCTAAAATATTTTTTCTTGGGTGTTTGTGCCATTGTTCCTCCCACAGTTTTAGGCTTCAGCGATTTGGCCTTTGCCCCTTTTCCTCTATGTTCTTGCCTTGCCTGAATGTCTTGCATTTCTTCATCATTGGTTTTCTCATATTTTTCAATGTGTTCTTCTTCCTTGCCATCCTTTATTTTTCTTCAGCACTTCCACTAACTCATCAACATTAGTTCTTTGAGTATCCAGCCTTGTCCTCCCCCTCTCGCTTTTATTTGGCTCCTTGTATTTCTCTTGATCATGTAAAAGATCCCACCTATTCATTGTATGACTGTACTATGACAAGACACAAACTTACTGTTCCTGGTTGGTTAATTACATGCCTTGAATGGTCCAACCTACGACTGATTTCCACCTTACACTTATTTCATCTCATTAGTCTTATGGTCAATTTTAAGTCGCACCAATGTTTGCTAAACCTTCATTTGTACAATTTTGGGCACCTTCAATTAATCCTTCTTGCTGTAGCTAGTTGTTAGTTGCCAAGCCTGATCCGTCACAGTAAATAAATTTTGCGTTCCTAACTTGATCACTTTTATAAGCACTCTCAAAGTATTGTTCCCCTGTTCTCGATTTAGACAGCTCCAAACTAGCTTGGATCTGTGACATAATCTTCATGTCTCTCCTTTGATGTGAGACTTTATTTCCATTCTCCAAGTCCCTTACCAACTTTAAGATTTCCATCCCTTTACAATCCTGGATCACCTGCATCAAATTTTGATATGATACCTTACTCTGTTTTAACAATTATGTTCATGCATGCAAAAGACCCTAACCAAGTTTTTTCTTCGGTTCTCTTCTTTTTTGGTAGAAAGAGATCTCAAGGGCATTAAAAATTCTTCAGCTATCTGGTTATGAGAGGAAGAGTTTTGCTTCTACAGATAGAGGACAGAGACCAAGTTTTGTTCTCCGGACACATTCAGATATGCAAATTTTAAAATTTTCATCCACAGGCTGGCTCTCACAGCTGCATATGCCTTCCTTATAAGATAATTTTAGACCAGAAACGTGGAGAGATGCAGAAAAACTGAGAAATTCCATGCAACACACAATCACACTGCTATTTTTGACTTACAGGCAAACTGGTCTCTAATTCTCCTGCTCGAGACAGTTCAATTCACCACCTTTCAAAATATATATCACGCATGGAAGAGTGTTTTCGAGCCTACCCTTCTCGGAACTCCAAATCTGACGAGGGAAAGCTCAGGTTTCTTTATTCCAGAATGCTATGCCATTCTTCCTGTAGAAGACCCCCCCCGTTTCCTGTAGAACACCCTTGTGTAGGTGGGTTTAAAAAATGGCCGAGAAAGCTTGGTTTGCTGCTATGGGGCTGGTATGGAGCTTGTTGTAGCTGCAAGGACTATGATAAACTGGAAACAACAGCGGTGAGAGTTCGATTCGCTGTTTATGAAGATTTCCGTTGATGGAGGGTGAGCTGGCCAAGTGCACGTTGGCCCCATCCAGACTGTTGGTCCCCACTGCAATGTTTAACTGTTTGTTCTCTACCTGTAATCTCGTCCATCAATCATGCTGAAGTTTCACTGGTCATCACTACCTGTTTTTTGATTTCCTCTTGAGATGGCTGAGCGCACGTGTCTCATTCACCCACTGAGTGCTATTGAACTGGATGATGGTGGTCAGTTAGCTGGCCACCAATTTTTTTTAATCCCGACCATCTCATTGCTCATGCTGTTTCCGAATTACATTCATGCAATCAGAGGAATGAGTTTTAGTCACATACCTGAAGTCAAATGGTTGCTGTGAGGTGCTTTTTGCTGCTGCATGCATCTGTTTCGGTGGTTGCATGATGGATCCTTTGTGCTATAAGCTCTTTGCTATCTGATGTGTGGTTATTTTTCTTGTGCAGGTATCCTCTAGCTGGATATAAGTTGCAGGAGTTCGTTTCCACGTTCAGATCTACACCCTCAAGCTGCTGCTGCTGAATTTTCACAGGACCAAAACTTGTTTTTGCCATTGCTCCCGAATGATAGATCGGATCGATATGAAACTTGCTGAGCATGTTCCTATCATCATGATTCACCTCCCATAGAAAAATTGAGATCAATGGATGCACAGATTTTGAGAAAAATGGAAAATGGATGAAGATTTTAGAGATCAATTTCTCGGAAACCGTGCATCGGAATCAGCTGAAACTTCTTGGGTAGGTTACTATCACCCATATGCATCTCCCCATGAAACAGGTTTTGAAATGGATGCACGGATATGGAGAAAATGCAAAAATGGCTGACGGTGATGGAGGCGGATTTCTTGGAAACCGTGCATTGGAATGGGCTGAAACTTCTCGGGCATGTTGCCATCATCCCTATACAATTCCCTGTAAAACGGTTTTTCAAATGGATGCATGGTTTTCAAGTTAGGGAGAAAACAAATTCTATTCTATGTATTTTTTCTTCAAAGCATTTTGCAAGTTTTTGCATGGTAAGAAAAACTGAGCTTGGGTTGTGATGCAGGCATGGAGATGATTGAGGAGGAGTTTGAAAAGTGTAGGAGGACTTCTGAACCCTTGAGGAAGCTACTATGTTTGCCAAACTACTTTTTTTGCAATCCATTTTTAACTTCTTGTAATTTCTACAGGAAGTTCCTGTAGAAAACACAGTTTTCATAAAAGAAGCAAAATGAGGCGGAAAAAATGATGGAAAAGGGTGAGGGATGGAAGCAGAGGTGCTTGCAGGCCTAACCAACAGATTCCCACCATCAGATTCCCTTTTAAAATTGAATTTGGTTCGTCCAAAGGTTCTACAGGATGTTTCCTGTAGAAATACAGAACTTCCTGTAGAAGGCACAAAAACTCCTTTGTCTTTGTTTTGAGTGATCCTCCTGACCTGCAATGTCCTTCTTGCAACCTGCAATTATTCAATGGAAATTAGCTTTATTTTTCTTTTCTTTTTCTCTCTTTTTTTTTTTTTGGAAAACAACTAGGGCGCCTCATGGAGGTTTTCACCCTAATTGCCTGCCCTGGGCGCCTCCAAGGGAGGTTTTCACCCAGAGATCTTATTCTCTTTTTCTTTTCTTTTTCCAACCCATTGACTGCCTCATGGAGGTTTTCAATCAATGAGCCAATCTAAGGTGCCTCCGAGGAGGTTTTCACCTTAGATTTTTCCTCTTATTTCCATTTTTTCATTTTTTTCTCTTTTTTTTTTTTTTTTACCCTACCCTACTTGAAAAACAAATTCATTTTCAAGTGTAAGAATATTTCCAATGGAGCCATATGCACATTGAGATTAGAGACAAGATGATGTGAAGGCTCGAAATGCATGCTTTGATAGGTATCCGGATTTCAGAGACCAAATGATATGACTTTGAAGGGATAAAACATAGCTGAGGAAGATAGTACCGCTGCAACTTAGTGACCATCTGAAACCATATCTCAATATAGCTATGATATTCTTGGTCCTTTTGCTGATCTAGATCATTCTTCATGTCACCTTCTATCATGACTTTCTCATCTTCCTTTTTTTGCTGATCTTTCTCTTGAGTACATGGAGGATTTGATGGTAACCATGAGGGAACTCTCTTGATCTCTGATTCTAATCTCTTCTCTTCATAAAGTGCAGCCCATGGTTCTTTGATCCCCTCTCTTGAATCTTCTTTTGCTAGATGTGATCCTTCAATGCTTTCAAGATGATCTCTTTTTTGCAATGCTCTTCTGTTGGGTCCCTATAATACTAGTGATTACCCCATTACTATTGTAGTTATACCCCTTATTTATATTGTTGTGCCCCTGTTACCCCCATATTGTTATTTCTGTGCCCCATAGAATCCCTCTATTGTTATTTTTGTGGCTTTATATTATTATTGTTAGGTCGGCTGGATTATATTGTGACTCCTTAGACTCCTATATATAGAAAGGAGGTTTTGTCATTTGTATCATCCAAGAATTGTTCATTTATGTAATGTAAAGGAGGTTTCCCCCTCGAAGAGGCTGAATTCTAAGGCGTGGATCTCTCTTTTCTATCTTTTTGTGAGCTGGTTTCATAACATTTGGTATCAGAGCTTTGGATTCTAGGGTTTCGCTGCTCCAAATAGGTCATCGTGGTATTTTCGCTATAACGTTTTTTCTGTGATGTTTCAGAAGTCACAAAAAAAACCCATTTGAGAAAAATTGGCGCTGAACCTTGGGTCTGAATTTTAGAGCTTTTCGCGCAACATTTTCGGAGATATGATCTGAGGAAGTTGGTCTTTTTGCAGACTCCTGAATTACATTCAAAACAGGTGACCTGGGGAAAATCGTCATAAATTTCTCTCTGAGGATCGGATTGAAATTTCGTAAAAAGGTACAAAAAGAGGACGGACTATAGTTTCTTGTATATGTATTTCAGATTCAAAGGTTGAAACAGTGACTCGTGGCACGTCGTACAAGTTCGCTCTACTAAACCAGTCTAAAAGCAAGTCACTGTGGGAGATTTCACATAACTCTTCCTTGGAGAATCCAATTTGGCTCAGACTTGTGGCATTGGAAAGAGGACATAGAAGGCTACTACAGGTAGCAATTTCAGAACTAGATGATCCGAAATTGCATAGATACAATAGATTCAATATCAGGCTTCTATAAAGTGAAAAAAGGTGTGTAGTTTTTTTTTTTAATTTTTTATGTAAGCTTGGTTTAACGGAATTCAAAGGGCATAATAAAGCATTATTATCGGTAACTGATGCCCCGAGGAAAGAAAATGCAAACACCTAGTAAGGAACCTGAAAGCTCTAGCATGACTCATGAAGACGAGGAAGAAATGCTACATGATATATCAAAATTACAAGAACAAGTGCAACAAATGTCACGCTCACAAAAGCTAACAGAAGCTAAGATAAGTGGCGTGGAATCTAAGATAAGTGGCGTGGAATTTAAGATAAATGGTGTGGAATCTAAGATAAAGGGCATGGAAGCTAAGATGGAGGATTCGATGGTAAATTTGAAGATAGATTTGAAGACAGACATGGAAGAATTGAAGAACTTGCTACAAGAAAGGGTCACTAATGGTGAAAAGGTAGTAAAGGAAACTCATGATGAGAACAAAAGAAATGTTAATCATGATTCCATAGACTCTAATGTTGGATCGAAGACTCACCATGTTCCAAAAATTGATATGAGGAAGTTTGATGGCAAGGATCCCGCCACATGGATATTACAGATGGAGCAATTCTTCGATCTCAATAATGTGCAAAACACACAAAAGGTACGTATGGCAACTTTATATTTGGAACCAAATCAGTTTGTATGGTATCAATGGCTTTGTTCTCATAAACAATTTATCACTTGGGCAATTTTTACGGAAGAATTGATAGCACATTATGAGGATACAAAATGCAACACTTTTTTTAGCCAATTGATAAGTCTCAAACAAAAGGGTTCAATAATGGAGCACATTCAGGAGTTCCAAAAATTGAACATAAGGGTAAAAGATATTCCAGAGGAGCATAGGATTGATGTGTTCATAGGGTCTTTAAAGGATAATATCCAACATGATGTGCGCCTTTGGGAACCTGATTCATTAGAGAAGGCATTCAGGTTAGCAAGAAAAATGGAAAGCAAAATTATGGCAACTAGGAAGCATACCATTCACAACTATAAAGATGGAAGTGTTGTTGCCCATAGTCTTCCACAACCTACAAGGTTGACACCACAACAATTGGAAGAAAAAAGAGCAAAAGGGCTTTGTTACAATTGTGATAGCAAATACACAAAAGGTCATAAGTGTGCTGAGAAGAAATTATTCTACATAGATTGTGAAGAGGAAGAAGAAAAGGAGCAAGAAAGGTCAAAAGAAGAGGATATATTCCAGGAACAAAGCCTAGTTGAAGAACAAATAAATCCGACCATATCTTGTAATGCATTGGCGGGAATTACCACTCCTCAAACCATCAAGATAGAAGGACAAATCAAGAAGAAAAAGGTAATAGTGTTGATTGATTCAGGAAGCACCCACAATTTTATTCATTGTAGGGTAGCAAAAGAATTGAATTGCTTCCTATATCCAGCACCAGAGTGTCAAGTGATGATTGCAAATGGAGGAACAATAAATTGTTCTGGAAAGTGCCATAATATCAAGCTATCCATGGGAGAATATGTATTGACTAGCCCAATGCTTTCCATTCCAATGGGAGGTGCTGATGTTGTACTAAGAGTCCAATGGCTACAATCCTTGGGTACAATAGCTTTTAATTTTCAAGAACTTTTCATGAAATTTTCTGTGGAAGGAAAGGAAGTTGAATTAAGGGGTATTGCAGGGAAACCAGGAAAGATAATCAGCTCTAATGGCATGACAAAGCTTCTAAAAAAGGAGCAAAGAGGTGTAATTGCACAATTATGTTCGCTAGATGTTTCCACATTGGAATCATCTATTTCTCCAGATCTCCAAAAAGTCCTGGACAATCATTCCAAGGTATTTGAGACTCCCAAAGGTCTCCCACCTATGCGTGATCATGATCATGCTATTCATCTGATTCCAGGAAGTGTTCCTCCAAACATCAGGCCGTATAGATATCCATATGTCCAAAAAAGTGAAATTGAACGTATGGTTGCAGAAATGCTAGAGGCTGGTATAATTCAACCGAGTCAAAGTTCTTTCTCAGCTCCAGTAGTATTGGTGCACAAGAAGGATGGATCATGGCGCATGTGTCCAGATTATAGGGAGCTCAACAAGCTCACTATTAAAGATAAGTTCCCCATTCCTGTCATTGATGAATTACTGGATGAATTGCATGGATCAATTTACTTCACCAAGTTGGATCTTCGTTCGGGATATCATCAAATCAGAATGAAGGTTGAAGACATTCCGAAAACAGCATTTAGAACTCATGAGGGTCATTATGAATTTTTGGTCATGCCTTTTGGCCTTACCAATGCACCTTAAACATTTCAAGGTTTGATGAATTCAATTTTCAAACCATTCCTTAGAAAATTTGTGTTGGTATTTTTTGATGATATACTAATCTACAGCAAGTCTTGGAAGGATCATGTTGAACATGTTGACAAGGTGCTACAACTATTGGAGGAGAAACAATTATATGCAAAAAGATCCAAATGTTTCTTTGGAGTCCAGGAGGTGGAATATTTGGGTCATATTGTATCTCATGAAGGAGTTAAGGTAGACCCTAGCAAAATTAAAGCCATTAAGGAATGGAAAATCCCCACATCCATAAAGCATCTGCGAGGATTTCTTGGGTTGACAGGGTATTATTGCAAGTTTGTTAAGAATTATGGGAGAATAGCAGCACCTCTAACAACATTATTGAAGAAAGATTCATTTTCATGGACTCCGGAAGCAACAAAGGCGTTTAAACATCCTAAAGAGGCAATGTGCCAAGCACCGGTCTTAGCTACACCGGACTTCACAAAAACATTTATTGTGGAATGTGATGCTTCAGGAAATGGAATTGGTGCTGTTCTAATGCAAGAAGAAAGACCCATTGCTTTTGAAAGTCGTCCAATCAAGGGAAAGTTTTTAAGCAAAGCTATTTATGAGAAGGAAATGTTGGCAATACTCCATGCACTTAAGAAATGGCGACCCTACCTAATGGGAAGACACTTCAAGGTAAAAACGGATCATGATAGCCTTAAATACTTTTTAGAACAAAGATTATCCTCTGAAGAGCAACAAAAGTGGGTCACAAAGATGTTGGGTTATGACTTTGAAATCATCTACAAAAAAGGGAAGCAAAATGTGGTGGCAGATGCACTCTCAAGAAAGGATGAGGATATGGAAGCATTGTTGTGTGCCATTTCTATTATCCAACCAGATTGGATAAACGAAGCAAAAGAGGAATGGAAGAATGACGAAGAAGTGTGGGCACTTATTCGAAAGCTACAACAAGATTCCAGTACTTCTGATACATTTAGCTGGAAAAATGATTCATTATGGTACAAAGATCACTTATACCTCTGTAAGAATTCCCAGCTAAAACAAAAGATTCTTATGGAATTGCACACTTCTCCCTTAGGAGGGCACTCAGGATTTTTAAAAACTTACCACAGGGTTAAGAAGGAATTTTTTTGGGATGGCCTTAAATCAGATATTCAAAAGTTTGTGGCGAAATGTTTGGTTTGCCAACAAAATAAAGTTGAAACAATTAAGACACCGGGTCTATTACAACCTTTATCCATTCCAAGCCAACGTTGGGAGGAGGTTTCAATGGATTTTATCACAGGTTTACCCAAGTCTGAGGGAAAGAGTGTCATCATGGTGGTAGTTGACAGACTTACCAAGTATGCACACTTTTGTGCATTATCACATCCATTTAAAGCCAGTACAGTTTCTACTGCATTTATGGAAACAGTTCAAAAGCTACATGGAAACCCAAAGATTATTGTAAGTGACAGAGATCCCATTTTCACTGGAAATTTTTGGACAGAATTATTTTCTTGTCTTGGTACTCAGTTAGCTCATAGCTCATCTTATCATCCTCAATCTGATGGGAAAACTGAGATAGTAAACAAATGTTTGGAAGGATATCTTCGTTGCTTTGTATCTGATAAACAGACACAATGGGTCAAATGGTTGCCTCTGGCTGAATGGTGGTATAACACTTCCTTCCATACAACAACAAAAATGACCCCATTTATGGCACTTTATGGGTACCAACCACCATCAATCACATCATATTTAAGAGAAAATTCTAAGGTTCAGGCAGTGGAACATCACATCGAACATCAACACCAAGTCCTCCAACTCTTAAAGGATAACCTCGTGTTGGCACAAAATAGAATGAAACAACAGGCAGATCAACATCGCAGTGAAAGAAGTTTTGATCTAGGTGATTGGGTATTCCTACGGCTACAACCATATAAGCAAATGTCCCTAAAGCAAGCTAAGAAGGATAATAAATTATCACAAAAGTATTATGGTCCGTACAAGGTGTTGGAAAAGATTGGTACTATGGCATATAAATTGGAGCTTCCTGCAGCTTCTCGATTGCACCCAGTTTTCCATGTTTCATGTTTAAAGAAGGTTATAGGCGACAAGCTCCCAGTTCAAACAATATTGCCAGAACTTGACGAAGAAGGAAAAATTATATTGGAACCGGAAGCAGTCACAGAAACAAGAACTCGACAGCTACGAAATCGATCAATTTCAGAGTATCTTGTCAAGTGGAAGAACTTATCCGCTGAAGATTCCACATGGGAGGATGAGAATTTTATGCAGAAGTATCCAGAACTGCTCAAGCGTTGAGGACAACACTTTTTTGAAGGAGAGGGGCATGTTGGGTCCCTATAATATTAGTGATTACCCCATTACTATTGTAGTTATACCCCTTATTTATATTGTTGTGCCCCTATTACCCCCATATTGTTATTTCTGTGCCCCATAGAATCCCTCTATTGTTATTTTTGTGGCTTTATATTATTATTGTTAGGCCGGCTGGATTATATTGTGACTCCTTAGACTCCTATATATAGAAAGGAGGTTTTTTCATTTGTATCATCCAAGAATTGTTCATTTATGTAATGTAAAGGAGGTTGCCCCCTCGAAGAGGCTGAATTCTAAGGCGTGGATCTCTCTTTTCTATCTTTTTGTGAGCTGGTTTCATAACATCTTCCTGAGCTATGGTGAAGATCATTGAGCTCAAGAGGAGTTGTTTGGACATGTTGTGCCTCAACTTTGCAATTGTGTTGAGCTGCTCCAATGGGCAGGTTTGGGAATGGTGGTACGGGTAGTTGAGTGGGGGTGTATATTTGAGATGGATGCAGATGGGGTTGTGGTTGGGCAGGCATTTGGGGTTGCCTTGGTGGAGCAGGAGGCGATGGTTGTGGACGAGCAAGTGGTGGAGGAAAAGAAGCGGGAGGAGTATTGTATTGGGCCCTCCACCCCTGATGAGGTGCATTCCACTGAGGCTGTGGCTGAGCATAAGAGTGAAACGAATGAGCAGATGGTTGGGCATAATATGGATCTATGAAGGAACAAGGAGGAGGTGTGAACCAGGAAGGATGAGTAGGGGGACCCCAAGAAGGCATGAAAGTGGCTTGATAGGGGTCATAATAGGTCTCAGATGTCCCTTGTAGTTCCTGCTGATAAGATCTAGGTTCATGTGGCCTCCTTTGGTTCATATAGTAGAGTGATTCAGTGGCTCCTTTTGCCCTCTGATATGCAGCTTTGATTCCAGGAAAGGAAGGGCACTGATTCGTAGGATGGTATTCTTCACAGACGAAACACACTTCTAGGGAGTGCATTGGACATTCGTCCCTAGGATGCTTTCTAGTGCACCTGGGACAAAAGATGGCCAAAGCCCTCTTGGCTTCCTCTTGCTTCTTTTGGATCCACAGGGTATCCAATTGCATGGCAAGAAACTGCCTCATATCACTCTTGAAATCTTCCATCTGATCTTCAAATTCGTCTTTGGACAAGGTGCTGCTCCCAACATTTCTACTTGTAGCCATTTGCTCCAGAGGAATGGTTTCTTCTTCTTCTTCCCTCGAGGTTCTTCAAATATGTCTTACTATCCACCTAAGGGTTCTTTAATCACAACCATCGAAGAAGAGAGAATGTTGGCTGTGTGAAGCAATGGGGGTGTTGTGCAATCATTTTTCTAACTTATCTCTACTCCTACAAGGCATGAAATGAAATATTTTTGGTTGATTTTTTCTTTTTTCTACTTCTACCTGCAAAAATGAAATATATTGAACTGCAACTAACTATCTTGCTAAAATGAAAATGCGGAATTGAAATGAAAGCAGGAAAGGACTAATCTATTTTGCTCAAATGAAATTGCAGGAACGAAATGGTAGTCTACGCTTGCGGAATTGAAATGCTAATCTACGCTTGCAGAAATGAAATTGCAGAATTGAAATGCTAATCTATGAAAGCGGGAAATGCTAATCTACCTTTGCATAAACGAAATTGCATAATGGAAATGAAATAAACTACTTAGCAGAAGATTGTAGTGGAAAATAGAAGAAAAGCGGAAATCACCAATACTCTGACGCTTCCCCGGCAACGGCGCCAAAAAGATGGTGGGCCCCAGTATTACAGCAATAATGTTGTAACTCTTGGAACTCCCTTCTTTAATTTTATCAACCCGGTAGTTCGTAACAAACTTGGAAGCGATGGTGCTTTATGCACAAGTACTAGCTCTTGCTGCAGCTGTCACTTGGTCAGCTGGCACAAGTCCGCTAGGAGCTTAAGCCAACTTCTATGAGCTCTTAGAAGAAGCTTTTTAACTGATGGATAAAAGCTAACTCAAAGGAAGCTAATCTACTTGCGGAAAGAAACTGAAAGCCAAAAAGTAACGCAAACCCTAGCGAACCCTAATTCTACCAACTAGTCCTACTGATGCAAAGGAGAGAATGCAAACTACTGGAAGGGATTCCATTACTTCTATGAAGGTAAAATACATGAGTCTAGACTACCTCTACCTGAAGAAAACATCTTTTTGTATTTTTGAATAAGTTATTAGAATTATCATGCATGTGCTTTTAACTGTTTGTGACTGTGCAGAGGTGGATTGGCGAGAGGAAATGCTTGGAAGAGGTCGGGAAGGTTCAGAGAGGGCCTAAGGGGTCCCTAACACCCTTCCAGAGAGTTTCAGAGAGTTTGGCTATCAAGAAACCTCATTCGTGAGCTTCTACAGGAAGTCTGCAGGGGTTCTACAGGATGTTTCAGGAATTTCTACAGGATGTTCAGAAATTTCTACAGAATGTTTAAAAATTGGATTTTGGAGGATGGGTGAGTGAGGGAAGATGCATGAATGGATAAGGAGGTAGGATAGGGGTCTGAAGTGGCCCAGGGACTGGTGGATGGAGCGGTGAGAAGGTGTAGATAGCTAAGTTGGCTCAAAGAAGGCTGAAACAATGATGTACAAAAACTAGGGTTATGTGAGCAAATGTGGCAAACGTGAGGTAAGGATTCTAAGTAGAGGGTAGAGTGGATGGTGCTAATGGAGAATAAGCAGATGAAGAAGTGGTACAGGTGCTCTGCAAGTCATTTTTCAAACTGAACAAACAAACACTTATAAAACCTATGACCTAGTTACTTTACTCTATTCTGACCTAAGTAACAACAAAAGGAAATGAACAACAGTTTATTCGAAATGAAATGCGTGAACTAACTTATGCCACTAAGAAATAATCAACTGAAGCATTTAAACACTACTAATATCAGCATCTACAAAAGAGGATTCCAACACTAAGAATTGCATGGCAAAGCAAAACAACGTTTTTGTTGGCAACAAAGTCACATTGGTCCCAGCTCATGATTCCACTGGGGGGAGGTGAGATCCAAGGTGTTTGGTAGCCTTTTTCTGAAGATCTTCCCTATGATTAATCTATCAAGAAAATATGAACATGAAAAACCTTTTTAATCATCAAAAGCAATCTAAATAACAAAGCAATATTTAAATCTAAATAGCAGATTTTATTTTGAGAATGCAGCAAAAACACATAAAGATAAACAAAGGAGGTACTGGGCACTTGAGATGGGCCCAACCCCAAGAGCTACAGCCTCCTAAGAGAGATTTAGAGCTGGTGCAAAGTTGGATTCATCTTTATTGAGCAAAAGAAATGTTACATTCCAAAAACTGTCCACAAGGAGAACTTGAAAATGTGCTGAAAGCAAAGCTAATCTACTGCCTAAAAATCGAACTACAAAATGACTACAAAATGAATACAAAATGACTATAAAGTGACTAACTACTGGCTAACCAAAATGAAGCCATAAGCCTTCTTATTTATACAAATTGAGGACCCCAACAGTCCTCCTAAACTTTAGGGACTCGGCTGCCCAAGACTTGCAGTTAACAACAGTCCTACTTGACTTGCTTGGCTGCCCTTGTGTTAATTGATTTGGTGGCCCTTGAACTCCGAGCTAATGGTGGAGAATTCGAGGTAAGGGCCCATAAATGAAGGGGACACCTTCCTACAAATCCTCTCCCTTGTTCTCCCACGAATTTGGCTGCCAAGTGCTCATTTACACCTTTGATTTTGTCTCCAAATTGACCAAAAAGGCTACACAAAGCACACATTAGATTTGTTGGCATAATGACTAACCCAATTCAATCTATTAGCATAAATATAATAAAAAACATGCAATAAACTAATGAGAATGGTGGATTAAGTCGAATTAGGAGGTTGAATGAGCCCAAATAATTATCCATTTTTGGGGCTCATCAGTAATGAAGGGCTAGCTTGGTTAGATGACATATTTTTAACCTGGGTGATGATGTGGAGAACTAGAAAAAGTGGATTGACCTGGGTGATGATGTGGAGAACTAGAAAAGTGGATTGACCTAGGTGATGAGACATATTTTTAACTTGGGTGATGATGTGGAGAACTAGAAAAAGTGGATTGACCTGGGTGATGATGTCGAGAAGTAAAAAAAGTGGAGTTTGAGTCAGTGTCTTACATGGAATCTAAGTCAATGCATGTATGTCATTTCACAAGACATATTTTTGACCTGGGTGATGATGTGGAGAAGTATAAAAAGTGGAGTTTGAGTCAGTGTCTTACATGGAATCTAAGTCAATGCACTTATGTCATTTCACAAGGATTTAATAAATTGACAAAATTCCTTAATAATGAAGGGTTAGATGACATATTTTTGACCTGGGTGATGATGTGGAGAAGTAGAAAAAGTGGAGTTTGAGTCAGTATTTGACATGGAATCTAAGTTAGTGCACTTATGTCATTTCACAAGGATTTAACAAATTGACAAAATTCGAAGGGCACAACGGGAAAATGTTTGTTATGAGACATGAATAATTCATGTTCATGCTTGTAGGAGGCCAATTTTTTTGAAATTTTGCAGTAGTATGAGAGACTTATGAGAGATTGTGATTAAAGGAGAATATTGAGGAAGCATGGAAACTAGTGCGTAGAAGAGAGGATGGCATCAGAGAAGAATATGCAGCGTAAAAGACCACTACACATAGTTCCACATAGTGCCAACTAGGTGAGGACACGTGCAAGGTAGATATTGGTAGCTACGATCTAAAGGCATCTAGTGAAGGTGGGAAGGATAGTCATGATGAGAGCTATGGGATATATTTGCAAGAAGAGGTAAGTTTCCATAATGGACGAAACACTGTTAGAAGATATTTTGAGCAAGGACCAACTATCAGTTGTAAAGCATGGGACAACTAGGGGTTAGAAAATATCAGGCCTGTTAAAATGACATGGAGACTGGTTGAAATGGATGAGGATTAGAGGCATAATGATAGAGGAACTATTGAGGGACATTAAGAGGGCCTGAATTCTCCAGTTTACAGTTAGGTAGTTCGAGAATCATCATTACCATGTTTTTCTAGTGTATTTGCTGCTAGTTGATTTCTATTGTTTTGTTGTTAGTTTCTATGTCAATGGTTGTTTATTCAAATCACTAGTGGGTTGAGATTGTTTATTGATTTTGGGCTTAAGTGAACAACCCACATAGAGTTGCTGACACTATGTGGTGTCGAAGAATGTAATGTTTGATTCTTTATAATGCTAGGCTAGTGAGCGGTTTGTTTAAAGACCCTTTGTTGTAGCGTGTTGCACACTTTTCTTTTATGAAGTAATGGGGAATAAATTCATTCCCCTTATATTTTCTCATGAATGTGTGTATTGTTTTTAATGTTGCTATCATTTTGGCTAGGTAGTGTTAGCATAAAATGCTATAATGAATTGCGTAGCATAAGAGTCTAGCATGACACTTATACTCTCGTCGGGTTAATGTCATGGAAATTGAACATCAAATCAAGTAGTTAGAATAGAGTTCTGTAATATCTTGCGTGGCATAGGAGTTTATTATAGCCGCTATACTTTTGTTTTGTTAGATTTCATGGATTCCACACAGTGAGTTAAGAAATTACCACCACACACGCAAAAATTCCATCTGATTGCAAAAAACTAGTTCAATGACACCCTGAGTGAGATGTCATCCATTCTGTGGGTAATGCCAAAAGGGTTGGTGCTGGAGTGGGTTTGTTGGCCAACACTATGCGCCAAAAACTAGGTATGTATGAACCCCATGCCAACAAATGCTTTCATTTGAGGGACCAAGATTATTGCATGATGAGGTTTCTTTGTAGCAAGAATGTGGAGGCCATGAATCTGATAAAAGAAGAAATCACCTAGTGGTTTTAGTAGAAGTAACACGATTTTTTGGCTAACAAGATAAAATATCTAAGGATTAGCACTGAATATTGGTTGAAGAAGTACGTTATCACTAAGTTAATTGATATATTCTTTTTAGAGTTCATGATCATCTTGAGAGAGTGGATTCACTGGTTGGTTGATAAGAACTTGACTTGTCGCCATGATGGACAAGACAATGGGCTTTGTAGCATGGGATTTATCTACAAGAAATAAGTAATAAGGTCTCTCATGCTGTAGATTTTTGTTTTGAAAGTGTATTATAAGGATATACTATCGAGTTTACAATAGAAGCTATAATATCACACAATACAATGTAAAGAAAGTTCTTACGGGGTCCAAGAGGGGGATTTATTTGGCACTGCCCTTGTTAGTCAAGATGTTGTTGTGTGGTCATGAAACCATACCTCTGGAATCTAACACCAAGAGCGAATAAACTTCTTGTGCACTAAGGGGAAGTTGGGGGAGTCTAACCAGGAGGTGGTTTGAGGAGGAGAGAGCAAAGAAACAATGATAAAAATACGATGAAAATAGACAATGATTAAGGAACTACAAGCATGGAGACGATGAAGAGATAGAATGGAGATAGAGAATTTGGAGGGTGGAAAAGTAAGGAGTGGACAGAGGTTTCAATAGAGTGATGCAGGAGGAGGCTGGTCAATATCGATGCCTACCATAAGGAGAAGCTCGGGGAGAGGGGTGAGAAAGGGCCAACAGAGGATGAGAAGCAGTGAAAGTGACTAGAGTCTTGAGGGAATGAAGTTCGATACACCGCAAACTGAAGTGGAGAAGGAAGAATACCAACAAATTAGTCCACAAAGTATAGAGTTTATGAATCCTGGCCAGCCGACTCAAACCATGCCTAGTGTCAAGCTAGTGACCCTGGGTGCTTCTATGAATATTGAGGTAAGAACTCAACATATCGTGACAAATACAGTAGAAGATAATCATATTTAAGGGGGTGGAGGTAATAATATAAATAGTTATTCATTAGGGTGAGTGTCACAGAGTATTCCAGTTTATTCAGTTGCGCAAAAGAACACACATTTATCTGGTGGTGTAGTAGGTTCATTTGGAAGCCTTTCGTCAGGAAGTGCCATGAAAAACACAATGATAGGATTAGGTCTAAGGATGCATATGTTCCATGGTGTTGGGAATGAGGATCCATTTGTTAGTTTTTGAAGCCGTATGAAAAACAAAGCAATTCCAGGATGAGGCAACTAAGATTATGCAACTGGAGGTTACCTTTAGGGACTGCACATTAACTTGGTATATGAAGTACAAGATCATGACTCTAAATGGATAGACCAGATCATTGAATGGAATCAAGCAAGATTTGATTAGGGAGTTTCATAAGCTGAAGTTAAAATATTAATGCATTATGAAGCTGAAAGAGATTAAGCAAGGTCCGAGTGATTCTGTCTGGGATTTCAACCAAAGATTTGAGATCCTAAAGGATAGGTTGACCTTTGAGATTCCAGATGCGCAACACAAGGAGTGGTTCATTCCTGGATTAATTCCACACATTATATTTCCCCTAATACAACAATGAATCAATTCACATTCAAAAGAACTAGAGATTGCGCTGAAGCTAGAAGCCTCTACCAGTAGGAAATGGGGAAAATAATACTACGGCGCAAGTGCAGTCTCAACTTGCTGTAAGACCCTACAATTAAAATATTTGACTAAGGGAAAGGGAAATGAGACGATGCGTGGTGCACCATCTACAAGTTAGAAGTTGACCATAGGAATGAGTGTAATTTGATGATAGATTACATGGAAACATGCACAACTAAACTTCTTGTATAGGGTAGACGCTTATGGAGAAAATTTTGTTGAGTGTGAGGCCATACCCCACATAAATATCCAATTATGTAGAAATATGAGGTGGATGTACGCAATGTATTCAACGACTTTTGAAATTCAGAAAGATGTGATATCCACCACTTCCACACATCAGAGTTGATGTGCAAACACACTTTTGATTCATTATGGCTACAACGATTCGAGGGAAATGAAGCCACGACAACATGTTTCAATCAACTTGGGTATAATCAAGATGGTCAAGACAATCATCCTAGTTGAGGACAAGGAATGGAAACTAGAGGTCTTGGAGGACCAACGAGAGGAAGAGGTAGATTTGGAAGAGGTTTCAGACCAAATATTTGTTATAATTTTGGATAGAAGGGGAATATCGCATGCGATTTTTCTATCCTTTGTTGCATGTGTATCTATTATAATGAGATGGATCATGTGACTAGGAATTTTCCACCTCTAATTACAAAATGGTAGGATAGAAAGGGGATGAATGTGAAAAAGAAAATATTTGATCCTTGTAGATCTCAACCACGCGTTGGAGAGGAGACATTAGGACAAGAGTTGATGCTGCAACTCTCGAGACTCAACAACTGCACTGGATAAGGAAGGTTGTTGAACCTCCTCCAAATTTTGTTCCGGCCAAAGAGAAGGTGACTTACAAAGAAGCATGGAGGGAAATTGTTGTTGTAGAATGGGATAGGCATGAGGTACTACAAGAGTTTACAATGTCAATTGTGTATGATGACACTTCTTGTAGATAGTCTTAAGTGGAGGTAAACCTGATTGAAAATATATTGTAGAGTTCCCTTGAATTAGTACAGAATGAGGGGGTTTTGGAGAAATTCAATATAATGATTGAACAATGCACCAAGGAGAATGAGGTGGTTATTCCTTGAAATTCACCACACATAGTAAACTAGGTGGCACGAAGTGTTGACACCTAATCATTTGGATTGGGTGAATATGTGTAAACAATGTAAATATAAAATAAGGAGAGCTGTAATATGAAGAGACACTGGAAGATGAAGCTCAAGAGTCTCTCCCTCCATGTATATATCTGTGATCAACATTAATGCAGAAACACAATTTAGTTTGAGGAGTTACCTCCTGGCCTGACATGGTATCCGAGCCAACTCCATTTTTGGCTTCCCTCTTCGCCATTGTAAATTCCTCCTACCCATGTTAAGCATATTTTTGTAAAACTGCCACCTCTATCTTGCAACTTAATTTTTTTTTTGTTTGATGCCCCCTCATTGGATTTTCTAGGGTCATATTCACTGTTTTGGGAGACTGGTGAGCAAGAATTACTAGTTGTTTTCCTACTCGGAGGTGTTGTGTGACTCCTGTTCAAGATTCAATGGTGTTTGTGTGTGGTAAGCCTGTTTAGAAGTGAATTCATTTTTTTTCTTGTGTTAATTATAGGGCCTCATTATGGTGTTGAGTGACTGTATTAATTAGAAAAAATCAGGTTTATTACATTGATGTCACTACACGTTGGTTAACATATCCACTTGATTAGCGCCTCCTAAATATACCATGATTCATACCTCCTTCTGTAATACCTCCCATTGTTCCACTTGTTGACCTCTCGTTGCTTACCATCCACCATACATCGTCTCTCCCCTTTGTGCAACGAAACTCCCAGTGTTTTTAACTGTGGTATAACCACAATCCACTCACAATACATTGAGTCCGCTCATCTGCTCCCAATACATTGAATCCACTCTCATTTTTTTAAACTGTGGTATAACCACTGCATACCATAGTCCTCTGTCATATGATACAACCTCTGACATAACAGTCTTCTGCCACCAGTCCCGAATGCTCATTGAACGCTCCCCATACCAACTCCTCCCACCTCATTTCTTAGAACTACTGCCCGATCATATGTTGATGTGTCATATGATATTAAGTTGTGTGTCATATGGTGTGCGATATTATATTAAGATGTGCTATATGATTGTTGAATATAACATAACTCTCTCTCCATTAACTCCACCTCCCCACATCTAACACATTGAATATATAA
Source organism: Pinus tabuliformis (assembly GCA_031772625.1). Taxonomy (NCBI): domain Eukaryota; kingdom Viridiplantae; phylum Streptophyta; class Pinopsida; order Pinales; family Pinaceae; genus Pinus; species Pinus tabuliformis. The sequence continues at coordinate 244,237,423 of CM062815.1, forward strand.
TACCTGCCTTTGGTTTTAACATATATCACCCTGAATTCCACTATGTATATAATACCTTATTATATTATATATACCCTCCCCCATACGCTCCCATCCCCTAATATACCTCTGATATATACATATCAGAATTGTATTTTTCATGATATTGCTACTAGAGTGAAATTTTTTACACTGGAAGTGCAAATTTATATATATTGGCAACAGTGTACATTTTTACATAGTACACACATATAAAATGCATTCATTGATATCTATTGTTGGAGTATTTCTCTCGGTAAAAGAGAACTATACTGAATGGTCAAGGAAGACAAAACAAACTCTCATTTTCAATGAGTTGTGGAAAGGAGTTTGTGTAGGAGAAGGAGATAATGAACCTGCAAATCCCACCTTAAATAAGGAGATTTCTGTTTGGGAAAAACATAACAACAAGGCCTATGCCTTGATTGCAACATCTATAAATGAATAGGCAAGTCACTATATTTCACTATTTTCAAATGCTTTTGAATCCTTACAAAAGTTGAAGGAACTCTATGACTCACAATCTGAACTTGAAGTTGTCGAATTGATGATTAAATTATTCAGTCTTGAATTGAAAAATGATGATCCTCTTGATTTAGCATCAAAAGTAAGATCTATTATGCATGATATCAAATCCATTGGTTTTCAAATAGACATTCCTCTCATATCTTATTTCAAGGCACTCTATCCCACTTATTCAAATTATCTTGAGTCATTGCAAACAAGAGGAAACCTCAAGGAGATTACCTTTGACTCCCTTGAGAAGAAGTTTGTTGAGGGAGATAAGGCTTTTGGGAAGAAGAAAAATCCTCAATATTTTGAAGAAGCTGTGTGTATTGCACATAAAGAGAAGAGTCATGCACAATATTCTTCCAGAGGAAGATGTGGCCGAAGAGGAAGAGGGAGAATGAATTTTAGAGGCAGGGGGGGAGACAGTTCCAGGGAGAAAAGTCTGATCTTCATTGCATACGTTGCAATAGAGATGGACATGATGCATCCACATGTAAGTTTCCTTGGGATAGAATTGAGCAAGAAAGAAATGAAGCCAAAGGTAAAAACAATGACAAAGGGAAAGGTAAAGCACCCAAATCTGCTCACTATGTTGTGGAACATTGTAATATTGGAGTAACTAAAGACTTGTTTAATGCTTGACTCGCTTATTGGAAAAATGATTGGTTGCTTGATTTGGGAGAAACTTGCCACATGATCTTTAGAAGACATTTTTTTTGAAGAATTTACTGACAATGTTGATGGAGCAATATTCTTTGCAGACAAATGAAAACTCAAGCCACCATGGCTTGGCACAATCCGACTCAAACTTCCTGGTCTTCCACACTTTCTTTTGCATGATGTTCTATATCTCCCAGAGTTAAGGAGAAACTTACTGTCTTTGGTCCATATCTGCTAGCAAGGGCACTCCATTCATATGTTTGATGGAAAGGTTTAAGTTAGAAAAGCATCAGATCGCTCATTTGTCATGATGGGGATAGAAGAAGAAAGACTTATAAAGCTGCAAGGTACTCTCCTCGTGCACAAAAATTCTCATACATTTTTCATTATGATGAAGGTAAATTTTCATCAAGTCTTTTATGTCATGCTATATTTGGACACTTGAATTATGACAACCTTCGTATGTTGAAGAAAAGTGGTGTTATTGGTTTTCCTACAATTCCTAGGAAACTTAAGCAATGTGATGCTTGCATTCTAGGAATGCATAACAAATAGTCTTTTCATGATTCGCATTCTAGAGCACATAGAAAAATTGAACTTATTCATTCAGACTTATGTGGCCCAATTCCTGTTCCTTCTGCAATGGAAATAAATATATGATGACATTTATTGATGACTACACCAGAATGTGTTGGGTTTATTTATTGAATAACAAATTCGATGCTTTTCAAACATTCAAGAACTTTCATGCATGGATTGAAAATGATGAACCATCTCATATTGGCTCTATTCACATTGATAATGGAAAGGAATACACTTCAAATGAATTTCTAAAATATCTTCACCATCATCAGATCAAAAATCAAATAACTGTGTGTTATAATCTCCAACAGAATGGAGTAGTTGAAAGAATGAAAAAGACAATATTAAATATGGTACGTTCCATGATGTTTTTCAAGAATGTAAAATTGATGTTTTGGGTTGATGTAGTTCTATTTGATGTGTATATAAAGAGTAGGTGTCCATCTAATGCTATTAGAAACAAGAATCCTTATGAAATGTGGTATGGCCACATTCCTTTGGTAAGCATCTCAGGGTCTTTGGTTCCACCTATTATGCCTTGATACCTAAGGAAAAAAGAAGCAAACTTGGTGCAAGGAGTCATAAGTGTATATTCTTGGGGTATTCAAATACCTCCAAAGCATACCGTCTCTATAATGAAGTTAATAATAAGTTTGTAGTTTCTAGATATGTTATCTTTCTTGAATCTTCCAAGGTTGACAATGTTGTTGAGCGGCGACTTGATCGCTTGGATAGATTCAGATTTGAAAAGTATTTCCAAGAATTTGACAATGAGATTCCACATCTTGAAGGGGGGATTCCTATATTGGATCAATCTATGGAATCTTCTTCTAAAGCTCTCTCTGCCCCACATGAAGCTCCAGCCACTGATGAAACTTTGAATGACGTGATTGATATATTTGGGAGACTCAATCTTGATTTAGTCCCAACTCAGTCAACTGAGCATCTTGGGCCATCTCAGAAAGGTCCTCCAAAATGGCTGACAAAGACACTTGAAAGTGTTCATTCTGATGAGGTTGGAAAGACAAGAACAAGAAATTAAACCAAGAAAACTGGAGGTGTTGTAGATGATTTTGATTCTCTTGTTGATATGGATGTTTCTTATGATTGTGAACTGAATCTGTCTCCAGATTTTGAACCAACTTCCTTTAAATAATCCTCTTCTCATGATGATTGGAAAGAAGCAATGCAAAAGGAGCATGATGCCTTGATAACAAATGGAACTTGGAAGCTGGTTGATCCTCCATTTGGAACCAAACCAATATGCTGGAAGTGGGTATACAAGAACAAGTATAAATCTGATGGCTCACTTGACAAGCACAAATCCAGGCTCATGTAAAAAGGTTTTGCACAGAAGGAAGGGGTCGACTATGAGGAGACTTCCCCCCCATAGAAAAATAGGCTACCATCCAGACACTCTTTGCCTTGGCATCTCATAACGGTTGGAAATTCCATTAAATGGATGTAAAAATTTCTTTCTTGAATGGAGATATGAAAGATAATGTTTTTGTGTCCAAGCCAGAAGGATTTTTTGTGAAGGGTCAAGGACATAAAGTATGCAAGCTTGTAAAATACTTGTATGGCCTCAAGTAAGCATCGTGAGCTTGGTACAAGAAGTTAACAAAGCATCTTATGAAACTCAACTTCAAACATTATGATCTTGATGATGCGACTTTGTTTGTCAAGAAAGTTGGTAAAATAGTTGTATATCTTGTGGTGTGTGTAGATGATATTTTGATGATAGGGAACAATGAGATAGATATTGCATCCATAAATAAGGAATTGGGGAAAGGTTTTGAAATGACAGACTTGGGGTATGTTCATTACTATCTTGGTATTGAAGTAACTCAACATCCGAAGTTTATATTCCTCTCTCAGAAGAAGTACATTGGAGATCTGTTGAAAAAGTTTGGCATGATTGAGTGCAATCCTTTGACTACTCCAATGGAACAAAACTTAAAGCTCACATCCACTGAAGGAAAAGAATTTGAGGATGCAACAAAGTATAAACAACTTGTAGGAAGTCTCAACTACCTAACTACTACCAGACCATACATTTCATTTTTTGTTGGAATCCTCTCTAGGTTTATGCATAAGCCTTGTGAGGGACATTGGTCTACTGTGAAAGTAGTTCTAAAGTACTTGAAGCGAGTTCAAGACTTTGGACTTAAGTATACACAGGTGGGTGACTTCAGCTTGATTGGACACTTTGGTTAAGACTTTTATGGAGATAAATAAATTGGGGTATCTACTTCAGGTTATGCTATGAGTCTTGGATCAGGAGCTATCTCTTGGAGGTCACCCAAACAATCAATTCCAACGGATTACACAAAAGAGGCAGAATATGTAGCAACAATTGAAGCAACAAAGGAAATTGTTTGGCTCAGGAAAATTCTAGAAGATTTGCAGGTGAGACAAGTGCATTCAACTCCACTCATGATTGACAAAACTTCTGCAATAAAGTTGGCCAAGAACCCAAAGTTCCATGATCAAATGAAGCAAATTAATACAAAATACCATATGATTCGACATCATGTTGAGGCCAATACAATCCATGTATGCCATTATTCTACAAATGAGCTTGTTAATGTCATTCTTTTCAGCCTTCCTCTAGTGATCAAACATGCTCTTACAAAATGATTTTAAGGTGTCAAGGTCAAATTTTGTCATTTCAGTAAGTCTTCAAGCAAAATTTGGTCACTAGGCATTAGGTCTAGGGTTTGCTTTCACTCCTTTCAAAGTTGTCCAAATGTCGGTCCATGTCAGCATTCAGCTGAGTGTACCATCATTCAGAGGGTTTTCATCATCATATCAAGGTCCAATGGTTCACTTTACACCTTGTTCATGCTTCAACTGTGCCTAGGTAAGGTTTATTTCTCTCTCCTAGGGTTTTGAAGGCAATTTCTCTTGGATGGTCAAATAATTAGCAAAACTTGTATCCTGATGTTTATACACCTTCCCCTATCCTCAATGTACCTTATTAAACACTTCCCATCACTCAGATCCCCCAAATTCCTCATTTTTCCACAAACCCTAGTTTCTTGCTACTACATGACAATTTTTTAGGTTGGACCTGTGTTTTTCCTTTTTGGACCCCTTCCCCTCACTCAATCTTTGAAATTACACTTTCCCCTATTTTATAACATCCCTCCCTACTTCCCAAGATTTTCTAAAGAATTTAAAATCCCCTTATCCCCTTCATTTCGCTTCATTTCGACAAATCTCTTGTTCCACACATCGGGGTAGGTTTTACTCCAATGATGTTTTTGAGAAATAAAATATGAATTTTGGAAAAATGAGAAAGGTTTTTGTCAAAAATAAGCCAGGGAAGAAAAACCTCCTTCATTTTTTACACAGGTGTCATGTTTTTAGAGAAATATCAAACATACAGTTTCCTCGGGAGAATTGATGCACCTCTGAAGTGACCTTGGAAAAATCAAGTTTTATCCTAGCTTGGTTGGCCAAATGACTTTCTTGATGAGTCAAATGATACATAAACACAAAGATATTTCCAATGAGCTATCATGAGCTCAATTTGGAGTTGAGAAACACCTTCAAAATTTGACTGCAACATCACTCTACCTTGAGGCAGCCTCATTTGGCACATTTTGACCAGTCTTGGGAGATTTAATTTTTGATAGGGAAAATGAAATCAAAATTGAAAAATTATAGTTGGGTTGGAAATTAGACTAAAATACCTTTCCAACGAGCTATCCCGCGCCCAATTTGGATACCAGGAAGGCCTCTAAAAGTCATCTGTAAAAAGGCACGGCGCACCTGAGTAGTGGCGCGACGCACTCAGTGGTCCGCACCTTTACCATAGAGAAAGTGCGGTCAGATCCTCTGGGTACATGAAAAATGGGTGCGGGACCGCAGGAAATATTGAGAAAAAGTGCGGACCTAGAAATTTTTGAGCAAAAACAGGCTTTTCTGCCCAATGCGCCGCGCCACGTGGCACTCGCTTTTGCTAGGGGGCTCTAAATTACAAAAACTTTGCATTTTTGGATTTGGCATGCAAAATTACACTTTTCTACCTATGGCCAAGAAATTTGGGCAGGTTTTGGGCCCTCAAAAGGTCAAAAACACCTTGAAAATGACCTTTTTGCCACTTTTTCCACTCATAGGAAGCAGTCTTGGGAGATTGGATATTTGGAGGGGCAAATGGATACCAAATCCAGAAATTCCACTTGGGTTGGAAAGTAGACAGGTAGGGATTTCCAACGAGCTATCTTGGGCTCAATTTGGACTTCAGGAAGTGCCTCAAAATCATCTCCAAAATGGCACGATGTATAGAGAATTTAGGTGCGGCGCATAGAGAAATTTGGCCTCATTTTCACTCTTCAGCTCAGAAATTCGCACAGTTTTGACCAATTTTACTTTTTGATGTTACTCTTGATCTACCATGATGTAATTTGATGACCATGATGTAATATTAGCACATTTTTACTTGTTCTAGAGGATTCATTCACTAAAAAGTGAAAATTAAATGAATGAATCAGTTTCCTAGCATGTAGAGGCAAGTTGTTAGATTGCCTAGATTTCAGTTCCTTGTTTAGAATTTCTTCAAACAACTCCTAGAATGATGAGCTCGACCCCTAGAGGCATGGGAAGGAGTTAGGCTTGTCTATATCATGTAATTTCTTAGTCATTTTCATGGTTGGATACATGGGATTGCTTGGCACTCTATTGTACATTTCATTTCTGCAATTTTGGCAAAGGAAAGACCAGGGTTTTGCAACACTTGTTGGGATCCATGTGGCTCTATGTTTTGATGGTGTGTTTCTCTATGCATTTTTAAGTTCACTGATGATGATGTGTTTCATTTTCCCTTCTCTTGTCTTTTGCAATTAAACAAATGAGTGATTAAGGTAGAATTCATTGGACTGCTATGCTCTGCCTTGATATTTTGTTTAATTCTTCATGTTTTCATCTGTTTGAGGAGGACTCTTGAAACCCTCTTGCCCTCCTTGGCTCCTCACCAGTCTGATCCACCCATTAATTCAATCCAAAGCATCAAAACTACTACCTATCTTGCCCCTACCTAAACTCTGCAAAAATCTGGCCTCATCCCCGGACCCAAATTTGCCTTTCCCTTTTTTCCAACAAAACCCCCAAAAACTCAAATCAAAACCTTGCACTTCATACCTAGCCTAAAATTAGCTTTCATTTTAGTCATCTCGAGCCCCATCGCTAATCTTTTGCCGAGATTGACCTGGAGAGAGCCCTCTCTTGTCCTCGTAGGGCTAGCTACGAGGCTGAGCGTGGTTTGATGTGGACCTAGAAGCTTACCTTTTCAGCCTGAGGTAAATCTAGGCTCTAACAGAGCTGATTGCAAACATCTTCACCAAAGTGCTTGGAAGAGAAAGTTTGAAAGATTCATAACGATGCTTGGACTCACCAACATCCCTTCAAATTAAGGGGGGGAATGTTGACACCTAATCATTGGGATTGGGTTAATATGTGTAAATAGTGTAAATAGAAATAAGGAGAGTTGGAATAAGAATAGACATTGGGAGATGAAGCCCAAGAGTCTCTCCCTCCGTGTATATACCTGTGATCAACCTTAATGCAAAAACACAATTCAGTTTGAGGAGTTACTTTCAGGCTTGACTAAAGAATTTAGATTTTGCACTAAGGTGGGAGGCTATGAGATGGAAAATATCATATTGGATTTGGGATCTGATGTGAATATTCTATTGAAGAGAACATGGGAGATGATGGGGAGACCAAAGCTAACATGGTCATCAATCCAGTTGAGACTAGAAAATCAATATCATATCTCCCTGATTGATATATTGATGGATGTAATGGTAGATATTGATGGAGTTAGAAGAACTGTTAACTTTGAGGCCATAAAATCATTGATGACATTGATCCATACCTATTCTCTTGGGAACCAATTAGGCATTTGCTAACCAGGTAATTCTAAACTTGAAGAAGAGGCAAATGGTCTTAGAGGCAGGAGAAATTTGAGTGGTAGCACCTTTAGATTCAAGGGAAGGAGGCCAGTACATTGAGCTAGTTAGGGGGGATCTAAGACGAGAGGAATTGGAAAACATTTAGAATGTGATTACCTACATGGAGGATTATGTTAATTCTATTGTTGCTAGATTGCTAAGTTGGCATAGCATGGGGTCCTGCACTTACTATAGTATATGTTGTGTTAGGTCCCTATAGTAGTAGTGTAGCCATTATATTTTTAATGTTGTAGCCCGCATAGTCCCACTATTGTTATTGTTGTTCCCTTAAATTATTATTATTATGTAGGCCCTAATTATATTTTGACCATTTAGACTCCTATATATACGAAGTAGGCCTTGCCATTTGAATCATCCAAGAATTGTTCATTTATGTGATGTAAAAGGAGGTTTCTCTCTCGAAGTGGCTTATTATCAAGTCTTTGATCTATATTTTATTATGTTTATGTGTTATTTTGATATGGATACATAACATTTGGTATCATAGCTCTTGTTCCTAGGGTTTTGCTGCTTCAAATATGTCATATTGGAATTTTCACTATAACTTTCTTTTTATGAAGCTTCATACTGTGAAATTTTTAACACATGGAGGAGAAATATTGATGAACATCTAGTTAATTTAAGACCTTGGTTTTCTATATTTTTGGATATATGGTCCAAGGAATTTATGGTTTCTGTATGCTCCATAATTTAGTCTCAAACAGGTGTCCTGGAGAAAATCGTCATAAATTTCTCTTCAAGAATCAGATTTGAATTTTGTAAAAAATGAATGAAATCACATGGAATTTAGTTTTTCAACTATGAGTTTCATTTTTCAAGGTTAAAACAGTGACATGTGGTGTCATGTACAAGTTCGCTATACTAAACTAGCCCATAATCAGACCATCATGGGAGATTTGGTATAAATTTATCTTGAAGAATCGAATCTTGGTCTAACTTGTGAGGTTGGAAAGAAGACATAGAGAGATACCTTAGGACACAATTTCAGACATTGAGAGGCTGAAATTGTAGCGATACTATATTTTCAAGTTAGGCCATATCAACAAGCTCAAAATCAATCTCTAAAAAACAAAAAAGGTGTGTATTTTTAAAATTGCATAGATTTTGTTTGAAAAATATGTTTGAAGTGATTGAGAAGGCATAGAAAAGCATAGACATAATTATTTGATTCAAAAATGACTCAAAAACAAAAAATTATACACCCATTAAGCCCACATAAAGTTCTACTATGACACATGAAGAGGAGGAATAATTGCAACATGATATGTCAACGTTATGAGAAAAAGTGCAATAATTATTTCTCTCACAAAGAGAAAAAAAAAATGAATTGGAAGAGATGATGAGTGTTAAGATGGATGATTTATGTTGTCACTGCTATGATGTTTTCAAAAGAAATGAAGAGCCATTAGTATGGCTTTTGAAATCAAAATTGGTTAAATCATCGATGGGGGAAAATATCAAAGTTGAGTACTCAGGTGAAAGGACCAGAGACGCAAGATGGTACTCATCGGTCTCTTAACCATGTAGAAAAGAAAGGCGGAAAAAATTATTTATTCAGATGTGATGATTGATTAAAGGTCAGATGGTTTTCAGGCGGATCATTGTCCTTTTCCGACCGACCGCCCCCCGGGAATAGATTAGAGGGTTAACCTACGTGGAAAATAACTGAATTGAACCCCCCACAGTTGAAAAGTAAGATAATGATTTCACAGTCTATATCTATCCTAGGGGGTTGTATACAGGGTCCACCCATCTACCAACCGACTCGCTGAAGGGTGGTCGGGACCACACGCCAAGCGAGCCAACCTGCTAGAAACTTTTTCATGCGAGTGTGATTTTAACGGTAAACGATAACCCAATGGCCCCACTCCTATCCACTTGTTTCCTTCCCTCATCTAATCTCATTGTGCCATGTGTCCCCCCCATGACGCCACCCTACATCATCCAAACATTTCCCCTCCCACTATAAAATCACCTTTTCCCGCCTCATAGTTCCAAAATTTGCTCTCCAGTTTCTGACACACTTCTCCCATCAGTTGCCTGCATAGGACCTCGTTCGAGCGCCCAAACAACCCAGGGAGCTACCCCTGACGTCATTTTCAACGACATCTACAAAAACTAGGTAACCTGTTACCCTTGACCACCTGTAATTTGTCAAATTCTCTTAAAATGAAGAATACGATCCTTGAGACCCCAAAAACTTGTGAAGTAAAACCCTCTTCTGGCCTCGAACCCCTCATGGACACAAAGGCCCAAATTTTTGACCCAGTCTATGCCTACCACCTTGCTGACCTTTGTTTTGACCTATTTAGAAATCATGTCAGGGGGTAAGACTCCTTCCAGGTAGTTGACTTTGGTCTATATTATCAGGTTATGCCTTTTATACATTATTTTCCTAAATTTGTCTCTTGGTTGGCTACAACCTACATCGACAAGAAAAACTGCTTTATTTTTATCTGGAGCCAAAATACTCGAATTAAGTCCACAATTAATCCAAAAGGCTACAATTTGACCCACATATCCTCAACCAAAACTGTTCACTGATGTCACCCTCGTCTATTGCTACTCTACCCTTCCAACTGATGAACAACAACCATTCTTACAAATGATCCTGGCCCCGTGCTTGCAATCTCTGCCTGTGACCGACAATTTCCCAATCACCCTCTTCTCTGAACCCGTTCAACCCATCCTATCCTTAATTTCATGTTTACTAGGGGTGGACGATGCCAATATAGCCAAAAAATATGCCTTGGGATTTTAGAACCAATTGATGCAGCCCAACCACTTATTTTATATTCCAACCTATTTATCTACATCCATAAGTTTTCAACTACACCACTTTCCTACCATGTCCTATTTCTCATATTATTCGCTGCTGTTCTACTTGTTCATGTATGCTCACATCGATGAGTTCGAATGCTTGGATCTTAGTGTGATTGATGGCAACAAATAAAGGAATTTCATATTTGACTAGGATGTCGCAGGAGGAGACTAGATGCTAATGGTTACTCTTAGTTCAGAATCAACTTATATGGCCATTGAATATAAGATCACCCACAGTGTCTATCCACCTAGAATTATTCCCCAACAAAATAAGATTGTATAGCTTAGAAAATACACTAGAGTGGGGGATTGGTATCGTTTTGACAATTATACACAAATCAGGGTTTATGGGTGTGAGCTTCCTCCTTACCACCTAATTGTGTTCATACCTATGAGAATTTTTTCTCTAGAATTCATTAGGCAGAGCCTTAATGTAGAATACCCCCCCTTTTTCCCTCCAACTTCAGGACTTATGTTTAAATTAGGGAAGCCCGTAGGGCCTTTTTTCATAAATTCAAGGCAAGCCTTCAAGGCAGTTGAGGCATTACTAAAAAAGATGGATTTTGACCAGGGAGATGTCTAGCATTATGATCCTAAGGATGTCATTTCTTGAAGGAGAGAGAAGATAAAATATTCAACTTATAAACATGAGTACAGACTTGGAATCAAATGGAAAGCTAATCTTGATTGATGGTCTCTGAATACAGAAATGGAGATCGAGACCCCAGTGACCAAGGAAAAAGGGACAAAATGGACCATTGACCAAGCTGGAGATACTGAGATGGACAACATCCATGCAAATAAAAAGGCATGAAGCTAAGATTATGTAGAATATTTTGAGACCAGGCTAGTGGATACAAGGCCATATCAACCAGGTTTCCAAGTGACCTTGGAGGATCCATCTCAGGCTGCTGCCTCATCCTCTTCAAAGGTAGTTGTTTTGGGTGCTTACTTACAATGCAACTGTTACTGAGTCAAGATGGCCTGCTGGAAAGGTCATTGAAGAAAGAAATAATAAGGTGAGGGAGGAGATACAATGGAAAATCGCGTTTCACTCAGTAGCCTATCAAACCAGACTGTTGGCCACTATGGATTTAAAACAAAATCAAATGAAGTTTTCACTACAACACCCATTGGCACAGTCTTTGCCTTCAGGCTCCCAGTTTAAAGCCTTGGGGTTTTCATTGGATCCAGCGAGTGTTCCCTTTCCAGATAAAATAAATTTCCATAAACAGGTTGGAGAAAGGTTATATAGTGAGCTCAATAAGAATTCAATGACTATCAACAAAGCTGAGAAGCTTCTAGAGAAGGTTGCAAACATGTTGAAGCAAGAGAGAGCCAACTCCAGGGTTCTCCACATGCAGAATGAGAGTTTCAAGGAGATGATTGTGAAACTGTGGGTGAATCTAGAGGATAAGACAACTGTTGAAGCCCCCCTTGAATGTTCTCAGAAGGAAATATAGGAGCTAAGGCATAAACTGAAAATGGTAGGCGGTGATCATGTAGTGCTCAGGTTGAAGGAGAAAAGGTGATCCTAGTCAAGGAGCTTATTGAAAGGAATAGTGAAATAATAGTCCTCAAGCAGCATGTAACAATGATGAAAATGAGAATATACTCACATATATGTGTAGTGATTATGCCTGAGAAGCCTCAAAATCCCACTAAAAAACTTAGTAGGACCCTTATTGAGCTACAACTCTTGGAAGGGGAGCTTAAGAAGGTACAAAAGGATTTGGATGCTACCCAGGAAAATCTAGCTCAGAAAGAAAAGCAGCTGGAGGATGCTAGGACAAATACCAAAATTATTAGTAAGAATCTATAGGCAGTGAATTAGGAGGTCAATGAGCTGAAAGGGAAATTGAAAGGGAATATATATCTGCTTCAAGCCAAGCAACTAGTCTGGGATAATTGGCTTGTGGGGGGCTGATCGAGGTTCAACATTAGTTAGCTAAAAAAATACCAACACTACTGGCCCTTTCAGCATCAGCCCGTGGAGCGCGGACTGAAGTCTCACCCGAAGCAGTATGGGGGGATGCTGGAACCAAGTTTCCGCACCCTTGAGATGGATGTGATGTCAGTTTATCCCAGCTATACCTGCCTGCACGCAGGTTGTTTATCCCTTTGCTCTACCCTTCAGTACCTTCGCAAAATGTTACAATCAGCTTCCGCACAGCCCTAACCAGGGGCTGAAGTCCCTTCACGTTTCTAGGGCAGCAAACTGTGATATTTCCCTAACTACGCTAAGTGTCTTACTTGATTTATTAACAGATCTTAGTTAGCTTCACGTAAATGAATGTTCTTACTTGTGTTCACTTAACCAATACAGTTATACACATTCACGCATCATATAAGAATTAGAAGTGAAATTCATACCCAATATAACAGATGCATAAATACGAAATAAGGACACATAAATTATAGAATACTTCTCTTTATTGATAATTCCAAATGATTACAGACTTGACTTGCCCTGCCCAATCAACTGCAGGGGTCCGGGCACTCATCTATAGAGCCTCTACCTATGCTATGACCCAATCTAGACTTCTTCTCCAAAGATATGACTCAATTCTTCATCATTGATTCCTTCGTGTTTTTTAACTACTTAGATCTTTGCTATATTTATACAATCCCATGGTCTGCTGAACATGGGTAGATCTTTTACAAATGACATTACATTATCAAAATAAGGGTGGACAACCCTATGACTATTTAACATCTACGCACTCCATGACCACAAAAAGTCGAGTATTTACATTTGGATTACAAAAATTGGACAAAAATATGGGATTTTAGCCTAAAAAATTCCCTTGGGGGATCCTGCGCCCAACAGGCCCCCAACACAAACATCATGACTTGCCCTCAAGTCACTCTATAGGTACAAAGATCTTAGCGTGAATACCTCCCAGCTCTGTTTTGGATCACCGCAACTTCAGCAGCGCACTGAGCAGTTGCCTACTGGACTTCTTCCATGCGCTGTACGATGACTGCTGCTGAAATGCTGCTCTGAATATTCTGCTGAGCTGCCTCTAGTTTCGTCAGCTTTCCTTCAATCGAGGTTGTGATCATGTAAGCCTCATCTATCCATGGCTATAGGCACACTTTTAGGACCACTTCTTTGTGCCGAGTGACATCCACCTGTTCTTTGAGCGCCTTTGCCTCCTACATCCGTGAAAGCCTCTGCATATGGGCAACCGTCTCTGTGATCCCTATTACGTCATTGTACCTTTGCTGTAGCTCATGTGACTCTGTCTCTAGGTGCTCTACATTCGGGTCTTCCTACAGGGTGGTTAGGACCTCGAATGGTTGTTCGAAAAGCTGCATGTAGTCTGCCACTGCACTGTCAACTGCCGCCATTTCTGTTGTAATAACGGTGGTACATTTTTCCCTAATCTCTAGTGGAGTTGAAGGCTGAGCCTTCAACTATAGTTTTGCGATCTGCAGGTTCAGCTCTAGCTGAATCTTGGCCATTTCTGCTCAAGTGTCACGCACCCCTATGGCCAACTTACGGATGCATGCCTCCATCGATTCTTCTGCCTGAATGTCCAAATCTGGGACCATATGGAAGGCTTCCTCCACAACCTGCATTATCTACTTATTCTTCTCTACTGCTTTGTTGCACTGCAGGCCCAACTGCTCAATGTTGATGCACTGCATGCTCACTACTTGTAGAGCATGACTCTCCTTGGCCCGAAGTTCCACGGTGACTCCATCATGTAAGAGATAGATCATCTCCCGAGGGAGCGCGACCATATTTAATCCAACCCCTTTCAAACTGTTGACCATGGCCCTATCGGCCTCCTTCTCTGTAGTGAGTGATCCATTTGGTAGTACTATTGTGTTGGTCATCCTTGTGTGCAACATCTCCTCGGTAGCTCAAGTGCCAATCGGGAGGCTGGTGGACACTGTGCCAGACTGTGGAGTGCGTACCTACAACTCTTGTAGTTCTGTTCGAAGAGCCCCCAATACGAGCTGCTGCTATTCTTCAAATTGGTGGAGGGCCTCCGTGGTGACATCCATCACCATTTCTCCGATTTCATGCAATTCCCCCTCAGTGAGGGTGATTGGGTCGAAGGACGTCTTTGATGCATTTGTTTTCTTTTGTGGCTCTATCTTTTCTCGCAATCACTAATTCTTGAGTTGGGTGGATGTTGTCTGCGGGGTCGCACCACCTTGTTCTGTCTATGTTTATGCCTCAGTGTCGGACGAAGGTGACTTCTGTCCTTCGCGCTCTTCTTCCCCTATTTTTTGCTGTTTTGCCACTTTCGTGGTGTCGTGCATTGCTTGGGCCTTAACCTCTGCTTCCTCTTTTCTGCACTTCTTTGCCAGTTACGCCATTTAAAGCTTTGTCTCTTCCTTCTTATGCTGCACGACGGACTTGTCCATTTCCACTGCGGAGCTAGCTGGAGCACACCACTCTAGCTGTCAAGACTCAAGGATTGTGAAAATAACATCATCAGTTTCCAGGTATGGTAGGTTATGCCATGTCTTTGTAGGGTCCTTCTGCACCCTAATAAAGACATGGTGGAAATCTGATTTGAACTCTGCAAAGCTCTGTAGACTGGCATATACTGTGGGCGACAACCGCAACTTGCGATTGAACCCCATCTGGATATTCATCTCCATTAATACCCAAAAAATATTTCTTTCTTTTATTCAATTCGTGTCCTTGGTCACCCATAGCGAAGCGTACTTCGCTACATTTGGAAGGTCTAAAGCAATCGAAAGGAATTGGCTATCTTCAGGTAGCTCCCATGCCACTAGTACTATCGGCAACAGGAGCCACACATAGTGAAATGTTTTGCCTTGCTCCTGTGCCTCGTGACAGTTCGCAAGGAACACATCGCATAGACAATTCAACTAGTTGAACTGGACTCCTTCTGCACATTCGGCCGCTAATGCAACCATGGGCACAGGAAACTCATCCGTGCGACACTTCCACATCACTTTCCCTACTAGTATTTGAGTTGTGACCTTGACTGCAGGGTTGTTGGAGATGGCATACCCTCACTTCTTCTTCTCCAGCTTGAACTTCTTCTTCATCACTTCTGCGAGGGCCATCTCACCACATTTTCCCTCTGAAATTTTGGCTGGATCCTCCCCTGAGTAAGGTAGCTATGTAATCTGGTGAATTAGATGGAATGTGATGGGAATGGGCTCCTCTAGCCACAAGCACCCATCATGCACCAAGAAGATCAACTTCTTGATGATGAAAATAGTCACTAGGGTGCAGTGGTAATGCAGAACCTAGAGAAGATTAAGAAATCCAGCTTTCTCTACACCTTTGAGCCATGTCCGCGCTCCAATTGAATTGTTCCAACAGTTGTGTCAATCCTCTGGCGCATTAGCTTCTCAGTCGATAAATGCGGAAACTTCTTGTGGTCTGTGAGGTCCCAATCTTCAAACTTCAACATAGGAACCTGCCCCAAGTGTGGTCCCTCAAAGACAATATTATCTAGGAGCAGCGGAGTTTGCAGAGAGATTTTTCTCTCATCTATATCCTTCAACACCTTGGATTTACCCTTGCGCAAAGGAACATATTTAGGTAACTGGGCAATAGGGTACGCACCCTAGGTTTCAACTTCCATCTCTACATCCTCCCCATCCACCAGGATTTCTTCAGACTCCTCCTCATCAGCTTCCAGATTAAAGGCCTTCCCCTTCTCCTGCAAGGTGAGCTTAGTCCTCTATGGATTTCTTGGCGAGACATGCACCAGGATCATAGCTTGCTTGTCCTTCTTAGGTCTCGGTGTTCTAGGTGATTTAGGAACCTCAACTATTATTCAGACACTCTCCGGGGCTTCTACTACCACAATTTCCTGCATGACTTCCTCGGCTGTCACTACTCATGTGTCCATGGCTTCTGCGGGTGTTGACATATCTCTATTCCATAATTCTTGCAGTGTCTCTGGTAGTTTCTCAAATAATGAATTCACTTTCATAGTCTCGAATAAGTCTCGATTCATGTATACTTGAGCGTGCAACAACTTAGTTCTAAAAATTCCAAGTGTTTTTCGTTGGAAAACCACTTGTAATTTATAGGGTCTTTTGAATTTGAATTCGACCGTTCCCCCCACATTCAACCCATTAATGCTAGATTGGCAGCATATTTTCAAGAATCTAACCCATAAATATCACCTTAAATGCCTGCTGCTTGTTCCATTTGGCCTCAAACCAACCATCAAATTGTGGATAGTGACTTTAACGACCACTTTCCAGTGGACCTACGCACTATCGCAGCTGTCTTCGTGTTGTCACGGACCCTGTGACACTTCACGGCTTCACATAGTCCTGACATCGCGCAACTCCCAGGTAGTGTAGTTTATAGTCCTGCGTCTCCTTTCAGCTGCCTAGAGCGCTAAGATTGTGCTTCTGTTGGCTAGTCAGATGGTCGGGCCATCTGAGTATGGCTTCAAATGATTGCCATTCACTTTTCCTGGAAAGGGTTCTCCATTTAACTTAACTAGCTAGATCGCGCCACCATCAGTAATATTCTTAATAACATACGGCCCCAACCAATGTATTTTGAGTTTCCCTGGAAATTATCAAAATTACTTTCATACAACAACACCAAGTCATTCACCTTAAAGGTGCACAACTTAATATGTCAGTCATGCCATGCCTTTTCACGCTGCTTTTGAACCTGCTGGTGAAATCTAGCCAAAAATATTTCTTCTTCGAGCTCATCCAACTGCGCGAGACTCTCTTCTAGGGCTCAGTGATCCATCATACCTGTGAGCACTGCTATGCGTAGACTAGGAATGATGTATTCCATAGGCATCATCGCTTCAACCCCGTATACCAGCCTAAAGGGTGTTTGTCCCATTAACTTCTTGCACGTTATTCGATAAGCCCATAATACTGGTGGTATGCATAGGTCCCAATCACTTCGCTAAGCATTGCATACCTTGGTCAACACAGTTTCAATCAATTTGTTAAACACCTCCACTGTCCCATTAGCCTACGGGTGATAAGGTGTTCTCTTTTCATGATACACCTGATATTCCTCCATTACTGCACTGATCATCTCATTCAGGAAGTGCGTACCCCAATCTATCATCAAAACATTTGGGCATCCAAATCACATCAGTACATGTTCAAATAGAAACTTGACAACAATTGCGCCTGTGCAATCCTTCACCGGCTACACTTCTGCCCAAAGAGTCAAGTATTCTGTCGCAGTGATAATGTACCTTGCACCTGTCTTTCCTTGGGGATGAATAGGTCCTACAAAATTTTTTGCCCACTTTTCAGAGGGTTGCAACATTACTTATGGATTCAAAGGAATTGCATGCCTCCTTGATGGCCTTCCTATTCGCTGGCATACATCACATGCCTTACAATATGATTTTGAATCCTGATGAAGGGTTGGCCACCACAACCTGACACATAGAATATTTTGCGCAGTTCCTCTCTCTGCAGAATGTCCTCTCGTGACGCCCCCATGCGCGTCCACAAGGATCTTGCTTCGTTCAAACTTAGGTACATACCTTTGCAGTATCTCATCAGTCCCCATCTTGTATAGATGCCCAACAATGACAGAGAAATATGTCACGTGCACAACTAATTCCTTCTTTTGTTGGACAAAGTGTCCTTCCGACATAGTTCTACTGGTTAGGAAGTGTATTATATCCTCGAAATGTCCAGCTGCAACATGCACAACAAAAAGTTGCGCGTCAGGTAATCCCTCCAAATTAGTGGGTTCCTCCCTTGTCTCAATGTGCGACAGGTGGTTTGGTCCCGCGTTGAATCGTCCTGGCTTCACAACAACTTCAAAATCATATTCCAGGAACACTAAAAGCCATTTGTAGATGCGCCCCCCCCTAACACAAACTTATTGACTAGGTACTTGAGCGCGGAGTGATTCGTATACATATTAAAGTGGCTTCATAGCAAGTAGTGTCAATAATTCTGGAGCACGTACACCATAGCCAGTCCCTCACATTCAATGGTGGAATAGTTCTTCTCTACTTTGGATAATCTGTGACTTGCGAATGCGATAGGGTGGTCTAAGCCTTCTCCACCATCCTGTGTTAGTACTGCCCCCAACACTATACATGACACGTCAACATGTACATGGAACTCTTTCTTCCAGTTCGGGAAGACTAGAATTGGTGTTCTTTTCTTTTAATATATCCAGGGTTTTCTTGCAGTCATCATTCCAGCAGAACGAGAAATCCTTCTTCAACAAATTTTCCATCGGCGCAGTGATTTGGGCATAGCTTTTGATAAATTTTCTGTAATATCCCATATGTCCCAGAGTAGCGTGCAATTGTTTCACATTTCTCGGCACTTCCAAGTTCAGAATCACCACAATCTTCATGGGTTCTACCATCAACCCTTGTTTGCAAATCACATGGCCCAATAGGTTCCCAAAAGGAACGCAAAACAGACACTTCTTGAGGTTGAGTGCGATTTGGTATCTTCGACAGGTATCCAAAATCAAGCACAAGTTCGCTACATGGTGCTTAACTAGCCCAAATACAGTCTAGTCATCAAAATAGACCTCTAGTAACTTATGAATATATTCCTTGAATGCCGCAACAACCACACGCGAAAAGATAGTAGGTGCATTCTTCAATCCAAATGACATGATAGTATATTGAAAGAAACCCCACTCA
This sequence comes from Pinus tabuliformis, assembly GCA_031772625.1. NCBI lineage: Eukaryota > Viridiplantae > Streptophyta > Pinopsida > Pinales > Pinaceae > Pinus > Pinus tabuliformis. The sequence goes on from CM062815.1 coordinate 244,256,612, forward strand.
GTTGCGAAGGTTGTCTTTCTCCTATCCTCTGGCGTGATTTTGACTTGGTGGTACCTAAAGAACCCGTCAGTGAAAGAATACGCTTCTTGACCACCTACATTTTCCAACACTTCATCTGTGAACGAGGTTGGGAAAGGATCATTCACACAAGCGTCATTCAGTTTTCTGAGATCCACGCATATCCTTATTTCATCCTTCTGCTTCTTCTCTTGCACCACCATTGGACTTACCCACTCAGATTCCTCCACAGGCTAAATGATGCTTGTTGCTAGCATTTTGTCTAGCTCTAAGCAGACCTTCTCCTTGTATTTCGGGTTTAGGTGGTAAGGCCTCTGCTTGACTGGCTTCGCGTTGGGCTTTAACGTGATCTTCATCACTCCTAGATCTTCGATTATTCCTTTCAAATCTGTAAAATTGTTTGGGAATAAGTGTTGATAATCGTGAAGTAATTCAGCAACCTTATCCACCGTCGTGTCGTCCTAGTAGTCTCCAATCTTTGCAAATTTGGGTTCTGCGTCCATACCAATGTTCACCTATTTGGTTTTCACCAGTGCCGTTATATCAGGGTTCTGAATCTATGGTCCTTGAACCTCACAGTGGCTTTCTGTTTCTGGAATGTTAATCTTCCATAGATCCTCATTCTCCTCTTCAGAAGTTTCATTATAACATTCCAGCGCACGAATCAACTGAGTAGCCCATTTAGGCTGAATTAGGTCTAAAGGATCCTGTGGTATCCTAAAGATGGCTGCTTTCACTTCTTGTAGCATTTCATCAATGCTATCAAATCCATTGTCAAAATTGAATGTCATCATGAATCCTTCGCACATGATATCCCATTCATCCAATGGCAGAGCTCTGTTTCTATATACCAATTCATTGGGATAACATCCAGGGTATGACACAATAGGTGAACCCAATAAGGTTGTGGCTTTTCTCCATAAGCTTGCATCCATTTGGCCAGATGTGTGCGCGGATCATCTTGGCCATCATACTTGTCTGTCAGTCGCATATTAGGTTTCCCAAAGCATGCTCTCATCATCTTCCTATATTCGCGCCAATCATCAATGCTTCCTTTATGCCTAACCCACCATCTTGTGGGCATAGCGCACAGTACCCAGTCCAAGGCCTGGAGGCATTTCTTTTCTGGAACCTCCCTTTCAAATGCATCCAAGAAGGTATCTACCTCAGTTAGACCATCATAAGTAGGCAGATTTCTCACTTCTGACAACACGCAACACAGTGACCAGGTCATCATGTTGCAATTCAGCATAGTTACCTTGTGTAACCGATTTCGCCAGCGTTCTATTTATTTTTCAGAGTTCGTAGTGTAGGAACTCTCCCGCTCCCATGTGATCTACCCATCCGTGGTGGGATTCACCCAATCTTGGTCTCGCAATGTTATCTTATAGATGTAGTCCAGATCACCATCACTTTCATAGTCGCTGACCGGCTCCGTATAGTGTGATCCTTTAGCAGGATCTAGGGGTATTATTATGCGTAGTGACTTATTCTCAAAGATCATATTTCACTTCTTCAGATTGATTACCCCATTCATATCAGTAGCCCAGTCAATTCCCAAGAGCGCAGGGTAGGGATTGTTGTCATCAACAATCTATATTACTTCAAAATCTTCTAGCGCGCTCGCTCCCTCAATATCCATGGTTACTCCCTGGAATCTCCCCATGGGTATGATTTTCTGTTGATTCACCATCCTCAACTAAATTAGAGACCATTGCAGCATAGATCACCCCATTTGCTCTCATGCCTATTTTGGAAAAACATTCGCATCTGATCCCAAATCTAGAATGACTTGATCCATCTCGTATTCTCTGATCTACGCAGTCAGTCTCATTTCAGGCCCCATCCTTGTCTTATGCTTTCCGATCTTTCGGACTATGCACAATTCACCTGGCGCAGTCCCAACACATCTATTGATAAGTTCTTGTAGCCCTTTCACAGCCTTACTGTCATGTAGTAACTTCAAACAGGTTTCCAGGAAAGTAGTGAGCATAGAGGGGTCCATCTCTGTCTCAGGCTTATCTTTTCTTCCTGAAATGGAGGCCTGAGCGAAGCTCTTCTTAGCTTCCATGAAGTTTTCCCAAGTGCGCTCCAAATCAAACTAAACCTCTTTCGTTGGGGCTTTGCGAACCTAGGTACTATCTTCTAGCTGTTTCCCCTTGTCATCTCCAATCGCGATTTCACTTCAGAGCACTATATTTACGTTTGGATCTTCCTCGTGCAGCTCAGGCCTCATCATCTACGTTCTATTTCGGGGGAGGTGGTAGCGCTCCTTTGTCACGTATCCTGGCTATCAGTGTAGGACAATTTTCTGTTTCATGATCAAACATCGTGCAAAACTTGCATGATGGGCGCATTAGATTAGTACAATCGCGTGCATAGTGTCATGGCCCTGCAATTGTAGCAAAGCAATTGTTCACGACCTCTACCAGGTCCTCCTCTGCCTCGGCCTCGTCCATGTCCTTGAAATCTTGTCCGAGCCATCCCTACATTTTGGTCAAGGGGTCGTGTTTTGGCCTGAACCCTGTAGGCGGGAGTTCTATCCATCATCAGTTCATAACTCCTGCAAGTATGCTCATCATGGCTGACCGATCTACAAAAGTTGCAGAACAACTGTTGTAGAGTTTACGTATACTTTTTTAAAAAGTGGCAGTTATCCGTGGCATGTTTTTGGCTATTTGACAGATAATGCACCACAAAGCAGGTGCCGTGCTAGGTCTTGCTTGAGCCTTCGGCCTTAAGGGAATCGGTCCTCCTCCTACAAGGTAATTTGTAAAGACCGGGTAGTGGTCTTTGTCATGACCCTGACTCTTGCATTTTACGCACCATACTTCTTCGCATACCTCTGGACGAACCGTCCTATCCTGCTTCAAGCTTTGCATCTCAAGGCATAGATTCTTCAGCTGCGCATGGATCTGCTGGACTCCTAGATTAGGATCTTGCATCAGAGTCTCATGTAGTCTCATGGAAATCTCCAAGGCCTCTGCCTGAGTTGTTATCTTCTGTTGTGATAACGCACTCCTTAAATGTGGCAGTAGCGAAGCCACAAACCACTCGCGATGTTGTCCATCTGTGAAATTCATGTTGGCTTCATGGATCATACATTTCAGCCTTTGATCTAGTTCCCAAGGTGTCTTTCCTGGTAGCATTGTGATCTCTTTGAATCCCACAATCGATTGCACTTCAGATTTAGTCTTGCTAAATTCCCTATTCAGTGCTGCTTGGATGTTTACTACTCTAGCATTCGAGTTATCACTAGAGTACTTAATATACCAGGTTAGCACGTGATCTTGCAGAGCACTAACCGGTGTTTCGTTCTTTATGTTATCATCTGTAACACCTTGATCTTCCCATACAACCCTCACAACGAACCATAATTTTTCTGGGTCCTCATTTTTTAAGCCTTTGAATAAAGGAAACTTCACTGTGTTTGACATACTGAATCGCGGTGGTGGTGGAGGTGGTATGGGTGAAGTTGGAGGTGATGGTGGTGAAGATGGAGGTGGTATTCATTGAAATCCTTGTCTTATCAACTAAACAACACTTTGCGGAGAGACCTTCGCTATCCCTTCTTCATCCCTTCGCGGTGGTGAAATCAAGGGGTTATGCTCTGGACCCTTATTTCCTTCGTTTCTATAAATTCTTCCGCTTCACATAGACTCAAACATTAAGGTAGCTGTACAACCCAATTTTCACACAACAACATTTTAATCCAAGTATTCAAAGATTTTATGTACTTACCTCATGGTTCTTTGAAAAAGTGTCGCTCTGCCTCTCTATAGCCGACTGAGGTGTCAACCGCGAACTCAGTAACAAATCCTCCTATAATGTGATGAAGACAATGATCGACAGCGTGCGATCTTATCCTCCGATGCTTCCAACCTTCGCACGAGCTCTGGGGTTCACACAATAGGACCGTCAAGTTTCCACCTTCCTTGGCCATCTGCTAGTTTTGTGATCCACTCATATAACTCATTAGGTAAGGACGTGAAAAATATTTCATGGATCTCTCTACACAGATATCGGTTCAACCACTATTATTTTGATAGTCGCAGGTTTCTCTTTTCTTGCGTTGCGAACTCGTGAATCCTTCTATCCAACTAGCCTTCGATTTCTTTCTTAGTTGGATTCTAGTGATACGAGATCACACATATCTATGCAGATTCTGATCCTGGGAATAGAACCATTTATTGGCTTGTGGGGGCTTGACCCAATTTCGGCGCTAGTTAGCAAAACAAATCCCTACACTATTGGCCCTTCTGGCATCAGCCCGTGGAGCATGGACTGAAGTCTAACCTAGAGCAGTATGGGGGGATGCTAGAACCAAGTTTCTACACCCTTGAGATGGATGTGATGTCAGTTTATCCTAGCTATACTTGCTTGCGCATAGTTTTCTTATCCCTCTGCTCTACCCTTCAGTACCTTCGTGAAATGTTACAATCGGCTTCCACACAACCCTAACCAGGGGCCGAAGTCCCTTCGCCCTGCTAGGGTAATGAACTGTGATATTTCCCTAACTATGCTAAGTATCTTACTTGATTTATTAATAGATCTTAGTTAGATTTGCGTAAACGGATGTTCTTACTTGCATTCACTTAACCAATACAGTTATACACATTTGCACATCATATAAGCATTAGAAGTGAAATTCATACCCAATATAACAGATGCATAAATAGGAAATAAAGACGCAGAAATTATAGAATACTTCTCTTTATTGATAATTTCAGATGATTACAGACTCGAATCATCGTGTGCACTCAACTGTAGGGGTCCGCGCACTCAGCTGCAGAGCCTCTACCTACGCTACAACCCAAACTAGACTTCTGCTCCAAAGATATGATTCAATTCTTCATCATTGATTCCTCAGTGTCTTTTAACTACTTAGAGCTTCGCTCTATTTATACAATCCCATGGTCTGTGGACCATGGGTAGATATTTTACAACTAACATTACATTATCAAAATAAGGGCAGACAACCCTAAGAATCTTTAAATCTACGCGCTCCGTGACCACAAAATGTAGAGTCTTTACATTTGGATTACAAAAATTAGACCAAAATATGGGCTTTAAGCCCAAAAAATGCCCTTGGGGGATCTCGTGCCCAACAGGCATGAGATCATTGAGGAAATGAGAAACCACTAGGAGCACATAACATTGATGAATGAACAGAAGATCTTGATCAAGGATTACGAATTCTTCATCATGTCTACCAAAGAGGATGATGAGAAGAAATCCCAAATTGCCAAAAGGTTCATTTAATTTGTTAATGAAAGGCCAATCAATGAGCTAAGGCCTATTGACGTGGTGGATAAAGTGAGTGTTTTCATGGAGATATCTAAAGTTGTCCAAAAATAGGAGGTTAGAGTCAAAGCCTAGGAATTCCTAGAAGTGGTATCAAAGGATGTGGCTACCTTCAAAGATGAATTTAGAAGGGTTGTCCTACTAGGATTACCCAACTGTTGGGATTTTCTGGGGGAGCTGACCCCATGGGAGTAGTATAGTCAGAGACTCTTAGAGGCCAAAATCAAAGTAGATTCTTCCCATGAGAAAACTTCTACTCTTAAAGGGAAGAATGTGGTAAATTATCTAAAGAGAGACTTTCAATTGTGGGAATGGTAAAGAACCTATTTCGTCCCAGACTAAACTACACCAACTTGACCAACCTTAAGATCACATATCAATGATTCTTCAGGCCCCCTCAAGCATCTCTAGTATTGTGGCAATGGTGCGAATAATTCGTCAATCCTCTTGTGCTCCAAATCATTGAGACTTGGACACAACTATTGTAACATTATCTAGTTTTAATAAGTTAGTATATTAGTCAAAATAATTTTAAAATGTTAAGTTAGGATATGGATGCAAAAGAAAGAAAAGTTAAAATGTTAGGCCAATTTAATGTTTTATAGGAATCCATATCAATAAAATGTTAGGTGTTAGCTGCCCTAAATAAATAAGGAAAACGGAAAATAAAATGTTAGGGAAGAAAAAAGAAAAGAAAGGCTTCATTTCATGTTTTTATAAATGCATAGGATGCTAGTCTAGATGTGCCACAAATCAATTATAAAATATTGTTCTCATGTGCAGAAGAAAAAGATAGAGGAGTAAAGGTTTACTCTAAGGTTTTATATATCAAGAAATTTTGGTATTAATCCCTATCCCTAAGTCTTGACACCCCACATACATCGTTAAATTAATACCCGATCCCACCAAATAACCCGTCGCGTCATGAGTGAACCCTTCGCTACCTCTCACTTTATCTTTGCTCATCTCCGAAGATCCGACGGCCTACATATGATTTCGCCCCCCTCACCATTTGAGCTTTACCGTTGGGGGGGGGGGGGTTCCAAAAAGGCTAGTATAAAAAACCGTGCCTACCCCTACATGTCAACTTCACAACATTTCAGACCCCCCTCGAGTGAAATCACTAACCATTCTCCCCCCCTCAGAAAAGCTGATTCCCTCACTCCCAATACTGCTTTCCTATCCGTTGCACTCTCGCCATTCACCTTCTGCAACCTCATCTGCTCGTTAATTCCACCAATCACCTCTGCTTTGTACATAATTAAGCTATTAAGCATTCAATTGACGTAGCTATTAACCCAACGACCTGCACTCCTTCAATGGAAAAATCGAATTCATTATATAAACCTCCTTTCCACTTGTGAGCAGGTTACTGAATCCATCTACTGTTACTGTTATTGATTTGTTATAGGTTGCTGGACTCAATCTTGACATTTTCAACTACCAATGACACTCTCTACTCCATCATTTCTAGCCTATTACTTCTTTTCTTGTCCCAAAAACTTGACTCCTGTCTGCATATTCGAGCCTCCAATCCATTTTTCTCTCCTATTCTTAGCCTTAGCCTAGATGCCTCCAAAGGACAAAGGACCAGAGGAAATTGTCAATCCTTTGATTTATCCTCCCATAGATCTTCATCACGTTCCTATGGCTGACAGAGACCATAAAATCCATGAGACACTCTGTGAACTTGACCTCTTCGGGATGTATTGTTGGCTTAAGGAAAAATACATTGACAAGTCCGATGACATCCGGCTGTGGGAATCCAAATTATCGCATTACATTTTTCCTCGTACCCACATTACCCCAGATTTTGTTAGAAAGTGTCATGCATCATAATTTCCGATCCAAAGGGCCATTGTTACCCCCATTGGAGAATTTCTGTTTACCATTACTCCTCAGGCCATAAACCAAATAATTCAAGCCCCCACAGTAGAGAATTCTACCCCATTTTCCTATGAAGCACTAGTTGAACTATACCAGAAACTAGACTTTGCCAAGAGGGCCCAAACTTGAGCTATTCGTGACACAAGATGCTTCATTACCAAAGAAATATCCTCCTTATCCCTCCATTTTCCCTAAGAGAGCCAAGAAGATTATCATAGTTGTTTCATAACTCCTTGGATACTACTTTGATCAATGAGTAGATGAGCCCATCATAGGATTTTTGTCCATTTTCTCTGTTGATTCTAAGCACTCCATTGTATTTAACTTCAACAAATTTCTTGCAGAGGAAATTCATCAACAGCTTATCAAATTTACAACTGAGGAGGTATTCAAGTATGCCTCTATGTTAGTTTACATGTTCTTATACTTTCAGGGGGACAACATCAACCTTTCCTTGCAAAAGCTAGATGAAAAAGGAAACCAACAGTTAGTCATATTTTGGACTACTCTAGTCATGAACTAACATAAAGAGTACACTTATAAAAAATTTACAAATATGTTTGTTCATCCAGCAACAGGTCTCCTAAGAAGTAGAATAGAACCAAGGATCAACGAGGAAATTAAAAGGGTGTTTTAGTTGTCAGATCAAGTTCATACATGGGACTGGTACCTCTATGAGAACTATACAAAAATAATAATATTTGGATGTGAGTCGCACCTTACGAGTTGCCGAAATTCCTCCCAATGAGGATTTTTGATTTGGAGTACATAAGGCGGATGATCAATATGGATGAAATCCATTTCGTTGCTACCAAGAAGAAGTCCCAGTTTAAAATCCAAGCACAGATTGGACCTTTCATTTGAAACAACAGGGAAGCAGGGGAAGAAGCAGATAAGCTCTTGAAGGAAATGCAGTTTAGCCTAAGCTTCACCTGGTCATATGATCCATTAGGGATCATTTCTAAATTGATGGTAGAAACGAAGTCTACTCACTTTCACACATCCAGGCCAGAGATAGTGAAATACAAGAATCAATTAGAATGGGTTGAGAATACCCTTCAGGAGGCAGAAGAACAACATGTATCATCATCTATAACACAAAATCCTACTATGCAGGAGAAAACAACCAAGAGAAGCAGAGAGGAAGAGTCCCCTTTAGGGGCTGACATTTTCAGTGAAGTATTTGAGATAATGTACAGAAAGAAGGCCATGATTAGTTCCAGACTAAGCCTTAGAAAATATTCAGAGCAACAAACCATTATCACCACTAATGAGCCACTTGTTTCCTCATTAGTAGGTGATCAGACAACACAGTCTCCTACCACCTCCACAACTTCATAAGAGAAGCAAAATATTATCTAGACTGGCACATCTACTTCAGGGGAAATAGAGAAGAGTATAATGGACATCTTCAAGGAGATAAAAGTTAGGAATGAAGCCTTGAACATTAACACCTACAACCAGTTTTGGAAGCAGACTTCTGGTGCTCAAAGTAGGCTACTTTCAGCCTTTGATTCAAAAAAAGGAAAAATGCAAATGGCATTCCTCCAAGAACAATTTTTGCAGCCCAAGGAAACATCAGACTACAATAAGACAACCTGTGAGTTTGATGTAAAGGATATACATCTCATTGACCAAATGGAGATGCATAAGCAGACTAGGGAAATGATATTTTCAACTGTTACTAACACTACTATGACTTTATCAAAACTACAGGTTACCTTAATAAATGTCCAATCACATCTGACTATGGATAAGGTATCTGTGCTTGCCAAAGACACCAAGATTAAAACCCTAGAGGACTTGGTAATCAAACTAGGTTATGACCCTTCAAACATCAATGCTGCAGAGGAAATTTTCAAGAAAAAGAATTTGGACATAGAAACATTGAGGAAGCAGTTAAAACTGCCAGCTACAGAAGATTCTCTAGCCAAGGATATTGAAGAGACAGAGACCCAAAAGGCAGATATGATGAAGCTCATCATTGAGCAGACTGCACAGCTCAAGCAAATGGAGATAGATATGGAGAAGCTGATTAAAGAAAAGGAGAAAGCTACTAAAAAGACTGTTGTCCATTTGGAAGCACTTCCTATCACAACCATTCCTATAGCCATATCTGCCACAACAAGTATAGGAGATGCTGCAGATCAGTTGGCCAATGTAGTACAAAACATGTCTCTCCAGACTGAAGAGATCAAAAAGTTGCAAGATCAAGTGAAACTTCTAGAGGATCATCACCAAAAAACTGAGATTTTTCATGCAACGAAGCTTCAGAGAGGTTAAAATTAGATAGAGGCATGGAAGAAGTCAGCAACTGAGTCTTCTATGTAGGTTTTAACCCCGTACATAAATTACCTGCATACGAATTCTAAAACATAGAAAATAAAAAATGCGAGAGCATAACACATAAAACACATATACACAGAGATTTTCCTCTGGATCCCAAAACCGGGACTACCAGATTGATTTTTCATTACGTTCCTTTCAATGTTACAACACATATTTATACATGCCGAAGCATCCAATACCATGGACCTAAAACCATCACGTCCCAAAACTATCGACCGAAAACCATGCACAAAACCATAGGTAGGTCTGCCCAACCTAATATAGGGTCCAAATTTTTTTTCCTTAGGGCGCTGCCCTAGACCTTAGAGGGGGGCTACCTGCCCCCCTCAAACCGCTTGGACAGGGGGGGTTGTCGCCCCCCTTGTGACCCCCCCGCTGTGTAATCAACGCAACAAAGGGGGGGCTCCGTCCCCCCTCTAACCCCCGATTAACTACGTAGGCTAGTCGTGGAAAGAATATAACACAACCCGACATTCTCCCACTCGTTGTTTTCTTTCCACAGGGGGCCACGGGAGAGCTTACTCATTTATCCATCCCTGTAATGGCCATTGTTTCTCTACACCAAGAGAAATTCTCAGAGCTCACAAATTTTGTCAATGCATCTGCAGTATTCTTCAAAGTGTCCACCTTTACCAGCAACACCTTTTTGTCCTCTATCATATCCCTCACAAAGTGATACTGAACATCAATGTGCTTTGTATTTGAATGGTAAGCAGGGTTCTTTAGCAAGAAAATTGCACTTTTACTATCACAATCTATCCTTATAGCTCCCTGTACTAACCCCATACTTGAACACAATATCTGCAACCAAACTTCTTCCTTGCTTGCATGAGTGCCTGCCATGTATTCTGCCTCTGTAGTTGATAGTGCCACTACAAATTGTTTCTTACTCATCCAACTGATTTCACCTCCAAATAGGTTAAACACATACCCACTTGTAGATCTTCTCTGATCTAGATCTCCACCCCAGTTTGCGTCAACAAAGCCAAATATATCCAAAACTCTGTCCAATCCCAGTCTTCCTTAGTAGCACAAACCATAATCACTAGTGCCACACAAATACCTTAAGACCCGCTTCACTGCTATCCAATGATCCTTCCCTGGTTTTGACATAAACCTTCTTAATACTCCCATTGCATGTGCAATGTCTGTTCTAGTACAAAGCATCACATACATCAGGATACCAACTACACTTGCATATGGAACATGGGACATGTCCTCTTCCTCTTCTTGTGTCTTGGGACACTATTCAACATATAACTTTACACCTAGAGGAATAGGAACCTTCATCGGTTTATCCTACATATTAAACCTCTGCAGTATTGTCTCGAAATAGTTCCTCTGGTTTAACCAAATCTTCCTCTTTGCCCAATCTCTTTTAATTTCCATGCCCAAAATATAGTTTGCAGCACCCAGACCTTTCATGTCGAATTTGGAGGACAATTGGGTCTTCAAATCCTGGATAATTTCTTTGTCATTTCCAACCAACAACATATCATCCACATACAAGACCAGATAGATAACACGGTGTTACACTAAAATTTGTCACCATGACTATTTGCAGTTAGTATGGCTCCATCAACTGTCATACTATCCTCCTTGGCAAGTCTCATACCTCTGCTCTTCATGTCAAACTCCAAGAAAGAGAGAGTCTTTAAAAAATCAATATATCTCTGGGTACGCGGTTTCTCTTAGCCTTACCTGCGTGTACGCATCCCAATTTTACAATACCTGCGTACTTGTACGCTCTGTCTGTAAAGGGGTGGGTGCGTACTCCTGTAAAGGTCAAAAGGCGCAAGTTTCACTTCAAAAAAGTTACTTGTGGTCATTTCTAGAGCATTCTAGAAGCTTGTTTGACGTGTATTGAGCGCCTCCAGATGGTTCATGTATCCCTATGAAATAGGAACTTATCCCATCAAGAGGGGAGCTATCCCATTCAAAGAGGGGCTTATCCCATTGATGGTGGACCTGATTAACTTCCTCTAGAGCACTATAAATATAGGCATTGGGCCAGAGGGAGGAGAGGTTGAAAGCTAAACATTCCTAAGGGTAGATGCTGCTGGAATTAGGACTCCCTTATAGAGCTTGAGAGGAGAGATTCCCATCCTTTCCTAGCCTTATTTGGAAGTGGGTGAGCTGATCAAAGTAAAGGAAAACTCTTGCTGGACCCTAGGAGGGACCTGCACAACACCAAGGCTCAGGTTGTAATGGTTTCTTTTGTTTCCACTTAATGCAAATAAACTCATTTTTCTCAACAGATTGTTATTCATGATTTGTTTCATATACTCCTTGGTCTGTATGATGAATATGTGTTATTTTATAAGTTAATCAGGTGCTATGTAATCTTTTGGCTTGTTAGTGAATGCAGGTTTCAGAGAGAAGGAGGAGCTCATCCGGAGCGGCGAGGCTGGACTACTACAAAGCGTTGGACTAAAGGTATGTTATAATCACCTGATTACTTGTATTCTAAATGCATATTTAGAGAAAGGTAGTGTTTATTTGTCTTGTTTGTCACTAGAAAGCCTTAGCTTCTAGGGAGGTCGGTTTTGTCCGCAAAATTGACTCTTTCCGCATGACAAAATGGCGACTCCGCTGGGGAACTCCATTGATGTGAATGATTTTTCCTTTGTGTGAAACTTTGATTTGAGAAAAGTCGTTTGTTTTCTGGTTTTTGGCTATTTGACTGTGTATTTGGGTGGGCTAGCTTAGGGTTAAATTAGATTTTAGTTTTTCTTAATTTTGCTAGCAGTACGCACCCTCTGAGTTAAGCACAGTGCGTACTTGTACGCACTGCAGCTTTGTGCACAGAGCGTACACGCACTTGTGCAAACAGGTTGCCTGCGTACCCTGTCAAAATTGAGAAAATTTCAATTTTCTTCTTTTTTGCCTCTTAGATTTTGTTTTTAATTTGTTTTTTCTGCCCAGATCCACTGGCTGCCTGTCATAAATCTTCACATAAGCTTGTTTCATCAGTGTCAAGAGTTTTAGTGAAATTCATAGAGATTTTGCCCTAGGGTTTGATTTTTGCACTGGTTTCGTAGTGACTTTGGCTTTAGAAGTTGTATAACCTTGGATCTCCCTGGTTTTTTCAGTCTTCTTAGGAGTTGGACCTTTCATAGAATCCACCCTTGTGAGAAACCTACCTTTGTGTTGTCTCTTTGCCAAATCTCGAAAAAGTTTGTTGATTGAACTTTGAATTTTATTCTTAAGAAAAAGAACAAAAGATTTTGAGTTTTGTTTTTGACTGGTTTTTGATTCTGCATTAACTAGTCCTTAGTTACATTTTGACTGAGTAAAACATCCTGGAATCACACTTGGTAGGCTTTTGCCTCATTAGATTTACTTTTAGGTGCATTTCTCTTGGATTTGCTTTTGTGTGAAATTGAGTTGATTTGATTGCCATAGATTTTTTAACTTTGATTTCTGTTAAAGTAAGTTTTACATGTTTTGCTAATATAGGGAAAAATACAAAAAAAAACTCTTTTGAAGAAAAGTTTGCTTTAGTAGCATTTGAGTCTTTGAAAAGAAAAGGAATTTTCGTGAAGTAATTAGCGGTCATGTATTGTATGCTTTGGAAAAGATAAAGAGTTTGTTTCTTTGATTTTCATTGCCAAGAAATTTGTTTTTATATCGATTTTGCATTCTCCAACTCTCTTAGCTAGGGAATTCATTGAAAAAGAAAATTAGTATAAATCATCCTAAGTGCATCTTTTTAGTGGATTTGAGTCGAGTCTACACACCATCAGTTTCATCTCCACTACCTTTTGTCCTAAAGAAAAGCCATAAAATTAACGCTTAAAGTAAAATCAACTTAGTAACTTTTATTTACTAGGGCTCTGAAACACCAATATAGATCAGGCTAGTGTCTTGGAGTAGGAGAGTAATTAACTCTCCAAGATAGTAAAACCAAACAAGTAGCTCATCTTGTGGTAGGATAAATCCAACTGTTTCATTTGTACTCTGGGAAAGCTCCTCTTAAAGGAGAAGCACGAGACCGTGTCCGAACCAGTGAGGGGATCAATCCTCCTTCATTGGGAAAGACGACAGATACGTACGTACTACAAACGGTAAACCTCGAATTATTGTCGAGGAGCCTGGGGTCACTTGTCGGTAAACCTTGGATTATTTTCAAGGAGCCGGCAAGGGGATTGAGCTTGTTACTCTGCCCTTGCGTGCTATCGGGTCGTAGACTATTCCCCCAGGTATATTTGTTACTGTTGGTAACCTTAGTGACCATTATCTTTAGGATTCTACCGAGGTGACGGTGGAGGGAAGATCCCACTGTACCTGGAGCAGACGTCGGCTAGACTCACTTGGATTTTCCGGGGGGTTCACTTCACTCGAGACGGTTAAAGTGGAGGAATTTGTGCCGGTCTATTCATTAAGCAGGTTGCCGGGGTAACTGATCCACCCACCACTTCTGTACTGAATTCGGCGATGTTGGGCTTCATCACCAACTAGTGTTTTCGGTCCGGAAGGCTACTGTTTGTGTATGGTTTGACGCCCTAGATTCTTTAGGCGTGTGCTTCGAATTTGTTTGGTTCTTTAGAGACTTTAGGCGGTTTGCTTTGAGATTTTACTTTTTTTGCGTGTGCAGTAGTTAAAAGTTTTTAACTGTGGCTGAATTACCGAGACAGTCCCGTAGACTTCGGGACAAGTCTCCTGAGATTGTTACCGTGGCCAATTTGTTGAGGAAGTCCCGTAGACTTCGGGGCGAACCTCCTGAAGACGTCCCGAGTCATTACGAAGGTTTGAAAGTCCTTGTAACTCCTAGTGGCAGTAAAGTAGGTTCACCTAAAGAAGGAGAGTCGTCGTTGGTAGTCCATCCAGATTACCAAGGTCTAGAAACAGGTTATAATCCCGAAGCTGTTGCAGTTTCCGAGCTTGCTGGTAGTTTTTCATCTACTAGTGATATAGGCAAAGAACCTGAAATATCTGAACCTGTTACTCCAACTTCTAGTGCTCCTGATTCACCTAGGGTAGAAAGAGTCATCACCGAAAATCTTCCTGCTGGTTTGATAGCTATTGAAGAACTTGCTCCAAAAGAAGAATTTGGCGTCTCTATCCTTGAAGATCAACCTACTATTGATCTAAGGGAGCGTGAATCCATCTTTTACAGTCCTCCTAGAAGCACTACTTGGTATCTTTCGTTGACTAATTATTTGGACAACTCAGGGTCAATTTTTTCTCCACCTCGTACTCCTTATCCGCCTGGAGGTATATATACTCCTGTAAATATGTCTAATCAGTCGTCTATGTTCACTCAATCTCCTGAATCTTTCTTGTACGGCGGTCCTTCTGTTCCCTCTGGGTATCAGTCACTTTCTGGTACTTTTGCGGGAGCATCTCCTCAACCCATTGAACATGGGTTATTAACTGGAAACAATGGTAATAAACCGTTGGGTGTAGGAGACATTTACATGATGTCAGGTTCAGTTCCTAGTTCTCAACCTCAAGGTGGCCAGCTACCGCCTGGGGGGCAGCCTCAATTAACGCCTGGGGGGTAACCTCAAGGTACACAAATTGCGTCTGGGGGGCAACCTCAAGGACAATATGTACCCATAGTACAATACATTCCTCAAGGTCAACCCCAGCCTCAATATGTACCCCAAGGTCAACCTCAGTATCAATTTATAGCTCAAGGTCAACCCCAGTATCAGTACTTACCTCAAGGGTATCTACCTCAAGGTCAGTACTTGAGTCAAGGTTATCAACCACCCCAAGGTCAATCTTATGTTCAAGGTACGGGAACTGTACCTTTCAATTATCAATCCTACCCTCAATCCGGTTATGGATCTCAATATCCTCAACCTGTCATGGGTCAATACCCCAGAATGAACATAGTGTGGGATCCATCGCAAGTTCAACAGGTATTGTAGCCAAGTGTACAGTTGTCATCTCAACCTGGACAACCCTTAGTTTCTGGTTCACCCCAGCAACCAGTCCAGTCTAATGTTCAAACTTCTGTACCTTCGGTAGTTACTCAGTCGCCCATTGCACCTAGTACTTCATCTCAAACGACTGCTGCAACTATCGCAACATCTGTTCCTTCCACCACACTTACTTCTGGAGTATCGACAGCTCCGGTTTCTACTGTCTCTGCAACTACTCCTCAGACATCTTTACCATTGTCTGGATCCACGATTCAAACTACGGTTCAGATGCCTATAGGAAAGCCTGGTTTAAGTACGGTTGTCACTAGTCAACCACAATTCATTTATCAACCGTACCAGGGACAGTACCAATACGGGCTTGCTATCCAACAGCCAGTTTACCAGTATCAATCGTATCCTGGGTACACTTATCAACAACCTCAGCAACCCCAGTATGGTCCAGTTAATCCTGGTTTTCCAGGAGGATACAATATCCCGAATGCGATACCTATTCCAAGTTATCATGGATATCCTCCTCCTGGGACTGGTCTTGTGACCCAGAGTTTTAGGGATCCTAATCGGCAATTACCGTTTATCGCAACTTTGGATTTACCGAACTTGTCGCGCCTAACGAACGATCCAATAAATTATCTTCTGTTTTGGCCGCTAATGCCAAATAAGTTGCCCAGTGACATACCCAAGTTCGAAGGTAAGTCTGGAGAGGATCCGTCAAATCATGTGATGACTTACCACCTCTGGTGTGCTTCAAATTCCATCTTGGATGATTCGATCCGCTTACGTCTTTTCCAGCGTACGCTCATTGGTCTCGCGGCCAAGTGGTAAATTGAGTTACCACGGGCCTATTTTTACAATTTTAGTCAGTTAGCTACCTCGTTCCTAACTCATTTTCAGTTGCCGGTCAGATATGATAATGGCACGGAGCTACTAACTTCATTAAAACAGTCGACGCCCACTTACATTTCCGATCATTAACATGAATGGAGACGTCGAAGGCGATTAGTGAAAGTTTTTATCCCGGACCAAATCTTAACTGAATGGTTTGTTAAATCATTATTATCGAAGATTACTGAAGATATAGCTAAGGCCGGAGTAGTTACTGAGGAGCAAGTGATTGCTCAAGTGCAATACCTTGACTTAGTTTACACTCAGTCAGGTACATTACACGAAAAGATCCCAGATCTTCCAAAGTCAAATCAAATCGCTGCTGCTCCTTCGGGATCTCATGCTGCTGATGGCATGATTGGTACGGTAAATACTAAAAGCAAGAAGAAGTCTTCAAAGAATTCTTCGCCCATTATAACCTTACCAGACTCCCCGACAGGAGAATCTTCTGCTGAAGTTTCCGCTGATATTCACGCTGTAGAGTCATCTACGGCTAAATCAAGAAACGGTGGGAAGAAGAATAAAGCAGACAAGGCTCCAAAGGAGAAAACAGAAAAGTCGGAAACCAATGACGAAAAGCACAAACCTCGATATCCTTGTCTTATTTGTGAAGAGGATCATTTTACAAGAGATTGCCCTCATCGGGCCGAGGTTGTGAAAATCGTCAAGGGTTCCCCAACTCCTGCTGTTTTGAAAGATCCATTTCCAAAGCAGGAGAGTAAGATGATAGGTTCTTCCTCGAGTGCCAGTGAAGAACCAATATTGATGATGTCTCATGTAAGGATTGCGACTCGATCGCAAGATTATGGTAGTAAAAGTCCTGTTGATGGATCGAAAGAAGCAGAATCTTCTCATTCAAATCCATCAACCTCAGCTCCCGGTTCCGATCCACTACAGATCGAGAAACCTAACCTTGACTTAGTAATCAAACCACCCACCAAGGGTGTACTTCGAAGGTCTGCTTTCAATCCACATGCGAGAGCGGCCCAGAATTACAACATTGTTGAGGATTTAGTTGTTTCACCCTCAACAATGTCGGCTTTAGAAGTGCTGCAATCATGCCCAGCACAGCGAAAATTACTTTTGTCGGCTATAGGAGCTGTTTATGTTCAGGACCCGAACCTCATAATCTTTGATCTAGAAAATAGTACACCACGTTTGCCTCATCAGATGGCTTTCCAGATCCCAGTGATAGTAAAAAACAGGCCTATTCATCGGACTCTAATTGATGAGGGAGCTTCCACGTGTATTATGTCGATACATTGTTGGAGATCGCTTGGTTCTCCTTCACTAAATCAATCCCCGACAATTCTTAAGGCCTTTGATGGCCGTGGGTTCCATCCGTTTGGCATTCTACAGGATTTACCCATAGGGGTTGAAGGAAAAACCGTTAGTCTAGATGTGGAGGTGGTTGATGCCCCTCTAGACTACAACCTTCTCTTGGGTTGAGGTTGGTCTTACGCTATGACGGCGGTCGTTTCATCGGTCTTCAGAGTAATAAAGTTTCCACATAATGGCAAGATCGTAACCATAGACCAACTGGCTTACTTTTCATCCGACCCAGCCTCTTCGGAGAGTATCCAACATGTTGGTAAAATGACTATCCCTTATAAGGATGTTGGCGTAGGATTAGTTAAAGATGTCGGTTTACTGGGAACTTTTCCTTTTCCTCCAATCAACGCCGTGTCTTCGTTTGCATCTATTCATATGATTACTTCAGACACTATTGTTTACGACGATCCTTGGATCGTTCCTTCCGAATCTAAGATAGACTCATTTGGTGACGCAATGCCTTTGAGTCCATATGAAATTGCTTATGAAGCCGTGCAGTCTTTTACTGACCCGAGTTCAACCAAAATCGACCAAATGAATGTGGTCCGTGAGGAATCACTTTTCGCATCAACCTCGGAGTTAATAACGTTTCCCGAAGTTGTGTCATCTGACGAACAACTTTATGAAGTCCTGTGCGTAGACGATTTACCATGGGAAGATCTCCATCACAGATCTTCGTTTTTACCTGAGGATGATCGTTTTGAAAACGATTTCTCATCAATCTATACAGCTGAATATGTCAAAGAAGCTCAGAGTCCAATGAAACATCCTGATTCAGAGCTGAATTTGGGAAACATTTCTCGTACTATTCCCATTGACATTTCAGTCAAGCTCGAAATTGTTGAGCACATTCATATAAGTGCCTCGTGTTCAGATGACGAAATTCAGACATACAAGGTCCTATTTCAAGAATTCTGCGACGTGTTTGCCTGGTCCTATGAGGAAATGCCAGGAATTGATCCCGCAATTGTTGTCCATGAGATCAAGACTTACCCAGACGCTAAACCCGTCCGGCAACGTTTGTGTCAGATTCACCCACGAAAAGCGGCTGCAATTAAAGCAGAAGTTGAGAAGATGTTGAAAGCAGGTTTCATTTATCCGATCCCGTTAACGGATTGGGTATCGAATATTGTTCTGGTTAACAAAAAACAGGGAACAATAAGAATATGTATCGACTATAGGGATATCAATCGTGCTTGTCTCAAGGACAACTATCCCACACCCTATATCGATCAAATAATTGATGATTGTGCCGGCAGTGAAATATTTTCCTTTATCGACGGTTTTTCCGGTTACAACCAAATCAATATTCTACCTGCCGATCAACCAAAAACGGCTTTCATTTGCCCATGGGGGACATTTTCTTATTGAAAATTACCCTTTGGGCTTAAGAATGCCAGAGCCACTTTTCAAAGGGCGATGTCTTATGCATTTCATGACATCAAACACATTGTGCAACCGTATCTCGATGATTTGCCCGCTCACTCCTTACATCGAGCTGATCACCTTGTCCATTTACGAGCAATTTTTATGAGGTGTCGGCATTATCGTATACGGTTGAACCCACACAAATGTGTCTTCTGTATAGAAGTGAGATGATTGCTGGGATTTGTAGTTTCAAAAGCCGGCATCCGCGTCGATCCCTCGAAGGTAGAGGCTATCATCAAATTGCCTCCTCCTTCGAGTCTTCGCCAACTCCAAAGTTTGCAGGGGAAAGCAAACTTTTTACGCCGATTCATTCCTAACTACGCCGATATTACCAAGGGTTTTACCCGGTTGTTGAAACAAAATGCTCAATTCTCTTGGGATGAGATAGCTCAGAAATATTTTGATGCACTCAAGCACGCGTTAACCCATGCACCGTTGCTGCATCCTCCCAACTACAACCAGGATTACTTTTTGTACCTCGCCACCGCTCATTCCACCATTGGAATGGTATTGGTCTAGGAAGACGAATTCGGAACGGAACATGTGATCTATTACCTTAGTCGGACGTTAAATCCTACTGAGCTCAAATATTCACATGTGGAGAAATTGGCCTTGGCAGCCGTTCAAGCTGTCCAACGTTTTCGTCATTACATTCTTCTCCGTAAAACTACAGTCATTTCGGATTGCAACCCTATGATCTACATTTTGACTAAACAATTGCTAGGGGGCAAGAACTCTAAATGGATCGTTATCCTGCAGGAGTTCGACTTAGAATTTGAAAAATCTAAGTCTAAGAAATCTTTAGTTTTTGCAGAGTTGATGTGTGACTTCCCGCGTGCTGACACAGAAATTGTGGCATAGGAACCCATTGCGGACGAATCTTTGTTTCTCATCAGCACTTTAGATCCGTGGTATGGAGATATAATTGTCTATCTCCATACCCAATCCTTTCGGCTCGAAGTTTCAAAGTCGGAACGTCGGAAAATTCAATTCCAGTCCCAACAGTACAAAATTATTGGAGATACTCTTTATCGCCGTGGGGCGGACTTGGTTTTTCGTCGTTGCTTAACTCACGAGGAAGCTGAAAGGGTTTTGAATCACTGTCACTATGGAGCGTGTGGCGGTCATATGTCCGGGTATGCCATAGCCCAAAAGATATTGCGCGCTGGCTACTTCTGGCCGTCCTTATTTAAAGACTGTATTACTGCGGTCCGGAAATGCCACAACTGTCAAGTGTTTGATCGCAAGATGCGCGCACCACCTACTCCTCTCCACCCTATAATTGCCGTTGGTCCTTTTGCCAAATGGGGTATCGATTTTATTACATGTAACCCTCACTCGGCCGGGGGGCATGCGTATATCATCCTTGCGGTTGATTATTTTACTAAGTGGGCCGAGGCGATGCCTACATTCGAGGCAGACGGCAAGACAGCTGCAATTTTCGTATTCAATCACATTATTGCTAGGTTTGGTGTCCCATAAGCGATAATCACTGACCATGGGCGCCATTTCCGAAACGTTATGATGACAGAACTTATAGGCCAGCTTGGTTTGCGTCACGATAGCTCAACTCCTTATTATCCACAAGCCAATGGCCTGGTTGAGTCCATCAACAAAGTTTTAGTTATCATGATCCGACGAATCATTGGTATTCATTGGTTGAATTGGCACAACATGTTATTTTCCACGCTTTGGGCGTACCGAACCTCAGTGAAAACATCAACAGGGTTCACTCCTTTCCAACTAGTTTATGGTTTGGAAGCAGTGCTGCCCATTGAATGCGAAATCCCGTCACTTCAAATGGCTGTCGAATTAATTCCAGCTACTTCCGAAGAGGAGAAGCGTCTATTATACTTAGCTCAATTAGATGAGACTCGACGTGACGCTGCATTGGCAATCGAGACTCACGCAAAACGTATGAAATCTCAGTATGATCGGAATGTGACCCCTCGAAATTTTTCGGAAGGAGACCTAGTGCTATTATATGATCAATCTAACGATAAATTAGGTGCTAGAAAATTCGTTCCTATGTGGCATGGGCCCTACATTGTCAAGCGAAAGCTAGAAAAAGGGGCCTATGAGCTGGTAGATTTTGATGGGGACTCTTTGGGTAAACCCAGAAATGGACTTTACCTAAAGAGGTATTATGCTTAAATGATGGGTATGGAGATTTAGTTAGGTTAGTTTTTTCTTTCTAGCTGGTGTGTTTGTTAGTATAGACAGTGTGCTTAGCTTAGAGAGTGTGTTTTTCGTCGTTATTCTGGCTTATCTTGGTTTTACTCTTGATATTGCAGATGTCGACGCCTCTCCAAACGTACATTGGATTCACTGATGGTGCTTGTCGTAGTACACGGAATATCTCTTCCGCAGCTTGGGTTATCTATTCGCCCTCTGACAAGTTAGTTTCTATGCATGGGGTGAGCCTCGGTCAAACAACAAACAACATTGCAGAATACAGTGCAGTGATTGAGTTATTGTCTGAATCTATTTCATTTGGGATTCAGAGTTTGATAGTGAGGTTAGATTTTGAACTCGTTGTATTACAGCTTAATAGAGTTTATGCCATTAGAAATCCAGTGTTATTAAGGTTATTTTTGAGAGTGCGTCTCTTGGAACGTGAATTTGATTACATTGAATATCAGCATATTCCAAGGTCTTTAAATACATTAGCAGATGCAATTGCTTCTCGAATGTTAGACAGACATTTGAGATAATCATACATGTAAATTTAAAAACATTTCATCACACATGTTTAACAAGATAAGCCGGTAATAATGATATATATATAGATAGGAGTGTGTCAAAAATACATCGTCTTCGATCATAGGTTGAAAAACACCTTATGATCGGCAAAAATGATAAGTACAAAAAAACAAAATGTCACATGTGTCTACAAAAGTGACCATCCAATCACTGGTGGTGCTCTCTATACGACACCACTGCACGGGCTACCCTACACAAGAACCTCCTAAAAGGTCCTGGGACTGCGACCACATAGCACTGAAGTCTGATAGGAATATCATCTATAGTCATCTCTGGTATGTCTGCCGTAAGATGCTCCAGGTCTTGTTCCAACTCAGCTAAGGTCTTTGCGGCCGCGTCCTGTGGGGCCGGTGCCGGTGCAACTGGTACTCTCCTCTCGAAAGGCCGGAGATTGGCCGGACGCTGTAGGCCTACATATGCATTTTGAAAATTGTCACTGTCAGTTTTGAGACGATATAAAAACAAAAAAATAGATAATTTAAAAACTTGTGAAAAATGAAGTACCTGTGTCATCCCACTGTTCTCCCGGTGGAAGAATCATGTCCGGATCTCCATGAAAATCAACTCCGGCATACGGAAAATCCTGTATCGAGAAGACCTGGTTCTCTAACCAGTGAAAATACTCCGGTCTAAATCGGACAACCTTCGTGCCCTCGTCAGGATGACAGGCCATCACTGCAACCCATCGCATCAACTTAGGCTCTCGGGGAGGCCTAACCTCAACAGTGAGCTGCTGTGGGATCAACGTCGGAACCCTCTCTAGGGAAAAACTCACAACTAAAGACCCATAACCAAAAGTCTTCAGCTGTCCGTTTTTGGTCCTAGTCAGTTGGCCCTTTAAGTTGGCCAACACAGCATCGCACCAGTTGAAAATGGTGCCCCGATAGCAATCAATCGCCATCCGCATCTAGGATCCAGTGGCAATGTGCAAAGCGGCAGCCCCGCAAAGTTTGGTAACTGTAAAGGCAATTACCATAAGTTCAGGTCGGGATATCTTTTTGATTTCTATCCCCTTATCTTGGTTTTGATTATTGCACCAATCTAGTCGGAGACTAGCAATGGACTGGCCACCCGGCCTAGTCTCGGACAGAGTCAATTGTTCGCCCCTCTTGGGCAAACCAGTGAGAAAGTAAATATCTGAGGGCTATATCTCGAGCTGGTGCCCTCCAATGTAAAAAAACTGATCCTGAATGTTCCACCTTTCAACCAGCCACTCTAGAAAGCGCACCTGGGCCCTCATGCCAGGTATGGCCCAGTATTTGTAAAGACCGCATGCCTTCAAAGCATCAATGGAAGGTTGGTGATTAATCGCGGCCAAATCAACATCTTCGTGTTCTCTCTCGCGCCAATCAAGCATGGTGGGCAATCTACACACCATAAAACATTTGTTAGAGTCCATAAAATTAAAAGTTTTTGGTTCATTTTGGAGAAATGGGAGTTTCAAAATCCATTCCGCGGTGTACGCAGCCCGCTTTTAGAGACAGGGCGTATGTATGCAGGTTCTCTTAAGGCAAGCTGTGTACGCCCGACATTTTCCCAACTGCGAAAATGTCGGGGTACGTAGGTCACCCATGAGGCACCTGCGTACCCCGAAAAGCGAACCTTGAAACCCCCAAGGCCTCCAAAAAATAAAACTAAAGCTTAAAAACAAATTCTAAATGGATGGAAATGCAAGGGAGGATGTTGTAGAATACCTGATGAGACGACGTTCGGTTTCGACGGTTGGATTCTCCGCAATGTCCACGGGAAGTTTCTTACCAAAAGCCCTTTTTCTCTCCTCAACAGTAAAATGGTAAAAGCCCTTTTTATAGGTTTTTTGAGTAAATAAATGTCAAATTTGTTTATTTTCCACCATGAAAAGGTATTTTTCAAAGTATTTTTATCTATCTTTAAACAGGTATGAGTAATGTGTTGGTTTTTGCGTAGGATAAAAGGATTTTCAGGGAAAATGTCATTTTTCACAAACAAAAACATCAGAGTCATCTTTTAAGCCCTTTTCTGACTCCTAAAACATGAAAATATTGCCGAGCGTTTCTTTTACACTCGTTAAAACGGAATTAAAAGACGGTCCTCTTATAGCCCTTTTCTGACCGTAAAAACATGAAAAGATTGCCAGATTTTTGTCGTTTCAAATTCGATATTGGAAATAAAACGACGTGTCCTTGATCACTTTTTACTTTTCAGGTCAGAGACACTAATCATGAAAGTACTCCTTGGTCGTAAAAGATCAAGCGGTTCTCTCAAGTATTATTTTATACTTTTTCGGGCTTGGGAGACACAAATTTACGAAAAAGTTCAACCCTAGAGTCTTCTTAAGTTTTTCAAACTCTCTAAAATTGAAAAACGCCGAGTTTCTCCTATACTGGACTCGTTAAAATTTCACAGTAAAGAACCTATTCGATTACAAACAGGAATGGACCACTCCTTCTTAGGGTTCGAATCTAAACTAAGTTGGACTCATCCGAAGGATGAGCTTATAATCAAGCATATGTTATCCTCCTCAAGCTTGTAAAAAATAAAGAGGTACTTGCCAGAAATGGTGGGGGAAAAGAGAGAAAAATGAGCCTATTTGTTATCCTTTGTCTCAGAAGAAGCCTTATCACCACTCTTGAACACGAAACTTTTCATTCACCTGGGTTGGGAAATCCTTTGCCTCACAGTTGATCAAACCACATTGAAAGTCTTCAGCCGGGTATTAACTTTGGGTCAAATGTCACCAAGCCATCTGTTGTGTCGTTATGTGTTCAAGAGGTCATTGCAAATAAACCATTCATCTGCAAAATATCCGTCATCCATCTCGACCATCCCTGAGTCAGTCCTTACAGCTACATTTCTTCAACTTGATCTATGATTTCGTGTTGTGGGCTTGCCTGCAACGGGTCGCTTTCTATCGACATCAGCACATTATCTAGAAAGATGACCTAGAAATTATCAGTGCCTTGAAATCTGCATGCATCAATGGCAGTTTTCTCGCCTTTGACGACGGTTTACATCATTGACTTTCGATCGAAGGACTCCGTGAAATGTTCGACATCAACTCATTCATTCACATCTCATGGATTGTACTGGGTACTTTGAGAACCATTGAAATCACTGGTGGTCTCTCTCACACTTGTTAACAGTTTACATCATTGACTAGTAATCAAGTGGTTTCTACCATGTTCGACATCAACTCATTTATTCGCATGGATAGAATCGTACCTGTTTGGGAAGTAGAAATGAAGACCCTGGATCTAGTTTCCACCATCCAGGCTGCGCGGAGTTTTGTATTCATTATACAATAGACTAATCATAAGCAGATGGCTGCGTCCATACTGTGTCTACAAGAGTCTATGATTATGATGTACTGCAAAATCATTCCTGTATCAGAGCAATAGTTAGTTTGTTAGTTAAAGTTTTTGATCTGAGTATGGGAATGCCTACCTCAGCGATGATATGATCTTATATATGTATTTTGTGTTGAATATTTGCAGGTTCCGACTGGGCTCTCCACAAGATAATCCTTGAAATGATAAATTACTTCACCCTTCCTAGATGATATGAAACCCTAATATACTACAGGATTTGCACTTTAGGGGGAAATCTGTTACACTAAAATTTGTCACCATGACTATTTGCAGTTAGTATGGCTCCATCAACTGTCATACTATCCTCCTTGGCAAGTCTCATACCTCTGCTCTTCATGTCAAACTCCAAGAAAGAGAGAGTCTTTAAAAAATCTATATATCTCTGGGTACACGGTTTCTCTTAGCCTTACCTGCGTGTACGCACCCCAATTTCACAATACCTGCGTACTTGTACGCTCTGTCTGTAAAGGGGTGGGTGCGTACTCTTGTAAAGGTCAAAAGGCGCAAGTTTCACTTCAAAAAAGTTACTTGTGGTCATTTCTAGAGCATTCTAGAAGCTTGTTTGACGTGTATTGAGCGCCTCCAGATGGTTCATGTATCCCTATGAAAGAGGAACTTATCCCATCAAGAGGGGAGCTATCCCATTCAACGAGGGGCTTATCCCATTGATGGTGGACCTGATTAACTTCCTCTAGAGCACTATAAATACAGGCATTGGGCCAGAGGGAGGAGAGGTTGAAAGCTGAACATTCCTAAGGGTAGATGCTGCTGGAATTAGGACTCCCTTATAGAGCTTGAGAGGAGAGATTCCCATCCTTTCCTAGCCTTATTTGGAAGTGGGTGAGCTGATCAAAGTAAAGGAAAACTCTTGCTGGACCCTAGGAGGGACCTGCACAACACCAAGGCTCAGGTTGTAATGGTATCTTTTGTTTCCACTTAATGAAAATAAACTCATTTTTCTCAACAGATTGTTATTCATGATTTGTTTCATATACTCCTTGGTTTGTATGATGAATATGTGTTATTTTATAAGTTTATCAGGTGCTATGTAATCTTTTGGCTTGTTAGTGAATGCAGGTTTTGAAGAGAAGGAGGAGCTCATCTGGATCGGCGAGGCTGGACTACTACAAAGCGTTGGACTAAAGGTATGTTATAATCACCTGATTACTTGTATTCTAAATGCATATTTAGAGAAAGGTAGTGTTTATTTGTCTTGTTTGTCACTAGAAAGCCTTAGCTTCTAGGGAGGTCGGTTTTGTCCGCAAAATTGACTCTTTCCGCATGACACACGGTCACCAATTAATTTAAAATACACATAGTGATATGTTTTTCTTATGGTGAAGCCAAGTCCCCGTATAAATGTATCAAATTTCTAATACCACATCCTTGGTGATTGTTTTAACCCATACAAAGACTTCTTTAACCTGCATACTAGTTCTTTCTTACCCTTTGCCGCAAAGCCTTTAGGTTGCTTCATGTAGATCTCCTCTTCCAGATCCCCATGAAGAAATTCTATCTTCACATCCATTTGTTCTACCTCAAAATCAAAAGTAGCAACAACAGATAACAATAATCTAATAGAAGCTACCTTGGCAATAGGAGAAAAAATATCACCAAAATCAATTCCCGACACCTGGGAATAACCTTTTGCTACCAACTGAGATTTGTATTTATCCACGTTTACTTTTGCATTTGTCTTCTTCTTGAACACCCATTTGCTGCCAATGGGTTTCCTTCCAGCCGACAACTCCACCAGATCCCAAGCCTCTTTTTTGTGCAAAGATGCCATTTTATCAACCATGGCCTCTTTCCAGAGTTTTCCATCCTCTGAATCTACTGCTTCCTTCGCAGTTCTGGGATCATCATTGTTGGACACCTAATCCTCAATGGGATAGTGTGGAAGCTTAATAGACAAAGTAGTCCAAGAGACCTTGGGATGTGAAACCCAATGGTCACATATTGTACTATAAATGTAAATCATTTTTTAATAAAAATTGTACTCTCATGATTTATCTTTCATATTTCTCTCGCTCCCCATGTGTGTTTAACATGGTATCAGAGCAAGCGTATTCCTGCCCTGCATAATTATTTTGAGCCATTTGTTTTATGGCCCTTATGTGCAGATCATTTCAGGAATATTTTCTCAGCTAAATTTTAGCTGCAACCTTTCATTTCTCTAGCGCCATTTTTGGCCTCTCTCTTCCATTCTGAATCTGCTCAGTCATAATAATCTGCGCTCTGTGTGATAATGGGTAATGCTTGGTATTCCCATCAAATACCTCCTCCTACAGTGCTGTCAGCGTTCAGAGCAGGATAAAACTGGTGCGTCGTTGGGCTGGTTCATGCTATATGTGCGTTGAATGGTATGTGCATACATTATTGCAGTGTAAAAATGTACACTGGTTCATATGCGTTCATTTGTGATACATCTGGTTCATTACCATTACTCCTCTACTCTCTATTTTCTACGATGAAGGTATTGTGTTTGAATAGTGAGTATATACACAGTGCATATGATGGTCCCTTGGATGAATGTATTGCGTGATTGAACAATTAATTTATCTCTGGCATGGATTATATGTGCATTGTATTGGAGTTAGTTATACATTGAAATGTCCCTTCTTCGCATATGTGCATTGGATTATATGTGTTGAAGCAGTGAAGTTGTATTGGAGTTGGTTATGCATTGAAGTGTGCACAACCTCTGTGCATTGGGCTTGAAGTCCATGCATATATTGGTAAAAGGGAATACAAACATTTAAGTGTGTGGGTATCACCATTTTTATGTGCTGCTTTTGCATTGAACCTGTGTTGAATAACCATTTGAAGCGTTGAATAATTTGAATGTGGACATGTTCGTTTGGTCTCTGAGGGTCTGGTTATAACGTATATCCACCAGTTCTATTTGTATTGAAACAAACTGCCCAACTGTATATCGACTTATGAATGTAGCCCAAATCCTGCTCTCTGTGACTGTATATTGCCCCACAGTACACCATGATGCACTTGAATGTGTTTGAATGCGTGATTGTCTCGACGTGTTGAGGATTGTGTGGCGTGCTGAGGATTGTGTGTTGTGTGGTCTGTCTCGACCACTCAAATATCCTTGGGATCTGCAATTGGCGTTGAAAGTGGTGTCCCACGCCTCCAGGTTGGTCTCTGCTATCGTTGACAAGAATGGAGAAAACAACGCACAACACACGAAGAGTAATGAGAAAAATGATAATATCTAGAATTCGACACTCCGTGTTGGTCACATTGGGTTTCAACCTCCAGAATCAGATAAGGTCCTGAATAAGTGCGCCTCTTGCTGGTAGAGGCAAATCCTTTTCCCTTTTCATCTCCCATATTGGCGCTGCGTGGAAGGCAAGCTAATGCCATGGTCCCCACTGACTTGTTGGTTGTTGGAATAGCGATTGTATCAGAGGAGGCGAGTTCGACTCTTGGCACGAGAGGAAGAAGATGAGGAGTTTTATCATAGATTGAAAGATTTGTGTGATGGGTATTTGCGCGTCAATCAATCCACAATGAAGGAGAACCATTGCTTGTATTGAATTTTCTTCCATCGGTCTGAATGGAAGATGCGTGGATTTGATAGATAAACTTTATGTTCAAAGTTATATAAACATATTCCATCAACTATCTACGAAATTTACTGTGATTGCCTGTGTCTTAAATACTTGTATTTGGAGGATGCAAGAACTACAACTGCTCTCTGGCTCGCAGATTTCTCACAACCTTCAAATTACCTTTCAATGTCTAAATGTGGACCTGATTTGCAAAAGAGATTCGATGAAGTGTGACCATTGGTGTGTGCCGTCTTCGGTCTGTTCCATTTATTAAACATGGAGGTTGGCTCCAAAACTTCTGCGCTTGGCATCCACTCAGCGATAATCAACCTTTTCATTAATCTGCTCAACGACTTGGAATCCGCTCAATTGCAATCAACCATTTCATTAATGTGACTACGGATTATGTTCATCTGGGCGTTGTAAAGAGACCAGAATCCTTATGCTGCCATCTGCTACTTTGGCATCTTTGTTTCCATTTCAAACTTGTTCTCTTCTAGGCGTTGCAAGAAAACCTCCTGGTAAGCCTTTGTACTGTTCTTTGGACCCATCGCTGCCCGCTGAAAATATTTGTTATTTATACGGGAACAGAGGTAACAATTTGCAGAGTCCACCTATATTAACAATGAAGTTTGAATCTACCATAGCGCATTGAATTTTATGTGGGGCATTGGATATCAAAGTCTTTTTAATGATTTTTGGTGGCATTTCTCATCTTATATTGAAGACAAAGCGACCGAGAGCTTTTAATATCATTACCACAAGAGGAATGTTTTTTTTTTTCTGGTATGTGCGAGTCATGTGTCATATCAGCTGTTGGTGATTAATTGGTAGTCATATTAGCGGTTCATGAATTTATGTTGTGAAACCCTTATAAATTGCAATATTGAGTTGGTTTATATATGCACATTGGTCATTTTAGTGTGGCTCCATGTACTGTGCGCTGGTTGTTTTGGGCTATATCTGGTATTTGTATTTTGAAGACAGAGTATCATATGATGCATGAATTAACTACTGGGCATATGCGTGTGTCTGAATAGTTCTGGGAGACCATCATTTTCACACCACAGCAAGAAATTTGTAGTTTATGAGATTATGTAGAACTCTTTCTCTAGTGATCTGTAATCCCACAATTGCAACTGCTCCACATGATTTCATCAATAGTTACAAGAATGTATTAGCAGTCGCTATTGAATTTGACTATTCTTTTCCACTGGTCGAGAAAGTGAAGGAGTATTTGAAAGATCCAATTCAATTTAAAGTTGATGCTTGTTCAATTTACTTGTTCCTATTGTGCAGTTTGGGCATAAATTTATGTGCAACAAACAAATTTGTTTTTCTCAACAGATTCTAATGAGAAGAAATTCGATATCCGCATTATATGCACCAGATTGTCTGCTATTTGTTGCAAGCATTGTGATTATTTAGGGTACATTTTCACTCCAAAACAAGTTTCTAGTGGTGCATTTCTATTGAGAAAAAATGGATACAGTTACTAAAGTATTAGAGTTCATGAAAACTCTTATACAATCCACTGTTGATGACACATTACAAATCAGCAAAGGCTCTCTCAAAAATTCAGACATGTCTACAATATGCACAAGAACAGATTGAATTCTTGCAGCTTGAATCTCAATTACAGCACGAAGAATTACAACAGTGGAGTCATCGTTCTGAACCTGTTTCTATTCAGAAGATTGAAACAGACTCCCATAAATAGCAAGTCAATAATGTTATAGTTCATTCAGATTTACTACCCAATAAAGCAGCGGTTGTACATGCAGATGCAGAAACTCAGTCTGCACTTCCCAAGCCCATCATTAAACCTTGGGAATAGCTTGTCCACAACAAGAAAAAAACTGGTCTTGGATATGACAAGGACTTGTCCTTTCATATTCCAGACTATGCCAAGCCTATTCAGTTTTAGAGTGCTGGATTCATTCATGATAGTTCACCTGCTCCTCATGACAGTTCAACTTCAGCTGTTCCAGACTCTACCCTTCTTCCACAGCAGGAACAACAACAACAACAACAAATTGTGAAATTCCAACACTGTGACCGAGTTGGCCATTTGGAAGATCACTGTTTTGATCTTCATCCGTGTAAGCACTGTCATAAAACCACCCATTCTTCACATAGATGCTTCAGAAACAAACATCTTGCAAGAACAAAGATTCATCTTGGATGGACCGCTTCTTGGCAATGGGAATCAACAGCCAAGAAGATATTCCAAACACATGTCAAAACTTGTTCTAGAGTATTGAACAGTCTTGCAATTGAGTTTTCTCCATCATCTCACCTTGTATCTGACATGGGGGGAAATGATGGTCATCTACAAGCTCCAAAGTCACATCAAGCGAGCCTGAGCCACAACCTGCCACACTAGTTTCAGAGTTGTAGCCAAAAACAAAGATGCCCCTGATCATGCCTTCAGTTGGCAATCTGGGACACTTCCTCTAGCAGAATACTTCAACTTCTTGCCAGTTTTGGAAGAATTCCAGGAACAAAATTGAGAACACTTCCTCTAGCAAAAGACTCCAGCTTCTTGCCAGCTTTGGAAGAGTTCCAGGAATTGCATTAAGCATTCCAGAGTTGTTGGTCATCCTTAAACCATCACAGGTTGAGACATCCCTTTTTAGGTTGAAGTTCTCCCTTTTATGCGGGGTGAGACCTCCCTTTATTGGTTGAAGGTTTCCCTCTTCAAAAAAATAGGATCACTTCCTCTAGCAGAAGACTTCAACTTCTTGCCAGTTTTGGAAGAGTTTCGGGAACTGCACTAAGTGTTCCAGTGTTGGTGGTCATCCTTAAACCACCACCCTTTATACCAACATTTCAGAGAGCACATTAAGCCTAGTGCTGCCATGTATATTTGCACATTTTGTATTACAGCTCTCTTCTTGGACTCATACATAACCCTTCGGATTAAGGGGGGGAATGTTGGACACCTAATCCTCAATGGGTTAGTGTGGAAGCTGAATAGACAAAGTAGTCCAAGAGACCTTGGGATGTGAAACCCAATGGTCACATACTGTACTATAAATGTAAATCATTTGTTAATAAAAATTGTACTCTCATGATTTATCTTTCATATTTCTCTCGCTCCCCATGTGTGTTTAACAATAATTAGTAATAGATAAAGAAAAATTTGAACGGAAAGCAGATGGACTATACCTTTCTGGCTGCCTTCTTTCTCAAACTGATCTTCTCACACCCTGATTTGTGGCTCTTAATCTTCTAATTCCTCTTCTACTGTAGAGTCTGATTCTTCCTCCTTAAGCTCAAACTCTATCTTCTCAGATTCATTTGGTTGGACTTCATGTATAATAACATCTTTCACCTCTCTAAACACCACATCCTGGTTGTACACAACCTTCCTTGTTACTGGGTTCCAAAGCTTATAAACCTTTAAACCATCCTTATACCCAATAAAGATGCACTTTTCAGATTTACTATCCAATTTTTTTCTTTTCTCCTTTGGAACATGTACATATGCATCACATCCAAATACCCTCATATGTGAAAGAGAGAGTTTCTTACTAGTCCATACCTCTTGTGGAGTCTTATCCTCCAATGCTGATGAAGGTGACCTGTTGACCAGGTAACATGTAGTCTCCATCGCCTCTGCCCAAAATTCTTGTCCTAGCCCAGCACCACTGAGCATGTTGCTTGCCCTTTCCATCAACGTCTTGTTCATTCTTTCCGCAACTTCGTTTTGCTCAAGTGTATATGCAGTAGTTTTTTTCCATGCTATACCACACTTCTTATAGAATTCTTCAAATTCTTTACTGCAAAACTCTCCACCGTTGTCTTTCCTCATCACCTTTATCTTCTTCTCTATCTAGTTTTCTACCAGAGCCTTAAATTCTTTAAACCTGTCAAAGACTTCAGATTTCTTCTTAAGGAAATATATCCATGTATTCCTTGAGAAGTCATCTATAAATGATACATAGTACATAGAATTACCCAGTGATGGAACCTTCACAGATCCAAACACATCACTGTGCACAAGCTCTAATATCTATTTTGCCCTCTTACCACTAGAGGGGAAACTCACCCAATTCTGCTTCCCATATACACAATTTTCACAGAAATCAAAATCTAGAGAGTTATTAATCATACCTTCTACCATACCTTTACCATGAAGTATTCGAAGGCCCTTTTCTCCAATATGTCCAAGCCTTTGATGCTATAACATGGTATTTTCTCCAGAGACCACTATATTTTCTGCTCCACTTTCTGGAACCACAAAATTGTTGCACCCATCAATAATAGTGCTACCATGCAGCATGTACAGAGTTCCAATCTGAACTCCCCGTATCAATACCAGTGCTCCCCGAACCATCGTGCAGGTATATTTCTCGAACACTATTTTTACACTTGCATCATCTAGTTTGCTTACAGAAATCAAATTTCTGGCCAATGCAGGAATATGCAGAACACCTGGAAGTGTTCTAACCCTTCCACCTTGTTGGAAATAATACTGAGAGGGGGGGGTGAATCAGTATTATCAGATCAATCAAACTTTTTCAATGCTCAGAAACATATACGCTACTTCAGTTAAGTGAACCAGCGTGTACACGCTACTGTGACTAAATAAAACAGCGTATAAGAAGAAAACTCATAATTTAGTCAGCTTATTCTTCAGTTAAGTGCATCATGACATTATTCACCACATTAACAGTAAACAGGTGCAGTATAACAGAACAGATCAAAAGTCACACACATGAACACCAAGATATAAGGTGGAAACCCAATGTGGGTGAAAACCACCTGCTGCAAGTTGTCTCTATCTTTCTTTAATATGAAACTTCAGTTTACAATCTTTTTGTACTGGTGCAGCCTTATACCAGTACGCAGGCTACAACCTGCAGAAGGCTACAACCTTCTCTCGTTCTCCAAACTTCCTTGGAAGGGAGCTCCAACCCCCTTTTGCTCTTGTACTAGCTACGATACTAGTACGTAGGTGCTGACCTACAATCTTCTTTCTTTCAGGTACCACCTTTCATACATTTTCAGACTGGATATTCCTGAAGCACAACATTACAATCTGTAGACCCCAATTCATTCAACTTTCACAACAGATCATTGAAGCATAAAACAACCAATACTAGCATTATCAAACTTTGAATCACTGAACCACTGAACCCTGTCAATCACCAGATACCAGAACACAGAGCAGTCTACAGAACTCTGCAATAACAGTCAGATCCAACTGCAAACCCAAAAATCAAGCTTCAAGAGATATACGCTACTTCAATGAGCGAAACCCGCGTATACACGCGCTTTTACCTAATCCAACCTGCGTACAGATCTAAAAATAAATTCTCTCAACTTGCAGCTGTACCAGACATCAGTTAGACCCAGAACATAATATTGCGACAGTATGCAGATCTAGAAATACGCATAATCAACCATATCATAATAGTGCATTTCAAACCATTAGATCCCGATTTATCCTTAGATCTAGTCTTCCATCAACCGATGTGATTTCTCCTTAGCTCAGATCAAGCAACCCAGACCCTGCATATCAGATCTCTTTCTCTTTTAGATATTCAAGCCTTGTCGAAAGATTATTTTGCCTAATGATCTTCTTCTCCTTATATAGCCTTAGGCCTTGCTCAATACCAAGAGCCAAAACCATAGTAACACAATACCATCAACTTCAAAACTAGGGATCGACACGCCCGTCGAGACACAATGGTCCGAAACCATAGGCACAACTTCCAAGGACTAACCGCCATGGACCAAAGGTACTTTTCCACATACACGCGCTTTTGCTGAAACCAACCAGCGTGTACACGCGACTTGGGCTTAACGAACCTGCGTATATGAACTTCCTTGGCATGCTGTACTAGGATCTGTCTTCTGATTAAGTTGCCATCACCTGTACCAACCTCTGAGCACCTGTACCAACCTCTGAGTGAGTTGCCATCAAGGACAACACTTGAATCATAATGCCAACAATCTCCCCCTTTGGACTTGATGGCAACCACCACACCAAGTCACTCTCCCCCTTTGACATCAAGGGCAAAGGGCTGTGCTCCCCCTGAGGACATGCTGATACCTCTGCTTGGCTGTGCTGACTCATGCTCCCCCTGACAGTAGGCCAGATCTGCAAAAGATGTTCTTCAACAAGAACCAAGACTTATACACCATAAGGGACCTTCCTATCACCAAAAGACTCAATACATACATCCATACACCCTACCAAGAGGGGACATATCAGAAACAACCAATTATATTACAGCATTCATCCCAGGCATAGTGGGGAAACCAACATAGGCCGTTACATGACCTTGACACCATAAAAGAGATATCACAAGAGAGATACATGACATAGAGACAACAGATCTAGACAAAGACTTATGAAAGTCACCAGCAGCATATGATAAACATCTTTTTAGATCAGCAACCAGGATTTCTTTCTGAGCTCCTTTTCCTAAAATCAACAACCAAAACATCTGAATTCCAACAATGCTTTATGAGACTTTTAAGCTGCTCCCCCTGAACCTATGCCTGCTGCACCCCCTGAAACCGTGCCTGAAGAATTCTGACATACCCATTGCTGTTCAGAACTCCAGAGTTTTCCCTTGCTGTTCAGAACTTCATATACGCGATTTCTCCTGCATGAAACAGCGTATGGACGCGGATATACTCTCTGCAACAAGCGTACACCATACACGCGACTTTCCCAGCATAAATCCGTGTGTATACGCGTATATACCTTTCGTAACTTGCGTATACCAACTTTTCTGTAGAACAGACAAGCTTCAATAGCAGGATGAAGCATCAACTACTCCCAGCTTTTGTCTGAGATATTCAAAAGTTTCCCTGGGCAGTGGTTTTGTGAGAATATTAGCAACTTGTTCCTTAGAAGTAACATACTCCAACTTGACCTTCTGCTCAAGCACTTGTTCCCGGAGAAAATGGTACTTGATTGGTATGTGCTTGGTCTTTGAGTGCATGACTGGATTCTTTGAAATGCTGATTGCACTAGTATTATCACATAAGATAGAAACTGGTGGAGTGCAAGTGATTTGAAAGTCCTGCAAGGTCTGCATCATCCAAAGAAGTTGTGTGCAACAAGATGCCGCAGCCACATATTCTGCTTCAGCTGTAGATAAGGCAATCGAACTCTGTTTCTTGCTGAACCAAGATACTAATCTGGAACCCATGAAGAAAGCACCACCACTTGTGCTTTTCCTATCATCCACACTTCCAGCCCAATCTGCATCTGTGTAAGCATGAAGAGTGAGATCTGTATCTCTAGGATACCATAAGCCATAGTTTTGGGTCCCTTGAAGATACTTGAAGATTCTTTTGACTGCCTGAAGATGAGTTTCCTTTGGGTTGGCTTGAAATCTTCCAACAATTCCTACTGCATGTGTAATATCTGGTCGGGTACCTGTCAAATAGAGCAAACTCCCAATCATGGATCTATAAGTGGGTTGGTGAACTGCTGCTGATTCATCATTTGCACTGAGGCTGCATCCTGTAACCATGGGTGTACATACTGGCTTTGACTCTTCCATGCCATACTTCTTCAAGATCTGCTTGAGGTATTTGGTTTGAGACAAGAAGATACCTCCTTCATTTTGTTGAATTTGCAATCCAAGAAAATATGTCAATTCTCCAAGTAGTGACATTTCGAATTCTTTCTGCATAACCGAGGCAAAGTTTTGACTCATAGTCTCCTCATTGCTGCCAAAGATAATATCATCTACATAAACAACAAGAATTAGCAATTTGTTATTTTCAACTTTTATATAGAGATTGCTATCTGCTGATCCTTTTGAAAAGCCTTGTTGGTGAAGATATTTGTCCAACCGATAGTACCAAGCCCTTGGAGCTTGTTTGAGTCCATAGAGAGCCTTTTTTAATCTGCATACAAGGTTTGGATCATTCCCAAGAATGAAACCATCTGGCTGCTCAATATATACTTCTTCTTCTAAGTCTCCATTCAGAAAGGCTGATTTCACATCCATTTGAAATACCTTGAAGTTTTGAAAGCTTGAGAGAGCAAGGAACATTCGGATAGCCTCAAGTCTTGCCACAGGAGCAAAGGTCTCTTCAAAATCTATTCCTTCTTGCTGTGCATACCCTTTACAAACGAGTCTGGCCTTGTTCCTAATTACTTCTCCATTTTCATTCAATTTATTCTTGAAGACCCATTTTGTTCCTATTACATTTTTATCTTTTGGTCTAGGAACTAATTCCCAAGTGTTGTTCTTTTCGATCTGCTCAAGTTCTTCATCCATTGCTTTGACCCAACATTCATCCTAGCATGCCTCTTTCACATTTTGTGGTTCAGTGGAGGAGAGTAATGCCAAGTAGCTTGAAGCTTCTGCAAGTGTCCTTCTTGTTTGTACTCCTGCTTCTTTCTGCCCCACAATCTGAGTTTCTGGATGATTCTTTTGAACATATCTGGATGGAGTCTTCTCTTCTATTCTTGTCTGCTCCTCTGGTTCTTCTTGAGATTCTTCTTCTTCTTGAGGTTCTTCTTCTTCATCATTCCGCCCTTGAGAGTAGCCTTCATCTTCTTCAATGTCTTCATGATGAACTTGCCTAGGAATATATCCCTTCTCATCAACCACTACATCAATACTGTCAACAATTCTGCCAAGTCTTTTATTGTAGCACTTGTATGCTTTGCTATGTGGAGAATAACCAAGAAGAATGCCCTCATCTGCTCTTGGTTCAAGTTTGCCAAGTTGCTCATCAGTATTCTTAATATAACATTTGCTCCCAAAGATTTTGAAGTGCTTCACGGAAGGAGTTTTACCACTCCAAAGCTCATGAGGTGTTTGAGTGCTGTTTACTCGGACATTTGTTTTGTTAAGAATAATAACAGCAGCATGTGCAGCTTCACCCCAGAAGGTTGCAGGAGTACCTGATTCATCGAGCATAGCACGAGCCATTTGTTGGATAGTTCTGTTCATTCTTTCCACAACCCCATTTTGCTGAGGAGTTCTAGCTGTAGAGAATTCTCTTCTTATCCCATGTTCATCGCAGAAATCGAAAAATTCATTTGAGGTGAACTCCCCACCTCTGTCAGATCTGAGGCACTTAATTTTGTGTCCTGATTCATTTTCAACCAATGCTTTGAAGGATTTGAATTTTTCGAATGCTTCATCTTTGTGCTTCATAAGCCCTAACCAAACAAACCTTGAGAAATCATCAATGAATAATATCAGATATTCTTCTCCTCGAGGTGTCCTTTTCCTAAATGGACCACATACATCTGTATGGACTAGCTCAAGAGGCAAGCTAGCTGATCCTTCCTTCTCTGGAAAGTTAGTTCTGGTTTGCTTTCCAAACTGACAAGATTTGCATATGGTGTTGTCTGGAATTTTGATATCTGGAAGATCGCGAACTGCCTGATATTTGCATGCTTTCCTTATTTGTGAGAAGCTTAGATGTCCCAACCTTTGATGCCATAACCAGTGCTCTTCATCCTTGCTAAGATAGCATTGTTGTTGTCCTTCTTCAAATATGTACAGATTATTTGGAGTTCTTTTGCCTTTGAGAACTGTTTTACCTGTATCAAGATCACGAACAAGACATCCATTCGATCTGAAAATAACCTCGGTTTTTTGATCACACATCTGGCTGACACTTAGTAGATTATGCTTCAATCCATCAACATACAAAACATTTCCAGCCTTGACCTTTTCTTTCAAAGGAGCAATACCTTTTCCTTTTATAGTTGCAGGAGTATCATTTCCAAAAGAAACTTTCTTTCCCTTTTCTAAAGTAGAATAAGATTCAAGTTTTTCTTTATCACCTGTCATATGTTTCGAACATCCACTGTCAATGTACCATAGATTTTCCTGTCCTTCTGCATAAAATGCTATACCACATCTTTCTGTTTGAGGTTCCTTTATTCTCCATGTTTTGGTGCTTGTGGCTTGTTCCTTTTTCTCCTGAAACCTGCTCCTGCATTCAGAGTCTTCATGACCAAAATTATTGCAAATAGAACATTCAACTTCATTTTCAAGAACCGAAAAGTTGTTATAGGTCCTTTTTGTAATCCCTGTCATACTTCTTTGTTTTTGAGCTTCCCTAGTCATGATTGTTTTATATGCAACACATTGAGCTGCTTTGTGACCAAAGTTATGGCAAGAAAAGCATTGTCCATTGAAGAAGCTTCTGCGGTTATTGAATCTACCAGCCAACTGATTGTAATTTCTATTTTCATTTATTCTTGAACCAAACTGAGAAGATTTTACCTGTGGCTGGTTGTAGCTTTTGTTCACCCTTAAGATGGATTGTCCCTGATAGTTTCTGTTTGTAATTCGTCCCTGCTGTACCTGATTATCTTCATTGTTCTTCTGCTAATTTCTTCTTGCTGCATCAAGATAACTTTTTGAGGTGGATGCTTGAGAGGTTTCTCCATTATAGCCCAAACCTGTCTTGTTTAGAGGAGACCGCTGCACATTGATAATCTCATCCAAAGTTTCAGATCCTTTGACAAACTTAAGATTAATAGCTTTTGTTTTCTCAATTTCTTTTCTGAGACCAACAATTTCACCTTCTAGTTTTTCAAGATGTTTTTCCTTTTCATCAATTTGAAATTGCAAAGTATCAATGATCACATTCTTTTCTTCTATGCATCTCTTGAGTCTTGTAATTTCATCATAGAGATTATCCACATCTACAGCATCCTCATAATCATCATCTTCAAATGCCATTAACAGCTTATATTTATTACCTTGTTCATCTTCATCACTGTTTGATAAGCCATCACTATCTTCATGGGTGTAGTAGCTTTTCTTATTTGCACTTTGTTTCTTGTTCCATCTAGCAGGTTCTTTTCCTTTATCCTTATAAGGACATTTTGCAGCATAATGACCTACTCTTCCACAAGCAAAGCATTTGAAAGGTAGCTTACCTCTGAACCTTCCAGAACCCCTTTGAAGATTTCTGACAAAATTTGATTCTTCTTCCTCTTCTTCTGGAACATGGCTTGCTTCATAGTAATCTTCTTTTCCTGATGCCTTAAAAGCAGCTTCCCTTCTGTCTGATGGACCTCCCTTTCTCATTTCATAAGCAGTTAGAATTCCATGTAGCTGAGACATAGTGAGAACACGGAGATTTTCCTTTTCTTCTATTGCAGATACTTTAGATTCAAACTTGGGGGATAATGATCTTAGAATCTTTTGAACTACTATAGTCTCTTTTATTTCTTCACCCAAATTTTTCATACAATTAACAATCTCATCTACCCGAAGAAAATAATTAGCCACACTTTCATCATTATGCATCTTGAGAGTCTCATATTGAATCCTGAGAGTTTGAAGTTTAGCTTGTTTTACCTGTTCATCTCCTTCATAGCTAGTGACCATTTTGTCCCATATCTCTTTTGCTGATTTGAAGTGCATGACCTTCATGAATTCTGTTTGGGATATACTTCCTAATAGAGTACTGACTGCTTTTGCATTTGTTTCATACTGCTTTTTCTCAGCTGGATCTGTAGGAGTAGCTGAAGGAAAAGCATAGCCTGTTTCGACAATGTTCCAAACTTCTGTACCAAGAGATTGAAGATATGCAGTAACTCTTACCTTCCAATAATTGAAATTTGTCCCATCAAAAATCGGTGGCCTGATTGATGCTTCTTTCTCGTAGTTGCTCATGATGAATGATCTACCTTCAAGCGATCAAGCTTCTCTGAAGGACCTGCTCTGATACCAATTGTTGGAAATAATACTGAGAGGGGGGGGGGGTGAATCAGTATTATCAGATCAATCAAACTTTTTCAATGCTCAGAAACATATACGCTACTTCAGTTAAGTGAACCAGCGTGTACACGCTACTGTGACTAAATAAAACAGCGTATAAGAAGAAAACTCATAATTTAGTCAGCTTATTCTTCAGTTAAGTGCATCATGACATTATTCACCACATTAACAGTAAACAGGTGCAGTATAACAGAATAGATCAAAAGTCACACACATGAACACCAAGATATAAGGTGGAAACCCAATGTGGGTGAAAACCACCTGCTGCAAGTTGTCTCTATCTTTCTTTAATATGAAACTTCAGTTTACAATCTTTTTGTACTGGTGCAGCCTTATACCAGTACGCAGGCTACAACCTGCAGAAGGCTACAACCTTCTCTCGTTCTCCAAACTTCCTTGGAAGGGAGCTCCAACCCCCTTTTGCTCTTGTACTAGCTACGATACTAGTACGTAGGTGCTGACCTACAATCTTCTTTCTTTCAGGTACCACCTTTCATACATTTTCAGACTGGATATTCCTGAAGCACAACATTACAATCTGTAGACCCCAATTCATTCAACTTTCACAACAGATCATTGAAGCATAAAACAACCAATACTAGCATTATCAAACTTTGAATCACTGAACCACTGAACCCTGTCAATCACCAGATACCAGAACACAGAGCAGTCTACAGAACTCTGCAATAACAGTCAGATCCAACTGCAAACCCAAAAATCAAGCTTCAAGAGATATACGCTACTTCAATGAGCGAAAACCGCGTATACACGCGCTTTTACCTAATCCAACCTGCGTACAGATCTAAAAATAAATTCTCTCAACTTGCAGCTGTACCAGACATCAGTTAGACCCAGAACATAATATTGCGACAGTATGCAGATCTAGAAATACGCATAATCAACCATATCATAATAGTGCATTTCAAACCATTAGATCCCAATTTATCCTTAGATCTAGTCTTCCATCAACCGATGTGATTTCTCCTTAGCTCAGATCAAGCAACCCAGACCCTGCATATCAGATCTCTTTCTCTTTTAGATATTCAAGCCTTGTCGAAAGATTATTTTGCCTAATGATCTTCTTCTCCTTATATAGCCTTAGGCCTTGCTCAATACCAAGAGCCAAAACCATAGTAACACAATACCATCAACTTCAAAACTAGGGATCGACACGCCCGTCGAGACACAATGGTCCGAAACCATAGGCACAACTTCCAAGGACTAACCGCCATGGACCAAAGGTACTTTTCCACATACACGCGCTTTTGCTGAAACCAACCAGCGTGTACACGCGACTTGGGCTTAACGAACCTGCGTATATGAAATTCCTTGGCATGCTGTACTAGGATCTGTCTTCTGATTAAGTTGCCATCACCTGTACCAACCTCTGAGCACCTGTACCAACCTCTGAGTGAGTTGCCATCAAGGACAACACTTGAATCATAATGCCAACAAGCCTTAAATTCTTTAAACCTGTCAAAGACTTCAGATTTCTTCTTAAGGAAATATATCCATGTATTCCTTGAGAAGTCATCTATAAATGATACATAGTACATAGACTTACCCAGTGATGGAACCTTCACAGATCCAAACACATCACTGTGCACAAGCTCTAATATCTGTTTCGCCCTCTTACCACTAGAGGGGAAACTCACCCAATTCTGCTTCCCATATAAACAATTTTCACAGAAATCAAAATCTAGAGAGTTATTAATCATAC
The DNA here is from genome assembly GCA_031772625.1 of Pinus tabuliformis. Taxonomy (NCBI): domain Eukaryota; kingdom Viridiplantae; phylum Streptophyta; class Pinopsida; order Pinales; family Pinaceae; genus Pinus; species Pinus tabuliformis. The sequence goes on from CM062815.1 coordinate 244,298,843, forward strand.
CTTCTACCATACCTTTACCATGAAGTATTCGAAGGCCCTTTTCTCCAATATGTCCAAGCCTTTGATGCTATAACATGGTATTTTCTCCAGAGACCACTATATTTTCTGCTCCACTTTCTGGAACCACAAAATTGTTGCACCCATCAATAATAGTGCTACCATGCAGCATGTACAGAGTTCCAATCTGAACTCCCCGTATCAATACCAGTGCTCCCCGAACCATCGTGCAGGTATATTTCTCGAACACTATTTTTACACTTGCATCATCTAGTTTGCTTACAGAAATCAGATTTCTGGCCAATGCAGGAATATGCAGAACACCTGGAAGTGTTCTAACCCTTCCACCTTGCAACTTCAACTTTACTTTTCCGTGACCAATGATTCTAGCCTTCCTATCATCCCCTAAGAAGACAACACCACCATCATATTTCTCATACTCGCAGAACCACTTTCTATGGGGAGTGAAGTGAAAGGATGCACCTGAGTCAATTAACCATGCCTCATGATCTACATGTGTACTTGATGAAGCCAAGTATACATCCCCACCTTCATCCGAGGTAGTTTTCACCTATACAGAAGGAGAATCATCAGATCCATTTCCTTTGTCAGGATCTTTAGATTTATAGTCCCTTTTGTAGTGCCCTTCCTTTCCGCATTTCGAGCACACCTACTTTACAGGTTTTCTTGGAGATCTAGATCTCCCTCTAGATTTAGATCTCCTACTAGATGACTTATTTTTGTTTCTGTTCTGGAACTGTCCTCTTACAGACAAGGCATCACCATTTTGTCTCTCCATATTTTTCTGTCTCATCTCCTTCATGGCAAGGATGAGACTATTTCATCGAACTACAAGGCAGTTGCATTGCTACCTATTGCAATAACCAGACTATCCCACGAATTTTTTAGAGAACACAACAAACTGATGCACTTATCTTCATATGAAAATTTTTAATATCAACAGATAATAACTGACTTACCACAATATTAAATGCGTTTAGATGCTCTATCACCGAGTCTCCATCTTTCATCCTCAGGTTATACAACTTTTTCCGTAGGAACAATTTATTCACCAGAGACTTAGATTGGTACAAAGTCCCCAACTTGTCCCACAAAGCCTTTACCGTAGCTTCCCTTGATACATTCAGCAATACTGAATTTGAGAACAAAATCCTATTGTGATATTTGCCTTTTGATCCAACTCCTTCCATTCTTCATCAGACACTCCCGTTGGTTTAGTACTTGGATTTACCGCAAACCACTGATATTTATCCACCAACAGATCCTCCAGCATGAATTTCCGTAACTCAAAACTCTGATAATTAAATTTATCGATCTCCATCTTTCCACTGCTCGCCATCTTCTTTCACTACCAGAATTGATCCTGCAGATTTCCCACTGAACAGGGTCTACCACAGGCCCGAGTGAAAACCCTTAGCAACAAAGGTGTCCCCTTGAAGCCAAAATAACTCTGATACCAAATGTAGGTTTTAACCCTGTACAAAGATTACCTACATATGAATTCTAAAACATAGAAAATAAACAATTCGAGAGCATAACACATAAAACACATATACATAGAGATTTTCCCTTGGATCCCAAAACTGGGACTACCAGATTGATTTTTCATTATGTTCCTTTCAATGTTACAATACATATTTATACATTCCAAAGCATCCAATAACATGGATCGAAAATCATGCACAAAACTAGAGGTAGGGCTGCCCAACCTAATATAGGGTCCAAAAAAATTTCCGCTGAGGCGCTACCCCGGACCCTGTAGAGGGGGGCTACCCCCCCCTCTCAAACCCCTTGGACAGGGGGGTTTGCAACCCCCTTGTGACCCCCTCGCTGCACAATCGACGCAACGAAGGGGGGGCTTCATCCCCCCTCTAACCCCCTAGTTAACTACGTAGGCTAGTCGTGGAAAGAATATAACACAACCCAACATTCTCCCACTTGTTGTTTTCTTTCCATAGGGGGACACAGGAGAGATTACTCATTTATCCACCCCTGCAACGCCCATTGTTTCTTTACACCAAAAGAACTTCTCAGAGCTCATGTAGGCTAGTCGGGAAAGAATATAACACAACCCAACATTCTATTGGCTCTACACTAGGTCATGTTAAAGAAATCACCTGGAATAATATTATTGAAGAAATAGATGAAATCCAGCCTGTATCCAGATTATTTTTGAGCAAAAGGAACTCATGGAGAAAGTAAATCAGACCATTGCCAATATTAATTCTCAAATGGGAGAAATGCCTGCTATGGCTAACAACATCATAACGTTCCTCAATTCTAAAAATAGATATGAGCTGGATGATCTAGGAGTGGATGACAGAATAGAAACCATCTTGGAGGTGAAGAAATTTCTAACAAAGAAGAACTTAGTTGTACAACTGACAGAGAAGTGTCACACTCTAGAGGTAGCAGTCAATAGGTTTTTCACAAGGATTGATGCATTAAACTAGAAGGATCTGCCTTCACTATTTGTAATAAATGATAAATTAATGACCAGGGAAGACTACATGAAGAAGCTTTAGGACATTTCTAGGGATACAACTAAGTCCTCCAACATCAAAGGTTCTATGATAGGAAGAGCGTTTTATGAAGCCATCAACAACATAAGTTTTATTCAACATGAGATAAAACATATTTTCACAGTTAAACCCACTTTTTCTTGGTATACTGAGGTAGATGAAATCTACCGCAAGGTAACCAAGATAGCTATTCTAGATGAAGAAAGGTGGGAAAAGTTGTGTGAATTTTAGGATTAAAGGACACGTCAGCTTCACCAATGCAGCACCCGAATAGTGGCCACTCAACAACTGCTTTCCTTCATAACAGGGCCAGATGTTTACATTCATTCCTTTTGATTGAATTACTTTTGTTTCTGTTAGTTCTAAGTAATAATAGAATGCCATGTCACTCAAAATTTATTGTAATATTTTGGTAATTTTGTTTAAATACTTCTTTTTGTCGAAGTATTCAGGGTTGAACCCTTGAACCAATTATCACACAGATTTGTACTAAGCTGGAGCACTTTTTAGATAATAAAATATTATGGATTTTCCTCATATGGTCTGTCTCCCAGTGAGTTGTTTTCATCTTAGTTTTTCATTATGTATTCTTCATATAAATCAATTCTTTTATAGTCATCCTATTTAAAATTTAATTGAATATCAGTTTCATTTTGAATCCACTATGAATTTGTAATTTAAATAAGAGATTAATTTGTAGAACTATTTGTTATTGTGAATTCCTATTTGAACTTAAATTACACTAGATTTTTGTGATAGTTTAATTATATTCTGTTGATCAAGTAAACATTGTTTTCTTTATTTCTGCTTATAAATGATTAAATACTCAGTTTGAATATTAAATCAGTTATACTTCTACACATTCTTCTCATCCATCCACCTAAAATCAAAATAACCATGTGTATGTAAAGAACAACCTTTTATTTTATTAAGAATATTTCTAAGTTTAAAGCACCTGTTTATAAACAGTTCACTGGTCATCCAAATCATTAAAATCAACAAAACATTATAGATGCTTTGGCATAACCAATTTACCTTTGGTTATCTCAAAGGAAAACATTAGATTGGCACCATTTCCAGGGAGTGAAGAATTGAAAACTAAATTTTCCATGGGGAAACGATTCTCCCTTTCCTTTAAGGTGAATAAAGGATAAGGATATAGGTCAAAATATTTCACCTGGCGATTCCATTGGTCAAAGCTAGCTCCTTTTAGGCACACTAGATCATGTTCTGTTTCCGATATTGTTAGCCCTCTACCAGACCCATAAATACTTACTATGGGAGCCTCTTCAAGGAGAAGACGTAGAACACCTTCTTCTTCTTCAGCTTTACACCCTGAAGAAATCTCATCTGTAGATCCTTTTTCAGTTGTACCATCCCATCCTGATTGGACTAAACTACCTCCTAGGGTTTTTGAACTCCATTCTAGAGGAGTAGATCTTCAATCAACCTTTTTAATACAGTCACTTGAGTCATATCAAGTCCCAACCATTCCTATCAAATCACCTTCATCTGAGGAATAATTGGGTTTAAATTTACTTGAATTCAAGCCTCAAGATTTTATTACTCCAAATCCTTATTCTATTCCATCAACCTCTACTAATCTTGAAGAGAAATTTTCTATCTATTCAAATCATTTGTTTGATAATAAGGAAAACTTTCCACCAACAATTCAAAAGTTTGTTATTAAAACCCCTTTTAGATCCTAAAAAAGGTATCCTCCCTCTCCTCCACATACTAATACCCATACAGATTCATCTTCATCTCCTAAATATTTATCTTCATCATCCTCCTCTTCTTCATCATCATCCACTCAGTCACCGCATACTTCTCCTGCTGTAATGGATTTTCGACCCATTGTGAAAGCAAGGTATGCTGCTCTAGTTCTCCTTGAAAAATTAGGAAATTTTCCTAATGGTTATTTAAAACACCTACCAAGATTTAATGGAGAAACATGTCCCTCAGCAGAGGATCATGTATAAACTTTCCTTGATTTTGATGACAATATGAACATAGAAGAAAAAAATGTTTATATGAGGTTATTTGTACAATCTCTAGAAGGCAATGTTGGGATCTAGCTTAGGCAACTAAGAGCTGAATCTATCAGAACTTGGAATGAACTCACAACCATATTTAAAAACCAATGGGGGGTAAAGAAAGATCTTGTTTACTTTCTCACTGAATTTGAAGAATTGAAGAGAAACCTTGGTGAACTAGTTGCTGTATTCATAAAAGGATTTAAAAAACTCTATCATAAAATGCCTACTGATTGCAAACCACTAGTAGCAGCTGTAAAGGTCAGATTTTCCAAAGCATTTGATGATGAATTTGAAGTCATTTTAAGGGAAATGGTTTCTAATACATTAGAAGATATGCAGACAAATGCTATAGAGGTAGAAGCCAATAGGTCATCTTCTGGCAAAATCAAAGCTAAAGCAGAGAAAGAAGAAAGAAAACCAAAAGCTAAGATTGATGATTCATCCTCTTCCAAATATAAACTTGAAGATAAGAAAATTGATGAAATTACATCTTTTCTCAAAAACCTTTCTAATATAAAATTGAAACACAACCTAGGACTGTTCAACAAACTGCTGTCGGACCTCAAGCTCAAACTTAATTTCGAAGAACTCCTCAAATGCAGATCCTTCAGAGACCAGGTTCTAATCAAAACATTCAACCACCTTTTTTGATTTATGATACACAACCATAGGACACATGCCCTTTAATCACTAAAGATAACAATAATATTGATTCTTCATTAGTACAAATGGAAATAGTTCCTTCACCTTAGTCTTTTGAACAAGAACTAGGAGATGCTCAACTTTCAAAATACTTAGCATTCTCTGAATTTTTAATTGCAAAATTGAATAAAAGGTATGATCTAAGGCCTAGATCAGTTCTTGGTAGACCTACAAAATCCACCACCATAATTGAACCTGCAATGAAAACCATTCAAACACAAACTCCAACACCTCAAACTACAGACTCATCCACTGAAACCTCTTCATTTGACAAGACTATTTTGACAACTTTTAATATTGAAAAGGAATTGGAAAGGGTCAAGATTCCTATACCTTTAGCTGAACTTTCCAAAAATCCTGGTTATAAAAATCAAGTGTCTATATGGATACAATCCTCTAGTCTAGCTGCTGAGGGAGATGTTATTAGTTTGCAGGATGAAAATCCCTCAGTTGTATTTGGTCCTAGTTCTGATATGATCGATGAAATTGTTCCACCATTTTATGTAACCTTAAAGGCTCATGAATTTATTTTGTATAACTTCTTGCTGGATTCTAGAGCTTCTCATAAACTTATGCCAAAGGTGATTATGGATCAGCTTCAGTTACAAGTTACTCGTTCTTATCATGACCTTTACACCTTTGATTCAAAGAAAGTGCCATGCCTAGGATTGATCAAAGATTTAGTTGTGACCTTAGCTCAAATACCTATCAAGAGTATAGTTTTAGACATATTTGTAACTGATATTCCTGCCAAGTTTGGCATGCTTCTATCTAGTTCATGTTGTGCTAAACTTGGAGGATCTCTTCAGATGGACATATCTTTTTCTACTATTCCAATCTATGGAGGTGAGCATTTAAGGTTATATAGGGAAGTAAGATTCTTTCATATTGTTTGTAGGTTTGATCAAGAAAAAAACCACCCTATCTATGTAGTAGATCAGGATTTTGGTTGCTTTCAGTTATCTTCACAAAATGCATTAAACACTCAACTTTCCATTGAGAATATAGTTTCCAAGCCTAAAGTTGTTGAATCAGATATCTAGAAACTTTGTTTTGATGGCTCTTGCTCAAAAGAAGGGGCAGGAGAAGGAATTGTTTTAATTTCACCAAATAAAGAAAACATAACTCAGTCATGTAAACTTGAATTTGAGGTCTCCAATAATGTGGCTAAGTATGAGACTTTTCTTCTTGGTCTCGAGCTAGCTAGGAGTTTAAAGGTTCAAAACTTGAGTGTATTTTCTGATTCTGAGCTTATAGTAAACCAGGTTAGAAATCTTTGCCAAACGAAACACCCAAGGCTTAGGTCCTATAGAAATGAAGCTTGGGACACAATTGAAAATTTATTTAAAGGATTTAACATAATTTCTATTCCCAGAGATGAAAATATGCATGGTGACTCACTCACTGTATCAACAAGATCTTTCAAAATCCCTCAGCCAATATTGTTAGAATACCAAATTCAAGTCAAGTATAGACCATCAATTCCTGATAACCTTAAACATTGGCAGATTTTTGAAGATGATGAACAATTAAAATATTTTCTTCAAGTCATTGATGAATTCTCAAATATGAAAATTGAAGGAGATCAAAACAATATTCAAGAATTAAAGCAACAAAATCCAGAAACTTCATTCAGTTCTTGATCATGATATCATCCAATTATCTAATAATTTTATTCCTAAAAGATTGGTTCCATTGGAAAAATTATTCAATAATAATGATGTCTCTAAAAATCCCTTGTTTAACCCACCTAAAGAAGAAATCGAAGAATGCAATATTGGGACTTTGGATGATGTGAGAAATATTAAATTGTCATCAGCCTTACCTTCAGATGTAAAAATCAATTATTTGAATCTTCTTAAAAATTACAAAGATGTTTTTGCCTGGTCTTATAATGAGTTCAAAAATTATGATACATCTTTGATTGAGCATAAGATTCCTTTGAAACCAGAAGAAAAACCATTTCAGAAAAAACTAAGAAGAATCAAGCCCATACTACTTCCAACCATTAAAAAAGAACTCAAAAAGCTGCTTGATGCTCATATCATTGTGCCTTTAATGTAATCTAATTCGGTAGCCAACTTAGTTCTTGTTAGAAAGAAAAATGGTGAAATTAAGCTATGTGTAGACTTATCAAATCTGAAAAAATCATCCTTAAAAGATAACTATCCATTGCCCAAAATGGATCATCTACTTCAGAAAGTTGTAGGTGCAAACAAGATTTCTATGCTAGATGGATTTTCTGGTTACAACTAGATCATGGTATGTCAAGCTGACCAAGACAAAACTGATTTCACCACACCTTGGGGTACATTTATGCATGCCAGAATGCCATTTGTGTTAACCAATGCTGGAGCCACCTTCTAGAGAGCCATGTATCTAGCATTTGTAGGTAAAACATTTGAATTTAGTGTCATTTATTTAGATGGTTTAACTGTTTGCTATGATTATGGTGAAAATCATTTAAAACACTTGAGAAAGGTTTTTGACAGGTGCAAGAAATTTGGCATATCCATCAATCTAAAGAAATATTTGTTTGCCGTGAAGGAAGGGAAATTACTAGGGCATATAATATCCAAGGAGGGAGTTATAATTGACCCAAAGAGAGTTTCAACTATTCAGACCCTACCTCTACCAAGGAATAAGAAAGAGATACAAACCTTCCTTGTAAAGACGAATTTTCTCAGAAGGTTCATTGTTGGGCATGGAATCCCCCCAAGGCATGTTTTGGGGCTCAAAGCCCAAGTTTTGACCCGATATTGTTATAAAGACTCCGCGAATTGCAGGCGCAGAGCACGAAATGTATGATAGAGTCACAGGGTTGTTCGCCCTAGTTTTGTAATGTAATGTTGGTCTACCCATGGTCTGCGGACCATGGGATTGTATAAGTAGAGAGAGGCTCTAAGTGTAAAAGAGGAACGAAGGAGAGTGAAGTAGAAGAGAAGAGCAAGAGTCTAAGTGTCTAAGGGTGTCTTGGGTTGTAGGGTAGGAGAAGGCTATGCAATTGAGTGCACAGAGGCCTAGCAGTCCACAGATGAGTGCGCGGACCCCTGCAGCTGAGTGCGTAGGGTGGAGTCGAGTCTGTATCCAAGGAAGAGAATAATAAAGATAAGTTTTATCTAAATTCTGTGTATCTGTTCTTGGGTTATTGCATGTTTGATATAAATTGAAAATATACTATTTATTTACTACGCACAACTGTATGAATGGTGTATATTGTTAAGGGTAACTTAAAGCATGCAAGTAGACCAAGATAATCAACTAACATTGGAATATCAGCAAGGACTTGGGTAATAACAACATTTGGCACCTGAGTAGGGTTGCGCAAAGGCAACATCTCAGGATGCGAGGTACGAGAAAGTGTGCGTAGCGACTTGTGCGTAGGGTCGAACCATTGACCACTTGAACTCATCAGACATCTCCAGGGTGCCCCCATACTACTTCAGGTGAGACCTCAGTCCGCGCTTCATGGAATATTTCCGAAAGGGCCGGTAGTACTAGGATTTGTTTGGCTAAATCACTTCTGAACCTGGGTCAGGCCCCAACAAGCCAACAATTGGTTCCGTTGCCGGGACTGGGATCTGCATAAGAGATGCCTAATGTTGTTTCACTATAATTTGACAAAGAAATAAATTGAAGAGTGGTTGGACAGAAATATTCATGAGTTCGCGGCGCAGGAAAATAGGAATCTGCGAGTATCGAAGGAAGAGTGGTTAGATTGTTACCTATATATGGAAATCCACGATTTTCTTTTTTTGTGTCCTTCCCCTCTGAGTTGTATGAGTGGATTGCGAATTTAGCAGACAACCAAGGAAGGTGTAGGCTTGACAAACCTATTGTGTGGACTCCAGAGTTGGTGCACAGACTAGAAGCATAAGCATATAAGATCACGTGCACTATGGACCATTGGCTTGATCGAATGATAGGAGGGTTTGTCACCGAGTTCGCGGTAGACACTTCAGTCAGCTACAGCGAGGGGAACGATGCTTCCTCAAAGGACCACGAGGTAAGTACATTAAATATTTGAACACTTGGATTAAGATGCTACTATGTGAAAAGTGGGTTATGTGAATCAATTGATGTTTGGGGCTATGCGAAGTGGGAGGATCTATAGAAACAAAGGTAGCGCAGAGATAGAAACAAGTCCCTTCATTTCACCTCGACGAGAAAGCGAGGAAGAGCTCACGAAAGTTTCACCAAGGAGTGCAGTTAGTCTGATAAGGCAATGAATTATGGGCATAACACCCCCACCTACACCACCACCAGTTTCACCAACTTCACCCCAATCTCCACCCACACCACCTCCGCCACCACCACAGTTCAATATGGCGAGCGCAATAAAGTTTCCGGTGTTCAAAGGAGTAGGGAATGGAGATCCAGACCAATTTTGGTTCGTGGTAAAGGCTGTAGGGAAGCACAAGGGGTCACAAATGACAAAATAAAGAAAGCAATCCTGGTCAGCGCCTTGCAGGATCACTCACTGACATGGTACATTAAGAATTCCAACCGCAATCCAAACGCAGGAATCACGGATATCCAAGTTGCGCTAAACAAGGAATTTAGCAGGCCAAAATCGGAAACACAATCGATTATCGGGTTTAAGGAAATCGTGATGCTTTCAGGAGAGACCCCCTGGGAGCTGTATCAGAGATTGAAGGGTATGATTCATGAAGCCAATATGACCTTAACGGATGGACAACACCACACATGGTTCGTAGCGTCATTAACACTGCATTTAAGGACCGCGCTGTCACAACAGAAGCTATCCACTCAGGCCAAAGCGTTGAAGATCGTAATGAGACTACACAAGACCCTAATACAAGATCCTAGCCTGGGAGTCCAACAGATTCATGCGTAGTTGAAGAACTTGTGTCTGGAGATGCAGAGCTTGAAACAAGATAGGACAGCCCGCCTTGAAGCGCCCGAGGATGTATGGTACAAAAAGTGCAAAGGCCAAGGACATGACAAGGACCATTGTCTAGTCTTCACGAACTACCTGGCGGGAGGAGGTCCGATGCCATTGAGACTAGAGGCACAAGAAGGACTGAGTGCGGTGCCTGCATTATGGTGCATGATTTGTTAGATAGGAGGGAAGCATGCTATAGATAACTACCACTTATTACAGAAGTATACACAGACATCCCAACAGTTGTTCTATAATTTCTGCAGGTCAGTAGGCCATGAATAGCGCACTTGTAGAAGTTATGAATTGATGATGGACCGGGCTCCTACCTATAGAGTTCAGACCGAAAAACGAGCCCTTGATCAAAATGCAAGGGTGGCAGGTACGGGCTTTAAGGGGCGTGGGCGAGGTCGAGGTGGAATGGGACCAGGAAGGGGTCGCGAATAGCTAATTTGTTACAATTGTGAAGGACCATGGAATTATGCCCACGATTGTACAAATCTGACGAGAGCATCATGTTTATATTGTACCCAATTTGATCATGAGATGGAGGACTACCCCACACTGATATCCAAGTTGCATGATAAAGGAACACTCTTGCCTCCCTCGACTCAGAACCTGCAAATGATGAGGTCTGAGCCGCGCAAGGAGGACCCGAATGTAAACATCGTGCTCCGAAGCGGTATCATAACAGGAGATGACAAGGGCAAGCAACCCGAAGAAAGTGCCTAGGTTCACAAGGCTCCAACAAAGGAACCAGAGTTCGATTTGGAGTGCGCGAAGGAGACACTCATGGAAGCTAATAAGAGCTTCACGGAGGCCTCCACTTCAGGTAGTAAAGACAGACTAGAACTGGAGATGGACCCATCAATGCTCACTATTGCTATGGGGTAAAATGCACGGTGTATGGAGAATGAAAGCTACCCTCAAAGGTCTTCCCGGGACCTTTGACAAACTGTAAGATTATCTGCAGAAGCTACCAAGTTATACACATGTTCATCTATCAAATATAAGTTGACAAAGTATGGAAAGAGTATTACCTCAAGTCTCCTTCTTTGGAGATCGCTATGCAGCCAAGAAGAACTCCTTCAAAGCCAGCTCCAAGACAATTCTTGCACAAAGGAAAGGCAAACACAATCACAGCATACAATATTGAAAACTAATGTAAGAATGCACAATGAACATATTCTTGTATACAACTTAAACTACTCAACCTGACAAGTATCGAAATGAACAACTCAATGGGCAATGTTACCGACACTATGAAGTAGGGAACACAACTGCAGTTCTATATTTATAATGGAAGAGTGATTAAAACCATCCATTGTATCAGTCTTCCCTTGCCCCTTCTTCCTCTCTCTCTCTCTTTTAGCTCACTTCTTCAAGTGTATGACAATTCACAACAGCTTAGTGGGCTATCCTTTCAAATGCTTTGACCCCTTTCACAATGGCCCTGTCATTGCTTATGTAGCAATCAAGTTAGGGCTGCCAAGCTCCTCCTAGAGTTCATTAGGTCAAAAGAAATGAACCTGCCTCTTATTCCAACTCTTTCCCTTTTGCCTTCTTTTTCAGATTGGAATTTCCCCAAATAGTTTGATTTTTGGGACTTTCCCTACTTTTCTTGAGAAAATTTAGGGATAAATATCTAGATATTTGTGAGCAGATTCGTTGGCTTGACCCACTGAACATCTCTTAGTTTCACTAACACTCCCCCTAGTCTAACAACTTGAGTTAGCAGGGCGACTAACACTCCTTTATGCTTGGTAACAAGCTTTATAAAGTAGGTTAGCAGTGCAAAACTAGCGTTAGTGTGGATTCAAGGCCTGCAATTGTGGTCTTTGCTTCAGTCATGTTGTCTTTCACCTCTGAGTTGATGAGGAGGTCATTTTGTCCTATAACAGATGCCCCCTAAAGTGTGAGATCAGAGGCAAAGACGATGGCCGAAATACTTTACTAAAACTATAATTTTCTGTCAAAATTTTTAGAGAGAGAAGTCTTGGGCGGCGAGGGAAAACTTGATACAACAACATACATATATATAAACTGCTAAAATCATGTCCTGAGTCGAGCATTCCCATGCTCAGTAGCTATGTTAGAGTGATTTTCTCTTCTGAGATATAACAATGCTGGCTGTCGATAAGCACAGAGTGGATCTAGTGTCATAATAGATCATCTTGAAATAGCTGTCTCCAAAGAACAATATCCGTAGCTTGGGAGAGGAAACAAGGCTGAATGATGCAAGCCTCTACCAAAGGTCTTGATTTCCGCTTCACTGAACAACATAGATCAGTACATGTGATAAGATGTGTTGACGTCGAACATGCACCAAAATCATCTGATTACCAGTCAATAATGGAGACCGTTAACAGATGCGAGGAAGGCCACTGATAATGGTGATGGGCTCCAAGATGCACAGTACAAACTAGTGAGTGTGAAAGATTTCTTTGTCTTCGAACACTCATAGAATTGCTTAATTAGGAGCCAATAATGAAAGCCCCTAATCAAACACAAGGTAACCTACCACTAATGTCTGCACGCACCAAGGCACTGAATGTGTTTATGAGTTATCTTCCTAGATAGAGTGTTGAAGTGATAGGAAGAAACCTGTCAAAAGGTAGGCAATGACGTGTCCTACATTAGTCGACATGAAACCAGACAAGAATGATTTTGTTTTTTGAGGAATGTTTTGAGAATTTGGGTCTAAACAACAGAGGGCATGATGAAAGGATATGTATGATTGGTTGATAGAGGAAACAAATGGGAACCCTTGAACAATAGAAGGCATGACAACGATTTTAACCAGACAGCACTAGACTCATGAACACTACAGAGTGTTTAGGATACGGAGATGCAATTACATCAGGGTATACAGGCTAAAACTCATGGGTTGGTAGGGCTCATATTGAGAGGCCATCAAAATGAAGGTTTATCTGAGGGAGTGCCATGTTCAAGGGAACGATTGCTGCCAAGCCATGCTTTCAAATACGAAATACAATTGTATTGTCCACTTTCCCTGTCTGATTAATTTAATGAGTCCAGACGGGTAAACTCATCGATCTTTTCATGTTTTAAAGAGTCTGAAAAGGATCACAAAAAAGAACAACTCTTTGCCCTATCTGATTAGTTTAATGAGTCCAGACAGGAAAACTCATTGATTTTTTCATGTTTTAAGAGTCTGAAAAGTATCATAAAAAGAACGACTCTATATATTGTCTATGTAAGTTAAAGAGTCCAGACTAGACAACTCAGTGGTCTTTTCATATTTAGAGAGTCTAAAAAGATCGTAAAGGGAAACTCCATGGTGGTCCCTTTTTCATAGTTATTAACCGGGTGCGACAAAAGGTTAATAGTATACCTGGATCAGTTACTTTTCCATCTTTTAATCTATTGAACCCGGATAAAGAGAAACCTTTTTCCAATAGATGTCGACCTCATTTTGTTATGAGTATGAGGCGATGGACTAAACTCGTGTTTCGTCATGAATTTTTAATGAGTCACACGACGACAAACTCAATACTTTCATCAAAATTTTTAATGAGTCAAATGAAGAAAACTCAGGGTATCTTTTTTAGTTTAGTGAGTGAGAAAAAGAGGGAAAAGAATGGCTCATCCCTTCTTCATAGTTTTATGAGCTCAAAGGAGGGGAAAAGCTCAGGGATTTTTTTCGATTTAAGAGCGAGAAACGGTCCCAAAAAAGAAAGTGCTCTTGCTGCTGCCATCTATTTTTAACGAGCCCAGTAACAAAAACTCAATATTTTTCAGTTTTAACGAGCAAGAGAACTACCTAAAAGAATCCTCAGGTCATCTTTATCGAGTTTAACGAGCTGAAAGATGTAGCTCAAGATTTTTTCAGTTTAAAGAGTGAGAAAAAAGCACCTAAAAGAATGCTCCTTTGGTCTTTTTTAGTTTATGAGCTAGAAAAAGATCAAAAAAGAGTTGCTTAGAGCATTGTTGTATGAATTTAATGAGCGCAATGATGAAAAATTGAAGATGATTCTATTTTTAAAGAGTAATAAATATCACAAAAGTGCTCTGACTATCATTGCATAGATTTAATGAGCTCAATGATAAAAACTTGGAGATGTTTATATTTTTTAAAGGGCAATAAAATATCTCAAAAAGTGCTCTATTTGTATTTGTAGTAGTTTAATGAGCCCAAAGAAGAAGACTCGAGGTTTTTTGGATTAACGAACAAGAAAAATACCATAAAAAGAACGCTCGATCTTCTTCATGGTAGTTTAACGATCTTGAAGAAGGAGACTCCAGGATTTTTTGGATTAACGAGCAAGAAAAATACCATAAAAAGAACACTCGATCTTTCTCGATCTCATGCTTGACATTAGAAGGGTCTATGCCATGAATTTCCTCATAAGACCAAGGAAAACATCGCGGAAGTCCCTAAACGGGTAGGTGAAGCTCACAATTTCCTCAGGATTGTGATTGGCTCCACTCTGTATGTTTTCCACGATGCCTGTCATGACAGAAATATCAGGGAGCAATGTTTGTGAAATATTGCCCCTATTTCCTTCTAAGTCCAAAAGTTGGATAGTCGTATATGGTGAGGAAACGATTTCATGTGCGTCAGGTGACAGGATTTGAAGAGGCATCATGTCCGAATCAAATATCGAAACATGATGGTGCGAATCCTCCCAAGGTCGCTCTTCTAACCTCGTGATCTCTCTAATAGCTTCGTCCATCGGTAGGACTTGATTGAGTGGATCGAAAGAAAGAGTGGTTATGGGAGGGGTAGTGGTACCGTTGGCTGAAACCAAAGTGACTAGAGATTCAGATGCAAATTGAATGGCTTGGTAGGTCGATTTAGCTGGTGACAATGACATTTTCTCTCCGTATGTGTCAATGTCTGAAGGAGCCGGTAGGATCCATGGATCGGTCTTTTCATGAGGAATAGATGAAAGCATATTGACCATCTGTGAAACCTGTGGCAGCTGAAGAGGGAAACAACCAATGAGGGAAGAAGCCTTCAGTAGACCAATACCTACACTAACGCAAACGTCAGTTCCACCTCCTACTAGGGGTACAGAGCCACTTGGTAATGGTGAATAATCAGGGGTGCAGAAAGAAAACTGATCTATTGTAACTACCTTTCCATCCAATGGAAATTGGATTATGCGAAAGACAGTAGATACGACAGCCATCATGGCATATGTCCAATTGCAACCCAGCAAGGGATTATAGTCGAGTTTTATATCCACGACTTCTATGTCCACCATTACGGTTTTCCACCTCAAAGGGATGGGGAAACCAACTAAGTATCCTTTTGGTATAAAGGTGTGGCCATTGAAAGCTTTCAGGGAGTTCGACGGTGGGGATAGGGTTGGAGAACCCAAGGCAAGCCAACATGAAGCTGACATGACGTGCATCGAAGCACCTTCGTCGATGACCGTTCTGTGTATACCTTTACCTTTCGAAGTGATATGCACTTGAAATGCACGCTGGTGGGAAAGGGGAGGTTTACACTTGTCCATGTCGAAAATAGCAAGCATGGAATCCGTAGGGTCAATACCTCTGATAGCCAAAAGCAAAGCTTTCCATTGGGCGGGGCATGTTTGTAATACTTCGAGTGCCGACATAGCCGACGATGCTTGCACCAAATCCTCTACGATGTTGTAGTATTGGGTGGCACGTGCAGATGTATTGTGCGTTGTGCGTCGAAGTGCCCCTTTTGGGGGTTGAATTACAAAGTCCTCAACCAACCTTTCGATATGAAAATTGGTGGGTGGCGATGGGTTTTGACCTGAGGATGGTTCTGCTGCAGGAGCGATAGGAGCTCCATAAGATTTGGATCTTGCGGCGAGTTCTACCGTTTCAAATGTGAAAATGATAGAAGATCCTTCACCAGCTGAAGGATGTTGCGAACCATCGTTGCCCCTTGGCATGGGTTGCTGTTGGTTTGCAATAAGATTTTGCTGCTCCTAAGTGGGAAAAGGATTCCTAAGGATAGTGGGGTCTTACCAGTATCCCTTTTGGCAAGGTACTCTGTGCATTCTTGAAGACACGGACAACACCAGGTTACATGGTCTTCAACGCAGAGTTTGCAAGGAAATCTGGAAGGTGTATCCTTTTCATCAGTAGTAGGCGCAACAACCTTCTGTTTTGGATTGGGTTGCTTTATTGACTGCTCCTCAAAAGGAGCAGTCTTTTTCTTATTCTTCTTTCTCTTACCATTGGAATTTTGTGTAGACTGCAGAGAGTTTATCGCAGTGGCAGGAAGAGTAGTCATATTGGTAGAGGGGTCCACTGCCATCTTGGCAATGGAACCACTGAGTTGTTTTATAGTGGCCCTAGAGGTTGCACCGAAATTCCCATAGGTGTGCACTCCAGGATGATGAGTGGTAGAAGCATTGGGGATTATGCCGTAAAGAGTGCCAGACTGTGAATATATCAAATCTAAGTGTTGGGCACGACGTATGGATTGGTCTTCTGTGACCGCACCACCTAGAGCGACATCTCTAGCGATTTGAGGAAGTAAGGACCTGCAGAACCAGTCTGTTAAGAGAAAGTCTGGGATGGGAGCTTTTACTAACCTCCACCTACGTCTCCATTCATGAATATGATCGGAGATGTGGGTGGCGGTATCCTGACGAAATGAAGTGAGGAGCTCTGTCCCAGTCTCATAGTGGATTGGTAACTGGAAGTGCTTTAGGAATTCCATCGCTAAAGTGTCAAAGGTGTTTACTGACGCGCGTGGTAACTCAATATACCATTTCGCTGCATTTCCAGTGAGGGTGCGAGGAAAAAGACGTAACTAGACACTATCATCCACCATAGAGTTAGAAACACACCAGAGATGGTAGGTGGTGATATGGGTGCTCGGATCCTCCCCTTGTTTTCCATCGAACTTTGGGATGTCCGTTGGTATTTTATGCAGGATCGGTGGCCATTGTAAGTTGTGGTAGATGGGGTCATTTTTCAGCTTGTATAAGTCAGGAATATCCAACATTGCCAAAAAAGGCAGAGAGTTAGGTGCCCCTGACTCGGACCATGGTGATGATGGATGACCTGAGCAGCTCTATGATCCTCCCATCGTTTGGTTCCCCATAGTGTACATGGGTTGCGTGGTGTAGTAGTTTCTTTGCAGTATGGTGTTGTAGAGTGGATTTCCATGAGGATTTTGATACTGGGGTATGAAATTTCCTCTAGTATAAGTGGTGCCCCCTTGACTCATTTGAGTCTGTGAGTAGGGTGCCCCCATGGATTTGTTGGGAACCCCTTGTGGATTCCCGACCGACACAGAACTAACCATTTGGCTTTGATTGACAGAGGGAACACTCATGTCAATTAGCAACTGTCCATACATGCCTCGGAACGAAGGGGGAACTGTGACATTGCCTACCGGCATGTGCATATTGGGAAGCCCCCCAGATATTTGAATTTGGGGGTTGGAACTGTACATTGGAGGTCGACCGTGTTGTTGGTAAACGGGAACCGCACCCATAGTGCCACATTGAGTGTTATATGGATCACTGTATGTGGCACTTGTTGAAGGTATGCATTGTGGCACCATAGGAGTGGAACCTGGCATCTGCTGGGTTCCACTTATAGAGGGTGTTATGTGAGTTGTCATACCTGGGACAAACGGGATAGCAGGATTCCACATTACCAGTGTTGTGATGACCGTCGACTGGGGAAGTGGTAGAGGACCAATAGTGTCTCTAAAATTCCACAACCGTTGAGTTGTTGACTGGATAGATGGGAAAGTTCTACCTACTGAAGAAGGAAGTACAGGTACCACGGGAACCACGATAGGGTCTGACGGATTTGTGAGCGGAGTGTTAAAGTGAGGAAGAAATCCTTCCGTGAAGAAATCCTCTGACAAACTTGAATCATCGGTCATCCACATAGATCCCGTGTGATATTTAGGAGACTGATTCCTGAAGATGAGGAATTCGAGTCAATGGAACTCGGCGGATCTTCCACAATGAGTGGAGGAAGTCCTAACAATCGTCTGGAGTGACGACGAGGGCCGAATGTAGCCACAGTGACCGTTTAAGTTTTATCAAATAAATTTTAATGTGATATTCTTTAAAGTCTAAAAAATGATAGCACTCAGGTACCTAAAAATAAAAAATACAATAAATATATCAATCAGCAAACAAAGGAAAAGTACCTTGTCTGATAAGCACCAATCGTTGGAGATGAAACCCAGTATCTCAATGAATAACAAAGAAGGATGGCCAAATGTACGGTTACAGTTACTCTAGAGCTTCCCCCGAACCTCAGATTGAGGGGCCAAGTACTCTCGTGAAGATGAGCACCCTCCCAAAAACTGAAGACAGAGTAGATCCGTCCGTGTTAGGTACCAGGATAGCCTGTGCTAGTCACCTTGTGTAAGTACCTAGAAGTTTTGTCCACTAGAGATACCACAAATCACAGACATTACCAGGGGGGACATAGTCGTGGACAACATGCTGTGTGGGCAGGAAACTTGAGTCCCCGACTCAATTTCGAAATCCCTGAAGGGGCCTCTAGTACACAGAATGACCAAAGGATTTGTAAGAGAAGGTGGGCTACCTTCAATCATAGTCCGATGTTGTCTCATATTTCGCTCCGTTGTTAGTGGAGTGGTCCTGGTAATATGAGTGCAGAAGGATTTTTCACTCATTAACGACACTAGTTTTGGTTTTCAACCTTGGGCAGTTCAGTCACATGTTTATCCCAAGATCCTAGCCTAGCTAATGTTAGTTTGCTCAAAAGAGTAAATGATTGATTTTAATGTAACTTTTAAGTGTACTTGATTATTTGTCTTCGGTAGGGGTGTTGACATATGAATATGGTGAGACTCTTGACTCAATAAATCATGCAGAACAATGCTCTGAAAAAAAATTCATTTTTTATGCAAACAAGTCTTATTCTACATATTCATCTTTTCACATATTCATAGATTCGTCTATGCATCTAAAGCCATTCGACACTTGCATAACCAAAAGATTCTTTTTCCAATATTTACTAACAACTACTGAAAACCAAAATGAAGCAGCTTACAACTATTTCGAAAAAAGGATGAATACAATTTATCAGTCTTTCTTTTAAAAAAAAGTGTTTTAAGAGAGAAAAACTAAAACTTTTTCCTAAAAATAAATTTTCAGGACACCAAATTTGCTAACATAATATAGTTGTAGATCTTACTTCAGCCCAAGAGAAAATTTCCCCACCTTTTGGTCCACAAAAACTACTGGAAATCATGGAAATGGGAGACTAATGCTCTGTTTCAATGTAAACAGAGAGTTAGTTGGTCCACTAATGCTCCCTGTACACAGGCACAGTGCTTTATAAAGCTCTGTTTAGCCTGGTAACCTGCGTTAGTGAGGGAAATTGCTCAAATAGAGGGCCTTTAGGATCAATTTCTGAGAAGAATGCAAACTAGTAGGATGTAACAAGATAGTTGGTGGATCAGAAAAGGATTTGAAAAGTAGGAAGCTCTTAGTAGAAAGAGAAGAACTGAGAGGAGTCCGGGTAAACCGGGAACTAGATGTACAGTCCCCAGTGGAGTTGCCAATTCTACTATGGGGTAAAATGCATGATGTATGGAGAATGAAAACTACCCTCAAAGGTCTTCCCGAGACCTTCGACAAACTGTAAGATTATCTACAGAAGCTACCAAGTTATACATATGTTCATCTATCAAATATAAATTGACAAAGTGTGGAAGAGTATTACCTCAAGTCTCCTTCTAGATTTGTTTGGAGATCGCTATGCAGCCAAGAAGAACTCCTTTAAAGCCGGCTCCAAGATAATTCCTACACAAAAGAAAGGAAAACACAATCACAACATACAATATTGAAAACTAATATAAGAATGCACAATGAACATATACTTGTATACAACTTAAACTACTCAACTCAACAAGTATCAAAATGAACAACTCAATGAACAATGTTACTGACACTATGGAGTAGGGAACACGACTACAATTCTGTATTTATAATGGAAGAGTGATTACAACCATCTGTTGTATCATCCTTCCCTTGCCCCTTCTTCCTCTCTCTCTCTCTCTCTCTCTCTCTCTCTCTCTCTCTCTCTCTCTTTCAGCTCACTTCTTCAAGTGTATGACAATTCACAACAACTTAGTGGGCTATCCTTTCAAATGCTCTGACCCCTTTCATAATGGCCCTCTCACTGCTTATGTAGCAATCGATTTAAGGTTGCTAAGCTCCTCCTAGAGTTCATTAGGGAAAAAGCAATGAACCTACCTCTTATTCCAGCTCTTTCACTTTTGTCTTCTTTTTCATATTGGAATTTCCCCAAATAGTTTGATTTTTGGGACTTTCCTTGCTTTTCTTGAGCAAATTTAGGGATAAATATCTAGATATTTGTGAGTAGATTCATTGGCTTGACCCACTGAACATCTCTTAATTTCACTAACGTTCCCCCTGGCCTAACAACTTGAGTTAGTAGGGTGACTAACGCTCCTTTATGCTTGGTAAAAAGCTTTATAAAGCAGGTTAGCGGTGCAAAACTAGCATTAGTGTGGTTTCAAGGCCTGCAATTGTGGTCTTTGCTTCAGTCATGCTGTCTTTCACCTCTGAGTTGATGAGGAGGTCATTTTTTCCTATAACAACTACCTTTTTGGAGACATGCATGACGCTGCTGCGCGATAGCAAAGCGATGAAAGGGCTGCAAGAACTCATCACTAGATGTGCTAGATTAGGGGAACCGCACGTAGTCTAGAAGCTCGGGAAATACACAACGCGAATAGGAAGGGAGATGAGATTGACTGCGCAAATTAGAGAATATGAAATGGATCAAGTGATTTTGGATCTAAGATCAGACGCGAACATCCTACCAAAGTAGACATGGGGGCGCATGGGAAGGCCCGCGTTGCAATGGTCTCCTATTCAATTATGAATGGCGAACTAGCAAAAGATCCTACCGATGGGAAGATTGCAAGGAATAACGGTAGATATTTGATAGAGATTGTTGATGACAAAAATCCGTATCCCGTGCTACTTGGAATAGATTGGACCACTGAAATGAATGGAGTAATAAATATAAAGAAGCACAAGATGATTTTTGAGAAAAAGTCACTACGCGTAGTGGTACCTTTAGACCCTATGGAAGGATCACGCTACACAGAACCAGTGCGTGACGATGATCTAGGCTGTATCTACAAGATAACCACTCGAGAACAGGATTGGTTGAATCCTACAGTGGATGGAATTATTTCGTGGGAGCGCAAAAGCTCTTGTACCTCAGACTCAGATGAGGAAATAGAACGATGGCAGAACTAGTTACACGAGGTAACCACGCTCAACTGCAACATGATGATAAGGTCACTGCGCTGTGTGACAACAGAGGGAAGAGATTTGCCTATGGATGATGGGTTGACAGCGGTGGATGATTTCATGAAAAAGTTTGAGAGAGAAGTGCCAGAACCGCAGCGCGTCAAAGCTCTGAAATGGGCACTGCATGCTATGCTCACAAGGTGGTGGGGTACACACGAGCAAAATTTTGAGGACTGGAGAGGATGCAGAAGGATGATGCGCCTACGATTTGGGAAACCATAGATGCAGCTAATAGACAAGTATGATAGATGGGATGATCCATGTGCACACCTTGCGAAATGGACCAAGTTCTATGGGGAAGAACCCCAACCTCAGTGGGTTCATCTGTTTTGTCATACCTTGGATATCATACCCATGAATTGATATACTGAGATAGTGCTCCACCATGGCACGAGCGAATGGGATATTTTGCGCGAGGGATTCCTGTTAACCTTCACATTCGAAGATCATTGGTGGGATACTGTTGATGATGCGCCACAAGCAGTAAAAGCAACTATCTTCAAAATACCCTAGGAGTCAATGGAAGTGCTTCAGCTAGAATGGGTGACCTAGTTGAGCTACGCGCTGGAGTGTTACAACGTAAATATTGAGGATGATGATGAGGATCCACGGAAAATTAACATTCCAGAAATTTAATGTTGTTGCGAAGTTCGAGGACCACTAATTGGAGATATTAACATCACCGTGCCACTAAAAACGAAGTAGGTAAACATTGGGATGGAGGATGAACCAAAGTATGCAACGCTCAGTGATTATTGGGATGATGCCATGGTGGATAAGGTCATTGAGTTACTCCATGAGTATCAAGACTTATTCCCGACCAAAATTACAGATTTAAAAGGGATCATTGGCGACTTAGGGATGATGAAGATCACCCTAAAACCCGACACGAAGCCAATCAAGCAGCGACCTTACTGCTTGAATTTGAAGTATAAGGAAAAGGTCCGCGTAGAACTAGACAAAATGCTCGCAGCTGGAATTATTGAGTCGATGGAAGAATCTGACTGGGTGAGCCCTATGGTAGTACAGGAGAAAAAGCAGAAGGGTGAAATAAGAATATGTGTGGACCTCAGGAAGCTGTATGACGCCTGTGTACACAACCCATTCCCAACACCGTTCACAGATGAAGTATTGGAAAACGTTGGTGGACAAGAATCATACTCTTTCACGGACGGGTTCTCAGGGTACCACTAGATCAAAATCGCGCCATAAGACAGGAGCAAGATGACCTTTGCAACGGAATGGGGCTGCTTTCAATACACCGTTATGCCGGTTGGGTTGAAGAACACGCCAGCCATCTTTTTGTGCATCATTGTTGCCGTATTCAAAGAATACATCCACAAGTTCCTTGAGGTCTATTTGGATGATTGGATTGCCTTTGGATTGGTTAAGCACCACGTAGCAAGCTTACACTTGATGCTGGATACTTACCGACAACACTAGATTGCACTGACCCTTAAGAAGTGCACATTCCTCGTTCCCTTTGGGAACCTATTGGGACATGTGGTCTGCAAACATGGACTGATGGTGGACCCCGCTGTTAGTGTCGGTCTTTGAAGCCTTCCACTAGTGATCGAACATGCTCTTACAAAGTGGTATTAGGGTGTTAAAGTCAAATTTTTTCATTTCAGTGAGTCGTCAAGTAAAATTTGGTCAGTAGGTATTAGGTCTAGGATTTGTTTTCACTCCTTTCAAAGTTTTCCAAGTGTCGGTCCATGTAACCATTTGGCTGAGTGTACCATCATTCAAAAAGTTGTCATCATCAATTTAGGTTCCAATGAGTCATTTTACATCTTGCTCATGCTTCAGTTGTACTTGGGTAATGCTCATTTCCCTTTCCTAGGGTTTTGAAGGTAATCTTTCTTGGATGGTAAAATAATCAACAAAACCTTGTATCCTAATGCTCATAAACCTTCCCCTATCCTTAATATACTTTCTTAAGCATTTCCCGTCACTGATATCCCTCAAATTCATCATTTTCCCACAAACCCTAGCTTATTGCTACAATTTGATAATTTTCTAGGTTAGGCTTGTGTTTTGTCCTTTTGGACCCCTTCCCCTCACTCAATCTTTGAAATTCCACTTTCCCCTGCTTCCTAACATCGCTCCCTACTTCCCAAAATTTTCTCAAGAATTTAGAAGCCCCTTATCCCCTTCATTTCCCTTTCAAGGTTGAGGAAGGCCTTACGGAGAAAAAAGGAGCATGACAAGCTAAAAATATTGGCTGAGGTCTCACTAGCCCATCAAATAAATTAATTAGAGTGCCTTGTGCCAAATCTAGGCAAGTTTTGGTGAGTTTTTTCATTTTGAGATTTTGAAATTTTCCAACATAGAAAATTGCATTAGGTGGCACTACACTTTTGACTGGGAGACTTTTTGGAGGAATGGTTTACATATTCAAATTCAGCATGATGAGAACATAAATTCCTGAAAGTTTCAACAAATTTGGAGCAAATCTTGGTCACCTAAAGGTCAAAAAACCACCAAAAAAGATCTCTCTGCCTCTTTTTGGACACATAGGAAGAAGCCTTGGGAGATTCCACTTTTGAGGGGAAAATGACCTCCAAATGCAAAAATTCAAGATGTTCCAAAAACTAGACAGGAAGACCTTTCCAATGAGCTATCTTGGGCTCAATTTGGCTAAGGGGAAGGCCTCCAAAATAAGTTGAGCAGTGGCGCTACACACCTAGCCAGTGGTGCTACGCATAGAGCTAGTTTGCTCAAAAATCCAATTTTCGCCTAGTTTTTCTACAAGTTGACTTTTTCTCTCATATTGGATGAATTTATGACTGTAAATGATACTATTCTATGTAAATGTAATTGTAAAATTACCTTAAAGGGTAGATTCATCATTTTGAGGTGGTTTGGGGGTGAATGAATAAGTTTCCATGGTTTTAGAGGCACGCTGTTCCACTGCCTATATTCCTATTCCTAGTTTAGATATGGTTGAAACAGTCCCTTGTCCCTTGGATTCAACCCTTGATGGTTAGCATAGGTGGTTTTCATGTCTATATTATGTATTTTCTTCCTCATTGGTAAAGGTTGGACTCTTGTGGATGCTTTGAGCTACATTGTACATCTCTACAACAGCTTGACAAGGAAATAAACCAAGATTTGCAGCTATTTTTGTGGGATTCTTGTGGTAATGTGTTTTTTCATTGTTTCTCCTTCTGCCATTAGTTTTTCTCATGTGTTATATGTGCCAAAATCTATTTCATTCTTCTTAACTAAATGAAATCAAGATAGATAGGTGGAATACATTAGTAACAGTGCTCTGCCTTGGGAATACATTTAGTTTTTGATGTTTTCAGTTGTCTGAAAAGGACTCATGATCCTTGAATGCCCTCCTCAGCTCCTCACCAGTCTTAGACCTACCATCTCACTTAATTCCAAGTTCCAAAACACCTACCTACCTCGCCCCACAGAACACCCTGCAATTCTGACTTGATTTCCTAGACCCAAAGCTGGCTGCTCCATTTGATCCAGCAGCAAAAACAACAAAATCACTGCACCGAGGGATAAAATATTGAAAAAGGATGTCACATTTTTCTAGAATGATGATTGCATGAAGAGCCTGGATGTCCTAAAGGGGAAATTAGCCTTCGCTCCAATCCTGGTCTTTCAAAAATGGGATGCAGAGTTTCATGTCCATGTTGATGCGTCGTGTATCACGCTTGGAGCAGTGCTCACACAAGAGGGTGGAGAGGGCTTGGATCACCCTATCATGTTTGAAAGTCATATATTATCCAAAGTCGAGAAGAACTATTCCACAACAGAGCATGAGGTGTTGGTGATGGTGTACGCGCTCCAAAAATACTGACACTATTTGCTAGGAGGACATTTCAAGATGTATACAAACCATTCCGTGCTAAAGTACTCGGTCAATAAGCCTATGTTGGGGGGGCGTGCATATGTAGGTGGATCTTATTGTTCCAAGAATATGACTTTGAGGTCGTGGTAAAACCTGGACGCCTGAACGCAGGACCAGATCATTTGTCGCATATTGAGACAGGTAAGGAACCTACTAGTTTGGAGGAAGGATTACCTGACGCATAGCTCTTTGCTGTGCACGTTGCGGATGAACACTTCAAATATATAATCCACTTTTTGAAAATAGGGACCGCGCTAAAGGAATACTCCTTCCAACAGAAGAGGAATTGGTGGTGCGCACGACGAACTTCTCTATCATCGTGGGGAACCTATATAAAATGGGAAATGATGAGATATTGTGAAGGTACGTACCTGAATTTGAACGAAGTTAGATCCTTGCAGAAGCACATGGGGGCGCTGCAAGAGGACACTATGTAGGACGAGTGATCACACAAAATATTCTTCGCGCAAGGTTGTGGTGGCCAACCCTTCACTAGGATTCAAAAGCACATTGTAAGGCCTGCGATATATGTCAAAGGACCAGAAAACCATCATGGAGGGACGAGATTCCATTGAATCCATTAATGATGCTGCAGCTGTTCGAGAAATAGGCAATCGAATTTGTGGGACCTATCAAACCTCAGGGAAAAATGGGCGCATGCTACATCATCACTGCGACGGAGTACCTGGCACGATGGGCGGAAGTGCAGCAGGTCAAAGACTGCATGGCCGCTATGACTGCGAAGTTTTTGTTTGAAAACCTGTTGACCCAATTTCGCTATTCGAAAATCTTAATGAGTGATCGCGGTACACATTTCCTGAATGAAACCATCAGCGTGCTCATAGAAGAGTTGCAGGTGTATCATCAGAAAAGTACATCGTATCACCCCAAAGCCAATGGGACAGTAGAAGCATTCAACAAAATACTAGAGACTGCGCTAACCAAAGTGTGCAACGCTTAGCGAAGCGATTGGGACCTATGTGTACTTGCAGTGTTATGGGATTATAGGACAATGTGCAAGAAACTGACGGGACAAACACCTTTCCAATTAGTTTATGGCGTGGAGGCTGTCATGCCGATGGAATATATTGTACCTAGTCTACACATAGCAGCGCTCACAAGGATGACAAACCATGAAGCTCTGGAGGAAAGGCTCGCGCAATTGGAAGAAATTGAGGCGGAACGGTTCTTGGCTAGTTTTCATCAGCAGGTACAAAAGAAGCCTGAAAAGTCTTGGCACAACTTCCATATTTATTTACACACCTTCAAGGTAAATGATTTAGTGCTTCTGTATGATAGTAAGTTTGAAAAATTCCGGGGAAAGTTCATAATGCATTGGCTGGGACCATACATGGTTAAGGAGGTCAAATATGGAGGCGCGGTCCAACTAATAAAACTAAATGGATAACCCTTCCCAGGCAAAGTGAATGGCAACCGCTTGAAGCCCTACATGGGTGGGCTGACTATCTGACTAGTTGACAAAAGCACAGTCTTCACGCTCCAAGGAGCCAGATAAAGGTGCGGGACTATAAACATATGTAGCAGATACTGGTACAAATGTATGGAAGCAGTTCAGACACAGAGGTCTCAGAACAGTGAATGCAATAGATTCAGAAAGAAGCAGTTTAGTGTGTTGTGGACCTCAGCACAATTTGAGAAAAGTTGGAGGGAATCCACGCTAAGATCACCGCTCCAACCAAGTGACTCAAGGGCGAGTCACGATGTTTGTGTTGGGGGCCTGTTGAGCATGGAATCCCCCCAAGGCATGTTTTGGGGCTCAAATCCCAAGTTTTGACCCAATATTGCTATAAAGACTCCGCGAATTGTGGGCGCGGAGCATGAAATGTATGATAGAGTCACAGGGTTGTCCACCCTAGTTTTGTAATGTAATGTCGGCCTACCCATGGTCCACGGACCATGGGATTGTATAAATAAAGCGAGGCTCTAAGTGTAAAAGAGGAACGAAGGAGAGTGAAGTAGAAGCGAAGAGAAAGAGTCTAAGTGTCTAAGGTGTCTTGGGTCGTAGGGTAGGAGAAGGTTATGTTGCTGAGTGCGTAGAGGCCTAGTAGTTCGTAGTTGAGTGTGTAGACCCCTACAGCTGAGTGTGCAGGGCGGAGTCAAGTCTGTATCCAAGGAAGAGAATAATAAAGAGATTTTTTATCTAAATTATGTGTATCTGTTCTTGGGTTATTGCATGTTTGATATAAATTGCAAATATATTGTTTATTTACTGCGCGCAACTGTATGAATGGTGTATATTGTTAAGGGTAACTTAAAGCATGCAAGTAGAACAAGATAATCAACTAACATTGGAATATCAGTAAGGACTTGGGTAATAACAGCATTTAGCCCCCGAGTAGGGCTGCGCAAAGGCAACATCTCAGGCTGCGAGGTATGGGAAAGTGCGTGTAGCGACTTGCGTGCAAGGTTGAACCATGGACCACTTGAAATCATCAAACATCTCCACAATGCAGAAACCTAGTTCTAGCACCTTCCCATACTACTTCGGGTGAGACCTCAGTCCGCGCTCCGCGGACTGTTGCCGAAAGGGCCAGTAGTACCAGGATTTGTTTGGCTAAATCACCTCTGAACCTAGGTCAGGCCCCAACAAGCCAACATTCATCCCAAATTATGTTGAGATAGTTAAAGCTTTAACAGATATGCTGAAGAAAAACAATGAAGTTAAATGGAAAGTTCCTGCTAGATATGCTTTTGATAAGATAAAAAAGGCTATATATGAAGCCCCTACATTAGCTAGCCTTGATTATTCTTCACCTTTTAGCATATTTTCTTTTACATCCGAGACAACCTTAGTTGTTGTACTTTTACAGAAGAACACAAATGGTGATGACCAACCTATACCCTTCTTTTCCAAAGTCAAGAGGGATGTTGAACTTAGGTATGATATTATTGAAAAAAAGCTTATGCCTTAATTCAAGCCATTAAAGCCTTTAGAACCTATGTCCTGCATTCACACATTATGGATTATGTCCCTAATCATGCTGTTAAAAATGTTTTGACCCAACCTGATACTGATGGAAGAAGAGGGAGATGGATTGCTAAAATCCTTGAATTCAACCTTGAAATTAAAACCACAAAGCTAGTAAAAGGCCAAGGCCTGGCCAAATTGTTAGTTGAATCCAACTGCAAAGTATTGGGCATAAATATGGTTTATGAAATGTCATTTGGGGAGAATCCACAAGAAACTCCCTTAACATTAGGGGATAATCCACAATAACCTTCCTTGATATCTAAGGAGAATCCACAAGAACCTCCTCCTCTTAGAGAAGGGGAGAACCCACAAGGACCTTCCCTGATATCTGAGGAGAATCCACAAGAACCTCCTCCTCTTAGAGAAGGGGAGAATCCACAAGAAGCTCTTTGTTCACATCAAGCCATTCTTGTTCACATATATTAGAAATATCTAATCTCTGATTGGTACTCTGATATTGTGAAGTTTCTTAGGGATTTTGAATGTCCACTTGATCTTAACATGACGCAGTGCAAAGTCCTGAAGCTTAAAGCAGTAATATATTACATTATAAATGCTAATATATACTGTAAAGACCCTCTTAATATCCTTCTTCTTTGTTTGAATGAAAACAAAATAGAGGGAATTATAGATCAGTTCCATGCAGGGTTTTGTGGTGGATGCTATGCTTGGAGAGAAACAACCTATAGAATTTTAAAAGTAGGTTTCTATTGGTCCACACTTTTCAAAGAAGTTGGAGCAAGAGTAAGAAGTTGTAAACCATGCCCATTATTTGCAGGAAAATGGAAATTGTCAGCACCTCCTTTTGGTCCTAGTATCTGTTCATGCTCATTTTCTACAATGGGGGTTGAACTTTATAGGGGAAATTCATCCACAATCAAGTAATCAACACAAATGGATTTTAACAGCTACAGACTATTTTACCAAGTGGGTAGAAGCCATACCTATTAAAATGCAACTGATATTGTTGTGATTAAATTTCTTGAAGAAAACATCCTATTAAGATTTGGATGTCCTCAACAGATTGTTACAAATAATGCAACAAATTTCAACAACGTTAAAATGATTGGGTTCTGTCAAAAGTATTCAATCCTTTTACACCATTCTACACCATACTATCCATAGGGTAATGGGCTAGTAGAGTCCTCCAACAAGTTCTTAGTTAAGGTCATTAAGAGGACTCTTGAATCCCATAAAAAGAGTTGGGACAACCATCTAATCCATGCAATTTGGGCAAACAGAGTTTCTCCTAAGAGATAAACAGGCAAGTCTCCTTTCTAGTTAGTTTATGGAAAGGAAGCAATTTTTCCTACTCATTTAGCTTTACCTGTTATGAGATTCCTTTAGGAATTCTATGAAGAAAAAGATGATTTATTAAGAAGGATTAATCAAATAATTGAATTGAATGAAGACAAGGATGAAATTAAGTACAAGCTAAGGAAATACCAAAACAAAATTAAAGAACTGTTTGATAGAAAATCTAGAGAAAGAAATTTCAAGAAAGGTGACCTAGTGCTTAGATGGGATACACGGAGAGAAGATAAAGGTGAGCATGCAAAATTTGACAACCTTTGGTTTGGTCCATTCAACATTGCAGAAGTCAAAGGGAATAATACATTCATCCTACAAAATTTGGAAGGAGAGTATTCCTCATTGCCAGTCAATGGGAAATACTTGAAACATTACATTCAATATTGATTTTCCATTCATTCATCATCTATAAATATCCAGAGAGTTTACTTTATTTTTGAAAAAATTGCAAGTGAGTATTTGTTTCAGCAAAGACTCCATAGCCCGAGGAGAAGGCACTTGGATCTACTTGTTCTCTGCATCCCATAGGGGGAAGAAGTCCCTAGCTGGAGCCGATGTTGTAACATTATTTGGTTTTGATAAGTTAGTATATTAGTCAAAATAATTTTAAAATGTTAAGTTAGGATATGGATGCAAAAGAAAGAAAAGTTAAAATGTTAGGCCAATTTAATGTTTTATAGGCATCCATATCAATAAAATGTTAGGTGTTAGCTTCCCTAAATAAATAAGGCAAAAGGAAAATAAAATGTTAGGGAAGAAAAAAGAAAAGAAAGGCTTCATTTCATGTTTTTATAAATGCACAGGCTACTAGTCTAAATGTGCCACAAGTCAATTATCAAATATTGTTCTCATGTGCAGAAGAAAAAGACAGAGGAGTAAAGGTTTACTCTAAGGTTTTATATATCAAGAAATTTAGGTATTAATCCCTATCCCTAAGTTTTGACACCCCACATACATTGCACATATTCCATATCATTCAGTAAATTAATACCCAACCTCACCAAATAACCGTCACATCATGAGTTAACCCTCTAATACCTCTCGCTTCATCTCCGCTCATCTCCCAAGATCCAACGGCCCACATACGATTTCGTCCCCCCCTCACCATCCGAGCTTTACCGTCAAGGGGAGGGGGGGTCCGAAACAGGTGGTATACGAAACTGCACCTACCCCTACGTGTCAGCTTCACAATGTTTCACACCCCCCTTGAGTTAAATCACTAACCACTCCCCCCCCCCACAAAAAATCTGATTCCGTCGTTCCCAATACCACTTTCTTATCTGTTGCGCTCTCGCCATTCACCTTA
The DNA here is from genome assembly GCA_031772625.1 of Pinus tabuliformis. Lineage (NCBI taxonomy): Eukaryota > Viridiplantae > Streptophyta > Pinopsida > Pinales > Pinaceae > Pinus > Pinus tabuliformis. The sequence continues at coordinate 244,329,810 of CM062815.1, forward strand.
TGCCACCTCATTTGCCTGTTAATTCCACCAATCACCTCCACTCCCTCCAGAATTAAGATGTTAAGCATTCAATTGGATTATCTGTTAACCCAATAGACCTGTTCTCCTTCAACGGAAAAACCAAATTCATTATATAAACCTCCTTTCCACTTGTGAGCAGGTTACTGAATCCATCTATTGTTACTGTTATTGATTTGTTATAGGTTGTTGGACTCAATCCTGACATTTTCAACCACCAACGACACTCTATGCTTGATCATTTCCAACCTATTACTTCTGTTCTTATCCCAAAAACCTGACTCCTGTCTGCATATTTGAGCCTCCAATCCAGTTTTTGCTCTTGTTCTTAGCCTTAGCCAAGATGCCTCCAAAGGAAAAAGGACCAGAGGAAATTGTCAATCCTCTAATCTATCCTCCCATAGATCTTCATCACGTTCCTATGGCTGACAGAGACTATAAAATCCATGAGACACTCTGTGAACTTGACCTCTTCAAGATGTATTTCTTGCTTGAGGACAAATACATTGACACGTCCAATGACATCCGGTTGTGGGAATCCAACTTACCTCATTACATTTTTTCTCTTTCCCATAGTACCCCAGATTTTGTTAGAAAGTGTGATGCATCATATTTTCCAAGCCAAAGGGCCATTGTTACCCCCATTGGAGAAATTTTGTTTACCATTACTCCTCAGGCCATAGACCAGATGATGCAAGCCCCCATAGTAGAGAATGATACCCCATTTTCCTATGAAGCACTGGTTGAGATATACCAGAAACTAGAATTTGCCAAGAGGGCCCAAAATCTTGAGTTGTTCTTGACACAAGATGCTTCATTACCAAATAAAAATACTCCTTATCCCTCCTCCATTTTCCCTAAGAGAGCCAAGCAAATTATCACAGTTGTTTCCTACCTCCTTGGCTACTACTCTGATCAGTGGGTAGATGAGGCCATCATAGGATTTTTGTCCATTTTCTCTATTGATTCTAAGCCCTCCATTGTATTTAACTTCAACCAATTTCTTGTAGAGTCAATTCATCAACAACTTATCAAATTTCCAACTGAGGAGGTATTCAAGTATGCCTTTGTGTTAGTTTACATGTTCTTATACTTTCAGGGGGACAACATCAACCTTTCCTTGCAAAAGATGGATGAAAAAGGAAACCAGCAGTCAATCATCTTTTGGACTACTCTGGTCATGAAGGAACAAAAGGAGTACACTTATAAACAATTTACATATATGTTTTCTCATCCAACAATAGGTCTCCTAAGCAGCGGAATAGAACCAAGGATCAGTGAGGAAATTAAAAGGGTGTTGCAGCTGTCAGATCAAGTTTATACAGGGGATTGGTACCTCTACAAGAACTATACAGAAATAAGAATATTTGGATGTGAGCTCCCACCTTACAAGCTTCCCAAATTCCTCCCAATGAGGATTTTTTCTTTGGAGTACATAAGGCAGATGATCAATATGGATGAAATCCATTTTGTTGCTACCAGATGAAGTCCTAGTTTAAAATAAAAACACAAATTGGTTCTTTCATTTGCAACAACAATGAAGTAGGGGAAGAAGGAGATAAGCTCTTGAAGGAAATTCAGTTCAACCTAAGCTTCACTTGGTCATATGATCCATTAGGGATCATTTCTAAATTAAGGGTAGAAACCAAGTCTACTCCTTACTTTCACACATCCAGGCCAGAGATAGAGAAATACAAGAATTAGTTAGAATGGGTTGAGAATACCCTTCAGGAGGTAGAAGAACATCATGTATCATCATCTACAGTGAAAACTCCTACTATGCAAGAGAAAATAGCCAAGAGAAGCAGAGAGGAAATGTCTCCTTTAGGGACTGACATTTTCAATAAAGGATTTAATAAAATGTACTGAAAGAAGGCTAAGCTTAGTTCCAAACTAAGCCTTAGCAAAGATTCCGAGAAGTAGACCATTATCACCACTAATGAGCCACTTGTTTCCTCATTAGTGGGTGATCAAACAACACATTCTCCCACCACCTCCACAACTTCACAAGAGCAGAAACAAATTATGCAGACAGACACATCTACTTCAGGGGAAATAGAGAAGAGTATAATGGACATATTCAAGGAGATAAAAGTCAGGAATGAAGCCTTGAAGATTAACACATACAACCCGTTCTGGAAGTAGACTTCTGGTGCTCAAAGTAGGCTACTGTTAGCTTTGGATTCAGAAAAAGGAAAAATGCAAATGGAATTCCTCCAAACACAAGTTCCCCAGCCCAAGGTAGCATTAGACTACAAGAAGACAACCATCGATTTTTATGTAAAGGATATACATCCCATTGACCAAATGGAGATGCATAAGCAGACTAGGGAAATGATATTTTCAACAGTTAGTAACACTGCTACGAATTTATCAAAACTGTAGGTTACCTTAGCAAATGTCCAATCACAACTGATGATGGAGAAGGTCTCTTCACTTTCCAAAGACACCAAGATTAAAACCCTGGAGGAATTAGTAATCAAACTGGGTTATGAACCCCAAACATCAATGCTGCATAGGAATTTGTGAAGAAAAATAATTTGGACATAGCAACATTGAGGAAGCAGTTAAAATTGCCAGCTAGAGAAGATCCTCTAGCCAAGGATATTGAAGAGACAGAGACTCAAAAGGAAGATATGATGAAGCTCATCATTGAGAAGACTGTACAGCTCAAGAAAATGGAGACAGAGATGGAGATTTGATTAAAGAAAAGGAGAAAGTTTCTAAAAACACTGTTGTCCATTTCGAAGCACTTCCTATCATAGCCATTCCTACATCCATATCTGCCACAACAAGTACATGAGATGTTGCAGATCAGTCGGTCAATGCAGTAACATGTCTCTCCAGACTGAAGAGATGAAAAAGTTGCACGATCAAGTGAAACCTCTAGAGGATGATCACCATAAATCTGAGATCGACATGAGGGAGTGTGATGACAAGGATTCGGTAACATGGATACTATAGATGGAGCAGTTATTTCATCTACATGATGTACAACACACACAAAAGGTATGCATTGCACCTTTATATTTATAACCCAATCAGTTTGTGTGGTATCTATGATTTTTTTCGTAAATCACTTCTCACTTGGAAAAATTTTACGGAGGAATTGATAGCACATTATGAGGATACAAAGAGAAATACTTACTTTAGCTAATTGATAAATCTCAAACAATGGGGTTCAATTGTAGAGAACATTGAGAAATTCCGAATACTAAATATCAAGGTAACTGATATTCCAGAGGGGTATATGACTAATGAATTCATAGGGACTTTAAAGGATAACATCCAACATGAGGTTAGACTTTGGGAACCTAAGTAATTGGAGAATGCATTTAGGGTGGAAAGAAATGTTGAAAGAAAAATTATGGAAACAAGGAGGTTTACACTCACAACTATAAAGATGGAAGTGTTGCCACTCATAGCCTCCCATAACCTAAAAGGTTGACACCACAATAGTTTGAGGAAAAAAGAGAAAAAATAATTTGTTATAGTAGTGATAACAAATACACTAAAGGTAATAATTGTGCTAACAAGAAATTATTTTACTTATATTGTGAAGTGGAGGAAAAAAGGTACAAGAAACATCAAAAGAATAAGATTTACACTAGGAACCAACCAGAGGGGTTAAGAAAAAAGAAATAATTCCGACCATTTCTTGTAATGCATTAGCGGGAATTACCACTACTAAAACTCTCAAGATAGAAGGATATATCAAGAAGAAAAAAATAATAGTGCTGATTGATTCGGGAAGTACCCATAATTTTATCCATTGTAAGATAGCTAGGGATTTGAATTACTTTATATATCCAACACCATAGTGTCAAGTGGTGGTTGCATATGGAGGAACTATAAATTACTCAGGAAAGTGCCATAGTATTAATCTAGCCATGGGGAAATATGTATTAAATAGTTCAATGCTTTCCATTCCAATGGGTGGTGTTGATGTTTTATTAGGATTCCAATGGTTACAATCTTTGGGGACGATAGCTTTTAATTTTAAAGAACTTTTCTTGATTTTTTCTAGGAAGGAAAGGAAATTGGATTAAGTGGTATCATAGGAAAACCTGGGAAGATAATAAGCTCTAATGGCATGAAAAGGTTTTGCAGAAGGAACAACAAGGGGTAATTACATAATTAATATCACTAGATGTTCAAACATCTAATTCATCCATTTCTCCAAATCTCCATATAAACCTTAAAAATAATTCAAAAGCATTTGAGACTCGCAAAGGTATCCCACATATTAATGATCATGATCATGCTATGCACTTTATTCCAGGATGTGTTCCTCAAAACGTTAGACCTTACAGATATTCCTATGCCCAAAATAGTGAAATTAAATGTATAGTTGATGAAATGATAGAGGTAGGTATAACTAAACGTAGCCAAAGTTATTTCTCTTCTCTATTAGTATTATTGCACAAGAAGGATGGATCATGGCATATGTGTTCAGATTATAGAGAGCTCAACAAGCTCACTATTAAAGATAAATTTCCAATTCATGTAATTGATGAATTGTTGGATGAATTACATGGAGCAATTTACTTCACCAAGATGGATCTACTTTCAGGATAACATCAAAGTAGAATGAAGAGATAAGAACTCATGAAGGTGATTATGAAATTTTGGCTATGACTTTTGGCCTTACTAATGCACCTTCCACATTTCAAGGTTTGATGAATTCTGTTTTCAAACCTTTCCTTATAAAATTTGTGTTAGTATTTTTGGATGATAGACTAATCTACAACAAGTCTTGGAAATATCATGTTCAACATGTTGACAAGGTGCTAAAACTATTGGAGGAGAAACAACTATATGCAAAACCCTCCAAATGTTTCTTTGGAGTAAAAGAGGTGGAATACTTGGGTCATATTGTATCTCATGAGGGAGTTAAGGTAGACCCTAAAAAAATTAAAGCCACCAAGGAATGGGAAATCTCCACAACCTTAAGGCATCTTCGAGGATTTATCGAGTTTTTTTGACGGTGCTGGACCAACTAACATGTCATGGGATATCCCTGGTAAGAATTCCCAACTAGACATTAGACCGTTTGGAGTAGGACTCCTAGTAGTGGGTAGTAAAGCTATGCCTTGACTGCAATACCACATGGAGGTAAGTGTGATATCTTTGTCGGAAGAAAGTGTGTGACCTTGCAGTGAGTCAAGAGAGATGCATGGGGAGTTTCTAACACACTAAAGGGAAAAGGAAACGTGTCCCTTAGAAGCATGTAATAGTATGCAACCTGAAAGGAACACATGAGCATAATGACATCACGGGTTGGAAGCAAAATAGTCCACAATCCAGGGTAATGGGTTAAACCGACAACACGATTCCAACAAGATTCATAAATTCATATACAAAGTAGTTCATACATGAATGCATAAGTTAAATAACATACATTTATAAAGCAACAAGAATAGTCCAACTACAATAAAAATATATGCATGAAAACATGTTGGCTCCGTTATATTATGTAAAAGTGAAAGTTCCATCCATACATACAACCATGACAACCAATAGCCCCAATAGTGGAATGTTACATTCAACACTGCCTGCTTCTCCAAAGAAATGTACTCACTTTGCACTATGGAGAAGCCAAGGCTCGTCCCAATACTCTCCAAGCCCTCTCTAAGCAATGCCTACCAAAAGCTTTTCTCCTAAAAAGACTGGTCTATGAGTTATGAGGTTCTATCTATAACAAAGGGTGGGGTGACCCTTGACATTCCCATCTGTGACCCTCACAACTCTTCAAATTCATTACATAACTCTTTACATACATATGGCTGTTTGCATTCCACTAATGACACTTGGAATTTCACTTTACATCATGTTTATAAAAATGATACATTTTCCACATATACCCATATGGGACAAAAATGAGCTTGAGTCAGCCAAATAAGAAAACACTAAGGCACAGATGGTTGTAGAAATAACAACTCATCAACATCCTCTCCATGATCCTTAGTGATGAATTGATGCCAAGCTTTGTAGTTCATAATGGTGACCACGTACTCTTTGATGATGTCTTCCTGGAAACAAACTCTTGCCTTCATTGCTTCCAGATATATTGATTTAGAACCTCTGTCCAACTCGTCCTGTAACATGCGCAACTTAATCCTAAGCAAGGACAGACCAACAATGTACTTCCGCATGTTATCTACATTGACTTGTAAATCTGCATTGGTGGCCATGAGAATCAAATGATCAAAGTATGTGTTGAGTTCCAGCCAGACTTGGTTCTTCTCTTTGGCCTTGGTGAGTGTTCAAATTGATGGAGTGCCATACTTTCTCACGACGACATCCAAACTTCTGAAAAACCGTGAGTACAAAGCCTCAACACCGGTGATGAATGATGGGAGTTCCTCATATTTCCAAATCAAACTCCAGATGTGTGCTTTGTCCAACTCTACCTGCGGCTTTATCATCTTGTGCAAGTGAAGTGGGGCTACCTTATACCTCATTATCCATGTTTGTACATGATCAACAATGACATATATATCTATGAGTGTTTGAGCTATCTTGGTGCAACGCTGTTGATGACCATGTAGATGGACAACTACCTTGTGCATGGTGACAAACCTGTCATACAGTCTTGGTGTGACTGTCTCAAGAGACGATACTTCAATAAGTATTGATTTCTTCATCTCTTCCCTCGCAGATTCTATTGATTGTTCTTATCTCTGCCTGGTTTCTTGCAATTCCTTAGCCATACACTCATTTTATACTATCAAGAACTTCACATTTGCGCTCATAGCTTCGGCATAAGCCTTTGTAGCATGGCCAAGGCAGTTGGATGTTTCGCATATCTGAAACAATCACCCATTCTTTAAAGTGTGTAGGTGATGCATGCTCATCTGTGGTGTGCGCTCTACTTGCTTTTACAAATCTATTCTATGACTCATTAAAGGCTATGTTGTACACATTTGTTCCTAGATTATCCTCAAGGAGAAAAGTATCCCCTTGCTCACTTGGGACTTGCTCTGCTGCTGGAGTTGGTGAAGCCTGTGGAGTGACCTTGGTTGCTTTTGACATGAGGTGGGTGTTCTGATCCTATTCCGACTGCTCCATATTCGTGTCCATTTGTTCTACTATTGGTTCATCAAAGTTCCTGTTCCTATGACTGCTCACCCTATTTATCATCTGCTGCCGGTTCTAATTCTTCAACATGTATTGACACAGTTTGTGTTGTTTGTGCGCCTTGCACTTCCTCCTGTTCCTTTTCATGTTCCTATTCCTGATGTGCTTCCTTCTCTCTTCTGCGCAACTCTTGTTATCCTTTGAGCTTTCTCTCTAATTCTTGCAAATTCCTCTCCATCTCTTCCAATCTCTGCTTATCTATCCTTTTCTGTGCTCCTCTCCTGTCCCGTTGTCATCTCTTTGCTTCTATCTCCAAAGCTACTCTTTCCACAAGTGGGTCTTCCTTAAAATTTTAGCTTTTCTTCGTTTCTATGCTTTTGACAATCTTGCTCTTGCCTTTGTCTTACATAGGTTTGCTACTTGCTGGTGCTGTTGTTGCCACTCCCTGTGGTTTTTTTTCCTTAAGTGATGATAGCCACTCTACTGCCATGCTGACCGGTTCATTGAGCCTAGAGGAGTTATAGCAATATCCCCATGGGTCTTCCTCTGGCCAATGACACGCCTTGTGGATCCAAGAATAGTACACTCTCTCATAGTGGTCCCTGCATAAGTCATGTGGATCATATGGATTAAAACTCTTGGTGTCAAACTTAAACTTCTTGAAGTCCTAGACCTCGACATTTGCTTCTTTCAAGCCCCGGATCGTGTACAACCCAATTCACAAAGGAATCATAGGCCATGGTGCCTTCTTCTTCATGTACAATCTAGATGATAACCCTTTTGAGATGTGGTATGCAACCGCCTACATGACCAACTTGTCTATGGCAAACTTTGGCAACACATGCGGTGCTTTCTCCATGTTGTACATCCTGATGAAGGTGCCATCGGGTAAGGCGTACCAACATGCAATGTTAAACAACGCCTCCATTTCTACCTAGGACATGCAAGGAAAATCTTGTTCGAAGATCATTATGTACAGAGGGGTGATGAAGTGGTTAGATAGTCTAGCCATGTCTCCTTGGTAGCTGCATTCTGAGAGAAACTTACAATATACATTCAGAACATTATGTGAAGGTGTCCATGCCCAACCCATGCCAAGAAACTATTGATGAGCACAAATTGCATCGAGCAAGTAGGCAGACATGAAAAATCTTGCTTGTTGATCCTTGGGTAGACTCTGGGCATTGGATACATGCACTTTCAACTGGAGAGCCAAAAGTTCGGACCAATTGAATGGTTTTCCTTCACTTTCTAGTTGATCCAACATAACAAACTAACACTGTGGGAAGGTCTCTGTACTCCCTTGGCCATAAAAGTGGCATGCAAAGATGACCAAGAATTGGTAAGCCTTCCTAAGTGTCTTTGTCTTGTATATCTGGTTGGGTGCTATCCTAAACTTTGATGGCTCCCTTACCCAATGCTTCAAGATGTCTCTTGTATTCGTGCTATTGTTGGGAGTGTAGAATGGTGCATCCATCCTATTCACCGGTTGTGGAAAATGGTACATCTGCTGATAATCTTCCATCTTGAAGGAAGAAATCTCTACTCCACTGACACTGCTCAGTATCATTGTCTCAGGATCAGTGTGTGAGACAATCTAGTGGATCACATCTGCGCATTGGAAGGTGGGATACCTGCATGCAACCTTGTATAATCCCAACTTATGAATATTGACATAAAATTGCCAGTCCTCTAGATTCTCCTCAAAGATGCTTGTGAATATAGTGTTGGTGTCTTTCCCTGTGATCATATTTCTCAATGAATAAGTGTGTGTATGTGTACATGGGTAAGCTCATAGACCCCTGCTCAACCACATCTCCAGTACTGCTTTCAACTATGTCTTTTGATCAAACTCTCCTTGAGGCCATGATACTTGTGCTATCGAGAAGATGCTAAAAAACCTGTAGTACCTGGAGAGAGAGAAGACACTCACGGAAAGACAATGTCATCTGAAAAACATAAAACAAATCGAGAATCAATCAGGAAACAAACTAGTGACTACAGGGCAATATTGCACAAAATTGACTCTGGGAGGCTGGGAGACTGTTAGCTGGAACTGTGCATTGTGCAGTCTTAGCTGCTAGTGAGGCTCAGTGCTGACTCGAACTGCATAATGAGCAGTCTAGTGAGGCTGACTACTAAGTGAAACTATGCAATGTGTAGATCAGTCAGGATGGGTTGCTAGTTGGAACTACGCATTCGGTAGTTCCAGTGGGCAAGACTTGGTCACTGCCTCCAAGGATTGTACAAACCATAGCTTGGAGCTAGTGTGGGCAACCTCTGTGCAATTCATAGAGGCAAGGTAGAGCCTTGAATGCCAGGAATGCATAGTGCATGTTGGGAGAAACAAGATTTGGTGAAGGAAAACCTATATCTTCCTAAGGGCAACTTGAAAAAGTGAAGGAATAAATGTGTGTGCAAAGCTGGTGCAGATCTGAGTGAAAAGACATGCGTGAAATTCAGGTATGTGCTGTAATCAATCAAATGAAAAAACCAAGAATCTCATGAAGAGAGTCGCCGCAACGACAACTGTCAGTGTAGAAACAATGTTATGCATGCGACACTAAGGAAAGGTAATCCAAAAATTGAAATAACACTTCTACAAGTTAAAACACATTGAAATGCCAATGATTGTTTAATAAAACAAGGAAAAAAACACTCATACATGCCAAGAAATAAAAAAGCGACAGAAATAGTGGTAAAAGACATGAAAAACAAAACTTACTTGGAAAAGTTGTGCTGAAGGTTCCTAGATGCCTCGGGAATGCTTGAGCTCTAAGATCAAATGTGAAGAATGAGCTCTGAGGTGTCGTTTAAATATATTTAGAAAACTTAGGGTTTATGACGTGCAGCCACAAATCTATGAAAAAGTGACACTTGGCGGGGAGTTTCTAAAATCGACACTGCATGTAACACCCATTACTAAAAATAGATCCTTAAAATCTAGGGATGCTTTTTTGTTTTTTTCCTTTTTTTGGGGAAAATTTGCCGACATGTGAGGAAGGATTGCGCAGTTTTGGAGGGAACGAGGAAACTTACCATCACATGCAACAGACAGTCATTGAGGGAAAATATTCTGCATTGTTTCCAGGTTGAGTGGCCTTGGCTAACTAGCCGACTCTGCACAATTTTCCAGAGCAAGGTTTCTGGCCTTCTCTGCGCATTTCTGGGGAGCAATGCTAGCTGGCATGCTTTGCACATTTTTGTAGAGCAGTGCCATATGTCCTTCTCTACACATTTCTGAAGAGAAGTGCAATTGTTGGGCTGCTCTGCACAATTCCTGAGGGGAAGATAGATTGCCCTCCAGGATTGCGTAGTTTTTCCTGACAGCTCAATGACTGGATGTGAACCAAGTGCTGGGTCAACTTGTAGTTAGCTGATGAAACAAGTGAGTGAACACAAGTTGTTAAGTGACAGATAAAATCAAATAAACATAAGTACCTGATTAGTGTAGGATAACTACTATGATTTCAAGGAGGGAGGCTCCAAAATGAAGCAAATGAAAATTTTTGGAGGGTAGTTGTAGCCGCTACTACATTGGAAACACACTGGTATAACTCCAACTCTCTGTATGGACCTTGTTCATGAAAAGCATGTCTAACTGATCCAGAGGTATTGTTTGATTCTTTGATCGTCATGGTTTCAACAATAAGCTTGAGTTAAAGATATATTCCTTGCCATTCTCTTGATCGGTCAACACACATACCAAGGAAAGTCAACTAAGTTGTTTTGATTGGGGATGAGGGGTATATTGGTGCAAAGGTAATATAGATGTTAGAGTCTTAGTTTCATCTCTGGTCTTGCTCCCCTGCTAGTAGGCTTGGACAACCTTGTTAGAGTCATGCATGAACAAAAGAATCACTCCATTTCTTGCGAGCTTGGTCAGTACCCCGACAGAGTTACTTGCATCACCTTTCTATGCAAGAAGACTTTCTCTTATTTTTCCTTATTTATTTTTTCATTTTCATTTTTTTTCTACGAACTGTGCATAGAACTTATTTATTTAAGAAGTGAAAGAGGGATCCTGACTTATTGAGAGCACAAGAGGTTGTCCCTTTAGAGAAGTATTTTATATATACCTTTGACAATACTTGTTAAGGTTTTTCGCCTCACCTTGCTCTACTTGACTGAGTTGACAAGGGTTAACCCAAAGGAACTGATTAGAGTAGGTGGTGCTAGTTAAAAGTGCAAGTGTTGATAGGTGTACAAGTCCTCTTGTACTTTACCTTGCTTGTCTCGAGAGCCACACACAGTTTCATCTCAAACTAACCTTATGGATACAAAAAAAGAAAACAAACAAGAAAGCAAAGGATATAAGTAAATGAAAGAAAAGCAAGAAAACTAGTAGACAAATAAGCAACAAAAACAAAGTAAACAAAGAAAGCATGCAAACAAATAAAAACAAGAGAGTAAACCCTACTCCTACTCCTAAACGAAACAATGCACGGGCTAACTCATGTAATGTGATATTTCCAATGCGGCCATCGGAGCATTGGTTGACCCATGTTGGTGAAGGCGTTGTTTATGCGAAAGGTAAGCGTGTAAACCAATAAACAAGAAAAATATAATAGTGAATACCAACACGCTCCGATTTTAAAAATGTCCATAGAAAAGAAAAGAATAAAAGCGCAAGATAAGAATTCTACAGATGTATCATGGTTAGGCATCACACTATGTGTAGATGATAAACATGCACACTCTTTTGACCGTGAAAAAAGAGCGAACATGAGAAAGAAATGCGACTTACATTTAGCAAGAGTGCTCGTTGTGTATGATTCCTCCAATGCATGAACAATGGGATCATGTGATTCAGGGGGAGGATGTGTAATCTTTGAACTAGATTGATCGTTAATGTAAATAGGAGAGTGATGAGGAGCCTTGGGTGTTTCATCAGATTTTTGATATGAAGTAGAATCTACCTCAAGGCAACGAGGATCTGATATAACCATCAGCTCAGGTTGAACTGCAACGACATCTTGAGGGGTTTCGACTTCATCAATAGGTAGATCATCAAAGACGGGTGGCTTAGAAATATCAACAATGAATGAATCATCATCATGATCGAATGAAGGAGTAAAGAGATCACGACAACCACGATCAGAAAATTCAATATGTTCATTGACATCGTCATGATCTAATGAATCATACATAGGGGTTGATGAGAAACAAAAATGTTCACCCTCTGCATTTACGGAAATGACAAATGAAATATTGAGTGGATTTGCAAGGAAATATGTGTCCTCTATGTTATGCAATGACAAATGACATCCGATGTGTTTTGTGAATGGTCAGAAGTAGATGCATTCGGGAATGAATTATCACACGAAAAATTAACAATGGCAGAATTACCAAAGATGTCAGGGAAAATTAGATGAGGTGCGGAAATAAAGAGGTCATCCTTCACTGCGGGTTCTTCTTTATATTCCCACACATACTCATCATAAATGATAGCGCAGGTTGGCTGCTCAACACCAACTCCATTGACAACTTGATCCTTGTGAACAACAAGTGTGGAGTCTGGGACAAGAGAACACAACATAGTACAATCCGGAGGATCAATAGAACACGGGGTCAAAGGTTGAGGAAACAAGTCCACATGACAACCAACAATCTTGCAAGCCAAATCTACACAGAAATCAAGAGCAGGTGGGGTGGGAGGATGTGACGGTTCAAAATATGGGTGCACATCTTCTCTCACCTTGCACTGTGGGGATAAAGCTGTTTGATGAGACGAGGATGGAAAATCACTTGTGACGACAACCTTGTTCACCTTGGATTTGGTAGCTCTAACACCGAGTTATGCTGGGAGGGATAGGGGTTTGAATGATTCTAACACTTGTGGATTTTCAGATATGTGAAGAAGATAGTGAAATATTTCATGAAGAAATTTCCAGCCAATTTCATCCTCTTAGAATTGAAATGTAAGATTACGAAAGCATTCCCAAAATTGCAACAAGAATTCATCAGGGGCTGTCTGTAATTCTAGAATTTTTTTTTAAGTTCTTTACGGTCAAAATGATGGAAAGTGCAGTCCACCTCTATAACAAAATGATTAAGAGAGTGACTAGATCGAGATCGATCGGGAAGTGTGACACACTATTACAATGGGTAACCTCAAAGCATGAATGAAACAACGAGCAGGTCATGTAATCCTCATAGATTCCATACCTATCACATAGACCAGAAAAGATAGCTCTTTGTCTAATCCAAGTTGTCCTGCCTTCACCATCATATGTTTTTTGTGACAAGTCATTCCAGATATCCTCCAGGATTTCAAAATCATTTCCATAACACATACATCTCGGAGGACAAAGTGTAGAGTTAGTCATGATAGATGTGTGAAGATTCAAAATAGAGTATGAAGACTCAGCTTGTCATCTAGCCCTCCTTCAAGGGCTAGAAATGTTGATGGTACTAGACCCACCAACATGTTAGGGGATATCCCTGGTAAGAAGTCCCAACTAGACCTCAAACTGTTTGGAGTAGGAGTCCTAGCAAGGGGCAGTAAAGCTATTCCTTGACTCCGATAGCGTGCAAAGGTAAGCGTGATATATTTGTCAGAAGAAATTTTGTGACCTTGCAGTGAGTCAAGAGAGATGCATGGGGAGGTTCTAACACAAGAAAGGGAAAATGAAGTGTGTTCCTTCGAAGCATGTAACAATATGTAGCCTAAAAGGAACACACAAGCAAAAGGACATCACAGGTTGGAAGCGGAATAGTCCACAACCCAGGGTGACTGGTTAAACTGACAACACGATTCCAACAAGATTCATACAATCATACATTTCTAAAGCAACCAAAATAGTCCAAATACAACAAAAACATAAGCATGAAAATGTGCTAGCTCCATTATATTATGTAAAAGTGAAATTTCTATCCATACATACAACCATGACAACCACTAGCCCCAATAGTGGAATGTTATAGTCAACACCGCCTACTCCTCCAAAGAGATGTACTCACTATGCACTGTGGAGAAGCCAAGGATCATCACAATACTCTCCAATCCCTCTCTAAGCAATGCCTAACAAAAGCTTGGTTCCCAAAAGGCTTGGTATATGAGTTATGAGGTTCTATTTATAGCAAACGGTGGAGTGACACTTGACATTCCCCTTTGTGACTCTTGGACTACCCTCATGACTCTTCAAATTCATCACATAACTCTTTACATTACATATGACTATCTGCATTCCACTAATGACACTTGGAATTTCACTTTACATAATGTTTATAAAAATGATAAATTTTCCACATATACCCATGTGGGACAAAAATGGGCTTGAGTCAGCCAGATAAGACAACACTAGGACTTAGATGGCTATAGAAAGACCAGCTCATCAACATCCTCTCTGTGATCCTCGGTGACGAACTTATTCCAAGCTTGGTAGTGTGCAATGGTGTCTACGTACTCTTTGATGATGTATTCCTAGAAATGAAATCTTGCCTCCATTGCTTCCGGGTATACTGATTTGGAACTGCTGTCCAAATTGTCTGATAATATGCGCAACTTAGTCTTGAGAAAGGCCATACCAACGATGTACATTCGCATGTTATCTGTGTTGACTTGCAAATCTACACTGGTGGCCATGAGCATCAAATGATCAAAGTACGCATCGAGCTCCAGTCGGATTTGGTTCTTCTGTTTGGCATCAATGAGTGTTCTGATTGATGGGGTGCCATACTTTCTCACCACAACATCCAAACTCCTGAACAAACATGCATACGAAGCCTCAAACCTGGTGATTAGTGGTGGGAGTTCCTCATAGTTCCAGATCAGACTCTGGATGTGTTCTTTGTCCAAGTCTACCTGCGGCTTCATTATCTTGTGCAAGTGAAACAAGGCTCCCTTGTACCTCATTGTCCATGTCTATATTTGTGAGTGTTCATGCTATCTTGGTGCAGTGTTGTTGATGATAATGTAGATGGACAACTGCCTTGGGCACGGTGATGAACCTATCATACTGTCTCTGCGTGACTGTCTCAAGAGTCAATACTTCAGCAAGTATTTATTTCTTCATCTCTGCCCTGGCGGATCCTATTGATTTTTCCTCTCTTTGCCTGGATGGTTGCAATTACTTAGCCATACACTAGTTTTCTTCTATAAAGAACTTCACACTCGAGCTCATGGCTTTGACATAAGCCTTTGTAGCTTCGACCAAGGCAGTTGGATGTCTTGGTACATTTGACACAATCACATGTTCTTCAAAGTGCGCAGGTGATGCATGTTCATCTGGGGTGTGCGCTCTACATGCATTTACAACTTTGTGTTGTGTCTCATCAAAGGATATGTTGTAAACATTTGTTCCTGGATTATCCTCAAGGATAAAATTATCCCCTTTCTCACTTGGGACTTGCTCTACTTCTGGAGCTGGTGAAGCCTGTGGAGTGGCCTAGGTTGATTTTGGCATGAGGTCGGTTTCCTGATCCTATTCCAGATGCTCCATTTTTGTGTTCATCTATTCTACTATCAGTTCGTCATGCTAAGAAAGTTCTTGTTCCTGTGGATTCTCATACTATTCCTCATCTACTACTGGTTCTGACTCTTCAACATGTATCGGTGTAATTTGCACTGTCTATGTGCCTTGCACTTCCTTATGTTCCTTTTCCTATTATTGTTCTTTCTGCGCTTCGTTATCTCTTCTATGCAACTCTTGTTCTTCTTTGAGCTTCTTCTCTACTTCCTATAAATTCCTCTCCATATCTTCCAATATTTTCTTATCTCTCCTTTTCTATTCTCCTCTCCTATTGCGTTGTTGCCTATTTGATTCTATATTCAAATCTACTCTTTCCACAAGTGGGTCTTCCTTAAACTTTTAGCTTTGCTCTTTTTCTGTGCTTTCAACAATCTTCCTCTTTCCTTTGTATTACACAAGTTTTTTGCTTGTAGCTACTGTTGTTACTGCTCCCTATGATGTTGTTGCCTTGAGTGATGCTAGCTACTCTACTGCCATGATGATCGGTTCATTGAGCCTAGAGGAGTTATAAAAATATCTCCATGGGTCTTCCATTGGCCAATGACATGCCTCGTGGATTGAAACTCTTGGTGTCGACCTTAAACTTCTTGAAGTCCTCGACCTCAACATTTGCTTCTTTTAAACCTTGGATCACATACAACCCAATTCACAAAGGAAGCATAGGCCATGGTGCCTTCTTCTTCCTATGCAATCCAACCAATAACCCTATTGAGATGTGGTATGAAACCTCCTACATGACCATCTTGTCCATGGAAAACTTCGACAACACATGCAAAGATTTATGTGGATTGTACATCCTAATGAAGGTGACATTGGGTGAGGCGTACTAATCTGCAATGTACAGTGACGCTTCCATTGCTTCTTGGGACATACAAGGTGAATCTTGTTCAAAGATCATCATGTACAAAGGGGCGATGAAGTGGTCAGATATTATAGCCATGAGTCCTCTGTAATATCCCTCCCCTTAATAATAAATAATAAAAATAACAAATAATACAAAAATAATAATTAATAATATAAAGAATAAATAATAATAAATAAATCACTTAATAATAAATAATAAAAATAATAAATCATACATGTTAAATAATAAATGATATTAAAAATAAAAATAGTAATAACTATACTAAAGTTCTAAATAAGAATAAATAGAAATAAAACAAGAAAACTATTAAAAAGAAGAAAATAAAACAAGCTAAAAATCAAAAGAAAAGAAAAGAAATAAAACAAGAAAGCTAAAAATCAAAAGAAAGTTGCATGTAGACACATGGAGTGTGTGCATGTGGTTCCCCTTCCAATGTTTGTTCTATTTAATAGATGGTGAGGAAGATGAGAGGCATTCCTGCATTCCATCTTTTCAAGATTCTGTTTTTCATTCTCTTGGGAGAATGGTGTTCTAAGACATAGGAGTCACTGGCAGTAGTACGTTGATTGAGGGCTCGGGGGTGGCCAGTTGTAGAAAATCTTTGCACAATTGAGCCTACGGTTGGGTGGAGAGTCGTCCCCAAAACCTTGTTGCGGTAAGCCTACTTCTTCTACTACAGGTAAGCACTATTCATAGTTGAATTTAGTTTTATTAATTACATGTTTTTTGGGCTAAGTAAGTGCCACTCTCATTTAAATTTAATGTTAAATTAGATATTTATTTTTGGACTGTTACATATGGTATCAGAGCAAGGCTCAAACACTTAGGGCCTATGGGCATTTTAATGTAGAGAATTTTGATTATTTCTTGATATTTATTACTTGCATGAGGTGACTATTGGCGAGTGAGGATTATCTCATTTAATTCCAGCATCGAAGTCTAGCTGCAATTCCCCTGATTTAACTGTACACATAAAATATTATTGTAAAAGCGTCACTTTATGTTTTAGATTTACAGAGATATAGATTTGCACCAGACTACACATTTTGCTCGATTTTAGACCGCATCTAAAAAATGTCAACCTGAAGGTTTTTCTGTAATGAAGGTTTCTATCCTTTATTGCAGCTTATTGCATCAGTAGTAATCCTTGTGATTTTGGAAGCCTTTAGGCATCATAATTTTTGAAAAGGGTTGGAGCGTGAAGGTCATCCTTTCTAGTGCTCCAGTAGGCACCTTCATTTCGGGACTGTGCTAAATTTAACATCCTTATGTCATTTTTATTCTCTATGAACTTTCTTTGGTCAAAAGCAATGAGTGCTTATTTTTAACCTCTGAAAAGCCATTATTGAGCTAATTAATGGTGACATTCTGCAGGACTAAGTGGGCCGGAGGATTTTCTAGTGGAAATCTTCCGATGGAAATAATTTAGTTTCCTGGGTTAAAGATTTTTCTGGTATAAATAATCAGTGTAAATTGTTTCCAATTGCTGTTACGGTACCCTTTCACTACTGAGTCACTGACCAATTGCTGCAGAAACTAAACTGTCGTGCCCTCTGTTTTCCCTGTTTGATGAAGCGCATGCATACAATTTGCAATTTCACATTTATGCATTCTATGAATACAGATTTCATTCCATAAGCAGGGGCTAAATTTTCTGGGAAACATTGGAGATATTGCCAAAGGTGTAGCTGGTGCTCAATCGATATGGGGTTGTTCTTCTTTGTAATTCAGTCTCTATCATTTGGATAACTTACAAAGTTGATATTAATCCTCTCAATCAACGATTATGTTGATGGAACTGTTTGGTTTACTTTCAGATCAGATGTGCTTTGCACAAGCCTCATCATCCTCACATCCACACAAACAAATATCATTTAACTTTCATTTTGGTGTCATTTGCCACATGCCATTTGTGCTAGTTTCTTGTTTTGCAATCATCTTTTCTCCCCAGGCTCTTAAGAATTTTTTTTAAGACTTATTTAATTCTATTTTTAGCTGCTCTATTTCATTAGCTGGATCCTGCATATACAACGCAACACACCTCTGATTGTTTTTAGCAATTGGTAGCAGATGTTGGCAACTCTTGTGCAATGGAGTGTAATTTTTTGTCCATGGGAAAGATCTTTATATTTGATATTTCAAGTTTGAAATCAGAAAATACATTAGACTGCCCTTTTAAAAGGTACAAAAATAAGATGCCTCTGAACAGTCTTGGACCAGTCCACTTTTTCTGTCCTATATCTACTTATTATGGTCCTCCTAGGCCTTCTTTTAGGCACCCTTTGCAAATTTTCAGAAAAGCCTAATTCAACACTAAGGTTCTTTAGGAATTAACATAAACAGATGAGCATCCAAACAAAGGACTAAAGTCCTTTCAGCTCCAGCATCAATGTATTCTGCTCCTTCTGGTGCCATTTTCAGATGAAGGCATAATGCAAAGATCTCAGCTCTATTCTCCAGCAGCATATTTTAAAAGGATAGTAACCCCTGACCCCATGTACCTGGGGTTCCTTGACAGGCCCCATCAAAGAATTCTCCAGGCTTCTTATAATCAATGTTTGGATCTCTGTGTCTTTTCTGGCAGTGGCCTTCAACTTCCTTCAAAAGAAATTCTGGTTTTATGTCCTACTTGTGCAGTAGTCATATCAATCCAGTGAAAGATCTTGCTGTTCCTTGAAAACAATTTAGAAATAAAAAGAAAATATCTTCTAGTTGAGATATAAAAGCAAAGGTGTTGTGCTCATTTGTAAGATTCCTAGCTGGTTTAACTCGACTAAGGCACAACGTTGGCCCTCCTGTTCCTCTTAGCTGCAAAAAGTCCCAGTTCATGTCAATGCAAATGACTGGCAAGTTTGTAATTTAGGGTCCTAGGCACCTATGTTGTGGCATGCTGTCTTGGAAAAGTGATTCTGAATTACTAAAACTAAGCAACTCACTTTGAATGTCAATCTGCCAAGTCAACAGTGGGAATAGTTGAATGTTCTGCATATTCAAAATAATGGCTTATTGTTTGTCAATGAATTTTTTCAGTCCTTTCGTATCCAAAACAATGGCTTATTGTTTGTCAATGGATCTTCTCAGAAAAAATAAGATTCTTATTATGTTGTCATTTATTTAACAAGACATGTACGTGATGCTATTTGTTGTTACATTATTTGCTTTGTTGTATTGGGTTCTTGTGGTTGTAAAAAAAAATGATCTTGGTTAAAGATCTGGTATCATGGCATTGCTTAAAAGATATAATTCTGGATTACGTATTGGTGGTCTATGATCTGCCTCTATTTCTTGTCAGGGTTCCTTTGCGTCTTGCTGATAGCTTTGTTGTACTCTTTTTGTCTCTTGTTCAAGAAGTCGATCAAACTATTTGCTTTTCTGCAATCTTCCTATCTTCATTATGAGTCTAGTATCTGTCAAAAACTGGTTTCCACATTGTGTTTCGGTCTTACCTCCTTGTGGGGATTTGCACTTTTTGTCTTCTCAACTCACTCTGGGCCCTGTAGCCTTTTCATAAAATGGAACCCATGACCTCCCCTGCACCATTCCAAAGCAACGTCAACGATTCCCCGGCCATCGTAGCCAATCCCTCTTTTTTTTGCGAGCGTAGACCTCCTTCAGAGTTTTGCATCCATTTGCATTATCCACTGATAAGCGTAGGTATCCGACAGTAGAGGAATTGGAGCGGGAATTCGAATTTCATTCTGGTTATTATTGTTATGCTTTCTGATGAAGCTGGTACTCCAATTTCTCTTCTGGTTACAATTGAGAATGAAGAACGCTGGCATTGGCAATGGGAATAGAAGTGAAGGAGGAGCCATTCAAATCCAGATGAAAATAGGAATTGGAATGAAGATTTGTCATTGCTTTTTCTTAAGCGTCCACTTACAATACAACCAAACCAAGAAACCAAAGACTTATTCAGTATAACTGAAGAAGAAAAAAAAAATTGTATGTAGGAGTGGCACTGTTCAGATTTTTGTACCGGGATTCCAAGTGAGTTACGATGAATTTACTTTTTCACTTTGCGTGGGCTTTTTTTCATTTTATTTCCTTTTTTTATGCTATTATTCTATGTCTGTAAAGATGGCATCAGTATATGTCCCGTGAGGCAGTGGCCCCAAGCTTTGTGAAATAATTAGATCGGTATCCATGGTTAATGATCGGGAATATGCACAATTTAATCAAGTTTATCCTGCTGAATAAGAAGCTTAATGGTGTGCAAAGCTAGAGAAATCACTAATTTTAATTAAACTGTCTGCCTGTATGGGGATAACCAGAGTAAGGCTGTGGTGTTGGAGTTTGCATAATTGAAGGTTGCAGGTTGTTTAAGGGTTTGATTGTGAGTGGTTTGTAGGGTTACAACTATGGTGTTTAGTGATTCGAAACCAGGAAAACCATATATTTGATATATTTGTTGCAAGTAGAGATATCTAGGCAAATCCTTTTGTTCCTCGTATTGTTAATTATGAATATTTCGTTAAAATTTTGTAAAACTTTTCGACTGTTAAGGATCATATTTTGAAACCGCATATATCACCAAAAGTTTGTCTTGTTAGAAAATTCCATGGATCATCATTGAAATTGTTCAAAGGATGTAAACTTCTTCTTATTATTGTGCATGATAAGTAAAAACTGGTTTGGTGTTTGAAGGAGGATAAGCCTTGCACAATCGGATATTGTGCAAGCAGGAAGGTAATTCTATTTTGAAGCTGCAGAAAAATGAGAAGGGTACTTTTAGTAAATGGTCTAGAGAACTGTTTGATTTAAGTATGTCTACAAAACGGAATTAGAATCTCTAGTCTCCGCTTTAAAAAGAAATAAAAATAAAAAAATTTAAAAGGTTCATGGTTTCTGTGCCCTTGTTTTAATTTGTAGTTGAAGAGTGGACAGATTCGCAATCGAGTTTCTTTCCCACTTAAAACTTGTATGAATCAAATAGTTGTGCTTGGAATCGTGTTTATCTTACTGGGAAATCCTGTTACTTGAAATTGGATTGAAGAAATCCATTGTTTATGAGATGATTTCATGTACATTGAAGAAGAGAAATTGATTTCCTGTAGAGAGAGTTTTAGATTGTGAGTTTGAAGTACGATTTGCTCCATACAATTGTCAGGCCAATAAACTCTCTGTTGACTTTTGAATTCATGAATCTCTTTACCCAATAAATGATCATCTCTTCCTTTTATCATTGAAATAGACTCTACGTCGTTCAAATCTCATTTTAGGTATGGGTAATACTTTCTCTCTATCTTTTGAATAAATTATTATTTCTTTCCAAATTTTGTGCCCTGATTCCTGAAAAGTAGAATATCATTGCACTAACACAGTAGATTGAAAGAAATTTTTTGAAGGAAGTACTCCGAATTTATGTTACTTTATTAATTCCTACATTGTCTTTGCAGTGTTGTAGCAATCTATTCACCTGCATACTGATTTTTAACGAAGTTGTTTTGATTTTTCTTGATTTTTATTTATTTTTCTTGATTTAATTGATTTAGCCATTTTATAGTGGGATTTCAATGAGATTCTTTGTTTTTTTTCCTGTTTGCTTTGGCTAATGATGAGTAGGATTTTGCCCTGGAGAAAGTATATAGGAAAACTTGGTGTTTTCAATTATAGGAAATTATCCAAACTCTTAAATTTTAACCGGTTGGAATTTGCAAACTCAAATTCTGCCTGAGCGAGATTACATTTTTATTCCTTCAAATTTGATTTATTAATTTTTTAAACCAACCTATAATGTCAAATCTGCAATTTGTGCACACTGTTCATATTCCAAATTAGGTGTTTAAAATGACGCTAATGAATTAGAATGTATAAAAATAGGAGTATGAGTATGAAGGTATTCCTTAAACTATACAACGACCATACGCTGGTTAGTGGCAACAATGAAAGGATGAGTATCATCATAAAATTATATTAGGATTGACTGTAATATCAATGTTAGACATAGAACTTATGTAAATTTGATACAACTTAAAATCAATTCCAATATAACTGGGAGAAGTGGCATATAAATACTTACATTTAATCCCACTATAAATTTGAATTCTTTTCCATTAACAAACTTGCACAATAAATAAATAAAATCTTCTTTAAGAAATGACAACAACAATGAGTTATTGACGGCTCTTATTATTTTGATTCTCCTTTGAGAACGTTGATTTATTCAATATAACTATATATATATATATATATATATATATATATATGGTGAACTTGAATTATAAGTTAATAAGAAATTATAATATTTTAATTATGGTTGGTTAGGGAATTTAATAGTAGCCATATTTTCTAAACTAAGTGATTTTTGAATGATCTGTTTTAAAATCTAATCATGCATTTTGTTATTAATCATAATATTTTGTCAAATTCCATAATGTATTATATTTTAGTAGTGAAATTACGATATTCAATATGGTTACAAATAAGTATTATTTTAGAATTTGAATACACTTTATATGGATATGGTAAAAACAAAAAAGAAAAAAAGATAAGTTATAAATAAATCTCATAAGAATCATTAATAATGAAATTGGTGAAATGTGGTTTAAGTTTGTAGTTGATGCAAGTTCTTGACTTGGTGAAGATTATTTTCTTGTCCAATTTGTGTATAATGATAGTTATGGTTGCGTCTATTTTTTTGTATTGGTCAAAAGTTGTAAACAATTCTTTCAATATCTTTTGTTAGAGTTTGTAGGCATCCTAGTGGTTAGATCAAAAAGTTATAATAAGCAATTCATGTCATTAAGAAATTCCATATGTTAAGAAGAAGCCAAGGAATGATGACATTTTTTATGCTCCCTATAGCATGCACAAAAAATTTAATAAAGGTGATAATGAAATTATGGTAACATTGGGTTATAGAAGTAATAACTGCATGACTATTTGTATGATGGGAATTGGATAACTTTGCAAGTAGATGCAAAATTGGAAGATTTAAAAGTGTCTAAATTGGAAGTTGAGAATACTTGTAATTGATGAGAATGTCAAGTGATAAACTAGGACGAAAATGATGATTAATTGTTGGAAAATGATATAGACTATGTAGACTAATATTAAACACCAAACATGAAGCCTAGGAAAAAGAATTATATAATGAAACCTTGAGAAGGACTACACATAAATTGATAAGAGAAGAGAAAATCAATTAATAGAGGATGTACTGGATTCATGATACTGAGGCTTTTGTAAAAGAATTTATCAAGTTTTTACCATGGGAAATGGAAGGAGTTACCAAGCACACCAAGCATATGAAACCTTTTTGTGGATGATAGTGGCTTTGGGATTCAAATGATTAACTAAGGATGAATATAATGAGACAGTAAGGCAAAGGTGTAAATTGATGTAAAATCCAATATTAATAATTTAAGGAATGTTGTAAGGCTAGTAATATATTGAGGAAGGAAGAAAATATGATGAGAGATTAAATTTCAAAGCTGATGAGGCTCACGATGTCCTTAATGAATTGTCAACTTCCTAGTTGAAAGAAGTGAAAATGAATATTGGAAAGCAATTGGTATCTTGATGAAAACATGAAAATAATAGTATTCATGAGATAACATAGATCTTAGAGGGATGTTGAATAATCTTAATTCATAGTTAGTATTCATTGTTTATATAATTAAATGAAATCAGTTCATGATAATAATGCTTAAAGTGCATTGTTGTTCTATATTTGATAAGTATTGAGATGGTTATCATATTAATGATGTTTCATGATGTGATGGTATGAGGGTATATGTGATGCTTCTTTATTTATCTGTTATTATAACGATGTTGAATGCTCATAATGGGTATGATATTCATAGAGATCATGATGTTATGATAAGATGTATACTGACATGTGTTTCATTTATTATGTGAAGTCATGATATACCTTTGATGCAAATATGTTGATGTTATAATTTATGATGGTATTTCATGAGGTGAAGCATGTGATAGTTGCATACAAATTTATGACATGCATGAGCATGCAGTTCGTTATTTTTTTGCGATTAACAATGATGAATGTTCTCATGATGACATGCAAGACTTGGCATGTGGATTATTTTCTATGATACTATGATGGTATAGCTAATGCATTGGTTGCATGTTGAGGTGTGATGATTCACAGGACTCCACAAATGGGCCGAAAGGGCCGGTTTATTCGATGATCTCGTGTGAGCCCATATGCATGAGAGAGAATAAATAACACCATATGGGTTGGGGACAAACTCAATCAACACTACATATGCCAGTGGTTCCTTTGTCTTGTGTATAGCTCTTGATGGATAGCTCTAGAAGAACTATGAGACCATCTTGAGGAGGCCACACGCCTGATGTTCTAAGCTAGGTGCCTAGTATTGGATTGGGATGCCGAAGTTTGGAAGGGATGTAAAGGGCTTCGATGCCTGGGGCTGTGCGCCTTAGTAGTTGTGGAGGGAGTGGGCCAGCCTTGCGAGATGCCCGGGGTCATTGAGTATCGGACGGATGCCTGCCTTGGGGCAGATGAGGTCTGAGTCAGGCGCGAGCCTTGGGGCCAGCCTTGGACTAGGATACAGACTGGGTTAGGCTTATGCCTGGTGCCAAAAGTGGGAAAAAGGACAGAGATTCCTTGAGATTTCTCGGGGTGTTGGGGAATTTCGATGCCTGCTGGTTATACTAGTTCAGCAGAGGGTGTTGGCAACATGAAGTAAATAAAATAATAAATAATAAATAATTCAACTTAACTTCAGGACGAAGTTCCTTAAAGTGGGAGAGTATGTAATATCCCTCCCCTTAATAATAAATAATAAAAATAATAAATAATACAAAAATAATAATTAATAATATAAAGAATAAATAATAATAAATAAATCACTTAATAATAAATAATAAAAATAATAAATCATAAATGTTAAATAATAAATGATATTAAAAATAAAAATAGTAATAACTATACTAAAGTTCTAAATAAGAATAAATAGAAATAAAACAAGAAAACTATTAAAAAGAAGAAAATAAAACAAGAAAGCTAAAAATCAAAAGAAAGTTGCATGTAGACACATGGAGTGTGTGCATGTGGTTCCCCTTCCAATGTTTGTTCTATTTAATAGATGGTGAGGAAGATGAGAGGCATTCTTGCATTCCATCTTTCCGAGATTCTGTCTTTCATTCTCTTGGGAGAATGGTGTTCTAAGACATAGGAGTCACTGGCAGTAATACGTTGATTGAGGGCTCGGGGGTGGCTATTTGTAGCAAATCTTTGCACAATTGAGCCTATGGTTGGGTGGAGAGTCGTCCCCAAAGCCTTGTTGCGGTAAGCCTACTTCTTCTACTACAGGTAAGCACTATTCATAGTTGAATTTAGTTTTACTAATTACATGTTTTTTGGGCTAAGTAAGTGCCACTCTCATTTAAATTTAATGTTAAATTAGATATTTATTTTTGGACTGTTACATCCTCGGTAGCTACATTCTAAGAGAAACTTGCAATATACATTCACAACATTCTCTAAAGATGTCCATGCCCAACCCATGCCAAGAAATTGTTGATAGGCACATATTGCATCGTGTAGGTAGGCATACATGAAGAATATTTCTTGTTGATCCTTGGGTAGACTCTGGGCATTGGATACATGCACTTTCAGCTAGAGAGCCAACATGTCCTACTAGTTGAACGATTTTACTTCACTTGCCAGCTGATCCAACATAATAATCCAACTTTGCGGGAAGGTCTCTGTACTCCCTTGGCTATACAAGCGACGTGCAAAGATGACCAAGAATTGGTGAGACTTCCTAAGTGTCTTTGTCTTGTATATTTGGTTGGGTGTCATCCTAAAATTTGATGGTTCCCTTACCCAACGCTTCAAGATATCTCTTTGTTGGATTTGTGGGGCCTGACCCAAGTTCAACGTTAGTTAGCCAAACAAATCCCTACACTATTATCCCTTTCATCATCAACCCACGGAGCACAGACTGAAGTCTCACACGAAGCAATATGGGGGGATGCTGGAACCAAGTTTTCGCACCATGAGATGGTTTCTATCCTTTGTTCCTACTTTTGTGTAGGTCACTAAGCTTTAGAACTCTGTCAGTCTACCCCTTTATTCCACCCTTCAGTAACTCCTATAGTTCTGGAGGGAACCGGGCAACCTACCAGCACATGCAACAGATAATCACTGAGGAAAAATATTTTTCATTGTTTCTGGGCTGAGTGGCCAACTCTGTATAATTTTTCAGAGCAAGGCTACTGGTCTGCTCTGTGCATTTCTAGAGAGCAGTGTCGACTGGCCTGCTCTGTGCATTTATGGAGACTAGTGTCGAATGGCCTGCTTTGTGGATTTTTAGAGAGGAGTGTAGTGCAACTACTGGGCTTCTCTGCGCAATTCCTCAGGGGAAGACAGATTGCCCTCCATGATTACATAGTTTATCCCGACAACCCAATGAATGGATGTGAACCAAGTGATGGGTTAACTTGTGGTTAGTTGATGGAATAAGTGAGTGAACATAAGCTGTTAAGCAATAGATAAAATCAAATAAACACAAGTACCTAATCAGTGTAGGGTAACTATTATGGTTTTGAGGAGGGAGGCTCCAAAACGAAGCAAAGGCAAAGTTTTGGAGGGTAGTTTTAGCCGCTACAACATGTTCATAGGGTATTATTTCAATTTTGTTAAGAATTATTGGAAAATAATAGTACCTATAACAACGTTAACGAAGAAAGATACATTATATTAGACTCCAAAAGAAACTAATGCCTTTGAACATATCATGAGGCAATGTGTCGAGCTCCGGTCTTAGCTACACCAGACTTCACAAAAATGCGATGCCTCAGGGAATGGAATTGATGATGTTTTAATGCAAGAAGGAAGACCCATTGATTTTGAAAGTCATCCAATCAAGGGAAATAATTTACACAAACCTATTTACCAGAAGGAAATGTTGGAAATACTACATGCCCTAAAGCAATGATGCCCTTATCTATTGGGAAGACACTTCAAGGTAAAAAAAAAATCATGATAGTATTAAATACTTATTGTAATAAATATTATCTTCATAAGAGAAATAAAAATGGGTCACAAAGATGTTGGGTTATGACTTTGAAATCATCTACAAAAATGGGAAGAAAAATGTTGTTGCAGATGCACTCTCAAGAAGGGATAAGGAGCTGGAGGCATTTCTCTATGCAATTTCTATTTTCCAACCTATTTGGATTACTAAAGCAAGGGATGAATGGAAGACTAACGAAGATGTGTGGAAACTGTTATGAAACCAGCTCAAGAAAAAATAGAAAAGATAGATCAACGCCTTAGAATTCAGCCTCTTCGAGGGGGAAACCTCCTTTACATTACATAAATGAACAATTCTTGGATGATACAAATGACAAAACCTCCTTCCTATATATAGGAGTCTAAGGAGTCACAATATAATCCAGCCGACCTAACAATAATAATATAAAGCCACAAAAATAACAATAGAGGGATTCTATGGGGCACAGAAATAACAATATGGGGGTAATAGGGGCACAACAATATAAATAAGGGGTATAACTACAATAGTAATGGGGTAATCACTAGTATTATAGGGACTCAACATGCCCCTCTCCTTCAAAAAAGTGTTGTCCTCAACGCTTGAGCAGTTCTGGATACTTTTGCATAAAATTCTCATCCTCCCATGTGGAATCTTTAGCGGATAAGTTCTTCCACTTGATAACATACTCTGAAATTGATCGATTTCGTAGCTGTCGAGTTCTTGTTTCTGTGACTGCTTCCGGTTCCAATATAATTTTTCCTTCCTCGTCAAGTTCTGGCAATATTGTTTGAATTGGGAGCTTGTCACCTATAACCTTCTTTAAACATGAAACATGGAAAACTGGGTGCAATCAAGAAGCTGCATGAAGCTCCAATTTGTATGCCATAGTACCAATCTTTTGCAACAGCTTGTACGGACAATAATACTTTGGTGTTATTATCCTTCTTAGCTTGCTTTAGGGACATTTGCTTATATGGTTGTAGCCGTAGGAATACCCAATCACCTACATCAAAACTTCTTTCACTGCGATGTTGATCTGCCTGTTGTTTCATTCTATTTTGTGCCAACACGAGGTTATCCTTTAAGAGTTGGAGGACTTGTTGTTGATGTTCGATGTGATGTTCCACTGCCTGAACCTTAGAATTTTCTCTTAAATATGATGTGATGGATGGTGGTTGATACCCATAAAGTGCCATAAATGAGGTCATTTTTGTTGCTGTATGGAAGGAAGTGTTATACCACCATTCAGCTAGAGGCAACCATTTGACCCATTGTGTCTATTTATCAGATACAAAGCAACGAAGATATCCTTCCAAACATTTGTTTACTATCTCAGTTTTCCCATTAGATTGAGGATGATAAGAAGAGCTATGAGCTAACTGACTACCAAGACAAGAAAATAGTTCTGTCCAAAAATTTCTAGTGAAAATGGGATCTCTGTCACTTACAATAATCTTTGGGTTTCCATGTAGCTTTTGAACTGTTTCCATAAATGCAGTAGAAACTGTACTGGCTTTAAATGGATGTGATAATGCACAAAAGTGTGCATACTTGGTAAGTCTGTCAACTATCACCATGATGACACTCTTTCCATCAGACTTGGGTAAACCTGTGATAAAATCCATTGAAACCTCCTCCCAACGTTGGCTTGGAATGGATAAAGGTTGTAATAGACCCGGTGTCTTAATTGTTTCAACTTTATTTTGCTGGCAAACCAAACATTCCGCCACAAACTTTTGAATATTTGATTTAAGGCCATCCCAAAAAAATTCCTTCTTAACCCTGTGGTAAGTTTTTAAAAATCTAGAGTGCCCTCCTAAGGGAGAAGTGTGCAATTCCATAAGAATCTTTTGTTTTAGCTGGGAATTCTTACAGAGGTATAAGCGATCTTTGTACCATAACGAATCATTTTGCCAACTAAATGTATCAGAAGTACTGGAATCTTGTTGTAGCTTTCGAATAAGTGCCCACACTTCTTCATCGTTCTTCCATTCCTCCCTTGCTTTGTTTATCCAATCTGGTTGGATAATAGAAATGGCACACAACAATGCTTCCACATCCTCATCCTTTATTGATAGTGCATCTGCCACCACATTATGCTTCCCTTTTTTGTAGATGATTTCAAAGTCATAACCCAACATCTTTGTGACCCACTTTTGTTGCTCTTCAGAGGATAATCTTTGTTCTAAAAAGTATTTAAGGCTATCATGATCCATTTTTACCTTGAAGTGTCTTCCCATTAGGTAGGGTCGCCATTTCTTAAGTGCATGGAGTATTGCCAACATTTCCTTCTCATAAATAACTTTGCTTAAAAACTTTCCCTTGATTGGACGACTTTCAAAAGCAATGGGTCTTTCATCTTGCATTAGAACAGCACCAATTCCATTTCCTGAAGCATCACATTCCACAATAAAGGTTTTTGTGAAGTCTGGCATAGCTAAGACCGGTGCTTGGCACATTGCCTCTTTAAGATGTTCAAAGGCCTTTGTTGCCTCTGGAGTCCATGAAAATGAATATTTCTTCAATAATGTTGTTAGAGGTGCTGCTATTCTCCCATAATTCTTAACAAACTTGTGATAATACCCTGTCAACCCAAGAAATCCTCGCAGATGCTTTATGGATGTGGGGATTTTCCATTCCTTAATGGCTTTAATTTTGCTAGGGTCTACCTTAACTCCTTCATGAGATACAATATGACCCAAATATTTCACCTCCTGGACTCCAAAGAAACATTTGGATCTTTTCGCATATAATTGTTTCTCCTCCAATAGTTGTAGCACCCTGTCAACATGTTCAACATGATCCTTCCAAGACTTGCTGTAGATTAGTATATCATCAAAAAATACTAACACAAATTTTCTAAGGAATGGTTTGAAAATTGAATTCATCAAACCTTGAAATGTTGAAGGTGCATTGGTAAGGCCAAAAGGCATGACCAAAAATTCATAATGACCCTCATGAGTTCTAAATGCTATTTTCGGAATGTCTTCAATCTTCATTCTAATTTGATGATATCCCGAATGAAGATCCAACTTGGTGAAGTAAATTGATCCATGCAATTCATCCAATAATTCATCAATAACAGGAATGGGGAACTTATCTTTAATAGTGAGCTTGTTGAGCTCCCTATAATCCGGACACATGCGCCATGATCCATCCTTCTTGTGCACCAATACTACTGGAGCTGAGAAAGAACTTTGACTTGGTTGAATTATACCAGCCTCTAGCATTTCTGCAACCATACGTTCAATTTCACTTTTTTGGGCATAGGGATATCTGTACGGCCTGATGTTTGGAGGAACACTTCCTGGAATCAGATGAATAGCATGATCATGATCACGCATAGGTGGGAGACCTTTGGGAGTCTCAAATACCTTGGAATGATTGTCCAGGACATTTTGGAGATCTGGAGAAATAGATGATTCCAATGTGGAAACATCTAGCAAACATAATTGTGCAATTACACCTCTTTGCTCCTTTTTAAGAAGCTTAGTCATGCCATTAGAGCTAATTACCTTTCCTGGTTTCCCTGCAATACCCCTTAATTCAACTTCCTTTCCTTCCGTAGAAAATTTGATGAAAAGTTCTTGAAAATTAAAAGCTATTGTACCCAAGGATTGTAGCCATTGGACTCCTAGTACAACATTAGCACCTCCCATTGGAATGGAAAGCATTGGGCTAGTCAATACATATTCTCCCATGGATAGCTTGATATTATGGCACTTTCCAGAGAAATTTATTGTTCCTCCATTTGCAATCATCACTTGACACTCTGGTGCTGGATATAGGAAGCAATTCAATTCTTTTGCTACCCTACAATGAATAAAATTGTGGGTGCTTCCTGAATCAATCAACACTATTACCTTTTTCTTCTTGATTTGTCCTTCTATCTTGATGGTTTGAGGAGTGGTAATTCCCGCCAATGCATTACAAGATATGGTCGGATTTATTTGTTCTTCATCTAGGCTTTGTTCCTGGAGTATATCTTCTTCTTTTGACCTTTCTTGCTCCTTTTCTTCTTCCTCTTCACAATCTATGTAGAATAATTTCTTCTCAGCACACTTATGACCTTTAGTGTATTTGCTATCACAACTGTAACAAAGCCCTTTTGCTCTTTTTTCTTCCAATTGTTGTGGTGTCAACCTTATAGGTTGTGGAAGACTAGGGGAAACAACACTTCCGTGTTTATAGTTGTGAGTGGTATGCTTCCTGGTTGCCATAATTTTGCTTTCCATTTTTCTTGCTAACCTGAATGCCTTCTCTAATGAATCAGGTTCCCAAAGGCGAACATCATGTTGGATATTATCCTTTAAAGACCCTATGAACACATCAATCCTGTGCTCCTTTGGAATATCTTTTACCCTTATGTTCAATTTTTGGAACTCCTCAATGTGCTCCATTATTGAACCCTTTTGTTTGAGACTTATCAATTGGCTAAAAAAAGTGTTTCTTTTTGTATCTTCATAATGTGCTATCAATTCTTCCGTAAAAATTTCCCAAGTGATAAATTGTTTACGAGAGCAAAGCCATTGATACCATACAAACTGATTTGGTTCCAAATATACAGTTGCCATACGTACCTTTTGTGCGTTTTGCACATTATTGAGATCGAAGAATTGCTCCATCTGTAATATCCATGTGGCGGGATCCTTGCCATCAAACTTCCTCATATCGATTTTTGGAATATGGTGATTCTTCGATCCAACATTAGCGTCTATGGAATCATGATTAACATTTCTTTTGTTCTCATCATGAGTTTCCTTTACTACCTTTTCACTATTAGTGACCCTTTCTTGTAGCAACTTCTTCAATTCTTCCATGTCTGTCTTCAAATCTATCTTCAAATATGCCACCGAATCCTCCATCTTAGCTTCCATGCCCTTTATCTTAGATTCCACGCCATTTATCTTAGATTCCACGCCACTTATCTTAGCTTCTGTTAGCTTTTGTGAGCGTGACATTTGTTGCACTTGTTCTTGTAATTTTGATATATCATGTAGCATTTCTTCCTCTTCTTCATGAGTCATGCTAGAGCTTTCAGGTTCCTTACTAGGTGTTTGCATTTTCTTTCCTCGGGGCATCAGTTACCGATAATAATGCTTTACTATTCCCTTTGAATTCCATTAAACCAAGTTTACACAAAATTTAAAAAAAAAAACTACACACCTTTTTTCGCTTTATAGAAGCCTGATATTGAATCTGATGTATCTCTGTAATTTTGGATCATCCAGTTCTGAAATTGCTACATGTAGTAGCCTTCTACGTCCTCTTTCCAATACCACAAGTCTGAGCCAAATTGGATTCTCCAAGGAAGAGTTATGTGAAATCTCCCACAGTGACTTGCTTTTAGACTGGTTCAGTAGAGCGAACTTGTTCGACGTGCCACGAGTCACTGTTTCAACCTTTGAATCTGAAACACACATACAAGAAACTACAGTCCGTCCTATTTCTGTACCTTCTTATTAAATTTCAATCCGATCCCCAGAGAGAAAGTTATGACGATTTTCCCCAGGTCACTTGTTTTGAATGTAATTCAGGAGTTTGCAAAAAGACCAACTTCCTCAGATCATATCTCCGCAAATATCGCGCAAAACGCTATGAACTTCAGACCCAAGGTTCAGCGCGATTTCTTCTCAAATGGGTTTTTTTTTACGACTTCTGAAATGTCACAGAAAAAAGTTATAGCGAAAATTCCACAATGACCTGTTTGGAGCAGCGAAACCCTAGAATCCAAAGCTCTGATACCAAATGTTATGAAACCAGCTCAAGAAAAGATAAAAAAGATAGATCAATGCCTTAGAATTCAGCCTCTTCGAGGGGAAACCTCCTTTACATTACATAAATGAACAATTCTTGGATGATACAAATGACAAAACCTCCTTCCTATATATAGGAGTCTAAGGAGTCACAATATAATCTAGCCGACCTAACAATAATAATATAAAGCCACAAAAATAACAATAGAGGGATTCTATGGGGCACAAAAATAACAATATGGGGGTAATAGGGGCACAACAATATAAATAAGGGGTATAACTACAATAGTAATGGGGTAATCACTAGTATTATAGGGACCCAACAGAAACTCATTCAAAGTTTACAACAAGATCCCAATGCATCTGATATGTTTATCTAGAAAAATGATTCATTGTGGTACACATATCACTTATATCTATGTGATAACTCCAAAATCAAACAAAATATTCTTTTGGAACTGCACACATATCCTATAGGAGGACACTCAAGATTTTTAAAAGCATACCACATGGAAAAGAAAGAATTTTTTTTATGGTCTCAAATATGATGTTCAAAAGTTTGTGGTAGACTGTTTGGTTTTCCAACAAAATAAAGTTGAGACAATTAGGTCCATTCCAAATGAGCATTGGGAGGTCTGAATGCATTTTATCACACGTCTACTCACTTCTGAAGGAAAGAGTGTCATCATGTTGGTAATTGATAGGATTATCAATTATGAACACTTTTTTGCATTATCTCATCCTTTCAAAGCCAATAAAATTACTACTACAGTTGTGGGAACAATTCAAAAGCTACATGGAAATAGAAATATTATTGTAAGTGACAGAGATCCCATTTTCACTAGAAATGTTTGGACAAAATTGTTTTCTTTTCGTGGTACTCAATTGGCTCATAACTCATCTTATCATCCCTATTCTAATAGGCAAACTAAGATAGTGAAAAAATGTTTGGAAGGATATCTTTGTTGATTTTTATTTGATAAACAAACACATTGGTATGACCCTATTTATGGTGCTTTATGGATATCATCCACTATCCATCACATTCTCTCTAAGAGACAATTCTAAGGTTCAAGTAATGGAATATCATATTGAGCATCAATAAAAAGTTCTCTAACTCTTAAAGGATAACCTGACTCTGGCACAAAATTGAATGAAATAACAAGCATATCAACATCTCAGTGAAAGAAGTTTTGATGTGGGTGATTGGAAATTTTTATGGATACAATGATACAAATATGTTTCCTTCAAGCAAGATAAGAAGGATGATAAATTATCACCCAAGTAATATGGTCCTTACAAGGTGTTGCAAAATATTGGTACTATGTCATACAAATTGGAGCTGCCTGCATCTTCATGAGTACACCTAGTTTCCCATGTTTCATGCTTAAAGAAGGTTATAAGTGACAGGATCCAAGTTCAAACTATATGTTTGAAATTGAAGAGGAAGGAAAAATCATATTAGATCCTAAAGCAATCATAGAGATAAGAATTCGACAACTACAAAATTGATCAATTTTAGATTATCTCATTAAGTGAAAGAAGTTACCTATTGAAGATTCCACATGGAAGGATGAGTATTTTATACAGAAGCATCTAAAACTACTCAAGTGTTGAGGAAAACACTTTTTTGAAGGAGAGGGGTATGTTAGGTCCCTATAATGCTAGTGTAACCCCTATATTGTTATTGTTGTACTCCATAGAAGCCCACTATTGTTATTGTTGTGCCCAATTATTATTGTAATGTAAAACCTAATTATAATTTTACCTTTTAGACTCCTATATATACCAAGTATGCCTTGTCATTTGAATAATCTAATAATTGTTCATTTATGTGTCAATGTAAAGGGAGGTTTCCCCCTTGAAGTGGCTTATTATCAAGTCATTGATCTATATAAGTCTTTACATTTCTATGTTATTTTGATCTGGATACATAACATGTTGCGCTGAAGAATTGGAAAATTTGTGTGAAGTAAACACCAGAAGATGTGCACACCTCACCAGGGTAGTGCACTGGATAGGAAAAAAAGTGCATAACCCACCTTTCTTTGATGGACTATCAGAAGTAACTATTTTTATTTAGGAATTTGAGTACCAGGTATCAAAGAGACTAAGAATTCCTACGTTGGATGTTGTGTCGTGCATAATCCTAGCTAGGTGGCGGACTGCATACAAGGGTCAAATCAAGGGATGGTGACCATGTATACAAATGATGTGTTTGGGACTAATTCAGGAGTCCCTAGGGTGAAATACATGGGAATGGGGTGCCAAATAACTCACCTAAAACAATGTGTGCTGAGGGGCATGCCTTTATGTACTAAACACAATCCCTCCCAGAAAGTATAGGAGTTCATGGAGTGTTATAATGTAGAAAATCTGGGAGAGGATGATGACGACCCCAAGAATATATAGATTCTTGAAGTTGAAGGGGAACATACATTTATCAGACTGGAATTGTAGTTGGTTTACTCTGTGCAACCAATAAAAACCAAGAAGCTAAATATCGAGACAAAATAATCTGAAAATTACGGTCATAAGAGATTAATGGGATGATGAGACCGTAGGGAAGAATTTTGATTCATTACAAAAATATTAGGATTTATTCCCCAACACATTTGAGGATATGAAAGGAATTATTGGAGAATTGGGCGAAATGAGGATCCTGTTAAATCTCGATGCGAAACTAGTAAAGAAGAGGCCCTGTCAATTGAATCCAATATATAAGGAGAAGGTTAAATGGGAACTACAAAAAATGTTGAAAGAAAGAATAATTGAGCACATGGAATAATCAAAGTGGATCAGTTACATGGTGGTCTAGATAAGAAGATAAGGGAAATAAGAATTTGTGTGGACCTTCAAAAGTTGAAAGATGCTTGCGTGCATGATCCCTTATTGACTGTGTTTACTAATAATATACTGAAGAACATTGGTGGAAAGGAGCCCTATTCATTCATTGATATATTTTCAGGATATCATGATGTGAAGATTACAAAGGAAGATAGACACAAGAGCACCTTCATGACAAATTGGGGGTGTTTTTAGTATATTGTCATGCCATTTGACTTGAAGAATGCACTGGCCATCTTCTCACACGTAGTGGTCGCATATTTCAAGGAATTCATCCATAATTTTATGGAGGTTTATTTGGATGATTGGACTATGATCAATCTTTTAAAAAGGAACATAGAAGTTTTGCGGTTGATGATGGATAAGTGCAAACAATTGTAAATTTCACTAAATATAAAAAAATTGTATATTTTGTTCTCCATTTGGCATTCTAATGGGACACTTAGTGTGTAAACACGACTTACTAGTGGATTCTTCCATGATTGTAATTATAGTGGATCTACCACCAACTACGTTGGTCAAGCAGTTGCAACCTATCCTAGGGCATACAGGTTACTACTAGAAGTTTATTAAAAGATATGCATGCATCATTGCCCTAATGGAGAAGTATTTTAAGGAGGCAAGGTTCCAGTGGAACGAGGAGTTTTAGAAATCCATAGAGACCTTGAAATAGAATCTCATGATTGTGTTGATCCTAGTATTCCTAGATTGACAAAAGGAATTTCATGTACATGTTGATGCTTCATTAATTGCGCTAGGAGTGATTTTAGCACATCCATGGGAGGGAGAAATAAATCATCCCATCTCCTTTTATAGTGTGAATTTTTCCATAGTGGAGAATAACTACACCAAAATGGAGAGAGAGGTACTAATGATGTTGTATGTGCTCCAAAGTTTAGACACTATTTTTTTAGCATTGAGTTCAAATTGTGTATGGACCACTCTGCACTAAAGTACCTCGTTAATAAGCCCATTTTGAGGGGGTGGATTTTTAGGTGGTTATTGTAGTTTTAGGAGTATGATTTTCAAGTGATATTCAAGGTAGGAAAATTGAATGTAGGGCCTTATAACTTGTCTCGCATGAACACAAGCTAGGATGCAAAAAGTTTACAAGATAATTTTCCAGATGTGCATCTTTTTGCTATGACGATGGTAGATGATCATTTTGACAACATCACAATAAAGTAGTCTGGTTCTTGACCAATGGGAGAAAAATATCTAGAAATCAAGGATGCACAAATAGGTAGGAAGGAGACTAGATATTAATGAAAGTACAAGGATGGCACCAGAGGGGTATGCCATCACACAAAAGGAAGCAGTTGGTATTGAAAGTTGTGGATTATCAGCGCATTGTAGGTTTTTTGTATAATTTGGGTGGATATGGGATATTATGATTTTTTTTGCTGCAAGATGAGTGGATTATGTTACTTACCAAGGCACACACAAGAATCACTGGAGGACATTATGCAGGAAAGGCCACAGTGTAAAATATTTTGCGCATAGGACTATGGTATCCTACCTTACATGGTGATGTAAAATAATTTTGCAAGGCCTGCGATATATGTCAATGAGTGGGGAATCCATACTGGAGAGAAAATATGCCTTGTGTTACTCAGATCACCCTACAACTGTTTGATAAAAGGAAATCAAATTTGTGGGCCTAATTATCCCACCAACAAAGAGGACTGGCGCATGATACATCATCATCACTATTGATTATTTGACGAGTTGGGTGGAAGTTACACTAGTCAAGAACTAGAGTGCAAAGATAGCTATGCATTTTCTATTCGGAAACATAGTGACCATATTGGTTGTCCATAGATCTTGATAAGTGTTAAAGGCACTCATTTTTTGAACAAGACCATTGTAGTGATGACAAAGGAGTTTCGTATTTACCATCAGAAGAGAACTCACCATCCATAAGATAATGGTAATGTGGAAGAATTTAATAAGATCTTGGAAACCACACTCACTACAGTGTGTAATGTGTAGTGTGATGATTTGGATTTGAGGGTACTAGTATTCCTATGGGTGTATAGGACCATGTATAAGAAGTTAACAGGAAAATTCCCTTATGATCAGTATATGGGTAGGAAGCAATGATTCCCATGGATTTCTTGGTACCTAGTTTGCACATTACAGTAGTTACAAAGATGGCAGAACTTGATGCAATGGAGAAGAGATTGTAGGAACTACTACAGTTAGAGGAAGACTACACAGTATCCGGGTTCCATCAAGTTGTGCAAAAATCCAAAGAGAAAGGTTGAAACAACAGGAGAATTAAAAAAAATATGTTTCAACCAGGTGGCTTAGTGTTGTTGTATGACATTGAATTTTTTTTAAGCATCGAGATAAATTTTAGATGCATTAATTGGGGCCATACATGATTAACCAAGTGACCGAGGAAATAGTTGTGTAGCTAGAGAACTTGGAAAGTACCGTAAGAGAAGGATTTGTCAACAAGAGTCAGTTAAAGTTGTAAAGGGATAATTGAGATCTTGTGCACCATGCATAAAAGAAAAAGAAGTATTTCACCTTTGTACAAAAAGTATTTAATATGGTTTTATGAATTTGAGTTGTAGCTAATTGTTAGAATAAGTTTTTAGAAATTAAAAATTTGTTATAGGTAGGAGAAGTTTTTTGTTTTTTGTAGAATAAACATGTTGTGCAATGCAGAGGAACACTACACATTAGGGAATTTCTATGTGATATCAACGTAGGGGTGTGCAACACATAATGTTGGCAGTATGTCTAATTGACAATGGATGATAGCTAGATGAATGTTAACAAGGCCAAAAAACAAAAAGAAGGGAAATTTTCGGTAGATAGTTCATGAGAACATGTGCTAGATTTAGGTGATAAGACACATCCATCATTACCAAGTATGGGGGGTAATCATTAAGGAAAATGGTAGCATCAGGGCATGTTCACAATTGGAACTCATGCTTTTACAAATCACCCATGATGCGAGGATAACAAGATAAATGGTGGATCACCTAGGATCATGTTGTTGTGCCGGAATGATAGTTAGAAGTGGAGTAATTATGAGGAAAGGATTAAGAGCTAGGTTGTTAACTAGAAACAATATATAAGTGAATAAACACAATACAAGGATAGGGTTCATAAATTTGGGTGTGTTGGAGTTGGGAGCGGTCATCATAGAATAATTGGGAAGGAGAGAGGATCACCATGAAAGTGCAGGCCACAAACCAAGCAACCTCTGTTCTCGTGGAGGTTCAAGGTCAAAGAATCACTGGAGGAGGATGCATCACCAAAAGTAGAGGACTCGGAGACATCCCAGGAAGATACTATTACACGGATGAACTCTAAAATGATAGGACTGTATGTGACACCAAGTTGCAGAGAAATAACTTAATATGTCTTACAAAGAAAGAGTATATTTTCACCTATTCAAATACCCAACGATGCAAAGCATCCACTGGAGTTGTTTCCCTTACCATATGATGTTCTAAATTAAGGGAACATGAGAGGTCACCTCGATAGAATGAGGTTTATTGACCATGATATCCATGATGCTGCCAAGTTTCTATACTTATGGGATTATATTCAACTTGTGGACACAACCGCCCCTAGGGTGATCAAATTGGAGCCACAAAAGTGGGCCCGCAAACTAGAACAAAGAGATATAATCAATCTATTCACTATTCCCCACTTTGGGAGGGGAAATAAGTTTAATGCCAATGTGAGATGCCTTTTGGCCTATGTACATGGAGGCTACCTATGGTTGGATAAAATAGTAGCACTAAAACCTCATCCATAAAATTACTAGCCTTCCAATTGAGTGAGAATATCCATAACCATTGATCATAGCTAAATAACAAACCCTTAGCCAACAGGTGACGAAAATTTTTGGCACAATTAGGGGAGGCGTAGGTTATAAAGTTTCCCATATTAATGATCGAGCTACTAGATTTTATACGCAAGTGTTGGCTTGCAAAGTGTTACGGAAGTGCCAGAAGGATGAAGTTCTGGTAGGAATTATTATCACAACAAGAAATTGCACAAAATGAGAGTATCTAAGCTAGGCACCTTGTCTACTAAGTCAGTTTCGACAAGACTGTCTAGATGTGTAGGAAACTAGTGCAAAATTCCATTATACTTGGATTTTGATACTGATTGCCCTGGTAGAATGGGAAATACTAGAGTCATTTAAGCTAATAGAGAAGTTGTTGCGATCCATAGAAGTGACTCACTTCTAGAATATATGGGCCTCCAATTATCTAGACATAAATTTGGCCAACACTATCACGCTCTACTTGTATGGTGATATGTTGCAAATCACTATTAGAAATGCACTGCAACTTACTGAAGAAGTGGTGGCGCAATTCAAATGCATTGAAGTGTTCAAGGTTGGAATGCACTATTTGGATTCAATTGTGCAAATATGAGCACCATCAATGGCTATGAACAAACTATGGGATCATAATGCAGTATGTTTAGGACATTGTGGGCTAATGGGACGTGGCGTGGAAGGTTCCTATGGACACAAAGCCAAAGGTAGAGGAAATATTGAGCAACTAGGAAATAGTGGGGTCACATTTAAACCAACACGAGTAGGAGGCTCACTCTTCTCTTATACCTAAATAGGAGTAGGAAGAGGAACAAACAATACAACAAATAGAAGTACTGTTAGGGAGAAAAATAACATTAAGGAATAGTGCAAGGAGCACCTCTACAACTTAGGGTAGAAAGATGAAAAATGTGACGTGTTCTTCCTTGGTTCAAACAGTGTTATCAAAGGATGATTTCGAGAGAATTGGTGAGTAGGTGGAAGAGGTGACTAAGGAAAAGTTGGAGAAGTGCAACAAACATTGGGCAAGTTGTGCCAGATGATGGAAGCACAATGAATTCCTTTAGAGCAAAGAGTCCATACCACCATGAAAATTCAATCACAACCACATGAGACAATGAAAGTATCTTCATCACAACTATAAAACAAGCTAACATTACAAATATTTTCCAAGGTTGTCGAATTTCTCAATGAGGAGATGCAAAAGCTACCATGTAGGTCAAATTGGTGCTTTCTCAGTTAACTATGGATAGTCTACACTAATTGCAACACAGTCTCATGCAAGAACTGCAAGTAAGAGTAACATAAACTGTCAAAGAATTGGGAAAAGTGAAAGCAACACAAGAGCATCCAGAACAAGCACAAAGGTTAGCAGTGAACATCAAGGTGAAATGATGCATAGTTCTAGAGAAAGTTTACAAAGAAGTGATAGATGATCTTATCGATGCTACTGTATCGGCTGAGGGACTATTAAAAAAGATGAGTGAGCCCACCCAGGGCCCAAAAAACACAAGTGCTAGAGCTCCTAAAGTAGTATAAGCCATTGACACCACTAGAGGAGAGAGAACAAAATGAATTGGAGCAATCTGCCAAAGAAAAATGCCACAATCTAATCAAGTATGAGTAGAGATGTCAGGGTATGATGGAAGGGGGATCACAATTATGGTCTAGTTTATTAATGGAATCCCTAGGTGTAGTAGAAGTAATGGATAAGATACAAATTACCAAAGAAAGAGTACAAAAGATCGTGTAGAGTATGGGCTGATGAGTTTTGTAAACAAGAAGAACGTCGCACAAGAGAACACCCTGATTATCCTCCATATCAATTTACTTTGGGAAGAACAGAAGAAATGGGAAGACCTCTAGGTTGAGGAAATGGAGTTCACCGACAATTGTAACAAGCTGCAATAGGTAGTGTAGAAGGAAAGAAGCAATGATGTTGATGTAGTCACAGGGGATCTCACCACCAAAACAACACATGGCCTAATTAGTAAAGGGGGAGGGATAAGGACTAGAGTGGAGGTAGTGCACAAGACACTGCAAACTTTGAAGGAGTCAACTAAAGCTAAGACTCCATCTTTGGAGAAGGACTAAGTAACTCAGGATGAGCCACATTTTTGTTTTGGGGGCCTATTGAAGGACATTTTTTTGAAATTTTGCAGTTGTATGAGAGAAAATGCGTAGAGGGGAATGGAATGGAAGTAGTAAAACCAATGCATAGAAGTGACGATGATGCGTGATAGGAAGATGCAATGTAGAAGAGCACCACACATAGTTCAACGCAATGCCAACTAAGTGAGGACGCGTGTAAGGAAGGTCTTGGTAGTTAAGATCTGAAGGCATCTGGTGAAGGTGGAAAGGATAGTTATGATGATAGATATGGGATATATTTTTAGGAAGAGTAAATTAGTGGAGTGGAGGAAAGACTGTTAGAAAATATTATGAGCAAGTACCAACTATCAGGTGGAGACCGTGTGATAGTTGGGGAAGACTGTCAGAAATTATCATGGTTGTTAAGTTGATGTGGAGATTGGTTGAAATGAATGAGGATCAAAGGCATGACGATAGAGGAACCATCGAGGGACAATAAAAGGCCCAAATTCTCTAGTTCGAGGTTAGTTAGCTAGTTTGAGAATCATCAGTAATGTGTTTTTCCAGTGAATTTTCTGCTAGTCATGTTCATATTACTTTGTTGTTAGTTTTGTATGTTAATGGTTGTTTATACAACTCACCGGTGGGTTGAGCCTATGTATTGAGTCTGGTCTTAAGTAAAAAACCCACATAGAGTTGATAACACGTCATGGTGTGGAAGAATGTAATGTTTGATGCTTTATAATGCTAGGTTAGTGAGTCGATTTGAAAGACCCTCTACTGTAGCATGTTTCACACTTTTCTTTTATGATGTAACGGAGAATGAACGAATCCCCCCTATATTTTCTTAAGAATGTGTGTATTTTTTTTACTGTTGTCATTTTAGCTAGGTAGTGTTAGTAGAATTTTATATTGACTTGCAAAACATGAAATTTTGGCATGGATTTTTTACTCATGTTGTGTTAATATCATGGAAATTGGACAAAAAATCAAGTAGTTAGAATAGATTTCTATAATATATTGTGTAGAATATGAGTTTAGTATGGTCGCTATACTTTTGTTTTGTTATAAGTCATGGATTTCGTACAATGATTTAGGGAATTACCATCACATACACAACAATTCCATCTGATTGTTGAAACCCAGTTCCAGCAGTCCCCCATGGCCCCTTGGGTGAGACGTCATCCACTCTATGTGTGATGCCAAAAGGGTTGGCACTAGAGTGGGTTTGTTGGCTGACACTACATGAAAATTTTTGGTATGTTTGAATCCCATGCCAACAACGCCTTATGTCATCTATGCCATTGAATTGTGAAAATAAATTTGAAATTGAAGAGAACTTATGAGTGCGATGAGTTGGCACATTTTCGACATAGACAAACAATGTGGAATATTTGATGATGTGTCACCTACATGGCAGTGGAAAAAAGAATTTTCAAATGTTGATTCGGCCAAAACAACATGACACATGGAAATTACTTGTAGATCCACATGGCATCGAGAGTGTCACGTGATTTTGATGTGGAAGTTATGTCTTAGGTGGTCCATGCCATCTTGAATCTTTGAATTTTCGGTGGTTTTCCATGTTTGTGAGGCACACTCAATAGAAAGCACAAGGTGTGATGGGAAAAGTTGGAATTTCAAGATAGGAAAATCTCCATCGTGCCTTGTGTCTGCCTCACCAATGCGCCAGGTTAAATTGGTAATTATTTTTAGTACCTAGGTTTTCATAGTCATAATTGTGTTGATGTTGAGAGTTTCTTTTGGAATAATGTGTAGTATTACTGAGGTGTTTGACATTTTGGGCGAACACTTCATCCATCTTCAGGGAAAACAAACTATGTTATTGATACAAAGAGTGTTAGACCACGAATAAATAGATAAAGGATCTGACC
This sequence comes from Pinus tabuliformis, assembly GCA_031772625.1. Lineage (NCBI taxonomy): Eukaryota > Viridiplantae > Streptophyta > Pinopsida > Pinales > Pinaceae > Pinus > Pinus tabuliformis. The sequence continues at coordinate 244,373,638 of CM062815.1, forward strand.
ATTAGTGGATGTAAGGGAAATTTGTAAATGTTATTGAGAATTAAAAATATATAATTTATCAATAATTATTGAGAAAGAACTCAAATAAAAAGAAAAGAATAAAATAATAAAGAAATAAATTATTGGACTGGGGTTAAATTGGAATTAAAATATTTAGTCAAATATTAAAATAAGAAATTACTAATTATTAATATTAGCAGAAGGTCAAGTTAGGAAGACTATTATTTTTTTTAAGAATTATAAGAAATTATAAGAATGAAGGAAATTTGTGCATTGACTAGCAATGATTTGCCTTTAAGGCTGAAAATTGAATAGGTGTAGGAAATTTAGAGTTTTATTGTGAAGTTATGTAAAATAAAAATGTGGAAAATTAACAATCACATATATATAATTAAGAAAAAAACCTTTTAGTTATATACAAAGTGAAAAACCAAGGAAGTTAAATGAAATAAGAATGATTCAAGTAGAATTTAAGCAAAACTAGAAGTTCAAAGGGCCTCCATTTTTATTAGGATACATATACAAAATGGGGGTTGTTTCCATGGTACAATAATTGTCCACATGCTAGGAGAACTAGTTAAGATATATCAATAAAATGATAAGAACAAATAAATATTAGATTGTGTAATATATAATATTTTATAATTTTCCAGTGTGATCATGAATTCTTCTTTTATGTCACTATTATAATTAAGAAAAATATATTTGTACTTATAAATTTTCAAATCTATCTTTTCAATATGATTATTTTCAGGAAGTTGGTTAGAAGATGGTATTTTAATATGACTAATAGGTTAAGCTTAAAAACATGATTATAATGTAGTTTATTCAGTTCATCTTTCTGTGACCCAACATTGCTTTGCTGCTCGTGAGCATCTATAGCCTCAACAAAGTTGCCTTTGTATCATGTATACATTGACCCAATTCCAATGAGCACCCATAGCCCCAATGGATTTGTATACACTTCCCACACTATTTTAAGTGCTTTCAACTTCCTATGATATAAATTATTAATCACCTTTTGATGAAAGATAACTTGTGATTCCTATTACAATGACGAATAGAAAGTGGGGTGATACAAAAGTTATTTTAATATAACATGTATCATGATGCAAGATGTTAGATTTTTGTCTTAAGATATTCCCCTTTTAACAAATTGTTTTTCTTTAAAATGAAGGTAAATTAATTTTTGGACTAAGGACTTCATTTCTAAGTAATTTCTTGGAAAACGATTTCTTTATGGAGATAAATTAATCATAAAAAATAATTAGTCACCATGATTACTCCATAATCATTATACATTCTTAATCATTATTACAATCTAACTAATAATAATTCTTTGATAAGAATATATGATAGAGATAAATAAAAATGCGGTGTGATGCTAGTTGTTGATAATGATAACAACCAAAGGGATATATATCAAAACATATTTACCAATAAGAGAAATATTTACATATTTACGAGTGAAAATTCCATGATTTAGGAAAAATATTTTTTTAATATTTTCAATTTAAAATGAGATTTTCTTTTTCCCCTTCTAATGTTCGTAGTAAAAAAGTAGATGGGCTAACCTTCTAGATAATCTGAAAGGGACATAGGAAAAGTTTTTGAAATTTTGTGTGCTTTCCTTTTTCCTCATGTGCTTTAGCCCATTTCAGGACCAAATAACTAATTTCGAATTTTTTATCACCTATTGAGTGATTATTAAACCGTTCTTGATAGCCTTTTAATGGTTTGAAAAGATTTGATTGGCTTGTTTCATAGTTTCTTCTAACTTAAGTAATTCTTCAATTCGATGTTGTGTTGAAATATGTAACTAGGTTTGGTCTTCATAACAACATATGTAATCATGATTTTATGTATTTGTTGTAAAGATAAAAATAAATTTATTATTTTTATTCTTGAGGTATGGGTTTCATGCTCAAGGATTTTATTTTTTTAGGTCAAGCACCCATTGACTGCTTCTAGGGATTGTCATTGAGTCTAACATGTCAATTGATTCATTGTCATGTATGGAAGACCCATTTGGGCATGTCACATCTTGTAAAAATAATTTATATAAAGTCAAAAGTGTCAAATAAACCCTCCAAGACCATGTTGTCATCAAAAGAACAAGTCAACCTTCATGACTGAACAAGTTGGCCTAAAAGAGAACAATTTGACCTAGAAAGATGCCTATATATAATAAGACTTCAACCTCATTTGAAGATCATACAATCAATTCTCAAGAAGTTCAATCTAAGAAGATAAGAGGATTAAAAAGGAGGTTGAATAAAGAGAAGAAGAAAGTGAAGGTTTTGGGATAGTTTCTGGGCTAATACCCTTCACATGTGCGAGGAAAAATAGGGCATCACTTGCAACAGGAACACTGAAATTACACATACCTTAAGAGATCAAAATCAGGTGTGAGAAGACTAATATTGTTGGATGAGTAATCAAGAAGGAGAAAGTTATCCAAGCGAAGAAGGAAAGGAAGCAAATTTATATCACACACGTAATCGATGGTTTTCACAGAAGAAACTACTGGGATCGAAGCTGAAAAATAATATGTTGTAGGTCGAAGTTGTAAAAGAAACATCTGGAGGTCGAAGTTGCAAAATAATCTGCTAGAGGTTGAAGTTGCAGAAGAAGCAGGTGGTCATCGAAGTTGCTGGAATAGCTTGGGTCAAGTTGCTAGAAGGAAATATCATAAAGGAGGAAGGATTGACTTGGTATTAGAGAGGACTTGTACAAGAGTCTTAGGTCTTTGAATTTGTCAATTGAAGTTATATAAGAGGAGAATAATTCTTGTGGGTTTTCCTCTCAATGGGAGAGGTTTTGGCCCTGGATGATTTCCTATATCTTGTGTCCTTTTGTCTCATTGTTATGTATTGTTTTGGTAGTTGTTTGATGATAAGAACATTAATTATAATAAAGTTTAGGAAAAATCTAATCAATATAAGTAAAAATATATCACAAGTAGTTATCAATTTAAGAGAAATCACTTAATTTAGCTATCCCTATATTTCTCAACATGGTATCAGAGCTTAGACGAAAAGACAAGGAAAGGAAACTTGAATAAATACCATCAAAATGACTATCAAGAAGAAAGGTAAAGGCATCAAATAGGACATCAAATCTTCAAGAAGGGATTCATAAGGGGTGAGAAATCTAAGGAATATTATATATGACCTCAAGGACCCCACCTCCACTCAAAGAAAGAAGGACCACACATTTAAGCATCTTGAAGTCTCTACATCAAAAGGGAAGTATGAAGAAGTGTTGCCATCATCATCAAATTCATCAAGGTGATCTCCCTCTCATTGAAGAAAATATCACTTTTCAAGGCATACTTGAAATAAGATATCTTCAGGAAGAAGACATCTTCAACAAGAAGATATCTTATATTATCATCATCATCAAGAAAGGAATCAAGTCGAAGACTTCATCATCTAGGAGAATATTCACTTGACAAGTAAGTATCCATATATCTATGACTAAATCTACTATCAAAATGAATTCATTCTGCAAGGATAGAAATAATTTGGTTGGGTCATCAAATTTCCTTGCATTGAAGAAGAGGACAAATTTGATCCTCGCAGAAAATGAAGTCATTGGACATGTTAAGGGTTTAATAATCAAACCATTAAAGGAATAAGCTCAAGATCTAGCAAAGTATATGAAGGGCGAGATAAGGGCTCAAAGAATCCTTATCTAATGAATCAAGGATTCTCTCATCCGTTATCTAGAAAAATTGGAGAAATCAAAATACATCTACGAAAAACTAGTAGAATTATTTTTTGTAAGCACTACAGGAGAAGTGATATATTTGAGAATTGAGCTATATAAGATGAAGGCATCAAAATAAGAATGGATAGCCTCATATATTATGAGGGTTTCATAAATACGATATCATCTGCAAGAGTTGGGGGAAATAATGTCTGATAAAGAAAAGACCACTGTGGTACTCAATGCGCTACTTGATGAATGGGGAAAATTTGTATCAAGCATCTATGGAAAGAAGGAAGCCACCCCATTCAGTGAATTTTGGTCATTGTATAAGATTGAAGAAACTAGGTTAAAAGCAAAGAGTGATGTTGGACCAAGTGAACAAGTTAAAGCATTTTCTACCATGGCTAGGAGAAAAGGGAAGTTTGGAAAATTTGGTCCTTAGAAAAAGAAGAAGATTGATATGTCAAAGATCCGATGCTATGGTTGTCAAGAATATGGGCATTTAAAGAGACATTTTATGAAACTCGAGAAGGAAAACGAAAAAAGAAAATAAATAAATGAAGCCCATGTCACCAAAGATTAGGAAGAACATAAGAAGAAGAAATTAAGGAAGGAGGAAGTGAAAGATCTCTACTATGACTGAGATAATCTCCTTCATATAGTTCTCTTCAGTTTTGTAAAAGATAAATATTATAGTATAAATCATTGTAAGTATGATAGGATGCATCATATTAGGAGATGGAATCAAATATAATCATACGATTGAAGCAGGATCTCATGACATCATTATAGAAGCTTGAAAGGATAGTTGAAGTAGAAGTCTACATGGATGTAGTAGTCATCATAGAAAGGAAGTAGCTCTTGGTAAACCCATTAAAAGCATGAATAGCATACATGGTTGGAAGAAAGTCATCTAGAATATAGAAATAACTCATCATACATCATTATAAAGGAGCATTTTTAGGGTAAGGATAATCAAGATCTTTTGCTGGAATCTTCATTAGAACGTTCACCTCTACTTGGGAAAATAATGTGTCTTGGTGATCATTACACCTTGTGTTGGATCTATGTTTTAGAAAGAAGATGGTATGATGAAAAGGGAGTGCAACATGGTTGAAGTACTTTCAAGAAAGGAAAGGAAGTTACCGAAGGAAGTCTAGATGACCAAAAGGAGAAAATATTTTTGTATATATTTAATAGATTAAGTCATGTCATCATGTAGTCGCAGATAGCATGGGGGAACAATCTATCTTATGAACATGATAGAAGGATAAGGATCTCTTCCTTTGGAAAGATGCATGAAGGCAAATGTATTAAACTAGTTCACATATTTACAAGATGAAATCATGCTAATATGTCCTCATATGGAATATGAGGTGGTTGGAAAAGATGGAGGAACTATGTATAAAAGTTATTGGGGAGAAATGTGTGAAGAAAGGAAGAATAATTTGTGAAAGATGCAACTATAGTCACATGAGATAAAAGATCAACATCCTATGACTAGAAAAATTGGTTATGACATCTCCATAGAGAAAGTATGAAGAATATGATGAAGTATATAAAGGAAGGAGACCCCTGAAATTGAATGTCTTGGAGACGTGTTTATGAATGTGTAGGATGTTGCAAGAAATAAATGTCACGATGAAAGGCCATCATAAAAGTTAACTTTGATTTGATGTTCATTTTGATTTTTGAACAAACATATGGTTGGGTTGAAACATGGCTACCAAGATAGAATTGTAGATGTCACCTAAAACTAGCACTCATGTGATTAGATGAAAGATCTTGAAAGTAACATGACTTGGAAAAGGTATATGGATGAAGGAAATCCAGATATAGACTAGAGGATCACTTTCTAATGAAGAGAAGGATGACATGAATGATGGTTCAACCCTATGTTTTTTGAAGGAAAGTGATGGATGGTTTATTCCCTATGAATAAAACCTAGAAGATGAAGGTTCCATAATGATGAATATGAAATTAATGAAATTGAAAGGGTGAGTTATACAAGAAGATGAAGTTACCATGATCTCCACCAAAGAGTAGAGAGATTTTATTGGAAACAAGTCCCTAGTTAAGAGGGAGCTTGGAAAATTCCTTAAATGAGAGGGAGATTAGGTATATTATTTTATAGGAATAAGTATATCTTCCCTAGTTGAGAGGGAGAGATAGACCCGTCATTCTTGTCTTCATATTGTGAAGAAAGAATGGAGGATTGGGTAAGCATATGAGATTGTTTTTGATACTTTTTGAGGATGAGGTAGGGAATCCAAGATAAAAGTAGTCGAAGAGGAAATTCCTTTAGGATGTGTTATTCCAAGATAGAAATTGTCCTAACAGGACATACCCTGTGAACACCCAGGTGGGGTATGTGCCTTGACAGACAATGATGATGGTGTCAGTTAGTCATTGGTCTCGCCAACATTGTGCTATGATCCTGTGGAGAGATAGAGTTATTAGTCAAGGCCTTGCAATGTGACAATGTTGGTTGATATGATGAGATGCTCTGACATAAGCTAAGGAAGTAGCTTATGAGATGGCTTACCAATCCGACTCTTCTTATGAGAACTATTCAGTTTGAGAATGTCCAAGTACTTTGCATGGATTATGAATACCTCCCTAATTAAGAGGTAGTGTTAAAACATGTAACTAGGTTCGGTCTTCATAGTGACATATGTCATCATGATTTTATGTACTTGTTGTAAACATAATTTTATTATTATTATTTTTGTTCTTCAGGCATGGGTTTCATGCTTAAGCAAAAATTATTTTTAGGTCAATCACCCATTGTTTTCTTCTAGGGCTTATCATTGAGTCTAACAAGTCAATTGAGTCATTGTCATGTATGGAAGACCCATTTGGGAATGTTATATCTTGTTAAAAGAATTCATATAAATCCAAAAGTGTCAAATAAACCCTCTAAGACCTTGTCGTCATCAAAAGAACAAGATGACCTTCATGAGTGAACAAGCCAACCTAAAAGATAACAATTAGACCTAGAAAAAAGTAATATATAAGAAGACTTCGACCTCATTTGAATATCATACAATCATGTCTCAAGAAGTTCAATCTAAGAAGAGAGGAGGATGGAAAAGGAAGCCAAATAAAGAGAAGAAGAAAGCAAACGTTTTGGGATAGTTTCCGGGCTAATATCCCTCAGACGTGCGAGGGAAACTAGGGCATCACTTGTAGTAGGAAGATCGAAATTGAAAACACCTTAGGAGACCAAAATGAAGTGTGAAAATACTAAGATTGATGGCTGAGTACTAAAGAAGGAGAAATATATCCAAGTGAAGAAGGAAAGGAAGCAAATTTATCTCACACGTGCAATCTAGGGTTTCTGTAGAAGAAATACTGGGGTTGAAGTTGTAAAATAATCTGTTGGAAGTCAAAGTTGTAGAAGAAATGACTAGGGGTCAAACTTGCAGAAGAAGTAGCTGGAGGTCAAAGTTGCAAAAGAAGCAGCTGGGGGTCAAAGTTGTAGAAATAGATGGTTTTAAGTTGCTAGAAGGAAAGCTCATAAAGGAGGAAGGATTGAATTTATCTTAGAGGGGAATTTGACAAGAGTCTTAGGTCCTTGAATTTGTCACCTAAAGTTCTATAAGAAGAAAATAATTCTTGTGGGTTTCCTCTCAACATGAGAGGTTTTGGCCTTGAATGATTGCCTATATCTTGTGTCCTTTTGTCTCATTATTCTTTATTTTTTTGGTAGCTATTTGATGATAAGAACAATAATTATATTCAATTTGAAGAAGAAGCTAATAAAGATAAGTAAAAAATATATCACAAGTAGTTATAAATTTAAGAGAAATCACTTAATTTAGATGCCCCTATATTTCTCAACATGTTGCACATTAGAATATGGTTCTTCTTGAATAGATTGAGCTAATTGGAGGGAAGAAAAGACTACATTTAAGGGAAGGGTTGCTTCCTTACCATATACAAGAAAGTAGGGATAAATTACTATTGAAGCCTTAAAAGTTACCATATCTTCCCATAAGGCATTAACTAAAGATTTGTGCTAATTCTTTTGACTATCATTAACAATTTTCTTAATGATTAAAAAAAATGGTGGATTATGCGAAACCATTTCCTTGTGGATAATGATTAACATAGTTTTTAAGTTTAATCCCTTTTTGTAAATTGAATTCAGTAAGTTGAATAGAAGAAAAATGCATTACATTGTCAAAAACCAATGTCCTTAGGAGGCAAAACCTGGTAATTATAATTGTTCAATAAAAGAAATTACATGCTATGATGTCATAGTTTTAAGAGGTATAGCCTCCACCCATTTTGTAAATAAATCCGTAGTGGTTAGTATGTACATGTTTTTCTTGGAAGAGGGTGGTGTGATATCACCAATAAAATTGAGACCCCATTGTTCAAATGGTTGTTCAATGATGACTGGTTGTAGTGGTAAGGTTGATTTTTTATCCCTCTTAGTTATTGTTTGGAAAACCTTACATTTACAAACTTAAGCATGTGAGTCTTTGAATAGTGTAGGCCAATAGTATCCAACACGTAAGATTTTATGAGTAGTGGTGTCTCCACCAAAATCTCCTCCTATAGGTACGTCATGTAATTCAAATAAGACTTTGTTAGATTTTGTTTTTTATAAACATCTAAGCAAAACATAATCATAATTTCTACGAAATAAAACTCCATTTATTAACTAATAATGACCAACTTTCAATATCAAGGCTCTATTTTTCTTACAATCTAAACTTAAAGGAGAAAAACCATGAGCCAAATAATAAGCTAAATCTGAATACCATGAATTGGAAGAATTAGTAATCACACATACTTGTTCCAAATCTTAAGAAATATTTTCATTTTCTTGATCATTATATAAATCATTAGACTTAGAATTAATAGAAGTTGTGTGACCAATTTACATAAACCATGTCCTCTGAAAATTTTGTAAGGTTTAATTTCCAAATTGTATTCTTTAAGTGTTTTCATCTAGTGTGCTCTTTTTCCCCTAAATTTCTTTGTACAAGAAAATTCCTAACAATAGAATATGGAACTATGACTTTAGTATGATATTTTAATAAAAATGGCCTAAAACGTTTTACTGCTTTGAAAACATCATAAGCTTGATTTTCTATATCAATGTAATTTTTTTTTTCTTCCTAAACTCAAAAAGGATATAGGCACTTCAACATTTTGATCATTCTTTTGAGTTAGCATTACAACGAATGATTGGTTGGAAGAAAATGTGTAAGTATGAATTATTTATTATAAAGGTGGAAATAAAGCAAGGAATTTCATAATGGCATGTTTGATTGAATTAAAAGCTTCATTTTCTTGAGAATCCCATTTAAAAATAGCCTTCCTTTTAATCCTATTTTGTAAGTGATGAACAGTTGCTACAAAATTAGGAACAAAATGTGTTACAAAATTATTTTGCCCTAAAAAGGATGGCATGTACTTTTGGGTGTGAGGTAATGGAATTTAAATTTTTTTTTTAACGCTTGATGCTTCAATCATAATCCCATTTTTAGAAACTAGTAATTTCCCTTCATTAAGTGCAAAAAATGATTTCTTAAGATTTAAAGATATTCCAAGTTTTCTACATCCTTCAAAAATTTTCTTGAGATAAAACAAATGATCATTTTTTCTTTTAGTTATTAATCCTCTAAAATCTATGTCCATGAACCTTTGGAAAGTGGCTCCACCATTAATCAACCCAAAATGCATTTTTTGATAAGCAAAAGTACCCCATTTGGTACTGAAAGCAGTCTTCAACTGATCTTTTGGTTCTACCAAAATCTAGTTATAACTTGAGAAGCCATCCAAAAAAAATATTAGTTTAGATCCAACAATAACATGCAAAATTTTCTCCATAGGAGGGAGGGGAAGTTGTCTTTTTCAGATGCTTTAATAAAATTCCAAAATCGATACAAATTATGATATCACCATTCTTTTTCTTTATAGGAACTAGATTTGAAACCCATTTTGAGTTTCAAATAGGAAATGTTATCTTGGCCTTAATAAGTTTATTCAATTCATTTTTAATTTGAGTTTCTAGACCAAGATGAATTTTCCTTATTTTTTGTTGTACAAGTTTTAATTAGGGATAATAGGAATGGCGTGCTGAATAATAGATGTATCATAAATTTTCAGGTCATCATAAGACCAAGCAAATACATCTTTATATTATTTCATCATTCAAATGAATGCATCTCTTTTAAATTGAGAACAACCTAGGCCTAAATTTAAGTTTTAGGGGTTCTCTTCAGTACCTAAATTGATTATTTCATTTTTTATAGAATAGCTATTTGTTTTACAATTTGCAAGGGCTTTAAATCTTCCTTTGGGATCATAGAAATCTTCTAATTTGACCACATAATTATATATAATGTCTTTAGATTTAAGCTTGTAATCTTTAGTAACATGATGAGTTGTTTATCGTGAATGTTTTCATCAATAAAAAAATTAGCATAAGTTTCTTCTAATGTGAGGAAATTGATGATATCACTATCATCATTAAAGACTATCCACTTGGTCACATTATTAGGCACAAAGGGTTTAAAAAGAAAATCTATCAAGGTTAAAGTCCCTAAATGAGTTTTGAAGTAACATTTGCAAGAAGGTCTACATCAACATTATAAAATTTGGATATTGTAGAAATATTAAAAGCTAGAAAATAATATATCAGATCCTAAACAAATCGTTGATTATTATTTAAATGATGTTGATTATTATTCAAATGATTAGAAACACAATGGATAATGTTTTTTACCTGTTTAGCAATTATTTTTGAATCTCCAAATACTTTGATGTATCAAATTTGCATACTAATGGCATTCTTTAACCCTTGTGTTAATGCTTCATAACGCTTCATACTTAAAAACATTATTTGTGAATTGAAACTCTAATTGGTAGGAAAACGTTATTTTTCTCCATTATGATTTTGTAAAATACAACCCGCTCCTACTGTTAGCTCTGCTACATGCTTCAGTATTTGAAGGACCAAATACTAGCTTGTCCGTGTGCTAATGCAGAAAAGGAGCTCGTGGCAGTCTGTTTCCTTCTTCTCCTTCATTTTCCCTTATACTCCATAACCCTCGTTATCCCTGTTTTACTCCAAATTTCAGCATAAACCTATATTTGCTTAGCTCCCGGGCGCCGAGTTTGAACTTCATGTAACCGCGATAACCCGATCGAGCGCTTTCACAAGCCCTGTTTCATGTCACATCTGATGAAAACACATGCATTTAATCCCTCGCCGTCCGATCATCTCCACCGCGATCGGAGGCAATCGCTTCCCCCATTGTCATAACTTAACCATGTGTTAACTCGCGATCAACGTGGTTTTCACCACGTCCCATCTGTTAGAGCCTAGATTTGCCTCAGGCTGAAAAGACAAGGTTCTAGGTCCACATCAAACCACGCTCAGCCTCATAGCTAGCCCTACGAGGACAGGAGAGGGCTCTCTCCAGGTCAATCTCAATGAAAGATAATCAATGAGGCTCGAGATGACTGTAATAAAAGCCAATCTTAGGCTAGGTATTAAGTACAAGGATTTGTTTTGAGTTTTTGGGGGTTTTGTATTGGAAACAGGGAAAGGAAAATTGGGCTCGGGGATGAGGCACAGTTTCTGCAGAGTTCTAATTGGGGCAAGGAAGGCAATCATTTTAATGCTTTAAATTGAGTGAATGGATAGATCGGACTGGTGAGGATCTAAGGAGAGCAAGAGAGTCTCAAGAATTCTCCTTAAACAGATGAAAACATGGAAATTTAAACAAATTCAAAGGCAGAGCATAACAGTTAATGGATTCCACCTTAATCACTCATTTGTTCAAATTCAGAAGAAGAGACAGGAAAATGATACACATAACACTAATGAACTTAAAATTACTTAGAGAAGCACACCATCAAAACATAAAGCCACATGGATCCCAAACAGTGCTGCAAAACCCTGGTCTTTCCTTAGCCAAAAATGCAGAGATAGAATGTACAATGATATGCCAAAGCAATCCCTAGTGTCCAACCCTGAAAATGACTTAGGAATTACATGATATAGACTAGCCCAACCCATTCCCTTGCCTCTAGGGGTCGAGATCACCATTCTAAGAGTTGTTTCAACCAATTCTAAACAAAGCACTAAAATCTAGGCAATCAAAACAACTTGCCTCTATAAGGTAGGAAACTTATTCATTCATTAAATTTTCACTTTTTAGTGAATGAATCCTATAGAAAAAGTAAATAAGTGCCAAAATTACATCATGTTTATCCAATTACATCAAGATAGATCAAAAATTATATCAAAAAGCAAAACTAGTCAAACTGGCTGAATTTCTGAGCTGCAAGGTGAAAAATTGAGCAAAAACCCTCTATGCGCCACGCCAAACCCTCTATGCGTCACGCCACTTTGGGGCTGAGTTTGAGGCCCTTCCTGAAGTCCAAATTGATCCCAAGATAGCTCATTGGAAAGCCCTATCTATCTACTTTCCAAATCAAGTGGAATTTCTGAATTTGGTGCCCATGTTCCCCTCCAAAACTTCAATCTCCCAAGACTGCTTCCTATGTGTCAAAATAGGGGCAGTGAAGTCATTTTTTGAGTGTTTTTTGCCTCCTGAGGACTAAAAAATTTCCAAAACTTCTTGGCCATGCACGAGCAGTCATGATTTTTTATGAAAAATCCAAAAATATAAATTTTTTCAATTTGGAGCTCCCTAGAAAAAGCGCGCACCACGTGGTGCGTCGCCTAGGGAGAAAAACCCTGTTTTTTGTGCCAAAATTTGTCAAAATGCCAAAAATGCCCCAAATTTCTTGAAATTTGGGCTGGCGTTCTTCATTAAGTGTCATGCTAGGCTAAAGAGGCTTCGGCAAATATTTGAAGATGATCAAGCTCCCTTTTCCTCTTTTGCTTCCTTATTGCCTTCCTCAATTTTGCCTTTAAATTCCTGATTCGTGCCTTGCAGACCTTGTTCCGTGCCATGTAGTGGAAAGCCATGTGTCTTAGAAATGCGTGGTCCTTATCGGCCTTGTACAGTAGTCTCTCCAAGTGGATGTTGATTCTCTCGAGATTAGACTCCCAATCCTCATTAATCTCTTGCTCCAATGACGTGAGCTCAATTCTTCTCCTTTGTGTAGCTTGGCGATTCTTGCGGATGTTTTGTAACTCCATGATTGCCTACTGATCTTCAAGCTGTTTGTTCCTCTGCTCCAAATACTTCATGGTCCACTTAGCTCTCTCCAAGTCAAGGGATAAGGCTTGGATTTCTGTTTGTTGTTCCTGGATGATCTCCCTAAGTTTGGCACTTTGTGGGCCCGTATCTATATCATCATCATGAATGAGAATGAAGTCGGTCTCTTGTTCACCTGAAGGCCCCTCACCCTGCATTGGCCTCTTGCCTTTGTCCTGTACCTGTGATGCTGATGGAGGAAGCGAGGCCCCTTCCACACCGAGTGGAGATAACACTTGCTTTGCTGCTGCAAACAAATGTCTAGTGCCCCTCTGATATGTGATGAATACCAGCACACTAGCAGTCTCATGACACTCATATTGATGAGAAGGTCCACCTGTCTCATGCTTGACCTCTGATAATCCCTGTGAAGCTATGAAGAAGTCACGAGAGATGAAATCATCCCAAGTGATGCCCTGTAATCCAAGCTAATGAACCACCAAAATCTTAATAAGAGAAAAATGATAAACACTGTTAAGTTGCTGCTGAGGGGTTTTATGCTGCAAAAGTGTGGTCATCCTCTCTATGTTCTGAAAAATGAAATACGAAATGTTCATCATCCGTACCCTGGTGAAATGCATGAGCAACTTGATGTGATAAGCATATAGACGAGAGAACCGTCCCTCACAGCTGAAATATTTCATGATCAATTTCATTAGTGGAGCATATTCATCTTTCAGATATCAGAATGGAAACACTCTCATGAGCTACCTCAAGAAATCGGTTTTAATGTATGGCTCATAATGCTGCCGGTCGATCTTCTTCCTCTTGGTCCATGGTTCCCCAATGTTTGGTATGCTGGTTGCTAGTGAGACAAATTATGGTGTAAGTGTGAAGGTGACACTAGCCAAGGTATCCTGATATCCATGTAAATGCAGCACAAACAGACGAGCCAACTCATGATGAAATTGAACATTAGCCACCTTTTCACAAAACTCATAGCATGACTGATGCTGAAAACAAAACATGGCAAGAGGGCAGGCCTGTAATTTAGTGAGGGTGATCGGTTCTTCTTTGATATGCCTACCTCCTCTATGAGGCCTCCGGGGTGCATGTTCCTCCATGGGAGAGTCACTTTGAGTTTCCATTTCATAATCAGATGAATGCTCAGATGCCATGACTGTTGTTTTTTAAACTGCCTTGGAGAAAAAGATGTTGGTGTATGAAAATTGTTTGGATTGCTCTTTTAGTGATGTGTGCAAACTCTGCCACCAAAGGGGAAAACAAATGAAAAAGGGACTGTTAGGAAGGGAAAATAATATCAAGGGATTAGGAATTATTGGGAGAGATTTGTTTGGGAAATATGGAAGGGGGTTTAGGATTTAGGTGTGGGAATAGGGTTTAGGGTTTTTCACATTTGAAAGTTTTGGGAAAGGTAATTTAGGATAAGGGTTTAGTAACTTTAGGGGATGGGGAACAATGGAGTCAAGGAACAAAGGGAATTAAGGACAAAAGAAATAATGGAAAAGAGTAACCTTGGTGGCAAACAAGTTTTGAAACCCTAGACAACAGCTTACATGTGAGGAATTCAAAATGATAGGGTTTGAATTTTTGTTTCAATCATTAGCATCCATAAACCACCATCACTTATCACACAATTGGATGAAATACCAAGATAAGGACCCTACCTGGAAAATCCACGTAAGTTATGGGAAATTTGGACAAATTTCAATCAAATTCGGGCTTTCAGGTGTATGTGCCACGCCGCGCCGTGCCAGTGCGCCACTGTTCAGAATTACACTGCGCAACTTCTCCCAGTGCGCCGCGCCTCCCCAGTGCGCCGCACCTTCTGCCCAATGCGCCGCACCGACCAAATTTCCTCCAACTTCACCCAAATCGCACACGAACTCAACCAATTTTCTTTGAGTGGTTTTCTCCTTGGTCTTGGCATACAAATGACATTGATCTTCATGAAAATATGTTTATAAAGACATGGATTTGATTTTTAACTCTCTGACCCATCTTTGTAATGTTTTGGCATTGGCACTTTTTCTATTTTAATACAACTCTATTTTTGAATTTCCTTTTTGATTTTTTGACTGAAATGATGAAATTCTTGGCAATTTTTTGCAGGGATAGCTAACATGGAATTTGGCAAATGAGACCAGGGCTGCACCTGAATATTTCAACAACTGAAAAACTTTTGAAAATTATTACAAAGGAAAAAATGTTGACTTTTCTTCAAAACAGAGTTTTGAATAACAATCATAATCCATCAATATGACGATGAAATTCGTGAAATAGAAAACATGTGTAGAACTTCCCTCTGGTCTGCTGGCATTTGGACACTTTAACGACTCAATTTGTGAAATCCTAGAGTGATGATTGACATGACTTTTTTCTCATTAAATGATCAAACATTGACTGTCATGGACTTTAATAAACATTGATGAAAAGACCTAAGCCAGCAGGCACAAGACATGAGGGGAATGAATGACAAAGCCCTTCCGTCAGATTTATGGCATGCTCCTAGCGGAATGCAAGTGATCGAGCAGGATGGGACACCTAAAAATGAAATGCAAAAAGAGTCTTGATCTCTAATGGAGGACTGACCAGACCGACTCTAACACCATCCACCACGTGTCGCATGTTGAATGGTATCGCGCACCCGTGTACGATTACCACCATCCTCCGAAAGCGGTGCGGGAAATACCACCCACCGCTCAAACCATTTTTCCCCGTAGTTAAACCCCCGCACATCTTCTGCCCCCGATCATCGTTGGATCTGATCGTATGAGATCCAAGGGCCTTCATTCATTTCGCCCTCATATCTCATGTTGACTTCTGCAAACCAATCGTCGCCGTTCATCTGTTTCATCCAACGGCCAGCCATCATCTTCCACCTCACCTTCCTGATAGCCCCTGTCATGCTGTATCTGTCGTCCATCTGCGCAATCTGATGGTCAGCCTCGTTCCTCCATTCAGGTTTTCCACCCGCCATGAATTCCATGCTCCTTAACTGCTCTGTGCACCCAATGGACGAGCATAATCAGTTCCCGGTACCGTTTGTGGCAGATCCTCAACCACTACATTCAAGAAGCGGAATGACCGAGCGGAAATAGGACCAGCCTTGAGAAGTTAAAACATTTATCAGTTATGGAACTTCTTTTGTACAACACTCCATCTGTTGAGGAAGGACAACCGAGCAGCAGAAAAGGTCAATTTTGTTCATTAAAGCACGCAGATTGTAGCAGAGACTTTTTCAGAGAGTTGAGGTGGTTGGTGGTCCATTATGACCCCTCCACGCATATCAAAAACATATCTTTGTAATGAAACTCTATATATACCGAGAACACAGATGTAATGGGGGTTGATGGTTGTAGTTTGATGTAAGGTTCAACTTCTGGAGATTGTAACTACTTTGATACTTGCAGCGTATGGTCTTCATTTTCAGCTAATACAAGCTTCTTTTGTTGTTAATCGCTCACTTTCAATTTCTACTCTATTCTAGGTTGTGCCTGTTATGAATTTACTCATGTGCTCTTGATATTTAGCATTAGAGGGGCTGTCATCCACCTCTGTGTTGAAGTCTAGTATGTATCATCGAATGTGTTATGCAGGTTTCTGTTTACTTAGTGCTAGAGAGCTGTCATCCTATCTGTGCATTAGGAAATAGATTTGTAGACCTCTTTACTGGTTGTAGCCGGCCATCACAGGGTCCTGTGCATCTGCTGGTGTGGTCAGTGTTCTCCATGTTCACCTAATCCTCAAACTGTGAGTAATTGGTGGTCTAAAGCCTTGTAGTCTGGGGGTGTTCACCCATGTCTGGAGTTAAGCATAGTAGAAGTGGTTATCTGGCTTGAATATGCATCATTCCTTCCATTCATCCATCTCCAACATTTTGTTGAGTTTGTAATGTTCTCGAGCATCTCTGAGATACAACCTAGGAGAGTTTCTTGGGGTGATAACATTAATTGGCGCCGTTGCTAGGGAGAGGAGATTGAAGCCCAGCTTCCCTGGGAGACGACACAGTTCCAGATTTTGATGATAGACAAAATCTGGGCACATTTTTGGTTGTAATCATCTATCTGGTGACTCCACTGGTGGAAGACCAACCTTTGGCGACCCCACATCACAGTCCTGGCTCAGTTCGTGAGACACACTCAAAGAAATCCTCAGAAATCACCAGTTGTTCCAGTGCCTGACATTGAGAAGATTGTTAAACCGAAGAAAACATCACAGAAAGGAGCATCAGGATCAGGTAAGCCTAAGAAATCTTATTTGTCTCTGCATGAGAAGTTTTTAGTTGAGGATACACAATTTGAAGATATAGAGCCTAGTGTTGCTAGTGAAGAAACACCTGCAGATATTCATAAATCTCCTTGTCCATTTAGTTCCCCTTTGAATCTCAGTCCAAAGAAAGCTTCCCATACAGTCCATAACATTTCATTGTCTCTGTCATCCATTACATTACTTCAAATTACTCAATCTTCCAGTGCCCTTCCACCTACCCTGGTCATGGCAAGACAACAAGCACATACGAAGATGGAAATAATTATTGCTGCTAGGTATGGACCGCTGGTCTTGCCTGTTCCTTTGAATGCCATGCCTGCAGGAGAATATCAGAAATGCATGCCTAAGTTCACTGGCACAGAGGGAGTAATAGCCGAAGAGCACCTTGAATCTTTCTACAGCGATGATAATAACTTAGATATCAGTGAAGATGATGTGTGGATGAGAGTTTTTATTTAGAGCCTTGATGGAGAGGCTAGAAAGTGGTTCCGAGAATTTCCCCATGGGTCCATAACAGACATTAAGGCATTGGATGATGCATTCCTAAAACAATGGGGCAATAGAAAAGACCTGCTCTATTACCATACAGAGTTTGGAAACCTAAAGAGGGAAAATGGGTAATCATTGCCTGATTTTAATAAAAGATTCAACCACATGTATAGTAAGATACCAGCTGAGGTAAAGCCTACCCCCACCTCTGCCAAATTCACTTATGCCAATGCTTTTGACTCTGATTTCTGCCTGTTGTTGAGAGAAAGAAGATGTGCCACTCTAGCTGATATGCAGGATGTAGCACTGGAGGTGGAATCAAATATTATGGTTGCAGAAAAGCTTAAAACACATGCTGATAGAAGGAGGCAGAGAGGTGAGGCTTCTTCTTCCTCTGCTTCATCTTCAGAACCTAAATTAGATAGAATGGCTAAAATGATAGAGTCATTTGCTGTCGAGATATCCAAGATGAAAGTTGAGCAAAGCTCTGGGAAAGCAAGGTTTCAAAACACATTTGCTCCAAAAAATCCAAACCCGTTTAGAAGAGCAAATGAACAGTTACAAATAATTCAAAGGGGTAAAGAAACTAACGAGGATCAAAAGTTTAAAGTTCCTTTTCAAAATGTGGTCATGGAGGAGGAGCAGATTGAAGATGAGGATGAAATTCATTGTATGGAAGATAAAGGCAGTGCTTCCTTTTTTACATTGGCTGCATACGAAGAATCTTTGCTGCAGGAACAAGACAGTCAAAGGTGGGATAGAGAGGCTGTCCTACAAACTGAGGAGTGGCAAAGAAATAATCTGAGGTCAAATGCAAAAAATGTTAAGGAGAATCCTGCCCAAAGAGATGTTGTCCAAATAGAGTCACAAAATATCAGACAGAGAAGACCAGCAGCTGACCCAGTCATCCTCAAAGCACCAGTTCAAGAGGTAAGAGGTTCTGACAAGTTACCTTCCTCTTTCAGCTTTGAGTCAGAAGTCCAGAAGTTAAAAATATCTGTGCCTCTGGTAGAGTTGGTAAAGAGTGAAATGTTTAGAAAGCCTATCCTTGAAGCTCTTGAGCTGGAAACCACACAAACCTCCACTGACTCTGTCAATTTGCAAGATGACAAGCCTGCCATTGTGCTTAGCCCTATGATCGAACCTACTGATAATAATTCTCCGTCATTTTATGTCTCCTTGACCATTCATGACAAAATTCTCCACAATTTCCTACTAGACACAGGAGCCAGCCACAATTTGATGCCTAAAGCTTTCATGGAAGAGTTAGGCCTTGACATCACTAGACCATACCATGATTTATTCTCTTTTGATTCAAGGAAAGTGAAATGCCTAGGATTAATTAAAGACTCGGCCATTACCTTAACTCAGCTACCCATGAAGAGTATGATGATGGATATTGTAGTAGAAGATGTCCCTCCTAAGTTTGGCATGCTACTGTGTAGAGGATGGATTAAGAGATTAGGTGGGATATTAGAGAATGATCTATCTTATCCCATTGTCCTAATTTTTGGAGGAGAAAGCAGGAGATTGTATAGGGAAGCACAGTTGGCATACATCATCAGCAATGAGAAGAATCCTACTAATCATCCCATATATGTTGTGGACACTGATTTTGGAGCATGTATCCTCCAAATAGAAGAATCCCAAAAGGCCTCAATGCAGCTCAAGAAACCAACAAATTAGGTCGAGGAAGAGCAAGGAAGTCAGGTTTGGGAGATGTTCTTTGATGGAGCATGTTCTAGGGAGACTGCAGGAGTAGGGGTGGTGCTGGTATCTCCAGAGCAAGAAGCACACATCTGTCTTTTAAGCTGGCTTTTCAAGTCACTAATAATATAGCAGAGTACGAGGCTCTGCTATTGGGCCATAATGCAACAAAAGACAAAGTAATCAGGAACATAAAGGTGTTTGGAGATGATGATCTTATCATTTAGCAAGTAAATAAAACATTTCAGGCAAAACACCCAAGGCTGAAAGCGTACAGAGATGAGGTATGGAGACTCAGAGATTCTTTTGATAATTTTTGTATCTCATATATCCCTAGAGCCAAAAATCAGCTCGTTGATTCCCTTGTTGTGTCTGCCAGCATGTTTATTCCTCCCATGCCTCCCAGACTAGTTTATGAAGTACAGACCATCCTTGACTGATAATATCCAGCATTGGAAAGTTTTTGAAGATGATGATGCAATAAATAGGTTTCTACAAGTCATTGATGAGTTCTCCGAAATGAAAATTGACCAAGAAAATGAAGCCTTGGAAGAAAGCCCAAAATCCCAGCTTAGAAACAAAATTGGTAAAGATAACATTGTCCAACTTCCCAGCAATCACATACTTAAGGGCCTAGTTCCATTAGAAAATTTGTTTGACCAAAATGATGTGCCCTACAAGACTGCCCAAAAAGAAGATCAATTTGCAGTCTGTAAGCATGACATAGGGAGTCCAGGTCAGCCTAGATACATAAATCTTTCTTCTCATCTATCTACTGACCAGAATGCTAAATACTGCAATTTAATGAAGCAATTTGTTGATATGTTTGCCTGGGAATATAGTGACCTGAAAACCTATGATAAAAAGATTATTCAGCATAAAATCCATCTAGAGAAAGATACCATACCTTTCAAACAGAAGCTGAGACCAATAAATCCTATGCTCCTCCCTCTGATTGAAAAACAAATTAAAAAGTTGTTGGCTGTCAAAATCATAGTCCCTCTCAGATATTCAAAATGGGTAGCCAATTTGGTTGTGGTGAGGAAGAAAAGTGGAGAAATTAGACTCTGTGTTGATTTCAAAAACTTGAACAAGTGCTCCAAAAAAGACAATTACCCTCTGCCCAAGATGGAGCATTTACTGCAGAAGGTCTCAGGAGCCAAAGTGATGTCTTTCCTGGATGAATTTTCAGGCTATAACCAGATTATTGTACATCCAGATGACCAAGAGAAGACTGCATTCACCACTCCTTGGGGCACTTTTATGTATTCCAAGATGCCCTTTGGATTGATGAATGTTGGAGCCACCTTTCAGAGAGCTATGGATATAGCATTTGTGGGAGAGAAGGATAAATTTGTCCTTATCTACCTTGATGACATAACAGTATACTCCAGCAGCCATCAAGACCATTTGCAGCATTTTAGGAAAGTGTTTCTGAAGTGTAGAAGGTTTGGGATTTCAGTCAATCCTAAAAAGTCACAGTTTGCTTTAGAAGAAGGCAAGTTGTTGGGACATATTGTTTCTGCTGCAGGTGTCCAAATTGACCTAGAAAGAGTAAAAGCAATACAGACACTGTCTGTCCTAAGATCAAAGAAAGATATCCAGTCCTTTTTGGGCAAAATAAATTTTGTGAGGAAGTTTATACCAAATTTTGCAGAGCTGGTAAAGCACATTACCTCCATGCTGAAAAAAGGGTCAGAGATTAAGTGGACTGATTCAACAAGAAAATCCTTCGAGTCCATTAAGAAGGCTATTATGGAGGCTCCCACTTTAATAAGCCCGGATTACAGCAAGGAGTTCCATGTATTCTCATTTGCCTGTGAAGACACCATTGCAGCAGTTTTATTGCAAACAGATGAAGAAGGTTCAGAGCATCCAGTGGCATTTTTCAGCAAAACATTAAGGGATGCTGAGTTGAGGTATGATATTATGGAGAAACAAGCATATGCTCTTATCAAATCTTTTAAAGCCTTTAGGGTTTACATTCTACATTCCAAGATAATTGCATATGTGCCTTCTGCTTCAATAAAAGATGTCCTAACACAGCCTGATGCTAATGGAAGAAGGGCCAAATGGATTGCAAAGTTGATTGAATTTAATATAGAACTAAAGCCCACCAAGCTTGTTAGAGGTCAGGGTCTTTCCAGACTATTAGTTGAAGAAAATTGCAGAACATTGGACATAAACCTCATGTTCTTGAATTCAGAAAATGGTCCAACAGAAGAAAAGGAAGCAGCTAAACCAGAGAGAAAGCAGTCAATGGCAGAAAATCTAGCTTCTTGTGATTGGTATTCTGCAATAGTTAAATTCTTACTGAAGCTAGAAATCCCTCCAGGCTTAAGCACAAGTCAAGCCAAAACTATTAAGCTTAGGGCAGCTAAATATTGCGTTAACGAAAATCTGCTCTATTGGAGGGATCCATCTGAATTGTTTTTGAGGTGTCTGGACAAAGGATAGTCAATGGAAGTTACGCAGCAACTTCATTCCAGCATGTGTGGAGGGCACCATTATTGGAAGACTACAGCTCATAAAATCCTCAGAGCTAGGTACTATTGGCCCACCTTATTTTTTGATGTATTTTCATTTGTTAAATCTTGTGACAGGTGCCAAAGATTTGAAGGAAAGTAGCAATTGAAGTCCTTTCCCTTGAAACCAATACATGCGAATGGACCTTTTCAGTAGTGGGGCTTAGACTTCATTGGAGAAATCGATCCACATTCCAGTGGCCACCACAGATGGATATTAGTAGCCACTGATTATTTTACAAAGTGGATTGAAGCAATCCCTACCAAGAAGGCTGATCATAATGTGGTCATGAAATTTTGACAGAGCACATCTTTACCAAGTTTGGATGTCCACATAAATTAGTCACAGATAATGCAGCAGCCTTCAGGGCAAAAGAATTGGTGGAAATGTGTGATTCAATGGGTATTAAACTTGTCCACTCCACCTCATATTACCCTCAAGGAAATGGTCTAGCAGAATCCTCTAATAAAAGTCTGATAAGGATAATCAAAAAGCTGTTGGAGGATAACAAAAAGAATTGGGATTCTAAACTCAAGTATGCACTGTGGGCTGACAGAGTGACCATTAAGAAATCCACAGGGAATTCTCCATTCAAGCTGGTATATGGCACTGAGGCTGTGTTCCCAATTCAGTTAACTCTCCCTGTGGCAAAGTTCCTGCAACAAGAATAGAACGAGGAAGAGGACATGGCAAAAAGGATCACTGATTTAGCAGAGATACATCAGATCAGAGAATAGCTGGTAGAAAGGTCTACAACCCATCAAAAGAAGATCAAGGAAGCTTTTGACAAAGGGCCAAAAATAGATAATTTTCAGGTTGGAGACTTGGTTCTGAAATGGGATGCATTGAAAGAGAAAAAGGGCAATCATGGGAAGTTTGATGCTTTCTGGACAGGGCCTTTTATCATTTCTCAGATTCAAGGGAACAATACCTTCATGCTGAAAAGTATGGGAGGGGAGACTGTTTTTGATGGCCCAGTCAATGGGTGTTTTTTGAAAATTTATGTTGTTTAAGGTCTTTTCGTCTTAAAGTTGTAAATATTTTATTTTATCCGTTTTAGTGTAGGATCAGTCAGACTCCATGCCCAATGGAACACTAGGAATTTTGCTAATTTGTTTTTCACAGGAAAGGCATTGATCTGCAAGTTCTTGAGACCTCACAGGGAGGTTCTTATTCCCAGAAGGAGCCAATGTTAGCTCTGCTACATGTTTCAGTATTTGAAGGACCAAATACTAGCTTGTTTGTGTGTTAATGTAGAAAAGGAGCTCGCAACAGTCTGTTCCATTCTTCTCCTTCATTTTCCCTTATACTCCATAACCCCCACTATCCTTGTTTTACTCAAAAGTTCAGCATAAACCTATATTGCCTTAGCTCTCGGGTGCTAAGTTTGAACGTCATGTAACCGTGATAACCCGACCAAGCACTTTCACAAGCCCTATTTCACGTCACATCCGACGAAAGCACATGCATTTAAGCCCCTGCCATCCTATCATCTCCACCGCGATCGGACGACGATCGCTTCCCCCGCTGCCGTAACTTAACCATGCGTTAACTCGCGATCAACGCGGTTTTTGCCACGTCCCATCCACCATGTGTCACGCATTGAATGGTATCGCGCGCCCACGTACGATTACGGCCATCCTCCGAAAGCAGCACGGGAAATACTACCCACTGCTCAAACCATTCTTGCTGGACGTTAAACCCTCGTGCATCTCCCGCCCCCGATCATCATTGGATCTGACCGTATGAGATCCAAGGGCCCTCACTCATTCCACCCTCATATCTCCTATTGACTTATGCAAACCAATCGTTGTCGTTCATCTGTTTCATCCAACGGCCTGCGATCGTCTTCCACCTCACTTTCCCGATAGCCCCTGTCATGCTGTATCTGTCATTCATCTGTGCAATCTGATGGTCAACCTCGTTCCTCCATTCAGTTTGTCCACTTCCATGAAGTCCACGCTCCTTAACTACTTTGTGCACCCAAAGGACGAGCATAATCAGTTCCCGGTACCGTTTGTGGCAGATCCTCAACCACTGCATTCAAGAAGCGGAATGGCCGAGCAGAAATAGGACCAGCCTCGAGCATTTAAAACATTTATCAGTTATGGAACTTCTTCTGTACAAAACTCCACCTATTCAGGAAGGACAACCGAGTAGCAAAAAAGATCAATTTTGTTCATTAAAGCACGCAGATTGTAGCAAAGACTTTTTAAGAGAGTTGAGGTGGTTGGTGGTCCATTATGACCCCTCCACGCATATCAGCAGCATATCTTTGTAATGAAACTCTATATATACCAAGAACACAGATGTAATGGGGGTTGATGGTTGTAGTTTGATGTAAGGTTCAACTTCTGGAGACTATAACTACTTTGATACTTGCAGCGTCTGGTCTTCATTTTCAGCTAATACAAGCTTTTTTTGTTGTTAATTGCTCACTTTCAATTTCTACTCTATTCTAGGCTATGCCTGTTATGCATTTATTCATGTGCTCTTGATATTTAGCATTAGAGGGGCTGTCATCCCACCTCTATGTTGAAGTCTAGTATGTATCATTGAATGTGTTATGCAAGTTTCTGTTTACTTATTGCTAGAGAGCTGTCATCCTGTCTGTGCATTAGGAAATAGATTTGTAGACCTCTTTACTGGTTGCAGCCACCATCACAGGGTCCTATGCATCTGCTAGTGTGGTCAGTGTTCTCCATGTTCACCTAATTCTTAAACTGTGAGTAATTGGTGGTCTAAAGCCTTGTAGTCTGGGGGTGTTCACCCATGTCTGGAGTTAAGCATAGTAGAAGTGGTTATCTGGCTTGAATATGCATCATTCCTTCCATTCATCCATCTCCAACATTTTGTTGAGTTTGTAATGTTCTCGAGCATCTCTGAGATACAACCTAGGAGAGTCTTGGGGTGATAACACCTACCACTCCTACACCATTATTAGTCTTTGACCCATCAAAATAAAGTAACCAAAAATGATTATTTACACGGTTATGTACAAGAGTATTTACAATATTTACACATTTTGAAAAGTTAATTTTAGAAAAAAAAATTAATTTCAGATTATATAGAAGAGAAAGGGAAGAAGAACTTTCAACATTAAAATTTCCATAAAAATAATCACTACATTAGTTTCCAATTATGTTCATTTTCGTCTTCGAGATTAGTAACCATATGCTTCATATGTTTTCCCTATCTATTCTTATCTGATTTGGTTTTCAGTTATAGGGAAGCCAAAGATGTGACCAATCTATGGAAAAGTACCCATTAAGCTTTTCATACCAATCATGACTTTGAAATAAACCATAGGCTTCTGGTACATTGACAACTACTATATCAATGATCTGGAGCATTTTTGGATTGGATGCTAATCTAACAAGGGACGCTGCATGGCAGCAAGTCCCTGCCTTGAGCTGGATAGCTCTACAAGGAATAGTACAATGCAATTTAATGCTTTAGAGGATATTTCATCTGGATTATGGTCAAGAATGCAGCCTCGCGGATTCATTAGCATAATTGTCCTTCGATTTTTGTTAGCAAAAATCACCATTCGCTTGTAATCCAACCCAAGCAACTCACTCCATTTCATTCTTTCAATTAGATCATGAATAAAATATATGGACAAGCTCTCATACATCATAGAAGATGATGAAGAATAAGTGGAAGATATTGACAAAGGGTGCCCCCAAGGTATGGCCTGTTCCTGCAGTCTGTGAAATACTTGATGGAAAAGTTGCAGTCCTTGAAGAGCCTAACAATTGCATTTGTCTTCCAATCCATCCAGAAGAAGATGATAAGTGGATGGAGATGCTAACCAGATCTCTAAAAGCTAAAGATAAAGATAGTAGAGGAGTCATCACCCTGGCTTCGGATGCCCTGCAGAAGTACATTGATTAGAGTGGAATATGTGATGCAGAGGAACAATATTTTTCTGTTTCATTAATAGTGCCAAGGGTGGTAGAAGCATTAGTCAACATTACCCTAACCGAATGGTTGAGAGTAGATGGTTTCTTCACTGCTCTAGTATCCAGAAGGTCAATCAAATATTACATTGTGGACAACAGAGGAAGTTGGATTGCTACCAATGCATTTTTAAAGAAATCTCAGGTATATTCTAATCCAGAAAACACCAGTGTTTTCCAGGTGCTCACTTTTAGAGGTGCTCTTCTCAGCTTTGGAACCCTATCTTTTATAATTGGTTCTGTGAACTTGATTTTCTCTGTTACTTGGGCTATGTTAATTGCATTGGATGGAGGTCGTGGAAAATGGTATGAACTACGCATTGAGGTACCCTCTAATGGTATGAACCGCGCACTGAGGTACCCTCTAAACTTGTTGTTGATTTCATAATGGTAGCCGTTGGTATAGATTTGGTAATATTCTGGCTACAGAGATTTATTTTAGAACCATCTCTGCATAAGAAATGTCATTGGGTTTAGAAATATGCTTCAGAAAAATTGGTGCTCTTTAAGATGGATTTTAAGGAATGGAGTGTTCCCTATGGCATTGTTTCGTGTGATGGTGCATATTGTAGTTCCAGTGTTGTAGATATGGTGCATAATATTAGGGGTAAGAGGACATTTAAGTGCTTGTGGGAGATGGATTTATTGTGCTCCTCAACTTCTGGTTGTCAACCTAATTGCGAGTTCATATAAGCCTTTGAGTTCTCAATTACCAGGAAAACTAAGGGTCCACT
The DNA here is from genome assembly GCA_031772625.1 of Pinus tabuliformis. Classification (NCBI taxonomy): domain Eukaryota; kingdom Viridiplantae; phylum Streptophyta; class Pinopsida; order Pinales; family Pinaceae; genus Pinus; species Pinus tabuliformis. Next base: position 244,400,197 of record CM062815.1, read on the forward strand.
ACACTTTCACAACAATTAGCCATCAAGAAGCTCGCCTTCATGGTCCATCCCATTTGACTGAATTGTTTGGCATTTTCTTGGGAGCCCTTTGTTTGCCAGCATAAGAACACATGTCCACATATGCAAGAACCCAAGTAACACTTACAATGACATTTATATGTTGAATTGGAACGCAACTAGGTTTTTTATATTTCCCAAATATGCAAGTACCCAAGTAACACTTGTAACGACATTTATAGGTTGAATGGGAACGTAGCCACATTTCGTATATTTTGCATGCAAATATTTTATGGTTGACTCTCCATTGGAAAGGATGTTACGCAAGAGGTAGATCCATATGAAAGGCGCACGTGGCTTGCATGCTCACTTGCATGTCACCAACTTTATTGTAACAACCCAAAACATCTGTCTTCGGTTACGATTACAGATCTCCATGAAGATGACCTTGTGATCCAGATTTTGTCTTTCAAGAACCCACATGTCACGAAGATTTTGAATTTCAAGAGCCCACATGTCACCAAATGAGAAATGAGAATGAAATCGCATTGGAAACTCAGGCCGCAGATCCGGCCTGGCAGAAAGATTTCTCGCTAAGCCCGAAGGAGAGCAAGAAAATTAAGGCCTATACTTATCCGCGGATGAGAGCATCAATCATCCATAGTTATTATATGTCTGGTTATTTCATTCTTCCTGGTTTGTGTGCGTTAGCGATAAATAGACAGACTTAAATAGACAAACAGTAGCCGTTGTAGTTTAGGAAGTTGGTTTGCAAAAATAAAAGAATCCATTGCCACCAAGATCGAGTGGATCCGGCACGACTTGAATCAACAACTTTGGAAAAGGATGAGTGATCATTGAGGTATTCACATGAACAATGGCTATGCATTTGAGAATCTGAAGTAAGCTTGCGGGATAATTCTTAAATACCCTACATATGCACATTTAGGCATCTGCCCAGCTAGTTTTATAAGTCCTTTGCTAAATTTTCATTGCCATATCCTTGAAATATGTATAAAACAGAGGTGGGTAGTTAGAAACAGGTAGACAGAAATTAAAATATGATTTTTTATTTCCCCTCCCCAAGTTTACCTTTAGTTCAAAACTGAAATGAATGCCAGCAGGGAATATCCAATTTGAGCGCTAGGTTTTTGTAGAATGCAGATATTCTTGTGTTTGTGTTAAGGGGGTGTGTTTACGCTTTTGGTAATGTAATGAGGTAAGAGCATAGACATTTATTTCGTAGAGGAATTCATGTTCCGCTCGACCGGGTTATCATGCCCCCAACTGTCAAAAGGCACTTAAGCTGAGAGAAACAGGGTGAGTAGTAATATACATAATATTCTAGATGGGAGTGGAATTCCTCAGATAGTTTGTGGGCAGTCTAAAATATTAGGCAACTATTTCTAATGGCCTTTTCTCCTAAAAATTGGCTCACTCACTCATTTTTCGTTTCGAGTCGTTTGACAAGGTGAAAGGTACTATCCCAGACTGGTTGTTTCAATGTATTTAGCATTATCAATTCTGGCGAATAGTTCGAGTTTGTATTTCCATTTTCTCAGTTATTAAATAGTAAAGTGATTGAAATTATGCAAATTCTTCTTGATATTCCAGAATTTTATAGAATGTAATATCTGTACTTTTTAATGTACTATTCAGATTTTAGTAGTCTACGAATCTGGTAGGCTTGAAAATGTATTCTCATATCCACACTCCACATCAAGCTATAAACCCTTTAATATGACAGATACTTCAACGAGTTTTTTTCTATTGTTGCAGTCATTTCTAGCAAAATAGCTTAAACCCCATATAACATAGTCTTGTAGAGTGGGTGTCTTCTGGAAATTTTATAGCTGTAACACTCCTTGCCCTACATGCAATCCCTTTCCATTTTTAGGTAACTCCATGCTCTTCAATACTTGACGAAGAAGTAGCAGTGAATACAGAGGTGTAGAAAAAAGTAGTATAGTGATTAAAAAGGCGCAGAAAAAAATAAAGCCCTGCAATAGCTTAATGTGTTTAATGTGTTATGCCTCTTCCATGCACACATTGGGGGAGACCCAATTGAAATATGGAGAAAAAATAGCAAAAATAAAACAAGTGAATTGGGGTTACCAGAACAGTCTTGTTCGCCGCACCAAGAGGGGTGATGATCAACTAGTCTCCCTCCCTCGAAAACATCGACTCCTTCCTTTTCAATGAAGGCCCAGAAGCTGTTGTCGAACTCATGGCTGGTTTCCTTTCAGACTAAGTTTTAATGTCAAAACAAATATGAGATGTTTCATACTATAAAAACAAATATGAGATGTTTCATAACGTATATTCATATGTACAGTAAGTTAATATTATCTCTGGCATTTGTGCAGGATGTAGCTGAGGAAAGATCAGAAGCCCAATTTGCTTGATCCGAAAGCTGCTACTGCCGCATCATGCCCCAGGAAGGAACGACCTCCAATTTAGGATTAGTAATGGTATGAGAAGGATCCTTTTCAAATAGCTATTGTTCATATTGGACCTGCTGCAGTAACACCGAAGCACCATGCAGTAATGGGTGGAAACAGGGCCAAGCATGGGTGGCACCTACACCACCTGCATGCACAACTACACTTGCCAACCTGTAAATAAACGCTCAAACTAATATGCTCAAACTAAAATGAAAACCTGCAAATAAACGCTCAAACTACGAACTAATGTTAGCATTAATATCAACTGTTTCATAGCGATTAATAATGAATCGGGTAAAATAGAAAAAACCTATGGTCTAGTCTCTTCCGCCTCGGGAAGAGGCCAAATAAGATGGCAAACAAGGTTGCATTTAAAATCTTTGGTTACTCTGGAAATGGAAAACAACATTGCATTTATAAACTTTGGTTACCCCCGTGATACTAAGCTCAAATTAATAACATAGCACCTTAAACTAATGCTATAGCAATGCATTTCGATTACTATAGTCCCTGGCCATTGCCAGATGGCAGGGACTAATAAGGACATTTTTTTAATTATCCTAATACTTTTACCTTTGTTCTGTCTAATTGCGCTGTTTGGGTAGTAGACTTCTGGAGATGGGAATTTATTTTTAAACAAACATAATATGGCATAATATTTGAAGATGCACTTGAATCCACTAAACTATTGTGCACATTTTTATTAAACATTTCAAAGGTAAGTAAGAAAGGAGGTGTGTGTGAATTTGACTTATCCTCTGTTAAAACAACATGAGCCTTTTTACTATCATACGATGAAGATTTGGGTGCTCTTCCTTTGTCTTTATTTTTAAAAACAAAGATGGTAATGGTGATTTATCAACCACATATCTTTTAATAATATATATATATATATATATATATATATATATATATATATATATATATATAATTAATTAATTAATTTTTTCTAATTTTAAATAAGGAAATATTTGCTCAAGTTTTTTTCATTTCGTCAACCAAATCATGTTTAAGCTAATCATAATGTACCAGTGTTTTAGAAATTGACCTGTCTTGCGACGAGTTTTTCTTTGGAGAATTTGCAGAAGGAGGAGTTGTACTTATAAAATTTGTTGGTGATTTCTTGCTTCTATTTTGTACTACAAGTGCTTCATCATATTATCTTTTGAATGTTATTTCTCATCACCTTATTTTTTTGTTTGAATAGTTCATCATCGTCTTCTTCTTCTTCTTCTTTTGTTGATGCAATTTGACCACTAGGAGGAGCTCGCAGATTTTTCTTATAGAATGTTCTAAAAGGTATATTTGAAGATGATTCCTCTCTTAATTATTTATTTAGGTCAACAATACCACCAACTAAACTTTTAGTGATTTTGTGCAATATTCCCATGTCAGATGTGTCCTTTTCCTTTTTTTCCTCTTTAAGAGTCATTGTTTTTTCTAGAGTGATTTTGGTTGCATGTTTTACGAACATAGTTGTAGAGGTAGGAAGAGCAGAAGTATAGAATTCAATTTTCACATCATCAGTAGGTTTGGATGCATCTATAAGTTTATTCAAAACTTTGAGAAACCTCTAATTGAAATCCTTAATCCTTTCCTTAGAACCCATTTTGAATCTAGAAAGTTCCAAGACCAGAGTTGCTAGAGTTTTATCATATTTGAATCTATCAATGAAAAGACTTTCAAAAGTACCTCAGTTGCAAATTGAACTCACTGGTGATACAAAGTGACAAGTAGAATCCCCACCTTCAAAGGCATAAGGGAAAAGTTTGCAAACATCATATTCATGTTATACATTCCTTAATTGAATAACTAACATAAATTTATTTATATGATCCTCAAGGGTTTCTTTACTGTCAGGCTCAAATGTTGGAAAAAATATTTCTGCGGTTTTGGTAATTTGTGTTGATCACCAGGAATATTAATAGTTCCTAGGGTTTCCCATGGTCTTCTTTGTTGTTGTCTTGTTTGTTTTCCATCCATAGTAGGATTACAAATTGTAACAATGATTGGAAAAGAGGTAATTTCTATGGGTTGTACGGAAGGAGTACTTGAAATTGGTGAAGGCTGAGAAGATATTACTTTAGTTTCTAAGTCAAGTTCCTCTTCTTGTGATGGAGGTTAAATTCTCTGAGTTTTTGCAGATTTATATTTATCAACAATAATAATTTCTATTGGTGAAACACCTAAATTCATATTGAGTGCTCTGGTTAAAACTCCTAAATGCTGCAATTCAAAGGTAATAGAAGAGTCTTGTTTATGTGAGGAAACAATTTCAATGGATAATTGTCTCAGATGAAGCATATATGAAATTTATTTTGCAAGAATCTTTGTAAATTTTTGTATAATTCTCAATCCAGAAGATATAGAAGGATCAAGGATCTTTTGAGAAATAGATGTTTCTTGATGAACAAGTTGTGAATTTTCTTCAAAATGTGCAACATTAATAGCGATTTCAAGGGATTCTATATCAGAGACTAGTGGACTTGTAGGTGTAGGAGGTGTGGGCGGTGTCTTTGATCTTTTGGGATAAGTCTTGGTTTTTTGTGAGGGATTAGGTGCCACCCAACATCAGTAATCCCTCCTTCTAGCACTAGAAATGTTTATGCTTGGAAATGGCTAAGCCAACATTGAGGAGATCACTTAGTCAGGGCCTCAGTTAGACCCTTTACCATTTGGTGTCCAGGTGTAGTGACTCTAACCACTATATGGGTCTGGTTTCCACCTAAAAACTTGTTCCAACAAATGAAGCCTTTCAAAATAATTATTAACAAAACTAGGATAATTCTAACAAGATGTTATATATATATATATATATATATATATATATATATATATATATATAGATAGATAGTATTCATGTATTGTATATGAATGACGAACGATCAGTAACAAGTATGTGAAATAGTTCTACACACTTACTAATATGAAAAACTCTACTAAAAATGAAATAGAATAATGCTTAATCAGTAAATAAAATTCTTATGTATTCATATATACATTCTCTCTTTGATTGCTTCAATAAAAATGGAAATCATTAATTAATAGTAATTGGTTCTCAACATGAATATCAAAGCAATCAAATGAAGTGAATGATTTTGATTTCATTTAGAAAATAGACAAATAAATTGAAACAATAGTACCATAATTATTTGAATTCGTTGAAGACTTGAGATCACAGTGGTTCAAGACTTGAAATTCTCAAAGATAAACTTTTACTAAAGTACAATCAGTTTAATTCCTTGAAAAAATTAGAACCTTCAAGCCCCTTGTTTAAGCCTTTTTTTCCCTTTAAATAATATTACAACAAATACTAACAGATTGAGGGAAATCCCTCTCGTTCCAACAATTGCTAACAAAATGGACAATAATAATCATTTTTTTCTTTAAACATATATTGAGAAGATAACAAAATTGTTGAAGAAAATGACATCAATGAATCAACTATCTACCAACAACTATTGGATTGGATTTGATAGTCTGAAATAGTTATTGACTTCTGATCAAATGAGATCTTTCCTCGACAAATCCTCCCTATTATCTCCAAATATTGTCTGACTCTCTGGTATAGTTCAAATGTTCACCAATAAAACCAATTTATAAATTCAAACAATGATGGTCAATCAAGTTGGATTTCCTTACCACGTAAATATCTGAGTGACCAGCTGCAACAACAAATTATGAAAAAAGTTAAAAAAAAAAACTTAATTAAATATTTATAAATCATAACATAAATCATTCTTTAATTAGACTCGTTCATATATTCCTCCATATTTTATAGTAGACAACTTTGTGACACTATTTGGCTTGTTGGATTAAACACTTAGCCATCATTGATCTAGATTGAACTATGAGTTGGGACCGTTGATTCACTAGTTCGATGTTTAATACCACATTTTTCATGTGAAAAATCTACGACCAGTTTATATTGACTTATGTGTTTTTAACATTGGTTATGTGCAAGCATTGAGGATGTCATAATTATGGCTAATGTGTTGCCCTTGATGGAAACCTATTTGATAAAGATGTCAACGTTATGGTAACAAGATGATTACACAAGTTGGTACAAATGTGAGAAAGAGAATCGACAAAGAAATATCAATTCAGAGACAAAGGAATGATGAAGTTAAAGTTTGAGAAAGTATACACATTTCCTATGAAGAAAAGTAGTATACATATGCAGGTATGATGAAGAGAAGCAACATACGATTTCCGCACCATGGTATTATGAATACCAAGGATCTTTACCATTGTATTGGTCCATAGTAATGAGCATGACAACAGATATATGATCCCGTCAAAGAATACCATTGGCATTACTAAGGGATTGGCCTAAGGTATTAGCTAAGGCCTAAAAGCTATATAAGGAGATGGTGACCAAAGTGTTAGGGTGTGCATGTGATGGATTATTTATGAATGAATTGATCTGAAATAGGTGTGCACCAGGGAGAATGGATATGGATCAGATCTAATAGATTTGAAATGACTACATATTGAATAATTTGTTTATGGTTTGATAGATCTGTGATAATGATATTATGATGTGTGTCTGTAACAATGTATGTTGATATTTGGGCTTTGACAGATGTTGTGTTGTGAAGCGAAGATATGATTCAGTGATTACAGATCTGTACGATGGTTTTCCATAGAGAAGTCACATACATACCTAGATCTGCCTCTAGATAGTTGCGTATACATTATGCAAAAAGTTCAAAATCTATACGCATGTGGCAAGTATGAAAAGCGCGTACATACATGAATATGATTTATAAGAGGCACATACATATGTTATGGTTTTGTAGTATGATCTGTTAATGATGTCTGATCAGTTCTATTTGCTGCTATATGTCGACGATGTCTCTTTCACGATAATTTATGTTTGAAAGTTCTGGTTGGGTTGAATTATTTATGGAATAATATGTTGTTTAGGAATGATGCTACTATGTGGTGTTCTATATTTGGCTAAGTAATCTATGATGGTTTCAGTGTGTGATTAATTCAGTAGTATAGAGATGATAATTCAATTATTAGTATTTTGAGATCTTTATGCAGGTCCTCTTAAGGAGAAGAACGTACATATTGATGAGGCTCATCAACAAGTATATTATATAGGTGACAATGCCATCCTCCAGCTCATTAAATTATCTTTCTCTCACATTTATCTACAAATTTTGTTATATTATGCTTATTGTGAGGAATAAAAGATGTGTTGCTAGGTCATGTGGCCTAATGTGTATTAAATGTAGGAATTGGAGGTATTTTGAGTTAATTTGAGTGCAGGAACTAGGAGTAGACAACAAGAGATATTCTAGGAGGTTGTACACCTCCTTAAATACTCAACCAGTCGAAGATCCCCACTCTATCTCTCATCAAATCGGTGTCATTGGCAACCAAGTAGGTTGAGTTCATTGGTATATGAGCCAGTGAAATTCAAGGAAGATCTAGATCCACCTATTCTCGAGCTACGGAGGTAGATATCCCTATTTTCTAGGGATATGTTAGTAGCCCTCCTTTGTATAAATAAACATGCTAATGACTCATTAGGATTTGAATTTTTATTATAGATAAGAGGCCATTGAGATGAAGAACCTGTGACTATTATTTTGATGATGTATTTTACATTTCTAGAATGATAATGAGAAGATTTGTTTTGATCCAACACTGAGTTGATTCAGAGGGATGAAGCTGTTGGGTTAGGGGCCAAACCTAGTAGCCTAAGTCCCTCTCATGTATTTGTATTTTTTTTGGAATAGAATGTTGATTAGTTGTTTTAGTTCAATAGAGTAAAATTCATCAAAAAGTTTGTGATTTTGATCCCTATCTCATCTCCCTCATGGGAGCATGATTAGAGGACCCCACCATCACAACCCAAAAACAGAGTGTGATTTCTTGTTCATTGCATAGATCAAGTTCTTGGCATTAGTAGATAGTTTGTTTATGATTTCTTGGAAAGGTTTACATTTGGTATTTTGCTTCTCATGTGATTGTTGTAGCTTAGAAGGTAGTTCATTACATAGATAAAGTTCTTAGTAGGAGTTAAATGGTTTTCCAAATTCAATTCATCTTTTCCACCTTTTATTGTAATATTTTGCAAATGAAAAGAGGAAAAAGTGCATGTATTTTTGTAGGGATGTTGGGTCTGCAGGAAAGGTAACCTTTCACCAACTCCATCTAGGACTTCTCCATCCTATTTTGATGCATGCCAACCCATGTTCTTGATATCTATTTTTTGGTCAACGTGAGCAGCCTTCTCAGCCTAAATATGGCCTTCTTGAAGTGTTGGGCTTGGCTAGGGATGTTGATCACCTTCCCTACATTCCCCACAACCTTCATCTAACTGTCCATCACTTCAACCCATCATTCTTACTTTCCAAGCCCTCTCGGCCAACTTCCTGTAGCATTTCAGGACTTCCTATAGCAGTACAGGAATCCTTTAGCAACATCTTGTTGCACACCTATAACAACCTGTTTTGACATGCAATGATAACATAGCTTAGTTTAGGAGTAGGTTAACCCCTCATCTTGGACTCCATGACTAGAGTACCACCTAGGCGATTCCCTTCATTCCTTTCCTTTCCTGCAATATCAAATAACATTAGTTCTTTCATTTCGAATTTGGAAATTAGAACTTTAATTAATCTGCAAGTGTGAATTAGTTAAACAATACATGCATTCTTGAGTTGTGAATTGCTAGGACAATCCTTTATTTATAAGCAACCCTGGTAGATATATTATTGATGGAAAATTAGAGTGGTTTCCTTTCTGTAGATTATCATAATTCTCATGTTCTTTCATAGCATTTACAAGTTGACATCATTTACAAGTTTGAGTTTAAAATCATTTACTTTCTCTGGACTAGGACTAGCTTTCACATTATACTTTTAGTAGTTAATCTCCTTTCAGTTCAGTAGAAGAATGGTCTTGGAACACTAATGATTAAGTGACCTAGTTGAGGGTGGCATGAGTAGAATGCATATACTATGTATATAAAATTGTCACCTCGAAGTTTTTATTAAACCTCACATTGATAAGTAAATTTGAAGAGCCTCTAGAAGTTGCAGCACTCTTGGTGCAATACCAGGGATCACCATCTTTTTGGCACCGTTTCCGGGGAGGTGTCTAGGTAGATGTTATTTATGATTTTTTTTCTATTTTGCATTTAGTAGGTGGATGCTAGTTCTATTTTCCTTTTTGTTTTTCATTTAGTTTTGAAAAATCACATGAAAAGGAAAATAATTATTTCATGCCTCGTAGGAGTAGAGACACTTCAGGAAAATTCTTGCCAAATACCCTCACACCATCAAACAATCAACCTTCACTCTTCTTCGGTGACTGTCATCTTCCCTCTCTGACTGCAGGGGAGTTAGAAGACCCCTTAGGTGAACAACTTGAGATATTTTAAGAACCTTTTGGGGAAGAAGAAGAAGAAACCATTCCACATACCCACACCATGGCTAAAAACTTAAATGAGGATGATTTTCCAATTAGATAAACTAATGGAGATGCTAGGATGAAGAATATAAGCCCTTCTTCCCTTCCTCACTTCCATGGCTTAACCTATGAAGACCCTGATACTTTTTTGTTTGAGTTTGTTATTGTCTGTAAGACTTATGATTATACCACTGATGACCAGAAGATGAAGTTGTTCCCATAAGGATGCAACCTTGTTCTGGTTCATGGGTCTACCTGGGGATAACATCACTACCTGGGCTCAAATGCAACAATCCTTTAACAATAAGCATAGGGACTATTGTAGGTCCAAAGACACCAAAAAGCAAATATTTAGAATGGCTCTTGGACCTGACTAATCCCTGGAAGACTATGAGGAAAGGTTTCAACTTAGTTATAGGAGGGTCAGATGCACCCTTGATCCTGAATCACTCAAGTTAGTCCTTCTTAAAGGAATCAGGGAGGACATACTAGAAACCCTAAACATGTTGTCTAGGGGAGAAATTTATCAGCTACCCTATGAAAGCATCAAGAAAATATTCAAAAACCATTCTAGGGCTGCTAGGAAGAAGGGTAGGTCTAGTCAAGCTTTGGTCAATTCCTCTTCCTCCACAACATCCATCAAGAATGAAATTGGAAACATGCTGTAGGACTTTAAAAGTGAAATGTTGCATACCTATGCTCTGCAAATGGACTCCATGCAGAACAAGAGGATACAAGAGGAAGCAGAGAGAGCCTTAGCTATATTTTTCCCTAAATTCACTAGAAGGCACCCCATAAATGAATGTCCATTAAATGTTATAGAGTTCTGCTCAATCTGTGAGGAGAACCATGCCACATATAAGTCTCCTTCTTTGCTAGGATTGAAATCTATATACCAAGGGGCAGAAGGTGGGGCTGAACAACTCTATTTCATCCATCAAAGGAGGCCTCAAGGACCATAAGCATTCGAGTAAGGAATCCTACTCCTACTACCATCCCAACCATAATGCACCCCTGCCACCTTGGTACTCTTCCGCTCATCAATCATGGTCCACACCTTCTCCTTGGCCTTATGCTTCTCACAATCCTCCCCAACCTGTCAATCAAACATTTCAGCCATAAGCTTCTACACTCAGTGGAATAACCCATCACAAGGTTGGAGGCCTCAACTCAACCAACCTCCCACCTTACTGCCTCCACCTCCATCTCAACCACAACTCATTCATCTTACTCCACCCAAGAAACCTCAGATGCTTGATTAACCCAATCCGAACCTGAATAGCAAGCATGCACAACAGGTTTATATTGGATAGACATATTACCCTTCATATGTTGTGGAGATTCAAGAGATCAACCTCAGGTCTAGAAGAGATCTCCCAAATAACCAACCTCAATCTCCACCTGAGAAGATTGAACAGGAAAAGGAAGAGAGTATCCCTCAAGTTAATCCACCTCCTTTTCATGAAAGATTGATCCATCCTAACCAACACACCCTAGAAGAGATTGAACTTATGGGAGAATTGAAAAACCCGTGTGTTAAAATCCCACTCCTTTAAGCTATCAAGGATGTTCCCATGTTATAAAATAGAAATGCTTCAAACATCCTGGGAGGAGAAAGAAATACACCCCTACCATCAACATTATTGGTCAATTGTCTAATCTAATGTTGGGGAGAATGATTTTCCCAAAGTATCTAGAACCTAGGAGTCATGTGGTATATTTTCACATTGATGGCATCATTTTCCTTCACACCTTAATTGATTTTGGGGGTGTCATCTATGTGATGAATAAGGAAACCATGCTCAAGATTAACCTCCAATGATCCTTGAGAAAGACTGCCACAATTTTGCAACTTGCATATAGGTCCACGTTGGCTCTTGAGGGAGTTGTTGAGGATGCAATGGTCTCTATTGAATCATGGGAGTATCCTATTGACTTCCTAGTTCTCTTTCCCAAGACCAAATTCAATGGTTATCCTCTCATCCTTAGAAGACCATGACTAGCCACTGAGCCACTGTTGATGCATACATCAGTTTCCGAGATGGGAACATGACCATTAATAATGGGAAATTTTCCAAACAGTTGGTATTTTACCGTCCTACTCAACCATCCCTTGGGCATGACTTACCCCTATGGTTGGAAGAGGAGGAGGAAGATGAAGTGTATCATACAACATCCCATCTAATTTGTAACCTAGATAATGTTATAGGAGGGTGACAAACTAATGAAGATAACCTTATTGACCATATCCTCTAGAACCAGCCCCCCAACACCATGCCTCTTGATGAGCTTGTGAAGGAATCTGAGGGTAATCCTTAGATTGAGTTATGCTTAGTGGACCCAAGCCCTGCACATGTCAAAATGGTAGAGTTTGGTCCATCTAAAACCTTGATGATTAACCCCTTTGATCCAGGTGGATATTGGTGGCCACCCACCTATCCCACTTAGATCTCCAGTCAGTTTCATTTGTTTCCTTGTTTATTTCAGCATTTACTATTTTTAACATTTTCTCGGATCCTGAACTTTGGAGCAGTTTTTACCCCCTAAACGACGGTTTTTTGAGGTCCAAAATAATCCCATAGCCTTAGAAAGGGGCTTGCAGAAAAACCTGTAGTACTCAGAGATACCTTTCCAACAAGGTATCATACGCACCAAACAAAGATAATATGACTAGGTTATGACCCTGGGAAGTTGGTTGCCCAACTAACCCCAACGGGGCCCACAAACGATTGGTGTTACATCTCTTGGAGTTAGGGTTTTGGTTATTCAGGGTTCTATCATGTTTTCAAATAATAAATAGGCCCTTGAGCCTCATTGTAACATAATTTAGAGGCATGTACCTGCCACATCTCTTCTCAGAGATAAGCTACCATCACCCGAGCTAGTCTTATTCCCATTCTATTTGTAAGCATATTTCAGTAGTTGATATCAATGAAATGAAGTGTTATTTTTACTGCATCTTTGTGTTTATGGTTATATCTATAATTTGTTGCATTCCTGTTTAAATTTGGATCAATGGTATCAGAGCGGTCTGCTCGTTCTCTATTTTTCTTTGCATGTCCCCAACGAGGTCGGGATATAAGGAGTTAGGGCTTTAATTGGTTGAACCTTTGCAAGACCAGCCTCGCAAATCCTGACGGCCTCCCATGGTGAAATAAAATAAAGACGAGGGGGTAGAAGATCCTATCAAAATCTTGTTCAAAGAATCCCTCGAGCGATAGAGGAACGCGATGATGGGCAACTTTTCCCAGATCATTCAACAACTACCTAGGGGTGACACATCTACTTCCAGCAGCTACTCTGGAAGTGGCACACCCTTTAAGGTACAAGTTAATTTTGACATTCCCATATTTGAGGGTCAGATAGATGCAGATGTCGTAGATAAATGGTTAAATCTATTAGAAGGATATTTTTCTATTCATGATTTTTCCAGTGGGGAAAATATTACTTTTTCTCTTCTCAAAGCCGCCCCCCACGTCAAGAATTGGTGGGAAACCTACTGCGATCAGAAGGATGAAAGTACGCCCTCACTATTTTTGGCAGCACCCACTTTGGATTCATTCTTAGATGCTATCAAGGAGCAATACTACCCTGTCAGGAGCTATGAGGATAAATACATAAAGTGGACCACACTACGATAGGGAAGGGACCAAGACGTGCCGAAGTTTACTAATTTTTTTCATACCCTTCGCATGAAGTTGGGTATCAAGGATTCTAAGAAACATTTGGAACTCAAGTACCACACCTGCCTACACAGACAAATCAAGGATGAGATGGATTTCCTGGACATCTCCTCTCTTGGAAAAACGTACTGATACGCTTTCAAGATTGAGCAAAAGCTTAAACAAAAAAAGCGAGGCTTTGAATCTGCAAATTCAAAGCAAGGGAAAAGCGCCCCCAAACCATAGAGCAAAGGGAAAAGCGAAAGTGGGGCAACCCAGGATAACCCGCCAAAGCTGCAAGTAAAGAACAACACCATGAAGACAAAGAAGGACAAGGGAAAGTCATGTGAGTTCCATAAGAGCTCCACTCACAACACAAGTGAGTATCGGGCCAAGCAGTCGCTGGTGGCCGAGCGGAAGGCTTCTCAGTCTTATGCATGTTCTGAATTTGAGTTAGAACCTGACAAGGGGAATGAAAAAGGGAAGTATATCATTGACACAGAGCCCGTTTCCCCTGTGGCCACCACCAATATCCAGAATATTGAGTCCGAAGATCCAAAAGAGGGGGAGCACCTATTCCACTCACAGATGTGGGTGAAGGGTTCTCCATTGCAGTTCATTGTCGACAACGGGAGCCAAAAGAACCTCATTTTAGGAGAGTTCTTGAAGCAGCTGAGCCTACCGACTACAAAACATCTACAGTTGTACACCATTAGATGGCTTCACCAAGGACGAGATCTTCGCATCAGCCAATGGTGTCGCCTTCCCTACAACATCAAGCCCTTCATGGATGAGGTACTGTGTCATGTTGCTCCTCTTGAAGTTTGTGATGTATTATTAGGACAACCATAATTATGGAAATTACATGTTGTATATGAGTCTAGACCTCACTTTGTTATTATTTCTTTGGGTGCTAAGTTATACAGGATACCAGAGGTAGCCCCACCTACCACCATCTCTTTGATCTCTGCTAAGAAATACAGTAAGGTCATCTCCCAGACTGGGAAATTTGTTTTCTTTTTTATTCTCTCTCGAAGTAATGGGAAGTTCATAGCCACATCCATCGCCCATGGGAAGGGTTCCTCCAAGCAGCAGAAGTAGGTGGATGTGATCGTGGAATAATACAGGGACATCTTCTCCTCACCCATAGGGGTACCCTTGCATTTTCAGGTCAAGCATTCAATCGATCTGACTCCTAGAGCACCTTTGACCAATGGGCCAATATATCGCCGCTCCATTTTGGAAAATGAAGAGATCAAGCAGAGAATCCAAGAGTTGTTACAAAAAGGGCACACACGACCAAGTTCCTCACCTTATGGGAGCTCGATTTTATTGGTACAGAAGGACAGAACTTGAAGGCTCTGCATTGATATTGAGAATTAAATAAAATCACTGTCAGGAACAAGTATCTAATCCCACGTATTGATGACCTACTGGACCAACTCAAGGGGGCCAAGTATTTCAATAAGATCGATCTGAAGTTTGGTTATCATCAGGTTCCAATAGAGCCCACAGATGTATGGAAGACTACCTTTAAAGCCAAGGAAGGCAATTTTGAATGGTTGGTTATGCCCTTCGGGTTAACAAATGCCCCGCTATCTTTATGAGGCCAATGGATGACATCTTGTGGACCTTCACCAACTTGTTCATGGTGGTTTATCTGGATGGCATCCTCATCTTCAACAATAGTTGGGAATAATACTTACAACACATTCAGCAGGTCCTTCAAACCCTTCAGTAGCACAAACTATGTGCCAACTTGGCGAAATTCACCTTTGGCATGAGTCAGGTCCAATATTTGGGGTACATCATAGATGAGCGTGGTGTACATGTGGACTCGATCAAGATCCAAGTCATTTGGGATTGGGAAACCTCAACCAATCTAATAGATCTTTGCAACTTTTTGTGCCTTCCAAATTTTTATTGGAGGTTCATGTGGGATTATCCCATATCTCTTGGCCTTTGAGTCAGATTACTAAGGGTGGAGAAAAATCAAAGTTTTCCTAGTCCAAGTCTTGACAAAATTCGTTCGTTGAGTTGAAGCACTGCCTCTGCTCTGCATCGATACTCACACTTCCAGACCTACAACAACCATTTGAAATCGAGACAAACACCTCAGACTATGCTATTGGTGTAGTCCTCACCCAACACAGGCATCGAGTGGCCTATCATAATGAGACACTTTCTGATACAATTCAGAAGTACCCCACCTATGATAAAGAAATGTATTCCATCATGTAGGCTTGCTGACAATGGAAGCACTAAATTCTAGGGAAGGAGACGATTATCCACACCGACCACTGACCTCTTTAGTTTACATAGGCATAGGGGAAGTTGTAGAACGATCGTCATCAGAAGTGGTCTACATATCTACAAAAATTCCACTTTAACATTAAATACAAAAAGGGCAACACCAATCATGTTGAAGGCTGCCTCAGTTAGCCCCCAGTTGCAATGCTTACTACTATTCTCAGCTCTTGTGGTCACAAGACCTTTGGATGGTCGCAACTATACAAAAATGATCTAGAGTTCGCCTCCACATACCATATCTAGTAGATAGGAATACAGTTCTTGATTTCCACCCCTAAGACACATTATTATGCTACTTGGGCCACATTTGTGTTCCTTCAAGCAAACATGCGAAAATAATTTGGGAGGCACACTATAGTTGGATCACATGACACTTTGGGGTGGAGAAAAATGTGGTTGTACTACAAAAGTAATTTTATTGGCCCAAACTCCAACTAGATGTTGGGAAATATATCAGGTCCTGCACTTCTTGCACCATCGCCAAGCCATCCATCTAGAAGCAAGGCCTCTGCACTCCTCTGCCTACTGCCATCTAGCCATGGGAATCAATCTCCATGCATTATATGTTTGGCATCCCTTCTACCAAACATGGTAATGACTGTGTATTTTTGGTCATGGACATATTTTCTAAGATGGCTATATTGGTAGCCTACAAGAAGATTATCACAGCAGAGGACACTGCCAAACTCTTATTTGAACCAAGATGGGTACATTTTGGGATCCCACATACTGTTATAACAGATCGAGATAGCAGGTTCCTAAGCACAGTCTGGTCAAGCCTCTGGATACTATTGGACACCAAGCTCACCAAGTTGACTGCCTTCCATCCCCAAACTAATGGCCAAGCGGAGGTCATCAACAGGATGACAGTGCACATACTCCACATGTACAACTCCAAGCATCCTCAAACCTGGGATGAGAGTCTTCCATATGTGCAAAACAGTTATAATATATCTCTCCATAGTTCTACTGGTTGCAGTCCCTTCAAGTGGGTCTAGGATTTCAACCGTTGTGTTCAATTGATGATGCCATGCCCTAAGCGACTACACAAATAGAATCCACACATGTATCATCCGAGGCAGATAAAGCGACCAGATTTATTGAACGCTTCCAACACATCTGCCAGCAGGTTCACGACATCCTGGAGAAGTAAAATGCCAATTACAAGCAATGACATGATCAACATCAAGTGCCACACAAATTTTAGGTGGGCGACAAAGTCTGGTTGCATTTGCAAAAAGAATGCCTTACCGGAGCCCATCGGAAGCTTAGACCACTTCGATATGGTCCTTACACCATTACCAAGGCTATGGGAGACAATTATTTTGAGCTTATCACTCCCCCATTCCTTGCATTGCACCTAGTGTTCAATGTGGACTACCTTCGACCATACTTTCCACCATTACTAGACACATTAGACATTGCATAACAAATCACACCGACAAAGTTAAATCCAGACTGCATGGAACAGGCCACAACTGATCAGATTATGGAAACACAGGTCAAGAAAACTTTCCAGCAGAAGATCCAATTATATCGGGTTGTCAAAGCTGGCAAACTCTTGCTCCAAGGCAAGTGGCTCCCCAAGGACTAGGTTCAACAGAAATTTCCTCACCTCATGGAGGCTCTGAACGCAATGGGGACCATTGATTCCTAAGGGGAGAGGAATGATCTAGGTGGATAATGGTGGCCACCTACCTACCCCACCTAGACCTCTAGTCAATTTCATTTGGTTCCTTGTTTATTTTGACATTTACTATTTTAAGCAGTTTTTCAGGTCCTAAACTTTTGGAGTAGTTCTGACCCATAAAACAACGTTTTTTTGAGGTTTTCAACAAGCCCATAGCCATAGGCAAGGGTTTGTAGTAAAACATGTAGTACTTGGAGAGACCTTTCCAACAAGGTATCATACGCGCAAAACGAAGATAATATGACCAAGTTATGACCTCAGGAAGTTGGCTGCCCAGCTAACCCCAACGAGGCCCACAAAGTCTTGGCGTTACATATATTGGGGTTAGGGTTTTGGTTGTTTATGGTTATCTCATGTTTTCCAATAATAAATAGGCCCTTGAGCCTCATTGTAAAATAGTTCAGAGGCATGTAGCTGCCACATCTCTTCTCAAAGATAAGCTACCATCGCCTGAGCTAGTCTTATTCCCATTATGTTTATAAGCATATTTTAGTATTTGATATTAATGAAATGAAGTGTTATTTCTATTGCATATTTGTGTTTATGGTTATATATGTAATTTTCTGCATTCCTTTTTAAATTTAGATCACCTTCTCCCTCAGCCAACCAAGAATAGAAGTTGTGAAAAATGTTGAGAGAGCACTTAGTTTCCTTTGATTGGAGCTATAAATAAATGCAAAGGGGTTCATCCTTCAGTGTGTAATAATCACATCTACATAAAGGAAGGATGCAAACCTATGCACCAACCTCATAGGTAAATGAGCCTAACCCTCAAAGACATAGTAAATGAAGAGTTGCAAAAGTTGTCGGATGCAAGGTTCATCTACCCCATCTCAGATACTGAGAGGTTGTCCCCTCTAGTTTTGGTCCCAAAGAAGAATAGAAAGTGTAGGATCTATGTGGACTATAGAGAGTTGAACAAAACCACTAAGGAAGGTCATTTCCATTTACCTTTAATTCATCAAGTTTTATATGGTCTTTTAGGTAAGAAGTTATTCTCTTTCTTGGATGGATTCAGTGGTTATAAATCAGATCCAGATCAACCCAGAGGACCAAGATAAAACTACATTCCCTTGTCCTTAGGGTACCTTTTCTTATAGGGTCTTTCCTTTCAGATTATGTAATGCCCTTTATACTTTTCAAAGGGTAGTTATGAGCATCTTTTCTATGCTAGTCCATGACTCTATAGAGATCTACATGGATTATTTCACTCCCTAAAGGTGTGACTTCTTGGAGGCTCTCTCTAACCTAGGGAAAGTATTGAATAAGTGCATTGAAATGAACCTCTTTATTATCCCTAAGAAGTGTGAATTCCTGATGAATATAGGGACTTTCCTTGGCCATTCTCTATCTCAGGAGGGAATACAAGTGGACCTAAACAAAATTTCCATCATAAAAATGGTCTCTACTCCTCAAAATCAGGGGGATGTTAGGAGCTTCTTGGGCTTAGATTTATATTATAGGAGGTTTGTCAAAGACTTCAGCAAAGTAGCCTCACAATTGTTTGGATTGCTGGCTAGTCAGATAGTTGCCAAGAGGCCCTAGAGATATTGAAAGACAAATTAACCACTGCACCCATACTTAGAGGCCCAAATTAGACTCTTCCTTTCCAAATCCATGCTGATGCATCCAAAAAATTTGTAGGAGCATCTTTAGGCTAGATAAATGATAAGTTTCCTTATGCCATTTACTTCATTAACAAAAATTTGTCTAAGGCTAAATTGAATTACACTGTAACTGAGAAAGAACTCCTATTTGTTGACTCTTTGAACAAGTTTAGAAGCTACATCACTGAATATAAAGCTTTTGTGCACATTGACCATGCAGCTATCAAATACATAATGAACAAACCTGATGTGAATGCTAGAATTATTAGATGGTTGCATCTATTACAACAATTTGATCTAACTAGCATTGATGAGCCAGGAAAAGAAAATTTAGTTGCAGATGTTTTGTCTAGACTTGCTTTGCCTACAAGTGATGAAAGGATGGTTGATGACCAACTTCCAGATGAGCACTTATTTTCTATCTCAATTCTCTCTCCATGGTTTGTTGACATACCCAACTACCTAGTTGCTACAAAATTCCCTCCAAATCTGTCATCTAGGGGAAAGAGAAGAATTGTAAGGAAGAGTGCCCCTTTCACTTAGATTGGGGGCAATATCTTCAAGTTGGGACCAAATAAAATCTTGAGGAGATGTGTCAGGGATGAGGAAGTCTTTAACTTCCTCTCATCCTATCATGATGGGACTTGTGGAGGTCACTTTACTGCCAAGAGGACATCTTTGAAGGTTCTCCAAACTAGCTATTACTGACCCACTCTCCACCAAGATGCAAAAATATACACCAGTCAATGTGATCAGTGCCAGAGCATGGGGAAACCTACCCCCAAGGATGAAATTCCCTTACAACCTCAGGGGGGTTTGGAGCCACTTGACAAGTGGGGTACGGATTTCATTGGGCCAATTGATCCATCATCAGGGTAGAAGAAGTACATCATTGTATTCACTGATTATTTGATAAAGTGGGTTGAGACAAAGGCTTTAAAGGTAGCAATAAAGGAGAAAGTGGCAGAGTTTTAAAGGGAGAATGTGTTCTACAAATTTGGGTACCCCAAAAAGATAGTCACTGAACAAGGAGCTCAATTCACATCACATCAGATCGATAATTTGTTAAATCAGCACCATATCAAGCATAAAAAATATACTACCTAACATCCTCAAGCCAATGGAAAATTAGAGGTCACAAATAGAGAAATACAGAGCACCCTCACCAAGGTTGTGAGAAACAATAGGAAAGGCTTGGGAAGATAGATTAGTGGAGGCCACTTGGTCCTATAATACAACTTGGAAGACAACTATTGGTTTTTCCCCTTGTGATTTGGTCTATGGAAAGAAGGCTCTACTCTCTATTGAGTTTGAGTACAATATTTTGAGAATAACAGCACAATTGGATTTAGATGTCACCAAGGCTCGACAGGAGAGGCTGCTCCAGTTAAATGGCTTGGATGAATTCATAATGCAGGCCCTCCTACACACTAAAGTTATCTAATTATAGAGGAAGTTCTAGCATGATAGGAATATCAAGGAAAAAGTTCTTCAAGAAGGGGATTGGGCCTTGCTACATGACTCTAGGTTCGAGGAATTTAAAGGAAAGTTGATGACAAGATGGTTAGGCCCATACTTGATAGAGAAATTCCATGACAATGGATTTTTTCAAATCAAGACCATTGATGAGGAAGGGATCCCCTTGCTTGTCAATAGCTACAGATTGAAAGTT
This sequence comes from Pinus tabuliformis, assembly GCA_031772625.1. Lineage (NCBI taxonomy): Eukaryota > Viridiplantae > Streptophyta > Pinopsida > Pinales > Pinaceae > Pinus > Pinus tabuliformis. The sequence goes on from CM062815.1 coordinate 244,421,010, forward strand.
TACAAAAGGCCTATATCTAAGGAAGAATTCATCAGCACCATCAACAAAGAGATGAATGTGATTGGAAGTGTCATAAATTCCAAGTCACAACATTCCTAGATACTATTTTTGATTGAAAAAAAATAAGAGGCTTGGATGAAAACCTTCATGGGGCATCTGAGGCCAACTCTTGGGTTGAAAACCTCCTTAAGGTAGCTCAAGAGTGAAAAGAAAAAAAAATTAAAAAAATAGATCCCTAAGTGAAAACCTCCCTTTAGGCGCTCATGGAAAGCATACAGGTTGAAAAGTTGTCTCGAAGTAGCCTATCTGTCCCTTGAAAAAGAAATTTAAAAAAATAAAGAAAAAAAATAAAGGAGAATGTCATGACAGGGATCAACAACTTGTTTGTTAATAATTTATGTCATTTTACAGGTTTTGAGGACAGTGGAAAATTTCAAAGCTACAGGCTCAAAATTATCAATTTTCCATCCACTTCTCCACCCATCCAGTCCATATCCTCCATGAAAACCATTTCCTCACCACTCTCCATGATTCTAGTGGCTCAAAAACCTAATTTCAGTCCTTCTTTGGATTGCTACAAGAAGTTTGTAACCGCTACAGGAAGATCTTGTAGCACTACAAGAAGGTCCCGAAAATCTACTGGAAGGGGATCTGATTGAGAAAACCATCATGCATGACCAGTCAAAATTCAAATGAGGTCCTCCCACCTTGATCCACCACTAACCCATCCTTCACTCACCCATGTACTTCACAAAAAAATTACTATCTTTCAAAACTAACCCTAAACTCTGTCTCATCCTTAAAAAAAAAAAAACACACACACACACACACAATGTACATTCCTCCATTTTCATAGCCCTAAACTACTCAATCAGTACCCTAACATCATCCTCCAATACCCCTACACTCTTTCTCATCACTCCCTTGAAGATAAATGACCTTGGAAGAGAAAAAAGGGTTGCTACAAGATTTCTTGTAGCAACTTGTGCAACCATTACAGAAAGATAGAAGTTGAGGGGGTGATACCATCTCATGAGTCACCCTTCCACTCCAAGCAGGACTCTCCAATAGTAGCAACAACACCTGAGATATCAACAAAGGACTTGCACACATAAACAACAACAAAAGTCAAATATATAGGAGCAAAGAAAGTATACATAGGAGCAGAAAAGATTGCAAGACAACTCCTTGGGTAACAACACAAGGGTCCAGCACTCCATCATACATTGATCAAACATGAGTTAGGCACAGGTATGGTAACCTCTAAGCTCCTCCCTATGTGTAAAATAATGAAAAATGTATGAATGTCAAGGTAAGGTATTTTACATAAGTTGGAGGTGGCTTTTTAACTTGGCCACCCTCGGTAAGTGAACAAAAAATGATTTATGAGTCATCATGCAACATGGGAGTGTCACATTAGTCAATATCAAATAATAAGGAGTGGGGTTTGATTACAAGGTACACGAGAATGATTACTGTATGCGGGACAACTGTCTAAATGAGGTAAACTCGTACTTCCGCCAAGTCATCACAACACTCTGAGCCCTAGCCAAAAATAACATATAACGTATTAAGGCTCAAAATATCTTGCATATTCTCTCATTTCAAAATCAGTTAAGGTAAGGATGAGACTGGGAATCCATCGAGGAGATTCGAACCCTACTCTGTCATTTCTACAAGAGGTAGCTACAGGAAACTACAAGAAGGTACAGGAAACCCAGAAAATTGCTACAGGAAGCCTCTGAGGGTGAAAGAACACTACCAAGGGTCGATGTGGTCTCTAGTTATCATTATACTAGGTTATGTGGTGAAAATTAAGTGGCCCCTCTCATTCTTATGTCCATGATTTACATGCTAGTGCACCTTGAATTCTACAAGTAGTATCAATCATCTTGTGAATTAAAAGAATTTTTCTAGCTATAGAGTAGGGGAATACACATAATTGTCATCAACTAAAGATTCCAATCCTCTGTTCCCATTAAATTCCACATCGGATATATCATAGGAAGAAACCCTCCTACACTTAGTTGAAAATAGAGGAGAATATGGGAGGGGGATTCAATAGGAGAGAGCCTACAGACACTAAAATAATTCACCTTCACCCTCCTATATTGGACATTTTCAGAAGGCATCAGTGGTTAGGTTTCTTTGAGCTACTGAAAGGATATGATGATGACATTACCTATGAATTTTCCATGGCCCTAAACTCTCAGACAAGAGCCAGTGCCACCACTGTGGTGAGGGGATTATCCATTTCTATCAGTCCTAAGCTAATTAGCAGGGTGACAACCCTTCCCCTAGGGATCCCATGGAGAAGGGAATACAAGTCCAACAATGTCGTTGCCAAGAATAACTTCTTCACTGCTAATGAGAAAACTATGGAAGATAAAAATGGAGTCAGAAGGGAGAGCCTACCCTATCCCTAGAATGAGGTGGCCTACCATATCCTCAAGTTCATCTCTTGTGAAGGAAGACTAAGCGTAGTCTATGGCTACCAGTTTACGCTACTCCATGAACCAATATTTCAAGCAGAATTTCCCCTAGCATAAAGACTTAGTGTGCCTTATTTCCTCCTATAGTCCATCATGGACATGATCCAAAAGGTGAGAGAGGGAAAACACCAACACCTAGGCCACCATGGCCTCATCAAACTGATAGTGGAATATGCTTTGAATAAACTAAGGATTCCTATCCTCTGGTCCACATTTAGGGATATGGAAAGAGAAGCCTTCATTAACACTCAAACCCTCACACTTGGTGAGACCCCAGCCTCTAGTGCTAAAGGAAGAGATGAAAAAGAAGAGGAAGAAGAGGTAAAAAGAGGAAGAAGAGGAAGAGGCAGAGAAAATAGAGGAAGAACCAGAGCAAAAGGAAGAAGTTGAGAAAGATAAAAATGAAGAATAAGAGGAGAAGTAGGAAGAACCAATCCCTGAGAAAACCACTGCACCTAGAGAAGAAGAGGTATCCCAGAGAAGACAAGTTTGTCTCCTTGACCCACTGAAAAGGAGGAAACTTCTACCTTAACTACCTTGAACATGCCAATCAAACCCAAAAATAAAAGGCAGAGGAAAACTCCCCTCTACTTCAAAACCAGGAAAAGCACCAGAATTAAACAAGGAAAGCCTCAAACTCCCACAAAGGCCCCTATTACAATTGAAGAATCACCAAGTAAAAGAGAGGAGCTAGGACCCACTGAAAGGAAAGTTGAGGAGGTCACCTCTCCTGAATCCATCTCAAAGACTCCCATAACATATGTAAGGAGGTCTATTACTAGATCAACATCCTCTAAACAACCCAAGGCACCTACCACACTCCAAAAAAAAGGAAAAGGGAAGCTACAGGAAAAAAAAAGCCTGCAACAGGAATCACAAAAGGTGCTACAAGAAGAGAAAAAAGAGCAGAAAGAGGGAAAAATGAAACAAAATAGTTACACGAGGGGGAAAATTCCCCAAGAACATTTGAAAAGGATTTCCCAGAGCTACATGATACTTATGCACAACCTAGTTTTAGCTCCTATTACAAGTTCATTAAAGGAGGGCGGCTGATCCCATATAAACTTGCAGTCCCACTTTTCTTTGAACTTGAATCATAAAGAGGAAGAACCCATAGATGGATGTAGATTTCCAAATCCAAGAAGGTGGAAGATGTGGGCCTCCGGGAAGAAACACTCATAGAAATAGGCAAGGAGTTGAGTGAGTTAAGGTATAAAGAGTCCACAATGAGAGCACAATTGCAAGAAAAAAATAGATGGTTGAGGAAGAATTGCAAGAGAAGGAAACCCAATTGGCCACAATGATAAGCCTCTCCATGGAGGCACTACAGTGAATACTGCCATCCAAGTCCTATTCCCTTATCCTCAAAGAACAATGGATTCAGTTCCATATCAAGACATTAGCACAACATGGATCCATGCCATTTCAGGACTACAAGCAATTCATTGAGTTGTGTGACAAGAGTAGCATAGAAGACAAAGCCAAATTAGCTAAGTTCTACATGCACAAACTCACCTTAATAGGCATCAATGTTTAGGATCACAATGCAAAGTTGGGAGACTTGCAAATTATGGCCCTTGCATCTTTGATGAGTCATGAGGAGGCCAAAGTTGAGGTGGTGAAGAGATTATTGGCAAAAGAATAAAAAGAACCCTTCTATGTCAGGGTAGAGAAGATAAGTTCCATGGCTGTACTCAATCCTCACATCATCATTTCCAATGATGCTAAGCTAACACCTAGATATCTTGCCACCCAAGAGCAGATCATCTCCCACTTTGAGGACACTCTTAGGCTGTTAGCGACAAAGAGCCAACAAGCATGTCGGAGAAGATGGAATGACCTGCCACACAGTCTCCAAATCAAGGAATATCACTCTCCTGAAAGGTTGAGGAATGCATTGGATAGAAAACCTCTATACAAAAGGGCCATGAAAATATTGAAGGTTAACTAGATTGGACTTAAGCTTAGTCCACCTTTGTTGTTGGGTTTACAAGAAGGGAGGAATGAAGAAGAGGGATGGAAGTAGTGGGAAGACATAGAGAAAAATGCAGGTTTCTATCCCCAGGAAGGAACACCATCTAAAAAACCTTGGGATGTCCAAGAGGCCACCAAGGCCATGAAGGACATGGATATAGATGACTAGGTTGCTTAGAGGATGAGAAACCATTTTAGTAAGGGAGTGATGATGAGGCTTATCAATAGGTATATTATATAGGTCACAATGCCATCCTCCAACTTATTAAATTGTCTTTCTCTCACATTTATCTACAATATTATTATTATTAATTTATATATATATATATATATATATATATATATATATTATTTATTTTTTTTATGCTTAGTGCGAGGAGTAAAATATGCATTTCTATTTCATGTGGACTAATGCACGTTAAATGCAATAATTTGAGAAAGTTTGAGTTAATTGCAGTGCATGAACTCACAGTAGACAACAAGAGATATTATAGGAGGTTGTCCACCTCCTTAACTCCTCCAATCAATCGACTATCCCCACTCTATCTCTCATCAACTCAGTGTCATTGGCAACCAAGCAGGCCGAGTTCATTGGCAGTCGAGCTAGTGCAAGTCAAGGAAGATCTAGATCCACCTATTCTCGAGTTATGGAGAAAAATATCCCTATTTTCTAAGGAGTTGTTGGTAGATCCTCTTTGTATAAATAAACATGCTAAGGAACTCATTAGGATTCAAATTTTTATTATAGCTAAGAGGCCATTGAGCTGAAGAACTTGTGATTGTTATTTTGATGATGTATTTGACATTTTTGGAATGATAATGAGAAGCTTTGTTTTGATCCATCATTGAGTTGATTTAGAGGGATGAAGCCCTTAGGTTAGGGCCCAAACCTAGCAGCCTAAGTCCCTCTCATGTATTTGTATTTCTTTTGGTATATAATGTTGATTGGTTGTTGTAGTTCATTAGAGTAAAATTCATCAAAAAAGTCTGTGACTGTGATCCCTATCTCATCTCTGTCATGGGATCATGATTAGAGGACCCCACCATCACAACCCAAAAATAGTGTGTGATTTCTTGCTCATTGCATAGATCATGTTCTTGGCATTAGTAGATAGGTTATTTATGATTTCTTGGAAAGGTTTACATTTTGTATTTTTCTTCTCATGTGATTGTTGTAGCTTAGAAGGTAGTTCATTACATAGATCAAGATCGTAGCAGCAGTTAGATAATTTTCCAAATTCAATTCATCTTTTCCACCTTTGATTTTAATATATTGGAAATGAAAAGAGGAACATGTGCATGTATTGTTGCAGGTTTGTTGGGTATGCAGGCAAGGGAATCATTCATCAACTCCATCTAGGACTTATCCATCCACTTTTGATGCATGCCAACCCATGTTCTTGATCTCTATTTTTTGGTCACTGTGAGCATCCATCTTAGCCCAAATTAGGCCTTCTTGAAGTGTTGGGCTTGGCTAGGGGTGTTGATCACCTTCCCTACATTCCCCACAACCTTCATCTAACTGTACATCACTTAAACCCATCATTCTTACCCTCCAAACCCTCACGACAAACTTCTTGTAGAATTTCAAGACTTCTTGTAGCAGTACATGAATCACGTAGAAACATCCTGTAGCAAACATGTAACAACTTGTTTCGACCTTATTGTGACCTGCAATGATAGCATAGCTTATTTTAAGAGTAGGTTAACCCCTCAGCTTGGACTCCATGACCAGAAGTACCACCTAGGCCATTCCCTTCATTCCTTTTCCTTTCCTACAAGATCAAATAACATTAGTTATTTCATTCTAAATTTGGAAATTAGAACTTTACTTAATATACAAGTGTGAATTAGTTAAACAATGCATGCATTCTTGAGTTGTGAATTGGTAGGATAGTCTTCTGTTTTCAAGCAGCCCTGATAGCTAGATGATTGATGGAAAATTAAAGTAGTTTCCTTTCTGTAGATTAGCATAAGTCTTGTGTTCTTTCATATCATTTACAAGTTTGAGTTGAAAATCATTTACTTTCTCTGCACTAGGACTAGCTTTCACATTCTACTTTTAGTAGTTAATCTCCTTTCAATTCAGTAGAGGAATTTTCTTGGAAACCTAATGATCAAGTGACCTAGTTGAGGGTGGCATGAGTAGAATGCATCTACTGTGTATATAGCAATGCCATCTCAAATTTTGTATGAAACCCTGAGTTGATAAGTAAATTTGAAGAGCCTCTGGAAGTTGCAACACTCTCGGTGCAATACCAGGGCTCACCAAATATGCAGGTATTATTCAGAATAATATCATATACAATATGATGTATGCTTGATCAGGGTTTGTAGTGGTAGCAATTGGTTTCTGTGATAGGTAGCATTGTTTGATATAATAATGAATGTATATTTGATCTGATGGTTTACATTTTTTATGGATTGGTTTGGTTCAGTTGCAAGAAATGGTAGATGTTGGTTCAATGATTAAGTTATTTGATACAGTGATTGATTTCAATATTTTTATTCGATATCGGGCTTAAATGATGGAGGTGGGTCTAGTTTGAAAATATGATGAAAAGTGGCCTATAGGTTTGATGTTGTGAGTTAAGTGGATCCAATATGAAATATTATGAAGCATGTTCCACAAAGATGTTGAGGGTTGGAGCCTTCATTGAGGGATTCGTAGCTTCCTTCCAATGGTAGCTGGTAAATCTAATCAAGAGGTTGGAGCTCCCTTCCGGTGGGTGCCAGTAAATGAGATCAGGGGGTTCGAGCTCCCTTCTAGTGGGTCCTAGAGAATGAGAGAAGGTTGTAGACTTCTGTAGGTGGGTGTCTACGTACTAGTATGAACTTGTGCCAATACAAGAATGTAATATGTTTTCCTTCATAATAAAAGATGAAGACAAAGACAATGACAATGGTGGTTTTCTCCCACATTGGGTTTCCACCTAAAAATCCCAGTGTCATCAGGTGTTGATGTGTTTCTTATGTGTGATGGTTTGTTCTTCTCTTATTTCTCATGGGTAAATTTTAATTAATGTCTAATGAAGTAATAATGCATTGGTTAAAGTATAATGGATGATGAAATATATGACAAGTTAGTTAACTGGGTATATGTTATTTTCCTTCATCATAGTCATGTACATACACTAGTTTACTTAACAACAGTAGCATACAGAAATTTGAATAAGAAATTGAAAGGTTTAAGTGAGTTTTAAAATACTAATTAACCCCCCCTCCCCCCCCCCCCCCCCCCCCCCAACCAATATTTTTCCCAACAATTGGAATCAAAGAAGGTCACTTCAGTTGAAGCTTAACCTCTTGGAGTGGATCAAGGACGATGGTAAAGAAGAAGATAACTGAAAGGAAGGTACTGGAAAAATATGGCAGTGATACATTAGATGCAGTGATAGTTATAGACATCAACAAGTATTCATCTTTGGGATCACCTCACTTTCTATTTATCAAGAATGAAGAAGACACTAACAAAGAATTATTAGGTATGGGATTTTTTTCTAATTTTGGTCAATTTGCTTGTCTATGTAATAATGATGATAATGAAGATGATAATGAATCAATTGAACTTGCTCTCATGTAAAAGTGAAAGTAAGTTGATGGCTCTAGAAGTAGGAGAACAAGGCAAGTTAGAAACAATGGACAACAAAAGTATGTTTATGCTAAGTAATGATAACTATCAGGAATGGAAAGAAGAAATGAAAACTAAGTTAATGAACCAAGGATACGATGTTTGGAATTTAGTATGTAATGGTTTCAATTAATCCCCTCCATTAGGTGAAGAATTACGAAATAAAAGTGTAGCATTAAATGTGATCTTTTGTAACATACCTAATTCAACTTTAGGAAATATTATGCACTATTAAACTGCAAAGGAACTATGGGATAATGTTTAGGAAATCCATGAGGTAAGAACAAAGGAGATTGTTCATCAGAAGAACCAACATGTAACCCTATTTCTAAATAAAATAGCGATGAATCAAAATATGAGTATGTTATGTCAGATGGAGTTACTAATTTAGAAGAAGACACGACAGAGAAAGTTCTTAATATTAGAATAAAACTCAATCTTTCTTTGAAAAATATTATTAATCTTAGGGATAATATGTAGGCATGTGATAACAGGGATCATGTGAAATCGGTAAATGTTGTAGTAGAATCTAAACAGTATTGTGAAGGTCTTCAAGATGAGATTGTCTCTTTAAGAGGAGATCTTGAAAAATTAGACAAGAAAAATGAAGAGCTACTTCAAGCATTTTAAGAACAAGAGAATGGGCTGAAGGAAGAGATTATCAAATTAAAGGAGCAAGTAGAAGAAGGAAGAAAGGTTGAAGAAGGAATGAAGAAGTAATATCTAGAAAAGGAAGAGAAATACCAAATAATGGAGGTTGAGGTAAACATTTGAAAAGGTAAATTAGAAGAAAAGGATAAACATTTGAGATTTCAAGATAGTACTAAGATTTTGGATAATATTCTTAGTATTCGAAGCTCTCTCGCCATTAAAACTTGTCTTGGTCTTCATGAAACTGTAAAAGGAGAATCTAGTTCACATGATTGGACAAGTATCTTGAAAGATAACATTATGAAGTCTGAAATTCCTGTCAAAAGGATAAGAAGTCAACCATATCAACATCCAAAGAAGATGATTTTTCAAAAGAAATCATTTGGTCCAAATTATAAAAACTTTAATAAATTCTCTCCTCTGATCAATAATGTTGAATGTTTTATATATCATATTTATGAACATGTTGCAGCCAATTGCAGAACCAAACTGTTTCGATCTGAAGCAAATAACCACTTCACAGGAATATCATCAGCTCCCAGGTAAGTAGGTTTCTCTAAGGGATATTGTTTTTCATGCAACATATTTTGTCACAAAGTTATTGATTGCAATAGAAGGAATATGAAACCGAAATATTATGATTCCTCTGCTCCCTTTTTTGGTCATATAAGATGTTATGATTGTAACAAGTTTGGGCATGTAGCAAAATAATGCAAAAAAAAATCAATGGCTCACCATAGACAACATGGCAAGTAATCAAGTAAGAATATTGATGCCAAAATACCTGAAAAAGATGGATCCACCAATATTTCTCATAATAAGTAGAAAGAAAAATAACAAATGAGGTGTGGTCTTGCTCTTTGCTCGTTTGAAGATGAAAAAGAATGGTACATAGACAATAGATGCTCTCATCACATGACTGGAGATAAGAACAAGTTTGATTCTCTCGGGAAAAACATAGATGGTAAGGTTATCTTGGAAATAGTGCTCCAACAAAAGTTCTGGGAAAATTTTAATAAGTATAGAAGAGAAGCTGATACCTTATTAGTTCATGGGCTAAAGTAGAATATTTTAACTGTAGGTCAAATGGAGGATAAAGGAAATGTAATTGTGTTTACTTCAACCAAATACAAGGTTATAGACGAAGAAACTGAAAAAGGTCATAGCAAGAGGATATAAAAATCTAGACAAATTATACGTGTTTAAAGAAATGAATTCTCACATAAATGAGGAGGATAGTTCCTCTTCTTCAGACTCAGAGTAAAAGAAGATGGTCTCTATTGTAGTACATTGTTCTTAAAAGAATACTTCTCACAGTGACTGCAGAAGTGATGTGAGGTACATGACCTCATGAAGAGCAATAGAATATTATCAGGACTAGTGATGTATGATCTCAGGAGAAGCTATACATATGTATATCCTGATGATGATTCCCATGTTGATTTGATATTCATGTTTCTTATATTACTAACAATACATCTCATGTAGTAACAGTGAACATGAACATACAGTAAAGGCTCAGGGGGAGCTATGGTTATGAAAATTCAACATTTTAATTTCTCTATGCAGATCTTATGAAGGAAAATCATGCATATACGTGAGATTTGATCTAGATAGTCGCGTATGTTTCTCTGAGATGAAGAAACAATGGGATAGACTCAGGGAGAAGTTATGATATGCTTTATTAAGTTATTATTTGGATTTCTAGTTTTGACATTGGTTGGTTATAGTCTGTTGATGCTCATATACTACCTAGAAGTGTTATTAGCTTATGATGGTTTATGAGTTGTTGTTGCAATATGATTCTTTTGATGGCTTTGCCGATTGATGAAGATGGATATGATCAGACCTGATAGTGAATAATTGGCACAAGTTCAGGGGAAGCATTTGTTATGCTTCTAATAGTGCATTATTGGAATTACTATTTCTTGAGCATTCCCTGTTGCATAATGATGTCCATATATCATTGACGATGTATAGTTGTTCCTGCTGAAGACACATATGTTGTTATTATTTAGTCATCAATGATGATGAAGTCTGGGATATATATTGGTTAAATTTGTACTTAGTGGAGTTAATTCTACATAAAGAGGATATGCATACCATGGAACTTATTGACATTGGTTGATGATCATGAGTTTCACTCGCTACTTATGTGTTGTTGTCATTATGTCTTCAATGATGCATAGGTTTCATATGGTGCAGTGATGGATGATTCCTATAGTGTTGTTCTTGGTTCTCACATATGTTACATGGTGATGATACATGTATGTGTTATGCTACATATGGTATGTTTCTTTAGGATTGTGGCTCTTTGTATGTAGAGCATGTTGATATTGATGATATGAGATGAAGGAGATAGTTCACTAACAAAGCTTGATTGCACAGTCTTATGCTTGGTTGATGATGGCGAGTTCATACATCTATCTCTATGTCATAGGTTATAAATGATGGATGGTTACTTGAGTTTAATATTGGTAAATGTTGGCAGGAAAAGTTCCCTAAGGTAATGGTTGACAACCTCAACAAAGGAGAACAAGATAATCAACAAAGAGAAGTCAAGCAAGCATGCCAAACATATGAATTACTAAATGTGCACTTGGAAACATACGCAAAGGTCCTATGTTTGATGATGTTCACATAGGGTCAAAACCATATCCTTCCTCTAGAATGAGCATGCCTACAAGTCAATTCACATAAGCATATACATGATAGATAATCAATGTGCATACATAAAACATATGTTAGATAATCATATATAACCATACAAATTATAACTCATGAGACAATAACATATTAGGAACAAGACATGAGATTCTTTATTGATTAACAACGATAGGTAAAGGAAAGGTACAACCTGATCCAAGCCAAAGAACTGACAAAGCCTTCCTTATATAGCCCTTCTCTTATACCCTTTAGGCCTACCCAAGGGGTATATATATACCACCTGAAATTAGTTGATTCAATTGTGCTACAGGCTCCTGTAGGTGGGCTCTCGATAAAACCCGTCAACCCCAACTGAAAAATAGCATATTATTTTATTTTTTCATATTTTAAAAGGTATACATGGGTATATAGTTATAGAACCCTCGTATGTACACGCTTTTGTATGGACATAGTCGCATATGGAATTTAAAATATTATTTTTACTATAAGATCAAGTCTTCATGGGAAAAGGCTGCCCAAGGCCATAGAAGAGCATCAAGTCTGCAAGAGTGCTAAATGATGTTATAACATATGCCCCCTAACATATGAAGTCAGAAGGGGTACATGATGGCCAAAATATATTAAATATAAAGAGAGGAGTCATCCGAAAACCCGAGAGGAGATCACCAGATTCCAGTTCATCGAATACCTATGGAAGGATTTAGAAAGAAAACTCATGTCTGAGGTGGGCATACCCATGGTAAAAAGTAATAAAGCATGTAATCAGATCCAAAATGTATACATAAGTGAATAAAAGGAGATGTAGAATACAAAATGCATCATAAAATCATAGCCACAAAAGAACACAGTGGAGTTGTGTCTCAATATCACATATAGAAGAATATTCAATCAATGATGCAAGAATATTGTATATTCAATGATGCTACATAACTAGTCCTCATAAAATTACCAAGTCATATAGGTGGAATAGTGGTACTACATAAACTCGGGTGCCAACGTATAGGATTTTTGTGAAGGATTGCAACATATAAGGTGGAAGGTGTCACTGGAAAAAAACTGAAGGAGTTGTGAAGTGAACCAAAATGATGACACAACCCATGGTCTTCAACGACTGAAGATGGTACATTGCTACACTATGGGAATAAATGAGCTGAAGTCAACCATGTGAGAAATCATTTGATTACCGATTATTGATGTATACCATTAAAAAACATGAGACAACTTACCAATAATGATAATGAGTGTCAAGATACCCGAGTACAATCTAACAAGTGTGAATAAATGTGTTGAAGTTGAACACTTGAAATAATCTATCAATCGGGAGACATTGATGTATTCTCACTATCGATAGCGAAGTAGTGTACCACTAATCACTAAAAACCCTAAGGTACTGAAAAAAGGACTCTAGACCCTATTCCCAGAGCAATGAGTCAGATTTGATGGAAAAAGATGTTCTGGATAGAAGGAATTAAGGAATCCCACATCAACTAGTGCGAGTGTAACCCACAGACCAATAATTTTGAAGAACTCAGATGAAGAGAATCGAAGTAACCGTTCCAAAGTACATTTCCAATGTACAAAAGATGTGGCTAGTGCACAGTAGAGATCCTTTGAACCAACCAATAATGAAAGCTGACACAAAGGCGAGGAATCCACTAATAGGGTCAAATGGAAACCAAGGTACTACACAAATTTCAATGTGTGATAATTTAAGATGACGTCAAACACAAGCGAAACCACTCAGTCAAATACCCATGGTACTAATCAATGTTGAGCAAAAGGTCACCTATCAGTGATGTAAATAGGGTCAGGGTGCAACTCTAGGTCTACTCTTAGAATAATTTTTTGGAGTTGATAAGAGCACATCTACTAGTAATAAGTCAATGGGGACCTCCTTAACCAACACAAGTGAAGGAAAAAATAGTTGATGTGATACTGAAGATAAATTGATAGACCGGGTATGGCTGACATAAATGTGTCAAGAGATACTGTAGAATGGTCGAAAATAGGTTTACTTCCGTTGAACAAAAACACGACTCAATGTGACTTTATGGCAACATAAGATAACTTTGTATAAGTTTGCAATGCAAGGGGAATTAACAAACTCTCCATACGGTTGGAAGAGATAACCAACCATAGGAGGACTGACTCATGGACAAGGTTATGGATTCCCTAAAGCTAGATTAAGTTCCTTCCTAATAGGATATTAGGAGAGGGAACAAATTCAGGTGACCTAATAGCCTTCCAACATGACGTAGACATGATGCATTTGGAGGCCCCTTCATCAACTACAGTTCAAAATATGGTATTCTTCCAATATGTAGATTTAATATGGAAATCCATGTGATGAGGGAATCTAGCCTTAACATTTGACATATCAAATGTGACTACCACAGAATTCTTAGGGTCTACTACTCTGATCATAGTGAGAAAATGACCCCTAAGTGCAAGACATGATTGGAGTAACTCTAACGCCGACATGACACAGGGGATCTGAGCTAAATCTTTGACAATAGAGTAGTTTTGAGCAGCCATCGCATTGGGATTATAGGTCAAACGTTTTGAGGAGCCTTTTAGAATCCAAGGTATAGGCTCTACTGCGGGCCTCTCAATATGCAGAGGTTTCGAGGTATCAAAAATAATTTTAGCTTTAGAAGGTTCTGCCTCTCCATAATCACAAGTTCTCGTTGAAATATCAACATGAGACTTAACCATGTATACATTCGATGTATATTCCTCATCCTGGTTTCCCCCTACATGGGTTCCAGCACTAGCATTCATGCCAGCAAATAATTGTTTCCCTTGGGGAAAAGGGTTGGTAAGCACAACCTGGGAAATAGAAGAACCTTGTTGAGCTAACAAGTGCTGAGTGTCCTGAATCTTGGGGAAAATATGGGTAAGGTGATCCCCACTACATAACTTACATGGGAACTTAACCTTATTCTTAGATTACTTTTTTCCCTCACCAGTGTCATCACTGGGTTTATTAACATTTCCCTTCCCTCCCTTATCTTTTTTCTTCCCATGTCCCTTCTTCTTCCCATCAGATTGTTGATTTCCTTTGGGATTTGAGGACTGGACAACATTAAATGTTAATGGTTGATAAGGAGTCGACACAGATGACGAGTTTGTGTTGCAGAAGCAAATTGTAAAGACAAATTCTATAATTGATTCAATAAACTAGTTTCATTGCTAGCGGTTGATCCTACAACTCTGTTGGCATGGGGACCCACTTTTGGCTTAGAGAGGTCAATTTTTGACCTAGGAGAATCAGAAAAAATATTATAAAGAACTCCTGAATGGAAGTAGATGAGATCTAACTGTTGGGATCTAAATATAGGATGTTCTTCAGTGAACACCCCAAAAAGTGACACATCCTTAGAAATATCCAGTTGCAATGATTTCAAAAACCATTCCAGAAGAAATTCATCAGGGATATAGGCCTTGATCATTCTCTTCCTTCTACGCCACTCTTGAATGTGGTCAGAAATATGTGTAGCCTTGTCTTGCTCAAAATTTTCCAGAAGCTCAGTTTTGGTGTCATAACAGACAAGAAACTAAAAATGGTTTAGAAACATTGTGGCTAAATCACCAAACATAGAAAATGTACCCCCCCTTAACTCGATGTACCATTTAACCACATTTCCAGTTAAAGTGCGTTGGAATAATCTCAACCTAATTGAATCATCAATTAGGGAGTTAGAGGAGCACCATAAATGGAAAGTGGTTATATGGTCAATCAGATCCTCACCAAACTTACCTTCAAATTTAGGAATATCAGACAGAATTTTATGATCCAGGTGGCTACAGACACAGGCAGAAGTCCCAGAGGACTCAGAAAGGGTCAAAATTCAAAGTGATCAAATTTATCCCAAACCAGTACCAGATCAAAGTGCTCATCACCTTGATTCCAACAATGTGAATGACACTCAAATATGAGCTCATATGAGGGAGAACGAACCAGTCAAAGTTTTGGTCAAAGTTGGGCAATGGGCTAGGTTTAAGTGTCCTACAATTTGACCAACCCCGGGGCATGAAACCTAGCTCTCAAAATCGGGTGAATTTGTTGGATCGTTAATTTTTCTAATATCCCCTATATTAGACAAAATCAAAAAATCTATTATTATATCAAATATATATATATATATATATATATAGATATATATAAAATTAGGTGGTTGGACATGACCCTCGCCACCTCCATCAAACCCACCAGCCTGTTTTACATATGAAACAAATTCTTATTTAAATTTGGGTCGATGGGCCATGACCCCCGTCGACCCTCCAACCACCCATCCACATGTTACGATACATAGTAAAGGGGTGGGCGGGCCACCTCCAGTGGACCTGGCCCACACCCAACACTTGCACTTATAACATGTATTGTGGAGCCGGCGGGGATTAAACCCGCCCGACCCGCGTGGGCCGGCCCCCACTAAGCGGTCCCATGTGATGTAATCATTGTACAACGTGTAACCCAAAACGATAATCCAACCAACCCAAAACATTAACCAACCACATTTAATACATGAAACCAAACACTACATTAATATAACCAAACCATGTCAAACTTAACTGCATGTTGTTTAAAAAAATTGTGTTATGTGTATTTTTGGGAGAGGCAAGATTTGATACCCTGACCTATCTTCCTCCAATATTCTGCCTAACCGCCATGCCACAGGTGGCAGCTTTGTAAAGTCTGCCACCCCACCACCATATAAACCTTCTTTTCAGTGCGATGGGGGTAGAAGAGGATGGAACGAAGATGAACGGGAGCATACCAACGGTGGAACCGCGAGCAGATGCAGTTCCAGGAGGATGGCATGTTTTTCAAGACATATTTTTTAATTGATTTGCAAGTGGAACCAGGAGAAGGGAAAAGAGCAGGCGGAACCCTGATTGAGCCAAACTTTTAGAATGGCGAAATTTTGCCAGTGTCCAAATTGGAAAAAATTTATGTCGATCTTACACCTCTTAGTGACACAAACCTAATGGCGCAGACTAAATTGTGATCTAAGAAGTAGATCTTCAGATGACCCAGAGGAGGGAATCTTTGAGGAATCTAAGGGGAATCTAAAAGATTCCTATAGCCCTAGATTTCCACTTTCTGAGAATTTAGAAATTTGACAGTCAATTTTACCCTATTCGATGCCACAAATCTGATTGTGCATTCAGATTTTCCATTTGATCATTTCATTGTTCATCCACTTTTCAAAGTGGAGTGCAGGTGTCAGCACTCAATATGTGAGCAGTCATTTCCATGAGATCTGACGCTGTGCGATTGATGGTACGGCCAGCTTTAGTAGTTTGACATCCTTTTCTTCAGATGGACCCAGGATGTGAGGTATATGCAATATGTTCATGTACTTCTTTTGGTATGAGATGCATTGTGCTGCATAAATCCCTATTTGATGTTTGATGTCGGATCTTGTTTTCTTCCTTGTTTCATGATTCTTGCTTGATGTGACATGGAATGATGTGTGGGATGTACTTGTTGTCATGATTCGTCATGTTTTTTTTGAGATCCATTTGTCATCGTGTTGATAGGATACTCATGTGTTGCCATGTATGTTTGCATTGAGATCCCTTTGATGCCATGTTGGCGGGATGCTCATTATCAACATGCATGCTGATAGGAGTCTTTTTGTGCATGAGAGTTCCTGTAGTGGAACATCTCATGGAGCCACTCCTGCGTGAGGGTATTTTCCTTGTATGATAGCGACGTCACCAACTATGTACATCATCACTATTGACAACACTTAATTCAGCTACCTACACCATCTTGACACTGGGGTTCAGAGACGTAGTCCCTCTTGGACGAACTCCATTATCAATGTCTTGTGTTTTATGTTTCTAATTCTTTTCATGTTCCTTTTTCATTATAACATGCATATATGTTCACTTATGCTATTTTAAATGCAATTCTAACAACATCACGAAAGTAAAATATCTTGGTTAAATCCGGGAGTTGAGTCAACTCGGATCAAGTTTGGTATTAGAGCATTCTTTGCGTGAATGTGAATTGCAAGCGTGAACAATGGAACATGCAGTGACAAAGGATGAAAAAGTGATCTACGAGACCATGCTCAAAATTTCCCAAAGGGTGGAAATAATGTATGAAGCTATACAAAAAGAGATAGAGGAACAGGAGTGATTGCAGCTTCAGTTGCAAGCCATGGAAGAGGCCCTGGAAGAACTGAAGCACAAAAAACAGAATCTTCAAATAGAGAACGTTGAATTGAAGATGCTTCTACATGAAGAGAAAGAGGAAAAACATAGTTTGCTACAACAATTGTAGGCTAAGGACGAGACCTTGGAAACGCTACAGCATGACCCATGTGAGGTAAAAAGTAATTCTCTAAATTCATGTATGTGTCCTAATGATGATTGTGTTTTTTTTTAAAACCATACCACAGCAATTGGCTCCAAACTATTGAAGAAAATGGGTTATGAAGGAAAAGTCTTGGGCATTAGTTGCTAAGGCATTGTCAACCCTATCAAAGTAGAGGAATTACCTCATCAGGCAGGACTTGGTTATGTCGGAAAGGAAGTTGTGGAATGCGCCATGACAGCTAGCGAACCACCACCATCAGATGATGAGAATCCATCATCAGTTATTTCCAACTCAACAATGGAGGTAAAATATGTTGATTTCCTTTCAGTTTCATCTTCACATAGTATGATTTCTGTTGGATATTTGGAGATCCCAATTATAGGGACAAACATGAGGCTCCTTACCAAGATGAGGTATAAGGAGGAAAAAGAACTTGGTGTTAATAACCAAGGCATAACTCAACCATTGGAGGTTGTGCAGAGACCTCGACTGCAGGCTTGAGATACACCGAAGGAGAATGCTCGAAGGTGTCAAATTCTTCTGAGACATCGTCAAAATCGTCGAGGAAAGAGAATGATGGGAACACATCCCCATCATCCCATGGCAGTACCCATTGCAGGGAAAGAGCTGAGGCAAGCTCTCATCTCCATAATGACACCAGAGGCAACAAGTAAAGGTATAACAAACCTCAATATGCGAATGTTCATTTCAATTATAATCATGTTGTTAATGATGAACGTAAAACATGGCATCGAAAAACATGTACCTTTTGTGGATTACATAATCATGCATTTTCTAAGTGTTGGAAAAGAAAAACAACACACAAAAGGAGGAGGCATGAAAGACCCTCCCAATAGCAGGAAAAGAAACACGTTAAGTAGATTTGGAGGAAGAAGACCTATTGCAGTAATTGCGATAGAATTGGCCATCAAAGAGCCACATGTTGGAGGCTCCATCCAGAGTAGTGCCTTAAAGACAAAGCGTCAGTGCATGAACCAGTTGAAAAAGTTGTTCGACAAGCAAAACCACCACAGGGGGATGACCCATTCACATCAATAAGTGAAAAATGGTTTCTCGATATGTTAGCTTGTCATGGTTGTGCTTTTGTAAATAATTTTTTGCATTTTGAAATGTAAAAGTGATGATGTTTTTTCCATCACTTGTTAAGCAACAATGATGTCTGGTCTTATTTTGTGTTGCATGTTAAATCATGTAACCATCACTTGTTAAGCAACAATGATGTCTGGTCTTATTTTGTGTTGCATGTTAAATCATGTAAGTGATGTTGTGTTTCCATCACTTGCCAAATAAAAAATAGTTTTTGGCCTTATTTTTGTAAATCATGTGTTGCAGTAATGATGTGTTTTCCATCACTTGTCGAAGCAACAATAATATTTTGGCCTTGTTTTCATAACTGGGGTACTGTTTCCATTTTGATGTAAACTTGTCCACCGAGTATGTGTTATAAACTTGTGGCAAGTATGGGATGCTTGGGTCATTAGTTGGTCATGTAATTTTTCACAAAAAAAAACAATGTACTACAGGTTTGTAGTGGTGGCAAGTATCGGCTCATCGCTTATGGCTCCGAAGGACAAAGGTGAAGGAGAAGGAAGGGTGACATATCAAATACTTATAAGTGCAGACAGGTTACAAAAAAGTGGTAGATTATTTTCATGCTTTTGGAGTACCAAAAACTCCTCAGTGGGGAGGATTGATCCAAGGGGCTCCAGACACAAGCAGAAGTCCCAGAGGACTCAGAAAGGGTCAAAATTCAAAGTGATCAGATTGCTCCCAAAACAACACCAAATCGAAGTGCTCATCACCCTGATTCCAACGGTGTGAATGACACTCAAATCTGAGCTTGTGTGAGGGAGAACGAGCTAGTCAAAGTTTTGGTCAAAGTTGGGTAGTGGGTCAGGTTTAAGTGTCCTACAATTTGACCAACCCCGGGGTATGAAACCTAGCTCCCGAAAGCGGGCGAATTTGTTGGATAGTTAGTTTGTCTAATATCCCCTATATTAGTCAAATTAAAAAAATATATTATTATATCAAAAAATAAATAAATAAAACATATAATTAGGTGGCAGGCCATGACCCCTGCCACCTCCATCGGACCCACCGGCCTATTTTACATATGAAACAAATTCTTATTTAAATTTGGGTCGATGGGCCATGACCTCGGCCGACCCTCCAACCACCCATCCACATGTTACGATACATAGTAAAGGGGTGGGCAGGCCACCTCCGATGGACCCAGCCCACACCCAACCACATTTGCGCTTATGACATGTAATATGGAGCCGGCGGGGATTGAACCCACCTAACCCACGTGGGCTGGCCCCCACTGGGCAGCCCCATGTGATGTAAGCGGTGTACAACACGCAACCCAAAATGGTAATCCAACCAACCCAAAACATTAACCAACCGCATTCAACACAAACCAAACAGTACATTAATATAACCAAACCACGCCAAACTTAACCATATGTTGTTTAAAAAAATTGTGTTATGTGTATTTTTGGGAGAGGAGGGATTTGATCCCCTAACCTCTCCACCTCCAGTCTTCCACCTAAATTCCATACCATGAGTGGTGGCTTTGTAAAGCCCGCCACCCCACCACCATATAAACCTTCTTTTCAATGCGATAGGGGTAGAAGAGGACGGAACAGAGATGAACGGGAGCAGACCAACGATGGAACCGCAAGCAGATGCAATTCCAAGAGGATGGCACGCTTTTCAAGACACATTTTTTAATTGATTTGCAGGTGGAACCATGAGCAGGGAAAAAGAGCAGGTGAACCCTGATTGAGCCAAACTTTCAGAAGGGTGAAATTTTGCCAGTGTCCAAATTGGACAAATTTTATGTTGATCTTACACCTCTCAGTGACATGAACTTGATGGCACAGACCGAATTTTGATCTGAGTAGCATGTATTCATATGACTCGGAGGAGGGAATATTTGAGGAATCTAGGGGGAATCTAAAAGATCCTTGTAGCCCCAGATTTCCACTTTCTCAGAATTCATAAATTTGACAGTTAATTTTACCCTATTTGACACCACAAATCTGATGGTGCATTCAAATTTTCCATTTGATCATTTCATTGTTCAGCAGGTGTCAGCATTCAATGTGCGAGCAGTCATTTCCATGAGATCCGATGTCATGAGATTGATGGTATGACCAACTTCAGCAGTTTGACATCCTTTTCTTCAGATGGCCCCAGGATGTGAGGTATATGCAGTTTGTTCATGTGCTTCTTTTTCTATGAGATGCATTATGCTGCATAGATCCCTATTTGGTGTTTGATATGGGATCTTGTTTTCTTCCTTGTTTATCATTCCTGCTTGATGTCATGCAGAATGATCTGTGGGATGTACTTGTTGTCATGATTCGTCATGATTTGTTTGATATCCCTTTGTCGTCATGTTGACGAGATACTCATGTGTTGCCATGTATGTTTGCATTGAGATCCCTTTGATGCCATGTTGGCGGGATGCTCATTATCATCATGCATGAGTTTATGTCATACTGATAGGAGTCTTTTTGTGCGTGAGAGTTCTTGTAGTGGAACATCTCATGGAGCCACTCCTGCGTGAGGGTATTTTCCTTGTATGATAGTGATGTCACCACCTATGTACATCATTACTATTGACAACACTTAATGCAGAAGCCTACACCACCTTAACACCGGGGCTCGAAGACGTAGTCCCTCCTAGAAGAACTTCATTATCAACGTCTTGTGTTTTATGTTGATGATTCTTGTCATGTTCCTTTTTCATTACAACATGAATATATGTTCACTTATGCTATTTTAAATGCAATTCTAACTGTTAGCACTCAAATCTGCCTCAGGCTGAGGAAGGCAAAACTCGAGGCAACATCATACCACGCTCAGCCTCGTAGCTAGCCCTACGAGGACAAGAGAGGGCTCTCTCCGGGTCTATCTCGGCAAAAGGTTTTCAAAGGGGTTGAGATGACCAATAAGGAATACTGATCTTAGGCTAGGTATTAAGTACAGAGGTTTAAGGGTGATTTTTAGGGTTTTTGTCGAATCAAAGGAAAAGGCAATTTTGGGTGCGGGGATGAGACACAGTTTCTGTAGAGGTCTGATTGGAGCAAGGTAGGCAGTTGTTTTGATGCTTTTAAAGTGATGAGGTGAATAGATCAGACAGGTGAGGAGCTAAGGAGAGCAAGGAAGTCTCAAGGATTCTCCTTAAACTGAAGAAAAAATGGAAAATTAAACAAATTTAAAGGCAGAGCATAGCAAATTTATGGATTCTACCTTAACACTTCATTTGTTCAATTGCAGAAGATGAGAGAGGGAAAATGATACACATAAAAAACTTACAAGTACTGAAAGAAGCACACCATCAAGACATAAAGCCACAAGAATTCCAAATAGTGTTGCAAATCCCTGGTCTTCCCTTTGCCAAAATGCTGAAGTAAAATGTACAATAAAGTCTCAAAGCCTCTTCCCAAAGAGTCCAACCCTAAAAATGACTAAGAAAATACATAATATAGGCAAGCTAACCCATTCCATTGCCTCTAGGGGTCGAGCTCATCATCCTAGGAGCTGTTTCAACCAATTTTAAACAAAGCACTACAATCTAGGCAGTCAAAACAACTTGCCTCTATTAGCTAGGAAACCAATTCATTCATTAATTTTTTGCTATTTTATGAATGAATCATCTAGAATAGGTAAATAAGTGTCAAGTCAACATAAAGTTACATTAATTACATCAAAGAGGGTGAAAAATCCCATCACAAGTCAAAACTGGTCAAAATTGGGCGAATTCATGAGCTGGAAGGTGAAAAATGTGCAAAAAATCCTGATGCGTAGCGCGCCTGAGCCCTACGCGTAGCGCACATTTCCACCTGCTTTTGGGGCACTTCCTGGCATCCAAATTGAGCTCAGGTTGGCTTGTTGGAAAGCCCTGGATGTCTACTTTCCAACCCAAGTAGAATTTTCTAATTTGATGTCCATTTTCCCCTCCAAAAGTGCATTCTCCCAAGGTTGCTACCTGTGTGTCCAAAAAGGGGCAGTGAGGTCATTTTTTGCATGTTTTTTGACCTTTTGGGGACCCAAACCTTGATGAAATGCCTTGGCAGTGTCTGAGCAGGTGTATTTCATCATAACAAATCCAAAAATGCAAACCTTTCATGATTTGGACCTCCCAATTTTAAGGGTAGCGCGCGGCGCGTTACACGTTGAGGCCAAAAACCTGTTTTTTACACAAAAATTTCAAAATTGACAAAATTTTCCCCAAACTTGTTGAAATTTGGGCTGGGGGTCCCCAATCAAGTACTATGCTCAGTCAAAGAGGCTTCGACCAAAATTTGGAGTGGATCGGGCCTTTTCCACCGTTTTAGTGCCTTGCTCAATCGCCTCTCAAGGATCTTCATTTTCGCTTTGCAAACATGCATGCGGGCCCAGTAATGATTCTTCATATGATGAAGCAAGTCTTTGTCTCTATTGGCTTTCGCCAACAACCCCTCCAAGTGTCGATTGGCCTTCTCAAGCAAAAATTTCCGCGCAACAGGTGTCATATCACCCGGTCTTTTATAGGCCAACCTACGGTCTTCACGGATTCGTTATAGCTCTATAAGTGTGTGCTCGTCCTCTAACTGTTTATTGCGCTGCTCTAGATACCTGATATATGAAGCTATCTCATCATGACTAGTAACAAAACCTGATGGCTCACCTGAAGGCCTCTCCTCATGCTTGGGCTTCTTGCCCTTATCCTGTACCTGCGGTGCTGCTGTCGAAAGCGAGGCCCCTTCCACATGAGGTGGAGATAACACTCGCTATGCTGATGAAGTCAACGAGACCCCTTCCACCCCCGGTGGAGATAGTACTCGTCGTGTAGATGCAAATAAGGCCCTGTGTCCTCGCTGATATGTCACACATGCTGGAGCGCTAACATGCTCTATCTCAGGAATGTCAAACTGATGTGAAGGCCCTCCCTCATCATGAACAATCTCAGGAGGTGGTTGTGGCGCTGTGAAAAGGTCACGAGAAATAAAATCCTCCCAAGTAATGCCCTGCTGTGCCAACTGATGCATCACTATGATTTTGATCAATGCATAATGATAGATGCTTTTATGCTGATGTGTTGGGCTCTTCCTTTGTACTAAAGGCACCATCCTCTCTATGTTGCGACACATGAAAAATGGAATGTTCATCATACGTACCCTTGTAAAATGCATCAACAAACGGACATGGTACGCGTAGAGACGTGAGAATCTGCCCTTGCAACTGAAATATCGAATGATGAGTTTCATCAATGGTGCATACTCATCCCTTAGGAATCTGAAAGGACAAACTGCAGTCAAGTGTCTTACACATACGGGCTTAATATATGGCTCATAGTGAAATCTGTCTAACTGTTGGCGTTTACTCCATTCCTCCCCTACATTTGGTATCCCAGTGGCCTGAGCAATAGTCTCGGGTGACAAGGTGAAATTCACTCCGGCAAGGTTTACATGACCATCCTGCAAATGTAGAACAAATAAACGGACTAGTTCCCGATGATGCTGGATTTGTGAGATCCGCTCGCAGTATTCAAAACATGATTGATACCGAAAACAGTCCATTGCAAGTGGACAAGCTTGCAATTGAGCCAAAGAGGTAGGCTCCTCCCTGACATGCCGACCACCTTTGCCACCTTTGTGATACCTCCTTAGCACACTTACCTCTGGTGTAGAATCACTATCATAATCCTGCTCATAAGCTGACTCGGTCTCTGACATGTTATATATGCTGATATACAACTGTGTGCAAAATTTGACTGTAGACTTTTTCTTTTTCTCAAAATGCTGTGACCAAAGGGACACAAATATGCAAGGGAAATGTTAGGAAAGGGGAAACATTAGGGAAATGGGGACAATGGAAATAAAACAAGGAATTTAGGGAAGGGAAAGGACATGAAATCCTTGAAGTTTTAGGGTTTGGGATGAGGTAGGGTAAGAAAAATATGTTTGTAGTAGAAGGGAGGGGTTAGGATTTGAGGGAGAATAGTGTAGGGTTTTATGAGGAATTATTGGGGAAAATATCGGTGAATATAGGGGATAGGGAATCAAAAGGAAATAGGAAAATGAGAACCCTGGTTAACATTTATTTTTGAAACCCTACAGCAATCTTGGCATTTAAATCCTTACAGAAAATTAATGGACAAGGAGGGTTTTTACACTTGGTTTTCCATGGAAAATATATCATAATCTCTTACATAAACCGTCCAAAAACCTAGAACAAGCCGTGAATGTAAACCAACCTGTGATTTGATGCTTGAGAAGAGGCGTTTTAGTGATTTCTAGCAAAGTTCTAGGCATAAACTTCAATGCGTAGCGCGCCTCACCCAACGTACCACGCGCTCCTGATGCGTAGCGCCCGTGCAAAATTACACTGAAAATTGCGGCCTGATGCGTAGCGCGCCACCGATGCGTAGCGCGCCCAACCTGATGCGTAGCATGCCCTGGAAACGGCTCGATTTTCCCACAAACTCGCAAAATCGCCTTAACACAATGCTCTTTGCTTTTGGAATGTAGAATGGGTTGCAAATGAGGAGAAATATCTTCATATAGACTCCTTGTTGATTTTTCCTTAACCCAAAACCCATTTTCTTATGTTCGGCTGTTGACACTTTTTGAAAATTAATAGGCTTTGACCTTTTTGGTTTCCCCTTTAAAATTGGTTGAAATAATGATTTTCTCTGATAATTTTTTTGCAGGGATAGCTCTGATATGCTCTGGCAGAGGAGACCAAGGCTGCACTTGAACGATTGAAGAACTGAAAATTTTGACAATTTTTACAAAAATGAGATGGCGACTTATCTTCAAAACAAAGTTTTCAAGAGAAGTCCTAATTCAGTTGTACAATGATGAAAATTATTGAAGTGATGATCTATCAAGGTCATCCCTCTGACCTGCTAGTCTTCTAGGACTTTTCAAGACAAAATTGACTCAACCCTAGACCTAAGACCTCAAAATTTAAAACATGATTGTAAATGTCCTTTGAAGACTTATTTTAATAAACAGGCCTGAACCAGTAGTGCCAAGCACAAGGGGAATGAATGAAAAAACCCACTTCATCAGAGTATTGGCATGCCTAACGAAATGCAACTGACTAAAACTTATGGGACACCTAATCATGAAATGAAAAAGAGCTTTGATCTCTGACGGAGGGATAACTAGACCGACTCTAACATTGGCTCCAATGGGGATGGTAGCTCCTTGGAGATGCCAAGAACCGCAGATCTCTGTAAGAGCTAGACAGTGCCTTCGTCCATTGGGCTATGGAGTCAAAACTCAAGCTAAAATTCATGACTGAAAACCGACACAAACTAACTTAACAAAAAGACTGAACACTGACTCACAAATGGCTCATGACTGACTTAACTAAAACAAGAACTTACAAAGCTTATGGAAGGGCAGCAGTCCATCAAGATTTGAAATCATGATGACAACCACCTATGTTTCTTACAAGACAATATACCATCAAACTATTTCAAAATGCCAATGCAACCAATCAAGCAGATGCCTTCTTGATTGATTCCCCTGATCAAATCTTCTGGTCAATAGTACAAACCTATCACTAGGCATCCAAAAACATAGTTGACCATGGCTGCAACAAAACACTGTAATAAACACTTTCACTGCTGGCTTTAACAAACTTGCTAGAGGATCGTAAAAAAGATGAAGATTTGCCATTGCCACCTCCTGCTGAAAGATAAAGGTGTCCTTTGTTTCAATTCCTGATCTGCCTTCATCATGTGCTTCGGTAAAAGTATGCTCATGGGCTTCAAAAAACTCTGAACAAATGGATGGGCAGATCTCTTCTTGGAAAAGCATTTCAGCACATGAAACATATGAAGAGGAATCTGAATGGAAATCCTGAATGTTTTGTTCTTCTGTGGTGTGAATGTGCTGTAGGTCATTTGTATGTGATATGACGGCCAGGTTTTCATGTTCCTTATTACATTCTTCAATCATAAGGAAAGAAAATTCAGATGATCCTTGAAGCACAATATTATCATTTATGTTGTCTACCACAAATTCATTCAGAGAAACTTTCTCACTTACTTGAAGGAAGACCTTGTCTTGTTTTCCACAGAGGAAATGAACTACCTCGTCATGAAGATCTAGTGCTGGTGAGATGAGAGAATTTAGGTCTGCTACTTTGTTTTCTTCATTTGAGGCAGCCGTGACAATACAACTCTCTTTTATGAGATCTGGAACAACATGTTTTGCCTTATCACAATTTATCTCTTGATTTGATTTATTATCATCACTTTCTGAGATTGGAACATTACTTTCCTGCATTACTTTCATGCTGTCTTCTTCTATGGACAAATCTGAAACAACATTTTCTCTTTCATCATTTTCAACCATATGGAAATCTTCAGCCTGCTGATCTTGACAAGTATCCTCTAAGATTTCTGTGTGCTGCTGAAACGGATTTTCATATAGGGCTTCCATGGTCTCTTCATCCATGAAATTATCATCTTCATAAAACTTCTCAAGGCTTTCAATAAAACTATAAGCATGCTTGCAACAGTCTTGAACTAAATTTAATGATGGATAAGAGTCCTTATATCTTTCAATGAACATAGCATGAAAATCCTTTAAACAATAAATACAAGCAGGTGGCAAACTTTCATACCAAGATTGGGCTTTACCTTCCAGAGTGGCCATGAATATCTTCATCAAGCAATCTTCAGGAAAATCAACCTTCAACTTGCGAATATGCATGTGAAATCTAACCAGATGTAGAGCAGCGTCCTTCCTACCATCATCTTTAAATGTAGGCAAATTCCTTGACCAATCTACCTTCGAAATTTTATTTGGAAAACCAGGGATGTGATCTCAGCTCATAGGAGCATATCTTCTTGCAACCCGATCCATCTTGAAAAGCTCAAAGCTACTAATCTTCCTGCAGTGAAGTCACCATGAAGCATTGATCTCTGGATTTTTCAGTGAATGAAGTCGCCAGGTGAATGATTTCAGCCTTGCCAGTGTCTGATCGTTGTCCACCATCAACAATCAGATCTGAAATTGATACATGTACTGGGGTAATTAACAAGTTTGATGTCACGTTTACAAGCTAGACCGGAGATTGACTGAAGCAGCGTTTATCTACTTCCGCTAATGCAAAGCAAAAGCGTTTCGAAGGCTACCTGGCATAACTCAGGCTCCGTCTGTAGCTATAAAACAAATGACATCAACAAGCAAACCATTTGTTCTTCCCCAGTATGGTTGCCACTATGTTTTCTTCATTTCTACCTCAGGCTGAGGAAGGCAAAACTCGAGGCAACATCATACCACGGTCAGCCTCGTAGCTAGCCCTACGAGGACAGGAGAGGGCTCTCTCCGGGTCTATCTCGGCAAAAGGTTTTTCAAAGGGGCTGAGATGACCAATAAGGAATACTGATCTTAGGCTAGGTATTAATTACAGAGGTTTAAGGGTGATTTTTGGGGGTTTTTGTCGAATCAAAGGAAAAGGCAATTTTGGGTGCGGGGATGAGACACAGTTTCTGCAGAGGTCTGATTAGAGCAAGGTAGGCAGTTGTTTTGATGATTTTAAAGCGATGAGGTGAATAGATCAGACAGGTGAGGAGCTAAGGAGAGCAAGGAAGTCTCAAGGATTCTCCTTAAACTGAAGAAAACATGGAAAATTAAACAAATTTAAAGGCAGAGCATAGCAAATTTATGGATTCTACCTTAACACTTCATTTGTTCAATTGCAGAAGATGAGAGAGGGAAAATGATACACATAAAAAACTTACAAGTACTGAAAGAAGCACACCATCAAGACATAAAGCCACAAGAATTCCAAATAGTGCTGCAAATCCCTGGTCTTCCCTTTGCCAAAATGTTGAAGTAAAATGTACAATAAAGTCACAAAGCCTCTTCCCAAAGAGTCCAACCCTAAAAATGACTAAGAAAATACATAATATAGGCAAGCTAACCCATTCCCTTGCCTCTAGGGGTCGAGCTCATCATCCTAGGAGCTGTTTCAACCAATTCTAAACAAAGCACTACAATCTAGGCAGTCAAAACAACTTGCCTCTATAAGCTAGGAAACCAATTCATTCATTAAATTTTTGTTATTTTATGAATGAATCATCTAGAATAGGTAAATAAGTGTCAATTCAACATAAATTTACATTAATTACATCAAGGAGGGTGAAAAATCCCATCACAAGTCAAAACTGGTCAAAACTGGGCGAATTCCTGAGCTGGAAGGTGAAAAATGTGCAAAAAATCCTGATGCGTAGCGCGCCTGAGCCCTACGCGTAGCGCGCCTTTCCACCTACTTTTGGGGCACTTCCCGGTATCCAAATTGAGCTTAGATTGGCTTGTTGGAAAGCCCTGGATGTCTACTTTCCAACCCTAGTGGAATTTTCTAATTTGATGTCCATTTGCCCCTCCAAAAGTGCATTCTCCCAAGGCTGCTACCTATGTGTCCAAAAAGGGGCAGTGAGGTCATTTTTTGCATGTTTTTTGACCTTTTGGGGACCCAAACCTTGATGAAATGCCTTGGCAGTGGCTGAGCAGGTGTATTTCATCATAAAAAATCCAAAAATGCAAACCTTTCGTGATTTGGACCTCCCAATTTTAAGGGTAGCGCACGGCGCGTTACGCGTTGAGGCCAAAAACCTGTTTTTTACACAAAAATTTCAAAATTGACAAAATTTTCCCCAAACTTGTTGAAATTTGGGCTGGGGGTCCCCAATCAAGTACTATGCTCAGTCAAAGAGGCTTCGGCCAAAATTTGGAGTGGATCGGGCCTTTTCCGCCGTTTTAGTGCCTTGCTCAATCGCCTCTTAAGGATCTTCATTTTCGCTTTGCAAACATGCATGCGGGCCCAGTAATGATTCTTCATGTGACGAAGCAAGTCTTTGTCTCTATTGGCTTTCGCCAACAACCCCTCCAAGTGTCGGTTGACCTTCTCAAGCACAAATTTCCACGCAACAGGTGTCAAATCACCTGGTCTTTTACGGGCCAACCTACGGTCTTCACGGATTCGTTGCAGCTCTATAAGTGTGTGCTCGTCCTCTAACTGTTTATTGCGCTACTCTAGATACCTGATATATGAAGTTGTCTCATCATGACTAGTAACAAAACCTAATGGCTCACCTGAAGGCCTCTCCTCATGCTTGGGCTTCTTGCCCTTATCCTGTACCTAAGATGTTGTTGTCGAAAGCGAGGCCCCTTCCACACGAGGTGGAGATAACACTCGCTGTGCTGATGAAGCCAACGAGACCCCTTCCACCCCCGATGGAGGTAGTAATCGTCGTGTAGATGCAAATAAGGCCCTGTTTCCTCGCTGATATGTCACACATGCTAGAGCGCTGACATGCTCTATCTCAGGAATGTCAAACTGATGTGAAGGCCCTCCCTCATCATGAACAATCTCAGGAGGTGGTTGTGGCGCTGTGAAAAGGTCACGAGAAATAAAATCCTCCCAAGTAATGCCCTGCTGTGCCAACTGATGCATCACTATGATTTTGATCAATGCATAATGATAGATGCTTTTATGCTGATGTGCTGGGCTCTTCCTTTGTACTAAAGGCACCATCCTCTCTATGTTGCGACACATGAAAAATGGAATGTTCATCATATGTACCCTTGTAAAATGCATCAAAAAACGGACATGGTACGCGTAGAGACGTGAGAATCTGCCCTCGAAACTGAAATATCGAATGATGAGTTTCATCAATGGTGCATACTCATCCCTTAGGAATCTGAAAGGAAAAACTGCAGTCAAGTGTCTTACACATCCGGGCTTAATCTATAGCTCATAGTGAAATCTGTCTAACTGCTGGTGTTTACTCCATTCCTCCCCTACATTTGGTATCCCAGTGGCCTGAGCAATAGTCTCGGGTGACAAGGTGAAATTCACTCCGGCAAGGTTTACATGACCATCCTGCAAATGTAGAACAAATAAACAGACTAGTTCCCGATGATGCTGGATTTGTGAGATCCGCTCACAGTATTCAAAACATGATTGATACTGAAAACAGTCCATTGCAAGTGGACAAGCTTGCAATTGAGCCAAAGAGGTAGGCTCCTCCCTGACATGCCGACCACCTTTGCCACCTTTGTGATACCTCCTTGGCACACTTACCTCTGGTGTAGAATCACTATCATAATCCTGCTCATAAGCTGACTCGGTCTCTGACATGTTATATATGCTGATATACAACTGTGTGCAAAATTTGATTGTAGACTTTTTCTTTTTCTCAAAATGCTGTGACCAAAGGGACACAAATATACAAGGGAAATGTTAGGAAAGGGGAAACATTAGGGAAATGGGGACAATGGAAATAAAACAAGGAATTTAGGGAAGGGAAAGGACATGAAAATCTTGAAATTTTAGGGTTTGGGATGAGGTAGGGTAAGAAAAATATGTTTGTAGTAGAAGGGAGGGGTTAGGATTTGAGGGAGAATAGTGTAGGGTTTTATGAGGAATTATTGGGGAAAATATTGGTGAATATAGGGGATAGGGAATCAAAAGGAAATAGGAAAATGAGAACCTTGGTTAACATTTATTTTTGAAACCCTACAACAATCTTGGAATTTAAATCCTTACAGCAAATTAATGGACAAGGAGGGTTTTTACACTTGGTTTTCCATGGCAAATATATCATAATCTCTTACATAAACTGTCCAAAAACCAAGAACAAGCCGTAAATGTAAACCTACCTGTGATTTGATGCTTGAGAAGAGGCGTTTTAGTGATTTCTGGCAAAGTTCTGGGCATAAACTTCAATGCTTAGCGCGCCTCACCCAACGCGCCGCGCGCTCCTGATGCGTAGCTCCCGTGCAAAATTACACTGAAAATTGTGGCCTGATGCGTAGTGCGCCAACGATGCGTAGCGCACCCAAGCTAATGCGTAGCGCGCCCTGGAAACGGCCCGATTTTCCCACAAACTCACAAAATCGCCTTAGCACAATGCTCTTTGCCTTTGGAATGTAGAATGGGTTGCAAATGAGGAGAAATATCTTCATATAGACTCCTTGTTGATTTTTGCTTAACCCAAAACCCATTTTCTTATGTTCGATTGTTGACACTTTTTGAAAATTAATAGGCTTTGACCTTTTTGGTTTCCCCTTTAAAATTGGCTGAAATAATGATTTTCTTTGATAATTGTTTTGCAAGGATAGCTCTGATATGCTATGGCAAAGGAGACCAAGGCTGCACTTGAACGATTGAAGAACTGAAAATTTTGACAATTTTTACAAAAATGAGATGGCGACTTATCTTCAAAACAGAGTTTTGAAGAGAAGTCTTAATTCAGCTGTACAATGATGAAAATTATTGAAGTGATGATCTATCAAAGTCATCCCTCTGGCCTGCTGGTCTTCTAGGACTTTTCAAGACAAAATTGACTCAACCCTAGACCTAAGACCTCAAAATTTAAAACATGATTGTAAATGTCCTTTGAAGACTTATTTTAATAAACAGGCCTGAACCAGTAGTGCCAAGCACGAGGGGAATGAATGACACAACCCACTTCATCAGAGTATTGGCATGCCTAACGAAATGCAACTGACTAAAACTGATGGAACACCTAATCATGAAATTCAAAAGAGCTTTGATCTCTGACGGAGGGATAACTAGACCAACCCTAACACTAACAACATCACAAAAGTAACAGATCTTGTTTAAATCCGGTAGTTGAGTCAACTCAGATCAATTTAGTAGGGACCAGAGGCCAAGCCATGTTATAATAGATTAGATCATTCATTAATTTCAAAAGATCTGGAAAATTAAATGTTTCTAGGAATGGTAAGCGCGAAGTAACAAGATAATTCCAAGTAGATTTTCCAACATTCGAAAAAGAGTATCCTAGATTTGGAGTGGCACCAGGCTGCCACGGATTACTCGTAGAAATACCTGAACCATAAGGAAAATCTTGTAGCCTTGGGGTATACAGAATGTATCCACCCCCTACTGTAGGATTACTTGTCATAGAAAGACTTCCTCCTAGCAGAACATTATATGAAGGGGAAATCATTGATAAGGATTCCATGCACTAGCTAAAGGAGGGAAAACTTGTAAAGTACCAGCAATAGGGAAAGGCATACTCCCCTGTTGACCAAATAAATGGGAAAATTTCCCTGACCCAAAACCACTCACAGAAGGATGTGCCAAGCCTTGGTTCCCTTGAAAAGGATTAATGTTTTGAGCATGACCAGAGAAAGGCATTGATCCTAAGTTCAATGATGGATTGGAAGGAGGAACATGTCCACTTCCAAATTGAAAACCTTGTAAAGGAACTGAACCAATAGCCATCAAAGTCATAGATGTAGAAGAAATAGAGGGTAAAGTCGAAGACACAAAGGGAATCCCACTAGATGGAATTCCGAAAGGATAAGCTCCTATGAAAGGAGCTAAAGGTTGGGTGCCCCCACTTGGAATTGGGATGGAGGTAGAGCCAACAACTACCATACTAGGTGTAATAGTAGATATAAGAATAGTACCTCCTCCTACAACTGAGGAAGGAGTATGTACACTAGTAGTATCGACAAAGCCACTAAGATTGGACATTGAGAAGAAAGAAGGAGAGTGAATAGGGCTAGCTGACCTATGAGTCAGAGTACCCATGTATGAAACAACGTAAGGAAGATGAGAAGGAATAGGTTCCATAGGAGTCTCAGGAGGCTCTGAAATGTCTTCAATTTCTACTTCATCTTCTAATTGGAAGAGTACTCTAGCAAGAAATGGAGTGTTATTGTTCACATCATGGACTAGACTAGGTTCACCTTGTGAAATGAGAGCCCTCGGAGAAGGATATGTCTCTGTTGTGTTAGCTAACACTGGTTCAAAAGCACCAACATAATTACTCCTACACCTTCTAGGTGAAGGCTCGACACTCGCAGGTGAAATCCCATGAAGCCTTCTAGACCGACGAACCAGTCAGTCAACCACTTTTATATATTAAGAGAATTTAAAGACTCAAAACACATATGGCAAGCTAGGAGCACAGAGAACTCACTAAAAATATCCTAAATATACCAAGCAAACAATTTCCAGGTATTTCTACTCTAGGTGATTAGGACCGGACACCAAAATACAATAAAATGACGATAAGGACCTCTTAGAGGTATTTTGGGATGATGAGGGCCCAAGCCTACTAGCGAAGAATGATAAGTAGCTACGCTAACCTCCAGAAAGTAGTCTTTGTCGGTGCAAGTACCCAAGCTTCACAAGGGAACCCTCTAGAAGTACTATCAAAGTGATGCAACCTCTACCTCAGATACCATGAGCATTCCCCCCCACAGTCACCTGTGTGGTCCATAGGAAAGGAAACTAAGGTCACCAATTCGTGATCAGAAGTTGGGCAGAACAATTGTGGGCATGTGATCCAACAAGTAGGATAGGGGGTATCTCTCTTTCCTTATCTTCACACGTCCTCATGCTTAACTCATGTGTTATAAGAGCTTTTCTAGAAAACTTAACGAGACTAGATTTTCACTCTTTAGTAAACTTCTATACTTTCAGTTCAAGTGGCCTTGGAGAGTGTCCTCTCCACACAACTATCTCAAGGTCCTAATGCCCTAGACTAGTTGATGTTACTATGACAAAAATAAAAAGTCTAGTTCATTTTAATTAGCACTTATTTTAATTGGTTTTTATTTAGGAAAGGGGTAGCGAAAGTGCAACTAATGATGTTATGACACAAAAGAAATCAATAGAAAACCTAGGCTACATGCAAATGAAACACTTATTTTTCTTCAATGAAAGTGATTTCTACATGGGTTCTATGAGAAAGCTAAGAAATCAAAACTATTTTTCTTTTTCTTTTTAAGCACTCACATATTCAACACCTAACAAAAAACTAAATGATTTTTACAATGAAACTAACCCTAATGCACACAAGAATGCAAATGAAAGATTCAAGTAAAGCTAAAAACAAACAAAGATGAATTCAAAATCAAAATCCAGTTTATCAAGAAAGAAGAAGAAAATCTCAAAAAAGAAACACTTCTTAAAGAAAAAAGACTATTAGCCCTAAAACAAGAACTCTCACCTTTGTCAAACACTCAAAGTAAAAAAACCAAAGAAAAGAAAGCGAAAGAAAAAAGTTTTTTCTTTTTATTTAAAGATTTAAAGACTAAAAGTTTTAGAAAGTGAAAGAAAGTATCAAATAGCAACAAGAAATAGACTTAAATATCACTAGTCATTAATAATCCCAAAAATTAAAAGACTAATGTGAATAAGAGACTAAAACACCTTGAGTAATTTGGTCAGGAAGATACAAGGAATTCTAGAAATTAGAAATATTTCATAGAACTAAAATCTCTCGTTTACCCAAGAATTGCAAACACTTTTCTCAAACAACCAATGAAAATAAAAAATAAGGCAACTTCAAGAATGTAAAAGAAGCAATCAACAAGACTAGGTTGCAAACAAGTTGCAAAAACAACCAACTATCCCAAAAACACAAAACAACCAAACACTTATTAAATAAAAGTTTGGAATCCAACTTTAAGTATAAAAAGCTTCAAAAACTACAAACCTTAGGTTTATATAGGCTTTTCACAAAAGAGACGGAAGAAATCAACAACAACTGATAAAAAGATAATTCCAAGCCTCATTCAAACTAGAAAGACATAAGAAAACATGGTCAAGCCCCCAGCAAAAGCCATAAATGAAAAAATTCAATTTTTCAAATATGTATGTGATTGTGTAACTCCAGAACCATGTATGTACGCGACTGTGTCTAAAGAAACTAGAGTATACACGGGTTTATTTGGAATAAAAAGCATATATACACTTCTGTACACAACAAAAGGCATGTATAAATGGAAAACTAGGAAAAAATAAAAATATAGTTATGATCTAATAGATCGGGTTGAATGACCAAATTGCTTGAGTCAAGAAGGCTAGAAAAATCAAGAAACAACAAACCAAAACCCATATCAAAGGATAACAACCCTTCTAGGAAATACTTGATGGTATTCCCCAGTGGAGTCGCCAATTCTATTGGTGGGAAAAGTTCCCTAAGGTAAGGGTTGACAACCTCAATAGAGAATAACAAGATAATCAACAAAGAGAAGTCAAGAAAGCATGCCAAACATATGAATTACTAAATGTGGACTTAGAAACATACCCGAAAAGTCCTATGTTTGATGATGTTCCCATAGAGTCCAAACCCTCTGCTTCCTCTAGAATGAGCAAACCTACAAGTCAATTCACAGAAGCATATACATGATAGATAATTCAATGTGCATACATAAAAGATATGTTATATCATCAAATATAAGCATACAAATTACCACTCATGAGACAATAACATATCAAGAACAAGACATGAGCTTCTTTATGATTAACAACAATAGGTACAAGAAAGGTACAGCCTGATCTAAGCCAAAGCACCGATGAATCCTTCCTCTGGATCCATATAGCCCAAGCCACAAAGACAACCTCTCTAACAAATGAAAGGAGATGTTATAAATATGATGGCCATCTCTACAAAGTAAACCAGGTTTTCCATAGAGACAGGTAGTGTAGGAGACACATGAAAATCATACTTGATCTGGGAGAAAAATGGATATAATGTCGATAACCCTTCTCTTATATCCTTTAGGCCTACCCAAGCGGTGTATATATACCACCTGAAATTAGTTAATTCAGTTTTTCTACGGGTTCCTGTAGGTGGGCTATCGATAAAACCCGTGAACCCTGCCAAAAAAATAACATATTATTTTATTTTTTCATATTTTAAAATGTATACGTGGGTATATAGTTATAGAACCTGCATATGTATGCTCTTTTGTACGGGTAGAGTCATGTATAGAATTTAAAATATTGTTTTTTAATATAAGATCAAGTATGCATGGGAAAAGGCTACCCAAGGCCATACAAGAGCATGAAGTCTACATGAGTGCTAAATAATGTTATAACAATGAAGTTGTTTATGGTGTCATATTTCTTCTTGCATGAGTATAATGGTCCAAGAGAATGATATTTCTACCTATGAATTATAACTCTTCATATGTGAGGAAAAGGAATATCACATGAAGACAAACAAATGATTATTGATATATTGTTGCTATAATTGCTTGATGATTGAAAGCATTTCATATTTGGTCACATGTTGATGATGTTGAAGATTGATGCTACATTTCTATATCTTACTTCATAATGATGATAAAGATGTTCATGTTGTAGGATCCTTTAT
Source organism: Pinus tabuliformis (assembly GCA_031772625.1). Classification (NCBI taxonomy): domain Eukaryota; kingdom Viridiplantae; phylum Streptophyta; class Pinopsida; order Pinales; family Pinaceae; genus Pinus; species Pinus tabuliformis. The sequence continues at coordinate 244,457,948 of CM062815.1, forward strand.
GGTGTATGATGGTTGTTGATGACAATCATGGTCTTGCTACTTCACTATTGAGGTCTTTGGCTTTGGTTATAAATGTCATATCTGTCTCTTGATGTAAAGGCCATGTAAAGAATCATGATGCAATAATTACAATATTCAGTCATATTTGGACTATTGGGGTCAAGTAAATTATGTATGTAATCCCATTTTGGGAATTTTATGTAATGTTGAGTCAAATATGTAACCCCACTGCATTGGGTGATTGATGTAAGTATGAGTCCTTGGTGATAGAAAAGGACATATTTGGTTGAGTCATAGATTCATGTACTTCTTTCCAGAAGATTCGACATATGCTCAAAGGGAGCATGGTTAGTATATAAGGTTCATATTCAACATATTAGATCTACAATGCTCATCTATACATAGGTGAAGAGACATCTTATTTCAGCATTAGTCAGCCCTTTTCTCTTAATGTCAAAGGGGGAGAGTAGCTTCATGTTTGGAGAAGAATGCTTGTAGAGAAGCTTGGTATGTCTACAAATGTGTTTTCAAGTATATACAAAGGTATGTCTAGGTGGTGGTAACCAAACACCAAAGTGGTTGCCATCAAGTCCAAAGGGGGAAATTGTTGGAATTATGGCTAATGTGTTGTCCTTGATGGAAACTTACTTGATAAAGATTTCTAAATTATGGTAACAATAATATTACACTGACTAGTACGTATGTGACAGAGAGAATGGACAAAGGAATATTAGTTTAGAGATAGAGGAATGATGAAGGTAAAGTTTGGGAAAGTATACGCAGGTCCTGTAAAGAAAATATGTGTACATACGCAAGTATGATGAAGAGAATTCATGTATAGTTTTTGCACCATGGTATTATGAATACTAGGGGTCTTTACTATGATATTGGCCCATAGTAATGAGTGCAATAATGGATATTTGATCCCATCAAAGAATACCATCGACATTACTAAGGGATTGACCTAAGGTATTGGCTAAGGCCTAAAATATATATAAGGAGATGGAGACCAAAGTGTTAGGGTGTGCATGTTATGGATTATTTATGAATGACTTGATCTGAAATAGGTGTGCACCAGGGAGCATGGATATGGATCATATCTAATAGATTTGAAATGAATACATATTGAATAATCTGTTTACGGTTTGATAGATCTATGATGATGATATTATGTTGTGTGTCTGTAATAGTGTATGTTGAGATTTAGGCTTGACAGATGTTGTGTTGTGCAATGAAGGTATGAATTAGTGATTATAGATCTATATGTTGGTTTTCCATAGAGAATTCATGTACATAAACGGATCTGCCTCTAGGTAGTCGCGTATACATGTTGGAAAAAGTTCAGAATATGTACTTAGGTGTGAAGTATGAAATGAATGTACATATGCATATATGATTTATAAGAGTCACATACATCTTGTAGGGTTTTGCAGCATGAGCTGTTAATGATGTATAATCAATTCTATTTTTTGTTGTCTATCGATGATGTCTCTTTCATGATAATATATGTTTGATAGTTCTGGTTGGGTTGAATTGTTTTTGGAATGATATGTTGACTAGGGATGATGCTACTATGTCATGATCTATATTTGGCTCAGTAATCTGTGATGGTTTCAGTGTGTGATTGAGTGATTAATTCAGTAGTACAAAGATACATATTCAATTATCAGTATTTTGAGATATGTATGCAGGTCCTCTTAAGGAGAAGTGTGTACATATACATGCATTATTCATAACATTAGAATATACATTCTCATGTATGATTTATTAGGCTTTGTAGTGGAAGCAATTGGTTTCTGTGATGGGTAACACTGTTTGGCTTGATATATTGTTGAATGTATATTTTATCTAATGGTTTATATCTATTATGGATTGGTTTAATTAAGTTGTAGGAAATGGTAGGGATTGGTTCAGTGATTAAGTGATTTGATAAAGTGATTTATTTCAGTATTGTTATTTGATATTAGGCTTAAATGATGGAAGTGGGTCTAGTATGAAAATATGATGAAAAATGGCCTACATATTTGATGTTGTGATTCAGGTGGATCCAGTATGAAATATTATGAAACATTGTCCACAGAGGTGTTTAGGGTTGGATCCTTCAGTGAGGGAGTCATATCTTGCTTCCAGTGGTAGCTAGCAAATCTGATCAGCGGGTTGGAGTTCCCTTCTGGTGGGTGCTGGTAAACGAGATTAGGGGGTTGGAGCTCCCTTCTAGGGGGTGCTAGAGCATGAGAGAAGTTTTTAACCTTCTATAGGTGGGTGCTTGCGTACTGGTATGAGTCTACACTAGTACAATAATGTAAGATGTTTTCCTTTATAATAAAATATGAAGACAAAGATGACGATAGCGGTTTTTTTCTCCCACATTGGGTTTCCACCTAAAAATATTGGTGTCCTCATTTGTTGATGTGTTACTTATGTGTGATGGTTTATTATAATATTACTACTCATGGTTAATGTTTAATTAATTTCTAATGAAGTAATGATGCACTAGTTAAAGTAGAACAAATGATGAAATATATGAAAAGTTAGATAATTGGGTATACATTGTTTTCCTTCATCATAGTCGCGTACAAGTGCTGGTTTACTTAATGACAATAACGTACATAAATATGAATAAGAAATTGAAAGATTTGAGTTTTAAAATATTGATTCATCCCCCCCCCCCGCTCAGTATTTTTCCCAAGAGAGGAAACTCAGATGGCGGAACCCACACATAAATTTTGTCGTTGCATAAAACCTAAATAAAACATAAACCATAATTGAAAATCATCAAGTCATGTCTTAATTTTAATATCATATGATGAACGTTAATTATGATGAATGTTAATTATGATTATTAATGTTTTAATTATGATGATTAATGTTAATCATTATGATTACATGCCCATGCCATCTCACCAAGTGATGTGTATGCATCCGTTTGAAACTGGGCATGAGAGATAAAGAGCGCAAAATTTCACATTTCTCAATAATGAAGGGTTGGTGCAGTGATTTTTCATACTGTTGACATGAATGATTATGTGGAAAAGTAGCACACATGGAGTTTGATTCATCAACTTACCTGGAATCTAATTCAGTGTGTCTATGTCATTTGTAAGGCTCCGACAAGTTGACAAAATCTGTAAGGCAAGACAAGAAAATGTTTGTTATGAGATGGGAATAATTCCCATTCACACTTTATGTATTCTCTCCCATCGTGCCATGAAATAAAATTTAAAGTCAACGACAATAGATGGGCACAATGAGTTGGCACCTTGCTGACGTAGAAAAATGACGTGGAAAATATGATTATGTGTCACCTACGTGGTAGTGGAAAAATTCATTTTCAAATGTTTATTCGACCGAAATAGCATGGCATGTGGCAGTGACTTATGGAGTCACGTGGAATTGGGAGTTCCATGTGGTGTTGGACATTAAGGGTATGTGTCAGGTGGCCATCTCATCTTAGAGATTTGAATTTTTGGCAGTTTTCCATGTTTGTGAGACACAATTAATAGAAAGTGTGAGACATGATAGGAAAAGTTGGCTTTTCAGTAAGGGAAAATCTTTATCACACCTATTGTCTACCTTACCATTACAGCAAGTTAAATCATCCATTCTTTCTGAAACTGGCATGATAAATAGAAGGCCAGACAAAAGCTGATTATGATTTGTGCATTGGCTAATGATGATTTTCTTGAAGCCTGAAAATCAAATGTAATGGTCCATCCCACCCCTTGGATTAATCTAGGCCAAATGGGAGGCGTTAATTTTAACTAACCCAACCTCCATGGTATAATTATGGAAATGGGGTTACAAAATTCCTTATTTACAAAAGTTAGAAGAATCAAGTTTGGACACTACCATCACATCCAACTTGTTGAGACATTTCTGATGATATAAATTTTATCTCAATCTGGCCTCTGGATTGAAAGTTATACCCCATTAAAGATTATCCATTTCAATCTTGCCAAATCATTAAGTGCTACAATGTGGCACCCATGTGACCCTACCTTTTTTCCCATGATGCTTACATGGAATTCACACAACCCTAGTTGTACACTTGTGGCACTTGCCACGTCAATCTAACTCGTGGGTCCCACTAGGACCAACCTCTTCGTGAAAGTTCACAACTCCCTTTGTATCTGGACATAGGGTATATCCAAGCACATACAAATTTTTCAATTGGAAAACCTATTGGACCCTTGGATCCTTGGGTACATATGGGTCACCACATCACCTTGCCCATATTCAGGCCTAATCCTTTACTACATATACCATGGAGCCCACAAGCCTCCACGTAATTTCCACGGCTAATGAGGCATCCATGCCATGTCATCGTAAAACACCACATCTCATAATTCCACATCACCCTTCTTATACCTTGTCTTGCAGACATCAGACTAACATCATGGTGATGTCACCCTATTATGTGGCATCCTCTGGCGATTCCATGTGTTAACCAAAAATTAACCACTTGGCCATAACAAAGGGTCATTTATGCTTACCACATGTAACAATAATAATATTCCATGTCAGTGAATCGACCATGTCATCCTCCTATGGTATCCACATCACTCGACCTATGTGGCATCTGCCATATTAGCCCAGCTAGCACGTCCCATGGAACCCCACTTATTCATGCAGTGTGAAGAATACCTTTGTTAACTGGTTCTAAGAGAAAACTGTGTACATGAATTTTTCACTATGGAAACCTCTTCAAACCCTCAAATTACCACATATCCTCAAGTGTATACCATGGCCCACCATTCGAGCTTTCCCATACTTACACCAAGCCCTTTTCCTTAAATGCCCATATAATTCCATGAGTTAACATTTCTGACCCTCACACATTACTTTCAAGAATTGGGCCCCACATCGATTATCATTAAATGTTTTATGAAATCTAATCTCATCTCATATCCAAATCCGGAAATAATTTTCGTTGTGCACATCCTCTCGAATCACCTGGATCCCTGATGTACTTGCAAACACTATAATATATGATTTTGCCTAAGTGGGGCCCTCACTGGATATGACGTTTACCTTACCTCCTCAATATATCTAGATCATTTCGATTTTGAAACTTTTCCAAAAGTTCATAAGTGTAAACTCCATGAATGCCCAAACTCTTGTATACATCCACCAAGCCTAGAATGCATCTAGTCTTTTCCAACAATATTTGCATTATGTATGTTTTACATACAACAATTTACCAACCAAGTAGGAAGGAAGATAATTCTCCCCAAGTCCTGAAGATATTTGCAAACCTAGTCTGAAAGAGTCTTCAATCCCCCAAGTACATCATCTCAACCATTCTACCTCACAATTCTCTATTGCACCAAAAAATAACTACGCTTGGGATCTCATACCAGAGACAATGACCCAAATATGAAACAATTTATCATTGTTGTCAATTTCTACCTCTATATATTGCCACACATTCTACCACAATTGTTAATGCCACTCTTGTTTCCTCTCCTTCGACACATGTTTCTTCACATCCTCTACTATATTTCACTTCTATTGTCACAAATCAACCAATATCATTTAATTAGGATCATATCACAACATCACTGTCATCGCTTCATCAAGGTCATGACTGTCATCAAATCACTTATGTCATCAAGGTCACTATATTTTATCAAGGTTATTGTCACAGTCATGCTACCATTTATTGTATAGACACTGCTATGCTAATATGGAAGTGTTATTGCCAAGGTAATGTTAAGGGTCATTGTCATTAATAACGCACATGTACCAAGCTCTCCATCACTTGTATAAAAAAGTTCACTGTCAACATGATCACAAATACTACCACTGCCTACATAAAGGTCACTATTGTGTAAATTATAAGACTATTATATAAGTAGCATGGTAAAATATTTCCTGTATATTGTTTCAACCTTTTTCAAATAGTATCCTCTTTGAGATTGCGCAAGGATGGTTCACTGTGAACTTCACAGTCAAATTCATCTGGTGCTCAGAAATCAAATCAAATCATGACTATTACTTCCTTAATGTTTATCATAACACAATTACAAAGAAATGCCATCTTGTTTAAGATCATGTTCATAACATCACTATCAAGGAAATTGAAATACATAAAGGTCACCACTAGGTTCACTACATATCAAATATTATTACCATTATTTAGGTTATCGTTGTGTGTTAAGGCCATTATGAACTATGGTCACTGTCAAGTTTGCTAGCATATAGGGTTACTACAATTATTGTCGTTGTTTTCATATGTCATTGTCATCTCAATATATCAACTGTAGCTTTGTGTCATCAGTTAATGTTTTGAAAGTATGGCTAGGATTAACATCCAAACTCATATTATAGCATATAAGAATATGTTAGCAAATAAAATACTCCATTTTCACATTGGTTTCTCATACAGGGATTGCAAACATTTATCAATCGATATACTGCGAATGAGTGCCACTGTAGGTTTTAGAGACATAAATTGTTACTCCTCTTGTTGGTTCAAATTTTTAATCATAAATGAATGCAAGATATAAGTAATGCACAATGGTTGGTTCTATTAAAACACTTCATCACTGCACTTTCTTGCTACAGGTGCATTGTTGTATATGCTAATTCCTATTTGGAGATAACTTTGTCTTTTATAAGAAGAGCTTTCAATGATTCACCTTAAATAGAAAAGCGTACCAATAAGTGAACGATATGCTATTTTTTTTACTGTAGATGGAGTTGTAGGCTTTAAACCATCTTGACATAGGTTGTAGAGAGATTTAGGTGAGACTACAAATGTGTCATGGGTTGGAGCTTGAACAACTTCAATAGGTCAACGAAAAATATTCTTTCCTTAAAGAAACAAATTCTGCAAGAAACTTCAAATAAAACTTGTGTTACAAGGATCTTCAAAACTTTGATGTTGTTAGTTAAGTTGAACACAATACATGACTTCAACCTTAGGAATGTGATTTTAGGTAATACTCCATATTTAAGATCCATGTGCAAAAAATGTTTTAATTAACAAGTTTTAGGTGTCTTTCGTCTCGAGATATGTAGGTATTTTAAGAATTAGGGGAATTTTGAGTTCTAAAATGGGCCTCCTAATGAAATTATAAAACAATAGTGAAATAATAAAATAATATTAGATTACATCATCAAATTTTAGAGGGAAAAAAGAAAAAAACTATTTTTTAGCTCATATTTTCAACTTATCTCCCAATGGGTTTACTCAAATTTTGAGTGACGACACTCGTTGGATGCAAAATTTGATTCCTCATCCAAGGAGTACCCATGTTGCATACTTTCGATGGACCCTTCTACACGAAAAATTAGAAATACATGAAAAACGTGATTGCACCCACATTTTTTCATGTATTTCTCATTGTTCATGTAGCAGGGTCCATCGAAAGTATGCAACATGGGTACTCCTTGGATGAGGAATTAAATTTTACATCCAACGAGTACTTCCACTCAGAATTTGAGTAAAACCTTAGGGAGATAAGTTGAAAATATGAGTTGAAAAAGTAGTTTTATTATTTTATTAATTTTTAATATTTTTACTTTTTTACTCCAAAAATGGTGAATCATCCCCCATGGTTGACATCATCATCTTGAATCCTATTGGTTCTTATAAAGTTTATTTTGATTATACATTTTTCTTAGTAGGCCCATTTTAGACCTCAAAATTGCCCTAATGAGCAATACCTCTGTGTTTATCTCAAAAAGATAGCTACTACTCAGTTATAGCGAACTCTTAGTATTGATGTCCTTTAGGGCTTTAACATGAATCAAGGAATCGACCTTGAACATAAATATGACCAACAAGACCCTGTCTAATGAATCAATCACTATAAATAAGTAGGTTCGTTATATTCCTTACATCATAGAGAAAAGACGCATCTAGGAGGGTTTCCACAGAACCAAACTACTACTCACGGATCTGAACTTCTCTAGACACTTTGCAAAGGAGTGAGAGTTGCAGATAAGTCATGCCCTCGATTTGCTTCAGATTGTATTCACTTTACCTGCAATAACCCAACAAGTAATAACTAAAACGAAAAATGAAAGGAAGCCCTAACAACAGACAAACTTGGATCATTCTTGAATGCTCTTGGACTGTTTCAAAACCATTTTAGATGACCTACAAAAATTTAGACGAAAACCTTGTCCCAACAACAAATCCAATGAAAAAGAGCAGCCCATAAATACTTAACCAACAACATCCAATGAATAATGTCTTTAGACCTCTCATCAATACTTTACATGCTCGAAGATACTTTCATTCAATTCATCCTCAGATTGAATGGATTGCCTTCGCCATAGATAAAAATAGTGAATTTATTACCTTCGTTGGAGAGGAAATAAATCCGTTTATATAGATTTGGAGATAAGTTTGAATATTCCAACCAATATTATAAGCTTTAGGTGGGAAACATATTTAAAATTTAATTTTTGATCCAACCCTCCAACTTTGGACCATGCGACATTTGAAATTAAATTTAATTTCAAATTTAATTTTGAGTTAATCATTTTCTCAACCCTTTTGTCCTTTTACCATGAAAGATTATATTAATCTTTTAATTTCATTTTGATTTGTGACCATGGAGAAATTTATATTAGACTTCTTTATTTTTTAGCCTATAATTCCATGCCACAACAACAACAATTTAACAAATAATGTGATTCCACCTCAGCAACCCTTGGGGTTTTGGACCACTAGTTGGGGTTTGAAACTTTCACTAGGCATATTTGTCAAATCGTGAGGGCCCACAAGATGATCCACATATCAACAGAATAAAAATGATGAGGATAATATGATGGTGAGGGTATCCAAGCCAAAATAATTGATTTTCATCATCAAAAATCCTCAAGAAAAGAAGGGTGTGTCCATCGTCAACCAAACCCTAGATCTAGGGTTACCTAGGGTTCCATCACTGCAAACAACCAACATATTGAGGACATCAATGAGAACACCATGCACTTTTTGCACTTGCACCTACAATTTCTTTGACATCAATGACAACATACTCAACAATCTTGTAATTGATGTCAACACACTGGTCCTCTCCTGGAGAATTGCATAATATTCCCATGAATTCATGCTTCTTTTCTTTGATCCTTTCTTGTATTCTCTCCCCCTTTGACATCAATGGATAAGGGTGAGATATTTGTATTTAATTATATTTTCATGTGATGTGGCTCCCCTTATCAACATGCTTTCATGATGCATCATCTCTACAGTATCCCCATGACAGAGTGCTTTTTAGTGACATCATTTGTTCTAGGCTCCACCTAACATTTTATTTTCTTGTTGCATCATCTATTCCAATACAAGTATCTTCCTAACAATATGATTTCCTGTAACTCCGTCTGTCTCCATATTTCTAATATTCTAATTGTGCAAGTATTCACTATGAAACCTATTTTCTCTACTAAACCTTGGTCGTCTTATCTTTCTTCTTGGTGAAAGACATTCCTTCCTAGTTCTATGGGGTCCATATCAGACCAATTATTCAATCTCGTGCAAAATGGAAAAAATTATGGCATAAATAACTCTCTACATATCATATCAATAATGGAGAAAATTAGTTTTAATTCCTGTTGTCATAGGCATATGGGACTCTATCTTGTCTACCAGAAAAGTTGCATATAGGGCTTTGATAAAACCCTCTATCAATACTCTTGTTGTATTCCCTACAGTCTGAAGCTTTGTGTTCATAGTTGGAACATGCATAACAATAACCATAAAATGTGCTTGTATACCTAGGAGTATAGGGTGAATATCTGTTGAAGGTGTCTCGCCCTTGAGAGTATCTTTATTTTAATCCACTTCTGAATGCTCTATTATAATTTGGTGTCTTGAATGCATCATCTTGATTTCTTGAGGTATTTGTCTTCCAGCGTCTAGTGTTGTTAGACTTGTGCAATGTCTTGACTTAATTGGGATTCTCTCCATTTTTGGCATGAGCCTTCTTTTCTTCCTTGACATGTGGTCACTCTTCACGAGGTTTCTCTTCTTTGAAATGTGGCTTCTCTTATTTATGATGATTATTTTCTATTTTGACATGTGGTTGCATTTCATCATTGGTGCATGAGGATTCGTCAACATATCCAAGACATGTCTTGATAAGTGGTGATCTCTAGCAATTGAGAATGTCATCCAAGACCTAGGAACTTCTCAATTTCTAATTCAGCTTGTCCACCGCCCTCAAGGTGAAATTTTTTTACTCATGGTTTATGCAGTCTTATTCTGCTTCATCTGAATTTTTAAGACATCCTCAACCCATTTGGCTTCTTCAAGGTAGTGATTTTCTTGCCATGTTCTTTATCCTAATTGTTCCATTTATTTGGCTTCTCCTTTTCTTTGAGTTGGATTTTAGGGAGTATTCTCTCTTGTTTGCCTCTTACAACAAGTTTTTGAGATGATCCACTTCTTTGCTTCATCAAGTTCCCAATCCTATTCTAATGATTGAAGTTCTTTAATTTGAAGTTCAAGATGGTTGATATCAATTATGGAAAATATCCAACTATCGTAATAATTTGTCTTCTCGACTTTAAATTCTTCATGTTCACTATAAAGACTATTATAACTCCTTGTCAGGCCAGGTTAGCTTAGAAATTAATGAGCGCAAGAAACAACTGGATGATTTTATTCATTAGACTATTATTATTTATACATTTACAAAACGGATCAGTTCATCTTCTAGATGACTGTCCGGCTTCACCTCATCCGTTTCGGATTAAGTGTCAACATTCCCCCCCCTTAATCTGAAGGGATGTTGGTGAGTCCAAGCATCGTTCTGAATCTTTCAAGCTTTTCTCTTCCAAGTGCTTTGGTGAAGATGTCTGCAATTTGCTCGTTTGTGGAACAATGATGGAGATGGATTGTTTTGGCCTCAACATGATGTCGGATCAGATGATATTTAGTATTGATGTGCTTAGTACGATCATGGAACTTTGGGTTCTTGGCCAACTTTATTGCAGAGGTGTTATCAATCATGAGTGGAGTAGATTGTATTTGTTTTACTTGCAAATCTTCAAGAATTTTCCTAAGCCACACAATTTCTTTCGTTGCTTCCGCTGCTGCCACGTATTCTGCTTCTGTTGTGGAATCTGTTGGTACTGATTGTTTGTGTGATCTCCAGGAGACAGCTCCCGATCCAAGACTCATAGCATATCCTGAAGTAGATACCCCAGTTTCTTTGTCTCCATCGAAGTCTGAATCAGAGTATCCAATCAAGTTGAAGTCGTCCACCTGTGTATACTTGATTCCAAGGTCTTGAGTTCCCTTCAAGTACCTTAGAACTCTTTTTGCAGCAGACCAATGTCCCTCACAAGGCTTTTGCATAAACCTGGAGAGGATTCCAACAGCAAATGAAATGTCTGGTCTGGTAGTAGTGAGGTAGATGAGACTTCCTACAAGCTGTCTATACTTTGTTGCATCCTCAAATTCCTTTCCTTCAATAGATGTGAGCTTCAAGTTTTGTTCCATTGGAGTAGAAAGGGGATTGCACTCTATCATGCCAAATCTGTTTAACAAATCTCCAATGTATTTCTTTTGAGAAAGAAATATGGACTTTGGATGTTGGGTTACTTCAATGCCAAGAGAGTAATGAACATAGCCCAAATCAGTCATTTCAAAAAAATTTCCTAATTCTTTCTTTATGGATGCAATATAGCTTTCATTGTTCCCTGTCATTAAAAGATCATCTACATATACCACAAGATATACAACTGTTTTGCCAACTTTCTTGACAAATAAAGTTGCATCATCAAGATCAAAATGTTTGAAGTTGAGTTTCAGAAGATGCTCAGTTAGTTTTTCATACGAGGCTCGTGGTGCTTGTTTGAGGCCATATAAGGACTTCACAAGTTTGCATACTTTGTGTTCATGTCCTTTCACAGCAAATCCTTCAGGCTGGGACATAAAAACATTCACTTTTAGATCTCCATTCAAGAATGCAGTTTTTACATCCATTTGATGGACTTTCCAACCGTTCTGAGCAGCTAGTGCAAAGAGTGTCCGGATGGTGGCCCATTTTGCTGTGGGAGCAAAAGTTTCCTCATAATCGACCCCTTCCTTCTGTGCAAAACCTTTTGCCACAAGCCTAGCTTTGTGCTTGTCAAGTGAGCCATCAGCTTTGTACTTGTTCTTGTAGACCCACTTGCAGCCAATTGGTTTGGTTCCAAATGGAGGATCAACCAGCTTCCAAGTGCCATTCTTTATGAGGGCATCATACTCCTTCTGCATCGCTTCTTTCCATTCATCATGAGAAGCAGCTTCTTGGAAGGAAGTTGGTTCAAAATCTGTAGACAAGTTCAATTCACAATCATAAGTAACATCCATATCAACAGGTGAATTAGAGTTATCTACATCACCTCCATCTTGTCGGTTTGAATTTCTGGTTCCTGTTTTTCCAATTTCATCAGGATGAACACTTTCAAGTGTCTTTGTCAGCCACTTTGGGGGACCTTTCTGAGATGGTCCAGGCTGTTCTGTTGATTGAGTTGGGTCTGAATCAAGATTGAGTCTCCCAATTCTATCAATTACATCACTTAAAGCATCATCTGTTGTTGGAGTGTCATGCAGGGGAGATTGTTCTTCAGAAGAAGATTCCACATGTTGATCTAGTATAGGAATCCCCCCTTCAAGATGTGGAATCTGATTATCAAACTCTTGAAATGATTTCGGTTTTGTGAATCTATCCAAGCAATCAAGTTGCCGCTCAACAACACTGTCAGATTTGGATGATTCAAGAAAAATGACATCTCTAGATAAGACAAACTTTTTATTTACTTCATCATAAAGGCGGTATGCTTTAGATGTGTTTGAATACCCCAGGAAGATACACTTACGACTTCTAGCACCAAGTTTGTTTCTATGTACCTTTGGTATTAAAGCATAACAGGTGGAACCAAATATCCTGAGATGTTTTACCGAAGGAACATGTCCATACCACAATTCATAAGGAGTCTTGTTTCTTATAGCACTAGATGGACATCTATTCTTTATATATGCAGCACATAGAACAGCATCAGCCCAAAACATTGTCTTTACATTTTTGAAGAAAAGCATGGATCGTACCATATTCAAAATTGTTCTGTTCATTCTTTCAGCTACACCATTCTGTTGCGGATTATAAGGCACAGTTGTTTGATGTTTAATCCCATGTTGGCGAAGATAGTGTTCAAATTCATTTGATGTATATTCTTTTCCATTATCAATGCGAATAGACCCAATATGATATTGTGCATCATTTTCAATCCATTTATGAAAATTCTTGAATGTTTGAAAAGCATCAGATTTGTTCTTCAATAAGTAAACCCAACACATTCTGGTGTAATCATCAATAAATGTCATGATATATTTATTTCCATTTGCAGAAGGAACAGGCATTGGACCACATAAATCTGAATGAATAAGTTCAAGCTTCCTATGTGCTCTTGAATGAGAATCATGAAAAGACTGTTTGCTATGCTTTCCTAGAATGCAAGCATCACATTGTTTATGTTTTCTAGGAATTGTAGGCAAACCAGCAACACCATTTTTCTTCAACAAGCGGAGACTATCATAGTTTAAATGTCCAAATCTAGCATGCCATAATAAACTTGATGGAAGTGCACCTTCTTCATGATGAGAAATATATGAGAAATGTTGTGCATGAGCAGAGGTTCCTTGCAGTTTAAGGAGTCTTTCTTCTTCTATACCCCTCATGACAAGTGAGTGGTCAGATGCCTTTCTTACCTCAAGCTTGCCATCAAACATGTGAATGGAGTGACCTTGCTGGCGGATGTGGACCAGGGACAACAAGTTTCTCTTCAGCTGTGGGAGACATAGAACATGATCCAGAAGAAAGTCTGGAAGACCAGGCAGTTTAAGCCTGATTGTGCCAAGCCCTGATGGCTTGATTTTTGACTGATCTGCAAAGTATACTGCTCCATCAACATTGTCAGTGAAATCTTCAAAGAAATCTCTCCTATAAGTCATATGACAGGTTGCTCCTGAATCAAGCAACCAATCATTTTTCGAAGAAGCAAGTGAAGCATTAAACAAATCTTCATTTACTCCAATGTTACATTGTGCCTCAATATAGTGAGCGGATTCAGGTGCTTTACCTTTGTGTGTGTCATCAGTTTTACCTTTCTGCTGATTTCTTCTCTGCTCAACTTTGTCCCATGGTAGCTTGCATGTAGAAGCATCATGTGATCCATTTCGTTTGCAGCGAATGCAATGCAGATCTGCCTTTTCTGCTTGAGGATGTCTGCCCCCCCTGCCTCTGAAGTATCTTCCTCTTCCTCTTCGTCCACCTCTTCCTCTTGTAGAATCTTGAGCAGGATGCTTTTCTTTATGAGCAAGGCAAACAGTCTCTTCAGAAGATTCAGGGACTGTTTTCTTTCCAAAGGCTTTCTCTCTTTCAGCAAACTTTTTCACAAGAGTGTCAAAGGTTATATCTTTAAGATTTCCATTTGCTTGTAAAGACTCAAGATAGTTAGAGTAGGTAGGATAGAGTGCTTTGAGAAAGGCAATAAGAGAGATATCCAGCTCAACCTTAGTGGATTTAATATCATGCACTATAGACTTTATTTCAGATGCAAGAGTAAGAGGATCATTATTTTTCAGTTCAAGAGTGAAGATTTTAATCATGAGCTGAACAACTTCAAGTGCAGAATGTGTATCATAGAGTTCTTCCAGCTTTTGTAAAGCTTCAAAGGCAGTGGAATAGGATGAAATATGACGACTTACTTCCTCACTTACGGATGCTGCGATCAATGCAAAGGTTTTGCTGTTCTTGTTTTCCCAAATGGCGAGTTCTTTGTCTGATGTGGGCTGCACAGGGTCTCTGTCTTCTTCTCCGACACACACTCCTTTCCACAGCTCATTGTAGATAAGGGTGTGTTTTACCATCCGGGACCATTCAGAATAGTTCTCCTTGCCAGTGAGAACTATTCCGACCATAGAAATGATTGAATGCATTCTGTAAAAATATCTCTGCTAAAAAAAAACTTCTGTTGATAAAAGACTTCTGCTGGAGAAAAAAATTTCTTATGCCACAGCAAGACTTCTGCTGAGAAAAAAAATCTTATGCCACAGCAACACTTCTGCTGGGAAAAAAAATCTTATGTCATAGCCTTATGCATTCTGTAAAAAAAAATATATCTCTGCCAAAAAAATCCTTATGCCATAGCCTTATTTTCTTCAAACATACATCATTTCTTATATCACCGCCACAATATTATGTTTTGAAAAAAGGAAGGCGCTCAAGGGATCTCATATATCATTTCAATATATATATTAATGCAAAAACTGTTCAAGAGGACAGCGTAATAAAACTCTGAGATGGTCCAGGCATTTGTATTTGTTTAACAAGATTAAAACTCTGCTCCAAGTATACTATAAACTCCGCTGCTAGCACATTACAAACGGGTTATTCAAAGAAACAACCCTCAAAACACCGTCAGGCACCACACCACAGCCTCGACTTCGTTTGCTTTCCAGATGTGCAGAAGCCACAAAGGTATCGAATACCATGAGATGTCTGTCTTCAAAAAAACGCAGTCCACAGCATTTAAAATGCGCATATACCCACAGCATTCAGTCTTCAAATAAAAATGCAGTTAACCATTTCAAGTTTTAAAAAAACGCAGTCATCTTTTCAGTCTTTAATAAAAACGCAGTCACCATCAATACGCAGTCATTCTGATACCTCCATAAAAACTAACACTCTTTTTCAAAACAATTCTTCAAGTTTTTCGAAAAGGGGTACAGCACTGACAGTCCCTTGGAAATACGGGCTGCGTCTTGGGAAATCGATACAGCATTTACAGTATTAAGTAGCATACAAAAATGTCAACCATTCTTCAATACAAAAACAATATAACGCAGGCTTCAATGCAGCTTCAACGCAGCTTCAATGCAGCTTCTCGGTGGAACCTCCATGTCATATACTCCAGGCCTCAATACAAACTCAAGCCACTATTACATAAACGCAGGCCTCAATACAAACAACGCAGGGTTTCCAGCGAAAATACGATGGAAGGAAGAAGAGTTGTTGCAGTAAAAAACGCAAAAAGACTGAGCGAATAAATACTGAGGTAAAAAAATTGAGTGATACCACAGTCACCATTGCAGTTACCATTAAAAAACGCAGTATTCAACAGCGCATTCCACTCATCAACGCATAGAACTGGACAGTCATGTCAGTCCAGGGGCGCTCAGATCACCGCCAGAAGCACTCAGTCTCAGGACAGAGGTAGGTTTCATGAGGCAGTAGAAACCTGGCAGAGGCAGGAGCTATTTCTGGGACCTGTGCTCTGATACCATGTCAGGCCAGGTTAGCTCAGAAATTAATGAGCGCAAGAAACAACTGGATGATTTTATTCATTAGACTATTATTATTTATACATTTACAAAATGGATCAGTTCATCTTCTAGATGACTGTCCGGCTTCACCTCATCCATTTCGGATTAAGTGTCAACACTCCTCATGGTCCTATCCCTATCTAGTGTCACTTCTCAAAGCTTGTCTTTGAGGGGATTACCATCTTATTCTGAATCAACAACCATCTTATCTTCAACTGCAAACTTCATTAGTCAACTCTGAATGCTATGGATCTACCTTCAAGTGGTTAAGCTTCAAATGAAGGACTGACTCTAATACCAATTGATCGAAATACTGAGAGGGGGGTGAATCAATATTTCCCTGATTTTTACAATTGGTCTGTTTGTTTACTTTTAAACATTCAGAGCATTAATTAAGACAAAACCATAAATACATAGAATATGTCATCCAACAAGATTTGCATTATGTATGGTTTACATGCAACAATTTTCCAAATGAGATGGAATGAATCTAATGCTCCCCAAGTCCTAAATATATTTGAATACCTATTCTAAAGGAGTCTTCAGTCCCCCAAGTACATCAATTCAACCATTCTACCTCATAATGCTCTACTACAACAAACAATAACTAAGCTTGGGCTCTCGTACCAGGGATAATGACCCAACTATACAACAATATATCATTGTTGTCCATTGTTGTCCATTGCTAACTCTATCTATTACCACACCTTCTACCACAACTTCTGTTGCCATTGTTTCCACTCTTGCAACCTCTCCTTCTACAGTTATTGCTTCACTGCCTTTGTTATATTGCACTTATGTTGTCACAAATCAATCACTATCATGTAATCAGGGTCATATCACAACATCATTGTCATTGTTGCATCAAGGTCATGAGTGTCATCATATCACTTTTGTCATCAAGGTCACTGCCTTTTATTAAGGTTATTGTCACAGTCATACTTCCATTTATTGTATATACACTGTTATGTTAATATGTCAATGTTATTGCCAAGGTAATGTTAAGGGTCATTGCCATCAAAATTTCACATGTACCAAGCTCTCCATCACCTGTATAACAATTTTCACTGTCGACATGATCACGAACACTACCACTGTCAACATGATCATGAATACTACCAATGCCAACATAAAGGTCATTGTTGTGTAAAGTATAAGACTGTTATGTAAGTAGCATGGTCAAATATTTCCATTATATTGTTTTTTCCTTCTTCAACTCAGAGCCTCTTTGAGATTTCATAGGGATGGGTTCATTGTCAACTTCATTGTCATAGTGATCTAGTTCTCATAAATCATATCAGCTCATGACTATTACTGCCTTAACGTCTATCATAGCATAGTTACAGAGTCATGCAATCATTTTTAATATCATGGTCACACATCACTATCAAGGATATGGAAATACATAAAGGTCAACATTAGGTTCACTGCATATCAAATATTATCATTGTTATTAAGGTTATTGTTGTGTGTTAAGGCCACTATGAAACAAGGTCATTGTCAAGGTTGCTAGCATATAGGGTTACTACAATTATTGTCACTGTTTTCATATGTCATTTTCATCTTAATACATCAACTACAGGTATGTGTAATTAGTCAATGTTTTGAACTTATGGCCAGTATTAGCATCCAAACTCACATTACAACATACAACAACATGTCAGTAAATAAAATACTCCATCTGCACATCATTTTCTCATATAGGGGTTGAAAACAATCATTAATCGATATATTGCTGGTGAATGCCATTGTAGGTTTTAGAGACATAGGTTGTTACTCCTTTTTCCCTTCAACTTTTTGGTCATAAATGAATGCAAGATAAAAATAATATGTAGAGGTTAGCTCTAATAAAATGCTTTATCACTACACTTTCTTGCTACAGGTGCATTGTTGTATATGTTACTTTCTATTTGGAGATAGATCTATCTTTTCTAAGAAGAACCCTCAGCAATTTACCTTAAATGGAAGAGTGTACCAATATTAAGTGAACGATATGAAATCTTGTTGACTATAGTTGCAAGTGTAGGCTTCAAATCATCTTGAAATAGGCCATAGATAGATTTAGGTGAGACCACAAATGTGTCATGGGTTGGAGCTTGAACAACTTCAATAGGCTAACAACAACTATTCTTTCCTTAAAGAAACAAATTCCATGGGAAACTTCAGATAAAACTTGTGTTACAAGGATCTTCAAAACTTGGATGTTGTTAGTCAAGCTAAACACAATACACTACTTCAACCTTATGAATGTGATTTTAGGTAATACTCTAGATCCAAGATCCAAGTGCACAAAATGTTTTAATTAACGATTTTTAGGTTCCCTTCTTAACGATAGTCACATGTGTTTTAAGGACGGGACCTTGGTGTTTACCTCAGAAAGAGATTTGCGACTCAATTATAATGGACTCTTAATATTGATGTCATTCATGGCTTTAACGTGAATCAAGAAATTGACCTTGAATGCAGAGATGACTAGAAAGACTTTGTCCAATGAATCACAACCATAAACAAGTAGGTTTGAGATGTTCCTTACATAATAGAGAAAAAACACATCTAGGAGGGTTTCAATAGAACCAAACTACTACTCCACAAGGATCTAAACTTCTCTAGACAGTTTTCAAAGGAGTGAGAGTTTCAAAGAATGCATGCCCTCGATTTTCTTTGGATTGTCTTCACTTTACTTGAAATAACGCAATGAGTAAACCCTAAACCAAAAAATAAAAGGAAGCTCTGGTAGAAGATAGAATTGGATCATTATTGAACACTCATGGATTGTTTCAGAGCCATGCTAGAGAACCTATAAAAATTTAGATGAAAACCTTGTCCCAACAACGAATCCAATGAAAAACAACATCCTAGAAATTATTAACCAACATCAACCAACGAATCAAGTATTCAATCTTCTTATCAATACTTCACAGGCCTAGAAATACTTTCATTCAATTCATCCTCAGATTGAATGGATTTCCTTAGCCGCATATAAAAAGAGTGATTTTCTTACCTTTATTGGAGAGAAATAAACAAGGATTTATATAGATTTGGAGATATGTTTCAATAGGCCAACTGACATTATAATCTTTAGGTGTTAAACATATTTTAAATTTAATTTTGGAGCCAACCCTCCAAATTTGGACCATACACAATTTAAAATTAAATTAAATTTGAAAATTAATTTGGAGCTAATCATTTTCTCAACCCTTTTGTCCTTTGACCATGAAGGATTATATTAAAATTTTAATTTCCTTTCGATTTTTGACCGTGGAGAAATTTATAGTAGACTAATTTATTGTCCAACCTAATTCCATGCCACATCTACAATAATTTAACAAACAGAGTGATTCCACCTCAACACCTCTTGGGGTTTCATACCATTGGTTGGGGTTTGTCGCTTTGACTAGGAATATCTCTCAACATATGAGGGCCTAGGAGACGCTTCACATATCAACAAAATCAACATGATGTGGAGAATCTGATGGAAAGGGTCTCCAAGCCAAACTAATGATATACATCATTAAAAATTCTCAAAAACTGCAGGGTGTTTCCATCATCCACGGAAATTAAACCCTAGAGCTAGGGTTACCTAGGGTTTCATCACTATAAAAAACCATATAGAGGACATCAATGAAGACATCCTACACCTACTGCATCTACTTTGACATCTGATTGCACCTGCACCCGCTTTGACATCAATGACAACATAACACCTTGCGCCAAACACTCCCCCAATGAGCCCCACTCTGAATGTCACATGAAATACAAATTGCAGGTAAATGTATCTCTAAGCCTTCATGCACCCAAACAGGCCCCACCTCAGATTTCACCTTTTCTTACTATCTTCGTGACATATCTAGAGTGTTTTAATCTGGTGCTTCCACAAAAAACCTATGTGTTAATCAATTGGTTATTAAGACAAATAGATATATCTACTATCCTGAAAATCATATAGCCTAGATACAATTCCTATTGCTGATTTATCTGAACCCAGATACAAGTCTGACATTTTCATCATCCAGACTTAGATTTTATAATGAATTTCCATATACTTTTCCCAAGATTTCATTGATGCTCAATGTTGCTCAAAACATGAATCTCTATAGGAATGAAACCCTCAACTCCACACTAACATTCAAACATCATCCATGGACATAATATCCAATAAAACTATAAACATACCTACTAACAAACATTAAAAACAAGCCAAGCTATGAACTACACTACTCTGTTATTCAAGCACAATAACAATTTATTAAACCACATAGTGAATTCCACACAATACTATCATATAAACATAGTGAAATATGTTTATACCTTTAACATGAAGGAAAATCAATAGTCTCAAAGAATCAAGGATGCATGAAATCCTTAGCATTCCAAAGAATGGAAATCACATGCACACAACAATAGTTTAACTATGCACACCAAGCATTTTTACAAAGCCATGTCAGTAACTTTGTGACTCGAGAAATTATCAACAACCATAAGGGTCAATAAGTTACTCAAACTATAAGAACAATCACATAAAAATATCATTAAAGACAATTAAGAATAACCCATTCCTCCATGAGCAGTGTTGATAGCTTCATTGTCATACCCCATAACAACATCATTCATTATTCATAGTTCAACATATATATACGTAAGTAAATACACTTTTTCTATAGCTTGAATGAATGGAAATTGAGGGAGGGACTTCAAATCTTCACCCAACCATAGGCCAAATACACTACAATATTTCTTACAGCTACCCAACCCCTAGGCAGAATTAGAGACTGAGGCTATAAGTGCTCAAGGGAATTTACACCAATGTGAATCAACCAATTCACATAGGGCTCCAGAGCTCATGGTGTCTCCATCTACTTACAGGAATACAAAACACATAGTGATTCCACCTGCTAAATACTTCAAGAATTCATAGCCCATTATGTCTCCACCTAGTTAACTAGGATCAAGAGAACATATATTTTCACATATTAACCCTGCAACTATCTAACCAACATCTCCAACAGTTTGTGCATCCTGGCCCTATATATGTGAGGCCCACCACCCTAATTTTGTGGACAATCTCTCTTAAGGTGATCCTTTCTGCATGTACAACACTCCAACAGACCAGTACCCTCACCTCTATGTTGTTGTTGTTGTGACCCATGTCCCTGTCTAGCTACATTGAACCTCTTTTGCGGTGCCACAATTTCTTTCTCTTTTGCATTCTGAGACCTTATTCTTTTCGACTGCCATTTACCTTTACCTTTGTATTTTCCCTTCCATCCTTGCTGAGATTCATTCTTATGCTTTGAATGTTCATAGAAATGCTTCAATTTCCCAATAAATTCCTCAAGTGATCGAGGCTCATCATACTCAATCCGACCTCTAAATGCTAATGGAAATCCACTGCCAAATCACTAAAAATTAGCCTTCTCATCTTTAAGATACGGTACATGCCTTAATAGCTCCAGAAATTTAGTCATGTAATCTTCATATGTCATTGATCCCATATTTAGCTCATAAAACTATTTGGCCTTACTGTCACAGTACCTTTCTAACAAGTACTTCTTCCTAAAAAGCCTCTTGAACTCATGCCAACTCAAGTCATATGTCTTGATGTCTCTAACCCGCTTCACATCTTCCCATCAAATGTCTACTTTACCTTTCAAGCTGGAGATCACTACTCTAGCCTTAATGTTATCTTTGTAATTATGCAACACGAATAATTTGTTCATCCCAAGTATCCAAGCCTCTACATCTTTTGGTTTCTTCACATCTCCACCAAACATAGGTTGTTTTTCTTTCTTAAACTCATATGGAAAGTATCCCCTATCACTCCTGTAAGGATGATAATGATGAACCCGCGTATGTATGCTATTTTGTATGGGTAGAGTCGCGTATAGAATTTAAAATATTGTTTTTTAATATAAGATCAAGTATGCATGGTAAAATGCTACCCAAGTCCATACAAGAGCATGAATTCTACATGAGTGTTAAATGATGCTATAACAATGAAGTTGTTTATGGTGAAATATTTCTTCTTGCATGAAAATAATGGTCCAAGAGGATGATATTGTTGCCTATGAATTATAACTCTTCATATGTGAGGAAAAGGAATATTACATGAAGACAAATAAATGATTATGGATATATTGCTACTATAACTGCTTGATGCTTGAAAGCATTTCATATTTGGTCACATGTTGATGATGTTGAAGATTTATGCTAAATTGCTATATCTTACTTGATGATGATGGTAAAGATGTTCTTGTTGTAGGATCATTTATGGTGTATGATGGTTGTTGATGACAATCATGGTCCTGCTACCTCACTATTGAGGTCTTTGGTTTTGGTTATAAATTTCATATATGTCTCTTGATGTAAAGGCCATGTAAAGAACCATGATGCAATAATTACAATATTCATTCATATTTGGACTATTGGGGTCAAGTAAATTATGTATGTAATCCCATTTTGGGCATTTGATGTAATGTTGAGTCAAATATGTAACCCCACTGCATTGGGTGATTGATGTAAGTATGAGCCCTTGGTGATAGAAAAGGACATATTTGGTTGAGTCATAGAGTCATGTACTTATTTCCAGAAGATTCAACATATGCTCAAGGGGATCATGGTCAGTATATAAGGTTCA
The DNA here is from genome assembly GCA_031772625.1 of Pinus tabuliformis. Lineage (NCBI taxonomy): Eukaryota > Viridiplantae > Streptophyta > Pinopsida > Pinales > Pinaceae > Pinus > Pinus tabuliformis. The sequence continues at coordinate 244,480,909 of CM062815.1, forward strand.
TATTCAGCAGATCAGATCCACAATGTTCATCTATACACAGGGGAAGAGACGTCTTCTTTCAGCATTAGTTAGCACTTTTCTCTTGATGTCAAAGGGGGAGAGTAGCTTGGTGTTTGGAGAAGAATGCTTGTAGAGAAGCTTGGTATGTCTACAAATGTGTTTTCAGGTATATACAAAGGTATGTCTAGGTGATGGTAACCAAACACCAAAGTGCTTGCCATCAAGTCCAAAGGGGGAAATTGTTGGAATTATGGCTAATGTGATGTACTTGATGGAAACCTACTTGATAAAGATGTCTAAATTATGGTAACAGTGATATTACACAAGCTAGTACATATGTGACAGAGGGAATGGACAAAGGAATATTAGTTTAGAGATAGAGGAATGATGAAGGTAAAGTTTGAGAAAGTATACACAAGTCCTGTAAAGAAAATCCGTGTACATAAGCAAGTATGATGAAGAGAATTCACATACAGTTTCTACACCATTGCATTATGAATACCAGGGGCCTTTACTATGAAATTGGCCCATAGTAGTGAGCGCAATAATGGATATTTGATCCCATCAAAGAATACCATCGACATTACTAAGGGATTGACCTAAGGTATTGGTTAAGACCTAAAATATATATAAGGAGATGGAGACCAAAGTGTTAGGGTGTGCATGTGATGGATTATTTATGAATGACTTGATCTGAAATAGGTGTGCACCAGGGAGCATGGAGATGGATCATATCTAATAGATCTGAAATGACTACATATTGAATAATTTGTTTATAGTTTGATAGATCTGTGATGATGATATTATGTTGTGTGTCTGTAATAGTATATGTCGAGATTTTGGCTTGACAGATGTTGTGTTGTGCAACGAAGGTATGACTCAGTGACTATAGATTTGTACGTCAGTTTTCCATAGAGAATTCATGTACTTACACGAATTTGTGTCTAGGTGGTCGTGTATACACGTTGCGAAAAGTTCAGAATATGTACGCAGGTGTGAAGTATGAAATGAATGTGCATACTCATATATAATTTATAAGAGTCACGTACATCTTCTAGGGTTTTGCAGTATGAGTTTCTAATGATGTATGATCAATTCTACTTGATGTTGTCTATCGATGATGTCTCTTTCATGATAATTTGTGTTTGATAGTTATGGTTGGGTTGAATTGTTTATGGAATGATATGTTGACTAGGGATGATGCTACTATGTCGTGATCTATATTTGGCTCAGTAATCTGTGATGATTTTAGTGTGTGATTGAGTGATTAATTCAGTAGTACAAAGATACATATTCAATTATCAGTATTTTGAGATATGTATGCAGGTCCTCTTAAGGAGAAGTGTGTGCATATGCAGGTATTATTCATAACATTAGCATATACATTCTCATGTATGCTTGATTAGGGTTTGTAGTGGAAGCAGTTGGTTTCTGTGATGGGTAAAAATTTTTGGCTTGATATATGTTGAATGTATATTTTATCTAATGGTTTATAACTATTATGGATTGGTTTGATTTAGTTGTATGAAATGGTAGGGATTGGTTCAGTGATTAAGTGATTTGATACAGTGATTTATTTCAATATTGTTATTTGATATTGGGCTGAAATGATGGAAGTGGGTCCAGTATGAAATATGATGAAAAATGGCCGACATATTTTATGTTGTGAGTCAGGTGGATCTAGTATGAAATATTATGAAACATTGTCCACAGAGGTGTTGAGGGTTGGCTCCTTCAGTGAGGGAGTCGTAGTTTTCTTCCATTGGTAGCTGGTAAATCTAATCAACGAGTTGGATTTCCCTTCTAGTGGGTGTTGGTAAATGAGATCAGGGGGCTGGAGCTCCCTTCTAGTGGGTGCTAGAGAACGAGAGAAGGTTTTAGCCTTTTGCAGGTGGGTGCTTGCCTACTGGTATGAGTTTGCACTAGTACAATATTGTAAGATTTTTTCCTTTCTAATAAAATATGAAGACAAAGATGACGATAGCAGTTTTTTTCTCCCACATTGGGTTTCCACCTAAAAATATTGGTGTCCTCATTTGTTGATGTGTTACTTATGTGTGATGGTTTAGTCTAATATTACTACTCATGGTTAATGTTTAATTAATTTCTAATGAAGTAATGATGCACTGGTTAAAGTAGAACAAATGATGAAATATATGAAAAGTTAAATAATTGGGTATACGTTGTTTTCCTTCATCATAGTTGCGTACATGTGCTAGTTTACTTAACAACAATAGCGTACATAAATATGAATAAGAAATTGAAAGGTTTGAGTTTTAAAATATTGGTTCACCCCACCCCCCCCTCCCCAATCAGTGTTTTTCCTAAGAGAGGAAACTCGGATGGTGAAACCCACACAAAAATTTTGTCGTTGCATCAAACCTAAATAAAACATAAACCATAATTGAAAATCATAAAATCATGTATTAATTTTAATATCATATGATGAACGTTAATTATGATGATTAAGGTTAATCATTACGATTACATGCCCATGCCATCTCACCAAGTGATGTGTATGCAACCACTGAAATTGGGTGTGACAGACAGAGAGTGCAAAATTCCACATTTCTCAATAATGAAGGGTTGGTGCAGTGAGCTTTCATACTGTCGACATGAATGATTATGTGGAAAAGTATCACACATGGAGTTTGATTCATCATCTTACCTTAAATCTAAGTCAATGTGTCCATGTCATTTGCAAGGCTCCGACAAGTTGACAAAATCTGTAAGGCATGACAAGAAAATGTTTGTTAGGAGATGGTAATAATTCCCATTCACACTTTATGTATTCTCTCCCATCGCACCATGAAATAAGATTTAAACTCAACGAAAATAGATGGGCACAATGAGTTGTCACCTTGCTTAGGTAGAAAAATGACGTGGAAAATATGATGATGTGTCACCTACGTGGTAGTGGAAACTTTCATTTTCAAATGTTGATTCGACCAAAATAGCATGGCATTTAGCAGTGATTTATGGAGCCACGTGGAATCGGGTGTTCCATGTGGTGTTGACATTAAGGGTGTGTCCGGTGGGCCATGTCATCTCAGAGATTTGAATTTTTGACAGTTTTCCATGTTTGTGAGGCACAATTAATAGAAAGTGTGAGACATGATCGGAAATGTTGGATTTTCACGAAGGGAAAATATTTATCACAACTCTTGTCTACCTTACCATTGCACCAAGTTAATCGTCCATTCTTTTTGAAACTAGCATGATAAATAGAATGCCAAACAGAAACTGATTATGATTTTTGCATTGGTTGATGATGATTTTCTTGAAGCCTGTAAATCAAATGTAATGGTCTCTCCCACCACTTAGATTAATCTAGGCCAAAAGGGAGGTGTTAATTTTAACTAACCCAACCTCCATGGTATAATTATGGAAATGGGGTTACAAAATTACTTCTTTACCGAAGTTAGAAGAACTAAGTTTGGACACTACCATCACATCCAACTTGTTAAGATATTTCCACTGATATAAAGTTTATCTCAATCTGGCCTCTAGATTGAAATTTATACCCCATTAAATATTATCCCTTTGAATCTTTCCACATCATTAAGTGCTACCATGTGGCACCCATGTGACCCTACCTTTTTCCCCACGATGCTTACATGGAATCTGCATAACCCTAGTCATACACTTGTGGCACTCGCCACGTCAATCTAACTCGTGGGTCCCACTAGACCCGACCTCTTTGTGAAAGTTCACAACTCCCTTTGTATCTAGACACAGGGTATTTCCAAGCACACACAATTTTTTCAGTTGGAAAATCTCTTGGACCCTCGGATCCCTAGATACATTTGGATCACCACATCAACTTGCCCATATTCAGGCCTAATCCTTTGCTACTTATACCATGGAGCCCACAAGCCTCCATGTAATTTCCATGGCTAATGAGGCATCCATCCCATGTCATCATAAAACACCACATCCCATAATTCCACATCACCCTTCTTATACCTTGTCTTGCGGACATCAGACTGACATCATGGTGATGTCACCCTATCATGTGGCATCCTCTAGTGATGTAATGTGTTAACCAAAAATTAACCACTTGGCCATAACAAAGGGTCATTTATGCCTACCACATGTAACAATAATAATGTTCCATGTCATTGAATCAACCATTTCATCCTCCCATGGCATCCACATCACTCGATCTATGTGGCATCTGCCATATTAGCCCAGCTGGCACATCCCATGGAACCCCACTCATTCATGCAGTGTGAATAATATCTTTGTTAACTGGTTCTAAGAGAAAACTATGTACATGAATTTTTCACTATGGAAACCTCTTCAAACCCTCAAATTACCACATATCCTCAAGTGTATACCATGGCCCACCATTCGAGCTTTCCCAAACTTACACCAAGCCGTTTTCCTTGAATGCCCATATTGTTGGGTAGCGGAGGTCCTGCGTAACAGTTTTGGGTCTGATAGCTTAGAAATTAGGATAAAAATATTGTAAACCTCTGAAATATGCGGAGCGCGAAATATAAAAGATGGAGTCAAAGGGTTTTCGGCCTGAAAAATAATATAAAATAATAGGAAGTAAGTCAATTCGTGGACCACAGATAGGTATAAATAGAGCGCGGCTCTATGACGGAAAGGTAGTTCTTTTTGGGTATGATCTTGGATCTGAGATGTAATGGGTTTCTGAGAAGAACATTCTGAAAGCGTCTGTAAGTCCAAGTCAGAGGTTTGGGTAGAGGATAGAGGCTCTACAGCTGTGTGCGCAGAGGCCTGGAAGAGTCCACAGCTATGTGCGCGAACCCCTGCAATTGAGTGTGCAGGGCTGATCTGGATGTATTGGTGTTGAGTGGAAATAAAGATAAGTTCATTATGAAATTTATTTGTGATCTCTAACTTATCGTGAATCTAGAATTTTGTATGGTTAATAAGGTTGTTTTTGTCTATGCACATTGATTATTGAATACTTATGAATTGGGTTTTAATCTTTGTATGCAAACTAGATAAAAGTGATAAATGTTTGCTTAAAGACCACCTTAAAGTAGATCTGAATTGCAATACTTCACCCACTAGATTAGATTTGTAGATTGCGCGGGGTATTCAATATCCGCACAAATATAGCGTAGTGTGAAGCTGCAGAATGGAGCACGAAACCTCCAACCCGCATCCAGACATCCCAAGGGTGCAGAAACCTGGTTCCAGCACCCTCCCCTGCTACCTTGGGTGAGACCTCAGTCTGCACTTCGCGAGCCGTTGTCGAAAGGGTTGGTAGCTGTGGGATTTGCTTGGCTAAATAATTCTTCCGAACCTGGGTCAGGCCCATATAAGCCAACAAATGGTTTCATTGCCGGGACTGGGATCTGCCTAAGGGGTGTCTGGTGTGAAACACGGGGACTTTATAGAGAAGAACGTTGAAGGATCGAAGGGATCAAGAATGATAATATATCAAGGGTAACTATGGCGAGCACGATTCAGTTGTCGGTATTTAAAGGAGCAGGATGCAAAGACCCAGAACAATTCTGGTTTGTGCTAACATTAGTATGGAACACGCAACAATTCACGAATGATAATATTAGAAAAGCTACCTTAGTCAATGCACTACAAGACTAAGCACTAACATGGTACATAAAATATTCAAGCAAGCACCCAACGGCGGGGACCACAGAAATTCAGACTGACTTGAAGAAGGAGTTTAGCCAGCCGAGGTCAAAAACACAATCGATTATAGGGTTCAAAGAAATTGTGATGATGCCTGGAGAAACCCCATGGGATTTGGACCAAAGACTCAAAAGTACTATTCGCAAGGCTCACATGACCTTGACGGATGCACAACACTGCGCTTGGTTTATGGCATCCTTAACACCACATCTATGGGCGGCTCTATCACAATAAAAAATCTCAACCCAAGCCGAAGCACTAGAGACAGCAATGAGGTTACACGAAACTCCATTGCAAGACCTGGGGTTGGGAGTTCATCAAATCCAAGATTTATGTGTTGAAATAAAGCAGATAAAACAAGAACAGATACCACGAGCCGAAGTTTGGGAGGAAGTATGGTGTATAAAGTGCAGAAGCCAGGGACACGATAAAGATCACTGCCTAGTCATAGTAAATTTGGTGGCAACGGGGGGACCAATGCTATTGCGACCAGAGGCACAAACAGGACCGAGCACTGCAGCCCCACTCTGGTGCACAATCTGTCAGGTGGGAGGAAAGCACAACACTGATAACTATCACCTATTACCAAAATACAACCAAACCCCCCAGCAGCTATTTTGCAACTTTTGCAGTTCAGTGGGCCGCTTACAGAATGTAGACTAAGGTATGAGGCCAGGATCCAGCCGTGGTGATCACGCACGGTGGGTTCTAGGGCCGTGGACGAGGACGAGGCGGAATGGGGCCAGGAAGGGGTCGCAGGAAACTAATCTACTACAACTGCGAAGGACCCGGACATTACGCGCAGGATTGTACCAACCCAACAAGAATTTCGTGCAATTATTATGAGCAGTTCGATCATGAGCTGATAGATTGTCCTACACTAATAGTGAAAATTCGTGAAAGAAGAGCAGTGCAACCAACAACGACCCAGAATGTGTAGATGATGAGGTCCGAACCCCGTGAGGAAGATCCCAAAGTCAATATGGTGCTGAGGAGTGGCACGGCCACAGGAGTGGATGGATGAAACTCAAGGGGTGATAAGGAGACATATCAGGAAGCTCGGGAGAGCTTCACGGAGGTCTCTACCCTAGGTAATAGGGATCAGCCCGGGTCAGATAAGGATACCTCGATTATTACTAACTTTTTAGAGACATGTATAAAATTTCTTCGCGACAACAGGGCCGTTAAAGGTTTACAGGAGGTGTTAAATAGATGCGTAGGATGGAGTGAACAGCATGTCATTTGAAAGTTGGGAAGACACGCATCACGGACCAGAAGGGAAATGCAGTTAACAACACAGATCGGCAATTATGATATGGAGCAGGTCATTTCGGATCTAGGCTCAGATGCTAAGGTATTGCCAAAACAAACATAGGAACGCATTGGTAAACCTACACTACAATGGCCCCCTATCCAACTACGGATGGAAAATCAATAGAAGGTGCTACCCATGGGAAGGCTGCAAGGAGTTACGGTAGACCTTGAGGGTGCAAGTACCCACACGGACTTTGAATTTATTGAGTTCATGGATGACAATACGCCCTATCCTGCGTTGTTAGGAATAGATTGGGCCACTAACATGAACGAATTTATTAATCTAAAAAAACAGACAATGATATTTGTTAGGCCCCTATACTACTAGTGTAACCCCTTATTGTTATTAGTACAACCCCCTTATTATATTGTTGTACCCATGTAGTCCCCATATTGTTACTATTATGCCCCATAGAAGCCCACTATTGTTATTATTGTGCCCTAACATTATTATTGTTATGTCGACTCTGATTATATTATGACCCCTTAGACTCCTATATATAGAAAGGAGGTCTTTTCATTTGATCATCAAAGAATCATTCATTTGTGTAATGTAAAGGAGGTTGCCCCCTCGAAGAGGCTGAATTCTAAGGCGTTGAACTATCTTTTCTATCTTTTTGTGAGCTAGTTTCATAACAATATTTGAAACAAAGGCACTCCGCGTCATCATTCCGCTAGATCCGGCTGAAGGACCACACTACATTGAACCAATGCACGATGAAGAACGCGATAACGATGTAAATTGTAGCTACAGAATGTCTACCCAAGAGCGAGGATGGGTCAAGACATCGGGGGATAGAAGAATATCACGGGGTGATGAAGAATCCTGCACTTCCGATTCAGATGATGAAGACAAGCGATGGCGCAATAGGTTGATTGGAGTAACCACGCTACGTTGCAACATGGTGACGAAATCATTGTACTGCATAAGGGCCCAGGAGCGCGAATTTCCAAAGTATGATGGGTTGACGATGGTAGATGAATTCCTAACCAAGATTGAAATCACAATACCAAAGAACCAACAGTTTGATGTGATGAGATGGGCATTGTGCGCAACGCCTGCGCAATGGTGGGGCACACATGAAGGGACATTCACAGATTGGCGCGGCTGCAGATGCATGATGAATATCAGATTTGGGAAACCAAAACTCTGCGTAGCAAAGAAATATGATGGACGTGATGATCTGCACATGCACCTTACCAGGTGGATCAAAGCCTACGGAGAGGAACCTCAGCCAGAATGGGTGCACTTGTTTTATCACACCCTGGACATCATTCCCAGAAATTGGTACACAGAAGCAGAGCTCTGACACGACACAGGTGAGTGGGATCTCTTGCGCGTAGGGTTTTTGTCAACGTTCTTGTTTGAGGATTAGTGGATGGATCCTGTGGATGAAGTGTTACAACTGGTAAAGACCACCATATTCAAGACACTGTTAGAACCAGAGGAAACGGTGCAGCCCGACTAGTCGCAGCAGCTGAAACAGGCCCTTGGATGCTATAATCTCCAGGTAGAAGATGATGAGGATGATCTGCGAAACGTCAATATTCCAGAATTAGAGGGGAGCCAGGAGGTGCATGGCCCTGAAATCGAAGACCCAGATATCACGGCGCCATTAAAAATGAAACAAGTGAATATTGGAACTGAAGATGAGCTGAAGTATGCAACACTTGGGGACTATTGGGACGACGTCATGGTGGAGAAGGTTGTCGACTTGCTATGAGAATATCGAGATTTGTTCCCAACCAAGATTACAGAGCTAAAAGGGATTCTAGGAGACTTAGGAATGATGAAGATAAAATTGAAGCTAGACGCGAAACCGGTGAAGCAGCGGCCCTACCGATTGAATCAAAAATATAATGCAAAGGTCCGCGAAGAACTAGACAAGATGTTGGCAGCAGGAATCATTGAACTAGTTGAGGAGTCCGACTAGGTGAGTCCAATGGTTGTGCAAGAGAAGAAACAGAAGGGTGAGATTCGCATCTGCATGGATCTTAGGAAGCTCAATGATGCTTGCATCAATGATCCCTTTCCAACACCGTTTACAGATGAAGTGCTGGAAAATGTGGGGGGACAAGAAGCCTACTCCTTCACGAATGGGTTCTCAGGATATCACTAGATCAAGATCGTGCTAGAAGACAGGAGTAAGACAACGTTCGCTACGGAATGGGGTTGCTTTTAGTACATAGTGATGCCCTTTGAATTGAAGAATGCGCCGGTAATATTTTCACGCATTCAAAGAATTTATCCACAGGTTCTTAGAAGTCTATCTTGATGACTGGACCGTGATTGGATTGGTCAAGAAGCATGTAGCGAGCTTATAGTTGATGTTGGATACTTGCCACTGACATCAGATTGCATTAAACTTGAAGAAGTGTACTTTTCTTGTCCCATTCAGGAACCTGCTGGGCCATGTGGTCTGTAAGCAAGGCCTGATGGTGGACCCGGAAAAGATCGTTGTCATACTCAATCTACAAGCACCGCGAAGTGTCAAGAAATTACGCACCACACTAGGACACACGGGCTACTATCGAAAGTTCATCAAAAGCTACACCCAAATCACGGCTCCGATGGAACAGTTACCGAAGAAGGATGCTATGTATTGATGGAATGAGGAATGTAACAAAAGTCTGGAGACGCTTAAGGAAAAGATGGCCTCGGCCCCTATATTGGTCTTTCCGAAATGGGACGTCGAATTTCATGTGCATGTCGATGTGTCATGTATCACATTGGGGGCGGTACTTACTCAACCTGGAGCGGACGGAATCGACCACCTGATTTCGTTCGCAAGTTGCCAGTTGTCAAAATCTGAGAAGAATTATCCCACTATTAAGCGCGAGGGGTTAGTGATGGTATACACTCTTTAGAAATTCTGCCACTATCTGCTTGGAGGCCACTTTAAAATGTATTCCAATCACTCGATGTTAAAATACCTAGTGAATAAGCCTGTGTTGGTGGGGCGTATCTGTAGATGGTTGCTGTTGTTCCAAGAGTATGACTTTGAGGTCGTCGTCAAACTAGGACATCTAAATGCAGGTCTAGATCACCTGTCCCAAATTAAGACCAGTGAAGAACCCACAAATCAAGAGGATAGACTTCTGGATGCTCAGCTATATGCGGTGGGCATCATGGATGGTCACTTTGAAGATATAATCCATTTCTTAACTACAGGAACTGCGCCGTAGGGATACTCAATTCAGCAGAAGAAGAAATTGGTGATACACACAGCAGATTTCACCGTGATTGCAGGCCACCTCTACAAAATGGGAAACGATGAGATATTGTGTCGATATGTCCCAGAGTTCGAATGAGGACAGATCCTAGCTAAAGCACATGGGGGGGTTGCTGGCGGACATTATGCGGGTCGCACCACAACTCAGTTGATCCTTCATGCAGGATTATGGTGGCCTACTCTGCATCAAGATTCGAAAGCACACTGCTGAGCCTGTAACGTATGTCAACGGATGGGGAAACAATCACGGAGAGATGAAATGCCTCTCCAACCACAAATGACGCTACAGCCCTTCGAGAAATTGGAAATCAACTTCGTAGGATCTATTGAGCTGCGAGGGAAAACAGGTGCGCGATATATCATCATCGCTACAGAATATTTGACCCAATGGACCGAGGCACAGCCGGTTAAGGATTGCACGGCTGCAACAGCTATGAAGTTTTTGTTCGAGAATTTACTAACAAGGTTTGGATGTCCCAAAACTCTAAATGAAACAATCAGCGTGCTCACTGAAGAATTCCAGATATACCACCAACAGAGTACGCCATACCACCCACAAGCGAATGGGACCGTTGAATCATTCAACAAAATCTTGGAGATTGTGTTGACCAAGGTCTGTAATGCGCGATGAAATGACTGGAACTTGCACATCCCTATTGTGTTATGGGCATATCGCACCACATGCAAGAAGTTGACAGGCCAGACACCTTTTCGATTAGTCTATGGCCAGGAGGCCATTATGCCTATGGAATATATTGTGCCTAGTCTGCGAATAGTGGCAATCACCAGTATGGAAGACCGCAAGGCGTTGGAGGAGAGGCTCGCGCAGCTCGAAGAACTGGAAGAGGAATGGTTTTTGGCTGAATTCCATCAGCAAGTACAGAAAAGATGCAAAAAAGCATGGCATGATCATCATATCAAGGTGCGTACTTTCAAGGAGAATGATCTAGTATTGCTATACGACAGTAAATTCGAGAAATTCCCTGGCAAACTTCGAATGCATTGGTTGGGACCCTATGTCATCAAAGAAGTTACCGACGGGGGCATGGTTCAGCTTGCCAAATTCAATGGGGACCCCTTCTCGAGCCGAGTGAATGGCAGTCACCTAAAGCTCTATACGGGCGGGTTGGCCGCCTAACTAACCATTCGAGGGACAGTCTCACCGCTCCAGCCAGTTGAAAGAGGGTGTGAGATTATAAACCAAGCTGCTATGAAGCTGTGTAATATGACCTCAACATACATACAAAAGCAGCACTTGTGATCCTCGGGTTTTGCTACCATGAAGGAAAGATGGAAAGTGACCATTGCAGGTATTGTTCATAATATGATGACCCATTTAAAGCACCATGGAGCGGGCAACGAGCAATTAAGGTAGAAGAATAACCGCCAAAATCGCATTTATGAGCTACCACAAGGGCAAGCAGCCAATCTTAAATTTCAAATCATATATAATCATAGCAAGGATCACCCCACCACGTCTCATCATCCTGCAAGAAAGCCGCCTTGGGTTAGGAACAAGTGCAAGATGAGTGACAAGCAATTTGAAGAAAGTCTATGGTTTAAGGCATTGCCGAAGCACTACCAGAAAGCAATCCTCAAAGCACACAATCCTACCACCGATAAGCCACAGCAAGCTTCATCGCAAGTAGTCGAGCTCCCTAAATCGCCCCGGACACCAAGGACTAGGAAGGACCCTCAGGTCCCAAAATCAGTAAGAATGTCGCCGTGACACCTAAACTTTGGAAAATTCACAATGGAGGAAAAGGGCAAAACTGTTACAATTGACAGCAATGAGGAAGCAAAAGAGCTCCCCACGTATATCAAAGAAGTAAACCCTTAGGAGGATCCCATACAGCCAGTGTGATGACCCAAGTATGTGCCACCAAGCAAGGGGAAGGCGAAGGTACCTGCAAACCTAGATGAAGTCAACGTTGTAATCGTTACCCCATCTCTACCAAAATCCATCCTAGTGGAAAACTTGGTGGTTGGCCGTGTTGCGACAATGAAGTTTGAAGATTGGGACCTTGCAGATATAGTAAAATTTCCCCACCTAATGACGGACGCATTAATGGATCAGAATGTAGAAGGAACGGTGACAATCCTACAGCCAAAGGAGTGGTTGTGGAAGGTGGATAAAACCGGCTTGCTCTGTCTCTTGTCGATTCCTCACTTTCTCCAGCCTCCTATCACCATGTTGGTCATAAAGCAGTTGCTTCGTTTACTTCATGAGGAAATATTATGGGTCAGAAAACTCGTCAGTATCACAGTTGAACTTATCCATCGGGTCTCGCACCTTCCCTGTGACGGAAGAGACTCTTGGGAAATTATTGATAGAAGTAACAATGTCGTGATGATAGAGCGACTGAAAAATAAGTATCAGCTCGCTAAGGGACAACGAGGGTACATCATTGAAAGTATCTCAGATAATGCAGTCCACATTGCCACTCAGTAGCTGGTAGGAAAAGTAATGAGGAAATGTTGTGGCACTGAGGTTCTCACTGTAGTTATCGTACTTGCTAAGGAATGTGGAGCCAGTGTACAGTTCAATTGGTCACAGTTCCTTTATGAAGAGTTTCTGACCAATTTCCGCGAAGTACAAGAGGAGGGAAAGACTTTCCATTATGCACGACTGCTACTCCCCATCATGTTGGTCGCCACTGACTTACCCGAAGAAAGCCAGCTTCCAGTCTTGGACTTAGAATGGCCGAAAGCCGCTCGATATGCTTCCCTCTTGGCAACAAGGGACGCAGGATGAATTCAAAATATCAAAATATTTTGGGTGTTGATGGACACGACTGTGCATCAGTGGATTAATGAGTTACCCCACCTATCCGACTGGATCTATGAAAGCATGAAGCATATTGCTGAATTTAAAGTAGACATGCATCGTCTCTACATCAGGGCACGTAAGAACCCGTACTAGGCATGGACCTCACTCCGATTTATTACTATTGACGATGTTGTCAACGGGATTGTGGATACTTGGCCACCGGCGTGGCGCAAATCGACGGTGGTAGATCGTAACGATGCTATATGGCAGAAAGAGAAGGAAGCTAAGCAGGCTGCGCAATAAAAGCGCAATGAACAGCGCACTGCGGAAGTTCAGGCAGCACAAGAAGCGGCTCTAGCGGCAGCACGGGAAGCGGCAGCAGGAAAGACACCACCTGGAGGGGCGGCATCAACAACGGACAAGGGCAGTTAGAAGGCACCCCGTAAGAGGGTTGCGGAAGAACCACTAGCAACAGGCACGGATTCACCTTTGAAGCAGCCAACGACATCAGAGTAACTGAATCCACGAAAGAAGGAAAAGGCATCTAAAATGGACAGCGGAGTGACCATGTTAACCAAAGGAGACCTAACTGACATTGAGAACATTGTCCGAGATGCCGCTCGGGAGGCAGTGGATGAGGCCATGTCGAAGCAGCAAATTATGTTGGGGGAACTTCGCACGCAGCTACGAAAATTGGGATCAAGAATTGTGTCGTTAGGCACTAGCGCTACTCCAGGGGTTTCCAGTATGATAGCTGCAGAATTATTGATAAAAGCCCACATGGCTCATTCTATCCAGATTCCAATAGGAGCATTGATCACCACACAGGCGGAGGACCAAGCTTTGCTGGAACGACTTACAGGGTTGGGACTAAACGTGGCTTCTCTACCGCGTGAAAGTTTGCAACAACTCCACGACAACACCACAATCGAACTCCGCGCTAGGGCCAGCCGTGCCGATCAAGTACTCCAGGAGCAGAAAATTAATATCGAATAGTTGTGACTCCAACGCGACGAAGCAGTCACACAAAAGCAACAAATGGTGAAGTTAGTAGAAAAGGCTTGTTCGAGTGCCCAGGAGTTAGAAATTATAGGGGATTTTCCCATTAAAACACAAATCTGTAAACTCGCTACTGGGTTCCGAAAGACAAAGGAGGAGGCCGCGTGGATCCAACTAGAGCTCAGCTTGCAAATCATGGACTTAAGACTGCAGGTTCCACTACCAATGCCACTAGAGATCCTAGAGAAATGCAGGAACATTATTACTATGGGGCACGCAATGTTCACATGTTTAATGGCAGAATGTACCGAGCTGCTAACTCAATTGATTGTTATGCTCACCACCCTTCAGGAGGATCCAACACTACGCCGACTAGAAACCAAGGCCCGAGAGCTCCAGCAAGCTTACGATCAGCTTAGAGGAAGTTTGCAGATATGTAATGGGTTTCTGAGATGGGGTTTCTGATATGTAATGGATTTCTGAGACGGGGTTTCTAAGACGGCTTTTGGTAGAGACGGGGTAATTATTACAGTGTCGACTTCATCTAGGTTTGTAGGTACCTTCGCATTCCCCTTGCTTGGCGACACATATTTGGGTCGTTGCACTGGCTGTATGGGATCCTCCTCAGGGTTTACTTCTTTGATATATGTGGGGTACTCTTCTACTTCCTCTTTGCTATCAATTGTAACAGTTTTACCCTTTTACTCCATTATGAATTTGCCAAAGTGTAGGTCTCACAATGACCTTCTTACTAATTCTGGGACCTGAGCGTCCTTCCTAGTCCTTGGTGTCCGGGGCGATTTAGGGAGCTCAGCTGCTTGCGGTGAAGCTTGCTACGGGTTATCAGTGGTAGGGTTGTGTGCTTTGAGGATTGCTTCCTGGTAGTGCTTCGACAATGCCACAAACCACGGACTTCCTTCGAATTGCTTATCACTCATCTTGCACTTGTTCCTAACCCAGGGCGGCTTTCTTGCACGACAGTGAGACGTGGTGGTGTGATCCTTGCTATGATTATATATGATTCAAAATTTAAGATTGGCTGCTTGCCCTTGCGGCATCTCATAAATGCGATTTTGGCGGTTATTCTTCTACCTTAATTACCTGTCGCTCGCTCCATGGTGCTTTAAAAGGGTCATCATATTATGAACAGTACCTACAACGGTCGCTTTCAAGCATTGGGCCCCACATCAATTATCATTAAATGTTTTATGAAATCTAATCCCATCTCATATCCAAATCTGAAACTAATTTTCATTGTGCACATCTTCTCGAATTGCCTGGATCCTAGATGTACTTGCAAACACTATAATATATGACTTCGCCTAAGTGGGGCCCTCACTGGATATGAGCTTTGCCTTACCTCCTCAATATATCGAGATCATTTTGATTTTGAAACTTTCCCAAAAGTTCATAAGTGTAAATTCCATGAATGCCCAAACTCCTGGATACATCCACCAAGCCTGGAAAGCATCTAGTCTTGTGTTGGAAATACTGAAAGGGGCGCGAAACAATAGTTTCCTGATTTTTACAATTGGTCAACTTGTTTACTTTTAAACATTTAGAGCATTAATAAAAAATAATAATAAAAAAAAAAAATGTGTTGTCCAACAATATTTGCATTATGTATCATTTACATACAACAATTTACCAACCAAGTAGGAAGGAAGATAATGCTCCCCAAGTCCTGAAGATATTTGTAAACCTAGTCTGAAAGAGTCTTCAGTCCCCCAAGTACATCATCTCAACCATTCTACCTCACAATTCTCTATTGCACCAAAAAATAACTAAGCTTGGGCTCTCATACCAGGGACAATGACCCAAATATCCAACAATCTATCACTATTGTCAATTTCTACCTCTATATATTGCCACACATTCTACCACAGTTGTTGATGCCACTCTTGTTTCCTCTCCTTCTGCACCTATTTCTTCACTTCCTCTACTATATCGCACTTCTATTGTCACAAATCAATCAATATCATGTAATTAGGGTCATATCACAACATCACTGTCATCGCTGCATCGAGGTCATGATTGTCATCAAATCACTTATGTCATCAAGGTCACTACCTTCTATCAAGGTTATTTTCACAATCATGCTACCATTTATTGTATAGACACTTTATGCTAATATGGAAGTGTTATTACCAAGGTAATGTTAAGGGTCATTGTCATCAATAATGCACATGTACCAAGCTCTCCATCACTTGTATAAAATGTGTCACTGTCAACAGGATCACGAATACTACCACTCCCTACATAAAGGTCATTATTGTGTAAATTATAAGATTGTTATGTAAGTAGCATGGTAAAATATTTCCATTATATTGTTTCAACCTTTTTCAAATAGGATCCTATTTGAGATTGCGCAGGGATGGTTCACTGTGAACTTCACAGTCAAATTCATCTGGTGCTCAGAAATCAAATCAAATCATGACTATTACTTCCTTAATGTTTATCATAGCACAATTACAAATAAATGCAATCTTGTTTAAGATCATGGTCATAACATCACTATCAAGGAAATTGAAATACATAAAGGTCACCACTAGGTTCATTGCATGTCAAATATTATTACCATTATTTAGGTTAATGTTGTGTGTTAAGGCCATTATGAAACATGGTCACTGTCAAGTTTGCTAGCATATAGGGCTACTGCAATTACTGCCACTATTTTCATATGTCATTGTCATCTCAATACGTCGACTGTAGCTTTGTGCCATCAGTTAATGTTTTGAAAGTATGGATAGGATTAGCATCCAAACTCATATTATATCATATAACAATATTTAGCAGATAAAATACTCCATTTTCACATCGGTTTCTCATACAGGGATTGCAAACATTTATCAATCGATATACTGTGAATGAGAGCCACTGTAGGTTTTCGAGACATAGATTGTTACTCATCTTATTGATTCAAATTTTCCATCATAAATGAATGCAAGATATAAGTAATGCACAGTGGTTGGCTCTAGTAAAACACTTCATCGTTGCACTTTCTTGCTACAGGTGCATTGTTGTATATGTTATTTCCTATTAGGAGATAACTTTGTCTTTTCTAAGAAGAGCCCTCAACAATTCACCTTAAATATAAAAGCACTCCAATAAGTGAACGATCTGCTATTTGTTTTAGTGTATTTGGAGTTGTAGGCTTCAGATCATCTTGACATAGGTTGTAGACAGATTTAAGTGAGACTACAAATGTGTCATGGGTTGGAGCTTGAACAACTTCAATAGGTCAACAAAAAATATTTTTTCCTTAAACAAACAAATTCTGGAGGCAACTTCAGATAAAACTTGTGTTACGAGGATCTTCAAAACTTGGATTTTGTAAGTTGAACACAATACATGACCTCAACCTTAGGAATGTGATTTCAGGTAATACTCCATATTTAAGATCCATGTGCAAAAAATGTTTTAATTAATGAGTTTTAGGTGCCTTTCATCACAAGATCCATAGGTATTTTAAGAATTAGGGGAATTTTGAGTTCTAAAATGGGCCTCCTAATGAAATTATAAAACAATAGTGGAAATAATAAAATAAGATTGGATTACATCATCAAATATTAGAGGGAAAAAAGAAAAAACTATTTTTTCAACTCGTATTTTCAACTTACTGCCCATTGGGTTTACTCAAATTTCGAGTGACAACACTCATTGGATGCAGAATTTGATTCCTCATCCAAGGAGTACCCATGTTGCATGCTTTCTGATCTAGAATTGATCTAAGACAATTAATAATGTATTACAGACTCATCTGCATGGATGTGCCTATGTTATTTTATGCAACGGATGGATAAGATTAAAAAATACATAGGCAATGAAGCAGTTAAAGAAAACATAACATGCAACACATATAAACACAACAAGTTTAATAAGGAGTTCACCCATTACTCATAGGCTACATCTCCCGGTCCAGCCTTAAATGGTGGCCTCTCTATTATGTTTTCAAAGGAGATTTTTTACAACAATGAGCTCAATTTGAGTCTCACTCAGCAGATACAAATCAGTAAGACTGTACTTGGATTCCCCAAGTCTCTGGAGTACACAAACTCTCCTCACTAAACTCTTTACTTCTATTGGTCATAGTATTATGAGTCCAATCTGAGACTCATACATGACAGGCATTATAGAGGAGTGAGCTTGAACCTCAAGCCTTCTCTGAAGTGCACAGACTCTCTAACTCTCTATGTATCTGTCTTAACTCTGGCTCGATGCTGCCTTTTCTTCTGTAGGTTAGCTTGGCTTCTCCTCTCTACCTTTGGCTTACTGCCTACTACTCTTCGCTTATTGCTTGCTTCTCTCTCTATCAGTTTGTGGCTTTTAAGCCTATTTGCTTCCTGACTGTTCGTTTCCGCTTCCTGGTTTTCCGGTTCCCCAACCTCTATCCATTTGAATCCCTATGTCCTGCGTAATTAGTCATTATATAACACCTCATAGGGAGGTGGCCACCTAGTTCATAACGGATGAGTGTCAGTTCTCTTGGACATATTTGAAACGACCATTTTTTCCGTTAACTCCAAGAATGCCCGTGAAACACAACCTTCTGCCAATGCTTCGTCCATATCAGACTTCAAATCCTATGTGACCTTGCTTCATAACCTTGTCAAATCCAGTCATCCATCGAAATGCATCTCCGCTATTGATCTGGGGGCCCCAGATCCTACGGTTGTCGTTCATATTGGGTGGCTGAGTAGCATGATGATTACCCGCCCGATATGAGTGGTTTTTCTCTCTCCCCATCGAGACGCGTGGCGATCACTATGTGGCATCGAGCGGAACTTGGTCAAAACCGCTTACTGCTCAAAGCCCTTCTGATATCTTGTCGGTTTTGTGGAATCCCACTCTGATGAAACCGAAACATTATTTTCCGTGTTTTATAGTTATTTCGTGTCTGGGCGCTTGGGGCTTCTCTTCACTGAGAGGTTTTCCATGCTAATCGCATATTAAAAACTGCCTCCGCTGCTTAAAATTACCCTTGCATTTGTTGGTTGGTGTCAGCGCGCATTACCATGGTCCACCGCTCTGCGCGCTAGATCGATGGCCCTCGTTGATCTGCGCTGATCGCCATTGCAACTATCTGAGGATTCCTTCCAATAGCTTGATCTTTATAAGACTTTTAATCTTTGGCATGATTTTTAAAGAGTACATGAAAACTTAGAGAGTGTTCTAGGATCCATTTTGGATCATGCCTTCCCACTGAAAACTTTTTGGACCACCAAAAGTTGGTTTTTAAGCATCAATCAAGTGAGGATATAGATTCCTCTCTTGCCCAAATTCTATCCATCTTGCACTGCTTGGTTTTGAACCTTTGAGCCCAATCCTGAGGTACTCAACATCCCCTCTACGCGTAGTTCTCACCTTCTTGTCCAGAACTGTATCTTCCTGCAATTCATTGAAATATTTAGGTAACAGATCATCAATAGAAAGAAATTGACTCTACTCTGAGGGATCTTCAATCAATGAAGGTTCAAACAGTCTCAAGCTTTTTGCATTAACTACTAAATAGATGTGCATGTAAGCTGGAAAATCAAGGCGAAAATAATTCTCACCGATTTTCTCAAGTATCTTGAAAGGTCCATACCTTATCGGCTTCAGCTTCTTACCTTCACCTCACATTATATGTTTGTTAATATACTGCCAGACTTGATCACCAACTTGGAAACTATGCTCAATCTGATGCTTATCATGCCTTGCCTTGTACTTGGCTTGGCTCTTTTCCAGCTATTCTTGTACTGCCTGATGAATCTCTTGGATTTGTTCAATGAACTTGGTTGCCTTGTCCACATCACTATGTCCATAAACTGCTATGTCTTTACCAGAGACAAAATCCAAGGGAGACCTTGGTATGAAACCAAAACAGGTCTCAAAAGGAGATCTCTGTGTAGAAGAATGTTTAGCCCAGTTGTAAGCATGTTGCACATAACACAAATGTTCATCCCAAAGCTTGGGATGCTTGCTACAATATCCTCTGAGCAACTGGATCATTGTCCTGTTGACCACCTCTGTTTGGCCATCTGTTTGTGGATGAAAGGATGTGCTCTTCTTCAGTCTGGTGTCCATCAATTCCCACAGACTTGACCAAAACTCCCAACAAATCGGGAATCTCGATCAGATACAATGGAAGTGGGTAATCCAAAATGAACCCATACATGCTGAAAGAACAACTTTGTTGTTTGTTCAGTTGTAATCTGTTTGTTACAAGGTATTAAAATACACATTTTGCTGAACCTATCCACAATAACATATAAATAATCATGACCTTTTCTAGATTTAGGCAGTCCCCCAACAAATTCCATGGAAATACTTTCCCAAGGATGAGAAGGAACTGGTAGTGGAGCGTACAAGCCTAGTTTTCTATTGATGGGCTTGCTTTTAGCACATATGGTACACCCTCTTATATATCTAGAAATTGTCTCATTCATTTTTTGCCAATAGCAAAATCTTTGCAGTTGTGCAACTGTTTTACTTACACCAAAATAACCTGATATTAGAGAAGTGTGTGCTTCTCGAATTATCTTTACTCTTTCGGTTTGAGGAATGCATAACTTTCCCAAATGATACAAGAGTTTTCCTTAACATGATAATCCAATTCTTCTACTTGTTTGCCATGACTTAAAGTTGCATATACATATTTGAAATCTATATCTTGAGCATATTGTTCAATGTAGCTTTCATGCAATATTGAATTATGCTTAAGTATAGTAGATGCATTTATGATTGGTCTGGACAACATATTTGCAACTTTATTGTGTATGTCCTTTTTATATCTAACGACAAAATGAAATTTTTGTAGAAAACCCATCCACCTATAGTGTCTTGATTGTTGCAACTTAGTTTGTGAGTATAAATATTGAAGTGGTTGATGATCAGTATGTATAACTGTCTCTTTGCCCATTAAATAATGTTTCCACTTTTTCACACTCTGTACTAATGCATACAATTCTTTATCATATGTGGGATAATTAACTATTGCATAATTAAATGTCTCAAAATGATAACATATGGGTTTACCTTGCTGCATCAACACTGCTCCCATGGCATAGTCACTAGCATCCGTTTCAATCTCAAAAGGTCTTTGAAGATCGGGCAGTGCTAGTACTGGTGCTATAGTAATCTTTTCTTTCAAGATGTCGAAGGCTTTCTGTTGTTTGCCTCCCCACTGAAACACTGTTCAATCCTGTTAAAGCATGTAAGGGAGCTACAATCAAGGAAAAGTTAGCAATAAACTTTCTCCAATATTGTGCTGCTCCTAGGAAGCTTCTAACTTCTGTAGTATATTTGGGTTTAGGCCAATTTACAATGGCTGCAACCTTAGAGGGATCTATCTTCAATTCACCATCGTCTACAATATGACCCAAATAATTCAAAGATGTTTTGGCAAATTCACACTTTGATAGCTTAACATAAAGATTTTCTCTTTTCAAAACATCTAGAGTCTGCTTTACATGCTTCAAATGTTCTTCCCATGTTTTACTAAATACAAGAATGTCATCTAGATATATAATGACAAAATCATCAATAAAAGACCTGAGTAAATCATTCATTACTCTCATGAAAGTAGCAGGAGCATTAGATAAGCCAAAAGGCATAACTAACCACTCATACAATTGTTGCTTTGTTTTGAAAGCAGTCTTCCATGCATCTTACTCTGCAACTCTGACCTGAAGGTAGCCACTATGCAAGTCCAACTTGGAAAAGTAAATAGCTTCTTTCAACTGATCTAATAGATCATCTATGCGAGGAAGGTAATAATGAATTTTTATCGTTATCTTATTTAGTGCTTAGTAATCAATGCACATTCTCCATGAGCCATCTTTCTTTCTCCCCAAGAAAATTGGAGACCCACATGGAGATGTGCTAGGTCTTATGAACCCTTTCTCAAGCAACTCTTGTGGCTGCTTCTTGATTTTTGCATTCTCTAAAGCGGACAACCTGTACATTCCGATGTTAGGTAATGGAGCATCTTGCTACAAATTAATATTATGTACTATTTCCTTTTTGGTTGGCAGACCTTTAGGTTCTTGAAATAGTATATCATATTTTGAAACAACTTTTTCTAAATCAGCTTGTTGTTTAGCATTACAGCCTTCAAATACATTGTTTTTATCAGGTTTCTTTTCCTTTACAACCATCAGTAAAAATTGTTTGCATGAATTTACAATTATTTTCATCTGCCCTGAGTTTATGAGAGTATAATTATTCTTGAGTTTATGAGATCTTACAATATATTCAATTCCATCTTTAATGAGTTGATACTTGTTTTCAGCTCTATAAAAAATGGCTTTTCTATCATATAAGTAAGGACTTCCTAAAACAATTCCACATATATCCAAGGGAACAATATCTAACTCAGCCTCATCTACAAATGTTGACCCAAAAGAAAACCTAAGTTTACATTGTCTAGTCACTTGTAGCTTTGCTTTATCACATAACCAACCCAATGGATATGGCTTCTTGTGAGGTGTGGTTAGTAATCCTAGTTTTTTTACAACTTCCTCAGAAATTAAGTTTACCTGTGAGCCACTATCAAACAAAGTATCAATCTTTTGATGCTTGGAAACAACTCTAATATGAAAAAGCTCATATCTTTTCCGCTCATTTTCTTCATTATCAGTAGATTGTACAGAATTACTAGTAGATGCTTCAAAATTTTTACCTTTCATCCCCTGAGTCTGACCCCAAATCCTTCTGAATAGTTGTAGCATTCTTCTTCTTTTTTCCATCATACTTCTTGGGTCTCAGCTCCGAATGCAGAATCCAACAGTGTTCATCATCATGCCCATCCTTCTTTCAGTGAGTGCATGAAGGTTTGGTCTTTTGTATAGCATTTTCCTTCCTCTCTTTCCATTTCTGCTTTCTCTTTTCCTTGTTCTTGTTTGCAGTGGGTTTTAATGATCCCCCAACTTCTGGGTTCACATTCTTGCCTCTAGCCTCTAGATGTGTAGCCTGAACAGATACCTCATCTATGCTAGTGGGATTAAACATGAGAATGGTATGTCTCAAATAACTATGTAGACCACCTATATACTTCAACAAAGTTTCAGGTGAGTCTAAAGAAATGCCTAGAATCAAAGCTCTTTTTCTAAATTCTTGGGTGTAACTTTGTACACTTTTCCCTTTCAATTGGAAAACAGTTTTCCAACTCATCATAGCTTGCTACATATAAGCTAGTGGATAGAATTGTTTCTTGATTTCATAAACAAATTCATTCTAGGTAGAAATAATTTTACCATGCTTCTTAAATCAGCTTGTGTCCTACCTTCCCACCATACCAGGGTGGTGCCTTTGAGGTGTAGGCTAGCCAGCTGAATCTTTCTCCTTTCTGAATCGATGTTTTGCACTCTGCAATATGCATCAATATGTCTAATCCAGTTATCTAGATTTTTTTCATTCAATTCTCCATCATAAACTGGAAAATCAAACTTCACATCTAATTTAATCAAAGAAGGTTTCTTCTTTTTCTTTTAAGGACTTTCTTTATGTGAAGAAGATGATGATGAAGGTGATGATGGGGGAGATGGTGGAGAGGGATTCTCTTCTTTTCTTTTTCCTTCTGGGTGGGCAACTAGAAGAGTTTCTTCTACTCCTTTATCTTGTTTGGAGGTTGATGACTCTTCACCTCTACCTCTCTAAAATTCTCTATACATTTCTTTCACCATGGCTCTCATGATCATGAAACTGTCCATGAACTGGGAGTCTAATTCCAAGGGACTTTCTTCTAACATTTTCCTCTTAGGATAGACTCTTCCAATTTCTGGGTTAGCTTCAACCAACTCTCCTTCTCCTAATTTAAGCTTTGATCTAGTTAACATTGAACAAGAAAAAAGAATCCAGCACAAGCTTGTCTAACCTTAGCAACCTAGAGCTCTGATGCCACTTGATCTGGAATTGATCTAAGACAATTAATAAGGTATTACAGACTCATCTGCATGGATGTGCCTATGTTATTTTATGTAATGGATCAATAATATTGCAAAATACACAGGCAATGAAGCAGTTAAAGAAAACATAATAGGCAACACATATAAACACAACAAGTTTAATAAGGAGTTCACCCAATACTCCTGGGCTATGTCTCCCGGTCCAGCCTTTAATGGTGGCCTCTCTATTATGTTTTCAAAGTAGATTTTTTACAACAGTGACCTTAATTTGAGTCTCACAGTAGATACAAATCAGTAAGACTGTACTTGGATTCCCCAAGTCTCTAGAGTACATAGACTCTCCTCACTGAACTCTTGACCTCTATAGGTCACAGTAGTATGAGCCCAATCTAAGACTCATACATGACAAGCATTATAGAGGAGTGTGCTTGAACCTCTCAAGCCTTCTCTAGAGTGCACAAACTCTCTGACTCTCTCTGTCTCTGTCTTAACTCTGGCTCGAAGTTGCCTTTGCTTATGTAGGTTAGCTCGGCTTCTTCTCTCTGCTTTTGGCTTACTGCCTACTACTCTTCACTTTCTGCTTGCTTCTCTCTCTGTCAATTTGTGGCTTTTAAGCCAATCTGCTTCCTAACTGTTCGTTTCCGATTCCCGACTTTCCGCTTCCCCTGCCTTTGTCCATTTGAATCCCTCTGTCCTGCGTAATCAGTCACTGTATAACTCCTCACAGGGAGGTGGCCACCTAGTTCATAACGAATGAGTGTCAGTTCTCTTGGACATATTTGAAATGACTGTTTTTCCGTTAACTCCAAGAATGCCTGCGAAACATGACCTTCTGCCAATGCATTGTCCATATCGGACTTCAAATCCTATGTGACCTCGCTTCATAACCTTGTCAAATCCGGTCATCCATCGGAACGCGTCTCCGCTGTTGATCTGGGGGCCCCAGATCCTATGGTTGTCGTTCATATCGGGCAGCTGAGTGGCATGATGTTTACCTGCCCGAAGCGAGTGGTTTTTCTCTCTCCCCACCGGGACGCGTGGCAATCATTGTGTGGCATTGGGCGGAACTTGGTCAAACCCACTTACCACTCAAAGCCCTTCCGATATCCTGTCGATTTTGTGGAATCCCGCTCTGACGGAACCGAAACATTATTTTCCGCGTTTTATAGTTATTTCGGGTCTGAGTGCTTGGGGCTTCTCTTCACTAAGAGGTTTGCCCTGCTAATCGCATATTAGAAACTACCTCCTCTGCTTAAAATTACTCCTGCATTTGCTGGTTGGTGTCAATGCAAGTTACCATGGTCCACCACTCTGCGCGTTAAATCGATGGCCCTCATTGATCCGCACTGATCGCCATTGCAACTATCTGAGGATTCCTTCTGATAGCTTGATCTTTATAAGACTTTTAATCTTTGGCATGATTTTTAAAGAGTTCATGAAAACTTAGAGAGTGTTCTAGGATCCATTTTGGATCACTTTCAATGGACCCTGCTACACGAAAAATTACAAATACATGAAAAATGTGATTGCACTCACATTTTTTCATGTATTTCTCCTTGTTCGTGTAGCAGGGTCCATTGAAAGTATGCAACATGGGTACTCCTTGGATGAGGAATTAAATTTTTCATTCAACGAGTAATCCCACTCGGAATTTGAGTAAAACCTTAGGGAGATAAATTGAAAATATGAGTTGAAAAAAGTAGTTTTATTATTTTTTAATTCTTAATTTTTTTATTTTTTTACTCCAAAAATGGTGAATCATCCCCCATGGTTGTCATCATCATCTTTAATCCTATTGGTTCTTATAAAGTTTATTTTGATTGTACTTTTTTCTTAGGAGACCCATTTTGATTGTCATTGATGTCAACACACGGGTCCTCTCCTGGCGCATTGCACAATATTCCCATGAATTCATTCTTCTTTTCTTCGATCCTTTCTTGTATTCCCTACCCCTTTGACATCAATGAAAAAGAGTGAGAGATTTTTCCTTAATGATATTTCCATGTGATGTGGCTCCCCCTTTCAACATTCTTTCTTGTTGCATCATCTCTAAAATATCCCCTTGACAGAGTGCTTTTTAGTGACGTCATTTGTTCTAGGCTCCCCATAACAATGTACTTTCTTGTTACATCATCTATTCCAATACAGGTCTCTTCCTAACAATATGATTTCTTGTAACTCCCTCTGTCTCCATATTTCTAATATTCTAATTGTGCAAGCATTCATTTTGAAACCTGTTTTCTCTGCTAAACCTTGGTCGTCTTGTCTTTCTTCTTTTTGAAATACTTTCCTTCCTGGTTCTGTGGGGTCCATATCAAACCAATTTTTCAATCTCATGCAAAATGGCCAAAATTACAGCAAAAATAACACTCTACATCTCATATCAATAATGGAGAAAAATAGTTGTAATTCATGTTGTCATAGGCATATGGGACTCTATCTTGTCTACTAGAAAAGTTGCATCTAGGGCTTCGATAAAACCCTCTATCAATATCCTACTATATCCCCTATAGTCTAAAACTTTGTGTTCATAGTTAGAACATGCATAACAATAACCATAAAATGTGCTTGTATACCTAGGAGTATAGGGTGAAGATCTGTTGAAGGTGTCTCGCCCTTGAGAGTATCTTTATTTTAATCGATTTCTAAATGCTCTATTATAATTTGGTGTCTTGAATGCATCAACTTGATTTCTTGAGGTATTTGTCTTCCAGCTTCTAGTGTTGGTTGACTTGTGCGATACCTTGAATTTGGGATTCTCTCCATTTTTGGCATGAGCCTTCTTTTCTTCCTTGACATGTGGTCGTTCTTCATGAGGTTTCTCTTCTTTGAAATGTGGCTTCTCTTCTTTATGAGGATTATTTTCTTCTTTGACATGTGGTTTCATTTCATCATTGGTGCATGAGGATTTTTCAACATATCCAAGACATGTCTTGATAAGTGGTGATCTCTAGCAATTGAGAATGTCATCGAAGACCTAGGAACTTCTCAATTTCTAATTCAACTTGTCCACCGCCCTCAAGATGAAATTTTTTTACTCATGGTTTATGTAGACTTATTCCTCTTCATCTAAATTTTTAAGACATCCTCAACCCATTTGACTTCTTCAAGTTCCCTCTTCACGATAGTGATTTTCTTGCCATGTTCTTTATCCTACTTGTTCCATCTATTTGGCTTCTCCTTTTCTTTGAGTTGGATTTTTAGGGAGTATTCTCTCTTGTTTGCCTCTTACAACAAGTTTTTTAGATGATCCACTTCTTTTCTTCATCAAGTTCCCAATCCTATTCTGATGATTGTAGTTCTTTAATTTGAAGTTCAATATGGTTGATATCAATTATGGAAAATCTCCAAATATCTTAATACTTTATAACGAATTTCCATATGCTTTTCCCAAGCTTTTCCTTGATGCTCAATGTTGCTCAAAACATGAATCTCTACAGGAATGAAACCCTTAACTCCACACTAACATTCAAACATCATCCATGGACATAATATCCAATAAAACTATAAACATACCCACTACCAAACATTAAAAACAAGCCAAGATATGAACTACACTACTCTATTATTCAAGCACAATAACAGTGTATTAAACCACATAGTGAATTCCACACAATACTATCATATCCACTGATAAAACATTCATGGAAATATTTTTATACCGTTAACATGAAGGAAAATAAATAGTCTCAAAGAATCAAGGATGCATGAAATCCTTAACATTCCAAAGAATGGAAATCAAATGCACACAACAATAGCTTAACTATGCACACCAAGAATTTTTACAAAGCCATGTTAGTAACTTTGTGACTCAGGAAATTATCAACAACCATAAGGGTCAGTAAGTTCCTCAAACTATGAGAACAATTACATATACATATCATTAAAGACAACTAGAAATAACCCAGTCCTCCATGAGCAGTGATGATAGCTTCATTTTCATACCCCATAACAACATCATTCATTATTCATAGTTCAACATATATATACGTAAGTAAATACATTTTTTCTATAGCTTGAATGGATGGAAATTGAGGGAGGGACTTCAACTCTCCACCCAACCATAGACCAAAAACACTACAATATTTCTTACAGCTACCCAACCCCTAAATAGAATCAGAGACTGGCGCTTTAAGTGCTCAAGGGGATTTACACCAAATGTGAATCAACCAATTCATATAAGGCTCTAGAGCTCATGGCGTCTCCATCTACTTAAAGGAATACAAAACACATAGTGACTCCACCTACTAAATACTTCAAGAATTCATAGCCTATGATGTCTCCTCCTAGCTAACTAGGATCAACAGCACATATATTTTCACCTACTAACCTTGCAACGATCTGACCAACATCCCCAACAGTATGTGTCTCCTAGCACTATATATGTGAGGCCCACCACCCTAATTTTGTGGACAATATATCTTAAGGTGATCCTTTCTGCATGTACAACACTCCAACTGACCAGTACCCTCACCTCTATGTTGTTGATGTTGTGACCCATGTCCCTGTCTAGCTACTTTGAACCTCTTTTGCAGTGCCACAATTTCTTTCTCTTCTGCATTCTGAGACCTTATTCTTTTCGACTGCCATTTACACTTACCTTTGTCTTTTCCCTTCCGTCCTTACTGAGATTTATTCTTACGCTTTGACTGTTCATAGAAATGCTTCAATTTTCCAATAACTTCCTCAAGTGACCAAGGCTCATCATACTCAATCCAATCTCTAAATGCTAATGGAAATCCATTGACAAATCACTGAAACTTAGCCTTCTCATCTTTAAGATACGGTACATACCTCAATAGCTCCAGAAATTTAGTCATGTACTCTTCATCTATCATTGATCCCATATTTATCTCATAAAACTCTTTTGCCTTATTGTCACAGTACCTTTCTAACAAGTACTTCTTCCTGAAAAGCCTCTTGAACTTGTGCCAACTCAAGTCATATGTCTTGATGTCTCTGACCTACTTCATATCTTCCCACCAAATGTCTGCTTTACCTTTCAAGCTGGAGATCACTACTCTAGCCTTAATATTATCTTTGTAATTATGCACCCCGAATAATTTGTTAATCCCAAGTATACAAGCCTCTGCATCTTCTGGTTTCTTGACATATCCACCAAACGTAGGTGGTTTTTATTTTTTAAACTCATATGGAAAGTATCCCCTATCACTCCTCCTGTAAGGATGATAACGATGATGATCATGATGTCTATCCAACGAGATCTAGAATAGTACATGTATCCATCACCTCTCCTATCTGGAGTATCCAACAACCTGCCATCTCTAATAGTGTCATCTCTATCTAAAATGTGACCACCATGAGACCTACTTCCATATGCCCTATTAGTTTTTTCCTCCTATATATGGCTGATTCGAAGTGGCCCTTGTCACTGCAATTCTGACAAAATATGAAGAAGTATAACATTAACCTCTATGTGTTTCTCTTATGCCTGTATGATCTGGTCATTATTTGCCTTACAAATCCTTATATCTTTGTTTGGTCTAAAATACGGATGCAAATTAGAGTTCAATTAATTTCAACCCGGGAAGGTAAACTTAGAAGTGCCACCTATAGGTCTAGAAAGATTCCTACTTTTTCCAAGATCTTTTGGTTCTCTTACAAGAACACATTCGTCAAGATCTCTTCTAACAACTAAACAAACTAGATCTAATAGGTCCGAGATCTTATGGTTCTCTTACAAGAACACGTTCGTCAAGATCTCTTCCAAAAACTAAACAAACCTAGATCTAACATTTGTCAAGATCCTGTGGTTCTCTTACAAAGCACATGAATTTTAGGAT
This sequence comes from Pinus tabuliformis, assembly GCA_031772625.1. Taxonomy (NCBI): domain Eukaryota; kingdom Viridiplantae; phylum Streptophyta; class Pinopsida; order Pinales; family Pinaceae; genus Pinus; species Pinus tabuliformis. Next base: position 244,510,550 of record CM062815.1, read on the forward strand.
CTCCTCCAATATTAGAACATCTAACAAAAACTTAAAAGATGAAATGAAATAAAAACATAAATTAAATTATTCCTAAAATAAGCATGCAAGTGAGGCCATGGGGGCCCTCCATAACTCCACAAGCACACCACTTAAAAGGAGACTCAAATGTAAAAGCAACAAAATCAAAGTATGATTCTTTATTTCAAAACCTTCATCATGATGTACAAACCAACTCTAATATTACAAATGGAACTCTAAGATTACAAATGAAGATTCCAAGATTACAAATGAAGGAGATAGTGCTCCTATTTATACAATGGGATGAGATAACAAACTCATAATGATGATCCACTAATCTCTCTTTAGTTCCATACATATCTCAACCATCTAGACACATAACCCCCTTTTTTCCTTGATTTTCTCCATGAGATTATGATCTTCTCCATGAGGCTTATCTTATCAAATTCGAATTTGATCATTCAAGGACACATAAAGGTGTCTTGGAAGCTTCCTTGGAACCTACACATGTCACAAAAACAATCCACTTTCCATATAAAAAGTAAAATATATTATTTTCTAATATTTAATCAAGAATTTCTCTTAAAATGCTTGAAAATAAATAATATTTGGAAGATATAAATGAGACCGATTAATGATGAACAATAGGGAAAATGAAGTGACATGGTAGTGAATAATGAGTGATATAATGGAATCATAGGTGAAAAATGTATGGTAATGAGTGATATTTGTATGACATTTTGAAGCCCAACAATCTTCCTTCAAGCTTCTCAATGTGTCTACCAAATAAGAAGAGTGCCCAACACCGCGCTGCTCATTTTATTCATAGGGAGAGTCTTTGTAGTCTACCATCTTGCTAGCCATTTGATCTATTTCCTGCAAGGCATACTATGTCAACTAAACCAAATCACAATAAACAAATGTAGCTTAGCATAGATTGTGGAGGATGTCTCATCTAGAACATGATACATGTATAACATGTATCATAACAACATATAGACATATACAAATAAGTGCATCAACACTTAAGCATCATTGTAGCTAGAGTCTAGTCATCAATGCATGACCATATCAATTACACATACAATGACCTCATACATGAAAAGAATTGTTACGCCACCATACGCATGGCCACATACGAACATCAACATTCATAAGCAATGTGTAATCAACCACACACACGCATGAATGCATATAATCATGCATAAGTGAACAATACTTGAAACCAAGCTTACAAGAATGATACATGCAACCAAGCATATAATAATGTAACCAATCATACAAGAATATAACCAAGCCTACAAAATGATACATCTAAGAGACATATAACAACATGTAACTGGTCATACACTCATGATGATGCATCCCACAACAACAAAATCAACTTCCACATGGTGACATCACTACAACTGTTGGGCCTCCAAATTAACCTTAATTTTCACTCCATTTTCACCTTTTATCCTCATTTTGTCATCTCATTTCACCATATTATCATTACATCACCCTATATTTCTATTACCATATGAGTTTATATTCTCATTTTCCAAAGTTATTAATTTCATGTATTTAGAGTGAATTTATGATTAAAAGTTAGAGAAATAACATGTATTTGCTTATACCTAAAAGTGGCTTGAGTTTGATGACAAGTGTAGATCATTTGGAAGCTTCCAAGGCACCCTTATGTGGCCTCCCAAGATCAAATTCGAATTTCAACTCAAGAGGTGGACCATATTCCAAGGAGAAAGATCATGGAGATTTTGATGTGTCATGGGATTTGTTTCTAGTATTTAGGGATAAGTTGAGACAAGTGTGGGTCTAGTAGATATTTAAGGGATCTACATTTATTGAGTAGATATCCCTAATTCATGTATAAATAAGAGGAGCATCCTCCAAATCATGTAATGAAGGAGGAGGAGGGAGAGAGAACAATTATCAGTTATTCATTAGCATTAGATTTATGTTCATTCAACATGAATAATACCATTTTCTCCAAATCATGAGTTATGAGTGTTGTGTGATAGTTGTTCATGTGTGCTCATTGAGGAATGGAAGGATCCCCATACTGAGATAAGTGCACTTTGTTGTAGAATAATGTTGTGAATATACTAATTTCAATTCTAATGTTCATCTTATTTCTTTGTTGTAAATACTTGTAGATAATTTTAGTATGAATTCATGTTGTGGCCATGTTTTGTTGTGTGAAGGTTGATCTCCTTTCAATAGCTAGTTTGATGTGAGAAGGAAAACCAAGACCTCCTAAGTTAGGAGTCCCTTCTTCATGAGCTAGATTAAATTGAAATAAGATTTACTTTTCCATATGCTTTCCTAGATTACATTTATGTGAATATTGATTCCCTTTCAGTATCTAGAGAAATCAAGTTCTCCTAAGTTAGGAGACTCTTCTCCATTAAGAACTGAACTGAAAACAATATTTACTTGCTTTCATTTACATGCTTTATTTCCTGCTTTCTTAGGTTTTTGGCAATGTTATTATAGAAAGATGGTAGAAGGACAACCAGGACTCTTGAACAAGAGACTCTTCTCTATCTTCTAAAGTAAAATAATTCCATTGATCAAACATTATTTTTATGCTTTCATAGAATAGATCTGATAGTTTAGATTTGTAATATGCATTTCCATTCTAAACAAACTTCTTACACCTGTTTCATCTAAGGTCCCATATATATTGGTTTGATTTTAAGTTTACGATTCCCCGGATTGATAAATTAAATGACAGGGATTTAGCAGACAACTAAATCGCCCAACAACAACCATGGTCAACATCATGCAAATGCAACAAGCACATGGAGTGAAAGTGTAAGATACACACATGCTACCAACATGTATGCATGACCAATACACACAACCCATCCATTCTAAGTGGTGAACCATGCTTTGATACCACTCAGTAACACCCTCCTCCCGCATCTACCCAAGTAAACAGCCAATCGTGGTAAATATGCGACAAAACACTAATATGATCATATTCAACCTCCTATGTGACCTTAAGGAAATGGAATCAATGGAAACACAACATAAAGACCTTCCACATCAACTACAAGACCCCTAAGAAACATCCCAACACTTCAGGCAGCTAGCCTCTCGGTCCCACTGAAGTTTTTGACTACTTAACCTTTGGACGCTCTCATGCTATAGGCATGCTAGTGTCCAGGAGGCTATGGATGCTCTCATGCTATAGGCATGCTAGTGTCCAGGAGGCTATGGACACTCTCATGCTATAGGCATGCTAGCGTCCAGGGACCTCTTGGCTTTACCGTATATCTTGTCATTCACCGGCAAGGATTCCTAGGCCCACCAAGGCAACACAATCCTACCTTTACCACAACCCACAGTCTGGCTCAAGGGTCACTAGTCCAATGGCTTTACCGTAGATCCACCTCACTCAACTTCAAATCCATCTAGCAATTGAGCGCGACCAAAACATGGGAACCCCATCACACCATGGGTATCCGGAAATGGCAAGGCTAGGCTTAAAACACTATTACACCTAGAAAAACTCGTGCCATAATAGCAAAAGAACCACATTCAACACCATGCATGCCAAATATAGCAAATAAAATACATATGAAAATTGATACCTGCAAAGAATCATGTTATAGCTTCTTGATCTAATGCCACAATGCTCTAAGAAAACTCTAAGTGTCCAAGAGTTAGAGTGAGAGAGAGAGAGCGAACAATGAGAGAGCTCCAAAACTGAACTAACAAAAGGTTACCAAGTGATCCTCAAAAGCCTTTTTATTATTGAGGCCTCTATTTTCTTCATTTTCCATTATTTTCCTTCATTTTCCTCCTCACATGCAACCTATGACCTTTCACCTCCCTTTTCTCCTAATTTCCATTATTTGCATAAAGAAATGTACCAAAAATTCCATTTTTCCTTTCCAAATCCTTAGCCATTTCCTTTTCCAATTTCCTTATCCATAATAAATCGATGAACACCCACACTAGGATGTCTTGCCCAACATTAAGCTTGGAATAAGTGTCCCATCAACCGTGATTATTATTTTTGCCTTTATTAACATTTATTACATGGATTTTTCACCAGGGTTGTTACAGAACCCTCCCCCTTGGGGGACACCATCCTCAGTATTCAACCACACCTATACCTAAGAAAAATCATTAAAAAGCAAACATACTACCCATGGAGCTTTATAGCATAGCTCGATGCAGTGTTTACAATGATCACCCTGTTAAAAAGAAAACCAACATAACAACATGACACACATACCACTTTTTGGAGCTTTATAACATATCTCATGGTAGTATTTACATTCATGTACATATGTACATACACCAAGACATCACCAAGACATCACCAAGACATCACCAAGAATATACCAAAACATATATTGAGACATATACCAAAACACCATACCAAAATTGCTTTGCCTCAACCGACAAACAAAGAAGGATACATAGCCCGCATCTAATCCGACATCTGCCATGTAGCTTCATTGGGCCCAAATTTCTTCCACTTCACCTTAACTTTCTCGATTGCTCAGTTCTGAAGCATAAGCACCTTTTTCTGCAATATACACTGAGGCTTCCGCTGGAATTCTCCATTTGATTCCACATGCAATACAAACCATTCAATCATATGATCAAAATCTTTAACATACTTCTTAAGCAATGGCACACGGAAAACATCATGGACTTTCACTGTCAAAGGAAGTGAAAGTTGATTTCCTACTAGCCCAATATTCTCAATAATACTGAAGGGTCCACAAAATCGTGGTGCCATCTTGGGACATGATTCAATCTGTAAGGATCTCTTCATTGGTTTGATGCACAAATATACCTATTCCCCAACCTGGAACTCCTTGAACAACTTGTTCCAATTTTCATAGCTCTTCTGCCTATCTTGTGTTTCCTTTATATTCTTCTTGATTACTTGCATTTCATGTTCCATTTCTACCAAGATATATGGCCCATTAAGTACCATGTTCATTGGATCACTCCAACTGATGGGAGTATTGCAACTCCGCCCATACAATGCCTCAATGGAATCATCCTCAAAGATACATGATACCAATTGTTGTAAGCAAACTTTACCAGTGGAAGATACTCTTCTGACTTTCTCTATTGATGCATCACATACGTCTTCAACATGTCCTCCAATATCTTGTTGACCCTCTCTGACTATCCATCTGTTTGTGGATGATAAGTTGTACTAAAGGCCAACTATGTGCCCAAACCTACAAATAACTCCTTCCAAAACTTGGAAGTGAACTTTGTATCATTATCTGACATAATATTCTGTGGAACACCATGTAATCTGACCACATCTATGATGAATACCTTTGCTACATTGCTAGCTGAGAATGTAGACTTTGCTGGAATGAGGTGCGCAACCTTTGTCAACCTGTCCACAACAACCATGATGGAATCATGTTGTCTCATTTTCCTTGGAAATTCTTGGATGAATTCCATGGAAATGACTTCCCATTTCCATTCTAGAATCACAATCAGCTGTAGAAATCCCCCCGGATGTTTATACTCTACCTTCACACGCTGACAATCGAAACACCTAGCCACATACTCTGCTACATACTTCTTCATATTCGGACAATAATAAAATTTCTTCACTATGGTCAATGTCTTTTGATAGCCTCGGTGACCTGAATATGGTTTCGCATGAAACTCCCTCAAGATCACCTTCTTGAGCTCACTATTGTCTAGCACATATCCTGTCTCTGAATTTAACCAATCCATCTATCGTAAGATAATAGTCCACATCCTGTGCACCTGCACCTATACCTGTACTGCTACACGTGCATGTACCTATACTTGTACTTGTACTTGTACCTATACCACCACATGTACCTATACCTGTACTATTACATGTACCTATACCTGTACTATTACATGTACCTATACTAGTACTTTGTTGCAACCTATGCACGATATCCATATACCTGACATCTTGTTGACCTGCCTGCAAGATCCTATCCTACAAGTCTGTACCATAGGAGTTCATAACTGCTAAGTGATTTACCTATATCCACTTATTGAGAGAATTTTCCACCCTATTCTCCTTACCTTTGATATATGTTATCTCGAAATCGAACTCACTGATCGTGCCAACCATCTAGTTTGCCTGGCATTCAAATTTTGTTGGTTAAACAAATACCTCAACCTAATGTGATCACTCATCAGTACAAACAACCTGCCAAGAAGATAGTGCCTCCACATCATCAATGCAAGCATGATCATTTCTAACTCAAAATCATGTTTTGGGTATTTTTTCTCGTGATCGTTTAGTTTCCAGGACTCATAGCATACCACCTGTCCATCCTACATAAGGACTCCATCAATTCCTCTCTTGCAAGCATCTGTGCACAATACAAATGCTTTGTCTGAATTTGCAATCTATAGCACTGGTGCATGTGTCAACAACTAATTAAGCTTCTTAAAACTAGCCTCACACTCCTCTATCCATTCAAACTTCTTACCTTTCCTCTGCAATGATGTAATAGGATAAACAATTTGTGATAAGTTCCTGATGAACCTCTTGTAATATCCTGCCAATCCCATGAAATATCTCACCTCATCCACATTCCTGGGAGCTACCCACTCCATGATGGCCCTTAGCTTTTCTGTATCTACTGCAATTCCCTCCATGGAGACAACATGTCCCAAGTAATGTACCTCTATTTGAAAGAAACTACACTTGTTGAGCTTAGCATGCAACTGATGATCTCTCAACAACCTCAATACTTCTGCTAAATGCTTGGCATGCTCTTCCTCATTTTTATAATATACCAATATGTCATCAATGAACACAATAACAAATGTATCTAGATACAGATGCAACACACTATTCATCAAGCACATAAATGTAATTGGAGCATTAGTCAAACTGAATGGAACTACAACAAACTCATAATGCCCATACCTCGTCTAGAAAGTTGTCTTGTAAATATCCTCTTCTTTGATGCGTACCTAATGGTATTTTGACATCAAGTCAATCTTAGAGAAAACTGCTACTCCCTTCAGTTTATTGAACAAATAATCAATCCTCAGTAATGGGTACTTTTTCATAGTAGTCACTTTGTTGAACTTCATGTAGTCAATGCATAATCTGAGAGTTCCATCTTTCTTCTTCACAAACAATACCAGTGTGCCCCAAGGTGATACACTTCGTCTAATGTATCCTTTGTCCAACATTTCCTTCAACTACAATTTCAACTCGACCAACTCAGGTGTACTCATATTGTAAGGTGTTTGTGATGCTTGAACTGCCCCTGGCACTAACTCAATAGAAACGTATACTTCCCTGTGAGGTGGAAACTCTAAAATGTCCTCAGGAAATACATCCTGAAATTGTTGTAGAACTGGGTACCTACTCAAAACATATGCATCCTTAAATTCCTTACCTTTGTCACTAGAAATGTGCACCACAAATAACATACACCCTTTCCTGCGACTACCCCTTTCCTACACAGCTGACACCATCCTAAATGATGTTGATTTATTCCTTCCATGTTAGACTCTTAGTTCCCCATTGTCATAAACACACTCAATGGCTTTGCCATAATATTCTACCTTGGTTTTATGAAGATACAACCAATCCATGCCCAACAACATATTGTATGGTCCCAACAGTAATACATTCAAATGTTTCTTGGTAGGCATACCATTCAAATCAAATGCATAAGCTCCTACCCAATGATGAACTCAATTCTTTTACCTATAGCCAACTGCACTAACCAATATTCTTCATGCAATTCCTTACTCAAACCACACTTATCCACCAAGTTAGGACTAACATAGCTATAATTAGATCTCAGGTCAACCAAAATAGAAATAGCTTGATCACAAATCTTATTTTCCATCTCAATGATAAATGCCTGGTGGTCTACCTCTTTGTTATCCAATGTTGCATAAATACGAGGAACGCTCTAACCAACATCCCCAATAGTTTGTGCCTCCTACGCACTATGTATCTAAGGACTATCACCCTAATTCTGTGGATAATCTCTCTTAAGGTGCTCCTTTCCGCATGTCCAACACTCCAATAGATGAGTAACCTTACCTCTATGTTGTTGTTGTTGTGACCCATGTCCCTATCTAGCTGCATTGAACTTCTTTTGCGGTGCCATATTTTCTTTATCTTCTTCATTTTCAGTCCTTGTTCTTTTCGGATGCCATTTACCTTTACCTTTGGATTTTCCCTTCCATCCTTGCTAAGATTCATTCTTATGCTTTGAATGGTCATATCAATGCTTTGATTTCCCAATAACTTCCCCAAGTGACAGAGGCTCATCATACTCAATCCGATATATAAATGCTAATGGAAATCCACTGACAAATAATTGAACTTTAGCCTTCTCATCTTTAATATATGGTACATACCTTAATAGCTCCAGAAATTTAGTCGTGTACTCTTCATCTATCATTGATCCCATATTTAGCTCATAAAACTCCTTGGCCTTACTGTCACAGTACCTTTCTGACAAGTACTTCTTCCTGAAAATCCTCTCGGACTCATGCCAACTCAAGTCATCTTTCTTGATGTCTCTAACCCGCTTCGCATATTCCCACTAAATGTCTGCTTTACCTTTCAAGATAGAGATCACTACTCTTGCCTTCATGTTATTTATGTAATTATGCAACTTGAAGAATTTTTTCATCCCAAGTATCCAAGCCTTTGCACCTTTCGACTTCTTCACATCTCCATCAAACGTAGCTGGCTTTGCTTTCTTAAACTCATCTGGTAAGTATCCCCTATCACTCCTCCTATAAGGATGATAATGATGATGATCATGATGTCTATCCAAACCAGAACTAGAATAGTGCTTGTATCCATCACCTCTCCTATCTGGAGTATCCAACGACCTGCCATCTCTAATAGTGTCATCTCTATTTGAAATGTGACCACCATGAGACCTACTGTGATATGACCCATTAGTTATTTCCTCTTGTCCATGGCTAATCCGAAGTGGCCCTTGTCGCTGCAATTCAGACAAAATCTGAAGAAGTATATCATTAACCTCTTCTTATTTTTCTTGTGCCTATATGATCCAGTCATTGTCTAACTTACAACTCCTTATTTCTTCCTTCAAGCTTCTCAATGTGTATGCCAAATCTGAAGAGTTCCCAACACCACGCTACTCATATGATTCATAGGGAGAGTCTTTATATTCTACCATCTTGCTAGCCATTTTATCTCTTTCCTGCAAGGCATACTATGTCAGCAAAACAAAATCACAATAAATCAACGTACCTTAGCATAGCTTGGGGAGGATGTCTCATCTATAAGATCATCAAATCAGTGTGATAAATGTATAACGTAATCATAACAACATATAGACATATATAAATAAGTGCATCAACACATAAGCATAATTCTAGCTAGAGTCCAACCATCAATGCATGACCATATCAATTACATATACCATGACCTCATGCATGACAACAACCATTACGCCACTGTACACATGGCCACATGAAAACATCATTCATAAGCAATTCGTAATCAACCACACGCACACATGAACACATATAATCAAGCATAAGTGAACAACACTTGAAACCAAGATTACAAGAATGATACATGCAACCAAGCATATAAGAATGTAACCAAGCATACACGAATATAACCAAGTGTACAAAATGATACATGTAAGAAACATATAACAACATTTAACAGTCATACACTTAATACGATACATACCACAACAACAACATCAACTTCCACATGGAGACATCACTACAACCATGATCAACTTCATGCAAATGAAACACGCACATGGAATGCAAGCATAAGATACACACATGCAACCTACATGCATGCATGATCAACACACACAACCCATCCATTCTGAGGGGTGAACCATGCACTGATACCACTCTATAACACCCTCCTCCCACATCTACCTGTTGTGCCCTACAACAACCCCCCATTTTGTTTCTTCTGTATTCATAAACAATCAACATATGAAATGGGTCCCTTTTAAAAAAATTAATTGGCATTAATGATTTTGTTTGAAAAGGATATGATAATCAAATGTGTTTGTGAATTGAAGCCTTTTTCGAATAATAACGTTCCCAAAATAAAACAATCTTTTGTTATTGCGATAAAGCGATCGCAAGATCGCATATCGCAATAACAAGAGAAACGCATTTAAATGGCACTTTGGTCTTTGCCGATGCGATATCGCTATCGGCGATCGGCGGTATTCAATGCATACACAAAAAGAGCACATATCTTACACCCCGATGCGACGCTATATCGGCGATCGGCTATCGGCACTGCCTCCTGTGGGAAAACACTTTAAGTTATAAACCCCTGACCCGATGCAATATCGCTATCGGAGGTCGGCAAATCACTTAATATGCATCTGGTAATGCGTTCACGTGCTAGTCCGATGCGATGTCGCAATCGGCATTCAACAGGACTTCTTTCAAACGATAGTGTAACTCTCTCCTCCGATGCGATGCGACATTGTTCATCGGTAATCGGCATTTTCGAAAAGTGATTGCTTTGAGCCTTAAAATTATATTTAAATCCGGTTGATAAAGCGCAGATTTCAAAATGCCGTTAAATGTAGGGATAAGGTAATGCATGCGTATTTAATAACTTTGCCCCTTCGATTAACGAATACTTGCGTCTAAAGCATTTTCATATCTGTTGCACGCGTTAGGGGGTCATTCAGGTGAATAACAGTGTAAAGGTCATTTAATGGGTAGCAGGCCTTAAAAACACCATTAATGCATATGCGATCTCTTACCAGTGATTGGATCCGCAGCCACTTTTTGAAAATTAATATCGCCACGCTTCAAATGATATATATCTTTCCCATTATGCTTTGTCTTCATTATTTTTCATGTTACGATTTCTCTCGCATTTGTGTAGAGTTCGTTTGTTGAGAAAAGCCTGAACATGATGGGGAAGAAACACAAGAGGGGTACCGGTTCCACTACAACACCTGTTGCAGGTCAAGCTGCTACAATTTCGAAGAAAGGCCTTATCTCGGACACTACGTGCACTGGTCTTGCTAGGACCACATGGCAGGGCACATATAATCTGTTGGAGGCCGAGCAACCGCAAGTGACAGTGAGAACGGCTAGTGTAGATGTACTAAGGAAGTCTGATGCAACTCTCAAAGACTTGGTCGACTCCTTTTTACACAGAATAGCGGCCAGAGAGCAGGTTCTCCCTTACACAGATGTGGTGCGCTGGGCAATTGAAGAAATCCCTATCACTGATAGAACTTTTCATACAAGGGATGGAAGGATTTTCGGGTCGTTCAAGCCTGATGACCTGAGGCGAATGTATCATCTGCCTGAACCGGAGCTAGTCTATAACAGAGCCTTCGTGGAGAAATTTGCAAAAGAAAATGAATCACCATCTGAACCCCTCCGAGATTGGAGGCAGAACCCAACCAAACACAAGCATGAAAGTTCGGGTAAGTACTCCAACGTTTCTTTGGCTTCTCCCTATTGCTATGCGGGGATTATGATGTGTAGATTGTGGGGATTACATGACTCCGTTAATATCAATATTGACATGGTTCCCCTAATGGAAGCGGCGGTCAATAGTATAATTATGGATTGGGCCACTATTCTTTCTGATAAGTTGGTCACAGCTGTTCGTGAATTTAGAGCCAAAACCATAGTTACCGAAAGGAAAATCCCACCGTTTTATTATACTGCTTACATTATGGATACCCTGTGTTTTAATTCTGAGTTTCCTGTCCTCGGTTGGAGATGGACCACCCAAGATCCAACACCCATTCATTTATACCATCAGAAATTGTGGAAGTCCTCTTACAAGGACCATTTATATCAAATTTGCAATGGTTTCATGGCGCCCATTCACTATTCTATTTATGAAAAACCCATTCCCAGAATTTCCTATGAAGCTTCTTTTGACTTAACAGCCGTAGCAAGCTGGTTCGGAGAGGAGCATTTCACCTATATCAGAGTTTTTGGGAGTAAGGCTAGGCCGCATGTCCTCCCTTTATATATCCCAGACAAACTGTTAGCCAGGGAAATCTGCTACCAGATTATGGCTGAGAGTGTCACACAAACTCTCAAAGAGGAGAAGAAGAGAGGTTGGCCCTCTTTTCCTTTAAGAATTGGGGTTTTTACTCTGCTTAATTACAAGCATGCAGAAAAAGAAGCAACAAAAATGCAAGCTTTATCCTTGGCCACTATCTCAAACAGACTCTATGATCCAAATAAAATCGCCTACATTGCCCTAGAACAGGCGAAATTAACAAAAGTTGATCATCAAGAGGATATGTTTGATGACATGTTCATCGCCGCCGATACAATCGGCCATGCCAAAGAGCTTGCGCGAATGAAATACAATGATGAGGCGTTGACTGAGTTTAACAAACTTAGGGAGCAGAGGTTGCAAACTCTGCCTCTAGATTTATTATCCACAACCCCAGCGTCTTCCTCAAGCGAGCCTGGTCGGCAAGAGATACATCCACCTCCTGTTACAACTGAAGAACAGGATAAACAACAGGAGGAAAGGCAGAAGAAGCTGCAGGCTGAGAAGCAAAGAAAAGAGCAAGCAGAGAGGCAGAAAAAGGAGCAGATAGAAAGGCAGCAAAAGGCACAGAAGGATCAAGAGCAGAGGAAGAAGAAGGAAGAAGAGAAACTAAAGAAAGAACTAGCAGATAGGCAGAAAAAGGAATTGGAGGAGCAGCAGCGGAAAACGCAAGAGGAGCAACAGCGAAAAGCACTTGAAGAACAGCAGAAGTTAGAACAAGAAAAAGAACGGAGCAAAGCCCATACAGAGCAACATAAGCAAACCTCCACCGATCCTGAATTGATTAAACAATGGAACCAATTCGATTCCATTATCAGTGGTAAGGAAGGCTCCAAAGACATAGACACCTCTAAAACAAGCGATGCGCCCGATACCACTTCTTCTCAGGTTCTAGGAGGAACCAGCGGCCCACCCATTTCACAGGATGTCGAGGTAATCAATAAGGACCCTTCCGATCAAATTGTTCTCCAGGTGGAAGAAATTCCTCCCCTGGATATTTTCTACAGCCCAAAGCATAGAGCCGTTATTAAGCGCTCTAAGAAAAGACGAAGGCTTGATCAACCTTCTATCTTACCTGAGCAAACAGTCACGGGCAATATGGTCTGGAAGGAGGATTTGGATCCCTCCGATGATTTAACAAAGCTGTCGCAATTCGCGGGAGCTTATTCTGCAGCAACTATCGACAAAGCATCGGAGGTAAGTCTTTTGTTGAAGACTAAGGACCATGAAATATATGCATTACAGGCAGAGGTAATTGAAGCGAAAAACAAAGCAGCACAGGTGGAAGAGCAGTTGCTGGCTCAACAGCAGGAAAACAATTTGTTAACCCAGCAACTGCAAATTGAAAGACAAAGGATAGACCAAAGTGAAACTCAGAAGGCAAAAGAATTGTCGGAGGCATTGTCACAGTTGAAAGCATCAAATGAGCTGATGATGAAATCGAAAGATGAGCGAATAGCTCAACTATCAGCACAGCTCGAAGGTATCAAGAGCACACAGAATGTGAAAGTCTTCAGAGCAGAGGCAACTCAAATAAATAGCGCATTACTGTCTCATATCAGACTTCTATGTCAACAACTTGCTAAGGCTGAGTCATTATGCGAAATATCTACAACAGTGTGTGAGCAAATAGAGAAGGCCAGAAATGAGCTAGATCAGGCCGAAGAAACCATATCCGATTATATTGAGTGGCAAGACACTGTTGAAGGGAAAGCGGCGAATTTGTCCCGAATCCATGAAGTGTACAAGGACATACTCTTCACGGAATGGAACACTCAGGTAATGAAAGCAGAAAGGGTGGCTTCCAGGTGTAAAATAATTGCCAGCAATATGATCGACCTAGTCAATGATACACTTTATTTGGCAAACATGATCTCCAAGTGCACACCTGGAAGCATAACAACAGCAGATATGCTTGAACAAACAAATTATCATGACTTGGAGGAACAGAGGAAGTTAATTACCGGAGTAAATACTTTAACCTCCGATGCATATTGGCTCTTTCTAGTCAAGCCACATACTCAAAGGTCTGCTCTCAAGTGTTTAACAGATGCCCTCGGATGCCTGATCCCCGACATTCAAGATGCTACATATGATGCCCAGCTAACTTCGCGTCTCAACACTCCACCAGAAGTAGAGCCAGTGCTGGCGATATGTCAGCTAAGGAGTAAAGGCAAAGAACCCACCGAATGAAGCATTGCCGCCAACTACCAGATCACCAAGAAAGATGGAGAAAAACATTTATTGATGCCAATTTAATAGCTTTTCAGTTGTTTAGATATTTAGATTAGTATAGTATTTATAGACCCTTTCATTGTTTTGGAAAGGGTCGTAAAATTTTGTAATAGACTTAAAGGCTGAAGTTTGCACTATTGTGCTTCAGTCTATATTCTTTTGTGAAACTCGACCAACGGTCCTTAATTTTGATTAGAAGGCTGTTTTACACAATTGCGCACGACTGTCTATTGTTGGGAATGCTTTCTGATTTGAAGGAAGGACTGCGACATAGTGATTAATATACTGGATTGATCGAGCAGCTTACATGGTACTATTATCTGTATCTGTGTTCTTTCTTATTATATGAATTGCTGTGTTATTATCTTTGCTATTGTTGAATGCATGTATGCGATATAACAGCAAATCTTCATTTCATTTCACTATTGAATGTTTTGGTGATTTGTTATCTCTTTCACCCATGCATGTATCAATGATATAAATGATTAAGTGTAGTAATTCGCTATAATCGCTCTGCATAACTAATTATGTAGAGCAATCTTAAATGGCTTAAACATCCATGCTTAAGTGTTAGAGTCATCTATATGCCTGCCCTAAAGTACAGATCATCAAACACTACACTTTACCAAGCGATAAGTCCCGGGATTAGATTATTAGATTATATATTTTGCTGATAGTTTTAGTTATTCGTTTATCACTATCCTACCGCATAAGCTACTCATCCACCCCACTTTTATCTATTATTGGGAAACTGGTCCCATTATCCCCAGTTGGAGCCACTATTCCAAATGGAAAAGGAGCTACTTTCAAGGTTTCGGACCGGGTGGTTTCCCCTTTGTTGTGGCAGCGATTTTCGAGGCCTCAACAAAATTGGCGCTAGAAGGAGGGCCTGACTGTGAATGGCAAGCAGACCCAAATCGGCAAGTCATTCTAAGAGTAATTCTCCCTCCAAATCTCCTCGTTCTTCTCAATTACATGCTGGTTCGCCAGCCCATAACCAAGAAGAAGAGGAATCTACCACCACTGCTCAATCCCATCATAACCCAGAACAGCTAAGTCTTGAATCTCCTGAAGTCCAGTCTCTAATCCATAAACTTCAGAGCTTCTCGATCTCACCACAGAAATCTGAGATATCAGAAAGCAGTGCGACTTCGCAGTTCAACCTCACTCATCCTCTTACCAGACTTTAGAGTGAAAAACTTGGTATTGAACCAACTGAGTTTCCTTTACCCAAAAGGAAAAAGCCAAAGAAAAATACTGAAGGATCTGATACTGGGGATTTTTCTTCCACATCCTCCATTTCATCTCCTCATCTGCAAAGTCAACCACCCACTCCTCCATTACAAATTGTCGTTCACCAGGGAACAGAAGCCTCAATATCCCAATCTATCCACTCCTCATCTTCAACCCTTTCCAACACATCCGGAATCCCAGCAGTAGTCCCAACCACTGTCGCCATTATAATGGCAGATCCATGGACTAGGCCAGGAGCAGTCAACATGCCTGGACCATTGCATGATCTACCCAATGATCCCGAAAAATGGCTGCCTAAATTCAATCCAGATGATGGGATCCAGGCTGAAGAACACATCAACAACTTCATGTTAGCAGTTAACCTAAAAGGAGTGACAGAGCAAGATGTTGTTGTAAGACTTTTCCCCTACACTTTACAAGGATCAGCAGGATCCTGGTATTTTTCCTTACCCTCTGGTTCGATTACCAGTTGGAATACATGCCAAGAGCAGTTTCTCACCAAATATGGAGATGATAGGTCCCTAGCAACTTTAATAAATGACCTCTCCAATTTGAGAATAGAGCACAGGGAACCAATAAAGGAGTTTAATGCCAGATTTAATAAACTACTGAATAAAATCCCTACCGCTTCTAAACCAAGTGAACAAATCCGAAGCGAATGGTACATCACTGCCCTACCTGCCAACATAGCCATTTTTGTAGACAGGGCTGGCAAACCTACCTTAGCTGAAAATATGAGAGAGGCACTTGCCGTTGAAAAGCGCATCAATGCTCTTGAAAAGAAAACTGCTCTAGAAGATAGAAAAGCTAAAAAAGTCTCGTTCAAAGAAGATTCCAAGAAGAAAAACCCGAAGGACCCATATGACATGGAAGGTTTACAAAAGGTCCTTAAAACATTGTCTAATGAAATGGTTGAGATTAAAAAGCAGGTGGCCGAAACTTCAAGCAAAAGACCATTTAGTACTTTTAAGAGAACCGAATCAAAGCCACCTAATGTTATATCTAACGCTGATTCGGACCAAGAAGAAGAGGAAGAGGAAACACCTTCACAGACCGATGATGAAGAAGAAGTAGCTGAATGCCACGGAATGTGGGATTTTATACTCCCAAACTCTGATATGGAGAATGAAGAAGAAGCCTTTCCGGTTACTACAAGAAGTAAAAGCACTCCTGAACCCGCCCAGGCAACTTCAAAGAAGAGGAGCGCAGGCGCTACTACAGCAAAGGAAAAATTTCCCCCAAAGAAGTCACCTGTGGTAGTTCCTCAAAACCAGCCTTCAACTTCTAGTTCTCCTTCAACATCCAAGACTCTAGTGGTATCCGATTCAATGGAATATAAAATTGTTGATGACATGAAGAAAACCAAGGCAAATATAACCATGTTTGAACTTAGTAAACTGAAACATCAACAAAAGCTACTTCTCAAAGAATTAAATGATGTTCCCTCTATTCCCCTTCCCAGTGCAAGAGCTGCCAACGATTCAGGCCAGCCTCCCGCAGGTATGGTTGAAATTACCGATTCAGTCTTAATTGGAGATAAATCAAATTCTCACACTCCACCCTTCCTGCTCACTTATGAGATTTATAATAGAAACCTACACAACTGTTTAATAGATTCAGGGGCCTCATCTAATATAATGCCAGCTTTAGTTTGCTCTAAGCTGAACATTGAACCCCAGAAGTCTGCCATTCATATTGTACAGTTGGATAGAACTAAAGTGCAGGTTGTGGGAGAAATTAATTTTGTAACCATCAGGTTGTCAGTCGACCCCAGAATTGTTCAAAGGATTGACATCCTAATCGCTGACATACCTGAATTTTATGGTTTAATTTTAAGCAGAGATTGGTCCGAAAAACTACATGGGTATATTTCCACAGATTGGTCACATATGTGGCTTCCCTACAAGGGAAAGCCAAATCAAATAAGGATCGATCGTGAGAAGCATATGACCCACACAGTTACTGAATTCGAGCAAGAAAACCAACCTGTGGCATTCAATAACAATATTTTGGGGAACTATTCGACCGAATCATTCTTCGGCAACTTTGTTGCCCAACCATCTCCTTTTTTAGTCAATCATTTTGCATCTCAAATTGAAAATTTTTCACAAACAGATAAATCCAGATGTTTTAATGATGCTCAGGAAAATGTAAATACTTTAGTTAATACTTCTTTATTTTGGTCTTTATATTTTGATGGCTCTAAGTCCAGCGAAGGCTCAGGAGCAGGTTGCATTTTGGTTAGTCCGCAAGGAGAAAAGACAATGTTGTCTTGTAGGTTAGAGTTTGAGTGCACTAATAATACAGCCGAATATGAAGCTTTAATCCAAGGATTATACAAAGCAATCGGCCTGGAGGTACGATATCTAAAAGTATTCGGCGATTCGGAAATCATTGTCAAACAGGTTAGAAATGCAATTCATTACCTTTCGACTCACCTTAAACATTACCAATCGCTCGTTCAAGAGCTTACCTCACACTTTTTGGCATTCAACATTTCTTCTATACCTCGATCTCAAAATTCAGCCGCAGATTTACTAGCCAATGTAGCTTCAAAGCTTCTACCTTCTAAAGACTACAGCCTTGATAGATTTTCTGTAGAATTACTTTTCAGACCTTCAATTCCTGACAATGTCACTAATTGGAGAGTATTTAATCATGATGATGATATTTTGCAATTTTTAACTTCTGAGAAATCTTATGATAAGCAAGTTATTGAGGAAGATGATCATGATTCCCAGATGAAGCAAGTACCCAAAGAAAATTTGATCCCTAAACCAGTGGTAAAATTAGAAGATCTTTATGATATCAAAGACAGGTTTAAACCTGTAATTAATACAAAGCTTCAGAGTTCTACCCTTAGGTTTGAATTGATAAATCTAGGAACCAATGAGTCTCCTCAAAACATCAATTTAGGAACAGGACTATCTCAGAAGGAAAAGGAAGCATTTATTAAATTGTTAAGAAAAAACAAACAGGTTTTTGCTTGGAAATATGATGACTTAAAGACATATGATACATCTATTATCCAGCATACCATTCCTATGCTTCCTGATCAGAAACCGATTCAGCAAAAGCTAAGAAAAATACATCCAAGTTTGGAGAGCCAGATAAAGTCGGAACTTAAGAAGCTCTTGAAAGCCAAGATTATCTTTCCAGTCCGACA
Source organism: Pinus tabuliformis (assembly GCA_031772625.1). Classification (NCBI taxonomy): domain Eukaryota; kingdom Viridiplantae; phylum Streptophyta; class Pinopsida; order Pinales; family Pinaceae; genus Pinus; species Pinus tabuliformis. Next base: position 244,529,230 of record CM062815.1, read on the forward strand.
TTCAAACTGGGTCTCTAATATGGTGCCAGTCAGAAAGAAAAATGGCGACATTCGAATCTGTATTGATTTCAAGAACCTCAATAAAGCAAGCTTGAAAGACAACTTCCCATTGCCTACTATGGAGCAAATTCTCCAATCGGTGGCAGGTTCTGAATTGATGTCATTTCTCGATGGATTCTCCGGATACAACCAAGTTCTGGTACATCCTGATGACCAGCTTAAAACTACATTCAGAACAAAATGGGGAACCTATGCATATCAGAAAATGCCTTTTGGTCTTATAAATGCCGGAGTGACATTTCAGAGAGCTATGGACATGGCCTTCAGAGGGTTAATTAATCGATCAGTAGTCGTCTATCTAGATGATATTACTGTGTATTCTAAGAAGAGAGATAATCATTTGCACGACTTAAATCAGATCTTTCAGCGATGCAAAAGATATGGTATTTCTCTAAACCCAAAGAAGTCCTTCTTTGCGCTTGACCAAGGAAAACTCTTAGGCTTTATAGTATCCAAAGATGGTATTTATATTGATCCTGATCGGATTAATGAAATTTCTGAAATCCCTTTCCCTCATAACAAAAAATCAATGCAGTCATTTTTGGGTCAGATTAATTTTGTCAAACGATTTGTTCCATATTTTTCGCAGATTGTATTACCACTTCAGACAATGATCAAGAAGAATTCAGTCTTCAAATGGGGATCAAAAGAAAAGCAAGCTTTTGATGTTATCAAACAGTCAATAATCAATGCCCCAGCCTTGAATACTCCAAATTTTTCTAATCATTTTACACTATATACTATTGCATCCAACACTTCATATGCCGCAGTACTCACACAACTGAATGATAACAACTTAGAAGCACCCATATCATTTTTTAGTTCAAATCTTCAAGGTGCCGAATTAAATTATTCTAATGTGGAGAAACAAGCCTTTGCTGTATTCAAAGCAGTCAAACATTATAGACCCTTCCTTTTGAAAACCCACACAAAAGTTATAGTTCCTTTCCCAGCGGTAAGACAACTATTAATTCAGAAAGAATTGGGTGAAAAAAGAGCCAATTGGGTTACAGCGCTTCAAGAGTATGACTTAGAAATAAAGCCAGCAAAGATTGTTAGGGGCCAAGGTTTTTGCAGGATATTGGCAGGAGCATCAAACATTCACGAATCAAGCGATGAGGATCAGATTGAATCCATCAATCAGATAAGTGTCACTGATTCTGAATCTCAATATGCTGATTTGATATTTTATTTGAAGAACGGTCATGCTCCTCCAAATTTATCTTACAAAAATAAAAGGGCCATTAGGTTAAAAGCTAAGAATTTCACTCTCATTGATGATGTGTTGTTTAAACAAAATTATGATTCTATCCTGTTAAGATGTCTTGAGAAACCTGAAGCTCAAAAGGTTTTGCAGGAGCTACATGATGGACCAGCTGGGGAACATTTTGGAGCTGACACAACAACTCACAAGATTATTCATGCTGGATATTATTGGCCTACTCTATTTAGAGATTGTCATGAGTATGTAAGAAAATGCCTTAATTGCCAAACATCTGGTGGAAGACAACGGAAATCAGCTTTCCCTCTGCAACATGTCAACATTGAACAGCCATTCGAACAATGGGGATTAGATATCATCGGGGAAATTACTCCACCATCTTCCAAACAACATAGGTATATCCTTACTGCTACCGATTACTTTACTAAATGGGTAGAGGCTATTCCTTTGAAAGCGGCAAATGCAGAGGCAATTATCGAGTTCATTGACCAATTCATCATTACCAGGTTTGGTGTTCCAAACGCTCTTGTTTTTTATAATGCTTCCTATTTCTCGGGAAACGCTATATATGATTTTGCTATTAAAAGGGGGTTTAAACTGAAATATTCTTCCAATTATTATCCCCAGGGAAACGGTTTAGCTGAATCTACTAATAAGAATCTCATCAAAATCATTAAGCGAACTGTTGAACAGAATCATAGAAACTGGCATAAATCTTTGGTCTTTGCATTATGGGCTGATAGAATAACACAAAAGGCTTCTATAGGGACCTCTCTTTTCAATTTGGTATATGGAAAAGAAGTCGTGTTGCCTACAAATCTTGTTCTTCCATCTTTAGCCCTAGTACAGTACATTGAAGAAACTCCTTCTTCTTCTATCCAACTCAGACATGACCAAATTCTTAAATTAGAAGAAGAGAGGGAAAAAGCCAGAATCACTCATGCCAGACATCAACAAATCATCAAAGCATCTTTCGACTCAACATCATCCGGTTCCAAACAACTTCAAGTTGGTGACTTAGTTCTCAAATGGGACAAGGCCCATGAAGATAAAGGTAAGCATACCAAATTTCAGAAAATGTGGCTTGGACCATTTCAGGTCTGTGAAAAGATAGGCCATTCAACTTTTATATTGCAAGACTTATCAGGGTTGAGAGATTCTCTCCCCGTCAATGGCCTGATCCTGAAGAAATTCTTTAATTGAGAAGGTAACCCCTTCTCCTGTTATAGATTTGCGTAGTTTGTAGGATTGGTAGGAAATAAAACTGTAGAGTATCTCCATTGACCTTTTGTTGTGTTTGAGGAAGCTGTCTCACAAAAATAATATAAATATTTGTTTTTAGATAATAGAACCCTCAATCAAGAGAAATAGTTTCTAGGAAACTAGATATCCTTGTGTTCTGAAACTATAATCTAAATTTTGAAGACTCCTCTCAAGAGGTAAAAGTTCTGAATCATTTTCTGTTTTCAAAACTAGTCTCCAAAGGTTATCTGTTAAAAGATAGAAGCTAACCCATTTTCAGTATCTTCAACTCTTCACCTGTCATCCATTTGCTCTTAAGGAGAAGATTGTTTACCCCATTCACTAAAGGTTATGATTACTCAGAGTGTAATTCTAAAATATAAAAGATTAAAGATAAGAGGTCTTATTATAAGCCTGCTTACCATGTTCATAGGAAAATAGGTTAACTGACATTACCAATACTGCCTACCAAAACAGGGTAATGGCTTGAAATTTCAAGACAAGGGGTCTCATCACGAGCCAGCTTGATCAGTTAAATTATTACCAGTGAATGGCATTGTCATAAGCTGGCCACCAAACCAGGACAGTGGCTTTTTATCTTATTAATTACAAAGAAAAACAGATGAAAAATAAAATATGAAAACATTTTATGGATTCATTCTGTTAATCACACTCTTATGTGAATGGAAAAGTGGACAATACTATGGTTAAAAGGTATCCCTGTCGAGACTATAAATGTTTGCTGGCAACAGAGGCTCTACCTATGACAAAGGGGTTAATTATAAAAGCTGATGTGGGAAAGTTTTCTATTTTATCACTATGAACCGATAAAGACTCATTTTTGAAACTTATTATGTATTTGGTTTCTTGAAACTAAATGAGAAGAAGTTAACAAAATGAAGTTCACTTTAGTCAGAACACATGAATATCTAGTTATATTAGAAGTTCTCCTTCTGATTGAGTTTCTATTTTTGAAAAGCTTGAGTGTTTGTATTAATTTCAGAGATAACTGGTTCTACCAACGAATCGCCAATTGTTGTGCCCTACAACAACCCCCCATTTTGTTTCATCTGTATTCATAAACAATCAACATATGAAATGGGTCCCTTTTAAAAAAATTAATTGGCATTAATGATTTTGTTCGAAAAGGATATGATAATCAAATGTGTTTGTGAATTGAAGCCTTTTTCGAATAATAACATTCCCAAAATAAAACAATATTTTGTTATTGCGATAAAGCGATCGCAAGATCGCATATCGCAATAACAAGAGAAACGCATTTAAATGGCACTTTGGTCTTTGCCGATGCGATATCGCTATCGGCGATCGGCGGTATTCAATGCATACACAAAAAGAGCACATATCTTACACCCCGATGCGACGCTATATCGGCGATCGGCTATCGGCACTGCCTCCTGTGGGAAAACACTTTAAGTTATAAACCCCCGACCCGATGCAATATCGCTATCGGCCGTCGGCGGAATCCCTCGCACTCTCATAAGGCGCTCAGGTTTTTCCCCGATGCGATGCGATATCGCTATCGAAGGTCGGCAAATCACTTAATATGCATCTGGTAATGCGTTCACGCACTAGTCCGATGTGATGTCGCAATCGGCATTCAACAGGACTTCTTTCAAACGATAGTGTAACTCTCTCCTCCGATGCGATGCGACATTGTTCATCGGTAATCGGCATTTTCGAAAAGTGATTGCTTTGAGCCTTAAAATTATATTTAAATCCGGTTGATAAAGCGCAGATTTCAAAATGCCGTTAAATGCAGGGATAAGGTAATGCATGCGTATTTAATAGCTTTGCCCCTTCGATTAACGAATACTTGCGTCTAAAGCATTTTCATATCTGTTGCACGCGTTAGGGGGTCATTCAGCTGAATAACAGTGTAAAGGTCATTTAATGGGTAGCAGGCCTTAAAAACACCATTAATGCATATGCGATCTCTTACCAGTGATTGGATCCGCAGCCACTTTTTGAAAATTAATATCGCCACGCTTCAAATGATATATATCTTTCCCATTATGCTTTGTCTTCATTATTTTTCGTGATACGATTTCTCTCGCATTTGTGTAGAGTTCGTTTGTTGAGAAAAGCCTGAACATGATGGGGAAGAAACACAAGAGGGGTACCGGTTCCACTACAACACCTGTTGCAGGTCAAGCTACTACAATTTCGAAGAAAGGCCTTATCTCGGACACTACGTGCACTGGTCTTGCTAGGACCACATGGCAGGGCACATATAATCTGTTGGAGGCCGAGCAACCGCAAGTGACAGTGAGAACGGCTAGTGTAGATGTACAAAGGAAGTCTGATGCAACTCTCAAAGACTTGGCCGACTCCTTTTTACACAGAATAGCGGCCAGAGAGCAGGTTCTCCCTTACACAGATGTGGTGCGCTGGGCAATTGAAGAAATCCCTATCACTGATAGAACTTTTCATACAAGGGATGGAAGGATTTTCGGGTCGTTCAAGCCTGATGACCTGAGGCGAATGTATCATCTGCCTGAACCGGAGCTAGTCTATAACAGAGCCTTCGTGGAGAAATTTGCAAAAGAAAATGAATCACCATCCGAACCCCTCCGAGATTGGAGGCAGAACCCAGCCAAACACAAGCATGAAAGTTCGGGTAAGTACTCCAACGTTTCTTTGGCTTCTCCCTATTGCTATGCGGGGATTATGATGTGTAGATTGTGGGGATTACATGACTCCGTTAATATCAATATTGACATGGTTCCCCTAATGGAAGCGGTGGTCAATAGTATAATTATGGATTGGGCCACTATTCTTTCTGATAAGTTAGTCACAGTTGTTCGTGAATTTAGAGCCAAAACCATAGTTACCGAAAGGAAAATCCCACCGTTTTATTATACTGCTTACATTATGGATACCCTGTGTTTTAATTCTGAGTTTCCTGTCCTCGGTTGGAGATGGACCACCCAAGATCCAACACCCATTCATTTATACCATCAGAAATTGTGGAAGTCCTCTTACAAGGACCATTTATATCAAATTTGCAATGGTTTCATGGCGCCCATTCACTATTCTATTTATGACAAACCCATTCCCAGAATTTCCTATGAAGCTTCTTTTGACTTAACAGCCGTAGCAAGCTGGTTCAGAGAGGAGCATTTCACCTATATCAGAGTTTTTGGGAGTAAGGCTAGGCCGCATGTCCTCCCTTTATATATCCCAGACAAACTGTTAGCCCGGGAAATCTGCTACCAGATTATGGCCGAGAGTGTCACACAAACTCTCAAAGAGGAGAAGAAGAGAGGTTGGCCCTCTTTTCCTTTAAGAATTGGGGTTTTTACTCTGCTTAATTACAAGCATGCAGAAAAAGAAGCAACAAAAATGCAAGCTTTATCCTTGGCCACTATCTCAAACAGACTCTATGATCCAAATAAAATCGCCTACATTGCCCTAGAACAGGCGAAATTAACAAAAGTTGATCATCAAGAGGATATGTTTGATGACATGTTCATCGCCGCCGATACAATCGGCCGTGCCAAAGAGCTTGCGCGAATGAAATACAATGATGAGGCGTTGACTGAGTTTAACAAACTTAGGGAGCAGAGGTTGCAAACTCTGCCTCTAGATTTATTATCCACAACCCCAGCGTCTTCCTCAAGCGAGCCTGGTCGGCAAGAGATACATCCACCTCCTATTACAACTGAAGAACAGGATAAACAACAGGAGGAAAGGCAGAAGAAGCTGCAGGCTGAGAAGCAAAGAAAAGAGCAAGCAGAGAGGCAGAAAAAGGAGCAGATAGAAAGGCAGCAAAAGGCACAGAAGGATCAAGAGCAGAGGAAGAAGAAGGAAGAAGAGAAACTAAAGAAAGAACTAGCAGATAGGCAGAAAAAGGAATTGGAGGAGCAGCAGCGGAAAACGCAAGAGGAGCAACAGCGAAAAGCACTTGAAGAACAGCAGAAGTTAGAACAAGAAAAAGAACGGAGCAAAGCCCATACAGAGCAACATAAGCAAACCTCCACCGATCCTGAATTGATTAAACAATGGAACCAATTCGATTCCATTATCAGTGGTAAGGAAGGCTCCAAAGACATAGACACCTCTAAAACAAGCGATGCGCCCGATACCACTTCTTCTCAGGTTCTAGGAGGAACCAGCGGCCCACCCATTTCACAGGATGTCGAGGTAATCAATAAGGACCCTTCCGATCAAATTGTTCTCCAGGTGGAAGAAATTCCTCCCCTGGATATTTTCTACAGCCCAAAGCATAGAGCCGTTATTAAGCGCTCTAAGAAAAGACGAAGGCTTGATCAACCTTCTATCTTACCTGAGCAAACAGTCACGGGCAATATGGTCTGGAAGGAGGATTTGGATCCCTCCGATGATTTAACAAAGCTGTCGCAATTCGCGGGAGCTTATTCTGCAGCAACTATCGACAAAGCATCGGAGGTAAGTCTTTTGTTGAAGACTAAGGACCATGAAATATATGCATTACAGGCAGAGGTAATTGAAGCGAAAAACAAAGCAGCACAGGTGGAAGAGCAGTTGCTGGCTCAACAGCAGGAAAACAATTTGTTAACCCAACAACTGCAAATTGAAAGACAAAGGATAGACCAAAGTGAAACTCAGAAGGCAAAAGAATTGTCGGAGGCATTGTCACAGTTGAAAGCATCAAATGAGCTGATGATGAAATCGAAAGATGAGCGAATAGCTCAACTATCAGCACAGCTCGAAGGTATCAAGAGCACACAGAATGTGAAAGTCTTCAGAGCAGAGGCAACTCAAATAAATAGCGCATTACTGTCTCAGATCAGACTTCTATGTCAACAACTTGCTAAGGCTGAGTCATTATGCGAAATATCTACAACAGTGTGTGAGCAAATAGAGAAGGCCAGAAATGAGCTAGATCAGGCCGAAGAAACCATATCCGATTATATTGAGTGGCAAGACACTGTTGAAGGGAAAGCGGCGAATTTGTCCCGAATCCATGAAGCGTACAAGGACATACTCTTCACGGAATGGAACACTCAGGTAATGAAAGCAGAAAGGGCGGCTTCCAGGTGTAAAATAATTGCCAGCAATATGATCGACCTAGTCAATGATACACTTTATTTGGCAAACATGATCTCCAAGTGCACACCTGGAAGCATAACAACAGCAGATATGCTTGAACAAACAAATTATCATGACTTGGAGGAACAGAGGAAGTTAATTACCGGAGTAAATACTTTAACCTCTGATGCATATTGGCTCTTTCCAGTCAAGCCACATACTCAAAGGTCTGCTCTCAAGTGTTTAACAGATGCCCTCGGATGCCTTATCCCCGACATTCAAGATGCTACATATGATGCCCAGCTAACTTCGCGTCTCAACACTCCACCAAAAGTAGAGCCAATGCTGGCGATATGTCAGCTAAGGAGTAAAGGCAAAGAACCCACCGAATGAAGCATTGCCGCCAACTACCAGATCACCAAGAAAGATGGAGAAAAACATTTATTGATGCCAATTTAATAGCTTTTCAGTTGTTTAGATATTTAGATTAGTATAGTATTTATAGACCCTTTCATTGTTTTGGAAAGGGTCGTAAAATTTTGTAATAGACTTAAAGGCTGAAGTTTGCACTATTGTGCTTCAGTCTATATTCTTTTGTGAAACTCGACCAACGGTCCTTAATTTTGATTAGAAGGCTGTTTTACACAATTGCGCACGACTGTCTATTGTTGGGAATGCTTTCTGATTTGAAGGAAGGACTGCGACATAGTGATTAATATACTGGATTGATCGAGCAGCATACATGGTACTATTATCTGTATCTGTGTTCTTTCTTATTATATGAATTGTTGTGTTATTATCTTTGCTATTGTTGAATGCATGTATGCGATATAACAGCGAATCTTCATTTCGTTTCACTATTGAATGTTTTGGTGATTTGTTATCTCTTTCACCCATGCATGTATCAATGATATAAATGATTAAGTGTAGTAATTCGCTATAATCACTCTGCATTACTAATTATGCAGAGCAATCTTAAATGGCTTAAACATCCACGCTTAAGTGTTAGAGTCATCTATATGCCTGCCCTAAAGTACAGATCATCAAACACTACACTTTACCAAGCGATAAGTCCCGGGATTAGATTATTAGATTATATATTTTGCTGATAGTTTTAGTTATTCGTTTATCACTATCCTACCGCATAAGCTACTCATCCACCCCACTTTTATCTATTATTGGGAAACTGGTCCCATTATCCCCAGTTGGAGCCACTATTCCAAACGGAAAAGGAGCTACTTTCAAGGTTCCGGATCGGGTGGTTTCCCCTTTGTTGTGGCAGCGATTTTCGAGGCCTCAACACTACCCAAGTAAGTAAACATGCGACAACAAGCTACTATGATCATATTCAACCTCATATGTGACCTTATGGAAATTGAATCAACAGAAACACAACATACAGACCTTCCACATCAGTTATAGGACCCTTAAGAAACATCCCAACACTTCAAGCAACTAGCCTCTAGGTCCCACTGAAGTTTTTGACCACTTAAACTTTGGATGCTCTCATGCTATAGGCTTTCCAGTGTCTAGGAGGCTCTGGACGCTCTCATGATATAGACATGCTAGCATCTAGGGACTATTTTGTCTAGTTTTGTGACAGCGTCCCCGATATTTAAGCCACTTTTTCAGGCCCAAACCCAGGTCACTGATCAGAATTGAATGACATCTCCAAAACAATAAAATAACAAGGAAACGATGATTCAAAAGCAAATAGTTGAACAATCCCTTAACGGGACCCCTATTAGCCATGACAAGAATTTCATCAAACATATTACAAATATGTAATATACAGGTGTAAATAGCATATTTAAGAATAGGGATCTCATACTTATTTGAGAATCTCTATGAACCATTGTTCCCTATAATTTGTTGCATTATCATCTATTAGGCCATAGATACATTTCCATTCATTTACAAGTAAAAACATGACGAGAGGCATCCACAGCCATTGTCATAAAACACATACATAACCAACATAATAGCAGCAGAAATACCAATGAAATCACAACCACATGATCCACATATAAATCAATACAATACTCATGAAAATAAAGGATAAATAACCTCTCATTAATGATGCAAAATCCAAACACAGGATGGGACTACCATGCTCCATCCGACCATAGAATGGCTAAGCCAAATATCTCTTCAACCATTTACCCCCATGCCATATTCCAAGCATGAATGTGGGACTCAAACCAAAAGAACCAACCAGTGCATACGGAGGCTAAACCACCTCACCCTCATCAATAGAAACTAGGCTTTACCATAATCCATCCTGGATTACTAGGCCAACACAATAAATATGTCATAACATGATTTACCATGATCTCCACCCGATCACTAGGCCAAACAAGCATGGATGAAACTAGATTTATCCACCTACACTGTGAGGACTTTTCATGTCTCCTAGTCTCTTGGGCTTTACCACAATCCAAACCCAAATTACTAGACCCCAAACCGAGACCCACTCTTCAGGATTTACTACATATCCCAAACCCGGCATTACTAGGCCCAACGGAGATCAAACCATGTCTTGGCTTGACCGTATATCCTGCCATTCACCGACAAGGATTCCCAGGCCCATCGACGAAACACAATCTTTGCTTTACCACAACCCACAGTTTGGCTTAGAGGCCACTAGGCCACTGGGTTTACCGCAATCCACATTCTGGTTCAGGGACCACTAGGCCATGTGCTCTATCATTTGGAGATGAAACTCAGCTTCAAATCCATCTGACAATCTAGCTCAACCAAAACATGAGAACCTCATTACACCATGACTATCCGGAAATGGCAAGGCTAGGCTGAAAACATTGTTACACCTAGTAAAACCCATGCCATAATAGTAAAAGAACCACATGCAACACCACGCATGCCAAATCTAGTAAAGAAAATACACATTCAAATCAATACCTACAAAGAATCATGTTGTAGTTGCTTGATCCTGCCTTTCCCTGCTTGATCTTTGCTTCCTCTTTCCTTCTTTTCCTTTCTTGATCCAATGCCAAAATGCTCAAAAAACTCTAAGTGTACAAGAGTGAGAGAAAGTGAGAGAATAATGAGAGATCTCCAAAACAGAACTAACAAAAGGATACCAATTGATCCTCAAAAGATCTTTTATTAATGAGACCTCTATTTTCTTCATTTTCCATTATTTTCCTTCATTTTCTTCCTCACATGCAACCTGTGACCTTTCACCTCCCTTTTCTCCTAATTTCCATTATTTTCATAAATAAATGTGCCAAAAAATCCATTTTCCCTTTCCAAAGCCTTATCCATTGCCTTTGCTAATTTCCTTAGCCATAATAAACCGATGAACACCCACACTAGGATGTCTTGCCCAACATTCAGCTTGGAATAAGTGCCCCATCAACCGCGGTTATTATTTTTAACTTTATTAGCTTTTATTACATGGAATTTTCACCAGGGTTGTTACACTATTCCTAAATACAAAATTTAATAGTGAGCTTTATATACACAACTTATTTTACATTTATTTTCATAATAAACAAAATGGGTGAGGTGCCCTCATTTGATCAACCATTTCCCAAGTGGCCTCATCTAGTCCAAATTTCTTCCCTTGCACCTTGTCCTACTCAGTCACTTGATTCCGTAGCACGACCCGCCTTGTTACAGATTCATTTGGGCACATCACTCCCATCATCTAGATCACTGTTCTAGGGCTCATCAAATCATAATTTCAATTGCTATATGCCCTAAACAAGCCACCCCTTTGAATGCCTCCTTCCCAGACAGTTTCATGACTTAAAGACATCCAGAAATGGCCTCTAGAGGGACTAGCACAAGTAGGCCCATGTAAGGGTGCGCTATAGAGCAGTTGAGTCCATGCTAGGGTGCTCTATAGAGCACTTAGGCTTCATTTCACCTATGTTGGGCGAGTTTGAGTGAAATTCACACAGGGTTTGGGGAATATTCTTATCTTTTGGAGTCATCTAGAAGGTTCCCTCACTTATTAACTCCTACGAGCTTGAAAATGGATGAGGAATGAGTTTAGATGTATCCTATCCTCTCATCCCTTCCTCCATGGAACTAATTCTAAGTATGGAAGGCCATTCAATACCACCATTTATGACAAAACCTCCCTCATCTCCCTATAAATTGACTACTCATCTAAGTTATCAGGGGTTGGATTATGTTGAATTATAAGGAGATAATGTTGCTATGATAATTGGCTTTGAAGCAATTATTGTAATGATACAAGTTTTTCATGCTTTTGATGTGATGTGGATGGGATCCAAGCTGGAGGAATGACTTTGAATCAGACACAATGGTTGTAATTCCTTCTTCTATTCAATAAAGTGTTTGAACCTTTCTCCCATATGTTTTTATTGTCTTATAATGCTTATATGTGTGAAATGTATCTGATTCCATTCACTTATATGCAATAGATGTTAAGTTATGGTATGTTCTATGCTTATAACAGTTTAATTCTTTTTCTTATTATATTCCACCGATTAGCAATCACATGTACATAAAGTAAAGTGCAGATAGAACATTAAACGATCGACAGAAAACAAGCCAAGACAAGAGACACAAGATGTGGCGGTTAGTCAGGGACAAACCCCACAATGTGTGGGGAAACCCTTTGATCAAATCTTCTTTTATCTTCAATAATTCAGCAGAGAGAAATAATACAATAAATCTGATTCATATCAGCAGTAGCAAACCCTAGATCAGCAGCATCAGCATTAGCGGCTTCATTATCAAACTAGGGCAGACCATATCTCACAAACTGACTGTCAGATTGACTTCATTCCACCACCAAAAGTTTTGGCTTCCAGAGGAGGTTCATATGAACCTAAAACACAGTTCAGATGAGGAGATCTTCTAGGCCACGCAAGTCAATCTTTACTTCTGCAGTTGCAGCTTTAGTTTCAGCAGTTTCCGGCATCAAACTAGGGCAGTCGATATCTTGCAAACCGTTCATCGAATTGACTTCATGCCACCACCAAAAGTTGTGGCTTTCAGAGGAGGTTCAGATGAACCTACAGTGCAATTCCAAATAGGATATATTCTAGGCCACGCAAGTCAATCTTTACTTCTGCAGTTGCAGCTTCAAATCCAACAGCTTCCTGCTTCACATGTGTGAGAGAGAGACCCATTTCAGCGCAGTAGAGAAGAGACTCATTTCTGCACCGTAGAGAGAGAGATATGTGATGAGATGAGTGAGTCCAAATGAGGAAAAGTCCTCTTATATTTATACACAACGTTGGTGGGTGAATAGATGCGACTGTTGGGCTTCTAAGCCTACATGAGTTGTAGGTCGGCTTGATAATAATTCCATAATCAAAATAAATTCATATCTCCATGAATACTTATCGGAATCGGATGATCTTTATATCAATCCTACACCTCTCGACGAGAGGAATCTAATAAAAATATTATCATCCATGAATAAGATGACCCACATGAAGTTTTTCCCTGGTTTCCAATTTTAACACTCCCTCTCAATCATGGAGAACTGCATCTGCAATCCGTCTATTGGTCGTTACTATTCATCCATCAAATGCACTACCCTATACAGCCTGACCCTTGCCCTGCTCTGCTCTATTATGCCTGTTCTGCTTTGTCTTGTTCTGCCCTGCACTGATCTGTACTGTTTTTCTCTCTTCTGCTCTGCTCTTGCATTGTTCTGTTCTGCTCTGCTTTTGTCCGAATTATGAAGAAGAAGAAATGATCGAGGATGTATCATACTGACTCAAAGTCAGTCTCAGAGTATGTACCACTGGTCCCAGACTAGTCTCAACCAACTCGAAGTCAGCGTCATAGTGAGTACAACACCACTGGTCCTAGACTAGTATCATCCTCCACTGACTCAAAATCAGTCTCAGAGTGCGTACCACTGGTCCCAGACCAGTCTCAGTTGACCCGAAGTCAGCTTCATAGTAAGTACCACTCCTACCATTGGTCCCAGACCAGTATCGCAGTCTCAGAGAGTGTACCACTAGTCCCAGACCAGTCTCAACTGACCTGAAGTCAGCGTCATAGTATGTACCACTCTCACTGGTCCCAGACCAGTACTGCACTGACACGAAGTCAGCCTTGGAGTATGTACCACTGGTTCCAGACCAGTCTCAACCGACCCGAAGTCAGCGTCATAGTATGGTACAACTCCTACCACTAGTCCCAGACCAGTATCGTAGTCTCAGAGAGTGTACCACTGGTCCCAGACCAGTCTCAACCGACCCGAAGTTAGCGTCATAGTATGTACCACTCTCACTGGTCCCAGACCAGTACTGCACTGACACGAAGTCAGTCTCGGAGTATGTACCACTGGTCCCAGACCAGTCTCAACCGACCTAAAGTCAGTGTCATAGTATGGTACAACTCCTACCACTGGTCCCAGAGCAGTATCATTGATCCCAGATCAATGGAGGTCATCCTAGCGTAGGGAGTACGGTAGATACAACGATGCGTCCATCAGTACTACTATGGTCCCTAACTTCATTTCCCTGCTCATTGATCAGATGAGAGGTACTTCCCATGAGTCCCAGACTGCGTGGGTAGGATGCCTCGACAGGAGAACTAATCAATCTTGTCCTCACAGGAGAACACATCAATCTTGCTACAATCGCCATGGAGAACACATTAATCCAGGCTGCCATGGAGAACACATCAATCCAGGCCTCACAGGAGAACTAATCATCCTACTACACAGGAGAGCGAATCATCCTGTTCCACAAGAGAGCGAATCATCTTGTCCCACAAGAGAGCGAATCATCTTGTTCCAGTGTGCACCACCAGGGGAGGGTGGGTCACCCTATGGTTATATGTTGCTCCAGTAGGATCCGCAAGCCCTCAGAGCTCAATGTATGCAACATACAGGACCCTTGTACAAGGGTTTCTTGCCGACTCCAAGTCGTTTGGGAAAATCACAGATTAGATCTTTCCTCGGGGCTTTGACAAGGTGTATCAACCTGTACATCATCTTAATGTGATGGAGCTTCCTTGCTCATCGACTTACCATATCCCAGATGATGTCTATCTGCTGGAGCAATTGACGAATACAGGATTCCTGAATAATCGAATCCCACCTCTGGTTGTTACAGAGAATCACAGTGGTATCCAATGTAAATCCAAACAACTCACTGAAGAGCTTTCGCAACCAGACTGCCTCACACAAGGTTATGCTAGCAACAATATATCCTACTTCGGCAGTGCTCAAAGCCACCGACTTCTGCTTCCTGCTCATCCAGGATATCAAAGTAGATCCCAAGGTGAAACAGTACCCGGAAGTGATCTTACGGTCCACCACACTGCCTGCCCAATCAACATCAGTATATCCAAGTAGTCTCACATCTCCAGCAGTGTATCTTAATCCATGAGAGATTGTGTCCTGAAGACATCTCAGAAGATTCCTGGTATCAATCCAGTGAGGCTCAACCAAATATGAGCTCACAATTCTAACTGCAAAACATATGTTCGGATGGAGGTTCACCAAGAACATCAATGCGAATGAGTTTTTGAAACTCAGAGGCATTTCCCAAGTCTGGTCCGACATCACTACCATATAACTTCTAAAAGTTAAGATCCTCGAGGTAGTCACAGGCTTGCAGTCCATCATACCGAATCTTTCCAATATATTTACCACATATTTTCCTTGAGATAGGAAAATTTCCCTTGGCTTCTGCCACACTTCAAGTCCTTGGTCCTTCATTTCAAATTCAGAAGCCATCTCCCTCTTACATTTGTGAATGAGAGGGTTTGCACCTGTTAGAAAGAGGTCATCCACATACAACACCAGTATGAGAGGCTTGTCATCTTCAACCTTAAAGTAAAGGTTAGGATCAGCTTCACTCCTAGTGAATCCCAACTTCATCAAGTAGCTATCGATCCTCTCATACCATGCTCGGGGTGCTTGCTTCAGCCCACAAAGAGCCTTCTTCAACCTGCATACATGAGATTTTCAATCATAAATTTCAAATCCTTCAAGTTTCTCCACATAGACCTCTTCTTTGATAGAACCATGCAAGAATGCGGTCTTAACATCCATCTGATGTAGGTTCCATCCTTGTGAAGCCACAAGGGCTATGATCAAGCGGATGGTCGTATATCTGGCAACAGGTGCAAATATCATATTCTATACCTCCCTTCTAGGATAAACCACGAGCAACAAAATGAACCTTATACTTTTCCATACTTCCATTTGCTGCATGCTTTATCTTGTAAAACCATTTTGAAGTAACAATTGTCTTGTCCAGGGTCTGGGAACTACTTCCTAGACATCATTCTCCATAATAGACTCATATTCTATGGTCATAGAATCCTTCCATAGTTAATGCTTGATGACATCTGAGAATGATGAAGGTTCATTTTGTATGATCGTGCTCGTGATGGTCAAGTATCCCTGATACCTATTAAGTTTCTTACTTTGATGGAAGGTTCCTCAGGGTGCAGCATGTCCTTCAGCATCATCAAGTATCCCCTTAAGCCATGAAGGCCTCTTCCTAGAAGAGGAAGGCTCATGTGGATGAGGATCAATCGGATCCATGGGTTCTTCTACATCACGCATTGATTCATCATCCTTTTCTTTCGATTCTGTGGTGTCGACTTCTTGAGAGCTACTCAAAGTCAGCAGATTGTCCACCTTGTTGAGAGCCATATCTTTGTCAAACGTGACATCATGACTAATCACTTCCCTTTGACTGGTGGTGAACATTTCTTCAGGAGTTTAGGAACCCAATGCTTGATGAGGGCATCGATTTTGTACATATACGGCGGTGATTGTAGTTTCAGCCCATAGAAACTTTGGAAGTCTTTGATCATGTAGCATGGCCCGGACAGCTTCCATCATCGTGTGGTTCTTCCTTCCCACCACACCATTCTGCTCAGGAGTATGTGGTGTAGTAGTCTCCCTCTTAATGCCAACCTCACGTATGCCTGAGTAAACCAATTGTAATATATCGGAGGTCTTGCTTTGGCTTGAGGGGAATGGTCCCCTTTTGAGCTTTCCTTTGGCACATCCCGGACATACACCTTGTTTCTCTACTTGGAATTTGGGCATCCCTGTTACCATCTGTCTTACATCGGGTAGAGCTTTTTAATGAAGGTGGGCAAACCTCCGATGCCAAAGTTCAGACTAAAGAGTTGTGTCACAAGACATGACACCTAGCGGACTTCCATCGACCTGATATAATGAATCAACACTAAACCCAAGAGTAAAGGCATCTTTAACATTATTTTTCCATATACATACCTTGCCATTGTTGAAGGTTACCTTGTAGCCTCTGTCTTCCATTGCCAAGATGGACACTAGGTTCCTTTTGAGGTCAGGTGCATTTAATACATCCTAGAATTTCTAGCCTTCTTGAATGCTTGTCCTCTTCCTTGATTCCCAGCTCTCCTCTTACCTTTGCTGTTGAATTTGTCATTCCTTTGATTGCCATCAGAGGGATTTTGAGTTGCACCACTGCATACTGTACCATGCTTCTCTAATCATGATTATCATCATGCTGCCCATATCCATGATATTATCCATCATAATGCTGCTCAAACTAGTGTGCATCATCATCATTCTATCCTATATGTCCATGATCTCATGTTGCCCTTTATGTCCATGATCTCATTCATCATGATGCTCGTGATCTCATATATAGTGACTTGCTTTATCGCAAATGTAACATCGTCATTTTCTTCTAGCCTTAGGTCCAGCCTTTCCTTTTGATTTAGTCCTGGAATTATTTCTTTTCTTTGCATGAGAAGAAAAGGCAGCAGGAGGACCTTTAGGCATGGGAATTTCTTGCACTTCTTCTCTTGTTTCTTCTTGAATGCGTCTAGCCATTAATTCCTCGAAACCAGGAATTACATTATAGTTCAAAAGAGTAGTCCTAAACACATACCATTCAAATGGAAATCCTCCAAGAGTTGTGAGTGCCATTTCTCTGTCAGTAATAGTTTCCCCAATAGATAGGAGATCGTTCTTGATCTTGGTGATTCTTAAGAAGTATGCTTGCATAATTTCATCTTTACCCTTCTTGATTTCCCTCAGCTTATTTCTAAGAAACAAAACTTGATTTGCATCATTAAATTTAAATAAACTCACCAGTCTATCGTAGATTTCCTTGGAGGTGTCCAGTTCAGAGATGCAGGCCACCAAGTGCTTGTCGATAGAGTCCTGGATGATCTTCTATTGTTTTGACTTCTCCATTTTTTTCATTTTTTCCAGGCAGCAACGGATGCATTTGATGGAGGCTCAACAATATTTCCTCTCACATGATCCAACACTCCTTGATTCTCAAGGGTTAGATCGATAGACATCTTCCATCCGTGATAGTCAGCTTTCTCACGGAGCTTGTCTTCAGCAGGAAAGAGTGTTGAGGACCCCATAGTTCTTTTAGGATAGCCTTGCCAATATTCTCTTCGATGATTGCTCTTGCTCTTGCTCGGGCTTTGTCTTCACCTCAGCTCTGATACCATGTTAAGTTATGGTATGTTCTATGTTTATAACAGTTTACTTCTTTTTCTTATTATATTCCACCGATTAGCAATCACATGTACATAAAGTAAAGTGCATATAGAACATTAAACGATCGACAGAAAACAAGCCAAGGCAAGAGACACAAGATGTGGCAGCTAGCCAGGGACAAACCCCACAATGTGTGGGGAAACCCTTTGATCAAATCTTCTTTTATCTTCAATAATTCAGCAGAGAGAAATAGTACAATAAATCTGATTCATATTAGCAGTAGCAAACCCTAGATCAGCAGCATCAGCATTAGCAGCTTCATTATCAAACTAGGGCAGACCATATCTCACAAACCGACCGTCGGATTGACTTCATTCCACCACCAAAAGTTTCGGCTTCCAGAGGAGGTTCAGATGAACCTACAGCGTAGTTCAGATGAGGATATCTTCTAGGCCACGCAAGTCAATCTTTACTTCTGCAGTTGCAGCTTCAGTTTCAGCAGTTTCCGGCTTCAAACTAGGGCAGTCGATATCTTGCAAACTGTTCATCGGATTGACTTCATTCCACCACCAAAAGTTGCGGCTTTCAGAGGAGTTTTAGATGAACCTACAGCATAGTTCTAAAGAGGAGATATTCTAGGCCACGCAAGTCAATCTTTACTTCTGCAGTTGGAGCTTCAAATTCAACAGCTTCCGACTTCACATGTGTGAGAGAGAGACCCATTTCAGCGCATTAGAGAAGAGACTCATTTCTGCGCAGTAGAGAGAGAGAGAGAGATGTGATGAGATGAGTGAGTCCAAATGAGGAAAATTCCTCTTATATTTATACACAACGTTGGTGGGTGAATAGATGCGACTGTTGGGCTTCTAAGCCTACATGAGTTGTAGGTCGGCTTGATAATAATTCCATAATCAAAATAAATTCATATCTCCATGAATACTTATCGGAATCGGATGATATTTATATCAATCCTACACCTCTCAACAAGAGGAATCTAATAAAAATATTATCAGCCATGAATAAGATGACCCACATGAAATCTTTTCCCTGGTTTCCAATTTTAACAATAGATCTTTTGCTTTGATAGTTTCTTTGTTTTCTGTTGTGTTTACAGGTACTTCTCAAGCATATTAAGTATGGGAAGGAGCGCAAAGATCGATACAAAAGAGACGACAGGAAAGTGTAACTACAAGTAGGTCTTCTCATCTCCTCATCTTATCTATTGCTTATAGGAAAATACTAAAATACTTTAAACTGTTGTTCTAGATATGGCTACTTATCTAGGGAATTAGTATTTATCCGTAGATACCAAATTCTCCAAAAAAAATTGGCGACTTCACTGGGGAAGATCACGTTTCCTAGTAGCTTATCCACCTCCTAGGAAATTCTTTCTGACCTTACTTGTGTTCATTGATTGTATTTCATCTCTTTTGCATTGAAACTTTGGTCAAAATTGTGTCAAATTGCCTTTTTAAATGGCTCATTGTCACCAGCGCAGGCTTGTGAGGGACACAGTGCACTGCAGAGCACCCTTGGCTTAGGGATAATGCTCTGAAGCACACTATCTCCCATTTAGGGCTGCGTTGAACCTCCTAGGGTCATTTTCCCACCTCTGAAATGAGTTTTTGCCAACTTTTCTCTGTTTGTTTACTTGTTGATTGATCAATGAATGTCATGTCTCAGAGAACAAGTTTCTATCTCCTTTTCTAGCCCTACTTTGACTTGATTGATTAATGTTTCTTAAATGTTTTCTTTGTCATTATCGATCTATAGTCAAAGTTAGAATATAGTTGATTAATCTTTGTTCGAAAGAAAGTGTCATAAAAGTCTTCTTTTCCTTCGAAACAGAACTGTCATAAAGTCTTCGTTCTTGTTAAAGATTGATTGATTGTATGTGCATAACTTTCCTTTTTGTTTACATTCACATTAAGGAAATCAAAAAGAAATACATGCATGTTGCATTGAAAAGTTTGTGTGTGCTTATAGGAATAGTGTAGGGAAATTGCATTAGATTGTGCTCTTTTCTCTTTGATCGAAAGAAATTTGATTGCTCTATCCCTAATAGCTAGGATTTTCATTGTTAAATTGAATGGAAAGAATGCTTATCATGATAGTTGCATTCCTAGGAATTTCAGAATACATCACGTGGTGAACTTGAAAGGAAAATTCCTAAGCAAGATCAACTTAAAATTAACATCAATTTACCTAATGGAGCATTGTCATTAACAAAAAACATTTAGTGGTTCTAGGCTAGAGACATGTTTTGGCATCATAAAACAAAGCAGTTGTCACTAACTTGTCTGCAATAAATCCCGAATGTGATACCTCATTCCATGTATGTGAGTATATCGTAGCTCGTCCACGTGCCTTCAGGTATATAGGGCGGTGTTACAGTACGTAAAGTATATGGGAATGCTCTCATTGTGCAGTTTTGCATTAGACAATGCTTATACGGATTGGGCCTCCATGTACCTTCGGGTATATATGGGAGGACAACACTAGGTTTCTATCCATCCTTAGGTAATGGAGTCAGCCATCTTGTACACTGTGATACACCGAACACATAATTCGGGGAGATTTCTTGCCCGTACTTCTTGGTTCACTAGGAGGTATTTTGCAGTTCACAGTTGCTTGGTAAACCTTTTTCCTAGCTTACCCCTTTTTGTTTATTTCTTTTTTGATAATAAAATTAATCAGCAATCATGGAGGAACGTCAACCCTTACCCCATCGTTCGCAGAGAACTGCGAGTAAATTGCCTTTTCCACCCGAAGCTACACCTATTCAGTCAAAGCGGTCTCGCTTAACTAAGTCAAGTACATCAAGAACTCCTAGTTCTTCATCTAAATTACCTGAATCATACATTTCAGTAAGTATTGAGACTCCAGTTACTCCAACTATTTTTGGTACATCCATTTCTGAAGAAGAAGTTTCACAATTACCTGAGGACATTATCACTAATCCTAGTGAAACAATAACTGAAGTTGTTCAACGACAAGTTGATCCTCAACTTGAAGTTGCTCAACAAGAAATTACTTATGAACTTGAATTAGTTCAGCCAGAAATTAATCCAGAACCTATCACAATTCAAACAGAAGTTACATCTGAACCTGAAGTTGTTCAGGAACCTCTCTGTGAAACTGTTGTTCTTTTACCCGGACATCTAGACTTTGAATTTGAACATCTAGAAGTTGTTATGTTACTGGAATACGATCAACCGGTTACCCCTCAGACATCAATAACTACTAAAACTTCCACTTTATCAACACCAGAAGTCTTTTACGGACCAGACGATGAAGTTCTTCCACCTAGTTTAATTGTTGTCGAGGAAGAATTGGAAGAAGATTCTACACCTAGAACCCCATTCCACTTTGGAACTGGGCTTTATCTTTACCCTCATACTCCTCATTTTACTGCTCCTTTTGATCCTGCTTATTTTCAAGTACCTGTCGATTCTTTAGGACAACTTTTGGGTCAGTTAACTATGGCTGAACAACCGTCAACATCCCATACTATATCATATGATGCAGCTACGGCAGAATATTTTGTCGCAACCTATTCGATGTTTTCTACTACACCTGAGTCACACCTATATGGTGAATTGCTCGTCTCGTTTGGTTACCAATCTTTATCTGGAACCCACTCAAGGGTTGCTTCTACACCATGGTCATCACCCATGTCCTCAACCAGAATTCTACCTGGTTCTTCTTTAACAGGAACTCAACAGTTTAATCTTACATATCAATATCAAACTGGGAAATCTAGTCAACAACGACCTATGTATCCATTTCATACTATATTACCACCATATGGAGAGAAATATTATTATTCATCTTATCCTCCCTATCCTTGAGGGCCATCATATGGTAGTATCCTGTAGTATTCAGGTCAGCCTGGAATTCGAGTTTGCCAATGGAAACCAACAATTCCAGTTCAACCAAGGCTTGTGTATCCAACACAACCAATGCAAACTATGTCAGCTATTCCTACTACACGTGTTGTTACCACTATAGCGCAATCACAAGTTCAAATTGTTGTATCTCAACAGGTACAAACTGGTCCTTCTACCTCGCAACCACAAGTTTCGGGTCAAGAAGTTCAAGTTTCTCAAGCTGTTATACAACAACCGCTTGTGTCTGGTGTCCAACAACCTCAGCTAGTATACCTTTATCAGGAATGCCTCAGGCTTACACTGGTATAGTTTATTCTCAACCTGGCCAACCTTTCATTGCTGGGCAACAACAACTGTTAAATCA
This sequence comes from Pinus tabuliformis, assembly GCA_031772625.1. NCBI lineage: Eukaryota > Viridiplantae > Streptophyta > Pinopsida > Pinales > Pinaceae > Pinus > Pinus tabuliformis. The sequence continues at coordinate 244,551,471 of CM062815.1, forward strand.
ACAACAGTTTTACCAAGAAAAATAGTTGTTTCAACAACCGTGGTAGCCCCAATTTCAACAACCTCAATTCCAGCAATTCCAACCCCAATTTGGACCTGCCCAACAAGCTCAACCTGGGTTTGGGCAATATCAAGCTTACTAAGGTCTTGGTCAACAAGGCTTTGCTGGTTATGGACAACCGCAATTTCAACCTGGATATCAACAACTACCTTATGTCGGATTTGTTCAACAACCACCTTATCAAGGTTACCAAATGCATATGCCCTATGTTGGTATGCAAAGACCTATTTCTCAGGTAATTCCATCATATCCTGGGTATGCTCAACCTTAGTTGAATCGACAGTTACCTTTTGTAGCAACTCTAGAATTACCAAATTTAAACCAGCTCAATAATGATCCAATCTTATATGCACCTTAGTGGTCGGTGATTCCACATAAGTTACCTTCTGACATTCCGAAATTCAATGGAAATCCCAGATAAGACCCATCAAATCATGTCATGACCTTTCATTTGCGGTGTTCATCAAACTCTTTAAATGATGACTCGATTAGACTCCATATTTTCCAAAGAACACTTACTGGTCTAGCTACGAAGTGGTACATTGAGTTACCACGAGCTTCTTTCAATAACTTTACGACTTTAGCCACCACATTTTTGACCCACTTCCAGTTACCTATCAAATATGAGACTGGAATGGAACTCCTAACCAACTTTAAATAGACTAGTGCTACTCATATATCAGATCATATTCATGAGTGGTGATGGTGTCATCGAATGGTTAAGACATATGTTCCTAATTTCCATCAATCACCGAGGATGTGGCAAAAGGTGGAATTGTCACAGAAGAGCAAGTAATTACTCGTGCCCAATATTTGGATTTGATTTACACACAATCCGGCACGCTCTATGACAAAATTCCCAATGCACCCCGACCAGCTTTCACTGTTCCTCCTCCTCCACAATCGAGTAAGGACTCTCATGCCAGCGACGGTGTGATCGGTTTTTCGAGCACGCAAATGGAAGGAAGACAATCTGATCAAACTCTTGCCATTACCAATCAAACTACCAATGCATTAAAAAACACTCTTGCTTCCGAAGTCAATGTCATGTCATCTGCAAAAATTAAAAGAACCCAAGAGGCAAGAAGAAGGGGAAAAACAAGAAGAAACAAGGTAATTCCCCTCAAGAGAAATCATTTGATTCCTCTACTTCGGCAAGGAAACCTCATTATCCATGTTTAATCTATAATGACAATCATTTTACAAGAGATTTTCCACACCACTGAGAGGTCTCTAAACTTCTAAAGACTTCTAACATATTTGTAGTGTTGACTGATCCGTTTCCAAACCCAAAGACACATTTGGTTGCGACAAACTATGCTTCCACATCCCAAGTACTTATGTTATCCATGACAAAGCCACAAAACGAAGTTTTGGTGTCAACGAGAAATAAATATTATGGAAATCCATCATCATCGTCGAATAATTAGGCCATTAATCAACCTAATCCTTTGACTTTGACTTCATATGAGAATATTCCATCACCTATTGCGCCAGAATTGAAAATAAAACCACCAAAGGGAGTTGTTCATAAATCAACATTTAACCCTCGGGCTCGAGCAGCTTAGAACTATACAATAGTGGAAGATCTTATTCAATCACCTTCTTTTATGTCGACACTCGAGGTGTTACAAAATTGTCCCTCCCAGAAGCAAGCTTTACTGTTAGCAATTGTTGGAATAGACCCTACAGATTCCAATCTTGTGGTTTCTAACCATGTGGGATATACACCACAGTTACTAGCGCAGTTAGCTTTCCTAATTCAAGTAAAATCTCTCAATAAGAATGTTCACCGAACTATTATTGATGAGGGGGCATCTACTTGCATTATGTCAATGAGCTGCAAGAAAACACTTGGTTCACCGCCATTGTCACGATCACCAACCACGTTAAAATATTTTGACGAATGAACATATACTTCTTGTGGGATTTTGAGTAACCTGCAAATCGAACTAGGGGGAAAAACAGATACTGTTGAGGTTGAGGTAGTTGATGAACCCCTCAATTACAACATTTCACTGGGAAGGCCATGGGTATATGCTATGGTTGTTGTGGTTTCCACGTACTTTCATACTATTGCATTCCTCATAAGGGTGGAATCATAGCTATTGATCAGCTTGCCTTATTTTCATCTAGTTCACAGACTACGAGAAGCATTCCGTTGGTACACGGACCCCCGTTGTCACTTCAAAGTGTTGGTGTAGGTCTCTTTAAATATCCTTCCCTAATGTGCATTTTTATGCTACCGTCACCATCTGATTTGGTGGAGGTGGCAAGAATAGAGACTTGCAACATGATTTCCTCCACCTCATCTGATTTAAGGAGGATTACCAACGATTCTAAAGTTGATAACAATATTGAGGTTATGCCACTAAGCCCCATTGAGCTAGCATAGCAATCAATTTTTCTGGCTTGTGTGACAAACCCAGATCCACTTTCACCAATTGTATGGATAGAGCATTCGTTAGAATATGGTACTTCTTCGGATCCTTTTTCACGTATACATTCAACAGATGAAAGAGTCGTCCAATAAATGATGATAGGAGAAGAACCATGGGAAGGTTATCATCATTGTTCCCATCTTCCAAATGACATCGAAGATTATTCAAATGAACTAAACCACCCTTCACTTGTTGATTTCCTGTCGAATTTAGATTTCATAGACATAGTATATTCCGAGCGAAACCTATCAAATATTGAAGAAATGATTTCTATTAATATTTCGACCAAGCCTAATGTTGTAGAAAACATTCACGTCGGAAAATCTTGTTCTCCATTAGATATTGATAATTATCATACTCTCTTTCATGAATTTAGAGATATATTTGCATGGTCTTACAAGGAGATGTCAGGAATTGACTCTAGTATTGTTGAACACGAAATCAAAATGTACCTTGATGTCAAGCCAATACAACAACGGCTTTGACCTTTTCATCCAAAGAAAGCCACTGCCATTAAAGCAGAAGTTGAAAATCTTTGCTGGTTTCATTTACGTTGTACCTCTTATTGACTGGGTTTCCAACATTGTTCCTATCATGAAGAAACAAGGGACAATTCGAGTGTGCATCAATTATAGGGATGTAAATTAGGCATGTCCAAAGGACAATTATCCTACTCCTTTTATCGACCAGATTATTGATGAATGTGCCAAATGTGAAATATTCTCATTTATAGATGGTTTCTCCAGCTACAATCAAATCAATATCTTTCCACGGGACCAATCTAAAACAACTTTTATTTGTCCATGGGGCACATTCGCTTATAGGAAACTCCCATTCGGTTTGAAAAATGCAGGGGCCACATTTCAGAGGGAAATGAACTATGCCTTCAATGACATCAAGCACATTGTTCAACCTTACCTTTATGATTTACCTACTCATTCACGAAAGTGGATTGATCACCCGCAACATTTGGGAGCAATATTTTTACGGTGTCGACACTACAAGATACGACTCAATCCACACAAATGTGTGTTTTGTGTTGGTTCTGGTCGATTTCTTGGATTTGTAGTGTCTAGAGAGGGGATTCGACTCGATCCATTAAAGGTTCAGGCAATTCTTGATTTGCCTCCACCTTCAAATATTTTACAGTTACAGAGACTCCAAGGGAAGGCTAACTTTCTAAGGAGGTTCATTCCTAATTACGCTGATATGGCTAAAGGTTTTACACGTCTTTTGAAAAAGGGGATACCCTTCCATTGGGATCAGGTTGCGCAATATTCCTTTGATGCTCTTAAAGAAACCTTGATTATACCATCATTAATGTATTCTCTGAATTATCAAAATGACTATTACTTGTATCTCGTCGCTGCAGATACAACCATTCACATGGTTTTAGTCCAAGAGGAAAATGGTATCGAACATCTGATTTATTATTTGAGCCGCAATCTCAATGATACAGAAAGTAAGTACTCTTATGTCGAGAAACTATCTTTGGTAGTTGTACAAGCTGTTTAGATATTTTTCCATTACATCCTGCTCTGGAAGACCCCTGTCATTTCGAATTTCAACCCTATGACATACATTTTGTCACGTCAATTGTTGGGGGGGAAATACTCAAAATAGATAGTCATTCTGCAGGAGTTTGATCTAGAATTCATCAAGTCCAAATCAAAGAAACTTTTAGTTTTTGTTACCTTCCCTCGGCCTTCGTTGATTCAACATCTGAACCAACGATTTTGGATGAGTCTTTGTTTCTGATATCATCATCTAACCCGTGATATGGAGATATACTAATCTATCTCCAAACCCAAACTTTCCAGCCTGATACCTCTCACTTGCAACAGCGACGTATTCAATACCAAGCCAAAGATTATCTGATCATTGGTGACACTATTTACCGTCGTGGTATCGATACGATTTTACGAAGGTGCCTCACACATGAGGAATCCGAGAAAGCATTGAATGATTGTCATTTAGGTGCTTATGGTGGACACTTGTCTGGATATGCTATCGTACAGAGAATTCTCCATGCTAGTTACTTCTGGCCAACTATATTCAAAGATTGTATTATTGTCGTCAGAAGTTGTCACACATGCCAGATATATGACTAAAAAACTAGATTACCACTTGCACCATTGCATCTAGTCGGTGTTTTTGGACCATCCACCAAATGGGGCATTGACTTCATGACATGTAACCCCACATCGGCTAGGGGGCATGGGTATATTATAGTCGTCGTTGACTATTTTACCAAATGGGCCGAGGTGATGCCAACATTAAACAATAGTGGTGAAATGGCTGCTCTTTTATTTTTTAACCATGTGGTTGCCCAATTTGGTGTCTGCATTTTCGCAATCACATGATGACTGAGTTGACTGCCAAGTTAGGACTGTCACATGATAGTTCTACCCCTTATTACCCACAAGTGAATGGACAAGTTGAGGCCATAAACAAGTTCCTGAAGTGGATGTTGCAAAGAATGATGGGGGTTCATAAATGAAACTGGCATTTAATCCTATACTCTGCCTTGTGGTGTATGGTTTGGAAGTAGTCTTACCAATACAATGTGAAATTTCATCTCTCAAACTCGGATCGACCTGTTACCCGACACTTCTAATGAAGAAGCGCATTTCTTGGAACTAATCCATTTGGATGAAACCCATCATGATGCCGCATTGGCTAATGAAGCACATAAGAAATGAATCAAGGTGCAATATGATAGAAATGTCAAGCCTCGTATCTTCTTGTTGAAAACGCAACAAGATGATGGTGCTTAGTGAAAATAAGTCACCTTCACTAAGTGGGCCCGCAGGTTATTTTTGGCACAAAGTCTATTTTTAGACTATATCTATTTTTAGACATATGGATCATGGTCTATGAGTTGTAGGATGTTATTTGTGGATGATTGGTCATGTTGGTAAAAATAGATGGACTTCTATTTTTAGACATATGGGTGGAGTCTATTTTTAGACTGCCAGTCTAAAAATAGAACAGTCGAATATTATTAGCTCTTAATAATATTTGGACTATAAACATTATTTTATCCTCTTGCAGCACTTCAGTTCGAGCTATGGATGTGGCACATGCAACTGCCAGAAGGAAATACACTTTTCTTATGGGTCAATTGAGCTATTGCATGATGGAATTCAGTTAGAATTCAAGTGGTTGAGTTTGGTGGAGTTGATTGAGGAGTTGATGGAGTTGTGTTCAGTTTGACTTAGTTGAACTAGTTGTATTTAGTCTAACTGCAGAATACACTAGTGATGAGTGATGTGAATTAATTTTTAATTAATTCATTAATTATTAACTCATAAATCAACTAAAGAATACATCGATTAACTCAGTGCATGGACAGTTCAGTGGAGACAAGTGTTAGAGGTGGAGACTACTATCATTTGTGACTATAGCTATGCATGAGATTTGCACAATCATTGATGGAGATTGCCAATGACGATTGCACAGTACAAGCCAAGGAAAACGAGCTTGGAAAATGATCATTCTCACTTTGGATTGCGCAGTAGAGGCAGGAAAACAGTGGAGGAGATTTGAACCTGTGACTTGTTCGGATCTGAGCTAGTTTGTGTGTAACAAGTGGAGATAGTACTGAGTATTTGTGAGGAGTATTGTACTATGTATTGTTACATGTTCTCTATCATTATAATATACAGATGGTTCAGGTTTTTTAGTTGTATTCTTTCCCCATTACATACTGTGTTAATGTGCGCATGCGATTGATGTTTCATTGTTTTTAATTCTGCAAAATTGATGATCAACGTAGAGGAGGTTATGTATTATGCATGCATTCCGCAAATAGTGTGTAATCGGGATAATCTCTGTGAATAAGTGTCATATTATTCAAAATTTCTACATGGTATCAAAGCAGATTTGATCATCATATCTATTATTCAGAAAGTGATTACATTTTATTTCTTCAGGCAGAGTCTGTAATCGGGCCAGGTAGCCTCTGGATTCATCCTTCTTTTGGAAGGTGAGATATCCGGTAAATTCCCATACAATCAATCTCTGTAAAAGAAATAATTTGTTCTCACGAATTTTAGATCAGAAGCGGTTGAGTTTTGAGCTGGTGGAATTCGAATTTGCAGCAGTGTTTTCGTGGTGTCAAAGTTGAAATGTCTTTCAATGGATTGCAATTGGAGTATGCTCTTGAAGGTAGCTCGAATTATAGTGCATGGAAAGACAGGATGGAGGCGGTGTTAGATGAAAATGGGTTGAAGGATTTCATAGAGGCTGAGGTCCCAAAGCCTACTGATGCTGCTCACGTTGAGGATTGGCAAAAGAAGGCAGCAAAGTGTCGAAGGATTCTGTTGGAGGGCGTGAAGGATCACATTGTGTCCAGCCTACATGGAAAGGCTTCTCCATACTTGATGTGGAAAGCATTGACAGATTTATTCCAAAGCAAGAGTGACCAGAGGAAGTTGGCGCTCAAGGATAAACTTAGAAACATTAAGTGTGAGAAAGGAGACAGTATGCCCAAGTATCTCACGAAGTTCACTCAATGTCGGGATGAGCTAGGAAGTGTGGGGGTGACTTTCGATGATGAGGACTTGGTGAGCTTGGCTCTCCTTGGTCTTCCGAAGAGTTGGCATTCCGACTCTGTCAATGGTCAGGAGAAATTGCCAGGATGGGAGAGACTTTGGTCAGATCTTGTGCAGGAGGAGATCAAGAGGAATACCAGAGACGGATCTTCATCAAAGGCATTTGATGAAGAAAATTGCGCTTTGGCTGCCAAAGCAAAGAAGGGGAAGAACAAGAAAGATTCTCATTCCGGTGTGAAAGGCAAGAAGTAGGACATGTCCAAGGTGAAGTGCTTTCACTGTCACTAGCACGGACATTATGCCACAAATTGTCCACAGAAGAAAAATAAGCAAGCTGCTGGATCTGCAGGGGGAGAGGCCTTTGCCTCGCAGTTTGAGCTGGATTTTTCATTGATTGCATGCTTGGTATCAAGTGTGATGGGATCGGTATGGTTCTTGGACAGTGGTGCATCTTTTCACATGACAGGAGATCGAGATTTGTTTTCCGATCTGGATGAGAAAGATCTTGGAGTGCACATCGAGATGGGCGATGATGGTAGATACAATGCGACTGGTATCGGTACCATTTCCTTTGAGAGGGAGTCTGGTAAACCCTTTGTATTGAAGGAAGTGATGCATGTTCCAGGATTGAAGAAGAATCTTATCTCTATGGTGATGTTAGAAGACAAGGGATATGATGTTGTTTTCAGCGAGGGAAAGGCTTTCTTGCGCAGTAAGACAACTGGAGAAACCCGGAAGATAGGGGTTCGAGTCAAGAACCTTCATCAATTGCATGTAGATGATTGCACAGCAATGGCATGCAAGGCAGAAGGATTGGTGAGCCGGGATGATGGCAAGCTGTGGCACAGGAGATTGGGTCACCTTCACCATGGAGCCTTGAATATACTGCAGCAAATTTCTATTGGGCTTCCTAAAGGCACTCTTACGCAGTCAGATCAGTGTAAGGGGTGTACTTTGGGAAAATTTTTGAAAGCCACCTTTCACGAGAAGGATAGTCATGCCATGACAATCCTTGAGAGAATTCACACAGACGTGTGTGGACCTTTCTCAGTAGCTTCGACAGCAAAGCACAGGTACTACGTGATCTTTGTTGATGATTTCTCTCGAAAGTGCTGGATCTTCTTCATGCAGAAGAAGAGCGAGACATACTAAAAGTTCTGTGAGTTCAAAGCACTGGTCAAGAAGGAATCGAAGAAGAAGGTGAAGGCTCTTAGGAGTGACAATGGTGGTGAATTCATCTCTGGCAAGTTCAAGGACTTCTGCAGTGCAGAAGGGATTCGAAGAGAGCTCATAGCTCCCCATAACCAACAGCAGAACGGGGTTGCTGAGCGGAAGAACAGAACGATCGTGGGTGCTGCACGGGTGATGTTGCATGATCAAGGCCTACCCCTTCACTTATGGGCAGAGGCATGCAATACTGCAGTATATGTGCAGAACCTTTGTCCTCACAAGATACTTGGCATGAGTACACCCGAGGAGGCTTATTCTGGTAAGAGGCCTGATATTTCCCATTTGAGGATTTTTGGTTCTCCTGTTTATATGCATGTGACTAATGATGCCAGGAAGAATCTGGAGTCGACTGCAGAGTTTGGGATATTTGTGGGGTACACTGATACGCCCCACAACTATCGTGTGTATTTGCTAGACAGTCGCAAGACTATTGTGCGACGGGATATAAAATTTCAGGAGGAGAAAGCCATGAAGTGTTCGCTTGAGAGGGAGCCACACTTGCATGCAAATAAGGAGCTATTAGTTCCTAAGGATGACCTTCAGGACGTGGATCAGCCACAAAATGAAGTTCATGGAGTGGAAGAGACCACTCATGCAACGCCAACCATCAGAGGGCGAAAGCGCACTACAGAAGCTTAGCGACTGGCTCAAGATGCAAAGAAGGTTGTAGGACCACCTACAAGCCAACACAGACAGAGACAGTCACCTGATCAGTACACTGGATACATGGCTCTTGTGAGCAAATGTGTCGTGACTGAGCCATCCTCTTTCGAGGAAGTTGTGGAGGATCCCGCATGGGTAGATTCCATGGTGGAAGAGTATGATTCGATTGTCAGAAACAGTGCATGGGAGACTGTCCCAAGACCAGAAGGGAAATCAGTGGTGGGTTCGAGATGGATCTACAAAGTGAAGCAGGCAGTTGACGGGAGTGTGGAGAAGTATAAGGCAAGATTTGTTGCCCTAGGCTTCTCACAGATAGAGGGGATCGATTATGAGGAGATCTTTGCACCTATTGCAAGGTATTCTTCCATACGGACGATTCTTGCTCTCTCAGCACAAATGGGGTGGCACATTCATCAGATGGATGTGAAGACTGGGTTCCTCAACGAAGTCATTGAGGAGGAGGTGTACATAGAGCAGCCCGAAGGTTTCAAGATCTTCAGCAACGAGTCGCGTGTGTGCAGGCTCAAGAGAGCACTGTATGGGTTGAAACAAGCACCTCGTGCTTGGTACACACGTATAGACAGTTATTTCACCGAACTTGGATTCTCCAAGAGTGAGGTGGATCCTAACCTATACCAGATTGTGGTGGAGGGTAAGTTACTTATCATTGTACTTTATGTAGATGGTTTGATTTTGACAAGTGATGAGCTTTTGATACTTTCATGCAAGGAGGATCTTGCTAGGGAGTTTGAGATGAAGGACTTGGGCCTCCTTCATTATTTCCCGGGATTGGAAAATTGGCAGCGCAGTGATGGAATATTTGTTTCTCAGGGTAAGTATGCTTGGGAGATACTAGAGAAGTTCAACATGCATGGTTGCAATCCTGTTGATACTCCTCTTCCTGGAGGTTGGAGGAAGGAGGATGCTACTTCAGCGGAGGTAGTGGATTCCATTGTTTATCGACAGTTGGTGGGGTCGCTTATGTATCTGGTCAATACACAACCCAATATATGCTATGATGTTAACCAGCTTTCACAAGCTATGGTTAAGCCAACCAAGCTCTTTTGGAAGGCAGGCAAGCATGTATTGTGTTATCTCAGAGGCACATCGGGATATGGATTGTGGTACAGATAGGAGGATGAGGTGAAGCTATGTGGCTTCACGGATGCAGATTGGGCAGGGAGCCCAACGGACAGAAAGAGAACATCTGGAGGGGTCTTCAGTATCGGGTCGACAGTAATTTCTTGGTACAACAGGAAGCAAAGGTCCGTGGCACTCAGTTCAGCAGAGGCCGAGTATATGGCTGCATGCGAGGCTATATGGATGAGGAAGATCCTAGTCAGGTTGTTTTATTCACACTTGGAGCCTACTGTGATTTATTGTGATAAACAGAGTTGCATTAAACTCTTGGCTAATCCAGTATTTCATGATAGGTCCAAGCACATTGACATCAGGTACCATCATATCAGAGATTGTGTGCAGCGGAGAATCATGTTACTTTCATACATTCCTACAGAGGATCAGGATGCTGATATCTTGATGAAGGTGCTCACCAGGAGCAAATTCGAATATCATGGAGGCAGGATAGGGGTTGTAGATAATCCATATCTTGTTGAGAGGGAGTGTTAAAAATGCAACAAGATGATGGAGCTTAGTGAAAAGAAGTCGCCTTCACTAAGTGGGCCTGCAGGCTATTTTTGGCGCAAAGTCTATTTTTAGACTATGTCTATTTTTAGACATATGGATCATGATCTATGAGTTGCAGGATGCTATTTGTTGATGATTGGTCATGTTGGTAAAAATAGATGGACTTCTATTTTTAGACATATGGGCGGAGTCTGTTTTTAGACTGCCAATCTAAAAATAGAACAGTCGAATATTATTAGCTCTTAGTAATATTTGGACTATAAACATTATTTTATCCTCTTGCAGCACTTCAGTTCGAGCTACGGATGTGGCACATGCAACTTCCAGAAGGAAATACGCTTTTCTTATGGGTCATTTGAGCTATTGCATGATGGACTTCAGTTAGAACCCAAGTGGTTGAGTTTGGTGGAGTTGATTGAGGAGTTGATGGAGTTGTGTTCAGTTTGACTTAGTTGTATTTAGTCTAACTATAGAATACACTAGTGATGAGTGATGTGAATTAACTGTTAATTAATTCACTAATTATTAACTCATAAATCAACTAAAGAATACATCAGTTAACTCAGTGCATGGACAGTTCAGTGGAGACAGGTGTTAGAGGTGGAGACTACTATCAGTTGTGACTATAGCTGTGGATGAGATTTGCACAATCATTGATGGAGATTGCCAATGAGGATTGTGCAATACAAGCAAGGAAAACGAGCTTTGAAAAGGATCATTCTAACTTTGGATTGCACAGTAGAGGCAGGCAAACAGTGGAGGAGATTTGAACCTGTGACTTGTTCGGATCTGAGCTAGTTTGTGTGTAACAGGTGGAGATAATACTGAGTACTTGTGAGGAGTATTGTACTATGTATTTTTGCATGTTCTCTATCATTATAATATACATATAGTTCTGGGTTTTCAGTTGTATGCTTTCCCCATTACATACTGTGTTAATGTGCGCATGCGATTGATGTTTCATTGTTTTTAATTCTGAAAAATTGATGATCAACGTAGAGGAGGTTATGTATTATGCATGCATTCCGCAAATAGTGTGTAATTAGAATAATCTCTGTGAATAAGTGTCATATTATTCAAAAAAATTACACTTCTCAAAAGGAGACCTAGTCTTGCTTTACGAACATGAAGCTAACAAACTTGGAGTAGGAAAATTCGAACCAATGTGGATGCATCCTTATATTGTCAAGCGTGTTTTGGCAAAAGTGCCTACAAGTTAGTAGATTATGATAGGATTCCATTGTTTCAGCCCCAAAATGGATTGTACCTCAAACGTTACTATGCTTGATTGAGCGTAGTAAAGCTCACTGTATATATGCTTTCATTGCATGTGTGTGTGTGTGTGTGTCTTTTAGAGTTTTTATCTAGTTAGTAATCCGCTTTGCATTTGTTGCAGACGTCGGAGTCTTCGGAACCTTTTGTTGGTTACGTTGATGGTGCTAGTCATAGTACGTAGAACCTATCTTCTGCGGTATGGGCTATTTTCGCTCCAAGTGGCAAGTTAGTGAGTTTTCAAGGGATTTGTATCGGTCGATCGACGAACAACATCGTTGAGTATAGCGCATTGATTGAACTTCTATTTGATGCCATTTCACATGGGATTCATCGAATAATCATTAGGCTGGACTCACAACTCGTTGTACTACAACTAACAAACATTTATACTGTCCGAAATCCAACAATTTTTCGTCTGTTCCTTAGAGTTCGTATTTTGGAAAGGTATTTTAAGTGCATTCAATATCAACACATTTCCATAAACTTTAACACATTAACTGATTCTCTAGCGAATTATGTGTTAAATAGAAATTTGCGACACATGTGAAAGTAATATTTTTAATTCACATCATCGGTTGAATAGGATTGCACATAACCATAGAAAACTATGAAAGTAAAATAGATAGGTGTTTAAAAAGTTTTTACAAGATTTGTGTCCAAGACACGTTTGGTCATCTGACCCAAAAAACTCAAAATGCATGCAAAAACATCCTAAGTAGATCTAGTGGTTCTCATGATAACAGGTCACAGCCTGTGCTATCATGCGCAAAAGCCTCGCCCAGTGACTAGGAACAACAATAGTGTGGCATTGCAGCCTCATAGGTAACTCCTCAATTCGTACATCCAGAATACCAAGGATTAATCCCTAAATGTGATCCTGCAACTCTGCTAAGGTCTCAGCCAAATCCAACTCTTGGAGAACTGCTCTCCCAATGTTTCTCTGCACTGGCCCACCTGTACCCTGCTGGTGCCCCACAGGTCAAATAGTACCCACATCTGCATGCATGAGAATGATTTTAGTTTTAGCCTTGGAAACATTAAAAACACAAAAAACATGTAGAAACTTGATAAATCAAAAAACACTTTGGTCAAACAATTTACCCATAGCACCCCATTGTGCTCCAACTGGTAGAATCAAATCTGGATCTCCACGGAAATCCATCCCTGAGTATGGATGCTCCTCGATGACAAGGTGTTGTCGCTCGAGCCAACTGAAAAATGCAGTGGAAAAAATGATTGTTGACTGACCCACATGTCAAGCCATCAATTCGAACCACCTCTATATACATGGATCTCTAGGACCAGCTACACCCAGTGATAGATGTTGTGGTTGCATCAATGGGATTCTCTCTAAGGTAAAAACGATTAAGATCGAACCATAGCAGAAATTCTTCATCATACCATTTTTTGCCTTGGTCAGTTGTTCTTTCAATGAAGAAATCACGGCCTTGCACCAGTTGAAAACTTTTGGCTCTAGACACTCCAGTGCATACTTCATATATGATATGTTCACCAGATGTAGTGTCACACTGCCAGCCAATTTTGCAATTGTGAAGAGGATCGTTCTCAAAGGAAAATCACCTACATCCCTAATGTTTATTTTCCCATCCTTGCTAGCTTGTGTACCTGGCCGACAAAATTTTCTAATATAATCTCTTACCAATTCATCTCCACGGGAAAATCCAGAAAGTGAGATGGGGTCACCTCGCCTCGACAGTCCAATAAGAAAGTAAATGTCATCAATGGTAATAGGGACCATCTTATCCCTTATGTGAAAAGTCTGATCTTTCAGATCCCATGCATGAACAAGGAACTACAATACTTCTATTTTTTGCCTCATTACAGACAACTTGAAGTATTTGAGTAACCCACAGTTCTTGAGGGCCTCAACTGTACCTAGATTGTTTAGGGCAACTATGTCTTATTCTTCATGCTCTCTTTCTCGCCATGTAATCGACATGTTGATCTGATGAAAGCCTGAAACACAATCATAAGATTAGTTAGGATCCTTTCCATGCAAAAAATAGGACAACTTTTGGATCAAACAGCTAAATCAAACTTGGGAAACTTGCCCAACGCAGCCCAAGCATAGAGACAGTGTGCTATAGAGCATGCAGCCTTCCATCTGGGTGCTCTTCAGCGCAGTTTTCGATGTGAAATCTTGCGCTGATCCCAGGGTGAAAAAATGAAACCCCAAGGGCCCCAAAAAAAACCCTAAAACTTGCATGAAATGACAAAAGTATGATCTGAAAAGAAAAAGGATAGGTAAAGCTCCTACCTGGTCTGGACGGCATGAGAAATGGTCCGCAGAATCGCTCACAATCAGCTGATGAAGTTCGAGGTAAAAAACTAGCCCAGAGCACAAAACTGAATGGTAAGTTCCAAATGGTAAAAATATCATGGTAAAAACTTGTTTTATGTTTATTTCATGTTCATTAATCAAGTAAACATTAGTATTTTCCTATTTTTTCCTATGAAATGGGTATTTTTAATCCATTTGGTGGTGTTTTGAGTAGGTTTTACAGCTAACTTACAGAATTTGACGTGCTCAATTGTAAATTGTACCTTTGACCACAGAGCACACTTTTATCTCTTTTTCAAGCTTTGTTAAAAATGAAAAAGGAACTCCCTTGGAGTCCTCTTTAAGCTCTTTTCAGACTCTCTAAACATGAAAATATTATCGAGTGTTTGTCGTTTTCAGCTCGTTAACAGATTGGAAATGACATCCCTCTCGTATTGTTTTACGCTTTTTGGGCTTGAGAGATTAATTTACAAAAAAGAACTTGTGGATTTTTCTTTTTGTCCCTTTTCAAACTCTCTAAACATGAAAAGGACCAAGTTATCTTTGTCGTTGAACTCGTTAAAACATCAAATAGTGACAAACTGGTCCATCTAGACAAGACCGAGTTTCACCTTTGCTAGACTCGTTAAAACATCACATAGCGATGGATTCACCCGAAGGGTGGAATTATACAACAAGCATATGTTATCCTCCTCAAGCTTGATAAAAAATAAAGAGATACTAATCAGCAATGACCGGGGAAAATGGGAAAAAGGGGAAAACCACTTTATGGTAGCAGGTCGCTCTTGAACATGACACTTTCACTCCATCACCGTGACTATTTTAGTTGGGTTCTTAGCTTGATGGTTATCAAACTATTGGTCTATCATACCATCCATCACTTTGTTTCGGGTCAATGCTACCAATTCATTTCAGTCTCACCGACATGTTCAAAAGAAGTCATTCAATTAAAAGTCATCCTTTGCAATACCATAAACCTTCATTTTCATGACCACCATTCTTGAACCTTGTGTCATCAGTCAAATTCCATCTCCAAAATCATTACACTCGTTTCGTGTCGTTGATGTGGGATACATCAAGGCCCTCCTATGATGAGTCGCTTCTTGTCGACATCAACACATTATCCAAGAAGTTGACTTAGAAACACCCTTCTAGTACCTTGAGGCTTGCATACATCAATGGCAGGTTTCTCGCTTCCAGCGATAGGTTGACATCAATGGCCTTCGACCAAAAGACTTTGTATGGTGTTCGACATCAAATCATCCATTCACACCATGCAGAATGTACTACAGTGCCTTGAGGATCATTATCATTATCGGTGATTTCTCTCACGTCTGCTAATAGCTTACATCATTGGCTGGTAATCAGACGATGTCTTCCCATGTTCGACTTCAGATCATATATTCACATGGTTAGACTCGTACTTGAGCGAACGATTGAACGAGATAGAAGACCCCGGATCTAGTTTCATCCATCTGGGCTGCGATTTCAGGAGTACTAAATCATATGTACAATGGCTTTACATTAATAGTCATTCCGATCATGGGTCTATATTTGTAGACAATTGTTTATGTATATGTAATGAAAGTTTATAAGTTGAGCATGGGTATGCCTTCCCTCAGCAAGTTCATTTAAAAATCAAAATATCATGATATATGTATTGTAATTGATGCAGGTCACCTTCCACTTTGATACCTCCTCATCACATCGTAAAAGATTTCATTCGACATTTGCATTTTTCGGACTTCGTGATTTATGGGGCAGCTATTACAGATCCATTTGGGAACATCACTCCCATCATCCAGATCAATGTTTTAGGGCTCATAAAACCCTAATTTCAGTTGCTACATGCTCTAAACAATTCACCCCTTTGAATGCCTCGTTCCCCGACAGTTTCATGACTTGAAGACATCTATAAATGGCCTCTAGAGGGACCAGCGTAGGTAGGCCTATGTAAGGGTGTGATGCAGAGCAGTTGAGTCCATGCCAGGGTGCTCTGTAGAGCACTTAGGCTTCCTTTCACCTGTGTTGGGTGAGTTTGAGAGAAATTCACATACGGTTTGGGGAATATTCTTATCTTTTGGAGTCATCTATAAGGCTCCTCACTTATCAACTCCTACGAGCTCGAAAATGGATGAGGAATGAGTTAAGATGCATCCTATCCTCTCATCCCTTCCTCCATGGAACTAATTCTAAGTATGGAAGGCCATTCAATCCCACCATTTATGACAAAACATCCTTCATCTCCCTATAAATTGACCACTCATCTAAGTGATCAGGGGCTAGATTATGTTGAATTGTAAGGAGATAATGTTGCTATGAGAATTGTCTTTGAAGCAAGTATTGTAATGCTACAAGTTTGTCATGCTTTTGATGTGATGTGGATGGGATCCAAGCTGGAGGCATGACTTTGAATCAGACACAATGGTTGTAATTCCTTCTTCTATTCAATAAAGTTTTTGAACCTTTCTCCCATATGTTTGTATTGTCTTATAATGCTTATATGTAAGAAATGTATCTAATTCCATTCACTTATATTCAATAGATCTTTTTCTTTGATCGATTCTTTGTTTTTTATTGTGTTTATAGGTACTTCTCAAGCGTATTAAGTATGGGAAGGAGCGACAGGATCGATACAAAGGATGCGAGAGGAAATCAGAACTACAAGTAGGTCTTCTCATCTTCTCATCTTATCTATTGCTTATAGGAAAAGACTAAAATATTTTACACTATTGTTCTAGATATGGCTACTTATCTAGGGAATTAGTATTTATCTGTAGATACCAAATTCTCCAAAACATGCCTCCAATGTCCAATCATGTTTTCCATTGCACTCATTGTTCCTTCAAGGAAGAAATTAAACTTATTGATTCTCAATATGGACCCATTGTATCTCTAATCCCAATGGGTATGCACATGATTATATAAAAACTAGTTATTTTTTCAAGTTCGAACATTCCCTTATCTTCTTCATCAGTCCCTTGGGAAGTCCCTTCCTCTTCTGTGTAGTCACTCACCTTCCAAGTTCAAGCATCCCCTTCTTCGCTTCCTCAGTCCCTTGACAATACATCCTTTGGCAAGGCTTCCTCGCACAAGAAGAACCTTCTCAGCCAAGGAATATCCCTGCCTTGCTTGAATAACACATCACATGTATCATGGCATACCTCATGGTGATTAATTCATTTAATAGGGTTCCAGTGTCACCACAATGGCCTACTTCCTGAAGTCTTCCACTCTAGTGTGCTACTATTGTACACACCGATATTATTGAGCTAATGTTTTCTTCCTTGCAGTCAACCTCAAATATTCATATTGGATAGTTCAATAGTTATTCCTACATCATAAGCATATGAATCCTATGAGATTCATCATAGAAATTTTAAATAAATTTAAAACATACCTTCATCAACAAGTTTATTTATCGGGTTAACCATAAAATTTTAATTCAATTCAAGTCACAACTCTTTAATAGATAAATTCTTCAAACTGATGATTGATACTTATCTCTATCATTACACTTTGCTTCCTTGACCTTGAAATCACTAAGGGGTGTATACAATCCATAGTTCCACACATTCTTTAGCTCTATATTTATCGAACAAGCTCCACAGAATCCACTACTGAGCACTATAGGAATCCAGAGCACATATCCACCTGTTAAGCATTGATGAGCCAAATTATCCACTCACTCTTTAGCTAACTCTGTCTATAAATCCAGCTCACTGGAATCCATATCACATAGTCTCCATCTAGAGAACACATCCTGGTGAACATGGGAATATTTATTATGCCACTAGTTACTCACATGTCAAGGCTGAGGAAACCCCTATTCGAGGAAGTCTACCTATCCCAAGGTTTTCCTATATGGCCCCCCATCAACTACTCACCTATCAAGGCTGAAGAAACCCCTAGTCCAAGCAGTCTACTAATCCTAAGGCTTTCTTTCATCGGTATTCATTAGTCTTATAGCCTATTATCCATCTAGAATGCTCTAATGACATGTGCACGGAGTCTTATAGCCCAATACCCATCTATTGTGCTCCACTGCACTATTCATGGTGTTATGTAACTAGATCACAAAATAGAAGAAAATATATATATCAATGACTTGAGAATTAGCCTCTTTGAGGGGGAAACCTCCTTTACATCACATAAATGAACAATTCTTGGATGATACAAATGACAAGACCTCCTTTCTATAGTATATGGGTCTAGGGGGTCACAATATAATTATATCCTACATAACAATAATAATGTAAGAGCATAATAATAACAATAGTGGTATTCTATGGGGAACACCAATAACAATGTGGGGGCTACATTAACAATAACAATAGTGGGTTTCTATGGGGCACACCAATAACAATATGGGGGCTAAATTAACAATAACAATAAGGGGGATACACTAGTATTATAGGGACCTAACGTGCCTTTATCCTTCAAAAAAGTATTTTCCTCAACTCTTGAGTAGTTATTGATGCTTTTGTATAAAATTCTCATCCTCCCATGTGGATTCTTTAGTAGGTAAGTTCTTCCACTTAATAATATACTTTGAAATTGATCAATTATTTAGTTGTCAGGTTCTTTTTTTTTGTCACTGCTTCAGGCTCCAATATGATTTTTCCTTCTTCGTCAAGTTATGGAAATATTATTTGAACCAAGAGCTTGTCACCGATAAGCTTATTTAAGCATGAAACATGGAAACAAGGTGTACTTGAGAAGATGCAGGTACCTCCAATTTGTATGCCATAGTACCAATATTTTGCAACACCTGGCAAGGACCATAGTACTTGGGTGATAATTTATTATCCTTCTTAGCTTGCTTGAGGGGCATTTGTTTGTATGGTTGTAGCCATAAAAATACCCAGTCACCTACGTCAAAACTTCTTTCACTGCGATGTTGATATGCTTGTTGTTTCATTCGATTTTGTGCCAGAGTGAGGTTATCCTTTAAGAGTTGGAGAAATTGTTGTTGATGCTCGATGTGATATTCCACTTCTTGAACCGTAGAATTTTCTCTTAAATATGATGTGATGGATGGTAGATGATATCCATAAATTTCCATAAAGGGGTTCACTTTCGTTGTAGTATGGAAGGAAGTGTTATACCACCATTCAGTTAGAGGCAACCACTTGACCCATTGTCTTTATTTATCAAATACAAAGCAATGAAGATATCCTTCCAAGACAAGATGTTCATTTTCGTGTTATATTGAGGATGATAAGATGAGCTATGAGCTAATAGAGTACCAAGACAAGAAAATAATTTCATCTAAAAAATTCTAGTGAAAATGGAATCGCTGTCACTTACAATAATCTTTGGGTTTCCATGTAGATTTTGAATTGTTTCCATAAATGTAGTAGAAATTGTATTGGCTTTAAAAGGATGAGATAATTCACAAAAGTGTGCATACATGGTAAGCATATAAACTACCACCATGATGACACTCTTTCCTTCAAACTTGGGTAAACCGGTGATAAAATCCATTGAGAACTCCTCCCAACGCTAACTTGGAATGGCTAAAGGTTGTAACAGACCCGAGGTCTTAACTATCTCGACTTTATTTTGTTATCAAACTAAACATTTCGCCACAAACTTCTAAATATCATATTTAAGGCCATCCCAAAAAAAAAATCTTGACCCTGTGGTAAGTTTTTAAAAATCCTGAGTGCCCTCCTAAGGGGTAGGTGTATAATTTCAAAATAATCTTTTGTTTGAGTTGATAGATCTTTGAATCAAAATGAATCATTTTTCTAGATAAATGTATCATATGTGTTGGGATATTGCTGCAAATTTTGAATGTGTGCCCACACCTCTTCATCATTCTTCCATTCATTCATTACTTCAATTATCCAATCAGGTTGTATAATATAAATGGAACAGAGCAATGCTACCACATTCTCATCATTTCTTGAAAGTGCATCTACAATACCATTTTTCTTCCCTTTGTTATAGATGATTTCAATGTCATAACCCAAAATATTTGTGACCCATTTTTGCTTCTCTTCTAAAGATAATATTTTTCCAAAAAGTATTTAACACTATCATGTTCTGTTTTTACCTTGAAGTGTCTTCCCATTAGGTAGGGTCACCATTTCTTTAGTTCATGTAGTATTGCCAACATTTCCTTCTCATAAATAGGTTTGTGTAATTATTATCCCTTGATTGGACTACTTTCAAAAGAAATGGGTCTTCCTTCTTGCATTAAAACAACACCAATTCCATTTCTTGTGGCATCACATTCCACAATAAAGGTTTTTGTGAAGTTTGGTGTAGCTAAGACTGGTGCTTGGCACATTGCCTCTTTAAGATGTTCAAAGGCCTTAGTTGCTTCGGGAGTCCAAGAAAATGCATCTTTCTTTAGTAATGTTGTTAGAGACACTATTATTCTCCCATAACTCTTAACAAACTTGTGATAATACCTTGTCAAACCGTGAAATTCTTGAAGATACTTTAGAGTTGTACGGATTTTCCATTCCTTAAGGGCTTTAATTTTGTTAGGGTATACCTTAACACCCTCATGATATACAATGTGACCCAAATATTCCACCTCTTATACTCCAAATAAACATTTGGAGCTTTTTGCGTATAAATGTTTCTCCTCCAATAGTTTGAACACCCTATCAACATGTTGAACATGATACTTCCAAGACTTGTTATAGATTAGTATTTCATCAAAAAATACTAACACAAAGTTTCTAATGAAGGGTTTAAAAATGGAATTCAACAAACCTTGAAATGTTGAAGGCACATTAGTAAGGCCAAAATGCATGACCAAATATTCATAATGACCTTCATGAGTTTTGAATGTTGTTTTAGGAATTTCTTCAGTATTCATTATAATTTGATGATATCTTAAATGAAGATCCATCTTGGTGAAGTAAATTGCTCCATTTAATTCATCTAATAATTCCTCAATGATCAGAATGGGAAATTTATCTTTAAATGCGGGCTTACTGAACTCTATATAATATGAACAAGCTCAAGATGGTGCTTGGCACATTGCCTCTTTAAGATGTTCAAAAGCCTTAGTTTCTTCAGGGGAAAGACAAGCTATTTGAGGAGTTTGGGGGCTGAAGATTGTTACATTGAGGTAGAAAAAAATTCACTCACTTAGGGACGGTGTAGGAACCACTTTCTTGGCACACATGGGAGATTTGGGGAAGAGTTTGGGAGCTATATTTTTCCAAGAGAATTGAGGAGATCATTTGGGAGGTGAGACTCAAGATTTTTGGAGTGATTGGCGAGTTGTTACAGAAGGATTGCAGACTAGGCTATATTTTCCAGCTAGTTGATGAGGACGTGGTAATTGGGGCTACTTTCGAAGGTCGGAACTAGGAAAACCCCTTTTTGGGTTTTGTTGGGTTATTTGAGAGGACTCTGATGCTAATTTTGTGGAATTTTATGAGCACTGGAGGTGGGTCTTTCAGTAGTATCTTTCCAGCAGACAGTGCAGTTTCCCAGGGCAGTGTAGGGAATATTTGGAGCAACTCATTCTCTCAACTAGGCGTTGTATTTCCTCACCTGGGTTTTGTCAAGCTTGCCATTGAGGCAAGCCTAAGTGCATTTCTTCCATACCATTATACTATTTCTCCAAGTATTTAATAAAATGGCTTAGTTGGATGGTGTTTTTGGAGATTTCATGGGTGTTCACTTACTTTTATGAATTTTGTGCTTGCATGTATAATTTTTCTTTGTATATCACTATTTTTCCTAATTATGAACATTATAGTGGTATCAAAGCGTTGTTCTTGGCTCAGCCGTGGGTGATTTTTCCTATGAATGAGGAGGATAGGATGAACATTACCTATTGAAGGAAAATATATTGGAGCAGGGAAATGGAGATGGAGATTACACCTGATACTGAGACACCCATGGAGGCAGTAGTGGTGGAAAATATGGGGGAGCCAAGGAGCAAGAAGGAATCATAATTTGATAGCCTCTTGAAGGCCTTAAATGATATAGCCAAAGGGAAAAAGGAGATGTTGGAGGAACTCAAGCAGCAAAATAGGGACAAGAGCATCCATCGTGAGTTCCTATTTGGGGAGACTTCAGGAGCCTCACAACAATACGACCACCCTTCACTAGCCACTCACCCACCAGCTTTCAATGGGATAACTAGGACCACGTTTCCTACACTTTTACCTTCAGGACCAAGTGATCAAGGTGAGTCAGATGATCAGATTCCCATAGGAGATTATTTTAGAGAATGGAAATCGACGAGGAAATATTTAAAATTAGCCTTTTTCTTCAGGGATTATTGTCAGCTTAAGCAGAACGAGAAGGGCAGGTACAGTGGGAGCTCTAGCACGCATATTTTAGAGTTGCAACATACTGTTGGGAGGATGTATTTTCCCACATATGATGGATCTACGAAGTGCACATCATGGGATTGGGTGGAGAATATGGATACCTATTTCCAGCTTAATTGGATGACATATATGGAAGCCATCAAAATGGCTACCTTGCACTTGGAGGTAGAGGCACATGACTGGTGGTTTCATGGTTTGACCACACTAGAGCATGCCAGCATGTTAGGTCCCTATAATACTAGTGATTCCCCCATTACTATTGTCATTGTAGCCCTTATTGTTATTTTTTGCCCCTATTGTCCCCACATCATTATTATTGTGCCCCATAGAAGCCTACTATTGTTATTGTTTTGCCCTTATATTAGTATTGTTATGTCGGCTTTGATTATATTGTGACCCATTAGACTCCTATATATAGAAAGGAGGTTTTTTCATTTGTATCATACAAGAATTATTCATTTATGTAATGGAAAGGAGGATTCCCCTCGAAGAGGCTGGTTTTCAAGACGTTGATCTATCTTTTCTTCTATTTTGTGAGCTGGTTGCATAACATTTGGTATCAAAGCTTTGGATTCTAGGGTTTCGCTGCTCCAAATAGGTCATTGTGGAATTTTTGCTATAACTTTTTGTCTGTGACATTTCAAAAGATAAAAACAAGACCCATTTGCGAATAAATATCTTTGAACCTTGGGTCCAAATTTCAGATATTTTTGCGCTATATTTTTGGAGATATGATCCAAGGAAGTTAGGGTTTTTGCAGGATCCCAAATTATATCTCAAACAAGTGACCTCGGGAAAATCGTAATAACTTTTTTTCTAAGCATCAAATTGAAAATTCGTAAGAAGTTAAAGAAAGAGGATGGCCTGTAGTTTTTTTGTATCTGTAGTGACATGTGTAACTTCGTACAAGTTCGCTCTACTAAACCACTCTATAATCAGGCCATCATGGGATATTGGTCATAGCTCTTCCTTGGAGAATCCAATCTTTATCTTACTTGCGGGGTTAGAAATAGGACTTAAAGAGATACTACAACGCACAATTTCAACCCTTCGAGATTCGAAAGTACAGAGATACAGTAGATTCAATATTGAGCTCCTAGAAAGTGAAAAAAGGTGTGTATTTTTTTTTTAAATTTTGCATAAGTTTGGTTTGAAAAATTAGTTTGAAAGAATTCAAAAGGAATAGTGAAGAATTATTATCATTAATTGATGCCACAAAGAAAGAAAATGGAAACACCTAGTAAGCGACCTGAAGGCTCTAGCATGACTCATGAAGAAGAGGAATAAATGCAACATGATATATCTAAATTACGAGACCAAGTGCAACAAATTTCACTCTCACAAAGAGTAACAGAAGAAAATATGGAAGCTAGGATGAATGGAATGGAAGCTAATATGGATTGTATGAGAGACAACATTGAAGATTGGAAGAAATACATGGAAGGTTGGAAGGAAGGTTTGACAAAGTTGCTACAAGAAAGGCTTCCTAATGGTGAAAAGGCAGTAGAGGAAACGCATAATAACAAAATAAATGTTAATCATGATTCGAAGAATGACAAAGTTGCTACAAGAAAGGCCCTTAGTTGCTACAAGAAAGGCTTATTAGTGGTGAAAAGATAGTAGAGGAAACTCATGATGAGAACAACAGAAATGTTAATCATGATTTCATAGACTCTAACGTTAAAACAAAGACCCACCACATTCCAAATATTGATATTAGGAAGTTTGATGGCAAGGATCCCGTAACATGGATACTATGGATGGAACAATATTTTGATCTCCATAATGTGCAAAACACACAAAAGGTATGCATTGCAAATTTATATTTGGAACCAAATCAGTTTGTATGGTATCGATGGCTTTGCTCTCGTAATCAAATTGTCACTTGGAAAACTTTTATAGAAGAAATGATAGCACATTATGAGGATACAAAAAGCAACACTTTTTTTAGCCAATTGATAAATCTCAAACAAAAGGGTTCAATGATGGAGCACATTTAGGACTTCCAAAAATTGAATATAAGGGTAAAATATATTCCAGAGGAGCATAGGATTGATGTGTTCATAGGGATTTTAAAGGATAACATCCAACATGAGGTTCGCCTTTAGGAACCTGATTCATTGGAGAAGGCATTCAGGTTGGCAAGAAAAATGGAAAGAAAAATTATGGCAACAATGAAGCCTACCACTCACCACTATAAAGATGGAAGTGTTGTTGCTCCTAGCCTTCCACAACCTACAAGGTTTTAACCATAACAATTGGAATAAAAAAGAGAAAAATGGATTTGTTACAGTTGTGATAGCAAATACACTAAAGGTCATAAGTGTTATTTTACATGGATTGTGAAGAGGAGGAAGAAAAGGAACAGGAAACGTCAAAAGAAAAGGATATACACCAAGGACAAACCCTAGATAAGTAAGAAATGAATCTGACCATATATTATAATTTATTGGCCCGAATTACCACTCCTCAAACTATCAAGATAGAAGGACATATCAAGAATAAAAAGGTAATAGTGTTGATTGATTCGGGCAGTACCCATAATTTTATTCATTGTAAGATAGCCAAGGAATTGAATTGCTTCCTATATCCAGCACCAAAGTGTCAAGTGATGGTTGCAAGTGGAGGAACCATAAATCTCTCTGGAAAGTGCCATAATATCAAGCTTTCCATGGGAGAATATGTATTGAATAGCCCAATGCTTTCCATTCCAATGGGTGGTGTTGATGTTGTACTAGGATTCCAATGGCTACAATCCTTGGGTACAATAGCTTTTAATTTTCAAGAAATTTTCATGAAATTTTCTTTGGAAGGAAAGGAAGTTGAATTAATGGGTATTACAGGGAAAATGGGAAAGATAATCAACTCTAACGGAATGATAAAGCTTCTAAATAAATAACAACGAGGCGTAATTGCACAATTATGTTCACTATAGGTTCCCACATCGAAATCATCTATTTCCCCAGATCCCCAAAAAGTCTTAGAAAATCATTCCAAGGTATTTGATACTCCCAAAGGCATCCCACCTATTTGTGATCATGATCATGCTATTCATTTGATTCTAGGAAGTGTTCCTCTAAACATCAGGCCTTACAGATATCCTTATGCCCAAAGGAGTGAAATCAAATGTATGGTTGCAGAAATGCTAGAGGCTAGTATAATTCAACCTAGTCAAAGTTCTTTCTCTACTCCAGTAGTATTGGTGCACAAGAAGGATGGGTCATAGCGCATGTGTCCATATTATAGGGAGCTCAACAAGCTCACTACTAAAGATAAATTTCCCATTCTTTTCATTGATGAATTATTGGATGAATGAATGGATCAATTTACTTCACCAAGTTGGATCTTCCTTTAGGATATCATCAAATTAGAATGAAGACTAAAGACATTCCGAAAACAAAATTTAGAACTCATGAGGGTCATTATGAATTTTTGGTCATGCCTTTTGGCCTTACCAATGCACCTTCTACATTTCAAGGTTTGATAATTTCCATTTTCAAATCCTTCCTTAGAAAATGTGTGTTAGTATTTTTTGATGATATACTAATCTATGGCAAGTCTTGGAAGGATCATGTTGAACATGTTGACAAGGTTCTCAAACTATTGGAGGAGAAACAATTATATGCAAAAATCTCCAAATGTTTCTTTGGAGTACAAAAGGTGGAATATTTGGGTCATATTGTATCTCATGAAGGTGTTAAGGTAGACCCTAGAAAAATTAAAGCCATTAAGGAATAGAAAATCCCCACATTCATAAATCATCTACGAGGATTTCTCGAGTTGACATGGTATTATCGCAAGTTTGTTAAGAGTTATGGGAGAATAGCAGCACCTCTAACAACATTATTGAAGAAAGATTCATTTGCATGGACTCCAGAAGCAATGAAAGCCTTTGAACATATTAAAGAGGCAATGTGCCAAGCACCAGTGTTAGCTACGCCAGACTTCACAAAAACCTTTATTATGGAATGTGATGCCTCAGGAAATGAAATTGGTGTTGTTTTAATGCAAGAAGAAAGACCCATTGCTTTTAAAAGTCGTCCAATCAAAGGAAAGTATTTACACAAAGCTATTTATGAGAAGGAAATGTTGGCAATACTACATGCACTTAAGAAATGGCGACCCTACCTAATGGGATGACACTTCAAGGTAAAAACAGATCATGATAGTCTTAAATACTTTTTAGAACAAAGATTATCTTCAGAAGAGCAGCAAAAATGGGTCACAAAGATGTTGGTTTATGACTTTGAAATTATCTACAAAAAAAGGAAGAAAAATGTTGTGGCAGATGCACTCTCAAAAAAGGATGAGGATGTGGAAGAATGTCTTTGTGCCATTTCTATTATCCAACCAGATTGGGTAAACGAAGCAAGGGATGAATGGAATAATGACAAATAAGTGTGGGAAGTCATTCAAAAGTTACAACAAGATCGCAGTACATCTGATACATTTAGCTGGAAAATCATTTGTTATGGTACAAAGATCACTTATACCTATTTAAGAATTCTCAACTCAAACAAAATATTCTTATGGAATTGCACACCTCTCCCTTAGGAGGGCACTCAGGATTTTTAAAAACATACCACTGGGTTAAGAAGGATTTCTTTTGGGATGGCCTTAAATCAGATATCAAAAGTTTGTGGCAGAATGTTTGGTTTGCCAACAAAATAAAGTTTAAATAATTAAGACCTCGTGTCTATTACATCCTTTATCCATTCCAAGCCAACGTTGGGAGGAGGTTTCAATGGATTTTATCACAGGTTTACCCAAGTTTTAAGGAAAGAGTATCATCATGGTGGTAGTTGACAGACTTACCAAGTATGCACACTTTTGTACATTATCACATCCATTTAAACCAAGTACAATTTATACTGCATTTATGGAAACAATTCAAAAGCTACATGGAAACCCAAAGATTATTGTAAGCGACAGAGATCCCATCTTCACTAGAAATTTTTGGACAAAATTATTTTCTTGTCTTGGTACTTAGTTAGCTCATAGTTCATCTTATCATCCTCAATCTGATGGGAAAACTGAGATAGTAAACAAATTTTTGGAAGGATATCTTCGTTGCTTTGTATCTGATAAACAGACATAATGGGTCAAATGGTTACCTCTGGCTGAATGGTGGTGTGACACTTCCTTCCATACTACAACAAAAATGACCCCATTTATGGCACTTTATGGATATCATCCACCATCCATCACATCAAATTTAAGAGAAAATTCTAAGGTTCAAGCAGTGGAAGATCACATCGAGCACCAACAACAAATTCTCCAACTCTTAAAGGATAACCTCACTTTGGTGCAAAATATAATGAAACAACAGGCAGATCAACATCGCAGTGAAAGAAGTTTTGATGTAGGTGACTGGGTATTCCTACGGCTACAGCCATATAAACAAATGTCCCTCATGCAAGCTAAGAAGGATAATAAATTAACACCAAATTATTATGGTTCGTACAAGGTGTTGCAAAAGATTGGTAGTATGGCATACAAATTGGAGCTTCCTGTAGCTTCCCGAGTGCGCGTAGTTTTCCATGTTTCATGCTTAAAGAAGGTTATAGGTGACAAAATCCCAGTTAAACAATATTGCCAAAACTTGATGAGGAAGGAAAAATCATATTGGAACCTGAAGTAGTCACAGAAACAAGAACTAGACAGCTACAAAATTGATCAATTTCGGAGCATCTCATCAAGTGTAAGAACTTACTTGCTAAAGATTCCACATGGGAGGGTGATAATTTTATACAGAAGCATCCAAAACTACTCAAGCATTGAGGACAACACTTTATTGAAGGAGAGGGGTATGTTAGGTCCCTATAATACTAGTGATTCCCCCATTACTATTTTCATTGTAGCCCTTATTGTTATTGTTGTGCCCCTATTGTCCCCATATTGTTATTATTGTGCCCCATAGAAGCCCACTATTATTTTTGTTGTGCCCTTATATTATTATTGTTATGTCGACTTTGATTATATTGTGACCCATTAGACTCCTATATAGAAAGGAAGTTTTGTCATTTGTATCATCCAATAATTATTAATTTGTGTAATGGAAAGGAGGATTCCCCCTTAAAGAGGCTAATTTTCAAGGCGTTTATCTATATTTTCTTCTATTTTGTGAGTTGGTTGCATAACACAGTGTGACCTCTTATGACGAATTTACATGGAGAGTGTTGGAGTGTATGGAGGCTCATTTTAGAGAGATGACCCATACTAGGTAGATTGGTCATCCAAAGCAGTATATATTAGAGTTTTTGAGGGTCTCAATCACGGTGCTAAATTTGTCTGATGTCAGGAGGGTGTACACATTTGCAGAGAGATTTCTTAAGCCATCGCATGGATGGGTGAAATACAACAGACCCACTACTTTGTAGGAGGTTGTGACTTGTGCCAGGGATTTGCAGGGGGAAATCCCCAAGAATTGAGCACCAATACCATCACGGGCTCCCTACCCACAGAAGGGGAATGACCTAAGGCCCCCACCATAGCGAGAAGCCCAAGGGCATGGGCAATTAGATGAGGATACCAGGAGAGACATTTGAATGAGGAATTTATGCTTCACTTGTTGGGAGCCTTGGGCACCTGGCCATAGATGCACAGTGGGCAAGGCCCATTACATTGAGGTATTCTTTGATAGCGATCAAGAGGATGACGTGGAGTTGGAGATAGGCAGGGGTGACAGCGAGGCTCATTCAAGGAGGGGACCACCACCACCACCACCTAAGGGAGCATCTTTCACACCATCTAGGGGATTCCTAGCTTCTTTATGTGGGGTTCCAAAATTTTTGACCCTAAGGATCAGAGGTATATTGTGTCTCATTCTTGGTAGATAGTGGGGCCAACCACAATTTCATTGATGCTTAGATGGTCCAGAGGCGGGGTATCACTATAGAGGAGCTTGAGGGGTTTTCAATCCTAGTATCGTGGGATAGGACCATGTGGTGTAACCAATATGTCCTCACTTTGACAGTGACCATGGGGAACTACTCAGTGACAGATCATTTATTTGTGGTGGATGTATCAGAAACCAATGTGGTGATGGTTGCCTAGTGGCTCTACTCCCTTGGGCAGGTCACTACAGATTGGAGGAAGTTTGAGATGGAGTTCACAGGGTTAGATGGAAAGTTGGTTGTTCTTCAAGGTATGCATTCATATCCTCCACAGACAATTTCAATGCATAGGATGGAGGTTGACTTGATGCATGGGTACATAACATGGGCAGTGGAGTTGAGGATTTCAGAGGCTAGGGGATAGCCCAAGCCACCACAACCCGACATACAAGCCATCTTAGACAGGTACCCAGTAGTGTTTGGGGACATACCACCAAGGTAGCCACCTGACGGAGGATTTGAGTACACGATTGAGCTAGATCCGGGGGTATAGGAGGTTATTACCACTCCTTATAGAAATCCCAAGGCCTACAAGGATGAGATTGAGAAATCCATTCAGGAGTTGTTGGCACTAGGGCACATTAGGCTTAGCTCTAGCCCCTTCGCTTCATCAATTATTCTAGTAAAGAATAAGGATGTGACATTTCACATATGCATAGATTACCGAGCACTCAACAAGAAGACCTTGAAGAACCGCTACCCCATTCCATGCATTGATGACTTGATGGATGAGCTTAGAGGAGCCAAGTATTCCTCTAATATATAATTTTGTTTAGGGTACCACCAGATTATATTGGACATCCCCAAGATAGCCTTCAGATGCCACTATGGGAATTTTGAGTTCTTGTTTATGCCCTTCAGGCTGACCAACACACCTGCCACCTTCCAGTACTGCATGAACAATGTGTTCCGTGGGAAGTTGTGAAAGTTTGTATTGGTATTCTTTGATGACATTTTAATTTACAGTAGGACCTAGGAAGATAACCTGCAACATTTGGAGGCAGTGTTATGCATCTTAGAAGAGCACCTAAAACAGTTGGAGATAGTGTTACGCATCTTAGAGTAGCAACAATTCTACGCTAAACTATCCAAGTACGAGTTTGGGTTGATAGAGATGATCTATTTGGGGCATATTATTGGGGAGGATGGAGTAAGGGTGCATTAGGATAAGATTAGGGCCTTCCAAGATTGGTCAATGGCTTGGAATGTGATTGAGTTGAGGGGCTTCATGGGCATATGCACCTACTACAAGAATTTCATGAAGGGCTTCTCACAATTGGCAGCTCCCCTCACAGATCTGACCAAGAAGGGGGCTTTCGCATGGACAGATAGAGCATAGTCAGCATTTGAGTGCCTCAAGGAGGTGATGAGCAGTTTTCTAGTATTATCACTCTCATATTTCACTCAACCCTTCACCTTGGAGTATGATGCATCAGGTGAGGGAGTTGGCACAATATTATCACAGGATGGCCACTCCATCGCTTTTGAGAGCTGGAAGCTCCTTTTGCATGAGAGGTCGTATTCTATTTATGACAAGGAGATGTCGAACATTATGCATGTGTTGGCCAAATTCCGACAATAAATAGTGGGAAACACATTTAGAGTGAAGACTGAACGCAATAGTCTACGCCATATTATGGGGAAGCAGGGCCACAATGACAGGCAACAGAGGTATGTCAATGAGGTCTAGGCCTACAATTTTGATATTGAGTATGTCAAGGGAAAAAAATGTGGTAGAATATTCATTATCCAAGAGGCCTATGACACTTTCACTCATGGGCATTTGTTGTGATTGGAAGGCACAATTGTTGGTGGAGTACCCCAAAGTTCAGCAGGCGTGTGATATTTTACAGGGTACACATGCTTATGAGCATTACAGGGTGATGGATGTCATCATATACTACAAAGAACACATATTCTTGGTGTCGGGTTCACAATTGAGGGAGAGGATTCTCCACACAGCCCATGACTCTCCATTTTTGGGACACTAGGCATTCCGAAAGACATACAAGATGGCCCGAGAGTGCTTCACATGGAAAGGCCTCAAGGGAGATGTGTTGAGGTATGTGCAGGGGTGTGAGGCTTGTCATAGGAACAAGGGAGAGTTGATCCATCCAACCAGGTTGTTGCACCCCCTTCCCATTCCTAAGGGGAATGGGAAAGTATCTTTATGGGTTTTATCATGGGCCTTCCTATGGTGCAAGGCAAAGATTGTATATACATGGTGGTGGATCGTTTGACCAAATATGCACACTTCTTTGTTATCCCAACCCAATATTCTGCTTCATAGGTAGCAGAGTTGTTTTTCAGATAGGTATTTCATTTGCATGGTCATCCCAAGACCATAGTCAGTTGTTACAAAAAATATTGTCACCATGACTATTTGCAGTCAGTATGGGTCTATCATCACTCATACTGTCCTCTTTAGCAAGTCTCAAACCTCAGCTCTTCATGTCAAGCTTTAAAAATGAGAGAAAGTCTTTGAAAATCAATAAAGCTCTGGTTCCACACTTTCTCTTACTGTTACCTGCGGTCCCGCACCCCTTGGTCATGTTACCTGTGGACCTACCCGCTCTGTCTCTAAAGGAGTGGGTGCGGACCCCTGTGAAAGTCAAAAAGGCGCAAGTTTATTCTTAAAAACTCACTTGTGGTTAATTCTGGATGCTTCTAGAAGGAATCTTGACGTGGATGGTTCGCTCCTAGGTGGTTCATGCATCCCAAAACTAAAGGAGCTAATCCCTTGATGAGAGGAGCTTATCCCTTTGAAGGAGGGCTTTATCCCTTTGAAGGTGGACCTAGTAACTTCCCTCCATTGCACTATAAATTAAGGCATCAGGCTGGTTGCTAGGGAGGTTAGACGCTGAACATTTTTTAGGGTAAATGCTGTTGGAATTGAGACTTCCTAGTTAAGCTTCAGAGGAGAGATTACATACCTTTTGGCTTCATTGGGAAGAGAGTGAAACTTGTCAAAGTAGAGGAGATTCTTGTTGGACCCTGGGAGGCGCTTGTACAGCATCAAGGCACCAAGGTTGTAATGTTTTTCTTTGATTAAAGTTAATACAACCAGATTCATTTTTCTCAATAAATTGTCTTATATGGTTTGTTTCATGAATTCCTTGATCATCATGATAAATATGATTTATTATATTGGCTTTTCAGGTGCTATTTAATGTGTGTGCTTGTTTGCATTTGCAGATTCTTTACAAGGGATCTCATTTGGATCAACAGAGCGTGACTTCCACAAACTTGCACTCGACCCGAGGTAGGCCTAAAACACCTGTTTTCCTTTATTCATAAATTGAATATTTAGAGAAAGATAGAATTTGTTTGGTTTGCTTGTCGCTAGATATCATTAGATACTAGGGAGGTCGGTCTTGTCCGCAAGAACGACTTATCCGGCCGACAAAATGGCAACTCCACTGGGGACTTTAATTTTTTATTTTTTCCTTTGTTTTTACTTTGACTTGAGAAACTATGTCTTTGTTTCTGGTTTTTGGCTTGATGTGTGAGGGATTGGGTAGGTTCAGTAGATCTTGAATTATTTTTTGTTTTTCGTACTTTTGGAAGAGGACCACACCCTCTGCTTGTAACACAGTGCGGACATCCCCACACTTTTGTTTTACACACAGAGCGGTACCGCACCTGGGTATACTGGGGGCCTGCGGACCCTGTCAAAATTTTGAAAAACTTGAAATTTTCTCATTCAGTCAGCTTAGGATTTGTTTATGTGTTTTTAGCCTCTGCCCAGATCTGCACGTGACTTGTCAGAAACTTTTCGTAGGTTAATTCCATTGGCATTAGGGTTTTAGGTGAAATTCCTAGAAGTTTTGTGTGCCAGGCTTGATTTTCGTTTTGGTCTTTGTAGTAACTCGGAGCTTAGAAGCCTTAGAAACCTCAAATCACCTTGGTTTTTTGCTGGCCTTCTTATGAGTCTGATCATTTTGTAAAATATGCTTTTGTTGAGGAATCCATCTTGTTTTTCTCTTTGCGAAACTTCGAAAGAACTTGTGTTGAAGGTTTTGGATTTCATTTTTAGAAAAGAAAACAAAAGCTAGTTTTTTTTTTATTAATTTGTGATTCTGGAAAAATTAGTCCTTAGTTTTCTCATAACTAAGTAAAACATCCTTGAAAAGAAATCTTGTAAGCTTTTACTTCAATTAACTTTTTAGAATTTATAGATCTCAAGATTAGATTTTTCAATAGTTTTGAGTGTTTAAGAAATAATAATAATAATAAATAAATAAATAAAAATCTCTTTTGAAAAAGTTAGTTTTTGTAGTATTTGAGTGTTTGAAAAGAAAAAGGGAAATTTTCGTGAGCATAACTAGTTGTCTCATTTTTGAGTTCATTGGAAAAGACAAAAAGTTCTTCTTTTGATTTGATTGTTAAGGAAAGATTTGTTTTTTCAAGCATTTGCATTCTCAACTCTTTCTCTAGCTAGAAATTCATTGAAGAAAAAGGATTGTTTTTCATCTTAAGTGCATTTTTAGTGATTTAGAGTCGAGTCTTCACACCATAAGTTTCATCTCCGCACCTTTTGACTTAAGAAAAAACCAATAAAAATAACGCTTAAAGTAAAATCTATCTAGTAATCTTTTTATTTCTAGGGCTCTTTATCACGAACATAGCTTAGGCTAGTATCTTGGAGTAGGGAGTAATTAACTCTCCAAGATAGTAAAACAAACAAGTAGCCGTATCTTGCAATAGGAGATAAATTCCAATTGTTACATCTATGCTCTAGGAAGCTCCTCTTATAGGAGTCAAGCACGAGATCGTGTCCGAACGAGTGGGGTAATCAATCCTTCCTCATTGGGAACGATACTAGATATACACGTATTAAAAACGGTAAACCTCAGATTAACCATTGTCGAGGAGCCTGGGGTCACTTGTTGGTAAACCTTGGATTATGTCAAGGAGCCTTCAAGGGGATTGAGCTTGCTACTCTGCCCTTGCGTGTGTATCAGATCACAGACTGTTACCCTAGGTATATTTGTTTCCGTTGGTAACCATAGTGACCATATTCTATAGGATTCTTTCCTAAGGTGATGGTGGAGGGAAGATCCCACTGTACCTGGAGCAGACGTCGGCTAGACTCACTTGGATTTTCTGGGGGGTTCTCTTCACTCGAGACGGTTTAGTGGAGAAACTTATGCCAGTCTATTCATTAAGCAGGTTGCTGGGGTAACTGTTCCAACCGCCATTTCTATATTGAATTTTGCGATGTTGGATTTCATCACCAACTAGTGTTTTCGATATGGACAGTTACTGTTTGAGTGTGGTTTGACCTCCTAAATTATTTAGGCGTGTGATTCAAAATTGTTTGGTTCTTTAGAGACTTTAGGTGGTTTTCATTGAGATTTTTCTTTGTTTGCGTGTGAAGTAGTTAAAATATTTAATCGTGGCTGAATTACCGAGGAAGTCCCGTAGACTTCGGGGCCAACCTCTTGAGTTTTCACCAAGCCAGCTTGAAGGGATGTGAGCCCTTGTAACTCCTAGTGATAGTAGAGTTGGGTCACCTGAAGAAACAGAGTCTTCTTTGGTTGTACATCCTGATTACCAATTTCAAGCACTAGAGTATATTTTAGAACCTATTTCTTTTTCCGAAGTTACTGGTAGTTTTTCTTCTACTAGTGATTTAGCCGAGGAACCTGAAATATCTGAACCTGAAACTGAACCTGCTGCTACTCCAACATCAGTATTTGTCTCTCCAACTTCCAGTGGTCCTGGTTCACCCAGGGTAGAAAGAGTCATTACCCAAAATCTTCCTTCTGGACTTATTGCTATTGATGAACTTGTTACTCTGGAAGAAGGTATACCCATCCCTGAAAATCAACCAGCTATATAACTTAGGGAGCATGAATCGAGCTTTTACAGTCCACCTAAGAGGGACGCTTGGTATCTTTCATTGACCAATTTTTTGGAAAACTTGGGACTAAGTTTTTCACCACCTCGCATTCCTTTTCATCCAACACCTAGGGGTTATTATCCTCCGTTAAATATGTCGAAACAGTCGTCCATGTTTTCTCAATCTCCATAAACCTTTTTATATGGCGGTCCTTCTGTTCCCTCTGGGTATCAGTCATTTACTGGTACTTTTTCGGGAGCATCTCCTCAACCTATTGAACAAGGGTTATTAACTGGTAATAACGGAACTAAGCCGTTGAGTGTAGAAGATATTCTTATGATGTCAGGTACCATTCCAAATCCGCAACCTCAAGGTGGCCAGTTACCGCCTGGGGGGCAGCCTCAAGGTCCTCAATTATCGCCTGGGGGGCAACCTCAAGGTACCCAATTACCGCCTGGGGGTAACCTCAAGGACAGTACATACCTACAAGACAGTACATTCCTCAAGGTCAACCCCAGACTCAGTATGTACCTCAAGGTCAACCCCAGTATCAATATGTACCTCAAGGTCAACCCCAGTATCAGTACGTGCCTCAAGGTTATCAACCTCAAGGTCAGTGCCCAACCCAAGGTTTCCAACCACCTTCCGGTCAATCATTTGTCCATGGAACTGGAAATGTACGTTTGAATTATCAACCCTACCCTCAACCCGGTTATGGTCCTCAATATGCTCAACCTGCTATGGGTCCATACCCCGGAATGAACTTAGTGTGGGATCCATCTCAATCTCAACAGATCTTGCAACCGAACGTGCAGTTGTCATCTCAATCTAGACAACCCTTGGTTTCTGGTTCAACCCATCAACCTGTCCAGTCTACTATTCAAACTTCTGCACCTTCTGTAGTTTCTCAGCCTGGGCCTATTTTGCCTCGAACTCCGCCTCGAACGACTGCTGCAACATCTGTTCCATCTACCCCACCTACTTCTAGAGTATCGACAGCTCTGGTTTCTATTGTTCCTGTATCAACTCCTCAAGCATCTTTACCTCAGTCTGGACCCACAATTTAGACTTCAGTTCAAATTCCTATAGGACAACCTGGTCCAAGTACGGTTGTCACAAGTCAACCTCAATTTACTTATCAACCGTACCAAGGACAGTACCAATTCGGTCCTGCTATGCAACAGCCAGTCTATCAGTATCAACCGTACCCTGGATATACTTATCAACAACCTCAACAACCCCAGTAAGGTCCAATTAATCCTAGTTTTCTGGGAGGATATAATATCCCAAATGCAATTCCAATTCCTAGTTATCCAAGATATCCTCCTCTTGGGGTTGGTCTCATGACCCAGGGTTTCAGGGACCCTAATCGTCAGTTACCGTTCATTGCAACTTTGGACTTGCCTGATTTGTTGTGCCTTACGAACGATCCAATTAATTATCTTTTGTTTTGGTCGCCAATGCCGAATAAGTTGCCTAGTGATATTCCTAAGTTTGAAGGTAAATGAGGAGAGGACCCATCGAACCATGTGATGACTTATCACCTCTGGTGTGCGTCTAACTCCATTTCAGATGATTCAATCCGTTTAAGGCTTTTTCAACGCACTCTAATTGGTCTTGCGGCCAAGTGGTACATTGAGTTACCACAAGCCACTTTTTATAATTTTAGTCAGTTAGCTACTTCGTTTTTAACTCATTTTCAGTTACCAGTCAGATATGACAATGGCACAGAATTATTAACTTCATTAAAACAGTCAACGTCCACTTACATTTTAGATCACATTCATGAATGGAGACGTTGATGGCGTTTAGTGAAAGTTTTTATTCCGGATCAGATCTTAGCAGAATGGTTTGTCAAATCTTTATTACCGAAAATCACTGAGGATGTAGCTAAAGCAGGAGTCGTTACTGAAGAGCAAGTAATTGCTCAAGCTCAGTACCTTGACCTAGTTTATACGTAGTCAGGTACGTTACACAAGAAAATCCCCAACCTTCCTAAACAAAATCAAATAACTGCAGCTCCATCAGGGTCTCATGCTGCTGATAGTATGATTGGTACGGTTAATACCAAAAGTAACAAGAAATCTTCCAAGAATTCTTCTCCTATCATAACTTTACCAAATTCCCTGACAGGAGATTCTTCCGCGGAAATTTCCGCCAATATTCATGTTGTAGAGTCATCTACAGCCAAATAAAAATCCGGCGGTAAAAAGAAAGGGAAGAAGAAAAATAAAACAGATTAAAATTCGAATTCGAAAAAAAAAAAAAAAAAAAAAAAAAAAAACCGGAATCTACTTATGAGAAACGCAAACCTCGTTATCCTTGTCTCATTTGTGACAAAGAACATTTTACAAGAGACTGCCCTCATCACGCTGAGGTTGCGAAAATCGTCAAAGGTTCGCAAACGCCTACTGTTTTGAAGGATCCTTTTCCTAGTCAAGACAGTAAGATGATAGGTTCTTCCTCAAATTCCTCAGAAGAACCCATAATGATGATGTCCCATGTTAGGATTGCGACATGATCGCAAGATTAAGTAAAAGTCTTGTTGGTGGTAAGGAAGCGGAATCTTCTAATTCGAACCCATCAACTTCAACTCTCGGTTCCGATCCAATACAGATCGAGAAACCTAACCCAGACTTAGTAATCAAACCGCCCGCCAAAGGTATACTTCGAAAGTCAGCTTTCAATCCACATGCGAGAGCGGCTCAGAGCTATAACATTGTTGAATATTTGGCTATTTCACCTTCAGAAATGTCGGCTTTGGAGGTGCTGCAATCATGTCCAGCATAGCGTAAATTTCTATTGTCGACTATAGGAGCTGTTGACATTCAGGACTCGAACCTTATATTTTCGATCTAGAAAATAGTACACCTCACTTACCTCATCAAATGGCTTTCCAGATTCCAATGTTAGTCAAAAACAGGCCTTGCTATAGGACTGTGATTGATGAGGGAGCCTCAACGTGTATTATGTCGATCCAGTGTTGGAGATCGCTTGGTTCTCCTACACTTAATCAATCCCCGATGATTCTAAAGGCCTTTGATGGCCGTGGGTTCCATCCTTTTGGCATTCTACAGGATTTACCTATAGGGGTTGAAGGCAAAATTGTTAATCTAGATGTGGAGGTGGTTGATGCCCCTCTAGATTACAACCTTCTCTTCGGTCATAGTTGGTCTTACGCTATGACAGTTGTTGTTTCATCGGTCTTTCGGCTTATAAAGTTCCCTCATAATGGAAAGATCGTAACTATAGACCAGCTAACTTACTTTTCATCCGACCCAGCCTCTTCTGAAAGTATTCAGCATGTTGGCAAAACAACTATCCCTTATAAGGATGTTGGAGTAGGACTAGTTAAAGATTCTAGTTTACTAGGAACTTTTTCCTTTCCTCCTCTCAACGTATTGCCTTCTACTGCAACCATTCATATGATTTCATCAAACACTATTGTTTATGATGATCCTTGGATCGTACCTTCCAAATCTGATATAGATTCATTTGGTGATGCTATGCCTTTGAGTCCATATGAAATTGCGTATCAGGTCGTACAGTCGTTTTCCAACTCTTCTTCAACCGAAATTGACTTAATGAATGTGGTCCATGAAGAATCACTTTCAACATCAAACTCAGATTCAACAACATTTTCCGAACTTGTTCACACTAATGAGCAAATTCGTGAAATCCTGTGTGTTGATGATTTACCATGGGAAGATCTTCATCATAGATCTTCGTTTTTACTTGAGATTGATCGCTTTGAAAATGATTTTTCATCTATTTTTACGACTGATTATGTCAATGAACCTTAGAATCCAATGAAAATTCTTGATTCTGAGTTAAATTTGGGAAACATTTCTCGAACTATTCCTATCGACATTTCGGTTAAGCCTGGAATTGTTGAAAACATTCATATAGGTGCCTCTTGTACGGAAGATGAAATTCAAACAAATAAGGCCCTATTTCAAGAATTTCGCGACGTGTTTGCCTGGTCATATGAGGAAATGCCAGGAATTGACCCAAAAATTGTTGTTCATGAAATCAAAACTTACCTGGATGCTAAACCCGTTCGGCAACGTTTGCGTCAGATCCACCCGCGAAAAGTTGTTGCTATTAAAGCAGAAGTTGAAAAATTACTTAAAGCAGGTTTCATTTATCGAATTCCCTTAATGGATTGGGTATCGAATATTTTTCCCGTTAACAAAAAGCAAGGAACAATAAGAATATGTATCGATTGTAGGGATATTAATCGAGCCTATCCAAAAGACAACTACCCAACTCCCTATATCGATCAAATCATCAATGATTGTGCCGGTAATGAAATATTCTCCTTCATGGATGGTTTTTCTGGATACAATCAAATAAATATTCTACCTGCTGATCAACCAAAAAATGGCTTTCATTTGTCCATGGGGGACATTTGATTATTGAAAATTACCTTTTGGGCTCAAGAACGTCAGGGCAACTTTTCAAAGAGCCATGTCTTACGCGTTTCATGACATCAAGCACATTGTGCAACCCTATCTCGATGACTTACCTGCTCATTCATTACATCGAGCTGATCATCTCATCCATTTACGAGCAATCTTTATGAGGTGTAGGCATTATCGAATTAGGTTGAATCCACATAAGTGTGTTTTCTGTATAGAAACAGGTCGGTTACAGGGGTTTGTTGTTTCGAAAGCAGGCATTCGCGTTGATCCCTCAAAGGTTGAAGCTATTGTCAAATTGCCTCCTCCTTCGAGTCTTTGCCGACTCCAAAGTTTGCAAGGGAAAGCAAACTTTTTACGTCGATTCATTCCTAACTACGCCGAGATCACAAAGGGTTTTACCCAGTTGTTGAAATAGAATACTCCATTCTTTTGGGATGAGATAGCTGACAAATCTTTTGATGCACTAAAACACGTGTTGACCCATGCACCGTTATTGCATCCTCCCAAATACAACCAGGACTACTTCTTATATATCGTCGCCTCGCATTCCACCATTGGAATGGTGTTAGTTCAGGAAGATGAATTCAGTAGTGAACATGTGATATATTACCTTAGCCGAACCTTAAATCCAACTGAGCTAAAATATTCACATGTGGAGAAATTGGCTCTGGCAGCTATTCACGCTGTCTAGCATTTTCGTCATTACATTTTACTACGCAAAACTACAGTAATTTCTGATTGCAACCCTATGATCTATATTTTTACCAAACGATTGCTAGGGGGCAAGTACTCCAAATGGATTGTGATCCTGTAAGAGTTTGACTTGGAATTTGAAAAGTCTAAGTCAAAGAAATCTTTAGTTTTTGTGGAGTTGATATGTGACTTCCCGCGTGCTAACACTGAAACTGTGGCGGAGGAGCCCATTGCGGACGAATCCTTGTTTCTAATCAGCACTTTAGATCCATGGTATGGAGATATCGTCGTTTATCTCCAAACCCAATCCTTTCGGCTAGAAATTTCAAGATCAGAGCGTCGAAAAATACGATTTCAGTCCCAACAATTCAAAATTATTGGAGATACACTTTATCGTCGTGGGGCGGACTCTGTTTTCCGACGTTGTTCAACTCATGAGGAAGCTGAAAGGGTTCTAAATGACTGTCACTATGGAGCATGTGGCGATCATATGTCTGGGTTTTCCACAGCCCAAAAGATATTGCGCGCTGGCTATTTCTGGTCGTCTTTGTTTAAAGACTATATTAATGCAGTCCGAAAATGCCACAACTGCCAAATTTTTGATCGAAAGATGCACGCTCCACCTGCTCCTCTCCACCCTATAATTTCCGTCGGTCCTTTTGCGAAACGGGGTATCGATTTTATTACATGTAACCCTCACTCGGCCGGGGGGCATGCGTATATCATCCTTGCGGTAGATTATTTTACCAAGTAGGCCGAGGCGATGCCTACATTTGAGGCAGACGGCAAAACTGCTATGATTTTCGTGTTCAATCATATAATTGCTAGGTTTGGTGTTCCACAAGCAATTATCACTGATCATGGGTGTCATTTTCGAAATATTATGATGACTGAACTTACAGACCATCTTGGCTTGCGTCACGATAGTTCAACTCCATGTTATCCACAGGCTAATGGTCTGGTTGAAGCCATCAACAAAGTTCTAGTCATCATGATCCGACGAATCATTGGAATTCATAGGTCGAATTGGCATAACATGCTATTTCAGTGCTTTGGGCGTATCTAACCTCAGTAAAAACATCAACCGGTTTCACTCCTTTCCAACTAGTTTATGGTTTGGAAGTTGTGTTACCCATTGAATGCGAAATCCCGTCATTGCAAATGGCCATAGAATTACTTCCAGCCACTTCCGAAGAGGAAAAAAGTTTGTTGTACTTGGCTCAGCTAGATGAGAATCGACATGATGCTGCATTAGCAATCGAAACTCATGCTCTATATGATCGAAATGTTACACCTTGTAATTTTTCGGAAGGAGACCTAGTCTTATTGTACGATCAAGCAAATGATAAATTAGGCGCTGGAAAATTCGTACCCATGTGGCATGGTCCTTATGTTGTTAAGCAAAAGCTGGCAAAAGGGGCCTATGAATTGGTAGACTTTGACGGGATCTCTTTAGGTAAACCTAGAAATGGTCTTTACCTAAAGAGATATTATGCTTAAATCTGGGTGTGGAGATTTTTAGTTAGGTTAGTTTTCTTTCTAGCTGGTGTGTTTTAGATTAAAAAGTGTGCTTAGCTTAGAGAGTGTTTTTTGTCATTATTCTTGCTTATCTTGATTTTACTCTTGATATTGCAGATGTTGACGTCTCTCCCAATATACATTGGTTTTGCTGATGGTGCTTGTCGTAATGCACGGAACATTTGTTCCGCAACTTGGGTTATCTATTCGCCCTCTGATGAGTTGGTATCTATGCATGGGGTAAGCCTCGGTCAAACAACGAACAACATTGCAGAGTATAGTGCAGTGATTGAGTTATTATCTGAATCCATCTCATTTGGGATTCGGAGTTTGATTGTGAGGTTAGATTCTGAACTCATTGTATTACAACTTAATAGAGTGTATGCCATTAGAAATCCAGTGTTATTGAGATTATTTTTGAGAGTTCGGCTCTTGGAACGTGAATTTGACTATATTGAATATCAGCATATTCCAATATATTTAAATACATTAGCAGATGCAATTGCTTCTCGAATGTTAAGTAGACATTTGCAATAATCATACAAGTAAATTTAAAAACATTCCATAACATGTTTTACAAGATAAACTAGTAATAGTGATATAGTATAGCATAGAAGTATGTCAAATATACATCATCTTCGATCATAGGTTGAAAAACACCTTATGATCGGCAAAAATGATAGTAAAAAAAGCAAAAATGTCATATGAGTCTACAACAGGTGATCATCCTATCACTGGTGATGATCAAGATAAGAAACTACTGTACGGGCTACCCTACAAAGGAACCTCCTGAAAGGTCCTGGGACCCCAATCACATAGCGTTGTAGCCTAAGAGGAATGTCATTTATGCTGGTCTCTGGAATGTCTGCTGTCAAACGCTCTAGATGACTTTCCAATTCGGCCAAGGTCTCTGTAGATTCGTCCTGTGGGGCTAGTGCTACTGCAGCTAGCTGTTTCCTCTCATAGGGTCAGAGAGTGGCTGGTCACCATGGACCTACATCTGCATTTGAAACTTTTTACTATCAATTTTCGAA
The DNA here is from genome assembly GCA_031772625.1 of Pinus tabuliformis. Lineage (NCBI taxonomy): Eukaryota > Viridiplantae > Streptophyta > Pinopsida > Pinales > Pinaceae > Pinus > Pinus tabuliformis. The sequence continues at coordinate 244,594,367 of CM062815.1, forward strand.
CGGTTTAAGAAAAAAAAAAAAAAAAAAATTAAATTAGAAAATGTTGAAAATGATTTTACCTGAGTCATCCCATTGCTCTCCTGGTGGAAAAGCCATGTCTGGGTCACCAAGATAATCTATCCCAGCATAAGGAAAATCCTAAATAGCAAATACTTAGTTCTCCAACCAATGAAAATACTCAGGAGTAAATCGAACAACTTTTGTTCCCTCCTCAGGATGATGGGCCATAACTGCAACCCAATGCATCAGTTTGGGCTCTCGGGGAAGTCCAGCTCCAACGGTAAGATGTTGTGGGACCAACATTGGGACCCTCTCTAGACCAAAGCTCACAACTAAAGCACCATATCCAAAGTTCTTCAGTTGTCTGTTCTTTGCTCTAGTCAGTTGGCCTTTTACATTAGCCAACACAGCCTCGCACCAGTTGAAGATGGTGCCTCGAAAGCAGTCTACTGCCATCTACATTTGGGATCCAATGGCCACATGTAGTGCTGTGCTTCCGCAGAGCCTGGTAACAGTAAATGCAATCACTTTGAGTTCAGGACGGGAGATGGTTTTGATATCAATCCCTTTGTCTCTAGTTTGGTCGTTACAAAACTCTAGCCAGAGGCTATCGACAGACTGACCACCTCGCCTAGTCCCGAATAGAGTCAAATGTTCACCTCTCTTAGGCAAACTAGTCAAAAAATAAATGTCTTCCAGCTCCATTTCGAGTTGGTGACCACTAATAAAGAAACACTGGTCCTGTATATTCCACCTGTCTACCAGCCACTACAAAAAGTCCACCTGGGCCCCATGCCAGGTAGGGCCCAGAATTTGTATAAACCGCATGCCTTAAATGCATCAATCGAAGGTTGATGATTAATCGCGGCGAGATCCACATCCTCGTGCTCCCATTCCCGCCAGTCAAGCATGATGTATACCCTACATTCAATAAAAAGGCAGATTAGAATATTTAAAATCAAAATCTTTGGGTGGAATTTTAAAAATTTAAGTTTGAAAACCTATGTTGCGGGGACCGCACCCTCTCTGTTAGAGACAGTGCGTGGGTCCGCACTCTGCCTTAATGGCAGGTGCGGGCCCCTGATTTTTTCCTTTTATGAAAAAGTCGAGGTCCACAGGTTTCCTATGCTATGCCTGCAAACCGCCACGCGCAGGTTTTTAACCTAGAAATTTCCTAAAAAACAAAATAAAAGCCTAAAAACAAATTTCAAACGAATGAAATGAAAGAGTATGATGATGTGGATTACCTGGAGGTGACAGCATTCGATTCCAACAAACGAATTTTCCGCAATCTTCACGAGAATTTTCTAACCAAAAGCTCTCTTTTCTCACTCTGAAGTCAAACGGTAAAAATGAATTTACAAAAGCCCTTTTTATAAGCTTTTTTGAATAAATGAATTTTTAATTTGTTTATTTTTCACTTTAAAGAGATAACTTTTGAAGCATTTTTATCTATTTTAAACAGGTATGATTAATGTTTGAGTTTTTGTGCAGGATAACGGATTTTTCAGGCAAAATTGATCATTTTTGACAAAAAACATTAGAGTCACCTTTAAGCTCTTTTATGACTCCTAAAATATGAAAAGATTGCCGAGTTTTTCTTTTTAAGCTTGTTAAAACGGAACTAAAAAGACGGTCCACTTACAGCCCTTTTCTGACCGTAAAAACATGAAAAGATTGTCGTATTTTTGTCGTTTCAAATTCGATATTGGTTATAAAACGACATGTCATTGGTCACTTTTTTACTTTTTCGGATAAAAGGCACTCATTATGAAAAGTACTCCTTGGTCGTAATGATCAAGCGGTTCTCTCAAGTATTATTTTATACTTTTTCGGGCTTGGGAGACACAAATTTACGAAAAAAGACAACCATGGATTTTGCTTAAGTTTTTTCAGACTCCCTAAAATTGAAAAACACTGAGTTTCTCCTATACTAGACTCATTAAAATTTAATAGTAAAGGACCTGTTCAATTACAAACAGGAACGAACCACTCCTTCATAGGGTTCAAATTTACTAAGTTGGACTCATCTAAAGGATGAGCTTATAATCAAGCAAATGTTGTCCTCCTCAAGCTTGTTAAAAATAAAAAGGTACTTGCCAGAAATGGTGGGGGAAAAGAGAGAAAAATGAGCTTGTTTGTCATACTTGTGTCTCAGAAAACATTTAACCACTCTTGAACACGACACTTTTATTCACCTGGGTTGGGAAATCCTTTGCCTAACAGTTGATCAAACCGTATTGAAAGTCTTCAGCCGGTTTTTGGGTATTAACTTTGGGTCAATTGTCACCAGACCATCTGCTGTGTCGTTATGTGTTCAAGAGGTCAGTGCGAATAAACCATTCATCTGCAAAATATCTGTCATCCATCTTGACCATCCCTAAGTCAGTCCTTGCAACTATATTTCTTCAAACTTGATCTATGATTTCGTGTTGTGGGCTTCCCTACGACGGATCGCTTTCTATCGACTTCAGCTCATTATCTAGAAAGATGATCTAAAAATCGTCAATACCTTGGAATCTGCATGCCTCAATGGCAGGTTTCTCGCCTTCAACGATAGGTTGCATCATTGACCTTCGATCAAAGGATTCTGTGACATGTTCGACATCAACACATCTATTCACATCTCATGGATTGTACTGAGTACTTTGAGAGCCATTGACATTACTGGTGGTTTCTCTCACACTTGTTAACAGTTTACATCATTGACTGGTAATCAAGTGGTTTCTACCATGTTCGACTTCGACACATTCATTCACATGGACAGAATCGTACTATTTCGGGAAGTAGAAATCAAGACCCTGGATCTAGTTTCCACCATCCAGGCTACGAGGAATTTTGTATTCATTATACAGTGGACTATTCATAAACAGATGGTTGCATCCATACTGTGTCTACATGTGTCTATACTTATGATGTATTACAATATCATTCCTATATCAGAGCAGTAGTTAGTTTTCTAGTCAGTTTTGATCTGAGTATGGGAATGCCTACCTCAGCGATGATATGATCTCATATATATATATATATATATATATATATATATATATTGCATTGAATGTTTTTACAGGTTCCAACCGAGCTCTCCACAAGATGATCCTCGAAATGATAAATTACTTCACTCTTCTTAGATGATAAATGAAATCCTCATCTACTACAGAATTCGCACTTTAGTGGGCAATCTGTTACATAAAATATTGTCACCATGACTATTTGCAGTCAGTATGGGTCTATCATCACTCATATTGTCCTCCTTAGCAAGTCTCAAACCTCAGCTCTTCATGTCAAGCTTTAAAAATGAGAGAAAGTCTTTGAAAATCAATAAAGCTCTGGTTCCGCACTTTCTCTTACTATTACTTGCGGTCCTACACCCCTTGGTCATGTTACCTGTGGACCTGCCCGCTCTGTCTCTAAAGGAGTGGGTGCAGACCCTTGTGAAAGTCAAAAAGGCACAAGTTTATTCTTAAAAACTCACTTGTGGTTAATTTTGGATGCTTCTAGAAGGAACCTTGGCGTGGATGGTTCGCTCCTAGGTGGTTCATGCATCCCAAAACTAAAGGAGCTAATCCCTTGATGAGAGGATCTTATCCCTTTGAAGGAGGGCTTTATCCCTTTGAAGGTGGACCTAGTAACTTCCCTCCATTGCACTATAAATTAAGGCATTGGGCTGGTTTCTAGGGAGGTTAGAAGCTAAACATTTTTTAGGGTAAATGCTGTTGGAATTGAGACTTCCTAGTTAAGCTTGAGAGGAGAGATTACATACCTTTTGGCTTCATTGGGAAGAGAGTGAAACTTGTCAAAGTAGAGGAGATTCTTGTTGGACCCTGGGAGGAGCTTGTACAGCATCAAGGCACCAAGGTTGTAAAGTTCTTCTTTGATTAAAGTTAATACAATCAGATTCATTTTTCTCAATAAATTGTCTTATATGGTTTGTTTTATGAATTCCTTGATCATCATGATAAATATGCTTTATTATATTGGCTTTTCAGGTGCTATTTAATGTGTGTGCTTGTTTGCGTTTGCAGATTCTTTACAAGGGATCTCATTTGGATCAACGGAGCGTGGCTTCCACAAACTTGCACTGGACCCGAGGTAGGCCTAAAACACCTGTTTTCCTTTATTCATGAATTGCATATTTAGAGAAAGATAGAATTTGTTTGGTTTGTTTGTCACTAGATATCATTAGATACTAGGGAGTTCGGTCTTGTCCGCAAGAACAACTTATCCGACTGACATCAGTGATAGGGTGAATCGCTTCATGGGAGCATTCTGGCAGGATCTTTTTCGATTATTGGGCACTAAGCTCACCCATAGCACTAGTTACCACCCACAGAAGGATGGCTAAACTAAGAGGGTCAAAAAATGGTTAGAGGGATACCTATGGAACTATGTGATAGGTCAGCAGAGGTCATGGATCCAGTGGTTGCATTTGGGCAAGTATAGCTACAACACCACCCACCACATGTCCATTGGTATGTCACCTTTCCACACTTTGTCTAGTTATGATGCTTTGTCTTTTGCTGACCTTGTTTTTGGAGACAGTTGGGCCCCAAAGGCCAAAGATTGGATCTAATAGAGGCAAGACATCCTCAAGGCTTTTAAGGACAACCTGTTGACAACCTATAATCAACATAAAGTGTATGCAGACAGGCACTAGATTGAGAGGAAGTTTGAGGAGGGGAACTTAGTTTTCCTATGACGACAACCATATAGACATTCCACACTAAAATAGAAGGGGTTCAAGAAGCTACAACCCCACTTTTATGGACAATATCGGCTGATTAGGAGAGTTGGAGAGGTGGCCTATGAGATGGAGATTCCACCAGGAAGAAAGCTCCATAATGTATTTCATGTCTCATGCCTCAAAAAGGTGTTGGGACAACAAGTGACAATAGCCATAGAGTTACCTCCACCAGATGATGAAGGGCATCTATTTTTAGAGCCGAAGGCCATTTTGGAGACTAAAGAAAGGAAGCTGAGGAACAGAACCATCATGGAGTATTTGGTACGCTTGAGGAATTTATCGGATGAGGATGCCACTTGAGAGGGTGAGCACATACTTCAACATCCAACACTACAGTTTATTTGGGAAAAGAAACATTTGGGAGGGGATGATTGTAATGTCCCTTCCTATAATAATTTCCATGAATTTACTTTCACATTTTTCACAAATTTTTTTATTACAGGACCCACGAAATTTTGGACCAAGACTTAGGAAATGGAGGTTGAAAATATTTTTGTTTGTGGGATGTGGGATCATACCCACATGAAATGTGTTTTTCCTTAGAGGGAAATTCGATTTTCTAAGGTATGAGGTCAAAATGCTTTTTGGAGGGACCCACATGGGAAGGAAGCTCAAAAATTATAAATAGAAGGGGCCTAGAAACTATTGGGGTCTTTTATCAATCACACCTTTCTCTTGTTGCTCGAGCTTCTTAGCTAGGTCACAGTTTTGATCAGCACAAAGTTTTCTAAGGGGAGAGCTCACCCTTCTTTCGGTGGACTACGAGTGCCACCCTAGGGAGGCAAGATTGTACTAATTTGGAGGGGAGATTGGAGGGCTCAGGGTACATCATACAACCTTTCTCTCAGTTAGTTTCGTACCCTAGGAGGACGTAGTAAGGGACCACATACCACTCATTTCAACGATCTTCCGGGAGACATTTTTTGGGAGAAATTTTATATAGTTTCTCCAGGGGAAGATAAGCTATTTGAGGAGTTTGGGGGCTAGATATTGTTGCATTGAGGAATAACAAAATTCACTCACTCAACGCATGTGCAAGAACCACTTTCTGGGCACACATGAGAGATTGGGGGAAGAGTTTGGGAGCTGGATTTTGCCAGGAGAATTGAGGAGATCATTTGGGAGGTGAGACTCAACATTTTTTGAGTGATTGGAATGATGTTACAAAGGGACTAAATACCACACTGTATTTTCCATCCAGTCGATGAGGACGTGTTTATTAGGGCCATTTTTTGGAGGTCAAAACTAGGCCAAAGCCTTTATGGGTTTTGGCGGGTTATTTGAGAGGAGTCTAGGGCTAATTTTCATAATGTTTTGAGCACCGTAGGTCGGTCTTTTAGCATTATCTTTCCAGCATATAGTGTAGTTTCCAGAGCAGCGCAGGGCATATTTGGAGCAGCTCACTCTTTGACCCGGGCGTTGTATTCCCTCACCTAGGTCTTTTCAAGCTTACCATTGAGGCAAGCCCAGGTGAATTTCTTCCATAACATTGTACTATTGATCCAATTATTTAATAAAATGGCTCAGTTGGATGGTGTTTTGGAGATTTCATGGTTGTTCACTTACTTTTATGAATTTTGTGCTTGCATGTATAATTTTTCTTTGTATATCATCGTTTTTCCTAATTAGGAACATTACAACATAATTGTGCAATTATGTCTCATTTTTCTTTATTCAAAAGCTTTTTCATGCCATTAGAGTTTATTATCTTCCCTGATTTCCCTGTGATGCCCATTAATTCAATTTCCTTTCCTTCCCAATAAATTCCAAGAAAAGTTCTTGAAAATTAAAATCTATCATTCCCAAAGATTGTAACCATTGGACTCTTAATACAACATCAGCACCATCCATTAGAATGGAAATCATTAGACTATTCAATACATATTCCCCAATGGTTATATTGATATTATGACTCTTCCCTGAGCAATTTATAGTTCCTCCATTTTCAACCATCAATTGACACTCTGGTGCTCTATATAGAAAGAAATTCAATTCTTTGGTTATCTTACCTTGAATAAACTTATGGGGACTACCAGAATCGATCAACACTTACCTTTTTTTTCTTGATATATCATTCTATCTTGAGAATTTTAGGAGTGGTAATTCCTGCCAATTCATTACAAGATATGGTTGGATTCATTTCTTCTTTCTCTGGGGTTGGTACCTAGTGTAGATCCTCTTCTTTTGATTTTTCTTGTTCCTTCTCTTCCTCCTCTTCACAATCTATGTAAAATAATTTATTCTCAACACACTTATGACCCTTAGTGTATTTTCTATCACAACTATAACAAATCCCTCTTGCTCTTTTTTCCTCTAGTTGTTGTGGTCTCAACCTTGTAGGTTGTGGGAGGCTAAGAAAAACAATGCTTCCATATTTATAGTTGTGAGTGGTAGACTTCCTTGTTGCCATAATTTTGTTTTCAAATTTTCTTGCCACCTTGAATTCCTTCTCCAATGAATCAGGTTCCCAAAGGAAAACCTTATGTTGGATTTTATCCTTCAAATTCCATATGAAGACATCAACTCTATTCTCCTCTAGAATATCATTTACCTTGATATTCAATCTTTGGAAGTCCTAAATGTGCTCTGCCATTGAACCCTTTTGTTTGAGATTTATCATTTGGCTAAATAAGGTATTGCTCTTTGTATCCTCATAATGCGCTACCAATTCTTCCGCAAAAACTGTCCAAGTGACAATTTATTTACGAGAAAAAATCCATCGATACCACACAAAGTAATTTTGTTCTAAATATAAATATGTAATGTGTACCTTTTGTGTGTGTGACACATCATGTAGACCAAAGAATTTCTCCATCTGTAGCATCCATGTTACCATATTATTGCCATCAAAATTCCTCATGTTGATATTTGGAATTCGATGGCTATTAAACCAAACATTGGAGTCTCTAAAGTCATAATTCATATTTCTTTTTTCCTCATCATGATTTTCATGGATTACTTTGTCACCACTAGCAAGCCTTTCTTGCAAAAACTTTGTCAACCCTTCCAATTTGACATTCATTGCATCCATATCTACTGTAAAAACTCGCATATATGTTTTTAAACCATTCTTCAAGCCATCCATGTTGTCATTTATTTTTTCTTCTAAACCATCCATATTAGCTTCTATTTCATTTTTTGGTACTCTTTGCGAGAGTGGAATTTGTTGCACTTGGTCTCGTAATTTTGATAGATCATGTTGCATTTATTCCTCTTCTTTATGTGCCATAGTAGAGATTTTTGGTTGCTTACTATGTGTGTCCATTTTTTTTAGGCATTTTGGAATCAAGCAATGATATAGATGCTTCACTAAGCCCTTTGAATCACTTCAAACTTATTTTCAAACAACATTTATACAAAATTATAGAAAAACACACCCTTTTCTTGCTTTTTAGGATATCGATATTGAAATTTTGTATCTCTGTAATTTCATATCTTAAATATATGAAATTTATTCTTGATATAGCCCTATTACTCTTCTTTCCAACGCCATAAGTCAAACCGAAATTGGATTCTTCAAGAAAAATTTATGCCAAATCTCCCACAATGACCTTATTATAGACTGGTTTAATAGAGCGAAATTGTATGAAATGCCATATATCACTCTTTCAACCTTCAGCCCTACAAATGATATACACAAAATAAAAGTTTGTGCACATTCATTTTATTTCTACAAAATTCAAATCCGATGCTCGGAGATAAAGTTATGACGATTTTCCCTGTTGCTTGTTTGAGATTGAATTTTGGAGCCTACAAAAACCCTAACTTCTTTGGTCAATATCTCAGAAAATATAGTGAACCAAGATATTAAATTTGTACACAAAGTTCATCAAGATTTAGGCTCCATGTGTTCGAAATTTTAGCTTTTGATTCCTCATAGAAAAGAAAATATAGCGAAAATTCCAAAATTATAGCGAAACGGTAGAATCCAAAGCTCTGATACCAAATGTTATGCAACCAGACCACAAAATAGAATAAAAGATAGATCAACGACTTGAGAATTAGCCTCTTCAAGGGGGAACCTCCTTTACATCGCATAAATATACAATTATTTGATGATACAAATGACAAGACCTCCTTTCTATATATAGGAGTCTAAGGGGTCACAATATAATCAAAGTCTGCATAACAATAATAATGTAAGGGTACAACAATAAAAATAGTGGGCTTGTATGGGGCACTCCAATAAAAATATGGGGGCTACATTAACAATAAAAATAAGGGGGCTACACTAACAATAATAGTAATGGGGCTACACTAGTATTATAGGGACCTAATACATGGAGTCTTATAGTAAAGGTCACGGTTATGACTTGCTCCCTTGATATTAAAAAGTTCCATGTGTTGTAATGGCATCACGAAAACATTTTTCCTAAGCTTCCAACTCCATTATTTCATCTGTGTCACAAAATTTGATTTATTTCATGAGTTATACTCAAAAATTTCAAACCAAAAATTTCAATTTCCCAAATTTACTTCACCCAGAAGCTTGATATCATAGACATGAGATTTGTAGTCATGTCATTGGGCTCCCTTGTAGGTATTTTTTATTTGTCATAGTAACTTTGGTATCATGCCCCATTCCAACACTCTCTACTTGTAACCCAATATTCCAATCAAACACTTGTCAGTGTATCTATATGTTGATATATGCAATCTCCTTATTACAAAAATTCACAAAACCTGAAGTGACCTCAAACTTATTATAATCAATAATTCTATCACTTAAATAAATTGAAATAATATTTTTATTGCATTGTGTATGCACATCATATTTATTCTAATAATTTCATAATTCAATTAAACATTCATTCCAACAAATTGATAAGTCAGAACCGAGAAATGCATATCTATAAATTCATTAACATTTCAGTTCTTCATTTCACTCAGTCGTGAATTGCAATATTTCATATTGAATGCTTCCTACCTCCACCATACCACTTCCCAGCATCTATGCAAAGCATGCATTGATTCAAAACAATAGTTTTCAAATTCAACTAAAGGAATTCTTACCCAACCCTTTAATTTACTCTTTTACCTTGTCTCACCCCTATCTTATTTACTTGCCTATCATCATAAATACTTTCAGTTGAAGCCTTTTGAAGGGTCCACCTAGTTGATAATACCCATATTGTTTCAATGCTCAAAAGTTCTTGAAATGATCTCAGCCTCACACATTAGTCATAAATTCATCAACTTGGCCATTTATAGATATCAATGAAAACCTCATAAAGATATCTTCATTTGCATTCAATTCCAACATGTCTTCATACATGTTAAGCATACATTGTTCTTTTCTAGCCTTTCTCATTTTCATTCATGACCACAAAATAGCAAGAGCATAAACAAAAAAATTAATAATGATAAGTATCAATAATAGGTCATTCTTTCCCACTTGCCCAATGTTGTTCCATATAGCATGGAATCCATTATATGACTTCATTGTGTTACCCCAAAACATGGTAAGTACAAATTCTATTTTAATGCCACTCACACAATGATCAGAATTTTAAATATTAATCACTTATCTTACTATTATGATGGTTCTCAACTAATGACCTTTCATACTAATTAGCATCATCATACATTTATTTCATTTTCTCATCTTCCCCATACTCATGAAATATAGAATACACACACATATTATTCCTGCATAATTTAGTTAAGGGAAATTCCTTCTTATGTTATTTTCATATTTATCATGTTAGTGTCCATTATGTCCATGTGGGCCCAACCAATCCACCTAGTTATTCTATCATCTTCGTTTGCCTTCTACTATCGTCCATTTGATGTATAGGGTTTAATCAAGGCCTTGCATTTCTAGTTGGGTCTTATTCAACTCTTTTATAGAGCTCCTTTGCTTTCCTTTCCCACACCCAAAAAATGATCAAGACCAAACCACGAAAGGAAATAAGAAAGAATGAAAATGGAGAAAAGGCCCTAATAACAATACTAAAAACAACACAAGGTAGCATGGCCATGCTCAAAGTCAAAAAAAAAACAAGGAGGAATATATGAAGCCAATTATAATAACATAGTCATGTAAAACATCCCCATAATTCATTAGTTCCTAACAAACTCAATCCCTTGAGTTATGGTGTTCAGTGTGTCCATCCCAACATATGCACAAAATTTTAGTTAGAGCCCTTCCCAAGGTTTATAGCAACCTAAAAATTCCAAAACCCTTCTAAATAGGTCAATAAGGGACTATTTAGTATCTCAAAGAGCTTGAGGGGATTCTCCCTCTTGTCTTTCTAAATTATATATTTATGGTTCATGTGCCTAGAATTCACTTGAACTATTCTTCTTCTTTCATTGTTTGTTAGCACAATCTTTCTTCAAATGTGCCTCTCCACTGTGCCAACATGAAACTAGATTTATTTTCTCTCTAGCCTTATAATGTTCCTTTATGGCCTTGTCATCATTGCATTCCTTTATGTCTCTAGATTTTGATGCTTGTTACAACAATTCTTGCATGTATGGCAAGTGTTTTAGTAGCATTGTGTTCAACCTTGCCTATTATTTTTTCTTTGTAATGAGGCTTTAGTTCTTTTCCTTATAGCCATTCAACTCATATTTCAAGCTCCTAAAGGTTTCTATACCATTATGGGAACTCTCCCTTTCTTTCTCATGATGGAATTGGTCCATTTTATGTTGTACCATATTGTTTCCCATCCTTTTATTTATTATCACAAATGGGTCTTCATATGCACTGCCACACACACCCAGTTGTTAGTTATATCGACATAAATAAATTGATTTGTTACCTTTCTATACCAACACTATAAATGTTTGCCTAATGTATGATGTTATGATGTTGTTCACAAATCTATAACTCATGTCCGCTGCATATTCTAGGAATCAAAAGTGCATATTAGCATGTTTATATTCATATCATCACTAAGTTTGAAATCATCCTTTTGACCAAGACTAGTAGTGATAACATCTACAATTTAATATGATAATTAGAGAACTACTAACATATAATAATTTTCCATTCCTATAATTTCATAATTTTGATATCAACAAATTCATACAACACACAATCACCATTAAAATTATACATTCAACACACATTTGCACACAACAAACAATCATCCTTTAAATAACACAAAGTGTGGTATTCCACAGTGTAATAGAGGTATTAAACTTATCATCCTAGGCCGGCATTTTGTCTAAGTGCTAAACTTGGCCACCTTGATACTTTGTATCAAAACTCCAAATATTATCTCCAAGGTCCAGTGTCGAACCTTCACTCTCCATTTCATATGCCTTGAGCCCATCCAATCCAAGTTTGAACCTAGGTTCTCTAATACCACTCTATAACATTTCCTCCCAGCCCCTTGGATTAATCCATGTCGAATGTGAGGTGTTATTTTTAACTAACACAACCTCCATGGTTTCATTATGGAAATGTGGTTACAAAATTCATTCTTCACAAAAGTTAGTGGAATTAGCCTTGGACATTATCATTTCATTTAGTTTTTCGAGAGATTTCCAATGATATACATTTTATCTTAATCTGACCTCCAGATTGAAAATCATGCCCCATTAAAGATTATCTATTTGACTCTTGTGACATCATGAAGTATTACCATGTGGCACCCATGTGTAGCCCACGTTACCATACCACATTACCCACAATGCTTACATGGCATTTTCACTACCCTAATCACCCATGCTACTTTCCATGTCAATATCTCTCATGGGCCTAACTGGACTCAACCTCTTCATGGAAGTTCATATCTCCCTTTGTATCCAGGCATGGGGGATATCCAGGTGCACACAGAATTCTCACTTGGAAAACCTCTCCAACCCCTGGATCCCCAAATGCATTTGGATCATTGCGTCACCTTTCCCATATATGGGCATGCTCCTTTGCAACTTATACCATGGATCCTAAAAACCTCCACATAACCACCATGGGTAATGAGGCATCTACACCATGTCATCATAAACCACCACATCCCATAGTTCCACATCAACCTTCTTACACCTTGTCATTTTGACATCACATTGACATAATGGTGACATCACCCTACCATGTGGCATCCTCTAGTGATGCCAAATGTCATTGAAAAATCAACCACTTGACCATCCAAAAGGGTTGTTTATGCTTACCATGTGTCACGCTAATATCATGCCATGTTAGTGACTCAAACATGTCATTTGAGCCACGTCATCCTCCAGTGGCATCTACGTAGCTTCACCTGACCTATGTGGCATCTTCCACCTCAACCAAAACAACAAGTCCCACATAACCCTACTTCTTCATGCATTGCAAATAACTCCTTTTTTATCCAGTTCTAGGTGATATTTGGGCATACATGAGTTTTTCACTATGGAAACCTCCTCAAACCCCTGAATTACCACATCTTAAGTGTATTTGCACATGGCCCACCATTCAGGATTTCATAGACTTGCACCAAGCCCTTTTTCCTAGATGCCCAGATACTTCCATGAGTTAATATATTCAACCCTCACACATTACTTTAGAGCGTTGGGCCCCACACCAATTATATTGTATGTTCTACGAATTCTAGTCTCATCTCATATCCAGCCATGTAGATACTCTTCATTGTGCACATTTTCCTATATCACCTGGATCCTGGATGTACTTTCCAACACTATATTATACAGCTCCACCTAAGTGGTGCCCTCACCGAATATGATATTTTCCTTACCTCCTTCTTGAGATATCCATATCATTTCAAATCCCACACATTTACAAAATTGCATAAGTGTAAAATCTCGAGATTCCTAGTCTCCTGGATACATCTGCCAAGCCTAGAATACATCTAGCATCTCACCAAACATTCACCCAATGAGTGCCACATTAAATATCACCTATTCTTGCTATCTTCATGACATATCTATAGTATTTTAAATATGGTGCTTCCACAAAACACCTAAGCGTAAATCATCCAGATGTCTGGACTCCCGGATACATCCACCAACTTGAAAAGGATTTAGACTGGATACAATTCACATCACTAACTTATCTGGACATGGATACAAGTCCATATTCTTCATCATTCAGAGTTAGAATCTATAAGTAGTTTCCAGGGACTTTGCCCAAGTTTTCCTTGATGCCTGGTGTTTCTTAGAACACCAATATCTACACAAATGAAACCCTCATCTCCAAACTAACATTCAAACATCATCCTTGGACATAATATAATCCAATAAAACTATAAACATGCCTACTACTAGGCACTGAAAATAGAACAAGTTATGAACAACATTGCTCTATTATTCAAGCACAGTAGAATTATATTAAACCACATAGTGAATTCCACATAATACTATCAGATCCACTTATAAACATTCCTGGAAATATCTTTATTCCTTTACTAGAAAGGACAATCAAGAGTCTCAAATAGTCAAGTATGCATGAAGCCCTTAGCATGTCAAACAATGGAAATCACACACACACAACAATAGCTTAATTTTGCACACCACACATTTTTACAAAACCATGTAAGTAACTTTGTAACTTACGAAATTGTCAACAACCACAAGGACCTCCAAGTCACTCAAACCATGAGAATAATCACATATACATATCATTAAATACAATCAAGAATAACCCATTCCTCCATGAGTAGTGTTGATACATTCATTGTCATACCCCATAACAAGATCATTCATTATTCATAGTTCAACATATATATACATAAGTAAATACACTTATCTGTATAACTTGAATGATTGGTAACTGAGGGACTTCAACTCTCCACCCAACCGTAGGCCAACTAAGCTGAAATCTTGTATAATTTCCCATTGTAGATCAACAGATTATACAATATACTAAAGCAAAATACAAGATCTACTTCTACAACAAACTTTGTAGAAGCTTAATCGAATATGAGCAAGATCAAATAGAACACATATAACTGAGAATGAGAAAGCAATCTCACATGAACACAGAAGAATACTCTGGGGAAAGCCTTAGCCTAAAACCCCAATCTCTGTAATATCATACAAGTGGAAATATGTTCAGATTACACAAAGCTTCAGCTCACAAGCCATCCAGCTCTCAACACAATCGAACAATACATCTCGCAGACTGAATAGACACAATATATGTCTTTCTCCAGCCCCCCAAGCCTCCTATTTCCTTGCGCAGTTTCTCTTGGGGTACAGTGCTGCCACTTGTATGAATTAGACTCATCACACAACCATCAAACTCAAAAGTAGCTTTGCAATCTCCAAGGAATGAATTCCTTCTGCATGCAAGAGATATCCTCCAAGGAATGAATTCCTTCTACATGCAAGAGATATACTCCAAGGAATATTTCTGCAACTAATAGTACACTTTCTCATCACCTGATATCAACTGGGTCTCTCACTGAACTGACATGCATGAGTTATTTATGAGAGAATATTCAATTATCTGAAGTGCAGCAGTTACATGCATGCATGCATTAACTAACTGAACTCACAATTAGTTCCACAAACTGTTGGAACTAATCTAACTAGACTTAACTCAAATAATTGAGCTAACTAATTACAACTCAAAGTACAATTCATCCTGATCTCCTTTAATCAAGGGATAACTTCCTCAATCAATGGAGAAGATGTTGCATCTCTTCACATAGACTTCATGTTTGATTTCCTACAACTAATTAACTCAAGATGAATTAATTAATTATTTTACAAATAGCTGCTAAGATCAAATTCGAATTTTACTTCTCATTTTAGTTCAGGGACTAACTAAAATTGGAAGGTATCTCGAAATGCTATTTATAGCAGTGTTATTTTTAGCACTTCTATTTTTATCATTTCTTCTTGTTATTTTCAACACTCCCTCTCAACAAGAAAGGGATTATCAGTAACCCCAATCATGTCTCTGTGGAACTCCTCCAAGGAATGAATTCCTTCTACATGCAAGAGATATACTCCAAGGAATATTTCTGCAACTAATAGTACACTTTCTCATCACCTGATATCAACTGGGTCTCTGACTGAACCGACATGCATGAGTTATTTATGAGAGAATATTCAATTATCTGAAGTGCAGCAGTTACATGTATGCATGCATTAACTAACTGAACTCACAATTAGTTCCACAAACTGTTGGAACTAATCTAACTAGACTTAACTCAGATAATTGAGCTGACTAATTACAACTCAAAGTACAACTCATCCTGATCTCCTTTAATCAAGGGATAACTTCCTCAATCAATGGAGAAGATTTTGCATCTCTTCACATAGACTTCATGTTTGATTTCCTACAACTAATTAACTCAAGATGAATTAATTAATTATTTTACAAATAGCTGCTAAGATCAAATTCGAATTTTACTTCTCATTTTAGTTCAGGGACTAACTAAAATTGGAAGGTATCTCGAAATGCTATTTATAGCAGTGTTATTTTTAGCACTTCTATTTTTATCATTTCTTGTTGTTATTTTCAACACTCCCTCTCAACAAGAAAGGGATTATCAGTAACCCCAATCATGTCTCTGTGGAACTCCTCCAAGGAATGAATTCCTTCTACATGCAAGAGATATACTCCAAGGAATATTTCTGCAACTAATAGTACACTTTCTCATCACCTGATATCAACTGGGTCTCTGACTAAACCGACATGCATGAGTTATTTATGAGAGAATATTCAATTATCTGAAGTGCAGCAGTTACATGCATGCATGCATTAACTAACTGAACTCACAATTAGTTCCACAAACTGTTGGAACTAATCTAACTAGACTTAACTCAGATAATTGAGCTAACTAATTACAACTCAAAGTACAACTCATCCTGATCTCCTTTAATCAAGGGATAACTTCCTCAATCAATGGAGAAGATTTTGCATCTCTTCACATAGACTTCATGTTTGATTTCCTACAACTAATTAACTCAAGATGAATTAATTAATTATTTTACAAATAGCTGCTAAGATCAAATTCGAATTTTACTTCTCATTTTAGTTCAGGGACTAACTAAAATTGGAAGATATCTCGAAATGCTATTTATAGCAGTGTTATTTTTAGCACTTCTATTTTTATCATTTCTTGTTGTTATTTTCAACACTCCCTCTCAACAAGAAAGGGATTATCAGTAAGCCCAATCATGTCTTTGTGGAACTCGAACTTTCATTTTGACAATGCCTTCATCAAAATATCTGCATCATGTTCCTCGGTCGAAACATACAGCAACAACATGATCCTCTTGACCACACAGTCTTGAAGATGATGATACCGGATATCAATGTGCTTGGACCTGTCATGAAAAATTGGATTCTCAGAGAGTTTGATACAACTCTGATTATCGCAGTAGATCACGGTTAGATCCATCCTCTAGCAAACAATCCCACTAGAATCTTCCGCATCCAAATGGCCTCACATGCAGCCTGACTAGCAACCATGTATTTAGCCTCTGTTGAGCCAAGTGTAACTGACCTCTATTTCCTGTTGTACTAGGAAACTGCAGTTGAACCAAGGTTGAAGATTCCTCCAGAAGTGCTCTTCTGGTTTGATGGACTCCCTACCCAATCCACATCTATGAATCCATGAAGCTCCACTCCCTTTGTCCGTCTGTACCGCAATCCAAATTGAGATGTGCCTCTAAGGTATCTCAGCACATGCTTCGCTGCCTTCCAAAACATCTTGGTAGGATGAACCATAGCTTGACTCAGTCAGTTCACCGCAAAGCATAAGTCTGGTCATGTGTTCACCAGATACATAAGTGAACCCACAAGCTGTCGATAAACAGTAGCAGCTACTACCTCACCTAAAGTATCATCCTCCTTCCTCCAGTTCCCACCTATAGGAGTCTGCATGGGTTTGCACTTCTCCATATGGAACCGCTTGAGGATCTCATTGGCATACTTGCCTTGAGACACAAAAACTTCTCCATCTCTCTGCCACACTTCCATGCCTAGAAAGTAGTGCATAAGACCCATGTATTTCATTTCAAACTCTCTTGCAAGGTCCTCCTTGAAAGACTGGATCAACTGATCATCACATGTCAAAATTAGATCATCGACATAAAGAACAATGATCAATGGCTTACTTTCTACCATGATGTGGTAAAGGTTTGCATCTGCTTCACTCTTGGTGAAGCCCAACCCGATGAAATAGTTGTTGATCCTGGTGTACCAAGCACGGGGTGCTTGCTTCAGCCCATACAAATCCCTCTTGAGTCGGCACACATGCGACTCACGATCAAAGGTCTCAAAACCTTTTGGCTGCTCAATGTACACCTCCTCCTCAATCTTCCCATTGAGGAATGTTGTCTTCATGTCCATCTGATGGATCTTCCAACCCATCTGAGCTGATAGTGCCAACATCAATCTGATAGATGAGTACCTTGCTACAGGAGCAAAGGTCTCATCGTAGTCGATCCCCTCAACCTATCAAAAACCACGGGCAACAAACCTTGCTTATGTTTCTCAACACTACCATCAGATGCATGCTTTACCTTGTAAAGCCAACTGGAACTCACCACTGACTTGTTCTGAGGTCTTGGAACAACATCCCAAACATAGTTCCGAATGATGGAGTCATACTCCTCCACCATTGCATCAACCCAGACTGGTTGCTGCACTGCCTCCTCGAATGAAGAAGGCTCGGACTCTACACACTCCCCAACCAGGGCCATGTAACTAGTGTACCACTCGGGAGACCTCCTCTAGCTGCGTTGAGAAGATGGTTGTCCCACATTCTCCCACGCATCCAACATCAACCTGTCAACTTCCCTTGAGCATTTCCTTCCATCTCTGGAAGACTCAACATGAGTGGATGTCTCCACTCCCGGATCCTCTACATGTGGCTGCTCTACATCAATCTAAGGCTCCTCCTCCTTAGGAACTGAAAGTTCCTCATCTGCATGCAACTTGAGCTCCCTCTCAAGTGATACTCACATGGCTTTCTTCTCATCGAACTTCAAATCTCTGGGTATCACTGTCCTCTAATTGGTAGGCAGGAACACCCGATAGTTTTGGGGTGTATCCATGTACCCCACAAGTATTCCCAACTCAGTTGTCAGATCTAGCTTCTTCCGGGCATATTTGGTCACATGGAAGTAAACCGATGATCCAAAGATTCGGAAGTCACTCACATCTGGTCGCTTCCTGAAAAAGGCCTCCATAGGTGTCTTCATTCCCAGTATATGGTGTGGGCTTCTGTTCTACAAGTACACTGTTGTATTGCATGCCTCAGCCCACAAATGCAGTGGTAGGATTTGGTCATGCAACATCGCTCGAGCTGCTCCCACAATCGATCTGTTCTTCCTTTCGGCCACCCCATTCTGCTGTGGGTTATGGGGTGTCGTCAACTCCCGTTTAATTCCTTCTATAGCGTAGAAGTCCTTAAACTATTTGGAGACATACTCTCCACCATTGTCACTATGCAAGGCTTTTATTTTCTTTCCATATTCTTTCTCTGCCAAGGCTTTAAACTCACAAAACCTCAAGAAGATCTGATCCTTCTTTTGCATCAAGTAGATCCAACATCTACGAGAAAAATCATCAATAAAAATAACATAGTACCTTTGTTTAGTGGTGGAGGCTGTAGAGAATGGTCCACAAACATCTGAGTGAACTCACTCTAGGATTGCTCCAACTCTACTATCTCAATCCGGAAATGAAGATTTCGCATACTTACCCAAGGTACAACCTTTGCATGTATCCATTTGCTCCACTTTTCCCTCGGGAAGTCTGGTAGAAATTTGTTGCACGATCTTCAAGGCTCCATGGTGCAAGTGGCCCAATCTTCTATGCCATAGCTCGCCAACATCTTGGCTCTACACCATCTTAGCTTTGGAACTCAATGCAGCACAGTCATCGACCTCCAACTTGTAGAGATTCTTAACTCGAATCCCTATCCTCTTGGTTTGTTCAGTGCCGATATGCCTCAAAAATACTTTTCATTTACTAAAAACTACATCATAGCCTTTATCTTCTAGCATAGCAATGGACACAAGATTATTCTTCAGACCTGTTACATACTTTACATCAGTCGGGGTGAGGGGAGCTCCATGCTCCCTCTGAAACACAACCGTACCTTCACTTGAAACACGGTACTTTCCATCATCACCCATCTCGATCCGCATCTGGAGATCCTTCTCCTCCAAGGTACTGAAAAGATTCTTGTCACTTAACATGTGGAATGAATCTCCACTGTCCAGGTACCAAACAGATCCCACCATGGATGAAACCATGCATGCGATAAGAGAGAAATACAACTCAAACTGTGAGGCCAGTGCCTCACCATCAGATCCCTTCGAGGATACCTTCCTGGATTTCTTCTGCGGACAATTTGTAGTATAATGGCCTACTTCATGACAATGAAGGCATCGCACTTTCGATTTGTCAAACTTTTTCCCCCCATGGGAAGAACTGGATTTGGAATGGGACGCCTTCCCTTTCTCTTTCCTCGCCTTACTCACTAAGGCTAGATTTTCCTCATCATCTTGCTTTGATGAGGATCCATCTCTGGTGATTCTTCTTATCTCCTCCTGCATCAGATTCAACCAAAGTTGTTCCCAATCTGGCAGTTTTTCTCTTCCATTTACCGAGTCTTAGTAGCTATGCCAGTGCTTAGGAAGACTGAGGAACGCAAGACTCACCATGTCATCTTCGGCTATCGTGATCCCTACAATTCCAAGCTCATCCCTGCAGGTGGTGAGCTTGTTCAAATATGTAGATATCGTGTCACCCTTTTCACACTTGATTTTTCAAAGCTTGTCTTTCGGCGCCAGCTTCCTCTGATCACTGTTGTTCTGATATAGATCTTTCGATGTTTTCCACATCAAAAACGGTGTCTCCTTCCCATGGAGACTCGAGACTATGTGATCCCTAACTCCCTCCAGAAGGATTCTCCTTTCTCTAGCCACACATTTCTTCCATTCCACCAATTCTGTAGCATTAGCCACTGTCAGCTTGGGGACTTCTTAATCAATGAATTCCTTTAGACCGTTATCCTCTAATATTGCTTCCATGTGATCCTTCCAGGCTATATAATTCAAGCTTCCATCAAGGGCATACTCTAGTCTTAAACCGTTGAACACCATTGGTGAAATTGAGATGTGATAAGAACTCGATTTCTATATTCAGGAACCACAAACTTTGAACTTCTCCCTTCTTGTATATTGTTCTCTCCTTTGATCACCTTTGCTCTGATACCATATAGAATTTCCCACTGTAGATCAACAGATTATGCAATATACTAAAGCAAAATACAAGATCTACTTCTACAACAAACTTTGTGGAAGATTAATCGAATATGAGTAAGATCAAATAGAACACATATAATTGAGAATGAGAAAGCAATCACATATGAACACAGGAGAATACTCTGGGGAAAGCCTCAGCCTAAAACCTCGATCTCTGTAATATCATACAAGTGGAAATATGTTCAGATTACACAAAGCTTCAGCTCACAAGCCATCCAGCTCTCAGCACAATCGAACAATACAGCTCACAGACTGAATAGACACAACATATGTCTTCCTCTAGCTCTCCAAGCCTCCTATTTCCTTGCACAGTTTCTCTTGGGCTCTAATGCTGCCACCTGTGTGAACTGGACTCATCACACAACCATCAAACTCAAAAGTAACTGTGCAATCTCCAAGGAATGAATTCCTTCTGCATGCAAGAGATATCCTCCAACGAATATTCCTGCAACTGATAGTACACTGTCCCATCACCTGATCTCAACTGGGTCTCTGACTGAATTGACATGCATGAGTTATTTATGAGAGAATATTTAGTTATCTGAAGTAAAATAGTTACATGCATGCATGCATTAAATAAATAAATTCACAATTAGTTCCACAAATTGTTGGAACTAATCTAATTGGACTTAACTCAAATAACTGAGCTAACTAATTACAACTCAAAGTACAACTCATCATGATCTCCTTTAATCAAGGGATAACTTCCTCAATCAATGGAGAAATCGTTGCATGTCTTCACATAGACTTCATGTTTGATTTCCTACAACTAATTAACTCAAGATGAATTAATTAATTATTTTACAAACAACTGCTAAGATCAAATTCGAATTTTACTTCTCAATTTTATTTCAGGGACTAACTAAAATTGGAAGGTATCCCGAAATGCTATTTATAGCAGTGCTATTTTTAGCACTTCTATTTTTAGCATTTCTTGTTTCTATTTTCAACAAATCTTTCTTGCAGCTGACCATCCTTGAGCCGAATTTATAGATTTGGGAGTTAAGTGCTTAATGGAATTCAAACCAATGCAATCAACTGGTTCACACAAGGCTCCACAGCTGATGGTGTCTCCACATACCTAAAGGAATACAAAGCGCATGGTGACTCCACCTGCTAAATACTTTATGAATTCATAAATCACAGGGTCTCCACTTGCTTAACAAGGATCCATTATCGGAATTCAAACCAATGCAATCAACTGGTTCACACAAGGCTCCACAGCTGATGGTGTCTCCACCTACCTAAAGGAATACAAAGCGCATGGTGACTCCACCTGCTAAATACTTTATGAATTCATAAATCACGGGGTCTCCACTTGCTTAGCAAGGATCCAAAGCACACAATGTTTTCACCTGCTAACCCTACAGGTATCCAAACTCACAGAGTTACCACTCTGTTATGCAAGGATCCGGAGGACACAATTGATCAACCCACTAAAACCGCAGGGATCCATACTATGATGTGTCTCCACTTGCTCTTTTATGGTCTTCTCTTTGTTCCACGCTCCTTTGCGTTCTCCCACTCTTGTTCCAACATTATTTCAGATAATTATCCTCTCATGAGTTCTCTCACCACTAAAGTGCATATCATGCACACACAACATATTCCTTGTGTCTATGTGCATCCTCACATATCATCTCAATGCCAAGATGTCCCAATGAATCCTCAATATAAATCCCCGCATTCTCTTTCTTGTCGGTCTTTTTCTTCCACCAATGCTGGTTTCCCCTCTTTCTTGTTGACCAACCAACATGCCCCTCGGGAGTAGAGATGGTATGGGGTTTGCCCTCCATTCAGGAAGCCCATACTCCACCTCCCTACCTATTGTGTAGGCCATTAAACTCGGTCAAAAATCTGGTAGCATATTAAATGAAGCACCCTGAGTTTAATCAATTCCCAAGTAACTCCTCAAACCTTTGAATTGGTGTCCACTCCTCTCAGCTCAGTCCATGTTTAAATTTTCACATTATTACATGAATTACAATTCATAGTGAAATTTACAAGAGGGATAGAAAAAGGGTTGTCACATTGAACAAGTCTACGAGTTTTTTAGTTTTTATTGCAAAATTATGTAAAATAAAAATGTTAGAAATTAACAAAGGCATATATATAATTAAGAAAAAAACCAAGGAAATTAATGGAAATAAGAATGATTCAAGTAGAATTTAAGAAAAACTAGAAGTTCCAAGGGTCACCATTTATATTAGGATATAAATACAAAATGGGTGTTGTTTCCATTGTACAACAAGCTCATTTTGATATTTTTGGTTCATTCTCATTAACTAAATTTAGGGGAAAATATTGAGGGTCCTCGTATTCTCCTTCATCTAATTCCTTACTATTTGATTAATCTTTCACTTCATATTTATATAAACTTTTGGCTCTATTTCCTTTGAAAAATTTATGTATTGGTCCCATTTTTTCCACAACAATTGCATATCCCTTCTTTTAATCATTAGGCTTCCAAATTAAGTTTTCATCCTTCTCTTAAATGAGCTAGGAGGTACCTTCGATTTTCTCCATCTGCAGTTTTGGGGCATTTTTTTCCTTACATCTTGGCCTTATTCATGGTTGTGATATTGTGCATTTAATTTTCTTCCCTTATGTTGGCATTGTTGTGTTGGTATGGATTTCAATGATGAGTTACTAGTGCAATAGCATGGCTTGCAGGTGCTTAATGTAATAGAGTTTTTGTATTAAGAATAATGGCCCTAATGTATTTCTCTAATGTAATTATATGATTGTATGACAGTGGTCGATGTAGGATAAATTACGTTTTGGGATGAACATGAAGTAAAATTACTATGGGTAGCCCAGTATTGCTCATGGATTATAAGTCAAACTTGAAGCAAATATGCATAGTAATCATAGTTTATGCTAGCTAATCCTCTACACTCTGCATAGTAATCATTATTTACATAGGCTAATCCTCTACACTCTGTGTAAATTATGCACATTATTTGTTATAAGTCCACATAAATTTTGGAAGACATTAAAAAAAAATATTCCCTCCTTCTGGAGCCTCAAAACCATGGCTTGATTCTCCCGTTTTTTAGTCTTATCCATGGAAATTTCCCATGGTTTTACCTCGACTTGATTCCCATCCCAATTTTCCATAACATTTCCCATGGTAATCTATTGGTCGATTTGATTTGGTCAAAGAGGTAAGAATTATATATAAACAAACATCGATCGACACTTGATCAATGGATCATGCAGTGTGTGATATGATTTGATTAATTTTATTTATTTTGGAAAGTTAATGGTGTTTTTCTCTGCTCTGGTTTGTTGATGGTGGTCACATACTAATGATATGTTCTAGTGTAATAAGGGTTTTTTTGAGTGTATCTAAGTTCTGGTGTGATCAATGGTGCAACGTGTTCTTATGGGTCATGGAAGTGAGGTCATGGTTAGATCCGTGTTCAACTATGTAACTAGTGTGGTTTTGATTTATTATAGTGCGAATTTGGTTGGAATCTTGAGTCATATTCTCTATGGCCCCATAGGGCATTCAGTGATTTGATTTGTATATAGTAAATCGAATAACTATAAAGTATTTGAAGTAATAATCGATCTGATGGTGATCAATCTTGTAGCTTGAGGAACACGGTCTAACCTAGTGTAAAGAACATGTTCAATGAAGGTGTATGGGCTTTGGTGTCTTTGATTTGGTGCATGGTCATATATCTCTGACTTGGTACAAGGAATGTCTACAACTAGTGATGGTTTGCTCTTTCATGAGAAAAATATTTGAATCAGTGTGATGGTATACAATACATAAAGTCTTTCTCAAGTTGATGTGAGCAATAATTCAAGTCATACTGAGTCAGAGTGATGGTGAAAGTAAGATATTTCCTTAATGATAATTGCAAGATGCCTTCCCAGCAATGGTGGTAAGGTAGATTTGGGAAATCACGTAATCAGTGTTGATGGTCTCTAGTGCAAAAAGGAAATAAGACATATTCTAATATGGTATGCAAACCTTGAACCGGTGCAGAGTCATCATCTAAACAACCTAAAAGTTCTTGTATGATGCATTGTATAATGGTGTAGTGTTTTGTGATGAATGATGGTAGTTGGAGCAAGAGGCCTAATTATGTTGCTAATTCTGATTAAATTAAAGTGATGACAATTTTTTTTTAGCACCTAATATGAGAACAATAAAACTCAATGTGTGAAGTCGAGCCCTTGAAGGGTCGAATCTCATAAAATTTCAAAATGTTAGTTTATGCACTTAGCATTTAACTAAGGTCGGATTATTTTTGTAGGGCTAAATTTGTTTGAACTAAGGTGGAATTTATCCACACTATTTTGGAGGTCGGTGCCAACAAAATTGATCTGAGGGAGTAGGTGTTTTTTGTTGGTTGGTGCAAGCAAAACATTACAAGGGAATGTGTGCTTCTTGACAAAACATTGCAAGGGAGTGGGTGCTTCTTGCTAGTGGGTGTCAACAAAATTTTGCAAGGGTGTGGGTGCACCCTTCTAGTGGGTGTTAGCAAAACTCTATTAGGGAGTGGGCACCTTCTACCAATGGATGCCAGTAAAAATTTGTAAAGATTAGGTGCTTCCTATTAGTTTGTGTCACTGAATATAAGTAAGCAATGATTGAAGATTAAGAAGATAAGAAGGATGGTAGTTTTCTCCATTTATGGGTTTCCACCTAAAATATTTTTGTCATATATGTTTGATTTTATGATGTAATTGTATGTTTTATGGTTATATTCATATGATAGATGGCTAAACATATTCAAGGTATAAAGTTTGAAATAATTTCATATATATTGAATCACTCTCCCCTCCCCATAATTTTCTACAATTATTATTAGAACAGGTCCTTCAAGATCAATTTAACAACTGGAAGGAGATCTACAAGGTTCTTGAATTTGCTACAAGAATGTTCAAGTGAAGTTTTGATTACCATAAATCAAATGGTGAAGGGTTTCACAAGGCTTGTTGATAGCCTTGAAGACCCAGCATTGAATATTCCCAATTCTAGGGACAAGTTTGAAAGTTATGTTTAGCAAAACAAAGGCAAATGGCTAGCATAAGGGATTTTACAAATCACCTCGAAAGGAGGTGTTTTCTCCTTCAGAATGTGAACTTGTACCTTGCAAAACTCCCAGTTTACTTCTACAGGGTAGGTAGAATGTTAAGATGCATAGAAATGAAATAGACACTGGGTTGAAGTCTTCAGGTAATGGGAATGCCAACTTCTCAATGTGGCCTTGGGATCTAGTGATTTTAATGAGGGATGGTTTACATTATATTTGGTTGTTTCATAATGTGGCAATGTGACAGTGATGTTGGACTTAGTTGTGTTATGATGGTACAACAGAAATATGTTGGAGCATTCTAGAGGCATATTTGGGATCTTGATATTGATACGCAGGTTTGGGATTTCTCAAGGGCAAGCATTCTAGGGACAGGAGGACTGCAATGTCCCTCTCCCAACGATCACTTCTAGAAAGTGATTCCGCTGCCTAATTAGTTTCATAGGCTATAGTTGGTAAAAAGGGGATCAATTATTTTAATTGTTTAAATGTCATTTGAGTGAAAAAACATGTAAAAGTGACATTGAATAATTAAATTAAAAAAGTGTTAAGTGACTATGACAAAAAAAGCATGGAAAATTTTATAAAGTCACTTTATATTATTTATTAATATAAAGAGAGACACAGTGTATTTTAATGACCCACGGGATTAATATAATAAAAGTTATAAAAAGAGAATTGAAGCTTACTTTTAATTATACATTGGTTATTTTCTTGAATCAATTCCAAAGAGCTCTTGGAGCTTTTGAGAAAATGTTATGAAACCAACTCACAAAAAGATAGAAAAGATATATCAACGCCTTAGAATTCAGCCTCTTCGAGGGGGCAACCTCCTTTACATTACATAAATGAATGATTCTTTGATGATTCAAATGACAAAACCCCCTTTCTATATATAGGAGTCTAAGGAGTCACAATATAACCCAGCCGACCTAACAATAATAATATAAAGCCACAAAAATAACAATAGAGGGATTCTATGGGGCATAGTAATAACAATATGGGGACAATAAGGGCACAACAATATTAATAAAGGATACAACTACAATAATAATGGGGTAATCACTAGTATTATAAGGACCTAACATGCCTCTCTCCTTCAAAAAAGTGTTGTCCTCAACGCTTGAGTAGTTCTGGATGCTTCTGTATAAAATTCTCATCCTCCCATCTGGAATCTTCAGAGGATAAGTTCTTCCACTTGATGAGATACTCTGAAATTGATCGATTGCATAGCTTTTGAGTTCTTGTTTCTGTCACTGCTTCCGGTTCCAATATAATTTTTTCTTCTTTGTCAAATTCTGGCAATATTGTTTGAACTGGGAGCTTGTCGCCTATAACCTTCTTTAAACATGAAACATGGAAAACTGGATGCACTCGAGAAGCTGTAGAAAGCTCCAATTTGTATGCCATAGTACCAATCTTTTGCAACACCTTGTATGGACCATAATACTTTGGTGATAATTTATTATCCTTCTTAGCTTGCTTGAGGGACATTTGTTTATATGGTTGTAGTCGTAGGAATACCCAATCACCTACATTAAAACTTCTTTCTCTGCGATGTTGATCTGCCTGTTGTTCCATTCTATTCTGCGCCAACACGAGGTTATCCTTTAAGAGTTGGAGGACTTGTTGTTGATGCTCGATGTGATATTCCACTGCTTGAACCTTAGAATTTTCTCCTAAATATGATGTGATGGATGGTGGTTGATATCCATAAACTGCCATAAATGGGGTCATTTTTTTTATTGCATGGAAGGAAGTGTTATACCACCATTCAGCCAGAGGCAACCATTTGACCCATTGTGTCTGTTTATCAGATACAAAGCAATGAAGATATCCTTCCAAACATTTGTTTACTATCTCAGTTTTCCCATCAGATTGAGGATGATAAGATGAGCTATGAGCTAATTGAGTACCAAGATAAGAAAATAATTTTGTCCAAAAATGTCCCGTGAAAATGGGATCTCTGTCACTTAAATAATCTTTGGATTTCCATGTAACTTTTGAATTGTTTCCATAAATGCAATAGGAACTGTACTGGCTTTAAATGGATGTGATAATGCACAAAAGTGTGCATACTTGGTAACTCTGTCAACTACCACCATGATGACACTCTTTCCCTCAGACTTTGGTAAACCTGTGATAAAATCCACTGAAACCTCCTCCCAACGTTGGCTTGGAATGGATAAAGGTTGCAATAGACCCGGGGTCTTAATTGTTTCAACTTTATTTTATTGGAAAACCAAACATTCTGCCACAAACTTTTGAATATCCGATTTAAGGCCATCCCAAAAAAAATTCTTCTTAACCCTATGGTAAGTTTTTAAAAATCCTGAGTGCCCTCCTAAGGAAGAAGTGTGCAATTCCATAAGAATCTTTTGTTTGAGTTTGGAATTCTTACAAAGATATAAGCGATATTTGTACCATAACGAATCATTTTGCCAGCTAAATGTATCAAATGTACTGGAATCTTGTCGTAACTTTCGAATAAGTGCCCACACTTCTTCATCGTTCTTCCATTCCTCCCTTGCTTCATTTATCCAATCTGGTTGGATAATAGAAATGGCGCACAACAATGCTTCCACATCCTCATCCTTTCTTGAGAGTGCATCTGCCACCACATTTTGCTTCCCGTTTTTGTAGATGATTTCTCAAAGTCATAACCCAACATCTTTGTGACCCACTTTTTTTGCTCTTCAGAGAATAATCTTTGTTCGAAAAAGTATTTAAGGCTATCATGATCCGTTTTTACCATGAAGTGTCTTCCCATTAGGTAGGGTCGCCATTTCTTAAGTGCGTGTAGTATTGCCAACATTTCCTTCTCATAAATAGCTTTGTGTAAAAACTTTCCCTTGATTGGATGACTTTCAAAAGTAATGGGTCTTTCATCTTGCATTAAAACAGCACCAATTCCATTTCCTGAAGCATCACATTCCACAATAAAGGTTTCTGTGAAGTCCGGTGTAGCTAAGACCAGTGCTTGGCACATTGTCTCTTTAAGATGTTCGAAGGCCTTTGTTGCTTCTGAAGTCCATGAAAATGCATCTTTCTTCAATAATGTTGTTAGAGGTGCTGCTATTCTCCCATAATTCTTAACAAACTTGCAATAATACCCTGTCAACCCGAGAAATCCTC
Source organism: Pinus tabuliformis (assembly GCA_031772625.1). NCBI lineage: Eukaryota > Viridiplantae > Streptophyta > Pinopsida > Pinales > Pinaceae > Pinus > Pinus tabuliformis. The sequence continues at coordinate 244,623,482 of CM062815.1, forward strand.
ACAGATGCTTTATGGATGTGGGGATTTTCCATTCCTTAATGGCTTTAATTTTGCTAGGGTCTACCTTAACTCCTTCATGAGATACAATATGACCCAGATATTCCACCTCTTGTACTCCAAAGAAACATTTGGATCTTTTTGCATATAATTGTTTCTCCTCCAATAGTTGTAGCACCCTATCAACATGTTCAACATGATCCTTCCAAGACTTACTGTAGATTAGCATATCTTCAAAAAATACTAACACAAATTTTCTAAGGAAGGGTTTGAAAATGGAATTCATCAAACCTTGAAATGTAGAAGGTGCATTGGTAAGGCCAAAAGGCATGACCAAAAATTCATAATGACCCTCATGAGTTCTAAATGTTGTTTTCGGAATGTCTTCAGTCTTCATTTTGATTTGATGATATCCTGAACGAAGATCCAACTTGGTGAAGTAAATTGATCCATGCAATTCATCCAGTGATCGTCAATGACAGGAATGGGAAACTTATCTTTAATAGTGAGCTTGTTGAACTCCCTATAATCCGGACACATGGGCCATGATCCATCCTTCTTATGCACCAATACTACTGGAGCAGAGAAAGAACTTTGACTAGGTTGAATTATACCAGCCTCTAGCATTTCTGCAACCATACGTTCAATTTCACTCTTTTGAGCATAGGGATATCTTTATGGCCTGATGTTTGGAGGAATACTTCCTGGAATTAAAAGAATAGCAAGATCATGATCACGAATAGGTGGAAAACCTTTGGGAGTCTCAAATACCTTGGAATGATTTTCCAAGACTTTTTGGAGATCTGGAGAAATAGATGATTTCGATGTAGAAACATCTAGCGAACATAATTGTGCAATTACACCTCTTTGTTCCTTTTTTATGAGCTCTGTCATACCATTAGAGCTTATTATCTTTCCCGGTTTCCCTACAATACCCCTTAATTCAACTTCCTTTCCTTCCACAGAAAATTTCATAAAAAGTTCTTGAAAATTAAAAGCTATTGTACCCAAGGATTGTAGCCATTAGACTCCTAGTACAACATCAGCACCTCCCATTGGAATGGAAAGCATTGGGCTAGTCAATACATATTCTCCCATGGATAGCTTGATATTATAGCACTTTCCAGAGCAATTTATCGTTCCTCCATTTGCAACCATCACTTGACACTCTAGTGCTAGATATAGGAATCAATTCAATTCTTTTGTTATCTTACAATGAATAAAATTGTGGGTACTTCCTGAATCAATCAACACTATTACCTTTTTCTTCTTGATTTGTCCTTCTATCTTGATGGTTTGAGGAGTGGTAATTCCAGCCAATGCATTACAAGATATGGTCATATTCATTTCTTCTTTATCTAGGCTTTTTTCCTAGAGTATATCCTCTTCTTTTGACCTTTCTTGCTCATTTTCTTCTTTCTCTTCACAATCTATGTAGAATAATTTCTTCTCAATACACTTATGACCTTTAGTGTATTTGCTATTACAACTGTAACAAAGCCCTTTTGCTCTTTTTCTTCCAATTGTTGTGGTGTCAACCTTATAAGTTGTGGAAGACTAGGGGAAACAACACTTCCATCTTTATAGTTGTGAGTGGTATGCTTCCTCGTTGCCATAATTTTGCTTTCCATTTTTATTGCTAACCTGAATGTCTTCTCTAATGAATCAGGTTCCCAAAGGCGAACATTATGTTGGATATTATCCTTTAAAGTCCTTATGAACACATCAATCCTATGCTCCTCTGGAATATTTTTAACCCTTATGTTCAATTTTTGAAACTCCTCAATGTGCTCCATTGTTGAACCCTTTTGTTTGAGACTTATCAATTGGCTAAACAAAGTGTTGCTTTTTGTATCCTCATAATGTGCTGTCAATTCTTCCGTAAAAATTGCCCAAGTGATAATTTGTTTACGAGAGCAAAGCCATTGATACCATACAAATTGATTTGGTTCCAAATATAAAGTTGCAATATGTACCTTTTGTGTGTTTTGCACATTATTGAGATCGATAAAAAGCTCCATCTATAATATCCATGTTGCAGGATCCTTGCCATCAAACTTCCTCATATCGATTTTTGGAATATGGTGGGTCTTCGATCCAACATTAGAGTCTATGAAATCATGATTAACATTTCTTTTGTTCTCATCATGAGTTTCATTTACTACACTTCCACCATTAGTAAGTATTTCTTGTAGAAAATTTGTCAAATCTGTCTTCAAATCTGCCATGCCTGTCTTCAAATATGTCTTCAAGTCTATCTTCAAATCGTCCATCTTAGCTTCCACGTCATTCATCTTAGCTTCTACATATTTCTTTAAACCATCCATCTTAGATTCTGTTACCTTTTGTGTGAGTGACATTTGTTGCACTTGGTCTCGTAATTTTTATATATCATGTCGCATTTCTTCCTCTTTTTCATAAGTCATGCTAGAGCTTTCAGATTGCTTACTAGGTGTTTGCATTTTCTTTTATCGGGGCATCAGTTACCGATAATAATGCTCTAATATGCCCTTTGAATTCTTTCAAAATAATTTTTCAAACCAAGCTTAAGCAAAAGTTTAAAAAAAATCTACACACTTTTTTTCACTTTGTGGGAGCTCGATATTGCCTCTAATGTATCTTTGCAATTTTAGATCATCCAGTTCTGAAATTGCGACCTGCAGTAGCCCTTCGTGTCCTCTTTCCAATGCCACCAGTATGATCAAATTTAGATTCTCCAAGGCAGAGTTATGCACAATCTCCCAAGATGACCTGATTATAGACCTTTTCATAAGAGCGAACTTGTAGAAGTGCCACGTGTCACTGTTTCTACTTTAGGATCTGAAAAATATACACAAGAAACTACAGTTCATCCTCTTTCTGTAACTTCTTACGAAATTTCAGTATGATGCTCAAAACAAAAGTTATGACTATTTTCCCCAGGTCACCTGTTTGGAATGTAATTCGGGAGTCTGCAAAAATGCCAACTTCCTCAAATCATATCTCCGCAAGTATAACGCGAAAAGCTCTTAAATTCGGACCGGCAGTTCATAATGATTTCGGCCCAAATGGGTTTTTTTTTTTAGCATCTGAAATGTGGCAGAAAAAAATTTATAGCGCAAATGCCACGATGAGCTGTTTGGAGCAGCGAAACCCTAGAATCCAAAGCTCTAATACAAAATGTTATGAAACGAGCTCACAAAAAGATAGAAAAGATAAATCAGCGCCTTAGAATTCAACCTCTTCGAGAGGGCAACCTCCTTTACATTACACAAATGAATGATTCTATGATGATTCAAATGACGAAACCTCTTTTTAATATATAGGAGTCTAAGGAGTCACAATATAACCCAGAAGACCTAACAACAATAATATAAAGTCACAAAAATAACAATAGATGGATTCTATGGGGCACAGTAATAACAATATGGAGACAATAGGGGCACAACAATATTAATAAGAGATACAACTACAACAGTGATGGGGTAATCACTAGTATTATAGGGACCTAATAGAAAATGGAATGAAACCGTCATGAGGATTAGTTTACATGGTGAAACACATCCACCCTAGTTGATCAAGATTGATTTCGGTGGTGAGCACATCCACCCTAGATATAGTCAAAAAATGAGGAATCATCTAGGTTCTTCACAATGCACATATTGAAGGAGAAGTTACATTTTGCCAAAGATCGTGGGAACTTGGAGAATTGATTCATGTAATTGTAGCAGCTCTTTTTCGTCCTCGGAAAAAAAAAAAAAAAAAAAAAATCATAATTTCATTGAAGCTTTTAAAAGGGAACAAAGTTATATTTTGCAAATTCTTAGCATTCAATATAAGTAGCCTCTCGACTCAAAAGTGTAGAAACTAAAATTAAACGTACACCAGAGAGAATTAAGTGTTATAATAATCACTTAATTTATCTTTCTTTCCTTTCTTCTTCTGGACCTTCTACCAAACCCCCAAAGGAGATTTAATTGGAACCATTGCCAAATCATTCACGATCACCATAGGTGGGGTTCTTTGTCGGACCCTAAACTTTCCAAAACATTAACTCTCTTTGAACCCACCATCCCTTCCTCTTTTCCAACCATCTCTTCATGTTGTTTTGATTCAAGGATTGGTGTGGCTTCTAAAATACTCTGTGTATGGTGGTTTAGTTGCAACAACTCTTATTTTCGTGAAGACTGGATTTCTTTCAAGAAGCCAAGTTCATTTCTTATGGAGGTCATATTTCTTGAGATTGTGGCCTTTTATATCATATCATGATTCTTCTAGAGAGGTCGCAATTTTATTGGAACATTCAACCAGCTAAATCGTGACATTTGTAGGGGTTATTCATGGATTCCAGCATTCAAATTGTTGCATGTTAAATTAGTTGTCCAACATGTAATTTCATCAACAATATTAATAAATAATTGGTTGAGTTGTTGCTATTAATTTGGGAATTGTGTGGAGTATATTTGTTGAAGTTAGGGTTTCATATTTGGTTGCATTCAAAATGTTTGATAAAATGTCTAGCCCATAAAAGATTCTTATTGTTCACATGCAAAGTGTTTGAAGAAAAGTATACATGCAAAGTCAAAATGTCTAAAAGAAATTTTAAAAAATTTGCAAGTTGAGTTCGCATATTTTAGCAAAGGACATTACAAAATAAAACAATATATACATGTTTTGATAGTATATTATAGCAGATCCATTTTAATTAAAGATATATTAAACCCTCATAAGAATAAAAAGGAAATTGACATGCTTAAGCCAACTTAAAGAAGGATCTACCTCAATGTACTTGTATATTTTAATGCATGGATGGGTGTATTAAATTTTCTTTTCTACATGACTTATTTTTATATTTTGATTTATATGCATGGATATTACACATTTCATCATATTTTGTTATTACCTTTTAAATAAATTTTATAATATATTGGGCCAATTAATGCCATGTGTCATGTACACTTTATGAAACTCTGCCAGGTTTGTAGAATGCACCTTACTTCTCTCATTGCTTTTATAATTACAACATTATGCACTATTCTTTGAAATACTAAGAGGGGGGTCAATCAGTTTTTCTTTTCAATTGTTATTTTACCAATTATATTCTTCACAATTTAAATCAAATCAATGTATAATAATTGTATTATTAATCGACCAAAAAAGAATTGTATACAATATAAATATGTTCCCAAGCTCCAACTTGGTTTTGATGAGGCTCCGAACTCTAGGGCTTCGACCCTATCTATCCAAGGCACCAACCTTGCGTTTAAGAGCACCAACTCCAAGGACACCAATCATATGAATGCTTTGCATTAGAGAATATGTAATGAGGATCTTCAGGTATCACTTCACTTCATTGGTTTGTCAAGTCTATCATTGTTGCCAACTCAACCACCTTGCATCATCCTTATATATTGTTCAGTCATAGAGATGTCATGTCTTCAACATTTGTCCCACAGGAAAACCCAATACTTTTTAGTCCACATAAGTCTCTTTAAGATTAGCCCTGCATCTTAGTTACACCACTTTTCTAAACAATTCTTGCCCATAATCCTCAAAGTAAATTGATCCCTGAACTGTCCACAATTTTCTACAAAAGAAATGACCCTACAATTGTCAATGAATAGTGGAGAAGAAACCTAATCATTGTCCAACTCAACCCAAAAGAGCATTGTCCGCAGTAGCATTTTTCGCAGTCAAGGTAGAGGTTAATCCGCAGTTAGAGGATTGCCATCACACTAGCCCGCAATGAAGTTGATGTAGTAGCCTCCAAACAGCGTTGTATGTTGTTACTAGCTCACAATAGGTGTCTGCACTACAGCAGAAGGAATGGTCTTATAAATAATCTATAGCACAAACACAGACCTTACTCCAGTGCCTAATCCGTAGTCATATTAGTCTGCAATGATGAGCCAATAGTCCACAAATCTGAGCCATCCTCCTTAGAACAAATCTGCAATTTTGAGCTAGGACAGTTTACAACTCTGAGTTGTATAGTTCACGAGATGTGAACTTGTTGCGTCTTCCCTTGCTTGTTGAATTTGAACTTGACTGCCCTCCAAAAGTGTTGAGTTCCTTCTATATATATACTCTTTTTGTGCATGAAAAATGAAGGGACGTGTCTCCTAGCTAAGCCGACATGAGTTTGACAAGGTAAAGTCGCCTCACTGGCAGATTCTTGATTTAAATTTGTAAAATCTCATTCTCTTGTTATTTGGAATTTCGGGACACATAATAGCTCATTAGAAAGATAAATTTGTGCTCTTCAAGATGGTCTAGGTCTCATGATGAGATTATTCTTCTACGATGGAGAAAAATATTATTTAAAGTGACTGGTCACTTATTAGTGTAGAAATGGAGGCAGGGTAGAATGCCTTTTAGTGTTGGGCTTCTTCATGGTTTGGTTTCTTCATTGATTGCCTTCTTCAATATGTCACCATCATTATGTCCATGTCCTTGCCTTCTTCAATATGTCACCGCCATCATGTCCTTGATTTCTTCAATATATTGACATCAATGACAACTAGATTAACAATCTCCTCCTCTGTCATTGGATGGAAATATTTTTCTTCTCTCCCCCTTTGACATCAATGGAAAAAGGGTGCACAAAAAAATTCCTCTTGTCGAACTGCTCGCCCTGTCATGTGGCATCTTAAGAATTTATTTAGTGTGATGTTAGAGCAATAACCCACATCTTTTGGCGAAGATGTTCAAATGCTTCTCGAGGAAGGGGTTTGGTGAAAATATCAGCAATTTTCTCCTTTGTATTGATATATTCTAACTTGATGTTTTGTTCAGCCACTTGCTCATAGAGAAAATGATATTTGATTGGTATATGTTTGGTCTTTGAGTGCATGACTAGATCCTTTGAGACACTGATGGCACTAGTGTTGTTACAATAGATGGTGATTGGTTGTTTAGTTTCTATGTTGACATCCTTCAAAGTTCCCTTCATCCATATTGTTTGTGTACAACAATTTTCAGTAGCTATATATTCGGCTTCAGTTGTGGAAAGAGATATAGATGATTTTTTTTTGCTGAGCCAAGATACTAGACAATCTCCCATGAAGAATGCATTTCCACTAGTACTTTTTCAATCATCCACGCTTCCAACCCAATCAGCATTAGTGTAAGTTGTCACTGTAAGAGTTGTTCTTTTGGGATACCAAAGACCAAAGTCAGCAGTTCCTTTCAAGTATCTGAGAATTCTTTTCACAGCCAACAAATGGGATTGCTTAGGAGTTTATTGAAATCTTCGCACCATTCCTATCGCTTGCATAATGTTGGGTCTTATAGCAGTGCTCAATTTGCAGTATGTAGTCATCAATGTGCTCATAGGTGCACAGTCTTCCATCCCATATCTTTTAAGCATGTCTTTAAGATATTTTACTTGAGATATCAACATGCTTGTTGTGGTTTGAAATACTTGTAGTCTAAGGAAGTAAGATAACTCACCAATCATCGACATTTCAAACTCTCTTGACATATTTTGAGCAAACTCATAGCTCATCTCATCATTATTGCTAGCAAAAATCAGATCATCAACATAGACGAGTGACTAGTATCTTATCATCGTCCATCTCCATGTATAGATTACTTCCTGCCACCCCCTTTTTGAAGCCTTGTTGTTGTAGATAGTGATCCAATCTTATGTACCAAGCTCTAGGAGTTTGTTTCAACCCATATAATACCTATTTCAACTTACATACAAAGTCTTTTCCTTCTGCTAGATCAAACTCTTCTAGTTGCTCCATCTAGACTTCTTCCTTGAGTTCCCCATTCAAAAATGTTGATTTTACATCCATTTGATAGACTTTGAATCCTTTTGAGCAAGCAAATGCCAAGAACATCCTTATAGTTGCTCCATGTAGACTTCTTCCTTGAGTTCCCCATTCAAAAATATTAATTTTACGTCCATTTGATAGACTTTGAATCCTTTTGAGCAAACAAATGCCAAGAACATCCTTATAGCTTCCATACGAGCTATTGGTGCAAAGGTTTCTTCAAAGTCTATTCCTTCAATTTGTGAATAACCTTTACAAACAAGCCTTGCCTTATTTCTGATGATTTGTCCATCTTCATTCATTTTCTTTTTGAACACGCATTTGGTTCCAATTATATTTTTATCCTTTCGACGAGGTACCAGCTCCCATGTCTCATTCTTCTCGATTTGAGACATTTCTTCTTCCATGGCTTACACCCAATGAGGATCCTTGCTTGAGTAAAAGTTTATGGTTCTGTCATAGATAGGAAAGCAACATCATTTTTCCTTGGTGTACTTGTCATCCTTTTTTGGGTTTGTATTCTCTCATTTACATTGCCAATAATTTGCTCTTTCGGATGATGTTTTTAGAGGAATTTCACTTTTGAAGGAGTTTGAGATGGTTCTTTTTCCTTTCGTTTTTCTTCATCTTTTTCCTCTTTTTTAGGGTCTTCGTTTTCTTCAACGAGGGGTTCAACTCCATGATCTTCAATTTCCTTTTCTAAAAGGGCTTCATCAATCTTCACATCAATTCTTTCCACTATTTTCCATAGTCGATTATTGTAGCATTTGTAAGATTTACTCTTAGTAGAATATCCAAGGAATATTCCTTCGTCAACCTGAGAATCAAATTTTTCTGGTGAGTCATCATTGATCTTTATAAAGTATTTGCTTCCAAAAATCCTGAAGTATTTTATTTGGTCTTAGTTGAGTTCGATTCAAGGTATAAACTGATGTCCCGACTGCTTCTCTCCAAAATTTTGGCTGCAAGTCAATTGCTAGTAACATTGTTCTCGCAATTTCTTGAACAGTTCGGTTTCTTCTTTCAACTACCCCATTTTGCTTAGGTGTTCTAGCAGTAGAGAGATCTCTTTCGATTCCATGTACTTTACAAAATTCATCAAATTCTTTTGATGTGAATTCTCCCCCTCTATCCGTTCTAAGACATTTAATCTTAGAATCTTTTTCATTTTCTACAAGAGCTTTAAGATTTTAAAAACATTCAAATGCTTCAGATTTATATTTTATGAAATATACCCACATCATTCTAGTATAGTCATCAACAAATAAAACAAAGTACCTTTCTCCTTGCAACGTTGCAGTTCTAGTTGGTCCACATAAACCTGCATGAATGATCTCCAAAGGTTTTGATGTTGAGAACTCCTTAGTCTTGTGGTTGGTTCTAGTTTTCTTACCATGTTGACATGGGCCACATACAGCTTGCTCTAGTTTGAACATCTTTGGAATGTCCCTTATTGCATTAATTTTGCTAATATTGATCAAGTCATCAAAACTTATATGCCCCAATCACTTGTGCCATAACCAGCTTTCATATTTTTGACTCGAGTAACATTTATCTTCGTGGATTTTGCTCAGGATGTAAATGTTATATGGTGTTCTTACTGCTTTAGCCACAAGTTCTCCTGAGGATGAGTTTCTTATTTCATAATCTTTGGTGCTAAATACAACATTATGTCCTTGGTCACAAATTTCGCTAACACTTAAGAGATTGTCTTTGAGTCCTTCTCCCAGCAAATCATTTTGAGCCCTTTTCCATTAACAAGGGCAACGGTCCCTTTTCTAGTGATTTTAGCATATCCACCTCCAAAGGATACACTTCCATCCTTATTGTTCAATGAGACAAACTTCTTTTTGTCATCTATCATATGTCTTCAGCATCCAGTGTCCACAAACCAATGGTTTTCATCACTATGAGCATATAGAGCTAGGCCACATTTATCTATATTGAGATTCTCCCTTCTAGCTTCTCTTCTTTTGAGTGGACAATTTTGTTCGTTATGTCCATAATCATTACATAATGAGAAAATCGGATCAAACTTAGTCAAATGATCAAAGGAGTTACAAGCCTTGATCTGTCCTATCTCTTTGAGACCGCATGGTTTATTTGTTTGATCCTTCAATCTTGGTGTTTTATTCTTACAAGCCATGCAATGTTTAGCTTGATGACCAAAATTTTTACAATAATAACAATGCCCAAAAAAGATAGTTTGGTACCTGTTGTAATAGCCATGATTTGAATCAACATTCTTCCTTGGAGTTACTTTTTCTTCATTCTTTGGATTTGAGATGGGCCTTTAATGAGATGATTTTTCTTCTTTTGGATTGCTGGAAAGTATGTCGACATAGCTTCTTGCATTATCCTTAGTACTTGATGATTCTCCTTTAAAACCAATCCCAGATTTGTCATATTGAGGTTTTTGAGCATTAAGGATATTGTCAAGTGTTTGAGAGCTTTCCCAACTCTTTTTTACTTGCTCCAATTCCTTCCTCAGAGATATTATTTCAACTTCACGGTTTTCACAAATTTCTTCATTTTCTTTTAGCTCATTTTTCAAGAGGTCTTCCTTTCTTTTTGCTTCCTCCTTTTCTACCTGGACAAAAATGATTTTATTTCGTAATTTCTCATTTTCTTCAATGGCACTCATTAACAATTCATCTACATTTCCTTCTAGTCCTGAATCATCATCATTTGTGAATTCCATGAATAATACTTCTTCGCTTCCAGCATAGTCATTTTCTTCATCTGATTCATCTTTACCTCCTTTGAGATGAGGGAAATTTTTAGTTGATTTCTTTTTTATGACTACAAATTCATCGTCATCATACTCATCTTGCTTAGAGAAGAAATTCTTCTTATTAAACCCTTTCCTTTTGTATACCATCCTTTTAGAATCTTCCTCATCAACACTATCATGTTTATAAGAACATTTTGCAGCATAATGACCTATTCTTCCACAATTGAAATAAATAACAAGGTACTTACCTTTTAGCTTGGATCCTTTCATGAGTCTTCGTACAAATTGTGTTAATTCGGAATCAGCATCGGAGTCATCGCTGCTAGTATCCCATCATTTTCTTCTTGTTGGTTTTGAGGCTTTGAATTTTGCTTCTTTGGAATTTGAGACTCCTTTCCTCATTTCACAGGCAATGAGAATTCCATGAAGTTCAACCATCTTGAGGGTGTCTAGATCCTTCATTTCTTCTATAGCACTTACTTTGGAGTCAAATCTGTCAGGAAGAGATCTCTGAATTTTTTGAGCAACTGTATTTTCTTTGACTTTTTTTCCTAACCCTTTAACGGAGTTGACAACTTCAGTCACACGAAGAAGGTATGATGCAATATCTTCTTCGTCATCCATTTTAAGACTTTCGAATTGTCTTCTATGAGATTGAAGCTTTTCCTTTTTAACTTGTCCCATACTTCTTTGGCCAAGTCACAATTCATGACATTTGTAAACTCAGAATCAGTGATTCCACTAGTGATGGAATTTAAAGCTTTGGCATTCGCAATGTAAACTTTCCTTTCGTCTTGATCAGTTGGAAGAGTGGAAGGAGCAGTGTACACATTCAAAATAGAATGCCAAACTTCAGGTCCAAGGGACATTAAGTAGTAGGACATTCTTTTTTTCAAAAACCAAAATTTGTGTCATCGAACAAAGGAAGCCTTCCTGACACTTCTTGATTTTTCATTGTGACTAATAATCCTTCTTCCAGCTATTAGGATGATTATGAGATGCTAGCTCTGATACCAATTGTTGGAAATACGTAGAGGGGGGTGAATTAGTGTTTCTTTTCAATTGTTATTTTACCAGTTAGATTCTTCATAATTTAAATCAAATAAATGTATAATAAGTGTATTATTAATCGACCAAAAAGGAATTGTATACAATATAAATATGTTCCCAAGCTCCAACATGGTTTTGATGAGGCTCCAACCTCTAGGGCTTCAACCCTATCTATCCAACGCACCAACCTTGAGTTTAGGAGGACCAACTCCAAGGACACCAATCCTATGAATGCTTTGCATTAGAAAATATGTAATGAGGATCTTCACGTATCACTTCACTTCATTGGTTTGTCAAGTCTATCATTGCTGCCAACTCAACCACCTTGCATCATCCTTATAAGTTGTTCAGTGATAGGGATATCATGTCTTCAACCTCTGTCCCACAGGAAAATTGAATACTTGTTGGTCTACACAAGTCTCTTTTAGATTAGCCCGACATCTCAGTTACACCACTGCCTTGAACAATTGTTGCCCATAATCCTCAAAGTAAATTGATTCATGAACTGTCCACAATTTTCTACAAAAGAAATGACCCTGCAATTGTCAATGAAGAGTGGAGAAGACACCTAATCATTGTCCAAATCAAGCCAAAAGAGCATTGTCTGCAATCAAGTTAGAGGTTAATCCACAGTTAGAGGAGGACTGTCATCACACTAGCCCACAATGATGGTGTTGTAGTAGCCTCCAAACAGCATTGTACGTTGTTACTAGCTCGCAATAGGTGTCTGCACTGCAGTAGAAGGAAAGGTCTTATAAATAATCTATAACCCAAAAACAGACCTTACTCCAGTCCCTAATCCGCAGTCATATCAGTCAACAATCCTGAGCCAACAGTCCACAATTTTGAGCCATCCTCCTTAGAACAAATCCACAATTCTGAGTTGTATAGTTCACGAGATGTGAACTTGTTGTGTCTTCCCTTGTTTGTTGAATCCAAACTTGACTGCACTCCAAAAGTGTTGAGTTCCTTCTATATATATATATATACTCTTTTTGTGCATGCAAAAAGAAGGGATGTGTCTCCTAGCTAAGCCGACATGAGTTTGACAAGGTAAGGTCGGCTCACTGGCAGATTCTTGACTTAAATTTGTAAAATCTCGTTCTCTCTCGTTATTTGGAATTTCGGGACACATAATAGCTCATTAGAAAGATAAAATTGTGCTCTTCAGGATGGTCTAGGTCTCATGATGAGATTCTTCTTCTAAGCTGGAGAAAAATATTATTTAAAGTGACTAATCATTTATTAGTGCAGAAATGGAGGCAAGGCAGAATGCCTTAGAGTGTTGGGCTTCTTCATGGTTTGGTTTCTTCATAGATTGCCTTTTTCAATATGCCACCATCGTCATGTCCATGTCCTTGCCATCTTCTATATGTCACCGTCATCATGTTCTTGATTTCTTCAATATATTGACACCAATGACAACTAGATTAACAATGTTGTAGATGCCCATAAGGGCAAAGTATCGTGCAAACTCATGGCTTCATATTGCCTTTCATATTATGCTATTTTTTTTTGTCTCTCCCTGCTTTTAGAATTACAACATTATACACTATGTTGTATTGTATAGGCCCATAAGGCAAAGATTCGTGCAAACTCATGGCTCAATATGGCCTTTGATATTATGCTAAATTTTTTATCTACTATCGATAAACAATTCACAGAGAGAATTTAAAATACCATGAGGTAGTCATATCTAACCATTATTTCAGACACATGCACCCAAACAACATTATTGACTACTGATAATTGATAAGGATATAGGATTTTATAGTAATAAAAACAATTTCAAGACCAAAAAAACATGTATCTAGCTGCTGTTTCACACATGTGCACCCACACAACATATGGTGATGAGGGATATATCATTGTATCGAAGTGTCAAAAAGCATGGGTTTACTCTGCCAATACAAGGATCCGTATCTATTAAAAACTGTTTATTTCGAGCATCCATTCTAGGCAAACTAAACAATCCATTGCTAAACAACTATGTTGCACGGGTTCCCGCACCCGAGGGTGGGGTTCTCGAACCCGTCCCGGGTTCCCGCACCCAAGTACCGGATTCGGGTACGGGTTCTTCTCAGAAGAACCCAAAAGAACCGGGTTCTTACATGAAGAACCAGGTTCTTCAAAAAAAAAATTGGGTTCTTTTCCTTTAATGGGTTCTCGGGTTCTTCGGGTTTTTGGGTTCTTTGGGTTCTTCGGGTTGGGTTCTTCGGATTCTTTGGGTTCTTCATAAAAAAACTATATTCTTAATTTAATGATTTATAACTTGCAACATCGGACAGCGCATAGCTCAGTTATTTAATTGCCCTAGAAACAAATATATGCACATTTCAGCTCCAGGAAACCACATTCAAATTTCAAATGAATCCAACTATACTCTTCTTGAGTACCTTTAGTGCCTCATTGTTAAATCGAACCATAGCACTGTTAAAATAAGATCAGTGACCTTAATACTACATCTATAACTCAGACATTCGTTGAATAAGCATTCTTAAATTGCTGAAATTACTTAACTTAGGATAGTAGACCGTTTTACAAGCTTGCTGTGGTGGAATGGGAGCCTCAAGAGCGTATTACTGCCCCTAACTATGTATATGACATATGTAGTGTGCCTGGTTATCAATACCATGATATATAACGTCCTAATCTAAAAGGTTGGTAGGAACAGGGCTCAGAATGAGTGACTAAGGGTTACATAAATATAGATATGATATAAATACCTGTCTAGATGGAGGAGATAAAAACCAAGTGACTGACAGAAAATAAGAAATATAAAGATATGTAAATATTCTTGCATAAGGATCAGCATATAAATTTACTGGGTGCATGGACCTTGAGTTTGGTTAACTCCCGTGTTAAGTGTAACTATGGCACCGAGTAAGTTGGCCTTAATGAAATTACTGAGCGGTATTATTCATTGTGCGGATTTTACTTAACCAGATAGGTACTGGCTTGATACCTCACGTGTTAGATTTTACATTGTTAAAAAGGAATGGGAATGGTAGTTATAACTCTGCCTTCACTGCATGGAAGAGTTTCAAAGTTGGAGAAAGTGGCTCCATCCCTGGCGATGTGAACAGGTTTCTTCAACTTAAGCTGTATCTTGCAGACGATCAAAGTCCTTTGCAAGCTCTACAACTTATGCATAATGAAGTAATGTGCTCCTGACCAGCAGCGCCATGCTGCAGTGTGCAGGTAAATGACAGAGCATAGATTAATGGCAGGATAATTCAAAGTTCAAAGTTATTCAGTTATTCACAACTAAAACAGTTCCTTCATGAAAATCTTCACAGCTAGCCATAGGAAGGGATAGCAGAAAAATAAACATTACTTCATCCAATTAGTTCGATAGCCACTACCATGGCCAATGAGAGAAATAGATTGAGGCATTTTGAATGCCTTTTGAACCTGCAGTAGAGCTAAAACACTTTTTAAAATCATGAACCTATGAAGCTTACTTTGAGAGATATGTAGGCAGTGGGCACGGTAACTTCCAGGTGCATTTTGAATTTTCAGTTTTAGTAGTAGCCTTGAGCTCTCTCACATAGCTGTCATGGTTACACAGAAAAGATTCAAAAGAATGTTATGCTGTCATAAAATATAGCTTAGTCTCTCATGAATATTTATTATTATTATTAACATCTATTAACATAACTTTTACTTTGAATTTTGTTAAACAGATTCAAATTGTCTTCCAAAATTTGCAAAATAAAAAATGTCTTCATCAAGTCCACAATATCCACTTTGGAAATATGTGGATAGGCATTTTGAAATTTCATATATGTTATTAATTATAATTTATAAATTTATAATTTATAAAATATAATTATTAAAATTTAATATTATTATATTACCCGACAAACCCACGCACCATGTTTCCAAAAATGCCGTCCCCGTCCCCGTCCCAGAACCCACGTTTCCTGGCAACATAGCTAAACAGCAAATGATAAAAATTAAAAGTAGTCCCGTATAAGTATCTTAAAAAATCTTCAAAGTATTTTACGGCGTTGCACACTAAGGCCACAATTTTGCTTGGATGATGAATCTCTCGCCCGAATCAGGCAAAAAATTCTTCAAGAATTTTGACTATGGGAGTGTTTAAATCATTTTTTTAAGGTGGAAATAGATTCAGTACCGTCAAGAACCCCTGGGAAACCAAAATCCTGAAGCTTGACTGCTGTAACCCAGATTTTCAAAAATTTCTACCAGATTTTCTCAAAATCATGCCAGAATTTCTATTGTTTCCCAGGTTTAGACTACGTGCAATTGTACTAGAAAGTATAAAACAGAAAACTACTTGGGATGTTAATACAATATAGTATGAGAGCTTCCATTTCAAAGTGTTCAGCTGATTTGTGAACGTCTGCATATCTTCGAAGTCCAAATATTTTCAGTTACCGGCGTTACACTCGCAGGCAAATCATACCAGGAAACCTCACACAAATTAATACTGTTGAAGCAGTTCCTCTTCGAGCATACAAAACTGAGGAACCTTAGCAATACACTAATTGAAATAAGTCTGCCGATAAAAATGGACCTCAAATGCAATCCCTATACAGTAAAATGTAGTGGGAAACAAATCTTGTACAAGGTAGTTCAGCCACAAGTCGACTCTGAACATTCTTTTAAAAGGATACTTAACGAATCCATAATGCACGAAATCCCGAGCAAAATTATTTACTCCATCTATGTTTTTTCTTGGGTGTTTCACCGTCAGTTCCTCCTCTTTTCTTCTTTCCCTTGAAACCACCTTTGCCTGATCCTTTTTTCGACTAATCAAAAACATTCACACAGGGATAATGTCTTTAGAAAGGAGGATACATTTTCCACCAAATACATTCATTTGTAAAAGAGAAATAATAAATACAATTCTATCAAAAGCATGATTGAAATATGAAGAGAAGTAAAAAGTCCAAGGTAACCAAGAATCACGGGTGAATAATTTGTTTAAATTTTGCAAGTGAAGTTCATGATAGCTCACCTCTAAAGAGAACGTCTTCAAAGGATCCCCAGTCCTGCCAGTCTTTCTCTTAAACCAGCCCCGGTGCCCAGGATGTCTTTCTCCCATTGCTTCTCTGGCAAGCTTAATAGCTTTGCTAGCTATTTCTGTGGTAGGGTCAACAAGATAGTCTGGTACAGCACGTAGATGTGATGAAGGTTGCTTCTTGCTCAGTACCTTGTCATGTTTCAACAGTTCTGCATCACAAATAAAGATAACGCCAGGATACAAATTAGAAAACAGAAAAGGAAAAAGCAAAAGTCCACAGCCAAAAAAAAAACAAAAAACAATTAAATATCAATTCTGTAAACAGTTCCAAACAGACTAGAAATTATACAAACACTGGTAAAAATGTGATTTCATTACCCAAATCCTTGGGATTATCTTCAAAATGAGCCTTCAATCTACAAGATAAGAAAGCAGATATCAGAATTAGTATATTGGTTAAATAGCAATACCAGAGAGAATATTCACATGAAAAAGATACAGCCACTGACTGGGCAGAATACCTCTCAGAATTTAATATTTCATTTCGAAGCTCATTAGCACGTGCCTCTTTCACCGCGACCTTGGTTATACCTTGAGCAATGTCCTTCAAAATATTACAATAATCTAAAGATGAGTCATGACCAGACTAAAATTACTGGAGAGTTTCAAGTACACTGCCAAATGCAATTCAGAGATGGAAAGTTTTCACTTGGACAGGCATGTACTCAAACTAGACAAAATGATCAGTCAGTATCATACAACTTACCTGGGCCCTATAACGAAGGGATTCAACTGCATTTTTCGTCAGCAGGGGAAAGGGTGATATAAACTTTGTAGACTCTGTATCTAATTCCTTACCACCGCTCAATGCCACTCTGATTTCTCGGAATACGTCATTTTCTGATCGAGAGACCTGCAGTGACATTCAAAAGCCAACATTTTAGAATATCTGCAAGACTAACATGGGCTTGGTATTTTCATGAAAATCAAGATCCATCCCTTAACCATCTGCACATTTGCTGATGTAAGACAAAACAGCACAAAAATTCTTGGTGTGAAAAGAAAGAAAGACCTTGTGAATTGGCGATATTGACAGGAAACAATCTGGGAGAACAGTTGATATCAGGTTAGATTGCACTCATGGGGTGAATCTAATAGTTATAACCAGACAAGTTCCCCAATGCAATGGTTGTAACCAGACAAATTAATAAATACAAATACTATTGATTATCTGGAAAGGCGGGGCTCGGGTCTCCAGGTGATTTCGAGAATTTCCAAAAATTTAGAGGAACGGAGCCACAAAAGCACATATATTCCAAAATACAAAAAAATAATTATACAAATGAAAAAATACACAACCGAAACAGATGATCCAAATTCGAAATATGATATCCTATTTTGTAAGTCATTAAGATTCAAACTTCAACTACAAATTTGGAGCTCCAAATCTCAAAAGTCTTCACCACCTAATATGCCATACAACTCAACAATGTCCAAGTCAAATCCAACTTTATTATGGTTCAGTAGGAAATGCATGCTACGAATTAGAACTGGAAGTATTCACAAAGGCATGTTGCTAAGTAGAACTGGAAGTATTCACAAAATGCATGCTGCTAAGTAGAAATCGAAGTATTCACAATGATCCCTATTGCCCACCCATATGTCTAGGTAAACCTAGGAGAAATTTTTTCTCCTATGACACAATTTGCCAGCCAGCAGCCCTATCAAATAGCCAGCCTCAGATGCCTCTCATCAACTCTCCAGTCAGTGCTTTCTATCATCGAGCCAGTTCATCCAATGAATGTGGGTCATCTATTATGAAGTACATTACCCAATTTTGTATTCAAGTGCTTTCATTTAATGTTTAAGGGTGTTCTAGTGTGGATCATAGGTTGAATTCGATGATAGACCATTTTTTGTTGTATACATGTTCCCATTTTTTGGTGGTTATCATTTGCCCCTTACTCAGTTCTTGGCTAAATCATGATCTATCTAAATAAAAGCAACTTTGAATGTCTTTAGGGGTTAATAATGATTATCATGAATCAATAAAAGCTTGTAACCCAAGCTATATATGTAAAATAATGACGAAAAAGGCATATGTGAGTGGTGGTAAAAATAGGCCAAGGAAACGGGTAACTCAAGACTGCCACAATTGCTCCCTATTCAGATCACAACACTCAAGGATGTTGTGTATTTCATAGCCCAGTACAAGACAATGGCATCCTCCATGAAGTAAACACTACACCATGTCATTGATCACTTACACCTACTCATTGATTGGTTGGCCTAAAAATTGTTCCTCCCCTTGTTGTAAAATGTAACTAGGTTCGGTCTTCATAATGACGTGTAATTATGATCTTTGTAAATGATGAAATAAAGAGAACAAAAATTATTTTTGTAATACCTTGCTTCATGGGTTTCATGAGCAAGCGTTTTTATTCTAGATGGCTCCCATTGAGAGTTTTAGGATTTGTTAAAGAGTCAATGTCATGTATGAAGATATGTCAAAAGTATTCTAGTCTATAGGACTGTCAAATAGCCCTCCAAAAGACAAGCACAGTTCTCCTCTTCATGTCGGCTTCTAGAAGGAACAACTAACTCAAGTCGGTTCACAAATAAAAGACACATCCATTCATTGAATACATGTTGGCTTATTTATGGGACAGACTACTATAAATACATGGCTAGGATCTCCGCATTTACACAGTTCACAAGTTTGATTTCCTCTGATATTTTCGGACATTTTCTCTGTGATTTTTGGGTGACAGTGACAGAGGCAAGTTCGGATCTCGGGTGGCCTAATGAAGGATTACAGTTCAGATACTTCAGGAGTTTGTATGTCTCTATGGACAGTGGCAGAATGAAGCTCGGATATGTCCCTCTGTGATTTTGGGTAGACAGGGACAGTAAGAAGTTTGGATCATCATTGAGATTCGGATGACTGTTTTGGAGAAGAAGTTTCAGTACCCTAATCAGAGAAACACAGTTCGGAGAGGAGGCTACAGTAAGGTGTGAAGTCTAGGAGCTATGTAATTCAGATCACAGTGAATGAGTGACAAGTTTGCAGTATACACAGTGATGAAATAGTGCCACAATCTCGGTGGAATCTCAGTAAGGATATTGATGCTATATCTGTGCCATCATAGAAGAAAGATCTCGGTAATATGACAGTGTGGAGGTCTCACAGGTCAAAGTGGAAGAGTCAAGAAGAATGGTGACTGTTAAGAGAATGTGTGCCTTGGTTTTGGAGTGGCTAATAGGTCACGGGTCTTGGTCTTTGGTATTCGTCAATTGGAATCTCTATAAGAAGAATTTGTGCGGGTTTTCCTCTCAAAGAGTGAGAGGTTTTGGCCTTGGCTTATAGCCTACATGATGTGTCTCTTGTGTATTTATGTCCATGCATTGGTCATTGTTTGATGAAGAAGAACACTAATAATCTAACGTGAAGAAGATCCTAGTCTAAAGAAATAAAAAGCATTCACGAATCACAAGCAGTCACTAATGGAAGAGAAATCCCCTAATGCTAATGCCCTAAATTTCTCAACATGGTATCGGAGCTAAGGTGCTAAAGTCAAAGGAAGGGCATCTAATCAAAGAGACACTCAAGAATCGAGTTTCAGGAAAGGCATCTAAGCAAGGCAAAGGCTATCAAAGCAAAAGATCAAGATCTACTTTGAAGAATAAAACCCCAGATCGAAAAAGCAGTCTACAGTAGCAAAAGTTTTGGATCCTCTAATCACCATCAAAAGACCACAAAAACCCTCACCAAGCTATCTACAAAGCAAGGTAGCTTGAAGGACTTTAAAGATGAAGATCACATCATCTTGAAGAAAGCTGAAACCCTAGTAACAATTCTTATCTACACTCATTCACTACCAAAGTAGTGAAGTATATTGAAAGCAAGAAGGCATTATCATCTTCAAAGCTATGAGGCAAGTTCCCTCTCATTCAAGCAAGGTTCCTCCCGTTGCCCTTGACAAAGACCATCCAAGGAAGCAGCAATACACCTTCTTCAACCATCATCAAAGTGATCAAGATGAAGATTTCATATTCACTTGTCAAAGTATGTATCTTTCATTCTTTAATCAATTTGGTAAAATGACAGTGTTTGCAAGAGGATCTATAAGTTGGATGGGTCATTAAAATTCCTTGCATGAAAAAGGAGGATAGATATAGTCCTCGAAGAAAGAGAAGTCATTGAACATATCAATGGAAAGGTCTCCTCTGAATTCATGGAAAGGGATTCTTATGAAAGGTCCCCTCATATAGCAATATTGGAGACATCAAAGAAATGTATATATAAACTCGTGAGAATATTCTCTGAAAATGCGGTAAAGAAGGTCGTGTGACTTAAATCTGATCTACACAAAATTGAAGGTATCAAAGAATGAAGGGATATCTTCATAAGATCTCAACTACGAGATCTGGGAGAGATGATAAGAAGATAATCATCATTGATCTATAATGCACTAGCTGAAGAACAAGGTAATAGATATCCATGAGGATAAGAAAGTTACCTCATTCAACAACTTGTGATTTCTATGCAAGATAGAAGAAGACAAGTTGAGGGCAAAAGTGTTGAAGGTTAAGGACTCAAACATTTGATGAAAAGAAAGGAAGTTTGGAAAATTTTGGTCCTCAAGAAAGAAAGAAGAGCATAGATGAGATTCAATGCTATGGATGTAAAGTCTATGGACATTACAGAAAAGATTGTCTTAAAGAGACAATATTAGAAAAAAAGAAAAAAGAAAAAGAACCCATATCACAGAAGAAGTGGAGGAAGCTGAAAAGAAGAAGTCGAAGAAAAGAGGAAGTAAGAGATCTCTACTAGGTCTAAGATAGTCTCCCTCTCAAATGGGTTTGACATAGCTTCTAAATCTTATGTTATGGGATATGGCTATAATAAACAATAAGATGCATCGTGGCATCATGGAAGCATTGTCAACAAGATCATAGTCAACTTTGAAGGATATAGCTCTTGGTGACCCCATTGAAAGATCAAAGGAAGAAGTCATCCAAGACAACTCTCATCATACATCAGTTTAAAAGGGAAACCTCTGCTGAATAAGGATATGTGAGATGGAATCCTCATTGGAGGATTCACCGATTTAGAGAAGAGGTAAGTGTTTCATCAAGAACTCCAACTTGTGGAGCTCGTGGGATGTCGATATGATGACATGAGAGATGAAGCAGATCAAGGGATTGAAGATCTTTTCAATCAAGGAAGTTGTTCAAAGAAGCCTAGATGATCTAAAGGTAGATAAGGTATGTATGCTTGTATTTAATATTATAAAGTCATGTCGTATGGTTGCAGGTAACAAGGATCACTACTTCTATATTGAGGAGCATGACCAAAGGAAAGGAATCTCCTCCTATGAAAGAATGTCAGAAAGGCATCAAACACACTAGATGAGATCAACATAACATGTCCTCATATGAAGTATGAGGTGGTTGACTACGATTCATGAACTCTGATTGGAAGCTCATGCAAATGATGAAGACACAGAGACAAGAAGAGATCGTGATAATATGCAACGATGGTAGAAGGCATTCAACAACCGAAGTCCAAGAAGATGTGACTAGAATATCTCTCGGAAAGATGTGAAGACTCTGATGGAAGTCGGAAAAAGATAGAGACCCTTGACACTGAATATATGTGGGAGATGTGTCAATCTGCATGTAGAATGCTAATACTTACAGAAAGATGTCATGGTGAAAGATCATCAAAAAAGTAATTTTGATTTGAAGTGTTCACTGATTATTTTTGAACTAACATTTAGTTGGGCTTATGTAGGACTGTCAAAGAGAAGATCTGTGAATGACCTCCAAGCAGACCATATAGAAGGATGTAATGTTCCTCCGAGAATATGGCATGAAAGCAGAATGACATAAAGCAAAGCCAAATGGAAAAACTGATTAATCACTTTCTGATGAGTTGAAGACATAACTAACTCATGAATAAAGTGATGGATGATTTCTGCCCTATATAGAAGTTCCCAAAGATGAAGACTCCTTGACGAAAAAAAAAAAATTGACATCGACGAAAGGAGCTCTTCATGCAGCTAATTGTTTTAAGATCTCCACACGAAGAGTTTTGATAGGTCCCTAGTTAAGAGGGAGCCTGAGAAGAAGTTTCTTACTTGGAAGAAACTTGGAAATTCCTAAGCTGGAAGCTTAGGTACATTCCTTTGTGATAGGAATGAGTACATTCCTTTAATGGAATAAAACCTCCTGGTATAAAAACGAGTGATAGACAAATTGTTCTGGTCTTCACTTGGGAAGACAGAATGGAGGATTGTGTAATCATTTAGCATCTAATGCTCTTAGGGGATGAGATAGGGCATCCCATGAAAGAGTAGTCATGGAGGACTGATATTCTTTTGGGACTGGGGAGTCCAAGAAAAGAATAGTCCTTATGGAGCATATCCTGAGTGAACCCGGGTGGGATATGTTCCTAGAGAGACAATGATGAGTATGTCTATAAATCATTGGTCTTGCCAACATTGTGCTCTGATCTTGTGGAGAGATAGAGATGTTAGTCAAGGCCTTGCTATATAAAAATGTTGGTTGGTATGATGCTATACAAATGAGTTACAAATCCGAATTCTTCTTATGAGAAATTCTTCATATTCAGAATGACCAAGTACCATTATGAATACCTCCCTAGTTAAGAGGGAGTGTTGTAAAATGTAACTAGGGTCGGTCTTCATAATGACAAGTAATTATGATCTTTGTAAATGATGAAATAAAGAGATAAAAATTATTTTTGTAATACCTTGCTTCATGGGTTTCATGAGCAAGAGTTTTTATTCTAGATGGCTCCCACTGAGAGCTTTAGGATTTGTCAAAGAGTCAATGTCATGTATGAAGATATGTCAAAAGTATTCTAGTCTATACGACTATCAAATAGCCCTCCAAAAGATAACCACAGTTCTCCTCTTCATGTCAGCTTCTAGAAGGAACAACTAACTCAAGTCGGTTCACAAATAAAAGACACATACATTCGTTGAATACATGTCAGCTTATTTATGGGACAACTACTATAAATACGTGGCTAGGATCTCTACATTTACACAATTCACAAGTTCGATTTCCTCTGAGATTTTCGGACATTTTCTCTGTGATTTTCAACTAACAGTGACAGAGGCAAGTTCGGATCTTAGGTCGCCTAATGAAGGATTACATTTTGGATACTTCAAGAGTTTGTATGTCTCTATGGACAGTGGCAGAGTGAAGCTCAGATATGTCCTTTTGTGATTTCGTGTAGATAGGGATAGTAAGAAGTTTGGATCATCATTGAGATTCGGGTGACTGTTTTGGAGAAGTTTCGGTACCTTAATCAGAGAAACACAGTTCGGAGAGGAGGCTACAATAAGGTGTGAAGTCTAGGAGCTATGTAATTCAGATCACAGTGAATGAGTGACAAGTTTGCAGTATACACAGTGATGAAATAGTGCCACAATCTCAGTGGAATCTCACTAAGGATATTGATGCTATACCTGTGCCATCATAGAAGAAAGATCTCAGTAATATGACAACGTATAGGTCTCATAGGTCGAAGTGGAAGAGGAGTCAAGAAGAATGGTGATTGTTAAGAGAATGTGTGTCTTGGTCTTGGAGTGGCTAATAGGTCAAGGGTTGTGGTCTTGGTATTCGTCAATTGGAATCTCTATAAGAAGAATTTGTGCGGGTTTTCCTCTCAAAGAGTGAGAGGTTTTGGCCCTGGCTTATAGCCTACATGATGTGTCTCTTGTGTATTTATGTTCATGCAATGGTTATTGTTTGATGAAGAACTAAAGAAGTAAAAAGCATTCACAAGCAGTCACTAATGGAAGAGAAATCCCCTAATGCTAATGCCCTAGATTTCTCAACACCCCTTAGGGTTGGAAGCACCTAATAGGGCCTTGTAATAACCCTCCCATACCTAAGCATGCAAACTTGTTTACAAATTGTAAGCTAGGAATACATTCAAAGATGATGCTTGTTTGAAGTACATTGACAATTGTAATATTGAATATGGCCCACTTTGATACTCTTATGGTTTGTGCACCTGTGATGTTGATCTCACTTGATTATGTGAGTATGTGTTAGATCTCTTCTCCCAGGTACAATTGCCATCCCTTGAGGGATGTATGATGCTTCTCCAACACTTCAAAGAAGATGTCCAACCCACTTGAAAATTGCACAAAGAACTTTGACCTAGGACATTGGACACTTATTGAGTGTTGACCTTAGATGCTTGTGTACAATGGATGACTACCTCCACTTACATCTAGGAATCTGGACAATGCCCTCCAGAGCCAGGATGTTTCATTTAAAGTCGTTATACCCAGTGATGAGAGGACACCCTGATGTTGGCATTACACCTACTTGATGGATGTTACCTGTTTTTGAGGATGTTTGATGATGATAATGATATGGGACCCCTCTAGAGGGGATGGTACATTGTTCTCCATGATGACATCATCTCCTACCACTATGACATTACCTTCATGATGCTTGTATTGATTATGTGAACATTGTTATCCACCAAAATGGGTAACCCTATAGGAGAAAACTTTTCTCCTACCTTGGACACCCAGCTAGTGAACCAGTAGCCCCACAAATTGCTCATTGATGATGATATGCCACATTCCTCTGCCATTTGAACAGTTTGCCTCTCACCATCTAACATTCCCTTCGAAGAAAGGTGGGCTACCACTCGGCATCTACCTAAGTTTTTTGCAATCAAGTGCTTTTACTTAATATTTTGAACATTCTAACATGGATAAAGGGGTAATTTATTTGATTGATTGATTTTCACTGTAAACTTGTTCCCTAACCTTACTAAGGGGGTTAGTCTCTAACCCTAGTCTAGTGGGACCTCCCCTAACGCCTTAGGGTTATAGGAGGGGCACTACTTGGAAAGTTTGGAGAAGTAGTATGTCCATACCCATTCCATACTTAACACTCTCCATCATTCCATAGATACCACATCCATGGTTCATGTTAATTGTCATTGGTTCATTGGGATTTGACACTCATACATCCACATCCTTGAATACAGCCAACAAAATTTTCCCTGGAGGTTGACGTAGCTACAAGATTGATAAAAGCGTAATATAACCACAACAACAGAAGAAAAAAAAAAAAAAAAGTTGAATTGCAAAAGATGGCTAGGACATAATTAGCGCGTGAGATAAAGCCTAGCATGAGCTCCACCCCCCCTCATTAGCCATCATCTGGTTCATGAGCACTTGGTGCTCCATCTCATCATAAGGAACCCTTGCATGTCCCAACCTTGGTGAGTGAGAAACTGACTCATCTTAAAGGGGCAAATAAATGTTATATCATAAAAGGCAAGCTTGGACCCTTGAGTTATGCTCCATAAAAAGCATTGACAAAAAGAAGGAAAAGGCGCACCAGAGGAATGGAAATAGCAAGCCGAGGAAAGGGGTAACACATACCACCACAATTGCTCCCTCCATTCCATCTATACACTCATTAGCTAGTCCCCTGGCCATGGCACTTAGCCATAAAAAAATTCCCCTCCACTGCCACCTATTGTCACTTACACCTATTGAATTGAAGGGTTGAACTTGGAAATGTCACCTCCCCTTAGGGGTTGGAAGCACTTAACAGGGTTGATTACTTAACCACCTCTAAAAAGGTAGAACACACTTTTACAGGATTTGGTCTACTTAGATATGTGAAGGTGATCCTAGTTTGAAGTATTACTATGCCCTTAACAATCAAGTATGGTCCAGTTTGATGCATCTATGGTTATTGTCTCTAATGAATAGTTGCTTTCACTTGAGTTTGAGATGGTTTTGCCAAGTGGTTTTGCATAGAGAAACTGAGGCCTTAAGGGCACACTATTCCACTCATACCTCACATGATGCCCAAGACATATTACACTTCCAAAGAGCATGATGACCTTGCAGATGTAGCATTGCCCTTCTACAATAGAGGATTGGGCACTTTAATGATCTTGGCAGTTGATTGACACCCCAGAGCACCGTCAAATGCCGAATCGATGAGCTCATCTTGATTGACATTAAGAATTCTTGACGATGTACCTAGTGGACCCAACATGCGCCCAAACTACCCTTGACACTACTTCACGAGCATGCCTTGATCCGGAGCCCAAATGATGATGACCATCCCCACGATGACTAAGGAAGGCTTGTATTGCCTCATGGAGTCCCAATGTTAGAGAGAGTACACCACTTTGTCTATATGACAACCATGGAGATGACATATGTCACCCAGAGTCGGCTTTTTGGACACATGGAGATGTTTTGAGGCTTGATTTGAAGACCCTTCCTCAAATTGTGGTTTATCATGATAGTTGGAGACACATCTAGCCCTTGTATTGCAGTTTTGGATCATTTTAATCCTAAAAGGGCATGACGTCAAGCTTGGAGAGGCCTTATGGCTTACACATGTGGGCAAATGATGGCATATTTTATTTTGTTAAGCTATTGGGTTCGCTTGTAACCCATTTACTTTATATCTAAACAAAATCAAACTTGCGTAGGGGCTTTTAGTTAGATTGATTGATGTGATAGACCTCCTAAAAAAGGAGGATCATTCCATTCATTTTTTCATCATCACTTTGAGGATTTTAGCCTCCTTAGAGAGAGTTCGACTTAGCCTTTACTAGTCGTTACTTGTGAAGATGTGATTTCTTGTGGAACTATTGCTATTGGAGACTAGTTTATGCATTGGACATGTCTTTTTGGGATTGAAAGAAGGCGACTTCATGGAAAATTGAGTATAATTGCATATCTTTAATGGTTTTTCATGTGATAAATGTTTGCTAAGGTTTTTCTATTGCTCCTTGTCTAAATGCATATTTTAATTGGAAAATCTTAGTTAATTATTGCACATTAAATTTATTTTCCTTGAATTCCCTATATGACATCCCAGAGAGCTTTCTCCTAATTAATTTATCCCCTAATAAAAAGAAAGATAGGGTTTTGGAAGTAAAAAGGGTTTTTCTCCTTACTCCGTGCATAAATATGATATCTCTTAAAATTTAGCCCTAAAAACTCTAACACCCAAGTAAAAGGCATTGTGATCCTTGTAGTGGTCAACATTTACCTAAAACTTGTTATCTTTCTTTCTTTTTATTCTCCTAAGCCCTTTAAGGCAAGTCGCTAGGGCCAAGGCAAGGGCCAAATTCAACTAGGGCTCATTGAAGGAAAACATTGGAGCTTCTTTGGCTTGATCTCACCATGATTGACATCCTAAACTAAAAATAATGCCTTTTTCATGGTGAAATTTGCCCTCACAGGACTAATGTCATTAACCCTAGGGAATTTGTGCCCTAATAAAACCATAATTCTAAAACAAGGCTTCAACTTAGGGCTTATTTGAAGGTTTTCCATTACTTTTGTTGATCTCATCCTTAAGCAAACCTTTTCTCTATGCTTGCATGCCTAGATCTTCCTTTATTAAGCTTCACCTTGAAACCCTAGGTATCAAGTATTCTTTTCAAGGCTTTATTTATGGTACGTTGTTCCTTTTACATAGACAATTGTGCCCTAGTCCATTAAAGACTTACCTTGCTTAGCCTTTCGCTTATATCAGCTTGAGTTGGTTGACTTCGAAAATCCTTTAGGTGAGAACCTGGGAAGCCTCCCGTGTGGTGAAATTCTACTAAAGTGCAGGAGGTGGAGTGTTGAGGTGACAAGGGCAATCCACCTCATTGTTGCACCTCAGTGTAGCTCTTGCCTTGTGAGACCTCTCACAAGGCCTACTACATTTTGAGGCAATAGACACCCTAGTGGAGGACGTTGGAGTTGATGAGGTTTTACTTGATATGGCACACCTATGATGAGGACACGTGACTTTTGGATGGGTTACACTCCTTTGGAGCCATCTATTGCATTTTTATGTTAATATGGACTTTTTCAAAGGATGATGTCACACTTGGAGGGAATCTAACTCACGCGTGGGTTAATTAAGGCATATTTTCATGTTTTATCATTGAGTTAGCTATCTTTGGGGATCCACTTGTGACCTATTCACCTTGTAATCATGATGGATGCCACCATGTTGGCATCGTACCTACTTGATGGATGTTACCCTATTTTCGAGGATGTTTGATAATGATGATGATATGTGATTCCTCTAGACGGGATGGTACATTGTATTCCACAATGATGTCCCCTTCATGATGCTCGAACTGATGACATGGGCACCTTAGTGGAGGATGTTGGAGTTGATGAGGTTTTGCTTGATTTGGCACCCATTTGATGAGGACACTTGACTTTTGGATTTTGGATGCACCCCTTTGGAACCATCTATTGATTTTTGTGGAGAGATGCACCTTTTTGGAGGATGACATCACCCTTGGAGGGAATTTAACTCACATGTCTAGGTTAATAGAGAGATACTTTCCTGTTTTATCATTGAGTTAGCTATCTTTGGGGGTTGCCTTGTGACCTATCCACCTTGTAATCATGATGGGAATTTTGTTGCTGGAATTGTACCTACATGGTGGATGTTACCCTATTTTTGAGGATGTTTGATGGTCACGATATCGAACCCCTCTAGAGATGGCATACTAGTCTCCATGATAACATCATGCCCTAGCACTATGACGTCCCCTTCATGATGCTTGGATTGATGACATGGGCACCCTAGTGGAGGATGTTAGAATTGATGAGGTTTTGTTTGATTTGGCACCAATTTGATGAAGACATGTCTTTTGGATGATATGCACCCCTTCGAAGCCATCTATTGCATTTTTGTGGAGAGATGCACCTTTTTGGAGGATGATGTCACCCTTGGAGGGAATTTAAATCACATGTGTGGGTTGACTAAGACATATTTTTATGTTTTATCATTGAGCTTGCTACCTTTGGGGATGGGCTTGTAACCTAACCACCTTGTAATCATGATTTAATATTATTTTGGGGCTTTTAGGTTAATTTTAAAGGAAGTCCACTTGGAGATCATACAGACTAGCTATGTCTCTTCTCTCCTGTGCACTATGGAGAACTATTTTAATGAACTTCCTATGGATGGATGTTGGTCGAATGGCTCTCTCTTGTGTTGAATTTTCCTTAGGCCCTAGATCTTATCTGAGGCTAATCACGCACACAAACACACTAGGAACCCCAATAACAAGTACTTTTCACAACAGAATTCTTTAGCAGTGAAATCAATTAAGTACACAAAGATTTGAGCCCAAAGCTCGATTATATTATTAGTCCATCAATAAAAGAACCACGGGGCTCCCGTACTAGGGATCATGGCCCTTGATCACTAGTAAAGCTAGTATACATAGTATACCAATCAGGGCGTGTGATCTGCTCCTTTTGATCTACAATCTGCCCAATAAAAAGACAAGAACAAAACATAACTTACTTGTTGGAGAATCCCTTCTCCTTCAACCCTTTCAGCCCTCATTTTCCTTAACACTTGGTAAGTCCTTTGCCTCCTTTGACGACAAAGAAATATCTCCTTATACTCCTCCATCCACCGACTACTCACAAGGTATTTGATCCATCAAATACACTGCATACTCAGCCTTCAGAGCATCAGCGACTCATAGTGGCTTTGTCCATTAAGCATATTGCATATTAGCCCTCGAAATACACTCTATTCACAATTGCATTTGAACAGACAAAGATCTCTCACTGACCATACTATGGCTAGCATATAGATTTCAGATCGGCCATTTCTCGACCCTTGTTGCTTCAGCTAGTCAGCAAATCTGAGCAATTTCAGCCATCCTTTAACTAAGTCTACTCCTTGAATACTAAGTCAGTAGATTTCAAATCGGCCATTTCTTGACCCTTGGTCTACTCCTTGCATACTATCCAACAAATTTGAGCAATTCAGCCATCCTTTAACTAAGCTTTGAACTCTCCATTGTCCTCTTCAGATCCACACGACCTCCATATCAATTCTCCCAACCCTTATTATGCTAGAGATTTTCCTTAACTAGGCTTCTAGAACTTAGTCCAAATACCAACTACATTCTTCAGCAATGGATATGACCCTCAGCTCTCCTCAACTAACTCTCAACCAACCTAATCTGAATCTCGGCTCCTCATTTTTGGCAATATCTGCCATACTAGGCCTTAAGCACCCTACGACTACTTGATATGTCCCTTCTATACTCAGCCTTCTTCCTATAGCTTCTTATGCCCTCAACCTAACCACAAACCCTCTTACCCTCGGCACCTCCAAATCTAAGCCTCTACCTATAGATCTAAGTCTTGTAGGTATTGGCCCTATTTCTGCTACAGGTCAAACCCTTTGTAGGTTGTGGCTAACCCCATAATTTATGTTGTGGCCTCCTCATCTTCTCAACCACAAATGGGACTGTGACATGGTTGCAGTTGGGTCCATTCAGCCTTAGCACCAAAGCCCCTTCCCTTGCAATCATCGCATATAGGAAACTTGGTCATACTGCAACAGAAATACTCAGCCTTCTTCATGGACAAAACTCGGCCTACTCCTAGGGAACCCTTGCACAAGAGAGATCACACCTCTCTTGCACACAATGAGCCTCTCCATGGCTCTCCTCTATTTATCCTTTACCATGGGTCACTTAGGAAACCTCCAAACTTAGGGTTTTTGCTTCTCAACCCTTAGAATAAATAATTATTTATTTCAGGTCCTAAACCCATTGCCTTGGTTCCAAAACCCCACTTTTGGGTAAATTTCCCAACCAACCACTTTTGGTGGGTATCCTTCTCGGAAATACCTTCCGAGCTACCCAAAATTCTAACACTCCCTCTTAGTGAGAAAGGTATTTCCTTCACACTTCTAGCTCCATGATTTTCCTTGCATGTCCATGACTATCCTCGCATGAGTCATGAAATTCCTTGCATAGGCATATCCGTCCCCATATGTGCCACGACTTCTTTGTACTTGGCCAAGATTTTTCTTGCATGGTGCATGAATGTTCTTGCACACAACATGACTTTTCCACCGTGATCCATGCTTGTCCTCACAGGATCTACAACTTTCCTTGCACCACCATGAATATTCTCTCATGGTTCGTGACTAACCTTGCACGAGCTAAAACTCCTCTATCTTGTTAGAACATGAAGATTCAAACTTCTTTACGGCAGCTGACAATCCCTTGCAGACTCCCTCTAAAGCTAGACTCCCTTTGAGTCTACACAACCTCCATTGGCTCACTCTGCTTCCTGCGCGCACTATCATCCACATGTATTCAAAGTTGCTCTGAAGCCATGTTGAATTTTCCTTAGACCCTAGATCTGGTCTGAGGCTAATCACGCACACAAACACACTAGGAACCCTCAACTTACAAGCACTTTGCACAACGGAATTATTCAGTAGTGAAATCAATTAAGTACACAGAGATTTGAGCCCAAAGCTCAATTATTTTATTAGTCCATCAATAAAAGAATCATGGGGCTCCCGTACTAGGGATCATGGCCCTCGATCACTAGTACAACTAGTATACATAGTATACAAATTAGGGCTTGCGATCTTCTCCTTTAGATCTACAATCTACCCAATAACAAGACAAGAACAAAACATAAATACTTGTTGGAGAGGCCCATATCCTTCAGCCCTTTCAGTCCAGTGTTGACACCTAACAAGTCCTTTGCCTCCTTTGACCACAAAGAAATACCTCCTTATACTCCTTTGTTCACCGACTTCTCACGAGGTATTTGATCCATCAAATACACTGCATACTCAGCCTTCAAAACATCAACTACTCACAGTCACTTTGTTCATTATGTATATTGCATATTAGCCCTCGAAAAACACTCTGTTCACAATTTCATTTGTGAACAAACAAAGATCTCTTACTGACCATACTATGGCTAGCATATCGATCTCAAATCAGCCCTTTCTTGACCTTTGTTGCTTTAGCTAGTCACCAAATTTCCCTTGGTCTGCTCCTTGCATACTGTCCAATATAAGCAATTTGGCCATCCTTCAACTAACTAAGATTAGAGAACCTGGTTTGAGCCTCTATGAATTTGCTTTTCATTATGATGCTCAGCCTTCTTCACCGCTTGTAGTAAATGTCCCTAGGAGGTTGTCTTCATAGCACGATGTCCTTCCACATCTGCACAGCTACCCCAGAGATCTACTCAGATGATGATGTTCATCTACAGCCACCCAATGAGAGATCCCCACTAGCAAGTAGCACAAGTAAATTTCTGAGTTTACTGTTCTTCTCCACTAAAAGAAAACACATGTTGAGAAAACGCACAGTGGTGATTTTATGCAACTAATAATCTAGGACACCACTCAATTTTTCAGATTGTGTGAATATCATTTCCAATAAAATGTATTTGTAGGTTGTTGTAGATGAAGTGCCAACATTGATAACTGTTAAGCTCCCACCGGGACTATAGTGTAAACTTAAGGGTGCAGGTATGTGAAAATGGTTCTACTCGACTGCCCCAAAGATATGGCTCAGCACCCTGAATTATTTGTAAACAATGAATGGACCATTCGATATACCCATGAGACGACAGGTCTACTACAGCAGGACCAAGAAACCAATGTAATGTTAATTACACAGATTATTCAGCCTCTTCTTTTGATGTAAGTTCTGCTTTGAAGTCGCTGCTGAGATTTTGATTTGGAGAATCCTTGAAACCAACTCATTCTTTTGCAGAAGCTGCTAAAGGCACACGGACAAAACTTCCATGGGGGAACTTTGAGCCTCCACATGCTACAGAAGTCACGCTACAAATCCTTACGAGCGACAAGTCTTTGCTCTGCTAGCTACAGACAGCAGTTCACTGCCCATGCTCTCATTCTGCAATAGAAAGGATCTTGGCTTTCACAGTGACTGATATCCTCTACAAGAGATGATTCATGCTCTTCTTGTCCAACAAAGAACAGACAATCCACTTTTCAATGCACAGGTGAAACTTGTCACTTGAGTTGGGACTCATCCCTCAAGGCTTAATAAATTTGGCCTCTAGAAAATGGGTGCCACGACTGATCGGATTTCTATTGACCGGTCCCTCAAAATGATGACTCTCAGCTTCTTTATAAGAATTTCGGCTCCCCAAAAATCAACGCTCAGGAATTACTTGGTCTCTAGCTTAACTGCACTTCCAAGTCAGTTACCAGTGAATTCCGGGTTCAATATATCATCGATCAGACATTATAATAAATTCAGCCTTTCACAATTTAGATGGCCATACTTCTGCTCCCTTCCAAAATTAATTTGACAGCGGCCTTCAAAATTAATAATTTCGCCAAAATATGTGTTGGCTCCCTTTGGCTTAATTATATTCTTGGCCCACACATTATTCTTGTTCCGCTGTCAATGCATGCAAGTCACTACATACTCGAACAATTTAACCTCCACCAACACTTCCTCACTATGCATGCACAGTCGCTCTAATTCAGGGCGGATTAGGCTTTCCAAAAAGAAAAATGTCTCCTCTGGCTCAGTCTTCTTGAGAGAATTCGGCCACCATTGTGAAAATATTCACGCCCAGTATTGCTGCAGGCCTCAGAGATTTTGAAATGACAGTCCAAACAAGTGGCTTCTTAAAAAAAAATTGTATTGGGCTCCTTCAAAACGCAATGACTTTATAAACTCAAACTTTGAGAAAAAATATATTCGACCTCAAATAATTCACCTAGCTCTCTTGGCCTTGGAATAATTTTTACGACCCCTCACTTAAAATTAAGGTGCCACAATTTTTTATTTTGCGGCCCCCACTTAAAAATAATGTGCCACTATTTTTTTTTATTAAAACTCACAAACTACTTTTGGGTGGCTCACTTGTCAATTTGTCGAACTTTTATTGGGCTTGCAAAATTTTGTAGGACATTTACTAAGAAAAAATTGTCAAACCCCTTAGTAAATTCTTATTTCGCTTCAGGCACTAGATTTTCGGCTTCTAACAATAATAGTTGTAACTGAAAACCCATAGGCTGAACCAAGACCAAGGCCCGATAACACTGTAATATTCCAAACTAAATATTTGGCTAATTTTGCAGAAATCTAACCCAACCAAAATTTCTCTATAAAATTACCATTCAATTAACAAAAGATTGTCATGTGAAATATAATAAATAGAGTGCATGCAAAACAATAATACGATGAGCAAAGATAATCTCAGCTTGTATTATAATAGCAACTGGGGTTTACATGCTGATACAATAAAATAGCTGAGATGGAAAACTGGCCTCAAAGATCTACTCCAACGCTCTGTTGACCCTCCAAAGTTGAACTGAAATGTCACTGTTGAGCTCTCCTATGAATTCTGGATGAATTCACCTAGGGGAGATGGGAGCTCGCCAAATCTCACTAAATCACCCGAGAGTTTCTATCCTAGAGCTACCAATGAAGTAGAGAATCGAGTTCTCAACCTCTCATACAAGAAGAAAGATCAAATCCAAGATGTCCTCCAATGGCCTCCTCCTCTTTATAAATATGATGGATCCCTCTAGAATCTTCTATTTTATTATTATTTTAATCATTGAGCACATTTCACTCTTTTTATTTCAATTAAAATGTTCTTTTTAATGTGGGAAAATGGTAAATTGCCCACCATGCCTCCTCAAGTCACTAAAAATCACTTGTAACCATCCTATCATGTAGATTTTCTCGTTCCGGTTCCAACGAGCTATTACACTGAGGTGTTCCACCAAATAATCTTCCCGAAATACCACCTCGAGCATAATTAATTAAGTTAGGCCCCGTAATAATGCTATTTTTTGAGAGTTGTAGGAATGCAACAAAACGGAAGGCAAGTTGTGTGAATGATGGAATATGCCAAGTGAATATCTTCGGATCCCATAAAAACTCCTCAAAACTCCCGCGAGACCCCTGATGATGTAATCTTGCTCCTGCGACCTAGCCATCACATAACCTAGAAATCCACCCTGGTTGTGCTATAGAGGAAAATAAAAATGGGGACATGACAGTGTCTAGGTAGGGTTGGATCAGCTCCACCGAAACTAGACAAAAGGATTAGATAGGGTGGGATCACCTCCATCGAAGCTAATCAAAAACAGGGGCCTTAAAACCCTCAAAGCCTCAACTCAAAAAAGTAGAGATATACAATCCAAATTGATTATGCCAAAATGATTCCATCTCTCCTCCATTTATAGATTCCCCCATGGGGTTTCTCAAATGTGACAGTTTGCAAATGCCACCACCAATTCAGATCTTTTTGTCCCAGCCAACCCAAGATTTATCCAATGTTGCCCCAAACATTGGATAATTGGACAGCCTACGGGGTTGGGTAGGCTACTTCGTCCTTCCATAAGCAATCAATTCATAAGGGGCATTACATAGATAGTCTATAAAGATTTTTTTTTGCAACACTGGACACAATCCTACGAAATATGTTTCCTTCTTCTGAGCATAAAGCAATTCTAAGTGATACAGTTGGCTTTATATCTGATCTACCAGTCCACTTACTAGAAACATATCTTCATATGCATATTATAAATAACAAATCACTCAATACAGAAAAGAAGAAGCATATCTTCATATGCATGTTATAAATAACAAATCACTCAATACCTAAGTCACCTGACACGGGGATTCGGGACACGTAGGATTCGGGATTCGTGGTGTCGGATTCGGACACACTGACCCCCCGGAACAGGCACGTTAGGACACATTATATATTATTTTATTAAAATATATATATATATATATATATTAAAAATTAGATATTATCATATTTCTTACACAAATTTTAATTAATGATACAAATTTATTGATTTCAAACATAGATCTTCATCTATAGCTATTAGCATGCATAGTACATACAAAATTCAAATAAATGTTAGTGGTACTGGTCACATAAATGATAAATCTATTAAAAATTTAAATCATGATTCATAATTCATAACTGAAAGACAACTTACAACTACAAGATAGTAAGATAAACACACTGACAACTGTAGTTTTCTCATTAAGTCATCAAATCAAAATGTGTTACATAGGTAGTGTTGGTGCAATGCCAATGGCAAATAGAAATAGAAAATATAGAACAACTATAGGTATACAAGCCTCAAGGCATCAATCAGCATCAGAATCAGCATCACTGTCCCCATCATCATGGTCCCCACTGCTCTCCTTTGCATCCTCCTCCTCTCCTGTATCCATAGTCGCCTCTGCATCTGCTGGTATGGAGGCTGACCCCTCTAAGTCATCAAATCTAACAGGCTCTAGCACTGGATCATTGAGATCCATGTTGGCCAATGCCAACTCAACAGTGGTGTCCAGACCCATATCATCAGGAACAATGTTACTTGGGAGCGGGAGCGAAAGCGGGGAGCGGGAGCGAAAGCGGGGAGCAGGAGCGAAAACGGGAGCGGGAGAGACATATTCAGAAGCTCTTGGTTTGGTGCTCTTGATTAAATACGAGTTCCATACCCTAATACATGACAAAATTCAGCGGAAACATTGCAATCCCCCAATCCTAAAATCCTGAAAAACTGATAAGTCTGCTAGATTTTGAATGAAATCTAAAATTCTACTTTCTCCATATGAAATCCAATGAGGCCGGAACCACTCTCAAACATCCCGAGTCATTTCATGGTAATGTTAAAAATTTAAGTAAAAGGATGAAAATGAAGATTAAGGAGTGTCACTTTTACTTTAAGAATTTAACATTACCATGAATAGCATATCAATACTAGGGCCTAAACTTGATCATGAAGCTGCCAAAATGCTCTACTCCTTGCTGCAACAGCACAAATCACTCACCAAATGAAAATATTAATGAGCAAACACGCCCTTTTCATACCCGCGCTGAAGTTAGCGAGTCCTGGAAACCAGACACGTGTCCTAAAATTGCGACACGCCCTAGAACACGACGTGTCCTGTGATTTGGACACGAATCCAGACCGAATCGTGTCGGATTCACCGGATTCGGGATTCGCAGGAGGTTTAGAACGAATCCGGTGACTTAGCTCAATACAGAAAAGAAGCAACACTCTGTTTTGGGACTCTTGGAACAGATTGGTGTCACTTAAGGAACTTGAAGATAAGATTGAAGTTTGATATAAAGGTGGACCTTCAACCGTATAACCTAGAAAATTTCTTACCCATTGAATCTCCCAAATGTGAAAAGCATAGAGACATAAAACCTACCAATCTGCTCATGGATCTCAGTGAATAGCCTGACTATTGCATACTTGGGCATTGGAGATGTTTTGGAGAAAAATTGTTACAACTGTCATGCACATGACAGCTGCACAGATATGCAGTTCCAGTGTTGTAATATGATTATGGGAGCTTTTGTTTCATCCTCGTTAAAATATGATAGCACAGCACATGAGAATATTACCCCAAGAAAGTCTAACAGGCAGAGGGAATACCCCACGGCTCAGTATAGTTGAAGGTTGCAGGGTACCTGTTCAAGTCTGCATGAGGAGCGCTTATATCTTGCCACAGAGTCCTGTTCTTGAAGAGAAAACTCGTTGATGAATATGAAGAGTTTTTCTGAGACAACCATTAAGTTTTAAAAATTGAATTAATTACAAAGCCGACCTCATAAAGTTTGCAATTACTTGAATATGGGAAGGACTGACCTTTGAGGGTTTCAATTATGATATGGAGAGCAGATTTTAATTGAATATAAGGGCTAGAGCCAACCTATGGATGTTGGTTGGGTATGCCTAATATATTTTGGCAGCATGTTTAAGGGCTTTAAGGGCGAAAAGCACCTTTCGAGATGACTTAGCAGTCTTTGTCCACGTTGGTGGAGACTTAGAGATAAATGAAGACATGATGGGCAGAGGAGAATCATTGTTTGAGGACTTTGGAGGCTGGTGTTGTCCCCTTTTTGAAAGCCCACTTAGCATTCCGAAATGAAGACTTCTGGTATTGACAGCATCATTGATAAAAGAAACCAGCCCCTTGAAGAGATTTGGGTGGAAATATGAGGCTTGTGTGCCCACTTGAAAACACAAAGGAAAGTCTGATTGAAGAAGCAAACATTGTTGAAGGGGCTTTAGAGGCTGGACGCTAGCGCCTACACCAAAGACCCCATTATTCCCCTCATGTTGTGGAGAAAAGTCACTTTTGAGGGCTTGTGTCCCTTAATTTTGTACATGTACCATGAATGCCCCTCAAATTATGTAATTTAGATTGATTAATTGCTAACGAGGGCCTTTTGCAGGAGGCAGGCTGAGGGCCGCAGGCTGGAGAAGAGACCGCAGCCAAGAAGAATCTGGCTGCAGGAGAACAAAAGGCAGGCTGAGTGCTGACATACTTGGCCACAGGCCTGTCCAGGTTGGCCATGGGCTAAAGGAACAGTCTATGATCTAGAAAGGAAGGTCGCAGGCTGAGGGCCTGAACAGGGCTACAAGGAGTTGTTGAGTGTGCTAAAGGAATGGCAGAGGGCTACAGCAAAGTGAAATCAACGTGCCAGGTAAGCAGATTAATGTTTGAGTGAATTAAGAACGGGTGGTAAATGCCCTAGTTGCTACAGCTGTGTATTTAGAGTGTTGTAGGTGCAGTTGTTTGGGCAGGAAAGGCTTAGAGGACAAAGCCTCGGACATAGGGTATCGGTTGAAAGGACATGACATTGTATTTGGCATTGCACTAGGATAAAAGGAACATTGTATGGGAGCCCTGTGACTTTTCTTATTAATGGAATTTTAAGAAACAAGATTGGGCATAAATTATTGTGTACAGTCCCTTCATCTAATTGCTGATATATCCCACTGTGAAAAAGAAGTTTGAAGTTAGGTGTCTTCAGTGTGTTTACGTTTTCTAGCTAAGGAATAGACCAGACTTGGGATGTGTGGATCTCTAACATGGTATCAAAACGACTTTGAAGAGAACTTGAGTCAGATTTGTACACAGGTGGCAGCTCTGAGAGGGAGCTGTGGGATTGTTGCAAGAAGCAACAGTGTTTCCAAGTGAGTTGGCTAGGTATCCCTTGTGAGACATGGAGAGGATTGTTTAGACAAGGAGTTGTGGATTATTGCAACTTGAAGTGGCAAGATGAGAGTTTTGGTGGATTGGTGGAGAAATTGGTGCACAGCAGTATGTTGAGTGGCAGGTTGTCGATATTGTTGATGGACTTCCATTGACTTGTCAAAGTAAGTTGTGACAGCTCAGGTGCCTTGTCAAGGAGTGCTTTGACATAGACAAGGTAGCTTCATATGGATTCCAGTTTGATGAGTTTTGTGAGATAGTATCTTCATTGGGTTGCAGAGTTGTTCTAGTAGACTAGGGCAATTTGCCAATTTGGCATAGACAAGGTAGCTTCATATGGATTCCAGTTTGATGAGTTTTGTGAGATAGTATCTTCATTGGGTTGCAGAGTTGTTCTAGTAGACTAGGGCAATTTGCCAATTTGGTCGAGAATTTACAGAATTTTTTTTTATTTTTAGTACAATGATCCAATTCAATATATTCTTTGAACAGTCAAATTTCCTTCCAATGATATAATGAAAACTGTGTAATCAGTAATATAATATTTTGGCAAGCACAAGCATTATTCAATAATCCAAAGATTCGTATCAAGATGCCAAACCAACTCAATACACAAGTAGCTCAATTTAGGACAGACTTCAGCTCAGCAAGACAAATGATCCAAATACTCATGTATAGATCCTTGAGCAACAGAACCAGATGCCCTACCTGGTTTCTACAGCTAAAATAACCGCGGTTTTGATACCCCTGTAACGGAGGAGTGAAATTTTTTCTGTCCTTTCCTCTTTAATACTAGAATTCCAAAGAGAGGGCACAACTGGATATTTTGCAACGTACAAAATTACAAATAGTGATATAACAATGCACTTCACAATTTCAACAAGTAACAATATCAAATTGCAAGTAAATTAATGCTTTCCAATTAGTGTTCCAATCTAGAAATACCAAACCACCAATTCTGGTAATTTATTGGACAACAGATTAGCAAGAAGATTAGTATAAACACTAAGACTCAAACAACTTTATGGATCGTCGTGTTTCGAGGTTAATTTTCCAGTTTTTTGCCCCTCATGGGATCATGGATGTTTACTTTGGGATGCACGGGATGTGCATATACTTTGTTTTTATTTTTGCCACATTGGGAACTGTTGAGAAATCTAGGGCATCAAGTATTAGATGATATCATGATTTCTCTTCCTATGATAACTGCTTGTGAATGCTTTTTACTTTCTTAGATTAGGATCTTCTCTTTCTTAGATTTTAGTGTTCTTATTCACCAAACAGCAACCAATGCACAAACCATAAAGAGACAAGAGACACAGAATATAGGCTATCAGTCAAGGCCAAGACCTCTCCCACTTGAGAGGAAACCCCGAGCAAATTCTCCTTCTTATAGAGACTTCAATTGACAAATACCAAGACCAAGACCCTTGACCTATTTGCCATTCCAAGACCAAGCCACTAATGCAAGTCAAAATCGAAATTCATAATATACAAATGAAAGCAAATAAATAAATAAAAAGGGCTATCTAAGCTAAAAGCATATGAATAAGTCAAAAGTTTATGTTAACACAATGCTCTATTGTTTGTTGTTGCAGTTCCGCAGGTGAGAGCTCGATGGCGGTAGCTTGAGGAACTCGACAGCAGCTTGGGATTCAACTTGTTTGCATGTTTGCGGATCAAGGGGATAGCTGAGGGCTGCGATGGAAAATCGAGAGCAAAAGGGATCTACAGAGATACGAGGGAGCTAGATGCGGGTATGAAGGGTCAAATGGCAGCGATTTTTGCAGGTTTGACGGGGCTCGAGCAGGAAGCCACGCATGGGTTGGACGACCAATGGAGGATAGACAGGGTTATGGCAGCAAGGGATTGTTGCGCATACGGAGCTGCAATGGTATATGAAGTTAGATCGTGTAGGTGGTTAATGCGGGTATGGCAGCCAGCGAAGATTTGGAGGGCGGAATGATGTAGTTGTGGGGGCCATGGAGGGATAACGCTACGGAGAGAGGATGAAGTTTGTGCGTAGGGCAGAACTGCGTGGAGGGTGAAGCAATGCTAGCAACGTGGAGGTTGGCCAATGGAAGGTTGCATGCAGGTGATTGAAGACTGCGGGGAAAGGACAGAGAAGCTACAGGTAGGATGTGCGTAGATATGGCAGCAGCCAGCTCAATGCGTTTGCAGGGGAGGAATGGTGTGCAAGCATGCGTGGAAGGGTTGAGGGTAAGGAACGTGGAATGGGCGGCTGCGTGGGATGAGCTGACAGCGAGGTAGAGACGGAGCTATGGCAGTGTGGAAGGTTCACTTACCAAGTTGAAGCTACACGCAGGCAAAGTGAGAAGTTGGACGGAGAATAGACAGGGTTATGGCAGCGAGGGTTTGTAAAAACAATTTGAAATTTCACAGTAAACCCCAAAATGGTGGCCCAAAACTTCCACCTGAACCTCTAAAAAAAATTTCCAGAAATCTTAATTAAATTTTTTAAATCGCTGTCTCAGATTTCTGAATGAAACCCTCAAGAAAATTTCCAAATCTGAAAAATAAATAAATTCCCTGCAAAAAATGATGTTGATGAAAACCAAAAATCCAGATCTTACCCTGCAGGGCCTAAATCTGGACTCTGCACAACTTTCAGCTTCAGATCTGTAGTTGCATTACAACATTCAAACAAACAAAAAACCCAAACGATATACACAATGACCCAAAAAACACTAAAACCCTGAAAACCAAAGTCAGAAAAGTAAAATTAATTACAGATCTACGTACATAAATGGCAGATCTATCAAATCTAGGGAGTGTGAATCCAACTCCGCTCCCAAATCTGATGATCTGAGGCTCTTAACAGCCAGATCTAACAATTTAGCACAAAAAATTAAATTTTTTGAATTTTTAAAAGAGGTACCAAGCTCGAAACCCTTCATGCATCACTCATAAAAATATCTTATGATAAGCCCAGGCTCAAATTCAAACTGGGCTCTTCAGAAAACATGGATCGGAAGTTGGTTGGTTCAACCAAGAACTTCCCCGAACGCCCAATGATCTAATAATCAAGGATTTTTCTGCAAAACTCAATTCAGCCGTCAACATAGAGCAAGGAAACGATAATAAAATTCAGATTTAATAGAGATACCGACTATTATATTCAAAACTTAGATTATCATTCAAACCCTACTCAAATCACTCTTCAAAAGCTATTATTAATGGCAAAAAAGAAATTACGCACGAAAATAATACATCTTACAGCATTTCCATGAAGAGTAACAACAGCAAAAATTAACCCCAAATTCTTTCTTTATTGCTAATAAGAAGATTACAAGAGAGAGCTTTTCGCTTAGTACATATCAAGAGATCGGATGATACTGACTGACAAATGACTTCCTATTTAAAGATAAATCCTCCAACGACTAGTTCGAGTGATCCTTGTCAAAGTGATCTCGACCGTTGATGAGGATCAAAATTTCTTTTAATCTCATCCGTCGAAATTTTAAATATTGAGGAAATTTTGAAATGTTCAATTAAATGCATTTTAAATTTTAATAAATTCAAAAATTAAAATTTTGCATTTATTTCCTCAAAATTTTGACTTTGACTTAACCCCAAGGGCCCAAGGCATAAAATTTATGCAAAATAATCAATTAACCTTAGTCCCTGGACCTGTTAAGATTTAATTTTTTAAAGGATCCACGAATTTTACCTCTGGAAAATTTAAATTTATCTAAGACCTAGGACCTATGAGGGGATAAATTATTTTTCTAACCCTCAAGACACTTTACATCATGATTTTTACATTTTTACATCTCAAGGGAGAAAACACATTTGCAAAAGACCCTCACAGACTACCCAATTCTGCGACACAAATATAATCTAGCAGATCAAGCAATTTGTAATAAAATAACTTAACCAAATAATTAGGAATATTCCCAAATCACTTTTACATAGACTCGATCTAGAACACTAGTTCTCCCCTAAGATTCCAATGACAAAATCCATTCCAGCTTTGGGGTAAGGCTGAAGGAAAACTCTGCCGACCATCCGAGAATGGATCAGTGAGACAAAAAAACCTCTCTGAATGTAGATCGTTACCAGAAAACTAGGTTTACCTAGGTGATTACATACACGACACGGATCTGCTGAGATTATTTACATTATACACATGCAGACTGGGTTTACATTATGAGATGATCCTCAAGCTGATGATGATAGCTGGATGGCAGCAACACATCGATTAGGCGCTATCCCTTTTGCGAAAAAAAGGGGTGTA
Source organism: Pinus tabuliformis (assembly GCA_031772625.1). NCBI lineage: Eukaryota > Viridiplantae > Streptophyta > Pinopsida > Pinales > Pinaceae > Pinus > Pinus tabuliformis. The sequence goes on from CM062815.1 coordinate 244,667,141, forward strand.
CTGCTATGGGTAGTTGACACGTAGTGGTCAATACACCCAATACAAAATTTTTCCACACCCTCACTATTTTCAAGTATATTTCTTCACAGACACACTACTTGCCTACAGATTTTTGGTGTGACACCTTATATTCATGCCCACAATTACAACACACCAATCAACTCATTTTTGTCTAGATCTAAACACCTTATTCAACAATGAACTCATTGCTTCAAATCTAATCACATGTAATCATGTGAGACAACCTACCAATCACTCACTCTGAGCCTAGTGTTTTTCTCTCGTTGTTGTAAGAATTTCTTCTAGTGTGAATATGCTACTTTTGCCACATTGTTGCTCTTATAGTGTCCCTCTCATCCATTCCCTCCCCATTATGATGTCCTTTAGTTTAAAGCCACACAATTCCAACGCTACTCCACAATGCAATACTTGTTGGAAAATCAATGTGCTTGTAAATTAAAATTGATTCTCCTTACCTGATAATTACTTGTGATATTTGTTGGCTTTACATTATTTAGTTTTACTTCATCAAGCAATTACCAAAACATGAAGACCACAAAGACACAAAGAACGCAAGGTATAGGCTCCAAGCCAAGGAAAAACCCCACAATTAGGGAAAACCCGAACAATCCTCTTAGAGAATCAGATCAAAATGAGACCTCCAAGACCTCCTCCAAGTAACCAAGTTATCCCTCCAACATGATTTCTTCCAAACAAGTCAAAGTCCACCAAAGTCAACAAAAGTCAAACTTTCCAAAATCAGCTTCAGTCAAAGTTTCAGTTTTGCAAGTTCAAGTTTGCAATTCGGACCTGCGCCTCACATAGAAACCCTAATTTTCTTACATGTGTGGGTAGAAAAGATCAGATTTTAAGCCTTCTTCCTTCATTTTTAACTTCTTTTCTTGTTGACTTTCGCTCTTGAAATGCCTTCTTGTCTTGCTTCAAATCAACCTTGTGTAGTGTCTCCAAATGAGTCGAAGTCTCATGCTATATATACACTCGTCGAGAGGTCGAATAGGCCTCTCCTAGGTCAACTTGGTCTTGGGGGTCAATCTGTCTTTCTAAACTCAAAAATTATTTTTCTTTATTGTTACAAATTGCCCAAATGGATCTTATACATATGACAAAGACTCTTTTTTACTCATTGAACCCTAGGAGCATGAAGAACATGCTTGACCTATATGACAAAATAATTTGAGCATGAAACCCATGCTTGAAAAAATAATAATCGTTTTCTTCTTTTTGCTTTCGATACAAGTACAAAGATGATTATGAAGATCGAACCAGTTACTTTTCCAACACTCCCTCTTAACTAGGGAGGCATTCATAATGACTCAACAGGTCTATCTCAAGTTGAAATATTCTCATAAGGGACCGGATTGATAAGCATCAATGATGATAGTATCATCATAGCCAGCATTGTCACATTACCAAGGCCTTGACAAGTACACTCTGTCTCTCCACAAGATCAGAGCACAATGTTGGGAGGCATTCCATGGGATACCACACTGCCTTATCGAGGTACATATTTCATCTAGGATACTCGGAGTATGTCCTCCATCGGAACATTTCCCTCAAGAAAATGTCTTTCCACCAGACCATTCTTTATCCAAGTCCATATACTTGACTTAGGATCTCTATCCATCACAGTACATGACTCAAGAATGTCTATCCAAGATGCTTATCCAATCCACCATTCTCCTTATCCATGTCCATGTACTTGACTTAGGATATCAATCCTAATCTATCACAATACCTGACACAAGGAGAACCAGTGTCCAACCTTACTCCCTCTCAACCTAAGAGGAGAAATCCATGCTTACTCCCTCTCAAACAGGGAGAGTGCATCAACAAGCCTCAGCTTGTGTCGGAAGTACTCATACTTCCCTTACATCAACTACCTGTTATTGTTGTAGCTTCCTCAACCAGCCCTCTTATCACTGAGTTTGCTCATCTTGCAACTTCTTGAACTAGGGCTCCAAATTTGCCTCCTAATAGTCCATGATCCTGTACTTGAGGTCTTCACCTACTGCATCTTGAACTGTGTCCAACACTACTTGCATTGCATTGCTTCCTGCCTTGAAGATAGTCCATCACACAGTTCCTTCACCTGATTGATTACAGTACAAGGTTAGCCAATTTATTGTTCAGTCAACCTTGAACACAACTTGGCTGACCTTTCCAATCAATCTCTATCAATCAACGCAACTTCATAGACTCAAATAATTATGCCCTCTAGTTGCTATTTTCATCTTTCCAAAATAGCCAACTCTCAGGGTCTTCAAATAAACCTTATTGTCAATCCTCTAGCTACCTCTTAAATGATTGTCCTTAGGGTTTCTATACACAACCCTCTAATTGTCCTATTGTTGCTTCAAATTGATAGTCCTTAGGGCACCAATCAAATTGTCTTTCAATAGTGACTTGGCTGCTCCAAGATTACTATCATAAGGTCTTCCAAGCACAACCCACTTGATAGTGAATGTCCACTACTTCACTATCCTTAGGGTTTTCACAAATCTGCCCACACAATAGTGAGCCAACTCTTGCACTCACTGTACATAGAGCTTCTTCAAGTCTGCCCTCTAAACAATTTTCGGATCTGAGCCTGCACCATTCAACCCCCTCTAGGGCTTCCTAGGCTGTAAAATACAACAGAAAATCCTCACCAAAGGACCCTCTTCCTGCGTAGTTACCATACAGAGATGTGACCTTGTTTTGGAAGGCCTACTAGACAAATCAGCCCCCAAAATGGGCCCTTCTTTCAACATGCAATTACACAGAAGTCATAATCCTTCTTGACTGAGAAAATCCTCCATTTTCTCAGAACCAACCCTCTAGACTTTAGCCAAATGTCCTTTATAACAGCCCTCAAACCTAGCAATCCTTCTCCACAACCTTTGCACCCTTACAGCCTTCTTTTCTACCTTCCTACAGACTTTCAGCTCTCTGAAATTTTGTGATTTCACAGATCCCAACCTCAGACTAAGGCAGCCCTAACACGTCAAACAGAACCCTTATTCCTCCACATTTTACCTCACCTTCTCCATGAATGCACTCGGCCTGCTAGTCCGCATTTACTTCAAGTGTAAGGGCCCTCATAACCAACATTTTGTATTTTGGTCTACACAAGAAACTTCAGATTATTCGGCATTGTTTTCATCCACAGATCAGAGGTAAGGGTGCTCTAATGCTCGGCCCTGAAAGACTTTTCTTCTCTACAAAACAGAGATTACAAACAGCTTGGACTCTAGTCCAGCTGCAAGGCTCTCAAACTCGGCTACTTTTCCTCCAATGTACCTGTGCTAGAACATAAACAAAAGGCAGACTTCTCTTTCAACCTGAGTCTTCTTAGGTGTGTGAGGTCTTTCCTTGAGAGAAGATTGCACTTGTTGGATGGATCAAATTACGGCCTCCTTACCAGTCCATCGCTTCAAGCTTGGTTTTCACATGGACTGCATCTTAACCTCAGAAAGAATTCGTTTCACATACATCAGTGTTATGCCAATGAAAGTGACCCACAGATCACTATAATTGTCTTGCTCAAAGAAAGCAATTTGGATCTCTAATTTGAATTTGCATCATAGTTAGAGTAGCATCGTATCATAGTCATGTATTGCCTTTGGGAGAGACAACACATATCACTGTAGAGATAGGGTTACCTATCTACCATATGAGACCATGCCATTATAATTTAACGAATTCAATGTCATTGTATCATTGCCACTTCAAAGTTTAGAGAGACTATTGTGCCATCGTTATTCTCTTTCTATATTTTATCTGATTCAGCATGTCAATGCCATACCCAATCAAATTGTGCCATCCTATTGTCTGTCATTTTGGGAATTAACGTTGGCATTCACATATTGTAGGAGATCACTGCTTTAGGCTTGAATCGAATAGTTGTTCTAGAACGTTGTATCTCTGTCATATCTTGGGGGAGGTGACTTCAGAACCTTTGCATTATAGAAGAAACAGTTCGGATTACAGTCATGCATTATATACATAACTTTCATCACTATAATGCCAAGGACCTCGCATTATAGTCCAAGGAAGAGTATCTTGCATCATTGTTTTGTCATGTCTTTTGCATTATGGCGAAACAAATTTGCATCAGGCCATAGAACTTCTTATTTGGATCATAAGGGAAGTAATTTGGACTGCTTCAAAACTTTAGGAGGATAGCTCGGACTCCATCAAAATGTAATTTCAAAAACTTGTATTGACTTGCAGTATAACCTCCATCAAAACTTGCATTAACTTAGATCAGAGGCTTCTCAGAAATTCATATCAGGGAGCTTGCATTATTTCTTCAGAATGAACTGCCTTAGAGACATGTGAACAAGAGTGGTCTTCAAACAATCTTTGCTTCACCTTAACTCTGAAACCATGTTGGAAAACCAATGTGCTTGTAAATTAAAATTGATTCTCCTTACTTGATAATTACTTGTGATATTTGTTGGCTTTATATTATTTAGTTTTACTTCTTCATCAAGCAATTACCAAAACATGAAGATCACAAAGACACAAAGAACACAAGATATAGGCTCCAAGCCAGGGCAAAACCCCACAATTGGGGAAAATTTGAACAATCCTCTTCTTATAGAATCAGATCAAAATGAGACCTCCAAGACCCAAAGACCAAGACCTTCTCCAAGTACCAAGTCAACCTTCCAACAAGATTTCTTCCAAACAAGTCAAATTCCACCAAAGTCAACGAAGGTCGAACTTTCCAAAATCAACTTTAGTCAAAGTTTCGGTCCTGCAACTTCAGGTCTGCAATTCAGACCTGCAACTCACACAGAAACCCTAATTCTCTTGCACATGTGGGCAAAAAAGATTAGATTTTAGGTCTTCTTCGTTTTTAGCTTCTCCTTTTCTCCTTGACTTTCGCTGTTGAAATGCCTTCTTGTCTTGCTTCAGATCAAACTTGTGTAGTGTCACCAAATGAGTCAAAGTCTCATGCTATATGGCAGAGCCGGCATAGTCTTGGGGGTCATTCTCTCTATCTAGACTCAAAAATATTTTTTCTTTATTGTTGCAAATTGCCCAAATGAGTCTTATACATATGACAAAGACTCTTTTTGACTCATTGAACCCTAGGAGGATGAAGAGCATGCTTGACCTAGATGACAAAACAATTTGAGCATGAAAACCATGCTTGAAAAAACAATATTATTTTTCTTTGTTTTGCTTTTGATACAAGTACAAAGATAATTATGAAAACCAAACCTAGTTACTTTTCCAACAATACTTATACTATGAACTTACGGTATATGGCATGCAGTTCACACTAATCTCTTATCCACCTTGAAGTTTATCCAATCAAGATATGTCTTGCAGTAGGTGGTTATTTCTTCTTCCCTGCCAGCAAAAACTATTTGCAGAAACACGCATTATATTGCTTGAGTATTTCATACACCTCTCTCTAGTCACAATTGCTTTGATGAAAAACAAATAAAAGGTGTCCAATACAATCTGCTAAATAAAGATCATCTATATATTTGTTTATTCCTAGTTGTAAAACAGCCGAATGTATGCCAATCTCTTCAGAGTCTTTCTACTCTCATTATAGTGCAGTCATCAAACAAAAAAAAATGAATTATTGTTGATGTGTTTGTCATTTCTTAGCACAGCCAAATGTGTTTTATCCACATGCTGACCATGTTAACACCAGCGACAGTCCCTTTTTTCTAACTCTCGACTTGAGAAACCTATTAATTTTGTTAAATGAATTTTGCAGATACTACATAAATTTCATCTCTCACCTAGCCAACATCTATAACCTCAATTGTTATGACTATATACAGTTTTGCTGTGCATCTCTTTTGTCTTTGGCTAGTGATACCTCTCCAAGGAACCAAGACTTTCAATAGAAGGTCTAATTAAATGCCAAACATTTTTCGAACTAGGAACATGTTCCTATTGTATTTTTGCCTCTTGTTCATCATTTCTTGTCATTAAATGCAAATGGAGATAAAATGTCCTTGCAGATCATTACCTGTGATCAACTGCCCAAACTACTGATGTTCAACATGTCCTGATCTATATTGATCTCGTAAATATTTCGCTTAACAAAATAAATCAAAATTTTGGGTGTACTAAAGTTGATCATATGATTATCTTTAATTTATGACATTCTTTTAAACAATGTTCCACGAAGTTTCCTGGATGGGGGAGCGAGGGAGGTGAATTTCAAGGGGGATGGGGGACAAGGATTAGTGAGGTACCATAGGGGTCCCCGTCTCTAAAATTATAAAAGTAAAAATAATAACGATATAATCCCTAAAATAACAATTCATCCCATGCAAATTCATCATTATGCAATGTAAATACGAAACAGTAAACAGTAAAATAGTACTAAATTCAAATTTGTAAATGATATAAACATGATTAGATTAAAATTCAGTAATGAAATACAATGATTCATAAACCAAAAATGAAATAGAAATAGTAAGATATGGATATATTGACTTAAATTCATCATTATAGAAACTAATTAGAAATAAAGGAATAGTTAGTGCTGAAATCTAAACATTAAAATAGTAACTTGAAATTACTAAAACTCAAGTATAGTAAGGAGTGGCAAGTCAAAGCCCTAGTGTGAAGTCATCAGTATCTAAATTGAAGATTCAAAAGTTAAAACTCAAAATTAACAATGGAAAATGACCATTGAAAATAAAATGAGCATCAACAAGTGAAAGTGAGGTAGCATTCATATTTTTTTTTTTCATTTTTTAAGTCTTTATAGGCAAAAATTTAGAGGGGTTGGTGGAGAGGGGGGAGTAGGCAGGGGGTGGGCACACCTAGAAGTCCCACTTGGGGGATTGCAGAGAAGTACTCATTGCTAGGGGAGAACACTTAGAAGTCCCCCTTTTGGGGAAACATGTCCCCCACACTAGGAAAGCATTTCCCCCTGTGTTTCCCCATGTTCCCCCAAAAGAGGGACATGGAGAAACATTTCCCCAAGCATCCTCTCATCCTAGGAGCGTGGGGGTCCAAGCCTCCCACCCCAAGGGACGCATCCTTGTGGAACACTACTTTTAAATATTATTATTACTTGAAAGTTCAATTGACTTTGGGAATTTCAACCATCAACTTCCCTGAAATGCCTTAGGTAACCATGATTTCTCACACCTTGTCAATCCTCCTCATCCAAAGGTTCAGTGCTATGGTCAAAAAATATAATGTCTCAACTTCTTAGCTTCATACAGTATTTATACCTATAATCTCTTGTGCTAAGCCACATAGGACAGGGAAGGCACGAAAATATGGGTGTTCGACACGTGACGGGGTGACCCCCACTCAAAACATGACACAAAGGACATGCTATATGTTATATATTAAAAAATATGGCAATCCCGTATTTGAACTAAAATATTTTTTAGTTCAAATTTCAGATGCACTGCTAAATTTAAGATTTCAAATTTCAGGGAATCTAAAGCCAGATCTAAGGTTGAAAACAACTTTCAGGGCATCTAAACCCAAAGCTAGATCTAAGGTTGAAAACAACTAGAACCTTTCAGGGCATCTAAAGCCAGATCTAAGGTTGAAAACAACTTTCAGGGCATCTAAAGCTAAAGCTAGATCTAAGGTTGAAAACAACTATAACCAACATCGGAACAAATTCATACCTCCGTCAACCAATCAATCAGAATTGCCCTCATCTTCTCATTAATTTCAACCATTAATTTCAACCTGCCTTGTCTTGCCCTCATTTTCTCATTAATTTCAACCTGCCTTGTCATATAATAGGAAGGTACACAGCTCATGTTCTGGACATACAAGAGATGGCCACTTTTTACTTGAAAATAAAATAAAAGCATTCACCTTTACATTCACAAAAAAAGGCAATCTGATAGAAAAACATACCTCAATCTGATAGAGAGACATACCAAGATAATGTCAAAGTTTATAAATTTCTAATTACAAGTAACCCAAGAGCCAAACATCAAGGAATATGCCACGCAGATCTATGGGGGATTGGAAACGCCGGAATATGCCACGCAGATCTATGGGGATTGGAAACACCACTAGCGAGAGAAACAAATGAGAAATACCTGGAGAATTTGGGACGTTGTAGTAGACCTTCATCACAAACCGCCCTGACCATTATACTCTGGGATGCATATTAAAATTTGAAGTTGTATATTGAAATACAAAAACATTCACCTTTACATTCAAAAAAATGCAATCTGATAAAAAGACATACCTCAATCTGATAGGGAGACATACCAAGATAATGTCAAAGTTTATAAATTTCTAATTACAAGTAACCCAAGAGCCAAACATCAAGGAATATGCAGATCTATGGGGATTGGAAACACCACTAGCGAGAGAAACAAATGAGAAATACCTGGAGAATTTGGGACATTGTAGTAGACCTTCATCACAAACCACCCTGACCATTATACTCTAGGATGCATATTAAAATTTGAAGTTGTATATTGAAATACAATTTTAATTTGGGACGTTCTAGTAGACCTTCATCACAAACCACCCTGACCATTATACTCTAGGATGCATATTAAAATTCTAAGTTGTATATTGAAATACAATTTTATCCTAATTTGTAAGGTTTCTATCAAATATTTAAATATAAAATATGTAAATTATAATTTAATTAAATTTTTAATAAATGATAATGATGATTTTTTATTTTTGGTCCCCCTGCTTCCACGGCGTGACTGTGCAGCCCCCTTCCGATTGCTGGAGCAATGGACAAGGAAAATCGCGCGGCTCCCTTTGACTATCCTCGGACCAGGGCTTCCAGAAAGGAAGGGACGACACCAATCAGATGCATGCCGCCCCTGCCCACTAGACAAAGGCCGGATTCGAAAATCTATCAAGGCATTTGCCTTCCCTCTCCTCAGATCGGTTGGGGGAAAAGGCTTTCAGAATCATCCGCAGCTTTCCAGATTCAAATCAGGCTCCTTTCAGGCAAAACTATGCTTCAATGGGTTTGCCAGACGGATCTAGTGCGGAATCTCAAGCATGCATTGGACATCAAATTGGGGATCCCCTCTGCAGCCCAACGGCTTCTCTACGAAGGTAAACATCTTGAGGATCTCTTTCCTATTTCTTTTTATGGCATTGAGAAAGACGCATCTATTATCCTTTCCCTTCGTCTTAGAGGAGGAGCTGGGGGAGAGCCTTCCTCAGCTAAGGTTTTTTCGTACAAAGATGCAGTCCATGGCAAGCAGACTGAAAAGACAGATCCACCAATACAGACTTCACCCAAGCCTTTTTTGGTTGACAAAGTGGAGGAGATCCCCTCAGTTGAAATCTCCTACCCTGATCTTGAAGACGAAACCCAGAAATTTGCTGAAAGAGCCATCATCTGCAGATTCAATGGGCTCTGGCCGCGCTCACAGGATCTTTATGCCTGGATCAAAGACAACTGGACTGATCGTTGTAAGGTTTATTTCTGTGCAAAAGGATATTTCATAGTGCTGTTTGATGACCTAGAGCATTGCTACAACGCCCTAGACGAAGGCCCTTGGTTCATGGGTTCAGCTGGCCTCTTCCTAACTCCATGGTTCCCAGATTTTGACCCAGCTTCAGCAGTCATCACCAAGGCCCCGGTATGGATCAGGCTTCCAAATCTCCCAGTTCACCTGTGGCGTACAGAAGTATACAGGCAAATAGGCAATGCCTTGGGAAGCTTTCTGACGGGAGATTACAAGAGAGAGAGGCAGGGTCTCTATACATACGCCAGAGTTTGTGTGGAGCTTGATTTAAGTAAGGGATTGCCAGAGTACATCAATCTCAAGATCAAGGACGTTATCTGGACCCAGTTTCTAGAGTACGAAAACACTGCCTTCAGATGCCGCCATTGTCACCAAACAGGGCACCTTCATAACTCTTGCCCATCGCTGTCAGCAAGAGCGAAAAAGGGCCTCTTTGCTCATACTAAGCCCAAGCGTTGGGCTCCCTGCCCACCGCCGCCCCCACCGCCGCCAGCCGGAAGCTCCAGCCCCCCAAGTATGGAAAAGGAGGAAAGAGAGTCAGAACCAGATCAGACGTCGCAGCCGATGGAACCGCCCACGAACAATATGGAGCACACCCATGTCTCAGCAAATTCCCAGAAACGTCCCCATGAGACTTCCTCCTCTGATTCAGAGAAGGAGTCCCCAATGATAGAGAACTCCAGTCTCCAAGTTGTTCTTGCCCATCCGCCCCATGAGGGCTGGACAAAAGTTAACAAAAAAAAAGGGAAAAAACATTGTGGGGTAATCACTGTCCCGCTGGGGTAATAGCCTGACAGTTCGTATTTGCTATTGAATCTTCTGATGTGGCTGAGTTTGTATCTTCCTTCCGAGACCGAGGTTGATGATTCTATCATTTCCGGTCTGTCGGTCTTTTGTCCTTCCTGTAGCTCTGTGATTGTATCTTTCTTCCGGGACCGAGGTTGATGTATCCATCATTTCCGGTCTGACGGTCTTTTGCCTTTCCTGTTTGTACTATATTTATTTTTCTTAATAGATTTAGTCTTTACCGAGCAAAAAAAAAAATGATGATTTTTTATTTTATTTCCAGGATAAGATTAAAAAACAGTTATTTTATTATATTTGTGTGATTTTATGTGATATAAAATATATATTATATATAACCTATTTAATTTAAAGATATATAAGAAGAGGTAGTTTCATTTTATCTCACCTCCTTCATAATTTCATTACAATCTATAAGTATTTTTTAATAACACCATAAATAAGTAGCATATGGAAAAATTACATCTCTACCAAAAAAAACCTTAAAATAATGTACAAAAACGTGTTCACATAAACAACAACTACTACATGGATATATAATAGGTAACCTCTAGATACATTACTATTATCTACAAAATATCCATATTCAAAATACACATAATTAATACTTTCAAGTGTAACTCATTATCATCCACCCTTGCTTTCAACAATGTCCAGACATTCTTCCACATCGCCCTACTATTATTTACAAAATATTCATATTCAGAATACAGATAACTAACTATTTCAATTCTAATTCATTATCATCCACCATTGTTTTCAACAGTGTCCATTCACATGTTGCAACAGTCTATGCCTTACCCCATTTCTTTTACAACATCAAGTACAAAATTAATATATATATATTATAAATCTCAGACAATCCAGTTTAGTTTATTCTTATCTTCTCTCTTTTAACCTTTTGAACTTTGTACAACTAATCACTTCCAAAAAACAATTACAAAACTCCATTATAACCAGTTTTTAGGGAACATAAGAACAAGAACATGTATATTTTTGATATATATCTGCTGGGAAGCTACGCTGCGCTGCATCACAACTGCATCGTTCTATCTATAAATATTTAATAAAATGTGGCTTTCATATTTCATGAATGACTTACAATGCCTCATGATATAGACCAGTTGCAGCCGAGTGATGATATAAACATTTAAATGTTTATACGTATGTTTAAACAGTGATGATATAAACATTTAAAAAAAATAAAATATGTATATCATCACTGTTTATACGTAACATTTAAAAAAAAAAAAAATATGTATATCATCACTGTTTAAACATACGTATAAACATTTACTGTTTAAACATACGTATAAACATTTAAATGTTTATATCATCACTCGGCTGCAACTGGTCTATATCATGAGGCATTGTAAGTCATTCATGAAATATGAAAGACATTACGATGCAGTTGTGATGCAGCGCAGCGTAGCTTCCCAGCTGATATATATCGAAAATATACATGTTCTTGTTCTTATGTTCCTTAAAAACTGGTTATAATGGAGTTTTTGTAATTGTTTTTTGGAAGTGATTAGTTGTACAAAGTTCAAAAGGTTAAAAGAGAGAAGATAAGAATAAACTAAACTGGATTGTCTGATATATATATATATATATATATATATATATATATATATATATATATATATATATATATATATATTTATTTTGTACTTGATGTTGTAAAAGAAATGGGGTAAGGCATAGACTGTTGTAACATGTGAATGGACACTGTTGAAAACAATGGTGGATGATAATGAATTAGAATTGAAATAGTTAGTTATGTGTATTCTGAATATGAATATTTGTAAATAATAGTAGGGCGATGTGGAAGAATATCTGGACATTGTTGAAAGCAAGGGTGGATAATAATGACTTAAACTTGAAAGTATTAATTATGTGTATTTTGAATATGGATATTTTGTAGATAATAGTAATGTATCTAGAGGTTATCTATTATATATCCATGTAGTTGTTGTTTATGTGAACATGTTTTTGTACATTATTTTAAGGTTTTTTTTGTAAAGATGTAATTTTTCCATATGCTACTTATTCATGGTGTTATTAAAAAATACTTATGGATTGTAATGAAAGAGGTGAGATAAAATGAAACTACCTCTTCTTATATATCTTTAAATTAAATAGGTTATATATAATATATATTTTATATCACATAAAATCACACAAATAAAATAAAATAACTGTTTTTTAATCTTATCGTGGAAATAAAATAAAAAATCATCATTATCATTTATTAAAAATTTAATTAAATTATAATTTACAAATTTTATATTTAAATATTTGATAGAAACCTTACAAATTAGGATAAAATTGTATTTCAATATACAACTTCGAATTTTAATATGCATCCTAGAGTATAATGGTCAGGGTGGTTTGTGATGAAGGTCTACTACAACGTCCCAAATTAAAATTGTATTTCAACATACAACTTCAAGTTTTAATATGCATCCTAGAGTATAATGGTCAGGGTGGTTTGTGATGAAGGTCTACTACAACGTCCCAAATTCTCCAGGTATTTCTCATTTGTTTCTCTCGCTAGTGGTGTTTCCAATCCCCATAGATCTGCATATTCCTTGATGTTTGGTTCTTGGGTTACTTGTAATTAGAAATTTATAAACTTTGACATTATCTTGGTATGTCTCTCTATCAGATTGAGGTATGTCCTTTTATCAGATTGCATTTTTTTGAATGTAAAGGTGAATGGTTTTGTATTTCAATATACAACTTCAAATTTTAATATGCATCCTAGAGTATAATGGTCAGGGCGGTTTGCGATGAAGGTCTACTACAACGTCCCAAATTCTCCAGGTATTTCTCATTTGTTTCTCTCGCTAGTGGTGTTTCCAATCCCCATAGATCTGCGTGGCATATTCCGGCGTTTCCAATCCCCCATAGATCTGCGTGGCATATTCCTTGATGTTTGGCTCTTGGGTTACTTGTAATTAGAAATGTATAAACTTTGACATTATCTTGGTATGTCTCTCTATCAGATTGAGGTATGTCATTCTATCAGATTGCCTTTTTTTGTGAATGTAAAGGTGAATGTTTTTATTTTATTTTCAAGTAAAAAGTGGCCATCTCTTGTATGTCCAGAACATGAGCTGTGTACCTTCCTATTATATGACAAGGCAGGTTGAAATTAATGAGAAGATGAGGGCAAGACAAGGCAGGTTGAAATTAATGGTTGAAATTAATGAGAAGATGAAATTAATGGTTGAAATTAATGAGAAGATGAGGGCAATTCTGATTGATTGGTTGACGGAAGTTTGAATTTGTTCCTATGTTGGTTTTAGTTGCTTTCAACCTTAGATCTAGCTTTAGCTTTAGATGCCCTGAAAGTTGTTTTCAACCTTAGATCTGGCTTTAGATGCCCTGAAAGGTTCTAGTCGTTTTCAACCTTAGATCTAGCTTTGGGTTTAGATGCCCTGAAAGTTGTTTTCAACCTTAGATCTGGCTTTAGATTCCCTGAAATTTGAAATCTTAAATTTGGCAGTGCATCTGAAATTTGAACAAAAAATATGAAATATATAAAACATTTATATGATGATGATACAAGTTCAATCACACAACTAATGCATATAACCAAAATATCGTTGAGTGCAATCCATCTCTGAACCAAAAATTCATCAACAAAGAGGCCATAAATGGCCTGTAGAGTCCAAAAAAATCATGCTACAACAAATAACTAGTACTACATATCATCAAAATCATTGCCTATAATGTGATCGTCATCATCAATATCACTCTCTAAGCATTAAAATAAGATAGAGAAAGCTTAACATGTCAAATCAAGATTTTGTGAGTGATGGATACATTTTTACTAGGGTTAGGACAAAGGAGTTCAACAATCAATGCCACCAACATCAAGGTAGATAGAGGGCTTGGCCCTCTTCATTAAATGTCAATTCCATACCCTCATACACGAAAAACTGCAATGGAAATACTGCAATCTCCCTAATCTTGAACTCCTAAAAACTATTAAGTCTACTAAATTTTTGAGTGGGACCTAAAATTCTACTTTCTCCTATGAAACTCGATGACGTTGAAACCACTCTCAAACATCCTGAATCAATTAATCGTAATGTTAAAAATGAAGTAAAAGGATTTTTACTTTAAGAATTTAACATTGCCATTGATTGCTTAGCACTAGCAGGGCTTGAACAAATCCACTTCCCAACACTTGTAGTCCCTTCTAAAATTGCTTAATCGCCCTTAGTTGCACGCTAAACCTTTGAGAGCTCCAAACATGTGACCGAATTGTGTGAGAATGAGGCAATAAATCAATTTCAAGATGTTTTTGCCACTGGACACATGTCCAAATTTCGGGACACCAGTAGAGCTTATGGCCAAAACCAGTCAAACTCATGTCAGACGTGTGTCACCCACATGTCGTGTCTAGCATGTGTCACCCAGATGCCTAGGAACCAAGCTCTGACATTTGCAAATGTTAGTAAACCTTGGTTCTAATCAATGTTGCGAACTTCAGTGCCACGATAAAATCAGCAGCGGTGTGGAGAAAGAAAAAATCATAAAAATCGAAAAAAAAAATTAGCAAACATCGACAAAATTGAAAAAATAAAAAAGCCCAAGAAATTACTTTACAAACAATTTTGGGCGCGGACTGCTGATTTTTTTCCATCGACTCACGATAAAATCACAATTTTTCATTGGAGAAAAGATCGCCAAAAAAATTGGGGCCCTGAAAAAACTACGATTTTCAGATTTTATCGCAATGTTCCCAACACTGGTCCTAATACCATCTAATGTTATCCACACACACATAGCAAGATGTTGTCAAGAGTGGATGACCATGCAACCAATTAGCATTAGGTTAAGAAATATTTAAAGCCTAATTAACACAATTCATGCCTAAACCTCCTTTATTAATAGGACATAAATTTATTACATAATATCCTCCTACACTTTTTTTTTAATTCTAATTTTAAAAACAAACAAATACAATGACATGATTGATAGACTATCTTAATTCTATGAATATGAACAGTCTAATAAAACAACCATATGACCATTAGATTACGTTAATTCTGTCAACAAGATTAGTTTTGTAAAAGATTAAAGTGTGGGTGATTTTGCTAAAGGAACAATATAATTCAAAAAATCATAATATCTATCAGTACAAACTTTTTATCAACAAATAAAAATCCAATAAAGCAAAAAATGCAGTCAAACATCAATTCTTGCTTTCAAATTTGAAAGCAAGAAATGTGATATCCAATGACTTTGATTTTGAGGATAAAAACAACTTACAAGAGAGACTGAAGCACCAGTGCTATAAGCTCTTCCAGTTCTTCCAATGCGGTGTATGTACCCTGAAGGGTTTAGAGGCATGTCAAAATTTATGACCTGCCAACGAGGTCATTTAAAAGGAGCCAATTAGATAAAGGAAAAGGCAGAAAAATTGCCAACTGCTAAAGTTGATGCAAAAGAAAATTCCTCAATAATTTATATAGACATCGTAAAGCAAATTGCTTCTTTTTCAACCATGGATCATGGATAAAGATGTTTTGAGTTATCATGGATAAAGATTGTATGCAAGCTTTAGCCCTCATATATCATCCATCAATATTTAGGACTCAAGGAATCAAAATAATAGCCAAATAACCCTTATTAAGTAGAAAAGAACACTCAATTCTACTGTAAATGTATCATGCATGCTCGTGAAATACTAACAGGGTAAATTTTGATAGGTGCCTCAATATTGAACAAGTAAAGAAACTTTTCCAAAGTTTATGGGGAATCGGCAATGATACAAACCACTGATTCAAGGTCATATATTATATTTCTATAGATGATAACTCCAATCAGAAAGTCATCCTAGGGCTAGAGCTTATACAATGCATGTTCTATGCTGAAAGTATTTCAACCATTAATCCAGTCAACCATGGATCATGGATAAAGATGTTTTGAGTTATCATGGATAAAGATTCTATGCAAGCATTAGCCCTCATATATAATCCATCAATATTTAGGACTCAAGGAATCAAAATAATAGCCAAATAACCCTTATTAAGTAGAATAGAACACTCAATTCTACTGTAAATGTATCATGCATGCTCGTGAAATACTAATAGGGTAAAGTTTGATAAGTGCCTCAATATTGAACAAGTAAAGAAACTTTTCCAAAGTTTATGGGGAATCGGCAATGATACAAACCACTGATTCAAGGTCATATATTATATTTCTATAGATGATAACTCCAATCAGAAAGTCATCCTAGGGCTAGAGCTTATACAATGCATGTTCTATGCTGAAAGTATTTCAATCATTAATCCAGTCGATCCCGCACCCCCCCCCCCCCCTGAATAAGAGAGCATAAATACAGATAACTTTAAAGCAAATGGGGAATGACTAAATGGTTATATCTCATTCTAGCATAAAAATCAAGTTTCAACGAATGTTAATGACAAGACAAAAATGCAAGCTCAAAGTATAAATCTATATCAAATGAAACAATAATCAGTGTCCTGAATTCCACGTTTGCAATGCACATACTGTGTGAACGTTTTTGAAGTCAATTCCTCTAACAACTCCAAATTCAGAATCAAATGATCTTTTGTGTCGTTTTCTTGATCGTTTGCGATTGGCCATTCTCTCTTCAATAGGTCCATTCTCAACTTTTTCTGGTTTGCTATCATCTATTGCTATCAAATAATCAAACAATCCAGCATTGAACTCCTGCAAAAATGCCAACATTAGATATAGAGAGTATAAAGATCTGTTCAAATAATCTTTCTGTCCAACCTTGACTCAACATCTCAATTCTCCAGATTTACGTTATTCATTATCAGTTCTCTTAATTTATATTATGCAAATAAATAAACTGGCCATAAAACAAAACAAGAGAAACTAAGGCATAATATATTTATGCTTCTATGTACAAAGAAGCACTTGGAAATCTACAAGCATATACAAGTGACATATTTTTCCTCTGTGCTTTAGAAATATATATAATAAGATACAGAAACCTTTTGAAGAATGTAGCGAAGGAGCTTAAAGCATAATACTTAAGTTTCCTGAATGGGAAAATGGGTACACATTTCAGAAAAGCCATTTTCAAAAGTTTAGGAAATGGGGAAACAGCAGTATTATATAGAGACATTCTATTTAGAAAAGTTAACAACATTTCAGTGTTCGTAGATAAGGAATCCATTACTAAACAAAATTTGGACTGAACACAAATTCACACGGATCACCATTAGAGAAATTTGTATGCAGTGTTGAGCTATAGTAGCTCAGGAGGTATTCTTCACTAGCTCGGTGCCTTAGCTTGTGTGTAATGTTCCCAAGGAATTAATTGCCCCAAGGGACGAAGTAGCCTATCAACCCCTATAGGATATAGTCCTCGATAAAGGGGAAAACCCCAAAATACCCAATGTTTGGGCAAGTTTGGGGCAGCTAGGGCAAAAAAGCCCAAAGTTGGGGTTTGATGTGAACCTCACTCAATTAATTAAGGAGAAAAATCCCCTCAAGGAAATCTATAAATACAAGAGGGTTGGATTCATTTGGATCATTATTGGATTGGATTATTTGTCTCTGTTTTCTTTGACCCTGAGGCTCTGAGGATTTTAAGACCCCATTTTTTTCCTTGGACTTGTTTCGGTGGAGGTGATCCCACCCTACCAAGTCACTTCTCCTTTTATGTTAAAATTGGCAACTAGGGCCAAACTCTATGTGTGTCATCTTATTTATGGTAGCTGATATTTTTCTTGGATCCCTCTCATCGAGAGGTGTAGGATTGATCTAAAAATCATCCGATTCCAATAAGTATTCATGGAGTTATGAATTTATTTGCATTATAAGACAATTCGTCAAGGTCGGCCAGCAACTAAAAAACACCCACATGTGCTCAGCGTTTTAGTATAAAAGGAGATGAATTGAGAGTCATTTCACACACACTTCACTCTTGATTTCTCTCCACTCGCTTTGGGTTTTAGTGGAAGAGAAATCTAGGAGAGGAAGCCCTAATGGAGATCAGATCTCAGCCATGGAAAGAAGCCGTAGACGCAGTCCTAAAGAAGCCCTAACGTTGTCCTAAGGAAGCCTTAAGGCTGTCCTAAGGAAGCCTTAAGGCTGTCCTAAGGAAGCCCTAGATGCCATCCTAAGGAAGCCCTAGACGCAGTCCTAAAGAAGCCCTAATGTTGTCCTAAGGAAGCCCTAGATGCTGTCCTAAGGAAGCCCTAGACGCTGTCCTAGAATACCCTAGATGCAGTCATCTAAATGAGGTTTGTTCACACTAGGGTAGGCCGCATTTCACAAGGGAAATTTTAGGCCGGATTTGAGGACAGTTAGGGACTGTTGTGTGCCCTAACATGTCCCAGAAATTACAGCAGTAATGAGGTGACAAACAGCAGTGTTTGTATGGTGTGTTGGCAGCAAAGGAAGATGGGACAGCAAGGTCACATGGTGCTGCAAACACAAATGGGACAGTAAGCAATCATAGGAGCAGCAGTCACTAACAGTGGGACAGCAGTGCTAGGAATGTGACAGCAAGGTGACCCATGAAGTTTGAATGCATGATAGTGCAGCAAGATGCATGGGCAGCATGATAGCAATGATGGCATGGTACAGCAATGTTACAATGACAGCATGATAGCAACAATGTTACAATGACAGCATGATAGCAGCGATGTTACAATGATGGCATGGTACAGCAATGTAACAATGGGTCAGCAGCAAAGGCATGCTTACAATGAAACAGCAGCATCGTAAGCAAGGTGCAGTAAGCACATGGTGGCAAGCATGGTGCAACAAGCACATGGGACAGTATGGCAAACATGGTGCAACAATGGCACATGATGGTACATGATGCAGTACAGCAATGGGTATAGTCATGATTGATGAAGCATGATGAGATCCAGCATAGTGATGATGTGTGCAGCATGGTGCAACACAGTGAGGTGTAGCATGATGATGAGGAGCAGCACAATGATAGGTGTAGCATGTTGATGGAGTCACTTGGGAGAATCAGTTGAAGCAGCATGTCTCCAACTGAGTTCAGCTACC
This sequence comes from Pinus tabuliformis, assembly GCA_031772625.1. Lineage (NCBI taxonomy): Eukaryota > Viridiplantae > Streptophyta > Pinopsida > Pinales > Pinaceae > Pinus > Pinus tabuliformis. The sequence continues at coordinate 244,686,457 of CM062815.1, forward strand.
TCATGTATCATCTACTTAGAGATGATCGATGCTTTTATTTAGATAAGTCAAAAGAGATAACTTTTGTGATATATGTATTATCTCTCTCTCTCTCTTTGTTGAACTATTGAAGAACATATAAGAAGAATTGATCAAGGGTTTCTCCACATTAGGGTTTGTCCCTGGCTAGCACCACATCTTGTGTCCTCTTGTCTTGGCTCGTCTTCTGCGATTTATGTTTATGTTCCATCTGCATTTTACTATTATGTTGATGTGATTGCTAATGGAAAAGATATTGAGCTAACTGTGAAAATTGAAATAAATTGCTCTAAGCATAGAACATACCTAAAATTAACCTTTTATCTTTTCCTTTTTTGTTCTAGCAATATGAAATTCATCATACAACGAGCGGCCAGGCATCTTGAAACAAATCTGTGAGGCATGAACGAATTTCTCTAAGGTTGATTGTCTAGACAAATCGTAGTTCTGGTGGTCAAATCCTTTTGAAAACTCACCTGAAGCATGCCACATTTTCCCTAAGGCTGGTAAAGTGAAGTACTATTGGTTTTAGGCGAAATTTGTTAGTCTAAGTCACATTGAAATCAGCCCATGTGCACTATGGCATAGAAGGTTTGGCCATCTTCATTTCAAAATCCTTCCAACTCAAAGTTCTATAGTAGAAGGAATCCCCGAATTGAAAGAAGATCATGAAGGAGTATGCAAAGGATGTGCATTGGGTAAGAATACGAAGAGACCATTTGGAAGCAATGTTTCACGGCCAAAAGAAATCTTGGTTCTTATTCATTCCGTTGTTTGTGGTCCTATGACTCTAAAATCACTTGGAGGTCATCTATATTATGTCACATTTATAGATGATCATTCAAGGAAAACTTAGGTTTACTTAATGAAATCCAAGGACGAAGTATTTACAAAATTTCAAGAATTCAAAGCTGAAGTAGAAAACCTTATAGAAAGGAAAATCAAGATACTAAGATCCGATAATGGAGGAGAGTATACATCCAAGGAAATTATAGCTTTCTGTGACGAATCTGGGATTAAGAGGGAGTTGATAGTCCCATATAATCTCGAACAAAATGGAGTTGCAGAGCAAAAAACCCATTTAATTGAAGAAAGTGTAAAAGCAATGTAGCATGATCAAAATTAACTGAAATTTCTATGGGGAGAAGCCACGAAGACAGTTGTATATATTAAAAATTGAAGTGCCCAGGGGACCTAAAAGGGACTACTAAAGGGACAACTGCTAGGTCAAAGGCAATGATGGAGACTTCGCCCACTGTCAACTCAGCTAAGACTCCCTACTCTTTACGGACTTTCACCGATGGGAGGAGACCGATATATAGAAAGTCACTTGTGAAGGATGAATCAACAATGGATGTGAAGTGACATTAATGACCCTTTTCCTATAAGGAGGTTAAGAATGGAGCTTGCTTGCTCCCAATCAAGGTACAAAGTTTTCTAGGAGAAGGACGTGAAGATTTAAGGGCTAAGTGTAAGGAATATGCCTTGTAAACGAGTTTCCCAATCCCTAAAATCCTATTTAACTTGACTTCCCAAGTGGTTATTGAAGAATTAACTTTTCAAAGGTATGGGACTACACAGGACCAAGTGGACCCAGCCTAGGTTAAGGGGAGGGAGTTTAGCAACCAATTATGATCTTAACCCGAACAAGGAAGGGGAAAGGATCAAAACAAGAGCTTTCACTTAGAGGTGTCAAATTGATCCTATCAGGTACTAGCCTATGGAACACCAAGGAAAAGTTTGATCTCAGAGCTAGTGCTTGGGATATCTCACAATCCCACCATCGGAATTTCTTCAAATTTGGAGGAAACCTTGAGGACACACCAGTGCAGTAGAGGATACAAGATCGAACTTTTTTTATGTTTACTTTATCAGGAAAGTGATGCCCTAGGTGGCCCAGCATGGCTAGACCTAGAGTGAAGAAGGAAAGGTGAACAAAAATGGTTCTTTGAGTGACCACCTATTGGTAGACCAGTGCCTAATCCCCTGGGGAGAATGGAGTCTAGGAGAATGATGAGAAAGGACTTTGTTTCTCGGTCAAGGAGGCCTCAACGACTACTTCACTTGGTCGTTAGGGCAAGAAGAAGTGACCTTAAAGATTTATACTTTGCTTTGCAAAAAGAGATGGTTTATCAAGATAAATTCAATGGTAGAATTATCCCTAGGTGTTAATTTTAGGTATGTTCTATGCTTAGACTCTAGAGCAATTTATTTCAATTTTCACAGTTAGCTCAATATTTTTTCTAGATTAGCAATCACATCAACGTTAAATTAAATTATAGATAGAACATAAACATAAATTCTTGAAGACAAGTCAAGACAAGAGGACACAAGACGTGGTTCTAGCCAGGGACAAACCCCAGTGTGGTGAAACCCTTGATCAATTCTTCTTATATGTTCTTCAATAGTTCAGTAGAGAGAGAGAGACAGTATATTTACAACAGAAGTCAACACTTTGACTTATCTAGATAAGAGCATAGATCATCTCTAAGAAGATGATACATGAGATCAGTTGAAGACATGTTGCTTCAACTAATTCTCCAAGGTGACTCCTTCACATATCATTATGTTACATCTCGTCATCATGCTGCACCTCATCATGTTGCACCATGGTGCACCCTATGCTGCAATGTTGTCCCATGTGCCATTGTTGAACCATGTTGTCATACAACATGTCTCATGTGCTTACCACAGCTATCCATGTTGTCCATGCTTGCCATGTTATCCATGCTTTCCATGTTGCACCATGTTGTCCATGCTTGTTGTCCCATTGTGCCACTGCTGCACAATGTCATTGTTGTCCTGTCCCATTGTGCCATTGCTGCACAAAGTCATTGTTGTCCCATTGTGCCACCGCCTCATTGAACATTGTGGCACAATATCATTGCTGCTAGTACCGATGTCCCATCACGGCTTGTTATCCTAACAAACCAACATACTTACGTTGCTCTAAATATGTATGTACCATTTCCTAGTTGTCCTAGTTTTATTCCTGTAACAGCTATACCTAACAGTCATGCCCAAAACACTGTTGTTCTGGGCATATGGCAGCTCTTAACACTTCCTTCAGCTCACAGTTCTAGGGTCCTTGACTGCAGCAATCTTGGACTGGTTAGGGTACTTCCAACAACCCTTCAATCTGCCTAGAAGTGCCCTCCTTTACTGCAGTTGCCCTTCTAAGAAAGGAGGAGACCCTATAATGCATTTTCTGGGCAGTCTATCCCTCGTCAACAACTTCGGCTTTCCTTTGTTTGTCGCGGCTTGCTATATCAACTCTACTCTTGACTGCGGCAGCCCAACACTTTTCCAAATGATCCTAAAACAGTCCTTATTGTTGCGGCGTAAGGCCTACGGTTAGGGCACACCTGGACAGTGACTAAGGCACAAACTGAACTGTGGATTTAGCCTCATACATCAGCGTTTAGGGCTTGTCTTCCACATATAATTAGGCCTCATCCTCGGCTGTGGCTAGGGCACGTTGAGACCTCCTTTATACATCATTCGTTTGCTTCTATAGTGTTGTGTTAGTCCTTCTATTCTCTACGGCTAGGGCACAACATGACCCTCCTTTCTCTGCGGTTAGATGTCTTTTCCTAGGACGGCGTTTAAGGCTTTTAAGGACAGTTGCTTAGGGTCTCTTCTAGACCTACGTTTAGAGCAGTTAGAACTTCTCCTTGTTGTGCTATAAAAGTCTCTTCCATGACTGCATTAAGGCTTCTTCATTGACTGCGTTAGGGCTTCTTCATTAGGGCAGCTTAGATCTTAGGGCATTCCCTCTAGATCTCTCCTTCATCAAAACCCAAAACAGAATGAAGAGAGAGATCACAATAGTATGAGTGTGTGCAAATGACTTGAAGGCCACCTCTATTTATACTAAAATGTTGAACACAAGTGGGGGCAGTTTGGTTGTTGGCCGACCTTGTCGAATTGTCTTATAACACAAATAAATTCATAACTCCATGAATACTTATCGGAATCAGATGATCTTTAGATCAATCCTACACCACTCAATGAGAGGAATCCAAGAAAAATATCAGTTGCCATGAATAAGATGACCCACATAGAGTTTGGCCTTAGTTGCCAATTTTAACACTTGGAGATTTCATTCAACATTGCATTGCCCATACATTGAGAGATGTTATATAGAAACAATAATTCCACAATTTCGCAATTATGCAATGCAGCAATTAGCCCTAGTATAGTGAAAATCCCATTCCAATGCATATGACAAAGTAAAACAAGAATAGCATTAAATGTGTGTACTTACATGTAAGAGAACATATCCAACCATCAACATATTTGCCAATAAAGAAGCTCCAAGATAAGAAAGTCCAATCCAAACATCAAAATTCATCCATGCTCCAATTCATCCTCCAAGAAGGAAGTGTGAAATTCTCAAGAGAGAATGATCCAATCCATGTGATGATACAAAATGAATTCATGTCTCTCGTATTTATACACTCATTAGGAGTTTGAATTACCTAATTTGAGCCTACATTAGCCCATCAAATAAAAATAATGTGCAAATAACTGACTTTTGGTGACAGGCCACCAAACTAGCTCCTAAACAAAATAACAAGCCTCTCAAGAGATCGAATAATCAATAATGCATGTCGTTGGTCTCTCTAAGAGGTTTCATGAAGTCCATAAGGGCCAAAATGATGATTTGGACTTCCAAAAGTAATGGAAAAGGGGTTGGCCCCTTGTTCTCCACATAATAAACCTGTGGTGTTCCCAATGGCAGTGAGGGCACACAAGTGACTTCGTGGGTCTCCAAGTACGTCGAAGATGTTTGCATATCATTTGTAAGGGCTCAGATGATGGTGTAAGTGATGCCACATCAACATACAAGTCCTTGGTCATCTGCCAAGTGTGTGGTACAATGTGGGGTTTGTTGGGCAAAGGTGAACCAGGTGCATCTTCCAAATCCAATTGGTGAATCTCAAGAAATCTCTTAACATCTCTAGGGATCCATGGAGTGTTGTCTACTGTTGTGGAGGCCCATGGCTCTCAACACACACCCTACATGTGTCAATGTAGCCCTCTGGAAGGTTAGGACCTTGTATAGGGAGACCAAACCCAAGATGGAGGCCACCTGCAATTCTGCGTAATATCCAATGCATCCCCTAACCTTCTAGTACAACAAGTCATCAAGGAACTCGAGTAAAAGAGCTTACAAACCATGGAGAACAGGTGGGGGCTTCATAAGAGCATGCCCTTCCATAGTGGGCTTTGGCATGTGCTAATGTCTCCAAGCTCCAAATGCGGTTAACCAAGTATCCTATTAGGTGGTTTCTGCTTCTAAAGGGGATAGTATGTCCAAGGTACATCCTTCAAAGGGTGGTGGCATGTGACAAAGAGATGAATGGAGTAGGGAATGAAGAGAGCAGCCTTGGGTCACATGTTGGGATACAAGGGTAGCTAATACAAGGGAAACCCATACTTGGTTATATAATGTATAGGAGGGAGCAGGGTTGCGAGGGAGCGCTCCCCCGCCCTCTCGCTGCCGCTCCCAATTCGCGGTCCGAGCGAGAGCGTCTCAAGAGCGCTCTCCCTAAAAAAAACACTCCCTGCATTTTCGGGAGCGTTTAGCTTTTTCTACAAAAAAAAAAATCGCAATAATGTTCCAAATGCAATTTGTTTTCAAAGAAACAAATCAGTTTTGAGTGGGGCAGCTTAATGATCAAGCCTATGGCCCTAGTATTGATATGTGATTCATGGTAATGTTAAATTCTTAAAGTAAAAGTGACATTCTCCTTAACCTTCATTTTCATCCTTTTACTTAAATTTTTAACATTACCATGAAATGACTCAGGATGTTTAAGAGTGGTTCCGACCTCACTGGATTTCATATGGAGAAATTAGAATTTTAGATTTCATTCAAAATCCAACAGACTTATCAGTTTTTCAGGATTTCAAGATTGGGGATTTGCAATGTGTCCATTCAATTTTTTCATGTAGTAGGGTATGGAACTCGTATTTAATCAAGAGCATCAATCCCTCTATGTACCTTGATGTTAGTGACATTGGTTGTGGAACTCCTTTATCATGACCCTCCTAAAAATGTGTGCATCACTCAAACAAAATCTTGACTTGACATGCTATTCTTTTTCTATCTTATGTTAATGCTTAGAGGGTAATATTAATGACAAGATCCTGATTTTCCAACAAGACTAAAAAATTAGACATTTCTCGTGGTGGCAAGACACCCAAGCATAAACAATAGATAATAGATTTACTTGTATTTTCTAGTTTCTAGTAGTTTTTATAGCTATTGACTCTTTCATATTAATTATGATATTTTTTTAAACAACATATAACAATTTAAGTTTGAAGTTGGCAATTATAACTCATTAGTAATGAATTATGAATATGATGCTTCATGAAAGTTGAAAGTTGTTTCATTTCATGTTAGATATTATTTGTTGTAACGGTTACACTTAGCTTACAAGTACAACTTTGGTGATCAATAATGATAAATGTTATATATTGAATTTGAAAGCTTGAAACTTTAAGATTGATGAATCATGAGACTCAATATGTTGTATGTTACTATGTTACTAACTTGTGGACGTGGTTGATGAAGATTATAGCTTCTAGATGATTGTTGTTATATGGTTCAATCTATGTTTTTTATGTTTTTTATATATAATTCATCATCCTACATGTTTTTGTTGACAAATATGTATCAAAATATAAAAATTATATATATTATATGAAAAACACTCCGGGATTCGCTCCCAAACCGGGAGCTTCTGAAAATGTCACTCCCGCTCTCAAGTAACCCTGGGAGGGAGCAATCATGGTACATGAGGTGCCCTGGCCTTGATTTTTCCACCCTTCTTTATATGTCTTTTGCCTTTTATGATTGTTCTTTAATTGACTGCTCGAGGCACATGATGTGTGAGATATAGCAGTGGATACCCCCTTTAACATAGGGTGGTTCAGTCCCCACCAGGGGTTGGGACAATCATGGGTTCGTGAATGACAAAGGACGCTCATCTAGGGCTTGTAGGAACTAGAGTGATGGCCATGATGATGGGGTAGATCTCATAAGTTGGCTTTTGCCCACGTGCTAAATGTGTTTGTCTCGGCCATCGTTTGCATTTTGTGGTAAATTTTCCTGTTGAATGTGGCCAATTATGCTTCTACTTTTCTTTTCAACTCCATCAATCTCCAGAGCATCATTCCAGGCCCAACCCAAGATGTGGCCAAGGGGAAGGGGAAGGTTAAACCTATGTGGACCCAAGTGGGAGAAATGATGAATGGGGTTATGATGAGTGGAAAGGGAGTAATATATATGGATGAGGGAGTGGGACCATGAAACCAAAATCGAGGTTTCCCATGTAGTACCATCCCTAAAGCCCAAGGGCTAGTAAAAGATATTCCACGGGACTAGGGTGCAAGCTTAACATCTAAAAGAGATCTAGGGAACAAGAGCATAGACCTAGCCTGCTCTTTCCGTAGAATTCCCCCATTAATCCATGCCCAGAAGTATCCATGACAAGCAAACTACAATACTCAATTACCAAATGACAAGGCGTATATTTAGGTTCGAGAGTCCCACCTTCAAACATACGATCATGGCAGGTGGGCGAGGAACTACATGGCTGGCTCAAGTGGCATGAAATGGCACAACGAGCTAGTTGGCGGCTGCAAGGGGCTGTTGGTTGTTGGCTAAGGACCACCTTGGACAAAAAAATCCCCTAGGGATATCACCCACAAAATGGTGGGTAACACCTCCAAGGACTCCAATGCTCCTCCTAAGCCATGTGCTCCACTAGATCCACTTCCCCTACATGGCCACTATCAAAACATAAAGGTAAGGAGTGCCCAAGTCAACTCCATGCCTCCATGCACACACACAAGCTACCCATCCCTGTCTAGGGCTCAACACCCTCCCTTTCGTTTTATATTATGTGGGCAATTTGGAAAACGAGGAACTCGATCATTTCTTAATATATGCCCCCAATATAATGAGAACAAGTATATAGATTGTGGCTTATTTTAGAGAGATGGGTCGTATAGATAAAAGTATAAGAAAAATATTATTTCTTTGACACATAACCATCTACAATTTCCTACTGGCTACTTTGACGGGGAGACATAATCAAACAGATGTGGCTACAGAGGCCTAATCTTCCTAGAGAGAAATCTATGTTATAAATTGTATTGGGGTGGAGGAAGAGGAAAAAATTCAAAAGCTGAGCTAATTGCACTTTGGGGAACTTTAATTTTTGCTAAGAATGTGGGGGTGACTTCTCTGAACGTATTTGGGGATTCAAACACTGTGGTAGAATGGGCAAATGAGCAAGGTGCTTTAAATGCCTCGTCATTGGAACATTGGAATGACAAGGTCTATGCTTTTATAAATTCCTTTAGTTTTATTTCCTTTACGCATATCTATAGGGTGAACAATCATGGGACAGATGATATGTCTAAAAAGGGCTAGGATATACAACCAGGGATTATCTACATTGAATAATATGAAGAAGATGCTCTCATAGTTGTTGGGAGATTTCCTATTTTCTAATATTCTGGGGAATATGTTATTTGTTTGTTGTTTTGTATTTTGTAGTTTGTGTACAGTGGAATATGGTGGTTATCTTTTGAATTTTTTGCTAAATATGTAGTTATGATCCATAAGTGGTAATTTTGATATTTGCTCATGTGATGTAACAGATTAGAGCACATAGTGTTGTTTGTGCACATATTTTGTATGATGCTTAAAAATAGTGCACATACGTTCTTAATGTAAACTCTTATAATTTAATATAAGATGTTAGTTTTTTCTTTTTGAAAAAAAAAACCTCCTTTGGAACGTCAAACACTCTTCCTCCAATAGAAGTTTTTCTTTAAGAAAGCAACCTACCCCATGTGGCTAACATGTACAATGTTACCAAGTTGTAAGAAGATCTCAAACACTCCACGGAAGAATGTCATGCAAGCATCAAATTGAGGTCAAACAATCACTGAGTAAGCCATCTCCAATGTATAGAGGCAAATCCATCATAGACCATCCAAGGGTTGATCATACACCATGTACAACAAAACTCAAGAAACACCACACAACATGGTCTAATACCTTTGGAGTAAACCCAAAGGCTAATGTTATAAACATAATAATTTAATTAATGATAAGTTAATTAGTTAACGAAAAGATGTATCTTCTCAAAAAGACACATCCATTAGTACGAAAAGGTACCTAGCCTAGGTATTTATGATTGGGGGCCTCATTGTAATATCATCTTATCAATCATTTATCTATCAACATATTTATACATCTACAAAAATAAATCTATATTCACAATACAAACAGGGATTGTTTGTTACACTAGTATCAGAGTCGAGCTCGTTCGCTGCCAATTGTTCCACGTCAATCCACAGCCATACAAACTACCAATTGTACGTTGTTTTCATTCATGTACTAAGGTCCATACGTTTTTCCATACAATCAAATCACCAATTCACCGTACATTTCGTACTAGCCATACAATCCACTGCACCCAACGATTTAATGATTTGAATTGTATGTACAGAAACATTAAATAATTAATCAACACCCCACTATGTGAGCCATTGTGCACCCTCATTGTCGAAGTCACCACACATCCCCACCGTCATTCCACATGTACATCAATCGTCGTTGTACAATTCACTAATCAATTGCTCTGTCACATTCGTACACTTTTGCGTCCTAACAATTCATGCCACTAGCTTCCGTGATACACACTATGATGTACAAGCCACTACCAGTGTCACTTTTCCATCGTTGTACAATCAGCGAATAAATTGATAGGGTGCCCAACTCATAGGGTTTTGTCCGTAAATTGACTATTAAAAGTGACTTTATAATCATTTATTTAAATAAAATGAGCAAAATTGGGGAAAAAATTACTTTAACAAACAAATACTTATTTATTTATTTATAATATTTATTTATTTATAAAATTAATTAACTAATAACCAAAAAGAGAATATATATATATATATATATATATATATATATATAGATATCAAAAATGGAATCGATAATTAGGCCCGGAGTATGCCCTAAAACTGCTTATGCTTGGCTATGAGCTTATCTTCCTCAGATGTAAGGAAACATGTTAACGACCCAAGACCCAGAGGCATCTAGCAGGAGTGAAAGCCTAACCCCTTATAGACCAACAGTGGGTTATTCCAGGTGGTGTGGTTTTCCTTGAATAATGGTGATGAGTAAGCCTACATTCGCGGATAGCATCCAATGATGGTTGCCCTCATTGTTGGTTTGACAACTGAGTTATGATAGGTTTATCCACTGAAGAAAAAAAATGGAATCGATAAGAAAAATTACAAAGAATTATTTGTAGAAGATAATCGATATTGAGATGAGATCAATAGCATGAAACATCATCAATTTCGCTATAATCTGTCTGTTCTATGTTTTGGAAGGTTTTCCAGCATATTTTCTGGTCTAATTTGTCTAAAATCAGGCAAGGATTTATTGGAATCACAAGTTTGAGATGTAAACTCTCCACAATCTCAGTGCCCCAAGGGTTTTTCAGGGTGTTGAATCTATATATGCAGTGAAAAACTCATTTTAAACAATAAAAATTAAGATTTGAACTTTTTTCGTTTCTGCGGGCTCACTCAAGCACCCAAGAAGGGTGTGGGACCATTCTATGGCCAAAAAGATTTAATCTACCACAACATTTTAACTCTAATCACTCCACAAACTAATTTATCTCTAATCAATCCATGCTCTAGTTCTACTAAAAAGCACCTTGCTTTATTTTTGTTAATGAAGATGAGGATGACTAATGAGGATTATAAGATATGTAATTGTACTCGTCATTAGCTCATGTTTTATTTCATTTTCAGCACATATAGCCCCGTATAAAGGCTGCTTTTGGATGTAAAACCTCATGTATAAAGGTTGATTTTCGATTATTGGATGTACAGCCTCATCTATAAAAGATAATTTTAGATTTTGAACCATGTAATCATCTACGAGAGTTACTACAGACTGGGTTTCCTTCTAAAATGTCATTGATGTGTCTCATTCTTTTTTTCTTGCAAATAACGCATTATTAACTTATTTGTAAAAAAAAATCACACACACACACACACATATAATGATGTTTTGACTAACGTTTCCATCTTCTGTGGGTCGTGGTTCCAGCCGTACCTATTTTGGAAACTTCCAGACGTTTCAGCGTTTTGTGCAACCTAACTTATAACACATAAGAGGTAAAATGCAGGCAAAGAAGTAGAATTGCAACCAGAAAAGAAAGAAGAAGAAGACAAACAAAGCAGTCCACAGAAAAAGCCACAATGGTTTTACAAAGCTATTTATGATGTGAAGCCAGATGAGATGCAACACAGAGAACTTAGAACAACATACAGATCACTATATCAAGTAATATTTCTTTGATATGTGAAGCTGTCAATTCTCATGATCCTTTTTCTTTTAAAGGCTAGTGAAAAGCAGAAATGGATAGAGAAAATGCATGTAGAACTGATGCTTTGATGTAAACGAGACTTGCAAGTTGGTAGATATTCCACCAAATAAAAATGTGAAAGGTTACAAATGTATGTACTGAATGAAATTTGAAGTAAAAGGTCAAGTTGATAAGTACAAAGCTGAGCTACATTCAAAAGGACATGCACAGTAGGAAAGCATAGACTATAAAAACACTTTTGCTCCCATTACCAAGCCAAACACCATAAGACTGTTGTTGCACATTCCATCACAGTTTGCAGGGCAAGTCCACCAAACAAATGTAAAAGTGCATTCAAGGACATGTGGAGGGACGCAAAATAGGATATTTGTGGTTTTGTTGGCAAAGACAATTAATAAATAAATTGGTAAGCATGTTGATCATACAATTTAAAGCAAGTCCCTTGAGCATGGTATGAATAGATTGATCAATAACTCAAATCCAGCAGATTTTAAAAAAGCAAATCAAATGGGAATCTTTATATTAAAGCAAAAAAATATGAAATCACTGTTATGGTGGTCTCGGTTGATGATTTGATATAGGTAACAGTACTAGGTTGACGAATGAAGAAAAAGGTAATGTTTGTAAACCTTTGGCATTATAATTTAGGATTTCTGCATTATTGTTTAAGAATTGATATTTGGAAACTGAAAGAAAGAATAATTACTTCATGATCAAAATTGCATAAAAAATTTCAAAATGGAGAATTGCAATCCCAGTAGAATACCAATAGAGGTAGGATTGAAACTTTCAAAATATCACAAGTCAAAAGATATACATGAAACAATGTGTAGTCAGCTTTAAGGAGTTTGATTTATCTTACAACAAGGAGACCTGACATAAATTTTGTAGCTGGCATGTTGTCAAGAAATTTGGATTGTCCCAAGATGGTGAATTTGAATACAGCAAATAGATCTTTCAGGCACATTAAAGAAACTTTTCATGGTTGAAATACATCCTAAAAGAATGAAAATTTCAGGTTCAGCAGTTTTTCAAATGTAGATTGGGTAGGAGAAATTCATGGAATAAAATCAACAGCAGGTTATGCTTTCAATCCTGGATGTGGCTTTTGTTAAAATTTGGGTACCAGAGGACAAGTGGTTCCCTAAGGCTTTGATCTTTGGCCTTGGGAAAAGTGTCCAAATTTATTTGTACTTTTCTCCTAAGGTGACTTTGTAAGTGGTAAAATCAAATTAATTTAAAAGTGACTTTACAAGTGGTAAAGTCAATTTAATTTAAAAGTGACTTTATAAGTGGTAAAGTTACATTCTAATTTAAAAGTGACTTTATAAGTGGTAAAGTTACATTTTAATTTAAAGGTGACTTTATTAATGTCAATGAAGAATTAGAAAGTGAAAAAGTGACTATGGAAATAAAAGGCTAAGTGGTTCTTTATTTAAGTGAGTGAGTTAAAAAATAGAAAGTGAGAATTAAATACACATTTATTCTCATCCCTAGATCTAAATGAATCTCAGCCATTAGATGTTAGGGTAACCCAAGAGGTCATTTAGAGAGTAAAAGGAGAAGAGAAGAGGAAAAGATCAATTCATTCTTTTATGAGCATTTGAGAGAAAGAGAAGAGAGAGCAAGGAGAAAATTTCTGAGCAATGAGAAAGTGAAGGAGAATGGCAAGAAGAGATTTCAGCAAATCTGGGCAGCAGTGTTTATTGGCACGTATCCCAAGGAAAAATTGTACAGCAGGATAAAGGCATGGATTTCAACGAAGAGGGACAGCACAGAAATCAAGGAAGATGGACAAAAGCAAGGGCATGAATTTCGAGGCAATTGTACCACTGAAATCTGTACAGTCCGTACATCAAGTTCTAGGCACATTTTTTTGAGGCAATCCGTACAGCGTTTATTGTTGTTTTATTGCTAGAAAATTTTATGTTTTCGCTCTTTGCCGATTGGCACAATTTTTGAGGTGTAATCAACCACGGAAATCGAGATAAGTTGTAATTTGTGGTTTCTGGAATTTTTACTGCGTATTTCAGTTTCTCTGTAAAAGCATTTTCAGAAATAAAGAAGAACTCTCAAACTGGTTTTCCCCAAGAGTTGTCGGGGATTTTTCCATGGTCACATTGACCAAAAATCACTGTGTTATTTTTTGTGTGTGGCTGTCATAGTTTTGTTGTGTATTATTTCTGCAATTTCAGCAGTGGTGAAATCTCTAAATTTGTGTTTTTAGAAAATATTGTCATTTCCAAATTTTAGAATTTTTTATCATGCTTGGATTTAAAACTAAATGCACGGAGTGATAAGGAAAACTGATAACCGGAGTGGGGGTTGAAATTTCTTCAACTTCAATTCTTAGATTAATATAAAGCAAACTTCAGTTGCACTTACATTAATAGAAGTGCAATATAAAACAGTAGTCAGAGCAAATTGTGAAGTAGTTTGGTTACATAATACATTTTGTTAAGTTCTTAACTAAAATTGCACAGCGGAAACCATCACACATTGGACACATAATTTACCCTAGAAAACCCACAAAAGGAAAAACCAGAAAACATGTTTTGCTAAGAACTTGGGCTCTCGCACAAGAGATAATGGCCCAACTAAGGAATTACATAAACTGGATCTCATCCAACTGATCACAGCCAAGGAGATCACGCCCTCATTGGTTGTGATCTGGATCTCCTTGCTGCTCGTTGCAGCTCCTTGCACCTTCCTAGGACCCTGCCTGACCTGGCACACTAGGGTATCACACTCCTCCTCCTAAGGCTAGTGCCACGTAATGGTGTCTTCACCTCTCCCTCATATCTCCTTTTATAACCTTTTAATGACTAAAACCCTAGCCCTAGATCCCAATGGCCAAGATTATTTTTGCCATCTCAAGATCAACAGTTGTGACTTAATCTCTTGTTGAGATCACTTAGGTCACTATTAATCATTAAATGCAAAAGGTACTTTACAAAATCACTTTACAAAGTTTATCTAGAGAGGAAATCTTCCACATGCTAAGACACCAAGAAATTGTGGAAGTCCTACCAAGCTACACAATCCAACACTCCCTCTTAGCAAGGAAGGCACTTCCATAACTCGGATTCGTCTCCAAGCTCGTCACACCACTGTAGTTACTCCCTCTGACACAAAAGCATACCCTACTACTGACATGAAACTTGTGCTGAGAAGCATGCTCCTAGAAGCTTCTCGCTCCTAAGAAACCTACATGGTAAATAGCCCTATGCCCGAACCTGCTACCCGCTACCCAGAACATTGTCTTTCGACTCCTCTAGTGCATCACTTCTAGCACTGGCTACCCACACCTCAATCCCCAGAGTGCAACTCATCCATTCTACCATAGCCACAATCATACGTGGCTCACTCTCCAATACTATCCTTAGGCAGTGATCTGAAAAGGCTTCAAATGTGACCACCTTGTCCATGCACTTCTCTACCTCTTGCAGCACAGGCACGTTTAGCTTAGACGCTACAATATTGTCACCCATGTAGCACGTAGTGCCCAAATCTCATCTGGCGAATCTTGTATCACCACGTCGTCTCAAAACATGCAGATAAACATCGATTCAACCCACTCTTTCAATCAACGTAATGGGCATTATGCCTGAGGGAAACTCCATGCTTTTGTCATCCCTCAACCCTTTAGTAACCATAGTTCAATTCGTTATGGCACTAATTAATGCCACACGAGGTTTAGCCCCTCTTTAATCTATAGTAGGAAGCCATCAACGGTGTCAACGCTATCAACGACATTGTTCCTTCGATTGAACTCATATGTTACACGCTAAAATCAAGGATACGGCCTATCTGGCCTTTGACGTAGCATTGATCCAAACCTTGTTGCCTTCCATTATCTCAGATCATTTCTCAGGCATGATAAATACTTTTTACAACTCGCCTACAATGATCCCATATAAGGCCTTTTCTGGAGTATGGAGCCAAGCATGAAGTAGCAACCCTCGCTACCCTCTCTGCACAATCTGTAGGAAATGAGTCCTTTCATAATACGCAATTGCAGATCCACCTCTACTCTTGTCAATGCTTTGCCCCCACTGACTAAGCTCTGGCGATTGTGTTGTCGCATCATAACTAGTGCCACCGCATTATTTGTAGTAGTCTCTCTTAACCTGTCCCCCATTGGGCTCCTCTGCAGGTGGTTTCTTTCGGCCTAATAGCCACTGACATGATTATGTCGACCCTGACCAAACTACTGCACACGATCGATCTTCTGCAGTGCTCTAGATTCGTCTCACTTCCTCTACAGCCAACAATTTTGCGACCTTTGCTATGTCTCTGCTAACCTCCTGACCCGTCATCGGGTCTCTGCCTCTGCCAATTTTTATTTTTCTCGAACCCCCGGTTTGTTATCTGCCACGGCAATGCGCTGGTCCAGTCTGTCAGTTTCCCCTAATGGCTATTGCCGGTTGCCTCCCGCAACTGGCGGCCATGACTGTCGTTGGTTGGGTTGTCAACCACTCCACCTTTTTTTTTCCTTTTTTTCTTGTGTGTCTATTCCACAAGTTACTCCTGTGTGTGTTGATTTTTCCTTCTACACGATTGTCTGACTTTGCGCAGTCCCGATTTTTATTATGCAGAATCTCGTCACTTTGATACCATGTTAAATTTCCACGAACTTAGCACCTGGCAATAAATCTCGAACAAACCCTTAAACGATTTATTGATTTATGCACGACTAAGTTCTTAACTAAAATTGCATAGTGAAAACACACAGAAATAATCACACATTGGACACATGATTTACCCTAGAAAACCCACAAAGGGAAAAAACAGAAAATTTGTTCTATTAAGAACTTGGGCTCTCGTACCAAGGATAATGGCCCAACTAAGGAATTACATATACAGCAACTGGATCTGATCCAGCTAATCAAGCCCTCCTTGGTTGTGATCTAGATCTCCTTGCTACTCCTTGCACCTTTTTTGGACCTTGCCCAACCTAGCACATTGGAGTATCACACTCCTCCTAGGGCTAGTGCCACTCAATGGTGTCTTCACTTCTCCCTCGGATCTCCTTTTGTAACATTTTAATGACTAGAACCCTAACCCAATATCTCAATGGCCAAGATTAGAACTTGCCATCTCAAGATCAACGGTTGTGACTTAATCTCTTGTTGAGATCACTTACGTCACTATTAATCATTAAATACAAAAGGTACTTTATAAAATAAATTTACAAAGTTTATATCGAGAGGCAATCTTCCACATGCTAAGACACCAAGCAATTGTGGAAATCCTACCGAGCTCCACAATCCAACACAATTAGCAATTTGAAGCTACAACAAATGCATCCAGTGATTTTGTAGTGTGACAATCAAAGTCAGATAAAAATAACAAAGAATCCAACATTTCATTCCCAAAGGTTCATCTTCACTTTATCGTGGATTGGGTACAGAATAAAGAGAAGAGTTGACCTATTGCAGGTCCAAGATCAAGAAGCAGACATTTTCACCAAGTCTATCAACAATGAAGAGTTTTAGAAGTTTAGAGTCTGGTTGGCAATCACTGAAAACAAAATAAACATTAAGTGTGATGTTAGATATTGTATTATTTATCTGATAATGTCATAGGTTCTAGGGTTCTTAATATGTTCAAATTATAATGTTAGAATTATGAGAATGTGATGTTAGGACACATACATAATGATATGTTAGGACCAAGTTTATTAAGTTGCACTAAAAAGAGCAATGCCTCTTGGGAATAACAGATTGCACCTCTACCTGCAATTGTACGTATGCGTACTTATGTATTTGTGTGTACATCAATGTAAGTCCCTGGTTCCAAGCCATTAGAGACTAAATATGAAAAGTATGCTCATGTATATACTATATACCAAAAAGGGTGACTATAGCAAAATGGCACCAAGTGCAATACATATCAGAAACAAAATACATAAACAATGAGGAGAGGAAGGAAGGATAAGAGAACTTCCCAGCGATGTCATCAATAACAAAGAAGGGGTCAAGGTTGGAATTTCTAAGTCTAACCCATTAGAAACCCTTCATGTACTTTCTGATTTATTCCTACCTACTTGTTATGTTAATTAACATGTTATTTACCATGTAAATACTGGAAATAAATACAAGTGCATGCTCAACACATTATAGATCATCAACTGAAG
The DNA here is from genome assembly GCA_031772625.1 of Pinus tabuliformis. Taxonomy (NCBI): domain Eukaryota; kingdom Viridiplantae; phylum Streptophyta; class Pinopsida; order Pinales; family Pinaceae; genus Pinus; species Pinus tabuliformis. The sequence goes on from CM062815.1 coordinate 244,704,058, forward strand.
GAAACAGAAACAAGCACACAAGTGACACCGTTGTTTTTGGACTAATGTCCCCAAAAAACCCAGTGCAGGAAAACAGGTGCAGCTATTTGAGGGTTTGATTTATTCAGCAGTTTCAGAACACAATCTGGGTGCCAAATCCAGCTCACCCAACAGAGAAAAATCTCGACAGTAGTACCTGTCTACTCGGAAGTAGATATTCCAGCTAAAACCCTAGATAAACACTCTAGCAGCTCCATAGCTCCAATCTACCCCACGAAACCCCAGCGTCAACCTCTAGGGACTGCGTCAACCTCTCTCTAGCCCAGTGTTAGCCCAGCATCACTCTGGCTTGGCCTGCATCAGCCTCTGGAGGCAATGCGTCAGTCCTCTGGCCCTCTCCATCATCCACGCTGGCCCTCTAAAGCACTACGCAGCTCTTGCCTGCCTCTATGTGAGCCCTGGCTGGCTCCGCGTGAACCCTTGGTTGCTTCTGCTACTGCGTTGATCCTCACAGTGCTATCTTTGCCTCTCTGCTTCGGTATTCACTGCCCCTCAACTGCAACTATGATCACTCTCTCAACTTTCTCAGCAAACCCAGCCCCAGAAAGTCGAAATCTTGATCTCTTGGTGTGTTCTCCAAGTGGCCCTCAAGCCTCCTCTTATACTTTTCTCGTTGACAAATCAACGGCCGAGATTAAGTCCCTAATCAACGGCTAAGATTAGATCTAGCTTGATCCATGCCTTTTGGAGCATTCTAACACAGTTTTATATTAATTCACATTAATATTTTATTTTCCCTAAGTTTAAACATAGGGACTCCATTAAAAATATTAATTATTCTAATATCTGCCCAAACCCTTTCTGGGTATTGGAGATCTCATGTGCCTTAACCTCTCCACCAATTTTTGTGGCTAGAGCACATCTGATACTACCCCAAATCAACACTCCCTCTTAGCGAGGACTGTGCTCTAGCAATACCCCTCACTGAGTATCACCCTAATCATCCGGCATCGGTCCCTATGTTGATGCTAAGCCTGTTGCCCATCATCTGCACTGCTGCATCTTGTATTGCTACCATGGCCCTGCCACTGCCACTGCTTCATCCGTACTGCAACTCCCTCTGCATCTGTGTTGCTGCCCATGGCCCTACCACTGCCACTGCCTCATCTGCACTACAACCCCTCTCATCATGCTGCATCGTGCTACCCATAGCACTACCACTACTAATTGTTGCACTGCAACTCAGTTATTGAGAAGCAAGTAATTGATCTCCCAACTCTGACATCTCTGTCAGGCTAGAAACACTCATGATGCTGAAGCTCCCTCTATCACTGACAAGTGCTCACTCTCTGACCTTTGCACTGCTGCAACAACTCTGTGCAACTCGCACAGTTGCACACCTCTTTGTGCCATCTTGCACTGGTGCAACACTCCCATGCTTCTCGCACTACTGCCTCACATTGTCCTGGGAAAATCTTGCATTGTAGCTCCCTTTGTCGCTCCATCTGCATCAATCTCTACCGACATCCACCAGTCCTACTACTCCTCTTTGGGGCTCCCATAGCAAGTTCTAATCCAAGAGGCTGGGTACCTTGAGGATCCTTCCCCTCATCGCCTATAGTCCATCTGACTACAGCTCGATGTCTCCCCACTTCCGCTCAAGTGGTGTGTGTGCACTCATGGCACAGTCATCGTCTGTCTCCACTTCCTTCTCTGCCCTTGCTGGTGCAGCCTTGGTCTCGGAGGCCTCTCCCTTGCTCTTCTTCCTTGGACACTGGGTCACATAATGACCCAGCTCCCCACAATGGAAGCATTTGACCTTGGAGAGGTCCTTCTTCTTCCATTTCTCCTGCTTTCCCTCAGATGCTAGGGCAACATCCACCTCCTCCTCCTTCTTGATTTTGATCCCCTTGTCGCTGCTTCCCGCCTTGCTCAGCCTTCTAATCTCTTCTTGGCGAAGAGCAGCCCACATTTCCTCCCAATCTGGAAGGGTCGCCCTACCCAGTATGCTCTGGACAAACACCTCCCAGTCTTCTGAGACTGCGTTAAGCGTTATTCTCACCATCAATTCTTGATCCGGCGTAGCCCCTATGGAAGTCAGCTGATCCCAGATCTCCTTCAATCGACCAAGGAAGGGGTCGATCTGTTCTCCCTTCTGCATTTGGTATGATCGCAGCTGATTTTCCAGTAACATCCTTCTTTGCACAGAAGTATGTTGGTACAATTTATTTAGGGCCTCTCACATCTCATTTGTCGTTTCCTTTTCGGCAATACGTGGTACTACATGGTCCTTGACCCCGTCAAGAATGATGCTCTTGGCCCTCACCATTACCTCCTCGTACTTGTCGTTATCAGCTGGGTCAACTGGGATAGATATCGTCCTCAAGGCGAAGTGCTTGACACTATTCCTGTCTAGAACGAATAGGATTTTGGCCTTCCAGACTATGAAGTTTGAGGCTCCGTCCAGTCTATCCTAATCTCTTACCCCGTTCACTGTCATCTAGTTGCTCCTCTACTTCCCTCATAGAAGTTCTTGGTGTGACTCCCTCTGAGCCTCGATTTCCCTCCTGGAAACCCTTCTGCCAATGTCAAGATGCCCCCACTCCGATCGTTAGTGCAGCTGCACCACTAATCCGGATTTCTCGACTAGAAATCCTCGATAGCAACTCCCTCCTCCTTGGCCTTGCCCTCCTAGGTATTGTTCTGACTACAGTACCCCACCAACTCCACTCTACAACTTACCCACAGCCTCCTAAACTCTAGCAAACTGAAGGTTAGAGCTCCTAGGCTCTGTGCAATCCTGGCACCGGCAAATCAACTTCCTCGGCCAACTACGTCAGCCCTCCTGGCCTCTGCGTGGCTCTACGTGAGCCTGTCTTTCCCTCCCTCAACCTTTCTGTTGCCTCTTCCTAGCTCAATATTGATGACATAGGCACTACGTCACCCCTTCCTTGCTGCTACTCTGCTAGGAACAGCTTCTATCACTTGGGACAACTGTTTTCTGCTGCCGTTTCTTTGCTTGGCTGATGTCCTCAGTTCTCCTGTGATATGCAACCAGCCTCTGATACCATGTTGGAATTTCTAAGGCTAACCCGTTAGAAACCCTTCATGTACTTTATGATTTATTCCTACCTACTTGTTCTGTTAATTAACAACTTATTTATGTAGGAATTTACAGGGTAAGTTCCTCAGACAGAACACCAAAGGACACCACTCACAACCAGATCGCAGATCAATACACCAGTATTTTTGACGTGGTTAAAACCCTCAAAGAGGGAAACAGTCCACGGCCTGAGCCAACGCGGCCACTTCAGGCAATTTATTAATAAAAGAATGAAAATTTACATAAGCTTCTCTCATAGACGGATTACCCTACAAAAGACCCTCCATGCGCTTTAAATAGAAATCATGGACCAATCGGGTGTTAAGCCACGAATCAAGTGTCGGTAATACCTAGGAGAAAATGAACCGTCGGATCACTACATATCGTGACCGTCGGATTGTAAGTTACAAAATGTACAAGGTAAAGAAACACACTTTACCTAACTCTATACTAGACCAAGTTGCACTTAACTATTTCCTATGTGTTGGAATATCCTAGCATCCCCCCTTAAGAACAACTTGGGATAGGATTGAAGGATTTACAAATATGACACAATAGGAGAAGGAAGGAGGCACTAGAGCCTGTCCCCCCTAGTGACAACTTCCTGAACTCCAACCATAAATCGAAGTTTAGTGAACTTCGCCTCTGTGAGAGCCTTTGTGAAGATGTCTGCAACTTGATCATCTGTTGAACAATATTGCACTTCAAGAACATGGTCGTGAATGAGCTTTCTAATGAAGTGCATGTGCAGTTCAATGTGTTTGTTGCGCTGATGTTGGACTGGATCTTTGCATAGTTGAATGGCACTTTGATTATCACACCAAAGTGTAGTCAGATGCTGCTGCTGAAAGCCAAACTCTGACAGGATCTGACGAAGCCACAAGGCTTCCTTACTAGCTTCTACAGCACCACGATACTCTGCTTCTGCTGATGAAAGAGAAATGGCACCTTGTTTCTTGCAAGCCCATGTAATAGGTCCTGAACCAAGAGTGAACACATAATCGGCAGTAGACTTCCGATCATCAGGGTCACCAGCCCAATCAGAATCAGTGAAACCAACCAATAGAGGAGCTGCTTCGGCACTGTAATGAATCCCAAACTGAACTGTACCTCGAACATAACGAAGTATTCTTTTAGCTGCTTTCCAATGACTTTCACGTGGGTTTTGCATAAACCAAGCAACAAGGCCAACAGCAAAGGAAAGGTCAGGACGAGTATGGGTTAGATACAAAAGTTTTCCTACAAGTTGACGGTATAAGGTAGCATCAACTTCAAGAGAAGTACAAGTGATTGAAAGTTTGACTCCAGACTGAAAGGGAGAAGGGGTTGGCTTACAGTCTTCCATGTGAAAGTGGCGTAGAATATCACAGGCATACTTGGACTGAGAAAGGGAAATACCTTCCTTGGATTGCAAGACTTGAAGACCGAGAAAATAACGTAAGTGTCCTAAGTCTGTCATTTCAAACTTCCTTTTAAGGCTAGACTTCACATGGTTTATAAGGTTGGGATCACTACCAGTCAGGATAAGATCATCAACATAAAGAACAAGAATGATAAGAGACTTGCCCACTTTCTTGGTGTAGACAGTATTGTCAGAATGACACCTAGAGAAGCCAGATTCTAAAAGGAAGTTATCCATTTTGGCATACCAAGCTCGAGGAGCTTGCTTGAGACCATAAAGGGATTTCTTAAGCCGACATACAAGGCTGGAGTCTGTTTGTATAAAGCCAATAGGTTGTTCCATATAGATTTCTTCATGCAAGTCCCCATGCAAGAAGGCAGATTTAACATCCATCTGATGGACTTCCCATTTGAACGAGGCAGCAAGGGAAAGAACAAGGCGGATAGAGTTCATTTTGGCAACAGGGGAGAAGGTTTCAGTGCAGTCAATGCCTTCAACCTGTGAAAAACCTTTAGCAACAAGACGAGCTTTATGTTTATCAACTTTCCCATCTGGTCCATACTTGGTTCTGTAAACCCATTTGCATCTAACAAGTTTTCGTCCCTTTGGTAGAGGAACAAGATCCCATGTATCATTTGCCAATAATGAATGATATTCTTCATTCATAGCTGCTTCCCAATCTGGATGGCCTAAAGCTTCTACAAAGGTGTCAGGATCATAATTTACTGAAGCTTGAGCCAGTAAAGAAGAGGCTCTCTCGAACTGAGAACGTGTGCGTCGCTGATCTGTAGGATCACCGGCAAGATCACCTGCTGCATCTCGAGTAGCACGAACCCATTTTGGAAGCTGAGGAGCTGAAGGAGGATCCTGAGATGGTGGGGGAGGATTGTCATCCTCACTTTCATCATCTGAAGAAGAAATATTTTCAAAAGTAGAAGAGATAGGGAGAGGTGGCACATCCGCCGGACTAGGCTCGCAGGCCAATATATTTTCATCAAATTTTACATCTCTTCTAATGATAACATTTTTGGACTTAAATGGAATAAGTCTATAGCCTTTGACATCTTCAGAATATCCAACAAAAGTACATTTTTCACTCTTAGGTTCTAAAGCTTTATGCTTTTCATCTGGAATATGGGCCCACGCTTCACTTCCAAAAACACGAAATTGACTTACATCTGGTTTGATTGAGCTCCATGCTTCTTTTGGAGTGATATTCTTTAAAGCCTTAGTAGAAGTGCGATTTATTATGTAATTTGCACAGTTAATTGCTTCTGCCCAAAAACTAAGACCAAGTCCTTTAGTTTGTAGCATACAATTAGCCATTTCCTTTAAGGTACGATTCTTCCTTTCAGCTACACCATTTTGTTGTGGAGTATATGGAACAGTATGTTGCATTTGAATTCCATTCTCACTGCAAAAGTTGATGAATGTGCTTTTAACATATTCTCCTCCATTATCAGATCTTAGCTTAAGAATTTGATGTCCATATTGTTTTTCAACAAAGGCCTTGAAGGCCAAAAATGTGATAAATACTTCACTCTTGAGTTTTAAGAAGTATACCCAAGTGCGTCTGGAGAAATCATCAATGAAAGTTAAGAAATACTTGCAGCCAGAGAATGAAACAACTGGAAGTGGACCACATAAATCACTATGCACAAGCTGTAAAGGGGCTGAGGCGTGCCAAGAGGCACGTTTTTCAAAACTGTCCCGATGATGTTTTCCGAGTACACATCCGGAACAAACACCATCTCTGCAAGATACCATAGGAAGACCTGTCACCATATTTTCTTTACATAGATGCTGAAGGGAGCGATAGTTTAAGTGACCAAATCGCTCATGCCAAAGTTTGCTCACTTCATCGTTATGAGCAACAAATACTGAGGGAAGATTTGATGACCCAAAGTTGTGAAACTTATACAACCTTGTAGAATCATCAGCAATGCCAGTAGCTAAAATCTGTTTAGGATCTCTTAGGTCCTTGATTACAACATCATAAGGTGAAAATTCAACGATTTTACCTTCACCTGAATGAGTTATCTGATATACAGATAGAAGGTTGCAGGATAAGGTTGGAACGCATAATACATCATTAAATTGACCATTGTCTAGATGAACAGTTCCAGTCCCTACAACATTAAGAGATCTATCATCACCAACATATATATTTTTGGTGTTACAATCATTTAAAGAAGAAAACATGGCTTTGTTTTTGGCCATGTGATAAGAAGCTCCAGAATCAATGAACCACTCATGAGAATGAGAAGAAGAAGATACATTTAATGCATAACCAGACCGAGATGATTGACAACCACATGCAGAAAGTGCCATTCCTGAAGATGAAGTTGAAGTTGAAGAATGATCCAAATGGACGTTATGTTTCTTCATCGCTGCTTCCAAGGCTTCCATCTTCTTAAAGCATTTGGATTCTAAGTGGCCATCTCGATTACAAAAGTTGCAATGTCTATCAGTCTTCTTCCATTTGTTTTTATTTGTCTTATCATTTTGTTGAAATGATTTTTCATTTTGAGGCTGAGATTGCTTAAGACCCTTGTTTGGTTTAGGACCATTCTTTTTAGGATATGACTTCTTAGGATTCTTTGAATTTGGTTGCTGTTGGGCGGCTAATGCTTTCTTGGAAGAGTTTCCAAGATTAAGAAGACCAAGGTGTAAGAGTTTTTCTTGTTCTCTTATTAAAGAATCACAAAAAGAGTCAAAGGAAGGGGACTTGTAGTCTGTTCCTTGAGAAATGAAGGCTTCTCTTGTAGAATGGAAGGTGGAAACAAACACAGAGTAGGCTGGTCCCAACTTAGTAAGAATGGAATAAGGTTACTATCTTTTTTCTTAACCTTAACACCTTCCAAGAGATATCTAAGGGTCTTAAACTTGGACAAGAAATCTTCAAAGCAAGAAAAATTATTAGAGTCCAATGTAAGCAACTCATTTTCAAGTTGATGGGCTCTAAGTTCATTTTTAATCCCAAAAACTTTATTGATTTGTTTCATTGCTTCATCAGGAGTATCAAGTTCTGCAATATGGAATCTAAGATCTGGAGAAATAGACATCCCTATCAATCCACGTGCTTGATCTTGCCTATTTTCCCATTTAGCAGCGTTATCTTCATCCTCTGGTTTCTTTTCTTGGCCTGAGGCTATTCTGTAGAGACTTTTACTTCTAAGTAAATCCTCAATGTAGGACAACCATTGGAAGTAGTTGGTGCTGTCAAGGGTAACTTGGTATTGACTTTCCATTTCAACGGAAACTGAAGCTAAAGATGTTGAAACTAAGTGTTCCAATGGATAGATCTCGAAAAATTAGGCTGGTTTAAAAAAAATGGCTCTAAAAACGGCTTCCGGATGAAGAAGTTATGGCTTTTTGAAAAAAAGTTGTTGAAGATGCCGACGAAATGTGGGAATGTGCGGAAATGAAAAATCCGCCCTTACAAAAAGGAGATTTGAACCCAAGACCTCTACTCTCTTAAAATAGCTTTGAACCAATTGAGCTATACAAAAAATTTGAGAGAGAGAGGGGGGGGGTTGATGCTTTGGGTTGCGTGCTTGCTTTGAGAAGGCTCTTTTTCCCTACAAAACAAAAAACACAAAACCCAACACGGACATACAAAAAAAACGAACTTTGTGACTCGAAGTTAGCTTTAGCCGAAAAACTAAATATTTTCAAAAATGAACCTTGCGGCTCAAAGTTAGCTTTAGCCGGAAACTAAATATTTTCCTCAATGTCCCTGATTTTCCGAGATCACACTAAGGCGCAACGGAAAAGAGCATACGTATGAGAAAAATCCTTCCTTTCTGTTTCTGATTTGCCCAGATCGCACAGAGTCGCAGGGCAAAGAGCATCCGCAGAAATGAAAGGTATAGATCCGGTAATAGAAAAAGCTAAATAAACCGAAACCGAAATAAACAGAGAGAAAATAACTGTAAACTGCAAATAAACACTGTATACCTCCAGATCTTAAAAATGACGCAGCTAGGGCTACCGGAAACCTTTTCGCGTGAAACGAAAGGGGTTCCTCACTGGAACAGATGCTCCCAACACAACAGAGCAGTCCTCTCGGCCCGAAAGCAGTCAGAAACAGTAGATCTAGGAAACGGCAGTCGGATGCAGTTCTACCGGCTTCAGATTTGGATCACCAACGGACGCGGCCCTCAAATAGCTCTAATACCATGTAGGAATTTACAGGGTAAGTTCCTCAGATAGAACACCAAAGGACACCGCTCACAACCAAATCGCAGATCAATACACCAGTATTTTTGACGTGGTTAAAACCCTCAAAGAGGGAAACAGTCCACGGCCTGAGCCAATGCGGCCACTTCAGGCAATTTATTAATAAAAGAATGAAAATTTACATAAGCTTCTCTCATAGACGGATTACCCTACAAATGACCCTCCATGCGCTTTAAATAGAAATCATGGACCAATCGGGTGTTAAGCCACGAATCAAGTGTCGGTAATACCGAGGAGAGAATGAACCGTCGGATCACTACATATCGTGACCGTCGGATTGTAATTTACAAAATGTACAAGGTAAAGAAACACACTTTACCTAACTCTATACTAGACCAAGTTGCACTTAACTATTTCCTATGTGTCGGAATATCCTAACAATTTACCATGTAAATACTGGAAATAAATACAAGTGCATGCTCAACACACTACAGATCATCAACTGAAGGAAACAGAGACAAGCACATAAGTGACACCATTGTTTTTGGACTAATGTCCCCGGAAAAACCCAATGCGGGAAAACTGGTGCAGCTATCTGAGGGTTTGATTTATTAAGCAGTTTCAGAACACAATTTGGGTGCCAAATCCAGCTCACCCAGCAGAGAAAAATCTCAGCAGTAGTACCTCTCTACTCGAAAGCAGATATCTCGGCTGAAACCCCGGATAAAATCTCTGGCAGCTCCATAGCTCCAATCTACCCCACGAAACCCCAACGTCAGCCTCTAGGGACTGCATCAGCCTCTCTTTGGCCAGCGTTAGCCCAGCGTCACTCTGGCTTGGCCTGCGCCAGCCTCTGGAGGCACTGCGTCAGTCCTCTGGCCCTCTGCGTCACCCACGCTGGCCCTCTGAGGCACTACACAGCTCCTCGCTGCCTCTAAGTGAGCCCTAGCTGGCTCTGCGTGAACCCTTGGTTGCTTCTGTGTCCCTCTCTCCAGCTACTGCGTTGATCCTCCCAGTGATATCTCTGCCTCTCTGCTTCTGTATTCACTGCCCCTCAGCTGCAACTCTGATCACTCTCTCAACTTTCTCAGCAAACCCAACCCTAGAAAGTCGAAATCTTGATCTCTTGGTGTGTTCTCCAAGTGGCTCTCAAGCCTCCTCTTATACTTTTCTCGTTGACAAATCAACGGCTAAGATTAGATCTGACTTGATCCATGCCTTTTGGACCATTCTAACACAGTTTTATATTAATTTACATTAATATTTTATTTTACTTAGGGACTATATTAAAAATATTAATTATTTTAATATCTCCCAAACTGTTTAGAATCTGCCCAAACCCTTTCTGGGTATTGGAGATCTCATGTGCCTTAGCCTCTCCACCAATTTTCATGGCTAGAGCACATCCGATGGTACCCCAAATCAATAGTCAATACACTGCAATATGGAATGAAAACTGGGACTAAAATGTGTGATACTATGCAGAAACCAATTGTCTATGACAACTTTCTTAACACTTAAAGGTCGTTAGGAAAAATTTGGGAATGGAGCTCTAAGTACTCGAGACAATACAAAGACAAGTAGTTGAACTGTGCAATGTGTGAAGCCTCCTTGAGGCCCCAGTGAGAACCAATCTTCTAGTTGTGGGACTAGAAGAAGTGTAGGTCCTTACCAATCTGCTAGTCAATATCACATGGGGCTCTCTACATCACTTGCAATCATATTCTATCGAGATCAAATGAAAGAATGAAGTGGTCATCCCAACAAAGTTTTAATTGGGTAGACCCTCTAGGACCTATTTTCCAAACTGAGTAATTCCCCTGAGAAAAGAGCTAGACACTTCTGGTCAAAGTACAGGAAGTTCACTCTGTCTCAAGAAAAACTTGGGATGCGACTTGAAAAATGAAAACAAGACACTTTATTTCAGCCAGACGGATATTTTCCATTAATATCAAAGTTTACAAGGTCATATAATGCACATTTTCAATAATACCTTGGTTCAAAGTATAAAGATGATACAATATACTATCAAACGGCATGCATTCCAATCAATCAAATTTGTCATGTCAATCTAACTCATGATTAGCTTGCAAATTTGGGTCAGATTTGCAAAAGACAAAACCAATAGTATGACTCCAGGAAAGTTCATCTCAAGAGTACTGACTTAACTCAGATTCCTCAAAGAGCATATTAAAACTTGAGAGGCATCTCAGACTCAGAGGTATTTGGTAACATTGCCTACTATAATTGATAAATCGGGTTTCTTTTGCAATAAAGGAATTAACCATCTATGCAAGGAAGGTGAATATCTCAACACAAAGTCACAAGTTGAAATACCAACAATACTTATTTGACACCATGTAAGGCATAATTTATTTCTGGGTTCTCATTGTACATATTTATCCATCTAGATATGAGTGATTCAACCAATTGTCATTATTTGTGAATTTCTCGCTGAAATGGAACTAGAATTCAAGGCTCTTAACCTAGCAAAAGAAAACACAATAAACCACATCAGGATCTACTTGGCTCCTAAAATCAGGATTTACCAAAACATGCATTTTAATAGTTTTAACTTGTAGATTCCCAATTTATATATGCCAAAAGTGAGGTATTATGATTGTCATAGTTCCAATTCATAGGGACTACCAAGAATAAATATTCCCCAATCAAATCACAACACCAAAACTTGCTAAATAGTGGAATATAGATGTACAATATAACAACCCATTACATTTACATATTTAAGAATTATATAACCCTTACCGTCAACAAATTCATGCAAACACACTATACATACTGCAGTGCCTCCTAGCCTTAGAGTAATCTAATGACATTATCCGAGATGCATCCCATGCTGAAAAAACACAAGTCTAGAATGTAAAGTACAACTTTGTTTATCAACATCATTCAGCTGTTTGTATCAGTGGCCTGTCAGCTTACAGTGATCAAAAAATAGGTACTTCTCTATTTCCTTATGTGTATATTTTAGCAGTTAACCAAGTTTTCCTTTGGTTAAGTTCGTGGTTTTTTATGTGCCTTCCAATTTTGAGTCACTTTCTAGATTTCTTCCACTTATAGTCACTTTATAGGTCTTCCAATTATTAATCTTTTTTCTTTCACTGGGAGTTCGCATACCAGACTGTGCAACAACATGCCTATGTAGGAATCAAACTCTTGGAATTCACAAGAAATATTTAATCACTTTAAGATCGAAAAGCTTTCAGGCATCAAAAAACAACGGGCAGTCAAACACTTTGTAAAATTGTACGCATAAACACAATTGTTCTCAGGATGCACCATATCAATAAATGCAAGAAAGTGGAAACTGTGAACTATATATACAATAAAATTAAAAATTAAAAAATAGAAAAGCGAATCATTGAGACATATACCTCAAGCATGTGGAGACGTGAGTTTTGTGGCAACTCTGAATTCAAGACAGCAGATTTGATCCCAAACTGTAGAAACACCAACGCCAGTGACAATAAGGCATATTTACAATAGAAATATTTGTCTGAAATATACAGACGAGTACTTCAAATGATATGCCAAGGATTTTAAATATAATTTCATACATTATAAGCCTCAACACAATAGACTAGATGCGTAATTTAATTCCTCTTGCTAACAAAGATTTTGCTAGAAGCAATCAGAGAATTGGCCTGTCCCAAGCCAGCCTCACCGAAAGAAACAAAGGAAATTATGTTAATGTCCACAATTGACCAAATTAGGTGAATAACTATAAAAATACATCTAGAAACAATGAAAGAGCAACTAAAGCATCTCCCGGAAACACTTTCAGATATGCTATTCCTATTTTAGGAGTCTATTACTTGAAACTTTTCATTGAATATCATTATGTAGAATAGGTAAGCTGAGGAAGAAGAAACATTTCATCTATACATGTGGGCAATGTTACTTGGGAGCGGGAGCGAAAGCGGGGAGCGGCAGCGAAAACGGGAGCAGGAGAGACATTTTCAGAAGCTCCTGGTTTAGGAGTGAATCCCGGAGCGTTTTTTATATAATATTTATATTTTTTATATTTTGATACATATATGTCAACAAAAACATGTAGAATAATGAATTAGATATATAAAAGCATAAAAAACATCGATTGAACCATACAACAACAATCATCTAGAAGTTATAATTTTCATCAACCACGTCCACAAGTTAGTAACATAGTAACATACAACATATTGAGTCTCATGATTCATCAATCTTAAAGTTTCAAGCTTTCAAAATTAAATATATAACATTTATCATCATTGATCACTAAAGTTATACTTGTAAGTTAAGTGTAACCATTACAACAAATAATATCTAACATGAAATGAAATGTTATAAAATGAAATGAAATGAAACAACTTTAAACTTTCATGAAGCATCATATTCATAATTCATTACTAATGAGTTATAATTGCCAACTTCAAACTTAAATTATCATATATTGTTTAAAAAAATATCATAATAAATATGAAAGAGTCAATAGTTATAAAAGCTACTAGAAACTAGAAAAGAGAAGTAAATCTATTATCTATTTCTTATGCTTGGGCCTCTTGCCACCACGAGAAATGTCTAATTTTTTAGTCTTGTTGGAAAATCGGGATCTTTGTCATTAATATCACCCTCTAAGTATTAATATCCAGAGGTATCTTTGTCATTACCTCTGTATCTGTAGGGATCTTTGTCATTAATATCACCCTCTAAGCATTAACATAAGATAGAACAAGCATAGCATGTCAAGTCAAGATTTTGTTTGAGTGATGCGTACATTTTTTGGAGGGTCATGATAAAGGAGTTCGACAATGTCACTAACATCAAGGTACATAGAGGGATTGGTGTTCTTGATTAAATACGAGTTCCATACCCTAAAGGCTAATACATGACAAAAGTCAATGGGAACATTGCAATCCCCCAATCCTGAAATCCTGAAAAACTGATCAGTCTGCTGGATTTTGAATGAAATCTAAAATTCTACTTTCTCCATATGAAATCCAATGAGGCCGAAACCACTCTCAAACATCCCGAGTCATTTCATGGTAATGTTAAAAATTTAAGTAAAAGGATGAAAATGAATATTAAGGAGAATGTCACTTTTACTTTAAGAATAGCATATCAATACTAGGTCCTAGACTTGATCATTAAGCTGCCCCACTCAAAAATTATTTGTTTCTTTCAAAAAAATTGCATTTCAAACATTACTACCGAAAAAAAATTGAAAAAAGGCAAAATGCTCCCGAAATCGCTCCCAAAAAGGCAGGGAGCGAAAAAAAATTTAGGGAGCGCGCTCCTGAAATCGCTCCCATTTCGGGAGCGCGCTCCCGACCCGCTCCCACCCAGAGCGCGGATTGGGAGCGGGATGGGGGGGGGCTGCTCCCCTGCAACATAGCATGTGGGCCCTCTCTAGCTTGTGGTTGTTATCTTAGTGATGTCCATAACAACAAGATATTACTATAGTGGTATATCCCTACGATGAGATTTTGCTTCACAATTATACTTCATTTCTCATAAAGCTTCTAACACCAAATATGTAGAAAAATTGGTGTCTAGGCCCAACCCGGTTTCAAGTTTTGTGAAATCACATCAGGTTTAACGCCCAACCCAGATGTTTTATGCTGCTGCCATAAACATAAATATTTTTCAAACAAGAAACACATGAGCCTTCTCTACTTTTTCGCTTCTGTTTTTGCTGAGAAAAATATAAGCAACCCACAAATTTGACAACGAATTTTTGGTCAAATGACCCTAGAAAAACCCCAAAGGGAAAGCCAGTGAAAGAGAGAGATTTGTATTTCTTATCAGAGAAATTTACAACATAAATAGCAGCAATAATTTCTACTTATCTCCCTTGAAGTTCATGCACTGAATTTCCTTGGAGAACGTGATGTATCTGCTCCTTGAATTCCCTGACTGACTGCCTCAATTTCCATGCTCTCCATGCTCAGATGACAGAAATTTGTGCCAATTAACTCTCTATCAGTCCCTTGAAATCTGTGCACATCTCCCTCAGAAATCACACTCAGGCAGCCTCAAAAATCATGCCCAGCTCACTCAGAAATTCATGCTGGCTGTCTAGAAATTTGTGCAGCACTGTCCCTCAAATTTTGTGCCTGTCAGACTGCCATAAATGCATCCCAGACCCTCAAATTTCATGCCAATTCTGACAGTAATAAATGTCTGTCAATCCCTCGATTTCTGTGCCTGTTCTCTGCAATAAATGCAGCCCAGACTGACTCAATTTCAGCACTCTGACTTCAGCAATAAATGTGCTGACCCTCTCTTTGAATTTTGTGCCTGTTCTCTGACTTGGAATTTGTGCCTGTTCAGCTATACTATGCCGTCCTCCTGCTGTACTTTGTCCTCCTGCCGTGATAGCTCTCTCAGATTCCTTTTCTCCTCTTCTCCAAATCTCATGAAGAAAGCTTGCAAATGGTGCCTTTTCACCCTTTGTTTTTTATTTTTATTCTCTCGTAACAAGAGAGACCTAACCCTAAGATCTAATATTGAGATCAAGGGTGGGGATTTAATCTTTCATTGACCCATAAATCACTTTATCACAAGTCCTCTTTTCATTGACTAATCAAAAAGTCACTTTATGGCCGTATGTCTCCTAAAGTCACTTTAACTTTATTTCTCATAAAGTTAAGTTAACGGATCATTTCAGGACACTTTTTCCTAGGCTAGGCACCAAGACTGAGGAACACTTGTCCTTGGTACACTTTTTCTAACAAAATATAGAATGTTTGTCTTGGCTTTAAAGTTTATAAGGCATAATTAATTAGCATCAATGTATCAGTTGGGAACAAGTGCGTGCAACCAATTGAAATAAGACACTTTGTGTGGAATATGTGGATGTACGTTAAAATTATCAAAACTCAGGTCCACTAAGCATACATATACTTATGTTTGATTGAATCTTACATGTGCCTATGCACAATAATGTAAAATTCTTTGGTATCCATCTGACCATGCTAAGCATGGAAGCTGCCATCAGACCCTAGTAACTAGATTTCTTATGTTTCGTAAATGCTGAACAGATGCTCTCCTTCATAGTAGGTAGTTTCCACCCCTCTTAAGCTTCAACAATTGACTTGTTTTTGAAACCAGTGCTAGTTGACTCTGATCTAGTGGAGGTAGATCCAAGTAAGGAAAAATCTCAGCACAGATGTAGAAAGAGGTTCTCTCGCTCCTTTGCCACTCTCCTCTCAAATGTGAAATTCACACATGGATTACTGACATTGCACAAACCATTTCATTCAAGAACTTACCTAATTTAAACCTATATTTCATAGGCAAAACTTGTTAATACCTAAATTGTTGTATGCATGTCTATGTAGTGCTTGTTACCCACCAAAAGTGGATAAACCCATAGGAGAAAAACAAAATCTCCTATCTTGGACAGCCAGTCAGCCACTCAACCCTATGTAATGATTAGTTATGATGGTATGCCACATTCCTCCGCCATTTTCACTGGTCATACACCTCTCACCATCCGACATTACTCTCAAAAGAAGGTGGGTCACAACTTGGCAAGTATTTTAACCACTTTGCAATCAAGCGTTTTTACTTAATGTTTTGGGCATTCTAACATGGATAAAGGGGTGATTTGGATAATTGACTAATCTTGACTATAAACTTGTCCTCTCACCTTACCAGGCAAGTTAGTTTTTAGCCCTAGTCCAATGGGACCTCCTCTAAGACCTTAGAGTTATAAGAGGGGCACTACTTGGGAAACTTGGATTAAAGTAGAGTGTCCATAACCATTCCATACTTAACACCTTTCATCATGCCTCTGATATCACATCCATCCTTCAAGTTTGTTGTCATTGGTTCATTAGGATTTGGCACCCTCACATCCACATCCTTGAGTTAGGGCCGGAAAACTTTGCCCTAGAGGTTGATGCGGGTACAAGAAAGATAAAAGCATAAGATGGCCACAACAAAAGAAAAAAAGAATTAAAATACAAAAGATGGACGAGACATAATTAACGCATGGGGAAAAGCCTATCATGAGCACTAGATGCTCCTTTACATCATAATAAACCCTTGGATGTCACAACCCTAATGAGTGAGAAAATAACCCATCCTTAAGGGGTAAATAAACGCTACATCATTAAAAGCAAACTTGGGCACCTAAGCTATGCTCCTCATCAAAGCATTGTCAAAAAGGAGTAAAAGGTGCACCAAAGGGGTGGAAAAAGCAGGTTGAGGAAAGAGGTAACTCATGCCTCCACACATCTATGCACTCAGGATGATAGACCTCCATCAACTAATCCCATGGCATGGCCACGACACCTAGCCATGAAGTCTTTCCCCTCCATTGCCACCACTATCACAAAAACCTATGAATTGAAGGGTTTCCCTTGGAAATGTCACCTCCCCTTAGGGGCTGGAAGCACCTAATAGGGTTGATTACCTAGTCGCCTCTAACAAGGTAGGGGACCATAACTTAATGATGTGATTGATCCAAAAGATAATCTCATAATCAATATGGATCACAAAAGTCTAAGATCAAGCAAGGTAGGGAACACATTATGGGACTTGGTCTACTTAGATATTTTAAGGTGATCCTAGTTTGAAGTCTTATTATGCCATTAACAAATAAGCATGATCCATTATGATGCATTTATGGTCATTGTCTCTAATGAGTGGTTTCTTTCACTTGAGTTTGAGATGATTTAGCCACGTGGTCCTTGATAGAGCAGCAAAGGCCTTGTGGGCACACTCACTCCATGCTTACTCCAAATGATGCCCAGGTCATACTACACATCTGGAAAGCGGTGACGACCTTGCAAATGCAACATTTCCCTTCCACAGCAAAGCGTTGGGCACTCTGATGAATCCAACAATTGATTGACACCACAAAGCACGCCCAAATGTTGAAACTTTGAGCTCACTCTTCTTAGTGTTAAACATTTATTATGAAGTGCCAGGTGGACCCAACATGCCCCTGGGTTGGCCTTAACTCTATTTGATGGGCATGCCTTGATCTGAAGACGAGATGATGATCACCCTCAGGATGATTAGGGAGGGGTTGCACCACCTCATGGAGCCCCAAACGCTTGAGAAAGATAGCACCACGTTGTCTTGATGGCCCCCATGGAGATGATGCAAGACACCTAGAGATGTTTTGAGGCTTGATTTGAAGGTTTACCCTTAATCCATGGTTGACTATGATGGTTGGAGATGCATCTAGCCCTTATCTTGCTTTTTTGGAGCTTTATTAGCCCTAAAAGGGTATGACATCATGCATGAAAGGGCCTTTGACCCACATGTGTGGGTTATTAGTGGTGTATTTATTGTATTGAGCTATTAGGTTGGCTTGTAATCCATTTTCTTCATGTTCACTCAAAATTAAACTTTTCATAAGGCCTTTTTAGGCAAATTAATGGAAGTAATTGACCTCATATAAATAGATGATCACTTTATTGTATTTTCTCATCATCACTAGGAAATTTTGGGCCTCCATTAGAGAGATCGACTTAGCCTAGATGTATCTCGCTACTTGTAGAAATTTGATACTTTTTGAGCTATTTCTATTGGAGAAAAACTTTTGTCTTGAAGATGTCTTTTTGGGATTGAAAAAAGGTTATTTCTTGGAAGAATTATATGTGTAATTGCAGATTTTTAATGTTTTCATGTGATAAATTTATGCTAATAAGAATTCTCGGCATGAAAACACAAGGCATTGCTCTTGGTTTTTCTTATTCCATGTGTAAATGCATATTTTTTATGGAACATCTTGCTTGATTATTGCATGTTAAATTTGTCTTCCTTGAAAACCATAGGGGACCTCCTAGAGAGCTTCCCCTATTAATTTCTCCCCTCACAGAAAGGATAGTTAGGGTTAATCAAGTGAAAATAAGGTGTTTCCCCCTTACTCCAAGCATAAATTCAATTTCGCTTAAATTTAGCCCCAAATAATCCATCAACCAAGTAGGAATAGGCACTGGGAACCCTTGTGGTGGTCAAATATTACAAAAGACATTATCCTTTCTTCTCCTCTATTTTTCTAAGCCCTTTAAGGCAAGCCACTAGGGCTAGGTCATAGGGCTGAAATCAATCATGGCACTTATTAGATGGATGTTGAGGCTTAGGTAGCTTGAATTCATCTTTGTTGATCCTTGGCACTCAAAATCTAGTATTTTTCATGGTTGAATTTTCCCTAATAGGGTTGATGTCATTCTCCTAAGCAATTTGTGCCCTAGAAAAAAAATCCAACCTTAGTTAGGGCTTCAACTTAGGGCTTAATTTGACGGTTTTCCTTCTCCTTTTGTTGATTATATCATTTGCAACCTTTTCTTGGTGCTTGTATGCCTATGCATCCCTTTGTTGATCTATATCGTGAAACCCTTGATCACAAGTGCGCAATGTTTTAAAACTCCGACTCGGCCGAGGATCGACTCCGACTCCAACTCCGACTCGGCCGACTCAATTTCAATGACTCGATCGTTGTAAAGGATATATTAAATATCTTTTTTTTATTAAAAAACATAATTTTAAAGATTTTCATTCATGTTTCCAAACATACAGCATTATAATATAGATGGAAGACAACATATGATCAAAGTAGGCTCATGAATATATCCATTATATCAAAATGGCACCCAGTGCACTGTCCAATGGCAATACATAGTCATACATGATCAAAGATTCAAAATAAAAAACACATAACCAAGGAGGCTAGAAATGGCCTCTACAACAAAAGTAAACTATGACCAGACTCCAATACTACTAGCTAGTAGCTACTGCCAGAGGAGCCAAGATCATGTCGATCAATCTCTGGATCATCATCAGAGTCAGACAGGGGGCCCCCTGGCTCCTCCTCATCATCATCATCTCCAACTGCAACTGTAGAAGTGGTACCACTAGCAGGCTGTGCAAAAGATGCAAGTTGAGATAGAGAAGATATGCGGTTGCGCTTCTGTCATGGCTGAGCAGAGGAAGCGCCTGCAACTAGAGTCCTTGCTAGCTATGAAACTGAGGCTGGTAGTATAGGTGGATTGGGATCTGCATTCCACTGAACATCATGTTCAACTGATGCCTCGATATCTAAATCTAAATCAAGATCCTCATCAGGATCAAACTCTGCTGGATGACTCTCCACTACCCAATTTAATGTTAGATCAATGTCTTCCAACACAATGGGATCTGAATCAGGTCTTTTGTTCAGCAATTGGTTTCGTCTAAGCCGGAGGTTGTATTGGACATAGACTAGATCATTTAACCGTTTTTGATCCAAACGGTTTCTCTTCTTTGTGTGAATCCTCTCAAAGACGGACCAATTGCGCTCACACCCAGTAGCACTGCAAGTTTGACTCAAAATACGAATTGCAAACTTCTGCAATTCAGGACAATGGCCACCAAAAGCCTCCCACCATTGTGCTGCAAAAAACATAGGAGTGTAATGAGTTAGCTCAACAAAATTACAAATTATATCCAACTTTCAAATTATAAACGATTTAACAAAATTAAAAAAAAAAAAAAAGTAAAACTGTTAATAATTTGAAAATTGAAATTTTTGTTTACCTGGCTCATCTGCTTCTCTTGCAATCTTTGCTAGGTTCTTCCCAAAGGTACCCGAGGCATTGCTGAAGGTCGTGACCTGTCGGTGTATCTCCAGTTGATCAGACTCCAATGGGATCATGCGATCAATGCAGTCAATCAGTCCATCTCTGACCCCCCCCCCGCCAAAGCTCCTGACTCCTTAGCTTTATAATGATACCGTGGGTTCAAAAAATACCCAACTGCATGTATAGGGCGATGGAGTTGATTGTTCCATCTTTCATCAATGATTGCCCAAATGGGCCCATACTTAGCCACTCTATCCTTGTATGCCCTCTTTATTTGCTCCTTTGCTTGATCCATAGCCTCATAAATGAAGCCCATAGCCAACCTTTCCCCATCCACCAACCGCAACACCTTAACCAGTGGCTCAACAAGCTTCACAATCTCTGCTGCCTTTCTCCAAAAAGTTTCTTCATTAACTTTCTTTTTCAATTCTTTGCCTTCCGGTTTGTTAGACCAATTGCTTTGATTCCATTCATCACTGGAAAACATCTTTTGCAAGTTTCTATTTTGGGAAAGCATAGATTGCAATGTCAAAAAATGAGTAGCAAATCTAGTGATGGCAGGCCTAATAATATCCCTGCCCCCAGTGTGTTTCCTCATGAGGCTCAAAATCAATGAATGATTGTAGATAAATTTTGTTATGCTTTTGGCATGATCTACAGTGTTTTTGACCCAATCTATTTTTCCAATATCCTCAAGCATGAGGTCTATGCAATGTGCAACACATGGGGTCCAAAAGATGGTCTTGTGTTTTTCCTCTAACAGTTTACCAGCAAGAACATAGTTAGAGGCATTATCTGTGATGACTTGAACAACATTAGCCACCCCCACCTCCTCAACAACCTGATCCAATAGCTGAAACAACAATTGCCCATCTTTTACCTTATCAGATGCATCAATTGATTTTAAAAACATGGTTCCCCGTGGGCAGAAGACAAGAAATTCTATGATGGTACAGTTTCTTTGATCAGTCCATCCATCTGACATGATGGTACATCCTGTTCTTGCCCATGAGTTCTTGAAATCTTTCAAATACTCATTAATGGAGTCAATTTCTTTCTGCAAACAATACCCCCTTAGCTCATGCATAGTAGGGCATTTGAAGCCTTTTCCAGCAGCATGTATGGCATCAAACATAGGCTCATAATATGGTGAACGGGAAGCATTGAAGGGGATGTCAGCATCATACCACCATCTAGCTATGTAATCACAAGCAGTCTCCCTCAATTCTTTCTTCCAATGGTCATCTAAAGTGGGCTGCATTTGACTTTTACTAGCTTGAGGGCCATGTGCATCTGATGGAGAGGATGGAGTGAAATAACTTTTGATAGTCATATCACCCTTTTTCATTCTACCCTTTCCCTTATCTTGAACAAAACCAAAAGAGGGAGGAAAATATTGGAAAGGGTTGGATGCATCAGTATGAGGGATAGAGGAAGAACCCTTAAAATCATAATGGGGGTTGGTAGCCATCATTTTTTGTATCTCCCTCTTCCTCCCAATTTCAGCCTCTAACTCTCTTTGCCTAGCCTGATCTTCTTTAAACTTCTCAAAGCTGGCTAACAATTGCTTCCTAATCTCCCCAATTTCTGGTGAGGTACATGGAGTAATTTGACCTCTAATCCCCGCCAAGTGTTGTTTCAGCCTATTAATGCCCCCGGGACCTTATTTAATTTTCCTTTGGCAAAATTTGCAATGCATTTCACTATCAACCATTTCAACATATGCCCACGCAGGGTCTCTCGCTCTAGGTGTCATTTTTTGACTAGGAAATGAAAGCAAACAATCTGAAAATGAATTAAAATAAAAATTAAAGAAGACAACCAAAAAAAAAACATTGATTCAATGTTCATTTCTTTCACAAAAAACACTCTCTAGGCTTTCTAGATATGCACCTAAAATTTAATAAGCAAAAACAGATTTGTAGAAGTGAAAAAAAATACCTCCAAGCACAAACTGCCTCCTCAAGCTTGCTCCAAGAATCAACTCCTCAATGCTACTCCAAATGGTTGCCCAAGAAGCTCCTCACTCTAGCTACAATGCTTGCCCAAGACTCCTCACTACTGCTCCAAAAACAAACTCAAGAACTGTTCACTAACTCTCACTGAAGTTCTCACTCAAATGCATGAGATGGTTGTGAGAGAATGAGAGCATTTGAGTGGGTTAAATAGGGTTTGGGAGAGGGGAATGGACCCCAAATAGCACTTAACCAATTTAGAAAACACCTTGGAGTCCCCAACAATCAGCTAAATGTTAAAAAGTTAAAAAAAAAAATTAGAAAAATCGTTGTTTTTTTGGGTGACTGGCTGGATTTAATGACTCGGCTGAGTAGATGGGAAAACAGTCGGGTTGACCGAGTCATGACTGACTCGGCCGAGTCATGCAATAACTCGTCCCGAACTGGTATTTATGCCGGGTCATAAAAAAATTTAGTGGCTCGGATCAACTCCGCCGAGTCGGGTCCGACTCGGCCGAATTTTAAAACAGTGCTTTTAGGGCTTTGTATATGGTGCATTGCTCCTACACTTAAAAAATTGTGTCATTGTCCATTGAAGAAGCCTTCCATTCACATCACCTTAAACCATCTAGCTTAGAATATCCTTTAGGTGAAAACCAAGAAACTTCTATGTGGTGTAATTCCACTAAAGAGTGGGAGGACTATCTAAGTGACAGTGGCAATACACCTCATTGTAGCAACTAGATCTGTTGGGTATTTCTATATTGCAAAACTTGACGATGAACTCTTACCTTCCCCGGTGGGAAGTAAACACCACTTTGTTCAATGGGACCTGACACTTCATTGTTAGTTAGGTAATTACCCTACATTTGTGTCTTGCATCATTTTGTGTGCATCCTACTCACTCATTATTCATGTTGATGCGTTTCACTCTAGAATAGATTGCATGTAGCTAACCCTATCCCTTTTTAGTATGGTTTTATATATCATATAAATGCAAGGGTAACGATCATCACCCCGTACACATGCTAGCAAACAAGTTGATTTGAGTGTGCACGTAACAACCCTGTGAGCCCAAGGATTGGGTTCTCATGAACTCCTCATTCAAGCATATGTATCATTCACTCTATGGTGAGCACATATCCCCAAGTTGGAGCCAGATGTTACCCACAAACAGTGAGCTAGCAACCCTATGCATTGCTTAGTTATATGGAGGTAGAAGACTTACCATGGAACTAAGTTATAGGCTTTCCTATTTTTGTCAAGCAAGCAAGTGGTTACTTATAGTGATGCTTATGATGATGGCAATGTTGCACATGAGAGTGGTGAGTGTTGTTCATCAACAATAATAGGTAGGCAGATGGTCGATATTAGGCCACTCAAATGACTCATATATAATTCATATCCCTTTGAAACTATGGCGACAAAGCCTTCTTGAATTAATAGTGTAGCTAGGGATCATTGCCAAAGAACTACTTGTCCAACTACTCGTTTGTCTATGTGGTTTCTTAAGATTATTTTGAAGACTCTAGAGTTTTTGACAAATGAACACGATATCAAAAGGGTATCTTTCTTTCCTAAGCAGGCTTGAACAAATGTTCAATCTCTTGTAAATAGAGGTTCATCCTAATTCAATGAATGTTTTCTGATTCCAAATCCATTAATGGCATTCCACTAATAAATGGAGTCAGTCATGCCTCATTCAATCAGTTAGGTCACCATGTTCAGTTAAGAGCACCTCCTCCTTGGGCATAGACTATGATTCTTTGAGATTTATCTTTCCATTATTTCTTTTAGAGCATAGAAAAGAAAAGGTAAGGTTCACCCTTGAAGAACTGGAAGCAACCTCTATCTCTTCCCTTTAAGAGTGAGGGTTAGCAATTTAATTGTTTTCACCAACTTGCTCTTCTCTAGGGTGGAGATTGAGTTTCCATAGTAATCGGTTTCCAATCAACAAGCTAGATTCCTATGAATGACATTTCATGGCCCATTTCTCAATCCTGATGGTATAGTGCTCCGATAGAGAATTTGACATACTTATGAAGCTTGATAAACATACTCACATCCGATGCATAGACATAAGTAGTGCTTGTATTAGGGTATAGTGTGATCAACAATTGAAACTTTGAAAGAGGTGCATTGACCCAATGGGAAGCAAATAGGTTCATCTGGAGCCCATTTTGTGTTGTCCCTAATGGTTTTAAGAGGGACCTATAGATGACAACATCCATATGGTTAACTTAGCTAAGGATGGTGACCCATAGGCTAATGTTGCTTCGAGTTGGCCATTGTTCACTATATATTTTGAATCTACAGGGTTATCACTTGTATCTTTCATTTCTCCCTCTAGAAGTATCATTCCTTGCTTTGACGCTTGAGACCCAGAGGTTTTTAGATCCATGGTTTCTAGCGAACCATGCAACCTACTTGTCAGTAGGATTGTTGTCTCTTTTCTATGCCCTCTACATATGCTTTTCAAAGGCAATTTCCTCATCTCTCATGTTTTGTCTTGTGAATCATGTGATATCTTACATGATCTTGTTGTCCTATAATATCTTTGTCAAATGGTTTCCAAAGTGATCAAAATGAGAGCAATGCACTCTCTCCAGGTTGTGAAGTTTGATGCACCCTCTAACCTGTCCTCAAAGAGCAACCCTATTGCCATGATTGAAAAATCTCTACTTCACTCAACCTCTATGTTGCACAACCACAAGCTGACCTCTAAACATTGTGTCGAGTCTGTTCCCTGCTCTTCTAGGGCGCTTTGATACCGTGTAAAATTCCTAGTCCATCGCAAGAATTAGTTCACGACAAATTTTATGCCTAGAAAATACATTGCAACAACCAATAAATTCTTATTTGTAAACTAACCACTACTAGACTCTTTACAGATAAAATGCACAGCAGAAACAATACGAACAACAATTAACACAGTTTTTACCCCCATAAACTTAGACTTTGGTCCAATAAGTCAATAAATGAATATAACACATCAAATGTACTTTTCTTATGTTGAAACTTAGGAAAGAGTCTAATAATCACTTACTCTACTTAAGCAAGTATCCATAAGGTTGATCAATGTTCTCCACAAGCTAAGGAATTGATGACGGTGCTCAACCCGCCAACATTCAGGGCATCTCCCCGGCATGAAGTCCCAACTAGACCTCACACCATTTGGTGTAGGAATCCCATTCGGTACGATGGCCCAGTTGCCATTGTCTTAAAGATGTGCCTTAGCTCTTGCTTGTTAGCACGTGAGAGTGGTTTGCTTTGTCTTCGAACAGCGAGATTCGTGTGCCTGGTTAGTGCTTAGTGTCGCTTGTGTCAAAGTTATTTCACTGCAAAGGGAGAGGGTGGAGGTGAGTCTCAAGTTGAAAGGGAATAGTCCCAACTCTACTAGAGACACACAACACATCAGGACATGCGCAACTTCTGGCAGAGTAGTCCACACGGATGCGATAGTCACAAACACAAGGTGAACAGATAGCACGTACAACACCCAACAGAATAGTCCACACGAGTGCGACGGGCGTTATAACAAGTTTAAAAGAATGAATTTGTAGTGTCTGATGGGATAGCCTACACAGGCAAGACAGCGTTAGCAATTGATATAACACATTTCCAATAACATATGTACTAAAACAATCGAAATAGTTCAACACGTTAAAGCAACATGCATTACAACCATCCAAAGAATAGTCTTACAAACGAATACAATACATGTGTGAAAACGTGTTGGCCTATTAACAGCCTTCTGAA
This sequence comes from Pinus tabuliformis, assembly GCA_031772625.1. Taxonomy (NCBI): domain Eukaryota; kingdom Viridiplantae; phylum Streptophyta; class Pinopsida; order Pinales; family Pinaceae; genus Pinus; species Pinus tabuliformis. Next base: position 244,730,017 of record CM062815.1, read on the forward strand.
TTAAGCGAAAGTTCCAAGACACATCTGGACACCATTACATCACTAACCCCGACAGCAGGGCGTTGGAGCCACTACTCGCTCCTCAAAGAAAAGATTACAGAGTCTCAAGGCTATGTGGGAGGAGCAAAGGTGAAAAAGTCTGTTGCATGTACAAATGAGAGGTATTTATAGCCAAGGGTAAAACTGGCCCTTGTGACTGCTCGACTTTCCTCATGACTGTTTGACTTACATGACTCTTCAACTTTACATGACTCTTCAGATTTACATGTGGGTCTCTTGGACTTCCACGTTACATTACATTGATTACAACAGTGTGGTCGAGATGACTCATGACATGACTCAACACAACAGAGTTGGTATGTTCATGCTGTTGTTGGTGTGTATGTCGAGCTGCAGTGTTTTTGAGTGATGGATGTGCTCTTGGTGTATCATAGCTTCACCTCCGCATGGCAAGGTGTGTGGAGTCTTCGATGGTCTTGGTGTTCACTTGATGTTGCATGTGCATGTCTCTCCTTCGCTTGTACTTGGCATGCTCCATATGTTCGTCCGTTCGCGAACAAGCCTCCTTGCATGCTCTCCTTGTTTCATCTTGTTCGTCGTCGCACCATGTCTCATCCATGTACCTGTATCTGCAATCACTCATGACGAGACAACATCAAATCCAGAATCTCCTAGTCTACCATCTTTCGCTTTCAGGTGCAAGTGACCAGGAGAGAGGACAAGGCTCTGAAATTGCGCAAGGCACATTTCAAGTCGAGATGCGGGCTCCAGGCACTATCCATGAAAATTGCACAGAGGTCACCAAATTAGAGAGAGCACCCTTCTAACGATGAAGTGCCTTGAAGCACTACAATCAATAAGCCAGATTCCCAAAGAGTCTAGAGGAGAGGGCCAATATAAGATGATGCTTCTTTATCTTATCAGAAACAATATTTGATTCTTCATATCTAGGGTTCCTTGCTTTCTTCAAAGAATCGGCTATTTCCTTGATGACCTGCATTGCCTGTCATTCCTTCGATCATTGAAGATGTCCCTGGAATGATTGTTTTCTTCCTCAAGTGATGTGTCCCTGCCATTCGGCCACTCCTTCGCATAATGGTTGAACTTATTACAAACAAGGCATTTGTCTTTCCTCCCACCCTTAGATCCGTACTTCCCATTGAAGTGATCTTTAGGTAGGCCACCAAAAGTTTCTGCTGCACCATTCTGATAATGTTCTATGCTTCAACTTCACCCTTGGTGAATTTGAAGAGGGATGAGGGACCCATTGAGCCTTTTGTCCTTTCCCAACTATCTTCGGTGATTGCTCTTTCACTCTTGCTTGGGCTTTGTCTTCACCTCAACGCTGATACCATTGTTAAAATTGGCAACTAGGGCCAAACTCCATGTGGGTCATCTTATTTATGGAAGTTGATATTTTTCTTGGATCCCTCTCATCGAGAAGTGTAGGATTGATCTAAAGATCATCCGATTCCGATAAGTATTCATGGAGATATGAATTTATTTGTGTTATGGCACAATTCGTCAAGGTCGGCCAGCAACCAAAATAACCCCCTCATGTGCTCAACGTTTTAGTATAAAAGGAGGTGACTTGATAGTCATTTCTACACACACTTCACTCTTGATTTCTCTCCACTTGTTCTAGGTTTTAGTGGCAAGATAAATCTAGATGATGAAGCCCTAGATGTAGGAGGATGCCCTAGCCGCAGTCCTAAGGAGGATGCCCTAGCCGCAGTCCTAAGGAGGAGGATGTAGCCGCAATTCAAGGGAGGCGACCACTACTTCTATATGTTGCCCAACCTACCCTCTACGTTGCCTAAACGAGAGATATAGCAAGCCTATTCATGCTGCCCAAATACGCAGGTGCCCTAGCCGTAGTTAAGAAGACAGGGCAGCGAGTTTGAAGGGACGTTTTCAGGGAACAAAGTGCTAGAAGGAGGGTCGAAGTACAGTGCTAGAGGGCTGAAATAGTAAGGGACTGATCTAGGCTAGTAGACACAAGGATTCCTCCTGAAACAGGCCGAGTAAGGGATTGTTCTATTGTGATTAGGACGCAGGACTTTAGGTGTTGTTTTGAGGGTCAAACATAGATTTGTAGGTGCCTCCTCAAGCAACGAGGTCACATAACTTGAAGAGGAAAGGATGCCGCATAATTTAAGGTGTGTTTTGGGCCTGACTATTGGGTTGTTGTAGGTTACAATGGGAGCCCTACCAAGTGACCAAAATACTTCCCATAAACAGAAGTATTTAACGCTAATGTGATTGCTACTCTGGAAAAGATATTGAGCTAACTGTGAAAATTGAAATAAATTGCTCTAAGCATAGAACATACCTAAAATTAACAAGGCTTGATGGATCTGCTTGTGCGCAGCACAGTTTGGGATGACTTGTTGAGCAACTTCTGCGATGTTATGGGTGACAGTCAGTCGAGTCGATTCCAGGATTGCATAGTGCAGACTGCCTAGGAAACAACCTCAAGCTCTGCGCAATTCTGGGAAAGAGTACATGATCACTAAGGGTTGAGACTATGTAGTGTAGCTCAGCGGAGGTCTGGCTGTTGGAGGGTGGTCCGGTCGACAGGGTTTCGACAAAATGACTAAGTGTGTGAATGAGTGACTTCGTACATGTATGACCTTGCGAACACACACTCAACATGACTTGACGACAAGACACCTCAAACCATCAAGACAACATGCACTCAATGTGACTAACCGACGGGTGCGAGCGACAAGCGCGACACTTGTGATAGATATTCGGACGACCGCGACGACGCTTGTGCAACAGTACTTACAACATCGTGTGTGAGTGCAATAGATGTTTACATAGCGAACACAACTCAAACACAACCTTCAACATCACCAAAACGAGGTCGCAAGCATGACATAGCAATCAACATGCCGAAGACGACAATTGGTCGAACAAGTGAAAAGGAAGCAAGACATGTAGAAGAAACACATAAAATAATTTTTTGTGTTTGTGCACATGCATGTTACTGAGGACAAGATGATATGACAATGACAAGCAGTCTTGCAAACTCAACTAAGAGGTGTACTTCGAAAGGTGTTCTTTACTTACCATACTTACCCTCAAGATGATCATGCATCCGACAGAGTTTGCATGTGGTCCTAATCTTTTTCATAACTTGGTTCCATGGTCCTTCTCCTCAACTCCTTAGAAGCGATTTCAGCATGTCACCTTTTCCTATAGTCACTGAGAGGTAGATCTGCGCAATTTTAGCGGACAGTGACTGTTGTCGGAATGAGGCCCTGGGAGGCCCGTCTGCGTATTTTCTGCATGCAAGACAGACAGGGCAACTTGGACAACATTGCGTAGTTTTGAGGCACAAGACACTGTTGCGGGATGGGGGTCATGGGAGGACACCTCTGCGCAATTTCTGAGTGCAGTGTAGCTGGACTGCTCTGCACATTTCTGGAGAGCAGTGTTGGCTCCCTGACTGCTCTGCACATTTTTGGAGAGCAGTGTTAGCTGGGGTCTCTACGGGCTACGGGGTTTCAACAGGAAAGGGAGGTTGGTTTCTATGCGGCCTGCGAGGTTTTAGCAGGCAAGGGAGGAAGTTTGATGGTTGCAGAAGCAAAGCGCACAGTTCCGGGAAGCTGGATGAGGCTAGGTTGCTCGGTAAAATGGCTAAGTGTGACATCAATGGAACATATGTAAACATGATAAGACTTGACTGTGATCGCACACGAACACTTAGTGACACAACGTAGACCATCCAGAATGCATAAGACATACTTTGCTTGATGCAACAACCTTCGTGACAAAAGTGCGTGAAGTGAGTGTGAAACATGTCTATGTGATGACAACCACTCACATGCACACAATTCCCTTGAAGCAAGACAACATTCCCTTTGCATGACAACCAACCACCCCTATGCCCGAAAATGACACAGGTTGCATAAAGATGAGAATGCGGACAACTCTTAGGATCAAGGAGAGGAGCTTGAAATCATCAGCTTACCAATAAGTGACCAACGATGATTGATCGCAAGATCCAAGGAAGGCTCCAAAATTTTGGAGGGTGTTGTAGCTGCTACAACACTTGGCGACACACTGGTAGAACTCCAGCTCTCTGAATGGACCTTGTTTCGTGAAAAGCAAGTCTAACCCTTCCGGAAGTATTGTTCGATTCTTTGATCATCATGGTTTCCACACTAGCTTGATTGAAAGATGTAGTCCCTACCATTCTCTTGATCGGTCAGCACACATTCCAAGCCAAGTCAACTTAGTTATTTTGATTGGGGATGAGGGGTATATTGATGCACAAGTAATATAATTGTCAAAGTTTAAGTTTCATCTCTAGTGTTGCTCCGCTGCTAGCAGGCCTAAACAATACCTCAGCGGAGTCACGTAGGAACACAAGCATCGCTCCGCTTCCAGCGAGCCTGGTCAGTCCCCCGGCAGAGTTACTTGCATCACCTCCCTGCGCAGGAAGTCTTTCTCTTTTTTCGCCTTATTCATTTTTCGTTTCTTTTTTTTCTAAACTGTGCGCAAGAACTTATTTATTTCAGAGGCAGAAGAGGGATTCTGACTTATTGAGAGCAGAAGTGGTTGTTCCTTCAGAGAAGTATGTTACGTATACCTCTGACATACTTGTTAAGGTTTTCCCCTTCACCTTACTCTGCTTGACTAAACAGACAAGGGTTAACCCAAAAGAACCGATTAGAGTAGGCAGTACTAGTTAACAGTGAAAGCGTTGTGTTTTCACCAAGACTCACTCTGAACAGAACGTATTTTCCATCAAGGCATCATCGACTGAGACAACAAGTTCTTCATAAAGAGAGAGGACAACCGATAACCAGACATTGATACTTGTACAAGTCCTCTTAGATATGACCAGCTTGTCTTGAGAGCCAAACATGGTTTCACGAGAGGCTAAGCTACAAGTACAAGAAAGCGAAGAAAGCAAAAGCAAAAAGCAGAAGTAAAGCGAAAGCAAAACAAGTAAGCAAAGCAAGAAGCAAAGACTACTCCTACTCCTACGCTAAACAATGCATGGGCCTACTCACGTAAAGTGATATTTCCAATGCAGCCACCGGCGCATTGGCTGGCCCATGTTGGTGAAGGCATGGTTAACAATAAAGATATGCATGTAAACCAGCAAACAAGAAAGATAGATCAGCGAAGACCAACACGCTTTGAGTTCTAAAACATCCACAGAATAGAAAAAAGTGAATGCACAAAACAAGCATTCTGCAGACGTACCATGGTGTTGGGAGTCGTGACGCACTGCGTGCAAACGGTAAACACACTATTTGGACTGTGACATATGAGCGAACATGAGAAATACCAACAGCTTGTTCTTTGCAAGCGCACTCGTTGTGTAAAATTCCTCCAAAGCTTGAGCGATGGGATCATGTGATTCAAGTGGAGGCAACAGAATCTGGGTGTTTGGTTGATCTTCAATGTGAAGCAGAGAGTGATGAGGAGCCTTGGGTGTTTCGAAAAATTTCTGATCGGAATTGGAACCAACTTCAAGACAACGAGGGCCTGACATAACCATTAGCCCATGCTGAAGTGCCTCGATAGCCTACGGGGTTTCCACTCCGTCAATAGATAGATCATTGGAGACTAGTGGCTTAGACAGATTAACGAGTGAATCAACATCGTGATCAAATGAAGAAGTACAAAGATCACGGCAACCACGATTAGAAAGTTCGGGATGTTCGTCGGCATCCTCATGATTTGATGAATCGTGCAGAGGGGTAGATGAGAAACAAGGATGTTAACCCTATGTGTTTTCAAAAAATAACAAATGACAGATGGGATGGATTTTCAAAGGAAGATGTGTCCTCTTCGTAATGTAATGACAGGCTGACATCCTATGTGTCCTGTGAATGGTCGGAAGTAGAAACATCAGGAAATGAGTTTTCACAGGGAGAATCAAAAGTGGTAGAATCACAAGGGATGTCAAGATAGAGCGGATGAGGCACGGATGGAAGGGAGTCATCCTTCACCAGCGGGTTCTCCTTTAGATTCCCGCACACACTCATCATGTATGATAGCGCAGGTTGGCTGCTCAATACCAACTTCGTCGACAACTTGATCCTCTTTCACAACAAGTGTGGAGTCCGGAACGGAAGAACACAAGACAGTACAATCTGGAGGATCAATAGAACGCGGGGATGGAGGTTGGTGTAACAAGTCCATATGACAACCAGCGGGCTTGCAAACCAAATCTGCGCAGATATCAAGAACAAGTGGGGTAGGAGGATATGACAGTTCAACAAATGTGTTTGCATGTTCTCCCACATCACTCTACGGGGATGGAGCTGTTTAATGACGGGAAGGCAAACAGTCACTTGTGACAGCAACGATGTTCGTTGGTGATTGCGCAGCTCCATCACCGAAGTATGCTGGGAGGGGTTCGAATGATTCTAAGAGTTGCGGATTTTCAAAGATGTAAAGAAGATGGTTAAATCTTCCATTGAGGAATTCCCAATCAATTTCATCTTCAAGAAATCGATATGCAAGATTACAAAAGCGCATGTAAAATTGTTCAATGGATTCATCAGGTGCTTTCCATAATTTCAGAATTTCTTTATTGAGTGCTTTACGGTCAAAATGATTGAAAGCACGGTCTATCTCTATGATCATATGATGGAAAGAGAATGGATTTTTCGAGTAGCGTGGCATACCGATGTAGTGGGTGCCCTTGAAGCGTGTATGCGAACAGTGTGCAGGTCATGTAATTTTTAAAGATTTCATGCCTTTCACAGGAGCCTACAACGCCAACCACATGTCTAACCAAGGCTACTTGGCCTCCACCATCTTATGTTTTACGTGACAAGTTATTCTAGAGCTCTTTCAAGATCTCAAAATCATTTCCATAAGACATACACTCCGGAAGAGAAATTCTATGTTTAGTCATGATAAGTATGCGGAGATTCAAAACAGATTATGAGGACGTTTCTTGTCATCTGACCCTCCTTCTAGTGCCAAAAATGTTGATGGTGCTAGACCCACCAACATTCAGGGGTTCTCCTAGATATGAAGTTCCAACTAGACCCCACACCGTTTGGTGTAGGAGTCCCATCCGATACAATGGCCCAATTGCCATTATCTTAAAGATGTGCCTTAGCTCTTGCTTGTTAGCACGTGAGAGTGGTTCGCATGCCTGGTGAGTGCTTAGTGTCGCTTGTGTCGTATTTCTTTCACTGCAGAGGGAGAGGGTGGAAGTGAGTCTCAAGTTGAAAGGGAATAGTCCCAACTCTGCTAGAGACACACAACACATTAGGACATGCGCAGCTTACAGCAAAGTAGTTCACACGGATGCGATAGTCACAAACACAAGGTGAACAAATAGCACGTACAACACCCAGCGGAATAGTCCACACGAGTGCGATAAGCGTTATAACAGGTTTACAAGAATGAATCTGTCGAGTGACCGATGGCTTAGCCCACATGGGCGAGACAGTGTTAGAAACTGATACAACACATTTCCAATAGCATATGCACTAAAACAACCAACATAGTTCAACTATCTTAATACAGGTAAAAGAAACATGCATTATAATCGCCCAAAGAATAGTCTTACAAACGAATACAATACATGTGTGAAAACGTGTTGGCCTATTAACAGGCTTCTGAATTAAGCGAGAGTTCCAAGGCACATCCGTATACCATTACATCACTAACCCCGATAGCGGGGCGTTGGAGCCACTGCTCGCTCCTAAAGGAAAAGATTATGGACTATCAAGAATATGTGGGAAGAGCCAAGGAGAAAAAGTCTTTTGCATGTACAAATGAGGGGTATTTATAGCCAGGGTAAACCTGGCCCTTGTGACTCTTCGACTTCCCTCATTACTGTTTGACTTACATGGCTCTTCAACTTTACATGACTCTTCAGATTTACATGTGGGTCTCTTGGACTTCCACGTTACATTACATTGATTACAACAGTGTGGCCCACAGTAGTGATGTGGCCGAGATGACTCATGACATGACTCGACACGACAGAGCTAGTATGTTCATGCTCCTGTTGGTGTGCATGTCGAGTTGCAGTGTTGTTGAGCGATAGATGTGCTCTTGGTATATCATAGCTTCACCTGCGCATGGCAAGGTGTGTGGAGTCTTCGATGGTCTTGGTGTTCGCTTGATGTTGCACGTGCATGTCTCTCCTTCGCTTGTACTTGGCATGCTCCATGTGTTCGTCCGTTCACGAACAAGTCTCCTTGCATGCGCTCCTTATTCATCTCGTTCATTGTCGCCTCATGTCTCATCCATGTACCTATATCTAGAATCACTCATAATGAGATGACATCAAATCCAGAAATCTCCTAGTCTACCATGATGCATTGTCTTTCGCTTTCGGGTGCAGGTGACCGGGAGAGAGGACAAGGCTTTGAAATTGCGCAAGGCACATTTCAAGCTAGGATGCGGGCTCCAGACACTGTCCATGAAAATTGCGCAGAGGTCACTGGGAGGTTGAGATGGGCAATCCGGATCAGCAGTGACTGTCTACGGGATCTGGCTCGACTAGAGGGCAGATCTGTGCAATTTTTTCAGGGAGACAATGCAAGCAGTAGAGGGAGACTGGCAGTGAAAACTGCGCAATTTCTCCGGGGAGCTGGCAGCGGGCTGCCGAAGGCTGCTGACAAAAACTGCGCAGATCTGGGAGACTGGCCTGCTGGACATCCCTACGCAATTTTTGGGCCGAGCAGGATGCTAGGCAGTTGGGACACTGCTCATGAAAACTGCGCAGTTTTCAAGAGGAGTAGCAGGTCGGTTGACAGGGTGACTGGCTAGAAAAATTGCATAATCTTTTACGACAGTGCAGTGATAAGCACGAGTGTCTAGCCGGCATGTCTGCGCAGTTTCTCCAGTCAGTAGAGGCAGGCATGCTTGGCAGCTTCTGCGCAATTTTTTGGAGTGAGGCCCTGGTTCACTGCCAAGTCAAACTCTCTGGTTGACCAGCTGAAGGCTTGATGGATCTGCTTGCAGGCAGCGCAATTTGGGATGACTTGCTAAGCAACTTCTGCGTTGTTCTAGGTGAGAGTTAGTTGGGTCGATTCCAGGATTGCGTAGAGCAGACTGCCTGGGAGACGGCCTCAAGCTCTGTGAAATTTTGGGTAGGAGTACATGATCACTGAGGGCTGAGACTACGTAGTGCAGCTCAGCGGAGGTCTGGCTGTTGAAGGGTGGTTTGGTCGACTAGGTTTCGAAAAAATGACTAAGTGGGTGAACGAGTGATTTCATACATGTATGACCTTGTGAACACACACTCAATGTGACTTGACGACAAGACACCTTGAACCATCAAGACAACATGCACTCAATGTGACTGACCGACTGGTGCGAGCAACAAGCGCGACACTTGTGAGAGACGTTCGGACGACCGCGACGACGCTTGCACGATAGTACTTACAACATTGTGTGTGAGTGCGATAGATGCTTACATAGCAAACACAACCTTCAACATCACCAGAACAAGGTCGCAAGCATGACCTAGCAATCAACATGCCGAAGATGACAGTTGGTCGAATAAGTGAAAAGGAAGCAAGACATATAGAAAAAAAAAATAAAATAACTTTTCGTGTTTGCGCACATGCATGTTATTGAGGACAAGATGATATGACAATGACAAGCAATCCTGCAAACTCAACTGAGAGGTGTACTTCGAAAGGTTTTCTTTACTTACCATACTTACCCTCAAGATGATCATGCATCTGACGGAGTTTGCATGTGGCCCTGATCTTTTTCATTACCTGGTTCCTTGGTCCTTCTCCTCAACTCCTTGGAAGCGATTCCAGCATGTCACCTTTTCCTGTAGTCACTGAGAAGTAGATCTGCGCAATTTCAACGAACAGTGACTGTTGTCGAGATGAGGCCCTGGGAGGCCCGTCTGCGCAGTTTCTGCATGCAAGACAGATAGGGCAGCTTGGAAAACATTGTGCAGTTTTGAAGCACGGGACACTGGTGCGAGATGGGGGTCCTGGCACGACACCTCTGTGCAATTTCTGAGTGCAGTGCAGCTAGACTGCTCTACGCATTTCTGGAGAGCATTGTTTGGGGGCCTCACTGCTCTGTGCATTTTTGGAGAGCAGTGTTGGCTTCTTGACTGCTCTGCGCAGTTTGGAGAGCAGTGTTGGTTGGGGTCTCTGCAGGTTGCGGGGTTTCGGCAAGCAAGGGAGGTTGGTGTCTCTGCGGGTTGCGGGGTTTCGGCAGGCAAGGGAGGAAGTTTGATGGTTGCAGAAGCAAAGCGCACAAAACCGGGAGGCTGGATGAGGCTAGGTTTCACGAGAAAATAGCTAAGTGTGAGATCAGTGAAACATATGTAAACATGATAGGACTTGACTGCGAACGCACATGGACACTTAGTGACATAATGTAGACCATCCAAAATGCATAAGACATACTTTGCTTGATGCAACAAACTTCGTGACAAAAGTGCGTGAAGTGAGTGTGAAACATGTCTATGTGATGACAACCACTCATATGCACACAATTCCCTTGAAGCAAGACAACATTCCCTTTGCATGACAAACAACAACCCCTATGCCCGAAAATGACACATGTTGCATAAAGATGAGAACGCGGACAACTCTTAGGATCAAGGAGGGGAGATTGAAATCATCAGCTTACCAATAAGTGACCAAAGATGATCAATCGCAGGATCCAAGGTAGGCTCTAAAATTTGCATGCGAGCAAAAATTTTAGAGGATGTTGTAGCTACTACAACAAGCACCAAGCTAGTGAAGAATACCTATCGAGCTACCATAGCTCAACAGTTAGTGCACACTTTTACAGCAAGTAGTAAAAGTAATTAACATGAACATAAATATCAGATAACATCTCTAGGGTCTCCCCAACAACAAGGTTTAAATTACAATTGTTATCCATCTTTACAATGCAGAAACACAATGATTGTGAATGCAAATCCTTGTGACTAAACATTGATTTTTTCCAAATAGACATACTCCTTGTCCTTGTTAATTTGCTGCATTGATATACATACTACTACTATTGTTTGTCATTGCTAGGCATTGAAAATAAAATATGAGAAAAGAGCAAACTTGCAAGTGTTTTCCAAATTTGAAAGATCACTTGAACTCTCCGATCTCATCCTTACAGAGTTATAAGAAAAGTTAATTTTTTCCTTTTTAGCCATCTGAGGCATATTGTTTTAGTATTTACATTACTAGCATTGGCTTTTCTCTTGTATGCATGTAATGTCATTATGATTTGAAATAGAAGAACCTCCAATATTGGGTATGGTTACCAATGTTCCATGGGGACGTATCCCACGAGGTTGGGAGTGTGGTCCCATGTTTCCCATGTTGCTGAGATGGTGGTGGGAGGAGGGTGCGACTAGGGAAATGTTTTCCCATGTCCCCATTTTGGCGAAACACAAGGGGAAATGTCTCCCCATCATCAGCGACACATTTTTCTAAAAGGGGTGCTTCCAGACATCTCCCCCCCCCCCCAAGAAAAGGAGTACTTCTAGGCATCTCCCCACAAATGAGAGATGTTTGGGCATCCCCACCCCAAATTTTTCCCTATAAAAGCTTTTAAAAAAATCATATAAAAAGCCCTACTTCACTTTCACTTTTATTTACCTTTTTATTCACTTTCACTCCTTTGATGCTCATTTTATTTTGAACATTCATCGTCCATTGTTATCTTTTAGTTGTAACTTTTGAGTCTTGACTCTAGGTACTATTGACCTTAAATATAGTCTTTGAATTATCACTTTTTACTACTTTTAATTGCATAAATTCAATTTACTATTTTAGTTGTCAGTATATTCTATTTTTCTTCGTATTAAATTCTAGAACAATGAATTTAAATCAATCTTACAATATTTTATTATTTATATTTCATTTATAGTTTATGAATCAATGTATTTCATTACTGAATTTGAATCAAAATCATGTTGATATCATTCAAATTTGAATTTAGTACTATTTTATTGTTTAGTATTTACATTGCACAATGATGAATTTGCATGGGATGAATTGTTATTATTGGGATTTTATCATTATTATTCTTATTTTATATTTTTAGAGACATGGACACCTATGCTAGGGACCTTGATTTCTCCTCGTCCCGCTTGAAATTTCCTAAAATTTGGTGGTGCTTTCACATGTCTCCCATGTACGTCTCCCAGCAATCAATCTCCCTCATACCAAAAGCTTGGTGGAACATTAATGGCTACATTATCACCTCAAACAAAAAAGAGTTTAACAAGAAGAAATGGAAATGAAGTTAAACAAGAGGACATCGTTGAGGGTAGAATATCAAAACCATCATCGATAAAAGAGATCACAACCTATATCCAAATTTACAACTATTGAATAATTAAAAATGGGTGATGGAACAAACTAACACACCTACTCATATCGCATCCTATGCCTTATATCTAAAATGGTATGATATTGAACAAGCAAAGAAGAGGCTTCCTAAGGACATTGAAGTAATGAATGGACCCATGATAGCAGTAAGGAATATTTATGGCTTGAATTCACGAGAAGCATCCATCATACAAACTCCATTTCCCAATTTTACATGGACAAGGTTCATTTCATATAATTAAGGCTTTGTGTTACAAGAATTATGGCAAAGATCCAACAGATTGGTAGCAAATTCATGGTGCACATTAGTGTTATCAGACTTGGACAAACATTAAATCGATATCCAACACAGTCTAGCTTGGCCAAGTTAGTAGCCAACTTGGCCAAGTCTATGTTAGGTGACACATTAGATTGTTGGCAAGGCCCCGTTACCCACCCAAGTGGGTGATCCCCAAGAGAAAACTCTTTCTCCCGTTTTGTTCAGTGTGCAACCAACAGCGTTATGTGATCTATAGATAGTTTGCCTCAAGGACCTCCATCTATGCTCCAGTCAATGCTTTGTGACATCTAGCTTACTTATCAAATGAAGGTGTGTCATACATTATAAGGCACATTAACCATTTATGTAATCAAGTGCTTTTATTTAATGTTTAAGAGCATGTTAGTATGAATCACAGCGAAATTGAATGATTGACCACTTTCGGCCGAATTCTTGTTCCCATACTTCACCTTTGTGATTATCCTCTACTCTTAGACTAGTGTGACCTTCTTTGAGGCCTTTCTTTCCATTATCCAGTACAAGCACAAATAGGAGGCACTAATTAATAATGGGTGCCCATGGTAAAAAATACTTATCACTTACAATTTTTTCCTTGGTTTCATATCCCAATCTTTGGGTTGATTGTTATCTATCACCAATATTGGTTTCTTGATTTCCTCATTCTTGATTAGCAGCCTAATAACTTAGATTGATGCAACAAAAGCAAAAGAAAATCATAAGCCATAAAGGTAAAATGCAAATTATTGGCTAGTATAAAAGTGTGTGGACAAAATCCTTGCTTGAGCTCTAATGTGATCTACAGATAGCTAGCCTCAAGGACCTCCATCTACGCTCCGATCAATGCTTTTTGACATCTAGCTTATTTATTAGATGAAGGTGTGTCATACATTATAAGGCACATTAACCATTTATGTAATCAAGTGCTTGTATTTGATGTTTAAGAGCATGATACTATGAATCACAGGGTAAATTGAATGGTTGACTGCTTTCGGCTGAATTCTTATTCCCATAATTCACCTTGGTGATTATCCTCTACTCCTAGACTAGTGTGACCTTCTTTGAGGCCTTTCTTTCCATTGTTCATTACAGGCACAAATACGAGGCACTGATTAATGTTGGGTGCCCATGGTAATCAACACTTATCACTTACAATTTTTTCCTTGATTTCATATCCCAATCTTTGGGTTGATATCTATCACCAATATTGGTTTCTTGATTTCCTCATTCTTGATTAGCAACCCAACAGAGTGCCAGTGGAGATTGATAGAACAAAAACAAAAGAAGCCCATAAGCCATAAAGATAAAATGCAAATTATTGGCTAGTATAAAAGAAAGTGTGTGGACAAAATCCTAGCTTGAGCTCTACCCCTCTCATTAGCCCTCACTCGCTTCCTAACTAATGCATGAGAAAATCAAAATAGAAGGAACTTTGATTTCGCGACCTTAATAAACGTTAAATTGCTACATCCTAAAAGGTAATAAATGCATAAATCAAGCTTGTAGCCCAAGCAATGCAAGAAAAATAAAATCATTAAAGAAAAGGTGCACATGAGGGGTGATACAAATAGGACGAGGAAAGAGGTAACACAAGTCCCACGATTACTCTCTCAACACATTATAAATACTCAAGAATGATTTTATTTCATAACTAGTACACAGAAGGTGGCATCCTCCTTAAAGTAAACCCCCACCATACCACGATTCACATGCACTTGTTCATTTATGGGTCAGCCTAGGAACTATTCCTCCCCTTAACGTTGGAAGCACCTAATAGGGCCTTTGGATAACCCTCCCATACCCAAACATGGTAACTTGTTTCCAAACCCTAAGCTAGAAAGACATTTGAAGATGATGTTTATGTGAAGCACTCTTATGGCTTTTGCATTAAATATGGTCCACTATGATGCTTTTACGACTTCTTTACCTATAGTGATGATCTCACATGATTTTGAGGGTATGTTTCAGATGTTATCTCCCAAGTACATAAGCTATAATATTCCTTTCGGAAATATGGCAACCAATCTGGAAATAGAACTCAAAAATCCATGATAATAATTTTAAATGAGACAAAACCCTCGTTATGAATAAAATATTCCAGATGAATAATAAAACATAGCTAATTATTCTCATCCAGCAATTAGATAAAAATATTGCAATTACAAATAACTCGAGAAATAGTAGCAAACTTAGCTTTATTTTATTTACTAGAATAATATTACATGCCAATACAAAATTACTCAACTTTATTTTATTTACTAGAATAAGATTACATGCCAATACAAAATTATCAACAGCTTCTACTGAACGGCGTGTCGAGTTAGATAACAACTAAGGTGATGGCCTCCAAAATAACTGTGGCAATACTGATTCTGGCCTCCCAAAACTGTAACTGGAACCAATAGACGCACCTACGAATTTTGAATGAATTCACCAAGGGATTAGTAGAGATGGGTTTTCGTCCAATCTCACCAAGGTAGCCAAGGGTTTTCGTCCCTGGCACAATGAACCTATGAAGACAATTTCCCCAATCTTCACAAATGACAAATGATTAACTCTTGATGTCCCAAAAGGCTTGCTTTCCCCCACCTTTTAAAGATTTGATGGATCTCTCTTCAACCTTCTAGAAGCACTTTTATTTTATTATTTTATTTTCATTCTAGAAGCTTCTCCCTTTTATGTATTTAAGTGACTCTTTTTATTTTATTTTATTTAAGTCACTTTTAATCCTAGAAAATGATTAAGCTACCTCTTTGATTTCTCCGGCCACTAAAAGTCACTTTTCATCGTCCCATCTTGTAGATCTTTTCATCTTGGATCCAACGAGCTAATACACTAAGGTGTTTCTCCATCTATCTGCAAAGTGACTTGTTTGTCTAGGTACAAGCTCTCAGAGACATGAGTCCTCTTTATACCCCTCGTGCCTTTTTGTTGTGTGCTACCTCTTTCTGTTCATCTAATGCGTAGATCTCTACTAATTTATTACCCTTCTGGGTGGCTTATGGGTCTATCACTTTTTCTTTTTTAGGATCTTTTTTTCCTATGGGCATTTGTTCTACAAGTGTCCTGTTTGAAAACAAATTCGACATCTGAATGCCATGTTCTTGTAATCTAATACTTGGGTCCACTAAAAAATTTTATGTTTCAGTTGAATGCGGTAAGGTAGACCTTTATTGAGGTCTATCTCTAAACAAATTCTAGAAAAAGTAAAGACATCTTAATCTGTTCTATCAAGGTCCATCTTTTTGAATTTTCCCAAAGCATTTCCAATATCCTCTAGGACCTGATGGTGCCAAAAAGAAAGAGGGAGATTGGGTAGTCTCACCCATATTAGCATTGTTGAAACAACCATATTTATAGTATCAAAAATTGGGGAACCATGGAGTAATGAAGAGCCCAGCTCTCCCCCAAAACCATAGCCCTTCATTTCGGACATACTCCAAATCTTTCTGTGTATTGAATTGAACGATGAAGAAACCTTTGGAACATAAATAGATATCATAGTCGAGGGTCCAAGTAGCGAAAACCCATTGGTGTATGCATCAGATCTGGGCCAGAAACCATTGACTCTACATACAACAGCCTAGTTGGATTGAAGATCAAAAAATAAAAATAAAACAAAACAAATAAATAAATAAATAAATACCTCTAGAAGATTAACTTCCATGGTTGGTGCTTGTTCCATTTGTTCTACAATGTAGGGCCATGGGAGGTTTTGGATCTAATTTGATAGGATGTGAGCCTTCCTTTGCATTGCATCCTTGAAGGAGACAAATCCATTGGGGTTTTTGGAGCTCTGAGCTCCACCACGCAGCATCATATTTAAAATAATGGAGGAGTTCTGTGCGATACCATAATCCTTCATCTGGAGGGAATCCTATAGAATTTTCCTTTTGAATAACAAGCTTTTGAAACTTGCATATATACCAAGATTGTTCCATATGTTCTATTTCAAGTTTTCCATCAGATCCAAGACCCTGATCCAGAAAATGGAGGTTTTACCATTAAGATATTTTAGGAAAATCTGGAAATTTTCCTTTTCCATCTCTGCCTGTCTTTTGGCCAGATCAGAGATGGAGAAGCGATGGAAATTCCTTTGGAAGGACAGATCCCACATGACAAGCCGCTTCAAAATTACAAACCCCAAATCAGATTGGGCAAGTCGTGCATGTAAGCCCATAACCATGAAATCGAGCACCAACCCATCTGGGTTTTCCTTTTGCAAGCCCCCCACACTAACAATACTCCAAGCGGAGCTAGCCGAGGCCGATCTGCAACAAGTTGCAGATAAATCCAACACCGACCACTCCACTATTAGCGAAGAAACCCCAATGCAGTAGCAATATGGATCTTGCCTCTCCTCCTCCACCCAAATCCACCAGCATGCCAAGGTCAATCTACAACAAGTTGCTGATAAATCCACCGTCAGCGACTTCACTATCATCCAAGAAACCTCGATCCACCAACATGGTGACGTCCAAGTTCTCATTGTATAACTCCAAGGATCCTGGCCATCACCAAAAAAGGGTTTACCTCGTCATGGTTGTGGTCCCATCGTGCCCTCAAAGCGGTGTGTCATTCCATGAGAGCCGCGTGACCCAGGCCTAAGGAACTAAAGGCCATAGAGACAACGACCCCATCTTCTGCACTATCTAGGCCAAGGACCTCGACCTACACCACGCTGCGTACCTCCTACAAAAACTGTGTTCTTGGCAAAAACCCTAGCATCCATCGTTTTTTCTCCATTCAACACATTTATCAACATAATTATTTAGTGCTACATTTATCATTATTAGAAATTTATCGTTAGGGATCCAAAATTTAAATTATCAACAATATCAAGGAAAATATCAAAAATTATCAAGAAACTTAAAAAGATACAAAAACAATCATTTTTTTTAATTTTAATTTCTAAAGCAACATCAACATTAAACAAACACATTGCTACATAAATATGAAAATAAATCAATATATAATATGTATAAGATGTCAAGTGGTACATCAAATTCAATACTGAAATATGATATTTGTCCTAAGTCATAAGACCTAAGAAAATGATACAAAATCATATCAAAACAAAAATAAATGTATCTCATGAGATGAATCATGGCCATGAAAACAACGGATTTACCCTTGTTTGCTTGATGGAAAATGGTCACAGCATCCTAAGCAATGTTATGAGAACCAAACCAAAAGATTGGTCGACCAAAAACTACATAAACTACTCAAATTTTGAAAAGAACATATTATTCATGTGCATCCACAGAAATCCTAATTATATACATAAATATGCAAAGTTTCTCATGCATATAGCAAGGAGGCATATAAACAAAATAGCACCGAGTGCGCAATCCATTTTTGAATAAAAATAGATCAACATGGAGGCTCTAAATGCCCTCTTGAGTCCAAAAAAAATCATCCTATGCCCTCTTGAGTCCAAAAAAAATCATCCTACAACAAATAGATACATAGCATCAAGATCATTTCCTATATTGGGATACTCTTCATGAAGACCACCCTATAAGCATCAAAATAAGATAGAAAAAGCTTAACATGCCTAATCAATGATTTTGCTTGAGTGAAGTGTACAATTTTACTACAGTCAAGACGGAGGAGTTCAACAATCAATGCCACCAACATCGAGGTACATAGAGGGCTTGGTGCTCTTAATTAAATGTGACTTCCATACCATCATACATAACAAAATCCAGTATAAGCATTGCAATCTTGTCAATCCTGAATCCTGAAAACTATTAAATTTGTTGAATTTTGAATGGGATCTAAAATTCTATTTTCGCCATATGAAATCCCATGAGATTGGAACCACTCCCAAAAATCCTGAAACAGTGAATGGTAATGTTAAAAATTTAAGTATCTTTCATTTCCATCTGTTTACTTTAAGAATTTAATATTACCATTAACTACTAGGGTATTCATCTCATGAGATGAATCATGGGAAATGAAAACAACAGATTTCCACTAGTTTGCCTGTTGCAAAATAGTCATAATATCCTCATAAGCTCAATCCCCTAGCTTTTAAAAAATGAGGGTTAAAAGAGAAAAAACTTGGTTATAAGGTGAAATTGACAGAGACATGATGATTTCCAAATTATCACAATAAATTGAAATTTTCGCGATTATTACTATCGATATTATCAATGATGTTGGTTTTGGTGATATTATCGTGATAAGTGCAACACAACTCTAAGTGCTTATCCACACTAAACGACCAGAGTAAGGATCTATGACAATCCCAAGTCACTTCCAATCATCACCACCGTGATTGATAATGGTTCATTTGGCTCCACACAAGGTACATTATGGTTCTCCTTAATGTCCCCAAGTTACATAGTTAACACATTCATACAAAATCCATGCTCATTTAGGTTGGTGCTCGACAATGTGGGAAAATTGTGAGAAAATAATACTTAATGCAAGGGAAAGTATGATGAGTATATACTAATGACCACCCAATACTCAATTGATGCTAGTATGGTGAGTAAAGAACCATGTATAATGTAATCACCTATAGTAACAAGTAGGTGCATTTTAGCCAATGTTACATTTATTGTGTTGGCGAATTTATAATTGAGGATCCTGAATATAATCGAGCATGTGTTTCCTCCTAAGAGGTCACAGGTTCAAAACCAGAGGGGGTAGAGTATATATGCCTTCGTAGACTTAGCAGTCAAATCGCTGCGCGGAGGTGGGTCCCTTGTCCCACAAACAAGGGGGTCTCATACACCAATTTGGTGTTTGACTTGGCTGTGACCTTAAAAATAGATATTATTATTATATTATTATTATTAGCAATATTAGAGGAATATCATAAATTACTGGAAAATATCGGGAAACTTCAAACAATACAAATTAATCATTTTTTCCAATCTTGTACACATCTGGCTTAACGTCCTATGCCAGACCATAAGTGATAATGTCATAAAGCTCATCCTAAAGAGTGCCTATGTTGCACATATGGCCATACACAGCCAATTACAGGGAAACGAAACTGAGCAACACAAGCCATTAAACCCTATGTGAAGATGTACATTTTATTTCCCAAACTTCACCAATATCACCCCAAACTGCTCCTTCAAGTTTATAATGTATCATCCAAAGTGTAACTCTAAAATGGACATTCTCTGGCTTATGCAAACTCAAGAATGCATAAATGTTCAGATCTTTTGACAATCATAAAAATAACCCGTCATGCACCCTTGGTAAGGAGAAATATATATCAAATTTCAAGTAAGGCTATATACAAAAATAAGGTAAGACTGATAAATCGATGACACTTCTTACACCATCTCACCCTAGGTAGGGAGCACTGATTTCAACAAATATAGAAGCAACAAAATCTGTTTCAACAAATATAGAAGCAACAAAATCTGTTTTAAAGGCAACAATGTGGACTGCTTTCCTAAGGCTAACTCTACAAATCTTCAAGAACTGTGAACCAACCTCCAATGAAACAGGTTTTTGGAGGGAGGGGAAAGCCGTTGATATAAGCAAATTCAGCGACGACAAAGTGTATTGAAACCAGTGTAGAAAACCTCCCAATAACATCCCGATCAAATCGTGAGTCTTTTCCGGGCTACATATAAGTTAGGGAAAATCAGAATTTTTAACTCATTTTGCACTCAATCCTTAACTATTCGACCTTGTGGAGAGAGGAATCCTTAATGATATTTCAACTCTTGAGACTGAGTCAGGACTCAGGATTCAGGACTTGATTCACTATTGATATATGATGTAGTCGTACCTGGTTGAGAGAGGAATCCTCAACAATATTTTGACTCTTGAGGCTGAGTCAGGACTCAGGATTCAGGACTTCATTCACTGTTGATATGTGATGTAGCACTAGACTTCTTAAATGCTAAAAAAAATTAAAATGAATATTTTTATACTTTTTTAATTTTGCCGATTTTTTCAATTTTCTCCCGACTTTTATGACTTTTTCAATTTTCGTATCCTTGCCGATTTATTCCTGAGTTCAACTTTTTCCACTTTGATTGAAACAACAATGCAGAACCCTTTCCTGGACTTGAGTGTCTACAAAATTGGAAGAACACTACACTAACATTCATAGAAATCTGTTAAAAATCAAGAGTAGCAGCAAACCACCTCCAGTACAGCCTGGTCAATATTCTGCATCTTAGCTAAGCAGATATCTTAGTTAGTGAAGATACCACTGAAGCAGAATAAATAAATTTACACCAGTGAATGCCCATTCAAGGCATTTCTCTCTTGTGATTAATGTTTTATTGAGATATAAAGAAAATAATCCTAAAACATCTTGTCAAGAAAGGATGTCAGCACACTGACACATTGTGAATAGGAAAAAATGATATTTGTTTACTTCTGATACAGATGTAGAATCATCCAGAAATCATTTGTTACACATAAAGAAAGTTCAAGAAAAATACAACAAATAAATGGATTGCAAACAAAATGATTACTAACATAAAATCTGATTCCAATTTCCCAGTACTAAAACATGAAAAACAGCTTCCAGATTAATGCAATTCAAGTAGTTGAAGCAAACAAAAAAGCAACCTGCAAGGACACCAGAGTTATCTGCAGAAACTACCATGCCGTACACAAACTGTAATCCCAGAGAATAAAAACTAAATAATTAACTTGGCAATGGTAGACACACCTGTTCAAGGAAGAGTTTCAACCTGAAACCCGTATCAATAGAATTAACAAAGATTAAAGCTTTCTTTTGAACCAATTCCAGTTTGAGAAGGGCAAGAATGTAAAGTAGTTTGTCATGCACATCACATGAAATCTGCAACATTGTAAATATAAGTAAGACTCTGATATCCTTCAACCATATTACATGCAAAATGCATGTAACAAAAACCTGAACACAAGCCAATATAGATACTTGAAGACACTTAGAATTAGATATAATAATATATCACTACATTAACAGTAAAAAAATGTCTGGTGGAGATTAAATGGAACCTATACCCAAAATTGCTGCACACTGTTGGGTACAACTCCATCATACTCGTTTCCTTCCACTTCAGTTAGTGTCAGAATTACAGGACTATGCAGCACAAGCTTTTTTATTTTCTCAACATCTGCACTGGCAATAATAGCAGTATAACATGTGAAAACTTAAAACAATTAACAAAATTAAGATCTGTTACTTGTGTCAAACATGATCCTGCATAAGGAATTGCCAACTTTTCAATATTCTCCATACACCGAACATCACAATAAACCAATGAATGCATAGTAGCAGTATATATTTTCAAAAACAAACAGTGCCTGAATAAACCAGCCCACCCAAAGAAGCCCATTTACCCTTTAATCAAAATGCAAAGATACTTATATTTTAAACCATTCACAAATGAACAGTTATTTATAGAGCATCCAACCAAATTCAGTGTCCAACCAAATGTAGGAGTGCCCTGATTGTGAAAGAAAGGAAATGGTTATCCACTGAACTAAAAAAAAGGCTTCTGAATGTGAAATATGAGTAAAATCAATGCCCTTGTAATAGTTGGAAGAAACTTTTATTGGTTCCACAAGTATTGGTTTGTAAACTTAATAGCTGTTGCTAGGAAACAGAACCCATTTTATCTTAAATATCGAAAAAGTTTCGACCTGCTGTAGGCATTCATAGTATAGACTGTACAGCTAGTAGTGAAATAACAAAACAAGTTGCTGGACTGTAACATCCTTGACATGATAGTTTTCCACTGCTGGATTTAAATGTATGAAAATGACAATGTTGGTGTTTGTAGCTCGGGCAGGTACTTCTGCACAGGCCTTGTGTCTAGGTGAGCATAAGTCGACCATACTCTCCTTAGGTACTTGCTCTAGTGTGAGCAAGATTGCTAACATAACTTAGCCTAAGTCTAAATTACGAAAAAGCACATATTATTATGTTGGCTTATTGAACTAAAGAAACTTAGGAAGAGTAAAGTAAATTACTTGAGTGAATGTGTTTTAATCTGAAATGTTGATCTTAAGTGATGCAAGATCTAATCTCGGCCATCAATCACTTTAGAGATTAGGGTTAGGGATTTAGCTCAATGTAAAGTTATAAAAACAAGGCTAAGGAGATGGGAAAGACACGCTACAACAACACAAAATTGAGAGAGGTATCTCAGTGAGCAGTGTGTTGGGTCCGAGGGAGTGCAAAGAGGATGGAGATCTGCAGGGAAGATCAAGCACCGATCTAGGTCAAATCTATTGGACCGGATCTAGGTTTATTTTGTATTTTGTATTTTCTCAGTTGGACAATTATCCTAGGATGGAAGCCCAGGTAAGTTTGGTTTATTAATGAAAACCTTTGATTGGGAAAAATATGAGATTGGTTGTTATATTTAGCTTCCGCTGAAGCTTATTGTGTTAATGAACCTAGTTGTGTATTTAATCAGTAGATTTGTTAGCTCTGCTAGGAATTATGTGTCAAGTGCTAGGTTTGCAAGAAAATTAACATGATATTAGAGCCAGATCTCTGAAAACAAATCTCAAAATTACAGGGGGCCAGGTTTGTGCAAGATCGTCAAGCTACGTGTCCAGAACGGAAAGAGCTCTAGAAACATTTGCAACGGATAGGGTTTCGCCCTAGCTGTCCAATCTTTGCTTTGTTTGTGTGGATTTTCTGCAAATTGTTCAATGGCGAACCCCTGTGATTTGGCAAAAAATATGATTCCTTTTGCAAGTATGGTTGTTGGTCAAGCGAACTCTTCTTCAGTTTCGTACAGCTCTATGCTGAAATTTGGTTCTAGTCGTCCAGTGGTTCAAAAATTCCTTTCCTCAATGTTCCTATGGATCAAGAAGCTTTCTGTTGAGAAAAATATTTTTCGGTGAATGGCTTGGTTTACAAGATTAATGGGTATTGGTCGCAACTAGCCGATCTACACAAATGGATCTCTAAGACTTGGAAGCCCTTTTTGACAAACAAATTGAACATTACCCTATGGCTCGGGATTTTTTCATTATGGTTTTTGTTAATATAGAGGACAAGAAGGCCATCTATGAAGTTGGGTTGTGGTTTTGGGGTAGTGCTGGACCCTGGTCTCTTTATGCAGCCTTGGAGTCCCACATTTGATTGGTAACAGCATCACAATATCCATAGCCCCAGTTTGGGTAAGGCTTCCAATCTTTCCCTTGCATTTCTGGAATCTTACATTGCTTTCCTCCATTGGGAATGTGTTGGGAAAATTTTATCATCAATGTTCCGAAACAGATAAATTTACAAGACTACTTATGCCCACATTTGTGTGGAGATGGACTTCAACAAGGGTTTTCCAACGGATATTAATTTGACGGCTCCGAACTACGTTTGGGTTAAAAGGCTCTACTATAAGAATATTTCATTTCGGTGTAGAGAATGCTATGAAAGAGGGTATGTAATTAAAAATTGCCCAAAACATTCTCAATGTAGCAAAGATTGAAAAATGCTCGAAGGCCCAAATGGTGGGAAGGAGCACAAGGTGATCACTATACGATATACAAAGAGGAAGAGTTCAGAACAAGAAACAACTAGAAGACAAGAAGGAAACAAATACGGCCAAAGAAATCGCATCTGTGACAACAAAATCTAAGCTGGAAAAATCGTAGGCCAATGTGGATCCTCTAGTTGCCAGTAAGGATTCCTCGAATGCAGCATTGGTGGAAAAGTATCAATCCCTTATGGAAAACGGATCTCCTCCGGAAACCACAAGGAATAATGTTGAAAATGCAACTTCTTGGGCAGATCAGGAGAACGAGGAAAATCTCAAGAATATTATCATACACTTGCCGAAGAATGATCCACTGGAATTTGCAGAAAATGCGGGTTGGACTCAAGTTGGGAAGAAAGGAAAAAGTTTTTCACATAGAAAAACAAGAAGTCAAACTAGATCAAAATAAAATTAGTGAAAAATGGAATGTAAATGTGTTTAAATATTGGGGGTTTTTTGAAAAAAAATTACTTGGAAAAGGACTGAAATTTTTATGTCATGGGGAACTTGCTTGAGGGTTTTGATTGAGCCTTCATGCTTAATCTCAAATTTTCAAGCCTTGGATATCTCTAATATATGTAAATGGTTTTGGCCATGTATCTAGTTGTTTTTAATATAAATGTTACCTGTTTTGTTTAAAAAAAAGATCGTCAAGTCGGGTCTGGCCACGATCATACAAAGGAAAAAAAATAGGGCCGCCAAAATCGGCAACACGGAGTTTGAAAAAAAAATGTGGTCGTACAAGCACAGGAGGGAGGGGGGGCTAATTTTTTTAGATACTAAAAAAAGGGGGGAGAAAAGGCTCTAACAATTGGTGGCCAATAACCACCAGTTAGCTAGACGCAGCAAAAGACGCCTGCACGAGAACAATTGCAAGCTCAGGTCAAGGGTGGCCGACAGGGCGAAAGACGAGCAGCAGTGATGGCAGGGATTGTGTGGCATGGTTAGGGTTGATTGACCATTGAGTGAAGTTGTGCAGCAAAGGAAGGGAGCACAAGGGACAACAGACAAACATCAGCGAACAACACCAACCAACCGCAGAGATAGAAGGGTCAGAAGTTGGTCTACGAAGGAGACAACTGCCGAGGATGACCATTGCAGAAGACAACACTGACGAACGAACAAAAAGAGTCGAGATAAGTCTACGAGATACAATGACAAGAAGAGAAGTGGATTTGGTTGCAAGGGCATATACTATGGGTGGCAGCAGTGCAACCGCAAAAGACAGAAGAGTCACGCTGACCACATGAGCAATGTGTCAGCCAATCAAGTGTGCAAAGGTGTCACAACAACGGGTGAAGTGAGCAACTGCCAAAAAAAATTGTGATGCAGCCACAAGTACGCATAGTCGTGAAAAGGCCCTATCGCCTACGCTAAGGAAAGGATACAAACACACACAGCAAAGTTGGTGAGGCAACGACAACAGAAAACATCCAAGCTAACAATATACAAACGACTATGACTAAGCAGAGAAGCCAAACATGCAGAGACCAATAGCTAACGCAAGGGTCCAACATCAATGGTGGCAAGGCCGCGGGGAAAATCCGACTATGTAGCCACTAAGGGGTTGGGTTGGGCATCAGAAAATCAGCCAATAAAAGAGACAGTTCCTAGCAAACATAATAAGCAGGTTGCAAGTGGATACAAGAGTTGAACTGCAAGGAAACAGTGGTCGTGAGTAAGGCAACAACAAGGTTGCAAGAACGTGTAGTGTGCATGAGCTCCAGGTTGACACAAGAACTAAGGTGCAATTGATGGCATGAGCAAAGGTTAGTCTGGTCAAGTTGTTATGGGATGTCAAGAGGGGAAGGAAAACAACCACACAAGGTTGTGACAGTGGTATCGCAGGTGAGGATTGTTACTGGTGGTCGCGTGAAGGCAAACACCACATGAGAAATATGCACAGGGAGTGTTGGGGCTGTCGACGACAATATCTCAGCTGGCAAGAAATCAGAGCTTATAGAGCTGCAAGGAGATTGCACGGTGCAAAGTGCAGTCGAGCTATGGATGGGCCAGTCACAGAGGAAGCGGTTGTAATATCCTACGGTAATTTTTTGTCCTAGGGATCCTATTCAAGTTAGGATTTCCAACAGAACTTATTCATTATTCAATGGTAATTATTCCTTTATGTAATAAACAATTCATTTAACAGTAGTAGCAATAATACATGAATATGTTTCACCTGAAATCCATAATAAAAGGTGTTGACTACCCAAAAAAAAAAACAAGGAATGTGAACAACTAATATTGTACCAACTTACCAAGTGCATTATTGTTTACAACTGTCAATGATTTGGCAAACCAGCTCGAATGTTAAGACAAATTTAATTGAGTTCCCAGAATTGTAGTCTTGGTCATGTCTGTCATCAACTCGCAATGATTAGATGCTCCCGTGGAAACTCAGTTGTCTTCCGATAATGATCTGCAACCCTAGGAAGGCCAAATAATAGCCTACCGCATCAGAAAGGTTTGAACTTGTGTTTGTTGCCTCAAAATGATTATCCTTTGGGTGCTTTGTACCCCTAGGAGGGCCAAACTCCATATTATTGCTCCTATAATAGTGTGGATTCCCGAACTATATTTCCGCTACCCAGAACTCCAAATTGTCCCACAATTAGTGTCACTTCCACTAGAGATACTATTAAATTGTCGCTAAACCAAACAGAACTAGATCCCATGATTCCCAAGTTTCCTCTGCAAACCCTGCGGCCCTATGTTGCGGCTTTGTCTTATGGCATAGAATTTCCTCAGACTGGGTCAGAGTTTTGCTGCTTCAGAATCACTTTAAACCCTTGTCATCTACTCCAGATCGAGTTGTTTGCGCCCAGTTGTTGAACAACTCCTTTTGTGTAGATGCCCTTATTGCCTTAACAAAATTCAAAGTTACTTCAACAAGCAACAAATTGATCTAGCTTGACCAAGGATTGGAGTTTCCTCAAAACACACTCTTCAGCAAAATAGAGGACACTTACTATACCAAATCAAACCAGAACTGCTCCAAGAATTAGGCTGTGCCAAAACAAGAATAAGGGTGACTGGATAGGGTGGGATCACTTCCACAAAAACTAGCCAAACAAGAGAAAGGGGTCTTAAACCCTCAGAGCCTCAAGCTAAAGAAAATCAGGTATATTCCAATCCAAAATTGATGATGATCAAATGACTCCAACTTTCCTTTATTTATAGATTTCCCCATGGGGTTTCTCAAATGTGAGGGGTGGCAATGCAACCCCCAATTTGGGCTTTTCTGCCCTAGTTGACCCAAAATTCACCCAATGTTGCCCCAAACATTGGGAAATTAGGTCTTCCCCCTTTATCAAGACTATATCCTACAGGGTTGGATAGACTACCATCCTCCCTTAGCCAATTAATCAATTGGGGACATTACAGCAACAAGGTCTGGTACAGGTAGTGCCACAAAGCAGTGTGAAGGATTGTGTTGTGGGTAGAATGTTGCATTGGGCATGGTCAACTAACTGTAGGATGTGGTGGCCAGCAAGAAGTCACTAGGTAGGAGATTTGCCGCAACAAGCATGAGCCAATAGTGACTGACAAAGTTGGTAGCAACCAACAATAGGTACGAAGGATAGTACCACCAGGATTTTCCAACAAAGATTTCAGAGGTCAGACCTTAAAAGGAGCGAGGAAGGCCATACCAATTGAGGGATTGGCATCAAGTTTCGTGGGTGTCTCAGAGGATCAAGACAGTCCCATAGTAGTGCTAGAAGGACTTACCACAAGAGAACAAACGTGCTATGGGTGTCCAAACTCAGGTGGAGTTTGCTTTCAATCTTGATGATCAAGAAGAAAGGGTTTGGTGTGGCATTCTAGGATGGACAAGCACTGATCAAACCTAGGGGATCTAGCTTAGACGATGGCCACGTCTTTAGAGTTAGAGAGAGCAACATGTATAGGTTAAAAGGCCAAGCCTATTCGAGCAATGACAAGAATCAGAGTCATGACAAAGAACAAGGAGCAAGCAGCTTCGAAGGTTGAACAGCCCATAGGGAGAAAGCCTTCAAGTTCATGAGAGGAGAAGTAGTCAACAAATTCCTCCCAATCTGTCAAGGTCTCTTGGTACGAGATGGCCTTACAAGATGTTCAGGAGCAAGAGGTTTCTAGGAACAAGTTCACAAGGAGTGGGTCTTCAAAGATGACAGCAGGGAAGTCTTCCAATTCAAAGGGAGAGACCATGGCAACGAATGTAGATCTAGGATCGAAGACAGTTCCAGGTGGCAGAAGTACCTTCCTCGCAAAGAGGGAGTATTGATGTCTGTAGCTTGCGCAGGCACCTCTGTACAGGCCTTGTGTCTAGGCATGCAGAAATCACCCATAGTCTCCTTAGCTACATGCTCTAATGTGAGCAAGACCACTAATGTAACTTAGCCCAAGTCTAACTTATAAAAAAACACATATTACTATGTTCGCTTATCGAGCTAAAGAAGCTTAGGAAAAGCAAAGTAAATTACTTTAGAGAATATGTCTTAATCTCAATCGTTGATCTCAAGTAAGGTGAGATCTAATCTTGATTGTCAATCACTATGGAAATTAGGGTTAGGGATTTAACTCAATGTAAGGTTATAAAAGCAAGGCTAGGGAGATGGAAAATACACACTACAATAGCACAAGATTGAGAGAGACATCTCAATAAGCAATGTATTAAGTTTGAGGGAGTGCAGAGAGGAGGTTGGAGATCCATATCTGCAAAAGATTGACCACCAATCTAAGGCAAATTTGTTGGATCAGAGTCAAGTTTATTTTGTATTATATATTTTTTCACTTGGGCCACTATTCCAAGACGAAAGCCCTTGTAAGTTTGGATTATTAATGAAAAACATTGATTAGGCAGAATATGCATGTAGTTTTATGAGATTGGTTGTTATATTTAGCTTCCGCTGAATTTTATTGCCTTAACAAACCTAGTTGTGTATTTAATGATTAATCAGTAGATTTGTTAACTATATTAGGAATTAAGTGTTGGGTGCTAGATTTGCAGGAAAATTGTTAGCAAATGCCTTGCAGATTTTAGTAAATGTGTTGCATCAATTTCATTTGTTGAGACCTTTTCTAAAGGATTGAATTTCAGAATCAAAATATAGATTACCATGAATCTTATGTCACCATTTACTTCAATAAGCAACTTGAAGATGGCATCAAGGTTTCAAGGTTTTCAAATGTCAATGGATCATGCATGCTTCCTTCGGAATGTCCATTTTGATAAGCCATTTGCTTTTGGTATCATACTAATTTTTTCTTATATTCCTAAGTTAGTCACAATGAAGCATTTTATGCCTACTTTGACATTTAGTTAATTATTCATATGCCTGGTGGAACCATTATAATGTAATTACTTTATTACATTATGGGATGTGATCAAGAATTAATGCTATCATTATCAAAACATCATTAGGACATCATCATAAGTTGGATGCCCACTATTTTGAATTGAATTTTGATCACAGGGTGATACAATATCATTATGCATTACATTTTATAACTCTGTTGACTGCGTATTTATATGTCTATGTATTCTTTATTGAACAAGGGCTTAACAACATTATATATTTTTCCACGGATGTTATAATGATTGTTCCTTTTCTCTTATCTATTTCAATCATGTGCACACATATCTTTTCTCTTTACTCTATTGCATTGTCATTACTCTAAACTTCCAACCTTGGGTGAAAACCATGTTCAACATTCAGGCATAAATATCCAATTTGGAGTTTGACAAGGAAGATCCCAGTCTAGTTGGTCACAATGGACCAAGAAAGGGTACATGGAGAATCGGAGATGTGTATGTAGTATCCCAAGGGAATTTTCTTTCCCTTAGGGTTTCTATTTTGGCTAGGGTTTCCAATAAATCAAAAAAGGTCATGAACAACAGTGCACATTCATCTAGTCTTCAAACAATGGGCATTAATCTATGCAACGCATTAACATAAAGTATCTTTAAAAATACTATAACTCTTCCACAAACTTCAGTAAATTAGGGTTGATCCCGCAATAAAAAGTAGATTCCTCCAACCAATAATCCACAATATTGTTATGATTACAATGCCAAGATTTAGTAAACTGTAAGTCACACTAGTACTATCCAATACTATTGTGCTCTAATATTAATTCACTATCTATTGTGTTGTCACCGACTTGTTCATTGTTTATGACAACCCCTTCCTTTACTGCTTTTCCCTGCAACGAAATAATGCTTCAACCTCTGAAACAACCTCTGATTACTTTGGTTTCTGTTTCCCTGCTTGCACAATCCGAGCTCATACAAGTTTCTCTATTAGATGTCTACAGTCTTCAGAGAGATGCTAATTGGGATATTGTTGCCTTCACAACCTAGGGGTTGAATAAGCGTGATGACAATGTGCTAAATATCCTCAAGAACGACTACCAGCTTCCAAAATGTGCCCTGAAACACCAATTTATACTTTGGCCCTGCGGCCCTGTCCTGTGGCCATGCGACCCTGCCCTGAAGCCCAGAATTCACTTGCTGCCTTCCTCAGCGGTTTTGCGGCTCTAATTAGAGTACAAAAACAGTCCTCGAATCCTTGGTTTAGGCCAAAGCCTCTGGCTGAAGAAAATTAGAGATATTCCAATCCAAATCGATGATGATAAAGTGATTTCAACTATCCTTTATTTATAAATTTCTCATGGGGTTTTCTCCTCCTTAATCTATTCTGAGGGGTTCATGTGCAACCCCCAATATGGGCTTTTTTGCCCCAGCTACCCCAAAACTTACCCAATGTTGCCCCAAAACATTGGATAATGCATTCCCCCTTTACCAAAGACTATAGCCTACGGGGTTGGATAGGCAACTTTGCCCTCTCCTGGACAATTGATCCATAGGGGACATTACAATCCCCCCTTCCCGACATTGCTTGTCCTCAAGCAATCATATGTTTGGGTGTTGCACAATGTGTCCTACTGCATTTCCTTTGATCATTACCAATACATCTATCTTTGTTCAAAACAAGTGATATGACAATCCCTGGCTCTTCTCCATTTTCACCACACTAAATATTTGTAACTGTAAAAACCCTGTTGCTTTGATTAAGGCTGCCCCATAACTCTTGCATCAATTGTGTTAAAATGGGTGCCAGTATAGATTCAACTTGAGAATTCTCCAAGTTGTGAATGCTGCTGATTTTGGCTCTTTACAATTTTCTTCTTCCATTACTCCAACTTCCATTTGTATTGACTGTGAAATTCATGTTGCCTCACGTACTCCAGCCTCAAGAGGAGATGTAAAATGAGTTTGAGTGATTCTTGCCCTATCTTGTGCAGATTCTTCCCATAATTTTGAAGAGGTTTCATACAGATAGTGCCTATCCAGGACTCCCCAATAATGTACACATACTTTGGAAGCAAAAGCATCTCTATTCTGCACAGAGTGCACTACTGATGGAAATTCTTTCTGATTTGTTCCACAACATAGTCCAATATAATTACCATTATGTTCAAACTCATCGCTCCTCACCTAGACCATCTTGTATACAAATCTGTCTAGAACTGCACTGAGCAACCCAAGATGCAGACGGGATTGAAAGTTACTTTCCTTAGCTTTGACAAACGCAGAGTCATTTTGAACAGGCAACTCCTAACCAATAGTTCTCAACGTCCTAGCAAGAATCAAGGCAATACTTTCCATTTGAAATATTCTTAGCAACATTAATTCCAGGTTCGTTTCCAACAACTGGTGTTTCCCAAGCAGCTACAGTAGTCCTCTTTTTCCTTTTAGGTACAAAAGTATCTGGTGATGTAAGCAATCTTTTATCGTGCAGAAGTAGCTTCATAGACTTGCTCTGAGATGAACTTTTGGATTTGAGAAGATACCGGTTTTCCCTTTTGAAGGAACTTTGTCTTCTTGAAACATTAAGAGCTCTAAGAAGCAAGTGCCCCCGTGCCAATGGTATGATTCTCAAAAGCCTCAAGTACTGCTTCCAAAGTTTCACCTTTTTACTGTGCAAAAGACTATTGGAATCCTGCTTTTGCAACAAACAACTATGCTCCTCTGTCAAAATAGATAGACTCGTTCAATTGTCTTTTAATGAAACTCCTAAATCTGCATGGTCTTTAGATATTAAGGAATTTCCAATTCCGGGATATTGTGCGATTATAGAGACATTTCCTGAAGATAAAATATTACAACCATTATTCCCCAACTATATCACATCAATGTCACATGGTTCGGATTCGAGTTCGGGTTCGACAATGATTAGGTTCGGTTTGAGTTCGAATATTTTGATGAGGTTCGGATGAGGTTCGTCATTAGGTTCGTGTATATATATATATATATATATAATGAATTATAGGATAAAATAGTAAGAAATCAACATAAGTAAACATCAAAAATGCTATCATGGACATGGAAACTGCAAGGATAAATTACAAGCTTGAGTTGTGACATGAAGTTATGAGTTTTGATTTATGCACTTGGTCAATGGCTATGAGGTTCGCCCAACCTCCAAAAAAATTTAAGGTTTGCCAAAATTCGAGCCAAAAGGTTAAAGTTCGACGAACCTTGTGACATAGTATCACATGACTAATATTACTCTGAACATCCATGAAAACTTTAACAACCTGATGCACACTAGCAGCACCCTGATTGAATTTTTTACAATCTAGCATTTCCTTGGCACGGATCTTTCCCACTAACTTTAAGTAGAACGCTGCTCACTCATCACATCTAAAACTGAAGGTCACACCTGAGGAAGCATTGCTTGGTCTTTTTTTCAAAGCTTCGATTGGGGTTGCAGTTGAGGAACCTGCAAGAGATCATTAGTACCTCTTCGTCCTTCCCTATCCTCCATGGTTATACTTGTATCTTCTGGAAGCATACTAAGCTCATACACTCACAAGTTGGCAGGATGCACAGCTTTGATACTACCGTAATATCCCAAGAGAATTTTTTGCCCTTAGGGTTTCTATTTTGGCTAGGGTTTCCAATAAATCAGAAAAGGTCATACACAGCAGTGCACATTCATCTAGTCTTCAAACAATGGGCATTCATCTATGTAACGCATGAACATAAAGGATCTTTAAAAGTGATATAACTCCTCCACAAACTTCAGTAAATTAGGGCCGATCGCCCAAGAAATAGTAGATTCCTCCAACCAATAATCCGCAGTATAGTTCTGATTACAATGCCAAGATTTGGTAAACTGTAAGTCAGCTTAACAAATTCTGACACTAAAGTTTCAAATTAACTATCGGATAGCAGACCTTCCCTGTTAAAAGGCGAGCAATAAACCATAAAATAGCTTCCTTCAGTAGTAAAAATGCATGAAAATGTGCATAAACTTCGTTTTGGTCCAGATATATAGAAAATAATTACAGTTCAGAACACAAACTAAAGCATAGAATATCATTGTCCGTCATACAAAATGCCTGGTGAAGAATGATCAAGCATTTTATTTCTTTCATTCCTTCCTTCCCAGTGGAGCTCCCAGATGTCAACTGCTAATAATAACTGAATGCCCTATGCCCAAATATGAACATAAAACAGTAGTACAACAACTTCTACATAATATACACATACCTTGAAGTTGCAGACATTAGGATGCACTGACAACGACGTGGAATATAATGAACCAGAGATTTCAAGTCCTCTTCATACCCATATGATAGAAGAAGATCTGCCTGAAAAATAAAAAATAAAAATGGTTCAAATCTATGCTTTCAAATCAGTATGTTGTCCATAACTTTTTTTCAAAACAAATGTCTCTTAATCAAAGAAAAAATAGCCAAAAACCCCATGCATGAAACATGAAAATGAAACCCAATATGAGAAGGATGTATAATTCCGTCCATGCTTAACATGGAGTTGACACTTCTCTTTTAAAATAAAATACAAATATTATTTAAATAAAAAAACAATGTTGGCTATAATCAAAATAAAAAACAAATATATACATATTTGATTAGTTTTACTTAAAATATTATAAAACGCAGTCCTGCTCTAACTGTAAAAATATGATAAAAATATTCTCTCACTCTCAGTTATAAATAAAATATTTCCATGTAAGATAATTTTATATCAACTTTTTATTAAAACCAAAAACAAATAAAGTGATGTTATTTATATTTTCATATTTTAATTGGATACGTAAATAATCCATTTTAATATCCATGTTAATTAATGTGCAAATAGAAGAAGTAATTGAAAGTAAAAAGATTGAAAGTGATATTGAAATGTATTTAAAAATATATTAATAAAAAAAAAGCTTTAATGTGAACAATGTAATCCATAAATAAAATATCTCAATGGTTATGTTAACTAAATTATTTCAATGTCAACAATTTACATATTATATATGCTTTAAAATAATAATAATACTAAAATGTCAATATATTATATAAAGTAATTGAAAAATTAAATTCTGTGTCTATATATATTTTTTTTTGACTTTAACGGTTAGATTTTTATTTAAAAGGCGGCAAAACAGCTGCCGCTTGCATTTACATTGGATTGAGTTTCTCAATTTCATTTCTCTCTGAGTTCATGAAGTCCACGAATCCATGATCAATCTTTGATTCAGGGTCGTCTTTTGGAGAAGCAACGCTGTATCTCTGCCGGATGGTTCTTTACCTTGATGTTACCAGCTGATTCTGACAACCTGAGTATGCCTTTCTGGAGCCTTCCTCTAACTCTGTTGCCAGAGGAGCTAATCGGATATGAGCTATTTCCACTTGGGAGTATGAAAATCGTTTTCCATCTCTAGTCTTCATTCTAACCTTCCAACGCCTTGATTTTTGTCAAAGCAATTTCCCCTGGAGCAGAAAGAGCCGTGCGAAATGGGCAGCTGTCCGATTGAATGTACAGAGCCTGACGTCAAAATTTTGCATTGCTGAATCACCACGATCGGCGTTGCTGAAACACCAGTTTCAGCAACTGATAAAATAACTGTGTTGCTGTAACACCATTTCCAGCAAGCAAATTTCTGGGTTTTCTGTGTTAAAACAGAATTACTGGTTAATCCGATTATGGGATGATGCAGAGAGAATCTTCCAAATTGACTGATAGGGTTCTTTGGCTTCTGGCAGCTCCAAGGTTGGCTTCAAAATCATTTGTCAAAGCAATTCCCCCTGGAGCAGAAAGAGCCGTGCGAAATGGGCAGCTGTCCGATTGAATGTACAGAGCCTGACGTCAAAATTTTGCGTTGCTGAAACACCACGAGCGGCGTTGCTGAAACACCAGTTTCAGTAACTGATAAAATAACTGTGTTGCTGAAACACCATTTCCAGCAAGCAAATTTCTGGGTTTTCTGTGTTAAAACAGAATTACTGGTTAATCCGATTATGGGATGATGCAGAGAGAATCTTCCAAATTGACTGATAGGGTTCTTTGGCTTCTGGCAGCTCCAAGGTTGGCTTCAAAATCAGCTTGAGAATTATGCTGCCTCATAATGTGGTAGAAGGAGATTTTCTGAAACTTAGCCAGCATGGGTCTTATTTTCTTTAGAATTCGGCCTAAATGAATCTGCCACTGATTCGAAGGAGAATTCATTGCTTGAATGATGAGCCGAGAGTCTCCGAAGACCGTCAATGTTTGAATGTTCCGTTTTAGAGCCAGAGTCAGCCCCTGCCACAAAGCTAGAGCCTCAGCTCTATTATTTGATTCGATTCCCAGACCCCAATGGTACTTGAGAAAAGTAGACCCATCGGGTTTCAGCAGCACTCCACCTCCACCCGCAGCTCCTGGATTGCCTTTAGAGGCCCCGTCGAAGAAAAGACAATGGTCATCTAGTGCCGATCTCCACTTTAGAAATTCCTGTTCTTCCATACGGATTTCCCACTTAGCATGGCAAGTGGTTGGAATAGTAGGGATGGGTTGATTATTTGGAACGATTTCTTTTAGCCACAGCTCCTCCTCATTGTCCAGCTTTACTTCATTCCTTAGGGTTGGCTTAGCTTCCAAAGTCTCTCCCAATAAAGCTTTAATTTTGGATATAACATTGTTTACAGTGCAGATTTCTCCTCTGAAGATTCTGTTGTTCCTTTCCAGCCATAATTTCCAACATATGTATTTAGGGGTCCACATCCAAGCAGTCCTAAGGAGGTTTTTATTGTTGGTGCAGATTGGAGGAAGCTTGGCCCACTCGTAGGACAGGGATGGCACACTTCTTGGTAGCTCAATCTTGTCCGCCCTTGAACTCAGGACCCCTTTCCAGACTGCCTTGGCAAAGGGGCACAGCAGCAACAGGTGATCAGCTGTTTCTTCCTCTGATATACATAATGGACATCTGGAGGGCCCTTCCATTCCCCGTTTTCTCAGATTGTCTCCTGTGAGAATACTATTATGAGCAAGTGTCCAGCAGAAAAAGTCTATTTTAGGGAGAGAAGGAAAGTTCCATATGAATTTCCATTGCGTTGGGTCTGGAGGGACATTCGGGACAGCAATTAAACTTTTGTATCCTTCAGCTACCGAGTAGGAGCCAGTATGGGAGCCCCACCCTCTTTTATCCTTGGCTGTTGCTGATAATGGTGATTTCCCTTGCAGATTGTCTAACAGTAAAGAAGCTTCAGATTGCAAATGGTGTGGTACCTCCCCGAGATTCCAGCTGTCCCATCTTCTTTCAGCATCCTCCGTCCAGTTGGTTATGTCCCAATAGAGTTTCCTTGTTGTTGGAATGCAACCATAGCTTAATATTTGCCAGGCCTTTTATATGATGAAGAGGCTGGTCTCCAAGAATCTGATCATTCCAAATTCTTATTTTTTTCCCATTACCTGGGATCCAATAGAGGTTGAGGCTGAAGTTGTCCAGAGCAGCGATACAAAGTTTGGATATTGGGGAGCCTTTGGAATTTTTTGGAGGAAGATCAAGACATCTCAATCGTTGACCTTGAAAGTATTTCTTCCACAGCACTTTCTTGCTCCAGCTTATTTTTCCTGCCACAATATTCCACAATATTTTTGAGCCAAGAGCGAGATTTTGGGCAGCCGAGTCTCTAATTTACAGACCTCCTTCTATGAAAGGTTTCTTAATGGTGTCCCAATTTACTAAATGAAGCCTTCTTTCGTTGTTTTTTCCCCCTTCCCACAAAAATCTTCTCAGCATACCATCCATTTTACTGAGAAAGGTTTTGGGGGCGAGGAGAATGGAATGCTGAAACAGAGGCATGCTTGTTAAGACAGATTTTATAAGGATAATTTTCCCAGCAGTGTTCAGCCAGGAGGCTCCCCAGGCATTAATTCTGAGTTTGAGCTTGTCCAAAAGGGGCAACCAATGGGAAACTTTGGGGATGGATCTGAAAATTGGGATCCCAAGATATTTGAAAGAATCCCAGTCTTGACAGATTTTCATTTCAAGAAGCCTAGCTATATCAGCAAGGTTTTTAGCTGAGCAATTCCAGCCATAGATTGTACTTTTTGAGTAGTTAATCTTGCTGTCGGATGCTTCCTTATAGATGTCCAGTTCCTTTTTGAAAGAATTGGCCGAAATAATACTCGCTCCACCTAGTAGCAGAGTATCGTCGGCAAATTGAGCATGGTTTATTTCTTTGACATTTTGCACCATTCTGAGACCTGGCAGAATTTGGATTTGTTGACAGTAGTCGAGCTGGAAACTCAACACTGAGGCTTGAATGGCATAGAGAAGCGGGGACAGCGGACAGCCTTGCCTTAATCCCCTTGAAGCTGTAAAAAATTCAGTTGATCTTCCATTTACCAGCGGAGCAATCCAAGGAGAGGCGATGCAGGCTTTCACCCAATTTGTGAATTTTGTTGAAAAGCCCATTTTTGTCATAACTGCAAACAGGAAGTCATGCCTCACCCTGTCAAAGGCATTAGCCAGATCTAGTTTTATTACCATTCCTTTCTCTTTTCTCTGGACACTTGAATGTACTGCCTCTTGAACCAGTACAATATTATCCAGTATCTTTCTCCCTTTGATGAAGCCTCCTTGGTTCTCCGGTATGATGTTCGGCAATATATTCTTGAGGCGCATGGATATTATTTTGGTAATAAGTTTATAGCTAGTATTACACAACGAAATGGGGCGGAATCTACTGAACTCAGAAGCTCCTTTTTCTTTCGGAAGCAAAGCCAGGAAGGCTGAATTGGTGCTGCCTCCTATCTTAGTACAAAATTGGGATTTCCTTACCATTCTCAGAAGGTCTTTGTTGATAATTGACCAGCAAGACTGAAAGAACCTGGCAGTGAACCCATCAGGCCCTGGCGCTTTATCCGGGTCCATGCAATCCAAAGCTTTCTTGAGCTCATCCATGCTGATCGGGGCAGTCAGCATATTATTGACGGGGTCTTGCACACAGAAGGGGATCAGATTGTACGGATATGCTTGGGGATCTATAGGCTGGTAATCAGGAGCTGAATAGAGATCTTTAAAAAAGGAGAATGCTGCTCTCTTTATGCCCTCAAAATCATTAACCACTGTGTCTTGGAATCGGATTTCTGAAACATTTTTGTATTGCTTTCGGGCTTCGGCATGTTTGTGGAAGAAACTAGTATTTTTGTCGCCGGCTTGTAACCATAAGTTTCTAGATTTCTGTCTCCAATACTCCTCTTCGTCCCTACTGGCTTTATGAAAGGCTTTTTGTAACTCAACTTCTTTTTGGAGCAGACTTTGAGTAATATCTGAATTCTCCATTGAGGATTGGAGGGCAGCAAGATTTTCTATAGACTCTTTTCGATTGGCAGCAGGAGTTTTCAAAGCTTTTGCCCATTCCTTGAGCTTTCTCTTAAGAGCCCGCAATTTTTCTTCCCACACGAAGAAAGGGGAACCCTGAATTTTCCGGTTCCAGACTTCAGCAACCACCTCATTGAACCCCTCTTGCTGAATCCATAACGGGCTAAATCTAAATGGAATGGGTCCAAGATATCTATCCACGGAGAGTTCCAAACTTATGGGTTTGTGGTCAGAGGTGCAGTTGGGCAGAATTTTGGATGAGGTCATTAGGCCACTAGTGAGGAAGGAGGTTTGGACAAGGAATCTGTCCAAGCGAGCTGCTATATGGCTGGGACCTAGTCTTTTATTAGACCAAGTATATTTCCCGGCTGAAGGTTTGATGTCCTCCAAATCCCAATCGTTCATGATGTCTTCTACCCATTCTCTGGCAGGGTCCCTTACAGGTGAACCACCTTTTTTCTCTTCAGCAGCTAGAGTAACGTTCAGATCCCCTGCAATAATGATATTTCCTGGATTGTGCAAAACAAGAAAGGACTGGAGCGAGTCCCAGCAAATTTTTTTCTCCGATGGCAAGACTGGAGCATAAAGGTTAAATAAACTTACTTGTTGACCAGAGTCTTTGTGAAGGAGTTGAGTGAAAATCCAGTGCTGGCCACTTTCTTCTTGAATCAAGTCGTATTTGGAGCTGTCCCAGAAGGAGGCGATCCCACCAGAGGCACCTCTAGCACTGACAGCTCTTCCAGGGCCTTTGCGCTAGAATGTTTTGCTGGATTGGAGGAGAAGAGAGTCCTCCATCTTTGTCTCCTGGATGAGAAGGATTTCAGGCATATGCAACCTTACAATGTCTTTCAGGGCCTCTTCTTTCAGCCTGCTACCTAATCCTCTGCAATTCCAGGAGACGTATTTCATTATTTACTGGAGAGGGGGGGAGTGGCTCCTTTTGGAGCCTTGTTATTCTTGCGCCCGGATCTGGTATTCATCATTCCCTTGAGGGTTTTCTGGGAACCTTGGAGAACATCCATGTAGGTTTTCTCCTCTCTTTGTTTCTTCTTGGATTTTCGGCCCCTGGATGTTTTGATAGGAGAGATTTGAGAACTGTCTGATTCAGATTCTCTTTCTTCTGATTCTTCTCCTGATTCGGAGGCAAGACTAATGTGTTCGTCATCGCCTGCTTTTCCCCCTTGATCTGCCTTGGTTAGTTGGGGATTTGATTCTTCTTCGGATTCTTTCCTTTCCTTCGGCTGACCTTCAGTTTCTTCATGTTTCTCTGAGGCCTCCCCCTTTTCAGCTGTGGATGGGCCTTCATTTGAGACTGGTTTGGTTTTGTCGTTGGGCTGGGGATTTCCCTTTGATTCTGTCTGCTTCTTCTCGTTTGGCTTTGAGACTACCTTTCCTTTTTTTATTTCCTTCCATCCTTCTTCTTCCTCTTTATCCCCTGATGGTGCTTTAGGGCAGTTTCGTTGAAAATGGCCATGTTCATGGCAGATCCTGCATTTAAATGGGAGTTGCTCGTAGTCTAGCTTCTGGTAGTGATGCCAATCTCCCACTGTCAACTTGATAGCTTCCGGTAGCCCAGCTTCGAGATCCACTTCCACGCATATTCTGGCGCAGGTGTATTGGCCCTTGTTATCAGCTTTGTCGATGAATCTTCCCAGTCCATTTCCTATCTTTTGCAGTGCTTGGTAGCTCCAGCAGTGTATTGGAAGATTGGGGAGCCGAACCCAAACAGGGACCTCCTTTGGGACATCGACTGAGGGGTCAAAGTCGGGTGTCCATTTATTCAGAAAGAGACCTTGGTTTCCCATGAAATATGGGCCATTTCTGAACACCAAATCTCGGTCTTCCTTGGTAGTGAATTCAAAGATGAAGTAGCCCCTTCCAATCGGGTAGCTGATTACATTGTTTGGGAGCAGGGGTCTCCAGTTTCTTTGCACCCATTCATCAGTCGATTTGGTTGTTGGCCATCGTCCCATAAACTGCCCTACTAAACCTCTGTCAGCCAGGGCAAGGGCGATTTTGATTGTCTGGTCTTCTGGTAGAGCAATTTCTGGGATTTCTTCTAATTTTTTGATAAACTTCGGAGCTTCAGGCTGCATTCGTTTTTTCCCTCTCTGCGTAAGGATCTTCTTGAAGGCTTCTGCAGGCGAAATCGGAGGGGTGGGAGAGGGCTCCGCACCCCCTGGAGCAGCCATGGCGGCGGCAGCTGGTCGAAAACCTAGCAGAACGCATTCCCTATCGCGCGCGCGTGCTCTCAAATTATTTTATTGTTAATGTGTCTATATATTACACAGTAATGGATATCCAAATATTTTATTTATGACTAAAAGTGAGAGTGTTATTTTTATTATTTCCTACATACTAGGTGGTAATATTAACAACAAACCCAAAGAATATAGTGAAAGTGGTGAAAGTGAGAATATTGATCTTTTATAATGCTTTAATTAAAAAGATCCATATTAACCACTATCTAGCAAGAGTTGAGAAGCATCAAATCTCTTGAAGTGCAAACCCTTTTTATAGTGCAAGACTTAAAAAAAATCGCACCTCAAAGGTTTCATCCCTCTAGGGACTTGATGGTTAAGAAGAAAATCTCTCTCTCTCTCTCTCTCTCTCTCTCTCTATATATATATATATATATAGAGAGAGAGAGAGAGAGAGAGAGAGAGAGAGAGTTGACATTGAAATAATTAAGTTAACATAAGCATTGAGATATTTTATTTATGGATTACATTGTCCACATTAAAGCCTTTTTTCTATTAGTATATTTTTAAATACATTTCAATATTACTTAATTTTATATATTGAAATATTTTATCTATTATGTACATTGAATTTTTTAATTACTAATAATATTTTTTAAACGAGTAGTCTTTGAGTGCGACTTTTTGGAAAGTTTTCCAGTTTATTTTCCGATCTAATTTGTCTAGAATCCAGCAAGGATTCATTGAAATCACAAGTTTGATAGGTGAACGCTTCACAACTAGTTTAAAAAATACAAATCAACATTTGGCCACAGATTTTTTCGCCAGATTCCAGTCAGAAATCCACCGAAAACTCCAAAAAGTTGCACTTAGAGACTACTCCTTTTTTAAATATCACATATTAATTTTATATTAAAATTGAATTAATTACACATCTCCCTCTTATCATTGTTACAAGAATGGAATTGAATCGTTTTCCTTTCAATTACTTCGTCTCTTTGCACATTGAAATATTTTATTGTGGTTCATATATATATACGTATATGTTTATGTTTTTTCTAAAGTTAATATTAAAATAAATTAGTTAACATGGGATATTGAAATATGAAAATATAAATAATATCAACTTTTTTGTGATTTTTTAATTACTTTTTTTTTAAATTTGATAATAAAATTATCTTATTTCTTATGTACATCATATTTTTACCATATCTCCTTTGTATTGAGTTGTAATATCAACAACCAATAAAGCAAGCACGATTAGAGTGGGACTATGTTTTATAATACTTTTAAGTGAAACTAACCAAATATTTATATTCATTTTTTATTTTAATTATAGCCGACATTATTTTCTAATTTAAAGAATACTTTATTTTTATTTTAAAAAGACACGTGTCAACCCCACAGTGAACACAAACGGAATAACACATCGCCCTCATACTAGGTTGTAGAACGAGCCTCTTGGCTCAATCAGAAGATAGTGCCTCACATGCATTCACAATCAGTGCGATTCAATGGTTAATGAATTTCTAGCCTCAAAGTACATCACAGCAATCAAGAAATGTTGCCCGGTAGAGTCCAGAACAGGGTGAAACCAACATTCCAAGGAGGACCCTAAGCAATCTACAAGCTGAACCTAAAAGAAGAATATAGAAATGTAGCAAAGCATAACATAATGATATAGCATTATAAAATTACTTGATATATAGCCTTCACAATTACAATCTACAAGAAAAAAGAACTTTAAATCTAATCCACCAGATAAAGACATTTCTCCCCCCTTAACAGCAGCTTCTTATGAGACTAAATACATTAATCTTATCCCTCTGACTAAGGGCAAAGGAAAGGGTATCCTTGAAAAAATGAATGTTGAAACATAAAAACTAGCCTGAAATGGAAATTACCTATGATCTACCAAGTTTCAGGGACAGGGAGACACAGGAATGGGGAAACACATCCAGGGGACCTGACATTACCTTTAGGGTTCTAATTTCTTCTGCTTTCTTTTTAACTGAATTTCTAAGGCCATTGTGCAATTGTGCAGGGATGCCCAGGAGTCCTCCTTTTCAAAAGCGAGGCACCTAGACGTTCCCTGCAATAAGGAAATATCCATCAATTCTTGGGAAACATCCCCCCAGATTTCCCCAAGTTTCCCCAAAGGAGGGACATGGGGAAATCAGAAATGTCCCCACTGAGTTTTCCCCATTCTGGAAATGTGGAAATGTGGGAAGTATAGGGCACGCACACCTCACTTGTGGAAGCATGTCCCCGTGTAACATAGGAAATTACTTTCCTTGGCCATTCAATAAGTGAAAAAGTTGAAAACTTTTGCATTGACACATTGAGAGGAGGTTTTCAATTTTCACCATCCTAGACTTTGTCAACCAAAACAGCTGAGTTGAAAATAACAACAGCAAGCAAAATCTCAGTCATTGTCGGCTAAAAATCCTGTGACACTTTAGTCAACTAGTTAACAAACAACCACATGT
Source organism: Pinus tabuliformis (assembly GCA_031772625.1). NCBI lineage: Eukaryota > Viridiplantae > Streptophyta > Pinopsida > Pinales > Pinaceae > Pinus > Pinus tabuliformis. The sequence goes on from CM062815.1 coordinate 244,773,414, forward strand.
CATTCAACCACTTTCCACTCCACTTCACCATCCACCCATGGGCACCCAATTCATCCCTCCCTACAGACTCAAATCCAACTTTGCAAAGCACTTCTCACCCACCCCTAGATAATGAAATAGGTAATAAAAGAAATACCCAATCTTGTGAAAATATTTTGCGAAAAAACTTCAGGGGACACTTTTCAAAAGTCTCCCTCAAACCATTCTCCTCAACTGCCAACTCAACTCGTTCCATCTTTTCAACTCAATGTCCACCTCGATCACATTCTCAAAAGAATCACCCAAACACCCCACCAAATGCTATGGAACTCAAAAGAAACAAGCAACGCAAAGCCTTCCCCACAACCATTGTTGACACCTAATCTTTGGGATTAGGAAAACCTATGTAAATATTGTAAATAGCAAAAAAAATAAAGTTTGAAGACGAAGAGACATTGGGGGATGAAACTCAATAGTCTCGCTCTCCTTGTATATATCCATAATCTATCTTAATGAAAAAAGTAAAACACAATTTCATTCGTGGAGTTACTCCTGGTCTGACATGGTATCAGAGCCAGCTCCCTAAATTAGTGTTTCTACCCTTGTAACTCTTATTTCTTGCCATTAAAACTCTGCTCTACCTCTGTCTGCTCAAATTTAGTTTCAAATTCCATTTTCTAATTTCCCTCTCTCCTGTCATGCCACTATCCTCTGTTCGTTGGTGTCTCCTTCTTAACTGAATGTGTTAAATTTATTTCTGCGTTGTTGTTCTACCACCATTTGAAATTTTCTGAAGGACTGTGAACGTTGAGACATTACAAATTACGATTTAAACTCCATCAAACCCTGGAAATCGGTGCATTTGGAGGAGCGATTCTGGGAGTTTGACTGGTCATAACGTTCAACCACGTTCGGCTCAGTGACTCACCATCCATTCTCCAAGGCAAGGATATTCACAGGATCTTACTTCAACCACATTTATCATTGTATACACAAGGATCTTCAGAGGCTCTTTCATCAGGTTCCTGCATCGACGGCGAACAGAACCAATTCGCTGATGGCCACCGTGAAATTGTGAGCAATGGTTGTGTTTTGACCATAGAAATGGACGGACACTTTCAAAAAATGAATGGAGATTTATGTGTTAATTATTAAAGGTTCGTTCGAACCTGGTCTATGTTTGATTGGTATGTTGCATTGAAATTTTTTTTAAGGGCTGCATTTGGTATTGGAAAATTGAATGATGTGTTGATATTTTTATGAAAATCGAATGGTGTTTTTTAAATGATGAACAGTCATTAAAAGGGTCATAGCATAAAATTTCATACATATGAAATGTTATGTAATGTGATGGCATATGGAAAAAAAAAATCGTTGAACTTATTTTAATGGCCATATATGGTATATAAGAAATTTGTTGAACTCTTTTTTATATGAAATTACCATAGGGTATATGGACTTTGTATGGTGAAGAGAGAAGTTAGTAGAAAAGTTTTTAAAATCAGTTTTCTAAGAAGGCAGAAAGTAACGCTGCATTATTTTGGAAATCAAAAGCACATAGTCCTTTTGATGATGCATTCACTAATTTCCATTGTAAGAATAGTTCTCTCTGGCATAGAGAACTATCATGAATGGTCCTGTAAGATAAAGCACACCTTAATTTTTAATAAGTTGTAGAAAGGGGTTTGTGAAGGACAAGGAGACAATGCACCTGAAAATCCCACTTCAGATAAGGAGCTTGCCATTTGGGAAAACAAGAACAACAAGGCCTATGCCTTGATTGCAACGTCCGTAAATGAAAAGGTGAGTCGTCATATTTCGCCATTTTCAAATGCCTTTGAAGCCTTAAGTAGTTGAAGGAATTATATGGCTCACACTTTGAGCTTGTAGTGGTTCAGCTGACCATCAAGTTGTTCAATCTTGAGTTGAAAAATGATGACCCTCTTGCCTTAGCATCAGAAATAAGATCCATTATGCATGACATAAAAGCCACAGGTGTTGAAATAGATGTTCCTCTCACTGTTTATGCCAAGGCACTATATCCCACTTATTCACATTATCTTAAGTCATTGCAAGCAAATGACAAACTTAAGGAGATTTCCTTTGACTCCCTTGAGAAGAAGTTTGTTGAAAGAGAGAAGGCTTTTGGGAAGAAGACAGCTCCTCAATCTTTTGATGAAGTTGTGTGCCTTACACGGAAAGAGAAGAATCATGCACAGGATCTTTCTAGAGGAAGAGGTGGCCGAAGAGGAAGAGGAAGCAAGAATTTTAGAGGCGCAGGGGGTAGACATTTCCAAGGAGAAAAGTCTAATCTTCATTGTATACGATGCAATAGAAATGGACATGATGCTTCCATGTGTAAGTTGTCTTGGGACAGAATCGAGCAGGAAAGAAATGAGGAAAAAGGTAAAACACCAGGTAAAGAGAAAGGAAAAGCACCCGACTCCGCTCATTATGTTGTGGGACATTGCAACATTGGAGTAACTGAATACTTATTCAATGCTTCACTTGTTTCATGGAAAGATGCTTTGTTGCTTGATTCAGGACCAACTTGCCTCATGACTTTCAGAAGAGATTTCTTTGAAAAAATCACTAACAATGTTGATGAAGCAGTCTACTTCGCAGACAAGTCAAAACTCAAGCCATCAAGGCTAGGTACCATCAAGCTCAAACTGCCTGGTCTTCCAGACTTTCTTCTACATGATGTTCTATACCTTCTAGAGTTGAGAAGAAACTTGTCTTTGGTCCACATTCGCCAGCAAAGACAATCCATTCACATATTTGATGGCAAGGTTGAGGTCAGAAAAGCATCAGATCACTCACTTGTCATGACTGGGATAGAAGAAGAAAGAATTCTAAAGCTACAAAGAACCTTTGCTCGTGCACAAAAACTTTTCATATAGTTCTCACTATGATGAAGGTACCCTTCCATCAAGTCTTTTATGGCATGCTAGATTTGGACACTTGAATTATCACATCCTTTGTTTGTTGAAGAAAAATGGTGTTACTGGTTTGCCAACTATTCCTAGGAAACTTAAGCAATGTGATGTTTGTATCTTGGGAAAGCACAGCAAACGGTCTTTTCATGATTCTCATTCCAGAACACATAGAAAACTTGAATTCATTCATTCTAATTTATGTGGCCCAATGCATGTTCCTTCTGCAAATCGTAATAAATATATGATGACATTTATTTATGATTACACCAAAATATTGGGTTTATTTATTGAAGAACAAATCTAAAGCTTTTGAAACATTCAAGAACTTTCACTCATAGATTGAAAATGATGCACAATCTCGTATTGGCTCTATCTGTATTGATAATGGAAAAGAAAATTCTTCAAATGAATTTGAAAATTATCTTTGCCAGCATGGGATCAAACATCAAACAATCGTGCCTTATAATCCCCAACAAAATGGAGTAGCTGAAAGAATGAACAGGACAATCTTAAATATGGTACGTTCAATGATGTTTTTCAAGAATGTTAAGTTGATGTTTTGGGTTGATGCAATTCTATGTGTTGTGTATATAAAGAATAGGTGTCCATCTCATGCTATCAAAAACAAGACTCCCTATGAAATGTGGTATGGCCACATTCCTTCGATGAGGCATCTCAGGGTTTTTGGTTCCACTTGTTATGCCTTGATACCTAAGGAACAAAGAAACAAACTCGATGTAAGGAGTCGCAAATGTATCTTCTTGGGGTACTCAAATACCTCCAAAGCATACCATCTCTATGATGAAGTGAATAAGAAGTTTATAATATCTAGAGATGTGATCTTTCTTAAATCTTCCAAGACTGACAATGTTGTTAAGCGACAACTTGATCGCTTGGATAGATTCGGACATGCAAAGTCTTTTCAAGAGTTTGATAATGAGATTCCACATCTTGAAGGGGGGATCCCTATACTGGATTAATTTGTGGAATCTCCTTCTAAAGCACTCTCTCCCCGCATTAAACTCCAGCAACCAATCAAGATGACACTTTGAGTGATGTGAGTGACATAATTGGGAGGCTAAATCTTGATTTAGCCCCATCTCAGTCAACTGAGCAGCCTAGGCCATCTCAGAAAGGTCCTCCAAATTGGCTCACAAAGACACTTGAAAGTGCTCGTCCTGATGAGGTTGGAAAGTCAGGAACAAGAAGCTCTATTAGACAAAATGAGGTGATGAAGACGATCCTAATTCACCTGTTGATATGGATGTTTCGTATGATTATGAACTAAATATGTCTACAGATTTTGAACCAACTTCCTTCAAAGAAGTCGCTTCTCATGATGAATGGAAAAAAGCAATGTAGAAAGAATATGATGCTTTGATAAAGAATGGCACCTGGAAGCTGGTTGATCCTCCATTGGTGACCAAACCAATTGGCTGCAAGTGGGTCTTCAAGAATTAGTATAAAGGAGATGGCTAAAGTTAGGCTTGTGGCAATTTTGCACAAAAGGAAGACATCGATTATGAGGAGACTTTTGTCCCCACAACAAAATAGGCTACCATCTGGACACTCTTTGCCTTGGCAGCTTAGAATGGTTGGAAAGCCCGTCAAATGGATGTAAAAACTACTTTCTTGAATGGAGATTTGAATGAAAATGTTTTTATGTCCCAACTAGAAGGATTTGTTGTGAAGGGTCGGGAACACAAAATATGCAAGCTTGTCAAATCCTTGTATGGCCTCAAGCAAGCACTGCGAGCCTGGTACGAGAAATTTATTGAGCATCTTCTGAAACTCAATTTCAAACATTATGATCTTGATGATGCAACTTTGCTTGTCAAGAAAGTTGGCAAAACAGTTGTATATCTTGTGGTGTATGTAGATGAGCTTTTGATGACAGGGAACAATGAGAACTACATTGCATCCATGAAGAAAGAACTAAGGCAAGCTTTTGAAATGACAAATTCGGCCTATGTTCACTACTATCTTGGTATTGAAGTAACCCAACATCTGAAGTTTAAATTTCTCTCTCAAAAGAAGTACATTGGAGATTTGTTGAACAAGTTTGGCATGGCTGAGTGCAATCCTTTGACTACACCAATGGAATGGAACTTAAAGCTCACATCCACTAAAGGAAAAGAATTTGAGCATGCAACATGTTGAGAAATCTAGGGCATGGATAGTTAAGAGATTTCTCTACTTGGTAATAGCTTGTGATACACTTTTACTTCTTAGTTTATAGTCTTTTCTTCGTTATGTTATTATTATGTTCTTTTTGTCAAGACAATTACCAATATGCACAATAAAAGACAAGTGACACAGTATGTAGGTTTGTTAGCCAGGGACAAAACCTCTCACCTCTTGAGAGGAAAACCCGATCAAAATTCTTCTTCTAGATCTTCAATTGACGAGTGCTAAGACCATGACACAGACCCTTTACTCTAGTATCCTCCCAAGAACCTTGTCACTAACCTTGATGCTCTGCCTCTTCCCTTCCTCAACTTTCTTCTTGATCCCAAACTACTTTCCTTGGCTCTTTCTAGAGAAACTCGATCTCTATTCTTCACACTGCTCCTTCTCGGCTTCCTCTAGAGAATCTCAGTCTCTAGGCTTTCACTAATCTTCTCTAGAGAAACTCGGTCTCTAGATCTCTATCTCGATCACCCACAAGTATCCTTCTTTTGCTGCCCCAAAAGAAATCTCTCCTTCGCTTGCCCAGAAGAAACCTCTTCTTTGCTTACCCAGAAGAAACGTTTCCTCTTTGTTGGCCCAAAAGAATCTCTCCTTCACTGATCTAGAAGAAACCTTTCCTCTTCGTTGCCCCAGAAGAATCCCTACTTTGTAATACCCAAAAGAATCTCCTTTTCTATTCTTCCTTCCACTTCTTCTTGATCAAATGCTTGTTGAGTCGCTTGCCTCTAAGTGAGGCCGAGTGTGACAATATATAGCATATACACCTCCACACATGTCCTTTAGGCTGACATGATCCCTAGAGGTTAGGCCGACTTCTTCTAGCATGTTCTTCCATCATTGTAGGCCGACTTGAAGAGGATAAGTGACAAGGTCTTGGAGGATACTTTACATAGACAAATTTGACCTTTTACAAAGTGTAACATGACATTGACTCTATCATTTTATGACTAGATGACAAATAACTCCTAAAAACTCTCAATGGGAGTCTTGACTCAAAAATAAAATCTCTTGCTCATGAAAACCATGAAGCTATTAGAATATTCCTATTTAGTATTTAATACTCAGTGTTTTAGATGTTGCTATTTTTTCTTTTAAGCAGTTTCTTAGACGAAACTGAGTGTTTCCATATTCTACATAGAAACCTGATGTTTCTATTATTGTAAATATCTCTGTATTATCATTGAGCTGTTTGCTCATTCTGAATTCATTCAACATTCTTTTATGGTATCAGAGGCAGGTTAAGAGATTTCTTGAACAGTTATTCTCTCTGCATCTTAATCTCTTGAGTCCTTTCTAAGGTCGAGCCCTCTGTAAGCCAGGTAGCCTTCACTGAGTCTTAGCCTCGGCTTTGCTCGCTGTGATAAAAGCTTACAGTCGTCCATCTCGATACAGAAATGGATTCTTCTCCTGCATGATCATTTTTCTGAGGAATTAACTTTGTGGCGGTGACCGTTTCGTGGGAGCGGGATTTGTTTTTTGGCTGGCCAGTTTGCTCGGAATCGTGAAAGTCATTTTGGCTTTCCGGCTTGGAATCGTGAAATCGTGAATTAAAACTGGACGGCTTTCCGGCTCAGAATTGTGAAATCGCCTTGAAATTAAAGTCCGACATTTCGAATCCGGCTATTTCTTCGGCAAAGGTGACCCAGGTGTTTCTTCTCATTCAAATCTCATTTGTTTTGAAAATCGGAGTCGTGTAATTATTTTGGATTGGTGATCGAGCTATCGCTATTCCCGGGTTGCATGGTTCGTCTGGTTTGAAAATACGCTCTGCGTGTTATGGGCAGCAGTCTTTTTGTTTTTTGAACCCCTGTCATCTCATCGTGGCTCTCGTATTTTCTATTGGTCTCATCGTGATACGTCATTTTGCCGTAAATTTGAAGATATTTCCACAGCTTGCATCAGTTATATCACAAACGCATATAAACGTAGACAATTGATACGTCATTTTGCCATTGAAGACCGATAATTAATTATTGTGAAGCAGCAGCGTTTTGTATCAGAGATCCAGCAAGAAGACCGATAAATAATTACTGTGAAGCAGCAGCGTTTTTTTTTATTTTTTTTTCTCAGAGATCCAGCAAGAAGAGACCGGGAAAAAGACGTGAAGCCTTGACGGCATTCGACGGCTCACGTGGGTTCACTTTGTTCAATCTACGTATTTGTTTTAACATCAACGGTCTTGTCTGCCGGCAGTTTTCCCAATTTGGGATATTTCAGATGATCGCTCCAATCTATTGAATAGTGTCCAAGGTATCATATACAAGTCAGCGGATTTTTTCCATCGTGAATATTTATTGTAAAATTTAAAAGAAGGGTACAGCTACAGCAGTGGAACCTGCTCTATTGCTATTTTTTTAGACTGGGGAGATATATTTTTGCTGGGTAAATATTTTCTGTTTTGATTTACACCAGGATAAGCAGGCAGCTACATTTTTTTTTTTGTGTGTCAGACTTCTGTATTTTCTTTGGGAAAATGGCCACGCTCACCAATCTGATGTTAGAAGGAAATCAACGCTTTAATGGCAGCAACTATAACATTTGGAAACAAAGAATGTTGACCATTTTTTAATACAGGCGTCTTGATCAGCTCATTTTGGGCAAAGAGCTTCGTCCCGGTACAGCTGGTACCGATCAAGATAAATTTGATGATCGAAATCGAGAGGCTGTTATGCTTCTCAAGCTCTCTGTCGCTGATGATCAGTTACCACAGATTCCTTCTGGCAAGACAGCTGCCGAAATCTGGCAACAGTTGAAAGAACTACACGAGACATCTGACAAAAGCAGAGCTTTTTTTCTCAAAAATCAGTTGTTCTCCATCATGATGGACGAACATATGTCTTTACAGGAACATCTCAACAAAATTAAAGACATTCGAGATCAGCTCGAAGCCATTGGTCAGACCATGGAGGAAGAAGATATGGCAGTCATTACTTTGAAAAGTCTACCGAAATCTTATGAACACTTCATCGAAACACTTAACATTACCACCACAAATGTTGATCTGAAGTTTCCAGAATTATGTACCAAACTTCTGCAGCAGGATCGGTGGAAACAGCAGTTTGGTAGTAGTGCTTCATCAGTGTCCTCGGAAAATGCATTTGCTGCAAAATATCAGTCCTCTCAGTCCTTTCAGCAAAAAGGCTCTTCTCAGCCTTTTGATCCTGCTAGGAAGAAAAGTGTGCAGTGTAATTACTGTCATAGGTTCGGTCACATGAAGAAAGATTGCCGACAGAGGATTGCTTCTGAACAGAAGAAACAGGGAGGGCCACATCAGACAGCAAATGTTGCAGAGCATTCCGAGCAGACAGAGTCTGCCTTTTACGCCTTTATGGCTAAAAGGTCTTCAGATCATGTTCCTTCCTCTGCATGGTACATTGATTCTGGTGCATCACGCCATTTCTCTCACAAGCGTGACTGGTTTATTGACTTCTCACCTTTCAGTGATTCTGTGGTATTTGGCGGAGGTGAGAAGTACACAGTAGCTGGCAGAGGTACAGTTCAAATTCAGTCTGGTGGACGCACACTCATATTTCTGAATGTATACTATGTTCCTGGTATGGAAATTAATCTGCTATCTGTCAGCCAGATTATGAGGAACTCTCCTCAGCTTGATGTTGTGTTCAGTGCACACAAGTGCTCCATCATTGACAGGGAGACCAGTCTAACAGTTGCTGTTGGCCTAGAGGACCATGGTCTATACAGGCTACTTGATACCGGTGACTCTCCAGAAGTGGCTCTAGCAGCACGTGTCTCTCCCATCAGCACTCTATGGCATCAGCGATATGGGCATCTAAATATGCAGTATCTCTCTCAGCTCTCTCAGGAGGGACTTGTGTCAGGATTACCTGATATTCAGACTCAGCAGTTGGGGGTATGCAGCGCCTGTCAAGCGGGAAAGCAACATCGGTCTTCATTCAAAGATGGAGAATCTTGGCGCGCATCTAAGGTACTTTAGTTACTTCATGCTGATATTTGTGGTCCTATGAATACAGCTTCTATCACTGCTTGCAAATATTTTTTACTTATTGTAGATGATTTCAGTAGAAAGATGTGGGTGTATTTTCTAAAAAATAAATCTGATGCTCTTAGTACCTTTCAGAAGTTTAAAACCTTAGTTGAAAAAGAATCTGGTCGTAATATCATGACCCTTAGGACCGACAATGGGGGGGAATTTTGTTCCTCAGCTTTTGCCAACTTCTGTGATATTCATGGCATCAAACGCCAATTAACCACACCTTACACTCCCCAGCAGAACAGTGTTGTCGAGCGTCGCAACCGCACGGTTGTTGAAATGGCTCATTCCATGTTACAACACAGGAGTGTTCCAAACAGATTCTGGGCTGAAGCAGTATTTACTGTTGTTTACCTTCTTAACCGATCACCCACTCAGGCTGTTACAGGGAAGACTCCTGAAGAGGTTTGGTCTAGCTGTAAGCCTAAGATCAGTCATCTCAAAGTATTTGGCTCAGTTGCATATGTTTGGATTCCAGCTGCTAAGCGTTCTAAATTGGATTCCAAAAGCCAAAAACTCATGATGACAGGGTACAGTGATCATCATAAGGCCTATAGGCTGATAGATATAGCCACTGGTCGTCTTAGCTTCAGTCGGGATGTAGTATTTGATGAAGACAGAGGATTCTTTCAGTCTTCTTCTTCTGAGCAGTGTTCTGAGGATCAGCCTCACAGTGTTCGTCTTCCGGTCGGTCCACCTGATGGGAGGGATGATGTAGCATCAGTATTTGATACTACTCTATCTGAGCTTCCTCCAGAAAATAACCCTCCTCTTACGGCCCCTATTGCTCTTGAGTCTTCTCCATCTACTCCTGATATTGGTTCTTCTACTCTTCGGCCTAAATGGTGGGCTAAAACCATTGGTGATCTCCGAGATGATGAGCTCCTTGAAGGTAGAACTTCTAGACATAAGAACAGGCAACAGTCTACAGTCAATTTTGCTCTTATGGCTAACCTACACAGTATTTTTGAGCCTCAAACCTATTCAGAGGCTAAGGGTACATCTGAGTGGGAACAGGCTATGGAAGCCGAATTCCAGAGTCTTCAGAAGAATCACACATGGACACTTTCTGATCTTCCTGCAGAAAAAAAGCCCATAGGCTGCAAATGGGTGTATAAAGTGAAATACAAAGCTGATGGAACCATAGACAAGTATAAAGCTCGGCTTGTGGCTCGAGGGTTCTCACAGAAGGAAGGCATCGACTATGAGGAGACTTTTGCTCCTACAGCCAAGATGAGTACCATAAGGCTTGTCCTTGCCCTAGCAGCTCAGTTCAATTGGAAAGTTCATCAGATGGATGTAAAAAGTGCTTTCCTAAATGGTGATCTCCAAGAAGAAGTCTACATGACGCAGCCTCCAGGATTCAAGGTTGTTGGTCAAGAACAGAAAGTGTGTCGGTTAGCTAAAGCAATCTATGGATTGAAACAAGCTCCTCGGGCTTGGTACATGAAAATTGATCAGTACCTGACAGATCAGGGTTTTCAGCGAAGCCCATCTGATGTAAACCTGTACATCAAGCATACTGGTGATGATATCTTGTTTGTGGTTGTCTATGTGGATGACCTTATCATTACTAGCAGCTCTGCACATTTGATCCATGGGATCAAACAAGATTTATGCAGAACTTTTGAGATGACAGACTTGGGACTTCTTCATTACTGTCTGGGGGTTGAAGTTTGGCAGACTGAAAATCAGATCTTTCTCTCTCAGTCCAAGTATGCCAAAAATCTTGTGGACAGGTTCAGAATGCAGGATTGCAAACCGGCCACGACTCCTATGGAACCAGGGCTCAAACTTTCAGCTCAGTCATCCTCTCCCCTTGTGGATGAAACTTTATTCAGGCAATTAGTGGGCAATCTCATCTATCTTACTGCTACCAGACCTGACATCAGTTTTGCAGTAAGCTACATTTCTCGCTTCATGTCCGCTCCTAAAGCTGATCATTGGCAAGCAGCGAAGCGTGTGCTACGATATGTGCGTGGCACTTCTGATTATGGCCTCCTATACACTCGAAGTTCCAATCCTATACTCAGTGGTTACACTGATTCTGACTGGGCCGGTTCGGTTGATGACCGTAAATCTACAGCGGGGTATGTGTTTAATCTAGGATCCGGTGCTGTTACTTGGACTAGTAAGAAGCAACAGGCAGTGGCTCTCTCCTCAACAGAAGCAGAGTATCGGGGAGCAGTTAAGGCATCCTGTGAGGCAGTTTGGCTTCGACGTATGCTGGCAGATATGCATGTTTCCCGGACAGGGCCTACTTCTTTGTTTTGTGATAATCAGGGAGTGCTCAAACTTGCCAAGAATCCAGTCTTTCATGAACGAACAAAGCATGTGGAAACTCATTGCCACTACATTCGCCAGCTTGTTGAAGACGGCTCAGTTCAGTTGCAATATGTTCCCACAACAGAGCAGCCCGCCGACATCTTCACCAAGCCTCTTGGTCCTGATAAATTTGTAAAATTCAGAGGGTCTATTGGTGTTGTAAATAGATTGAGTATTAAGGGAGGGTATTAGAATATTCCTATTTAGTATTTAATACTCAGTCTTTTAGATGTTGCTATTTTTTCTTTTAAGCAGTTTCTTAGACGAAACTGAGTGTTTCCATATTCTACATAGAAACCTGATGTTTCTATTATTGTAAATATCTCTGTATTATCATTGAGCTGTTTGCTCATTCTGAATTCATTCAACATTCTTTTAGAAGCAAGCAATACAATAAATTTATTTTTCTTCTTTACATCACATTACATAAAATCATAATTACATGTCATTATGAAGATTGAACCTAGTTACACTTTTCAACACTCCCTCTTAACTAGGGAAGTATTCATAATGGTACTTGGAGCTTATGTACATTAGTCTTGCTAACAAACAATGATGAGGTTTGTTAGCAAGACTAATGACTTATAGACACCCTCATCATTGTCTCTCACGGAACATCCATGCCCGAGTACTCAAGGTGTGTTCTATGAGGACTATTATTATGTTGGACTCCCCAGTTCCTCAAAGAATATCGGTCCTCCACGACTACTCTTCCATTGGATGCCTTATCTCATCCCCAAAGAGTATCGGATGCCAAATGATTACCCAATCCTCCATTCTATCTTCCCAGGTGAAGACCAGAATGACATGTCTATCTCTCCCTCTCAGATAGGGAGGACTTATTCCAATAAAAGAATGTACTCATTCCTATCGAAAAGGAATGTACATAAGCTCCCTCTTGGCTTAGGAATTTCCAAGTTTCTTTCAAGTAAGAAACTTCTTTTTCCGGCTCCCTCTTAACTAGGAATCTACAGCAACTCCTCCTGTGGAACAACATGTTGCCTGAAGAACTCCTCTCTTTCTCGATGTCATCAATTTCTTTTGTCATGGAGTCTTCATCTTTCGGGGACTTCTTCATAGGGCATAGACCATCCATCACTTTCATCCATGAGTTAGTCATGTCCTCATATCATCAGAAAGTGATCCATCAGGTTTTCCATCTGGCTTTGCTTCATGTCATTCTGCCTTCATGCCATATTTTCCGAAAGGATCTTACATCCCTCAATATGGTCCTCTTGGAAGTCATCCACAAATCTTCCCTTTGGCAGTCCTACATAAGCCCATCCAAATATTAGTTCAAAAATAGATGAACACTTAAATCAAACATTACCTTTGTGATGGTCGTTTCATCATGACATCTTCTGCAGGTATCAGCGTCCTGCATGCAGATTTACACAACTCCCACAAATATCCATTGTCAAGGGCCTCTATCTTTTTTTGACTTCTATCAGAGTCTTCATATCTTTCTGGGATATATTCTAGTCAATTCTTCTTAGACTTCGGATGTTGAATGCCTTCTACCTTTGTTGCATATTTTATGATCTCTTCCTTTCTTTTCACACTTCATTCCCATGAGCTTCTAATCAGAGTTCCTCAATTGTAGTCAGCTTTCGTCATGATTCATATATTATGTTGATTTCATCTAGTGTGACTTATGCCTTTTCTGCAATATTTCGGAGGAGGAGATCCTTTCTTCTCTTTATCATAATTTCCCAAGATGGAGATAGTGATCCATATTATCTGCAACCATATGACATGACTTTCATAATAATCTATTGAGCATACATACCTCATCTTTTCCTTTCGATCATATGAACTTCTTGTAGCAGATTCATTTGAACGAAAGAAGTTAAGAACTTTATCCTTTAGACATGCTTTCCTATATGTCATCATAGCATCATCTCTTGAATCCCACAAGTTGGAATTCTTGATGAAACTCTTGCTTTCTTTCTAGATCGGTGAATCCTTTGATGAGGATTCCATCAGAGAAAACTTGAGGATCTTTCATATCCTCACCTGGCAGATGTTTCTTTATTGACTAATGTATGATGATCCCAGTCGATGATGACCTCTACTTCTTTTTATAAGTATCACTTGAGGTTTCAATGAGGTTTCCAAGAGCTCCTATTCTTTGTAAACAATAGAATTTATTCCAAACATCCTTTCTGCTTCTCATGTCACAAACTCTTACTTCTAATGCTTCTATCATAATGTTATTTTCTAATCTGATGCATCCTATCTTATTTTCATTGCTTCCTATCTATAAATTACAAGTGAAAAGTACCTTCTAGTGAAGAAGATCATCTCAGTCATAGTAGAGATCTTTTTGCTTCTTCCTTTCTAAGCCTCTTTGTCTCAGGTTCTTTTACTTCCTCGGTAGTATGGGCTTCTTCCCTGTCCCTCTTACGTTTGGGACAATCTCTTCTATAGTGCCCAAGTTTTTGACAACCATAGCACCTTTCCTTAGCCATGTTCTTATTTTTCTTTGGAGGACCAAACTTTCCAAATTTCCCTTTTCTTCTTGTCACCGTTTGATCCCTTCTCTCTGACCTTTTGTTACTTTCTTTCTTCAACCTGTCTTCTTTTGCCTTGTAGAGAGACCATAATTTGATGAATGGGACAGCTTCGTCTTCCCTAGTAGATATGAGGTTACCTTGTTCATCATTCAATGCATTTAGAATAATGGAGATTATTTCGTTATCAGATACCATCTCTCCTACGTCCTACAATTGACCTTTTATTTGAGATGCTTTTGAAAGGCATGACGATATCCCTTCGTCCTTTGACACCTTTAATTTATATAGATCAGATCTAAGTGATATGATCTTTTCTATCGTGCTCTTAGAGAAAAGTTCCATCAACTTATCATATATTTCTTTAGATGTCTCCAGCTCGGCTACATAGGAAAAGAGAGGATCTTTGATAAACTCCTTAAGAATTTTTTGAGCCTCTAGATCCCTTTCCATATATTCAAATAATGCTTGTTCTTCGGATGGCTTGGAAACCTTTCCATGGACATGATCAATGACTTCATTTACTTTGAGGACTATGTCTATCCTTCTTTTCCATACAAGGAAGTTTGATATCCCAACCAGCTTTTGGTTCTCCTTGAAACATGAAGTCATTTTTACTAAAATAAGGAAAATGTACTTACTTGTGAAGATAGAATCTTCAACTTGATAATGATGTTGCTTTAGATGATCCTTTCTTCAATAGAGAGAAGATTGCCTTTCAATCTAACCTTCCTTAGATTTGAAGAGCTTCCACTTCTTTGGTGATGTATGAGTGATGATCTCTAAAGTGCTTCTAGGGTTTCGGTCTTTCTTCCTGCTTCCTTCTTGAAGATAATTTCAAGACTCTTGTTGGTGTAGATTTCTTCAATCTATGGCTTTGAAGATCTTGCCCTTGGTAGCCCTTGGTTTTGATACGATCCTTCTTTGATTCTCGTGTGTCAACTTGCTTGAATGCCCCTTCTTGACTTTAGCACCTAAGCTCTGATACTGTGTTGAGAAATCTAGGGCATGGATAGTTAAGAGATTTCTCTGCTTAGTAATTGCTTGTGATACACTTTTACTTCTTAGCTTAGTCTTTTCTTCGTTATGTTATTATTATGTTCTTTTCATCAAGACAATTACCAATATGCACATTAAAATACAAGTGACACAGTATGTAGGCTTGTCAACCAAGGCCAAAACCTCTCACCTCTTGAGAGGAAAACCCAATCAAATTCTTCTTCCAAATCTTCAATTGATGAGTACCAAGGTCCAAGACCATGACACAGACCCTTGACTCTAGTATCATCCCAAGAACCTTGTCACTAACCTTGATGCTCTGCCTCTTCCCTTCCTCGACTTTCTTCTTGAACTTGAACTGCTTTCCTCGGCTCCTTCTAGAGAAACTGGATCTCTATTCTTCAGGTTGCTCCTTCTCAGCTTCCTCTAGAGAATCTCAGTCTAGAGGCTTTCACTGATCTTCTCTAGAGAAACTCGGTCTCTAGATCTCTATCTTGGTCACCTAGAAGTATCCTTCTTTTGTTGCCCCAGAAGAAACCTCTCCTTTGCTTGCCCAAAAGAAGCCTCTTCTTTGCTTGCCCAAAAGAAACCTTTCCTCTTTGTTGCCCCAGAAGAAGCTCCCCTTCGCTGATCCAGAAGAAACCTTTCCTCTTCACTGCCCTAGAAGAATACCTACTTAGTAATGCCAAGAAGAATCTCCTTCGCTATCCTTTCTTTGCACTTCTTTTTGTTGGACTCTACTTAGCACTTCTTCTTGATCGAATGTTTGTCGAGTTGCTTACCTCTAAGTGAGGCCGAGTGTGGCTATATATACACCTCCACACATGTCCTTTAGGCCGACATGATCCCTAGAGGTTAGGCCGACTTCTTCTAGCATGTTCTTCCATCGTTGTAGGCCAACTTGAAGAGGATAAGTGACAAGGTCTTGGAAGATACTTTACATAGATAAATTTGTCCTTTTACAAAGTGTAAGATGACTTCATTACATGACAATGACTCTATCATTTTATGGCTAGATGACAAATAACTCCTAAAGACTCTCAATGGGAGTCTTGACTCAAAAATAAAATCTCTTGCTCATGAAACCCATGAAGCAAGCAGTACAATAAATTTATTTTTCTTCTTTACATCACATTACATAAAATCATAATTACATGTCATTATGAAGACCGAACCTAGTCATACTTTTCAACACAACAAAGTACGGACACTTCATTTGATGTTGGAATCCTCTCCGGGTTTATGCAAAAGCCTTGGGAGGGTCATTGGTCTGTTGCAAAAAGAGTTCTAAAGTACTTGAAGGGCACTAAAGACTTTGGACTCGAGTATACACAAGTGGGTGACTTCAGCTTGATTGGATACTCTGATTTAGATTTCGATGGAGATAAAGAAACTAGAGTATCTACTTCAAGGTATGTTATGAGTCTTGGATTAGGAGCTACCTCCTAGAGGTCACACAAACAATCAATTCCCGCAGATTCCACAACTGACGCAGAATATGTGGCAGAAGCTAAAGCAATGAAGGAAATTGTGTGGCTCAGGAATATTCTGGAAGAATTATAGGAGAAACAAGTGCATTCAACTCCTCTTTTGATTGACAACACTTCTGCAATAAAGTTGACCAAAAACCCAAAATTCCATGATCAAACGAAGCTCATCAATACAAAATACCATCTGATTCGACATCATGTTGAGGCCAAAACAACCCACCTGCGGCATTGTTCCACAAATGATCAAATTGCAGACATCTTCACCAAAGCACTTGGAAGGGAAAAGTTTGAAAGATTCAGAATGATGCTTGGACTCACCAACATCCCTTCAGATTAAGGGGAGGAATGTTGACACCTAATCTTTGGGATTAGAAAAACCTATGTAAATATTGTAAATAGCAAAATAAAGGAAGTTGGAAGACGAAGAGACATTGGGAGATGAAACCCAATAGTCTCCCTCTCCTTATATATATCCATTATCTATCTTAATGCAAAAACACAATTTTATTCGTGGAGTTACTCCTAGTCTGACAACCATATTGAATCAACACCTGATATGCATTCAATGGGAAAGTCTCAAGCTTCTAGCTGACCAAGTTCTTCATCAGACAAATGGAAGATTCTCAAGGCATTCAAATGCCCTAAGATGGCATACAAATTGCATATACTATACAATTGTGTGGCCACTCTCAATTGTTACTTTGATTCACTCTATATTACCAACGAATTTAGCCATTGAAATAAAGAATGTTATGAGGTCTAACCTTGACATGGGTTTGTTGAATCAATGAAGAAAGTTCACAATTACATGGCAAAGCAACTCGTCATCTTAGATAAGAAAAAAGCAAAGTCTTGAGAAATTACACATACATCTAGAGCCATAATCAACCACCAATCTACTTTTCCAGATTAATGCTTTAGTTCACTCTATAGTTTCATATGTGAAGAATCTCATTAAAGATCAATTGTGTGCACCCAATGGGTTAGTCAACATGCTCATTAGGATAACAACCTCCCCTAAGTAAAATCTCTCTCCATGATAAAGTACCCACCCAAACTAATATATCCATATGTCTAACAACAATCTCCAAGGGACTATTAAAATTAGCACTCTCCTAGCTAAGTGAACACACTTTTGGAGTAACCCCAAAATCTAACATCTAAGATTCTCCAAGAACATTTAATCAAGACATGTTGACAAAACCCAACACCAGTGGGTAGTGACTATCAACTCTATGCTTATAACAGCCTTTGAGAGAGAGAGAGAGTATCCATGAAAATATAGGATACCCCTAAGTTATCAATACACCAACAGGCATTGTAATTGGCTCGATACCAAAGGTGTTTCACCTTACTAGCTTGACCTGACAAAGATGCAAGACCTCCTACACTCCTCAATATTTGACCTAACCTACAAACCTCTTAATCACTTGTCCTAATAGCTCACTCAGTAGATTGGCAATTTGCAGCTTGGAATCGAAAGAAACCAAGGAAGCCACAAACCTGACATGGTGAAACATTTAAGAGGACCACAACAACAAAGGTTGCAACACACCCATAATCATAATCCTCAGGTTGCAAGGATCAAAAGCAACCAAACTAGCACCACAAAAAAATCATTGATATGTCAATGTGCAAAGAAAGTAATATCCAAATTGTCAATTTCCTTTCAACTCAAAGGTTGTCAAGATTCAAATACACTTATGGAATACTTCTATAATTGGAATAAGATTTGTAATAGTAGCAAAAACAAGCTAAGGGCTTGCTACAAATTATCTAAAACCTTAACATGGGAGGCAAGTATAGAAATTGTAACACTAGTAAAAAAAATTGTAATAGAAGTAAGAGGTATGGATTGTGGTGTAACACTCCAAGAAAGAGCACTAAATAAATGTTATACTCTATAGTCAAATTGTTAGTTTCGCACTTTGAGTAAACCTTTTAAGTGCAAGCCCTATAAAAAACATACTCGTAAATTTGTAATCATAAAAGGTATGAACATGTCAAAACACAAAGCATTGGTATTTGAGCTACAAAGGGAATCCCACAAGACATTAAATGGGATTTGAGCAAATCCGGTGCTTTCAAACCCTATATCATTACGACTTTATCAAAGCATAGTCCAAAGACTAAGGACACATGCATGCACATTTTAGAACTTTTGATTAAATATTATATATGAATGCATGCTTTACAATAAGGTAATTGAACCACTTAGACTATATATCATGAGGAATATTCCAAATGGACTTTTCCACCAAGTAAGTTAATTCCTTAACATATATTTGCCTCAACAAGGTTACAGATAAGTAACCATAGAAACAACAAATCTTTCCAACCAATCACTCAATATCTCAACAACTTTGATGTGTGTTACCTTCTTTCAAAGGCAGGGACATTATTAAAAGATTTCAATATGTAAGCGGTAGGCTAGAGAGATCATAACAATGCAAATCACACGAGGAAAAGCAAGTCTTATAGAATTGAAGCTCGACAAAATTTATTACTTGTTATCTAAACTAGCAATGAGAGAAAAGAAAGAAAGATATTTAATGCTAATATGGCCCCAAGGGGAGCATATGTGGGGTTAAACGTCTATGTAATGGGGTAAATGTATATAAAATAGGGGGTATCCTAATGAAGGGCCCACATGTGCAATAGTGTGAATTAGAGATCAATGTAGTCATTATTGGGGAACTAATTATTTGGCTATATGAATGTATTGGGGTTATTTAGATGAGGTTCTCTTATTCTATAAGGAGTTATCGTGTAACTCACATCTATCATCACTTTTGGAGTTATGTTCCATGTTGAAATCTTGTGTATATCAAGCGCACTTCCATTTATTATGTTATTTTCAAGATTTGGTATATAACATTTGGTATTAGAGCAGACAATCATAAGCTTGGCTCCTTCAAGTGAAACATCATTCCATTTTTGTTGTCACCCTTTTGGGTTATTTCAATGAGCAAAACTTTAAGGGTGGATAGAGGATATAGTGAAGTACATGGGTACAAACTTCAAAATCTGGTGCACTATATTTTTAGAGTGAATGGTTGTCCAAGTTGGGGCTTTTGTTTAGTCCTTAAACCAAGCTTAAACAAGCAATAAAGCAATGATATTTGCAAATTGCGAACTCCAAATCAAGTGCAACTAGTGGTACAAGAAAGAATACAAAGCATAGTGTTTCAACTCCAAATTTTAGCTTCATATATGCAAGACTGGACGAATAGAGTACCATACAAGTGTGCTCCCTAAAATGTGTCAATCAATGATTTTTGGGGAAGTTATTATAACTTCTTGACACATCAAAAAAAATTAGTGAAACATGTAGCACTGAAGAGAAGACATACCTAGCTATTACATATATAGAAATTTCATACTCAAAGGAACACAACTTTTGGAGTTACATTAGGTGTAAGGTCAAGCTGAAGAGTCCCCAAATCAAGCTCTAAAAGGTATATTATCTTAAAACTGGCATAACTTTTGATTAGAAAGTCCAATTCAGGGGATTCGAAACCATTTAAGTAATACAGTACAATACATTTCTAATATTATTTTTACAAATTGGCATAAATAAGGAAGGTGGGAGAATCATAATCTAAGGGTTTTGGGTTAGACTACGAATAAGAACTAATGGTAATACCCATGTTTGGAGAAGATGAAGACGAAATTGATCCTAGGGTATGGTTAAAGATGATAAAAATGACAGAACTTCTTTTGTGGGAAGTTTTTGTTTTTATGGTGACACTTTTCAGTAGCGAAAAAGTCCTGATGAAGGCCCAAAGGGGTTGGATCCAATGGTAGAAAGCAAGGAGTTTTTCACCATTGGGCAAAGTTCAATTCCCACGAGGGCTTCCCTGGAGCCATAGAGCACCTTGAAGTAGTGGTCGAATGTGTGGTTGCAACTAGAGAGACCATGTTAAATGGTTTCATGACTTGTGCACACATAAGTGGATCAAAGCCCACTCCCAAAGTCCCATATCCTCCCTTTTAGATGTTAAGGGATCTTAGCTCGAGTGCTTTGGTAGACAATCTATTTCCCTAGTTGTGTGAGTTCAATTCTTCGGAGACATGTAATTGGCCCATTTATGACATTTATGAAGTAGTTGTATCTAGTGTAACAGTGGCAGCTGACCTTTCGAAGTTACCAATTCTCCAAAAATTTTCATTCAGTTAAAAAGAAAAAGAAAAAAGACCTGATGAAGATACTAGATTATACACTACAGGGAAATTTTTGCAAATACCTTCTCAAATAAATGGAATAGGTACATAAAAATGGAGACAATGCATAAAAATCAAGATGAATTAAATGAAGCTTAAGAAAAAATTTCCAAATTGCAAAAGGTTAATGAAGAGCTAAAAGATCTTATAAAGAAAGGCAATAAGTTCACCAAGATGCACTTCATTAATCAAGCATCGATGAAGTAGGATTAGAAAATAAAACAAGAAAAGATTGGCAAAAGAAAGTGGGAAAAGATGCGTCAAGGGGAGAATTGGAAAAGAAAGATGAAGAAATCAAGAAGTTAGGTCATGTAAGCATAATCAAGAACTTGTTAACAATATTAATAATGTAAAGAGGTGTCTACCAGGGAGAATCAAAGATCATTAGTGAATAAATGAGTAAATTTGTTGAAAAATCGCTAGATGTTGATGATATCAAAGAAGAAATGTCAGAAAGAATTGAAGGGGAAAGAAATAAATTAATTAAAAATATAACCATTCAGCTTCAGAAAGAGATAGCAAGATTCGAAAAGGTCACCAAAAAATGAACATGATAAATATGATGGTATTATATCAAAGGCCAACATAATCAAAGACCAAGCATAAAGGATAGAACATGACATTGTCTCTAAATGTAGACTGATGATGTGGGTGTGCAGAATAAAGGAAAACCATCAAAAGCAGAACAATATCGACACCCTCAATACCAATAAAATTTGCAAAAAAGACAAGAAGATTGGTGTCAACATTACCAAGGAAGAAGATGGAATGATCAGTGATATCCATGGAACAAGGCATCACAAAACCATTATTCAATAGGATATTATCAGAGACTAACATCTACAACAAATTGGACAAGTTACAACAACAATGCATGGTATCAAGCGAAAAAAATTATGAAACGATCAGCTATCAAGGATTAAAACAAAAGGAATTAAATTTGGATGGATGGATTATCATCAAAGACGGGAAGAGAGAATGAACACACGGAAATTCTATAACTTGGTTTCATCACATGTAAAACCCTTAACTGCAAAGTTTCAAGGACAAAGCTTTTAGGAGGAGGGTAACATGGTATGACCCCAATGGGGGTATCGATGGAGTTAAATGCATATAAAAGGGGGTAAATGTATATGTAAAGCCTATCTTTGAAAAGAGATAGCTTGGAGAGACACAGAAAATGGTCTATGAATTTCAAAATGAAACTCCCTAACCACTAACTATCCTCATTCCAATCCACAACAAGAAAGAAAATGCAACATTCATTTCTTATAGTCACCTCAGTAATGTTTTCCTGAAAACAAGCATGCAAGCTTGAGTACAGTTGTGTAAGATGTCCGTTGACAAACTATAAGCTAGAAATATCATACGCATAGTCCAAAGCATCAAAAACTCATTATTGCTTCCTAAAAATGCATCACTTCACACAAGCAGGCCCCAAATATGCTTTGGTAGAGTACCTCATCTAAAACCAACGTAGCAAGTGACTCCTCAAGAGATGAAGACTGGAGAATATTTTTAGAAATACATGTCCCAATACAAGCTGGTGTTGCAACTACAATGTCTGGAGGCCCAACCATAGCAGCCCTCTGCAAAATAACAAGTTGTAAGTTAAAGTTTGTTTCCATTGATGACAGCTAACCCTTTCACTCAAAAAGAAGAAATAATACATCCACCAATTGAAGTGGTATTCAGTGTGCAGTTTTAGCCAGCATTTAACCAGAGAGATACACAAACCAGGCAACTTGCTTAATCTTAAAGAAATGTTTAATATTATACTTCATAATCATTGAAATAATCAACTGAGCTATTTTAGATTGATAACCCCAATGCAGATACTCTAGAATCCACATTATCATAGGAAATTCCTGATGACTTTTTTACTGAGCTTTCAATGTCACCATTAATGCAGTTTCATTTTCTATTTGTCAAATTATAAATATCGAAAAAACATTACAAAATCTGGCAGAAGCATGCTGCTTGTCAATTGAGTGACTTTCCACGAGCCTTTGCAGTGCTCCAGCAGAGATAAGATTTCCTTGTGGACCTGAAACAATAAACAGTCAATTTTTGTGGGACAGCTAAATGTAACACTATTCTTTTATGGTGATTTCAACACAATAGATTCAAGTTAGAATGAACATCAGAATTGTCAACCTACATCAAGTAATATCAATCTACATCAAGTTATAAGCACATATATGTGCCAATGAAATTCACTTCAAAGATCACAAAATGCAGAATTCCATTACAATCCATAGAAGTAAGATCTTTGTCAAGTGATTCTTACCTGTTGGCAAAGTTCTCTGGTTGGAACAAGGATAAATGCAGTGGGACCACTCTTAGTAGCCCTGTTGTCCGAAAATAATTTCTGAAGCAAGGGAAGCAGATATGCAAATGTTTTTCCCGAACCAGTTTTTGCTCGAGCCACAACATCTTTCCCTTCCTAAGGACAAACACAAACAACAGAGAAAGCTATGATGATATGATATTCTTCTAAAAAAACAATACTTTGTCCAAACCAGAAATAGATAAATAAAGCATACCCCAAAGTATAAGTGTGTGTGTGTATATATATATATATATCCAGTCACCAGTGTATTAAACTAAATTATGGAATTAATGCACTATTCTTCAAATTTTGCATGAGTTATACTCAATATGAGATTGACATAAAATGCCCTGTTGGTTAACAGACTGTCGTAACATTTTTGTGATACTGAACTTCAACAAAGCAAAACTACATAAAACTTAACGATTAACTGCATTTTAAAGAAACTCTAATACAGATATGCTCATAAATCTCTCTGGGAAAAAAAACTAACTAAACCAAGTCTGAACATCTATGGAAAATAATTGTTTACCAATAATTGTTTAGGAAAATCAAAACAAAGCAAAACAATGACTAGCCAATTAACTCACCAGAATTAGAGGAATGGCTTTCAACTGGATGGCAGTCGGCTTTTTGATATCCTTCTTAGCCAAGGATCGAATCAACCTGGGGTCCAATCCCATATCTTCAAAGCTTAAATCATCAGCTTCATCAACCTCCACTATTTTTTTTGTGTCACCCATAGCTGTGACGTAATTTCCTCAAACTCTAGAACAACGACATAAAACAAAGAATCGCATAGTTGTAAGCTGTTTATTCTATTGTAAAGCGGTGTCCTCAGTTTACAAAATAGAATGGTAATATTAGTAGTTGCCTCACTTGACAATATTTCAGGAAAATCAACAATTTAGGCGATTTTGCAATGATTTGTGCACCAGGTTCAGTAGAAGAAAATAGTTTGACATTTTGTTACTCATTTAGAATATCATCCGCTAATACAAGCAAAGGATTATACGAAAATTGATAAAATAATAACAATAATAAGTTATAATGAAAAAGAGTATGAGAGAGACTGATGCACAGTAGGTGATATGATTCATTATGGGGAGGGTAATAAATAGAACATTTGGACATAACTAACTTAACTCCCAAGCCCAAGGGATTAGCTCAATCAGTTGTTGCCAATATTGTTAAGCATTTGGCTAGTTCCATCCCCGCAGGTGCCTGGCTCAGATCCCCTTAGGTTAAGCACACTAGTCTACACTGACATGCTTACTACAGATGCCATACCCAGATGTGGGAAGCACCCCTTGGGTTCCCCACAAGGTTTTCATTGGAAACTACCAACAACAACAACAACAAAAACTAACTCCCAGAAGGTACAAATTGTGTCTAAACCACTAAGTAGTTTTATTTTTATTTTTATTTGTAACTTGTATTTTTCATAAATTTTACAGTAGTCATTACATTCTAAAACCCCCCTTAATAACTTGTATGTTGACTGATAAACCAAGCTTCTCTACAAATATTACAAACTTGTCCTTGGACTATGGCTTGGTGAATATAACAGCCAATCAATACTAAAAGGACAATACACAAGCTCTATTTCTTAACTCTTAACCATCTCAGGGATGAAGTCATAATGAATCTCCGCATGCGTCATCTTTTGTCTACGGTAATTTTGCCCTAGATTTCCTTACACATTCAGGGTTTAATTTTCAATTTTCTCTTCAATGTGCAGAGTAACAGTACCAATGCAGAATTTAGACTTAAATATCCACAGTGACAATATGGCAAAGTATTTCAATTCATCCAAACAGATGACGCTACTTGCATTTACTGTTCAATAAAACCAATCCAGTCCAACACAAGATTTTAGTCCAAATTCTAGAATTCAACGGTAGAGACTACGAGCCCGTCTATTCAGCAGTATTTTAAAAAACAGTCTAATGTTACTGATTGCCCTAGCTTGCCTGGGATTCTGAACCCTCTGTTCTATCCAATCGCAACACTAAACTCCACGCAGCCTTCGGTACACTTCCAACAGGGATTATGTTGCCTCAAGCCCAGATTTCGGGTCCCTGTAGTTCTGTTGCCAAATACCTTCAGGAATTCATTCACTGTTCTTCTCCAGCGAGGGATTTTGATGGCTCCTTCAGCTCCTATCCAGCGTTCAAATTCTGTTACCAACTTCAACGAGGGTGTTCGGACGCTTCTGCAAAAGAAAGTCTACATGAACAGTTGCCTCTATTTATACAAATACATGTACAATGTATATATAGGGAACGCGTTGTCTTTAAAAAAAATTGATATTTCCATGGGGTTTACAGTAAAGTGAGCATACCTGATGCTTGGTAAGGCGTCACCTAATAGCACGAGTCTTCTTGGGACGAAGATCAAGAGGCAAGTACTTCTTTTTCTTATATGCTTCTCTTAATGCAAATCGTTAGTTCTGAGAAATCACAGACAAAACCTGAACTATTGATAGCCTGACGACATTGTTACAAAACAAAGCATGCCCACATCGCTTTTTTAAAATTGTCATTCATATATGTGCAAAGGACTTGAACAACAAGGAAATACACATCAAAGTTTTGTGAACAAATAAAATAATGCAATATAATTGAAAAATACACAAGCAGATGCAGGGAAGTCAAGGGCGGGGGGCGGCGGGCTGAACCCTACATCTTAGAGAGCTTGTTGGGCACTCCTCCAGTGACCTTTGTAACCCTGAGCATGGAAATCTTAGCCTTGAGCTAGTTTAAAACTCTGATTTTCTTTTGTTGTGGAGCTCATGAACCTTAATCATGGCTGCCCAAAACAAATATTAAAAGACGTATTAGCAAGACACAACAACATCGTCAGAGAAACTAAAATGGCAGTGATTAGCTAAAACAAATTTCAGACTGCAAATTCAATGAAGATCAATGTTGAATTCTTACCATTTCGATTCAAATCATTTCACAAGTTTGCTTCGTGTCTCGGCTCCCCTCGTCTCCTCACCTCAAACCATAAAACATAAACTAATAAACAGATGCAAAACACACTCAAAAATAGGAAAGAGCAAAGGATTTTCAAAATCTTATATTAAAGAGAAACATTCATGTAACAAGTGAGCACTCCCGTAGATATTACATTGATCCATCACAAAATATGGGATAGACTACAATGCAAATTTCCACCAGATTCATTGCAATCAATCTTAAAACATGCCTAAGAGAATATGGCCTATACCTTTTATTTGATAGTTGTCTTTGCATAATTATAGCTGATATAGCCCCAAATATCCAACCCCAACTCCTACTCCTAGCACTTGCTTCTTACACATCAGAGAACAAGAACACCAATATAAAACACTTTCAAGCAATAAGAATAGTGTACTATTAGATCTAGCCTAATATACTCAAGGAAGATTAGATCTACCTTTTTTTCCATAAAATACTGAATACACGAGCTAATGAAGGGGAAAATCATATAGATCTATATCCATAACAAGAGACTAATTACATCAACCAAGTTTTTTTTACCTTGAGTCCCAATTGAAGGTCTCCTAGCTTCTTACTCCAACTCGTCCTTAGGCCTCACATAAAGATGAATGCTCGGATCTCCAAAGGTTGTTGCAGAAGATTCAACCAACACTTAAAGAATCAACAAAATAATAAAATAATTTAACAAACATTTTCATGACTAAATAATAATTAAAAGACCTTCGGATGCATGAATAGTGGAATGAGCTCATCTTGGTTTCAACAATAATTTATTGGAGTAGTCCAATCTTGGAGCAAACTCCCTTGATTTGAAGGAGCAACATTGAAGTCAACATTGACTTTGTTGTTGCTCTTTTGGATCGAGGGAGGTTTGCTCCAAGATTATTCGAATCTTAATTTATTCTCTTCTAAGCAGGACCAACCAGGTGAAGGTGGAAACTCTTATGGCCTCTCCCCTAAACCCTCTACCTTCAAAATGGTAGAACATGCATAGGGAATCTCCATATATCCGTTAGGGTCCTCTTCCTAACAAATCTAACATTCAACCATTGTAGCATCTCCACAATCCATTAATGTTTGTGGAGATGCTACAAAGGTTGAATGTCGAACAAATATAACATTCAACCATTGTAGCATCTCCACAATCCATTAATGTTTGTGGAGATGCTACAAAGGTTGAATGTCAAATTTTTCAAGAAGAGGACAATAGAGATATGGAGATTCCTTGTGCATCTTTTGTCATTTTGAAGTTACAAGGTTTAAGGGAATATATAAGAGGGGTTTGTAAAAAATAATCAACTCCAAAGCTTTCTACTGCAATCTCCTCCAGTGGTTGTTTTACTGATTCAACCAACACTTACAGAATTAACAAAATAATAAATAAATTAACTAACACTTTTATGAATAAATAATAATTAAAAATATTTCACTGCATGAATACTTGATTGAGCACCTCTTTTTGAGAATAATTTATTGGATTAGTCTAATCTTAGAGAAAACCTCCCTCGATTTGATGGAGTAGCAGCAAAGTCAACATTGACTTTGTTTTCGCTTTATTGGATTGAGGGAGGTTTGTTCTAAAATTATTTGAATCCTAATTTATTCTCTTTTGAACAAGGCGGACCATGTGAAGGTGGAAGCTCTTATGGCGCCTCCTCCCCCCATCACATCACTCTCAATTCCCTAGTACCCAACCTATCTACTAGAGAATAGTTGAAAGCAACACCTTAAGATTCATGCATTACACTATCAAAACAAAATATTCATAAAAAAACATATAGCAACCATACATTAACATATAACATTCATTGATTAATCATAAACACAAAATACATCATCTCAATAGATTTTATCATCAAAAATATGTTTTCATAATATGGTACATGATGTTTCTAATTATATAACTAGTTCAAACATTTCTTTTTCATTTTTTCTTTAAATGAAGAAAAGTTGAGGCTACCTGGTAATTCAAAGAAATCATTCAATGGAAATATCATTGAAGTAGTTCATTAATACTAAAAAATACATTTGCATTGTCATTATTTACCTGGCACACTAGTAGAGATCGTTGGAATGGTTGCCTTGTGCTCCTCTTCTAGTTGAGGATCCTCATTTACGACACGCTCCACCTTTCAAAGCACAAAATTTATAAGTACACAATTGCAATTATTGTCTTAAAATTATAAGCACAATCTTAAAATTACTATCGTGGGCCTCATCTGAAGCAATATCACGGGGCTACACCCCACTATCACGGGGATGCACGAAAGCGCCATGTTCTAGCTACACTCCACTATCAATGCACTGCTCGTTGATATTGCTTCTCCCCTACATAAAAGAAAACCACACATTAAATTTATGGACGATATCAAACATGATTGTATTTTATAAGTAATGAAAGGTTAATGTGGATTGATTTTTATTTACTATGTCCTTCAAACTGGATCTTGGAGTTTGTCCCATTTTTATTCAGTGATCAACAACAATTTGAAAGCCAAACTTGAAACCAAGCCGAACGTATTCCTTTGTGGCCTAGGTTTCGAACCCATCACCCTCCAATGCATAAGAGCATTGATTTTTGTTATTGGGTAACATAATTACTAGGCAATTGGAAGGCAATATAAAAAATAATATTGTTAAGATGTTTGGGTACTTACAAATCATGCTCGTACTTCGAATAGTCGCCCTAGCATAGTTTGTGTTTCCCATGTTTCTCAAGTCTTTCCATGGTGGATTTCGAAGTGTCAGGTTTTAATTGAAAATGTAATTTACCTTGGTGCACCACGTTGTGTTTTTCCTTCTTCTTTTCATTTTCTTCTCCTCCACATCAAAAACTATGGCCTTCCATTCCCTCACAAGAATCATGGGCAAACACTCATACCTAGAGTTTTTTTCCAAGTGACCCCTATATAGGTCTCATATATATTTTAAATAGTTGTCGATTGCGGAGGTGACCATGCTCTTATTAAAGTTATCTATCCCAAATAGACCTTCAAGGTAGTCCATAAGCTCTTTCTTCAGGTTGGAATTTTGGGATTTCCACCCTATGTGTATGGTAGACCAAAAATCAAGAACGATTTATCATTCATGTGTTTATAAAACAATTTATTTCCTACATGCAAAAATATACGATCATTAATTTGGAAATAATAATCTAGATTATTTATGTTTGAGATAGAAAACATGAAACATTAAAAATTACCTCGGATTTTTGGTGTTTTTATTGGAATTCCTTCCTCATTCATAAAAAATGTGCACAAAATTTTCCCTGTGTTGATAACACGTGACAATCCAAGAAACGAACTCACAATGTCATCAATAGGGTCACCTCCATCATTAGCTCTAGAAGTTGGTTGTGTGTTTTGCTTTAGGGCCATGTGCTCATGGGTCGGTGCCAAAGGTGTGGACCTAGTATGACTATTGGGACTATGAGCACTCGAAGGTGGAGAAGCGAAGAGCCTCGCAGGTATATGTTGGCTCATGGTGGTCGAGTGTTGTGGTGTCTCTGCAAAAAAATCCTATATAACAAAGAAAATGCTTTTAGATTAGATAATGTAAAAATTAAAAAATAAACTTTCATAATCCAACTTGTGACATAAAACAATACTTTAAAATATGGTTATTACCTAATATCTTAGAAGATCTTCATTCAATATGTCCAACCTATGTTTAATCTTAGGAGTTTTATCTCTAATGTGAATAAAATGAACAATTTTTTTGTTTGCTTTAACCACAAGATTTTTTATGGTTCAATTGGGTTGGGAGAATTGAAAAACTCCTCCTCATCAAACCAATCACAATCAGTGTGGTCATGTCCCGTGGACTACATATTTCAATAAGGAAAATTTGTTTCTATTATTTAAACAAATAATGAATTCCACATTCAATGTAAATTGAAATTGTTAATCATTTACTTTTTCTTACTCTTTTGGAGCTTTTCCACGATCAACCTACCGCATTATAATATTAATTTTTGGCTTAATAAACACATAATAAATCATATGACGATTAAATTTGGACTATGGTTAGTTGGATCATATATACACATTTTATAAAATAGTTAGCCATAATTTCATTTATTCACCCCTCAAAAATGCAAAATGACAATAGATATAACTTTTTGATAAGTCTCCTCGTATCTGAGTGCTCTCAAGTCCATCAACACACTTCCCAAGACCCCTCATCAGTAGCCTCCACTTGGCTTGCGTCCCTCACCAAGTGGCAGTCACAACCTTTACTCCTCCCTGGCTCCAGTTGTCCCTGTACCAAGCTCCTTTGCTCCTCCGCCCCTGCAATAAATTGACTAATGTCATGGATATTCCCTTCTCCCAACTTCATTCTCCCTCTATCATTCCCTCTAGCGCTCCCTTCGACTCTGATGTTGCAACCATGCTCTACAGCCATCGGACAGTCAACCGTGACAGGGGGAGGGGTGACGCCCTAGCAGAGATCGAGGGCATATTTCCACCACCATTTTTGTGATGTTCGATTACGACATACCAGAGTCCATTCAAATAGATGTTCTTACTATGGAGGAAGTAGATACTTGCAGAGGTCATTCGACACTCTGAGCTCTTCAGAACCTCCTCGCACGATAACTTAAGGAAAGATCTCAAGAGAGGTTGCAAGCCTCTCAATGGATAGCCAAGCTCTTAACCCACCATAGCCACTGTTTCTCCTCGCTTAGACGACCTGCCAGAGTCTTCCACGTAGAATTTCCACCAAACATCCCTTCCTCCTCCTCTCTTAATCCCTCTCCTTCGGATCCCCCTCATGTTGGCTCCTCATCTTTGCACATCCCCTACGCTCCTGTGGTCCATCCCCTATCCTCATGTGGTCCATCCCCCTCCCTCCCATGCTCTCGTCCCCTCATTGGTAATTGTTCCTTGTTCCTCCCCTCCTCGTCCAAGTCCCTATGACTGCTACATTCTGGAGGAGTTTCAGGGGGACACTGACAACATGTAAGCTCAAGGCAGCACCCAGGTGCAATGTGACACCAATGTGGAAACCATGTAATTCCAATGTGGTAGATTCTATCCCATCGACATTATGACGACTTTCAGGTTGGTTCTCTCAGTCTCATCTAGCCTCCTAGCAGACCCCTTCAATATTCGTTTTTGTGTGGATGGAAAACTTATGTTGCAGAGCCTCATGGCTCGTTGTGCACCAATTTTGGTTTCTCATGCAAAAGCTATGTAATGTTAGATCTTAGGAGCATGTTTTTGGTTAAATGTTAGCTATCTTTTGAAAACTGTAAGACCTTTAGGCTCTAGTTTCTCCTTCTTAGGGTAGAGCCCTTCAACTCTCATCTCTGATTTCCTCACACAGAGACAAATATTGCACCCTTGGATGTAAAATATGTAAATTTCTGCCTATTAATAAAAAGTAGATACTTTTGCTTAATATATATGTGTATATATATATATATATATATATATATATATATATATATAAAGCAAACATATCTACTTTATATATATTTGATAACCCCGTCATACAATGTTCATTGGACCTGGAATTTTGATAGAAGTTAGCTAAAAATCACATCTAAACATCCCCTAAACTTCAACATCAAATTCATTTGTTTTGTCTCCAAAAAGGTGAAAATCAATGCTAGAATATAAAGATGTAATTCAAGGATAGACCATGGAACTAATTCTTCTAAATGATAAACATAAAATATAAAGATCATTAATGAGAGGTTACATACCGGCCCTATAATAGCAATGTCGATTGTATCTATTCAACTCAATTTGTAATTGATCAACAACTCTTTTCCTGCAACTATTGATTTTATTACGCATATGAATACACGATTTCCTTCACGTCCCTAAAATATGCAATTGAGTTGCTTATTTGTTGTCTTGGGTTGTGTATTGTTTATAAACCCTGCAATATTCCTTGATGTTTTTGGTCTTTCATAAATATAAATAGATTATCCTTTATTTTTATTGTTGCCTCTTAGATTTATATAATTTGCATCCACTCTATATCTCTTCATACCCCACGTATATTGGACTGACCACATCCAATCATTGCAATTTAAATAGGGTCTGACATACTCCATTAATTCAGTTAATCCATCATAACAAACCTTTATGTCGTCCATCGAAAATAGCCCCAAATCATGTAACAATGATGGAGCAATGCGAGATATCCTCTTGTTGAGACAAAAATTAGTGTTTAGTTCAGGAAGGTCCTTGGGTACCCATGGTTTCACTAGATTTTTGTACCTTAAGGGCACCTCGATGTCGTTTGTGCTCTCAACATCATAGGAACATGACCTCCCTTCAACAAGAAAAATTTCCATGCATCTACATAAATTTCTTCTAATATTCTAACCTCTTGTTGATCTTTGTCTATTAGACATAATAGATCTCTGACTTTCCTCCACTCTACCTGAACTTCCCTCACTCGACAAAGATAGATATGATATGTACCTATTTGGTTGTACCTACAGTCCATCGAATGAGAGGAGTAATTAGCGAATTGATGGCCTATAGCATGCATCTTATTTCTATCCAAAGAACAAAGATACTTCAAGGTTGTTATCTAGTTGGAAGAAAACTAAGAGAACCTCATTGATTCACAATATGGTTCATTATAGATTTGGTAGCTCAAATATCCTTGAGAATTAAACCCTTGAAGAAAATTAAAAGCATTGAATTGAAAATGTAATTTACCTTCGTGCACTAGGTGGTGTTTTTCCTGGTGTAACAACTAAAAGAGATCTAACAAGAACAATGCAAGGGGGATTGTGTCAGACTTGGAAGGTAATCTTCAAAAATATTACAATTGGGTTATAAAATATTATGAATATATCATAACACTCTTGTAGAACTCATGGAAATAATTTGATTTTTATTAGCCTCAATGATGAATTTGACTTCATTCTTCAAACTAGGGCTAAGAAGGTTAGCATCTATTTTTTCCACCTCCTCCGTAAAATCTTGAAAACTTCCTTGATAGGGCCAAATCTTAAAGACAACGTCTAAATGGCATCAACATCAATTGTATGCTAATATCTTTTTTACAAAATAAAAACATTTGATTGATTTTTTAACTCTAATCAAAGATCTCATTGGAAGACCCATTAGAATCAATCACCAATCATCAATTCCCATTAGCATCAATCATTAATCATTAATTTGTAATGGTCCATGAATTTAATATTCTTATTTAATTTATCACTTCATAAATAGGAGTCCAAGATTCAAACACTAATATGGAGGGAAAATGTAGGAGCTCTCTGTGACTAGGGTAATCCTAGTTGCCACCCTCGACTTAGTCTGTAGGATTTGTACCATCACCTCAACTTGGTTTGCAGGATTCCCATCACCTCTTTGAGCTTGGTTTATAGGGTTTTCCATTACTTCATGTTAAGTCTGGCTGAGATATCTTTTCATTCATTTGAACCTCTTGCTAGATAGGGTTGGTTCATATTGCTTGCAAGTTCCCTTGAGTTACACAAGTTTTTCCTCCTTGGTTTGGATCATGATTGATGCAACTCAGTTCTATGTGGCCGAGGTGCAAGAGTTCCTTACTCTACAGTAGTTGATTTGAAGAGTTCCTATAATTATTCAGTGGGAGGTTTTCCCAATCTCGTCAACCGCTCTTGGATGTGGTTTAGTGAGTCAGAAATGTCTTGAGTCAAGCATATTTGCAAAAGGGCTAAATGCAATTCCTTCTCTTGGGTTGGGGTTTTCTTATTCAACAAAAAACAATGTTAATACCCTTAAGGAAAAAGGGATGATTGGTATTGGCTTTTTGACTAATTATAACTTTATTTTGGATTGGATCTCTAACAATTGGGTGAAACATGAGCCTGTTTACACTTTGTACTATGGAAAATGTTAAAGGTGGGATGATAGGGATCTAATCTTTAGATCTAGGCCTTATTTCATAGGCTCTAGGGGAATGTTTCTCACCCACTAGATTATGGCTTTTAATCCCAACATGGAAATTTATTTTGTTCATATTTGGATTATATTGCAACATCTTTCTCTTATTTGTTAACAATGTAAACTTTGAAACAGGAACTGATACTGTTACCCGTTTTGTAGAGATAGCAAAAAAGTGACCCAATTTTGAAAAGGGGTGATGCAGAACACACATGCTTTTTTTAGAGCATAGTTTTTGGCACTTTAATTTTTTTAAATTCTTGTTATGTACATTGCGTTTTAGAATGGTAGTGATTTTCATGCTAATTTAAAAAAGTGGTTATTCTGCATCATACCCTTTTTTTAAAAAACCTGTTTTTTTGACTTTAACTTTTCTAATGTATGAAATGTAAATAATTATTTTGTAAATTTAATAATTTTGGAAGTGGTCTTCCTTTTCATATTTTCTTGTTTTTATTTTTATTTTTATTTTGTTTGTAGTGAGGTTTTTATTGATTTGCATATTTAAAGAAGAAGGTCGATATTTTTCATTTTCGATATTTTACATATTTATACATCGTTAATTAAATTTTCAATCCAAATGAAATAATTGTCTCTAAAAAACAAATAAAAAATTATATATAAAAAAAAGACAAAAATAAAAAATAAAAGATGTTAAAAAAATATCTTATAAACCATAAAACAATTTGGGAAAAAAAAACAAAATTAATATAGATATATATAAGTCAGTAAAAATTGAGGAAAAGAAAAAAACATGAGCAAAAACTAGGGAAAAAAAATTAAAAACAAACTAATTAAAAAAAAAAATTTAATTAATGAAAAAAATTTAAAAAATAGTAAAATTAATATTTAAAAAAAAATGTTAAAAAAATTATCCCACAAACCATAAAAGAATTTGGAAAATATATATATATATATAAAATAAGTAAAAATAGAGAAATTAAAAAAAAAAAAAAAAAAAAAAAATTAAAAACAAACTAGTTTAAAAAAAAAAAAAATAGAAATTAATAATAAAAAATTTAAAAACTAATAAAATTAATATTAAAAAAAACCCAAAAAAAAGTGTATTTTTTATTTTAAAAAAATGTAATTATTTTTTTATTAAAATAGATATTTTGTTAAAAAAAAAAATCAAAATTTAATTTTTTTTTTAAACAATCTTTTTTATGACTAAAAACAAATTTTATTTTTATTTCTATTTTTTATTTAAAAATAAAAATATTCAACATATCTTTTATATTTAAAAAAAAAATAAAAAAAAATAAACCTATATTTTATATTTAAAAAAAAAAAAATTACATTTAAATTTTTTTTTAAACAATGTTTTTTTTATTAAAAAAAAATGAAAATTAAATATATATATATATATTTTTAACAATTATTTTTTTAAAACCATTTTTTTGTTATAATAAAAAATCGTGTTTTTTTTTTTTTTTTTTTTTTGAAAAAAAAAAAAAAATTAAAAAATTAAAATAGTTTGTTTGTTTGTTTTTTTTTTTTGCTTTTTTTGTTTTTGCTTTTGTTTGTTTTTTTTTGTTTTTTGTTTTTTGTTTTTAAATAAAATATTTAAAATCGTTTTTTTAATTAATAAAAAAAAAATATACGTTCGTGGCCCCCCCGGCCGCCCGTGGTGGCACTGCCGTGGGCGGAGGGCCTGCGCGCAGGCCCCTTCGCCCACGGCAGCGCCACCACGGGCGGCCGGTGGGGGGGGGCACGAAGGTTTTTTTTTTTTTTTTAATAATTTTTAAAATTTTGAATTTAAAAAATAAATAAATAAATTAATTAAATTGGTTAAAAAAAAAAAAAACTTTTTTTTAATTATAACCAAGAAAAATTGGTTAAAAAAAAAAAAAAAAAAATCATTTTTTTTTTAACAAAAAAAATATTGTTTAAAAAAAAATTCAATGTAATTTTTTTTTAAATATAAAATATAGGTTTATTTTTTTTATTTCTATTTTTAAATATAAAAGATATGTTCAATAATTTTATTTTTAAATAAAAAAATAGAAATAAAAATAAAATTTGTTTTTAATAATAAAAAAGATTGTTTAAAAAAAATAATTAAATTTTGATTTTTTTTAAACAAAATATCTATATTTAATAAAAAATAATTACATTTATTTATTTTTAATAAAAAATACACTCTTTTTTTTTTTTTTTTTTTAAATTTGATTTTTTTTTTAATTAATTTTATTAGTTTTTAAATTTTTTTCATTAATTTCTATTTTTTTTAAACTAGTTTTTTCATTAATTTCTATTTTTTTTAAACTAGTTTGTTTTTAATTTTTTTTTTTCCCAGTTTTTTCTATTTTTTTTTTTCTTCTCTATTTTTACTTACTTAATATATATATATTTTAATTAATTTTTTTATTTTTTTATTTTTATTTTTTTTTTTTTCCAAATTCTTTTATGGTTTGTGAGATAATTTTTTTAACATTTATTGTTTTTTTATTTTTGTCTTTTATATATATATTTTTATATTTATTTTTTAAGTAATCAATATTTTAATCTTAATTTTAGTAGCTTTTAATTTTTTTTAATTTTCTATTTTTTTTTTTTCCACCCACTTAAATTTTTGTTTCTTTTAAATGTGGTTTTTTTATTTCCATATATATTTTATTTTGCCAATTTTTTTTGGTTTACAAG
The DNA here is from genome assembly GCA_031772625.1 of Pinus tabuliformis. Lineage (NCBI taxonomy): Eukaryota > Viridiplantae > Streptophyta > Pinopsida > Pinales > Pinaceae > Pinus > Pinus tabuliformis. The sequence goes on from CM062815.1 coordinate 244,809,951, forward strand.
ATTACTCCTTTTTTCCCCATTTTTTAATTTTTTTTTTTTTACTATTTAATTGTTTATAATTTTTATTTTTTAATTCTTATTATTAATTTCATTCTTTTTACATTTTATGATTGATTTTTTTTTTTTTTTAATATATATTTTAATCTATGTTTTGTTCTTTTTGTTGTGTGTGTGTGCGTTTTTTTTTTTTTTTTTTTTTTTTTTTTTTTTTTTTTTTTTGTAATGTTTTTTCGGGGTCATGATAAAATATTTCATGCCATTATTTCGAAATGTTGAAATTTTACTTTTGAAAAAAAAAATAAAAAAAATAAATAAATAAATAAATAAAAATCATCTTCTTCCAGAATTAACCCTTTTCGTTTTGAGGGTGTTTTTTGGATAATTTTTGCGCAAAAAATTGGTTTTCACCGCCATTTTTAAAACATGTTGAAAATTTACCAAAGAAAAGAAAAGGTGTTATTCTAGCATCAACACTTTTCACTTTTAGCACTGTTTTTGATGTTTTTTCGGGGATTTTTGGCCAGAGTTCCTGTTTTGAGTTTATAGTTCCCGTTTCAAAGTTTACATTGTTTGTTGGGGTGATGGCATTTTTAAAGCCATTGGAGACAAGTTCAACCACTCTATTACTTGCTCATACACCAGGGAGAATATATTCTCTTATGCCAAAATGTGAGGTTAAATGGGTTTTAAAAAAAGGACTTGCTGAGGCAATTCAACTTCAGGGGTGTTGGAGCCATCTTTAGGCCCTATATTATGAGCATGTTCCTTTTAAATGCATTTATTTCCATTAGTATGGGAACTTTGTGAAAATCTGTATTGATGCTCCAACATTTTATCTTCCTTCTATACTAACCCCATATTCTTAAAATAATAATGATCAAGGAACATTCAAACATGTTTCAAGAAAGCAAAAGAAACAACTATCTAAGAGGTCTCATCGAGATCACGTGCAAACATAGAACAATTCACCCATTGAGGAAGAGGTTCTATCTAGGGAAAATGACAAAAAAATTGTTTTAGAAAGGAAGGAAGTAGGAGTGGGAATAGAGGAAGAGGAGGTGGTCAATATTTTCTCTCTTCTCACTCCTATTTAGATGTTTCGAAAAAAGGATCTATGTTCCTCACTTCTATTATGCAACCAGCTCACAAAATAGAAGAAAATATAGATCAACGACTTAAAAATTGTTACACATTATTTTGTCACACCTCCTGTCCACTTCCTGTTCCATATCCCGAAGTGCCAAAACATTGACAACTGTGCAGTATATCCATCATGATATACAGACCAAAATCTCCCTAAAGAACCAAAGGAAAACTGCCCTGAGTCAATTCTAAAGAAGGTTAACTAAAACCCTAATTTTTAAGGCTAACTAATTTTGCTCCACTACTTGCCAGTGTTGATGGCAGGTTGCTCTTCTTTACCCTAGCACTACCAACGCGGGTTTTGATATGAAAACCTGCGTTGAACCTTGTCTAGCAGGTTTTCCCAAACTGGAGGAGAAGCTTCGTGCACTATAAACTTCGAGAACAACGAGTTGGATATTGGTTGTTGTTGATATGGTCGAGCTCTCCCATTTTGACCTCTTGATCTATCATCATGGGCTTTCGCCTTGAGATGTGGACCTTCCTCCCTCTTTTGTGGATCCCTAACTCCCTCTGCCTTCCTTTAAATCAACTCCCTTCCATCCCCAAATGTTTGGTCATTAATTGTTGCATTCCTATGCTGAGATTATGCTTACATGCTACCCATTCTAACTTGGAGAAGGAGTGCTTGAAGATTCTTTGCTTGGACTTGGATATCCACCAAAAGGAAGTCTCCAACATCAAGGCATAGGTTGTATGCTTCCCTTTTTAGCTTATTAATATATACATTTGATATTCACTTTCCATAGTTGTGTAAATATGTATGCTTTTAGCTTAATACTCCTTGATCTATTAAGTAGTTCATGTTTGATGTATGCCATATATGCTCTTGTATCTTGCATAGCTCTTTGATCTTCCTTGTAGGTACTCAGATGTGAAGAACAAGCAAGAAGCGAGGCCTAGAGCGAAAGAATCAAAGTCATTTCCAAAAGGATTGAGCGATTAGCATCAGAGCGAGGTAGGCCACTCTCTCTCTTTCTCTGCATTTGTTAAACATAAGGTAGGAAAGTGTATGTTAGTTTGTTGCTAGACCCACTCATTGGGCTAGAGGGATCACCTCTGGCTGGTAGACTCTTCAAACACTCAAGAAAACATCCTTCCTATGGAAATACTCCATAGTAGATCTTAGGTTGATACCAATGGCAACATTTCCCGAGTCTACCAACCAAGGAAACCCCCTTGACGGGTAAAAATAAGTGATCCTAGACTGTATAGGTAAAAATAAGCACTGCTAGCGTGACTGTGACTGAGAAAACTCGCGTTGAGCGAGGAATATGGGAAAAAACAAAAAATATTTCAAAAAATAAACCAGACTCAACACTCTAAGGCAGTAATCAGTGAATGTGTAGACCTATACAGGCTCAAACTAACTGAGAACTCGACGGTCAGTCAAACTGATCAAGATATCATATGAGAAAAGAGGATAAAGAGGCTATAGCTTCCCCAATGGAGTCGCCATTTTGTTGTGAAGGTAAATCCCCTCTGTGGATAGAGGAGATCCCTCTAGCCCAATTAGTGGGGCTAGCAACAAACTAAACAAACTAACATACACTTCCTAGCTTATGTTTAACAAATGCAGAGAGAGAGAGTGGCCTACCTCACTCTAATGCTAATCGCTCAATCCTTTTGGAAATGACTTTGATTATTTTGCTCTAGGCCTTGCTTCTTGCTTGTTCTTCACGTTCAGGTACTTGCAAGGAAGATCAAAGGGCTATGCAAGATACAAGAGCATATATGGCATACATCAAACATAAACTACTTAAAAGAATCTCAAGGAGTATTAAGCTAAAAGCATAAATATTTATACAATTATAGAAAGTGAACATCATATGTATATATTAATAAGCTAAAAAGGGAAGCATACAACCTATGCCTTGATGTTGGGAACCTCCTTTTGGTGGATGTCCAAGTCCAAGCAAAGACTCTTCAAGCCCTCCTTCTCCAAGTTAGAATGGGTAGCATGTAAGCATAATCAGCATAAGAATGCAACAATCAATGACCAACCATTTGTGGATTGAAGGGAGTTGATTTATTGGAAGGGAGAGGGAGTTAGGGGTCCACAAAAGAGGGAGGAAGGTCCACATATCAAGGGGAAAGCCCATGATGATAAGATCAAGAGGTCCAATTGGGAGTGCTCAACCATAGCAACAACAAACCAATATCTAGGTCGTTTTTCTTGAAGTTTCTAGTGCATGAAGCTTCTCCTCTAGTTTGGGAAAAACCTGTCAGAAGAGGCTCAGCGTGGGTTTTCATATCAAAACCTGTGCTGACAACGCTAGGGTAAAGAAGAGCAACTTGACATCAGCATGGGTAGGCAGTGGAGTAGAATGTGCAAGCCCTAAAAATTAGGATTTTTGTTAACCTTCTTCAGAATTGACTCAGGGCAGTTTTCCTTTGGTTCTTCAGGGAGGTTTTCGTTTGTATATCATGATGGATATGTTGCACATTTGTCAATGTTTTGGCACTTCGGGATATGGAATAGGAAGTGAACAAGAGTTGTGACAAAATATTGCGTAACAGATGCCCCCTAAAGCATGAAGGCAAAATAGGGAGTGATGGCTCAGATGCTTTACAAGTCAGTGCAAGGTCTAGAACAACACCATCAGGAGACCTTGAAATCAAGCATATACATATCAACATCTCTCATGATCATGCCTAATGAACATGCATCTAATAATGCATGAATCCATGATGTGGACGCAACCATCAGAATAGAAGGGATCATGTGTATGGATCCACGGTATGGTCGCAACCATCCAAATAGAAAGGATCATGAATATGGACCCACGGTATGGTTGCAACCATCTGTCTAGATGAAACATGTGTACAATTATGAATAATTGATAACTCCACGCAACCTGGATTTTATCAAACAAAATCTAGGGTCTTGCTCTTTGTCTTGACCCAACAATGTACAAATTCTAACATGTGAATAGATGGGTCGAAGTCAAACATGATAAAAAACCACCTGATTATCGGTCAATGATTTAAACCGTATATAAGCATGAGAGAAACCACCAATAAGGAAAATGGCTCTCAAGGTACGATTAAAACAATCCACGAATGTGAATAATGAAGCTAAAGTCAAACACTCGTGGAATCATCTGATCGAAGGTCAATGATGTAAACCTATCATTGAATGCAAAGAACTTGTCATTGAGGCATGCAAGCTCTAAGGTACTGGAAGGGAGTTTCTAGATCATCTTCCCGAATAATGAGTTGAAGTCGATAGGAAGTGATTCGTCGAAGGAGGGCCATAATGAATCCCACATCATCGACACAAAACAAAAGGATGTAGTAGAGTAGATAAGTGTGATCCAGGACTGTGGTAGAAAGTCAAACAATGTATAAGCGGTAAAGAACTACAGATAGGACTTCTCTTGAACACATTGACGACATGAATCTAGAGTGTGCCAACATTTGACTCAACATGGGATTAGAGGTCATGATGACGAAGTCATATAATCAGATGAGAGGAAAAATGGATTTCCCAAACCCAGAAAGGCAAGTGACTAAGTGAGGATGTCCCAAACACAACATAAAAAAAAAGACGAGTATCATGACGCCTTTACAGAATACAAGAGATGATCGCTTTCACTTTTTCCCCTACCATTTATGGCAAGTACCCCATATATTTTTTATCGCAAGCTTGAAGGGGATAGCATATGATTGCCATATAAGTTCATCCTTCATATGAATCCATCCTAGTAAGTTTTATGAGTTCTAGGAAGGAGAAACTCGGCCTCGTCATAGTGACAAGTCCTGCGTCATTTAAGTTTTATGAGTCCGACAGAGGGGAAAATCGACATCTTTTTCATGTTTATAGAGTTTGAAAAAGAAGCGGAAAAGAAAACTCCAAAAGGTCCCTTTTTGTAAATCATCTCTTGAACCCGAAAAGGTAGAAAACAATATCCATGAAGACCTCTTAGCCATGTTCGACTAAGGTATTACTTTTTTGTACAATAGTCTATCTCAGTCCAAGAAAGGGTTAAACTTATACTGAGTAAACATCATTTCATTTACTTTAATGAGTTCAATACGACAAGTGATCGATAATCTTTTCATATTTTTGGAGTTTGAAAAGAGCTGAAAGAGGACTCCACCTGGAGTAATGAGTGGTATAAAAGGATAACAATTGGTTCCGGTTATGATGGAACTACTCAAAACATGTAAGGGTCAAGAGCCTCGCTAATAAGACCACTCATCATAGATGTTCCTCGGTTAAGGGTAAAATAACCAAATTAAAGCATATGATTGGCCAAAGAGATGGTGACAATGGAAAGGAAAAAAACCAAGGCTCATCTAGCAAAAACAGGTTGATAAAATGACAATCACGAGAGGTAAAAAGGGAAATGGTTTCATTTTTACACAAGATTGAAACATGGGAAACTATGCTTGAGTATACTTGAGGATGGTTTCATTTTTTCACAAGCTTGAAACATGAGAAAAAAACTATGCTTGGATTTGGTTTCATTTTTACACAAACTTGAAATGGAAACAAATTATGCTTAGATTTGGTTTCATTTTTACACAAGCTTGAAACGGAAACAAACTATGCTTGAGATAAGTTTGCATGGCCCCTGCATAATGACTCGATTTGAGGTACACGCTCCCCCAAGCTTCATTTCATTCACCTAAGTAGACTATTAGTTGCTAACAGGTGGATGGAATGAAGGTTCACTTATGAGATCAAGTGAAAGACTCAACTAGGATTTTAGGATATCTAATCAAAGACTCAAATTAGAAGGGGATTTGTTTCATTTTTTAATAAGCTTGACACAGGAAAAGAACCATGCTCATGGGGGCCTATTTCATTTTTTCACGAGGTTGAAATAGTAAAAGAACTATCCTTATGGGGACCTATTTCATTTTTTACCGAGGTTGACATGGGAAAACAACTATCCTCATGGCCCTTGTTCCATTTTTCAACAAGCTTGACACAAGAAAAGGAACTCTGCTCCATAGACCTGATCACAGACCAAAAGAGGCCATGGCTTCCAAGAGGTTCTCATTAGATGGAGAACAACACTTTGAAAGGAATACATGTCCATGGATCCAAAGGAAAAATCGAGCTCCAATGCCCCTAGTACATGATGTACTACATCACCTACGAGATCATCAATAGATGTGGGCATGGAATAGGTGGCCACATAATTAACCTGTGACGGGGGTGATATTGCTTGCATATAAGAAGCATTTATGGATGATGGTTGATTGGGAGTTGATTGAGGACCAATGAATGTAAGCTGATCAATGATCACAATTCTTCCTTCATGCGGGAAACACATCACACGAAAGAGAGAAGAGAGAAGAGATCCCATGACTAAACATAATCATGACCAAGGAGTAGATAAAAATCTAAAGGACCTTGGACAACCATCACATCTATATAGACAATATTTCCTCCCAAGGTAATAGGTAACTTAGGAAGGATCCCTAATGGTTGACTGGTTCCTCTGTTAAAAGCTAACATATTTAGGGTGATGAGGACAAGCTGAGGAGAACCTAAAGCTTTCCAAAAAGTTGAGGATAAAATGTTAATAGATGCGCCTTCGTCTATGACTGTGCTAGGTATGGCCATATTGTAATATTGTACAGTAATTTGGAAAGGCATTGTTGTAGCGGCTACAACCACCCTCCAAAATTTTTCCTTAGCTTCGTTTTGGAACCTCCCTACCAACCATCCTAGCAGCATGTCTTGCACTATCAAGTACATAGGCTTCATTGGTTTTTCAATAGCTTGCCAACCTGTGCATGTTAGTTTGCTTCACTCCCCTCACAGGCTGCCACTTTGGACTTGGGCTAGTTGCTGGCTGAGCAGCTCCCTCAAAAAATTGCGCAATTCTGGAGGGGAACCAACCTTCCCTCCAGAAATTGCGCAAATCAGCCAGGTAGCTTATTGGGCTCCAAAATTGCGCAGAACTGTCAGATAGGCTTCCCTGCAAAAATTGCGCAATCTGGCCCAGCACTGCAGCTCAGCCCATAAATTGCGAAAATCAGTTGGGCAAATTGTTAAGCTCCAAAATTGCTGAGAACAGTCAAACATGCTTCCTTGGAAAAACTGCGCAATCTATCCTAGCACTTCAACTAAGTCCAGAAATTACACAATTATGGGCAGCGGTCACCAGTTCCTCCCAGAAATTGAGCAACCCCTTCGGGAAATCCAACCTAGTTCCTCTTAGAAATTACGCAACCCCTCTCTCAGTCAAGTAGGTTGTTGCATGTGCCTTCAAGTTGATCGGTTCCCTCCGGGACTGAGCAAAACTAATTATAATGAATGGGATGCTCTTCCCGAAATAGCAAAAGGTAGCATGCAAAAGGCATCCCTAGATCTAAGGATATATTTTTAGTAGCTTGAGGTTACAGGTAAAGCTCATTTTAGAAACTTCCCGCCAAGTGTCGCTTTTTCCTAGATTTGTGGCATGTGCGTCATAACCTCGATCTTATCAAAAATTATGAACCGAACGTTGCATATCTCATTCCTCACATAGATCTTGCATCTCTCACATCCCACATTGCATCCAGGAGTCTTCAACACTTTCAGCTTAGCTGTTTCAGGATAAGTCTTCTTTTCATGTCATGCGTTGCGTTTCCGTCGTATTTTGTGTTTCGCTTTGTCTGAGTGTTGTATGCTTGATTTCAATGAGTGCTTGATGTTGTTTTAATGTATGTTAGCTTGTAGAAGCATCGTTTTAGTTTTCGTTTGCATCTCACCGTTATTGCGTTCATGACACTATTTTTGCACCGACGGTCGCCGTTGTGGCGACCTGTTTCACACACATGCATGTTTTCCCGTTTTTTGAATCCTGCAATTGTTGTTTGCATGCATGGTCATTCACTCTTGTTTACACTTAGTTTCACCATGCATTCAGACTTCTCATCTTTTCATTTGCCCATCGGCGGGTCTGGGCTGCCTTAGCCTATACCTTGCCTTGCCTGGCTAGCATTGCGCATTTCTAGAAGTGAAGGCTTTGCGTTCACTCCAGAAATTGTGCAAGTGTCACCCAGCATTGACCTCCAGTCTTGCATTGTGCAATTATGGGAGGCAATGCCTTGCTGGCCCTAGAAACTACGTAATGCAGTTTGCTGGTTTGCATGTCACTGCGGACTGAAATTGCACATTGCGTAGTTTCAGTTCTCAACAGGCCAGGATGGACTTTGCATTGCGCAGTTCCAATAGTTAGTCAACCTCTCGACAGCCCAGACTGTGCCTTGCACAGTTTTCGCAGTCAGTCTCCCAACCTCCCGGCGAAAATTGCTCAATCTTCACAGACAGTCACACATGTATGTTGCATGTCAGTCCTCCTATTTATTTTGGTTTTCAACTAAAAAACTACTTGTCATGAGTGTTGTTATGTCTCCAGGTATCACAGGTGTTCGTCTGCCTCTCAGCAGCATAGGTGCAATGGCTTCAAGGAGAGCAGAGCTAAAGACACCGTTGAGAGCGCAATTGGGGATACAGTCGATCAAGTGTCTATGAACTTGCCTATCTATGAAGACATCAAGTTTTTTATAGACAATGATATCAAGTTGAAATGGCAGTGACATCATAATGAGCAACAACATCGGCAAGAGCAGAAGGTAGCAGACATGCATGCAACAAATGAAAGAGGAAGGTTGTTGACAACGCAACGGCGGAGCAAAGTTGAAAGTTCAAGCAGATTCATTTGGGATGATTGGAGACTGAGGCTATGAGGCAACAATAGACAAGAGGACCGTGTGAAGGCAAAGAGAGAAACAAAGAAGGAGTTGTAGGTTTTGAAGCAGCAATTCAAGGAATAACAGGGGCTGCAAAGATGAGAGACAGAGTTGCAGCAACATAGGTATAACAGGAGGCGCAACATCCATAGACTGATGAAACTGTGCCCATACAGGTTATAGATCCATCCCAGCAGTTGGCACGAAGCAGATAGGGTGAGCAGTGTCATCAATCACATGCAAGGGTGTTCAGGAACATGGATGTCATTATGCGCACGCATGCAATCCCACCCATTGGCACACTCATCGAGGCGAAGACAGGAAGCAAGTCTGACTGGAGCTGGACATGTATTTCAACAAGTTGATGCGCATGATCACCAACACACACTTGGAGATCAACACAGACACTATGGATCAGTATGTTGCTGGTCCAACTGCACTTAAGATGACGATGCGCATGTTATTAGACGAGTTGGATGGAGGAGCCATATTAGTGTACCCGGATGCAACGCAGGCAAGAGTTTTCTTTCAGAAGGATGTCACCATTGAGCGCGCGGACACCAGCACAGACGACCAATCTTGGCATCAGTTCACCACCGTCGACCATCATGAGGATGTCAAAGAGTTGGTCTTCCCACAACTGTCTGAGTGTTAGTGATACCTTGCATGGATTGCTCAAGCCATTTTGTCTCACATGGGTACATGTGCAGATTGTATGTAACATGTTATAAAGTGGAAGCTCAAGTGTCGATAGTTGAATGTAATAGTCATAGAGTAGTTGAAGAGTCATGAGGGTAGATGAACAATCAACAAAGGGGAATGTCAAGGGTCACCCCACCGTTTGCTATATATAGTACCTCATAACTCATTGTAGGGGCTTTTGGTCAGTCAAGCTTTCAATAGGAGTATCTTAGAGAAAGCTTGGAGAGTATTGTAACGAGCCTTGGCTTATACATAGTGCAGAGCTAGTATATCTATTTGGAGGAGCAGGCGGCGGTGACTGTAACATTCCTCTATCGGGACTAGTGGTTGGTCATGGTTGTACTGTATGATTGAACTTTCACTTCTTAATATAACAGAGCCAACGCGTTTCATGCATATTTTGTTATTGTATTTAAGCTATATTGGTTACTCTAATGATATATGTATTTGTTTTCTTACGCATGCATGTATTGACTCTTTCTGTATAAGTATGTATGAATCTTACTAAGATGTGTTGTTTGTTTAACCATCACTTTGGATTGTTAGATTACTTGCTTTCCAGTTTGTGATGCATATTAGCTCATGTGTTCCCTTCCAAGCCGCGTGCTTCCACAGGTTTCCAAGGGACGCACTCACCTCACTCTCCATGTGTTAAAACCGTTCATGCACCTTTCTTGGCTTGTTGTGCATGTCACACCATTTCTACCAACATGGACATCTTACTTGCCTCTGCACGCCATCGCGGTCAGGGCAATACCGTATGACCCACTATTGGGACTCTTACACCAAATATTCTGAGGTCTAGTTGGGACTTCTTACCGGGGATATCCCCTGACATGTTGGCTGGTCCAACACCGTCAACATTTTGGTGCTAAAAGGAGGGCCAGAGACAAGCTGGGTCCTCACAATCTGTTTTGAATCTCTACATATATATCATGACTAACTACAAAGTTTCTCTTTCGGAGTGTATGTCTTATGGAAACAACTTGGAAATCTCGGAAGAGCTCTGGGATAACTTGTCATGTAAAACATACAATGGTGGAGGCTACATAGCCTTGGTTAGGGACGTGGTCAGCGTTGTCGGCTCATGCGAAAGACATGGAATGTTTGAAGAATACATGACATGCGCATTGTTCGTCTACACGCTTTGAGGGCACCCAATGCACTGGTGTGCCATGCTGCTTGAAAAATCTATTCATTCTCTTGCTCATCTGGTCGCAGAGATTGACGTGCTTTCAATCACTTTAGCCATAAATCACTCAACAAAGAAATTCTAGAATTACGAAAAGCACCTGATGAATCCGTTGAATAGTTTCACACATGCTTTTGTAATCTTGCATACTGATTTCCCGAAGATGAGATTGATTGGGAATTTCTCGATGGAAGATTTGAGTATCTTCTTCACATATCAAAAAATCCACAATTCCTGAAATCATCCAAACCCTGCTCAATCACTTCGGTGATGGAGCTGCACAATCACAGGTAGCCACAGTTGTTGTCACAAGTGATTGCCCGCCTTCACCTCATCAAACAACTCCACCACCACAGAGTGATGTGGGAGATCATGCACACACATTTGTTAAACTATGACATCCTCGCACCCCACTTGCTCTTGATATCTACACAGATTTGGCTTGCAAGCCTGCTGGTTGTCACGTGGATTCATTCCCTCAACCTCCGTCCCCGCGTTCTGTTGATCCTCTGGATTGTATTGTCTTGTGTTCTTCCATTCTGGACTCCTCACCTTTTGTGAATGAGGATCAAGTTATTGACAGAGTTAGTTTTATGCATCCAATTTGCGCCATCATTCATGATGAGTGTGTGCAGGAATCTAAAGAAGAACCCGCGGTGAAGGATGACTCCCTTTCATCCATGCCTCACTCACTCTATCCTGACATCCCTTGTGGTTCTGCCATTATTGATTTCCCCTGTGAAAACTCATTTCTGGATGTTTCTACTTCTGATTGTTCACAAGACACGTCGAATGTCCATCTATCATTACATTGCAGAGAGGACACGTCAACTGTCAGTCTGTCATTACATTGTGGAGAGGACACATCTTCCTCTGAAAATCTATCCAATTTGTCATTTGTCATTTCTGAAAACACTGAGGGTGAACATCCTTGCTTCTCATCTACCCCTCTACAAGATTCATCAAATCATGAGGATGCCGACAAACATCTCGAATTTTCTGATCGTGGATGTTGTGATCTCTGTGCTTCCTCATTTGATCATGATGTTGATTCAATCATTGTTAATCCATCTAAGCCACTAGTCTCCGGTGATCTACCTATCGACGATGCTGAAACCCCGTAAGATGTCGAGGTACTTCAGCCCGAGCTGATGGTTAGGTCAGGCCCTCATTGTCTTGAGGTTGGTTTCACTTCCGATTAGGAAATTGTTGAAACATGCAAGGCTCCTCATCACACTCTACTTTGCATTGAAGATCAATCAAACACCTAGATTTCACTTCCTCCACTCGAACTACACGACCCCATCGCTCTTGCATTGGAGGAATCTTACACAGCAAGCACACTTGCACAATGTAAGTGGTTTACCTTTCTCGCATTTGCTTGCATGTCACAGTCAAGAGAATGCGTATGCTTAACATCTGCACACACTATAGCACAACACCATGGCATGTCCACAGAGTGCATGTCATGAACTTTCACTTACTTTTCTGTGGACGCACTTAACCCTGGTGTGTGTTTGACTTCATTGTTATATCTCTCATGTTTGCTCGTTAGCATAGTTTTACTGTTCGCAAACCATACCTTCACCAATATGGGTCGAACAATGCGCCGGTGGCTGCATTGTAAGTATCACTTCACGTGAACAGACCCATGCACCATTAGCTTAGGAGTAGGAGTAGTGTTTGCTTTTGGTTTGTTTGCTTACATGTATGTTTTCTTATTACCTTGCATGTCTGTTTGTTTGTATGCTTGTTTTATTATTCACTTTTCTTATGCATTTACTTCTTCTTTTGTTTTGTTTTGTTGTTTGAATTCTTGTTTCTGTTCGTAGGTTAGTTTCACATGAAAGTGTGTGCGACTTTTTAACAAGCTGGGTAAAGTACAAGAGGACTTGTGCAGTTATCAATACTTGGTTATTTGTCGTCCTGCCTCTGTATGAAGAAGTTGTTGTCTTTAGTCCATGATACATCAATGGAAAATACGTATTGTTCAAAGTGAACCTTGGTGAAAACACAACGCTTGCGCGCTAACTGGTATCACCTACTCTAGTCGGTTGTTTTTGGGTTAATCCTTGTCAGCTCAATCAAGTAGAGTAAGGTGAGGGGGAAAGCATTATAAAGCACATCAGAGGTATATATAAAATAGTTATCTATAGGAACAACCTCTTCTGCTCTCAATAAGTTGGGATCCCTCTTCCGCCTCTGAAATGAATAAGTGTTATGCACAGTTACGAAAAATGAAAAAATGAAAATGTGATTTTTTTTGAAAAAATGAATAAGGTGAAAGAAGAGAAAGGCTTCCTGCGTAAAGAGGTGATGCAAGTAACTCTGCCAGGGTACTAACTAGGCTCGCTGGCAACGAAGAGATGCCTGTGTTCCTGCGTGACTCCACCGGGGTACTGTCCAGGCCTGCTGGCAGCAAAGCAACATCAGAGATGAAACTAAAACTCTAACGACCATAAAGCTTGTGCACCAATATACCCCTCATCCCCAATCGAAACAAATGTTGTTGACTTGGCTTGGAATTTGTGTCGACCAAACAAGAGCTTGGTAGATGCTACATATTACAATCAGACAAGTGTGGAAACCAAGACAAACAAAGAACTGAACAATACTTCCCGAGGTGTTAGAATTGCTTTTCATGAACAAGGTCGATTCAAAGAGCTAGAGTTCTACCAGTGTGTCACTAATGTTGTAGCGGCTACGACCACCCTCCAAAATTTTGCCTTAGCTTCGTTTTAGAGCCTCCTTACCAACCATCCTAGCAGCATGTCTTTCATTGTCAAGTACATAGGCTTCATTGGTTTTTCAGCAGCTTTCCAGCCTGTTCATGTTAGTTTGCTTCACTCCCCTCACAGGCTGCAACTCCGGACTTGGGCTAGTTGCTGGCTAAGCAGCTCCCTCATAAAATTGCGCAATTCTAGAGGGGAACCAACCTTCCCTCCAAAAATTGCGCAAATCAGCCAGGCAGCCTGCTGGGCTTCAAAATTGCGTAGAACAATCAGACATGCTTCCCTGCAAAAATTGCGCAATCTGGCCGAGCACTGCAACTCAGCCCAGAAATTGTGCAATTTTGAGCAATTGTCACTTGCTCCTCCTAGAAATTGCGCAATCCCTCTCTCAGTCAAACAAGCTATTGCATGTACCTTCTGGTTGACCGGTTCTCTCCAAGACCGAGAAAAACTGATTTGCATGCATGGGTGCTCTTCCCAAAATAGAAAAAGGCAGCATGCAAAAGACATCCCTAGATATAAGGATCTATTTTTAGTAGTTGGAGGTTATATGCAAAGTTCATTTTAGAAACTTCCCACCAAGTGTCGATTTTTCCTAGATTTGTGGCATGCGCGTCATAACCTCGATCTTATCAAAACATATGAACTGGGCGCTACAGAGTTCATTCCTCACATCAACCTTGCATCTCTAACATCCCACATCGCATCCAAGAGTCTTCGACACTTTCAACTTAGCTGTTTCAGGGTAAGTCTTATTTTCATGTCTTGCACTGCGTTTCTGTCACTTTTTGTGTTTCACTTTGTGTGAGTGTTGTCTACTTGATTTCAATGAGCACTTGCTGTTGTTTTAATGTATGTTAGCTTGTAGAAGCACCGTTTCAGTTTTCGTTCGCATCTCACTGTTGTCGCATGCATGACACTATTTTTGCACCGACGGTCGCCGTTGCAGTGACCCGTTTCACACACATGCATGTTTTCCCATTTTCTGAATCCTGCACTTGTTGTTTGCATGCATGATCATTCACTCTTGTTTACACTCAGTTTCACCATGCATTCAACTTCTCATGTTTTCAGTCGCCCGTCGGCGGGTCTGGGCTGCCTTAGCCCGAACCTTGCCTTGCCCGGATAGCATTACACATTTCTAGAAGTGGAGGCTTTGCCTTCCCTCTAGAAATTACACAAGTCTGGCCCAAAACTAACCTCTAGGCTTGCACTGCGCAATTTTGGGAGGCAACTTGCTGGCCCCAGAAACTACCCAATGCAGTTTACTGGTTTGCATGTCACTGCTGACTGAAATTACGCATTGCACAGTTCTAGTAATCAACAAGGCATATTGGACTATGCATTGCGCAGTTCCAGCAGTTAGTCAGCCTCCTGATAGCCCATACTGTGCCTTGTGCAGTTTTGGCAGTTAGTCTCCCAGCCTCCCTGTGAAAATTACAGAATCTCCATAGACGGTCACACGTGTATGTTGCATGTCAGTCCTCTAGTTTGTTTTGGTTTTCAACTGACAAATTGCTTGTCATGAGTGTTTCTATGTCTCTAGGTATCACAGGTGATCGTCTGCCTCTCAGAAGGATAGGTGCAATGGATTCGAGGAGAGCAGAGCCAAAGACATCGTTGAGAGCGCAACTGGGGATGCAATCAATCAAGTGTCTATGAACTTGCCTATCTATGAAGACATCAAGTTGTTCATAGACAAGGATATCAAGATGAAATGGCAGTGGCATCACAATGAGCAGCACCATCCACAGTAGCAGAAGGTAGCAGACCTGCATGCGACAAATGCACGAGGAAGGTTGTTGAAAGCGCAGGGGCAGAGCAAAGTTGAAGGTTCAAGCAGATGCACTTGTGATGAAAGCAACTTTGGACATTGAGGCTATGACGCAATGACGAAGGCAGAGAGAGAAACAGAGAAGGAGTTGCATGTGCTGAAGCAACAACTCAAGGAAGAACACGAGTTGCACAAACGAGAGACGGAGTTGCGACAACATAGGTACAACAGAAGGCGCAACATCCACAAACTTATGAAACAACGCCCATATAGGTTATAGATCCATTTGAGTAGCTGGTAGAGCAAACAGGGTGAGCAGTGTCGTCGATCACATGCAAGGGTGTTCAGGAGCATGGATGTCATTATGCGCACGCATGCAATCCCACCCATTGGCACACTCACCGAGGTGAAGACAGGAAGCAAGTCCGCCTGGAGCTGGACATGTATTTCGACAAGTTGATGTGCATGATCACCAACACACACTTGGAGATCAACACAGACACTATGGATCGGTATGTTGCTGGTCCAACTGCACTTAAGACGACGATGCACATGTTATTAGATGAGTTGGATGGAGGAGCCATATTAGTGTACTTGGATGCAACGGAGGCAAGAGTTCGCTTTCAATAGGATGTCACCAATGAGCATGCGAACACCATCACAAATGACCAAGCTTGGCATCAGTTCGCCACCATCGACCATTTTGAGGATGTCGAAGAGTTGTTCTTCTCACAACTGTCAAAGAGTTAGTGATACCTTGCATGGCTTGCTCAAACCATTTTGTCTCACATGGGTACATGTGCAGATTGTATGTAACATCTTGTAAAGTGGAAGTTCAAGTGTCGATAGTTGAATGTACCAATCATAGAGTAGTTGAAGATTCATGAGGGTAGATGAAAAATCAATAAAGGGGAATGTCAAGGGTCATCCCACCCTTTTCTATATATAGTACCTCATAACTCATTGTAGGTGATTTTTGTCAACCAAGCTTCCGATAGGAGTATCTTAGGGAAATCTTGGAGAGTATTGGGACTAGCCTTAGCTTCTCCATAGTGTAGAGCTAATATATCTCTTTGGAGGAGCAGGCGACGGTGACTGCAACATTCCACTATCAAGACTAGTGGTTGGTCATGGTTGTATTGTATGATTGAAACTTTCACTTCTTAATATAACAGAGCTAGCACATTTCATGCATATGTTGTTATTGTATTTCAACTATCTTGGTTACTCTAAGGATATATGTATCTGTTTGCTTACACATGCATGTATTGACTCTGTCTGTATAAGTATGTATGAATCTTACTAAGATGTGTTGTTGGTTTAACCATCACTTTGGATTCTTCTCTTACTTGCTTTCCAGTTCATGATGCATCTCCACTCGTGTGTTCCCTTCCAAACCGTGTGCTTCCACAGGTTCCCAAGGGGCGCACTGATCTAGGTGGCTCTAGAGACACACACAGGACAAAGAGGGCTTATGAAAGCTCAAAAATCAAAGTGATCAGAATGCTTTCGAACCAAGACCAGAACGTAGATCTTGTCGTCCTGGTTGCAACGGTGTGAACGACTAGTCAATCCGAGCTCGTATGAGGAGAACGAGCCAGTCAAAGTTTTGGTCAAAGTTGGAATGTGGGCTAGGTTTAAGTGTCCTACAATTTGACCAACCCCGAGGCATGAAACCTAGCTCCAGGAAGCGGGCAAATTTGTTGGATCGTTAATTTGTCTAATATCCCCTATATTAGACAAATTCGAAAAATGTGTTTGTTATCTATATATATATATGGTGGCGGACCACCACCCCCGCCACCCCAAACTATATTATAAATTTTTGATTAAAATTAAGAGACGGGCTATGACCCATGTCGATCGCCCAACCAACCCACATAACAACATATATATATGGGCTGTGGGCGGGCCACCTCCGGTGGACCTGGCCCACGCCCTCACCCTTTAAACATGTGAGAAACCGAGGGTGGCGGGGCTCGAACCCGCTGGACCAGTGAGATCGGCCCGCCTCCCGAGCACTCTCACACTCGCAACCAACAAACAACAAACCGCCCCAACAAATATTTAATGCACCCCCATTTTATACAAGGTGTTACGGAGGGTTATGGGGTGAGCCACCCAATGCGGACCCGACCCCCAAAACGACCATATGTTGTTTTTAAAAAAACAAAAGGTGTATTAATATGGAGGGGTTGGGGTTTGACCACCCGACCTTCTCCTTACTACTCAGACTTTATACCAATCTGCCAAACAACTTTTTTGATAACTCCGCCCAAAAAATTGATATAAACCCGTCATTTTGTCAATGCGCAGTAGCATGGAGGAGCCGAGAGAGTGCACACAAATCGAGGAATTTTTTTATTAATTTTTAATGCAGGGTGGAACCATGAACTTGAGAAAAACATAGGTGGAACCATGATTGGGCGAAATTCTCAAGAGGGTGAAATTTTTGCAGTGTCCAAATTGGACAAATTTTATGTCGATCCTACACCTCTCAGTGACACGAACCCGACGGCGCAATCAAAATTTCAATCTGAGCAGTAGATTTGCAGAGGACTTGGAGGAGGGAATCTTTAAGGAATCTAGGGGGAATCTAAAAGATTCCTTGAGCTCTAGATTTCCATTTTCTCAGAATTCAGAAATTTGACAGTCGATTTTGCACTATTTGATGCCACAAATTTGATGGTGCATTTAGATTTTCCATTTTCTCATTTCATTTTTTGGCCACTTTTCAAAGTGGAGTGCAGGTGTCAGCGTTCAATGTGCAAACAATCATTCCATGAGATCTGACGCCGCGAGATTGATGGTACAACTAGCTTCAGCAGTTTGACATCCTTTTCTTCAGATGGCCTGAGGATGTGAGGTATATCCAGTGTGTTCATGTACTTTTTTTTGCTATGAGATGCATTGTGTTGCATAGATCCTTGTTTGATGTTTGATGTGGGATTTTGTTTTCTTACTGTTTCATGATTCTTACTTGATGTGACGCGGAATCATTTGTGGGATGTACTTGTTGTCATGATTTGTCATGTTTTGTTTCAGATCCCTTTGTCATTATGTTGATGGGATACTCATGTGTCACCATGTATGATTGCATTGAAATCCCTTTTATGCCATGTTGGTGGGATGTTCATTATCATCATGCATGAGTTTAGGTCATACTGATAGGAGTCCTTTTTGACTGAGAGTTCTTATAGCAGAACATCTCTTGGAGCGATTCCTGTGTGAGGACATTTTCCTTGTATGATAGCGACATCACCTCTTATGTACATCATCACTATTGACAACACTTAATGCAACGACCTACACCATCTTGACACTAGGGCCTAGAGACGTAGTCCCTCTTGGACGAACTCTGTTATCAACGTCTTGCGTTTTATGTTGCTAATGATTGTCATGTTCCTTATTCTTTACAACGTGAAAATATGTTCAATTATGATATTTTAGATGCATTTCTAATCACATCATGAAAGCAAAAGATCTTGGTTAAATATGGGAGGTGAGTCAACTCGGATCATGCACTCACCTCACTCTCCGTGTGTTAGAACCGTTCATGCACCTTCCTTGGCTTGCTGCAGATGTCACACCCTTGCTACCAATGAGGAAATCTTACTTGCCTCTACGTGCCACCGCGGTCAAGGTGATACCATACCCACTATTGGGACTCCTACACCAAATGGTCTGACGTCTAGTTGGGACTTCTTACTGGGGAGATCCCCTGACATGATGGTGGATTCAACACTATCAACAGGCACATAAGACAGAAGATGATATCTTTCCAGTTGAATCCAATCAAAAGAAGTGACTAAACTACTCGGAGGGGGTGTCATAGGAACGTGAGAGCTGCCCTCTTGCGCTATGGGAACAAGAGAATTGCTCTCATGCACCTTGGTAATGGGAGTATTTTCCTCTAGTTCATTCGAAACTAAAGAAATCAGAAGAAATTGAGCAGTATGAGGTTCACTCTCTAACAGAAAGGTATGGTTAACTGAAGGTGGAGCCAAGTCTACCATTTTCTCAACCCATGGTTGGTCGAGAATGGACTCACGAGACTCAATTTCAGAGAGAGCGGGGTTGACCAAAGATGGATTTTGATTAATCACTTGATCAAAATAAGGGGAGAGGTGTGTAATTCCAACAAAAGATTCTTTTGGAATTACACACCTCTCCCCTGGAAACATCATTTAGAACTCATGAGGGCCATTGTGAATTTTTGGTCATGCGTTGTGTCCTTACCAATGCACCTTCTACATTTCAAGGTTTGATAAATTCGATTTTCAAACCCTTCCTTAGAAAATATGTGTTAGTATTTTTTGATGATATTGTAATCTACAATGAGTCTTGGAAGGATCATGTTCAACATGTTGACAGGGTGCTTAAACTATTGGAGGAGAAACAATTATATGCAAAAACCTCCAAATGTTTCTTTGGAGTAGAGGAGGTGGAATAATTGGGTCATATTATTTCTCATGAGGGTGTTAAGGTAGACCCTAACAAAATTAAAGACATTAAGGAATGGAAAATCTCCACAACCATAAAGCATCTTCGAGGATTTCTCGGTTTGGCAGGGTATTATCACAAGTTTGTTAAGAACTATGGGAGAATAGCAGCACCTTTAACAATATTACTAAGGAAAGATGCATTTTATTGGACTCCACAAACAACTAAGGCCTTTGAACATATTAAAGAGGAAATGTGTCAAGCACTGGTCTTAGCTACTGCAGACTTCACAAAAACATTTATTGTGGAATGTAATGCCTCAGGAAATGGAATTGATGTTTTTAATGCAAGAAGGAAGACCCATTGCTTTTGAAAGTTGTCCAATCAAAGGAAAGTATTACACAAATCTATTTATGAGAAGGAAATGTTGGAAATACTAGATGCACTAAAGCAATGGTGACCTTACCTAATGGGAGGACACTTCAAGGTGAAAACAAATCATGATAGTATTAAATACTTTTTGGAACAAAGATTTTCTTCAGAAGAGCAACAAAAATGGGTCACAAATATGTTGGTTTATGACTTTGAAATAATCTACAAAAAAGCGAAGCAAAATGTTGTTGTAGATGCACTCTCAAGAAAGGATGAGGATGTGGAAGCATTGCTTTGTGCCATTTCTATTATCCTACCAGATTAGATAACAAAAGCAAGGGATGGATGGAAGAATGACGAAGAAGTGTGGACACTCATTCAAAAGTTGCAGCAAGATCATAGTACATCTGATACATTTAGTTGGAAAAATAATTCATTATGGTACAAAGATCACTTATGTATTTGTAAGAATTCCCAACTCAAACAAAAGATTCTTTTGGAATTACACACCTCTCCCCTAGGAGGCCACTCAAGATTTTTAAAAACTTATCACAGGATCAAGAAGGATTTTTTTTGGGATGGCCTTAAATCTTATATTTAAAATTTTGTGGTGGAATGTTTCATTTGCCAACAAAATAAAGGGGAAAAAGTAAGACCCCAGGTTTGTTACACCCTTTAGCCATTCCAAGTCAATGTTGGGAGGAGGTTTCAATCGATTTTATCTTAGGTTTACCCAAGTCTAAAGAAAAGAGTGTCATTATGGTGGTAGTTGATAGACTTACCAAGTATGCACACCTTTGTGCATTATATCATCCATTTAAAGCTATTACAATTGCTAATATGTTTATGGAAACCCCATAATTATTGTAAGCGATAGAGGTCCCATTTTCACTGGAAATTTTGGACGGAATTATTTTCCTGTATGGGTACTCAATTATCTCATATCTCATCTTATCATCCTCAATTTGATGGGAAAATTGAGATAGTGAACAAATATTTGGAAGGATATCTTTGTTGCTTTGTATATAATAAACAAACACAATGAGTAAAATGGTTACCTCTAGTTGAATGGTGGTATAACACTTCATTCCTTACTACACCAAAAATGACCCCATTTATGGCACTTTATGGATATCATCCATCATCCATCACATCATTTTTAAGAGAAAATTATAAGGTTCAAGCAGTGGAATATCACATGAGGCATCAACAACAAGTTCTCCAACTCTTAAAGGGTAACCTCACTTCGGCTCAAAATCGAATGAAACAACAAGTAGATCAGCATCGCAGCGAAAAAAGTTTTGATGTAGGGGACTGAGTATTTTTACGGCTATAACCATACAAACATATGTCCCTAGAGAAAGCTAAGAATGATAACAAATTATCACCAAAGGACTATGGTCCTTACAAGGTGTTGCAAAAGATTGGTACAATGGAATTCAAATTGGATCTTCATGCATCTTCTCGAGTGCACCCAATTTTCCATGTTTCATGCTTAAAGAAGGTTATAGGTGACAAGTTCCTAGTTCAAACAATATTGCCATAACTTGATGAGGAAGGAAAAATCATATTGGAACCTGAAGCAGTCACAGAAACAAGAACCCGACAACTATGAAATCGATCAATTTCAATGTATCTTATCAAATGAAAGAACTTACCTGCTAAAGATTCCACATGGGAGGATGAGAATTTTATATAAAAGCATCCAGAACTACTCAAGTAACGAGGACAAAACTTTTTTGAAGGAGAGGGACATGTTGTTAGGTCCCTATAATACTAATTCAATCCCTTATTGTTATTGTTAGTGTAGCCCCCTTATTGTTATTGTTGTGCCCGTGTAGTACCCATATTGTTATTATTGTGCCCATAGAAGTCCACTATTGTTATTTTTGTCCCCTTACATTATTATTGTTATGTAGGCTCTAATTATATTGTGACCCCTTAATCAAGTGATTAATCAAAATCCATCTTTGGTCAACCCCTCCTAGGGGAGAGGTGTGTAATTCCAAAAGAATATTTTGTTTGAGTTGGGAATTCTTACAAATACATAAGTGATCTTTGTACCATAATGAATTATTTTTCCAACTAAATGTATCAGATGTACTATGATCTTGCTGCAACTTTTGAATGAGTGTCCACACTTCTTCGTCATTCTTCCATCCATCCCTTGCTTTTGTTATCTAATCTGGTAGGATAATAGAAATGGCACAAAGCAATGCTTCCACATCCTCATCCTTTCTTGAGAGTGCATCTACAACAACATTTTGCTTCGCTTTTTTGTAGATTATTTCAAAGTCATAAACCAACATATTTGTGACCCATTTTTGTTGCTCTTCTGAAGAAAATCTTTGTTCCAAAAAGTATTTAATACTATCATGATTTGTTTTCACCTTGAAGTGTCCTCCCATTAGGTAAGGTCGCCATTGCTTTAGTGCATCTAGTATTTCCAACATTTCCTTCTCATAAATAGATTTGTGTAATACTTTCCTTTGATTAGACAACTTTCAAAAGCAATGGGTCTTCCTTCTTGCATTAAAAACATCAATTCCATTTCCTGAGGCATTACATTCCACAATAAATATTTTTGTGAAGTCTGCAGTAGCTAAGACCAGTGCTTGACACATTTCCTCTTTAATATGTTCAAAGGCCTTAGTTGTTTGTGGAGTCCAATAAAATGCATCTTTCCTTAGTAATATTGTTAAAGGTGCTGCTATTCTCCCATAGTTCTTAACAAACTTGTGATAATACCCTGCCAAACCGAGAAATCCTCGAAGATGCTTTATGGTTGTGGAGATTTTCCATTCCTTAATGTCTTTAATTTTGTTAGGGTCTACCTTAACACCCTCATGAGAAATAATATGACCCAATTATTCCACCTCCTCTACTCCAAAGAAACATTTGGAGGTTTTTGCATATAATTGTTTCTCCTCCAATAGTTTGAGCACCCCGTCAACATGTTGAGCATGATCCTTCCAAGACTCGCTGTAGATTACAATATCATCAAAAAATACTAACACATATTTTCTAAGGAAGGGTTTGAAAATCGAATTCATCAAACCTTGAAATGTAGAAGGTGCATTGGTAAGGACACAACGCATGACCAAAAATTCACAATGGCCCTCATGAGTTCTAAATGATGTTTCCAGAATGTCTTCAGTCTTCACTCTAATTTAATGATATCCTAAATGGAGATTCAACTTGGTGAAGTAAATTACTCCATGTAATTCACACAACAATTAATCAATGATAGGAATGGGAAATTTATCTTTATTAGTGAGCTTGTTGGACTCCCTATAATCCGGACACATGCACCATGATACATCCTTCTTATGCACCAATACTACTGTAGCAGAGAAAGAACTTTGACTAGGGTGAATTATATTGGCGTCTAGCATTTCTGCAACCATACGTTCAATTTCACTCTTTTGGGAATATGGATATCTATAAGGCCTTATATTTGGAGGAACTCGTCCTGGAATCAAATGAATATCATGATCATGATCATGAATAGGTGGGAGGCCTTTGGGAGTCTCAAATACCTTGGAATGATTGTCCAAGATTTTTTGGGGATCTGGAGAAATAGATGATTTCGATGTTTGAACCTCTAGTGAGCATAATTGTACAATTATGCCCTATTGTTCTCTATTTAACAGATTTGTGATGCCATTAGAGTTGATTATCTTTCCTAGTTTCCATACGACACCCCTTAATTCAACTTCCTTTCCTTCCCAAAAAAAATTCAAGAAAAGTTCTTGAAAATTAAAAGCTATCGTATCCAAATATTGTAACCATTGAACTCCTAGTACTACATCAACACCACTAATTGGAATGGAAAGAATTGGCCTATTAAATACATATGCCCCCATGGTTAGCTTGATATTATGATAATTTCCAGAGTAATTTATAGTTCCTCCATTTGCAACCATCACTTGACACTCTAGTGCTGGATATAGGAAGCAATTCAATTCCTTGGTTATCTTACAATGAATAAAATTATAGGTACTACCTGAATCAATCAACACTATTACCTATTTCTTCTTGATATGTCCTTCTATCTTGAGAGTTTG
This sequence comes from Pinus tabuliformis, assembly GCA_031772625.1. Taxonomy (NCBI): domain Eukaryota; kingdom Viridiplantae; phylum Streptophyta; class Pinopsida; order Pinales; family Pinaceae; genus Pinus; species Pinus tabuliformis. The sequence continues at coordinate 244,834,074 of CM062815.1, forward strand.
AGGAGTAGTAACTCCTACCAATGCATTACAACATATGGCTGAATTCATTTCTTCTTTATCTAGGGTTGGTTCCTCTTGTATATCCTCTTCCTTTGACTTATCTTGTTCTTTTTCTTGCTCCTCTTCACAATCTATGTAAAATAATTTATTCTCAACACATTTATGACCTTTAGTGTATTTGCTATCACAACCGTAACACAGCCCTTTTTCTCTTCTTTTCTTCCAATTGTTGTGGTTTCAACGTTGTAGGTTGTGGAAGGCTAGGAGCAACAACACTCCCATATTTATAGTTGTGAGTGGTAGACTTCCTTGTTGCCATAATTTTGCTTTCAACTTCTCTTGCCACACTAAATGCCTTCTCCAAAGAATTAGGTTCCTAAAGGCGAGCCTCATGTTAGTTGTTATCTTTTAAAAGTCCTTATGAAGAAATCAATCCTACGTTCCTCTGGAATATCATTTACCCTTATATTCAATTTTTGGAAGTCCTCAATGTACTCCACCATTGAACCCTTTTGTTTGAGATTTATCAATTGGCTAAAGAAGGTGCTGCTCTTTGTATCTTCATAATGTACTATCGTTCCCTCTATAAACATTGACCAAGTGACAAGTGGTTTAAGAGAACAAATCCATTGATACCATACAAACTGATTGGGTACTAAATATAAAGTTGCAATGTGTACCTTTTGTGTGTGTTGCATATTATGGAGATCAAATATTGCTCCATATGTGGTATCCATGTTACCGGATCCTTGCCATCAAACTTCCTCATATCGATCTTTGGAATATGGTGGGCCCTCAATCCAACATTAGAGTCTATGAAATCATGATTAACATTTCTTTTTTTCTCATCATGAATTTCATCTAATACCTTTTTGCCATTAGGAAGCATTTCTTGTAGCAATTTTGTCAAACCTTCCTTCAAACCTTCCATGTTTGCTTTTAAACCATCCTTCAAACGTTCCATGTATGTTTTTAATCCATCCTTCAAACCTACCATGTATGATTTTAAGCCATTCTTCAAACTATCCATCTTAGCTTCCATTTCATTTTTGGTTACTCTTTGCGATAGCGAAATTTGTTGCACTTGGTCTTGTAATTTCGATATTTCATGTTGCATTTCTTCCTCTTCTTCATGCGTCATAGTAGAGCTTTCTGGTTGCTTACTAGGTGTTTCCATTTTCTTTCTTCAAGTCATTTTGGAATCAAACAATGATATTTATGCTTCAATATGCCCCTTGAATCACTTCAAACTTATTTTTCAAACAAAACTTATGAAATTTAAAAAAAAAATACACACCTTTTTTCTTGCTTTGTAGGAGCTCAATATTGAATCTGTTGTAGCTTTGTAATTTCAGATCTCCAAGGTCTAAAATTTCTTCCTTGTGGTAGCCCTCTGAGTCTTCTTTCAAACCCACAAGTCAGACAAAGATTGGATTCTTCAAGAAAGGGTTATGCCTGATCTCCCACAATGACCTGATTATAAACTTCTTCAATAGATCAAACTTATATGGAGTGCCACGTGTCATTTTTTAGACCTTCGGCCTTAAAAATAATACACAAGAAACTAGAGTCTGTGCAATTTCAGAAACTTTTTACAAAATTCAAATCCGATGCTTGAAGAGAAAGTTATGATAATTTTTCCTAGGTCACCCGTTTGAGATTGAATTATAAAGCCTACAAAAACCCTAACTTCCTCAGATCATATCTTTGAAAATATAGTGAAACAATCTTTTAATTTTTTACATGAAGTTCTCCATGATTTTGAATCCATGTGGTCAAAATTTCAGCTTCTGAAGCTTTGTATAAAACAAGTTATAGTGAAAATACCAAGATGACCTGTTTGAAGTAGTGAAACCCTAAAATTCGAAGCTCTCATACTAAATGTTATGCAACCAACTCACAAAATAGAAGAAAATATAGATCAATGACTTAAAATTTTGCCTCTTCGACGGGGAGACCTCATTTACATTACATAAATAAACAATTCTTGGATGATACAAATGAAGATACCTCCTTTCTATATATAGGATTCTAGGGGGTCACGAAATAATCAGAGGTTACATAACAATAATAATGTAAGGGAACAACAATAACAATAGTGGGTTTCTATGGAGCACAATAATAACAATATGGGGACTGCATTGGCACAATAATAACAATAAGGGGGCTACACTAACAATAACAATAAGAGGCTACACTAGTATTATAGGGACCTAACACCTTCCTTTAACAAGAAGTAGAAATGATCAAAGCCCCAAAATTTGGTCCCCAACAATCTTCTTCCTCTCATGGATCTAATGGGGTTTTGGTCTCGCTCAAATATTAGAAATGTTTTGTTTTTGTATCATCTTATGGAAGCAATATGTAAGAATCTCCTATTGCACTCAAGAAGTAGTATGTTTAAGTTTTAGTAGGCTTAGTATTGGATCTCCCCCCTCTATCATCTTATTGGGAGGAGGATGATATTTTGCCAATTTATTTTTAGAACCACTCAAGCAATGTTCCTTGTAGCATTCATTATGATGTACTCCAACTATGTGTTTTGGCTACATATTTTTGATTAATACAAAATTTTCATTACAATTAAGAAAAAATCTTATTTAATTTAATCTTAATTATCTATTATGTTTTACCACATCTCTTTTGACATTTCCTCTCCTTCCTCAACATTCACCTTTGGATTTTTAATCTTTACATCCTCACCCTAACACGCTTGTCTAAAATTTCAACTTGGTTTCAAAATATTTTAGACAATTTATATCTAGAAAACTAAAGCATTATTGATATATTTTGACACAAATCCATCCTCCATGCCATTAAATCTCTTCAAATAATATGAGACAAATATGAGAGTTCCTATCTCAAATGTCAAAAGATAAAGACCAAGAAATAATTGTATCAAATTCCAAATGTAAATTTTCGCAACAACATAGGATCATAAAGGTTACATAGAGGGTGTTATTCCATTTAGGAATCATTACTCTAGATGGAGATGGAACAAGAAGAACCAACATTAAAGTTGTAGAGATATCTTATATATACATATGTATGCTAGCAACATTTGTCTTCCTCCATTTTTTTTCTCATTTTCTTCCTACTTCATTAAACTTATAGGAGGAAATGAAATCATAAGATTTAAACAACAAATTTAATGAATTAACCTTGATAATATATGTACACGCTTCCTCATTTCAAGGAAAGGAAATTAGATAGATAGGTATAATTTGCAAGAATCATAACTAACATATGAATGGAATTGAAACCACAACATAGATGAATGATGATCAAACCTGAATACTCTTATTTTCTTTAAACTAATTTACATGATTTGAATTTTATTTTAGGTTAGTATAAGAAAACAAAACAAAAAACTAATGCAATCAGTTGACCATCTTTAAAAATGTTACTCGGTTGGTGTTGAGTATTTTTGTCATACCCCAACTAGAATGGAACGAAATTCTCACCCATTTCAACAAAGAGACATTCCTTTCTTCACTAACATTGAGAAGAAGACCATTAGTAATTAAGATGACTCACCCATGTTAAAAAGGCATGTTATTTCCTATAGTAAACACTTGGCTATAAATAAGTTACTTTGCAATATTTGTTTCATGCATTTACCTCTTTCGTAGAGAGCCATGCATCTTTTCCTTTGTTAGAGAGGAGGGATACTATCATTTACAACTTTTATAAGACATTGGTATTACAAGTACAGTAATCACTCTATCCAGGACACTCATTTTGATTCAAAAACTCATGTTAGTTGCTTCCTACACACAAATTTTCATCTTTTCTCATTTTGTGACATTACTACATGGGGAGATGGAGCACCATGCATGTAAGAATGCATGTAATAATCTAATGCTCTCTGAATCTCATATCCCACTATCGCATTATCCATATGACTAGAAGGAATGTTTTCTACAGTAACAAGATTCTTATCTTCCCTTTCTAAATGATGGCAATATTTTTATAATATAGTGGTTGTCAACAATCATATTGGAGCTAGATATTGAGATGGAGAAGCTTTGTATTGATTGGAATTAAATATTCGTGAAACTTATGACAAAGAAGACAAATAAAAATGTTCATCGTAGATCTATGAAGACTTAGCTTCTTCTCACACAAACAATACCATAATAACATGTTATGAATATAATTTATATAAAAATAATAAAATTAATGTAAACAATAATAATTATAATAAGGTCAACTAAATAGTCATTAGTAATGAAAATACATGACCATTCGTGAAGAGGCACCTGCCTAGGTATATAAACATGCCTCATTTGTAACATTCAAATAATCTCACTTGTATTCAATGTTCCTATATATAATTACTTGTCCTACGATGGATGTCTTTGTCTTTGAAGTATTTTGAAGTACGAACATTTTTCGTTACATTAGTATCAAAATATTCCTCTAAGTATACAAATGTTGTTTGTTACATTAATATCATAGCACATGTGATGATTGAAATAAATAATAGTTAAGTTAGTATTGTTATATATATATATATATATATATATATATATATCAAGACTAAATAGATTAAAAAAATTAAATTGGTAGCTAGAGTATTATATGATATGGTGGCAAAAGTAAAGAGTAAATATTTATTATTTAATATCCTAAAACACATTAAGTCAAAGCAAAAAGAGAATATGCTCGATAAAAGGAAGTTCCATTTGAAAAGATAAAATAGTATTTAATTCAATTTATATTTATTGAAAGTACAAATTAATAGAAGGATTATAAAAAATCAATTGAAAATAAATGAGCATTTTTATTAAAAAGTGCAACAAATATGGTAGTTCTTTATCAAGGGAGAAATAATATAAGGTGGCAATATAAGTGGGAAGAAAGAACATATAAATATATACAAATAATTTTTAGTGGTGAAAGTAAGGAACACCGAAGGAAAAAGTTAAAAAAAAATAAAATAAAAGAAGTTAAAACTGGTTCCACACAACAATCATTATTTTGGATTAATATCCGTTTTGTAAAACATACATTAAATATTCACAGATTCATAAAAATTGCGAAGTACGTTGTCCAACATATGGAAAATTATTTAATGGAGTAGAATGTCAAGATAATAAACTAATGCAAATGATAGAACTAGAGGAAAAACTTGCAAAACTGGAACAAAAATTAACAGAAAAGGACGAGGAAATTTTGTGTATAAGGGACCACAACAAAAATTATTTATGAAGGTCAAGAAGTCAAAGGAAAAAAATAAAAAATTGGAAGAAGAAAATGAATGTGTCGAGAAGAACTTCAATGAGAATCTATTAAAGAAAGAAGAAGAAAATTTGTGCTTAAAAGACTTTAATCAAAGGATATTATAACAAATCAAAAGTTAAAAAGATGAGGAGGGTACTAAGAATAAATTCAATAATCCAGGAAGCGAAGAGATTTCACGTATAAGGAATCATAACCAAGCCCTTCTTACACAAATAAAGAAGCTTAAAAGTGACAAGAAATCACTAAATGACAAGTTAGAATAACCTACTCAAGAAGAAGTATTGAAATCTCTAGTCGTAACAGTCCAAGTTGAAGATAAAGGAACAAATACCGATCTAGTCAATATCATAACTCAAGACGAAGAGAAACCAACAAAAGTTAAAACATACTCAGATGTTGTAGTTCAAACAATGGAAATTCCAAGTGATGATTCTGTAGCCAATTCAACAACAACAATACCTGAAATAAATAAGGAAATTGCCACACACATGATAAAGGAAAATCCAACCATAAGAACTCTTTATCGGCATCCGGACCATAAGAGTAGACAAATCTATATTTTGAACCATCCAAAACTAAAACAACAGATTTATGTTCCAAGGAATACTGAAGTTTGCAGAATCAAGTCCTATGATAACTATTCATTACAAAATTCCTGTGATTGGAAGATTCCTCAGAAGATTAATCTAGGGTGGTCAGAGCCATTCTCAGTCCGATAATTTTTTATTCACTCAGAAGATCATATCATCTTGTATCAAGGAATATGAAAGTTCTAAGACGAGAAGATATTCGAAACGAGAAAAAAGATCAAGCCCTTTCATCAATAAGCTTTGAGGACAAACCTTTTTGAAGAAGAAGATGATGTTATGAATATAATTTATATAAAAAAATAAAATTAATGTAAACAATAATAATCATAATAAGGTCAACTAAATAGTCATTAGTAATGAAAATACATGTTTTAAAGACATGACCATTCATGAAGAGGCACCTGCCTAGATATATAAGCAAGCCTCATTTGTAACATTCAAATCATCTCACTTGTATTCAATATTCTTATATATAATTACTTGTCCTACAATGGATGTCTTTGTCTTCGAAGTATTTTGAATATCATTGTGAAGTATGAACATTGTTCGTTACATAACACATACAAAACGTTGTTGTAGGCAATATTACCTTTGAGGATGCCTTATGTATATTGCAATATTTTTGGTCAATGCTTGAGGCTTGGTCATATGGAGCCTAAAGTCAGTCCAATTAGCTTGAGAAGGTTTGATCAAGGTTATTCCATGGAGGATTCAACTCAATAGAATCAATATAGACAAGAAGGATTTGCTAAACATGGACACTAGGCTTCAAACCTCAAACTACCAAGGATGCATATCAAGGATTTTTTCTAGGTTTTGTCTAAATATATGCTTGAACAACTACTTCCAAGAAAACAATGTAGCAGATCACTCTCTGATTCTCGAGATCACAGGGTATCTTATATATTATGCATCAAACTCTGTAAAAACATTAAGTGTGAGATATGGTTATGCTATTGTCAGACCTTTGTAACAATATTCATATCACTTTCTTATCAGTATCAATCAACATTGCTATGGCATTGGTATGAGCATGTAATTGTGTAATTTATTCTTATGGTTAATGGAAATTTTGTGTTGATCAATGGCACATCTCATGGTGTGATTGTAACTTAACAAATTAGCTTCCTTGACTAGAAAGGGCCTACCAATCCAGATTGACAAAAGCTCATGTATCTTATTTGATTTTAGTTATTTCATCCTAGTTTGATTCTCTTTATTAACTCGTGTTGAGATCTCATTGGTCGAGGTTAGATTAAACATTCCATGTGGTAGAATGTATTTCTTTGGCATTGGTATTTGTTACATTTTGTTTGTTTAGTAATATTTAGTGTTCATCTATGTGAATAGTTCTCATTTGAATGTTAATGAACTGTGGTAATTTGGGTTGAATGACATAACATCACACTGGAAATTGTGGTTTCTTGTGACATCATTATTTTGAATTTATGAAAATTATGGTTTTTGTGACATTGCTATTTGAAGTTCCGGAACCAGTAGTTGCTTTAGGGATTGTTATTCGAGGTTTAGATTAAAAAGAATGGGGAACTCCCGTATGTCAATCTCTTGTTTGAGATTCAAATACTATATTTTTCAAGCCTCTTTGCAGAACAATGATATATTATTCCAACAACACATTAAAAGTCACAAATTAATTTGGTCCTCATACCAGTCAATAGCACACACATTGGTCCTCATACCAGTCATACCAGTCAAGCTTTATTTATCAGCATGATTGCTTGATTGCACCAGGTTTGAATAGTTGTATGTGATCTAGGGTTTGATACTTTTCTCACGATTTGATGAATTGTTGACATATTGAAAGTTGGAAAGATGACTATATCTTGATAATCCTGTGCAAAACATAACAAACTTTATTATTCTTGTGTGAATTCCAACTTACATCACACACTAGAACTCATTATCACACACTAGAACTCATTATTTACCTAGGAGACTCAACTCTTAATTTACGACCATCAACATTTGAGACAAAGACTCTTGGCTTTGCTTGAACACCTTGGTAAAGTTTTGGCACCTCGATGTTGACTCTTCGCCACTTGGGGTGCTAGTACATTCCAAGGGTTGGATGAGCTTGTACCAAGTACAAATTTATTCGTACTTAGTGAAGACAAGACAAATGGTAAGGTGTTCAATTATGAGAATACATAAGGGTAGATCCAACCTTGCAAAATATTTTGATAATGAGTTTGGTGTCGAAGGTCCTTAAAGTCTATAGTCCCCCCAGTCAAGCAAATGACTTCATAGGTGTCAATGAGAAATTTGACCTATGGGTATTCAAGATAGATTTATGTAATCTAATTGGAAAGAAATTGCTTTAAACACTAAATAAATTTCTTTAAACACCTAATAAGAAGGCCAAAAATCAGAGGACCAAATATGATCTAAAAGCATAACTTTCATTGTGGCTTGCAATGCATAATACAACTAATTGGAAACAATGAAACCCTGAGAAATTACATAGGAGTGCTTACCACCATCTATCGTCTAATACTCCTATGATAATATTCTACTGGTGCTCTTGTGCTCCACTAGTTTTCAAATTAGTGCCCTCACGCAAATCCCAAGAATACAACACCTCAACATCCAAGGTTCGATTCTCAGAAACAAAAATGGGCATTTTTACTCAGATTCTCTGTTCAAAACCTAAAATTGAACGTAGATCGAATGAATTTGAGGCCAAGTGAGCCGATAGAGCATCGATTTCAATGGAGCACTGCCCAACTACCGGATTTTGAACCAACTAAATCTAGAGTGAGTGGGAGAGGATGTTCAATAGCATGCTCTACTGGGAACGCTATGGATTTTTAGGGTTTTATGGAATAAATCTAGAGTGGGAGAGGAGGTTTAGTAACATGCTCAACCAATAATGTTAAAGGTTTTCAGGGCTTTATAGAGGAATTCGTAACAAGAAAAATGAAATCACACACATATATGAGCATAATATACACACAGTTATTATATATATATATATATATATATATATATATATATATATATATATATATTTATATATTGTAAGGTTGGTGGGACTACCTCTTCATCATGTCCAATATAACACCGCGATTGGGGTGAGGAATTGAATCAATGGCTTCACATCAAGGAGTGCCTTAACAGAGTGCCCGATCACCGTTTATCCAAGACTCCGTGGATGTAATATATTAATATTTTAAAATCAAATATTCTTTTAAATAACTTTATTTTATTTTTATAATTATAATTTGAAACAGTTTTTTTATTTTTATTTATAAATCTAGACCTCCTTGGTATATAAGGATATAAGGGATACAACTACAAATAATGAGCCTATTTCGCCCATAATGTCAACAATAATATAACAATAACAATGAAATGGTCCAAGATTTAGGGGTTTAACATGAATTGCCCCTTCAAATAAGTGTTGCCCTCAATTAATGACTAGACAAGGATTCTTTTATATGAAAATTTCATCTTCCCAAGTGGCATATTCTACTGGCAGGTTCTTTCATTTGATGAGATACTCAATAATTACTTAGTTTTATAGTTTCCTATTCCTGTTTCAAGGATTATATTGGGCTCTTGTATGTCAAACTTTAATGAAGTAGTTTAAAATGGGATTTTGTCATAGATGACCTTCTTTAAACAAAAAACACATAAGACTAGATGTACATGTCAATAAAGAGGCAACTCGAATATGTAGGTTATACTGCCAATCCTTTGCAACACCATATAAAGGCTATAACACTTCCATCATAATTAATTGTCCTTTTTTTATTGCCCAAGGGACATCTATTTAAATGGTTACAACCTCAAAAGAACCCAATACCCAAATTCAAAGTGTCTTTCATTGTGATATTGATCCATGTTTTGTTTCATCATGCCTTGTGCTATAACCAAGTTGTTCTTCAATAGTTGGAGAACCTCTTTTTGGTGCTTGATGCGATCCTTCATTTATTGAACCTTAGGGTTCCATCTCAAGGGTTTTGTGATGTATGGAGGATGATATCCATACAGTGACATTCTAGCTAATACATGAAATGGGATGTTATACCACCATACTACCAAAGGCAACCATTTGACACATTGTGACTATTTATCAAATGCCAAGCAATGGAGATGACCTTTTAGACATTAATTCACAATCTCAATTTCCCATAATATGGTGATTGTCAATGAAGTTAGGAGCCAATTGAGTACACACATAAGAAAACAAGTTATTCCAGGTGAAAATTGCATATCTATCACTCGCTATAATCCTTGGGGTTCCATGTAGCTTCTAAATTATTTCTATGAATGTTGTGGCTACCATGCTTGCTTTAAAAGGGTAAGAAAGTGCACATAAGTGACATACCTTGTGGGTCTATTCACCACCACCATGATGACATTTTTCCCTTCAAACTTTTTCAAACCTATGATAAATTCCATTAGGACCCATTCCCAATGGTAACTTAGTGTGGTCAATAGTTCTAAGAGACTTGGTGTCTTAATTATCTCTACTCTGTTCTATTGGTAAACCAAAATTTCTGCCACAAACTTTTGAATTGAACATTGATTTCACCTCGATAACATCGAGAGAATTGAACCCATGGCCTCTCAACAGAAAATTACAGTACTTTGATGATGGGTACTTGATCAACTGAGCTAACCCTCGACACGGCTAAATAGATACCATGATAAGGACAACAAAAAATAATAAATAATTTCATGACCTTGACATTTATTTTATATTTTTGTTGAATTCTTTGTGTGAGTCATATTTGAGTCTCGCAACCCTCCTATACCGTCAATGCATGCATCCACTATAACCATGTCAAATTTCAGTGCATACAAGTACAAACTAAAAAATTTCAATGTCGCCACATTCACAACCCCCTCTATTTAAGGTCAATTAATTAAAGCGTAATTTGCATTGATTGTTAAATGTTAAGTGAATTGAACATTTACCTAAGCCGGAGAGTGTCGATAGAATTGAACCCATGACCTATGAATAGCAAATTAAGGTGCTTTGACAATGGTACTCGATCAAATGAGCTAACCCTCGATGGGGCTAAATACATATCATGATAAGGACAATAAAAAATAATAAATAATTTCATCTCCTTACTATTTACGTTATGATTTTGGTCGAATTCATTATGTGAGTCATACTTGACCCTAGAAACCATCCCATATTGTCAACGCATGCATCTACTATAACCATGTCAAATTTTAGTGCATACAAGCACAAACTGAAAAAATTTCAACATTGGCCCCATTCATAACCCCCTTTGTTCGGGGTTAATTAATTAAAGTATAATTTCCACTGATTGCTAAATGTTAAGTGAATTGAACATTTACCTGATCCCGAGAGCATCAAGAGAATTGATCCATTGACCTCTCAATAGTAAATTAAGGTGCTTTGACAATGGGTACTCAACCAATTAAGCTAACCTTGAATGAGGTTAAATACATACCATGATAAGGGCAATAAAAAATAATGAATAACTTCATCTCCTTGACATTTATGTTATAATTTTGTTGAATTCTTTGTGCCAGTCGTATTTGACTCTCGGAAACCTCTAATACCATCAATGCATGCATCTACTATAACCATGTCAAATTTTAGTATATACAAGCGCAAACAAATAAAAAATTCAATGTTGGCCCCATTCACAACCCCCTGTGGGTGGGGCACTTAGTTAAAGCATAATTTCCACTAATTGCAAATGTTAGGTGAATTGAAAATTTATCTAACCTTGAGAGTGTCGAGAGAATTCACTACAAGGAAAATTGTTAATTTTCGATATGTTCTATGCTTAGAGAAATTTATTTCAATTTTCACAGTTAGCTTCATAACTTTTCCAGATTAGCAATCACATCAGCATTAAAGTAAACTGCAAATAGAACATAAATATAAATCACATAAGACAAGCCAAGACAGGAGGACACAAGATGTGGTGCTAGCAAGGGACAAACCCCAATGTGGGGAAACCCTTGATCAATTATTCTTTTATGTTCTTCAAAGTTCAGCAGAGAAAGAGAGAGAGATAGTACATTTACAATAGAAGTCAACATTTTGACTTTTGATATCAGCATGAGATCAGTTGAAGACATATTGCTTCAACTGATTCTCCAAGGTGACTGCTTCACCTATCGTAGTGTTGCATTTTGTCCATTTGCGGCACTTTACCGTGTAGCACCAAGTTGTACCATCACAACGTTGGACCTTGATGATTGAGCTGCTCTCTGCTCTCATCATCATGCTGCCCATTATGTTGTATCTTCCATCATCATATATCCATATTCATCATCATGTTGTCTTATTCATCATTGTGCTGCCCATGCCCATCATGATCTGAGACTGATCATCCTTATCATTCTCATTATGTTGAGACTGTAACCATTATTACCGTTTATGATCCTTGTCATTGTGACTGCATATTTAATACTTCACGTCACTGCTGTACAAGATGTTTGTCATCGAGATCTATATACCGATATCTTCTTCATCCAACCGAAACTGAGTTGTTGTGATCATACATCAAGATTGCTGCAAGTATGCCTAGGGTTTATCATATCATGTAGACTTACTGAATTAGCATACACAGGTATGCAGAGCTTCATGTATGATTTGCGGCTACAACAATTATGACTGCGGCTTCTTCCAATGCTTGACTGTGGTTTACATGCCTTGGTCCAATACATGACTGCGACTTCATGACTTGACTGCGTCTTCATGCCTGCTTTCGAAATCTAAACATGACTGCACCTAATACCCTAGCCGAGGTGCAGTCATACCTTAATACGAACCTGCTCCTCCATGCATGAATTTCCATGCGCGAGTTTTGTGCTTGCGTGAACAGGTCTCCTTGCTGTGTATTAGGTGTCTCTATTTATTGCGTTTAGGGCTGTTTGGACAGTGCCTCCATTAACTTCATATGGATGTCTCCATGACTTGCATATATGTGACTCCATGAACTGCATATGGATGTCTTCATGAATAGCGTGTAAGGAGTCTCTATGCCCTGCGTATAACTATGGTAGGGATCCTTCCAACTACGGCTTCACCATGAACAACGTATAAGGTTTCCATAACTGCGTAAGAGTCTTTATTGACTGTGTGTAAATGACTGCATTGGATTAGGGCATCATCTGCAGCTAAGGCATCATACTAGGCCAGCGTATTCTTTAGTGTCTCTCCTACTCCAAAAACCCAAGACGTGGAGAGGAGATCACATGATATGCATGTATCAAATGTCTTTAAGTCCTCTTCTATTTATACTAAAACGTAGATGATGAATAAACATGTCTATTGGGCTTCTGAGCCTACTAAAGTTTCCTGCCGACTTGAAAATTTGATTTATAACACAAATAAATTCATATCTTCATAAATACTTATCGGAATCGGATGATCTTTAGATCAATCCTACACCTCTCAATGAGAGGGATCCAATAAAAATATCAGATGCCATAAATAATATGACGAACATGGAGTTTGGCCCTAGTGGCCAATTTTAACACTCCCTCTCAACTAGGGAGGATTCCATCTGCTGATCCATATGTCCAACTGTACTATCTCTGCCATCAATGCCCTGCACTGCTTTGCTTAGCTCTACTAGCTCTGCTCAGCTTTGCCTAGCTCTGCTGGCTCTGCTCAGCTTTGCTGGCTCTGCTCAGCTTTGCTAAGCTCTGCTCAGCTCTGCTAGCTCTGTTATGGTCTGCTCAACTCTGCAGAACCATGAAAAAGAAGAATTGATCTAGAATGTGTCATACCATTCTCCATTGACCCGAAGTCAATCTCAGAGTGTGTACCACTGGTCCCAGACCAGTCCTCAACCGACCCGAAGTCAGTGTCATAGTATGTACCACTCTCACTGGTCCCAGACCAATCCTCTACTGACTCGAAGTTCGTCTCAGAGTATGTACCAATGGTCCGAGACCAGTCCTCTACTGACCCGAAGTTAGTGTCATAGTGGGTACAACTCCTACAACTGGTCCCATACTAGTATCATTGATCCCAAATCAATGAAGGTCATCTTAGCATAGGGAGTACGGTAGATACAAAGATGCATCCATCGGTACTACTATGGTCCCTATCCTCATTTCCTTGCTCATTGATCAGATGAGAGGTACTTCCCATGAGTCTCAGACTGCATGGGTAGGATGCCTCGACAGGAGAACTAATCATCCTATCCACAGGAGAGCGAATCATCCTATCCCACAAGAGATCAAATCATCTTGTCCACAGGAGAGCGAATCATCCTGTCCACAGGAGAGCGAATCATCCTGTCCCACAAGAGAGTGAATCATCTTGTCCCACAAGAGAGCGAATTATCTTGTCCATAAGAGAGCGAATTATCCTGTCCATAGGAGAGCGAATCATCTTGTCCCACAAGAGAGCGAATCATCTTGTCCCACAAGAGAGCGAATCATCTTGTCCACAGGAGAGCGAATCATCCTGTCCACAGGAGAGTGAATCATCCTGTCCGACAAGAGAGTGAATCATCTTGTTCACAGGAGAGCGAATCATCTTGTTCCACAGTTGCCATGGGAGAACTTATCATCCCGGCCCACAGGAGAACTAATCATCCTGTTCATAGCGCACCACCAGGGGAAGGTGAGTCGCCCTGTGGTCGTATGTTGCTATAGTAAGTACCCCAAGCCCCCCAGAGCTTCCAGAGCTCAATGCATGCAACATGCAGGACCCTTATAAGAAGGTCTCTTAATGTCTCCAAGTCATTCGGGAAAATCACAGATTTGACCTTTCCCCGGGGCTTTGACAAAATGTCTGCGACCTGTACATCAGTCTCAGTGTGATGGAGCCTCCTTGCTCATCGACTTACCATATCCCAGATATGTCAGTATCTGATGTTTATCTGCAGGAGCAATCATTGAAGACGAGATTCCTCAATAATCGAATCCTACCTCTACTTATCACATAGAATCATAGTGGTATTCATCATGTGTACAAACAACTCACTTAAGAGATTCTGCAATCCTGCAGCTGTGTATTTGGTCTCGGTGGTGCTTATAGCAACCGACTTCTGCTTCCTGCTCATCCATGATATCGAAGCAGAATCCAAAGAGAACCAGCACTGAGAAGTGCTTTAGTGTTCCTCCATACTACCTATCCAGTCAGCATTCGAATAATCATGTAGTTTCATAGTTCCGGTAGTGTATCTCAATCCATGAGAGATTGTGCCTCGAAGATATCTCAGAAGATTCTTGGCACCAATCCAGTGAGGCTTAACCAAATATGATCTCACCATGTGTAAAGACTATTATCAAAATGTAACAAGATAAACAGATTTCTTGTAAAATTCTATTAGATTAATTCTATCAGATTATTTCTATCAAATTAAATGCATTTGCGTACCTGATTCTCCCATTTGGTGTCGATCACATTGCTCCAAGTTTTCTGGTTCCATTAACAAAGCAACTGATTCCTCCCTGCCTATCTGAGATCAACCTCTGTGGTTCCTAGATCCAGAGAACTTCGAAATAGAAGTCCACTGGCCCTCGTGCCCAAAACTCCAAGAACAGTTGAAGATTTTCAAATTTTTAGTTCCAAAATCTAGCCCCTGGCTCATCCCTCAAACATATTTATTTTTTTTCCCTTTTCTCTGTATCTTTCCCCCTCTTTTTTCATGCTCCTCTTTCGTCTATGTATAACATTTCTTGGTGGTCACCGCTTCCTACATGGTGACACCTTTCCCCCTTTGTAACGTGTAACTCCATCTGTTCAAAGTTACAGGGACATTGTCATGTATTAGTTTACTTTTAGGATTTTTATTAGTTTTCTTCAAATACCCATATTTTATAATATGAAATTTTATTTTGATTAAAATTTCATATTTTAATAATTATTTAATATAATTTATTAACATTATGGGATATATAAATATATACCTTTATTTATAATTAACTTTAAATTTTACATTTATTTCTTTATAACCAAATTTACTTTATACTTTTAAATTTATATTATTGAAATTATTTAGGGTATTTTCTCCTTAATTATGACGCATTTAAGCAATATGCTTGGTGATGGGTGAGGGTGTAACTTCTATCTGAAGCAGTGTCGATTTTCAACATTTATAGTTAATTTAGAATATATATATATAATAGTGCAATACATGCATATGTAGCTATCATATGCATGCATTGTATGCATGCTAATACTCTTGTGCTATCTATATTAAAGATGGGTCATTACACCATGCTAACTGCAAAAGATATATCTGGACGGAAGCTCACCAAGAACATCAATGCGAATGAGTTTATGAAACTCAGAGGCATTTTCCAAATCTGGTCCGACATTACTACCATATAACTTCTGAAAGTTAATATCCTTGAGGTAGTCACAGCATGCAGTTCACCATTCCACATCCAGAATCCAACACCCTCTTACTTCTGCAAGTGAGAGGGTCTGCACCTGTCAGAAATAGGTCGTCCTTAGAAGTTGCTGGTATGAGAGGTCTATCATCCACAACCTTCGAGTAATGGTTTGGATCGATTTCACTCGTAGTGAATCTCAGCTTCATCTGACAGCCATCAATCCTCTCATACTAGGCCCGGGGACTTTTGCTTCAAGCTATAGAGGGCTTTCTTCCACCTGCATACATGAGATTCCTGATCATCAATCTCAAACCCCTCAGGTGTTCCAAACCTGACGACCTGCTACATGAGGGGAATGGTCCCCTTGTAAGATTTTCCTTCGGTACATCTCAGACATGTACTTTCATGCTCTTTTTGAATTCAGGCATCCCTATCACCATCTGAATCATAGACCTCTGGTGCTATGTGTCAATGGACATGGTCCCTAGTGGAATTCCTGCAACTTGATACAACCCTGAACTTAAAAAATTCTTTTGAAAATTCTATTTTCAAACTCGTACCTTTCCATCGATGAGTGCCACCCTGAAACCTTTGACTTCCATTGTTGAAATGGACACCAGGTTCTCCTTGCGATCAAGTACATAAAAGAGATTCTGTCAATGAATTGAGTTACCCTAATTTGATTGAGGGATAACATTCCCTACACCCTTTCTGGGATAGGTGGCATCAGTTCCAAGTATAATCCCATGATTGTTTCCATCTCTACCAAATTAGAGGGTGCATCTTACTATCCAATGAAGTGCCTGGGGTTCCTTGCTTTCTCTAAAGAGTCGACCGTTTCCTTGATGACCTGCATTAGTTGTCATTCCTCTAATCATTGAAGATGTCCCTGGAATGATTATTATCATCATCAAGTGACGTGTCTCTTCCATTCGCACACTCCTTCGCATAATGGCTGAACTAGTTATCTGCCTTTTCTTCCACCCTAAGATCCAGTCTTCCCAATGAAGTGAGCTTTAGGTAGGCCATATTCCGCTGTGTCATTCTCATAATATTCTCTGATTCGAATTCACCCTTGGTGAATTTGAAGAGGGATAAGGAACCCATTGATCCTTTTGTCCTGTCCTAACTGTCTTTAGTGATTGCTCTTTTACTCTTGCTTGGGCATTGTCTTCACCTTAGCTCTAATACCATGTTAATTTTCGGTATGTTGTATGCTTAGAGCAATTTATTTCAATTTTCACAGTTAGCTTCATACCTTTTCCAGATTAGCAATCACATCAGCATTAAAGTAAACTGCAGATAGAACATAAATATAAATCGCAGAAGACAAGGCAAGACAAGAGGACACAAGATGTGGTGCTAGCCAGGGACAAACCCCAATGTGGGGAAACCCTTGATCAATTCTTCTTTTATGTTCTTCAAAGTTCAACAGAGAAAGAGAGAGAGATAGTACATTTACAATAGAAGTCAACATTTTGACTTGTGATATTAGCATGAGATCAGTTGAAGACATATTGCTTCAATTGATTCTCAAAGGTGACTGCTTCACCTATCGTAGTGTTGCATTTCGTTCATTTGCGGCACTTTACTGTGTAGCACCAAGCTATACCATCACAGTGCTGGACCTTGATGACTGAGCTGTTCTTTGCTCTCATCATCGTGTTGCATCTTCCATCATCATGCAGCCCTATTCATAATCATGCTGACCTTTACTGACATGCCCTACATTCATCATCATGTTGTCTTATTCATCATTTTGTTGCCCATGCCCATCATGATCTGAGACTGATCATCCTTATCATTCTCATTATGTTGAGACTGTAACCATCATTACTGCTTATGATCCTTGTCATTGTGACTGCATATTTAATACTTCACGTCACTGCTGTACAAGATGTATGTCACCGAGATCTATATACCGAGATCTTCTTCATCCAACCGAAACCGAGCTATTGTGATCATACATCAAGACTGTTGCAAGTATGCCTAGGGTTTATCATATCATGTAGACTTATTGAATTAGCATACACAGGTATGCAGAGCTTCATGTATGATCTGCAGCTACAATAATTATGACTGCGGCTTCTTCCAATGCTTGACTATAGTTTTCATGCCTTGGTCCAATACATGATTGTGGCTTCATGACTTGACAGCGGCTTCATGCCTTGACTGCGTCTTCATGCCTGCTTCCGAAATCTGAACATGACTTCACCTAATACCCTAGCCGAGGTGCAGTCATACCTTAATACGAACCTGCTCCTCCATGCACGAGTTTCCATGCGCGAGTTCTGTGCTTCTATGGCTGTGTGAACAGGTCTCCTTGCTGCGTATTAGGTGTCTCTATTTACTGCATTTAGGGCTATTTGGACAGTGCCTCCATTAACTGCGTATGGATGTCTCCATGACCTGCATATATGTGACTCCATGAACTGCGTATGGATGTCTTCATGAACAATGTGTAAGGAGTATCTATGTCCTGCGTACAACTGTGGTAGGGATCCTTCCAACTGCGCTTCACCATGAACAACGTACAAGGTTTCCATAACTGCGTAAGAGTTTTTATTGACTGTGTGTAAATGACTGCATTGGATTAGGGCATCATCTGTAGCTAGGGCATCATACTAGGCCATCGTATTCTTTAGTGTCTCTCCTACTCAAAAACCCAAGACATGGAGAGGAGATCACATGAGATGTGTGTATCAAATGTATTTTTAAGTCCTCTTCTATTTATACTAAAACGTAGATGATGAATAAACGAGTCTATTGGGCTTCTGAGCCTACTCAAGTTGCTAGTCGACTTGACAATTTGATTTATAACACAAATAAATTGATATCTTCATAAATACTTATCAGAATCGGATGATCTTTAGATCAATCCTACACCTCTCAATGAGAGGGATTTAATAAAAGTATAAGTTGCCATAAATAAGATGACCCACATGGAGTTTGGCCCTAGTTTCCAATTTTAACACTCCCTCTCAACTAGGGAGAACTCCATCTGGTGATCCATATGTCCAACTGTACTATCTCTGCCATCAGTGCCCTGCACTGCTCTGCTCAGCTCTGCTGGCTCTGCTTAGCTCTGCTGGCTCTACTAGCTCTGCTCAGCTCTACTAGCTCTTCTCTGCTCTGCTAGCTTTCATCTGCTCTGCTCAACTATGCTGAACCATGAAGAGGAAGAATTGATCGAGAATGTGTCATACCATTCTCCACTGACCCGAAGTCAATCTCAGTGTGTGTACCACTGGTCCCAGACCCATCCTTAACCGACCCGAAGTTAGTGTCATAGTATGTACCACTCTCACTGGTCCCAGACCGGTCCTCTACTGACTCGAAGTAAATCTCAGAGTAGGTACCACTGGTCCCAGAGCAGTCCTCTACTGACCCGAAGTCAGTGTCATAGTGGGTACAACTCCTACAACGGGTCCCAGGCCAGTATCATTAATCCCAGATCAATGAAGGTCATCTTAGCATAGGGAGTATGGTAAATACAACGATGCATCCATTAGTACTACTATGGTCCCTATCCTCATTTCCCTACTCATTGATCAGATGAGAGGTACTTCCCATGAGTCTCGGACTGCATGGGTAGGATGCCTCGACAGGAGAACTAATCATCCTATCCACAAGAGAGCGAATCATCCTGTCCCACATGAGAGCGAATCATCTTGTCCACAGGAGAGCGAATCATCCTGTCCACAGGAGAGCGAATCATCCTATCCCACAAGAAAGCGAATCATCTTGTCCCACAAGAGAGTGAATCATATTTTCCATAGGAGAGCGAATCATCCAGTCCACAGGAGAGCGAATCATCCTGTCCCACAAGAGAGTGAATCATCCTATCCCACAAGAGAGCGAATCATCTTGTCCATAGGAAAGCGAATCATCCTGTCCACAGGAGAGTGAATCATCTTGTCCCACAAGAGATCGAATCATCTTGTTCACAGGAGAGCGAATCATCCTGTTCCACAGTTGCCACGGGAGAACTAATCATCCTGGCCCATAGGAGAACTAATCATCCTGTTCATAGCGCACCACCAGGGGAGGGTGAGTCACCCTGTGGTCGTATGTTGCTCCAGTAAGTACCCCAAGCCCCCCAGAGCTTCTAGAGCTCAATGCATGCAACATGCAGGACCCTTATAAGAAGGTCTCTCAACGACTCCAAGTCGTTCGAGAAAATCACAGATTTGACCTTTCACTGGGGCTTTGACAAAATGTCTGCGACCTGTACATTAGTCTCAGTGTGATGGAGCCTCCTTGCTCATCGAATTACCATATCCTAGATATGTCAATATCTGATGTTTATCTATAGGAGAAATCATTGAATACAAGATTCCTCAATAATCGAATCCTACCTCTGGTTATCACAGAGAGTCACAGTGGTATTCATCATGTGTACAAACAGCTCACTTAAGAGCTTCTGCAATCATGCAGCTGTATATTCAGTCTCGGCGGTGCTTATAGCAACCGACTTTTGCTTCCTGCTCATCCATGATATCGAAGTAGAATCCAAAGAGAACCAGCACGGAGGAGTGCTCTAGTGTTCCTCCATACTGCCTGTCCAGTCGGCATTCGAATAATCATGTAGTTTCATATTTCTAGCAGTGTATCTCAATCCATGAGAGATTGTGCCTCGAAGATATCTCAGAAGATTCTTGGCACCAATACAATGAGGCTTAACCAAATATGAGCTCACCACGCTAATTGCAAAAGATATGTCCGAACAGAAGTTCACCAAGAACATCAACGCAGATGAGTTTATGAAACTCAGAGGCATTTCCCAATTATGGTTCGACATTACTACCATATAACTTCTGAAAGTTAAGATCCTCGAGGTAGTCACAGGCATGTAGTTCACCATTCCACATCTCGAATCCAACTCCCTCTTACTTCTCCAAGTGAGAGGGTCTGCACCTGTTAGAAATAGGTCATCCTCAGAAGGTGCTGGTATGAGAGGTCTATCATCCACAACCTTCGAGTAATGGTTTGGATTGGTTTTACTCCTAGTGAATCTCAGCTTCATCTGACAGCTATCAATCCTCTCATACTACACTCGGGGAGTTTTTCTTCAAGCTATAGAGGGCTTTCTTCCACCTGCATACGTGATATTCCTGATCATCAATCTCAAACCCCTCAGGTTGTTCCAAACCTGAGGACCCACTACATGAGGGGAATGGTCCCCTTGTAAGATTTTCCTTTGGTACATCTCAGACATGTACTTTCATGCTCTTTTTGAATTCAGGCATCCCTGTCATTCATAGACCTCTGGTGCTATGTGTCAATGGACATGGTCCCTAGTGGACTTCCTGCAACTTGATACAACCCTGAACTCAAAAACATCTTTTGAAAAATCTATTTTCAAAGACGTACCTTTCCATCGATGAGTGCCACCCTGAAACCTTTGACTTCGATTGCTAAAATGGACACCAGGTTCTCCTTACGATAAGGTACATAAAAGAAATTCTGTAAATGAATCGAGTTACCCTCATTCGATTGAGGGATAACATTCCCTACGCCTTTTCCGAGATAGGTGGCATCGGCTACAAGTATAATCCCATGATTGCTTCTATCTATACCAAATTAGAGAGTGCATCTTACTATCCGATGAAGTGCCTGGGGTTCCTTGCTTTCTCTGAAGAGTTGATTATTTCCTTGATGACTTGCATTACTTGTCATTCCTCTAATCATTGAAGATGTCCCTAGAATGATTGTTATCATCATCAAGTGACGTGTCTCTGCAATTCAGACACTTCTTCGCATAATGGCCAAACTAGTTATCTGCCTTTTCTTCCACCCTGAGATCCAGTCTTCCTAATGAAGTGATCTTTAGGTAGGCCATATTCCACTGCGTCATTCTGATAATATTCTCTGCTTCGACTTCACCCTTAGTGAATTTGAAGAGGGATAAGGAACACATTGATCCTTTTGTCCTGTCCCAACTCTCTTCAGTGATTGCACTTTTACTCTTGCTTGGGCATTGTCTTCACCTCAGCTCTGATCCCATGTTAATTTTCAGTATGTTCTATGCTTAGAGCAGTTTATTTCAATTTTCGTGGTTAGCTTCATATCTTTTCTAGATTAGCAATCATATCAGCATTAAAGTAAATTTCAGATAGAACATAAATATAAATCGCAGAAGACAAGGCAAGACAAGAGGACACAAGATGTGGTGCTAGCCAGGGACAAACCCCAATGTGGGGAAAAAACCCTTGATCAATTCTTCTTTTATGTTCTTCAAATTTCAGCAGAGAAAGAGAGAGAGATAGTACATTCACAATAGAAGTCAACATTTTGACTTTTGATATCAGCATGAGATCAGTTGAAGACATATTGCTTCAAATGATTCTCCAAGGTGACTGCTTCACCTATTGTAGTGTTGCATTTCGTGTATTTGCGACACTTTATCGTGTAGCACCAAGTTGTACCATCACAGTGCTGGACCTTGATGATTGACCTGCTCTCTGCTCTCATCATCATGCTGCCCATTATGCTGCATCTTCCATCATCATGCAACCCTATTCATCATCATGCTGTCTTATTCATCATTTTGCAGCCCATGCCCATCATGATCTAAGACGGATCATCCTTATCATTCTCATTATGTTGAGAATGTAACCATCATTACTGCTTATGATCCTTGTCAATGTGACTACATATTTAATACTTCACGTCATTGTTGTACAAGATGTATGTCACCGAGAACTATATACCAAGCTCTTCTTCTTCCAACTGAAACCGAGCTGTTGTGATCATACATCAAGATTTCTACAAGTATGCCTAGGGTTTATGATATCATGTAGACTTACTGAATAACATACACAGGTATGTAGAGCTTCATGTATGATTCGCGGCTACAACAATTATGATTGCAGCTTCTTCCAATGCTTGATTGTGGTTTTCATGCCTTGGTCCAATACATGACTGCGACTTCATGACTTGACAACGACTTCATGCCATGATTACGTCTTCATGCCTGCATCCGAAATCTGAACATGACTGCACCTAATACCCTAGATGAGGTGCAACCATACCTTAATACGAACTTGCTCCTCCATGCACGAGTTTCCATGCGTGAGTTCTGTGCCTACATGAATAGATCTCCTTGCTGCGTATTAGGTGTCTCTATTTATTGCGTTTAGGGTTGTTTGGACAATGCCTCCATTAACTGCGTATGGATGTCTCCATGACCTGCATATATGTGACTCCATGAACTGCATATGGATGTCTTCATGAAGAGCGTGTAAGGAGTCTCAATGCCTTGCATATAACTGTGGTAGGGCTCCTTCCAACTGCGACTTCACCATGAACAGCGTATAAGGCTTCCATAACTGCGTAAGGGTCTTTATTGACTATGTGTAAATGACTGCGTTGGATTAGGGCATCATCTGCAGCTAGGGCATCATACTAGGCCAATGTATTCTTTAGTGTCTCTCCTACTCAAAAACCCAAGACGCGGAGAGGAGATCACATGAGATGTGTGTATCAAATGTCTTTAAGTCCTCTTCTATTTATACTAAAATGTAGATGATGAATAGACATATCTATTGGGCTTCTGAGCCTACTCAAGTTGTTGGCCGAATTGACAGTTTGATTTATAACACAAATAAATTCATATCTTCATAAATCCTTATTGGAATCGGATGATCTTTAGATCAATCCTACAACTCTCAATGAGAGGGATCCAATAAAAATATCAGCTGCCATGAATAAGATGACCCACATGGAGTTTGGTCCTAGTTGCCAATTTTAACACTCCCTCTCAACTAGGGAGAACTCCATCCGCTGATCCATATGTCCAACTGTACTATCTCTGCCATCAGTGCCCTGCACTGCTCTGCTTAGCTTTGCTCAGCTCTTCTCAGCTTTGCTCAGCTCTGCTAGCTCTGCTCGGCTCTGCTAGCTCTGCTGGCTCTACTCAGCTATGCTTAGCTCTACTAGCTCTGCTATGCTCTGCTCAACTCTGCTAAACCATGAAGAAGAAAAATTGATCGAGAATGTCATACCATTCTCCACTGACCCGAAGCCAGTCTCAGAGTGTGTACCACTGGTCCCAGACCAGTCTTCAACTGACCCGAAGTCAGTGTCATAGTATGTACCACTCTCACTGGTCCTAGATCGGTCCTCTACTGACTCGAAGTCAGTCTCAGAGTATGTACCACTGGTCCCAGAGTAGTCCTCTACTGACCTGAAGTCAGTGTCATAGTGGGTACAACTCCTACAACTGGTCCCAGACCAATATCATTGATCCCAGATCAATGAAGGTCATTCTACCATAGGGAGTACGGTAGATACAACGATGCGTCCATCGGTACTACTATGGTCCCTATCTTCATTTCCCTTCTCATTTATCAGATGAGAGGTACTTCCCATGAGTCCTGGACTGCATGAGTAGGATGCCCCGACAGGAGAACTAATCATCTTGTCCATAGGGGAGTGAATCATCCTATCCCACAAGAGAGAGAATCATCTTTTCCACAGGAGAGTGAATCATCCTGTCCATAGGAGAGCAAATCATCCTGTCCCACAAGAGAGCGAATCATCTTGTCCCACAAGAGAGCGAATCATCTTGTCCACAGGAGAGCGAATCATCCTGTCCACACGAGAGTGAATCATCCTGTCCCACAAGAGAGCAAATCATCTTGTCCCACAAGAGAGCCAATCATCTTATCAACAAGAGAGCAAATAATCCTGTCCACAAGAGAGTGAATCATCCTGTCCCACAAGAGAGTGAATCATCTTGTTCACAAGAGAGTGAATCATCCCGTTCCACAGTTTCCATGGGAGAACTAATCATCTTGGCCCACAAGAGAACTAATCATCCTATTCATAGCGCACTACCATGGGAGGGTGAGTCACCCTATGGTCATATGTTGCTCTAGTAAGTACCCCAAGCCCCTTAGAGCTTCCAGAGCTCAATGCATCCAACATGCAGGACCCTTATAAGAAGGTCTCTCAATGACTCCAAGTTGTTCGGGAAAATCACATATTTGACCTTTCCCCGAGGCTTTGACAAAATGTCTGCGACCTGTACATCAGTCTCAGTGTGATGGAGCCTCCTTTCTCCTAGATATGTCAGTATCTGATGTCTATCTGTAGGAGCAATCATTGAATGCGAGATTCCTCAATAATTGAATCCTACCTCTGGTTATCACAGAGAATCACAGTGGTATTCATCATGTGTACAAACACTTCAGTTAAGAGCTTCTGCAATCATGCAGCTATGTATTCGGTCTCGGCGGTTCTTATAGCAACCGACTTCTGCTTCCTGCTCATCCATGATATCGAAGCATAATCCAAAGAGAACCAACATTGAGAAGTTCTCTAGTGTTCCTCCATACTGCCTATCCAGTCACCATTCGAATAATCATGCATTTTCATATTTCCGGCAGTGTATCTCAATCCATGAGAGATTGTGCCTCGAAGATATCTCATAAGATACTTGGCACCAATCCAGTGAGGCTTAGCCAAATATGAGCTCACCATGCTAACTGCAAAACATATGTCTGGATGGAAGTTCACCAAGAACATCAACGCGAATGAGTTTATGAAACTCAGAGACATTTCCCAAATGTGGTCTGACATTACTACCATATAACTTTTGAAAGTTAAGATCCTCGAGGTAGTCACAGGCATGCAGTTCACCATTCCACATCCAGAATCCAACTCCCTCTTATTTCTGCAAGTGAGAGGGTCTGCAACTGTCAGAAATAGGTCGTCCTCAAAAGGTGTTGGTATGAGAGGTCTATCATCCACAACCTTTGAGTAATGGTTTGGATCGGTTTCACTCCTAGTGAATCTCAGCTTCATCTGACAGCTATTAATCCTCTCATACTACGCCCAGGGAGTTTTGCTTCAAGCTATAGAGGGATTTCTTCCACCTACATACGTGAGATTCCTGATCATCAATCTCAAACTCCTCGGGTTGTTCCAAACCTGAGGACTTGCTACATGAGGGGAATGGTACCCTTGTAAGATTTTCCTTCGGTACATCTCAGACATGTACTTTCATGCTCTTTTTGAATTCAGGCATCCCTGTCACCATCTGACTCATAGACCTCTGGTGCTATGTGTCAATGGACATGGTCCCCAGTGGACTTCCTGCAACTTGATACAACCCTGAACTCAGAAACATCTTTTGAAAATTCTATTTTCAAACACGTACCTTTCGATCGATGAGTGCCACCCTGAAACCTTTGACTTCCATTGCTGAAATGGACACTAGGTTCTCCTTGCGATCAAGTACATAAAAGAGATTCTGTAAATGAATTGAGTTACCCTTATTCTATTGAGGGATAACATTCCCTACACCCTTTCCGGGATAGGTGGCATCGTCTCCAAGTATAATCCCATGATTGTTTCCATCTCTACCATATTAGAGAGTGCATCTTACTATCCAATGAAGTGCTTGGGGTTCCTTGCTTTCTCTGAAGAGTCGACCGTTTCCTTGATGACCTACATTACTTGTCATTCCTCTAGTCATTGAAGATGTCCTTGGAGTGATTGTTGTCATCATCAAGTGACGTGTCTCTGCCATTCGGACACTCCTTCGCATAATGGCCGAACTAGTTATCTGCCTTTTCTTCCACCCTGAGATCCAGTCTTCCCAGTGAAGTGATCTTTAGGTAGGCCATATTCCGCTACGTCATTATGATAATATTCTCTGCTTCGACTTCACCCTTGGTGAATTTGAAGAGGGATAAGGAACCCATTGATCCTTTTGTCCTGTCCCAACTGTCTTCGGTGATTTCTCTTTTACTCTTGCTTGGGCATTGTCTTCACCTCAGCTCTGATACCATGTTAATTTTCGGTATGTTCTATGCTTAGAGCAATTTATTTCAATTTTTAGAGTTAGCTTCATATCTTTTCCAGATTAGTAATCACATCAGCATCAAAGTAAACTGCAGATAGAACATAAATATAAATCGCAGAAGACAAGGCAAGACAAGAGGACACAAGGTGTGGTGCTAGCCAGGGACAAACCCCAATGTGGGGAAACCCTTGATCAGTTCTTCTTTTATGTTCTTCAAAGTTCAGCAGAGAAAGAGAGAGAGATAGTACATTTATAATAGAAGTCAACATTTTGACTTTTGATATTAGCATGAGATCAGTTGAAGAGATATTGCTTCAACTGATTCTCCAAGGTGACTGCTTCACCTATCGTAGTGTTGCATTTCATCCATTTGCAACACTTTACCGTGTAGCACCAAGCTGTACCATCATAGTGCTAGACCTTCATGACTGAGCTGCTCTCTGCTCTCATCATCATGCTGCCCATTATGTTGCACCTTCCATCATCATGCAACCCTATTCATCATCATGCTGACCTTTACTAACATGCCCTACATTCATCATCATGTTGTCTTACTCATCATTTTGCTGCCCATGCCCATCATGATCTGAGACTGATAATGCTTATCATTCTCTTTATGTTGAGACTGTAACCATCATTACTGCTTATGATCCTTGTCATTGTGACTGCATATTTAATACAAGATGTATGTCACTGAGATCTATTTACCGAGATCTTCTTCATCCAATTGAAACCGAGTTGTTGTGATCATACATTAAGACTGCTACAAGTATGCCTAGGGTTTATCATATCATGTAGACTTACTGAATTAGAATACACAGGTATGCGGAGCTTCATGTATGATCTGCGGCTACAACAATTATGACTGCGGCTTCTTCCAATGCTTGACTACGGTTTTCATGCCTTGGTCTAATACATGACTGCTGCTTCATGACTTGACAACGACTTCATGCCTTGACTACGTCTTCATGCCTACTTCTGAAATCTAAACATGACTGCACCTAATACCCTAGCCGAGGTGCAGTCATACCTTAATACGAACCTGCTCCTCCATGCACGAGTTTCCATGTGTGAGTTTTATGCCTGCGTGAACAGGTCTCCTTGCTGCATATTAGGTGTCTCTATTTACTACGTTTAGGGCTGTTTGGACAATGCCTCCATTAACTACGTATGGATGTCTCCATGACCTGCATATATGTGACTCCATGAACTGCATATGGATGTCTTCATGAACAACGTGTAAGGAGTCTCTATGCCCTGCGTATAATTGTGGTAGGGCTCCTTCCAACTGCGGCTTCACCATGAACAACGTATAAGGTTTCCATAACTGCGTAAGAGTATTATTGACTGTGTTTAAATGATTGCGTTGGATTAGGGCATCATCTGCAGCTAGGGCATCATACTAGGCCAATGTATTCTTTAGTGTCTCTCCTACTCCAAAAACCCAAGACAGGGAGAGGAGATCACATGGGATGTGTGTATCAAATGTCTTTAAGTCCTCTTCTATTTATACTAAAACATAGATGATGAATAAACATGTCTATTGGGTTTCTGACCCTACTCAAGTTGCTGGTCGACTTGACAATTTGATTTATAACACAAATAAATTCATATCTTCATAAATACTTATCGGAATTGGATGATCTTTAGATCAATCCTACACTTATCAATGAGAGGGATCCAATAAAAATATCAGCTGCCATAAATAAGATGACCCACATGGAGTTTGGCCCTAGTTGCCAATTTTAACAAAAATAAATTCTAGTGGAGGTTAAAATGAAGGCTTTGAGTGTTATACAATTGGAAAAAATTGTCAAAAAGACATCCACTAAAACATCAATTTGTGGTAGCAGATGTTTTAGCGGAGATTATAACGAAACTTCATCACAACTAAAAAAATCTAGGCAGGAAGACGATTTAGTTAATGTTTTTTTAGCGGTGTGCTTCATGGAACAAGTAGCACTGGTGCGCTACATATATAAAAGCACTTGGGTTGTATATATAACTAAAAGCATCGAGGTGTTGAATGCAAAGAACGCAGGTGCATGAAATGTATATTGGCCTAGTGTGTATATATCCAAAGATACCCCGGGGCAAGCAAAAAAATATTACAGATTCGATGCTTTTATTTAAACTCGCAGCACCGATGCGTATGATCTATAAACACACTGGTGTGCTAAGGATATAAATGAATCGGTGTTATTATTTTTAATAATGCATCGGGGTTGGTAATAATATTTTGTAGCACCAGGGTGTTAGTTCTATGAAAGCACTAGTGCTTTAAGAATTACAATGCACTGGGGTGTTAATTGCAAACAATATTGGTGCTTGAAGAACTGAACGCCCCAGTGTTGTCATTTTCCGAAAAGGTACCGATCATGCAAAAAAGATGTTGTAGTGGTGCTTTTATATAACATAAACAATGGTGTGTTATATAACATAACACACTGGTGTGTGTTATATAACATAACACACTGGTGTGTGTTTATGTTATGGACACATTGATTTTTTGTATGGGATTTTCTCTTTTTTAGAAGCATCGATCTGTGACAGTGCAATCATTGCGATTTTAAATCCATTATTCATCGAAAAATCGACTTATAACATTATTCATATAAATTAAAATTTGATTAGTGCATTTGTATATGATGTTTGGATTAATTTGTTATATTATCAAATTTCCAATCTCTTCATTATAATATTTAATCATCCATATATTTAATGAGTGGTGTAACATTTCACAGTGACATTGGATAACACAATAGAATAAATTAAAATGTATTTTATTATATATCAATAAGAGGCTCTTTGTCATACAAAATGAGATTGTTCTTGGTAACCACTTGCCTTTTGATGGAAATGAGATTTTGGGGTTAAATCAAAATCCCTTTCCTTTAAAAAATCGATCTTGAGGCCTGTGGGTTATGGCCCACAAAGCCTATCGGAAGCGTTTCTTTAGGCATTCAACCTTTAACCGTGGACTTATATTAGACCGGCACCATATAACTTTATCGGGGCTTTATTTACTATCGGGAGCATTACACATGGGCGTTCGAGCCTTAAACCCCTACTAGCACATATATCAGGACTATACGGGATAACAAAGAAACCTCGCCTTGAAATCTTTGTTCGGATATCAAAATTATATACACGGACACATATTTGTCGTCGAGTCCCCCTATTCTTTGTGTTGTTCCTCCGTCCTCTGATCGGCTGACCTCCGATCGCCAATCAAACTTATCGGCGACCTCGCTATCGCTATATCGCATTCGCTCATTCCATGGCCGCGGTCATTCAACTTTGCCGAAATGCGACTAGCGATCCTATCGAGACCGTCAATCTCCCTTTAGATCTGACGGTTGCGATTCAATCGCATATCACTATCGCTCTATTACAAAGCTGCTCCAATCTCGTTCCAGTGGGTTCTGCCGATGTAATATTTGGTCTGGCTCTATTTCATGTGAATCGATCCGAACCATTAATCATATCGATCCAACGATCGTTGTGTATTCTTGCCCGTTTCCTCCTTACTTCATCTAGCTTGGTTTTGATGGAATCTACGCTTAAGACTAGTTCCTCTGCCCTGTTTTGTCTTTACACACGACACTTATATGAACAATTAATGCTATATCTTGGATCGCCATTGATCCTACTGTGATCGATGGTCGATCAACATGCATACAATCGGAATTTAAGCCATTAACACATATATATACATGAAACACACACAAACGCACAATTTCAACACGAATATGCTCCCTTTTCTATTATATACAGGACAATTACGATCTAAGGCTTTTCAGCCTTAGTCATAGTTCCCTTTCAACTACATTGTGAATACTTCTAGCTTTTGCAGTTCTATCAGTCCCTCTATCTACTACTTTGAACACACAGGTTCAACACATATATATATAAGGAACATTGGATTGGATCACTGTGAAGGATCCGATCATATTCTCTAACAAAAGCCCTTAAAGCTCGTTACATGCATACACATGGCAGATTACATTTAGATCAAGTCTTCGAGAGACTTATCACTTCCATCTTTTTATTTGTTTTAATACAGAAAAGTCCCTGTTTTGTTCCCTGGTCCACGTGCTCCTCTTCGCTTCGCTTTGGATTCCTCCCTTTGACTAAGGGTGCTGGATGCTCCTGCATCAGAGTCCCAAGGCACAAAAATTTATGATCTCCTGGTCATATGCTTCTCCATGTCCTTAACATTTCTACTCATTGCATTTCTTCAGTGGAACTGCTTTCATGATCTTTTTGAGCTGCAACCAAACCTCTGCAGTAACAATCTCCTTCTGCTACATGATACCTCACCAAACCCTCCTCACTCAGTCTTTTGGCATCCTTCAGGTTCTCTCCTCTGGAACCATATGAACACTCCATGCTCTAGGTTTGCTGCAATATTCTCACCTTCAGTTGTTGTTCTCTGCATGACAGTAAGACCACAAACGCTCCAGCTTTAAACAACTGTACCTCGTGCTCCTTCTTCTTTCTCTCTGGAATCCTTTCCTTTCTCTTGCACGCAAAATCTTCTCTTTATGAAACCAGCTCACAAATAGATAGAAAAGATAGATCAATGCCTTAGAATTCAGCCTCTTCGAGGGGGCAACCTCCTTTACATTACATAAATGAACAATTCTTGGATGATACAAATGACAAGACCTCCTTTCTATATATAGGAGTCTAAGGAGTCATAATATAGTTAGAGCCGACATAACAATAATAATGTAAGGGCACAATAATAACAATAGTGGGCTTCTATGGGGCACAATAGTAACAATATGGGGACTACATGGGTACAACAATATAATAAGGGGGTTGTACTAATAATAGTAAGGGGTTACACTAGTAGTATAGGGGCCTAACGTGCCCCTCTCCTTCAAAAAGTGTTGTCCTCAATGCTTGAGTAGTTCTTGATGCTTTTGTAGAATATTCTTGTCCTCCCATGTGGAATCTTCAGCGGGTAAGTTCTTTCACTTGATGAGATACTCTGAAATTGATCGATTTCGTAGCTATCGGGTTCTTGTTTCTGTGACTGCTCTAGGTTCCAATATGATTTTTCCTTCCTCTTCAAGTTCTGACAATATTGTTTGAATTGTGATCTTCTGCAACTTTTGAATGAGTGGCCACACTTCTTCATCTTTCTTCCATTCATCCCTTGCTTCGTTTATCCAATCTGGTTGGATAATAGAAATAGCACAAAACAATGCTTCCACATCCTCATCCTTTCTTGAGAGTGCATCTGCAACAAAATTTTTCTTCCCTTTTCTATAGATGATGTCAAACTCATAACCCAATATATTTGTGACCCATTTTTTCTGTTCTTTTAAAGATAATATTTGTTCTAAAAAGTATTTAAGACTACATGATCCATTTTTACCTTGAAGTGTCTTCCCATTAGGTAAGGTCGCCATTTCTTAAGTGCATGTAGTATTGCCAACATTTTCTTCTCATGAATAGCTTGCTTGAGATGTAGCCGTAATAATACCCAATCACCTACATCAAAACATTTTTCACTGCGATGTTGATCTATCAGTTGTTTCATTCGATTCTGCACCAAAGTGGCATTATCCTCTAAAAGTTAGAGAACTTGTTGTTGATGCTCGATGCGATCTTTCACTGCTTGAACCTTTTTCTTCTTGATATGTCCTTCTAGCTTTAGGGTTTGAGGAGTGGTAATTTCTTCCAATGCTTTACAAGATATGGTCGGATTCATTTCTTAATGCTCGATGTGATCTTTTACTTCTTGAACATTTTTCTTCTTGATATGTCCTTTTATCTTGATAATTTGAGGAGTGGTAATTCCGACCAATGCATTACAAGATATGGCTGGATTCATTTCTTCTTTCTCGATGTGATCTTTCGCTTCTTGAACCTTTTTCTTCTTGATATGTCCTTCTATCTTGAGCGTTTGAGGAGTGGTAATTCTTGCCAATGCCTTACAATTTATGGTCAGATTCATTTCTTCTTTCTCTGGGTTTGGTTCCTGGTGTATATACTCTTCTTTTGATGTTTCTTGATCCTTTTCTTCCTCCTCTTCATAATCCATGTAAAATAATTTCTTCTCAGCACACTTATGACCTTTAGTGCATTTGCTATCACAATTGTAGAAAGCCCTTTTTCTCTTTTTTCTTCCAATTGTTGTGGTGTCACCCTTGTAGGTTGTGGAAGGCTAGGAGAAGAGAAACTTCCATAATTATAGTCGTGAGTGATTGGATTCCTTGTTTCCATAATTTCACTTTCAAATTTTCTTGCCCAATTGAATGCCTTCTCCAATGAATCAGGTTCCCAAAGACGAAGCTCATGTTGAAAGTTATCCTTTAAAGTACCTATGAAGACACCAATCCTTTGCTTCTCTGGAATATCATTTACCCTTATATTCAATTTTTGAAAGTCCTCAATGTGTTCTTCCATTGAAAACTTTTGTTTGAGATTTATCAATTGGCTAAACAAGGTGTTTCTCTTTGTATCCTCATAATGTGCTATCATTTCCTTGGTGAAAATTGACCACGTAACGAGCGGTTTACGAGAACAAAGCCATTTATACCATAAAAATTGATCCGGTTCTAAATATAAAGATGCAATACATACCTTTTGTAATAGTGGTACACCCTGTAGATCAAAATATTTCTCCATATGTAGTATCCAATTTACCGGATCCTTACCATCAAACATCCTCATCTTGCTTTTTCTTGATTTTAGGAGCTCGATCTTGAAACGACGGTAACTCTGTAATTTCAGATCTTCCAGTTTTGAAATCACGACCTACAGTAGCCCTCTGTGTGCTCTTTCCAATGCCACCAGTTTGATCCAAATTGGATTCTCCAAGGAAGATTTATACCAAAGCTCACACGGTGACCTGATTATAGACCTTTTCAGAAGAGCGAACTTGTAGGAAGTGCCACGTGTCACTTTTTTGACCTTAGGATCTAAAAGATATACATACGAAACTACAGTCCGTCCTCTTTCTGCAACTTCTTACGAATTTTCAATCTGATGCTCAAAACAAAAGTTATGACTATTTTCCCCAGGTCACCTATTTGGAATGTAATTCAGGAGTCTGCAAAAGGACCAACTTCCTCAGATCATATCTCCGCAAATATAGCACAAAAAGCTCTAAAATTTGGATTCGAGGTTCAATGCGATTTAGTCTTAATTGGGGTTTTTTTTTCACTTCTGAAACGTCGCAGAAAAAAAGTTATAGCGAAAATGCCACGATGACCTATTTGGAGCAGCGAAACCCTAGAATCCAAAGCTTTGATACCAAATGTTATGAAACCAGCTCACAAAAAGATAGAAAAGATAGATCAATGCCTTAGAATTCAGCCTCTTCTAGGGGGAAACCTCCTTTACATTACATAAATGAACAATTTTTGGATGATACAAATGACAAGACCTCCTTTCTATATATAGGAGTCTAAGGAGTCATAATATAGTTAGAGCCAACATAACAATAATAATGTAAGGGCACAATAATAACAATAGTGGGTTTCTATGGGGCACAATAGTAATAATATGGGGACTACATGGGTACAACAATATAATAAGGGGGTTGTACTAATAACAATAAGGGGTTACACTAGTAGTATAGGGGCCTAACACTTCTTTTGCTCTGATACCAAATGATGGAAATTATATTTTGGGGGTTAAATCAAAATCCCTTTCCCTTAGAAAAATCGATTTTGAGGCCTGTGGGTTATGGCCCACAAAGCCTATCGGAAGCGTTTCTTTAGGCCTTTAGCCTTTAACCATGGACTTACATTAGACTGACACCATATAACTTTATCGGGGCTTTATTTACTATCGGGATCATTACACATGGGCGTTCGAGCCTTAAACCCCGACCATCACATATATCGGGACTATATGGGATAACAAAGAAACCCCACCCTGAAACCTTTGTTCGGATTTCAAAATTATATACCCGGACACATATTTGTCATTAGGTCCGCCTATTCTTTGCGCTATTTCTCGATCCTCTGATTGGCCAACCTTTGATCGCTGATCAAACTTATCGGCGACCTTGCTATCACTATATCGCAGTCGCTCATTCCATGGCCGCGGTCATTCAACTTTGCCGAAATGCAACTAGCGATCCCATCGAGACCGTCAATCTCCCTTTCGATCTGACGGTTGCGATTCAATCGCATATTGCGATCGCTTTATTACAAAGCCGCTCCAATCTCGTTCCAGTGGGTTCTGTCGATGCGATATTTGGTTTGGCTCTATTCCATGCGAATCGATCCGAACCATTAATCATATCGATCCAACGGTCGCTGTGTATTCTTGCTTGTTTCCTCCTTACTTCATCTAGCTTGGTTTTGATGGAATCTGCGCTTAGGCTAGTTCCTTTACCCCTGTTCTTTCTTTACACACGACATTTATATGAACAGTTAACGCTATATCTTGGATCGCCATCGACCCTATTATGATCGATGGTCGATCAACATGCATACAACTAGAATTTAATACATTAACACATATATATACATGAAACACACACAAACACACAGTTTCAACATGAATACACACCCTTTTCTATTATATACAGAACGGTTACGATCTAAGGCTTTTCAGCCTTAGTCACAGTTCCCTTTCAACTACATTGTGAATACTTCCGGCTTTCACAATTCTACCAATTCCTCTATCTACTACTTTGAACATGCAGGTTCAACACATATATATAAGGAACATTGGATCGGATCACTGTGAAGGATCTGATCATATCCTTTAACAAAAGCCCTTAAAGCTCGCTACATGCATACACATGGCAGATTATATTTAGATCAAGTCTTCGAGAGACTTATCGCTTCCATCTTTTTCTCTGCTTTAAAATAGAAAATTCCCTATTTTGCTCCCTGGTCCACGTGCTCCTCTTCACTCCGCTTTGGATTCCTCCCTTTAGCTAAGGGTGCTGGATGCTCCTGCATCATCTTTCAATTAGGACACTATGTCCATTACATTAAATAAAATGTTTGATTTTCATTGACAATTAATTCAAAAAATACAATAGGTTGCATTGATATCCAAATAGATCATGATTCTTCGCGGGAACTGTTATTAGCGCTCGAGCTACTTCGATGACTTGAGTTATTTTTATGAATGTTTTGTTGATCACATTGGTTGTTTTCATATTCTTGATCTTGTTCCATCTGCAAACATAAATATAAAGTGCAATGAGTGTATCTACATTGGTGAGAATAATGAAAATTGAATTAAATAATATACATCAATGTAAATCGAATAACAATGTACCATAGCAAGAAGGATTTTTTTGTTCTATTAATTATCAACTCAGAGAAGTAAAACAACATAGATACTTACAAATTCCACAATTAATTTTTGATATGCCAACATATACTCACAACCCATATTTAATCCAATGTTAATCAATTCTTGCAATGGCTCTTCTTTGTATGTTAGCACTTATTTGAAGACATTCAAGGATTGTTGCTGTAAAACATCTTAATATATATAAAAAAATGAAACCTTGAGTTGTTATAAGGAAATATTAACAATTATTCACAAATTTTGATATCAACAAATTTCTTCCTTTTTGTCCCGATTTATGCGCTAAATGAGTTCCATTTTGTTTTCTTTTCCACAAGAAAATACTTGAAAATTAATATTTAATGCTAAATAAATTTTTTATATGTACAAAGTCAATCATGATTACATACATTTGAAGCACGTTGTTGATGAGATGACTCTTCCCGTGATGCAATTATGTCCATTTCTTTGACCATCTCCATGTACACTTTTTTGGACATTCTCATTGACATGTTTCAAATATCAACTCACTGATCCTTTGTGATTTTCATAATCTTCGTGAAAAAAAGTAATTAACTATTCATATATTGATATATGAAAACTAAATATAACAAAATTGATATTAATAAATGAATGCTTTGTAGTAATATACACATATAATTCTAGAAAATCATTTTAATTATGAATATTACCTTTTGAATGATTCTTGTTTGGTTTTGTATATTTTTTCTATTGCAATTTAGACATGTCTCATTGACCATTGCTTTGGAAACACTTCCTTTAGTTTAGATATAATTTGGTTCTTGGAATCATTGGATTAATTTTTGTATTGTAAGTGGAAAGTACATCTATACAATCGTTCTACTATATCCCTTATAGTTTTGTAAAAATTCCCCCCTCTTTCATTAAGCTCCAACATCGCTCCAGATGAGCTAAGGACCAATTCATTATCATTTACATGTTCTAAAAATGTTCTTTTCTTAGAACAACATTGATCTTTTCCTTCGTTGTTGCTCCATATAGAACATTAAACATATATAATTAATAAATTATTTGAAACATGTTATCTAATATTCTAGGTATATTATTAATGGAAAAAAACTCATATTGAATAGTATTTTTTCATTCACCAGATTCATTCTTCTGTAATTTTTTTATCAGGCTTTTACGCTCTTCTGCAGTTAAACTAAAAATAATCTTATCGACTTTATTCATTTTGTGGCTCTTCATGACACACACTAACCAATACATATTAGTTAACCTTACATATAGTTCAAAGATATTATTTTTGTAAAGAATTTACAAAGAACTTATCTTCTCTACTTTTTTGATGTGTTATCATTGGGTTGATCAATATTTTTGTTTCTTGACAAATTCTCACACATTTTTTTATTATCAATATGCAACATGTGCCATTCAATACAAAATCCATTAAATATATTTTATACATCAATCAAATCATTTTCATCCAAAAAGAGCTATGGTAATCGGTGTGTTTAAGCCATTAAACGTATCGGGCATTTAATTGTTCAACACCGACAATGAAAATTAATTTTAAATTATGGCGGTGCGATATGTAATGATAAAAGCACCGCAATGACTTAACAATGCTATTTTGCAGAGGCACACCGATGTGGTATATTACATCGGGAACATCGATAAACATACTAGGCAAATTCGACAAAGTTATATTACACCAGTGCATTGTATTACACAGGGCGCACCTGTGCGCTATATTACATTAGCACACTGTGAAACAAACGTCGTTTAAAAAAAAATGTATAGGGCCAAAAAGATTTGGATCTAATTCAATAAGTGATCCCCTTACTTTACATGTCAAAAGTCCTATATATAGTAAGTACATTGTTATATGGGATCTATGACTGCAGACATAAGTATCTTCCTTAGACCTAGTGGCCTGGTCTATAACAACAAAAATCAAAGACTATAAAGTTTTCCTTAGAATATTTGGAGAATGGAAAGATGCTTACGTATGATCCGACAAAAGCTCTTCTCTCCTCTTTGCTTGTTAGCTCTAACCGTAGCTTCGATCGCTATAATTAGAACCTGTGCAAACAAACAATAGAAGCCAAAGATTTACAACATCTATGTAGCATTATCCAATCACTCTATTCAATGGATCAACATAGAATTGAAAATATGTATAAAAACATAACGTAATGCATGCAGGAAAATTGTATAATCTTTGTATTAATATGAAAGGGAGAGAGTTTACAACCAAAAGTGGAAGCTGATCTTGTAGAGATCCTCCCAAGTTGACTTGTCCTTCCTTGCCATAATGTACACCTCAAAGCCACCCTAATGCATGGGAATGATAACTCTCTTATGATCAAAGAAACAACATAAGGGTATGATTATTCTCCAAAATCCAACATCTAGCTTGCGGATCGCAGTAAATATATAGGAGAGGATGGTAGTTCATGAATTCTTATCAATTTACCAATCTAGGCTTGAGATCCACTCTTAATGGGAGGATGAGCTCAAGGGATAAGAGATGAAATCTCCAAGGTAGGATGAGATTCAAAGTTCTTATCGAAGGTAAATGGTTGTAACAAATCTTGGAAGCTTTTGGAAGAGGAAGCTTCAGGATTCCTTTTATTTTTCTTGAATTTCTAGAATCAGCGCACCCCGAGCAAGGGCAAACCTACTCTTATTATAGCAGGTGCAGAACTGAGAAACCTGTTTCTGAATGTAGGTCCCTAAAGGGCTAAGGTACGCTCAGCCTTAAAAGTACTAGAATGACGCAGTCAAGGTCAGAAAATCATGGATTTGAGAGAGTCATGCTCAGGGATTCATGTAGGGATAATTCCAAGGTGTTCATGGATGTTGATTGATCCAGTTTGTAGGCCTATTGACCAAATGTGACAAAATGGCCTATAACAGCTTCCCCCCTAAAGCGCAAAGTCAGAAATGAAAACTGATGACTGAAGTGCTTGTGACAAGTTCAGATCAAGAACAATTGGTCAGATCATCATCTGTTAGAATACATTTTCATCCTGATATCTTTGTTGAGGGAAGCATACCCATGCTCAACGCATAAGCTAACATTACATATACAACGATCAAGAATACATGCCCACTGATGACAAAGGGTGGAGCCATGATTGGATGACTATCTGTATGATCATAGCCATCATGCTTTCTAATCTTGCATTAACTTGAAATCGCAAATCGGATGGATTGAATTGGATATGGGGTCCTCTATCTCATTCACTCGATCGTCCAACGCACGAGTCTAACCATGTGAATAAAGGATCTAGAATCGAACATGGTAGACACCATCTGATTACTGGTTAATGATGAAAGTCGTTAACAGATGCGAGAGAAACCACCAATGATGTTAATGGCTCTTATGGTACAACAATACAATCCATATGGTGTGAATAAATGAGTTGAAGTTGAACACCACATAGAATCTGTAGGTCAAAGGCCAATGATGAAAACATGTTTCCTAGAGCGAGGAAACTTTCCGTTGATGTATACAAGTCCGAAGGTACTGAAGGAAGAATTTCTAAGTAAACTTCCTGGATAACGAGCCGATGTTGACAAGAAGTGACCCGCCACATGATGGCCTTGATGTATCCCCCATCAATGACACAAAACAAGTATCATGATTCGAGACATAATGACTTTGATGTGAAACTGGTTCAGGAACGATAGACATGGAATGAAGGCTTAATAGTAGCTTAGAAGATATCAAAATAATGAATTCTTTTGAACATATCAGTGACACTAAATGGAGTTGGCAACATTGACCCAAAACCGAAAATGGAGGCTCTAAAATGATATGATGAACCAAAAGACAAGCAGATTTCCCAACCCAACAACCATGGAGATGAAGTGGAAGAGTGTCGTGTTCAAGAGCGACTCACTACCATAATAGGTAGAATATCCCATTTTCCCAATTTCCCCAACCATTGTTGGTCAGTACCTCTTTATTTTTTAACAAGCTTGAGGAGGATAACATATGCTTGACCTCTAAGTTCATCCTTCAGATGAACCCTCGTGAATGTGTTTAACGAACCTTGAGAAGGAGTGGTTTGGTCCCGTCATGTTTGACAAGTCCATCATTATTTGATTTTTTAAAGAGTCCAATGAAGGTCTAACTCGACATCTTTTTCAAGTTTAGAGAGTTTGAAAAAGAGGCAAAAAAAAAAAAAATCCAAAGGTTCCTTTTCGTAGATGGTCTCTTGAGTTCAAAAAGGTAGAAAATAATACTTAGGAGAACCTCTTAGCCATGTTCGACTAAGATATTCCTTTTTCGTAGTTAGTCTATATTAGTCTGAAAAAGGGTTAAAATATTACCGAGTGGACGTATTTTCATTTACTTTAACAAGTTTGAAAAGGCAAGTGCTTGACAATCTTTTCTTGTTTAGCGAGTCTGAAAAGAACTGAAAGAGGACTCCGGGGTGTTCCTTTTTTCGTAGGTTTACATAGCCTGAAAAAAGTGATAAAAGTACGCTCTTTGGTCAAAATGACCTGTTTCAATCGAGACATCGTCAAATCCATTAAAGCAATTGTCATCCTGCGCAAATCACCACTAAAAGATTAAAAATACCCATTTCATGATAAAACTGAGTTATATTTAGGTCAAAACACTAATAAATTAATGATGAAAATAACCATAAAATAAACAAAAGGCAACTCATTTTTGCCATTTCACATTTACCTCTTAGAGAGTGAGTTCTCATTCTTTTTGCCCCCATTCTTCTGCAACTGATTGTAGCCAATCTAGTGGACCATTTCAAGCATTGTAACTTCTAGGTAAGGGCTAGAACCTTTCTCTTCCTTTTCATGGTTCCATTTTGTGATTTTATGCACCTTTTTCAAGGTTTTGAGGGCCCTAGTGTTATAATTCCTCACCCAAGGTGCAACACACCTCTAGAAGGTCGAAAGGTGCATTGATCAGGAGGAAAATACATTGGGGGAAGCATTGTAACACACTTTCTTCCCTTAGGATGATACATTGGGCACAATCCCCAACTTGGTTTTGCTTGTTTGCCTCAATATTTCTCTAGTTTTTTGCATGAAATTTGTCCTAATGATCCTCCTTGTGATGTTTCAGGAGTCTATTGAAACAAAATGGCCTTTATCTGAATGGAAAGAGAACATGAGAACAAGATTTAACTGCAGCTAATGACCCTGCCACAATTCAGGCTTTAAGAGATTGTGTACTTCTAAAATTCTTTTGGATTCCTAGTATGAGGCAGCAAATAGAATTATTGAGGTATATTGTTTGTGCATGGGACGTTCAAGTGCAAAAATTCAGACTTGGTGCACATACACTGGAAATACAGGTAGAGGATATAAGTATCTTGACTGGTTTGTCAAGGCTAGGTGCCCCTATCTCTTTGTCTGGTTCAAGGAGTGGTGGAGAGACAATCAAAGATTATGTCAGTGCATATTGTCGACTGAGATCTGAACCAACTAAGGATGGAAAAATCGACATCAAGGACATATTTCATTTGCATTTAAGAATGATCTTGTTCATTATTTTCAAATTGGTCGGTAGTACATCTCTTCATGTGGAAAATAAGTCACATATGCAATATGCTCTAGAATGTTTGGAGCTGATAGTATTCAACTAGAGTGAAGGGGTATTGGTAAA
This sequence comes from Pinus tabuliformis, assembly GCA_031772625.1. Classification (NCBI taxonomy): domain Eukaryota; kingdom Viridiplantae; phylum Streptophyta; class Pinopsida; order Pinales; family Pinaceae; genus Pinus; species Pinus tabuliformis. The sequence goes on from CM062815.1 coordinate 244,875,949, forward strand.
CATGAAAGAGCAGCTGACTAAAGCAAAAGATGGACAATTAATTTTTTTGGCTATGGTTCGAATCTGATTTCTTTTGCTTTAGATCAAATTCCAATGCCCAAGCCACAACATATTGTGCTCAAGCCCACAAATCCGAGATTCCCACGGATGAAGACGTGGGTGGATCTCATGTCGAGGCATGTAGGTCCTTCGTCAATGAGATTCACACCTGTCTTCTTTAGCTGGTTGTGCATGCAACTCATTATGATAGAAGACTATCCATATGTAGGGATGGATTTCCATAGAGACCTGAATCTCACACTTCTAAATGGAGAGCAATGAGGTGCCATAGGTAAAATCATTTTGACCATATTTGTATTTTTAAGTTTTACATTTTTTTTTGTGATTTTTGATGTATTTGAGACTAAACTACTAGTTTTTAGACATGTAGATATTGGACCTGTTTGACCAGTGGGCTCTTCTTATCTTCATTGTGCAGGAGACCCACAATAAACACTAACAACAGTATAGGTTGTTGCAATAGGACGAGAGGTACTACAAGATCTCAATGTGGCTGAGATCCTAGCAGAGGTTGAGCATCATGTGGAGGGGTTGACCCATGGCATAGTTGAGACTAGGGTTTTCGAGCTCCCTATGAGACTGCAACAACACACGATCAACGTTCCTGGCCATATTAGTCGACTATTGTACAAGATGGCTCGGGAAATGGCATGCTACCATGAGCACTATGATTAGTCTACTAGGAGGCTTATAGCCATATTTTGACCGCATGTATATTTTAGGCTGTGTGGCCACATGTGTCTCAGGCACAAATTTTGTAAAACCAAAACTTTGATATATATATATATATATATATATATATATATATATATATAACTATCTTTAGTGTCTCTTATGGTTCCATTATTTCATTTCAATGTGATGCGATGTGTATTGATTTAATTTACACGAGTCGCAAATGTCTATCTAAAACACGATTAGCTAGTACATCTGTCAATGTATTTAGATTTCTAGAAATATGTTGATACTTAATTAAATCAAAATATATTTCTAGAAGGCAAACCCTCATGAACATGTGAAACATAGTTGGACTTCTAACTAAATAGTCATTGGTCAATTGTAGAACTACAAGTCGACAATATGCACTGACATAATAACTATATGGCAGATACCATGTGAAATAACATCAGACAACAGTTCGATCATGATGCTATACTCAACAATGTTAATTGTTCAGCGACCAATGAAAATTCATTGTAAACTCACTAAATTGCCATTTGGAGCATATATAGCCCAAGTTTTGGAAGAGAGGTTCCAATTACTACGAATAGCACCATCAAAATAACCAATGTATGATTTGAGGGATGCTGACATCTGCAAACCAAATTTAAACATGATTAACAGAAACCTAGGAAACTTTGAAGGGAACACACTGTAAACATACTCAATCACACCTATACACAGTATGTACATAGTGCACTACTAAAACAATCAAACATAATTTTTTTAAGGTACAACCCATTTCTAGGTCGCATCAAGGGAACTCGAACAAAATCATCTATCTCATAGGCCCCTTTAGCAAGAACACATTTGACAATATATGGACCCAACCACATTGGATCAAACTTCCCTGATCCTAATTTATCAGACTCTTGATCATATAACAAAACAAGGTCTCCTTCCGAGAAGACACGAGGCTTGACACTCTTGTCATATTGCACCTTGATACGTTTCTTATGGGCTTCGTTAGACATAGCGCCATCATGTCAAGTTTCATCTAAGCACGTCAGATGTAAGACACATTCCTCACCCACAGAAGTGGCAGGGACGAGTTCAATCGCAAGTTTGAGGGATGGAATTTCACATTCAATTGAAAGGATTTCTTCTAGATCACAAACCAATTGGAAACGTGTAAATCCGGTGGCAGTCCTAATAAAAGTTCGGTACGCCCACAAGGTTGCATAAAGAATAATATGCTAGTCTGATTTATGAACCTCTATCATACATTGAAGCATCATTTTGATAACTTTATTAATTGCCTCAACTTGCTCGTTTTCCTCAGGGTAGTAAGGAGTGGAACTTCATGGGAAAGTCCCAGCTTGGAAGTAAGTTAGGACATCATGTAATGGTGAAAATGTTTTCGATGGTCTGTGACTACAACCTACGGAACACCAAACTGCGCAATGACATGGTTGAAGAAAAATAGAGTAGTTGTTTCGCCAATATTGTTATACGTAGGCATCACCTCAACCCATTTGGTAAAATAATCAACCACTATGATTATATAGCCATGACCCACAACTGAGTGAGGGTTACATGTCATGAAATTAATGCCCCATTTTGCAAAAGGACGATAATAAGATGAAAAGGAGCGGGTGGAGCATGGATCTTTCGATCAAAGATCTGGCATGCATGACACATCTGGACAACGAGGATATAATCGTGAAATTTGGTGGGCCAAAAGTAACTAGCACATAAGAACTTCTGTGCGGTAGCATATCCAGAGAAATGACTTCCACATGCCCCCGCATGGAATTCATTTAAGACTTTCTTAGCCTCCTAATGGGTGAGACACCTTCAAAAAACCGTATCGATACCATGGCGATAGAGAGTTTCACCGATTATAATATAATTTCTAGCTTGATATTGGATACATCGTTGGTTAGAGCGAGAGGTATTAGACCATAAAGTCTGGGTTTGGAGATATATAATAATGTCTCCATACCACGGGTTAGATGACGAGATTAGAAACAACAAATCATCTAGAATATAATTGCTAGATGTCATTTCAGTTTGAGAATTGGGAAGGTCGCAGACTAACTTAGCAAAAAATAGGGATTTATTCGACTTGGATTTGACAAATTACAAATGGAACTCTTGTAGGATGAAAATCCAGTTAGAGTATTTGCCCCCAGTAACTGTCGTGATAAGATGTACGTCATGGGGTTGCAATATGAAACAACCATAGTTTTTCATGGCAGGATGTAATGGCAAAATATCTGGACAACTTGAACAATCACCAAAGTTAACTTCTCGACATGGGTGTACTTGAATTCGACATCACTGAGATTCCTACTCAAGTAATAAATAGGATGTTCAGTTCCTACATCATCCTCCTGAACCAATACCATAGAAATGGTAGTACTTGCAGCGACAAGGTACAAGAAATAATCTCATTAGTAATCGTTGGGGGGGGGGTTGTGGGGTTAACAAAGATGCTCGAATCAGTACATCTTTCAATGCATGAAATGCCTTTTGAGTAGCATCATCCCAATGGAAAGCGACCCCTTTCTTTAGCAAGCGAGTAAATCCTTTGCTTAGTTTGGCATAATTGCGAACGAACCTCTGAAGAAAGTTAGCCTTCCCTTGGAGTCGTTGCGACTGAAGGAAGATAGAAGGAGTAGGCAGATCAATGATTGCCTAAAATTTTAAGGGATCAATATGAATTCCTTTTTTTGATACAACAAATCCAAGAAGACAACCGAATCTAACACAAAATACACAATTGTGCAGATTGATTCAAATGTTATAATGTTTACAATATAAAAATATGACCCTAAGATGAATCGAGTGGTCAACCCGATGTCATGAATGAGCAGGAAAATCATCCAAATAAGGTTTCACAATATGTTTGATGTCGTGGAAGGCATAATTCATTTCCCTCTGAAACATGGAACCGACATTATTTAAACTGAAAGAGAGTTTTTTATACGCAAATGTGCCCTAGGGGCAAATGAATGTAGTTTTATGTTGGTCCATCAGGAGAATGTTGATTTGATTATAGTCAAAGAAGTAGTCCATAAATGAAATTATCTCACAACCGACACAATCTTCAAGGATTTGGTCAATGGATAGGGTGGGATAGTTGTCCTTCGGATAAGCACAATTTATGTCCCAATAATCAACGCACACACATATTGTTCCCTGTTTCTTCATGACATGAACAATATTAGACATCCAGTCAGTTAAAGGTATAGGATGGATGAAACAAGCTCATAGAAATTTTTTTAACTTCAACTTAAAAGTGAAGGCATTTCTGAATTGGTTTAACATCAGGATACATTTTAATTTCGTTCACAACAATGTTCAGATTGATACCATGAATTTATTCGTAAGACTAGGCAAGAACATCTTTGAATTCATGGAATAGGGAATTATAAGTCCTGACCTCATCAGGAGAGCAAGACACACCGATCTGTAGATTTTTGACAATGTCGGGTTTAATTGAAATGTCAAGAGGGATGGTCTCTTCAACATTCGACAAGTTCTTCTCAGAATCGACATCCTAAATGGATGTGGAATTTTTAGATAAATCAACGATATTGGGTCGATAAAGCTCATTAAGATTGTTCTCAAAGGAATTCGGAAAGGAGGAACGATTATGATGATTGTCCCATGGTACATCATCCATCATCATGATCTCCATAATGCTCTCATTGGTAGAAAACACACGAGAGAAAGGATAAGACGACGTACCATAATTTAAAGAACGATCTACCCAATTGATCGAAGAGGAAGGATCAGAATAAGTCATGCAAGCCGAATGGATGGCTTCATAATCTAGCTCAATGGGGCTGAGTGGCATACGATCACAAAAGCTATCAATATTAGATTTATCTAGTACTACCCATGGATCAACTAGAGTAGTACAAGAAGATATCATATTAATATAGGAAACCAAGGTATATTTTTCAGGCATTGAGGGAGGAGGAAGTGGAAAGGTTCCCATGAGAGAAAAATCCTTAAGCAACCCAACTCCAACATGTTGATATAGGTGAGGGGGTTCCCCCATGAGAGGGACACTTCCAGTGACTAAAGAATAAATGGAAAATAAAGTGAGTTGATTGATGGTTATGATACCGCCTTTATGAGGAAAAACGATCATTGAAAAATATGTAGAGACAACTGCATCCACGGCATAGACCCATGTAGAACCGAATAGAATATTATAATCTAGAGGTCTATCGATAACTTGGACTTCCACTAATACAATGTTGCCACCAAATTCTACCTATAGAGAATTCAAAATCCCACACGGTTTATAAGTTCGTCCATGAAAATATTTAAAGTGGTTGGTGACTTGCTTGATTGGGGAGAACCAATAACTTTCTAGCAAGACATGGACATAATATAGGTTGATGCTCCTTCGTCCACAATGGAACGATTAATATTCCTAACACAAACAACAACTTGGATCATGAAAGATAATTGAGTCGGAAATTGAGGTGTATTGTTCTCATGGTTAAAGACTACTAGGTTGGAATATGAAGGATCAATACCTCCAATTGCCGATAACAAAGCCTTCTTTTGGGCAAGGAAATTTTGCCACACCTCAATAGAGGAGATAATTGATGGAGCCTGAGCCAGGTCCTCAACTATGTTATAATTTTGAGTAGCTCTTGCGCAAGGGTTGAATGTCGATTTATGAATAACACCCTTGGGAGGCTTAATCGTTAATTCAGTAGGTACGACATTTGGAGTAGAGTATACTGGAGATGCGGTCGAACTAGTAGGTTGATCAGTATCTTGACCATTTGAAGGATTCACATTACCATAGTCCTTACTTCGGGTAGCCATCAAAATATCGTTTTTAGGCTTAGAAGAGGAAAGCATCAAAACTAAGTTAGAGGAAGTAGGTCCCATGCAACCAAATTGGTCTCCCGATTTGGAAATGGGTCTATTAACATAATGGGCGTAGTGGATGATTTAAGGAATTGATTCACCAATGCCTGGTGTGCACAATCACAAGTGAAATGATCCTCATTACAGATCAGACATGGGTAACAAGGTTTCCTCTTCTCTTTAGGAGACTGATTGTTTTGTTTATCCTGCAGAGCATTGTCTTTCTTCTTCTTGCCTTTGCCTTTATTCTTACTTCCTGGCTGCGGATATTTTTCTTTAGATGATTGAACAACATTGATCTTAGAAGTAGAAGCCATAGGAGTGGAAGGAGGGATTTTAGTAGTGACAACAAGATTTGAATCAAATGGTTTAATCGTCGACAACTGGCTATTAGAACCAATCACACCATAAATATCATGTGATTCTTTACTAGGAGTTCGAGAAAGAGTATCGATAGGTCGTGGAGCATTTGGTATCTTATCATACATCGTGCTAGATTGGGTATAAATGAGATCCAAGTATTGGGCATGAGTGATCAACTGTACTTCGGTTACAACTCTTCCTTTGGATATGTCTTCTGTGATAGATGGAAATAGAGACTTAATGAACCATTCATCTAACAACTAGTCAGGAACTAAAGTCTTAACTAAATGACGACGACGTTGCCACTCATGAATATGATCAAAGATGTTAGCGGAATTCTTTTGTTTGAAATTGATTAAGAGTTTTGTCCCTGTCTCATTTATGATGATAACTGGAAATGTGTTAGGAATGTAGTAGCCAAGGTGCTAAAGTTATGAAACAAAGCCCTAGGTAATTCTATATACCACTTTGTTTCCATACCAGTGAGCGTACACTCGAAAAGACGCAAACAGACATAATCATCATTGAGAGAGTTCGAAGAACACCACAAATGATTAGTGATTATGTCTGTGGATGGGTCTTGTATAGGATTTCCATTGAATTTAGGAATATCAAAAAGCAACTTGGTAGGAATAACTAGCCACCAAGGAGAATGAGCAATGGGATCGTTGGTGAGCTTGGTCAAATCTGACAATTCGAGAGTTGCTACGAATGGAAACTACCTGTAAAGGTCCGGTGGAGGATATCCTGGATAAGATGGGATAGCCTGGGCAATAGGTATTTGTGTCCCAGGATAGGGAGGATTTTGATAGCCAGTATACAGATAACCCTACTGCCCAACTCCAAGACGACCTTGTAAAGGTTGAAACAACTGAGTTTGGACTTGTTGAGCGTAAGGCATCTAAGGAATACCTTGATACAATGGAAATGGTTGCCCCATGGGATTTTTCATCATCCCAACATAAGATGGATTCAGTTGTGGTTTTTCCTATGTCATACCATACATATTCCAACCCATTTGAGCTTGAGGAATGACCTACCAAAATTATTATGACTGCAAGTTACCTTGAAGAGGTTGGGTATACATGGCTTGAGATGCGCTAGTTACTAGCGGAATGGGTTGAGTTAAAGGTATAATCTGTAAATGTTGGATCACATTCATTTGAGTTTGAACATGTTGAGACATGCGTTATTGAACATAAATATGGGGGGGTAGATGGAACAGGTTGAGAGGCTAAAGATGAAGCCACATCTGAACTAGGTTGTATAGGTGAAGTAGGTTTCCAAACATTAGCAACCATTCCTGAATAGGGAGGACTCATTTGAGGTTGAGAACTAACTTGAGGAGATGGAAATGAACCTACAATAGGTTTCCCCCCAACTAAAAGAGGAGGATAATACGAAGGCAACTTCCCCCCAAGAAAAGGGTTCTTAATAGGATATGGATTGGGCTGTTGTAAATAACCATGGCCATTAACATAAGGCCAGTTTGTTGCTAAACTGTAGGTGTATATGGAGGAAGACGCGCAGACTGTGTAGCACTCATTAACGAAGTGCGAGATGAAATTCCAAATGTAGAAGTCATGGGAGATTTCCATGGACTAGATGCTGCACCAGAGAAGGTACCAGACAAGGATTGGTAACCAGGTAGGACAAACAGGCCACCATACAAATGTGCCCTTGGTGTTGTTACAAACATGGATGAGGTTACAACTTAGGTTGTATCATCCATGGTAGCAGATACAGGCTAGGAAACCATATCAGACTGAGTGATGGTTAATCCCAAAGATGATTTCCAAGGGAAACTCAAAGGTGAGTTGAAAGGAAAAGAATCAGACAAAGGAGGCTGAAATGGAGTATGAGGAGACATAAAATTATGGGCTTGATAAAAATGAGCCCTTGCTTGAATGGGAGAGGAGGGTTTAGGCTTTTCCTATGGAATCTCTTCAATACTCACAAGACCAGGTGGAAGGGGTTCACCATCAAGTCCAAGATATATAGTTTTTGGGTTGCGTCTAAGATAGTGGAAGAGAATGAGAAGGTCTTGAAGTGATAAGTGTAGATGGATGAGGTACCCAGGTTGTATAACCTCACGTTGAGTTGTCTCTAACTTGGGAAAGCCAGGTTTTCTAACCTCAGGTAAAGAGATTTTAGGCGCTTTGGTTTCAATTGTGTCAGAGTCACCAGCCAATGGAGAAGTAATATTAGGTTTCGTACTCACAGGAAAAGATGATTATGGTGGATCTATCTCGGATGGAGGACTATAAGTAATAGCCCCCGAAGTACTAGATTCAACAGTTTGCATTTTCTTATGCTTCTAATGATGGCCAAAATTTGCCTCTGGTGGAAGAGGAGTCTTATTTTGAATTCTATGCGAACGACGGGGTAAAGGGTTTTGTTCTTCCACGCCGATTAATAAATTTTAACAATTAACACTAAAAATAAATCAAAGAGGGTAAACTTGGCATAAATATTTACCAAGCAACTCTGAATTGCAATATACAACCTTGGAGAACTATGGATTTACATACGGGTAGGAAATCTCCCCAAATGTTGTGTTCGGTGTATCACAGTGTACAAGGTGGTCAACTCGGTTACATATGGCGAGGATAACAACCTATGATGTTTTTCTAAAATATACTCAACGATACGTGGAAGTGCAGTCCGTGTTAGTGTTATCTAATGCATAACCATACGATGAGAGAGTTCCTATATACATTGCATACATGGAGTGCCATCCAATATACTTGGAGGTGCGTGGAGAACAATTCGAAACACTTAGGTACGTGGAATGGGAGAACACCCCCAAAATGCAATGTTGGCAAAAATGACAACTCCTATGTTTATAGACATCAGAACAAGTCTCTAGCTTAGACCTCTAGATGTTTGCGTTAATGTTACAAATACTCCTTAGTTTGATTTAGTGAATTTTAAAGTTTATCTTTAGTTAAGTTTTGGTTTTCAAGGCCTACCACGAATTTCACCTGAATATCCTAAAATGCAAGCTAGCATGATAAAATGAAACTTTTTATTTCAATGAAAATCTATATGTGGGGGGAGGAGAACGAAGAATATGCAACATACAAGATGAACAGATGAGATTTAAGAAATTCCCCTAATGCAACTGTTTCTAACTACAATTTTCACTCATAAAACCCTAGATGCAATGAATGATGCATAAGATTTTTCTTTTCAATTCCACTTAATTTTCATATGAAAACTAAGATATTTTCCTAATAACTGATATAAATCAATTTTCAGAATGACGACTGAAACACAAATTCTTTCAAGCAATCCAATGATCAAGAAATCAGTTTGCTAATGACCTAATGACAAGAAGAAAGTAAAATATAAACAAATTATTATCAAAGGCATTAAAAATCAAAAGAAAACATGATGAAGGCGTCTGAGAGGGCTAAACACATTCAAGGATACAAGGAGGACCAACTGGAATCAAGTCAATAAGATATGAAAGAATGAAAAGTATTTTTTTTTTTGCATGAAACAAGGGTCAATGCTCGTGCAAAGAGGCTACCAGTGCTCCACAATGCAGGTAGATAGAAGGTCAGGGTCATTTGCAACGTTTTTTCAGCAGACCAGGTGGTGCACTGATCAAGGAAAAGGGATTTTTCGATACAAAAAATCAAATGCAACTCCATGAAAGGTATTCCTAGGGTCAATTCAAGTCGAGTGAGACATTAGAGGTATGTTCAAGAGGTGTAACAAGGGAAAAAGTCAAGGAAACCACTAAGGGGATGAATAGATCTCCAATATGGTCGCCAATTTGTTATACATAATCTATGACTGTGGACATAAGTATCTTCCCTAGACCTAGTGGCCTCGTCTAGAACAACAAAAATTGAATACTATAAAGTTTTCCTTAGAAGAACTGGAGAATGGAAAGATGCTTACTTATGATCCGTCGTAAGCTCTTCTCTTCTCTTTTCTTGTCAGCTCCAACCGTAGCTCCGATCGCTATAATTAGAGCTTGCACAAACAAAAAACACAAGCCAAAGATCTACAACAACTATGTAGCATTATCCAATCAATATATTCAATGGATCAACATACAATTGCAACATATGTATATAAACATAACATAACACATGTCGGAAAATGATATACTCTTTGTATTAAAATGAAAGGGAGAGAGTTTATAACCAAAAGTGGAAGCTGACCTTGTAGAGATCCTCCCAAGTTGACTTGTCCTTCCTTGCCACAATGTGCACCTCAAAGCCACCCTAATGCATGGGAATGATAACTTTCTTATGATCAAAGCAACAGCATAAGAGCATGATTAGTCTCCAAAATCCAACCTCTAGAGAGGATGGTAGTTTAGGAATTATTATCCATTTACCAATCTAGGCTTGAGATCCACTCTTGATGGGAGGATGAGCTCAAGGGATAAGAGGTGAAAAATCCAAGGTAGGGGAGATATGATTCAAAGTTCTTATCCAAGGTAAATGGTTGTAACAACTCTTGAAAGCTTCTAGAAGAGGAAGCTTTAGGATTCTTTTTATTTTTCCCGAATTTCTAGAATCAATGCACCCCAAACAAGGGAAAACCTACTCTGATCAGAGCAGGTGCAAAACTGAGCAACATGTTGCTGAACGCAAGTCCCTAAAGGGCCAGGGTGCGTTGGGCCTTAAAAGCACTAGAATGAAGCAGTCAAGGTTAGAAACTCAGGGATTTGAGAGAGTCATGCTTAGGGCTTTGTGTAGGGATGATGACAAGGTGTTCATGGATGTTGATTGATCTAGTTTGTAGGCCTATTGACCAGATGTGAAAAAATGGCCTATAACATACACAAACTCATTAAATCTAAGACGCATAAAATGAAAAACCCTAATTGTGAAGTGGTAGAGAGATTTAAACCCTAAGGTAAAATTTTGCAGTCACATAAGCAAGAATAAGCAAGAATTTAAGGTAAGCATTGATTTTTTTTGTTTTTTGTTTTGTTGTTTTTGGAATTTTAATTAAATCTAAATATGAATAGAGATTGTACAATTTTTTACTACTAAAATCAATCGTAAACTTTTTATTATACAAGGTTTTAATTTATTTTTTTAGCTGAATTTTGAATAAATCTAACAAAAATTGTAAAAAAAATTAATAGTAAAATCAATAGTAATATTTAAATTTTTTGTTATGCAATGTTTTAAGTGAATTACCATACCTTTCAAATTATAATCTTTTTGTAGTTCTAAAATATTTTGCTACTTCACAGTGCTCCCAGTATGTCTCTCTTGCAAATGCTCTCTTTTAATTAAACCCTAACAGAAAGTATAGATTTTTTTATTACTGAAATCAAAAATAAGATTTAAAAGTCTGACTATACAGGGTTTTGATCAAATCACCATACCTTTCAACTTCTAATCTTATGAATAGTTCTGCTCCTCCACAATATTCAGTTGCTGCACAATGCTCCTGGTATGTCTCTGTTACAAATCACTCCCTTGAAGTTTTGGGAAAAATAATGAAATAGTGAATAACTTTTTACTATTTAAAAAACTTTATGAAATTAGGTTTCGAAAAATTAATTGCTAGATCTAAGTCTTTTGTAATCCATAATGTAGATAGATGTCTTTCGGATTAATCACATTATTAGGATTTGGTCAACGTTTCAAACCAACTAATGTGGTCAATCCTTAGGACAAGATGAAGAATCAATCAATCTTAAGGAATAAATAGCATGGATGCATCATTGCCCAGAATTAGCTGTTGAAAATGAGTCGTTGGTAGTTAATACAGTAAGTAAAATATTATTTAAAAATTAGAGGTAAGGAGTTATCTATTAGAATAATATATATTTAGTTAAAAAATAGCTCTTAGGAATAAATAAATTCCAATATTTAATAATTAATTATTTAATAAGGTAAGTAAAATATTATTTAGAATACAAGGTAAGGAGTTATCTATTAAAATATTATATATTAATTTAAACACTAGCGGTTAGGAATAAATAAATATAAAATATTTTAATCCAACAATTTAAAAATTAACTAATAAGGTAAGTAAAATATTATTTAAAATCCAGTGTAAGGAGTTATCTATTAAAATATTATATATTTATTTAAAAACTACTCGTTAGAAATAAATAAATAAATAATATTTTATTTCAATATTTTAATAATTAATTAATAAGGTAAGTAAAATATTATTTAAAATCCGAGGTAAGGAGTTATCTATTCAAATATTATATATTTAGGAGTAAATAAAATGTTGGCATTATGATTCTGGTATGGCTCTATGATTCATGTGTTGTACTTGATGGCAACTCATACAGGTGGCAAAACTCTGATCAGGCTCTCAAAATGATAAAAATTAAGAGGTCCGCATGTGCTCAGTGAAAAGCGTGCATACCTGCAGGTACGCCGTGCAGGAGCTGCGGCCATACACGCAGGTCACCCGTTCAGTAGTTGCAGACCCACAATTCACTTACTTCAAGGGAGAGAAACACGCTCACGAGGGGTTTCTTATGTTTTGGCCCGTGGTATTTAGCCCGCCGTTCTTGATGCTATGGTTTTGGCCCGTGGTATAAGATCTATTTTAGCCCCGGTTTGGATCCCTTGTATTGGTTATTGATGGTTTTGTCCCATGGTGTGAATAAGGGCTTGACTATAAATAGGGAAGGAGATCACTTGGCTAATGTATCTTTGCAAATTGAATATCTTAAGATCTGAAATATTGGGTTATCGGTTTAAAAGCTTGATCTATATAAAAGTGAAGTTGAAAGTGAATCTATGAAGTGTGATCTCTCGGGCGCATGATTAGATCTGGGCATCTGACTATCTGTGGCACATTGGTGGACTACCAATTTGGCCCTAATCAGAGGTGCGTAGGCGATTAATGGTGCAAGTGCGGGGGTACGCATCCCAGAAGAAGGAGCAGTGCGTGAGTACGCAGCGCGACAGAAGCCCAGGTGCGGTGGTTCGCAGTGAAGAGAAAGGAGAAGCACAGAGGTACGCTGTGCGACAGAAGTCGCAGGTGCAGAGACACAGTGAAAGTACGCGGCGCGATAGAAGCAGTAACTACGGAGGCACAGTGAAAGTACGCGGCGCGATAGAAGCAGTGGGTGCGGGGGCACAGTATTGGTACGCGGCGCATTTAAAGGAACAATGCGTGGATACACAGTGCAGTTCAAGGCTGTCTGCGGGGATACGTAGAGGTGTAGAAGTTGAAGTGTGTAACAACGCATGCCAGATAAAGAAAAACTGCGGATCTGTATTAAGGCATTTATTTGACTGACTTTTCTCTGTTGATAAGGTGTTTTGGGTTTAGTTTACTGTTACTATTGATCTGGTTACTGCAGTTGACTGGGTGATTTACTTGTACTTGATGATCATTTGATGTTCATGGATCCAGTTTGAAAATTTATGAAAAGTGATCCTTGAAAGAAAAGAAGTAGGGGGTTGTAGCTCCCTTCCAGGAGAGACTGGAAAACAAGAGAGAGTTGTAGCTCTCTGCAGGTTGCAGCCTGCGTACTGGTAAAGGACTGCACCAGTACAAAATCATTGTAAAAGGAGTTTCTAATTTGAAAGAAGATAGAGACATATTGCAGAAGGTGGTTTTCACCCACATTGGGTTTCCACCTTATATCTGGTGTTCTTTGGTGTGACTATCTGTTTTTTTCTTGTTCATGCTCATTATTTTATGGTACTGACATACAAAAATAATTCAAAGTATAAATAAGGAAGATTTATTAAAAGAACTTGATAATACTGATTCACCCCCCCTCTTAGTATTATTTCCAACAATTGGTATCAGAGCAGGTTCTTCAGAGAAGCTTGATCGCTTGAAGGAAGATCACTCATCATGAGCAACCACGAGAGGGAAGCATCAATCAGGCCACCAATTTTTGATGGGACAAACTTCAATTATTGGAAGGTAAGAGTTACTGCCTATCTTCAATCTCTTAGTATAGAAGTTTGGGATATCATAGATACAGTCTACACTTTTCCTTCAGCTACTCCTACAGATCCGACCGAAAAGAAGAAATATGAAACAAATGCTAAAGCAGTCAATACTCTGCTGGGATGCTTATCTCAAACAGAATTCGTGAAGGTTATGCAATATAAATCTGCAAAAGAAATATGGGACAAGATTGTCTTGAGCTACGAAGGAGATGAACAGGTAAAGCGTGCTAAACTTCAAACCCTCAGGATTCAGTATGAGAATCTCAAAATGTATAATGATGAAAGTGTGGCTAACTATTTCCTTCGGGTAGACGAGATTGTTAATTGCATGAAAAACTTGGGTGAAGAAACAAAAGAAGCTATTGTGGTTGAAAAAGTTCTAAGATCATTGTCCCCCAAGTTTGAATCTAAAGTGTCTGCAATAGAAGAAAAGGAAAATCTATGAACTCTTACTATGTCTCAGCTACACGGAATTCTAACTGCTTATGAAATGAGAAAGGGAGGTCCATCAGACAGGAGAGAAGCTGCTTTCAAGGCTTCAGGCAAAGGAGACTACTATGAAGCAAGTCACGTGCCAGAAGAAGAAGAAGAATCAAATTTTGTCAGAAATCTTCAACGGGGTACTGGAAGGTTCAGAGGTAAGTTACATTTTAAATGTTTTGCTTGTGGAAGAGTAGGTCATTATGCTACGAAATGTCCTCATAAGGATAAGATTGAGAAAGGAAAGGAACCTGCTAGATGGAACAAGAAACAGAATGCAAATAAGAAAAGCTACTACACTCATGAAGATAGTGATGGTCTATCAAATAGTGATGAAGATGAACGAGGTAATGACTATAAACTTTTAATGGCATTTGAAGATGATGATTACATGGATGCTATAGATGTGGATAGCTTTTATGAAGAAATTTCTAGACTTAAGACATGTATAGAAGAAAAGAATATGATCATTGATACCCTAAAATCTCAAATTGATGAAAAAGAAAAATATCTTGAAAAGTTAGAAGGTGAAATTGTTGGTCTTAGAAAAGAGATTGAGAAAACAAAGGCTATTAATATTAAGTTTGTGAAAGGATCTGAAACTCTAGATGAGATCATCAATGTACAACGTTCTCCTCTAAACAAGACAGGTCTGGGCTATAATGGAGAAACTTCTCAACCATCCACCTCAAAGAGTTATCTTGATGCAACAAGAAGGAATGAGCAAAAGCACAATGGAGATCACCAGGTAAAGCAGGGACGAATTACATCAAGAACAAACAAAGACTATCAGGTAAACCAGGGGCAATTCGTCCTAAGGATGAACAAAAGCTACAACCAGCCACAGGTAAAATCCTCTCAATTTGCTTCAAGAATGAATGAAAATAGAAATTACAATCATTTGGCCGGAAGATTTGATAACCGCAGAAGTTTCTTCAATGGACAATGCTTCTCTTGCCATAACTTTGGTCACAAAGCAGCTCAATGTGTTGCATATAAAACAATCATGACTAGAGAAGCTCAAAAACAAAGAAGTATGACCGGGATTACAAAAAGGACCTATAACAACTTTTCGGCTCTTGAAAATGAAGTTGAATGTTCTATTTGCAATAACTTTGGTCATGAAGATTCTGAATGCAGGAGCAGGTTTCAATAGACAAAGGAACAAGCCTCAAGCACCAAAACATGGAGAATAAAGGAACCACAAACAGAAAGATGTGGGATAGCATTTTATGCAGAGGGACAGGAAAATCTATGGTACATTGACAGTGGATGTTCGAAGCATATGACAGGTGATAAAGAAAAACTTGAATCATATTCTGCTTTAGAAAAGGGAAAGAAAGTTTCTTTTGGAAATGATACTCCTGCAGCTATAAAAGGAAATGGCACTGCTCAGTTAAAAGAAAAGGTCAAAGCTGGAAATGTTTTGTATGTTGATGGATTGAAGCATAATCTTCTGAGTGTCAGCCAGATGTGTGATCAAGGAACCGAGGTGATATTTAGATCAAATGGATGTCTTGTTCGTGATCTTGATACAGGTAAAACAGTGATCAAAGGTGAAAGAACTCCAAATAATCTATACATATTTGAAGAAGGACAACAACAATGCTATCTAAGCAAGGATGATGAACACTGGTTATGGCACCAGAGGTTGGGGCATCTAAGCTTTTCACAAATAAGGAAAGCATGCAAATATCAGGCAGTCCGCGGTCTTCCAGATATCAAAATTCCAGACAACACCATATGAAAATCATGTCAGTTTGGAAAGCAAACCAGAACTAACTTTCCGGAGAAGGAAGGATCAGCTAGCATGCCTCTTGAGCTAGTACATACAGATGTATGTGGTCCATTCAGGAAAAGGACACCTCGAGGAGAAGAATACTTGATATTATTCATTGACGATTTCTCCAGGTTTGTCTGGTTAGGACTTATGAAGCACAAAGATGAAGCATTTGAAAAATTCAAATCCTTTAAAGCCTTGGTTGAAAATGAATCAGGATACAAAATTAAGAGCCTCAGATCCGACAGAGGTGGGGAGTTTACCTCAAATGAATTTTTCGATTTCTGTGAAGAACATGGGATAAGAAGAGAATTCTCTACAGCTAGAACTCCTCAGCAAAATGGAGTGGTGGAAAGAATGAACAGAAAAGTCCAACAAATGGCTCGTGCTATGCTTGATGAGTCTGGAACTCCCGCAACTTTCTGGGGTGAAGCTGCATATGCTGCGGTTGTTATTCTCAACAAAACAAATGTCCGGGTGAACAGCACTCAAACCCCTCATGAGCTCTGGTATGGTGAGACTCCTTCGGTAAAGCACTTCAAAATCTTTGGAAGCAAATGCTATATTAAGAATACTGATGAGCAACTTGGAAAACTTGAACCTAGAGAAGATGAAGGCATTCTTCTTGGTTATTCTCCACACAGCAAAGCATACAAGTGCTACAATAAAAGACTCGGAAGAATTGTTGACAACATTGATGTAGTGGTTGATGAGAAGGGATACATTCCTAGGCAAGTAAATCATGAAGATATCGAAGCAGATGAAGACTACCCTCAAAGACAGAATGAAGAAGAAGAAGAACCTCAAGAAGAACCAGAGGAGCAGATAAGGATATAAGAGAAGACTCCATCCAAATATGTTCAGAAGAATCATCCAGAAACTCAGATTTTGGGGCAGAAAGAAGCAGGTGTACAAACAAGAAGAACAATTGCAGAAGCTTCAAGCTATTTGGCATTACTCTCTTCCACTGAACCACAAAATGTGAAAGAGGCATGTAAAGATGAATGTTGGGTCAAAGCAATGGATGAAGAACTTGAGCAGATCAAGAAGAACAACACTTGGGAGTTGGTTCCTAGACCAAAGGATAAGAATGTTATAGGGACAAAATGGGTCTTCAAAAATAAATTGAATGAAAATGGAGAAGTAATTAGAAACAAGGCCAGACTTGTTTGTAAAGGGTATGCGCAGCAAGAAGGAATAGATTTTGAAGAAACTTTTGCTCCTGTTGCAAGACTTGAGGCCATCCGTATGTTCCTTGCTCTCTCAAGCTTTCAAAACTTCAAAGTATTTCAAATGGACGTGAAATCAGCCTTTCTGAATGGAGACTTGGAAGAAGAAGTATACATTGAGCAGCCAGATGGTTTCATTCTTGGAAATGATCCAAATCTTGTATGCAGATTGAAAAAGGCTCTCTATGGTCTCAAACAAGCTCCAAGGGCTTGGTACTATCGTTTGGAAAAATATCTTCATCAACAAGGTTTTTCAAAAGGATCAGCAGATAGCAATCTTTATATAAAAGTTGAAAATGACAAATTGCTAATACTTGTTGTGTATGTAGATGACATTATCTTTGGTAGCAATGAAGAAGCTATGAGTCAAAGCTTTGCCTTGGTAATGCAGAAAGAATTCGAAATGTCCTTGCTGGGAGAACTGACATATTTTCTTGGTTTGCAAATCCAACAAAAAGAAGGAGGGATCTTTTTGTCTCAAACCAAGTATCTCAAGCAGATTTTGAAGAAATATGGCATGGAAGATGCAAAACCAGTATGTACACCCATGGTCACAGGATGTAGCCTCAGTGCAAATGATGAATCAACAGCAGTGCATCAACCAACCTACAGATCTATGATTGGAAGTCTACTTTATTTGACAGGTACCCGGCCAGACATAATGCATGCAGTAGGAATAGTTGGAAGATTTCAGGCAAATCCAAAGGAAACTCATCTTCAGGCAGTAAAGAGAATCTTCAAATATCTTCAAGGAACTCAAAACTATGGCTTATGGTATCCTAGAGATACATATCTCACACTTCATGCTTATACAGATGCAGATTGGGCAGGAAGCGTGGATGACAGGAAGAGCACAAGTGGTGGTGCATTCTTTATGGGTTCCAGATTAGTATCTTGGTTCAGCAAGAAACAGAGTTCGATTGCCTTGTCTACAGCTGAAGCGGAATATGTTGCTGCCGCATCTTGCTGCACTCAACTCCTTTGGATGATGCAGACCTTGCAGGATTTTCAAATCACTTGTATACCACCCATCTCCATCTTATGTGATAATACAAGTGCAATCATCATTTCAAAGAACCCAGTCATGCATTCAAAGACCAAGCACATACCGATCAAGTATCATTTTCTCCGGGAACAAGTACTTGAACAAAAGGTCAAGTTGGAGTATATTCCTTCTAAGGAACAAGTTGCTGATATACTCACCAAACCATTGCCCAGGGAGACCTTGGAATACCTCAGGCAAAAGCTGGGGGTTGTTGATGCATCATCTTGTTGCTGAATCTCTTCTGATGATTGGTTGTACGCAAGGCTCATCTGGGGTATATGCGTACATGTGCTGGGTTGCGGATTGGTTGAAGATCGAATGGCACAGGTTCAGGGGGGAGCATATAATGCATTGTTGGCATTATGGAGGAAGTACAGAAGGAGATCATGGATGTTGGTCTGAATATTGCTGCAATATGTCTCTATCTTTTTCATGGTCATTTATGGTGTTTGGTGGATTATGGTTCTTCTTTACAGATCTGGTTTATAGTCAGGGAGAGCATGTTCTTAGGGGGAGCATAACCCTTTGCCCTTGATGTCAAAGGGGGAGAATGACGTTGAAGATCTTGAGGTTGCCATCAAGTCCAAAGGGGGAGATTGTTGGCATTATGATTCTGGTATGGCTCTATGATTCATGTGTTGTACTTGATGGCAACTCATACAGGTGGCAAAACTCTGATCAGGCTCTCAAAATGATAAAAATTAAGAGGTCCGCATGTGCTCAGTGAAAAGCGTGCGTACCCGCAGGTACGTCGTGCAGGAGCTGCGGCCATACACGCAGGTCACCCGTTCAGTAGGTGCGGACCCCCAGTTCACTTACTTCAAGGCAGAGAAACGCGCTCACGAGGGGTTTCTTATGTTTTGGCCCGTGGTATTTAGCCCGCCGTTCTTGATCCTATGGTTTTGGCCCGTGGTATAGGATCTATTTTAGCCCCGGTTTGGATCCCTTGTATTGGTTATTGATGGTTTTGTCCCATGGTGTGAATAAGGGCTTGACTATAAATAGGGAAGGAGATCACTTGGCTAATGTATCTTTTGCAAATTGAATATCTTAAGATCTGAAATATTGGGTTATCGGTTTAAAAGCTTGATCTATATAAAAGTGAAGTTGAAAGTGAATCTATGAAGTGTGATCTCTCGGGCGCATGATCAGATCTGGGCATCTGACTATCTGTGGCACACTGGTGGACTGCCAATTTGGCCCTAATCAGAGGTGCGCAGGCGATTAACGGTGCAAGTGCGGGGGTACGCATCCCAGAAGAAGGAGCAGTGCGTGAGTACGCAGCGCGACAGAAGCCCAGGTGCGGTGGTTCGCAGTGAAGAGAAAGGAGAAGCGCGGAGGTACGCTGTGCGACAGAAGCCGCAGGTGCGGAGACACAGTGAAAGTACGCGGCGCGATAGAAGCAGTAACTGCGGAGGCACAGTGAAAGTACGCGGCGCGATAGAAGCAGTGGGTGCGGGGGCACAGTATAGGTACGCGACGCATTTAAAGGAACAGTGCGTGGATACGCAGTGCAGTTCAAGGCTCTCTGCGGGGATACGCAGAGGTGCAGAAGGTGAAGTGCGTAGCAACGCATGCCAGATAAAGAAAAACTGCGGATCTGTATTAAGGCATTTATTTGACTGACTTTTCTCTGTTGATAAGGTGTTCTGGGTTTAGTTTACTGTTACTATTGATCTGGTTACTGCAGTTGACTGGGTGATTTACTTGTACTTGATGATCATTTGATGTTCATGGATCCAGTTTGAAAATTTATGAAAAGTGATCCTTGAAAGAAAAGAAGTAGGGGGTTGTAGCTCCCTTCCAGGAGAGACTGGAAAACGAGAGAGAGTTGTAGCTCTTTGCAGGTTGCAGCGTGCGTACTGGTAAAGGACTGCACCAGTACAAAATCATTGTAAAAGGAGTTTCTAATTTGAAAGAAGATAGAGACATATTGCAGCAGGTGGTTTTCACCCACATTGGGTTTCCACCTTATATCTGGTGTTCTTTGGTGTGACTATCTGTTTTTTTCTTGTTCATGCTCATTATTTTATGGTACTGACATACAAAAATAATTCAAAGTATAAATAAGGAAGATTTATTAAAAGAACTTGATAATACTAATTCAGCCCCCCCTCTTAGTATTATTTCCAACATAAAATATTTTATTCTAATGTAACTAATTATGAAGTGAGAGATAATTCATATTATCAATTTACATAGTATTATCAGGGGTTAACTTATACCTGTGTTTAATTGTATAGAAATAGAGTTATAGGTTAAGAAATGGTTCTAGAAATAATTTATCATAATATATAAAATGAAAAAAGAGGTTACGTATTATTATTTAAATGTAAAGAGGTTATTAGGCATATACATATATCAATTATATTAACTGACTTAATAATAATATTGCGAAAAATGAATAGCAGAGAAAGGCTCAACTTTTATATATATTCAGAAAGATGAAGGTCAATAGGGGAACAAAATAATAACTGATATCTAGAGGGTTACAAAAATAAGTATAATATAAAAAGGAAGATAATTACTAAGAAAAATAAATAGAGTTAAAGAAGAAAATAATAGTAAAAAATATAAAAACCTAAAAATAATATAGAAATAAAAAGTAAAAAGGAGAAGAAAGGGAGGTAGAAACAAGAAGCTCGAGTCGGAATCCAACTCTTACTTAATTTCCAACCATCATCCCTATTAATATTTCTAGCATGCCTCTTAATCTCAATCGCTTCCCTAAACTTTCTATGGTGGAAGTGATCAACCCTAGCAATGACTTTGGATTCTTCAATGCAGACATGGTGTTTCATTTTCTCTGCATGCTCGGCTAGGGCTGATGAGCGGGATCGATTGTGTCTAATATCTGCAGCATGCTCATGGATTCTCTGTTTAATAGACCTACCTGTTTCTCCAATATAGGGAATACCACAGGAGCAGGGAACAAGGTAGACACCCTTCGTGTCCTTAGGGTCAATAGGGTCTTTAACAAATCCAAGAGAATTTTTAATGGTATTGAGAGGCCTGAATGAAGAAGAGACATTAATCTTCCTAAGGATATGGGAAATCCTATCCGTGGTTCCTTAGATATACGGGAGATGAACCTTAGAGATAGGATCAACATGAGTAGGTTTAACTCTTGGCACTTTGTAGGCCCTATGAAAGGCCTTGAGGCTTTGAGATTTGTTATACCCATTATTTTTAAAAACCTCAAGAAGATGAGATTTCTCTTGTTCAAGGTGGCTATCATCATAGATTCTTAGAGCATGGGTAGCAAGAGTGCTGAAAACACTGAATTTTTGAGTCGGAAAATGATGAGAACTAGCATGGAGATATTGTGTCGTGTGAGTTTTGTTTCAAAAAACTTGGTGACAGATGGAACCATCATCCATCCTGGAAAGGAGAATGTCTAGGAAGGGAAGGCATCCATTCAATTCAACTTCCATCGTGAACTTGATGGAGTTTGATTGAGAATTAAGGTGGTTTAGAAACATTTCCAACTTCACGCGACATGAGGCCAGATGATACAAGTATCATCAACAAACCTCTTCCACTTTTTAGGGTGAAATTGAGGTGTGGCTAAAGCCTTGGCCTCAAAATCTTCCATAAACAAGTTAGCGATAATAGGGGAAAGAGGGAAACCCATTGCAATACTGCATGTTTGTTCATAGAACTCACCTTGGAAACTGAAGAAAGTTGAGGTGAGGCAGAGGCAAACTAATTTGTTAATGTCTTTGTTAGTGATGCGATTTATGATAACAATGGCCTCTTGGATGGGGATTTTGGTGTATAAGGATACAACGTCAAAACTAACCAACAAATCTACAGGTTCCAACCTGATATCTTTCCTCTCTTGAACAAAGGCGGTAGAGTCTTTAACAAAAGAATCAATACGACCTACAAGAGGCTTCAGCTTTTGAGCTAAGAATTTAGCAAGAAGATAAGTAGGACCGCTTATCGTGTTAACAATAAGCCTCAAGGGAGCCCCAGATTTATGAATCTTCAGAAGGCCATATTTGTAGGGGTAAGTGGATTTCTCTCTATGAGCTTATAGGAAAGAGGATTAAGAGACATATTCGATTTAATAGTGATTGCTATCTCCTTAGAAACAGATTTAATGGGATTCTTCTTAATCCTGATGTAACTCCCATCTTTATAATAGTGGGAGTTACATCAAGCTTAAGAAGAATCCCATTAAGTCTATTTCTAAGGAGGTAGAAATTGCTATTAAATCAAATCGTCTCTTAATCCTCTTTCCCGTAAGCTCATAGAGAGAAATCCCCTTACCCCTAGAATTTATGGCCTTCCAAAGGTTCATAAAGCTGGGGCTCCCTTGAGGCCTATTATTAACACGACAGGCAATCCTACTTATATTCTTGCTAAATTCTTGGCTCAAAAGGCTAAGCCTCTTGGAGGTGACACTGATTCTTTTGTTAAAGACTATGCCTCCTTTGTTCAAGAGTGGAAAGATATCAGGTTGGAACCTGGAGATTTTTTGGTTAGTTTTGACGTTGTATCCTTATACACCAAAATCCCCATCCAAGAGGCCACTGATATCATAAATCCCATCATTGACAAAGACACTGCCAAATTAGTTAGCCTCTGCCTCACCTCGAATTTCTTCAGTT
This sequence comes from Pinus tabuliformis, assembly GCA_031772625.1. NCBI lineage: Eukaryota > Viridiplantae > Streptophyta > Pinopsida > Pinales > Pinaceae > Pinus > Pinus tabuliformis. Next base: position 244,899,000 of record CM062815.1, read on the forward strand.
TCCAAGGTGAGTTCTATGAAAAAACATGCAGTGTTGCGATGGGATCCCCTCTTTCCCCTATCATTGCTAACTTGTTTATGGAAGATTTTGAGACCAAGGCTTTAGCCACAGCTCAATTTCGCCCTAAAAAGTGGAAGAGGTTTGTTGATGATACTTGTGCCATCTAACCTCATGGTCGTGAGAAGTTGGATCTGTTTCTAAACCACCTTAATTCTTAATCAGAATCCATCAAGTTCACAATGGAAGTTGAAGTGATTGGATGCCTTCCCTTCCTAGACATTCTCCTTTCCTCGATGGATGATGGTTCCATCTGTCACCAAGTTTTCGAAAGAAAAGTCACACAGAACAATATCCCCATGCTAGTTCTCATCATTTTTTGGCTCAGAAATTCGGTGTTCTCAACACTCTTGCTACCTATGCTCTAAGAATATCTGATGATAGCCACCTTCAACATGATAAATCTCATCTTCTTGAGGTTTTTAAAAATAATGGGTATAGCAGGTCTCAAAGCCTCAAGGCCTTTCATAGGGCCTGCAAAGTGCCAAGAGTTAAACTCGCTCGTGTTGATCCTGTCTCTAAGGTTCATCTCCCGTATATCCAAGGAACCAAAGATAGGATTGCCCATATCCTTAGGAAGATTAATGTCTCTTCTTTGTTCATGCCTCTCAATACCATTAAAAATTCTCTTGGATCTGTTAAAGACGCTATTGACCCTAAGGACATGAAGGGTGTCTACCTTGTTCCCTGCTCCTATGGTATTCCCTATATTGAAGAAACATGTAGGTATATTAAACATAGAATCCATAAGCATGCTGTAGATATTAGACACAATGGATCCTGCTCATCAACCTTAACTGAGCATGCAAAGAAAACGAAACACCATGTCTGCATTGAAGAATCCAAAGTCATTGCCAGGGTTGATCACTTCAACCATAGGAAGCTTAGGGAAGTGATTGACATTGAGAGGCATGCCAGAAATATTAATAGGCATGATGGTTGGTGTTGTAGTGGCTACAACCAGCCTCCAAATTTTTTCCTTAGCTTCATTTTGGAACCTCCCTACCAACCTTTCAAAGCAACATGTCTTGCTTCATCAAGTACACAAGCTTTAGTGTTTTTCTTGTAGAAAGGCAGCTTGTTTATCAGATCTTGATGCACCCCCCTCACAAGTTGTTTGTCCAGTTGCAGGCTAAGCAGCTCCCTCAAGAAATTACGCAATTCTGGAGGATAACCAACCTTCCCTCCAGAAATTGTGCAATTCAGTCTGGTAGCCTGTTGGGGTCTAGAATTGCGCAATTCTTCTAGTCAGGCTTCATCTAGAAAATTACACAATTCCTCCTAGAAGGGCCGCTCAGCTCATGAATTATGCAATCTTGGGCAAAAATCAACTGCTCTGCCCAGAAATTGCGCAAATCTCCTAGTGAGCCAGCCCAACTCTCTTCTAGAAATGCACATTTTCTCCCAACAGTTGAGCAACCTCTTGCATGTGCAGTTGAGTTGACAGGTTCCCTCTGAGACCGAGCAAAACTGATTTGCATGCATGGGCTGCTTCTCCTAAGGCAGAATGAAAAGGCATCCCTTGATTCAGTGATCTACTTTTAGCAGCTGGAGGTTGGATGCAAGGATCATCTCGGAAACCTCCAACCAAGTGTCGCTCTTCCTAGATTTGTGTCATGCGTGTCACGTCTTCGATTTGATCAAAACTCATGAACCGGACACTGCAGAGCTCATTCCTAACATAAAACTTGTAGCTTTGACATCCCACATCACATCTAGGAGCCGTCGGCACATTCAGCTTAACTGTTTTTGGGTAAGCTCGCTTTCATATATTGTGTTGTATTTATGGCACTTTTTGTGTTTCGCGTTGTATGAATGTTGTCTTCTTCATTTCAATCAAAGTTTTCTATTGTTTCGATACATACTAGCTTATTCTATCACTGTTTTAGTTTTCATTAGCATCTCACTACTGTCACATGCGTGAAACTATTTTTCACGAACGGTGGTTGATTCGGTGACTCGCCTCACCCACATGCATGTTATTCCATTTTCTGAATATTTCATTCATTGTTTGCATCCATGATCATTCACTTATGCTAACACTTAGTATCTCCATGCATTCACATTCACATTCACTTTCATTTGCCCGTCGGCCAGTCTGGACGACCTTGGCCTGGACTCTGCCTCACCAAGACAACATTGCATAATCCTGAGAGGGAAGGTTCTGTCTTCCTCTCAGGAAGTGCACATTTCTTCCCAGTGGCTATCCTCTAGTATTGCATTGCACAATTTTGAGGGACAGGGACAACTAGCCCAAAAAATTGCGTAATGCAGTCACTGAGTCTGTAACCATTGCCAGCTGAGATTGCGTATTGTGCAATTCCAGCAGTCAGCAGCCAGACTGGACTGTGCATTGCACAGTTCCAATAGTCAGTCAAGTTCCCAGTAGCCAGAATGTTGGAGTCTAGGTAGTTAGTCTCCCGACCTCCCGGCGAAAATTGTGCAACCTTCATGATTAGTCACACAGGTATGTTGCAAGTCAGTTCTTAAGTTCATTTTGATTTTCGATTGACAGATTGCTTGCCATGAGTGTTTCCATGTCTCTAGGTATCATAGGTGTTCATCTGCCTCTTAGAAGTACAAGTACAATGGTTTCCAAGAGAGTGGAGTCGAAGACACCGTTCAGAGCACACTTGGAGATGCGGTCAATCAAGTGTCTATGGAATTGCCTACCCACGAAGACATCAAGTTGTTCGTAGACAAGGACATCAAGATATGACGACAGCAACATCACAGTGAGCAACATCATGAACAACAGCTAAAGGTAGCATACCAGATGTAGCGAATGCAAGAGGAAGGTTGTTGACAACTCAAAGGTGGAACAAAGTTGCAAGCTCAAGCAGATCCACTGGTGATGAAAGCAACTTTGGAGACTTAGGCTATGAGGTGATGACATGACATGAAGATCACGTGAAGACAGAGAATGGAACAAAGAAGGATTTGCATGTGATGAAGCAACAACTCAAGGAAGAACTTGAGCTGCACAAACAAGTGAATGAGTTGCAGTAGGAACATGAACAATAAGGGGCACAACATGCACTCACGGATGAAACTGCGCCCGTACAAGTTATAGATCCATCCCAACAACTGACACAGAGCAGACAAAGTAAGTAGTGTTGTTGATCAGATGCAAGGGAATGCAACAACATGCATGTCATTGTGCACACACACGCGATCCAACCCATTCAACGCACTCACCAAGGTGAAGACAAGAAGCAATTCCGATTAGAGCTTAACATGTAGTTGAAAGTTGATGCGCATGACCACCAACACACATTGGAAGATCAACACGGACAATATGCATCAATTTATTTCAGGTTCAGATGCACCCAAGAAGACCATGTGCATGCTAGCAGACGAGTTGGACGGAGGAGCCACCCAGATACAACAGAGGCAAGAGTTCGGTTCAGCAAGATGTCATCATTGAGCGCATGCACACCATCACGAACGACCAAGATTGGCATTAGCTCACAAACTTCACCATCACAAGCATGTCAAAGAGTTGGTCTCACCACAACATGACCGAATGTTAGTGATCTCTTGCATGGCTTGCTCAAGCCATTTTGTCTCACAGGAGCACATGTGCATTGTAATATAGCGTCTTGTCTAGTGGAAGTTCAAGTGTCAATAGTTAGATGTAATAGTCATAGAGTAGATGAAGAATCATGAGGGTAGATGAATTGTCACAAAGGGGAATGTCAAGGGTCACCCCACCCTTTGCTATAAATAGAACCTCATAACCTATTGTAAAGGCTTTTGGTCAGCCAAGCTTCCGATAGGACTATCTTAGAGAGAGCTTGGACAATAGTGTAACGAGCCTTAGCTTCTCCACTGCGCAGAGCTAGTACATATCTTTGGAGGAGTAGGCGGTTGTGGCTGTAACGTTCCGCTATTAGAACTAGTGGTTGGACATAGATGTATTGTATGATTGGAACTTACACTTATTAATATAACAAGAGCCAAAACGTTTCATGCATATGTTGTATTGTATTCTATGTTATCTGGTTTACTCTAAATGATATATATACTAGTTTTCTTATGCATGCATGTATAACTATCTGTGTATGTATGTATGAATCTTTCTAAAATGTGCCGTTGGTTTAACCATCACTTTGGATTGCTTACTAACTTTCCTTCCATGTTGTGATGCATCTTAGCTCATGTTTTCCCTTCTTAACTGCATGCTATCACATGTTTCCAAGGGGTGCACTCATCTCATCCCCTGTGTGTTAGAACCTCTCATGCACCTTCCTTGGCTCACTACAGCTGTCACACCCTTGCTACCAACATAGTTATCCTACTTGCCTCTGTGTGAAATCATGGTCAAGGCATTACCATACGACCCACTACTGGGACTCCTACACCAAACAATCTGAGGTCTAATTGGGACTTCTTACCGGGGAAATCCCCTTACATGTTGGCGGGTCCAGTACCATCAACATTTTTGCGCTAGAAGGAGGGCCAAATGACAAGCTCAGTCCTCACATCTGTTTTGAATCTCTACCTATCTATCATGACTAACTACCAAGTTGCTCTTATGGAATGTATGTCTTATGGGAACAATTTCATTATCTTGGAAAAGCTCTCTGATAACTTGTCTCATAAAACATATGATGGTGGAGGCCACGTAGCCTTGGTTAGGCACGCGGTCAACATTGTAGGCTCATGCAAAAGGCATGGAATATTTGAAGAATACATGACCTGCGTGCTGTTCGTTTATATGCTTCGAGGGCACCCAATGCACTGTTGTTCCACGCTGCCCGAAAAATCTATTCATTCTTTTGATCATATGGTCACAAAGATAGACCATGCTTTCAATCAATTTAACTATAAAGCACTCAACAAAGAAATTTTGGAATTACGAAAAGCATCCAATGAATCTGTTGAACAATTTTACACACACTTTTGTAATCTTGCATACCGATTCCTTGAAGATGATATTGATTGGGAATTTCTTGATGGAAGATTTGAGTATCTTCTTCACATATTCGAACCCCACTCAACACACTTCGGTGATGGAGCTGTGCAATGACAAGCAGGCATGGTTTCTATCATAAGTGATTGTCCGCCTTCACCTCATCAAACAGCTCCACCACCGCGGAGTGGTGTGGGAGGTCATGCACACACATCTGTTGAACTGTCACATCCTCCCACCCCACCTGCTCTTGATATTTGCACAGATTTGGATTGCAAGCTTGTTGGTTGTCACGTGGATTCATTCCCTCAACCTATGTCCCCGCGTTGTGTTTATCCTCCAGATTGTACTGTCTTATTCTCTTCCATTTCGGACTCCTCACTTGTTACGAACGAGGATCAGGCTGTAGACGTAGTTGGTGTTGTGCAGCCAACCTGCGCCATCATTCATGATGAGTGTCTATGGGAATATAAATAAGAACCCATGGTGAAGGATGACTCCCTTCCAGCCGCGCCTCATCCACTTTATCCTGACATCCCTTGTGATTTTGTCACTGTTGATTTCCCATGTGAAAACTCATTTCCGGATGTTTCTACTTCCAATCATTCACAAGACACGTTGGATGTTAGTCTGTCGTTACAGTGCAGAGAGGACACATATTCCTTGGAAAATCCATTCAATATGTCATCTATCTTCCATGAAAACACAGAGGGTGAACATCTTTGCTTCCCATCTACCCCCTGCCCGATTCATCAAATCATGAGGATGTCGAAAAACATCCTGAATTTTTTGATCTTGGTTGTCGTGATCTATCTACTTCTTCATCTGATCACGATGTTGATTCAATCATTGTTAATTTGTCTAAGACACTGGTCTATGATGATCTATCTGTCAACGAAGTCGAAACTCTGCAGGCTGTCGAGGCACTTTAGCCCAAGCTGATGGTTATGTCAGGCCCTCGCTGTCCTGAGGTTGGTTTCACTTCTGGTCAGGAAATTGTTGAAACACTCAAGGCTCCTCATCACTCTCTGCTTTGCATTGAAGATCAACCAAACACCCAAATTTCGCTTCCTCCACTCGAACTACACAATCCCATCGCTCATGCATTAGAGGAATCTTACAAAGCAAGCACACATGCACAATGCAAGTGGTTTACCTTTCTCACATTTTCTTGCTTGTCACAGTCAAGAGAATGCATACACTCGACATCTGCACGCAATTTAGCACAACACCATGGCAAGTCCACAGAGTGCATGTCATGCACTTTCACCCATTTTTGTTCTGTGGACACTTTTAAACTCACAGTATGTTTGTATTCACTGTTACATCTTTCTTATTTGTTGGTTTGCACAACTATCTTGTTCGCGAACCATGCCTTCACCAACATGGGTCTACCAATGTGTCGATGGCTGCATTGGATGTATCACTTCACGTGACATGACCCATGTTGTTAACATTAGGAGTAGGAGTAGTGTTTGCTATTGAGTTTTTTGCTTGCATGCATATTTTCTTCTTTCCTTGTGTTTTTGTTTGCTTACTCGCTTTGCTTCTGCTTCTTGCTTTGCTTTTTGGTTTGTTTGCTTGTCATTTTACGTAGGTTAGTTTTGAAAGGACCATGTGCGACTCTTGAAACAAGCTGGGTAAAGTACAAGAGGACTTGTAGAGCTATCAAAATTTGGTTATCTGTTGTTTTCTCTCTTATGTAAGAACTTGTTGTCTTTAGTCCATGATACATCAATGGAAAATGTGTACCGTTCGAAGTGAACCTTGGTGAAAACACAACACTTGTGCGCTAACTAGCATCACCTACTCTAGTCGGTTGTTTTTGGGTTAATCCTTGTCAGCTTAGTCAAGTAGAGTAAGGTGAGGGGGAAAACCTTAACAGGTAGGTTAGAGAAATGATAAACTAATTCTTTGCAGGGACAACCTCTTCTGCTATTAATAAGTCAGGATCCCCCTTCCACCTTAGAAATGAATAAGTGCTATGCACAGTTATGAAGATGAAAAATGAAAAAGTGAAAAAGTTTGAAAAAAAATGAAAATGAATAAGGGGAAAGAAGAGAAAGGCTTCGTGTGTAGAGAGGTGATGCAAGTAACTCTGCCAGGGTACTGACTAGGCTCGCTGGTAGCAAAGACATGCTTGTGTTCCTATGTGACTCCGTCGGGGTACCGTCTAGGCCTACTGGCAGCGGAGCAACACCAGAGATGAAACTAAGACTCTGATGACTATATTGCTTGTGCACTAATATACCCCTCAACCCCAATCGAAACAACTTTGTTGAATTGGCTTGGAATGTGTGTCAATTGACCAAGAGCTTGGCAGATGCTACATCTTACAATCAAGAAAGTGTAGAAACCAAGACGAATTGAGAATTAAACAATACCTCTAGAGGTGTTAGACTTGCTTTGTTAGAAATAATACTGAGAGGGGGGGGGGGGGGGTGAATCAGTATTATCAGATCAATAAAACTTTTTCATTCCCATACTTAGATACATATACGCTACTTCATCCAAGGGAACCCGCGTGTATACGCAGCTGTGTCTAAAGCAACTACCGTATATCCAAAATACTTATGATTCAGTTAATCCATTAAATTTTGATCTTTAGTTAGTGCATCAAAACTTCATTAACCATATGAACAATAAGCAGGTGTAGTAAAAACAGAACATATCATCACACACAAGAAGCACACATGAACACCATGATATAAGGTGGAAACCCAATGTGGGTGAAAACCACCTGCTGAACCATAAATCTTCTTCGGACGATCCGGCAGATGGCTCGTACTCATCGATGAGCTGTCGATGGTATCTATTCATAAGTCGGTTGTACTGTTCTTCGATTCCTTCGTTTGGATCTTGTGCATCTGTCATTTCTCCTTTTTCTTTTGGCGATCTTGTCATACTGTGAGATGCTGCAGATGACGATTCTCCTTTCATGATATTTGTTTTGATTCTGTGAAGTCCTGGTTGTAGTGGTGTATGCATCAACTCCTGTTTTTCCCACTTGTTCAAAAAAGGAAGAGCACTTATTTCAATATCTAGAAAAGAATCTTTAAATGCATTTCGTGCTGCTGGTGATCTTTGTACTGCCAATTCTATCCCATCTAATGATTCCCATTTAAATATCTGAAACATATTAGTGGAGCTTTCAATAGAGTGCTGTACCCACAACCTGCAGTTTTCGCTCAAACAGTCTTTATGCTGCCATCCTAACTCAAAAATTATTGAAGTGCATATTCTTTTAGAGATCATCAGACTAATGATGTGGATGACATTATTGTTCCAATTTGGAGATATAATTGAGATGGTGATTAAAGCCCTTTGATTAATTGCAAATTTTAAGGCTTTTGGTTGTCCTTGCAGGCTATCCATTTTATTAAGAATTTGAATTTTTTCAGCCAACCTCAGATTTCCAAACTCATGAAACCATTCAGCATGCTGTTTGATTAACTCTTGATTGTTACCGGATTCAGAATTACCAATCATTTCATGATTGAATATTTGAGAAAAAGGATTTGGTTCTATGCTGTCTCTCATTATCAAACTATGAAAATCCCACTGATAAGCATATGTTTTTAAATACTGGAGGGATCTTTGTATGCATTGAGATACTCTGGTGACTTGAATTTTTCTGCATTTTCCTTCTTGAAATCTCCAATCTGCAAACTTCTCAAAAATTTCATACTGAGGAAAAGTATCAGTATTTGCATAATTGTCATCTATCCTTTGGAAGAAAGAGGACTCTAGTTCCTCAAATATATCTGGAATTCTTAGAGAAAGCAGATATTTTACCATTTCTTCTTTTATGGGAATTTCTTCTAGATCCAGAATTTTGGCACCTGTAAAAATACTAAGGGCAAAGTCAACACTGCCTATGATCTGATAGTAATTCAAGACTCTGAGTGTCCAGATCATTTCATCTATGTAGATGCTAGACCATAAATCAGATAAGCTTCTGAAGAAAAGCTTAACCTTCATATTTGGTAAAGAAAATACTTTCACCAAGTTTTCATCAAGGCCTAGAGATATACCCAGATTTTTTGACTGCCATGCTTGGCATTTTCTGATCCACCAATTCCTTCTTAGTCTAAAACCAACCAATTTCTTGATTTCATCTGTGACAGAACTTGCATAATTTTCTAAGATTCGAAATCTATCTACAAAGGTTGCAAAACTATCATCTGCAGGGCCTTTTCCTGGGATCTCAAAAACTGAATATTTACAGGTTATGAACATTTTGCTCATGTCTCTGGTTAGAACGTCTGTCAAGAAATTCGAGTTACCTGGTATCCACTCGACGTCAAACTCAAACTGCTGAAACCAGATTTGCCAGGCTAAAATCCTGCCCTTTGCAAGTTGTCTTGAAATCTTTGCTATCAGAAAATATTTAAAATTTTTGGAGTCGGTTCTTATTAAAAACTTGACCGGGGTTAGATATACCTCAAACCGCTGAATCCCGTTGAAGATAGCTAATGTTTCCTTTTCAGCTATGAAGTAATTTTTCTGACTTGCTGTAAACTCTCCAGAAGCATATCCACACAGGTTTTCTTCAATCTCTCCTTTACAATTTCTTCTTTGTTCTAACAATACAACTGACCAAAAATTAAGAGAAGCATCAGTTTGCAAAATTAATAAACCATCACCTGGTGGTTGAAGCTTTGGTAACCGCTGACATTCTTCTTTAAGTTTCTTTACTGCTTCAGTTGCTTCTTCTGACCATCCTCCGTCGCTGTGTCTCCTTATAGCAGCTGTCTTTTCTGAGAGTTTTGGAATGTATTTGTGCAAGTAATTCAGAACTCCAATAAACCTTTGAATTGCCTTTTTGTCCTTCAGTTCATCAGGAAACTGTGTTAATTTTGTTAACACATGGGGTTGCATTTGAATAGAACCATTTGCAACATTTATCCCCAAAAAATCAATGCTATCCTGAAATAAGGACATCTTTGTTTCTGACAAGACTATACCATGCTTTTTAACTTCTTCAAGAAAAATTTCTAGATGTTTCAAATGAGTATTTACATCTGGACTATGAATCAAAATATCATCTATATATGTAACTATAAAATCATATTTAGCAAAAATATAATCCATCCTTCTTTGGAAGAAGGCTGGAGCGTTCTTCAACCCAAATGGAACAACTTTCCACTGATAAAATCCTGCTGGACATATGAAGGCTGTTTTGTGTCTGTCCTCTGGCTGAATCTGTATCTGATAATAACCTGACTTCATATCAAATTTACTGAACACCTTACTATGCTGAATCTTTTGCATAATTACTTCTGGTCTGGGCAATGGGTAATTAAAATTCTGAGTAATTGCATTAAGAGGTTTGTAATTGATAACCATCCGTGGTTTACCTCTTACTATCTCAGAATGATTTCTTACTAGAAATGCAGAACAGGCATAATGAGATTCACTGATTTCTATTAATTGCATCTTTAGTAGTTCTTGAATTTGATTCCTCATTTCTTGTTCATCTGATGGTGTGCAAGGAATCACTTTACCTTTTACTCCATTGTCATGTAAGGTGACTATCTCCTGCATCGGACTTTCAGTTTCCCAAAACTGTTGTGGGTTGTTCGAACAACTTTTCAGAAGTCTCTGGTATATATCTCTCTGTTCTGTAGACCAGTTTTCTTCAATGCATGCTGATTGTTTATTTATCTTTTCTGCTCTGGCTTCATAGATTTGTAGGACCTCTTGCCAATCATTTGAATCTTTAGTCGGCCTTCTAGTTCCTACTTTCTTTTGTCTATTCTCATGCCTAGCTTCAGAGTTTGCAATGCTTAGTCTAGGCACAGATATAGCCTTTTTCTTCAGATTTATTATCAGCTTATCTTGGCTGATAGTTACTGGAAGCACAGAATTTATAAATGGCATGCCTAACATCAAACTTGCTGAAGGGTCATAGTGCTGAATTGCTGAAATTTTTACAATACTCCCTCCAACTTTTAAAGAAATATTGTCTACATAATGTGTGAGCTGGACAGATCCTCCAATTGTTTCTGAAACTAGTATATTTTTTAATGGTTTCCAGAGAGATTTGAACAAAGATGGTCGAGCTAGATTATTTGATCCTCCAGTATCTACAAATGCATCTACTGAAATCCATTCATTTCTGACTTGAACTTCTACTGGAATATAAATCAAGCTCTCTGTTTTCACAATCTTTTTCAACAAAGTATTTTGTTCATTTCTTGTAATCTCTGGCAGAGTTATACTAGTTGATGGTGCAATTTTCTTTTCAAATGGACATAAAGAATTGAATTGAGGTAAAGGTGATGCAATTTGTTTACCTCTATTTGTCTTCTCTGATACTTCTGTTCCTTCTGATCCTTCTTCAGAAATTGATTCTGAGTCTGAAATATCTTCTGTCTCACTTGATGATACCACAGTTGAAGAACTTTCTATATCACTATAGTGCTGTTCACTATAAAAATCATCATCAGAACAATTTGTACAAATATTCATTTTCTGTACAGGTTCTTCCTCTTCATTATCTAAAACTTCTGTAAGAATATATACATCAGAAATTTCTTCATCTGATTCTACTACAGACCAATCATCTTGAAACTCTTCAATATCTATACAAGCTTTAAGTTTACTAGATGATTTCTGAGGACACTTTCTAGCAAAATGTCCTTCCTTTTTACAAATGAAACAACAATTGTTGTTTCTTGGAGCTGTTCTCTTTTTCAAATATCTGAATTTTCTGAAAGGTCTCTTTGGGTTCGATACTCTTTTGGGTTTGTATCTACCATACCTTTTATATTTCTTCTTCTTTGATTTAAAAGGCGTCCATGGTAATACAGTTCTGCAGACATCTGAACTCGGGGTGATGTCATGCGCCTTCTTCTGCCAACACAAATATTTGACCTTTTCTGACACTCTAAACAGAAGATAAACCCAATAAACTTGTTCTAAACTTCTCATCTGAACCTCAAGATCTTTCATAATTAGATCTCCTAAGTTTCCTGGCAACTTTGACAAGAAAGAAACTTTTTGAGCAATATCATTAAACAGATTAGCTTTAAAGACTTTAGCCATAAATTCTTTGCCAAATTGATCTAAATATTTTAGATCTTTAAGTTCCATGCGGCTAAGGTCAGTCAATAGCTGTTTCTTTTCATCTTTTGGTTCTGGAATGAATTGAGTTTTTAACAACATTTCAAATGTAGCTAATCCTGCTTCCATGACTACTATTCTCTCTGCCTCTGACCCTGCCATCCACCAATCAAACACTATCCCTGCCATCCTCTTTTCTGCTAAGATCATGATAGACACATTGTCTAATCTTGTTGTGACCTGCATTTGATATAAGGCTCCTATCCAGATTCTAATAGACTCACCAGGATTGGATGAGTTATCTAGATCTAGAATGTAACCACCAGAATTTGTAGCAAACAGATCTTCTTCAACTCTAGGGTACTTAGCTTCTCTTAGGATGTGAGCTTTGTTTTGATTCTTTATTGATGTCATAATAAAGGATGGAAATTTTATTGCAGCTTGTTCTAACGACATGACTTCCTTCTTAGATTCAAAAGGTTTTTCTTCTTTAAACGTTCTAGAAGATCCACTGGTTAATTTTCCAGTGTCTCTGGAAGTCCCTTCTCCATCACTTGTTTCTGGTACTTCTTCTTCTAAATCCCAGTAATTTGGGGCTGTCATATCTACATGAAATTTTGGGATTTTCTTACCCTTCTTCTTCATTTTTCTTTTTCTTCTCTCCTCTCTTTCTCTCTTCTCTTCTTGTTGCTCTTCATACAACAATTTTAAATTTTCATTTATCAGATCTGCTTGTTGTCCTAAATTGTCTAGAACATTTTCAGCATGAGAACACCAAGTAGTCAAATAATTTCCTACTTGATATACTTGTTCCAAATCGTTGGGCTCTTGTGATTCATATTCTAGGAGAGGTGCACAATCTGCTCTGGTAGCAGGCTGTTTGGACATTGAAGAAGAGACACAAAACTTTGTTTTTGGTGGCCATTTTCCTCCTCTTACAAATCTTTTATTTGCATATCTATATTCTTCCATAGGTGGATAATTCTGTACATGAGTTCTAAACATTTTATTTACAGCGAGAAAAGGTTTCTCTTCAGGTATATACAATTGTTTTTCAGACCGGGGTGTGCTTGCGGAAGTAGACGGCTGTTCTTCTGGTATAGATAACTGTCTGTAAAAAGACCTTCTTCCACTTTGGACTGGACTTTCTACTGGTAATACATGTTTCTCTGGCAAAACTATTGGCTTGGGAATCCTAGGGTAAATGGACTGATTTGGAATAATTTTTACCCCTCCATCTTCAAGAGCCAATCTTTTAATTTTTCTGCTTATATCATCGGAAGCCAAAGACTTATATTGGATATACCAGTGATCGGCTAATGTTTCTTTGTCATAATGCACACCTTCAATCTGTGCATTTCCTATCCCGACAGTCACACAGTCTTTCAACACCGGCTGTTTTAGTTTAGGATGTACGGTATTTGTTAACTGAAAGGAAGTTTGAACAATTACAGACAAGAATTCACTCTCATCTGCCATAGATAGTCCTTGCACTCCTATCAAGGCTTTCCAACAATCTTTAAGATGTATGTCTGTCAGACTGATAGCATAATCAGGATAAATTGTTCCATGCTGACAACCAGACATCAAATTTCCTAGTATTGTTCCTATTCTGGCATGATCATACTCATTGTGCCTTGAATCAAACAATTCTGCTATGCAGGGAGTATTTAAACCATGTCTAAATAGGGGAGCCAAACCAATCCTTATAGCTCCGAAATGTAAGTAATAAAATCTTCCTTCCTTAGCATATTTCCTAAACTTTTTTATCTCATCTTCTGAAAATATATTGAGTCCTATTATCTGCACATGTGGACCCTTAATTCTGATCTTAACTTCAACTTCTTTGAAATAATATTTTTTAGAAAGCTTGAACATCATAGGAACCGGATAAATCTCTTTAGTATCTAATGCAGGGGGATTCCAGCTTTCTGGGTCTTCTACTTGTTCATGTTCATTTATATCAGACTCAACAGATCTATTTTCTACTTCAGATATGGATCTTTTATCAATGGTAGAAAAAGTTCTTAGAAATTTGGCCATCTTGGAAAGGTATAATTCTATTCCAGAAATTGACTGATAAAGCTTTTATTTACTCAGCACAATGTAAAACAAAGATGCCTTTCAAATGCTCCTGGCTTGTCTCAGGTTCTGTCTATAGAATTATACAGGGTCGATACAGGGCTCTGATACCAAAATTGGGGGTGATCATTCAAAACAGAGCAGTTCTTCCTTTATTAAGAAACTTCTTTTACAATGTACTGGTGTAGTCCTTTACTAGCATGCAGGATACAACCTGAAAAAGGCTACAACCTTCTCCCGTTCTCCAGACTCTCCTGGAAGGGAGCTCCAACCCCCTTTGCTCTTGTACTAGCTAAGATACTAGTACGTAGGCGCCGGCCTACAATCTTCTCTCCTCCAGGTGCCACGTTTCATAAATTTTCAGACTGGATACTCCTGAAGCACAACACATAATCTGAAGGCCACGTTTCATCAAATTTTCATACTAGTCCTATAAATATCATTGAAGCACAAAACAATCAATACTAGCATCATCAATCTCTGAATCACTGAAACACTGAAACCCTGTCAACATCACAGTCACCAGAACACAGAGCAGAACTTTGCAATAACAATCAGATCCAACTGTACCATCAAAATCATGCATCAGAGTGCATACGCTACTTGGAAGTGCCGAACCTGCGTGTATACGCAACTTCATCAAGATGAACCGGCGTATATGTCATTAATCACTTATTCATAACTTTGCTGCACTTCCTGACTTCAGACATAACCAGATCATGACATATACAAGGATAATATATGTGTTAGCACCCAGATCTAGTCCATCGGATCACATAAATATGAGTCATTATGATCTTGATCCATATTAGTTCTTATCCATCAATACACACTCATCCAACCAAGATATGCAGAATACTGACACCATTAAACAAACATCAGAACTCATCAACAGTCAGAACCACCTGTAACTTCAGATATCATAGCTCAAATGATATACGCTACTATGATGAATCAAACCCGCGTACATACGCGCTTTTTCCAAGGCCAACCCGCGTACAAATCTAAAAATGTTTTCTTATAACTTTGCAGCTGTACCAGACATCAATCATACTATAACATTTATATTACATGCGTCAGTATGCAGATCTAAAATAAGCATAATCAACCATATAAAGATAGTTCATTTCAAACCATTTGATCCCGATCTCTCCTTAGATGTTGTTCTCCATCAACCGGTGAGATCCCACCTTAGCTCAGATCAAGCAATGTATCATCAACCCATAACTTGCATACTGGATCTCATACTTCATCAGATATTCAAGACTTTCTTGATGCCCTTGCCTAATGATCTTCTTCTCCTTTTATAGTCTTAGGCCTTTCTCAATACGATGGTCCAAAACCATAATAAATCAATACCAAGAGCCCAATACTTGGGATCATCACACTTGTCGAGATACCATGGTCCAAAACCATAGGTTCAAATACCGAGGACTAACTACCACGGACCAAAAGTACGCTTTCCGACATGTACGCACTTTTCCGTGCATGAAACTGCGTGTATACCCTACTTGGTATATAGCGAACATGCGTATACGCGACTTGGTATATAGTGAACCTGCGTGTATACCCTACTTGGTATATAGTGAACCTGCGTATATACTCTTCTTTCTTCATTCTTTGTAGTCTGATCATCAATTCTTTGCTACTGACCTGCTACACTCTAATTTGTCATCTGTGAGATTTGCCATCAAGGACAACACTTGTCTCATAATGCCAACAATCTCCCCCTTTGGACTTGATGGCAAAGCTAACTTGTCATACTTAGAACTTGATCTTCTTATTCCTTTGAGCTGTCCTGCATCCCATGCATTTAGTCACATCTGTAGATTGATCTAGTTATATGTAAGTGAGATGTTCTTCTATGAGAGGGTTGCCATCAAGTACAACACATGCATCATAATGCCAACAATCTCCCCCTTTGGACTTGATGGCAACAACACCAAATCACTCTCCCCCTTTGACATCAAGGGCAAAGGGCGGACCAAGATATTCTCTTCCTTTGCTGAACATTCCGCTGTCCATACTCCCCCTGAGTATCTGTTGAAATCTCTGAATGAGCTCCCCCTTTGTATATGCCAAGGTGTACTAATCTGTCCACGCTCCCCCTGAGTACATGCCGAGTCTCTGTACTGCTGAGGTGTGTTGTTCATGCTCTTCCTGACTGTAGGCAAGATCTGTAAAAAGGTGTTATTCAAGAACAACCATGACTTATACATCTTAAAGGACCTTCCTATCACCAAAAGACTCAATACATACATCCATTTCCCAACCAAGTGGGGATCATCCACCCAACCAAGTGGGGATACATCAAAATTTTACATATGACAACCAATCACATCAATCATCCCAGGCATAGTGGGGAAACCAAAATAGGCCGTCACATGACCTTGATAAAATAATATACATGACATAGAGACGACTTATGCAAATGACCAATAACTACTATCAACAGCTTCTGACAATCACTGTATATATCAGCAACCATGTTCTCCTTCTGATCTCCTTTCTACAGCTGATCCACCTGAACCAAAAATAGCTTGAGTACTAGAACCAAGAGCTTCTAAGGTAATGCCAACAATGCATTATTAGAACATTATCTGCTCCCCCTGAACCCGTGCCTGATGGTCTTTGACAGACCCATATCAGACTCTCTTCAACCAGAGTCTGTCCTTGCTGATTTTCTCCAGATACGCGACTACACCTGCATAAATCGGCGTATGTACGCGGATTCCCCTCATCCAACTCGCGTACACTAATTTCCATATCAACAACCTGTAAATGTCCTGTAACAAGGTATGTCTGAACATAGATGTCAACTCATCCTTTTAAGACATCATCATGAAATCATTCACATTATATCATATGTGAAACCACCATAGCCATTTCATCAACATCAAGCTCTTCATGATCCAAGTATCATTACTTGGGAACATCTGCATCAATCAACATATGTAAGTATCAACCTATCATCATATAGATACGAACTCATCATCATGTCTCCAACAAAGCGACTTTGAGTAGTCATCCATGTATCAGCACTATGTATCTTGAGCTCAAGCTCTTTTGACAAAACTTCTTGATATCATCAACAGCAACAATCCTTATCCACATGAGTACCTGCATCATAACTGTATGATATTTATGCATATGACAACAACAGTATATGAGTGACTCATCATCAAGTGAGGAAGATGTGTATTCAAGTTTTGTACTTCTCCTTATTCTTATGAAGATCACCATGTAAACACCATATATGCATCATCAAAGAATCAACCATAAATCTGATCTGAATATCTACTATGTAACCCCAAGCATCATATGAGATTTTATCATAGACAACTCACAACCACATCATAGCAAGATATATCATTTAGCCATATAAACATCATCACCAAGGCTATTAACCATAATGCCAACAATGCATTATTAAAGGCATATGCTCCCCCTCAACCTGAGCCATCTGTTTACTCTTAGATCTGATCATGCATATATCAGTAATAAGCATCAAGACATCATCATCAAGTTAGGATCAAACCCTTCTAAACATCTTACAAGTATCAAGATATTTCCACACATTCTCAGCAGACTGTAAATATTATCAAACAGAGAAAATAATGGACTGAAACATAACAAATCCTTTTCCTGAACCTGCATTTCTTCAGATAATCATATACGCGACTGTGCAGCATCCAACTCGCATATATACGCGACTTCTCTTTATGGAACTTGCGTATGAGATTCAGGACACTGAAGTTTTATACTTTCAGCTCCCCCTGATTCTGTTATGTCTGTGCTGTGGTGTGTCTGATTATATTGTGCTGTGCCACATCTTTCTGACTGTACTTCCTTCTTCTTCCATATCTTCAAGTGTGATGATGTTTTCTCCTTTTGGTGTGATGTCCGTACTTTGTTCCTGCATTCCTTTGCTATATGTCCAAGCTTGTTACATGCATAACACCTTACATGTTTCATGTTCCTCCTGTAACAATCAGCAGCTTTGTGACCAAACATATTGCAAGCAAAACAATATCCATTAAAGTACCTTGAATGTGATGATCTTTCTACATGATGGTCTTGATCCCTTCTTCTTCCACATCTAGCTGCAACATGTCCAAGATTATGACATACATAACATTCAACATTTTTCATAGGAGGAGTAAAAGATTTTCTTTGAGGAGTCTCTTTCCTTGATTGTTGATGGGGTTGACCTTTCATCTCCTTGTTGATCATTTTAGATTTCTCTTTAGAGTTCCTTGCCTCACCTTGTGAACTAGATTCACCTTCAACAAATTCATGAAAACTAATACCAGTCTTGATAGTAGGAGACCTTTGACTACTAAGAATATCATCCAAGGCTTTAGTACTATCTTGAAATCGTAATAGTTTATCCTTTTCTTCTAATTTACCTTTCAAGATATTTACCTCAACTTGAAGTTGTTCTTCCTTTTCTAGACATTGCTTCTTCATGTCTTCTTCTGCTTTCCTTCCTTCTTCCAACTGATGCCTCAGTTTGAGAATCTCCTTTTCTTGTTCTTCATTCACATTCTGCTGCATTTGACGAATTCTGAAGGCACATTCCAGTTGAGATTTTAAGCTGATAACTTCGTTTTCCTGTTTTTCAATAGCTTGGAGTAGATATTTATTCTGCTTCTTTGTTTCTTCAAGTTCTTCCTTTAGCGAGAGGGTCGTAGCTTCAAGACTTTCATAATAACTGGATCGACCTCTAAGCTCCTTGATTGTTGTGTTCTTTTCAATGACTTCATTTCTTAGAGATGTTACTTCATCCTGTAACTTTTGATATTTGTCCTTGAATAACTCTCGTTGGCCCTTTAGTCTAGTAACAACTTCTTCGAGGGCACCATCCTTTATGTTCAGAAGCGTCTCTTGTTCACTAATTTTTTTTGTCAGCCTGTTAAATTCTGCCTCTATTTGATATCCTTCTTCCTCACCCATAAGAGAACATTCAGTTGTTTCGTTATCACTTCCATCCTTTCCAAATGGATAGATAGCTGGAACATCAGAGGATAGCAAATTCATACCTGATAGTTCATCTTCATTCTGAAATGATTCTGAATCTGATTCTGAATATGACGGGCTTCTTATACCTAGTCCCCAATCGATTCTCCCACTGTCATAGTTCTTCTGAGATGTCTTCTTCTTCTTAGGTGCTTTATTCTTAAGCTTCTTTCCCATAGTTCCACGGATCTCCTTCAAGCGATCAAGCTTCTACCAAAGGACCTGCTCCGATACCAATTGTTGGAAATAATACTGAGAGGGGGGGGGGGGGGTGAATCAGTATTATCAGATCAATAAAACTTTTTCATTCCCATACTTAGATACATATACGCTACTTCATCCAAGGGAACCCGCGTGTATATGCAGCTGTGTCTAAAGCAACTAGCGTATATCCAAAATACTTATGATTCAGTTAATCCATTAAATTTTGATCTTTAGTTAGTGCATCAAAACTTCATTAACCATATGAACAATAAGCAGGTGTAGTAAAAACAGAACATATCATCACACACAAGAAGCACACATGAACACCATGATATAAGGTGGAAACCCAATGTGGGTGAAAACCACCTGCTGAAATTCGTTTCTATCTTCCTTTATTAAGAAACTTCTTTTACAATGCACTGGTGCAGTCCTTTACCAGCACGCAGGCTACAACCTTCTCTCGTTCTCCAGACTCTCCTGGAAGGGAGCTCCAACCCCCTTTGCTCTTGTACTAGCTAAGATACTAGTACGTAGGCGCCGACCTACAATCTTCTCTCCTCCAGGTACCACGTTTCATAAATTTTCAGACTGGATACTCCTGAAGCACAACACATAATCTGAAGGCCACGTTTCATCAAATTTTCATACTGGTCCCATAAATATCATTGAAGCACAAAACAATCAATACTAGCATCATCAATCTCTGAATCATTGAAACACTGTAACCCTGTCAACAACACAGTCACCAGAACACAAAGCAGAACTCTGCAATAACAATCAGATCCAACTGTACCATCAAAATCATGCATCAGAGTGCATACGCTACTTGGAAGTGCCGAACCTGCGTGTATACGCAACTTCATCAAGATGAACCGGCGTATATGTCATTAATCACTTATTCATAACTCTGCTGCACTTCCTGACTTCAGACATAACCAGATCATGACATATACAAGGATAATATATGTGTTAGCACCCAGATCTAGTCCATCGGATCACATAAATATGAGTCATTATAATCTTGATCCATATTAGTTCTTATCCATCAATACACACTCATCCAACCAAGATATGCAGAATACTGACACCATTGAACAGACATCAGAACTCATCAACAGTCAGAACCACCTGTAACTTCAGATATCATAGCTCAAATGATATACGCTACTATGATGAATCAAACCCGCGTACATATGCACTTTTTCCAAGGCCAACTCGCGTACAGATATAAAAATGTTTTCTTATAACTTTGCAGCTGTACCAGACATCAATCATACTATAACATTTATATTACATGCGTCAGTATGCAAATCTAAAATAAGCATAATCAACCATATAAAGATAGTTCATTTCAAACCATTTGATCCCGATCTCTCCTTAGATCTTGTTCTCCATCAACCGGTGAGATCCTGCCTTAGCTCAGATCAAGCAATGTATCATCAACCCATAACCTGCATACTGGATCTCATACTTCATCAGATATTCAAGACTTTCTTGATGCCCTTGCCTAATGATCTTCTTCTCCTTTTATAGTCTTAGGCCTTGCTCAATACCATGGTCCAAAACCATAATAAATCAATACCAAGAGCCCAATACTTGGGATCAACACACTTGTCGAGATACCATGGTCCAAAACCATAGGTTCAAATACCGAGGACTAACTACCACGGACCAAAAGTAAGCTTTCCGACATGTATGCACTTTTCCGTGCATGAAACTGCGTGTATACCCTACTTGGTATATAGCGAACCTGCGTATACGCGACTTGGTATATAGTGAACCTGCGTGTATACCCTACTTGGTATATAGTGAACCTACGTATATACTCTTCTTTCTTCATTCTTTGTAGTTTGATCATCAATTCTTTGCTACTGACCTGCTACACTCTAATTTGTCATCTGTGAGATTTGCCATCAAGGACAACACTTGTCTCATAATGCCAACATGCTTTTCATGAACAAGGTCCATTCAGAGAGCTGGAGTTCTACCAGTGTGTTGCCAAGTGTTGTAGTGGCTACAATCACCCTCCAAAATTTTCCCTTATCTTCGTTTTGGAGCCTCCCTACCAACCTTTCACATCAACATGTCTTTCTTCATCAAGTACACAAGCTTTAGTGTTTTTCTTATAGAAAGGCAGTCTGTCTATCAGATCTTGATACACCCCCCCACAGGCTATTTGTCCAGACTTGGTCCAGCTGCAGGCTGAGCAGCTCCCTCAAGAAAGTGCGCAATTCTAGAGGACAACCAACCTTCCCTCTAGAAATTGTGCAATTTAGTTTGATAGCCTGCTGGGGTCTAGAATTGCACAATTATGCCAGTTAAGCTTCATCCAGAAAATTGTGCAATTCCTCCTAGCAGGGCTGCTCAACCCATGAATTGTACAATCCTAGGCAGCAGTCAGCTGCTCTGCCCAGAAATTGCACAAATCTCCTGGGAAGCCAATCCAACTCCCTTCCAGAAATGCGCATTTTCTCCCAACAATTGAGCAATCTCTTGCATGTGCAGTTGAGTTGACCAGTTCCCTCCGGGACCGAGAAAAACTGATTTGCATGCATGGGATGCTTCTCCCAAGGCAGAATGGAAAGGCATCCCTTGATTAAGGGATCTACTTTTAGCAACTAGAGGTTGCATGCAAGGATCATCTCGAAAACCTCCAACCAAGTGTCACTCTTCCTAGATTTGTGGCATGCACGTCACATATTTGATTTTATCAAAACTCATGAACCAGACACTACAGAGATCATTCCTAACATCAACCTTGCAGCTCTGACATCCCACATCGCATCTAGGAGCCGTCGACACATCCAACTCAATTGTTTTTGGATAAGACAGCTTTCCATATCTTGTGTTGCATTTCCAGCGCTTTTTGTGTTTCACTTCCTATGAATGTTGTCTGCTTGATTTCAATGAGTGCTTGGTGTTGTTTCGATACATACGAGCTTGTTCTAGCATCGTTTCAGTTTTCATTAGCATCTCACTGCTGTCGCATGCATGAAACTATTTTTCATGAACGATCGCCAATTCAGCGACTCACCTCACCCACATGCATGTTATTCTGTTTTTTGAATCTTTCATTCACTGTTTGCATGCACGATCATTCACTTATGCTTACACTTAGTATCACCATGCATTCACATTCACATTCGCTTTCAGTTTCCCGTCGGAGAGTCTGGGCAGCCTTGGCCTGAACTCTGCCTCACCAAGACAACATTTTGCAATCCTGAGAGGGAAGGCTCTTTCTTCCTCTTAGGAAATGCACATTTCTGGCCAATGACTGTCCTCAAGTTTTGCATTGCGCAATTTTTAGGGACAGTGACTGCTAGCCCAGAAAATTGTGCAATGCAGTCACTAAGCTTGCAACCATTGCCAGCTGAGATTGTGCATTGCTCAATTTCAATAGTTAGCAACCAGATTGGACTGTGCATTGTGTAGTTCCAGCAGCCAGCTAGCCTCCCAACAACCCAGATTGTGCCTTGCACAGTCTCAGCAGTCAGTGTCCTGACCTCCTGGAGGAAATTGCGCAACCTTCATGATCATTCACATAGGTACGTTGCAAGTCAATTCTCAAGTTCATTTTGGTTTTTGATTGACAGATTGCTTGCCATGATTTTTGCAATGTCGCTAGGTATCGTAGATGTTCATCTCCCTCTCAGCAATACAGGGAAAATGGTTTCCAAGAGAGCATAGTTGAAGACACCGTTCAGAGCACACTTGGAGATGCAGTCGATCAAGTGTCTATGGACTTGCCTACCCACGAAGACATTAAGTTGTTCATAGACAAGGACATCAAGATATGGCGACAACAACATCATAGCGAGCAACATCATGAACAACAACTGAAGGCATCATACCGGATGCAACAAATGCAAGATGAAGGTTGTTGTCAACTTAGAGGCAGAACAAAGTTGCAAGCTCAAGCAGATCCACTGGTGATGAAAACAACTTTGGAGACTCAGGCTATGAAGTGATGGCGTGACATGAAGATCACATAAAGACAAAGAATGGAACGAAGAAGGAGTTGCATGTGTTGAAGCAACAACTCAAGGAAGAACTTGAGTTGCACAGACAAGCGAATGAGTTGCAGCAGGAACAAGAACAATAGGGGGCGCAACATGCACTCACGGATGAAACTACGTCTGTACAAGTTATAGATCCATCCCAACAACTGGCACAGAGTAGACAAGGTGAGAAATGTTGTTGATCACATCCAAGGGAATGTAGAAACATGCATGTCATTGTGTGCACTTATGCGATCCCACCCATTCAACACACTCACCAAGGCGAAGACAAGAAGAAAGTTTGACTGGAGCTGAACATGTAGTTGACAGTTGATGCGTATGACCACCAACACACACTAGAAGATCAACATGGACACTATGCATCAGTGTATTGCAGGTTCTGCCACACCCAAAAAGACCATGCACATGCTAGCAGACGAGTTGGACGGAGGAGCCATACCAATGCACTCGGATACACCGGAGGCAAGAGTTCGCTTTAGCAAGATGTCACCGTTGAGCACATGCACACCATCACGGATGAACAAGCTTGGAAAAACCTCACTACCTTCACCATCACAAGCATGTAAAAGAGTTTGTCTCACCACAACAAGACTGAGTGTCAGTTATGTGTTGCATGGCTTGCTCAAGCCATTTTGTCTCACATGAGCACGTGCATTGTAATGAAACATCTTGTCAAGTGGATGTTCAAGTGTCGATAGTTGGATGTAATAGTCATAGAGTAGATGAAGAGTCATGAGGGTAAATGGACTGTCATAAAGGGGAATGTCAAGGGTCACCCCACCGTTTGCCATAAATAGAACTTCAAAACTCATTGTAAAGGCTTTTGGTCAACCAAGCTTCCGATAGGACTATCTTAGAGAGAGCTTGGACAGTATTGTAACGAGCCTTGGCTTCTCCACTGCGTAAAGCTATTACATCTCTTTGGAGGAGCAGGCAGTTGTGGCTGTAACATTCTGCTGCCGGAACTAGTGGTTGGACATGGATGTATTGTATGACTGGAACTTACACTTATTAATATAAAAAGAGCCAACACGTTTCATGCATATGTTGTATTGTATTCTATGATAGCTGGTTTACTCTAAATGATATATGTATTGGTTTGCTTATGCATGCATGTATAGATATCTGTGTATGTATGTATTTATTTATTATTTCCAACATTCTTTCAGATCATTAACCCTTTTATTTGTTTAGTATAAGGAAAGGTCCGTTATTACTTTTAATATTTTTAACTAATAATATCAATTTTAATTATTCTTACATTTTTATTTTATTTTATTAATTAATTTTAATTTTATGTATTTTTATTTATCCACTTTCCTTTTAGTTTTTAATACCTATAACTAACTATAATTAATTTATTTTATTTTATTTTCTAATCCTTATTTCCTCTTCCTATTTATTTATTGGATTATTTAATTTATTTATTCTACTGTTCTAATTTATTTATTAATTCTAACTAATTAACCCGTTGCGTAACTACTTCCCTTTAGTTTTACCTTACTAATGATACCATTTCTATTTTTTCATTTATAAAAATTAAATAAATAATTTATTTATTAATTTATATTTTTTCATTTATTTATATATTTATTCATTTATTTAATAAATAAATAAATAATTTATTATTATTTTTTAATTCTTCATTTATATATTTATTTAATAAATAAATAATTTATTCTTCATTTGTTTATTTATCTTACACCTAATATAACTAAATTTATATATATTTATTTACCTTACTAATGATACCATTTATTTTTATAAATTAAATAAATAATTTATTTTTTCTATTATATTTATTAATTTATATTTTTTCATTCATTTATTTATAAATAAATAAATAATTTATTATTATTTTATAATTCTTCATTTATATATTTATAAAATAATTTATTATTATTTTATAATTCTTCATTTATATATTTATTTATTTATCTTACACCTAATATAACTAAATTTATATTTTCATTTATATATTTAGATATTTATTTATTTACTTTATACCTAATATAACTAAATTTGACCTTGCTCCTTAGTCAACCTTTTGCCCAGGTAACCGTTGGTGTCTCTGCTCTAGCTATTTAAACATGCTAAGCTGGATCTGTTCTTCAACTTGTCCCGACGATGAACCACACTGGTTGGTTCGAAACACGTCGACAAATGGTTTCTCATGTGATTTTTGCCGAAAAATCTATCATAAACTTGTATGAATCTTTCTGAAATGTTCTGTTGTTTAACCATCACTTTGGATTTCTTGCTAACTTTCCTTCCATGTTGTGATGCATCTTCGCTCGTGTGTTCCCTTCTTAACTGCGTGTTACCATAGGTTTCCAAGGGACACACTCATCTCAACCCCCGTGTGTTAGAACCTCTCATGCACCTTCCTTGGCTCATTGCAATTGTCACACCCTTGCTACCAACAAAGTTATCCTACTTGCCTTTGTGCGAAATTGTGGTCAATGCATTACCGTACGACCCACTGCGGGGGCTTCTACACCAAACAATCTGAGGTCTAATTGGGATTTCTTATCGGGGAGATCCCCTTATATGTTGGCGGGTCCAACACCATCAATAGCTAGAAATTAAGTAAGAGCTAGATTCCAGCTTTCGTTTCTTGATTCTACCTCCCTTTCTTCTCCTTTTTACTTTTTATTTCTATCTTATTTTTAGATTTTTAGATTGTTTACTATTATTTTATTCTTTAACTCCGTTTGTTTTACTCAGTAATTATCCTCCTTTTTATATTATACTTATTTTTGTAACCCTCTAGATATTAGTTATTATTTTGTTCCCCTCTTGACCTTCATTTTTTTTAAAATATATAAGTTGAGTCTTTCTCTGCTATTTATTTTTCGCAATATTATTATTATTATTAAGTTAGTTAATATCACTGATATATGTATATGCCTATTAATCTCTTTATATTTAAATAATGATAAGTAACCTCTTTTTTCATTTTATATATTATGATAAATTATTTCTAGAACCATTTCTTAACCTATAACTCTAGTTCTATATAATTAAACATAGGTATAAGTTAACCCCTAATAATATTATATAGATTGATAATATCAATTATCTCTCACTACATAATTAGTTATTAAAACTTTATAATAAAATATTTTATTTACTCCTAAATATATAATATTTTAGTAGACAATTCCTTACCTCGGATTTTAAATTATATTTTACTTTCCTTATTAATTAATTATTAAAATATTGGAATAAATTATTTTATATTTATTTATTCCTAAGAGCTAGTTTTTCAATAAATATATAATATTTTAATAGATAACTCCTTACCTCGGATTTTAAATAATATTTTACTTACGTTATTAATTAATTAATAAATTATCGGAATAAAATATTTTATATTTATTTATTCCTAAGAGCTAGTTTTTAAATAAATATATAATATTTTAATAGATAACTCCTTACCTTGGATTTTAAATAATATTTTACTTACCTTATTAATTAATTATTAAAATATTGGAATAAAATATTTTATATTTATTTATTCCTAACAACTAATTTTTAAATTAATATATAATATTTTAATAGATAACTCCTTACCTTAGATTTCTAAATAATATTTTACTTACCCTATTAAATAATTAATTATTAAAATGTTAGAATAAAGTATTTTATATTTATTTATTGCTAACAACTAATTTTTAACTAAATATATATTATTTTAATAGATAACTCCTTACCTCTAATTTTTAAATAATATTTTACTTACCTTATTAACTAATTTACCAACGACTAATTTTCAACAACTAACTCTGGGTAATGATGCATCCATGCTATTTATTCCTTAAGATTTACCAACAACTAATTTTCAACAACTAATTCTGGGTAATGATGCATCCATGCTATTTATTCCTTAAGATTGATTGATTCTTCGCCTTGTCCTGAGGATGGACCACATTAGTTGGTTCGAAACGTCGACCAAATCCTAATAATGTGATTAATATGAAAGACATCTATTTAAATTAATCACTGTTCATTTTTCAATTTAAAAAAAGAAAGAAATAAAACTTACATTTTTTGTTTTGTTTTTTCACTTAATTCGAACATCGGTGCGTTCGATAGTAAAGAGCCTCGATGTGTTTACAAGTAAAGTGCACCGAAATTTCTAGGGCACCAAATTTTTTCAACGGATCGACATGATATATATATATATATATCCCGTAACAGTGCGGTTAATATTTTAACGCAACGACACAACTTGTATTTAAATGCATTGTTGTTGTAATTGTTATAAGAGCACCAACATGTTAGAATTTGTTTTTATTTTCAAAATCCCAAAAACAGGTACGTACGTTGCTGTTTTTATTTAAATGCATCGGTGAGGTTTTGTACAAGAGCACCGATATGATAACATATTTTATATTTTTGGAATGTCAGAAACTAGTGTAGATATTATTTGAACGCCTTGGTGCTGTTATGGTTTGAACACATAGGTTCGATTTGTCCTAATAAGCACACTGGTAAGGTTTAAAAGTTATTTGAAGTTTCATTTCACATAAAATGACATATTCATCTCAAATGATCCTTCAGGACACATCCACATGAATTACAATAGTTCATAGTATACATTTTCTGCTTAAAGTTGCCTTATTATTAAAAAATGGTTTGAAAACTATATTGAAATTCAGAGTGTGGTTATATGGTTCTCGAAATTAATTTTAGCTATGTACACAAAATTGTATTTCTCATTTTTTTCAGATGCGGGGAGAAAATCTCAATAATATGAAATGGCCAATTCTTCAAATTTCAACTCGTTCCATATTGATGATCAAATTCCTTCTCGGAGTTCTCCCTTTCCATCTTCAGTAAGTATAATTTTTATTTTTATTTCAATTATTTATATATATATATATATATATAAATAATCCATGTCAATTTGAATAAAAATGTATCCAAATTTGCAGGATCTTGATTCAAAATAAAGTTCAGATGCAGAAATATTCCTCCATTTCAAAAACATTAGAAGCTCTTATCAAGAGCAACATATTGCAAGCAATTGGTAGATGAAAATGGACAACCTCTTCACCTTTCTAATTAGAACATGACATCTTCCACCCACAATCTTAGATCAACAACAGTAATGATTGTTTGGTATAATGTAATTTCAACAAACCAATTGCATTGATGTGCTTACTAATATCATTGATAATGTACTAATGGTGTTAAATATTTTTTGAAATTAGGATTCTAGTGATGATGAGTGACCCACCTACCATCTTCCAGTGCACCCCACTACAACGTCAAAGCGAGAGAAGGAGAAAGACTCAGAGAGGAAGCAAGCAAATAATGATTGAATCAACCTCCTATTCAATTCCCACTACGTCCAGATTCCCCAATTAGGAATGACTACAACAATTGTAGTTCTTCATCACAGGTTGGAAATGGAAGCAATCAAATAGAGTTTTGTATGGATGATTACTTATGAGATACAACTACCATGGAGGAAATCAAATAGAGGTTGGTATGGATGATTACTTGCAGGATACAACTGCCATGGAGGCAATGTTACTAGGTTCATTCTAGAACAATGAGCTAGGGGATGATGCTCATATCATTGATTCCTTATTCAAAGCCTGAAATTTTCTTCCACTACCCCTCTCTTTGGACTTGCGGGCAAGTCAAATTCTACTCAACTGGGCACAACGATGTTGCTATACAACTTGAAAGAAAAATTTGGCAAGTCAAATGCATGTTTCTTGATAATATTGAGGTAATTCACTTGCATGATTGATCAAGTCCCTTATATTTTGAGAAATCTTGTCACACAATCAACATTAAAATGGTTGATTTTACGAACGTTAAATATTGACATTGTACAATTATATTCCCCGTTGAATATAGGTTATTCAATGACAATGTTCTTTTGAGTGATAATGTATTTCCAGGTAGCTGTGACGAGGTAAAACAGTTGTTGAAAATGTTGGGCGTTGAGTACATATCATATCATGCATGTCTGAATGATTGTATTCTATATAGAGGAGGATATGAAGACAAAGAGATATGTCCCAAATGTGGGCATGACAGATACAGTGAATAAGAAATGGGGTAAATCAAACGATCCTCCTCATAAGATCTTGAGGAAGATGCCTATAATCCCAAGGATTCAAAATCTTTTTCGTTGCAAAGAATTAGCTATGTTGTAGGGATGGCATGCCTCACATAGAAGTGAGTTAGGAGATATGTGAATCCCAACAGATTCAATAGACATGAAGCATATAGAGGATACACGGCTTAAAAAATTCAAGGATAAATTATGAACTCTACAACTCAGCATAGCCATGGATGGTGTCAACCCATATTCCCTCCAAAGCACCAACTATTTTGTTTGGCCTGTAGTAGTGATTAATAACAATACCCCCCCATGGTTGTTTGTGAAGAATGAACATCTTATGTTGGCTCTCATAGTCCCTGGTAGAAGATAAGTGAAGAATATGGATGTCTACTTACAACCATTGGTAGATGAATTGAAGGAATTATGGGAAGGGATACATGTGTACGATGTATTAAGAACCATCACAATAGAGAGGAGTTTTACATTGTATGACATATGTGCTTACACCATACATGATTATCCAGGATTAGGAGTTTGCTCTGGTAAATAATTTTTTAATTGATTTGTTTATATACGTAACAATATTGTTTTTCATATTAGTTTAATTCACTGCAATTGTTCTGATCTTCATGGCTGCTAATGTGCCGACCTATATACAATAATTTCGTAGGTCTTGTAACAAAAGGGTATCATGGATGTAAATGCTGTGGACCTTTTATGAAGGCTAGGTGGTCCAACCACCTACGAAAGCCAGTGTATGACAGATCTAGGGTATTCCTCCCAAAAGAACACCTTTACAGAAGAGCAACATCCGCTTCAGGGAAAATTTAAAGAACCCCCCTAAATTTATATGTATAATAAATGGGAGAATCCCCATGATACATAAGAAAAATGGAAAGCAATTTAACTACTAATATAATATGTGTATATATATATATATATATATATTTTGCGAATCTCTCACCAGATTATATTATCTTGTAAAATCATTGCGATTCTTTCACTAAATTATAAGATCTTGGCGAATCCTTCACTGAATAATAAAACTTTGTAAACCCTTGGCAAACCTTTTACTAAGTTATAAAACATTGTGAAGTCTTGGGAAAATATTTGATAAAGTATAAAACCATATATGACAAGAGCCACATGGTGGTAATGTCACTGTTTTTGTATTTATTTTGCACATTGCCACCACATGGCACTTGTTTATAAAATTTTGAATTTATAAAAATTTTATTGACCATAATTTTGAATTAATAATTGTTATTATAATTTTTTTAAGTTTTAAAAATTCACACTATTTATTCAAAACTAAAAATACGAGGAAAGCTTTGATTCTATTGATTATGAATGCGAAAAAGGAAAAAAATAATAATTTTCGTGTTTCATGTAATATAATGTAATAGAATTGAGCACACAACCACATAATAATGTTACATTTTCCTAAATGTAATATTAGTAGAGACACCTTTATTCAAATTAGACAAATATATCTCCTCGGAGGAGAAGATAAGTACTGTCCATGTTGTTGGCAGGTCATTTTGTCTCTGCACCTCTAAAATAAACAAGCTTTGTTTTACAGTTTTATCCTATATTCAAATAAGACAAATTTATCTTCTCAGAGAAGAAAAGTGACATCCATCTTGTTGACAAGCCATTTTGTCTCTGAAACTCTAAGATAAACAAACTTTGTTTCACAGTTTTATCCTTAGCAGAAAGAAATTGATCTAAATGCATCAAATATTAATAAAATATGAAACAAGAGAAATAAATTTTCATGAAGTGAACTGGAACTGTTTCAAATTTCTTGCACATTCCTAGAGTTCTAAGTTATAGCATCAATTATTTTGTCTTTATAGCTCTTGGGATTATGAGTTCAACCTTAGTGTTAAAACGCCTTGTACTTTTAAAGTGAAAATTTTATTCATTAATGTAAATAGGGTAGTGTATGAATTAATACATTAACTGTCGCACAAGTTTAAGCAAAGGTTGCCTATGATCATGGAAGAAACTCAAACTACTTAAAGGAGGACACTAGCCATCAAATGAAAAAAATGTGATCACTTGTAAACATGAATCCTAATCTCGCTCCATATTCTACACTCACTATAAATAATTCGATGAGAGAAATTTTCCATGGAGAATGATGCAATTCAAGAAAGGAATGCAAATAGCTCAACCAATCACCCATTTGGCCAATTTGGAATTTGAAAGGTTGAGAACGAAAGTTTGAACACCCCATGAAAACTCAACTAATTAGCATTCAAAGGGTCCCATGAGGAGTTCACAATGCACAGTCATTGCCATAAATTTCCCATCGATGGTCAAAATGGGGAGCTTCATTGTTGTTCTTTTGAAGTTGATATGAAAGTGAAGCAATATTACTAGACACTAAACCATATATCACAAACAAATCCATGATATATTGTCCTTTGGAACATTGAAAATGAACCAAAACTTGCAAACTTAGTGGTTGAAATTTGTTGTCCTTTGGAACATTGAAGGTGAACCCTTGGTATGTGTAATTTTTGTACTTTGTCAGTACTCTCAAGATGCCAAAAGTTGATAGATTGAGAATGTGATTCAGATACATGAGCACACACACTATCTATAGATCTTCTAATGAGTGAAACTCCAGAAGGATTTCCTCCAATTTCCTCAAACAACACCAACACATTTCCCATAGGTTGTAGCCACGATCAAGGAACATGGTACCTAAAACCATGAAATATTTTGATGTTCAAATAATCACAAATTCCTCCCACCAGATTTAACCATTATTAAGAGCTCATAGAATCCACCCTTAATGTGATAAATTTGGAAGAGCACAGTTCATTATTTATAAAATACAACACCGATTAAAAAATTCTTGCAACAAATTACAGATCACTCACCAGCACTGAGAATATTGGCCACAATTTGTCGCACATTTGTGAGGTCGGTAAGTTCCTTCATAAGAACATCCATCTGAGCAGACACCTTCCGCAATATATGAAGGCTAGTATCATCCAATGCTATGCCCATTTACCCAAGCTTGGCCTTTTCCCATGGTGCTTAAATCCAATCCTAATGGATCTTTGCCATCTAGTGCATCAAACATGGCTTGTACAATAGATAAATTTAGACTTTGTACAAATAAGCTTCGGCAAAATCTTTATCTTACTCAATTTTTTCCATCCAAGTATAACCAGAAATATGTTGTTGATACCAAATCTAGTTCCCACACTTGATGACCATTACCTTATACCATGTTAGAGGTTGTTTCTGAGGAATCACTACTCCTTTCATCCATTCAACAATTTTATTTCCACTACTGTTGAGATTCATTGATTTACCTTTCAATCCAATCTACATGCATAAAGTATAAAGAATAAAATAACCTATATTAGACATGATGAAAGCAAAGATGAGATTATTCTTTGGAGAATTTATGATAGATATTTAGATTCAGTACATTAATTATCTATTATTTAATAGTTCTAAGGTCTAGTAAGTCATCCCCAAGGCCATTGAAATATTTTTCATTTGTTTAGATATCAAGAATGTAGGACCCAGTTGCTGCAGAATCTCAATGAAAGAACAAGAAAACACCTTTCCCTTGTTCATTGTTTTTAAAAGTAGTAACATGTAATCATATATTGTTGTAACATTGGTCAGTTACCTATTATTGCCAAATTATTATGACCCTAAACATTACAACAAAATTTCACCTTTGACGACTGATCTTTGTTGTTTATATAATTCTCCTAAAATGTCATTTCAAAATGTGTAAACACAGAAAACAAACTAGGATTGGTAGGAGAAACAAAGACATAAGTTTGGCAATGAAAGATCATAGTACTAGAAACAAAAACTGACGAAGGGAATGGCATGACGTTGTAAAAAATATATTCTCATTAAAATAAGCTTTTTCTCAATTTTCCAGGTAATTTTTCATTTTGTCTTGAATCATCATATTTTTATCCATGTATTTCTACAATAACGATATGCTTGTATTTCAGTTCACAAAAATACCATCTAAAATATAAGAAAATAACAACAAAAGGAAAGCTTCAAGTTAAAATGACCCTAACCTGATATAACCACCTTTGTGAGGACAAATCTCGTGTTCCATTCTTGAAACCACTAAAGTTTATTAGACCCAAAACTCTTACATTTCCATCTCAAAATGGGGCCCAATATTCTTTATCACAAACAAAAAAACTCTTTGAGTAACTTTAGAGGAAAAGTGTAACAATAATAAGTATACACCATCCATTTGTTGGTTCCTCTATTAAACAACCAACATGTAAAACCTAACTATCAAACATTTCAAATTTAAGCTACAACTTATAGACACAGGTATCTGTTAGTTGTTTGAAATCTACCCAACGAAAAAATAAAAGGCATGGAACATAAGCAGCAGCTTAAAAGGTTTTGAAGCCAACATGTAGACAAACAGTCATACTCAAGAGAGAAATTTTGTTTGTTCCAACATTTAACTTGACACCAGATGAAAACCTCACTTTCGGGTCCTCCCTCCTTCCATACTCACTCCCTGAAAGCATCCAAGAAAAATTTAAATCCAATTTGCAGAACCCTGGAAGAAGTATAGCTCTAAGTTCTCTATACTCTTGATTTATTCTAGGAAAAAGCATCACTATCATAAACTAGAATTTCCAGTTATTTGATGGTATGAAACTCGACACAACAACATGTTGAAAAGTGTATAATTATAGCTAAAGTTTAATGCTAAATAAGAAAATACCTGCAAGATCACCATTTATGAAGACATGCAATGCATCACCTGTTGACTGTACAGTAAGGACTGGGAGACCACCATTCTTTATAAAGTGTTCATCTTCATCAACTTCCACACTACTCAAGACATGATTTAATTAGTGTCTAGGAATGCATGAAGCCATGAGTGCATGCCTATGAATTAAAACTTTACATTTAAATCAAAGCCTAATGAACTGAGCATCATCAGATACCCTTCCTGTCAATTTTATATAGGTAGCATGTTGAAAACCACAACATCGATACAATTGAAATGAGGATAAATAACATATATTTTAGACAAACTATAAAATAGTATAATTACATGGGAAGGCAACAACAAATTTATGAATCCAATGATTCATGTTAGTACTCCTCTTCTCCCAATTATGAGGTCTGAATATTTTTTAATTTTGAGTTTCACACACATTCAATGCATGGGCTAGTGCAAGTATGATAAATGAGCAGGAGATAATTCAATATAGGAAAGGAGAAATATGCAAAACATCAGATACATATATCAATATTAACAAAGAAGGAAGCAACCCATGAATAATCAAAAGTAGCAATCTTAACATACAATTTGAAAGTTCAAATTAAAAAAGATACAAAATTCAAATCTAAGCATGCTCTTTCACAAGGACAATCCACTAAAATTTTCAACTATGACCACACTAATTGGCACCAGTGAAAGAAAAAATTCAATGAGAAAATAGGATAATGTTATGAAACCACTATAACATATAAGGAAACTATGGTGTCTCACCTTGTTATGTACCACAATTACCTGTATCATCTCTTGTAACATTTATCTGCTCTAGCAAACCCACTGCAGTGATGCAATTCTCTTCAAAAGAGGCAATATTTTCATCAATAGATTCCCAAGCAAACCCTCCAATAGGTTCCATTTTCATTTGTGATGTTTGTACGTCAACCTATTACAATGAGAGAATCATATTTTAAGTAGATTCTATAGTAACACATGCATGTAGATTTGGTAAAAGAGAGGCCAAACACACCTCATTATCGAAGGTAGAAAAGCAGTGCATTGAACTAGAAAGCTTAATGTTAGACACCAACAAAAAATGATGAATTAGAAAAAGAACAATTTCCAGAGAATTTATCACCCATTATACCTAATCTATTAATAATTTAATATAATATCGAGCATGTGACATGGTACAATATACATACATGCAAGCCTGGCATCCAAAAAACCATAACAGAAAAAAAAATGCATATTTTGTGTTTTATTATCAAATTCTCTCCGAGATATCAGATACACATTCTTTTGTCTAGTATCAGCTGGACCAGTGGGTAAATTGATTAATTGTTTGGTGCATATAAGCAATTATTGTAAACTGAGTCTAGATTCTATACTTACATTTTGCTAGTTTATGCTCAAATTAGAATAAACAACTTGCAACAAATGTGATCAACATCCAGATAAGTTTGTGCATCAACTTTAACAAGTTGCATGAGCCTCAATACTTTGAGATAAAAAAGGGCTAGAATCACAACTCTAATAACTCAAGGTTATCACCTTTGCAGTATTGAAAACCACATTTCTGCAATCAGGGAGAATGCTAACAGACCATAGAGCTATTTTATAGGGTTGACCATTAAATATGACTCTTCCAACATTATTTGAATCATAATTTACAAGAAATGCAGTGGCACAATTTCTAGCTCTTTCATAATATACATAAGCCTAAATAGGCAACAGATAAATCAATTTTGTCCCATGAAGCATCCTTTAAGAAAGTAGGAGAACTTTTCTATTTTATGTCTACCAGAGTGTATAGAAGAAAATCTTAATTGTAGAACTGCAATAATGAGTGTGCTTCATCGGTTCTGTTTTAAAGGGGATCACTTTTATATCTATAAATATTCAAAATTGCATGGGAATTTGACATTTGTTACCTTCGAAGGCTTGAACTGTAGCCAAACCTGGTGAAATTCCTTTTGTTATTTGAGGTACCCTTCAAACTTATTAATCAAGGCCTTAATTAAACCATTGCCATGTTTCTGCCTAGGCACTTACGTAAGTTGTGGGACTTTATTTAGAATGTTAAGTTTAACCAGTCAATAACATAGTTTATTTCCATAAATCATCCATGGTCCTGACCCCTTTTCCTTGTTGCAGGGCTTAAAGTGGAGCACTTGGATATTGCATGTTTTCATGGATGCTTAGTATCTCACTGCAAGAGGTTTGAGATGTAGTGAAATTTGTGCAATTCCTTTTGTCACTAGACACACACGATACATGGCTTAGTTAACAAGGCTTAGTTTTACAAATTAGGCCATTTTGTAAAACTTCACCTTATTCTATAATTGAGGTTTTTTTCTATGAAAAACCCTTTATAAATTGATATAGTATGATATTTTCCCCTACAACTGTGATTATGACACTGAGAAAGGTATGCAAATCCTTTTATTCATTGAAAAATGGTAATTATTATTACCTTACTATGATTGCAGATGTGATGCTTACGTGAAGGCATTGAAACAACTTACTGTCCATCAAGCTCTTAATATTCTTATAATTGCACTAAAACGATTTAAGGTTCTATTTGCCACCATAGCTTAATCCATGTTTGCACATTGTCCTAATGTTATCCTGGTTCATATAGTTCATGGAGTTATGATGGAATTTACTCTTTAGTTATTACAAGAATATTTTATGAAGAATCAAGATGAAAACTGGGAGGTTTGGCAAGTTGAACAAGAGAGTAATATTCCCTTAAACACTAGATTTGTCACCTTACGTGAATGGAAAGGGAAATGGTTTGCATATATACAAGCTTTATGTTGTTGTTTTGCACGTTGATATGCTAAATGACTCCTTTTTTGGGCATTATGTTTATTATGTAAAGGAACTGCATGGATCATGGTATAGAATAAATGATTTCATTGTAAGTACAACTTTTATGATCAGGGACATATCCTAGGAAGTTTATAGTTTTGAACCATTGTATATTTTAACGCAACAAAGTTATCTTTGCTTGTTGTAGTTTGAGACTTGAGTCAGTACTTATGGAACTGTTTTTTTTACAGGTTAAGAGAGTTGATCTAGAGGACGTATTGTCTGAAAGAGCTTATATGCTTCTATACAGTAGGTGAGTCTATGCATGTTGTTTCATAATATATGAAAGAAGGGATGTGTCTCTTTCTTTTGAAATTGAAT
Source organism: Pinus tabuliformis (assembly GCA_031772625.1). Classification (NCBI taxonomy): domain Eukaryota; kingdom Viridiplantae; phylum Streptophyta; class Pinopsida; order Pinales; family Pinaceae; genus Pinus; species Pinus tabuliformis. The sequence continues at coordinate 244,936,397 of CM062815.1, forward strand.
TCCTGCATGGTAATGTTACAAATATTTTATTTTCAGAAAATAAAAATAAAAATGACATTTTACTTCTATATTGGTCTAATATTTTCCTTACATTCCACAAAAAAATTGCCATATGATTTGGTGGTTCTGGAATTTGATTTTTTAACTTATTGTTGAATTCTTGATGATTGTTTTTCAGATTTGATTTTGTTGCATAACACATTATTGGCCATTTTTCAGATTTGATTTTGTTGCATAGCATATTATTGGCACAAAAGATCCTACTTTGTTTTCTTTATTACCTTGTAGCAATTTATGAAAGTTGTGTGATTTTAAGGTTCTGATTATCTGTTCCGATTTAAGATTACAACATTTTTCCCCTTGTGACAAAGTATCTATTCGACCCCCCTCAGTTGTTGCTGATAGCCCTACCTCAGCAATTAAAAAAGTGGCAAAATATTATTTTAATCATAGTACATCTCTTGTTCACAATCAATCTCATTTTACATCTTGTAGGATAGATGGATATCTATCCAATCCCTTTGAAGTGGTGGAACCCCTCAGGAGCAACCTTGGTAATGGACAAGAAGCTACCATTTAAAAGATTGAAGTTTTGGGAAACCTTACAAGCAGTGATGAGCTAGGAAATATGCAGGAGTTAAATTTAGCTATAGGATCTTTGAGTAGTTGTGACGTGGATATGGTTCTTGTAGATGTGACATCTGAAGTATCAGGATTGTTAACTAGTAATTCAAGTTGTTCAGAAGAGTCATCGATGAAAGATGGAGAAAGGAGCTTGAATACAGTTCATTCCACCCTTTCTCAACCCAAGCCACTGAACACATGCTTGAATAGGAGTTCTTCCTGCCTTTCTCATATGGCAATGAAGTAGAGCCTTCCTATGAACAATATAAATGAAAGAGCCGTCTCATTCGATCCATTGGAATGCTTGGTTTTCTTCACTCACAATAGGTTAGATAATGGAGATTGTAGTTTCTCAGCCTCAAATCATTCCTATTTAGATACCACGAGGACCATTGATTTGACTTAAAGTGATACAAACAATATTTCTACCATTCAGAATTGGGATTTAGATGTAGTTGGCCCAGAAAAGATGGATTGTGGCTATGAAGTAACACAACTCTCAACTGAAAATTCTAGTGACAATTTTCATGGTTTTCTTAACGATTATGCTATAAATGGAATTATGGATAATTATTCACAACGTATTCCACCTACTATTAATATATAACCATTTTCTTGTGACAATGGTGAAGCTCCGAATTCATCTGTTCATGCCTGACAACCTACAATTAATTATGAAAATCAACATGGAACTATTTTGAACTACAAGGATTCATGTGGTAAGGCTGGAAAGAATAACAATATTTCTGAAGCTGATATGATGAAGAAATATAATGATGTGGGGGATGAACCTAAAAAATAGGTAGGTTCTTCTTCCAGGCAAGCGATTAGGAATGATTCTCATCCTGTCATGCCATGCATTGCTGCTCAGTCATCAGCTACAAAACCAAGAATACTCAACAAGGATAAAAACTTTGTTGATTCCCAATTTAATTTGACATTAACAACATATAATGATGTAATGTCGTGTAAAATAAACTAGAGATGCAGAGGGATTTCCTATTGAGGATGGCATGGTGGATGGACATGCAAATTCTACATCAAAATTATGGTCAGTTGCACGCCATCACTTAAAGGAACACAATGATACATGTCAAAATGGGTAGAATGGATGTCTTGAAAATGCACAAGGTGCAATGTTAGAAGGTTCTACTTCTACTAATGAACTTTCTGTTAGTCCACTAGATTCTAACAAAATTGCCACTACCTACAATATTGGTAAATCGATTAGTACACGAGCAAAGAAAGTTGTAAAACCAAAGGCTATATTTACTCCAAGTTTTTTGAATAAACCTTCAAGTTTGTCTCCTATGACTGGTTCTATTTCATCTCAAAATGGTAAAAATCATTCATTTACATCAAGTGGAGAATGTTCCTCACGCAAAGACTCTTATTTTCATGGTTATGGTGCCAAGTTTGTGACTCTATCTTTACTAAGCTTGCCACGGGTCCTAGAGCTGAGACAATAGCTTCTATTTCATGTGAGGTAGCCAAGAGATAAACAAGAAGCACCATGAAAGAAAATCCCTTGCTTTCTCCTAGTTTTCTAGATATGAGAACGAGGTCACAACATCTAACCCGGTCTAAGGCCCCACAAAAGAATATTGTAGTGCAAATGGATTTACAACAGTGCATAAAACTATAGTGGGGGATGGGATATTTTGTGTTGGTCAATTTGATGCATATGGTTGCAAGCCAATATTAGGTCAATTCCCTTGCCAAATAAATAGATAACCTGATAGATTGTCTGGGGATGAAATTCAACTCCTAAAAAAACTTCTCTCAATTTTGAAATACTGTGAGACAAATTCAAGTGAAAATTATAGAAAATATATCACATCCAAGATATAACGTACCATATTCATCTATGGGTGCATCATAGTCATAAAAAGTTGCAATGAAAGGCCTTCTTGCTGTACGACCAAAATTTGTTCCTCCATGGTACTACAATAGAAACAAATTAGAATCATACATAATTTAGTCTACAAGAGGGTAAGGGTTTTGTAAAACTTCACCTTATTCTATCATTGGGGTTTTTTTCTATGAACAACCCTTTATAAATTTATTTTGTATGATATTTTCCCCTACAACTGTGATTATGACACTGATAAAGGTATGCAAATCCTTTTGTTAATTGAAAAATGGTAGTGATTGTTACCTTACTATGATTGAAAATGTGATGCTTACGTGAAGGCATTGAAACAACTTACTTTCCATCAGGGTCCTAATATTCTTACAATTGCACTGAAATGATTCCAGGTTCTATTTTCCACCATAACTTAATCCATGTTTGCACATTGTCTTAATGTTATCCTGGTTCATATAGTTCATGGATTTTTTATGGAGTTTACTCTTTAGTTCTTACAAGAATATTTAATGAAGAATCAAGATGTAGACTGGGAGGTTTGGCAAGTTGAACAAGAGGGTAACATTCCCTGAAACACTGGATTTGTCACCTTATGTGAGTGGAAACAGAAATGGTTTGCATATATACAAGCTTTATGTTGTTGTTGTGCACATCGATATGCTAAATGCCTCCTTTTTTGGGCATTATGTTTGTTATGTAAAGGACCTGCATGGATCATGGTATAGAATAGATGACTTCAAAGTAAGTACAACTTTTATGATTAGCCACAGATCCTAGGAAGTTTATAGTTTTGATCCATTGTGCACCTTAACGCAACAAAGTTATCTTTCCTTGTTGTAGTTTGAGACTTGAGTCAATACTTATGGAACTGTTTTGTTTACAGGTTAAGAAAGTTGATCTAGAGGACGTATTGTCTGAAAGAATTTATATGCTTCTATACAGTAGGTGAGTCTATGCATGTTGTTTCATAATATATGCAAGAAGGGATATGTCTCTTCCTTCTGAAATTGAATTCCTACATGGTAATGTTACAAATATTTTCTTTTCAGAAAAAAAAGGAAAAAAAAAAGAAAAAAGAAAAAAGAAAAAAGAAAAAAGAAAAAAGAAAAAAGAAAAAAGAAAAAAGAAAAAAGAAAAAAGAAAAAACAATATATATATATATATTTTACTTCTATATTGGTATAATATTTTCCTTGCATTCCACAAAAAAATTGCCATATGATTTGGTGGTTTTGGAATCTAATTTTTTAACTTGTTTTTGAATTCTTGATGATTGTTTTTCAGATTTTATTTTGTTGCATAACACATTATTGGCACAAATGGTCCTACTTTGTTTTCCTTATTACCTTGTAGAAATTTATGAGTGACTTTAAGGTTTAAATTATCTGTTCTGATTTAAGATTACAACTTTGTTGCCCCTTGTGACAGAGTATCTGTTCGACAACCCTCAGTTGTTGTTGATAGCCCTACCTCGACATTTAAAAAAGTGGAAAAATATGATTTTAATCATAGTACATCTCTTGTTGACTTCAATCTCATTTTACATCTTGCAGGAGAAATGGATATCTATCCAATCCTTTTGAAGTGGTGTAACCCCTCAGGAGCAACCTTGGTAATAGACAAGAAGCTACCATTGAAAATATTGAAGTTCTTGGCAACCTTACAAGCAGTGATGAGCTAGAAGCATGAGTGAAATTTATCTATAGGATCTTTGAGTAGTTGTGACATCAATATGGTATCTATAGATGTGACATCTGAAGTATTGGGATTGCTAACTAGTAATTCATGTTGTTTAGAAGAGTCATCGACTAAAGATGGATAAAGGAGCCTTAATATAGTTCATTCTTCCCTTTCTCAACCCAAGCCACTGAACACATCCTTGAATAGGAGTTCTTCTTTCTCTTCTCTTGTGGCAATGAAGTAGAGTCTGCCTATGAACAATATAAATGAAAGAGCCATCTCATTCGATCCATTGGTAGGCTTGGTTTTCTTCCCTCACAATAGGTTAGATAATGGAGATTGCAGTTGCTCAACCTCAAAGAATTCATATTTAGATACCTCGAGGACTAGTGATTTTACTGAAAGTGATACAAGAAGGATTTCTACCATTCAGAACTATGATTTAGATGTAGTTGGCCTAGAAAAGATGGATTGTGGCTATTAAGTAACACAACTCTCAGCTGAAAATTCCAGTGACAACTTTCATGGTTTTCTTAACGATTATGCTATAAATGGAATTGTGGATAATTCTTCACAATGTATTCCACCTACTATGAATATATCACCATTTTCTTGTGACAATGGTGAAGCTTCTCTGAATTCATTTTTTCGTGCCTTCCTTCCTACAATTACATACAAAAATAAACATGGAATTGTTCTGAACTATAGGGATTCATGTGGTCAGGCTGGAAATATTGACAATATTTCTGAAGCTGATATGATGGAGAAAGACAATGATGTGGGGGATGAACCTCATAAACATGTAGGTTCTTCTTCCAGGCAAGCGATTAGGAATGATTCTCATCTTGGCATGCCATGCATTGTTGCTTAGTCATCAACAATAGAACCAAGGATACTCAACAAGGATAGAGACTTTGTTGATTCCCAATTTAATTTGATATTAGTAACAAATAATGATGTAATGTCGTGTAAAACCAACTAGAGATGTATAGGGATTTATTATTTAGGATTGCATGGTAGAGGGACATGCAGATTCTACATCAGAATTATGGTCATTTGAGCCAACACTTAAAGGAACACAATGATAGATGTCAAAATGAGTAGAATGGATGTCTGGAAAATGCATAGGGTGCAATGTTAGAAGGTTCTTCTTCTACTATTGAACTTTCTATTGGTCCACTAGATTCTGCCAAAATTTTCACTACCTATAGTAATGGTAAACTGATTAGTACACAAGCAAAGAAAGTTTTTTTCCCCAGGATAATTTTCATTAAATAAATTAAGAAAATTACATGTTGAATCTCAAGCATGTATGAGATACATTCACTTGTAGTTAGAACATACCATGTTCAAATACACTATTTACAGATATCAGCTTGATAATACAAAAATTGACATAAATGTAATAAACCAAATAGTCCATTATGAGTCTGATAATAACTAAAAACTGCAAAAAGCAAAAAAAGAATGATCATAAAGATCATTCCGAGAACAAGCAAAGAAAGTTATAAAACCAAAGACTATATTTACTCCGAGATTTTTGAATAGACCTTCAAGTTTGTCTCCTATGACTAGTTCTATTTCATCTCAAAATGGTAAGAATCATTCATTTACATCAAGTGGAGAATGTTCCTCACGCAAAGACTCTTATTTGCATGGTGATGGTGCCAAGTTGGTGACTTCAACTTCTGCTCAGTTTGATATGGACTCTAGAACTCATTTAGATGTTTCTTCACATGAAAATTCTTGTACCCCAGTAGATGGGTCAAAGGTGGTGACTCTTGTCTTTACTAATATTTCCATGGGTCCCAGAGCCGAGACAATAACTTTTGTTTCATGTGAAATAGCCAAGAGAGAAACGGGAAGCACCATAAAAGAAAAGTCCTTATTTTCTTTTAGTTTTCTGGATAAGAGAACTAGGTCACATCATGTAACCCAGTCTAAGGCTCCACAAAAGAATGATTGTAGTGCAAATGGATTTACAACAATGCACAAAAATCTAGTGGGGGATGGGATCTCTGGTGTTGGTCACTTTGATGCATATGGTTGCAAGACAATATTATGTCAATTCACTTTCCAAATAAATAGATAACCTGATAGATTGCCTGGGGATGAAATTCAACTTGTAAAAAAATTCTCTCAATTTTGCAATACTGTGAGACAAATTCAAGTGAAAATTGCAAAAAATATACCACATCCAAGGTATAATGTACCATATTCATCTACAGATGCATCATAGTTGATGAGCCCCAATTTTTGGTACAATTTGGGCTCATTTGGCCTACTTACCTTGCTCAACCATTCATCTTTTGTCACTTATGCATTCATTTCTTAGTATATTCGTGTTATTTGTAGGAAGAAGGGCAGGCATTATATCTATGTGGCTAATACATGATGATTTCAGGTTTTTGGCATTAAAGAGAGCAAAAGACCACACAAATGGAGACAAGGAGACAACAAAGGTGACATTGCGGATTCATAGGGAGGTTTTCCACAGTCTTGATGACCTTCCTAGTGATTTTCACCTTAACTCCGAGCTCCAACAGCTCTCCCCACCGAGCTTAAAGGCAACCAACGGATTCTATAGGATCAGCAGTTTGACTTTCAGTTGGACAACCAAGCTCCACGAATGGAGGAAGCCAGCTTGATCTTCATTGTGTATAAATATGAAGGCCGTAGCCTTTGATAGGAGCTTTTTGAACTTTTGAACTAATATTGTCTTACATCATTGTGTGCACTGACTACCTGACAAAGTGGGCAGAGACCAAAGCAATCAAAGCAGCAACAGAAGAAAAGTTGGCCGAGTTCCTAAGAGAAAACATCTTCTATAAGTTTGGCTATCCAAGAGAGCTGGTCATCGATCAAGGGAGCCAGTTCACCTCCAACCTGGTTGAAGATCTACTAGCTCATCACAAGATCAAGCATAGGACTTCCACCCCCTATCACCCTCAAGCAAATGGGCAGGTGGAAGTCACCAATAGAGCATTAGAAGGGATCTTGACTAAGGTGGTGAGCAGCAGCAGAAAGGACTGGGCAGATCGCCTGGTTGAAGCCACATGGGCTTACAACACCACTTGGAAGACCACCACCGGCTTCACACCTTATGAGCTAGTCTATGGGAAGAAAGCTTTGCTGTCCATTGAATTTGAATACAACACGTTGAGGATGGCAGCTCAGCTGGACCTAGATCTCAGCCATGCACAACAAGAAAGGTTCTTTGCAGCTAAATGGACTGGATGAGCACCGAATGCAGGCCCTCCTTCACTCAGAAGTGGTTCAACTTCAGAGAAATGTGTGGCATGACCAACATCTCCATGACAAGCAATTTCAGCCGGGAGATTGGGCTTTGTTGTATGACTCCAGATACAAAGATTTCAAGGGGAAGCTGAGAACCAGATGGCTAGGGCCATATTCAGTGGAAAAATGTCATGACAATGGATCTGTTCTTATTCGGACCATTGATGAGGAAGCCATCCCCATGCTTGTCAATGGGCATCGATTGAAGATCTACAGGAAGCCTCTCTCAAGACAAGAGTTCATCAAAACTATGGAGAAGGCAGTGTTGGTCATAGAGAAGGGTTCTGCCTCTGCTTTGGGCATACCATGAAGAATCTAATAATAATAATAATAATAATAATAATAATAATAATAATAAAGATCCTTGGGTGAAAACCTTTCTGAGGCGCCCAAGGCAGGTGGTAGGGGTGAAAACCTCATTGAGACGCCCCTATTGTCTTTCAAAAAAAAGAAAAGAAAAAAAGATTGGAAAAAGATCCTTGAGTGAAAACCTCTTTGAGGCGCTTAAGGCAGATGGCAAGGGTAAAAACCTCATTGAGGCGCCCCTGTTATCTTTCAAAGAAAAGAGAGAAAAAGAAAAAAAAGGAAAAAAAAACGAAAGACAAAGACAACAAGATTATCATGTGAAATTGCATGCAGATTGCAGGTGTTCTATGGAGGAGAGGGAGCCTCTCAACTCAAAGCCAAGGGTCCTCATCATGCAGTCAGGACACCTCACCAGCACCTCCCCCAAGAATACTCATTTTCTCCAAGGTATGTGCAATTTTATTAAAGCTTGCATCTTCTACAGGAAGACGCAGATTTTCTACAGGAGGATGCAGATTTTCTACAGGAAGATGCAGATTTTCTACAGGAAGGTGCAGACTCTCTACAGGAAACGCAACCTTTCTACAGGAAGCTCTGTATTTCTACATGAAACTTCCTGTAGAAGCTCAGAACGGCCCAAAATCCATTTTATGAGAAGATCTAATGACTGAGGATCGGTTTGGACGCATGCAAGCTATTGTTATCTCCTTTGCACATTGTTGTCACCTCGTCCTGCCATCCTTGTCGACATGCAACGAAGTTACCTGCACCAGCAAAGCAGATCGATGAGTTCTCAAGAAAAATCAAATTTTAAATGAAAAAACGCTGGAGATCTCACACCATATTCATCCCAGTCATCCAGAAGCTCCGGGAGCGTGATCGTGAGGCCAGATCCTTCGTCGTGCCGCATGCACCCAAGGAGGAAGAACTGTTACAAGACATCCCGCGGGAGTCCTGTAACAGTTAAGCCTGCTAGAGTGGATACCATTCACAGCGCCGGCTATATGCAATGAAACGCGGGCACATGCAACCAAAGCATCCAATCCATCGTCGCCAGCCTGTAAACATGGACCTCCGGGCCTGTGTAAGTTCGCCAGCAGCAGGTAAATCCACTCATCAGCGTCCAAAAAACCGAAACATCGTGTGCAGCCGCGCAGGTAAGTGTCTTGACCCTTCCTTCCATCAGATTGCATGAATTTTACTTTGATTGATTGCAAAGTGTAAAGGTGAATGGGTTGAGCGGCCGTATGGCCATTTGGCCGGCCACGTCGGCCAGTTAATGGTCTAGTTGGATGTTTGGGTGGCGGCCATGACAAAAAGAATGGGCAGCACGCACGTGAGAGCAATCCCGTCGGGGAAAAAACGAGTTTAACAGAAGAGGCGGCGACAGATCTGCGGGAATTGATGCGGCAACAAGTGAACGCGCAGTTGAATGATGGGATGACGTCGCCCAATGGTCTGGCGGGGACAGCTCACCCCCGCGCCACGGATTCCGCCGATTCAAAATCTAATCGGCTAGATTGCCCTCATGCATTTATCAACCACCGTTTTGAACTCGAGTGGCTATCCTGATCTTTCTGCAGTTCGATACGCCGAGCCTTTGGCTATCAGAACGCTTGTGAAGCACACCCAGAGCGCAGACCAACTGCAGTCTTTCCCGAAAATCGCGCGTTGCTTCTACAGGAACGCTATTTCTACAGGAACGCAGTTTCTACAGGAAGGCGGGTGCCTCACATAAAAAGGTGGCAGATTAAAAAGGTAACCTTGAACTCTTCATGCAACTGGTTTTTAAAGGTGGCAGAATCGTCGTCCCCAGTCTGGTCATAGAAAAATGGTGAAATTGTTGTCTGCTGTGCCTATACTGTCATTCTACAGGATGTCAGGGTAATTAAACTGTGTTAAGTTCCTCAGGGATAAGTTTTGTGGATTATGTGCATGACAGAAGCATAATCCTACGCTCTGTCTCAGTAGACCAACTTTCTCCCACAATCACCACCTCTGGTTAAGGAAACTGTTTTATCATGCCGGGTGGGTTTATTAGACGAGAACCCACTGATTCAACCAAGTTAAGGGAAAACCAGGAGGTGGTGGAGCTCTTCACACGGGTTACGACGATGAAGTGGCAGAATAATTTTTGCAGGCTCTGAGGTCGAAATCCAAGACACTGGCCACAACGAACTTCAGGGGCCTAAGCCTCAAGCTCACCCCGCAATATATCAGTCGAATTACTGAACTTCCAATGGGTTTGCCATGGGATAAGGAAGAAAGGAAGTTGAGCCAGCAGGCCAAGAAAGAATTCTTTCCACCTGAGGAGGAATTCTCGGAGGACAAAAATGGGGTGCGAAGAACCAGCTTGCTGCCACCATGGAATGAAGTTAGCCTGCAAATCATGAAGTATATAACCTGTGAAGGCCGTTTTAGCATCGTGTACGCGTATCACTTTCGGTTGCTCACTGAATTGAGGCACCGGATTGATCTTCCTGTAGAAGAGAAACTGAGCATTCCTTATTTCCTGCTACAGTCTCTAATTGAGTGTGCCACAAAGCTAAAAGAAGGCATACCAGATCAGGTAGCCCACCATGGATTGATCAAACTTCTTGTGGAGGATGTGCTTCATTCATATAAGGTTCCCCTCTCATGGGAATCATTCAGAAATTTGACAAGAGACGGAGACATAAGGATGCTGGCTGAAGAAAGTGGTTCCTCCAGCAGTGAGGAAAAAGAATCAGTGGCCGAGGGAAAGAAGGAAACAGGCCAGAAGACCCCGACCACAGTGCAGAAGAAAGAACAAAAGAAGAAGCATGAGAAAAAGGATGACAAAGAAAAGGGTGACACACCCATCTTGTCAGCAAGAGAAAAGAGGTTGCAGAGCAGAACGGACAAAGCTGAGATGGTCCACATCAGCCCAAGTACCTCATCAGCACCCGCAACCAAACCAAAAATCAAAACCCACATAGCAAAGCAAGCAAAGGTGGTGACACCTGTGTCTACAGAAAAGCAGAAACAGGCTTCTACAGGAAGCCCGAAAACAGAGAAAGGGTCTTCTACAGGAAGCCCGAAAACAGTAAAAGGGCCTTCTACAGGAAGCCCGAAAATCATTGAAAAAGGGGCTTCTACAGGAAGCCCGAAATTGGCTAAAACAGGGTCTTCTACAGGAAGCCCTGAAAAGGTGAAACCCAAGGAGAAGAAGGCGGACATTCTAGCAAGGGAGGCAGCAGCTATACTAGCTGGCCTCAGCACGCCACCTAAGCCAAAAGAAAAGAGAAAGAGGGAGACCCCTCTATACTTTAAAGCTCGAAGAAGTGTTAGGATAAAGACGGGCAAGCCACAGCCTCCGTCCAGCAGCCCGATTGTCATCGAAGATACCTCTGCTTCTCCCAAGGAAAAGTCCCCCTCAAGGATAATAGTCACCTATGAGAAGGGGAGTCCAAAGAAAAATACGTGGCAAGAAAGGTTAGACCTGTTGACTGAAAAAGCTTGGCTACAGGAGGCTGAAAATGTTCTACAGGACACTCTGGCCCAGCTACAGGAAACAGAGAAGAGAGAAGGAGAAGGACCCTCATCACCACCAAGGGAGGGTGAGATAGAGCCACCTATAGAGGCAGAAAAAGAACATATACCAGAGCCCAGCCCTCAGCCTAGTCTGAGTTCATACTACACCTTTTTGGAGGCGGGTAAAATCATACCACAGAAATTTACTGTCCCCCTATTTTTTGCATTGGAGGAAGAAAGAGTCCGTACCCACACATGGATGCAGATCTCCAAGTCGAAGGGTGTGGCAGACATAGGTCCCTTACAAGAGCAACTCAAGGAGGTCAGGAGTGAATTCACCATGGCTAAACATGTGGCTATTTGCCAACGTGTGCTTCTACAGGAAGAAAACCAGAAGCTGAGATTGCAGCTACAGGAGCTAAGGGCAGGGGCAGGTACATCCTCCAAAGACACCACAGAAGAACAACAAGGCAAAAAGGAGCTGACCACCAGTCTTGAGGAGCCAATGACACTTCTACAGGAAACAGAACAGCAAGCACAAATTGAAGTACAAGCTCTAAAGGAACAGCTGTAGCAAAAGGAAGCACAATTGGCCTGCATGGCCAGCTGGGCCATGGAGGCAATACAGTGCAGACAACCTGCAAAATCCTATGGTTTGTACTTAAAAGATCAATGGCTGCAGTTCCAAATAAATACCTTGGCACAAAGAGGTATTTCTCAGATCCAAAACCCACAGCAATTTTCTAAATTGTGCAGTACTAGTTCGTCAGAAGACAAAGCCAAATTAGCAGAGTTCTACCTCCACAATTTGGCTTTGCCTAATGAAGTCTCCTGGGATCCCAATATTGCCTTGGGTGATATGCAATTGATGGCGTTCACTTCATGGTTGAACCATGAGGATCAAAGAGCAGCTGAAGCAAAATCGGTCATGAACCGAGAATTGAGCGAGCCACTGTTCATTCGAGCAGAACCAGAGGATCCGGTTGCACTCATCTCAGCACACCAACAGCTGTCTACTGATCCCATAGCTTCCTTGAGATTTATGGACCAACAGGCCCAAGCCATAGCTCATTTTGAAGACATGGAAAGACTGTTAGGAGAAAGTGCTGCCCAAGCATGCACACGCAGATGGAATACCTTGGCACAGTTTGAAAATCCGAGAGTACCATACCCCAACTTGGATGAGGGAAGCTTTGGTAAGGGTAGACCTTTACAAGAAATCCATGCAAAGCCTCCAGGCCAGCTGGATTGGCCTTAAACTCAGCCCACCACTACTGCTAGGGTTGACTGAAGGCAATACAGAGGAGGATGACAGTGAACAATGGGAAGAGGTGAACAGGAAAGCTGGGTTTCATATCAGCACGGAGGACACTACCACAGAGGCTTGGGATGTAAGGGAAGCAGTAAAAGCAATGAAGGATGAAGATTTGGACTAAGTTGCTCAAGGATGAGCAAATATTTTAGCTGGGGAGTGATGATGAGCCCCAATTTTTGGTACAATTTGGGCTCATTTGGCCTACTTACCTTGCTCAACCATTCATCTTTTGTCACTTATGCATTCATTTCTTAGTATATTCGTGTTATTTGTAGGAAGAAGGGCAGGCATTATATCTATGTGGTTAATACATGATGATTTCAAGTTTTTGGCATTAAAGAGAGCAAAAGACCACGCAAATGGAGACAAGGAGATAACAAAGGTGACATTGCGGGTTCATAGGGAGGTTGTCCACAGTCTTGATGACCTTCCTCGTGATTTTCACCTTAACTCCGAGCTCCAACAGCTCTCCCCACCGAGCTTAAAGGCAGCCAACGGATTCTACAGGATCAGCAGTTTGACTTTCAGTTGGACAGCCAAGCTCCACGAATGGAGGAAGCCAGCTTGATCTTCATTGTGTATAAATATGAAGGCCGTAGCCTTTGATAGGAGCTTTTTGAACTTTTGAACTAATATTGTAATTTCTGAGCACGAGCTACAGCTCGGTGTTTGTTTTTGTAAGCCAGTTTTGGCATGACATCAGACTCTTGATTATGAATAAAGGCAAGCAGATTTGGATCTAATTCTGAGCTGTTAAGGGAGCTATAGCTCTCAGGTTAGGGCCCAACCTGAGAGCAATAGACCTCCTCTTCCTTGTATTGTTATTTAACTTTCCTTTCAGCACTTTATTCCTCTGTTTTGACATGCATTTAGAATTTACAGTCTGCTGATTTGATTTCTTTTATGTGATTGAGTAGGATTAGTTTACAGTTCAAGTGCTTTCAGTTGCTTAGATTAGAATAGGAGGATTGTAATTCATTGGAGCTCCAAGAAAAGATTGATAGTGTCTTCACTGCCATCTCTGTTTAGAGATTGGGGTGCAGTCTGTACCAACCACCAAAAAACGCAGTCTTTTACTTTCATGCAAGCTGCAACACAGTCATTTTAATTATAGATCCATCCATGCACTCTGATCTTGAGCCATACTCCTTCATTCCAACTCCATGCACGACTTCTCTTCACGATTTACACTGTTGTTCATTGGTTTAATAGCACAGGTAGCACAGGTTAATGGATTCTCGTTTTTGGTGCAAGACATAAGCAATTTGTTTTATTTACACTGCTCAGTATCATCCCATTTCCTTCTTCTTCTTCTTAACCACGCCTAAAGCCACCTACTCGACCTCTGTTCAGCTCGTTTACCTTCCAACTCTTCCATTGCCCACGTAGCTCCATTTTCTTGACCTTTTGTTGCTTCCATCCTTCTATCCACCAACCAACTTCGTGCACCCTTTCTCCATCTTATTTCTCTGCCCCTGAGCCATCACAAGCTCCATCTCCATCTTACCTATCCACCCTTACCGCTCCATCACTTCACCATCACCCAAAACTCCCACGGTAGAACATCCTGTAGAAGTTAGCAGACTTCCTGTAGGATTCCTGAGTTTCCTGTAGGATCCCCTGCAAACATCCTGTAGAAGCCTGCAAACTCAGTTGCCGAGCACCTGAACATTGTGGACTTCTGTGGACTGATGCTAGGGATCCCCTGGGACCTCTCCTAGCCCTCTTGACCTTTCCCAAGCTTTCTCTCCCTTCGCACCACCTCTGCACAGCCAAACCCTAATAAGAAACAAAACCGTAATCACTCCAACCACTTAAGCAAAAATACAAAAACAATGTTCTTTTCAATGGAAGTAGTTTAAGTTCATGCATTTCATATCACTAGCAGTAATGGCATCATTCTTAGACACTTGCACTCCCACCATTGCATCATAGAGATTAAGCTAGTCAGATTAGGGTTTACTAGGGTTTCCATGTTTTGGTTGGTTTTCAGTTCATTTTTGCAAAGTAGATTAATTTCCTTTGAGATAGCCTTCGTCCATCATTTAGAAAGCTTCTTCTGAGAGCATATAGAAGTTGGCTTGAGCCCTAGCGGACTTGTGCCAACTGACCAAGTGACAGCTGCGACAAGAGCTAGTACTTGTGCATACAGCACCGTCGCTTCCAAGTTTGTACGAACTACCGGGTTGATAAAATTAGAGATAGGAAGCCCCAGGAGTTGTAGCATTATTGCTACAATACTGGAGCCCACCAATAGTCATAAGAGGTTGCAATGAAAGGCCTTCCTGCTATACAGACAAAATTTGTTCCTCCATGTTACTATAATAGAAACAAATAAAAATCATGCATAATTTAGTCAAAACTTCCATATATGAATGTCACATGCTAGGGAAATCCAATTGTTAATTTACAAATCCTACCATGTAGTAGTTTACAAAATATCTACCCTTCACTAAAAAGCGAGCAACTGCAAAGGCCAAATCTTCCACCGGTCTATGAGGAGAAATATCTCCAAATTCAGTAGACCTAGAAAACTAGAGACAATGTTTCACATTACCATATGTGCAAATTACATTTACCATTGACTATAAACATTGTTGCATATTTTCATTTTTCAATTTGTTGAAAAAATCTTTATTTCGGAGCTTAGAATCTTCATGATGTTAGTTTATTTTAGGATGCATTTCAAAATTAATTTGAATGTGAAGTAATGGAAGTTGTAAGAAAGTTCAAAATAATCTCAGTACCAGCCACTCTAGGCTTTCGTCCACATTGTTGGCTTGTAAGGCTTGTTAGGTACAAAGTTGTCACAATAGAAACCATTGCAAGTGTTTATCTGTTACAAAATTAAACAAGAAATAAGGTAAAACAATGGAAGCTCAGATATCACTACATGGATTATTACAAGAAAAAGAAAAACAGAATGCAGGACCCTGAAAACCCCACAATCTATTACATGGCAGCTATCCCTCTTTCAATACACTAAAAAGTAGTGATCCATCAAAATGAAAAGTGACAAACATATTATTAATATAAGCTACATGTGATCAGGTCTTCTCCTAAAATAGATAATAGGACAAATATTGCAGCACCAAGAATTAGTCAAATAAATCTTTATACAGAGTAAATATGCAAAGCTAACTATTGATTTAACTAGTGCAACATTTTCATACAATAATACAATTTGACAAGTTCATCCAGGGACAGAGGCCACCAAGTGTTCAGATGAAGATATTATGATATAAACATATAAGTGGGTATTGATAACATAACTTACCATAGGGTTCAGTGCATCATCTTGTTAGCACATAACCCATGGTACACCCATATCCACTCCCACAACCATCTTAGTAGCCCAATCCATATATTGCACTCTGGTAGAGCCATACTCCATTTATTCAGGTTTATACTCATTTTCTACTTGTAAGAACACTTTCTCCTTGGTCATAATATAAAAAATTCAAACCATGAGCATATACAAAGTTCAAATTATCCATGCCAGATCACTCCTTTCTACAAATTTAATGAATCAAGCAAATTACTACCAATCAAAATTTAACAAAATTTGCCAAGAGGGATCAAAGTATACCTGGGTCAGAATAAATTGTCCACCTTGCGATTTAAACAACCCTTCACTTTTAATCACATCAACAATCTTTTTTCTGAACCTTCCATTACATTATGTAAGAAACCCGAATGGACATTCATAAAATGTAATAGAAATTATATGTGATTTGAAAGTATGTGACTCATTGACACTCACACTTTAGAGGAAATTACTAATCACCGTGTTTCATATAATTAAAAATAACATTAGAATTTAAAGGAAATAGAAGGGTTCAACCTTGAAAGGCTCATTATTTGTTCTGAAACTGATGCCAAGAACATATTTTAACCAAACTGGAAAGCCTCTGCAGATATATCAAAAGATTCATGTCCAATGTTATAAAGACCTGGTAGATCTTGAGTAGAGAGGACATTGCAGAAAATCATTCAAAAGGAAATATACCCAAAATTCCATTCTGCACAGACATAAGGGCCAATGCGAAGATGAACATAAAGTCCTGCCTCCTGGGCAAGCTTCACAAGATCTAATCTTCCATCAAAATTCTACTACAGTAGCAAGTTACAACAAAGCAAGCAAGAGGTATAATTAGAAAACAACGAAAGATATATCAAAATGATTTATACCATCAAAACTTGCAAAAAAACATTTAATCACATCCCACAGACATTTCTATCAACTTTAACCCAAAAATAAAGTGCCATATCATCAATCCACCACACTACTAAGATTTATCCTGATTAGACTGTGAAAAGTAGCTTTTCAAGATTATATACACTTCAAATGCATCATTGATAATAAGTATAGACGAACAACTATAGAGCTGTACAAGACAGTCATGCCTTGACATATCCAAATGTCCAAATACAAATGTAAGAAATGCAATGCCTTGTTGCTTGAATTTACAATGTCAAGCCAAATTTCAGCATATATAGTGTTCATTTATGATACTTTTTCCTGACAGACTAAATGAGACAAAATTTTTATAGCAGCTATTGAGAAATTTAATGTCCAACTAGTAACCATTATGACTATGAAATCATTGGATAAATCTCGCAAATATGGAAGCTACAATCAGCCTTAGCCTTCAAAAATTACGATGTGAACACGACAATAGAAGTTGCAATCCAACTATTTCATCAGTGGTATATAAATTTTAATTTTGAGAACAACCATTACCTGAGAACATGAACTCTTTACATAACAATTTTTCACAATCATATGATGGGCATTGTAAGATTCAATGAAAAAGGAGAATGCTCTTAGACCATTGTTGGAAACTCTTCTCCTACAGGTAAGAAACAAACTGAAATGTGACTATTATTTGATTGACTATTAAAAATATCTCAGTAGTAGTCCGCCAGGACATCATTACTGGAATTTTCTTTACCATAACAGTCTGTCAAAAGTGGACCACTAGATACTACATTTCAAGAATGCCCAGGTTCGTCATGAGAGCCCTTAAATTGCAAGGCAATGGCTCAATGTGATTACCATTCCACTACTATACTAAGAAATAAATATCAATAATGGCTTACCAAACACGTCATTACTGAAATCCACCTTACCATAACAATTAATGGAAAGTAGGTCGCCAGATTCTACCTTAACATTTTAGGAATGCCCAACTGGGTCACGAGAGGTCTTACACTGCAAAGCAATGGCTCAATGTGATTACCATTTCACTGTCATGTTGACAATATATCAGTAATAGCCTTGTGGCACATTATTACTGAATCTTCCTTACCATAACAATCAATGGAAAGCGGGTCACAAGAGACCTGTCAATCAAGGCCTTACATTGCAAGGATATGGCTCAATGTGATTATCATTTCACTGTTATGTTAAGGAAATATCTTAGTAATAACCTCCCAACACATTATTACTACAATCCACCTTCCCGTTATAGTCCATGGAAAGTGGGTCACTAGATACTACCTTAGCATATCAAGATTTCCCAATTGTATCAAAAGAGCTCTTACATTACTAAGTGATGGCTTGTGCATATTCCCAAACAGATAAGTCTATATGATGTATAACCTCCATCCTTCACCTTCTTGATGAGATCCGACCACATCTCCAATACCCAGTAAATTGACACAGTTATGTACTAAGACTACAACCGAAAAAAACTATTTATATGCTAGTTAAACACAAGCCCAAGAGTTCAATAAGTAGAATAGGGCATGCCAAGGGAACCCAAAACGAATTTCCACAACATTGGATTTTCATGAAGGGAAAAATAACAATTTTAGATACAATTATGTTAAAATATGGGGTGAATTCAACCATGCCTTCAATCTCTAGGAATGGTAGAGAGCGAAATAAGCCCTAACCAGTGCCAATCCTCGAAATCAGGGGTCATTGGAAGAAAATCCCACTTGAAACAAGGCGAATACGGCTTGGAAAGAATTTTTTATAGGCGAAAACACATTTTATCCAGTTATTTTTCATAATATGGGTGACAAAAATATAATATTTATTTATTTTTTAAATATTTTTTAGGCTAACTATAGAAAATGGGTTTAATATAAAAAATTTTCCCCTCCAAAATATAAAAACCCTTAAATTTTGCCTTTGGGCTAAGATTTGCTCCTAAAATTTTCTATGATCCGCTTTCAATGCTAAACTAAAGAGAACCCACAGGTCTGCAATAATGACACCAATTGAATGACTTAGAGCATATTAGAGAGAGAAGGAGAAGGATTTTGTAGAAATGTTCAATTCAAAAGGGGAGCCTATGTTTGATGATCCAAAATTCTTTGACATCTATGTTCAAAAATTTCCCATTAGTGTGTAAAGGAAATCTGTCTTTTATGAGCTCCCATATTAGGAGTATCTTAAGATTTCCCACTTATAAGATCACATGCATATATCTTAAAATGTTCCATCTTATTTATGGAGGCACATATCAGTGAAAGAAAATGACACAATCACTGTTAGGAGAGATATTATTTCTTCAAAAACAAAAAAGAAACATTGGCTGAGATAAGAAACTAGAGGAGAGGTTGGTCCCTCTTGGTCTTTCAAAGAAAATGATGTCCCATGGACTTTTTAGAAATATGATATTTTTTGGAAAAGGAAGTTATAATGAGTGTGAGGATGCCCCTTTATATGGGTCTTCACTATGATGTTGCTTCACTGTAGAAGACCGTTTGTCAGGGTTGAAATCACATGACCATTTGAACCTTCTAAGAGTAAGTATGTAAAAAACATGATTTTTTTATTTTTTTTTTATTTTTAATGTAATGGGATATTTTATTATTAATTTATGTGTAATGTATTATTTACTGTGTAGTGTCATTATCCTCTTCTCACGTGTGTGTGCGTGAACCATGATTTCCCCCAAGACCTATGACGTGCCATATCTAAATTATCTACGTTTGTACGTTGGATCACATCAAAAGAGATTCATATGTATAACATTCCACGATGGCATCAAGAGATAACTGAGATTGTTTGTATGTTTGAGAAGGAACTATTGATGAGTTTCATGGACTTGTATGTTCATTTTCTAATTCACCTAAGTTACGATGGTTTTCTGTCGTTGGTTGTTCTTCTTAGAGAGGTACATGAAGAAATTGAAAGGTTTTGTTCAACAAAGGGTAAAACCTTGGGGGTCTATGGCAGAGGGGTATATATCGTATGAGTATTTCTATTATGCTAGTGAGTACATCAACCAAATTGACAACACACTAGCTGTAGCGATTTGGGACAACAAAAGCAATGAAGAAAAAAGAGAAGGGGAGCTTCTCCAAACAAATGGAAAGAGGTGCATGATAAAGAGTAAGTGGCTCATCGTTTGTAAAATATCTACACATGAACTATTCGCACTGAACTTCATATTAATGTATATTTTGATCTCATACGTACTATATATTTTTGATTTGACTTCATCAACGAACTCATAAATTTAAGCCATCAACAAATTCATTCTTACAATATGGAAGTAACACAATCGTGGGTCACATAATTTGTAAGAGCAGAAGAGGATGAAATGGGATAGTGACAGGAAAGGATTCAAATGGTTGAATGGTAGAAGCATGCATTATCCTGATTACTTAAAAGAAAATATGCCAATGACATGCCCTAACAATTGGGTTGTTGATCAAGTAAGAGAGAAATACAATGCATCTAGTTGTTACCCGCGTGCTAAAGAGGATGTGCTAAACATAGGGATTGCGTGCAACAACTCGGTAATAATATCTTTCTGTACATTTTTAACTTCATACCGCACCTTTGAATTGTAACACACACACACACACACATATATATTTTAATAATTTTAATTATGTTTGGGTTATTAGACACATGACACTAATTTTTTCACTTTTTCATAGGTGCATTTTTTCCCATCTATGTGGGAATATGGACATCATTTTCGCATGGAGGATGCCAAAGATGGATGCACGACACAAGACTGTGGAGTGGAAGTCGAGTTCGACCAATCTAGTCGTGCTAGTCACGATGATAAAAACCTAATGTAAAGGTCGTTAGGTTATGTTGGAAAGATATACGAGACCATTCAATTGGACTTCTCTTCATTCCAATGTGATATTTTTAGGTGCAAGTGGTGGGACACCTTTGATTGGAATAATGTAAAGGAAGATCACGATAGTGGGTTGATATCTATCAACTATATAAAGATGTGGCATGAAGTAGGGAACCTTTTTGTTGCGGGTGAGATCACCTTGGGGTCTTGGGTTGAAAACCCCACCAGAGAAGATGGAAAACAATAACAAGAAATGCTCAAGCAATCAACCTAATTGTTTATTCTACTGAATTGTGCAAGAGTGTCCTTACTCGGAGGTCCTACGTTTGAGTAGATCCTGCAAGGTGCAAACCCTCAGCTTCTCCTGATGTCTTTGAAACCTAAAAATTATTCAAATGAAACATATACAACAGTAGAAACATAAAGCATGTTCATGATATTAACTTTAGATCATATAAATGATTGAACAATTACGCATCAATATAAGATTCATAAACGAATTACAACATTAATCAATGCATAAACATGTTTAATATCGAGAATTGAACATCATTTCTTTATTGAAGTAAGCTACAAGTAAGGTGGAGAAATACGACCTGAGTCCTTCTCTGACTCCAAGTGAAACTGTCCTCTGGATCCATCCTTTCCCAGCCTCAACAATCTTCCTCCATCACCAACGCAAGGATATCTCAAGAAAGATGAAGGATATCTCCAACAAGGAAACAAGGGTTTCCTGAAACTTTGGGGAGTGCAAGAGGCACAGGGATTTCATTAGACTCGATCAAGGATAATCTCACTATAGTATCAATATCTCATATCTTCTCCCTTAAGGCCTTCCCATGGAGGTTTATTTATACTTATCCAAATTAGTTTTTTCATTGCGGAAATAGTTGGGCTACGAGCAATATGAGGTGAGTAACAGGTAAACACTGTGAAATCCACTTGAAATTAAGGAAATTTAATTTTTTAAGTGTTTTAACATATGTACGCGGGTTGGGTATATGCTGACCCGTGTGTATACGCTTTTATCACAAGGCAAAGTAGCGTATAGGGAATAAAACACTTTTAGATTTTAGACCAAGTCTGGAAGGAAGGGTTGCCCTATGCCATAATCATAGCATCAAATCTACCAAGAGTGGAAAATGGTGCTATAACACTTATGTTTTCCCAAAACACTGCAACCAGGTGTTATTTTACCCAGATGTGTTGCATAGGAATTGGTGGTTCGTATTAAGACACACCCCTAGATCAAAATATATTTTTGAGAGCAACAATGTTATCATGCCAAATGAGGAAGATAATCAAGGTGATGGCAACGAAGAGTGATATATACTTGTGTTATTCAATCATTTATACTATTGTTGTATGTTTTTGTTTTCTTTATTTTGCTAATTATATTATTTTTTATTCGTCTTGTTGGCATTTTATATAACTGGTAAGACTCACAAATGCTTTTCCACATTTTTTTGTAGTGGAAACATTTATACAGTTAAAACTAAGTATTTGCAATTGTGTTTAATATCTATGATAATAAGGATTCAAGGTCACAATCCTTCTCAAATAGAAAAATGAGAAGAATATAACCAAAATTAGAAAATAGTGAATTTAGAAACAACATTGAAGATCTATTCTTGATTTTGATACTTATTGGTTTATTAATCAGCTCACATGTTTTCTTCTTCTTGCTTAGTTCAAAATCAATATAAATCATGTAGTGATAACTCTATGATGATTTTAACATTGAAAAATTTGTGTATTAATATGTAAGATTAAATTCTTAACATGAGAGGTAAAGTCATGTTTGCTATATTTAAATTCTAGTTCTTGCAACATTATGTAAACTAAAAGGTCTTCTGCATGTATAAAATATTGATTACATCTTTTTATGGACCATAAGAGAAACAATGGGGTTTAAGTGGATGCATGGGAGGTTTTAATTTTTTCTTCGTGGATAATGGAACAATTTTGACTTTTCTTTTCAATGGTAATTATAAATAAAAGTTGAATTAATAAATATTTTATGGCTAAGAATTAAATAATAAATAATGTGATGGTGATTAAGAGAAATTTGTTTGACTTTCTAATAGACTCGGTGACACATTTTTCTTTCCTGTTTAAATTATGTAAAATAAATATCTATTTTTATATATTTCTAAGTAAATTATTTAAAGTAGACATGTCTTTATCATTGTGAACATGATGTAATATTAGCTAGGAGAAATGCGAACACATGAATTTTAGTGACTATCTCGTGATAAATATGTGGAAAAAATAATATTTCTTGAGTTGTTCATTAAGAAATAATTAAATATATTATTTGTCAAAAGTTTAAATCTAATATAGTATGATTTTTGTATTATTTAACTCATATTTATTATTAAAAAAATTAAATTTAAAGAGAGAAATTTCTAATTTAAATTGGTAAGAGTTGCTATAAAAATTAAATTTAAATTGCTTGAAAATCTCATAACTTTAGTGATAATTAAATTATATATATATATATATATATATATATATATATATATATATATTAAGTTATATTAAATCTAAATTAATTATAAAAAAATGAATTAAGTTTTTTTAAATTTAACAATATATTGAATTTTATAAACCAATATAGATCTATCTTAACAACAGATCTACCAAGAGCCTAGAGTGATCGAATCTCATTATATGAAAATCTATTTTTAGAATGTAAAACTTGAAAAAAGATGTACATGTCAAAAGATTTAATATCTCTTGTGATTAAAATGGATCCATAGTATTGATTTTCTATCTCTATATATAGAGGCCATAGTGTAAATTTTCATTGGTTAAATTATATTTTTGAATAATTTATTATTATTAATATTTTATATTAAAAATTGAATGAGTTACACATTTTCATCTTATTAAGAACTAACTAAATTATTTTACCTTTAATTATTTTTTCCTTGTGAGTATTGAAATACTTACTAATTATGTTAGAATGAATATGAATGAACTATAAAAGTAATAGAAAGATATTTATCAAAATTCTACAATCATAGTTTCAACCATACTAACTTTGTAATTTATAAAAATATCTTTGCGTTTTTTGAAAGTAAGTTGTTTTGCATGCAATTTCATATATACGATTTTGATATAAGTTCACCAATACATGATCTATAATAAATATTATTTCATAAAAATAAACATCATGATGATAACCATTTAACAAACATAAACATCATCTAAGATACACATTCAAATTCACTACCATCATCTAATTATATACACCCCTAAGCCCACAAATATAATAATCTAACAGGGCATCATTATCGTGATCACATCTAACAAAACACAAGAATTGTAATCTAACATCATCACCATACACATCCTCAAATTAATATACATCTAATGTCAAATAGCTGTTATCACACACACATCTATTTGCAAGCACATTAAATGAACATATCTAACATGACCTAACAATATACGCACCAACACCAACATATAAATTAAGTACATGAAAAAAAATGATATATATATATATATATATGTATATATATACATATATATATATATATATATATATATATATATATATATATATATATATATATATATATATATATATACATACATATATATATATATATACACATACATACATACATACATATATATATATATATATATATATAGCTGCTATCAAATATCTGATACAATAGACGTAGTAGTGGCAACCTAGTCTATAATAGAAGACAATGGATGGTTAAGTACTTCCTCAACTGTCAAACTCTGAGGTGGAGGAGGAGGTGGTTGGTTTGCTCTCTTAGGAGAAACATGAGGCATATCCTTTAGCTCTGACATGTGATCATTAGACGAATGATGAGGAGGTGTACTATCAGGAGTATCACCAACACCCTGACCATGATTCAATGGGGTAGTACTACCAGAAGCATGATCACCACCCTCATCATCATGATTCGACAAGGTAGCATTGCATGAAGGCTCACCTGACATATCTGGTGTTGAATGCCCTGCATCTCTCCTCGCTGCCAATAGCCTGCTAGCTCCGATGATATGATGCATAAGAGTCATCGTCTTGTGCGGATAGTCCCTTAAGAGATCCACGAACCTAGGATCTGCACCGATGTCTTGAGCCCTCACAGGGCAGACTCCCTCCTCAACCAAAACTCTAAATAATCTGTCACAGTAGTTCATCCTAAATCTCAGAACAACCCTATGAGCTCGAATTCCCACACCCCCTTGAGGATGTGCCTCACCCTCTTGGGCCTTGTCCATCTCCTCATCTGCTCCCTCCAGTGGGTGAGGAAGCATGTCCCCAAGGAATGTGTTGATGTCTACAAAATACATAGTAAATAACAATAATTATAAAATTTCATTAAACAATTTAATAAAACAAGTTAAAGAACTAGAAAAAAATTATTCTAATTAATTAAGAAAATAAAATGAGAGTAGATTAATTTAAAGAAAACACTAATATTACCTCTATCATCTACAGGCTCATCCGGTTTTGAGAGGATGTTGGGACACTATCTCCAATCCATAACTGCGTATAGAAACGACAAGAAGATAAACTCGTGGTCATCCTCATTGGCCAGTAGCACCAATGTCTGGGCGAAAATCCTAGCTGGATACCCTAGTAGGTCCCTCTTAGGCATAATCTGGCCCCACAAGTGCATCTGCACCTGAGTCATCGACATAGGAGGGCAATGGTCAAATGTAAGCCTCGTCTCTGGAAACCTCTCAAAAAATAAACAAAAATTCTTTGAAGCAAAAGGGAAGTTCATCCTACCATGTATCATCACACAAAATCTATCTAAAGCCCTACAAAACTGCCTCAAAAAAATAACAGACTAGCTGATACCTCGTGGTGCTTGAATCAAAGAATCGACATAGTACAAAAAAGGGCAACTAATGTGTTGCCCATCATTAGTATAGTGTGAAATGGTGGTCACTAATAATGAGAGGCACCTAACCTCCCATGCAACAAAAGAAGCAAACTGTAGTTTTCCACCACACACTTGAAAATCTGTTGGACGGACTACATGAGCCCAACATATCTTTACAAGTAGACAAGCTGAATCTTTGCTGAAACTCCATGGGGGACATCAGGGAATTGGGGAAAATCCTCCCCTCTCCTAGATAGGCCAGTGATAAAATATATGTCCTCCTCAGAGGGCCTATACCACGTCTTAGGACCGACCCAGAAAGCCTGCTCCTGGACACTCCGCTGGCGAATCAGATGTGCCAACAAGATAGAGTGCGCCTTCAGGGATGTAGCCTCCTGATAGTACTTAAGGAGGCGTACATTCCTCAAGATGACTCGGGTTGCTGCATTAATAGGGTGAGGATATAAATCCCTCTCCCTCTCTCGATCCTCCCATTGTCAGACACATTGTATTGGTCTGCCATTTGCTCCTGCTCCTGTTAATTTTCCCTTTGTTGATGTCTTTGCTATATGATTGAAATATAAAATACAATTGCCTCATACTTAAAACATTTTTTTTTATTAAATGAAAAATGAATTTATAAATATGTAAACATTACCTTTAATTAAAAAAAAATCATCGGTGTGCCTAAACAATAGTAATGCACGGGATCTAGCGTATTATCAAATAGAACCACACTAACAACAATACATACATATGTATGACACACCACTTTTGGTTCACATATATACATTTTCATCACGGTGCATCTCAAACTTATGCACTGGTGCACACTTATAACCTTTTCACACTAGTACAGAACATTCAGGTTATCGAACACACTGAGCTATATTTTTTAATATTATGTGTGCGGTGCGTTTGGTAAATATAAATGCACTGGGCATAACCTAAAAATGTACGCATTGACGTACAATTTATAGATTTTCTTGGTGCGTTTCAATTTATGAAACACACCGCAAAAACAACGGTGTGTTAAGTTCACACACCGATCCGTAGTGCACCCTGTAAATTTACAGGGTGCACCGCTATCAGTGCGAGTTGAAGCTATTTAACGCACCACGCAAGATTTTTTTTCCAAAAACAATGGTTTTTTGTCCCTTTTTGCAATTCTAATCCACTAAAAAATTAAATTAGAGAGAAACATAAACATTACTTTGACATTTGGTCATTGGGGAGGCATTATTGACATGTAATTGAAAAAAAACAAATTTCACCACCGTTTGAGAAAATTGGAAGGCCACTGACACTGAGCATGGTACATAAGGATGGTGAGCAAGAGAAGCATCGATGTGAGGGCGCTTGCATGAGGAAAGAGTGGCACTGGTGCTTTAGAGTTCTACAACATTGTAGATGGTAAAAATGGAATTTAGGTCGATATATATATATATATATATATTATATTTTAACCCTCTTTTAGTGCGTTATTATAACTGCATTGGTGCGTAAAATATCCAAGAGCATTGGTTTTATTGTTATTATTATTATTTATCTATTATTATTTTTTAAAATTAAAAATCCTATAGCAGTGCTCTTGTTAAGACGTACCGGGGCGTTCGAATACATGTACTGCACTAGTGCTTTGTTGGACTATAGCGCCACATTTAAAAAAATTAAAATTGCTTAGCGGTGCACTTTCACAAATGCACTGGGGTGTTTTAATACATAAACAACACCGATGCTTTGTAATAAGATATCATCACTTTTTTGTTTTAAAATTAAAAACCCTATAACGGTGCTCTTGTTAAGACACATCAGGGTGTTTTAAATAATTGACAACATTGGCGCTTTGTGGGAATATAACACCACATTTTAAAAACCCCCTAGCGGTGCTCTTTCTAAGATGGACCAGGGCGTTTTAATACATGAACAACACTGGTGCTTCATTGGAATATAGCACCACATTTTTTTTGAAAATTAAAAACCTATAGTGGTGCTCTTTCTAAGTATGCATCGGGGCATTTTACTACAAGAAGGGCACCGGTGTTGCGGGTGGATATAACACCGACAATTTTTAAAATTTAACCTTTATATGGTGTTATTGATTATTGTAAGCACTGGTGCGTGGTATATTGTGCACACACTGGGGCGTTATAGTATTGGTTTAGCATTGGGTCATCGTCATAGTATAACACAGGACTAGGAAAAATGAATTTTACGACTGACATTTTTGTAAATTTAACCCTTTTCTGGTGCTATCGAGTAGTATACACACTAATGCTCTTTTTTATTTAGCGCATTGTGTTTTTTTTTTTAATTTATTATTATTATTATTTTAAAATAAACCTACGACAATGCACCATGTTCTATTTGGAATCGGTACTTATATGTATAGTAAAGCATCAGTTCGTTTGTATATTGTAGATGCACCATAAAAAAAACATATGCTAAAACATCCGCCCACCCACCTCTACTATAAACAAATTTTTGGGTTGTTTTTATAGGGCTTCTGTAGAAACCTCCTTTAGAAGGTATTTTCCTTGTAGTGATTGAACCCATGACATCTAAATAGAAAATTAATGTGATTTGATGATGGGTACTTGACTAGTTGAGCTAACCCTTGATAGGGATAAACGCATACGATTTTTTCCACCGAAAAAATCATAATCTTTCATTATATGGTGAAAAATTACATATAGTATATGCGATTCAGCATATGCGGATTTCATCCAAGACTATAATATCCATAAACCATTCCTGTACATGTCTGTACCAAGAAATAAAAAAATCATCATGTAGGATGATGCTGTATCAAGAAATAAAAAAAAATCATCACGCAGGATGATGCTGTGATCAGTATTCTATATAAAGACACAATTGCACCTTGCAGGATGCTATTCATAAATAAAACTAGATTATGTACACCATCATATATACTCGACAGTTCTTCAAAAAAACAGTGGTCATCCACCCGAGGGTAGATTTGGTCTATGTAAGGCCTGTGGAAGTGCTGGTAGTGAGAGCTGCCCCTTTGTTCATGGATTATCCACTGTCCTCCTGGCAGGTGCGTGGCTTCCTTGGATAATCCGTCGGCACTGTGATTATGCTCCCTGTAGATATGACGAACAATGATGTTATTAAACTGTGATTTGAGATGCATAACTTTGTCCAGAATATTTAAGAGTGTGTGTGCGTGACATCTAGATTTCAGATTGATCCAATTTATGATAATATTTGAGTCCCCATATATCTGTAAATCTCTGCAATCATGATTTAATGCAAAATGCATAAGATGGCGAAGAGTTATGAGTTCGGCAAAATTGTTCGTTCCTATGCCTAATCCCATCTTGACTTTGTAATGATGCTGATCTAATAGATATAGTATAAAGCCCCCCCACATCCCTGTTGTTGAGCGGCTCCATCGAAAAATGCCCATGGTATGGATTGATCTATGGGTTCAGGGGCAGAAGGTCTGCGTGACCGAGGAGGAGTATATTCAGGCAATTCGTGATATGCTGCAACGATTTTTGCAATAACAGCTTGCCATCGAATCGAGCCATTTTCGAAGATCATTTTGTTCCTAGCCAGCCAAATAGCCCAACAAATGATGAGAGGAAGGCATGTGCGATTTGTTCCAGAGTGTGCTCGATTCCAGGCCTCCCAAGCAGCTGTGATGTTTTCACCCTCCCATGCTCCCGCGAAACCGATTTCCCCAACCACATCCATCCATATCTGTTTTGTGGTTCCGCAAGTAAGAAAAAGATGGGTAGTCAATTTGCATTGTTGTTTGCAGAGTATGCACCAGGTGGGGCCATGCACAGACCTGTGCATAAGCGATTCCCCAGTAGGGACCTTGTTCCGGAGTATACACCAGAAAAATAGTTTTGTCCGGGGAGGAGTCTTTAATTGCCAGATGTTCTTCCACCAGCTCTGTGCTATGTCAGGTTTTTTGTAACTAGTCAAATACAAGTAGCCATCCTTGGGGGAGTAATATCCAGATTCAGCCTTGTTCCACATGAGTTCGTCTGGTCCATCCTTTATGCGGATATGGGATTCACTCAGAGCACTCGTGTAATCCTCCCAATATTGATGCCAGACAGGAGGCAAATCTAACTGTGTTGTCGATTTCCATGCTTGTGTGAATATGGATGAATTCTCCTGGTCCGTAATGTGAGCTATTACTCTAATATTCTGTTGATCGAGTAATCGAATAAGCTCACCAGGGAGATAACATCTCCCTCCTCCTCCTGTCCAAGGATCCATACCGATGCGAACCCTGGTTCCATCGTTGATTCTCCATGTAAGATGACTGTGAATGAGGGGGAACAAGTTCAAAATTGCTTTCCACACCAATGATATACCTGTTCTATTCCATCTAGGCAGTGGGATCCAATCCATAACTTGTAAGGGCCATATGCATTTATGGTATGAGATAGATGACCAGAGATTTTTCTTGGTAAGCAAGGTCCATCCCATTTTCGCAGCCAAGGCATGTGCAAAGTATGATAGATCTTTTATGCCTCAGCCTCCCCACTTCTTAGGCATAGCAATGTTGTCCCAACTAATCCATGCAAATACTCGCTTGTCCTGCCCTCCATTCTAGAGGTATCTACAACATATTTGCTTGAGGCGGGCAAGTATACCTCTAGGAATCCATGCTAAAGCCATCCAAAATACAGGTGTGGCCTCCAAAACTGATTTGATGAGCACCAGCCTTCCTGCTCTGGATAGAAAACGATGGCTCCAGTGCAAGATCCTTTTCTCAAATTTGGTGATCAGCCAAGTCCAGTCTGCTATCTTGTGTCCCAAAGGCTTGATCCAATAACCCAAATATTTGAAACCCTGATCTAGAGGTCGAGGGCTATAAGGGAAACGTTGCAAGGCTAGATTAGATTCTTGAGCAGAAGTGAAAGCCTGGGAAATAGTTGATTTTGAGTGGTTTGCCACCATACCGGTCGCTCTGTAGAAAGAGGCAAGGATCTTATCAAGGGTGATCGAATCCCATATACTCCCATCCAAAAAAATGATGACATCATCTACAAACAGGAGATGTGTCAGGTAACACTGATCAGTAATCTTCAAGCCTGATAATCTGCCATTTTGCTTTTCATGATAGATGAGTCTGCTCAGACATTCCATAACAAGCAGAAAGAGGAGTGGTGAGAGCGGGCAGCCCTGCCTGAGACCCCTTTCAGCATGGAAAAAAGTAGAGGCAGATCCATTAATGAGCAGACTGTAGGAGGGGGTTGTTATGCAAGCCATAATCCAATTGGTGAATGAGAGGGGGAAGCCCAAGTGAATAAGCAACATTTTGATATAAGTCCAGTCCACCCGATCAAAGGCCTTGGCCAGGTCAATTTTGAGAATGATACCTTTTAGTCTGCGGGCTCGGATGGAATGAATGGCTTCTTGAGCAGTGCCAATTACTTCATGAATTTGACGATCTTCAAGAAAAGAAAATTGTTCAGGGAGGATATGTTGAGAAAGGATAGGTCTGATACGATTGGCAATGATTTTCGAGATGATCTTATAGAGGCAATTGCAGAGGGAAATGGGTCGGAAGTCATCAAAGGAGGCAAGGGAATCAGTCTTAGGGATGAGGGCTATGAAGGCGGAGTTGATAGCATTGAACAACCTACCAGATGATCGACATTCCTCCACAACCTGAAGAAGATCCAATGCCAATAGATCATAAAATGCTAAATAGAATTCTATAGACCACTTGTCTGGTCCCAGGCTTTTGTCCTTCTTGAACCTCTTTAGTACCCCCTCAAGCTCGTCCAGAGTGACAGATGAGGTCAATTCATTTGCTTCTTCCTCAATTACAAAGCGAGGGAAGAGTCCAACCACATGAATGATATATGCAAGATTGGCCTCATGGGGAGCTTTGAACAG
Source organism: Pinus tabuliformis (assembly GCA_031772625.1). NCBI lineage: Eukaryota > Viridiplantae > Streptophyta > Pinopsida > Pinales > Pinaceae > Pinus > Pinus tabuliformis. The sequence goes on from CM062815.1 coordinate 244,967,807, forward strand.
ATGCTGAAAGTGTGAGGTGCCCAATCTGGAAAGTTTTTGAAAATTGTCTGCTTGCTCTCCATCAGGAAGGGGCATTTTCCAGATCGTATTAGAAGTCTTCCTTCCCTTGGCATAATTTTGGTAAAATTTGGTGTTGTCATTTCCTGCCTTTAGCCAAATGGCCCTGCTCTTCAGTCTCCATGATTCTTCCCTTTCCTTAAGGATATTGTCTTTCTGCTTCTCAAGCTCGATCAGCTTGATCTTCTCTTCTGCCAAGCTAAAGCCAAGATTCATTTCATCCATCAGTAATTCCAACTCAGCTTCAATGGCCAAAATATTCTGATCATCCTTTGTCTTCTTCTCCTTTGCCCAAGCCATGGTTAGATGCTTAAGCTGAGAGATATTTTGGAAGAAACCCTCCGCCGCTAATCTGTGATTAGATATAGGGTGGGAGACCCAAAAGTCCTTGACCATTCTAGTATACACCTCATCTTGTAGCCAAACATGATTGAATTTGAAGGGTGCCTTTGGCTTGGCATCAGGTCCCAGTATCTCTAGATATATAGGAGAATGGTCAGATATTCCCCCTGCCCCCACCCATTGTTTGTATCTGGTCAATCTCTGAAGCAGGGGGATTTTGATCATAAATCTGTCGAGTCTCCTGGCTAGGGCGACATCCCCTACCCTCTGGTTCCTCCAAGTAGGCATATGCTTTTTCAAGGGGATATTAGCAAGATGGTGCTGTTCCAGAATGTCTTTGAAGAAATCAGACAAGGGGTCAACTTGGGCTTGAGATCCCCAGGATTCCCCATATCCCATGGAGAAGTTAAGATCGCCCCCTATGATAAGCTGATCCATAGATGTCGAGCTTAATCTGAGAAAATGCTGCCAGAATTCCTCTCTCCTCTGGCAGGGGCCATATACATTGATAATCCTCAGGGTCTCCCCTAGCTCAGCTGAGAAGAAATCCATGCCAATGAAGCCCACTCCTCCCCAAGTGGCAGATACATTTATGGTCCAAGGATTGTAACCGATGGCTAAGCCTCCAGCCCTACCAATGGCATCTAGTGCATGGAAGTGCCATCCAGGTCTAAGGGTAGATAGGGTATGCTCTATAGAGTCTGCACTGCCCAAGGTCTCTTGCAGCAAAATGATATCAATGGGCTCGTTCTCAATCAGCCTCCACATGGCTAGTTTTTTGGAGGTACTAGCCAGACCTCCGCAAATAAAGGAGAGGCATTTCATGGTGGAACCCTCTCTGGGGTTTGCAAAGCTCTAAGGACCCCTTCCTTGGTGGATTGCTTGCTCGATGCTACCTCAACACCAACTTTCTGAATGGCCTTGGTCAGGAAGGATTTACACCCCCAGGATGATTGAGCAGGGGGACCAAAGTAGGCCAACCCCAGCCCTGTTTGCTGGTCTGAGCCCACCAAGAGCCTGGATCAAAGGTTGTAGGAATGAGACATAACTGGGCGGGCCTCGGCCATGACCCCAGTTGAGGATGGAGTCGAATGGATAGTGGGAGAGGATGGTGCAATGATGAGCAAGGGGAAGGAAATTACACAAGTAACCAGAGGTGCATATACAGCCAAAGGTGCATCAATGGAAAGTGATAATGATGATGAATGTGAAATAAGAGAAGAGGAAGGAGATGTACCCGATTTCCGCGCCATCTCCGCAGCGGCTGCGGTTCTTGCCTGCGTAAGAGGGGATGAGGGCGGCCTGTTGTCAACTTCTGCTTCCTTCGAGGATTCACCCAAGTTGAAATTCTTTGGAACCAGAGTGCTGATGCGCGATGCTGACACTGGAGCTCGAGGTGCCGACACAGGAGCTTTCCCTTTTAGAGACGATGGCGAGCCGAGGGATTCAGCAGATTTCGCGAGCAGAGGGCATTCCTTGAATACATGCCCTACCTTATGACACCTTCTACAACGGAACGGAACACCCTCATAATCCAAGATTTGTATCCTGGTGTAATGCCTCCATTTCAGGGTAATCTTCTCTTCCAGGCCCTCCCTTGTGTCCAAGTGAACCAGTATTCTTGCCAACGCATGATTTTTTGTCTGAACATATGTCTTATCATATTCCAAATATGTCCCAAGGGCATTTCCAATCCTAATAAACACTGCTTCAGACCAGAATTGTAATGGAAGGCCTGGTAATCGTACCCAGATAGGTCCTGCTCCAATTTGTTCCCGTTCCGGGTCGAATAGCGGTGACCAGTGCTTGAGGAGGACCGGTGCCATCTCTATGTGCCAGTATTTGGCAAGGATCAGGTTAGTATATTCAGCCTTCGAAAAATGTAGGGCAAACCAACCCCGAGCCAGGCTCTGTACCTCTGGGAGCTCCTGAAGAATGCTGCCCCATATCTCTTTTACCCAATTTGTGAGCCTGGTTGCTGAGTAAGCCCTTCCTCACACATGTCCGACAAGTACTCTATTGGCCTTGTCCACGACCTCGCCCATTGGAATATCTTCACCGAAAGTGATGGTAAGGTCCTTTGCAGACGTCTTCACACACTTAACCTTTCTCTTCCCTATTCTTGGCGCCGATGGATGTTCCGTCAATGGATTAGATCCCGCATCCTTCAAGGGAGTCGTCGCTTTAGGTTTAATGACTGGAGAGTCAAAGCATCCCGATGGGAGGGAGTTAGGGTTTATAGAAACCGGATGGGACAAGCTCCGGGGAGGCACCGGGTTATGGATGGGGAGTGGATCGAAATCAGGTGAGGGAGGCGTAATAGCAGTGAGGAGATCAAGCGTACCAGGGGAGAGCGGGGGATAATCGAGACCAGAGGTTTCCAAGGAGAGAGATCCTATGTGCAGCGACGAGTCCATGGATCCCGGGAGTGAAACAACCAGCGAGATGTCCGGGTGAGGAGGAGCAGATCTGTCTATGCTAGGGTTAGGGTTGCGACTGCCAAAGATGGTTTGTCCTTCAAACAGATCCTGGGAATAATTAGTGGCCTCCTCTTTGATGTCCATTGCATCCATTAACAGAAACTGCCACCAAAAACCACCAGGAAGATAGTTGACAGGGCACAGCAAATGGATGTTGATAGGTCATTTGGGTAGGGTAACAACTATCGCATATACCCTAATTACTATGATTTAATTATGTTCTGTCTCCTGTGCAGGTGCAGGGATACGCGCTCGCCACTTGCCCGCCTGCGGCCACGACAGAGCCTAGAACATTTTCGCTCCCCAACGCATACCATGATAAGGAAAATAAAAAATTATAAATAATTTGAAGTCCTTGACAATTATGTTATAATTTTGTTGAATTCATTGTATGAGTCATATTTGATTGTCGGAACCCTCCCATATTGTCAACGCATGCATCTACTATAACCGTGTCAAATTTCAATGCATACAAGCACAAACTGAAAATATTTCAACATTGGCCCCATTCACAACCTCGTCTGTGCGAGGTCAACTAATTAAAGCATAATTTCCACTGATTGCTAAATTTTAAGTTAATTGAACATTTACTTGACCTTGATAGTGTCGAGAGAATTAAAACCAGGACCTCTCAATAGAAAATTAAGGTGTTTTGACGATGGGTACTCGACCAAATTGAACTAACCCTCCAATGAGATTCTCTTGGTTTCAATAATAATATACTCTACTGAACAAGGCCAACCTTGTGAAGGTGGAAGCCCATATGGCCCCTCCCCTCACATCATTCTCAATTCCTCAATACTCAATTTATTTACTATAAAATATTTGAAAGCAACATGGTAAGAATCAAGCATAGACACAAACTAAGAAAACAAAAATTTAAGGTAAATGAAAGAGGATAAATCAACTAAAATTATATAAACACATACCTCATACATTTCAACATTTTTTATATCATTAAACTTATTCTTCATCAAGTCAACATATGGATCAACAATTCAGAGTTGATGTTGATGAAAGGATTGGTTATGTCAACATCATCATTAATGTCATAATTTCCAATCATATTATCGTCATTATCATGATCAGAAACCTTGTCTCCTATGTTTCATTCGACTTCTTCAACGTCTTCTAACACATGAAGTCTTTTTGTGCCAATATTTAGTAGTGGATATACGACGCATCTACAATATACAAATGAACCGTTGCTTTACTATACATATAAGTATCGATTCCGAATAGAACATGGCGCACTGTGGCAGATTTATTTAAAATAAAATAAAAAAAATGCATTAAATAACAAAGAGCACTGGTGCGTATACTACGTCTTCGTCTTCTTCTTGATTTTTTTATTATCAAAGCAAGTTTTTTGGCATCACTACTACTTTCAAACAGAGCAATAAGGGCCTTCCACATATGGAATGGTGTATCCTTTCCTTGCAACTTTGGAACAATATGGTCTCTAACTCCTTCTAGGATCATCCTCCTAGCTTTGGAAATATCCTTCTTCCATTGAGTTAGTTGTCATACATATGATGAAAGAGGTTTAGGAATATAAATTTTTATGTATTACAAAAATTCATTATCATCTAACAAAATCTCCATCATGTCCTTCCATGCACAGAAATTCAAAGTCCCTTCCAATGCATTCTCTGTCCTTAATCCATAAGCTGACATGATTCCTACATTTGTATAATTCTTGCAATGATTGATCTTCTCTTCAACACACATTGAATATGATCAAGGAACTTGGCCTCTATATTTTTTTGGCTCTCATACCATGTAGAAAATCCTTGAAACCTTGCAACTGCTATGAGAGAAAACTTATCTGCAAAAGACACAAGATTTCTCTACCAAAATTTTGCGGAAATAAAACAATGAATAGAAACACAATCACACAAAGATCAATCACACAAAAAGATATCTAGGGAACCCAACTGGGAAAAACCCTTCTTACTTGTATTGTCAACTGAGTAATCTTATCTATTATAAAGAACCCGCTTCATGCCTAAAGCCCCTGCAATGCTGATCAACTATACACAAGAATTTCCCAAAACTTAGGCAAATAAGGATTACCAGGAGCTCCTATTTCATAGTGCAAATTTGCTCCCTAAAAATTACAAATTTCTCCTATATCCTTGTGCAATTCCCAAGGGAACTTCTTTACTTGCTTCTCAATATTTCTTCATAAAAACTTGTGTACAATGAATAAATAGATCTGTGTCTTCATCGAGTCTCAATATGAAATTCAAATTGCATGACCTACTAGGGCTAAATTTAGTAGCTGTAAATAGTTAATTGAGAATCAGTTGAGTTAACAAAAATTCAATTACTCAACTAAACTCAAGTCCATCTCTATTCTAGAACTAGAGATTAGTTAACTTACAGACACTAGAGTTAACTTCACTAGATAGCTAATTTTAGCCATTAACTAGTCCACAACTCAGTGAAATCCATCTAACTCGAATTAACCAATAATAAATCATTGATAAGCCACATCACACATGCTAACTAACAACTAACTCAAGTATCTATGAGTCTGAATTCAAATTAACATATTTGACTAAGACACAGTTCAAAGAAGCCATTCCTTGCTACAATTTTAACAATGATAACAAGGGTTTGGTAAGTCATGTTGATGTTATTTTTCAAAAATTTAAACATAACAATGACTCTTTTAATGTTTTTCAGAGGATGGATCTTTTAGAAAAAAACCCTTGGTTAGTGATGAAATTTCAAGTGCTTCCATGGCCTCCCATGACAAAGAATATGGTAACAAATTTCATGATGCTTTAGATATATTATGCTTGGTTGGAAGGCACAAATAAGATGTTTATTTCTAGTTCATATATGGAGATTCCACTTATAACATTGAGAGTGAGAGCTTGATTGTCAAAAACATGAATGTGCATCTCTCTTTCCCTATTAGCCTCACGAGGTAGGTAGGTGGCATAATGGCCTACAATGTGTATAAATGACATAAATGGAAATTGAGAGGACTATGGTGGAAACATTGTTTATAGTGGTTATATTGATAGTGGAAAGGTCATGGTATTGGTCTCTCAACAAATATCTCATGTTATTTCCTGTAGTCTTTATCTAAATCTTTATGGGCAAGTCCATAATTTAATGTCACGAGTGTTGTATAATAAAGAAAGTATGATGAAAATGTAATTCGTTCATTTTTGGCATAGAATTTTAAATGTAATTATGATTGAATAAGAATTGCATGAATAGATCTATCAAATCAAACTATCTTATTAAGGCACAATTACTCTTCCTTTTCATCATATTTCCATACAAAAGATTGCAATCTCTAGTGATTCAAAGTAGAGAAAGGGAAACCAAAGCCACTAACATCTATAATTGACAATGATAATATAATGCATATATATGAGAAAATGAGACATGATGTTGGGTTGATATTCATGCTTAGAGTAGAATGTTTTGAAATTAGAAATCATTATCAATGTACGGTGAAAGAGCATCAACATTTTAGATTTTTCGTGCAGAGGTTTCATGTTCAATTAAGTTGTGCATGTGTGTAGAATGATTTGTACATTGGAAGGGAGTATATATTGATCAATCATAGTGGTGATGAGCAATTAGAAAAAGTCAATCATGGTGGTGATGAGTAAATAGAAATAGTTTTGGTAACTATAAATTTAGCACCTCAATATGATGGTGTTCCAAAGTTTTCTTCCAAGCATTATTTAAGTAATACAAACTTATACATATGCATATGCATATACATACACATAGACACTCACACACATATATTTTGATCCAATTAAGAGGTATACATAATCAATTTTTTATGACTATAACTTTCTCTTAATCCCATATTACAATGCTATTATTGAAGGGCATGAAATCCAAGTTTTCATTTATTTTCTTCATGAACAATTTTATTAAGGGGTGAGAATGCCTCCATTTCCATATTTCAATAACCCTATTTCGGATCATAATCAAGCATGGGAAAAGTTCATACATTAGATGAGATAACTAGACTCCTCCATTGTCCACGAGGTCTTGGATAAACGGTGATTAGGTGCACTGTTAAGACACTCCTAGATGTTAAGTCACTGATTCAATTCCTCACCCTATTCAAGTGTTATTCTTGTACATGACCATGATATAGCCTCACCAATGGCCAAAAAAAAAAAAAAACGTAAACTGCTCTATTAGTTATTTGATTTCACCTAGTAATATTTTTCTTCTAGTAAATTAAGGTAGGATAAATAAGATTGATTTTGATGAGAAATGGAATAAAAATCATTTTGCTATGTTATTTTCACTTTTCCATTTAAATCATGCATTAACTATAGAAACTCTTGAGAATGAGGAGTTAAAGGTGAACATCTCAAGAAGATTTGTTAAAAATATTGAAGAAAATAAAAATGAATTAGAGATATTATGTATTTGGTGATGGGGATGTGAAGTTTTTTATGCATATCATCATGAATTATTAGTTCTTTGATTTGATTGTAGGTACAACAAAGACCAATTTTGACACATGTTAGAGATTCTATAGTTATCTTGCGCCCTACAGGGCATACAATCTTGATATGGATTCATTGTGGAACCTTGAAAATGCATTGATACTTTTTCATCCTTTATAGTTGTTACAAACCATTTTTTACCTTAGGAAAACTCCCAAGGTTTTCAAGAAAAAACATTAATTGGGGTTTTGAAAAACATTTATGGGGGAATATGTTGTTACTTTTATTGGGAAGATAAGCAAGCTTTGTAGCATTCCAAAGAGCCTCAATCCATCCCATGCTTTCCTTAGCCTTTGGAAATAGCTTGATATAACATTTGTGGCCATTGAAATTTCCATTTAAGGTGTTGTTGTGAACCAACATTAAAATCCACCTCGTGGGGAGTCATATAAGCTTAGAAATTGTTTCATTCATTGCCATTATTACAATTGTTTCATACATCACATTTGATTAATGTGAAGGTGCACCCCTATTTACATATTAGAGCCTATGCATGATACACAATAGAGTCTAAAGTGGACTACTTGGGATTAATAACATTCATGCCTCCTTAATGAGGATTTGTTACCACTTTTAAGACATATTTAATCATTTATTACAACACAACACATTAAGGGAGTTACTCAACATCCACTATAATAAAAGGAGGGTGTTGCATAGAAGTCGTTATATCCTTATTTGAGGCTTACATTGAGTTCATTTATGATCATTGATTAGGCACAATGCTCTTAGGGATGCAATTGATATTTAAATATTTATTCTAGGAGTTACACTATTCAATTCATGAATTTATGGAGGCTAAAAGAGGGTTCCTAGCCACACTGACAAGTCAAATCAAGACATTTCTATATATCTGGAGGCACTTATACATATTTAGTGATACATTTCACCTTTGCAAATTTATTTTAGGGTCGAGGGCACATTGCTCGAGGAATTTTATATATAGTTGGAGAGCTCCTTATGTGAGGAGATGACATGTGGGATTACTTACATGTGACAAGTACTTGGGGAGAATTTTCAAACAACACAAATAATTTAAACTCCCCTTTAGAATATAAGTGCTCCACCTAGAAAGGAATCTATATGAATTTTAATAATATTTGAATGCAAGGAGGCTAAAACAATATGTGATAAAATGAGATTTCACTTAACTTGCAAACGGGTGAAATCAAGAGGAGGAAAACACAAGATGTTAAGTTGATATTATTTCTTTTTTCGATTGTTGGAAAAGGTTTTGACAATCCAAAGCTTCCATTTCTTCTTCTTTTATTGAGATAAAATTCGTGTGCTATGCTACCAAATTGTAGGTTTTAACCCCATACAAAAATTACCTGCATATGAATTCTAAAAACATACTATAAACAATGGTGAGAGCATAACACATAAAACAAATATACATAGATATTTTCCCCTGGATCCCAAAATCGGGACTACCAGATAGATTTTTTGTTATTTTCCTTTCAATGTTACAATACACACACACACACACATATTTTGAAGCATCCATAAACCCCAATCCATTAACAATGGATTAGAACATAACCGTAGTTCCCTTGACTGGATCTACAAAATACCATGGACTGAAAACCATCGCGCCCAAAACTGTGCGAAATCCATGCACAAAACCATAGGTAGGTCCGCCCACTTAATACAGGGTCCAAAAAAAATTTCACCGGGGCGCTGCCCCAGACCTTGTAGAGGGGGGCGGTACCACCCTGTTGCGCATTGGCGTAATGAAGCGGGGGATCTACCCCCCAGTTGTGGAAAGAATATAACACAACCCACACACCAATACACATATGCTTATACACTTTATTTGTGGGTTGCTTTGTTCCAAAGAAGAGGTTGTATTATGATCATGTTGGACCTATTAACCTTCGTTATGTAATCATATTGACTATTGTTTATTCACTTAAGAAGGTTGTTCAATTGATCTCTTTCATATTTGATTATATGATATTTTTACATATCTTGAGTTGGCTATGGGATTGAATTATCTATGGGCATTCTAGTTGATATTTTCAACTTGGTTCATTATTAGTAACTGTATTATCATTTCTTCATGCATGTTCAAGCTTCTTCATTGCATAATAGATAAGGCAATAATCTTTTTGAAATCCACCCTTTGTACATCCAAAAAACCCTTTAGACACATAGATTCATTACTTTGAACTTTATATCTTTGTTGAAAGTACAAATTAGTGATCTTGATTTAGGGATTCCTCCCCTGTGTTGGAAAAAGACTAACCAAAATGGAGAAGAATAATTATTGTGACAATGGCATCATTTCTATGTTTCTCTAGTGTTGAAAAGAAATATTCCTAATCTTGATGGTGTTGTAGTTAATTATGGCTTTGACTCAATACAAAGACATGTCTAGATTTTGTTGATCCATGATAACCAAATATTAGGGATGGCCACTAGTTATGCATCCAATGGTGATGATGAGAGAGAGAAGTTTTGGCATTGGATGGACAATGAGCTTCCAGACACCCCTTGGTTAATCTGTGGATAATTTACTATGATTGAGAATAAAATAAATAAATAAGGGTTCTTAGCTATTAAAATGTCAATTAGTGAGAAGGAAGCCTAGATGGATTCAAGGATTGACTAATGGCTACAAGTATTGTGAATCTTATGATCTATGGTTTACCTAGAATAATTTTATGAAGGACTAGGAATGAATTTGAAAATATTAGAACAAGTTATATTATTAAAAAAAATAAAAATGTTTTTTTTATTCTTCAAAACGTCGATTGATGTGGGTTGATGGCATGACCACTCTCCTTGATCGTTTACCCCTCTAGTTCTTCATTTCATTAAGTGAAGATGCATATGGGGTGTTATATCATGATTTTGCTCATGTTCAAAGCTTCAATTGTGTTGCACATCTTAGAATTGTGATGTGGAAACTTCTACCTAGATATTCTGGGGGAGATGACTAGATTACTTGGTGGGAAGAGGTTATTGTGGGTGCCATTTCCTTATTATAGGGAAATGGGATATTAATTTGAACATTTTACATAACCAAACCCAAGTTGCTCGAGAAAAAAATGAGGAAGTTTTGACAATCCTTCAATTTACTATCTTTGATGAGGAAAATCTAGTGCGAGCAATTAAACATCATTGTATCTTGAGATTAGATGAATGTTGTCATTCCTTACGTGCTCAGAGTGCAATGTGATTTGTAGCATTGGCTTCAGAGTGGGGGCATGTCTATTAAGTATTTTTTGAACAATTTGGAAATCAAAGAGTCCAATGAGAAAATGGATACTCATGAGACAAGGAATGGTGGGGTAGCTAACTTGTCATTAACTAGAGTTTGTAGCCAATCATATGATGTTGTTTCAATCCAAAAACATTACTAGAAAGATAGGTGACCATGAAACATTTCCTTGACATCATCTCTATGAAAGTTACAAAAAATGAGCAAAGGAAAAACTTGTGATCAAGCCCTTTCCTATAACTCAATAGTTGTTTTGCATGAGATGTTTGATAAGAACATAGTTACCAACTTGATGAGAATGAAGATATTAAAAATGAGAACTCTAGCCTTTAAATCCCATATTTTTGGGTCAAAACACAAATATAAACCTTGAATCGAAAAGTGGTTCTCCTATACTCATTCTTTTTTTCAAACTTAAAATTACAACCTTGGGCAATATGGCCTTAAAATCCCATAACATTATGACAAAACCTTAATATCAACCCCAAATTGAAAAATGGTGCTACTAGTAGCAACATTGTATTAATTTATTTCTTAGGGTTAAAAGGAAAACTTGTTTGAAACCATAACCTTTCTATACACACACACACAAGTGCAGGTTTGTTTAATGATGACAACATTTTTTAAGCCATAACTTTAACATTGATCAACATTGCAATCAAAATTATTTTCTAAATCAAAAGATTGTGTTACTATTAACATTTTTTTTGGAAGCAAGTATGAAAATCAAAGTTTGTTTAAAACCATCATTTTGACAATTGATAGCATTACATTTAAAATTTCATAATCAACACTCAAAATTAAAATAGGTGCTATCAATAACACATTTATTTTGAGTTATAAAACTTGCATCATTTTTAAAACCATTATTAGGAAATTAATAATATTGTAAATAAATTATTAAAAAAGAAAATACTAAAATTTAAAAAGCATGAGAAAATTTCAAAAATATAAAATAAAAACTCAAAAAAAACCATAAAAATATAAAATAAAAACTCACCAAAAAACATTTTAAATTAAGGGAAAAAATCAAAATAAAAAATTATTAAAAATTAAAAATAACTAAACAAATAAACCAATAAAAAATTTAATTAAAAAAAATTATTATTAAAATACATATTATTTGAAACTTTTCTAAAATAGGATTTGCTACATGAATGTTGTTTAGTGGTGGTCATGTTTTTGTTCAGGGTGTTTTTGAATGTTTTAACATTGTTGTGGAGATTATGGTGCATTTTGTTTCATTGACATAATGAAATTTATCTTTGATTATGAGCTTAATTTTTTGTCACTATCAATATGGTATAGAAATGTGACATTTGTCATTAATTATTGGTAAAGGGAGTTTTGCTAGTTAAAAATGTTTTTTTTCAAATATATTAAAAATGGTCAAACAATTATAAATTATATAAATAGGTACATAAATGGAGTTTCCCTAATTAAAGGTTGATCCTTTATTTTGACCGGAAAGATCCGATGACTAATTAAGAGCCGAGACATTCTGAATGGATGAAGTGAAAACCCCCTAGGGCCACCTACACCTTGAGCCTAATCAATACATGCTATAGCATGCCTTCAGAGACTTGAACCCATGTGGATGGGGTGGCAAGCCACAATCCTAAGCACTCGAGTTAAGAACCATTGACACTTAAAGCTTAATCTTCTAAGTGGCATATTAATCATGCTTAAGGGGAATTGAGGAAAGTGAGGGAGGGACGTAGGAGGAGGAGTAATGATGACAAACTGAGAAAATCACACTCCCCACCTATGTAACTTCTTAAAGTTTTTATTTTAATCTATGTGTTTATATTTTTGCTTTTTTTAGTAGGGTAAGGGATATATAATAATAATAATAATAATAATTTTATCTTTTAATTTTGGAGTTTTTAATGGTGGAGGTGGGTGTTGGGGGGAAAGAATTATGGAAACAAATATGGTCTAAGAAATATGCTCTTTTTTGGTCTTAAGAGGATCATCTCAGGCACAAATCAAACATCCTCAGGTTAAATCTGTTATGCTCTTAACCTGCAAAACAATACCCAAGCGAAGAAAAGATACCAAGAACACAGAATATGCGAAGAAAATATACCCAGAACACAGAATAGCAATGATTTTATTATTCAGAGAGAAATGTTCACAGGCCTCTTCGAGGGGGCAACCTCCAATAGAGCAGAGCTCGATTACAAAACAAGACACGATGCTCCTCGCAGGGAGTCTCTATCCTTTATATATGACTCATACATGCAATACCACGGGCCAATATCGTGGGTTTTATTAATACCATCTATCTAATACTACCGCCCATTTACCATCTATCTAATACTACCGCCCATTTGCAACTAACTGTGGTCCCGTCATTAATTGCGAGTTAACCACTTACAAATATTAATATGGGCTTTATTGACTCTTGACTATGACGTGATCCCATGACATAAATAAGGGGGTTAGGGTGGGACCCTAACATACCCTCCCCCTTAAGACTAGCCTTGTCCTCAAGGTTGAAGCTGCGGAAACTGCTGAAGAATAGTGGCTGGTTCCCAAGTTGCATCTTCCGGAGAGGTGTCTTTCCATTTGACGAGGACCTCCTTAAGCATGCGGCCGCGCAGGTGCTTGTCTCGTGTGTCTAGAACCTGTTCAGGTTGAAGCCAGATTGACCCTTCTTCGTCCAATTCAGGTAGACTGGTTTGAACTCGGCAATTGTTCCCAATCACTTTCTTGAGGCACGATACATGGAAAACTGGGTGGATTTTTGCTGTAGGTGGCAAAGCCAACTTGTAAGCCACTTCTCCAATGCGCTGAAGTACTTGGTATGGTCCATAGAATTTTGGAGAGAGCTTTTGACAACCCTTGTCTTTGAGTGATGTTTGCTTATATGGTTGCAGCCTCAAAAAGACCTGATCCCCTTCTTGAAATTGGCGCTCTGAGCGATGTTGGTCAGCCTGTTGCTTCATACGGTTCTGAGCTTGATGAAGATTCTCGCGCAGATGGGCAAGCATGGTTGCGCGGTGTTGTAGGAGTTGATCCACGGCTTGTACTTTGGAGCACCCCGTGAGATAAGAAGTAGGGGAAGGCGGAAGTTGTCCATAGACTGCTTCATAGGGAGTCATTTTGGTGGTGGCATGATAGTTGGTGTTATACCACCATTCCGCCAGAGGTAACCACTGTACCCAAAGGTGTTGTTTTTCTGAAGTGAAACACCTAAGGTAGGTTTCTAGACATTTGTTGACGGCTTCGGTTTGACCATCTGTTTGCGGATGATATGCAGTACTGAGTTTGAGTTGAGTGCCTTGTATTCTGAAGAGCTCCTGCCAAAAATTACTGGTGAAGATTGGGTCGTGGTCAGACACAATAGAAGTGGGCATGCCATGCAATTTGAAGATCTGATCCATGAAAGTTTGAGCAACCAAAGTGGGTGTGAATGGTTGGGGTAGGGCGCAGAAATGAGCATACTTCGACAGTCGGTCCACAACCACCATGATGACTGACTTGTTCCCAGACTTTGGAAGACCTGTAATGAAATCCATGGAGACCTCCGTCCAAATTGACGCCGGAATGGGCAATGGTTGTAATGTGCCTGGTGTGTTGACGGTTTCCCCTTTGTGGCGTTGACAGACGTCACATTCTGCTACGAAAGTAAGGATGTCCTGTTTCATGCCAGCCCAAAAAAATGATCTTCTGGTGCGAGCATATGTCTTCTGAAAGCCCGAATGTCCTGCAATGGGAGATGAGTGCAATTCTGCCAAAATGCGACTTTTGAGGGTGGATGTTGGTGATATTATGACTCTGTCCTTGTAGCGAAGAATATCATTCTGCCACGAGTAGCCCTTGCTGGAATTAGGATCTACCTGCAATTGAGAAATGAGTTGGGAGAGCCCGGGATGTGAAAACCATTCCCTGCGAGCCTCTTCAATCCAGTCTGGAATGGGGAGGGAAATTGCGAGCAGAGTACTTTCCTCCTCAAATTGGCGTGACAATGCATCTGCTACCCTGTTGTCTTTCCCTTTCTTGTAAATGATCTCATAATCATATCCCAGCATTTTGGCTAACCATTTATTTTGTTGTGGGGAAGATAGGCGTTGCTCCAAAAAATATTTAAGACTGTGATGATCTGTGCGGATTTGGAAACGTTGCCCCAACAAGTAAGGTCGCCAGGTCTCGACTGCATGTAAGATGGCCATCATTTCCTTCTCATAGGTAGATTGGCCCAGATTCCTCCCACTTAGTTGTTGGCTGGTGGAGGCCAATGTTCGCCCTTCCTGCATTAAGACTGCTCCAATACCTGTTCTCGAAGCATCAGATTCAATGACAAATGATTTGGTGAAGTCCGGTAGTGCTAAGACAGGAGTGGAACACATGGCGGTTTTGAGAGCTGTAAATTCCTGTTGTGCTTCTTCGTTCCAGAAGAAGGAATTTTTCTTTAGGAGTTGCGTTAGGGGCTTCGCTATGCGGCCATAGTTGCGGACAAATTTACGATAATAGCCTGTGAGACCCAAAAATCCTCTCAAGCTTTTCAAGGTCTTAGGTTGAGGCCATTCTTGCATTGCCTGGATCTTTTTTGGGTCCACCTTGACACCTTCACGCCCCACAATGTGGCCCAAATACTCAACTTCTTCCATGCCAAACGAACACTTAGACATCTTGACAAATAATTTATGCGTGCGGAGCAGTTGCAAGAGTAGATCTACATGCTGAAGATGTGCCGCCCAAGTGCCACTATAGATGAGGATGTCATCGAAGAAGACAAGGACAAATTTTCTGAGATATGGTTTGAGGAGGTGATTCATTAGGCTCTGAAAAGTAGAGGGGGCATTACAGAGACCAAATGGCATGACCAGGAACTCATAATGGCCTTCATGAGTTCTGAAAGCTGTCTTGGGAATGTCGACTTCCTTCATGCGAATTTGGTGGTAGCCTGAGCGAAGATCCAACTTAGTGAAGAATTGAGCCCCATTGAGTTCGTCCAACAAATCGTCAACCACTGGGATGGGAAATTTATCTTTGACTGTTAACTTATTGAGGGCCCTGAAGTCTGGACACATCCGCCACTCCCCATCTTTCTTGAGGACCATGACCACTAGAGATGAATAAGGACTAATGCTGGGACGAATGACACCTGCTTCCAACAATTCCTTGATGATTTTTTCTATTTCGTTCTTTTGGGTGAACGGATATCTGTATGGCCGCACATTTGGGGGTTGGGCCCCTGGAACCAATGTGATGCTATGATCATGTTCCCCTCGCGAGGGTGGAAGCTCATGAGGCTTGTCAAAGACCGTCCGATGTTTATTTAAAATCTGTTTCATCTCAGGATGAATTGGCTGAGACATGGTGTCTACTACCTGGATGGCATTAAATTGAGCTACCACTCCATGATGGCCCATTTTTAACAATTTTTCCATCCTATGCGAGCTGATGATAGAGGGGGCTCCCGCCTGTAGTCCACGGAGGGTATGTGTGGAGTTGTTCTGCTTAAAACTCATATATAACTCCTGGAAATCCATTGTGATTGGCCCAAGAGTGCGGAGCCATTCCGTGCCGAGGACAATGTTGCAACCCCCCATGTGTATTGCAAACATGTGGGTTTTCAATTGATAATCCCCCATTTGAATTTTGACATTTTCACAGCGACCTTCACATTTCATTGTGCCCCCATCTGCAATCTGGACTTGGAAGTTAGAAACTGCCCAGACGAAACAATGTTCTGCTTCAGCGATCTTTTTGTGGATGAAATTATGGGTACTTCCACTATCAATCAAGACTGCTACTGGGCGATGTTTAAGAAAACCCCTGATTTTGAGAGTTTGAGGGGAAGAAATTCCTGCCAATGCATTTAGCGAAATAATTGGTTCATCAGATACAATCTCCTGTTGGTTATCTTCTTCGATCGCCTCCGGTTCCTCAAGTGGTGGATCTTCCTCGGTGGAGCTGTAGTCAGTGGCATCTATTTGAAAAAACTTGTGCTCTTTGCATTTATGACCTGGGGAATATTTTTCATCACAGTAGTAACATAGTCCTTGCTTCCTTCTTTCGGCCATTTCCGCAGGTGACACCTTTTGAATCTTAAGTGTCTGAGTCATATTGGGAGCCTGTGAGGGACGACCTTTAGCGGGGAAGTTGGGGCGGCTGGATTGGGCTGTTAATGCACGTTCCACCTTACGGGCTACCTGGCAAGCCTCTGTCCATGTGGGAGGGTGGTGGAGTAGAACTTGAGCTTTGATGGCTTCTTTAAGACCGCTGATAAAGCATTCCATGTAGAACTCATCTGTGAGACCCTTAGTGCGGAAGGCTAAGGCTTCAAAAGCAGTAATATATTCCTCCACTGTACCCGTCTATCGGAGCTTAGTGAGACGCCCCAAAAAAGAGTCTTCCTGTTCAAAGCGACTGCGAAGAGTTTTGGCAAATTGGGCCCAATTCTGAAAATGTCCATTGCAACGCTGATGCCATTCCTTCCATTGCCATCGTTCATTGTCCAAGTACATGGTGCCCACCATAAGCTTAGTCCCCTCATCTGTGATATGATTCAATTGGAAATACTGCTCCATTTGTGCTAGCCATGCGGACGTGTGAGAACCGTCAAATTTCTGCATATCCAACTTGGGAGGTCGCTGACTGGGTGGTGGATGGGAGTGCCAAACGTGAGGAGAGTGGCTAGACTCTCCCTCATGGTATTCATGGTCATTATACGCCTCCTCGTGGGCTGGCTTCTTGCCCTTTGGGAATGCCTCCTGTAACTGGTTACTTATTCCTTTAAGCTCAAGTTCTATGTGGTTACTCATTCCTTGAAGCTCAAGTTCGATCTTGTGCACCGTAGTTTGGAGGGAGTGCACATGGTTTTCAATTTGTCGATCCTTTCATTGGCCATCGCTTGAGCGCGAGTTTCTACCATACACCAACCTGATGAAAAATTGGGACTGCCTAAAAAATTTTTTTACTAAGAAATTGAATGGTACCACCTTGCTCAGCTCGTTGTCCTGATACTGATGGGCTAGGTCAGCAATAAGCGCCCCGGAAGATCTCAGACTTTTTTTTTTTAGAAAACTCCTAACGGAGTTTTACTCCTTCCTGATCAATACTGTAGTCGCCAAATCCTCAAAATGTCAATGCCGCCAAAAGTCCTGCGAAAATTATATCCAGGTACAGGAACCCTTCACAACTACTCCGATCTGGTGGATCTGAGAGATCTGAATGGTGGAACAACTGCTGCTGCTGATCTGGAATATCCGATCTGGTGGATCTGAGAGATCTGAATGGTGGAACAACTGCTGCTGCTGATCTGGAATAGATGATGTGTGATCCCCCGATAGAAAGGGAACTATGGTCTTGGGGAGTGTCAGGTGCTACAGATCGCAATATACATAAGGGTCTGACAGTAGTACTCGACCCAATGTTTCAGGGCTCTAACTAAGGAGGATCGACCGTACCCTTAGCCGTACAACCCGACTACCCTATCGTACGGGCGAGTAATCTCTTCGAGTGCTGTTCTCGGTGTACTGTAGCCACAAGACGGCCGAAGGTTTATCTATGGCGAGGTTTCAAGGGAGCTAGGGGGCTTCCTATATACCCAGAGGGTACGTGGAAGACAGTCCGTGCGCGGTTCTGTCTAATGCGCTACTACTCGAAGGGGTACCCACAGGGGTTACAAGGGAGTCCAACAGACGTGACCACCTCTTGTATTTCCTGCGTGCATGCCTCCCCAAATCCGCAGGTTTATGCGCTTAACGACAGATCCCGTGGTTTAAAGACGCCGGAACATGTCTCTAGCCAAAATTTTTTTTTGCTAAAATTTGGAGATCCCACCGAGCCCTGGAAAGTGCTCTGATACCACTTGTTATGCTCTTAACCTGCAAAACAATACCCAAGCGAAGAGAAGATACCGAGAACACAAAATATGCGAAGAAAATATACCCAAAACACAGAATAGCAATGATTTTATTATTCAGAGAGAAATGTTCACAGGCCTCTTCGAGGGGGCAACCTCCAATAGAGCAGAGCTCGATTACAAAACAAGACACGATGCTCCTCGCAGGGAGTCTCTATCCTTTATATATGACTCATACATGCAATACCACGGGCCAATATCGTGGGTTTTATTAATACCATCTATCTAATACTACCGCCCATTTACCATCTATCTAATACTACCGCCCATTTGCAACTAACTGTGGTCCCGTCATTAATTGCGAGTTAACCACTTACAAATATTAATATGGGCTTTATTGACTCTTGACTATGACGTGATCCCATGACATAAATAAGGGGGTTAGGGTGGGACCCTAACAAACTCGATGGATATGGGCTCATGAGAATCAAAATATGGTGTAACATGTATTTTGAGATATTAGGAATGGAGAAATTGCCCAATTTTGGGAAGATGCCTAGTAGTAACTCCCACGATTGAAAGAGGGGGAAGACCTAATAGATTTGAAAGCTTTTACCATAGGATTGAGAGGTTTCAGGGTGACAGATTACTAAAAAATAGAGCAGGGTTATGTTGGTGTTAAATTTGGCCATCTTTATAACTAGGTTGCCTCTGTGGGTTTTGCTTTAGGTTTCCCTCGTCGTATGACTTTCTCTCATATTCCTACGATCAAAATCACATGCTCAAATCTTCATAGCAAAATATGCATGTCTACTTTACATTAGGTTTACTATTATAATGGTCATAATAACTTATAAAAATCATTATTATGAAATGAAAAATTAAAAGTCTTAATCTCAAATTAATAATTGAAAAAAGACTTTATAATTATAAGTTATAATTATTATTATAATACTTTGAAAATAAAAATAAAAAATAAAAAATTAAATGTAAGAATACACTAAAACATAATAAATTAAAAATAAAAATAAACTAATAAAAATTAAATAAAAAAATAATTTAAAAATAATATATATATAAATTAAATAAATACAAAACAAAATAAATCACACAAAATAATTAAATTAAAACCTAACTACCCTACACCATATGAATGCATGTTTCAACTTTAACCCAACAAAATGTATGCCAACAAAATGAATAATTAATTACTCTCTCAAAACTTTAACCCACGTCGAAAAGTGCGTGCCAAGGATGTCTTTTAAGACTTTGCTTTCGTTATAATGCTCGTGTATTTAATATCGTCGGGTCCAACCAAAGCATTAGACCACTGACCAAGTTCCGACCCAACCCGATGACCAAGATTTCATTGGGCCTCGGTTTCCCTTAGTTGTCTCTCTCCTTTAATGATATGATGGGGTAATAGCCTAAGTTTTAAGGTTTATATATATACATTAGAAATTATAATATATGTTGGAAATATGTTGTCATTGATGACAAAGACAAAGCATGGCAACTGTAAAGCATTGGTGATGGTGTTTTCATTGTTTTCAAAGGTAAAGGATGATGCAAGTGTTCAGGATCAGTCAGAAGAAGAAGGTTGAAGATCAACATTAGTGGAGAATGGTGCAGTTCCTTTAAAGGAATTTCCAGTGCAACAAATCACTTCAAAAGTAGATGAAAAAATCTTTGAAAGAGCTTTCCAGTGATATATGGAAGTTTGAAAATGGTCTCCTAGATTGAAAGTTAGATCCAGTCAAAGTTGCAGTACTCCCAACGTCAAAATAACAGAGTTAGAGGTGGTTGGAGACCCTTTTGGTGTGTAGTTAAGTTTGACACATTGCCAAAGCTTAGTGGAACAACTAGAGGAGTAGCCATAGAAAGCAGTGGGAATATGTGGAGTGAATAATGAGACATCGGGGAGCACGTTCATTGGCCATAAGATGGAGCCCCCTCTAAACCACATCCCGGCGGAGGTGGCCCAACGGTAAAACCCCGAAGAAACATTAAAGAGCATAAGGAGAATGAGAGGGCATACATGGAGCAACAACGCAATGGTATGAAGGTTTTAATTGGCTCAAGGGAGATCCCATATAACACATCATCCCGATGCAGTTACCTAAGGGGCAATAGGCTAAAGAAATCATAAGGAGATCTTAAAGTTTCTAGTGGGATGACATAAGATGGGCGAACGTGGCCCTGACAACAATGCAACAATTTAATGGCTCAAGATTAAGTGGGAGGCCCCCACATTGATAGTGAAGCCCGTTGAGTATAGTTTGGAAGGATTCAAAGTAGCGTGCAGAGGAGCGTCGCCCCGGAGGAAAGTTTGAGTAGAGTAAGAGAAACAAGTCACGTCAATTTAAATTTTTATAAAAGGATTTGGTCACAAAACCAAGGAACATGGGACCATTCTCTCTCCTTTATGATAATGGGACAGGTGACAGAATTTGATTATCCCTCAGAAGATAACAGAGGTTGATGATGTCAGCATGAAGTGGCCCAATCACAGGTGGACACATGGCAGACATATTCAGTGTTTTTGGGTACCCAAATGACCCATTTTTTAGTTATACGTGGACCAATCACATGATGACACCTGTCATATATGACATCATCATGCTGGTCAAAGTCTAGAAGTCTTTGGAGCAGCGCAAAAGGGAAGCATTATGTTGATTGGGCATCAGAAAGATGTGGCAATGTCAGAGCCATCTTAGCTTGGGTATGAAACGATTAGGCACAAGTACAAAAACATACCCCATTAGGACAACTCATATCGCAAAAGAAAAAACTGGTGATTTTTAAAGGTGCCTAAAGTGGAAGCGCCATGATATAGGCATTAGGCTGGTGATGGAATTATGGCAGAGAAAAAGCCAATGAGAAGTGAGCAGGTAGACCCCACTTACACATAATCCAACTAAATGAAGCTTGGAGGATTTAAAAGGAGTCAAAATAAAAGCGTCAATATTTTATAGAAAAAGACAGAGCGGGAGACATAAACAATCGCGAGAATTGACGATTCCGTCAAGTTGTGGAAAGCCACCCAGGACATGGTTTTACAAATTTTTTATGTGTTGTCGAGGCCGAGGGAATGGAGGCAGTCTGTAGTGGTAAATAATCCATTGGGGCTTAAAGCGCAAAGGGGACCACACACGTGGAAAATAAGCCCTTAAGGCTTAAAGAGTAAAGGGCCGCAAAGTTATATTTAACGTGCTTTGGGCACATGAATGAACGATTGAGTCGACAACTTGATTTGGTGGTATGACAATGTTATTATGTGGATGGTTGAGTCAACAACTATAAACGATGACACTTTGAAATGAAGAGTTTGGGCCATGATCAAAGGCCTTGGATGAAATGAGTTGACAACTTTTGGAGTTTGGCAGTTAGGCCAAACATAACAATAGAGAACTAAAAGCTCTAAACTGGCATGAATATATCAGTGACATTATATTTGGTAGCATGGACAAATTAAACATGTAGTTTTAGTAGAAACACTAAGTTTGGAGATTGCTAAATTTAGAAGAACCTCTACTAAATCCCGTAACTCACTAAAATTGAGGAAAACAACAGTTTAAACTCAAATTTTCTTAGAGAAACAACAAAGCAGTAATTGAAGACTTAAAGATCATATTCAAAAGAGCCAGTTGAAGGAGGACAAAGGAAAAATTAATGGCTTCATGAAAGCATTCAAGAGTAAGCAAATTAAAGCTTCAAATTACATAATTGCAAATTTGAATAGTTAAGCTCAAATTTTCAAGCAAAACTAGCATATGAGGAGTGAATGATAACTTCAAAATACTTCGCTAAACAAGACAAAGGAAAAAGAAAAAGAAATCCATGCAAAGTCAAAGAACAATATAACAAAAGATCAACTCAAAAAATATTAGTCCATAATTCTTTAAAAGTAGAATTTGAGCAACCAAGATGAGTGGTTGTTGGTGCAACGAGAGTGTTGGTATGCATAAAGGGTGAATGAATGATCAAATATAGTATCTGAAAGGTGTTTTAGAGATCCAAAGAGTGCATTGGTGATTGGTGGAATACGAACAATGAATGATTACTTGAAAAGACTTAGCTAAACAAGACAAAGGAAAACAAAAATAAGAAATCCATGCAAAGTCAAAGAATAAGATAACCAAAGATCAATTTGAAAAATATTAATCCATAATTCTTTAAAAGTAGAATTTGAGTAACCAAGATGAGTAATCAAATTTAGTATCTGAAAGGTGTTTTAGAGATCCAAAGAGTGCATTGGTGATTGGTGGAAGGATTGAGGTTGCTAGTATAATTTGGTGTGTTCAACAATGGGAAATTTCTAAAAGTGATTTTGATGGTGTTTTTATCAGTAATCAGAGATTGTTGAAGGTATTTGTAAGGTGGTTTTAGTGAACAGTTGCAGTGAGTAAATTTGGTTGTTTATGAGGTAAATGGTCTATTGGTTCTAGTTTAAAAATGGATGAAAGATGAGTCAAGAGGGCCAACAAATGGTAGCTTGCAGATCAAGAGTTGTAGCTCCTTCCAATAGGTAATGGTAATTTAGGGGCGCGAGTCACTTTCAGTAGTAGTTGATAAATGAGCAGGGGCAAGAGTTCCTTTTAGCAGAGTCTGATAAACGAGTAGGGACAATAGTCCCTTTCAGTGAATACAAATAAATGAGTAGGGATATAAGTTCCTTTTAGTAGTAGTTTATAGACCTACAAGCAGTAGCTTGTGGGGAAATGTTGTAATCAAGTTGAAGCTTGTAATAAAAAGAATATTGACGTCTTATATATA
Organism: Pinus tabuliformis; assembly: GCA_031772625.1. Lineage (NCBI taxonomy): Eukaryota > Viridiplantae > Streptophyta > Pinopsida > Pinales > Pinaceae > Pinus > Pinus tabuliformis. The sequence continues at coordinate 244,991,009 of CM062815.1, forward strand.
TGTTGCTCATGTGCTTAATCTTTATGTTGTTATGTTTTATATGATTAAGTTGTGATGTTGATCCATGAATAATTTCTAAAGTATAATTTGTGAATAACTGTATAATTTGGTCTCAGTAGTGTCCAAGTTTCCATATATAAATATATAACTAAAACATAATTAAAATTCTGTTTAAAACTAACATTTTAATTAAAATGTAAAATTATAATGTTATGCTTTTATCTCATATTTAATAAAATTTATATTAAAACATAATTAAATTTTTAAATTTATATTTTAAACTTAAGATATATTTTTTAGATTTTATTTTAAGTTTAGAATAGAATTTCAGAACTAGTCATTGAATGGACATGTTGTGCGGGAAAAAAACTTGTTTGTTCCAGGGAGGAGGATTGAAGGGGACTAATATATGTTTAAAAAAAATTTACACTAGCATTTGCACCAAATGTTGCAAAAGAAACGCCGTAAGGCATAAATTGAGGAACAATCACTACATGGGAATGGGAAAATCTAAATGAGATGCAAATATGTAGCAGAAATGAAATTCTAACATTGTATAAACAGAAGTTGATTTAGGGTGCCTCACACTATTTTTTATTAATTATTGAATTAATATTGCATATAAATCTCATAAAATTCAATCAACTTATAATTTAAGGCTCTGATCTAAATTTGATTTTGGGTCATTAACATGGTGATGCCGTGTCTCAACTACTTAACCACTAAACCACAGGCCAACAAAGAAAAGACTGCAAAATGTTATAGCCATTACCATAGTAAACCCAATGACTCTACACACAAGAATTTTTGGGGGAGGGTGTTATTGGAATTAATAAATGGCATAACAGGAGTAGAACCCTTGTCTTGCTTCCAATCCTTGTTACAAAAGAAAGCTCATTCTGAATCATATATCTTAGGTTTGGATCGGAAGGCAGTGCTGAAGCCTCTGATAAAAAAGAGCGACATTTTTCCTTCACTTCATTAAAGCGACTGTAAGTGGGAGTGGGAATATATTTTTTGTTAGTTTTGAAGGTAGATGGAGCATCGAATTTCAGTAATTTGTAAGGGGATGAACTGGCCTCATTGCAGTTGTTGTGGTCTAAAGTGGTTGTTAGCTATTTTTGTGGTTGATATGAGTAGTTTTGTGAGTGTGGCCTCAATGCAGAGTGTTCTTTGTCTTCTGTGCTTCTATTGCATTGTCTACAAACTCATTCTAGTGAAAATTGGGCTGGCTAGGAATTTAATGCAGGACCTGCTCTACCAATGAGCTACCTGCCCTTTTGATGATGGGCATCTTTACCGGTTTTGTTAAAATTGGAAACCAGGGCAAAACTTCATGCGGGTCATCTTATTCATGGCTGATAATATATTTATTAGATTCCTCTCATCGAGAGGTGTAGGATTGATATAAAGATCATCCGATTCTGATAAGTATTCATGGAGATATGAATTTATTTTGATTATGGAATTATTATCAAGCCGACCTACAACTCATGTAGGCTCAGAAGCCCAACAGTCGCATCTATTCACCCACCAAAATTGTGTATAAATATAAGAGGACTTTTCCTCATTTAGACTCACTCATCTCATCACATCTCTCTCTCTCTACTGCGCAGATATGAGTCTCTTCTCTACTGCGCTGAAATGGGTCTCTCTCTCTCACACATGTGAAGCCGGAAGTTGTTGAATCTGAAGCTGCAACTGCAGAAGTAAAGATTGACTTGCGTGGCCTAGAAGATCTCCTCTTTGGAATTTTGCTGTAGGTTCATCTTAACCTCCTTTGAAAGCCACAACTTTTGGTGGTGGAATGAAGTCAATCCGACAAACGGTTTGCAAGATATCGACTGCCCTAGTTTGAAGCTGGAAACTGCTGAAACTGAAGCTGCAACTGCAGAAGTAAAGATTGACTTGCGTGGCCTAGAAGAACTCCTCATCTGAACTGCGATGTAGGTTCATCTGAACCTCCTCTGGAAGCCGAAACTTTTGGTGGTGGAATGAAGTCAATCCGACGGTCGGTTTGTGAGATATGGTCTGCCCTAGTTTGATAATGAAGCCGCTAATGCCGATGCTGCTGATTTATTGTACTATTTCTCTCTGTTGAATTATTGAAGATAAAAGAAGATTTGATCAAAGGGTTTCCCCACACATTGTGGGGTTTGTCCCTAGCTAGCCACCACATCTTGTGTCTCTTGTCTTGGCTTGTTTTCTGTCGATCGTTTAATGTTCTATCTGCACTTTACTTTATGTATATGTGATTGCTAATCTGTGGAATATAATAAGAAAAAGAAGTAAACTGTTATAAGCATAGAACATACCATAACTTAACATGGTATCAGAGCTGAGGTGAAGACAAAGCCCGAGCAAGAGCAAGAGCAATCACTGAAGAGAAGATTGGCAAGGCTATCCTAAAAGAACTATGGGGTCCTCAACACTCTTTCCTGCCGAAGACAAGCTCCATGAGAAAGCTGACTATCACGGATGAAAGATGTTTATCGATCTAACCCTGGAAGATCAAGGAGTGCTGGACCATGTAAGAGGCAATATTGTTGAGCCTTCATCAAATTCATCTGTTGCTGCCTGGAACAAATGGAAAAATGGAGAAGTCAAAACAAAGAAGATCATCCAGGACTCTATCGACAAGCGCTTGGTGGCCTACATCTCTAATCTAGACACCTCCAAGGAAATCTACGACAGACTGGTGAGTTTATTTAAAGTTAATGATGCAAATCAAGTTTTGTTTCTTACAAATAAGCTGAGGGAAATCAAGAAGGGTAAAGATGAAAGTATGCAAGCATACTTCTTAAGAATCACCGAGATCAAGAACGATCTCCTATCTATTGGGGAAACTATTACTGACAGAGAAATGGCACTCACAACTCTTGAAGGATTACCATCTGAATGGTATGTGTTCAGGACTACTCTTCTGAACTATAATGTAATTCCCGGTTTCGAGGAATTAATGGCTAGATGCATTCAAGAAGAAACAAGGGAAGAAGTGTAAGAAATGCCCATGCCTAAAGGTCCTCCTGCTGCCTTTTCTTTTCATGCAAAGAAAAGAAATAATTCCGGGACTAAATCAAAAGGAAAGGCTGGACCTAAGGCTAGAAGAAAATGACGATGTTACATTTGCGATAAAGCAAGTCACTATGCAAGGGAGTGCCCTGATAGAAAGGACTCACTCTAGGACGATGATCAAAATCCCTCTGATGGCAATCAAAGGAATGACAAATTCAACAGCAAAGGTAAGAGGAGAGCTGGGAATCAAGGAAGAGGACAAGCATTCAAGAAGGCCAGAAATTCCAGGATGTATTAAATGCACCTGACCTCAAAAAGAACCTAGTGTCCATCTCGGGAACGGAAGACAAAGGCTACAAGGTAACCTTCAGCGATGGCAAGGTATGTATATGGAAAAATAATGTTAAAGATGCCTTTACTCTTGGGTTTAGTGATTCATTATATTAGGTCGATGGAAGTCTACTAGGTGTCATGTCTTATGACACATCTCTTCAGTCCGAACTTTGGCATTAGAGGTTTTCCCCCCTTCATTATAAAGCTATACTCGGTGTAAGACAAATGGTGATAGGGATGCCCGAATTCTGAATAGAGAATGAAGGTGTATGTCCAGGATGTGCTGAAGGAAAGCTCAAAAGGGGACCATTCCCCTCAAGCCAAAGCAAGACCTCTGATATATTACAATTGGTTCACTCAGGCATACCTGAGGTTGGCATTAAGAGGGAGACTACTACACCACATACTCCTGAGCAGAATGGTGTGGTGGGAAGGAAGAACCGCACGATGATGGAAGCTGTCTGGGCCATGCTACATGATCAAAGACTTCTGATGTTTCTATGGGCTGAAACTACAATCACTGTCGTATATGTACAAAATTGATGCCCTCATCAAGCATTGGGTTCCAAGACTCCTAAAGAAAAGTTCACCGCAAGGTGAACAATCTTTCGACTTTGAGGAGCTCTCAAGAAGCCAACACCAGGGAACCGAAAGAAAATGATGATGAATCAATGCCTGATGTAGAAGAACCCATGGATCTGATAGATTATAATCCAAATGAGCCTTCCTCTTCTAGGAAGAGGCCTTCATGGCTTAGGGGGATACTTGATGATGCTAAAGGACATGCTGCACCCTGAGGAACCTTCCATCAAAGTAAGAAACTTAATAGGTATCAAGGATACCTGACCATCATGAGCACGATCATACAAAATGAGCCTTCGTCATTCTCAGATGCCGTCAAGCATCAAGTATGGAAGGATGTTATGACCGTAGAATATGAGTCTATTATGGAGAATGATGTCTGGGAAGTAGTTCCCAGACCCTGGACAAGACAATTGTTACTTCAAAATGGCTTTACAAGATAAAGCATGCAGCAGATGGAAGCACGGAAAAGTATAAGGCTCGTTTTGTTGCTCGAGGTTTCTCCCAATAGGAAGGTATAGACTATGATGAGATATTTGCACCTGTTTCCAGATATACGACCATCCGCTCGATCATAGCCCTTGCCGCTTCACAAGGATGGAACCTACATTAGATGGACGTCAAGACTGCGTTCTTGCATGGCTCGATCAAAGAAGAGGTCTACGTGGAGCAACCCGAAGGATTTGAGATTTATGATCGAAAATCTCATGTATGTAGGTTGAAGAAAGCTCTCTATGGGCTGAAGCAAGCACCCCGAGCATGGTATGAGAGGATCGATAGCTACTTGATGAAGCTGGGATTCACTAGGAGTGAAGCCGATCCTAACCTTTACTTTAAGGTTGAAGATGACAAGCCTCTCATACTGGTATTCTATGTGGATGACCTCTTTCTAACAGGTGCAGACCCTCTCATTCACAAATGTAAGAGGGAGCTGGCCTCTGAATTTGAAATGAAAGACCTAGGATTGATGCACTACTTCCTAGGACTTGAAGTATGGCAGAAGCCAAGGGAAATTTTCCTATCTCAAGGGAAATATGTGGTAAATATATTGGAAAGATTTGGTATGATGGACTGCAAGCCTGTGACTACCTCGAGGATCTTAACTTTTAGAAGTTATATGGTAGTGATGTCGGACCAGATTTGGGAAATGCCTCTGAGTTTCATAAACTCATTCGCATTGATGTTCTTGGTGAGCCTCCATCCGAACATATTTTTTGCAGTTAGCATTGCGAGCTCATATTTGGTTGAGCCTCACTGGATTGATGCCATGAATCTTCTGAGATGTCTTCAGGACACAATCTCTCATGGATTAAGATACACTGCCGGAGATGTGAGACTACTTGGATATACTGATGTTGATTGGGCAGGCAGTGTGGTGGACCGTAAGAGCACTTCCGGGTGCTGTTTTACCTTGGGATCTGCTTCGATATCCTGGATGAGCAGGAAGCAGAAGTCGGTGGCTTTGAGCACCACCGAAGCAGGATATATTGTTGCTAGCATAACCTCGTGTGAGGTAGTCTGGTTGTGAAAGCTCTTCAGTGAGTTGTTTGGATTTACATTGGATACCACTGTGATTCTCTATAACAACTAGAGGTGGGATTCGATTATTGAGGAATCCCGTATTCGTCGATTTCTCCAGCAGATAGACATCATCTTGGATATGGTAAGTTGATGAGCAAGGAGGCTCCATCGCATTAAGATGATGTACAGGTTGATACACCTTGTCAAAACCCCGAGGAAAGATCTAATCTGTGATTTTCCCAAACGACTTGGAGTCGGTAAGAAACCCTTGTACAAGGGTCCTGCATGTTGCATACATTGAGCTCTGGGAGCTCTGAGGGCTTGCGGTTATTACTGGAGCAACATACGACCATAGGGTGACTCACCCTCCCCTGGTGGTGCACACTGGAACAAGATGATTCGCTCTCTTGTGGGACAAGATGATTCGCTCTCTTGTGGAACAGGATGATTCGCTCTCCTGTGTAGCAGGATGATTAGTTCTCCTGTGAGGCCTGGATTGATGTGTTCTCCATGGCGATTGTAGCAGGATTGATGTGTTCTCTGTGAGGCCTGGATTGATGTGTTCTCCATGGCGATTGTAGCAGGATTGATGTGTTCTCCTATGAGGCCTGGATTGATGTGTTCTCCATGGCGATTGTAGCAGGATTGATGTGTTCTCCTGTGAGGCCTGGATTGATGTGTTCTCCATGGCAGCCTGGATTGATGTGTTCTCCATGGCAATTGTAGCAGGATTGATGTGTTCTCCTGTGAGGACAGGATTGATTAGTTCTCCTGTCGAGGCATCCTACCCATGCAGTCTGGGACTCATGGGAAGTACCTCTCATCTGATCAATGAGCAGGGAAATGAAGTTAGGGACCATAGTAGTACCGATGGATGCATCGTTGTAACTACCGTACTCCCTACGCTAGGATGACCTCCATTGATCTGGGATCAATGATACTGGTCTGGGACCAGTGGTAGGAGTTGTACCATACTATGATGCTGACTTCGGGTCGGTTGAGACTGGTCTGGGATCAGTGGTACATACTCTGAGATTGACTTTGAGTCAGTGGAGGATGATATTGGTCTGGGACCATTGGAGTTGTACTCACTATGACGCTGACTTTGGGTTGGTTGAGACTGGTCTGGGACCAGTGGTACATACTCTGACACTGACTTTGAGTCAGTATGATACATCCTCGATCATCTCTTCTTCTTCATAATTCAGACAAAAGCAGAGTAGAACAGAACAATGCAAGAGAAGAGCAGAACAGAACAAAACAATACAGATCAGTGCAGGGCAGAACAAGACAAAGCAGAACAGGAAAAATAGAGCAGAGCAGGGCAAGGGTCAGGCTGTACAAGGCAGTGAATTTGATCGATGAATAGTAACGACCGATAGACAGATTGCAGATGAAGTTCTCCATGGTTGAGAGGGAGTGTTAAAATTGGAAACCAGGGCAAAACTTCATGTGGGTCATCTTATTCATGGCTGATAATATATTTATTAGATTCCTCTCATCGAGAGGTGTAGGATTGATATAAATATCATCCGATTCCGATAAGTATTCATGGAGATATGAATTTATTTTGATTATGGAATTATTATCAAGCCGACCTACAACTCATGTAGGCTCAGAAGCCCAACAGTCGCATCTATTCACCCACCAACGTTGTGTATAAATATAAGAGGACTTTTCCTCATTTAGACTCACTCATCTCATCACATCTCTCTCTCTACTGCGCAGATATGAGTCTCTTCTCTACTGCGCTGAAATGGGTCTCTCTCTCTCACACATGTGAAGCCGGAAGCTGTTGAATCTGAAGCTGCAACTGCAGAAGTAAAGATTGACTTGCATGGCCTAGAATATCTCCTCTTTGGAACTGCGCTGTAGGTTCATCTGAACCTCCTTTGAAAGCCGCAACTTTTGGTGGTGGAATGAAGTCAGTCCGACGAACGGTTTGCAAGATATCGACTGCCCTAGTTTGAAGCCGGAAATTGCTGAAACTGAAGCTGCAACTGCAGAAGTAAAGATTGAATTGCGTGTCCTAGAAGATCTCCTCATCTGAACTGCGTTGTAGGTTCATTTGAACCTCCTCTGGAAGCTGAAACTTTTGGTGGTGGAATGAAGTCAATCCGACGGTCGGTTTGTGAGATATGGTCTGCCCTAGTTTGATAATGAAGCCGCTAATGCCGATGCTGCTGATCTAGGGTTTGCTACTGATGATATGAATCAGATTTATTGTACTATTTCTCTCTGCTGAATTATTGAAGATAAAAGAAGATTTGATCAAATGGCTTCCCCACACATCGTGGGGTTTGTCCCTGGCTAGCCACCACATCTTGTGTCTCTTGTCTTGGCTTGTTTTATGTCGATCGTTTAATGTTCTATCTGCACTTTACTTTATGTATATGTGATTGCTAATCTGTGGAATATAATAAGAAAAAGAAGTAAACTGTTATAAGCATAGAACATACCATAAATTAACAGGTTTGATATCAAGGTGTCAATTGGTACCTCCAACATTCCATTGGGTTAATGCCAAATGGTGTAGTAGCACATAGGTAACTTTTGCAGTGACGTTTCGGGAGAGTAGTTCAATTTCTGTTGATATTCACCTTCTTCTGCTAGCTAAAAACATGTTTTAGGTATGGTTACTCAATGTTGAAGTTATGATAATGAGAAAGATCAAGGCCTAGGTTTTGGGCCGAGTTCTTTGTATGTTTAATCTACTACATGTGCCTCTGGTTAGAGTTCCTTCTTGAATACTTACTTGAGTTGGTGGAACTCGGAGTTCATAACACTTTCCAGCTTATTTCAAAATTCATTCCATATTTTCATGCAGCATTGCCTCAAAGTTTCCATGGCGGAATGGATGTTGGCACTGGTTGCCTTTTCTCCAAATGAATCCCAGTTCAATTATGCAAGTACTCTTCTTAATAGAATATGCTGTGTTGGGTGCCAAATTATACATTTATGTTATTGAAATTCAACTCGAGAATATGGTAATATGGTCATATGGTCATATGTTTATTGTGTTTTCTATTTTCCAGTTTTGGTCCGCATATCATGTACACGAGCCTTTTTTTCTTATCTTCACAAGATAAGATAATGCATGCTATGTACATTTAGGAACATTTGAAATCTTCTCAGAATTGATGGAAACAATGATGTTACTATGGAAAAATCAGATGAGTCCAAATTAATATCACATGGATCTTTTGATGAACTAGTAGTTGTACCTAAGCTAACCTTAACTGACAACACCTACAAGTCATTACCAACTCCCGTGTTTTATGATGCTAAAAAATAACTTATAGCCTTATATGTTACAAAAATGGTTCTCCATCAACAAAAGGAGCATTCTACATCTGAAAGTGAATGGATTTATTGGGATTTCCATCACTCACAGGGAGGGGACTGCAACAACCATAGTTGTTTTTCTCTTCAGAAAAATATACAAGATGAATACAACTACAAATTGATTAATTTTACAAATCCTTCTTTGAAAGTGACTTCAACTTTCTTGAATATAATGGAGTATTTTGATAAGCACCAGGATAATCAACCTGAAAATAATGGTCCAGAGCTCTTTGAAAGTGTTGGTATATTAGATATTCCAAGGTTCAAGTCTAAGACTGTTCTGGGTGGGGTACCTGACAACATTGACATGAAAACACAGGATAATCTGCAAAATGCACTTCAGTCAAGAACTAAGAAGGTCTCTTTATTGTTCAACTCTATGTTTGTATCCAGTGATTTGTCATTTTACTTGAATGTGAAAAGAAGTTTTGTAAGATGTGGATATCCTTCAGCAAAAGAAACAAGTAGCATGCAAAATTCTTTGCATACCGATCTCAATGAATTCTCAAATACTATGTCATCCGATTTTTATTGTCAAAAGAACATGATACAACTTCATCATATTGAGATGTCCAAATCTGTCATAGACATTATTGATTTTGTTCGAACGGATTCTGAAATGGTTTATGAGTTAGATAATGAGCTAAAAAGAATAGTACATACATTTCCAAACCTGAAAAAGCTTTGTATTCCACATGTTAATCAGGTAGATCTAATGAGTTTGATCAAGGACAGGGTTTCCCAAATAGGTTCCTTGAAATATGATACAACTTTGAGAGGACTAGGCACTATGCATATATTATAGAAGACAAATTTTGATGTTTGTTTCTAAGTGTTAAGGTAGCATATCCGTATTTGATAGAGTTGGTTCAAAGCATAGAGTTTTTGGAAGATTCTGTAAAATTGCCCTATTCTTTGCTTAAATATGCCTTTCTTGACCATCAATAATCACTTTGGATGTAACAACACCAAAACAAAGAACGTTCGGAGGAGAGTCTACCATGGACTTCATTTCCATTTTCTTATACATTTGGTTAGATGTACCTAATTTGTTTAACGCATATATAATTTTTTCTGAGTTCCAATATGATGCTCACTAAAAACAAATAGATAAATCTGATGCAGCCTTGCACCAATAAGTAAACGGTGTAACGTTTCAATTTAAAACAACAGCATTGGTCCACAGTAAAAAAGCCTTCAAGAGCCATCCATTTCCTCCAACTGGCTACCTCGAACATCTTATCAAGTGATATGATACAACCTTGGCTTTTACACCAATAGGTATAACGATGTAATCATTCAGTTAAAACAGTAGAACTTGTGCACAGTAAGACAGTAATGAAGGGTTATCTACTTTCTCGAATTGGCTACACCATTTTTTTAGCTGTTGAAAATGCATCATATACCACATTAAAAATCAAAGAGATCTGGTGATTGACAAAATATTTTGTAAAAAAAATACTTGTTTAGATTATAACAAGCAGATCATTGTTTACACAATGGATCACAAAAAGTCCATTTGTAAGGGAATAATAATCCGTTAACTTGATCAAACAAGGGAAAGGGTACAGGGTCATAGAAAATGTGGATTCAAGCTGCTGCTATAACGTTTTTGAGTAACCCACTTATTTTGATGATGTTTTTTGGTTTTGTCGAGATATTTTTCCATGAACAGGATAAAAAGTTTCTATAGTATTTTTTTAAAACATTTGTTAAATAAAATGCTATAGTACTCCATGCACCTGCCATGCACCTCAGTTTTTAAAAACTAACTTGTACTTGGATGTAATAGGTTGTAAATCAGAATTGGAAGACAAAAGGATAGTGTGTGAAAAAGGTGAAATACAGAAAACAAAAATAAACTTTCCTGTAAGCCTCGTACCATGCCACAGAATGGGCCTTACTGCAAATGGCCAAAGCCTCTAAGTCTGTGTTTCAGCGCATTGGACATTGGGATTTTTCTCTCCCCTTGCACGCAGTTATGATATATAAGGGGGCTTCTATATTTATTGCAATTAACATGTTGACTCTATTCCATCTGCATCTATGTTCCAGATTTATTTGCTTTTTAATCAGGCCATCAATAGGGGCTTAAAAATTTTCATGCATTGTTGCCAGCAGGATAGTTTCTATTGCAGTATAGTTCTCATGCTAGATGGCCTACTTTCTTCTTTATCTATCCATATCTAGTTATCAAAAACACGGATTTCGAGTGCCTACTTTAATGAAGTGTCCACCAGTGGATGAGTCACACTGTCTGTACAACATTCTTGAAGGAAATCAGATGAGAAATGGAAAGAGGACCTTAAAGTAGTGCAAGAGCAATGCAATGGTATTTTGTATTCCTAAGCCTATTCAAACAATGAATAATGCAGTGTGGAGAATGTGATTCCAACCTTCCCGATGATCTTTTGTATAGAATTCCTAATTATTGTGAATTGCAAGTGTTTTCCAAACAGGAATAGCTTGTAAAAGATAAAATTCCATCACACAGTCAAGGAAACTCATCTGGTAGTGGTCCGAAGTACCTTCACAAAGGCCCTGGTACTTCATGAATTTAGAGGATGCATATGGGTTTGCATGTGATCATGTTCTAGCGAAATGTTACAATTTGTATTAAATATTTAAACCAAAACAAAAATCTTGCATTACATTCAGAAGTACAACTCACTTGGCCAAGGGAAGCAGTTAGAAAGTTTAAGGAGGTCAGCTTCCAGTATGTAAAGAGATAATGAAATATGGTAGCAAACGTATTGGCTAATATTGCAATAGAGGAGGAATAGAAGGATCAAACCTAAACACAAATTCACTGAACTTAGCTGAAGGGGAGTGGACGTCAAGCTTCAAAAATTGGTCCAATCAAATTGCAGTAATCTTTAGGAAGTCTTTTATCTAAAGTTCATTTGTCTTGTTTCAATCCCCTAATTTCAGAGGCATTTCAGAGACCCAGTATTCCCCAACATTACTATGGGTTACAGTCCAATCATGTAAGCTTTTTTAGAAGGCCTGTTTTAATTTGAGAATTTATTAGAGAGATACCACATAGAATTCCAAGGTTGAAAGTAGATTAGCTTAATAATTTCAAAGGGTGGAAAAAGCCATGCAAGGCTATAAATTTAATAAGAATACTCCTGGCTAGCTCAAAGAGGGAGAAATCTTGTTGCCCAGGAATTGTAATGCCATGAGGAGGAATTTAGACGGACTTGTTTTAATTTGAGAATTTATGAGAGAGATACCACATAGAATTCGAAGGTTGAAATTAGATCAGCTTAATAATTTCAAAGGGTGGAAAAAGCCATAAAAGGCTATAAATTTAATAAGAATACTCCTGGCCGGCTCAAAGAGGGAGAAATCTTGTTGCGCAGGAATTGTAAATTGTTCAACTCTATGTTTGTATCCAGTGATCTGTCATTTTACTTGAATGTGAAAAGAAGCTTTGTAAGATGTGGAGATCCTTCAGCAAAAGAAACAAGTAGCATGCAAAATTCTTTGCATACCAATCTCAATGAATTCTCAAATACTATTTCATCCATTTTTTATTGTCAAAAGAACATGATACAACTTCATCATATTGAGATGTCCAAATCTATCATAGACGTTATTGATTGCATTCGAACGGATTCTAAAATGGTTTATGAGTTAGATAATGAGCTAAAAAGAATAGTACATACATTTCCAGACCTGAAAAAGCTTTGTATTCTACATGTTAATCAGGTAGATCTAATGAGTTTGATCAAGGACAGGGTTTCCCAAATAGGTTCCTTGAAATATGATACAACTTTGAGAGGACTAGGCACTATGCATATATTATAGAAGACAAATTTTGATGTTTGTTTCTAAGTGTTAAGGTAGCATATCTGTATTTGATAGAGTTGGTTCAAAGCATAGAGTTTTTGGAAGATTCTATAAAATTTCCCTATTCTTTGCTTAAATATGCCTTTCTTGACCATCAATAAGCACTTTGGATGTAACAACACCAAAATAGAGAACTTTTGGAGGAGAGTCTACCATGGACTTCATTTCCATTTTCTTATACATTTGGTTAGATGTACCTAATTTGTTTAATGCATATATAATTTTTTCTGAGTTCCAATATGATGCTCACTAAAAACAAACAGATAAATTTGATTCAGACTTGCACCAATAAGTAAACGGTGTAACGTTTCAATTTAAAACAGCAGCATTCGTCCACAGTAAAAAAGCCTTCAAGAGCCATCCATTTCCTCCAACTGGCTACCTTGAACATCTTATCAAGTGATATGATACAACCTTGGCTTTTGCACCAACAAGTATAACAATGTAATCATTCAGTTAAAACAACAGAACTTGTGCACAGTAAGACAGTAATGAAGGGTTATCTACTTTCTCAAATTGGCTACACCATTTTTTTAGCTGTTGAAAATGAATCATATACCACATTAAAAATCAAAGAGATCTGGTGATTGACAAAATATTTTGTAAAAGAATTACTTGTTTAGATTATAACAAGCAGATCATTGTTTACACAATGGATCACAAAAAGTCCATTTGTAAGGGAATAATAATCCGTTAACTTGATCAAACAAGGGAAAGGGTACAGGGTTGTAGAAAATGTGGATTCAAGCTGTTGTTGTAACGTTTTTGAGTAACCCACTTATTTTGATGATGTTTTTTGGTTTTGTCGGGATATTTTTCCATGAACAGGATAAAAAGTTGCTATAGTATTTTTTTTAAACATTTGTTAAATAAAATGTTATAGTACTCCATGCACTTGCCATGCACCTCAGTTTTTTAAAACTAACTTGTACTTGGATGTAACAGACTGTAAATCAGAATTGGAAGACAAAAGGATAGTGTGTGAAAAAGCTGAAATACAGAAAACAAAAATAGAAGTAAATCAATTTTTCATATCATATGTAAAAGAACTTATATTCAGATCTAAATGAAACATCCAACTCCCCCATAAACTTTATGTAATGGATGAGCTCGTATACTCCCTGTCATTACAGGACAAGTAATGATTTCTATCATGGATGCCCCCCCATATAATTTAAAGGTTCTCCCATTGAGATTTCCGCAAATGGATGGGCACTCAAACACTCTGCCATTAAAAGACAAGCAAACCATTTATATTAAAAATAAGATTATATGAGTCAAAAAAATACTTAGTAGGATAACAATGATGTGGTACTTATTAGGATAAAAGCCTGGAAAACCATTTATATTAAAAATAATGTCATATTGAAGAGACTATATCGAAGCGAGCTCTGCTCTGGCTCTTGCTTCTTATTCCAGATGAAGCAGCCTTCAACGGGATGAATCATCTGCTTTAGCATCCAACATGAATTGTTTATAGGTATTGACTGGAAAAATTTCCTTCCTTCACAAAATTAATATCTGTGAGCCAACTTCATGCATCAATAGCCACAAAGGACTAAAGAACTGACTTCACTCTATCTTAGATTTTGTTTATTTCAAAACTACTAACTTATAAAATCAATAAGATGGAATGAGCTTCATGCTAATCTTTTATCATTCATTCCTACATAATGCTTTGAACCATCATTGGTCTCAGGAATGTATTTGAGAGTCCAATATTTGATGCATTGTTTTATTTGAGAGAAGCGAGCTCTTCTCTGGCTCTTGCTTGTTATTCCAAATAAAGCAGCCTTTAACAAGATGAATCATCTGCGTTAGCATCCAACATGAATTTTTTATAGGTATTGACTAGCCAACTTTCTTTCCTTCACAATATAATTTTGCAAAGGAAAATATTCTCCCTTGAAGTATCTGTCTAGAATACCTTGCGTTCCAGTTGCATACATTATCTGAAGTAGAGATTTTATGAACAATTAGTCAGAAAACTCTCAAGAATATCTCTGTACTTTTTATGATTCCTATTTTCTACTTCCAAAGATGACAAAAATGATGAATTAATGACAGCATTAAAGCTTTTTACAATGGACCATGACGAAATATAATTAACTTTTTGAATTATTTATGAGGTACGTTTGTCAATCAAAGAAATTGCTAGAAACAAAGGGGTGAAATTGGATGAAATATGACACCTAGCCATCTATTGTAGTCCCAGAGATATGGAGAGTCATAGAATGGTTTGACATGGAGCACCATGGATGATCTTTTGGAGCAGGTTGAGCAAACCAAGAGTTAGCAATGTACCTGTTTCCATCACTGCAATTGGCAGTTAGCAATGTGGCTATTTCCATCACTGCAATTGGAAAGCTAACTTGTTATAACAAACAGGAACATAGTTTATAAATTTAGAACACAGAAGAACGATTCATTGTCTTTAAGTTGCCTCCAAGAATGACAAAAAGACTGCCAAAGCAGAAAAATACAGTTACATTGTTTTATTAGCAACATATCATCATGCTCTTTCTGAATCTGAGATAAATGTTTGGTGATGGGACTTGTATGTCCATTATTGACATTGGGAAGTAAGAATTACATGGTGTTCTACCTCCTTTCACATGGTCTAATATAGAACCTAGAAGTCCACAAATGAAGTGGAAGCCCATTTACCATAGATTTACCCAAATACTATATATTCACCAAATCAGACAAACAATGACTTGAGTATGGCTATAATCAAGAGAAACTTCAATAATGCTTTCCCACATAATGCTTTCCTCAATAATGCTTCGTCTTCAGAAAATCTTCGTCCATGACTCTAGTCATTAATTAGGATTTTCAATTCATGTATATTCAAATTGGAGCTAGCTTTAATCAACCATCTAAGCATGCAAACATTGGCATAAAAAATAAGACGAGCTTTTGCCAGAGAAAAGGAGATCTCGAAGCATATGAGTCATTATTATCTCAAAGCTGCTTGTGACTCAATAACAGCAGACTTCTGGGCCCCAGGGGTTAGACTGAGAGGAATATAAGGATCAGACCTAAACACAAATTCACTATTTCAAAGGGTGGAAAAAGCCATGCAAGGCTATAAATTTAATAAGAATACTCCTAACCAGCTCAAAGAGGGAGAAATCTTGTTGCGTAGGAATTGTAAAGCCATGAGGAGGAATTTAGAAGGACCTGTTTTAATTTGAGAATTTATGAGAGAGATACCACATAGAATTCCAAGGTTGAAAGTAGTTCAGCTTAATAATTTCAAAGGGTGGAAAAAGCCATGCAAGGCTATAAATTTAATAAGAATACTCTTGGCCAGCTCAAAGAGGGAGAAATCTTGTTGCGCAGGAATTGTAAAGCCATGAGGAGGAATTGTCATGAGAGCCAAGGAATTTGCTGAGAAGTGCAAATTGGTGGGGAGAAGAAATGCATATGTAAATGCCCAAATAATAGTAAAGCACAGAAGACACCAGAGGTAGGAAGGGACCTAAGAGAATGATCAAACATGGGACAAAGAGGAAGCACCAAAGGAGAAATCTATCTTTCCCAATTTTGGAGTATCAATGCAACATGGCCCATCAAGAGAGGCTTGTGGAATAAACTTCCAAGTTCCAGGAGGAGAGATTCTCTAGAAAAATTAAGGAGGCAAGGCAAGCTGTTTAGGCAACCTGGAGCTGTAAGACCTGGGACAGTGCAGGCCACAAAGAAATACCTTCTTGATGGTGCAGGATGAAACAGGAGGTGCAGTCTTTGGCTGGAAAGGGATTTGACCTGGAAGACAAGGAGAAAAGGAATGTGTATAAGTATTTTTCACCCTCTTCAGTTCTTCATGGATTGCTAAACCAGTCAATTAAGTCATACCTTTAAACAAAGTCGATATTGCAAGGAGATGAGACTCCACTCTGCCCCGGTGTCCACAGCCTGCCGCCCTTCGTTCCCAAGCTATGCTGAGCTGTGCGGCCAGGGTCACCAGATTGAAAGTAGGCAAGGAAGGCCCCACTCAAGGGAACACCATCATCCAAATACAACCCATCCTACCTCTATGCGCTCCGGTTGGTTTGCATCTCTGCACAAACAAGAAAACCAGTCAAAAAAAGATAACCCTAAAAACAGAACAGAAGCAAAAGCAAGAAACCTGGCCTGGTGCTCCTCCTCCTGCAGAAAAATCCACCCTGCGCGGCCCTCCTCATCCTCCTGGCCCTCCTCCTGCAGAAAAAGCTCGTGCAACACACGATGGACTGGCTAGGTAGACAGACGGGCTGGGCTGGGTTTAATTATTTTTTTAACTAATAACTGTTTTTAATGTTTTCTTTGGATGGCAAAGAATTGTTGAATCGTCTAACAATAGATCTAACAGTTAAGATTAGGACAGAAAGACATTTAGGGGAGTTCATTTCAAAGGGAAATGCCTTACGGCGTAACTAGTTAATTGGTGTTATCTCAAAATAGGCAGAAAATAAAGCAAGCCATGGCCTTAAAGAGATAAATGACGTTTCATCTTTTACTTGGGAGGTGGGAAGGAAACAATCATCATTTCAAGAAATTGCAATTTTGGAAACCAATATCCTGAATTGAAATGTAATTTGCCAAAATCAACTCCCAAGCCAACTAGGAGAAGCAATCAAAGGTGAAACTGCTCACAAGATTATCCCTTCTATTGCAATCACATACTTGGTAACAGGCCTGGAATTTGACGTTCCACAGAATGTATTTTTGATTTCAGAACGTATTTGACGACAGGGAAAAAATCTTCCACGTCAGGTTAGACGTGTGGTATACCTTTCCAACCCGTCGTTTTGACGTCTAATTTCATAGCCAAAACGTAAAAATCTATAATATCTTATTTCATAAGTCACGACTTGAACCCTGTACATAACACAGTTTAAAATTAAAAGTGTAATATGAGTTATGGACATGCTACTCTGTCCTCCCTGACGGATTGAAGATTTATGATTGGAACTTGCGAGCAAACCTGGATTTGAGTCACTGGCTCCTTTAAAGTAATCTGGTACTTTCCACATACACCTATTTGATTTCTTCATAACACAGATACTTTCAACCCTGCTCTTCATCTTTGACGTAAACTGGAAACCACATTTTTTCTTTATCTTTGACAACATGCGCATTTATGACTCTTATTTAGATTTTTATTGTTGCACGCTAGTTTTTTCCTGTAAAGTTCGCCGAATAAATCTCTGTCATGACTTGCATATTTTGACCAGACTTAATACTCATGAGTAACTTATTGTTTAAGAGGAAGAAACATATGGCTATCGAAACTCAGTCTTGGGATTGGATGTGAAATGAAAAATTTTAGATTGTGAATAAGAATTCTAATTAAAATTTCATAAGCATGTGAGGTGAGCATGGAAGGACATTTTCATGTAACTGAAATATGCAGATGAGTGTGGCATTGATTTCATCTTGTTTGGTGAGAATTTGCCAAGAAAATTAAGAAGAAAGAAAGAAGAGTTTGCAGTGGTGTGGACCTGGCAAGGGGTGGGTTTTTTTTGGTTGTTAGTGTCTAGTCTTTCTAGATGGTCATGTGACCTGGAAAATGGAATACTTCATGGAATATTAGATGGTTGTAGTGGTTGTATTAGAGCGTTTGAATACACAGGTAAATATTTCAAAACACTAGATGAATTGATTGAGACTGCCCCAATGCTTGGTGGCTTGAGATTGTCTTTTTACCATGTACTGGACATTCTGGCATATGGCACACCTTTGTCTTTAGTGATATTTGTAATTTTTGGGATGTAAAAAGATTAGATGTGATTGAGATAAATGCTTTGAAAAACAAAGGCGGAAAAATAGAGGGGTAACATTAAGTAATGAGAAGGAAGAAATTTAAATGGATGGGAGGGAATCTAATGAAGGGGGATTAAAATTCTAAGTTGCCCAGGAATTGGTGAAAGGGTAGTGGTTAAATTGAAGTGTAGTGGCTTTTTCGTGGTATTTTCACCCCTGATATTATCAGAATTCAAATAAATAAAGGTTTTGAATGAGTGTGGAACTGTGATGTGGTCCAAGCTGGCTTATTTTGTGGAACTGTGATGCGGTCAAGCTGGCTTACTTTAGATGCTTCGACTAGTATTAAGTAACAATGTTAGGAAACAAAACAACAGTGTTCCATTATCGCTTATTCCACATGACTCTTCTTTCACTCTGCCCAGCTGACGACCTGACTCTCACCCTGCCACTCTGTATAAGAAGATAATATGATGAAGGAAATCAGTCTCCTCGACTTTGATGGACTATCCTATTAAATGAATCAACCTAGAGAAGTATACGATTTTTTTTTTTGAGACTTGCATTTTTGTAAATAGAAAATATATGACTTTTTTTTTTTAGATTTTTGTACTTTTGTAAATAGAAGATTTAAAAAAAGACATAATATTCCATATGAGCCATCACCACAAATATCATTTGAATGCAATTATCGGATTTTTATTGAATTGAAAAATAATTAATTATAAAATATTATTACGGCCAACTCTCTAACAAGTTCATAGCAACTCAAAATTTAAACAATTTTAATATACCAGAATGTTCTTGCAGTGGTTTTTGTGTACATCTCAAGCCGTTCAAACTGCAAATATGCCAAAGCACCCAAAGCACCCAATATGCTACACCCAACACCATTCCTGTAAAGATCAGAACTAGCAGCTCCCAAATTTCCACCATAGAGTTTCGCTGCAAATGATCCGTATGCATATGCCCCAACTGCAATAATAACACCAAAGAAAGTAATTACGCCATGGAAAGGATAGTTTTATTACCATTGTTGGCTCTTGAGTAAGTGTAATAGGCGAGTTTATATTGACGGATGCAACTGCATCCACTTAACACTGGGCTCAGGACAGAAACGATGAGAATGAAACACAAACTGCAAAAAATTAAGAAATGTGGTGTTCTGGTAGCCATGAGACACACTGTCAAAAAGGAAGAAATTTGGTGTTCTGTGGCCATGATGGAAGATTTCTTCACAGGTAGAATGTCAAACATCTGACAGCAAAAACTCGTGCTAATTTTTTTAATATGTAACACACAAAAAAAACCAGTCATAATTTTACTGAAACCGTAAATTGATGGGGATGGAAAACAAGCAACCGTCTCCAAAGTTTCAATTGACAGGCAAAAAATATTTGAAATTCCAGGCCTGCTTGGTAACTCATTTCCACAAAATACCACATCCATATGCTCGATGGTTACTAAAACCAAACCATTTGCATCGGTATGTGTGGCTAGCTTCCATCCCAGAGAAGAAAAAGACTAATCAATATTTTGTTTGTGGCATTACTGAAAATTGATAGACGCATGGGCATTTTCCTGTAGTTTTTGCCATTCGTAGACAGGAAGGGCACTGCAAATTATTGGCCTACATGTACATTTTTTGCGGAAAGCAGGGTAGGACATCAAATTTCTAGCCTGTTGTGTGGTGGTTTATTGGGGGAAAGCAAACATGCAACAGGGGAAGTACCATCCATATAATAGATCAAATCCTCTGCATCTACTGAAGTAAAAGAAGACTCACCATTTGTATCTCAGGTAATAGCCATCTGTAGGAATCTCATCAGTAATGATGTTATTGTCGGAACGCTGCAATTGCACATATGGATTTAACTCGCAACCTACCATAGGAATATCAAAAGGAAGGTGCATTCTGAACACGCTCAACATCGTTTCAGGTCTCCGGTATGCAGTCAATGAATTGGTGAATGGAAATGATACTGCCAGTAACAGTAGTAGTATTATAGATGCCGGTACTCCACTTTTCTCTATAAATATCAAAGGGGTAAGCACAGGAGCTGCGAGGCCAATCCTCCATCAGACAGCTTTACAGTCCGCCAGCGTTACTGACCCAATATAAGATCCATCCACTTTTAATTCAAAGGCCTGCGAAGAACCCAACTTTTTATTGTTTAATTTATTAAATTGTCAATGTGACCGACCACTCACGGGCACTTTCCCAGATACCAAGTATCGCTGAGGACTCATTGGGTGTCACTGTATACCAGGGGATTTCGTATGGGCTGTCTGTTAGAATCAGGTGTTGAGCCCTAGAACTGTAAAACAAAGCCGAAGACCACCAAAAAGAGAATTCCTTCAAATGCGAACCCAAATCCAGGACGCAACTCCTCATTCATCCTAATTATCGGAAGCTGAAATAGGGGGGAGATTACCTTGTTCATTCAAGGAAAGCTGAGAACGACGAGCTTACCTTGTTCATTCAAGGAAAGCCCAGAAGAAAGAGGGTTTGGCGGGGGAGATTTGAACTGGGCTAGGTAGACGGACTCGCTAGGTAGACGGACGGGCTGGCCGGGGAGATTCGAACTGGGCTAGGTAGACTGATTGGCTAGGTACACGGACTGGTTGGGCTGGGTTTAATTAATTTTTTAACTAATAACTGTTTTTTAATGTTTTTTTGGACGGCAGAGAATTGTTAATAGATCTAACGGTTAAGATTAAGACAGAAAGACATTTAGGAGAATTCATTCCAAAGGGAAACGCCTTACGACGTAATAATCAATTTTGACACGTTAACAAATTAAATAAAAATAATTTATATTTTTAAAACCTCATTGCTCATTTCCATTGTTGCAGACTTGCTAGAAAAATATGAATTCAACATTGTTAAAGGGCGAAAGTAAATAAGATTTAATACAACACTTAAATTTTGAAAATAATTTCATTTTCATTAAATTCATTATTATAATATAAGGTTTTGTATAGCTAGAAAGTTTTTATCAAAAAAATTCATATAAAGGTACATAGTGATAATATTCTACGGATAAATTTACCTCGGTGAATATTTATTTATTATGGTTTTATTTATTTTATATTAAAACTATTTTGTTTTTTCTTTTCAATGCTGGAATAAATAAACAAAGACTTTTCAAAAAGCTTGTTACGTGGAAGATTTGGGCGAAATCAATTAATTGAAACTATTATGAATATAATTGATACTCAGGAGGAAGACGTTATGAAACTGTCTTCAAAAATATTTTTTATTTTCTTTTAATTCTGTGGGCAGTTGTGTTTCCCTTATCGAATATCTTTGTATATAAACCCTTATTACTTATTCGTTTGATTTGTTTGGTTTTCACGATATGCATATTATATGGAGTGTTCAAATGGAGAGATTTTTTTGGTTTATTGTTGATTAATTATAATAATGTATAATATTGATTATTTATTTGCAATAATTCATAAAGAAATTACAGAAATCAGAATATTTATTTTTATCTATCTCTATGTGTTCTTTTTTATTTAAGGTTTATGTTTACCTGTAAAATATGCAAGATTTCTAATTTAAATTGATTATAAAACAAATCTTGCATACATAAGTTGATTTAATCATTTTAAATGCATGTTATTTAAAAGTTTTGAATCAAGTTTAAAGTATATGTTCCAGGTTGAAGTAGTTAAGATGATGCGGGCTATCCATACTTTGTTTGCACATTTAATTTAAATATCATTCATACTAGTTTCCCTTTATTTATTTTACTGTGGTTTGTCTCTATCTAGATAATTACTAACATGTTGATAATTGACATGATATATATTAATGTTATAATCTTTATTGAACACATTTATTTTCCAATATATATATTATTGGTAGAATAAATGTGCTAGTTTTTGTTTGTTTGTTTTAGATTGTCTTTCAGATTAATCACATAATTAGTTATTTGGTTGATGTTTCGAACCAACTAATGTGGTTCGTTTTCAGGACTTCGAAACATCGACCAAATAACTAATTATGTGATTAATCCAAAAGACAATCTAAAAAACATGATGGATCATAGAAGCTTAAAAGCAAAGGTGTTCATTATTTGTTTTAAGTATTGTTTGTAAGTGATTCAATAGTTGATCATTGAGTTCCCTTATACTTGCATTTAAGAGAATAATATTACATTCAAGATATAGATATATTTTAATTTTAATTTTATTTTCTCTTTATTCATGTGTTTTCCTTTAATGTAGGTTTGAGTTATTTATTCAAATTGTGCACTTTAATTATCCATTCGAAACCATGAATCTTATATTCGCATATAAGTTCTTTTTCTCAAAGCTAAACCGGTAAGCTTTTCACTTATCTCATCAATCTGACCTTATTTATTTGTTAAAATAAAAAACCTTTATAATTATACTACGTACAAGGAATAGCCCCTAAGATGAAGGGAGGCTAGCCCTTTTAACCTAAATCAGGAGGATCTGTGATAATTAGTGAATGTGCTTTTGGAATACTCTTAGTTACCATAACAATATGGGGATTGACATTCTTTTGGTTTTGTTGTCGGGGATTGAAGTTCAAGATTTCATTTCTTGGTAATTGAGTAAACGGTTAGGTTTGTAGCCTGTTGGTGAATAGGAACACAACAACACGCACTATAAAGGGTTTCAAGTAAATATTTCTTGTTTATTTGTTCACATAGCAGCTCCTTGGTTTATTTTTATTGATCATTTTTGTTTCAATGGGTTCTTCATGGGTTTCTTCATGCTTTTATCCTTTACATTTTTATCACATTACGGGTTTTCCACAAGTTACCAAACATAGACATATGGGACTTACCTGCCCCGCATTCAAAATAACGAAGGTGATAATCCGACAAAACACCTTAGAGAGTTCCACAACAACTTTCCCAAAATGGGGGTTCACCATGAGGATGTACTCATGAAGTTGTTCATGATGTCATTAGAAGGTGACGCACGAAAGTAGTACATAAGACTTCCTCCTGGTGAAATATTTTCCTTGAAGCATTTCCATACAATATTTGGTGAGTATTATAAATGTATGTATCCTGCAAGGTTGCTTGATTTTTATTGTTGTAAATGTTATACTGATAATAGCTTAGAAAATCAACATGAAGGTAATGATAAAGAACCTGAAATGGATTTTGAATCTAAAGTAGAAAATAATTTTAGTGTGTCTAACTCTAGAAAATTATATTCAAAGGTCATTTTCTATCTTACACACTAATGAACTATATACATTGTCATCAAACTCAAGAAGTGATGAACAAGACACTTCTCCTTCTCAAATAGATGATCATATAATGCATTCATGTTTTGAGGAATTTCAAGATTCTATAACTCTTGTTGATTCTAACTTATCTTTAGTTTCAAGTTTATAAGACAATGATAATAAAATTATAAAGGAGAAGTTACATATGAAGTATTTGATTCTATGTCTAACCAATAAAAAACTATGTTACATATTATTAAAGGTGCTCAACAACAACTAACTCATAAAGATATTCTTCAATCTCTTGATCCATTTTTTCAACCTTTTTGTGATGCAATAGAGAAACTAGTATGCGCAATTATCTTTAAGAATTCTAATTCAATTCAATCTAGTTTTCACGTTGACTATTCTCAACCACCTATTTATGATAATTATGAAGAGGAGTCAAATCATGGATCAAGTCTAGATTTAAATTCTTGTTTTGGACACATTCTAAATACTTCTAATACTTATAAAAAATGAGGATTATTACAAGATAACTCAATCAACATCTTTGCAATATATTTCTGGAACAATGTATTTATGATAGTTATCAGGAAAATAATTTTGACAATGAAAATGGAATTAATGATATCAATTCTTTCACTTCTTCCTAGCTATGATAACTATAATAAATCTAATAATTTTCAAAATGATCATGATTCCAATTCAGAAATCAAAGCATAAAACTTATAAAGAAAATCCAGTTTCCGTTGTTCTAATGTTGACACTTTTACTGAAAATTTTGAGGTTGTTGCATCGTATAGTGACAAGCATGCTTTTCATGTACAATCTCTTTCACAACAAACTGAGGAATTGGATTACAATATAATAGGCTTTAATTTGAAATATGCATATTATTTTAGAGCATACTCTTTACTGGGTTTTAGTCAGGAATTATTTAAAGAATTCTATAGGACTAACCTTGTTACCATTTCAGAAAACAATGAGAATCCCTCCAATGAAATGATTGTTGAAAAATTTACGCTTAAAAAGTTTGATCATTTGAATTTCACATAGAATATTATGAATTTGTGGAAAGTTGGATGGATGAGGTATTTCAAAGAACATCGATCTCTTGTCATCTACACGTCTACCTACTCACTGGATGCAAGTTAATTAACATAACTCATTCATTTTCAAATTTACATTCAATATTATTTTTTTGGATTAGTGTGAACCCAAAAATTATAAGGTATACCATTCATAAGTTTTTCACTTGGTTACATTGGATTTTTGATTTCTTTGATACATTTTGATATTAAATCATATTGTATATAAACTATGTATATAAATAAACTTTTGCATACTTGTGCTTTATAGTTTTAAAATGAATATGGCATGAAAATATTTACACTTTGAAGAACTTTTATGAGCGCTGTGAGAATGAAATGTGAATTTATGATCCTTCAGTATATTCTATAACAGTGAGTTTGAAAAACCATCTTTGAAGACTTTGTTTGTAAATGAAGGTTGTAGGGCAATTATTTTTCTAATAGGCTTAGACTTCATCTTTCTAATGTTTTAAACTTCACATTGAGCATTTTCTTGATTACATCCTTATTGCACTATTTACAAATAAATGTCATGAAGGATTGCATTACCTTATGAGTGCTTAAACTATAAACACAAGGTTTGGATTTTGTAAAACAAATAACACTAAAAGCCTTGCTGTTCTAATTAGTTACAATTATATCCCATGCATGAGCCCTTCCCTAATCATTGTGTTGTTCTCGACTACTTGAAACTAATATTTTTTCAAAATGGGGGTTGCAGATGACTTCGTCAAGGTTATGGACGCTCACTAACAATAAAACGACATCTATGGTACTATGTCACCCTAGTGTGTAATCATCCCATTAGTTGCTTCGAAATGAAGAATGTTGACATCTCCGCTCGGGCTATAGTTGCTCGCTGGCAGTGGATCAAGGTCAATGGTATTGGGTCAAATCCTAGTGCATGATCATCCCATAGTTAGTTGGCCATTGAAATAAACTGAAGATTGTGCATTTCATGCTTATATGTGAATGAAAATGAATGAAATTTCTTTAGTAAGGATAGTGGATGACTTCATCGAGGCTACGAACGCTTGATGGAAGTGGAGTGATGCCCGATTTTGGAAACACATGTAGTGGAAACAAAAAGGGAAATAAACCTTGATAACTAGTAGCATGATTTTAGTTGAACTTTATTTTAAAATGAAAGTCATCCTTGTGATCTTAAACTAGTACCCATCAGAGAAAATTTGAGGTCTAAAATGGGTCTCAAAACAAAAATGTACATCCAAAATCAACTTTATAAGAACCATTAGGATTCAAGATAATGATGTCAACCATGAGGGATGATTCACCATTTTTGGAGTTAAAAAGTAAAAAGATTAAAAAATTTAAAATTTAAAAAATTATTTTTTCAACTTATCTACCTACGATTTTACTCAAATTTCAAGCAGGAGTACTCATTGGATGCAAAATTTGATTCTCATCTAAGGAGTACCCATTTTGCATACTTTCGATGGACCCTGTTACACGAAAAATGAGAAATACATGGAAAACATGATTGCAATCATGTTTTTTCATGTAGTAGGGTCCATCAAAATTATGCAACATGGGTAGTCCTTGGATGAGGAATCAAATTCTACATCCAATGAGTGATCCCGCTTGTAATTTGAGTAAAACCATAGGGAGATAAGTTGAAAAGTACTTTTTTTTTTCCATCTAAAATTTGATGATGTAATCTAATCTTATTTTATTATTTCCACTATTATTTTATAATATTTCTTAGGAGGCTCATTTTAGACCTCAAAATTTCTCTAATGATAATTTCTGCAATATTTCAATCAATAATTGTGATTATGCACTTATTTTCATATAATTTTTAAATACTTCCATGAAGGTTGAGACATATATCATAGGATGGTCATTATGCCCTGAATCATTATCATAATCACCCTTATAGACTAAAACATATGAACAAATGTATTATATGTGAATAACCATTGAACTTATCAGTGTGTACATACTAGGATCTCATACAATTAATTGTGATTTCATTCTTGATGTCGATTAGTTAAAAATTTAAGATGCAAATATTTTCATTTTCTTTCCTAGATTAGATTAGGCTTTATGTTCTTGCATTTGAAGTTTCATTTCCTTCTCTTATTAACATGTGAATGGTTTGTTCTTAATGTAAATCGACTCCATGCCGAATTTGAAGGCACCAAGTTCATAGTTCTTGATGCCTCGTAGGGAGGCACCTTCCCTAGTAGGAGCCATATGTTGGTGCTAAATTGGCCCTCTTTTTGAACTAGGTCATCTCTAAGGGTTTTTCCTTACGTTTCCATCATCATATGACTTCCTCTCATATTTCTACAATCTAAATCGCATGATCAAATCAAGCAAAATATTCATGTTTGTTCTACGTTAAGTTTATTATTATAACGATCGCTATAACTTATAAAAATCATTATTATTAGATGAAAAATTACAAGTCTTAATCTTAAATTAATAATTGCAAAAAACTTTATAATTATAAGTTATAATTATTATTATAATAATTTGAAAAAAATAAAATTAAATATAATAATATAAAGAAAACATAATAAAATTAAATAAAGTAAAGGAATATATATATATATATATATATATATGTGTGTGTGGATGGAACTTAAACTAAAACTTAGCTACCTACACTATATGCATGCACGTTCAACTTTAAACAAGGGTGGGGCACATTATATGGCAGGGAACGAATAATCATTTATCCTCTCAAAACTTTAACCCATAAATGAAAGTATATGCCAACAAATGCCTTTTAAAACCTTGGTCTCATTTTTTTTTAACCACATGGTGAATCGGTAACTGCTAGTCTTAATCTATGGGAGAACCAGGTTCAATCCTCGTAGTTGCCTCTATAACGCCAGGAGTGCATCCAACTACTTGCAAGTCGACATACTAAGATCCTATGATTTTAGCAAGAGCTAGACTCACGTGCCGCGAAGACGGGATTGGGGAATTTGCCCTTTTAGCTATCACCACAGCAGGCCAGTGTACTCAATGAGATTTGAACTACGGTCTCCCAAGCTTTGCCCAAATAAACTTACTGTCAAACCACACATCACTGTACTAAAACCTTGGTCTCATTATAATGCTCCTGTATTGAATGTCATCGGGTCCAACCAAAGCACTAGACAACTGACCACGTTCTGACCCGATGGCCAAGATTTCATCGGGCCCTAGTTACCTTTAATTTTCTCTCTCTTCCAATGATCTAACGAGGTTATATCCTGAGTTTTAAGGTTTATTCAACTTTAATCAAGGGTAGGGCACATTATATGGCAGGAAACAAAAATCAATTATCCTCTGAAAACTTTAACCCATAAACGAAAGTGTACGCCAACAAATGCCTTTTAAAACTTTGGTCTCATTATAATGCTTATAATGCTCGTGTATTTAATGTTATCGAGTCCAACCAAAACACTAGAATATATATATATATATATATATATATATATATATATATATATTAAACTAATCTTTTAATTAAAATCTAAGTTTATATATTAAAATATAATTAAAAATTTAAATTTAAGGTATATTTTTCGGATTTTATTTTAAGTTTAAAATAGAATTTCAAGAACTAATGGTTGAATGGATATGTTGCACGCATAAAACTTGTTTGTGACAGGGAGGAGCAATGATGGGTACAAATACGTGTTTAAAAGAAATATGAAATAAGTTACAAAATCAATTCCAACATGTTAGCAAGTTAAATAAAAACCAATTTTACATTTTTAAAACTTGATTGCTCATTTGCATTGTTGAAAACTTGCTATAAAATTATGAATTCAACACTGTTAAAGGGAGAAAGTAAATCGGAGGATGGATCTACTTATGGACCTGAAACATAGAGATTCCTACAAAACAATGGTTGTAAATCTAAACCTCCAAACTAATAAATCAAATTTAATACAATACTTTTAGATTTTGAAAATAACTTCATTTTCATTAAATTCATTATTATAATGTAAGGTTTTGTATAGCTGGAAAGTTTTTATAAAAAAAATCATATAAAGGTATGTGAATGATAATATTATTGGGATAAATTTACACAGGGTGAATATTTATTTATTTTATATTAAAACTAATTTATGTTTTTTCTTTTAATGTAAGAAAAAATAAATAAACTTTTCAAAAGGCTTGTTACGTAGAAAATTTTGGCGAAATCAATTAAATGAAAGGATTATGAATAGAGTTAATGTTGGAAATAATACTGAGAGGGGGGGGGTGAATCAGTATTATCAAATCAATAAAACTTTTTCATTTCCATTCATAAGATTCATAAACCACGTATATCCAGAATACTTATGATTCAGTTAATCCATTAAACGATGATCTTTAGTTAGTGCAACAGAACTTTATTAACCATATGAGCAGTAAACAGGAGCAGTAAAATAGAACAGATCATCACACACAAGAAGCACACATGAACACCATGATGTAAGGTGGAAACCCAATGTGGGAGAAAACCACCTGCTGCAATATGTTTCTTTCTTATTTTAATTAGAAACTTCTTTTACAGTAATTTTGTACTGGCGCAGTCTTATACCAGTACGCAGGCTTCAACCTGCAGAAGGCTACAACCTTCTATCGTTCTCCAGCCTCTCCTGGAAGGGAGCTACAACCCCCTTAGCTCTTGTACTAGCCGATCCATTTACTAGTACGTAGGTGTCGGCCTACTGAAATGCTCCAATCTCTACTTGTTTTCCAGCTGCTACTGGAAGGGAGCTACCACCCCCTTAGCTCTTGTACTAGCTGATGTAGGTGCCGACCTACAGAAGGCTACAACCTTCTCTTTCATCCTCCAGGTACCACATTTCATACATTTTCAAACTAGATACTCATGGAACACAACATCATAATCTGAAAGGTCACATTTCATCCCATTTTCATACTTGACCCATCAATATTATTGAAGCACATAATCAACCAACATCAATTTTTACATCACTTAAAACTGAATCAATGAAACCCCAATATATAGAATCAATCAAACTCTTCTCAGAATGTTATAATCAGTAACCAGACAACAATTTTGAACCCAGAATTCTACAGAGCAACTGAAACAAATTTCAAGGAAGGTTCACAACTTCACCAACAGTAACCTGCGAACATCCGCAACCCGGCTGAGTCAAAACTACGGATCTTTGCACTTTCACTGTGGCTGACCTGCGGGTCTCCGCACCTGCGGTCGTCTCTGCCTTGCGGTTCCTCGCACCTGCAGCCGTCTCTGTTCTGCGGTTCTCCGCACCTGCAGCCATCTCTGTTCTGCGGTTCTCCACACCTGCAGCCGTCTCTGTTCTACGGTTCTCCACACCTGCTGAGTCTTCTGATCTATGGGCATCCGCACCTGAATAGTCTTCTGTCCTGCGGGTATCCGCACTTGCTCCGTGTCGCTCCTGCATAGCCAAATCAACAGAGTTATAGATCTGATCTTGTGCCGACCTGCATACCCAAATTATCAGATCTGATCATGCGTCAAAGAGACCTCGACTCATCATCTTGTAATGCTTGGGATCCTCCTTGATTTAGGTTCAGCTATAACTCCTCAATCGTTTACCAGTATTTCAGATCTTGTTCTTCTTCAGATTATTCAACTCATCAGTTCTGCTCAGCCAAATGATCTCCTTTCCTTTTTATAGACTAGGCCTTACTCAAACCATGGTCCAAAACCATAGGAATCCAATACTAGGGACCCAAAACCTGGGTTCAATACTTTAGAAGAAAAACCACGGACCAAAACCATAGGATCAAAAACGTTGAACTAAATACCATGGATCACCCGTAAATTTTCCCACGTGTGTGCGCTTTTCTCTGCATGAAAGTCTATGAACTTTAGGTCCGCAACTTTTGTTTGGAACGCCTGCGAACATGTCCGCACCTTCTGAACGGCGCACCTGCGGACCCAAGCTAAGGCCACATCTTTGTGAACAGGAACCTGCGGGCCTTTCATTTTCTACATTCTTTGTAGTCTGATCATCAACTTTTTGCTACTGCCCTGCTGCACTATGATCTGTCATCTATGTGAGTTGCCATCAAGGACAATACTTGTTCATAATGCCAACAATCTCCCCCTTTGGACTTGATGGCAAAGATAACTTGTTTACTTATATATGAACTGATTCCTTTTAGCTATCCTGCATCTCATGTATTCTGTCACATCTGATCTCACTTCTGTAGATTCATATAAGTTATATATAAGTGAGTTGTTCTTCTACGAGTGGGTTGCCATCAAGTACAACACATGCATCATAATGCCAACAATCTCCCCCTTTGGACTTGATGGCAACAACACCAAATCAGTCTCCCCCTTTGACATCAAGGGCAAAGGGCGGACCCGGATATTCTCTTTCCTTGATAAACATTCCGCTGTCCATACTCCCCTAAGTACCTGCTGAAACCTTTGAATGAGCTCCCGCTTTGTAAATGCCAAGGTGTACCAATCTATCCATGCTCCCTTTGAGTACATCCTGAAATCTTTGCTCTGCTGAAGTGTGTTGTTCATGCTTCCCCTAATTGTAAGCAAGGTCTGCAAAAAGGTGTTCTACAAGAAGAACATGACTCTATACATCATACATGACCTTCCTATCACCAAAGACTCATACATACATCCATCTCCCACCAAAATGGGGATATACCAAACTTGACTCATCCACCCAACCAAGTGGGGATACATCAAGGTTTACACATGATAACACATCATCCATCCCATGCATAGTGGGGAAACCAACCTAGGGCGTTACATGACCTTGATAATAAAGGAAATACATGACTGAAATATTTCATCATCCTTCCTATGCATGG
This sequence comes from Pinus tabuliformis, assembly GCA_031772625.1. NCBI lineage: Eukaryota > Viridiplantae > Streptophyta > Pinopsida > Pinales > Pinaceae > Pinus > Pinus tabuliformis. Next base: position 245,022,524 of record CM062815.1, read on the forward strand.
GGTACAAAATACATCATATGACTAGAAGAGATTTCATCAAATGACTTCAATAGATAGAGACACACTATTACATCATGAGACTTGATATGACCTTTACATCGAATGATCTACATGCCATTTATAACAGAGACCAAACATCTAAATAAGACCATGATAGTTCTCAACAACTATCATACATAGTGCATGATTTGATCTATAAACATCTGTCAACAACATCCAGACCAACAACCTGTATATGTCCATTAGTGTAGATGGCATCAACATGTGACAAGATATTCCATTATTAACTTCATCTAGAATCATTCACATTATATCATATGTGAGAAATACCACAGCCATCATATCAACATCAAGATCTGCATGATCCAAGTATCATCACTTGGGAACATCTGCATCAATCAACATATGTAAGTATCAACCCATTATTATATCATCATGACTCAAACAATGCAACTTTGAGTAATCATCCATGTATCCAGCTCTATGTATCTTGAGCTCAAGATCATTTGTCATGACTTCTTGATATCATCAAAAGCAACAATCCTCTCCCACATGAGCGCCAAGAACTATAGGAATCCTACATCATAACTGTATTATATGATCTTTATGCATATGATGACAGCAGCATATGAGTGACTCATCACCAAGTAATGAGGATGTGTATTCAAACTTTGTACTTCTCCTTATCCTTATGAAGATCATAATGTAAACACCATATATGCATCATCAAAGAATCAACCACAAATTTGATCTGAACATCAACTATGTAGCCCTAAGAATCATATGAGATTTTATCATGGACAACTCATAACCATATCATAACAATATATATCATTTGGCCATATAAGCATCATCACCAAGGATTACTAACCATAATGCCAACAATGCATTTAAAAGTATATGCTCCCCCTGAACCTGTGTTATCTTGCTTCCATATCTTCAAGTGTGATGATGTTTTCTCCTTTTGGTGTGATGCCCGTACTTTGTTCTTGCATTCCTTTGCTATATGTCCAAGCTTGTTACAAGCATAACATCTTACCTGTTTCATACTTCTTCTGTAGCAATCAACAACTTTGTGACCAAACATATTGCAAGAGAAACATTATCCCTTAAAGTACCTGGACCGTGATGATCTTTCTGTGTGATGGTCTTGAACCATTCTTCTTCTGTATTTGGCTGCAACATGTCCAAAATTATGACATACATGACATTCAACATTATTCATCGGAGGAGTAAAGGATTTTCTTTGAAGAATTTCTTTCCTTGGCTGATGGTGGGATTGACCTCTCATCTCCTTCTGGAGCATTTCAGATTTTGCATTAAAGTTCCTTGTCTTACTTTGTGAACTAGATTCTCCTTCAACAGATTCATGAAAACCAAGACTAGTTTTGATAGCAGGAGACCTTTGACTATTAAGAATATCATCCAAAATCTTAGTACTATCCTGAATCGTAAGAGCTTATCTTTTTCTTCTAATTTATCTTTTAGAATATTTACCTCAACCTGGAGATGCTCTTCCTTTTCATGATACTGCTTCTTCCTGTCTTCTTCAGCTTTTATTTCTTCTTCCAACTGATGTCTTAGATCAAGAACTTCATTTTCTTGTTTTTCAAGAGCTTGGAGTAGTTCTTTATTCCACCTTTTTGATTCTTCAAGATCTTCTTTTAGCGAGAGGATTGTAGCGTCAAGCCTTTCATAATTACTGGATCTATCTCTGAGTTTCTTGATTGTTGTGCTCCTTTCATTGACTTCATTTCTTAATGATGTCACTTCATTCTGCAACTTTTGACATTGAATTACCTTGTCCTTGAATTCCTTCCTTACCTTGTTTCCTTCCTCTAGTTGAACTCTTAGATTGGTAGCTTCTTCTTTGAAAGCACATTCCCTTTTGTTCAACAGATCTTGTTGATCTCTGATTTTGTCTGTAAGCCTATTAAATTCTGCCTCTATTTGATACCTTTCTTGCTCACCCATCAGAGCAAATTCAGTTGTTTCATTACCACTTTCATCATATTCAAATGGATAGATAACTATATCACCAGAGGATAACAAATTCATACTTGATAGTTCTTGCTCATATTCATTCTGAAATGATTCTGAATCTGAAGTTCTTCTTCCACATATTCCCCAATCAATTCTCCCACTGTCATAGTCTTTCTGAGATGTCTTCTTCTTCTTAAGTGCTTTCTTCTTGAGCTTCTTTCCCATTGTCCTATGGATCTCCTTCAAGCGATCAAGCTTCAACCAAAGGACCTGCTCTGATACCAATTTTTGGAAATAATACTGAGGGGGGGGGGGGTGAATCAATATTATCAAATCAATATGAATTTTTTATTTTCCAAATTAAGATTCAATTAATCCATTAAACGATGATCTTTAGTTAGTGCAACAGAACTTCATTAACCATATGAGTAGTAAATAGGAGCAATAAAATAGAACAGATCATCACACACAAGAAGCACACATGAACACCATGATGTAAGGTGGAAACCCAATGTGGGTGAAAACCACCTGCTGCAAGTCGTCTCTATCTTCTTTTAATAAGAACTTCCTTTTACAATATTTTGTACTGGTGCAGTCTTATACCAGTACACAGGCTTCTACCTGCAGAAGGCTTCAACCTTCTCTCATTCTCCAGACTCTCCTGGAAGGGAGCTACAACCCCCTTAGCTCTTGTACTAGCCGATCCATTTACTAGTACGTAGGTGCAGGCCTACTGAAATGCTCCAACCTTTACTTGTTCTCTTAGCTCTTGTACTAGCTGATATACTAGTACGTAGGTGCCGACCTACAGAAGGCTATGACCTTCTCTTTCTTCCTCCAGGTACCACATTTCATACATTTTCAGACTGGATACTCATGGAACACAACATCATAATCTGAAAGGCCACGTTTCATCCAATTTTCATACTGGACCCATCAATATCAATCTTTACATTACTCAAAACTGAATCACTGAAACCCCAATATAGAATCAATCAAACACTTCTCAGAATGCTGTAACAAAAACAGTAACAGTAACCAGACACCAATTCTGAACCCAGAACACTGTAGATTAGACAAAAGCAGCTAAAACACATTTCAAGAAAAGTCCGCAACTTCACCAGTAGTAACCTGCGAACATCCGCACCCCGGCTGTGTGAAAATTGCGGATCTATGCACCTACGGCCGTGGGTGACCTGCGGGTCTCCGCACCTGTGGCCGTGTCTGATCTACGGTTCTCCACACCTGCGGCCGTCTCTGGCCTGTGGTTCTCTGCACCTGCGGCTGTGTCTGACCTGCGGGTCTCCGCACCTGCGCCTTTTCTGCACCTGCGGTCCTGCGGGTATAGACAATTTTTCAGACTTCAAGCAAACCCCAGATTATCAGATCTACAGATCTGATCATGCGCCAAGGAGATCTCGACCCATCAGTAGATCCGCCTTATAAAGCTTAGGTTTCTCCTTGACTTAGTTCCAGCTATCACTCACCAACCGATCACCAGAATTTCAGATCTCGTTCTTCTTCCCATTATTCAACTCATCAGTTCTGCTCGGCCAAATGATCTCCTTTCCTTTTTATAGACTAGGCCTTACTCAAACCATGGTCCAAAACCATAGGAATCCAATACTAGGGACCCAAAACCTGGGTTCAATACTTTAGAAGCAAAACCATGGACCAAAACCATAGGATCAAAAACGTCGGACTAAATACCATGGATCACCCGTAAGTTTTCCCACGTGCGTGCGCTTTTCTCTGCATGAAAGTTTGTGAACTTTAGGTCCGCACCTTTTGTTCGGAACACCTGCGAACATGTCCGCACCTTTTGAACGGCGCACCTGCAGACCCAGCCTAAGGCCGCATCTTTGTGAACAAGAACCTGCGGGCCTTTCATTTTCTACATTCTTTGTAGTATGATCATCAACGTTTTGCTACTGCCCTGCTACACTATGATCTGTCATCTATGTGAGTTGCCATCAAGGACAATACTTGTTCATAATGCCAACAGTTAATACTAAAGAGGAAGACATTACAAAATTGTCTTAAGTATTTTCTTTTAATTATGTGAGCAGTTATGCTTCAGTTATTGAATATCTTTGTATATAAACACTCATTACTCATTTAAGGGGGAGGGGCTTTTGGGAGAAAATGATTCACTCTGTGGAGAAGTCTGACTACACATGTTGTACATACTGGATTCATGAGGGACTTATGATTTAAAGATATGCAATTTTAATAAATAATTCATTTCATTCTCTTTATTAATGTTTATTATTTTTATTTAATTTTGAATATTATGATCTTAAACCTAGTGATTAACAAATTTGACATGATCAATTTGTAATTCACTTAGTCATTACTTGATTCATTTGTTCTTTACGATATGCATACTATCTGGAGTGCTCAAATGGAGAGATTTCTTTGGTTTATTATTGATTAAATATATTAATGCATGACATTGATTATTTATTTACAATAATTCATAAAGAAATTACTTAAATCAAAATATTTATTTTTATTTATCTCTTTATGTGTTCTTTTTAATTTAGTGTTTATGTTTACTGGTAAAACATGCAAGATTGTTGATTTAACTTGATTATACAATGAATATTGCATACATTAGTTGATTTAATCCTTTTAAACACATGTTATTTAACATGGTTTGAATCAAATTTAAAGTATATGTTGCAAGTCGAAGTGAAGATGATGTGTGTTATCCATGCTTGCACATTTAGTTTAAATATCATACAACCAATTTCTCTTTATTTATTTTACCGCAACTTATCTCTATCTTGATAATTACTAACCCGTTGATAATTGACAAGATCTTTATTAACATGATATAATATTTATTGAACTCATTTATTTGCCAATATATATATATATATATATATATATATATAATATTGGTGGGATAAATGTGTTGGTTATTTGTTTTATGTATGGTTTGTAAGTGATTCAATACTTTGATATTAAGTTACATTATACTTACATTTAAGTGAATAACATTACACTCAAGATATAGAGATATTTTAGTTTTTATTTTATTCTCTTTATTCATGTTTTTTTCCTTTAATATAGGTCTAAGTTATTTATTTAAATAATTATTCATTCATAATCATAAATCCTATATTAGCATATAAGTTTCTTTTACCAAAGCTAAACCAATAAACTTTTCACTCTTTCATATCATTAATCTGGCCTTATTTATTTGTTGAAATATAAATTCTTTATAATTATACTACATACAGGGAATACCCATTGAGGTGATGGGAGGCCAACCCTTTTGATGTAGGAGCATCCATAAATCCTGATTGACAGAGAGGTCAAATTTTCTTTAGCAGAGGACTTGGTTCCTCAATGAGTGGATTTGTTAGGATAGGGTTTGTTTTGCTTGCTATGTAATCTATTAAGTTTAGAAGATTGTTGCAATTTGTTTCATTTTCCAAAAATTGGCCCATTTGATCCTACCTTTGTGGATTTTGGTTGAATGCATGATGTATTCTTTATATTTCGTTGAATTAATAAAAAGTAAGAAGGTGGGAATCAAGTGTAAGCGAGAGTGATTTTTCAGTTGAAAAGCATGTAACTAGTCCTTCTGCGACCATTATTTTAATTCTTCAACCATTCCTTTTGTAATCATTGTCTATTGTTACGAATATATTCATATATATTCATGAATCACATTAACAGATAATCACATTAACATAGAAATTAAGCATTTCTTTTGTTGTCGCTTTTTCTAGCACTTGCAGCACAAGTGCTTCAAGAGACATAGAAAGCTTCCTAGAGACAACCTCTAGGTTGATTGTAGGTCAATGCATAGGACATCTTAGATAGAGGAGTGCTTTGGAAGATAATCAGTGAGGGGTTTTTACAACACTCCAATTGTCACGTTATTAAAAAGATAATAAAAGAGGCTTTGTTCAATCAGCCTTCATGAAGGTAAACTCAAGCCAATACATGGGTCCGAATGTTCAAGGGGTAAATAGGGCCAATCTTAGAGAGAAATGTCTGGTTTTGGTGGCCAACACACAACAATAGGCAGCTTAATATTGATGTTGCAATAAAGTGAAGAGGAGGAAAGGGAGGAGGAGATTCAGTGTGTAGGGCTAATCGCTATGCAGAATCCTAAGCCACAAAGTTCCAGCGGAAATATGGAAGTGGGAGGAGATGAAAGGGTAGAAAGAGTGGAGCGCTAGTCAAGGTTTTTAGGCCATATACCTCATGGGCACATTTGTCACCAAAAGCATAAGTAAATCCGTGCACATTACAGGTACATAAGTAAATATGTAGCTAACACATGTACTACTACTACTTAGAAACAAATATACAATCATGAACAAGGGAGAAACCAATAGCTTCATTACACAATTTCAAAGGGAGAAAAACATACATGAAGTGATAAACAAAAGGGAAAACATACTGTGCATTTCAATGATTGGAATCACCAGGGAGTTTCATTAATACTTGAAGGGTCTAAATAACCACTCCATTACATTCAGTAATGCATCCCATGAGTCCCTTATGAAAAAGCCATTAGAACCAAATGGAACCAAATAATTTGGACCACTCGGGTGTAGAATTCTGGAACCAATATTAAGTGTTTCTCCCCTTTATTTATACAGAGAAGGGGGGGCTTTGAATCATTAGTTACAAAATATCTCAACCAAGGACCAATTGTCTTATCGAATAGTTGTCTCAGCGTGTGATAGCCCTACTTCCCACAACGATTTCATTCGGATTCATTAGGGGATTTTTAAGGTCTAAAATCGACCTCCTAAGAAAAATGTACAACCAAAATAAACTTTATAAGAGCCAAAAGGATTCAAGATGATGATGTCAACCATGGGGGAATATTCACCATTTTTGGAGTAAAAAAGTACCAAGATTAAAAATAATAAATAATAAAACTACTTTTTCAACTTGTATTTTCAACTTACCTCCCTAAGTTTTTACTCAAATTTCGAGTGGGAGTACTCATTGGATGCAAAATTTATTTACTCATCCAGGGAGTACCCATGTTGCATACTTTCGATTGAACCTACTACACGAAAAATGAGAAATACATGAAAAAATGTGATTGCAATCACGTTTTTCAACTATTTCTCATTTTTCGTGTAGTAGAGTCCATGGAAAGTATCCAATATGGGTACTCCTTGGGTGAGGAATCAAATTATGCATCCGACGATTGTTTCCGCTCGAAATTTGAGTAAACCCATATAAAGATAAGTTGAAAATACGAGTTGAAAAAATAGTTTTGTCTTTATTCCCTCTAAAATTTTATGATGTAATATAATCTTATTTTATTATTTCCACTATTATTTTATAGTTTCCTTAGGAGGCCCATTTTAGACCTCAAAAATCCCCTAATGTGATTCCATTCTTGGAAATATAGAAATTATAGGAAAATAGAAACAAGGAAATTAAATAATGATGGAGGAAAATATCGCTTTGCGGTTCTTGTGAAGGGCCCTGATCAAGCCACGTCTCTGTGTTGATGTGTCTCTCCTTGCAACTCGGTTGGTTCCCGTCACTTTCATCTTAATTGCTTGACTTTGCCACTCTCTGGAGTTGATAAGGATCGACTGTGGTTGCCTGTTACATAGTAGAAGTGGAGAATGTCCTAACAGTCCTTCGTTGTGTATCTGAGTGGAGCCCCATACCTCCATTTACTGTATGAAGACGTGCAATGAAGCAGTTGAATTCATTTCTGCAGCCCGTGTAGTCCTTGGTTTCTTGTTGCAGGGGCTTCTACATGATTAACCCATATCGATTTACAACTGCTCCATAGCTCTATTCAAAGTCTCAGCTACCGACCCATCTGCCTTTAAAGCTCTGTACCATGCTATTAGGGCATCACTGTATCAGAACTTTTATTCTAAGAGGCATTACAGAAAAGTGAGTCCCAATCTCCTTTTTCCCACTTTGGTTTAGCCCCTTTCTACCTTTCTTCTCATATGACCAGAGGCTATGACCGAGTGCTTGGCCAAATATTGGAGCTCCTCGATTGGTGGATCGCAATCATAAGTTTTATCTTGGAGACACAACTTGTTTGCGATCTTCGATTGTGATAGCCCTTTAGTGCTTAGCCCTTGGTTCCTCGATCCTTTATGTGATCACAGGCCAACCCCCTTATCAAAGCCCCTTTATTGGAGGTTCACAATGTGTTAGGGTCCAACCCTAACCCCCTTATTTATGTAATAGGATCGAGTCATAGTTATAGTTAAGTAAAGAGTCAATAAATCCCATATTAATAATTGTAAGTGGTTGACCCGCATTTAAAGAAGGGACCACAGTTAGTTGCAAATGGGCCATGGTATTAGATAGATGGTATTAATAAGAACCATGGTATTGCATGTATAAATCTTATATAAAGGATAGAGATTCCCCTCGAGGAGCATCGTGTCTTATTTTGTAATTGAGCCCAACTCTATTGGAGGTTGCCCCCTTGAAGAGGCAAGTGAACATTGATTTCCTTTCTGAATAATAAAATACTACTTGTTATTTCTTATTGTTCTAAGTTCTGGGTATATTTCTCACATATTTGGTATTCTGGTATCTTCTTGTAGGTCAAGAGCATAACAAGTGGTATCATAGCACTTTCTTGGGCAAAGTGAAGGAATATTGTATGAAAAAGCATATGGCTTGTGGAGTGTTCTCCTTCCTTAAGGAGTGAATGTATGGTGTTGCCCTACCTTAAGGGTTCGATCAATAAAGAAGCATTTCTATCTATTTCAATCTTATTGTTTCTGGGTTTATTTCTATTATAATATATTTTCATATCAGATCCATAACAAGTGGTATAACACCAACTATCATGCCACCACCAAAATGACTCCATATGAAGCAGTTTATGGTCAACTCCCTCCTTCACCTTCTTCTTATATCAAGGCATGCTTGAAGGTACAATCAGTGGATCAACTCCTACAGAACCGCACAACCATGCTGGCCCACCTCAGAGAGAATCTCCATCAAGCTCAAAACCACATGAAGCAATAGGCAGGTCAACATCGTTCAGAACGCTAATTTCAAGAAGGGGATCAGGTATTTTTGAGGCTGCAACCATATAAGCAAACATCACTCAAAGACAAGGGTTGTCAGAAATTATTTCCAAAATTATACGGACCATATAAAGTACTTCAGCGCATTGGAGAAGTCGCCTACAAGCTAGCTTTGCCACCCACTGCAAAAATCCATCCAGTCTTCCATGTCTCATGCCTCAAGAAAGTGATTGGAACCATTGCAGAATTCAAACTAGTCTACCTGAATTGGATGAAGAAGGATCAATTTGGCTCCAACCTGAACAGGTTCATGACACACGAGAATGGCACCTGTGCGATCAAGGAAGTCCTCATCAAGTGGAAAGACACCTCTCTGGAAGATGCGACCTGGGAACCAACAACAATCCTTCAGCAGTTTCCGCAGCTTCAGACTTGAGGACAAGGCTATTCTTATGGGGGAGGGCATGTTAGGGTCCAACCCTAACCCCCTTATTTATGTAATAGGATCGAGTCATAGTTATAGTTAAGTAAAGAGTCAATAAAGCCCATATTAATAGTTGTAAGTGGTTGACCCACATTTAAAGAAATGACCACAGTTAGTTGCAAATGGGCCATGGTATTAGATAGACGGTATCAATAAGAACCATGGTATTGACCCATGGTATTGCATGTATGAATCCTATATAAAGGATAGAGACTCCCCTTGAGGGGCATCGTGTCTTATTTTGTAATTAAGCGCAGCTCTATTGGAGGATTCCCCCTCGAAGAGGCAAGTGAACATTGCTTTCCTTTCTGAATAATAAAATACTTGTTATTATTTCTTATTGTTCTGTGTTCTGGGTATATTTCTCGCATATTTGGTATTCTGGTATCTTCTTGCAGGTCAAGAGCATAACACAATCGACGATTCTTTTTTGATGCACAACATAACTGTCGATCGCCGGTCTTCGATCACCCTCCGTGCTTAGCCCCTGGTTCTTTTAGCTCTTTATGCAACTATGGTCTAACCCCTGTATTGGTGGTTTCTAGTCAGGGTTATTTGATATTAGAGTTTCGATGTGCTTGCAATCTCAGATTGTGATAGTCCTTTAGCACTCGACCTCCAACTTTGCCTTCGATTTTTTGTGCCTTTGTGACCACGAACCAACCCCCACATTAGAGCCCCTTTATCACACTTTCCCATGTGCGCATTGCATTACAAAGTGACGATAAGCCTCGACCTCTGATTTACGATTGTCTGTGTGATGTCATCACTGTCACCTGGCACCTCCTGAGTGGCGACACATGTCACCTAGATATGCCCTATTTGGACCTTTGAAAATTCCAGGTCTGCATGCCACGTGTCCTCCATACTGCCACGTCATGTTGACGTCAGCGCCATCGTGCCTTTACCGGATCCAATAATATTCAACCACGTGGCCTCTTGGAGGAGAGAGAAAAAGGCCCGCCTGCCCCTGAATTTGTGTTCATTTCCTTTGTTAAATGTTTTTGGCCCCTTCCCAATTATTTACACTTGTCGACATTCTTTTCTCGCAATTCCTTCATAGTGATCACTTTAAGATCGTCGACTGCCAATTGCTGACATGTCTTGCACTACTGCGATCGTCGATTCACCCTTGGACCTCTGATTTATCAGAACTTTAATGCGTGATGCATCGATAAGCCATGATGTTATGAGCATGATTACTGATTCCCGATTTACATGGACCACCTGATCGCTGATATACTATGCGCCAATATGCCTGATCGCTGCCTTAGACCTTTGATCTCTGATATTGTTGATCGCTGATCACCGATATACTATATCCTACCATGCCACCTGATCCACCAATTTGCGACTTGCAATATGTTCCCGGACCTCTGATCTGCAATATCGACCATCGTTGATTACTAGAACCTCCGATATACCATGCTGCCTGATCCTCCGATATGCTCTTTTTCCTCCTTTCAAAGGTGATAAAACCCCAGGCCATATCTTTTGATTCAAGGGTACATTTGAGGATTTCCATATACTGTTAGAAAGTTCATTCCGAAAACTATGCAATGGAGAGGGTCTAATTTAGCTTTGAGTGATTCTGCAGTTTGGGAGATGGCTACAAACTTTTATGCTCTTTTGCACCATTTGGGCAACTGAAACACATTTTGCAATGAGTGACAACAAATTTGTTACTGTGTGAGTGGGAGGTTGTAGGAGAAACCGAGGAGCGTCAAAACATTGAAAAAACAAAATAAAATTAAAGTGCGCAGGTGGAGTACACAAAGGAGCAACACTTTTTTTTTTTTAAGTTTCAACGGGATCCATTATTTAACAATGCCAGGAGCCAAAAGTCAAAATTCTGTCAGGAGGAAGGTTGTCTCATAATAGCACTAGCCCAAAGGCTTTATCTTGGAGGAACGAGAGACGAGGATGATGAAAACAAGTGGGCTGACGGGGACCAGGATGACGTGTGAACCGACCAATCAGGAGGAAGAAAGATCGTGTGGCATGTAGGTGGGTCCGTTCTAGCTCATCCTGGAGGTGGAGACATGAGTGCCTTTTTAAAATAAGCAGGATCATGTAGGTGGTTCCATCCTGACTCATCCTAGAGTTGAAGGCGTGAGAACCTTTTTAAAATAAGAAGTATTGATAGTTGGTGGAGTTGGGGTCGATAATTGACAGAGAAATATCGTATTATGTCTTCTGGGTGTATCCCCTTTGCACACTTGTAAACATGTTGGGATGAACTAAGCGGGATGACGTAGCCACTTTGGATTCAAGCTCCAAACAAAGAAGAGTGACGACGTGGTCATAAGAGGTGCCCGTATTGCAAGGAAGTAAAGCACCAAGAGTTGGAAAATAAAATTGTGGGACTTAACACCCATTATGAAACTTAAGCCATGGTTTCAATAAGGTATGCCTTGCTTCTTTTGGGAGCTTGTTACAACTTGGATGCGATGGTTCTTTGGGGTTTTATCTTTAACACCTACCCTTTGGTGGCTGCGAAGGTTCTTTGGGGTTTTAGCTTTAATTCCTATCCTTTGGTGTGCATATATATATAAACACTCTCAGTTGCGGTGGTTCTGGTTTGATTTTGGCCATTATAAGGGGCATTCTTGGCTTCGTTGTCATATAAATTAATTGGAAAAGTAAGGCCTACAACAGTTGGTATCAGAGCATATTGTACATTTGCTCGAGGAACAAATAAGTTGACCATGGAACATAGAGTTTGACGAGGTGCTAGAGGAGGACGTAGAGGAAAAAGGCATATAGCCAATGCTGAAGTGATGAGAGTTATGCAATGATTGGAAGAAAGAATGACAACCATGGAAACCAACAAGAAGAGAGAACCTAAATCTTGAGATGAAAGCGAGGAAGAAGAAGAATCTTCATAGGAAGAAGAAGTTGAAGATCCTATAGAAACAGGGATATTCAAAGCAATGTTAGGATTTGTTACAAAGGCAAAACCAACTATATCTTCTTACACTACTAGCATGAATCCAAAAGAGCTCATGGATTAGATCAAAGAGATGGAATAATTCTTTGAGTATGAAGAGATGAAAGAGAAGAAGAAGGTCAAATTTGTTATCACAAAATTAAAGAGACATGCAAATTTATGGTGGGATGGTGTACAGGTCGAAAGAAGAAGGAAGAATAAGCAAAAAATTAAGAAATGTTACATAATGGTAGCAAAGCTTAGAGGAAAATTTTTGCCAAAGGACTATCAACTCATTTTATTTAGGTATATGCAAAATATTAGGCAAATATTGATGATTTTTAGAGAATATATGGAAAAGTTATATAAGGTGAACATGAGGGATGGATATGCATAAGAGTATGTATAGAAGAAAACTAAATATATTAATGGTCTCACGTTGGACATCCAAGATTAAACTAGTGTGTTGTTGCCTAGAACAATAGAGGAAGCATACCGGCTAGCTTTGAAGGTTGAGGATAAGCTTGCAAGGAAATAGTCTAGCAAATGAAAAAGTACTGCTAGAGGAAGCAGGAAGAAATCAACTAGAGGGAAATATACAACACACAAAGAAGGAGCTAGTAGCTCAAGTTCACAACAATAGCAAGAGGGAGACTTCAGAGGCCATAGATCATTTTCCATAGGATGAGCAAGAGCCATAGGAAGAGAGATACTTTTCTACAAGTGTGGCAAGCTTGGACATATGGCATATGAATGTCCATAAAACAAAGAGGTAGGCCAAAGAAATGTTGTTGTTTCCCCAACAGAAGAAGGATAACCAAAGGTACAAGAGGCAAATAATGTCTAAAGACAAGATAATCCCTATTGCTCAAGAAAGTGTTGTTAAAACAAGAAAAGGAAGCTATTGGACCAACTCAAAGGAAGGCATTGTTCAGGATTTTTTGTAAAGTTCAAGGGAAATGTTGCAATATGGCGATTGATAGCGGAAACATAGATAACTTGGTGTCTACATAAGTGGTGGAGAAGTTGAAATTGAAAAATATAAAGCATCCAACACCTTATAAGGTGTCATGGCTTCAAAATGGTCATCAATTGTTGGAAAATGAACAATGTGAAGTGGAGTTGCAGATGGTTGGCTACAAGAATAAAATCCTGTGTGATATCATGCCCTTGGATGTGTGCCATACTCTATTGGGTAGACCATGACAGTTTAACAAAGGTGTTGTGCATGATGGGAAGAAGAATGCTTACAAATTCTAGAAGGATGGCATCAACCATGCCTTGTTGCCTTTGCAAGAAGAGGGGACATTAGAGATCAATGATTCCAAGGCATTGTTGTTGAGTAGAAATGAATTTTTACAACAAATAGAAGATGGTAAGGTAAGATTTACTTTAGTGTGTAAAACTGAAGTAATTCTTACTTCTACTACTACAAATTATTTTCCTTTTGAAATTCAAGATATATTGAATGAGTATAGTGGTATTGTAATGGATGACTTGCCTAATGAATTGCCACCCGTGAGGAGTATAAGTCATCATATTAACTTATAGTGAGAGCAAGTCTACTAAACAAAGTTGCATACAAAATGACCCCTCAGGAGAATGAAGAAATATGAAAGAAAGTGCAAGAGTTGTTACATAAAGGGTTGACCAGAGAAAGCCTTAGTCCATGTGCAATATCGACAATGTTGAGCCCTAAGAAAGATGGCGGTTTGTGCACGTGTACGGACTCCAGAACATTAAATAATATCATAATTAGGTACAAGTTTCCTTTACCACACATAGATGATTTATTGGATTGTTGGAGTGGTGATAGTTGTTTATCTAAGATTGATTTTAAGAGTGGGTACCATCATATCAAGATTAGAGAGGGAGATGAGTGGAAGACAAACTTTAAAACCAATGATGGGTTGTATGAATGGCTAGTCATGCCATTTGGATTGTTACATGAACCTAGTACCTTTCTGAGATTGATGAATGAGGTATTTAAGGAGTTCATAGGGAAATTTTTAATTGTGTTTTTGGATGAAATATTAGTTTACAACTAGTGCAAAGAAGAGCACTTGAGGCATTTGAGGTTTGTGTTAGAGAAGCTACAACAAGAAAAGTTGCTTATCAATTTGAAGAAATGTTCATTTTTGAATAGAGAACTTTTATATTTGGTCTTTGTCATATCCAATGATGGGTTAAAGATGGATCATGTGAAGGTAAGAGATATTTTTGATTGGCCCTCTCCTAAAATTATTTTTGAAGTTAGAAGTTTTCATGGTTTGGATAGTTTTTACAGGAAGTTCATCAAGAATTTTAACAAGATGAGTGCTCCAATTGTGGAGACCATAAAGAAAGAAAAAAAACATTCCAATGGATTGTTGAAGCAGAGAAAGGCTTCTAGCTATTAAAGAAGAAAATTTAAAAACAACTTGTGTTGGTGTTACCAAATTTCAGCAATTTCAGCAAACCTTTCCAGGTGAAGTGCAATGCTAGTGGAGAAGCGATTGGTGTTGTGGCAAGTCAGGAGGATAATCCCATAACATATTTCATCGAGAAGTTGAATGAAGCAAGGAGGAAGTATTCTTCTTATGAAAATGAGTTTTATGCCATGGTATAAGATCTAAATAAATGGAGGCGTTATTTAATGTCTAAAGAGTTTGTCTTGTATACAGATAATCAAGCTTTACAATACATTATGCAACAACTTAAATTGAGTCAAAAGCATGTCAAGCAGATTGAATATCTCCAAATATTCACTTTTGTTTTGAAGAATATTAGTGGCCAAGCTAATAAAATTATTGATGCACTAAGCAAGAGGAATTTGATCATGCAAGAAAGTCAAGTCCAAATCATGGGGTTTGACTTCATGAAGGAGTTGTATGAGGAAGATGTAGATTTTAAGGAAGCCTATAAAGCTTGTAAGAACCCAACAATCCAAGATAGGATTATTATTCAAGAATAATCAATTGTGTGTTCTAAAATGTTCGACGAGAAGGAACTTAATTAAAGAGAAGCATAATGGAGGTCTTGTAGGACACTTTGGACATGAAAAGACTTATGAGCAGATGAAGCAATTTTACTATTAGGTAAAGATGACGATTGATGTGAAAATTTTTTAAGCAATTGTAGAATTTTTCAGTATGTAAAGGGAAAGGATCATAATACAAGATTATATACACCATTACCAATTTCAGACAAACCATGGGATTCACCGGTAAGCATGGACATTGTATTGGGTTTGCCAAAAACTCAAAAGGGTAATGATGTAATATTTGTCACAGTGGACATATTTTCAAAGACGTCCCATTTTATTCCTTGTTTTAAAGCCAGTGATGCTACCCATATTGCTAATTTTTTCTTCAGAGAAGTAGTGGGATTGCATGGAGTGCCCAAGAGCATTGTTTCACATAGAGATACTAGATTCATGGGGCATTTATGGAGGACTTTATGGAAGAAGCTTGAAACTGATTTAAACACAAGTTCAACTTATCATCCTTAGACTAATGTGCATATGGAAGTAGTTAATAGGATTTTGGGGAATATCTTGAGAAGATTGGTTGGAAACCATTTAAATCAATGGGATCATGTGCTTTCCCAAGCTGAATTTGCCTAAAATGATTCTCCAAATAGAAGAAATGGTTAGAGTCCCTTTCAAATAATATATGGGATGCATCCAAGAGGAGTGCATGAAATTAGACTTGGGAAGAGTAGAGCAAAGAAGTGTAGCAGGATAAGACTTTGTTACAACTATGCAGAGGATTCATGAACAAGTAAAACAAATATTGCAAGAGAACAACTTCAAACATAAGTGTAGAGAAGACCTTAAGAGGAGAGAACAAAGATTTGAAGTGGGAGATTTAGTGTTGGCACATTTGAGGAAAGAAAGATTTCCTAAGGAGAATACAATAAATTAAAATAAAAGAAAATTGGCCCTTGTAAAACCCTTAGGAAATTTTCATCCAATTCTTATAAGATAGAGTTTCCACCAACAATTGGCATCTCTCCCATATTCATTATTATAGATCTATATAAGTATCCGTCAGGAGAAGAGATACAAACAACAGTTGACAATGGAGAACAACATATTCAATGGCAGAAGTAGTTACCAGCAGTAGAGCCCTTGCATCTAGAGAGGATTTTAGACAAAATACTGATTAAGAAGACCAAGAGCAAGGAATACTATGAGTATTTAGTTAAGTGGAAATACCATCCACTAATTGATTCAACCTGAATGACTGCCACATTACTACAAAAAAGTGGCAGAACTGTTGAAGACCTCATGGGCAGGAGTCCATGAATTCTTTGTTCCTTGGGTGTATGATGCAGGGACATTTGTAAAACTTGATTAACCAAGAGATTAAAATTTATTTACTAGAGGATTTGGTTCCTCACTAAGTGGATTTGTTAGGATATAGTTTGTTTTGCTTGCTATGTAATCCATTAAGTTTAGAAAATTGTTGCAATTTGTTTCATTTTCCAAAAATTGGTCCATTTGATCTTTATCTTTGTGGGTCTGGAATGAATGCATGATGTATTATTTATATTTTTTTTTATTAATAAAAAGTAAGAAGGTAGGAGTGTGTTGATAAACCTATAGGGAAACAATTATGATGATTTCTCTTATACTTGATAACTGCTTGTGATGCCTTTTTAATTTTTCTTACTTATTATTATGTTATTCTTATCATCAAACAACTACCAAAAACAAGAATATCAACAATACAAAGGAACACATGATATAAGCTACAAGCCAGGGTCAAAACGTCTCCACTTGAGAGGAAAACCCGCAAATCTCTTCTCTTCTTATAGATTCTTCAATTGACGAATTCCAAGACCTCTAGACCAATACCGATACCCTTCCAAGACCAAGTACAACCTTCTATATGATGTGCTTCCTTTTTCCAAGTCAAACCCAATTAAATATCTTCCAGAAACACAACTTCAACCACCAGCTACAGAATTTTGGCCTCTACTGCAGGTCTAAAATTTTTGGCCCCTACAACAATTATTGCCTTCACACTTGTGAGTTTATTTAGGGCTTCTAGGGCTTCTTTTGACCTTAGCTTGAGCTTATCCTTTTTCTAGGGCTTGAGGATGACCTAATGAGCCTTCCTTCGACCTTCTTTTTGCACTTTACCCAAATTTGATCTTGTTGTTGGTGCACTAAGATGACTAATTAAATAAATCTTAATTTCTACATTACATTGTGTTATGAAACCAACTCACAAAAAGATAGAAAAGATAGATGAATTCCTTAGAAATAAGCCTCTTTGAGGGGGAAACCTCCTTTACATTACAAAAGTGAACAATTCTTCGATGATACAAATGACAAGACCTCCTTTCTATATATAGGAGTCTAAGGGGTCATAATATAATCAGAGCCGACATAACAATAATAATGTAAGGGCACAATAATAACAACAGTGGGCTTCTATGGGGCACAATAATAACAATATGGGGACTACATGGGCACAACAATATAATAAGTGGGTTGTACTAATAACAATAAGGGGTTACACTAGTAGTATAGGGATCTAACATGCCCCTCTCCTTAAAAAAGTGTTGTCCTCAACGCTTGAGTAGTTCTTGATGCTTTTGTATAAATTCTTGTCCTCCCATGTGGAATCTTCAGGGTGTAAGTTCTTCCACTTGATGAAATACTCTAAAACTGATCTATTTCATAGCTGTCAATTTCTTGGTTCTGTGACTTCTTCACGTTCGAATATGATTTTTCCTTCCTTGTCAAGTTCTCGCAATACTGTTTGAACTGGGATCTTCTACAACTTTTGAATGAGTTCCCACTCCTTTGGGCATATGGATATCTATAAGGCATGATGTTTGGAGGAACACTTCCTGAAATCAAATGAATAGCATGCTCATGATCACGAATAGGTGGGAAGCATTTGGGAGTCTCAAATACCTTGGAATGATTGTCCAAAACGATTTGGAGATCTGGAGAAATACATGATTTCGATGTGGGATCCTCTAGTGAACATAATTGTGCAATTGTGCCCCGTTGTTCTTTATTTAGAAGCTTTTTCATGTTGTTAGAGTTGATTATCTTTCTAGGTTTCCCTTCGATACCCCTCAATTCAATTTCCTTTCCTTCCCAAAAAAATTTCAAGAAAAGTTATTGAAAATTAAAAGCTATTGTACCCAAATATTGTAGCCATTGGACTCCTAGTAAAACATCAGCACCACCCATTAGAATGGAAAGCATTGGGCTATTCAATACATATTCTCCCATGGATAGCTTGATATTATGGCACTTTTCAGAGCAATTTATGGTTCCTCCACTTGCAACCATCACTTGACACTCTGGTGCTGGATATAGGAAGTAATTCAATTCCTTGGCTATCTTACAATGTGTTAGAGCCTAGATTTGTCTCAAGCTGAAAAGACAAGGTTCTAGGTCCACATCAAACCACGCTCAGCCTCGTAGCTAGCCCTACGAGGATAAGAGAGGGCTCTCTATGGGTCGATCTTCGCAAAAGACAAGCGATGGGGCTCGAGATGACTGAAATAAAAGATAATTTTAAGCTAGGTATGAAGTACTAGGGTTTTTTGTGAGTTTTTGGGGGGTTTGTGTTGGAAACATGGAAAGGCAAATTGGGCTCGGGGATGAGGCACAGTTTCTGCAGAGTTCTGATTAGGGCAAGGAAGGAAATCATTTTGATGCTTTAAATTGAGTGAATGAATAGATCAGACTGGTAAGGAGCTAAGGAGAGCAAGAGAGTCTCAAGGATTCTCCTTAAACAGGTGAAAACATGAAAATTTAAACAAATTCAAAGGTAGAGCATAACAGTTAATGGATTCCACCTTAATCACTCATTTGTTCAAATTCAGAAGAAAAGAGTGGAAAATGATACACATAACACTAATGAACTTACAATTACTCAGAGAAGCACACCATCAAAACATAAAGCCACATGGATCCCAAAAAGTGCTGCAAAACCCTAGTCTTTCCTTAGCCAAAAATGTAGAGATAGAATGTACAATGATATGCCAAAGCAATCCCAAGTGTCCAACTTTTCCCAAGAGTCCAACCCTGAAAATGACTTAGGAATTACATGATATAGACTAGCTCAACCCATCTCTAGGGGTCGAGCTCATCATTCTAGGAGCTGTTTCAACCAATTCTAGACAAAGCACTAAAATATAGGCAATCAAAACAACTTATCTCTATAAGGTAGGAAACTGATTCATTCATT
Source organism: Pinus tabuliformis (assembly GCA_031772625.1). NCBI lineage: Eukaryota > Viridiplantae > Streptophyta > Pinopsida > Pinales > Pinaceae > Pinus > Pinus tabuliformis. The sequence goes on from CM062815.1 coordinate 245,042,123, forward strand.
AAATTTTCACTTTTTAGTGAATGAATCCTCTAGAACAAGTAAATAAGTCCCAAAATTACTTCATGTTTATCAAATTACATCAAGATAGATCAAAAATAACATCACAAAGCAAAACTAGTCAAACTGGCCAAATTTCTGAGCTGGAAGGTGAAAAATTTGGCAAAACACCTCTGTGCGCCGCGCCAATTTCTCTATGCGTCGTGCCACTTTGAGGCTGAGTTTGAGGCACTCCCTGAAGTCCAAATTGAGCCCAAGTGTACTTGTTGGAAATCCATGCCTGTCTGCTTTCCAACCCAAGTGGAATTTCTGAATTTGGTGCCCATTTGCCCCTCCAAAACCTCAATCTCCCAAAACTGCTTCCTGTGTGTGAAATTAGGGGTAGAGAGGTCATTTTTTAAGTCTTTTTGACCTCCTGGGGACTCAAAACTTGCCCAAACTTCTTGGCCATGCACCAGTAATCATGATTTTTCATGAAAAATCCAAAAATATAAATGTTTTGCAATTTGGAGCTCCCTAGCAACAGCGCGCCACACGTGGCGCAGCGCACAGGGAGAAAAACCCTGTTTTTTGTACCAAAATTTACCAAAATGCCAAAAATGCCCCATTTGTTTGAAATTTGGGCTGGATCTTCTTCATTAAGTGCCATGCTGAGCTAAAGAGGCTTCGACCAATATGTGAAGACGATGAAGCTCCCTTTGCCTCTTTTGCTTCCTTATTGCCTTGTTTAGTTTTGCCTTTAAATTCCTTATTCGTGCCTTGCAAACATGATTTCGTGCCCAATAATGGTTTTTCATGTGCCTAAGCATGTACTTGTACTTGTTTTCTTTCGCCAACAGCTTCTCTAAGTGGATGTTGATCCTCTCGAGCCAAATCTCTCGATTAGCCTCTATCTCCTGCTGAATGGGTGTCCTCTCATTTAGGCTTCTTTGGGCTGCCTGCTGGTCTTCACGGATGTTTTGCCACCTATATGAGGCCTCCTTGGTGCTTGTTCTTCCAAGGGTGAGTCACTTTGGGTTTCCACTTCATAGTCCGATGAATGCTCAGATGCCATGATTGCTGTTTTTCAAACTGCCTTGAAGATGAAGATGCTAATGTATGAAAACTGTTTAACTGCTCTTTAGAGTGCAAAGTCTGCCAGCAAAGGGAAAAAACAAATGAAACAGGGACTGTTAGGAAGGGGAAATAATAGTGAGGAATGGGAATTATTGGGAGAAATTTGATAGGGAAATATGGGAGAGGGTTTGAGGGATTTATGTATGGGAATAGGGTTTAGGGTTTGGGATTTTTGTATAGGGCTTGAGGTGTGAAGTTGGAGGATTTGGGACAGAGCATGTAGGAGAAGGGAATAATGAACTTAGGTGATAGGGAATTAGGGATTGGTGAAGACAAGGGAACAATGGGAAGGAGAAATGATTTTGGTGGCAAAACAGTGAGTTCTAAAACCCTGGCAGCAAGTTTTCTTATGTTTATAGAAGGAGGGTTTGATATATGTGTTCACCCATTGTCATACATAAACCACCATCACTAATCACAAAATTTGATGCAACATCAAGAAGAAGGCTCTACCTGGCAAATCCATGCAAGGAATGAGCAAGTTGGAGAAATTTCAAGCAAATTCGGGTTGTGGACTATATGCGCCACGCCAAGAACTCAGTGCGCCGCGCCCGTTCAGAATAACACTGGGCAGCTTCTCCCAGTGCGCCGCACCACCTGTTCTATGTGTCGCGCCGGCTAGTTGCAAGCAATTTCACCCAAAACTCACACTTGCTCACCCAATTCACTCTGAAATGCTTCTCTTTGACCTTCGCATGCAGAATGACATTGATCTTCATGGCAAAACCTTTATAAAGACATTGATTTGATTTTTGGTTCTTCAAAACCCATTTTTGTAATGCTTTGAAATTGGTACTTTTTCATAATTAATACAACTCTGTCTTTTTGTTTCCTCCTTGATTTTTTGGTTGCAATGATGAAATTCTTGGCAATTTTTTGTAGGAATAGCTGACATGGGATTTGGCAAAGGAGACCAGGGCTGCGCCTAAAGAATTCAAGAACTGAAAATTTTGAAAATTATTACAAAAAACGAAATGTCGACTTGTCTTCAAAACAGAGTTTTGAAGAAAAGTCATAATCCATCCATATGATGATGAAAGTCTTTAAATGACTATTTTGAAAGAACCTCCCTCTGGCATGTTTGTTGTGGGGAAAAATGCCTATGCAGGACGATCCTATCCACCTAATGTGTGACAGTGCCTTAGCAACAAACAGAGACAGCTATTCTGATTTCTTCCTTTATGAAATGTGAAAGAAGAGAGATCAATAGACTTACCGGTGTCTTCCGTTTGTCCCTCGATCCAGTCTCTCTTCTCTTTGGGAGTTCACAGCTACTTGCCTTCTCACTCGCCCAGCTTCAACGGGTTCCTGTAAGATCACAAGAGAACAGCTACTTGCGACAAGAGAAGAACACTACACAAAGACAAATATTCACATTCATAACTAGTTTAGGATTAGAAATAAACTAAACATACTAATGCATTCATACATCAAAAATACATCAGCATATAGGAGAAACCAAGATAGCTTTATTGATGAATAACAAGGTTCAGGAAGAGATACAACCCAGAGGGCTCCAATCCAGCATCTCCTTCCCAGCAAATAGAATTCCTATCTTCACCCCCTTCAAAGCATTAAGCACCCAATGATTCCAGTCTCAAACCAACAACAATTCTTTGCAATAACAAAATTCCAGCCTCTAGATCTCATGGAGGAGAGATCCATATATAGATGTTTGGAGAGAGGATGAGTCAGCTTGAGATCTGACTAGTGTCCTCTCCCTCTGTCAGTTCTTGAGTCCACTTGGAGGTTCTTGCTTCCACTTGGAGATTTGGAACCTCTTACTCATCACCAGTCGAATTCCCTGAGGCAAGTGTCATTTTGGAAGCTTCCTGGGTTTTGACACCTTGAGAAATGAGCTTGCCACTTGTCCATTCTCGTTCAGCGCAGGTAGCCAGTGTTCCATTTGACATTCAACGCAGGTAGCCAGTGTTGGCTTTGACATTCAGCGCAAACAGCTAGTGTAGCCACTGAAATGATCCTGAATTGACTTGTTTTTGAGCAGTTTCTGGTGGAGAACTTCTGTGAATTGCTGTGGTTTGTTAGCCTTGTTCCTCTAGGGGTAGGAACAACATGTTTAGGGACTTTGGATCCCTTAGATTATGGACATTTCATGCTCAATGCTGTAAGGCACAAAAATGTCTATAACAGTTGCCCCCTAAAGTATGAGGCTGTTTATCGGGTGAAATGCTTTATCAGGGGGATCCGAAGTTCATCCAATGCTGAGAGGAGACCTGTAATAAGATACAATACAATACATTATTTTCATACTGCTTTCATGATCTAGATGAGGTGGGCATTCCCATGCTCAGCTTTATAAATTCATTTTTCTGTACATAGAACAGACAATCTTCTGGTGGTAGACTGATAATTTTGATGAAATTATCATCCTTTGAGTAGGATGATTATCTGCTGCAATGATGTACATGTCAATGTCTTTATCTTTCCTGAATATATATCACAGCCCGGATGGATGAAACTAGATCCGGGGTCTTCAAACTCGTTCGATCTTCACTCTAAGTACAAGTCGATCCATGTGAGAAATGTTCTGAAGTCGAACATGGAAAGACATCGCTTGATTACCGGTCAATGATATAAACCGTTAACAAGCGCGAGAGGAATCACCGATAATGATAATGACCCTCAAGGTACTGCAGTACAATTCACGTGGTGTGAATAAAGGACTTGGCGTCGAACACCACGCAAAATCTTTCGGTTGAAGGTCATTGATGTATACCTTGTCGCCGGAAGTGAGAAACTTGCCATTGAGGCATGCAAGCTTCAAAGTACTGAAGGGGTTGTTCCTAGATCAATTTCTTGGATAATGAGCTGATGTCGACAAGAAGTGATCCGTCAAAGGAGGGCCTTAATGAATCCCACATCAGTGACACGGAACGGAGCTAATGATTTTAATGGAGGTGAAAACGATCTGTGACATATGATTCAGGGTGGCGGTCATGAAAGGATGAAGGATAATGTATGGCAGTGGATGGGACACGGTTGAATTTTCTGAACGACTTCTCTTGAACATATAGCGACACTGATACGATGGATCGGTAGCATTACCCCAAATATGGATGGTATGGCAAGACCATGGATGTGACCGGTGAATGAAACAACCCAACCCGATTGTGGTACGGAGGAAAAGTGTCATGTTCAAGAGCGACTTGCTACCATCAAAGTTTTCTTTAGTTTCTCCCAATTTTTCCCCAGTCATTGCTGACCAGTACCTCTTTATTTTTGTCAAGCTTGAGGAGGATAACATATGCTTGTTCTATAACCTGCCCTTCGGGCAAGCCCATCGCTATGTTTTAACGAGCCTAGCGATAGTGAAACTCGTTCTCGTCTAAAGACAAGTTTGTTGCTATTTAATGATTTTAACAAGTCTAACGACAAGGATAACTCGGTCCTTTTCATTTTTAGAGAGTCTGAAAAGGTACGTAAAGTTAACTCCAAAAGTCCTTTTTCGTCATCTAATCCCTTAAGTCCGAAAAAGTATAAAACAATACAGAAGGGATGAGTTTTCGATAGTTTTAACGAGCCGAATAAAACAAGCGCTCGATCTTTTTGTGCAATAATCCCTCAGGTCCAAAAAGATTAAAATCTATAGGAGGGATAGCTCTTCCTATCCTTTTAACGAGCTGGAAGGCCAAGGACTCGGCAATCTTTTCATATTTTACGAGTCAGCTGAAAAGAGCTTAAAGAAGACTCGTCTTTTGAGGAACGAGTGATAAACAGGGTTAGCAGCTGATTCCAGGTACAGGTTGGAATTTTCCAATCACGGCAGTGTCACAAGGATGGCTAGGTGAAATCACTCTTCGCAGCTGTTCCTCAAAATGGGTAAACAATCATATGGAGGTGAACGATCGGCCAAATGAAAAGTGGAGGTGACGGTGCAAACATGACCAAGGCTTTAATGGCTGATGATATTACATTCACAGTGGTTATTTACCGGGATAGTTCATTTTTTAACGAGCTTAAATGCGGGTGGAAACATTTGCTCGGTCTTATGTTTATTTTTTAACGAGCATGAACTATGTGCTAAAACTGCTTGGATCTTGCGTTTATTTTTTAACGAGCATGAAATTTGTGCTAAAACTGCTCGAATACCCAGTCATATGATAAGAGTGTCTCATTGAGATTCTATTTTTTTACGGAGCTTCATCTCACAATGCTATGCCCCGCATCCTTTCTTTATGCAACTTAGGAAACGGCTAACCCAAAAAACAGATAAATAACTGCTCTTTGCTTGCACTCCAAAAAGGTTTGCATGCCCCCAGGTATAAAGTACAATTTCAAGGTTACCTCTACTTCTTTTCCTTCAAAACAATTGTTTTAAAGAGAGAGGCTTACCTCTTTCAGGTTACCCAAAGATTGTCTCGTTAATCTTTCAAACAAAACACTTCCTCGGCAATGTCTACCGAAATAGACAAAGGTGAGCGGCGATGCCCGCCAACTCACATAACTTTGACAAAAGAATCTTATTCTAGAATAACCCTCTTCCTCTACGGACGTGGTACAGACTAGTCATATTCTCCCGCGGAAACCTACTCTATACCCAAAGTTTTCCTGCCGAAGCAGACCAGGACGCATGCCCCCTGGGTTCCAGTCATATCCTCCCGGATTACTCGCGCTCATCAGGAGGACGGACCGCGGGTTGAGACACTTCTTGCGTGAATAGACCATTTAGGGATGGTATATGACTATTTGCGATGCGTGATCCGGGAAATGAAAGTTGGTCCACGAGCTTGACCACTCTTCCTTCATGTCGAAAACACATTACTCTAAAGAGTGAGGAGACTATAGCTCCCATGCAATATATATAGTCTCGTCCAAGGAGTAGGTTATAATCCAAGGGTCCTTGAACGACCATCACGTTCATTTGAATGGTCTTCCCTTTCAATGTTATGGGCACATTGGGGAGGATCCCTAAAGGTCGACTGGTTCCTTTATCAAAACCTGATAGATTTCTCATTTCAGGTAAAAGCGCTGGCGAACCAAGCGCTTTCCAAGAAATAGAGGAAATGATACTCACAGATGCCCCCTCATCAATGATAGTGCCAACCATTACCATTCTGTATATTTGAATGATAATTCTGAATGGTATGCTTGCTGGCAACCGGGGTCTGCCTAGTTGGTTCCAATCAAAGGACACAACCAGGTTGCTTGGTGGTGGGACCGAATAGACGGCCGGATATTGCTCTGACGAACTTCCTTCCTGCGATAAAGGAATGGGGGCATTGCCCCCTTGTTCATCAGAGTCAGTGTTGATGAAGAGAATTTGGACGGTGTCGTCTTTATTCTCCTTTGTGATGGTATCATTTGAAGATAGAGCCTCTGAAGGCAAAACCGGGTCAACTGCCGTCTCAACCTTTTGACTTTCGTCAGGCATGGATCCAGACGGTTCATCTTCAATGATAGGTGCTTCGGCTGACCACCTGGGCGGGCCAGCCGGGTTCTCAACTAGTGAAGGACTTGGCAGGAGTTTTTGATATCCAAGAGGAAGTTGTGCTCGTAGAATCGGGCGATCTTCCAGAACTCTTTTAGCCTCGTCTAAGAAGGGACAACGGTGGATGGCATGGTCGCCTTCACACAGTTTGCAGGGAAATCTAGCTTTCCCTCTCTGTCCTGGGACTTCACTTTCACTAGTCGATGGTGAGCTGTCAACATGGCTACCAGAGGTCGACGCTACCGAATTGTGCAAACGGGGAGACCAGTCCCTTAGTATCCGAGGGAATGAAGCTCCATAAAAAAGAAAAGGGCAGCTGTTTCACCAGTGTTATCTAATGTAGGCATCGCCTTGGCCCATTTGGTAAAATAGTCAACAACGACTATAATATACCCATGCTCCCCGGTCGAGGTGGGGTTACATGTCATGAAATCGATGCCCCATTTGGCGAAAGGCCCAACAGCAACTATTGGCTGTAAAGGTGCGGGTGGTCTTCTGGTTTTGCTATCAAAAATTTGACAAGCATGGCAACTTCTGACTGCGGTTATGCAATCTTTGAACATGGTTGGCCAGAAGTATCCTGCTCGTAAGATTTTCTGTGCTGTAGCATATCCAGATTGATGCCCCCCACACGCGCCTGAATGACATTCATTCAGGGCTTTTTCGGCCTCTTCATGGGTGAGGCACCTCCTCAAAACTGTATCGATACCACGACGGTAAAGTGTACCACCGACGATCATGTAGTCTTTTGCTCGGTATCGTATACGTGTCTGTTCTGAGTGAGAGGTGTCAGGCCTGAATTTTTGGGTTTGGAGACAAATTATTATATCTCCATACCACTCATTACTTGCAGATATCAGAAACAAACTTTCATCCACGATTGATTCTTCCGATGTTTCATCGTTGGACGACGATGGGAGATCGCACAATAATTTTGCGAAAACTAAAGCTTTCTTTGATTTGGATTTTACAAATTCCAGATCAAACTCTTGAAGGATTGCTATCCATTTTGAATATTTGCCCCCAGCAACTATCGCGACAATATATAAGTCATGGGGTTGCAATCTGATAGAATGGAAGTTTTCCGAAAGAGGACATAATGTCGAAATCTTTGTATCGCTTGAACAGCAACGAGTGCCAGCTTTTCAACATAAGAATATTTGCTTTCTGTATCATTCAAGTTTTTAGTTAAATAATATATAGGATGTTCAATTCCATCGACTTCTTGAACTAAAACCATCGCAATGGTCGTATCTGCTGCAGCCAGATATAGGTTAAAATCTCTTTGATAGTCCGGGGCATACATTAATGATGCTTTTACTAGAGATTCTTTCAGAGCATCAAAGGAAGCTTGCGCCACCTGATCCCAGACAAAAGGTACATCCTTTTTCAAAAGACGAGTATAACCTTTAGCAAGTTCTGCGTAATTTGGAATGAACCTCCTCAGAAAGTTTGCTTTCCCTTGGAGTTTCTGAATCTGAAGCAAATTTGAAGGTGGAGGCAAATTAATGATTGCCTGAACCTTGCAAGGGTCGAGCCGAATCCCATCCTTAGAGACTACAAAGCCAAGTAAACGACCAGAACCGACGCAAAACACACATTTGTGTGGATTGAGTCTTATCTTGTAGTGTCGGCAACGTAGAAATATCGCTCTTAAATGCTGCGGATGATCATTCCACTTTCGCGAATGAGCCGGAAGATCATCGAGATAAGGTTGAACGATGTTCTTGATGTCATGGAAGGCATAATTCATTGCCCTCTGAAACGTCGCCCCTGCGTTCTTTAAACCAAAGGGTAATTTTCGATAAGTGAACGTGCCCCACGGACAAATGAATGCAGTCTTTGACTGGTCCTGTGGGCGGATATTTATTTGATTATACCCGGTAAATCCATCCATAAATGAAAAGATTTCACATCCGGCGCATTCATCAATTATCTAGTCGATGAAGGGTGTAGGGTAGTTGTCTTTCGGACAAGCTTGGTTTACATCCCTATAATCGACACACACTCTAATTGTCCCTTGTTTCTTCATAACAGGGACAATATTCGATACCCAATCGGTTAGAGGAACCGGGTAGATGAAACCAGCGTGGAGGAGCTTCTCAACTTCTGCTTTAATGGCAGCGGCTTTCTTGGGGTGCACCTGCCGAAGCCGTTGTCTTACTGGTTTGACATCAGGATACATCTTAATTTCATGTTCAACGATACTCGAGTCAATGCCTGGCATTTCATCATATGACCAAGCAAAGACATCTCTGAACTCGCGAAAAAGAGCGTTATATATTTCCAGTTCTGAAGGAGAACATCTTTTGCCGACATAAATATTCTCTACAACATTTGTCTTAGTCGAGATATTTATGGCTATAGTCTCTTCAATATTGGATAAGTTTCGCTCGGAATCCACCGTATTTACCGAAGGGTGATAAAGGTCATGTTGAGTATCTTCTTCATATTCTGGAAGAAGGGAACGATGGTGGCAATCATTCCATGGTGCCCCCTCAATCAACATTGATTGTAGGATTCCTTCGTGAGTCCCATGTACTTTCGACCAAGGATCTAACGGGGTACCATATTCTCTAGACCTACCTACCCAAACGCTTGATGAGCATTGATTTGGGTTCGCCTCCCATGCTCGAAACATTGATTGCTACAATATTTCTATAGGGCTTGGGGGAAAAACCATTGCATGATCCATGTCGATATCGTCTTCTGAGATCTTCGTGGAAGATATCATGTTGCAGGCTCTTACCAATGCTACTTCTCCCATATAGATTGGAGGTGGAAGTGCGAAAGTTCCCATTAATGTGGGGTCTTTCAGTAGGCCTACTCCGATGTCTTGAAGCGAGTGGTTGCTTCCATGGATCATGGGAATGCTTCCTGTAACTTGTGAACCATTAGGGAGGAAGTCTTGTTGGTCGACGATCGTAATCCCTCCTTGAAAAGGGAATGCGATCTTCCTAAAATAAGTCGACACTACAGCTGCCATGGCATATATCCACGGTCTTCCCAGTAGGATGTTGTAGTCCAGATTCCCATCGATGACTTCAACATCTATTTCTACTGTTTTTCCTCCCAGTTCAACTTTCAAGTTATTAAGGATACCGCACGGGGTATATGTCCTTCCGTTGAACGCTTTCAATGTCGTCGAAGGTCGCGACAAGGTTGGAGATCCTAAAGTCTTCCAGCAACTCATCGACATAATACATGTAGATGCCCCCTCATCAATAATTGTTCTGTGAACAGTTTTGTTGAGGGCTTTCACTTGGATAAGGAAAGCTAATTGAGCTGGTAACTAAGGATCGTATCCTTTATGGTCGAAGGATACAAGATTGGAATCCTTAGGATCAACCCCACCAATAGCCGATAACAAAGCCTGCCTTTGGGATGGGCAATTTTGTAGTACTTCAAGAGTCGACATAGCGGATGGCGATTGGGCCAAATCTTCCACTATGTTATAATGCTGCGCCGCTCTGGCGCGAGGATTAAATGTCGACTTGTGTACTACTCCCTTTGGCGGTTTTATTGTTAATTCAAGAATGATGGGTGGTACAACTTCTGTCGAAGTTGTTGTCGAACTACTTGGTTGATCTTTACCTTTGTCGTTCGACAACTGCGGATTCCCGTAATCTTTGTTCCTTGTCGAAATCAAAGCATCATTCTGCTGTTTTGAGACCGACAACATAAGCACTTGCGACGGGGAAGCATTTCCACTATCAACCAGATTTTGACCTGGATTGGGAAATGGATCAGTTAACACAGCTGAGGTCTGCGAACTTTTAAAGAATCTCTTAAGCTCAGATTTGTACGAACATTTGTTTGTCCAATGATCCTCATCACATATTTGACATGGATTTTTCCTATTTCCAGGAGGGTTTGAAGAAGTTTTTCCAGGAGATGACTCACCCTGTTTCTTCTTCTTCCCTTTGTTTTGTTTCTTCTTGCTCCCTGGTTGTTTGGTTTCTTTGCCTTTATCTGCTGATACGGCATTTACTTCCGAAGCAAGGATTTCTTCTTTTGCATTTTGATCCGAATTCTTACAGGCTTTCTTAGACGAAGCCTTTGTCGATTTCACGTTTGCCGTGCCAATCACACCATTGCCGGCATGAGAGTCACTATTTGATTTAGGAGGAGGAGGAATTGAGAATTCCGGTCTAGGGGCGTCAGGTATTTTGTCGTAGAGTGTGCCAAACTGAGTATAAACTAAGTCTAGATATTGTGCACGAGCAATAACTTGCTCCTCTGTTACGACTCCCCCCTTTGCCACATCTTCTGTTATAGCAGGAAGTAACAACTTTATAAACCATTCAGCTAACAGCTGATCGGGAACGTATGTTTTCACCATCCTACGACGACGACGCCACTCATGTATATGATCGGATATATGAGTGGCCGTTGTCTGCTTGAAGTTGGTTAAGATTTCCGTTCCCATTTCATACCTTATCGGTAATTGAAAATGTGTTAAGAAAGTCGTGGCTAGGGAGCTGAAATTGTCGAACGAGGCTCTAGGTAATTCAATATACCATTTTGCCGCTGGACCCGTTAACGTCCTCTGGAAAAGGCGAAGCCTTATCGAATCATCATTTAGGGTGTTTGATGAACACCACAGATGAAAAGTCATCACGTGATTCGATGGGTCTTCACCTGGATTTCCATTGAATTTAGGAATATCAGATGGAAGTTTGTGAGGAATCGCTGGCCACCAAGGGGCGTAAGCAATCAGATTGTTGGTTAACCGGTGTAAATCGGGTAACTCTAAAGTTGCCACGAATGGTAACTGTCGATTCAGGTTAGGTGAAGCATACCCAGGGTACGATGGAATTGCCTGAGCAGTGGGCCTTTGCATACCAGCATAATGTAATTGATGTTGGTATGACTGATATGGTTGGTGGACTTGACCACTGTAAAGCGGTTGGTTTTGACCGTTTTGAATATACGGTTGTCCACTGTTCGCAAAGATCTGCTGCTCAGAACCTTGGTACACTTGTTGGAATTGTGGTTGTTGGTATTGCACCAGCCATGGTTGTGAGGCCATGTTCTGTTGTGCTATACTAACTGTTGGACCAAGGTGTGGGGTAATTGTACCCGTTTGGACCTGTGTCGCCCCACCAGTTGGCGATTGTGGTTGTGTCACAGGGTCAAGGGGCTGTTGCATTACAACCTGAGAAATCTGAGGTTGACATACAACAGGCAACGTTTGAACTTGCGACACCGTCACAATAGCCGGTGTCGTCGGGATGTTCGGCATAGGTACACACTGTTGCATAGAATATACAACCCTTGGTTGTTGAGTTAGCATAGGTACCCAACCACTTGATGGAACTCCAGTATAACCTGAATACTGTTGTGAACTCCCATATGGATACCCTCCCAGAGGGGGTAATGAAAGGGCATACTGCCCCCCATACGGTAGCAATCCGGAACTCAAGGGGATTGTTTGTCCTTGTGGACTGGATTGCCCAAATTGACCTCCAAATGGATCAATTTGGTGAGTCTCAACATAAGAGTTGCCAGATATTATTCCGGATGAACAAACTGGAACAGACCACACTGTCGAAATAGTCCCTTGGTGGACTCCTTCTAGCGGTTGCGAGCTAGTCGGGACAGATGGTATGCCGGCAAACATTGTCGGAGTGACGGCAGGGGCTTCTGCTGTCGCTGTGTCATTCGACACAGTCCTAGATGTTGACGGTTGTTCAGACATTTTGAGTCTATCCAATAGATTGCCTAGCGATTCTACAGGAACTTCCACTTGTGGTGGATTAACTTCTGATGAAGGAAATAGAGTGACCCCGACTCCAAAATGGGTTGGAGTACTTGCTTGCGGATCCTCTACAATTTCCTCTATCACAATCAAACCAGGTGGAAGAGGAAGACCGTCAGGTTCGTAAAATATTTCTGGTGCCGAAGAAGGGGTTGAATCGACAACGACAGTTGTTTGAGGAGCAAGACTCTCCGAACCGGTTACAGATGGAACTGGTTCAGTAACGCAAGTATTTTCTCCCAGACTAGGATCAGTGTTACTATCCCTCTGTGGCTATTGAACTTCTTCTATAGAGGCAGGGTTTCTAGAAATGTTTGGAGTAACCGGAATCTCAGATGTTGTTGGAACACTTGTTCCAACTTTGATAGGACATTTCGAACCGGTTAAACGAGTTCGCTTTGTCCGTACTGTTTTTGATTCCGGAGACAAAGACGGTTGATTCGTAAGCCTCCGCGAACGACGAGGTTTCAATTGACTTTCTTCCACGATTGCGGATTACTCGATCAACCAAAATACAAAAGGGGAAAGTGTGTTTCCGAATTAAATGAATTTTTTAGACGCTTTTAGACACAACTTGCTTTTTCACTTTTAAAGAGTCGAGAAAAAGCTAAAGATGACTCTAGTCTCCTTCGATGTTTTAACGAGCCCGAAGTGACAAATGCTCGGATGGACTTTTTCCGTTATAGAGTCTAAAAAAGGCCAAAAGGAACTGCTCTGGAGTTCTAGGCAGAGGGTGTGCCAAACTTTTCGCAAAACCGCAGAATACTTTTTAGGGTACGGGCGGTCGATCTTCCTGAATGCTGTGTTCAGTGCATTGCGATCAGTAGGGCGGCTGACACGGCTTCCTAAGGATAAAGGTTTTATGCCTATAGGGGTCTCCCAATATATACGCGACGGTACGTGGGAGCACAATCCGTACTGGCGCTATCGTCCCTCAGGAGGAATCACCCACCATCCACGAGATCGACAGTCACCAGGCTTAACGACGCCGGAACACGTCTCTAGCCTAGACCTCTATGTTGTGCGTTATGTTGCAAAGCGTTGTTAAGTTCATTCAATTTATTTTAGGTTGATATTTTTAGAAGTTTGCCTTTCAAGGTTCACCACGAGATGTATGATACAATTCCTAAATGCAGTCTAAAGATGATAAGCAAGCTTTATATCTTTTCAACTTTGAAAATCCTAGCTACTAAGGGAAAAGAAAGACACCATCTTTTCTCAAAGAGCAATCAACACACTCTAATGCACTTTTCCTAAATCAATCATGCAAACTATCAAATGCAAATGCACAATGCAGGTGTTTGTTTTCCGCTTTCTTAGTATTGATGCCTACAAAGAAAGCTTTTTTGTACAACTTTGAATTCGCTTTTAAATGACAAATACAAACAAGTTTACTTTTTCGAAATCAGAGAAGATAGAAGAGATTACAATACTTAACGATTTTCGAAATGAATACTTGTTTCGACACTTAAAAGAGACAAACTCAAACCAATAAGCAAGAGTAAATGTATAATCAATCTGCAAACAGCCAATGAACTCTCTTCTAAGATCACAATCAACAGATCTGAATCAAGGGCTACAGGATGACTATTTCACTCATGCAAAGGAGAACTGTAAATGACGCCACAAACACATAAAAACACTCACAGTATTTTTGTACAAAAGGAGGCGGAATCTAAGCAGAGAAAAGGAGTTATCAGACTGGTACCTATGCTGGTTACAGGCTGCAAAAATCAGAGATCAAAACAAGGCAAAACAGAGCGGAGAACCCCAGCTGCACAAGGACAAACTGGTTCAGCGCAACCTCAACACAGGGGTTTTGACATTCAGCGCAGGTAACCTTCACGGGACCTGCGTTGAAATGCAGAATCCCTTCACTGGGTCTGCGCTGAAGGAGAAACTCTCGTTTCCCTCAGGTTCTGGGTCACAGATTGCTATTTAATTCACTGTTTCAGGCCAAATAAAAGCAACAAGCAAGATACAATCAAAGGGATGCTTTGAGGGGGTACTAAGATCTATCACAAAGGATCATCAAATCATTTGTGAGTCCATTGTTCAGATCATAGACAAGTCCAGTGATTGGATCAAAGCAGCAACTGTCTACTTTGCATCCGGGAAAAGCAGATGCAGTTTGATTTGTTGATGTCGAGTCTATGAAACAAACAATGATGGAAACACAAATAAAATGACTAAACAGATCTCCCCAGTGGAGTCGCCAATTTGTTGTGGGGAAAAATGCCTATGCAGGACGATCCTATCCACCTAAGGTGTGACAGTGCCTTAGCAACAAACAGAGACAGCTATTCTGATTTCTTCCTTTATGAAATGTGAAAGAAGAGAGATCAATAGACTTACCGGTGTCTTCCGTTTGTCCCTCGATCCGGTCTCTCTTCTCTTTGGGAGTTCACAGCTACTTGCCTTCTCACTCGCCCAGCTTCAACGGGTTCCTGTAAGATCACAAGAGAACAGCTACTTGCGACAAGAGAACAGCTACTTGCGACAAGAGAAGAACACTACACAAAGACAGATATTCACATTCATAACTAGTTTAGGATTAGAAATAAACTAAACATACTAATGCATTCATACATCAAAAATACATCAGCATATAGGAGAAACCAAGATAGCTTTATTGATGAATAACAAGGTTCAGGAAGAGATACAACCCAGAGGGCTCCAATCCAGCATCTCCTTCCCAGCAAATGGAATTCCTATCTTCACCCCCTTCAAAGCATTAAGCACCCAATGATTCCAGTCTCAAACCAACAACAATTCTTTGCAATAACAAAATTCCAGCCTCTAGATCTCATGGAGGAGAGATCCATATATAGATGTTTGGAGAGAGGATGAGTCAGCTTGAGATCTGACTAGTGTCCTCTCCCTCTGTCAGTTCTTGAGTCCACTTGGAGGTTCTTGCTTCCACTTGGAGATTTGGAACCTCTTACTCATCACCAGTCGAATTCCCTGAGGCAAGTGTCATTTTGGAAGCTTCTTGGGTTTTGACACCTTGAGAAATGAGCTTGCCACTTGTCCATTCTCGTTCAGCGCAGGTAGCCAGTGTTCCATTTGACATTCAACACAGGTAGCCAGTGTTGGCTTTGACATTCAGCGCAAACAGCTAGTGTAGCCACTGAAATGATCCTGAATTGACTTGTTTTTGAGCAGTTTCTGGTGGAGAACTTCTGTGAATTGCTGTGGTTTGTTAGCCTTGTTCCTCTAGGGGTAGGAACAACATGTTTAGGGACTTTGGATCCCTTAGATTATGGACATTTCATGCTCAATGCTGTAAGGCACAAAAATGTCTATAACAATGTTGGCTTTATTGGAAATTGTGAAGACACAGCTTGACTAACCCTAGACCTAATGACTAAAATGACTGTTATGATCTAGAAACTGAAACAGGATTGCAAGTAACTTTTAAAATTTGATTTTGATGGACATACCTGAGCCAGCAGTGCAAAGCATGAGGGGTAGTGAAAGACAAAGTCCTTCCGTCAGATTTATGGCATGCTCCTAGCAGAATGCAACTGATCGAGTGAGATGGGACACCTAAAAATGAAATGCAAAAAGAGTTTTGATCTCTGACGGAGGACTGACAAGACTGACTCTAACACAATGAATAAAATTATGGATACTGCTTGAATCAATCAACACTATTACCTTTTTCTTCTTGATATGTCCTTCTATCTTGATAGTTTGAGGAGTGGTAATTTCTTCCAATGGATTACAAGATATGGTCGGATTCATTTCTTGATGCTCAATGTGATCTTTCAATTCTTGAACGTTTTTCTTCTTGATATGTCCTTCTATATTGATAGTTTGAGTCGTCATAATTCCGGCCAATGCATTACAAGATATGGTCGGATTCATTTCTTCTTTCTTGATGTGATCTTTCACTTCTTGAACCTTTTTCTTCTTGATATGTCCTTCTATCTTGAGAGTTTGAGGAGTGGTAATTCTTTCCAATGCTCTACAAGATATGGCCAGATTCATTTCTTCTTTCTCTAGGATGGGTTCCTGGTGTATATCCTCTTCCTTTGATGTTTGTTGATCCTTTTCTTCCTCCTCTTCATTCTATGTAAAATAATTTCTTCTCAGCACACTTATGACCTTTAGTGTATTTGCTATCACAATTGTAACAAAGCCCTTTTTCTCTTTTTTCTTCCAATTGTTGTGGTGTAAACCTTGTAAGTCGTGGAAGGCTAGGAGAAAAAGGACTTCCATAATTATAGTCGTGAGTGGTGGGATTCCTTGTTTCCATAATTTCTCTTTCAATTTTTCTTGCCAACCTGAATGCCTTCTCCAATGAATCAGGTTCCCAAAGATGAACCTCGTGTTGAATGTTATCCTTTAATGTCCCTATGAAGACATCAACCATTTTCTTCTTTGGAATATCATTTACCCTTATATTCAATTTTTGGAAGTCCTCAATGTTCTCTGCCATTGAACCCTTTTGTTTGAGATTTATCAATTGGCTAAAGGTGTTTCTCTTTGTATCCTCATAATGTGCTATCATTTCCTCCATGAAAAATGACCATGTGACAAGTGGTTTACGAGAACAAAGCCCTTTATACCATAAAAATTGATTTGGTTCTAAATAATTAGATGCAATATGTACCTTTTCTAGTAGTGGTACACCATGTAGATCAAAATATTTCTCCATCTACAGTATCCAATCTAGCGGATCCTTGCCATCAAACTTCCTCATCTCGCTTTTTCTTGATTTTAGGATCTCGATCTTGAAATCTCTGTAACTCTGTACTTTCAGATCTTTAAGTTTTGAATTTTTTGTCTGTAATAACCCTCTGAGTCCTCTTTCTAACTCCACAAGTCTGATTGTAATTGGATTCCCGAAGAAAGATCTATTCCCAATCTCCTGCGATGACCTAATTATAGACTAGTTCAGTAGAGTGAACTTGTACGACGTGCTACATGTCACTTTTTCAACATTAGGTTCTTAAAATTATACCCAAAAAAAAATTATGTCCTATTTCTGTAACTTTTATGAAATTTCAATCTAATGCTCAGAGAGAATGTTATGACGATTTTCCTGAGGTCACCTATTTAGGATGTAATTCGGGAGTCTGCAAAAACCCTAAATTCCTCAGATCATATATCCGAAAATATAGCGATACAAGATCTGAAATTCAGACCCGAGGTTCAGGTAGATTTCTTCTCAAATGGGTTTTTTTTTTATGTTCTGAAACTTCATAGTGAAATATTTATAGGAAAAATTCCACGATGACCTATTTTAGATGAAATTTTGGAGCTTGCAAAATCCTAACTTCCTCAGATCATATATCCTAAATAATAGCGAGACAAGATCTGAAATTTGGGCCCGAGGTTCAGCGAGATTTCGCCTCAAATGTGTTTTTCTTTTAGCTTCTGAAGCGTTGCAACAAACAAGTTATAGAGAAAATTCCATGATGACTTGTTTGGAGCCGCAAAACCCTAGAATCCAAAGCTCTAATACCAAATGTTATGAAACGAGCTCACAAAAAGATAGAAAAGATAGATGAACACCTTAGAAATAAGCCTCTTCGAGGGGGCAACCTCCTTTACATTACATAAATGAACAATTCTTTTATCATACAAATGACAAGGCATCCTTTCTATATATAGGAGTCTAAGGGGTCATAATATAATTAGAGCCGACATAACAATAATAATGTAAGGGCACAATAATAATAATAGTGGGCTTCTATGGGGTACAATAATAACAATATGGGGACTACATGGGTACAACAATATAATAAAGGGGTTGTACTGATAACAATAAAGGGTTACACTAGTAGTATAGGGATCTAACACATTGTCAACCTGGGATTCATCTGTTTATTTCAAGCATGTCGGCACTATCTGTGCAATAGAGATCAGAGGTTGTTAAGTAACTAAATGAGTCTAACACTTCATCAAATCATTGCAATAATGTATTAACAAATCCTTAATTCTCGAAGTTCAATCAAAGACAATTCAAAGAATAAATCTCAAAACATACTCAAACCATAAATCTAGATCCAATCATAATTGATTTGCAAAGGAAATGAATTTCAAGCATCTGCACTAAAAGAAACCATATCTAATGGGTTATTTTCTGATCTAGTAGATGGAACAAAATACTATAGCTATAAAACAATAAGTAACTACTTCAACCTTTAACATAAATAAGAAATAACATCAATCAATTGTATTACTCAACTTAATCTATGCAATTCATTAAAAAAACAACATTCAGATGTGATGCAGTTTCACCTATTCAATATGTTAAAGTGACAACGTTTAAGGTTCTATTTCAAAATGAAAATGTAAACTGTAAAGAATAACTCGATTCCGTAAAAGAACAATAATAAAGATTTTCAGAAGATAAGGAAATAATTATGATGGAAAAGAGTAGTGAATCTTCTAGCGACCAGGCCCAAAGCCTCAAGAAGTTACTGCTGATAAAGCTCAGGACGCGATTAACATAGAATCTTTGTATTTCTCATTAATTGAAATAACAAAAGTGCAGAATTACTGTAATGTCAAAATATGCTCTGTCTAATGCAAAGATATAATAACAGGTACGAGTCCCAATCCTTTTCACCCATCGACATCATATAGTCTAGTGGAAAACTAATCGAGGAAAGTGAATATTGAGGATCAAGAGATCCTCAAGATTTTGTGGCTAAACGATCGGATTTCTGTTTGCCGAATTAGTACTTTCTTTCCTATCTTTCGCTAGCCCGCGCAACCAAGGAATGATTTTCTCTCCTAGTTTGGTGTTGTCGTTCTATTGATTGAACAACTTTTTTCCAATTCTGATTTCCTGCGCATAAAAACAAGCAAAATTTAGTCTTCTCATGCTAAAAACATGCAATCTGTTAATGATTGATTTTACCTAACTTTCACAATCTTTTCTTCCAAATCCTTTCCAAGAATGAAGACAAATACATAAAAGTAAGTGATTTATCAAGTAATGTAAGGGTAAAAACATACCTTTTCTGTGACCCAACATACTCCCCTGCTTACCTTTTTGCATGTCCTCATGCAAGAAGATGGTTAACATGCAATTGTGTTAAGGAGTAGGCAGGATAGGTCTCTTCTTGATATAACCAAAAACCATTTTTCTTTTTAAGCATTGCAAATGCTTGACCCTCTTGGCATTCTGGCAATTCATAGTCAAAATGATACCCATCAGGCGGATACCAAATAATGAGGCTTCTATAACGGCAACCTATCCATGTAGGGCCCATGCATAAAATAAGATTGTTGTACTTAACCAAACGAGCAACAACAACTTTGAAATTTCTGTAACCGAACAACTCTTTGTTTTTAATGTTGTTGGTGGAAGCCATCCACCTCTGTTTTGCAGCAAGTAGGGCTTCTTCTTTAATATCTTGGAAATATTCCACTCCTGCTTTTACAGTGTCTTTATGGAGAGGACCTAAAGAGGCCACAACCTTCGGTTTCTCCATAAATCATTTATGTTGTATAAAAAGGTGTAAGGGTTTTGTAGGTTCTCCCCTAACCCAAAGATCTAATTCATGCTCCCTTTTTTGGAAAATGTTATATGCCTTAGCCCACTTAATCTGATTACAGGAAAAAGAAATGAAGGCTTGAAATTGAACATCTCTAATGAAGGGGCTAGGATTAGCATCCCTTTCGTCTTCCAGGAAAAATTTGTGTAAGTATAATTCATAGAGGAAACACCTCACCTTTTCATCCTGCTCCTAGCAATATTGAATAAAGTCCGTGGTCGATTTAAATTTGACTGGTTTACCAACCCTAATAGCCTTAACCTTTAACAACAAATACCTCTCAAGCAAAAACAATGCATAATTGGTAGCAGGTGACCTACAAGACAAAGCATCTGAATAAATGGAGCAGATAATTTTAATTTGCTCCATAGATTTTTGAAGCTGACTCTGTACTTATTTTACTTTTTCTTGCTCAGCTCTGAGACTAGCATAAGTCTCATCCTCTGTTGCAGTCATCTCATCAAACTTCTTCAATAAATCCTTATGTGTTTGCAGGGGTACCACTTCTCTTTGATATTGTGCTAGAGTATGTTGTGATTTTGCTAGTTCTTTCTACAACTTTTGGGTAGTGGCATTCCTTACCAGAGAAGTATATAGGGGTGCGTCTTTTGTCTAAGCAACATTATCATAGGTTACCATTGAGTCGGTCTGAATAACTATTTCCGTTGTATCGACTGTTCCCTGTGAAATGCAGCCGTTTATTTGAGAATTTTCTGGAAAATCTGTTTGAACAACAACATCCATAAAATCTGCAGAAAGAGAAAAATATGTCTGAGTCTCCATCGAATGGGTGCAAATGTCTTCAGTCTAAGTTCCGACGATTTTAGTATGATGCATTTCAGTTTGAATTCCAATTGAATTTACAGGGGTGTCTTTTGTTTGTGTTCCAGTGGTTTGAAGGAGGTTTTCACTTTGAGTACCAATAGTTTTCAATTCCACTTTGTTCCTGCAAGCCTTACTCTCTTCTTTCAACCATTTTCTCAATTGTTTGATCTTTTTCTTCAATTTCTTATTCTCTTTTCTCAATAGATTCATCCTCACACTATTTGCTTTCTTTGCCTTCTTAGTGAGGTGCTTGATTGGAGAAGAAACAACAGTATTTGTTTTAGGCAAATGAGGGGTTATATCATTATTAGGATCACGTTCCAATGAAACAATATCTCTTGACTGAGCTTCCGGTTCAGGGCTTCTTTCTACATAAGTTTCTGGCTTAGGACTTCCATTTATAGAGGAAATTTTTCCCCCTTGTTCTTGTGAATCCTCCATATCTCCAGAGGACGGTAAAATTTCTGTATGACCAGAACTACCGGCAGAGGAAGAATGACTAGGGGCATGGTCCTGATCTTGTGAGTGTCCAAATTGACTTTCCTCTTCGAAGAGTGTCCCCAAGTTTTCCAAAACTCGGGCCACCTCTTCTTCATCACCTTGTGGAAAAACATTTTGTGGACTTGCAGGGGGTGTATGAGATGATCCTGCTTCCTCTGTCAATTTTGTAATATTATGTTGTGAACTTATCTTCCTAGAACGTCTTAGTTTTGTAGGGAAAAAGACTAAAGCAGAGGTTTTCCTTTTTCGTGCCCTCCCTGAGATTGTTACCTCTAAATTTTGTTGTTCATTATCTAGTTCATCAACATTCTCTACAATTTGGTCAACAACTGCCCCTACTTGTGCATTTCTTGGGTTTTCTTCTAATGAGGGTACAATAGGGTTTACAAAATTGTCCCAAGTTAATTGCTACTAGGCTAGTTCTCGAGTGACGAAGAGCTTAATTAGACCATTCTGGATAATCATAGCATGCAACATCATGCAGTAAAGAGTTTAAAAATAATGGCAAATTAAATACAATCTTCTCCCTAAGTATTGCTAACAGCTTAAGGTGTCTATACTGTACCACTTCCTGTCGGACATCACAAGTGATATATTTTTGAACAACTATTGCCAATTCTCGCCATGGTTCCCTCAAATACACAAGATAAATGCATTTTCCCTTGTGTATTAATACTTCATCGGCTCTTTGAATACTTCAACAACTTCATGCAATTGTACATGCTTCTCAGTCCATTTTGTGCCTTCTGTCGAAAGTCCTGAGACTTTGGCTATGACCGCTTTGGAGATTGCTATATCTCTTCCTTTTACGGTTGTGTGTCCATTCTATAAGTTTTGCAAAAATTCCAGTGCAACATCACTATGAAATCCCTGCAACCTAACCAGGTACTATATCCACCCAGCGCGTTCGAGAATTGCTCGAGCCTATTCTGTTAATTTCAATAGTGTGGGCTCGTTGTGAATGGTGTTTCCCCCCATGCTTGTTGTGCTCCTGTAAAAATTTCACTACATTGCATGCAATAACCTTAATTCTATAGTTTTAGTGTTGAACAACAACAAATAAGCCACATGCAAGAGTTTCAATCAGAAAAATATTTTGTATAAATGCAATAATAATGATCGGTCAGTCATAAAAACATTTTGTATAAATGCAATACTAATAATCGGGCAAATCAAAAATTCATGGTGGAGTTGGGTAATTATATCTTGTCAAATCATCATAGCGCATAACCTTCCCCCTCCAATAAGAAAAGGGAGTCCTCGTCCTTGGAGTATGGGAAAATGATAAGTACACACGACATCATTAATATGACATGAAGTTGTCAAAGGAGTCTGATAGGTGGAGTGGAGCGAAATAATTAACAGTCATACGAGTGGTTAGAGATGATCGTAAAAAAGAATAAAGCATGTAAATATTCATTATGAGAATTGATTTACCTTTTGTGATTGATAAAGCGAAATCTGACAAGGCATGAAAAAATAATGACTGCTGGCATCAACTGATTGGACGATGCTGAAGTGATTCATTCAATGGATTTTCAACGATTATGCCGGTTTTTAGAAGTATAAACACTATTCAATGGTGGTTTCTCCTTTTGGATTAATTGAATAGGAAGTATTAGCATACTAAAGAATTGGCAATATAGAATACTACTCCAATACCATAGGCAGAGCCACTACTGCCAGCAGGCGTCTATAGCCTCGACAGGGTTGCCACTTAAACCCAAAAATGAGCCAGTATCCTCAACTTATGATTTATTATTATTATTATTATTTACATATTTCTGCAAAGAGACCATTGTGCTGGCATGGTAACCAGATAACCACAATGCCATTCACTAGGGCAGAACAAAGTGAACATGACGACTCTTGATGAGACCTCCTGTCCTTAGACATATATAATGTCTAAAAGGCCATTACCCTAGTGTGGTAGCCAGAATGGAAATGTCACTTGTGTTAAGTCCTCATGATCATGGTAGGTTGGCTTGTAATGAGACCTCCTATCCTCTTTGAGAAAGATTTATCCTATTTCCAATTTTACATTATAAGTTGAGGGAGGCTCACTAACTCCTTAAGAGTCAGGGATGGTGTAAGAAGTAAAAGAATGCCTACAAAAGATATGTTTACTTTCCTTGCATTGTGCCAAAAGGAACTGCCATTTGAAAGTGTAAAAGAGAGAACCAACAAGATGTTGATATTCGTGCTGAATCAAATTGAGAATATAACCAAATGGAACAAATACATCAAGTCATTTAATATATGTACCATGTTAGATTAAAATAAAGGTAATCAACAAACGGTTAAAACAAATCATAATGTAAGCAATACAAATGCTTTTTAAAAGATATTTTGATGCAAATTTCCAGCCAAATGGATGAATGTTGTAGAAATTTTGAATAATATGACACAGATTCATAGAGATTATCCTGATTATACACTTATAAGTGGGACATGCATAATACATAACCTCCTCAACGTTGATCATCAATTTACAAAAGCAGAAACATTCACAGGTGCACATAGAAGCATCAATCACACATATCAACACAGTATTTTCCCGGGGAAAGCATCTCGCTAAAAACCCCAACTATCTGTATATTATAGTGATTGAATCATGTAATATTACAAAGTACAATGCTTATCACAAGCAATTCAGTACCATCTCCACCTGTTACACACAATACAGCTCAGATCTGATCTCCAAATCTCCCCCGCTGCTTGCCTGCCTCCACAGCGCAATACCTGCTCAAGAACTGATGAGAATGGTTTACCAAACCCGTATTTGACTTGCAAATAATCACTCACACTGTGTTGGACGTGAGCACAGGCTACAATTCTTGGTATTGGCCAATTCATTGGCATACTCAATCCCTTTGATTGTGCAAATCATCATGCACAACTATAGTCACAACTGATAGCAATCTGATCCTCTAACACCTGTCCCTCCTGAACTAAACATGCACTGACATGCAAATAAGTTAACTGATGGATTCTGTAGTTGCATTATGATTTAATAACTTGTGAATTAATTAATAACTAATTCACCCAACTCATCTCTAGTCTATTGATTAGTTAGACTAAATACAACTAGTTTAACAAAGCTAAACTGAACACAACTCCATCAACTGCACCTCCAGTCCACTAAACTCAACTCACTTGAGTTCTAACTGAAGTCCTACATGCAAATATTAGTCATCCCATAGGTAACCACGTATTTCCTTCTGAGATCTGCATGGACCACATCCGTAGCTCATCCTGAAGTGCTCCAAGAGAATAAGATCAAGTTTATAGTCCAAATATTATTATGAGACAATAATATTTGACTTTTCTATTTTTGATAGCCAGTCTAAAAATAGAATTTGATCACCCATACTGTGATCACTCATACTGTGGTCACCCATACTGTGGTCATCCATACTGTGATCACTCATACTGTGATCACCCATACTGTGATCATCCCTGCTGAGATAAAAAATAGAACTTGCGCCATAATTTGCCTGCGGGCCCACTTAGTGAAGGCAACTCTTTTCACTAAGCTCCATCATCTTGTTGCAATATCAACAAGAATTTCTTGTTGCACACTTTTCAACAAATGTATAGGCTGAATAGCAAGCAATTTATCAGAAAAGAACAACAAATGTTCTGTCGGGAACGGATCAGCGAATGTTTAGTCGGGAATGTAACAACAAATGTTTAGTTGGGAACGGAACAACAAATTTTCATTAGATGGAACAACAATTGGCTGCTGGACAGAACAATGGTTGTTCATTTGATGGAACAACACTTGATCACTTGGCGGAACGACAACTGTTCTTTTAAAAAAACAACAGCTGCAGGTATGAAAGTTAGTAAAAAGGAACAACAAGCGTTCTTTTGGAAAAGAACAAAAGCTATTCAAAAAATGGAACAACAGTTGTTCGTCCCAAAAGGAACAACAACTGTAAAACACACAAACTATAAAAGAAACAACAACTGTTCTTTTTGGAAAGGGAACATCAACTGTCCCAAAAATGGAACAAAAGTTGTTCACTCCAAAAGAAACAATGCTTATTAACTAATAAGAGAAACAACAACCGTTCAATTAGAAGGGAACAATAGTGGTCCAAAAATTGAACAACAACTGTTCGCTCCAAAGAGAACAACGACAACGAAACAACGATAAAAGAGATGAAGAAACAATTGTTGTTCCGATGGAAAGGAACAACAAATGTTTAAACAACATTGTTTCTTAAAAAGATTCAACTCATTCATACAATAATGTTTACTCTATTCAATCATGCAAGTAAGAAAAGAAGATGGACAGATTAATAAGCTATGTTCGCAAAAAATATATATATTATTTACAATTTTAAAGGAACAATTTTCATGAAAGTAAACTTGTTGGGTCATCACTCCCTACAGCTAAAATTTGCATAGTGGGATCACTACATACCTTTTGGTAAAATGACTCTCTGGTGAGTGGCTTGTGATAAAGTCGCAACCGGTGTCCGTTCACCAAAAAATGAGAGCCAGACCCATCAATGGTAGTCAGAGTTAGAGTGCCATTGTTGTGTACTTCATGAATCTCATACAGTCCAAGCCACCTTGTCTGTAGTTTACCTGGAAAGTCTTGAAACCTGGAATCATAGAGGAGCACCTAGTATCCTTTCTGAAACGCCTTCTTCTTAATAAGGTTGTCATGCCACTTAGCCTTTTGTTGTTTAATAATCATTGTATGTTGTAGAGAAAGTAGCCGTGCTTCATCCAATTCATTTAATTGCTGAAGACATTTCATTTGGGCCTCCGTTAGATCTAGTCCCACTTCCTGGATTGTTCTGAGAGTCTTTATTTCGAATTCGATAGGAAAAACAGGTTCTTTTCCAAACAAAAGTTGATACAAGGAATAACCAGTAGTGTTTCTCCAAGTTGTGCAATATGCCCACAAGGCCTATGACAGTTTAGCAGCACAGTCCTGTCGGTGTGTCAAAACTGTTTTAGTCAAGATCGCCTCAAGGACCTTGTTGCTTTCAACCTGCTCGTTCGCCTGTGGGTGATATGGAGAATGACTCTATGTGTAATATGATGGTTCTGTAGAGTGGTCGTAAGCTTATGTCCTATAAATTGTGGTCCTCCATCTGTTATCACTTCCCTGGGTAAACCATACTGCACAAATAACTCAAACAAGAAATTAATTACAATTTCTTTCGTAGCCTTTGACAAAGCTACTATTTCTAGCCACTTTGTTACATAGTCTGTAGCAACCAATATGTAGGCTTTTTGGTTTGATGACAGATTGAATGGGCCAATAAAATCCAATGCCCATCGTTTAAAAGGCTCCATTACCAGCTGCAGATGCAACAACATCTCATCGGCTTGAACAGGACGACCCATCCTATGACAACTATCACAGGCCTGGATATTTTTTTTTCATATTTAAAGATAGTGGGCCAGTAATAGCCCATCCAAAGTATTTTATGTCCAGTCCTATGATCTGCGATTGTCATATTTGCATATCAGACCCTATGTGGAAATTATATCCACCGATCCAAGAAAATTAGGCACTGCGTTGGAAAATCAGCTTCCTTTCTTTCGCTGACAGGTACCTTGGTCGTTTTCCTACCGCTATATTGTTTGCCACGTTTGCATACCAAGGTGCCTTTACTGCCACACCAAAGAAATTTTCGTCTAGAAACTAGTCATCCACTGTTGATGGATCATTCGTTTTAGGTACCTGAGACAGAAAATTTGCAACTGGATTTTCCTTCCATAGTCAGTCCTTAATAGTAATATCAAACTCCTGCAAAAGTAACATCCAACAAGTCACCCTCCCATTAGTAATAGGTTTATTGGCTAAATAAATAGTGGAACGATCAGTATACAGAAAGACTGAATAACCTATTATATAATGTCTAAACTTATTTATGGCATAATAACAACTAAAAATTCCTTTTCTGTGACTATGTAATTGAGTTCAACATAAGTGAGATTTTTGCTGATATAATAAATAACATAGGGCTTTTTGTCCTCCTCTTGTTCGTGAACAATGCCTATTGTTGTGTTTGATGCGTCAGTAGAGATATGGAAAGGTAGCTCCCAGTTTGGTCCTTGTAATACTGGTGCAGTTGAAATCAACTTTTTTAGATTTGCAAAGGAAACATCACATGTGTCAGACCAATTAAATTCAACGTTACCAGGTAATACATACAAAAGTGCAACAATTTTTGAAAATTTTTCAATAAATTTGTGGTAATTCCTCTTATATACAATGAAACTACATACCTCAGTTTGGGTGTTGTGTGTGGGTAGTGTAAGAATTACCTCTATTTTCGTTGGATCTACCTGTATTCCTGTTGCAGAGATGTAGTGTCCCAAAACCACACCTTCGGTCATCATCATATGAAACTTTACATTGCTCAAGCATAACCTGGTGGCAATGCATTGTTCAAGTACCTTTTCTAGATTTTGCAAGCTCTGCTCAAAATCACTTCCATAGGGGGTAAAATTGTCCATATAAATTTCAAGTCCTTCATTGATCAGATCAGAAAAATGTTCAATATCACCCCCTGAAATGTGGTTGGGGCATTACATAAACCAAAGGGTAAAACTCTGTATGAAATTCCAATTTTAATCTGTCCTTGAATTAAAATTGTGAATTAAAATTGAATTTAGTCTCACCAGTTGCTTGGAAATAATTAATTAATTCATTATGGATTAATTAGTTGGAGAAATTCAAGTTAGGAGTCTTTATGAAGTCATGCAACAGTTGTCCATTAAATTAAGGAGATTATCCCTTAATTAAGGAGACAAGATTGAGTTATATTTGAGTTGTAATTAGTTAACTTAGTTTACTGAGTTAAGTCTAGTTAAATTAGTTCCAAACTATTTGAGGAACTAATTGTGAGTTATCAGTCAGTTGATGCATGCATGCACTCAACTAGTGTACTCCAGATAATTGAAGATTTTCTCATCAGTAACTCATGCATGTCTATTTTGAGAAAGACCCAGTTGAGCTAAATGTCAAGGACAATGTACTATCAGTTGCATGTGTTTTCCTATAAAAGAAAATCATGCATGCAGTCAAGGTAAGGTTCCTTGAGGATTGTGTAGTTCTGAAAGGGTGTGAGATCAGTGTGAGAGATCAATGTTCCACTTGGTTGAGAGTTTTCCACTTGGTAATAGGAGGATCACCCAAGAGAAACAACGCAAGGAAATAGGAGCTTGGAGGGCAGAGGAGAAGGCTTGTGAGAAGCTTTGATTGCCTGTGAGCATCCAGGAGGATTGTACTGAGAGCTGGCTAGCTGTGAGAGCTAAGGATTTGTATAATTCTGATGTATTTCCACCTTATATGATAATATAGATAGTGGGGTTTTTAGCTGAGGCTTTCCTTGAGTATTTTTTGTGTTTCATGTGCATTGATTCTTCTTCTTCTGGTTATATTGTTCAACTCTGATTCAACTCAACCTTTAAGCTTCTGCAAATTGATAGTAGAAGTAGATTATAGCATTTTTCTTTGGTATATTGCATTATCGGGTTAATCTATAGTCAAATTTTCTACATGGTCTTAGAGGTAGATTTGTAGAGAATTTTTAGAATTTCTACATGGTATCAGAGCCTACTTTATCAGAGCTGTGAATAGTATACGGAGAAGAGAATTCGAAGTTTGAAGTTCGGGGTTGCAGGTGAAAATTGAATTCTTATCATACTTCAAGGTTGGTCAATGGCGTTCTATGGCTTAAGACTTCGGTATGCCTTGGAAGGCAGCTTGAATTACATAGCATGGAAAGATCGCATGGAGGCTGTATTAGAAGACAACGACTTGAAGGATTTCATTGATCAAGAAATCCAAAAGATATCTTCAACTAATGCACAAGAGTTGGCTAAGTGGAAGAAGTGTGTGGCGAGGGCGAGACAGATCATCCTTGAGGGAGTTCGAGACCATATTTTCTCGAGTCTCCATGGGAAGGATACTCCATATTCAATGTGGAAGACATTGAAGGACCTCTACCAGAACAGTAGTGACCAGAGGACATTGGCACTCAAGGATAAGCTTTGAAGAATCAAGATGGACAAGGGTGATACTATTTCCACATATATGAACATGCTCACCACTTGCAGAGATGAGCTTGGTAGTGTGGGAATAACTACTATCGATGATGATATGGTGAGCCTCGCTCTCCTTGGATTTCCAAAGAGCTGGAATAGCTACCAGGACTCTGTGAATGGAAGGGAGAAACTGCCGGATTGGGAACGATTGTGGTAGGATCTCATGCAAGAGGAGATTAGGAGGAGCACATGAGATGGTTCTTCATCCAAGGATGATGATGAAGAAAATCTGGCCTTAGCAAGTGAGGCAAGGAAATGGAAGGGGAAGGATTCCCATTCCAAATCGAATTCTTCTAATGGAGGGAAGAAGGGTGACAGGTCTAAAGTGAAATGCTTTAATTGTCACAAGATAGGTCATTATGCGATTAATTTCCCATCGAAGAAGTCCAAGAAGGGATCCTCAGAAGGATCGGAAGGTGAGGCATTAGCCTCTTAGTTCGAAATGAACTTTACCCTCATCACATGCATGGTGTCAACGATGATGGGTTGTGTCTGGTATCTTGACAGTGGAGCCTCATTCCACATGACCGACGATAAAATTTTATCTTGGAGGAGAAAGACCTCAAGATGCACATAGATATGGGTGACGACGAAAGGTATAGTGTTTCAGGAGTGGGCACGGTTGCTTTTCAAAGGGAGCATGGAGCTCCTATCACCCTGACAGATGTGAAGTATGTGCTTGGACTGAAGAAGAACTTGGTATCGGTTGCGATGTTGGAGGACAAAGGCTACGATGTTGTCTTCAGTAAAGGAAAGGCATTCCTTAGACACATCACCACAAGATAGGTGAAACATATCGGTTCACGAGTTAAGAACCTGTATGCTCTTGAGGTTCAAGATGCATGCAAAGCCTTGAGGAGCAAGGCAAATGTTAGAGACTTGGTGGTTGAGAGGGAGAGTAAATTACCTCTCAACATGCAGCCCCAGAAGAAGTCTCAGACAATTGTGGAGGAGCCACAATTGGAGAAGTGGGCAGAGGGATCACATGCAGCCATACCTCCAGGTGTGAGGTGGGGCGATGTGAAGTGATAGTCCCAAGAAGGCTGAAATTGGGAAGGGTCCATTGAGAGGTTTTATCTCATGGATCGTACCTTGCTACGGGATCCCAAAGTACACAATAGCGGGAGGAATCAGTGGGATTGATGCAGTCAGAGATCAAAGTGACAAAGGCTAGAGCAGTTAGATACTGAAGAGCGTAGAGAAGGATTGACAACAATTCAGAAAGGTAGAGTCAGTAGAAGCGCAAAGTTTTTAGTTGACAGAGGCAATAACTGTCAAAGACTTTGATAACAGATGCATCATAATGATTCAGGTTGGATGTTTTTTTTGTTTCAAGAGTTGCTGGAGCAACAACACTAGAGAGAAGTGTTGCATGCATAACATTCCAAAGGTTCACGATCGAGATCGAGTTGAATTCCTTTCTTATTGAGAGGGAGTGTTGAAAATAGCAACAAGAAATGATAAAAATAGAACCCAGAAATTCCAATTTTAATTTGTCCTTGAATTAAAATTGTGAATTAAAATCGAATTTAGTCTCACTAGCTGCTTGTAAATAATTAATTAATTAATTATGGATTAATTAGTTGGAGAAATTCAAGTTAGAAGTCTTTATGAAGTCATGCAACAGTTATCCATTAAATTAAGGAGATAAGATTGAGTTATATTTTAGTTGTAATTAGTTAACTCAGTTTACTGAGCTAAGTCCAGTTAAATTAGTTCCAAGCTGTTTGAGGAACTAACTGTGAGTTATCAGTCAGTTGATGCATGCATGCACTCAACTAGTGTACTCCAGATAACTGAATATTCCCTCATTAGTAACTCATGCATGTCTATTCCGAGAAATACCCAGTTGAGCTAAATGTAAAGGACAGTGTACCATCAGTTGCATGTGTTTTCCTATAAAGGAAACTCATGCATGCAGTCAAGGTAAGGTTCCTTGAGGATTGCGCAGTTCTAACAGGGTCTGAGATCAGTGTGAGAGATCAATGTTCCACTTGGTTGAGAGTTTTCCACTTGGTAATAGGAGGATCAACCAGGAGAAACAACACAAGGAAATAGGAGCTTGGAGGGCAGAGGAGAAGGCTTGTGAGAAGCTTTGATTTCCTGTGAGATCCAGGAGGATTGTACTGAGAGTTGGCTAGTTGTGAGAGCTAAGGCTTTGTATAATTTTGATGTATTTCCACCTTATATGATAATATACATAGTGGGGTTTTTAGCTGAGGCTTTCCCCTGAGTATTTTATGTGTTTCATGTGCATTGATTCTTCTTCTTCTGGTTATATTCTTCAGCTCTGATTTAGCTCGATCTTTAAGCTTCCGCAAATTGATAGTAGACTTAGATTATAGTATTTTGCTTTGGTATATTGCATTATCAGGTTAATATACAGTCAAATTTTCTACATGGTCTGAGAGGTAGATTTGTAGAGAATTTGCAGAATTTCTACAAAACTCAAATAAGAAAGCATCCGGATCCTCTAAGGTCATCCCATGAAAGGGTGGGATATTTTGCAAAGGAATAAATTTCATTAGGGCGTTGGCTACTGGGCCGACAATGGGATATTCTAACGTCGAGGGCTGACCTTGAGGTGGTTGATTCGCCATTTGGTTGAAGATGTGCCAATATTCTTCAGGGATTTCCTGGTCAGGGGGTGTTATCTGAGTGGGAGGAGCACTCACGATTCAAAGGGGCCTTGTTGCACTACTCAGATTTGGGATCACAGGAGATCCTAATTCAAACGGATGTGGCTTTGCCTTAGCAACTCCACTAGTTTCTCCTTCTCCTTCTCTCAAATTACACGATTTTCCCTCTTGTGACAGACTAGAGTATTGGTGATTTGGACTATGGAAACTTTGTTCAGATCCTTCAGTTCTGATATGGATCTTGGCGTAAGTTGCATTTAGTGATTCTGCTACTTGAGGGATCGAAGTAGAGCCCTTTCCAAATGTTCTCTGAGCTCCTACTGATGCTTGAGATTCATCTTTCTGAATGATTTCGTCTATAAATGTTGGTCTCCTAAGGGTCGTCGATCCCTGGGCTTTGGTGGTTTTTGATAGTGCTTTCTGATCTATTGGTATCCTTTTTCCCCTAGTCATTCTTTCCTACACAACCTCTATGAATCTTCTGAGAGCGGACACTAGGAGAAATCTTTTTGCTTGCTATGTACGCAAGTTCTTACCTCCTGTTTTCAATACCCAATTCTCTTCAGAGACATAAACTAACTATTATCTTTGAAAACCTCCCTCACAACAATGCCAAATTTTGGTGCACTAAGATGACTAATTAAATAAATCTTAATTCGTACATTACATTGTCAGCTTGGGATTCGTCTATTTATTTCAAGGATGTCGACACTATTTGTGCAATAGAGATTAGAGGTTGTTACGTAACTAAATGAGTCTAACACTTCATCAAATTGTTGCAATAATGTATTAACAAATCCTTAATTCTCGAAGTTCAATCAAAGACAATTCAAAGAATAAATCTCAAAACATACTCAAACCATAAATCTAGATCCAATCATAACTGATTTGCAAAGGAAATGAATTTCAAGCATGTGCACTAAAAGAAACCATATCTAATGGGCTATTGTCTGATCTAGTAGATGGAAAGAAATACTACAGCAATAGAACATCAAGTAACTACTTCAATCTTTAGCATAAATTAGAAATAACATCAATCAATTGTAACACTCGGCTTAATCTACGCAATTCATTAAAAGAACAACATTCAGATGTGACGCAGTTTCACCTATTCAATATGTTAAAGTAACAACATTTAAGGATCTATTTCAAAATGCAAATGTAAACTGTAAAGAATAACTTGATTCTGTAAAAGAACAGTAATAAAGATTTGCAGAAAATAAGGAAATAATTATGACACAAAAGAGCAGCAAATCTTCTAGCGACTGGGCCCAAAGCCTCCAGAAGTTACTGCTGATAAATCTCATAATGTGATTAAGAGAGAATCTTTGTATTTCTCATTAATTGAAATAACAAAAGTACAGAATTACTGTAATGTCAAAATATGCTCTGTTTAATGCAAAGATACAATAACGGGTAAGAGTCCCAATCCTTTTCACCCATCGACATCATATAGTCTAATGGAAAACTAATGGATGAAAGCAAATCCTGAGGATCAAGAGATCCTCAGGATTTTGTGGCTAAACGATCGAATTTCAGTTTGCTAAATTAACACTTTCTTTCCTATCTTTCGCTAGCTAGTGCAGCCAAGGAATGATTTTATCTCCTAGTTTGGTGCTGCCGTTCTATTGATTGAACAACAATTGTCCAATTCTGATTTCCTGTGCATAAAACAAGCAAAAGCTAGTCTTCTCGTGCTAAAAACATGAAATCTGTTAATGATTGATTTTACCTAACTTTCACAATCTTTCCTTCCAAATCCTTTCCAAGAATGAAGACAAATACAGAAAAGTAAGTGATTTATCAAGTAATGTAAGGGTAAAAACATACCTTTTCTGTGACCCAACACTTGCAGCAACAAAACCCTAGCCTCCTTTCCTTTGCACGTGTGAAAAGAGGGAGAGAAAAAACCAAAACACTTGCCTTTGTCCTTCTTCCTTCTTCGTCATCCTTCTTCTTATTTTCCTTAGCTTGAATGATGAGATGATGAATGATCTCCTACGGAGTCCAAGTTCCCTCCTATATATAGGCCTTCAAGGTGGATGAAATGCCATAGAATAGGCCGACTTCTTAGATGCCAAACCGACTTAGTCTTGGAAGGTATATTGACACTTTAAACACAAAAACAATTCTTTTTACAAGTTACAATGTTCCTGATGGGGTCTTCCATATATGACAATGAATCTTTTGACTTATTGACCCTAGGACAAATCCTAGAAGTACTCAATGGGTTCTTGAACTCTAAAATAAAAAACCTTCAACATGAAACCCATGCTTCAACAATAACAATACTAATTTTTCTTTCATTTTACAATATACAAGAATCAAAAGTACATTTCATATTTATGAAGATCGAACCTAGTTACACATTTTTCAACACTCCCTCTTAACTAGGGAGGTATTCATAAATGGTACATGGAAATTCTCAATTTGAATAGATCTCATAAGAAGATTCGGATTGGTAAGCCATCTCTTTGCATCAAATCATCCAACATTTTCACATAGCAAGGCCTTGACTAACAATTGTATCTCTCCACAAGATCAAAGAATAATTTTGGCGTGACCAATGATTGATAGACACCATCATCATTGTCTCTCAAGGCACATACCCCACCTGGATGTTCACAGGGTATGTCCTTCCAAGACAATTCCTATATTGTAATACCACATACTCAAGGAATTTCCTCTATGACCACTCTTATCTTAGATGCACTACCTCATCTCAAAGAGTGTCGGATGCTAGATGCTTACCCAATCCTCCATTTTTTCTTCATGAAGTGAAAATAAGAATGATGTGTCTATCTCTCCCTCTCAACTAGGGAGGATATATCAACCAAACTAATCTTGTCTCTCAAGTACACAAGCTTCTTGTTGGGAAGACATTTTATCAAGATATCAACTACTTGTCTACCAGTGGAGATATACTATAGCTACAACACTCCATCTAGCACCAGATTTTGAATGTATTGATATTTTTTATTTATGTGTTTTGTCTTTCCTTGAAACACTAGGTCTTAAGACAACCATATAACATTTGTGTTGTCACAATGTATCACCGTATGGTCCATTAGTCCTTTAACAAGTCGGAGAACAACTTCCTCAACCAGACAACTTCTCTGCTTACTTCATCAGCTACAATATATTAAGCCTCAACACTGCTCAAAGAAATCGATTCTTGCTTTCTGTTCATCTAGGAGACCATGGAGGAACCCCAACTAAAACATCCTCCAGTAGTGCTCCTTCCATCCTGCCCACTGTATCCCCATTCAAAATTTATATATCCAATTAAGTGGACACCATTCCTCTTATCATAATTTAGGAATTAGTGGATTGTTCCTTTTAGATATCTCAGTATATGCTTGGATGCTATCCAATGATCATGCTTGAGCTCTACCTAGAATTGACTGAGAAGATTTACTGCAAAACAAATATCTAGTCGAGTATTTACTAAGTGCATGAGCGAGCCAATCAATTGTCTATATCTGGTCAGATCCATTGGGCTTGATTCAAAATTTCTTAGCCTCTTCAAGTTTGTGATCATGGGAGTTGTCAAAGGTTTACAATCCATCATGTAAAACCTCTTCAACATCTCAATCACATACTTTCCTTGACCTAGATAAATCTCATCAGGTCCTTGTCAAACTTCCAGTCCCAAATAATAGTGCATCAACCCTAGATCCTTCATGTTGAATTTTGTTGCCAATTGCTTCTTGCACTCTTGAATACAACCTTCCACACCTGCCATGAGAAGATAATCCACTTACAAAAGAATGATTACAGCCTCATCCTTCACAACCTTGATGTAGAGATTCAAATCAACAAAACTCTCCGAGAAGCCCAATCTCTCTAGGTATGCATCCATCCTTGCATACCATGCCCTTGGTGCTTGCTTAAGGCCATACAATGACTTCTTTAACCTGCAAACACAAGTCTCTTTGTTTTTTACTTCATATCCCAAGGTTTGTTCTATATATACCTATTCAACAATATTTCCATTCAAGAATACAATCTTGACATCCATTTAATTGATGTTCCATCCCATGGAGGCTGCCAAGGATACTATTGAACGTATAATTGTATACCTTGTTGTAGGTGCAAATGTCTCTTCATAATCGATGCCTTCCTTTTGAGAGAAGCCCCTAGCCACAAATCTTTCCTTATATTTATCAATACTTCCATCTGCTGCATGTTTAATCTGATAGAGTCACTCGGAAGTTACCAAAGATTTGTCTACAGACCTAGATACGATCTCTCAAACTCCATTTTTCATTATCGACCGGTACTCTTCATTCATGGCATCTTTCCATTCTTGATGTTTGAAAAATCTTCAAAGGTGGGTGGTTTTGTTTCTATTAGCTTTGTCATATGGGTTGCATACCCATAATATCTTTTGGGCTTCTTACTTTCCTTAAATGTGACTTTGGCTACTCCATGTCCCTCTGCATATAAAAGAATAGATTTTAACCAATTAGGTCTCTTTCTACTTTTAGGGATGACCATAGGTTACATGGGTTCACTGGGACCTTAATCTTCATGATTTGAATCTTCTTCGTCCCTAGTACACCCCTCTTCAAATATTGGAAGTTATTCATCATCAGAGTCCATCAAGAGGTCTTTTGATTTCTTAAATGCAATACTTTCATCAAATATCACATCTCGACTAACTTCTATTCAACGTCCTTCCTTTATGTAGATCCGATATGACTTTGAAGTATTAATATAGCCAACAAATGTTCCCTTCATGCTTGTAGGATCCAACTTCTTTCTCTTATCCTTTGGTATGTGAATATAGACAGGATAACCAAATACTTAGAGATGGTCCACGCTTGGTTTCTTCCTAGTGAATGCTTCTTTAAGAGTCATGTTTTCTAGTGATTTGTGAGGACTTCAATTTTGAATATATACAACATTCTTTGTTGCTTCACCCCACAAAATTTTTGGCAATTCTTGATCATGTAACATGGCTCTTACACTTTCTTCAATGGATCAATTCTTTTGTTCTGCAACTCCATTTTGTTCGGGATTATATGGGACTATCATCTCCCTCTTAATCCCATCTTCCTTACAGAAAGCTATGATTTCATTTGAAGTGTATTCCCCTCCATTGTCGGATCTCAATATCTTTATTCTTCTTTCTATAAGGTTCTCCACCTCAACTTTGAATTCCTGAAATTTGATGAATACGTCATCCTTGGATTTTAGCAAATAAACCCAAGTTTTCCTTGAATGGACATCAATGAATGTCACATAATATAGATGACCTCCAAGAGACGTTGTAGACATAGGACCACAAACATCATAATTAATGAGATCCAAAATTTCTTTGACCTTGAAGAACTGGTTCCAAATGGTATCTTGACATTTTTACCTAATGCACATCCCTTTCATACTCCTTCATGATCCTCCTTGTGTTCAGGGATGCTATTTACCATTGAATTTAGAGTTGGTAAGATTTTTAGTGAAGGTGACCAAACCTTCTATTCCAAAGTTCACATGGACTTACTTCAATGTGAACCAAAGCTTGAGAGAGAGGAGTTAGAAATCTGTAAAGTCTTCCTTCATGAATCCCAATCATCTTTGCATTTTCGATGCTAGAGTTTTTATCCCATACTACAACCTTTCTATTTGTAAAAGTGACTCTATCTCCCTTATATTCTAGACATGAAATAGAAAGTAGATTATTTTGCAAACCTGGAACAAATAAGATGTTGTTGAGATGAATATTTCCTCCATTCTCCAACTCTAGTGAGGTTGATCCAATTCCTCTTACATGATAGCTATTTTTGTCACCAAGCTCAACGTAGTAAGAATATTTTCCTCTTGATAAGGTCTTTAATTGCTTGTGTTCACTAGCCATATGTCTTGATTCTCCATTATCGATTACCCAAATATTCTCATCTTCAAATGTGCCAGTAAGATCTGAGAATAGTCCTTCGTCCTTTGTAGATGTCCTGGTCACATCATTCTTGATAGATAATAGGAGATTCCACAATTCTTTGATGCCCTTCTTGAGATGACTTGCTACCATAGAACACTTCTTTAGAAAATTCTTCAAGGGAGTAGTGATCTTCATCATGCCCTTAGCCAACCTTAGCTCTAATACCATGTTGATAAATCTATAGGGCAACAGTTAGGATGATTTCTCTTATACTTGATAACCACTTGTGATGTCTTTTTACTTTTTCTTACTTACTAGATTCTTCTATTATTATTATGTTATTATTATCATCAAAAAACTACCAAAAATAAGAATATTAATAGTACATAGGAACACAAGATATAGGCTACAAGCCAGGGCCAAAACCTCTCCACTTGAGAGGAAAACTTGTAAATCTCTTCTCTTCTTATAGATTCTTCAATTGATGAATTCCAAGACCTCAAGACCAAGACCAATAACCTTCCAAGATAAAGTCCAACCTTCTTGATGATGTGCTTCCTTTGTCCAATTCAAACTAAGTCAATCCCTTCCAGTAGCTCAACTTTGACCCCAAACTACAGAATTTCGGCCTCTACTGCAAGTTTGAAATTTTTGGCCCCTCCAAAAATTGTTGCCTTTGCACATGTGAGATGATTTAGGGTTCTTATGGATTATTTTGACCTTCACTTGAGCTTCTCCTTTTTCTAGGGATTTAGGATGACTTGATGAGCCTTCCTGAGACCTTCTTTCTGTACTTTCTCCAAATTCAATCTTGCAGCAGCAAAACCCTAGCCTCCTTTCCTTTGCACGTGTGAAAAGAGAGAGAAACCCAAACACTTGTCTTCATCCTTCTTCCTTCTTCACTGGCCACCTTCTTATTTTCCTTCGCTTGAGTGATGAGATGATGAATGATCTCCTAAGGATGTCGAGTTCCCTCCTATAGGTCTTCAAGGTGGATGAAATTCCCTAGAATAGGATGAATTATTAGCTTCCATGACGACTTGGTCTTGGAAGGTATCTTGACACTTTAAATACAAAAATATTTATTTTTACAAGTTACAATGTGCTCAATGGGGTCTTCCATATATGACAATGACTCTTTTAACTTCTTGACCCTAGGACAAATCCTAGAAGCACTTAATGGGTGCTTGACCTCTAAAATAAAAGACCTTGAGCATGAAACCCATGCTTCAAAAATAAAAATAATCCGTTTTCTTTCATTTTATAATATACAAGAATCAAAAGTACATTTCATATTTATGATCACTGAACCTAGTTACACATTTTTCAATAGAGTGGAGCTTGAGGAGAGTGATTTTTCAATTCAAAAGCCTGTAACCAATCCTCTTGCAACTATTATTTTAATTATTAAATCAATCCTTCTATAATCATTGTCTATCCTTACACACACACACATATGAAGAGAATCAAATTAACAGAGAAATTAAGCATTTCTTTGCTACTACGCAAGTGGGAGGTTGTAGGAGCGACAAAGGAGTGTCAAAACATTGACAAAGCCGAAGTAAATCAAAGTAAACAGGTGGAGTACGTAGAGATGCAAGACTTAGTTTTTTTTAAGTTTCAATGGGATCCATTATTTAACAGTGCCAGGAGACAGAAGTCAAAGTTATCTCAGGAGGAAGGTCGTCATTTAACAGTTCCAGGAGACAGAAGTCAAAGTTATCTCAGGAGGAAGGTCATCATTTAACAGTGCCAACTCAAAGGCTTTATCCTGAAAGAATGAGAGGAGCACAATGAAAACAAGTGGGCTGACAGGGACCGAGTTGATGTGCGAACCAACCAATGAGGAGAAAAAGTGATCACGTGGCATTCAGGTTGTTCCACGTTGACTCATTCTAGAGGAAAAGGCATGAACGCCTTTTTAAAACAAGCAAGAGCGTGCAAGTGGGGTCATTACTGACTCATCCTAGAGGCAACGGTGTGATCACCTTTTTAAAACAAGTAGGATTGTTCAGGTGGGTCCACGTTGATCCATCCCAAAGGCAAAGGCGTGAGTGAATTTTTAAAACAAGCGGGATCGACAATTGACGGAGCTAGGGCCAATAATTGGCAAAGAAATCTTAGAGTTTGTCTTCCACGTGTATCCCCTTTGCGCACTTGTAAAAAAGTCAGGTTGAAGTGAGTGGGATGATGTAGCCACTTTGGATTTGAGTGCCAAACAAAGAAGAGTGGGGGCCTAGTCACAAGAGGTGGTCATGTTGTAAGGAAGTAAAGCATCAAGAGCTAGAAAACAAAACTAAGGGACTTAACACCTGTTATGAAACTTAAGCCATGATTTTGATAAGGTAAGCCATGTTTCTTTTGGGAGCTTGTTACAGTTTGACTGCAGTGGTTCTTTGGGGCTTTGGATTTAATGCCTACGCTTTGATATATATATAAGCACTCTTGGCTGTGGTGGTTCTGGTTTGATTTTGACCATTATAAGGGGCATTCTTGGCTTAGTCACCATATAAATTAATTGGAAAAGTAAGGCCTGCATCAAATTTTTTCCTGAAGTAGGAGGATATTTGATCCTCGGTGAATGTGTTCTTGGATTTCTATTAGTTATGGAAACAATCTAGGAACCAATAGGTTCGATGCACTGAAGGTTGTTGAAATACAAAGAGGATTGGCCATCTCCGCCCCAGGATTTTCCTCGGGAAAGTCTCAAGGAGGAATTACTAGAAAGAAGGATAAGAATCGCGTAAGACCAGGACAAGTTGAGATGGGGTTTGGAGCCCATAGACATGTTCACCTTAAAGCAAGCAGATAAAGAATCAATCTAACTAAAGGTTTGGTGGGGAAATCTTTGGCCTAAATTCTTGCATTTTCTCTGGTTGGTGGGGAGGTGCAAAATACTCACATGGGATCATATTAGGAAAAAATGTTTCGAAGGAACTTCCCTCTGATGCCTTTTTATTTTGAGGAAGAGACTATGGAGCACTTGCTAAATTATTGTTCATTTGCTGAGGAGATATGGTCTTTTCTCCCTTCTATTTTCGAACAAAATAATCGAAATAAGGAAGATGTTGTGTTATTCTCTTAGCCAGTGGAATGTGTCCTTATTTTTGAACCCTATAGTCAATAGGGCTTGGATTTTGGTGGGCAACTTCATTCTTTGGACTATGTGGAAGGAGATAAATGAAATAATATTAAGGAATAAAAGAAGGAATATAAAGGTAATTAGATGAGTGACCAAACAGAACATCAGGGAAACAATATTAACAACATCCTAGTCGACAAATGATTGGAAGGTGGATAGCTTGGAGGCCAAGATTCTAAAGAAATTGGAGTTAGAACAGGAGATGTGCTTCCCTCGCAAGGATCTGTCCAGGAACATGAGTACTTAATCACAATGTTGTTTCATTCCCCCTCCGAGTGGATTTATTAAATTAAATTTCGACATAGTGTCGAAAGGAAACCATGGTCTTGTTGGCTTCAAAGGTATATTTAGAGACTGTAACTCTTCAACCTTGTGGGTCTTTGCATAGAGTTGTTGTTCGACCACAAATAATGTGGTAGAGTTTCAGGCATTAGAAAGAGGGCTTCAGGTCATGATTCGAGAAGGATTCTAATTATTACAAATATATGGGGATTCCCAGGTTGCAGTCAATTGCATCCAGTGGTTGATAAATGGACAACCTCTAGGAAAATTAGCGAAGGCTAGAAGGTATAACTAGAATTATTCATGATTTGATTAGAAAATAGGAATATATCATCATCTTACATTCCCAAAGATTAGGAAACAAGGTTGTAGATTTCATGGCTAATTAGAGTTGTCAATCTAGAGAAGTGGAGTTAGACATGAGGTGGCCCCTTTCTTTGCAGTGTGAATGGGCAAAGCCACTACAAATCTTGTTGGCACAAGACATGGCCTCCCCCAATGGGGGTGTTAATTATGATGATACGAGGATGTTGGGGTCTGTGTCAACCACCTCCCATTTGTGTTGTGCATTAAAAGCTCGGTGGGGTGTGACATGAGCCGTTTGTATTTGAATGCATGATTACAGTTGGCAAGGCATTTATATGGTTGTCAAAATGAAGGTTATGGCGATTGTAGGAGTTTATTAGAGTGGAAGCGAGGTTTGGAACTCAACCTCCCTTTGCTAACTAATTGTCTATTTTTAGGTAGGGATGAGCTTGTGAATATGTCATGGAGGTACATTGCAGTGGATCGTTAATGGCGCTAAGGATTTATTTTGTCTGCAAGGCTTCGAGATCAATGTTTGGAGGGTTGTGGGATTTACAATGGATGCCCAAAGTGTTCCCTTTGTTCCGAAATGACGCCTCTTAGACAAAGAATGCATTACAAACATGGGGTAGGTGGCAGTGCCTCTCAGGGGCAACAGAGGGCCAGACTTTTCACTCAGGATTCGATTTCCACCTCCTTAAATGTTATGCCACTAGAGATAAAAGGAAATATGGATATTAAAGACTAAAGCTAGGATTGAATGACAATCCCATTCTGATTCAAAGCTCCTTTGGGATAATTTGCAATGGCTTCTTGACCTTGGGAATACCAGGGGTAGGAAGAAGCAATTTCTAAGTTCAATTACTCAACATTGGCAAATGAAAAATTTGTTGGGTTTAATTCTTAAAGACAAGCAAGTGGAGAAATATAATGTCTTCTGCTCCCTAGAGGATATTAAAGGAATGCTCACAAACCATAGGTTTTGTTTGGACATGATCAATTCCCGCTTAGCACATGTAGAGGGCCACATTGCGTGCCAGTCTAATAGTGGAGATCTGTTGGACCCCCCAGTTCAAGCGCTTAAGTGTCAACCACAATTTCCTCCTCAGAGAATGAATAAAGTTGCAATAGGCTAGCAAAATCAGATGGCATTCATGGTGGTTGGTCTCGGGCTTGGTTAGTGAGGGTATTGTTGGTTCAAAGTTGTTTTATTTTCAACTACTTTTTTTTTATGTATTGTATTTTTTTATGTGTCTTGGTTCTATCATTAGTGGTTTTACATTAGAAAGGCTTGTGCGTTTGTTTCAATGGGTGGATAGTTATTTGGTGTTTACAAATGTATAATCTTGGTCTCCTATGGTATGACTGTGGTGTTTTGAGTCTGTTGCAATCCAAGCCTGCTTGCTTTCTTAGTTGCATGGCTAGTTATTTAATTATTCTGGTGGCATAGTTGTTGTTCTGGCTTGTTATGTTTGAGGTTCTTAGCTCACCAGGCTTGCATGTATGTTCTGGTTACAATGGGTTTATCTTCCAATTCTATTTGACCTATAATTCTTGTGTCGTAAGGGAGACTCAACCCTAGTTTTAGTGTGGGGTGCATAGTGAGGAAAATCAAATCCTTAGGGTGGAAAAGTTAATCAATGTATTTTGGATGTCTTTTTTTTAGGAATATAAAGTTTCAATTCACAAAAAATAAGGAGTTTTTTTTAATAATTATTTTCATATATTTTTCATTCATATTTATTCATTTTTGATGGAATGTATACTTTGAGAAAACTTGTGAGACACTTTTTTATTTCAAGGATGGTATCAAAGGTAAACTAATCAAAATGTAATCTAACAAGGACATCAAGTGAGACCCATAATATTTACTGAAGCAACCGGCTCAAGGATTTGCCCTACAAAATGCGACTTGTAATTCACAACACTTGGCCAGTTGAATTGACTCATTGAACTACACAGAACATGAAATAATGCCATTTTTTTAAAGCCATGGTTTAATAAATTACACAATTTTAAACTTTGGATCTTTTTATTTTATATATATATATATATATATATATATATATATATATATATATATATATATATATATGGTAGTACCTATTTTGATTTAGATGTTGATTTTAAGGTTTTGATTACAACAATACTAATTGTTAAGGCCATGGTTTCAAACAAGTTATAATTTAAAATCCCACAATTTTTTAATTTGGAGGTTGATTTTGGTTACAATAGTGCTTATGACTTCAAAAATGTTGCAATTTATGTTGGAAATTGTTTTTCTTTTTAAAGAAAGAGGAAAAGCGACAATAGTCGTGTTATTTTCTGATTTGAGTGTTGATTATGAGGTTTTATGGCAACAATACAATTATTAAGGTCAT
Source organism: Pinus tabuliformis (assembly GCA_031772625.1). Taxonomy (NCBI): domain Eukaryota; kingdom Viridiplantae; phylum Streptophyta; class Pinopsida; order Pinales; family Pinaceae; genus Pinus; species Pinus tabuliformis. Next base: position 245,085,999 of record CM062815.1, read on the forward strand.
TGTTTCAAAGTTGTAATTTTAAATTTAAAAAAAAATGGAGTTGTTAATAGCATCACTTTTAAATTTAAGAATTGATTTTAATATTTTTGTTCAAAACATTACAAAAATTTAAGGACAAGTTGTCAAAAATTGTAATTTTAACTAAGGAAAAAAAGGTGACTTTGGAAGCAACACTTTTTAAAACATGGGTAAAAATAACCACTAAATGTAATCTTTAACAAAAAGAACTCTAAATACTTTTTATCAAATACGTAACCATGTTCATGGTCACATCGAAATTTATTGCCATGGGAATAGGTAACATTTTGTGGATTACTTAATTTGTTTTAAGGTTTGCGCAAGACTTGTTAAATGGATCTAATTGCTTTGACTTGTTAAATGATCAAATATCACATCTCGACTAGCTTCCATTCGACTTCCTTCCTTTATGTAGATCCTATATGCCTTTGAAGTATTACTATGGCCAACAAATGTTCCCTTCATGCTTGTAGGATCCAACTTCTTTCTCTTATCCTTTGGTATGTGAATATAGACAAGATAACCAAATACTCAGAGATGGTCCACGCTTGATCTCTTCCTAGTGAATGCTTCTTCAAGAGTCATGTTTTCTAGTGATTTGTGAGGAATTCAATTTTGAATATATACAACAATATTTCTTGCTTCACCCCACAAAATTTTTGGCAATTCTTGATCATGTAACATGGCTCTTACACTTTCTTCAATGGATCGATTCTTTTGTTCTGCAACTCCATTTTGTTTGGGATTATATGGGACTATCAGCTCCCTCTTAATCCCATCTTCCTTACAGAAAGCTATGATTTCATTTGAAGTGTATTCCCCTCCATTGTTAGATCTTAATACCTTTATTCTTCTTTCTATAAGGTTCTCCACCTCAACTTTGAATTCTTGAAATTTGATGAATACGTTATCCTTGGATTTCAGCAAATAAACCCAAATTTTCCGTGAATGGCCATCAATGAATGTCACATAATATAGATGACCTCCAAGAGACGTTGTAGACATAGGACCACAAACATCATAATTAATGAGATTCAAAATTTCTTTTGACCTTGAAGCACTGCTTCCACATGGTCTCTTGACATTTTTACCTAATGCACATCCATTTCATACTCCTTCATGATCCTCCTTGAGTTTAGGGATGCCATTTACCATTGAATTTAGAGTTGGTAAGATTTTTTAGTGAAGGTGACCAAACCTTCTATGCCAAAGTTCACATGGACTTACTTCAATGTGAACCAAAGCTTGAAAGAGAGGAGTTAGCAATCTTCCTTCATGAAACCCAATCATCTTTGCATTTTCGAAGCTAGAGTTTTTATCCGATACTACAACCTTTCCATCTATAGAAGTGACTCTAGCTCCCTTATCTTCTAGACATGAAATGGAAAGTAGATTCTTTTGCAAACCTGGAACAAATAAGATGTTGTTGAGATGAATATTTCCTCCATTCTCCAACTCTAGTGAGGTTGATCCAATTCCTCTTACATGATAGCTATTTTTGTCACCAAGCTTAACGTAGTAAGAATATTTTCCTCTTAATAAGGTCTTTAATTGCTTGTGTTCACCAGCCATAGGTCTTGATGCTCCACTATCGATTACCCAAATATTCTCATCTTCAAATGTGCCAGTAAGATCTAAGAATAGTCCTTAGTCCTTTCTAGATGTCTTGGTCACATCATTCTTGATAGATAATAGGAGATTCCACAATTATTTGATGCCCTTCTTGAGATGACTTGCTACCATAGAACACTTCTTTAGAAAATTCTTCAAGGAAGTAGTGATCTTCATCATGCCTTTAGCCAACATTAGCTCTAATACCATGTTGAGAAATCTATAGGGCAACAGTTAGGATGATTTCTCTTATACTTGATAACCACTTGTGATGTCTTTTTACTTTTTCATACTTATTAGATTCTTCTTTTATTATTATGTTATTCTTATCATCAAACAACTACCAAAAATAAGAATATCAATAATACATAGGAACACAAGATATAGGCTACAAGCCAGGGCCAAAACCTCTCCACTTGAGAGGAAAACTTGTAAATATCTTCTCTTCTTATAGATTCTTCATTTGATGAATTCCAAGACCTCTAGACCGAGACCAATAACCTTCCAAGATAAAGTCAAACCTTCTTGATGATGTGCTTCCTTTTTCCAATTCAAACTAAGTCAATCCCTTATAGTAGCACAACTTTGACCCAAAGCTATAGAATTTCGGCCTCTACTGCAGGTCTGAAATTTTTGGCCCCTCCAAAAACTGTTGCCTTCGCACATGTGAGATGATTTAGGGTTCCTAGGGCTTATTTTGACCTTCGCTTGAGATTCTCCTTTTTCTAGGGCTTGAGGATGACCTAATGAGCCTTCCTTAGACCTTCTTTCTGCAATTTCTCCAAATTCGATCTTGTAGCAACAAAACCCTAGCCTCCTTTCCTTTGCACGTGTGAAAAGAGAGAGAAACCCAAACACAAGTCTTCATTCTTCTTCCTTCTTCACTGACCGCCTTCTTATTTTATTTTGCTTGAATGATGAGATGATGAATGATCTCCTAAGGATGTCGAGTTCCCTCCTACATATAGGTCTTCAAAGTGGATGAAATGCCCTAAAATAGGATGAATTATTAGCTTCCACGACAAGTTGGTCTTGGAAGGTGTCTTGACACTTTAAATACAAAAATAGTTCTTTTTACAAGTTACAATGTGCTCAGTGGGGTCTTCCATATATGACAATGACTCTTTTAATTTCTTGACCCTAGGACAAATCCTAAAAGCACTCAATGGGTGCTTGACCTCTAAAATAAAAGACCTTGAGCACGAAACCCATGCTTCAAAAATAACAATAATAATTTTTCTTTCATTTTATAATATACAAAAATAAAAAGTACATTTCATATTTATGATGACCAAACCTAAACGTGAGGAGAGTGATTTTTCAATTGAAAAGCTACCCAATCCTCCTGCAACTGATATTTTAATTCTTAAACCAATCCTTCTATAATCATTATATATATATATATATGCGGAGAATCACATCAACAGAGAAATTAAGCATTTCATTGCTACTGCGTAAGTGGGAGGTTGTAGGAGCAACAAAGGAGTGTCAAAACATTGACAAAGCCGAAGTAAATCAAAGTACGCAGGTGGAGTATGCAGAGATGCAAGACTTATTTTTTTAAAGTTTCAACAGGATCCATTATTTAACAGTGCCAGGAGACAGAAGTCAAAGTTATCTCAGGAGGAAGGTCGTCATTTAACAGTGTCAACTCGAAGGCTTTATCCTGAAAGAATGAGAGAAGAGCACAATGAAAACAAGTGGGCTGACAGGGACCAATTTGATGTGCGAGCCAACCAATGAGGAGGAAACAGGATCACGTGGCATTCAGGTGGTTCCATGTTGACTCATTCTGGAGGCAGAGGCGTGAGCGCCTTTTTAAAACAAGCAAAGGCGTGCAAGTGGGGTCCATGCTGACTCGTCCCAGAGGCAATTTTGTGAGCACCTTTTTAAAACAAGTAAGATTGTGCAAGTGGGTTCACGTTGAGCCATCCCAAAGGCAAAGGCGTGAGTGCATTTTTAAAATAAGAGGGATCGAAATTGATGGAGCTAGGGCCAATAATTGGCAAAGAAATCTCAGAGTTCGTCTTCCACGTGTATCCCCTTTGCGCACTTGTAAAAAAGTCAGGTTGAAGTGAGTGGGATGATGTAGCCACTTTGGATTTGAGCGCCAAACAAAGAAGAGTGGGGGCCTGGTCACAAGAGGTGGTCGTGTTGTAAGGAAGTAAAGCATCGAGAGCTGGAAAATAAAACTAAGGGACTTAACACCTGTTATGAAACTTAAGCCATAATTTTGATAAGGTAAGCGTTGTTTCTTTTGGGAGCTTGTTACAGTTCGACTATGGTTCTTTAGGGTTTTGGATTTAATGCCTATCCTTTTATATATATATATATAAACACTCTGGGCTATGGTGGTTCTGGTTTGATTTTGACCATTATAAGGGGCATTCTTGGCTTAGTCACCATATAAATTAATTGTAAAAGTAAGGCCTGCATCAACTTTTGACCTGAAGTAGGAGGATCTTTGATCCTCGGTGAATGTGTTCTTGGATTTCTCTTAGTTATGGGAACAATCTAGGAACCAATAGGTTCGATGCACTGAAGGTTGTGGAAATCCAAAGAGGATTGGCCATCTCCGCCCCAGGATTATCCTCGGGAAAGTCTCAAGGAGGAATTACTAGAAAGAAGGATAAGAATCGTGTAAGACTAGGACAAGTTGAGATGGGGTTTGGAGCCCATAGACATGTTCACCTTAAAGGAAGCAGATAAATAATCAATCTAACTAAAGGTTTGGTGGGGAAAGCTTTGGCCTAAATTCTTGCATTTTCTCTGGTTGGTGGGGAGGCACAAAATACTCACATGGGATCATATTAGGAAAAAAATGTTTCGAAGGAACTTCCCTTTGCTGCGTTTTTATTTTGAGGAAGAGACTATGGAGCACTTGCTAAATTATTGTTCATTTGTTGAGGAGATATGATCTTTTCTCCCTTCTATTTTCAAACAAAACAATCAAAATAAGGAAGATGTTGTGTTATTCTCTTAGCCAGTGGAATGTGTCCTTATTTTTTAACCCTATAATCAATAGGGCTTGGATTTTGGTGGGCGACTTCATTCTTCGGACTCTATGGAAGGAGAGAAATGAAATAATACTAAGGAATAAAAGAAGGAATATAAAGGTAATTAGATAAGTGACCAAACATAACATCAGGGAAACAATATTAACAACATCCTAGTCGACAAATGATTCGAAGGTGGATAGCTTGGAGGCCAAGATTCTAAAGGAATTGGAGTTAGAACAGGGGATGTGCTTCCCTCGCAAGGATCCATCCAGGGACATGAGTACTCAATCACAATGTTGTTTCATTCCCCCTCCGAGTGTATTTATTAAATTAAATTTCGATAGAGTGTCGAAAGGAAACCCTGGTCTTGTTGGCTTCAAAGGCATATTTAGAGACTGTAACTCTTCAACCTGGTGGGTCTTCGCATAGAGTTGTGGTTCGACCACTAATAATGTGGTAGAGTTTCAGGCGTTAGAAAGAAGGCTTCAGATCATGATTCGAGAAGGATTCTAATTATTACAAATATACGGCGATTCCCAGATTGCAATCAATTACACCTAGTGGTTGATAAATGGACAACCTCTAGGCAAATTAGCAAAAAGTTGGAGGCTAGAAGGTATAACTAGAAGTATTCAAGTTTTGATTAGAAAATAGGGATATATCATCATCCTACATTCCAAAAGATCAGGAAACAAGGTTGCAAATTTCATGGCTAATTAGAGTTGTCAATCTAGAGAAGTGGAGTTAGACATGAGGTGACCCCTTTCTTTGCAGTGTGAATGGGCAGAGTCACTACAAAGCTTGTTGGAGGAAGACGTGGCCTCCCCCAATGGGGGTGTTAATGCTGATGATACGAGGATGTTGGGGTTTGTGTCAACCACCTCCCATTTGTATTGTGCATTAAAATCTCAGTGGGGCATGACATGAGTCATTTGTATTTGAATGCATGCTTACAATTGGCAAGGAATTTATATGGTTGTCAAAATGAAGGTTATGGCTATTGTAGGAGTTTATTAGTGTGGAAGCGAGGGTTGGAACTCAACCTCCCTTTGCTAACTAATTTTCTGTTTTGAGGTGGGGGTGAGCTTGGGAATATGGCATGGAGGTACATTGTAGTGGATCGCTAAGGCGCCAAGGATTACTTTTTTCTGCAAGGCTTCAAGATCAATGTTGGGATGGTCATGGGATTTACAATGGATGCCCAAAGACTTTCCTTTGTCCCGCAATGACGCCTCTTAGACAGAGAATGCATTACAAACATGGGGGAGGTGGCAATGCCTCTCAGGGGCAACATAGGGCCAAATTTTTCGCCCAGGATTCAATTTCCACCTTCTTAAATGTTATGCCACCAGAGATAAGAAAGGAAATATGGATATTAAAGACTAAAGCTAGGATTGAATGGCAATCCCATTATGATTCAAAGCTCCTTTGGGATAATTTGCAATGGCTTCTTGACTTTGGGCATACTAGGGACATGAAGAAGAAATTTCTAAGTTCAATTACTCAACATTGACAAATGAAAAATTTATTGGGTTTAATTCTTAAAGACAAACAAGTGGAGAAATATAATGTCTTCTCCTCCTTAGAGGATATTAAAGGAATGCTCATAAACCACAGGTTTTGTTTGGACATGATCGATTCCCGCTTAGCACATGTAGAGAGCCACATTGCATGCGAGTCTAATAGCAGAGATCTCTTGGAACGCCTGGGTTCAAGCGCTTGAGTGTCAACCACAATTTCCTCCTCAGAGAATGAATAGAGTTGCAATGGGCTAGCAACATCAGATGATGTTCATGGTGGTTGGTCTCAGGCTTGGTTAGTGAGGGTATTGTTGGTTCAAAGTTGTTTTATGTTCAACTACTTTTTCTATGTATTGTATTTGTTTTATGTGTCTTGGTTCTATCATTAGTGGTTTTACATTAGACAGGCTTGTGCGTTTGTTTCAATGGGTGGATGGTTATTTGATGTTTACAAATGTATAATCTTGGTCTCCTATGGTATGATTGTGATGTTTTGAGTCTGTTGCAATCCAAGCCTGCTTGCTTGCTTAGTTGCATGACTAGTTATTTAATTATTCTGGTGGCATCGTCGTTTTTCTGGCTTGTTATGTTTGAGGTTCTTAGCTCACCATGTTTGCATGTATGTTCTGATTACAATGGGTTTATCTTCCAATTCTGTTTGACCTATAATTCTTGTGTTGTAAAGGAGACTCAACCCTAGTTTTAGTGTGGGGTGCATAGTGAGGAAAATCAAATCCTCAGGGTGAAAAAGCTAATCAATGTATTTTGGATGTTTTTAGGAATATAAAGTTTCAATTCATAAAAAATAAGGAGTTTTTTTTTTATAATTATTTTCATATATTTATTTATTTTTTGATGGAATGTATATTTTGAGAAAACTTGTGAGACGCTTTTTTATTTTATTTTATTTCAAGGATGGTATCAAAGGTAAACTAATCAAAACCTAATGTAACAAGGACATCAAGTGAGACCCATAATATTTACTAAAACCACTGACTCAAGGATTTTCCCTACAAAATGCGACTTGTAATTCACAACACTTGGCCACTTGAACTGACCCATTGAGCTACACACACATGCAATAATGCCATTTTTTTAAAGCCATGGTTTAAGAAATTATCACAATTTTAAACTTCGGATCTTTTTATTTTATATATATATATATATATATATATATATATATATATATATATATATATATATATGGTAGTACCTATTTTGATTTATATGTTGATTTTAAGGTTTTGATTACAACAATACTAATTGTTAAGGCCATGGTTTCAAACAAGTTATAATTTTAAAATCCCACAATTTTTAAATTTGGAGGATCATTTTGGTTACAATGGTACTTATGACTTCAAAAATGTTGCAATTTATGTTGGAAATTGTTTTTCTTTTTAAAGAAAGAGGAAAAGCGACAATAGTCGTGTTATTTTCTGATTTGAGTGTTGATTATGGGGTTTTATGGCAACAATACAATTATTAAGGGCATTGTTTCAAAGTTGTAATTTTAACCTAAAAAAATGGAGTTGTTAATAACATCACTTTTAAATTTAAAAATTGATTTTAATATTTTTGTTCAAAACATTACAAAAATTTAAGGCCGAGTTGTCAAAAATTGTAATTTTAACGAAGGAAAAAAAGGTGACTTTGGAAGCAACACTTTTTAAATCATGGGTAAAAATAACCATTAAATGTAATCTTTTACAAAAAGAACTCTAAATACTTTTTATCAAATAGGTAACCATGTTCATGGTCACATGGGAATTTATTACCATGGGAATAGGTAACATGTTGTGGATTACTTAATTTGTTTTATGGTTTGCGCAAGGCTTGTTAAATGGATCTAATTTCTTTGACCTAGAGTTGGCTAACTAGTTAATGAACATTTTGATGATGATTCTTGTTGTCTTATTCTTGAGGATAAAGTCTCTTGGGATGACAAAATGGAATGTTGTCTTATAAGCAAAGTTAATATCCAATTTTGGGTTGGAGGATTTTAAAAAGTTTGGGCTTAGATTCAACTAGTGCATGTTGTCAAATTTCTAGGTATGGCCATTGGAGTCTAGCATGGGTGGTTAAAGCAATGTGTTGTTATTCCCCTTACTTAGGTTTGATTGCCACTAGTAACATGCTTGCTCCTGATGTGTCGATTTGCCTATGTAAGGAGTTGTTTCATGCGAAAATGGGCCTAGATGCAATCCTTAGGCGACTTCAATGAAATATAATCTCTCTGATTACAACCCATCATGTTGACCCTTCAAAAAAAATATGGGTATTCACTCCCTCTATCTTTTAGTGTTTCCCTAAGGATTTGTGAGAACCCTAAGAGGCTAACAAGAATGATGCGTGGATGGTGCTCCTCAATGACTAGTTAGAAGCCTCTTTTTGTTAACCACGAAGATTTCCCCTATTAATAATTGTTTATTTTATTTTTTTAATCAAGGTATAAACCTCATAGTTTATGTGCACTGTTTTTGTTATTTTCGACACAATTTATTCTGATCCTTCGAAATTTAGGTGCTTGGACATTGGGTCACCTAAACTTTTTTATTTTTATAATTGTTTTTTTTCAATACACATAAACATTATGTTAAGTCCCTCTCTTTTTTATATTTTTATATTAATACGATAAACATAATGTTTTATTAATAATTGAAGGAAGTCCTTACCCTTCCCTTCGATCAAATTGTTAAACATTATGTGTATCTAATGGTTTCAAGCTCCTCCAATCTAGTGTGGATGTCCACTTACCTTTTGAAAGATTGGCCACCTCATCTCATATATTTTATGACCCAATTCGTGTATTTGGACCAATAAGAATAACATTTTCCAACATCATCGAATTCTTGGCAATGCTGTATTAGTATGTTGATTAATAACACACCCCTACCTCTTTTGGTTTATGTTGCTTTCATAACACACCCCTATCTCATGACATCCTTCTCTTTTTTTAAGCACTTATTTGATTGAACATAGTAACCCAACCCCCATTCTAAGAGCACGGAAAGGCAATATTCTTCTGCAAGGTCGAGATATGAAAATCTACAGAAAATTCGTTTATAGCGAAGAAAATCTTTGTTTGCTCCTGCAAAATTTGTTGCACTCTATCGAAGAATAAGATAGATATATTTTCCCATCAACTCATGATATGAAGAAATACGATAAAATCAGGAAAACGAGATAAAACCAAAAAGATATCATGGCATAGTTGAATTGGCAGTGTTTGAAATATTGGTCCAATCCATATCTTGAACAGAAATCCCTGAATCCAGGAGTCGGCTGAGTTTGGAATACTGGTCCAACCCATTTGTATCTTGAACAGGAATTCAAATCAGAGAAAGATGACCCTCCGAGATTATACCAAACATGGACCATAGTGTTCTCACGAAATTCTACACCAAAACAAAGAGCAAAACTTAAATAAAAAGGAAAGAAACTTGGCAACGTAGATCGAGTAGAAATATCAGAAAGTAGAATATGTAAGAAAAATATGCGTACAATGATCACAGATTTTAATGATAGCGATTGGTTTTTGGTTTTGCAAAAAATAGAATTGTTTGCCTGGGCAGGTTAAGGGTTAGTTTAATTGGTTGAATTTTGTTGTTAAAACATTTTGTTTTGGAGAGTTTAAGAGGTCAATTTTTCTTAATGTTCTAGGGTTAGGTTCCATTAATAAGCAGGCGAAAAATAACCCCTTCGGGTGGATTTGTCTAGACCAATGTTTTCGTAAACATAGCAGCAACTGATTTCCAAAACCCCTGAAAAAATGTCTACTCTAAAACGATCTTGTTCATTGGGTAATAGCAGGTATCAAGGTTTCTCTATTTCGGTGGACATTGAGTCCGTACTTCTTTTTTGGGTAGTTATCTATAATACTTGTCAGTGACTTCTATTGTTTCTTCCATATACTTCATCTTTTTTTTAACCACATGGTGAATCGGTAACTGCCAGTCCTAATCTATGGGAGACTCGGGATCAATCCTCATAGCTACCTCTATAACGCCAGGAGTACATCGAACCAGCTGCAAGTCAGGTATACTAAGATCCTATGATTTTAGCAAGAGCAGACTCACGTGCCGCCAAGATGGGATTGGGGAATCCGCCCCCTTAGCTTCCACCACAGCAGTGTTAGAAATAATACTGAGAGGTGGGGTGAATCAGTATTATCAAGTCAATTAATTTCCATTTCACAATCAGATTTGTATACGCTACTTCAGTTAGTTAAAACTGCGTATATACGCGACTGTAGTTAAAGAAACTAACATATAACTTGCAGACTTATAATTTAATTTATTCTTCAAATGTTGATCATTAATTTGTGCATCAAAACCATATAAACAGTAACCAGGTATAGTAAAACAGAGCAGACAGTCGCACACAAGAACACAAGATATAAAGTGGAAACCCAATGTGGGTGAAAACCACTTGCTGCAATTTGTCTCTATCTTCTTTTAATAAGAAGCTTCTTTTTACAATGGTTCCATACTAGTGCAGGCTTTTACCTGCAGAAGGCTACAACCTTCTCTCATTATCCAGACTCTCCTGGAAGGGAGCTACAACACCTTTAGCTCTTGTACTAGCTGAAGTTCTAGTATGTAGGTGTTGGCCTACGGAAGGCGACAACCTTCTCTTTTCTTCCAGGGACCACGTTTCATGAATTTTCAGACTGGATCCATCAATAGCAATAATCAACCATCAAATACATCTGCATCAACCAATCTCCTTTTCACCAATCAAAACTGAATCAAACAATCACTTGTCTGAAAGCTGTAACCAGAATACAGTAACAGTAACCAGAAACCAATCCTGAACCCAGAACACTACAACAATAAACAGAAGTAGCTAAAACATATTTCATGAGACATAAGCGACTTCAATATGTAAAACCTGCGTGCATACACTTCTGTATTACCAAACCTGCGTATACGCAGTTTTCTAATATCGAACCAACGTGTATACACGCCTTTGATATGCTAAACCTACATACAGATCTATAAAAAATAATCTATCCTTTTCAAGTATTTAGACATCAATTATTTCCAGATTATCAGATTTATAGATCAAGTTATGCGCCAAATATAACAGATCAAAATCACACAAAGATACTTCTCTTCAAGTCTAGAGATCTTGACCCATCAATAAAACTCATTCTGCTTCTAGCGCTTAGGTTCCTCCTTGATTCAGATCTAGCTATGCACTATAACTCAATGACTAGTATTCTAGATCTTGTTTTTCATAAGATATTCAATCCTTGAGTGTGTCTTTGCCTCATGATCTCCATCCCCTTTTATAGTCTTAGGCCTTACTCAATACCATGGTCCAAAACCATAGAGAATCAATACCTTGGACCCAATACCTAGGGTCAATACTTCAGACCAAATACCATGGACCAATACCAAAATACAATGGATCAAATACCACGGACCAAAACCAAGTTTTCCACACTGTACACGCTTTTCTATGCATGAAAGTGCATGTATACGCATATGCAGCTTTTGGTCTGTGAACTTGCGTGTATACGCGGCTTTATCAACAGGAACCTGGGTATACCTTCTTTTTCTTTATTCTGAGAGTCTGGGAGCCTGAACTGTCATCTGAGTGATTTTCCAAGTGAGTTGCCATCAAGGACAATACCTATGTGATAGTGCCAAACCTGTGTCATAATGCCAACAATCTCCCCCTTTGGATTTGATGGCAACCCCAAAATACTGAAAGTCATTCTCCCCCTTTATCATCAAAGGAAAAGGGTTATGCTCCCCCTGAGTACATGCTGAAATCTCTGCTCTGTTGTGCTGTCCATGCTCCCCTTGACTGTAGGTAGGCCTGCAAAAAGATGTTCTACAAGAAAGAACATGACTCTAGACATCATAAATGACCTTCTTATCACCAAAGACTCATACATACATCCATCTCCCAACCAAGTGGGGATATACCAATATTGACTCATCCACCCAACCAAGTGGGGATACACCAAAAGTTTACACACAAAAACATTACATCATCCATCCCAGACATAGTGGGGAAACCAAAATAGGTCGTTACATGACCTTGATAAGAAATACATGACATATAAACTAAATATTTCAGACAAGACTATGATAGTCATCAACAACTATTATCAGCAGCATCTGTCAATCATCATCCAGACCAGCAACCATGATCTCTCTCTGCACCTGCTCCGCCTTAATAAAAAACAATTGTGAAGCAGACCAAGATCTTCTAAGATAATGCCAACAATGCATTATTAGAAGTAAATGCTCCCCCTGAACCTGTGCGAGATGGTTTCTGTCAGTCCCATATCAGACTCTTTTCATCCTGAGTCTGGCCCATTGTTTTTCTTCAAATCAACATATACGCGACTGTATCCACAGAAACATGCGTATGTACGTGGATGATCTTCATGAAACTCGCGTACAATCACTTTTCTTTGAAACAGATAAGTTTCAATAGCAAAATGATGCATCAACTACTCCCAGCTTCTGTCTGAGGTCTTCAAATGTTTCCCTGGGCAGTGGTTTGGTGAATATATCAGCAAACTGTTCCTTGGAGGGAACATACTCCAATTTGACTTTATGTTCAAACACTTGTTCCTGGAGAAAATGATATTTGATACGTATGTGCTTGGTCTTTGAATGCATGACTAGGCTCTTTGAAATACTGATTGCACTTGTATTATCACATAAAATGGAGATAGGTGGAGTACAAATGATTTGAATGTCTTGCAAAGTTTGCATCATCCAAAGGAGTTGTGTGCAACAAGATGCAGCAGCCACATATTCTGCTTCAGCTGTAGATAATGCAATTGAGCTTTAATTCTTGCTGAACCAAGATAATAATCTGGACCCCATAAAAAATGCACCACCACTAGTGTTTTTTCTGTCATCCACGCTTCCTGCCCAATCTGCATCTGTGTATGCATGAAGTGTGAGATCTGTATCTCTAGGATACCATAAGCCATAGTTTTGAGTTCCTTGAAGATATTTGAAGATTCTTTTAACTGCCTGAAGGTGTGTTTCTTTTGGATTAGCCTGTAATCTTCCAACTATTCCCACTGCATGCATGATGTCTGGTCGGGTACCTATCAGATAGAGCAGACTGCCAATCATGGATCTATAGGTTGGTTGATGTACTACTGCAGATTCATAATTTGCGCTGAGGCTGCATCCTGTTACCATAGGGGTACATACTGGTTTCGAATCCTCCATCCCATATTTCTTCAAGATCTGTTTGAGGTACTTGGTTTGTGATAGAAAGATACCGTCTTTGATTTGTTGGACTTGTAAACCAAGAAAATATGTGAGCTCACCAAGCAAAGACATTTCAAATTCTTTCTGCATCACTAAAGCAAAGCTTTGACTCACGGTTTCTTCATTGCTACCAAAGATGATATCATCAACATACACAACAAGTATTAGCAATATATCATTGTCAACTTTTATATATAGATTGCTATATGTTGATCCTTTTGAAAAACCTTGTTGATGGAGGTATTTGTCCAAATGATAATACCAAGCCCTTGGAGCCTGTTTAAGGCCATAGAGAGCCTTTTTGAGTCTGCATACAAGTTTTGGATCATTCCCAAGGATGAATCCATCTGGTTGCTTAATGTACACTTCTTCTTCTAAGTCTCCATTTAGAAAGGCAGTTTTCACATCCATTTGATATACTTTGAACTTCTGAAAGCTAGAAAGAGTAAGGAACATTCTTATGGCTTCAAGTCTAACAACCGGTGCAAAAGTTTCTTCAAAGTCTACACCTTCTTGTTGAGCATACCCTTACAAACAAGTCTGGCCTTGTTTCTAATAGCATCTCCATTTTCGTTCAGCTTGTTTTTGAATATCCATTTTGTCCCTATGACATTCTTATCATTTGGTCTAGGAACCAACTCCCAAGTGTTATTCTCTTCAATCTACTCAAGTTCTTCGTTCATGGCCTTGACCCAGCATTCATTTTTGCATGCTTCACTTACATTTCGTGGTTCAATGGAGGAGAGCAATGCTAGATAGCTTGAAACTTCTGAAATAGTTCTTCTTGTTTGTACACCTGCCTCTTTCTGCCCCAAAATTTGAGTCTCTGGATGATTCTTCTGGACGTACCTGGATGGAGTCTTTTCTTCTACCCTTATCTGTTCTTCTGGTGTCTCATAGGTTTCTTCTTCATCATTAGTCTGATTTGATGTTGAAGGATAGTCCTCATCATCTTCGAAATTTTCGGATTTTAACTGCCTTTGATTGTTTCCTGCTTTATCAACCACCACATCAATACTTTCAACAATTTTTCCAAGTCTTTTATTGTAACACTTATATCCTTTACTTTGGGAAGAATAACCAAGGAGAATGCCTTCATCTGCTCTTCATTCAAACTTGCGAAGGTTTTCATCAGTCCTTTTGATGTAACGTTTGCTTCCAAAAATTTTGAAGTATTTTACTGTAGGAGTCTTACCATACCAAATTTCATGAGGAGTTTGAGTGTTGTTCACCTGGACATTTGTTTTGTTGAGAATAGTAACGGTAGCAAATGCAGCTTCACCCCAGAAGGTTGCAGGAGTTCCAAACTCATCAAGCATAGCACGAGCCATTTGTTGAATCGTTATGTTCATCCTTTCTACTACTCCATTTTGCTGAGGAGTCCTTGCAGTAGAGAATTCCCTTCTTATTCCATGTTCTTCACAAAAGTCGAAAAATCCTGAGGTAAATTCCCCTCCTCGATCAGGCCTGAGGCATTTGATTCTGCAATCTGATTCATTTTCAACCAAGGCTTTGAAAGCTTTGAACTTTTCGAAAGCTTCGTCTTTATGCTTCAGAAGTCCTATCCAACATATCCTGGAAAAGTCATCAATGAACAACATAAAGTATTCTTCTCCACGAGGTGACTTTTTCCTTGATGGACCACATAAATCAGTATGGACAAGTTCAAGTGGCTTACTAGCTGATCCTTCCTTCTCAGGGAAATGAGTTCTAGTTTGCTTACCAAACTGACATGATTTGCATATTGTATTGTCTGGAATTTTGATGTCAGGAAGATCGCAAATAGCCTGATATTTGCATGCTTTCCTTATCTGAGGGAAGCTTAGATGCCCCAACCTTCTGTGCCATAGCCAATGTTCATCGTTCTTGCTTAGATAGCATTGTTGTTGTCCTCCCTTGAATATGTATAAATTATTTGGAGTTCTTATGCCTTTGATCACTGTTTCTCCTGTATCAAGCTCACGAACAATACATCCATTTGATCGAAATATTACCTCATTTCCTTGATCACACATTTGGCTAACACTCAATAAATTATGCTTTAAGCCATCAACATACATAACATTCCCAGCTTTGGCTTTTTTCTTTCAAAATAATGAAACCTTTACCTTTTGTGAGTGCAAGGGTGTCATTTCCAAATAAGACCTTTCTTTCCTTTTTTAAGGCACTATATGACTGATGTTTTTCTTTATCACCTGTCATATGTTTCGAGCATCCACTGTCAATGTACCACTGATTTTCTTGACCTTCCGCATATAAGGCTATACCACATCTTTCTGATTGCAGTTCTTTCGTTCTCCATGTTTTGGGAACCCAGTGAAGCTTGCTCCTTCTGAGATGTTTGCCAAAACCTAATCTTGCATTCAAAATCTTCATGACCGAAGTTGTTACAAATAGAACATTCTATTTCATTTTCAAGAGCAGAAAAGTTATTATAGGTCCTTTTCGTGATCCCAGTCATACTTCTTTGATTTCGTGCTTATCTAGTCATGATGGTCTTGTAGGCAACACATTGAGCAACTTTGTGTCCAAAGTTATGACAAGAGAAACAATGGCCATTGAAGAAATTCTTGCGATTATCAAACCTACCGACCAAAAGATTGTAGTTTCCATTGACATTTTTTCTTGAGGCAAATTGAGAATGATTTACATGCGGTTGGTTGTAGCTTCTGTTCATCCTTGAAGTAGGTTGACCTCGATTTACCTGGAGATCTGCTTTATGCCTTTGTTGACTATAGTCAACCTGTTCACTTCTCCTTGCTACATCAAGATAAATTTTGGAGGTGAATGGCTTCTGTGCTTGAGATACTTCTTCAGTATATCCAAGACCTGTCTTGATTAGAGGAGAACACTGCACTTTGATAATTTCCTCTAAAGTTTCAGATCCTTTAGCAAATCTAAGATTAAGAGCTTTTGTTTTCTCAATATCTTTTCTAAGTCCCACAATTTCTCATTCTAACTTTTCATTGTGTTTTTTCCTTTCAGCAAGTTGAAATGTCAGAGTATCTATGATCATATTCTTTTCTTCTAAACAGATTTTAAGTTTAGAAATTTCTTCATAGAGATCATCTTCATCTATAGCATCCAAGAAATCATCATCTTCAAAAGCCATCAAAAGTCTATAATCATTACCATGTTCATCTTCATCACTATTTGAAAGTCCATCGTTGTCTTCATGTGTATAATAACTCTTCTTACTTACATTATGTTTTCTGCTCCATTTAACCGGTTCCTTACCTTTATCAGGCTTATCTTTATGAGGACATTTGGATGCATAGTGACCGACTCTTCCACAAGCAAAGCATTTGAAAGGTAGCTTACCTCTGAATCTTTCAGATCCCCGTTGAAGGTTCTTGACAAAGTTTGATTCTTCCTCTCCTTCTGACGTATGTTCTGACTCATGTATTCTCCTTTTCCTGAAGCTTTGAATGCGGCTTCTCTCATATCTGATGGACCCCCTTTTCTCATTTCAAAAGCAGTTAGGATTTCGTGCAGCTGTGACATAGTAATGCTCTGAAGATTCTGCTTTTCTTCTATGGCAGAAACTTTTGATTCAAACTTAGAAGACAAGGATCTTAGAACCCTTTCAACTAAAGTAACTTCTTTTATTTTTTCACCCAAATTTTTCATGCGATTAACAATCTCATCTATACGTAAAGAATAATTAGCCACGCTTTCATCATTGTGCATTCCAAGAGTTTCATATTGAATTCTGAGAGATTGTAGTTTTGCACGTTTTCCCTGATCGTGTCCTTCATAGCTTAAAATGATCTCGTCCCATATTTCTTTGGCGGTTTTGAGCTGCATAACCTTGACGAATTTTGATTGAGATAGACTCCCCAATAGAGTATTGACAACCTTTGCATTTGTTTCATACTGCTTTTTATCAGCCGTATCTGTAGGAGTTGCTGATGGAAATGTGTATACTCCTTCCACAATATCCCAAACTTCTGTACTAAGAGATTGAAGATAGGCTGTGGTTCTCACCTTCCAATAGACGAAATTTCTCCCATAAAAAATTGGTGGCCTGATGGATGCCTCCTTTTCATAGTTGCTCATGATGATAGATCTTCCTTCAAGCGATCAAGCTTCTTCTGAAAGACCTACTCTGATACCAATTGTTGGAAATAATACTGAGAGGGGGGGTGAATCAGTATTATCAAGTCAATTAATTTCCATTTCACAATCAGATTTGTATACGCTACTTCAGTTAATTAAAACTGCATATATACGTAACTGTAGTTAAGGAAACTAGCGTATAACCTGCAGAATTATAATTTAATTTATTCTTCAGATGTTGATCATTAATCTGTGCATCAGAACCATATAATGATCCGGATCTTCGGGGGGGGGCCCAAGATCTGAAGAATTGCAATGCAAGAAAGAAAATGACAGAACACACGGTAAATAAAACTACAAATAAACTTTTTATTAAAACCATTAATAACTATAAAGGCTACATTGTGACGGACCATCTGTCCTTTTACAAAATGTGACTTGTTACTTATAGTATTTTTCAGTTACCACGGGTCAATTCCATGGGTGAATGAATACCATGGGTGGATTTTACAATACCACGGGCAAATGCCATTTACAATACCATGGGTAAATTCCATGGGTCGATGAACAATATGGGTGGATGAGTACCATGGGTTGATGCCATTTTCCATTCGGATCATTCCTCCCTCCTTAAGAAGTAATGGTCCCCATTGCGTAAAGTTCCCTCCTGCGAAGCCTTTGTTGAATATGAAGAGCCACTGAAGATAAGGGTTTTATGTGGTTAACCCATAACCATGATAAACGAAAATCCGAGGATAGAGATACCCTGTAATGCTTATGACCAACTGTGATGATGACAGTGTGCGGCCTAACAAATGGACTTCGATGAAGTGTGGGTTTGTGGATGACCCATAACCATGACGAACGAAGATCCGAGGATAGAGATACCCTGTAATGCTTGTGACCAACTGTGATACTGACAGTGTGCAGCCTAGCAAATGGACTTCGATGAAGTGTGGGTTTGTGGATGATCTATAACCGTGATGTTGGTTGTTGATGAAGTAGCAGGTGCCTACATAGCCTGGGGTGGGAGGGCACATCTCCAAATAAATCAAGCCGAATGTTGCTATGTTGAAACTGATGAATGTGAAGCAGGTGCCTAAGAGTGGGTTGGAAGGGCACGTCTCCAATGGGAACCCACTCCCAATGTTGCTCCAGAATTAAAATGGACATAACTCGGTCAATATAACTCAGAATATTTATTATAACCTGTTTTTGGAAGCAAAAAAACCATTTTGCATCTTCTCATGTGTTGGAAATCCTTATCTGGACACCCTAGAATCTCCGATTCGTGCTGCAATTTTTTTTGCCGTCACAAAAGTTCTGAAAAAATAGTTGATTTTAAATTAGAGATATCTCCCACATCCGAACTTCGATTCGACCCATTTTTTCTTTGAAATTGGGTGGTTTTTCAAGAGGAGCTAAGATCTACAATCTTTTTCTGAAATTCTGCACAAAAACTTCAAAAAATGATAGGATAGTCGTTGCCCACCAGTTGTCATCAGAAAAAATTCTACAACATCGCTGATTTTAAATCAATGATATCTCCCTCGTCTAAACTTCGATTTGGCCAATTTTTTTTTGAATTTTAGCATTTTTTCACAAGGAATCTAGATCTGTTATTTGTTTTTGTAAATATTGTACCAAATATTTCAAATCTGATCTGCAAACTCGCCATCAAGACAAACAAAAAAAAATAAAAATCAAAATCCTGCAAAAAAATGAAAAAAGAAAAATTATTCTTGCTTGGCCCAAGAAAGTGCTCTATGGAGGTCACATCGCATGCCTGAAGTTTGTTGAATATTGCTGCAAAAATTTGAAACTGAAATATGCATGAAACCCTCATTCCCATGGAATTGTAACCTGCTATGATACCACTGATCCGGATCTTGGGGGGAGGCCCCCAAGATCTGAAGAATTGCAATGCAAGAAAGAAAATGATAGAACACACAGTAAATAAAACCACAAAGAATCTTTTTATTAAAATCAATAATAACTATAAAGGCTACATTGTGGCGGACCATCTGTCCTTTTACAAAATGTGACTTGTTACTTATAGTATTTTTCAGTTACAATACCACGGGTCAATTCCATGGGTGAATGAATACCATGGGTGGATTTTACAATACCACGGGCGGATGCCATTTACAATACCATGGGTAAATTCCATGGGTCAATGAATAATATGGGTGGATGAGTACCATGGGTTGATGCCATTTTTGATTCGGATCATATAAACAGTAACCAGGTATAGTAAAACAGAGCAGACAGTCGCACACAAGAACACAAGATATAAGGTGGAAACCCAATGTGGGTGAAAACCACCTGCTGCAATTTGTTTCTCTTCTTTTAATAAAAAACTTCTTTTTGCAATGGTTTCTTACTGGTGCAGTGTTATACCAGTACGCAGGCTTCTACCTGCAAAAGGCTACAACCTTCTCTTGTTCTCCAGACTCTCTTGAAAGGGAGCTACAACCCCCTTAGCTCTTGTACTAGCTGAAGTACTAGTACGTAGGTGCTGGCCTACAAAAGGCAACAACCTTTTCTTTTCTTCCAGGGACCACGTTTCATAAATTTTCAGACTGGATCCATCAATAGCAATAATCAACCATCAAATACATCTGCATAAACCAATCTCCTTTTCACCAATCAAAACTTAATCAAACAATCACTTGTCTGAAAGTTGTAACCAGAATACAGTAATAGTAACCAGAAACCAATCATGAACCCAGAACACTGCAACAATAAACAGAAGTAGCTAAAACATATTTCATGAGACGTATGCTACTTCAATATGTAAAACCTGCATGCATACGCTTCTGTATTACGAAAAACCTGCGTATATGCAGTTTTGTAATACCGAACCAGCGTGTATACGCGCCTTTGATATGCTGAACCTGCGTACAGATCTATAAAAGATAATCTATCCTTTTCAATTATTCAGACATCAATTATACCCAGATTATCAGATTTATAGATCAAGTTATGCACCAAATATAACAGATCAAAATCACACAAAGATACTTCTCTTCAAGTCTAGAGATCTTGACCCATCAATAGAACTTATCCTGCTTCTAGCGCTCAAGTTCCTCCTTGATTCAGATCCAGCCATGCACCATAACCCAATGACCAGTATTCTAGATCTTGCTCTTCATAAAATATTCAATCCTTGAGTGTCTTTGCCTGATGATCTCCATCCCCTTTTACAGTCTTAGGCTTTACTCAATACCATGGTCCAAAACCGTAGAGAATCAATACCTTGGACCCAATATCTGGGGTCAATACTTCGGACCAAATACCATGGACCAATACCAAAATACCATGGATCAAATACCACGGACCAAAACCAAGTTTTCCACACTGTACGCGCTTTTTTGTGCATGAAAGTGCATGTATACGCATATGTGCCTTTTGGTTTGTGAACTTGCGTGTATACGCGGCTTCGTCAACAGGAACCTGCGTATACCTTCTTTTTCTTTATTCTGAGAGTTTGAGAGCCTGAATTGTCATCTGAGTGATTTTCCAAGTGAGTTACCATCAAGGACAATACCTGTGCCATAGTGCCAAACTTGTGTCATAATGCCAACCACCTACAAGTTGGGTATACTAAGATCCTATGATTTTAGCAAGAGCAGACTCACGTGCCGCCAAGATGGGATTGGTGAATCCGCCTCTTTAGCTTCCACCACAGCAGGTTAGTGTACTCAATGAGATTTGAACTTTGGTCTCCTAGGCTTCGTCCAAGTGACTTACCGTCAAACCACACATCACTGTACCATATACTTCATCTTTATGCGGTTCGTTCACAAGTAAATTGCGGGTATGCTATGGCCATTTGCCATAAGTCAAGCCTATTCACGACCTCCATCTCCCAGACTTCCAATACAAACTGCTGGTAAAATCACTTAAGGTTTATAAATTCGGATCTTCAGCCTTGGACTGAGAACTTCAATCTAAGTTCAAAGAAAGTTTCTGCTGAACTATCGACAGACTTCCTTATAGATGACTTTCTGTTTCCAACTTTCCACTAAAACTCGTCCATCTTTGAAACGAGTCAAACTTTTAAATGGGGGCACTAAAGTAGCTCTGATAGATTAAGATTCTTAAAAGTATATGTGAACCTTTGTCTCTTCCTTTAGTCCAACTGAAGCAAAACCAGACCAGGACAGGATGTTTGATTAGAAAAAGGGAAACTGTAAAAAAGCACAAAATAAGGACTCTGCATCCATTTAGCCAACTGCTAAATGTCAATTTGAATCCATAACGCCAACAGAAACATTTCCAAGTTATTTCCAGTCTTTTTGCAGACTCGCTAGTTGTTATAGTTTCTTCAAGTACTAAGAAGTTTTGCTTGTCTTGAGCAGCCTAATGGTTATGTAATATCAGAAACTGAGATGGAGGAAGAAGCAAAATGCAATATCTTTTAACAGGTTTTTGATAGACATGCAGCATTTAACTCGCAAATAATTCAGAAATGTAAAATATATTGAGCAGGGTTATCCCAAGGGGTTAGATCAATCCATTTTCACCTTAGTCAAGCATTTGGCTAGTTCTATGTCAGCAAGTGCCCACATCACCCTATCCCCCTAGGCAGGGTGCATTAGTCTACACTGATGGACTTCCTAGGGATGCCAATTGATGAATGTGGCAAAACAACCTTTGGATTTCCCCACAAAATTTCCATTGGGAATAATAGAAGAAGATTCATTTGAATCTCCTCACCAGGGTGCACTGGTCTACACTGACAGATTTATTAGGGATGCAAATAGATAAATGTGGAGAAACATCCTTTGAGTTTCCCCAAAAAAACTTCCTTTGAAAAAATAGAAAATTTGGAGCACAATTGAAATTGTAATTTAATAACAAAGAATTAAATTGCAAGGAATAGATCATTTTGGAAACCGAGTGGATTTAGTGACAATGGTATAGGGTTACAAATTATAATTATAAAATATGTAGGCTCAGCATTGCCTTGAATATTATTACCCATGCAGAAGACATTTATGTTTAAACAACCTCACAGTTTGAAATTCCAAAATTATACTTTGAACATTGCTTTTTTCAACCCAACTACAAAAACAGAATTTTCAATTTTACTGATATTTAATGTCAATCCCAGCCAAGTAAATAGCACTGTGCTTTGTCAAAATCAAGGTAACCATTTCATTTGACAATGATATTTCTTTTTACAACCCATGTGTTTATGGGTGCAGGAATTACACCTTAACCATTGATCCCGTTACAAGGCATTGGATAAGGAAATTTTATTTTACAAATGGGTGAGGGAATTACACCTTTACTGGTGATCCCGTTACAAGGCTACGTTGCATAAAAGGAAATGGTCAAAAAATAGTTTCAAGTAATAATAGTTTAATAAAGAAAAATAATAACATTACACAAGATAACAAATACCATACAAGGAAGCATTTAATCACAGTAACCACATCAATCCATGATTTTGTACCCTCGACACAAATCTAGCTATCAATGCCATACAATTGCTATAGGCTTCAGAAAATTAAAACAATTCCCCCACAACAAACGAAGACATGAACCAGGGAGAATCTGATTACAGTTTCCCTCCTTCACTAAGGTTGTAGTATTATACCAAAGATGAATTACTGGACCGCTAGATATTATCAACAGTGATAACTACAAGCCAACAAATTAATAAAGAAATATAAAACATTTCATTTTATTGCATGGTGTCCTCAAGTTCGAACAAGAAATTTCTAAACCTCCCAGCAATAATAAAAATGAAGGGCGTTCGTTGTTAAACAGATTGAATTAATTTTACAATCATTACTTGTTGCAGATGAATGGTGATAAAAAAATATGGATGAAAGGGCACTTGCCTGGTTCATATTGCAACGCTTCATCTTATGAAACATCACAAGCAAGTAATATATAACATGTAATAATCTGTAGCCTAACAAACTGAAAACATAAATAAAATGGCAACTCTAGCTTTCATGAAATTGAATCTTATTATATTTGTAAGTGATCGTCAAGGGTAATAGTTATCATACATGACTCCTTTTTCTTTTGATTGTTCCTGACCAGGAGTGATCAGCTAATCCTCGTGTTCACAATAGAAGTCCATATCTTCCAGAAAATAAGTAGGCGATTTCACCAGGAGCGCAGAGTAATAACTCATAAAACTAAGTAACAATCCCAATCCATATTCTTTAGAAACTGAGTAGGAGTTTTCACCAAGAGGGCACAGCAAGAACCCATATGGTTGAGTGACACTCAAAGAATAAAGATATAGTTCTCTAGATCAGAGAGAGAGAAGTACTAGTCATACATTCCTTACAGTAGGATGCCAAAATATACAGTGATCAAAAGCATTCCGGTGAACTTCCCATTGCAATATACATCGAAAATGTGGGTGCCCAATAAGGATGGCGTTATGTTTGAGCCTTGAGATTTGACAGATCAAGATTAAAATTAAAGTCATACCTTGGAACCAGTTGAGAATGTGGGTGCCTAATAAGCAATGTTTGAGCCCCACGATTTGCCAGATCAAAATCAAAATCATGTCCTGGAAGCAGGACTCTAGAAGAGAAAAACTGTATTCACTTGATATCTACAATATGGCCCGCTTCCTATGCAGGTTCCAAGGGAAGATCCATCACAATAGAAACAGAACTGGCTCCTTGATTTGATGAGTGAGAAATGAATCCTTCTCAACAATTACACTGCTGCTCGAAGAAGACTCTGACTTGCACCAACTGAAAAATTATCAGCATTGTCAGTCAAAAAACCTGAAACAGGCATGCTTAAATGCTCCATAGATATTATGTTCAACTGTTGTGATACTGCCCTGAATTCACTAGACTCGAAAATCCAGTGAACAGCTAATGAATCAGCAATAGGCCTGAGAACCGAAATGATCACACAGACTGAAGTGCTAAAAAGCATAGCTAGGAATCCTAAGAATGCCAGCACTTCAAATGCCAGATCACCAGGCTTTGACATTACAGTGAACCCCAGGAACAATACCCTCAAAGGAAGAAAAACAACTACTGCTAATATCATCAACCAAACTCTTCTCTCCAGACTCTTATTGATAGCCAGGGATATGATCTTCAAGCCCACATACAGGAAACAACTCACAAACGCTGAAACAAACACTCCATGCACTATGATACTCAGCAAAGGATAAGTACAGAACTCCATGTTACCTTCTTCCAAAACTGCTGCGGTGAAGTACTTGGGTATCTTTCCTTCATTGCCAAAATAGCCCTTTTTCAGAATCTCAATGCTGGGGTTGATCACATTAATGCAGACTTCCGCAATGATGGTGGGCAGGCACAGAAGGAGCACAAATGTAAACACCCTTATGTTTGCCTCATGGCGAAGCGATCTGCGTACCAGAAAATAAAGGGTAAGAAAAAACCCCGGCTCTGTGAAACCCAGAGAGGCGACTAAATGAAATCTGCATACATTTTCCTGCCATTTGGAGCTCAATGAATGCAGAAACAAATGGGTTTTGAACAAACGAATCCTGGACAATTCACCCAGAACACACAGTATTTGGAACAGGATCAGCACTGTCCGAATCATCCATGGGGAATTAAAATCCCGAAACTTGTGAAGATTTTCTCTGCGTGTCTGTGATCGAAAATACAGAACATAGGCCAAGCAACAGACCCCGGCCAGTACGAAGAGCAGCACTAGACCCAACGTAACTGCACCGAATGCATCGGCGACTGAACTGGTCAGGGGCATCACCCACCAGCAAAGGGGATCTCAGATTCGATGGGCAGATTCAATGTTGAAATACTACTCCCCCGGCCGGAAAAAGCCAGTGCTGAATCAATGGCGCGCTGGTCAACAATTCAAAGATTAAATTTAAATATGACATGACACGAGATTAAAGCAAATCCACTGCAGAGAGTTCGTTACAACAGCAGGAAACACTCTTCAAACCGTCTTGCATCCGCAGGGCAGCAAATTTGCAATGAATATACTTTTCTTTTATATACGAATGACAGAGGAGCAGCAGCTGGCGACAGCCTGGCACCAACTACTGAGGCTCCACCTCCAGTCTTGGTGTGGTGTCTCCATACTACGTGGCTGCTGTAGGTTGGTACAATTCCATGGTTCAAAGCATAAGTAAACGCGATGCTTATTATTTAATTAACTATTTATTCAAATCGATAATGTTTAATTATTTCTCGAAGACTTTTTGTTTGCTAAAGTATTTGTCCACTATAACGTCCAATTACCTTTCTGTTGTGAGAGGGAAAATAAGGAGAAACCCAAACATAAACCAATGTTGAAATATTAAATTTTTATGTAATTTCCATTTTTTCTATTATTTATCTTTAATAAAGTTATTTTTATTAATACACAGTGAAATAGTACAACTGGACAAAATCTAAAAATATTACCAACCTGGAAATTAAAAGTGAGTAGTCCTTAGTGTAAGCCTAATTATTAGAATTAAAGTAATTAAAGTATTGTTTTTTTTTAAAACAAATATGATACTTTGGAATTTATTTCTCAGTTTTATTATCTGGGAATTCATAGATGTTTTGAAATCTAATTTTTTTTTTTAGGGTTTGATAGGTATGGTTTATTTTGGAATAAAGTTTTTAGATTTTTTTTTAATATAAAAGTTATGGATGATTTGGATTTTAATAATTTAAGAATATTTTTTCTCATATATAATTTAACTTAACGATAAGATTTTCAAATTATTTTTTGGTTTCCAGTGTCTAAACCTCCATTCTTATCTTTGCATTACAAATTCTCAACTTTACAAATGACACAAGTATTTTGGTGGCTATTAGCTTTTGTCAACCATTTAATTTATATGGTCGTGCTAGTTCTAGTATTTGAAAATTTGAGATTTTCTTTTTAGAGTTGTTTTCCTCTCCATTATCATCTTCCTTTTTAGTGATGTCTTAATTTCCATTATCTTCTTCATCCAATATGAGAATTGCATTAATGAAAACATCATATTCATTTTCATTTTCCTACTTTCTTAAAATTGAATTAGCTTCATACTTTCCAATATTTAGGTAATAATTCCTTAACATACTAGTGTAAGTCAACTATTTTGGAATTGTTTGAATCTATGCCCCTAGAATGCATCAAGGCAGGTACGCTCTTGCGAACCTCCCCAAGGCAACCATTCCTTAACATACTAGTGTAATTCATCTATCTTGGCATTGTTTGAGTCTATGCCCCTAGAATGCATTGAGTTAGGTATCACTTTGCCGACCTTCACATCCACCATATAATCCAAGGTTTGAGCTTGCTTCTGCATGACAATAGATTTTATTAGCTCCACTTATTTTCTCTTTCTTTTGTTATTTCAATTCAACTATTGTATTCTTTTGTGCTCACTATATACCATTGTTACTTGCATTGAATGTCACATATAATAGTTTCCTTTCTTAATCTAAATTATTTGAATTATGCCTTCTTTTACTCCAAGAAAAGAAAGATTAGCAATAAGAGGTTGAATTTATAGTGAGAATTGTATCAATGTTTGGATATAGTCCTTAATGGTGGCACAAGGCCATTTACATGTCATGTGTGTTTAGTAGCTTTGACTTTTTTTTGTACATTACCACTTAACAATGACTTGCCATTGAGTCCTCCCACCACATAAGCTTGTTAATCCTATACCTTTTAGGCTTTGAATAATTTTACTTCATTCAAAAAGTTGCCACATACTCATTCTCAACACAGAGCATGCAATAGAAAGCAATATGTCCATCATCCAAGAGTTAAGTCCAACAATAATTCTTGCACTCTAATACAATTTGTTCAAGGAGCTCTTTGATCATATCAGTGTGTATAAATATATTACTATGTATGCTTTCATCGTTGGACATATTGTCATCTAAGTCTCTGCTTTATCATTGCATGGGAGAATTTTGTTTCAACATGTTTCTTCACAATTTTGGTATAGAATTATCTCATAAATTGATATCCCAAAAATCAATAACAATATATACATATTCTATACAGCTTGAGTGGGCCTAATGGTTAAGAGCACGTGTTTCCTCCTAAGAGGTCACAGGTTCAAAACTAGAGGGGGGTAGAGTATGTATGCCTTCGTAGACTTAGCAGTGAAATCCTACGTGGAGGTGGGTCCCTTGTCCCACAAACAAGGAGGTCTCATACACCAATTTGGTGGTTGGCTTGGTCATGACCTTAAAAATGGATAATTAATAATAATAATAAATAAAGATTGCAGATTTTATCACTTTAGAATCTAAACTTGAGGTAATAAACTTACCCAAGGAATTATTAATGACTAAAAGAGACTTTTAACATCATCATTCGAAAGACAAACTAGGTAATCTTACCCAAATTAAGGCCTCATTCAAATGTGAGTTCAAACCATATACCCATAGCTTCATAGAGAGGCCAACTTTGTCCAATAAATTTAACTACTAACAACCCATTCTCAATCCAACTATGAGAAAAAGTCTACAACAAAAATGTGTTTGGCACATGAATGAATCATCAACACTTCTTCAAAGACTAAATCAATGAAGGTTCACTATCGGTAGTTGATAAAGTTCAACTTCTAGCACTCTTATGTTTCTTTAGGTTCTACTTGAGAATTATCAACCTCGTGGTAATATACGATCCATTTCCATTCTACACCACCCCTAATTTTCAAACATACATACAATATAGTTTAAAGAAAAACGCATGGCCCCATTGTGCAATATCATATGGATGGGGAGTCAGGAAAAAAATACTTGGTCAAAATTCCAACACAAAGCTAAGGAGAAGAACTAGGTAGTGGTTCTATACCTTGTGATTATAAAAAAATTGGTTTCATATCCTATAGATGTAGTGTAATTGATTCCATAGCCTATAATTATGGCAAAATCAAATTAAGACAAAATGTACAAGCTATCAGCATCCATTATTTATTTCAAAGTATACCTTACATATAAACAACTCGATTTTCTAGAGTTTTTTCATAAATCCCATTTGGTTAGCCCCTTTTTGCGAGTAACAAGGGTTGGTGCGGTATCCTTCTGAATTATGGTGGTCAAACATGATCGGTCAACTTCTGGGAGGCATAACTTTTGCATATGAACTTTAATTAGCATGATTCTTACACCATTAGGAGGAGAACTAGGTAGTGGTTCCATAGCTTGTGGTTAAGTAAAAAATGGTTTCATACCCAATAGATGTAGTATAATTGATTCCATAGCTTATAATTATGGCCAAACCAAATTGGGACAAAATGTACATTTTATCAACATCCATTATTTATTTCAAAGTAGACCTTACATATAGACAATGGTTGTGTGATCGATACTTCAATCCATTAAACTTAATCCCTAGTTGGCTATCGGGTTGTGTTATAATTATACCACTAGGAGTAAAAAAGGTTCCATTCTATTTGAGTGCATTTTGTTCCATAGTAGAGCAAAGTAGTTGGGAGAGAGAGAGAGAGAGAGAGAGAGAGAATAGACGAGGTTGTGTTTTATAGCAGCTCATGGGCCATTTCTTAGGGAACTCCATAGAGAGTGCTTACTCCAATGTATTTTCATCGTTTCCATTTGGACAAAAGAGATTAGAGAAACCTCACATTCTAGCTGAGTTTTCTCTTGAAAGGGTTTCCCGTATCATATCTTGGTGTTCATTGTGATTGGTGTTTGTTTTGTAATTTATTGTTCTCTATTTTTTTCCATATCTATCACATACATAAACAAAAAAACAATAATAAATAAATCTAGAAATCTAAGGAAAATTGAACCTTGTATTATAGATTTCATATTTTAGCATGTTTTTATCAAATCTATTGTGACAAGCTATCTTGTGGAATATCCACATTAGTTTATAGATCATATTTGTAATAGAGTAAGTTTCTTTCAATATTTTATGGGAAGTTGCAGGTGATAGACCAGATTAAGCAGAAAGTCATAAAACCCTAGACATGGCCAACAAATCAGTTTATGAAAACCTTCAAGATCCAATAGAGGAGAGGTTTGTGTGGCTAGAAGCGCGAGTCATAGATATAAAGCATAATGTGAGCCTCTTCTTAGTATCCCTAACCAATAATCTTGGGTTATTTAGAGAAGATCAAGGTTCCAATGTAAAGGTCAGATTAGAGCGGAAATTGGGGGATTAGGAAAGGATTTCAAGAAACCCAAAAAAAAAAAGTCGAGTTCAACTATCATCAGTCATTCATAGTCTCTCTTTAAGATGGAAGCAAAGGTGGGCATCAAGCCATATCAAGGTGAGATAGGTGCTTTGAAATTAAATCATTGGTTGCACCAATTAGAGGTTTAATTTAGTGTTCACCACATAGACGTAGAGCATAAAATTTTATTTTCTCATTTGAAATTAGAAATCCATGCCTTTACCTAGTGGAGAAGCCACACAAAAACCATAAGAATGGAGGGATATCCTTCAATAACTAAGTGGGAGGATGTTAAAACTCTCATAAATTCCTAATTCTACTCTATTGAATATGTAGAGGACTAGTGGATATGATGGTATTACTTTAAGCAAAGATAGTGGTAGAGTGTATAGGAGTGTGCCACATAATTTAGGAAGATGACAATAATGTTGGGTATCTCTCCCAAGAACCCATACATAATCCTCATGAAGCTTGTGTGCAAGTGCAATACCTGGAAAACATAAGTTACAAGAAAGGGAAGTTGAGTGGTTCAAAGCAAAAGGAACATTAGGAAACTTTCAAAGAAGGGAATAAGAATAGGAAAGCAGGGAAGGGAAAGAAGACAACAACCACACACACCAATGCAAATATCCTAGCAACCTCTATAACATTGATGGTCACACAAAGGAGAAGTTTTGGAAATTACATCTAGAATTCAACTCAAAGAACCAAAAGAAGGAATGAAAGAAGAAAAATATCATAGCCACATTTTTGAGCAATCAAGCGGAAAGCATCTTGGATGTAGATGAGAAGATTGTTTCCACATTAATGTAGAAGGGGTGAATCTAAATAGCATTTAGAAATAATAAGAGAAGGAGATGACCAAACTTTTCCATATAAAGATACAAGTTAAGAAGAAAAAGTTGATGCTTTGTTTGACCTAGGATCACAATTAAATATCATTACAACATAATTGGTCAACAAATTGGGATTGGAGGTTCAAGACCATTCAAGCTCATATCCATTGGGATGGGTAAACAAGGATATAGAAATTAAGCTAACAAAACAAAGTAAAATAAAATCTACTACCATTGTTAATTTTATTGATGAAGTAAAATTGGATGTAGTTCCACTTGATGCATGTGTGATGTAGCCTAAGCCGCACATACCCACAGTATGCATATAAAATGCATGTCATATACATGTCCCAGGAATTTTAATATTCTTGTTTAGTAAAACCTTCCATAACCCAAGGTTTAACTCTCCTTAATTAAATGTTTAAGCGGAAGCTAATA
The DNA here is from genome assembly GCA_031772625.1 of Pinus tabuliformis. Classification (NCBI taxonomy): domain Eukaryota; kingdom Viridiplantae; phylum Streptophyta; class Pinopsida; order Pinales; family Pinaceae; genus Pinus; species Pinus tabuliformis. Next base: position 245,116,863 of record CM062815.1, read on the forward strand.
AATCACATCTTAATCAGATTATACCACATATCTTCTTACCGACCAATTCGCAACAAACCTAACCAATCACCGTCAACTGTGTGTCACATAGCTAACGTATTTATTTCAACACTTGATCTATCCCGACCGATCCAACGACTATTGCGTCACCTGCTTGCCAACTAGCTTGGTCGATCTCCACCATTGATCAATCCAGCGTGATCCAATGGTTATCGCGCAATCTCGCATGAATTCTTGCACAACTGATATAAGACTGAGAGCGTGCGAGAAAAGTGGTTTTATCATGCTATGTGTCATCCGCTAGGTTAATCGCGTGAAATTGAGGAATACCATTTATAGTTTTTAGGGCATGCGAGATACTACTTACCACTTGTGAATACCGTTCCATCCTTCTGCTAACACATGGTTTTAATTTGATCCATTCACTTCTTGACTTTATTTTGCGCGACTTAATCCTAGCCATCTATCTCTGTCACTCTCATTCATTGATCTGACTGATCCAACAACTGTGCTTCACTGCTACATTCTTCTGCATCTCACCGTGTAATAGTCTTCTCGCTTCTCTGTCTGTGTAATTATTCTCGCCTTACAGTCTTCAATTGTTCTGATCCCAATCTTCAACTCTGTTATTTCACTCCTTCGCACCTTTACGTTTCCTTCGTAAATCCTTAGGTTTTAGGAAACCTTGTAGTTATACCTTCGCTATAAAATTAAAGGTTTTCTCCAATATTTTATGTGTGCAAGCCCATAACACTCCTCTCTGCACTTCGTCTCTCTTTCTACACACCTGCAAACTTATGTTACACATATTTATTCTAATCCACACACAATTTATAATTCAATTACTCAATCCACACATGCATAATTTGGAATTAAAATATTTGTGTATATATAAAAAATGATTACATAATGAGTGTCTCTCTCTCTCTGTGGCCTGATTTTCTAATCAGTGGTGTTTTTCTTCCCTGCCCATAGGCTTACAGTCAAACCCTATCTAATCTCTGAACTCCAAATCTCTAACTAACTAACTCTCTTCTATGCCTTTTAGGCTTACATTTATACAAAATGTTCTGTAACCCATTTCCGCTTTTAGATCCTTAACCTTCTCAACAAAATCCTAAATCTCTTCTTTATCTCTAAGGATCCTCTCTAATCCACAAAATCATCAACTAATTCCTAATCTAAGCTTTTACAATTAATTTCCAAACCTATCAATCCCTATGAACTCTCAATTGTCCTAATTCTCTCATGTTCTCCAACATTTGAGAACATTTACAAAATCCTCTCAATATTTAATTAATTCCTATTCCAAATCACTCAAAACATTAATAATTACATTAATTTGATACATAGGAATCCAACTTCCTTGAAAACACAAGACCCCTTAAGTTAACTAGAATACAATGAAATTGCTTAGCTGGATGTTGCTACATCAGACTCCCAAGGTTAAAATAATCATGATCTCCAGATCATGTGCTTCCGTCCTTTTTCCTCCTGGATCCCATACTTTGTTCTGTAATTTATCTTTAGTTGTTGTTGTTGTTCTCCAGGTCTCCACACTTTATGTTGCTTTGCCCCACTAGCTATGCTTTCACAGTCTGCTGTTGTCTTTCTCTTGCTACTGCTTGGCCTTCTTACTGTTGTTTTATTCTGAGGCACCTTCATCATCAATCTTATTATTCTTTCAATCTCTATGTCAAATTTATCTTTTAATTGATAATTACTTTTCCATTTGTTGTTGTACTTTGTCCACTCATCTTCAAACTATTGTTTACTGTCTTCTCTTTGAAGTTGTTGGATTCTTACTACCACCCTTTCATCCTTACCCTCTTGTTGCTTTCCAAACAACCTTTGTTCAATATCTGTAAATTTACTTTCAAAAAATAAATTGTCCTCCAATTCCCTTTGTACTTGATTCATCTCAAATACATCACTATGTTGTTCATCAATTCCACCATACTTTCCTTCCTCTTCCTTGACAACCCTCAATAATTGTCCCTCGCTTCCTTGACTGATCCTAACAATCAATTTAACTTTTTCAAGCACGGTATCTTCATCCTTTTCATTTTCCTCATCAGTATGTCTGACCTGGAAACTTCCAGTCTTCTTCAGTTCTAAAACTGATTCTTCAACTTGAATCATGTCTGTCTCATCTTCATCAAATCCTGTAATCATAAAACAATTATCGGAATTAAAAATATAAGGCCTCATTATCTTTTCCTTCTCTGTTAACATCTCAATACGCTGCTCTGAGTTTTCCTCCAATTCCTTTGTCAACACATCAATATTTTGATTTAAACTCTCCTCCATATCATCTGTTTCAATGATATCTCTATGTTCTGGTTCACAATAATGAACTCCTTTTTCTGTAATGTCAATTTGTTGAACTTTTATTACCATTCCCTTTTCCTTATGATTGTCATTCATGACAATTTCTTTGTTTTCCTTTTTCAGCAATTTATCCTGAGTATACATCCTCTGCTTTTCCAACTTCCTTCTTTGAAAGTCTAATTTTCTATATAACTCAATAATTTCAATTGGAATAGAATTTGGAAATTTCACACAATTTTCCATACCTTCCTTTGTTATTGACCAATCATCAGATGTCCTTTCTCCCTTTGCTAAATATTTTGCATAGACTTCTTCTTTCTTCAATTCTGTGATTGTCTTTTCTTTGTCTTGAGACAAATCTACCTCCCCTTCTTCTTCAATACACTTTGCCTTGTTGTCTCTCTGTAAACCTTCTTCAAGAGCTATCCTTGCCCCATCATCTGCATTAATATTCTCCTGCATTTGTTCTTCATCAATAACATTAATCAAATTCATTAGATTACCTCTCTGAGACAATATTCCTTCATTCTTCATCAGAATAAGATCCCGATCTTCCATCTCTATGACAACTTTAAACAAATATCTTCTCTCATTAAGTAACTCATCCATCGACTCTTTTTGTTGTAACCAGTCAAATTATTCCTCTTTTGAGAAATTTTCTTTGTCACATTGTACTTCAAGATCTTCATCCATCCTGAATACATCTTCACAAAGTTGCTTTTCTCCTGCAATACCTACAATCATACACAAATTATCAGTTTTAAAAACATAAGACCTTGTGGTCTCACTTGATGCTTCAGTCATCATATCTCCTTGTTGTTCTGAATCCTTCATATGATTCAGCCCCTCTGTAGATTTCTCCTCTATCTCTTCATTACTTTCAGAAAGTAATGGACCATATTTGGGTTCACATACATACTCATTTAATCTGAGTAACTCTTCCTTCAATTGAGCATTCACTCTTTGCTCCCATTTTACTTGCAATCTATGCCATTTGACTCTCCTTTTCATAATCCATCCATGCCTCTGGTCTTCCTTATTCATCTGCAACATCTCCATCAACAACTCAAGATGGAAATTTATCTCAACTTTCTCTCTTCTGCAATGACCTTCAGTAGTCATCCTTTCTTGTTCTGTGAAATTTTATCTGTTCACTTGTGAACTGCACCTAAGCTTCCCTTTTTAGCAAGTCTCTGTACCTGCCCTTCATCAAGCTTTTCTCCTTAACTTGATCTATGGTTCTCTACCTCTGGAACCATCTCCTTGTCAAGCTCCTCTTGACTCATCTGTTTCCTGCGGATTGCTTTAGCACCCTTTTCCTTCATCTTGTAGCCTTCTTCTGAACCTTCCATATGACTTTTCATAGCCACCTTCTCTTTTGTGTGAGCTTCTACACCTGCAACCAATCAAATTCCTTCTGAGTTGATCTTCTCACCAAGCTTCTCCTCTGTCCGGTTCCCAAGTCCTCTTTTCTTTAGAACTTGCATTGAGCACTCTTGCTTTCTCTCTGGTTGCTACACTCACTTCTCTTAAGGACTCCTCTGGCCCTATCTCTTCCAAGCCTCAGCTGGAATAAGGTTCTGCTACAATCTCTAAGAACTTCCAAAAGTTCTTCCTACAGTTTTACTGTTGTAGTCTTGTGCCAAACTTTGCTATTCATTCAACTGTTGCAAACTTTCATACCTTTGTAATCAATTTATGTCTTAGCTGATTGTATTCTGCAAACTTGCAAATTTTGCACCCCCTTGATCTGTTTCAATCTGTAAAATATCATTAATTAATCAAAACTTATGGATTCCCTCTTCTCAACATCACCTGTCTTTAGGATCTCCTTATCTGCTAGTCTTTACCATTCCCATGAATCTGAACCTCAACAATTTAGAATTTACACAAAACTTTATTTGCTTCCTAAGCATCTATTTCACCAGCAATATCCAATCATAACACAGCTCATAATTCTGCGTTAATGGTTTGAATCAATACAATACAATACCATGCAAACATAACAAGTCATCTCTTCCTCATGCAATATGCGTAAATACAGTATAAGGATCACTTCAAACTTCCTCAAAAGTTCCCTTCCAAGTAGAAAACAATATTCCTTTGTTATCACAGCCTACCACCTGTGATCAATCTTCATCATGCTTGTTCTTCCTTCTACTAGATAAAACCTACTTTACTATGATCATCCTTTCTGCAACTCACTTAATTCACTGTTGGAACTATCAATCTCTGTCTAAATGAGGAAAATAATTTATGTGTTTGTTACTCAATTTCAAAGAACGTTCCACTCTAATACCAAATGATGTAGCCTAAGCTACACATACCCACAGTATGCATATAAAATGCATGTCATATACATGTCCCAGGAATTTTAATATTCTTGTTTAGTAAAACCTTCCATAACCCAAGGTTTAACTCTCTTTAATTAAATGTTTAAGCGGAAGCTAATAAATCACATCTTAATCAGATTATACCCGTGGATCTTTTTACTGTCTGATTCACAACGAACCTGACCAATCACTATCAATCGTGTGTCACATAGCTGACGTATTTATTTCAACACTTGACTTTTGTGTGCCCCAAATCTCCACCATTGATTTGTCCCATCTGATCCAATGGCTATCGCTTCACCCGCTCGCCAACTAGCTTGGCCGATCTCCATCGTCGATCAATCCCGCGTGATCCAACGGCTATCAGGAAATCTTGTGTGAATTCTTGCACGAATAATATCAAACCGAGAGCACGTGAGAAAAGTGGTTTTCTCATGCTACGTGTCGTCCGCTAAGGTTAATCGCGTGAAATTGAGGAATACCGTTTACAAATTTTAGGGCGCAAGAGATACTGCTTACCACTTGTGAAGATTGCTCCATCCTTCTGCTAACACGTGGTTTTAATCTAATCCATTCACTTCTTGACTTTATTTTGCATGACTTAATCCTAGCCATCTATCTCTCTCACTCTTGTTTGTTGATCTAAGTGATCCAATGACTGTGCTTTGCTGCTACATTCTTCTACATGTCACCGTGTAATAGTCTTCTTGCTTCTTTGTTTGTGTAATTATTCTCGCCTTACGGTCTTCAATTGTTTTGATCCCGATCTTTAGCTCCGTTACTTCACTCCTTTGCACCTTTATGTTTCCTTCGTAAATCCTTAGGTTTTAGGAAACCTTGTAGTTATACCTTTGTTGTAACATTAAAGGTTTTCCCCAATATTGTCTGTGTGTAAGCCCATAACACTACTCTGCACTTCGTATATGGTTCTTCACACCTACAAACCTATGTTACGCAGATTTATTCTAATCCACACACAATTTCTAATTCAATTACTCAATCCACACTTGCACAATTTGGAATTAAAATCTCTGTGTATATATAACAAATAATTACATAATGAGTCTCTCTCTCTCTCTCTGGCCTGATTTTATAATTAGTGGCCTTTTCCTTTCTTGCCTGTAGGCTTACAATCAAACCCTATTTAATCTCTGAACTCCAAATCTCTAACTAACTAACTCTCTTCTATGCCTTTTAGGCTTACATTTATACAAAAGGTTCTGTAACCCATTTCCTGGTTTAGATCCATAACCTTCTCAACAAAATCTTAAATCTCTTCTTTATCTCTAAGGATCCTCTCGAACCCACAAAAAAATCAACTAATTCCTAATCTAAGCTTTTATAATTAATTTCCAAACCTATCAATCCCTATGAACTCTTAATTGTCCTAATTCTCTCATGTTCTCCAACATTCGAGAACATTTACAAAATCCTTTCAATATTTAATTAATTCCTATTCCAAATCACTCAAAACATTAATAATTACATTAATTTGATACATAGGAATCCAGCTTCCTTGAAAACACAAGACCCCTTAAGTTAATTAGAATACAATGAAATTGTTGAGCTGGATGCTCTTGCATCAATGTGGGATTGTGTTTGGGAGTCCCTATATGTACATGTGATATTTAACTTTCATACATAGAGCCAATCGGCATTGCGTCATCAAGGACAAAAAAATTTGTTGGAAATACTGAGAGTGGGGTGAATCAATATTTCACTATAATCAATTAATTTTAATTTCATAGAGCATTGATTATCATTAACATTAGATTAAATCATACATTAGAATCACATCACATGAACATGTAAGAACACCATTCAAAAATACACAACATCAAATACAATACACCATGTATTTTTAGGTGGAAACCATTCCATGAGAAAAACCATTGAGCGATTCTTAATATAGGTCTTTAAAGTTTACATCAATAGGAAGTTCCAACATCCAAGATTTATAACATCAACTGAAAGAGGTTCCAACCCATTAGTTTATAGGCTTCAACCTGAAGGAAGCTCCAACTCCCTAATTTACCGACTCCAACTGGAAAGTTGCTCCAACACTCTGGTTTACCAGCTTCAACTGGAAGGACACTCCAACGCCCTGGTTTACCAACTCCAACTAAAAGGATTCTCCAACACCCTGTGTAGGCTCCTACCTTCCCTAGCACCACTCTGTCACCCTGAAGTGTTCTCAGGCTCCAACCTGTGCTCAAATCAAAATAAATAATATCAAAAAAGTCTACTAACCTTGTTGATCTACAATGTTGGCACAAAGTCATCAACAACAATAACAAACTTCTCCACTCAAAAGATCAAACCCTAGTAACATAAAATTTGTCACTTCCACTGCCACAATCAAATATGCTTATGCTCAACATCAATACCAAAACCTATCTAGAAAAAATAGTAACACCCAATGCTCTCTGCTCAGTAGACCTAAAAAACTTTGTCTTCTCTCTGTTCTTCAATGACATTAAGCTTTCAACAATGCTCTTTGCTCATAAAGCTATCAAATCCTAATAATAGCATAAACGCTATCAAGTGCTCTGCCACAATAGCTCTGCTAAATTGACCTCTGCTCATCATGTATATCAAACCCTAGGCCACAATAATTTTCACAAACAATGGTCAACAATATACATATTTAACAACTCTGCTTAGGACATAAAACCCTATCATCTTTAGATAGAAACCCTAGCGCAACATCCATTGATATTAATCATGCTCTAATGACATACATCCAACAATCTGGTTACCAAATTTACTTCAAAATACAAACCCTAAGCAACATTCAAAATGATTTTAACAATCTATTCAACAATACAACAAACCCTAATGTCCATGCTTAATAAGTTACCGCAACACTCACCCTTTTACTTAGTTAAGGCTCTAAGCCTGTACATTAGTGTTTATCACTCCAAACAATTATGGTCATCATTTAATACTTATGGTAGCTTGTATGTATATATATATATATATATATATATATATATATATATATATATATATATATATATATATATATATATATATATATATATATATATATATCTATATATATATATGTATATGTATATATATATGTATATATATATATATATGTATATATATATATATATATGTATATATATATATATATATATATATATATATATATATATATATATACATATATATATATATATACATATATATATACATATATATATATATATATATATATATATATATATATATATATATATATATATATATATATATATATATATATATATATATATATATATATATATATATATATATATATATATATATATATATATGATGTCAACTACAGTGGAATCAAAAAAATTTATGTTAGTGTGTGCTTCAGATAATGAGAATTAGACTCCAAAACTACCAGTGATGTAATAGTGATAACCTCCACTTCAACTATCAATATTCAATGCAAGCTTGTCATTGTAGATGAATACTTCTAATTTATACGAATATCCAACCTTTTAAACTTCAAAACATAGCTTTCAAACCAAAAAATAGTATAGATATACCTATGTTTGATGATGTCAACAACTTTTACCTCTACTTCAGATATTGCCTTGAAAAATGTTTCAGAAGCTACTATTTAATTCAACAGGGGCTCAATCATAACAAATGAGGAATTTTGTCAGCATACCTCAAGAAGAATGTGCCACTGAATCCTTCAAAATTTTGTTCTTAGGGTGATCATATAACTAATTAATTTGAGATGTTTATTCTCTGCCTAAGTCATTGGTGTCCTTCCTACAATTTCTCCTTAACCATGAGTGTCTCAGGTCTCATGGATTGAACAATTTATTTCTGATACAAGCTTCAGAAGAGTAACCATTCAAGACTCAATATTGAGCAAGATTTGACATCAAAAGGAGCTCAGAAGAGAAGGGTCCAAACAACCTTAAATATTGACTGTTTATTGAGATATATGGCTACCAAAACCCTTACCATAGTTCACAAATAACCTATACATGTAATGCATGCTAGGCCGAGATTCCTGCATAGAGATGCCATGAAAGTAATCTTGACATAGATGACAAATGTGCCTCATAAGAGGTTGAAATCATGTGCTACAGAAGTGATCTAGGAACGAAAGATTTATGTCACATAATTGCCATAAGATGATGTGATTTACACAACAGATTGACCTCTCAATGATTTGCACCCTAATCTTGACTAAGCTCAGTTAAATGCGTCTAGTTTGAAAAAGATAGCTTCAGAAGATAGGCTTCATAAATACTATGCTTCAGACTTTATGTATGCCAACAATATGTACCAAAAGACTTGGAGATAATAGGGCAGAGAAGCTTCTAAAAATCCAAGAAAACAACAAAAACAACCTTAAAAAATAGACATAGATCTTCTATGTCGCAAATGATTTATGATATAACTCGCATTAGGTCAACATTTGATGCTTCAGACCACATAAAATTTTATTCAAGGGAGGGTTGAGTGTGTCTAATCTTGATTATAGAACCCCAACAAAAGCCTTAGTCCAAAAGATAGATAAATATTGACCTTCTCTTTGGTTTTGCGAGACTACCCAACGTTGCAGAAGGAATTTAAAAATATTAGACAATGAACATTTGTTTTTGTGGAGGATATGAGCCTCCTTGTATAGGTATTGAAGGGTCACAATTAGAGAGGCCGACCCTATTTGAAAATTAAATTTGAATACTTGGAACCAAAAACCACTTAATTTGGAGGCATACTTTGTCAACAAGATTGATTAAGCTTGCACTTGACCATTAAGCCCATTTAAATTAATTTTCTTGAATAATAAGAAATATTTTCTTGTGAATTTGACCAGTAATTCGAATAAGCCCATTTTCTTAAAAAAAAAAAATTGCTTGTGACATATCCTTTTGGGGCTTCTTGACCAAGAACGGGGCTTTAATATTCAAAGAGGTGTAACTCCTCAATTATGAGGAATTAGGAGACATACCACCTACCATCGGAATCAACATGACGAGGAGAATGAGATGAAGATGATCCTAAGTCCCAAAAAAATGACCTTTCCATCTAGAATTCTCATTAATTATGGGGTATCTAGGGCTTCTTAGGGATTCTTGACCATTGGAGCTTCAATCAATGCAATCTAGACAAATCTTAAGAGCATTCAAGAAATGATGTTGGCATCAATGACAACACCATTCAACAAATCCTTCACCATCAACGTGAATAAGGCTAAGTTTAAAGTTTCATTGATAATTTTTAACCAAGCTAAGAAATTGATTAACTCTAGCAAGAAGCATGTTTTACTATTTTTAATAGAAATTCAGTGTGTAGAAGATTCAATGATTGTAAAGGCATCCCTAGAAGGGTGCACTAAGGAACATAGAAAACAATGGAAGAGTTTTTATAGGCATATAAGGGAGTGTTCTTGGAGCCCAAAATGCTACGACCCAACAAAGAAATGGAGCATGGGATCAATTATTTGCACACCCTCCATTGCCATGAATCAGGTTGTATAAGTAGTTTTTTATAGAAGAAAACAAAGTGAAGCAATTGAAACAATTGTTGGAGTAGGGTGTTATTCAATCAAGTACCTCACCCTGTGGGTGATCCATCGAAATTGTGCCAAAGAAGGATGCAACATGGAAAATGTGCATTGATTACAAGGTGTTAAATGAAATTATACTCAAGGATAGGTACCCCCAATATAAGATTGATGACTTATTGGACTAGTTGTAGCAAAAAAAATACTTAACCAAGTTGGATTTAAAATCAGGGTATCAATACGTTCAAATCAGAGAAGAAGATACCTAGAAAACCACCTTCAAAAGCAAAAAAGGTTTATATGAGTGGTTAGTATTGCCATTTAGTCTTTGTAATGCACCAACTGCATTGATGAGATTAATGAATGATATATTATGCCCATATTTATATTCATTTATTAATTTTTATTTGGATGATATATTGGTATGCAGTACTACCTAGGAGGAGCACATCTCACATTTGATGAAGGTGCTAGAGACATTGAAGAAGCACCAACTGTTGGCAAATCTTAAGAAGTGTGAGTTTTCATAATAGTATTTGGTGTACTTAGGCTATGTGATTCATGGAGGGGATCTTAAAGTAACCCGACCAAGATGAAGGCCATCATGAAGTGGTCGATTCCTACCAATGTTTGAAAGAATAACTTCGGTGAAAATCACATGTAGACAGACATTTGTCGACGCGTTTCGAACCAACTAGTGTGGTTCATCGTCAGGACAAGTTGAAGAAACGAATCCAGCTTAGCATGATAAATAGTCCTTCAAGGTGAGGAATTTCATTGTGGTAGCTGCATAGTACTTGAGGAAGTTCATAGCCTCATTTTCAAAAATATTTTCACCACTCCATGCCATAATAGTTAGTGGAAAAAGTTTCCAATTGGGGAAGGATTAATAGAATTACCTTGAGGAGTTGAAGAAGAAAATTAATCAAGCACTAGTTGTTGCATTTCCAAACTAGCGACAACCCTTTGAAGTGGAGAGAGATGCAAGTGGGTATGTTATGGGAGTGGTATTGATGCAAGGAGGAATACCTATATGCTACCATTCTAAAGTGTTTCATGGGATAGTTATTAGCTACCATACATATGACAAGGAGATCTATGCCTTCGTATAAGTTGTAAAAATATGGAAACACTATCTGATGGGAAAGGAGACAATTATCCACACATATCACTAGCCACTATAGTATATGCAAGTCCAGAGTAAGTTACAACAAACTAAGCATTACAAGTGGATTGTGTTTTTTACAATAGTATCATATAGTTATCAAGTATAAGAAGGGAAACAAAAACAAGTTCTCTAACATGATTTCAAAGTCACCCATGATGCATACAAAGAGGCATATATAGAGGAGGAGGACTTTAAGGAGGTGTAACAATTACATGTCCAAATGCATATAGATAATGGTGTTAGCACAATTGACTACGATCTCCATAATGGATTACTCTATAGGTTGGACAAGATATGTGTTCCTAAAGGTGAGTGATTGCAGCTAATCATAAAGGCTCACATCTCCAATGTTGCAGGGCATTTTGGTGTAGGAAATATAGTTGCCAATTTATAGATGTGTACTGGCCCATAATGCAAGATGATGTAGCTAGGTTCATAAGATGATGTATGATTTGTTGTATTAGTAAGCCTAGTAATAGGAAATTGGGTCTCTACTATCCCTTACTTGTACCCACTCATCCTTGGGAAAGCATTTCCATGGACTTTGTGGGAGATTTACCAACAAATATGAAGGGACATGACTATTGTATGTGGTATTTGAAAGATTCAACAAGATGTGCATTCCCATGCCCCGTAAAAAGAGCACTAGTGGGTAAGAAGAAATAAACTTGATATTTGGACAAGTTTGTGTGCACTTTGGGACACCAAGGATCATCATTTTGGATAGGGACACTATATTTGTTAGTGCATTTTGGACTGCATTGTGGGAGAGGATGGACACAAAGTTGAATAGGTCTACAACATTCCATCCATAAACAAATGGGAAAGCAAAAGTACTTAGAAGGACTTTGGTGTAGGTTTTTAAGTGTTACAATCATAAGCATCTCAAGACTTGGGATGAAACTATAGTATATATACAACACTCTTATAATAAAGTAGTCAACACTTCTACTCTTAAGTTCCCATTTGAACTTGTTTTGGATAATTTCCACCATCAAATTTAGATATTTCATATGGAAAACTAGGAGTGAGGGAGGATCTCATAGGGGATTATTTAAGGGTAGAGAAATATGTGGAGAATCCATCTAAAAATACAACAAACATTGAAAGAGTCATAATAAAAGTACACAAATAGGCATGATAAGCACAAAATAGAGAAGTTATTCAAAGTGGGAGACATCGTATGGTTACATTTGAACAATATTGAGGCTACAGGGTCATCGTAAGAAAATCAAGGCTTTGCGATATAGTTCTTTAAAGATACTAGAAAAGGTGAGGGATAATGCCTACATACATATTTTAGGCTGATACATCTACATTTTCTCAGTGGTGAATGTGGAAACTCTAAAACTCTATTAGCTTTGAATGTTGGACCAGGAAAAGGAGGAGGTCCTACCTTCCATAAAGGATTTAGCACTAGATGCATAAGTAGAGTCAATAGAGGATACCATTTTGTAGAAGAGGTATATAACTACAAGACATGGGAAACATGACCTTTGGTAGATTAGGTTGAAAGGAAAACTTCTAAGCAAGGGTAAATGGTACTCTAGGAAGAAGGTAGAGGAAAATTTCTGTCACCTTATTCAATAAAATATTTTGGGAACCAAAAGCCTCCCAAAATGGGGAAATATGATATGGATTGGATCACTATATAGTTTTTCATCCATCTCGATGCTTTTGAAGTGGAAAACTTGAAGGAATCAACTTATATGAGTATTTTTAGCAACAAGACCTGGTTTGGAGAATTGGGGTTTGAAACCTTTCAAGGTCAATTTAAGGCCTAAAATGACGTTTTTTGTGGGTAAAAATTTGTTCCTAAAGTGTTGCACCATGTGACACTATTCTGCACTTGAATATATTTCCAATGGTGCAAGAATCACATCAATAAGAGTTTATATGCAAAAGTTATGCCTCCTGGAAGTTGATCGATTGAGTTTAACCACCATAATTCAAGAGGATTTCGTGTGAGGCCCAATTATTCATGGAATAAAAGGTATCCACATGGGGATGATGATGAATGCTTTATAAGGTTAAAGCTGTAACTCATGTTGTTGAATGAGTCAAATATAACCCCTATTTGGCTATTGGGTTGTGCTATGACCAAGCCATTAGGAGGAAAAGGGGTTCCATTCTATTGTGTGCATTTTGTCATAGTAGAGAAAAGTAACTGAGAGAGAGAGAGAGAGAGAGAGAGAGAGAGAGAGAGAGAGAGAGAGAGAGGGAGTTATGTTTTGTGGCATCCCATGGGTAATAAGTCATAGGTAACTCCAGAGAAAGTTCATACTCCTTATTATTTGTATCATTTCCTTTAGAAGAAAAAAAATACCTAGAGCAACCCCACCTGCTAGTTGGGTTTTCTTTGAGATTATATCTTGGTGTTCCTTGTGATTGGTATATGTCTATACTTCGTTAATTTATTTTTTCACATTTTATCTATTGTATTCATAAGCATAAAATTAATAATTATTAAATCTAGAAATATAAGGAAAATTAACCCTCATAGTATATATTTTAGATTTTAGTCAACTTTTATAAGATCTATTGTGACAAACTGTCTAGTGGAATATCCATGATAGTTTACATATCATTATGCATCTCTTGATACCTTAATATCTTCTATATTTTTTTAACTTTGCAAGGATTTTTCTGTGTGTGTTGTTGTGCATGAATGTTATCATATGTTTTAGGTTTGACTTCATTTAGTTGATTTCTGCACAATGGTTACTTGTCATTATTTGAACTTCCACACAGGATTTTAGTGTTTGTAGTAGATTTCTCTTTGGATGCTTTTGTAAGATAAGCATTGTAGAGTAAATTGAAATACATGATTTAGGTTGAATAACGAAGAGTGGATTTGGCACTTTAGTTTCTATATTAATCCAGAAAATTTATGGATCAACCAATATCAGAGCATGGTTCCTTGGGTAGTGAAAGAACTGCCTAGATTGACCTCAATAAGTAGAAGTGCTCACACAAAGGAGAGAAGGGTTGTGTCCAAATATTTAATAGAAGGTGAGGAATTAGTATAGAAACAATCATAATAGGAGTGAATTTCCCTTCATGGTGGATGCCATTAATGAGTACACCATATGGTGAGTCAAAGATTATGATGAGACATAGTGGGGGTCTACTACCAAAGAAGTATTGAAGCTAGAGGAGAATGTTGAAAATGTAACTAGTGTCGATCTTCATAATGTAATAAAATGCAATTTTTAGCATTGACATATTTATTATATTCATTATTATTATTTTATTTTTGGTCAAAGCATGTTATTCATGCTTATAGATTCAAAAGGGTAAAAAATAATTTATTGAGTAAAAAAGATAATGTATTTGAGTCAAGTCCCATTTTGACTTTTGTAAGAAAAGAAAATTAATTTTTATTTTCAGTTAGAGAGTCAAACAAAGACCAAGTTGACTCTCCTTGGACAAGTCGACCTATGTGGTGGCTATTCGACCCTCCTGATGATTCGAATGGAAATTAGCATCCACCCATGGTATTCATCCACCCATGGTATTTATCCACCCATGGTATTGTAACAATGATCTGAGTGGAAAGTGGCATCCACCTATGTATTCATCCACCCATGGTATTTATCCATCCATGGAATTTAACCATGGTATTGTAACTAAAAAAAGGTTATAAGTAACAAGTCTCATTTTGTAAAAGGGGAGATGGTCCACCACAATGTAGCTTTTATAGTTCTCGTCTACTTTAATAAACAAGTTTCTTTGTGGTTTTTTTTACTGTGTCTTCTCCTCTTTTTCTGGAATTTCAATTTTTTAGATCTTGAGGCCCTTCCCCCAAAGATTCAGATCAATGGCATTAGAGCGGGTTATGATTCTACGATAATGAGGGTTTTATATGAATTTCCAAGGTGAATTCATCGACTTCAATCCCCATCACCGCCATGACTTCTTTCTCCTTGCCTTATCTTTTTTTCATATGCCTACATATCTTGTAGGAGAGGAGGGCCCGCTCGCAATTATTCGAAGGGTGGGATATGGAGATGGGCCTGATAACCAAGGATAGTTTCTAGCTACTTTTCTACAACCTTGCCATGGCCTTAGACTGAGATATATATATATGTACAGGGCGCACAATGAATAAATGATTCAGTGACCACTTGAATAGACTTTGTTGCTATAGTACATCAACAAATTAGGGCCCAAAAAATAATATAGTCAGAGTGTGTGTGTAGAGATAAAATCTGGTTTTGGTGAATGCTACAACCATAGATAGAATTGAAATCTTTGCGAATGACGAAGATTGATATTTGAATGGTGTTTTTTTGCAGGAAAAGTCAATGGAAGCACAAATTTTTGGTTAGATTTATAGGAATTTCCAGGCACTTGAATAATGATAATAACTTTGAATCATTCTATAAAGTTTCAAGAATGGACTGAGGCCACAAGATTCTTAGTGTTGGAGTTGACATTTCCCTTGCCAGAGGGCCTCAATTCTAATCCCAATCCCAGGCCTAAGGTTTTCGAGGGGTCATCACACAAGCCATACATGGGGAAAAGCAACTTCGACACTAACATGGTCATCATTCTGGTGGTGTTGCTTTGAGGCCTCATATGCATGTTTGGGCTCAACTCCATCATCAATTGTGCACTCTAATTCTCATGTGTGTGAGCAATTTTGTTCGAGTCCTCCTAGGATGTGGAGGCATGACTAACCAATATCGGGATGATGCAAAAGTATCTGTGGGTGTTTCCCATCACGGTCTACGACACTACCGAATCGAATTTGCCCTGCATCGATTTCCCAATCTGTTTGGTAGAGTTCTTGGAGGGAAACGAGGTCATAATCTTGTCCAAGTGCAATCATGAATTCCATATGCACTGCATTGATACGTGGCTCACTTTGCAGTCATCCTGCCTGACCTACAGGCAAAACCTGTGGGAACTCTCCCACAACAATAAAAAAATAATGATGAAGGGAATGTGAATATGACTACCCGTCGTGCCCCTCCCTCGACACCTGAGGCGCTTCACCATGTGTAGGTAGAGGGTTGCTGAAAATTAATGTTGTGGTTCATGGCTACACATTACTTTAGATATTGTTATTCACCATGATCTGAGTGAAATATATATATATATATATATATATATATATATATATATATATATATATATATATATATATATTCTATAATTTGGACATATATGTACCTTATTTGTGGAATTGGATCGTTAAATTGAATTAGTAGTTTCCTTACAATTTTTGATGAAACAAGAAGGTTAGCCTAATCTGATTATTTGGAATTACAACAATGTAAATCTTTGATTTCATATAAAGAAGGAATCACTTAGTGAAACATAGCCCATGCTTTGGAGAAGACCAATATCCAACTTAATAACAAAAAAGAGCCAAGAGCTTATAGAAGCAATTTCAGAAGTTGATGATGTACTAACTGAGAGATTTCTTAATGATGAGCCTATAGTTGTTAATGATCTTGAGATGGCTATTCAAAGGGTCACAATATCACGTAAGTGCATTCCCTTCTTCACGGGGAAAATATCTTGAGCCTGACACAACTCTACATGAATGATAATAAGCCATCGAGTTCAATTCCCAAATATGTTGGAAAGAATTCCAAGTTTTTGTTTCTATATATCTCTCCGAACAATCTTTTAGGAAACATTCTGCAAGAATTGTCAAAGCATTATGATCTTAAAATCTTGGATATTTAATTCTATAATTTCAAGCTCTCCCTTTCTAGTCGCGACATAAACAAAAGAATTCCTAAGTGGTTTTCAACAATTCCGGGGCATCTTTTTGTGCTCAACTTGTCAAACAACACATTGATATGCAACTTGAAAAATCTCAACACTCTGGATCCCCATTCAAACCTCCACCAAGGGATAATTTCCCAAAGGAAATTTAAGGATCGTTGACCTTTCCCACAACATATTCAATGGTTCAATACCTCTTAATGCAAGCATCACACTTTCAAGTGTACTCTATTGCACCTTAGTGACATTAGAGGCATATTCATCTCCCTCTATAATTTTATCTACTAAGGGTGCCCATGTTGACATGATTATATTTTATGACTATCGTGAAGCACACAACTACCCCTCTTGATGTCATGGAAAGACTATCAAATCACAATAATGACAAACAAAAATGTGAAAATTGATTACTTGTTTTTACAACATCTAATTGGATAGTCATAATTTACAAAGATAAGCCACTACATTTCTGCCAAGAATACTAGAAGGAAAAGTATCGCGAGGTCCATTTTCTAGGCCATGCACTATCAGTCTCACAATGGCCCATAAGCATTATAATGTATCTCTATCCTCAAAACCTCGTTCATCATGATTATAGGTCACCCATAAACCCAAGGCTATGGGTAAACCGCATAAAACCCTTGCCATCGAAGTCAATTTTCTAGGTCATACACTGTTAGTATCACAATTGGTCACAAGCATTACAGGGTATCTCTATCCTCAGATATTTATATGTCATGGTTATGGGTCATCCATAAATCCATGCTTCATCGAATTCCATTTGCTAGGCCACACACTGTCAGTATCATAGTTGGTCACAAGCATTATGGGGTATCGCTATCCTCAGATCTTTGTTCATCACGGTTATGGGTCAACCACACAAAACCATTCTCTTTAGTGGCTCCTCATATTTAACAAAGACTTTTCAGGAGGGAAATTCACGCAATGGGGACCATTTCCTCTTAAGGGGGAGGAATGATTTGAGTAGAAAGCGGATTCCACCCATGGTATTCATCTGTCCATGGTATTTATCCACCCATGGAATTTACCCATGGTATTGTAACAATGATTCGAATGGAAAGTGGCATCCACCATTAGAGAAATTTTTAGGTCTAAAATGGGCCCCAAAAAGAATATGTACAACCAAAATAAACTTTATAATAACCAATAGGATTCAAGATGATGTTGTCAACCATTGGGGATGATTCACTGTTTTTGGAGTAAAAAAAAAAAAAAGGCTACATTTTCAACTTATCTCCCTATGATTTTACTCAATTTTCAAGCGGGAGCACTTGTTGGATGCAGAATTTAATTCCTCATCCAAGGAGTACCCATGTTGCATACTTTTTATGGACCATTTTTATGACAGACAAATCATTCTTGCGGACAAGAGAGATCTCCCAAGATTCACAAACAAATCTAGAAACAAACATACAAGTAACTGCTACCTTTCCTTAATCTATAACTGAAATATGATACATGAAATGTGCAAGAGCCTCTTACCTTTCTACGAAATTCTTGTGGATGTATTTCAATGCTTTCAAAAGCCCTTCCTCACTTCTTCAAGACAAGATCTGCATAAATAGAAATGAACAAGGAATAAAAGCATAACATAGATAAAGAGTGAAATACAAAGTGAATAAAAATTGCAACATAGCATACATCACAATATTAATCCAGTATTTAGTTATAAACTATGCAAAATATCAAGGAAATTTACAAAGAGAATCATAATAGGTGCAAATAAGAAATAAACATCTGCTTGTATTAATCTCGAATAAGAAGGAGCAATACAACCTTAGCATTGATGATGTAAGCCTCCTCCTAATGGTCTCCAATCCTCCCTTTAAGTGACAAGCTTCTAGCCCTAATTCAACAAAATAAGTTTACATTCCAAATTCCCCCCTTACCCTTTGGTTTGTGTTGAATTTATAGGCCAAGAGGAGGACATTTGAGATCCTCTTCTCAAGGGATGGGATCCATAAAAGGGATTAGGGTTCCACAAAGAGATGGATTTTGCTGCATGAACATAGGGATGAGGCCCAAGTATGTAGGGGATCGAGGCCTTTAGTTGGAAAATATTCCTCCAACCAAGATTCTATAAATCAATTTTTATTTTTATCTTTGTTAAGAGATTTGTGTAGTTTTTAGTGGAAGACAGAGCACAAGATTGCCCAGGGCACAATGGTCAAAACTGCGCTTACGTAGGAAATGGTTAGGGAAACTGTGAAAGTGCTTAAAAATAGGTTTTTTAGAAATGTAATCCAAGATTATTGTTGTATTTGGGATTGTTTTTCTTCCAAAATTGTAGGGGAAAGCTTGGAACACTTCATCAGATAGTGAGAGATCTAGATTAGCAGTCATTTGCCTAATGGTGAAAAAATGATGTGTAACAAATTTCCCCCTAAAGTGAAAAGTCAGAAAAGATGTTTGAGGACTGAAGCACTTTATCATGCCAAAGTTCAGATTAGAGACCAATTGGTTGGAGACCTGAAACAAACAATCAAGTGTTACAATACATATCTTCATATCATCATCAATGAGGTAGGAATTCCTATATTCAAAGCAAAAGTATCTCAAAGAATCATTGTGGAAATGTATGGAGATCCATGTCAAAAATAGACACAATATGGACACAACCATCAAATATGGATTTATATTTACAATCATGAATATTTAAAACTCCACGTAGCCTAGATGGATGAAACTAGATCCAGGGTCTTGGTCTTCATCTCTATCGATCCATAGTATGAATCTAACCATGCGAGTGAATGTCTCGAAGTCGAACATGGTAGAAACCACCTGATTATTGATCAATGATGTGAACCATTAACAAGTGCGAGAGAAACCACCAATAATGACAATGGTTCTCAAGGTACCCCAGTACAATCTATGAAGTGTGATTAAATATCTTGAAGTCAAACACTCATAGAATCATTCGATCGAAGGTCAATGATGAGAACTTGTCGTTGAAAGCAAGAAACCTGCCATTGAGGAAAGTAGGCTCCAAGGTATTGAAGGAGGTTTCTAGGTCAACTTCCTAGATAATGAGCTGAAGTTGATAGGAAGCGATCCATCATAGGAGGGCTACGACACAAAACTCATGTCAAGTTTTGAAGAACAAATTTGGAATGGTTCAGGAATGACTCAGGGATGGTTGACGGGATTGAAGGCTATGAATTGCTAGGTAATTTTGATATAGGTTGGAATTCTCTTGAACATATCAGTGACACGCCATTTTGACTTGACAACATTTGACTCAAAAATATGACCAAAACTGAAGACTTTCAAATAGGTAGGATCAGTTGAGAGACAAATGGATTTCCCAACCAGACACAAAAGTGATGGAGTGTCATGCTAAAGAGAGACATTCTGTCTTTTACAATACAAAAACAAATGTTTCTTTCCAATTACCCCCCACCATTACTAACAAGTACCTCTTTATTTTTATGCAAGCTTGAGGAGGATAACATGTGATTATCTTGTAAGCTCATCCTGTAGATGAGTACCTCAGAGTATTTTTTAACGAACCGTAGGAAGGAGTGGTTCGGTCCCATCATGATTAATGATTCCTACATTGTTTACATTTTACAAGTCCAGTGAAGGGATAACTTGATGTCATCTTCATATTTAAAGAGTTTGAAAAAGACAAAAAAATAAAATTCATGTAGATCTTTCAATGTGAAGTTTTAATGAGGCTAGAGAAAGTAAAGCTCGACGTTTTTCATATTTCGGGAGTCACGAAAAATGCATAAGTAAACTCTGAAATGTCCTTTTTCGTAAATTTAGTCTCTCAAGCTCAGAAGGGTAAAATAATGCAGGAGAGAACTCTTTTGACCATGATTAGTCAAATTATACATTTTTTGTAAATAATCTACGTGGTTTGTAAAAGGGGTAAACTTATACTAGGTAGATGTTTTAGGTTTACTTTAATGAGTCTGAAATAGACAAGTATAATCGCCAATATTTTCATATTTCGGGAGTGATAAAGAGCTTAAAAGTAACTCCATGGCTTTGCTTTTTTCCTGAATTTTAAGAGTTCGAAAAAATTGATAAAAGTTTGCTCATATCACCGAATTTCAATTTAATTAATGAGAAGGAAAAGATGAAAAGAACTCAAAATTTTTATGTACGTTTTACGCACATGAAAAGATAGCAAAAGAAGCTCGGGATTTTCATGAGTTTAATGAGTCTTGAAAATAATAACCGAAATGGGCTAGAGATAGGTTTCATTTTTATGCAAACTTGAAACAGAGAAAAAATATGCTTGAGAGTGGTTTCATTTTTACACAAGCTTGAAACAAAGAGGAAATTGTTCTTGAAATAAGTTTGTATGCCCCCAAGCATAACCTGCAAAGGCATCTCCAGGATGTGGGTGTGTAGCATGGCAAGCTGTACGAAGGTGGCTTGGAGGGTGGGCACGTGGCTTAATGCCACCGCCATCCGGCCTCACATGAAGCCAGTTTTAAAGTCTCCAGCCAACAACTTCAATGCCGCATTAATGGAGCTCCTTCCCCCTCTCCAGTATGCAAGTTTATTTGTTATGGTGCCCTTCTTAATTTTCATTCTTGCTCCTCCCCTGCACTCATGTCGTTCCAGTGTTGCAACAGCTCCTCGCTCTTGAGACAACCCTGGGTATCATCTGGCTCTGGATCGCTGTGCTGATTCTCCGCTATGTTTTCATGCTCCTCATAGTCCTTTCTACAATTTCCGTTGTCGCTCCTACTCAGTCTTTCCCACAGTTGTCTATTCTACTCTTTCTACTCATTTCAACATGCCCAGAGTGTGCTCAAGAATGAGCTGCAGAAGAGGAAGTTCCCGAGGCCGCGTCACCCGCCAGCCCTCCTCCACTACCTCGGACCCATCATCTGAAGCCTCGGAATTTTTCTTTGACAGTTATCCTGTGACCAGGAGTGGCCGAGGCCAGGGTTGAGGGTAGCTTAATATAGAAGCACGCTCTCAACATTCCCATTCTCACACGGCTCGCTTTCGGTTCTCCTGCACTCTCGGTAATTCCTCCTTCATTGCTTCAGTTACCATTGAGCTGCGAGAGGATAATTTTGGTTCGGTTGCTGTTACTCCAGGGGTATCTCTGAAGCCGAGGACGGAGGACAAGCATGATAATTCTCAGATTGCCAATACGCAGACAAAGGACCCTAGTGGCTCTGCAACCCAGGACATGAACACCCAAGCCAGTCCGAGCGTTCCTACAGGTGGAGGTTCTTCAAGAAAAGAGGGCCATCCCTATGAGGATGAAGACCCCCTACCAATATAGATGTCGCATTATTAAAGAGTCACCTCCAACCTCTCATGAAGCTTAATCAGGTCTACGCTTATTGGTTTTTGTTTTTCTGTTGTACGAAGATGCTCAATTCCCTCCGGATTTATAGTCATTACATGATTTACAGTTCTCAGGATCAGACCGTTTTTTCCAATGTTAAATTGTTGGTTTCCCCTGCGTGGGCGGCATTCTCCTGTCTTTGGGTCTCATTTTCGGATCAAACTATTTTTGGGTCAGATTCCAGTTTTGAAAGGGCAGTGCTTTACTGATTACTTGAATGGGCCCAATCAATTTGTCTTGGTCTAGATATATCTCTGGTCAGTCTTCAGGTACAGTCTCTAGATATATCTTTGTTTCTTGGTCAGTCATTAAGCAAGTATTTTTGGTTAGTGTTCAAGCGAGGTTTTGTAAGCATGCCGCTTCTCTGGGCTAGTCCTTTCGAGGCCACTGCCTCTCTGTAATTTTATTTTTGTATCAATATAGGAGTAGACAAATTCAAAAAAAAAAAAAAAACAACAAAAACAAAAAACCTGCAAAGGCATATTCTCCCCAAGCTTTGTTGGATCTGCTTGAGTAGCCTACTAGTTACTAATAGGTAGGTGGAATGAAGGTTCATTCACGAGATCAAGTGAAAGAATCGATTCAACATTTGCGATATCTATACAAAGACTTAGATCAATTAAATGGGTGTTTTTTTTTTTAATGAGCTTGACACAAGAAAAGAACTATGCTCGTGGAACCTTGTTTCATTTTTTAATGATCTTGACACCATAAAAGGAACTATGCTAAAGAGATTTTATTCATTTTTTAACGACGTTGACGAAGAACCATCCTTATAGGGAACTATATCAATTTTTAACGAGTTTGACACAATGAAAGAACCATCCTCATAGGGACTTGATCATGGCTTACAACTGGAAGGAACACATGCCAAGGGACACACCTCGATCATGGCTTTCAAGAGATCTTCAATAGAAGGAAGAATAGTTCTCTGGAAGAAACACATATCGAGGGAATCAATAGGGATAAGAAAATCAGGTTCAAAAATCCCCATTGAAGGGTTCACCATATCAATTACTAGATCTAAGTCATAATAAGTCGAGCAAACAGTGAGAGGCTTGCTTGCATCGGTAACTAAAAAAATGGGATAGGTTGCCACATAATTAACCCGTAGTGGGGTAGATACCACTTCAATATAAGGAATGTTAAAGGAAGTCAGATGGTTGGTATTGAAATCAAGACCAATGAAGGAAATCTGGTCAATAATCACAATGTTTCCATTGTGAGGGAAAGAAATCACTTGAAAGAGTATGGACACGACAAATTTCATGGTGTAGACATAGTCTCGCCCAAGGAGAAACTTAAAATCTAAGGGGACTTAGACTACCACAACATCAATACAAACAATTTTATCTTCCAAGGTAATGGGTAACTTAGGAAGGATCCCTAAAGGTTCACAATGGTTCTGTTAAAAGCCAAAATATTGTGTAACAAACACAAGATGAGGGGAACCTAGAGCTTTCTAAGTGGTTGAGGATAAAATACTAACAAAAGCACCTTCATCTACATTTGTGTGACATACATTGTTACCATAAGCCTTCAAAATGATTTGGAAAGGGACAGAAGAAGGAAGACGAGGCTCTGTCAGTCTACTTCAATCAAAGGAAATAAACTTAGTACCTGGGGGGGTTATGTGCAAACAAGTGAAATTCCCCCTTGTGTAGAAGAATATGAAGTAAAAAGAAGAACCTGAACAACATTTATTTCACTCCGCAAAGCGAGAGTGGGACCGAATGAATTTGGAATCGAGTCGACCACTTCATCAACCAATGGTACATCAACCTGAGTGATATGGGTTTCATTCTCCAATGGAAGAGTGGGATTGAATATACTTGTAATTAGATCAATCAATTCATCAACTGAAGGTATGTTGGGAGAAAGTTTACAGTAACCAATTGGAAGTTGTTGTTGTGGAACATTAAGGTTTTCCAACAATTTTGAGGCTTCATCCATGTGAGGGAAAAGGTGAGTTTGATTACTCCCTTTGCATAACCTACAAGGAAACCTAACTTTATCCTTTTTCCATGGAATATTAGAATCACTAATTGATGGACCAATAATAAGTTGATAATAATTTGTAGACCACACTTCTAATGCCTTTGGAATACCAGGACAATCTATAATAAGGTGGTAATCCTTACAAATCTTGCAAGGGTATTTGGGCTGGCGACTTATTTTGGACGGTTCCTCAACATTATCGATACGCAGGGAAATGGTTGGTTGGTTTGACTCATTTTTATCATGCTTCTTCTTCTCCTTCCTTTTCTTCTTCTTGGCCACCTGGTTACTAGCATCAGGACTTTCACCAGGAGAAGAAGAAGAAAGGGAAGTAGACATGGTTGGTGAAGAAGGTAAAGGGTCAACAAAAAATTGGTGTTGTTGAGATGGAGAACTTGGTTGAGGTGGAAAATTTGGGTATTTGGGACTAAAGAAGCTGAAAACAACCACACCAATAAAACTATTGTGAATCCAGGAAGTGACAACATAGCCATATGAAGAGGACCAAAATTTCCAAAGCAAGTAAAAGGAATAGGATACCTGTTAAAAGGGGTTCCTTGATTGGTAAATTCTGGCACTGTTGCCATTAGATTCAACTTTAGTGAATTTATTAATAATTTTAACAATATTAATAATCCAAATTCACAATCCACACCTAAGGTCTACAAAAAGTAAAACAAACAATAACACGCACTAATAAATCTAAGGAGTCAAAGTTCAAACCATGCAAACAACCTTTTCACAGCAAAATCACTAGTTGGTGATGAAATCCAACGCCATAGAGGTCAATGTGAAAAGTCCATAGAGATAGAGTAGGCGGAATCAACTACATTGCCAACCTACTTAATGGCCACGATCTGGTGTAAGTAACTTTAGTTATTCCATCTCTAGTGAAGAATACGCTCCAAAAAGGTCCAAGTGAGTCTAGCTAACATCTTCTCCAGGTACAATAGGGAATTCCCCCTTGTTGTCACCTTGGGTAAAAGCCTTAAGGTAATGGTATCTAAGGTTACCACATATAACAACTTGACCTGGGGGCACAGTCGTAGATCAAACGTACATACAAGGGCAGAGTAACAAAGCTCAATCCCCTTGAAGGTTCCTCAACATGGTCAATCTGAGGTTTATCCTTCAAGTGACTCCCAAGCACCTTTCGGCACCGTTTGTAATGCATTCAAATCACGTTACTGTAACCAATGAAGCGGGGTTGATCACTTCACTGGGTCCGATATGATCTTGTGCTTAACTCCCGTGTAAGAGGAGCTTCCTAGAGTCAAACTGTAATAGATGGATTTACTCCCTACCACAAGATTCTATTGTTTGTTTGCAACTTTGGAAAGTTAACTCACTTTCCTATTCCAAAGCCCTACAATCTGATCTAATGTAGGTGTAATGAGCCCTAGAAATATAAAAAGTCTAATTTATTTTATTAGCGTTTTTTTTTAAGTTGTTGTTTACTCAATAGGTTGATGGATATGAAACCAGTGGTGTTATAACCTGACTCAAAATAGAATGCAATCGAATATGATAATGTAATATTTTCACTTCAATGAATCCTAACTAAAGTAAGGAGAGAGGTTTCATTCAATTTTAAAAAATGCAAAGAATAAATGAATCATTTTCAAAATGCAAATAAAAGAGAATGCTGAATACATGATTCTTGACACCCCCCCGGGTGTGAGGGGGGTTTTTTTTTTAAAATGATACCTAATTTCCTTAAGAACCAAGCTAGAAAATGCAAAATTTTAATCTCAACAACTTCCTATATACCCAAAATCAAACAAAAAATTCTTCCTTCAAAAGACACAAGCCATAATTTCAACTTGATGTAATGAATTACGAAATACTGTAAGCACAATTTTGTGTTGTCTTATAAAAAGGAATAATCACTATTCACTTCAAAACAACAATTCTAAATCAAAAGTTCTCACCTTGAAAAACACTAACTTTTTACCAATGCTAATGATTCTTTGCAATCAGGTAAACAAAGTACTTAATCTGATTTTTTGACAGAAGAAGGATAGACTCAAGCTATCTCAGAAATGATCAATCTTTCTTTTAATAAATCAACAATTCACCATATCAAACCTTCAACCCTAATTTGCAAAGATGAGTATTTTTTCAAGAAGGAAACTCAAAACATTAAATAAAAAAAGAGTATACTTTTCCAGAATGTAAACGGACCTAAGAAACCACAACAATAAAAAAATTATAGACCTAGAAGGTAAAAACCCCAATTTTTTAAAATTTCAAACACTTGCACAAGTAAATAGTTAGGTTCAGTGCATAGATGCACTATTGCTAAAGGAAAAGTATGCAAATTGCACGCTGTTGCTAAATGAAAAGTGTGCAACTTGCACACAGTTTCTAAAGAAAAATTGCACAAATCGAGAAAAAACAAAGAAAAATAAACAATAAAGCCAAAAGTCCAAACATTTAGGTTTCCAAGGTTCTAAACACAGCCAGTCAAGGCAATCAAAAAGAAATTGGAGATCACAGGAAGGCATATAGAAGAACAAATCGATCCCTAATATGGCTACCAATTTCTTATGGTGGAAAAATCACTCTTACGGACAAGAGCGATCTCACTAAATTCAGAGACGAATCTAGAAACAAACAGATAAGTAACTGCTACCTTTCCTTAATCTATAACTAAAATATGATGTATGAAATGTGCAAGAGCCTCTTACCTTTCTACGAAATGCTTGTGGATGTCTTTTTGATGCTTTCAAAATCCTTTCCTCGTTGCTTCAAGAGAAGATCTCCATAAACCAAAATGAACAATGAATAAAATCATAACATAGATAAAGAGTGAAACACAAAGTGAATAAAAATTGCAACATAGCATACATCACAATGTTAATCCAATATTCAGTTATAAACTATGCAAAATATTGAGGAACTTTACAAAGAGCATCATAACAGGTGAAAATAAGAAAGAAATATCTTCTTTTATTAATCTTGAATAAGAAGGAGAAATACAACCTTAGCCTTGATGATGTAAGCCTCCTCCCAATGGTCTCCAATCCTCCCTTTAGGTGACAAGTTTCCAGCCCTAATTCAACAACATAAGTTTACATTCCAAAGTCCTCCCTTACCCTCTGGTTTGTGTTGAATTTATAGGCCAAGAGGAGGAGGTTTGAGATCCTCTTCTCAAGGGATGAGATCCATAAAGAGAGGGATTAGGGTTCCACAAAGAGAGGGAGTTTTCTCCATGAACAAAGGGATGAGGCCCAAGTATGTAGGGGCTCGAGGCCTTTAGTTGGGAAATATTCCTCCAACAAAGCTTCTAGAAATCACTTTTTATTTTTACCTTTATTAAGAGATTTGTGTAGTTTTTAGTGGAAGATAGAGCGTAGGATTGCACAACCCACAATGGTCAAAACTGGGCTTGCGCAGTAAATGGCTATGGAAACTATGCAAGTGCTTAAAAATAGGTTTTTGAGAAATGTAATCTAGGATTCTTGTTGTCTTTGGGATTGTTTTACTTCCAACATTGTAGGGGAATATTTGGAACACTTCATCAGATAGTGAGAGATCTAGATTGGTGGTTATTTTCCTAATGGTGACAAAAAGACGTGTAATAACCATGCTACATGAAAAAAGAGATATACATGAAAAATGTGATTGTAATAACATTTTTCATGTATTTCTCATTTTTCGTATAGTAGGGTCCATCAAAAGTCTGCAACATGGGTACTCCTTAGATGAGGAATTAAATTCTGCATTCAATGAGTGTTGTCACTCGAAATTTAAGTAAAACCGTAGGGAGATAAGTTGAAAAAGTTTTTTTTTCTTCTTCTTTTTTTCCCTCTAAAATTTGATGACGTAATCTAATCTTATTTTATTATTTTCACTATTATTTTATAATATTCCTTAGAAGGTCCATTTTAGACCTCAAAATTTCTCTAATGCCTATGGTATTCATCCACCCATGGTATTTATCCACTCGTGGAATTTACCCATGGTATTGTAACTAAAAAAAGGCTATAAGTAACAAGCCTCATTTTGTAAAAGGGGTGATGGTCCACCACAATGTAGCTTTTATAGTTCTTTGTTTAAATAAAAAAATTTCTTTGTGGTTTTGTTTACTATGTGTTCTCCTTTTTTCTGGCATTTTAATTTTTTAGATCTCGAGGGCCTTCCCCCAAGATTTGGATCACCTAGACAACTATATATAAGAATCAACTCGACCTCTTGGGTTCATTCATTCACACATCACATCATTCATTGATTTCTTTGCCTAATCAAGAAGAAAAAAGAGTCGAAGTAAAAGGAGAGAGAAGGCAGTCAAAGGAGAGATAAAATTAGGGTTTTATGCCCTATTTCTACTCACATGTGTGAAGGTTCAATGGAAACTCTATGATAATTATAGGGTCAAAATTCAGCCTTCACTACAAGTCTGGAAAAATTTTGTGTTTTGATCAGATTTCATAGGGTTTGACCAAAATTGACTTTTGTTGACTTTGACTTGATTACAGGAGATTTGGAGAAGGGTTAACTTGGATCTTTGTGGCAGTTTTTGGTCTTGGTATTGGATATTTCATATCTCATTTTGATATGATTCTATAAGAGAAGGATTGTTGGGTTTTCCCCCTTATGGGGTTTTTCCTTGGCTTGGAGCCTAAATCTTGGTGTTTCTTGTTCTCTTATGATCTTTATGTTTTGCATATTTCTATAATTACTTGACAAAGGAGATAATATAAGTAATAAGAAGCCAACTAACATTCACAAGTAATTATCAAGTTAAGATAAAATCAATCATTATCTTCTAGCACTTTGTTTCTCAATTGAGAAGAAAGTGATATTTATAGGATATGCAAATTGATGAAGGATACCTTTAATGACAAGTTGGACAAATCACATCATGGGTTGTTAACACCATTTTCTAGGGACAAATAATATGGGTGGATGATGAACATTGGGAAAAACATGAAAGTGTTTAGTCAATTTATTTTTCTTAAATTGCAAGCATGAATTATCGACCAGGGTAGGTAAACTTATGAAGTAAAAGTGCATTGTATGTGCTAGAAGTTACTTATGTTGTTAAGGTGTTTATGTTATGGTTAATGTATAAATATAGAATCAGTATGGAGATGATGTTACTGTCTATATTAGAGTATTATCCTTGAGATTTGTTAACTGGTTATTCTAAAATTAATCTTAATTGAATTGAACTTTGTGGGATGGTTGAATAGTGATCCTAACTCTACTCTGTTAGATTGTTTTTTATTATGTTTGGATTTTTATGTTGCAGCCAAACTAGGCTAACTATGAAAGCATGGAATGATGTGAAGGAGATCCTACTTTATCGAATTGGAAAATGAAAGATGCTTGAATTCAGTTGCTAAGAAAAGACTGTCACTCTTAACTATTGCAGCTTCACTTAATGCAAAATTAAAGCAAGAACAAGATTACTAATCTATGAAATAATGGAACTATGAAATGAAATTACTAAATTATGCTAGGTAGAAAGCAAACAAAATGATTGATTTATGCTAGGCATAAAGCAAACGAAATTATTGATGCATATGTCAATTTAATCGCGAACTCCATTGGACTACATCCTAAAAATATAAAACAGAGCATCCACAAATTAATTCTAAGAAACAAAAGGAAATATACTTGCAGTGAGTTAAAGACCTGATCTGCATGCAGGGGCCCTCCACAAGGCAGTGAACAACTTTAATCAACACAACATAAAATGTATGAAATAAGATCTATTAATCGAAAAATAGTTTCAACAGGATGCTTTCAAAATTACATACGGGGGCGTGCACCAAAACACAGAGCGACCATTGTTCTTATAATGTTTTCTTAATTAACAACATGAGAAATTCAAGCCTAAGTATATTTTCTACAATCCTTATCAAACCAAATCATATCGCTTATTCATCGATTTTCTATTTGAAAAAGAAAATCGATAATATCTCTTGAAACACGGACTTTGTTCCCGCAAATTATCTTACAGTTGACTGTCACAGTTGACCGTGTTGCAGTGTGATTATCTTGATGGATTGGTTCGAGTAAACATGAAGAAATCCATGAGGAGATCATTCTCTATCTACCCATATACTCCTTTGTTGAGATGGCGCAATCGAACCCTGTCAATAATGGAAGTAGTTGCGCATCTGTGGATTAGCTGCAAAATCAAGTCAATTCCGTAGCTAAATGAAAACTTTAATAAAACAATAAGGTATATGGAAAAAATATGAAAAATAGGACATATAAGTGCTTACCTTAACAAAAACTTATATCTATTGCATTTATTTCGATGATAGGAATATGAAATGGGAGGAAATATGGGCAAAAAGGGTGTCAAAATAAAGCAGTTCTTGGACTCTACATCCCCCCACACTGGAGGTTTTGTTTGTCCTCATACAACATAGCATTGTCATTCTCCTATACATTCTTGCTATCACATCCAAGATTCACTTTATTCTTCTTTCTGGCAGCCACTGCCATTCTTGGTTTCTTCATGAGGATATTATGGTTTAGATTGATGATTTCTCTTTGCATTGCCCTGTTTTCTTTCTTCAACCTCTTGTTCTTTTTGTACCATAGACTTAAGTGAATAATAAGATTTTCACTCTTAGAAATTTGAATTCCATTCTGTGCCTTCAGTGTTTGATTTTCATTTTTGAGGTATCTGTTTATTATCTCTAGCTCAAATATTTCTTGCTTCAAAACATTAGATGTTGAAGGTTCTTGTGGCTCATTAAACTGGTTACGTCCTTCTCCTGGAATTTGGATTGACCCTTTGGTTGTTGCTTCCTTTCTCTCTGATGATTCTATGTAATCATAAATTTCTTGCTAAACAGGATCAACGTCTGTACTCTATACTGGACTTATTGGAGGTGAATTGAAGGGAGGTGGTGACATCCTTGGTGACAGTCTCAATGACTCTCTTGGAGAGTCCTCAAGATCTTTATTCTGAAACTCCTCAAGCTGCTTTTTGTACTGTGTTCAATCTGGTACTTATTCTTAAACATGTGGTTGGAAATCCCTGAGTTTTATTCTCTTTAGCTTTTAGATTTTCTTTCTGAGGAAGGATCTTGGTTTGAGGTAAAACCTTTGTTTTCTTGCTAGCTTTCTTTCTTCTAAAATTCCCTTTTTTTCATTTTTTGCAAAATATCTACAATGGGTAGTTCCACCTCTGAAAATTCTTTTTGGGACTGGGATTCCTGTTCTAGTTTCCATTTTTCTCTTTCTTCCCCTTAGGGTTCTAGTACCACTTAGATGTTCAGGGGTTTTCTCTTCAAAATGATTTCTTACTAGAAAATTTTCCCAATTGTCACCTATACTTTGAAGATGAAACTCAATCAAGATTTTTATCAATCCATGATGGTACATTGTATTGTCTATAGACTAGATTTTATTTTGAACATTCATTGACATTTTCTTATGGCTATGCAAGAGAGAGTATGGAAGATTCATTTGATGTTCTTCAAGGAAATTCATCATTCTCCTAATGTGGTAGAAAAACATGCATCCAAATCGACCTTCGAAAGTAATAAATTTCTAAAGTACAAGGAGCAAATTTCTCCATTTACTTTTGAGGGTTGAACTAGGAATACCTTTTCTGAGGATGGTAGTGTCCATGTTTAGGCTTTTCAAGAATATTTTCCAATCTTCCCCTTCGATTCCTCTGTTTTTGAACCACCGTTCTCCATCTCTAGGCAATTCGGTGGCTTCTACAATCAGGGACTCTGTTATTGTGAACTTGACATCACCTATTTCAACCTC
Source organism: Pinus tabuliformis (assembly GCA_031772625.1). Taxonomy (NCBI): domain Eukaryota; kingdom Viridiplantae; phylum Streptophyta; class Pinopsida; order Pinales; family Pinaceae; genus Pinus; species Pinus tabuliformis. Next base: position 245,149,055 of record CM062815.1, read on the forward strand.
CGTTCCATTAAAATATCGTGCAAAAGTATTCGTTATCTCCCTATGGAAACTATCAAATTTTTCTATGAATTTTAACCACTGTAATTTCTGTAACAGTTCCCTGGTTTGAGGGTATCCTTCCAAGAACTTCTTTCATGTTGGTTCTGTTCGGACAATAACGCCCATGGTGAGAGATGTTTTGTCTCAAGAACTATTTACTTGACAGGGAAAAACGGTGTTGGTAGGGTTTCGTTATGTGATGGAGAAAGATGGAGAGGCTATATGAATTTGGAAAAATGAGAGAACGAGTGAATATAGTGAAGGCTTGTGAAAATGAGTTAGCCATTGGAACGCATTCAATTCAATGATTCAATGATCAAATCGATGGATTCGAAATGAGGACAAGGTAGGAGTTAAAATGGTGGACTGTGATGGATTTGACAAGTGACTATCACCCATGATTTGCAATTATTTCATTTTATTTTAATAGTGCTATGTCCACATAATTCATATATGCAATATGTTAACCCTTATTGTAAAATTAAAGTATCACATACCTTCGACTGATTTGCTAACCTTCATTTTTCCTTTGATATCCTTTGCAGGTACTTTGGACTTAAAACAAGTCAATTATTCTTCAATTTGAGCCACCATGTGTTCCTGTCAAATTGGCTGTAGAAACCTTATTAGAGTTGTAGAAACTTGTCCGAGCTGCAAAAAGTTACTAATTCTATAACTAAGAGATTTTTTATTTTTATTTTTTAAAGAAAGGGATGTTTAGGAAAAGGGAATTTCAATTTTTTTTGAAGAAATGGTAAAGAGAGAATATTTAAGATGCCAACAAAAGTTGGTTTTCACTTTAAATTTTTTGTATAAGCATGCCAACAACTTGTTGGTTTTCATGTTTATACATTATTATTTATTTTTATTTTTATTATATATATATATATATATATATATATATATATATATATATATATATATATATATATATATATATTATAATAGAGAAAAATAAAATTTCTAAGGTGGAAAAGAAGAAGAATTCTTCTCAACCATCTTCAATTCTGAATTGTCTTGGAAAATTTTGACAAATTCTTCTTTTGTCAATGGCTTCTGATAAAGTCTAAGTCGATGTCCATTTACTAAAAGAGGAATCTTCTCTTCATCAATAGTCTTGATTCTAACTGCACCATTGTCAAAGACATTTTCAATTTCATAAGGTCCAAGCCAGTGAGTTTGGAATTTTCCTTGGAAATTTTTGAACTTTGAATCAAAGAGTAATGCCCAATCTCTTGGATGAAATTTCCTTTCTTTAATTTACTTATTATTCCATCTGGATCTTTGTTGCTGAACTAGGCTGGTTTTCTGGAAGGCTTCTTGTCTTATTTCATCAAGCTCATTGAGTTGTCCCATCCTTTGCTTTTGTGCTTCTAATAAGTCAAGATCCAATTGGATTGCTGTTTTATAGGTTTGGAACTCAAACTCTATTGGAAGTAAGACCTGCTTCCCATAAACAAGTTCATAGGGAGTATGTCCTATAGTACTTCTCCATGTAGTTCTATAAGCCCATAAAGCTTCTGGAAGCTTTTCTACCCAATCCTTCCTATTTAATTGTATAGTCTTGGTAAGAATTGCTTCAATCACCTTGTTTGTAGACTCAACTTGTCTATTATCTTGTGGATGGTATGGAGTGGACTTCCGATGCTTGAATTTTTACTGCTTCACAAGCTTCTGCACTAATCTGGATGTAAATTGTGTTCCTTGATCTATTACAATTTCTCTTGGAACACCAAAACGAGTGAAAATATCCTAAAAAAGAGATGAAACTACAAGATTTTCAGTAGCAAAAGGAAGTTCTTTAGCTTCTATCCATTTAGTGACATAATCAATAAATACCAGAATATACATTTTTGCTTTGAAAGAGTAGGTTTGCCCATTCTCTAATAACTGTCACATCTTTTAACATATTCCTTAGTATCCTTGAAAATGGAAGGCTAATAATATCCTAAAAGCAGGACCTTATAAGCAGTTCTTTTGTCAGAAAAATGTCCTCCACATGGTTCATCATGGCATGCTTTAAGTATTTCCGGTATCTCATCTCTCAAACACATCTTCGGATGATGAGATCTGGTCCTGTTTTGTATAATTTTTCGCTTATCCATGAATAAGATGTGTTATTGTGAACTATCCTCCTCTTCTCTGTAGGAGTCAAATGAAATGGTATTTTCCCTGAGCAAAATGGTTAACAATATCTTCATACTAAGGTGATTTAGTAGATACTTCAAAAAGATATTCATAAGGAAATTTATCCTCCACAGGTTGATCATTATTATCATTCTGAATTCTAGATAAAAAGTCAACAATTGTATTATGTTTTCCGGGTCTATCTAGAATGGTGATGTTGAATTCTTGTAACAATAAGAGCCATATGGTTATTCTTCCATTAGCGATCGGTTTATTCATTAGGTATCTAATGGCAGAATGGTCTGTGTGAATGAAAGTTTCATAGCCAGTTATATAATGTCTGAATTTGTTAATGGCATGAACTACAACTAAAACTCCTGCTCAGTTACAGTATAATTTAGCTTTGTTGGAGTTAATTTTTTTTTGGTGTAATATATTGCATAAGGAGTAAGGTCTTTCTTCACTAACACAACTCCTAAGGCTGTATTTGAAGCATCAGTTGATATATGGAAAGGCAATTTCCAATTGGGTCCTTTTAATATAGGTGCTTCAGAAATTTTCTTTTTTTCAAAGTTTTAACAACAGTTTGACAATTAGAATGCCAACTAAATTCACAGTCTTTGGTAAGTAGTTTAAAGAGTGGAGATGCAATTTTTGTGAAGTTTTCTATAAATATTCTATAATATCCATTAAAATCAAGAAAACTCCTAACATCTCGTTGACAGCTTGGCACTAATAATTTAGAAATGACCTCAACTTTAAATGAGTCTACCTTAATTCCATCTCCTGAAATATGGTGACCTAAAACAATTCCTTCATTAAACATCATAAAACATTTCTCATGACTTAACAAAATATTTTTTTCTTTACATCTTATTAGATTTTTTTTCTAAATTTTCAAGTGATTCTTTAAACGAATCTCCATAAACTATGAAATCAACCATATACACTTCCACATAATCATAAATAAGATCAGAGAAAATCTCGAGGACTGTTCTTTGGAATGTTGCCAAAGCATTGCGTAGTCTAAAGGGAAGTACCCAATAAGCATAAGTTCCCCATGGATAGGTAAATGTAGTTTTTATATTGATCTTCAGGTGCTACCTAGATCTGATTATATCCACTGAAACCGTCCAAAAATGAAAAATAAATTTTCCCTGCTAATGTGTCCAAGACTTGATCTATGAAAGGAAGTGGAAAATGGTCTTTTAATGTTACTTTATTTAATTCCCTATAATCAATACATACTCTCCATTTCCCATTTTTCTTTGGAATGATTACTAGGGGTGAAACCCACTGATTGTCTAATATTGATTCGAATGGAAAATGGAATCAACCTATGGTATTCATCCACCCATGTTATTCATCCACCCATGGTATTTATCCACCCATAGTATTGTAGGTGACATCCACCCATGGTATTCATTCACCCATGGGTAAATTCCATGGGTGAATGAATACCATGGGTCGTTGTCAGAATACCATGGGCAAATACCATGGGTGGATGTCACTTACAATACCATGGGTAAATTCCATGGATGGATGAATACCATGGGTTGATGCCATTTTCCATTCGGATAAGATATTGGATAGAGGAAATTTACATTTAGTAGCATTTGTAATTCGTTCTTAACAATTTCTTTTAGATTTGGGTTCATTCTTCATTGTGGTTGTCTAACTGGTCTAACACTTTGTTCAATGTAGATATGATGTATGCAAGTTTTAGGATCAATTCCTCTCATATTAGTGTATTCCCATGCATAAGCAGAATAATGTTTTTGTAAAATTTCTATCAATTGATTCTTTTGTAATTCTTCCAAGTTTTTATTAATATTCAAAGTTTTACCGAGAAAACTTTCTATTGAAGAATTCCAAAATTTCTCTATAGAGAGCAAAGATACTTGTCTATATGAGAGATATTCATTTCGAATACGGTCATAATGTGAGGAAGAATCATTATTTTCTAGTAGATTTAAAATTTGGTCCTCTTCTCTTACTTGTTCAATAGTGAAAACAGGTTGTATATCATCATCATCATCTATCCATTCCTCATTATCTATTTCTATTGTTGTTTTTGTAGGTGGGTATAATGTAAATTTCTTTGTAGAATTTCCATCTGAGATAAACATGTCACCTGATCTACAACCGATGAAAGCATCAGTTGTAGCTAACCAAGGTCTTCCTAGGATTAATGGATGTCCTCCTAGATTATTCTTGGGTGTTAAGACCATGAAATCGACAGGATATTCCCAAGAATCTAAGGATACACAAACATATTCTAACACACCATCGGGTTTAATTACAGACCTGTCTGCTAATTGTAACAGTGTTGGTGTGAATTGAAGGTTAGGAAGTCTAAGTGAATCCATAACTTGTTTACTCATTATGTTTATGGTTGCTCCTAGATCAATCAGTGTGTTTGGTATTTCAATTCCATTGATGTGAATTTTCACAATGGGGCTCCCTGGATCTAGATATTTTTGGATTGTTGTTTTCCCCATCATGATGTTTGCAATTTTCCCAACTAATTGAATTCTTTTTATGTCTTTTCTTTTTCTTCCTGATCTTTGAGTACTTAATTCCTTAATTGTTTTTGCAAAGATTGGTATTTATTTTATGGATTGCAATAAATGAATTTTTATACAGACATTTCTTAATTCATCCATCATATTATTGTAAGGCAATGTGATTTGTTTTTCTACTCCTTCATCAATTTTCAACCGTTCAGGAAAATGTGGTCTAATGGATACCGAGGGTTGTTCTATAATATGAGTATTTATTGGAACATTTTTTGTTTAATTATTCTCTTTCCAAGGGAGAGAGGTTTCTCCTTCTTTAGATTGATTTTTATGTTTTCGAAGATTTATCCTTTCTTCCTGAATAACAACAGGGGGTTTTCTTTGCAATGCTCTTCCAGACATTAATTGAAGATTATTTAGATCTAGTGGAGTTATTACATAGGTTTGAGGATTTTTCCCTTCCATGTTGTAAACAGGTTGTTGTTGTGATATTTTATTATTTGGATTTAGAAGTGGTTGAACGGGTAATTGATTTGATTTTTGTGCAAATGGTAGGGAGAGTTGTGGATTTTGATTTTGAACTTGGACTTGAGGTAATTGATTGGCTTGAGGAATTTGATTAGATTGGGCTAGGAATTGTGGTCGAAAATTATGATAGGATGGTGAATATTTTTGATATTGAGCATATGTCCCATAAGGATTTTTCCATCATTGATTCCAAGATTGTGATTGTGGTTGAGCCCAAGACTGTGAAGATGGATTCCAATTATTTTGTGAAGACTGAGAAAATTGTTGTGATCTAAAGCCTTGTGGTTGATTTGTTTGAGAGTTCTGCCATGGTTTCTTGGCAATAAAGTAAAGAGGGTCTACTTGTTCATGGTTAGATGCACATATGGCACATGTTTATATAGTTCTTAAGTCTAAAGGACATTCTCTTAGAGCTTCTTCTTTCAACATCTAGGACAGAAAATGGATAATGCAACATTTTCAGATTTTTGCTTGTTCTATATTTTAAGGGTGTCTATTTGTTCACTTAGACTCCCTAAAATATATGTCTTGAAAGTATCAAGAAAGCTTCCTAATTCTGCCCTACTGACTGTCCCAGCTGTATATTTATTGATTCTTGATAAGAGAGGGTCTCTAGGACTTTTTCCAACTCGTGTTTTACCCCTTGAGATATGTACACATAAATCACAGATATCTGCAAATGGCAATTGAGAAATATCTCCTTTTCCTGTTAAGTTAAGGAGATCGATCAATTCATCTTTGATAGCTTTGAGTAGGAGGGCTTTCAAAGTTTCCTCATCCAAATTATCCATTTTTTCTCTTTTAAGATTATAGACAAATCCCTCGACTAAGTCTTCAAGATTATCATCTTATTTTTGTGTCATTTGAAGACTTCATCTTTAATGTTATGAGGCATACAATAATCTCTATATTTCTCTAAGAAAGCTTCTTTCATTTGTGCCCATGTCCTTATAGAATTCATCCCTAGACTCATGAACCATTTTAATGCTGAAGCCTTTATGGTAGTAGGGAACAATTTCAATTTTTGAGCGTCATGCATATAATCATATGATCTACATAATACTTCAAATTCGAAGAGAAATGTCTCTGGGTATTCACTCTTTTTCAATGGAAATTAGGAAGAATATAAGGTGAAATATTTTTCATTGTGAGGCTTGTGTCTTCATAAAAAATGGAAAATCCAAAAGGATCTTGATTTCCTCTACCTCTACCCCCTCCTCCTCTACCTCTTCCTCCTCCAATCCTATTTTGCTCACCATTGAAATTATATACCTCACCTTCCCGTTCTTTAGCCATGATAGATTCTTGAGAACTAATGTAAAGTTCTTCTAATTATTTTGGTTCCTCTATCAATGGATAGTGAAAATAAGTTTCTTGTTCCTCTTCTTCATTGGGAATTTTAATTCTTCTCCTAAAATTTGTTTACCAATGGAAGATAGAAAAATTACTCTTGTAGTTGGGGATGTAGGATTTTCTTCAATTACAGCTTTAGTAGATGAAGTAGGTGAAGTTCTAGATTGGATTTCTAATCTTGAGACTTCAAGAAGTCTTCATTGTCCTACAAATGGAATTCGGGTTTGAGTAGGTGGTGTGGAACTTCAAAGTCGTGGTGGAGTGAGTGGCTTTTTGGGGATTAAACTTCTTCCTCGTCCTACAAATCTACCTCCTTCCTTATGCATATCATGTTTTTAATTGATATTTTTTTTTTAACTTCTATTGTTGAAAATATCAACAATATATGATAAAAATAGAATCCAGAAATTCCAATTTTAATCTGTCCTTGAATTAAAATTGTGAATTGAATTCGAATTTAGTCTCACTATCTGCTTGGAAATAATTAATTAATTCATTATGGATTAATTAGTTGGAGAAATTCAAGTTAGAAGTCTTTCTGCAGTCATGCAATAGTTATCCTTTAAATTAAGGATATTATCCCTTAATTAAGGAGATTATCCCTTAATTAAGGAGATAAGATTGAGTTATATTTGAGTTGTAATTAGTTAGCTCAGTTTACTGAGTTAAGTCCAGTTAAATTAGTTCCAAACTGTTGGAGGAACTAATTGTGAGTTATCAGTTAGTTGATGCATGCATGCACTCAACTAGTGTACTCCAGATAACTAAAGACTCCCTCATCAGTAACTCATGCATGTCTATTCTGAGAAAGACCCAGTTGAGCTAAATGTCAAGGACAATGTACTATCAGTTGCATGTGTTTTCCTGTAAAGGGAACTCTTGCATGCAGTTAAGGTAAGGTTCCTTGAGGATTTCGCAGTTCATACAGGGTGTGAGATCAATGTTCCACTTGGTTGAGAGTTTTCCACTTGGTAACAGGAGGATCACCCAGGAGAAACTACACAAGGAAATAGGAGCTTGGAGGGCAGAAGAGAAGGCTTGTGAGAAGATTTGATTGCCTATGAGCATCCGGGAGGATTGTACTGAGAGCTGGCTAGCTGTGAGAGCTAAGGCTTTGTATCATTCTGATGTATTTCCACCTTGTATGATAATACAGATTTGGGGGTTTTTAGTTGAGGCTTTCCCCAAAGTATTTTCATGTGTATTGTGCATTGATTCTTCTTCTTCTGTTCATATGTGGTTAGCTCGATCTTGATCAATTTTAAGCTTCCACAAATTGATAGTAGAAGTAGATTATAGTATTTTGCTTTGGTTATATTACATTATTAGTATAATCTACAGTTAAATTTTCTACATAGTCTTAGAGTGAGATTTGTAGAGAATTTGCAGAATTTCTACATGGTATCAGAGCTAGCTGATTTGTAGAAATTTCTACATGGTATCAGAACTAGTGGATCTATAGAGAAATTTCTACATAGTATCGGAGCCAAGTTTATCGGAGCTGTGAATAGTATAGGGAGAAGATAATTCGAAGTTTGAAGTTTGGGGTTGCAGGTGCAAATCGAATTCTTATCATACTTCAAGGTTGGCCAATGGCATTCTATGGCTTGAGACTCGAGTATACCTTGGAAGGTAGCTCAAATTACATAGCATGGAAAGACTGCATGGACGTTGTATTAGAAGATAATGGCTTGAAGGATTTCATTGATCAAGATATCCCAAAGCTAGCTTCAACTAATGCACAACAATTGGTTGAGTGGAAGAAGTGTGTGGCAAAGGTGAGATGGATCATCCTTGAGGGAGTTTGAGACCATATTGTCTTAAGTCTCCATGGGAAGGATACTCCATTTTCAATGTGGAAGAAATTGAAGGACCTCTACCAGAACAATAATGATAAGAGGAAATTTGTGCTCAAGGATAAGCTTTGAAGAATCAAGATGGAGAACGACGATACTATTTCCACATATCTGAACAAGCTCACCACTTGTAGAGATGAGCTTAACAGTGTGGGAATAACTACTGCCGATGATGATATGGTGAGCCTCGCTCTCCTTGGCCTTCCAAATAGCTGGAATAGCTACTAGGACTCTGTGAATAGAAGGGAGAAACTGTCGGATTGGGAACAACTGTGGTCAGATCTCATGTAGGGGGAGATAAGGAGGAGCACTTGAGATGGTTCTTCATCCAATGTTGATGATGAAGAAAATATGGCCTTAGCGAGTAAGGCAAGGAAAGGGAAGGGGAAGGCTTCCTATTCCAAATTAAATTCTTCTCATGGAGGGAAGAAGGTTGACAAGTCTAAATTGAGATGCTTTAATTGTCATGAGATGGGACATTATGCGACTAATTGCCCATCGAAGAAGTGCAAGAAGGGATCCTTAGAAGGATTAGAAGGTGAGGCATTAGCCTCTTAGTTCGAAATGGACTTTACCCTCATTGCATGCGTGGTGTCATCGATGATGGGTTGTGTTTGGTATCTTGACAGTGGAGCCTCATTCCACATGATTGGTGATAAAAGTTTGTTCAGTGCCTTGGAGGAGAAAGACCTCAAGATTTGCATAGAGATGGGTGACGACGAAAGGTATAGTGTTTCAGGAGTGGGCACAGTTGCTTTTCAGAGGAAGCATAGAGCTCCTATCACCTTGACAGAAGTGAAGTATGTGCTTGCACTGAAGAAGAACTTGGTATCAGTCGCGATGTTGGAGGACAAAGGCTACGATGTTGTCTTTAGTAAGGGAAATGTTTTCCTTAGACACATCACCACAAGACAGGTGAACAGATCAGTTCATGAGTCAAGAACCTGTATGCTCTTGAGGTTAAAGATGCATGAAAAACCTTGAGGAGCAAGGCAAATGTTAGAGACTTGGTGGTTGAGAGGGACAGTAAATTACCTCTCAACATGCAGCCCCAGATGAAGTCTCAGACAATTGTCGAGGAGCCACAATTGGAGAAGTGGGCAGAGGGATCATGTGCAGCTATACCTCTAGGTGTGAGGTTGGACAATGTGAGTTGATAGTCCCAAGAAGGCTGAAATTGGGCAGGGTCCATTGAAAGGTTTTATCTCATGGATCGTACCTTGCTACGGGAGCCCAAATTACATAGTATTGGGAGGAATCAATGGGATTGATGTAGTTAGAGATCAAAGTGATAGAGGCTAGAGCAGTTAGATACTGAAGAGCACAGAGAAGGATTGAAAACAGTGCAGAAAGGTTGAGTCAGTAGAAGCGTAAAGTATTCAGTTGACAGAGGCAATAACAGTGAGAGACTTTGATGACAGATGCATCATACTGATTCAGGTTGGATGTTTTTTTTTTGTTTCTGGAGTTGCTGGAGCTACAACACTCAAGAGAAGTGTTACATGCAGAACATTCCAAACGTTAAGGATCAGGATCGAATTGAATTCCTTTCTTGTTGAAAGGGAGTGTTGAAAATAGCAACAAGAAATGATAAAAATAGAATCCATAAATTTCAATTTTAATTTGTCCTTGAATTAAAATTATGAATTAAATTCGGATTAAGTTGAAAATAATTAATTAATTCATTATGGATTAATTAGTTGAAGAAATTCAAGTTAGAAGTCTTTATGTAGTCATGCAACAATTATCCCTTAAATTAAGGAGATTATCCCTTAATTAAGGAGATAAGATTGAGTTATATTTGAGTTGTAATTAGTTAGCTTAGTTTACTGAGTTAAGTCCAGTTAAATTAGTTTCAGACTGTTTGAGGAACTAATTGTGAGCTATCAGTCAGTTGATGCATGCATGCATGCACTCAACTAGTGTACTCCAGATAATTGAAGATTCCCTCATCAGTAACTCATGCATGCCTATTATGAGAAAGACCCAGTTGAGATAAATGTCAAGGACATTGTGCTATCAGTTGCATGTGTTTTCCTATAAATGAAACTCATGCATGCAGTCAAGGTAAGGTTCCTTGAGGATTTCTCAGTTCATACAGGGTGTGAGATCAGTGTTCCACTTGGTTGAGAGTTTTCCACTTGGTTATAGGACGATCACTCAGGAGAAATTGCGCAAGGAAAGAGGAGCTTGGAGGGCAGAAGAGAAGGCTTATGAAAAGCTTTGATTGCCTGTGAGCATACAGGAGGATTGTATTGAGAGCTAGCTAGCTGTGAGAGCTAAGGCTTTGTATAATTTTGATGTATTTCCACCTTGTATGATAATATAGATAATGGGGTTTTTAGCTAAGTCTTTCCCTAAAGTATTTTCACGTGTATTGTGCATTGATTCTTCTTCTTTTGGTTATATGTGTTCAGCTCGATTTTGCTCAATTTTAAGCTTCCACAAATTGATAGTAGAAGTAGATTATAGTATTTTGCTTTGGTTATATTGCATTATTAGGCTAATCTACAATCATATTTTCTACATAGTCTTAGAGTGAGATTTGTAGATAATTTGCAGAATTTCTACATGGTATCAGAGCTAGCTGATTTGTAGAAATTTCTACATCTATTTGTACTTTCTCGACAACGATGCAAAAATGTTTAGTCAATTTATTGTTCTTAAATTGCAAGCAAGAATTATCGACTAGGGTAGGTAAACTGATGAAGTACAAGTGCACTGTATGTGATAGAAATTACTTATGTCGTTAAGGTGTTTATGTTATGGTTAATGTCTAAATCTAGAATCAGTATGGAGATTATTTTACTATCTATATTAGAGTATTATCCTTGAGATTTGTTAACTGGTTATTCTAAAATTAATCTTAATTGAATTGAACTTTGTGGGATGGTTGAATAGTGATCCTATCTCTACTTTGTTAGACTATTTTTGATTATGTTTAGATTTTTATGCTGCAACCAAACTAGGCTAACTATGAAAGCATGGAATGATGTGAAGGAGATCCTACTTTATCGAATTGGAAAATGGAAGATGCTTGAATTTAGTTACTAAGAAAAGAATGTCAATCTTAACTATTGCAACTTCACTCAATGCAAAAGTAAAGCAAGAATGAGATTACTAATCTATGAAATAATGAAATGACCGAATTATACTAGGTAGAAAGCAAACGAAATGGTTGAGTTATGCTAGGTATAAAGCAGACGGAATTACTGATGCAGATGTCAATTTAATCACGAACTCCATTGAACTACATCCTAAAAATATAAAATAGAGCATCCACAAATTAATTCTAAGAAACAAAAGGAAATCTACTTGCAGTGAATCAAAGACCTGATTTTCACACAGGGGCCCTCCACGTGGCAGTTAACAACTTTAATCAACGCAACATAAAATGTATGAAACAAGATCTATTAATTGGAAAAAGTTTCAACAAGATGCTTTAAAAATTACATATGGTGGCGCGCACCAAAACACAGAGCGACCATTGTTCTTATAACGTTTTCTTAATTAACAACATGAGAAATTCAAGCCTAAGTATCTTTGCTACAATCCTTATCAAACCAAATCATATCACTTATTCATCAATTTGCTATTTGAAAAAGCAAATCGATAATATCTCTTGAAACTCGGACTCTATTCTGGCACATTATCTTGCAGTTGACCGTCATGGTTGACCATGTTGCAGTGCGATTATCTTGATGAATTGGTTTGAGTAAACAGGAAAAAATCCATGAGGGGATCATTCTTTATTTACCCATATACTTCTTTGCTAAGTTGGCACACTCGAACCCTGTAAACAATGGAAGTAGCTGCGAATCTGTGGATTAGTTGCAGAATTAGGTCAATTCTGTAGCTAAATGCAAACTTTAATAAAACAATAAGGTATATGTACAAAATATGAAAAATAGGACATATAAGTGCTTATCTTAACAAAACCTTATATTTATTTCATTTATTTGGATGATAGGAAGAGGAAAAAGGAGGAAATATGGGCAAAAAGGGTGTCAAGGTAAAGAAGTTCTTGGACTCTATAGAAAGCTTAGTTTCTTTTGTAAGAATTACATTTCCTAATACATGCCAAACAAGGAGACCACGAAAGTCAAATTCTAGGAATTTGTGATGAAGGCACTAAGGAACATAATGGTTGATAAGAACAATAAATCAATTAAGAATATGGTGATCATGCTTAACTAAGGTTTCAATGTCGATGACTTGACATCTTCATTAGCAGATTCCATGGGATGCTCAATCTTGGATTTAGGATCAATGTCCACAACTTTAACCCATTTAACTAGAAGTTGACATGTTGTCCCTCAAATAAAATATCTCTACACTTGAGGAAATCAAGATGGATGATGTCAACTAATACTCCAAGTTTGATTCCTCTTCATCTTTTTTATTTTTATGAGAAATCAAGTTCCCCGATATAGTTATACAAATATCTAGACACAAGATAGCAGAAACAAATAAAGTATCTATTTTAGTGGGAATAACCATTATGTATCTTTGAGTTGTCAATTATTCACACATCAATTTATATATCATATTAGTCATTATAGTGTACCTCAAAATATTAAGTTTTTATGGCACAAAAAACCTCCACAGTGGGGAGGCAAGATCCATGAAGGATTGGAAAACATGGTATGAAAAACCAATGTCAGCACAATGCGGTTACACCATGTAATAGAAAATGAAAAAAACAATTGGAAAATGGTTTCTTGGTCGAAGTTTTAAAGTGAAATCAAGGAAAATAAGTACATGTCAAAATTTGACAACCTATAGTAGAATGAGTTCCATACAAGTGGTGTAGTAAACATGGTTCTATAACTTATATGTGTGGCAAAAAGAAGTTAAAGGACATTGTAGACATTGTATTGACAATGAATTTGTATATCAAATTAAATGCCACATTTTGAAATGATTCTATATCTCCAAACATCTTTATATATATTTGATTTTTTGTTTTTTATTTATTTATTATTATCTTGATTTTTTTTCACACACACAAACACATATCAACCAAAATGAGAATATTATATTTATAAGAATTTGTGTTGTGGATGCAACAATTACAACAAAAGAGGGGCTATTCCAACTATCTAACTTACACACATGACTCCATGAAATGCTTAGCGGATAAAGAAAGCCTGATTTCTTTGATATTTAAACCATTATGCCTATATCCGTAAGTATCCAAAAGACTTGCAAAATTTGACAAAATCTAGAACACATACTAATTGATAGGAGGTGGAATTACATCTTCAGGCCCTTTACACAAAATAATATAGAAACAAAGAATTATCAAAAGACACTCCCAATAATTCTAAGAAGTTTAGAGATTTTTGGGAGTTGGAGTTTTTTTTCTTTGTGACCTTTCCTACCTCTTATCAAATGAGGGGAGGGATGTTAGTTTTTCTTTAACACTTCTAAAAAGGATGGAGAGGAGGAGGTATTATCGCCTTCAACCCTTTTTGCAAGTGAAATCTCACCTTCCTTCTTTTTATCCTTTTTTGCAATTGTGGCTTCATTTTCTACCCCTGAGTCCTTGTCTTGAGGTTTGTTTAGGGACTATCTGAAAGGCCTCTTCCAATGAACAGTCAGAGCCTAAATCTTTATCCTTTTATGCATTTACACATTTAACATCTCTATTAGTGTGGCAACCAATTTTCTTATGTGTATTTTCACAGATTACCTTTTCACCCTTTGATTTTTCATCTACAGACAATAAATTGAAGATCCTTGATGGTTCATGGTGTTTCTAGGGGATTGAAATATCTCTTCCTCTTCTGATGCAACTTCTTCCTCCATGACTAAATTTTCTTGAGTCAAAACATCTTCGAGGGGAGACATGCCATTTTCCCCCTTAAAACTCATGTGTTGGGAGTTACCTAGTTGGACCTCTTGGTGTTGTGGAAGGGGGATTTTCAGTTCTTCATTTTCCTAATTGAGGGCATCAAAATTGTTTCCTACAAAACCTTTGTTCTTACTAGAGGATAATTATTCACCTTTGGCAATTGATTTCTTTGGCGAGGGAGGGCCTCTAGGTACCAATCCATTTCCTTCTTATGTCTTTGTGCTTGTATTTTGCTAGTGGCCACCCATTCTTCTTTTTGGTTGTTGCCATTGTTTTCCCTCATCATTGTTTTTTTGGTTTTCTTATACTTTTGGGAATCTTCAGGAAAAAACCCCATATTCATGACGATTCTTACATTTAAATGGTAACTAATCAAAATCCACTTCTTAATAATGATTCTAATTATCTAGATGGAAATTTATTACCATTGAGAGTCCCTTATCTTGATCCACTTTTACACAAATCCCGGCATAAGATTGCATACCTTCTCTTGCTTTTTCCTAATTGATATAATGACTCATAAAATTTCCAATGTTCCTAAAGGTGTCCTTGTTCCAATGATGAAGATGAAAATATCAAAATTTAACCCAAATAGGAAAAACATATGGTTTTCCCTCGAGCCCTTCTCTTGGGTTTCTTTAGGGGTTGTTTGAAACGCCACTTTCAATGACCTTTGAGATCCTAGCCCTTTATCCTTCTCTGCTTGTACACTTCTAACATCTCTATTAGTGTGGCGGTGATCCAAACTTAAATAGGAATGCTACAACTTACAAATATAATCATAAACACAGAGATGCAGCATAAAAACACTTCCTTTCATTAATAGAAAAATACTGAACCATGCTTACAAACATAATGGAAATAAGATAGCTCGGGAAATGGTAGCTTATCTCTGAGAAGAGATGTGGTGGCTACATGCCTCTGAACTCAGTTACAATGAGGTTCAAGGGCATTTTTATTATTGAAAAATAAGAGAAAACCCTAAACAACCAAAACACTAACCTGATGAGATGTAACACCAAGAGTTTATGGGCCTTCTTGGGGTTAGTTGGGCAACCAACTTCTCGAGGTCGTAACTTGGTCATATTATCTCCGTTTGACGCATATGATACCTCGTTGGAAAGATATCTCTGAGGACTACAACTTCTGATGCAATTTTTTTAGCAATCAGGACGGGAATTTTGTCAAAAAAAAATGTCGTTCAGGGCCTCAAAACGACTTCGAAAGTTCAGGACTCAAAAAATTGCCAAAATAGTAAATTGTGCTATAATTAAGGAAACTGAAAAACTAAAAGAAACAATGGTGAGGGTCCAAGTGGAAGAGGTAGGTGGCCACCAATATCCACCTAGATCAATCCTCCCCCCTTAGGAAACAATGTTCCCCATTGTGTTGAGTTCCTCCATGAGATGAGGAAACTTCTGCTGAACTTGGTCCCTGGTGAGACATTTGCCTTGATGAAGGAGTTGGCTTTCTTTGACAACTTGATATAGTTGTATCCTATATTTTCGAGTGTTCTTGATATGTATGTCCATGATCTAATCAGTTGTGGCTTGTTCCATGCAGTCTGGGTTGAGCTTTGTTGGTGTGAGCTGTTCTGCAATGTCAGATGTGTCCAACAACGGTTGAAAGTATGGCCGAAGGCGATCTACATTGAACACTGGGTGCAGACCAAGGAACAATGGGATGTTGAGCTTGAAGGAATTGTCACTGAAGGCCTTGGTGATGGTGTATAGGCCATATTGGAGCGGGCAAAGCTTGCAGTGGGATCTAGCAAGGTGATCCTTCTGCAAATGTAGCCAAACTTTGTTGCCCACCTGGAACTTGTGCGACACTCGATGTTGATCATGGCGTTCCTTGTACTTAGCATTAGCTCCGTCCAATATATCATGGACCTGTTAGCGAATGTGTTGAATGCGCTCAATGAAGCTATTGTCCCTTTCGGCTTCGAACTGCACGTGAGTCGAATCTACCTAAGTCGATGCAAATGGTATGGCTACATCAATGGGGCATAATGGTTAAAATCCCAGCCCTACCTGAAAGGGGTTGTGGCCTATTGAGCTGTTGAGAGCTCTATTGTAGTTGTGTTGGACATAGGGGAGACTTTCATCCCATGTGCGTGGATGCTTTGAGTTTTACATGCACAAAATGTGTATGATCATCCTGTTGACAACCTCTGTTTGGCCATTAGTTTGGGGATGGAAAGCTGTGGACTTAGTAATTTTTGTATTCAGCATCGACCAGAGACTTGACCAAAATGCACTCAGGAATATTCTGTCTTGATATGAGTTAATGGACAGTGGGATCCCAAAGTGTACCCACACTCACTCAAAGAAGAGCTTAGCAGTGACCTCTGTTGTGATACTCTTCTTGCACGTCGCCATGATCGCCATATTAGAGAATCTATTGATAACCATGAAAATGAAATTGTTGCCGTGCTTAGTAGAAGGAAGGCCCGACATATAATCCATGGACACAGATTCCCAAAGCTGAATAGGAGTAGGTAGAGGAGTATACCTGCCTTGCTTCTTGATGGTTGGTTTGGCAATGGTGTAGGCGGTGCAGGATCTAATGTATTTCCCAACATCATGATGAAGTTTTGACCAATAAAAATACTTTTTCAATACCGCCACTGTTTTCTTTACTCCAAAATGTCCAATGACCCAATTGTAGTGCGCCTCCCAAGTCATCTTGGCACACTCACTTGAAGGAACACAGATGTGTCCCAAGTGGTATAACAATGCATCCTAAAGGTGAAAATTTGGAACTTGCTTCCCTTCCAGGAGTGTTTGGTATATGCTCCCGCAATCTGGATCACTCTTGTAAAGATGTGGCCACGCCGATGTCTCATGCCCACAGGAGTTGAGCACAGTAATTAGCACCATGACAGGTGGTCGGCTGAGGCAATCAATGAAATTATTGGTGCTGCTCTTCTTATACTTAATGTTCAAATGGAACTATTGCAGATAGGTGGACCATTTCTAATGGAAATTGTTCTGCAACTTCTCTTGTGTCTGTATGAACTAAAGAGGCCTGTCGTCTGTGTGGATGACCATTTCCTTCCCTAGAATGTAATGCTTCCATTGACGGTATGCCTGCACAATGGAATGAATTTCTTTGTCGTAAGTGGGGTACTTTCATACTGTGTGTGAAAGTGTCTCACTGTGGTAAGCCACTGGATGCCCATGCTGAGTAAGAACTGCACCAATAGCATAGTCAAAGGCATTTGTCTCAATCTCAAATGGTTGTTGCAGGTCTGGTAACGTGAGCACTGGTGCAAAAAAAAGGCGATTATTCAAATAAGAGAACACTCGTTGTTGGATTTCCAACCAAAATAACTTTTCTTTCGCTCCGCCCTTGGTGACTTGACTTAAAGGCCAAGTGATATGAGAAAACCCCAACATGAACCTATGGTAGAAACTGGCAAGACCCAAAATGTGGCGGAGCTATGTTAGAGTGGTTGGGGCTGGCTAATCCCGAATGACTTGTATCTTGGATGGGTCCACATGTACACCTTGCTCATTAATGATGTACCCCAGATATTGAACTTGGGTCAGGCCAAAGGTGCATTTCTCCAAGTTAGCACACAACTTGTGTTGTCGAATGGTTTGAAGGACCCGTTGAATATGGTGGAGGTGATCTTCCTAACTCTGGTTGAAGATCAAAATGTGATCTAAATATACCACCATGAGTGCATTGGTAAAGGGTCACAAGATGTTTTCCATCAGTCTCATGAAGGTTGTAGGGGGGTTTGTCAATCCGAACGGCATGACCAACTATTCTAAAAGGCCCTCCTTGGATTTGAAGGCAGTCTTCCACACATTGGAGGGTTCGATAGGCATCTGGTGATAACTTGACTTCAAGTCAATCTTGTTGAAATATTTCCCCCCCTCGAGTTGGTCCAAAAGGTCATCAATTCGCGAGATTGGGTACCTATTCCAGACAATGATCTTTTTCAACACTCAATAGTCAATACAAAGCCTCCAGGTCCCATCCTTCTTCTGTACCAATACAACCGGGCTTCCACAGGGTGATGAGCTTGACCTGATGTGCCCTTTTTTCAGTAGTTCCTGAATCTGCCTCTTGATCTCATCGTTCTCCATAACAGAGCATTGATAGATCGGTCCATTAGGTAGTGGCACGCCTGGGGTCAGACTGATGGAGTGCTTGACCTGATAGTGCAAAGGTACCTCTGTGGGTGAGGTAAAAATATCCCTGTACTCCTCCATCACCTTTTCCATCTGTTGCTTCTGTGCAGAGGAGCTCTGCCTAGAAGTCGTGTCCAGAACCTTCTTCTTTCCTTGGGGGTGAATACTAAGAAAAACAAATTTCCTGGTCTGGGAAATGATCTTAGTACATTGCTTTGCAGTGATCAAAGAGATGGTGGTAGGCAGGGCTACCTACGATATCCTGTACAACTTATTAGCGAAGTAATAATCACAAAACGAGGTCTAGACTCATATACATCATGTTGCTTCCACAAGTATGGTTATCCTAACAATACATCAGAAAATTCAAGAGGAGAAATGTCACACAGTACCTCATCCGTGAAAGGATTGATTTTATAGGGAAGACAACATTGCTAGATGACGTAAAGATCTCGTCCTTGGTGAAGCCACCCAATGGTGTATGGTTGTGGATGTGTTGTAGTCTTTAGACCCAGCCACTTCATGGCCTCTGCTGGAATAAGGTTCTTTTGGCTCCCGCTGTAAAAAATGAACTGCAACGGAGAACCCTTCACCCACATCTTGTTGGCATTATGATGCATGTGTTGTACTTGATGGCAACCCTCTCATAGAAGAATATCTCACTTATGTATAACTGGATGAATCTTCAGAAGAGATGTTAGATGTGACTGATGGAGGACAGCTCAAAGGAATCAGATGATAGTTCTAAGTATAACAAGTCAGCTTTGCCATCAAGTCCAAAGGGGGAGATTGTTGGCATTATGAGACAAGTGTTGTCCTTGATGGCAAATCACACTGATGACAAATCATAGTGCAGAAGGATAGCAGCAAGGAATTGATGATCAGTCTACAAGTATGAAGAAAAATATATACACGCTGGTTCACTATATACCAAGTCGCGTATACAAGCAGGTTCACTATATACCAAGTCACGTATACGCCGGTTGGCTATATACCAAGTCGCGTGTACACGCAGGTTGGCTTCAGTAAAAGCGCGTGTATGTGGAAAACTTATCTTTGGTCCATGGCGGTTATTCCTTGGAAGTTGTGCCTATGGTTTTGGACCATGGTGTCTCGACGGACGTGTTGATCCCTAGTTTTGAAGTTGATGGTATTGGATTTCTATGGTTTTGGCTCGTGGTATTGAGCAAGGCCTAAGGCTATATAAGGAGAAGAAGATCATTAGGCAAAGGTATCTGAAATGTCTTGAAGATCTGATGAAGTATTAGATCCAGTATGCAGGTTATGGGTTGATGATGCATTGCTTGATCTGAGCTAAGGAGAGATCTCACCGGTTGATGAAGAACAAGATCTAAGGAGAGATCGGGATCAAATGGTTTGAAATGAACTATCTTTATATGGTTGATTATGCTTATTCTAGATCTGCATACTGACGCAAATAATGTTCTATAAGTGTTATAGTATGATTGATGTCTGGTACAGCTGCAAAGTTATAAGGAAATATTTTTAGATCTGTACGCGGGTTGGCCTTGGAAAAGGGGCGTATACACGCAGGTTGGGTTCATCCAAGTAGCGTGTACATTGTGAAGCTTGATATTTGAAGTTGCAGATGGGTCTGATGGTTATTGCAGAGTTCTGTGTCTGCTCTGTGTTCTGGTGACTGTGTTGTTGACAGTGTTTCAGTGATCAATGATGCAGGTTGTACTACAATGATGATTGTCTTATGGATCCAGTATGAAAATGTATGAAACGTGGTCCCGGGTAGATCGTAGGCCGGCACCTACGTACTGGTAAACATATCAGCCAGTACAAGAGCAAGGGGAGTAAAGGTTGGATCATTCTGTAGGTAGGCACCTACGTACTAGTAAATGGATCGGCTAGTACAAGAGCTAAGAGGATTGTAGCCCTCTGCAGGTTGTAGCCTGCGTACTGGTAAAGGACTGCACCAGTACATTGTAAAAGAAGTTTCTTATTAAAGAAGGAAGAGACGAATTGCAGCAGGTGGTTTTCACCCACACTGGGTTTCCACCTTATATCATGGTGTTCATGTGTGTGGCTTTTGTGTGATGATCTGTTCTGTTATACTGCACCTGTTTACTGTTAATATGGTTAATAATGTTCTACTGAAGATAAACTAACTGAATCATAAGATCTCTTGATATACGCTAGTTGCAATAAACACAGTGGCGTGTACACGCGGGTTCACTTAACTGAAGTAGCGTATATGTTTCTAAGTATGAGATGAAAAATTTTTATTGATCTGATAATACTGATTCACCCCCCCCCCCCCTCTCAGTATTATTTCCAACAATTGGTATCAGAGCAGGTCCTTTGGTAGAAGCTTGATCGCTTGAAGGAGATCCGTGGAACAATGGGAAAGAAGCTTAAGAAGAAAGCTCATAAGAAGAAGAAGACATCTCAGAAGATCTATGACAGTGGGAGAGTCGATTGGGGATTAGGTATAAGGAGTTCTTCAGATTCAGAATCAGATTCAGAATCATTATCAGGTATCAATGTGTTATCCTCTGATGTTCCTGCTATATTTCCTTGTGAAAGTGATGGAAGTGATAGTGAAACTACTGAACATGCTTTTATGGGTGAGCAAGAAAAGTATCAAATAGAGGCAGTATTTAGAAGGCTTACAGACAAAGTTAAAGATCAACAAGATCTATTGAACAAAAGGGAATGTGCTTTCAAAGAAGAAGTTACCAAACTAAAAGCTCAATCAGAGGAAGGAAACAAGGTAAGAAAGTTACTCAAGGACAAAGAAAATCAATGTCAAAAGTTGCAGCATGAAGTGACATCATTAAGAGAAGAAGTCAACGAAAGAAGCACAACCATCAAGAAACTCAAAGATAGATCCAGCTATTATGAAAATCTTGAAGCTACAATCCTCTCACTAAAAGGAGATCTTGAAGAATCAAAGAAGCAGAATACAGATCTACTCCAAGCTATTGCAAAACAAGAAAACGAAGTCACCAGCTTAAAATCTCAACTAGAATGTGCTTTCCGAGTTCGTCAAATGTAGCAGGATCTGAATGAAGAACAAGAAAAGGAGATTCTCAAACTAAGGCATCAGTTGGAAGAAGGAAGGAAAGATGGAGAAGACATGAAGAAGCAATGTCTAGAAAAGGAGGAACAACTTCAAGTTGAGGTAAATATCTTGAAAAGTAAATTAGAAGAAAAGGATAAACTTTTGAGATTTCAAGATAGTACTAAAGCCTTGGATGATATTCTTAGTAGTCAAAGGTCTCCTGCTATCAAGACTGGTCTTGGTTTTCATGAATCTATTGAAGGTGAATCTAGTTCACAAGGTGAGGAAAGGAACTCTAAAGAGAAATATAAAATGATCAACAAGGAGATGAAAGGTCAACCCCATCAACAATCAAGGAAAAAGACTCCTCAAAGAAAATCTTTTACTCCTCCTATGAATAATGTTGAATGTTATGTGTGTCATAATCTTGGACATGTTGCAGCTAGATGTGGAAGAAGAAGGGTTCAAGACCATCATGTAGAAAGATCATCACATTCAAGGTACTTTAATGGATATTGTTTTTCTTGCAATATGTTTGGTCACAAAGCTGCTGATTGCTACAGGAGGAATATGAAACATGTAAGATGTTATGCATGTAACAAGCTTGGACATATAGCAAAGGAATGTAGGAACAAAGGATGGACATCACACCAAAAGGAGAAAACCTCATCACACTTGAAGATATGGAGGAAGAAGGAAGTACAGTCAGCACAATGTACTGAGACACAACACAGCACAGACATATCAGACTCAGGGGGAGCTGAAAGTGTAAAACTTCAGCGTTCTGAATCTCATACGCAAGTTCCTTAAAGGGAAGTCACGTACATACGTGAGTTAGACACTGCAAAGTCGCGTATATGTCAGTCTGAGGAAAAGCAGTGGGGACAGGCTCAGAAAAGGGATCTGATATGATTCAGTCCATTATTTGCTCTATTGGTTAATAGTTACAGTCTGCTGAGGATGTGTAAAAATGTTTTGATGTCTAGAAGTGTTTTGATCCTAACTTGATGATGATGATGATGTCTTGATGCTTACTGCTGATATATGCATGATCAGATCTAACAGATGGCATAGGTTGAGGGGGAGCATATGCCTTTAATAATTCATTGTTGGCATTATGGCTAATAGTCCTTGGTGATGATGCTTATATGGCTAAATGATATATCTTGCTATGATATGGTTATGAGTTGTCTATGATAAAATCTCATATGATTCTTGAAGCTACATAGTAGATGTTCAGATCATATTTATGGTTGATCCTTTGATGATGCTTACATGGTGATCTTCATAAGGATAAGGAGAAGTACAAAGCTTGAATACACATCTTCCTCACTTGACGATGAGTCACTCATATACTGCTGTTGTCATATGCATAAAGATCATACAGTTATGATGCAAGCACTCTTGTAGATAAGGATTATTGCTGTTGATGATATCAAGAAGTTTTTGAGCTCAAGATACATAGTGCTGATACATAGATGACTACTCAAAGTTGCTTTGTTGGAGACATGGTGATGAGTTCATATCTATATGATGATAGGTTGATACTTACATATGTTGATTTATGCAGATGTTCCCAAGTAATGATACTTGGATCATGTAGATCTTGACGTTGATGTAATGGCTATGGTGGTTTCACATGTAATGTGAATGATTTCATGATGATGTTTAAAAGGAGGAGTTGACATCTATGTTCAGACATACCTTGCTGCAGGACATTTACAGGTTGCTGATATGAAAATGGTTGTATGCGAGTTTCATAAGGCCTATCCACGTATATACGCTTGTTTATGTGGATGCAGACGCGTATATGGAGTTTTGAAGGAAATCAGCAGGGACAGATGTTGGTTGCAGAAAGTCTGATATGGGTCCGACAGAGATCATCTGGCACAGGTTCAGGGGGAGCAGATAATCTTCCAATGATGCATTGTTGGAATTATCTTAAAGCTTTTGGTTCTAGTTCACATTTGTTGTTGGTTTCAAGTGGAACAAAAGCGAAAGGAGAACAAAAGGATCTCTTGGTTGCTGATCTGAATGGTGATTATCAGATGCTGTTGGTGACTTTCATAAGTCTTGGTCTAGTTCTTTCGTCTCTATGTCATATATCTCTTTTGTGGTATCTCTTTCATGGTGTCAAGGTCATGTAACGGCCTATTTTGGTTTCCCCACTATGTCTGGGATGATTGATGCAATGTGATTGGTTGTCATATGTAAACTTTTAATGTATCCCCACTTGGTTGGGTGGATGAGTCAATTTTTGTATATCCTCACTTAGTTGAGAGATGGATGAATGTATGAGTCTCTGGTGATAGGAAGGTCTTTTATGATGTATAGAGTCATGTTCTTCTTGAAGAACATATTTTGCAGATCTTGCCTACAGTCAGGAAGAGCATGAACAACACACTTCAGCAGTACAGAGACTCGGCATGTACTCAGGGGGAGCATTGACAGATTGGTACACTTTGGCATATACAAAGGGGGAGATCATTCAGAGATTTTAACAGATACTCAGGGGGAGTATGGACAGCGAAATGTTCAGCAAAGGAAGAGAACATCTTGGTCCACCCTTTGCCCTTGATGTCAAAGGGGGAGAGTGATTTGGTGTTGTTGCCATCAAGTCCAAAGGGGGAGATTGTTGGCATTATGATGCATGTGTTGTACTTGATGGCAACCCTCTCATAGAAGAATATCTCACTTATGTATAACTGGATGAATCTTCAGAAGAGATGTCAGATGTGACTGATGGAGGACAGCTCAAAGGAATCAGATGATAGTTCTAAGTATAACAAGTCAGCTTTGCCATCAAGTCCAAAGGGGGAGATTGTTGGCATTATGAGACAAGTGTTGTCCTTGATGGCAAATCACACTGATGACAAATCATAGTGCAGAAGGATAGCAGCAAGGAATTGATGATCAGTCTACAAGTATGAAGAAAAATATATACACGCTGGTTCACTATATACCAAGTCGCGTATACAAGCAGGTTCACTATATACCAAGTCGCGTATATGCCGGTTGGCTATATACCAAGTCGCGTGTACACGCAGGTTGGCTTCAGTAAAAGCGCGTGTATGTGGAAAACTTATCTTTGGTCCATGGCGGTTATTCCTTGGAAGTTGTGCCTATGGTTTTGGACCATGGTGTCTCGACGGACGTGTTGATCCCTAGTTTTGAAGTTGATGGTATTGGATTTCTATGGTTTTGGCTCGTGGTATTGAGCAAGGCCTAAGGCTATATAAGGAGAAGAAGATCATTAGGCAAAGGTATCTAAAATGTCTTGAAGATCTGATGAAGTATTAGATCCAGTATGCAGGTTATGGGTTGATGATGCAGTGCTTGATCTGAGCTAAGGAGAGATCTCACCGGTTGATGAAGAACAAGATCTAAGGAGAGATCGGGATCAAATGGTTTGAAATGAACTATCTTTATATGGTTGATTATGCTTATTCTAGATCTGCATACTGACGCAAATAATGTTCTATAAGTGTTATAGTATGATTGATGTCTGGTACAGCTGCAAAGTTATAAGAAAATATTTTTAGATCTGTACGCGGGTTGGCCTTGGAAAAGGGGCGTATACACGCAGGTTGGGTTCATCCAAGTAGCGTGTACATTGTGAAGCTTGATATTTGAAGTTGCAGATGGGTCTGATGGTTATTGCAGAGTTCTGTGTCTGCTCTGTGTTCTGGTGACTGGGTTGTTGACAGTGTTTCAGTGATCAATGATGCAGGTTGTACTACAATGATGATTGTCTTATGGATCCAGTATGAAAATGTATGAAATGTGGTCCCGGGTAGATCGTAGGTCGGCACCTACGTACTGGTAAACATATCAGCCAGTACAAGAGCAAGGGGAGTAAAGGTTGGATCATTCTGTAGGTAGGCACCTACGTACTAGTAAATGGATCGGCTAGTACAAGAGCTAAGAGGATTGTAGCCCTCTGCAGGTTGTAGCCTGCGTACTGGTAAAGGACTGCACCAGTACATTGTAAAAGAAGTTTCTTATTAAAGAAGGAAGAGACGAATTGCAGCAGGTGGTTTTCACCCACATTGGGTTTCCACCTTATATCATGGTGTTCATGTGTGTGGCTTTTGTGTGATGATCTGTTCTGTTATACTGCACCTGTTTACTGTTAATATGGTTAATAATGTTCTACTAAAGATAAACTAACTGAATCATAAGATCTCTTGATATACGCTAGTTGCAATAAACACAGTGGCGTGTACACGCGGGTTCACTTAACTGAAGTAGCGTATATGTTTCTAAGTATGAGATGAAAAAGTTTTATTGATCTGATAATACTGATTCACCCCCCCCCCCCTCTCAGTATTATTTCCAACACATCTGTGAGTGGAAGAGGCTCAATTTTCTGGATCTTTATGGTGGCCACGGTGGCACTGGGCTTTGCATCAATGATTTGCTTCCCTTTGTCAGTTCCCTTATCAGGTTTTGATTTAGAGTGAGAACCTGCATCTGATTCTAAAGCCTTCAACTCAGTTACTAGTGACTGCTTGGCCCGACACTCACTTGTATTGTGAGTGGAGATCTTATGGAACTCACACCATTTTCCTGTGTCCTTCTTTGTCTTCGTGGTGTTTTTCTTTGCTTGTGACTTCGACGGGTTGTCCTGGGTAGCCCCGCCTTGGCTTGTTCCTTTGTTTTGTGGTTTGGGGGCACATTTTCCTTGCTTTGGATTCACAGATACAAAGTCCCTCTTTTTCTATTTAAACTTCTGCTCAATCTTTACAGCGTACTGATACGTCATGTCGAGCGAGGAGATGCCCAGGAACTCCATCTGTTAAGTTATGGTATGTTCTATGCTTATAACAATTTACTTCTTTTTCTTATTATATTACACCGATTAGCAATCACATGTACATAAAGTAAAGTGCAGATAGAACATTAAACGATCGACAGAAAACAAGCCAAGACAAGAGACACAAGATGTGGCAGCTAGCCAGGGACAAACCCCACAATGTGTGGGGAAACCCTTTGATCAAATCTTCTTTTATCTTCAATAATTCAGTAGAGAGAAATAGTACAATAAATCTTATTCATATCAGCAGTAGCAAACCCTAGATCAGTAGCATCAGCATTAGCGGCTTTATTATCAAACTAGGGCAGACCATATCTCACAAACCGTTCGTCGGATTGACTTCATTCCACCACCAAAAGTTGCGGCTTTCAAGGAGGTTCAGATGAACCTACAGCGCAGTTCCAAAGAGGAGATATTCTAGGCCACGCAAGTCAATCTTTACTTCTGCAGTTGCAGCTTTAGTTTTAGCAGTTTCTAGCTTCAAACTAGGGCAGTCGATATCTTGCAAACCGTTCGTCGGATTGACTTCATTCCACCACCAAAAGTTGCGGCTTTCAAAGGAGGTTTAGATGAACCTACAGCGCAGTTCCAAAGAGGAGACCTTCTAGGCCACGCAAGTCAATCTTTACTTCTGCAGTTGCAGCTTCAAATTCAACAGCTTCCGGCTTCACATGTGTGAGAGAGAGAGACCCATTTCAGCACAGTAGAGTAGAGACTCATATCTGCGCAGTAGAGAGAGAGAGAGAGATGTGATGAGATGAGTGAGTCTAAATGAGGAAAAGTCCTCTTATATTTATACACAACGTTGGTGGGTGAATAGATGCGACTGTTGGGCTTCTGAGCCTACATGAGTTGTAGGTCGGCTTGATAATAATTCCATAATCAAAATAAATTCATATCTCCATGAATACTTATCGGAATTGGATGATATTTATATCAATCCTACACCTCTCGACGAGAGGAATCTAATAAAAATATTATTAGCCATGAATAAGATGATCCACATGAAGTTTTGTCTTGGTTTCCAATTTTAACACTCCCTCTCAACCATGGAGAACTTCATCTGCAATCTGTCTATCGGTCGTTACTATTCATCCATCAAATGCACTGCCTTGTACAGCCTGACCCTTGCCCTGCTCTGCTCTATTTTTCCTGTTCTGCATTGTCTTGTTCTGCCCTGCACTGATCTGTACTGTTTTGTTCTGTTCTGCTCTGCTCTTGCATTGTTCTGTTCTACTCTGCTTTTGTCTGAATTATGAAGAAGAAGAAATGATCGAGGATGTATCATACTGACTCAAAGTCAGTCTCAGAGTATGTACCACTGGTCCCAGACCAGTCTCAACCAACCCAAAGTCAACGTCATAGTGAGTACAACTCCAATGGTCCCAGACCAATATCATCCTCCACTGACTCAAAGTCAGTCTCAGAGTATGTACCACTGATCCCAGACCAGTCTCAACCGACCCGAAGTCAGCGTCATAGTATGGTACAACTCCTACCACTAGTCCCAGACCAGTATCATTGATCCCAGATCAATGGAGGTCATCCTAGCATAGGGAGTACGGTAGTTACAACGATGCGTCCATCGGTACTACTATGGTCCCTAACTTCATTTCCCTGCTCATTGATCAGATGAGAGGTACTTCCCATGAGTCCTAGACTGCATGGGTAGGATGCCTCGACATGAGAACTAATCAATCCTGTCCTCACAGGAGAACACATCAATCCTGCTACAATTGCCATAGAGAACACATCAATCCAGGCCTCACAGGAGAACACATCAATCCTGCTACAATTGCCATGGAGAACACATCAATCCAGGCCGCCATGGAGAACACATCAATCCAGGCCTCACAGGAGAACACATCAA
The DNA here is from genome assembly GCA_031772625.1 of Pinus tabuliformis. Lineage (NCBI taxonomy): Eukaryota > Viridiplantae > Streptophyta > Pinopsida > Pinales > Pinaceae > Pinus > Pinus tabuliformis. The sequence goes on from CM062815.1 coordinate 245,177,199, forward strand.
TCCTGCTACAATCGCCATGGAGAACACATCAATCCAGGCCTCACATGAGAACTAATCATCCTGCTACACAGGAGAGCGAATCATCCTACTCCACAAGAGAGCGAATCATCTTGTCCCACAAGAGAGCGAATCATCTTGTTCCAATGTGCACCACCAGGAGAGGGTGAGTGACCCTGTGGTCGTATGTTGCTCCAGTAATAACCGCAAGCCCTCAGAGCTCCCAGAGCTCAATGTATGCAACATGCAGGACCCTTGTACAATGGTTTCTTACCGACTCCAAGTCGTTTGGGAAAATCACAGATTAGATCTTTCCTCGGGGTTTTGACAAGGTGTATCAACCTGTACATCATCTTAATGTGATGGAGCCTCCTTGCTCATCAACTTACCATATCCAAGATGATGTCTATCTGTTGGAGCAATCGACGAATATGGGATTCCTCAATAATCGAATCCCACCTCTGGTTGTTATAGAGAATCACAGTGGTATCCAATGTAAATCCAAATAGCTCACTGAAGAGCTTTCGCAACCAGACTACCTCACACGAGGTTATGCTAGCAACAATATATCCTGCTTCGGCGGTGCTCAAAGCCACCGACTTCTGCTTCCTGCTCATCCAGGATATCGAAGCAGATCCCAAGGTGAAACAGCACCCGGAAGTGCTCTTACGGTCCACCACACTGCCTGCCCAATCAACATCAATATATCCAAGTAGTCTCACATCTCCGGCAGTGTATCTTAATCCATGAGAGATTGTGTCCTGAAGACATCTCAGAAGATTCCTGGCATCAATCCAGTGAGGCTCAACCAAATATGAGCTCACAATGCTAACTGCAAAAAAATATGTTCGGACGGAGGTTCACCAAGAACATCAATGCGAATGAGTTTATGAAACTCAGAGGCATTTCCCAAATCTGGTCCGACATCACTACCATATAACTTCTAAAAGTTAAGATCCTCGAGGTAGTCACAGGCTTGCAGTCCATCATACCAAATCTTTCCAATATCTTTACCACATATTTCCCTTGAGATAGGAAAATTTCCCTTGGCTTCTGCCATACTTCAAGTCCTAGGAAGTAGTGCATCAATCCTAGGTCTTTCATTTCAAATTCAGAGGCCAGCTCCCTCTTACATTTGTGAATGAGAGGGTCTGCACCTGTTAGAAAGAGGTCATCCACATACAATCCCAGTATGAGAGGCTTGTCATCTTCGACCTTAAAGTAAAGGTTAGGATCGGCTTCACTCCTAGTGAATCCCAGCTTCATCAAGTAGCTATCGATCCTCTCATACCATGCTCGGGGTGCTTGCTTCAGCCCATAGAGAGCTTTCTTCAACCTGTATACATGAGATTTTCGATCATAAATCTCAAATCCTTCGGGTTGCTCCACGTAGACCTCTTCTTTGATCGAGCCATGCAAGAACGCAGTCTTGACATCCATCTGATGTAGGTTCCATCCTTGTGAAGAGGCAAGGGCTATGATCGAGCGGATGGTCGTATATCTAGCAACAGGTGCAAATATCTCATCATAGTCTATACCTTCCTTTTGGGAGAAACCTCGAGCAACAAAACGAGCCTTATACTTTTCTGTGCTTCCATCTGCTGCATGCTTTATCTTGTAAAGCCATTTTGAAGTAACAATTGTCTTGTCCAGGGTTTGGGAACTACTTCGTCATTCTCGGATGCCGTCAAGCATCAAGTATGGAAGGATGCTATATGAGTCTATTATGGAGAATGATGTCTGGGAACTACTTCCCAGACATCATTCTCCATAATAGACTCATATAGCATCCTTCCATACTTGATGCTTGACGGCATCTGAGAATGACGAAGGCTCATTTTGTATGATCGTGCTCAAGATGGTCAGGTATCCTTGATACCTATTAAGTTTCTTACTTTGACGGAAGGTTCCTCAGGGTGCAGCATGTCCTTTAGCATCATCAAGTATCCCCCTAAGCCATGAAGGCCTCTTCCTAGAAGAGGAAGGCTCATGTGGATGAGAATCTATCAGATACATGGGCTCTTCTACATCAGGCATTGATTCATCATCCTTTTCTTTCGGTTCCCCGGTGTTGACTTCTTGAGAGCTCCTCAAAGTCAAAAGATTGTTCACCTTGCGGTGAACTTTTCTTTAGGAGTCTTGGAACCCAATGCTTGATGAGGGCATCAATTTTGTACATATACGACGATGTTTGCAGCTTCAACCCATAGAAACTTAGGAAGACTTTGATCATGTAGCATGGCCCAGACAGCTTCCATCATCGTGCGGTTCTTCCTTCCCACCACACCATTCTGCTCAGGAGTATGTGGTGTAGTAGTCTCCCTCTTAATGCCAACCTCAGGTATGCCTAAGTGAAGCAATTGTAATATATCAGAGGTCTTGCTTTGGCTTGAGGGGAATGGTCCCCTTTTGAGCTTTCCTTCAGCACATCCTTTCCATCGCTGAAGGTTACCTTGTAGCCTTTGTCTTTCGTTCCCGAGATGGACAATGAAAACTAGGTTCTTTTTGAGGTCAGGTGCATTTAATACATCCTGGAATTTCTGGCCTTCTTGAATGCTTGTCCTCTTCCTTGATTCCTAGCTCTCCTCTTACCTTTGCTGTTGAATTTGTCATTCATTTGATTGCCATCAGAGGGATTTTGATCATCATCCTAGAGTGAGTCCTTTCTATCAGGGCACTCCCTTGCATAGTAACTTGCTTTATCGCAAATGTAACATCGTCATTTTCTTCTAGCCTTAGGTCCAGCCTTTCCTTTTGATTTAGTCCCAGAATTATTTCTTTTCTTTGCATGAAAAGAAAAGGCAGCAGGAGGACCTTTAGGCATGGGCATTTCTTACACTTCTTCCCTTGTTTCTTCTTGAATGCATCTAGCCATTAATTCCTCGAAACCAGGAATTACATTATAGTTCAGAAGAGTAGTCCTGAACACATACCATTCAGATGGTAATCCTTCAAGAGTTTTGAGTGCCATTTCTCTGTCAGTAATAGTTTCCCCAATAGATAGGAGATCGTTCTTGATCTCGGTGATTCTTAAGAAGTATGCTTGCATACTTTCATCTTTACCCTTCTTGATTTCCCTCAGCTTATTTCTAAGAAACAAAACTTGATTTGCATCATTAACTTTAAATAAACTCACCAGTCTATCGTAGATTTCCTTAGAGGTGTCTAGATCAGAGATGTAGGCCACCAAGCGCTTGTCGATAGAGTCCCGGATGATCTTCTTTGTTTTGACTTCTCCATTTTTCCATTTGTTCCAGGCAGCAGCAGATGCATTTGATGAAGGCTCAACAATATTGCCTCTTACATGGTACAACACTCCTTGATCTTCAAGGGTTAGATCGATAGACATCTTCCATCCGTGATAGTCAGCTTTCTCACGGAGCTTGTCTTCGGCAGGAAAGAGTGTTGAGGACCCCATAGTTCTTTTAGGATAGCCTTGCCAATCTTCTCTTCAATGATTGCTCTTGCTCTTGCTCGGGCTTTGTCTTCACCTTAGCTCTGATACCATGTTAAGTTATGGTATTTTCTATGCTTATAATAGTTTACTTCTTTTTCTTATTATATTCCACCGATTAGCAATCACATGTACATAAAGTAAAGTGCAGATATAACATTAAACGATCGATAGAAAACAAGCCAAGACAAGAGACACAAGATGTGGCGGCTAGCCAGGGACAAACCCCACAATGTGTGGGGAAACCCTTTGATCAAATCTTCTTTTATCTTCAATAATTCAGCAGAGAGAAATAGTACAATAAATCTTATTCATATCAGCAGTAGCAAACCTTAGATCAGTAGCATCAGCATTAGCGACTTTATTATCAAACTAGGGCAGACCATATCTCACAAACCGTTCGTCGGATTGACTTCATTCCACCACCAAAAGTTGCGTCTTTCAAAGGAGGTTCAAATGAACCTACAGCGAAGTTCCAAAGTGGAGATCTTCTAAGCCACGCAAGTCAATCTTTACTTCTGCAGTTGCAGCTTCAGTTTCAGCAGTTTCCGGCTTCAAACTAGGGCAGTCGATATCTTGCAAACCGTTCGTCGGATTGACTTCATTCCACCACCAAAAGTTGCGGCTTTCAAAGGAGGTTCAAATGAGCCTACAACGCAGTTCCAAAGAGGAGATCTTCTAGGCCACGCAAGTCAATCTTTACTTCTTCAGTTGCAGCTTCAAATTCAACAGCTTCCGGCTTCACATGTGTGAGAGAGAGAGACCCATTTCAACGCAGTAGAGAAGATACTCATATCTGCGCAGTAGAGAGAGAGAGATGTGATGAGATGAGTGAGTCTAAATGAGGAAAAGTCCTCTTATATTTATACACAACGTTGGTGGGTGAATAGATGCGACTGTTGGGCTTCTGAGCCTACATGAGTTGTAGGTCGGCTTGATAATAATTCCATAATCAAAATAAATTCATATCTCCATGAATACTTAACGGAATTGGATGATCTTTATATCAATCCTACACCTCTCGATGAGAGGAATCTAATAAAAATATTATTAGCCATGAATAAGATGACCCACATGAAGTTTTTCCCTGGTTTCCAATTTTAACACCATCTCATCCTGGATGTACTCGTGTAGACAATCATGGTACTTGAACACCAAATGCCAGACAGTATCATTGATACCCAACTTTGTGCGAAGGGTATGGAAAGTATTTTTGAACTCTGGCACATCTTGGTCCCTTCCCTGCCATAGCGTGGTCCACTTTATGTATTTATCTTCATAGCTACCGATAGGGTAATATTGTTCCTAGATTGTGCCTCGGAAATAATTCCAAGTGGGTGCAACTGAAAACAACGAGGGTTCACTCTCGTCCTTTTGTTCACAATAGGTTTCCCACCAGTCATTAACATGTCGGGCGGCTTTGAAAAGTGTAAAAATAATCTTTTCTCGATTGGAAAAGTCATGAACTGAAAAATATCCTTCCAACAGATTTAACCATTTATCTATGATCTCCGCATCTATCAAGCCTTCAAATATGGGATTATCGAAGTTAACTTGTACCTTAAAAGGAGTAGTGCCTCCAGACTGGCTGTTGGATGAAGATGCATCTTATGTGGGTAGCCGTCGAAGGATCTTTGTAAATTTATCCATCATTTCATCCCTCTATCACTCGAGGGCTTCCTCGAGAAACATTTTGAAAGAATCTCCTACCCCCTCATCTTTATTTTCTTCTGCCATGGGAGGTTGTCGGGTTTTGCGGGGCTAATCTTGTAATGGTTCAACTAGATCGATCCCTAACTCCTTATACCCTGATCTTGTTGGGGACATGCAAATAAAAACAGAGAAAGAGCAGACCGCTCTGATACCATTGATCCGAACTTAAACATGAACACTAAAACTTACAAATATAATCATAAACACAGAGATGCAGTAGAAAAACACTTCCTTTCATTAATAGAAAAATACTGAACTATGCTTACAAACAAAATGGAAATAAGATAACTCGGGTGATGGTAGCTTATCTTTGAGAAGAGATGTGACGACTACATGCCTTTGAACTCAATTACAATGAGGATCAAGGGAATTTTTATTATTGAACAATACGAGAAAACCCTAAACAACCAAAACCATAACCCGAGGAGATGTAGCACTAAGAGTTTATGGGCCCTGTTGGGGTTAGTTGGGTAGCCAACTTCCCGAGGTTGTAACTTTGTCATATTATCTCTGCTTGAAGTGCATGATACCTTGTTGGAAATATCTCTATGAGGAATATAGCTTCCGACACGATTGTCATAGCAATAAAATAAGGAAATTTTCCAAAAAACATTGTTTAGGGCCTCAAGACGACTCCGAAAGTTCAGGACCTGAAAAACTGCAAAAAATAGTAAACTGTGCTATAATGAAGGAAACTGAAAAACTAAAAGAAACAATGGTGAGGGTCCAAGTGGAATAGGTGGGTGACCACCAATATCCACCTGGATCAGGCAACCTACTTTCTTATTTAGTTTTTCACAAATTACCTTTTTCACCCCCAAATTTTTCATCTACAGATCCATAAATTGAAGATCCTTGATGGTTGACGAGCCCCGATATTGCAACAAGAATGTTGAAACTCCTAGGGCTATCAACTTAAATTATCAACCCGGGGTTCATACAAACTTACGAGGGGTCGACATTGTATGTGCAACAAACACCTTCCTCTTCCTAGTTCAACTCCCTTTGATGCAAGTGAAAGAAGGCAATGAAACAATTTTAATTGAGCAAAGATCTAGGTAAGCCGCCAATCCTAAGGTAAATAAACATAAGAATAATGAAAACTTAAGAAAATATAATATAGCTTGATGGAAAGGAAATCTATTCTATTTTGCAGGAAAGGAAAGTCCTAGATTATTCTTGCAAGAAGGAAATCACACTTTGCATGAACTAAATTGCGGGAAGCAAAATCTAGACTAATTTCATAAATCAACCTTCAAGATGCAAGAAATGTAAGAGATAAATGGTGACCTAACCAAGCCTGAACTCAATCAAAGTGGCCTTATAACATTCATAGGCTATAAATCAACTTCTAATGTGAATTTGGAGTGAATTTGGGCAAGGAGGATCTCTAAACAAATTGTTATAGAACTGCTACAGGACTGTTACTCCTCGAGATAACTTGCCTAATGCCCAAGAGAATCAATTGAAAATGAGATGAGAATTTTTTTATTATTGAGTAGGATTTCCTAGGACTCCATTCCAAGTGGAATCACTGAAAAATATCCCTGTTAACATGTGTTAAAAAATAGTAGAAAATTACTACTCTAAAAACCAGAAATTCTATAACTAGTGAGTTAGTTAACCTACCAAATTCCTAACCTAATCAAGTGAAAATGATATGCGGTAAATTTTGTTATTAACTTGGACGTTTTTATGATTCAAAATAAGTGGAATCAACTCAAATGAATCTCATTAACACGTTCTAAAATATAGCATAAAATTACTACTATTTTGCTAGAAGAGACTTCCAGAAATTCTGTGAACTAGTAAACCAATCCAAGTAGCTCAATGATGAATATGAATTTTCAAAGATGTTCTAAGAATGCATAATGCTTGTGATTATGCAAATAACCTGCAAAACAACTCACTTCAATATTTTAAACAATATAACCTACGACAAAAGAAGCATGAATAGTAAATGCAGAAACAAGAGATGCAAGTGAAAAATACATTCAAAGAAGATAGATAAATTGTACAAGAGGGATCTGAGGCTCCTCGGATGGCCAAGCCCAAGGATATTTGGAGTCCTATAAAGGAAAACAAGCTTTATAAGCTAAAAATGGCACCAAACTTCATTATTTGAATCAATCCAAGTACATCCCTGCTAGAAATGAAAGTGGAACTACTAAATAACAAGTTTTATTCACAAGAAGACTAAGAAATACATGCCCCCATAGGAAAATTTGAACTCGTACTTATAAAAATGGATTGGGAAGCATCATCCTTAAAAGGAGGCAACTTTCCTCTCCAAATTCCCTCAAAAAGTGGATCTGATTTCCAACACTAGGAATCTTCATTAAATGACAGGGAACACATTCCTAGATTTTCTCAATCAATAGAGCTCCAAATTTTGTTCAATAATTTCATCACATCATGTTCATTTATTATCCAATCTCGATCCTCCTATAGTAGAAAGCAAGTCCCTAGATTATCTCAACATCCAAATCTTCATAATCTACCCAATATTCTCACAATATTCTGCAAAAATAAATAATATAAGGCACAAATATGCAATTATATCTAAACTTTCATAATGAACATATTAAAGCTAAAAATATGTCATCTAATGCAAACATATAGGTTTAATGTGATGAAGGATGGTTAGATGGGCCTTAATTTGTGTCTAATTTGGAGGCCCATGAATGTTTCCTCGTATTTCTAGGGAATGAATTAACCTCTTCCTCAGTGACTAAATTTTCTTGAGACAAAACATCTTTGAGGGGAGGCATGTCATTTTGACCCTCAAAACTCGTGCGTTGGGAGTTGGCCAGATGGATCTCTTGGTGCAGTGGATCATGCAGTTCCTCTTCTTCATTTTTCTGATTGAGGTCATCAAATTTGTTTAATGCCAAACCTTATTCTTGCTAGAGGAGAATTGTTCACCTTTGACAACCAATTTCTTTGGAGAGGAGGGCCTTTAGGTCCCAATCCATTTCCTTCATATGTCCTTGTGACTATATCTTTCTAGGGGACACCCTTTCTTGGTTTGGTTTCTACCATTGTTCCTTTTCCTCATAACTTTTCTAGATTTCTTCTTCTTTTGGGCATCTTCGGAAAAAATTCCCATATCCATGACAATTCTTACATTTAAATGGTACTTGATCATAATCCACTTCTTGATAACGAGTCCAAAATATTTAGTTGTAGATTTATTTCCATCAGGAGTTGCCTATCAAGATCCACTTCTACACAAATCCTCGCACAAGATTGCATACCTTCTCGTGGCTTTGCTTAATTAATATAACAATCCATAGCATTTGCAATGTTCCTAAAGGCATCCTCATTTCAGTGGCGAAGGGGAAATATGTAATTTAACAAAATATAAATAGCTAATTGAACATCATTTTTGGGATGAAATATAGACTCCATTGAATTAGATACAAACCTTAAGTCCCCATAAAATATGGCTCACTTTGAAAAATTAGATCTCTGTCTACTTTCTTTTCAAAGAGGAAAGAAAACAATCCCTCCTAAAGAAGGAAACAAAAAGTTGGCCTTCAATCACGGGTCTCTAGTTTTTATCCACCTAGAGATTTAGAGAGCGTGATGAGGGCCACGAACCCATAAATTGTTTGATTAGGCCTCTCTCCACTAGCCTAAGAGCCATTATGTGGGATTGAATAGCACGAACCAAAATTTTTGGGATATCATCCATTTTCTTTACAAATTGGCTAGCTTGGAGCATTGGAACCCTAGACCATTAACAACTAATGCATTGAAAGTATCGATATCAGGATCGAGTGCAAGAGGTGGAGGGTCAGGACCTTTAGAACCCAAAACCATTAACAAGGCAGATATGATTTCTTAGGGTTTCTTCAATTATTTTTCTAATTGCTCGTAAAAAACACTCACATGTTTATAAACCTCAAAAAATAAAAAAATAAATAAAAAAATTATTTTTTTAACATTTTTGAAAACTTTATATATTAATTTTAGTTATTAGCTTTCTTATACTATTTATTATTATTTTTATAATTAAAATTTATTTTTCATATATATATATATATATATTTCCCATAATTCTTTTTAAATAACAAAAAGTGATTTTCCACGATTTGACACCCCATATTTATGTCAGATCTTAAAAAATTATGGACCACACCCAAAATCCTAAAGTGATCTAACCTAAACCCTATACCTATTTCATTAATGATTTCAGAAATATGTTGATTACACATTGGAAAGAAGAATGATATTCTAAACCACATTAATGGACATGCGATGATTGTAACCAAAAATCAACTTTAAGCTTCACTTGACCTTTACATACATATTTATAGGGCATCCCCACCTTAATTAAAAAAAAAGACATTTTATAATTATAATTTATTTTTCATATATATATATATATATATATATATATATATATATATCCCGTAATTCTTTTTAAATAACAAAAAGTAATTTGCCACGATTTGACACCCCATATTTATGTCAGATCTTAAAAATTATGGACCACACCCGAAATCCTAAAGAGATCTAACCTAAACCCTAATGTATACCTATTTCATTAATTATTTTAGAAATATGTTGATTACACATTTGAAAGAAGAATGATATTCTAAACCACATTAATTTACATGCGATAACAAAAATTCAACTTTAAGCTTGCATCCCCACCTTAATTAAAAAAAAGAAGAAGACATTTTTATAATTATAATTTATTTTTCCATTAAATAAATATATATTTCCCGTAATTATTTTTAAATAACAAAAAGTAATTTGCCACAATTTGACACCCCATATTTATGTTAGATCCTAAAAATGATGGACCACACCAGAAATCGTGAAGAGATCTAACCTAAACCCTAATTTATACCTATTTCATTAACGATTTCAGAAATATGTTGATTACAAATTGGAAAGAAGAATGAAATTCTAAACCACATTAGCGGACATGAGATGATTGTAACAAAATTCAACTTTAAGCTTCAGTTGACCTTTACATACATATTTATAGGGCATCCCCACCTTAATTAAAAAAAAAAAAAGACATTGCTTTTTCAGAAATTAAAGATAGTACTCACTTTTGAAGGGGTCCATAGAGGTTCCGGCAAGAGGGATTATTGATATTTATGTACTATTATTTTAAAATACAATATTATTATAAAAAAGTGTTGTATTTATAATTTTTTCTGGTAGGTAAGCGCCCATGGGGGATTTGAACCAATGACCTATTGCAAGGAGTGCCTTCACAGTGCACCTATTCACTGTCAATCCAAAGCCCCATGGGAATGGCTGTATTTATAATTGATTGGATTATGGTTTGATAATAAATTAGTAAAATTTTATTAATTTAGTTAAATCTAGTTTAAGTTATATAAATATTTTTTTTTTTAACTCGCGAAGGTTTTAATTTTGAATATCATGCTTTACATATTATTTCATAATAAGGTAATCACCAACTAAGCTACACCCGTAGACTTTAAATAAATAATTATTATTTATTATTTTAAATGCTATTTAAAAAAATAAATTTAATTATTTAATTAATTTTAATATTATTTAAATTTAATTTAAACATTTGAGAAAGATAATATTATTTTCCCTCTATTAAAATATTAAAACCTTATGTCTTCTTGTGGGAGGTAAGTCTATCAAGCTTGTGCTCCTTGTTCCTCTTCCCTAGTCTTCGTCTATTCGTCGAGGAGGAAGGCTAGGCCCCCGCGCTTTTCGCTCTGGGTTTGGTGGTTTTCAGTCTCCTCGGTCAGGGTAATATTTTGGGTGGTGTATGGTTTGTGTACCACCGTTGTGGTGTTCTGTGTTAGTTTCTGTCTGGGTTGACTCTTGTCTTACAGGGGTCCATTATGGGTGAGATTCAGTGTCTTAGTACTTGGGTTCAACAAGTGTAGTTGATTGTTGCAAGTGTGTCCTAGCTTAGGTTGAGTGCAGAGCAGTGCTCTTTCGAGAGCTAGATTGTCCAGGTGGTTTGGGGTTCCTCTGTCCTTGGTTGGGTTTGGCAGGGGTTCGAGTTGAGGTGGTGGTTCCTGGTAGTTTGTGCTTGGAATTTGGGTATTATCGTCCTGAGGGGGTGACTAGGGCTCAGGGCTTGGTCATGTCTCAGGTCTTGGGTGCGCTCTGTTGCATCCGTGTTTAGTCAAATTTGGTGCTAGGTTTTGGCCTTTGAGAATTCCATTATGTCAATGGTTTCCTATGTTGAAAATAGCAACAAGAAATGATAAAAATAGAATCCAGATATTCCAATTTTAATTTGTCCTTAATTAAAATCGAATTTAGTCTCACCAGCTTCCTGGAAATAATTAATTAATTCATTATGGATTAATTAGTTGGAGAAATTCAAGTTAGAAGTCTTTCTGAAGTCATGCAACAGTTATCCCTTAAATTAAGGAGATTATCCCTTAATTAAGGGGATAAGATTGAGTTATATTTGAGTTGTAATTAGTTAGCTCAGTTTACTTAGTTAAGTCTAGTTAAATTAGTTCCAAACTATTTGAGGAACTAATTGTGAGTTATCAGTCAGTTGATGCATGCATGCACTCAACTAGTGTACTCCAGATAACTGAAGATTCCCTCATCAGAAACTCATGCATGTCTATTATGAGAAGACCCAGTTGAGCTAAATGTCAAGGACAATGTACTATCAGTTGCATGTGTTTTCCTATAAAGGAAACTCGTGCATGCAGTCAAGGGAAGGTTCCTTGAGGATTGCGTAGTTCTGACAGTGTGTTAGAGCAGTGCGTGAGAGCAGTGTTCCACTGGGTGAAGGAGATAATCCCAGAGGAACTGTGCAAGGAAATATGAGCTTGGAGGGCAGATGAGAAGGCTTGTGAGAAGCTTTGATTGCCTGTGAGCATCCAGGAGGAATGTACTAAGAGCTGGCTATCTGTGAGAGCTAAGGCTTTGTATAATTTTGATGTATTTCCACCTTGTATGATAATACAGATAGTGGGGTTTTTAGCTGAGGCTTTCCCCTGAGTATTTTCTGTGTTTCATGTGCATTGATTATTCTTCTTCTGGTTATATGTGTTTAGCTCTGATCTTGCTCAATCTTTAAGCTTCCGCAAAGAAAATTGATAGTAGAAGTAGATTGTAGTATTTTGCTTTGGTATATTGCATTATCAGGTTAAGCTACAGTTAGATTTTCTACAGAGGTCTCAGGGCGAGATTTGTAGAGAATTTGTAGAATTTCTACATGGTATCAGAACTAGCTGATTTGTAGAAATTTCTACATGGTATCAGAGCTATCTGATCTATAGAGAAATTTCTACATGGTATCAAAGCCCATCGAAGAAGTCCAAGAAAGGATCCTCAGAAGGATCGGAAGGTGAGGCATTAGCCTCTCAATTTGAAATGGAATTTACCCTCATTGCATGCATGGTGTCACGATGATGGGTTGTGTCTAGTATATCGATAGTGGAGCCTCATTCCACATGACCAGTGATAAAAGTTGATTCAGTACCTTGGAGGAGAAAGACCTCAAGATGCACATAGAGATGGGTGACGACGGAAGGTATAGTGTTTCAGGAGTGGGCACGATTGATTTTCAGAGGGAGCATGGACCTCCTATCACCTTGACAGATGTGAAGTATGTGCCTGGACTGAAGAAGAACTTGGTATCGGTCGCGATGTTGGAGGACAAAGGCTACAATGTTGTCTTTTGTAAGGGAAATGTTTTCCTTAGACACATCTCCATGAGACAGGTGAAACAGATCGGTTCATGAGTTCAGAACTTGTATGCTCTTGAGGTTAAAGATGCATGCAAAGCCTTGAGGAGCAAGGAAAATGTTAGAGACTTGGTGGTTGAGAGGGAGATTAAATTACCTCTCAACATGCAGTCCCAGAATAAGTCTCAGACAATTGTGGAGGAGCCACAATTGGAGAAGTGGGCAAAGGGATCACATGCAGCCATGCCTCTAGGTGTGAGGTGGGGCGATGTGAAGTGATAGTCTCAAGAAGGCTGAAATTGGGCAGGGCCCATTGATAGGTTTTATCTCATGGATCGTACCTTGCTACAGGAACCCAAAGTACATAGTAGCGGGAGGAATCTATGGGATTGATGCAGTCAGAGATCAAAGTGACAGAGGCTAGAGTAGTTAGATGAGCGTAAAGAAGGATTGACAAAAGTGCAGAAAGGTAGAGTTAGCCGAAGTGCAAAGTTTTCAGTTGACAGAGGCAATAGCAGTCAGAGACTTTGGTGACAGATTCATCATACCGATTCAGGTTGGATGTTTTTTTGTTTCTGGAGTTTTTGGAGCAACAACACTAGAGAGAAGTGTTGCATGCATAACATTCCAAAGGTTCACGATCGGGATCGAGTTGAATTCCTTTCTTGTTGAGAGGGAGTGTTGAAAATAGCAACAAGAAATGATAAAAATAGAATCCAGATATTCCAATTTTAATTTGTCCTTGAATTAAAATTGTGAATTAAAATCGAATTTAGTCTCACCAGCTGCTTGGAAATAATTAATTAATTCATTATGGATTAATTAGTTGGATAAATTCAAGTTAGAAGTCTTTCTGAAGTCATGCAACAATTATCCCTTAAATTAAGGAGATTATCCCTTAATTAAGGAGATAAGATTGAGTTATATTTGAGTTGTAATTAGTTAGCTCAGTTTACTGAGTTAAGTCTAGTTAAATTAGTTCCAAACTGTTTGAGGAACTAATTGTGAGTTATTAGTCAGTTGATGCATGCATGCACTTAGCCAGTGTACTCCAAATAACTAAAGGTTCCCTCATCAGAAACTCATGTATGTCTATTCTGAGAAAGACCCAGTTGAGCTAAACGTCAAGGACAGTGTACTATCAGTTGCATGTGTTTTATTATAAAGGAAACTCATGCATGCAGTCAAGGGAAGGTTCCTTGAGGATTGCGTAGTTCTGACAGCGTGTTAAAGCAGTGTGTGAGAGGAGTGTTCCACTGGGTGAAGGAGATCATCCCAGAGGAACTATGCAAGGAAATTGGAGCTTGGAGGGCAGAGGAGAAGACTTGTGAGAAGCTTTGATTGCCTGTGAGCATGCAGGAGGATTGTATTGAGAGCTGGCTAGCTGTGAGAGCTAAGGCTTTGTATAATTCTGATATATTTCCACCCTGTATGATAATACAGATAGTGGGGGTTTTAGCTGAGGCTTTCCCCTGAGTATTTTCTGTGCATTGATTCTTCTTCTTTTGGTTATATGTGTTCAACTCTGATCTTATTCAATCTTTAAGCTTCCACAAAGCAAATTGATAGTAGAAGTAGATTATAGTATTTTTCTTTGGTATATTGCATTATCGGGTTAATCTACAGTCAGATTTTCTACAGAGGTCTCAGAGAGAGATTTGTTGAGAATTTGCAGAATTCTACATGGTATCAAAGCTAGCTGATCTATAGAGAAATTTCTACATCCTCCACTGCCAATTCGTTTGGTTATGGTCTACTTCTATTTGGTGGCTATCGAGAGGTTAGTTTTCTTATGGGTTGGAGTGCACGCGGGGCGCTCATCCATTCGACATGAGTGCTTAGTGGACTGGTTAGGTGTTTTTAGTTGGGCTCTATGGGTGCACAATGTGATCAACCCCAAGATGTACGAAGGCTAAGATATCCCTTCTGACATCGTCGCTAAAGCGGGGGAGGGTGCAGAGAGGGCAGGCTTCAGACACTGGTGGGCGTGGTAGAGCAAGCTCCTCGCAAGGTGGTTGTGGGAGAGGTGGTTGCAAGCGATCGTAGGCTACCCGTAGTTGTGGTGGAAGTACTCGAGGGCGTGGTAGATGATGTGATCACGATGGCATGGCTAAACGTGGGATAACTGACCCTCCTAATCATTCCACGACTCAACAGAATTTGGTTCAATTTTTGTAGGATCTTCTAGAGGCGCAAGATATGACTCACAAGGAGGAGCATGAAGCTGTGATGGGGAAAGAGTAGTGGTGGTTTGTTGGGGGAAAAATATTCTCATTGAAAAGGTAGACAAGTTGGAAACCTGGCTAGCTCACTTCGAGTAACATATTAGATATTCGTATCGCCCTCCTCCTCCTCCATGGACCAGGTCAGACAATCCAGCTTCCATTCCTTAAGATGATTAAGCATGGTGACAGGTGTTTTGTTTATTTTGGCTGTATTCTGGTGCTTTTGGCCTTTCAGGCTCTGGACTGCTCCCTTTAGTCTCTTTTTGATTGTATGTAATGCCCAACTAGCATTGGTCAACAAACTTGGTCGGGGTGAGACCAGTTGCTTTTTGTTATCTATGTACTCCTTTTTTATTAATGAATAGATCATCGACTTACTATATATATATATATATACATACATACATATATACATATATATACATATATATACATACATATATATACATACATACATATATATATATATATATATATATATATATATATATATATATATATATATATATATATATTAAAACCTTAAAAGCTTATTTATTTATTTTCATAAATACATATTTTTCTAGGGAAACCCTTTCTTCTTTTTGGTTGCTTCCATTGTTCTTCTTCCTCATTATTTTTCTGGATTTCTTCTGCTTTTGGGCATCTTTGGGAAAAATGCACACATTCATGATAGTTATTACATTTAAATGGTAGTTGGTCATAATCCAATTCTTAATAACGAATCTAATTATCTAACTGAAGATTTATTGTCGTTGTGAATCTCTTATCAAGATCCACTTCTACAAAATTCTTGGCAGAAGATTTCATACTTTGGCATGGTTATGCCCGATCAATATTGTGGCTCATAACATTTGCAATGTTCCTAAAAGTGTCTTCATTCCAATTGTGAAGGGGAAAAAGGCAATCTAACCCAAATATATACAATTGATGTAACACCATTTTTTGTATTGAAATCTAGACTCTATTGATTTAAATACAAACCCTAAGCCCTCATAAAATATGGCCCACTTCAAAAAATTAGGTCTCGATCTACTTTCTTTTCAAAGAGGAAAGAAAAAGACTCTCCCATAAAACAAAACATAAAGTTGTTGTTTAATTGCAGGTCTCCAGTTTTTATCCATCTAGAGATTTAAAGAGTGTGGAAAGGGCCATAAGCCCATAAACTTTCTAATCAAGCCTCTCTTTTCTATCTTAAGATCCATTGTGTGGGATTGACTGGCATGAATCACAATTTTTGGGACATTGTCTCGTTTCTTCACAAATTGGGCTGGCTTGGAGCACTAGAACCTTGGACCATCCACAACTAGTGCGTTGAAAGCATCAAAATCATGATCAAGTAGAGGAGGCGGAGGGTCAGACCCTCCAACACTTGAAACCATTAGCAAGGCAACTAAAATTTCTTAGGGTTTCTTCAATTCTTTTAATTGCTCCTAAAAAAGCTTTCACATTTTTCCTTAATGATTAAAAAAATACTTTTATAATTACGGAAAAATCATATATTAATTTTAGTTTATTTGATTTCTTATACTATTTATTAATTTTTAATTTTTGTAAAGCTCTCTTTGGTCCTTGATGATGGATGAAATTCTCATCCAAAACATCACACAAATCACATATATTACACAGTTCTCTTCCAAAAATTTATAATAATATAATTTCTTTTCCAAAAATATATAAAATATATTTTCCATAATTTATATGGAATCTCAGAGAATTATAGACTACACCCGAAATTCTAAAGAGATCCAACCTAAAACCTAATATGAATTCCATGTTTCATTATTACAAATTTAAAAGAATGCTATTTTAAATCACATGAATGGACATACGATTACTATAACAAAAAAATCAACTTTAAGCTTCAATTGACCTTTACATACATATCTATAGGGCATCCCCACTTCAGTTAAAAAAACACATTATTTTTTCGGGAATTCGAGATAGTATTTACTTTTGAAGGGGTCTTGTTTCTTTAGGGAATTAAAGATAGTATTCACTTTTGAAGGGGTCCTTGAGGGGTTTAGTTTGGAGGGATTATGTTTAAACGTTAATATTGATATTTATATATTATTTTAAAATAAAATATTATTATAAAAAAATTTGTTGTATTTATAATTGATTGGTTATGATTTAAAAATAAATTAACAAAATTGTATTAATTAGTTTAGTTTAGTGTTTTGTTTGTTAAGATTCGTGAGTCTTGATAGGATTCTATGTTTGATATTTGGGTTGAGAAACTGTGGTCCAGGGGGATTTAAGACGTCAAAATCAAGAGAGGATCGCGCCCGCGGCACACCAACTCTTAACATATTTGATTTTTTGCCCACATAATTTTGAACCAATGACTTCCACATCACAAAGTGCTTTAGAACACCCTATCACTGTCTAATCTAAGTCCCATGGGCTAAATATAGTTTAAATGATTTAAATAAATAATAATTATTTTTTATTTGATTTTTTAAAATAATATCAAAATTTTAATTATAATCAATTTTAATATTATTTAAATTTAATTTAAACATTTGAGAAAAATAATATTTATGTTGAAATGAAATGAAATGAAATTTTAACATCCATGAGACTAGATATAGTCTATAAGACCACTAGCTTCCCTGCTTTTTGCCTTTTGCAATTCAATCCTTTTATTATTCAAATTAATGATGAGCTAACCCAATCTTCTAACAGTCCCTTCATTGAAAAGACAATGCCAATGAACCGATGTTAACAAACTGCTGTCACTGTCACTGTCACTGTCTCTGATGTCTCTTAAAGCATCACTTTATGCCTATGATGTGAACTTTTTCTGGAATACTGTGTAGTTTCATTGAGGTACCTCAAGGGTACTACACATTATTCTAGAAGAAGATTAGGCCCCTACTACACAATATTCGAGAAGAAGCTCACATCAACTATACAACACAATATTCCACAAAAAAGCTCACATCGACATAATTATGAGTGCGAAAACTTACATGCTAAAAAAATAATATTATTTTCTCTTTATTAAAAACTTATAAATAAATTTATTTATTTATTTTAATGTAATTTAGATATAGTTTAAACATTCACTTGGAGTAGCTCAATTGACAATGATTGTGGTGGAAGTGTTCAAATCTTGTACTATCCCCAAAAAAACTGAAATGTTAAAGATGATGAAAATATAACTCTACCAAACTAACAAAAAAATATAATTTAAACACCGAGAAAAAGATACTGAAAAAATATTCTACCTTTAACTGAAAGTGAAGATATGTACCTCGAGTTTGTTGGGAATAATAATAGTGTGTCAATTTGAAGGTGTGAGACCTTATTCCAATAAAAGAAATGGTTGTACTTACTATTCCCTTTCAACACAACATTCGGCGAACACGTGAAATGTTTTGACGTTACGACTAACACGAACATGCTTGAAAGTTACAAGAGGAAAGGATGAAGTACTAATTAAGTGTGGTGAGTGGTTGTGATGTGACTATGGTAATCTTTTATATGAATGATAGAGTTAGTTTTCATATATTGTTATATCAATTATGGTTGTTTATAAATATTTTTTTATATTGATTCATTAATAAATTATTTTAGGTTAAACCTATTGTAGGGTTAGAATTTGTATGAATCAATTATTTTATCTTAAACCATGGTTAGAATTTGTATAAAAACTTTTATGGCAAAGAAATTTATCTAAATTAATTTATGTAAAATTGAAATGTTACATATATATAGATATGAATTCTTATTTATTTTATAATCTATGTAAATTTTGATTTAGGCGAATGTTTATTTGATTATTGATGATTCTATATTTAGATTATTAAAATATGAATTTTAGATATAAAATTTGTAATACAATTTATTTGAAGAATTTATATTAAATGGTCAAAGTGTTTCAGAGGGGAAAAAATATATAAATTGAAATCTATAGAATGAATAATTACCAAAATTAACTTTGCGAGGGTTATTCCAAAAACAAATGCAAACTAAGCCCAGGCATAAACCAACATCTTAGCCTTCTCTCTAATGTAAACAGGTATTCATTATTTTCAAAGGAATCACCTTGATCAGGTTTGAAAACTCTTTTAAGAGAATAAAAAGATAGGTACAAATCAAACAAATTAAGTTAAAAAAAATAAAAATTAAGAAAATAAATCTTTTGACTAAATTAAAAGGAAAAAAACATTTTTTACTATTGCAACTTCAATTACAATTAGTATTAAATAAATCCATTGAATAAAAAGAAATTGAAAAAAAATTAGAGGTATAAAATTTATAACAAATATACAAAATAAAACATTAAAAAAAAACAATATATAAAATAGAAAAATGACATTTATTGAGAAATGTGTACAATTAAAAATTTAAATTCAAATAAAAAACTTAAAAATTGAAATATAACTTTAATACAATATAAAGGGTAAAAATAACATTCATTAAGAAAAATGTACAATTAAAAATTTATATTTAAATAAAAAGTTTTAAAATAAAAATATAACTTTTCATTTAAAGTGACAATGGTAAAAATTGAAATCTGACTCTCCCTTAAAAAAGTGACACTCTCTCTCTCTCTCTCTCATTCATTCATTCATTCATTCATTCATTCAAATAAAGAGTTAATAACCTTAACTTGAAATCTTTATTAAAATAAAACTAACAAAGTTATAGAGCAACTAACAACCTTATATTGAAAACTTTGAGTTATTTGAATCAAATATATTTCTTCATGGGCAAATAAGCTCGTTTGCTTCGGAGGTGTGTGAGGGCTCTATGATCCCAACCATTGTTAATGGCAAGACTCTAGTTCAAATGGACTAATTTAAAAAGAAAAAGGGCATAGTGGGTTTATTAGTATGTCCATCAAACTTTTTTTTTAAGGGGAAAAATGTTTTTGTCTTGATTTTAATGGAAATAGGTATGTTTATGTTAATGACATTGACCATCAACTTATTTGGTTTTCTTAACTCAAAAAATGAGGACTCAACGGATCATGAATGTCTCACACCTTCGAACTTTATGTTCCTTAGCTTGCACTCACATTATCTAAAATATTCCCTTGCCCAGTGGTATTGTAGGTTGGATGGTATGGTGGGAAGATCCATTTCCAAAAGTATTTCCTTTATGTGAGATTATGGGTAAAATATTTCTAATATTATATAGAGTGACTATAAGATTGTTTGAGTTGAATGGGAGGAAGTTATATAAAAATGAGATAAATATTAAAATATAATAGGCATACAAATAAAAGCAAATCATGAGAACTCATAAGATTCAAAATTTACATGGTTCACTTTATATGGGCTACATTCATGCCTTTTATTATGTCATTTGTAAATTCCTCAACATTTTAATTGTTTCCTCCTTTTTTACTCTCATAATGGACCAAAGGAAATAAAAAATGTATTGATCACACATTTAAATAGAGCACATAACATGATAATACCATGGGAAAAATCATGGGTTATTGAAACCTCTAATTGATAAGACACCAACTATAAATTCACTCTATGACTGAGTCAACTTTACCCTAATTACCCTAATAATCCCCCCCCACTAAACTTGACTTGGGGAGATTAACTTGATGCCAATATCTTTCTTGAAGTCCATATAAAAGAGTTACCATCCATTAGAATACATGGGTTACCATTTGTTATATTCACAAGTTTTCTAGGACACTTTTTCTTGTACATGGTTCATCAAGCATCTCACATCTTAAGATCACACATTTCCCCCCTCAAGCTAGCATACAAGTACACCTACTACCCTCATATCTATTCAAGTGGCCCATTACGTAACTTGCTCATACATAATTCCATGAGCCGCACATTACAACATGTATGCCGAAATAATCGGTCGTACAATAAACTAACCTCCAGCTAGTATATGAGTATAACTACCACCCTCATATTTATTCAAGTAGCTCATTCCACATTTGATCCTTCATACTCTCTATACATGAGAGGGATCACATCATGTGCTACCATGCTACATCTATGCCTGGACAATAGGTATTACAACAACCTTACATCCTACCTATGGCTAGGATTTACAACTTGGACCAAACACTCTTTTTTCATGCATTATTGTGGCTCTCCATAACATGTTGGCTCCTTCACCAAGCCTTGAAACCATCAACTCCATTTATGTTCTCACGTCCATGCAACTACCTTACCTTTCTCTCACTATATACCCATGCTTTTGAGCACCTTTTTATTGTGCCTCCATTGTGCTCTTTACACCTTGATGAAGCCTTCAAACCTCAATTGAACTCACAAAATACATGTGGTGTCTCATTATCAAATGGAGATTAATCATCATTGTAAGTAAAAAAACATATCACACTCATATGCTTTACTCACTTAGAATTGCACCTCCTCTATGTAGATTATAATATCAAGCTATTGAATCATCCCATCTATTTATATCTATAAATTTCTTTGCATATTTGAGTATTCAAGTAATAGATCTACCACTATCACTTTTAACAACACATTGTTCGTCATCCAAGAAGTGCCCAAGCCACTCCCTAGACTTATTGGCTTTGATACCAATGTTATAAAAAAAGGAGAGAAACATTAAAATGTAATTGGCACACAAATAAAACATAGGATACTTAATTGATAGGATACAAAATTTACGTGGTTCACCCAATATGGGATACATCCACTAAGAAATAGCTAGGCCTTTTATTATGACATCTGGAAAGTCTTCGAAAATTTTTACTCTTCTGCTTTCTTACCATACCCTCATAATGACCTAAAGCAAATTAAAAATTGATTCATCATGCCTTTAAATTAGTTGGACTGAATACTTGTCTTATTTATCATTCATCTCGATGCTTTTAGAATGTAAAATTTGGAGCAATTAGCTTGCAGGGTCATTTTTATCGGTGGTCCCATTTTGGAAAATTTAGGGTGAAAACCTTTAAGAAATATTTTGAGGCTTTAAATGGCCACTTTTTTGTGGTCTTAACCTTTATATGGACCTAGATTCCATAATATACACACCGATATATTTTAAACTATTTTTGAATCACTTCAACTGGAGCCCGTATGAGAAAGTTATGCCTCCTATAAGTTGACCTATAGAAATTGACCACCATAATTCAATAGAATGCCACATCAACCCCTATTACCCATGGAAAAGGCACTAGCCATGTGGGAACTATGAAGAAGAATTTACAAGGGTCAAGTTGCAACTAATATTTATGGTTGAATGGGTCAAATTTAACCCCTAGTTGACTATAAATTTGTGTTATAATCGAACCACTAGGAGGAAAAGGGTTTTCATTCTATTTGAGTGCATTTTGTTCCATAGGGAATAGAGTAGTTGAGAATAGAAAAAAAAGAGAGAAAACAAAGAGGGTTTTTGTACTTTAGCATCCCATAGGCCACATGCATTACTCCTTTGTATTTGCATCCATTTCCATTCAGAGAAAGAGAGAGATAGCAACCTCACCTTTCAGTTGGGTTTACTCTCAAAAGGGTTTCCGAAATCATATCTTATGTTATTATGGTTGTGAGTGATTGTATTTTTGTTTATTCTCTATTTTCCACATTTTTATATATTTCATGCATGAAAAGAAGAACTTAATAAATCCAAAAGTCTAAGTAAATAACTCTCTCAGTAAATATTTCAGATTTTAAGTATGATTTTTATTAGATCTATTGTGACAAAGTATATAGTGGAATATTAACGACAATTTATGATCACATTGAAGTTTCTTTAGGTATTTTGTGGGAAGTTTCATGAGATCCATATTGGTTTAAGGAAAACATCATAAAATTTCACCCATGACTGACGAATCTATTAATACCCCTTGAGATTTAGTAGAGGAGAGGTTCTCAACGTTGGAATAACAAATGGTAGACATTAGTCATAACATGAATTTCCTTATGGTAGCTTTGGTGAACAAGTTGGTAGTAGAAGAAGATGGAGGTTCCAACTCAAAGGTCATATTAGAGGGGAAACTAGGGGATTGGGAAGAACGAGAGAAGGAGTCTAAGAAATAACTTGAAAAGGAATAACATAGTTTGAGTGTCATGAACCATTCACAATGCTTGTTCAAGATGGAAGAAAAGGTTGACATCAAGACATATCAAGGTGAGATTGATGCTTTAAAGTAAAATCACTAGTTGTAACACTTAGAGGTTTATCTTGGTGCTCACCACATAGAAAAAGAATAGAAAATTTCATTTGCATGTTTGAAATTAGAGGACCATGCCCTGTCTTGATGAGAAAGCCACACAAAAACCCCTAGAATGGATGGAGATCCTATAGTAACTAAGTGGGAGGATTTCAAAACTCTCATAAAGTCACAGTTCTACCCTATTGGGTATTTAGAGGACAAGTGGATATAGTGGCATTACTTTAGATAGAGACAAGGGAAAAGTGTATAAGAGTACACCATAGAATTTAGGAAGATGAAAATAATGATAGGTATCCCTTTGAAGAACCTGTTAGAGTCGGTCTTTACATCCCTCTGTCAGAGATCATTTCTCTTATTGCATTTCATTTTTAGGTGTCTCATACAGTTCATTCATCCGCATTCCGTTAGGGGCATGCCATAATCAGACGGAAGGGCTTTATCACTCATTCCCCTCATGTCTTGTACCTGCTAGCTCAGGTCTTTCATCAAGGTCCATCAAAATCATTTTCCAATCAATGACAGTCAATGTTTGGTCTTTTGGTGGGCAAAGAGTCATTTCAGTCATTAGGTCTAAGGTTTAGCGAATTCAGTCTTCAAAGTGTCCAATAATGCCAGCAGGCCAGAGGGAGGTTCTAAACAATTTTTATTTCAAAAAATTTCATTGTCATATTGCTGGATTATGACTTTTCTTCAAAACTCCGTTTTGAAGAAAATTCGTCATTTCGTCCTTTGTAATAAATTGCCATGTAAATTTCAAAATTTTCAGTTCTTGGATATTTCAGATGCAGCCCTGGTCATCCTTTGTCGAAACTCAATGCCATCATCCCTGCAAAAAATTGACAAAAGTTTCATCATTTCAGCCAAAAATCAAAGAGGAAACAAGAAGAACAGAGTTGTATTAAAATGAGAAAAGTGCCAAAACTAAAACATAAGAAAGTGGGTTTTTGAGAAACAAAAATCAAACCCATCACTATATAAGATATTTTCATTGTTTGAAACACCCATTGGTATGCCAAGAGATCAATTGAAGTCGACTTAAGTTGGGAAAGAGTGAAGCTGTGTTTTGAAAGCCAAGACTGTGTGTTGGAGTGCGTGCGGTGCATTGGGAGGTGGACGCGGCGCACTGGGAAGTTGCGGCGCATAGAGCCGCTGTTCACAGTGTTAAATTGAACGTGCGCAGCGCATACAACCTGCGCGGCGCACTGGGTTGTGCGCGCGGCGCACAGGGCCGACAAGCAAAAATTTCATCACTGCTTCCAAAAATTTCAAACCAACTCAGTTTTCCTCGCGCCAAGTAAGTTTGTAAGGCTGTGAATTGCTATTAGCTTGTGTTTGGTGTTGTTTGGAGGGAAGAATATGAAAATTTAAAAGTTGAAAACATAAACCCTCTCATTTTGATAAAAACTGCCTCTTATGGTTTGAATTTGAGTGTTAAAATTTGACGTTGGTGCCAAGTATTTCAAATCTCATTCCTTTCCTATGGTTCCTTTCCCCTTCATTGTCATATTATCATTTGTCAATCCCTTATTCCCTAACATCCCAAATCACTTATTCCTAAGTTCTATTATCCCTATTCCTAAACCCTACCATTCCCTATCACTCTCCTTCTCTCATTTCACTTATAAAATCCTCAAGTCCCCAAGCAGTCAAGTGACTATCCTCACGCTTTAAATCTCACTTGACAAACTCCATCATTCTCACTGCCCATTTTTTCCCACAATCCCTCATTTGACTTTGGCACATTTGGCATTGAAAACAAAGGCACCAATTAGTCATTCTCAACAAAACAAACATACACCTTGCTTGAAACATTATGGAAATGGAGACTGATTCATCATATGAACAAGACAATGATTCTACCACAGAGCTTCATGCACCGAGAAGGCCTCGTAAAGGAGGCAAACATGTTAGAGAAGAGCCCACCTCTTTGACTGAACTGCAAGCCTGCCCATTTGCTATGGCATGTTTCCAACAACAGTCCTGCTTTTAGTATTGCTAAATGATTGCTCAGATTCAGCATCATCAGGAGTTGGCTCGGTTATTTGTTTTGCATTTGCATGATGGTCAGGTAACTCTTGCTGGTGTAAATTTCACCTTGACACCAGAGACCATTTCTCAAGCAACAGGAATACCGAATGTAGGTGAGGAGTGGAACAAAAGAATGCAGGTGGAAAGAGTGCATTATGAACCATATATCAGGCCTAGCTATGTGAGACAGCTCAGCAGGGTGTTCCCATTTCGGTTTTTGAAAGAATCCTATGCACCGTTGATGAGACTCATTATCAGATATTTCAGTCGTGAAGGCCACTTCTCACGCCTCTATGCATACCATATCAGATTTTTGATGCATTTCACGAGAGTGAAGATGATGAAGATTCCATATTTCATGTGCTGAAACATCGAGAGGATGACTACTCTTGTGCAAAAGAAGACTCCTAAACAGCAGTACAACAACATTTATCACTATGCGCTCATCAAGATCATTGTTGTGCATCAGCTTGGTTTACAGGGTATCACATGGGAAGACTTCATTTCCCATGAGTTCTTTACAGCTTCAGCAGCTCATCAAAAGGTTGTCCATCATGTAGGTGAACCTTCACATTAGCATGGAGGTTGGGAGGCAGAGACTACTAGTGTGCCGACATACGTCACCTATCAGAGAGGCATGAGAGGATTGTTTGCAGCAGCCCGACGAGTAATATCTCCACCTGGGGTGGAAAGGGTCTTGTTGCCGTCATCAGTAGTATAGGTACATGACAGAGGTAAGAAGCCTATGCAGCATGAGGGTCCTTCAGGAGGCCAAGACACTAATTTCATCCTCATCGATGATGATGTGAGCTCTCCTAGCTCAAAGCTGAGGGAGATTATTCAGGAGCAGAAAGCCGAGATAGATGCATTGACCAACAAGTTGCAGAGATCTCAATGGGTCATAAACTATTTGGAGCAGTGAAACAAACAACTGGAGGATCGGCATACAGTCATTGAGTTACAAAACATTCGGCAAAACCGCCAAGCTGCCCAAAGGAGGAGGATAGAGTTCACTTCATTGGAGCAGGAGATAGAGGCTGATCGAGAGACTTGGCTTGAGAGGGTCAATATTGATCTTGAGAAGCTGTTGGCGAAGGCAAACAAAGACAAGGACATGCTCAGGCACATGAAAAACCATTATCAAGCACGAACTCATGTTTGCAAAGCGAGGATCAAAATCCTGAAGGCAAGAGTAAGGAGAGAAATAAAACGACGCAAAAGGCATGATAGGCTCTGAATCTTGGCCGAAGCTTCTTTGGCTGAGCATGATACTCAATGATGGACCTTCAGTCAAAATTTCAAAAAATTTGGAGAAAATTTTGTCAATTTTGAATTTTTTGGCTTCAAAACAGATTTTCCTGCCCAACGCATAGCGCCACTTGGCACACGCTTATAATTGGGAGATCCTCTGGAGGAAAACTTTGCATTTCTAGATTTGTTATGAAAAGTTATGCATGCTCATGAATTACCTAAGGATTTCATCAAGTTCTGGGTTTCCTAAAGGGTAAAAAACACCCTAAAAATGACCTCTCTGCCACCTTTTGCACCCACAGGAATCAGTCTTGGGAGATTGAAGTTTTGGAGGGGCAAATGACATCCAAATCCAGAAATTCCACTTGGGTTGGAAATTAGACAGGCAGGGATTTCCAACGAGCTATCTTGAGCTCAATTTGGACTTCGAGAAGTGCCTCAAAATCAGCCTCAAAGTTGTGCTACGCATACAGGTTTTGGGCGTGGCGCATAGAGAATTTTGGCCTATTTTTCACTCTTCAGCTCAGAATTTCGGCCAGTTTTGACTAGTTTTACTTTTTGATGTTACTCTTAATCTAACTTGATGTAATTTCATGACCATGATGTAATTTTGGCACATTGATACTCATCCATGTAGATTCATTCACTAAAAGGTGAAAAGATAGTGAATGAATCAGTTTCCTTTTATTTAGAGGCAAGTTGTTTCATTGCCTATTTTCAATTCTTTGTTTATATATGGTTGAAACAGCTCCTAGAATGATGAGATCAACCCCTAGAGGCATGGGAAGGAGTTAAGCTTGTCTATATCATGTAATTTCGTAGTCATTTTCAGGGTTGGACACTTGGGATTGCTTGGCACTCCATTGTACATCTGATTTCTGCATTTTTGGCAAAGGAAAGACTAGGGTTTTGCAGCACTTGTTGGGATCCTTGTGGCTCTGTGTTTTGATGGTGTTTTTTTTCATGTAATTTTAAGTTCATTGATGTTTTATATATGCCATTTCCCTTCTCTTTGCTTCTGAAATTAAACAAATTGAGTGACAAAGGTAGAATTCATGAATTTTTTGTGCTCTGCCTTAAACTTTGTTTAGTTTTACATGTTTTCATCTGTTTGGAGAGGATTCTTGCAGCTTCTTGCCCTCTTCAGCTCCTCAGCAGTCTTTTCTATCCATATCATTTAATCTAAAGCATCAAAAACAATGCCTACCTTGCCCCAACCGGAACTCTGCAAAAATTTGGCCTCATCCCCAGACCCAAATATGCCTTTCCCTTTTTCCAACAAAACTCCCAAAAAATCAAATCAAAACCTTGCACTTCATACCTAGCCTAAGATTAGTTTTTAAATCAATCATCTCAAGCCCCATCTGATTATCTTTTGCTGAGATTGACCCGGAGAGAGCCCTTTCCTGTCCTCGTAGGGCTAGCTACGAGGCTGAGCATGGTTTGATGTGGACCTAGAATCTTACCTTTTCAGCCTGAGGTAAATCTAGGCACTAACAGAACCTGGATGTACTCCTCAAGTATCTGGGGGGTCTACACAACCATCTACAAAATCAAGTGATATTTTTCAAAACCAAAATGGTGGGTGAGGCTTCTATACAAGCACAATAATTGGAGAATATAGGCCAAAAGAAAGATAAATCAAGTGGGTCAAAGTAGAATAGCACCAAGAAGCTTCTAAGGAGGGAAGAAGAAGTAGAAATGGGAAAAAGAAAAAAAATATAATAGCCACAACACGCTAGTGCAAAGACCCTAGAAACTACTACAATCATTCATGACTATTTGTTCATGATAGTTGACACGTTGACCAAGATGTGTTTTCTAATGCCTTATAAAAATACCATCAATAGGAAAGAAGTAGTGAACTTGTTTTTTAGATAGGTCTGGGTGCACTTTGGGATACTGAGGAGCATTGTTTCAAATAAAGACACACAATCTCTAAGTGTAATTTGGAATACATTGTGGAGAAGATGGGCATGAAGATGAATAGGTCTATAACATTCCATCCATAGACATATGGGTAAAAAAAGCAATTAACAGGACTTTGTTGTAGCTTTTGAGGGGTTAAAATCATATGCATCTTAAGACTTGGGATGAAAATTTGGAATATATACAACATTTTAAAGCATAACAATGCATACTTCTACTAGTAAGTCCCTATTTGAAACTTGTTTTGGATATTTATGACCTTCACCTTTGAATATTGCATATGGGTGACAAGGGGGAGCGAGGGAGGATATTATAGGGAATACCTTAAGGGTAGAAAAATTTGTTGAGAAGATCAAATAGATCCATATGGAAGTACAAGAGGCACTGAAGAAGTCACATAAAAGTACAAGGCTAGGCATGATTAAGACAACACATATAAGTTATTCATAGTGGGAGACTAAGTATGGTTACAGTTGAACAAAGGAGAGGTTTCAGGGTCCTGGTAAGAAAATAAAGGATTTGCGATATGGTCCCTTTTAGATACTGTAAAAGGTGGGAGATACCTCTTATAGAATCATTCTACCCGCAGACATGCACATTTACTCACTTGTGAATGTAGATAAAACTAGCCTAGATCCATATTAACTCCAGATCTATCAAGTGCCGAGAGGGATCAAATCTCTCGAGGTGCAAATCTCTTTTTTGAGTGTGAAACTTGAGGAAAGGTTTGCACCTCGAGAGATTTGATACCTCGCGACACTTGATAGATCCGAAGTTAAGATGGATCTAGGCTGGTTTCAGTCATGTGTGGCCAAAGAAAATCTAACGAACATATGATTAATTTTATAAAAAATATGTAAAATCATCTGATATTAATATAATCATTTTAGATATACTAAATATGTCTCAGATTAATCTAGTCATTTTAATTTTAAATTTTCTTAATTACCTTAGTTGGTTGAGTGATAAATATTGCGAATAAATTTAATTATGAAAAATGATGAAATACAAATTTTGAATGTAAAGTGACAATGTAATAGTGTTCAATGATAAAAAATGTGAATAATAAGAATATTGTAAATTAGAAATAGTCTTCATTGTGATTAATCTCAAACTACTGTCTTCTACTATTCTTACTGTCACCCTTGTTACTTTTGTCATCTTTTCATATCGATTATATGAAAATGACAACTTAAACCATAAACCATTTAAATCTTTAGCTCAAGATATTGTAGTAAACATCATACCTTGTCTCTCCTTCTCTCCAATATTAATAGGTTGAATTACTATAACACAAAAATCAATGTACATTGCCAATATTTTTTTTTTTGCTTACACTGAAATCAATGCACAATATTAATCCAATCACTTTAAAATTAATGCACCATCATACATCCAATTACATCAAATCAGAAATCAACATCTACACTAAAATAAATGGATCTAATGCAAGAAATCAAATAATATTAGAAAGAAACATTTACACTAAAATAAATGCATCTAATGCAAGTAATCAAATATGATTAGAAATCAACATTTACACTCAAATAAATGCGCCTAGTGCAAATAAGAAAATAGATTTATAAACCAACATCTACACTGAAATCAATGCATCTAGTGCAAGCAATCAAATAGGATTAGAAATCACCATTTACATTGAAATCAATGCATTTAGTGCAAGCAATAAAATAAGATTATAAATAATCTACATTGAAATCAATGCATCTAGTGCAAGCAACCAAATATTATTAGAAATCAACATTTACATTGAAATCAATGTATCTAGTGGAAGCAATTAAATAGGATTAGAAATCACCATCTACACTGAAATCAATGCATTTAGTGAAAGCAATCAAATAGGATTAGAAATCATCTACATTGAAATCAATGCATCTAGTGCAAGCAATCAAATATCATTAGAAATCAACATCTACACTAAAATCAATGCATCTAGTGTAAGTAATGAAATAGGATTAGAAATCACCATCTAAACTGAAATCAATGCATATAGTCCAATAAATCTTCTTCCCGCTCTCCCCCCTCCATCTATATCCAAGGAAAATTTTAAGGATGGAAATTTTTCTTGAAGTTTAAAAACATTAGCGAATCTCACTAATCTCTAATATGCAAACTATAAAAAGTTTATTGATATATTTGTAAAATTATTCAAATTTATAATGGTTTTATATATATTCTCTATATAATGTTAGAGATTTTTAAGGTAAAATGATTTTATATTGTAAAATTTGGGCGAATTGTGTTTATAAAAATTGGAAATTGGTGAATATCTATTGTGGAAAAATCATGGAAAATTAGCCCACTGGGCGAACATTAGCCCCTAAAATTTTCCATGTCTATATCTATATCTCCCTCTATCTCTCCTTCTTTCTCTCTCTATCTCAACCCCCCAAACACACACACTCTCTCACTCCATATCTATCAATCTCTCTGTCCCTCCCTCTCTCTCTCCATCTCTCTCTTCTTCCCTCTCTTCACTTTCCATATATATCTCTATCTCCCTTTGTCTCTCTATATCACCCCCAAAACATACACTCTCTTTCTTCAATATATCTATCTATCCCTCCCTCCTCCTCCCCCTGCTCTCTTTCTCTCTCTCTCTCTCTTCCCCTTCTCTCCCTCTCCCTCGCTTCTATCTCTCTTCCCTCTTGTTGTCCTCTCTCCCTCTCTCTCCATATTCCTTATCACTCCCTCTCTCTCTCTCCACCTTTAGCTCTATATTTTTTTTTCTTACCGCCCTCTCTCCCCCTCCAACTCCATCTCTTTTTACATCTCTCTCTCTCTCTCTCTCTCTTCACCATCCAACTTTGTTACTATATCTTTCCCTCTCTCTCCTCTCCTTCTCTCCCCCATTCTATCCACCTCTCCTTCTTTGTCTCTTTATCTCACCCCCAAACATACACACTCTCTCTCCATCTCTCCCTTGTCACTCCCTCTCTCACTCCACTTCTCACTCTCTATGTATTTCTTCTTCCCCCATTCTCTCCTCTTCTCTCCTCCTCTCTCCCTCCCTCTCTCCTCCTCTCTCTCAAGTCCGCTCTCTCATACTTCCACTCTCTCCCTTTCTCTCATACCTCCCTTTCTCTTCCCCCATCTCCCTCTCTCTCTCTCTCTCTCTCTCTCTTTGCCCTCTAATACTCTCTCTTCCCCCATCACTCTCCTCCTCTCTTGAAAGTCCTCTCTCTCATCCTTCCTCTCTCTCCCTTTCTCTACTACCTTCCTCTCTCTTCCCTCCAATCCTCTCACTATCTCCCTCCCTCTCTCCTTCTCTCTCTCTACCCTCCATCTTTGTGTCTCCCTCTTCCCCTCTCCCCCTTCTCTACCTCCAACACTCATCTCCCTCCCTCTTTCTTCATTCCTCCTCTCCCCTATAATTAAGTTTATCTCCATTTCCCCCTTGTCACTCCCCCTATCTCTCCACCTCTATCACACTATGTCTTTGTGATTTTCTCCCATATATATCTAGAGTTTATATATCATGATATATATATATATATATATATATATATATATATATATATATTGGTAGGTAAGCACCCACGGGGGATTTGAACCAGTGACCTCTCGTAAGGAGTGCCTTAACAGTACACCCATTCACCGTCAATCCAAAGCCCCGTGGGTAGATATAATATATATTATAATATAACAAATTTAGTATTGTATTAATCCAAAGTGATTAAATTTAATAATATTAATATTATATTATATTAGTATGAATATTAGATTTAATAATAATAATAATAATAATAATAATAGGGTTAATATTTTTTTTTTTGCATGGTATTAATAATAATTTGGCCCATGGTATTTGGCTCATAGGCTTCACCTAAATAAAACTTTTTTTAGTGTTAGTAAGATAAAGAGGTTTATGGAGTAACTATAAAAAGAAGTTTTATTTATTTACCATACCTCTCGTTTATTTATATTTATATTTATCATATCTCTTTTATTTACCATGGTATTTGGCCCATACACTTGGTATATAATTGGATGTTGATTTCTAATCTTATTTGATATATTTTTATTTATTTATCATACCTCTTTATAACTTTTTTATATTTATTTATTTACCATACCTCTTTTATAAATATGGTATTTGCCCATGGTATTATTAATTATTTGTTCCATGGTATTATTAATTATTTGTCCTATGGTATTTGGCCCATAGGCTTCACGTACATAAAACATATTTTTTGAGTTTTAGTAAATATAAAGAGGTTTATGGTATAAATATAAAAGAGGTTTTATTTATTTGCCATACCTCTAGTTTATTTATATTTATATTTATTTATCATACCTTTGGAGTAAATATAAAAAAAGTTTTATTTATTTACCATACCTTTATATTTTTATTTATTTTACCATACATCTTTTTTGAGTGTTCATAAACCTCTTTATATTTTAAATTTATATTGTGTTTATACATACTAATAATTAGATTGATTTTTAAATAGGACCAACATTAGATTAGAAATGTTAAATGTTAAACATTATGTTTACATTTACGTTTACATGTTTACGTCTAACCCCATACTGGGTTGTTTACATTTACGTTTACCTTTATCTTTACCCCCATACTAGGTTGTTTACATTTACCTTTACCTTTACATTTATGTTTATGTTTTTATGTGAGATCTACCCCCATACTTGGTTGTAAAGCGTCTCTGGGCGCAATAAAACTCTATGAGCCTTCCATGCTAGATTAGGAAGATAAATAGTTCCTACATTCTACAGAGAATTTAGCACTAGATTCTTAGGGAGAGTTGACAAAGGATACAATTTTGCAGTGCCATAACTATAAGATAAGGGTAACTTGACCTTTGTTATTGGGTTGATAGGATAACTTCCAAACAAGGTTAAATGGTACTTTAGGGAGAAGGTAGATGGAAAAATTCATCACCTTATTGAATAAAAGATTTTGGGGACCAAAAGCCTCCCAAAATGGCAAAGTATGATCCATATTAGATTATTATATTATTTTTCATCGATCTGGATGATTTGAGTGAAAAATTTGGAGGAATTAACTTATAGGGTCATTTTTATTGACGGTCCCATTTTGGAAAATTTTAGATGAAAAAATTTAGAATCCACTTCATTTTTTTTGGTCGTAACCTTACTATGGACCTAAATTCTATAATCTACACACTGATACCTTTCCAACAATGTAAGAATTTCCTCAATCAAAGCTCGTATGAGGAACTATGCCTCTCGAAAGTTGACCTATTGAAATTAACCACCATAATTCAAGGGGGTGCCACATTAACCCCTATTACTCATGGAAAAGGGGAGAGCCATGTGGGAACTATGAAAAGGACTCTATAAGGGTCAAGTTGTAACTCATATTTAGGGTTGAATGGGTCAAATTTAATCCCTAGCTGGCAATTTGAGTTGTGTTATAATCATGTCACTAGGAGGCAATGGGTTCCTTTCTATTTGAGTGCATTTTGTTCCATAGATGAATAGAGTAGCCAGGAGTGGATAAAGAGAGAGAAAACATATAGGGTTTGTTTACTGTAGTATCTTACATGCCAAAAGTCTCACTCCTTTGTACCTACATACATTTCCATTCAAAGAAAGAGAGAGTAGTGAAACCTCACCTTCCAGTTGGGTTTTCTATTGAAAGGGTTTACCAAATCATATCCTATGTTATTATAATTGTGAGCAATTGTATATTTGCTAATTTTCTATTTTCCAGATTTTATATATTGCATGCATAAAAAAAAATAACTTAATAAATACAAGCGCATATGGAAATAAGCCTCATAGTAAATATTTTGGATTTTAAGTATAATTTTATTAGATATGTTGTGAGGAATTTTCTAGCGGAATATCCTTGGTAGTTTATTAATCATTAAACAAGATACATAACATGAGAATGCCATGGGAAAACCCATGGGTTATTGAAACCTGAAGCCCTTAAACTACCAACAATAAATTGAATCTATGACTGAGTCAAATTTACCCCAATTACCTTAATATAGGTCATGGGAGGTCCACAATGGATCCCTTACAATGAAAAAAAGAAAGCTCACATTGCTAGTTGCACCATCTCCATTTCTCAAACAAGATTGACCAAACTAAAGGTGATTAGTTAAGAGTCCAAATTCATTAGCTTAAATTTAATGAAACACCCGCCAAAATCCTATTTACTTTCCACCAAGGGGGTCAACAAGAACATATTTGGTTTGAAATCAACCTAAGGTAATATTTTTAAATAATTTGTTAATCACAACAAGCTAGTATTTGAAACTCAAGGTTTGACAAAAGAATTGAAGGATGCGACATAAAGGTGACTATACTTAATCTCATGATAGTATCTGTAGAGGAATGTAGGGCCTATGACCTTGTTAACTCTTGATGAGTTGTCAACAACCCTCCATGGAATGGTTGATAAAAAGGAACCTATTCTTAATGGTTACCCTGATGAGTTTTATGAGGTCAAGTGGGATTTTTTTGGGACAAACTTATTACACATATGTAAAATAAAACCTTGTGAGCAATTACTTGGGTGTAGGGGTTAACCAAGATTTCATTAAATTTATCCCTAAGGTTGGTGACCTATCATTATGCTTAATATGGTCTACAAAATTTTTGCTAATGTGCTAGTTATACACATCAAACACATTCTTCCCATGGTCATTTGAAAAAGTAGGAATTTTTTTTTGTATGTGAAATATTCTTGATAAGCTCTAAACTTGATCTTGGCCTAATCCATGTGATCTCCCTTCTACAAGAAATCTAGTAGTTAGATAATGGACACTTTTTTGATGATTCTTTCCTCATGATCCTCAAATATTAGGCCCTTTGAATCATACTATGGAATGATGGGAAATATTACTTATAGCCATGGGTTCTACATTTAGTGGTATAAGACCCAATTTTGTGAGGAAAGCCAATTACCTATGTGAGATTGGATGGCCTCTTATAATTGGCTATGGATCCAACCATTCCAAATATTTGAGTTTCTAAGCATACCTTTCTATTTTAATGCCTTGCCTACGACCTTTTGGTGGTTTCCATTCGAAGGGATAAGAGAAATTTAACAAGTGGAACACTAATCCTTTAGCTCTTGTAGTGAATTTCTAGATCTCCTGTAAAGTTGTTATTACTAACCATGTTTATTATAAATCTTGTTTGGTGAAATATAGTGTGATATACTCTAAATTGGAGAAGGATCTCAAAAAAATATTTATCTTCCAAAAAATATAAAATTCATTGTTTTCACAAATTCATTTGAGATATTTGTTGTACTTCGCATGGGTTTGGGCGCTTGAGTATCAACAAAACCAACCTATAGGCTCAAGCCTCATGTGTTAAATGTACAATTCTACCTGTTGATGGGAAAAATATCTAGAAGGTCCCACTCCATCATTAGATCAGTTAGGCCCTCTTTGTTATAGACATTTTTGTGCCTCGCGTCAAGGAGCAGGAAATGTCGATAATTACAGGGATCCTCAGTCCCTAAACATGTTGTTCTTACCCCTAAAAGAACAAGGTCATCAATCAACAGCACTTCCAATCAGTTCTCCACCTGAAAACACTTCAGAACAGGCTTATTTTGGATCATGTCAGCTGCTTAACTGAGCTTCTGCGCTGTATTGCAACTGTCCCACTCTGTACCTGCGCTGGAAGTCAAAAACTATGAAGGCTACCTGCGCTGGGCGAGATTGGCCAAGTGGCACAGTCATTCTGCAAGGTGTCAACTGCCCAGGAAGATTCCAAACTGACACTTGGTTCATGAGATTCGCCCTGTGATGAGTAAGAGGTACTTGATCACCATGTGTAAGCAAGGATCTCCAAGTGGACTCAAGAACTGAAGATTAACTGAAGAGGGAGAGGACACTAGTCAGCTCTATACCAGCCTCAAGCTGACTCATCCTCTCTTCTTCTCTCCTATATATAGAGCTCTTCTATGAGGTCTAAGGGGGCTGGAATTTTGTATAAGCAAGGAGGTGCTGTTGGTATACTGCTAGGATTATTGGGTGATTATTTTACTAGAGGTGAAGAAGAGAGTTCTTGCTGCCGAGGAGGTGCTGCTGGATTGGGGCCAACATCATTGGTTGTAACTTCCTCTGGAACCCTGTTACTTTCTATCAATAAAGTTTGCATGTTCTTCTATATACTTGTTTTACATAGATGCTTTTGTGTTTACATGTATATTTGATGCAACCTAATCCTTGCTTCAATTATGATTGCTTGTATCTCGTAGTTTGCTCCCTTTTGTTGTGCAGATTCTGTGTGTAGCTGGATCGGCTTGGAGAGTAAAGAGCTGGGAACGGGATACAAAGCGAGAAGGACAAGGATCGACTAAGCGCAAGACACCAGGTTGGTTGATCCTCTTTCTATTCTCTCTGTGCTTTCATAAAGATGAACATGAAAACTTTGTCATTCAGTTGTTGCTAAAGTCTGTCACCTTTAGAAAGGGTTAGTGTCATCCGCATCGGATACTTTTCCCCACAACAAACTGGCGACTCCGCTGGGGAGATCCTAGTATCTTGTTGTAGTAGTATTTTGCTATTCATTTCTTGAAGAAAGGAGTACCGAATCGAAAAGCTTTTGACTCTATCAAAAGCGAAGTAAAGGGTTTTGCTACTCTTGCTCCTTTGCTGAGCAAATTCAAGATTTAAAGAGCTAATCTACAGATGAATCCTTACTCTTTGGGGTAGATCTTTATCCTCTTGATCATCCCTTAGCCTGTACTTAACCCATAGCATTTTATTTCAGTCAAAACAGTACATTTTTGAGCTTTTTATGACCCGGAATTCTTAGCAGACGTAACTCTCGTAAGTCAGTGCAGGCTGTCCACAGGCAGTCTGCATTATAGCGCAGGTGCTCCCTTCGGGAACTGCGCTGAGAGTGAAACTGGCAGACCAGTGCCTGCGCTGGTCCAGTTGGCCTTAGTCTAGCTCAGCTCTTCCTTTGTGTCTTGGCCCTGTTTGCACTTGTTTTTTGGCTGATTGCTTGCTGGTTATTGTATTTGCTGTAGACCTTATCTCCTTGACATTATTCCGCCTCAGTTGTGTGATGAAATTGTAAACGTTCTTTCAGTATTTCTTGTTACAGTTACAATTTCCCATTGTGAAAAGCGAACCTAGTAGCTGTGACCTCTTAGATTGCGATCTTATGAGTTAGTGTTATTACTGTTCATAGCTGTTTAAGTTGGTTTGTTTTCACTTTATGGTTTGAATTCATATATTTTTGGTGTAAAACAAGTACCTGTAAAGCGTCTTTTCATTTAGACAATACTTGTTTGTTTACGCTTCAAATTGAATTCAAAAGTCATACAACAGTTTTCCTTTTGTTAAGCATCAACATTAAAGGAAAAGAAAAGAAATACATGCATCTTGCATTTGCATTTTTGATAAGTTTGGGTGTCTGATCTAGGAGAAAGTGCATTAGTTTGTGCTTTGTGCTCTGTGTGGAAAGATATTGTTTTTCTCTCCCCTCAGTAGTTAGGATTTTCAAAGCTAAAAGGATTGTGAAAGCTTGCTTATCATTTTAGCTGCATTTAGGAATTTGTACCAATACATCTCGTGGTGATCCTGAAAGACAAACTGATAAACAAGATCAACTTAAAATATATTGAATGAATCTAAAAACGCATTGTAACATAACGCTCACAATAGAGGTCTAGGTAGAGACGTGTTCCGGCGTCGTTAAACGTAGTGACTGTTGATCTCTACGAAGGTGGGTGATTCCTCCTGAGGGACGATAGCACTAATACGGATTTGAGCTCCCGCGTACCGTCGCGTATATTGGGAGACCCCTATAGGCAATTATCCTTTATCCTTAGGAAGCCGTGTCGACCGCCCTACTGATCGCGATGCAGTGAACACAGCATTCACGAAGATCGACCACCCGTACCATAAAACGTATTCTGTGGTTTCGCGAAAGGTTTGGCACACCCTCTGCCTAGATCTCCAGAGCAGTTTCTTTTGGCTCTTTTCAAACTCTATAATTGAAAAGGTCCAACCGAGCATTTGTCACTTCGGGCTCGTTAATACATCGAAGGCGACTAGAGTCATCTTTAGCTTTTTCTCGACTCTTAAAACATGAAAAAGCAAAGTTGTGTCTAAAAGCGTCTAATAAAATTCATTCAATACGGAAACATAATTCCCCTTTTTGTATTTTAGTTGATCAAGTAATCCGCAATCGTGGAGGAAAGTCAATTAAAACCCCGTCGTTCAGGGAGGCTTGCAGGTTGACCATCTTTGTCTCCGGAACCGAAAGTAGTACGAGCAAAGCGATCTCGCTGGACCAGGTCAAAATCTCCTTTTAAAGTTAGAACGGAAGTTCCAACAACATCTGAGATTCTGGTCACTCCCAATATTTCTGGAATCCCTGCCTCTATTGAAGAAGTTCAACGGCGACAGAAGGACAATTGTATTGATCCTAGTCTGAAAACAAGTACTTGTTTAACTGAACCAGTTCCATTTGAAACCGGTCCACAGAGTCTTGTTGTTCAAACAACTGTCGCTGTCGAAACAACCCCTTCTTCGGCACCAGAAATCTATTACGGACCTGACGGTCTGCCTCTTCCTCCTGGTCTGATCGCAATAGAAGAAATCGTAGAGGACCAGCAAGCAAATACTCCAATTCATTTTGGAGTAGGTTCCACTCTTTTTCCTTCTGCATCAGAAGTTTGTCTATCGCCACAAGAAGTTCCTGAAGAATCGTTAGGAAGTTTATTGGATAGACTTAAAATGTCTGAACAACCGTCGACATCTAGAACTGTGCCAAACGACACGGCGACAGCAGAAGCTCCTGCTGCCATTCCAACAATGTTTGCCGGCATACCATCTGTCCCAACTAGTTCTCATCAACTAGAAGGAGTCCACCCAGGGACTATTATGACAACTTGGTCTGTTCCAGTTTGCTCTTCCGGTATAATACCCGGTAATTCTTATGTTGAAACTAGACAAATTGATCCCTTTGGGAATCATTTTGGGCCATCCAGTCCTCAAAGGCCATCTATACCCTTGAGCTCCGGATTGTTACCGTATGGGGGGCAATATGCCCTTTCACTTCCTCTTTCGGGAGGATACCCATACGGCAGTTTTCAACCACATTCAGGTTTGACTGAAGTAACGACGAGTGGTTGGGTACCTATGTTACCCCAACAACCAAGAGTTGTATATTCTATGCAACAAAGTGTACCTATGTCTCATATCCCGACGACGCCAGCAATTGTAACCGTGTCGCAAGTTCAATCGATGCCTGTTGTATGTCAACCCCAAGTTGTAATGCAACAGCCAATTGACCCTGCAACACAACCATAATCGCCAACTGCCGGGACGACACAGATACAAACGGGGACCATAACCCCGCATCTTGGGCCGTCGGTTAGTGTTGCACAACAAAACATGGCTTCACAACCATGGATGGTGCAATACCAACAACCTCAGTTTCAACAGGTATACCAGGGATCTGAGCAACAGATCTTTGCGAATAGTGGGCAACCCTATATTCAGAACGGGTTAAACCAACCACTTTACAGTGGCCAAGCCCACCAACCATATCAGTCATATCAACATCAGTTGCATTATACTGGTATGCAAAGACCTACTGCTCAGGCGATTCCATCGTACCCTGGGTACGCCTCGCCAAACCTGA
The DNA here is from genome assembly GCA_031772625.1 of Pinus tabuliformis. NCBI lineage: Eukaryota > Viridiplantae > Streptophyta > Pinopsida > Pinales > Pinaceae > Pinus > Pinus tabuliformis. The sequence goes on from CM062815.1 coordinate 245,217,234, forward strand.
ATCAGCAGTTGCCATTCGTGGCGACTTTAGAATTACCAGATTTACATCGATTGACGAACGATCCAATCGCCTATGCCCATTGGTGGCCAGCGATTCCTCACAAACTTCCTTCGGACATTCCTAAATTCAATGGAAATCCGGGCGAAGACCCGTCGAATCATGTGATGACATTCCATCTGTGGTGTTCGTCGAATACCTTGAATGATGATTCAATAAGGCTTCGTCTTTTCCAGAGGACATTGACTGGTCCGGCGGCCAAATGGTATATTGAATTACCTAGAGCCTCTTTCGACAATTTTAGTTCCCTAGCCACGACTTTCTTGACACACTTTCAGTTACCTATAAGGTACGAAACTGGAACAGAAATCTTAACTAATTTCAAGCAGACAACCGCCACACATATATCTGATCATATACATGAGTGGCGTCGTCGTCGCAGAATGGTAAAGACCTATGTTCCAGATCAGCTATTAGCTGAGTGGTTTATAAAGTCGCTTCTGCCGGCAATTACAGAAGATGTGGCCAAGGGAGGCGTCGTAACAGAGGAGCAGGTTATTGCTCGTGCTCAATATTTGGACTTAGTATATACTCAGTCGGGCACGCTCTATGATAAGATACCTGATGCCCCCAGACCGGAATTTTCAATCCCTCCTCCTCCCGGATCGAACAGTGACTCTCATGCCGGTGATGGCGTGATTGGAACTGCAAACGCTAAGTCTACAAGGGATTCGAATAAGAAAGCCCGTAAGACTTCGAATCAAAAAGCAAATCAGGAAATTCTTGCTTCGGAGGTAAACGCTGTATCTACGGATAAAGACAAAAACTCCAATCAACCAGGAAGCAAGAAGAAACAAAACAAAGGGAAGAAGAAGAAACAAGGTGGATCATCCCCTCAAAAAACTTCTTCAAACCCTCCTGGGCAAAAGAAACAATTTCCTCCATGTCAAATATGTGATGAAAATCATTCAACAAAGAACTGTCCGTTCAAAGCTGAGTTGAAGAGGTTCCTGAAAAGTTCCCAAACTTCAGCTGTGTTGACTGATCCGTTTCCTGCCCCAGGTCAGAATATGGTTGATAGTGGAAATGCTTCCCCGTCACAAGTGCTTATGCTATCGGTTTCTAAGCAATGTGATGCTTTGATATCGACTAGGAGTAAAGATTATGGAAATCCGCCGGTGTCGAATGACAAAGGGAAAGATCAACCCAGTAGTTCGACAACAACTTCGGCAGAAGTTGTACCCCCCCTCACGCATGAATTAAAAATAAAGCCACCTAAGGGAGTAGTCCACAAGTCGACATTCAACCCTCGCGCCAGAGCGGCGCAACACTATAATGTAGTGGAGGATTTGGCCCAATCGCCATCTGCTATGTCGACTCTTGAGGTACTACAAAATTGCCCATCCCAAAGGCAGGCATTGTTATCAGCAATTGGTGGAGTGGATCCTAAAGATTCCAATCTTGTATCCTTTGATCACAAAGGATATGATCCTCAGTTACCAGCACAATTAGCTTTCCTTATTCAAGTGAAAGCACTCAACAAAACTGTTCATAGAACGATTATTGATGAGGGTGCATCGACATGTATCATGTCGATGAGTTGCTGGAAAACTCTTGGATCTCCAACCTTGTCGCGATCTTCGACGACATTAAAAGCATTTGACGGTAGGACGTACACTCCGTACGGAATCCTAAATAACTTTAAGGTTGAACTAGGAGGAAAAACAGTAGAGATTGATGTTGAAGTCATTGATGGCAATCTTGACTATAACATTCTACTGGGAAGACCATGGATATATGCCATGGCAGCTGTAGTGTCGACATATTTTAGGAAGATCGCATTCCCGTTTGAAGGAGGGATTACGATCGTCGACCAACAGAATTTCCTCCCTAATGGTTCACAAGTTACTGGAAGCATTCCCCTGATCCATGGGAGCGACCATTCAATAAAAGATATAGGAGTAGGCTTGCTAAAAGATCCCACAATGATGGGAACTTTCGCGTTGCCACCTCCGTTCCATGAAGGGAATATCCCGTTTGTAGCAACATGCAACATGGTATCTTCATCGAAGGTCGCAGAAGACAAAGTCGTCATGGATCATCAAATGGTTTTGCCCCCTAGCCCTATTGAAATATTGTAGCAATCAATGTTTCAGGCATGGGAGGCGAGCCCAAAAGAACGCTCGTCAAGCGTTTGGGTAGATAGGTCCGAAGAATATGGTACCCCATTAGATCCATGGTCAAAAGTTCATGGGACTGACGAAGGAATCTTGCAATCAATGATGATTAAGGGGGCACCATGGAATGATAACCACCATCGTTCCCTTCTTCCAGAGTGTGAAGAAGAAACTCATCACGACCTATACCACCCTTCAGTGTTTGAATTCCTAACAAATACTGTAAATACGGTGGATTCAGAAAGAAACCTATCCAATATTGAAGAGACCATAGCCATAAATATCTCGACAAAATCTGATGTTGTTGAGAATATTCATGTCGGCAAAAGTTGTTCCCCTTCAGAACTAGAAATATATAGTGCTCTCTTTCGCGAATTTAGAGATGTCTTTGCATGGTCATATGATGAAATGCCAGGCATTGACTCGAGCATAGTTGAACATGAAATTAAAATGTATCCTGATGTCAAACCAGTAAGACAACGGCTTCGGCAGGTACATCCGAAGAAATCCGCTGCCATTAAGGCGGAAGTTGAAAAACTCCTCCATGCTGGATTCATCTACCCGGTTCCTCTAACCGATTGGGTATCGAATATTGTCCCTGTTATGAAAAAACAAGGGACGATAAGAGTGTGCGTCGACTATAGGGATGTAAACAAAGCTTGTCCAAAGGACAACTACCCTACACCCTTCATCGACCAGATAATTGATGAATGCGCCGGATGTGAAATCTTTTCATTTATGGATGGATTTTCCGGGTATAATCAAATAAATATCCGCCCACAGGACCAGTCTAAGACTGCATTCATCTGTCCGTGGGGCACATTCGCTTATCGAAAATTACCCTTTGGTTTAAAGAACGCAGGGGCGACGTTTTAGAGGGCAATGAATTACGCCTTCCATGACATCAAGAACATCGTTCAACCTTACCTCGACGATCTTCCGGCTCATTCGCGGAAGCGGACTGATCATCCGCGGCATTTGAGAGCAATATTTCTACGTTGCCGACATTACAAGATAAGACTCAATCCGCATAAGTGTGTGTTTTGCGTCGGCTCTGGTCGCTTACTTGGATTTGTAGTTTCTAAGGACGGGATTCGTCTCGACCCCTGTAAGGTTCAGGCAATCATTAATTTGCCTCCACCTTCAAATTTCCTTCAGATTCAGAAACTCCAAGGGAAAGCAAACTTTCTGAGGAGGTTCATTCCTAATTACGCAGAACTTGCCAAAGGTTATACTCGTCTTTTGAAAAAGGATGTACCTTTTGTCTGGGACCAGGTTGCGCAAGCTTCCTTTGACGCTCTGAAAGATTGTCTAGTAAGAGCATCATTAATGTACGCCCCGGACTATCAAGGAGATTTTAACCTGTATATTGCTGCAGCAGATACGACCATTGCGATGGTCTTAGTGCAAGAAGTCGATGGAATTGAACATCCTATTTATTATTTAAGTAAAAACTTAAATGACACAGAAAGTAAATATTCCTATGTTGAAAAACTAGCGCTTGCTGCTGTTCAAGCGATTCAAAGGTTTCGACATTATGTCCTCTTTAGGAAAACTACCGTTTTGTCAGATTGCAATCCCATGACATATATACTGTCGCGACAGTTGCTTGGGGGCAAATATTCAAAATGGATAGCCATCCTTCAAGAGTTTGATTTAGATTTTGTAAAATCCAAATCGAAGAAAGCCCTAGTTTTCGCGGAATTATTATGCGATCTCCCATCGTCGTCCAACGATGATACATCAGAAGAGTCAATCGTGGATGAAAATTTGTTTCTGATATCAGTAAGCGATGAGTGGTATGGAGACATCATTGTTTATCTCCAAACCCAAAAATTTAGGCCTAATACCTCACACTCGGAACGAAAACGTATACGATACCAATCAAAAGACTACATGATCGTCGGTGATACACTTTACCGTCGTGGCATCGATACGGTTCTGAGGAGGTGCCTTACCCATGAGGAGGCCGAAAAAGCCCTGAATGATTGTCATTCAGGCGCGTGCGGGGGCATCAATCTGGATATGCGACAGCACAAAGAATCTTACGAGCAGGATATTTTTGGCCAACTATGTTTAAAGATTGCATAATAGCTGTCAGAAGTTGCCATGCATGTCAAATCTTTGATAGCAAAACCAGAAGACCACCCGCACCCTTACAGCCGATAGTTGCTGTTGGGCCCTTCGCCAAGTGGGGCATCGATTTCATGCAATGTAACCCCACCTCGACCGGGGGGCATGGGTATATTATAGTCGCTGTTGACTATTTTACCAAATGGGCCGAGGCGATGCCTACATTGGATAACACTGGTGAAACAGCTGCCCTTTTCTTTTTCAATCATGTAGTCGCCAGGTTCGGCGTACCGCAAGCTATAGTGACAGATCATGGATCGCATTTTCGCAATCACATGATGATCGAATTTAGCTGCCAAATTAGGGCTATCTCACGACAGCTCTACTCCATATTATCCACAAGCCAACGGACAAGTTGAGGCAATCAACAAGGTCCTGAAGCGTATGTTGCAAAGGATGATCGGGGTTCATAAAAGAAGATGGCATCTAATCCTGTACTCAGCACTATGGGCTTACCGAACCTCGGTAAAAAACGCCACTGGGTTCACACCATTCCAATTGGTGTATGGCCTGGAGGCAGTTTTACCGATCCAGTGCGAAATTTCGTCACTTAAACTCGCAATTGACCTCCTCCCCGGAACCTCAGAAGAAGAGGCTCGTTTCCTGGAATTGATCCAGTTGGATGAAAACCGTCGTGACGCCGCTTTGGCGAACGAGGCTCATAAGAAACGAGTCAAAGCACAGTTCGATAAGAATGTCAAACCGCGCAACTTCTCTGAGGGTGACTTGGTTTTGCTTTACGACCAAGAATCCGATAAATTAGGAGCAGGAAAATTTCAGTCCTTATGGATGGGTCCTTATATTGTTAAAAGGGTGTTAGCAAAAGGAGCCTAGGAGTTAATGGATTATGACGGAATACCACTGGCGCAACCCCGTAACGGGTTGTACCTCAAGCGTTACTATGCCTAAATGGTAACCTGAGTGCTTTTGTTGTATTTTGTTTTCGCTAAAATGTTTGTTTCGGTAGTAATCCACCCTTCTCGTTTGTTGCAGATGTCGAATTATTCTGAAACATATGTGGGATATGCCGACGGAGCGAGTCGTAGTACGCGGAATTTGTCCTCCGCTGCCTGGGCCATTTTTTGATCCAAGCGGCGAGTTAGTAAGTTTCAGAGGTGTGTGTATTGGACGGTCGACAAACAATATCGCTGAGTATAGTGCGTTGATCGAACTCCTCTCTGATACCATTGCTCATGGTATACGCCGACTAATTGTCAGGCTAGACTCACAACTTGTGATACTACAGCTCACTGGTATATACTCAGTCCGCAATCCAGCTATTTATCGTATGTTTCTAAGAGTTAAGATTTTGGAAAGAGAGTTTGATTCAATTCAATACCAGCATATTTCCAGAAACTTGAACACATTAACAGATTCATTGGCAAACTATGTATTAGATAGACATTTACAACATATATAAAAAGAGATGCATCGGTGCTATGTAAGTGGATCACAAATAAACTGAAATAAACTCCGAAAATCAAAATATATAAAGCTGTTTATAGTTTGTACATAATGTGCTGTAATCAAAACAAAATTGGTCATACGACCTAGAACTCAAAAAAGATGCTAGGGGGCACCCTAGCCTAATGGTGCTCATGAAAGTACGTCACGGTCTGTGCGATCATGCGCAAGAGACGAGTCCATCGTCTAGGCACGCCAATGGTGTGTCGCTGCAACTGTAAAGGTAACTCGTCAATCTGTACATCCGGAAGGCCACGAGTAAGGCTCTCAACCTGCTCCTACACAGCTGCAAGTATCTCAGTATCACCAAGGTCGCGAATAACAACTCTCCTAGCAGGCTCTGCTGCTGGGGCAGCAACTGGCGACCGTGGACGAGCTACTGGACGAACAGGACCAACATCTGCATGCACCCAAGAGTTTGATCAGTTTTGAACAGTAAACATCATGAATGAAAACAATAAACAGTGATATGGTCAGAGATTTTACCAATAGCACCCCATTGCTCGCCATCCGGAAGCACCAAGTCCGAATCACCTCGGTAGTCCATACCCACGTATGGATACTCAGAAAATGCCATCTCCTGACGCTCGAACCACCTAAAGAACGACTCAGTGAATGTAATATGAGGTTGACCAGCATGCCGGGACATATGGTCGACCCACCTCTGCATGCGTGGCTCGGTCGGAGAAGGCATATCAAGCAAGATGTACTGAGGTTGCATCAATGGGATTTTCTCCAAGACAAAGGCAGTAAGAATAGAACCAAATCCAAAGTTCTTCGGCCCCCCGTCCTTTACCTTGGTCAATTGACTTTTCATCTGAACAAGTACTGCGTCACACCAGTTAAACACTTTCGGTTGGAGACACTCCAAGGCGTGCTGCATATAAGATCTGTTGGCAACATGCAAAGCTGCGCTACCGGCCATCCTACCAATAGTAAACAGAATGGATCTGAGAGACCTGTCAGTGATGTCACGGATATTGATCTTGCCGTCTTTGCTCGGCTGTGAACCTTCCCGGCAATACTGACGTATATAGTCTCTGGTGGAAGTAGTCCCTCGAGCCGTACCTGACAAAGAAATGGGAGCACCCCGCCTTGACAACCCAGTCAAGAAGTACATGTCCTCTATGGTCAAGGGAAAGGACTTCCCCCTAATCTGGAATACTTGGTTAACAGGATCCCAAGCATCAAGCATATACTGCAGTAAAGAAATCTGTGCTCTCATGCTAGAGATACGGAAGAACTTCAGCAGGCCACAGTTCCGAAGCGCGTTCACCGTGACTGGGTCATGGAGTGCAACCATGTCCTCTGCTTCATGTTCTCGTTCTCGCCATGTAAGGGACATTTTGTCCAAAGTTCCCTACAATCAAACAAGAGAATGAGTAAGTTCCTGAATTTGATGAAAATCTGGCGAAAAAACATCAAAAAACTCATGCAAACTCAGTCTTTTTAGGCCCAGCGCAGGCAGAGAGTGTTCCCCCTGCTCTGTAATTCAGTTTGCCTCAAAGCTGACTGGAATACAGCGCAGGTTTCGAAAGGGGAACCTGCGCTGATGCCAGGGCGCCCTAATGGAACCCCTGGGGCCCAGAAACACTGAAAAACAGGCATGAAACTGAAAAAGGAAACCATGAAAGTGAAGGGCTGAAGTTTAGCTCCTACCTGGTCCAAACGGCGCCGAAAATCGTCCACAGAATCTCCCGGAATCAGCTGGTGAAAATCAAGGAAGAAGAGGCACCTCCAGAGCTCCAACAAGCAAAATACAAATGAAATGGTAAATGAGAGGTAAAAACCCCTTTTTATGACTTTTTACACAGTTTAAAGTTAAATATTAGGGTAATAATCTCGTTTTCATGCAAATATTGTCCATTTCTAACAAAATTTGTTGCAGCAATTGAAGATGAAGTACCACATTTGAAAAGAGAAAAGCTAGTAAAAGTAAAAAATGGAATTTGACCATGAATCGAGCAGTTTTACCACGGAATTTATGCTCGTTAAAAAATAGAAAAGTGTGAGCAGAGTTTTTCCGCCAAAATTCAAGCTCATTAAAAAATGAACCTATCTCGGTAAATAACCATTGCGATCGTAAATTTATAAGCCTTAAAAACCTTGGTCGTGTTTTCATCCATCACCTCCATTTCATTTGGCCGGTCGTTCACCCCCATATGTGTGTTTACCTATTTTGAGGAACGGCTGCGAAGAGTGATTTCACCTAGCCCTCCTTGTAACACTACCGTGATTGGAAAATTCCAATTTGTACCTGGAATCAGTTGCTATCCTTGTTTATCACTCGTTCCTCAAAAGACGAGTCTTCTTTGAGCTCTTTTCACTGACTCGTAAAATATGAAAAGTTTGCCGAGTTTTTGGCCTACTAGCTCGTTAAACGACCGAAAGCTATCCCTCCTCTAGATTTTAATCTTTTTGGACCTGAGGGATTATTACACAAAAAGATCGAGCGCTTGTCTTGTTCGGCTCGTAAAAGTACCGAATAGCCATCCCTTCTGTATTGTTTTATACTTTTTCGGACTTAAGGGATTAGATGACGAAAAAGGAATTATGGAGTTGACTTTCTGTACCTTTTCAGACTCTCTAAAAATGAAAAGGACCGAGTTTTCCTTGTCGTTAGACTCGTTAAAATAATTAAATAGCGACAAACTTGTCTTTAGACGAGAACGAGTTTCCCTATCGCTAGGTTCGTTAAATCTTAGCGATGGGCTTGCCCGAAGGGCAGGTTATAGAACAAGCATATGTTATCCTCCTCAAGCTTGACAAAAATAAAGAGGTACTGGTCAGAAATGACTGGGGAAAAATTGGGAGAACATCAAAGTTTAGAGGTAGCAAGTCACTCTTGAACATGACACTTTTCTTCCGTATCACATCGGGTTGGGTTGTCTCATTCACCGGTTTCATCACCATGGTCCTCGCCACACCATCCATTCGGGGTAATGCTACCGATCCATCACATCAGTGTCATTATATGTTCAAGAGGGGTCATTCAGAAAGTGTCAACCGTGTCCCATCCGCTACCATACATTTTCCTTCATCCATTTCATGATCACCACCCTGAATCATATGTCACAGTTTGTTTCCACCTCCACTAAATCATTAGCTCCGTTCCGTGTCATTGATGTGGGATTCATTAAGGCCCTCCTTTGACGGATCACTTCTTGTCGACTTCAGCTCATTATCCAAGAAGTCGATCTAGGAACACCCCCATCAGTACTTTGAAGCTTGCATGCCTCAATGGCAAGTTTCTCACTTCCGGCGACAGGTATACATCAATGACCTTCGACCAGAAGATTTTGCGTGGCGTTCGACGCCAAGTCCTTTATTCATGCCACGTGAATTGTACTGCCGTACCTTGAGGGTCATCGTCATTATTGGTGATTCCTCTCGCGCTTGTTAACGGTTTTCATTATTGACCGGTAATCAAGCGATGTCTTTCCATGTTCGACTTCAGCGTAATTCTCACATGGATCGACTTGTACTTAGAGTGAAGATCGAACGAGTTTGAAGACCCCGGATCTAGTTTCATCCATCCGGGCTGCGATATATATTCAGGAAATATAAAAGCATTTGCCATGTACATCATTGCAGCAAATGATCATCCTCCTCAAAGGATGATAATTTTAGCGGAAGATTATCAGTCTGTCTTCAGACGATCGTCTGTCATATGTACCAAAATGTATTTATAGAAAGCTGAGCATGGGAATACCCGCCTCAGCTAGATCATGAGAATAATGATGAATGAAAGATAATGTATTGTATTGTATTGTATTACAGGGCACTCTCCTCAGCACTGGAACGAACTTCGGACCCTCTAGCTAAAGCATTTCACCCGATTAACGGCCTCATACTTTAGGGGGCAACTGTTATAGACATTTTTGTGCCTCGCGTCAAGGAGCAGGAAATGTCGATAATTACAGGGATCCTCAGTCCCTAAACATGTTGTTCTTACCCCTAAAAGAACAAGGTCATCAATCAACAGCACTTCCAATCAGTTCTCCACCTGAAAACACTTCAGAACAGGCTTATTTTGGATCATGTCAGCTGCTTAACTGAGCTTCTGCGCTGTATTGCAACTGTCCCACTCTGTACCTGCGCTGGAAGTCAAAAACTATGAAGGCTACCTGCGCTGGGCGAGATTGGCCAAGTGGCACAGTCATTCTGCAAGGTGTCAACTGCCCAGGAAGCTTCCAAACTGACACTTGGTTCATGAGATTCGCCCTGTGATGAGTAAGAGGTACTTGATCACCATGTGTAAGCAAGGATCTCCAAGTGGACTCAAGAACTGAAGATTAACTGAAGAGGGAGAGGACACTAGTCAGCTCTATACCAGCCTCAAGCTGACTCATCCTCTCTTCTTCTCTCCTATATATAGAGCTCTTCTATGAGGTCTAAGGGGGCTGGAATTTTGTATAAGCAAGGAGGTGCTGTTGGTATACTGCCAGGATTATTGGGTGATTGTTTTACTAGAGGTGAAGAAGAGAGTTCTTGCTGCCGAGGAGGTGCTGCTGGATTGGGGCCAACATCATTGGTTGTAACTTCCTCTGGAACCCTGTTACTTTCTATCAATAAAGTTTGCATGTTCTTCTATATACTTGTTTTACATAGATGCTTTTGTGTTTACATGTATATTTGATGCAACCTAATCCATGCTTCAATTATGATTGCTTGTATCTCGTAGTTTGCTCCCTTTTGTTGTGCAGATTCTGTGTGTAGCTGGATCGGCTTGGAGAGTAAAGAGCTGGGAACGAGATACAAAGCGAGAAGGACAAGGATCGACTAAGCGCAAGACACCAGGTTGGTTGATCCTCTTTCTATTCTCTCTGTGCTTTCATAAAGATGAACATGAAAACTTTGTCATTCAGTTGTTGCTAAAGTCTGTCACCTTTAGAAAGGGTTAGTGTCATCCGCATCGGATACTTTTCCCCACAACACTCTTGCTTGGGAAATTCCCTCAATTGTGATCTTGTTCCAAACTCTTTTTCTTACAGCTCCTCATTTTACAGTTGTTGGTACATTTGTTTTGCAGATTATATAGATGGCTCATGAGGTCATTGAGCCCTTTCTATCCTAAAAGGAGTATGCTTATAGATTGGTCTTCCTTTCAACAATCATTGCCTATGGTGGTCATCCCTTATTAAATTTGAGGGAAATACCTTGGTTGATGCCTCTTGGTTCTCAACGCTAATGTTCTTGAGAAGGGGGGTATTCATATGGCAAATGATATGCTCAATAATCTATCTTGGAATTGTCTCTTTTGGACTAAGATTAAGCATAAATTCCACTTAATGAACATGGGTAAGTTCATTTTAGAATGAATTCAATGATTCATTCTTGATTGGATTATGCTATAAATATCCTCCCAACACCTCATTCTTGGCATTGGGGCTACTAGTGGGTTAACACCAAAACATTTTCAAGATATAAGATCAATATCGAGCATAATTAATTTTGGTCCAAACAATTTCTTGAAATATGACTAAATACAATTTGATGATTGAAGCCTCAACAATAATATTGGATTTTGTCTCTACAACATTTGGAACTTTGTTCTTGGAACCTAGGGAATCAGGATTTGGATGGTGTTTAATTATGGTAGTGCACTCCATGGATAAGAAACCATAATACATGTGTGTGAAACACTCAATATGTCCATAATGTGGGAGCGTATAAACATTTAAGTATTTTTTTTGGTTTTTCCCCTTATTCAAGATTTCTTGTATATGTGTTGAGTTTATGTGTTAGCAAAATCTCCTATCCTCCCTCACATAGAAAACTATATTTTTTATAAATTAAATTTGATGGGCCATTGAGTTTCACTTCGCATAGATGTATCTTTGGGTTGAAGTTTTGTATTGGAATTCAGGAGACACATTGATACTTACTTTCATGTTGTTGTATCATCACAAGTATTTTCTTAGTATCATGGCACAATAATGGGATCCAACCTATCATTTTAGATCATTTTCGAGGCTTAGAATGTTTGAGTAATATGGGGAACCTCCTACAACTTCCTTGGTATGAGGGTGCCTTCGATACTATCAATAAAGAACAATTTGACCCTTATAGGCTCCTTTATTGATTCACGCACAAGATATCATTGATCCCACCATTGGATTAGAAGAGAGTTTTAAGAGTGTCATGAATGAAGGAGGAATTGGCCCTTAATTCCACCACATAATGATATATACTTTCTAAGATTTATTCTTAGCTATCTTTGAGGGGACCTAGCCCTAGGAGCTTTTTGGCAGTTGATGGGACCTTGTACATCCTACTGATGTCAATCATTAAGTTACCAGACAAAGCCTCTCCCCTGATGAACATGACCAACCTCCTCCAATGGTTGGCATGGTTGCATCTTATTGTTTTTTTCTTAGGCTTGTGTCCTTTTTCTTTCATGATTTCATGTTTTTTCTTCCTAGATAATTTGTGATGTTATGACTCTAGGTATGTTAGCTTCCTATATGTTTGTTTTCTCTCAACAACTATCTCATGTGTGTTTTCACTTAAGCCATATGTTTTTTAGCTACACTTGTGGAGGGTGCACACATGATACTATTTTTATAAAATCCTTGTATTCATTGTTAATATTAATATTCAAAGAATATTAATTCAAATATATATTCATTCCTACATGATGTGCATGTTCCTCACCATAATTTTAATGCATTTATCCTTATAAACTTATTGGAGTAATATATACATGAGTATATCCATGTAGTTATCCTCATGGGTTATCTCAGCTGATAATATGACAAGGTATGAATTCCATAGATGTTCTAGGACCCATTCTCATTGGGTCATTTGGGGTTCCTACTAGCCTTTATGATTAGAGGTTAATCTGCCATGCAACTAAATTTTTTGGGGAAGATAGATGAGGCTTACCATGAACTGATTTCTTAGGTAAAAATAATATCCATGTAATTTAACATATTTTTATTTTACGTGTGATGAGAATATTGTATTAAATCAAAATCTACACCTGAATTGCATCTACAATATATGAGTATAATGAAAATATTTCAAGGCTAACTATACTTGTAACCTCTTGATGGTCTTTATTCTCCGTATCTATTAGTTATTTTACATTCCCAAAGGACACAAGGTATTTGGAGGTGTATATTCTCGAAAAGAATTGTAGATACAAACAAAATTTACATTGCATAGATGACCCATTTTTAAGGAATAGTTGTGAGGGAGGAGTACCATTACTTTTTAGGACTCCTATGTCCAAGTTTACAACTTTATTAGTGAGATCATCTGCAGTAGAATTGTTCTTTATCAACACATGAAATAAGCTAATAGTAGATAAGGATAGTTTCAGATTCTTGATTTGATCAATAATGCTTCACAATTTGCAATCCTTAGGTAAACATCCATGAACAAGGTGATTGATAACTAGTTGCAAATCTCCCAACACCACCAAATATTTGATTTTTGCTTCTTTGGATAGAAAGAGCCCTTGTAGTAATCTATATTCCTCTGTCACATTATTTGCATAATTTCCTAACCCCCAATTGTACTCAATTTCAATTTTTCCATTAGGGTTAATAATAACCCTTCCCTCTCTTTCCACCCTCAGATTATGCTTAAAAGCACCATCAAAACTTAAAAAAAAGGATGTCTGGGATGTCTACGATTTCATTCATTTCTTCATTTCACCTTGACCTAGCATCAACTTCCACCATTTAGTAGGCCTTGAGTGAGTTTTCTTGCTCCTTGGAAAACCAAAATGGAGGTTAAGAAGCCATTTCCTCTCTTGGGGATTCACATTTCCCACATCAATAGGGAGGGTAGAATTCTTCAAATATTCAACACATAAAACTTGAGCTCTTAAGGCTACAAAGTGAGAGTGATATCATTTCTCATTAAAAAAATTTCATTCCATGATATCCAAACCTTCCTTTGGATTCACCAAGGTAGCAACCCTCCCAAGAATAGAAGAGAGGGGTAGGCTAGTTAGACCATCAAATTCTAGAGAAGGGAGGATCAAAGGGTGAACTCCTAGACTTCATGAACAAAGGAACAACTCATAAATAGATGAGAAATTGTTTCTTCCTATTTTAGGCATAAAGGACAACATGAGGGGCCAACCATTCCTCTTTTCTAAATATTCTCTATTGTCAAGATTTTACCATGTGTTAACAACAAACAAAAGGAACTGCATTTTGGTGGACAGTTAGAAGTCCAAACCTATTTCCAAACACAAGAATTTGGAGGAAGTCTTGCTTGAAAAATTAAAATAGAGTAGCCTTTTCGAACCATAATTTCTGAGTTCTTCCATACCTAGTGATTAATAGAGGCTCACTTCCTAGGGGCATAACTAGCCAAAAATGACATCAAAAAGATAAATTGAGGTAGAAGATGGTGTGGAATGTAGCCCAAGTCACAAAAAATCTACAAACCTGAGCTATCCCATTTTGAAATATATGTTAACGTGAATTTTCTTTTAGAGATCAATAATTCTCTCAAGGGTATTAACTCATGAATTTCCAAAGTCTGCTTTTTAAGGATTCTATCCGACCATGGATTTATTGACTTCCCATTCCCTAGATATCTAAAAATATGCTCTTTGATTAGATTGACAGATGAATAAAATATATTCTAGATGCACGAGCCTCCTTTTGGCGTCAGGGGAGCCTTGTGGCTAAATATCAACTTCGTTGAAAGTATTTTCACTACAAATATTCTTTCCCCCACGCATAATGGTTTGAAATTTATCTCCACACCAACTTCACACCTAATGAAATATTCATAAGGGAGGGATCCTGAATCCCCAGATCATCATGAGACTTTTGGTATTTTACCACAATCAATTTGATGAGATGAAACTTTTTATGGATCTACATACCACCCTCCCATAAAAAATTCCTCATAATTTTATCTAGTTTGTAAAGAGCCCCAACTAGCATTATGAGAGCTATTAACTGTTAAAGACGAAATGCTAATAAAATAACTTTAATAAGAACATGACACTTAACTAAGTTTAACCAAATCACTCCTCACTGCTGTAGCTTGGACTTAAATTTCGTTATAATTCCTGACCAGGCTTGGGAATAATGGAATTTTAAACAAATCAGAATCCCCACATATTTGACATCTTTCCAACAGGCTAAAGGATGAAACACAAGAAGGAGACCCAACTGTTTTTGAAGAAGGGGGATAATATTCGAATAATAGATCTATGGTTTTCTATGATTAATAAGACCCCGAGAAGCCTATAGATACTGATCTAGAACCTTCATAAAGTGCTCTACAATAATTAATGAGGCTTCTCCAAATAAAAGGGTATCAACCACAAAATTGGGAGTGATTTATACTCATGATGCTTGAGACATATCTTATACCTAGAAGGCTGTCATTCCTTTTCATATTCAAGACATATTCTTAATGAATATGCCATCAAGATGTAGAGGAAATATGACAAGGGGCACCCTTGATAAAGCCCTCTTGAGGCTTTAAAAAAGTCTGAGGAGCAACCATTCACTAAGGGGGAGATCCAAGGGGAGGAGATACAAACCTCCACCCATTTTATAAATTTCCCATCAAAGCCAAATTGAGATAAAACTTTTAGTAAAAAATCATTTGATAAAGTTGAATACATTTTCCATATCAAGTTTGATGACCATACCTTTATTCTTCCTTACACTACTTGAATGTCATGCTTCTTGGTCCAAGACGATATTATCTATAATGTGCCTCTAGCCCATGAATCCCCCCTAATTCTTAGATATGAGAATGGAAAGGAGAGGATATATGCATTGTCCTAAAATTTTAAAAATGATCTTATATGAAACATTGCATAAAGAGATTGATCTATACCTAGTGAAGGAGGATGAATTAACTTCTGTAGATTTTCACTGTAGATTCAACAACTTATGTGATATGCTGAAACACAAGACAATAATAGACTCTACTCTTTAGTGGAAACCAAAATTGATCGATGAAAACAATAAGCAGAAAAGGAAGAATTTCAATCGCACATAACATAATATTTCTCTAGTGAAAGAAAGTGCTAAAAACACCGACTATCTATATTGCATTAACTAGAAGATCTGAGAAGAAAATATAATTCTTGTTCGTCGTGAACAATTCCTGCACTAGTACAATCTAACTCTCTTCCTCACAAGCTATCTCAAGCCAAAACTTAACCAATTATGTTTCCTGCCAAGCCCCTACTTCCTTGTGTAATTCCTATAGGAATCAACCTAAATTTAATTGCGAAATCCACTCTCCATAACTACGTAATCCAAACATAGGCCCTCAACTGATTGCATGCACCATTTGTACAACTTGGAAAATTATACAAATGATAGTACACTGTCCCTAAACTCTAATCTCAAATCGATATTCATCTGAATTGACATGCGTGAATTATTCATGAGTGAATCTTCAGTTAACTAGTGCGGTACTAGTGATGCACTGGTGCACTACTCCACTGCTAGACCTCTACTAGTTCCTCCAACAGTTAGAACTAGTTTAGCTGACTATAACTTAGTTAGATTGCGTTATCTAATTACAACTCCAAAGAACTCAACTTAGGCTCATAAAATTCAGGGATCACTCTACATGACTCTAGATAGACTTCCAACTCGAATTTCCTAAGTCAATCAAGTCAATTTAACTTAATTAACTATTGCAAGTTGCAATGAGAATAAAATTACAATTTTAATTCACAATTTAATTAAGGGACAAATTAAATTGGAATTTCCTGTTGCTATTTTTAACACTCCCTCTCAACAAGAAAGGGATTATCAGCTACCCCAATCTTGTCTTTATGAAATTTGAATTTCATCTTGATAATGCCTTTGTCAAAATATTTGCCTCGTTCTCCACTGTGGGAATGTACTCCAACAACATAATCCTCCTCTGCACACAATATCAAAGATGATGATACCAGATATCAATATGCTTGGAATGATCATGAAAAATTCGATTTTCAGAGAGTTTGATATAACTTTGATTATCACAGTAAATCACAGTTGGATCCATCTTCTGACCAAACAAACAAACCAGAATCTTCCTCATCCAGATAGCCTCACAAGCTGCTTGATTAAAAACCATGTACTCTGCCTCTACTGAACTGAGTGCAACTGATCTATGTTTCCTACTGTACTAAGAAACAACTGCTGACCCAATACTGAAGATCCCTCCTGATGTGCTCTTCCTGTCATATGGACTCCCTGCCCAATCTGCATCGGTGAAGCCTTGAAGCTTCACTCTCTCTATCCGTCTGTACCATAAACCATACTGAGTAGTGCCTCTGAGGTATCTCAACACATGCTTGGATTCCTTCCAATACAACTTGGTAGGCTTAACCATTACTTTAATAAGCTGGTTAAATGCATAGCACATGTCCGGTCGTCTATTCACCAAATAAATGAGTGAAACCACAAGCCGCCTAAATAGTAGTTTCCACTACTTCATCATAAGTAACATCCTCCTTCCTCCAGTTACCTGCTAGAAGAGTCTCCATGGGTTTACTGCTCTCCATGTGGAACCTTTTTAGTATCTCATTGGAATACTTTCCCTGAGATACAAAAATTTCCTCATCACCTTGCCATACATCTATGCCAAAGTGGTGCATGAGCCCCAAGTCCTTCATTTTGAACTCTCTTGCAAGGTCCTCTTTGCAAGACTTGATCAACTTATCATCACCTACCAGAATCAAATCTTCGGCATATAAAACAATAATCAACATTTTGCCTTCAACCACAATATGGTAAAGGTTCGCATCCGATTCACTTTTGGTGAAGTGCAACCCAGTGAAGTAACTATTGATCCTAGTGTACCAAGCACAGGGTGCTTGTTTCAGTCCATACAATGCTCGATTGAGTTGGCACACATGCGACTCATGGTTGAAGGTCTCAAAACCTTTAGGCTGCTCAATATACACCTCTTCCTCAATCATGCCATTAAGGAAGACTGTCTTTACATCCATCTGATGTATCTTCCATCCCATCTATACTGACAGTGCCAAAATGGATCTGATTGATGAGCACCTTACAACAAGAGCAAAGGTCTCATCATAATCAATCCTCTCTACTTGAGAAAATATGCGGGCCACAAACCTAGCCTTAAATTTCTCCACACTACCATCTGCTACTTGCTTTACCTTGTAAATCCATTAGGAACTCACCATTGACTTGTCCACCAGTCTTGAGATCACATCCCAAGCGTTGTTCCTGACAATGGAGTCATAATCCTCAACCATGGCATCAACCCAAACCGGTTGCTGCATTACTTTCACAAAAGAGGATGGCTCTGTCTCAACACATCCACTCATAAGAGCCATGTATCCAGTGTACCTCTTTGGTGACCTCCTCTACCTGCGCTTTGATGTGGGTGCTCCCAGATTATATCTCACATCATGCAATAACTTGTCAGCCTCTCTGGTGCACCTTCTTCCATCTATGTAAGACTCTGCCGGAGTGGGTGTCTCCACTCCCTGCTCCTATGCATGTGGCTACTCCACATCAATATGAGGTTTCTCCTTAGGAGTGTTATGAGTTATGAATATAATTCATAACAATTAGATAAATAAAATAAATATTAATATTAAATAATTAATTTTAGGTTAAATAGTCATTAAATTAAGTGAAAAGGCATGTCTAAAGACATGCCCATTCACGAAAGGTCACCTGTTGAGTTATAAAAGCAGGGCCTCATTGTAAATCTTATATCTTCTTATACAATTTTATATATTAATAAATTATTATAATTAAATACCTGTGTGTATTTTTACGTTCAAGTCTACAAGCTATCAAGTTTTATTGCTTCAGTATCAGTTTTTGTGCTTTAGCATAGTTTTTATGCTACAGTGGTATCAGAGCCATGACACACGATATAATCATGCGGGCCTTTGAATGTAGTTCGCCGCACAATGTGCCATTACGTTCACATCCTGATTATGTTGAACATTTTAGTATTCAAGAAGCATTTCAGCATTTAGAAAAATCATTTACAGAAGTTAAAGCATGTCAAAAGAAAAGCAATAACAAAGAAAATGATCTAGATAATGATTCTGATGTAGCTGATATAGATCAAGAAGATTATAATGTTGAAAATCCAGATGGAGTTGATCTCAATGTGGATGAAAATGATATCGATGAAGACCACGAGTCAGAAGAAGAGATTCTTGATCTGTTCCCTTCCAGATTCAGAGAAATTAGTGGCAGTTCAACCACCATGGAAAGTTTCAATCTTATGAACGACGATCTCATAAGCCATCGAATTATTCCAGCGCTTAACAGTCGTGTGGGGACCCTCATTACCAATGCCAGGACTGGAATTATTGCAAATAGACTTCGACATTTGGTTGACGCAGCGCCTCCATCACCAAATAAATCCAGACTTCTGTTTCACGTGATCTCGAAAATGTGGTTTGGAGACAACGTGAGTGAAATAAAATTTATCGATTGTGCCATACTAGACAAGGGGGTGCATCCCTTCCCTCAACAGGAATTCAGTACATTTACGATTCCGCACTGGATGTATGAAGAATCCCCTAATGGAAGCCCCCGGAGTCAACGCCTTGTGGAAGTCATCAGACATAATCCCTTCTGTTACATACTAAATTTAGGCCACAACTCCGATATGGCTTTCTGGGCTTTGGATATTTCCATAATAGTTAGAGAACTCCACGACGAGTTTCTTTGGATTAAGAAAGTAACAGTCGGGGAACAGTTGATAGTGTTGTTGGGTAGCCCCAAAGATCGTGGAAGAATGTTGTCATTATATGTGAACACTGAAAAGTGGTCAGTTCTTCCAAAGTGTCCGCAGGTGTTCAATAGGGGTCTTACACCCATTCCGTGGAGAGGCAAACTGTATTTAGTAGATCCTGCCGGTGTGGGTTCAATGCACTTTGACTTTCAGTGGAACATGTGGGTGGTGGGCGATAGTGAAAACACAGCTTTTGCTCAGCGCTTAATGTGGTTTCCTAAATATAGTCGTTCCCATAGATTCGTGGTCATGAACCTTTTTGGGAGATGTATGATATCCTCCAAGTCTGGAGCACTCTATGCCATATCTCAGAGGTCGGATAGAACGAAATTTGATGTATGTCCCTTCAAAAATATTTACGCTATAGGTGACTTAGCAACTGAATGAAGGCGAATTAGTCACAGGAAAAGTGAGCACACTCATCGGTTCCCGTCCAAGCCCCCACCAACCCCGCCAGTTTATCTGTTCCGACAGATCAACAGTCCATCCCACATCCTTGCACTATTTCCGTCGCTTTCTTATCAGTCCATCGACGGTCTCTGCTTGACGCGACTCACCGTGTCTCCAGCACACTTCTGCCCGACAGTGCAACCATCGTTGCGGCTGTCACATTTCACCCTTCCACACTGCTTCTGCCTTGCTACTAGCATAGCCTTCCAACCCAATCCTATTACGATAGGTGAGGGGGGTGACATTAAATAACACAGCGCTGAAGTCATGTGGTTTTCGACGTGCAAGGGTGGGAAGCTTGGGGCCGGAGAACCTATCGATTTTTCTTTTCCCAGACAATAGCATCTGCAAATGGACCCTCAGACCCTCATAAAGCTTTTCCGTTTAATGGCCAGACACCCTTTTCCGTTTAAAGGGCAGACACTCGAAACTCGTGCCCGTTGAAAAACTCGTCTTCTTTTGAATCTCCATATTTTTATAAAGTTTGACATATAATTGTTATATTGAAAAAAAAAAGAAAAAAAATCCAAACATTATTTAAAATATATATATATATATATATATATATATATATATATATATATATATATATATATATATATATATATATATTAAAAAAAAATGAATTTTTTTTTGAACTTATTAAAAAAAATTATTATTATTATTATAAATATTAAAAAAAAAGAGAAGAAGAGAGAGACGGGAACAAAAGATGACAACCTTGGACTCAAAAATAGAGTTATTAGCGAATTATAGATGCTGAGCCACCATAGACTATTCGCCTCCCATATGCCGAGACGACAACTACCGCAAAGACAATTGTCAGCAATTTAGCTTTAAGGACAAAGCTTCCGAAGGAAGAGGCTATGTTATGAATATAATTCATAACAATTAGATAAATAAAATAAATATTAATATTAAAAAATTAAATATTATTTAGGTTAAATAGTCATTAAATTAAGTGAAAAGGCATGTCTAAAAGACATGCCTATTCACGAAAGGTCACCCGTTGAGGTATAAAAGTAGGGCCTCATTGTAAATCTTATATGTTCTTACACAATTTTATATATTAATAAATTATTATTATTAAATACCTATGTGTATTTTTACATTCAAGTCTACAAGCTATCAAGTTTTATTGCTTCAGTATCAGTTGTTATGCTTCAGCATAGTTTTTATGCTACAAGGAGCTAAAAGCTCTTCAACCGCATGTAGATGAAGCTCCCTCTCAAGGGAACATCTCATGGCCTTCTCTTCATCGAATTTTACATCCCTGCGAACCACTATCATCCTATTGGTCAATAGGTACACCTAATACTTGTGAGGTGTATCAGCGGACCCCACAAATATCCCCAACTTTGTTGTTGGCTCAAGCTTCTTCCGTGCATCTTTGGTTACATGTCAGTAGACTGGTGAACAAAAAATACTGAAGTGACCCATATTTGGTCTCTTCCCTGAGAAAGCCTCCTCTAATGTGCTCATCCCAAGAATTCGATGAGGGCTTCTGTTCTGCAAATAAAAAGTTGTGTTGCATGGTTCCGCCCATAAGTGTAGTGGTAGGCCCCGATCATGTAACATCGCCCTTGATTCCCCTACTATTCTTCTATTCTTCCTTTCATACAACCCATTCTACTTTGGGTTATGAGGTGCTGTCAACTCTTTTCGAATGCCTTTTGCTGCACAAAAGTTTTTAAACTCATTCGACACATACTCTCCACCGTTATCACTCATGAGAGCATTAACCTTCCTGCAAGTACCTTTCTTGACCAATTCTTTAAATTCACAAAACTTTGCAAAAGTATCATATTTCTTTTGCATGAAGAAGATCCAACATTTACGAGAAAAATCATCAACAAATATACCATAATACATGTTCTTGGTTGTGGATGCTATCGAGAATGGTCTACACACATCTGAATGGACTCGATCGAGGATGACCTATGCTCGAATGTCTTTATCGTGAAAGGAAGCCTTGGTGTATTTTACCAAAGTACACCCTTTGCATGTGTCAACCTACTCTAGTGTACCTTTGGGAAGACCGGTAGAAATTTGCTGCACGATTTTCAAAGCATCATGATGCAAGTGACCCAACCACCTGTGCCACAAATCATCGATGTCTCAGCTTTGCACCTTCTATGCTTTCATGCTCAAGGTAACACAATATTCTACCTCCAACTTATAGATATCTTCACTCGTACCCCTATCCTCTTCACCTGTCTTGTGGCTATGTGACGAAGGAATGTCTTTCCCCTACTAAATATCATATCATAGCCTCTATCCTCCAACATGGCAACAAATACCAAGTACCAAGTTCTTCTTCAAACGAGGAACATACATACCATCTCGCAAAGTGAGGGGAGCACCTAAATCCCTTTGAAAGGTAACTGTACCAAGCCCGATTGCACTATACCTGCTATCATCACCCATCTCGATATGCATATGGTGATCTTTCTCCTCCAATTTACTGAAGAGCTCTTTGTTACCAGTCATGGAAATAAGTTCCACTATCCAGGTACCATACACTACCCATCATCGATGACACCATACATGCGATGAGGGTAAAATCCAGTTCAAATTGTAAGGAAGGCGCCTCATGTCCTACCACTCCTCTTGAGGGCTTCTTACCGACCTTCTTGAGCGGACACTTTGTGGCAAATTGTCCCAGCTCATGACAATGAAAGCACTTGACTTTTGACATGTCCTTCTTCTTGCCTCCATGATAAGAATCCGATTTGGAATGGGATGCCTCCCCCTTCCCTTTCTTTTCCTTACTCGCTAAGGTACGATTTTCCTCATCTTCAGGCTTTGATGAGGATCTGTCTATGGTATTTGTTAGAATCTCTTTCTCTACCAAATCCGAACCCAATTGTTCCCAATCTGGTAGCTTCTCTCGCCCATTAACAGATTCTTGATAATTGTTCCAACTCTTGGGAAGTTCTAGAAGAGCAAGGCTCACCATATCGTCCTTGGCAATAGTAATCCCAACACTTCATAGCTCATCCCGACAATGGGTGAACTTATTCAAGTACTTCAGACTAGATTCTCCCTTCAACATCTTGATCTTTTTGAGTTTGTCCTTCCGTGCTAATTTCTTATGGTCACTGCTATTTTGAAATAGGTCCGTCAATGCCTTCCAAATTGAGTATGGAGTATCCTTTCTATGGAGACTTGAGACAATGTGGTCTTGAACTTGCTCCAGGATAATACTTCTTGATTTTTCCACACACTTTCTCCATTCAGCCAGATCTTTAGCATCTGAGGCTAGAGGCTTAGGAATGTCATGATGTATAAATTCCTTGAGGCCATTGTCATCCACCACTGCTTCCATCATGTCCTTCCAAGCTATGTAATTGATGCAGACTAAGCCGCACATACCCACAGTATGCATATAAAATGCATGTCATATACATGTCCCAGGATTTTAATATTCCTGTTTAGTAAAGCCTTCCATAACCCAAGTTTTAACTCTCTTTAATTAAATGTTTAAGTGGAAGCTAATAAGTCACATCTTAATCAGATTATACCCCCGGATCTTCTTACCGTCCGATTCACAACAAACTTGACCAATCACGTCAACCGTGTGTCGCATAGCTGACATATTTATTTCAACACTTGACTTTTTTGCGCTCCAAATCTCCATTGTTGATCTGTCCCATCCAATCCAACGGCCATCACACATTCTCACGTGAAATCTTGCATGACCGATATCAGATCGAGAGCGCGTGAGAAAAGTAGTTTTCCCATGCTACATGTCGACCGCTAAGGTTAATTGCGTGAAATTGTAGAATACCATTTATAGCTTTTAGGGCACTCGAGATACCGCTTACCACTTGCGAAGACCACTCCATCCTTTTGCTAACATGTGGTTTTAATTTGATCCATTCACTTCTTGACTTTATTTTGCGCAACTTAATCCTAGCCATCTATCTCCCTCACTCTCGTTTGTTGATATGATTGATCCAATGAATGTGCTTCGCTGCTACATTCTTCTACATCTCACTGTGTAATATTCTTCTCGCTTCTCTGTCTATGTAATTATTCTTGCCTTACGATTTTCAATTGTTCTAATCCCGATCTTCAACTTCGTTATTTCACTCCTTCGCACCTTTACGTTTCCTTCGTAAATCCTTAGGTTTTAGGAAACCTTGCAGTTATACCTTCGCTGTAACATTAAAGGTTTTCTCCAATACTATCTGTGTGCAAGCCCATAACACTCTCTCTGCACTTCGTCTCTAGTTCTACACACCCGTAAACCTATGTTACATAGATTTATTCTAATCCACACACAATTTATAATTCAATTTCTCAATCCACACTTGCACAATTTAGAATTAAAATCTTTGTGTATATATAACAAATAATTACATAACGAGTCTCTCTCTCTCTCTCTCTCTCTGGCATGATTTTCTAATCAGTGGCATTTTTCTTTCTTACCCGTAGGCTTATAGTCAAACCCTATCTAATCTCTGAACTCCAAATCTCTAACTAACTAACTCTCTTCTATGCCTTTTAGGCTTACATTTCTACAAAAGGTTCTGTAAGAAATTTCCTGGTTTAGATCCATAACCTTCTCAAAAAAATCCTAAATCTCTTCTTTATCTCTAAGGATCATCTCTAATCCACAAAATCATCAACTAATTCCTAACATAAGCTTTTACAATTAATTTCCAAACCTATCAATCCCTATGAACTCTCAACTGTCCTAGTTCTCTCATGTTCTCCAACATTCGAGAACATTTACAAAATCCTCTCAATATTTAGTTAATTCCTATTCCAAATCACTCAAAACATTAATAATTACATTAATTTGATACATAGGAATCCAACTTCCTTGTAAACACAATACCCCCAAGTTAACTAGAATATAATGAAATTGCTAAGCTGGATGCTCCTGCATCAGTAATTCGAGCTTCCCTCCAAGGCATACTCAAGTCGCAACCGGTAGAATGAAATATTGCTTCTCTGAAGCATGAACTTGCAAAGTTGATTTTCAGTTGCACAACAAACTCAAATTCTCCTCTTCTAGTTCGTCTTCAACTTTGATACCATGTAGATTTTCAATGTAGATTCAATAACTTATGTGATATGCTAAAACACAAGACAAGAATCTAATCTACTCTTCACCGGAAACCAAAATTGATCAATGAAAACAATAAGCATAAAAGGAATAATTTCAATCACACATAACACAATATTTCTCTGGGGAAAGCAACTGCTAAAACCCCCCACTATCTATATTGCATTAACCATAAGACCTGAGAAGAAAATAAAATGCTTGTTCGTCCTGAACAATTCTTGCACTAGTACTACAATCTAAATCTATACCTGACAAGCTAGATCAAGTCAACACTTAGCCAATTTTGCTGCCTACCAAGCCCCTAGTTCCTTGCATAATTCCTAGAGGAATCAACCCATATTTAATTGGGGAAATCCACGCTCCCTAACTGCGCAATCCAAACACAGGTCATCAACTGATTGCATGCACCATCTGTACAACGCGGAAAATTATACAAATGATAGTACACTGTCCCTGAACTCTAATCTCAACTGGGTCTTCATCTGAACTGACATGCATGAAGTATTTATGAGTGAATTTCCAGTTAACTGGTGTGGTACTGATGATGCATTACTGCACAACTCCACTACTAGACCTCTACTAGTTCCTCCAACATTTAGAACTAGTCTAACTGACTATAACTCAGTTAGACTGAGTTATCTAAATAAAACTCCAAAGAACTCAACTTGGGCCCCTAAAATTTAGGGATCACTCTACATGACTCTAGATAGACTTCCATTTTGAATTTCCTAAGTCAATTAAGTCAATTTAACTTAATTAACTATTACAAGTTGCTACGAGAATATAATTACAACTTTAATTCACAATTTAATTCAAGGACAAATTAAATTGGAATTTCTTGTTGCTTTTTCTAACAACTTCTTTGGGAATCACGACAATGAAGGATGAGTTAATCCCTCTTCCCATATAGTCATGCTTGAAGATGTAATCCACTAGAAGAATCATATCAAACTTAATGACATCTCGTTAAGCCAGATAAAAGTGGGATAAAAACCCATATGGACTTAGAGCTTTGTCCAAGGTCAAAGAAAATATCCTTTTTCAGATCTCCTCTTCTCTAATGCTTTACAACAAGTCCAAATTGTCATCGTTAGACACCAATTTTGGGATTTTATCTAACATATACTGGGAAACCTCTGAATTGGGTAAGATATTAGAAAAATACAGTGAATTGAAGTAATCAACAACCACTGTTTGGATTCCCTTGAATTCCTCAATATGCACTCCATCCATGCTAACATATTGAATATTATTCCTCCAAACCCATGCCTTAGCCTAATTATGGAAGAACTTGGTGTTGCGATCTTTAGCTAGCATCCATAAGATGCGAGAATTGAGGAACAATTCTTCCTCTTCTAATCTAAGCGCCTAATGGAAGGCCTTGAATTCTGCTTGCTTGTATTTTAGAACCTCCTTTGTGATGAATCCCTACACTATTCCCCTTTGGGATTCTTATAGATTTGATTTATGCATTTTATTCCCCCCCCCCCCTTTGTTTTCATTATTTTTTTTATCCACTACTTCATGGCTAACTTCATATTTTTTGTTTTTTTCCTCAGATGGTAATTGGAGAAATAATTTCCTACCTACTCCATGCTACCTTTACCAAATCGAAGAATCTTTGAATTTAGATCCAAAGGGAAGAGAAGCAGAAGGGAAACGACCCATCTAATTCTGTTGTTTGTGATACCTTAAGAGAAATTGATTGATGATCTGAACTCACCCAGGGAAGAATTTGCGAGGAGACCTAATTATTGAGATAAAAAGGAGCATGAAACTAAATATATATGTCTAGGTGGAATGCAATATGCCCTAGGCCATATTTGTGATTATTCCATGTAAATTTGTTGGCAGTCGACCTTATATCCATTAGATCTAGTGAAGTAATTAGCTCCTCTATTTTTTTTAAACTGATCTCGAATGAGGGAGCCTCCTTTTTTTTTCCCAATGATGGAGGGTTGTATTAAAATTTCTTGCCATAATGCAATGTTGACTCCAAGGAGAATATTTGAGGTATAAGAGAGAGGACCAACAATTAATCTTTTATGTATATTGAATAAGCACATATACATTAACAAAATTACACACCATATTTTATGGGAGAAGAAGTAAGAAAACCACCAACCAATGAGGCATCGAAGGAAAGTCAATCAATTTTAAAATAGAGGTAGACCAAATTTAAGAGAGCCTCCAAGAAGCCCCACATGATCCAATCACTCTAGGCTTTGAATTATTCAATAATTTTGACAAATTTTGGAGGGAGGGACTCTTGTTTTCCCAAATCCATCTTCTGGAGTATAAGGATGGCCAAAATTTCCTTTTTAATTAGAGATTTAACTTCGAACATCCATTTATCAGAGACTACCCCCCTGCAATTCTAGGAGAGGAATTTCATTATTTACCATGCGATTTTTTGTCTCCAAAATGGAGGCTAAGGTTAATTTTATTGAAATTTATAGCGACAAATTTGGACAAATCAATTATTATCTAGGTCCCATTTCCTTATCCTTTTCAATTTTTTCATTCTGCTACTATGAACTTGTCTCGTCCCTGCTTTTCATTGTGAAAGATATATTTCCTTTTCCTTGTCTGCATCTGATTTTTTAACTATAGATCTTTCTAGTAACCCTCCTCCCTAGGATTTGAGGGCCTTGGGGGAGTGGAATTATTCTTATTCTGAATATAAAACCTCCTTTAGGGCCTCCTCTAGGGGAGGCATCCCCTCTGACACTACAAGATAATAGGGATTGAAGGGGACTGGGGCCTTCTTCATTATTGCTGTAGTAGTTGGCATTTCATCTTCTTCTGGAAATTGGTTCAATATATCAAAGCTATTTTTTGGATATGAGGATCTCTTGTTATTACTAGTAGAGGTTCCCTCTTTGGGTGTTGGCCCTTAGTTTTTTGGAGACATGGGCCCTTTCCATTTTTGCCTAGTGGTCACTTGAAGAGGAGCCTGGTTGATCATCCTTATGAGGCCTCTATTCCTTTTTTATTGTTGGAACTATTATCCATCATCAGGTTGCTTTAACTACTCTTCTACCTTCTTCTTGCAGTTGCATGTGAAATGGCCATATTGAAGGATAAACTTGCATTTAAATGGAAGTTGATTGTAATCAACTTCCTATATATGAGACTTACTATCTAGGTTTAGATTTTATGTTGCCGGTAAATCCTTATCTAGGTCCACCTCCACTCAAATATTTGGCACAAGCTTATAATCTTTCTTGTGGCTCATCTCGGTCAATGTATTTGCCAAGGTAATTTCCTATACTTCTAAAAGTTTCCTTGTTCCAACAATGTAGTGGGAAGAAGAGAAGATTGACCCATATAAGAATGCTACTGGAACATCACATTCATGATTAAAATATGGAATCCAGTGATACAAATATAACTCTTGGACCCCCATGAAGTAGGGGCCATTCCTGAATATGACATCCCAATTTACTTTGTCTTTTAACAAGAAGGTGTAAAACCCTCATCCAAAAAATGATTCTAAAAATTTATTTTTAATCTTAGGTATCCACTTCTTATCGATCCATGCCCACAAGGATCTCAAAGAGGGCCATGAGCCCATAAACTGACCAACAAGCCCTTGATCTACAAGATTCAGGGCCATTAATCTAGATTGAGAGGTATGAACCTCCACATTTGGAATGTTTTCAACCTTCTTCACAAATTTGGAGGATTTGGCCTTCTGGAAACATGACCATCTAACAACAAGGGTGTTAAATGCCACTATGTTTGGAGGGGGAACGAGGGATGGGGGGGGTGTGTAATCTAAAATTAAAATTGAAGGTTTCATGTAATTTTTTGCAAGCTAGTTTATGTCTTATGGGTGATGGATCGATATTGCAAATACACACAAACTAAGTTAAATTTTGTAGATTTTAACAGCGAAAAATAGAAAACAATTAGCATCACAAAATAAAAATTTGATGAAGGAGTTCACCCCTCCTGGGTCACTGTTATAGACATTTTTGTGCCTTACAGCTATAAGCATGAAATTTCCATAATCCAAGGGATCCAAAGTCCCTAAACATGTTGTTCCTACCCCTAGAGGAACAAGGCTAACAAACCACAACAATTCACAGAAGTTCTCCACCAGAAACTGCTCAGAAACAGTCAATTCAGGATCAATTCAGAGGCTCCACTAGCTGTCTGCGCTGAAATGCAGAGATTACACTGGCTAGGTGCACTGCAACGCAGGTAGAAGCACTACCAGGGTGCGCTGAGCGGGAAATGACAAATGGCAAGTTCATTCAACGAGGTGGAAAGACCCTGGAAGCTTCAAGAATCTTCTCCAATGACACTTGCCTCAATGAATTCGACTAGTGATGAGTAAGAGGCTCTTAGTCTCCAAGTGGAAGCAAGAACTGACAGAGGGAGAGGACACTAGTCAGATCTCAAGCTGACTCATCCTCTCTCCAAACATCTATATATGGATCTCTCCTCCATGAGATCTAGGAGGCTGGAATTTTGTTATTGCAAAGAATTGCTGTTGGTTTGAGATTGGAATCATTGGGTGCTTAATGCTTTGAAGGGAGGTGAAGAAAGGATTTCATTCGCTGGGAGGTAGATGCTGGATTGGAACTCTCTTGGTTGTATCTCCTCCTGAACCTTGTTATTCATCAATAAAGCTATCTTGGTTTCTCCTATATATTGATGTATCTTTGATGTATGATTGCATTAGTATGTTTAGTTTATTTCTAATCCTAAACTAGTTATGAATATGAATCTATGTCTTTGTGTAGTGTTCTCTTCTTGTGATCTTGTAGGAACCTGTTGAAGCTGGGCGAGCGAGAAGGCAAGTAGCTGGGAACTCTCAAAGAGAAGAGAAACTGGATTGAGGGACAAATGGAAGACACCGGTTAGTCCATCCATCTCTCTTCATTTCTTAATTCATAAAGGAAGAATACTAGAATAGTTGTTTCTGTTTGTTGCTAAGGCACTGTCACACCTTAGGTGGATAGGATCGTCCTGCATAGGCATTTTTCCCCACAACAAATTGGCGACTCCACTGGGGAGATCTGTTTAGTCATTTTATTTGTGTCTCTATCATTGTTTGTTTCATAGACTCAAGAGCTGCAATCGAACTGCATCTACTATTTTCAGATCCAAAGTAGACAGCTGTTGCTTTGATCCAATCAATGGATTTACAATGGACTCACAAATGATTTGATGATCCTTTGTGATAGATCTTAGCCCTCCTTCAAATCATCCCTTTGATTGTACCTAATTGATAGCTTTGATCCGGCCAAAAACTGTTGATTTAACTGCAAACCGTAACCCAGAACCCAGAAACAACTCTCGTTTCTGCTTCAGCACAGACTCTGTGAAGAGGTTCTGCATTTCAACGCAGGTCCCGTGAAGGCTACCTGCGCTGAATGTCAAAACCTCTGTGTTAGGAGTGCGCTGATCAGTCTTTGCCTTGTGCAGCTGTGGTTCTCTGTTTCTTTTAGCTCAGTTTTATCTCTGTTTTTTGCAGCCTGTTATCAGTCAGTATACCTATCTGAAACTCCTTTTCTCTGCTTTAATTCTGCCTCCTTTTGTACAAAAAGACTGTGAGTTTTTTTATGTGTTTGTGGCGTCATTTACAGTTTTCCTTTGCAAGAGTGAAATAGTCGACCTGTAGCCCTTGATTCAGATCTGTTGATTTTGATCTTAGGAGAGAGTTCAGTGGCTGATTGACAGTTGATTATACGTTTACTTTTGCTTTTGGTTTGAGTTTGTCTCTTTTAAGTGTCGAAACAAGTGTTCATTTCGAAAGTCGTAAAGTGTTGTATTCTCTTCTACCCTTTCTGATTTCGAAAAAGTAAACTTGTTTGTATTTGTCATTTAAAAGCAAATTCAAAGTTGTACAAAAAGCTTTCTTTTTAGGTATCAATATTAAGAGAGCAGAAAACAAACACCTGCATTGTGCATTTGCATCTTGATAGTTTGCATGCTTGATTTAGGAAAAGTGCATTTAGAGTGTGCTGATTGCTCTTTGAGAAAAGATGGTGTCTTTCTTTTCCCTTTGTAGCTAGGATTTTCAGTGTTGAAAAAGAGATAAAATTTGCTTATCATCTTTTAGATTGCATTTAGGAGTTGTATCTACATCTCGTGGTGAACCTCAAAAGGCAAACTTCTAAGAAAGATCAACCTAAAATAAATTGAATGAACTTAACAACGCTTTGTAACTTAACGCACAACATAGAGGTCTAGGCTAGAGACGTGTTCCGGCGTCGTAAAGCCTGGTGACTGTCGATCTCGCTGATGGTGGGTGATTCCTCCTGAGGGACGATAGCGCCAGTACGGATTGTGCTCCCACGTACCGTTGAGTATATATTGGGAGACCCCTATAGGCATAAAACCTTTATCCTTAGGAAGCCGTGTCGGCCGCCCTACTGATCGCAATGCACTGAACACAACATTCAGGAAGATTGACCGCCCGTACCTTAAAAAGTATTCTGCGGTTTTGCGAAAAGTTTGGCACACCCTCTACCTAGAACTCCAGAGCAGTTCCTTTTGGCCTTTTTCAGACTCTATAACGGAAAAAGTCCATCCGAGCATTTGTCACTTCGGGCTCGTTAAAACATCGAAGGAGACTAGAGTCATGTTTAGCTTTTTCTCGACTTTTTAAAATTGAAAAAGCAAGTTGTGTCTAAAGCGTCTAAAAAATTCATTTAATTCGGAAACACACTTTCCCTCTTGTATTTTGGTTGATCGAGTAATCCTCAACCGTGGAAGAAAGTCAAATGAAACCCCGTCGTTCGCGGAGGCTTACGAGTCAACCGTCTTTGTCTCCGGAATCGAAAACAGTACGGACAAAGTGAACTCGTTTAACCGGTTCGAAATCTCCTATCAAAGTTAGAACAAGTGTTCCAACAACATCTGAGATTCCGGTTACTCCAAACATTTATGGAAACCCTGCCTCTACAGAAGAAGTTCAACAGCCACAGAGGGACAGTGATACTGATCCTAGTCTGAGAACAAACACTTGTGTTACTGAACCAGTTCCATCTGTAACCGGCCCAGAGAGTCTTGTTCTTCAAACATCTGTTGTTGTTGATTCAACCCCTTCTTCGGCACCAGAAATATTTTACGGACCTGACGGTCTTCCCCTTCCACCTGGTTTGATTGCGATAGAGGAAATTGTAGAAGATCCGCAAGCAAGTACTCCAACACATTTTGGAGTCGGGGTCACTCTATTTCCTTCGACATCAGAAGTTAGTCTACCACCAGTGGAAGTTCCTGTAGAATCGCTAGGTAATCTCTTGGATAGACTCAAAATGTCTGAACAACCGTCAACATCTAGGACTGTGTTGAATGACACAGCGATAGCAGAACTCCCTGCCGTCACTCCGACAATGTTTGCCGGCATACCATCTGTCCCGACTAGCTCACAACCGCTAGAAGGAGTCCACCCAGGGACTATTTCGACAGTGTGGTCCGTTCCAGTTTGTTCCTCCGGAATAATATCCGGCAACTCTTATGTTGAAACTCGCCAGATTGATCCATTTGGAGGTCAATTTGGGCAATCCAGTCCCCAAGGACAAACAATCCCCTTGAGTTCCAGATTGCCACCGTATGGGGGACAGTATGCCCTTTCATTACCCCCTCCGGGAGGATATCCATACGGGAGTTCACAACAGTATTCAGGTTACACTGGAGTTACATCAAGTGGTTGGGTACCTATGCTACCTCAACAACCAAGGGTTGTGTATTCTATGCAACAATGTGTACCTATGTCGAACATCCCGACCACACCGGCTATTGTGACAGTGTCGCAAGTTCAAACGTTGCCTGTTGTATGTCAACCTCAGATTTCTCAGGTTGTAATGCAACAACCCCTTGACCCTGTGACTCAACCACAATCGCCTATTGGTGGGGCGACACAGATCCAAACGGGTACAATTACCCCACACCTTGGTCCAACGGTTAGTATAGCGCAACAGAACATGGCTTCGCAACCATGGTTGGTGCAATACCAACAACCACAATTCCAACAAGTATACCAAGGTTCTGAGCAGCAGATCTTTACGAACAGTAGACAACCGTACATTCAAAACGGTCAAAATCAACCACTTTACGGTGGTCATGTCCACCAACCATATCAGTCATACCAACATCAATTACATTATGCTGGTATGCAAAGGCCAACTGCTCAGGCAATTCCATCGTATCCTGGGTATGCTTCACCTAACCTGAATCAACAGTTACCATTCGTGGCAACTTTAGAGTTACCCGATTTACACTGGTTAACAAACGATCCAATTGCTTACGCCCCTTGGTGGCCAGCGATTCCTCACAAACTTCCTTCAGACATTCCTAAATTTAATGGAAATCCAGGTGAGGACCCATCGAATCACGTGATGACATTTCATCTATGGTGTTCATCAAACACCCTGAACGATGATTCGATAAGGCTTCGCCTTTTTCAGAGGACGTTAACGGGTCCAGCGGAAAAATGGTATATTGAATTGCCTAGAGCTTCGTTCGACAATTTCAGCACCTTAGCCACGACATTCTTAACCCATTTTCAATTACCGATAAGGTATGAAACGGGAACGGAAATCTTAACCAACTTCAAACAGACGACGGCCACTCACATATCTGATCATATACATGAGTGGCGGCGTCGTCGTAGGATGGTAAAAACGTACGTTCCCGATCAGCTATTAGCTGAATGGTTTATCAAGTCGTTACTTCCTGCAATAACGGAAGATGTGGCAAAGGGGGGAGTCGTAACGGAAGAGCAAGTTATCGCTCGTGCGCAATATCTAGACTTGGTCTATACTCAGTCTGGCACGCTCTATGACAAAATACCTGACGCCCCTAGACCGGAATTTTCAATTCCTCCTCCTCCTAAATCAAACAATGACTCTCATGCCGGCGATGGCGTCATTGGCACGACAAACGCGAAATCAACAAAGGCCAACTCCAAGAAGGCCCGTAAGATTTCAGATCAAAATGCAAAAGACGAAATTCTTGCTTTGGAAGTAAATGCCATATCAGCAGATAAAGGCAAAGAAACCAAACAACCAGGAAGCAAGAAGAAGCAAGACAAAGGGAAGAAGAAGAAACAAGGAGAGTCATCTCCTGAAAAAACTTCTTCAAACCCTCCTGGAAATAGGAAACCAAAAAATCCATGTTATATATGCGATGAGGATCATTGGACTGCAGATTGTCCATACAAAGCTGAGCTTAAAAAATTCTTTAAGAATTCGCAAACCTCAGCTGTGTTAACTGATCCGTTTCCAAATCCAGGGCAAAATCTAATTGATAGTGGAAATGCTTCCCCGTCGCAAGTGCTTATGTTGTCCATTTCCAAGCAGCAAAACGATGCTTTAATTTCGACAAGGAACAAAGATTACGGAAATCCGCAGCTGTCAAACGGCAGGGAAAAAGATCAACCAAGCAGTTCGACAACAACTTCGATAGAAGTTGTACCACCCATCATTCCTGAATTAACAATAAAACCGCCAAAGGGAGTAGTACACAAGTCGACATTTAATCCTCGCGCCAGAGCAGCGCAGCATTATAACATAGTGGAAGATTTGGCCTAATCGCCGTCCGCTATGTCGACTCTTGAAGTACTACAAAATTGCCCATCCCAAAGGCAGGCTTTGTTATCAGCCATTGGTGGGGTTGATCCTAAGGATTCCAATCTTGTATCCTTTGACCATAAAGGATACGATCCTCAGCTACCAGCTCAACTAGCTTTCCTTATCCAAGTGAGGAAAGTAGCTGGGAACTCTCAAAGAGAAGAGAAACCAGATCGAGGGACAAACGGAAGACACCGGTTAGTCCATCCAACTCTCTTCATTCTTAATTCATAAAGGAAGAATACTAGAATAGATGTTTCTGTTTGTTGCTAAGGCACTGTCACACCTTAGGTGGATAGGATCGTCCTGCATAGGCATTTTTCCCCACAAAAAATTGGCGACTCCACTGGGGAAATCTGTTTAGTCATTTTATTTGTGTCTCTATCATTGTTTGTTTCATAGACTCAAGAGCAGCAATCGAATTACATCTGCTATTTTCAGATGCAAAGTAGACAGCTGCTGCTTTGATCCAATCACTGGATTTATCTATGATCTGAACAATGGACTCACAAATGATTTGATGATCCTTTGTGATAGATCTTAGCCCTCCTTCAAATCATCCCTTTGATTGTACCTAATTGATAGCTTTGATCCGGCCAAAAACTGTTGATTTAACTGCAAACCGTAACCCAGAACCCAGAAACAACTCTCGTTTCTGCTTCAGCGCAGACTCTGTGAAGAGGTTCTGCATTTCAACGCAGGTCCCGTGAAGGCTACCTGCGCTGAATGTCAAAACCTCTGTGTTAGGAGTGCGCTGATCAGTCTTTGCCTTGTGCAGCTGTGGTTCTCTGTTTGTTTTAGCTCAGTTTTATCTCTGTTTTTTGCAGCCTGTTATCAGTGAGTATACCTATCTGAAACTCCTTTTCTCTGCTTTAATTCCGCCTCCTTTTGTACAAAAAGACTGTGAGTGTTTTTATGTGTTTGTGGCGTCATTTACAGTTTTCCTTTGCAAGAGTGAAATAGTCGACCTGTAGCCCTTGATTCAGATCTGTTGATTTTGATCTTAGGAGATAGTTCATTGGTTGATTGATAGTTGATTATACGTTTAATTTTGCTTTTGGTTTGAGTTTGTCTCTTTTAAGTGTCGAAAAAAGTGTCCATTCCGAAAGTCGTAAAGTGTTGTATTCTCTTCTACCCTTTCTGATTTCGAAAAAGTAAACTTGTTTGTATTTGTCATTTAAAAGCAAATTCAAAGTTGTACAAAAAGCTTTCTTTTTAGGCATCAATATTAAGAGAGCGGAAAACAAACACCTGCATTGTGCATTTGCATCTTGATAGTTTGCATGCTTGATTTAGGAAAAGTGCATTTAGAGTGTGCTGATTGCTCTTTGAGAAAAGATGGTGTCTTTCTTTTCCCTTTGTAGCTAGGATTTTCATTGTTGAAAAAGAGATAAAATTTGCTTATCATCTTTTAGATTGCATTTAGGAGTTGTATCTACATCTCGTGGTGAACCTCAAAAGGCAAACTTCTAAGAAAGATCAACCTAAAATAAATTGAATGAACTTAACAACGCTTTGTAACTTAACGCACAACATAGAGGTCTAGGCTAGAGACGTGTTCCGGCGTCGTAAAGCCTGGTGACTGTCGATCTCGCTGATGGTGGGTGATTCCTCCTGAGGGACGATAGCGCCAGTACGGATTGTGCTCCCACGTACCGTCGAGTATATATTGGGAGACCCTTATAGGCATAAAACCTTTATACTTAGGAAGCCGTGTCGGCCGCCCTACTAATCGCAATGCACTGAACACAGCATTCAGGAAGATTGACCGCCCGTACCTTAAAAAGTATTCTGCGGTTTTGCGAAAAGTTTGGCACACCCTCTTCCTAGAACTCCAGAGCAGTTCCTTTTGGCCTTTTTCAGACTCTATAACGGAAAAAGTCCATCCGAGAAATTGTCACTTCGGGTTCGTTAAAACATCGAAGGAGACTAGAGTCATCTTTAGCTTTTTCTCAACTCTTTAAAATTGAAAAAGCAAGTTGTGTCTAAAGCGTCGTTAAAATTTATTTTAAACGGAACAATCACCCTTTTTTCCTACGTTGATCTTTAGGTTGAGAAAATGGAGCACACCAACCAAGGAATTCCCCTTGGTGGAAATCCTAGTCCCTTCTCCTCTTGGGGAGATGTTGGTGCACCCCATATGGCCACATTGTCGCTTCCAGGACTGGCAATTGGCTTGCCGGTCTGGCTCTTCTCAACCAATGTCGTTCAGAACACCACTATTCCTGAACAGTCGAATCAACAGTTAGACCAGACCAGAGTTACCCACCAGCCTTCTACTTCGTCTAATTCTTCCTCTCCTCCTTCCTCTTCGCTTGACGAAACTGGTAAAACCAAAAACCAAGTTCCTAAGGAGAAGAAGGAAAAGAAGAAGAAAGAGAAGAAGAAGAAGGAGCCAAAAGCGACTGGGGGCAAACAAGTGTCATCTGACAAAAATCCACACACAGCACTGACTAGGCCTAAATCGCCATGTGTCATATGCAAGGGAGACCACTTCCACAGAGATTGTCCCTGCATCCCTCGGATACTAAGGGACTGGTCTCCCCGTTTGCACAATTCGGTGGCGTCAACCTCTGATAGCCATGTTGACAGCACACCGTCAACTAGTGAAAATGAAGCCACAGGACAGAGAGGGAGAGCTAGATTTCCCTGCAAACTGTGTGAAGGCGACCATGCCATCCACCGTTGTCCCTTCTTAGATGAGGCTAAAAGAGTTTTGGAAGATCGCCCGGTTTTACCAGTGCGACTTCCTCCTGGATATCAAAAGCTCCTGCCAAGTCCTTCACCAGTTGAGAACCCGGCTGGCCCGCTCAGGTGGTCAGCTGAAGCACCTATCATTGAGGATGAATCGTCCGAATCCATACCTGACGAAAGTCAAAAGGTCGAGGCGGCAGTTGACCCGGTCTTGCCTTCAGAGGTTCTATCTTCGAATGATACCATCACAGAAGAGAATAAAGACGACACCGTCCAAATTCTCTTCATCAACACAGACTCCGACGAACACGGGGGCACTTCCCCCATTCCTTTATCGCAGGAAGGAAGTTCATCAGAGCGATACCCGGCCGTTTACTCGGTCCCACCACCAAGCAACCTAGTTGTCTCCTTCGACTGGAACCAACTAGGCAGACCCCGTTTGCCAGCAAACATACCATTCAGAATTATCGTCCAAATATACAGAATGGTCATGGCTGGCACCATCATTGATGAAGGGGCATCTGTGAGTATCCTTTCCTCCACTGCTTGGAAAGCGCTTGGTTCGCTAGCGCTTTTGCCTGAAATGAGAAATCTGACAGGCTTTGATAAAGGAACCAGTCGACCTTTAGGGATCCTCCCCAATGTGCCCATAACATTGAAAGGGAAGACCGTTCAAATGAACGTGATGGTCGTTCAAGGACCCTTGGATTATAACCTACTCCTTGGACGAGACTATATATATTGCATGGGAGCCATCGCCTCCTCACTCTTTAGAGTAATGTGTTTTCCGCATGAAGGAAGAGTGGTCAAGCTCGTGGACCAGCTTTCATTTCCCGGATCACGCATCGCAAATAGTCATATACCATCCCTAAATGGTCTATTCACGCAAGAAATGTCTCAACCCACGGTCTGTCCTCCCGATGAGCGCGAGTAATTCGGAGGGATATGACTGGAACCCAGGGGGCATGCGTCCTGGTCTGCTTCGGCAGGAAAACTTTGGGTATAGAGTAGGTTTCCGCGGGAGAATATGACTAGTCCGTACCCCGTCCGTGATTGGGACAGGGGTTGTTCTAGAATAAGATTCTTTTGTCAAAGTTGTGTGTTTGATAGAACAGAGTCACTCACCTTTGTCTATCTCGGTAGACATTGCCGAAGAAATGTTTTGTTTGCTGTGCAAGTGAGACAATCTTTGGTAACCTGAAAGAGGTAGGCCTCTCCCGGTAAAAAAAATGTTTTATTGGACTAAGAAGGGGTAACCTTGAAACCATATTTTATACCTGGGGGCATGCAAACCTTTTGGAGTGCAAGCAAGGGGCGGCTATTTATTTTTTAAATTTTTAGGACCTCTAACCCTTTAAATTCGTAGGATTAGTCGTTTCCGAACTTGCATAAAGAAAGGATTCCAGGAGCATAGCTTTGTGAGGCGCAAGCTCCATAAAAAATGGAATCTTACATGAGACATTCTTATCATATGACTGGAAAATCGAACAGTTTTAGCACACAGTTCATGCTCGTTAAAAAATAAACGCAAGATCCGAGCAGTTTTAGCGCATAGTTCATGCTCGTTAAAAAATAAACATAAGATCGAGCAAATGTTTCCGCTCGCGTTTAAGCTCGTTAAAAAATGAACTATTCCGGTAAATAACCGCTGTGAATGTAATATCATCAGCCATTAAAGCCTTGGTCGTGTTTTCACCGTCACCTCCACTTTTCCATTGGCCGATCGTTCACCTCCATATTATTGTTTACCCATTTTGAGGAACAACTGCGAAGAGTGATTTCACTAGCCATCCTTGTGACACTGCCGTGATTGGAAAACTCCAACCCGTACCTAGAATCAACTGCTAACCCGTTTTATCACTCGTTCCTCAAAAGACGAGTCTTCTTTAAGCTCTTTTCATCTGACTCGTAAAATATGAAAAGATTGCCGAGTTTCGGCCTTCCAGCTCGTTAAAGCGACCGGAAGTGCTATCCCTCCTCTAGATTTTAATCTTTTTAGACCTGAGGGATTATTGCACAAAAAGATCGAGTGCTTGTTTTGTTCGGCTCGTTAAAACTATCGAAAACTCATCCCTTCTGTATTGTTTTATACTTTTTCAGACTTAAGGGATTAGATGACGAAAAAGGACTTTCGGAGTTGACTTTACATACCTTTTCAGACTCTCTAAAAATGAAAAGGACCGAGTTATCTTTGTCGTTAGACTCGTTAAAAGCATTAAATAGTGACAAACTTGTCTTTAGACGAGAACGAGTTTCACTATCGCTAGGCTCGTTAAAACATAGCGATGGGTTTGCCCGAAGGGAAAATTATAGAACAAGCATATGTTATCCTCCTCAAGCTTGAAAAAAATAAAGAGGTACTGGTTAGCAATGACTGGGGAAAAACTGGGAGAAACTCAAGAAAACTTTGATGGTAGCAAGTCGCTCTTGAACATGACACTTTTCCTCCGTACCACAATCGGGTTGGGTTGTTTCATTCACCGGTCACATCACCATGGTCTCGCCATACCATCCATATTTGGGGTAATGCTACCAATCCATCGCATAAGTGTCGCCATATGTTCAAGAGAAGTCGTTCAGAGAAGTCACCTGTGTCCCATCCACTACCGTACATTATACTCTTTCATGACCGCCACCCTCAATCATATGTCATCAGATCGTTTTCACCTCCATCAAAATCATTAGCTCCGTTCCGTGTCATTGATGTGGGATTCATTAAGGCCCTCCTTTGACGGATCACTTCTTGTCGACATCAGCTCATTATCCAAGAAGTTGATCTAGGAACACCCCCTTCAGTAATTTGAAGCTTGCATGCCTCAACGGCAAGTTTTTCACTTCCAGCGACAGGTACACGTCAATGACCTTCGACTGAAAGATTTTGCGTGGTGTTCGACGCCAAGTCCTCTATTCACACCACGTGAATTTTATTGCAGTACCTTGAGGGTCATCTTCATTATCGGTGATTCCTCTCGCGCTTGTTAACAGTTTACATCATTGACTGTTAATCAAGCGATGTCTTTCCATGTTCGACTTCAGAACAATTCTCACATGGATCGACTTGTACTTAGAGTGAAGATCGGACGAGATTGAAGACCCCGGATCTAGTTTCATCCATCTGGGCTACGATATATATATTCAGAAAATAAAAACATAGAAATGTACAGCTTTACAACACAGATAATCATCCTACCAAAAGGATGATGGATCTATCAGAATCATCAGTCTATCATCAGACGATTGTCTGTTATATGTACATGAAAATGAATTTATAAAGCTGAGCATGGGAATGCCCGCCTTAGCTAGATCGTGAA
This sequence comes from Pinus tabuliformis, assembly GCA_031772625.1. Classification (NCBI taxonomy): domain Eukaryota; kingdom Viridiplantae; phylum Streptophyta; class Pinopsida; order Pinales; family Pinaceae; genus Pinus; species Pinus tabuliformis. The sequence goes on from CM062815.1 coordinate 245,257,852, forward strand.
AAAAGTATGAAAATAATGTATTGTATTGTATTGTATTACAGGTCTCCTCCCAGCATTGAAAGAACTTCGGATCCTCCTAATAAAGCATTTCACCCGATAAACTGCCTCATACTTTAGGGGGCAACTGTTATAGACATTTTTGTGCCTTACAGCTATAAGCATGAAATGTCCATAATCCAAGGGATCCAAAGTCCCTAAACAAGTTGTTCCTACCGCTAGAGGAACAAGGCTAACAAACCACAGCAATTCACAGAAGTTCTCCACCAGAAACTGCTCAGAAACAGTCAATTCAGGATCAATTCAGAGGCTCCACAAGCTGTCTGCGCTGAAATGCAGAGATTACACTGGCTAGGTGCACTGCAACGCAGGTAGAAGCACTACCAGGGTGCGCTGAGCGGGAAATGACAAATGGCAAGTTCATTCAACGAGGTGGAAAGATCCTGGAAGCTTCCAGAATCTTCTCCAATGACACTTGCCTCAATGAATTCGACTAGTGATGAGTAAGAGGCTCTTAGTCTCCAAGTGGAAGCAAGAACTGACAGAGGGAGAGGACACTAGTCAGATCTCAAGCTGACTCATCCTCTCTCCAAACATCTATATATGGATCTCTCCTCCATGAGATCCAGGAGGCTGGAATTTTGTTATTGCAAAGAATTGCTGTTGGTTTGAGATTGGAATCATTGGGTGCTTAATGCTTTGAAGGGAGGTGAAGAAAGGATTTCATTCGCTGGGAGGTAGATGCTGGATTGGAACTCTCTTGGTTGTATCTCCTCCTGAACCTTGTTATTCATCAATAAAGCTATCTTGGTTTCTCCTATATACTGATGTATCTTTGATGTATGATTGCATTAGTATGTTTAGTTTATTTCTAATCCTGAACTAGTTATGAATATGAATCTATGTCTTTGTGTAGTGTTCCCTTCTTGTGATCTTGCAGGAACCTGTTGAAGTTATAACTTCAAAAGTACTTCGATAGTTGGCATTCCAATACAACTATATATCTTTAGGAAGTAGTTTAAACATGGGCATGACTATTTTACAAAAAAATTCAATGAATCTATGACAATTCCCTACGCAACCTAGAAAACTTTGGACTTCTCGTTACTTGATGGACAAGAAAAATTAACAATAATTTCAATTTTTGTTGGGTCTACAATCATTCCTATGGCAGAAACATGATGTTGCAAAAAAATTCCTTCTATTAATAGTTGAGAAATATCGAGGCAACAAGTTAGGTGATTCTCTTACTTTGATAACTGCTTGTGATGTATTTTTAGTTAACTTAATTAGCTTCTTCTTTCTCTTGATTATATTTAGTGTTCTTATCATCAAACAACTACCAAATCATAAAGAATAATGAGATAAGAGAACACAAGATATAGACAATCATCCAAGGCCAAAACCTCTCCAATCTTAGAGGAAAACCCACAATAATTGTTCTCTTCTTATAGAACTTTAATTGATGAATTCAAAGACCTATGACCCTTGAAAAAGACACCTCCAATACCAAGTAAAAATTCTCATGAATGAGATCCTCTTCCACAAATTCAATTATAGTCAAACTATCCTTCCAACAGATGCTTTCTTCCTCTTCGACCTCAATTTAAGACCTATGCTTTTGACTGTGATTTTCAGACCCTCTTGTAGTAACCCTAACTCACACGTTTTGTGGAAATATGGTGAATATTGTCTCTTTTATTTTTCGCTTGGGAAATAGATATCTCTTCAAATATTTGAATTGAATATCAATGCTCCTTTAACCATTCACGTGGCTTCTTTACTTGTCTATAACCTGGTCTTGTTGTAGGTGAAATGATGCCCTAATAACAGTTTGCACGAGTGAGAGATTTACCGAAAACACTCTTAAGAAATCCAAATTTCCCTTCATTCTATATTATTCCTTCTTCACTGGATCTTCTATTGATTCCTGTGCTTTAGATAGAACTCTTGGTGTATGCTTGGATGCCCTTCAAGGTGGCCAACTAGCCTAATATCTACATGCTTCATTTCTTAGCTTGAGGGTTAACTTATCACTCTTTGTAGGTCGACTTGTCTAGGAGCATTATGACAAGTCCTTGGAGAGTCTTTGACTTGAGTTTGACTCAAACGAAATTTTCCTTTACAACATGTAACATGCCCAAATGGGTCTTCAATACATGAAAATTACTCAATTGACGTAGAAGCACTCAATGGGTGCTTGACCTAAAAATAAATTTCCCTTGAGTATGAAACCCATGCTTGAAGAAAAAAATAATAAATGTATTTTTAATCTTTTTATTAAATACATAAAATCATAATTACATATGTCATTATGAAGACCAAACCTAGTTACATATTTCAACACTCACTCTTAACTAGGGAGGTATTCATAATCCATACAAGGTACTTGGACATTCTCAATCTAAATAATTCTCATAAGAAGAGTCAGATTGGTAAGCCATCTTAGAGCATCTCATCATACCAACCAACATTGTCACATAACAAGGCCTTGACTAATATCTCTATCTCTCCACAAGATTAGAGCACAATGCTGGCGAGACCAATGACTGAAAAGCACCATCATCATTGTCTCTTAAGGCACATACCCCACCCGGGTGTTCACATAGTATGTCCTTTTAGTACTCTTCTTGTCTTGGAATTACACATCCTGAAGGAATTTCCTCTTTGAATACTCTTATCTTGGATTCCATACCTAATCCTCAAAGAGTATTAGAACCAGTCTCAAATGCTTACCTAATCCTCCATTCCTTCTTCACAATATGAAGACAAGAATGATGTGTCTATCTCTCCCTCTTTACTAGGGAAGATATACCCATTCCTATAAAAGGAATGTACCGAATCTCCCTCTTGTCCAGGGACTTTTCCAATCTCCCTCTTAAGTATGGACTTGTCTAAGCTCCCTCTTAACCAGGGACTTGTTACCAACAATAAATCTTATCTCTTTGGAGGAGATCATGGTACTATCAGCTGCTTGTAGGGCTCCTCCTTTCGTTGTCATGAAGTACATCTTGTTCATTATGGAGCCTTCATATTTTATAGGGCATCATCCATCCATCACTTTCCTTCACAAACCATATCAGTCATGTCATCAGAAAGTGATCTTCTAGTCCACATATGGATTTTCTTCATACCACTACCTTTTCCAAGTAATGTTTCCTTTAGGATCTTCCATCCAATGACATGAGTGCTAGTTGTAGCTGACATCTACAACTCTCTTTTGGTAACCCTTTTCTATGGAGATGTCATGGCCAATTATTCTAGTCATCAGATGTTGATTTCCTTTTTCTTATGTGACCATAGTTGCATCTTTCATGATCTATTATTTATCTCTTCATATATTTCTCCTGAGGAACTTTCATCCATGGTTCCTTCATCTTTGTCAACTACCTCATATTCCATGCGAGGACATATTATGTTGATTTCATCTTTTCAATATCTGAAATATGCCTTCATAAATATTTCCAAAGGAATAAATTCCATTTCTTTGATCATGCCCATGAGGTAGAGCATTTACCCATGCTCTCTGCAGCTATATGATGATATGACTTAATCTATCAAATATATACATACCTATTTTCTCCTTTAGGTCATCTAGAATTTCTTTGGTAGCTTTCTTTCCTTGATTGAAAGTACTTAAACCATCATGACATGCTGCACTCATTTGTCACTATACCATCATCCTTCTAAACAATGGATCCCACACATGGTGGAATGATCAATGAGACAATTACTTCTTTGAAGAGAGGTGAACCTTCTAATGAATATTCCAACGAAGAGTCTTGATTATCCTCATCCTACAAATGCTCCCTCCTAATGATGATGATGTATGATGAACTTTTTCTACCCTCTATCATGCTAGATGAATTTCTTCTTCGCATAAGTACTACTTATGCTTTCAATGAGGTTACCAAGAGCTACTTCCTTTCTATGATGATTGCTAGAACCATGTAGACTTCTATTTTTTGTATCTTTAAAGCTTCTATAAATATTTCATGAGCTCTTGCTTCAATCGAATGCTTCTAATATGATGCCATCTCATAATATGAGCATCATATCATACTTATAATTATTTCTACCATGATATTTATCTTTCATAAAAACTGAAAGGAATTAGGAGATTATCCCAGTCATTGTAGAGATCTTTCACTTCCTCCTTCTTTGATTTCTTCTTCTCAGGTTATTACACTTCTTTAGTGATATTGGATTCATTTATTTCTTTATTTTTATTTTCCTTATTGAGTTTAGGACAATTTATCTTGTAGTGCCCATATTCCTGACAACCATAGCATTGGATCTTTGACATATTGATTTTCTTCCTTTTCCCAAACTTTCCTTTTCTCTTAGCCATGGCAGTAAATGCTTGAACTTATTTAGTTGATCCCACATCACCTTTTTCCTTTAACCTAGTTTCTTAAATATTACATAATGACCAAAGTCAACTGAATGGGGTGACTTCCTTGTTTCCATAGATGCTTGATACAAAGTTTCCCCATTCATCAGGTAGTGCATTGAGCACTACAATGGTCATTTCTTTATCGGGCATTATTTTCCCCAACTATTGAAGATCATATATTATTTCTAATACCCTTACAAGATATGATGCTATTCCTTCTTCCTTTGATACCTTCATCTTATATAGCTCTGTTCTCAAATATATGACTTTTCCAGCGGTGCTTACGGAAAACAATTCTAGTAATTTCTCATATATTTATTTTGATGTCTCCAACTTTGATACATAAGATATGAGGGGATCCTTGATGGATTCTATAAGGATCCTTTGAGCCCTTATTTCCCCTTTCATATACTTATCTAGACCTTGAGATTTTTCCTTTGGAGGTTTAGTGATTGAACCCTTAACATGTCCAATGACTACATTTTTTTATGAGAATCAAATCTGTCCTCTTTTTCCATGCAAGAAATTTTGATGACCCAACCAATTTGTTTCTCTCCTTTTAAAATGAAGTCATTTTGATAGATTCAAACATAGATATAAAGATACTTACTTGTCAAGTGAAGATAATCCTAGATGATGAAGTCTTTAGCTTGATGCCTTTCTTGATGATGATGATAAAAGAAGATGTCTTCTTGATGAAGATGTTTTCCTTCAAGTGTTATTTTGTTATTAAACCATCTCACAAAAAGATAGAGAAGAAAGATCAACACCTTAGAAATAAGACTCTTCGAGGGGGCAACCTCCTTTACATTACACAAATGAACAATTCCTGGATGATACAAAATGACAAAACCTCCTTTCTATATATAGGAGTCTAAGGTGTCACAATATAATCAAAGATAACATAACAATAATAATATAAGGGCATAATAATAAAAATAGTGGGCTTCTATGGGGCACAATAATAACAATATGGGGACAATAGGGGCACAACAATAATAATAAGGGTTACAATGACAGTAGTAATGGGGGAATCACTAGTATTATAGGGACCTAATCCTTGATGCTTGAGTAGTTATGGATGATTCTGTATAAAATTCTCATCCTCCCATATGGAATCTTCAGCGGGTAAGTTCTTCCACTTGACAAGATACGCTGAAATTGATTGATTTTGTAGCTGTCGAGTTCTTGTTTCTATGACTACTTCAGGTTCCAATATGGTTTTTCCTTCCTCGTCAAGTTCTGGAAATATTGTTTGAACTGGGAGCTTCTCACCAATAACCCTTTTTAAGCATGAAACATGGAAAACTAGGTGCACTCATGAAGCTGTAGGAAGCTCCAATTTGTATGCCATAGTACCAATCTTTTGCAACACCTTGTATGGACCATAATACTTTGGTGATAATTTATTATCCTTCTTAGCTTGCTAGATGGACATTTGTTTATATGGTTGTAGCCGTAGAAATACCCAGTCACCTATATCAAAACTTCTTTCCTCTGATGTTGATCTTCCTGTTGTTTCATTTTATTTTGTGCCAAAGATAGGTTATCCTTTAAGAGTTGGAGAACTTGTTGTTGATGCTCGATGTGATCTTCCAATGATTGAACCTTAGATTTTTCTCTTAAATAAGATGTGATGGACAATGGGTGATATCCATAAAGTTCCATAAATGGGGTCATTTTTGCTGCAGTATGGAAGAAAGTGTTATACCACCATTCAGCCAAAGGCAACTATTTGACCCATTGAGTCTGTTTATGATATACAAAGCAATGAAGATATCTTTCCAAACATTTGTTTACTATCTCAGTTTTCCCTTCATATTGAGGATGATAAGATGAGCTATGAGCTAACTGAGTACCAAGACAAGAAAATAATTTTGTCCAAAAATTTCCAGTGAAAATGGGATCTCTATCGCTTACAATAATCTTTGGGTTTCCATGTAGCTTTTGAATTGTTTCCATAAATGCAGTAAAAAATGTATTGGCTTTAAATGGATGAGATAATGCGCAAATGTGCATACTTGGTAATTCTGTCAACTACCACCATGATGACACCCTTTCCTTTGATAAAGTCCATTGAAACCTCCTCCCAACATTGACTTGGAATGGATAAAGGTTGTAATAGACCCGGGGTCTTAATTGTTTCAACTTTATTTTTTTGGCAAACCAAACATCTGCCACAAGCGTTTGAATATTAGATTTAAGGCCATCCCAAAAAAAATTCCTTCTTAACCCTGTGGTAAGTTTTTAAAAATCCTGAGTGCCCTCCTAAAGGAGAGGTGTGCAATTCTATAAGAATCTTTTGTTTGAGTTGGGAATTATGACACAAGTATAAATGATCTTTGTACCATAACAAATCATTTTTCCAGCTAAATGTATCAGATGTACTGGGATCTTGTTGTAACTTTTGAATGAGTGCCCACACTTCTTCGTCATTCTTCCATTCATCCCTTGCTTCGTTTATCCAATCTGGTTGGATAATAGAAATGGCACAAAGCAATGCTTCCACATCCTCATCTTTTCTTGAGAATGCATTTTCCACAACATTTTTCTTCCATTTTTTGTATATGATTTCAAAGTCATAACCCAAAATCTTTGTGACCCATTTTTGCTGCTCTTCTAAAGATAATGTTTGTTTTAAAAAGTATTTAAGACTACCATGATCCATTTTTACCATGAAGTGTCTTCCCATTAGGTAGGGTCTCCATTTCTTAAGTGCATGTAGTATTTCCAAAATTTCCTTCTCATAAATAGCTTTGTGTAAATACTTTCCTTTGATTGGATGACTTTCGAAAGCAATGGGTCTTTCTCCTTGCATTAAAACAACACCAATTCTATTTCCTGGGGTATCACATTCCACAATAAAGGTTTTTGTGAAGTTCGACGTAGCTAAGACCGGTGCTTGGCACATTGCCTCTTTAAGATGTTGAAAGGCCTTCGTTGCTTATGGAGTCCATAAAATTGCATCTTTCTTCAATAATGTTGTTAGAGGTGCTGCTATTCTCCCATAATTCTTAACAAACTTGCGATAATACCCCGTCAAATCGAGAAATCCTCATAGATGGTTTATGGATGTGGGGATTTTCCATTCCTTAATGGCTTTAATTTTGATAGGGTCTACCTTAACACCTTCATGAGATACAATATGACCCAGATATTCCACCTCTTATACTCCAAAGAAACATTTGGATATTTTTGCATATAATTGTTTCTCCTCCAATAGTTTGAGCACCCTGTCAACATGTTGAACATGATCCTTCCAAGACTTGCTGTAGATTAGTATATCATCAAAAAACACTAACACAAATTTTCTAAGGAAGGGTTTGAAAATGAAATTCATCAAACCTTGAAATGTAGAAGGTGCATTGGTAAGGCCAAAAGGCATGACCAAAAATTCATAATGACTCTCATAAGTTCTAAATGCTGTTTTCGGAATGTCTTCAGTCTTCAGTTTAGCTTTGTTAAACTAGTTGTATTTAGTCTAACTGATAAATAGACTAGAGATGAGTTGGGTGAATTAGTTATTAATTAATTCACAAGTTATTAACTCATAATGCAACTATAGAATACATCAGTTAACTCAGTTGCATGTCAGTGCATGTTCAGTTCAGCAGGGACAGGTGTTAGAGGATCAGATTGCTATCAGTTGTGACTATAGTTGTGCATGATGATTTGCACAATCAAAGGGATTGAGTATGCCAATGAATTGGCCAATATCAAGAATTTTAGCCTGTGCTCACGTCCAACAGAGTGTGAGTGATTATTTGCAGGTCAAATACGAGTTTGGTAAGCCATTCTCATCAATTCTTGAGTAGGTATTGAGCTGTGGAGGCAGGCAAGCAGCGGGGGAGATTTGGAGATCAGATCTTAGCTGTATTGTGTGTAACAGGTGGAGCTGGTACTGGATTGCTTGTGATAAGAATTGTACTTTGTATTGTTACATGATTCAATCAATATAATATACAGATAGTGTGGGGTTTTTAGCGAAATGCTTTCCCTGAGATACATACTGTGTTAATGAGTTTGATTGATGCTTCTATGTGTGCCTGTGAACGTTTCTGCTTCTGTAAATTGATGATCAACGTAGAGGAGATTATGTATTATACATGTTCCGCTTATAATTGTATGATCAGGATAATATCTGTGAATATGTGTTAAATTATTCAAAATTTCTACATGGTATTGGAGCTGCTTGATTTGTAGAAGAGATTTTTACAGGATATCAAGGGAGGATTGATCATCTGATCTACTATTCAAGAAGTGTTTACATTCTATTTCTTCAGGCAGAGTCTATAATCGGGCCAGGTAGCCTCTGGATTCATCCTTCTTTTGGAAGGTGAAATATCCGGTGAATGCCCATACAGTCGATCTCTGTACAAGAAATATTGTGTTCTCACGAATCTTAGATTCGAGGCAGTTGAGTTGGTTGCTGGTGGAATTCGAATTTGCAGCAGTGTTCTCTTGGTGTCAACGCAGCAATGTCTTTCAACGGATTGCAATTGGAGTATGCTCTTGAGGGCAGCTCAAACTATATTGCATGGAAGCACAGGATGGAGGCAGTATTGGATGATAACGGGCTGAAGGAGTTCATAGATATGGATGTCCCGAAGCCTACTGATGCTACTCAAGCTGATGCTTGGAAAAAGAAGACCGCAAAATGTCGAAGGATTCTGTTGGAGGGCGTGAAGGATCACATTGTGTCCAGCCTGCATGGAAAGGCTTCTCCATATCTGATGTGGAAGGTTTTAACAGATCTATTCCAAAGCAAGAGCGACCAGAGGAAGTTGGCGCTCAAAGATAAACTCAGAAACATCAAATGAGAGAATGGTGATAGTATGCCCAAGTATCTCACGAAGTTCACTCAGTGTCGAGATGAGCTGGGAAGTGTGGGGGTTACTGTCGATGATGAGGACTTGGTGAGCTTGGCTCTCCTTGGTCTTCCGAAGAGTTGGCATTCCTATCAGGACTCTGTCAATGGTCGGGAGAAATTGCCAGGATGGGAAAGAATATGGTAAGATCTTGTGCAGGAGGAGATCAGGCGGAGCACCAGAGATGGTTCTTCATCCATGCAGGATGAGGAGAACTGTGCCTTAGCGAGTAAGGCGAAGAAGGGGAAGGAGAAGGGTTCTCTTTCCGAATCCAGTTCTTCCAGTGGTGGGAAGAAGGTTGACAAATCGAAAGTGCGATGCTTTCGTTGTCATGAGGAGGGTTCATGGGTCAAGAACCTGTATGCTCTTGAGGTTCAAGATGCATGCAAAGCCTTGAGCAGCGAGGCAATTGATGGAGACTTGGTGGTTGAGAGGGAAGGTATGTTACCTTTCAACATGCAGAGCCAGAAGAAGTCTCAGACAATGATGGAGGAGCCACGATTGGTGCAGCAGCTTCAGGAGGTTGTGGAGGAGTCACAACAAGGGAAGCTGAGAGGAGATCGAGTAGAGACATCTACTCATGCAGAGACCTCTAGTAGGGGGAAACTTCGAGCCAGGTGGGCTGAGGGATCACATGCAGCCATACCTCCAGGTAGGAGGTGGGGCGATATAGAGTGATTGTCCCAAGGAGGAGGGGCAGGATCCTTGAGGTACCCAACTGTTATAGACATTTTTGGGCCCTACAACCCCAAGCATGAAATGTCCATAATCCAAGGGCTCCTAAGTCCCTAAAAGTGTTGTTCTAACCCCTAAAGGAACAAGGTCAATAGATTACAGCTTCTCCCAGAAGTTCTCCATGAGAAACTGCTCAGAATTGGTCAAAACAGGATCATTGCAGTTGCTCCACTGGCTAAGTGCGTTGCATCTCACCCAAATACACTGTGAGGGTGCGTTGCATTTCAAAAGTCCCTTCTGTGGGGTGCGATGGGTGAGAAATGACAAATGGCAGTGTCATTCCACGAGGTGGAGAGGCAATGGAAGCTTCCAGAATCTTCTCCTGTGACACTTGCCTCACTGAATTCGACCAAGGATGAGTAAGAGGCCATCAGTCTCCAAGTGGAAGCAAGAACTATCAGAGAGAAGAACTAATCAAATCACAAGCTGACTCATCCCCCTTACAAATATCTATATATGGATCCCTCATCCCAGAGATTCAGAGGTTGGAATTTTGCATATTGTAAGGAATTGCTGTTGTTTTCTTGAGACAAACATCAGTTTGTTGGGTGATCTAAGCTTTGTTTGAGGTGAAGAGGGGCTTCCTTACTGGGAGGTTGATGCTGGGTCAGAACAACTGGTTGTAACTCCTCTTGGCTCTTTTCTTGTTTATCAATAAAAGCTATTTGAGTTTTCCTCCATGCTTTTGTGTCATTGATGCTTGCTACATTTGTATGGTCAATTTACATCTGATCCTAGATTGTTTATGATTATAGATCCATGTCTTTGTATAGTGCTATGATTCTGTGATCTTACAGGTACTTTGTGAAGCTGGGCGTGCAAGGGAGCAGGTAGCTGAGGACTATCAAAGAAGAGAGGGATCAAATCGGGAGATTAGCGCAAGACAGAGGTTGGTCTTTCTGTTCCTCTCTATCTATAATTCATAAAGGAAAAACGAAAGTAGCTTTTCTCTGTTTGTTTCTAAGGCAGCTGTCACACCTTAGTGGGATAGAGTAGTTCTATATAGACACTTTTCCCTGTAACAAAATGGCGACTCCACTGGGGAGTAATTAGTTGGTTTGTTTATCATTCTTTGTTATTTGTTTCATAAACTTACAAGTAGCATTCGAACTGCATTTGCCATAACAAATGCAAAGTAGATAACTGTTGCTTCAATCCATCTACTGGATCTGTTTATGATTTAAAAAACTGATTCACAAACTATCTGATTGCCCTTGTGATAGCTCTTATATCCTCCTTAGATCTACCCCTGATTGTTGCATTACTGATTGCTTTTTGCTCGGCCAAAACCCAAGAACTGAATTGCAAACTGTGACCCGGAACCCGAACAGAGTCTCGTTTCTGGCCCAGCGTAGGTACTGTTCAGAGATTCTAAATTTTAGCGCACTTCCTGAGTGGACAACCTGCGCTGCATTTCAGATTCTCTGTGTTACAGGTGCGCTGATCAGACTAGCTCTGTGCAGTTGTGGCTTCTGTGGTTCATTCTTTCCAGTTCTATTCTTGAATTTTGCTGCCTGTGATCAGTATATGTTTGTTTGAAACCCCTTTTCCTTACTTTTATTCCGCCTCCTTTGTACAAAAGAACTGTAGATGTTTTTGTGTGTTTGTTGTGTCATTTACAGTTCTCCTTTGCAAAAGTAACGTAATCGTATTGTCGCCCTTTGATTTGAAACTGTCGCAAGTGTCGATTTCAATCCTAAGAAAGAGTTTGATTGTTGTTGATGGTCGATTATCCTGTTACTATTGCTTTTGGTCTGAATTTGTAATTTTCTAGTGTCGAGAACAAGTATTAATTTCAAAATCGGAAGGTGTTGTGATCGTCTCCATTTTTTGATTTCGAAAAGAAACTTGTTGATATTTGTCGCTTGAAAAGAAATTCAGATTTATGCATCAACTTTCTTTTTAGCATTCATATACTAAGAAAGTAAAAAACAAATACATACATGTGCATTTGCATATAGACAATCTGATTGGCTTGATTTAGGAAAGTGCATTTAGAGTGTGCTCTTTGCTCTTTGTGAAAAGATTCTGTCTTTCTTTTCCCTAGTAGCTAGGATTTTCATTGCATAAAAGAGATAAAAAGTTTGTTTATCATCTTAGATTGCATTTTAGGAATTACATCTACATCTCGTGGTGAATCCGAAAGGCAAACTTCATAAACAAGATCAACTTAAAATAAATTCAATGAATCTAACAACGCTTTGGAACTTAACGCACAACATTTAGAAGTCTAGGCTAGAGACGTATTCTGGCATCGTAAAGCCTGGTAACTGTTGTTCTCACTGATGGTTGGGTGATTCCTCCACTTTGAGACGATAAGTGCCAGTACAAACTTGTGCTCCCACGTACCGTCGAGTATATTTTTGGAGACCCCAATAGGCTTAATCCTTTATCCATAGGAAGCCGTGTCTGCCGCCCTATCGATCGCAATGCACTGAACACAGCATTCGGGAAGATTGACTGCCATACCGTAAAAAGTATTCTGCAGTTTTGCGATTGGTTTGGTAATCCCTCTACCTAGATTTCCAGAGCAGTCCCTTTCGTTCCTTTTCAGAGTCCTTAACGGAAAAGGTCCATTTGAGCACTTGTCACTTCAAGCTCATTAAAAATCGAAGGATACTAGAGTCATCTTTCGTTTTTTCTCGACTCTTAAAAACTGAAAAAACAAGTTGTGTCAAAGCGTCTAAAATTCATTTAATTCGGAAACATACTTCCCCTTTATTTTAGTTGATCGAGTAATCCGCAATCGTGGAAGAAAGTCAATTGAAACCCCGTCATTCGCAGAGGCTTACAAGTCAGCCGTCTTTGTCTCTGGAATTGAAGCTAGTACGGACAAAGCAAACTCGTTTAACCGGTTCCAAATCTCCTGTTAAAGTTAGAACAAGTGTTCCAACAACATCAGAGACTCCGGTTACTCCAAACATTTCTGGAATCCCTGCCTCTATAGGAGAAGTTCAGCAGCCACAGAAGGACAGTGATACTGATCCTAGTCTGAGAGTAAACACTTGTGTTACCGAACCAGTTCCATTTTCAACCGGTTCGGAGAGTCTTTCTCTTCAAACATCTGTCGCTGCCGATTCCATACCTTCTTCGGCACTAGAAATATTCTACGGACTTGACGGTCTTCCCCTTCCACCTGGTCTGATTGCCATAGAAGAGATTGTAGAAGATCCTCCAACGAGTACTCCATCGCAATTTGGAGTCGGGATCACTCTATATCCTTCTTCATCAGAAGTTAGTCTACCACCAGCTGAAGTTCCTGTAGAATCACTAGGTAATCTTTTGGATAGACTACAAATGTCTGAACAACCGTCAACATCTAGGACTGTGTCGTCTGACACAGCGACGGCAGAACTCCCTGCTATCACTCCAACAATGTTTGCCGGTATACCATCTGTCCCGACTAGCTCTCAACCGCTAGAAGGAGCCCACTCAGGGGCCATTTCGACAGTATGGTCTGTTCCTGTTTGTTCATCCGGAATAATATCCAGAAACTCTTATGTTGAGTCTCAACAAATTGATCCATTTGGAGGTCAATTTGGGCAGTCCGGCCCCCAAGGGCAAACAATTCCCTTGAGTTCTGGATTACCACCGTATGGGGGGTAGTATACCCTTTCATTATCCCCTCCGGGAGGATATCCATATGGGAGTTCACAACAACATTCAGGTTATATTGGAATTACCTTAAGCGGTTGGGTACCTATACTACCTCAACAACCAAGAGTTGTATATTCGATGCAACAATGCTTACCTACGTCAAATATACCAACTATACTAGCTATTGTGACGGTGTTGCAAGTTCAAGCGCTGCCTGTTGTATGCCAACCTCAGGTTTCTCAGGTTGTAATGCAACAGCCCCTTGACCCTACGACTCAACCACAATTGCCGACTGGTGGAATGACACAGGTTCAGACGGGTACAATTACCCCTCATCTTGGTCAAACTGTGAGTATCGGTCAACAACACATGGCTTCACAACCATGGCTAGTACAATACCAACAACCGCAATTCCAACAAGTATACCAAGGTTCTGAGCAAAAAATCTTTGCAAATAGTGGACAGCCGTACATTCAAAACGGTCAAAATCAACCATTTTACAATGGTCATGCCCACCAACCTTACCAAAGTTACCAGCATCAAATGCATTATGCCGGTATGCAAAGACCAACTGCTCAAGCAATCCCATCTTATCCTGGGTATGCTTCACCTAACCTGAATCAGCAGTTACCCTTTGTGGCAACTTTAGAGTTACCTGATTTGAATAGGTTAACAAACGATCCAATCACTTACGCCCCTTGGTGGCCAGCAATTCCGCATAAACTTCCATCAGATATTCCTAAATTTAATGGAAATCCGGGTGAAGATCCATCGAATCACGTGATAAACTTTCATCTATGGTGTTCATCAAACACCCTAAATGATGATTCGATAAGACTTCGCCTCTTTCAGAGGACATTAACGGGTCCAGCGGCAAAATGGTACATTGAATTGCCTAGATCTTCGTTCGAAAACTTCAGTACCTTAGCCACAACCTTTTTAACCCATTTTCAGTTACCAATAAGGTACGAAACGGGAACAGAACTTCTTACCAACTTCAAGCAGACAACGGCCACTCACATATCTGATCATATACATGAGTGGCGACGTCGTCGTAGAATGGTAAAAACGTATGTCCCCGATCAGCTCTTAGCTGAATGGTTTATCAAGTCATTACTACCTTCCATCACGGAAGATGTGGCAAAGGGGGGAGTTGTAACAGAAGAGCAAGTTATCGCTCGTGCACAATATCTGGACTTGATTTACACTCAGTCCGACACACTCTACAATAAAATACCTGATACCCCTAGACCAGAATTCTCAATTCCTCCTCCTCCTAAATCAAACAATGACTCTCATGCCGGCGATGGCGTGATCGGCACAACAGACACGAAATCGACAAAGGCTACATCCAAAAAGGCCCATAAGGTTTCAAGTCAAAATGCAAAAGACGAACTTCTTGCCTCGGAAGTAAATTCCGTATCGACAGATAAAGGCAAAGAAACCAAACAACCAGGGGGCAAGAAGAAAGGCAAAGGGAAGAAGAAGAAACAGGAGGAATCATCACCTGAAAAATCTTCTTCAAACCCTCCTGGAGATAGGAAACCAAAAAATCCATGCTTCATATGCGATGAGGATCATTGGACCGCAAATTTTCCACACAAAGCTGAGCTTAAGAAATTCTTGAAGAATTCAAAAACCTCCGCAGTGTTAACTGATCCGTTTCCAAATCAAGGAACAAATCTGGTTGAAAGTGCAAATGCTTCCCCGTCTCAAGTGCTAATGTTGTCGGTTTCAAAACAACAAAATGATGCTTTGATATCGACAAGGAACAAAGATTATGGGAATCCATAGCTGTCGAACAACAAGGATAAAGATCAACCTAGTAGTTCGACAACAACTTCAACAGAAGTTGCGCCACCCATCATTCCTGAATTGACAATAAAACCACCAAAGGGAGTGGTACACAAGTCGACGTTTAATCCCCGTGCTAGAGCAGCACAACATTATAATATAGTGGAAGATTTGGCCCAATCGCCATCCGCTATGTCGACTCTTGAAGTAATATAGAATTGCCCATCCCAAAGGCAGGCTTTATTATCAGCCATTGGTGGGATAGACCCAAAGGATTCCGATCTTGTATCCTTCGACCATAAAGGATACGATCCTAAATTACCAGCTCAACTAGATTTCCTTGTTCAAGTGAAATCCCTCAACAAAACTGTTCATCGAACAATTATTGATGAGGGGGCATCTACATGCATTATGTTGATGAGTTGCTGGAAAACTTTAGGATCTCCAACCTTGTCGCGATCTTTGACGACATTAAAAGCATTCGACGGAAGGACATATACCCCATATGGTATTCTAAGTAACTTGAAAGTTGAACTAGGAGGGAAAACGGTAGAAATAGATGTTGAAGTAATCGATGGAAATCTTGATTACAACATCCTACTAGGAAGGCCATGGATATATGCTATGGCGGCTGTTGTGTCGACCTATTTTAGGAAGATTGCATTTCCCTTTCAAGGAGGGATTACAATCGTTGATCAACAAAACTTCCTCCCCAATGGTTCTCAAGTTACAGGAAGCATTCCCATGATCCATGGAAGCCCCCATTCGCTTCAAAATATCGGAGTAGGCGTACTAAAAGATCCTATACAAATGGGAGCTTTCGCCCTTCCAGCTCCAATCAATCTGGCGGAAGTAGCGTCGGTAGGAACCTGCAATATGATATCTTCTAAAAAGATCTCAGAAAACGATATCAACATGGATCATGCAATGGTTTTGCCCCCAAGCCCAACGGAAATATTGTAGCAATCAATGTTCCTAGCATGGGAGGCAAACCCAAATCAATGCTCATCAAGCGTTTGGATAGATAGGTCTAAATAATATGGTACCCCTTCGGATCCAATGAGTGGTAATTGAAGGGGCACCATGGAATGATTCCCACCATCGTTCCCTTCTTCCGGATTGTGGAGAAGATACTCAAGATGACCTTTATCATCCTTCAGTCTTTGATTTCCTATCAAATACTGTAAACATGGTGGATTCCGAGTGAAACTTGTCCAACATTGAAGAGACTATCGCCATAAATATCTCGACCAAAACAGATGTTGTAGAGAATATTTATGTTGGCAAATGTTGTTCTCCTTCAGAACTGGAAATATATAACGCTCTTTTTCGCGAATTCAGAGATGTCTTTGCTTGGTCATATAGTGAAATTCCAGGCATTGATTCGAGTATAGTTGAACATGAAATTAAGATGTATCCAGATGTCAAACCAGTACGACAACGGCTAAGGCAGGTGCACCCCAAGAAAGTCGCTGCCATTATGGCAGAAGTTGAAAAACTTCTCCATGCTGGTTTCATCTACCCGGTTCCTCTAACCGATTGGGTATCGAATATTGTCCCTGTTATGAAAAAACAAAGAACAATTAGAGTGTGCGTCGATTATAGGGATGTAAATCAAGCTTGTCCAAAAGAGAACTACCTTACACCCTTCATTGACCAAATAATTGATGAATGCGCCGGATGCGAAATCTTTTCATTCATGGATGGATTCTCCGGGTATAATCAAATAAATATCTGCCCACAGGACCAGTCAAAGACTACATTTATTTGTCCGTGGGGCACATTCGCATATCGAAAATTGCCCTTTGGTTTAAAGAACGTAGGGACGACGTTTTAGAGGGCAATGAATTATGCCTTCCATGACATCAAAAACATCGTTCAACCATACCTTGACGACCTTCTGGCTCATTCGCGAAAGCGGACTGATCACCTGCAGCATTTAAGAGCGATATTTCTACGTTGCCGACACTACAAGATACGACTCAATCCACACAAATGTGTATTTTGTGTCAGTTCTGGTCGTTTACTTGGCTTTGTAGTCTCGAAGGACGGGATTCGTCTTGACCCATGTAAAATCCAGTCAATCATAAATTTGCCTCCACCTTCGAATTTGCTTCAGATTCAGAAACTCCAAGGGAAAGCGAACTTTCTGAGGAGGTTCATTCCAAATTACGCTGAACTTGCTAAAGGTTATACATGTCTTTTGAAAAAGGAAGTGCCCTTTGTCTGGGATCAGGTTGCGCAAGCTTCCTTTGATGCTTTAAAAGAATCACTAATGAAAGCATCATTAATGTACTCTCCTGATTATCAAAAAAGATTTTAACCTATATCTGGCTGCAGCGGATACGACCATTGCAATGGTTCTAGTTCAAGAAGTTGATGGAATTGAACATCCTATATATTATTTAAGTAAAAACTTAAATGATACAGAAAGCAAATATTCTTACGTTGAAAAGCTAGCACTCGCAGCTGTTCAAGCGATACAGAGATTTGGACACTATGTCCTCTTTCGGAAAACTACCATTCTGTCAGATTGCAACCCCATGACTTATATATTGTTGCGACAGTTGCTGGGGGGAAAATATTCAAAATGGATAGCAATCCTACAGGAGTTTGATCTGGAATTTGTAAAATCCAAGTCGAAGAAAGCTCTAGTTTTCGCAGAATTATTGTGCGATCTCCCATCGTCGTCCAACGATGAAACATCCGAAGAAACAATCGTGGACGAAAGTTTGTTTCTGATATCTTCAAGAAATGAGTGGTATGGGGATATAATAATTTATCTCCAAACCCAAAAATACAGGCCAAACACCTCCCACTCCGAACAAAAACGTATTTGATACCAAGCAAAAGACTACATGATCGTCGGTGATACACTTTACCGTTGTGGTATCGATACAGTTCTGAGAAGGTGTCTCACCCATGAGGAGGCCGAAAAAGTCCTGAATGATTGTCATTCAGGCGCGTGTGGGGAGCATCAATCTGGATATGCTACAACACAAAAAATCTTACGAGCAGGATACTTCTGGCCAACAATGTTCAAATATTGCATAACCGCAGTCAGAAGTTGCCATGCTTGTCAAATTTTCGATAGTAAAACCAGAATACCACCCGCACCTCTACAACCAATAGTTGCTGTTGGGCCATTCGCCAAATGGGGCATCGATTTCATGACATGTAACCCCACGTCGACCGGGGGGCATGGGTATATCATAGTCGCAGTTGACTATTTTACCAAATGGGCCGAGGCGATGCCTACATTGGATAATACTGGTGAAACAGCTGCCCTCTTCTTTTTCAATCATGTAGTCGCCAGATTCGGCGTACCACAAGCTATAGTCACAGATCATGGATCGCATTTTCGTAATCACATGATGGTCGAATTAGCTGCCAAACTAGGGTTGTCTCACGACAGCTCTACTCCATATTATCCGCAAGCCAACGGACAAGTTGAAGCAATCAACAAAGTCCTGAAACACATGCTGCAAAGGATGATTGGAGTTCACAAGAGAAGATGGAACCTAATCCTGTACTCAGCTTTGTGGGCTTACTAGACATCGGTAAGGAATGCAACCGGGTTTACACCTTTCCAACTGGTATATGGCCTGGAAGCAGTCTTACCAATCCAGTGCGAAATCTCGTCTCTCAAACTCGCAATTGATCTCCTCCCCGGAACTTCAGAAGAAGAAGCTCATTTCTTGGAATTAATCCAATTGGATGAAACCCATCGTGATGCCGCTTTGGCTAACAAAGCCCATAAGAAACGAGTCAAGGCATAGTTCGACAAAAATGTCAAACCCCGTGTCTTCTCAGAAGGTGACTTGGTCTTGCTTTACGACCAAGAATCCGATAAATTGGGAGCAGGTAAATTTAAGTCTTTGTGGATGGGCCCCTATATTGTTAAACGAGTGTTAGCAAAAGGAGCCTACGAGTTAATGGATTATGACGGAATTCCACTGGCGCAACCTCGTAATGGGTTGTACCTGAAGCGTTACTATGCGTAATGGTAACCTGTATGCTTTTGTTATGTTTTTGTTTTCGCTAAAGTGTTTATTTTGGTCAAGTAATCCACTTTTTACATTTTTTGCAGATGTCAAACCTATTGGAGTCATGTGTTGGATATGCCGACGAAGCGAGTCGTAGTTCGTGGAACCTATCTTCCGCAGCCTGGGCTATTTTTGATCCAAGCGACGAGTTAGTAAGTTTCAGAGGAGTATGTATTGGTCGATCAACAAATAACATCGCTGAATATAGCGCGTTGATAGAACTTCTCTCTGATGCCATCACACATGGTATACACCGACTAATTGTCAGGCTAGACTCACAACTCGTAATACTACAACTCACTGGTATATATTCCATCCGAAACCCAGCTATCTATCGCATGTTCCTAAGCATTAAGATTTTGGAAAGACAATTTGATTTTATTCAATATCAACACATTTCCAGAAACTTAAACACATTAACTGACTCATTAGCAAATTATGTGTTAGATAGACATTTGCAACATTTATAAAAAGAAACATACCATCAATGTTTGCATTTGGATCATGTAACTTAACCAAAATAAAACTCTGAAAATAAAAAATATATATAACTGTTTATGGTTTACACATAATGTTCTGTAACCAAGACAAAATCGGTCGAGTGACCAAAAACTCAAAATGCTAGGGGGCACCCTAGTCTAATGATGCTCTTGATAGCAAGTCACAGCCTGTGCGATCATGCTTAAGAGACGAGTCCATCGTCTTGGCACACCAGTAGTATGCCGCTGTAACCTCAAAGGTAGCTCGTCAGTCCTCACATCTGGAATACCAAGAGTGAGGCCCTCAACCTGCTCCTGTAATGCTGTGAGAGTCTCGGCCACATCAAGGTCACGAAGGATAGCCCTTCCGACAGCCTCTCCTGCCGGGACGACAACTGGTACTCTCAGGTGAACTACTAGACGGACAGGACCAACATCTGCATGTACACATGAGTTTGATTAAAGTCTTGATAGAATAAAGCACAAGGACATTATAAATGAAAAATGATAAACAGAAATATGGTCAAAGATTTTACCAATGGCGCCCCACTGTTCGCCATCCGGCAGTACTAAATCTGGATCACCCTGGAAGTCCATGCCAGCATATGGATACTCGGAATAAACCATCTCCTGACGATCAAACCACCTGAAGAAGGTACCAGAAAATGAAATCTGAGACTGACCGGCATGCCTAGACATATGGTCAACCCATCTCTGCATACGTGGTTCAGTAGGAGAAGGTAAATCGAGTGCGATATACTGCGGCTGCATCAGTGGTATCTTCTCCAAGGCAAAGGTGGTCAAAATAGAACCATACCCAAAGTTCTTCAACCTCCTGCTCTTTATCTTGGTCAACTGTTCTTTCATCACAAGAAGTACTGCGTCGCACCAGTTGAATACCTTCGGTTGGAGGCATTCCAAGGCATACTGCATATAAGAGCGGTTGGCTACATGAAGAGCCACACCACTGGCCATCCTACCAAAAGTAAACAGAATAGTCCTAAGGGCCCTGTCAGTAACATCACGGATGATGATCTTGCCGTCTTTACTCAGCTGAGATCCTTCTTTGCGGTACCGGCGAACATAATCTCTCACAGAGTCACCTCCTCGGGCCGAACCTGATAAAGAGATGGGGGCACCCCACCTCGACAAGCCAGTAGAGAAATAGATGTCTACTACAGTCAAGGGGATAGATTTGCCCTTGATTTGGAAAACCTGGTTGGTAGGATCCCAAGGATCGAGCAAATACTGCAGTAAGTTGATCTGTTGTCTCATGCTAGAAATGCGGAAAAACTTCAGCAAGCCACAGTTCCGCAGTGCGTTTACTGTAAGTGGATCATGTAGGGCGAGCATGTCCTCTTCTTCATGCTCGTGTTCTCACCATGTAATGGTCATCTTACTCCAAAGATCTCTGAAAAACAAGTAAGAGAAGAGTTAGATCCTGATTTTGATAAGAAACAGGCAAAATTTCCATCAAAAATTGTGCACAGAATTCCTTCTCTGCGCCCATCGCACCTACAATAGTGTTCTGGGTGTGTTGCATGTCAGATAGCCTTTAGACAGGCCAACATTCAACGCACCTTTCGATACACAGAGGGTGCGCTGAAGGCAGAACGAGTTTTTCAAACCCCAGGGGCTCAGAAAAACTAGGAATCAAGCTCAAAATACAAAATGGAAACCGTGAAATGAAAGAGCTCAGGTTTAGCTCCTACCTAGTCCAGACGGTGCCGAGAATCGTCCACAGAATCTCCCGAAATCAGCTGATGAAAATCAAAGGGGGAAAGCACCTCCAAAGCTCCAACAAACCAAAGTTCAAATGAAATGGTAAAATGAGAGGTAAAAACACTTTTTCATTACTTTTTACGTAGCTCAAAGTAAAATATTAGTGTTCTAACTCGTTTTTCAAGCATATATTGTTCATTTCTGACTAGTTTGTTGAAGCATTTGAAAATACAGTACAATCTTTGAAAGGACAAAGCTATTTATGGTAAAATAAAAAAAGGGACCATTCAATCGAGCAGTTTTAGCACATAGTTCAAGCTCGTTAAAAAATAAACATAAGACATAAGCAAATGTTTCCACCCGCGTTTATGCTCGTTAAAAAATGAACTATTCCCCGGTAAATAACCATCGTGAATGTATTACTTCAGCCATTAAAGCCTTGGTCGTGTTTGCACCGTCACCTCCACTTTTTCATTGGCCGATCATTCAACTCCATTTGATTGTTTACCCATTTTGAGGAACAGCTGCAAAGAGTGATTTCACTAGCCATCCTTGTGACACTGCCGTGATTGGAAAATTCCAAACCTTACCTGGAATCAGCTGCTACCCATTTTATCACTCGTTCCTCAAAAGACAAGTCTCCTTTAAGCTCTTTTCAACTGACTCATAAAATATGAAAAGATTGCTGAGCCATTGGCCTCTCCAGCTCGTTAAAGGGACAGGAAGTGCTATCCCTCCTCTAGATTTTAATCTTTTTGGACCTGAGGGATTATTACACAAAAAGATCGAGCGCTTGTTTTGTTCGGCTCGTTAAAAGTATCGAAAATTCATCCCTTCTGTATTGTTTTATACTTTTTCGGACTTAAGGGATTAGATGACGAAAAAGGAATTTTGGAGTTACCTTTACGTTCCTTTTTAGACTCTCTAAAATTGAAAAGGACCGAGTTATCTTTGTCGTTAAACTCGTTAAAAAAGATTAATAGCGAAAAACTTGTCTATAGACGAGAACGAGTTTCATTATCGCTAGGCTCGTTAAAACATAGCGATGGGTTTGCCCGAAGGGAAAATTATAGAACAAGCATATGTTATCCTGAGTCCTCAAGCTTGACAAAAATAAAGAGGTACTGGTCAGCAATGACTGGGGAAAATTGGGAAGAAAACTTAAAGAAACTTTGTTGGTAGCAAGTCACTCTTGAACATGACACTTCCACTCTGTGTCCGAGTCGGGTTGGGTTGCTTCATTCACCGGTCACATCACCATGGTCACGCTATACCATCCACATTTGGGGTTAATGCTACCAATCCATCACATCAGTGTCGCCGATATGTTCAAGAGAAGTCATTCAGTGAATTCACCTGTGTCTCACCCACTACCATACATTATACTCCATTCTTTCATGACCGCCACCCTGAACCTTATATCACCAGATCGTTTTCACCTCCATTAAAATCATTTGCTCCGTTCCTTGTCATTGATGTGGGATTCATGTTGGGTGTGGAGCCTGATTATCTTCTATATTCAAAGGTATCGCCACATAGGACCCCAGTTCGAAATGCCGCCCGTAAAATATTCGCTACAAGGGGGGTCCAGGGGGGGGCTGCGACCTTTGGGAGCCCCCCCTGGTGGGGGTTGTCGGGGGCAGCGCCCCCGAAGCTAAAAACAGCTGTAAAATTGCCTTGTAAAAGTATAGTAATTTCTAGTCAATCTGGGCCGTTCATTAGGCGGATGATCTGACGGTAGAACTTATGTTTAGTTTAGGGTTTTTTCCCTAGAAGGCAACCCCTCTCTTTGTATGAGGGTATTGTATTTGAGGCTATGAGATAGATGTGTATTCTGTGAGCGAGGAATAGAGAGGTGAGACTGTGAGAGAAAACAGAGGATATTACAGCGGATTTGCTGTAGGTTGTGTCTCTTCATTTTGCTGGATAATAGAAAGGAAGGACTGGCTGTTCAGGGTGGACGTAGCCCAAACTGGGTGAACCACGTATATTTGTGTCTCTCTTGTTTTGTGCGTTTTCTGTGTTTATATTTCTGCAATATTTTATGTGTTCCATTGCTCCGTAATATATAATTTTCTAACAATTCATTAAGGCCCTCCTGTGACGGATCACTTCTTGTCGACTTCAGCTCATTATCCAAGAAGTTGATCTAGGAACACCCCTTTCAGTACTTTGAAGCTTGCATGCCTCAATGGCAAGTTTCTCACTTTGGGCGACAGGTTTATATCAATGGCCTTCGACCGAAAGAGTTTGCGTGGTGTTCGATGCCAAGTCCTTTATTCACACCACGTGAATTGTACTGCAGTACCTTGAGGGTCATTATCATTATCGGTGATTCTTGTCGCGCTTGTTAACAGTTTACATCATTGACTGGTAATCAAGCGATGTCTTTCCATGTTCGACTTTAGAATATTCTCACATGGATTGACTTGTACTTTGAGTGAAGATCGGACGAGATTGAAGACCCCGAATCTAGTTTCATCCATCTGGGCTGTGATATATATTCAGGGAAATAAAGACATTAAATGTACATCATTGCTGCACAGATAATCATCCACTCAAAAGGATGATGGCTCTATCAGAATCATCAGTCTACACTCAAACGATTGTCTGTCCTATGTACATGAAAATGAATTTATAAAGCTGAGCATGGGAATGCCCGCCTCAGCTAGATCATGAAAATAGTGTGAAGATAATGTATTGTATTGTATCTTATTACAGGTCTCCTCCCAGCATTGAAAGAACTTCGGATCCTCATAATAAAGCATTTCACCCGACACCAAAAGATTAACGGCCTCATACTTTAGGGGGCAACTGTTATAGAAATTTTTGGGCCCTACAACCCCAAGCATGAAATGTCCATAATCCAAGGGCTCCTAAGTCCCTAAAAGTGTTGTTCTAACCCCTAAAGGAACAAGGTCAACAGATTACAACTTCTCCCAGAAGTTCTCCATGAGAAAATGCTCAGAATTGGTCAAAACAGGATCATTGCAGCTGCTCCACTGGCTAAGTGCGTTGCATCTCACCCAAATACACTGTGAGGGTGCGTTGAATTTCAAAAGTCCCTTCTGTGGGGTGCGATGGGTGAGAAATGACAAATGGCAGTGTCATTCCGCGAGGTGGAGAGGCAATGGAAGCTTCTAGAATCTTCTCCTGTGACACTTGCCTCACTGAATTCGACCAAGGATGAGTAAGAGACCATCAGTCTCCAAGTGGAGCAAGAACTATCAGAGAGAAGACACTAATCAAATCACAAGCTAACTCATCCCCCTTACAAATATCTATATATGGATCCCTCATCCCAGAGATCCAGAGGCTGGAATTTTGCATATTGTAAGGAATTGTTGTTGGTTTCTTGAGACAAACATCAGTTTGTTGGGTGATCTAAGCTTTGTTTGAGGTGAAGAGGGGCTTCTTTGCTGGGAGGTTGATGCTGGGTCGGAACAACTGTTTGTAACTCCTCTTGGCTCTTTTCTTGTTTATCAATAAAAGCTATTTGAGTTTTCCTCCATGCTTTTGTGTCATTGATGCTTGCTACATTTGTATGGTCAATTTACATCTGATCCTAGATTGTTTATGATTATAGATCCATGTCTTTGTATAGTTCTATGCTTCTGTGATCTTACAGGTACTTTGTGAAGCTGGGCGTGCAAGGGAGCAGGTAGCTGAGGACTATCAAAGAAGAGAGGGATCAAATCGGGAGATTAGCGCAAGACAGAGGTTGGTCTTTCTGTTCCTCTCTATCTATAATTCATAAAGGAAAAACGAAAGTAGCTTTTCTCTGTTTGTTTCTAAGGCAGCTGTCACACCTTAGTGGGATAGAGCAGTTCTATATAGACACTTTTCCCTGTAAAACTAACCTCTTGGATGAGACCTTGCTACGGGAGCCCTGATGTGGAGTAGCAGGAATTGACTGATTGGGTAGAGACAGATGCGGATGGAGCAGCAGAGAGAGTGACAGTGCAGGGAATCCCAGGACAACGCATAGCTAGCAGGCTGCAGCAATGCGAGAGGCACAAGTGTTTTGCACAGTGCTAGGTGGCACAGAGAGGTGTGCAATGGTGCGAGATGCATGGAGATGTTGCAGTAGCGCAGATGTCAGAGAGGGATCACTTGTCAGCAGCAGGTAGAGCTTCAGCATCAGAGGGTGTTTCTAGCCCAACAGGGAGGTCAGTTGGGAGGTGCAGTGTGGATGCAATACTGGGAGATAGAGCCAGCAACAACATGGGTGCAGTCAGAGATCAAAGTGACAGAGGCTAGAGCAGTCAGATACTGAAGAGCACAGAGATGCAGAGTTTCAGTCGACAGAGGCAATAACAGTCAGAGACTTTGATGACAGAGCAAGTGGACCAGCCAAATGTGTTGCATGGAGAACATTCCAGAGTTTCAGGATCGGGTTTGAGAGGAAGCCTTTCTTGTTGAGAGGGAGTGTTGAAAAGTGTGCAACAAGAAATGCTTGTTGAGAATGCAACAAGATGATGGAGCTTAGTGAAAAGAGTCGCCTTCACTAAGTGGGCCCGCAGGCAAATTATGGCGCAAGTTCTATTTTTTATCACAGTGTGGATGATCACAGTGTGGGTGATCACAGTATGAGTGATCACAGTGTGGGTGACCACAGTGTGGGTGACCACAGTGTGAGTGATCACAGTGTGAGTGATCAAAGTCTATTTTTAGACTGGCTGTCAAAAATAGAAAAGTCAAATATTATTGTCTCATAATAATATTTGGACTATAAACTTGATCTTATTCTCTTGGAGCACTTCAGGATGAGCTACGGATGTGGTACATGCAGATCCTAGAGGGAAATACGTGGTTACCTATGGGATGACTAATATTTGCATGCAGGACTTCAGTTAGAACTCAAGTGAGTTGAGTTTAGTGGACTAGAGTTGCAGTTGATGGAGTTGTGTTCAGTTTAGCTTTGTTAAACTAGTTGTGTTTAGTCTAACTGATCAATAGACTAGAGATGAGTTGGGTGAATTCGTTATTAATTAATTCACAAGTTATTAACTCATAATGCAACTATAGAATACATCAGTTAACTCAGTTGCATGTCAGTGCATGTTTAGTTCAGCAGGGACATGTGTTAGAGGATCAGATTGCTATCAGTTGTGACTATAGTTGTGCATGATGATTTGCAAAATCAAAGGGAATGAGAATGCCAATGAATTGGCCAATATCAAGAATTGTAGCCTGTGCTCACGTCCAACAGAGTGTGAGTGATTATTTTCAGGTCAAATATGAGTTTGGTAAGCCATTCTCATCGATTCTTGAGCAGGTATTGAGCTGTGGAGGTAGGCAAGCAGCGGGGGAGATTTGGAGATCAGATCTTAGCTGTATTGTGTGTAACAGGTGGAGCTGGTACTGGATTGCTTGTGATAAGCATTGTACTTTGTATTGTTACATGATTCAATCAATATAATATACAGATAGTGTGGGGTTTTTAGCGAGATGCTTTCCCCGGGATACATACTATGTTAATGAGTTTGATTGATGCTTCTATGTGTGCCTGTGAATGTTTCTGCTTCTGTAAATTGATGATCAACGTAGAGGAGATTATGTATTATACATGTTCCGCTTATAATTGTATGATCATGATAATCTCTGTGAATATGTGTTAAATTATTCAAAATTTCTACAACTCTCTTGGTCATATGGATATCTGTAAGGCCTGATGTTTGGAGGAACACTTCCTGGAATTAAATAAATACCATGATCATGATCAAGAATAGGTGGGAGAACTTTGGGAGTCTCAAATACCTTGGAATGATTGTCCAAGAATTTTTGGAGATCTAGAGAAATAGATGATTTCGATGTGGGAACCTCTAGCGAACATAATTGTGCAGTTAGGCCTCGTTGTTATTTCTTTAAAAGATTTGTCATTCCATTAGAGATGATTATCTTTCTTGGTTTCCCTGCGATACCTCTTAATTCAAATTCCTTTCCTTCCGAAGAAAATTTCATGAAAATTAAAAGCTATTGTATCCAAGGATTGTAGCCATTGGACTCCTAGTACAACATCAACACCACCCATTGGAATGGAAAACATTGGGCTATTCAATACATATTCTCCCATGGATAGCTTGATATTATGGAACTTTCTAGAGAAATTTATGGTTCCTCCACTTAAAACCATCACTTGACACTCTGGTGCCGGATATAGGAAGCATTTCAATTCCTTGGATATCTTACAATGAATAAAATTATAGGTACTACCCGAATCAATCAACACTATTACCTTTTTCTTCTTGATATGTCCTTCTATCTTGATAGTTTGAGGAGTGGTAATTCCGGCCAACGCATTACAAGATATGGTTGGATTCATTTCTTCTTTTTCTAGGGTTTGTTCCTGGTGTATATCCTCTTCTTTTGACGTTTCTTTTTCCTTTTCTTCCTCCCCTTCACAATCCATGTAAAATAATTTATTTTCAGCACACTTATGACCTTTAGTGTATTTTCTATCACAACTGTAACAAAGCCCTTTTGCTCTTTTTTCTTGCAATTGTTGGGGTGTCAACCTTGTAGGTTGTGGAACGCTAGGGGAAACAACACTTCCATCCTTATAGTTGTGAGTGGTAGGTTTCCTTATTGCCATAATTTTGATTTCCATTTTTCTTGCCAACCTGAATGCCTTCTCCAATGAGTCAGGTTCCCAAAGGAAAACCTCATGTTGGATGTTATCCTTTAAATTCCTTATGAAAATATCAATCCTATGCTCCTTTGGAATATCTTTTACCCTTATATTCAATTTTTGGAATTCCTCAATGTGCTCTATCATTGAACCCTTTTGTTTGAGGTTTATCAATTGGCTAAAAAAAGTGTTTCTTTTTGTATCCTCATAATGTGCTATCATTTCTTCTATAAAAAATTCCCAAGTGACAATTTGTTTATGAAAGCAAAGCCATCGATACCATACAAACTGATTTGGTTCCAAAAACAAAGTTTCAATGTGTACCTTTTGTGTGTTTTGCACATTATGGAGATCAAAATATTGCTCCATCTGTAGTATCCATGTTACAGGATCCTTGCCATCAAACTTCCTCATATCGATCTTTGGAACATGGTGGGTCTTCAATCCAACATTAAAGTCTATGAAATCATGATTAACATTTATTTTGTTCTCATCATGAGTTTTCTTTAGTACCCTTTCACCATTAGTAAGCATTTATTGGAGCAACTTAGTCAAATCTATCTTCAAATCTTCCATCTTAACGTCCATGCCATTCATATTAGCTTCCATGCCATCCATCTTAGCTTCCACGCCATCCATATTAACTTGGACACCATTCATATTAGCTTCCACGCCATTCATCTTAGCTTCCACACCTTTCTTTAAACCATCAATCTTAGCTTCTGTTACCTTTTGTCTGTTAGGGTCCCACCTTAACCCCCTTATTTATGTAATAAGATCAAGTCATAGTTATAGTTAAGTAAAGAGTCAATAAAGCCCATATTAAGAATTGTAAGTGGTTAACCCACATTTAATGATGGGACCACAGTTAGTTGCTAATGGGCCATGGTATTAGATAGATGGTATTAATAAGAACCATGATATTGCCCCATTGTATTGCATGTATGGATCCTATATAAAGGATAGAGACTCCCTTCGAGGAGCATTGTGTCTTATTTTGTAATCGAGCTCGGCTCTATTGGAGGTTGCCCCCTCGAAGAGGAAAGTGAGCTTTGCTTTCTGAATAATAAAATACTTGCTGTTATTGCTCACTGATCTATGTTCTGGGTATATTTCTTCGCATATTTGGTATTCTAGTATCGTTTTGCAGGTTAAGAGCATAACATTGTCAAAGTGAAATTTGTTTCACTTGGTCTCATAATTTTGATATATCATGTTGCATTTCTTCCTCTTCTTCATGAGTCATGCTAGAGCTTTCATATTTCTTACTAGGTGTTTCCATTTTCTTTCTTCGAGGCATCAATTAATGATAATTATGCTTCACTATTCCCTTTGAACTACAAACTAATTTTTCAACCCAAACTTATGCAAAATTTTAAAAAGACTACACTCACTTTTTTGTGTTGTATAAGCTCAATATTGCATCTATTGCATCTTTGTAATTTCGGATCTACAAGGTCTGAAATTGCTTCCTGTAGTAGCCCTCTGAGTCCTCTTTCCAATGCCACCAATCTAATCAAAATTGGATTCTCCACGAAAGAGTTATGCCCAATCTCCCAAGATGACTTGATTATATAAATTTTCAGTAGGTCGAACTTGTACGACATACCACGTGTCAATGTTTCGACCTTCAGATCTGAAAACGATATAAAGAAAACTATAGTCCATCCTCTTTCTATAAATTCTTATGAAATTTCAATCTGATGCTTAGAGAGAAAGTTATGACGATTTTTCCAACGTCACTTGTTTGGAATGTAATTCGAGAGTATGAAAAAGCCCAAATTACTCAGATCATATCTCCGAAAATATAGCGAGACAAGATCTGTAATTTGGACCCGAGGTTCAGAACAATTTCGGCTCAAATGGGTTTTGTTTTTTAGCTTCTGAAATGTCGCAGAAAAAAAGTCATATCGAAAATTCCATGATGGTCTGTTTGGAGCAGCGAAACCCTAGAATCCAAAGCTTCGATACCAAATGTTATAAAACCAGCTCAGAAAAAGATAGAGAAGAAAGATCAACGCCTTAGAAATAAGCCTCTCCAAGGGGGAACCCTCCTTTAGATTACACAAATAAAAAATTCTTGGATGATAGAAATGACAAAACCTTATTTCTATATATAGGAGTCTAAGGGGTCACAATATAATCAAAGCCGACATAAGAATAATAATATAAGGGCATAACAATAACAATAGTGGGCTTATATGGGGCACAATAATAAAAATATAGGGATAATAGGGTCACAACAATAATAATAAGGGCTACAATGACAATAGTAATGGGGGAATCACTAGTATTATAGGGACCTAACATATTGGATAGTGATCCTTGACTCAAAAAGAGGGAGTCCACCTTGAGTCCTTGATGAATATGGTAGTTCTTCTTCCTAATTCCTTTGAATATGGAGACTTCAAGATGCTTCAGTGAGTAGTCCTTCTTTGAGAGGAGGAAGGGTATTTTAGATATTCTTTTTGATGATGATAAAAATGTATGAGCTTCTCAAGAATGATCCAAATGTAGAACCCTTATTTAGATGAGCTAGGATTTTGAGGTCTTCTTCTCTTTGAGATGTGATGAATGGTCCTTCTTGTTTATATTGCTTGTCCATTATATATCCCTTCTTGATGGTTTGATATCCTCTTTGATGCTTTGTCTTTTGATATTCCTTTTGATGGTTCTTCCACAAGCTGCCTTTCCTTGCCTTGTTACCTTAGCTCTTCTACCATGTTGAGAAATATCAAGGCAGTAAGTTAGGTGATTCTCGTACTTTGATAACTACTTGTGATGTATTTTTACTTAACTTAATTAGCTTCTTCTTTCTCTTGATTATCTTTAATATTCATATCATCAAACAACTACCAAATCATAAAGAATAATGAGACAAGAGGACACAATATATAGGCGATAAGCCAGGGCCAAAACCTCTCCAATTTGGGAGGAAAACCCACAAGAATTCTTCTCTTCTTATAGAAATTCAATTGACGAATTCCAAGACCTATGACCCTTGACCAAGACCCCTCCAGGACCAAGTCACACTTCTTAGGGATGAGATCCTCTTCCAAAAAGTCAATGATAGTCAAACTATCCTTCCAATAGTGGTTTGCTTCCTCTTCGATGTTAATTTCAGACTTGCACTTTTGACTATGATTTTTGGCCCCTCTTGTAGTCTCTATTCTTCTTTACTTGGGCAACAAATCTCTCTTCAAAAATTCAACTTGAATATTAATGCTTCTTTAACCCTTTACATGGATTCTTGACCTGACTGTAACTCAATCTTGCTATAGGTGAATGATGCCCTAATAACAATCCATGCGATTAAGAGATTTACCCAAAACATTCTTAAGAAATCCAACTTTTCATTCGTTCTATCTTTTTCCTTCTTCACTGGATCTTCTATTGATTACTATGCTTTAGATCAACTTGGTGTATTCTTGGATGCCCTTAAAGGTGGTCGACTAGCCTCATATCTATAGGCTTCTTGTATTACCTTAAGGGCTAAATTATCATTATTTCTAGGATGACTTGACACTTGAAAAGGCAAACTTTTCTAGGAGAATTATGACGAGGTCTTGGAGGGTCTTTGACTTGATTTTGACTCAAATAAAATTTTCTTTTACAATATGTAACATGACCAAATGGGTATTTAATACATGAAAATGCCTCAATTGACCTAGAAGCACTCAATGAGTGCTTGATCTAAAAATAAATTTCCCTTGAGCATGAAACCCTTGCCTGAAGAAAAAGAAAAAGAAATTTATTTTTCCTCTTTTTATTAAATACATAAAGTCATGATTACATATGTCATTATGAAGACCAAACGTAGTTACATATTTCAACATTAATAACATGAGAATTTTTCATTACTAAGGGCCAAATTAGTTTCTATACAATTTTTAAAATGATTTCAAGAATGATTAAGGATTCTTGATAAGTATCACCATATACAGAGAAATCATCCATATAAATTTCAAGACTTTCATGAATTAGATCAACAAATATGTCCATAACCACTCTTTGGAATGTGGTTGGTGCATTACACAGGCCAAAGGGTAATATATTGTACAAATATGTTCCCTAAAGACATGTGAAAGTGGTTTTGTCCTGTTTCTCTATAACTATATTTATTTTATTATAGGCACTAAATCCATCTAGGAAAGAAAAATATTTCTTCCTAGCTAAGGTATCTAGGACTTGATCTATGAATGGTAATGGAAAGTGATATTTGGGGGTGGATTTATTCAATTCCTTATAATCTATATAGATTCACCATTTCCATTTTTCTTTGGAACTACAACTAAGGGATAAACCTACTGACTGTTAGAGACAAGGAAGATGTAATCTAATTTTAGTAGTTTCTGAAGTTCATCTTTTAATATCTCCTTCACCATTGGATTCATCTATCATTGAGGCTACCTTATAGGTCTAGTATTTTCTTCCAAATAGATATGATGAATGCATGTACTAGGATGAATACCTTGCATATCAGTGTAATCCCAAGCAAATGCTTTGGAATACTTCTTTAGAACTTAAATTAATTGATCTTCTTGAGATGCTTCCAATGTGGAAGTAATATTTATAGTTTTTCCTAGTTCAAGTTCAACAATTTTAGATTTTGAATTTACCATTGAATTTATAGGAAAAATTGCTTGAAATGAAGATTGTAAAGAATTCATTGTGCAATTTTCTTGAAAATTTTGTTCCAAAAGATTATTTGTTGTAGCATATTGAATTGTTATTAATTGTGTTTCAACATCAGGATTAAAATGAAGTAATCTAACAAATTCTCATTTTATGCATCCCTAAAAACAATAAATTGATTAATAGTAAATACTGATTGAATCATTTATTCTTCTAAATTTGTTTGTTTAAGCCATGACAATTTTTCTAATTCATTCAAAGTTTTAGTAGGGGGATATAATGTTATTTTGTTACTTCCAGTCCCTTTAGATATTGTCATTTGCATTGATCTACTACTGATGAATGCATCAAATGTAGTGTGCCATGGTCTCCCAAGGATGTGGGGATGCCCACCTAAATTTGATTTGGACTATAAATTAGAAATTCTATAGGATATTCCTAGGAATTCAAGGAGACTATTAAATATTCTATTACACCTTTCAACTTAGTCCTTGATCTATCAACTAAATCAATTATTATTGGAATTGGTAGAAGAGTGTGCAATTAAACTTTACATTGTATCCATTGTCATTACATTGATTTTTGCACCTAAATCAATTAAAGTATTTAGAATTAACATATTGTCAATATATTTTTTGCGGAAAATCAGGGCAGGTCCATGTGAAGGGACCACACCCCCAAGCCAAACTAATCTGAGCCTAACCCCAAGGGTGTCGAGGAGAATTGAACCCATGACCTCCGAATGGTAAGGCACTTTAGCAATGGGACCTTGACCAATTAAGCTAACCCTCGGGGATTCAATCGTAATTGTAACCATAAGAATTCTTGGATCCACAGAGTTTTTAGTTTCAATGACTTTGACATTAGGCTAGCCAAATGACCCATGGCATGTATTGTAGATGGATCTTTCTTTATTTTCTAGGATTTGAAACAAGATTCCTTAATTGTTTTAGCACATATTGAAATTTCTTTAGTAACTGCAATAAAGGAATTTTAGCAAATAAATTCTTCAATTGATATAAGAAAACATGGTCAATAGGAATCATTTATTTTTCTAAAAACTAACCTCTCTCGAAAGGGAGGTACTTTAGTAGCTAAAGATTGATTTTGATGAGATTCTATGCTTTTAGATGTTTATAAGATTTTAGATTTTTTCTATGATTGTTGATGTGCCGATTTTTCTTGGAATTTCCTCAATTTCTTGTTGTTGTTGTTGGTTTTTTTTTTAATTATAGGAGATTTATTTTGCAATACCCTTCTTGACATTAAGTGAATATTATCAATGAAAACAATTGCACAACGGGGAGTGTTTCTTCTAAATTATATACAAGTTTAATTAGTTTAACATTAGGATTTTCCACTATATGGGATAGTAATTGAGGAGGTCTAGGATGAAGTTGATTAGAAGCTAGATGAAGCTAATGTGGCTGGGATCTATGGAATGCAAAGTTGTTGTTGAACATTTTGAGATGGTTGAAATTATTGAAAAGTTAATTGTTGTTCGAAATATGGTTGATAATATTTCTAGACAACTTTTTGATAACGCTTTTGGTATGGTTGTTTGTAAGATTGTTGATATGGGGGTTGGTTTCCATAAACTTTTCCTCACCAATCTTGTTGATAAGGTTCATTTGGAGGTCGCTGAGGTGACCAACCCTACCATGGCATAGGAGTAGTATATGTATTCTAAACATGATTTTGATAATATATAAATTATGGATTTGGATTTGATGACATACCTATGGGTCACAGTTGCTAAGGTATTATTAGAGATGCAACGTAATAAAGTGATTTTGTTGCTTCACCTTCTTTTCTTCTAGTTTAGTTCAGTTATGCTATTGTTGGGAAATTCGTTGTTGAATATTTTCCTACACAAATTCCAAAAACATGAATATTGTCCAAAGGACATTCATGTAAATGATATTTCTTTCATGTAGATAACACTTCATTTTGTTCTTCTTGCCTCTTCCTAGTTTTTAATGTATCATTTTGAGAACCAAGAGTAATTAGAAGATAAATATTAATTTTTTCTAATAAAATTCCAAATTCATCTCTCGTGACTCCTCCGAAAATTGATTTAGTTACCGTTGAAAGTGCATCTCTTTTCCCCTTACTAGACTTCAATCTTCCTTTGGAGTATTTCTTGCACAATTCAATGATTTTTATCATAAGGTAATTGAGAAATATCCCCTATCCCCATAATATTGAGGACATCTATATATTCATCCCATATTCCTTTTAAGAATTGCATTCATATAAATTAAGGGCTTAGATCACTTTGCTTTGTTCTTTGAAAATTATATGTAAATATTTCTACGTAATAATCCATGTTTTCATCTTCCTATTGACTCTTTTTAAAAATATCTCGTTTAGCACTCTGGGATTGATAATAAGGTTGGTATTTTCTCAATTTTTTTTTTTTTTTTTTCTAAGTAAGGTTAATCTATTGATATGATACAAAAATAGTTACAGAGTATCTGGGCCGTAAAGGGTCTCGGCCTTAATCAGCACACAACCATGAAAATTGTCTGAGACTACCCCTACAAAGGGGAAACCAGTCCAAAAGAAGAACTGTCCAAAATGCAACCAGATTTAAACCACAGTTTTCCTGATGAGACCAACCCATCATAAACAACAACAAAACCACCCAGAAAAACAACAGATTGTCCTGACTGGACCAACCAACCAGCAGATTACCCTGATGACACAAAAGCAAGACAAAAACTAGACCCAGAACTAAATGAAATGCCACCTGGCAGAAGTGATACGTGCCTCAAGGTCAGTCAAAATAGGTTCCTCCACGATTGGACATGCCCACGGGTTGTTCGCGTCGCCACGTTCCACTTCCTGATGTCCTTCTTCCCTGCTTCCAGCCTCCACCTGCGGGCTCGACGTGTCCTCCAGATGGCTTTCCATGGCCTGCGTGTCACTTGGAATGCTCAAGTCATCATGCGAGCTGCCAGCAATGGCTTTCCCATGTCTTCTGTTCCGACCTCCATTACCTTCCAGCTCATCATTGTTGTCTCTGTTCTGGCTTGGGCCCGCTCTGTTCGTCTCCTCCATGGACATAGTCATGGGAATGTGCTGCTCAGTCTCTTCAGAAATGGAGATGGAGACGGTGGCAACAATGACCGGGCAATTCAGAGTGCTACGGAACTGGAACTGCGTCGTGTGAGGGACCTGATGCGGAGGCAGAGGAAAGGTAGCAGTGCGGACTGCCGCCTCGTCGCGTCTAGAGCAATGGAGGCAGGCTTTGCCTCTACCACTTCTGGTATTCAGATAAAGACCTGCAAGACTATAATGGCGGGGATTTTCAGCTGAGGAGGAAGGGGAAGCCGAATTGTGGCTATGAAAAGCAGCAGAGTGGGAGCTACCACCTCGCGTGCCACCTTGACGGCTGTGCATTCGGTGGTGAACCATGATGGAGATAGGAGCAGTGGAAGAGTTAGGGGGGGCGGAGGAGGAATTGACAGTAGAATTTTGAGCAGAGGTTACAGGGTGCTGAGGGACAAGAGCCGAGTTGCAGAGGTTTGTATGGGAATGGTGGAAGCCATTACCTAGGTCAAGACAACACACAATCTAGCATCTGTGCCCAGTGCTGGTTCGCTCAGTCGGCTCTCCCGCTTGCGGAGGGCAAGCACAGTGAAACAGGGGCAGGGTGACTGGAATGTGCTCTGGTTCCATAGTTATGTAGGTAATGGCCTTGCCTCGGCTAGAGCAGGCATTAAATGCCGCCTGCGAGGTGCCATGAATATCACTCATGTTGTTCTTGGGATGGTTGCAGAGGGCCATGTGGCCACCTCACCCACCGTCGCCCCGTCTCATCACCAAACTCGCCTTAATTACCACCCACATCTGGGGCTCAAAAAACATTTTTATTATATCGTCCCAATATAATATTGTTAACTCTCCTAACTCCATAAACCATTTTAATGTAGATAGTTTTAATGTAGCATGAATATGTACAACATAAAATATCAAATTCTAATAAGAAAGCATCAGGGTCTTTAATATGCATACCATTGAAACTTGGTAGAACAAAAGGAGGAGTGTTCTTCATTTTTACCTTAGTTCCTAAAAATGTCGAAACTATAAAATAGGAAACCCAAAAGTAACTTCGCCTTCTTGATATTCTCTTTCAATTCTAGGTCTTCTTCCTCCTTTAGTTGATCCTCCTCCATCGTGTTATACTTTAGATTTTCTTTCCCTTTCTGCTTCAAGTACTTATCATTCATGTTCATGTATTTCCTATGCTTATTTTTCTCTTTGTTCTCATTTTCTATCTTCATATGCCATGTTTACTTCAAACAAACTTGACACGTCTTCAGTCTAATCAAAATTTCCTCCTACTAGTTCACTAGTCAATTTAGGTTGTTCAAATTCTTCAAAGACTAGTTGAGGGTTTGGTTCACTACTTTGAAGTTCTTATTCTCTTTGAATTCTTATTTCTTCAAGTATTGGTTAAGGAACTTCTTTTCTTAATCCTTCTACTAAAGAGGTTCCTCATTGTACTTTCTTTTTCTTAGTTTGATGTGCCAATAGCACTTGTCTTTCCACAAGTGTCTATCTCTTTCCTGTATACAATTTTTGTGCAATTTGCTCAATAGTTATATTTCCAACAATTGGTGTACGTTAGTTAACCTCTTTTTGAGTTTTTGATGTTCCAGCTACCATCGAGGGTCAGTCAATTGTGGAGGTTTTTTTTCCTAACATACCTACCTTTTTCATCCCTAGGTCTATGCATGTTTGAACACAATTAAATCTAAATCAATTAAATAAATATAAACATGATTTGGGCTTGAAGATACTCAACAAAAGTGAATGCGCAGGTTCTTACATCTCACCTTACCACCTCCACTCATAAAAATTATAAATGCTTATATTTGTCTCAAAATGCAAACTTTCAAGAAAACTCTAGGTCTAATTAACTCAAAATGTGCTTCCCTAACAACGACGGAAAAAATATCAGGCTAAATTATAGACTTATATTAGGACACAATATTCATATCAATTCAGTGTTTGTAAACTTGGAAGAACACTACAATATGTAATGAGTTAGATTAGGTTAGATATCACTTCTAGGTTGAATTAAAATCGAAGGACAAAACTAAAGACTAAGTCAAGAAAACATGAAATACAACACTATTCTAATCGCACATGCTTGAAATGTAAAACACAACTACATGATTTATTAACACTTTGGACTGGGCATAAACTAAGACTTCTCACTCAAGTCAGGGTCATTTATGTAATAATGTTCAAGATATCATGTTCACACTTAAATGCTTGTAAATGAAGATGGTCAAGGGGGTTTCAATCAAAGGGATTGATTAATGCATTAGGGTCTTTCTTGCCATTGAAGGAAAGTAGACACTCCGGTAGTCTCTTAGCCAATCTAATATATTTTGACCCAATACTATTTTAGAGGCAAAGGATGCACTACAACCTTTCCCATTTGTGAGAGTGAAAATGGGTAGTCACTCATAGTATTCTACTCATCCTTTTAATCACTGTGTTCCCGAACCATTACTCTAATCTAAGGAAATAAGGAAAACAATGTAAACTTTGAAACGGGAACTGATACTGTTACCCGTTTTGTAGAGATAGCAAAAAAGTGACCCGATTTTGAAAAGGGGTGATGCAGAATACACATGTTTTGTAGAGATAGCAAAAAAGTGACCCAATTTTGAAAAGGGGTGATGCAGAACACACATGTTTTTTTAGAGCATAGTTTTTGGCACTTTAATTTTTTTTAATTTTTTTTATGTACATTGTGTTTTAGAACGGTAGTGATTTTCATGCTGATTTTAAAAAGTGGTTATTCTGCATCAGACCCTTTTTTTAAAAGACCTATTTTTTGACTTTAACTTTTCTAATGTATGTAATGTAAATAATTATTTTGTAAATTTAATAATTTTGGAAGTGGTCTTCTTCTTCATATTTTCTTGTTTTTATTTTTATTTTTATTTTTTTTGGTAGTGAGGTTTTTATTGATTTGCATATTTAAAAAAGACAGTCAATATTTTTCATTTTCCATATTTTACATATTTATACATCGTTAATTAAATTTTCAATCCAAATGAAATAATTGTCTCTAAAAAACAAATACAAAATTATATATAGAAAAAGACAAAAATAAAAAATAAAAGTGTTAAAATTTTTTTATCTTATAAACCATAAAACACTTTGGAAAAAAAAAAAAAACAAAATTACATATATATATATATTAAGTCGATAAAAATTGAGAAATTAAAAAAAAAAAACATTAGCAAAAACTAGGAATAAAATTTTAAAAACAAACTAGTTTAAAAAAAATAGAAAATTAACCAAAAAATAAATTAAAAAAACTAATAAAATAAATATTAAAAAAAAAGGGTTAAAAAAATTATCTCACAAAAAAAAACATTAGCAAAACTGGAAAAAAAAAAAAAAAAACTAGTTTAGAAAAAAAAATAGAAAATTAACGAAAAAAAATTGAAAAAATAGTAAAATTAATATTAAAAAAACAAAAATAAATTCAAATTATAAAAAAAAAAAACAAAAAAATACGTAATTTTTATTAAAAAAAAAAATGTAATTATTTTTTATTAAACATACATATTTTATTTTATATATATATATTATTTTTTTTTTTTTTAAACAACCTTTTTTATTATTTAAAAAGAAAATTATAATTTTTTTAAAACAATTTTTATTTTTTCCCTAAAAATACAAATTATTAAATCTACGTTTTATATTTAAAAAAATAAAAAAATAAATAAAACCTAAATTTAAAAAAAAAAATTTACATTTCTTTTTTTATTTAAAAAAAATTAATAAAATTAATTTTCTTTTTTAAACAATTCTTTTTTTATTAAAAAAAAAATTATAACTTTTTTTTAAACATTTTTTTGTTTTTTATTTAAAAATATAAATAATAAAAAAAAATGATTTTTAAAAAAAAATTATATATATTTTTTATTTAAATATTGAAAAATTATTAAAAAAAAATTTAAATAAAAAATATATATAATTTAAAAAAAAAAAAAATGATTTTTAAAAAAAAAATTATATATATATATTTAAATAAAAATATATATAATTTAAAAAAAAAAAATGATTTTTAAAAAAAAATTATATATATTTTTATTTAAATATTAAAAAATTATTAAAAAAAATTTAAAAATTAACATTTTTTTTTTAATTATTAAAAAAAAAAATTTATGAACCCCGGCCGCGCCACCACCGGCCGCCCGTGGTGGCGCGGCGGTGGGCGGAGGGTGGGCGGATTCCGGGGAATCGACGGGCCTTCCACCGCCGCCCGTGGTGGCGCGGCGGTGCAGCCCCCTCCGCCCACCGCTGCGCCACCACGGGCGGCCGGTGGGTGGCTCGTCGATTCCGGGAATCGACAGGCCGCCCACCTCAGCCCCTCCGCCCATTGCCGCGCCACCACGGGCGGCCAGTGGGAGGCCCGTCGATTCTGGGAATCGACGGGCCGCCCACCGACCGCCCGTGGTGGCGCGGCCGGGGCTCATAATTTTTTTTTTTAATAATTAAAAAAAATTGTTAATTTTTAAATTTTTAAATTTTTAATTTTTTTTTTAATAATTTTTTAATATTTAAATAAAAATATATATAATTTTTTTTTAAAAATCATTTTTTTTTATTAATTATATTTTTAAATAAAAAACAAAAAAAATGTTTAAAAAAAAAGTTATAATTTTTTTTTAATAAAAAAAGAATTGTTTAAAAAAGAAAATTAATTTTATTAATTTTTTTTTAAATAAAAAAAGAAATATAATTTTTTTTTTAAATTTAGGTTTTATTTATTTATTTATTTTTTGAAATATAAAACGTAGATTTAATAATTTGTATTTTTAGGGAAAAAATAAAAATAAAAATAAAGATTGTTTTAAAAAAATTATAATTTTTTTTTAAATAATAAAAAAGGTTGTTTAAAAAAAAATTTAAATTTTAATATATATATATATATATATATATATATATATTTTAAATAAAATATGTATGTTTAATAAAAAATATATATATATATATATATATATATATTTTTTTTTGTTTTTAATAAAAATTACGTATTTTTTTGTTTTTTGTTTTTTTTTATAATTTGAATTTATTTTTGTTTTTTTTAATATTAATTTTAGTAGTTTTTCAATTTTTTTCGTTAATTTTCTATTTTTCTTTCTTTAAACTAGTTTTTTTAATTTTTTGATTTTTTTTTTCTAGTTTTGCTAATGTTTTTTTTTAATTTCTCTATTTTTACTTACTTAGTATATATATATATATATATATATATATATATTTATAATTTTATTTTTTTGTTTTCCAAATTTTTTTTTATGGTTTGTGAGATATTATTTTTTAACATTTTTTATTTTTTTATTTTTATCTTTTATATATATTTTAATATTTGTTTTTCAAGTAATCAACATTTTAATCTTAATTTTAGTAATTTTTATCTTTTTTTGTTAATTTTCTATTTTTGTAGATCTAGTTGGTTTTTAATTTTAATTTTTAGTTTTTTAGATTTTCCTTAATTTTTTTTTTTCTAATTTTTCTATTTTCACCTACTTAATTTTTTTGTTTTTTTTAAATGTTTTTTTTTTTTGTGGCAATCTTTTTTTTATGTTTTACAAGATAAATCTTTTTCTTTTTTCTCTCCATTTTTTTAAATATTTTTTTTACTATTCAATTGTTTATAGTTTTTTTTTTTTTTTTTAGTTTTTTAATTCTTATCATTAATTTTGTTTTTTTTGCATTTTTATGATTGACTTTTTTTTTTTTTTTTTTTCGTTTTTTATTTTTATTTTATATTTTCCTTTTAGTATATATTTTAATCTATGTTTTGTTATTTTTTTTAAACTTTTTTTTTTTTTTTTTCATTGTTTTAATTTTTTTTTTTTAATGTTTTTCGGGTTCATGATAAAATATTTTACACCATTATTTCTAAATGTTGAAATTTTACTGTTGAAAAAAAAAAGTGTTCTCCCAGCATCAACACTTTTCGTTTTGAGGGTGTTTTTTGGATATTTTTTGCTCAAAAAATTTGTTTTCACCGCCATTTGTAAAACATGTTGAAAATTTACCCAAGAAAAAAAAAGGTGTTATTCCAGCATCAACACTTTTCATTTTTAGCACTGTTTTTGATGTTTTTTCGGAGTTTTTTGGCCAAAGTTCCCGTTTTGAGTTTATAGTTCCCGTTTCATAGTTTACATTGTTGGAAATGAAAATATGGAACTATGTTGTTTTTTAGCCCAAGGATAAGTGGAAAGGTTGTCAAGATATTTGGGGCCTTCTACACTAAGAAAAATGGTGAATGACACTCCCACGGCCTTGGTCAACTTTTCCAATTAGATTGTTTCTCAAATAAATATTATTCTATGATAAATAAGAATAATAAAGACACTTAAATATACAACAATATATATTCTAATGATGCAATTTTGAATGAATGTGGTTTCTATGATATACGAATGCAATATGGTTACGATATCTAGTGATATGTGGCTTATGATGTCTAGTGAGCTCACATTAAGAATCAACAATTGTAACCAAATCAAATAGCATTAAAAACACTAAAAAATAAATGATATAACCATGGTATAATTAAAAAATGCTTATAAACAATGGATTTAAAACTAGTTTGTGACATAACTACACACCAATTAGGAAACTAGTTTTATGAACAACTTTGTACCTGATTATATAAAATATAATCTAAGCATATAATGTAAGGAAAATTACTGAGAGGGTCGGTGAATCAATATTTTTAAACTACTTAACCTTTTATTTTCACATCCAGATTTATGTACCCTACTATTATGAAGTAAAACTGCATATGTATGTGACTGTAATGAAGACAAGTAGCGTATATCTAGTTAAATAAATTTTTCTTTAATTCATCAACTGTTTAACTTGTATCAGTAATTCACTAGACATTAATTAAATAATAACCATGTGCAGTAAGAACATAATAAACCATCACACAAAAGAAACACATCAACACTCATGAGCACCAAGAGTTTTAGGTGGAAACCCAATGTGGGAAAAAACCACACTGCTGTCATCTTTGTCTTCTTATTTTATTATAAAGAGAAATTTCTTACAATATTATACTGACACAAACTCACACCAATATGCAGGCACCCACCTGCAGAAGGCTACAACCTTCTCTCATTCTCCAACTTCTACTGGAAGTGATATACAACCCCCTTACCCTCTGTTCTTTGTAGATCACTTTTCATAATAATTCAAACTAGATCCATTCCATATATCAGATATAAATATTGAAATCAAAACTGTGTCACGTCACTGAACCAAGTGGATCACCAAATCAAATATTGAAATAACTTATTCAAACAACCAGACCAACTTATATCACTTTATAACCATTCATCAGAATACCAGACTACATACTGCTCGTTAGAATATATATGCTACTATTCATAAGCATACCTGCATATCTATGCACTTTTCCTTCGGATGGCCTGCGTATAAATATCAAAACACAAAAATCTAAATCTGAATTACTACACTACTGAAACAATCATTGAAACACATACTGACCCCATCATAGATCTCTGAACCACATACAAGTCATCTCATAGTAGCATCATTACTATTCAATAGTTTAACCCAACCAACACTATTAAACATAAATAATCATGCAAGATTTCATCGAGAGACGATAAAAAACATAATAAAACAAATCATTCATTATCATTAGCTCATATTGCAAAACCTAGCAGATGTATGCAACCCTTATAAATAATTTCTGTGTATGTACACACCTTTCGTACTTGATACCCGCATATAAATCTATCCATACTGCAGAATATATACGAAACTACCTAGAAGAAGATTCGCATATGTATGTGACCTTTTTGAAGCAAACCTGTGTACATATATGTAATTACTAAGTCAAACCTTCACTCCACACAAAAACACCCGTCAAACCCAAATATCGACATACACCATAATAGATAGAGATCATACAGTCTTCCTAAAAGATCTATCAAACCATAAGCATATTATTCAATATATAGTCATTTTAGATCTAATAGATCTGATCCATTGTCATACTCCTTGGTGCACACCTATTTCTGATCAAACCAATCATCA
This sequence comes from Pinus tabuliformis, assembly GCA_031772625.1. Lineage (NCBI taxonomy): Eukaryota > Viridiplantae > Streptophyta > Pinopsida > Pinales > Pinaceae > Pinus > Pinus tabuliformis. The sequence goes on from CM062815.1 coordinate 245,301,870, forward strand.
ATAACCCAATACATTCACACTAAGAATTTTGATCTCCATTTACTTATATAGCTTAGGCCTTAGTCAATACCTTAGGCCAATTCCATAGTTATGCTGATGGTATTCTTTGACAGGATCAAATATCCGTTGTCGCCCTCATTACTATGGGCTAATACTATGGAAAATACCCCTGGCATTGAGAATAGTTTGGTGTGGAAACTGTACGCAACTTTGCCTCACCATACCCATGTATGTACACGACCTTTGTTTACAGGATCCATGTATACTTCTTGAAACATCACCTTTATCCTTCCTCTATCTTTGAACTGATATTCCCTTGTCCAATCTATTTGTCACAGCGATACTGACCTGTATACTCATTCTAATACCATCAGGTTGACATCCTTATCAAGTAGGTTTCCATTAAGGACAACACATTAGTCATAGTGCCAACAATATCCCCCTTTGCACTTGATGGCAACCACTTTTGTGTTTGGTCACCCCCACCTGTAGATACCTATAACCACATCTGTAGAGATACCAAGCTTCTCTCCCAAGTCACCAAGAATTCCCAAACACCAAGCTTCTCTCCCCCTTTGACATCAAGGGAAAAGGGCTGACCAATGCTGTATGAAAGCCTCTTTTGCAGAGATGAGCACCATAGATGCTTCTGAATATGAGCACTGACCATGCTCCCCCTGAGCATATCCTGAAACTTATAGAAGATATGCAAAGAAGTACATGATGCTATGACCCAACCAAATATTACCAAGGACTCATGCTTACATCAATTACCCAACATTGTGGGGTTACATATTTGACTCAACATTACATTAAATGCCCAAAATAATGGGATTACATACATAATTAACTTGACTTCAATAGTTCAATCATGACTAAATATAACAATTTTACATCATGGGTCTTTAAATGACCTTTACATTAAGAGACAAATATGAAATTTATAACCAAAACCAATGACCTCAATAGTGAGGTAGCAATATGATGATAGTCATCAATAACCATCATTTACCATATAAGGATGAGCATCTGTTAGCAAAAATATGAACATCTGTTAGCAACAATATGAGCATCATTATGCAACAAGGGAAGCTAAAGAAATCAAATGAAAACAATGTGCACGTTTAGAGATATAGCAAATGATCTCCATGAACTTGTGCCATCTGTTCACTTTTAGGACTTATCATATTCACCAGTAAAGTAATCAAAGCAACAATGTCATTTACAAACCATCATAAGCCAATATGACTTTTAAGTTTCATTGGAGAAACAACAGACTGTAACCAGTCAATATCAGAAGTAGAGGGCCAAAGACCCATCGAATGAAGTATATCAAAATCTCTCCTTAAGTCTGTCCCATAGTTTATTCTTCATAGAGAAACATACGCTACTATCAAGAACCAAACTCGCGTATATACATGACTTTCTTTCATGGAATTCACGTACAGAAAGTAAAATGCAGTAATATTAGACTCAGCTACCCCTGAACATGAAATATCTATCAGAATAATTAACAAATTGATGAACTAGATACCACTCCTAGTTTCTTTCTGAGATATTCAAAGGAATCACATGGAAGTGGTTTAGTAAATATGTTCGCAACTGATTCCTTTGAGGGAACATATTCTAGTTTGACCTTTTGTTCAAGAACTTGTTCCCTTAGAAAGTGATATTTGTTTGGAATATGCTTGCTTTTAGAGTGGATGACAAGATTTTTAGAAATACTTATGGAACTAGTATTATCAAACAAAATAGGTATAGGTTGAGGACAAGTGATTTGAATATCTTGTAATGTTTTCATCATCCATAGAAGTTGAGTACAACAAGATGAAAAAACATATTTTGCCTCATAAATAGATAAAGCAATGGATCTTTGTTTTTTTCTGAACCATGATACCAAGCAAGTTCCCAAATAGAATTCTCCTCCACTAGTACTCTTTCGATCATCAACCCAATCTGCATCTGTGTAAGCATGAAGAGAAAAATATGCATCTTTGGGATACCATAGACCATAATATTGAGTTCCTTGTAAGTACTTAATATTCTATTGATTGCATGGAGATGATTTTCATTAGGATTTTCTTGAAATCCCCAACTACATGCATGATGTCTATTCTTGTTCTTGTAAGGTAGAGAAAGCTCCCAATCATAGATCTATATTCTGGTTGATTTACTGCAGGAGAATCATCATGTGAACTGAGGTTACATTCTATTACCATTGGTGTTCATACAGGCTTGTAGTCTTCCATTCCATATTTCTTTGAAGTCTTCGTGAGGTACTTAGTTTGTGAGAGAAAGATACCATTCTTTGCTTGTTGAACTTGATGACCAAGAAAGTATGTTAGTTCACCAAGTAATGAAATTTCAATTTTTTCTTGCTGCATGGCTGAGGCAAAAATTTGACTCATAGAATCTTCCTTGCTTCCAAATATGATGTCATCTACATAAACAAAAACTATCAAAAGTTTACCATCATCCCTATTTATATATAGATTTCTATCTATAGATCCCTTAGTGAAACCTTGTTGTTGAAGATACTTTTCAAGGTGATAATACCATGCACGAGGAGCTTGTTTTAGCCCATATAATTCCTTCTTGAGTTTAAAAACAATATTTTTATCATTTCCTAGAATGAACCCTTCAGGTTGTTCAATATAAACTTCTTCTTCTAGGTCCCCATTTATAAATGCATATTTAACATCCATTTGATATAATTTAAAGTTATGAAAGCTTGAAAATGCAAGGAACATTCTTATGGCTTCAAGTCTGGCTATAGGTGCAAATGTTTCTTCAAAGTCTATTCCTTCTTGTTGAGCATAGCCTTTGCATACAAGTCTTGCTTTGTTTCTAATTACCTCTCCATTTTCATTTAGTTTCTTTTTGAATACCCATTTTGTCCCAATAACATTTTTATCACGAGGTCATGGTACTAATTCCCATGTATGGTAAAGTTATTCATCCATAGCCTTAAACCAACATTCATCTTTGCTAGCTTGATTTACATTCTTCGGTTCAATTGTGGATAGTAAGGCTAGTTAAATAGAAGTTCCAACAAGATTTCTTCTAGGCTGTAATCCAACTTCCTTATCACCTAAAATTTTAGATTCTGGATGATTTTTCTGAACATACCTTGATGGAGTATTTTCTGATGCTTATACACTGTCAATTCCTTCTTCTGATGCTTCATTGATTCCTTCCCCTACAATGTTTTGGCTTGTTGTAGGAGAGGGAGTCAATTCCTTCTTCTGATGCTTCCTTTTTGGTACTTGTGGATGCTTCTTCTATCACAACATCAATGCATTCAACAATCTTTTGAAGTCTTTAATTGTAGAATTTATATCCTTTTCTTCTAGAGGAGTATCCAAGGAGAATTCCTTCATCAACTCTAGCTTTAAACTTTCCAAATTTATCATCATTATTATTTATGTAACATTTGCTTCCAAAAACTCTAAAATGCTTGACAGTTGGAGGCTTACCAAACCATAGTTCATGAGGAGTTTTGTCACTGTTTACTCGAATATGAGCTTTGTTGAGGATATTTACTACTATATGTGCTACTTCCCCCTAGAAGGTATGAGGTGTTCCAGACTCATCAAGCATGGCACATGCCATTTGTTGGATTGTTCTGTTCATTATTTTTGCCACTCTATTTTGTTGAGGAGTTTTAGCTATAGAAAACTGCCTCTTGATGCCATGTTGTTCACAAAATTTGAAAAACTCATCTGATATAAATTCTCCTCCTCTATCAGATCTAAGACATTTGATTTTCAAATCTAACTCATTCTCTACTAGAGCTTTGAAGACTTTAAATTTATCAAATGCTTCATCTTTATGTTTTAATAAGCCAATCCAACACATACGAGTAAAATCATCAATGAATAATATGAAGTATTGTTCCCCTCAAGGAGACTTCTTTCTCATAGGACCACACAAATCAATATGAATAAGTTCAAGTGGCTTACTTGAAGTACCTTCTTTGACATTAAACTGCACCCTGGTTTTCTTACCAAATTGACATGATTTGCATATGGTATTTTCTGGTAGAGAGATGTTAGGAAAGTCACAAACTGCTCCCATTATGCTTGACTTAAGTAATTGACTGAAGCTTAGATGTCCCAATATTTTGTTCCAGAGCCATATTTCTTCTGATTTTCTCAAGTAACAATGTTCTAAATCGCCTTCCAAGACATAGACATTACCTGGAGTTCTTGTTCCCTTTATTATGATTTTACTTGTATCGAGATTTTGTACCACACAATTCTTTGATCTAAAAACAAACTCATGCTCTTGATCAGACATCTGACTAACAACCAACAAATTATGTTTTAATCAATTAACAAACAAAACATTTCTAGATTTAACCTTTTCTTTCAACAAAACAATTCATTTTCCTTTGATAGCAAGAGGTGAATTATTTCCAAATGTTACATTCTTTTCTTTCTTTATTTCATTAAAGGACATAAACTTATCTTTATCACTTGTAATATGTTTTGAAAATCAGCTGTCAATGTACCACATATTTTCTTGATCCCCTGCATAGAAAGATAAACCAAAATTGTCATATTCTATTTTTTTCTTATTCCATATCTTAGATGTTGTTGCTTTTTGTTCATTCTGAAGAGTTGATCGTATTTTTCTTCTGCATTCAGTTTATCTATGCCCAAATTATTTCAAAAGGAACATTCAGATTCATCTTGAAGAGGTGAGAAGGTATTATAAAAGTATATCTTTAACCCTGTCTCACTCTTTTGTTTTCTTGCTTCTCTAGTCATGATAGTTTTATAAGAAACACACTGAGCAGCCTTATGACAAAAATTACGATAAGTGAAGCATTGAAAATTAAAGGAAAATTTCCTAGGAGCGTAGTACATTTTTATGTAGCTTTCCCTTTGATTGTGATAAGGGTGATTCACCTGAGAAACATTTGATTGCTTATTCATTTGTTGAGAGCTAGAATTTTGTTGTCTGCTTCCTTTTACAACATTGAGATAGCTTCCTGTACCTGTTTCAGAATATTTTACAGTCTTTGCTGATTATCCATTGTATCTGAGACTTTTTTTTATAAAAGGAGAGTGTTGTAATTTGATGATTTCTTCTATGCTCTCAGATCCTTTAGCAAATATAAGGTTTATACTTTTTCCTTTCTCAATTTCCTTCCTTAGACTTACAATTTATAGTTATAACTTTTCATTATGCCTCTCCTTTTCTAGAATTTGTTTGTTCGGAGCTTCTTCTAAATGAATTTTAAGATGAGTAATTTCTTCTATGAGATTATCCTTTTCTTCTAGGGAATCCATAAAAACATCACTAGACTCATTAATACATTTATCTTCAAATGCCATAAGTAATTGATATTCTTGATCAGACTCACCTTATTTGCCATTTGAAAGACCATCACTATCTTTGTGTGTGTAGAAGCTTCTCTTGTCTTTAAACCTTCCTCTAAAATTTACTTTTGTTGAATTATTCCTTTCTCATGGTTTTCTTTATAAGGGAATTTAGCAACATAATGACCAACTCTTCCACAAGAAAAACATTTTAAAGGAAGCTTACCTCTAAATCTGCCAGTGCGTACTTGGAGTTTCTTTACGAAGTTTGTCTCTTCTTCATCTGATGCATACCATGGTTCCTTGAGCTCCTATTTTTCCTTTCATTTAGAAGTAGCTTTGAATGCAACTTCTATGATATCTAAGGGACCCCCTTTTCTCATTTCGTAGGTTGTTAAAATCCCATGAAGCTGTTCAATAGTAAGGTTCTTGAAATCTTGCATTTCTTCAATGACAGAGACTTTGAAATCAAATTTGGGGTTAGATATCTTAATATTTTCTCAACCAATGATGATTATTTTATTTCTTCACCAATATTTCTCATTGAATAATGATATCATCTACCCTAAGAAATAAACTTGTAATACTTTCATTATTATGCATTATGAGAGTTTCATATTAAATTCTAAAAGTTTGAAGTTTGGCACTTTTACCTTGGTGTCGCCTTCATAGCTTTGGACGATATTGTCCCATATAGCCTTTGCAGTATTCAACCGCATGACTTTGACACATTCTGATTCTTCCAAGCTTCCTAACAGAGAATTGACAACCTTTGCATTGGTCTTATACTTTTTATTTTCTGCTTCATATGTGGGAATGGAGGATGGATATTGATAGCCTCCTCCAACGATTCCCCAAACATACACTCCAAGTGATTTTAGGTAAGCTCTTGTTCTGAATTTCCATAAAACTAGATTGGATCCATTAAAAAACAGTGGCCAGATAAATGCTGCTCCCTCTTGGTTTCTCATCTTGATAAGTCTTCCTTCAAGCGATCAAGCTTATTCTGAAGGACCTGCTATGATACCAATTGTTAGGAAAAATACTAAGGTGGTGGGGGGGGGGGTGAATCAATATTTTTAAACTACTTAACCTTTTATTTCCACATCCATATTTATGTACGCTACTGTTATGAAGTAAACCTGCGTATGTACGCGATTATAAGGAAGAAAAGTAGTGTATATCCATTTAACTAACCTTTCAGTTAATTCATCAACTTTTTAACTTGTATCACTACTTCATCAGACATTAATTAAACAATAACCATGTGTAGTAAGAACAAAATAAACCATCACACATAAGAAACACATCAATGCTCGTGAACACCAATATTTGTAGGTGGAAACCCATTGTTGGTAAAAAACATCATTGGTGTCATCTCTATATTCTTATTTTATTATAAAGAGAAATTTCTTACAATCTTGTAATGGCGCAGACTCATACTAGTACACAGGAACCCACCTAGAGAAGGCTGCAACCTTCTCTCATTCTACAACTTCTACTGGAAGGGAGCTACAACCCCCTTATTCTCTGTTCCTTGTGGATCACTTTTTAGAATATTTCAAACTGGATCCATTCCCTATATTAGATAACAATATTGAAATCAACACTGTATCAAGTCACTGAACCAATTGGATCACCAAATCAAATATTAAAATAACTTATTCAAACAACCAGACTAACTTATATCACTGTATAACCATTGATCAAAATACCAGACTACATATTGCTCATCATAGAAACTAGATCTTGTCACCGCAAACCCTGATTAAACACATGTCAGAATATATACGCTACTGTTCAGAAGCATACCTGCGTATATACACACCTTTCCTTCAGATGACCTGCGTATAGATCTCAAAATAGAAAAAATTGAATCTGAGTTACTGCACTACTGAAACAATCACTAAAACTCATATTAACCCCATCACAGATCTATGAACCATATACAAATCATCTCATAGCAGAATCATTACTATTCAACAATTCAATCCAACCAACATTTTTAAACACAAATTATCATGCAAGACTTCATCGACAGACAACAACAAACATAATAAAACAAATCAATCATTATCATCATCTCATACTGCAAAACCCTAACAGATGTACACAACCCTTATAAAGCATTTCCGTGTATGTATGTGCCTTTCATACTTGATACCCGCGTACAAATCTGTCCAAATTGTAGAATATATACTTGACTACCAAGAATAAGATTCACATATGTACACAACCTTTCTAAAGCAAACTTGCATATAGATCTGTAATTACTGAGTCAAGCCTTCGTTGCACACCAGAACACCTGTCAAACCCAAATCTCGGCATACACCATAACATATACACATCATAAAATCATCATCACAGATCTATCAAACCATAAGAAGGTTATTCAATATATATTCATTTCATATCTAATAGATATGATCCATTATCATACTCCTTGGTGCACATCTTTTCAGATCAAAATAATCATCAATAACCCAATAGATGCACACTTAGCATTTTGATCTCCATTTCTTTATATAGATTAGGACTTAGCCAATGACTTAGGCCAATTACGTAGTTATGTCGATGGTATTCTTTGACGGGATCAAATATCCATTGTTGCTCTCATTACTATGGGCCAATACCATGGTAAAGACCCTTGATATTGAGAATACAATGGTGCGGAAACTGTACGTGGCTTTTCCTCACCAAACCAGTGTATGTACACAACCTTTGTTCACAAAACCCATGTATACTTCTTAAAACATCACCTTTATCCTTCCTTTGTCTCTGAAATGATATTCCATTGTCCAATCTCTTTGTCACATCTGTAAGGTCTGTATACTCATTTTGCTACCATCATGTTGACATCCTTATCAAGTAGGTTTCCATCAAAGACAACACATTAGTCATAATGCCAGCATATATACAGGCGAAATATGAGATTAAAAAGCAAGTATATACCAGACTTATGCACATCAATGAAATTGTGCACCAACTTGAGTCATGGGGGGCCTAAGCAAGTACACTTATCTTGTATTAGTGATTGAAAACTCAAAATCACTCTTTGAATTTATTAAAATGGGTTGAAAATAGGTTTGGAGACAAAGTATGATTTCTCAAGTCGAAATCCTAAGTTTCAAAAATAATAACATGTATTGGAAAGCAAGGTTTGCTTTCCTTTATAGGTAAAAACTTAACAAAATGCCCAAAAATCCTACTAGCTATTAATTGCGGCCTATTCTAGAGATGAAATATGATCAAGTCAACCTTATTGGGTGCTCAAATATTGGATTTGATCTCACAAAATCAGATCTGGGCTACTTTTCCAACTCATGATGTATTTTTCCTGCTGGAGTACCTGTGTTGACTATGCATTCATCGGATACTTTGAGGCGAATAGGAGTCTCACCATCTCGAGACAACCATGAACAAAACCTATGTCTTAAAATTTACATAGACCTCCTGAAAGTATCATAACGGAGGAATATTTATGGATTGTACTAAAATCTATAATTTTCTTTTATAATGTAATTATTTATATAAAATTTTTAAAATTAAAAATATCAATAAAATATCTTGGGAAAGTGATAATATTCAAAAGATACGAGAAAATGTGGCCATAAATGACTAAGGGAGGTGTTCCCAAGGAAAAAGAAGGTATACAACTATAGAAAAATTCTATCAAAAGAGAGGACTGACAATCCTTCCAACTTTGATTTTTATAAATTCAATTGGCATCACTTTGGAGATGGTCAAAGGTCCACTAACAATTTGAACTAACTAAAGTCACTCTTGAGCACGTTGATTGCTTTCACATGTCAAGGTATAAAACTTGGATGTCATGTGCATCTAAGGTGATCAAAGTTGACTAAGGGTTCATCATTTTAAGGGATTTAGTTACACCTTTTGTTGGTGCACAAATTGTTTCGGTAATTGAGGAAAAGCTAAGACCACATCACTGAGGATCCTAGATTCTCCTACTCTAGGTGATAAGGGTTGACCTCCCTTTCACTACAGGGGGTATTCCCTGATAATAATGTAAATTAAATAATCATTGTAGAATAATGTAAATTAAATATATTTTCTAATTAAAGAAATAGATAGGCCACATTATTAAATAAATAGTATTTTAAATAAATAATGTTTTTGGGAAATAGGAGTGGTAGGCATATAACATGAGAAAACTTATTAAAAATAAAATATCATTTTGACTAAACGAGGTTTAAATTAATATATCATATTTCTCACAAAACATAAGAGTTAGTAAAAATAAAAAATAAAAATAAAATGAAAGGATAGAAGTTAGGAAAAACTAGTTTAAATGTATTTAATAGAAATGTTGTAGTTGAAACAATATGACATCAAGTGCAATTATTATTCATCTTGCAACAAAATAATTTAATTATTTGATTTATTTTTTCTGAATAGTAAATATTCGAAAAACTAAACCAATTTTACCATGGGAGATTAACCAATCTAATCATGTCAAAACATTGATAATCACCACATATTACCAGTACAATAGAAAAACGAAAAAAGAAAAATAAATTAACAATAAAAAATAAAATAGAAGGACTGGTTTTAGGATATTTAGATTTACGTGCAAATAAAACCCTAAATAACGTGTATTGTTAGAGTTTCGTTTTGCAACAATTAAATTCAAATGTAATTTAAAAAACTTTAAATAACAAGTATTTAAATATTTAAATCATTATTGCAAGCAATATTATTGAAATATCATGTTATATCAATAACCTGCACAATGAACCAATAAATAAAACCTCAAATAAAAATAACGCATAAGAAGAAAGGAAGAAATAGATATTATTATATAAAATCCTCACAGTTAAAATGAAAAACACCATTGTACCAAGTACATGATGGCCTTAAAAAGAATAAGCCTTCATCTCCAATGCACTGCCATCCTTCAATTTTCCCAAAAAGTCCGCCCAAGAAAGGTCCCTGGAACAATCTTCTACCTCCTCATTTGAATGCCTAGAAGTTCGATTCATTTTTAGTTTTCGTAACTTCCAGTAAAATTACATTAATATTTATTATTATAACTAAATGAAACATATATTTATTTCTCCCATTAGTTTCCCATTCAAATCTTCAATCAATTAATTATTAAATTTCCCATGGTAAAATTCCCACATAAGTAGAGAAACGTACAGATTAGTAAATATATATATATATATGATAAATAAAAATTACACATAGTCACCCATAAATTCCGAGTTTGAAACAAAATCTGAAATAAATATAATAAATTATAGATTTCCATTTCAATATAAAATTTGAATAATTCCCCTTCCAATGTTCTTTCACCTTAAACTCATGCCTGCACATTCCCCATTCACCATTAGCTCCATAAAAATAAAATCTCAAAGGTATAGCTTTAAGTTTACATTTTAATTTTAATTTTAAATGTCATTATATTTTTTAAAATAAACTTAAAAAATTATTAAAAACATAATTAAAATGATATATATATATATATATATATATATATATATATATATATATATATATATATATATACAAGAACGGGTATGGGATTATATTAGAATTTGGCCAAAATGCCTTTCACCGGTTACATTTGATCGGGCATAGAATAGGCTCTAGTGCCTCCTTCCTTCTCCTATTGTATTATATTTGTAAATCCTTCAATCCTATCCCAAGTTGTTCTTAAGGGGGGATGTTAGGATATTCCGACACATAGGAAATAGTTAAGTACAACTTGGTCTAGTATAGAATTAGGTAAAGTGTGTTTCTTTACCGTTGTACATTTTGTAACTTACAATCCGACGGTCACGATATGTAGTGATCTGACGGTCCATTCTCTCCTTGGTATTATCGACACTTGATCCGTGGCTTGACACCCGATTGGTCCATGATTTCTATTTAAAGCGCATGGAGGGTCATTTGTAGGGTAATCCGTGCATGAGAGAAACATATGTAAATTTTCATTCTTTTATTAATAAATTGCCTGAAGTGGCCGCGTTGGCTCAGGCCGTGGACTGCCACGTCAAAAATACTGGTGTATTGATCTGCGATCTGGTTGTGAGCGGTGTGCTTTGGTGTTCCGTCTGAGGAACTTACCCTGTAAATTCCTACAAATAGCCCTTAAAATTTCTTCCACTAACTGATCAAAGGCCCCAAAACTTGGGAAATCACAAGAGTTACTCGAGACTATCAAGTCTATCTCCGTTATTTTCCCTATCTTAAATAGACAAACAAACTGATTCAGTAAAATGCAGAAAAACATGACAATCTTTATGGAATGGAGTCCCAGTTCTCAATTCCGTCTGCCAAGAGACAGCCAGCGGGAAGTGGAACTGCCTTGTTGGCTTCCAAATCAGCAGCTTTATTATTGTCCCTCAAAACGTGGAGGAAGGTTGTAGTCCGGAAAGATTTCACCAAGGTTCTGATTCTTGAAATCACTCTTGCCAGTCTAATGTCTGCAGGAGAGGAATCCTCCACTAAGACTTTGATAATGGATTGAGAATCTCCTATAATACTGACATCTGAGAGACCAATAGCCTTTGCTTGCTTAAGACCTTGCAGAAGTGCCAAGGCTTCAGCTTGCATGCTGGTAGACTGCCCTAATCCCCAAGCGAACTTTGCCACAGTTATGCCCTCTTTATTTTTTATAATTCCTCCTGCCCCAGCCAATCCAGGATTGCCTTTCGCTGCTCCATCGAAGAACAAAGAGAATCTGGATTGCCTGAGGAGAAAATCCGATAGATCATTCTCCTTCCCTCTGAATTGCCACTCTTTTATGACCTTGTGATGCCTTGTTTCGCCAGAGAAATGGAGGTCCATTGAGGCACCCCATTCTAAGTCTTGCTGGCTCAGATTCAAATCTGGAAAATGTTCCCCCAGACTTTCTTTCCAAAGGAATTTTGTTTTGGTGATGATGAACTGTGAATTTAGACTTTCATCTCTGAAAACTCTTCTATTACGCTCGAGCCAGATTTTCCAGCAAGCAAATTTCGGCAAGGAGAGCCATGCAGCTATGAAACTTTCATTTTTTGGGAGCGTTTCTGGGTAGTAATTCCGCCAGTTTGCAAAAAGATCTGATATAGACATGGGTAAAATGAATTCAGATTTCCAGTAGCTCAAAAGGCCATGCCAGATTTCTCTTGAAAATTTGCAGTCCAGTATGATATGTTGGGCGTTCTCCTCACTGTCACAGCATAAGTGGCATCGAGAGGGACCATGAAATCCTTTCTTCTTCAATCTATCTGCTGTTAAAATCCCTCTGTGGCATAACAACCAACAAAATGAATCGACCTTAGGCATGGATTTGAAATTCCAGATCCCGTTCCAAACAGCAGGATTAGGAGGGACGTTAGGACGATCATGAAGGCATTTATATCCCTGCGCAACCGTGTAAAGCCCTGGGGCGGCTCCCCAACCACGGGCATCCTTCTTACCTACGCGCAGAGGCGCCATACCATTTAACAAAGAAAGGAGAAGATCATGTGCTTGAGACAGCTCAGGAGGGACACAACCAATTTTTGCCTTCCCATTGTGAAATGTCCCAAAGAGTAATGCAACCTGCATTGTCCAACCACAAATGTAGCACATGTAGAGAGCAATGGGACGATAAAGGAGGGTGCATCATAATGCTGTCGTCCCATATCTTAATTTCTTTGTCGTTTCCTGGAATCCAATACGCTCTGTCTCTGATTAAAGGGGCTGCTTTGTGACAGAGTTTGATCAGCTGCGAGCCTGTGGTGGGTAGTAGGGCGTCCAGACATCTCTTCCTCTTTCCCATGAAATATTTCCTCCATAGAGCTCTTTGCGCCCAACCTGGATGTGGTCCAATGATTCTCCAGAAGATCTTGGCTCCCATGGCTATGTTTTGGAGGCTGAGATCTTTGAAGTTAAGGCCTCCTTCGCTCTGGGGCTTGCAGATTTTCTCCCAACTTACCAAAGGGATTTTCCTGTCATTGTGATTGCCCCCTTTCCAGAAGAACTTGCGAATGAAGGCTTCCATTTTTTTTATGATGCCTGAAGGGGCTAGAATTACAGAGAATTGAAAAATGGGGAGGCTACTGAGAACGGATTTGATGAGGACAGTTTTGCCAGCAAGGTTTAACCATGAGAATCCCCAAGCTTGGACTTTGGCCTTAAATTTGTCCAACAGAGGAATCCAATCTCTGCTGTATGCCAATTTGTGGAAGATGGGGAGGCCCAAATAAGTAAAGGAGGACCAGTTGAGGGAGGCAGTAAAGCCCAGAATTCTTGAAATGGCAGAAAGGGTGGAAGCCGAGATATTCCAGCAAAAAGCTTTGCACTTACCATTGTTTAAACTGCTGCCTGTAGCTTCACTGTAGTCGTCCAAGACCTCCTTGAATCTTAAAGTAGATCTGGCAGAGGCAGCCCCTAACAAGAGGGTATCATCCGCAAACAGGGTGTGGTTAACATTTTTAACCCCTCTGGCTATATTGAGCCCCAAGATCTCTTGGTCAACCAGTTTCTGATCCAGGTAGAAACTCAGGACAGAAACATGAAGGATGAAGAGGAGCGGAGAGAGGGGGCAACCCTGCCTAAGCCCTCTTGAAGCTTTAAAAAAACCGGCTGCTCTCCCATTCACCAGGGGGGTGATCCAAGGATTAGCAATACAAGCAAGGATCCATTTTAAAAAGCCCATTCCAAAGCCAAATTTTTTCAAGACTTCCCAAAGAAAGTTAAGTCTGACCCTACCAAAAGCATTAGCCAAATCTAATTTAATTACCATACCTTTCTCTTTGCAAAGCTGGCTTGAGTGAATCGCCTCTTGCATGAGGATGAAGTTGTCGGCAAGTTGTCTCCCCTGAACAAATCTGCCTTGGTTCTCCGGGATGATGGCTGGAAGAATACCTTTTAGTCTGTTGGCAATAACCTTTGTGATTAATTTGTATCCAATATTACAAAGAGAGATGGGGCGGAACTGATTAAATTCTTTAGCACCCTTTTCCTTGGGAATGAGGGCAAGAAAAGCTGAATTGGTGCTACCCCCAATTTTCTGGCAATTTTGAGATTTCAAAATCATTTTGTAGAGGTCTTTCTCCACAATCTGCCAGCAGGTTTGAAGAAATCTTGCAGTGAAGCCATCCGGGCCTGGGGCTTTGTCAGGCTCCATGTCGGAGAGAGCATCTTTTATTTCTTGTATAGAGATCTTCACTTCAAGATGTTGATTGATTGATGGTGAGATCCTAGGGGGAACCACCTCCAAAAATTTAGAGTTTGGGTTCGTCACGACCTCTTCTCTATACAGGTTTTGAAAGTGATTGAAAGTTGCTCTCTTTATGCTATCAAATTTTTGTGTGTCAAGTTGCCATCTTTGACTTCTGCAATAGAATTAAAGCTCTTTCTGGCTTGAGTTTGTTTGTGGAAGAAGGTAGAATTTCTGTCTCCTGCTTTAAGCCATAAACTCCTAGACTTCTGTCTCCAATGCTCTTCCTCCGAAAGGCAAGCTTTATGGAAGATTTGCTGGAGCTCAGCTTCCTTATCTAATACTTCTTTAGTGATTTCTACATCTTCACTTTGGGCATGGTGCTGGGCGAGATTGTCTTGGGCCTGCTTTCTCTCTTTTGCAGGGGAGGGAAGAGATTTGGCCCAAGTTTTAAGAACCACTTTCAGTCTTCTAAGTTTTTCTTCCCAAATGAAGAAAGAAGAACCTTTCACTGGCGTATTCCAGCAGTCTTGAACCAAATTCAGAAACTCTGGTTCCTTGACCCAAAGAGGGTTGAATCTGAAGGGGATGGGGCCAAGATCTTTGTGGCCCAACATCTCAAGCAAAATGGGCTTATGATCTGAAACACTGCATGGGAGGATATGCAATCTGAATTCTAAGCCCAGCAAAAGGAAGGAACTCTGCACCAAACATCTATCAAGTCTAGCAGCAATGTGACCAGGACCTATTCTTTTGTTAGACCAGGTGTACTTACCATTTTCTGGGGGGATGTCAAGCAGATCCCAGTCCTGCATGAGGTCTTCCACCCATTCCCTTGCAGGGTCCCTTATGATTGTGCCTCCTCGCTTTTCCTCCATGCGCAAGGTAAGGTTTAGATCCCCTGCAACAATGATGTTTTCCAAATTTTCTGACTCTGACAGATGTCTGATGGAGTCCCAGCACTCCCTTTTCTCCCCTATATTTGTTGGAACATAGACATTGAAAAGACTGACTGCCTCCCTCGAGTCCAAAGGCTGGAGCTTCAAAAACAGCCAGTGGGTGTTGTGCAACTCGGTGACCAGCCTATACTTGAGAGGGTTCCAGAGGGAGCCCAGACCCCCAGAGGCTCCCCGTGCTGAAACTGCATGTCTGCTGCTTCCTTTCCAAAATTTTTTACTGATTTGGAGAAACTCCTTGTCCTCCATTTTGGTCTCCTGAATCAGAAGAATGTCTGGGGCTTCTCTTCTTATAAGGCTTCTCGTTGCTTCTTCTTTCACTTTGCTCCCCATTCCTCTGCAGTTCCAGGAGACAATCTTCATCATTTATTTTTATGATGATGGGCTCCCTTGGAGCCCTGCGCTTGGTTTTTGATCATCTTCGGATTTTTGCCAAGGAGTTTCTCCAGAGTGGGCTGACTACCCTGAAGCTTGTCTTTGTAAGTTTCCTGATCTCTCTTTTCTCTAGCAGATTTGCGGCCCCTTGCAGATCTTCTGACCGATGTCTGCGTATCTCCTATTTCTCCATCCTCCTCAGACTCCTCCGAGTCATGTTCCTCCTCGGAGGCTTCTGTTTGCTTATCCTTGTTTCTTGCCGTGGCGCTTTCTTCAGGTCTTGCTTCTGCTGAAGTCATTTTTTCTAATGGTTTATCTTGCCTATCTTCTTCCTGAGGAGTCTCTTCAGCAGAGCTTAAGACCTCATACCTATTTTCTTGGCTTTTTGGTGGGGGAACATTCTGGGTGGAGGCAGGCTGGGGGCCATGAACCCTAGATTTCTTGTGAGATGTCTTTGGCCTCTTGACCTGGTTCCAGCCCTCTTCCTTTCCTTTCTCTGCTTCCCCTTTGTTCGGGCACCCTCTTGCAAAATGGCCATAGATGTGACATTTACGACATTTGAAAGGGAGTTGCTCATAGTCCAGCACTTGCACATGCGTCCAACTGCCAACCTTTAATTTGATGGCCTCCGGAAGCCCCACCTCTAAGTCCACCTCGACACAGATTCGGGCGCAATCGTACTGATCGTTGTTGTTTGCTCTATCAATGAATTTTCCCAAAGTATTTCCTATGTGCTTGAGGGACTCCCAGTTCCAACAATGCACTGGAAGATTAGGGAGCCGAACCCAGACAGGGACTGCCGTTGGGACATCCATGGCTGGATCGAAGTCAGGGGTCCATTTGTTGAGGTAGAGGCCCTGAGGTCCCATGAAATAGGGCCCATTCCTGAAGATCAGGTCTTTGTCCTCCTTTGTGTTGAACTCGAACAGGAAGAAGCCTCTACCCAGAAAATAAGAGGTGACTTTGTTTTTGATCAGCGGAACCCAGTTCTTAACGACCCAGTTTTCCGTCGATTTTGGCGAGGGCCAAAGGCCCGTGAATTGACCCACCAGGGCACGATCTGCCAGGGACAAAGCGACCTGGATCGGGCCCTCAGGAGGGAGGTTTACCTCTGGAACATCGTCGAGCCTTTTGACGAACTTAGCGACTTCGGACTTCTTCTTTTTGGGCAGTGAAGCAAGTAGAGAGGAGAAGGCTGCTTCAGCTTCCGGGGATGGAGCTTGCGAGGGACCGATGGGCGAGCCTTGGGCCTCCATGGCAAAGAAGATCAAATCAGCAAAACCGATCTGCACCAAGCAAATACAGGAAGTGAGGCATCTCAAGACCGGGATGAAGAAGAAGAGGATCCGATCAGACCCTGCAGGAAGAATCTCCGAGGGCGCAGATCCAAGCAGTTCTGACAAGAGATCAAGTGGCTCAGCGAGATCTTGAAGAAGAACAGGAGAAAAAAGAAGGATCCTAGCAGATCCGAGAGACCCAGAGGTCAGGAGGACCAGGGTCAGAGGCGGAAACGGCCGAGAGGGCAGAGCCCAGTCTCAGGCTGCGCAGAGCAGGTCGCAGCAGGAGGTAGCAATGCGTGGCAATGAATTTAGTAATATTATTAATCACCTAAAATGATATAATTTTAAATATATATGTTTTTTTAAAATTTTAATAATATCTCACACACACACACACACACACACACACACACACACACATATATATATAAATGATTTCAAATAATAATATAGGAATACAAATTAATACATATTTTAATTTAAATAATATATATTAAAATTATTATTTAATTTGAACATATTTTATAACTCTGTCGGGTCCACGGAGGATGGAAGAAATCGAATGTAAGTAGGTAATCTCACTTGTTATTCAATGTTGTGACAATTTCTTCAAAATCCACCTCTCTATCTCTTTGAATCTAGAATTAATAACTTATGAAGTTCCCTAGTTTTCCCAATATAGCATTAAAGCTAGTGGTTAGATATATAGCCTGCTTCTTTACAAGGAACTTATAAGGGTTGTTAGATGTATATGCACTTCTATTGGGTCAGATCTTCAAATTAGAAGGAATTATGTTTAGGCTTCGACATTTGATTAGGTTTTGTAGATTGATTATCAATTCTAAGCATGAGCTTGTGGTTTTAAGTCGCCACAACCATGGCCTGTGGGCACAAGATATATAAATGCTACGAAAGAGTAAATTGCATTGGTAGTTTATAAATACTATCATTCCAAACCTTGCAATTGAACAAAACACGTTTCTTATTAATGAGAAAAGGATAATGTTATAGGAGTCATAATGATTGCATTTATAGGGAGATTCACTTTCATACAAGCATATCAACTCTCTATATCAAGTTTGGAAGAAGTTTAAGACTATGTTTGATAAAAATGATGAGACTCAGGCTATGTATATTAAGAAATATTTTCTCTCTCCAAATATTATCTCATTTGATAGCTTTAAAGACTATTTGGCTCATGTGAAAGAGCTATAGTTGAATTTTGGTGAATGTGGTAAGGGATATTTAAAAAAGGAAAGTCATCATATAGAACCAATCCTTATGAATCTAAAGACACCTTACGATGTTTCATTTTTGATATTTTGTGCTTGTTGGGATTCTTTAAAAGAAGATGATAAGGATTCTACCTTTGATTATTTATGTGGTCTACTAGTTAGGGCACAAGAAAGGTTAATTCATGAGGCTAAACTTGAATACGTGACACACACATTAAGGGAGAAAGTTGACAAAACTATAGAGAAAGAAGTTGTGGAGGAAATTAGGAGAAAAATCACAGAGGCTACCATGAAATTTATTGTGTTGATCAAACCGATAACCATAAAGTAATAAAGGTAAAAAAATAAATATTTGCCGATATTAGGGAAAGGTAGAACATGCTGAGAAGACATGTTGGAAGAAAAGAAATGAAAATGAGGAAAACCTAAAAATTCTTGAAGGTTAGTGGTTGAAAAATTAATAGACGAACATATAGCGGTGAGTGATTTTTAGAAGTCACAAGAGACAATGATACATTTTATGCTAGTTTTTCCTATAGATTGCATGCTTACACTTCTAAATCTGAGTGGATAGTTGATTATGGTTGCACCCATGATATGGATACGGGGCCTTCTCTCTTTTCCTCATTAAATAAGGCCACATTTTTTTTTCGCAAATTATTATGTACTTTACTATTATTAGTTGTGGTAGGATTTGTTAGTGCTTGGATCTACCTCAGGCTGAAGGAAGGCAGGTCTAGGGTAACATCAAACCACGCTTAACCTGGTAGCTAGCCCTACCAGGTTGGGAGAGGGCTCTCTCCTTGTCAATCTCAATTAGAATATGGCAACTAAGGCTTGAGATGACAAAAACAAATGCTGATTTTAGGCTAGGTATAGTAGATTAGGGTTTCAGGTTTTGATTTTAGGTTTTGTTTGCTGGATCATTTGGAGAAGGCAGATTGGATCTGGGAAATCAACTCAGGGATATAGTCATGTCTTGTGGGGCAAGGTAGACAAGAGCTTATGTACTAGAAAAGGATTGAGATGGTAGAGTAATACTGCTGAGGAGTTGGGGAAGGCACAAGAAACTATGAATCCTCTTCAAACAGTGAAAACATTGAAAACCAAATGCATTCCCAAGACAAAGCACTGTAAATTAGTGTATTTTGTCTATTCACCTTGATTCATTTAGTTTAGAAGAAAGAGAGAGATGTGGATACATATAAAACATCAGAAAAAACTCATTACAAAGAAGAAACAATACATAAACTCACTGTCACAAGAATCCCACAAAAATAGCTGTGAAACCTGGTTTTATTCCTTGCCAAACTGCTGATACAAATGTTTAGTGAGTCCAATGCTTCTGCCAAAGTCCAACCTTTACAAATGAATCAAAAAGTACATGATATAGGCAAGGAAACTACTCAAGCTAGCTATCAGGGTCGAATCCATGAGAAAAGGGGTGGTTTCAACCATATCTAAACTAAGAATAGGAATATAGGTAGTGGAATAGCTTGCCTCTAAAACCAAGAAAACCAATTCATTCAGTTCAAAACCACCTTTGACTTGATGTATCTACCCTATTGAGTGTTTTACATCCATAATTACATCATTCACCATGATAATTTCACCAAGAGGGAAAGAAAAAGTCAACTGCAGAGAAAACTAGGCGAAATCTGGAAAAACAGGCGAAACTGGTAAAATTCATCCTATGCACAGCGCCACTGATCCTATGCGCAATGATTTTTCTAGGCCAATTTTGGAAGGCTTCCCAGAGTCCAAATTAGGTGCAGGATAGCTCGTTGGAAATCTTGATGAGTCTACTTTCTGGAAAAACTTGAATTTCTAAAATTGGAGTCCATTTCCCACTCCAAAAATTGATTCTCCCAAAACTGCTTCCTGTGTGGCAAAAAAGTGGTAGAGATGGCACTTTTAGGGTGTTTTTTTTCCCTTTTGGAGACCTAGAACTTGTCCAAAATTATCATCCATTTTTGAGCTTCCATATTTTTCCATGCTGATTCCAAAAATATAAACTTTTTTGCAAGAAAGTGTCCCCAACAAAAGCGCAGCGCCAGTGGCATTGCACACCTATTGGAAAAGCCTGTTTTTTACATTAAAAATTTCAAAAATGACAAAAATTGCTCCAAATTTCTTGAAATTTGGCATGAGTGATCCTTGTTAGGTGCTTTGATGGGCCAATGATGCTTCAGCCAAGATCTTGAGTTTGTCTTGCTCTTTCTTGTTCCTCAAAACTCGTCTTAGCTTGGCCTTTAGCCTCTTTGTCCTTGCATTACAAATCTTTTTCCTTGATGATCAAATCTTTGACACTCCTTGGATTTTGAGCATCCAAGTCCATGACACTCACCTCTTGTGCCACCTCATGGTCCATAAGGACAAAAGCTCCATAATCACTGTCCATTGGCTTGATTGACTGTAAATGCTAGTGAGGAAAGAAAGGTAGTGTGGGTGAATGATGAGTATGAAGAGACTTTCAAAAGAAAGGGAATGAGTGGGATGAGATAGGGATATGAGTGAGATTTGATGTAATGTAGGGTTTCAGCGAATAGGGTATGAAGGGGATGACTAAGGTTTTAAGAATTGAGGGTATAGGGTTATGTATGTAAGTAGAGTTTTAGGGAAGTGTATATGAGGGAATGGGAATGGGAAGTAGGTTTTTAGAGAAGTGTCATGTGAGGGAATGGGAATGGGAATGGGAATGTGTGTAGGGGTATATATGGAGGGTAGGGTTTTAATATGTAGTGTATGAGGTTATAGGAACCAACAACAAAGATAAACGAGTGAACCTTGAACCATTATGGTGAATAGTGGATACTAGGGTTTTGATTTTATGGGTAAAAGACCAACAAGATTTCATGCAAGACCACTCTTCAACAAGGAGGATCAATGTACTTACTTGTAAAGAGGAGGAAATTGGAGTTTTGAGGTATTTTGAAGTGATTTGGAGAAATTTAAGTGTGTTTGACAGGTGCGCAGTGCCCTCACATAGGTGCACAATTCCTTTTGTATGCACAGTGCCAGTGTAATTTTACATTGGAAACCTGCCACAGGTGCGCAACGCCTTTTCTATGCATAGCGCCAGCTGCCAGGTGCACAATGCCTTTTTTCAGACCACTTTTGGAGGCCTTCCTGGTGTCCAAATTGGGCGTGTGATAGCTCGTTGGAAAGCTTATCGAGTCTACTTTTCAGAAAATCTTGCATTTTCCAATTTGGAGGTCATTTTACTTGTCAAAAGTCAAATCTCCCAAGACTGGTCAAAATGTGAAAAATGAGGCTGCCTAAATGCAAAGTGCCGTTGCAGTCAATGTTTGAAGGTATTCCTCAACTCCAAATTGAGCTCATGATAGCTCATTGGAAATATATTTGTGTCTAGTTATCATTTGACTCATCAAGCAAGTCATTTGGCCAACCAGGCTAGGAGAAATCTTGATTTTCCCAAGGTCACTCCAGAGGTGCATTAACTCTCCTGAGGCAACTGTATTTTTGACATTTCTCTAAAACCATGACACCTGTGTAAAAAGTGAAGAAGGTTTTTCTTCCTTGGCCTATTGTGGACAAAAACCTCTCTCACTTTTTCCAAATTCATCTTTTCTTGCTCAGAAACATAGTTTGAAGAAAAACCATCCCTTATGTGTGATGAATGGCTTGTTCCTTGGAATGACTTCTCGACAAATGGTGGAGACCTGATGTTTGATGATATGAGATGGCCTCATTCCTTCTGATATCTCTCATGCCTCCTCTGCTTAGATATCTCTGATCCCATAGCCAACCCTAGCTCAGTGGGAGAGGAAATTAGGGTTTGTTCTCTTTTGCTTTTGCAGGCGGATTGGTGCTCAAGATGACTTGATTTTTGCAGTGGTAGGTGCTTGGAAATATCACCGGGTGACCAGGAGCAGCATGGAACCATTTATTACATATGAGAATGATAAAATTACATTAAATTTAACTATGAAATCCAAATGCTTTGTTTTCACCTCAAAACTAGTTTTGAGGTGAGCCCTTCATTAAGCTTACAAATTAACACATTTTGACTTTTCTGATCGTTATTAACCTCCTCATGTCTTTTCTAACCATTATTAGCAATAATCACTGAAATCTGACCATGGAGGAAACCCTAGACCTAATGAGACTAAAATCCTAAAACTGAATTTTATAAATGAAATGAAACGGGATGACAATAAATGACTTAAAAATTGCATGAACAGGTCAGTGGGTGAATGGCATGAGGAAAATTGACATGAAACCACTACCATCAGTTGATCCATGACCTAATGGAATGTAGCTGATCAGATGGGACACCTAATATGCATGCAAAAAAGAGAAATCTGATCACTGATAGAAGTGTGAAGATACTGACACTAACAAGATTGAATGAAAAAATGGTCTTATCATTGATGTATATCACATACCAAAATTGAGTTCCAATTTTTTGTTTGTACCGCAACTAACCTAAACTGGTAAGAAGGTTGAATTCTAGCAATATAGGTTTGTGAAGGACACTAATGATGTCATTTTTGTTGTTGATTATGGTATCATTAACTCTAAAGACATAATATACAAGTTTAACAATTCCCATAAACAATATTCAAGGGCCAACTACCCTCATCACTAGGATGGATGACTAAAGCTTAATTTGGTTTGAGTAACTTGGACATCCAGACTAATAAATAATGATATTGATGCTCAAGTTTAACACAATTAATAGCTTAAAAATTTAGCTCCCCTTGATGGTGTAAGTTAAATTTTCATTCTTGGAAATAATCATTAGGATTCATTTGAGACAAGAAAGCTTTAGAGAGCAAAGACGTTTTTGGAACTTATTCATAGTGACCTTTGAACAATTCACTAGCATCATTAACTAGTGCAAAGTATATTTTGAATTTCAGTAATGATTTTTCTAAACATAGTTGGGTATATTTTTGAAGAATAAGGAGCATGTATTTGAAAAGTTCAAGGAATATAGGGCATTGGCTAAAATTTAGTGTGATTAACTTGTGAAAAGTCTAGGATTTGACAATGGAGGAGAATGTTTGAGCAATGCATTTGAGAGTTACTCCTAAAATAACGACGTTCCTAGTAGAATTTGTACTTCACATGGCTCAACAAAATTGTGTTGTTGAAATAAATAATATAACTATGATAGAAATAGCAATTTTCTTTCTTAATGCTAAAAACATGCTAACTAGATTATAGGCAAAGGTTGTCTATTGCTCAATTTTGAATAAGGTTATAAAAAAATTATGTGTGAGGTGAACTTGATAAATGGAGTGAATGGAAACCCTAAGTTGGATATCTAAGAACACTTGTACATATACCATGGGTGTAGGTTTTAACCTTGCTCAGATAATTCTTGCAAACATATCCTCAACAAACATAAAAGGTTTAGATGGAAAACACACACGTTACCACAACTATTTTATTTTGGAAACCCAAACTGGGAAAACCAACAAGGTTTTTTCAACATATTGCCTTACAATGTTACAATACAATATGTATATGCCATAGAATTCATAAACCCCCAATCCATTAACCATGAATTATAACACAAATATAGTTCCTTTGACCAGATTTATATAACCATGGGAAAACCACCATATGCCCAAAAAATTCTAAAGGTAAAAAGTGCATGCCAAAAAGTGCAAAAAAAGAACCCAAAAAATTACGCAATTTTTTTGGGGGCGTTACCTCTAACCTTATGAAAGGGGGATATCACCCCCCTCCATACCCCCCAAATACGGGGATGACAACCCCCCTATATTCTTTGTGCATATAAATCACGCATGGGGTTAGTCATGCAAATAATATAACACATACCTAACAACGGGCTCATATTCCAAATAATAAACAAATGAAGTTCTATGTAAAAGATCATTCTCGTATCATGATGAGTGACATGCCTTTCAATTACCTCCTAATTTCTTAACAGACAACTAAAGAGTTTAACATTTAATTATCAATATAAGGTTCGTATGGAACTTGAAAATTGTTGTGCACCATATATGCTAGTACAATCTTTTATGTTCTATCATAGTCATAACAATTTATGTCACATGGCAATATATTAATATTATTTCACAAGTCACTAGGGAAAAATGGCACCGCAATTGCAATCAAAACCATTCTTGCAAGAAAGTAAAGAGAAAACTTGTTGAAAATTAAAAACACTTGCAAGAAAATAAACACTCTTGTAGGAAGTAATGGATGGGCATTAAAGGGTGACTTGTTCAAGTATGTAGATGATCTTCAATTCTATAAACATAATGCATATGAAATGCAATGGTTAAAAAAATCTTTAATAAACCACAAGATTTAAGAGATTCAAACTACACTATGCTACAAATAATTACACCATGAAAATAATTACTATTTTTTGAAGACAAGGTAAGGTAAAAGGTAAATTTGAGAACATAGCACTGTAATGTTAAATGTACAGTTGAAAAAGTAATCTAAACTATGGAAAACAACTATTATTGCATGCAAATTACAACAATAATCAAGTCATGAATTAGAATAATAGGAGTTGCAACTATGTATATAATAAAGAGGTGTAGTGCCATGTGAATAATAGAATTAAATATCAGACTTGCAACACTATGTAAATAACAAAGAAATTGCCATAAATAAAATACTATAAGTGAAAATACATCTACACTATAAAGTTATAGAGAATACCTAACTAAGTAGGAGGCCCTACATCCTTAGGCAAAGCATTGGTTAAAAGAACAATATGGCACTAATAAATCAACACACCATCAAATCAAATTGGAGTAGAACATAAAATTGTATTATTGAAGTTAAAATTGCAAATACATAATAGATGATTCTCTCTTTCTCCATTTTTCCAGAGTTAAACACCTTTCCTAGATGGTTAATTGACTAAGAGTTGTAGCAACAGTTTTTGGACTAAGTTACAACAACGATGTTGAGGTAAGTTACAACAACTGTGCTACATGAATTGGAATATCAAGGAGTCATAATAAGAGTGGAAACACTTTAGAGTTACAACATCATTGGTAGCACTTCATAGTTGCAACACAAGTGGAGGGATTCCAGAGTTGTAGCACTTCATAGTTGCAACATCTGTGTTAGAATAATGAGTTGCAACAATCAACAATAGGTAGTTACAACACCTTTATTTGAGCAATGAGTTGCAACAACTATCCATGGTGAGATACAACACTTGTGTCCCACTCCTGTATAAAGGAACTTTTGCAGATCTACCTCTTTAATACCACTGGTTAACATAGATAGGTAATTGCCTCCCTAAACGCATATAAGAAGCATTAAAATGGCATATCAAGAAGATAATTGTACCTTTACAAAAATTCATTTTCAAAGGAAAAAAGGGAATTAGGATGAGATGAAAATGGTGAAAATATGTGCAAAAAGGTATTAGGTGGGTTCTATAAAGATTCTAGATTAGGTTCCCATCATATCCCCCTAGAAAAATTGTTGCATGCATCTGTGCAACCAACAGTTAGTCTGAGTTTGAGTGATTATGACATCCATGTGTTTAGAAATCAAAGGTATTGTAGATTAGGGTTTGATTCCTCTTAATTGATAATTACTTATGAGATTTTTTGGAATTTAATTATTTTTTATATGATATTCATCAAGCAATTACCAAAACCATAAAGCATATGAAGATCTCAAGAACAAAAAGTAACATGAGACATAGGCTCCAAGTCAGGTAAAAACCCTCCAGGAGAAAAACCTAGAAAAATTCTTCTCTTCTTATAGAATCAATTCAAAGTGAGGCATTCAATACCCAAAGACTAAGACCAAGACCTCCTCAAGCACCAATTCAACCCTCCAAAGAAACCTTCCTCAAATTTCTCAAGATCAACAACTTCAAACTAGCCTAGCCTCAAAAGTTTGTCCCAACTTCATAGATTTTTGACCCTACAAATTCAAAAAAAAAATGGTCCTACAACTTCTGAAATTTTTTTCCCTACAAATTGTAAATATGCCCTAGAATCTCACACGTGTGAACAAAATATGCCAAAAACAAAAATATTCTCCTTCTTTCTTTCCTTACTCTTCTTCTCTTGACCGTCACACTTGATTCCACCTCTCTTGCTTGGAGATTGAACTTGTGATTGATGTGTCCAAATGAGGTCAAAGTCTCTTCCTTATATAACCTTTTCAAGTGGTTGAATTAGATCTCAATAGGCTAACTTGTCTTTGGAAGGGTTGACTTGGTCTTGGGGTCAAATAGACTTTTCTAGACTCAAGAATTATATTTTATTTTGATTACAAAGTGTCTGAAAGGGACTTTGACTCACGATAAAATTCCTTATTGACTCAAGAAACCATAGAAGAATGAAGACCATGCTTATCTAGAATAATAATAATGATGATGATGATGATAATAATAATATTAAAATTTCTTTTTCTCTTTTCTTTTTTTTTCTTCATAAATTTTACATTGATACAAGTACAAATACAATTATGAAGACCAAACCTAGTTACATTTTATAACACTCAGTCTTAACTAGGGAGGTATTCATAATTCCATAACAAGGTACATGAATTCTCAAGCTGGAAAGTTCTCATAAGAAGAGTTGGATTGATAAGCCATCTCTTAAGCATCAATATCATGACCAACATTGTCAAATAAAAACATAGGCCTTTTGACTATCAATATCTACCTCTCCACAAGATTAGAGCACAATGTTGGGAGGCACATACATATGGAAACCTCAGTGTCTCAAGGAAAATACCCCATCCATTTGTTCACCAGGTGTGCACTTCCATGAATTATTATTATCTTCAATTTCCAATCCTCAAAGAATATCAATCCTCTTCGACTACTCTTATCTTGGATTCCCTACCACATCCTCAAAGAGTATCGGTCCACGGGACTAATTCCTTTATTGGATTCCCAATCCTCAAGGAGTACCAGTCCCAAATTCTTATCAATACTCCATTCTCCCTCCTAGTGTGATACACTAGATGTACGATAGTTAGTCCTGACCTAGTGCATGGCATCTATGGAGAATATAGTGTCCCATATAACTCCCTCTCAATGATAGAGGTGATGTGAACAAGTCCAAGCTTGTTACTTATGTACTCAAGCTTTTTATTTGGAAGATACTTTGCTAGAATATCAATTACTTGTTTGTCATTGAAGATGTAGTGTAGCTTCATGACCCCATCTTGAACCAAGCTTCGCATGTAATGATACTTATTATTGATATGCTTTTTCTTTAGATGAAATACTAGTTCCTCAGTTAGTATTATACTTCTCTAGTTATCACAACATATGATGGTAGGTTCCAACAATACTTCAAACAAATATTATAGCACCTTTCTTAACCAAACAAGTTCTCTTCCAACTTCACATGCTACCATGTATTCTTATTCAACATTACTTAATGCAACTGAATCTTGTTTCCTACTCATCCATGAGATCATGGAGGATCCCAAGCTAAAACATCCACTAGTAGCGTTTCTTCCATCTATCTCATTGCCACCCCAATCAAAATTTGTATATCTTACTAGCTAAATTTCCTTACCAACTATCTTAGACAATGATGTATTGTTCCATGAAGATACCTCAAAATATGTTTGGTTGCTACCTAGTGGTCATGCCTTGGCTCCATCTGAAATTGACTAAGAACTTTTATTGCAAAGCATATATCAGGCCAAGTGTTCACGAGATACATCAAGGAGCCAATTAACTATCAGAAACATGCAGGATCAACAATAATTGATTCTAAACATCCTAATCTATTTAAATTGCTGATCATCAGGGTTGTCATCAATTTTATATCCATCATGCCAAAATTTTGTAATGTCATAATCACATATTTTCCTTTACCAAGGCATATTTCACCTGGTTTTGGCCATACCTATAATCCCAAGTAGTAATGCATATGCCCAAGATCCTTCATGTGAAATTCGGCTGCCAACTGCTTCTTGCATTCTATAATACAATGCTCTACACATTTAACAAGTAATTCATCCACATATAATAGTATGATCACAGGTTCATTCTTGACCACTTTGATGTAGAGGTTTGGATCTGTAGAACTCTTGACAAAGCCAAGTATTAGAAGATATGCATCCATTCTTGAGTACCAAGCTCTAGGAGCTTGCTTCAAACCATATAGAGCTTTATTTAATCTGTAGACATGTGATTCCCTATTATGGAATTCAAATCCATGGGGATATTGAATGTATACTTCCTCATCTATTGTTCCATTAAAAAAAAAACTATTTTAACATCCATCTGGTCAATGTTCCATCCCATAGTGGTAGACACATATATTAATGATCTTATGGTTATAAATCTAGCTGTATGAGCAAAGGTTTATTCATAATGGACTCCTTAGAAGCCTCTTGCTATGAACCTTGCCTTTTATTTTTCAATGCTCCCATCAACTGCATGTTTAATTTTGTAAATCCATTTGGAAGTGACAATAGATTTGTCACTTTCTCTAGGAACAATTTACTAGACATCATTTTTCATTATAGATAGATATTATTCCTACACAGATTTTCTTCATTCTTGATGTTTTTTTGCTTCCTCATAAATAAATGTTTCTACTTAAATGAGCTTAGTCATGTAAGCTACATATCCTGAATATCTTTTCAGCTTCTTGCATTCTTTGAAAGTTCCTCTTGTTGTTGCATGTCCTTCGGCTTCCTGAAGTGTTTATCTTAACCAAGCTAACCTTTTATCATTCTTTGGAATGATGATCTGCTACAAGGGTTTACTTGGTCCTTCAATATCTTCATGATTTGATGTATTTTCTTGATTATTTTCATGTTCCACAATTTCTTCAAAGATTGGTACTTATTCTTCATAGAATCGATAGAAATGTCCTTGGACTTCTTATATGTAATACTTTCATCAAAGATAACATCTCTACACACTTCAATTCTTCACTCTTATTTAATTTTGACTTTATAAGCTTTGGATGTTGTATTATAACCAACAAATATGCATTTCATACTTGCAGGGTCTAATTTCTTTCTTTTATATTTAGGACTTTGAATGTATATTGGGCATCCAAAAATTCGAAGAAGATCAACATTGGGCTTATTTTCAGAGAATGCTTCTTATAGAGCTTTGCCATAAAGAATTTTTTGAGGAATTTGATTTTAATATATACTTCTGTCACTGTTTCTTCTCCCCATAAGGCCATTGGTAGGTCTTGATCATGAAGCAGGGCTTTGATACATTCTTCAATCGGTCGATTCTTCCTTTCATCCACACCATTTTGTTGAGGATTGTAAGGAACCATTAGCTCCCCTTTCCTTATAAAAATCCACAAGGTATTTAGAAGTGTATTCTCCACCATTATCAGATCTCAGGATATTTATCTTTTGTTCTATTAGATTTTCCACTTCTTCCTTGAACTCTTGAAACTTTTCAAACACTTCATCCTTTGACTTAAGAAAATATATCCATGCTTAATTTTCTAGATTGATCATCAATGGATGTCACATAATATTGATGACCTCCAAGATAGATTTATGTCATGGGTCCACAAACATTAGAATGGATAATATCCAAGATTTCATTGGATCTAGTGTCACTATTTGCAAATGGTTTCTTTATATTCTTGTCGAGAGCATATCCCTTACAAACTCCTTCATGCTATTTTTTTAGTTCAGGGATGCCATTGACCATATGATTTAGAGATGGAAAACTATTATAACGAATATTACCAAACCTTCAATGCCAAAGCTCACAAGGACTTATTTCAAAATGCACTAAAGCTTGATGAAGAGGTGTACGAAGCCTATACAACCCCCCCCCCCACGGATCCCAATAGTTTTAACACCTTCAATACTAGATCCCTTACCATATACAATGAATTTTCCATCAGCAAAATCAACTCTACCACCTTTATCTTCTAAACAAGAATAGAAAGAAAGTTTTTCTTCAAGCCTAGAATGAAGAGTATATTGTTGAGATGAATCCTACCACCAGTTTCCAGCTCCAAAGAAGTAGATGCAATCTCCTTGACAAAGTAACTCTACTCGTCTCACTATTCAACTGAGTGGGAAGATACTCCTTTTGATATAGTTTGAAGTTTTCCACATTCCCCTATCATATGTTTGGAGGCTCCACTATCAATTACCCAAATATTGTCATATTCAAAAGTAAATGTGAGTGCAAAAATTAAAATTCCATCCATGACCCTTTCAGAAAGCTTGCAGATGAGTGTCATGATATAACTCTTGATGGAGACAACAAGACTCCTAAGTGTCATGAGACCTTTCAGCATATATATTTTCATGAGGGATATAGAGAATGGATGAATTATTTAAGAGTTTCTTCTAATAATATAATGAACAATGATGTGATCTTCAACATTCCTTCCTTTACCTTACCCATGAAACCATGTCAGGAAATGAAGGGTATTGCATATTAAGGTTTTATTCCTCTTAAATGATAATTACTTGTGATATTTGTTGGAATTTAATTATTTTACATCTTCTTCATCAAGTAATTACCAAAACCATAAAGCATATGAATATCACAAGAACAAAAATGAATACAAGATATAGGCTCCAAGCTAGGGAAAAACCCCTCTAAGGGGAAAACCTAGAAAAATTCTTCTCTTCTTATAGAATCAGTTCAAAGTGAGACATTCAAGACCAAATGACCAAGACCAATACCTCCTCAAGCTCCAATTTATCCCTCCAAAGAAAAGTTCCTCAAAGTTCTCAAGATCAACAACTTCAAACAAGCCGAACTTCAAAATTTTAGCCCAGCTTCACAGATTTTCAACCCTGTAGATTCACACAAATTTCCACTAAAAGGAAAAGACCCTCTAGCGGGTTTTTTGTGGAAGCCCCTATAAAAATAACCCAAAAAATTGTTTGTAGCAGAGGCCACTTGCGGGGATGGGCGGGCGGATGTTTTAGAAGATGTTTTTTAATTGTGTGTCTATAATACCAAAAATGTACTAATGCGTTATATAATCATACACACTGGTGCTTAATAGTATATGTTACATTGTGATAGATTTTTTTATAAAAAATAAAAAATGTAACGGTGCACTAAGTACATAATGCACACCGGTGCATATAATACTTGATAGCACTGAAAAGGGTTGAATTTAAAAAAATGTTGGTTGTAAAATTCATTTTTCTTTGTCTGGTGCTATACTCTCATGATGCCTTGGTGCTAAACAAGTACACGAATACCCTAGTGCGTAACTAACATATATCACCAATGCTTAATAGCGAGTGGTGCATTATTACAGGCTTATTTTTTATAAAAATAAAAACAATAGTGCACTACCTATATAAAGCGCACTGATGCATAAACTACTTGATAACACCAAACAAAGATTAAATTTAAAAATGCTAGTCATAAAAATTCATTTTCACCATTTTAGAGATATACTGAAACGACACACCAATTCTCTTAATGTATTTAAATGCATCGGCGTGTAAACAACAAGGTGCACCTCGATAGGGTTTTTAATTGAAAGATAGTAGTTCATTCAGGAACGTGCATACACCAGTGCTATTAACTTATTGCACCAAAACATGGTTAAATAAAAAAAAATCTACCAACCATGAAAAATCACTTTTACCATTTGTAGTTCTATAGAGCTCTCAAGCACCTATGCTACTCTTGCCTTTGTCAAGCACCCTCCCGTCGGTGCTTCCCTTGCTTGTCATCCTTCCATCTGTTGCTCAGTGTGTTGCTTTCAAATTTTCTCAAATGATGCTCAAATTTGTTTTTTTCATTTACGTGGTAACCATGCCTCCCCAATGAGAAAATTTCCAGGTAATGTCCATGTTTCTCTTTAATTTAACTTTTTAGCATAGTAGAATTTAAAATTAGGTTAAAAATCCATTGTTTTTTATTTTTTTCCTACACGGTGTGTTTGACTGGTTCAGATCACATCGATGGAAGTGCACCTTATAAATTTATAGGGTGCACCACAAATCAGTGCATTCTATTAACACACCACAGTTTTGCGGTGCGTTTAGTAAATTGATACGCATCGGGAAAGTTATAATTTTTCTGCAGTGCATCTGGTAAAATTTACTTCTCAGTGCATTTGTTTTTTACCAAATGCACCACATGCATAAATATTTAAAAAGTATAGCTTGGTGCATTCGTTAACCTAAACATTTCGTTTCAGTGTGAAAATTTATTCATACACACATGTGCGAGTTGTATGTTGACGCATTGCGTCAAGAAATAAAAACCAATTTTTAAGCAGTGTGTTTGGTATATTGGTACATACCAAGAAAGTTATAATTTTACCACAATGCGTCTGGTAAAATTAACTTCTCGGTGCATTTGTTTTTACCAAATGCATTGTATGCATAAATATTAAAAAGATATAGCTCGGTGCATTCGTTAACCTAAACATTTTGTTTCAATGCGAAAAAAGTTATTAATACACACCAATGTGTATTGTATGTCGACGCATCACATCGAGAATAAAATACCATGTTGAAGTGGTGTGTCAAGTAACTATATGTACCATTGTTAATGCTTTAATGTATTTTTTGGCTCACCTTTCACAGTTCTTTACTATTTTTTGGCACATTGAGGATGTTTTTTTTATTGTTGAAAGTTATATTTCCATTTTTATAAACACATTTTTCATTTAATAAAAACAATTTATGTTTTATGTATGAGGTTGATGTATTTTATATGTCAATCATGCAACAAAGACATCAATAGAGGGAGGAGTAACAACAACAGGATAAAATGACAAACCATTACAATGTTGTCTGACCATGGGAGGCATGAGAGAGGGAGCGATATTTATACCCTCGCCCTATTACCACAAGGACCCAAGTCTTGTTGAGGAATGTAGGCCTCCTTAAGTACTATGAGGAGGATACATCCCTGAAAGGGCACTCTAGATTGTTGGTGCAACTGATCCATCGATGATATGTCCACCAACATGATTTCCATGTCAATCCTAACACGTGGTATTGGCCCACTGGGGACGACATATATTTCATCACTAGCCTATCGAGGATATTAGAGGATTTTCCCTAGTTCCTTGATGTCCCCCATGGTGTTGCAACAGAGAGTCATCTTGTCTACTCCTAGAGATATGTTGGGGATCATGTAGCGTGCACAACATATTTTCAAGTGTTTAGTGGATAAAAATGGATCACTTCTTTTAGTGCAAAGGAGGTTAGGTGCCTCTCACTATTAGTGAGTACCATTGCACACTATACTAGTGATGAGTAGTGAATTAGTTTCCCTCTTTTGTTTTATGCCGATTCTTTGGTGCAAAGGCCACAATGTATTAAATGTTCTACCATTTTTTTGTGGCAGTTTTGTGTGGGTTTAGATAGATGTAGTGCTATGATACCTGGGAGGACGAACTTCCCTTTTGCATCAGATATTTTTTGTTTATTTTTTGAGAGTTTTTGGGAGATGAGACCTACTTTTGAACATCACCCTCCTAGGCCGATGATTGAGGTGCAAATGCGCATGTGGGGCGAGATGATTCCAAATACGGGGCTACAAGAGTATCTGGATAAGATTTCCACTGAGGCATTGTGACTACTGGGCAGTGAGGATGACCACATGTTTGTCTTGGTGCCACGTCCTTACACAGGGATGGATTGGTGACAATGTCGCAACATTCTCTTCACACTGGATGAGCCTACAGATGATAGAGGTAATATTAGTGTTTTCTTTAAATTAATCTAGTTTCATTTTATTATCTTAATTAATTAGGATACAATTTATTCTAGCACGTTCTTTAGTTTGTTTTATGAAATTGTTTAATGAAATTGTCTAATTATTGTTGTGTATTATATATTTGTAGACATCCGCAGTTTCATTGGGGACATAACTCCTCCCCCACTGGAGGGAGATGCGGAGATGATTGAGGTTGCAGAGGGTAAGACACATCCTCAGATGTATATGGGCGAGGGCATGCAGGCACGTAGGGTTAGTCTCATATTTAGGATGAACTATTGCAACTAGATTTCTAGACTATTTATTGAGGAGGGAGTCTGTCTAACGATAACTCGAGACATAAGGGAATATCCTAGGCTCGTGGATCTCTTGAGGGACTATCCATGTGATATGATGAGTATGATGAGTCATATCATTGAAGCTACTAGGCTATTGGCAATGAGGAGAGATCATGGGTGATGATCCATCTAGTGATGAGGGTGGTGATATTTCAGATACACAATATTCACCCAGACGTACTCCCCATTGGATCATGATCAGGGTGGCAGTGATCTTTTCGGTATTACTCCACCTCCTCATCATTCACCTCATGATCACCCACTACTACCTCATGTTATGATCCTTAGAGAGCAGACTAGCCACCTTCTCTTCCACCTCATAGTTTGACTATTGAGGCAGTTGAACATCCATCATCTTCTGCTACAAACTAGATTGCCACTACTACTGTTGTATAAGATATTTCACTTGATTATGTAATTATTTGACTTGTTTGTATGTGTGTATATATATATATATATATACCATGCATTTTTTTTGTTCATGTTGATGTACTTAATTTATATGTTGGTGTTGATGTGTATATTGTTAGCTCATGTTAGATGTGTTCATTTAATGTGCTTGCAGATAGATGTGTACGTGACAACAGTTATTTGACATGAGATGTATATTTGAGGCTTCGTGTGGTGATGATGTTAGATTACAATACTTTTGTTTTGTTAGATGTGATCACGATGATGATGCCCTGTTACATTATTATATATATGCTAGATAATGATGTTTATATGTGTTAGAGGTGTATATAATTAGATGATGTTAGCAAATTTGAATGTGTATTTTAGATTATTTTTTTGTTTTTTAGATGGTTATCATCATCATGATGTTTATTTTTATGAAATGATATTTATTATAGATTATGTATTGGTCAACGTATATCAAAATTTTAGGTATGAAATCACATGAAAAATGACTTAATTTAAAAAACAAAATGCAAATATATCTTTATAAATTATCGTAAATATTTTTCTATTGCTTAGATAGTTCATACATATTCATTCTAACCTAATTAGTAAAATATTTCAATTTTCACAAGGAAAAAATAATTAAAGGTAAAATAATTTAGTTAGTTTTTAATAATACGAAATTGTGTAACTCATTCAATTTTTAATATAAAATATTAATAATAATAAACTATTCAAAAATACAATTTAAACAATGAATATATACATGGTCTATTTATAGAGATAGAAAAGCAGTATAGATCCATCTTAATCACAAATTTATGAAGCACTAAAAGAGATTAAATCTTTTGACATATACATATTTTTTCAAGTTTTGCATTCTAAAAAGAGATTTTCATATAATGAGATTTGATCCCTCTCAGCTCTTGGTAGATCTGTTGTTAAGATGGATCTATACTAGTTTATAAAATTTAATCTATTGTTAAATTTAAAAAACTTAAGTCATATTTTGTTATAATTAATTTACATTTAATATAACTTAAAAATTTGTATTTTAATAAATTTAATTTATAGCTAAAATTTATGAGAGTTTCAAGCAATGTAAATTTAATATTTATAACAATTCTTACCAATTTAAATTAGAAATTTCTCTCTCTAAAGACGAGGAAGAAATGTAAAATAAGGCTTGTGAAGTTACTTGTAGTTGGGGATTTGCTCTATTGGAAGTTCTCCCTTAAAGAGGCAAATGCAATTTTTTTCTAGTAATAAAGATATAACATTTTGGTGCTAATTAGGTTCTATATTTGCTGTTGTGGTCTAAATTGATCTTTTTTTAATAATAAATATGACTTAAATAATACAAAAATCATACTATATTAGATTTAACTTTTTGACAAATAATATATTTGATTATTTCTTAATGAAGAACTCAAGAAATATTATTTTTTCCACATACTTATCACAAGATAGTCACTAAAATTCATGTTCTCACATTTCTCCTAGCTATCATGCTTACAAAGATAAAGACATGTCTACTTTAAATAATTTACTTATAAATACATAAAAATAGATATTTATTTTATATAATCTAAATATGAAAGAAAAATGCATCACTAAGTCTATTAGAAAGTCAAACAAATGCCTCTTAATCATCATCACACTATTCATCATTTAATTCTTAGACATAAAATATCTATTAATTCAACTTTTACTTATAATTACCATTGAAAAGAAAAGTCAAAACTCTTCCATTATCTATGAAGAAACAATTAAAACCTCTCATGCATCCATGTAAGCCCATTCGTTTCTCTTATATATGGCCCATGAAAATATGTAATCAACATTTTACACATGCACATAAGACCTCCTTTTAGTTTACATAATATTGCAAGAACTAGAATTTAAATATAGTAAACATGAGTTTACCTCTCATGTCAAAAATTTAAATTTACATATTAATACTCAATTTTTTCATTGTTAAACTCCTCATAGATTTATCACTACATGATTTATATTGATTTTGATATAAACCAGAAGAAAAAACATGTGAAATGATTAATAAACCAATAAGTATCTAACATCTAATTAGACATTCCTTCTCTTTAATTCCATCATCTCAACCATTTTATGTCAAGTAGGGAAGAATCGACTTATTTTATTGAAATCATGGAGTGTTCTTGTGAACCTTTCTAGAATTATTTTTTCAATGTTATGTTTCCAAATTCTCTATTTTCACATTTTAGGGTATTCTTCTCGTTGTCCTATTTGAGAAGGATTGTCACATTGAATCCTTATTAATAGATATTGTACACCATGTTTTAAACATTTGTATTTATGGATATATGTTGCATAGTGAAAATAAGGGAGATTATTTTACTATATTGAAAAACTTTGATGATGGTTGTATTAGGCCTTTTAGTACACATATATATAACACAAATATGATTTTCCTTCTCTATTTTCGACTATCACTTTGTGAATTTATTAGATTCATACTCACAATGTCATTTGAGAAAGGAGATAATATATTTAGATTGATATCTTAAAATAATAGTTATAAAAAAACATTCTTAATGGAGTGCCCACCTTTAGGATTCAAAATAGACTTCTACATTATCTAGAGTAAAAATGTTTTATATTAGAAATATATGTTTGGGGTCACAAAAGTATGACAAAAGAGTATAAAATTGATATCTCATGCTTAGAATTACAATCTTTCGATCCATTGTTGTATCTATAAAGCTTATAGAAGAAGTT
Organism: Pinus tabuliformis; assembly: GCA_031772625.1. Classification (NCBI taxonomy): domain Eukaryota; kingdom Viridiplantae; phylum Streptophyta; class Pinopsida; order Pinales; family Pinaceae; genus Pinus; species Pinus tabuliformis. The sequence goes on from CM062815.1 coordinate 245,339,346, forward strand.
TTCTATAAATTAGAATTAAATAAATTAAACAAATGCGTTAACATTTTATTTTTTAAATTATACATTACATAATTGGAAATACTTAGTTTTAAGTGTAAAAATGTTTCCAATGGAAAACAACGTGTAAAAACATTTGTGAATCTTACCAATTACATAAAATTCCAAAAAGACGAAAAAAAACAATATAATTAGCGAAATAAAGGAAACTAAAACATACCACAATAGTATAAATGATGAAATAACACAAGTACATATCACTCTTCATTGTCATCACCCTGATTATCTTTGTTACCTGGCATGATAACACTATTGTTCTAAAAATTATGTTTTGATCTAGGGTTGTGTCATAATCCGAACCACCAATCCTTATCCAACACATCTGGGTAAAAAATAACACCCAGTTACAATGTTTGGGGAAACATAAGGCTCCCTAGCTTCATGCCACATCTTTCTAGAGTTAATATATATCAACCCATTATCACGATATTCCTTTACATTATTTGAATCAAAGGTGTCCCACCACTTGCACCTAAAAATAATACATTGGAACAAATAAAAGTCCACTTGAATGATATCTTGTATCTTTTGTTTGGAGTGTTGATTTGTGTAGCTTGGGAGGTACTCCAAGCATGAGGGTTCAGGGTTTGGAGGGAAAAGAACCACAAGGGAAACTTTTGGGCTTGGAACCCAAGGATGGGGTTTTGCACCCAATCATGTTTGGGGAAGCTCTAGAGGCACATTTATACATGTGATGGCATGAGACAATAGAGGGTGGAAAGACAAATCTAACGCTTCAAGAATCGTCAAATTATGAGTTGTAGAAGTGGAGAAATGTATTTTTGAAGTTAGCTAATTAATTATTGGTTGTCAAGTCATGTAAGCTTGACGTAGAACACTACAATAGAAGAGTCTCTTAATTAATTCGTGGAAGCCCCTCTTTAGCCTATAACAATGAGGGTGAGAACTTGTGTTTTAGGCATCCATCTTGACCAATAATCATACAAAAGAGCTCTGAATTTGGAGGCCTAGCCTAACTAGACAAGAAGGCTTGGAACAACGTGAGGGTTTTTCCCTAGATAGTGTGGAACGAGTTGTAGGAGAAAACGTATTGTTGAGGGACGTTTGTGGGCTAAGAAAAATTTCTTTGGGCTTATTTCAAGTGTGGTTTAGAGTAGGGAATCTAGGCAGTCAAGGCCGCAGTAAGGAGAAGTCAAGGGACAACATCAAAACAACGTCGGACAACCCTGTAGTGGAGGCTGAGGTGCTGGGCATGATGCAGATTGTCTAGAGGTCTGTTTTGATGGCTGTTTCAAGGCCGATTTGCTAGATAGCGAGGTCCGAGGAGCCAAGGAGCATGATAATGTTGTTTAAGGGCAATTTGGGCTAGATTTGAGGGAGGTCGAGACCTACAAATAATGTTGTGGTAGGACGCAACTAAGGTTGTTTCAAGGGAACCATTGGGTTGACAAGGTTTGGTTGAGGCATCATGTTAGTGGAGGTCACTCTCCAAGGAAGATCGTAGTTCTTCAAAGGCTAGATTGCTAACTGCGTGGAGTATTGAGGGCTGCAATTTATTCCCTAACCAGGGTTGCAGAAGAAACAAGAAAGCGTGGAGGACAACAATGTTTTGTGGAGGAATGTTGGGTCAAAGTATTGACTAGATTTGAATCAGTTTACCTTGCAGCATGTGGGAGCCAATTTGAAGACGAGATTGGGTGATCAAGTGTCTTCATTGGTATAGATTCCATAGTGATTGGATTGGGTGCCATAGATCTGATTGGAGGGCAGTGCGTTGGCTACCTAAAGTAGCCCTAGAGCAGCAAACAAGTACATTGTTGGTGCATTATTAGGTGAAGGATTACAACCTTATGAGTAGCTCGTTAATGGATGAAAGAGGCTACTAAAAGGTAGATTGGAGCTCAGATATTGGCCAACCTAGAGAGTAATTTGATGAGCCCATGTACACTCTATAGAAGTGACTTGTAGCAGTGTTAGAGGGCAACCCTCTTGGAGTCTCAATGTGTAGTGGCCTTGATGGACTAAGGCACTACTAGTGAGCAATATGGAAGCAAAGGACCAATAGGAAAAGATACAACATTAATTTGTGCAACAAAGTTTGTCATTGTATCTTGTACACCATAGACTATTGCATTATTCAGATTTGGTTTAATATAACGAAGATTGGGATTGTACACTATAGTACAATTTTGTTAAAAACCGTGGATATTTGTGCATATGTGATTTACTTCTTTATATTTCCACTTTGCAAAGTCGTTTATGGTTGAGATTCTTGGTTTGGTAGCGTCAGTGATTTTAAGACTCTAACCTAGACCTAAGGTCGTGGAAATTCAACATGGTATCAGAGCATGTATGAGCTACTTTGGAAGTAAGTAAATCAGAGTTGTGTGCAATGAAGTACATTGTGAGAGGGAGTTGGTCACATTGTGAGTGAAGGGTTCACTATAATTTCAAAGATGCAGACAGGTCTTTGGTATGAGGATACGTTGGAGGGGTTGTCCAACTATAGTCCTTGGAAGGAAAGGATCAAGTTGGTATTACAGGTCAACAGGCTCTGGGATTTCGCCGAGAAAGAGATCAAGAAGCCAACCGACCCTAAGGAGCTAGAAATATAAGAAGATTTGGATGCAAGGACGAGATTAATAATCCTATATGGTGTGAAGGATGCCCTAATACCTCATTTTTCCGGGAAGAACAATGCACATGAGATGTGTATGGCTCTTTAGAATTTGTTCCAACATAAAGATGAGAACTAGATACTAGTATTGGAGGATAAGTTGAAGTCCACCAAGATGATAAAGGGTGAAAGTGTGACCTCATATCTGACAAGATTGTCTCAGGTCAAAGATGATCTTGCTGCCATCGGTGTGTCTACCTCAGATGGAGATATGGTAAGGATTGCCTTGAAAGCTTCACCGAGGATTGGAATCCATTCTTCAAAGGGATCGTTGCCAGGGATAACTTCCAGAATGGGATAGGTTTTTGGATGACTTCGTTTAGGAGGAGTTGTGAGATGAGAATCTTCATTTGAAGAATAAGGCTTCAAATGATGACATGGCGCTTGCATCGCGAATGAAGGGTACACAAAAGAAGGACCTAAGTAAAGTCAAGTGTTTTAACTGTGGTGATATGGATCTTTTTCATTGAGTTGTCTGATGAAGAAGAAGGGAAATGATGAGAAGAAGAAAGGAACACGGTCGTCGGTGTTGCCACTTCAGCTGAGATAGATGAACTCTATAGAAAATTGGAAGAGGAGGAATTTTCTATGATTTCTCATTTCTCGCAAGGTACTGTCTATAGGTTTTAACCCCGTACATAAATTACTTGCATACGAATTGTAAAAACAGAAAATAAACAATGGTGAGAGCATAACACATAAAACAAATATACCTAGAGATTTTCCCATGGATCCCAAAACTGGGACTACCAGATTGATTTTTCATTATGTTCCTTTCAATGTTACAATACATATATATACATGTCGAAGCATCCATAAACCCCATTCCATTAACCTTATATTAGAACATAACCATAGTTCCCTTGACCGGATCTACAAAATGCCATGGAACGAAAACCATTGTGCCCAAAACCATGTGCAAAATCCATCCACAAAACCATAGGTAGGTCCGCCCACCTAATATCGGGTCTAAAAAAATTTCCCAGGGCGCTGCCTCAGATCCTGTGCAGGGGGGCTACTGCCACCCTGCTTACCCCCCTGTGACCCCTTGGAAATGCCCCGCACAATGTACAGGTGGGGCTTTTGCCCCCCTGTAACCCCCCTTGGGCTAGTCATGGAAAGAATATAACACAACCCAACACTGTCAATGGGGATGGATGGTACGTGGAAAGTAATACAACCAAGCATATGACATGGTCACAGGAGGTTTTTGAGACTCTAGTTGAATGGGACTGAAAGTTGCACATGGTGTTTGGTGATAAGAGTTAGTTGGATATCCAAGGATCGGGTGTTGTGCCATTTAGGATGGAGATAGGATGTGTGATGTGGGTCCAGAATGTACTGTTTGTACCAGGACTCAGATATAGCATGATCTATGTCTCGATGATCAAGAAGAAGGGGTTTGAGGTCTTGTTCTAGGATGGGAAGGCAAGAATCATGCCTAGAGACTCTAAGTCCAATGGGATTATACTTGGAATTAGAGAGCATGGTCTCTATAGATTGATGGGAAAGCCTATGGATCATTGAAAGAAGCTGGTGGAGCAGGTGTAGGTTCCAGAGAAGTAGGGGTAGGTGCAGGTGCAGGTGTAGGCTTCAAAGGAGCAGGTACAAGTTCCCGAGAAGAAGGTACACCTTCTCAAGAAGGTCCAGGTTCTAGAGACTTAGAAGGATTCTAGTTCAAGAGGTAGCTTGTAGATTTAGAGGGAGACTCTGCATCCCAGGAAGAGCATGTGGTCAGTGGGGAGCAAGGGTGCTCCTACAACTACCAAGAAGGAATAATGGATAGAGTGGAAGATGTTACAAGATAAGACGAAGAAGAAATGTGCTTCCAGTAGTGACAACGACACTTCTGAGAAGGGCCTAGTTCACCATACAAGGATTACTACTATTGTGAGCACTAAGAGTTGGGAATGTGTTGCGAGTAGTGATGATGATGACAAGAGACTTCCTAGTTTGGAAGTAGCTCCCTCGCTAAGAGGGAGTGTTGATTTGTGTAGCTTGGGAGGTACTCCAAGTCCTAGGGTTCAAGGTTTGGAGAGAAAAGAAACACAAGGGCAACTTGTGGGCTTGGAACCCAAGGATGGGGTTTTTCACCCACTCATGTTTAGGGAATTTCTGGAGGCACATTTCTACATGTGATGGAATGAGATGATAAAGGGCGGAAAGATGAATCTAATGCTTAGAGAATCGTCGAATTCTAAATTGTAGAAGTGGAGAAATGAATTTTTGAAGTTGATTATTAATTATTGGTTGTCAAGTCATGTAGGCTTAATGCAAAACACTCCAATAGAAGGGTCTCTTCACTAATTCACAGAATACCCTCTTTAGCCTATAAAAAGAGGGTGAGCACTTTTGTTTTAGGCATCCATCTTGAGAAACACTCATACAAAAGAGCTCTAAATTTGGAGGCCTAGCCACAGCTAGACAAGAATTCTTGGAACAGTGTGAGGAGTCTGCCCTAGACAACATGGAAGGAGCTATATGAGACAATGTATTTTTTAGGGATGTTTGTGGGCTATGATAGATCCGTTTGGGCTTGTTTCAAGTGTGATTTAGTGTAGGGAAGGCAGACAGTTAGGGCCGCAACAAGGAGAAGTCAAGGGACAACATCAAAAAATGTAGGACAACCATGTAGTGGAGGCTGAGGTGTTGGGCATGATGCAGATTGTCTAGAGGTTTGTTTTGAGGGTTGTTTCAAGGTTGTTTTGTTGGATAGTGAGGGCAGAGGAGCCAAGGAGCATGAAAATATTGTTTAAGGGAAGTTTGGGTTAGATTTTAGGGAGGTTGATACCTACAACTGCTACTTTGCTAGTTTGCAGGCCATATCCAACAACTAAGGTTGTTTCAAGGGCAGTGTTGGGTTAACAAGGCCTGGTTGAGGCAACATGGCAGTGAATGACTCTCTCCAAGGAAGACTGCAGTCCTTAAAGGGATATATTGCTGACTGCATGGAGGATTGAGGGATGCAGTTTGTGCCCTAACTAGGGTTGTAGGAGAAACAAGCAAGTGAGGAGGACAACATTGTTTTGTGGAGGAGTGTTGGGTCAAAGTATTGACCAGATTTGGATTGTTTTACCTTGCATCCTGTGGGAGCCAATTTGAAGACGTGATTAGGTGATCGCGTCTCTTCATTGGTGTTGATTCTGCAGTGATTGGATTGGGTGCCATAGATATGAAGGACATTTTTGGTGCGTGATTGGGTGAAGGATCGCAGCCTTATGAGTAAATCTTTGATGGATGAAAGAGGCTACTAGAAGGAAGATTGGAGCTCAGGTATTCGCCAACCTAGAGAGAAGTTTGATGAGCCCATGTACACTTAACATAAGTGACTTGGAGCAGTGTTAGAGGGTAGCCCTCTTAGAGTCTCGATGTGTAGTGGCCTTGATGGACTAAGGCACTACTAGTGAGCAGCACGGGAGCGAATGACTAGGAGGAAAAAATATGACATTGAAGTTACGCAACGAATTTTGTCATTTTATCTTGTATACCATAAACTATTGTATTATTTAGATTTGATTTAATATAACAAAGATTAGGATTGTACAATATTGTACAATTTTGTTAAAAACCTTGTATATTTGTGCATATGTGATTTACTTCTTTATATTCCGCTGTGCAAAGCAGCTTATGGTTGATATTCTTGGTTTCGTGGCGTCAATGATTTTAAGACTCTAACCTAGACCCAAGGTCATGGAAATTCAACATGGATAAGCTCCCATTATCTTTTGTCTTCATCCCTTTCATCATCCCAAATCACTTCACTTGGTGTGTTGTCAATCTACTTGAAGTACTCATTGGCATAATCTAAAGACTCATACAATATGTACCCCTTTGCCACAAAACCCTAAGGTTTTTTCCTTTGTCGAACAAAACTTTTCAATTTCTTCATGTACATCTCTAAGAAGAACATCCAATGACAAGAAACCATCCTAGTTAATTCAACCCCATATACTAGGTGAATTAGGAGATAAACTTGCAAGTCCATGAAACTCGTCGACAGTTCCTTCTCAAACATACAAACAATCTTAGCTATCTCTTGACGCCACTTTGGAATGCTAGCCATATGAATCTCCTTTGATGCGATCCAACATACAAATGCAAATAATTTAGAAATGGCATGTTGTAGGTCTTCGGGGAAGTCATGGTTCACACACCCACACACGAGCAGGGGACAAGGACATTGCAAAGAAAACACATACAAAAATTATTATAGTTTATCCCATTTCATAAAAATAAAAATAAAGATAAAAAAATCATGTTTTTGACATATGTACTCTTAGAAGGTTCAAATGGCCATGTGATTCAACCCCAACAAATGGTCTTGCACAGTGAAGAAACTTCGTAGTGAAGACTCATAAAATAAGGCACCCTCACACCCATTATAACTTCCTTTTCCAAATAAATATCATATTTATTTAAAATCCATGGGACACCACCTTATTTGAAATACCAAGAGGGACTAACCTCTCCTCTACTTTCTAGTCCTGGCCAGTGTTTCTTTTTAGTTTTTGAAGAACTAATATATCTCTTAAAATCCAATGTGTCATTTTATTTCTATGATATGTGCCTCCATGAATAAGATGAAACATTTTTAAATATATGCACAGGATCTAGTAAGTGGGCAATCTTAAGATGTTCCCAATATGGGAGCTCATAAAAGACAAATTTCCTTTTCATCCTAATGGGCAATTTCTCAACATAGGTATCGACGAATTCAAGATCATTAAACGTAGGCTCTCCATTTGAATTGAAAATTTATGTAATATCCTCCTCCTTCTCTCTTTCATATGATCTAAGCCACTCAGTTGATGCCATTATTGTAGGGCTTGTTCTCTCTAATTTACCATTGAAGGTGGATGTTGCTGTTTTCTAAGGGTGTTCTTGATGAGCCTCATTATTGAGTAATTATATGGGCCTTAATTCACCTCTTAGCTTAGTCAAACTAACTATTCTCACAACTTATTGCATACTTTGATTATATTTGGTTTATGAAATGAGTTAGAGTTGGATATTTGGCTTTGTGGTCTAATATGCATACAATGTAGGAATAAAGAATAAAAGTAAGGAAAAATGCAGGTATAAAGGATAAAAGAAAAGAACTATGGAAAAGACCTTGGAAAATACTCAAATGGGACAAGGGAGAGTAACTATAGGAGGTAAATCCTCCTCATTTACTACCCCTCCATTTGAATATTCCTCCACTAGCTCGGAGTGCAAACAACCATCACTTTGAAGACTAGAAGACAACCGAGCAAGTGAAAAGGATAGAAAACAATTTATCAAATGTATATGTAGAAGAGGCTTAGGACCTCATTAGGATTGGGACTTCATTTGTAAAAATTTGTTTTATTTCTGAACTGCAAAGACTTGTGAATTTGCTCTGTAATAAAGATAAGTTCTGTTTAAGCCGACTCTGAGTTAAACTTCAAGGGCTGAAGCTGTTAGATTAGGGCTCAACCCAAGCAACCACAACTCCTCTTTACTGTACTGTTATGCTAGCATAGATTTCTGTTCTATTTATTTGTTGAAGTAGATTCATGGTTTGCTAAATCATTTGCTCAAGAAGTTTCTGGTTATGATTCATTTGATTAAGAAACTTTCTAGTTTTGTTCATTTGTTTGAATAGTTTCATGTTTCTGTTCATCTATTTCGGTAGCTGCATTTGCTGTAGTTTACTTTCAGTTGTGTTTTTAATTCACAGGTTAGTTAGAGGAAAATATTACAATCAGGTTGTGCATAGGTGTCTCGACCTCATCTCCTTCCTCTAGGACCATGACTTGAGGCAGAGACCCTCCAGTAACCCCAAAACACAGCCTCTGGTTCTTGCATGGGCTATGGAGTTTTTTGTTTAAATGCAGTTAGCTATTTACCCGCATTGGTTTTTTCTGTCGTTTTCCTTTAAAAATCACCTCCATCACGTTCCTCATACATCGCCTCTTCGCCGTCCGGTCACCAACAAACCTTCACAATCACCATATGATTCACTCTTTTCTCCAACCGCTGCCCCACGTGGAGTCCACCACTTACTTTATGAATTTTAAATCCCCACTGTTGATCTGCCTTACCTGATCCAATAGTTGTCGCTTCACCCGATTACCAACTAGCTTGGCCGATCTCCACCGTTGATCAGCCCCGCCTGATCGAATGGCTATTGTAGCATATCACGTGGATTTCTGTCTGACCATTATCCGCCCGAGAGCACGCCAAATGGGTGGTTTCCTCGTGATACGTGTCGCCCGAGGAGGCTAATCGCGTAAAAATTGAGAAAACCACTTACAGCTTTGAGGGCGCGCGATAAACAGCTTACCACCCTCTAAACCTTCTCCACCATTTCCGCACATTTATTTTTCCCGCGAACTAATATCCATCGTCCATCTTTGGCCTTCACCTGCGCGATAAGATATTAGCCATTCATCGCTCCTATTAGCCTCGTCCGTCCATCTCTTGACATCACCCGCGCGATTGAATCTTAGCCATTCATCTCCTTTTCTCCCTTGTTCGTCCATCCATTCACTCACCTGCACGATAAGATCTTAACCGTTCATCCTGTTTGTTAACCCTGTTCGCCCATCTACCTACGTTTGCTCCTGTGATCAAATCTCCATTGTTGATTACCTTTCACCTCACTGATCCAACGGTTCTTATGCATTGTTCCTCCCTCATGTCCTCCTTTCACTGATTTCGACCTCCGATCACTTTTTCCACCTGAAACCATATTTATCCTAAGTTTCTTTGTTACCCCTTAGCCTAGTTTTAATGCTTTTACTTTTGCAACATAGATAATTAGCATTAGGTTAATGTTGAAATTAGCAATTCTGCTTAGCATAGCTGTGTATAATTTTCTCTACAAATAAGCTAGCTCACTGATATCATGTAGAAATTTCACTTGCAGATCAAACCGATATATGCAATGTCCTAAAGCATAATACTTGTTCTACTTCTACAAAACATTAAGCGGAAGCATAATTGAATTCATGAGCAAAATCAAGTAGAAACATGCATAACTGACCAAGAGAAATAATCTCACATAACACAAGATATATCCAGGGGAAAGCACCAGCATAAAACCCCAACCATGTATTATCAATCAAGTGGAAATTCTCTTCACAATACAAAAAGAATCAGCTCTCAAGCTATCCTGCTCTCTCTGTACTCTTATGATCTTCAATCAGAAGATAAAAATCATGGACTACCTAGGCCACAATATATAGGCCACAAGTCCTCCAATCTCCTATATTAGATCCTTCTCCATGCAAGGAATACTTACTAGAAATATCCAAGCATCTGATAGTACACTGTCCCACATCTGATCTCAATTAGATATCTGATAGAACTGACATGCAACAGTTATCCATGAGTGAATCCTCAGTTATCTAAAATAATAGTTGTCACATGCATGCAAGCATTAACAAACTATATTTTATTATTTTAACAACTTGTTAAAATAATCTAACTGGACTTGACTAGTTAGAACTAAGTCAACTGATTCTCTCATTATAGAACTCATACTTATTCCCTCAATCAGTGGAGGAAATTAAGGATAAATTCCTCAATCAATGGGACAACTCATGTGCATGCTCACAAAGACTTCAAATTCGAATTTCCTTAACTAATTAACTCAACTGAATTAATTAATTAATATTTCCAACTGCTGTTAAGATCAAAATTAATTTTACTTCCTATAGATAGACTAGGGACTGCTATAAATAGGAAGGGACCCAGAAATGCTATTTTTAGAACTTTCTATTTTTAGTAGTTTCACCTCTCACCCAATGTGGCCAATGACCTCACTGGCCAAACTGCTATTTTTAGACATGCTATTTTTAGCAGGTCTATTTTTAGCACATTCTAAATTTAACATTTCTTGTTGCACATTTTTCAACACTCCCTCTCAACAAGAAAGGCTTTCTCTCGAACCTAATCCTGTAACTCTGGAATGTTCTGCATGCAACACATCTACCCGGTCCACTTGCTCCAAAAACGCTTGGAACAAAAACAATCCCAACTTACCACTCTTTTGGGCTAGGAACATACTCTGATGTTGAAGCTCTACTTGCTGCTGACAAGTGCTCCCTCTCTGACATCTGCGCTACTGCAACATCTCCATGCATCTCGCACTATTGCACACCTCTTTGTGCCACCTAGCACTGTGCAAAACAGTTGTGCCTCTAGCATTGTTGTAGCCTGCTAGCTATGTGTTGTCCTAGGATTCCCTGCACAGTCGCTCTCTCTGCCGCTCCATCCGCATCTGTCTCTACCCAATCAGTCAGTTCCTGCTACTCCACATCGGGGCTCCTGTAGCAAGGCCTCATCCAAGAGTTTGGGTACCTCAAGGATCCTGCCCCTCTTCCTTAAGACGATCACTCTATATCGCCCCACCTCCTACCTGGAGGTATGGCTACATGTGATCCCTCTGCCCACCTGGCTCGAAGTTTCTCCCTACTGGAGGTCTCTGCATGAGTAGATGTCTCTACTCGATCTCCTCTTAGCTTCCCCTGTTGTGGCTACTCCACAACCTCCTGAAGTTGTTGCACCAATTGTGGCTCCTCCACAATCATCTGAGACTTCTTCTGGCTCTGCATGTTGAGAGGTAATATACCCTCCCTCTCAACCACCAAGTCTCCATCAGTTTCCTTGCTGCTCAAGGCTTTGCATGCATCTTGAACCTTAAGAGCATATAGGTTCTTGACTTGTGAACCAATCTGCTTCACCTGTCTAGAGGTGATGTGTCTAAGGAAAACCTTTCCCTTACTGAAGATTACATCATAGCCTCTGTCTTCTAGCATCTCGATTGACACCAAGTTTCTCTTCAGTCCTGGTACATACTTGACATCGGTCAAGGTAAGGCGAGATCCATGCTCCCTCTGAAAAATATCTGTGCCTACACCTGAGACACTATACTTCTCATCATTACCCATCACTATGTGTATCTGGAGATCTTTCTCCTCCAAAGTATTGAACAAAATCTTGTTGCTGGTCATGTGGAAAGAAGCTCCATTGTCAAGAAACCAACCGCTTCCCACCATGGATGAAACCATGCATGCGAAGAGTGTGAAATCCAACTCAGACTGTGAAGCAAGTGCCTCACCTTTAGATCCTTCCCCGGATCCCTTCTTGGATTTCCTCCGTGGACAATTTGCAGCATAATGGCCCACCTCATGACAAAGAAAGCATCACACTTTCGATTTGTCAACCTTATTCCCATCATTGGAAGAATTGGATTCGAAAAGAGAAACCTTCTCCTTCCCCTTCTTCGCCTTACTCGCTAAGGCATAGTTCTCCTCATCATGCATGGATGAAGAACTATCTCTGGTGCTCCATCTGACCTCCTCCTACATCAAATCCAACCATAGTCGTTCCCAATATGGCAGTTTCTCCCTTCCATTCACTGAGTCCTGGTAGCTATGCCAGCCCTTAGGAAGGCCAAGGAGTGCTAGACTCACCATATCCTCATCCGATGTCACGACCCCTACACTTGCAAGCTCATTCCTGCATGTGATGAGCTTGGTCAAATACATAGAGATCGTCTCACCCCTTTCACACTTGATCTCTAGAAGTTTGTCCTTCAGTGCCAACTTCCTCTGATCACTGCTATTCTGATATAAATCTTTCAATGTTTTCCACATTGCATGCGGAGTCTCCTTCCCACAGAGGCTCAAGACAATGTGATCTCGCACTCCCTCTAAGAGAATTCTCCCAGCTCTAGCCACACACTTCCTCCATTCCACTTGCTCAGTTTGTCAGTAGGCTTAGGAATTTCTTGATCAATGAAATCTTTAAGGCCATTATCTTCCAAAAGTACCTCCATGCGATCCTTCCAAGCTATATAGTTTGAGCTGCCATCAAGGGCATACTCAAGCCTCAAACCATAGAACGCCATCGATAAAATAGATGTGATAAGAACTTGAGATCTATGTCCCGAATAATAAACTTCGAATTTCTCCTGCTAGCATATTGTTCTTGCTTGATCACCTGTGCTCCAATACCATGTAAAATTTTCTCTACAAATCAGCTAGCTTGCTGATATCATGTAGAAATTTCACTTGCAGATCAAACCAATATATGCAATGTCCTAAAGCATAATACTTGTTCTACTTCTAAAAAACATTAAGCAGAAGAATAATCGAATTCATGAGCAACATCAAGTAGACACATGCATAACTGATCAAGAGAAATAATCACACATAACACAAGATATATCTAGGGGAAAGCACCAGCATAAAACCCCAACCATGTATTATCAATCAAGTGGAAATCCTCTTCACAATACAAAAAGAATAAGCTCTCAAGCTATCATGCTCTCTCTGTACACTGATGATCTTCAATCAGAAGATGAAAATCATGGACTACCTAGGCATCAATATATAGGCCACAAGTCCTCCAATCTCCTATAATATATCCTTCTCCATGCAAGGAATACTTACTAGAAATATCCAAGCATCTGATAGTACACTGTCCCACATCTGATTTCAACTGGATCTCTGACAGAACTGACATGCAACAGTTATCCATGAGTGAATCCTCAGTTATCTAAAATAATAGTTGTGACATGCATGCAAGCATTAACAAACTATATTTTATTATTTTAACAACTTGTTAAAATAATCTAAGTGGATTTGACTAGTTAGAACGAAGTCAACTGATTCTTTCATTATAGAACTCATACTTATTTCCTCAATCAGTGGACGAAATTAAGGATAAATTCCTCAATCAATGGGACAACTCATGTGCATGCTCACAAAGACTTCAAATTCGAATTTCCTTAACTAATTAACTCAACTGAATTAATTAATTAATATTTCCAACTGTTGTTAAGAGAAAAAATTAATTTTACTTCCTATAAATAGACTAGGGACTGCTATAAATAGGAAGGGACCCATAAATGATATTTTTAGAACTTTGTCTTTTTAGCAGTTTCACCTCTCACCCAATGTGGCCAATGACCTCACTGGCCAAACTGCTATTTTTAGACATGCTATTTTTAGCAGGTCTATTTTTAGCACATTCTAAATTTAACATTTCTTGTTGCAGATTTTTCAACACTCCCTCTCAACAAGAAAGGCTTTCTCTCGAACCCGATCCCGTAACTCTGGAATGTTCTGCATGCAACACATCTATCCGGTCCACTTTCTCCAACAACACTTGGAACAAAAACACTCCCAACTGACCACTCTTTTGGGCTAGGAACATACTATGATGTTGAAGCTCTACTTTCTGCTGACAAGTGCTCCCTCTCTGACATCTGCGCTACTGCAACATCTCCATGCATCTCGCACTATTGCGCACCTCTTTGTGCCACCTAGCATTGTGCAAAACACTTATGCCTCTAGCATTGCTGCAGCCTGCTAGCTATGTGTTGTCCTGGGATTCCCTGCATATTCGCTCTCTCTGCCACTCCATCTGCATCTGTCTCTACCCAATCAGTCAGTTCCTGCTACTCCACATCGGGGCTCCTGTAGCAAGGTCTCATCCAAGAGGTTGGGTACCTCAAGGATCCTACCCCTCTTCCTTGGGACAATCACTCTATATCGCCCCACCTCCTACCTGGAGGTATGGCTACATGTGATCCCTCTTCCCTCCTGGCTCGAAGTTTCTCCCTACTAGAGGTCTCTGCATGAGTAGATGTCTCTACTCAATCTCCTCTCAGCTTCCCTTGTTGTGGCTACTCCACAACCTCTTGAAGCTGTTGCACCAATCGTGGCTCCTCCACAATTGTCTGAGACTTCTTCTGGCTCTGCATGTTGAGAGGTAATATACCCTCCCTCTCAACCACCAAGTCTCGATCAGTTTCCGTGCTACTCAAGGCTTTGCATGCATCTTGAACCTCAAGAGCATATAGGTTCTTGACCAGTGAACCAATCTGCTTCACCTGTCTAGTGATGATGTGTCTAAGGAAAACCTTTCCCTTACTGAAGACTACATCATAGCCTCTGTCTTCCAGCATCACGATCGACACCAAGTTTCTCTTCAGTCCTGGTACATAATTGACATCGGTCAAGGTAAGGCGAGATCCATGCTCCCTCTGAAAAATAACCGTGCTTACACCTGAGACACTATACTTCTCATCATTACCTATCGCTATGAGTATCTGGAGATCTTTCTCCTCCAAAGTTTTGAACAAACTCTTGTTGTCGGTCATGTGGATAGAAGCTCCACTATCAAGAAACCAACCGCTTCCCACCATGGATGAAACCATGCATGCGAAGAGTGTGAAATCCAACTCAAACTGTGAAGCAAGTGCCTCACCTTCAGATCCTTCCCCGGATCCCTTCTTGGATTTCCTCCGTGGACAATGAGCAGCATAATGGCCCACCTCATGACAACGAAAGCATCACACTTTCGATTTGTCAACCTTCTTCCCATCATTGGAAGAACTGGATTCGGAAAGAGAAACCTTTTCCTTCCCCTTCTTCGCCTTACTCCCTAAGACATAGTTCTCCACATCATGCATGGATGAAGAACTATCTCTAGTGCTTCGTCTAACTTCCTCCTGCATCAAATCCAACCATAGTCGTTCCCAATCTAGCAGTTTCTCCCTTCCATTCACTGAGTCCTGGTAGCTATGCCAGCTCTTAGGAAGGCCAAGGAGTGCTAGACTCACCATATCCTCATCCGATGTCATGACCCCTACACTTGCAAGCTCATCCCTGCATGTGATGAGCTTGGTCAAATACATAGAGATCATCTCATCCCTTTCACACTTGATCTTTCGAAGTTTGTCCTTCAGTGCCAACTTCCTCTGATCACTGCTATTCTGATATAAATATTTCAATGTTTTCCACATTGCATGCGGAGTCTCCTTCCCATGGAGGCTCGAGACAATGTGATCTCGCACTCCCTCCAAGAGAATTCTCCTAGCTCTAGCCACACACTTCCTCCATTCCACCTGCTCAGTCTTGTCAGTAGGCTTAGGAATTTCTTGATCAATGAAATCCTTAAGGCCATTATCTTCCAAAACTACCTCCATGCGATCCTTCCAAGCTATATAGTTTGAGCTGCCATCAAGGGCATATTCAAGCCTCAAACCATAGAACACCATCGATAAAATAGATGTGATAAGAACTTGAGATCTATATCCCGAATAATAAACTTTGAATTTCTCCTGCTAGTATACTGTTCTTGCTTGATCACCTGTGCTCCGATACCATGTAGAATTTTCTATACAAATCAACTAGCTCACTGATATCATGTAGAAATTTCACCTGCAGATCAAACTGATATATGCAATGTCCTACAGCATAATACTTGTTCTACTTCTAAAAAACATTAAGCAGAAGAATAATCGAATTCATGAGCAACATCAAGTAGAAACATGCATAACTGATCAAGAGAAATAATCACACATAACACAAGATATATCCAGGGGAAAGCACCAGCATAAAACCCCAACCATGTATTATCAATCAAGTGGAAATACTCTTCACAATACAAAAAGAATAAGCTCTCAAGCTATCATGCTCTCTCTGTACACTGATGATATTCAATCAGAAGATGAAAATCATGGACTACCTAGGCCTCAATATATAGGCCACAAGTCATCCAATCTCCTATAATATATCCTTCTCCATGCAAGGAATACTTACTAGAAATATCCAAGCATCTGATAGTACATTGTCCCACATTTGATCTCAACTGGGTCTTTGACAGAACTGACATGCAACAGTTATCCATGAGTGAATCCTTAGTTATCTAAAATAATAGTTGTCACATGCATGCAAGCATTAACAAACTATATTTTATTAATTTAACAACTTGTTAAAATAATCTAACTGGACTTGACTAGTTAGAACTAAGTCAACTGATTCTCTCATTATAGAACTCATACTTATTCCCTCAATCAGTGGAGGAAATTAAGGATAAATTCCTCAATCAGTGGGACAACTCATGTGCATGCTCACAAAGACTTCAAATTCAAATTTCGTTAACTAATTAACTCAACTGAATTAATTAATTAATATTTCCAACTGTTGTTAAGACTAAAATTAATTTTACTTCCTATAGATAGACTATGGACTGCTATAAATAGGAAGGGAACCAGAAATGCTATTTTTAGAACTTTCTATTTTTAGCAGTTCACCTCTCACCCAATGTGGCCAATGAACTCACTGGCCAAATTGCTATTTTTAGACATGCTATTTTAGCACATTCTAAATTTAACATTTCTTGTTGCACATTTTTCAACAAGCTGTTTGATTGATTAAGTTAGGTTATGGTGCAAGTTTATCATTTCATACTATTTTTTTCATTACTACAGTAGAAGTGGCTCTCTCTTATAATAAGGTTTTCTCTCCTTCTATCAAAGAATTAAAGCTTCTTCTGATTCTATAAACAATGACAATAGGCAGGACTTTCGCTTCTACTTGTGCATATAGCATTGCCACCTCCAAGTTGTACAAACCCCGGGTTGATAAGTAAAGTTGGTAGCCCTGGGAGTTGCAACATTATTGTTGCAATACTTGGGCTCATCACTTTTTGGCGCCGTTGCCGGGGAGGTGTTAGAGTAGAAGTGATTGCTGCTCTTTTCTTCTATATTCTAGTTTCCAACTTTCTTCCATTAGTTTATTTCTTCAAAAGTAATATAGTTTCTTTCTTTCTTTCAGTTGTCATTATCTGCTTTCCTTTCCATTCTGCAAGTAGAATTTCAATCATAAAAACAAAAACAAAAAAATTCTCCAAATACCAACCCAACCCCCGATTTGATCATGTGGTGCAGCAAGAGCCACATCACCATTCACTCTTGCATGTAGAAGAAGAAAATGGCAAAGAATGTAGAAGAAATGGATGGAGATGATGATAATGAGGAAGATCCTCTTGGATTTCCCATTCAAGAGACTAATGGTAGTGTGCACATGAAAAACATCCCTCCATCTTTCCTTCCAAAATTTCATGGTCTAAGGACATAGAATCTGGAAACCTTTCTCTTTGAGTTTAAAATTATTTGTAGATCTTATTGTTACTCATCAAAAACTCAAAAACTGAGATTGTTTCCAACAACTTTAAAGGATAAAGCTCTTAGATGGTTCATGAGTTTAGGGACTAATTCAATAAGATCATGGAATGATATGCAAAAGATATTTCTAGACAAATATAAAGATCATGATCTTAAAGAGGAAATATTTAGAATGAATCAAAGAGAAGATGAGAGTATATAGGATCCAATAGAGAGGTTCATGGACAATGTTAAGAGGGAAAAACTACATCGTTTAGGATCTGACACACTAAAAACCCTCTTACTTAGAACAATTAGGGATGAATGGATTGATCTCCTTAATATCATGAGTAAAGGTGATGTATACCAATTATCATTTGAGGAAATATGTGAAACATGCAAACACATATCAAGAGGAAAAGCAAGAATAGGTAAATCAACATCAAGATCAGTAAGTCAAGCTAAACTTGTAAATTTGTTTGATGATTTTAAAGCAAAAATTCTTAGCAATCTAACAAAACAAGTAGAAATGTTAAGAATGCAAGATGAAAGAAAAAAAAGTGCTGATATTTGTGTTGCAGAATCACAGGATGTTAGACCTTGTCCATCATTACTAAGGTTGAAGAAAGTTCACAAGGAGGACAATGGACCAAGTCCATTTCCAATACAACAAGGTTATGTAGCTCCAAGAGGACCATGGCAGCTTATTCAGCCTGATATGATGCAAGAGCCTAATTCAGAATTTCAGGATTGCACATCCACCTACAAGTAGTTGGAACACATCTTTTCCTTGGAAACATTGGCCATCACAACCCCAAAACCAATCTTGGCAACAAGGTTGGCAAGAAACTTATGGGAGCCATCCACAATATCCTTAATATCCTCAATATTTTCCTCAATATCCTCCACACCAAACTCCATGTTATTCTTACCATTCACCTCCACCACAACCACAACCTCATCCACATCCATCTCAAATATACACTCCCACTCAACTACCTGTACAACAATTCCAAACATCTCCTCTTGAGGTCAATAGTATTCACCATAGCTCAGGAAGAGTATTGCTGAAAAGAGATTCTCATAATATCATTGAAGGACAACATACAGAAGAAGAAGATTCAAAAGAGAAGATCAAAGAACCATGGGCTACATTTGATGGAGAGTAGACAACTAAATTAGAGATTGAGAAATCTCCCTCATGTTTACCATCAAACCCTCCATATGTTCAAGAGAACACTCAGCAAAAAGAGGAATATTTGAAGGTCATGAAAGAAGAAGTCATCCAAGATGATCCAAATCAGCAAGCGGACCAGGGATATCACAACCACATTGAAATATGGTTCCAGACAGTCACTAAGTTGCAGCATCACTCTCTTCCTCAAATATGCTTGATCCTTTCAAACTCAAATCATTTGGTTTCTGAAATCCAGGTAGATGTCAAAGCATACATTTCAAACCTCCACATCATCTTGTCTGTCATATTGATGTGCACTTGGCTCCATTGGAAGTATTCTTATACTTGAAAGTTATTTTGTTTTTAAAATAGGGTAGGGTAAAAAAAAAGAAGGAAAAAAAAGAATAAGAAAATCCTTGGGTGAAAGCCTTCCTTGAGGCGCCCAGGCAAAATATCTAGGGTGAAAACCTCTCTGAGGTAGCCTAGGTATTTTTCAAAAATTAATAATAATAAAATAAAAAAGAAAAAAAGAAATAAGACATAATTGTTCTTTGCAGGTGGGTGAGAAAGACAATCATGGAGCAAAGAGAAGATCCAAAGGGAACCCTGCCTCACATATATTCATCTCCTCCACTCCTTACCATACATCCCTCCATCAATTCCATTGTTTTTCACTTCATTGCTTCAATCCAGGTGAAGATTGTGTTTTCTAACAGAATCACCTCATCCATTACCATTATCCCTACATCCATACACACTCCTACTCCCTCTGTCTATTCATTACAGCATCCTCATAGCACCAACCAGCAACATGATCAAGAAATTCTAAAGGAGACACCAAACATTGCCAAGTGGTAATCCAGGAGCTCCACAGCAGTAGCAACATCAAATCCAAGAGCTCCACAACAACAGCAACAACATCAGATTTTCAGTTAAAGACACCTGCAAAATCTAATAAACCATCAACAAACAACAGAGGAGGAAGAAGAATGACCATCAGCAACACCTCTGATCTTTGACAGCTGCAGCATGACATCAAGACCACAGGTAAGTATCCCACTCACTCACTCATATGCATCATTTGACCAAAAGTTGTAAAGGTTAAGAGGTAGTTGGTTTATAAGTGAAAAGGTGGCAAAAAGGAAATTCTTTAATAAGTCAAAAGAGAGCGCAAGAGTCCATAGATACAATTTTTTTATGGCAACCATTTGAGAATGTTTGAAGAATTAAGATTTGGGGTAGAAACACCAGTTCACAAAAGACTTAGCATACCATATTTCTTGATGCAATTACTCATAGACTCCAGCAACAAAGTAAAGGAAGGGAATTCCCAACAGTTTACTCACCATGATTTGATGAGAATCCTCATTGAGGATGCCCTCCAAAACCTCAGGATCCCTATGAAATGGTCAGTCTTCAGAGACTTACCAGTAGAGGGTGAAATCAAAACCCTCATCTATGATGCTAGTCCTTCTGTCAGCGAAGAGGAGGCTAAACAAGAAGATGATATAAAGCTAGATGGGATGAGATGAATAAAGAAGAAACTAATACAGAGGACCATGCTGAAACACAAGGAGGATGATGCTGAAACATAGGAAGAAACTAATGGAGATGAGAAGAACAACAAAAGGAAGAAGATAAGAAAAACAGAGAGGAAAGCTGTAGGAAAAGGAAAACTAGCTAGCATGTATGGCCAACCTCTCCTTGGAGGCCATCCAATGTAGGATGCCAGCTAAATCCTATGTTTTTACCTTAGAAAATAATGGCTGCAATTTCAGATTAAAACACTAGCACAAAGAAGCACCATGTCATTTCAAGACTGTAGACAGTTTATTGATCTTTGTGATCAAAGTGTACTAGAAGATAGGGCCAAAATGGCTGAGTTTTACTTGCACAACATGGCCTTCATAGACATGAATATTTGGGATCTTAATGCAGATCTAGGAGATCTACATTAATGGCTTTGGCATCATGGATGAACCATGAGGAGTCAAGGGCTGCAGAGATGAAAATAATATTGGCCAAAGAGAAAAATGAACCTCTTTTCATCAGAGCTAAACAATCAAATCCCATGGCCCTAATAAACACCCATAATATAATTACAAATAATCCTCAGCTAGCACTTAGATAGCTTGCTGCCCAAGGGCAAGCAATTTCACATTTTGAGGATATATTTAAGCTGCTAAGAGATGATAATATACATGCCTACTAAAATGGAACACACTGCCACACAGTTTGAAGATCAGAGAAAAGAAGAAGAGGAAAAGAGGCAGTGGGAAGAAGCAGAAAGGAAAGCAGGCTTCTATGAACAAGAAGAAGAGACCACAACAGAAGCATGGGATGTCAGAGAGGCTACCAGAGCCACTAAGTTGCTCAGAGGATGAGCAAAACTTTTAGTAGGGGGTGATGATGAGACTCATTATTGAGTAATTATATGGGTCTTAATTGGCCTTAATTCACCTCCTAGCTTAGTCAAACCAACTATTCTCACAACTTATTGCATACTTTTGATTATATTTTGTTTATGAAATGAGTTAGAGTTGGATATTTGACTTTGTAGTCTAATCCGCATATAATGTAAGAATAAAGGATAAAGGTAAGGAAAAATTGCAGGTATAAAGGATAAAAGAAAAGAACTATGGAAAAGACCTTGGAAAATACTCGAATGGGACAAGGGAGAGTAACTATAGGAGGTAAATCCTCCTCATTTACTACCCCTCCATTCGAATATTCCTCCACCAGCTTGGAGTGCAAACAACCATCACTTTGAAGACTAGAAGACAGCCGAGCAAGTGAAAAGGATAAAAAATAGTTTATCAAATGTATAAGTAGAAGAGGATTAGGACTTCATTATGATTGGGACTTCATTTGTAAAGCTCTGTTTTATTTTTAGACTGCAAAGACTTGTGAATTTTCTCTGTAATCCATGGTTTCTGTAATAAAGATGAGTTCTGTTTAAGCCAACTCTGAGTTAAACTTCGAGGGCTGAAGCTCTTGGGTTAGGGCCTGACCCAAGTAGCCACAACTCCTCTTTATTGTACTATTATGCTAGCTTAGAATTATATTTTGTTTATTTTTTTAAGTAGTTTCATGGTTTGCTGATTCATTTGATCAAGAAGTTTTTGGTTATGATTCATTTTATTAAGTAGCTTTCTGATTCTGTTCATTTGTTTGAATATCTTCCTGTTTCTATTCATCTGTTTCGGTAGCTGCATTTGCTGTAGTTTACTTTCAGTTGTGTTTTTAATTCACAGGTTAGTTAGAGGAAAATATTACTATCAGGTTGTGCACAGGTGTCTCGGCCTCATCTCCTCCCTCTGGGACCATGACTTGAGGCAGAGACCCTCTAGCAACCCCAAAAACACAGTCTTTAGTTCTCGCATGGGCTATGGAGTTCACTGTTTAAATGCAGTTAGCTGTTTACCCGCACTATTTTTCTATCGTTTTCCTTTAAAAATTGTCTCCAACACGTTCCTCATACATCGCCTCCTCGCCATCCGATCACCAACAAACCTTCACAATCACCGTTCGATTCACTCTTTTCTCCAACCGCTGTCTCACTTGGAGTCCACCACTTACTTTATGAACTTTAAATCCCCATCGTCGATCTGCCTTGCCTGATCCAATGGTTGTCACTTCACCCAATCGCCAACTATCTTGGCCAATCTCCACCGTTGATCAGCCCCTCCTGATCCAACAACTATTGCGCCATATCACGTGGATTTCTGTCCGACCGTTATCTACCAAAGAGCATGCGAAATGGGTGGTTTCCCCATGCTACGTGTCGCGTGGGGAGGCTAATCATGTAAAAATTGAGAAAACCACTTACAACTTTGAGGGTGCGCGATAAAAAACTTACTGCCCTCTAAATCCGCTCCACCATTTCTGCACGTTTCTTTTGCCCGTGAACTAATCTCTGTCGTCCATCTCTGGCCTTCACCCGCGTGATAAGATCTTAGCCATTCATCACTCCTGTTAGCATTGTCCGTCCATCTCTTGACCTCACCCGCGCGATTGAATCTCAGCCATTCATCTCCTTTTCTCCCTTGTTCGTCCATCCATTCACTCACTCGCGCGATAAGATCTTAACTGTTCATCCCGTTAGTTAACCATGTTCGTCCATCTACCTACATAACCTCCTGCGATCAAATCTCCGTTGTTCATTACCTTTCACCCGACTGATCCAACGGTTCTTATGCGATGTTGCTCCCTCACATCCTCCTTTCAATGATTTCGACCTTCGATCACTTTTTCCACCTGAAACCCTATTTAGCCTAAGTTTCTTTGTTACCCCTTAGCCTAGTTTTAATGTTTTTACTTCTGCAACATAGATAATTAGCATTAGGTTAATGTTAAAATTCGCAATTTTTCTTAGCATAGCTGTTTGATTGATTAAGTTAGGTTATGGTGCAAGTTTAGCATTTCATGCAGTTTTCTTCATTACTGCAGTACAAGTAGCTCTCTCTTAGAATAAGGTTTTCTCTCCTTCCATCAAAGAATTAAAGCTTCTTCTGACTCTATAAACAGTGAAAACATGCAAGACATTCACTTCTACTTGTGCAAATAGCATTGTCACCTCCAAGTTGTACGAACCCCAGGTTGATAAGTAAAGCTGGTAGCCTTGGGAGTTGCAACATTGTTATTGCAATACCTAGGCTCATCAGTTCTTCTAGGAGGAATACCATGGAGCAGTCATACATTGACTTTCGTAGGTGGTTAGACCATGTAGCCTTCAGAGAAGGTCCACAACATTTACATCGATGATACCATTTTGTTATAAGACCTACAAAATTATTGTATAATACAGGGCACGTTAGCAATAATGAAGATCAGAAAAATTGCAATGAATTAAATTAATATGCAACAAAATTATATTGTTACATATATAAAAAACCAATATACATGTAATTTACTAGAGTAAACTCCTAAGCCTGGATAATCATGTATGGTGTAAGAACATATGTTGTACAATGTAAAACTCCTTTCTATTGCGATGGGTCTTGATACATCATATACATGTGTCCGTTCCCATAATTCCTTCAATTCATCTACCAATTCTTGTAAGTAGACATTCATATTCTTCACTTGTCTTCTACTAGGGACTATGAGATCCAACATAAGATATTCATTCTTCATAGATAACCATGGGGGGGTATTGTTATTCATCACTACTATAGGCTAAACATAATAATTGGTGTTTTGGAGGGAATATGGGCTAATATCCACATTATAGACATATCTCTTTGTTTGCATATTCTCCTCTATATAGAATATAATCATTTAGACATGCATGATATGATATATACTCAACACCTAACATTTTCAACAATTACTTGTGCCTTCACAACAATTGGGCAAGACATTATCAATCGAAAGAACCTTATCTTTGAATAATCTGAAGTTGGTGGGAAATATAAATGTACAATGTCAATATTTAGCATTCATAAAATCAACCATTTTTAATGTTGATTGTGTGACAATATTTGATCTCAAAATATAAGGGACTTGATCATGGTTAATTACTTCAATATTACTGAGAAAATTTCCTTTGAATTCGTATAGTAACATCGTTGTGTGCAGCTAGGTAGAATTTGACTAACCACTAGGTCCAAAGAGAGGGGTGGTGGTAACATATTTTAGGATTTTGAATAAGGTATCAGTGATATGAACGTCATCCCCTAGCTCATCGTTTTGGAATGCATATAATGCCTCCATGGAGGTCATATCCTGTAAGTAATCATGCATACCTACAACCTCTATTTGATTGTCTCCATTACCAACTTTTGATGAAGAACTACTATTATTGTAGTCATTCCTAATTGGTGAATCTGGACATAGTGGGAATTAAATAGGTAGTTGATTCAACCATTTTTTGTATGCTTCCTCTCCGAGTTTTTCTCTTAATGTATCATTCTCTCAATTTGACATTGTATTAGGGTGCTTTGGAAGATGGTAGGTGGGTTGTTCATCATTACTATAATCCTAATTTCAAAAAATATTGAACATTAGTACAACAATGCAATTGTTTTGTTGAAATTACATTATACCAAACAATTATTACCATCACTGACCGAGGATTGCAGCTAGAAGATGCCATGTTCCAATTGGTAGGGTGAAGCCACTGCACATTTTCATTTACCAACTTCTTGCAGTATGTTGCTCCTGATAAGATCTTCCAACGTTTTTGAAATGGGGGAATATGTGTAGCATTTGAACTCGATTCTAAATAAGGATCCTGTAAATTTGGATACATTTTTATTCAAATAGACATGGATAAAATCAAATTCAATTAGATAATCGAATTATAAATAAAATCTAAACTTACTCGAGATGGAAAGGGAGAACTCCGCGAAGGAATTTGAGCAATATGGAATGCGTTGGAATATGAAGAATTGACCATTTGATATTATGAGATTTTCCATTTGTCTTTGAGTAAAATCAATAATAATTTTTTGTGTACATACCTCAAATTAAGTTCGAGAACCATATAACTGCAATTTGAATTTCAATCTAGCTTTCAAACCATTTTTCAAAAATAAAGTGACTTTAAACAAAAAAAAAATATATATAATATGAATTATTTAATTGGTGAATTCATCCTAAAAGATAATTTGAGACGAATATACCATTTTATGTGAAAATATATTTCATATAACTTTTCAAACACATCGGTGCTCTTGTAAAATTCAACACATTCATGCTTTCAATAATAATAACATAGATGCGTTAACATAATAACCGCAATAGTTTCCGATATTTTTAAATAAAAATTGAAATTTCATCATATCAGTGATCTTCTAATACTAATAAAAAATACACTGATATGTTAAAATAATAACCACACCAGTTTCTAAGATTTCAAAAATAAAAAAGGAATTGTATAATATCGGTGCTCTTATAATAATTATCACACCGATGCGTTTCACGTATAACGACACCGAAGCATTAAAATAATAACCACAATGGTAAGGAATTTTATCATATCAATGCGTTATAAAATTTTAGTGCACCAATAAGTTATTTTGATCAGTATGCGTTACAGAAAAACGCACCAATGTGTTTTCCTCTGAAACACACCGACATTTACAAAACTGAAAAAAATAAGGCGGTTGTTTTTTTTTTCGAATTTAAAAATGAGCTGTAAATTATTTTTCGAAATTTGATTTCATAAAGTCTTTTAAATAGTAAGAAGTTGTTTACTATTTCATTATTTTTCCCAAAATATCAAGGGAGAGATTTGCAAGAAAAACAAATTAGGAGAACTGTGGAGCAGCAAAATACTTTCAAACAATAAAACTATTCAGAAGATCAAAAGTGGAATGGTATGGTGATTTACTCAAAACCCTGCATAGTAAAATTTTTAATTGTTGATTGTATTAATAATTTTTTTTAGAATTTTTGTTAGATTCAATTAAAAGAGAGATTTTAAAAAGAGACATACTAGGAGCATTATGGAGTAGAAAAATATTTTGGAACAACATATCAACTATTTAGAAGATCATAATTTGAAAGGTATGGTGATCTACTCAAACCCGTGCATAGTAAAAATTTTAAATTTTACCGTTGATTTTACTAATTTTTTTTACAATTTCTCTTAGATTTATTTTTTTTAAGAATTTTTGTTAGATTTAATTAAAAGAGAGATTTTAAAGAGAGACATACCAGAGCACTATGGAGTAGAAAAATATTTTGGAACACCATATCAACTATTTAGAACATCATAATTTGAAAGTTATGGTGATTTACTCAAACCCATGCATAGTAAAAATTTTAAATTTTACGGTTGATTTTACTAATTTTTTTTTACAATTTCTCTTAGATTTAATTAAAATTCAGAAAATAATAAAATCCCTGTATAGTAAAAATTTTACTATTTATTTTACCAATAAAATTTTGTACAATCTATGTTCCTATTTAAATTTAATTAAAAAAAGAAAAAAAGTCAATACTTATCTTAAACCTTTGCTTATTCTTTCTTATATGACTGCAAAATTTCACAGGTTAAATCACTTTACCACTTCACAATTAAAGATTTTCATTTTAGGGTATTTAGATTTAAGGGTTTTGTGGATTACTATATATAAGAGATTTCACATGTAAAACATGGGGACTAGTTGTTGAATGGGATCCAAACCCTATCAATTCCGTCCATTTAAAAAAAAACAACTTCCATTTATTGGTGTGCTATGTTTTAAAAAACACACCAATGCTTCCTGTTTGTTATAATGCACCAAGACAACTATGAGAAATAGCACCACTAAATTAAAAAACAATTTTTTCATTATTTATTTATTTATTTTGAATGCTCTATAATTAAATGTCTGGTGTGTTTATTAAAGTATAATGCACCAATACCCCATCTTTCATATAACACACAAGAAAGCTTATGAAAAATAACAAACTTAAGTAAAAAAAAATGCGTTTATTTTCTTGTTTTCATTTTCTATTGTGATGGTTGTTCTTTCATCATTACATATCACACCATCATAATTTAATTTAAAAAAAAATAATTGTCATTGTTGATTCTTAATAATTAAATGCGTAGTGTGTCAAATGAATTAATTGCACATGTGTGTTTTGTTCACATAAGCCCACCCGTTTCGAGAGCACTTTTTAAATGAAAATTATGTGATTTATTTATAAAATATATTTAATGGTTTGTGTATTTAATGATACAAATTTTATATTCATATAAAATGACTGAAAAGTTGTCAAGTAGCAAAAATATTGATGGACACGCTGATAACACATCCACAAAAGAAGAAAATGTAAGTTCTTTGTAAATTCTTTACAAAATTAATATGTTTGAATTATATGTAAGTTAAAATAATATGTATTGGTTAGTGTGTGTCATGAAGAGCCACAAAATAAGGAAACTCAATAAGGTTATTTATACTAAGTGCAGAAGAGCGTAAAACCCTGATGGAAAAAATGCAGAAGGATGAATTAGGTGAATGGAAAAATGCTTTTCAATATGAGTTTTTTCTTTTGAATGTTTATTAATAATCTACTTAAAAATATTAGATAACATCCTTCAAAGAATTTATTAATTCACATATGTTTAATTTTCTACATGAACTAACAACGGAGGAAAATAATGTCTTTCTAAGAATTTTTTTATACAACATATAAATGATGATGAATTGGTCCTGAGCTCATCTGGAGTGGCACTGACAATTAATGAAAGGGGGAATTTTTTTTACGGAACTATGAGGGATATAGTGGAATGAATATAAAGATATACCTTCCACTTACAATACAAAAATGGATCCAATGATTCCAAGAACCAAGTTATATTAAAACTACATGAATCATTTCCAGAGAAATGGTCAATAAGGCAGGTCAGACTTGAAATAATAAAAATATACAAAAACAAAAAGAATTATTAAAAAATAATATTTCTAATAAAAATGCTTTTCTAGAATTATTTGTATATATTACTCCAAATCATTCATTTATTAATATCAATTTTGTTATACTTAAGTTTAATATATCAAGATAAAAATAGTTTATTATTTTTGCAGGAAGATTATGAAAATCCCAAAGGATCAACATATCCGAAACATACGAGTAGGAATGTCCAAAAAGTGTACAAGGAGATGGTTAAAGAAATGGACACAATTATATCATAGGAGAAGCTATCTCAACAACAACGTGCTTCAAATGTATGTAACCATATAATTTTTCTATTTGGTACATATAAAAAAATAATTTAGCATTAAATATTAATTTTCATGTAATTTCTTGCAAAAAAGAAAACAAAAAATGGAACCCATTCAACAAATAAAACGTGATGACAAGGAATAAAATGGTTGATATCAAAGTTTGTAAGTAATTGTCAATATTTCATTATAAGAACTTAAGATTTTATTTTTGTATATTAAAATTTGTTTTGCAACAACCATCCTTAAATGTCTTTGAATAGGTGCTAACATATAAAGAAGAGCCATCAAAAGAATTGATTGACATTTGGTTAAATATGGGTTGTGAGTATATGTTGGCATATCAAAAACTAATTCTGTGTTTTGTAAATATCTATGTTGTTTTACTTTTTTGAGTTTATAATTAATAAAAAAAAAAATCCTTTATATTAAATCTATGATTTATTATTGGGTATAAAACTTGCAGGAAACAAAGTACGAAACTATGTCAACTGAAGAGTTGTTGCAACAAAGCATGAGACTTGGTCTTGAAACCATGTGTACAGTTCATGAGCCACTTCTTGTTATGGTACATTGCTATTTGATCTACATTGATGTATATTATTTATTTCAATTTTCATTATTCTCATCAATGTAGATATACACATAACACTTATTTTTATGTTTGCAGATGGAACAAGAAGAAGACGAAAATATTCGATGCAATCAGCAAAACATCCATCCAAATAACCCAAGTCATGAAAGTAGCTCGAGTAATACTGACAGGAGATCCAACAAAGAATGATGATCTATTTGGATATAAATGCAAGCTGTTGTATTTTTTGAAATAATTGTTTGTGAAAATAAGACATTTCATTTAATGTAATGGACATAGTGTCCTAATTGAAAGACGGGTTGCTAATAACTATCCCATTTTGTATGATAGAGAGCTTCTTATTGATATATAATACAATACATTTTAATTTATTTTATTGTGTTGTCCAATGTCGCTGTGAATTGTCCCATTTTGTATGATAGAGAGCCTCTTATTCATATATAATAAAATACATTTTAATTTATTCTATTGTGTTGTCCAATGTCGCTGTGAATTGTTACACCACTAATTAAATATATGGATAATTAAATATTATAATAAAGAGATGTGAAATCTGATGATATAACAAAGTAATCCAAACATCATATACAAATGCACTAATTAAAAAATAATTTATATGAATATTTTTATAAGATATATATCGATGTTTTGATGAATAATGAATTTAAAAAATCACAATAATTGCACTTTCACAGGCCGATGTTTCTAAAAAAGAAAAAATGGATAGTGGGACATTATATATTAATGCACACCACTCCAAATACAATTTTTTAGCAACGATATTTATAATGATAAAAAATGGTATCATATGTCAGAAATGGTATATTAATTAAAAAATCTTCGTGCGTTTGTAAAAAAAATATATGCACTCGCGCATTATATTATGTAAAATTTCTAGTGGGGCTAGACTTTTTTTCACGGCTTGGTGCCTTTCCTAAATATTACAACACCGAGGCGTTCAGAAACAAATGAGCACTAGGGAATTATACTCTTCAAGCACCGACATCGTTTGCATTTAATGCCCTGGTGCATTGTAATTCTTAAAGCACTGGTGCTTTCATAATGTTAGTACACCGATTCTTTCTTTTTATTAAGCGCACCACAAAATAACATCTTCTAAAACCTCTGACCACCTAGATTTGTTTAGTTGTGATGAAGTTTCGTTATCAGCTCTGCTAAAACATCCTCTACAATAAAGAGATGTTGTAGCAGAGGTTTTTTTGACATTTTTTTCCACATTTATAATACCAAAAACCTCTGTTATAACCTTTGCTAGAAGGTATTTTCCTTGTAATGTTCAGTCCTGTAGTTTCAAAAGATTTCAACCCTACAAATTGTAAATATGCCCTAGAATATCGCACCTGTGAACAAAAGAGTGCCGAAAACATAAATATTCTCTTTATTTCTTGCCTTGCTCTTCCTTTCTTGAACTTCACACTTGATTCTTCCTCTCTTGCTTAGAGATTGAACTTGTAATTGATGTGTCCAAATGAGGTTGAAGTTTCGTCCTTATATAGCCTTTTCGAGTGGTTGAATTAGGCTTCCTTGGGCCGACTTGTATTTGAAAGGGCCAACTTGGTCTTGGGGTCACATATGTTTTTCTATACTCAAAAATAATATTTTCTTTTGATTACAAATTTCCTGAAAGGGACTTTGACTTATGATAAAATTCATTATGGAATCATCAAACCCTATAAGCATGAAGAACATGCTTATCTAGAAATTCTTTTCTCTTTTCTTTTGTTTTTCATAAAATTTAGATTGATACAAGTACAAATACAATTATGAAGACCGAACCTAGTTACATTTTCTAACACCATAGAGGTTACTAATACTGTATTCAACCTCCCCTAACTTACGGGTAGATAATACATTTCCTTTCTTTAACCTCCCTCCAATAGGAAAGTTATTCTTTTTTGGGCATATTGTAGTCTTTTTGTTACTTGTGGTGTTGAAATTCAAATACAAGAGAGAAGCTATTAACATGATAATTACTTGTGACTATTTATATATGTTTTTTTTTTAGAATTTACTTTATTCATAAGGTCATCAAGCAATTATACAAATACAATGCATGTTGGGTCCTTCGTTTTGGGGATGGAATTTTGGCAAAGTTTTGACTAGATTTGACCGAAAAGCAATTGCGTAGACGAAAAGGAAAAAAGTGATTCAAGAACAGCTAGAGGTCAAAGCAAAAGGTGTGGGGAAGATGAAGAAAAACACAGTCAAGGTAGAGTTCAAAGAGGCTTCCAAAGAAAGATAGGTGTGTATAATGAAAAGCTAAAGTTAAGCCTATAAAAGCCACCGAAGAAGAATGGACATGACATCCAAGGTGACAATAGGAAGTTCAGGCGAGTGAGATTTCAAAAGGACATCTATAATAGTACTGAGTGGGGGAAGAAGGGGGATCGATGTTGAATCACTTCCACTATATTGAACGAGACCCCCTTGCTGTTAATTGGTCTTTCTGTGAATTTTGTTTTGTAATGTAATCCACTGAGTTTTCGCACTAGCGGTGATGGTTATAATGTTGTATTGTGATGATGCTTCTATCTATTAACAAAAGGGGAAGTTGCAGGAAAGTATTATGTCTATGTAATGAAATGAAATGAGTGGCCACTTTAAAATTTTCTTTTAGTATAATCATGAGTGATATCAATTCTTTCTGTTTATGTTGTGAATCTATTCTTTATGCATGATGCATGTCTGGTAGTGGATATGTTTATTAGAAAGTCATGAATCATAACACCTATTGTGTTGTTCCTTGATGCCTCTCCTTGATCCCTTATCTTTCTCAATCTCAACATGCCTCGGTTGAGACTCCTCACTTCTTGCTAGGCGAGATGAAAAATCCAACGTGGTGCTAGACTACAATAGACCCTTTTGTTGGCACCCTGTGTCTAAACCGAGGGTCTTTACCGATTACAATTTCAAGCCAACAAATGGTTTTGTTGTCGAGGCCCAAAGTTTCTTAAGGGATATAAATCATGGTATTGAGTATCCTTAAAGGAGACCTTCGGGATTGGTGGCATGAGCAAGTTGATAGCTTTATTTACCTACAAGTGCAGCTCTGCTAAAGGAACGTGAAGCAGGTGAAGGAAAAAGTCTTGTATGTTGAACCTACATGTGACCAATATGAGATATTTTGGTGTAAGTTACCTAAAGAACTTTATAAATAGATGCAAAGGCTGCAGAGAAAAGGGGGAGCTAGGGATTGATGTAGATCTCCCCATAATTGGACTTCCGCTAACCTGGCCAAGTTACATAGGCTAGATATGGAATTGACAAGGCTTGTCGACTTCTACGTACAAGTAACGTTAGAAATCAACATTATTGGGTTTGATGCAAAAGGCCATCTATCCTTCTCCAAAGCTGAAGTTGTGTTCAGATTTGGGTTGTGGGGAAGTTTGCTGAAGGAGAGCCCCCTTTAGATTAAAGTATTTATGGTAAAAGAAAACTTACTACAGTTCCAAGACCAGGCGATGGCTACTTAAACCTCAAGTACTAGGGGTAGGTCAGAGTGGAGCAATTGCAGGAGATGAAAATGTTGATGCGAAGAACATATATGCCTAACGAAAGGTTTGAGATTTGAGAACACAAAAGAGGGAACAAATCGTTGATGAATGGTGGGGGAAAACTTTGCAATATATTCAAAGGTGACAAAAAGAACTACACCAAATGGCCATGGTGTTGAATAGTATGAAGTTGTGGGAAGGAGGATCAAGCCAACTAGAGTCGCAACATGTGGGGGATGGTGACAAGGCAGGCCATGGTCAAATAGGAGAGGATGGAACTAGTGTGGTGGAACGAATGGATGAAATCAGTGGATATCTCCATGTATTAGAAATAATAGAGACTTTAGATGGATCGAGATCTACGGTCCTAGTAGCGAGCCAAGACAAATCTCCCGATGATGATATACATTTTGTGATAAAGAGACTATTTTCTAAAGATGATGTGTCTCCTGAAAGAAATAGTTCATTGCTCAACAACACAAGTAGTACCTCCCTTGACCTTCCCTTGGTACTTTATCAAGACCTTGGTCATTTTCTTTCAAATTTAGTTAAAGCTATAAAGGTTCTGAAAGTATATAGTACTTATGCAATCAGTACATCGGGTGGTAGTGGTAGTAGTTTTCACTTAGGTTCTCTAGGATCTTTATAACCCAGTTCTCAAGGGTTCATACTTGTATCAGCCAGTCAATCAAGAATGGATGGCAATGTGGTGGGCTCATTCACTTAGTATCATGAGTTCTCGGGACGAGGGAATGAAGATGTTGAGAAACATTGGTACTTGTACAAAGCCATATGGAGAGCTCACCAAACTCTAGATGCTACTAAAATCATTGAGTTCTAGACCACCCTGAGAGAGAGGGATCTTAGGTGGTTCATTAAGTGGTATTCTCTGCACCAAAATCCCTCAATAGATGTGCTCATGCGAGATTTTATTCAAGAATTCAAACTTCCATAGAAAAATCAGCAGGGGTTGTTTGAGTTGTGGGAGATCAAGAAAAGGGAAGTGGATACTGCATGGGAGATGATGCAATGATTTAAGGAAGCTATTGGCAATATGAGTTATCATATTGATCCTAATCACTAGTGGGATTGGTTCATCAAGGCTTTGATCCTTTGACACGAACACCATCAACTAGGTAGAAGATCGACACTCTTCAAGATGTTTTAGAACAAGCAACCAAGAATGAAGTTATGGAAGGTTACCCTCACGAGAACCAAGGGGGACTTGTTTCCAATGATATTTCCCTTATTGGACTACAAAATCAGATTACTAATCTAACTAAGAAGTTAACGGATATGCACCCTGCACAACTTGTACGACCTCAAGTGTGGTGTACCAATTTCCATGTTGAAGGAAATCACGCTACGAAGTGCTCGAGACTGATTCAATTATGGTATTTTCATGCTCTTTAAGTGATTCTTTTTAACATCACCAAAGAAAAGATCTCAGATCATGTTGGTATCAAAGTGGCCTTCTTTGATATGAATTGTGAGTGTCAATGCTTACTAGGGTCCAAGTCTAAAAAGGTGAAAGAAAAATCAAGTCTTTTAACCCCGATATTGGATGTGCAACACAAAGAAAGAAAATGGAGGATAATGACATGCACATAGAGAATGAGCAAGATTTCCACATGGCGTTCTACCATATGGTATATAACGTAGAAAATTTATTTGCAGATTATGAAAGGAGAATGGAAAAAGAGGGAAGGAAAGAGGGAACTCTAACAGAAGATAATGTGTCAATAGATTGAGGATGTGGATGAGAAATTATTGAATACCTATCTTCAAGTTCAAGCTCTTCCTCTTCCTCTTGTTCTCATTCTCATCATTCTAATAGTCATAAAAAAATTGCTTCTAAAAATCCATTTTTAAAGTTAGATGTGAAATTTTATTTGCCCATGTTTAATGGAGAAGTTCATGCTGAAAATATAAACAACTGAATTAGATAGATCAAGTCTACTACCATATACAATAGATCGAAGAGGATGAAGCAAATATTCAGTTGACATCTCTTCGGTTGGGAGGAAAAATTCTTGTATGGTAGGAGAGAAAAATTCATGGTATGAGTTTATTGCTACATTAATATGGAAATTTTACCCATTGGGTTATAGGAAAAAAGTCATGATGGAATGGAAAAACTTGAGACGGGGAAAATGTCAGAATGTTCAAAGTTTTACATAAGAGTAGGTATTAGCATTGAATATTATGTTAGACTCATCATAAAATTTGATGAAATATATTGGTGCTTTACACAATTATCTTCATCATTCATTGTTGTTGTTTTATCCCACTAATCTAGATGAAGCTAGTGTGGAAGAAATTCATATTGAAAACAAGGGAGAGAATGGACAAGAAAACCATCCAAAGAAGCCTCCATGCAATCCCCTGAAGGACAAGTTCAAGGGAAAAGGGAAGCATAAGAACACAACAACATCAAGGAAAGAGGAAGGAAAGTCCTCTTGCACTCATTACAATAAAGAAGGGCATGGTGAGGAGCACTATTGGAAGTTACATCCAGAGTTAAAGCCTAAGAAGTTTGGTGGAAAAGGGAAGCAAGGATAGTTGTTACAATGCAACAAGACCTTGATTCTGGTGATGAGATGCATATCACAGTCATTGGGGTACAAGGTAAAGCTTCCTATCATGCTAGTTCAAGCTCCAAAAGTAAATCTCATGATGTTGAAAAAAAAATAAGTGAATTGTTTCACATAAGACTTGTATCCAAGCACACAAAAATAGATACATTGTTTGATCTAGGTTCTCAAGTTAATTTGATCTTAGAATCAATTTCTAGGTTTGGAAATGATACCTCATCCAAAACCATATCCTCTTGGTTGGGTATGCGACAATTAAAAACTCAATGTCACCAAGTAGTGTAGGGTTAGACTTTATATTGCCTCAAAGATGATACATGAGGTTGATTAAGATATTATCCCACTTGGAATTTGTGGCATATTCTTGGGAAGCCCATACTTATATGACATGCAGGCAGTCTTTTTCAGGCATGAGAAGAAGTACCATCTCATCAAAAATGGGGTGGAATATATTGTTAGAGCTCACTATATGAAATTCAATTCAACTCTTGTTCGTGAAGGAAAGATGAAGAGGCTCATCAACTCCAACAAGAAGTGAATGCTCATGGTTGTGAGGGAAAAAAGATTCTAATACATTTGATGCTTTCAATGGTTGTAATCCTTCTCACACAAAAGAAATGTTTGATATTGTTTCTAACTATGATAATATTTTTTAGGAGCCAGGTAGATTGCCTCCCAAGTGGGAAATTCAGTATGAGATCCTTCCAAATTTAGTCATGTACATTGTAAAGTAGGTCTTTTAGTGGGGGGAAAGAAACAAAACGCTTTTGACACCTTGAAGGAAAATATAAGCACAACGCCATTACTAGACTTTCCAAACCTTTAACAACCATTTGAGATTAAGACATATGCCAGTGGATATGCCATGGGTGTAGTATTGATGCAACATCGTAATCCTTTTTCTTACCACTATGAAACTTTCTCTTAAGCTCTTGTTAAATATCCCACATATGAAAAAGAGTTGTATTTGTTGGTTAAAAGTGTTAATAAGTGGAAACACTACTTGATAGGGAAGGATACTATCATACATGCATACCATCAACCCTTATAGTATCTCCAGTCATAGACCAAGTTGCAACAGCCTTGTGAATTTAGGCGGATGGGATTCCTTCATGAGTTTCATTTGGTAATCAAGTACAAGAAGGGTACAAGTAACAAAGTGGTAGATATGCTTTCTAGACCTCCTATTTCTGCATCTGTTGTTTTTAAGAATGCTTCTTTATCTCGTGATAACTATATTAAACAATATGCTACTAATGAATATTTTAAATATGTTTATGAAAGGCTAACCCGTGGATCACAAGTGGAGAAATATCATTTGCAAGACAAGTTACTCTACCATCTTGGCAATTTATGTATTTCTACAAGTGAAATAGTCCATGAAATTCAAGAATATCACACTTCTCTTGTGTTTGGTCATTTTGGGGTAGGAAAAACCCTCACCAAGTTGCAGGGGTTTTGTTATTATCCTTGGATGAAAGAAATTGTAACCAAGTATGTAAAGGGGTGTGTGATGTACTATACTTGTAAGCCCACTAATAGAAAATTGGGTCTATACATACCACTCCCTGTTCCTTCTTATCCTTGGGAGAGTATCTCCATGGATTTTGTAGGGGGATTGCAAGTGTCAAAAAGTAGTCATTACTATTTGTATGTAGTACCGGATATGAAGATGTGTGCCTTGATGCCATGTAAAAAGTAGATTACTACTTAGCAGACTGATCATATTTTCTTTCAACATGTATGGGTTCATTTTGGACTGCCTACATCCATAATCTTGGATAGAGTTTCTTGATTCCTTGGAGAGTTTTGGACAAGATTGTGGAGAATGATGGACACCAAGATAAAGTAGGAGTATGAATTTCCATCCACAAACCAATGAACTAAAAATTTCATCAATAAAAAAATGCTTTATTTTCTTCGAGGGTATTGCAACAAACATCCCATGTTGTTGGATGAATAGGTACATTATGTTCAACATGCATATAATAGGGATTTGCACTCTTCTACTCAAAGCTCACCATTTGAGACATGTTTTGGGTACCTTCCTGTTGATGTTGCTGGACCCGCCAACATGTCAAGGGGATATCCCCGGTAAGAAGTCCCAATTAGACCTCAGACTGTTTGGTGTAGGAGTCCCAGCAGTGGGTCATAAGGTAATTCCTTGACCGCGATGTTGCATAGAGGAAATTAAGATAACTATGTCAGTAGCAAGGGTGTGACTACTGCAGTGAGTCAAGGAAGGTGAATGAGAGGTTCTAACACATAGGGGGTGAGATGAGTGCGCCCCTTAGCAACCTGTAGTAGTACTCAGCTGAGAAGGGAACACATGAGTGAAGATGCATCACAAGCTAGAAATAAGATCAGTCGATAATCCAAAGTGATGGTTAAACCAACAACACATCTCCAACAAGATTCATATAATCGCATACGAAATAGTTCATACACAAATACATAAGTTAAACAACATATGTTGCCAAGCAACCAGAGCAATCCAACTACGATAACAACATATGCATGAAAATGTGTTGGCTCTTATTATATAAAGAAATGTAAGTCCCAATCATGCAATACATCCATGTAAACCTGCATGCGTGCACACAATGACATGCATGTTGTTGAATCCCTTGCATGTGACCAACAACATTGCTCACCATGTCTACTCTGTGTCAGCTGCTAGGATGGATCTTTAACTTGTATGGGCGCAGTTTGATCCATGAGTGCATGTTGCGCCCACTACTATTCCTGTTCCTTCTGCAACTCATTCATCTATCTATGCAGCTTCATGTTCTTCCCGAGGTGCTGATTCAGCACATGCAACTCCTTATCTATTCCATTCTCTGTCTTTGTGTGATCTTCATGTTGCGTCATCACCTCATAGCCCGAGTCTCCAAATTTTCTTTCATTATCCGTGGATCTGCTTGATCTTGCAACTTTGTTCCGCCTCTGTGTTGTCAACAACCTTCCTCTTGTATTCATTGCATTCACTAGGTTCACTGCGTTCGTTGCATTAATTTTATTCATTGCGTTTGGTATGCTACCTTCATCTGTTGTTCATGATGCTGCTTGCTATGATATCTTGATGTTCTTATCTACGAACAACTTGATATCTTTGTGAGTAGGCAAGCTCATAGACATTTGGTCGATTGCATCTCCAAGTGTGCTCTAAATGGTGTCTTCAACGCTGCTCTCTTGGAAACTATTGTACATGCACTACTAAGAGGTAGATGAACACCTGCAATACCTGGAGACATGAAAACACTCATGGCAAGCAATCTGTCAGTAGAAAACCAAAATGAACTTGAGAACTGACTTGCAACATACCTGTGTGACTGATCATGAAGGTTGTGCAATTTCAGCTGGGAGGTCAGAAGATTGACTGCTAAGACTGTGCAAGGCACAGTCTGGGCCGTTGGGAGACTAACTGACTAATGGAACTATGCAATGCATAGTCCATTGTGGTTGCTGACTGCTAGAATTGCGCAATGCGCAATCTCAGCTAGAAATGGCTACAGGCTCAGTCACTGCATTGCGCAATTTTCTGGGCCAATAGTCAATGTCCCTCAGGATTACACAAAGTAGGCCTGGGGAATAGCTGCTAGGCAGAAATGTGCATTTCTTGAGAGGAAGGCAGAGCCTTCCCTCTGAGGATTATGCAATGCTATCTTGGTGAGGCTCTTGGTGAGGCAGAGTCTAGGCCAAGGCTGTCTAGACTCGCCGATGGGCAACTGAAAGTGAATGTGGGTGTGAATGCATGGTGATAATTAGTGTAGGCGTAAGTGAATGATCATGCATGAAAACAATGAATGATAGATTCAGAAAATGGAACAACATGCATGTGAGTGAGGCGAGTCGTCGAATCAACGACCGTTCATGAAAAATAGTTTCATGCATGTGACAACAGTGAGATGTTGACAAAAATTGAAATGGTGCTAGGAAAAGATAATATACATGTAAACGATAGCAGGCATTCAAAGAAATCAAGCAAATAATACTCATACAAGTGAAAACACAAAATCCGAAAAAAGTGCAACACAAGGCATGGGAAGCAGGCTTACCCCAAAACATCTAAGTTGAATGTGTCGACAACGCCTAGATGTGATGCGAGATGTTAGAGCTACAAGGTTGATGTGGGGAATGAGCTTTGTAGTGTCCAGTTGATAAGTTTTGATAACATCGAGGTTGTGATGCACATGCCACAAATATAGGGAAAGTGACACTTTATGGGAGGTTTCCGAAATGATCCTTGCATGTAACATCAACCTGCTAGAAAAATATCCCTGAAACAAAGGATGCCTTTGCATGTTGCCTTGGGAGAAGCAGTCCATGCATGCAAGCTAGTTTTTCTCGGTCTCGGAGGGAACCAGTCAACTTAGTTTCACATGTAAGAGACTGCTCGATTGTTGGGAGAAAATACGCATTTCTGGCTGGGAGCTGGGTTGTCTGCCTAGGATATTTGTGAAATTTCTAGGCAGAGCAGCTGATTGCCGCCCAGATTTGCGCAAATTCTAAGCTGAGTAGTCCTGTTTGGGGAAAATTGTGCAATTCCTGCTGGGAGTGTTGACTGGTAGAATTGCGCAATCTTGGAGCCCAGCAAGCTGCCAGACAGGATTGTGTAATTTTTGGAGGGAAGGCTAGTTGCCCTCCAGAAATGCACAATTTTCTTGGGGAAGCTGCTCAGCCTGTAGCTGGACCAAGTCTGGGTGATAAACTTGTGAGGGAAGTGCATCAGTCTGTGATCGACAGACTACCTTTGTGTAAGAAAAAACTGAAGCTTGTGAACTTGACAAAGCAAGGAAAGCTGCTGTGAAGGTTGGAAGGGAGGCTCCAAAACAAAGCTAAAGCAAAATTTTGGAGGGCGGTTGTAGCCACTACAATGCTTCCAAAGTCACCCATAGATTTGGTCTTTGAGAAGAATGAGGATTCCAATGAATGAAACGATGAAGACAGAGCTCACAGGCTCATTCAAAGGATCTAAGTGATACATCAAGCAGTGTAGGAACATTTGGAGAAAATATAGGCACAATATAAAGCTTGGTATGAAAAGCTGATGGTTGATCATCAGTTCCAGGTTGAATGTTGAGTATGGCAGTAAGGACAAGTTGAAGGGAGAAGGAAAAAAGTTTAAACCAATCAGATATGGTTCATTAACCATCTTAGAAAAGATTAGGACAAATGCTTATCACCTTGATCTACCAGCTTATATACAAATGTATTCTATAGTCAACGTATAGAAATTGAAACTTTATGAACCTCTCATGATCATGGATCCAAAGGAGAGTGGTCAAGTTGCATCAGTGGATGATTTTTCTCTAGAGTACTTGGTAAAGTTTCTTGAAGAAGTCATCCTAGATATAAGAACTAGGACTTCATGGCGGAGAGATGTGGAGTGCTTTCGAGTGGGTTTCAAAGGAATGCATCCCAACAAATCATGATGGATTGAAAAGGAGAAAGTGAAGGAGAATTTCCCTCACCTACCATTTGATTGATAATGGTTTTGGAGGCCCAAAATCTCATTAGCAGGGAGGATTGACCCAAGAGGATCTAAAAAGGATCAAAATTTAAAGTCCTCAAATCTCATCAAAACTAGCATCAAGTCGTAGATCTCGTTAAGAAAATTCCAACAGCATGACCAGAACCTCAATTTGATTTTGTATGAAAATGTTATGCTCACCTGAAGTTTTGAGGAAACATGAAAAAATTTGGCACTGTCAGTGCTATGTGGCACCACTAGAAGAGGCCACATGTCACCATTAGGAGGTGACATGTGGCACCCTTCACATGGAAATCATACAATCACAATGATTAGGTGTGAGACCCAGGTGGCACATCGGTAGGTGACTCAATGACACGTGGCTTGACATGGAACATTCCACAAGTGACATGTGGTCCAATCACTAGGTGCCACATGGAACCTTGTGGTTAGCCACTTTGGTTTGCACTAAAAATTGGGTTGGTTGAAATGGTTGGGGTCGAATACCTGAACTTGATGTAATGAACCAATGGAATGATCATTTCAGCAACCATAACACTAGTTAAATATGGTGGGTACGTGTATATTTATAAAACCATTGTTGTTAATAAACCAAATGGGGAGGGGGAGCATGCGAGCTTGACCCCAAGACCCCCAACCAACAAACACACTATATTAAATCTTTGGCAACCAAGATTCCCAACAAATGTGTTGGTAAGTCCACCCATGGGAATGTATTTAAAATATGCCATGTAGATCCATTGGAGGAGGCCGCAACCACAGGGAGG
Source organism: Pinus tabuliformis (assembly GCA_031772625.1). Classification (NCBI taxonomy): domain Eukaryota; kingdom Viridiplantae; phylum Streptophyta; class Pinopsida; order Pinales; family Pinaceae; genus Pinus; species Pinus tabuliformis. The sequence goes on from CM062815.1 coordinate 245,380,774, forward strand.
AAACAAACAAGCATTCAACATGTGGTAGGTTGAGAGGGATCCCATGTAGGAACAAATCCTAAGCTAGATTCTAGAGAATATTCCTAGAGCATATTTTTGGGAATATTCTAGGGGAATGTTTTAGGCATATTCTAATTTTTGTGGCATGAAATTTGAGGAGGAGGTGACGGTTTCATAGCGTAGTCAAGTTTATACTCATTTTTCTCAAAATTTCGCAGGAATGCACTGGTGCAGTCATAATTGAGATCCAAGTATCAAATTGTTGGTTCATCCCGAGATGTGAGGTATTTCCTTCTATTTGTCCATGTATTTTCCATTATTTTGCGGAGATAATATAGAGGCCTCTCCACTTTAAAGCTAGGCCTGAAGACGTAGTTCACACATTGTGAGTGAACTCCATTAACGAATCTTGGTGTATTTTTTATGTTGCCTTCATTTTGTGTTTCTTCTTCATGGATGTTGTATTTATGGTATTTTAATGTTCTTTAAGAAATTATGTTTAACATCATCGAAGAAAAGATCCTAGATTAGAGCTCGCATGTTCAACATAAGGACGAATTTGAATAATCCATAATCTATAAGTGTATGCATTTCCTCTTGACCTTATAATACCAAAATTGTCCATTTATTCATGCTCATGCTCTCTCCCTAAAATCAAATATTTTTTTAGGGTGAAAATATCCATTTTCATGTGCATACACTTCTTTTTATTTGAACGGTCAGGTATATATGCGATTTGTTCTTATGAAAAAAATTGTATGATGTTCGTCATACATGACTTGATAACAAGGGATTCATGTATGTGCACACACCCTTTCACAACTTTAATCAAATGGAATGAAGAGTTTTAAGTGAATAATTCCTTGAAACTCATAGAATTTCAATCAATGGTATAGAAAGTCCAAAATGCACAAGCACTCGAAAGGGTAAAAACACAAATGAATGGTAAGTTTTACAATTTATAAAACCTTTAAACCCATTTTTATATCATTTATTGCTATTTTTATTCAATAAACTAATATTTAACATAATGTTTTAATGTTTTACTCATTTTTTAGGTCTTTTAATTGAAGTTCATCACTTTCTGACATTTTATTAAGATCTTCAACCATAAATAGATCCATTGTTGTAGGTATCATTTTCGTAAAATGGCACAAATGATAGGAAATTTGCATTTCATAATTCATTATGACCTTATTTTTAGTACCTCACCATAGTATAAACCCCATTTCTTTGCAACACTACCTTTCCACTCATTATTTTATGTGTCTTAACTTAGTGGTAAAGACTACCTTCACATGGGCATCCTAGTTAGCACCTCACTAGCCATTTTGTGTCTATGATGCATTTAATTCTTAAGATCAAGAGTCCTCTTTAGTCCTCTCAATATTTTTCATTGAATCCACCTACTTCTTCCTCTCTCTTATTTTAACCTATACTTGAGAGGTTCCCAAATGTTAAGTCATATTATTGCATTGCATATTAACTACTTTTGTTTTTGGGTTTAGTGCCAACTTCAACTTGCTCTTTAAAAAACCATATGATTTTGCATTATCTCAAGTAAAAGCCTTTATTTCATTTCTTTTGTTACTTGACACCCTTATCCTTGTAGGGAACATTCCTTGAGTGTCCATATCCCGCATGCTTTCCCTCATATTGAGCATATGATCATTTTAGGCACTAGAACTAGTTTTCTTGTTCGTGGCACTTGTTCCCTCCATTGTATCAAATAATTATTTTATTTGTGTTCATGTATGTTATAATATGCAAAAGACAAAAAAATATTAAAAAAAGAGGGGATGGAAAGAAAGTTTCCTTATATATGTTTGATAGTAGTGTCAATCATGTTTCCCTTGAACAAAACACCAATTATGAGTCTTATCATCATTTGGTTGGTTTGGCATGGCCTTTAGGAAATCAAACCTTATTTTTGAGTTTTATTTACTCCTATGGTTGGTTACTATTCTGATCATATGGAGATTATGTTGATGCCTCATGTATCATATACTACATTATTTGTTCTATAATATATGCTTCTTAAGTCACAAAATGTGTCGTGCTTATGTACAAGGGAAGTTAACTTTATGCCATCCATTCTACAGTGTCTCTTGACTCATTGTCTTAATCATTCCTAGTTTTCAAGTGACTTTTAGTATCAAGCCTTATCTTAGTCATGCACTTGTATTAGTATAGAAGGTCCCCATTAACTTCCTATTGATAGGTTTTCTCTTATTGACTCCAGAAAATTGCTCTAAGAGTAGACCTATAGTAGCACCTTGGCCCTATTTCCATAATTTATAGATGACCTTGTGCCAAACATTGATTTTCATTTTCAGTCTTTGATTGGGTGGTTTCCATTTGTTCAATTTTAGCTTACATTATCACACAGTAGGATTCGTCGACTACCTTGGTTTCCATTTGACCATATTGGTGGATTCCTTGCTTCTATTAGAAGCTTTCATCATTGGATATTATTTAGAGGGTCACCTCCCTGTGTTATTCCATATGTTGCATGCAAGAGATGTAATCGTTGGTGGCTCATTCATTATTTTTTCCAAGTTCTTCCAAATTATTTGCCTTCTGGTTACACTCACGTTGGTTGATGGAGTATTCCCTAATTCCCTCCTTCCATTAGATATTTTCCCACTAAATAAAACTCATTACTCTAGGAATAAGGTTTATAATCCCTCTTTAGTACCTTGGGGTTTGCACTCATTTGTGGTAGATTCCCTCACTATTGACAATGTGATTACATTAATGTCCCTTGCTTAATAGATTATTCCAAGTTTTTGAAATCAATGCATTTATTCACACTTGATAGATTGTACTAGGTACCTTGATTCCCATTATCATTATCAATGGGTGGTCTTATGTTTGTTGATAGTGCACATCAATGAATGGTAATAAAAAAAATTCTCACATGGTCAAATTCAACTTATATACTCCCATGGTTTTGAAAATGTACCTTCGGTATTCAATTTTGTAGACCTTAGGTTGTGTCAACCTGCTTGTGCACTTTCAAGTATCTTTAGTTTTTATTAGTGATGTCCATCTTTCTATGCTACTTCTCAATTAAATTTAAGCTTATATGTTGACACTCGAGTTCTTGGATAGTAATAGTCCTTTACACATGACTTTGGTAATTTTATGGAGGGTCACTTGTTCACTTCAAGTTTTCCAAAATATCCTTCGATTTAGATACTAATACATAGCTCCATTGTGTATTGTTCATGGCTATGATATATTTTCTGTGGCTCCACATTGTATTTCTTAATGGCCATGATTTCCACTTTATGTACATGTATATGGATTTGCATTTTAGTTGAGTTGGTGACCATGATTTCCTTTCCCTATGCATGGGTATTCCTAGTTCAGGATATGGGTTTTCTTTCCTATTTATTTTCACATCTATTGTTTGGTCCACCAGTTGGTGAAGTCATTCCTGTTCTTCCTAATAACGTCTTCCTACTTATGCATAATCAAATTTGGTCGTTAGAAACCCTTTTAACCTCATACATTATAGAGAATTTTTTATATATTATTTTGACACAAATTATTTGGAGATGGAACTTTTGTTGTTCCCTATGGTAGACTTGATGTTCCTCAAAAAATTTACTAAAAAATATTTTTTGGATTTCCATACACTCTGTTTATTCTAGAATCTCGCTTATTTCCATGAATCTCCTTAATGAAAGTAAACTAAGTCCATGATTCTTCCAAAACAACTTATGTATGTTTACAAAATGCACCAAAAAAATATAAATGTGAACATTTTCATGATTTTTTAGGTGGGGTTTATGGGTTAAATTGGAAGCCACTTTCTACAACCTATTTCATAACCGCCCCAACCAATTTTTGGTGGTATATAATTATGCCTTGGGTATGAGAAAAACCATTTCCTATTATTGCAATCCATCCCTAGCAAAATTCCTTAAGATCCAGGTCTCTCTCCTTATGCTTTTAAGCTTTTCCCCTTCATCAGGAAACCATAGTTTCCTTATCTTACCCATATATCACTTATATTGTGTTGATTTCTCATCACTTTTGGCGTGGAAGACTGGAGGAGGAGACCTTTAGTCACCCGAGTAGGAGGAATTCAAAGGACGGTTATGTTCAATTCATGAAGAAAGGATCAAGCATATGTATCTATTATATTTTTTCTTCTATATAAATAAATAAATTCATCTTCCTATTCAAATTTCAATGTTATATGTGAATTATTTCCAATTTATGAATTGAAATTCAATTATACCGACATTTTATATACATGTATGCTTTAATCACTCTTCTGGTTGTTGTTTTCTTTCTATTTTGATTATAGGTTTGAATATTAGGAGTAACATAAGAGAAAAAGGATTTAGGATCTACTTCAATCGACAAACTATAAAGTAGGTCATCCACCTTATAGATCTTAGAGTGTGTTTATTACATGTATTTATGGGCTTGTATGGTGGGCTTTTTCATGCACATTGTTATATTTTATTAATAATTTCGCCTTGGAATGTGTTTCCTCATGAAAATTTCTTGGAGAAGTATTGATATAATAAGGGCACACTTTGGAATTTATTAATAAGCTTTTATCAACCAAAATTTGGGTAAATCCAAATATAAGAAAGAGATAATGACCATTTGTTGTAGTGGCTGTAACACCCTCCAAAATTTTGGCCTGCATCCAATTTCGGAGCCTCCCTTGAGTTTTTACTTGATGTTTGCAATCACTCAGGCTCTCCTCATGGGCTTGTGTGAGGCTTTGCACCCTCTTTTCTTGACCATTCAACGGAAGAATTTTTGCATGTTGGTCTCAATGCCATGCCTACAACAACATTCTGGTCGTGCACAAGGTCTCCGCTTTGTGTGTACATGTTGTGTTCACTATGTAAACATCCGTCGCACTCACACACGAAGTTGTATGCATTGTTAGGCAAGTGTCGTCGCGGTCATTCAACGATCCATCACAAGCATTGCACTTGTTGCTCACACTGTCGGTCAGTCATGTTGAACATATTTTGTCTTGATGATTTGAGGCGTCTTGTCATCGAGTTATGTTGAGTGTGTGTTTGCAAAAGTTGTGTATGCACAAATTCACTCGCTCACACACTTAGTCATTTTACTGAAGTTCTGACGAGGGATCACCCTATAATAGTCGGAACTTAACCCTGCAATCGACTTGACCGACTGTCACCTAGAACATTGCATAAGTGTCCAACAATCCATTTTGATCTGTGCTTCCTACAAGATGATCAATCAACCATCCTACTGGTCAACCAGAAAGTTTGACAGGGCAGTGACCCTGGGACTCACTCCCGTCAAAAATTGTGTAGAAACTGCAGACATTTCCCACTTCGCTCACTGAGAAAGCTGCAAAAACAGGTGAGATAGGCACCAAGTGTCCGTCCCTGTCTTGCCTCTAGAATTGCGTAGTTTTTCCAGCTAGTCACCCAGTTAGCCTACTGGATGCTCACCTGGAAATTACGCAGATTTATGAGCAAGCCCCTCAGCAGCCCAACATCCCGCTCAGCTCAGAAACTGCATAGAGGTGTTCAACAGGACAACCTCCTAGAAATTGCACAGTTTTGTCTCTAGCAAACCCCGCAACCTGCTACAAGTTCCCTCCAGGAATTACATAGTTTTTGCTGCCAAGACATCCCATAGCCTGTTGCCAGCTCCCTCCAGGAATTGCGCAGTTTTTGCTACCAAGCCTCCTGAAGCCTGCAGCCAGCTCCCTCCAATAATTACATAGTTTTTTCTGCCAAGGTCCTCTGCTGCACAAACTGTTTCAACCCAAAAATTGTGCAAATCTGCCCTCCACCCGAGCTAGATATCGCAGACTGTCACTGCTGATTTAGATTGTCCATCTTACACTCCCATCGACCTTTGCGCAATTTTCACCAGCAGTGCCCAGAGCTCGTATCCCAGCTTGAAACTTGCCGCGCACAGTTTCATAGTCTTGTCCTCTCTGCCGGTCACTTGCATCCAAAAGTGAACAACCATGCATCATGGTAGACTAGGAGGTTTATGGATTTGATGTCATCTCATCATAAGTGATTTCAGATACAGCTACATGAACAAACATGATGCGACGACGGATGGGATGAACAAGGAGAGTACATGCAAAAGGATGTGTTTGTGAATAGACGAACAAATGATGCATGCGAGAAGATGTATTCGCGAAAGAATGAACATGCGAAGATGTGTTCATAGATGAATAGATGAGCGAACATGCGAGGAGATATTTTTGCGAACAGACGAACATGTCAAGCATACGAAAGTACAAGAAAAGGAAAAATGTTCAGATGCAGCATCAAGTGAACCCAATGACCATCGAGGGCTCCACACACCTTACCATGCGAAGGTGAAGCTGTGATACACCAAGAAGACATCCATCACTCGGTAGCATTGCAGCTCGACATGCACACCAACAACATCATGAGCATACCAGCATTGTCATGTTGAGTTGTGTCATAAGTCATGTCGACCACATCACTATTGTGGGCCATACTGTTGTTAATCAATGTAATGTAATGTAGAAGTACAAGAGACCCACTTGTAATATGAAGAGTCATGTAAGCTGAAAGGTCAGGAAAGTCAAACAGTCATGAGGGAAGTCGAACAATCACAAGGGCCGTTTTCACCCTTGGCTATAAATACGCCCTCATTTGTACATGCAAAGGACTTTTTCACTTTGGCTCCTCCCACGTAGCCTTGAGAGTCTATAATATTTTCTTTGAGGAGTGAGTAGTGGTTCCGATGCCCCACCCACGAGGTTAGTGATGTATGGTGTATCGATATGTCTTGGAACTTTCGCTTAATTCAGAAGCCTACTTACAGGCCAACACATTTTCATACATGTGTAACTGTTTGTAAGAATTAATCTTGAACACTTGTAATACATGTTACTTAACCCGTGTTAAATAGTTGAACCCATTCCGCTGTTCTAATACATATATTTACGAAAATGTGTTGTATAAGTTGTTAACGCTGTCCAGCCCGTGTTGGTTACCTCCCCGGACATCAGACAAAACCTTTCACATAAGCCTGCTATAATGACCATCGCACTCGCGAGGATTCCCCCCTGGGTGTTGTACGTGTTATCTTCCTTTGTGTGTTGTGACTGCCGCATCCATGTGGATTACTCTTCCAGAAGCTGTGCATGTCCTGTAGTGTTGTGTGCCTATGATAGAGTTGTGACCTCCTCCATTCCCACTGGAGACTCACTCCCACCCTCTCTGTGTGCTGTGAAAGAACCTTGACACAAGAAACAATAGAACTCACTAGGCATGCGAACCTCGTTGTTCGAAGACAAATCAAACCACTCTCTCGTGCTGACAAGCAAGAGCTAAGGCAAACATCTAAGATAATGGAAACCAAGCCATCATACCAGATGGGACTCCTACACCAAACGATGTGAGGTCTAGTTGGGACTTCATACCGGGGAGATCCCCTGAATGTTGGCGGGTCTAGTACCATCAACATTTCTAGTGCTAGAAGGAGGGCCGCCAGTTTTTTATGGATGAATGTCCTCTCACACCCACTCATCAATCATCTGGTCAAGGCAGTAACTTGCACTCCCTTTCACCTATGCGCTACTCTGCAGTTGGTTACTCCTCACCTCTCAGGACTAAACAAGAAATTTCATATTAGCACCTTCACTCCATCCATTCCATCACTCGCTATTTTGCAAAAGTAGTCAGACTGATCCCAGGAATCCAACATCTTCCATACACATCAAGAAAGCTAAAAAATACTCTCATAGGGGTTATTGTATCATCAATGGAAGAGGTAGTTCTTGCGACACTTGAAGGTCTGAAAGAAGCTGTTGGAAACAGAGAGGAACCTACGGTCTTCCGACAGGGAGAATGAGACACCCTCATGATCTTGGCTTAGACTCTGGTACAGGAGGCAGAGGGGAATGCAGCAGAGGATGATCCGGATCTTGGGGGGAGGCCCCCAAGATCTAAAAAAATGAAATGGATCTTGGGGGGGAGGCGCTCAAGATCTAAAAATTTGCAATGATAGAAAGAATATGAGATAACACACAGTAAATAAAACCACAAAGAAACATTTTATTAAAATGGAGAATAACTATAAAAGCTAGATTGCATTGGACAATTTGTCCTTTTACAAAATGTGACTTGTTACTTATAGCCTTTTTCGGTTACAATACCATGGCTAAATTCTATGGGTGAACGAATACCATGGGTGGATGTCATAGTACCATGGGAAAATACCATGGGTGGATGCCACTTACAATACCATGGGTGGATGCCATTTACAATACCATGCGTAAATTCTATGGGTAGATGAATAACACGAGTTGATGCCATTTTCTATTCGGATCATTCCTCCCTCCTCCATTGCGTGAAGTTCCCTCCTACGAAGCATTTGTTGAATATGAAGAGCCACTGAAGGGAAGTGTTTTATGTGGTTAACCCATAACCATGATGAACAAAGATCTGAGGATAGAGATACCCTGTAATGCTTGTGACCAACTGTGATACTGACAGTGTGAGGCCTATCAAATAGACTTCAATGAAGTGTGGGTTTGTGGATGACCCATAACCATGATGAACGAAGATCCGAGGATAGAGATACCCTGTAATGCTTGTGACCAACTGTGACACGGACAGTGTGCGGCCTAGAAAATGGACTTCGATGAAGTGTGGGTTTGTGGATGACCCATAACCATGACAAACGAAGATCCGAGGATAGAGATACCCTATAATTCTTATGAACAACTGTGATACTAACAATGTGCAACCTAGCAAATGGACTTCGATGACAAGAATTTTATGCGGTTAACCCATAACCGTGATGTTGATCGTTGATGAAGTAGCAGGTGCCTACATAGCTTGCTGTGGGAGGGAACGTCTCCAAAGAACCCAAGCCAAATGCTACTATGTTGAAACTGATGAATGTGAAGTAGGTGCCTACTAAAGTGGGATGGCAGGGCACATTTGCAAAGGGAACCCGCTCCGAATTTTGCTCCAGATTTAAAATGGACATAACTCGGTCAATATAAATCATAATCTTTATTATAACTTGTTTTTTGAATCAAAATGACCATTTTACATCTTTCCATGTGTTGCAAATCCTTATCTGGACACTCTGGAATCTCATATTCAGGCTGCAACTATTCCACCGTCACAAAAGTTCTAAAAAAATAGCTGATTGTAAATCAACGATATCTCCCACATCTGAACTCAGATTTGACCCATTTTTTTTCAAAATTGGGTGATTTTTCAAGAGGATATCAGATCTTAAATCATTGCTCTGAAACTCTGCACAGAAATTTCAAAAAAATGATAGGAGAGTCGCCATCCACTAGTTGCCGTCAGAAAAAATTCTACAACATAGATGATTTTAAATCAACGATATCTCCCTCATCCAAACTCTGATTCGGCCGATTTTTTTTGTTGAATTTTGGTATTTTTTCACAAGGAATCTAGATCTGTTATTTTGTTTTGTCAATTTGATGAGCCTCGTTATTGCAACAAGAATGTTGCAACTCCAAAGGCTACTAACTTTTAATTATCAGCCTAGGGTTCATACAAAATTAAGAGGTATCGACACTATATGTGCAACATACAATGTGTCATTTCTTTGTTGTCATGATGTAATGGAGTGCATGTACTGAAATCAAACCCTAAACTTATTGCAAAAAATGAACTGAAATGGAAACCCTAACTTATTGCAAGAAATAAAATACAAGGAAAGAAACATATTGTTATTGCATAAAGATCATGAACTAAATGTAAAAGAGACATAACTTAACCCTATTTATTACATGTGATGATTTAAACTAATTGAGCACGAAATCTGATCTAGAGAGTGCTAATTGCTTTGTGCATGAATAAATATAAAATAACTTTTCCCTTTTTATCTTTTTGCTTGAAAAATGTAAATGCTAATCTTGCTTGGTTCTTTGGGAGGGGAGACAGGTGTGGAGGAAAAGGAGTACAATGGTTTAGATGGCTTGGAGGGCAAGTAAGGGCCTAATCCTAGCTTCTAATGATGATTTTTCTCAATTCGGGCTCAAAACAGGCCACTACAAGTTTTCCTACAAGATGTTTATAGGAAGTACTAGTTCCCATAGGATATCTACATGATCCCCTGTTTTATTAAAAAAAGCAAGCCGAAAGCTTAGCAAGTGGTATAGAAGGTGGAATGGAGCTTGGGAAAGGTGGATAATGGAAAAATAAGGCATGGAGGTGGTGGACACTACCCATAACTCAAGTAAGGGCTTCAAGATGGGTAGATTTTCTCAATGGAAATGATATTTTTTGCTTTAACGACATGGGTGGATGAGGCCTGGATGAGGCGAACGAGATGACGTATCCCTAGAATGTAGAAGCTCCTACAACAACACATATTATTTCCCGCATCTTCCAAAAATTCATCTATACATGGGAAAGATTTATTAAATAATGGAAAATTACTTAGTCTAAAAATCAGAAATTCGAGAACTAGTGAGCTAGTAAATCTATCAAATGCCTAACCTAATCAAGTGAAAATGCAATGGCGTAAATTTTGTTATTAAATAGAACGTTTTTGTGATATAATTCAAGTGGAACTAACTGGATTGAAGCTTGTTAGCATGCTCTAAAAAATAGCAGAAATTTACTGTTCTTTACTAAAAAAGAGTTCTAGAAATCTAGATTTGGGAATAAGAAGACTAATTCAAGTAGCTCAATGATTACTATGACCTTCCAAAGCTTTTCCAAGGATAAAATGATGCTTGTGATCCTGCAAAGGAACTTACATCAACCGTTTAACCCAATCCTACAACAAGAAATCATTAATACTAAATGCAGAAATGGAAATAAATAAGAGCAAGAGATGCATGTGAATAAGAAGTGAAAAGAAGAAAAGAAAATGATATAAAAGGGCTATGAGGCTTCTAGGATGGCCAAGCCCAAGGAAATTCAAAGACCTATGGAGGAGAACAAGATTTAGAAGTTGAACTTGGCACCAATCTTCATTATTTTCATCAATACAATTACATCCCTGCAATAAAATACAATGGAGCTGCAAAAATACGAGTTCTCTTCCTAAGAAGACTAATAAAAATGTATCCCTAAAGGCAAATTTGACTTGGTGGTTATAAAAAATGATTAGGAATCATTCCCCATGAAAGGAGGAAGCTTTCCCCACCAAAATCCATTGATTTGTGGATCTTGTTCCCTATACTAGGAATCTGCATTAAATGGAAGGGAACACATTCCTAGATTTTCTCAATAATTGGAGTTCCACAATCTATGCCATAATTCCATAATGTCTTGTTGATTTATTATTTAATATTGATCCTCCTGTAGTAGGGAGCAAGTCCCTAAATTATCTCCTCCAAATGTTCATAATCTGCCCAATATTCTCATAATATTCCACAAAAATAAATAATACTAGGCACAAATATGCAATTATTCATAAACCTTCCTAATGAATATATTAAAGTTAAAAATACATTATCTAATGCAAAAAGAGAGGTTTAATAAGCTGAAGGATGGTTAGGTGGGCCTTAATTTATGTTTAATTTAGAGACATGAGCCTTAATTTATGTCTAATTTAGAGGCCCATCATACCCCCTGCTGAAAGTGTTGCTCATCCTATGAGAAACTTAGTGACCTCATTGTGCCTCATTCATGGCCCTAGTGGCCTCTCTCTTGTGCATTAAGAATCTTGGTTGTAAGTTTTGCAAGGACAAGCCCAAAAACATATTTGTGCAAAGAAAAATCATTGTTTCTTGAGACCATTAGCTTGCCTTCTTCTTTTCTTTTGTGGCCTAGATGATTGCCTAATGGCCTTGGAGTTTTCTGTTTTGATTAGGTCTCTCTTAGGCACTGCCTTTTTTGATTTTTAGCACAATTTGTTCCTTTCTTCCTTCTTGTAGCAACATTCTTTTTTCTTGTAGCAGTCATTCCTTCTTCCTTCAGAGTCTTCTAACTATATGGGAGTGATGAGAAATGATGTAAGTTTGTGAAATGGAGAGGATGCTCTGTTTGTTTTTTTAAAGAAATTTTCAGGGTGAGATAGAGTGTAGGGTTTTTTCATGAAATTATGAAATGGGATGGATGAATGATGGATAGATAGTGAATATGAAATGGATGGAGGGCTTGGAGTGTTGTGGTGATTTGGCCTTTGCAAAAATTTCTTCTTTTAACTAAGTCCTCATTCCTTGAAATCATCACCCTTCATAATTTGACTTTTCAACATTTCATGAGTGAAGGAGTGAGATGCAATTAACTAGTTGAATGCAGCTGAGACCGCTGACCCATGCATTGACAACAAATTTCTAACTATAATATGCTCAAGAGAAGAGGTCAAGAATATTGTGTACCTGTACCTACCTGATGGTTGTTGGAGAGACATGCATGTTGCTGTTGAGTTGATGTTGCTGTGTTGCTAATGACTCAGGTACATCTTCTTGACTTCCTTTTTCTTTTTTGTTGATCTCATTTTGTTGATGGTTGTCTTCTTATTGATGTGCAGGTGTTGGGAGAACTATATCAACATTCCCTAATGAACACCTGACCTTTTGACCCATTTCTCCATCATCTTGCCTCTTGTAGCTTCTTCTCGGCCTTCCTGTAGAGATCCTATAGTAATTCAAAACTTCTTGTAGAGATCCTATAGTAATTCAGGACAACCTCTCGTAGTAGAATTCTTTTGTCCATATCTCCCAAATAGTAGAATGGATTGACCTGAAATTTTCTGAGCATGTTTCCATCATCATTATTCACCTTCCCATAAAAAAATCTTGGCCAATGGATGCACACATCTTGAGAAAAACTAAAAATGGTTGAAGGTGATGGAGGCCAATTTTTTGGAAACCGTGCACTAGAATTTGCTCAAATTCCTTGGGCATGTTTCGATCATCCATATGCATCTCCACATGAAACAAATTTTTAAATGGATGCATGGATATCGAGAAAATTCAAAAATGGTTGTAGGTGATGGAGGTCGATTTCTTGGAAACTGTGTACTAGAATTTTCTAAAATTTCTTGAGCATGTTACCATCATCCATATGCATCTCCCCATGAAACAACTTGGCAAATGGATGCATGGTTTTCAACTTATGGAAAAAATAAATTTCTTCTCTATGTATTTTTGTTTCTTGTAGTAAAACAAAGCATTCCTGTAGTTTTTTGGACAACAAACAAACTGAATGGAAAAAGCTTGAGAATGATAGGTGGATGGTGGAAATAGATGAGGGTGATGGATTGACATGGCCTTGGTCTTGTTGAAGCATTTGAGCAAAGGAGGAGAAAGTTAAAATTTGACTTCTTTTGACTAGGCTTGACCAATTTTTTTTTTGGTACCAACTTTTTTTTGTTGCTTGCAGATGTTGGAGAGTACGTGCATTCATCAGAGAGACACATGGAACAAATATTTATTTATTATTATTTTTCTAGGCCTACTAGCCACCTCAAGGAGGTTTTCAACTAGTAGGTCTGCCTAGGCACCTCAAAGGAGGTTTTCACCTAGGATCTTTTATTTTTTCTCTTTTTTTCTTTTTTCCCAATCCATTGACTGCCTCATGGAGATTTTCAATCAATGATCCAATCTGAGGCGCCTCAAAGGAGGTTTTCACCTCAGACTTTTATTTTTTCTCTTATTTTTCAGGATTTTTTTTTTTACCCTACCCTACTTGAAAAACAAAATCACTTTCAAGTATAAGAATACTTCCAATGGAGCCATGTGCACATCAAGATGACATAAAAATTGATGTGTAGGCTTGAAATGTATGTTTTGACATGTACCTAAATTTGAGTGATAAAATGCTTTGACTTTGATGATATCAATCACATTTGAAGAAGAGAGTATTGTTGCAACATAGTGAATGTCTGGAACCATATTTCAATATAATTTTGATGTCCCTGGTCCACTTGCTGATCTGGATCATTCTTCATGTCTTCTTCTACCATGACCTTAAAATCTTCCTCTTTTCATTGAATGTTCTCTTGAATACATGGAGGATTTGATGGTAACCATGAGAAATATTTCTCAATCTATGATTTTGATGTCTGTTCTTCATCAAGTGCAACCCATGGTTCTCTGGTCTTCTCTTTTGAATCTTCTTTTTCTGCATGTTGTCCTTCAATGGCATTAAGAGAATCACTTGTTTGTAATGTTCTTCCCAGGTTGAGATGAATACCATTGAGATCAAGAGGAGATATTTCGAAGTGGAGTACCTCAACATTGTAAGTGGGTTGAGCTACCTCAATGTGTGGGTTTGGAAATGGTGGTACAGGTAGTTGAGTGGGACTGGATATTTGAGATGGATGTGGTTAGGGTTATGGTTGTGGTGGAGGTGAATGGTAGGGATAATATGGATATGGGTATGGAGGATATTGAGGAAAATATTGAGGATATTGTGGATGGCTCCCATAAGTTCATTTCCAAACTTGTTGCCAAGATTGGTTTTGGGGTTGAGATGGCCAATGTGGACAAAGAAAGGGTGTGCTCTAATTATTTTACGATGGATTTGCATAATGTTGAAATTGTGAATTAGGCTCTTTTATCATATAAGGTTGAATAGGATGCCATGGTCCTCTTGGAGCTACATAACATAGTTGCTTTGGTGATTGACTTGCTCCATTGTCCTTGTTGTACCTTTGATATAGTAGTAGGTTAGGCTACCAATGTCAGAGCATCTAAAATAATTGTTTTAGGGGTTTTTGGTTTAAGTTTCTGGAAGACCAATGAATGAAGACATATGTAGAATTGAACTAATTAATCTTTTGGGGTATATTAATACTTCAGCAAAGGGCTGCTATAAAGCATTACACAGTGACATAGATTAAAATAGTGGTGAGTAGAAGACATCAAAAAATATTATTATCATAGTTTCCAGACTTTAAAACAAAACAATCACAAGTTGGAAAACCTTCTAAAATATGTTCCAAAGGTTCAAGGTAGTATACTTAATGTTTACACAAGATGATGATGATTTATTGATTAGAGTGGATTAGCTACACAAACAGTTGCATTAATCCAATCTCTTAATAAATGATCACTTCAGGAGCTTATAGGAATCAATTGAAACTCTAATTTTTCCTACCTAGATATCTCTGCAAGTCATAAGAATATGAAGAAATACAAATGATTGAAAAACTAGAAAGACTTACAAGATAACACAAACTATGCAAGACCATATTCAGAATCCTTTACTTTGTATTAAGGTTCCAGAAAGATCGATTACATCAAGTGTCTACAAAAGCTTCTTTCAAAGGTGGCTTCCAGGTTCAAAGTAGTATAAATAGTCAAAGACTTTTACAAGCAGTGAGCTATGAATCTTGAACTCCGAACCCATAACATCTCAAGAAGAGAGTTATTTATACAATAATAAAACTACAAATATCTTAAAACTGTTTAAGATTTATTCAAGGAAAGGAAAAGATCTTCATGGCAAGAAGATAGGGGCAGCTATTGAACTGCTTCTTGCTGTCCCCTTTTATTCAGGTTGTGCTGGCTTCATTTGTATGATATTTTGCCCCTTTATGTTGATATATTGTTTGAATCCTTTATGCTGGCAGATTTGCTTCATTTAGCCTTTTACTAATATGTTTAAACTCTGTGAATCTCTTTTAACCCTGCTGAGTAGATTTGACTGTGCATTTCAGGTTTTACTGTGTTTTTCAACAGTAAATATTCATATTTAGTCTTCAAACTATTTTGCAGGATTTTTGTTTATAAGCCTAAAACAACAATATTCTTACCTGCAAAACACATAACTCATTAAGAAAAATATGGCGACAGAGGAGGTCGTGATGGATTAAATGGGTCGCAGAGGAATTATTGGATTGCGCTGTGTTAAAACAAGGAAACAAAGCAAATGGTGCTGTTTTTTTAAATGGAGAAAAACAGTCTTGCTTTTGAACTATCGGGCAAAAAATGAACAGTGGCGGAAAGAGTATAGAGGGATTAATAAAGGTAGGAATGGCTTAATCATGTTTAAAATAGTGATTAGCAGCTTAAATGGAGGTTTTGGGTCATTTCTATGTTTAAATCGAAAATCGATTTAACACAGAAAATCATCGCAAAACAATACATGGCGGATTTGAAATTTAATGGAATCAGGCGGATAAAGGTATCGGGTCCAAGGTTAATCACATATCGCTATCGGAATGGTGGGGAGTAATGGTTTTGGTCGAGGCTTGCGACAATAGGCGGATGTGATGTAGCGGTAAACCAGAATATATACAACGTCGGGTCTGTGGCTATGACATATTGCATATCGCAATCGGGGAAAGGTGCATTCATATGAAAGGTTGCAATCCTTCAACATTTGCTATGCGATATTTAGATAATACATAGTTTTATTATAAAACTATGGTATATGCATTTTTGAAGGCCGGTGGTTCCGCCGATGAAATATTGTGTATAATATATAGTTTTTAAACAAAACTAAGGGTTTTCGGATATTATATTAAAGGAGCTATTATATACGAGAAAGGGGAATTCTTAAGGATTTAATACATAAGTCAATGTTAATATGAATATATGAGCGGAAAGGAAAAAAGGACTAAGTATAATGTTTTTTAATGAATCATTTGACTTTTCATATAAGCATTAATACTTAGGGTAAATATGTTTTTATGGGTTTTTGTGTAAAAAGGATTTTATATGGTAAAAAGGGAATTTATATGGTAAAAGGGTTTTTTTACCATAATAAAAAGGGATTTTACATGATGTTTTTACTTTTCCTTGGTAAAAAGGTTTTTTTTTTCATAGGAAAAGGGATTTTATGGAAATGAATAAATATGAATGTATGAAGGGGAAATTAGAAAATATATAAATGAATAAGGATGAGGGAGGTTAATAAATTGATGTTTTAGACCTTCATTTTCTTTGTGTAATTGTCTCCTGGACACAAAAATGATAACTATACATTTTGTCCAATCAATAATCAAACTGCTGCAACCTTTCTCTACTTACCCTTTGCTTATCCTATCATTTTTTCTTCGTTTAATGGGTGCATTTAAGCTAGTAAACCCTTATCCTTTCTTCTTAATTTACAAAAGTAAGCTATCTAAATATACCCTTATAACCTCCAAGGGCTCAGATTAAACTGATGAGCACCTTATTATTCTCTACCTAACTATTAATCTGCCAAGATTAAACGGTTTGGACAGATCTTTATTCTCTAACTATAACATGAAATTTAAAGCATGAAGCAGTCAAGATTAAACAGTTTGAATGTCATGGGTTGTGGCATTTAAAACAAGTTGCACACAACCATTATTTTGGAGAAATAGAGTAGTGGCATTTAGACTTGCTCACTTTCAGAGTTTATTTGTTTTCTTTCTACCTAACATTTTCTTTTCGCCTTGATTTTTTCGAGCATCTAATCTAACATTTTATTTGATATGGAAATCATCATCAAAAATATTTTTTAAACTAAAATTTTATTCACTATTGTATGTCCATATCCTAACTTAACATTTTTTGAAATATTCTATCTAATCAAAACCAAAAAATGCTACAACATTGGCTCCATCTGGGGATTACTTTCTCTTGTAGAATGCAGAGAACCTACAGATCCATGTGCCTTCTCCTTGGGCTATGGAGTCTTTGTTGTAAAAAATATCACATTGACATCTTGGAAAGGAAAAGAAAACCAAAGTATTTACAATGAAAACTATTTCAACCTTCTTAGTACTGAATGTAATGTTTGAGAAACCTTCCATTTACAAGATAAGTGGAATATTGCCCCTCAAGATTTTGTAGAACAAAAGTGTTGTTACCCTTTACTTCAGCAATTGCTAAAGGTCCAAACCATAGATTGTCAAATTTGCCATGCTTTCCTTTCTCTTCTCTCCTAGCATCCCATCTTAGAACTAGATCACCTTCCTTAAAGTCCCTTTCCCTGGCTCTTCTATCAAACAAGACCTTCATATTATTCTAATATTTCTAAAATTTGTATTGAACTTCATCTTTGTTTTCATTAAGCTCAATAATATGATTTATTCTTCTAAAAAAATCATCAGGTTCGTCTGTTGCATCCTGCAGAAATTTTAAAACAGGGAAAGCCAAGTTGGTAGGGAAAATTGCATCTTTCCCATAGACTAGCTGAAATGGAGATTTTCCAGTTAACCTCTTTGGAGTAATTCTGTTTTCCCATACTGCATAAATCAAATGTGAATCCTAGCTCTTCTTATGATCAGCTAGTGTCTTTTTTATTACCTTTACCAAACTCTTGTTTGATGATTCTGCAAGGCCATTACCCTAAGGGTAATATGGAGTTGAATGATGTAAAAAAATCTAATATTTCTGGAAAAATTCAATCATTTTAACAATAGAAAAAGATGTTGCATTATCAGTTACAATTTGAGCTGGGCAACCAAATCTAGACAAGATATTCTCCTCAATAAACGTAATTACTACTGCATCAGTAGCATTTCTGACTGGAATTGATTCAACCCATTTAGTAAAGTAATATGTTGCAGTTAAGATCCATCTATGCTGATTACTTGAAGTGGGGTGAATCTCTCCAATAAAATCTAATCCCCATTGAGAAAAAGTTGCTGAAACTATTGATGGAACAAGTGGAAGAGTTGCTAATTTCTGTTTTCCAACAAACATTTGGCAAGGAACACAACCTCTTACCTTTGCTCCTACTTGTAAAAATAATGTGGGCCAATAAAATCCTCCCCTCAGAATCTTGTATGCTATTGCTCTCCAAGCATAGTGTCCCCCACAAAATCCTGTATGAAACTAATCAATGATGCCTTCAGTTTTTGATTCTGTTAAACATAATAAAAAAATGTTAAGTGGATCTTTCCAGTATAAATTTGCATTTATAATACAGTACTTGACTGATTTTAACTTGAGGGTTTTACACTAGGTTTTGGAGAATGATGCTGGACACTCAAAATGGATCAAGAAATTTACAATATCTTGATACCAGTTTGACAACAAATATTTCTCATCAATGTGTATAGGACTGATCTGCTCTGAAGGTGGAGGTTCTTGTGGATTCTCCCCTGTAGGATGAAGGGAAGGTTCTTGTGTATTCTTCCCTTGTATTTCTAAAACAGAATTGATTCCAAGAACTTTGCAGTTAGATTCAACTAGAAGCTTAGCTAACCCTTAACCTTTTACTATCTTGGTAGTCTTGATAGTTAGATCAAACTCTAGAATTTGAGTGATCCATCTACCTCTTTTCCCATTGATGTTTGGTTGGGTTAAGACAATTTTCACAGCACTATTTGGAACATAAGAAGTAATAGGTGAGTGTAAGACATACATTCTGAATGATTTCAGGGCTTGAATGAGGGCATAGGCTTGCTTCTCAATGATGTCATACTTTAGCTCAACATCTCTCATAACCTTGCTGAAAAAGGCTATTGGTTGGTCATGGGAATCTTCATTTTTCTGTAATAAAACAGCAACAAGGGTTGTTTTAGAGGCAAAAGAGAAAATACTAAATGGCTTAGTATAATCGTGGCTAGCTAAGGTGGGAGCTTCAAAGATTGCCCTTTTTATTTGTTCAAATTCATTTCTAGAAGAAGGAGTCCATTTGACTTCATGGTCCTTTCGGAGCATGTCTGTTATATCTTTCACAATTTCTGCATAATTGGGAATGAATCACCTTAGAAAATTAATCTTGCCTAGAAAAACTCGAATTTCGTTCCTGTTTCTAGGCAAGGTCAATGATTCTATGGTAGATACTCATTTGGGATCAATTACTACGCCCTCCTTTGAAATTATATGGCCCAACAATTTTCCTTCTTTAACAGCGAACAAGGACTTCTTTGGGTTCAGTGATATTCCAAATTTTCTACACCTGTCAAAATCTTTCATCAAGTGTTTTAAATGTTTCTAATCTAATTTAGAAAAACAATTATGTCATCAAGATAAATAACTACAAATTTATCTACCTGACCCATAAATGCGATGTCCATAGCTCTCTAAAACGTTTCTCTAGCATTTGTTAAGCCGAATGGCATCCTTGCATCCATGAATGTACCCCAGGGTGTAGTAAAGGATGTTTTCTCTCTGTTCACTATATCAGTGTTTACCTGACTATAGCCTGAAAAACCATCAAGCATAGGCAGTCTTTGTGCTCCTGAAACCATTTGCAGTAGGTGGTCCATTTTGGGAAAAGGATAATTATCTTTTAATGATGCCTTATTCAGATTTCTAAAATCCACACAGAGTCTTATTTCTCCATTTTTATTTCTACAGGAACTAGATTTTCAACCCAATTAGAATATCTAAGAGGGAGGATGATCTGCGCATCTAACATTTTCTTAATTTATGTTTCTACAGTTGGTAGAAGAGTTGGATTTATCCTTCTAAGCTTCTGCTGATACGGTTTTGCTTTTTGCTTAAGAGGAATCTTGCACTGTATTAAATATGTGTCATAGGTTTTCAAATCAGTGTAAGTCCAGGAAAAAACATCTTTATAATTTTGCAACAACTTAAAATACTGAGCTTTGATTTCTAGGTCTAGAGATGCGCACAATTTGATGTTTTTAATATATTTATCAGTTCCAACATTAATCTCTTCTACGTCATCTTCTAAAGAAATAGACTGTGGGTTTTGGAAAACATCATTTTGATCGAATAATTTTTCTAAAGGAATGAGTCCCTTTGGAATAAAATTATTAGATAATTGAATAATTTCGTGATTAGCAATCTGGGCTTTAAAATCTAAAGTATCACTCCCTTCTGCATTTTCATCTATTTCAGTTCTCTCATCATCAATTTGTAGAAATGAGAAATCATTTATTACCTGGAGAAATGATTTAAGCTATTCATCATCTTCAAATATTTGCCAATGTTTCAGGTTATCTGGGATAGATGGCTTGTATTTGACTTGAATCTGATAGATTACATCAGTATGATCAGGGATTTTAAAAGCGCTAGCAGAGACAACTAAGGAATCTGCGTGAACATTCTGATCTCTGGGAATGTGAGTCAAATTAAAAGCATCGAACAGGTTTTCAACTGAATCCCATACCTCATTTCGATAGGACCGAAGTCTTGGGTGCTTGGTCTGGAAAACATTCTTTACTTTCTTAACAATAAGCTCAGAATCGGTAAAAACGCTTAAGTTCTGAACTTTTAGGCTTTTGGCTAGCTGCAATCCTAAAAGGAAAGCTTCGTATTCAGCTACATTATTAGTAACTTCAAAATCTAATTTACATGATTGTGTTATATTTTCCTTTTCAGGCGAAATTAAAACAACTCCAGCTCCTGCCCCATCTTTCATGCAAGAGCCATCAAAGAACAGTTTCCAAATATCAGTTTGGTTTGCTTCAGGACTTTCAACTATCTCTTCAATTTTGACTTGAGTTTTGTGTTGGCTTGAAGTGAGCTGAAAACAACTGAAGTCTTGATCTATTTCATAAATTGGATGGTTCTTGGGCTGGTCAGTCTTACAAACAGTATGTGCAAATCTTACCTCTCTATATAATCTTAACTGCTCTCCTCCATAAACAAGAATAGTAGCATATGGCATGTCCATTTGTAGATTTCCCCCTAGTTTGGCACAACATGACCTAGAAAGGAGCATTCCAAACTTGGGAGGGATATCTGTAACAACAATGTCAAGCACTACACTTTTGACTAGAATTTGGGCAAGGGTAACCACTAAATCCTTGATCAATCCTAAACAAGGCACCCTTTTAGAATCAAAGGTGTACAGGTCGTGGTAGGATTTAGTGATATCTAATTTCAAAAGGTCCATGATGGATTTTGGCATAAGGTTGTGTGATGCTCCTGAATCAAGCATACAATTGTATAACATGGAGTCATTTGTTTTAAGAGTTACATAAAAGGGAGGCACTATCTCATCTATCATGTCTGAACTAGGGCCAAAAACTACTGCTGTTTTTTCATCTTACAGACTTATGACATCACCTTTTGCATCAACCGAGGTATTTTGAATCCATTTAGTGACTTGACTTTTGTAACCAGGGTTTTTAGAAAGTTCTGACAATGGAATTGGGATCTTAACCCTCTCTAATTCCTTTTCAACATTGAATGCAATCAAAATGTTTTTACCAACATGGGAAGTATCAATTGACTGATCTAATGGATGAATAAGAGTTGTTTTAGCTTCAGCAGTTTTGGTACATGGTTGAATGATTGGAGTTTCCTTTGGAGGTCTCCCAGGACCAGGCCTAGGCCTAAGATCATACCTTTTGTTTAATTTTTCAATTAAAAATTTAGAAAAAGCATGATATTTAGATACCTATGCAGCTTCCTGATCCTCTTGAACTTGATTCTGTTGTGAGAGAGGAATGATGGCTGTTTGATTGGAAGAAGAAGAATCCATACTATTAATATCTTCAGTAATTGTCATAGTATTATCATCAGGTTATTGGTCATCTATCAATAGAGGAGTAGGAACTTGTTGATCATTGGCAGGTCTCTGAATAATTTGTAGTGGTTGGTTTCTTTTATACTGACCTTGATTTTGGTTTGAGGTCTAGCAACTATTTGTTGTATAGTCCTAGGTTGGGTCTCAATCTTTGAAATCCTATTTGATAGGTTTCTAATAAGAGATGTTATTTCATCTATTTTTGAGTCTTCTGATTTAGTCTTAGAGGAACTCGAGGCTTCTTGAACAGATTTAAGCTTTCTTTCGGCCTTTTCTTCCTTAGTTTCAAAGAAGTTGAGGCTGTCCTATTTGCTTCTACTTCTATAGCGTTTGTTTGCATATCTTCAAGAGTTCTTGAAGTTCTCTCACGTAGCATGACAAAAAAGTCATCATCGAAAGCTTTAGAAAATCTGGACTTAGCTGCTACTACAGGGGGCTTACAATCAACAGGCATTTTGTGATAGAGTTTGTTGAATATTTTGATAAAATTTGCTACTGGTTCACCGAAGTTCCTTTTAAGCTCTTCAAATTCTGTGAGGAAGTAAAGAGGATCCTTTTTCACACCCCATTGATTTTTGAATATGGTTGTAAGCTCTTCCCAATTTCTAATGGTAGCTGCTAGTAACTGCCTGAACCAAATCCTCACATTTCCTTCAAGTGACTGTACAAACAATCTCATATAAACATTCTCTTGCTCAATATTCATATTGTTTGCAAAGTCTAGGAAAGCTTGAAGATGGTCCTTAGCTGAGGGACCAGTTTCTCCATTGTACTTGGGAAGGTATTTTAAATATCCAGGTGGGAATGCATCAAGGTTATTAGGTAAGACTAAGGCAGCATATCTAGCTTGTACAATTGGTCAGAAAGCCATGACAACAGGTGGTGTATGAGGTGCTTGAGGTGTATGAGGAACAGGTGGTGTATGAGGTGCTTGAGGTGTATGAGGTTGTCCAGGTGGAGTATGAGGTGTTTGTGTGGATGTAGAGGATGAAGGCAGTGAAAATTTTAAGAACCCCCCTAAATTTATAAATATAATAAATGGGCGAATCTCCATGGTATATAGGAAAAATGGAAGGCGATTTTATCAATAATATAATATGTATATATAATTTTTTGGCGAATCTCTCACCAGGCATGGCGAATATTTTACTCAATTATAAAATCTTGTAAGATCTTGACGAGTCTTTCACTAAATAATAAAACTTTGTAAAGTCCTAGTGAATCTTAGCATAGGTTACATGTTGGTTTAATTCCCCCATTTAAATAGGCTAGATTCCAGGTGAATACCATGGGCCAATACCATGTGCCATTTTGGTGAATACGATGGGTCAATACCATGTTCCATTTTTATTTTTATTAATTCTAATATTAGGGTTAATTGCATGGTATTAATAACAATCTAGTCCATGGTATTTGTCCCATAGTATTTTGGCCATAGGTTTCACCTAAATATAACCCATTTTTTGAGTGTTCGTAAATATAAGGTGACTTATGGAGTAAATATAAAAAAATGTTTTATTTGTTTACCATACCTCTTGTTTATTTATTTTTTTATTAATTTACCATACCTCTTTTACAAATATGGTATTTGGCCCATAGGATTCACTTAAATAAAACCTCTTTCTTGAGCCTTCATAAATAGAACGAGGGTTATGGACTAAATATAAAAAGAGGTTTTATTTATTTACGATACGTCTAGTTTATTTATATTTTTATTTATTTACCATACCTTTTGAGTAAGTATAAAAAGACGTTTTATTTATTTACCATACCTCCACTTTACTTATATTTTTATTTGTTTACACCCTTACATGTATATAAGGTGACTTATGGAGTAAATATAAAAAATGTTTTATTTATTTACCATACCTCTCATTTATTTATATTTTTATTAATTTACCATACCTCTTTTATAAATATGGTATTTGGCCCATAGGATTCACTTAAATAAAACCTATTCTTGAAAATGGGCGAATGGATTCACTTAAATTAAACCTATTCTTGAAAATGGGCGAATGGAAGGTTGTAAGTCCTAATTTCAAGGGCTAAATTTACCTTTTTTACCCTCTCCCTTAAAATAAGGTGGGCTATTTGAGGTGATTTGTAAAAATGTACTATGATACAAAATATTCGCCCACTAAAAATTTAAAACCCCTTAATTTCGCCAAAGGGCGAACATTCGCCCCTAAAATTATCCTTGGATGAAGGAGAAATAAAGGAAGGAAATGGTGCTTTAGGGGTTAGTGAACTAGTTGGCAATGAAGGAGGAGGAGATCTCCTGAAAAACTTCAAAGGAGTCTTAAGAACTAGCTTTGGGACCTGTAAAGGAATACCTCTTTTGATTCAAAGAGAGGATTGGTATATACAGAGAAGGTCTCTTCAGGTTGATCAAAAATGGAAGGGAAATGATAGGTGGTAAGGGATACGAAATATGTGGGTTTATATTCTGGTAGATTAACACACAATTCAGATTCATTTTTAGGTGATCCTGGTGGTAGTGTGGGTCTTGGATGAGATTCTAATGAATGAATAAGGTATGCTGACTTAAAATCAACTCCTCTGTTTAGAAGTTCAGCAACCCTAGGTGATAAATGGGAATAATCAGGATCAGATGGAATATTACTATAGGGGTCAAATGATTTAAATTCTTCAGACTGTAGGACTAAAGAGGAAGAAGAACATGGTTGGTGTCCCCTTTTAGATCTGGCTTTTCTCAGAATCTTTTCAAGATCTGACAAAGGGCTAACTATGTCACCTTCTGAATGAGATCTCGTATGTTTATAAGGTGCCAACTTAGGAGTGTGGAGCCGCCAAGGTGAATGATTTTAACCTTTCTAAATCCTTTAATCACCTTTAAAGGAAAATAATGAAATAATATCGTTGTCCCAAGGGAAGCTTAAATGAAATCCGAATCCCCGGAAATGGCGCTAGTCTGATGTTGTACCTCTGAGATAGTAGTAGGTTAGGCTACCAATGCTAGAGCATCTAAAATAATTGTTTTGGGGGTTTTTGGTTTAAGTTTTTGGAATACCAATGAATGAAGACAGATGTAGAGTTGAAGTAATTAATGTTTTGGGGTATATTAATACTTCAGCAAAGGGCTGCTATAAAGCATTACACATTGATATAGATTAAAATAGTGGAGATTAGAAGGCATAAAAAATATGATTATCGCAGTTTCCAGACTGTAAAACAGAACAATCACAAGTTGGAAAACCTTCTAAACTATGTTCCAAAGGTTTAAGGTAGTATACTTAATGCTTACACAAGATGATGATGATTTATTGATTAGAGGGGATTAGCTACACAAACAGTTGCATTAATCCAATCTCTTAATAGATGATCACTTTAGGAGCTTATAGGAATCAATTTAAACTCTAATTTTTCCTACCTAGATATCTCTACAAGTCATAAGCATATTGAGAAATGCAAGTGGTTGAAAAACTCGAAAGACTTACAAGATAAAACAAACTGTGCAAGACCATATTCAGAATCCTTTGCTTTGTATTAACGTTCCAGAAAGGCCAATTACATCAAGTGTCTGCAAAAGCTTCTTTAAAAGGTGGCTTCCAGGTTCAAAGTAGTATAAACAATCAAAGAATGTTACAAGCAGTGAGCTATGAATTTTGAACTCCAAACCCATAACATCTTAAGAAGAGAGTTATTTATACAATAATAAAACTACAAATATCTTAAAACCATTTAAGATTTATTCAAGGAAAGGAAAATATCTTCATGGCAAGAAGATAGGGGTAGCTATTGAATTGATTCTTGTTGTCCCCTTTTATTCAGGCTATGTTGGCTTCATTTGTATGATATTTTGCCCCTTTATGTTGATATATTGTTTGAATCCTTTACGCTGGTAGATTTGCTTCATTTAGGCTTTTACTGATATGTTTAAACTTTGTGAATCTCTTTTAACCCTGCTGAGTATATTTGACTGTGCATTTTAGGTTTTACTATGTTTTTCAACAGTAAATCTTCATATTTAGTCTTCAAACTGTTTCACAGGCTTTTTGTTTATAAGCCTGAAACAATAGTCTTCTTACCTGCAAAACACAGAACTCATTAAGAAAAATATGGTGACAGAGGAGGTTGTGATGGCTTAAATGGGCTGCAGAGGAATTATTGGGTTGCGCTGTGTTAAAACAGGCAAATAGAGCAAATGGTGTTGTTTGTTTAAATGGAGAAAAATAGTCTTGCTTTTGAACTATCAGGTGAAAATGAATAGTGGCGGAAAGAGTACGGAGGGATTAATAAAGGCGGAATGGCTTAATCATTTTTAAAACAGTGATTAGCGACTTAAATGAAGGTTTTGGGTCATTTCTATGTTTAAATTGAAAATCGATTTAACACAGAAAATCATCGCAAAACAATACATGGCGGATTTGAAATTTAATGGAATCAGGCAGATAAAGATATCGGGTCCAAGGTTAATTGCATATCGCTATCGCAATGGTGGGGAGTAATGGTTTTGGTCGGGGCTTGCGACAATAGGTGGATGCGATGTAGCGGTAAACTGGAATATATACAGCGTCGGGTCTGTGGCTTATCACGCATCGCATTTCGCAATGGCGAAGGGTTATGTGTTATAAGCGGGACTTTGCGATGGGAACGAATGCGATATGGGAATAAACTGTGATATATATAGCGTCAGGTCCGAGGCTATGACATATTGCATATCGCAATCGGGGAAAGGTGCATTCATATGAAAGGTTGCGATCCTTCAACATTTGCGATGTGATATTTATATAATACATAGTTTTATTATAAAACTATGGTATATGCATTTTTAAAGGCCCGTGGTTCCGCCGATGTGATATTTGTGTATAATATATAGTTTTTAAACAAAACTAAGGGTTTTTGGATATTATATTAAAGGAGCTATTATATACGGGAAAGGGGAATTCTTAAGGATTTAATACATAAGTCAATGTTAATATGAAATATGAGCGGAAAGGAAAAAAGGACTAAGTATAATGTTTTTTAATGAATCATTTGACTTTTCATATAAGCATTAATACTTAGGGTAAAGATGTTTTTATGGGTTTTTGTGTAAAAAGGATTTTATATGGTAAAAAGGGTTTTTTACCATAGTAAAAAGGGATTTTACATGATGTTTTTACTTTTCCTAGGTAAAAAGTTCTTCTTTTTTTTTTAGGAAAAGGGATTTTATGGAAATGAATGAATATGAATGTATGAAGGGGAAATTAGAAAATATATGAATGAATAAAGATGGGGGAGGTTAATAAATTGATGTTGTAGACCTTCATTTGCTTTGTGGAATTGCCTCCTGAACACAAAAATGATAATTGTACATTTTGTCCAATCAATAATCAAACTGATGCAACCTTTCTCTACTTACCCTTTGCTTATCCTATAATTATTTCTTC
Organism: Pinus tabuliformis; assembly: GCA_031772625.1. Taxonomy (NCBI): domain Eukaryota; kingdom Viridiplantae; phylum Streptophyta; class Pinopsida; order Pinales; family Pinaceae; genus Pinus; species Pinus tabuliformis. Next base: position 245,408,495 of record CM062815.1, read on the forward strand.
GTTTAATGGGTGCATTTAAGCTAGCAAACCCTTATCCTTTCTTCTTAATTTACAAATGTAAACTATATAAATCTACCCTTATAATCTCCAAGGGCTCATATTAAACTGATGAGCACCTTATTATTCTCTACCTAACTACTGATCTGCTAAGATTAAACGGTTTGGACAGATCTTTATTCTCTAACTATAACATGAAATTTAAAGCATGAAGTAGTCAAGATTAAACAATTTGACTGTCATGGGTTGTGGCATTTAAAACAAGTTGCACACAACCATTATTTTGCAGAAATAGAGTAGTGGCATTTAGACTTGCTCACTTTCAGAGTTTATTTGTTTTCTTTCTACCTAACATTTTATTTTTGCCTTGATTTTTTAGAGCATATAATCTAACATTTTCTTTGATATGGACATCATCATCGAAAATATTTTTTAAACTAACATTTTATTCACTATCGTATGTCCATATCCTAACTTAACATTTTTTGAAATATTCTATCTAATCAAAACCAAAAAAATGCTACAACAGTCCTCTTGGTAAACTTCCTTCAACTTTGGTAATGATGGACAATGTTTAACATCATGTGATTATGCATGGACAACACAAATATCAACATCTTTTTTTTCTTCATCTTACATTCTTAACATTTCTACGTGTTTGGTTAGATTGCTAAGAATTTTTGTTTTAAAATCATCAAGAAAATTTCCAAGTTTAGCTTGACTTACCGATCTTGATGCTGATTTACCTACTCTTGCCCCTCCTCTTGATATGTGTTTGAATGTTTCACAAATTTCTTAAAATGATAATTGGTATACATCACCTCTACTCATGATATTAAGGAGATCAATCCACTCATCCATAATTGTTCTAAGTAAGAGGGTTTTTAGTGTTTCAGATCCTAAATGATGTTGTTTTTCTCTCTTAACATTATACATGAACCTCTATATTAGATCCTCTAGACTCTCATCTTATTTTTTATTCATTCTAAAGGTTTCTTCTTTAAGATCATCATCTTTATATTTTTCTAGAAATATCTTTTCCATATCATTCCATGATCTTATTGAATTAGTCCCTAAAATCATGAACCATTTAAGAGCTCTATCCTTCAATGTTGTTGGAAACAATCTCAAATTTTGAGTGTTTAACAAGTAACCGTAATATCTACAAAAAAATTCAAATTAAAAGAGAAATGTTTCCGGATCCTCTGACCTTAGACGATGAAATTTTGGAAGAAAATATGGAGGGATGTTCTTCATGTGCACACTACCATCAGTATCTTGAATGGGAAACCCGAGAGGATCTTCCTCATTGTCATCATCTCCATCCATTTCTTCTAGATTCTTTTCCATCTTCTTCTTCTACGTGCAAAGTGAATGGTGATGTGGCTCTTACCGCACCATGTGATCAAATGGGGGGGTGGGTTGGTGTTAGATAATTTTTTTTTTTTTATTATGATTGAATGAAAACACTAATGCAATACACTTTTCTATTTTTGAAATGAAATATGCCTAGTGCAATTATTTTTTGTTTTTTTCATAAAGTAAAAATAAATGAATCAAATAGGGAATAAAATAATGCATACTTTGATACCTCCCAAACAATGCAAAAAAGTCATGAGCCTCGGTATTGTAGCAAGAATGATGCAACTCCCAAGGCTACCGAATTTTAATTATCAACCTAGGGTTCGTAAAAGATTAAGAGGTATCAGAACTATATGTGCAGCATACAATTTGTCCTTCCTTTGCTATCATGATGTAATGGAGTGCATGTACTGAAATCAAACCCTAAACTAATTACAGAAAATGAACTGAAATGGAAACCCTAAACTAATTACAGAAAATGAACTGAAATGGAAACCCTAACCTATTGCAAGAAATAAAGTACAAGGAAAAAAACATATTCTAATTGCATAAAGATCATGAACTAAATGTAAAAGAAACCTAATTTAACCCTATTTATGACATGTGATGATTTAAACTAACTGAGCATGGAATCTGATCTAGAGAGTGCTAACTACTGTGTGCATGAATACATATAAAATAACTTTTTCCTTTTTATCTTTTTGCTTGAAAAATGTAAATGTTAATCTTGCTTGGTTCTTTTTTATGAGCGCCAGTATTGCAACAAGGATGCTATAACTCCTAGGCTACCAGCTTTACTTATCAACCCGGGGTTCGTACAAACTTGGAGGTGACAGTGTTGTATGCACAAGTAAAAGTGATGGTTCTGCCTATTGTCACTGTTCAGCTGGCGAGAGACCACTGGGGTTCCAAGCTAGACTTCTATAGAGTCAGAAGAAGCTTGATTCTTTGATGGAAGAAGGGAAAATCTACTCTAAGAGAGTTACTTTACTGCAGTAATGGAAAAGGCCAACATGTAATGCTAAACCATACCATACCATAGTTAACAATTTAAGAAGCTATGCTAAGCAGAATTGCTGAATCAACAATAAACAAATGCTACTATCTAAGTTGTAGAAGTAAAAAGCATCAAACCATACTAATGTGTAAGCAAAGAAACTAAACTAAGTTTGTTTTCATTTTTTTGGTTTCTTAGGAAAAATCCAGTACGTAAACTAATTGTTCTGTGGATGTGACAGGTGGATGGATGGTGTTTGAGGATGGCTAGAAGGTTTATGGAGTGGTTGGATGGTGTGGAGGGGTCCTAGGAGGCTTTTTAGTGACTTCCTAGAGGTTTCCCATCAATTTGGCCTCAAAATAGGCCATTTCAGGAAAACCTATAGGATGTACTAGAAACCTACAGGATGATCTTGTAGGAATTACAAGAAACCTATAGGATACAACCGATAGCTAATTGTGAGGTGTTGGAGGTGTTGGGAAGCTTAGAAATGGTGTGTGATGGGTGGAATGGAGTGTTAGAAGGTCTAGGAACACTCAGGAGTCAATATCCAAGATAAGAGATGGCTAGATTCACTTAATGTGTTTAGGGAAATTTCAATGAAAAACGATGAAAAACCAGTGAGGGTGATGGTGAAACAAGGGAGGGCTAAGGTGGATGAAGTGGAAGTTGTCTGCTAGTTATGAAGTCTTGGTCTCCTCCTGAGGTACCTTCTCTGCATAAAACATGTGCGTCTTCCAAAGAGAACTATGCAACAAGATACATTTTTCATAAACTAGAAAAGCATGAATCAACTGCCTATATTATGCATGAAGAAAGTTGTTGAAGGGAATGAAAGCATGAGTGAGATCTTATTGTAGAAATGGAGATGGAAAAGGATGACAATGAAATCTTCCTTGCAACATTAACCAACTACTGAATTGAAGACAACAAACTCCCAAGCTCATAAAAGAACTAGAAATCTTTGTTTTTGGGGCTGCTGAAGGGTCCCTTCCTCAAGTCATGGTCCCAGAGGGAGGAAATGAGGCCGAGACACTTGATGAAAACCTTGTGGTGATCCTTTTTATCCTTACTAACCTGCTACTTGAAAGAAGGCACAAATGGAAGCAACTATTGCAAAACCAAGATGATCTACACTACTTGTAATGGAAATGCATCTACTAAGCAAACTAACAACTAAGCTATGAATCTACACTAAGAATACATGTACAATAAAGAGGAGCCTTGGTTGCTAGGGTTGGGCCCTAACCCAAGAGCTTCATCCTCTGAGTTAACTTAGTGCTGGCTCAAAAGAAAACTCATTCTTATTACCAAAACAACATATTACATCAAAAGAACTGTCACAAGTCTTGCAGCTTGAAAAATAGAGTAGAGTTTTACAATAAAAAATCTGAATCCTACTAAGGTCCTAGGCCTCTCTACTTATACATCTGAAGTCTCCAATGACTTCCTTAAAATTAGGGAGGCTCGGCTCCCAAACTCGAGATAAACTGGTTCTTTGTCTTTCACTTGCTCGACTGCCTTCTAGTCCTCATGATTTGATTGTTTTCACTCCGAGATGATGGAGGAATATTCGAATGGAGGGGTAGTAAATGAGGAGGATTTACCTCCTATAATCCCTCTCCCTTGTCCCATTCGATTTTTGACCTTGGTCTTTGCCAAAATTCCTTGCTTTTCTCCTTTAATCCTGCATTAAATGCACATTAGACCACAAAGCAAAATATCCAACTCTAACTCATCTCATAAACAAAATATAATCAAAAGTATGCAATAAGTTATGAGAATAGTTGGTTTGACTAAGCTAGGAGGTGATTTAAGTACCATATAATTACCCAATGATGAGGCTCATCATCACCCCCTACTGAAAGTGTTGCTCATCCTCTGAGAAACTTAATCAATATCCATATCCTTCATGGCTTTGGTAGCCTCTTTGACATCCCATGCCTCTAATGTGGTCTCCTCTTCTTGTTCATAGAAGCTTGGTTTCTTTTCTACCTCTTCCCGCTGCCTCTTTCCCTCTTCTTATTTTCTCCCTTTTAGCATACCTAAGAGTAGTGATGGACTGTGTTTTAGGCCTATCCAATTGACATTCAACCTTTGCATAGATTGCTTATAGATAGGTGTCCTGTTGAGTGCCTCTCTTAACCTTTGAGGGGAGTGATATTCTCTTATCTTTAGGCTGTATGGTAGTGTGTTCCATCTTCTTAGGCAAGCATGTATACTATCATCTCCTAGCAGCCTAAACATGTCATCAAAATATGAGATTGCTTGCTCTTGGGAAGCAAGATATCTAGGTGCCAGCTGAGGGTCATTTGCAATCAAATTATGGGTACTGATGAGGGCCATGGGATTTGATTGTTCAGCTCTGATCAAAAGAGGTTCAGTTTTCTCTCTTGCCAATATCCTTTTCATCTCTGCAGCCCTTGAATCCTCATGGTTCATCCATGATGCCAAAGCCATTAATTGTAGATATCCTAGCTTGGCATTAGGGTCCCATACATTCATGTTTGTGAGGGCCATGTTGTGTAAATAAAACTCAACCATTTTGGCCCTATCCTCTAGTGTACTTTGATCACAAAGATCAATAAACTGCCTGTAGTCCTGAAATGGCATGGTTCCCCTCTGTGCTAGTGTCTTAATATGAAACTACAACCATTTTTCTTTGAGGTAGAGAGCATAGGATTTAGTTGGCATCCTACACTAGATTTCCTCCAAGGAGAGGCTTTCCATACATGCTAGCTGGTTCTCTCTTTCCTGTAGTTGTCCCCTTAACCATGCATTTTCTGTCTGTAGTTGATTTCTCATTATAGCTTCTCTATCCCTTAAGCCACTTAGTTCTCTGCCCATTTCTTTGAGTTTCTCCTCCATGTGGCCAATGTATTCTACCCCCTTCGATTTGGTAATTTGCATCCATCGGTGAGTTCTGACCCTCTCCTTCTCAAGCTCGAAGAACAATGGGATGGAAAATTTTTGAGGTATGACCCTGCCTCCTTCAATAAGCTGGTAATAGGAGTCCAGGTTAGGTTGGGAGCTAGGTTCTTTTGTCTCTGGGTCCTCCTCTTTAGCTTCTTGCTACTCCCCTACCTTTCTTTCCAATTTCTATGCCTCTGGTAGATTCAGCAGAGTATCTTGTAAGATTGTTTTTGCTTCCTGTAGATTTTGCTGTGGATCTTGTAGGATTGCCTTACCCTTTGAGGAAGTTGATCTAGTAGTAGGCCTCCTTACATAGGTGATAGGGGACTTAGGGGAAGGCATTTTGAGTTTTTATGTAGGGGAATCTTCAATCTCAATACGAATTTTGGTTGATGTTTGTGGCTTCCCCTGTCTTATTCTTGTGCTCTTTCTTGTCCTGAAATATAGTGGGGTCTTCCTCTGACTTTTTCCTTTTTTCTTGGTTGGGGTGCTAAGAGTAGTGAGGCTAGCTGCTGCCTCTCTCTCAGTGGCCTCTGGAGACACCCTAGGTGAATCCTCCTTGTGTTTTGTCCCCTCTATTTTATTTCCTTCATCCTATATGTCTTTCATGTCTTCTTCTTCTTGTAGATCTTCATCATCTCTATTAGTTTCCTCCTTAATTTCCTCCTCTGTTTCTTCATCATCCTCCTTCTCTTCTCCCTCTTATTCTTCATATTCATCCTTTTCCTCTGTGTCAGTTCCTTCTTCATCCATCTCATCCTCATCTCCTTATGTATCTTCCTCTTCCTGTTTTACTTCCTCTTCACTAACAGTAGGCCTAACATCATAAGTGAGAGCTTTGATGTCATCCTTTGTTGGCATGTCTCTGAAAATTGACCATGTTATAGGGGTTCTGAGGTTTTTGAGGGCATCTTAAATGAGGATCCTAATCAACCCATGGTGAGCTAATTGTTGGGAATTCCTCTCCACTTTGATGCTCGAGTCTATGAGTGATTAAAGCAAGAAATATGGTATGTTGAGCCCTTGGTGAGGGGGTGTTTCTACTCCAAATCTTAATTCTTCAAGGATCCTGAAATAATAGCCATAGACAACACTATATATACCCTCACATGAGATGTATTTTATTAGTTGGTAGCCTACCTCACTCCATGGATATGGCAGAGTTTCCCTCCTGACTCCATTTTTGTCCTCACTGGGTTCCTCACCTTCTAAAGAGAATTTTCTTTTGGCAGCCTGGCTATCTCCTTTGTCTTCTTTTCTCCATGGGACTCTGAGGGGAAGTGTGGTGATCCTGATGATGAGCTCAGGGGTGAGATCTATAGTGAAGCCCTTTATTACAACAGTGGCATGTATTCTGGTGTGTGGAGTGAGGGAGAGAGCAAATTCTTGAGCCACCTCATCATCATACCCTCTAATTTTTTCGAAAAACCCCATCCAATTATGTCTTGTGAAAATTTCAAGCACTTGGGGGTGTTGTTGGATTCTCACAGTGTTTGTGGGCTCTCTTCTATTAAACCCTCCTGTCATCTTGCTAGTGAAGCTTGAGGAGAAAATGAGAGGGTTGAAACAACTTTTCAAATGCAGGAGCAAAACATAGATGATTGTGTATTTAATTCCCTTTCACAGTTGCTAAATTCACTCAAATTTAATGTATCCTTGGTTCATTTACTTGCAAAGGGGAATGTAATTTTAGAGCCTAACTCTTTAGACTGGTTGTAGTGGCGAACTCTCGTGATATCCCTTTTGAACTCTTGTTTGCCAATCTTGTAGACAATCTCTGTGTATCCTGTAGACTGTATCTTGTAGGAATTCCTGTGCATGCTCCTGTAGGAATTCTTGTGTAGTGAACGATGGATATTTGCTTCCGGTGGGTGGCCTGGGTTATGAGAGCGACTTGAGTGAGGGAGTTTCGAGGAGGTGAAATGCATGAATGCATGGGAACGATGTTTTATTTCCTTCTATGGTGATTCAGGGTGAGGTGGTGTGCTAGAAGCAAAGGTACATTGCCCTTTTTGGACCGTTGGTCCCCACTACCACCTCATCATTTCCCACTCCTCGTAATCAGCTCCCACCTCGTAGATCCGTAGTTTAACCAGTTTTTGTCTTACTCCTTCTCTGTCTTTGAGTTGATAGTAGCCACGTGTGAGAGGACACTAGGTTGTGCATGTGCTAACTAAATGAAGGTGGCCAATTTAACTGGCCACCTTTTCACTTATAAACCAATTATCTCGTAACCCTTACAATGTTTTACTACATGATTCATATGAGAGAGAGAGCGAGATACTTACCTGTGGTTTCAATGCTATGCTGCAGTTGTTGAAGACTAGAGGTGTTGCTGTGTATATTTGCTGCATGCCATTCTTCTTCCTCCTCTTATTGCCTGCTAATGGTTTCTTTGTTTTTGTATGTATCTGTGGTTGAAGATCTGATGCTACTGCTTTGGAGCTCTTGGATCATCCTGGTGAAGTCTTGTTGCTAGTGTGATTGGCATTTTGTGGGATAGGCTACTACAGGATTTCCTACAGGATGTCCTGTAGCTGCTTCTCCCTCAAAATTCTTTAATCATTTTGCTTGCTGGGGCTGTGAGGATGGTGACATGGATGGAAAGAAGGAGTGGGAGTGTGGAGAGTAAAGGATACTTAGGTGATGCTCTTTACTCCTCTCTGTTTCCTTTTTTCTTTGAAGACTGAAAAAATTGTTGAAATTGATCATTTTTTTTTTAATGATGAGTGTAGGGATGATGGAGGATGAGGTGAGGTGCTAGATCATGGAGAGGGTGGATTTTAGGGACCTAAAAAGTCCATCATTTGCCTTCGGATTTCTTCCTGTAGGATTTCTGGGTCACTGTAATTCCTACAGGATCATCTTGTAGGTTTTCAGGGGATCCTGTAGAAAACATAGTCTTTGTATAAATCGAAGCAATGGAGTGGAAAAATGACAAAAATGATGGATGGATGCATGGTAAGGAGTGAAAAAATGAATATGTGAGTGGCAGGGTTCTCCTTGGGATCATCTTTTTCTCCTTAACTGACCTTCTCGTCCACCTGCAAATGGAATTTTCATGAATTTTTCTTTTGAAAAACAACTAGGTTGCCTCAGAGAGGTTTTCACCCTAACTGTTTTCCTTGGGCGCCTCAAGGATGTTGGCATTATGATTCTGGTATGGCTCTATGATACAGATGTTGTACTTGATGGCAACACCCTCAAGTGGCAATGCTTTGATCAGGCTCTCAAAATGTTGGAAATTAAGAGGTACGCAGGAGAATAGCTCAAAAGGTGCGTACCCGCAGGTACGCCATGAAGGGACTGCGGCCGCACACGCAGGTCACCCGTTCAGAAGGTGCGTACCCCCAGTTCACTTACTTCAAGGCAGAGAAGCACATTCACGTGGGGTTTCCTATGTTTGGCCCGTGGTATTTAGCCCGCCGTTCTTGATTCTATGGTTTTGGCCCATGGTATAGGATCTATTTTAGCCCCGGTTTGGATCCCTTGTATTGGTTATTGATGGTTTTGCCCCATGGTGTGAATAAGGGCTTGACTATAAATAGGGAAGGAGATCACTTGGCTAATGCATCTTTTACAAATTGAATATCTTAAGATCTGAAATATTGGGTTATTGTTTTAAAAGCTTGATCTATATAAAAGTGAAGTTGAAAGCGAATCTATGAAGGGTGATCTCTCGAGCACATGATCAGATCTGAGCATCTGACTTTCTGTGGCACACTGGGGGACTGCCAATTCGGCCCTAATCAGAGGTACGCAGGTGATTAACGGTGCAAGTTCGTGGGTACGCAGAGCAAAAGAAGGAGCAGTGCGTGGGTACGCAGAGCAGAAGAAGGCGCAGTGCGTGGGTATGCAGCGCAACAGAGGTTTAGGTGCATAGGCATAGTGAAAGTACACGACGCTTCAGAAGCCACAGGTGCGTAGGTACGCAGCGGGATAGCATCTGTGGGTGCATGGCTACAGTAGCAGTACGCGGCGCGATAGCATCTGTGGGTGCGTACCTACAGTAACAGTACACGACGTGATTGAAGAAACAGTGCGTGGGTACGCGGTGCAGCAGAAGGCTCTCTGCGGGTATATGCAGGGGAGCAGAAGGTGAAGTGCGGAGCCACGCAGGCCAGATAAAGAAAAACTGCAGATCTGTCTTAAGAACTTTTGTTGGCTGAATTTTTCTGTTGATAAGGTGTTCTGGGTTTAGTTTACTGTTATTGTTGTTCTGGTTACTGCAATTGATTGGGTGATTTACCTGTACTTGATGATCTCTTGATGTTTATGGATCCAGTTTGAAAATTTATGAAAAGTGGTACTTGAAAGAAAAGAAGTAGGGGGTTGTAGCTCCCTTCCAGGAGAGTCTGGAAAACGAGAGAGAGTTGTAGCTCTCTGCAGGTTGCAGTCTGCGTACTGGTAAAGGACTGCACCAATACAAAACCATTGTAAAAGGAGTTTCTAATTTGAAAGAAGATAGAGACATATTGCAGCAGGTGGTTTTCACCCACATTGGGTTTCCACCTTACATCTGGTGTTCTTTGGTGTGACTATCTGTTTTCTTTGTTCATGCTCATTATTTTATGGTACTGACATGCAAAAATAATTCAAAGTATAAATAAGGAAGATTTATTAAAAGAACTTGATAATACTGATTCACCCCCCCTCTCAGTATTATTTCCAACAATTGGTATCAGAGCAGGTCCTTCAGAGAAGCTTGATTGCCTGAAGGAAGATCATTCATCATGAGAAACTACGAGAGGGAAGCATCAATCAGGCCACCAATCTTTGATGGGACAAACTTCAATTATTGGAAGGTAAGAGTTACTGCCTATCTTCAATCTCTTGGTACAGAAGTTTGGGATATCATAGATATAGGCTACACTTTTCCTTCAGCTACTCCTACAGATTCGGCCGAGAAGAAGAAATATGAAACAAATGCTAAAGCAGTCAATACTCTGCTAGGATGCTTATCTCAAACAGAATTCGTAAAGGTTATGTAATATAAATCCGCAAAGGAAATATGGGACAAGATTGTCTTGAGCTACGAAGGAGATGAACAGGTAAAGCGTGCTAAACTTCAAACCCTCAGGATTCAGTATGAGAATCTCAGAATGTATAATGATGAAAGTGTGGCTAACTATTTTCTTCGGGTATATGAGATTGTTAATTGCATGAAAAACTTGGGTGAAGAAATAAAGGAGGCTATTGTGGTTGAAAAAGTTTTAAGATCATTGTCCCCCAAATTTGAATCTAAAGTATCTGCAATAGAAGAAAAAGAAAATCTACGAATTCTTACTATGTCTCAGCTACACAGAATTCTAACTGCTTATGAAATGAGAAAGGGAGGTCCATCAGACAGGAGAGAAGCTGCTTTCAAGGCTACAGGCAAAGGAGACTACTATGAAGCAAGTCACGTGCCAGAAGAAGAAGAAGAATCAAATTTTGTCAGAAATCTTCAATGGGGTACTGGAAGGTTCAGAGGTAAGTTACCTTTTAAATGTTTTTCTTGTGGAAGAGTAGGTCATTATGCTGTGAAATGTCCTCATAAGGATAAGATTGACAAAGGAAAGGAACCTGCTAGATGGAGCAAGAAACAGAATGCAAATAAGAAAAGCTACTACACTCATGAAGATAGTGATGGTCTATCAAATAGTGATGAAGATGAACGAGGTAATGACTATAAACTTTTAATGGAATTTGAAGATGATGATTACATGGATGCTATAGATGTGGATAGCTTTCATGAAGAAATTTCTAGACTCAAGACATGTATAGAAGAAAAGAATATGATCATTGATACTCTACAATTTCAGATTGATGAAAAAGAAAAATATCTTGAAAAGTTAGAAGGTGAAATTGTTGGTCTTAGAAAAGAGATTGAGAAAACAAAGGCTATTAATCTTAAGTTTGTCAAAGGATCTAAAACTCTGGATGAGATCATCAATGTACAGCGTTCTCCACTAAACAAGACAGGTCCGGGGTCTAATGGAGAAACTTCTCAAGCATCCACCTCAAAGAGTTATCTTGATGCAGCAAGGAGGAATGAGCAAAAGCACAATGGAGATCACCAGGTAAAGCAGGGACCAATTACAAACAAAGACTATCAGGCAAACTAGGGGCAATCCGTCTTAAGGATGAACAAAAGCTACAACCAGCCACAGGTAAAATCCTCTCAATTTGCTTCAAGAATGAATGACAATAGAAATTACAATCGTTTGGCCGGAAGATTTGATAACCGCAAAAGTTTCTTCAATGGACAATGCTTCTCTTGCCATAACTTTGGTCACAAAGCAGCTCAATGTGTTGCATATAAAACGATCATGACTAGAGAAGCTCAAAAACAAAGAAGTATGACTGGGATTACAAAAAGGACCTATAACAACTTTTCGGTTCTTGAAAATGAAGTTGGATGTTCTATTTGCAATAATTTTGGTCATGAAGATTCTAAATGCAGGAGCAGGTTTCAGCAGACAAAGGAACAAGCCTCAAGCACCAAAACATGGAGAATAAAGGAACCACAAATAGAAAGATGTGGGATAGCATTTTATGCAGAGGGACAAGAAAATCTATGGTACATTGACAGTGGATGTTCGAAGCATATGACAGGTGATAAAGAAAAACTTGAATCATATTCTGCTCTAGAAAAGGGAAAGAAAGTTTCTTTTGGAAATGATACTCCTGCAGCTATAAAAGGAAAAGGCACTGCTCAGTTAAAAGAAAATGTCAAAGCTGGAAATGTTTTGTATGTTGATGGATTGAAACATAATCTTCTAAGTGTCAGCCAGATGTGTGATCAAGGAACCGAGGTGATATTTAGAACAAATGGATGTCTTGTTCGTGATCTTGATACAGGTAAAATGGTGATCAAAGGTAAAAGAACTCCAAATAATCTATACATATTTGAAGAAGGACAACAACAATGCTATCTAAGCAAGGATGATGAACACTGGTTATGGCACCGGAGGTTGGGGAATCTAAGCTTTTCACAAATAAGGAAAGCATGCAAATATCAGGCAGTTCGCAGTCTTCCAGATATCAAAATTCCAGACAACACCATATGCAAATCATGTCAGTTTGGAAAGCAAACCAGAACTAACTTTCCAGAGAAGGAAGGATTAGCTAGCATGCCTCTTGAGCTTGTACATACAGATGTATGTGGACCATTCAGGAAAGGGACACCTCGAGGAGAAGAATACTTGATATTATTCATTGACGATTTCTCCAGGTTTGTCTGGTTAGGAATTATGAAGCACAAAGATGAAGCATTCGAAAAATTCAAATCCTTTAAAGCCTTGGTTGAAAATGAATCAGGATACAAAATTAAGTGCCTCAGATCCGACAGAGGTGGGGAGTTTACCTCAAATGAATTTTTCGATTTCTATGAAGAACATGGGATAAGAAGAGAATTCTCTACAACTAGAACTCCTCAGCAAAATGGAGTAGTGGAAAGAATGAACAGAATAGTCCAACAAATGGCTCGTGCTATGCTTGATGAGTCTGGAACTCCCGCAACTTTCTGGGGTGAAGCTGCATATGCTGCAGTTGTTATTCTCAACAAAACAAAATTCCGGGTGAACAACACTCAAACTCCTCATGAGCTCTGGTATGGTGAGACTCCTTCGGTAAAGCACTTCAAAATATTTGGGAGCAAATGCTATATTAAGAATACTGATGAGCAACTTGGCAAACTTGAACCTAGAGCAAAGGAAGGCATTCTTCTTGGTTATTCTCCACACAACAAAGCATACAAGTGCTACAATAAAAGACTTGGAAGAATTGTTGACAGCATTGATGTAGTGGTTGATGAGAAGGGATACATTCCTATGCAAGTAAATCATGAAGATATCGAAGAAGATGAAGACTACCCTCAAAGACAGAATGATGAAGAAGAAGAACCTCAAGAATAACCAGAGGAGCAGATAAGGATAGAAGAGAAGACTCCATCCAGATATGTTCATAAGAATCATCCAGAATCTCAGATTTTGGGGCAGAAAGAAGCAGGTGTACAAACAAGAAGAACAGTTGCAGAAGCTTCAAGCTATTTGGCGTTACTATCTTCCACTGAACCACAAAATGTGAAAGAGGCATGCAAAGATGAATGTTGGGTGAAAGCAATGGATGAAGAACTTGAGCAGATCGAAAAGAACAACACTTGGGAGCTGGTTCCTAGACCAAAGGATAAGAATGTTATAGGGACAAAATGGGTCTTCAAAAATAAATTGAATGAAAATGGAGAAGTAATTAGAAACAAGGCCAGACTTGTTTGTAAAGGGTATGCGCAGCAAGAAGGAATAGATTTTGAAGAAACCTTTGCTCCTGTTGCAAGACTTGAGGCCATCCGAATGTTCCTTGCTCTCTCAAGCTTTCAAAACTTCAAAGTATTTCAAATGGACGTGAAATCAGCCTTTCTGAATGGAGACTTGGAAGAAGAAGTATACATTGAGCAGCCAGATGGTTTCATTCTTGGAAATGATCCAAATCTTGTATGCAGATTGAAAAAGGCTCTCTATGGTCTCAAACAAGCTCCAAGGGCTTGGTACTATCGTTTGGACAAATATCTTCATCAACAAGGTTTTTCAAAAGGATCAGCAGACAACAATATTTATATAAAAGTTGAAAATGACAAATTGCTAATACTTGTTGTGTATGTAGATGACATTATCTTTGGCAGCAATGAAGAAGCTATGAGTCAAAGCTTTGCCTTGGTGATGCAGAAAGAATTCGAAATGTCCTTGCTGGGAGAACTGACATATTTTCTTGGTTTGCAAATCCAACAAAAAGAAGGAGGGATCTTTTTGTCTCAAACCAAGTATCTCAAGCAGATTCTGAAGAAATATGGCATGGAAGATGCAAAACCAGTATGTACACCCATGGTCGCAGGATGTAGCCTCAGTGCAAATGATGAATCAGCAGCAGTGCATCAACCAACCTACAGATCTATGATTGGAAGTCTACTTTATTTGACAGGTACCCGACCAGACATCATGCATGCAGTGGGAATAGTTGGAAGATTTCAAGCAAATCCAAAGGAAACTCATCTTCAGGCAGTGAAGAGAATCTTTAAATATCTTCAAGGGACTCAAATTATGGCTTATGGTATCCTAGAGATACAGATCTCACACTTCATGCTTATAGAGATGCAGATTGGGAAGGAAGCATGGATGACAGGAAGAGCACAAGTGGTGGTGCATTCTTTATGGGTTCCAGATTAGTATCTTGGTTCAGCAAGAAACAAAGTTCGATTGCCTTGTCTACAGCTGAAGCAGAATATGTTGCTGCTGCATCTTGCTGCACTCAACTCCTTTGGATGATGCAGACCTTACAGGACTTTCAAATCACTTGTACACCACCTATCTCCATCTTATGTGATAACACAAGTGCAATCAGCATTTCAAAGAACCCAGTCATGCATTCAAAGACCAAGCACATACCGATCAAGTATCATTTTCTCCGGGAACAAATACTTGAACAAAAGGTCAAGTTGGAGTATGTTCCTTCTAAGGAACAAGTTGCTGATATACTCACCAAACCATTGCCCAGGGAGACCTTTGAATACCTCAGGCAAAAGCTGGGGGTTGTTGATGCATCATCTTGTTGAATCTCTTCTGATGGTTGGTTGTACGCAAGGCTCATTTGGGGCATATGCGTACATGTGCTGGGTTGCGGATTGGTTGAAGATCGAATGGCACAAGTTCAGGGGGAGCATATAATGCATTGTTGGCATTATGGAGGACGTACAGAAGGAGATCATGGATGCTGGTCTGAATATTGCTGCAATATTTCTCTATCTCTTTCATGGTCATTTATGGTGTTTGGTGGATTATGGTTCTTCTTTTGGTGGATTATGCAGATCTGGTTTATATTCAGGAGGAGCATGTTCTTAGGGGGAGCATAACCCTTTGCCCTTGATGTCAAAGGGGGAGAATGACGTTGAAGATTTTGAGGTTGCCATCAAGTCCAAAGGGGGAGATTGTTGGCATTATGATTCTGGTATGGCTCTATGATACAGATGTTGTACTTGATGGCAACACCCTCAAGTGGCAATGCTCTGATTAGGCTCTCAAAATGTTGGAAATTAAGAGGTACGCAGGAGAATAGTTCAAAAGGTGCGTACCCGCAGGTACGCCGTGAAGGGACTGCGGCCGCACACGCAGGTCACCCGTTCAGAAGGTGCGTACCCCCAGTTCACTTACTTCAAGGCAGAGAAGCGCGTTCATGTGGGGTTTCCTATGTTTGGCCCGTGGTATTTAGCCCGCCGTTCTTGATTCTATGGTTTTGGCCCGTGGTATAGGATCTATTTTAGCCCCGGTTTGGATCCCTTGTATTGGTTATTGATGGTTTTGCCCCATGGTGTGAATAAGGGCTTGACTATAAATAGGGAAGGAGATCACTTGGCTAATGCATCTTTTACAAATTGAATATCTTAAGATCTGAAATATTGGGTTATTGTTTTAAAAGCTTGATCTATATAAAATTGAAGTTGAAAGCGAATCTATGAAGGGTGATCTCTCGAGCGCATGATCAGATCTGAGCATCTGACTTTCTTTGGCACACTGGGGGACTCCAATTCGGCCCTAATCAGAGGTACGCAGGTGATTAACGGTGCAAGTGCGTGGGTACGCAGAGCAGAAGAAGGAGAAATGCGTGGGTACGTAGAGCAGAAGAAGGCGCAGTGCGTGGGTACGTAGCGCGACAGAGGTTCAGGTGCGTAGGCACAGTGAAAGTACGCGGCGCTTCAGAAGCCGCAGGTGCGTAGGTACGCAGCGGGATAGCATCTGTGGGTGCGTGGCTACAGTAGCAGTACGCGGCGTGATAGCATCTGTGGGTGCGTACCTACAGTAACAGTACACGGCGTGATTGAAGAAACAGTGCGTGGGTACGCGGTGTAGCAGAAGGCTCTCTACGGGTATACGCATGGGAGCAGAAGGTGAAGTGCGGAGCCACGCAGGCCAGATAAAGAAAAACTGCGGATCTGTCTTAAGACCTTTTGTTGGCTGAATTTTTCTGTTGATAAGGTGTTCTGGGTTTAGTTTACTATTATTGTTGATCTGGTTACTGCAGTTGATTGGGTGATTTACTTGTACTTGATGATCTCTTGATGTTTATGGATCTAGTTTGAAAATTTATGAAAAGTGGTACTTGAAAGAAAAGAAGTAGGGGGTTGTAGCTCCCTTCCAGGAGAGTCTGGAAAATGAGAGAGAGTTGTAGCTCTCTGCAAGTTGCAGCCTGCGTACTGGTAAAGGACTGCACCAGTACAAAACCATTGTAAAAGAAGTTTCTAATTTGAAAGAAGATAGAGGCATATTGCAGCAGGTGGTTTTCACCCACATTGGGTTTCCACCTTACATCTGGTGTTCTTTGGTGTGACTATTTGTTTTCTTTGTTCATGCTCATTATTTTATGGTACTGACATGCAAAAATAATTCAAAGTATAAATAAGGAAGATTTATTAAAAAAACTTGATAATACTAATTCACCCCCCCTCTCAGTATTATTTCCAACAAAGGAAGGTTTCCACCTAGGGATCTTCTTTTTCTCTTTTTTTTTTGTCATCACTGGGCTGCCTCAAGAGGTTTTCAACTCAAGGATGGGACTCAGACACCTCATGGAGGTTTTCACTTGAGTCCTTAATCTTTTTTCTTTTTCCTCAGTGATTTGATGAGGATGGAGTTGGAACTTGCTCCACTATCATCACTATTTTATTGATATTGTTAGGGCCTAAATCTACCTCAGGCTGAGAAAGGTAGGATCTAGGGTAACATCAAACCACGCTTAACCTGGTAGCTAGCCCTACCAGGTCAGGAGAGGGCTCTCTCCTTGTCAATCTCAGAAAAGATGGCCAATGAAAGCTTGAGATGACTGGATTTAGGCTAGGTATGTGTACAGAGGTGTTTGATTGAAATTGATGATGTTTTTTTGGCTCAAATGTGAAAGGCAGTTTTGGGCCTGGGGAATGAGGCTCAGTTTTACAGAGATCTCTATGGGGCAAGGTAGGAAAGTGATTTGGTACTTCAATTTGAGTGATATGGAGAGGTTTTAGATAGATGAGGAGTTGAAAAGGGCATGAAAAACTCAGGGATCCTTTTCAAAAATTTGAAAACATAGATAACTAAGCAAACCCAAGGTAGAGCACTGCACTTTCAATGTATTCTACCTTTATCCTTGTTTGATTTAGTTAAGATGAAATAAAGAGAGATATGGCATACATAAAACACATGTAGACTTACAAGTACAGAAGAAAACACAATACCAAAGCAAGATTCCACATGAATCCCATAAAGTGTTGCAAACCACTGGTCTATTTCTTAGCCAAACTCTTGAAATGAGTATACAATAAGCTCCAAGCTTTCCCAAAAGTCCAACCATGCTAATGACTGAAAAATTGCAAGATATAGGCAACCAACAACTCATCCTAGCCTCTAGGGGTCAAGCTCATAATATTAGGATCTGTTCCAACAAAATCTAAACTGAGAACTAAAAAGTAGGCAATGGAACAGCTTGCCTCTAAAACTAGGAAACTGATTCATTCAGTTGCAAACTACCTTTTGATGGATGAATCTACCTCTATAAGTGAAAATTAAGCATAATTACATCAAAATCCATCATTTCATATTAAATTACATCATGAGTTTTACATTTAGAATAAGAAAATTCAAACTATCAAGAAACTAGGCGAAAAACAGAGTATTTTTGGTCAAACTGAGCAAAATTCCTCCAATGCGCCGCACTGATTTCTCTATGCATAACGCCTTTTTGCAGCTGATTTTGGAGGCCTTCCCGATGTCAAAATTTTCTCCAAGTGGGCTTTTTAGAAAGGTATACCTGTTTAATTTCCATCACAAGTGGAATTTTTGAATTTGGCCTTCATTTTCCCCTCCAAAACTCAGTTCTCCCAAGACTGCTTCCTGTGTGTCAAAAAAGAGGCAGAAAGGTCATTTTTGGGGTGTTTTTGACCTTTTTGGAAGCCCAAAACCTGTCAAAATTTCTTGGCCATTTGTGAGCATGCATATTTTTTCATGAAAAATCCAAATATGTTTAGTTTTCCTCAAAAGGATGTCTCCATCAAAAGCGAGTGCCAGGTGGCGCGGCGCATTGGGCAGAAAACTCTGTTTTTTAAGGTAAAATTTCCAAAATTACAAAAAATGTCCCAAATTTTTTGAAATTTGGGTTAAGTGTCCTCCATTAAGTGTTATGCTAGGCCAAGGAAGCCTTGGCCAAGATCTGAAGTTTATCTTTCTCTTTTTTCCTCCTTGATGTCTTCTTCAACTTGGCCTTCAAGTTCCCGATTCTTGCTTGGCACACCATATTTCTTGACAAGTAGTGATATGCCATGTTTCTCAACATATTTTTATCATTGATAGCCTTCTCCAGCATCCTCTCCAAGTGGATATTTTTCCTCTCCA
Organism: Pinus tabuliformis; assembly: GCA_031772625.1. Classification (NCBI taxonomy): domain Eukaryota; kingdom Viridiplantae; phylum Streptophyta; class Pinopsida; order Pinales; family Pinaceae; genus Pinus; species Pinus tabuliformis. The sequence continues at coordinate 245,427,158 of CM062815.1, forward strand.
ACCAAGACTCATGATCAGCATTGATTTCTTTGCACTAGATATTTGACTATCCACTTGGCTCTTTGTAGGTTGAGAGACAAATGCTGAATGTCAGCTTGTTGCTCCTGGATGATCTCTCTAAGCTTTGAGCTTTGTGAGCCCAAATCAGTGTCATCATCCTGAATAAGAATAAAATCTATCTCCTGCCCTCCTGAAGGCCCCTCATCCTGTAATGGCCGCTTGCCCTTGTCCTGTACCTACTCTGCTGATGGAGGAAGTGAGACCCCTTCCACCCCGGGTGGAGATAATACTCGCTTTGCTGCTACAAACAACCTTCTAGTGCCCTTTTGGTAGGTGACATATACTAGCACACTAGCGGTTTGTGTCTCATGAAGCTCCTGCTGATGTGAAGGTTCACCTGTCTCATGAAAAGTTGCTGGAGGTACTTGAGGAGCAGTGAAGACCTCATGTGAAATGAAATCCTCCCATGAGATGTTCTGTAAACCAAGTTGATGCATGACCACAATCTTGATTAGTGAAAAATGATATATGTTGTTATACTACTGCTGAGGAGTCTTCTTGTGCACTAAGGTGGTCATCTTCTCAATGTTCCGGCAAATAAAGTAGGGGAGGTTCATCATTCTCACCCTAGTGAAGTGCATCAACAATCTGATATGGTAGGCATACAAGCGAGAAAACCGGCCCTCACAGCTGAAATACTTAATTATGAGTTTCATCAAGGGAGCATATGAGTCTTTAAGATACTGGAAGGGAAAAACTCTGATGAGATGTCTCAAATAGCCAGCCTTGATGTAAGGCTCATAATGTTCCCTGTCAATCTGTTGCCTCTTATTCCACCACTCACCGACATTGGGAATGCTAGTTGCTAGAGAAATAGACTCCGGTGTCAAGGTGAATGTCACACCTACTAGAGTGACTTGGCCATTTTGAAGATGGAGCAAAAACAACCTAGCCAACTCATGATGGTACTAGACTCTCTCTACCATCTCACAGAACTGATAACAGGATTGGTGTTGAAAACATGTGACAGTAACAGGACAGGCCTGCAGCTTGGCAAGTGAAGTAGGCTCCTCTCGTATATGTTTTCCACCCTTGTGAGGTCTTCTTGGTGCATGCATTTCTCTAGGAGAATCACTGTGTGTCTCCTCATCTCGGTCATAGGAGGGACCAGACTCCATGTTTGCTAATGCGTGAGTTTTCTTGATGAGTATGAAGAGATTTATGTTGTTTTTAGTTTTTTGCTACCAAGGATGAGAATGTATGAGGGACTATGGAGGGAGAGGTTATGAGGGGTTTTGGGAATTTTATTGACAAGTTTTTGGGAAATAGGGGGTTTAGGGAATAGTATGTAGGCTTAGGGACAACAATTAGGGTTTAGGAATTTGTAACTAGGGTTTGGGATAGTGGGAGTTAGGGATATGGGAATTAGGGAATTTTAGGAATATGGGAATTAGGGAATGAGTGGATGAAACTAAAAAATGAATGGAGGAGTCAAAGAGTGAGGGAGTGATGGAGTGGACTTGGTAGCAAAAACACAAATGCAAACCCTAGGCAATTGTTTTTGAGCAAAAATTGCAAAGAGGTAGGGTTTGAGTTTTATCACACTAAACCACCATAAATTTTAAGAAAAACTCTTTCACTAGCAAGGGAAGAAGGCTTGACTTACTTGCACACCATAAGATTGAGCGAATTTGGAAATTTTTGAGGGTTTATGGGTGAAATTGGGCTTGCAGCTCTATGCGCCGCACCACAAACCCAACGTGCCACGCCTTCTATATGCATCGTGCCAGTTTATTTTTTACATTGTAGAGGGCGGCCCAATGCGCCGCACCGCTGAACTTGCACAGTTTTGCTTCAAACTTGCTACCTTTCTCCAACACAACCTTCTCTTGCTCAATCTTTCCTCTTTGAATGCAAATGAGCTCTTTGAACATGACTAATGAGTTATATACAAGAGATTTTGATTTTTCACTCATAAAACCCACTTTTATAATGTTTGCGTTGTGACTTACTTTTTAAACTCTGTTTTTGTGCAGTTTACTTCATTTTTGCCTTTGATGAACTGAACGATTTGATTTTTGTTTGCCTTGCAGGGGATGGAGTTGCTGAAGCTTGGCAAGGTGACCAGGGTTTCCATTGAAGTTATTTACATATGAAAAAATTGAAATTACATCAAATTTATACATAAAAACACAAAATACTTTGTTTTTCCTCAAAACATGGTTTTGAGGAAAAATCAATCACTGAGTGAGTGATCATGGAAATTATTGTTGCTGGAACTTTGTTTGACCTCCCCATGTGCCTGCTGACCATCACTGAGCATTTTGAGACCTTATTGATGAAAACCCTAGACCTAATGAGACCTAAAACCCTAAAACTGACTTTTACTGATTTAAAGACAAAAATTGACTACAGATGATCTAGATGAATGAAAATAGGCCAGAACATGAGGGAAAATATATACTAAGCCACTACCGTCAGATGATCCATGACCCTAATGGAATGTATCTGATCAGGTGAGACACCTAACATGTAATGCAACAAGAGAATTTGATCACTGACTGAGGGATGAAGATACTGACACTAACAGATATCATCAATGAACTCTTGTTTTAATAAAGGTCTCTTGTACGTTTTCAATCGGTGTCCATTAACAAACAAAGGAATGTATTATTCATTTATGGTTCTGATTTTCACTGAACTATTATCATGGCATCTCTCCACAACATAAGGTTTGAGCCATCTTATCCTTAACTTGCCCTTGAAGTCCGTATACCTAAAATCATATACCAATGCCCAATCGCCCTCCTAAAATTGCTTCTCCTTGATATTTTTATCATGCCAGATCTTCCTCTGAAGTTGAACTACCTCTGTATGTAGGAGGGATTGCATTATGAATTCATCCAAACCATTCAATTGGAACAATCTCTCTTTCTGTGCACTACTGAGATCCAAATCTATTTGGGCTGCCATCCTTAATGTGTTATATTCAAATTTAATGGACATCAGGGCCTTTTTCCCATATACCAGCTCATAGGGTGTGAATCTAATGGTGGTCTTCCATGTTGTATTATAGGCCCAAGTGGCCTTGTTATAGACATTTTTGTGCCTTACAGCATGGAGCATGAAATGTCAATAATCTGAGGGATCCAAAGTCCCTAAACATGTTGTTCTTACCCTTAGAGGAACAAGGTCAGCAAACCACAGCACTGCAAATCAGTTCTCCACTGAAAAACACTCAAAAACAGGTCAATTTTGGATCAAAGCAGCTGCTCCACTGAGCATCTGTGCTGAATGTCAAAAGCTCTATGGTGTACCTGCACTGCATAGCAAGTGCAACAAAGGCTACCTGCGCTGGGCGTACTTTGACCTGTGGAGGAATCTTTTCTCAATGTGCCAGTGCCCAGGAAGCTTCCAAAATGACACTTGGATCAGAAGATTCGCCTAATGATGAGTAAAGAGGTTCTAAAACTCCAAGTGGAAGGTAGAAACTCCGAGTGGACTCAAGGACTGAAGAACAACTGGAGTTGAAGAGGACAACAAGTCACACATCAAGCTGACTTATCTTCACTCCAAAACTCTATATAAGGATCTCATCCCATGGGATCTGGAGGCCGGAATTTTGTGCAAAGAATTGCTGTTGGTTTACAGTTGTTAGTATTGGGTGATTGCTTGAGGGAGGTGAAGAGGAGATTTCTTTCCGTCGGGAAGGTGATGCTGGATTGGACCTCTTACGGTTGTATCACCGCCTGAACCTTACTTCCTTATATTAATAAAGCATTTGAGGTTCTTCTATTCGCATGTGTTTCAATGGTGTATTGTCTTACTTGCGTATTTGATTTATGCTAATCCTTGAATCAATTATGAATGCATGCTTCTTGTAGTTTCCTTTTCTCGTCTTGTTTGCAGGATCTCGTGTAGCTGGGCCCGTGAGAAGACTTGGAGCTGGGAGCAAGCGGCAAATAGAGGAGATTGGATCGACCATTTGCACAAGACATCGGTAAGTGGTTCTCTTCCTTTCATCTCTTGCATGTCATAAAGAAGTAACTTTAGATAGCTTTGCTTCAGCTGTTGCTAAGGAACTATCACCCTTAGAGTGGGATAGGGTCATTCCGTGTTGGATACTTTTCCCCACAACAGACTGGCGACTCCGCTGGGGATCGTGTCTTGTTGGTAGCTTGTGTTTCTTGCTATTCATTTCCTAAACAAAGGGAGTACCGAATCGAACTGCATTCGAATCCTTCGAATGCAAAGTAGAGGGTAGCTACTCTAGCTCAGTGCTGGGCATGTTTATGATTTGAAGAGCTGATCCACAAGGACTCTTTTTAGCTCTTTGTGATAGTGTTCATCTTCCTTAATCATCCTCTAGTGTATACTTGGCTGATAGCCTCTGATTTGGCCAAAAACCATTGATTTTTGAGCAAACTGTGACCCGAAATCTGAGAGAGACGAGAGTTGTCTCTTCAGTGCAGCTGCAACAAAGGCTACCTGCGCTGCAACGCAGGTCCCGAAGGGGCTACCTGCGCTGCATGTCAGATTGACAGTGCAGTACCTGCGCTGATCCAGTTTTGCCTTGTGCAACTGGGATTCCCTACTGTCTGTTGCCCAGTTTTCAATATTGTTTTTGCAGCCTGTTGTCAACCTGTATACCCAGCTGAAACTACCTTTCTTTGCCTTCATTCCGCCTCAGTTGTATGAAGAAACCGTGATTGTTCTTATTGTATTTCTTGCTTTCATTCACAGTTTCCCGTAGCGAAAGTGAACTAGTCTTGCTGTGACCTCTTGGATCTAGGCCTGTAAGAAAGTGTCGTTGTGATTCTAAGAGCTAGTTTATTGCTGTTCATAGCTGCTTGAGCATTTGCTTTCGTTATATGGTTCGAATTTCAGTATTTCTTGTGTTGAAACGAGTGAATCTTAAGGTGTTCTTTTGATTATTGGACAAAAACTTGTTTGCTTTCGCTTGAAATTGAATTCGAAATCATACAACAGCTTTCTTTTTGTAATACATCAACATTAAGGAAGAAGAAAAGAAATACTTGCATTGTGCATGTGCATTTTGACAGTTTGCATGTCGATTTAGGAAAAGTGCATCAGTGTGTGCTCTATGATCTGTTTGAAAAGATGATGTCTTTCTTTTCCTTCAGTAGTTAAGATTTTCATAAAGTTGAAAGAATTGAGAAAAGCTTGCTTATCATTCTTAGACTGCATTTAGGAGTTGTATCATACATCACGTGGTGATCCATAAAGGCAAATTGCTAAGCAAGATCAACCTAAAAAGAACTGAATTTATCTAACAACGCTTTGAAACATAACGAAACACAATAGAGGTCTAGGTAGAGACGTGTTCCGGCGTCGTTAAACATAGTGACCGTCGATCTCTACGAAGGTGGGTGATTCCTCCTGAGGGACGATAGCACTAATACGGACTTGTGCCCCCGCGTACCGTCGCGTATATTGGGGGACCCCTATAGGAACAAAACCTTTATCCATAGGAAGCCATGTCGGCCGCCCTACTGATCGCGATGCAGTGAACACAGCATTCACGAAGATCGACCACTCGTACCGTAAAACGTATTCTGTGGTTTCGCGAAAGGTTTGGCACACCCTCTGCCTAGAACTCCAGAGTAGTTTCTTTTGGCCTTTTTCAAACTCTATAACTGAAAAATTCCATCCGAGCATTTGTCACTTCGGGCTCGTTAATACATCGAAGGAGACTAGAGTCATCTTTAGCTTTTTCTCGACTCTTAAAACATGAAAAAGCAAGTTGTGTCTTAAAAAGAATCTAAAATTAATTCAATTCGAAAACACATTTTACCCTGTGCATTGTTGGTTGATCAAGTAATCCGCAACCGTGGAAGAAAGTCAATCGATGAACCGTCATTCGCGGAGGCGTACGAGTCAACCGTCTTTGTCTCCGGAATCGAAAACAACCCGGGCAAAGCGATCTCGTTCAACTGGTTTCGAATCTCCTGTCAAAGTTAGAACAAGTGTTCCGACGACATCTGAGGTTCTGGTTACTCCAAACATTTCTGGAAACCCTGCCCCTATTGAAGAAGTTCAACAGCCCCAGAAGGACAGTAACACTGATCCTAGTCTGAGAGCAAATACTTGTGTTACTGAATCAGTTCCATCAGTGATCGGTTCAGAGAGTCTTGCTCCTCAAACAACTGTCGCTGTCGAAACAACCCCTTCTTCGGCACCAGAAATATTCTACGGACCTGACGGTCTTCCTCTTCCACCCGGTCTGATCGCAATAGAAGAAATTGTAGAAGATCCGCAAGCAACTACTCCAACACATTTTGGAGCAGGGATCACTCTACTTCCTACTGCATCAGAAGCTAGCCTATCACCCAGAGAAGTTCCTGAAGAATCACTAGGCAATCTACTGGATAGACTCAAAATGTCTGAACAACCGTCAACATCTAGGACTGTGCCAAATGACACAGCGACAGCAGAACTCCCTGCAGTCATTCCGACAATGTTCGCCGGCATACCATCCGTCCCTAACTCTCAACAGCTGGAGGGGGTCCCTTCGGGGGCCATGACGACAGTATGGTCTGTTCCTGTTTGTTCTCCTGGGATAATACCCGGTAACTCCTATGTTGGAACTCAACAAATTGATCCTTTCGGAAATCAGTTTGGGCAATCCGGTCCTCGAGGTGTAATAAATCCTCTCGGTTCCGGACCACCACCGTATGGGGGGCAATATGTTTTTTCATCACCCCCTCCGGGAGGTTACCCATACGGGAGTTCACAACCGTATTCAGGTTATACTGGAATAACTACAAGTGGTTGGATACCTATGCTACCCCAGCAACCAAGAGTTGTGTATTCTATGCAACAACAGATGCCTGTGACGAACATCCCGACGACACCAGCAATTGTGACTGTGTCGCAAGTTCAAACAATACCTGTTGCATGTCAACCTCAGTTTTCTCAGGTTGTAATGCAACAACCCTTTAACCCTGCAACCCAACCACAATCGCCGACTGCCGGGGCGACACAAGCACAAACGGGTACCCTTACCCCTCATCTTGGCCCAGTGGTAAGCATCGCACAACAACCAATGGTATCACAACCATGGTTGGTGCAGTATCAACAACCGCAGTTCCAGCAAGTGTACCAAGGTACCGAGCAGCAGATTTTTGCAAACAATGGACAACCGTACTTACAATACGGTCAAAACCAACCACTCTATAGTGGAGTAGTCCATCAACCGTATCAATCATATCAGCATCAATTACATTATGCTGGTATGCAAAGACCAACTGCTCAGGCGATTCCATCGTATCCTAGGCACGCTTCACCTAACCTGAGTCAACAGCTGCCATTCGTGGCAACTTTGGAGTTACCCGATTTACATCGATTGACAAACGATCCGATTGCCTACGCCCCTTGGTGGCCAGCGATTCCTCACAAACTTCCCTCGGACATTCCTAAATTCAATGGAAATCCAGGTGAAGACCCGTCGAATCACGTCATGACCTTTCATCTATGGTGTTCATCGAACACTCTGAACGATGATTCGATAAGACTTCGCCTCTTCCAGAGGACATTGACAGGTCCGGCGGCTAAATGGTATATAGAATTGTCGAGAGCCTCTTTCGACAATTTCAGCTCCTTAGCCACGACTTTCTTAACCCATTTTCAATTACCAATTAGGTATGAAACAGGAACCGAAATACTGACCAACTTCAAACAAACGACAGCTACTCACATATCTGATCATATACATGAGTGGCGTCACCGACGTAGGATGGTGAAAACATACGTTCCTGATCAGCTATTAGCCGAATGGTTTATAAAGTCATTACTTCCGGCTATAACGGAAGATGTGGCCAAGGGGGGAGTCGTAACAGAGGAGCAAGTGATCGCTCGTGCTCAATATTTAGACTTGGTATATACTCAGTCTGGCACGCTCTACGACAAAATACCTGATGCCCCTAGACCTGAATTTTCAATTCCTCCCCCTCCTAAATCGAATATTGACTCTCATGCTGGAGATGGCGTGATTGGCACTACAAGCGCGAAGTCAAAAAAGGCTTCACCTCAGAAAGCCCGTAAGACTTCAGATCGAAATGCCCATGAAGAGATTCTTGCTTCGGAAGTAAATGCCATATCAGCAGATAAAGGCAAAGAAACCAATCAACCAGGAAGCAAGAAGAAGCAAAACAAAGGGAAGAAGAGGCAACAGGATGATCCATCACCTGAAAAAACTTCTTCGAACTCTCCTGAGAAAGGGAAAAAGAAATGGTCCTGTTCGATATGTGACGAAGATCACAAGACAACAGAATGTCCATACAAAGCTGAGCTCAAGAGATTCTTTAAGAGTCCAAAGAAACCAACTGTATTGACTGATCCTTTTCCCAAACCAGGTCAAAATATGGTTGATAGTGGAAATGCTTCCCCGTCACAAGTGCTAATGTTATCGATCTCCAAGCAGCAGAATGATGCTTTGATCTCAACAAGGAACAAAGATTACGGGAATCCGCAACTGTCAAACGAAAAAGGTAAAGATCAACCTAGTAGTTCGACAACAACTTCGACAGAAGTTGTCCCACCCATAATGCCAGAATTAACGATAAAACCACCTAAGGGTGTAGTACACAAGTCGACTTTTAATCCTCGTGCCAGAGCGGCGCAGCATTATAACATAGTAGAAGATTTGGCTCAATCGCCATCCGCTATGTCGACTCTAGAAGTACTACAAAATTGTCCGTCCCAAAGGCAGGCACTGTTATCGGCAATAGGGGGGGTTGATCCTAAGGATTCCAATCTTGTGTCCTTTGATCACAAAGGGTATGACCCTCAGTTGTCAGCTCAACTAGCTTTCCTTATTCAAGTGAAGGCCCTCAACCAAACTGTTCACAGAACAATTATTGACGAGGGGGCATCTACATGTATTATGTCGATGAGCTGCTGGAAAACGCTAGGGTCACCAACCTTGTCGAGATCTTCGACAACACTAAAGGCTTTCGACGGTAGGACATATACCCCCTACGGTATCCTAAGTAACTTGAAGGTTGAACTAGGTGGAAAAACAGTAGAAATTGATGTTGAAGTCATAGATGGGAATCTGGATTACAACATCCTACTGGGAAGACCATGGATTTATGCCATGGCAGCTGTCGTGTCGACTTATTTTAGGAAGATCGCATTCCCGTTTGAAGGAGGGATTACGGTCGTCGACCAACAAAACTTCCTCCTTAATGGTTCACAAGTTACGGGAAGCATTCCCATGATCCATGAAAGCGACCATTCAATTCAAGATATAGGAGTAGGCCTGTTGAAAGACCCCACGATGATGGGGACTTTCTCGCTACCAAATCATATGTACATAGGAAATGTACCATTGGTGGCTACCTGCAACATGATATCTTCCACGAAGGTCGCAAAAGACAAAGTCGTCATGGATCAGGCAATGGTCTTGCACCCGAGCCCAATCGAAATATTGTAGCAATCAATGTTTCAGGCATGGGAGGCGAGCCCAAATCAATGCTCGTCAAGCGTTTGGGTAGATAGGTCAGGAGAATGTGGTACCCCTTTGGATCCTTGGTCACGAGTGCATGCAAGTGACGAAGGAATCCTGCAATCAATGTGGATTGAGGGGGCACCATGGGATGATAACCACCATCGTTCCCTTCCCAAGGAAGATCCTCAAGGCGACCTGTATCACCCTTCAGTATTTGAGTTCCTAACAAATACTGTAAATACGGTGGACTCCGAGAGAAACCTATCCAATATAGAAGAAACTATAGCCATAAATATCTCGACCAAAATAGACATTGTAGAGAATATTTATGTCGGCAAAGGTTGTTCCCCTTCAGAACAAGAAATATATAAAGCTCTTTTCGCGAATTTAGAGATGTCTTTGCTTGGTCATATGATGAAATGCCAGGCATTGACTCGAGTATCGTTGAACATGAAATTAAGATGTATCCTGATGTCAAACCAGTAAGACAACGGCTTCGGCAGGTACACCCCAAGAAGGCCGCTGCCATTAAAGCAGAAGTTGAGAAGCTTCTCCATGCTGGTTTCATCTACCCGGTTCCTCTAACCGATTGGGTATCGAATATTGTCCCTGTTATGAAAAAAAAAGGAACAATACGAGTGTGCGTCGATTATAGGGATGTAAATCAAGCCTGTCCAAAGGACAACTACCCTACACCCTTCATCGACCAGATAATTGATGAATGCGCCGGATGTGAAATATTTTCGTTTATGGATGGATTTTCCAGGTATAATCAAATTAATATCCGCCCACAGGACCAGTCAAAGACTGCATTTATTTGTCCGTGGGGCACATTCGCTTATCGAAAATTACCCTTTGGTTTAAAGAACGCAGGGGCGACGTTTCAGAGAGCAATGAATTATGCTTTCAATAACATCAAGAACATCGTTCAACCTTATCTCGACGATCTTCCGGCTCATTCGCAAAAGCGGACTGATCATCTGCAGCATTTAAGAGCGATATTTCTACGATGCCGACACTACAAGATAAGACTCAATCCGCACAAATGTGTGTTTTGCGTCGGTTCTGGTCGTTTACTTGGCTTTATAGTCTCCAAGGATGGGATTCGTCTCGACCCTTGCAAGGTGCAGGCAATCATTAATTTGCCTCCACCTTCGAACTTGCTTCAGATTCAGAAACTCCAAGGGAAAGCAAACTTTCTGAGGAGGTTCATTCCAAATTACGCAGAACTTGCTAAAGGTTATACCCGTCTCCTGAAAAAGGATGTACCTTTCGTCTGGGACCAGGTTGCACAAGCTTCCTTTGATGCTTTGAAAGAAGCGCTAGTCAAAGCATCATTAATATACGCCCCAGACTATCTAAGGGACTTTAACCTGTATCTGGCTGCAGCAGATACGACCATAGCAATGGTTTTAGTTCAAGAAGTCGATGGAATTGAACACCCTATATATTATTTAAGTAAAAACTTAAATGATACAGAAAGTAAATATTCTAATGTTGAAAAGCTAGCATTGGCGGCTGTTCAAGCGATACAAAGATTTCGGCATTATGTCCTCTTTAGGAAGACCACCGTATTGTCAGATTGCAACCCCATGACTTATATACTGTCGCGACAGTTGCTTGGGGGCAAATATTCAAAGTGGATAGCTATCCTTCAAGAGTTTGATCTGGAATTTGTTAAATCCAAATCAAAGAAAGCTTTAGTCTTCGCAGAATTATTATGCGATCTCCCATCACCGTCCAACGATGACACTTCCCAAGAATCAATCGTGGACGAAAGTTTGTTTCTGATATCAGCAAGTGATGAGTGGTATGGAGATATAATAGTTTATCTCCAAACCCAAAAGTTTCGTCAAGACACCTCCCACTCAGAACAAAAACGCATTCGATACCAAGCAAAAGACTACATGATCGTCGGTGATACGCTTTACCGTCGTGGTGTCGACACGGTTCTGAGAAGGTGTCTAACCCATGAGGAGGCCAAAAAAGCCCTGAATGAATGTCACTCAGGCACTTGTGGAGGGCATCAATCTGGATATGCTACAGCACAAAAAATCTTACGAGCAGGATACTTCTGGCCAACCATGTTCAAAGATTGCATAACCGCAGTTAGAAGTTGCCATGCTTGTCAAATTTTTGATAGCAAAACCAGAAACCCCCCGCTCCTTTACAGCCAATAATAGCTGTGGGGCCTTTCGCCAAATGGGGCATCGATTTCATGCAATGTAACCCCACCTCGACCGGGGGGCATGGGTATATTATAGTCGCAGTTGACTATTTTACCAAATGGGCCGAGGCGATGCCTACATTGGATAATACTGGTGAAACGGCAGCCCTATTCTTTTTTAATCATGTAGTCGCCAGATTCGGCGTACCACAGGCCATAGTAACAGATCATGGGTCGCATTTTCGCAATCACATGATGGTTGAATTAACTGCCAAACTAGGATTGTCTCACGACAGCTCTACCCCGTACTATCCGCAAGCTAACGGACAGGTTGAAGCGATCAACAAGGTCCTGAAGCGCATGCTGCAAAGGATGGTTGGGGTTCATAAAAGAAGATGGCATTTGATCCTGTACTCGGCTTTGTGGGCCTACCGAACGTCGGTAAGGAATGCCACTGGGTTCACACCGTTCCAACTGGTATATGGCCTAGAAGCAATCCTACCGATCCAATGTGAAATTTCGTCCCTTAAACTCGCAATTGATCTCCTCCCCGGAACCTCAGAAGAAGAAGCTCGTTTCTTGGAATTAATCCAGTTGGATGAAACCCGTCGTGATGCCACCTTGGCCAACGAAGCCCACAAGAAACGAGTCAAAGCGCAGTTCGACAAAAATGTCAAACCCCGTGTCTTCTCGGAAGGTGATTTGGTCTTGCTTTATGACCAAGAATCCGATAAGTTGGGAGCTGGGAAATTCAAGTCCTTATGGATGGGCCCTTATATTGTTAAAAGTGTGTTAGCAAAAGGTGCCTACGAGTTGGTAGATTATGAAAAGAGTTCCACTGGCGCAACCCCATAACGGGTTGTACCTTAAGCGTTACTATGCCTAATAGTAACCTGTATGCTTTTGTTACATTTTTGTTTTCGCTAAAGCGTTTGTTCCGGTTTAAGTAATCTGCTTTTTACACTTATTGCAGATGTCAAATCCATTGGAACCGTGGGTTGGATATGCTGACGGAGCGAGTCGTAGTTCGAGGAACCTATCCTCTGCAGCATGGGCCATTTTTGACCCAAGCGGCGAATTAGTGAGTTTCAGGAGGGTATGTATTGGTCAATCAACAAATAATATCGCTGAGTATAGCGCGTTGATAGAGCTCCTCTCTGATGCCATCACCCATGGCATACGCCGGCTAGTCGTCAGGCTAGACTCACAGCTCGTGGTACTACAGCTCAATGGTACCTACTCTGTCCGAAATCCAGCTATTTATCGCAAGTTCCTAAGAGTTAAAATCTTGGAAAGACAGTTTGATTTTATCCAATATCAACACATTTCCAGAAACTTAAACACATTAACCGACTCATTAGCAAACTATGTGTTAGATAGACATTTGCAAAATTGATAAAAAGAGAAGCATCATCGATGTTTCATACATGGATCACATAAAAACTGGAATAAACCCCGAAAATCAAAAATATATATAACTGTTTACGGTTTACATGTAATGTTCTGTAACCAAGACAAAATCGGTCATACGACCCCAAAACTCAAAAATGGCTGGGGGGCACCCTAGCCTAGTGATTCTCATGATAACATGCCACGGCCTGTGCAATCATGCGCAGAAGACGAGACCATCGTCTAGGAACACCAGCAGTATGTCGCTGCAATCGTAGAGGCAACTCGTCGATCCGTACATCCGGAATCCCAAGGGTAAGACCCTCGACCTGTTCCTGCACAGCTGTAAGAGTCTCGGCCAAGTCAAGGTCACGGAGAATAGCTCTCCCAGGAGGCTCCCCTGCGGGGGCAGCGGCCGGAGCTCTCGGACGAACTGCTGGACGGACGGGACCAACATCTGCATGCACACATGAGTTTGATTAGAGTCTTGATAGAGTAAAGCACAAGGACATTACAAATAAAAACAGTAAATAGTGGTAAGGTCAAGATTTTACCAAGATCACCCCACTGCTCGCCATCCGGTATCACCAAATCCGGATCACCTCGGAAATCCATGCCAATATATGGATACTCGGAAAAAGCCATATCCTGCCGCTCGAACCACCTAAAGAAGGCATCAGTAAAAGTAATCTGAGATTGACCTGCATGTCTGGACATGTGGTCAACCCACTTCTGCATGCGTGGCTCAGTAGGAGATGGCAAGTCGAGAACAATATACTGAGGTTGCATCAAGGGTATCTTCTCCAAGGCGAAGGCAGTCAAAACTGAACCGAAGCCAAAATTCTTCAGTTTCCCGTCCTTTACTTTGGTCAACTGGTTTTTCATCTGAACCAGTACTGCATCACACCAGTTAAAAACTTTCGGCTGAAGACACTCCAGGGCGTGTTGCACATAAGACCTGTTGGCAACATGAGGGGATGCGCTGCCGGCCATCCTACAAATCGTGTACAGAATAGACCTGAGAGACCTGTTAGTGATATCACGGATAGAAACCTTGCCGTCTCTGCTCGGCTGGGATCCCTCCCTACAATACTGACGGATATAATCTTTCACGGAATCACTCCCTCGGGCCGAACCGGACAAGGAAATGGGGGCACCCCGCCTTGACAACCCAGTCAAGAAGTAAATGTCCACTATGGTCAAAGGGATGGACTTGCCCCTAATCTGGAACACTTGGTTAACGGGATCCCAAGCATCAAGCAGGTACTGCAGTAAACGTATCTGTGCCCTCATGCTAGATATGCGGAAGAATTTTAGCAAGCCACAGTTCCGCAACGCGCTCACGATAACAGGATCATGGAGGGCAATCATGTCCTCCTCTTCATGCTCTCGTTCTCGCCACGTAAGAGTCATTCTGCTCCAATAAACTCTGCAAAACAAACAAGAGGAGGAGTAATATCCCTGACTCGGTAAAGAAAATGGCAAAAATCTCATGAAAAATTGTGCAACCAAGATGTTTTCTGCGCCCAACGCAGGTAGGGAAGGGTCTCACCTACGTTGGGAGACAAACTGCCTTTGAAAATGAGAACCCCCAATGCAGGTTTCGAATGGGGCACCTGCGCTGATGGCAGAGCGCCCTAGAGAAACCCCAGGGGCTCATGGGGGCAGGAAAACGAGCATAAAACTGAGAAATAAGACCATGAAAAGATAGAGCTAGGGTTTAGCTCCTACCTGGTGGAAACGGCGCTGAAAATCGTCCACAGAATCTCCCGAAATCAGCTGGTGAAAAATCGAGAGGAAGAGGCACCTCCAAAGCTCCAACACACCAAATGCACATGAAATGGTAAAATGAGAGGTAAAAACATCTTTTAATTGCTTTTTACGTAGTTCAAAGTGAAATATTAGCATTTTTACTTCATGTTATCCATTTCTAACAAGTTTGTTGCAGCAATTGATGAAACAGTACTATCTCAGGGAAAGAAAAGCTAGTCATGGTAAAATATAAATTTGACCTTATCAAACGAGCAGTTTTGGCATAGTTCATGCTCGTTAAAAAATAAACGCAAGATCCGAGCAGTTTTAACGCAGACTTCATGCTCGTTAAAAAATAAACATAAGCATGTGAGCAGGCTTCCCCCCAGAGTTCAAGCTCATCCAGAAAAAATGAACCGGTAAACAACCATTTGAGACCGTAAATTCATCAGCCATAAAAGCCTTGGTCGTGTTTGTGTACCGTCACCTCCACTTTTCATTTGGCCGATCATTCACATCCACTTGATTGTTTACCTATTTTGAGGAACAACTGCGAAGAGTGATCCCACCTGGCCATCCTTGTAATACTGCCGTGATTGGAAAATTCCAACCTGTACCTGGAATCTGCTGCTATCCCTGTTTATCACTCGTTCCTCAAAATACGAGTCTTCTTTGAGCTCTTTTCACCGACTCGTAAAAAATGAAAAGTTTGCCGAGTTTTGGCCTTCCAGCTCGTTAAAAGGATCGGAAGAGCTATCCATCCTCTAGATTTTAATCTTTTTGGACCTGAGGGATTATTGCACAAAAAGATCGAGCGCTTGTCTAGTTCGGCTCAATAAAGATATCGAACATCCATCCCTTCTGTATTGTTTTATACTTTTTCGGACTTAAGGGATTAGATGACGAAAAAGGACCCCTGGAGTCCACTTTATGTACCCTTTTTAGACTCTCTAAAAATGAAAAGGACCGAGTTGTCTTTGTCGCTGGGCTCGTTAAAAATATTAGATAGCGACAAACTTGTCTTTAGACGAGAACGAGTTTCCCTATCGTTAAGCTCGTTAAAACATAGCGATGGGCTTGCCTGAAGGGCAGGTTATAGAACAAGCATATGTTATCCTCCTCAAGCTTGACAAAAAGAAAGAGGTACTGGTCAGAAATGACTGGGGAAAAATTGGGAAGAACCTCAAAGCTTAATGGTAGCAAGTCGCTCTTGAACATGACACTTTTGCCTCCGTAAATATCGGGTTGGGTTATTATCATTCACTGGTCCCTTCACCATGGTCTCGCCATACCATCCATACATGGGGTAATGCTACCGATCCATCACATCAGTGTCGTTATATGTTCAAGAGATGTCATTCAGAAAGTGTCAACCGGGTCCCATCCACTACCATACATCGTCTTTCATCCTTCCATGACCGCCACCCTGAATCATATTTCACAGATCGTTTTCACCATCATCACTAGCTCCGTTCCGTGTCACTGATGTGGGATTCATTAAGGCCCTCCTTTGACGGATCACTTCTTGTCGACATCAGCTCATTATCCGAGAAGTTGATCTAGGAACACCCCCTCAGTACTTTGAAGCTTGCATGCCTCAATGGCAAGTTTCTCACTTCCGGCGATAGGTATACATTAATGACCTTCGACCAGGAGACTTTGCATGGTGTTCGACGTCAGATCCTATATTCACGCCACGTGAATTGTGCTGCAGTACCTTGAGGGTCATCATCATTATCGGTGATTCCTCTCGCGCTTGTTAACAGTTTACGTTATTGACTGGTAATCAAGCGATGTCTTTCCATGTTCGACTTCAAGAAATTCTCACATGGATCGACTTGTACTAGAGTGAAGATCGGACAAGTTTGAAGACCCCGGATCTAGTTTCATCCATCCGGGCTGCGATATATATTCAGGAGATAAAAACATAGACATGTGCAACAGATGATCATCCTACTAAAAGGATGATAATTAAAAGCAGAGAATTATCAGTCTATTATCAGACGATCGTCTGTTTATGTACAGCAAATGTATTTATAAAGCTGAGCATGGGAAATGCCCGCATCAGCTAGATCATGAAAAGAAAGTATGAAAAGGTAATGTATTGTATTGTATTTTGTTATAGGTCACCTCCCGACGATTGAATGAACTTCGGATCCTCCTAATAAAGCATTTCACCCGATAAACGACCTCATACTTTAGGGGGCAACTGTTATAGACATTTTTGTGCCTTACAGCATGGAGCATGAAATGTCAATAATCTGAGGGATCCAAAGTCCCTAAACATGTTGTTCTTACCCTTAGAGGAACAAGGTCAGCAAACCACAGCACTGCAAATCAGTTCTCCACTGAAAAACACTCAAAAACAGGTCAATTTTGGATCAAAGCAGCTGCTCCACTGAGCATCTGCGCTGAATGTCAAAAGCTCTATGGTGTACCTGCACTGCATAGCAAGTGCAACAAAGGCTACCTGCGCTGGGCGTACTTTGACATGTGGAGGAATCTTTTCTCAATGTGCCAGTGCCCAGGAAGCTTCCAAAATGACACTTGGATCAGAAGATTCGCCTAATGATGAGTAAAGAGGTTCTAAAACTCCAAGTGGAAGGTAGAAACTCCGAGTGGACTCAAGGACTGAAGAACAACTGGAGTTGAAGAGGACAACAAGTCACACATCAAGCTGACTTATCTTCACTCCAAAACTCTATATAAGGATCTCATCCCATGGGATCTGGAGGCCGGAATTTTATGCAAAGAATTGCTGTTGGTTTACAGTTGTTAGTATTGGGTGATTACTTGAGGGAGGTGAAGAGGAGATTTCTTTCCGTCAGGAAGGTGATGCTGGATTGGACCTCTTACGGTTGTATCACCGCCTGAACCTTACTTCCTTATATTAATAAAGCATTTGAGGTTCTTCTATTCGCATGTGTTTCAATGGTGTATTGTCTTACTTGCGTATTTGATTTATGCTAATCCTTGAATCAATTATGAATGCATGCTTCTTGTAGTTTCCTTTTCTCGTCTTGTTTGCAGGATCTCGTGTAGCTGGGCCCATGAGAAGACTTGGAGCTGGGAGCAAGCGGCAAATAGAGGAGATTGGATCGACCATTTGCGCAAGACATCGGTAAGTGGTTCTCTTCCTTTCATCTCTTGCATGTCATAAAGAAGTAACTTTAGATAGCTTTGCTTCAGCTGTTGCTAAGGAACTATCACCCTTAGAGTGGGATAGGGTCATTCCGTGTTGGATACTTTTCCCCACAACAGGCCTCAACTAGCCTTTCTGCCCAATCCTTCTTGTTGCTGCTCACCACCTTGGTTAAGATGCCCTCCAGTGCTTTTTTGGTCACCTCCACTTGCCCATTAGCTTTTGGATGATAAGGAGTGGAGGTCCTATGCTTGATTTTGTGATGGCTAAGCAACTCTTCAATCATGTTGGAGCTAAATTGGCTGCCTTGGTCTGTGACTAGCTCTCTAGGGTACCCAAATTTGTAGAATACTTCTCCCTTAGAACTGAGCCTCCTTTTCTTCTATTGCTGCCTTAATCACCTTGGTTTTAGCCCACTTAGTCAAATAATCAGTGCACCCAATAATGTACTATTTTTTCTTTGAAGGAGGGTTGATAGGCCCAATGAAGTCCATGCCCCACTTGTCAAATGACTTGAAAGTCACTTGAGGTTGTAGGGGCATTTCATCTCTTGGAGTAGGCTTTCCCATCCTATGGCACCGATCACACTGACTAATGTACTTCTTCACATCCTGATGAAGGGTGGGCCAATAATAGCCCACTTGTAACACTTTGAATGATGTACTCTTTGCTGCAAAGTGACCTCCATAAGGCCCATCATGACAGGTCAACAGGATGTCAAAGACTTCCTCTTCCCTTACACACCTTCTCAAGATTTGATTTGGGCCAAGTTTGAAAAGATTTCCCCCCATCCAAGTGAAGGGGGCGCTTTTCCTGACTATCTTGCTCTTTTCTTTGGAGGACACATTTGGTGGGAACTGTGCTGATACTAAATAGTTTGCTATATCAGCAAACCATGGAGAGAGAAATGAAATAGAAAATAAGTGCTTGTCTGGTAACTGGTCATCCACCATTCCTTCTTCACCTGCAGGCAAATTTACCCTAGATAAAAAGTTTTCAACAACATTTTCCTTACCAGGCTTATCAATAATGGTTAGATCAAATTATAGTAATAAAAGTAACCATCTTATAATTTGAGCATTCACATCTGGTTTGTTCATTAAATATTTGATTGTAGTATGGCCAGTATGCACAAATGTTTGATAGTTTGTAATGTAATTCCTGAATTTGTTTAATGAATGCACAACATCCAGGAGTTCCTTTTTTGTCACTGTATAATTTATTTTGGCCTTTGATAAGTTCTTACTGATAAAATAGATAACATATGATAGTTTCTCATCTATCTGACCTAGGGCTGCTCCTATGGCTTTGTGTGAGGCATCTGCATGAATATGAAAGGGGAGGGCCCAGTTTGGGCCTCAGATAATTGGTGCAGTGGTTAACTTATCCTTTAGAATGTCTAAGGCCTCTTGACATCTTTTTGACCATATAAACTCAGAATCTTTGGCCAACAAAAAAAATTAAAGGAGAGGCTAACTTGCTGAAGTCCTTTATGAACCTTCGGTAGTATCTAGCTGACCCTAGGAAACTTTTGACATCTCTCTGCTTTTGAGGAGGTGGGACCCTTTGGATGATGGCTATTTTGTTTGGGTCCACCTAAAGTCCTTGCTGAGATATTGAATGACCTAGCACGGTCCCCGCAGTCATTAATAATTTACATTTTTCAGGACTGAGAGACAGGTTCATTTCAATGCACTTGTGCAGTACTTTGCCTAGGTTAGACAAGGCTTCTTGAAAATCATAGCCATAAGGTGTAAAATCATCCATATAAATCTCCACTGCATCATGGACTAATTCGGTGAAAATACCCAAGACCACTCTCTGGAAAGTGGTAGGAGCATTGCATAGGCCCAAAGGAAGGACCCTATAGGAAAAGGTACCCCAAGGACAGGTGAATGTGGTCTTATTCTGGTCTTGTGGGAAGATCTAGATTTGGTTGTACCCATTGAATCCATCTAGGAAAGAGAAAAATCTTTTTCCTGCTAGGCCATCTAGCACTTGGTCAATGAAGGGTAGAGGAAAATGATCCTTATTTGTGGCTTTATTCAACTCCCTGTAATCGACGCAAATCCTCCACTTACCATTTTTATTGGGAACTAACACCAGAGGAGAGACCCACTCATTGTCGAAGATAGGGTAAATGAATCCTGCATCTAGCAGTTTTTGTATTTCTTCTTTGACTATATCCTTAAGAGCTAGATTCATCCTCCTTTGTGGTCGTTGGACTGACTTGCAACCTTCTTTGATGTATATGTGGTGAGTACACACTGAGGGGTGTACTCCCTTCATTTCCTTGTACTCCAGGCGAAGGCTTCTAGATTTTCATTTAACATGTTTCATAGCTTCTCCTCTTCGAGCGCAGAAATAGATGGATTGATTTTCAAGGTTCTCTCTGGGCTGAATTCTATGGTTTTGACACGGAGTGGGTTGGAATCGGACAAGCATAAGTCAATTGGATGATTGTTCTGGGTTTCCTTTACTGCTTCTTCTAAAGGTAATGAACCGAGAGTTGGACTTTGGAGCAGGTGTTCAATCAAGTCATCCTCATCTTATTGTCCTCCTCCCATGGTTGCTTCCAAAACATAAAGTTGGGTGGAATAAACTTCATCTTCTTCCTCCTCCTCCAACCATAATGGTAAATCATGCTCTAGAGAAGGTTGAGCAGGAGGGTATAGGACTAACTTCTTGGACATATTCCCATTCTTGATGGTCATATTTCTAGCTCTGCAGCTAACGTAAGCATCAGCGGTGGCCAACCATGGCCTCCTAGGATGAGAGGATAACTAGTAAGATTAGCCTTAGGATGAAGAACTAGGAAATCTGTAGGGTACTCCCAAGAGTCAATGGAGACCATCACATCCTCCACAATTCCCTTAGGGATTATTGTGGAATGATATGCAAGTTGCAGAACTATTGTGGTCTTCCTCAATGAACCTTGGAGCTTGAGCTTGAGCATGGTGTCCTTGGTCATCACATTAATGGAAGCCCCAAGATCGATCAGAGTGTGTGGGACAATGGTGCCATTGATGTGCACATCTACTATACGGCTCCTAGGGTCCAAATATTTTGTACATATTGCCTACTCCAACATTAAGTCGAACAACTGCCCAATGACATTAATGGTAGTAGCATCCCTTTTTCACCTCCCTGGATACTTGAAGCACTTCTCCTTAATCAACTTATTGTAAATGGGAATATTTTTTATTGCTTGGAGAAGGGGGATCTTTACACATAGATTTTTCAATTCTCCCATAAGTTCAGTCTCTTCTGGGGTAGGTTGGAGTGGTTGGGCTAATCTCTCAGGAAAGGGTGGATTTACTTTAAGGTTGTTTTCCTCTATTTCTTCCTCAACCTCCCTAGGTGGGGGGGGGTTGGTTATCTGGGAGAACTCTTCCCGATCTCAGGTTTATCTCCTGGATTTCCATAGCATAAGTTGGATATGATGTCTCTCCACTATATACTTACTGAGCTTGCCTATTGTTCGGGTTCGGATTTGGCTAGGTAGGGATCTGGGGTTGCTTGGGTGGAGCAAAGTGTAGGAGCTGTGGTTGGCTAGGTGGTGGAGGTAATAGAGCTGGAGCATTGTTGTATTGGGGCCTCCACCCATGGAGTGGTGTATTCCATTAAGGTTGTGGTGGAGCATAAGGTTCAAAGGACCGGATGGCTGGCTGGGAATGATACTGAGATGCATAGTAACCCAATGATAGACATCGCCGAAGAAAGAGATTGATTTGCGGCAGCAAATAGAACCCTCTTCGGATAATAAGTAAGAGATGGAAGTATCTCGAAATTATACTTTATATCTGGGGGCATGCAAACTTTTGGAATGTGAGCGAGGGACGACTATTTATTTTTTAAATTTTTAGGTCCTCCCCTTTAAACCTGTAGGTCTAACCCTTTAAACTCGTAGGATTAGCCGATTCCGACCTTGCATGAAGAAAGTCTGTGGGGCAAAGGTAAAACTTGCCAAAATTGGAGCATAGCTTCGTGAGATAAAGCTCCTTAAAAAATAGCTATCTCACAGGAGGCGTTCTTATTCTATGACTGGTATATCGAGCAGTTTTAGCACATAGTTCATGCTCGTTAAAAAATAAACGCAAGATCCGAGCAGTTTTAGCGCATAGTTCATGCTCGTTAAAAAATAAACATAAGATCATGAGCAGGCTTTCCTTTAGAGTTCAAGCTCATTCAGAAAAAATGAACCGGTAAATACCCTTTTGAGATCGTAAATTCATCAGCCATAAAAGCCTTGGTCGTGTTTATATGCCATCACCTCCATCCGTTCATTTGGCCAATCGTTCATCTCCATATGATTGTTTACCTTCTTTTGAGGAACAGCTGCGAAGAGTGATTTCACTAAGCCATCCTTGTGACACTGCCGTGATTGGAATATTCCAACCTGTACCTGGAATCTGCTGCTACCCTGTTTATCACTCGTTCCTCAAAAGACGAGTCTTCTTTGAGCTCTTTTCACTGACTCGTAAAATATGAAAAGTTTGCCGAGTTTTGGCCTTCCAGCTCGTTAAACGACCGGAACGCTATCCCTCCTCTAGATTTTAATCTTTTTGGACCTGAGGGATTATTGCACAAAAAGATCGAGCGCTTGTTTTGTTCGGCTCGTTAAAGCAATCGAAAACTCATCCCTTCTGTATTGTTTTATACTTTTTCGGACTTAAGGGATTAGATGACGAAAAAGGAATTATGGAGTTAACTTTCTGTACCTTTTCAGACTCTCTAAAAATGAAAAGGACCGAGTTTTCTTTGTCGTTAGACTCGTTAAAATGATTAAATAGCGACAAACTTGTCTTTAGACGAGAACGAGTTTCCCTATCGCTAAGCTCGTTAAATCATAGCGATGGGCTTGCCCGAAGGGCAGGTTATAGAACAAGCATATGTTATCCTCCTCAAGCTTGACAAAAATAAAGAGGTACTGGTCAGAAATGACTGGGGAAAAATTGGGAGAACATCGAAGCTTAATGGTAGCAAGTCGCTCTTGAACATGACACTTTTCTTCCGTACCACATTGGGTTGGGTTGTTTCATTCACCGGTCTCATCACCATGGTCTTCGCCAAACCATCCACATTTTGGGGTAATGCTACTAATCCATCGCATCAGTGTCGTTATATGTTCAAGAGAGGTCATTCTGAAAGTGTCAACCGTGTCCCATCCACTGCCATACATTATCCTTCATCCATTCATGATCGCCACCCTGAATCATATATCACAATTTGTTTTCACCTCCACTAAAATCATTAGCTCCGTTCCGTGTCATTGATGTGGGATTCATTAAGGCCCTCCTTTGACGGATCGCTTCTTGTCGACTTCAGCTCATTATCCAAGAAGTTGATCTAGGAACAACCCCATCAGTACTTTGAAGCTTGCATGCCTCAATGGCAAGTTTCTCACTTCCGGCGACAGGTATACATCAATGACCTTCGACCAGAAGATTTTGCGTGGCGTTCGACGCCAAGTCCTTTATTCACGCCACGTGAATTGTACTGCAGTACCTTGAGGGTCATTATCATTATCGGTGATTCCTCTCGCGCTTGTTAACGGTTTTCATCATTGACCGGTAATCAAGCGATGTCTTTCCATGTTCGACTTCAGCGAAATTCTCACATGGATCGACTTGTACTTAGAGTGAAGATCGAACGAGTTTGAAGACCCCGGATCTAGTTTCATCCATCCGGGCTGCGATACATATTCAGGAAATATAAAAGCATTTGTCATGTACATCATTGCAGCAGATGATCATCCTACTCAAAGGATGATAATTTCAGCAGAGAATTATCAGTCTACCATCAGACGATCGTCTGTTCTATGTACCAAAATGTATTTATAAAGCTGAGCATGGGAATGCCCGCCTCAGCTAGATCATGAAAATAGAATGAAAAATAATGTATTGTATTGTATTGTATTACAGGGCACCTCTCAGCACTTGAATGAACTTCGGACCCTCTGGATAAAGCATTTCACCCGATAAACGGCCTCATACTTTAGGGGGCAACTGTTATAGACATTTTTGTGCCTCGCAGCATGGAGCATGAAATGTCGATAATTACAGGGATCCTCAGTCCCTAAACATGTTGTTCTTACCCCTAGAGGAACAAGGTCAGCAAACCACAGCACTTCCTATCAGTTCTCCACCTGAAAACACTCAAAAACAGGCTATTTTTGGATCATGTCAGCTGCTCCACTGAGCATCTGCGCTGAATGTCAACTGCTCCTCCTTGTACCTGTGCTGAAAGTCAAAACCAATGAAGGCTACCTGCGCTGGGCGAGATTGGCCAAGTGGCAGAGTCATTCTGCAAGGTGTCAACTGCCCAGGAAGCTTCCAAACTGACACTTGGTTCAAGGAATTCGCCCTGTGATGAGTAAGAGGTACTTGATCTCCATGTGTAAGCAAGGATCTCCAAGTGGACTTAAGAACTGAAGATTAACTGAAGAGGGAAAGGACACAAGGCAGCTTCATGTCAGTCTCAAGCTGACTCATCCTTTCTTCTTCTATCCTATATATAGAGCTCTTCTATGAGGTCTAAGGAGGCTGGAATTTTGTGCAAAGCAAGGAAGTGCTGTTGGTTTACAGTTAGAGCTATTGGGTGATTGCTTTTATAGAGGTGAAGAGGAGATTTCTTGCTGCTGGGGAGGTGCTGCTGGATTGGAGCCATTGATGGTTGTAACCTTCTCAGAACCCTTTTACTTCTATCAATAAAGCTTTGAATGTTCTCCTATATACTTGTATTGCATTGATGTATTGTATTTACTTGTATATCTGATTCACTCTAATCCATGCATCAGTTATGAGTACATGTTTCTTGTAGTTTCCCTCTCTTGTTTGTGCAGGATCTGTGTGTAGCTGGGCCGGCAAAGGGAGCAAGGAGCTGGGAACAAGAGACAAAGAGAAAGGACAGGATCGACAAAAGCGAAAGACACCGGTTGGTCAATCTTTTCTTCCTTCTCTGTACTTTCATAAAGGAAAATATCAAAGCTTTACTTTCAGTTGTTGCTAAGGACTGTCACCCTTAGAGTAGGGATAGGGTCATCCGAGTCGGATACTTTTCCCCACAACAGGTCCTCCACTACCGTTCTAAAATATCCCACTCCCAAAGAGTCTATCTGCCTTTTTATTTGTCTGCCTATATAATGGATTCTATCTGTCTTGTATCCAAATTCCCTACCATGGGTTGGCAATGGACTACCCAGGACCCACTGCCTATTCATGTCTATCATAAAATTCTGTGGGATTCCCAGTTCGCCCCCCATTTTTACCAGATTTTCCATGGACTTATATTACCCATACATAGGATAATATACAATAAAGATCCCCCAAGATGCTCTCCCGAGGCGCAGATTGATATCACCTCCATCGCAAGGTGGTTTGGGGAAGAATGGTTTACCTATATCCGAGTTTTTGGAAGCACAGTACCCCCGCATGTCCTACCCTTATATATCCCAGATAAATTGTTGGCCCGAGAAATCGCTTATCAGACTTGTTCTGAAGGTGGTTTAACTAAGGACCTAAAGAACAAAAAGAAGGCCATTTGGCCTCAATTCCCAGTCACGTGCGGGGTCTTCTCTTTATTCGATGTAGGGCACGCTTTTGGTGAGGTGGAGAATGTGACGTGTCTCCAACTATTTAAACTCCCACCAAGGCCATTCGACCCAAATAAAGTTGCCCAGGAATTTACAACTAGCGTCAGGATAAGTGTGTTCTCTGGACAGAAAGATCTGTTTGACGATCTTTTTCAGGGAAAGAACTCGCTCGAAGAAGTTTTGCAGGAAGCACGATCAAGGCTGTCCCCGGACAACTTCCGGAAATTCACATTGTATATAGAAAGAAGGCTGGCTAACATTCCACTGGAAGGACTGCGGATAGCTGCCAGAGAACTGACTCCAAGCGTCAGCCTCAGTGAACACTCCAGCGCCTCCAAATCTGATTCCAGCGCCGTGCAAGAAATATCTCCAGATCTTGAAGAGTCTGTCCGCAAAGAAGAAAGAAACGAAGAAACAATCAAGGACACAGCTCAATCAAGTTCGATGGCTCAGCAGCAAGTTGCCGCCTCGTCATCAAAAGAAGTTCCCCCCCCCGTCACCGAAGCACCTCTTGTTACAGTAGAATTAGATAAAGAATGGGAGACCTTCAATGAACTGATTAATCTTGAAGGTCAGGTCCCGAAAACACCCGTGGACAACACGCAGGTGGCACAAGAGGTCCTCTCAACCATAGTCAGTAGCACCACAGAGATGGAGCATCTTCCTATCGCTCCATCCTCAGAACTTCTACTTAGCGTAGAAGAGATCCCTCCACTGGACGTATTCTACAGCCCACAGCACAAGGCAGTTGTAAGGAGACAAAGAAAGAAAAGAAAGCTTGCGGATGCACTAGCTCAAGATGCTGAACACCTAGATGTCTTGTGGAGAGATCCGAATAGCAATCCAACCGAAAACCTCACCAAGTTGTCTCAGATTGCAGGAGCATATGCTTCTGCGACCATCGACAAGGCTTTTGAAGTTCAGCAACTTCTAAAAAAATGTGAGAGTCAAATACAACTGCTGCAACAATAGTTGCAACAAGCCAATATAAACGCTGAAGCTTCCAAGCAGCTTGAAAAACTACAAGAAGACTTTCGCCAGATGCAGCTGAGCCACCAAAGAAATATTGAAGAAAAGGAAAAGCAACTGCAGACGGTGCAAGAAATGCACAAGGATGAACCCAAGCTGACAGAATTTATTTCAGAGTCCACTAGCTTGAACGACCAACTGTCGCAGCAACAGGAAGACATGGTACGTAGAATATCACAGTGGAGGCATTTTTGTGAGCTGAGCGACAAGATCACCAGCCAGGTAGTGGAACTACGGAATGACTATGACCAGGCCAACAAAAGAGTAACAGAATATCTGGCTTGGCAAAATGAGGAGGAAGGGAAGAAAGCAGGGGCGCCTAAGATTAATGAAAATCACAAAGACTTGCTCTTCAACAAATGGGACGAGCAAATAACACAGGCGGAGCAGGCAGCAGAGTCAGCGGCAACACAGGCGACCATACTTATCGATTGTGTAAATGAAAATTTGCACAGAGCTAATTTGATTTCAGAGTCCACCCCGGGGTACTTACCAAGTGCGTTACAGCTGGGAGCAGAATGGAAACAGAAAGCACAGGCAAACGAGAAGACAATTCAGGCATTGGCTAGGTTAAACTGGGAAAGTTACTGGACTTACTTAGTTAAGCCTCACAGCCAATGCATGACGGTAAGGTGCATCATGAACGCGGCCGAGAAAGTAGCGCCAACTCTTATGGACGCTGTTTTCTCAGCCCAACTAAGCACGGAAGTCGGCCAACCGACTCTTCTCAAGCCCATGCTTGATAACTGCAATTTCAGGGACCAAATTAAGAAGTAATTTCAATTTAGAAAGTTGTTTTTCTTTTTGTTTTACTGAATTAGAAAAAGGGCGGTCATTTGAGAGCCGTATCCTAAATTTTGTAATAATACTATTATTAGGATTAGATAGTAGTATTTGAACCCTTCTCATTGCATTGGAGAAGGGTCCAGAAATTTGTCAAAAACTTGTCCTCAGAACATGCACTTCTGCACCCTCAGAGGAGGTTTTGATGAATGGAAGGATCGTGATTTATTTATGTTTGCATTTTTTATGTCTGCTACTGATGTTGCACTTCTGTACTCATGGTAGATGTTAGAAGCAAGTAGAGGTAGATCGTTATTGTTTGAAGTCTATGAGTAAGAATTAGTCATTAATGGTACTTTTATCTCTTGATTAATTTTTGCTTGTATTCTTAAAGCGATATACAGCTGATATTGTTTGCATGTTAATGTATGAATATATAAGTTATCATTTGGCACTTCTGTACGGTGGATTTATCTATTCATGCTTAATATGCGAATGATTTGATTATGCGATGTGCTGTTCACAACCGCTCTGCCTAACTTCTTATGCAGAATGGTTTATCTCTATTGATTTATATTCTGATATCAGTTGAATGATCTTTATTACCAGCTGCTGTTAGAAATATTTCTAGATCACATAACAAAAGAAACATCCCGGGTTAATGTAAATTCTGTGTGTTGTTTTTCATTTGATTATAGTAATTTAGATTCAAGTTTGCAAGATAGATTTACAGTAGTTTTAGAACGTTTCTTAGAAGTAACCTAACCAAAATTCCATACACACACACATACACATCCCATACATCGGGAAGCTGGTCCCGTTATCCCCAGTCGGACCCGCTACTCCAAACGGGCAAGGAGCCGCCAACCAGGTTCCGGACCGGGTGGGTATCCCCCTTGTTGTTGACCCGACTTCGGGGCCCACAACAGGGACATGCAAAGAAAAACAGAGAAAAAAAGTAGACCGCTCTGATACCACTGATCCAGATTTAAACAAGAATGCAACAAATTGCATAGATAACCATAAACACAAAGATGCATCGGAAATAATACTTCATTTCATTAATGTAAAATACTGAAATATGCTTACAAACATAAATGGAAATAAACCAGCTAGGGTGATGGTAGCTTATCTTTGAGAAGAGATGTGGCGGCTACATGCCTCTGAACTATGTTACAATGAGGCTCAAAGGCCTATTTATTGTTGAGAAACAATGGAAAACCCTAAACATCCAAAAACCTAACCCTAGAACATGAAACGCCAAACTGTGGGCCCGTTTGGGTAAATTGGTACATCAACTTCCCGGGGTCATAACTTTGTCATATGATCTCTGTTTGACATGCACAATATCTTGTTAGAAAGATCTATCTGAGAACTACAACTTTGGGAAGAAAAACATCAGTCCATGGACCCATGTTGCTCCCGGTTTTTCCAAAAAACATCGTTTAGGGCCTCAAAATGGCTCTGGAAGTTCGGGACCCAAAATACTGCTAAAAATAGTAAGTTGTGCTGCAATTAAGGAAACTGAAAAAAGCTGAGAGAAACAATGGTGGGGGTCCAAGTGTACTTGGCAGGTGGCCACCAATATCCACCTGGATCAAAGTGCCAAGCAACTTACCAAAACTTGATGAATAAGGATCCATTTGGCTTAAGCCAAAAATAGTGTTGTATACTAAAGAGCATAAATTGTACTAAATTATGATCAATGAAGTATTGATCCTATGGAGAGACATTATACCTGAGTATGCCAAATGGAAATGAACTACGATTCAACTATAATTTCCTTGTATTCAGGCTTGAGGACAATGTTACTTTTGAATGTGGAGCATGTTAAGGTCCTACCCCAACCTCTATACTTGCTACCTAAGAGTTAGTTAATTGTTCTATATGGAAATCATATTTGAACAATACCCATTAGATAGTATTGGATATTTATTTAATGCAAAAGTGTCACTTTTAAGCCCCACTATGTAGTTGGCACCCATTAATGATGGGACCACAAGAGTTAGGATTTTTTCCATTGAAAAGTTATTTAAAGTGATTGGAGACTATGGAACATTTTTCTTCTATTGTTTTATTTGGAACTCTACTTGGTGAAAGGATTCCCCCCCTTTAAGATGCAAGTGAACATTGTTTTCCTTTTCATATTATTTTAATACAAGGGTATCTCTTACATATTTTATATTATTGTGTCTTCTATATAGTGGTTGAAATTGTATCTATATATACTTGGATGTGGTTCAATTTTAAAGGTTATGGAACAATACAATACCTTTCTAAAATGAATTGTGGAAATTAAAATTCACCTATATTAAAATATCTACATTATTGAGTAAAATATTAAAATATTTCAGTTGGAATACCTGGCCTCCAAACTAAGTGAATTTCCATGATAAGGAAAATGTTGAGTAAGAGGTTCCCAAGGCTAGTTTTTTGGGTTGGGGAGGCTCACTAACCTGCAACCCATTATTATTGGGTCAATTCATTGATTAGGAAAGCTAGGTTACCTTTGGGGTGATTTATCCACTTTTACTAGGCTAATTTGTTGAGCTATCCACTCCTACTAGGTACTTTACCAAAAATACAAACTTAAAAAATAAAGAAACACCTATCTTAACAGATTTAATTGTCTAATATAAATTATCACATGTAGCATGATGAATTTGTGGGAAAATTGTAAAGTTGGAGGTTTGTTGCATCCAAATGCTAAGGAACTAGATCATTGGCCCTGAATTGGGAAAAAAATGGAAAGCTCCCATACCAAGCACATCATCCAAACTTGGTATAACAAATCATGCCAAATTCATGTAGTTTTAAGAAGGAACAAAAAAAAATCACTACAAGAGGAAGCTTTGCATGTTTGTTTTTATCATTCAACTCCAATAAATTCTCTCATCACTCAAATTTATCTTAGGGAACTCTTTCTCTCAACACTCAAGAAACCACAAGTACAACTCTCATGTAGTGTCCTAAATAAAGCATAATGTATTGGTCACCATGAACCAGCTCTAAAAAAAGCTAATAATGATGAAATCTAATGAAGGGTTTACTAACAAAAACATTTTCTATAACAAAAAATGGTCCCGTGTTTTTTAGCTTTATAAACACATTAGCCTTGCCTTTGATATTAGGATTGCATTTCATTTGAAGAAAAGTGTAGAGAATGATAATATCTTTCCAATTCCTAATTAATGATGTATTTTACCTTTCCATTCACACCCTTATTTAAAACATGAAACAACAAACAACTCATTGAAGATAAAACTCTTCAACATCATTTTCAAATTTCTATTAACCAAATTTGAATTTTTTTTAGTTGCATCATGATCATTGAACCCAAAAACCTTATGAAAACCTATTCTAGGGCTGCAGAACCTTATTTGGTTGGAGCAGGCAATTTTGCAAAATTGAGCCTTGTTCAAAGTGTGATCCTTGTATGAAATGTTTCTTCAATATTCATGGAAACTTTATGTAGATAACTTATCCCAATCATATGACATTTGATCTAGACCTATCACCATGCTATAACTCATCATAAAGAATCAACCAAGTTATTCCCTATATCCACCTGGGAACTAATTAACACATGTAAACATGTCCTTAAAATTGACTGGAACACTCCATAATTCAAATGAGTGATCAATTGTAAAATGTAGAGGTTATACCAATAAAGGTACAAATGTGCTACTATCTAAACCATCATCAACATATCCAATATATTGTTGATGAGAATCATCCATATGTCATTGTGGATCTTCAATAATATTTTTTGTCATATATAAGAATAGATAGAAATATCATAATGTCATTTGCATGTAATCATTATCCTCACTTTTATTCCCAGCAATCACTCTTGGTAGAATGAATTATTTTAGCCATTTTTCCTCTGTATGAACAATAAGATGTTTTCAATTTTTATTTTTGTGGAAAAACCTGTGAACAGTTTTGAAACCAACGTTTCGGACTAGCTTAGTGAGTCCATCATCAGGGCAATGAGATTTGTATTTGAGAAGAGAGAGCGTGAAATTATAGAGCTTATTAATAGTTATTGAAAAAGATTTTTGATGTCTTCTTTTGTAGTTGGCTTACAAATGATTAATTAATTAATAATTATTTTATTTATTATTTATTATTATTATTTATTTATTTAGTTTTATTTTATTTTATTATTGTTTATATATATATATAGATTATTATTATTATTATTATTATTTTGAAATCTATATTACCTCTTTAAGATCCTTAGCTATATGTTAATTGTTTTACTAGAATGTATATAATTTTAAAGATTAGTTTTGAATTTTTATGTTAACTAATTTATTATGTGATCTTGTTAAATTTTATTTAAAGGAGAGTTAGATAGGGAGCTAGCTATGATAGGTTATATTTATCTATTTATTAATTAAATAATTTTGTTTATTTATTAATATTAATATTTATTTATTTATTTTTATTTTTATTTTATTTATTTATTTTTTTAATGAATGTGTGTAAATCTTTGTTTATTGCTTTTTTATTTTATTTAATAGGGGTTTCCAGGTGTTACTTAACTTTAGTCCGTCGTCTCTATTCATGTTATTGGAGGATTTTTCGATTTCAATTGCTTCTTTCACCCTTCTTTTTAAATAATGGTCTTCCTTGTGAATTAATTTTGCTTGTTCCATGCAAATATAGTGTGAGGAAGAACATGCATGCTTAGCTAGACCTGATTTTTCTGACCTATTTCTTGAAATATCATTAAGATGTTTTCAACTACCTTAAATTCCCTTCTTCCCCATTAGTCTATCTATACCATACACTTTGATTTAGCAGGTACCACATAATGAAATAAAGCAACAAGGCATGGAAAAAGAAAATATACTATCATGCCATTCACAACATGAATTCTCTAATTCTAACTACCCCAACACCAACATTAACATTTTTGTTGCATTAAGAAGGAGCTAGCTTCTAAGTTACTTACTTAATTGCAATACATGCATTGGCTGGACTAAGTGGTATATTGTGTAATATGGTATGCTACCTTCCATGAAAAACGATGTTAAATATAGTGGATGAGAGTATTCATTATTGTTATATTTTATGAGGAGAAATCAACTAATGTTATGGATGTCCATCCTAAATGATGATACTTATGAATAGAATTTATGTAACATGGGAAAGGAAAATATCATATTATAATGCATGTCCATGTACATATTGAATGTCATGTCTTAGAAACTTAACCATAAAATTCCTACACTTGTCACCAATATAAATCATTTAAAGATCTTACACAATCAAGCTTATAGAAAAATTTCAGTCAAGTTCTTATATTTTAACAAGGACAATTTGAAAAACACTCTTGATATAAAAATAATTAAAATTATTCACATCTTCACATTCATAAGTTAAGTTGTTATTTGAACTTCCATCTAGAGTCAAATATCAAGCCACGACATTAATTTCATTTATGCAATCCCTACAATATGGTTTTATCGTAATTTGATAATTCGTAAAAAACTTCACAACTAACCATGATTTTTTTTTTTTTTTGAAGAAAAAGAACTATTTACTTCTTCATGTACATGATTAATGTGCCATTGAGTGAAATCATTTGTATAGCAGATATGACTAGCAATTAACAATATTGTCATCAAGGTAAATCCAATATGGGCTAGTATATTTTGTTAATGACCCTACCAAATAAAATTTGTATAATAAAATTACATGTATTATTGCACAAGTAATATAAAGGTTTCAAACGTGATTAAAACCAAGTTCATCATCCAAGTGAACTCAAGCATAGATTGAAAAACCATTGGGTCATAAGCATTTGTGTTCACACCCTACTTCAGTGATTAATTCAATCAAATTCAAATACTTGTGTAATCTTTAATAGAGTTCCTTTAAGGATATGTATGTAGTGATTATATGTCGATTGGGGTTATCTTGGGTTGTTGGGTGAAATATCTATTATGTTGCCCACCTAGTTCAAATCCTTGCTAGTGTGTTGGGCATGGAATCCCCCCACAACATGTTTTTGGGCTCAAAGCCCAAGTTTTGGTCAAAGGTTTTGTAAGACTCCACGAATTGCGGGCACAGAGTGCGAAGTATATGTTAGGTCATATGGCTGTCCGCACTAAAGTAATGTAATGTAATGAAAGTCATGTCCGCCTACCTATGGTCAGCGGACCATGGGATTGTATAAATAGCGCGAGGCTTTAAGTTGTAAAGATAGCGAAGGAATAAGAGAAAAGAGTATGAATGGTTCGAGCTTAAAGTAGGATTCTAAGTGTATTGGGTTGTAGTAGTAGGAAGAGGCTCTGCAACTGAGTGCGTAGAGGCCTAGTAGAGTCCGCAGCTAAGTGCGCGGACCCCTAAAGCTGAGTGCGTAGAGGCCTAGTAGAGTCCGCAGATGAGTGCGTGGACCCCTGCAGCTGAGTGCGCAGGGAGGTGTTGAGTCTGTAATCTGGATTGAAGATTAATAAAGAGAAGTTGAGTCCTATTTCTGTGTATTTGTTGTGCATTGCCTTCTTTACATTTACACTGTTTTATTTATCGCACGCATTGATATGATTGATGAATATGCTGTAATAATCATTAGTATTACATAAACAAGTTAAGTAATCGGGTAATAACAGATTAAATAGCAAGGAATTTGGGTATTGTATGAGCGGCACCCCGAGTAAGGTTGCATGGAAGCAACATCGCAGGGTGCGAAGGAATAGTAAGTGTGCGTAGCAACATGCACACAGGGTCAAATCGAGGACCTCAAAAAGCTCATCAGACATCCCCAAGGTGCGGAAACCTGGTTCTAGCACCCTCCCATACTACTTTGGGTGAGACCTCAGTCCACGCTTCGCCAACTGTTGCCGAAAGGGCCAGTAGTATTAGGATTTGCTTGGCTAAATCACCTCTAAACCTGGGTCAGGCCCATACAAGCCAATAAATGGTTCTGTTGTCGGGACTGGGATATGCATAAAGGATGTCTGATGTCGTGCCACTGGAATCCAACAAAGAAAGAAATTGAAGAGTGGTTGGACAAGAAGATTCATGTGTTCATGGCGCAGGAGAACAAAAATCTGTGAGTATCTAAGGAACAGTGGTTGGAGCGCTACTTGTATACTAAAATCCACAAAATTTTCTTTGCATCCTTTCCTTCTAAGTTGTATGAGTGGATCGCGAAGTTAGCAGATAGGCAGGGAAGGTGTAGGCTCAACAAACCAATAGTGTGGACTCCAGAATTAGTGCGCAGACTAGAAGCATTAGGAGATAAGATAGTGCGAGCTGTGGACCATTGGTTTGACCGAATAGTAGGAGGATTTAACACTAAGTTGGCGGTCGACAGGACCGTCAACTACAGTGAGGTGGAACGACGTTTTCTCAAGGGACTGTGAGGTAAGTATATTAAATCTTTGAACACTTGGATTAAGATGCTATTGTGTGAAAAGCGAGTTATGTGAATAAATTAGTGTTTGGGACTACGCGAAGCAGAAATATCTACGGAAGCAGAAGTAGTGAAGAGTTGGAAAATAGTCCCCTAATTTCGCCCTTGCGGGAAAGCGAGGAAGAGCTTGCAAAAGTTTCTTCGAGAAGCATGATTAGTCTGATAAGGAAGCGTATTCCGCGTTTACCACCTCCACCCACACCGCCACCCATCTCACCCTCCTCACCTCCATCTCCACCACCACCACAGTTCAGTATGGAAAGTGCGATCAAACTACTGGTATTCAGAGGAGTGGGAAATGAAGATCCAGACCAATTCTGGTTCATGGTAAGAGCAGTATGGGAAGCACAGGGCGTCGTGGATGACAATATTAAGAAGGATACACTAGTGAGCGCACTGCAGGATCACACATTAACATGGTATATCAAGCATTCTAATGACCACACAAACGCAGGAATCGCAGAGATCCAGGCGGTGTTGAACATGGAATTTAGCGGGCTAAAGTTAGAAACACAATCAATCATCAGGTTTAAAGAGATCACGATGCTCCCGGGCGAGACCCCCTGGGGTATGGATCAAAGGCTGAAGGGTACGATTCACGAAGCCAATATGACGTTGACAGATGGACAACACTGCGCATGGTTTGTAGCATCTCTGACACCGCACCTAACGACAGCGTTGTCACAACAAAAACTTTCCACGCAGGCCAAAGCATTGGATATGGCAATGAGATTACATGAGACCCCTATACAAGATCTTGTGTTGGGAGTCCAACAAATCCACGCGCAACTACAGAACCTGCGTCTAGAAATGCAGAATTTGAAACAGGACAGGGCACCTTGGCCGGAGGTGCGCGAGGAAGTATGGTGCATAAAATGCAAAGGCCAGGGGCACGACAAAGATCACTGTCCAGTGTTCGCAAACTACTTGGAAGGAGGAGGGCCGATTCCATTGGGACCAAAGGCACAGGTAGGGCCAAGTGTGACACCTGCATTATGGTGCGCAATCTGCCAAATAGGAGGGAAACACACTACGGACAATTGTCATTTGTTGCAGAAGTATATGTAAATGTCCTAACAATTGTTTTGTAATTTCTGTAGGTCGATAGGCCACGATGAACGCACCTACCAAAGTTATGAACTAATGATGGATCGGTCTCTTGCCTATAGGGTGTGGACCGAAATGTGAGCTCTTGACCCAAATGCAGGGATGGCGTTAGCTGGGTTTTAGGGGCGCGGTTGGGGTCAAGGCGGAATGGGACTAGGAAAGGGTCGCAGACAACTATTTTGTTACAATTGCGGAGGGCCAGGGCACTATGCCCACGATTGTAACAACCCAACAAGGATATCATGCTTGTATTGTAGTCAATTTGACCATGAGGCAGAAGACTGCCCTTCGCTGATCTCAAGGATGCGCGAAAAAGGGGTACTCCAGCCCCCTCTGACTCAGAATTTACAAATGATGAAGTCTGAGTAGCTCGAAGAAGACCCTAATGTAAACATGATGCTCAGAAGCGGTATGACCCTGATAGATGATAAGGGGAAGCAGCCAGAGGAAAGTGCGTGGGTTTGCAAGGCTGCACAAAGGAACTCGAGTTTTTTTTAGAACACGCGAGGGAGACATTCATGGAAGCTAAGAAGAGCTTCACGGAGGCCTCCACTTCAGGTAGTAAGGATCAACTAGAACTAGGAATGGATCCTTCAATGCTCACTACCTTTCTGGAGACATGCGTGAAACTGTTGCACAATAGCAAGGCAGTCAAAGGACTACAGGAACTTATCACTAGGTGAATGGGGTCAAGAGAACTGCACTTGGTCCGAAAACTTGGAAAGCATGCATTGCGCACAGGAAGGGAAATGAGGTTGACTGCGCAAATCGATGAATATTAAATGGATCAAATAATTCGGGATCTGGGTTCAGACGCGGATGTAATACCAAAGAAAACATGGGAACGCATGGGCAAACCCACGCTACAATGGTCTCCTATTCAGTTACGAATGGAAAACCAACAGAAGATTTTGCCCATTGGAAGATTACAAGGGGTAATAGTCGATATTGAAGGTGTGAGCGCGCAGTCGGATTTTGAAGTGATAGAGATTGTCGATGATAGTAATCCCTATCCCGTGCTAGTGGGAATAGACTGGGCTACCGATATGAATGGAGTTATAAATCTGAAGAAGTGCAAAATGATCTTTGAGGAAAAGTCACTACGCATAATAGTACCGCTAGACCCAGCCGAAGGAGCACGATACAGTGAACCATTGTGCGACGATGATAGTGATGACGATCTCGACTGTATTTACAAGATAACTATGCGAGAAGAGGATTGAGTGAATTCAACTACAGATGGAAGGATTTCCTGGGAGCACAAAGTCTTTTGCACTTCGTATTTAGACGAAGAGATAGAGCGATGGAAGAATCGGCTACCGAAGTAACAACACTGAATTGCAACATGATGATTCGATCATTGCATTGCATGACAACAGAGGCAAGGGAGTTGCTGACATATGACGGATTGTCAACGGTAGATGAATTCCTGAGAAAATATGAAAGCGTAGTTCCAGAACAGCAGCGATTCGATACGCTAAAGTGGGCACTGTGCGCCACACCCGCACGACGGTGGGGTACGCATTGAGGAAATTTTGAGGACTGGCGCGGATGCAGAAGGATGATGCGCTTGCATTTTGGAAAACCACAAATACAACTAGTAGACAAATATGACAGATGAGATGATCAACACACGCACCTCGCGAAATGGACCAAGGTCTACGGGGAAGAGCCACAACCCGAATGGGTACAATTATTCTACCATACCCTGGACGTCATTCCCATGAATTGGTATACTAAGACGGAGCTACGCCATGGTACGAGTGAATGGGATGTCTTGCGCAAGGGATTTTTGTTAACATTCACATTTGAATATCATTGGGCAGATACTGTTGATGATGCGCTACAAGCAGTAAAAGCCACTATCTTCAAAATACCACAAGAGCCAATGTGAGTACTTAAGCCAGAATTGGTGACATAGTTAAGTAGCGCACTAGAGTGTTATAATGTAAATGTTGAAGAGGATGATGAGGACCCACGGAAAATTAACATTTTAGAAACAGAACGCTCTTGTGAGATTCACGGACCATCACTTGAAGACCCTGACATCACTGCACAGCTAAAGACAAAGCAGGTCAACATTGGAACGGAGGTAGGGCCGATGCAATGCTTAAGGACTATTTGGATGATGCCACGGTCGATAAGGTCACTGAGTTACTTTGTGAATACTAAGATTTGTTCCCGACCAAAATTACGGACTTAAAATGGATCGTTGGCGATTTAGGGATGATGAAGATCACCCTGAAACCCGACGCGAAGCTAGTTAAGCAGCAACCTTACTGCTTGAATCCAAAGTATAAAGAAAAGGTCCACGACGAATTAGACAAAATGCTCGCAGTGGAATTATTGAACCAGTGGAAGAATCCAACTGGGTGAGTCCTATGGTAGTGCAGGAGAAAAAACAGAAGGGTGAAATAAGAATATGCATAGACCTCAGGAAGCTGAACGATGCCTGTGTACACGATCCATTCCCAACACCATTCACAGATGAAGTACTGGAGAATGTTGGTGGTCAGGAAGCATACTCATTCATGGATGGGTTCTCAGGGTACCATCAGATCAAGATCGCGCTAGAAGATAGGAGCAAGACGACCTTCCCAACAGAATGGGGCTACTTTCAATACCCCGTGATTCCGTCTGGACTGAAGAACGCGTCAGCTATATTTTCGTGCATCGTGGTAGCCTTGTTCAAGGAATACATCCACAGGTTTTTGGAGGTCTATCTGGATAATTGGACTATCTTCGGATGAGCTAAGAGTCATGTAGCGAGCTTACGCTTGATGCTAGATACTTGCCGCCGAAACCAAATTGCGCTAAACCTTAAGAAGTGCACATTCCTCATTCCCTTTGGAAACCTACTGGGACATGTGGTTTTCAAACAAGGACTGATGGTGGACCCTACAAAGATTTCCGTTATCCTAAATTTGGAAGCACCTCGAAGTGTTAAACAACTGGGTGATACCTTGGGACACACTGGATACTATAGGAAGTTCATCAAAAGTTATGCCCAAATAATCGCGCTAATGGAAAAGCTATTGAAAAAAGATGTTGCATATTGCTGTAATGATGATTGCATGAAGAGTTTGGATGTCCTGAAGAGGAAACTGACCTCCATGCCAATCTTGGTCTTCTTGAAATGGGATGTGGAATTTCATGTACATGTCGATGCATCACGTATTGCGTTGGGAGACGTACTCACACAGGAAGGTGCGGAGGGTTTAGATCACCCGATTGCATTTGTGAGTAGAAGATTGTCCAAAGGAGAAAAGAACTACTCTAACACCGAGTGTGAGGGGTTGGCAACGGTGTACGCGCACCAAAAATACCAACACTATTTACTTGTAGGACATTTCAAGATGTATACCGGCCATTTTGCGTTGAAATACCTGGTGAACGAGCCTGTGTTGGGGGGACGAATATGCAGATGGCTTTTAATATTTCAAGAATATGATTTTGTGGTCATAGTCAACCTAGGACACTTAAATGTAGGACCAAACCACTTGTCACGAATTGAGACAGCGCGAGGAACCAACAAATTTGGAGGAGGGACTACTTGATTCACAACTCTTTGCAGTGCGCGTCGTAGATAGACACTTCGAAGATATAATCCATTTTCTAACAATAGAGACTACGCCAAAGGAGTACTCAATCCAACAGAAGAAGGAATTGGTGGTGCATGTGGTGAACTTTTCTGTCATCGCGGGCACCTCTATAAGATGGGCAATGATGAGACATTGCGAAGATACGTACCTGAATTTGAACGAAGTCAGATCCTTGCGGAAGCAGATGGGGGCACTACAGGAGGACACTATGCAGGATGCGCGACCTCCCAGAAGATTCTTCGCGTAGGGTTATGGTGGCCGACCCTGCACCAAGATTCGAAAGCACACTGTAATGTAGAAATTTTGAATAATTTAACACATATTCAATGGAGATTATCCTGATCATGTACTAATGCGGAAAACATACACAATACATAAGCTCCTCTACGTTGATCAAGAATATAGCAGCATCAATAACAATAAAACATCAAGAGCATTCACACATTAACACAGTATGTATCCCGGGGAAAGCATCTCGCTAAAAACCCACACTATCTGTATATTAATGATTGAGTCATGTAACATTACACAGCATAATACTTCTCACAAGTATCTCCACCTCTGTTACACACAATACAGCTCAGATCTGATCTCCAAATCTCTTTCACTGCTTGCCTGCCTCCACTGCTCAATACCTGCTCAAGAACTGATGAGAATTGCTTCCCAAACTCGATTTTCACCTGCAAAATAGTCACTCACTCTTTGTGGACGTGAGAAAAGGCTAAAATGCGGGCCAAATACGTGAGCAAACTCATTGGCATACTCAATCCTTTGATTGTGCAAGATCTGGTGCACAACTATAGTCACAACTGATAGCAATCTGATTCTCTACCACCTGTCCCTGTTGAACTGAACATGCACTGACATGCAACTGAGTTAACTGATGTATTCTTTAGTTGTATTATGAGTTAATAATTAGTTTAACAACTCATCATTAGTCTATCTGCAGTTAGACTAACTACAACCAGTTTAACTAAGTTAAACTGAACACAACTCCATCAACTATACCTCCAGTCCACTAAACTCAACTCACTTGAGTTCTAACTGAAGTCATGCATGCAACAACTCAACTGACTCATAAGAAAAATGAATTTCCTTCTGACAGCTGCATGTGCCACTTCCGTAGCTCAAACTGAAGTGCTCCAAGAGAATAAGATTAAGTTTATAGTCCAAATATTATTGTGAGATAATAATATTTGACTTTTCTATTTTTGACAGCCAGTCTAAAAATAGACTTGATCACTCACACTGTGATCACTCACACTTTCATCAAAAATAGAAGTCCATCTATTTTTCCCAACTTGATCAATCATCCATAAACATAGACATGATCCATATGTCTAAAAATAGACATAGTCTAAAAATAGACTTGCGCCAAAAATAGCCTGCGGGCCCACTTAGTGAAGGCGACTCTTTTCACTAAGCTCCATCATCTTGTTGCAATCTCAACACTCCCTCTCGACAAGATATGGATTATCAGCAACCCCTATCCTGCCTCGGTGGTACTCGAATTTGCTCCTGGTGAGAGCCTTCGTCAGAATATCAGCATCCTGATCCTCCGTTGGAATGTACGAAAGTAACATGATCCTCCGCTGCACACAATCTCTGATATGATGGTACCTGATGTCAATATGTTTAGATCTATCATGAAATACAGGATTAGCCGAGAGTTTAATGCAACTTTGGTTATCACAGTAAATCACAGTAGGATCCAAATGAGAACCGAACAAACCAACCAGGATCTTCCTCATCCATATAGCCTCGCATGCAGCCAAACTTGCTGCCATATACTCGGCCTCCGCTGAACTGAGTGCCACGGATCTCTGCTTCCTGTTGTACCAAGAAACTGCTGTCGATCCGATACTGAAGACCCCTCCTGATGTGCTCTTTCTGTCTGTTGGGCTCCCTGCCCAATCTGCATCCGTGAAGCCACATAGCTTCACCTCATCCTCCTGTCTGTACCACAAACCATATCCCGATGTGCCTCTCAAGTAGCGCA
The DNA here is from genome assembly GCA_031772625.1 of Pinus tabuliformis. Lineage (NCBI taxonomy): Eukaryota > Viridiplantae > Streptophyta > Pinopsida > Pinales > Pinaceae > Pinus > Pinus tabuliformis. The sequence continues at coordinate 245,468,623 of CM062815.1, forward strand.
ATACATGCTTGCCCGCCTTCCAGAAGAGCTTGGTAGGCTTAACCATAGCTTGTGAAAGCTGGTTAACTGCATAGCATATATCAGGTCGTGTATTGACCAAATACATCAGCGACCCCACCAACTGTCGATAAACAGTGGCATCCACTTCTTCTCCCGAAGTGGCATCCTCCTTCCTCCAACCTCCAGGAAGAGGAGTATCAACAGGCTTGCAGCCATGCATGTTGAACTTCTCCAGTATCTCCCGAGCATACTTGCCCTGAGAAACAAATAGTCCACCACTGCGCTGCCATATTTCCAATCCTAGGAAATAGTGAAGGAGGCCCAAGTCCATCTCAAACTCTGTAGCAAGATCCTTCTTGCATGACAGTATCAACAGCTCATCACCCGTTAGAATCAAATCATCAACATACAGTACAATGATAAGCAACTTACCCTCCACCACAATCTGGTATAGGTTCGGATCCGCCTCGCTCTTGGAGAATCCAAGTCCTGTGAAATAGCTGTCTATCCGTGTGTACCAAGCACGTGGTGCTTGCTTCAACCCATACAGCGCTCTCTTGAGCCTGCACACATGCGACTCGCTGCTGAAGACTTCAAAGCCTTCGGGTTGCTCAATGTACACCTCCTCCTCAATGACTCCGTTGAGGAACGCAGTCTTCACATCCATCTGATGAATGTGCCATCCCATCTGCGCTGAGAGAGCAAGAATCGTCCGTATGGAAGAATACCTTGCGACAGGTGCAAAGGTCTCCTCATAATCGATCCCCTCAATCTGTGAAAAGCCTCGGGCAACAAATCTTGCCTTGTACTTCTCCACACTCCCGTCAGCTGCCTGCTTAACTTTGTAGATCCATCTCGAACCCACCACTGATTTCCCTTCCGGTCTAGGAACAATCTCCCATGCACTGTTTCTGACAATAGAATCATACTCTTCCACCATGGCGTCTACCCATGCGGGATCCTCCACAGCTTCCTCGAAAGAGGATGGCTCAGTCACAACACACTTGCTCATAAGAGCCATGTATCCAGTGTACCGATCAGGTGACTGTCTCTGCCTGCGTTGGGCTGTAGGTGGTCCTACAACTTTCTCTGCATCTTGAGCCAGTCGCTCAGCTTCTGTCAAGCGCTTTCGCCCTCTGATGGTTGGCGCTGCATGAGTGGTCTCTTCCACTCCATGAACCTCGTCCTGTGGCTGATCCACGTCCTGAAGCTCATCCTTAGGAACTAATAGCTCCTCATCTGCATGCAAGTGTAGCTCCCTCTCAAGCGAACACTTCATGGCTTTCTCCTCCTGAAATTTTATATCCCGTCGCACAACAGTTTTACCACTGTCTGGCAAATACACACGATAGTTGTGGGGCGTATCAGTGTACCCCACAAATATCCCAACCTCTGCAGTCGGCTCCAACTTCTTTCTGGCATCCTTCGTCACATGCATGTAAACGTTAGCACCAAAAATCCTCAAATGAGAAAGATCAGGCTTCTTACCAGAATAAGCCTCCTCGGGTGTACTCATGCCAAGTATCCTATGAGGACAACGGTTCTGCACATAAACTACTGTATTGCATGCTTCCGCCCACAAGTGAAGGGGTAGGCCCTGATCATGCAACATTGCCCGTGCAGCACCCACAATCGTTCTGTTCTTCCGCTCAGCTACCCCGTTCTGCTGTGGGTTATGGGGAGCTATGAGCTCTCTACGAATCCCTTCTGCCTTGCAGAAATCCTTGAACTCGTCCGAGATGTATTCACCACCATTATCGCTCCTAAGAGCCTTCACCTTCTTCCCCGACTCCTTCTCGACCAGTGCTTTGAATTCACAGAACTTTGAATATGTCTCGCTCTTCTTCTGCATGAAGAAGATCCAGCACTTACGAGAGAAATCATCAACAAAAATCACATAATACCTGTGTTTTGCTGTCGAAGCAACTGAGAAAGGTCCACACACGTCTGTGTGAATTCTCTCAAGGATCGTCGTGGCGCGACTATCCTTCTCGTGAAAGGTGGCTTTCACAAACTTCCCCAAAGTACACCCCTTGCACTGATCTGACTGCGCAAGTGTGCCTTTAGGAAGCCCTGTAGTGATCTGCTGCAGTATCTTCAAGGCTCCATGGTGAAGGTGACCCAATCTCCTGTGCCACAACTCGCCATCATCCCGGCTCACCAATCCTTCTGCCTTGCCTGCCATTGCTGCGCATCCATCTACATGCAACTGATAAAGGTTCCTCACTCGAACCCCTATCTTCCGGGTCTCACCAGTTGTCTTGCTGCGCAGGAAGGCCTTTCCCTCGCTGAAAACAACATCATACCCCTTGTCTTCTAACATCGCCACTGAGATGAGATTCTTCTTCAATCCCGGAACATGCATGACTTCCTTCAATACAAAGGGTTTACCAGACTCCCTCTCAAAGGAAATGGTACCGATACCGGTCGCACTGTATCTACCATCATCGCCCATCTCGATGTGCACTCCAAGATCTTTGTCCTCCAGATCAGAGAACAAATCTCTATCTCCCGTCATGTGAAAAGACGCACCACTGTCCAGGAACCACACTGATCCCATCACACTTGAAACCAAGCATGCGATCAATGAAAAATCAAGCTCAAACTGAGAAGCTAAAGCCTCTCCCCCTGCAGATCCAGCAACTTGCTTGTTCTTCTTCTTCTGCGGACAATTTGTGGCATAGTGTCCATGCTGGTGACAGTGAAAACACTTCACTTTGGACATATCCTGCTTCTTGCCTTTCGCACTAGACTGAGAAGCTTTCTTGCTCTTCCCTTTCTTTGCTTTGGCAGCCAAAGCACAATTCTCTTCATCAGCTCCCTTTGACGAAGATCCGTCCCTGGTACTCCGCCTGATCTCCTCCTGCACAAGATCTGACCATAGTCTTTCCCATCCTGGCAACTTCTCCCGACCATTGACAGAGTCCTGATAGGAATGCCAACTCTTCGGAAGACCAAGGAGAGCCAAGCTCACCAAGTCCTCATCATCGACAGTAACCCCCACACTTCCCAGCTCATCTCGACACTGAGTGAACTTCGTGAGATACTTGGGAATACTGTCTCCCTTCTCGCATTTGATGTTTCTGAGTTTATCTTTGAGCGCCAGCTTCCTCTGATCGCTCTTGCTTTGGAATAATTCTGTTAATGATTTCCACATCAAATATGGAGTAGCCTTTCCATGGAGGCTGGACACAATGTGATCCTTCACGCCCTCCAACAGAATTCTTCGACATTTTGCGATCTTCTTTTGCCAAGCATCAGCTTGAGTAGCATCAGTAGGCTTTGGGATATCCGTATCTATGAATTCCTTCAGCCCGTTATCATCCAATACTGCCTCCATCCTGTCCTTCCATGCAATATAGTTTGAGCTGCCCTCAAGAGCATACTCCAATCGCAATCCGTTGAAAGACATTGCTGCGTTGTCACCAAGAAAACACTGCTGCAAATTCGAATTCCACCAGCAACCAACTCAACTGCTTCCGATCAACCCTCGCTTGATATCCTGTAAAAATCTCTTCTACAAATCAAGCTGCTCCGATACCATGTAGAAACTTTTTCTACAAATCATCTAGCTCTGATACCATGTAGAAATTTTGAATAATTTAACACATATTCAATGGAGATTATCCTGATCATGTACTAATGCGGAAAACATACACAATACATAAGCTCCTCTACGTTGATCAAGAATATAGCAGCATCAATAACAATAAAACATCAAGAGCATTCACACATTAACATAGTATGTATCCCGGGGAAAGCATCTCGCTAAAAACCCCACACTATCTGTATATTAATGATTGAGTCATGTAACATTACACAGCATAATACTTCTCACAAGTATCTCCACCTCTGTTACACACAATACAGCTCAGATCTGATCTCCAAATCTCTTTCACTGCTTGCCTGCCTCCACTGCTCAATACCTGCTCAAGAACTGATGAGAATTGCTTCCCAAACTCGATTTTCACCTGCAAAATAGTCACTCACTCTTTGTGGACGTGAGCAAAGGCTAAAATGTGGGCCAAATACGTGAGCAAACTCATTGGCATACTCAATCCTTTGATTGTGCAAGATCTGGTGCACAACTATAGTCACAACTGATAGCAATCTGATTCTCTACCACCTGTCCCTGTTGAACTGAACATGCACTGACATGCAACTGAGTTAACTGATGTATTCTTTAGTTGTATTATGAGTTAATAATTAGTTTAACAACTCATCATTAGTCTATCTGCAGTTAGACTAACTACAACCAGTTTAACTAAGTTAAACTGAACACAACTCCATCAACTGTACCTCCAGTCCACTAAACTCAACTCACTTGAGTTCTAACTGAAGTCATGCATGCAACAACTCAACTGACTCATAAGAAAAACGAATTTCCTTCTGACAGCTGCATGTGCCACTTCCGTAGCTCAAACTGAAGTGCTCCAAGAGAATAAGATTAAGTTTATAGTCCAAATATTATTGTGAGATAATAATATTTGACTTTTCTATTTTTGACAGCCAGTCTAAAAATAGACTTGATCACTCACACTGTGATCACTCACACTTTCATCAAAAATAGAAGTCCGTCTATTTTTCCCAACTTGATCAATCATCCATAAACATAGACATGATCCATATGTCTAAAAATAGACATAGTCTAAAAATAGACTTGCGCCAAAAATAGCCTGCGGGCCCACTTAGTGAAGGCGACTCTTTTCACTAAGCTCCATCATCTTGTTGCAATCTCAACATGTAAGGCCTGCGATATATGTCAAAGGACGGGAAAACCATCACAAAGGGATGAGATCCCACTAAATCCCCAAATGACACTGCAGCCGTTTGAGAAATGGGTAATCGACTTTGTGGGCCCGATCAAAACTCAGGGAAAGACGGGTGTGTGCTACATTATCACCGCAACAGAGTACCTGACATGATGGGTGGAAGCGCAGTCAGTCAAGGACTGCGTGGCCACTACGGATGCAAAGTTTTTGTTTGAAAATGTGTTGACATGATTTGGCTATCCGAAAATCCTAATGAGTGATTGTGGAACACATTTCCTGAATGAAACCATCAGCGTGCTCACAAAATAGTTCCAGGTGTATCATCAGAAAAGTACACCATACCACCCATAGGCCAATGGAACAGTAGAGGCATTCAATAAAATACTAGAGACTACGCTGACGAAAGTATGTAACACGTAGCATAATGACTAGGACCTATGCATACCTGCTGTGTTATGGCATATAGGACAACGTGCAAGAAATTGATGGAACAGACACCCTTTCGGTTGGTCTATGGTACTGAAGTTGTCATGCCGATGGAATACATCATACCTGTTGTGGGGAAAAATGCCTATGCAGGACGATCCTATCCACCTAAGGTGTGACAGCGCCTTAGCAACAAACGAATACATCTATTATGATTTCTTCCTTTATGAAATGTGAAAGAGGGGAGATCGGCAGACTTACCGTTGTCTTCCGGTTGTCCCTCGATCTAGATCCTCTTCTCTTTGTGTGTCCACAGCTACTTGTCTCCTCGCTTGCTCAAGAGAACAACTACTTGATTCCCACGAGATCACAAGAGAACAGCTACCTGTGACAAGAGAACAGCTACTTGCGACAAGAGAAGAACACAATACAAAGGCAAATATACATATTCATAAATGATTTAGGATTAGAAGTAAATCAAATACACTAATGCAATCATATAAAATACACCAGCATATAGGAAAGAATCAAGATAGCTTTATTGATAAGTAATAGGGTTCAGGAAGAGATACAACCCATAGGGCTCCAATCCAGCATCTCCTTCCCAGCAGAATGGAATTCCTTCTTCAGCTCCCTTCAAAGCATTAAGCACCCAATGTTTCCAGCCACAAGCCAACAACAATTCTTTGCAATAACAAAATTCCAGCCTTTAGATCTCATGGAGGAGAGATCCATATATAGATGTTTGGAGAGAGGATGAGTCAGCTTGAGATCTGACTAGTGTCCTCTCCCTCTCTCAGTTCTTGAGTCCACTTGGAGGTTCTTGCTTCCACTTGGAGATTTGGAACCTCTTACTCATCACCAGTCGAATTCCTTGATGCAAGTGTCATTTAGGAAGCTTCCTGGGCATTGACACCTTGAGGAATGACTCTGCCACATGTCCAAACTCGCTCAGCGCAGGTAGCTAGTGTTGGAGTTGACATTCAACGCAGGTAGCCAGTGTAGCAGTTGACATTCAATGCAGATGCTCAGTGGAGCAGTTGACATGATCCAGAATTGGCTTGTTTTTGAGTGTTTTCAGGTGGAGAACTTCTGTGAATTACTGTGGTTGGTTTGCCTTGTTCCTCTAGGGGTAGGAACAACATGTTTAGGGACTTTGGATCCCTTAGATTATGGACATTTCATGCTCGAGGCTGTAAGGCACAAAAATGTCTATAACAGTTGCCCCCTAAAGTATGAGGCCGTTTATCGGGTGAAATGCTTTATCCAGGAGGGTCCGAAGTTCATCCATCTGCTGGGAGGAGACCTGTAATAAAATACAATACAATACATTATGATTCATACTGCTTTCATGATCTAGCTGAGGCGGGCATTCCCATGCTCAGCTTTATAAATTCATTTTTGTACATAGAACAGACGATCGTCTGATGGTAGACTCATAATTTTGGCGAAATTATCATCCTTTGAGTAGGATAATCATCTGCTGCAATGATGTACATGTAAAATGTCTTTATCTTTCCTGAATATATATCGTAGCCCGGATGGATGAAACTAGATCCGGGGTCTTCAAACTCGTTCAATCTTCACTCTAAGTACAAGTCGATCCATGTGAGAATTGCGCTGAAGTCGAACATGGAAAGACATCGCTTGATTACCGGTCAATGATGTAAACCGTTAACAAGCGCGAGAGGAATCACCGATAATGATAATGACCCTCAAGGTACTGCAGTACAATTCACGTGGCGTGAATAAAGGACTTGGCGTCGAACACCACGAAAAATCTTCTGGTCGAAGGTCATTAATGTATACCTGTCGCCGGAAGTGAGAAACTTGCCATTGAGGCATGCAAGCTTCAAAGTACTGAAGGGGTTGTTCCTAGATCAACTTCTTGGATAATGAGCTGATGTCGACAAGAAGCGATCCGTCACAGGAGGGCCTTGATGAATCCCACATCAGTGACACGGAACGGAGCTAATGACTTTATTGGAGGTGAAAACGATCTGTGACATATGATTCAGGGTGGCGGTCATGAATGGATGAAGGATAATGTATGGCAGTGGATGGGACCCGGTTGACTCTTTCTGAACGACTTCTCTTGAACATATGGCGACACTGATGCGATGGATCGGTAGCATTACCCCAAATATGGATGGTATGGCGAGACCATGGTGATGTGACCGGTGAATGAAACAACCCAACCCGATTGTGGTACGGAGGAAAAGTGTCATGTTCAAGAGCGACCTGCTACCATCAAAGTTTTCTTGATTCTTTCCCAATTTTCCCCAGTCATTGCTGACCAGTACCTCTTTATTTTTGTCAAGCTTGAGGAGGATAACATATGCTTGTTCTATAACCTGCCCTTCGGGCAAGCCCATCGCTATGTTTTAACGAGCCTAGCGATAGTGAAACTCGTTCTCGTCTAAAGACAAGTTTGTCGCTATTTAACAATTTTAACGAGTCTAACGACAAGGATAACTCGGTCCTTTTCATTTTTAGAGAGTCTGAAAAGGCACATAAAGTTAACTCCAAAATTCCTTTTTCGTCATCTAATCCCTTAAGTCCGAAAAAGTATAAAACAATACAGAAGGGATGAGTTTTCGATAATTTTAACGAGCCGAATAAAACAAGCGCTCGACCTTTTTGTGCAATAATCCCTCAGGTCCAAAAAGATTAAAATCTAGAGGAGGGATAGCTCTTCCTGTCCTTTAACGAGCTGGAAGGCCAAAACTCGGCAATCTTTTCATATTTTATGAGTCAATTGAAAAGAGCTTAAAGAAGACTCGTCTTTTGAGGAACGAGTGATAAACAGGGATAGCAACTGATTCCAGGTACAGGTTGGAATTTTCCAATCACGGCAGTGTCACAAGGATGGCTAGGTGAAATCACTCTTCGCAGCTGTTCCTCAAAATGGGTAAACAATCATATGGAGGTGAACGATCGGCCAAATGAAAAGTGGAGGCGGCAGGTGCAAACACGACCAAAGCTTTTATGGCTGATAAATTTACGATCACAGCGGTTATTTACAGGGATAGGTTCATTTTTTAGTTAAAAATGAGCTTAAACACTGGAGGAAACTCTGCTCACTGCTTCTATTTAATTTTTAACGAGCATGAAGACCGCGTTAAAACTGCTCGGATCTTGCGTTTATTTTTTAACGAGCATGAACTTTATGCTAAAACTGCTCGATTACCCAGTCATTTGATAAGAGTGTCTCATCAAGATTCTATTTTTTATGGAGCTTCATCTCACTAAGCTTTGCTCCCCATCCTTTTTTTATGCAAGTTCGGAAACGGCTAATCCTACGAGTTTAAAGGGTTAGACCTACAGGTTTAAAGGGAGGACCTAAAAATTTAAAAAATAAATAGTCGCCCCTTGCTTGCACTCCAAAAGGTTTGCATGCCCCCAGGCATAAGACAAAATTTCAAGGTTACCTCTACTTCTCTTCCGTCAAAACTTTTGTTTTAACGAGAGAGGCCTACCTCTTTCAGGTTACCCAAAGATTGTCTCGTTAATCTTTCAAACAAAACACTTCCTCGACAATGTCTACCGAAATAGACAAAGGTGGGTGAAAAGCAGATTATTCCACTCACATAACTTTGACAAAAGAATCCTATTCTAGAACAACCCCTCTTCCAACCACGGACGGGGTACGGACTAGTCATATTCTCCCGCGGAAACCTACCCTATACCCAAAGTTTTCCTGCCGAAGCAGGCCAGGACGCATGCCCCCTGGGTTCCAGTCATATCCTCCCGGATTACTCGCACTCATCAGGAGGACGGACCGTGGGTTGAGACACTTCTTGCATGAATAGACCATTTAGGGATGGTACATGACTATTTGCGATGTGTGATCCAGGAAACGAAAGTTGGTCCATGAGCTTGACCATTCTTCCTTCATGCGGAAAACACATTACTCTAAAGAGTGAGGAGACTACAGCTCCCATGCAATATATATAGTCTCGTCCAAGGAGTAGGTTATAATCCAAGGGTCCTTGAACGACCATCACGTTCATTTGAATGGTCTTCCCTTTCAATGTTATAGGCACATTGGGGAGGATCCCTAAAGGTCGACTGGTTCCTTTATCAAAACCTGATAGATTTCTCATCTCAGGTAAAAGCGCTGGCGAACCAAGCGCTTTCCAAGCAATAGAGGAAAGGATACTCACAGATGCCCCCTCATCAATGATAGTGCCAGCCATTACCATTCTGTATATTTGACAAATAATTCTGAATGGTATACTGGCTGGCAACCGGGGTCTGCCTAGTTGGTTCCAATCAAAGGACACAACCAGGTTGCTTGGTGGTGGGACCGAATAGACGGCCGGATATCGCTCCGATGAACTTCCTTCCTGCGATAAAGGAATGGTGGCATTGCCCCCTTGATCATCAGAGTCAGTGCTGATGAAGAGAACCTAGACGGTGTCGTCCTTATTCTCCTCTGTGATGGTGTCATTCGAAGATGGAGCCTATGAAGGCAAAACCGGGTCAACTGCCGTATCAACCTTTTGACTTTTGTTAGGCATGGATCCAGACGGTTCTTCTTCAATGACAGGTGCTTCGGCTGACCACCTAGGTGGCTCAGCCGGATTCTCAACTAGTGAGGGACTTGGCAGGAGTCTTTGATATCCAGGAGGGAGATGCGCTCGTAAAATCGGGCGATCTTCCAGAACTCTTTTTGCCTCGTCTAAGAAGGGACAACGGTGGATGGCGTGATCGCCTTCACACAGTCTGCAGGGAAATTTAGCTCTCCCGCTCTGTCCTGGAGCTTCACTCCTACTAGTTGACGGTGAGCAATCGGCATGGCTATCAGAGGTCGATGCTACCGAATTGTGCAAACGGGGGGACCAGTCTCTTAGTATCTAGGGGATACAGGGACAATCTCTATGGAAGTGGTCTCCCTGGCATATGACGCATGGCGATTTAGGCCTTATGAGTGTGGTGTGTGGATTTTTGTTAGATGACACTTGTTTGCCCCCAGTCGCCTTAGGCTCCTTCTTCTTCTTTTATTTCTTCTTCTTCTCCTTCTTCTCCTTAGGAACCTGGTTTTTAATTCGACCAGTTCCGTCAAGCGAAGAGGAAGGAGGGGAGGAAGATGAAGTTGAAGGCTGGGAGGCAATTCTTGTCTGATCTAACTGTTGACTCGACTGTTCAGGAATGGTGGTATTCTGAACGACATTGGTTGAAAAGAGACAAACTGGTAGGCCAATTGTTAGTCCTAGAAGCGACAATGTGGCCATGTGGGGCGCACCAACATCTCCCCAAGAGGAGAAGGGACTAGGATTTCCACCAAGAGGAATTCCTTGGTTGGTGTGCTCCATCTTTTCAACCTAAAGATCAACGCAGGATTAAAGGGTGATTGTTCCATTTAAAATAAATTGTTAACGACGCTTTAGACACAACTTGCTTTTTCAGTTTTAAAGAGTCCAGAAAAAGCTAAAGATGACTCTAGTCTCCTTCGATGTTTTAACGAGCCCGAAGTGACAAATGCTCGAATGGACTTTTTCTGTTATAGAGTCTGAAAAAGGCCAAAAGAAACTGCTCTGGAGTTCTAGGCAGAGGGTGTGCCAAACTTTTCGCAAAACCGCAGAATACTTTTTAGGGTACGGGCGGTCGATCTTCGTGAATGCTGTGTTCACTGCATTGCGATCAGTAGGGCGGCCGACACAGCTTCCTAAGGATAAAAGATATATGCCTATAGGGGTCTCCCAATATATACGCGACGGTACGTGGGAGCACAATCCGTACTAGCGCTACTGTCTCTCAGGGGGAATCACCCACCTTCTTCGAGATCGATAGTCACTAGGCTTAACGACGCCGGAACACGTCTCTAGCCTAGACCTCTATGTTGTGCGTTATGTTACAAAGCGTTGTTAGGTTCATTCAGTTTATTTTAGGTTGATCTTTTTAAAGTTTGCCATTCAAGGTTCACCACGAGATGTATGATACAAATTCCTAAATGCAGTCTAAGATGATAAGCAAGCTTTATTATCTTTTCAACTTTGAAAATCCTAGCTACTAAGGGAAAAGAATAACACTATCTTTTCTCAAAGAGCAATCAGCACACCCTAATGCACTTTCCCTAAATCCAACATGCAAACTATCAAATGCAAAATGCACAATGCAGGTGTTTGTTTTCCACTTTCTTAGTATAAATGCCTACAAAGAAAGCTTTTTGCACAACTTTGAATTTGCTTTTAAGATGATCAATACAAACAAGTTCACTTTCTTCGAAATCAACAAGGGTAGAAGAGATTACAATCACTTTGCGATTTTTGAAATAAAGACTTGTTTTGACACTTTGAAAGAGACAAATTCAAACCAATAAGCAAAAGTAAATCTATAATCAATCTGGAAAACAGCCAATGAACTCTCTTCTAAGATCACTATCAATCAGATCTGAATCAAAGGCTACAGGATGACTACTTTACTCATGCAAAGGAAAACTGTAAATGATGCCACAAACACATAAAAACATTCACAGTCTTATTGTACAAAAAAGAGGCGGAATCTAAGCAAAGAAAAAGGTTTATCACACTGGTACCTATGCTGGTTAAAGGCTGCAAAAAACAGAGATCAAAACAGGGCAACAGAGGACAAAGAACCCCAGCTGCACAAGGCCAAACTGGTTCAGCGCAACCTCAACACTGAGGACTTGACATTCAGTGCAGGTAGCCCCTTCGGTACCTGCGTTGAAATGCAGACTGCCTTCACAGCAGTTGCGCTGAAGGAGAAACTCTCGTTTCCCTTGGGTTTTGGGTCACAAAATGCTCAAAAATCAACTGTTTCAGGCCAAATCAGAAACACAAGCAAGGTATAAACAGAGGGATGCTTTGAGAGGGTAATAAAGACTATCACAAGGATCATCAAATCATTTTTGGATTTAGTTTAGATCATAGACAAGTCCAGCAACTGGATCAAAGCAGCAACTTTCTACTTTGCATCCGGGAAAGACGCGGTTCGATAGTTGTTGTCAAGTCTATGAAGTAAACAAATGACTAAAACACAAATGAAATGAATAAACAATTTCTTCCCCAGTGGAGTCGCCAATTTGTTGTGGGGAAAAATGCATATGCAGGACGATCCTATCCACCTAAGGTGTGACAGCGCCTTAGCAACAAACGAATACAGATATTATGATTTCTTCCTTTATGAAATGTGAAAGAGGGGAGATCGGCAGACTTACCATTGTCTTCTGGTTGTCCCTTGATCTAGATCCTCTTCTCTTTGTGTGTCCACAGCTACTTGTCTCCTCGCTTGCTCAAGAGAACAGCTACTTGATTCCCACGAGATCACAAGAGAACAGCTACCTGTGACAAGAGAACAGCTACTTGCGACAAGAGAAGAACACAATACAAAGGCAAATATACATATTCATAAATGATTCAGGATTAGAAGTAAATCAAATACACTAATGCAATCATATAAAATACACCAGCATATAGGAAAGAATCAAGATAGCTTTATTGATAAGTAACAGGGTTCAGGAAGAGATACAACCCATAGGGCTCCAATCCAGCATCTCCTTCCCAGCAGAATGGAATTCCTTCTTCAGCTCCCTTCAAAGCATTAAGCACCCAATGTTTCCAGCCACAAACCAACAACAATTCTTTGCAATAACAAAATTCCAACCTTTAGATCTCATGGAGGAGAGATCCATATATAGATGTTTGGACAGAGGATGAGTCAGCTTGAGATCTGACTAGTGTCCTCTCCCTCTCTCAGTTCTTGAGTCCACTTGGAGGTTCTTGCTTCCACTTGGAGATTTGGAACCTCTTACTCATCACCAGTCGAATTCCTTGATGCAAGTGTCATTTTGGAAGCTTCCTGGGCATTGACACCTTGAGGAATGACTCTGCCACATGTCCAAACTCGCTCAGCGCAGGTTGCTAGTGTTGGAGTTGACATTCAACGCAGGTAGCCAGTGTAGCAGTTGACATTCAATGCAGATGCTCAGTGGAGCAGTTGACATGATCCAGAATTGGCTTGTTTTTTAGTGTTTTCAGGTGGAGAACTTCTGTGAATTGCTGTGGTTGGTTTGCCTTGTTCCTCTAGGGGTAGGAACAACATGTTTAGGGACTTTGGATCCCTTAGATTATGGACATTTCATGCTCGAGGCTGTAAGGCACAAAAATGTCTATAACAATACCTAGTCTACGAATAGCAGTGCTCATAGGCATGACGGACTGCGAAGCTCTGGAAGAAAGGCTCGCGCAATTAGAAGAACTCGAGGAAGAACAGTTTCTGGTTGGATTTCATCAAGAGGTACAAAAATAGTGTGAAAAGGCCTGGCACGACCGCCATATCAAGTTGCACACCTTTAAGGTAAACGACTTAGTACTACTGTATGATAGTAAGTTTGAAAAAATTTCGGGAAAATTCAGAATACACTGGCTGGGACCATATGTGGTAAAGGAGGTCACAGATGGAGGTGTGATCCAGCTGGTCAAACTAAATGGAGAACCCTTCCCAGGCAAAGTAAATGACAGTCGCTTGAAACCCTACACGGGTGGGCCAACTCTTTGACTAACCGGTCAAAGCACAGTCTTCGCGACTCGAGGAGTCAGACAAGGGGGCGGGACTATAAACACATGCATCAGGTGTCGGTACCAAGGTAAGGACATGATTCAGACATGGATGATTCAGAAGCAAGAATGCAGCAGGCAAACCACAGAACAGTGTGCCGCGAACCTCCGAGTAGTACAAGACCAGTTGGAGGGGCTTCGCACTAAGGTTTCCACACCAGCAGAGTGACTCAGGACGAGTGAAAATGATTGTGTTGGGGGCCTGTTGGGCATGGAATCCCCCCACAACATGTTTGGGGCTCAAAGCCCAAGTTTTGGTCAAACATTTTGTAAGACTCCACGAATTACGGGTGCAGAGTGCGAAGTATAGGTTAGGTCATAGGGTTGTCTGCCCTAAAGTAATGTAATGTAATGTAATGTAAAGTCATGTCGGCCTACCCATGGTCCGCGGACCATTGGATTGTATAAATAGAGCAAGGCTCTAAGTTGTAAAGATAGCGAAGGAATCAGAGAGAATATTACGAATGGTTCAAGCTTAGAGTAGGATTCTAAGTGCATTAGGTTGTAGTAGTAGGAAGAGGCTCTACAGCTGAGTGTGCAGAGGCCTAGTAGAGTCCGCAGCTGAGTTCATGGACCCTTGCAGCTGAGTGCGCAAGGCGGTGTCGAGTCTGTAATCTGAATTGAAGATTAATAAAGAGAAGTTGAGTCCTATTTCTGTGTATCTGTTGTGCATTGCCTTCTTTACGTTTATACTATTTTTTTATCGTGCGCACTGATATGATTGATATATATGCTGTAATAATCATTAGTCTTACATAAACAAGTTAAATAATCAGGTAATAACAGATTAAATAGAAAGGAACTTGGGTATTATACGAGCTATGCCCCGAGTAAGGCTGTGCGGAAGTAACAACACAGGGTGCGAAGGAATAGTAAGTGCACATAGTGACGTGCACACAGGGTCAAATCGCGGACCTCCAAAAGCTCATCAGACATCCCCAGGGTGTGAAAATCTGGTTCTAGAACCCTCCCATACTACTTTGGGTGAGACCTCAGTCCGCGCTCCACGGACTGTTGCCGAAAGGGCCACTAGTACCGGGATTTGCTTGGCTAAATCACCTCTAAACCTAGGTCAGGCCCATACAAGCCAACATAGTGACATGATGAGCATTGTTATAATGGATTTGTTCCTATGACTATTGCTTCCGTGTGAACTCTTAAGTGAGTATACTTGTGGGTTGTCTTGGTAATATCAACTTCACTCTGATCTTGGACTGAGAGGAAGGTTGATTTCTTTCCTCAGAAAGAAAAGTATGTAGTGATTATTTAACTTTACATGATTTGAAAGTGAACAATACATACAATCACCTACATCAATACTATACAAAGATACTTGATATTCTAAAATACATCCATCACCCTTAAATTGCAATATTTAATTATCATAGGAAAGAGAAAACTCAATTAATCCCATTGGTACTTTTATGAAAGATGTCAAATTAGATTGTAACATATCCCCATCAACACATATCCCATACTATGGGTAGAAAAAGGAATTACTCACATAAACCCAACCTCCAAAGTATTACCGTTGAAATGGGGTATTAGTTGTTTTTTTTCCATCTTTTAGACTCCGTCATTCATAAAATAAAAATTTCCATTGCGTCTGGCTCAATGAGAGCTTTCAAGTGATATAAAATTTGTTGAAAACTGACATCCGGATCACAAGATATGGCTGTTTGAAATTGGGCCATTAAACCCTTGTCATGTCATCATTGTGTTGCCACATGGAAACCATCCACTTGTCAAGGGATGCCCATGTCACCATGCTAGTCCATGTGTAATTTTCAGATCGCCAACTTGTCAACCCCCGTAGCCCTGTAATTTAATATAATTTGTTAGAGCAAAAATCCATATTAGGGCCCACTACTTAAATGTATATGTATAACCCTCCCTCCCCCTTGGGCATCATTGAAATTCATTTGGCGGAAGGACTGAAATGAGGACCCCCTCCCCTTATGATGTCAACGATGGGTGGGGGGGAGAGGGTTCCCCATTTTCCATTTCTTAGTTCCACATTCCTAGATCAAAAACATATATCCATTCAAACCAAATTTACAGAATGAAGAGGGCTAACCCCCATGAGGTTCAAAGAGAGGAGGACTGTCCCTCATCAATGTTACACCCTCCCAGAACCATGTCACTACCATAATTTTTGTCATTTCATGATGGAGGGATCTGTGCTTGCTGACATTACCATATAAATTCCCCAGGATAGAACCCCTCTTCCGTCTCTTATTGGGAAATTTCTCCATCTCTCGGGAAAATTTATCCCAGGAATTTCATGTTTTCCTCTTTTTGAAATTTCCAAGGTGACGTCATTCTACTTTGGTCTGTTTCATAGTGGTGCCACTATGGTATGGCTACATGGTGCACCACTTAACCCCAACCTTTATCTGCAAACACGAAGTGGCCCCTATTATAAATCTACTGGAAAAACCCTCTTTTGAGTAAGCTCCCGAGAATTTCTCAGTCCCCCAAAACAATTTACCCTAGGAATTTTCTCATTGTCCCCTTTTTGAAACCATTAGGGTGACATCAACCCAGGTTGATGTCACTTTGAGGTCATGATGACATCATGTGTCACCCATTTTTGGTCCACTTGGCCCCTCCAAAGCCAAGGCTAAATATGGTTTCCATGAGGCATGCTACCTTAGCACCCTGTCAGCCTCAGTCCATGTCAAAGTCCTCTAGGTCCCACCTGACTCTTGCCTTTGCAGCCAATTTTTCTTTGTTAAGTGAAATATCCCTTCCCATCTCATGATGTTAATACACTGGGACGTAAATTCCCCCAAGGGATTTGTCTTGGGTGCTATTGTAGTGGCTACAACCATCCTCAAAATTTTTTCCTTAGCTTCATTTTGGAGCCTCCCTACCAACCTCTCACAGCACATTGTCTTGCTTTGTCAAGTACACAAGCTTCAATGCTTTTCTCGCACAAAGACAACCTATCGATCAAATCGTGATGTATTCCCCTCACAGGCTGATCACCCGGAATTCATCTAGCTACAGGCTCAGCAGCTCCCCCAAGAAATTGCGTACTTCTAGAGGGAAACCAGCCTTCCCTCCAGAAATTGTGCAATTCTGTTTGGCAGCCTGCTGGGCTCTTGAATTGTGTAATCCTGCCAGTCAGGCTTCACCCAGAAAACTGCGCAATCCTTCCCAACAGGCCTACTCAGCCCAGTAATTGTACAATCCTAGGCAACAGTCAGCTGCTCTACCGAGATATTGCGCAAATATCCTAGGCAGCCAACCTATCTCCCATCCAGAAATGCGCATTTTATCCTAGCAGTTGAGCAGCCCTATGCATGAGCAGTTGGGTTGACCAGTTCCACCCTGGACCAAGGAAACTTGACTTGTATGCATGACTTGATTTTTCCCAGAATAGCAAAAGGAAACATGAAAGAAACATCCCATGATTCAGGGAGCTATTTTTAATAGCCAGAGGTTACATGCAAAATCATTTTAGAACCTTTCCTCCAAGTGTCACTTTTTCCTAGATTTGTGGCATGCACATCATGAGCTTAAACTTGTTTATTTTATGCATTAGAGTGCATTCTTTCAGATCGATCTTGGAGCTCTAACATCCCACAAAAAATCCAAGACTCTTCGACACATCCAGCTAAGCTATTCACGTGTAAGTGGTCTCAGCTTGTCTTTTTTAGCATTTCTGTCGCTTTTTGTGTTTTCGCTTGTGTTAGTGTTGATTGCTTGATTTATTAATGCTTTCTATCATTTACATGCATACTAGCTTTTACTAGCACCATTTCAGTTTTCATTGCTATCTCACTGGTGTTGCATGCATGAAACTGTTTTGCACGAACAATTGCCAATTTGGCAACTCCCTTCACCCACATGCATGTTGATATTTTTACTAAATATTTCATTCAATGTTTTCATTCATGATAAATCACTTCTTATTTCACTTAGTGTCGCCATGCATTCACTTTCATATTGCTTTCAATTTCCCGTCAGTGGGTCTGGGCAGTCTTGGCCCGGACCCTGCTGCACCAGAGAGCATTGCGCAATCCAGGGAAGGAAGGCTTTGTCTTTCTCTCTAGTAATGTGCATTTATACCTAGGCACTATCCTCCAAGACTAATTTACACATTTTTTAGGGACAGTGACTACTAGCCTAGAAAATTGTGCAATGCAATCCCTGAGCCAACAATCATTGCGAGATGGAACTGTGCATTGCACAATCCCAGCAGTTAACAATAAGCCTGGATTGTGAATTGCGCAAATCTAGTAGCCAGTATTTCCTCCTAGATAGCCCAGACTTCCTTTTATACAGTGGAAGCTAGTCACCCAACCTCCTAGAATAAATTGTGTAATCGTTCACTGTCATCCCCCGGGTATGTGTTATGTCATTCCTCGAATTTACATTGGTTTTCGCGGACAGATT
The DNA here is from genome assembly GCA_031772625.1 of Pinus tabuliformis. Taxonomy (NCBI): domain Eukaryota; kingdom Viridiplantae; phylum Streptophyta; class Pinopsida; order Pinales; family Pinaceae; genus Pinus; species Pinus tabuliformis. Next base: position 245,486,807 of record CM062815.1, read on the forward strand.
TCCTGCCATGCATGTCACATTGTCTCCAGATATTTCAGGTGTTCATTCGCCTCTTAGCAGTACATGACCAATGGCCTCCAAGAGAGTAGGATCAAAGGACACTGATGGAAGTGCAACTGGAGCAACAGTTGAGCAGGTGTCCGCATGTCTACCGATCTATGAAGATACCAAGTTGTTTCTAGATAAGGACATCAAGTTGAAATGGAAAGAGGTTAATGAAGCATTTGCAGGCACTTTTGCAGAAGACCTCGAAGACCGTCAGGTGTATGTGAACATTCACAAGTCCGACTTGTACTGGATTGCATGGAGATACCCTGCATTTCCATGCACGGACATGATACACTAGATCGTCTCGCACACTGATCCCGAGACGATGACTCTGAGAAGTGTCAGCGAGACAAAGCTTGCCACCTTCTGGGCACAGGATTATGATGAGATGTATCAAATGTCAAAGCTCGTGACTATCATGGAGACTCCTTTCAGCTTACCTAATAGAAGTGCCAACTCTAGAGACATTCTAAAGAACTAGGTAAAGGAGTCGGCTAGATTCAGGATGCCACCCAACCATATCTATAAGACAAAGATAATGCGGAAGGAGTATCAATACTTGATCATATTTGCATGTTGAATATGTGGCCAAGAAAGCACGAAAACCTTCCCACAAAGTTGGGTGATCGCGCTGGACCAACTGGCTAGAGAGGGTAAACCATGTAACTGGTCTAACATGTTGGCTCATCAGCTAAAGGAACATGTAATGAAGGCTCGACAGTCACTTGGAGGTATGCAAGTAGATATATACATGTCCACCTACATCTTAGATGCAATCTGTGCCCAACAGGAGTTCCTGGGCTTGGAGTGGTCATGGTCACCAGCGGAGACTGCTGTGAACACATATTGTAAGTTGTTGTCCGAACATAGCTTCAGAGGAGTAATCACATGGTTGTCCGATCATTTTGTCACCCCATTTTACAAGATGATATTCGAATAGGATCCACCCTACATGTCGAAGGAAGCAATGGAGGCACTGATAGACATTGTTGATTGGTATGCCTCACCATCCGACACCTTCATACGAATGTTCAATGTAAAGAAGCCTCCTCATGTCTACCGAAGTTTGCCTTAGACATACTCATCATGCAGGAAGTAGTTGTTTGCCCTAAGCTTTGAATGTAGTGTTAGCCTACCCATGGTTTGCGGACCATGGGATTGTATAAATAGAGCGAGGCTCTAAGTTGTAAGGAAGGAAGTGAACCAACGGATGGAGTCTAGAAGATAGCGAGCATAGAGTAAGAGTCTAAGTGTCTTGGGCCATAGTAGTAGGAAGAGGCTCTGCAGCTGAGTGCGCAGAGGCCTAATAGAGTCTGCAGCTGAGTGCAAAGGGTAGAGTTAAGTCTATAACCAAGGAAGAAGAATAATAAAGAGAAGTTTTATCTGAATTCCAAGCATCTTTTCTTGTGTTATTTCCTGTTTGATATCATTTGAAATTATATTGTTTATTTACTGCGCGTAGGTATATGAATGGTGAATATTGTTAAGTATAACTGAAAGCATACAAATAAGCTAAGTTGATTAAATAATATCGGGTTACTAATAAGGATTTAGGTAATAACATTGTCCGGGCCCTGAGTAGGGCTACGCGAGGGCAAAATCGCAGGCTGCAAGGTACTGATAAGTGCGCATAACAACGTGCGCGCAAGGTCAAACCACGGACCACTTGAAATTATCAGACATCTCTAAGGTGCGGAAACCTGGTTCTAGTACCTTCCCATACTAGTTTAGGTGAGACATCAGTCCGCGCTCCACTGACTATTGCCGAAAGGGCTAGTAGTACTGGGATTTGTTTGGCTAAATCACCTCTAAACCTGGGTTAGGCCCCTACAAGCCAACAAATGGTTTCGTTGCCAGGACCGGGATCTGCATAAGGGATGTCTGATGTCGTGTCACTGGAATCCAACAAGAAAGAAATTGAAGGGTGGTTGGACAAGAAGATTCACGAGTTCACGGTGCAGGAAAATAGGAATCCACGAGTATCTAAGGAACAGTGGTTGGAGCATTACTTATACACGAAAACCCACAAAATTTTCTTTGCATCCTTTCTCTCTGAGCTGTATGAGTGGATCGTGAAGCTAGCAGACAGTCAGGGAAGGTGTAGTCTCGACAAACCAATCATGTGGACTCCAGAATTAGTGCGCAGACTGGAACCGTCAGAAAATAAGATCGCGTGAGCTATGGACCATTGGCTTGATCGAATCATAGGGGGATTTATCACTGAGTTCGCGGTAGACATGACATTCAGCCACAACGAGGTGGAACATCGTTTCCTCAAGGGATCGCAAGGTAATTACATTAAATCTTTGAATACCTGGATTAAAATGCTACTGTGTGAAAAGCGGGTTATGCGAATAAATTTATGTTTGGGATGACGCGAAGTGGGAAGATCTATAGAAACAGAAGTACTGAAGAATTAGAAACTAGTCCCTTAATTTCACCCTCGCGGGAGAGCGAGGAGGATCTCACAAAAGTTTCTCCGAGAAGCGAGATCAATCTGATAAGGCAATGAATTCCATGCATACCACCTCCACCTACACTGCCACCAGTCTCACCACCTTCACCTCTGTCTCTGCCCACACCACCTCCGCCACCACCGCAGTTCAATATGGTGAGCGCGTTAAAATTGCCGGTATTCAAAGGAGTAGGGAACGAAGATCTAGACCAATTTTGGTTCATGGTAAGGGCCATATGATGACAATATAAAGAAGGCTACACTGGTAAGCACGTTGCAGGATTGCGTACTAACGTGGTACATTAAGCATTCTAATGACCATCCAAACACAGGAATCACAGATATCTAGGCCGCGTTGAACAGGGAATTTAGCAGACCAAAATCAGAGACACAATCGATTATCAGGTTTAAGGAAATCGCGATGCCTCCAGGTGAGACCCCATGGGATCTAGATCAGAGACTGAAGAGTATGATTCGTGAAGCCAACATGACCTTGACAGATAGGCAGCACCGCGCATGGTTTGTAGCGTCACTAACACCCCATTTAAGGAAGGCACTGTCACAACAAAAGCTATCCACCTAGGTCGAAGCTTTGGAGATTGCAATGAGATTGCAAGAGACCCTTATAGAAGATTCTGGTCTGGGAGTCCAACAAATCCATGTGCAACTGCAAAATTTGTGTCTAGAAATGTAGATTTTGAAACAGGACAAGACACCTCGGGCAGAGGCACGCGAGGAGGTATGGTGCACAAAATGAAAAGGCCAGGGGCATGACAAGGACCACTATCTAGTTTTCACGAATTACTTGGTGGGAGGAGGGTTGATACCGCTAAGACCGGAGGCACAAGCAAGACTGAGCACAACCCCTGCATTGTGGTGCGCGATCTGTCAGATAGGAGGAAAACATGCTACAGATAATTGTCATCTATTACAGAAGTATATGTAGATGTCCCAACAATTGTTTTGTAATTTTTGTAGGTCGGTAGGCCATGATGAGCACATCTACAAAAGTTACGAGCTAATGATGGATTAGACCCCTGCCTATAGAGTGCAGACCAAAATGTGTGCCCTCGATCCAAATGCAGGGATGGTGTGAGCTATATTTTAGGGGCGCGGACGAGGTCCAAGTGGAATGGGACCAAGAAGGGGTCGCGGACAACTAATTTGTTACAATTGTGGATGGCTAGGGAACTATGCCTGCGATTGTACGAATATGAAGAGAACATCATGTTTATATTGTACTCAGTTTGATCATGAGGTAGAAGATTTCCCTACACTGATAGTGAGGCTGCATGAGAAAGGGGTACTCCGGCCTCCCCCAACTCAGAATTTACAAATGATGAGGTCTGAGCCATGCGAAGAGGACCTGAATGTAAACATAGTGCTCAGAAGCAGTATCACAACCGAAGATGACAAAGGTAAGCAGCCAGAAGAAAGTCCGTGGGTTCGCAAGGTTCCTACAAAGGAACCTGAATTTGATTTGGAGCGCGCGAAGGAGACATTCATGGAAGCTAAGAAGAGATTCACGGAGGCCTCCACTTCAGGTAGTAAGGATCAACTAGAACTAGGGATGGATCCTTCAATGCTCACTACCTTTTTGGAGAGATGCATGAAACTGCTGCGTGACAATAAGGATGTAAAAGGACTACAGGAACTTATCACTAGGTGCACGGGGTCAGGAGAACTACGCGTAGTCCGCAAACTTGGCAAGCATGCATTGCGAATAGGAAGGGAAATGAGATTGACTGCACAAATTAGAGAGTACGAAATGGATCAGGTAATTCTGGATCTCGGATCAGATGCGAATGTACTTATTAAAAAAACATGGGAACGCATGGGCAGACCCGCACTACAATGGTCTCCTATTCAATTGCGAATGGAAAACTAGCAAAAGATCTTACCCATGGGAAGATTGCAAGGGGTAACAGTGGATATTGATGGTGTGAGCGCGATGGCGGATTTCGAAGTGATAGAGATTGTCGACGATAGAAATCCTTATCCTATGCTACTGGGCATATATTGGGCCACTGATATGAATGGAGTCATAAATCTGAATAAGAACAAAATGATCTTTGAGAAAAGTCACTACGCATAGTAGTACCACTAGATCCTACCGAAGAAGCACGATAAATTGAACTGGTGTGCAACGATGATAGTGATGACGATCTTGATTGTATTTATAAGATAACCATGCAAGAACATGATTGGGTGAATCCAACAGCAGATGGTAGGATTTCGTGGCAGTGAGAAAGCTCCTGCACTTCAGATTCAAACGAAGAAATAGAACGACGATAGAACCAGTTACACGAGGTAACCACGCTTAATTGCAACATGATGGTTAGATGACTCTGTTGCGTGACAATGGAGATAAGGGATCTGCCTAGGTATGACGGGTTGATAGCAGTGGATGAATTTCTGAACAAATTTGAGAGTGGAGTACCGAAAAAGCAACGTTTTGATGCTCTAAAATGGGCACTGCGCGCTATGTCCGCAAAATGGTGGGGTACGCACCAGCAGAGTTTCAGGGATTGGGGAGAATGTAGAAGGGAGATGCTTATACAATTTGGAAAACCCCAGCTACAAATGAGAGTCGATTATGATGGACAAAACGGTTTGTGCACCCACCTTTCCCGATGGACACAAACGTATGGCACGCAAACCGCACAAACACACACCACTCCCAGAATAGAAAACAGGAACAAAATGCAGGGTAGGAAAAACAAAGCGCACCAAATATTGTCTGTGGAGAAGCGTTTGACTGGGTGCGTGAAGTGTTGAACAGGGTCCACCAGGTGAGACGCACTGACTGGGACCTGCGCGTACTAGCGATTTGATGGGCCTATACGACCATGTGAAAAATCCTGACTGTGAGAACAATTCGAAGGCTGCGGAATGAAGCAGAGATCGTAAGCTTTGAGGAGCATGCAAAGATGAATCCACACATAATAGCACCTATAGATTTGACAGTGCACAAAGCCCGGGACAAAGAAATCACATAGCTACGTGAAGCAGAACGCATAAGACTTCAGGAAGCAATTCGACAAGGAAACTTTAGACTTTGCAAACTTGAAAAGGACTGGGTACGACTAAGGAAGAAAAGAATTTTAATGGATGCAGAAGTCAAGAGGCTGGAAAACGACATAAAGGGAGCATTCCTTGTCAATAAACCAAGGATGGCAAGGCAAGGTAGAGCGATCATACTAATGAATTAGAGGACTATCGCCAAGAATTGGTTCGTCTGCTACCATGGCTAGGACCGCATATCACCAAACATAGTAACTAGGGAAGTGCATTACAAATGATAGAGCACGCGGCGCCGATTGCCACAATGACAGATAAGGATTTTCTGCGGACTATGCTGGAGGGCAGGATGGAGCTCCGCACAGGTGGTGCGACCACCTGACTAGCTATAGGAAGAACAGTCTTAGTGCTACAGGCAACTGAAAGGGAGTGCGGGACTATAAATTATTATGCCTGGGAGCTACGCGCCCTAAGAGGTGTGTGAAAGAACAGAATTTCATAGGGTTCGTGCCCGTGCATGGAGGGCTGCGGTGCGGTGCGGGTTGGTTGGGAAGTGACCGTTGGTGTCACTATTCATGACGGGATGTCTAATTTGAGGCCAAATGGAGCGGGTGGCGGGCATTTAAGATGCAATTTATTGGCAAGATTTGGGAAAATCCGCCACCAAGAGAGCATTGATGGCCTATAATTGGGGGGAGTGGTCGAATTTGAATTCAAAAGGTGCTGTAAAACTCAAAGGGCTAGCCAGCAGACAACAATTGGTCATTTGAGCATTGAGCAGTTGAGCAGAGCATAGAGTGTTGAGAGCCAAGCGATAATAGAGCCCCTAAGTTCGCGAGAGACAAAATACTATGTAAAAATGATGACAACCACTAAGGACGAGTTAGGGATTGAGGAAGGAATCGTCAGCAAGGTCGCACAGACCCCCATGGTACAAGATGTTCCCGAAGGCGCTGGGGTCGTGACAGAAATCCCCAAATCACCCCGGATGTCGAGACTGAAGAAAGATAAGCAGGCAATGGGACTAGTATGTATGTCCCCGAGGAATCCGCGACACACTAAGTTATCAATGGAAAAAAAAGGAAAGGAAGTTACCATTTAAACAGATCAAGAGGAAGAAGACTTGCAGGCCTTGATTTCCGCTGCAGAGGAAGAAGAAGATGTGGAGGAAGACATCCAATCATTGCGCTATGCAGCAAAATTGCCCGCGTATGTCCCTCCGTGGAAATGGAAAAAAAAAATACCGAAGGATCTGGATGCAACGAAGAGTGCACTCTAGACCTCGCTCCTCCCCGATGGAATTGTTTTCGAGGGCTTGCACCTAGGTCGTGTGCCCAAAATTTGAAGACTGGGACCTCATAGACAGTGAGAAGTTCCCACATTTAAAAACGACGAATCTGATGAAGCAAAATATGGAGGGGCCGGTGATAACATTAGAGCTACGAAAATGGTTGTGCGGTGTGGAAAGGTCGGTTTGCTGCATTTATTATGGATACCAAATTTCCACCACGTGCCCATCACTATTTTTGTCATCAAGTAGCTACTCTGCTTGGTGCATGATGGGTATTTATGGCTAGAGGAGCCTATTCCCATCACAGCGGACCTCATCCACCGAATTTCTCGGCTTCCCTTTAAGGGAAAGGACCCCACGATGATAGCCAAGAAAAGCAGCGATTTGTCTCTAGCAAAGGCCATGAAGGCAAAGTATAAGCTAGAGAAGAAAAAGAGGGGTTACGCTATCAGCAGTATCAAGGAAAAAGGGGTGTGTAGAGCCACCCAACTCCTGGCCGGTAAAGTGATGAGAAAATGCTAAGTGATGAGGTGCCAGTGCCGGTGGTTGCTTTAGCTAAACAGTGTGTAGAGGGGGTCCAGTTCAACTGGGCCAAGTTCCTTTGCGAGGAGTTTTTGATAAACTGTCGCGAGGCGCAGGAGCAGGGTAAGACCTTCCATTATGTGTGGTTTCTCTTATCCATCTTTCTAGTAGCAAGAGAACTGTTGGAGGATAGTCAGTTCTCGAGCATTGACTAAGACTTACCAGAGGCCGGGAAGTACGCTTCGCTCTAGGCCACCAAGGACGTGAAATGGATTCGCGATAAAAATATTTTCTGGGTGCTCATGTAGGCAAGCATCTGCATGTGGATCAATAGGAGGCCACGCCTATCACCTATGGTGCACAATAGTCTACAGAGTTTTGCAGACTTCAAGGAAGACATGCACAACATATACATCAGGGCGCGAAAGGATCCGGTGCAATAGTGGACAAAGCTACCATTCATAGCCATTGACAACGTGATCTTTATTGTGTTAGAGACATGGTATCCTGAGTGGCGCACCCCAGATTTGGTGGAACTCGAGAAGGTGGTAGCACAGAAAAAGAAGGATGATGCCAAGCTATGCATCACCCAACTGGCCGAGAGAAGGTGGAATGAAAAAGTGAAATTTGAGGTAAGGGCAGCCTGCGAAGCAGCACAGGAAGTCGCGGAGCAGAAGAAGGCCGCAAAAGCAACAAGAGTAGTGTAGACAGCAAAGGCCACAACAGTACAAGCAGAGGAGGGCCAAGCAGCATCCTTAGGGAAGGAGGCAGAGGACACAGGAATATCAGAAGAGAGTGTGGACCCAGGGCCCACATCTACAAAGCTCAAACAGCTGCACATGACAGAAATATCGGGTCCAAGAAAGAAGGTCAAGGCCTTGAAGCTGGCCATCGAACCGATCACCTTAACTGAAGGAGATCTCCATGAAATTGGCAAGACAGTCTACGATGTCACCAATGAAGCACTCCAAGAGTTTATAACAAAGCACCAGAGACTGTTGGGTGCCCTCAGGATGCAGCTACAGGAGTTAAAGGTGCGGCCCCCTTAGGAAGGTATCCTGTCTACCCACATCGTAGCGGGCACTTCAACAGCAAAACAGATGCTACACGCGAGGATGGCCAACACAATAGTGTTGCCAGAGGGATTGTTAATATCATCAAATGCGATGGACCGAATGATAGTTAGCATGATGAAAGGCCTTGGCCTTAATCTAGCTGCCCTTCCCCAGGAAATGCTCTATCAGCTATAGGATGGAATAACAGCAGAGCTATGCGTGAGGGAGAGCCATGGGATCTAGGTTCTGAGCGAGCAGAAGATTAATATAGAAAATCTTAGCTTGCAGCGTGATGAGTTACTGTCGCAGAACCAATAGTTGGTGTATATGGTAGATGACGCTTGTCGACGCGTCCCAGATCTGGCTATCGTAGCAGATCTACCGATAGAAGTGCGGATTCACAGTTTAGCAAATGGAGTCTGCGATGCTAGAGAAGAAACAACAAAGGTGCAGCTGGAGCTAAATCTCCAGATTGCCAAGCTGTGGTTGAAGGTGCAACCTTCCACTCTCCCAGAGGTCACAGAGCAATGCGCCAGCACTATTACAGCAGGGATGTAAGAGATTGGAGGTGCAGTGCGCGACTGTACCAACATGTTGGAGCAGGTGCTTAAGGTCTGCACGACGTTGTAGGAGGAACCCAACATCTAGCGACTGGAGACAGAGGCACACGAACTCTAGCAACAATATGACAACATCATAGGGACTGTGCAGATAGTAGTCCTTACTCAGCGACTTGCAAGGATGCAGCAAGCCAAGGCATTAAAGGAGCAGGTGGATGTGGTGTGCCATAAGGAAGCCATTCTCAAAGCGTGTGTCCAGCCATGGATTGATGAAGCCTTCACAATCACAACAGATATTGAAGGAAAGCTCGTAGATTCAGGGGATGCATGCACAAATGTAGTGCAACATGCTAGAAACAGAGGGCTCAGAAGACAGAATGCAGTAGCTCAGTGCGTTACAGACATCAAGACCGTTCGGGACCAGTTGGAGGGACTCCGTGCCAAGATTGTCGCGCTGACAAAGTGACTCGAGGGTGAGTCACGATGTTTGTTTTGGGGTCTTGTTGGGCATGGAATCCCCCCACAGCATGTTTTGGGGCTTAAAGCCCAAGTTTTGAGTTGGTATTATTGTAAAAACTTCGCAAATTGCAGGTGCGGAACGCAAATTGTATGTTAGAGTCATAGGGTTGTCCGCCCTAAGTTTTGAATGTAGTGTCGGCCGACCCATGGTTCGCAGACCATGGGATTGTATAAATAGAGTGAGGCTCTAAGTTGTAAGGAAGGAAGTGAACCAACAGATGGAATCTAGAAGATAGTGAGAATAGAGTAAGAGTCTAAGTGTCTTAGAACGTAGTAGTAGGAAGAGGCTCTGCAGCTCAGTGCGCAGAGACCTAGTAGAGTCCGCAGCTGAGTGCGCAGAGGCCTAGTAGAGTCTGCAGCTGAGTGCGAAGACCCCTGCAGCTGAGTGCGTAGGGTAGAGTCGAGTCTATAACCAAGGAAGAAGAATAATAAAGAGAAGTTTTATCTGAATTCCGAGCATCTGTTCTTGTGTTATTTCCTGTTTGATATCATTTGCAATTACACTGTTTATTTACTGTGCATACATATATGAATGGTGAATATTGTTAAGTATAACTGAAAGCATACATATAAGCTAAGTTGATCAACTAATACCAGTTTACTAATAAGGATTTGGGTAATAACACTGTTCGGGCCCCGAGTAGGGCTGCGCAAGGGAAGCATCGCAGGCTACGAGGTACTAATAAGTGCACATAGCAACGTGCGCACAGGGTCAAACCGCGGACCACTTGAAATCATCAGACATCTCTAGGGTGCGGAAACCTAGTTCTAGCACCCTCCCATACTAGTTCATATGAGACCTCAGTCCGTGCTTTGCAGATTGTTGCCGAAAGGGCTAGTAGTACCGGGATTTGTTTGGCTAAATCACCTCTGAACCTGGGTCAGGCCCCTACAAGCCAACATCAAGTAGAGTAAGGTGAGGGGGGAAACCTTAACAGGCATGTCAGAGGTATAATAAACTACTTCTCTATTGGAATAACCTCTTCTTCTCCCAATACGTTCAGATCCCTTTTCCTCTTCCGAAATGAATAAGTGCTATGCACAGTTACGAATATGAAAAAGTAAAAAACAAAAATTGAAAAAAAATGAAAGTGAATAAGGCGAAAGAAGAGAAAGGATTCCTGCATAGAGAGGTGATGCAAGTAACTTCGTTGAGGTACTAACCAGGCTCGTTGGCAGCGGAGCCATGCTTGTGTTCCTATGTGACTCTGCTGGGGTACTGTCCAGGCCTGCTGGCAGCGGAGCAACACCAGAGATGAAACTAAGACTCTGAAGACTATACTTCTTGTGCACCAATATACTCCTCAACCCCAATTGAAACAAGTGTGTTTCCTTGGCTTGGAATGTGTGTTAATTGACCAAGAGCTTGATAGATGCTACATATTACAATCAAGCTAGAGTTAAACCAAGATGAACTAAGAACTGAACAATATTTCCAGAGGTGTTAGAGTTGCTTTTCATGAACAAGGTCCATTCAGAGAGCTAGAGTTCTACTAGTGTGTCGCCAAGTGTTGTAGCGTCTACAACCATCCTCCAAAATTTTTCCTTAGCCTCGTTTTGGAGCCTCCTACCAACCTTTCACAACACATTGTCTTGCTTCGTCAAGTATACAAGCTTCAATGTTTTTCTTGCACAAAGACAACCTATCGATCAAAGCTTGATACATTCCCCTCACAGGCTGATCACCGGGACTTGGTCCAGTTGCAGGATGAGAAGCTCCCCCAAGAAATTGTGCAATTCTAGAGGGCAACCAACCTTCCCTCCAAAAATTGCGCAATTCTATCTGGAAGCTTGCTGGGCTCTAGAATTGCACAATCCTGTTTGTTAGAATTCACCCAAAAAACTGTGTAATCCTTCCTAGTAGGCCTACTTAGCCCAAGAATTGTGCAATCCTAGGCAGCTATCAGCCACTCTGCCCAGAAGTCGCACAAATCTCCTGGGCAGTAAACCCAACTCCCATCCAAAAATGTGTATTTTCTCCTAGCAGTTGAACAACCTCATGCATGAATAGTTGGGTTGACCAGTTCCACCCGGGACTAAGGAAAGTTGACTTGCATGCATGACTTGATTTTTCCTAGAATAGCAAAAGGAAACATGCAAAAATCATCCCATGATTCAGGGAGCTATTTTTAGCAGTCGGAGGTTACATGCAAAATCGTTTTAGAACCTTTCCTCCAAGTGTCGCTTTTTCCTAGATTTGTGGCATGTGCGTCATGAGCTTAAACTTATTTATTCGACACATTAGAGCTCATTCTTTCACATTGATCTTGGAGCTTTGATATCCCACAACACATCCAGGACTCTTCGACACATCTAGCTCAGTTATCACAGGTATGTGGTCTCAACTTGATTTTTTCAGCATTTCTGTCATTCTTTGTGTTTTCACTTGTGTGAGTGTTGTTTTCTTTATTTATTTGAACACTTACTATTGTCTACATGCATAATGGCTTGTACTAGCACCATTTCATTTTTCGTTGCTATCTCACTGCTATCTCATGCATGAACCTATTTTGCATGAATAGTTGTCGATTCGGCGACTCGCTTCACCCACATGCATGTTGATCTTTTTACTAAATCTTTCATTCAATGTTTGTATTCATGATCAATCACTTATGCTTTCACTTAGTTTCGCCACTTATGCTTTCACTTAGTTTTGCCATGCATTCACTTTCAAATTTGCTTTCAATTGCTCGTCGATATGTCTGGGTAGCCTTGGCTCGGACTCTGATTCACCAGACAACATTGTGCAATCTGGGGAAGAAAGGCTCTGTCTTCCTCTCCATAAATGCGCATTTATGCCCATGCACTGTCCTCTAGGACTGCTTTTCACATTTATGAGGGATAGTGATTGTTGCAAAAAAATTGCGCAATGCAGTCCTTGAGCCTGCAATCATTGCCAGTTGGAATTGCCCGTTGCGGAATCCCAATAGTCAGTAGTGAGCCTGGATTTCGCACTTTGCAAATCCAATAGCCAGTCTTGCCTCCCAGATAGCCAAGACTACCTGTTACAGAGTTCTAGCAGCCAGTCAACTAGCCTCCCAAAAGAAATTACACTATCTTTGACTGTCATCCCCCAGGTATGTGTTATGTCATTCCCCGAATTTTCTTTAGTTTTCGCTGACAGATTTCTTGCCATGCATGTCGCTTTGTCTCCAGATCTTTTAGGTGTTAATCCACCTCTTAGCAGCATAGGACCAATGTCCTCCAAGAGAGCAGGATCAAAGGACACCGACGAAAGTGCAACTGGAGCAATAGTTGAGCAGGTGTCTACATGTCTACTGATCTATGAAGATACCAAGTTGTTTCTAGACAAGGAAATCAAGATGAAATGGAAAGAAGTCAATGAAGAATTTGTAGGCACTTTTGGGGAATACCTCGAAGATTTTCAGGTGTATGTGAACATTGACAAGTCTAACTTTTACCGATTGCATGTAGATACCCCGTGTTCCCATGTGCGGACATGATACACTAGATCATCTCGCACACTGATCTCGAGATGATGACTCTGTGCCATGTCAACATGATGAAGGTTTCAACCTTTTAGGTACATGAATATGATGATATGTATTAGATGTTGAAGCCCAAGACTCCTTTCATCTTACCCAACAGTAGTGCTAAACCAGAGCCATTCTGAAGAACTGGTTAAAGGAGCCGACTAGATTCACGATGACACCCAATGAGATCTATAAGATGAAGATACTGCAGAAGGCGTATCACTAATTGGTCATATTCACATGTCGGTTATGTGGCTAAGAAAGCATGGAAACCTTCCCACAGAGTTGGGTGATCGCACTAGACCAACTGGCTAGAGAGGGTAAACCATGTAATTGGTCTAACATGTTGGCTCATCAGTTGAAGGAACATATAAAGAAGGCTCGATAGTCACCCGGAGGTATAAAAACAGAGATCTACATGTCTGCCTACATCTTAGATGCAATTTGTGCCTGACAGGAGTTGCTAGGCTTAGAGTGGGCATGGTCACCAACGGAGACTGCTGTGAACACATATTGTAATTTGTTGTCCGAATGCAGCTTCAAAGGAGTAATCACACTAATATCTGATCATTTTTTCACCCCAATTTACAAGATGATATTCGAATAGGATCCACCATGCATGTCGAAGGAAGCAATGGAGGAATTGATAGACATTGCTGATTGGTATGCCTCACTGTTCGGCACCTTCATACTAATGTTCAGCACGGAGAAGCCTCCACATTTTCTACCAAAGTTTACCTTGGACATACTCGTCATGCAGGAAGTAGCATATCACATCTAGGCATGATTGAAAGCTAGACTACACCGGAAGAAGAAGGCACCTTCACCTGCTCTTCCGTTGCGGATTGGGTTATATGATATCTGGAGTTTCAAGAAAGTGGATGTCGAAGCAAAATAGATGAAGAAGTATCCATTCGACCTCTAAAGTTACAATCTGTATGATCCACCTTGTCTTGTGAAAGATCACTATGAGAAATTACAATTCAACTGGATCCACGGGCATTTCATTGGGCAAAGGAGGACCCATGGAGATATTGCTACATTTTCTCCAAACCCAATGAATAGGTCGACTTCGTTGTGGAGTGGCTAGTGAAACAACATGAAGCAACATCCCAGAGAGTACCGGTACCAACAACAGTAGCAGTAGAAGTAAGCATACTAGTGCGTGACAAGGGAAAGAGGAAGATTGTCGATTGCGTGGAGGAAGAGAAAAGCTGCAAGTTCCGAGGAGATCCACTCGTAGAGAAAGAAGCTATGGTTATATAGGAAAATAGGTGGCATTGCGACAAGCGAATCACACAAAGGCAGAGGGAGAAGAGAAGAATGGAGGAAGCAAAGGAGGAGTTGCATGAGTTGAAGGAGCAACTCTAGAAGGAACAAGAGTTGCGAAACAAGAGAGGGAAGGGAAACAACAACAGGTACAATAGGGGGTGCAACATGTGCAAACAGATGAAACACTACCCGTATAGGTAGTGGATTCATCAGAACAACTGGCATCAAGCAAACAAGGTGAACCACCGCAGGAGCAGGACGTTGCTCGTGAGATAGAGCAAACACTTCAATAGTTGGATATGGATATGGTGCAATGGGAATTGGAATAGGACATTGACCTTATGCCTCACCACCAAGAGGTCGACTACCCTTCTTCACCACATCTAGATGATGAGAAAGTCTCAAGAGACTGAGGAGGCACTAAGATCCTCGGAGATTAGTCGGAAGGAGAGATGCACAACATATCATTCAACGAGTCTCAACATAGAGTTGTGCAGTCTCATAGAGTGTTAGCTCCAAATGATCAAACATATCTTGCACAAGTTGACGAAAGAATGATCATGTTTGATGTGCGTAAACATCCAGCAGCCTTGACTGATGCAACCAAAGTGTATGACGAAGACACTAGCTTAAGTGTTCACTTTGTGATAATTGAGAATGAGTGAAGGGCTAAAGAACTTCAAACAGCCAAGCAAGGAGGAGAGTTGGTGATAGTGTCTGCCTGAGTTGAACTAAAGAAGGAAATACTAGATGAAGTATTGTCCCTTGACATAGTTATGCGAGCATTGTACTCCAAGTTTGGCACCATGCATAAGGCAGTCGTCCATCTCAACGGATGGCAACAACGATGTGCTATAAGAGCACATATCTTGATGAACTTGCATATTGTTGTTGATTACATGAAAACATGGACGATAAGATATAATGGAGCCCCACTTCACTTGCCTAAGATGATGAAGGCTAGTGCGGTCGAGTTAAAGGCACATATCCGGAGTCAGATCCGAAACTATGAAGAGCTCTCGTAGCTCATCACTAGTATATGGGCTTCCCATGCACGTGTGTTCAAGAGTATGGATGTTGTGGTGCACGCACATGCGATCCCATCTATTTGGACTCTCACCCAGGTGAAGACAAAGGCACATGTCTGACTAGAGCTTGACTCGTACTTCGACGAGTTGATGTGCATCACCACCCTCCCAGACTTGCCCATTAGTGCAAACATCATGCATAAGTATGTTGCTAGTCTGGCTGCATTGAGGAAAATGATGCACATGCTTACAGACGAGTTGGATAGAGGAGCCCGAGCAGTGTACCCTGATGCTATGGAGGCAAGATTCAGGTTCCAGAAAGATGTCACCTTGGAGCACACGGACACCATCGCAGACTAGCGATCTTGGCATTGGTATGTTACTATTGATTAGTGTGAGGATGTTGAGGAGTTGGAATTCCATGGTTGTCTAAGTAATAGTGATGTCTAGCATGGCTTGCTCAAGCCATTTCTCTCACATGGGTACATGTGCATTGTAATGTAACATCATCTCAAGTGTAAGTCAAGTGTCAATAGTTGGATGTAACAGTCATAGAGTATATGAAGAGTCATGAGGGTAGATGAACTATCACAAAGGGGAATGTCAAGGGTCACCCCACCCTTTACTATAAATAGTCCCTCATAACTCATTGTAAAGGCTTTTGGTCAGCCAAGCTTCCGATAAGACTATCTTGGAGAGAGCTTGGACAGTATCATAATGAGCCTTGGCTTCTCCATTGTGGAGAGCTTGTACATCTCTTTGGAGGAGTAGGCGGTTGTGGCTATAACGTTCCGCTATCAGAACTAGTGGTTGGACATGGATGTATTGTATGACTAGAACTTACACTTCTTAATATAGCAAGAGCCAACACATTTCATGCATATGCTGTATTGTATTCTATGTTATCTGGTTTACTCTAAATGATATATGTATCTGTTTACTTACACATGCATGTATATCTATCAATGTATGTATGTATGAATATTTCTGAAATGTGTTGTTGGTTTAACCATCACTTTGGATTGCTCGCTAACTTGCCTTCCATGTTGTGATGTATCTTTGCTCATGTGTTCTCTTCTTAAGTACATGCTATCACAGGTTTCCAATGGGCACACTCATCTCAACCCTCATTTGTTAGAACCTCTCATGCACCTTCCTTGGCTCGCTATAGCTGTCACACCCTTGCTACCAACATAGTTATCTTACTTGCCTTTGTGCGAAATCGTAGTCAAGGCATTACCATACGACCCACTTATGGTACTCCTACACCAAATGGTTTGAGGTCTAATTGGGACTTCTTACCAGGGAGATCCCCTGACATTTTGGCAGGTCCAGCACTGTCAAGAGGTGCAAATAGAATCAATTTTAAAACGTCAAGGACTAGGATTCAGTGTGTTGGTCACGACCCCTGGTTGTATGGACCCTCTCCTCTAGTGCCAATGATAACACATCAATTGGAATTCTCCCACATCTCCATACATATATGTAAGGGTGCTACATAGGTTGGTACTTTAACATCATTGTTTGGAGTTAACGTTGATTCAAGGTGTTATATAAAATTTCTCTCTGGATTTCACCATGGCCTATCCCTCCTAAGATTTCAATTAAACTTAAATCTATCTCTCTTGAGCTTCTGTGGCATGTATCTATATATATATAGCCTCCAACTTAGTGTCTACAGGGCTATCCCTCTTGAGCTTGAGGAACATTCAACCTGACCTATACTAAAACCTAAGTATATATGTATCTACTACGCTAACTCTTATGAGTTTAACTCGCACTTGGATCGGCTCATATATATATATATCTATATAGAACACTAGTTGTCATGAAATTTATAATTCCCAACAAAGGACTATTATAAGAGGTCATTAAGATGCATGAATTCCGAACAACAACAGAGATGTACCCATCTCTTATACTCAAGAAATTATATATAGTTGTAGCTCAAATTTAAACACTTGAATTGGATATTCCTCAATTGACACATAGAAAGCATCATTACAAGAACTGCATTCCCTAGCATTACCATATGCAGTTTACCATTTCTAAGAATGTACGCTAGACATCCACACTCGATATTCATACAATATATATTTAAATATGTATATAAGCATATAAATGCATGAATTGATTTGAAATAAATCAATGACCTAAGACCAAATAATGTAGTCATTTAACATGCCAAGGATCAATCAATAAAATAGATAATCCATATATTTTTCATAACTAGGCTTTATACATGCTTCAACTCAATAATATACACAGTAGTAGGTATAAGTATTCCTTATCAGGATTGGTAAGAATAGACATTTTTTATCATAAACGCACACATTTTAACAACAATAAGGAACACTCATGAACATTTCAATTGTAATCAAACACATAAAAATATAGAAAGGCTACTTATCTTATGGTTAGAAACCTGGAAACTAAGATGCAATGTTACACATCATTTTGTCGCATTAGGAAAATAACCATTAGTTTGGATCTTTTGCTATCCATCAAAGTGTTACAAAGAATCCCTTGCAAGGCTAGAACCTAAACAATCCCAATGAGAATGAAATTCCTGGATCTCAAAGCCCAAAAACCTATTTTTTATTTCCTACGTGGTTCCCTAGTCAGTTTCTACGCATACGTAGAAGTGATCATTATATTTAGCAAAAAAGTTCTCTTTGTCTTACACTATGGCCTACACACATGACTCAGTGCAAGTAAGGAATAAAAAGTAAATTCTAGAAGTTTCGTTAGTCAAATCTTTCCCAACTAACAAATTCGAGTTGTTGCTTACTCAAGCTTGATCCCTCCCATCATGGAGCTACTTACCTCTCTTTGTGGATCCCTTATCCCACCATTTGTGGATCTCATCCCTTAGGAAGAGGATCCCAAACCTACTTCTCTTGGCCAAATCAAACATAGACCAGAGGATTGGGGAAGACCATTGAAGGTAGGATTATGTTGTAGAAATAGGGTTGGAAGGCTTTTCACCCAAGGTGAAGGTTGGAGATAATGGGTAGAGGGATGTAACATCAAGGCAATGAGGTTGTAAGTTTTTTCTCCTTTTATTCAATAAAAAACAATCGTTCTTTCCTAATCATGTATATTATAATACTGTTTGTGAGATTACTTGATCATTCACTTAGTTTATAATAGGTTATTGATTAAATTTAGGATGTATGTTGAGTTAAAAACTTCATTTATCTTTGTTTCTATAGGCTAGATGTTTTGATCCTTTGTGTGTTTTTATCTATGCATATCTCCTTTGTAACATCATGGAGAAGCTTTGGAAAGCATTGGAACAGTTGTCTCTAAAGCATTGAGCAGAAGTCAACTGTAGAAGGAACTGAAAGGTCTTCAACACGTACTTCGTAAAACTGGTAAGTGATTCCTCACATATTACTTGTTTCAATTGATTATAAGATAAGGAAAGGTAGCAGTTCTTTTCTTGTTTGTTACTATATTTCGTTTGAGATCTATGAAGATCCATCTTGTCTAAAATAAGGATTAGTCCGCCTAACAAATTGACAACTCCGATGGGGAACATCTTGTTCTCCATCATCTCCTTTTTTTGACTTTTGATCCTTTTTGTCATAGCCATCTCTGAGTGTTTGAAAAACATTGAAAGTATGGATTTTATGATTTTCTTGGTTTATTTTTATTTTTCTAAAATTTTCCCATTGTGCACACTTTATATTTAGGCACAAAGTGTATTTCTACGCACTTAGTCCAGAACAACAATGCGTATGCACACTGGATTGAACTATTGCCTGAGCACATACATGAAATTTTTGAAAGTTTGAGTTTTCTGTTCACCAAGTCCAGGAAATTTTGTTTTTATACTTGATTAAACTTGTTTACACCTTCAGAAAGTCTTTGTCAGTTCACTTGATCATTGTGAAAGAGTCTTCTTGAAAATTTCTTGTTTTCACAATTTATGGTAAAAGCTTCATCTGGTGTGTTGTGGATCTATCAAAAGAAGGATCGATTGGTCTTGGTTTTCTATCTCCTTATATTAATTATTTCAAACAAATCATATCTTGGGTCTATTTTACTTTTTGTGAAAGACTGTTATGTTAATGAAAAGTAGTGATTTTAAAGAATGATTATTTTTTATGAAAGTGATTCTTTTGTCGAACTTGAAACGAAAAGTAATTCTTCGTTTAGTGCTGAAATTTTTCAAAATTGTACTCTTGACAACATTAAATTCATGGAATTCATTGGGAGAAATTCATTTTAAGTTATTGAATGGTTTCCTCATGCATTTTGAAAATTTTGAGTGATTGTATGTCAATGGAAAGTTTCATTATTTTGAGTTATTGACAAATTGAAATTTTAAAAGGTAATTTCTTCATTTGGGTCTTTCGAAACTAAATATTTGCATTCATGGAAAGGGATATAGTGGGAAATAAAGAGTTTTAGCATTTTATTTGAAAAATTGAAAAGATTCTCTCCTTACTTCAGTATGAAATTCATTGAAAAGAAAATATTACAATTTCATGTTCGATTGCTTTAAGGTTTTTTTTCAATTCACGACACCATTAGTTTCACATCCATTTACCCTTTGAGTAAGTAAAAACTTTAAAATGCACCACTAATAAAATCAATTTATTTATTATTTATTATTTTAGGGCTCTTTTCCACCTACATTAGATCAGGTTGTAGAGCTTTGGAGTAGGGAAGTGAGTTAAATTTCAAAAGCTACAAACAAACATTAGAATCTTGCGATAGGGAGTAAATCCATTTACTACAATTTGGATCTAGGAAGATCCCCTTACAAAGGAGTTAAGCATGAGATCATGTCAAACCCAGTGGAGTGATCGACCCCACTTCATTGGTTACAATAGAGTGATTTACACATATTAAAAATAGTGCCTAAAGGTAATTGGGAGTCACTTGGAAGTAAACCTCAAATTAACCATGTTGAGGAAATTTCAAGGGGATTGAGATTTGTTACTCTGCCCTTGCATGTACGTTTAATCTGCGATTGTCCCCACAAGTTAAATTGTCTTATGTGGTAACCTTAGAGACCATAATATTAGGGCTATTACCCATGATGATGACGTAGGGGAAGTATCTATTGTACTTGGAACAGACGTTGGCTAGACTTACTTGGACCTTTTTGGAGGGTATTCTTCACTCGAAATGGCATAAGTGAAGAGTACTTGCACCATATAAGGTACATTAAGTAAGTTTTCAACATAATTGGTTCCACCTGCTCTATCTTTAACCACTTTTCACATTGATCTCTGTGACGTTGGGTTTCATCACCAGCTAGTGATTTCGCTATGGAAAGTTTGTTGCATGGTTTGATTCTTTAGATTTACTAGTGCATGTTATTTTCTTGTTTCTACTTTTTAGAGACTTTAGGTGTGGATTGTGAATATTATTTGGTTGCTTAATAAAATTTCATCGTGGCTGATTAACCAAGGCATTCATGTAGAATGCATAGTTTACCCCCTGAATATACACCTAGTCAATTAGAAAAGTTTAAAACTGAGCAACCATAATCAACAAGAATCAGAACCTCAGAACAACCCAAAACATCTACAATTGTAGAATTTGAGACAATAGAAACTAAATTGATTCCAACCCAATAAGTGGAATCGAGCTTAGTTCATTTTGGGCAAGAAGTTACTAAAGTTATTCAAAGTGAAATTGATACCGAAGAAGTTTCAGACACAAAACTAACTAAATTGGAAGTCGAAGAACCTGAGTCTGATATTTCTCAACCTGAATCACCTTCAGTTGTTATAGCTCCTACTCTTAAACCATCTTCACCTCAAAGTAAGCTTATAATTACAACTAGACTACCTCCTGGTTTAAATAGTATTGAAGATATTACTAGGAGTGGGAAGGAGGAATCACCTCGTACTCTAGTTACTACTAGTGGAGGCAAGTGTTTTGCCAAGAGTTCCTCTTGATCCTTTCCAACTTGGTCCTTGGTATTATACCCCTTGGACTTTTTACGTCAAGTTCTTCCATGTTACCACATTCCTTTTTATTTTTCATCGAGACAAACCATGTCATAAATTCCTCCTGGGAGTCAACCCACTGATACCTCTATGTTTACCAGCTCTCCAGAGTCATTATTGTATGGTGGTACTTTAGTTCCTCATGGGTACTGTTGACGACTGGAGCGACACATGATGATTATATGAAGACTCCATGCCTAAGGATGATCCATAGGACACTTGTACCACCAGATATCATCAGTCAACAAAGTCTTTTAACTATACTTCTACTTTCTCATCATCTTTCTTGTACCCAAATTCCACACACTGCAGGGAATTGTAATATGTGATACTAGTTATGATGAGTTTTGAGTATGTAACAAGCCTAGGATGTTGGGACTCAATCAGAAAACAATTTCACCTTGGTGTGTTTTTTTATCTAGTTAATTATCCCTTCTTTTTCAGAGGCGGATAATTTTCTCAAATTTTTCACTCACTCTTTACCCCAAAGCCGGGGTGACAGCTTGAAGGTTGAGCCCCTAACACATATTAGTGTCTAAATTCTATGTATATTATCATACTGGATCACAGAAAAAATTTCGTTGAATTTAGTTAGGTCTAGGTAGTCATTTCTTAAATTTTTAGATTTTCCGCGCTGTAAAAGTAGCTAATAAAATTGTATTTGTAATGTAATAAGTGATGTCTAGAGAATTTGTATGGGGTATGAGTACTAAAATTTTCACCTCTCACCCTAAAATTTCTACTATGATACACTTTGATGGGTTAAAAATGTGTTTTGAACCCTCAAAACCCACTTTTCCTAAGTTTAGTGGGAAATCTGGCAATTAATTAAGCCAAAAATTAAATAAATGGAGAAAAATAAATATCTGCACATGCTAAATGTTGTGGAAATGAGGTGGAAAATTATGGGGGAGTTAAAGTGAAGTACCAAGGTAATGTGGACTCCTAAAATCATTGAAAGGCCATGTGCTCAAATAAAATTGAATTTCTAGCATTAAATGAGAAAACTGTTTACTTGGAAATTCGAATTTGTGAAGTTAATGCACATTTGGAGGATTTGGGAGAAGATTTGGTGGAGATTTTTGTGGGAAATTGTCCCGACATGGGTTATCACCCATATACACTTTTCATGCCATCATAAAATTCGGATTTGGCACATAAGGGAAGAAGAAAATGATGTCCACATGCGAAAATTCAATTTTTACACTTGATATTGGAGCCCCATTCAACAAATTCAAATTTATGTTTGGGATTGTCACCTCATGCCACTTATTTAATCACTCTACATTGTGATTTTCTCCCAACTCTATACATAATGGAGCCATGGGCTCTCATATTGTATCATCTTGTTACTAGTTATTGTGCTTGTGGAAGTGTTGATGCCTTGTACACTTTCAAAAATATCAATACAGACTTTAGGGTTTCATTCATGAGGTATTCCTCCTTTGGGATTGTGATCAATTGTTGATCATTGGTATAATTTCTTTGACTCATGCTTTGATCTAATTTGTTTCCATATGCTCTTATAGATTTTTTACTGTAGAGCTATCTTGCATTGACATTTGATTTAGAAGTATGCTCTAGTTATATAATGATCTAGTTGGTTTTAAATAAATCTCTATATTTTCTTATCATTGTTTATTGCTAAATCTATATGGAATTAATTCTTGATTGAAGTTTTGTAGAGAGAACATCTTGTTGGGATCACCGAATCAAGTGTGAGGGGAAGGCTTTGGAGATACCAACCCTCTCTTGATACATTCTTAAAGGAGATCTCATTTGTTCTTTAAGCCTTCATAGTATTATCTTACAAAGTGTTTTGCAGGGGTTTTGGAACATAGCTTGTACACAAGCCGAATACTTATAAATTTAAATCTCTTTTAAAAAAAATATTGTACTTCATTTATTTCATTTGCTATCTAAGAGCTTGAAGATGGCTAAGAAAAGATGAGAGCTTACTCTCACTCTTTAGCTTAGCCTTTTGTAAATTATAGTTGTGCATATATATTTTATCTTGTTAATTTTTTCATTGATACTTAACTTATTTTGCAGCCATTGTTTGGATTGTTTGCTTACTCTTGTGTGGCAGATTTTGAAGAACAACCTCCCGCAACATCTAAGAAGTGTTTGCAGAACCTTTGGCAAATGTTGGAGGTTTGATTTCTAATGATGTCATGAGCCCTTTTGAGGCTTATTTTTTCCAAGTCGAGTTCACTGGAGGGTTGCCCATTTTCCTCTCTAAGCTATGGGCATTTGGAGGGAACTCACACCTTGCTTCCCTTGCATAAGTTTTGTGAGATCTTGTCACTACTTTCTCAAGAAAGGAGGTCTAGTGTCCAGGTTTCAAGAAATTATTGTGAAGACTCTCCTTGAAGTTTAGTTGAGGACTTTGAAGGGTCCTATTCTCATTGTAACATTAATAAAAGATATAATTTTCTTGTGGGAGCTTGGGATTTCTCCCAAGGTATCCTATCTCCCCATTTAGAGGGAGGCTTCTCTTGGGTGGATTGACATTTGCATGGTTTAAACTTTCACACTTCATTCAATTATATGCATGCTTTAATTCAGAATTAACACAACCTCATTATCACATTTCATTTTTAAGTTAAAATTTGTTACAATTTCATTTGAGCTATACATTTTCTATCTTACTGTTGCTTGGAGCTACAAGCTTATACTTTACTTTGGGCAATTCATCCTTTACATGCAAGCATTTTACATTCTTAACAAACTTTGATTCGTTACCGTTTACCTTGGTAAATTGTGAGCACTTGAATACATGCTTCATTTTTATGCTATATCGTTATCTTGAATATTGGAGCAATTTATTGTCATTGTCTATTTGAAACATATTTTAGTTTCAAGAAGACTACTTGTATCATTTTAATTCATTGATGAGACACATGCAACACTTGTAAGATAATTTTATTCCTCCAATTGAGGTTATAATTGCAACTTAGGTTGAACACTATTTCATTTTTAAGAATTGAAAATCAATCTCTCTCTTGGGGAAAAACTTACATGCATTTTATCTAGGCATGTTAGTATAGGAAGACTCCAAGCCTTATTAAAATTTTACCTCCAACATAAGTTGGTTTAAGTAGACATCCTAGGGACCCTCTACTCCTCTATTGACTCCTCACTATGGGATCCATATCTTTGGGCAAGGGTGAGGTTTGAGGATTGAAGAGTTAAATTGTAATCTTGTTGTAGAGATAATTCATAAAATTAACCAAGAGCACTTTCCATTACATTTACTTTACTTGTCTCTTGATGGTTTGAGTTTTCATATGCAAAGTCTATTCCAAAATTAAGTATTGTAATGCTTTCAAACAAGTACTTTCTTTTCATGCTTCAAGTCTAATTGCATATTGATGTCTTGGTTTAGCACTTCCTTTCTTTCACATTTCCAAGTTAATTACTAATTTTTGGGTTTTGATAAGACATGTTTCACATGTTTTGATTTATAAAGAGTATTATCTCAAAAACATTTTGTATCTTACATATCTTGTGTTAACAATTTTTGTTTACATTTTAAGGTTACTTTGCTTTCTCTTTTGAGAGAATTGCATTTTACTTTGAGTAAATATATCTTTAAATTGTTGAGAAAATTCCTTACAAGGCACTGGTTTTATGGTTTTTGTCATATTAATGATTGGCATTGTTATTTCAAGTTTCTCACTTCATATTTTTTCGTAAATCCTTAAAAGTAATCCATTTTCACTATAACACTCTCCTAGAAACTCACATATTTTAACTTAACTTTTCATTAGGGACCACCCCCTTATCTAACCTAGGAGATAGCTCAAACATGAAGATTTAGATTAGTGTGACAACCCCTTCTGAGTTCCCTACCACCAACCACACCTTGTGGGGTTGAAGGCTTTTCTCACTAACTTGTAGGTAGGTGTATCCAGTAGGGTCAACAGGTACTAGTCACTTACTAGGACATTTTCAGGAGATACTCCTTCCCCTCAAGTTTCTACATGGTCATTTCGTTTTTCTAGATCTACTGTTTAGAGTGTTATCACAATATTCTTCATTTCTTAATTTTTTTAGGAAATGTTGATAGTTGCAGTGTCAACCTTTTAATTGTGATAAATAGGGAAAATTTATGATAGCGGGGCTATCATCATTTTTAGCAATCCAATATGGTCTTGTGAAGGAATTCACTGACAACTAGTGTATCAATATTTTTCATTTTGGATGTCAAGCCAATTGTCAACACCAAAACCATTTTTTGAATTCAAAAAATAGATAATTGTGTTGACCACATCAATGTCCGCATTTTCATTTAAATGTGTCTCCATCTGTTTTGAGAGAGTAAAAATATCGGTTAATCATTTTTCCTCTACTTCAATGAATGAATATCATTTAACATGATACTATCATATCATATGGACTTTAGTCATAATCATAACCTGAAACCCCATGATTATTAACTTGCCAACTGTGTAACTCATCAACATATCAACTTGTTTTACCTTGTCCCATCGACAGTCTGCTCTTTTTAGATCAGATTCATTTACACCTGGCATTGTAAACCATTTTGTTCATATGAATTTAGGATCAAATCCTGGGAAGACCACTCAGCGAGATGGGGAAAGGAGGTAGGGTGAACCAGTCAAAGCCCAAGGAACTAGATTTGCTGGACATATACCTCAAAATTCATTAGTTGTTCCAACAAGTTGGTTGGAGCGAATTCTTCCAACACTATACCGAATACCATGATGTAGTGGCTCAATCATTTGCGCAGGGGTTCGATGGAAATCATGTGGAGGTGGGAGGCTTTTCATTTCCAGTTACAGGGAAAACTATTGTTGAGGCCACAACCTTGCCAGCAGACGGTGAGAAGATTTTCCACAATCATTTTTGGTGGGGATTAGAGTTCATTTCTTCTTCAAAGAAGAATTAAGAGGGAAAAATTGGAGGGTTGGAGTTCGAAAGGAGTGGTTGCAGGACAAATGGCATGTCCCTTTATGCCTCTGTCAACAATATTTTACTTGTGAAGGACGGTTTAATCGGGTAAACCTCTACCATTTTTATTTTCTCGCACATCTTACTCGTCAAATAAGAATTAATCCATGTTTTTATTTGTTAAATAGCCTTAAACATAATGTAGCAAGTTTCAGGGACCACACAAATACCTCCTCTCATTTTATATACCACAAAGCCTTGATAAAACTGATGTTAGAAAATGAGTTATCCAAGGCAGAAAGAACCTAGAATCATTTCTCTTTTTGGGGAGGTTTTCAAACTCAACCCATTAAGAGAAGAAGAGGTAGAACAAAGACTACCAAAAAAGAGAAGAAAGCTAAAAATCAAGCTCTTATTTAGCCCCCTCCCAGACAAGAAAACCTAGAAGTTCCATCTACATCATCTGGTCCAAAGATCCCTAAAGTTTACCAAAGGAAAAGTGTCTGGTTTCATAAACCAAACCCTGTATCCCATGTGAACCCACCTATTGATATTAGCCCTTCCCAGGTTGTGAATCCACCTTCCAAAACCTCCCCTACAGACACAGTTAAAACAAAGGTTTCTAAAGGGAAAGAACTAGAGGATGAAAGAAAAGAGGAGGAGACATTGTTTGGAGTCTTCAAGGGTGGAAATAGACATATTAGGCCAACTAAAAAGTAAGATACAAGAGAAAATTAAAAAATAACCCATGGTTGGCTAAGGAGGTGATTGATGTTGATAACATGCCACTGAAGGATCTGATTATCAATAAGAAAAAGGTTGCAGGATCTACGAACAACAAAGGCAGAGAAACTGTGAAAAAGGGATCCATGGAGACAAGGCAAAGAAGAACACAAAGACTGGAAAAAGTGGATGTATTTCTTAGGTCTACTAGTACCCTCAGCTAAGATGTTTGGGGTATTAAACTTAGATTTTTGCCTACTATCTCATGAAATATGGTTTTCAATTTTATCGCTGACAATCGGCCTTATAGTTTTTATAGCGGAACGGTTAGGAGAGCTGACACTCCCATAATTATCATTTTTTATAAAGTTGGCAAAGCCACTGTCAGCTATTTTGGGGTGAAAACTATGTGTGTCGACTGATAGAAAACGATACAGGGACAAAATACGACAGTCTGTATATCTGTCAGCGATTTTGGAGAAAATAGGGAGCACTAACATATTTGTTGTTAGCGATATTCATATAGGTGAAAATGCTAACATTCCCATAGTCAATGATTTTGAAATTAGGTGGAAATGAAAATCCTGACAGTCAACCTGTTAGTGAAAGCCACAAACAGAAAACCAATGAAGCTGACAACAACAATATTAGTGTTTTGTCCAGGAGATTCGAAGGAAAGAAGGATGAACAGAAAATAAGTTTTGGAGGAGTTTTGGGCCTGATTTGTAGAGGGACCTGTTTTTCTAGCTAGGATGTTGAGCTACCAGATAGGGACCTGTTTCTTTTTCCAAGGAAGACAGTTTGAGAGATATTTTACTTCACCTATATATCATCATATTTTCCTGTAGCTATTTTAGGAAAAATAAAATGTATCTAAGTTTTATATTTTACATGCATGAACTTGAAGATATTTTAGATATCTCACTTTATTGTAATTATTATGGAGACAATTAACTTGCAAACAGTTTATGTAAGTTCTATAAAACAATTTACGAAGAATGAAGAAGGGTTTGGAATTTTATTTAAAAACATATTTTCATTCTGGTGTATTTGAGCAGTCTTAAATATATTTACAGTTTTTAATGACTATTTTGTAGGAAACTCATGTGTTGTAGTTCCCTGTTAGTTTCCTCTTTGTTATGCAAACTTTGTCTCATTTCTGAAAATTTTAGTATCTAAGGTTCGATTTCATTTATGATCCTTTCTTGTTTTTATCAGCCATTAGTATTTATTTCTATAGTTAGTTATGCACTCTATTCCATTCCAATTTCTCTTCCGATTTCTCAAACAATCAAAGGATTTGTTGTTATCATGTTTTTTATAGCTTACTCATTAGATCTGTAGCTTTACTTCTTTAGAACTGGACTCCATGCCCAATGGTATGTTTTGTAAACTTCTCAACTAATTTCATCCTATGATCTAAATTTGGCCACCGAACTCAATTGCAGAAAACCTTCTATTACAATGACCATAAAGTAGTTGAGTTTTATGAAGAGATCCCTCTCTGGGTTGAAGGGCCAGCTTTAAACCTAAAAGAGGTTTTGAGTTTTCCTTAGGGTTCTTCCTGCAGCTAGGGTTTTCCCTAAGTGATAACATTTTGGTGGCGTTTCTGGGGAACGAGAAGCATATTTTTCCCCTAACTATTTTATTGTTGAAGATCAGATCTCTGAGGGAAAACAAAGCTTTGTATATCAGTTTGGCTGCATGATGTTTCCTCTGGTGACTCCACAGTATGATATGAAGGGTTCTTATTGACATAATTTTGGCTCATACATGTGTTCATACTTGGAGGAACCCTGATCAAAATCCATCTCAGGTTTTGTCAAGCCCAAAAAAGTTGTTTAGGAAAAAGACTCCTAAGGAAACATGTACGTTTGATTTAGAAAGATCTTTCTCTCTACCTATAAAGTTTGAAACTTTTGAAGACTCAATGCTAGATATCAAATTTGAAAGTAACTTACTCAGATCTAAGTTTGAGAGTAGTTTTTCAGATACAATTCTAGATCCAAAAAATCTTAATACCTTCACCCTTGGGCCCTCTATCCCAGAACTAGAGCTTTTACCCCAAGATTTTGAGATTTGGTCTCATTTCTAGAAATTGGAACAAAAAGTCTAGGAACTTCAAGAATCCACTGCTAAATCTCCAACTTTTCCTTATTTCATCCCATCCTTGTTTACCCCAACTACTCAATTTTCCTCTAGAGGTTTTCAAAAGCCTATTCCATCAACTTCCATTCCAACAATCTCAGTACCTGTGACTTATGTTTTCCTTACTCTTGCTGTTAGTATAATTTCACATATCAGCCCTATGGCTGCCCGATATGCACCCTTGGATCTTGGGGGTTAGATCCATGACCTCCCACAAAATTATGGACAATGTATTATTCAATTTGATGGTACTGGGTATTATACAACTCAACAACATGTAGATAAACTTATCGATTTCATAGATCTAGAAGAATTTGACCATGAGGACGTCAAACTCAAAATTTTTGCACAAAGTTTTGTTGGGTGAGGTAAATAAATGGTTCAAATATTTACCTACAACCAATACTAATACCTTCTAGCAATTTTAATAGTTGTTTCTCACCATATGGGAATCAAAAAAGAACCCCTTGTATATTTTAGCTAAGTATGATGCCCTTAAAAGGAACACAGGAGAATCTATACAAGAATTCATGGTCAGATTTAATAAGATTTATAATTCTATCCTAGTTGAAATCAAACCGCCTCCTGGTTTGGCCTTATTACACTATCCTGACTGTTTTGATGCCGAGTTGGCATATTAGCTTCGTGAAAGGAATCCTTCTACCTTAGAGAAAATGCAGAGTAATGCAATTGGAGTGGAGGCCAATTTATTGGCAAAGAAAGCAAAAATGAAGGCTAAAAGGAGAGTGGGTTTCAAAGAATATTCATATTCATCTCCTAACTTGAAGTTTGTTGTGATGTTGAAAACTATGCAGAAGTTGGCGGATAAATTGACTCCTTCCCGAGGTGAGAATCAATCTCAAGTCAAAAACCTGAATTTCAGGAGACCTTAGGTTGCTAAAATTCATCCTAGAGATCAAAAAGCTCCTGAAGAACAACAACCTATTGTTCGACCTCCTTTTCCATAATCTTTTATTGATGAGGATACTATTGATGAATAAGATCATCAGATTGGGTGTTCCGATGGCAAAGAAACCCAAGTGTTTTCCACCAGAACATGACATGTCTACTGGATGCTCGAGAGAAAAGGATAGCGTTCATCTTTATGATTTAGTTGTTTATCAGTAAGGGTATAATAAAGCGGTGGCAAATTTTCAAAGGAAATATAATCTCAGAAACTGGAATGTCCCTATTAAAGCTCTGCCACAAAAGATAGAAGATGAACAACAAGCTGAACCTAGAAAGGATATTTTGATGAAACCAGAGGAGCCAAATTAGGAAAATCCAAAGAGAACATAAGAATTAAGAAAGGAAACCAAAGATGAAGAAAAATCATAGTCAACTTTTAATCTAGAGTCTGAAATCTGTAAGTTGAAATTGTCCATCCCTTTTGCTGAACTTTTAAGAAATGAGAAATATAGGAAAATAATTTCTACTATGATTAAAAATTCAAAACTTGATCAAGTCAACACAAATTCGCAAGATTCTTTGAACCTAGATGATGATGCTCCTAAATTTTTGTTTGGCCCATATTTAACTGGCTTAAACGATGATGAACCCCCATTTTATGTAAGTCTAATTATACATGATATGATTCTTCACAATGCAATATTAGACTCCAAATATTCACATAACCTCATTCATAAGTCAGTCATGGACCATCTAGGGCTCCAAATTACCATACCATACAAATATTTGTTCTCCTTTGATTCCAGAAGGGTAAAATGCCTAGGGCTGATAAAGGATTTAGTTGTCACCTTAGCTCAGATTCCTACTAAGAGTGTATTGATGGATATAGTAGTAGCAAAAATTCCTACCAGATTTGGCATGTTTTTATCCCAATCTTGGGCAACACGAATTAGGAGGAACTTTACAGATGGACATGTCCTATGCTTTGATCTGAAAATGAGGCTCTTAGGCTTCATGTCTAACTTACAAGAACCTCTCCCACTTCCAAAGATTTAAATTTTCCCAAGTCTTAATGATTAACCAATGCGGAATTAAGAAATAATTGAAAATATGGGTGTATGCTTGTATTTGTTTTCAGTTGATTATTTACTTTAAAATTTGTTGTTTGTGCTGATATGGGAAGATACTTAAACTGATATATAAATGCACATAACAATAGTTAAAAAAGCAGTAAAAACAAACACATAAGGCAACATTATAATATGGAGTTCACCTTGATATCTTGGGCTACGTCTCCTTGAGCTCTAATCAACTTGATTAGGCTCTCTAGGATTATGGCTTCAATTCTTTTACAAGTGCCACACTTAATTCTAATGTTTTATACAGGAACATTGGGCTCAGAATACCATCTTATCCCTTGGCTCTTAGAGCTCTTTGGTTTTCTAGCTCTGGCTCTTGGCTTTGGCTCTGTCTCTTCACTCTAGTTGTGGCTCTGTGGCTCAGGCTCTGGTTCTAGCTCTCAACTCTCGCTTCTGGCACTCACTCTGGCTCTTGGCTTTGGCTCTTTGCTCTGGCTCTCTAAGCTCTTTCTCTCGGCATTTGCATGCCTCTATGAATCGCTCAACCTCCAAGCAACTCCAACAACAATATGCTTTTGTCAATTGAGCCATCTGGCTTTTCACTCGACCTCCGAGTGGCTCCAAATACTTTGCACGCATTCAGTGTTTTTTTTGCTGTTCGCCCTCCAACCTCTGGTGGATCTGTCTATTACAGTGAGCTCAGCTCTCGTTTCTCCACTTCCAGGTCTGCTTACTACTTTCTTGGCTGCTCTCTTTTTTTCTCCCTTTTTTTCTACCCCCCTTTTTACTCTCTATCTGTTCATGGGTTAGAACCATTCTGTTCCCCGACTGTTCGTTTTGGCTTCCGTCTCTTCGAATCCCCTGCTGCTGCTCGCTTGGAGTTCCCCGTCTCTATGTCTTCATCAATGGCTCACAGGGAGTGGCCACTTGTCCTCTTACGGACTGCGCCAGCTCATCCTCGTTGGTTCGGTTTTTTTTGGTTACACTGTGGAATGAGTCATCGACCAACTTAGCGGTCAAATCGGACATCAAACTTTTCTCTGTCTTGGCTTAATCCCCTGTTAAATCCGGTTTATTCATCAGGCGCAATATCAACCGTTAGATTTGGAGCCCCCAGATCCTACGACATTCGCTCATTTCATGTGGTTGACTTGCTCGACTGTTAATGCGCAATAAGCAACAATTTTCTCTCTCCTCCGCATGCCATGCATCGGGCGCTGAATGGAATCGCTCACTTTTCTTAAAATTCGCTTACTGCCCAAGGGTACCCCCGATATATACCGTCGGTTTTGGAGCGCGAGACCTGCCTGTCACTTAGCGTTTTTCCCATGGTTCTCTGGCTTCCCTTGTGACTGAGCGCTTGAGTCTTTTTCATTTCAAGGGGTTTTGCCAAGCGATGCGCGATTAGTGCTTTGCGTTAATCGTGCATCAGAAACAGCCTCTGTTTTCTGATTTGAGCCTCCCAACTGCCACTTCTACGCCATGCATAGTCCCCATGGGCCAACGGTCAATGCGCTTTGACCAAAGGTCCTTGTTGCTCTGTGCTGGCTGCAAATTGTCACTTTTTAGAGGTTATTTATGATAGGCTTCAACATCCATAGGACTTTAAACTTCGGTATGAGTTTTTACAGAGTTCGGGTAGCTTTAAGAGAGTTTGAGGATACAATTTTGGATCACGCCTTCCCACTAAAATAAGTTTTGGTCCACCAAAATACTGATATACTAATTTGAGCAGTAAATGAGAGTAACAACACCCTCTTCTTTCAGCCTCCCTACACTTGCCTTTACATAGTGCCTCTGAACCAAAATCTCTAACCACTTCCCTTCTTGGATGGGTTGGTCGTCTTGGGAAGAACAGTTTTCCTCCTTGACTTCATGCAGAACTTCTGCTGTGAAGTTTACAGAAGGTAGTTTGAACTTCTTTGCCTTGATCCTTGATCCAAGGTGGCTCAAACAAATGTGAAGTACATCTTCTCCACAAAACTTTAACTTGTGCCTATTTGAAAAGTTTCCAACAACAACTGTTAACAACAGCAGGCATACAGACAACAACTGCATGGGCTAACTCCTGCTTCAAGAAAGAAACATATTTCACATCTTGTGAACCCTTCCATGTCTTATATCTGCATACAAATGATTAGCTAGATAATCAAGCCAATAAAACATGCCTTTACAACAAATGACCCTTCAAGTCAAGCATGTAGGAAAAAGACCTTTAGGACTCTTTTCCAAAAGATGAAACACTTCATCCTCATCTCCATTTTAGAGACCAAGTTAACTTCTCCCAAGCCAACATGGTATCACATGCATGTCAAATCAATCAACCCTGCAAGTTAATTACACATAAATGTTCAAAAACAAGGAAATCATCAGCATCCCTGTGTACATGCACATCATTCTCATGCATGCATTTCATCCTTCAACTTTCACTTAAGCACATTGTACTTTCGAAGCTGAAATGAACATATTGTTGTAGCAATAAAGTGAGTTTCCACAACTCAACTTCTTTCTATTTACCATTTTGGTAAGATCCTGCAACTTGCATTTATTCTACAAAGAAATGAAAACAGATGCGTTACTAGACATGCAGCCTTAATTGGATAAGAATTCTAACCATTTCTTACCAATCCATTTCAAAGGTCGCTCCTTTGTCTGCACATCAACATTAATATGTGAATCATCCTAAACCACATCAATCATGGGATCTTTATTTCCATCCCTGCCATTTTCTTTTTCCACCTTCTCCTTCAGCTTTGGTGGAAGCAGTGTTGGGTTCAAAGTCCAACAACTTTCAGTAATATGCCCTTGCTTATGGCAGTAAGTGCAACACATGTGCATCCTTTTGATAGCATGATTGGCCTTGTCTTGTGGACCTTTGGCTACTTGTTGATTTTCCTTCAGAAGTTTCCTGTATGTGGCCATCCTCTTCCAACATCTAGAAACATAATGGTTATCCAAACCACAAAAGGAACATGCAATTCTTTTTCCATGCTTTACAAAATCAAAAGGAATGTGCTTAGAACCAGATTTATACCTGCCTCTTTCACCTTTATTGCCTTCATGAGGAGGTGAAGCAAATGAAGAAGTAGCTCCCTTTGGAACACTATCACTTTCTTCAAGGCTGTCAGAGTTTCTACAACCCTCTGGTTCAAGTATGTGCTTCTGAACACCTGCATCATGTGAATGATGTTCCGAGCGATTGCATTCCTTTTGAATACAATCCTCACACTTCTGAGGTAGAGGACTTGCAGTGGAACTCCTTTCTGGAACTGTTTCAATGGCCTTCATGGCAGCTTTGGAATTCTCTCCATAGGACTGTCCATAGCCAAGACCCAAATACTTAGGCCTTTCCTCAACCATTATTGGCCCAACAATACCTTGTGCATGTTTTCCCAATCCTTTTCCTTCATAACCCATCTTGGACATTAGCTTGGAACCTATGCCTCTGGTATGTTTTTCAAAAGAACCAATATAAGCATTCTTAGAAGAATTTGAAGACAAACAGGAATGGCTTACCTCTTCTTCAAGCTGATACTTGGCCAAGGCTTCTTTTGCAACAAAGAGTTGTGACTCCAACTCATGCATCCTTCTCAGGTTCATATTTGCAATATGAAGTTGCCTCTCCATTTCCTGCAATTTTCCAATAAGCATCTGCTTCTCTTCCTCCACGGAATTCAACTGCTCTCTAAGTATGTTGCTCTTCCTTCTGTCCTCATACATTTCTCTCACCATATCCATCATGGTGGACAAGTCTTGCTTCATGTCTCCATTAAAGGAACTTCAGGAGCAAGAAGAATTTGAGAACTCACTTGTAGAAGTTGTCATTATGCCAATGAACAAGAGAACTTCAAACAAGATTAATAAAGAGCTTACTCAAGCAACCTTTTGCAAAAAACCTCTTGTGCTTCAAGGGTTTCTTTGAGGTCTTTTGGGGATAATAAGAATGCCTTTAGCCCTTCTTCCTTCTTGTCCTTCCTGCACTAAGCTATCAATAGCTTTCCCTTCACCTCTGGAAACTCAAACAATAGTCAGTCTGCAATCAAGCATTCTGATACAACCTTCTTTGCAAGTGGGACTAATGAATCTTAAGCTCTAATACCACCTGATCTAAAAATGGGGCTCTTAGGCTTCTTGTCTAACTTAGAAGAACCTCTCCCACTTCTAAAGATTTAAATTTTCCCAAGTCTTAATGATTAACCAATGCGGAATTATGAAATTCTTGAAAATATGGGTGTATGCTTGTATTTGTTTTTAGTTGGTTATTTACTTTAAAATCTTTTGTTTGTGCTGATATGGGAAGATACTTAAACTGATATATAAATGCACATAACAGTAGTTAAAGTAGCAGTAAAAACAAACACATAAGGAAGCAGTATAATATGGAGTTCACCCTGATATCTTGGGCTACGTCTCCTTGAGCTCTAATCAACTTGATTAGGCTCTCTGGGATTATGGCTTCAATTATTTTACAAGTGCTACACTTAACTCCAATGTTTTATACAGGAACATTGGGTTCAGAATACCATCTTATCCATTGGCTCTTGCAGCTCTTTGGTTTTCTAGCTCTGGCTCTTGGCTCTGGCTCTGGCTCTTCGCTTTGGCTATGGCTTTGACTCTAACTCTGGGTCTATGGATCGGGCTCTAGTTCTGGCTCCCAGCTCTCACTTCTAGTGCTCGCTCTGGCTCTTGGCTTTGGCTCTTTGCTCTGGCTCTCTAAGCTATTTCTCTTGGCCTTTGCATGCCTCTGTGAATCGCTCGACCTCCAAGTAACTCCAACAACAATATGCTACTGTCAATTGAGATCTCTGGCTTTTCACTCGACCTCCGAGTGGTTCCAAAGAATCTACACGCATTCAGTGTTTTTTTCACTGTTCACCCTCCAACCTCTGGTGGCTCTGACTATTACAGTGCGCTCGGCTTTGGTTTCTCTGCTTCTAGGTTTGCTTACTACTTTCTTGGCTACTCTCTTTTTTTCTCCCTTTTTTTCTGCCCCCCTTTTTACTCTCTGTTTGTTCGTGGCTTAGAACCATTCCGTTCCTCGACTATTCATTGCGGCTTCCGTCTCTTCAGATCACCTGCTACTGCTCACTTAGAGTTCCCTGTCTCTACATCTTCATCAATGGCTCACAGGGAGTGGCCACTTGTCCTCTTACGAACTACGCTAGCTCATCCTCGTCGGTTCGGTTTTTTTTTTGTTACACTGTGGAACGAGTCAACTCAGCAGTCAAATCAGACATCAAACTTTTCTCTGTCGTGGCTTAATCCCCTTTTCTCTTTCTGGCTTAATCCCCTGTCAAATCCAGTTTATTCATAGGGCACGATCTCAACCGTTAGATCTGGAGCCCCTAGATCATACGACATTTGCTCATTTCGCGCGGTTGACTTGCTCGACTGTTAGCGCGCAATGAGCGGTGGTTTTCTCTCTCCTCCACCTGCCACGTGTCAGGCGCTGAATGGAATCACTCACTTTTCTTCAAATCTGCTTACCGCCCAAGGGTGCCCCCGATATATACCGCCAGTTTTGGAGCGCGAGACTTGCCTGTCACTTTAGCGCTTTTCCCATGGTTCTCTGGCTTCCCTTGTGACTGAGTGCTCGAGGCTTTTTCATTTCAAGGGGTTTTGCCAATCGATGCGCGATTAGCGCTTGCACTAATCGTGCATCAGAAACAGCCTCGGTTCTCTTATCTGAGCCTCTCAACTGCCATTTTTGTGCCATGCGCAGTCCAGATGGGCCAACGTTCAATGCGCTTTGACCAAAGGTCCTCGTTGCTCTGTGCTGGCTGCAAATTATCATTGTTTAGAGGTTATTTCTGATAGGCTTCGACATCCATAGGACTTTAAACTTCGGTATGAGTTTTTACAGAGTTTGGGTAGCTTTAAGAGAGTTTGAGGATCCAATTTCGGATCACGCCTTCCCACTAAAAGAACTTTTGGTCCACCAAAAGACTGATATACTGATTTGAGCAGTAAATGAGAGTAACAACACCCTCTTCTTTCAGCCTCCCTACACTTGCCTTTGCATAGTGCCTCTGAACCAAAATCTCTGACCACTTCCCTTCTTGGATGGGTTGGTCGTCTCGGGAAGAACTGTTTTCCTCCTTGACTTCATGCAGAACTTTTGTTGTGAAGTTTACAGAAGGTATTTTGAACTTCTTTGCCTTGATCCTTGATCCAAGGTGGCTCAAACAAATGTGAAGTACATCTGCTCCACAAAACTTTCATTTGTACCTGTTTAAAAAGCTGCCAACAACAACTGTTAACAACAATAGGCATACAGACAACAACTGCATGGGCTAACTCCTGCTTCAACAAAGAAACATATTTCACATCTTGTGAACCCTTCCATGTCTTATATCTGCATACAAATGATTAGCTAGATAATCAAGCCAATAAAACATGCCTTTACAACAAATGACCCTTCAAGTCAAGCATGTAGGAAAAAGACCTTTAGGACTCTTTTCCAAAAGATGAAACACTTCATCCTCATCTCCATTTTAGAGACCAAGTTAACTTCTCCCAAGCCAACATGGTATCACATGCATGTCAAAGCAATCAACCCTGCAAGTTAATTACACATACATGTTCAAAAACAAGGAAATCATCAGCATCCCTGTGTACATGCACATCATTCTCATGCATGCATTTCATCCTTCAGCTTTCACTTTAGCACATTGTACTTTCGAATCTGAAATGAACATATTGTTGCAGCAATAAAGTGAGTTTCCACAACTCAACTTCTTTCTATTTACCATTTTGGTAAGATCCTGCAACTTGCATTTATTCTACAAAGAAATGCAAACAGATGCATCACTAGACATGTAGCCTTAATTGGATAAGAATTCTAACCATTTCTTACCAATCCATTTCAAAGGACCCTCCTTTGTCTACACATCAGTATCAATATGTGAATCATCCTAGACCACATCAATCATGGGATCTTTATTTCCATCCCTACCATTTTATTTTTCCACCTTCTCCTTCAGCTTTGGTTGAAGCAGTGTTGGGTTCAAAGTTCAACACCTTTCAGTAATATGCCCTTGCTTATGGCAATAAAGTGAAACACATGTGCATCTTTTTGACAGCATGATTGGCCTTGTCCTGTGGACCTTTGGCTACTTGCTTCTTTTCCTTCAGAAGTTTCCTGTATGTGGCCATCCTCTTCCAACATCTAGAAACATAATGGTTATCCAAACCAAAAAAGGAACGTGCAATTCTTTTTCCATGCTTTACAAGATCAAAATGAATGTGTTTAGAACCAGATTTATACCTGCCTCTTTCACATTTATTGCCTTCATGAGGAGGTGAAGCAAATGAAGAAGTAGCTCCCTTTGGAACACTATCACTTTCTTCAAGGCTGTCAGAGTTTCCACAACCCTCTGGTTCAAGTATGTGCTTCTGAACACCTGCATCATGCAAATGATGTTCCAAGCTATTGCATTCCTTCTGAATACAATCCTCACACTTCTGAGGTAGAGGACCTGCAGTGAAACTCCTTTCTGGAACTATTTCAATGGCCTTCATGGAAGCTTTGGAATTCTCTCCATAAGACTATCCATAGCCAAGACCCAAATACTTAGGCCTTTCCTCAACCATTATTGGCTCAACAATACCTTGTGCATGTTTGCCCAATCCTTTTCCTTCATAGCCCATCTTGGACATTAGCTTGGAACCTATGCCTCTAGTATGTTTTTCAAAAGAACCAATATAAGCATTCTTAGAAGAATTTAAAGACAAACAGGAATGATTTACCTATTCTTCAAGCTGATAGTTGGCCAAGGCTTATTTTTTTGCAAAAAGTTGTGAGTCCAACTCATGCATCCTTCTCAGGTTCATATTTGCAATATGAAGTTGCCTCTCCATTTCCTGCAATTTTCCAATAAGCATCTGCTTCTCTTCCTCCACGGAATTCAACTGCTCTCTAAGTATGCTGCTCTTCCGTCTGTCCTCATACATTTCTCTCACCATATCCATCATGGTGGACAAGTCTTGCTTCATGTCTCCATTAAAGGAACTTCGGTAGCAAGAAGAATTTGAGAACTCACTTGTAGAAGTTGTCATTATGCCAATGAACAAGAGAGCTTCAAACAAGATTAATAAAGAGCTTACTCAAGCAACCTTTTGCAACAAACCTCTTGTGCTTCAAGGGTTTCTTTGAGGTCTTTTGGGGATAAGAAGAATGCCTTCAACCCTTCTTCCTTTTTGTCCTTCCTAGACTAAGCTATCAATAGCTTTCCCTTCGCCTCTGGAAACTCAAACTATAGTCAATTTGCAATCAAGCATACAATCAATGAGGCAATCAATCCTTCACTATCGAAAGACATTTCAGACAAGTAATCTTTGCCCTTTCAATCAAGCATTCTGATACAACCTTCTTTGCAGGTGGGGTTAATCAATATTAAGCTCTAATACCACCAGATCTAAAAATGGGGCTCTTAGGCTTCTTGTCTAACTTACAAGAACCTCTCCCACTTCCAAAGCTTTAAATTTTCCCAAGTCTTAATGATTAACCAATGCGGAGTTAAGAAATGCTTGAAATTATGGGTGTATGCTTGTATTTGTTTTCAGTTGGTTATTTACTTTAAAATCTGTTGTTTGTGCTGATATGGAAAGATACTTAAACTGATATATAAATGCACATAACAGTAGTTAAAGCCGCAGTAAAAACAAACACATAAGGCAACAGTATAATATGGAGTTCACCCTGATATCTTGAGCTACGTCTCCTTGAGCTGTAATCAACTCGATTAGGCTCTTTGGGATTATGGCTTCAATTCTTTTACAAGTGCTACACTTAACTCAAATGTTTTATACAGGAACATTGGGCTAAAAATACCATCTTATCCCTTGACTCTTGGAGCTCTTCGACTTTCTAGCTCTGGCTCTTGGCTCTGGCTTTGGCTCTTTGCTCTGGCTATGGCTCTGACTCTAACTCTGGCTCTGTGGCTCAGGCTATGGTTCTGGCTCTCAGCTCTCGCTTCTAGTGCTTGCTCTGGCTCTTGGCTCTGGCTCTTTGCTTTGGCTCTCTAAGTTCTTTCTCTCAGCCTTTGCATGCCTTTGTGAATGGCTCGACCTCCAAGCAACTCCAACAACAATATGCTGCTATCAATTGAGCTCTTTGGCTTTTCACTCAACCTCTGAGTGGCTCCAAAGACTTTGCGTGCATTCAACGTGTTTTCACTATTCGCCCTCCAACCTCTGGTGGCTCTTCCTATTACAGTGAGTTCGGCTCTGGTTTCTTTGCTTCCAGGTCTGCTTACTGCTTTCTTGGCTACTCTCTTTTTTTCTCCCTTTTTTTCTACCCCCCTTGTTACTCTTTGTCTGTTCATGGCTTAGAACCATTCCATTCCCTGACTATTCGTTTCGGCTTCTATCT
Source organism: Pinus tabuliformis (assembly GCA_031772625.1). Classification (NCBI taxonomy): domain Eukaryota; kingdom Viridiplantae; phylum Streptophyta; class Pinopsida; order Pinales; family Pinaceae; genus Pinus; species Pinus tabuliformis. Next base: position 245,527,193 of record CM062815.1, read on the forward strand.
CTTCGGATTGCCTGCTGCTGCTCGCTTGGAGTTCCCTGTCTCTGCGTCTTCATCAATGGCTCATAGGGAGTGGCCACTTTGCCTCTTACGAATTGCGCCAGCTCATCCTTGTCGGTTCGGTTTTTTTTGGTTACACTGTGGAACGAGTCATCCACCAACTTAGTGGTCAAATCGGACGTCAAACATTTCTTTGCTGCGGCTTAATCCCCTGTCAAATCCGGTTTATTCATCACGAATGATCTCAACCGTTAGATTTGGAGCCCCCAGATCCTATGACATTCGCTCATTTCGCGCGGTTGACTTGCTCAACCGTTAGCACGTGATGAGCAACGGTTTGCTATCTCCTCCGCCTGCCACACGTTGGGCGCTAAATGGAATCACTCACTTTTCTTCAAATCCACTTACCGCCCAAGGGTGGCCCCAATATATACCACCGATTTTGGAGCGCGGGACCCGCCTGTCACTTTAGCGCTTTTCCCACGGTTCTCTGGCTTCCCTTGTGACCGAGTGCTTGGGGCTTTTCCATTTCGAGGGGTTTTTCCCAGCAAATCGCACTTTGCGCTAATCGCGCATTAGAAACAGCCTCCGTTTTCTGATCTGAGCCTCCCAACTGCCGTTTTTGCACCACACGCAGTCCCCATGGGCCAACGGTCAATGCGCTTTGACCGAATGTCCTCGTTGCTCTGTGTTGGTTGCAAATTTTCATTGTTTAGAGGTTATTTCTGATAGGCTTCAACATCCATAGGACTTTAAACTTCGGTATGAGTTTTTATAGAGTTCAGGTAGCTTTAAGAGAGTTTGAGGATCCAATTTCGGATCATGCTTCTATACCATTGTTTGGTGAAATGAAAATATTATACTGAGATTTTCAAATGGCCTATATGGTGAGAAGCAGAAGCCAACTAGATAATCACCAAATATATGCAGTAGACACTGAGCTAGGATCACAAATTTTCTTCAATGATTGTTGTTTTGAGGGAGAAACATTGAAAACAAATGAAATTAATATTCAACAAGAATAGGTTAAAAATTTTTAAGATGAAGCTTGGAATTTACATTTTGATGGCTCCACCTATGAGAAAGGTTCTAGAGTAGGAGTGTGGATTGTTCTATCGGATTGTACAAGTCAATTACATTCATTTAAACTGCATTTTGATATACAAATAACATAACAGAGTATGAAGTTGTCATCATTGGGTTAAATCTACTAAGAGAGAAAAAGGCATAGAAAATTCACATTTCTAGGGACTTAGAGATTATTATGAACCAAGTTAAAGGTACTTATCAAACTAAGTATCTGAGAATGAGAGCCTACATAAACGAAGTTTGGGATTTATTTTCTAACTTCTTTTCTAAACATGAGATCTTACTGGTATCAAGAGAGGAGAATGGAATTGCAAATTCCTTAGCAACAACTGCCACTGCATTCAGAATTCCGATATATCCAAATGAAAAGTTTGAGATAAATTTTGGACACGGGCCTTCAATTCCAGACAATACAAAGCACTTATAGGTATTTGAATATGATCAGAAAATCAAAAGGTTTCTGGAAAGAACAAATTAATTTCTCAGCATCCAAATAGAAAAGCATGAAAATGAAACCACAGATAAGAATTTTAAAACAACGGTGTTTCTGAATCCTATAGCTGGACAAGAAATTATTCAACTAAGTAACAATTTGATTCCTAGAGGCTTTGTACCTTTAGAAATATGATTTGATTCTAATGATGTGGCAGTGAAGCCAAGAATTATGCTGAGTCATGGTGAGATGGAGGATTATAATTTGGGAACCGAAAGTGACCCAAAGGTAGTCAAAGTTTCCAACACTTTGAAAAAGGAGCGGAAATGAGAATATGAAAATGATTGAAAGAGTTTGTTGATACATTGACTTGAAGGTATGGATATTTGAAGATTTATGATCAGTCCATCATCCAGCATACTATACCACTTAAGGAGGATGAAAAACCATTTAAGAAAAAGTTAAGAAGGATCAATTTGAAGATACTGCCATTGATTGAGAAAGAACTAAAGAGACTTCTTATTGCAAAAATCATCATTCCACTAAGATTTTCCAATTGGGTAGCAAACTTAGTGTCGTTGAGGAAGAAAAGTGGGGAAATTCACTTGTGTGTGGATTTTAGAAATTTAAACAAATTCCCACTGAAGGATAATTATTCTTTGTCGAAAATGGATCACATTCTATAGAAGGTGGTTGGTGAAAAAAGGATTTCCATGCTTGATTGGTTTTCAGGATACAATCAGATCCTGGTTGACCCAAGGTATCAGGAGAAGACTACCTCCACCACGTCGTCGGGTACGTTCATGTATCTTAAGATTCCATTCAGACTCATGAACGTTAGAGCTACTTTTCAGCACACAATGGACATCACCATTTTTGATGAAAGAGATAATTTTGTGGTAATTTATTTAGATGACATCACTGTTTTCTAAAAATTTGAATCTTCCCATATGAAACATTTGAGGACAATCTTTAGCAAGTGCAGGAAATTTGGAGTTTCTCTAAATCTAAAAAAGTCCCATTTTTCCTTGAAAGAAGGCAAGATTTTGGGACACATAGTATCAAAGGACGAAATCAAGATAGACCCCAGCAGAGTGACAACAATCCAAAAGATTCAAGAACCAAGAAACAAGAAGTGCAATCTTTCTTAGGTAAAGTAAATTTTCTGCGGCGTTTTATTCCAAATTTTAAAAGTAATAACATGTATGCTTAAGAAAGGGAGCAAAATTAAGTGGACTAAGCAAGAAAATAATTATTTTAATGATACTAAGGGATCTTGAGGCCAATCACCTTTACTCATTAGTCCATATTTTTCAAAGGATTTCATGATTTTCTATTTTCCTTCGAACACACTATCTCCGGTGTGTTGCTTCAAAAGAATGAGGCAGGTCAAGAACACACCATCTCTTTTTCAGCAAGGCGTTGGGGGATGTTGAACTAAAGTATAATATTCTATATAAATAAGCATATGCTCTAATCAAAGCACTAAAACATTTTTGAGTTTTTATTATGAATTCTCATATGACTGCATGTGTGTGAGATGCTACAATAAAGATTATTTTAGTACATCTAGACAATGATGGTAGAAGGGGGACGTGGATTGATAAAATGTTGGAGTTTGAATTAGAAATCAAACCTACCAAGTTAATTAAAGGACATGGTATGGCTAGACTAATGACTGAAACAAATATTGGTGTTGTTGGTATAAATTCTATTTTTGAATTATCAGATTTTCCATGTGAAGAATCAGTTGTTAAAGCTGAAGATTGTTTTAAACAATGTCCGTAGTATGCTGAAGTTGTTTACATTCTACAAAATTTACAAGCACCACCAGGAATAGATAAGACATAGCTGATATTTTGTAGATTGAAATATGCTAAGTATTGTCTTTTAAATCGTTATTTGTATTGGAAAGACCCTCGGGGTATTTTACTGAACTTCCCACTAGAAGACGAAGCTAAGAAAATGAGTAGAGAGCTGCCTGAAGGATCATGTGGGGGAAATCATTACTGGAAGGCAATAATAGATAAAATCATGAGAGCTAGATTTTATTGGCCTACTCTATTCTCTGATATTAGAAAGGAAGTAGCAGCTTATCACAAATGTTATTTGTTTGAGGGTAATCCAAAACTGATGTCTTTACCTTTGAAACCTATCTTTGTGGAGGCACCTTTCCAGTGGTGGGGCCTTGACTTTATAGGTGAAATTCATCTTGCATCGTCAGCACAACATAGATGGATTTTGACAAAGACATATTACATCACAAACTAGATTGCGGCACTTCTGAGCAAGAAAGCTACTGATATTGTGGTTATTCAATTCTTAGAAAATATTCTTTCTAGATTTGGTTTCCCGAAGAGGATTATAACTGATAATGCACAATGTTTTAAGTCTAAGATATTAGTAAAATTTCACGAATACTACCATATCAAGCTTAGCCATTCCACAACTTATTACCCTCAAGGTAATGGACTGGAATAATCCTCCAATATGAATTTGGTTAGAATTATTAAAAAAAAATTAGAAGATAACAAAAAGGTTTGGCACACAAAACTCAAGTTTCCATTATGGACAGATAGAGTTAGTACTAAGAGGTCAATAAACACTTCTCCTTTCCAGTGAGTGTATGGCGTTGACATATTGTTTCCTGATTCAATTGGATTTCTTATTATGAAATATTTGCAAGAATTGGGAGAAGAACCAAATCAACTACAAAGAAGGATAAATCAGCTAATTGAAGTGCAAGAAACTAGAGAGAGTGTGTATGAAAAATATCAGGAAGTAAAAGTTCTGATTAAGGAATTTTTTGAGAGAAAAACTAAAGAGAATGACTTCAAATGCCAAGACTTGGTCTTAAAATGGGATGCCCATATTGAGAATAAAGGTAAGCACGGGAAGTTTGAGAACATTTGGAAGGGACCATATAGAATTACAACTTTCCATGGTAAGAAAAGTTTCATCGTAGAAGGTTCGCAAGGAGAATTCTTGTTGGGAGGTCCAGTGAATGGACATTTCTTGAAGCATTATATCTCCTAAACACATAATGGTTTTCAAGTTTCATTGTACATATCCATATATTTTGAAAAATATCTTGCAGGTGTCGACGAATATTTAAAGGGACTTGAAGCCCGAAGTGAAGACCTTGAGGTTCTGTTGATACTCATTGAAAAATGAAAGTTTTTTAGAAACAATTATATTTTTTCAAGTTTAGAGTTTGTAAAATCATCTCTTAAAAGTCAAAGTCCTTATTTTTGAGTCAGTAAAAGTTTTTTTTTGAGCTAGTGTTTGTAATGGATGAGGCAATTGGTCTATGGGGAGTTCTTGCTACCATCATTGATCGAAAACATACCCATGGAGCTAGTTGTTATCACAATCAACTTCATTTCTTAAATATTTTAGGAAATGTTGACAATAGTAGTCAACCTTTTAATTGTAATAAAAAGGGAAAATTTCTGATAGTGGGGCTATAAGCATTTTTAGCAATCTGATATGGTATTGTGAAGGAATTCACTAACAACTAGTGTATCAACATTTTTCATTTTGGATGATAGGCCAATTGTCAGTGCCAAAACCAGTTTTTAAATTCAAAAAGTGATGACTCCGTTGACCACATTAGCGTCAACGTTTTCATTTAAACGTGTCTCCATCTTTTTTTAGAGGGTAAAAGTACAGGTTAATCATTTTTCTTGCACTACAATGAATGAATATCGTTTAACATGATCTTACCATATGATACAAACTTTATTTGCAATCATAACCTGAAACCCTGTGATTATTCACTCACCACCTGTGCTATCTTATCGCATATCAACTTGTTTTACCTTGTCCCATCGACAATTTGTTTGTTGTTAGTTCGAAGTCATTTACATTTGGAATTGTAAATTGTTTTGTTCATAGGGACTTAGGATCGAATCCCAAGAAGACCCTAGAGCGAGATGGGGAAAGGATGTAAGGTGAACCAATTCGAGCCCAAGACGTCAGATTTGCTGGATATATACCTCGAAATTCATTAATTGTTATAGCGAGCCAGTTGGAGCGAATGCTTCCACCGCTGTATCGACTACCACAATGCAGTGGCTAAGTCTTTTGCGTAGGGGTTCGATGGAAATCATGTGGAGGTGGGAGGCTTGTCATTTCCAGTTACATAGCAAACTATTTCTGAGGTTGCAGCCTGACCAACGGACGATGATAATATTTTCCATAGTCATGTTCCAGTAGGGATCAATGTCTCTTTCTTCTTCAAAGAAGAATTCAGAGGGAAAAATTGGAGGGCTGGCATTCGAAAGTGTTGGCATTATGAGACAAGTATTGTCCTTGATGGCAAATCACACTGATAACAAATCATAGTCTAGAAGGATAGCAGCAAGGAATTGATGATCAGTCTACAAGTATGAAGAAAAATATATACACGCTGGTTCACCATATACCAAGTCGCGTATACAAGCAGGTTCACTATATACCAAGTCGCGTATACGCAGGTTCGCTATATACCAAGTCGCGTGTACACGCTGGTTGGCTTCAGTAAAAGCGCGTGTATGTGGAAAACTTATCTTTGGTCCACGGCGGTTATTCCTTGGAAGTTGTGCCTATGGTTTTGGACCTTGGTGTCTCGATGGACGTGTTGATCCCTAGTTTTGAAGCTGATGGTATTGGTTTTCTATGGTTTTGGCCCTTGGTATTGAACAAGGCCTAAGGCTATATAAGGAGAAGGAAATCATTAGGCAAGTGCATCTGAAAAGTCTTGAATATCTGATGAAGTATTAGATCCAGTATGCAGGTTATTGGTTGATGATGTATTGCTTGATCTGAAGCTAAGGAGAGATCTCATCGGTTGATGGAGAACATGATCTAAGGAGAGATCGGGATCAAATGGTTTGAAATGAACTATATTTATATGGTTGATTATGTGTATTTCTAGATCTGCATACTGACGCAATGTTATGTTCTGGGTATAACTGAAAACTGGTACAGCTGCAAGTTATGAAAAATTATTTTTAGATCTGTACGCAGGTTGTCTTCGGTAAAACCGCGTGTATACGCGGGTTGCCTTCATTGTAGTAGCGTATATATTTTGGAGCTTGATTTATGGGTTGCAGCTGGGTCTGACTGTTATTGCAGAGTTCTGTAGTCTGCTCTGTGTTCTGGTGACTGGGTTTGACAGGGTTTCAGTGGTTCAGTGATTCAAAGATTGATGATGCTAGTATTGGTTGTTTTATGCTTCAATGATTTGTGAATAAATCATGGTCTTCATATTGTAATGTTGTGCTTCAGGAGTATCCAGTCTGAAAATTGATGAAAAGTGGTACATGAAGAAAAGAAGATTGTAGGCCTGCACCTACGTACTAGTATCTTAGCTAGTACAAGAGCAAAGGGGGTTGGAGCTCCCTTCCAAGGAAGTTTGGAGAATGAGAGAAGGTTGAAGCCTTCTGCAAGTTGTAGCCTGCGTACTGGTATAAGGCTGCACCAGTAAAAAAGATTGTAAACTGAAGTTCTTATTAAAAAGATAGAGACGACTTGCAGCAGGTGGTTTTCACCCACATTGGGTTTCCACCTTATATCATGGTGTTCATGTGTGTGGCTTTTGTGTGTTGATCTGTTCTGTTATACTGCATCTGTTTACTCTTAGTATGATGAATAATGTCCTGATGCATTTAACTGAAGATAAACTAACTGAACTATAAGATTTATGGTTATACGCTGGTTTCTTTAGACACAGTAGCGTGTACACGCTGGTTCACTTAACTGAAGTAGCGTATATGTTTCTGAGCATTGAAAAAGTTTTATTGATCTGATAATACTGATTCACCCCCCTCTCAGTATTATTTCCAACAATTGGTATCAAAGCAGGTCCTTCAGAGAAGATTGATCGCTTGAAGGTAGATCGTTCATCATGAGCAACTACGAGAGAGAAGCATCAATCAGGCCACCGGTTTTTGATGGGACAAACTTCAATTATTGGAAGGTAAGAGTTACTGCCTATCTTCAATCTCTTGGTACAGAAGTTTGGGACATCGTAGAGACAGGCTACACTTTTCCTTCAGCTACTCCTACAGATGCAGCCGAGAAAAAGAAATATGAAACAAATGCAAAAGCAGTCAATACTCTATTGGGATGTATATCTCAATCAGAATTCATGAAGGTAATGCACTATAAATCTGCAAAAGAAATATGGGACAAAATTGTCACGAGCTATGAAGGAGACGAACAGGTAAAGCGTGCTAAACTTCAAACTCTCAGGATTAAGTATGAGACTCTCAGAATGTATAATGATGAAAGTGTGGCTAACTATTTCCTTAGGGTAGATGAGATTGTTAATTGCATGAAAAACTTGGGTGAAGAAATAAAAGAGGCTATTGTGGTTGAAAAGGTTCTAAGATCTTTGTCCCCCAAGTTTGAATCTAAAGTGTCTGCCATAGAAGAAAAGGAAAATCTGCAAATTCTTACTATGTCTCAGCTTCACGGGATTCTAACCGCTTATGAAATGAGAAAGGGAGGTCCATCAGACAGAAGAGAAGCTGCCTTCAAGGCTTCAGGCAAAGAAGAGTATTATGAAGCAAGTCACGTGCCAGAATATGAAGAAGAGGAATCAAATTTTGTCAGAAATCTTCAAAGGGGTTCTGGAAGGTTCAGAGGTAAGTTACCTTTTAAATTCTTTACTTGTGGAAGAGTAGGTCATTATGCTGCCAGATGTCCTCACAAAAATAAGAATGACAAGGGAAAGGAACCTGTTAAATGGAACAAGAAACAAAATGAAAAGAAGAAAAGCTATTACACTCATGAAGATAGTGATGGTCTTTCAAATAGTGATGAAGATGAACAAGGCAATAGATATAAATTGTTAATGGCTTTTGAAGATGATGACTATATGGATGCTATAGATGTAGAAGGCTTTTGTGAAGAAATGAAAGATCTCAAAGTTTGCTTAGAAGAGAAGAGTGCTATTATTGATTCTCTACAATGTCAACTCGCTGAAAAGGAAAAACATCTTGAAAAATTGGAATGTGAGATTGTTTGTCTTAGAAAGGAGATTGAGAAAACAAAAGCGATTAATTTTAAATTTGTTAAAGGATCTGAAACCTTGGATGAGATTATCAATGTGCATAGATCTCCTCTGATCAAGACAGGTCTTGGATATAATGGAGAAACATCTCAAGCCTCTACCTCTAAAAGCTATCTTGATGCAGCAAGGAGAAGCGAGCAAAGGCCAAATAAAAGTCATCAGGTGAATCAGGGACAGTTTACCTCAAGAACAAATAAAGACCATTAAGAAATTCGGGGACAAACTGCCTTAAGGACAAACAAAAGCTACAATCAGCCTCCGGTAAAATCTTCCCAATTTGCTCCAAGAATGAATGTGAATAGAAGCTACAATCGGTTGGATGATAGATCTGATTATCGCAGAAGTTTCTTTAATGGCCAATGCTTTTCTTGCCATAACTTCGGTCACAAAGCAGCTCAGTGTATTGCCTACAAGACAATCATGACTAGAGAAGCTCAAAAGCAAGGGAGAATGACTGGAACCATGAAAAGGACTTATAACAACTTTTCAGTTCTTGAAAATGAAGTTGAATGCTCTATTTGTAATAACTTTGGTCATGAAGACTCTGAATGCAGGAGCAGGTTCCGAAAGACAACTCAGAAGGAACAAACCTCAAATGTCAGAACATGGAGAATAAAGGAACCGCAACCAGAAAGATGTGGGATAGCCTTTTATGCAGAAGGTCAAGAAAGTCTATGGTACATTGACAGCGGATGTTCGAAGCATATGACAGGGGACAAAGAAAAGCTTGAGTCATATACCGCATTAGAAAAGGGGAAGAAAGTTTCTTTTGGAAACGATATCTCTGCAGCCATAAAAGGAAAAGGTGTTGCTCCATTGAAAGAGAAGGTCAAAGCTGGAAACGTTTTGTATGTTGATGGATTGAAGCATAATCTTCTGAGTGTCAGTCAGATGTGCGATCAAGGAACAGAAGTAATATTTAGATCAAATGGATGTTGTGTTCGTGACCTTGATACAGGTAAAACAGTGATCAAAGGAAGAAGGACTCCAAATAATCTATACATATTTGAAGAAGGACCACAACAATGCTATTTGAGCAAGGATGATGAACACTGGCTATGGCATCGAAGGTTGGGGCATCTAAGCTTTTCACAAATAAGGAAAGCATGCAAATATCAGGCAGTTCGTGGTCTTCCAGATATCAAAATTCCAGACAACACTATATGCAAATCTTGTCAGTTTGGAAAGCAAACCAGAACTAACTTTCCAGAGAAGGAAGGATCAGCCAGCATACCTCTTGAGCTAGTCCATACAGATGTATGTGGTCCATTTAGGAAAAGGACACCTCGAGGAGAAGAATATTTGATATTATTCATTGATGATTTCTCCAGGTTTTTCTGGTTAGGGCTTATGAAGCACAAGGATGAAGCATTCGAAAAATTCAAATCCTTCAAAGCCTTGGTTGAAAATGAATCAGGACACAAAATTAAGTGCCTCAGATCTGACAGAGGTGGGGAGTTTACCTCAAACGAATTTTTCGATTTCGTGAAGAACATGGGATAAGAAGAGAATTCTCTACAGCTAGAACTCCTCAGCAAAATGGGGTTGTGGAAAGAATGAACAGAACAATCCAACAAATGGCTCGTGCTATGCTTGATGAATCAGGTACTCCCGCAACTTTCTGGGGTGAGGCTGCACATGCTGCGGTTATTATTCTTAACAAAACAAATGTCCGAGTAAACAACACTCAAACACCTCATGAGCTCTGGAGTGGTGAGACTCCTTCAGTGAAGCATTTCAAAATCTTTGGGAGCAAATGTTATATTAAGAATACTGATGAGCAACTTGGAAAACTTGAACCAAGAGCAGATGAAGGCATTCTTCTTGGTTATTCTCCACATAGCAAAGCATACAAGTGCTACAACAAAAGACTTGGCAGAATTGTTGACAGCATTGATGTAGTGGTTGATGAGAAAGGATATATTCCTAGGCAAGTTCATCATGAAGACATTGAAGAAGATGAAGGCTACCCTCAAAGGAAGAATGATGAAGAAGAAGAACCTCAAGAAGAACCAGAGGAGCAGACAAGAATAGAAGAGAAGACTCCATCCAGATATGTTCAAAAGAATCATCGAGAATCTCAGATTGTGGGGCAGAAAGAAGCAGGAATACAAACAAGAAGAAGAATTGCAGAAGCTTCAAGCTATTTGGCATTACTCTCTTCCACTGAACCACAAAATGTGAAAGAGGCATGCAAAGATGAATGTTGGGTCAAAGCAATGGATGAAGAACTTGAGAAGATCAAAAAGAACAATACTTGGGAATTGGTTCCTAGACCAAAAGATAAAAATGTCATAGGGACTAAATGGGTCTTCAAAAATAAATTGAATGAAAATGGAGAAGTAATTAGAAACAAGGCCAGACTTGTTTGTAAAGGGTATGCGCAGCAAGAAGGAATAGATTTTGAAGAGACCTTTGCTCCTGTTGCAAGACTTGAGGCCATCCGAATGTTCCTTGCTCTCTCAAGCTTTCAAAACTTCAAGGTATTCCAAATGGACGTGAAATCAGCCTTTCTGAATGGAGACTTAGAAGAAGAAGTATATATTGAGCATCCAGATGGTTTCATTCTTGGGAATGATCCAAACCTTGTATGCAGATTGAAAAAGGCTCTCTATGGTCTCAAACAAGCTCCAAGGGCTTGGTACTATCGCTTGGACAAATATCTTCACAAACAAGGTTTTTCAAAAGGATCAGCAGATAGCAATCTCTATATGAAAGTTGAAAATAACAAATTGCTAATACTTGTTGTGTATGTAGATGATATTATCTTTGGTAGCAATGAAGAGGCTATGAGTCAGAACTTTGCCTTGGTTATGCAGAAAGAATTTGAAATGTCATTACTTGGAGAATTGACATACTTTCTTGGATTGCAAATCCAACAAAATGAAGGAGGTATTTTCTTGTCTCAAAACAAGTACCTCAAGGAGATCTTGAAGAAGTATGGCATGGAAGATTCAAAGCCAGTTTGTACCCCCATGGTTACAGGATGCAGCCTTAGTGCAAATGACGAATCAGCAGCAGTTCACCAACCCACTTATAGATCCATGATTGGGAGTTTGCTTTATTTGACAGGTACCCGACCAGATATTATGCATGCAATAGGAATTTTTGGAAGATTTCAAGCCAACCCAAAGGAAACTCATCTTCAGGCAGTCAAAAGAATCTTCAAGGGACCCAAAACTATGGCTTATGGTATCCTAGAGATACAGATCTCACTCTTCATGCTTACACAGATGCAGATTGGGCCGGAAGTGTGGATGATAGGAAAAGCACAAGTGGTGGTGCTTTCTTCATGGGTTCCAGATTAGTATCTTGGTTCAGCAAGAAACAAAGTTCGATTGCCTTATCTACAGCTGAAGCAGAATATGTGGCTGCGGCATCTTGTTGCACACAACTTCTTTGGATGATGCAGACCTTGCAGGATTTTCAAATCACTTGAACTCCACCAGTCTCTATCTTATGTGATAATACAAGTGCAATCAGCATTTCAAAGAATCCAGTCATGCACTCAAAGACCAAGCACATACCAATCAAGTACCATTTTCTTCGAGAACAAGTGCTTGAGCAGAAGGTCAAGCTGGAGTATGTTCCTTCTAAGGAACAAGTTGCTGATATTCTCACAAAACCACTGCCCAGGGAAACTTTTGAATATCTCAGACAAAAGCTGGGAGTAGTTGATGCTTCATCCTGCTGTTGAAGCTTGTCTGTTCTACAAAAAAATTGGTATACGCAAGTTAAGTAAGGGATATCCGCGTATATACGCCGATTTATGCTGGGAAAGTCGTGTGTATGGTGTACGCGTGTTGCAGAAAGCATATCCGCGTGCATACGCTGTTTTATGCAGGAGAAGTCACGTATATGGAGTTCTGAACAACAAGGGCAGACTCCGGTTGGAGAAGGTCTGAGATGGGTATGCCAGAATTCTTCAGGCACAGTTTCAGGGGGTGCAGCAGGCACAGGTTCAGGGGGAGCAGCTTAAAGTCTCATAAAGCATTGTTGGCATTTAGATGCTTTTGGTTCTAGTACACAACTGTTGTTGGTTTCAGGAGAAGGAGCTCAGAAGGAAATCTTGGTTGCTGATCTAAAAGATGTGTATCAGATGTTGCTTGTATCTTTCATAAGTCTTGGTCTAGATTTGTTGTCTCTATGTCATGTATCTCTTCTGTGATATCTCTTTTATGGTGTCAAGGTCATGTAACGGCCTATGTTGGTTTCCCCACTATGCCTGGGATGAATGATGTAATATAATTGGTTGGTTCTAATGTATCCCCTCTTGGTTGGGAGTATGGATGTATGTATTGACTCTTTTAGTGATAGGAAGGTCCCTTATGGTGTATAAGTCTTGGTTCTTTCGAAGAACATCTTTTGCAGATCTTGCCTACAATCAGGGGGAGCATATCAGCATGTACTCAGGGGGAGCACAGCCCTTTGCCCTTGATGACAAAGGGGGAGAGTGATTTGATTTGGTGTTGTTGCCATCAAGTCCAAAGGGGGAGATTGTTGGCATTATGAGACAAGTATTGTCCTTGATGGCAAATCACACTGATAACAAATCATAGTGCAGAAGGATAGCAGCAAGGAATTGATGATCAGTCTACAAGTATGAAGAAAAATATATACACGCTGGTTCACCATATACCAAGTCGCGTATACAAGCAGGTTCACTATATACCAAGTCGCGTATACGCAGGTTCGCTATATACCAAGTCGTGTGTACACGCTGGTTGGCTTCAGTAAAAGCGCGTGTATGTGGAAAACTTATCTTTGGTCCACGACGGTTATTCCTTGGAAGTTGTGCCTATGGTTTTGGACCTTGGTGTCTCGACGGACGTGTTGATCCCTAGTTTTGAAGCTGATGGTATTGGTTTTCTATGGTTTTGTCCCTTGGTATTGAACAAGGCCTAAGGCTATATAAGGAGAAGGAAATCATTAGGCAAGTGCATATGAAAAGTCTTGAATATCTGATGAAGTATTAGATCCAGTATGCAGGTTATTGGTTGATGATGTATTGCTTGATCTGAAGCTAAGGAGAGATCTCATCGGTTGATGGAGAACATGATCTAAGGAGAGATCGGGATCAAATGGTTTGAAATGAACTATATTTATATGGTTGATTATGCGTATTTCTAGATCTGCATACTGACGCAATGTTATGTTCTGGGTATAACTGAAAACTGGTACAGCTGCAAGTTATGAAAAATTATTTTTAGATCTGTACGCAGGTTGTCTTCGGTAAAACCGCGTGTATACATGGGTTGCCTTCATTGTAGTAGCGTATATCTTTTGGATCTTGATTTATGGGTTGCAGCTGGGTCTGACTGTTATTGCAGAGTTCTGTAGTCTGCTCTGTGTTCTGGTGACTGGGTTTGACAGGGTTTCAGTGGTTCAGTGATTCAAAGATTGATGATGCTAGTATTGGTTGTTTTATGCTTCAATGATTTGTGAATAAATCATGGTCTTCAGATTGTAATGTTGTGCTTCAGGAGTATCCAGTCTGAAAATTGATGAAAAGTGGTACCTGAAGGAAAGAAGATTGTAGGCCTGCACCTACGTACTAGTATCTTAGCTAGTACAAGAGCAAAGGGGGTTGGAGCTCCCTTCCAAGGAAGTTTGGAGAACGAGAGAAGGTTGAAGCCTTCTGCAGGTTGTAGCCTGCGTACTGGTATAAGGCTGCACCAGTACAAAAGATTGTAAACTGAAGTTCTTATTAAAAAGATAGAGACGACTTGCAGCAGGTGGTTTTCACCCACATTGGGTTTCCACCTTATATCATGGTGTTCATGTGTGTGGCTTTTGTGTGTTGATCTGTTCTGTTATACTGCATCTGTTTACTCTTAGTATGATGAATAATGTCCTGATGCATTTAACTGAAGATAAACTAACTAAACTATAAGATTTATGGTTATACGCTGGTTTCTTTAGACACAGTAGCATGTACATGCTGGTTCACTTAACTGAAGTAGCGTATATGTTTCTGAGCATTGAAAAAGTTTTATTGATCTGATAATACTGATTCACCCCCCTCTCAGTATTATTTCCAACAGAAAGGAGTGGTTTCAGGATAAATGACATGTTCCTTTATGCTTCTATCAACAATATTTTACTTATGAAGAATGGTTTAATCCGGTAAACCTCTTGTTGGGCATGGAATCCCCCCACAACATGTTTTGGGGCTCAAAGCCTAGGTTTTGGTCAAATATGTTGTAAGACTCTGCGAATTCCGGGTGCGAAGTGTGAAATGTACATTGAGTCATAGGGTTGTCCACCCTAAGTAATGTAATGTAATGTAATGTCATGTCGGCCTACCCATGGTCTGCAGACCATGGGATTGTATGAATAGAGTGAGACTCTAAGTTGTAAAGAGAAGGGGAGATAGATGAGTATGGATGAAGTCTAGAAGATAGTAGATAGAGAAGAAGTCTAAGTGTCTTGGGTCATAGTAGTAGGAAGAGGCTCTGCAACTGAGTGCGTAGAGGCCTAGTAGAGTCCGCAACTGAGTGCGCAGGGTGAAGTTGAGTCTGTAACCCAAGAAGAAGAACAATAAAGAGAAGTTTGACTCCAAGTACTGTGTATATGTTTTTGTATGATTTTCTATGCATTTAGAATGTTTTGGTTATCGCACGCACTTATATGATCACTACACACTGTTAAGTATAATTGGGCTCATACAGATAAGTTAAGTAATTGAATAATATCAAGTTAATAGTAAGGAACTTGGGTCATAACACAGATCACACCTTGAGCCGGGTTGCGCAAAGGCAGCATTGTGGGCTGCTAGGTACTGATAGGTGTGCGTAGCAGCTTGCGTGCGAGGTCAAACTTCATACCACCGAAAAACCATCAGACATCTCTAGGGTGCGAGAAACTGGTTCTAGCACCCTCCCATACTACTTCGGGTGAGACCTTAGTCCATGCTTCATGGACTGTTGCCGAAAGGGCCAGTAGTACCAGGATTTTTTTGGCTAAATCACCTTTGAACCTGGGTCAGGCCCATAAAAGCCAACAAGTGGTTCCATTGTCGGGAACGGGATCTGCATAAGGGATGTTTGATGTCGTGCCACTAGAATCCAACAAAGTGATGGGTTGTGTTATATTCTTTCCACGACTAGCCCATGTAGTTAACCAAGGGTTAGAGGGGGGGAGGTCACAGGGGGTTTGAGGGGCACCCATAACCCCACTTTATGGGGTCCGGGGCAGCGCCCTGGAAAATTTTGGTTTTGGAACCTATGTTAGGTTGGGCAGACCCACCTATGGTTTTGTGCATGATTTTCGCACATGTTTTTTGGACGTGATGGTTTTCGATCCATGGTATTGGATGCGATGGTTTTCATTCCATGGTATTGGACGTGATGGTTTTCGGTCCATGGTATTGGATTCTTTGGCATGTATAAATATGTATTGTAACATTGAAAGGAATATAATGAAAGATCAAGTTGGTAGTCCCAGTTTTGGGATCCAGGGGAAAATCTCTGTGTATATGTGTTTTATGTGTTATGCTCTCGCATTGTTTATTTTCTGTGTTTTAGAATTCGTATGCAGGTAATTTCTGTACGGGGTTAAAACCTAAATTTGGTATTAGAGAAGATTTGGCTTCAAGGGGATGCCTTTGTTGCTGAGTTGTTTCGCTCGGGCCTGTGGTAGACCCTGTTCAGTGGGAGATCTGTGAGATTGATTCTAGTGGTGAAAGAAGATGGCGTGCAGTGGAAAGATAGAGATCAAGAAATTTAATGGTCAGAGTTTTGAGTTGTGGAAACTCAAGATGGAGGATCTGTTGGTGGATAAAGATCAGTGGATCACGGTAGATCCAGGTACTAAACCAACGGGAGTGTTCAATGAGGAATGGAAGAAGTTGGATCAGAAGGCAAAGAGCATAATACGATTGTGTGCCTCAGATTCAGTATTGTTGAATGTATCAGGGGAAGCTACGGCGAAGGCTTTGTGGGACAAGTTAGGGACTTTGTACCAATCTAAGTCTCTAGTGAATAAACTGTTCCTGCGAAAAAAGTTGTATAACCTGAGGATGAAAGATGGAGACTCGATGACAGAGCATCTGAATGCATTTAATACTGTGGTAAGTCAGTTAGAATCTATTGATATTAAAATTTCAGATGAAGATAAGTGCATCAGTTTGTTGTGTTCTCTACCAGATTCGTGGGATAGTCTGGTTATTGCAATAGGTAGCAATGCAACTGCCTTGCAGTTTGATGAAATAATCTCAGCCTTGCCAACGGAGGAGATGAGATGGAAAAATATGGAGAGCCAGAATGGTGATGCCTTGTCTATATGAGGACCGTCCCAGAACAGAAACAAAAATAAGTCATCGAGTGGGAGATCTAAATCTAGATGGAGATCTAAATCTCTAGGAAAACCTATGTGCTGGAAATGCGGAAAGGAAGGCCACTTCAAAAGGGACTGTAAATCTAAAGCTCCTGACAAAGGAAAAGGATCTGATGAGGCTCCTTCTACAGAGGTGAAAACCACCTCAAATGAAGGTGGGGATGTGTACCTGGCTTCTTCAAGTACACATGTAAATCATGAAGCATGGTTGATTGACTCAGGTGCATCCTTTCACTTCACTCCCCATAGAGAGTGGTTCTGCGAGTATGAGAAATATGATGGTGGTGATGTCTTCTTGGGGGATGATAGGAAGGTTAAAATCTTTGGTCATGGAAAAGTAAAGTTGAAGTTGCAAGGTGGAAGAGTTAGCATACTTCCGAGTGTTGTACATATTCCTGCATTGGCCAGAGATCTAATTTCTGTAAGCAAGCTGGATGATGCAGGTGTAAAAACAGTGTTCGAGAAGGATACCTGCAAGATGGTTCGGGTAGCACTGGTATTGATGTGGGGAGTTTGGATTGGAACTATATACAAGCTACAAGGTAGCACGGCTGTTGATGGGTGCAATAGTTCTGTGGTTCCTGAAAGTGGAGCAGAAAATCTAGTGGTCTCTAGAGAGAAGGCCATGTTGTGGCATCAAAGGCTTGGACATATTGGAGAGAAAGGCCTTCAAATACTTCATAGTAAAGGTATGGTAGAAGGTATGAGTAATAGCTCTTTGGATTTTGATTTCTGTGAAAATTGTGTATATGGGAAGTAGAATCGGGTGAGTTTCCCCTCTGGTGGTAAGAGGACGAAACAAATATTAGAGCTTGTGCATAGTGATGTGTTTGGACCTGTGAAGGTTCCATCACTGGGTAAGTCTATGTACTATGTATCATTTATAGATGAATTCTCAAGGAATACATGGATATATTTCCTGTGATCACATTACAACCGCGAAAATGGTTGCGCGGTGCGGAGAAGGTCGGGTTGCTTCATCTACTTTGGGTACCACACTTTCACCGCGTGCCCATCGCCATTTTTGTCATTAGCGGCTGCTTTTCCTGGTGCATGATGGGTACTTATGGTTGGAGGAGCCTATTCCCATCACGGCGGATCTCATCCATAGAATTTCTTGGCTTCCCTGTAAGGGGAAGGACCCCGCACCAATAGCAAGAAAAAGCGGTGATTTGGCTCTCGTGGAAGCCATGAAGAAAAAATATAAGCTCGAGAAGAAAAAGAGAGGTTACGCCATCAACAGTATCAAGGATAAAGGGGTGCGCATAGCCACCCAACTCCTGGCTAGCAAGGTAATGAGAAAATGCCATGGTGATGAAGTACCATTGCTAGTAGTTGCGTTAGCCAAATAATGCATAGAGGGGGTCCAGATCAACTGGGCTGAGTTCCTCTGCGAAGAATTTTTGCTCAACTGCAAGGAGGCCCAGGAGTAGGGTAAGACCTTCCACTACACGTGGTTTCTCTTGTCCATCTTGCTGGTAGCGGGAGAACTGCTAGAGGACAGTCAATTCCCGATCATTGAGTGTGAATTACCAGAGGCCGCGAAGTACGTGTCGCTCTAGGCTACCAAGGATGCAAAGTGAATTCGCGATACAAAGATCTTCTAGGTGCTCATGGAGGCAAGCATTTAGATGTGGATTAATAGGAGGCCACACCTGTCCCCCACAGTGCACAATAGTCTGTAGAGCTTTGCAGACTTCAAGGTGGGCATGCACAATATTTACATCAAGGCGTGAAAGGATCCGACGCAGTAGTGGACAAATCTCCCATTCATATCCATTGACGACGCGATATTTACAGTGTTAGAGTCATGGCCTCCCGAGTAACGCACCATGGATTTGGCGGAGTTGGATAAGACAACAACATAGAAAATGAAGGAAGATGCCAAGAAGTGCATCACCCAACTGGCTGAGAAAAGGCGCAATGAAAAATCGGTAGCCAAGGTCAGGGCAGCCCGCGAAGTAGCACAGGCAGCCACAGAGCAAAAGAAGGCAGCCGAAGCAACAACAACATAGACAACAGAGGCCAAAATAGTGTAGGTAGAGGAGGGCCAAGCAGTGTCTGCAAGACAAGAGGCAGAGGACACGTACCTTACAGAAGAGAGCGCGAACCTAGGAACCACCTCGACCCAACTCAAATGGTCGCGCATCACAAAAAGATCGGGTCCAAGAAAAAAGGTCAAGGCCTCGAAGCTAGCCATCGACCCAATCACCTTAACTGAAGGTGACCTCCATGACATCGGCGAGATGGTTCACGATGTCACTAGTGAAGCGCTCCAAGACTTCATGATGGAGTAGTAGAATGTGTTGGGGGCCCTGAGAATGCAGCTGCAGGAGTTAAAGGTGCAGCTCCCTGAGGAAGGTATGTTGTCTACCCACATTGCAGTGGGCACTTCAACAATAGAACAGATGCTACGCGCGAGGATGGCCAACACAATAGTGTTGCCAGAAGGAGCATTGGTATCAATAGATGCGATGGACTGAATGACGGTTACCATGATGCAAGGCCTTGGCATTAATCTAGCTGCCCTTCCCTGAGAACTGCTCTATCAACTACAGGATGGAATAACAACAGAGATGCACGCCAGGGAGAACCGCGCGATCCAGGTTCTGATCAAGCAGAAGATTAATATAGAACAACTTAGCTTGCAGCGTGATGAGCTGGTGTTGCAGAACAAACAGTTAGTGCAGACGGTAGATCATGCTTGCCGACGCGTCATAGAGTTGGCTATTGCAGTAGATCTATCGGTAGAAGTGTGGATTCATAGTCTAGCAAGTGGAGTCCACAATGCTAGAGAAGAGACAACAAAGGTGCAGTTGGAGCTGAATCTCCAGATTGCCGAACTGTGGTTGAAGGCATAGCCTTCCACTCCCCTAGAGGTCAGAGAGCAGCATGCCAATGCTATTGTAGCAGGGATGGAAGAGATTGGAGGTGCAGTGCGCGACTGTACCACCATGTTGGAACAGGCACTTGAGGTCCTCACGACATTGCAGGAGGACCCCAACATTTAGCAGCTGGAGACAAAGGCATGCGAACTCTAGCAACAATATGACAACATCAGAGGGACTGCACAGACAATAATCCTTACTCAGCAGCTTGCAAAGATGCAGCAAGCCAAGGCATTAAAAGAGTAGGTGGACGCGGCACACCATAATGAAGTCGTTCTCACAGCGCGCATCCAGCCATGGATTGACGAAGCTTTCATAATCACAGTAGATATTGAAGGAAATCTCACATAAATTCAGGGGATGCAGGTACAGATGCAGCACATCATGCCAGAAACAGGGGGCTCAAAAGACAAAATGTAGCAGATGCAGCAGGTAGCAGCTCAGTGCGCTGCCGACATTCAGGCCATTCGGGATCAGTTGGAGGGACTCCGCGCTAAGTTCGTCGTGCCAACAAAGTGAATCGAGGGCGACTCATGATTTTTGTGTCACGGGCCTGTTGAGCATGGAATCCCCCCACTTCATGTTTTGGGGCTCAAAGCCCAGGTTTTGGTCAAATATGTTGTAAGACTCCGCAAATTGTGGGCGCGAAGCGTGAAATGTACATTGAGTCATAGGGTTGTTTGCCCTAAGTAATGTAATGTAATCTCATGTCAGCCTACCCATGGTCTGTCCTCACCCCCGCCCCGGTGAAGGATGGCTGCTTAACATCCGGAGGGAGGCAGCTTAGCGAGGGATATTTCATTTCTTTCGATTCTCCGCTGGGAGGGGAAATTAGAAAACCCTCCGCAAGGGAGAAGGGTTCTAACTAGGCTCCTCTAGTATGGATGGATTTCTTCATTGGGCAGTCAAAAAGGTGTGAAATCGGAATATTTATACACTGGTAGTCAGACTTAATATACTGCTTCATCGGCATCAACAGCTGCTTCTTCGACTGCTTAATCTAGAGCATAATCGACCGCTGCTGGGTCGACTATCTGCAGGATCTGCTTCATCTGCTTCCAAAGAAGGCTGCTGGATTCTAAATAACTGGGTCAATAGTAAAGGGTAAAAGTGCCTAATAAGCAAGCCCGACCGCCGTCTGTCCAATCACTAAGTTTGATGAACCATGGGATTGTATAAATAGAGTGAGGCTCTAAGTTGTAAAGAGAAGGGGAGATAGATGAGTATGGATGAAGTCTAGAAAATAGCAGATAGAGAAGAAGTCTAAGTGTCTTGGATCGCAATAGTAGGAAGAGGCTTTGCAGCTGAGTGCACAAAGGCCTAGTAGAGTCTGCAGCTGAGTGCGTAGACCCCTGCAGTTGAGTGCACAAGGCGAAGTTGAGTCTGTAACCCAAGAAGAAGAATAATAAAGGGAGGTTTGACTCCAAGTACTGTGTATCTATTTTTGTATGATTTTCTATGCATTTATACTGTTTTGGTTATCGCGCGCACTTATATGATTACCGCACACTGTTAAGTATAATTGGGATCATACATATAAGTTAAGTAATTGAATAATATCGGGTTAATAGTAAGGAACTTGGGTAATAACACGGATCGTGCCTCGAGCCGGGTTGTGCGAAGGCAACATTGCGGGCTTTTAGGTACTGATACGTGCGTGTAGCAGTGTGCGCGCAGGGTCAAACCGCGTACCACCGAAAAGCCATCAAACATCTCTAGGGTGCGCAAACTTGGTTCTGGCACCCTCCCATACTACTTCAAGTGAGACCTCAGTCTGTGCTCCATGGACTGTTGCCGAAAGGGCCATTAGTACCGGGTTTTTTTGGCTAAATCACCTTTGAACCTGGGTCAGGCCCATACAAGCCAACACCTCTACAATCTTTATTTTCTAGCAACATCTTGCTAGTCAGATAAGAACTAATCCATGTTTTTATTTTTTAGAGAGCCTTAAACATATGGAAGATAAGTTCAGGGCCCGCACAAGTCCCTCTTCCAAATTTATATACTACAAAGCCCTGATAAAACTGATAACAGAAAACAAGTTAGCTAAGGTAGAAACAATATGGAATCATTTCCTTTTTTAAGGTGGTTTTCAACTTCAACCCCTTAAGAGAAGAAGCGGTAGACCAACGACTACCAAAAAAGAGAAGAAAGCTAAAAATCAAGCTCCTATTGATCCCCTTCCCAAAGAAAAAAACCTAGAAGTTCTATCTACATCATCTGGTCCAAAGATCCCTAAATCTTACCAAAGGAAAACTACTAGGCTTCATAAACCAGACCCTATATCCCCTGTGAACCTAGATGTTGATGTCATCCCTTCCCAGGCTGTGAATCCACCTTCCAAAACTCCCCCCTAGACACAGGTAAAGTAGAAATTTCTAAAGGAAAAGAACCAGATGTTGAAAGAAAAGAGGAGGGGACACTGTTTGAAGTATTCAAGGGTGGAAATAGACATAGCAGGCCAACTAATAAGTTAAGAGACAAGAGAAAATTCATAAGTAACCCAGAGTTGGCCAAGGAGGTGATTGATGTTGATAACATGCCACTTATGGACCTCATTATCAATAGGAAGAAGGCTACAAGCTCTATGAAGAGAAAAGGTAGAGAAACTATGAAAAAGGGACCCATGGAGACAAGGCAAAGGAAAAAACAAATATTTAGAAAAGGTGGATGTATTTCTTAGGGCTTCTAGTACCCTCAGCTACGATGCTTGTGGTATTAAACTTAGCCTTTTTCCTATCTATCTCATGAAACAATGTTTTCAATCTTATCATTGACAATCAGCCTTATAGTTTTTATATGCAGCAGAACAGTCAATAGAGCTGACATTCCCATCATCAGCATTTTTGATAAAGTTGACAGATCATTTGTCATCTATTTTGGGGTGAAAACTATGTGTGTCAGTTGATAGAAAACAATATAGGGACAAAATTCATCAGTATTTCTATCAAAGATTTTGGAGCAAATAGGGAGTGTTGACATCTCCGTTGTCTACAATATTCATACAAGTGAAAATGTTGACATTCCCATTGTCATCGATTTTGAAATCAGGTGGAAACAAAAATGTTGACAGCTAGCCTGCGAGTGAAATCTAAAAACAGAAAATTAGTGAAGCTAACAACAACAATATCAACATTTTTTCCATGAGATTTGAAGGAAAGAAGGATGAACAAAAAAGTGGTTTTGGAGGAGTTTTGGGCTTGATTTGTAGAAGGACCTATTTTTCTAGCTAGGATGTTGAGCTACTAGATAGGGACCTGTTTCTTTTTCCAAGGAAACAGTTTGAGAGATATTTTACTTCACCTATATATCAACACTTTGTTGTAGCTATTTTAGGAAAAAACAAAATGTATCTAAGTTTCATATTTTACATGCATGAACTTGAAAATATTTTAGATATCTCATATTGTTGTAATTAGTACAGAGACTATTATTTTCAAACAGTTTATGTAAGTTCTATAAAGCAGTTTATGAAGAATAAAGAAGGGTTTGAATTTTATTGAAAAACATATTTGAATTATGGTGTATTTGAGCAGTCTTGAATATATTTATAGGTTTTTAATGAGAATTTTGTAGGATACTCATGTGTTGTAGTTTCCTGTCGATTTCCACTTTGTTATGAAAACTTTCTCTCATGTCTAAAAATGTTAGTATCTAAGGTTGGATTTCATTTATTCTCCTTTCTCGTATTTATCATCCATTAGTATTTGTTGCTTCAGTCAGATATAAACTTTGCTCCATTCCATTTTCTCTTTCTTCCAATTTCTCAAACAGTCAAAGGATTTGTTGCTATCATGCTTTTGATAGCGTTCTTATTAGATCTGTAACTTTACTTATTTATAACCGGACTCCATGCCCAATGGTATGTTTTTTAAACTACCCAACCAATTTCATCCTATCATCTAAATCTGGCCACTGAACTCAATTGCATAAAACCTTCTAATACAGTGACCATATAGTAGTTGAGTTTTACAGAGAGATCCCTCACAGGGTTGAAGGGTCAGCTTTCAACCTAAAAGAGGTTATGAGGTTACTTTAGGGTTTTTCCCACAACCAGGGTTTTCCTTAAGTGATAACGCAAAGCATGACATCCATGTCTGAAGCACCTTTGGCATCAGACCAATATGTTCACATGGTATTTGGTAGCTTACGTAATCATGAAGTAACCCCAAATAGTATTTATTACCCGCCTAGGGGGGAACCACCTTATCCTCCACCTGGAGGACAACCTGTTTTCGTATCATATCTTATGTTTGGAGGAAAACCTTTTACCAAAACTTATGGTCAAATACCTCAGGTTGTTCCAAGTCAACGTGTTGTACCTCAACCCTTGATTTGTGCTCCTTACCATGGGATGAATATTATTTGGAACCCTGCTTTTTCTTGATGAATTAGTCTAGTTGCTACATAAGTGATAATTTATCAACCTTTTCAGCCTACTAGTGAATCTATTCCACAAATATCTATTCCAAGTATTCGAGTACCTATCCATCAACATGTCCAGGGGATTATGCAAACATCTGTTGAATAGCCTATCCAAGGAATTCCACAAACACTTATTCAACAACTAGTTCAACAACCTAGTCAAAGTAGACCTCAAACTCCTGTTCAGTCTACCGTTCATACATCTGTCCAACAACCAGTTCCGAGTTCACCTCAGACACCTATCCTAGGAGTATCACAAATGAATGTCTAAGTTACCCCTCAAATACCTTTTCCACAACCTACATAGGCTATTCCTCAGACATCTACTTATCAAATTGGTCCTACTTTCTAGTCTACAATAGAGATTCCTATTAGAAAACCTAGCATATAGACAATGCAAACACCTTTTCAAGGTCAATCCTTTCAAAGCCCACCGTTTCAAGGTCAAGCTTTTCAAAGTCCACCTTTTCAAGGCCAAGCTTTTCAAAGCCATCCTTTTCAAGGTCAATTTTTTCAGAGTCAATCTGTTCAAAGTAAATTTTTTCAAGGTCAACCTTTGCAAGCTCAACCTTTACAGGGGAAATATTACTTGAGTCAAATGGGTCAAATTCCACCTTTCTAGAGTCAACGATACCCTTTTCATACTTATCAAGTTCATTTTCAATCAAAACCAGGTATGACTCACCATGGTTACCCCAGAGGAATGCAAATACCAACCGCATAAGCTATTCTAGGATATCCTGGTTATCCTCCACCAGGGGTTGGAATTAACCCTCAAGGTTATCAAAATCGACAACAAGGCTTCAACCTAAAATTATTATTAATCTTAACATTAGATTTTCCATATTTATCTCATCTTATGAATGATCATATCTATTATTATCCATTTTAGCCGGTAGTTCCTACCAAGTTGCCAAGTGATATGCTGAAATTTTAAGGTAAATCAGGAGAGGACCCATCAAATCAGGTTATGACAAATCATCTTTAGTGTGCGTCAAATTCATTGATTGATGATTCTATCGGATTACACCTTTTCCAACGAACTTTAATTGGTTCGGCAACAAAATGGTACATTGAGTTACCTCCCGCTTCTTTCCATAATTTCAACTCCTTAGCAACAACATTTTGACACATTTTCAGCTACCAATTCATTATGACACTAGTACCGTACTGTTGACTTCCCTAAAACAATCGACATCTACTTAAATTTTGGATAATATACATGAATGGAGAAGTAGGTATCGTTTAGCCAAGGATTTTATTCCAGATCAAATTTTGGTTGAGTGGTTCACAAAATCATTACTTCCCAATATTACTGAGGATGTTGCTAAAGGAGGTTTTGTAACATAAGAGCAGGTAATTTCTCGTGCCCATTACTTAGACTTGGTTTATACACAATATGGCACCTTTTACAAGAAAATCCCAAATTTACCTCGCCAAGAAATTTTAGGTCAACCAGATTCAACTCCCAGATGATCTAATACCGTTGATGGTGTAATTGGTTCTGTCAGCCATCACTCTAAGGGTAAAAATAAGAATTCTAAAAGCACTCAGACTTTGGCTATAAAAGATTCACCCAATGAAAAACTTTCTCTGGAAATTACTTATGAAATTAATGTTGTAGAATCATCTACTAAAAAGAATCAACCATCCGAAGGTTAAAAGAAAGTGAAAGGTAAAAAAAAATAGAATGCTTCTCAAAAAGAGAAACCGACTAAAAATGAACCTACTGATGAAAAAAATAAACCTTGTTATCCTTTCCTAATTTGTAATGAAGATCATTATATGGAGGAATTCCCACATCATGAAGAGGTTACCAAATACATAAAAGGTTCTCTAACTCTTGTTTTTTTTAAGGATCCCTTTCCTTCTCAAGATAATAAAATGATTTCACATAATCCATCTTCTTCTTCCTTATTGGTGGATATCATGATGATGTCTTCGCAACAAGTTATCGTAGCAACAAGATCAAAATATTATGGTTCTAAGAGTCTCGCGGTAAATGTAAATGATGTTAGTCCATCTAGTCAACCTTCCGCTTCAATTCCTCCTCCTTTTGAACCATTACAGATTGAGAAACGAAACCCTTACATGGTGATTCAACTACCTCCCAATGGTGTTGTTCTAAAATCAGCTTTCAACCCACATGCTAGAGCTGCTCAGAGCTATAACATTATTGAAGATCTAGCGATGTATTTTTCAACAATGTCAACTCTTGAAGTGCTGCAAACATACCCAGTGCAAATGAAGCTAGTTTTGTTAGATATTGGAGCAATTGATCCTCAAGATTCTAATATTATCATCTTTTATCTTGAAATTCATATACCTAGACTTCGATATCAACTAGCAATCCAAATACCAGCTTTTGTCAAAACCAAATGAGTATTTTTCACAGTTATTGATGAAGGAGCCTCTACATGTATCATGTTTATTTCTTGTTGGAAATATTTAAGTTCTCCAACAATCAATAAATATCCTACCACCTTAAAAGAATTTGATGGAAGAGGTTTTCATCCTTACAGGAACTTAAATGATCTAGCCATAGAGTTAGAAGGTATGACAATTGCAATTGAAGGTGAAATTTTTTATTCTTAGCTCGATTAGAACCTTTTACTCGGTCGAAGTTGGACCTATGCTATGTCTGCAGTGGTCTCATCACTTTTCCACATGATACTATTTCCCCATCAAGGGAGAATAGTAAACATAGACTTGTTGTCTTAATATAATTCTGACCTTAACTCTACAAGTAATGTACCTTTCATGGGGAAATGATTACTCCCTATGAGGATATTGGTGTTGATTTGCTTAAGGATTCATCACTGATGGGAACTTTTGCACTACCTCCACCGAATTTTCCTTCTAATGTTGCCCAGGTTAACATGATCTCATCAAGCACTATGGAATCTTCTGATCCTTGGATAGTGCCTTTAGAATCTGAATTGACCTTGTATGGAAACAAGCTACCTTTAATCCCACTTGAATTAACTTATCAGGTAGTTCAAACGTTTTCCGATCCACCACCTTCTGAAATTGATTGAGTGAGGGTGATCACTGAGAATTATTCTTAATTTCATTAGTTAGAACCAATTTTATTTCCTGATCCTTTCGATAAAATGTTTCCACTAATGAATTTATTATGGATATTATAAATTTGGATGAAATTCCATGGGACGATTATCATCATAGTCCATATTTTCTTCCTAACCTTGATAAAATCTAGAATTATTTTTGTACTATATTTTCACCAGAGATCATAGATAATCCTGAATGACCCATGCTAGTTCTTCAACCTGAATCTGAAAAGAATTTGGTAAACATATCTACAACAATCGCAATTAATATCTGAGTCAAATCAGGAATTATCAATAACATTCACATAGGTGCTTAATGCTCACTTAAATAAATTACAACGTATAAAGCCCTATTTCAAGAATTCTGTGACATTTTTCCCTAGTCCTGTGAGGAAATGCCAGGAATTGACCCGTGTATTATTGTTCATGAAATTAAGAATTACCCACATGTTAAACCTATCAAACAAATATTACGTCCAATGCATCCATGACAGGTTGCTTCTATCATAGCTGAGGTTGAAAAACTGATTAAAGCAGTGTTGACGATGCTAGACCTACCAACATTCAAGGGGATATCCCCGGCAAGAAGTCCCAACTAGTCCTCAGATCATTTGGAGTAGGAGTCCCAGTAGTGGGTGGTAATGTAGTGCCTTAACCACGGTAGTGTGTAGAGATAAGTATGATGACTTTGGTTAGAAGCTAGTGTGTGACCTTGCAATGAGTCAAGTGAGATGCATGGGGGTTCTAACACACAAAAGGGAAAAGGAAGTGTGGCCCTTAGAAGCCTATAATAGTACGTAGCCTGAAAGGAACACATGAATGGAATGAAATCACAAGATGGAAGCAGAATAGTCCACAAACCAAAGTGATGGGTTAATCCAACAACACGCCTTCAACAAGATTCATACAATTGCATACAAAATAGTTCATAAGAAAATGCGTAAGTTAAACAAAATACATTGCTAAAGTAACCAGAATAGTTGAACTAAAATAACAGCATATGCATGAAAACATTCAGGCTCAGTTATATTATTATTAAGTGAAAGTTCCATCCATACATACACCATTGACAACTACTAGCCCCAATAGTGTAACATTAGATTCAACACCGCCTGCTCCTCTAAAGAGGTGTAATCGCTCTACACTGTGAAGAAGCCAAGGCTCATCACAATACTCCCAAGCCTTCTCTAAGCCTAAGCCTAGCCAAAATCTTGGCTCCCAAAATCTCCTTCTATGAGTTATGAGTTTCTATTTATAACAAAGGGTGGGGTGACCCTTAACATTCCCCTTTGACTCTTTGACTACCCTCATGACTCTTCAACTCCTTTACAAATAACTCTTTACATTACATAGTGACTGTTCACATTCCACTAATGACACTTGGAATTTCACTTACAATATATTTACAAATAACATACATTTTCCACATATACCCATGTGGGACAAAATAGGCTAGAGTCAGCCTAACAAGACAATCATTATCACTCAGAAGCTTGGGGAAAGACCAACTTAGCAACATCCTCTTGACGATCATCAGTTACGAACTGATACCAAGATTGGTAGTGTGTTATGGTGTCCCCATACTGTTTGGTGATGTATTTCTGGAAACAGACTCTTGCATCCATGGCTTCTAGGCATATGGTCCTGGAACCTTTGTCCAACTCATATTGAATCATACGCAACATTGTCCTTAGTACGATGAGACCATCAATGTACTTTTGCATGTTTTATATGCTGCAAGTCATTGCTGGTGGCCTCTCGCATTAACTACTCCATGTACTTGTCAGCCTCCACTCGGACTTAGCTCTTCTCAATGGCTTCGGTTAAGGAACCAGTTGAAGGGATCTTGTGTGTCCTCACCATGACATCCAAAATCTTGAATAACCATGCATAGCAAGCCTCAATTCTACTAATGAGAAGAGGGAGATGTTCATAGTTCTAGATCAACATATGAATCCATGCTTTTTCTAGCTCTACATGTGGCTTCATTATCTTATGCAATTAAAGTGGGGCTCCCTTGTATCTCATTGTCCATTCATGTACATGTGCAATAGCAACATGTATGTCCTTGACAATTTGGAAAATATTTATGCATCGCTGTTGAAAACCATATAGATAGATAATTGCCTTGTGCATAGTGAGAAATCTATCATAAAGTTTCTGTATGGTGGTATCAAGAGTTGATACTTCAGAAAGTATCACTTTCCTCATCTCTTCCATAGCAGATCCTGCAGATTGTTCTTTTCTCTCCCTGACCGCTTGTAAATTCTTCACCATCTGATCATTCTCTGCTAACAAGAAGTTGACATTTGAGCTCATGGATTCTGCCTAAGACTTAGTGGCATTGGCCATGGCAACTGGATGCTTTTTAACATCTGACACTATCACCCTTTCCTTCATAAATGTAGGTGATGTGTGATCATCCGAGAAATTCTTTCTCCGGGCCTATACAATATTTTTTTGCAACTCATCAAAGGATATACTGTACACATCCAACACTGGATCATCATCAAGGAAAAAACCTCTCCTTGATCTCTCAAGACTGGTTTTGATATTGGAGGTGGTGGAGACTGTGGGGTGACCTCAGATGCTCTCGGCATGATAAGTTTTTAGTTACAATTCAGTGTGTTGGGTACAACAAGGTAAGGTAATTGGATTGTTGTTATGTTTATTTAAGCATTGACAATTATGTGTTGGTAGTATGATGTAGGGATTGCATGGATGAAACTACTACCATGAAATATTGAAGAAGGCTTGGGTTGAGCTTTCTCTTGGAAGCATTGGGAACCATGGGGATTGAGTGATGGTGTTTGTTGCTATTTTTCTGGTTTTGGTCTTTGTGATTTGGTTGCGCTTGGTTTGCAATTTTTCTTATGTTTGGTGCATGGCCATGACACTTTGTTTTTGTTGTCGTATTGCTATTGGATTTTCATGGTTTTCATCTTGATTGTTTCTTGTTCTTGCCTTTTGTGTTTTGAGGATATTAGGAATTGGTTAAGAAGGAGCAAGTTAATGGAGCTCAGGGAGAACTGAATGAAACTTGATAGGTAATGTAAGACCTTGATGAAGCTTGGTGCATGTATAAGGGTAGCTAAAGGAAAGAGTATGAGAATCGGTTGGATTGGTTGGGTCCATTGGGATAAATGGATGGTGGTAGAACAATCATGGGAAAGGTAAAGTAAGTGCATTTAAGGCATCATATGCCTTGGCTATGTTTGGAACTATGGTTCTCAATGTTGTGCATGTTGTGCATGGATAAAGGGAGTTCTCTTTATCTCGACCTTATGAGATCTAGTAATTGTGTTGTGACTGTGATTATGTTTATGTTTATGTATGCATATATGTATGTATGTATGTATGTCATTGAATGAAAAGGATCGTTATGATTCTTTTGTGCTAGTGTTCATATGTATATATATATATATATATATATATATATATATATATATATATATATATATATATATATATATATATATATATATATATATATATAGATATATATATATATATATATATATATATATATATATGAAATTGTCTGACAAGGTTGTCAGGGATCATGATTGTTTTATGTTGATGTTTATATGTATATATATTTATGTATGTCATTGTCTGACAGGGTCATCAGGGATCATTCTTGTTGAGGAATGATTTCTTATGCAAGTGAATGGCATAAAGAGGTTTCTGGTTTATGAGGAATCAAGTGGAAAGAGAAACCCTAAAAAATATATGAGTTCAGTATCATGTCGATGCAAATTGATATTATGTGATTATACTATGTCTATGTTATGTCAAGTAACGATGAAGGATAAATTAGGGGAATGAAAGAAGTGTGATCTGCAACATGTTGGGACAAGCATGGATGGTGGAAAGACACTAGAAGCAAGCTTTCTTGGTAGAGTTAATGTGTGTTCTTTGGATGTGTAGTACTACTGTTGTGTATATGTTGTACATGTTGTACCTATAGTGTGGTGTGCACATTGGATATGCGGTGTTGTGTACATATGGTGTTGTGTGCATGTTGGATATGCAGTGATGTGTACATATAGTGTTGTGCGCATGTTGGATATGCAGTGTTGTGCACATATGGTGTTGTGTGCATGTTGGATATGCGGTGTTGTGTACATATGGTGCTTTGTGCATGTTTCATATGCAGTGTTGTGTACATATGGTGTGGTGTGCATGTTGTGCATATGGTGTTGTTATGTACATGTGGTGTTGTGTGTATGATTGTACATTTGGTGTTGTGTGCATGTGGTGCCATGTACATGTTGTACATGGGAAGTTGTGTGCAAGTGGTGTTGTGTACATGTCGTGTATGTGGTGTTGTGTACACATTGTGCAGGTGGCGTTGTGTACATGTGGTGTTGTGTACACATTGTGCAGGTGGTGTTATGTACATGTGGTGTTGTGTACATGTTGTGCAGGTGGTGTTGTGTATAGATGGTACAATGTACATGTTGTACATATGGTATTGTTATACATGTGGTAGTGTGTGAATGTCAAACATGTTTTTTTGTGCACATGTGGTATTTTGTGCATGTTGTACATGTTGTTTTGTGTTAGGTACCTATAATACTAGTGTAGCCCCCTTATTTTTAATGTTGTGCCCATGTAGCCCCCATATTGTTATTATTTTTCCCTATAGAAGCCCACTATTATTATTGTTGTGCGCTTACATTATTACTGTTATGTAGGCTCTGATTATATTGTGATCCCTTAGACTCATATATATATAAAGGAGGTCTTGTCATTTGTGTTATCACAATAAACTTCATTTTTATTTTTTTAGAAAATGTTGACAGTTGTGGTGTCAACATCTTAATTGTAATAAACAGGGAAAATTATTGGTAGCAGGGCTATCAGTGTTTTAGTGATTCGATATGGTCCTACGAATAAATTCACTGACAATGAGGGTATCAACATTTTTCATTTTGGTTGACACACCAATTGTCAACACCAAAACTAGTTTTTAAATTCAAAAAGTGATGACTGTGCTGACCACATCAACATCAACATTTTCATTGAAAGTTGTTTCCATCTGTTTTGAGAGGGTAAAATTACTAGTTAATCATTTTTCCTTCGCTGCAATGAATCAACATCATTTAACATGATCTTACCATATGATACCGATTTCATTTGTAATCATAATCTGAAACCCTATGATTATTCACTTGCCAGTTGTGTTATCTCATCTGCATATCAACTTGTTTTACCTTGTCCCATCAAACCGTCTCTTTTTTGTTAGTGTGAAGTCATTTACACTTGGCATTGTTAACCATTTTGTTTACAAGGATTCAAGATCAAATCCTAGGAAGATCACACAACAAGATGGGGAAAGGAGGTAAGGTGAACTAGTCGAAGCCCAAAGCGCCAGATTTGCTAGACATTTACCTGAAAATTCATCAATTGTTTCAATAGGCTGACTAGAACGAATTCTTCCACCGCTACACCGACTACCAAGGTGGAGTGGCCTGGTTGTTTGCACAGGGGTTCGATGGGAATCATGTGGAGGTGGAGATTTTTCTTTTCTAGTTACAAAGCAAACCATTGCTAAGGCCACAACCTTACCAGGGGATTGTGAGAAGATTTTCCACAATCATGTTTTCGCAGGGATCAATGTCCCTTTCTTCTTCAAAGAAGAATTCAGAGGAAAAAATTGGAGGGCTGGAGTTCAAAAGGACTGGTTGCAAGACAAATGGCATGTCCCTTTCTCTATCAACAATATTTTCTGAAGGACAGTTTAATTGGGTAAACCTCTACCATTTTTATTTTCTCATACATCTTGCTGGTCAGATAGGAATTAATACATCTTTTTATCTGTTAGATAGCCTTAAACATATGGCATCTAGGTTCAGGGTCCACACAAATCCCTCCTCTCATTTTATATACCAGAAAGCCCTGATAATACTGATAATAGAAAACTAGCTAACCAACGTAGGAAGGACATGGAGTCATTTCCTTTTCCGGGGAGGTTTTCAACCTCAACCCTTTAAGAAAAGAAGAGGCAGATAACAAAATTCCAAAAAATGGGAAAAAACTAAAATTCAAGCTCTTATTGAACCCCCTCCTAGCCAAGAAAACCTAGGAGTTCCATCTACATCATCTGGTCCAAAAATTCCTAAATTTTACCAGAGGAAAATTACCTAACTTCATAAACCAAAACCTATATCCCCTATGAACCCACTTGTTGATATTGGCTCTTCTTGGACTTTGAATCCACCTTCCAAAACTTCCCCTGTAGACACAACTAAAACGGAAGACCCTAAGGGCAAAGAACTAGAGGTTGAAAACAAAGAGGAGGAGAAAATGTTTGAGGTCTTCAAGGGTGGCAATAGACATACAAGGCCAAATAACAAGTTAAGATACAAGATCAAACTTAGAAATAACCCAAAGTTTCCCAAGGAGGTGATTGAAATTGAAAACATGCCACTAAAGGACCTCATTATTAACAGGAAGAAGGCTACAGGCTTTAAGAAGAGCAAAGGCAGAGAAACTGTGAAAAGGGGACACATGGAGACAACACAGGGAAAAAGTAGAGATTAGAGAAGGTGGATGTATTGCTTACGGTTGTTAGGACCCTAAACTAAGATGCTTGGGGGATTAAACTTAGTATTTTTCCTATCTATCTCATGAAACAGGGTTTTCATTTTATCGCTGACAGTCAACCTTATAGTTTTTTATGCAGCAAAATAGTCGGGAAAGCTGACATTCCCATCGTTAGCATTTTTGATAAAGTTGACAGAGCCACTGTCAGCTATTTTGGGGCAAAAACTATTTGTTTTGGTTGATACAAAATGATACAGGGACAAAATCCGATAGTCTTTCTGTTAGCGATTTTGGAGCAAAGAGGGAGCACTAACATCTTAGTTGTCAGCGATATTCAGACAAGTGAAAATGTTGACCTTCTGGTTGTTAGCAATTTTGAAATCAGGCGGAAACGAAATGCTAACAGTCAACCTTTCAGTGAAAGCTACAAACAGAAAACCAAGAAAGATGACAACAACAATATCAATGTTTTTTTAAGAGATTCAAATGAAAGAAGGAGGAAC
Organism: Pinus tabuliformis; assembly: GCA_031772625.1. NCBI lineage: Eukaryota > Viridiplantae > Streptophyta > Pinopsida > Pinales > Pinaceae > Pinus > Pinus tabuliformis. The sequence continues at coordinate 245,561,548 of CM062815.1, forward strand.
ATAAAAGTAGTTTTGGAGGAGTTTTGGGCTTGATTTCCAGAGGGACATATTTTGCCACCTAGGATGCTGAGCCACCAGATAGGGACCTGTTTCTTTCTCCAAGGAAGACAGATTAAGATATATTTTACTTCACCTACATATCAACGTATTTTCCTATAGCTATTTTAGGAAAAATAGAATGTATCTAAGTTTTATATTTTACATGCATGAAATTGAAGATATTTTAGATATCTCAAATTATTGTAATTAATCTAGAGAATGTTATTTTGCAAGCAATTTATGTAAGTTCTATAAAATAGTTTATGAAGAATGAAGAAGGGTTGTATTTTTATCAAGAAACATATTTGCATTCTGGTATATTTGAGCAGTCTTTAATAAATTTACAATTTTTAATGAGCATTTTGTAGGAAACTCACGTGTTGTAGTTTCCTGTTAGTATCCTCTTTGTTATGAAAAATTTCTTTCATGTCTAAAAATTTTAGTATCGAAGATTGGATTTCATTTATGCTCCTTTCTTGTATTTATCAGGAATTTGTATTTGTTGCCTCAGTTAGTTATAAACTATGTTTCATTCTGGTTTCTCTTTCTTCCAATTTCTTAAACAATCAAAGGATTTGTTGCTATCATGATTTTTATAGCTTGCTCATTAGATCTGTAACCTCACTTGTTTAGAACTAGACTCCATGCCCAATGTTATGTTTTGTAAAATGCCCAACCAGATTTCATCGTACGATCTAAATCTAGCCACTGAACTCAATTGCAAAAAACCTTCTACTACAGTGAACATAGAGTAGTCAAATTTTACGGGGAGATGCCTCTTTGGGTTGAAGGGCCAAATTTCAACCTAAAATAGGTTTTTAGGTTACTTTAGGGTTTTTCCCGCAGCCAGGGTTTTCCCTAAGTGATAACACTTTGTATCATCCAAGAATTGTTCATTTATGTAATGTAAAGGAGGTTTCCCCCTCGAAGAGGAGAGTTTTTAAGTCATTGATTGATTTGAATTTAAACAAGAACGTAAAAAATTACAGATATAACCATAAATACAGAGATGCAACAAAAATAGCACTTCCTTTGATTAATATCAAATAATGAAATATCCTTACAAACAGTATGGAAATGAGACTAGCTTGGCGATGGTAGCTTATCTATGAGAAGAGATGTGGTGGCTACATGCCTCTGAACTACGTTTCAATGAGGCTCAAGGTCCTTTTTATTATTGAAAAATAAGAGCAAACCCGAAATAACCAAAACCATAACCATAGGAGATGTAACGCCAAGAGTTTATGGGCCCCGTTGGGTTAGTTGGACAGCCAACTTCCCGAGGTCGTGACTTGGTTATATTATCTCTATTTCACGCACATGATACCTCGTTGGAAATATCTCTCTGAGGACTACGACGGAAAAGACAATTTTATAAAAAAATCACTGGTAGATTTGCATAAAAACGTTGTTTAGGGCCTCAAAATGGCTCTGGAGGTTTAGGACCCAAAAAACTGCTAAAAATAGTAAATTGTGCTACAATTAAGGAAACTGAAAGAAACAATGGTGGGGGTATAAGTGGAATTGGTGGGTGGCCACCAATATCCACCTGGATCATTCCTCCCCGCTTAGGAAGAAATGGTCCCCATTGCGTTGAGTTCGTCCATGAGATGAGGAAACTTCGGTTGAACTTGGTCCCTCATGAGCCACTTGCCTTGGTGAAGGAGTTGGCCTGCTTTGACAACTCGATACAGTTGGATCTGCTGCTGGAGAGTGTGCTTGATCTGAATTTCCATGATCCAATCAGTTGCATCTTGTTCCATGCAAGCTGGATTTAACTCTGTTGGTGTGAGTTGTTCTACAATGTCGGATGTGTCTAGTAATGGTGGAAAGTATGGTTGAAGGCGACCCACATTAAACACTGGGTGCAAGCTAATGAATGGAGGAATGTTGAGCTTAACATAATTATCTTCCACATCCTTGGTTGTGGTGTATGGCCCATATTGGAGCGAGCGAATCTTGTGGTGGGGCCCATCGAGGTGCTCCTTCCGCAAATGTAGCCAAACTTTGTCACCCACTTGGAACTTGTGTGGCACCTGATGCTGATGATGCTGCTGCTTGTACTTGGCATTGGTTTTGTCCAATATGTCATGGACCTATTGGCGAATGTTTTGACTATTCTCAATGAAGCTATTTTCCTTGTTGGCTTTGGATAGGACATGAGTTGAATCTCCCTGAGTCGCTACAATTGGTATGGCCACATCAATGGGACATAGTGGCTAGAATCCCAAGCCCACCTGAAAAGGGTTGTCACCAGTCAAGCTATGGAGAGCCTGGTTGCAGCTATGCTGGACATAGAGGAGGCTCTCATCCCATGTGTGTGCATGCTTTGAGTTGTACATGCATAGGATGTGTACGATCATCTTGTTGACGACCTGTCTGGCCATCAGTTTGGCGATGGAAAGCTATGGAATTAGTGAGCTTGGTGTCCAGTATCGACTAGAGACTAGACCAAAATGTACTGAGGAACCTGTTGTCTCAATCTGAGTGATAGACGGTGGGACCCCAAAGTGTACCCACACTCGTTCAAAGAAGAGTTTAGCAGTGGCTTCTGCTATGATACTCTTCTTGCAGGCCGCCATAATGACCATCTTCGAGAATCGGTGAATGTAAAAAAAAAAACAGTTGTTGCCATGCTTAGTAGAAGGAAGACCTGACATGTAATCCATGGAGATGGATTCCCAAGGTCGACTAGGGGTAGGTAGTGGAGTATAGATACCTTGCTTCTTGATGGTCGGTTTGGCGATGGTGCAAGCAGTGCAGGATATGATGTACTTCCTGACATCCTATCGAAGATTCGGCCAATAGAAATACTTCTTCATTACTGCCACTGTTTTCGCAACCCTGAGATGCCTAACACCCCTACTATAGTGCGCTTCCCAAATCATCTTCACATGCTCGCTTAAAGGAATACAAAGGTGTCCCATATGGCAAACAACGCATCTTGGAGGTGAAAACTTGGAACTTGTTGACCTCCCAAGAGCATATGGTATGTGTGGCTAAATTATGGGTCGCTTTTGTAGAGAAGTGGCTAATCAGAAGTCTCATGCCCACAAGAGTTGAGCATGGTAGTTAACGCCATGATCGGTGGTCGGCTGAGGTAGTATGCAACATTATTTTTGCTGCCCTTCTTGTACTTGATATTCAAATGGAACTATTGCAGGTATGTGGACCACTTTTGATGGTGATAATTTTGCAACTTCCCTTGTGTTTGTATGAATTGCAAGGGTCGATGGTCTGTGTGGATGACTCTTTCCTTCCCCAAAATGTAATGCTTCCTTTGTCGGTAGGCCTGCATAATGGAATACATATCTTTATCATAAGTGGGATACTTCTGGACCGTGTCTAAAAGTGTCTCACTGTGATATGCCACTGGATGCCCCTGTTGAGTAAGGACTACCCCAATAGCATAGTCAGAGGCATCTATCTCAATCTCAGATGGTTGTTGCAAGTTTGATAATGTGAGCACTGGTGCAGAGCAGAGGCGATGTTTCAACTCTGTGAATGCCTTTTGTTGAGATTCAGACCAAAATAATTTTTCTTTCACTCCTCCTTTGGTGAATTGACTCAAGGGCCAAGTGATATGAAAGAACCCCAACACGAACCTGTGGTAGAAATTGGCAAGACCCAGAAAGTTGCGGAGCTCTGTCAGAGTGGTTGGGGCCGGCCAATCCTGAATGACTTGGATCTTGGCTGAATCCACCTACACCCCCCATTCATCAATAATGTATCCCAGATACCGAACCTGGGTCATGCCAAAAGTACATTTCTCCAAATTGGCACACAACTTGTGTTGCCGTAGTGTTTGGAGAAGTTATCGGATGTGGTGGAGGTTCTCTTCCCAACTCTGGCTGAAGATCAGGATGTCATCAAAGTATGCCACTACAAATGAGTTGGTGAATGGTTGTAAGATGTCATCCATGAGCCTCATGAAGGTTCTAGGAGCATTCATCAACCCTAAAGGCATAACCAACCATTCAAAAAGGCCCTCCTTGGCTTTGAAGGCAGTCTTCCACACATAAGAGGGTTTGATTGGTACCTGGTGATATCTGGACTTCAAGTCGATCTTGATGAAATATTTTTCTCCCATGAGTTGGTCCAAAAGGTCATCAATTTGTGGGATTGGGTACCTATTCCAGACAGTGATCTTGTTCAGTGCTCGATAGTTAATACAGAGTCTCCAAGTCCCATCCTTCTTTTGTACCAACATGATCGGGCTCACACAGGGAGATGAACTTGGTCGAATGTGACCTTTCTATAGCAGCTCCTGAATTTGCCTCTTGATTTCATCGTTCTCCAAAATAGAGCATTGATATATTGGTCCATTAGGTAACTATGCACCTGGGGTCAGATCGATGGAGTGCTTGACCTGACAGTGTAGAGGCACCCCTGCGGGGGAGGTGAAGATGTCCTTGTACTCCTCCACAACATTGTCCATCTGTTTTTGTCATGTGGAGGGGCCTTGTTTGGAGGTCTTGGCCACTATCTTCTTCTTTCCTTGAGGGCGTATCATTAGGAAAACAAAATTCCCTGTTTTTGAAATTAGTTTACTACATTGTTTTGCAATAACCAAAGATATGGCGATAGGCGGGGCTACCTCTGGTATCTCGTACAACTTATTTACTAATGTAACAATAAGTATGGTTGGCCTAATAATACATCACAAACATCAAGGGGAGAAACGTCACATAATACCTCATCTGTGAAGGGCTCGATGTTATATGGAAGGCAGCATTGATGGCTCACATGCAGATCTCATCAGTTGGCCTAATAATACATCACAAACATCAAGGGGAGCAACATCACATAACACCTCATCTGTGAAGGGCTTGATGCTATATGGAGGGCGACATTGTTGGCTCACGCATAAACATTGTCCTTGGTGAAGCCACCAGATGGTGTATGATTGTGGATGTGTTGTGGTCGGTAAGCCCAGCTACTTCACAACCTCTACTACAACAAGGTTCTTTTGGCTCCCGCTCTCAACAATGAACTATGGTGGGGAACCCTTCACCCACATATGGGAGTGGAAGAGGCGCTCCTTCTCCTTTGGACCTTCGGGTTCCTCCTTCTGGATCTTTTTTGGGTTCTAATTCAGAGTCGGAAATGGCATCTGATTATGAAACCTTAAGCTCGGCCACCAGTGATTGCTTGGACTGACACTCGCTTATGTTGTGGGTGGAGCTCTTATGGAACTCACACCACTTTCCCCTGTCCTTCTTCAGCTTTGTAGTGTTTTATTTTACTTGTGGCCTTGGTAGGTTTTCATGGGCTATCTCACCTTGGCTTTGTCCTTTGTTTTGCGGTTTGGAGGCACCTTTCCCTTGCTTTGGATTCATAGATACAAAGTATCACTTCTTCTGTTTAAACTTCTGCTCGATCTTGACGACGTATCGATATGTCGTGTCGAGCGAGGAGATGTCCAAGAAATCCATATCGTCCTGGATGTATCTATGTAGGTAGCCGCGTACTTGAGTAACAAATTTTTCCTAGAATCCTTGATGCCCAACTTCGTGTGTAGGGTATGAGAAACATTGGTAAAATCCGGCACATCTTGGTCCCTTCCCTGCCGCAACGTGGTCCACTTTATGTATTTGTCCTCATAGCTCCCGCCAGGGTAGTAATGCTCCTTGATGGCATCTTGGAATGAATTCCAAGTGGGAGAAGCTGAAAAAAGTGAGTTCATACTTTCATCCGTCTGCTCACAATAGGTTTCCCACTAGTCCTTGACATGGGGGGCAACTTTGAGAAGAGAAAAAGTAATATTTTCTTGGTTGGAAAAATCATGAACAGAAAAATATATTTCTAACAAATTCAACCATTTATCTATGACGTCTGCATCTCTTTGGCCCTCAAATATGGGAATGTCAAAGTTTACTTTTACCTTAAAAGGTGTGAGGCCTCCAGAGTGGCTGTTGGATGTGGATGCACCGCCGGTGGGCAACCGTTGAAGGATCTGAGCAAAGTTATCCATCATCACATTCCTTTGTTTCTCGAGGGCCTCCTCGAGCAATATTTTGATAGGATCTCCTACTCCCTTTTCTTTCTTTTCTTCCTCCATGGGAGGTCGTCGGGATTTACGAGGTTGGTCTTGCAAAGGTTCGACCAGTTCAAGCCCTAACTCCTTATATCCTGACCTCGTTGGGGACATGCAAAGAAAAACAGAGAAAGAGCAGACCACTCTGATACCACTAATCCAAATTTAAATAAGAATGCAACAAATTAGAGATATAACCATAAATACAGAGATGCAGTAGAAATATCACTTCCTTTGATTAATATCAAATAATGAAATATGGTTACAAACAATATGGAAATGAGACTAGCTTGGCGATGGTAGCTTATCTATGAGAAGGGATGTGGTGGCTACATGCCTCTGAACTATGTTACAGTGAGGCTCAAGGTCCTTTTTATTATTGAACAATAAGAGCAAACCGTAAACAACCAAAACCCTAACACGAGGAGATGTAACACCAAGAGTTTATGGGCCCCATTGGGGTTAGTTGGACAACCAACTTCCTGGGGTCGTGACTTGGTCATATTATCTTTTTTTGATGCACATGATATCCCAATGGAAAGATCTCTCTGAGGACTATGGTGGAAAAGACGATTTTATCAAAAAATCACTGGTATATTGCCAAAAAAATGTCGTTTAGGGCCTCAAAACGGCTCTGAAAGTTTAGGACCCAAAAAATGCTAAAAATAGTAAATTGTGCTACAATTAACGAATCTAAAAAAATGAAAGAAACAATGGTGTGGGTCCAAGTGGAATTGGTAGGTGGCCACCAATATCCACCTTGATCATTGATCTATCTTTTTGTGAGTTGGTTGCATAAAATAAGCTATCACCCAAGTACTATGGTCCTTACAAGGTGTTGCAAAAATATTGGTACTATGGCATAGAAATTGGAGCTTCCAGCATCTTTATCGAGTACACCCAACTTTCCATGTTTCAATCTTAAAGAAGGTTATTACTGACAAGCTTCCAATTCAAACAGTGATTCCAGAACTTGACCGAAGAAGGAAACAACATATTTGAGCCTAAAGCAGTCACAGAAACAAGAACCTAACAACTACGGAATTGATCAGCTTCGGAGTATCTCATTAAGTGAAGAACTTACCCACTGAAGATTCCACATGGGAGGATGAGAATTTTATACAGAAGCATCCATAACTACTCAAGCATTGAGGAAAACACTTTTTTGAAGGAGAGGGGCATGTTAGGTCACTATAATACTAGTGTATCCCTCTTATTGTTATTATTAGTGTAGCCCCCTTTATTTCTATTGTTGTGCCCATGTAGCCTCCATATTGTTATTGTTATGCCCCATAGAAGCCCACTATTCTTATTTTTGTGCCCTTAACTTATTATTGTTATGTAGTGTAGGTTTTAACCCCATACAGAAATTACCTGCATATGAATTGTAAACACAAAAAATAAACAATGCAAGAGCATAACACATAAAACACATATACACAGATATTTCCCCTGGATCCCAAAACCAGAACTACCAGCTTGATTTTTCATTATGTTCCTTTCAATGTTACAATACATATTTATACATGTCGAAGCATCCAATACCATGGACCGAAAACCATCATGTCCAAAACCATGGACCGAAAACCATCATGTCCAAAACCATGTGTGAAAATCATGCAAAAAAACATAGGTGGGTCCGCCCAACCTAATATAGGGTTCAAAAAACATTTCCCAAGGTGCTGCCCCAGATGCCATAGAGGGGGGCTACCTACCCCCCTCAAACCACCCATGTGACTCCCCTACTGCGCAATTGACACAACGAAGGGGGGGCTCCACCCCCCCTCTAACCCCCCAGTTCACTACATGGGCTAGTCGTGGAAAGAATAACGCAACCCAACATTCTCCCACTTGTTGTTTTCTTTCCACAGGGGGCCACAAGAGAGCTTAGTCATTTATCCAGCCCTGCAAAGCCCATTGTATCTCTACACCAAGAGAACTTCTCAGAGCTCATAGATCTTGTCAATGCATCTGCAGTATTCTTCAAAGTGTCCAACTTTACCAGCAACACCTTTTTGTCTTCTATCATATCCCTCACGAAGTGATACTGAACATCAATGTGCTTTGTCTTTGAATGACAAGCAGGGTTCTTTGCCAAGAAAATTGTACTTTAGCTGTCACAGCCTATCCTTATAGCTCCCTGTACTAACCCCATACTTGAACACAATCTCTGCAACCAAACTGCTTCCTTGCTTGCATGAGTGGCTACCATGTATTCTGCCTCTGTAGTTGACAATGCCACTACATATTATTTCTTACTCATCCAACTGATTGCACCTCCAAATAGGTTAAACACATACCCACTTGTAGATCTTCTCTGATCCAAATCTCCAGCCCAATCCGCATCAACAAAGCCACGGATATCCAAAACTTTGTCTAATCATGGTCTTCCTTGGTAGCACAAACCATAATCACTAGTGCCACACAAATACTTGAAAACCCGCTTCATTGTTGTCCAATTCTCCTTCCCTGGTTTTGACATAAACCTGATCAATACTCCCACTGCATGTGCAATGTCTGGTCTAGTACAGAACATCACATACATCAGGCTACCGACTGCACTTGCATATGGAACACGGGACATATCCTCTTCCTCTTCTTTTGTCTTGGGAGACTGTTCAGCAAATAACTTTACACCTACAGGAATAGGAACCTTCACCGGTCTACTATCCTGCATATTAAACTTTTGCAATATTGTCTCGACATACTTCCTCTGCTTTAACCAAAGCTTCCTCTTTGCTCGATCTCTTTTAGTTTGCATGCCCAAAACATAGTTTGCAGCACCAAGATCTTTCATGTTGAATTTGGAGGACAATTGGGTCTTCAAATCCTGGATAATTTCTTTGTCATTTGCAACCAGCAACATATCATCCACATACAAGACTAGATAAATAACACGGTCACCAATTAATTTAAAATACACACAGTGATCTGCTTTTCTTCTGGTGAAGCCAATTCCCCATCTAAATGTATCAAATTTTTGATACCACATCCTTGGTGACTGTTTTAACCCATATAGAGACTTCTTTAACTTGCATACCAGTTCTTTCTTACCTTTCACCGCAAAGACTTCAGGTTGCTTCACGTAGATCTCCTCTTCCAGATCCCCGTGAAGAAAAGTTGTCTTCACATCCATCTGTTCTACCTCAAAATCAAAAGCAGCAGCAATAGACAAAAGTAATATAATAGAAGCTATCTTGGCAACAAGAGAAAAAATATCACCAAAATCAATTCCCGGCACCTGGGAATAACCTTTTTCTACCAACCGACCTTTGTATTTCTCCACCTTCCTTCTACATTTGTCTTCTTCTTGAACACCCATTTTCTACCAATGAGTTTCCTTCCAGCAGGCAACTCCACCAGATCCCAAGCCTCATTTTTGTGCAAAGATGCCATTTTATCAACCATGGCCTCTTTCCAGAGTTTTCCATCCTCTAAATCTACTGCTTCCTTCACAGTTCTCAGATCATCATCAATAATAGATAAAGCAAAATTTGAATAGAAAGCAGATGGAATATACCTTTCTGGTTGCCTTCTTTCTCGAACTGATCTTCTCACACCCGAAGTTTGTGGCTCTTCATCTTCTAATTCTTCCTCTACTGTAGAGTCTGATTCTTCCTCCTTTAGCTCAAACTCTATCTTCTCAGGCTCCTTTGGTTGGACTTCATGTTTAATAACATCTTTCACCTCTCTGAACACCACATCTCAGCTATACACAACCTTCCTTGTTACTGGGTTCCAAATCTTATAACCCTTTAAACCATCCTTATACCCAATAAAGATGCACCTTTCAGATTTACTATCCAACTTGGTTCATTTCTCCTTTGGAACATGTAAATATGCATCACATCCAAATACCCTCAGATGTGAAAGGGAGGGTTTCTTACCAGTCCATAACTCTTGTGGAGTCTTATGCTCCAATGCTGATGAAGGTGATCTATTGACCAGGTAACATGCTGTCTCCACTGCCTCTTCCCAAAATTCTTGTCATAACCCGACACCACTGAGCATGCTTCTTGCCCTTTCCATCAACGTCTTGTTCATTCTTTCTGCAACTCCATTTTGCTGAGGTGTATATGGAGTAGTCTTATGCCATCCTATACCACACTTCTTATAGAATTCTTCAAATTCCTTACTGCAAAACTCTCCACCATTATCTGTCCTCAGCACCTTTATCTTCTTCTCTGTCTGGTTTTCCACCAGAGCCTTAAATTCTTTAAACCTGTCAAAGACATCATATTTCTTCTTAAGGAAATATATCCATTTATTCCTTGAGAAGTCATCTATAAATGATACATAGTACACAGACTTACCCAGTGATGGAACCTTCACAGGTCCAAACACATCACTGTGCACAAGCTCTAATATCTGTTTCGCCCTCTTACCACTAGAGGGGAAACTCACCCGATTCTGCTTCCCATATGCACAATTTTCACAAAAATCAAAATCCAGAGAGCTATTACTCATACCTTCTACCATACCTTTACCATGAAGTATTTGAAGTCCCTTATCTCTAATATGTCCAAGCCTTTGATGCCACATCATGGTCTTCTCTCCAGAGACCACTATATTTTCTGCTCCATTTTTAGGAACCACAAAACTGTTGCACCCATCAACAACAGTGCTACCTTGCAGCTTGTACAGAATTCCAATTCGAACTCCCCACATCAATACCAGTGCTCCCCGAACCATTTTGCAGGTATCCTTCTCAAACACTGCTTTTACACCTGCATCATCCAGCTTGCTTAGAGAAATCAGATTTCTGCCCAATGCAGGAATATGTAGGACACCCAGAAGTGTTCTAACCCTTCCACCTTGCAACTTCAACTTTACTTTTCTGCGACCATTTGATTCTAGCCTTCCTATCATCCCCTAAGAATACATCACCACCATCGTATTTCTCATACTTGCATAACCACTCTCTATGGGGAGTGAAGTGAAAAGATGCACCTGAGTCAATAAACCATGCCTCATGATCTACATGTGTACTTGAAGAAGCCAAGTACACATCCCCACCTTCATCTTAGGTGGTTTTCGCCTATGCAGAAGGAGCATCATCAGATCTCTTTCCTTTGTTAGGAGCTTTAGATTTACAGTCCCTTTTGTAGTGCCCTTCCTTTCTGCATTTCCAACACACCACCTTTACAATTTTTCCTGGAGATTTAGATCTCCCTCTAGATTTAGATCTCCCACTTGATGAATTATTATTTTTTTGTTCTAGGACCGTCCTCGTACAGACAAGGCATCACCATTTTGTCTCTCCATACTTTTCCGTCTCATCTCCTCCGTCAGCAAGGATGAGACTATTTCATCAAACTGCAAGGCAGTTGCATTGCTACCTATTGCAATAACCAGAATATCCCATGAATCTTGTAGAGAACACAACAAACTAATCAACTTATCTTCATCTGAAATTTTGATATCAATAGATGATAACTGACTTACCACAGTATTAAACGCATTCAGATGCTCTATCACCGAGTCTCCATCTTTCATCCTTAGGTTATACAGTTTTTTCCGTAGGAATAGTTTATTTACCAAAGACTTAGATTGGTACAAAGTCCCTAACTTTTCCCACGAAGCCTTCATCGTAGCTTCCCCTGATACATTCAACAATATTGAATCTGAGACACATAATCATATTGTGCTCTTTGCCTTCCAATCTAACTTCTTCAATCTTCATCAGACACTCCCGTTGGTTTAGTACCCGGATCTACCGTGATCCACTAATCTTTATCCACCGACAAATCTTCCATCTTGAGTTTCCACAACTCAAAACTCTGACCATTAAATTTCTTGATCTCTATCTTTCCACTGCTCGCCATCTTCTTTCACCACCAGAATCGATCTCACAGATCTCCCACTGAATAGGGTCTACCACAGGCCTGAGCGAAACCCCTTAGCAACAAAGGCGTCCCCTTGAAGCCAAAATAGCTCTGATACCAAATGTAGGTTTTAACCCCATACATAAATTACCTACATACGAATTCTAAGACACAGAAAATTAACAATGCAAGAGCATAACACATAAAACACATATACATAGAGATTTTCCCCTGGATCCAAAAATTGGGACTACCACTTGATTTTTCATTATGTACCTTTAAATGTTACAATACATATTTATACATGCCGAAGCATCCAATACCATGGACCAAAAACTATTGCATCCAAAACCATGGAACGAAAACAATCACGTCCAAAACCATGTGCAAAAATCATGCACAAAAGCATAGGTAGGTCTGCCCAACCTAATATAGGGTCCAAAAATAACACAACCCAACATGTAGGCTCTAATTACATTGTAACCCTTTGGACTCCTATATATACAAAGGAAGTATTTCATTTGTATCATCGAAGAATTTTTCATTTATATAATGTAAAGGAGGTTTCCCCCTTGAAGAAGATACATTTTAACTCATTGATCTATCTTTTTATGAGCTAGTTGCATAACATTTTGTGTACGTGTGGTACTGTATATGTGCATTGCATAGTCATGGTATCATGACGTGTATTCCTTGTGTTGTACTATGTGTATGTATTGTGTTGCATTGTACACTAGGTGTAGGTGTATGTCTTTTTTCATACACCAAATGCAGGTGCATGTGTTGTGTTGTACACCGAGTGTAGGTGTATATGTTGTATGTCAAGTGTAGGTGCATGTATTGTATGGTGTTGTATACCGTGTGTAGTTGTATGTGTGTGATGCACACTATGTGTATGTGTACGTGGTTGAAGAGATGGCACTAGGTGTTTGTTAGGCATGTAACCTGATCCAATGTGCATACAAAAAGGACAAGGATAAAGGTAGAAGCCAAGGATCGATTAAAGGATAAGTATCAATTCAATTTTAACTGTGCATGTGATCTAAGATTATTATTTATGATGATTACATGTGATCTATGATTATGGTTTATGATGGTTACATGTGATCTATGATTTTGATTACGATGGTTGCATTTTGAGCTAATCGGATGTGATATGTTTATACATGATGATTTGATCAAACAACTAGTTTGACTTGTTATGATAAGAAGTGAACAAAAATGAAAGTGTACCTCATTAACAAGCTATTGATGAGGTATGATTTGAATTTATTTTAATTTATTTTGAACCTAATGGAAATTATGTGCTTGGTACAAGAAAGCATGGGAATGGCTTTTTTCGCTGATTGGAATTGCTATCAAAGAATGTTAGCAACAACAGTGGAAGGAATAGGAATAGACAACAGTATGCCGGTAAAGCACTTCAGGAGCAGTGCCATTGTGGGACAATGGTACCCAATAATATCCATTGGTTTACATGAGAATGCTATGACCGGTATGATGGTTTTGAAGCAGGGATATGCCTTGGATTTTAGACCTTCTGATGCGAGGAAACCTTGCTAAGGGAGGGGTCACCCGAGGGACTATGTAGTAGAGAAGGGGATTCCCATAGAACTTGGAAGGTGTTTAACTGCATGGAAGGGGGTGAACGGATTTCCCGAGGGACTGTGTAGAAGAGAAGATAAGGTTGGGGAATATATTGATTTTATTCATTATCATTGTCATATGGAATCAGATGCACGTTGGGAGTGTGCCTTGGAACAATGAGTTGGTAACTATTCACTGAGAGGACAATAGCGCATGATTGTGGCGTTGGACATTAGATGTAGCTTGGACCTTGGTAGTGGATTCTAGACTTCTTGGAAAGGAGGTGAATCCTGGTATACTTTGAGGGTGGAGGTGTGAGTCTCTAGATTCACTTTTTGATGATACAAGCATCATATCCTTTATTTGTTGGTTGAGAAAACGTGCATACCTGTATATTATTTTAAATAATGTATCGAGCTTTGTTTATAAATTTGTTGGGCATGGGATCCCCCAAGGGTATTTTTTGGGTTTAAAGCCCATATTTTGGTCAAATTTTGTAATCCAAGAGTAAAGACTCCACATTTTGTGGTCGTGGAGCGCGTAGATGTTAAAATATTCATAGGGTTGTCTACCCTTATTTTGGAAATGTAATGTCAGCTGTAGAAGATCTACCCATGGTCCGCAGACCATGAGATTGTATAAATAGAGCTATGCCCTAAGTAGTTAGAAAGAATCAATCAAGAAAGATTGAACATGTATGAGAGATAGCTCTGAAGTAGAAGTCTAAGTATTGAGTCATAGCATAGGTGGAGGCTCTGCAGCTGAGTGCGCAGAGGCCTAGAAGTCCACAACTGAGTGTGTGGACCCCTGCACCTGAGTGCGCAGGGCAGGTCGAGTCTGTAATTGTTTGGAATTATCAATAAAGAGAAGTATTCTACAATTTCTACATCTTTATTTCATGTTTATGCATCTGGTTATGTTGGGTATGAATTTCATTTATAATGCTTATATGATGTGTGAATATATGTAATTGTGTTGGTTAAGTGAATGCAATTAAGAACATTTGTTTATGCGAAGCTAACTAATATCTGTTCATAAGACAAGTAAGATACTTAGCATAGTTTGGGAAATATCGTAGCTCACTGCCCTAGCAGTGCGAAAGTATATCAACCCCAGGTTAGGGTTGCGCGAAATCCAATTGTACCCTTCCGCGAAGGTATCGAAGGGTGGAAAAAAGGGCTAAGAAAACTGCGCAAGGGCAGATATAGCCGGAATAAACCTACATCACATCCATCTCAAGGGTACGAAAAATTGGTTCCAGCATCCCCCCATACTGCTTCGGGTGAGACTTCAGTCTGCACTTCACATGCTAATGCCAAAAGGGCCAGTAGTGTAGGGATTTTTTTGGCTAACTAACACTAAACCTGGGTCAGGCCCCCTCAAGCCAACAAATGGTTCCATTGTTGGGACCGGAATTTGCATAAGAGATGTGTGATGTCGTATCACTGGAATCCAACTAAGAAAGAAATCAAAGGATGGTTGAACAAAAGGATTCACGAGTTCACGGTGCAAGAAAACAGAAACCCGCGACTGTCAAAAGAATAGTGGTTGGACTGACACCTATATACAAAGATCTACGAAATATTTTTCACCTCCTTTCCTACTGAGCTATACGAGTGGATCGCAAAGCTAGTAGATAGCCAAGGAAGGTGGAAACTTGACGGTCCTATTGTGTGGAACCCAGAGCTAGTGCAAAGGTTGGAAGCATCGGAGGATAAGATCATCCGTGCTATCGATCATTGGCTCAATCGCATCATAGGAGGATTTGTTACTGAGTTCGCGGTCGACACCTCAGTTAGCTATAGCGAGGCGGAGCGACGCTTTTTCAAAGGACCGCGAGGTAAGTACGTAAAATATTTGAATACTTGGATTGGTTATGTAGATACCTTGATGTTTGGGGCTACGCAAAGTGGAAAAAGTTACAGAAACAAAGGAAATAAGCGTCCGGAGTATAGCCCCTTGATTTCACCTCCACGAAGGAATGAAGAAGGGATAGCGAAGGTCTCTCCGTGAAGTGTTATGCAGTTGATAAGACAAGGATTCCCACGAATACCTCCTCTGCCCACACCACATCCATCTTCACTGCCATCACCTCCAACTTCACCTGTACCACCTCCACCTCCACCATGGTTCAATATTAAAAACACAGTGAAGTTTCCTTTGTTTAAGGGCTTGGGCAATGAGGACCCGGACCAATTATGGTTCATTGTAAGGGTTGTATGGGAAGCTCAAGGTGTTACAGAAGATCACATAAAGAAGGCGACATTGGTTAGTACTCTGCAAGATTGCGCGCTAACCTGGTATATTAAGTAATCCAATGATAACCTGAATGTTAGAGTAGTGGACATCCAAGCAGCACTAAATAGGGAATTTAGCAGGCCTAAGTCCAAAGCGCAATCGATTATGGGATTCAAAGAGATCGCGATGCGACAAGGCAAGACACCTTGGGAATTAGATCAAATATTGAAGTGTCAAATCTGCGAAGCCAATATGAATTTGACAGATGGATAGCATCACGAGTGGTTTGTGGCTTCGCTACTACCCAACTTAAGGAGCGCGTTGTCGCAACAAATGATAACAAGTTAGGAAGAGGCCTTGGAGATTTCCATGAAACTACATCAGACTCCAATGCAAGATCCTAATTTATGAGTTCAACAGATCCATGCGCAGCTATAGAATCTATGCCTTGAGATGTAGAGTCTGAAGCAGGACAGGATGGTTCGACTAGAGGTACGTGAGGTATGGTGCTTGAAATGCAAGGGTCAGGGTCATGACAAAGACCATTACCCGGTCTTTTCAAATTACCTTGTAGGAGGAGGACCGATGCCTTTAAGGCCAGAAGCTCAAGCAGGACCTAGCGCGGTGCCTACTTTATGGTGCGTTATCTGTAAGCTAGTTGGAAAACATGCCACGTATAACTATCACTTACTACAGCAGTACGTTCAAACACTGCAACAATTGTTCTGCAACTTTTGTAGGTCGGTCGGCCATGATGAGCGGACTTGTAGGAGCTATGAATTGATGATGATAAAACTCCTGCCTACAGGGTTCAGGCTGAAACGCGGCCCCTTGAATAGAATGTAGGGATGGCATGGATGAGGCCGAGGCAGAGGAGGACCTGGTAGAGATCGCAGACAGTTTATTTGCTATAATTGCAGAGGACCAGGACACTACGCCCACGATTGCACTAATCCAACGCACATGTCGTGTAAGTATTTCACATTGTTTGATCATGAAACAGAAGATTGTCCTATGTTGATAGCTAGGATATGTGAAAAAGGGGCGCTACCACCTCCCTCGACTCAGAACCTGTAGATGATGAGGTCTGAGCTGCACGAGGAAGATCCGAACGTAAATATAATGCTCTGGAGTGGAATTGTGATGAGAGGTGACAAGGGGAAACAACCAAAAGACAGTACCTGGGTTTGCAAAGCCTCGAACAAAGAGGCTAAGTTCGATTTGGAGTGTTCTCATGAAGCATTCTTGGAAGCTAAGAAGATCTTCGTTGAGGCCTCCACCTTAGAAAGAAAGGATAACCCTGAGCTAGAGATGGACCCCTCTATCCTTACAACTTCTGTCAAAACCTGTATGAAGTTACTGCGTGATAGTAAGGCTATGAAAGGGCTACAAGAACTCATCAATAGATGCACTGGGACCACGCCAGGTGAACCGCGTGTAGTACGAAATATTGGCAAGCATAAGACAAGGACGGGGCGTGAAATGCGACTCATCGCGCAGATCAACGAATACGAAATGGATCAAGTCATTCGAGATTTGGGATCAGATGTGAATGTTCTATCGAAACAGACATGGGAGCAAAAGGGGAGACTTGCGCTGCAATGGTCCCCAATTCAATTGAGGATGGCGAAAGAAAATCATACCCATGGGGCGACTGCAGGGAGTGACTGTGGATATTGAGGGAGCGAGCGTGCTGGCAAATTTTGAAGTAATAGAGATAGTAGATGACAACAATCCCTATCCTGTGCTCTTGGGAATTGAATAGGCTATTGATATGAATGGGGTAATCAATCTGAAGAAGCGAGAGATGATCTTTGAGAAGAAATCATTGCACGTAATAATACCCCTAGATCTTGCTGAAGTATCGCGCTATACGGAACTAGTCCTCGACTATGAGAGTGATGATGATCTGGCCTACATCTATAAGATAACAGCGTGAGACAAAAACTGGGTGAATCCCACCGCGAATGGATGGATGACATGGGAGCGTGAGAGTTCTTATACTTTGGATTCTGACGAAGAAATAGAACGCTGGCAGAATCGGTTACACGAAGTAACTATGTTGAATTGCAACATGATAACCCGATCGTTGCGTTGTGTGTCATCAGAGGTAAGAACTTTGCCTACTTATGATGGTCTAAATGAGGTAGATATCTTCTTGGATGCATTTGAAAGGGAGGTGCCAGAAAATCAACGCTTCCAGGCCTTGGACTGGGTGCAATATGGTGGGATACACACAAGGGAAGTTTCGATGATTGGCACGAAGGTAGGAGGATGATGCGAGAGCAATTTGGGAAGCCTAAGCTGTGACTGACAGACAAGTACGATGGGCAGAATGATCCGTGCGTGCATCTGGCCAAATGGACACAGGCCTATGGAGAAAATCCACAACCTGAATGGGTGCACCTATTCTGTCATACCCTGGATGTTATCCCAATGAATTGGTATATAGAAACAGAGCTCTGCCATGGGACAGGTGAATGGGATATCCTACGCAAAGGATTCATGATGACATTTAGTTTTGAGGATGGGTTTGATGGTATTGATGAAGTGCTACAAGAGGTGAAAGCAACCATCTTTAGGATACCACATGATCCTTTAGACCTGGCACAGCTTGAATGGGATACTCAGTTGAGTCACGCACTAGAATGTTATAATGTAATTGCTGAAGAAGAGGATGAGGATCTATGGAAGATTAACATTTCAGAGACAAAAGGCCACTATGAGGTTCAGGGACCACAGATTGAGAACCCTGATATAATCATGCTGGTGAGAACTAAACAGATGAACATTGGTATGGAGGCAGAACCCAAATTCACAAAGATTGGAGACTATTGGGACGACGCGACGGTGGATAAGGTCACTGAATTACTCTGCGAATATTAGGACTTATTCTCTACCAAGTTTACATATTTGAAAGGGATAATTGAATATCTAGGAGTGATGAAGATCACGTTGAAGCCTAACATGAAGCCAGTTAAGCAGAGGCCTTACTGCCTAAATCCAAAATACAAGTAAAATATCCGCTTAGAGCTAGACAAAATGTTAGCAGCAAGAATCATTGAGCCTGTGGAGGAATCTGATTAGGTAAGCCCAATGGTGGTGCAAGAGAAGAAGTAGAAGGATGAGATAATGATATGTGTGGATCTAAGAAAACTTAATGACGCTTGTGTGCATGATCCTTTCCCAACTCTATTCACAGGTGAAGTGTTGGACAATGTAGGTGGCTAGGAAGCATACTCCTTCACTGATGGGTTCTCTAGGTACCACCAAATCAAAATCACGTCAGAGGATAGGAGAAAGACAACCTTCATGACTGAGTGCGGTTGTTTTCAATACACTATAATTCCATTTGGGTTGAAGAATGCACCTGCTATCTTTTCGTGCGTGGTCGTTGCGGAATTCAAGGAATTCATTCATAATTTCTTGGAGGTATATTTTGATGACTAGAATGTATTTGGGCTGGTTAAGTGCCATGTAGCGAGCTTGCGCTTGATGTTGGATACCTGTCGAAGATACCAGATCACGCTCAACCTCAAGAAGTGTCTGTTTTGCATTCCTTTTGGGAACCTATTGGGGCATGTGGTTTGCAGACAAGGGCTAATGGTAGACCCCACAAAGATCGTGGTGATTCTAAACTTGGAAGCACCGAGGAGTGTGAGACAGATGCGCGCTACTCTGGGACATATGAGATATTACATGAAGTTTATCAAAGGATATGCCCAGATCACTGAGTTGATGGAAAAATTGTTGAAGAAGGATGTCTCGCTCTACTGGAACAATGACTGTAAGAAAAGCTTGGATATATTGAAAGAAAAGATGGTTATCGCGTTGATTCTAGTCTTCCCGAACTTGAAGGAAGAGTTTCATGTACATGTTCACGCGTCATGTATAGCACTGGGGGCAGTGCTAACACCACATCATGGAGAAGGCTTGGACCACCCTATCATTTTCTTAAGCCACTGATTATCCAAAGCAGAGAAGAACTATTCCACAACTAAGCGCGAGGGGCTAGCTATGGTGTATGCGCTCCAGAAGTATCGACGCTACTTGCTAGGAGGTCACTTTAAGATGTATATGGACAACTCCGCACTAAAGTACCTGGTCAATAAGCCTGTGTTGGGGGGGAGAATTTGCAGATGGCTCTTATTATTACAAGAATATGATTTTGAAGTTGTTGTGAAGCCTGGACGATTGAACGCAGGACCAGACCATCTGTCGCGCATCAAGACAGGGGAGGAACCCACTAATTTGGAGGAAGGATTACCTGATGCACAGCTTTTGTTGTGCACATCGCAGATGGACATTTTGAGGATATAATACACTTCCTATCAATAAGAACTACGCCAGAAGGATACTTTGTCCAACAAATTGAAGGAATTAGTGATGTGCGCGACAGATTTCTCTATCATTGTTGGGCATCTATACAAGATGGGGACTGATGAGATATGGCAAAGGTATGTACCTGAGTTTGAACGAAGCAGCATCTGGTGAGTACCGGTATTGTAGCAATAATGCTGCAACTCTTGGGCTTCCTACTTTACTTTTATCAACCTGGTAGTTTGTAACAAACTTGGAAGCGACAGTGATGTATGCACAAGTACTAGTTCTTACTGCAAGCTATCACTTGGTTAGCTGGCGCAAGATCACTAGGAGCTCAAGCCAACTTTTGTGGATTCCAAAAGAAGCTCTATATGTGATGAAAGAAAGGAAAGCTTACTCTACAGAGGCTACTCTACTTGCAGAAATGAAAAGAAGACTAAAATGTGAAGTAAACCTAGAAACCCCTAATTAACCAACTAATCCTACTTTATGCACAAGTACTAGTTCTTACTGCAGGCTGTCACTTGGTCAGTTGGTGCAAGATCACTAGGAGCTCAAGCAAACTTCTATGGATTCCAGAAGAAGCTCTATATGTGATGAAAGAAAGAAAATCTTACTCTACAGAGGCTACTCTACTTGCAGAAATGAAAAGAAGACTGAAATGTGAAGTAAACCTAGAAAACCATAATTAACCAACTAATCCTACTTTTGCCGAAAGAGAGATGAAAAACCATAAAATGAATGCCATTACCTACTTAGGAAGTAAACAACATCTACTCAAGCTATTTCTAGAAGGAAATGAGAAAAAAACATCATTTTGGATTTTTATGTATTTTTAGGTGAAATTGTCATGTATGTAATTTGTTTGTTTGTGAATGTGGCATCGATTAGGTGGCAATGGAGGGTGACTTTGGAGTTTGCAGAGGTGTAGGAAGGTGTGGATGGGTCCTAGGAGGTCCCAGATGGCCTCCTGGAGGCTTTTCCTGCAATCGGACTTCAAAAAGACACCTACAGGAAAATCTACAGGAGGCTGCAGGGGATCTACAAGAGGTCTACAAGAGGTCTACAGGAGGATGCCGAGATCAGTTTTGGAGATTTTTAAGGTGGGAAAGCAGGTGGAAAGGGTAGCTAAAGCATAGGATGAGGTGTTAAGATGTCTAGGGTTCATCAAGAAGGATCAGGAAAGAGAAATATGGGTGGATTTTTTCAAGGAAAGAGAGGAAAATTTATGAGAAAAGTGCAAAAAACTAAAGCAAATTTATGAGGAACTTTGGGTGACTAGTGGAACATAGATCAAAGAAAGATGGCGATGGCTGATTTGCTGACTTGTTTTGAGAAGAGACTTACTGCAAGAGACCTGAAACTCAAACAATGAGATTAAGCAAGCAAGGAAATTAGCTACATCAAAAAAATAGAACTTTGCATCAAGCTAGTCTAAATTCTGATCTAGGAAAGTAAATGCTGAAAAATGATACATGGAAAGAAAGCATGGAAGGAAATTTATTGCAAAGACAGAAATGAGCATGGTGAAATAGATCTACAGCAAAGAATTAACCTTTTAACAAAATTCAATACTAGAAATCCTATGGAAAAGGAAAATTTGTGTTTTTGTGGTAGCAAGAGGGTCTTAGCCTCAGTTCATGGTCCCAAAGGGAGGAAAGGAGGCCAAGGCTCTATTGATGGCCTTTTGGTATCTTTTTTCTATCACTGTTCAACCTACTGTAGCAAACTAAAATGAAAAAGACCTTCTAAATCACCAAAAGCAACCTATTCTTAACCAAGAAAGAAATCTATCTAACTGCAACTAATTCATTAACTGAAACAAAGCATATAAATACAAACAAGAGGAGCTTGGCTACTTGGATTAGGCCCTAACCTAAGAGCTTCAGCCCTCTGACGTAACTCAGTGCTAGCTCAAACAAGATATCATCTTCATTATCAAAATAATAATAGGATTACATGAAACTGTCAACAAAAGTAAGCTTGAAGTTATGCAGAGCAAAGTTGCAATAAAAATTAGAAAATTTAACTAAGTTCCAAAAAGCTAATGAGACCCTAGGCCTCTCTACTTATACAACTGAAGCTCCCAATAGCTTCCTTAAAATCAGGGAGGCTTGGCTCCCAAAACTTGAGATAAACTGAAGTTATCCTCCACTTGCTCGGTTGCCTCTTTGGTGCATTGATGTGGCTGCTTGTGCTCCGAGCTTCCTGAAGGAGAATTAGAAGTAGGGAGTCATAAATGAGGGGGGAACCCTCTTATAAATCCTCTCCCTTGTCTTCTTCAAATATTTTCTGCCAAATGTCCATTAAATCTTTGACTTTGTCTCCAAAATTCAACAAAAATCTGCATTAAACACACATTAGACTCCATGGCATAATTGTTGGGTTGTGTTATATTCTTTCCACGTAGTTAATAGGGGGTTTGAAGGGCACCCGTAACCCCACTTTATGGGGTCCAGGGCAGCGCCACGAAAATTTTTGTTTTTGAACCCTATGTTAGGTTGGGCAAACCCACCTATGGTTTTGTGCATGATTTTCGCACATTTTTTGGCCGTGATGGTTTTCGGTCCATGGTATTGGACGCGATGGTTTTCGGTCCATGGTATTGGATGCTTCGGCATGTATAAATATGTATTGTAACATTGAAATGAACATAATGAAAAATCAAGTTGGTAGTCCCAGCTTTGGGATCCAGGGGAAAATCTCTGTGTATATGTGTTTTATGTGTTATGATCTCGCATTGTTTATTTTCTGTTTTCTGTGTTTTAGAATTCGTATGCAGGTAATTTCTGTACAGGGTTAAAACCTACATTTGGTATCAGAGCTATTTTGGCTTCAAGGGGACACCTTTGTTGCTGAGGGGTTTCGCTCGGGCCTGTGGTAGACCTTGTTCAGTGTTAGATTTGCGAGATCGATTCTAGTGGTGAAAGAAGATGGCGAGCAGTGGAAAGATAGAGATCGAGAAATTTAATGGTCAGAGTTTTGAGTTGTGGAAACTCAAGATGGAGGATCTGTTGGTAGATAAAGACCAATGAATCACGGTAGATCCAAGTACTAAACCAACGAGAGTGTCCGATGAAGAATGGAAGAAGTTGGATCGGAAGGGAAAGAGCACAATACGATTGTGTGTCTCAGATTCAGTATTGCTGAATGTATCAGGGGAAGCTACAGCAAAGGCTTTGTGGGACAAGTTAGGGACTTTGTACCAATCTAAGTCTCTGGTGAATATCCTGCGAAAAAAGTTGTATAACCTAAGGATGAAAGATGAAGACTCTGTGACAGAGCATCTGAATGCATTTAATACTGTGGTAAGTCAGCTAGCATCTATTGATATTAAAATTTCAGATGAAGATAAGTGCATCAGTTTGTTGTGTTTTCTACCAGATTCGTGGGATAGTCTGGTTATTGCAATAGGTAGCAATGCAACTGCCTTGCATTTTGATGAAATAGTTTCATCCTTGCTGACGGAGGAGATGAGATGGAAAAACATAGAGAGCTAGAATGTTGATGCCTTGTTTGTACGAGGACGGTCCCAGAACATAAACAAAAATAAGTCATCGAGTGGGAGATCTAAATCTAGAGGGAGATCTAAATCTCCAGGAAAACCTGTAAAGGTGGTGTGCTGGAAATGCAGAAAAGAAGGGCACTACAAAAGGGACTGTAAATATAAATCTCCTGATAAAGGAAAGGGATCTGATGATGCTCCTTCTGTAGAGGCGAAAACCACCTCAGATGAAGGTGGGGATGTGTACTTGGCTTCTTCAAGTACAGATGTAGATCATGAGGCATGGTTGATTGACTCAGGTGCATCCTTTCACTTCACTCCCCATAGAGAGTGGTTATGCGAGTATTAGAAATATGATGGTGGTGATGTCTTCTTGGGGGATAACAGGAAGGCTAGAATCATTGGTCACAGAAAAGTAAAGTTGAAGTTGCAAGGTGGACGGGTTAGAATGCTTCCAGGTGTTCTACATATTCCTGCATTGGCCAGAAATCTGATTTCTGTTAGCAAGCTGGATGATGCAGGTGTAAAAATAGTGTTCGAGAAGGATACCTACAAGATGGTTTGGGGAGCACTGGTATTGATGTGGGGAGTTCGGATTGGAACTCTATACAAGCTGCAAGGTAGCACTGTTATTGATGGGTGCAATAGTTCTGTGGTTCCTGAAAGTGGAGCTGAAAAGCTAGTGGTCTCTGGAGAGAAGACCATGCTGTGGCATCAAAGGCTTGGACATATTGGAGAAAAGGGCCTTCAGATACCTCATGGCAAAGGTATGAGTAATAGCTCTTTGGATTTTGATTTCTGTGAAAATTGTGTATATGGGAAGCCGAATTGGGTGAGTTTCCCCTCTGGTAGTAAGAGGGTGAAACAGATATTAGAACTTGTTCACAGTGATGTGTTTGGACCTGTGAAGGTTCCATCACTGGGTAAGTCTGTGTACTATGTATCATTTATAGATGACTTCTCAAGGAATACATGGATATATTTCCTTAAGAAGAAATTTGAAGTCTTTGACAGGTTTAAAGAATTTAAGGCTCTGGTGGAAAACCAGACAAAGAAGAAGATAAAGTTTCTAAGGACAGATAACAGTGGAGAGTTTTGCAGTAAGGAATTTGAAGAATTCTGTAAGAAGTGTGGTATAGCACAGCAGAAGACTACTCCATATACACCTCAGCAAAATGGAGTTGCAGAAAGAATGAATAAGACGTTGATGGAAAGGGCAAGAAGCATGCTCAGTGGTGTCGGGTTAGGACAGGAATTCTGGGTAGAGGTGGTGGATACTGCATGTTACCTAGTCAACAGGTCACCTTCATCAGTATTGGAGGATAAGACTCCACAAGAGGTATGGACTGGTAAGAAACCCTCTCTTTCACATCTAAGGGTATTTGGATGTGATGCATATGTACATTTTCCAAAGGAGAAACGAACCAAGTTGGATAGTAAATCTGAAAAGTGTATCTTTGTTGGGTATAAGGATGGTTTAAAGGGTTATAAGATTTGGAACCCAGTCATGCGGAAGGTTGTGTACAACCAAGATGTGGTGTTCAGAGAGGTGAAAGATGTTATTAAACATGAAGTCCAACGAAAGGAACCAGAGAAGATAGAGTTTGAGCTAAAGGAGGAAGAATCAAATTCTACAGTAGAGGAGGAATCAGAAGATGAAGAGCCACAAACTCTGGTTGTGAGAAGATCAGTTCGAGAAAGAAGGTAGCCAAAAAGGCATTGTCCATCTACTTTCTATTCAAATTTTGCTTTGTCTGTTACAGATGATGATCCCAGAACTGTGAAGGAAGCAGTGGATTCAGAGGATGGAAAACTCTAGAAACAGGCCATGGTTGATGAGATGGCATCTTTGCACAAAAATGAGGCTTGGGATCTGGTGCAATTGCCAGCTCTAAGGAAACCCATTGGCAGCAAATGGGTGTTCAAGAAGAAGAAAAATGCATAAGGAAAGGTGGATAAATACAAAGCTTGGTTGGTAGCAAAAGGTTATTCCCAGGTGCCAGGAATTGATTTTGGTGATATTTTTTCTCCTGTTGCCAAGGTAACTTCTATTAGATTACTTTTATCTGTTGTTGTTGCGTTTGATTTTGAGGTAGAACAGATGGATGTGAAGACAACATTTCTTCACGGGGATATAGAAGAGGAGATCTACATGAAGCAACCTAAAGGCTTTGTGGTGAAGGGTAAGAAAGAACTGGTATGCAAGTTAAAGAAGTCTCTGTATGGGTTAAAACAGTCATTAAGGATGTGGTATCAAAAATTTGATACATTTATATGGGGACTTGGCTTCACCAGAAGCAAAGCAGATCACTGTGTGTATTTTAAATTAATTGGTGACCGTGTTATTTATCTGGTCTTGTGTGTGGATGATATGTTGCTGGTTGGAAATGACAAAGAAATTATCCAGGATTTGAAGACCCAATTGTCCTCCAAATTCGACATGAATGATCTTGTGGTTGCAAACTATATTTTGGTCATGGAAATTAAAAGAGATTGGGAAAATAGGAAGCTCTTGTTAAACCAGAGGAAGTATGTCGAGACAATACTACAAAGGTTTAATATGCAGGATAGTAAATCAGTGAAGGTTCCTATTCTTGTAGGTGTGAGGTTATCTGCTGAACAGTGTCCCAAGACACAAGAAGAGGAAGAGGACATGTCCTATGTTCCATATGCAAATGCAGTCGGTAGCCTGATGTATGCAATGGTCTGTACTAGACCATGCATTGCACATGCAGTGGGAGTATTGAGCAGGTTTATGTCAAAACCAGGAAAGGAGCATTGGATAGCAGTGAAGCGAGTTTTCCGGTATTTGTGTGGCACTAGTGATTATGGTCTGTGCTACTAAGGAAGACCAGGATTGGACAGAGTGTTGGATATTCATGGCTTTGTTGATGCAGACTGGGCTGGAGATCTGGATCAGAGAAGATCTACAAGTGGGTATGTGTTTAACCTATTTGGAGGTGCAGTCAGTTGGATGAGTAAGAAACAATCTGTAGTGGCACTATCAACTACAGAGGCAGAATACATGGCAGCCACTCATGCAAGCAAGGAAGCAGTTTGGTTGTAGAGATTGTGTTCAAGAATGGGGTTAGTACAGGAAGCTATAAGGATAGACTGTGATAGCCAAAGTGCAATTTTCTTGGCAAAGAACCCTGCATATCATTCAAAGACAAGGCACATTGATGTTCAATATCACTTTGTGAGGGATATGATAGAAGACAACAAGGTGTTGCTAGTAAAGGTGGACACTTTGAAGAATACTGCAGATACATTGAAAAAATCCGTGAGCTCTGAGAAGTTCTCTTGGTGTAGAGAGACAATGGGCATTTTAGGGCTGGGAAAATGACTAAGCTCTCTTGTGGCCCCCTGTGGAAAGAAAACAACAAGTGGGAGAATGTTGGGTTTTGTTATATTCTTTCCACGTAGTTAATAGGGGGTTTGAAGGGCACCCGTAACCCCACTTTATGGGGTCTGGGGCAGTGCCCTGGAAAATTTTTGTTTTGGACCCTATGTTAGGTTGGGCAGACCCACCTATGGTTTTGTGCATGAATTTCGCACGTTTTTTGGACGCGATGGTTTTCGGTCCATGTTATTGGATGCTTTGGCATGTATAAATATGTATTGTAACATTGAAAGGAACATAATGAAAAATGAAGCTGGTAGTCCCGATTTTGGGATCCAGGGAAAAATCTCTATGTATATGTGTTTTATGTGTTATGATCTCGCATTGTTTATTTTTCTGTTTTCTATGTTTTAGAATTCGTATGCAGGTAATTTCTGTACGGGGTTAAAGCCTACAATAATAACCAACCCAACTCACTCTAGAAGCATAAATATAATCAAAAAACATGCGATAAGCTAAGAGAATGGTGGATTAATCTAAGTTAGGAGGCAAAATGAGTCCATATAATTACCCATTTATGGGGCTCATTATCACCCCCCTACTGAATGTGTTGCTCATCCTCTAAGCAACTAGTCCATCTCCTCATCTTTGATGGCTCCGATGGCCTCCCTGAAATCCCATGCTTCTGATGTGAGATCCTCTTCTTTATCATGGAATCCTTCCTTTCTGTCCACCTCTTCCCACTGTTGTTGCTCTTCTTCCTCTTTTCTGCCCTCTAGCAGTCTTAGCAGCAGTGGGGGACTTAGTTTTAGGCCAATCCAATTGACCTTCAAACTTTGCATAGAGTTTTTGTATAGTGGCACTCTCCTTAATGCTTCTTTCATCCTTGTTGGGGAGTGATACTCCCTAATCTGCAGGCTGTGTGGCAGTGTATTCAACCTACTCATACAAGCATGAATACAGTTATCTCCAAGTAATCTTTCCATGTCCTCAAAATGTGTAATGGCCTGAGCTTGATCATTGATATACTTAGGGGCACTTTGAGGATTATTTGCAAGTAGCTGGTGTGTGCTAATGAGAGCCATGGGGTTTAATGGATCAACTCTGATCATTAGGGGTTCATTTTGCTCTTTTGCCATCAATTTTTTTTTATATTTTTATTTTATATTTTTATTTTTTTTATTTTTTTATTTTTATTTTTTATTTATTTATTTATTTACTTTTTTTTAATTTCTGTTGCCCTTTTCTCCTCATGATTCATCCATGAGGCCATGGCCATGAGCTACAGGTCCCCTAGCCTAGAATTGGGGTCCCACATATTCATGTTTGTGAGGGCCATGTTATGCAAATAGAACTCTGCTATTTTTGCCTTGTCTTCTAAAGAGCTTTGGTCACATAGGTCCATGAACTGTCTATAATCCTGAAAAGGCATTGTGCCTCTCTGTGCCAAAGTCTTGATCTGAAACTGTAGCCATTGGTCTTTGAGGTATACTCCATATGATTTTGTTGGTGTTTTGAACTATAGTGCCTCCATAGACCAGCTGGCCATGCATGCCAATTGTGTCTCCTTTCCTGCAGCTGTCTTCTTAGCAACTCATTTTCTGTTTCCAAGTGAGTTCTTGTGATTTCCTCTCTATGTCTTACAGCACTTAACTCCCTCCCTATTTCTCTAAGCTTGTTCTCCATGTGGCCAATATCCTCTACCCCCGTGGATTTGGTGATTTGAATCCATCTATGGATCCTTATCCTTTCTTTCTCTAACTCAAAGAAAAGTGGGACTGCAAATTTCTGTGGAATGATTTCCCCCCCTCAAGAAGATTGTAGTGAGAGCCCAAACTAGGCTAGGGGTCATGTTCTTGTGCCTCTATTGTTTCCTCCTTCCCCTTTGGCTTTTATTCTACCATTTTCGCAAGTTTTTCGATCTCCTGTAGCTTAGTTAGGGTCTCCTATAGAACAGTCTGTGCCTCCTGTAGAGCTGTTTTTGAGTCCTGTAGTTGCACTCTTTCCTTCCAGGTGGAAGATTTGGGACTTCCTCTTTCATATGTGATGGGGGTTTTAGTGGGAGATTCTTCCCCTTTGACAGTGGGTAAATCTTCAATTATAATAGGCACTGTTGAAGATGGCTGTGGTTTTCCATTTTTTATCCTTGTGCTTTTCTAAGCCCTGAAATACATTGATATTTGCCTCTTCCTCTTTTGTTTTGGTTTAGTTGGGGTGTTGAGGGTAGTGAGGGTAGTTGTTGCCTCTCTTTCTAGGGTCTCAGGAGACACTTCTATATTTTCTGCCCCTTTTTCCTCTTCTTTTGTCTTTTTCTCTGTCTCTGTTGGTTTTGTTTCCTTTTGGTCTGTTTTGGTTTTTCCCTTTTCTGTTTTGGTTTCCTCCTTCTCTGTTTTGGTATTTTCTTTCTTCCTCTTTTTTTCTTCAGTTTCCTCCCCTTCTCCCCCTTGCCACTCTTCCTCCTCACTATTAGAGGGACTGAGATCATATGTGAGGGCCTTTATATCATCTTCTCCTGTCATATTTCTGAAGATTTCCCATGCTATGGGTATTGTGAAGGTATGGAGGGCTTCTTCCACTAACAGTTTAATTAACCTAGGGTGAGCCAACTGATCTGGACCTCCTACCTTCAACTTAATGTTGGAGTCTATGAGGGATTGCAAGAGAAAATAGGGGATGCTGAGTTTCTGGGCTGTTAGAGTGTCCATGCCATATCTCAGCTCATGGAGAAGTCTAAAATGGTATCCATAAACTATGATATACCTCCCTTCACAGGAAATATACTTGATAATTTGCTAACTAACCTCATCCCAAGGGTAAGGTATGCTTGTTCTTCTAATTCCATTTTTGTCTTCTATAGGATGTTCATTGGGTTGGAAGAAGCTTTTCTTGGTAGATTGTCCAATTGGATTTTCATCTTTGCTCCAAGGTAATCCAAGGTGAAGGCTAGTAACCCTACTAATTAATTCTCATGTGATTTCCATGGAGATACCTCTGAAAGTAACAGTGGCATGGGTTTTTGAGCAAGGTACTAAAGAAAGGGCAAACTCCTGAGCCAGTTCTTCATCAAACAGTCGGAATTTTTCAAAAAATGGCATCCAATTTGCTCTGGTGAAAATGGCCACTACTTCAGGATGTTCATGGAGCCTAACTGAATTTGTGGCCTCCTTCCTCATGAATCCCCATGTCATTTTGCTTATACCCCTTTGAA
This sequence comes from Pinus tabuliformis, assembly GCA_031772625.1. Classification (NCBI taxonomy): domain Eukaryota; kingdom Viridiplantae; phylum Streptophyta; class Pinopsida; order Pinales; family Pinaceae; genus Pinus; species Pinus tabuliformis. The sequence goes on from CM062815.1 coordinate 245,591,653, forward strand.
ACACCCCAGGTAGAGATGGAGACAAGAATTTTGAAGAAACATGAAAACAGAGAAAAACTGTATTTTTTTAAGAAAACAGGCAGAATCTTTTTATGTAATTTCTCTCCTTCTATGGACTCAATTCCTCCTTAAAACTGTATCATTCCTTGCACATATTAATAATCAAGGTGGGTATGCACAGAAACTACCTCCTCAAGCCATGAATCGAGCAAAAATCCTGTGTTTTCTCCTAAAAAACTGCTTATTGCCCCTCCTGTAGAACTGGCTGTAGGTGCTCCTGTAGAACGCTGATAGTAGAAGGATGGATAAAAATAATAGAGAACGATGGTTTTGAGGCTATGGTGGTGACAGAGAGCTTGCTGCAGCTAAGTGGATGAGGATGAAATGAAAGAAAAGGTTGTGAAGGAGTTTCAAGGAGGAATACTTTTTTCTTCTTTTAGATATTTCCAATGAGGGGGTGAGCTGGAAAACAAGTACGTTGCCATATTTGAACTGTTGGTCCCCACTACCTTGTCATTGTGTCTCTTCCCTGCAATCACTTCCCATAATTGCCTCAGAGTTTGTATACCCTCCACTACCTGTCGTTTGGATTTTTTTGTGAGTTGACTAGGCACACGTGTGGTGGAATCTCCGTATGAGGGCAGTCAACTGGATGAGGGTGGCTAGTTAACTGGCCACCTTTTCTCATTCAAACCTAACCATCTCATTCGCTTATGTATATTTTTGAATTACACAGATGCAATAGAGGAGAGGTTTAGTCACTTACCTGGGAGTCGGATGTACGTGCTGTGAGGCATTTTGGTTCCTTTTGCTGCTGCATGCTTGTATTTCAGTCACTGCATGCCTGTTTTTCCCTTGCTGCATGATTTCTGCTATTTGATGTATGGCTTGTTTGCTTTGTGTAGGTATCCTCTGGCTAGATCTGGCTTTAGACATCCCCTTCAATCCCCTGGTTTCTCTTCTTTTGCTGTTGTGGCTTGATTTTAAGGGGATCAGCTGCTACAGGAAATCTTATAGGAGCTCCTGTAGTTGCTTCTCCCTTTAAAAATTTTAGTTGATTTTTGTGCTAGGAGCTATGAGGATGATACCATAGATGCTAATGGATATAGAGAGGTATTTGGTAAGCTGCAAGTGAGATTTGGAGGTGTTGTTCCTTTTATTCTTTTGTTTTTTTTCTAAAAAACTGGTTTCTGTGTTTTTTGACAGGAAGGAAAGAAATCAATGATGATGAGGTGATGCAAGTGTGGGATGGATGGCCACGAGGGTGGATAGCTATAGGAAGGCCTACATGCTATTCATGAAACTTACCGGCCCCTCAAACTATTTTTAAAATCCATTTCTGGCTCTCTGTGAGTTCTACAGGAGCCTCTTGTGGAACACACAGGGCCCCTGTAGAATACACAATCTTCAGAAAAAAACACAATGAGGTGGAAGAAAGGTCAGAAATGATGGAGAAGAGTGTGGAGGAGTTCAAATAGGCTTTATGGCATCCTCTCTTGCTTCCTCTGGTCCACTTGAAACTTGCAATGCACATTAAAAGTCAATTTTCTTTTCTTTCTTTTCTCTAGTTTTTTTTTTGAAAGACAACTAGGGCGCCTCAAGGAGGTTTTCACCCAGGGATCTTATTCTGTCTCTTTTTTGTTTTTTTCATCATTAGGCCACCTCAAAATAGGTTTTCAACCCAATGATGGGACTCAAGCACTTCATGGAGGTTTTCACTTGAGTCCTTATTATTTTTTGCTTCTTCAATGAGTGGGTGGAGTGGAGGCTAAGACTTTCTCCACTACCAACACTGTCTTAATCATATCTTCAATTAACTCTCACTTGGAGAGGGGCTTCTTGTAAATTTCTAGCCTATGTCCATTGACAAGCATGGGGACAACTTCATCATCAATGGTTCTGATCAAAACTGAACCATTTTCATTGCATTTTTCCACAGTGTAGGGTCCCAACCATCTTGTCCTTAGCTTGCCTTTGAAGTCTTTATACCTTGATTCATAGAGTAGTGCCGAATCTCCCTCTTGGAATTGTGTCTCCTTGATACTTATGTCATGCCATATTTTCCTTTGAAGCTGAACTACCTCTGTGTGGAGAAGGGCCTGCAATCTTTTTTCATCCAATCGATTGAGCTGGAGTAGTCTTTCCCTCTATGCATGGCTGAGGTCTAGGTCTAGCCAAGCTGCCATCCTTAGTGTATTGCATTCAAATTCTATTGATAGAAAAGCCTTATTCCCATAGACCAGTTCATAGGGTGTGAACCCTGTGGTGGTCTTCCATGTTGTGTTGTAGGCCCAAGTGGCCTCAACTAGTCTATCCACCCAATCTTTTTTGCTGATGGTCACTACCTTGGTTAGAATTCCTACCAAAGCTTTGTTAGTGACTTCCACCTGCCCATTGGCTTGTGGATGGTAAAGGGTGGAAGTCCTGTGCTTGATTTTATGATGTGTGAGCAGGTCTTCAATCAAATTGGAAGTGAATTGACTGCCTTGATCTGTGACCAATTCTCTTGGATACCCGAACTTATAGAATATGTTTTCTCTTAAAAACTCAGCTACTTTTTCCTCTATTGTTGCCTTGATTGCTTTTGTCTCTGCCTATTTTTTCAGATAATCAGTGCACACAATGATGTATTGCTTCTATTTTGAAGAAGAGTTGATAGGACCCACGATGTCCATGCCCCACTTATCAAATGGCTCAAAGGTCACTTGAGGTTGCATGGGCATCTCATCCTTTGGAGTAGGTTTCCCCATCCTTTAGCACCAATTACATTAGCTGGTATATCTCCTCACATCTTGATGAAGAGTGGGCCAATAGTAGCCTGCCTGCAATATTTTGAAGGAATTCCTCTTTGTTGCAAAATGACCTCCACAAGGTCCATCATGAAAGGTCAGAAGAATGTCAAAAAATTCCTCCTCCCTGATACATCTTCTTAGGATCTGATCTGGGCCAAGTTTGAAGAGATTGGCTCCAATCCAGGTGAAAGGGGTGCTTTTCCTCATGATATTTCTCTTCTCTTTTGAGGACAGGTGTGGTGGGAACTGTGTCGAAACCAAGTAATTTGCTATATCAACAAACCATGGAGAGAGTACTGAGATAGCAAATAGGTGTTCATCTGGCATTTGATCATCCACCATTCCTTCTTCACATGTAGGCAAATTTACTCTATACAAAAAGTCAGCAACAACATTTTCCTTACCAGGCTTATCAATAATGGTTAAATCAAACTGCTGCAGTAAAATCAACCACCTAATAATGAGAGCATTTACATCTGGCTTATTCATTAAATATCTAATTGCAGCGTGATCAATGTGTACAAAGGTTTGATAACATGTGATGTAATGTCTAAATTTATTTAAGGAATTCACTACAGCTAAGAGTTCCTTCTCGGTTACCGTGTAGTTTAACTCTGCCTTTGAAATTTTTTACTTATAATGTATATGGCATAAGGCAAATTTTCATCAATTTGTCCCAAGGCTGCTCCTATTAGTTTGTTCGAGGCATCTGTGTGAATGTCAAAAGGTAGGGCCCAGTTTGGGCCTCTCAAAATTGGGGTAGTCACAAGTTTGCTTTTCAAGGTATCTAGGGCTTCTTGACAGTTTTCAATGCATATGAACTCGACATCTTTTCCTAAAAGACCAAACAACGGAGAGGCTAACTTACTGAAATATTTAATGAATCTTCTAAAATATCCAGCTAAGCTTAGGAGACTTCGAACATCTCTCACCTTTTGAGGAGGTGGGACCCTTTGGATGATGGCAACTTTGTTGGGGTCCACCTACAATCCTTGTTGAGATATTGCATGACCTAGCACAGTCCCTTTAGTCATAAAAAATTCACATTTTTCCAGACGAAGGGACAAGTTCATTTCAATACACTTGTCCATAACTTTTCCTAGGTTAGATAAAACTTCCTGAAATTTAGAACCATAAGGAGTAAAATAATCCATATATATTTCCACTGCATCATGAACCAGTTCAGAAAATATGCTCAATAATGTTCTCTGGAAAGTTGTTGGAGCGTTGCACAAACCAAAAGAAAGGACCCGATATGCAAAGGTACCCCAAGGACAAGTGAAAGTGGTCTTATCTTGGTCTTCCAAGCTGATTTGAATCTGATTGTACCTGCTAAACCCATCTAGGAAGAAGAAAAACTTTTTCCTTGCTAAACCATCTAACACTTGATCTATGAAAGGCAAAGAAAAATGGCCCTTTTTAGTGGCCTTGTTCAGTTCTTGATAATCAACACAGATTATCCACTTACCATTTTTCTTTGGCACTAGCACTAAAGGAGAGACCCATTCACTATCAGAGATGGGGTAGATGAATCCTGCATCTAGTAATTTTTGCAATTCTTCCTTAAAAATGTCTTTAAGGGCTGGATTCATCCTCCTTTGAGGCTTCCTGACTGGTTTGCAATCTTCCTTAATGTATATATGATGAGTACATACTAAAGGGTGCACTCCCTTCATATCCTTATAACTACAGGCAAAGGCATCTAAATGTTTCCTCGATGAGTTGCACAGTTCCTTCTCCTGGGAAGTGGATAGGGATGAATTGATTTTCAAGGTTCTTTCTGGGCTAAACTCTATACTCTTAACACGAAGAGAGGTTGGGTTGGCCACACAGAGGTCAATCAAAGGATTGTCTTGAGTTTATTTCACTAGATCTTCTAATGGCAAAATACTGGGCTGTGGATTTTGAATTAAATTTTCAATGATATCATCCTCATTTTGTTGTTTCCCCCTCATGACAGTTTCTACTGCACACAGTGGTGCAGAATAGACTTCATCCTCATCCTCCTCCTCCAACCAGAGAGTTAGATCATGTTCTATCAAGGGTTGGGTGGAGGGTATAGGATTAGCTACTTGGACATATGCCCGTTCTTAATGATCATGTTCCCAACTTGACAGTCGATGTAGGCATCTGCAGTATCCAACCAGGGCCTTCCCAGGATGAGAGGATACCTAGTGAGCTTTGCCTTCGGCTGGAGAACTAAGAAATCAGTAGGGTACTCTCAAGAATCAATGGATACCATTACATCCTCCACAATCCCTTCAGGGGTCATGGTGGAGCGGTCTACTAGCTGCAGTACTGTCGTGGACTTCCTCAAGGAGCCCAGGAGGTTAAGTTTGAGCATGGTATCCTTTGTCATCACATTAATGGTAGCTCCAAAATCAATCAAGGTATGTGGGATCATGGTGCCATTGATGTGGACATCAATTACTGGGCTTCCAGGGTCTATATATTTCGGAAAGATTACCTACCCCAACATCAGGTCAGACAGTTGTCCTATGACATTGATGGTTGGGGCATCTCTCTTGCACTTGCCTAGATGCCTAAAGCACTTCTCTTTGATCATCTTATTGTATACAGGCACATCCTTTATGGCTTGGAGAAGTGGTATATTTACACATAATTGTTTCAATTCTCCTAGAAGTTAACTTTCTTCTAGGGTGGGTTGTGTTGTCCCGGATAATCTCTCAGGAAAGGGTGGAATTGTTTTCAGTTCACTTTCCTATTTATCTTCCTCAACCTCCTTAGGGGGAGGCTGGCTATCTGGGAGAACCTTCCCAGATCGTAGGCTAATCTCCTGAATCTCCACAGCATAGGTTGGGCATGACGGTTCCCCACTAAATACTTGTTGGGCCTGTCTGTTGTTCGGGTTCTGGTTCGACTCAGCAGGCATTTTGGGTTGCCTTGGTGGAGCAGAAGGTAATGGTTGAGCAGGTGGTGGAGGCAAAAGAGTGGGAGAGAGTTGTACTGGGGCCTCCACCCTAATGAGATGCATTCCACTAAGGTTGTGGCTTAGCATAGGATTGAAGTGAATGAGCAGCTGGTTGGACATGATATTGAGATGGGTAGGACCAAGGAGGAGGTGTGGAATAGGAAGGATGAGCAGGAGGGCCCCAAGAAGGTATGGAAGTGGCTTGGTTGGGGTTGTAGTATGCCTGAGATGTCCCTTGCATCCCCTGCTGGTATGGTCTAGGTCCATGCAGTCTCCTTTGGTTCACGAAATAGAGTGGTTCAGTGGATCCTTCGGCCCCCTAGTATACAACTTTAAGTCTGGGCAAGGAAGGTCACTTATCTGTAGAATGATCTTCTTCACAGACTGAACAAACCTCTATAGAGTTCAATGGACATTCATTCCTAGGATGCCTTCTGGTGCACCTAGGACAGAAAATGGCCAAAGCCCTCTCTGCTTCCTCTTGTTTCCTTTTGATATGAAACGTATCCATTTGCATGGCAAGAGTCTGCAGTATCTCACTCTTGAAGTCTTCTAGCATGTTTCCAAGTTCACCTTTGAGGGATGAACTAGATGAGGAGGTATTGGCTATCAGTTGACTCCCCCTACCTCTTTTTCTAGCTGCCCTAGAATGGTTTCTAAAAACAGTCTTTATGTCTTCATAAGGTAGTCGGTAGATGTCTCCCCCAGCCAGTAGATGGAGGGTTTCTAGAAGGTCTTCCAGAATTCCCCTGAGCAGGACCAACTTCAGAGATTCAGGGTCAAGTGTGTGCTTGGCCCTTTTATAACTGAGTTGGAACCTCTCTTCGTAATCTTCCAAAGATTCATCACTTCCCATGGTCATTTGGAAGATTTCTTCCTTGGCGTCTTTTGACCTATAGTAGTCTCGATATTTGTTATTGAAGGCCTGTTGCATCTGAGCCCAAGTTTTGATGCTATTTCTAGGTAACCCAATGAACCAGCGCAATGCTGCATCCTTGAGAATAGAAGGAAATAGTTTCAACTTTTGCTCATCTTCTGCATAGTCATAGGTTCGACAGATAACAACAAACTTAAACAAAAAGGTGTTTGGATCTTCTGTAGTCAATCCATGGAAGTGAGGTAGGGATGAAGGGCTTATGTCCTTCATTTTAGTGTCCCCATTGGTCTCTCCGATGGGAAAGGTACCCTCTACTCATTCTCCTTTCCCCCTAGCATTTCTATTTTCAGCCATTGTCTCAGGAGGGATGTTTTCTACTTCTTCTTCCCCTATAGGTTCTTCGAATATCTCTGGTTGTTCACCTAAAGGTTCTTCTTGATCACTTCCACTGAAGAAGAGAGAAGGGTGGCTATGTGATGTGGTGGGGGTGTTGAGCAAGAATTTTACTGAATTATCTCTGTTCCTATGAGGCATGAAAGGAAATATTTTTGGGTGGTTTTTTATTTTTTCTACTTGTACCTGCAAAACTGAAATTGATTGAACAAACAAATTGCAACTAACTGAAATGAACTTGCTGAAATGAAATTGCAGAACTGAAAAGGAAAGAAAATGAGATGCAGAAAGGAAAGCAAGGAAATGACTAATCTACTTTTGCTGAAATGGAAATTGCAGAATTGAAAGGAAAGCAGGGAAATGACTAATCTACTTTTTTCTGAAATGGAAATTGCAGAATTGAAAGGAAAGCAGGGAAATGACTAATCTACTTTTGCTGAAATGGAAATTGCAGAAATTGAAAAGGAAATGCAGAAACTGAAAGGAACAACTACTCTACTTTTGCTGAAATAAACTACTTAGCAGAATGTTGCAGTAGAAAATAGAAGAAAGCAGTAATCACAAAATACTCTGACACTTCCCTAGCAATGGTGCCAAAAAGTGGTGAGCACCAGTATTGCAACAATAATGCTACAACTCCTGGGCTTCCTACTTTACTTTTATCAACTTGGTAGTTCGTAACAAACTTGGAAGCGACGGTGCTATATGCACAAGTACTAGTTCTTACTGTAAGTTGTCACTTAGTCAGCTGGTGCAAGATCACTAGGAGCTCAAGCCAACTTCTATGGATTCCAAAAGAAGCTCTATATGTGACGAAAGAAAGGAAAGCTTACTCTGCAGAGGCTACTCTACTTGCAGAAATGAAAAGAAGACTGAAATGTGAAGTAAACCTAGCAAACCCTAATTAACCAACTAGTCCTACTTTTGTAGAAAGAGAGATGAAAAACCATAAAATGATGCCATTACCTACTTAGGAAGTAAACAACATCTACTCAAGCTATTTCTAGAAGGAAATGAGAAAAAAACATCTTTATGGATTTTTATGTATTTTTAGGTGAAATTGTCATGTAAGTAATTTATTTGTTTGTGAATGTGGTAGCGATTAGGTGGCGATGGAGGGCAACTTTGGAGTTTACAGAGATGTAGGAAGGTGTGGATGGGTCCTAGGAGGTCCCAGGTGGCCTTCTGGAGGATTTTCTAGCAATTAGACTTCAAAAAGACACCTACAGGAAAATCGACAGGAGGCTGCAGAAGGTCTATAGGAGGTCTACAAGAGGATGCCGAGCGCAGTTTTGGAGGTTTTGAAGGTGGGAAAGCGGGTGGAAAGGGTAGCTGAAGGCTAGGATGAGGTGTTAAGATGTCTAGGGTTCACCAAGAAGGATTAGGAAAGAGAAATATGGGTTGATTTGTTCAAGGAAAGAGAGGAAAATTTATGAGAAAAGTGCAGAAAATTAAGGCAGATTTATGAGGAACTTTGGGTGACCTGTGGAACATAGATCAAAGAGAGATGGTGATGGCTGACTGGCTGACTTAATGGGAGAAGAGACTTTCTGCACGATACCTGAAACTCAAACAATGAGATTAAGCAAGCAAGGAAATTAGCTACATTAAAAAAACAGAACTTTGCATCAAGCTAGTTTAAATTCTGATCTAAGAAAGTAAATGCTGAAAAATGCTACATGGAAAGAAAGCATGGAAGGAAATTTATTTCAAATAGAAATGAGCATGGTGAAATAGATCTACAGCAAAGCATTAACCTTCTAACAAACTGCAACACCATAAATCCTATGGAAAAGGCAAATTTGTGTTTTTGTGGCAGCAAGAGGGTCTTGGCCTCAGTTCATGGTCCCAAAAGGAGGAAAGGAGGCCAAGGCTCTATTGATGGCCTTTTTGTATCTCTTTCCTATCACTATTCAACCTGCTACAACAAACTGAAATGGAAACAACCTTCTAAATCACCAAAAGGATCCTATTCTTAACCAAGAAAGAAATCTATCTAACTGCAACTAATTCATAAACTGAAACAAAGCATATAAATACAAACAAGAGGAGCTTGGCTGCTTGGATTGGGCCCTAACCCAAGAGCTTCAGCCCTTTGAGGTAACTTAGTGCTAGCTTGAACAAGATCTCATCTTCATTATCAAAATAATAATAGGATTACGTGAAACTGTCAACAAAAGTAAGCTCAAAGTTGAGCAAAGCAAAGCTGCAACAAAAACTCAAAAATTTGACTAACTTCCAACAACCTAATGAGGCCCTAGGCCTCTCTACTTATACAACTGAAGCTCCCAACAGCTTCCTTAAAATCATGGAGGCTTGGCTCCCAAAACTTGAGATAAACAGAAGTTATCCTCCACTTGCTCGGTTGCCTCTTTGGTGCATTGATGTGGCTGCTTGTGCTCCGAGCTTCTTGAAGGAGAATTCAAAGTAGGGAGTCATAAATGAGGGGGGAAACCTCCTATAAATCCTCTCCCTTGTCTTCTTCAAATATTTGCTACCAAATTTCCATTAAATCTTTGACTTTGTCTCCAAAATTCAAAAAAAATCTACATTAAACACACATTAGACTCCATGGCATAATAACCAACCCAACTCACTCTAGAAGCATGAATATAATAAAAAAACATGCAATAAGATAAGAGAATGGTGGATTAAGCTAAGTTAGGAGGAAAAATGAGCCCATATAATTACCCATTTATGGGGCTCATCAACATCCTCGCAAACACTCATGGGGGCGCCGTGGGAGGAAATTATGCAGGGAGAGCAACCGCACAGAAGATTCTACGCACAGAGTTGTGGTGGCCAATCCTTCATCAGGATTCAAAATCACATTTGCAAGGCATGTGATGTATGTCAACGAATAGGTAGGTCATCGTGGAGGGATGAAATGCCTTTGAATCCACAAATAACATTACAACCCTTCGAGAAGTGGGAAATATATTTTATAGGACTTATTCAACCCCAAGGGAAGATAGGCATGAGGTACATTATCACTGTGATAGAGTACTTGAATCGTTGCATAGAAGCGTGGCCGGTGAAGGATTGCATGGACGCTACTGCCATGAAGTTTCTATTTGAGGATGTACTGATGCGATTTGGATGTCCAAAGATTTTGATGGGTGATCAGGGTACACACTTCCTGAATGAGACAATCAATGCACTAATGGAGGAATTTTAGGTGTATCTCCAGAAGAGAACACCTTATCACCCACAGGCTAACGGGATAGTGGAGGCATTCAACAAAGTTCTTGAAAACACACTGACCAACGTTTGCAATGATCAATGAAGTGATTGGGACCTACACATACCTGCAGTATTGTGGGCTTATCAGACAACATGCAAAAAGCTGATGAGACAAACCCCTTTTAGGCTTGTCTATGGTCTTGAAGCGGTGATGCCTATGGAATACATCGTTCCTATTTCGCGCATAGTAGCAATCACAGGTATGACAAATCGCAGAGCCCTGGAAGAGAGGCTCGCACAATTGGATGAGCTTAAAGAAGAGATAATTTTTTGTTGGATTTCACCAACAGGTCCAAAAGCAGCGTGGAAAAGCGTGGCATGACCGACATATTAAGTAGCGCACCTTTAAGGTGAATGACTTCGTGTTGTTGTATGATAGTAAGTTCGATAAATTTCCAGGGAAATTCAGAATTCATTGGCTGGGGCCATATGTTATTAAGGATATTATCGACAGTGGCACGGTCCAGCTAGTTAAGTTAAATGGGGATCCCTTCCCAGGAAAGGTGAATGGCAGTCAATTGAAGCCATACACAGGTGGCCTGGCCATTTGACTAGGCGACAGAAGCACAGTCTTAGTGCTCTAGGCATCTAAAAGGAGGCGCGGGACTATAAAATACACTGCCCGTGTTGGAGAGCTGTGTGATTTCAGGACTGCGTGAAGTAGCAAAGAGTCACAGGGTCCGCGACAGCACGAAGACAGTTGCGCTAGCACATAGGTCCACCGAAAAGTGATTCGTAAAGTCACTATTCATGATTTGATGGTTAGTTTGAGGCCAAATGGAGCGGGCGGCAGGCATTTAAGGTGAACTCTATGGCTTAGATTCTTGAAAGTATACCACCAATCTAGCATTAATGGGCTGAATGTGGGGGGAACAGTCGAATTTGAATTCAAAAATACCTATAAATCACAGGTGGTTGTCCAGCGAAAAACATTTAGCATTTTGAAAATTCAGTTGTTGTGCTATCAAGTGTGTATAGACCTTACGAATTTTGAGGCTTTGAGAGAAAGTTCAATGCTTGAGACATTTCCGAAGGAGACACAGGACCTCCTGACTAGAACGATGTCAACACCTGAGGAAGCTGCGCAGGAAATTGTAGTAGTAGAAGCCCTAGAGAGTGTTAGAGTGATAGTTGAGGTCCCTAAATCACCCAGAACACCGAGACATAAGAAGGATAAGCAGGCTATGATCCCGGTATGTGTTTCACCAAGAAACCCACAGAGGACCCAACTGACCTTGCAGGAAAAGGGGAAGGCCATTAAGCTGGAGGCCGAGGAGGAAGAATCTAAAGAAATCCTAGTGGATGAGGAGGATGTGGAAATATAAATTGAAACCCAGGGTACAGACCCTATTACTAGGTTACCTGAATATGTTCCTCTGCACAAGGGAAAAGCCAAGGTGCTGAAGGAAATAGACGAGAGCAAGATCTCCCTATAAACTCTGCCGCTCCTAGATGACATTGTTTTTGAGGGGCTGCACTTAGGGCGAGTTCCTATATTGAAATTCTAAGATTTGGACCTCACGGATCATGATAAATTCGTGTATTTAGCGACTGAGCAGCTAATGCACCGATGGATTGACATGACGGTTGGAACGATTGAATTGGAGCCACACACATGGCTCAAGGGTGTAGCGAAAGCCGGGTTGCTAAACCTACTCTAAGTGCCGCATTACCACCGTGCCCCAGTGACTGTCTTTGTCATCAGGTAGCTGCTCTGCTTGGTGCATGATGGATGTTTATGGCTGGAGGAGCCATTCCCATCACAGATCACTTGATTCATCGGATTACACAGCTGCCTTACTCAGGGGAGGATCCAGCCAATGTTTCCGAAGGAAAAGGTGGAAAGTTGGCCCTCAAAGAAGCTATGAAGAAGAAATTCAAGTTGGAGAAGAAGAAGCAAGGATATGCCATCTCCAGTATTAACAACCCTGAAGTCAAGGTAGCGATGCAAATACTAGCAGGGAAGGTGATGCGGAAGTGCTAGGCAGATGAGGTGTCCATGCCTATGATTGCACTAACGGCCCAATGCGTTGAAGGAGTCCAGTTCATCTGGGCAAATTATCTTTGCGGCGAGTTCCTTGTGAACTATCGTGAGGCACAGGTGCAGGGCAAAAAATTTCACTACGCATGGCTCCTGCTGTCGATTGTACTGATGGCATGGGAGCTGCTAGAAGATAGCCAATTCCCTTCGGTCATGTTGAACCTTCCAGAGGCAATGAAGTATGCTTCACTATGGGCGACCAAGGACGCACAACGCATAAAAGAAAGAAAGATCTTTTGGGTCTTAATAGAGATTAGTATCCGGATGGTGATCGATCGCAAGCCACAGTTGTCACCCACAATATACGCAAGTTTGCAGAGTTTTGCAGAGTTCAAAGAGGATTTCCACCATGTTTTTATTAGGGTGCGGAAGGACCTCATGAAGACATGGCATAACTTACCATATCTGGCGACTGATGATGTGATCTTTGCAGTCCTTGATTCTTGGCCGCCGGAGTGGTGTGCTCCAGTGGGCTCCATAGTGGAAACAGACAAGTCTACCATGTAGCGTAAAAAGGAGGAAACAAAGCTCTGAATGGCGCAACTAGCTGGGAAGCGTAGAAAGGAGAAAGTAGAGGCTAAGGCCCAGGCAGCGCGTGATGCCACGCAAGTGGTGAAATAACAAAAGACAAGAGAAGAAGAGCACGAAGGATAGAAGCCACCTTTGCCCAGGGCTGAGGCAGAAACAAAGGAGCCGAAAGAACAAGGTGGCATGGACCCACAGACAATGTCCACCCAACTGAAGTATCTACGCCCACTATAGAAGGAAGCATCGCAGAAGAAAACCAAGGCTTCAAAAACATCCTTGGACCCAATCACCCTCACGGAGGGGGATTTGCACGATATTGGTGAGATGGTGAGGGATGTCACATGGAGGCCCTCCAACAGTTCAAAGAACAACAGTAGTTGGTATTGGGGGCTCTCTGAACAGAACTGCAGGAGTTGCAGGTTCACACTGCACAGGCTGGCATAGTTTCCACCAGCCTCGCGATCGGCACTTTAGTTGCAAAGGAGATGTTGTGCACAACGGTGACCAACACGATAGTGCTACCAAATGGGGCACTTACTACAGAGAATGAGGCTGACAGGCCCACGGTCAACAATCTGAAAGGGGTAGGATTAAATATGTTTGCACTCCCTCGAGAGACACTCTACTTCTTGGAGGATGGAGTCACCACGGAACTTCGGGCCCGGGAGAGTCACGCTCTGCAGGTGATGAGCGAGTAGCACATCAAGATCAAGTAGTTGGGCCTGCAGCGCAATGAGGCAGTGGAGCAGAATAAACAAATAATCCAGGTAGTGGAGGAAGCCTACCAAATGGTCTCGGAGTTGGACATTCAGGTAGAAGAACTGGTAGAGGCGTGCATCTGCAAGTTGGCCATAGGGGTGTGTGACGCTCGAGTAGAGATGGCCCAGGTTCAGTTGGAGCTGAACCAAGAGATCGCAGAATTGCAGTTGCGGGCTCAGCCTTCAACTCCACCGGAAATCAGGGAATAATGTACCACTACTGTTACAATAGCAATAGTGGCGGTCGAAAGTGCAATAGCAGACTGCATGAAACTTTTTGAACAGTCATTCGAGGTCTTAACCACCCTATAAGAGGACCTGAATGTAGAGCGCCTGGAGATAGAGGCAAGTGAGCTACAAAAAAATATGACAAGGTCAAAGGGACTACGTAGACGATTTCCCTTACACATAGGCTCGCACGGATGTAGGAGGCAAAAGCACTCAAGGAACAGGTGGATGTCGCTTGGAACAAAGAAGTGGTCTTAAAAGCACGCCTACAACCATGGATAAACGAGGAATATACAATCACAGCCTCCATTGAAGGAAAGCTCGTACAACTGAAGGTAGCTCAGCAAAATATTCAGGGCAGCAGTTCAACAGTAGTCACCGAGTAGCGAGTGGAAGAAGTCCAGCAGGCGGCCACTCAGTGTGCTTTCGAGGTTGTGGTTATCCAAATGGAGCTGGGAGGTCTTCACGCTAAGATCTTCGTACTTGCAAAGTGACTCGAGGGTGAGTCACGATGTTTGTGTTGGGGGGTTGTTGGGCGTGGGATCCCCTAAGGGTAGTTTTGGGGTTTAAAGCCCATATTTTGGTCATATTTTGTAATCCAAGAGTAGAGACTCCGCATTTTGTGGTAGCGAAGCGTGTAGATGTTAAAAGAGTTATAGGGTTGTCCGCCCTTATTTTGGAAATGTAATATCGACTGTAGAAGATCCACCCATGGTCCGTGGACCATGGGATTGTATAAATAGAGCTAAGCTCTAAGTAGTTAGAAGGAATCAATCAAGAAAGATCGAACATGTATAAGAGATAGCTCTGAAGTAGAAGTCTAATTCTTGGTTCGTAGCATGGTTAGAAGCTCTGCAGCTGAGTGCACAAAGGCCTAGAAGTTCGCAGCTGAGTGTGCAGGGCGGGTCGAGTCTGTAATTGTTTGGAATTATCAATAAAGAGAAGTATTCTACAATTTCTGCGTCTTTGTTTCCTGTTTATGCATCTGGTTATGTTGGGTATGAATTTCACTTATAATTCTTATATGATGCACGAATATATGTAATTGTGTTGGTTAAGTGAACGCAAGTAAGAACATCTATTTACGTGAAACTAAGATCTGTTAATAAGGCAAGTAAGACACTTAGCGTAGTTTGGGAAATATCGCAGCTCGTTACCCTAGTAGCACGAAAGTATATCAACCCTAGGTTAGGGCTGCACGAAAGCCAATTGTACCCTTCCATGAAGGTACTAAAGGGTGGAACAAAGGGCTAAGAAAACTGCGCGAGCGCATGTACAGCCAAAATAAACCGACATCACATCCATCTCAAGGGTGCGGAAACTTGGTTCTAGTATCCCCCCATACTGCTTTGGGTGAGACTTCAGTCCGCGCTCCGCAGGATGATGCCGAAAGGCCAATAGTGTAGGGATTTGTTTGGCTAACTAACGCTAAACCTCGGTCAGGCCCCCTTAAGCCAACAAAATCTCCATGGAAAATATGTTCATTTGTTGGCTGAAGCAAGTGCGCATGAGAGTATATGTGGTTGTGATTGTAAATATGATAATGATTTGTGTTATAAAGCTCTGATAAACGATATATTTGTCATGTTTTCACCAGTGGTCATTGTAAATACTGCAACGAGCTATGTTATAAATCTCCATAGGCAATATGTTTTGTTTTCATTGGTTTGTTAGTTTATGTGTTTCCTTGAACACCGAGGACGGTGTTCCCCCAAGGGGGAGAGTTCTATAATAGCCCTTGGTTGAATTTCCATGTAAAAAAAAATAAGACCATGGTTATGGGACACATATTCCAAGTTGAATGGTGGAAAAAACATCCTAGTGGGTTCCACTTCGGTTTATTATGGCTAAGGGAAAATTTTCAAAGGAAATGGAAAAGGCAATGGAGATGGAAAAGAGGCATTAATTGTCATTTTATTTATGAAAATAATGGAAACTAAGAGAAAAGGAAGGTGAAAGGTCACAACTTTGAATGAGAGAGAAATTGAAGGAAAAAATGAAGTAAAATGAGGAAAATAGAGGACTCAATGATAAAAAGTCTTATGAGGATTAGTTCACAATCTTTTGTTAGTTTTAGCTTAGAGCTCTCTATTCTACTCTCTTTCTGATACCCTTGCACAATTATATTTTTCTTGGAGCACTCTTGGAGTATTGTGGCATACTTGGGATTTGTAGCATGAAGGAAAGGGAAAAATAGGAAAGCGCAAGGGGATAATGGGATTAGCATCTACAACTGGATTTATTTGCAGGTATCAAGTTACGTGTATGGTTTCCTTGGTAGTTTCAGCATGCATGGTACATGCATGTGGTTTCTTGGTTATGATCTGTCATTGACACAGAGGATTTCCTGGATTGACAGTGATTTTGCCTAGCCTTTCCATTTCTTGGATAGCCATGGTATTGTGGGGTTTCCCATTTGTTTTTATGATTGGTGCTCATGTTAATTATTTTTGTGGGTTGAGTTACTAATTCCTAGAGCCTTGGTTGGACACATGCTCTAGAAGCCCTGTAACAGATTGGTTTGAGTTACTAGTCTTGGAAGCCTTGGTTGGAAAAATGCTCTGGAGCCCTTGGTGGGTTGATTTACTAGTATTGGAAGCCCTAGTTGGAAAAACACTTTGGATCTTGACAATAGCTGTGGGTTGAGTTACTTGTCCTGGAAGCCTTGGTTGGAACAAACGATCTGGAGCCCTAGACAACTTCGATAGAGACTGATCTAGTGATGGTTAGTGATGTCCGACCATGAGGTGGAATCACTGGTTGAGGGTTGAGGTAGTTTGGCCTTTGGAAGCCCTGGTTTGGTTTTGTTTTGGTTATCCCATGAGATCCCACATTCATGCTTGAAATATGGAATGTGGGTGATTGGATGAAAGAAATATTTGGTTCAACCGAATGTATGGTCAGGTGGTACGTGGAAGTCCTTGACTTGGTTGGAATTTACATATGTTAATAGTTATTTTCTGTTGTTATCTATGAGCATATGTATATGATTATGATGGTGACATTATGGATGAGTTTCCTTGGTTTATATGTTGGTTATTAGCTGGTTATATGATGTATATTTTTTATGAATCTTGACATGTTTGATGAATATGTGATTGGTTATTGAATACATGACACATTAGCTGTTATTGCAGCTAATATGAGATGACATTATACCTTCTTGACGATTCTGAGATAAGTATGAGATCCCTATGTTCAATTTTGTTGTTATAACCTATAGATTACATGTTCTTGATGTGTTTGACAAAATGCCTATCATGGTTAGCATTGGTTAGGTCAAGTCCTTGATTGAGTTTTGTGTTAGAGGCTTTTTCTTGGTGACATTTATTGTTATGGAAAGTTTCATGAAGTTCTGGGTAGTGACCTGGAGTCTAGCCCTGAAAAGGTGGCACAGATTTCATTGTCTTGAGCACAAAACTGCCTGGAAAAGACTGCATCTTCACCCTTGCATTGGTTATGCATGCAATTAGAGGCCTATAGTCACATGGATGTTGGCTTGTGCATGTGACTGTGAGTTCACATCAGTGAAAAGGCAAGTTAATTCAGTTTTTGGACACTTGGAAGGGTGGTTTATCCCTTGGGGGTATTGTAGCACTTGAGGAAGGTCAGTAAGGTTTCTTTTTGTTGATTCCACTTCCTTAAGGTGATCTAGGAGTTTGAATCATATCATAGTGACTCTTCATCACATATTTACGCCGGTGGACCATTAAACTTGGGTAAGTGTTGGAGGAGGGTGTTACATTGATCATAACATTATATAAGTAGAGGCTATATAACATCATAATTCATGTTTTCAGGTATCTTAATGAGGGCCCTTTTGACATTTGAATAACTCCCAATTATGATCATATTGACATCCACAATTGGAAATCCCATAAAAGTCACAACCTTTGTGGATTGAGTCTCCACAAAATCATGATTCACCATATTCTCACTCAAATATATATCCCCTTTCACCATAATTCCCACTTATTGTCATCATCCAAACTTAAATTGAAGATATTTTCCATGGAACTCTCTTCAATTAGAGGATCCCTATAGGAACACAAGGGGTATAAAGGCACATCCCCAACTTCAATAACACACATAATCACCATTTAAAACTTGTAATAAAACTCCCACTGTTTCAAAACCTTCCTCTCTATTAATGTGCTTAGTGGCCCTGCGGCCATGAGCATCCCTACCCACTTGCACCATCCTTGGTGTCACAGTGGCATGTATCTCTTTGTTCCTTTTCCACTAGCACTCCTCCTTTCGATTCGTAGAATTTGTCTTTCTCTCATTCACGTTTTTCCCTGCCTTTCTCATATTTGTTCCCTTTGCCTTTCCTTTTCCTATTTTATCCTACTCCTTATGATTATCTTTGTCTACTACTGCATGCCTTTCTGGTCAGATGGTAAATTATGACCATTATGACCTTTCAATCCCTTTTTTACAAGAAATTGTTTCCTTTAATGTCTTATTGACCAATGGGCCCAAGTTTCAAAAAGCTCCTCCTTCTAGATTTGTCCAGAAATTTGATGACATTCTAAAGGTTGAAGTCTCCATCTCCTAGACCAGATCATGTGTTATCCATCTATGTGAATAGGAGCTTGTGGGTCAATTCATGGGTCTTTGTCCATCTCCCTAAATTCTTTGCGCACAGATCTAAAACAACTAGAAACCTCTAATCACAGGTGAGATCACTTCCTCCTTTTGTAGGAAAGGGTTTTTTACCTTCTTCTACAAAAATAATGTGGATAGGAACTTGATATTCAAGTTGAGGTCATGCTTTATGGGTTCCAAAGGCCTCTACCTTTACCAGTAGAGCCCTAACTTTACCCATGATTATGATGTTCCCACCTCTGTCCTTGTTTTGGTCAAACTTCCTTTTCTTCCACTCCATTGCTGGAATGACACTACCTTCAAATGCATTGAAAATGCTCTCACAAAATACAATGATTGTGTGGAACCTCGAGAAGAGTTTTTCTCTTGTGCTCACATTTGTGTTGAGGTTTATCTTGATAAAGGAATCCCCGTTGCAATTAATATCTTCCTTGAAAATTGGTCCCACATTCAATAAGTTGATTAGGACCAGATTCCCTTCAAATGTAAATTATGTCATGAATATGAGAACTTTGCCATAAATTTCCCTAATATGCAAGATGATTAGGAAAAAAAAAGGATATCGAAGGGAGAAATGGTAGCAAGCAAAGAAGAGGTGTGTCCCTAATAAACAACAACCTACTCCCAAGCCTACGTAGGAAAAATAAAGTCAAAACAAAAAAGGACCTTCTTCCCCAAAGAATAAAGCTTTTGGTAGCAAAGAAGGCTTGAGCAAATCAAGGAATCCAGAAGTAAATGAGAGAAGGTTCCAATCCATGGCAATTGTAGTGTAATAAGGGGAAATCCCACCTCATGAAACTCAGGAACCAGCCATGTAACTCAAGCAACCCTCCCACCTAGAGCCCAAGACAAGACCCATGAACGATCCTAGATCCAGTGAAGATCTAGAAAACAATTTAGAGGAACACTCAGAGGAAGAAGATGATTTCCTCTCTCCAAGAGAAATTGCAACCACTTTTGTATTTTCTATATTAATAGACGAAAAGTATGAAGTAGAGAAAAATAAATAGTTCGAACTTCATTTGCATAGATCAAGAAGGAAAACCAATAGAGAAGTCTGTATAGGAAATATGGAAAAGAAAAAGGAGTTAGGACACCATCATACTATCCCTCACCAAATAACAGACATGGAAGAAAAGGTTTACTATAAGAAAGGAGTTGGAGTAGCCCCTCCTAAAGGGGAAACCCAATCTAAGAGTACGTAATGATCATAATCTTCTGGAATTGTAGGGACCTTCAATTTGAAAAAAGAATGGTTGAATTAAAATAACTGATCAAAAAATAAAAAACAATTTGTGGCTCTTCTCTTGGAGATGATATTGGAGGACTGGGAGAACTTATCAAGGCATATTGATATTTGGAACAATAGTGATATCTCCTTTGTCAGCTCCAAGGGATATTTAGGAGGATTTTGCCCTTTGTGGGATCCTAATAAACTCTAGATTCAAAAATCCTTAAGAAAACTCATTGTATTTCTACCTCTTTCCAGACTCTAGCATCAAATTGGGTATGTGATATCATCAATGTATATATGCCTGTTCATTTCAAAGAAAAACATGATTGTTGGAACTCTCTCATGGGCCTTAAAGACTTTGAATATGGCACCAACTACACTTTTGGAGGGGACCTCAATAGAACCCTCCATCATAGAGAGAAAAGAGGGGGATCCATTATTCGTGGCCCTTTCCAAGACAACATGGAGGATTTTATAAGGTATCTCCATCTATTAGACATTAAACCTTCAAGATTCTGTTATACATAGAACAATAAAAGACCCATCCTAGGTCATATTGCTGCGAGATTAGATTGCTTCCTATCCTTTGATGGTTTCTTGTTTCTCAATATTTCCCTTCACTCCTCCATTCTCCCTTGGAATGGCTTGTACCATCATCTTATTAAGCTGGCCCTCTCCTCCCCATTTAACTATGGCCTAATTCCCTTTAGATACTCCTTACTTTGGACCTTGTCCCTGAATTTTCATGACTTAGTTACCTCTTCGTGGCTCCCTTGGGTGGAGGGAATCCCAATTCATGTCTAGGAATCCAAACTTAAAAGACTCAAGAGCATCAACCTTTGGCTAGTGGGATCCAAGTCCGACCAACAAGAAACTATTCAGGAAATGGAATAGAAAATTGAGAAAATCCAAACTTCCATAGAAAATGAGCCAATCACAGAGAAAATTCTATTTTAGGAAAAGGACACCTTTGCAAAATACCATTCAATTCTAAAAGAAGAAGAAGAGTCCTAGAGGCTCAAATACCGTAGCATATGGCTTCAAGTGAGTGGCGTAAAAACCAATTTTTTCATAAGAAAGATAAAAATGAGAAAGGAAAAATAATATCAAAGAAATATAGGTGCAAGGAGTCAAAATTGACAAATTTCGAGATATCAAAGAGGGAGCCACTACTCATTTCTATAATATGTATAGGTAGAGTGATCCACCCTTAGAAGAATATGAATCCTATATGCTTGAACAAATCCCAATATTAGTCACTAAATACATCAATTGCCAATTAACTACTCATCCCACTTAGGAAGAAATAAGTAAGGTGCCCTTCTCTTTCCATCCTGATCAAGCCCCAAGTCCAGATGGATTTCCTGCTCACTTCAACCAAAACTTTTGGAATGTTATCAAGAGATATTTTTGTAGAATAGTTAGATACTCATTAAAGAATATATCCATTGGTGGAGTCATAAATTCATCATTTTTGGCTTTAATTCCTAGAGAAAACAATCACTATTCTTTTGATAGAATTCACCCCATATCCCTCTGTAGTGTCTTTTATAAAATCATCTCCAAGATTCTTGTGAATCGTCTAAACAAAATCATTCCTCACATCATATCATAAAATCAAGGAGGCTTTATCCTAGAGAGACATATAATAGAAACAATTATTATATTTCTAGAGGTTGTTGACTCCAATATGACAGGGGATGACCAAGGAATGTTTATTAAACTTGACCTAGCTAAAACTTTTGATAGAGTAATGCAAAATTTATTACTTAATTTCATGAAGAAGATGGGATTCTATGCCAAATTTATTCAATGGATCACTCTTTGCATCAACTCCCCTAGGATATCCATTTTTTTTAAAGCCTCTCAAGGTTTGCTATAAGCTTTCCCTCTATCCCCAATTTTATAAATCATTATGGAAGATGATTTAAGTCACTGAATGGAATTTAAACATAACAATGATCACCTCCTTGGTCTTATATATGCTCCAAATTTCAAAAGTGCCAACCAATCTCAATTTGAAAATGACACCAACCTCTTGGGTAGAGCTTCTCTGGCCATAGGCAATAGATTCAAATTTTTTTGGATGGATTCCTCTCAGCTTCAGGAGGTTCAGCTAAAGCAATCAAATCGGAAATATTTTCTAGCAACATACCCAGAGCCATACAAAACCAAATTGGAGATATTCTCAGTTGTAAGCCTGTCGAAAACGGGAAAGAATTCAAGTATCTAGGGATCCCAAATTGCCTTAAATGCCATTATCTTCAAGCATGGTAGAACATCCTATAAAAACAAAAGGAAATTTGGAAGATTGGGGAGAAAAATGGCTAAATTTAGTGAGCCACATCATCCTCATAAAGGTTATGTTATCAGCCATTCCACTGTATCATTTTTTGGCACTCCTTACTCTGCAATATGTTCTCCATCATCTCAGATTATATATTGGAAAATTATTGTGAGAAGGTGGAAAAGACTACCCAAAAAAGTACCATTTTGTAAAATGGGCTAATGTGTGTGCTCTAAAAATTCATGGATGACTTGGTATTAGAGACTTCATTTTAATTAATCAGGCCATAGGAGAAAAGTTGGTTTGGAAGCTTAAAGTACATCCAAAGACTTGGTGGGTGAACATACTCAAAGCACATGATCCGGATTGGACCATTATATTATTTTCATCCATCTCGATGTATTTGGAGTGGAAAAAGTGGAGGAATCATCTCATGAGACCATTTTACTGGTGGTACCCAGTTTGGCGAAACAGGGTCTGAATACTTCTGGGAGTGTTTTGAGGCACCAAATGATGTTTTTTTTGGGTAAAATTTTTTCGCTCTATTGCATCACCTTTTCATGCTATTCTACACATAGATCTCTTTCCAACGACATAAAAAGAATTTTAATTAGAGTATGTATGCAAAAGTTATGCCACTCAAAAGTTGACCTTCCTGTTTTCACCATCATGGTTCTAGAGGATGTTGTGTCAGCCCCCATTGTTCATGGAAAAGGGAGCTAGCCATGTGATTGCGATGTAAAATACTCTAGAAGAGTCTATATTGTAACTATAGTTAATATTTTATGTATTCAGACTTAACCACTAATAGGCTATTGGGTTGTGTTATAACCAGGACACTAGGAGGAAGAGCCATTCCATTCTCCTGAGAGAATTTGTTCCATAGCTAAGAAAAAATAGATAAGAGGGATAGGAGGTAGAGAACACAAAGAGTATTTGTGCATTGTGGTAGCCCATGAGCCACAAGCCATACTTATTTGTACCTGCAACCATATTTCAAAATAAAGAAAGAGAGCGGAGCGACCTCACCTTTTAGCTAGGTTTTCTCTTGAAAGGGATTCCTAGAGCATATCTTGTGTCTTACGTGTGTGTGTGTGTGTGTGTGTGTGTGTGTGTGATGTTATTTTTTCATTCTCTATTTTATGCATAATTTCCATTCACATGCATGCACTAATTATAGTAAAATCTCTAGATCTAGAAATTTAATAAAATTGTAATAGTGTAGAATCTCATATTTTTAATACAATATTATTAGATATGTTGTGACGAACTGTTCTGTGGAATATCCACAATAGTTTATTGATCAAAAAAATACTTACAACATGGAAATTAAAGAGATATTGATCCAATTCAAACATCTCAGCAATGATCCCTAATATGGAAACTTATATCTACCACAATTACTCTCATCAATGACCACCTTAGCTGGATTCCTGGGAATGGATCAAAAACAAACCCGTGGACTGATTCAATAATGTATCAATTTCCTCTTCACAAATCAATGGAATTATGGCCCTTGGAGCACTTCATGTGTAATTTTGGAAGGAATATGCTTGCTCATATTTCTAGATGGGATGACTCTTGTGGCTAGATCAGATGGAACCTAGATGACCTCCCTAGCAGCCTTCAACCCCTTGTGGAAAATTTGAAAGAAAAGATAATGGGGTGTGCTCCCTAGAACCAACATGATGAAGACAAGCTTGGATGGAAATATTCTATCTACACTATAAAGAATGGGTATAAGGAACTTCTTTTCCTTTTTCAAATCCCCCCAAAGTCGTCTCTCTAGAGAAATTTATCGCAATCCAATGTTATACCTAAAGTGAATACATGTTTTTGGCTCCTCTCCCACAAAAAAAATGGATTTTGAAAATCTTAGGAAAAGGGGTATTCAAGTTCCTTCTCATTTCCCCTTATGCGTGCAATAAGAAGAGACAATTATTCATATCTTTCTCTTTTTCCCTTTCTCTAAGTGAGTTTGGAATACTGCATTGGGTCCTCTGTTTCCTTGAATAATATTGCAATCTAACCTCTTATATTTCATTTCTTCTTGGAACAAGTGCTATTATGGATCCTTCATTGGAAAATCTAACCTCAAAATTTTTTTGGTCTCCATCCCTAAATAGCTCTGTTGGAAAATTTGGTTGTGTAGAAATATTGAAATATCCAAAAATAATTTTATCCCTCTGAGACCCAGTACTTTGAAATTCATCTCCTTCTATATGGAGCTCATAAATCCTCTCTTTCTGACCCTAACCCTCCCTTAGACCACCAAGAACAAATATGGATGAACTCTTTTCTTGGACCATTGCATAACTTCCCCACCTCCACTCCCAGATCCTACACATTGTAAAAGACATGGAAGCTTCATTTCTCTAATGAAGCCTTGGAAGATTGGAAAAAAAGGAATAATTGTTTGATCCTCTATTTTGATGGATTCTCTATGAGTAACCTAGGGATGGTAGGAGACAGAGGGATTATATCTAATCTCTAAGGAAAAATTGTTTCCAAATACTCTTGGGTGCTAAGCAGGAAAACCAAAAATCAAGCATAAATGTATGGTCTTTTATTGGGTTTAACTTTAGCTCATGACATGAGAATTTAAGACTTAATAATCTTGGTAGATTCTATGATTACTATAAAACACTCAACTAATGGTTCCTATCCTAAGGGGAATCTCCTTAATCTCCTCCTCAAAAGGATAAAATGAGCCTTGGACCTCCTATCCTCAAAATCTCTCTACCGTATCCTAAGAAGCAAAATTTCAAAGGTCAATCACCAAGATAATCTACCCTACCTCCAAGAAGTGGGACAAAAATAAGTCAATGATCTCAAGGATTAGCACATAATCCCATAGTTCTCTAATGACAATTCCTAATTTTATGTTCCCATTCCCTCATTTCTCCCATGCGAATGCTCTAATGATCATTGGAAAAATAAGAATTAAAATCTTAAGGGCCACATTGGTCAGCGTCATGGCACACACTAGGAATTTGGTCCATGCATGGGAGGTTATATTAAATCCCCACACTTCTCCTTGCACACTATAGAAGAAGGTGTCTCATTTTGTTCCACCTTGCAAAGTGATGGATCTGATGAGATTGAGCACACAAATTTTTAATTGTGATACAATAGGCATTGAGTGTGAGGGCTACCTCTTCAATGATAATTTCACGTTTAGATCGACCCCCCTCACATCTCCATTTGGGAATTTTTTTGTTGAAGATATTTCCCTCTCGTCTCCATTGGAATTTTGGGCTCTTCCCCTCTGATACCATCTTGGTGTCTGAAGGTTTATGCTCTAAGAGGCTTTTTAATGAGCCCCATGTGACTACAAAAGCCTCAAATTTTGTGGGTCAAGGCCTTAGATTCCCCACCCTTTTAGCCTGGCCATTTAGAGGTACTTTCTCTTATGGACCCTTCTTGAGAAGAATGTCAACAAAGCTAGAGTGTGAGACAACATCTGCAATTTTGGGTTTGATAGAATTGGGTGTCTTTAGGTTTGTTTTAAGCACCTGTGCTCAGTTTCTTCCTATCCCCTTCTTACTAATATGGTAATTTTCTTCATTTTGAATTTCCTCTACCAATTTGGACTGCTTTGGAACCCCCTCCAAAGAGCTATATTGATTTGGGCCACCTTTTCCCTTACTCTCCCTGAGGTTGAAGGCGATCTCTGCTCCATAATCCCAGACCCCTCTGATGTCCCCTACATTAATCCTGACCCCCATTTCTTAACCTTCTTAATCTTTATCAATCCATCTAGTGCTACACCCTCTTCCATAGACACCCTTAAACCCAACACACTCACGTCAATCCCCTACATTGTCAACTGCATATCTAATTGGCAAACACTGTCTGCTACCTTTTGGACCCCTTTCACTATCTTACAACCTTATCTTCCAGCCTCAATAGTTATGCCACTCCTAGAAATTATACATGAAATGCATGTAGCAAAGCATTTGGAGGCCCTGTAGATGGAGAAGTTGAGTTTGAAATGGAAAATTCATTAGCGGGACAATCTCCTCATTTTCATCACAGAAGAAATCAAGACTCAAAATCTAAATCTCTAGTTAGGATGACGAGCTTGACTCTATTCTAAATCAACGTGATGATATTAAGCTAATTGGAAATGCCACAGGGAATCTGGATTCTTCCAGCTTTGTTCCAAGCCCCATCTCTGGCAACTTGCAACTAGACTTGAACAGGCCTACATAGGAAGTTGTCTTCTTTCTTCTCTAATGGGATCTTTTCACAGATTTTCTCTTAATTTGGTCAGATATATGTATGTAAGTTTGACATTATATTTTTCTCATTTTTTTAATTATCTAATAGTATGCTCCTTAGATAAAAATAATTTGAAATTGATGAAGTGTAATGAGTTCCTCAAGTATTTTCTACGACCATGCTCATATTTAATATAATCCTTAATCATTTTTGTTTAGAAAAAATAAAAAAATCATCTAATAATTCTCCTTGGTCAAGGCTTCTTAGTCTCCCTAAAATCATTCTCATAGTTAACTGTGTTCTTGGTAGTGATCCCTACTAGTGGCAAAGGATTGGCCACACATCATGGAAGATTTCACATTAATAGTAAATAAAAATAAATGCTTCCAATTAGAAAGAAGTGATTCGATTATAGAAAACCCTTTTGCATATATATGTGTGTGTGTGTGTGTGCGTGTGTGTATATCTATATATATATATATATATATATATATATATATATATATATATATATATATATATATATATATATATATATACATATATATATAGTGTAGCTAAAAAATTGTAGCTTGAAGTAAACACTTGCTACTCCCTTGTGGATTTTTGAATTTCTAAAACAATTTCTATACATACCAAAATTTGAAGGGTCATATATTCAAGGCTCTTATCCACTTTATAAATATGAAATCAAATCTAATTTGGCATTTAAGAATCTGTCAACAGTAATTTTTGGCTCTTCACACAAATTTTATAGTATATCAAGTGTATGTAATAAATAATGATAAGCATATAGAAGTAATATTTGTAATATATGATATAATTGTTAATATACCTATCAATTAGGTTTAGATCGGGTGGTAAAAAGTAGAAGTTTTTATTTCCAACACTCAAATTCAAATAACACTTTTAACATGCTTACCCCTCATGGTCAATTGGGCTAGGAAGGTCTAGCGATATCACTCTTGCATAAGGCATTAAGAGTGGGACAAGATGTTCCAAACACTTAAAAATAACCTAGTGGGATAGCTCAAGTGGTTGAGTGCTTTTAACTTCATGTAGGAGGTATCAAGATTGATCCCCTAAGATAGTTTCCTTTGTTGCATGCACCATTGGTGTCCTTATCAATTCAAAAATTGTAATCAACGTCAATGGGTTCACACTAGGTAAGCCCCATGAAATGAGGGGAAGGCCTAAAGAAGTTTTCCTTGGAAAAATTATATATCTAATGTGATTTATAGAAGAATAATAATACTTAAAGAGATATTGATTTCTAGAGACCAAACACCATTTCTCACATATACAAGCATTATAAATCCATTGCAATTTAAACATAATCATTGTTTTCCAGCAAAAAAATCACATGTAAATCCAAATGATACTTCCACACATTCACAGAAAAAATCCCTATTAAACTCATCGACATAGGATAATGCACCTAATTGAGGCTATTCAAACTAGACATTGATTGGCACAAACCTAGGCAAATGATGAAAAACATTGTTGAAAACCAGTTAAGTTAAACCTTAGGAATCTTACACCTAACCAGATACTAAAGTATATCATATTATTATTGATATTAACACTAACTTTATTAGTATTCTATTACTTTAAACAATGTTACCAACTTAATGAGAACTTTACTAGTTCTCGTTTTTTCTAGAGGTCACATCGAATCATAATTTTCATGTTGATTCTGAGAAGTGGCAATGCAAAATCATCCTTTTCTCATTTCAAGGTTAAAATTCTAACATTTTTTTATCATGGCATTAAAAACCAAATAGCATGCTTACGAAAGACATGAAAAACAACGTTGAAATGCAAAAGTGAACCTTTTTTTTCTTCTTTAGGGAAAACGTTTTTCAATTATGGCATTAAAGACCAAATATCATGGCTACAAAATACATGAAAAAACATATTGAAATAGAAAAATGGTGACGCAACACCACTTCCTTTTTTAGGTTTACAATTAAAAAAAAATTAACCATGGAATTAAAGACAAAATAAAATTATTACGAAAAGTCCAAAAAATCAACACTTAAATTTTTGCTAGCTTTCTATCCTAGATTCGAGAACAGTTAATAATATCAAACTCGAATTACACCCTCAACCTCTGGTCCTCTTCCCTAACATCCTGTAGAAACCATAGATCAAATGGCACCCACGGACGGGGATCCTCCCTCTCCTCCTCCTCCTCGACCATCCATTTCGTTGGAAGAAGAAGTTGTGGCCTTTCAGGCTTTGGTGGCCTCTCTGTCCAAGCGTTAGAAACCTACTGAGACCCAATCAAAATTTCTAAAAAGGAATGATGAGATTCATGACATAGCTCTACCACTTGGCTTCAGGCAAACCACTATGGCATACTCTGAGTGAACCTTGATTGGTAAGTTCACCAACGTGTGGCCTGTTAGAGTCGGTCTAGTAGCCCTCCATCAGCGATCAAAGCTCTTTGCATTTGCATAAGTAGGTGTCTCATCAGTGTCATCTTATTGCATTCCATTAGGCATGCCATAACCCTGATGGAGGAGCTGGTGTCTTTATTCCCCTCTTGGCACTGCTGGATCAAGTTGTTTAAGTCATTAAACTTTTTCAAGGTTACTTGTCTTGTCTTGAGGTCAAAATTTCTAGGTCTAGGGTTTAGGTCAAATTTGTCTTCAAGGTCACGTCTCTGAAGGTCAATAAGTGCCCAGCAAGCTAGAGGGATGATTTTCAAAGTATTTCTTTGAAAGATTCTATCTTGTGCAGCTAATTTTCACCTTGGATTTAAAAACCTTGTTTTTAAAGCCAAGGTCATTTCACAAAATTTTGTAAAACTTGTAAAAATTCAAAATGATTCAAAGGACAACATACAACCCTGGCTCCCTTGCCAAGACCCCTCAGAAGCTATCCCTGCAAAAAATTATCAAGGAAAACATCAAATCAATCAATTTCAGGACAAAAGGAAACCAAAAAGACAACAGCATTCAAAGTTTAAAAAGTGTCATGGAAAAACATTAGAAAGTGGGTTGTGACATGAAATTTATTCAAAGCAAGGCTATAAAGGCTCTATTTCCCTCCATCAAGCTCCATTGTGCATCCAAGTAATAGAGAAATCAGTTGCAAGAGCGTTTGAGTGAATTCGATGAGTTTGGGAGGTGTGCGACCCGTCGAGACTGGCGCGCGACCCATCAGGCCACCTTCGCCAGTGTTAATTCTCAACGGGCGCGACCCGTCAAGCGCGCGCGACCTGTTGGGTGAGGCGCGCGACCTATCAGCGTTCCCTCTACACAAAACTGCCAGCAAGCTGCCAAGGAACCACAAGTTACTAAATTTTGCAAGCGAAGATTGGAAGGGGCACAATGGACGATCACCTATTTAGAGCAATAAAACAAGCAGTTGGAGGATGAGCACAATCTTGATGAGTTGCGGAGGATTCATGAGGACCGCAACTTGGCTCGAAAGAGACCCGACGATTTGGTACCTGTTGAGCGAGAGGCTATGCTTCTCCAGGTCAATGCTCATTTGGAGAGGTTGCTGGCCAAGGCCAACCAAGATAAGGACTTGCTCAGGAATATGAAAAATAATTATTGGGCGTGGATGCATGTATGCAAGGCGAAAATGAAAGTGCTCCAAAGGAAGTTGGCCAAAGCACAAAAACGAAGGAAAAGGCCCGACCCCCTCCACATCTTGGTTGAGGCTTCTTTTAAGGAGCATGGTACTAGATAACTTAACTCCAGCACAAATTCCAAAAAAATTTGATTATTTTGGGTCATTTTTTATTTTTTTGGGCAAAAAACAGGTTTTCCTCCCTAACGGCGGCGCGCGACCCTTTCGATTGGCAACTCCATTTTGGAAAAAATCATCATTTCTGGATTTTTCATGAAAAGTTACACTTTCTCAGCCATTACTAAGAAATTTCACCAAGTTTTGGGCCTCCAGAAAGTCAAAAACAAGCAAAAAATGACTTTCTGCCACATTTTTGACACACAGGGAGTAGTCTTGGGAAATTGCAATTTTGGAGGGGCAAATGAAATCCAAATTTCGAAATTCTACTTGGGTGGGAAAGTAGACATCCAGACCTTTCCAACAAGCCCACTTTTGCCTCATTTAGACACCAGAAAGTGCCTCAAAAGTGCCTCCAAAGGCGCCCGACCCGTCGAGGAAATGCACGCGACCCATCAGGCAATTTTCACAATTTTTCACTTACAGCTCATGGATTCGCCCAGATTTTACTAGTTTTGACTTTTGATGGGATTTTTTACCCTCTTTGATGTAATTTATGTATTTTCATGTTGATATGACACTTATTTACCTTCTCTAGAAGATTCATTCATGAAATAGCATGCATTTAATGAATGAATTGGTTTCCTAGCTTATAGAGGCAAGTTGTTTTGATTGCCTAGTTTTCAGTGCTTAGTTTAGAATTGGTTGAAACAGCTCCTAGAAGGATGAGCTCGACCCCTAGAGGCAGGGAAAGATGTTAGATGGCCTATATTATGTACTTTCTTGCTCATTTTCATGGTTGGACTCTTGAGGGAGAAGCTACTATTGTATTATTCATTGTATCTCTGCAGTTTTGGCAAAGGAAGAAAGACCAGGGTTTTGCAGTCTTTCTGGGATTCCTGTGGTTACATGTATTGATGGTGTGTTTCTCTTTGTACTTGTAAGTGTGTTATGTGAATCATTTCCTTACTTTTCCTTCTGCAAATTAGGCAAATGAAGTGTTAAAGTAGAATTCATGACTGTCATGCTCTGCTTTTAAGTTTGCTTAATATCAATGTTTTCAACTGTTTAAGGGGAATTCAAGGTTATTGCTTGCTCTCCTTAACTCCTCACCGGTCATTCTCATCCATCCACCTCTATCAAAGGCATCAATACTGTCTCCTACCTCGCCCCAAAGAACCCCCTACAAAAACTGTGTCCAATCCCCACACCCAAAATTGCCTTTCCCCAACTTTCCACCAAAATCTTAAAACTTCCAATTCAAACCTTTTTTATCAGTTTACTAGCCTAAAATCAGTGTTTCCTTATTGGTTATCTCGCCCGTTGAAGATCTTTACCGAGATATACTGGAGAGAGCCCTCTCCTACCCCGTAGGGATAGCTACGAGGCTAAGTGGTTTGATGTTGCCTTGGAGTTTTCCTTTCTCAGCCTGAGGTGAAATTCCTAGCGCTAACATATTGGCGACCATACTAGGGAGAACAAACTTGTTTGTGGATTGATGTGTTTGTTTCATAAGTCTTAGACGGAGCCTGAAGTTATGCCAGGTAGCCTTCGAAACACTTTTGCTTTGCATAAGCGGAAGTAGATAAACGCTGATTCAGTCCATCTCCGTGAGCTTGTGAATACAGCACTTCATTTGCATTTCATCCCAGTACATGTATGAAGTTCAGATCTGATTGTTGATGGTGGATAGCGATCAGACACTTGAAAGGCTAAAATCATTCACTTGGCGACTCTAAATCATTTTCGAGATCAGATCCAAAGACTCCACTGGAGGATGATCCCGACCAGCAAAAACATGAAAGGACAACATGGACAGACCAGGTATTCAAGTTGGAATTTCATCCAAGACATTTTGTTCTTTGTCATAAATTATTTCTTCTCTTTTCCCAAGAATGTCAAGAAGGCTTTGCAAAGTATACTGTATTTGAGAAGAGATCCTCGGCCTGCAGTTGATTCTTTCCCTTTGAAGATTGTGAATAACAAAGATTTGCATGCTTTTGAGCTTGATCAGGTTCCTTTTTCCGAATTTTGTGATGATCATCTTCAAATTGATGAACCTCAAGAAACCAAGACTGATTCTATACCTTCTGTACATACCCCTATACCTTGTAAAATTCCAGATCGGTATAAACCTCTTGTTTTACCTTCTGTTCTCCATGCTTTCCCCAAAAACTATGATCTATACTTGCCGAGGTTTGATGGTGAATGTAAGAATGTCAACGCTGAGAAACATGTGCAGAATTTTGAATCTTTTCTAGATCTTTTTGAAGTTCATGAAGAGGATGTCAGTATAAGGCTTTTTTCTCTTTCTTTGCAAGCCAAAGTGAAGAGTTGGTTCAAAGCCTTGCCTGATGCAAGCATTTCAGATTTCCAGCAGTTTGTCAAAGTTTTTCTCGACAGGTGGATGATCGGGCAGAACCTTTTCTTGAT
Organism: Pinus tabuliformis; assembly: GCA_031772625.1. Taxonomy (NCBI): domain Eukaryota; kingdom Viridiplantae; phylum Streptophyta; class Pinopsida; order Pinales; family Pinaceae; genus Pinus; species Pinus tabuliformis. The sequence goes on from CM062815.1 coordinate 245,623,933, forward strand.
TGTAGAAGAGTATAACCAGCTGAAAAGACTACCAGGGGAGACAGTACAACAGTTTTCAGCCAGATTTAACCAAGCTTATTATTCGATGCCAGTTGATATAAGGCCTACTCCTAGATATGCTCTCTTTTACTATCTGGGTGCCTTTGATCCGGAGATGGAGTTTCAGCTGAGAGAAAGGAATATTGCAACACTTCACGAGATGAAAAACAGTGCAGTAAATGTAGAAGCTCATATGTTGATCCGAAGGGCAAGGTTGAAAGAAGAAGAGATGAAAAACATAGATCCGGAAAAATCAACATCTCTAGAGGTGAAGCTTGCCATTTTGGTAAGTGCAGTGGAAAAGATGATGGACAAGATCAACACAAGGAATGATTATGATGTTCAAGTTCAAGGCTCGCTGATTGAAGAAGAACAAGTGGCTGATCCAAAACATTTTGTTTCTTATCCTAGTTGTCATAGATCTGACAATGATTGTTTTGTAGATCATCTTGGCGAAGAGAGATCTGTTGATATGACATGTATGCTTGATGATGTCTTTTATACCGATCATTTGCCTTAGTTTGATCAGTATGATGATGATTATGTTCTCTAAACAGAAGCTAATCTTGCAGAAAAATCAGCAACTAGTTTGTGGGAGGAAAAAGTTCATTTTCAGCAGCTTGAATACAATATTCAGCCATCACATATCAGCTATGACATTGCCGAGGAAAGTGCATCAAAGTTTGAAGTAAGCGAAGGATATTTGCCTTTTTGTTTTGATTTTTTTAAGTTCATCAGAGATAACTACCATGCAATCAGAAATAAAATGTCAACAAGTCTTGATTTGAATCATCTTGAGAGCAATGAAAATTTTGTTCAAGACTTTACATATTCAGATTTGCAACCCCCGGAAGCCATTCATTGTCAAGTTGCAGCTGAAGACTTGGAAGTGGACACACATGATTTAATGATTCAAGGTGACTCTGTACCATTCTGTTTTGAATCATTTCAGTTTTTGAAGGGTAGATTGCATAGTAAATCTTCAAATGAACAGCCTATAACAAATCAGCAATCTCTCAGTGTTAATGTTGAGGATGAGACAGATAACAAAATTCTTGAGCAGCCTGTAGCATCAGATTTGCAGCCACCAAATGAACTTGAAAGGCAGATTACAGATGAAGGTATGGTAGCCGAAATACATGATTTGATGATGCAGGAAGATTCTATGACCTTTTGTTTCGAAGCATTTCAGTTTATAAGGCAGAATCTTCGTAAAATCTCTCAAGAAAAAGATGAACAGCTAGAAGGATGTCATACATTTTCAATGGATACATTGCAGCAGTCTTTTCAATTTTTTCATGATCCAATAGCTGATGTTTTGGATGAGGTTTGCAGTCAAAGTCTTTCTCCATTGACTACATGTGAGCTTGAAACATGTGCTAATATGAATTTGATCCGGCAGCCAGTTTCTTTCTTATTTTCAGCAGAGGTCTCGTCACAAGGCTCAGATCAAAGTTTGCATTCATGGTATGAAGGAAAGAGAAGTAATCCATTGGATGAGCTAAGTTCCAGTGTGCTTGAATTTCAAGATCCTTATGCAGTGTTTTTGGAGGTGGATAGAGAATTCATATCTTTCAACGGATCTGTTTCTAAGTTGTCATGGGAGTTGCCTTTCAGTAGTTCTCTCTTGTTATTCATAAAAAAGAACTTGTGGAGAACTCAACCAGCAGACATAATACTTACTTGGTTGCATTGGTTGTTTCATTTCACTTGATCAGGTGATGAATGAAACTGTTAGAGTAGGTTTTGATGAATAAGATCCACTTTGAGCATCATTTTCAGTTTGTCGGTTGTGTTTAAGTATTGAGTCAGTTTTTAGTTGAGTGAGAGTCAATTTGTGTTGTCAAGTCATCAGTTTTCAGTCATGCATTGTAGCTTGAGTTTTTGACTCCATTGCCCAATGATTATAAAGCACTGGTCTGCTCTCCCAGAGATCTAAGGTTCTTGGTACCTCCAAGGAGCTACCATCCCCATTGGAGCCAATGTTAGAGTCGGTCTAGTAGCCCTCCATCAGCGATCAAAGCTCTTTGCATTTGCATAAGTAGGTGTCTCATCAGTGTCATCTTATTGCATTCCATTAGGCATGCCATAACCCTGATGGAGGAGCTGGTGTCTTTATTCCCCTCTTGGCACTGTTGGATCAAGTTGTTTCAGTCATTAAACTTTTTCAAGGTTACTTGTCTTGTCTTGAGGTCAAAATTTCTAGGTCTAGGGTTTAGGTCAAATTTGTCTTCAAGGTCACGTCTCTGAAGGTCAATAAGTGCCTAGCAAGCCAGAGGGATGATTTTCAAAGTATTTCTTCGAAAGATTCTATCTTGTGCAGCTAATTTTCACCTTGGATTTAAAAACCTTGTTTTTAAAGCCAAGGTCATTTCACAAAATTTTGTAAAACTTGTAAAAATTCAAAATGATTCAAAGGACAGCATACAACCCTGGCTCCCTTGCCAAGACCCCTCAGAAGCTATCCCTGCAAAAAATTATCAAGGAAAACATCAAATCAATCAATTTCAGGACAAAAGGAAACCAAAAAGACAACAACATTCAAAGTTTAAAAAGTGTCATGGAAAAACATTAGAAAGTGGGTTGTGACATGAAATTTATTCAAAGCAAGGCTATAAAGGCTCTATTTCCCTCCATCAAGCTCCATTGTGCATCCAAGTGATAGAGAAATCAGTTGCAAGAGCGTTTGAGTGAATTCGGTGAGTTTGGGAGGTGCGCGACCTGTCGAGACTGGCGCGCGACCCGTCAGGCCACCTCCGCAAGTGTTAATTCTCAACGGGCGCGACCCGTCAAGCGCGCGCGACCTGTTGGGTGAGGCGCGTGACCTATCAGCGTTCCCTCTACACAAAACCGCCAGCAAGTTGCCAAGGAACCACAAGTTACTAAATTTTGCAAGCGAAGATTGGAAGGGCCACAATAGACGATCACCTATTTAGAGCAGCGCAACAAGCAGTTGGAGGATGAGCACAATCTTGATGAGTTGCGGAGGATTCATGAGGACCGCAACTTGGCTCGAAAGAGACCAGGCGATTTGGTACCTGTTGAGCGAGAGGCTATGCTTCTCCAGGTCAATGCTCATTTGGAGAGGTTGCTAGCCAAGGCCAACCAAGATAAGGACTTGCTCAGGAATATGAAAAATCATTATTGGGCGCGGATGCATGTATGCAAGGCGAAAATGAAAGTGCTCCAAAGGAAGTTGGCCAAAGCACAAAAACGAAGGAAAAGGCCCGACCCCCTCCACATCTTGGCTAAGGCTTCTTTGAAGGAGCATGATACTAGATAACTCAACTCCAGCACAAATTCCAAAAAAATTTGATTATTTTGGGTCATTTTTTATTTTTTTGGGCAAAAAACAGGTTTTCCTCCCTGACGGGTCGCGCCCTTTCGATTGGCAATTCCATTTTGGAAAAACTCAGCATTTCTGGATTTGTCATGAAAATTTACACTTGCTCAGCCATTACTAAGAAATTTCACCAAGTTTTGGGCCTCCAGAAAGTCAAAAAACAAGCAAAAAATGACTTTCTGCCACATTTTTGACACACAGGGAGCAGTCTTGAGAGATTGCAATTTTGGAAGGGCAAATGACAACCAAATTCAGAAATTCCACTTGGGTGGGAAAGTAGACATCTATACCTTTCCAAAAAGCCCACTTTTTCCTCATTTGGACACCTCCAAGTGCCTCAAAAGTGCCTCCAAAGGCGCCGACCCGTCCAGGAAATGCGCTCGACCCATCAGGGAATTTTCACAATTTTTCACTTACAGCTCATGGTTTCGCCCAGATTTTACTAGTTTTGACTTTTGATGGGATTTTTCAGCCTCTTTGATGTAATTTATGCATTTTCATGTTGATATGACACTTATTTACCTTCTCTAGAAGATTCATTCATGAAATAGCATGCATTTAATGAATGAATTGGTTTCCTAGCTTATAGAGGCAAGTTGTTTTGATTGCCTAGTTTTCAGTGCTTAGTTTAGAATTGGTTGAAACAGCTCCTAGAAGGATGAGCTCGACCCCTAGAGGCAGGGAAAGATGTTAGATGGCCTATATTATGTAATTTCTTGCTCATTTTCATGGTTGGACTCTTGAGGGAGAAGCTACTATTGTATTATTCATTGTATCTCTACAGTTTTGGCAAAGGAAGAAAGACCAGGGTTTTGCAGTCTTTTTGGGATTCCTGTGGTTACATGTATTGATGGTGCGTTTCTCTTTGTACTTGTAAGTGTGTTATGTCAATCATTTCCTTACTTTTCCTTCTGCAAATTAGGCAAATGAAGTGTTAAAGTAGAATTCATGACTGTCATGCTCTGCTTTTAAGTTTGCTTAATATCAATGTTTTCAACTGTTTAAGGGGAATTCAAGGTTATTGCTTGCTCTCCTTAACTCCTCACCTGTCATTCTCATCCATTCACCTCTATCAAAGGCATCAATACTGTCTCCTACCTCGCCCCAAATAACCCCCTGCAAAAACTATGTCCAATCCCCACACCCAAAATTGCCTTTCCCCAACTTTCCACCAAAATCTTAAAACTTCCAATTCAAACCTTTTTTATTAGTTTACTACCCTAAAATCAGTGTTTCCTTATTGGTTATCTCGCCCGTTGAAGATCTTTACCGAGATATACCGGAGAGAGCCCTATCCTGCCCCGTAGGGCTAGCTACGAGGCTAGGTGGTTTGATGTTGCCTTGGAGTTTGCCTTTCTCAGCCTGAGGTGAAATTCCTAGCGCTAACATATTGGCGACCATACTAGGAAGAAAAAACTTGTTTGTGGATTGATGTGTTTGTTTCATAAGTCTTAGACGGAGCCTGAAGTTATGCCAGGTAGCCTTCGAAACGCTTTTGCTTTGCATAAGCGGAAGTAGAAAAATGTTGCTTCAGTCCATCTCCGTGAGCTTGTAAATACAACACTTCATTTTCATTTCATCCCAGTACATGTATCAAGTTCAGATATGATTGTTGATGGTGGACAGCGATCAGACACTTGATATGATTGTTGAAAGGATGAAATCATTCACTTGGCGACTCTAAATCATTTTCGAGATCAGATCCAAAGACTCCACTGGAGGATGATTCCGACCAACAAAAACATGAAAGAACAACATGGACAGACCAGGTATTCAAGTTGGAATTTCATCCAAGACATTTTGTTCTTTGTCATAAATTATTTCTTCTCTTTTCCCAAGAATGTCAAGAAGGCTTTGCAAAGTATACTGTATTTGAGAAGAGATCCTCGGCCTGCAGTTGATTCTTTCCCTTTGAAGATTGTGAATAACAAAGATTTGCATGCCTTTGAGCTTGATCAGGTTCCTTTTTCCGAATTTTGTGATGACCATCTTCAAATTGATGAACCTCAAGAAACCAAGACTGATTCTATACCTTCTGTACATACCCCTATACCTTGTAAAATTCCAGATCGGTATAAACCTCTTGTTTTACCTTCTGTTCTCCATGCTTTCCCCAAAAACTATGATCTATACTTGCCGAGGTTTGATGGTGAATGTAAGAATGTCAACGCTGAGAAACATGTGCAGAATTTTGAATCTTTTCTAGATCTTTTTGAAGTTCATGAAGAGGATGTCAGTATAAGGCTTTTTTCTCTTTCTTTGCAAGCCAAAGTGAAGAGTTGGTTCAAAGCCTTGCCTGATGAAAGAATTTCAGATTTCCAGCAGTTTGTCAAAGCTTTTCTCGACAAGTGGATGATCGGGCAGAACCTTTTCTTGATTGTAGAAGAGTATAACCAGCTGAAAAGACTACCAGGGGAGACAGTACAACAGTTTTCAGCCAGATTTAACCAAGTTTATTATTCAATGCCAGTTGATATAAGGCCTACTCCTAGATCTGCTCTCTTGCACTATCTGGGTGCCTTTGATCCGGAGATGGAGTTTCATCTGAGAGAAAGGAATATTGCAACACTTCACGAGATGCAAAATAGTGCAGTAAATGTAGAAGCTCATCTATTGATCCGAAGGGCAAGGTTGAAAGAAGAAGAGATGAAAAACATAGATCCGGAAAAATCAACATCTCTAGATGTGAAGCTTGCCATTTTGGTAAGTGCAGTGGAAAAGATGATGGACAAGATCAACACAAGGAATGATTATGATGTTCAAGTTCAAGGCTCGCTGATTGAAGAAGAACAAGTGGCTGATCCAAAACATTTTGTTTCTTATCCTAGTTTTCATAGATCTGATAATGATTGTTTTGTAGATCACCTTGGCGAAGAGAGATCTGTTGATATGACATGTATGCTTGATGATGTCTTTTATACCGATGATTTGCCTCAGTTTGATCAGTATGATGATGATTATGTTCTCCAAACAGAAGCTAATCTTGCAGACAAATCAGCAGCTAGTTTTTGGGAGGAAAAAGTTCATTTTCAGCAGCTTGAATACAATGTTCAGCCATCACATATCAGTTATGACATTGCCGAGGAAAGTGCATCAAAGTTTGAAGTAAGTGAAGGATATTTGCCTTTTTGTTTTGATTCGTTTCAGTTCATCAGAGATAACTACCATGCAATTAGAAATCAAATGTCAACAAGTCTTGATTTGAATCATCTTGAGAGCAATGAAAATTTTGTTCAAGACTTTACATATTCAGATTTGCAACCCCCGGAAGCCATTGATTGTCAAGTTGCAGCTGAAGACTTGAAAGTGGACAAACATGATTTAATGATTCAAGGTGACTCTGTACCATTCTGTTTTGAATCATTTCAGTTTTTTGAAGGGTAGATTGCATAGTAAATCTTCAAATGAACAGCCTATAACAAATCAACAATCTCTCAGTGTTAATGTTGAGGATGAGACAGATAACAAAATTCTTGAGCAGCCTGTAGCATCAGATTTGAAGCCACCAAATGAACTTGAAAGGCAGATTACAGATGAAGGTATGGCAGCCGAAATACATGATTTGATGATGCAGGAAGATTCTATGCCCTTTTGTTTTGAAGCATTTCAGTTTATAAGGCAGAATCTTCGTAAAATCTCTCAAGAAAAAGATGAACAGCTAGAAGGATGTCATACATTTTCAATGGATACATTGCAGCAGTCTTTTCAATTTTTTCATGATCCAATAGCTGATGTTTTGGATGAGGTTTGCAATAAAAGTCTTTCTCCATTGACTACATGTGAGCTTGAAACATGTGCTGATATGAATTTGATCCGGCAGCCAGTTTCTTTCTTATTTTCAGCAGAGGTCTCGTCACAAGGCTCAGATCAAAGTTTGCATTCATGGTATGAAGGAAAGAGAAGTAATCCATTGGATGAGCTAAGTTCCAGTGTGCTTGAATTTCAAGATCCTTATGCAGTGTTTTTGGAGGTGGATAGAGAATTCATATCTTTCAACAGATCTGTTTCTAAGTTGTCATGGGAGTTGCCTTTCAGTAGTTCTCTCTTGTTATTCATAAGCGAGAACTTGTGGAGAATTCAACCAGCAGACAGAATACTTACTTGGTTGCATTGGTTGTTTCATTTCACTTGATCAGGTGATGAATGAAACTGTTAGAGTAGGTTTTGATGAATAAGATCCACTTTGAGCATAATTTTCAGTTTGTCGGTTGTGTTTAAGTATTGAGTCAGTTTTTAGTTGAGTGAGAGTCAATTTGTGTTGTCAAGTCATCATTTTTCAGTCATGCATTTCAGCTTGAGTTTTTGACTCCATTGCCCAATGATTATAAAGCACTGGTCTGCTCTCCCAGAGATCTAAGGTTCTTGGTACCTCCAAGGAGCTACCATCCCCATTGGAGCCAATGTTAGAGTCGGTCTACTAGCCGTCCATCAGCGATCAAAGCTCTTTGCATTTGCATAAGTAGGTGTCACATCAGTGTCATCTTATTGCATTCCATTAGGCATGCCATAACCCTGATGGAGGAGCTGGTGTCTTTATTCCTCTCTTGGCACTACTGGATCAAGTTGTTTCAGTCATTAAACTTTTTCAAGGTTACTTGTCTTGTCTTGAGGTCAAAATTTATAGGTCTAGGGTTTAGGTCAAATTTGTCTTCAAGGTCACGTCTCTAAAGGTCAATAAGTGCCCAGCAAGCCAGAGGGATGATTTTCAAAGTATTTCTTCGAAAGATTCTATCTTGTGCAGCTAATTTTCACCTTGGATTTAAAAACCTTGTTTTTAAAGCCAAGGTCATTTCACAAAATTTTGTAAAACTTGTAAAAATTCAAAATGATTCAAAGGACAGCATACAACCCTGGCTCCCTTGCCAAGACCCCTCAGAAGCTATCCCTGCAAAAAATTATCAAGGAAAACATCAAATCAATCAATTTCAGGACAAAAGGAAACCAAAAAGAACACAGCATTCAAAGTTTAAAAGGTGTCATGGAAAAACATTAGAAAGTGGGTTGTGACATGAAATTTATTCAAAGCAAGGCTATAAAGGCTCTATTTCCCTCCATCAAGCTCCATTGTGCATCCAAGTGATAGAGTAATCAGTTGCAAGAGCGTTTGAGTGAATTCGGTGAGTTTGGGAGGTGCGCGACCCGTCAAGACTGGCGCGCGACCCGTCAGGCCACCTCCGCCAGTGTTAATTCTCAACGGGCGCGACCCGTCAAGCGCGCGCGACCTGTTGGGTGAGGCGCGCGACCTATCAGCGTTCCCTCTACACAAAACCGCCATCAAGCTGCCAAGGAACCACAAGTTACTAAATTTTGCAAGCGAAAATTAGAAGGGGTACAATGGACAATCACCTATTTAGAGCAGCGCAACAAGCAGTTGGAGGATGAGCACAATCTTGATGAGTTGTGGAGGATTCATGAGGACCGCAACTTGGCTCGAAAGAGACCCGGCGATTTGGTACCTGTTGAGCGAGAGGCTATGCTTCTCCAGGTCAATGCTCATTTGGAGAGGTTGCTGGCCAAGGCCAACCAAGATAAGGACTTGCTCAGGAATATGAAAAATCATTATTGGGCGCGGATGCATGTATGCAAGGCGAAAATGAAAGTGCTCCAAAGGAAGTTGGCCAAAGCACAAAAACGAAGGAAAAGGCCCGACCCCCTCCACATCTTGGCTGAGGCTTCTTTGAAGGAGCATGGTACTAGATAACTCAACTCCAGCACAAATTCCAAAAAATTTTGAGTATTTTGGGTCATTTTTTATTTTTTTGGGTAAAAAACAGGTTTTCCTCCGTGACGGGTCGCGCGCAGCGCGTGACCCTTTCGATTGGCAACTCCATTTTGGAAAAACTCAGCATTTTTAGATTTGTCATGAAAAGTTACACTTTCTCAGCCATTACTAAGAAATTTCACCAAGTTTTGGGCCTCCAGAAAGTAAAAAAAAAAAAACAAAAAATGACTTTCTGCCACATTTTTGACACACAGGGAGCAGTCTTGGGAGATTGCAATTTTGGAGGGGCAAATGACAACCAAATTCAGAAATTTCACTTGGGTGGGAAAGTCGACATCTAGACCTTTCCAACAAGCCCACTTTTTCCTCATTTGGACACCTCCAAGTGCCTCAAAAGTGCCTCCAAAGGCGCCCGACCTGTCCAGGAAATGTGCGCGACCCATCGGGGAATTTTCACAATTTTTCACTTACAGCTCATGGATTCGCCCAGATTTTACTAGTTTTGACTTTTGATGGGATTTTTCAGCCTCTTTGATGTAATTTATGCATTTTCATGTTGATATGACACTTATTTACGTTCTCTAGAAGATTCATTCATGAAATAGCATGCATTTAGTGAATGAATTGGTTTCCTAGCTTATAGAGGCAAGTTGTTTTGATTGCCTAGTTTTCAGTGCTTAGTTTAGAATTGGTTGAAACAGCTCCTAGAAGGATGAGCTCGACCCCTAGAGGCAGGGAAAGATGTTAGATGGCCTATATTATGTACTTTCTTGCTCATTTTCATGGTTGGACTCTTGAGGGAGAAGCTACTATTGTATTATTCATTGTATCTCTGCAGTTTTGGCAAAGGAAGAAAGACCAGGGTTTTGCAGTCTTTTTGGGATTCCTGTGGTTACATGTATTGATGGTGCGTTTCTCTTTGTACTTGTAAGTGTGTTATGTGAATCATTTCCTTACTTTTCCTTCTGCAAATTAGGCAAATGAAGTGTTAAAGTAGAATTCATGACTGTCATGCTCTGCTTTTAAGTTTGCTTAATATCAATGTTTTCAACTGTTTAAGGGGAATTCAAGGTTATTGCTTGCTCTCCTTAACTCCTCACCTGTCATTCTCATCCATCCACCTCTATCAAAGGCATCAATACTGTCTCCTACCTCGCCCCAAAGAACCCCCTGCAAAAACTATGTCCAATCCCCACACCCAAAATTGCCTTTCCCCAACTTTCCACCAAAATCTTAAAACTTCCAATTCAAACCTTTTTTATTAGTTTACTAGCCTAAAATCAGTGTTTCCTTATTGGTTATCTCGCCCGTTGAAGATCTTTACCGATATATACCGGAGAGAGCCCTATCCTGCCCCGTAGGGCTAGCTACGAGGCTAAGTGGTTTGATGTTGCCTTGGAGTTTGCCTTTCTCAGCCTGAGGTGAAATTCCTAGCGCTAACATATTGGCGACCATACTAGGGAGAAAAAACTTGTTTGTGGATTGATGTGTTTGTTTCATAAGTCTTAGACGGAGCCTGAAGTTATGCCAGGTAGCCTTCGAAACGCTTTTGCTTTGCATAAGCGGAAGTAGATAAACGTTGCTTCAGTCCATCTCCGTGAGCTTGTGAATACAACACTTCATTTTAATTTCATCCCAGTACATGTATCAAGTTCAGATATGATTATTGATGGTGGACAGCGATCAGACACTTGAAAGGATGAAATCATTCACTTGGTGACTCTAAATCATTTTCGAGATCAGATCCAAAGACTCCACTGGAGGATGATCCAGACCAGCAAAAACATCAAAGGACAACATGGACAGACCAGGTATTCAAGTTGGAATTTCATCCAAGACATTTTGTTCTTTGTCATAAATTATTTCTTCTCTTTTCCCAAGAATGTCAAGAAGGCTTTGCAAAGTATACTGTATTTGAGAAGAGATCCTCGGCCTGCAGTTGATTCTTTCCCTTTGAAGATTGTGAATAACAGATATTTGCATGCCTTTGAGCTTGATCAGGTTCCTTTTTCCGAATTTTGTGATGACCATCTTAAAATTGATGAACCTCAAGAAACCAAGACTGATTCTATACCTTCTGTACATACCCCTATACCTTGTAAAATTCTAGATCGGTATAAACCTCTTGTTTTACCTTCTGTTCTCCATGCTTTCCCAAAAAACTATGATCTATACTTGCCGAGGTTTGATGGTGAATGTAAGAATGTCAACGCTGAGAAACATGTGCAGAATTTTGAATCTTTTCTAGATCATTTTGAAGTTCATGAAGAGGATGTTAGTATAAGGCTTTTTTCTCTTTCTTTGCAAGCCAAAGTGAAGAGTTGGTTCAAAGCCTTGCCTGATGAAAGCATTTCAGATTTCCAGCAGTTTGTCAAAGTTTTTCTCGACAGGTGGATGATCGGGCAGAACCTTTTCTTGATTGTAGAAGAGTATAACCAGCTGAAAAGACTACCAGGGGAGATAGTACAACAATTTTCAGCCAGATTTAACCAAGTTTATTATTCGATGCCAGTTGATATAAGGCCTACTCCTAGATCTGCTCTCTTGCACTATCTGGGTGCCTTTGATCCGGAGATGGAGTTTCAGCTGAGAGAAAGGAATATTGCAACACTTCACGAGATGCAAAACAGTGCAGTAAATGTAGAAGCTCATCTATTGATCCGAAGGGCAAGGTTGAAAGAAGAAGAGATGAAAAACATAGATCCAGAAAAATCAACATCTCTAGAGGTGAAGCTTGCCATTTTGGTAAGTGCAGTGGAAAAGATGATGGACAAGATCAACACAAGGAATGATTATGATGTTCAAGTTCAAGGCTCGCTGATTGAAGAAGAACAAGTGGCTGATCCAAAACATTTTGTTTCTTATCCTAGTTGTCATAGATCTGATAATGATTGTTTTGTAGATCACCTTGGCGAAGAGAGATCTGTTGATATGACATGTATGCTTGATGATGTCTTTTATACCGATGATTTGCCTCATTTTGATCAGTATGATGATGATTATGTTCTCCAAACAGAAGCTAATCTTGCAGACAAATCAGCAGCTAGTTTCTGGGAGGAAAAAGTTCATTTTCAGCAGCTTGAATACAATGTTCAGCCATCACATATCAGCTATGACATTGCCGAGGAAAGTGCATCAAAGTTTGAAGTAAGTGAAGGATATTTGCCTTTTTGTTTTGATTCGTTTCAGTTCATCAAAGATAACTACCATGCAATCAGAAATCAAATGTCAACAAGTCTTGATTTCAATCATCTTGAGAGCAATGAAAATTTTGTTCAAGACTTTACATATTCAGATTTGCAACCCCCGGAAGCCATTGATTGTCAAGTTGCAGCTGAAGACTTGGAAGTCGACAGACATGATTTAATGATTCAAGGTGACTCTGTACCATTCTGTTTTGAATCATTTCAATTTTTTGAAGGGTAGATTGCATAGTAAATCTTCAAATGAACAGCCTATAACAAATCAACAATCTCTCAGTGTTAATGTTGAGGATGAGACAGATAACAAAATTCTTGAGCAGCCTGTAGCATCAGATTTGAAGCCACCAAATGAACTTGAAGGGCAGATTACAGATGAAGGTATGGCAGCCGAAATACATGATTTGATGATGCAGGAAGATTCTATGCCCTTTTGTTTCGAAGCATTTCAGTTTATAAGGCAGAATCTTCGTAAAATCTCTCAAGAAAAAGATGAACAGCTAGAAGGATGTCATACATTTTCAATGGATACATTGCAGCAGTCTTTTCAATTTTTTCATGATCCAATAGCTGATGTTTTGGATGAGGTTTGCAGTCAAAGTCTTTCTCCATTGACTACATGTGAGCTTGAAACATGTGCTGATATGAATTTGATCCGGCAGCCAGTTTCTTTCTTATTTTCAGCAGAGGTCTCGTCACAAGGCTCAGATCAAAGTTTGCATTCATGGTATGAAGGAAAGAGAAGTAATCCATTGGATGAGCTAAGTTCCAGTGTGCTTGAATTTCAAGATCCTTATGCAGTGTTTTTGGAGGTGGATAGAGAATTCATATCTTTCAACGGATCTGTTTCTAAGTTGTCATGGGAGTTGCCTTTCAGTAGTTCTCTCTTGTTATTCATAAGCGAGAACTTGTGGAGAATTCAACCAGCAGACAGAATACTTACTTGGTTGCAGTGGTTGTTTCATTTCACTTGATCAGGTGATGAATGAAACTATTAGAGTAGGTTTTGATGAATAAGATCCACTTTGAGCATAATTTTCAGTTTGTCGGTTGTGTTTAAGTATTGAGTCAGTTTTTAGTTGAGTGAGAGTCAATTTGTGTTGTCAAGTCATCAGTTTTCAGTCATGCATTTCAGCTTGAGTTTTTGACTCCATTGCCCAATGATTATAAAGCACTGGTCTGCTCTCCCAGAGATCTAAGGTTCTTGGTACCTCTAAGGAGCTACCATCCCCATTGGAGCCAATGTTAGAGTCGGTCTAGTAGCCCTCCATCAGCGATCAAAGCTCTTTGCATTTGCATAAGTAGGTGTCTCATCAGTGTCATCTTATTGCATTCCATTAGGCATGCCATAACCCTGATGGAGGAGCTGGTGTCTTTATTCCCCTCTTGGCACTACTGCATCAAGTTGTTTCAGTCATTAAACTTTTTCAAGGTTACTTGTCTTGTCTTGAGGTCAAAATTTCTAGGTCTAGGGTTTAGGTCAAATTTGTCTTCAAGGTCACGTCTTTGAAGGTCAATAAGTGCCTAGCAAGCCAGAGGGATGATTTTCAAAGTATTTCTTTGAAAGATTCTATCTTGTGCAGCTAATTTTCACCTTGGATTTAAAAACCTTGTTTTTAAAGCCAAGGTCATTTCACAAAATTTTGTAAAACTTGTAAAAATTCAAAATGATTCAAAGGACAGCATACAACCCTGGCTCCCTTGCCAAGACCCCTCAGAAGCTATCCCTGCAAAAAATTATCAAGGAAAACATCAAATCAATCAATTTCAGGACAAAAGGAAACCAAAAGACAACATCATTCAAAGTTTAAAAGGTGTCATGGAAAAACATTAGAAAGTGGGTTGTGACATGAAATTTATTCAAAGCAAGGCTATAAAGGCTCTATTTCCCTCCATCAAGCTCCATTGTGCATCCAAGTGATAGAGAAATCAGTTGCAAGAGCGTTTGAGTGAATTCGGTGAGTTTGGGAGGTGCGCGACCCGTCGAGACTGGCGCGCGACCCTCAGGCCACCTCCGCCAGTGTTAATTCTCAACGGGCGCGACCCGTCAAGCGCGCGCGACCTATTGGGTGAGGCGCGCGACCTATCAGCGTTCCCTCTACACAAAACCGCCATCAAGCTGCTAAGGAACCACAAGTTACTAAATTTTGCAAACGAAGATTGGAAGGGGCACAATGGACGATCACCTATTTAGAGCAGTGCAACAAGCAGTTGGAGGATGAGCACAATCTTGATGAGTTGCGGAGGATTCATGAGGACCGCAACTTGGCTCGAAAGAGACCCGGCGATTTGGCACCTCTTGAGCGACAGGCTATGCTTCTCCAGGTCAATGCTCATTTGGAGAGGTTGCTGGCCAAGGCCAACCAAGATAAGGACTTGCTCAGGAATATGAAAAATCATTATTGGGCGCGGATGCATGTATGCAAGGCGAAAATGAAAGTGCTCCAAAGGAAGTTGGCCAAAGCACAAAAACGAAGGAAAAGGCCCGACCCCGTCCACATCTTGGCTGAGGCTTCTTTGAAGGAGCATGGTACTAGATAACTCAACTCCAGCACAAATTCCAAAAAATTTTGAGTATTTTGGGTCATTTTTTATTTTTTTGGGTAAAAAACAGGTTTTCCTCCCTGACGGGTCGCGCGCCGCGCTTGACCCTTTCGATTGGCAACTCCATTTTGGAAAAACTCATAATTTTTGGATTTTTCATGAAAGGTTACACTTGCTCAGCCATTACTAAGAAATTTCACCAAGTTTTGGGCCTCCAGAAAGTAAAAAAAAAAAGCAAAAAATGACTTTCTGCCACATTTTTGACACACAGGGAGCAGTCTTGGGAGATTGCAATTTTGGAGGGGCAAATGACAACAAAATTCAGAAATTCCACTTGGGTGGGAAAGTAGACATCCAGACCTTTCCAACAAGCCCACGTTTGACTCATTTTGACACCTGAAAGTGCCTCAAACGTGCCTCCAAAGGCGCCCGACCCGTCCAGGAAATGTGCGCGACCCATCAGGCAATTTTCACAATTTTTCACTTACAGCTCATGGATTCGCCCAGATTTTACTAGTTTTGACTTTTGATGGGATTTTTCACCCTCTTTGATGTAATTTATGTATTTTCATGTTGATATGACACTTATTTACCTTCTCTAGAAGATTCATTCATGAAATAGCATGCATTTAATGAATGAATTGGTTTCCTAGCTTATAGAGGCAAGTTGTTTTGATTGCCTATTTTTCAGTGCTTAGTTTAGAATTGGTTGAAACAGCTCCTAGAAGGATGAGCTCGACCCCTAGAGGCAGGGAAATATGTTAGATGGCCTATATTATGTACTTTCTTGCTCATTTTCATGGTTGGACTCTTGAGGGAGAAGCTACTATTGTATTATTCGTTGTATCTCTGCAGTTTTGGCAAAGGAAGAAAGACCAGGGTTTTGCAGTCTTTTTGGGATTCCTGTGGTTACATGTATTGATGGTGTGTTTATCTTTGTACTTGTAAGTGTGTTATGTGAATCATTTCCTTACTTTTCCTTCTGCAAATTAGGCAAATGAAGTGTTAAAGTAGAATTCATGACTGTCATGCTCTGCTTTTAAGTTTGCTTAATATCAATGTTTTCAACTGTTTAAGGGGAATTCAAGGTTATTGCTTGCTCTCCTTAACTCCTCACCGGTCATTCTCATCCATCCACCTCTATCAAAGGCATCAATACTGTCTCCTACCTCGCCCCAAAGAACCCCCTGCAAAAACTGTGTCCAATCCCCACACCCAAAATTGCCTTTCCCCAACTTTCCACCAAAATCTTAAAACTTCCAATTCAAACCTTTTTTATCAGTTTACTAGCCTAAAATCAGTGTTTCCTTATTGGTTATCTCGCCCGTTGAAGATCTTTACCGAGATATACCGGAGAGAGCCCTCTCCTGCCCCGTAGGGCTAGCTACGAGGCTAAGTGGTTTGATGTTGCCTTGGAGTTTGCCTTTGTCAGCCTAAGGTGAAATTCCTAGCGCTAACATGGCCTTCACCAAGAAACATATAGGTATGGATCAAAATCACCTAGAGATATAAAATGAAAGGGAATATCGCCATATTCGTAGTAGGAAACATATTTTTTTCTTTCTTGTTCAAGCGTAGGGAAGACATGGATGTGGTATTTCACAACAACCCTTATTTTCTTGGTTCTCGGGGGATGTATCTGAACAAATGGACTCCTAATTTCAACTTGGATGAGGATGTTCCAATTGCTATTCAAGTATGGGTTAAATTTCCACGAATTATAATGTCGTGTTGGAGCGATGAATATCTTTGAGCCATTGGAAACAGGGTGGGCTCCCAATTTTCTTGTGAAAATATTTTTGTAGAGATTGATCTAGAAAAAGGGCTACAAGAAAAGGTAAATCTAACCCTGGGGGAGTAGAATTATAGGCAGATATTGGATTACAAGAAAATCCTCTTCAAATGTTGTCACTGCAATGAATATGGCCATTTTACTTAGGGTTTCTTGAAGGTCCCTCCATATAAGGGTTCTAAGCAACCCTTTCAACCTGAAGAACAATGAAAGACTTAGTGCAGGAAAGGAAATCAGGGTCCTCCCACTGGTTCCAAACCCTAAGTAACGAAAGGCATCAATTGGGCTTCTACTTCTTCCAATCGCTTCAATCCATTGACGAATCGAGAGGAAGAAGTTTTGATAGAGCACAGACAAGAAGGAGATAATGAGAACCACCAGAATGAGGATGAATTAGAAGATTCAGAATATGGAGAAATAAAAGAAGACGCTCTCCTATCAGAAGGCTTAAATAATCAAATAAAGGGTCAACCCCAAAACCAGAAATCTCCTCTTCAACAACAATGCTCCCCATATAATGTTGCGAAGGAAATCATGGGAGTAATCAATCACCATATGGCCCAAAATTTAGTTTGGGCAGAGGACGGAAGTATCCAAGATACTGAGAGCTCTCGGAAGAGGGGAAGGACAAAACAAAAAACCCTAAGGGAAAAGGAAGCATAACATAACAAGAAATTGGGAAACCAACCTTTAATTTCATAACTATTAAAAAATAAAGGGATTAAAGGCAAGGACGAAATAGATGGAGGGGTTCCCCAAATATCCATCCTAAAATGATAATTCTTTCTTGGAATATAAGGGGTTTCGGGAGCCCCACAAAGTCCTTGAATTTAAAATATATGGTTAAGCAAGAGTCACCCTAGATTTTATTACTTCAAGAGACTAAAATGGAGAAATGGGAGGTGAGTAAATTGTCAGGAACCTTTTGGAAAGGAAGTTAATGTATCTTTCAAACAATATTACGGAGCCTTAGCGAACCTTGGCACCTTCTAGTCTCCAAACCATTTCTCTTTACTTGACAGTATAAAAAATCATTTTTTAATTTTGGTGGTGTTGAAAATCAAGAAAATGATGAAAGGATTCTAATGCTTAATGTGTATGCACCAGTCTTGTATGGGTTGAAGGCGTAGTTTTTGGATTCGATAGAAAAGATTCAGAGATGGGAAAGGTATCAAAATTGCATTATAGGAGGCAATTTCAATACAGTTTTCAATGACTCAAAAAAATACAGGGCTCAATAATTCAAGACCCATTTAGGGATCAAATGGAAGACTTGATTTCAAATTGGGATATGGTCGATGTAGTCCCAAAATTGGGTAACTACACCTGGACAAATAGGAGGGCAGGGGATAGCCATATTATGTATCGCCTTGAACCTTTTCTATTCCACAATAGCTAGCTACTGAAAGGCCTTGACTACTCATCCACCACCAAATCCAATGGCACCTCGAACCACCATCCAATCATTTTGAAAATAGATAAAGTGATAAATTATGGGCCGATTTCATTTTAATTTAATGTAGCATGGATATAGAAAGGAGTAAAGAAATTAACCTCCTAGGCATGGAAAATTCCAGTTCGAGGCTCCCCAAATTTTGAATGGGAATCCAAGCTTCACAACGTCAAAATGGCTATCAGGAAATGGTTGAAGGAATCCTTCAAACCTATGGGTCAAAAGAAGGAATAATTAATTGGGAAACTTGATAACCAATATAAATTGATGGAGAAATTTCCAGTAGAAGAATGGAACCTACAAAAGGAATGTGATTTATGGGGGATAATTTCTTTGCCAGATGTTAGGAAGAGGCTCTCTGGTGGCTCAAATCTAAGAGTCTATGGTTAAAGGAAGGGGACTTGGATACTACCTTCTTTCACAAATAGGAAACGGTTAGGGAGGCGTGAAATCAGGATAAAGAAATCACACCAAAAGGTAAGCCAAAATTTTTGGAATTTAAAGGAATTAAGAACGAAGAATTCCTTCACTTTAGGGATTTATACTCTTAAGAGAAGATCTATCTGGACCAGGAAAATGAGTTTCTCAGGTACATGCCAAAGTTAATTTCCCCCTCTTTAATTTCAAACTTGATCAAACCCATATTTCAGGAATAAGTTCTTGAGGTTATCATATCTTTAAATCCAGATAAGACTCCAGGCACAGATGTCTTCCTTATAATATTTTATTGTGATTTCCAGTCCTTAATTAAAATATATCTTCTGAGAATGTTAAACCTCTCCCGAGTGAAGAAAAAACTAGGAGGAGGTACTAACTCCTCTTTCTTGGCTTTAGTCCCAAAGGAATAGAACCCTGTGAATTTCTCTAGATTTCACCTTATCTCCCTTTGTAATGCATCCTACAAAACATTGACTAAAACTATAGCCAACTGACTGAAGCCTTTGCTCCCCTCTTTTATCTAGGAGAATCCAGCCGGGTTCACCCAACAAAGGAATATTATGGATAATAATATCTTGGTTCAGGAAGAAGTTCACTTAAGAAAGGAGGAAATAAATGAAAGAATGGTCATAAATTTGGATATGGGAAACACATTTGATTGGGTAAATCACATTTTTCTCATCTTATTTCTTAAGCAACTAGGTATTTTCCCATGTTTTATTCAGTGGAAAAGCACACATATAAGCACTCCTTGGATTTCCACTCTTATCAATGGGTGTACAGTTCCCTTCTTATTAGAATTGCGAGGTCTGAGACATGGATGTCCCTTCTCCCCTCTCCTTTATATTATTATGGTAGAAATCCTTAGTGGAATACTAGAAGTGGAAAGGGATGACGAGTATCTTCCTAGCCTTAGTATAGCTAGAAAATGATAAAGAGATTAATCACTCGCAGTTTACCAATGAAACTCTCCTTCTTGGAGGGGACTCTAGAATCATAGGGCCTTGATTCAAAGAGGTTTTGGAAAACTATTTGCAGGTTTCTAAATATCTAGTTAATAAGAAGAAAAGCTTGCTTATCGAATGGAATTGCTCAGAAAATACATTGCAAGAAATTTCTCACATCTTTGGATTCCCTATTGCCAAAAGTTGGAGATCGTTTCCTTATATTGAAATCCAAATTTCCCTAGGACCATCCTCTGGCGAGGATTGCGATGCAGTTCTTCAAAAAATTAAAAAAATAATCCAACCTTGGGGAGCCTGATGGTTGAATGTGGTTAGGAAAGTAGTTCTTATAAAATTAGTTCTCTCTGCTCTTCACATTTATAATATCTTAGGTTTATTGGCTCCTAAAAGTATTATCCATAGCATTATCAAACTAATTAGGAAATTTTTGTGGCAATGTGAGAAAAATAATTTGAAAATATTTCATTTGGTAAATTGGAATATAGTCAGGCTTCCAAAACAATTGGGGGGATTGGAAATAAAGGACCCAAAATATATGAACTTAGCTTTAGGATCCAAGCTAGTTTGTAGATTGTTGACAAACTCCAAAGAGTGGCGGAAGCAGGCCTTCTTGAGGAATTACTTTCACAACAATTTTCATCTTAGGCTGGAGAATGAGGAATGGGAAGGTTATGGGACCAAAATCTAGAAACTATGCAAAGCCTCAACTTTTGTGGTGTTGGAGAATCTCGAGTGGAAAATAGGAAATGGAAGGTGAATCATAATTTGGAAGGATTGAATCCTTCCTGATGATCTAATGAGGGAAAATCAAGAGGTTCGAGATTTGGCAAGGTGGATGGAAAAACATGGAATGAGAAGTTTGGCTGACATCTCAGTTTGGGATGAAAATGGATTGTGGGTGGATTGGATCTACCCCAATTTCCCCTCCCATCTTCTCCAATCATGGGTATTATTGGTAAAATCCCTTAAAGGTTATGCGTCGATTGCCTCTAATCAATTGGATCGATGAATATGGGTGGGAGGTAAAAATATCCATTACTTGTTGAAAGAAGGCTACAAAAAATTAATCAAGAAGATTTCACATCCTCAACCCTCTGGAATATGGAGTAAGGTTTGGAATAAGGATGGTCTTCTGAAGGTTAACACATTGTGTTGGGAGTTGGTGCACAACAAAATTTTAACTATAGAGAACATTAAAAAGAGGGAGATCCAAGGCCCATCAAGGTGTGTGCTATGTGGAAATGTTGAAGAAGATATTTCTCATGTCTTTTTTCAATGCACTTTTTCTTTAGAAGTGTGGAGATCAACATTGCATCCAATAAGTCAAATCAATTCTATTCCTACAAATTGTTTGGAAATTTTCGAGAATCGGAGCTCTCACCCCGTGTGGAACCATGGTCCCACTTCAATTATTTTGAGGTGTTGGGAAGCCATTCAAAAATATCTTTGTAGGACAATTCGACTCATTAAGAATAATTCTATCTTCAAGGAAATCAAGCCTATTATTTCAAAAATTGCTTGGAAAGCTTCCTAACTGCTATTTGAAGCAATTTCTTCAAAAGGATTTAAATCATATGATATGGATAATCTATCAGAAGTTGAGAGAATGAATTAATGTAAAAAGGTTTCCAGATCAAAATGGTAGATCTATCCATAGTTAAGGGAAGATTCCCTTCCCCATTCATATGCCAAGTGACCAGTTTGTGGAGTGGAGGCAATCATTGGGAAGATACCAGTTCTTCTTTGATGGCGCCTCAAAATGAAATCTAGGGGAGGTAGGAGCAGGAGGGGTTATCCTTCGCCCCAATGGAGAAATTGAGAAAAAGTTCATGTGGGGATTGGGTTTCACCTCAAACAATTAGGTAGAAGAACTTGGACTTTGGAAAGGGCTAAAGATTATAGTGATCGAAGGAATCCTGCATTTAAGTGTCTTTGGAGAATCTCTCATCACTATTAAAAAATGCTACAAAATAAATACCCGCAAGGAAAATGACACAAGGCCAACCTTACAAATAATCCAATTGCTTATGGAAAATTTTGAAACCTTAGAGTTCTACCATATCAAGTGAGATTATATGTTGGCAGATGCCCAAGCTAACATCAGGGTTAATTTTGGATCAAGGGGATTTGCTAGAGGCACATGGAAGAATAATTAAATGTCACATACTATGATCATAATTAATTCAAGGACCTTGATTCAGTTGAAGGAAATTAAGTAGGAATTAATGTCTAATAGGCAGCATAAATACGACAATAATCTGAAGGCACATATATTCTTCGATGTTCATTCCTACAGGTCATTGGATCTTGCATTCAACATGTGACGTGCAAGGTGCGAGGTTAAGCATGTGGACAGGTGGGATGACATCAGAAAGGTTTTAACATCTGATCCAACATAGCAGGATTTGTTAGTACCGTTGCCGATGGAGGTTGATCCTGTTTGATCATGTGTGTTTACAGTCTGGCCCAAGCAACAATGAAAATTCAATTATTTGCAGAGCAACGGGATGAGAGAGGCATTAAATATGAAGGGAGTCCTCCCGCCATCAATTTGGAGTCTAGTTTGGCTATAAAATGATGGTTGTGTAGGCTTCAAGTGCAATGGCTCTCCATTCAACTCCTATGTGTTGAAGGTATGGCTAATTCATGGGGAAATGGTGTTGGTGGCCCTCTAGATGAGATTGAGTAGGCATTAAATCAAGAATTCGAGGAGATAATTTCTAGGATTGGTGGGCAGTTTATCTCTGAGGCTCATTCCCATTTGTCTTTGATTTTGTGCTGCTTGAAAGATTAAAAAATGATGTTGAAAATGTGCAGGCAGTGGTGGAGGTAATAACAACCAAGTTAGAAAACTTGGATTTCAAAGTGGACAATTCAAAGGTTAAGGTGGAGTCTACAATTATTAATGTTCTAAAGGAGGCATTTGGCCTTAGTGATAACACTAAGCAGGACATGGAGTCTGGTGATGGTGGGGCTCTCCCTTCACTGTTCCTCGACCAATAGGAGCCATAGGGTCAACAAGTGTTAGCGGATTCACCTTACCAGGAGGAAACAGAAAAGGAAGGCATGGATGCATATGACGAGAATAATGAGGATGGCATTGGGTAGTTAACTTCGTAGCTATAGTTATAATATGTTACATAGATATGTTAGTATTAATGCAGTTTTTGGGAAAAAATATAAGAAGAATGTTGTATTAAATTTGGAAAATATATCACTAAATATCAAAAGACATTAGTTAGAGCAATTTTTGAGGACTATGGAAATTCTAATGCTTTTGAATGTAATGGCACTAGCCAAATTCTAGCTTGATTAATAGAAAGTTAAACGTTCCTTTAAAAAGTTTTCCTATCTTTCTATTTTTTTTTAAATGCTCGTTTTAAAGTGTTTTTCAAATTTGTCTAGCATTTATTTTATTTTAGGGGTTAAAATGACCAATTCATTGAAAATACAACCTTGATAATTAATACCATCGAGTTAAAAAATATATAAAATTCATTGTCAATCTAAAAGTGGCATTACATAATTTTTGTTTAATTGTTATTTTTTTTAATAATTTACATTAAAAATATTTGTAATTATTATTATTATTATTATTATTGAGGGAGAGAAAATCAATTTAAAAAATAAAAAATCACCTTTTATTTTAAAAAATATTGAAAGCGCTATGTTTTTAATTATTTATTTATATTTTTAATTCTTTTTTTTGTATTTTTTTATAACGTTATATATATATATATATATATATATATATATATATATATATATGCTTGGCAGGACTACATTTTCATGATGTACAATATATCACCCTAATTGGGGTGGGGAATTGAACTGGTATACTCCATCAGCGTCTATCCATATTTTTAATATTTTTTCCATTTTCTATATATATATATATATATATATATATATATATATATATATATATATATATATAGGTATATAGATATGAGGTTAATCATCATCATCTTCATTATTATTTTTTATATAGATTTTTTAATTATTGTTTTTTTTATTTTTTTAAATAATTTTTAAAAATTCTTAAAAAAATTTGTTTAAATTTGTTTTTTAAATTACTTTAATTTTTTTGTTTTTAATCATTTATTATTATTATTTTTTAATTTTATGGTTTGGAAAATATATGTATTTTAAGTATTTATTTGTTAAAAAAAATCATATCTTTAATTAAAAAAGTAAAAAGTTAGAAGCGGTAGGAAGGGGAGGGATCCTTTGGGATCCTGATAAGTAGAGATGTATGGGCTCTAATAAGTAGATATGTATGGGCTCCTATTAAGACTTCAACTAACCAAGGAAAAATGAATCTTGAGGATCATAATTGTAGAGACTACATAAAGATACAACTCTTAAGGTTAATAAGTTAAATCTTCTTCTTCAAAAAATCAAAAGCATCTTATAATGTTTTTAGCACAAAAGTTTCTACCAAAATTTTGAGACGGACAAACAAGCTAATCATGCATACCGTTTGAGGAAAAGGAAAATACAGATCAATAGAAAAAAATGACAAATCATACCATGACGACTTCTCCAATGAAAATGGCCATCTTCTCAATGCAATCAATCCCAAAAACAAACATTAAGACCAAGCATGAAAATTTTGATTTGATATCCCAACTCCTAGGCATAAACGCGAACCTTATTCATACATTGAAATGTGATCTCATCATTCATCATTCAATTAGGCAGGTGGGAGGTGGCAATGGACGAGCATGCATGCCACACACCCTTCTGAACCTTTCCTGCAGAAGTTATGCACTGACGGATCTACGTTATAATATCTCAATGCGCGCATTATAGTCTCAAGCAACCAAATTGGTTCAATATATCGCTCACACCAATGGGTAGATTGGCGTCTGTGGGGAAGGTACATGGCTCGTTACACGAAGGAAATTAAAAGTATGGGTCTGGTTCTCTCTCATTTTAAGGAGCAATGTATCCATTTGAACAATGATAAAGTTTGAGTTTGCTCCTCTCTGTTGAGGAGTCCTTATTGAGCCAACAATATTTGGATGAGATTCTAGTGTCGCGGTCCATCTTGGACAAAGATAAAGCTCTCCTCTCAAGCCTTTAGTTAGTAACCAAACTCTTCTTTCAAGATTTTGGTCAGCAAAGGAAGCACCACCTAGTTAGATGCCCTCTGCAGTCAATTGTAGAGCCTCTCCTTGGCTAGCATAGTTTCAAGGCAACAACCTTTAGGAGAAAATGCAAGTGCAGATCAAGTTGAAGCAATGTCAGTTGATTCCTCTACTGGTGAATAATGTAATATTGTAAAAATTTTCTTCTTTGTGGTAAGTTTTGTAGTCTTTACAGATGTCATTTGCTAGAATGATGTCTTCAACCAACAAACAATGTATTGATGATGTAGAATCTCCTAGTTTGTTGTCCTTTGTCAAATAATCTGAACTCATAATTGTTGTAAATCTACCAGTTTTTGTTGCGTTCTAGGTGTAGATTTTATAAAAATTACTACTCAAGTAAAAAAAGTTTCTGCTAAATCATTATTTTAAGGGCCTTTTTCATGATTTTATGTACCCTAATGATGATTTTATGAGGACTCGTTAAAAATATTGCAATTTTTTTGCCCCATTGAAGATGGTTCAAGTTTTTCTAAGTAAAATCTCAAAAGAGTTGTAATTTTAGCCTTTAAAAAAAGAAAAATTTCTCTTGGTAGAATTACTCTTTGATTTAGGTGTGGATTTTTAAGGTTTTGTTGCAGCCTCAAAATTCTATTGTTGAAACATGGGGGATAACCACCCAGTCCGGACCTTAAGACAACTCCTTTTCCGTTGAAAGTGGTGGCTCCGACTGGGGATAATGGGACCAGTTTCCCAGTGTGGGTTTTAAGATGAGATTAGGTGGTTTATGAGTGCTTTTCAATAGAATAATGATAATCTAAGTGATCTATTCTACAATGCAATTCCTCTAACTAACTTATTCTAATATAAACCCATATTTTCTTGTGTGATATGCGATCTACAAGGATATCTATTTAGCATGTGATAATAAAGATTGAACACAACTAAACAACGATGACAATGTAAAAGATAATTTCTTTGACTAAATAGTTAGTCAAAGGAATTCATAAAATATATCGCATATATGATGAGTTATATATGAAAATCACAACTTCAACTAGGCATCATACAAAAGTGAAATTAACGCTTAACAGAAATAATAAATCTCACATATAATCCATGAAAGTAAAGTTTTTCCACTAATTAAATGTAAACATAATCAATCATACACGATAATAGTACCATATGTGTGAAGTCCTGCTCATTTGACAAATGACATAGACCAACTTCCTTCTTTAGATCAAATTGTCTCCCAAGAATACAAAAGTGCATTAACAAAGGAAAGTAGTTTGATATATAAAAGGAACAATAATGTTCCATCATTTCACCAAAGCATTCACAAACTTACAATAGTGAATTCTTCGCAAACGTTTTTGATAAAATTATGGACCCTTCTCTAAATGCATGAGAAGGGTATAAATACTACTCTAAATAAAAGTGAAAAAATGGATTATACAAAATTTGAGGAGGTTTCAAACAACCTTCCTCCTAACTAGGTAACTAACTCCAAAATAAAACAGAGTCTAAATAAATGAAACTAAGAGGATGATTTGTTGTTTGCCAGCTTGTCCTTTAAGTTGCAGATATCGATCATCAGTTGAATTTGAGGAGGTGGCCCGAAATGAGTCCTGAGCTGTTCGGTGAAGATCACATCGGTGAGCAGTGGCAACATCCTTTGAGTCGTGTGAAAAGAACAATCGAGAGTCATAATCTGGCTATGTGGCTTAACCAGATACTGCCAATAAGACTTCTAGTTGGTCATGGTCATTTTCCAATCGCCTCTCTCTGAATCCCTGCCTTCTCTTTCCAGTATTTATATAGAGTAGTTAAATCATGCATTTCTTTCGTATTACCTTCCTTGATGAGATTGGTGGTGAATAGGATGTGGTTTGTTGCTTTGATGATATTCTTTTATACTCCCACTACCCTTGCAATTGCTAGTTCATCCTGTTTGATTTTGGCATCCCAATCTGTAAATAGAATGTCTTTATGAGTTTCTTCAATCTCGGGTAGATTGGCTTCTTTCCATATTCTGTTTCCTGCCACTCAATGAACTCAGAGATTCTGGTGTTTAAATCATTAAACTTCGTTCTCTGGTTGATTTCCTTGTCTGTTAGTTGGTCGCTAGTAGTCAAATAGGGAGTAATATGCAACATATTTTGGCAGAAATACTCTTGTTGTCTCACCAGAAGGGAATTTAATTCCAAGGCCTCTTTGATGAACTCCTCAGTGGTGGGAACGTCCTTGTATCTTTCCATGGATTGCTGCATTTCCTGGAGTTTCATGTTTTTGGCCGATATATTGACCTCATGGCTAATTTTCAGGACCTCCATGTCTTGGTGTAATTATTATAGTTGCTCCACCACCTGCCTGTTTGTGCTTGCTTTCTCTACCTCGAGCTCTTGTTCGAGTTGTGCAATTCTCTCATCTTTCTCCCTTAGCAGAGTAGATACCTCAGTATCCTTGTCCATGGTGGCCGATGCGTATGCTCCCATGAACTGTGATAGTCTAGTCAAGTTCTCAGCCAGAATGAAAGGAATGTCCTTCCAGACCATGTCCATGGGCTCGTTTCCAGTTGGGAATTCAGGGGCATCTACCCTTCTCCTTTTCCTCTGCCTTCTAACTATAACCTTTTGGAGAGGGCTATAGAACACATCAAGTGGAGGAATTTCAGTCACTCTGAGAACAATCTTTGATGTGGTAGAGCAGGGATAATTTTAGTATGTTGGGACATTGTTGCTTGTTCCTCCATAGGTGTAGATTGTTTGTCGGCAGACTTGGGCTCTGTATCCTTCTGAACAAGCGGGGGAGTTTTGAATTCCTCCGTTTCTTAGGCATTTGAGGCTTTGGGAGTGCCTTGCAATTTTTGATTAAACTGATCCCACTCCTTCTCCAAACGACCGCCTTTAGTCTCTGAACCGATTTCTATAGCTGGGGTGATCATCACTTGCTTCTCAGCCAACTTCCTACTGGACTCAGCTATGTTGTCAGCATCTTGGGACTTTGTTATATGGAATTTGGCATCTATAAATAATTACTAATTCCGTAGGTAGGTAGTTATACCTAGAACAACATATTTAAAGCACTTATCCTTTTTCTATAAACGATAAATAAGACAAAGGAATCAAAGGACCTACTTTTTCTTTCGCTTTCCTTTTGTCTCCTTTGTTTGACTCTTGTCACTCCTTCTCGAACTTAACTGGCTCCAAAAGTACCTGCAAGCATAAATAGAAGACAGAGAACCAATCAAAGCAAGAGATCTATCGAATACAAGTAAATGGAATTAGATACATTCACATATATAAACCTCATATATCAAGATAAGCATATGGAAAAAGGTGTAAACAACTTTATTAAGTAGAAGGAATAATTACAACCATGAAGTCCGATCCATTATCACTCTTCCAGCTTGGGTTCCAACCAAAATCACATCAATAGCATAGAACTCCGACAGCATAACAACACTTGCTTATACTCTCAATTCTCACACCAACAATATCTCCTTACAAATTCTCAAAGTCCAGCCCCTGATCACTTAGATGAGTGCTCCATTTATGGGCAAATGGAGGAGGTTTGGTCATAAATGAGGGTATTGAATGGCCTTCCAAACTTAGAGTTAGTTTCCATGGAGGAAGGGATGAGAGGATAGAAGGTTACTTAACTCATTCCCTATCCAATTTCGAGCTCATAGGAGATGATAAGTGTGGGAATCTTCTAGATTGATCCAGAAGATAAGAATATTCCTAGAACCCTATGTGAATTTCACTCAATATTGCCCAGCACATGTCAAAGTGAGCCTAAGTTCTTTGTAGAGCACCC
Source organism: Pinus tabuliformis (assembly GCA_031772625.1). Classification (NCBI taxonomy): domain Eukaryota; kingdom Viridiplantae; phylum Streptophyta; class Pinopsida; order Pinales; family Pinaceae; genus Pinus; species Pinus tabuliformis. Next base: position 245,652,341 of record CM062815.1, read on the forward strand.
TTGCATGGGCCTACCTGTGTTGGTCCTTCTAGGAGTCATTTCAGGATGTCTTCAAGCCATGAAACTGTCAGGGAAGGAGGCATTCAAAGTGTTGACTTGTTTAGGGTATGTAGCAATTGAATTAGGGTTTAATGAGCCCTAATAGTACTGATCTAGATGGTGGGAGTGATGTGCCCAAATGGATTTGTAACAACTTCCACCTAAAGCTTGAAGTAAAAAATGTTAATGTTGAGTGATATGATTTACAATGTGATGAGGAGGTTCCAAAGTGGATGGTGACCTACATCGATTACAATACATAATATCATGATATTTTAATTTTTTTATGAATTTCTAAGGGAAGGCATACCCATGCTCAGCATATAAACTTTCATTACAAGTACATAGATAGTCGTCTACAGATATAGACCCATGATTGGATGATCATCAATGTAAAGCCATTGTACGGATGATTTGGTACTTTCCTAAAATCGCAGTCCATATGGATGAAACTAGATCCAGGGTCTTCTATCTCGTTCAATCATTCACTCAAGTACGAGTCCAATCATGCGAATATGTGATCTGAATTCGAACATGGGAAGACACCGTCTAATTACCAGCCAATGATGTAAGTCGTTAACAAACGTGAGAGAAATGACCAATAATGATAATGATCCTCAAGGTACTGCAGTACATTTTGCATGGTGTGAGTTGATGTTTTGATGTCGAACACAATACAAAGTCTTTCATTTGAAGGCCAGTGATGTCAATCTATCACTGGAAGTGAGAAACCTACCATTGTTGTATGCAAGTATCAAGGTATTGAAGGGGTGTCTCTAAGTCAACTTCTTGGATAATGTGCTGATGTCGACAAGAAGCGACTCATCGCAGGAGGGCCTTGATGTATACTACATCAATGACACGAAAAAAGTGTAATGATTTTGGAGACCGAATGTGACTGACGACACAAGGTTCAGGAATGGCGGTCATGAAAATGAAGGTTTATGAGTATTGCAAAGGATTAATTTCAAACTGAGTGACTTCTCTTGAAAATTTCGATGACACTGAATGGATTGGCAGCATTGGCCCAAAACAAAAGTAATGGATGGTATGATAGACCAAGGTATGATGACCACCAAGTAGATAACCCAACCCAAGTAGGATGAAGTGAAAGTGTCATGTTCAAGAGCGACCTGCTGCAATAAAGTGGTTTACCTCTTTTCCCATTTTCCCCAGTCATTGCTAACCAATACCTCTTTATTTTTATCAAGCTTGAGGAGGATAACATATGTTTGTTGTATAATTCCACTCTTTAGGTGAATCCATCACTATGTGATGTTTTAACGAGTCTAGCGAAGGTGAAACTTGGTCTTGTAATGATGGATAAGTTTGTTGCTATTTGATGTTTTAACGAGTTTAACAACAATGATAACTCGGTCCTTTTCATGTTTAGAGAGTTTGAAAAGGGACAAAAATAAAACTCCACAAGCTCTTTTTCATAAATTTGTCTCTCAAGTCTGAAAAAACGTAAAACAATACAAGAGAGAACCAATTGACCATGTTCAGTCAACGTGTTCATTTTTCGTAAATAATCTATCTCGGTCTAGAAAAGGGTTAAACTCATACTGAGTAGATGTCATTTCCAATCCATTAACGAGCTGAAAAGGACAAGCACTCGACAATATTTTCATATTTAGAGAGTCTGAAAAGAGCTTAAAGAGGACTCCACTTAGAGGAACGAGTGGTGTCTAGGGTAGCAACTGGTTCTGGTGATGTTGGAACTGTTATGTTCCTATACCAACAGGAGTCATAATTTTTGAATAGCTGAGGTCAAATCTATAATATGTACATACCTTTGCTTTCTGCAAATGTTTTCCATATTCCAAAAAAATAAAAAAAAGTTAAAAAAAATGTAAAGAGGGTATGTCCTAAAAGAAAAATCAAAGGAAAAAAAGAATAAAAAAAGTCAAAAAAGATGAAAAAATGAACCCCAAGAAAGAAAAAGACCATGAAAGTGTGCAAGACAAAATGCCACTACTATTTACTTTTGATGCAAAATAAAAGATTGTGTGCAGCTTGTTACCTTTGCCACAATCCATGGATGGTCAAAATGTTTAAACTTGGCTATTTCATGTTTTCAATTTTATGCTTAGAGATAGAGAATAAAATTTGACCAAACTATTTAATCTTGGCAGATAAGTAGATAGGTAGAGTAAATAAAAGGAGCTCAACTGTTTAATCTGAGCCCTTGGATGTAATAAGGTTAGTTTTAGATAGATTACTTTTGTAAAAGAAAAGAAAAAGTTTTGATAAAGGGTTTGCCAGCTTAAGTGCACCCTAATAAAGAGAAGTAAAAATGGTAGGATGAGTAGATGGGTAAGTAGTTGAATGGTTGCAGAATTGTGATGATTGATTAGATAATATCATATTATTCTCCTTCATCATCAAATTTCTATGTATGGATGAAAATTGAGCATTTACCAAAGTACACAAAGTCAACTGATTAATCTCCCTCATTCATTACATTTTTCACTTAACTAATTTCCCAAGAAAGTCTTAAAGTACCTAAAATCTTAAGTTAAAGGGGCTCAAAGCATTTCTTTGATTTCTGGAGGGACCGGACCCTCGGCCCAATAACTTATAGGTCCTAAGTACTAAAAATCCCCTCATAAGCATTCACCCCCTTCAAATTCGCTCATATTCCCAAATAAACTTACTTTCCCCTAATAAACCCCTTTCCTAGGGATAAAACCTTAGAAAAGCCATTACCCCCATAAAAATCCCTTTTTTACAAAAACCCACAAATTCATACTTAACCTAAGTTTTTATGTTTTCGATGTGAAAAGCAAAAACAAATTGCAAAGAACTCATTTTATACTTAGTGCTAAAATATTTTCTGCCTTCATTCATATTAACTTTTGACTTTATTTACATATTAAATCCTGAGAAAAAAACCCTTTTCCATTATGTATTTATAAAACCCATTAATATTAATATCTCGTCCCGAAGTTTGAAACATAAACTTTATTAATATCATTAATGGGGTAATTAGTTGATTAGCGATTAATTAATAACCAACACCCTCCGCCGAAATAAAAGAGATTAATTAATCAATCTATGGTTAATTAATAATCAACCATTTGCCAATGGAATCTTCCTCGACGCCCTTAATCCTCCATAACCCTTGATTAACTTAATCCTGCCGCTTTTAAAACCCCGTCGGGCCCCTCCATTAAGCCTCATGTCAAATCCCCACCCTCACCACCGTACGATCAGGTCGTATTTGATCTGACGGTTGACGCTCATATTGGGTGGCCTCTGAAGGCCGACCTTTACCCGCCCGATATGGGTGTTTCATTATTCGCCCCGCTACTACGTGGCGCCCGATGAATGGCATCGGGCGGCCTTCCCTCAAAACCACTCCAACCAAAAAGCTATGCAAAATAAAACCACTTACCACCTCCCGCTAGATGATAAAACATCTCATCCCCCGCTTAAATCCAAACGTACCTTTCCCTATGTACCCGCCAAAACAGTTGACTTTGCAAATAAAACTAAAAAAACTCATTGTTTTTAGTTTTATCATGAAAAAGACCGCTCAGAACTCCATGCAAGCACCAAAGTACATGCAACCGTCAACCCATGTCCAACTACCAACCTGCTAAACTTCAAGACCACCCTTCAGGCACGAATGCTTCCTGCAAACCGTGTACAGTCACCCATCAATCTGTTCAGAGTCGAAACCAGGTATTTACCCAAATTCACTGAGAAACCCTGTTTAATTCCCAAACCTTTACTCAATTTCTGTAAGCTATTAAGTAATTAAGTAAAACAAGTGCCCAGCAACTCCAAACCATTCTGAATTAAACCAATTTTCCCCTAATTTGACAGAAAACCTTTTTCCCCCGTCCTTGAATCCACAAGAACCAAGGATGGCTACGCCAGTTGCATTGAATGTCCTACCAATTTCTACTCCCCACAGGGATTTAGACCATCTCCCGTTAGCAGACAAAGACTTTCAAATTAAAGACATCTCTGTTGAAGAATCCCCATTGAAATTATGTTGCAGGTACAGAGACCAGTACTTGAACCATGCAGACAAAATAGGTCTTTGGGAATCAAACCTACCCAAGTACCAATTCCCCAATGTCCATATCTTCCCCGAAATTTTTCACTATTGTCATGCGAGCTACAATCCCACCTTAAGAGTGGTGATGTCCCCCGACCAGACAGTACTTTTCACCATCACCGCTGAGTCCATAAATGAAATGTTGCAGTTGCAACCTGGTCAAAATCTTACTCCCCTTTCTATTGGAGACTTGCTTGACAGATTCCCTAAAATCCCCCTTTCCAAAATTGCTCAATTACTCCAGACTTTCATTGTAGAAGAAAAAAACATACCAAAGGATCCCCCTCCTTACATGTCATCCTCTTTTCTCAGCGTGGCAAAGACATCATATCAATGATATCCAATATTCTAGGTTATACTACTAGTGAATATGTAGATGAAATTATTCTTGCCTACATGTCCATTTTCACTCATGGGCAGCCCCATGCCATCATGTTTGACTATCCCAAATTCATCTCAGATAAAATGCATGATCATTTCATGAGATTGGAAAATGAGAGAGTATTCAAATACTCATCATTGTTGTATCATCTCTTTCTTTACTATCAAGCTGACAAATTTCCCTTCACTGTTCAGAAGCTTGACACCAGAGGCAATCCTAGATCAATTGTCTTCTGGACCCCTTTAATCCACAAATATGAATATCCATACACCTATAGAAATTTTATAGATCTATTTGTGCATCTAGTAGCGGCCATGTTGATAGGTAGTCCTCCTCCAAGAATCAATGCAGATATCAGGAGTGTCTTACAGTTGTCCAAATAGTACAAAGTGGGAGATTGGTACTTGTACCAAAATCACACTAAAATAAGAATATATGGCTATGAATTGGCACCTTACAAATTGCCAAGATACCTCCCAATGAGATTATTTGCTCTGGAGTACTACAGGAAAATAATCAACTCTGACAAGGTACATTTTGTGAAGGCCAAGAAAAAGGCACAACTCCGAATAAAAGACCAGCTAGGCCCCTTTGTGTGTAACAATAGAGAAGATGGAAGAGTTGTAGAGGAAATCCTTCAAGGGCTCAAACTCAAACAAAGTTTCATCTAGAGATATGACCCCTTTGATGTCATCTGTAACAAAAGACAGAAAAACAAATTGTCTCCCTACATCCACCACCGAATTCCTGAAATAGAACAATATGCAAATCAACTGGAATGGGTGGAGAACACTCTAGTAGATAGGGATAGTACAAAAATTGTTGTCAATAATGTTTTGATTGATTTAGAAAGAAGACTTGATGAAGATTCCTTTGTACAGGTGCCAGGAGAATCCCAATCCCAAAGGGAGACACAAGAACACAGTCAGCAACTAACAGAAGAAGGACTTCAAGAGCAAGAGGAATCTAAACAACCAGACATATCAGAAGATCTGGCTCAACCAAAACACATCATGAGTAATCCTCCTATTGTACAGAATCCTCTAAATGAGGATAAGAATCCCAAAAGAAATAGAGAGGAGGCCACTCCTTCTAGTAGACCTGTTACATAGACTTATGTCAAGAGGCAAAGGTTGAATCCTTTTTCAGAACAAGAATTCACAGAGGAAACAGCTGGAACCACAGGCACAGAAAGAGTAGAAAGAAGGTAGACCACTCCCTCTGGAGGTACACAAGAACCTTCCACTTCACAAGCTCAAATTCTAGAGAGACAACAGAGCGTGGAAGTATCCTCCTTGAGGGCTCCAATAGGCCAGAACCAGGACATTAGAGAGAAATAGAAAGAAATAAAGGCTAGAAAGGAAAGCTTGAAGGCCCAAAGTTATGCACAATACCTTAAATTGGCTCCTACTAATCAAACAAGGCTAATGTCATCCTTTGATGTAAAAGAAGGTAAAATGCAAATGACTTTCATGAAGCCTACAACACAGCAACCCAGGTCTATAGAAGATTATTTGAAGACAGATTTTGAAGTGTTGGTGAAGGATATACATCCTATTGACCAAATAGAACTACAAAAACAGACCAGGGAAATGTTCTATTCTACATTTACCAGCAAGGCCATTACAGCACGTCAACTCCAAAATTCGCTGAATAATATATCAACGCAATTCTAGTTAGAGAAGGCCTCTTCATAGGCCAAGGATACCAAAATAAGGTCCTTAGAGGACTTAATCATAGAGATGGGACATGATCCCAAGGATGTAAAGGTTACAGAAAAGCTAATTAAAAAGAAAAATGATGACATAGCTGCATTGAAAAAGCAGCTTAAAATTCCTCCTCTACACCATCCACAAACAATTGAAGTATTAGAAACTCGGAAGGAGGAAGAGCTTATAGACTTAGTCCTTAAGCTAAATGATCAACTAAAAGAAACAGAGAAAGAGCTAGATAACTTGATTCAGTCTAGATAGAGTGAGTTGGCCACCACTCCACAAACTGTCATTCCTACAGTCTCTACAGCAGTTCCCTCCACATTGGCTGCTTCCTTAGCACCAATAGTTCCACCAGCTACAACTATGCTAGTCATAGGTACATCTACAAGCGCATGGACATCCACAAAAAAGACAACTGAATTAGTAAAATCCATGGAGGAAATGACCATCCAGGCTACTGAGCTTAAAAAAAATAGAGAAAAAGTGTCAAGTTTGGAGATTGATTGCAAACTTGCACAAATACAACAGAAGGAAGAAGCTCAAAAGAATCAAAGAATGGGAGAAAGGATAAAAGTCCTTGAAAAGGACTTGACATTGCAAAATCCACTAGGAGATATGAAGGAAATGCTCTAGGCCAACATCATTGACTCTGTCAATGATGTTTGGCCATCTATTCAAGTAATTTTTGAGCAAACTGAACTGGTGAAAGTGGCCACCGAAGCAATTCATAAAACAAGAGAAGAGCTGGGAGACAAACTTGAAGAGGCCAACCAATTGATAGAACTTTTGAACAGTAAAAACAGGTATCAGCTAGATGAACTAGGCATAGAAGATAGAACAGGGACCATCATAGAAATCAAGAAGATTCTCACCAAAAGGAACCTTATGCTCAATCTTGAGAAAAGATGCCAAAGCATCCAAGCTGATATTGATAGATTTATGACAAAGTATGGTATTTTAAGGGAAAAAGGACTCCCCAGTCCTATGGTAATCCATGACAAGCTAATGACCCAGGATGATTACATTGAAAGACTAAACAAGTTGGCTAACAGCCAAGCTAGTACTTCAGGGGTAAAAGCTCTGCCCACAGGAAAGGTATTATATGATAGTTTGGAAAATCTATTTTTTCTAGAACATGAGATAAAGCATCTGTTTGTCAACAAGCCAAATTTTGCCAAGTACACCAAGGCTGATGAGATATAAAGAAAAATGCTGAAGATGAAATTACCTGAAGGTGAATGGTGGATGAAACTAACAGATTTACTATAAAGTTACTATAGTAAATCTATATGAAAGCCAGGTAAAACAAATGAAACAAAGTCAAAGTGTAGTAGGTAAAGAGTATCAGTAGATTGAAAACAGAAAGTGATTCCAGCACACAGCTATAAAGAAACTGAAAGAGCCAAATTCGAATTGCAATAGCCAGCACATTCACAATAAAAGGGACAGCAAGAAGGCAGTTCTCCATCTGTCTCTCTCTTCATGCTTGAAGATTTTTTTGGTTTCCTAGAATAATTCTCATATTGTTATGAGATACTTTGTAACATTTTTTATGTAAGTACTTCATACTTTGAAGTAATTAGTGTGGATTAAAATAAATTTCTGTAGAATTTTTATATCAAGCTAAGGAGCTACTGTATTCAAGACTAGACTGGTTTTGTTGGGTCATGAAATAAAGCTAATGACATTTCACTGGATTCTTGTGCACAGTTGGAACCAAATAAGTATTACCTCTTCTATTTAATTATTGTTGTCTCGTCATGTTATAATATTCACATGTTTTCTCTATGAAATCTGAACAGTAAACAAGGAATGATATTTCAGAATTAGCTTAAATGTTCTCTGTCTTGACTGTTTACTTTCTCATTGTTTTCTACTAAACTATCTTGGTCTAGGAAATCTTAATTGCCCCCTTACTTCCGTGGTTTCCCCCCTCAGGTCCATAGTAAAGGATTCTTAGTTTCCTTTTGCTACTGATCTCCTTTGATTCTTCATCTTGACCCCAGTTTAAGGATTCTTCATTGCCCTTTTACCCTAGTTAGGACTACCTCATCCATTTGAACCTGCAAATTTGCTTTTTGTTGTGCTAGCTTGCCCTGTGAATTCCTCCTTTAGTAATTGATCAGATCCAATTAAGCTACTCTTTGATTGAATCCATAGCCCAATTGCATGAATACTTTTTCTGCCCATCTGTTTTCTTAAATCCAACACCCAATCAAAACCAAAACATCATGTGCACTAAGAACTAACCTGAAATATTACTCAAAACAAAGTTAAATTATAAAGAGAGAACCCTCTCTGGACTTAGGTTGGCTAGAACCCGAGTCTAAAAGATTAGGTTTGTCATTACCTTGGATTATTCCTTCTTTTATAACTTCTAGGGAAGACTTTTGAGTGATAACAAGAACTTCTCAAAACATGTTGACTTATGTGAACATGATGGCTAATAAGTCCACTCATTGCAACTGTTCCTCAAAAAGGGTAAAACAACCAAGTGAAATTGTATGATCAACCAAGCAAATAGTGACGATGGAAGGAGGAAAATGAAGGCTCATTTGACGGAAGAGGCTAATAGAATGGAAATCACGAGGGTTAAAATGGAGATGGGTTCATGTTTACACAAGCTTGAACCATAGGGAACTATACTTGGATTCAGTTTCATGTTTACACAAGCTTGAAATGAAAAGCTATGCTTGGATTCAGTTTCATTTTTACACAAGCTTGAAACAAAGAACTATGCTTGAGATTAGTTTACATGCCCCCAGCATGATGACTCGATTCTAGGTGCATGACCCCCAAGCTTCATTGCATTCACCTAAGTAGACTACTCGTGGCTATCAGGTGGATGGAATGAAGGTTCTATTATGAGATCAAGTGAAAGACTCGACTGGGATTTTACAATATCTAATCAAAGACTCGAATTGGAACTTTGCTCTAGGGGACCTTGTTTCATTTTTTAATGAGCTTGACACAAGACAAGGAACTCCGCTCATATTCCTTGTTTCATTTTTTAACAAGCTTGACAAAGGAACTCTACTCTGATTCCTTGTTTCCTTTTTTAACGAGCTTGACACAAGACAAGGAACTATGCTCATACCCTTTGTTTCATTTTTTAATGAGGTTGACACAAGACCAGGAACTATCATCATATTCCTTGTTTCATTTTTTAACGAGCTTGACACAAGACAAATAAATATGCCCATATTCCTTTGTTTCATTTTTTAATGAGGTTAAAACAAGACTAGGAACTATCCTCATATTCCTTGTTCATGACCCATAAGACATCATGACTTCCAAAAGGTTCTCATCAGATGAGAGAACATTGCTCTGGAAGGGATCCGTAGCAAGGAATCCATTAGAGATATTTGGTTCCAATGCCCCCAATAGATAATGTACAACATCACGGAATTGGTCGTCAGTTGATGTAGGCATGGAACGGGTTGCCACATAATTGACCCATGGCGGGGAAGATACCATTGGGAAAAAAGGACCATTTAAGGAAGATGGTTGACTAGAAGCCATATTTGGACCAGGAAATGAAATCTGGTCAACAGTGACAATTCTTCCTTTGTGTGAGAACCACATCACTCGAAAGAGTGTTGAAACAATAGCTTCCATGTCATAAACATAGTCATGCCCAAGAAGTAAATTGTAATCTAAAGGGCCTGGGACTACCATCACATTGAGATAAACAATTTTTTCTCCCAAAGTAATAGGTAACTGAAGAAGGATCCATAATGCTTGACTGGTTCCTCTGTTAAAAGGAAACAGATTTTGGTTAACTGGCACAAGTGGCAGCGAACCAAGCGCTTGCCAAGTAGTGGAGGAGAGGATATTCACAGATGCACCTTCATCTATAATAGTGCCAAATACAATCATATTACAAACATGTACTATGATTTGGAAAGGCACATAAGAAGGAAGATGACATCCTGCCAGTCAATTCCAATCAAAGGAAGTGACTAGACTACTTGGAGGGGGTACCGTAAGAACGGGAGAATTATCCCCCTTGAGTTACAAGAACGGGAGGATTTTCCTCATGTCTTAATGGAGCAGGAGGGTTTCCTCCAAGCTCATTAGAATCTGAAGAAATGAAAAGAACATGAGTGGTATCATATTCACTCTCTACGAGAAAGGTACGATTAACTGAAGGTGAAATTGGGTCAATTGTTTCCTCGACTTGTGATGGGTCAAGTATAGACTCATGGGATTCACATTCAGAGAGAGTGGGTTCGACCGATGGTTGATTTGGTCCAGTCACTTTATCAACTAGTGAAGGATTAAGGGAGACTCTCCTGTAACCAAATGGAAGTCGTTGCGGACAAGCAGGACGATTATCCAACACTTTTTTCGCTTCATCCAGATAGGGACAAAGGTGAATGGGGTGATTCCCTTGACATAACCTACAGGGAAACTTAACTTTACCCTTCTTTCCATGAACTTCACTACCACTAGTTGATGGTGTGTCACAAACATGATCTCCAAAATTTGATGGCACAGGACGATGTGAACAAGAAGACAATTCTTCTAATATCTAAGGAATATCAGGACAACTTCGAAGAAGATGGTTTCCCGTAAAAAGTTTGCATGGATATCAAACTTTGTGAGGCTTATCGAATGATTTCTCATCAAAATTTTCATTCAAAGCAATGGTTGCTTGGTTGCCCCCCTGCTAAATTTTCTTCTTCTTCTTCTTCCCTTTCTTCTTCTCCTTAGCCACCTGGTTACTAGTGTCAATACTTTAAACAGGTGAAGAGGAAGAAGGGGAGGAAGAAAAAACCGAGGAAGAAGGCAAAGGGTCAACTTTAGGATCAACTAGAGGTTGATTTTGTCTAGTTGGAGGAGTACTCAATTGCAGAGAAATCACGACATTTTGAACCAAGGAGGTTGAAAACAACCATACTGGCAAGCCAATGGTAAATCCCGAAAGGGACAATGTAGCCATATAAGGAGCACCAATATTTCTGAAAGGAGGAAAAGGACTAGGATTCCCATCAAAAGGAATTCCTTGATCGGTGGACTCCAGAGTTGTTGCCATATGTCTCAACCTAAGATCAACTAAGGAGTGATGTGGAGGATGCTATCTGCGGTGAATTAATTTATTTTAATCAAAATAACATAAACAAAACAAAAGAGGGATAATCTAGGCAAAAGGATTACCAAGCAACTGTGAACTGCAATATACTACCTCAGTAAATGAAGGACTTAACATACATGCAGCTAATCGCCCCGAATGTTGTGTTCGGTGTATCACAGTGTATAAGGCGGCCAACTCGGTTATTTAAGGAAGGATAGCAACCCAATGTAGTCCTCCCATATATACCCGAAAGTACGTGGAGGCCCAATCCATGTTAGCATTGTCTAATGCGAAACCGCACAGTGAGAGCATTCCTTTATACTTTATGTACTGTAACGCCGCCCTATATACCGGAAGGTACGTGGACGAGCTACAATATACTTAGGTACGTGGAATGAGGTATCACACTTGGAATGTACCACAAACAAGTTAGCGATAGCTGCTATGTTTTACGATGTCAGAACATGTCTCTAGCCTAGATCTCTAAATGTTATGCGTTATGTGACAATGCTCCATTAGGTTAATTGAGATAATTTTTAAGTTGATCTTCTTAATAATTTGCCTTTCAAGCTTCACCGCGTGATGTATGTTTGTAGTTCCTAGAATGCAACTATTGTGATAAACATTATTTTCATTCAATTTGAACAATGAAAACCTTAGCTAGAAAGGGATAGAGCAATCAGATTTTTGACAAAGAGCAAAGAACACATCTAATGTAATTTCCTTAATTACTCCTATCAAGCATTCACAAAATTTTCAATGCACGATGCATGTTTTTCTTTTCAATTCCCTTAATGTTAAAATGAACAAAATGAAACTAATGCACATACAATCAATCAATCGTTTTGCAAGAACGAAGACTTTACGACAGTTCCTTTTTGAAAGAAATGAAGACTTTTACAACACTTTCTTTTGAACAAAGATAATCAACTATAATCTAACTTTGACGATGAATCAATAATGACAAAGAAATCATTTAAAAAACATTAATAAATCAAAGACAAAGTAGGGCTAGCAAAGGAAATAAAATTTTGATTTCAGAGACATAACATTCATTGATCATTCAGCAAGCAGAAACAAAAGGAAATTGGGTGAAAAAACCCAATCCAAAGGTGGAAATTTGACCTAAGGTGGATCAGCATAGGTCTGAATGGGAGACAGTGCGCTGAAATGCAGTGTCTCTAAACCAAGGGTGCACTAATCAGTGCATTGTACCCTGACCAAGGGTGCACTGATTCCAGCACATTCCTAAAGTAGGCATTCTAGTGCAAATTTTGACCAAAAAACTTTAAAAAGGTTGAAATAAGATCAATGAAGACAAGTAAAGTCTACTAGGGTGTCATAGGATGTGGATAAACTATCTAGAATGATGATCGAAATTCCCCAGCGGAGTCGCCAATTTTTTATGTGGAATTTGGCATCTGGTGATAAATACTAATTCCCTAGGTAGGTAGCTATACCTAGAACAATAGATTTAAAGTGGTTATCCTTTTTCTATAAATGATAAATAAGACAAAGGAATCAAAGGACCTACTTGTTCTTTTGCTTTCCTTTTGTCTCCTTTGTTTGACTCTCGTTGCTCCTTCTCAAACTTAACTTGCTCCAAAAGTACTTGCAAAATCAAGAGATGTATCAAATACAAGTAAATGGAATCAGATGCATTCACACATATAAACATCATATATCAAGATAACCATATGGAAAAAGGTGTAAACAACTTGATTAAGTAGAAGGAATAATTACAACCATGAAGTCCGACCCATTGTCACTCTTCCAGCTTGGGTTCCAACCAACATCACATCAATAGCACAACACTCCAACAGCATAACAACACTTGCTTATACTCTCAAATTCTCACACCAACAATATCTCCTCACAAATTCTCAAAGTCCAGCCCCTGATCACTTAGATAAGTGCTCAATTTATAGGAAAATGGAGGAGGTTTGGTCATAAATGAGGGTATTGAATGGCCTTCCAAACTTAGAGTTAGTTTCCATGGAGGAAGGGATGAGAGGATAGGAGTTTACTTAACTCATTCCCTATCCAATTTCGAGCTCATAGGAGATGATAAGTGTGGGAATCTTCTAGATGGCTCTAGAAGATAATAATATTCCAAAAACCCTATGTGAATTTCATTCAATCTCGCCCATCACAGGTCAAAGTGGGCCTAAGTGCTCTGCAAAGCACCCTTGCATGGCCTACCTGTGCTAGTCCTTCTAGGAGTCATTTCAGGATGTCTTCAATCCATGAAACTGTCAAGGAAGGAGGCATTCAAACTATTGACTTGTCTAGGGCATGTAGCAACTGAATTAGGGTTTGATGAGACCTAATAGTACTGATCTTGATGATGGGAGTGATGTGCCCAAAAGGATCTGTAACATACTTCCCTGTGTCTGATGTCTTCTTAATGTTTGGTGTCTTCTCAATATTTACCTTAGAGTCTATTTGAGAGCTAGGGCCTCCACTATCAACAGTGATGCTTGGAGTAGTCTTATCCTCGGGTTTTAATATATGCATTGGGATCACCCGGAGCCTCTCATCTTTGAATTCCTAAAATCTTTGAAAATATTCAGGTTTAAGATTCACTTTTTCCCATTCAAATTCTTGTTCGAAGGATACGACTGACTGTAACAAATCCTCAAAATGATTATCATCATGATTGTATGGCTTGATTTTAACCCGAATAGTGACATTGTATGCCACTTTGTTTGGGTCAAATTGTCTCTTGGGCAATGTATGAAGCCTGAGGACTTCCATATGTGTTGATTCCTTAGTGGAATGAACAAAATTGGCTAAAGCAAAAGAACTGCATTTGACAGGGAAAATGGGCCATAATGACTTCTTGCCGTCTTTTAGAACTTTAGCCAGGCCCTTTCCCACAGTTTGGTAGGTAATATCTCTTGCTAATAACTTATCAAAGACATATAGAGGAAGGATGTGTGGGTCAGTTGTGCTACCAAAAACCCTAATATAGGTGAACCATTCTTCAATAAAGTACTTGCTAACAGTAAGCAAGTCTGTTGCAGTTTCTTGGGAAAACCTAGGGGATTTTTTTATTGAAAATCATTTGATGTAGGGGCAACACAACATCATGGAATATCTTATAGAAGTGAGGTATGTAATGTGACTCCCATATCTGTTTATGACTGAGATGGATTGGGTAAGGATCTTGTAAGGTCCATTTCCAACCCATGCTTGTAAATGTTATGCAAAAACAGATAACATCCATAATGTAGGCACTAAAATAGAAGGGAGGGAGGTTATCTGAGAAGGAGGTTTTCTTCTGTCGATATTTGGTAATGGTGGTGGCTAGGTTGTCAGATAGGATGGAATGCCAATTCATGATATGGGAATTAACACATGCATCAATCAAAGGGATCCATTCAATTGAAAACTTAGTATTTTGGGTAGCCCATAAAATCTACATAACATGGATGCTGCATAGTTGTAGGGGTTTGCCAAAGAGGATATAGCATACATACCAGATTTGTCATACTTGAATTTGTTTTCCAACACCCTCCAACCCTGAATTAGCTTGAATGGGTCTGGATTCTTCTTTGTGAAGTTATCCACAAATGTACCGTCATAGATATCCTGGGGATCAGATATGTGGTACATTTTCTTCAGATCCTCTGCTCTGAACAACCCAATGAGCTCCATCTTTGAATTATTGAACTGCCTATCTTCAATGATAAGGTTTTCAATTACCCACCTGATCATATCTGTATAGGGGAGGATTTTAGCCCTTGCTCCTATCCTATAAAGGAATGAACAAGAAGCATCTCTACATTGGAGTTCTAAAGTCTTTTTGGAGTCAGATGTTGCTCTTGTAACAGTGATTTTAGGACACCTACCCTCCAGCCTATTTTAAATTACTTCCCATGTTTTTGCACCTCTCACAGCATCACAAATTGTATCAGCAAAGATAGGAGCCATCTCTGTAAACTCAGCTTCAATAATGGTATGTTTTCTCTGTTACTGCATCACCTTTCTAAGGGACATGTCTTTTGTCACTTTCCTAAGATAGACAAGATATATCAGCACAGACGATATCTAGCAATCAAGATTGAAAATTTCTGTGAAATGACTTTGGATCGTGAGAAAATTTTTAATGAGATACTCGATTATAACTACCCATAACCAGGAAAATGATTATCCTTCCTCGGGCCGCTAAATATTTAATAACCTGTCAACTTGTTTGTTTTAGCATTTAAAACATAATTATTCCACACCTTTTACTGGACTTAATCGTGCATCACAGTCTTAAAAAGGACACTGTATAGCATTACCTAATGTGTTAAGCGAAATGTGATTGTGAGATCACAATATCGCATTTCGCAAATCGTTTGTGGTTGTTCTAATGGCATGGTCAAGTTTTTTGCAAACTATGTGAAGTGTGAAATGTGATTGCGAAATGACCAGGTGACGTTATCACAACAGGAGACCTAATTGCATATCGCACTTTTGTAATGGTCTTTTAACATGGTCATGTGGAAAAGTGTGATTTGCGATTTGCGTTATGCATTTCATCCTTAGCTAGTTTTGCAAGGTTTCGCTAGGAATTTTCTTAGAGTTAGGGTTTATTATCCTAAGCCTAAAAAACTAAAAGGGTCCCCATTTACAACTCTAATCCTAGCTATTGTTTGTCATAAATGGGGGGGTTGTTTTGTAGTACAACAATTGGCGATTCACATGGGAGAACCAGTTATCTCTGAGTAGTTTTATGAAATTTCTAAAAAAAAATTCAAGTAATTAGGGTTATAAGAATAATGATTACATGAGTTATAAAGTAAACAACATGTCTCTGGAATCATCATTACTTGCTCATCTTATTTACTTAATTACTTTACCCTTGTAATGATATAAGTATAAACATTTGCATCAGCCAATAAAGTTTAAAGAAATATAGTAGGTGTCTTTTGCAGATTAGTTTTTTGTAGTTTACTCATTTATCACAAATAGAGCCTCTGCTGCTAGTAGGCATTCATAGCCTTGACAGGGTTATATTTTAACCAACAATGATTCATTGTCCCATCTGTATGAATTTTCAAATTTCAAAATGATATTCACTTGGATTGAATGTCACTTGGACCTTGTCCTCTTTTTCCTTTTTTGAGTGTAATTTTTCTCTTTTCAGTTTCTTAAAAGACATTGTCTAGGTGTGGTAACCTACTAATGGCAATGCCATTTGTTGATTGTAACTAAACTGAACAAGCTAGCTCTTAATGAGACCCCTTATCTTCTGATCGGGGAGACCATTAGCTATTACCCCATTTGGTATACAGTATTGGTAATATTAGTTTAATCACTTCCCTATGAACATGGTAAACAAGCTCGTAATGAAACTTTTTATCTTTTAAGTTTTTTTTTTTTATATTTTAGAATTACACTCTAAAAAAGGAAAAATTTAGTAGATGGGGTGGATCATTGGCTCTTTTGAGAGTTTTGGGTGATAATGATAGAGTTTTTTAAGATGATGATCTGCAAAAAGTCCTTACTAGGTTAAAGATTATTTTCTTGACTGATAACAAAACCTTCATATTCTATAAAGATAAGAGTTTGTTTGTAAAATAAATGCTTTAAGCCAGGTCAAGTTTTTCCAAAGAAATCAAGTTTATTTTAGGACTCAAATGTCCTAATTATTCCTTTTAACTCTTACTTTCTTATGAAAGTGAAAAAACAGAAATGTTATCAATGATTTTATTTTGAAAAGCCAAAAGTAAATATTATTTGACCATTTTTCTAGAAAGCAATATGCTACAAAATTGGAAGCTGCTATCTCCTAGTAGAAGTACTTTTTCAAAATTTTCCCATTGACGGGAAAAGAATTCTTCTTACCTGACAAGTCTTGTAGAAGAAATGTTGATCGTCCAATTTTTTCAATGATCTGAAAAGGACAAGCCATAGTATTTGGAATTTGGTATGTCTACCTTTTTCCTCGTGTTCTTTGTCCCTTTTCAGAACTAAGTCACCTACTTCAAAATTTTCATGACTGGCAGAAGCTGTATCAAAAGAAGCTTTGACTAATTATTGATGATGGAAGTGGGTTACTTTAGCCTTTTCTCTTTCTTCTTCAAGATTGAGGATTTGAAATTGTCTAGCCTGGAGAGAAGATTAAGGGTTTTCATCAATAAATTGCACTAGGGCAAGAGATGGGATTGCTACGTTTGTGGGAAGAACAACTTCTTTTCCATAAAATAAAGCAAAAGGAGAAGAACCAATACAGGCTTTTTGAGTAATCCTGTCTGCCCATAGAGAAAATGTTAATGCTTTGTGCCAATTCCTATGATTTTGATCAATATTCCTTTTGATAATTCTAATGAGGTTCTTGTTTTTTTATTCTTCTAATCCATTACCTTGAGGATAATAATTGGCTGAATATTTCAACTTAAAACCTCACTTAAGAGCAAATTCTACCATTGTATTTCCAAAAAAGTAAGATGCATTGTCAAATATTAAAGCTAAGAGTAAGCCAAACCTGGTAATTATGTACTGATCAATGAAGTCTGTAATATTTTCTGTATTAGCTATATTTAATGGGACAACTTCTACCCACTTAGTAAAGTAATCAGTAGTTGTAAGGATGTACCTATGCTGTTTGGAAGAGTTAGGAAAAATCTCACCAATTATGTCTAAGCCCCATTATTCGAATGGTTGTTGGATATTAACTGGTTGTAAAGGGAATGTTGGTCTTCTTTCTCTTCCGGCTGTGGTTTGACAAGTTTTGCACTTCCTTGCATATTCATGTGCATCTTTAAATACTGTTGGCCAATAATACCCTGCATGTAGGATTTTGTGGGCCATGGTATTTCCTCCAAAATGTCCTCCAGCTGGTCCATCATGTAATTCCTGCATGACCTTTTTGGCTTCATGTTTCTCTAGGCATCTCAACAATACTAAATCATAGTTCTTCCTAAACAATACATCATTGACTAGCTCATATTGATTTGATTTCAATCTTAAAGCTCGCTTTTTTATATAATTAAGATGCATAGGAACATATCCATTTTTTAGAAAAAATTTCAAATTAGCATATTGTGATTGGGTCTCATTGAGGCTTACCTATGGTATTTTTACTTCATTACCTTGATCTTCTTCTGATGGTAACTGGGAAGCTCTTGTTAACATCCTGCAAAAACCTTGGCCCTTGACAATTTTAGTTTGTCGGATTTCTACATCAATATTCTTGGAGTGCAGTTACCCAATTAGCTCTTTTCTCCCCTACTCCTCTTTGGATTAGTAGTTGTCTTACTGCAAGGTAGGGTACAACTATCTTTGTATGGGTTTTAAGAAGAAAAGGTCTGAAATGTTTCAAAGTTTTAAAAACAACAAATGCTTATTTCTCTACAGCTGAATAATTTAATTCGACACCTTGTAAGTTAGAATTGAAAAAGGAGATAAGTGCCTCAATATTTTCATTGTTCAGCTGTGTCAAAACTGCTGCATATGATGTATCAGATGAGAAAGTATATAATACAAAAGGTTAGAGAAAGTCTGGGGTTGTCAATGAGGGAGAATTAATAATAGATTTTTTAATCAACCCGAATGACTCTCTTTCATCCTTATTCCATCTGAAAACTGCTTTTCTTCTTATCATCACTTGAAGAGGTAGAACAATTTGTGAAA
This sequence comes from Pinus tabuliformis, assembly GCA_031772625.1. Classification (NCBI taxonomy): domain Eukaryota; kingdom Viridiplantae; phylum Streptophyta; class Pinopsida; order Pinales; family Pinaceae; genus Pinus; species Pinus tabuliformis. The sequence continues at coordinate 245,671,249 of CM062815.1, forward strand.
AATCTAGGACAAATCTTTTTACAAAATTTATTTGGCCTAGGAATGATTGCATGTTTTTCTTGTTGTGTGGGAGGGGACTTTGTTCAATCTCTTAGACTCTATCAGCATCAATGTAAATTCCTTTCTTGGATACTATAAACCCAAGGATATTTCCTTCTCGTAAAGCAAAAAAGGATTTCTTGGGATTTAAGGAAATGACGTATTTCTTGCATCTTTCTAAAATGTGTTTCAAGTCAGATAAATTATTCTTCCTATTCTTGGAATAGACTATGATGTCATCCAAGTAAATAACCACCGATTTATCAATTGGACCTCTGAAAGCAATGTCCATAGCACGTTGAAATGTGGCACCCACATTAATGAGTCTGAAAGGCATCTTCTAATAGGCATATGTTCCCCACTTTGTCCTAAATGTTGTCTTTAATTTTTCATCTACATGGACAAGTATTTGATTATATCATGAGAATCCATCTAGAAAGGACATTAATTCAAAACCTACAATTGATTGTAAAATCCGTTCCATGGTGGGCAAGGGAAAATTATCTTTTTGGCAAGCTTGATTTAGGTTTCTAAAATCAATACAAATCCTAATATCTCCATTCTTTTTCCTTATGGGTACCATATTTGATACCCACTTAGAATGTCTAACAAGGAATATTATTTTGGCTTTAAGAATCTTGTTTAGTTCCGATATGATTTGACTTTCAAGGTTTGGATGAATTTTACGAAGATTCTGTTGAACTGGCTTTTCATTTGAAGTCATGGGTATCGTATGTTGAATTATAGAGGCATCATAAGTTTTGAGATCTGCATAATCCCAAGCAAAAATAACTTTATATGTCTTCAACAACCTGATGAATGATATTCATTTTCAGATGATAGGTCTAGACCTAGGTTGACATTTTGAGGTTTTTCATTTGACCCTAGGTTTACTACAAATTTTAAAGTAGAACTTTGAGTTTTGGAGTTAGTATTTTTCTTAAATCTATCCTTTAGATCGTAAACCTCTTCCATTTTAACCACAGACTTTGGGATTCGGTTATGATCATGATTAAGTTTGATTTCTAGATCATGCTCATGTCCATCTATGATCTGTTCTTCATACGATCCCTCTGATGTAAGGAAATTAACTATATCTGCATCGTTGTTGAATACTCTCCAATTTGTAACATTGTCGGGAATTGATGGCCTAAATATTAATTCTATTGAAAATCTGTCTAGACTAAAATCTTCTAAGGGTATAAGCCTCGATGCCACATTAGAAAGTAAGTCAACACTTGGGTTTTGTAATCTAGGGACTGAAGATAAGTTGAAAGTATAAAAATGAGAAGTCAATTTCTGAGCTAAAGATTGATAGTGTTTAAGGTGCCCAAAGACACAATGAATTGTATTTCTCACATGTTTCACAATTATCTCTGAATCACCGTAGACTTGCAGGTATTTGACATTAAGACTGATGGCTTTATACAGTCCTTAGATTAATGCTTCATATTCAGCGACATTGTTAGTGCACTGGAATTCAAGTATGCAGGCCAACATGGTTTTCTCTCCTTGCAGATTGATCAAAATGCATCATGCACCTACGCCATCCTCTGATTTAGAACCGTCAAAATAGAGAGTCCAGAACGGAGATTTATTAGAAACTTTATCTACTAAATTTAGACATTTGGAAGGATCTGTTTGTGAAAAATTTTCGATTTGAGAGACTACAACATTATCTAAAAAGGGAGACCTCTGAGCATTAAAGGATCCTAAAGAGGACTCGGCTGAGTAATTTCCAATGATATTATTAGTGAAAGAAATAGGTTCATTTCTTCCCTCGAGGTCAGTAACCGTATATTTCATGAATTTCTCTCAGTCTACCCTGATTTGGTTAGGCTTACCATTGTGTGGCAACCACATGTGAGACTAATTAGTTGTGGAATAACCGTGCAGCTTTTCAGGCCAGTCCCTACTGAGAATTAAACCATAAAATTCAGGGATATCAGCTACCAAAATATCAATTATTTGGGAAACTTTTGGATTAGAGGAAAGCCTAATTGAAACTGAGGCTATTTCTCCAAGGACTTCTACTTTTGTCCTATCTAGCTTAACTATGTGCACTGCAAATTTTTGATGTGTAATGTTAAATTTGGTACACACAGCCCTTGGCATTATATTTGAGGAGGCTCTTGAATCAATAAGGCAGTTGTGAACGTTCCTGTTGAAAATTTCATAAGTGAGCGGAAACAAAGGAACATGAGAAAGAGACCTATCACCAATCAGAACTAGATCTAAAGGATCTACCTTGTTTGAGGACAAGAGATGTTTTCCCATATTGTAGGCAGCTTGAGTAACTACAACAGATGGTAGAGGAGATACTGGAACTGCTTTCAATTCTCTTAATAAAATCTTCTGTTGTTGTTTGAGTTTAGTGAGCTCATGCAACGAGATGTTAGCTCTAGTCCTTTTCATGTCGTCCACTATATTTTATTCGACCGTATCAGAGATTACAAATGTTTTTGAGGCATTTTGGGAATCTGGAGGGATAATACTGATTTGGCTACTTAGATTTATTAGCTATTATTTTCTTCTTTACAGGAACAGAAACTTTCTGCTTGTGATTTGTGATAGACATGTCAGGAGAATTTTTGCTTCTTGTAGTCATTGGCATATCTTGTGCCTCTTCTTCAGTTGGGAGAATAAAATCCCACATCCTGTTTAGTTCAATTTCTTCTTTCGTTTTGGCTTCCTCTTCGTTTGGTGAATCTTCTTCTGCTTCTTGCTCAGATTCAACATTTGAAATGGTGTTTGGGGGTTTTGATGTAGAATAAGGGTCCTTTGAATTATCGAAAAGGTTTCTTAGGAGTAGAGGATTCTACAACTTGTTTTTTAATTTCTACCATTTCGTTGGACATAGTCTTTAACACTTTCTGAAGACCTTAAAGATCAAAAGGGTCTTTTGAAGCCTTCTTCTTAGAGTCATCCTTAAATGTCACCTTTTTGGTCTTCCTTTCATCTATTTGTGATCTCTTTTCCAAAGCTATGATTCTTCTTTCTACAGATAGGGCTTATTTCATGTTTTCTACAAGGTTAGCCTTATTGGCTCTATCTACAAAAATCACAATATTAGAAAGCAGAGATGATATATACCATTCTACTTGTACATCTACAATAGGTTTAGAGGCAGCTTGGATTTTGTTTAGCAATTTGTTAAATCTGGAGTTGAAATCTTTGATCTTTTCATTTGGATTAGCTTTTAAATTAGAAAGATCATCAATCAAGGATGTTATGGTCCTACCATCACCAATTTTTGCAAGAAATACTTCTTGAAAAGAGTCCCAGTCTCTAATTGAACCTGTTGGGAGGGAAAAGTACCAAGACCCAGCAGATCCTTGAAAAGTGTAAGGAAACAATCTAATTACAACATCTTCATGTGCAACCCCGTTGAGATTCATGGTTAACATAAAATTATTTAGATGTTCTTCGGCAGGGAGAGCATCATCAGCATTATACTTAGGCTGCCATTTTTCTAGGTTTGTTGGGAGTGCATTTGGCTTTGCAACTAGAACAACACCAGGATTTGTCCAAAGTTGATTGGCCATAACTTGAGTTGGGTACTAGGAAAATGGGAAGGTTAGTCCAGAAGTAGGTATAGATGACGAAGAAATTACTACTAGATTAGTAATGATAATTTTAGTACTAATTGGAGAAGTAGATGTTTGAGAATTCGTGGATTGGATAGAAGTGGATGGAGGAGTATATGGATGGAAAGGTGATGTGATCTCGCTAGTATCTGATTCAGATGTTGATGAAGTGACTTTCCTTCATTGTGGAGGAATGGGGAACTCAAAAAGGGTAACACCAAGTCTCTCACTTTGCAGTCTAGTCAATACACCAGTTTGTTGTAATAAGGAGGTAACACTCTCTTCAGATACTTCAGGGCTTTGTGGTTTCTCTGCAAAAATGGATATCTGTTCCAATTGTTGTATCAAAGAATGAACTTCGGGAGACTCAGGAGTGTAATCTAGGGAAGGTGGTCATCTTACTACTTCAAGAGACGAGGGAGATGTTTCTACTACTTCAGTTTTCCGATCAGGAGATTCTGAACGAGTTTGAGAAGGTGTAGAAATGGTGGAGGGGTTTTGACTCTTATGAATGATTTTCGAATGATTTTTAGCTTCACCTTCCATTTGCAGTTGAATGCCCTCCTTCTAGGGCCAAAATGTTGCGGCCTCAAAATTCTGCCACCGAAACATGGGAGCTAACCACCCGGTCCAGACCTTAATATAGCTCCTTTTCCATTTAAAGTGGTGGCTCCAACTCGGGATAATGGGACTAGTTTCCCAATGTGGGTTTTAAGATGAGAGTGGGTGGCTTATGAGTGTTTTGCAATAGAATAATCATAATCCAAGCGATCTATTCTACAATGTAATTCCTCTAACTAACTTATTCTAATATTAACTCGAGTGTTCTTATGTGATATGCGATCTACAAGGATATCTATTTAGCATGTGATAATAAAAATTGAACACAAATAAATAGAGATGATAACATAAAAGATAATTTCTTTGACTAAATAGTTAGTCAAAGGAATTTATAAAATATATCGCATATATGATGAGTTATATAAAAAATCACAACTTCTGCTAGGCATCATACAAAAGTGCAATTAACGCTTAACAGAAATAATAAATCTCACATATAATCCATGAAAGTAAGGTTTTTCCACTAATTAAATGTAAATAGAATCAATCATACACAATAATAGTACCATATATGTGAATTCCTGCTCATTTGACAAATGACATAGACCAACTTCTTTCTTCAGATCAAATTGTCTCCTAAGAATACAAAAGTGCATCAACAAAGGAAAGTAGTCTGATATCTAAAAGAAACGATCATGTTCCATCATTCCACCAAAGCATTCACAAACTTAGAATAGTGCATTCTTTGCAAATGTTTTTGATAAAATTCTGGACCCTTCTCTAAATGCATGACAGGGGTATAAACACTACTCTAACTAAAAGTGAAAAAATAGATTATACAAAATTTGAGGAGGTTTCAAACAACCTTCCTCCTAACTAGGTAACTAAATCCAAAAATAAACAGAGTCTAAATAAACGAAACTAAGAAGATGACTTGTTGTCTACCAGCTTGTCCTTTAAGTCACAAATATTGATCATTGGTTGAATTTGAGGAGGTGGCCCGAAATTAGTCCTGAGTTGTCCGGTGAAGATTGCATCGGTGAGTGGTGGAAACATCCTTTGAATCATGTGAAGAAAATAGTTGAGAGTCATAATCTGGCTATGTGGCTTAACGAGATACTGCCAATATGACTCCTAGTTGGTCATGGTCAGTTTCACAATCGCCTCTCTCTAAATCCTCGCCTTCTCTTTCCAATCTTTATACAGAGTAGTTAAATCAAGCATTTCTTTCGTATTTCCTTCCTTGATGAGATTGGTGGTGAACAAGATGTGGTTCAGCACTTTGATGATGTTCTTTGATACTCCTACTGCCCTTGTGACTGCTAGTTCAGCCTATTTGATTGTGGCATCCCAATCTGTAAAGAGAATTTCTTTATGAGTTTCTTCAATCTCGGGTAGATTGGCCTTCTTTTCATATTTTGTTTCCTGCCACTCAATGAACTCAGATATTCTAGTGTTTAAATCATTAAACTCCATTCTCTGGTCGATTGCTTTGTTTGTCAGTTGGTCGCTAGTAGTCAGATAGGGAGTAATATGCGACATCTTTTGGCAGAAATACTCTCGCTGTCTCACCAGAAGGGAATTTAATTCCAAGGCCTCTTTGATGAACTCCTTAGTCGTGGGAATTTCCTTGTATCTTTCCATGTATTACTGAATTTCCTAGAGTTGCATGTTTTTGGCCGAAATATTAGCCTCATGGCTAATTTTTAGGACCTCCATGTCTTGCTGCAATTGTTTTAGTTGCTCCACCACCTGCCTATTTGTGCTTGCTTTCTTTACCTCGAGCTCTTGTTCAAGCTATACAATTCTCTCCTCTTTCTCCCTTAGTAGAGTAGATACCTCGGTAGCCTTGTCCATAGTGGCCAATGTGTATGCTCCTGCGAACTGTGATTGTCTAGTCAAGTTATTGGTCGGACTAAAAGGAATGTCCTTTTGGATCACGTCCATGGGCTTGTTTCCTCCATAGGTGCAGATTGTTTGTCGGTAGACTTGGGCTCTGTATCCTTTTGAACAAGCGGAGGAGTTTTCAATTCCTTCATTTTTTGGGCATTTGAGTCTTTGGGAGTGCCTTGAAATTTTTGATTAAACTGATCCAACTCCTGCTTCAAACTACCACCTTTGGTCTCTGAACTAATTTTTGTAGCTGGGGTGATCATCACTTGCTTCTCAGCTGACTTCCTACTAGACTCAGATATGTTTTCATTGTCTTGGGACTTCCCTGTGTTTGATGTCTTCTCAGTGTTTGGTGTCTTCTCAATGTTTACCTTAGAGTCTATTTGAGAGCTAGGGCCTCCACTATCAACAGTGACGCTTGGAGTAGTCTTATCCTCAAGTTTTAATAGTTGCATTGGGATCACCCGGAGCCTCTCATCTTTTAAAATATTACTGTTTCAGATTCTCTTTTTCCCATTTGAATGCTTGTTCGAAGGATACGACTAACTGTAACAAATCCTCAAAATGATTATCATCATGATTGTATGGCTTGAGTTTAACCCCAGTAGTGACATTGTATGCCACTTTGTTTGGGTCAAATTGCCTCTTGGGCAATGTATGAAGCCTGAGGGCTTCTAGATGTGTTGATTCCATATTGCATGAAAAAAATTGGCTAAATCAAAAGAACCTCATTTGACGGGGAAAATGGGCCATAATGACTTCTTATCATCTTTTAGAACTTTAGTCAGGCCCTTTCCCACAGTTTGGTAGGCAATCTATATTGCTAATAACTTATTAGAAACATATAGAGGAAGGACGTGTGGATCAACTGTGCTACCAAAAACCCTAATATAGGTGAACCATTCTTCAATAAAATACTTGCCAACAGTAAGAAGGTCTACTGCAGCTTCTTGGGAAAACCTAAGGGATTTTTTATTGAAAATCATTTGATGTAGGAGCAACACAACAACATGGAATATCTTATAGAAGTGAGTTATGTAATGTGACTCCAATATTTGTTTATGACTGAGATGGATTGGGTAAGGATCTTGTAAGGTCCATTTCCAACCCATGGTTGGAAATGTTGTACAAAAACAGATAGCATCCATAACGTAGGCACTAAAATAGAAGGGAGGGAGGTTATCTGAGAAGGAGGTTTTCTTCTGTCGATATTCAGTAATGGTGGTGGCTAGGTTGTTAGATAGGATGGAATGCCAATTCATGATATGGGAATTAACATAGGCATCAATCAAAGGGATCCATTCAATTGAAAACTTAGTATTATTGGGTAGCCCATATAATCTACATAACATGGTTGCTGCATAGTTGTAGGGGTTTTCCAAAGAGGCTATAACATACATACCAGATTTGTCATACTTGAATTTGTTTTCCAACACCCTCCAACCCTGAATTAGCTTGAAGGGGTCTGGATTCTTCTTTGCAAAGTTAGCCACAAATATACCATCGTAGATATCCTGGGGATCAAGTATGTGGTACATTTTCTTCAGATCCTCAACTTTGAACGACCCAATGAGCTCCATCTTTGAATTATTGAATTGCCTATCTTCAACGATAATGTTTTCAATTACCCACCTGATCATATCTATATAGGAGAGGATTTTATCCATTGCTCCTATCCTATGAAGGAATGAACAGGAAGCATCTCTACATTGGAGTTTTGAAGGCCTTTTGGAGTCAGTTGTTGCTCTCGTAACAATGATTTTAGGATGCTCGTCCTCCAGCCTATTGTAAATTACTTCCCATGTTGTTGCACCTCTGGCAGTGTCACAAATTGTATTAGCAAAGATAGGAGCCATCTCTGTAAACTCAGCTTCAACAATGGTCTTTTTGCTCTGTTTTTGCATCACCTTTCTAAGGGACATGTCTTTTGTCGCTTTCCTAAGATAGACAAGATATATCAGTGCAAACGATATCTAGCAAACAAGATTGAAAACTTCTATGAAATGACTTTGGATCATGAGAAAGGTTTTAATGAGATAGTCGACTATAACTACCCATAACTAGGAAAATGATTATCATTCCTCGGGCCACTAAATATTTAATAACCCGTCAACTCGTTTGTTTTAGCATTTAAAACGTAATTATTCCACACATTTTACAGGACTTAATCATGCATCGCGGTCTTAAAAAGGACACAGTATAGCATTACTGGATGTGAAGTGAAATTTAATTGCGAGATTGCAATATCGCATTTCGCAAATTGTTTGTGGTTGTTCTAATGGCATGGTCAAGTTTTTTGCAAACTATGCGAAGTGTGAAATGCAATTGTGAAATGACCAGTTGATGTTATCACAGTGGGAGACCTAATTGCGTATCACACTTTTGTAATGGCCTTTTAACATGGTCATGTGGAAAAATGTGATTTACGATTTATGACATGTATTTCATCCTTAGCTAGTTTTGCAAGGTTTTTCTAGGAATTTTCTTAGAGTTAGGGTTTTATTATCCTAAGCCTAAAAAATTAAAGGGTCCCCATTTATAACTCTAAGCCTAGCTATTGTTTGTCATAAATGGGGGGGTAGTTTCATAGTACAATAGGTTTATAATACCATGGTTGAAAAATGTTGAAATTTTAAGGTTTTTAATACACTCATGATATTTGGTTTTAATTTCATGACTAAAAAATGTTAGAATTTTAAGGTTTCTCATATTTTTGCTATTTGAACTCTAATGCCATAGTTGATAATTGTTGAAAATTTAAGGTTTTCAGTGATCATGATTTTGATTTTTAATGTCATGGCTTAAATATGTTGGGATTTTGAAACTAAAAAAAAGGGCATGCATGATCACCACTTTTTGATTTCAAGGTGTTTTATCATGTTTTTTGCCCCAAAATAGGGGTTTTGGGGATAGATTTCTCATTTTGAAATTACATTGCTGGTTAAGTTGGTGACATTCTTTTCAATAATAATTTACATATAATATAATTTGATATAAATTCAAGAGCTAGCTCAATTAGTTGGTTCCATTGTTGCCATGATGTTGTTGGTGATATGGCTTGTTGTGCAAGTCCTAGGTCAATTTCCATGAGATTAGGAGCACTAAGTCGGTATCACGTGATTTACTCTATGTACCATCTTTAAAATGAGGTAATTGCTTAAGAGTTCCTCGGGGAACTTATTTGAAGGAAAAATAACACGATATTGATATGAACTAAACTAATATATGTATAAACACAACATTGAATTAATACTATATAATGATATGAAGCATCTCACATGTATACAAAAACTATTCTTTCACTAAAAAGTTGTTAGTGGTGGCCAAAGGTTGGCACTTAGTTCTTATTTCAATCATAAGCACAAGCAACCCACGAGGAGGTCATGTTGTTGGGGGATTAGAAAACATGTGGGGTGAATAAGATATCAACTACACAAGTTGTCATTGTTCAAGATAATATTCTAGAGGTGCAAGATCATTGTGGGAGCTAAAGAAGTAGCCCATGCACACATTGGGCATGAGATGTTATGTAATGTTATGATCAATATATCAATGTGAAGGTATTATGTGTCAAATACACACCCTTAGCTTGAGCTGAAAGTAATATGGAAAGTCAAATTTGAGTTACAAGGAAGTTTGATCTTAATATGATCAAGCATAATAATGAGAAAAATTCTTTAAAAAGGTTAAAAAAATTCACAGTATTGGTAATGATTATTCTGGAATTGATCAATAAAAATAAACGAATCACTAATTTAATTAGCATATACTCTCTATATTTACAATGCAACCATCCGATTTGATATATTAAAAGTTCAAAAAGGTAAAATACCTACCAATTTTTATAGTTATTTGGTGTTTGAATACACTTGTCCCACTAGTGCAAGTAGCATAAATGTTGTAAATCTTCTCATATTTTTGGGTCAATTTGCATGTAGATTGAACTCATATGTTAATTGAATCAAAGCATACTATTGAAAAAATGAAACAAGAAAATATTAATTTAATTTTGTCCTTTAACTAAATTAGGAATTAAATTGTAATTCTAATTCTCATAGCAACTTGTAATAGTTAACTAAGTTAATTTGACTTAGTTGGCTTAGTTAACTCGCATTGGGAGTCTATCTAGAGTCATGTAGACTGGTTCCTAAATTTAGGGGCATAAGTTGAGTTATTTTGAGTTGTAATTATTTAATTCAATTCAACTCAGTTAAATTCAGTTAAACTAGTTCCAACTATTGGAGGAATTAGTGGGAGAATCAGGAGTGGGGTGTAACCAACACTGCTCAAACTGTAAACTGAAGATTCAATCATAATTAACTCATGCCTGTCAGATCAGAGAAATACCCATTTGATATTGGAGTTCAGGGACAATGTACTATCAGTTGTATAATCATCTGAATTGTACAGGTGTTGCATGCAATCAGAGAAAGGCCTATGATGGATTGTGCAGTTATGGATGAGGAATTTCCCAATTAAATATGGGCTAATTCCCTAGGAAATTGCGCAAGGAAATAAGAGCTTGGCAGGCAACAAATTTGGCTAAGTATTGGTTGGATATTCTTTGTGAAGCAGTGAGACAGATTGAGATAGTGTAGAGGTTGCTTGGGCTTGAAAAAAACATTGTAATCTTCTCATATTTTCTAATTAATGAAATATACAAATAACAAATGTTTTTAGTTTTGGCTTTCCCCATAGAATTATTGTGTTATGTGTGATTGAATTCTTTCTCTTTTATGCTTCATGATTTCATCAATCGTTTATTGTTTCTGCTGATGAGTAGAGTAAATTCAATTCAATTGTTTTAGCATATTAGAATCTACAGTTTGAATCTACAAGGAATTTTCTACATGGTATCAGAGTTGAAATCACTATAGAAGAGGAGAATACAATTTTTTCTTTTGAAGGAGAAATCGAATTTGCAGTATCATACTTCAGAGCCAATAGGATGTCATTCTACGAATTCAGACTTGAATATTCCCTTGATGGTAATTCGAACTATATTTCTTGGAAGGACAGGATGGAGGCAGTGTTGGAAGACAACGGGAATAATGAATTCATAGAAAAATACTTTCCTAAGCTAGCTGATGCTCAAGATCTGGCAGAGTGGAGAAAGTGTGTGGCAAAGGCGAGAAGGATTATCCTAGAAGGAGTTCGAGATCATATTGTCTCAAACCTCCATGGTAAGGAAACTCCATTTGCAATGTGGAAGGCCTTGACAAACCTGTTTAAAAACAAGAGTGACCACATGAAGCTAACACAGTAGGACAAGCTCAAAAATATCAAGATGGAGAAGGGCAACACAATACCGTAGTACTTGACCAAGTTCACTCAATGTCAGGATGATATTGGAAGTGTCAGTGTTATAGTCGTTGAAGACGATCTGGTGAGCCTAGCACTTCTAGGACTTCCCAAGAGATGGCACAACTACTAGGACTCAGTTAATGGGAGGGAGAAGCAACTAGAGTGGGAGCGATTTTGTGGTCCAACTTGGTACAAGAAGAGATTCGGTGGAACACCAGAGATGGATCCTCATCCAAGAATGATGATGAGGAAAACTGTGCCGTAGCTAGAAAGATGAACAAAGGAATGAGAACTCATTCCATTCCAAATCAGATTCTAGTCAGGGAAACAAGAAGAAGGACATGTCGAATATTAAAATTTTTAACTATCATGAGATGGGACACTATGCCACAAAGTGTCTTCATAAGAAGGATAGTAAGAAGCCCTTAGGAAGAGCGACAAATGAAGCACTTGCTTCATAATTCAAACAATATTTCACTCTCATCACTTGCATGGTGCCATCAGTGATGGGTAGTGTGTGGTACCTAGATAGTGGAGCCTCATTCCATATGACCAGCAACAAATAGTTCTTCAGTGACTTGGAGTAGAATGACCTACAGATGCACATTGAGATGGGAGATGATGGGAGGTATAGTGTGACCGACATCGATACTGTTATCTTTCAGAGGGAGTCTGGTTCTCCTCTCACATTAAAAGATATCATGTATGTTCTAAGTTTGAAGAAGAATTTGGTTTCAGTTGCCATGTTGGAGGACTCTAGCTATGGTGTGATATTTAGGCAAGGGAAAATATTTCCTTTGTCACATAGCCTCAGGACAGGTGAAGTGGATCAGTGTTCGAGAGAAGAACCTCTACAAATTGGATTTATAAGACTGTGCTACTTTGAGCACTAAAGTAGAGAAGGTGCAGAGCCAAGACATCGATGAGTTGTGGCATAGAATATTGGGCCACTTGCACCACGGAGCTTTGAAGATAATGCAAAAAATTCTATAAGATTTCCCAAGGGTATGCTAGAACGTAGAGACGCTTTCAAAGTGTGTACATTGGGGAAGTACACCAAAGCTTCTTTTCATGATAAGGGTCGTCGAGCGCAAGCGATCCTTGATAGAGTTCACTCAGATGTGTGTGGAGCATTCTCAACAGCATCCACAGCCAAGCACAGGTATTATGTAATATTTGTTGATGATTTTTCTCGTAAATGTTGGATTTTATTAATGCAAAAGAAATATCAAAGGTTCGCTAAATTTTGTGAATTTAAAGCACTTATTGAGAAATATAATGGCAAGAAAGTTAAAAATCTCTCATAAGCGATAACAATGGAGAATATGCGTCGAATGAATTCAATCTTATTTTCATCATAAGGCACTTGACAAGATTTAATAGCACCTCATAACTCACAGCAGAATGGGGTGGCTGAAAGGAAGAACATAAGTATTGTGGGAGCGTCACGAGTGATGTTACATGATCAGGGCCTACCATTGCACTTATGGGATGAAGCATGCAACACTGTTGTTTATTTGTAGAACAAAAGCCCTCATCGAATTCTCGGGATGAGTACACTAGAAGAAGATTTTTTAGCTAAGAAACTAGACGTGGCACACTTCAGGATCTTTGGTGCATCATTCTACTATCATGTTACCAAGGATGGACAGAAAAATCTAGAGCCAACAACTAACTTGGGCATATTTGTGGGGTACAATGATACACCTCACAACTATCGGGTGTACCTTCCATTCATCAAGATGATAATGGTTCGCAGAGATGTGAAGTTCGATGAAGAGAAGGCCATGAGATGTTCCCTTGAGAGGGAGCTTTAGTTACATGCAGAGGAGGAGCTTTTAGCTCCAAGGGAGGAACCTTAGGACGATGTGGAGCAGCCACACGCAAGGGAGCAAAGAGTGGAAGCACCCACTCATGCAGAGACTTCCATAGATGGAAGGAAGCGAACGAGAGAGGCTGACATATTGATGGATGATGCTAGAGAGAATGTGGGAGCACCCACATCAAATCATAGGTAGATAAGGTCACTAGATTAGTACAATGGCTACATGGCTCTAATGAGCGAGAGTGTAGAGGTTGATCCATCCTCATTCGAGGAAGCAGTGTAGAAACCATTATGGGTTGATGCCATGGTTGAGGATTATGACTCCATTATTAGAAATAGTGTTTGGGAAGTGGTCCCAAGACCAGCAGACAAGTCAGTGGTGAGTTCTAGATGGATTTACAAGGTAAAGTAAGCAGTATATGGGAGTGTGGAGAAACACAAGGCTAGATTTGTGGCCAGAGGGTTCTCTCAAGTGGAGGGAATTGATTACGAGGATACCTTTGCTCTAGTAGAAAGGTACTTTTCAATAAGATCTATTCTATCATTATCAGCATAGATGGGATGGAATATACATCAAATGGATGTGAATACAACGTTCCTCAATAGTATGATTAAGGAAGAGGTGTATATTGAGCATCTAGAAGGATTTGAGCCCTTCAACAAAGAGTCGTATGTTTGAATACTAAAGCAAGTGCTGTATGGACTAAAGCAAGCACCCTGTGCTTGGTAAGTCAAGATTGACAGCTATTTCACTGGGTTCGGCTTCACCCAAAGTGAACCAAATGTGAACCTTTACCATATTGTGGTTGAAGTAAATTGTTGATTATAGTATTATATGTTGATGATTTGATTCTAACAGGTGATGAGAAGCTTATAACATCTTCCAAAAAATATCTTGCAAGAGAATTTGAGATGAAGGACCTGGGGCTCATGCATTATTTTCTTGGTATGGAATTATGTCAAGGAGATGAAGGATTGTTTATCTCTTAGGGAAAGTGTGTCAATGAGATACTGAAGAATTTCCACATGGAGAGCAACAAACCCATGGAGGCTCCTCTAGCAAGTAACTTGAGGAAGGAAGATGCTACTTTAGGTGAAGTAGTGGAGGCTACTATTTATAGACAACTTGTGGGTTCACTTATTTATTTGGTGAACACACGACTGGGCGTGTGTTTTTCAGTTAAGCAGCTTAGCCAATTTATGGTTAAGCCAAAAGAACATTATTGTATGGTAGCTAAACATGTGTTGAGATACCTCAAAGGCGCCACTCAATTTGGTCCTTGGTACAAACGAACAGAGGGAGTGAAGCTTCAATGCTTTGGAGATGCAGATTAGGTAGGGATTCAATCCGACCAAAAGTGTACACCAGGGGGAATCTTTAGTATTGGGTCAACAATAGTTTCTTGGTATAATAGGAAGCAGAGATTAGTTGCACTCAATTCAGCAAAAGTAGAGTACATGGTTGTTAGTCAAGCATCTTGTGAGGTTATCTAGATGAGGAAGATCCTTGTTGGGTTATTTGGTCAGCAGATGGATCCTATAGTAATTTACTGTGACAATCAGATTTGTATCGAACTCTCTGAGAATCCATTTTTCATGATCGGTCCAAGCATATTGACATCCAGTATCACCATTTATGAGATTGTGTGCATATGAGAATCATGTTGTTGGAATACATTCCTACAAAGGAGGAGGATGCAGATATTTTGACAAAGGCTTTGTCAAGATGAAAATTTGAGTTTCACAGAAGCGGGTTCAGGGTAGTAGATAATCCCTTTCTTAATGAGAGGGATTTTTTTTAAAATGCAACAAAGAAAATCCTAATTTAATTATGTCCTTGAATTAAATTAGGAATTAAATTGTAATTCTAATTCTCATAGCAATTTGTAATAGTTAACTAAGTTAATTTGACTTATTTGGCTCAGTTAATTTGAGTTGGGAGTCTATCTAGAGTCATGTAGAGTGGTTCCTATATTTTAGGGGCCCAAGCTGAGTTCTTTTGAGTTGTAATTATTTAATTAAGTTTAATTGAGTTAAATTCGGTTAAACTAGTTCCAATTGATGGATGAAATAGCGGGAGTTCCAGTAGTGGGGTGTAATCTGTAGTAGTGGGGTGTAACCAACACTGCTCAACCAATAAACTGAAGATTCACTCATAATTAACTCATGCATTTTAGATCAGAGAAAGACCCAGTTGAGATTGGAGTTCAAGGACAATGTACTTACTATCAATTGTATAATCATCTGAATTTTATAGGTGGTGCATGCAATCAGAGAAAGGTCTGTAATGGACTGCGCAGTTATGGATGAGGAATTTCCCAATTAAATATCAGCTAATTCCCTAGGAAAATGTGTAAGGAAATAGGGGCTTGGAAGGCAAAATTTGGCTAAGTATTGGCTGGAGCTTGTTTGTGAAGCAATGAGACAAATTGAGATAGTGCAGAGGCTTCCTGTGCATAAGCAAAGCATTGTAATATTCTCATATTTTCTGATTAACACAATATACAGATAGAAGGGGTTTTTAGCTATGGCTTCCCCATAAATTTATAGCATTATGTGTGATTGAATTCTTTCTATTTTATGCTTCGTGATTTCATCAATCTTTTATTTTATTTCCACTGATGAGTAGAGTAGATTCGAGTTAATTGTTTTAGAATATTACAATTTGCAGTTTGAATCTACAACGAATTGTATACACATATTAATATAATTAATGAGATTAGCCAAGGATCAACATTGAAGATAGAAGCTCCAAAACATTGATCAATATTGATATAAAAAAGGCCCATTCTAACAAGGGGTCAACCATGTTCAAAAATCAAATACTAGATACATTATAGTCACAAAGAAATTTGAGGTAAAAGGTTAGGATTCTAAATATATATCATTGATTATTTAGCTTCTTAATGGTATTGAAGGGTTCCTTAATGCTTAAACCATGAGAAGGTTTCATTGACATTAATTGATAAATACTTCTATTACCAAACATACATAGAGAAGTCAACAAGTTACTAGTGCCATGCATAGTATTAGAAGCTTATGGTCAGAAGTGAAGATTGCATGTTAGGGTTAAGGTGCAATGGAAGTACACTAAACTATAATTGTGTTACCCTAAAAGACCCCTAGAGCCTCTATTATGGAGGTCAAAATAAGCTTAGTCAAATCACTATAAAGGTAGACTCAATAGAAGTTAAACTGGGCTAGAAATAATAGTGCTCATGCTACTAGCAACATAGATTGAACCAATGAGAGACTTTTGCACACTGACAGAGAGCTCGAGCTAGAGATGATAAAAGTTTGATAATTTCCAAAAGAAAATATGCCCATATAAGAAAAAAATGGTCCTTCCACATGAAATGGCTCACTCACATATGAAATTGTGAAAATAACAACATGAATCAACATGTGACATTCACAAAAGGAATGGTAGGTCCCATTGTGTTTAAAACAAAATTCTAGACATTAGATAAATAATCATGCTTGGGGACTCAAATAAGTGGATCAATGTGGAAGAAACACCTTTCCATGAAGTATAATAATCTTGGATTACATACCTTAAAAACCCTATTTTTGGAGATTGTTGCATGTTATAATATTACAAGCTACAACATCGCACCTTGCATAATAAAAGTGTTGCGTTGTCGTCGCAATTTCCTTCATAAAAATTGTGATCATCTTCTTACATGGGTAAAAAAATAAAAAATAAAAAGGTTACAAAACTTCCATTATAGAAGCCTCTTGAAGGTACCTTTCCAAACAATGAAGATGTGGACTCGAATTCCTACCCTAATGGATCTCATCCCTACCATAGTGGATCCTATCCCCTCCATTGTGTATCTAACTCCTACCTAAGTGGATCTCAAACTTCCATCCTTGGCCTACAAATACAATGCACTCAAAGGAAAAGGGGTTGGATTTTTTACTCTTGAAACTATACTTCCACTCTACTGAAGTATCCATTGAAGGATTTTGAATGCAAGGTTGGAATTGAGGACTATTGGGAGGAAGCTATCAACATCAAGGCTTTGGTTGTAACTCTCTCCTTTTCCTTATTAATACAAATGCATATTTCTTTCCCACATTCATTGTTATGGTGATTGTTATGAGATTCCTTGATCACTTGTATAGATTATGTTAAATCATTTATGTATCACATGCTTTGATAATTTGTATGTTTTTGTATTTACATATATTTTCTTAAAGCATTGAGAACCAGATCGAAAGCTATAATAAACAACAATGAGGAAAAGCATTTCAAAAAAGGTTTAAACCATTCATCAAATCCTACATCTATGATTTAATGATAATCTAGGGAATGTTTCCATGTATTTGATTGTTGTGTTCTAGTGTTTAGCTTCTAAACCTAAGGAGATCACTCTTGTCTGCAAGAGTGAATTTTCCACCAAACAAAATTGGCAACTCCACTAGGGAATGATTTTTTCATTGGTAGAATTCCTTGTTTTCTTAAGTTGAACTCTTCCTGAGTCTCTGGAAAACCCTAGGCTTGATTCTAGAAAACCAAATCTTTTAGATATTTTGATTTTTTTCAATTTTTTCTTGAGTTTTACAACCGTTGTACTCTGCTGTGAGAGACAATGCGTCAACATTGCACTGCGTCGTTTTACAAGTTGCAACTAACCCTATTCATCTCACTAATATGTACTAGATACCTATGTCGATCTCTAAAAAATAGGAGTTTTCCTAGGGTTTCCTTTGTGTGATCTTGGATCTATTGATTACTATGGTTTTTTGGTTTGTTATCAATCTCCTATAGGTCAAATTTTTTAGTTTTGGTTTTGGTTGACTATCTTATTGTGAAAAATATTATTATTGCATTAATTTGATTTGATTGTTCATTGGTATATTGAAGGAATGATAGTTTTTTCTGCTTTGAATATTCAAGTTTGTTGATTCATTATTCCTTTATTTAAGTGATCATTTTCAAGTTTTGGTAAAGAGATTTCATTGCTTTACATAAAATATTGTTTTTCACGAAAAGAAAAAGATTTGCTTGAATCAATTTGTTTATTAGATTGAACTCATTGTATTGTTGCGTTCATTCTATTTGTAAAATAAAAATATGGATTCTTGCATCTTAGAGGATATATTTTTGTGTTTTGAAACAAATATTTTTAGAATTGTTGTTTGGTTTAAAAATAATTTGATTAAAGTAGGACTCTTACATCTTGGGAATTGAAAAATATTCTCCTTTTGGTAATTAGGGTTTGATCTAATTGAAAAGATTACATCTTCATATTCATTGCATTAATATTTGAGTTTATTCATAATATCATTGGTTTCATTTCCATTCACCTATTAAGTAAATAAAGACTTTAAAAAAACACTTAATAAAATCAATCATACATTTTTATATTTCTATGGTAGCTACACCTAAATTAGTTTAAGTGTAGGGCTTTAGATTAGGTGTTGAAAGTTATTGATCCAAAGGTACAAACAAACATATAATCTTGTAAGAGGGAGAGAAATTCATTTACCACATCTTGCCTCTATGAAGATCCTCTTACAGAGGAGTCAAGCATGAGGTCACATCACGCCCAACGAAGTAATCTACCCTAATTTTTTGGTTATGATGGTGTTGATTTGTACGCTTAAAAAATGGTGTTGAAAGGCACATGGGGATCACATGAAAGGACTACCTCTCTTTGACGGATATTTCAAGGGGATTTCAAGCTTTTTTACTTTGCGTCACTCTATACTTGCATGTATATTCGATTTATGACCGTCCCTCGGGACAAGTTGTTGCAAGTGGTAACTTTAGTGACTATAATCCTAGGGTTATTACCGAAGGTGATGGAGAGGGGGAAGTCCTTGTTATACCTAGGAAATACATTAGCTAGACTCACTCAAGCCCTCTTGGAGGCTGCTTTTCTATATGTGAAGTTACTTGCACCAGGTTGTGTCGTTAAGAAATTTGTCAGTGTAATTGGTTCTTCCCACTCTATCTCTAGCGACTTTTCATATTGGTCTCTATGATGTTCGATTCCATCACCAACTAGTGTGGTCACTATGAAAAGCTTGTTTGTGTTGTTTTCCTCCATAGATTTATTAGCATGTGTTACTTTTTAGCAATACCATTGGTGTGAATTGTCGAATAATGTTAAATTCTTCATAAAAATTCATTGTGGCACGTTTACCTCATCGTTCTCATAGAATGTAAGGTTTACCCCCTATATTAAAACCTAGAAAATTTAAGATACAAAACCATAAGAATAAAAATCTATAGAACCTGGAACATCAAATGTTAAAGAACCTAAAACATCAACACTTGTTGTTACAGAACCTGAGATCACGAAATATGAGACATTGCAAACTAAAGTTGTAGAAGTTGAAACAATTGAAACTTTAGAACCTGATATAATTGAACCCAGGATTTTAGAATCTAAATTAACTGAACCCGAAACTTTGGAACTAGAAGTACTTTTACCTGAAGAATCATATATTACCTAACAAGTAACTTCAGAAACTCACGTCTCTCCTTCATTAGGTCTAGTATCTACCCCTTTACCAGTTACATCTCAAAAATATATGACCTCAAGTGATGAAGTATATCATATTCCATCTGGTATGTTGAGTATCAAAGATATTACTGAAGAACTTATTCCTTCCAACCCTCCAATTACCGAGTTTACATGACCTTTACTCATTAAGTTTCAATCATCTCCTTTACAACAAAATCCTTGGTATCGAGCTCTTCTAAACTCTCCAAGACCCATCACAGCTATCCCGCCTGAGAGAATCACTTGCTATGCACTCCTCCATCTTTTTGCTTAGTCCAACCATGACTGAGTCTACACTTGAAAGTCAAACATCACCTACTCTCATCAGTGGACCTACTAAGTCAAGTATTACTTCCATTTTTATTGTACCCACAAAGTCCTACATTTATGGTGGACCTTCTGTACTTGCTAGGTATCGGTCACTCAGAAAAACCTTTTAAAGAGCTATAATTGGTCCTTCCTTTTCTCAATTTCCCACTTGGTCCTTTGAAATTCCATCTAGTTCATCTTTAGAAAGCATTGGTCAAGCTGCCCAAATAGTAGTTGCTTCACAAACCTCTGCACCTGGGGTACAACTAGGATTTGATCAACAACATAATTTATTATTTGGTGGTGTATGGTTTCCACAATAACCCCCAATAGGATTTTATCCTATTGGGGGGAATCTTCCTATGGTCCTTATTTTCCCACGGGGGGAAACCTCCTATAGGAACATATCCTCCACTTGGGGTGCAACTTGTTGTTGGATCTTATCCACCTCTTAGTCAAACACCTAAGGTAAGTTTAATGCAACCTACTAGAACTCAGCCTCTTACTAGTGGCCCATCCCAGAATTAGTTGGTTCTCCTTGGAACCTTGCTTATGGCAGTGTACCTCAGATTCCCTTTGGTCAACCTGCTCAGGGTATACTGTAGATTGTTGAAAATGCAGCAAGAAAATCTATGTTTGACTTTTCCTTAGTCAAACTAGAGAAAATTCGAATTTTTGTTTCAACAGAAATTTTGGAGGTAGTTAACTGAGGTGACATGGAAGTTGTCACTCAGTTAAATCACTTAATTCGAGTTGGGGAGGCTTGAGTTCAATTCAATATGTTTGACTGCTAATTTTTAGCAATCTATTTTAGTTAATTTGAGTTATTTTCAGATTAACTAGTTCTAACTGTCAAAGGAACTAGTGGGGGTCTAGTTGTGGAAGTGGAACTTCAACCACACTCAATGATCAACTAGTTAACTAATCAATCAGCCCAAAATAATTGTTGCATGAAAAGAATTCGAGTTACCTGGTTGACATGGAGATGCCAAGGCAATGTACTATGAATTGTAGCATAGTTCAATGTGTACAGATGGTGCATGCAGTTAGAGGAAGGATCCTAGGGAATTGCACAATTCAATAGTGAGAAATTCCCAAATAATATGGGCCAATTTACAAAGGGAACAATGAAAGGAAATAAGAGCTTGGAGGGCTTGAAAATTGGCTAAGTATTGGCTAGATTCAGACAGTCAGGCAGAGGGATAGAATATACACTTGCAAGGTGTGCTCAGGCTTGAGCAAGCATATATATTTCATATCTATTCTTTGATTAACACAATATAGATAGTAAGGGGTCTTGCACAGTTTCTTTCCCCTAGATAAATATTTGTCCAAGTGTGATGTTTCTGTTAGAAAAATATATATTACGGAGCAATGGAGCACATCAAATATTGCAGAAATATAAACACAGAAAACGCACAAAACAAGAGAGACACAGATATACGTGGTTCACCCAGTTTGGGCTATGTCCACCCCGAACAGCCAGTCCTTCCTTTCTATTATCCAGCAAAATGAAGAGATACAACCTACAGTAAAACCGCTGTAATATCCTCTGTTTTCTCTCACAGTCTCACCTCTATGTTTCTCGCTCACCGAATACACATCTATATCACAGCCTCAAATACAATGCCCTCATATAAAGAGAGGGGTTGCCTTCTAGGGCAAAAAACCCTAAACTAAACATAAGTTCTACCGTCAGATCATCCGCCTAATGAACGGCCCAGATTGACTAGAAATTACTATACTTTTACAAGGCAATTTTATAGCTGTTTTTAGCTTCGGGGGCGCTGCCCCCGAAACCCCCCGCCAGGGGCGGGCTCCCAAAAGTCGCTGCCGCCCCCCCCTGGACCCCCCACGGAAGCGATTATTTTACGGGTGGCGTTGCCGCCCCATTTTGAACTGGGGTCCAATATGCCGGTACTATAGAAGATAATCAGGCTCCACACCCAACAATCTCCCACTTGGAGACTGATTGTAGCAACTCCACCGCTGCTCCATTTGCTGGACAATGACTCCTCTTTGGACCTGGCTGTTTTTCATCTTCATCATCATCCTTGAAGACCAACTGAAACTGAGCATATTCTCAGTTTCTCCCTGGTTACAACTTTTGTTAGCATATCTGCAGGGTTCTGGCTAGTGTGTATCTTTTCCAGCTTCAACTCTCCATCTTCCAACACTGATCGTATGAAATGGTACTTGAGCTGTATGTGTTTTGTCCTGGAATGAAATGCTGAGTTCTTTGCAAGATGAATGGCACTTTGACTATCACTGTATAACGTGCCCATATCATGCTCCTTACCCAATTCACCCATAAACCTTTGTAACCAAATCATTTCTTTACTAGCCTCTGTAGCAGCAACATACTCTGCTTCTGTTGTTGAAAGTGCAACAACACTTTGGATTTTTGAAACCCAACTGACAGCTGTTCCTCCGACAGTAAATACATATCCTGTAGTGCTCCTCCTATTATCTCTGTCACCTGCCATATCTGCATCAACATATCCTTGTAGGGATATGTTTGAACCACCAAAGCATAATGCCTGATTTGTGGTACCTCTCAAATATCTGAGAATCCATTTCACTGCCATCCAATGTTCCTTTCCTGGATTGTTCATGTACCTGCTTACAACTCCCACTGCATGTG
This sequence comes from Pinus tabuliformis, assembly GCA_031772625.1. Lineage (NCBI taxonomy): Eukaryota > Viridiplantae > Streptophyta > Pinopsida > Pinales > Pinaceae > Pinus > Pinus tabuliformis. The sequence goes on from CM062815.1 coordinate 245,693,929, forward strand.
CAATATCAGGCCTTGTGCAGACCATTGCATACATTAAACTTCCAACTGCTGATGCATATGGAACTTTAGACATATAATCCATGTCTTCTTGAGTCTTTGGGCACATTTCTTTGCTAAGTTTGAAATGGCTAGCAAAAGGTGTACTAACTGGTTTTGCATTTTGCATGTTAAATCTTTTCAACACCTTTTGTATGTACTCATTCTGAGACAATGTTAATTTTCTATTTTTCCTGTCTCTAGTTATTCTCATACCAAGGATTTGTTTTGCAGCACCCAAATCCTTCATTGCAAATGAATTTACCAATTTTCTTTTGAGCACATTTATTTCCTGCATGTTAGATCCTACAACAAGCATGTCATCTACATACAATAACAATATAATATAGCTGCCATCATTTTGCTTTTTCAGATAAACACAATGATCAGAGTGACATCTAGTATAACCTTGTTCAGACATAAACTTGTCAAATTTTAGATACCACTACCTTGGAGCCTGTTTTAAACCATACAAGCTCTTCTTCAACCTGCACACAAGTTTCTCCTTCCCTTTCACCTCATATCCTTGTGGTTGCTGCATATATATCTCTTCCTCCAAATCCCCATGGAGAAAGGCTGTCTTTACATCTAACTGCTCAAGATGCAAATCTTCAGCTGCTACAAGACTTAAAATAGTTCTGATTGAAGTCATTTTAACAACAGGAGAAAATATTTCATCAAAATCAATACCTTTCTTCTGTGCAAACCCCTTCACCACAAGTCTAGCTTTGTACCTTTGCTTTCCTCCATCTTCTTCCTTCAGCCTGTAAACCCATTTATTCTTCAATGTAGTTTTTCCTGCAGGCAACCTGACTAAATCCCAAGTCTGGTTATGCATTAAGGAGTCCATCTCTTCTTCCATGGCTACCTCCCACTTCTTCTTGCTTTCAACCTGCATTGCTTCTTCATAACATTCAGGTTCACCGGAATCAGTCAACAATAAATAATATAATGAAGGAGAGTATCGTTCAGGAGGTCTACTTGTCCTGGTAGATCTTCTAACACCACTTTCAGGTGTTTGGGGTGCCTGTTGTTGTTGTGATAGTTGTTGTTGTTGTGGTTGTTGATTATTATTATTTTCAGGCACCTTTACTTTTTTAGTAATTTCATCAAGAACTGCGTATTCCTTGTTTTCTTTTTCTTGTTTCTTTTCCTGCAACTGATTCTTATACAAGACCTTTTCATTGAATATTACATCTCTGCTCCTAATGATTTTGTGATTTTCATAATCATATAAGCGATAACCAAAATCATTAACACCATATCCAATAAAGGTACATTTCTTTGACTTTGCCTCAAGCTTTGTTCTATTTTCTTTATCAATATGGACAAAGGCCTCACAACCAAAAGGTTTTAAAATAGAGTAGTTTACCTTTTTCCCTGTCCATGCTTCCTCTGGAACACCACCATCCAAGGAACTTGAAGGTCCTCTGTTTATTAAATAAACAGCAGTATCTACAGCATCTGCCCAAAACTGTAAAGGCAATCCTGCATGCAATCTCATGCACCTTGCACGCTCCATGATTGTTCTGTTCATCCTTTCTGACACACCATTTTCTTGTGGTGTTCTTGGAACTGTCTTCTCTCTGCGAATTCCATGCTCTGAACAATACCTATCAAACTCTTTGCTGCAGTATTCACCTCCATTGTCTGATCTAAGACACTTCAATTTCTTTCCTGTCTCAATCTCAACCAAAGCTTTCCATTTCTTGAAAGTATCAAATACATCAGATTTATTCTTAATACAATAAATCCAAGTTTTTCTAGTTGCATCATCAATAAAGGTAACATAATAATGAGAGCCACCGAGAGATGATACCTGAGCAGGTCCCCATACGTCTGTATGCACAAGCTCTAATTTTTCGTTCTTCTTTTCTTTCCCAACCCTGAGAAATCTGACTCTCTTCTGTTTTCCATAAATGCAGTTCTCACAGAAATCCAAATCAACATTCTTCAAACCTGGCAACAAATTCCTTGAGTGAAGAATCTTCATCCCTTTTTCACTCATGTGTCCGAGCCTATGATGCCATAATGCTGCATCTGCTCCTTTGGAAGTTAAAGAATTAACAGAGTTAGAGATACCATTGCATAAATACAATGTACCAACCTTTTCGCCTTTTGCTATTACCAGGGCTCCTTTGGTGACCTTCTAAGCTTTATCTGTGAAAGTTGTCACACAACCTTCACCGCCTAACTGCCCTGTTGAAATCAGATTTTTCTTTAGATCTGGAACATGCCTTACCTCCTTTAATAGCCATTGGTTTCCATTCTGCTGTTTTACAAGAACCTTACCCATTCCAACGATTTTACAGGGTTTATCATCACCCAGACGAACTTGTCCAAAATCTCCTTGAACATAGTCATGAAAGTATTTCTTATCAGGTGTGGCATGGAATGAAGCCCCTGAATCTACCACCCAGGAATCATTAATATTTTCAAAAGAAAGAATCAAAGCATCTTGTAACACCTCACCTGTCACATTTGCTTCATGATTATTTTCTTGTTGTGCATCTCCTTCTTTTCCCTTCCGAGATCTACAGTATTTCTTTAGGTGTCCTTTCTTTCCACATTTCTAGCACACTATCCCTGATCTGGACTTGGATCTGCCTTTCCTTGATTTACTGCGATATCCTGAGCTCTTTCCTCTTTCCATTTTTCTTCCTCTAGACTCTGCACTCAAAGCATTTCCCGATGTCTCACCAGAGCTTTTCCGTCGCATTTCCTCGCTAAGGATAGCACCGACAACATCATCAAACTTTAAAGTACTAGATCCAGAAACGGAGTTACTAATGGCCATTACCAAACCATTCCAACTTTCTGGTAATGAGCACAAGAATAACAGAGCTCTAACTTCATCATCAAAGTTTACCCCTACAGAACTTAACTGACTTGTAACTGTATTAAAATCATTTAAATGGTTTGCAACAGATCCACCTTCCGACATATTCATATTAAATAACCGTTTCATAAGAAATACCTTGTTTGAGGCCGAGGGTTTTTCATATAGTTTCGACAACGTCTGCATCAAACCCTCTGTCGTGGTTTCCTTCGAAATATTGAAGGCGACTGACGCAGCAAGGCACAACCGTATTGTTCCAAGTGCCTTTCTATCGAGAAGGTTCCATTCTTCGTCTTTCATACCCGTCGGCATCTTTGTTTTTCCGCCCAATGGTAGGTATAGATCTTTCTGATACAGATAATCTTCCATCTGCATCTTCCACAGCGAGAAGTTTTGGCCATTAAATTTCTCGACCCTAAACTTACCATCTTCCGCCATTGCTCCCACTCGAACCAGGAACCCTTCTTTCCTGCGAGTTTATCAGCCAAATAGACCTTCGGCTCTGATACCAGTTGTTAGAAAATTATATATTACGGAGCAATGGAACACATCAAATATTGCAGAAATATAAACACAGAAAACGCACAAAACAAGAGAGACACAGATATACGTGGTTCACCCAGTTTGGGCTACGTCCACCCCGAACAGCCAGTCCTTCCTTTCTATTATCCAGCAAAATGAAGAGATACAACCTACAGCAAAACCGCTGTAATATCCTCTGTTTTCTCTCACAATCTCACCTCTATGTTTCTCGCTCACCAAATACACATCTATATCACAGCCTCAAATACAATGCCCTCATATAAAGAGAGGGGTTGCCTTCTAGGGCAAAAAACCCTAAACTAAACATAAGTTCTACCGTTAGATCATCCGCCTAATGAACGGCCCAGATTGACTAGAAATTACTATACTTTTACAAGGCAATTTTACAGCTGTTTTTAGCTTCGGGGGCGCTGCCCCCCAAACCCCCCGCCAGGGGGGGGCTCCCAAAAGTGACCCCCCACGGCAGCGATTATTTTACGGGCGGCGTTGCCGCCCCATTTTGAACTGGGGTCCAATATGCCGGTACTATAGAAGATAATCAGGCTCCACACCCAACAGTTTCCTTTGCATGTCTATATTTATTTTTCTAGATGGTGAATTAACTTCCACAGATCAGTAGAGTAGCTTCAAGCCTTTTGATTTAACAAATTTCATGAGAAATTTTGAATCTACACATTAATTTCTACATGGCATTGGAGTTGGAATCACTGTAGAACAAATGTTTTAAAGTTGTCATTGTTGGAGGTTTGAATTTGAAAATCAGTGTTGCAGGTTTTCTTCAAGACTGAGAAGATGGATTTCAATGGACTCAGGTGCGAGTATGCCTTGGAAGGCACCTCAAACTTTGTTGCATAGAGGGAATATTGGATGACAATGTGTTGCTTGAATACATCAAGATAGATGTAGCAAAACCCCAAGAATCTGATGCCCAAAATAATTCTCAGTGGAATAAATATGTGGCCAAAGCGAGGAGAATCATATTGGAGGGAGTGCAGGATCATATTGTCTCGAATCTCCATGGAAAAGAGACTCCATTTGCAATGTGGAAAAAATTGACAGAATTTTTTGAGAATAATAGTGACCACAGGAAGCTGGTACTCAAGGATAAGCATCAAAGTATCAAGATGCAGAAGAATGACACAATTTTGTAGTATTTGAGTAGGTTTACATATTTTTGTGATGAAGTTGGTAGGGTTGGTGTTAATGTCCCTAAAGAATACTAGGTAGCACTGTCCCTTTTGGGCCTTCCCAAGAGCTGACATAACTATCAAGATTCGGTAAATGGTAGGGAGAAACTACCAAGTTGGGATCGCTTATGGTCCGAAAATACAGGAGGAAATAAGGCAGAATACCAAATATGAGATTTCATCTAAGGGTGAGGATAACGAGAATTGTGCCTTGGCTAGAAATGTGAAGAAAGGGAAAGGGAATAAATCCCAATCCAAAGAAAAATCTAGTCAAGGAGGCAAGAAGAAATACTTGTCCAGAATCAAATGCTTTCACTGTCATGAATTCGTGCACTATGCCACGAAGTGTCCACACAAGAAGATAAGAAAGAATAACACAGGAGGAGTAGTGGTGAAGCTTTGGCTTCTCAGGTCGAGATTGATTTTACTCTCATTGCATGCATGGCTAGCACAGTGATGGGAAGTGCATGGTACCTCGAAAATGGTGCCTCATTCCATATGACAGGGAACAAATATTTTTTCAGGGATTTGAAGGAAAAGGATATCCAAATGCACATAAAGATGGGAGATGATGGAAGGTACCACAAGATCGGTATTGGTGCAGTAACCTTTTAGAGGGAGTCAGGCTACCCTCTCAAGATCAAGGATGTGATGTTTGTTCCGGGTCTAAAGAAGAATCTTGTCTCCATTGCAGTTTTGGAAGACCGTGGTTATGATTTGATCTTTAGCAAAGGAAATGAATTCTTGAGACACATAGCCATGGGATAGGTGAAGTAGATCAAGGTTCATGTGAAGAATATCTACAACCTAGATGTCGAGGATTTTGCTGCATTGAGGAAAAATGCAAAGAAGGTGCAGAGCTACGATGTCAATGAACTTTGACATAGAATACTTGGCTATTTACATCATGGTGCTTTGAAGATCAGGTAGCAGATTACAACAGGCCTCCCTAAAGGATCACTAGAGCAACAAGACACATGCAAATGATGTACCTTGGGGAAGTAGACAAAATCCACTTTCCACAATCGGGATAATAGAGCACATGCAGTCCTTCAAAGGATCCACTCTGATGTTTGTAGACCTTTCTCGACAACCTCCACTTCTAGGAACAAGTATTTTTTCATCTTTATTGATGACTACTCGCATAAGTGCTAGATCTTCTTCATGCGGAAGAAGGATGAGACTTTCTCCAAGTTCTTAGAGTTCAAGGCACTGGTGGAGAAAGAAATGGGCAAGAGGGTGAAGGCTCTAAGGAGTGATAATGGAGGTGAGTATGTGTCAAATGAGTTCAAAAATTTCTATGCAAAATAAGGCATTCAACGAGAGTTTACAACACCCCACAACCCATAGTAGAATGGGGTGGATGAGAGGAAGAACCAAACCATTATGGGAGCATCAAAAGCAATGTTGCATGACCAAATTCTACCTCTACAATTGTGGGATGAAGCATGCAACAAAACGATCTATTTGCAGAATAAGAGTTCTCATTGGATTCTTGGCATGATTGCACCAGAGGAGGTTTTCTCAGAGAGGAAGCCAGATGTGTCACACTTCAGGATTTTTGGAGCCTTTGTCTACTTCCATGTCTCCAAAGAACAAGGAAGAAGCTAGAGATGACAACAGAGTTGGGGGTATTTGTGGGTTATACATAAACTCTCCACAACTACTGTGTGTATTTTCCATCCTTCATAATGAAAATTATGCGACAGGATGTCAAATTTGATGAATACAAAGCCATGTGATGCTCTCTTGAGAGGGATATTCAAATCCCACTAAAGGAGGATCTTTTAGCTCTAAAGATGGAGCCTTAGGATGTTGTGGAGTAGCCACAAGTTGAGGAGCAAAGAGTGGAGACAACCACTGAAGCATAACCATACAGCGAAGACAGGAAGAGAACCATAGAAGCTAAGAGACTTGTGCAGGATGCGATGGAGAATGTGGGTTCTCCTTCAAATCAGCGTAGGCAGAGAAGGTGACCATATTGGTACAATGGCTAAATAGCTCTAATGACTAAGCCATCCTCTTTTGAGGAAGAAATAGAGAAACCTGTATGGGTGGACGTAATGGTGGAGGAGCACGAATCCATTGTGAAGAATAGTTTTTGAGAAGTTGTACCAAGACTAGCAGACAAAATCTATTGTGGGTTCGAGATGGATCTTCAGGGTGAAGCAAGAAGTACGCAGAAGCATAGAAAAGTACAAGGCCAAATTTGTGGCCAAGGAGTACTCTTAGGTGGAGGGGATTGACTATGAGGAGACCTTTGATCCTATAGCAAGGTACTCATCCATCAGATCAATCCTTGCTTTGGCTGCACAGATGGGGTGGAAGATCCACCAGATGGATGTGAAAACATCATTCCTCAATGGAGTTATTAAGGAGGAGGTGTCTATCGAGAAACCAAAAGGATTCGAGACTTTTGATCGAGAGTCTCATGTGTGAAGACTCAAGCGAGTGTTGTATGGTCTCAAGAAAACACCCCGTACTTGGTATACCATGATCATTAGTTATCTCACTGGTTTAGGCTTCACCAAAAGTGAAGCGGATGTAAACCTCTACCATATTTTGGTAGAAGGTAAATTGTTGACTATTGTTTTATATGTTGATGACTTGATTTTGACTAGTGATGAGCAGCTGATAATATCTTGCAAGGAGGACCTTGCAAGAGAGTTTGAGATGAAGGACATGGGTCTCATGCACTACTTCCTTGGATTGGAAGTATGGCAAGGTGATGGGGAACTGTTTTTCTCTCAAGGCAAGTATGCCAATGAGATACTTCAAATGTTTCAGATGGACAAGTGCAAACCCATGGAGACTGCTCTAATGACAAATTGGAGGAAAGAGGATGCCACTTCAGGTGAGGAAGTGGATGCGGTTATTTACCAATAGTTGGTGGGTTCACTCATGTATCTTGTGAACACACAACTAGACATATGCTTTGCAGTCAACCAACAAATTCAAGCTATGGTCAGGCCAACCAAACTATTTTGGAGGGAAACTAAGTATGTTATATGATACCTCAGAGGCACTACCCATTTTGGACTATGGTACAAACATACAGAGGAAGTGAAATTATGTGGCTTCATCGATGCAGATTGGTTGGGAAGTCCGTCAAACTAGAAGAATACATCAGGTGGAATTTTTATTGTTGGGTCTACAACAGTTTCTTAATGCAATGGGAAGAAGAGATCTGTGGCACTCAAGTTGGTAGAAGCAGAATACATGGCTACAAGTCAAGCAGCATGTGAGACGATCTAGATGAGAAAGATACTTGTTGGCTTGTTTGGTCAGATGATGGATCCTACTGTGATTTACTGTGATAATTAGATTTGCTTCAAGCTCTCTGAGAATCCTCTTTTTCATGACCGATCCAAGCATATTGATATTCGGTATCACCACATACATGATTTTGTGAAGAGGCAAATTATGTTGTTGCAGAACATTTTGACGAAGGAACAAGATGCTTATATTTTGAAAAAGGCCTTTTCAAGAGGGAAGTTTGAGTTCCATAGGTGCATGATAGGGGTGGTTGATAATCCCTTTCTTGTTGAGAAGGATTTTTGAAACTATAACAAGAAAATATCAATTTGACTTTGCCTTGGTCAAACTAGAGAAAATTTCAGTAGAAATATTGGAGATAGTTCACTGAGTTGACATGGCACTTGTCACTTAGTTAAATCAGTTAATTCAATTTGGGGAAGCTTGAGTTTAGTTTAGTTTGTTTGATTGCTAATTTTTAGTAATCTATTTCAATTAATTTTAGTTATTGTCAATTTAACTAGTTATAACTTTCAGAAGAACTAATGGATGTCAAGTTGTGGAAATGGAACTTCAACCACACTCAGTGATCAACCAGTTAATTGATCAATCAACCCAAAATAATTTTTGCATGCAGAGAATTCGAGTTACCCAGTTGAGATGGAGATTTCAAGGCAGTGTAATATCAGTTGTAGAATATTCCAATTGTACAAGTGGTGCATGCAGTCAAAGGAAGGACCCTAGGGAATTGCATAATTCAATAGTAGGAAATTTCTAAATAATAGGGGCCAATTTCCCAAGGGAACAATGCAAGAAAATAGGAGCTTGGAGGGCTTGAAAATCAGCTATGTATTGGCCAAAGTTAGTCAGTCAAGTAGAGGTATAGACTATACACTTCTAGGGTGTGCTCAAGCTTGAGCAAGTATATGTATTTCATCTCTATTCTATGATTAATGCAATATAGATAGTAAGGGGTTTTGAGTAGTTGTTTTCCCCTAGATAAATCTTTGTGCATGTGTGATATTTCCTTTTGCATGTCTATGATTCTTTTTCTTGATGGTGAATTAACTTCCATATATCAATAAAGTAGCTTCAAGTCTTGTGATTTAGAAAATTTCATTAGCAGTTTTGAATATACACCTTAATTTCTACGTAGATTCATTATGGTCAACTTGTTTAGGATATGCCTCATATTTCTTCTGGTTAAACTATTTAGGGTGTACCCCAGGTTCCTGCTGGGCAACCTATTTAGGGTACACCTAAAATACCTATTGGGCAACCTATTTAAGGTATACCTAAAATTCCATATCAAGGCTATCCTCAAATGCAAACAGTTCAACCTTTCCAAGGAGTTCCACTCACACCTCAACCTGCTCCAAGTTACCATGGATTTCCTCCTCCGACTTATCCTAGTGGAATGCAAATTCCTATGGCATAATCTATTCCACGATATCCTAGGTATCATCCCCCAACAGTTGGACTTTATCGACAAGGATATTAATATCCTCAACTTTATTTCAATCAGAAACTACCATATATTTCTACGTTAGTTTTACCAGGATTATTCTGGCTTACCAATGATTTGATTTATCATCATTCTTTATGGTTGCCTATTCCTGCAAAGCTACCAAGTGATATACCAAAATTCGATGGTAAACCTGGAGAATACCCATCAAATCATGTGATGACTTATCATCTATGGTGTTCATCTAACTCCCTAAATGATGATTCTATTCAACTATATATATATATATATATATATATATATATATATATATATATCTTTTTCTTTGTGTTTTTTAAACTTTATATATATAGAGTCACCATTTTGCTTTCTTGTCTGTTATGATGGGTGGAGTGTCCAACTGAAACACCGGGTGAATTATAAATGTTATTCACAGTTTTCTTTAGAAATCTTCTTACAATGAATAACTGTGAAAATCTTCATTCTCTCATTGAACACTATTTTTTTAATTATTTATTTATTTTTATGGCTGTTTTTACAATGTTCTTTGAAATTGTTATTTTTTTAATTAAAGAAGATTATATATATATATATATATATATATATGACTGTTTTGTTATATATATCTTTAATTTTTTCTTAGTTTTTTTATTAAAATTTTAATTATATATATAGTCATCATTCTGCTTTCTTGTCCTAGATGATGGGCGGATGTCCACCCGAAATGTTGGGCGAATAATAAATCCTATTCATAGTTTTCTCTTGAAATCTTCTTACAATGAACAACTGTATAAATATTCACTTTCACATTGGAAAACACTATTTTTTTAATTATTTAATTATCTTTATATTTTTTACAATGTTCTTTTAAATTATATATATATATATATATATATATATATATATATAATATTTTTAAATTTTTATTATTTTTTTATATTGATTTTTTAATTATTTTCTTTTTCTTTACATAATTTTTTAAATTTCTTTTCTTTATAAAAAATAAAAATAAAAAAAACATATTTTTAATTAAAAAACTAAAAAATATTATGTTACGTCATTCTTTTAAGGGTGTTTTTCATGATTTTATCTACATTAACGATGCTTTTATAAAGTTTAGTTCAAAAATATTGCAATTTTAGTGCCCCATTGAAAATGATTCAAGTTGTCTTAGGTAAGATCTCAAACGAGCTATAATTTTAGAATTTAAAAAAAAGAAAAATTGTTCTTGGTAGAATTACACCTTGATTTAAGTGTTGATTTTTAAGGTTTTTAAGTCATGATGTTTGGTTTTCATTTCATAGCCAAAAAAATGTTAAAATTTTAAGGCTTTTCAGATTCTTGCTATTTGATCTTTAACACCATAGTTGATAATTGTTGGAAATTTAAGGTTTCAATTATCATGATTCGATTTTTAATGCCATAGCTGAAAATGTAGGAATTTTAACTGTAAAAAAAGGGGTGATGCAACATAACCACTTTTTGGTTTCGAGGTGTTTTTTCATGCTTTTTACACAAAAATATGGGTTTTTTGGGATAACGTTCTCATATTGAGGTTACAATGCTCAATAAGTTAGTGACATTATTTTCAATACTAATTTACATATAATATAATTTGATATAATATCTTCATGGGCTAGCTCAATCAGTTGGTTCCATTGTTGCCATGATGTTGTTGGTGATATGATTTGTTGTGAAAGTCCTAGGTCAATGCCCATGAGATTAGGTGTACTAAGTTAGTGCCACAAGATTCACATTATGTATCATCCTTGAAATGAGGGAAGTGCCAAAAGATATGCACTATGTACCATCCTTGAAATGAGGGAAGTGCCTAAGAGTTCCTCAAGGATTTTAGTTGAAGGAAAAATAACAAATATTGATATGAACTAATATATGTACATATACAAATACAACATTGAATTAATACTAATATAAGGATATGAAGCATCTCACATGTATACAAAAACTATTCTTCCACTAAAAAGTTTCCAGTGGTGGTTAAGGTATAATCTATTGAGCTAAAGTGACAAAAGTTTGGCCCTTTATTGTTATTGCAATCATAAGCATAAGAAACCCATGAGGAGGTCATGTTGTTGGGATTGTAAACATGTGGGGTGAATAAAATATCAACTACAAAAATTGACATTGTTGAAGATAATATTCTAGAGGCACAAGATCATTGTGGGAGCTATCGAAGTAGCCCATGTACCCCATGTACAAACTGGGCATGAAATGTTATGTAATTTTATGATTAATATATCAATGTGGATGTATTATGTGTCAAATACACACCCTTAACTTGAGCTTAAAATAATATTGAGAATCAAATTTTAGTTATAAGGAAGTTTGATCTCATTATGATCAAGCTTAATAATGAGAAAATGAGAATCAAATTTTAGTTATAAGGAAGTTTGATCTCATTATGATCAAGCTTAATAATGAGAAAAATTCTTTAAAATGGTTAAACAAATTCAAAGTATTGGTAATGATTATTTTGGAATTGATTAGTAAAAATAAATGAATCACTAATTTGATTAGTATCTACACTCTAATTACCATGGTAATCACCATATTTGATATAATAAAATCTTCAAAAATGGAAAGTACCTACCAAATTTTATTTTTTTATTTTTTAATTTGGCCTTCGATTACGCTTGTCCCACTAGTGCAAAGAGCATAAATGTGGTAAATCTTGTCACGTTTTTGGGTTAGTTTGCATGTAACTTGAACTCATATGCTAAGTGGTTCCAAACATACTTATACAATTAATGAGCTTAGTCGAGGATCAACTTTGACGAAATAACCTCCAAACCATTGATCAATATCAATATAAAGAATTCCCATTCCAACAAGAGGTCATCCTTGTTCAAAACTCAAAGAATATAAGCATTATTTTCGCAAACAAATAGAACATTTGGATTTTGATACAAACTATATGATTGAATACCATTTTCTTGGATAGAAAAGTCCTTCCCTTCATGGGCTAAGAACATGTAGATATATTCATCTTGTAAAATAACCATCTCTTTCTAGGATTTCAAAGGCATCATGAATCAACAACTCCTTCATACCTAACTAATTATATGAAGACATACTTGAAACTACATCTTTCTAAGACATTTTTTTCTCCCCCCTAACACCTTTAGGAGACATGGTGAGATGATTATTTTTCCTTACACTATTAGATTCCTTCCACTTCTCATCTTGTTGGATCTTCCTTCCTCCCTCATCATCCACAATTGTCAAATAAGGATTAGTCATAGGGGAGGTAGAAATGCATTGAGCATTTTTTCACTAATACTAGTAGGGGAAAAATCCATGTGTATTGGGCAAGGAGAACTATAGTCTATGCCCTATTTATCCTTCTCACTAGGAGGAATGGTTTTGTGGACTTTCCTATGTGGGAAATATTTAATATGATAATTTTGGCTTAATAAGTGATGCACATTAGGTATATTCAAGAATCATAAATCATAGATAAATAGTATGTCAACGCACATCAATTTTGTAGAATGGAATCCAATGTTTGGTAAGATCAACCTTATCATAAGATCAAAATCTTGCTCTATAAGTAGATGATTTTCGGTTGCAAATAAGGACCTCCCCAAAAAATATACTTGATGCACGATTTATCATTGTCTAGTCAATTCAATTTTCTTGAATTGCTTACATAAATTACCGAACGGAGTTGGTAAACTTGTGAAGTGCAAGTGCACTATATATGATAGAAGCCTTTTGAGTTTATTAAGATAATGATTGTGGATGGTTTATTTTTAAGGATTTTCTTTGTTCATATGTTCCTAATGAAAACTAGAGATTTACAATACAATCAATTCTTAAAAAGGAAACTAAGGTAAGCTATCATGACCTTCTTTAACTGACTATTGTTAGTTACTATGTAAATGATAAAAACAGAGCTATATAAACTAATGTTCTAGAAAGATAATTACTTCTACTCTAAAAAGAATTACTTCTATTCAAAGATAAAAATTATGAAGTAATCTAGATTAAGATCTGCACATTGCAATTATCAATCTTAATTGAAATAATAAAACAAAAGCAAAAAGAATGTGATCTAAACAGACATATCTATTTATGAAAGGAATTAGATTTATATATACAGTCCTATTTTAGAAAGCATGTAAATGAATTGAAATTGATAGAAAACAAATGGAAAATTGTAAACAAATACTTACAAGGAAATGAATCTACAATAATGCGATTCTGGAAAAAACAATGAAATGAACAGAACTGAATATTAAGAAAATGAATGAATCTTGACTGTCTACATGGGCCCTCCACAAAACAACAGGTTTATAACTCTATCTCAACAGCTAACTACGCATGATATTCATGAAAATACTTCTTCAATTAAAAACGAACAAATTCATGGAACTTCAAACTGTCAAGTACAAATTACACATATGCCTCGTGTCTCTAGTTTCTATTTACAGAGACATATATATATATATATATATATATATATATATATATATATATATATAGCATTCACGCCCAACGGTTTTGATATTTTCATGCCTTAAAAACTTAAAGACAATCCTAATCTAAATGCTAATATAATAATGGAAATTATAACGCTTCTCAATGATTTTCTATTTTGAAACAAAATCAGAGAGTTGTGATTGATTTGAACTCTTTCTATTCAGTTCATCCACACATTGACCCGCTTCATTGACTGCGCCACTAGGTGATTTCCTTGATGATTCGGCTCAGATGAATAGGAGGAGATCCATGAGGATATCAATTCATATATGCCCATATACTTCTTTGCTTAGCTGGCGCACCGGAATATGGAAAACCATGAAGGTAGATATGGAAACATAAAACAACTGCAGATTCATGTTAATTCTACATCTATTACAATCTTCAACTAAATAATAAGGCACATTAACAAGTATGAAAAATAAGACATCAGAGTACCTTACCATGTCAAAATCTCTTATTTTATTATTTATTGGATTTATAGTAGCGATGAAAAGAGGAAAAATGGATGGAAAATGATGCCAAAAACAGAACAGTCATGAGATTCTACATTCCCTCATGCTAAGGTCTTTGCATGTCCTAATGCACAACACAAAGATGATGTCTCCTATTTAATTGTTGCATTTATTTTGAAACTTCTACAAGTACATCCAACTTCATCGTTTTCCCTTTCTTTCCACCCAGTGCCATCCTTGGATTTTTCAAGAGAATCTTGTACTTCAGGTTTATGACTTTCCTTTATAGAGCTCTGTTTTTCTGTTTCATCTTCTTGTTCTTCTTGTACCACATACTTAGGTGTAAAAGGATATTTTCACTCTTAGCCACTTGGATTTCACTTTGCACCTTTAGAGTTTGATTCTCCTTCTAAATGTACCTATTTAGTGTCTCCAGCTCAAAAGTTTTAAAACATTTACTACTAAAGGTTCTTGTGGTTCACTAAACTAGACTTCTTCTTGATTTGAAGCTGATGTTTTTGCTGCATCTATTTTCTCCAAAGACTCAATATAATCATAGATTTCCTGATGTACTAGATCAATTTCAGGTGTTTTTCGTCTTGGACTCTGAGAAGGTGCAATGAAAATTGGTGGAGAAACCCTTGAATCTTCCTCTGTTTCTAGGTCAATATGCTCCATGCTTTTTGTTGGTCGTTCTTTTGTTGTTGGATTGAGTCTGATACTTCTTCTTAAGATTTTCACAGGAGGCTTTTGAGTTTTTTCCTTCTTCCTTTCCATCTTAGGCTTCTCTGTTTTGGGTGTGCTCTTTGTCTTTTGGCTGGCTTTCTTTATTCTGACATCCTTCTAGTTCATATTCCCTAAAATTTCTACAAGAGGAATGTCATCCTCTGACTGCTCCTGTGACTATTGTTGTTCTTGTTTTGTTGGTACTCCAATTTTTATTTTTCTTCGTCTCTTAGCCTTGTTGTTTCTTGGATGTTCTTGTTCTACTAGTTCTTCAATTTTTATTTTTCTCCCTCTCTTAGCCTTATTGTTTCTTGGTTGTTCTTGGTTATCTTCTTTAAAATGGTTCCTCACCAAAAAGCTTTCCCAATTATCACCCACATTCTTAAGATGGAATTCAACAAGGATTTTAATGAGACCATGGTGATACATGGTGTTTTCTATAAACTGAATTTTTCTTTGGACATTCCCTGACATCTTTCTTAGACTATTGAGCAAGAAATAAGGAAGATTTATTTCATTATCCTCAATAAAATTCATCAACAATCGGATATGATAGAAAAACATGCATCCAAACCTCCCATCGCAAGTACATAATTTTTGAATTATCAAAAGCAAATTTATCCACTTAATTTTTAATGATGTGCTCGGGATGCCTTTCTTAAAAATGGTGGTATCCATGCTAGGGTTATTCAGGAAAACTTTCCATTATTTGCTCTCAATACCTCTGTTCTTACCATTTTTCTCCAATTCGAGGCAATCTAGTAGCTCCGGAATCAAAGGATTATGTCACTGTGAATTTTATGTCTCGTATCTCGACGTCTACTCCATCAAAGGCTCTGGCAAAGGACTCGGTCACTTCCTTGTGGAATTCTGTAAATTTCTCTACAAATTCCAGCCACTACACTTTCTGCAACAATTCCGTTGTCTATGGATATCCTTCCAAAAAATTCCTTCATGCTGGTTTTGTTATAACTATAACTCCCATGGTTGAGAAGCTTCGTCTCAAGACTGTTTGTTTGAAAAGGTATGAGGTTTTCGAAGGGTTTCAGAGTAATGAGGACGAGAGTGTGAATGACAAGAGTGTGAGTGGTAAGGATATGAAGAAGTGCGATATAATCTAACTGTTGAGAGAATGGATGAGCATGATTTGGGCAATCAGATCAATAAAAATTGGGATGTGGGTTGGAGCATAGGTATAATGATGAGGAGTGAATGGCAGATTAGATCTGATTTGACACGATACTATTAATGTTTAGTAATGATGATTTTGAATTCAGTAGTACAATGTCTATATAATTCATACAATTAATGTTTTGATCCCTATTATCAAGTTAAAGAATTGTATACCTTTGAATTATTTGGTTGTGTTCTTTGTATTGTCTTTAGGTGCCTTGCAATGGAGGGAGGCAATCACTTCTTTCAATTATTCCATCAAAATTCTTTGTCAAATTGGCTGTAGAAAATTGTCAAAGATGGAGAAACTCAATAATTATGTAGCTATTTTTATTTTGAAAAAGAAAAGAGTGGGACATAAAGAAAATGGGTTTATAAAAGATGTAAATAAAATTTAAGGTGTCAAAAATTGATTTTCACCTTATATTTTCTATATAAACATGCCAACCATTGTTGGTTTTCAAGTTTATACATTTTTTTTTAATTTTAGAAAGAAATTATTTTTTGAAGATCAAGTTGGAGAAGAAGGAAAATCCTTCTTCACCAAATTTAAATCAATATTATCTTGTAATTTTTTTATAAATTCTTCCTTCGTCAATGGCTTATGATAGATTCTCAGACGATGGCCATTCACAAGAAAAGTGATCCTTTCTTCATCAATAGTTATGATTCTAATTGTTCCATTGTCAAACACTATTTCAATCTCATAAGACCCAAGAGAATGAGTTTGAAATTTCCCTTGGAAATCTTTGAACTTTAAATCAAACAATAATGCCCAATCTCCTGGTTGGAATTTTCTCTCTTTGATATATTTGTCATGCCATATGGATCTCTGTTGTTGAACTAAATTATTTCTTTGGGTTGCATCTTGTCTTATCTCATCAAGTTCATTTAGTTGCTCCATTCTTTGTTTTTGTGCTTCTGAAAGATCAAGTCCAAATTTTACTACTGTTTTGAAAGTTTTAACTTGAAACTCAATAGGAAACATGACTTGTTTTCCATAAACAAGATCATAAGGAGTATGTCCTGTAGTATTTCTCCATGTGGTATGATATGCCCATAAAGCTTCTGGAAGCTTTTCTTCAAATCTCTTCTATGCAAGTGCACAATTTTGGTGAGAATTGGTTCAATGACTTTATTGGTGGACTCCACTTGTCCATTTTCTTTAGGATGATATGGAGTAGACTTTCAATGTTTGATTTTGTATTCCTCCATTATCTTCTGTACCAACTTGGATGTAAATTGAGTACCTTGATTTGTTACAATTTCTCTTGGAAAACAAAAATGAGTAAAAATATTCTAAAAAAGAAATGAAACTACATCATTTTCAGTAGCAGAAAGAAGTGCTTTAGCTTCTACCCATTTTGTAACATAAATAGTGCAAACAAGAACGCACTTTTTTTGTTTAGAAGGTGGATTGATTGGACCAACAAAATCCAAAGCCCATTTTTCAAAAGGTTCAATAAGTACCTGAGGTTGTAGAGGCATCTCATCATAAGGAACAAGTTTCCCCATCCTTTGACAACTATCACATCTCTTAACATACTCTCTGGCATCCTTAAAAATGGAAGGCCAATAGTATCCTAAGAGAAGGACTTTGTAAGAAGTTCTTTTGTCAGCGAAGTGTCCTCCACATGGATCATCATGACAAGCTTTCAATATCTCTGGTACTTCATATTCTCTCACACACCTTCGGATGATTAGATCTGTACCTGTTCTATACAATTCTTTGGTAATCCATGAATAAGATGCACTAATTTGAATTACCTTCTTTTTCTCTCGAGGAGACAAGTATGATGGTAATTTTCCTGTAGCCAAATAGTAGCAATATCTGCAAACCATGGATATTTAATAGATACTGCAAAAAGATATTCATCAAGAATATTATCTTCTATAGGCATATCATTGTTATCATTTTGAATTCTTGATAAAAGGTCAACAACTGTGTTTTGTTTTCCAGGTCGATCCATAATAGTAATATTAAACCCTTGTAGCAATAATAACCATCTAGTGATTCTACCATTAGTGATTGATTTATTCATTATATATTTAATTACAGAATGATCAGTAAGTACAAAAGTTTCATAGCCAGTAATATAATGTCTAAACTTATTGATGGCATGAACAACAACTAAAAACTCTTTTTCTGTGATAGTATAATTAACTCTGCCGGAGTCAAATTTTTACTGGTGTAATAAATGGCATATGGAGTTAAGTCTTTTTTTTCCTAATACAACTCCTGAAGCTGTATCTGAAGCATCAGTTGAGATATGAAAAGTTATATTCCAATTTTGTCCTCTAAGAATGGGTGCTTCAGATATTTTCTCTTTTAATGACTAAAAGGCCTTTTGGAAATTAGTATCCCAATTGAATTCACAGTCTTTCATGAGTAGCTTGAAAAGTGGAGATGCAATTTTTGTAAAGTTTTCTATAAATCTTCTATAATAACCAGTGAAACCAAGAAAACTTCTAACATCTCATTGACAGGTTGGAATTGATAATTTAGAAATAACTTCTACTTTAGATGTGTCCACTCTAATTCCATTTCTTGAAATATGGTGTCCTAGAACAATTCCCTTAGTAAACATCATAAAACATTTTTCATGGCTTAATGAGATATTTTCCTCTTTACATCTAGTGAGAAATTTTTCTAAATTTTCAAGAGCTTCCTTAAAATAATTTCCATAAACTGTAAAATCGTCCATATACACTTCCACACAATCATGAATAAGATAAAAAAAAAAAATGCCTAATACTGCTCTTTCGAATGTTGTAGGAGCATTACATAATCCAAATGGAAGTACTAGATAAGCATAAGTTCCCCATGGGTAGGTAAAGGTGCTTTTATCGTGATCTTCCGAGGCTACTTGGATTTGGTTATACCCACTAAAACCATCTAAAAACAAAAAATATTTCTTTCCTACCAATGTATCTAAAACTTGATCTATGAAAAGAAGTGGAAAGTGATATTTTAAAGTGGCTTTATTCAATTCTCTATAGTCAATACACACTCTCCATTTTCCATTCTTTTTAGGGACAGTTACTAAGGGTGAAACCCACTTACTGCCTAATATTGGATAGATGAAATTGACATTCAATAGTTTTTGTAGTTCTTCTTTAACAATCTCCCTTAAATTTGGATTCATTCTTCTTTGAGGTTGTCGAATTGGTTTGGCATTTTCTTCAATGTAGATATGATGTTTACAAGTATTAGGATCAATTCCTTTCATGTTAGTATATTCCCATGCATAAGCGGATGAATGTTCTTGTAACATCTAATTAATTCTTTCTTTTGAAATTCTTCCAAATTATTATTGATAATCAAAGTTTTTTATAGAAATATTTCAATTGTAGAATTTCCAAATTTTTCCATAGAGTGAAAGGATAGTTGATGAGATGATAAATGTTTAATATTGTATTGTTCTTGAAAAATCTAACTAGATTCACAATATAATGAAGATTCATTATTTGCCATTAAATTTAAAATTTGGTCTTCTTCATCTAGTTGTGAAGTAGCAAAGATTGGTCTTATATCGAAGTCATCATCTATCAATTCTTCATTTTCAACTTCTACTATTGTTTTTGCTGGTGGATATAGTGTGAATTTCTTTGTTGTACTTCCATGAGAAATGAACATATCACTAGGTCTACAACTTATGAAAGCATCGACTGTAGCTAGCCATGGTCTTCCTAGAATCAATGGATGCCCTCCTAAGTCATTCTTAGGTGTTAAAATCATAAAATCAACAAGATATTCCCAAGAATCTAAGGATACATATTTGTCTTCTAATACACCATCAGGTTGATTACAGATCTATCTGCCAATTGTAATATTGTAGGTGTATATTGAAGATTAGAAAGTTTTAATTGATTCATAGTTTATTCGTTCATGATATTTATGGCTACTCCTAGATCAATCAATGTAATTGGGATCTCTATACCATTGATGTTTGTTTTCACAATGGGGCTTCCTGGATCAAGATATTTTTGAATTGTTGTTTTACCTATCACGATATCTGCAAGTTTTCCAACAAGTTGGATTCTTTTGATTTCTTTTCTCTTTCTTCCAGGTTTTTTTATGCTTAAGTCCCTAATTGTTTTTTGAGAATATTTTTCGGCGTAAATCACATTCGAATGCATTTGTCGACAAATATAGTTGTTGGATGTTCTTCTCTATCTATTTAACTTGCAACCTAGATCTGAATATTTAACTTTTCCTGACGATGAACCACACTCGTTGGATCGAAACACGTCGACAAATGCATTCGAATGTGATTTACGCTGAAAAATCTTCTCAAAAAACTTGATATGGATCACAAAAGCTTAAATTCAACAATTGAATCCCTAATTATTTTTGTAAAAACTGGTATTTCTTAATAGCTTGAAGCAAAGGAATCTTTATGCAAACATTCTTCAATTCATCTAACATGTCATAATCAGGCAATAAAATTTGTTTCTCCACTCCATCAATTTTCAATCTTTCAGGGAAGGGTGGTTTTGAAATAGATATTGAAGGTTGTTCCATAATAGGGATTGAGTTATTTGGATGTGTTGAAATAGCTTATTTTTGAGTTTATTCTTTTTTATCATTAAGAGAATTTTCTTCTTTAGGGATCTTTTCTTTTTCACTTTCCTGAATAACAACTGAGGGGGACTTTTTTTCTAATATTCTACCAGATCTAAGTTGAATATTATTTAGAACTAGTGGAGTTATCATGTAGGTTTGAAAATTTTGTCCTTCCATATTGTAAACTGGTTGTGAATTCTTATTATTATTTGGATTTGGAAGTGCTTGGGAAAGCAATTGATTTAGTCTTTGAGGAAATGCTAATGAGAGTTTTG
Organism: Pinus tabuliformis; assembly: GCA_031772625.1. Lineage (NCBI taxonomy): Eukaryota > Viridiplantae > Streptophyta > Pinopsida > Pinales > Pinaceae > Pinus > Pinus tabuliformis. The sequence continues at coordinate 245,714,953 of CM062815.1, forward strand.
GATTCACATTGTGAGGTTGAGTTTGTTGAACTGGATGAGGATAATATTGTGGAGGAAAAGTAGGATATGATTATTGAAATTGTGGATATTGAGGGAATTTTCCATAAGTATTTTTCCATCCTTGTGACCAAGGTTGTGGCCAAGATTTCCAAGGCATTGGAGCATTCCAATTACTTTGTGAAGATTGTGCAAATGGTTGAGGATTAAAACCTTGAGTTGTGTTTGGCTGTGGATTCTGCCAAGCCTTTTAGTAATAAAATAGAGAGGGTCTACCCGATTTGGTACTACTTCTTCTTGATAAGCAACTTTAAGACCTAGTATTGACAAACATTCCTTTGTATCATGATTCTCTGCACAAATAACATAAGTTTCTATACTTTTTAAATCAAGAGGACATTCTCTCAAGGCATGTTTCTTTCTGCACTTAGGACAAAAAATGGATAATGCAACATTTTCAGCTTTTTGCTTGTTTTGTATTTTAAGGGTGTCAATTTTTTCACTAAGACTCCCTAAAATATATGTTTTAAAGTTATCAAGCAAATTTCCTAATTTTGTCTACTTACTGTCCCAGCTGCAGATTTATTAATCCTTGATAGAAGAGGATCTCTTGGATTTTTCCCAGTTCTTTCTTTGCCTCTTGAAATGTGTATGCACAACTAACAAATTTCTCCTAGTGATAACTGAGAAATGTCTCCCTTACCCATTATATTGGGAAGCTCAATTCATTCATCTCTAATTGATTTTAATAAGAGAGCTTTCAAAGTTTCTTCATCTAGATTATTCCATTTTTCCCTTTTTGTAGAAATTTTGAATAATTTAACACATATTCAACAGAGATTATCCTGATCATGTACTATTGCGGAATACATACACAATACATAAGCTCCTCTACGTTGATCATCAATATAGCAGTATCAATAACAATAAAACATCAAGAGCATTCACACATTAACACAGTATGTAACCCGGGGAAAGCATCTCGCTAAAAACCCCACACTATCTGTATATTAATGATTGAGAACATGTAACATTACAAAGTACAATGCTTATCACAAGCAATCCAGTACCAGCTCCACCTGTTACACACAATACAGCTCAGATCTGATCTCCAAATCTATTCCACTACTTGCCTGCCTCTCCAGCTCAATACCTGCTCAAGAACTAATGAGAATGGTTTACCAAACTCATATTTCACCTGCAAAGAATCACTCACATTGTGTTGGACGTGAGCACAGGCTACAATTCTTGGTATTGGCCAATTCATTGGCATACTCAATCCCTATGATTGTGAAAATCATCATGCACAGCTATAGTCACAACTGATAGAAATATGATCCTCTAACACCTGTCCCTACTGAACTGAACATGCACTGACATGCAACTGAGTTAACTGATGTATTCTGTAGTTGCATTATGAGTTATTAACTTGTGAATTAATTAATAACTAATTCACCCAACTCATCTCTAGTCTATTTGCCAGTTAGACTAAATACAACCAGTTTAACAAAGCTAAACTGAACACAACTCCATCAACTCCACCAAACTCAACTGATTGATTTCTAACTAAAGTCATGCATGCAACAACTCAACTGACTCATAAGAAAAACGTACTTCCTTCTGACAGCTGCATGGGCCACATCTGTAGCTCAAACTGAAGTGCTCCAAGAGAATAAGATCAAGTTTATAGTCCAAATATTATTATGAGACAATAATATTTGACTTTTCTATTTTTGACAGCCAGTCTAAAAATAGACTTTGATCACTCATACTATGATCACTCATACTGTGGTCACCCATACTGTGGTCACCCATACTGTGATCACTCATACTGTGATCACCCATACTGTGTTCACCCATACTGTGATCATCCCTGTTGGGATCAAAAATAGAACTTGCGCCATAATTTGCCTACGGGCCCACTTAGTGAAGACGAATCTTTTCACTAAGCTCCATCATCTTGTTGCAATCTCAACACTCCCTCTCGACAAGATATGGATTATCAGCAACCCCTATCCTGCCTCGGTGGTACTCGAATTTTCTCCTGGTGAGAGCCTTCGTCAGAATATCAGCATCCTGATCCCCGTTGGAATGTATGAAAGCAACATGATCCTCCGCTCCACACAATCTCTGATATGATGGTACTTGATGTCCTTGCTGCCATAAACTCGGCCTCTTGAGCTCCCTACCCAATTTGCATCCTCCTGTCTGTACCAAGATCCATATCCCGATGTGCCTCTCAAGTAGCGCAATACATGCTTGCCTGCCTTCCAGAAGAGCTTGGTAGGCTTAACCATAGCTTGTGAAAGCTCGTTAACTGCATAGCATATATCAGGTCGTGTATTGACCAAATACATCAGCGACCCCACCAACTGTCGATAAACAGTGGCATCCACTTCTTCTCCCGAAGTGGCATCCTCCTTCCTCCAACCTCCAGGAACAGGAGTATCTACAGGCTTGCAGCCATGCATGTTGAACTTCTCCAGTATCTCCCGAGCATACTTGCCCTGAGAAACAAATAGTCCACCACTGCGCTGCCATATTTCCAATCCTAGGAAATAGTGAAGGAGGCCCAAGTCCTTCATCTCAAACTCTGTAGCAAGATCCTTCTTGCATGACAGTATCAACAGCTCATCACCCGTTAGAATCAAATCATCAACATACAGTACAATGATAAGCAACTTACCCTCCACCACAATCTGGTATAGGTTAGGATCCGCCTCGCTCTTGGAGAATCCAAGTCCTGTGAAATAGCTGTCTATCCGAGTGTACTAAGCATGTGGTGCTTGCTTCAACCCATACAGCGCTCTCTTGAGCCTGCACACATGCGACTCGCTGCTGAAGACCTAAAAGCCTTCGGGCTGCTCAATGTACACCTCCTCCTCAATGACTCCGTTGAGGAACACAGTCTTCACATCCATCTGATGAATTTGCCATCCCATCTACGCTGAAAGAGCAAGAATCGTCCGTATGGAAGAATACCTTGCGACAGGTGCAAAGGTCTCCTCATAATCGATCCCCTCTATCTGTGAAAAGCCTCGGGCAACAAATCTTGCCTTGTACTTCTCCACACTCCCGTCAGCTGCCTGCTTAACTTTGTAGATCCATCTCGAACCCACCACTAATTTCCCTTCCGGTCTAGGAACAATCTCCCATGCACTGTTTCTGACAATAGAATCATACTCTTCCACCATGGCGTCTACCCATGCGGGATCCTCCACAGCTTCCTCGAAAGAGGATGACTCAGTCACAACACACTTGCTCATAAGAGCCATGTATCCAGTGTACTGATCAGGTGACTGTCTCTGCCTGCGTTGGGCTGTAGGTGGTCCTACAACTTTCTCTGCATCTTGAGCCAGTCGCTCAGCTTCTGTCAAGCGCTTTCGCCCTCTGATGGTTGGTGCTGTATGAGTGGTCTCTTCCACTCCATGAACCTCGTTCTTTGGCTGATCCACGTCCTGAAGCTCATCCTTAGGAACTAATAGCTCCTCATCTGCATGCAAGTGTAGCTCCCTCTCAAGCGAACACTTCATGGCTTTCTCCTCCTGAAATTTTATATCCCGTCGCACGACAGTTTTACCATTGTCTGGCAAATACACACGATAGTTGTGGGGCGTATCAGTGTACCCCACAAATATCCCAACCTCTGTGGTTGGCTCCAAATTCTCCTGGCATCCTTCATCACATGCATGTAAACATTAGCACCAAAAATCCTCAAATGAGAAAGATCAAGCTTCTTACCAGAATAAGCCTCCTCGGGTGTACTCATGCCAAGTATCCTATGAGGACAACGGCTCTGCACATAAACTGTTGTATTGCATGCTTCCACCCACAAGTGAAGGGGTAGGCCCTGATCATGCAACATTGCCCGTGCAACACCCACAATCGTTCTGTTCTTTCGCTCAGCTACCCCGTTCTGCTGTGGGTTATGGGGAGCTATGAGCTCTCTACGAATTCCTTCTGCCTTGTAGAAATCCTTGAACTCGTCCGAGGTGTATTCACCACCATTATCGCTCCTAAGAGCCTTCACCTTCTTCCCCGACTCCTTCTTGACCAGTGCTTTGAATTCACAGAACTTTGAATATGTCTCGCTCTTCTTCTGCATGAAGAAGATCCAGCACTTACGAGAGAAATCATAAAAAAAAATCACATAATACCTGTGTTTTGCTGTCGAAGCAACTGAGAAAGGTCCACACACGTATGTGTGAATTCTCTCAAGGATCGTCATGGCGTGACTATCCTTCTCGTGAAAGATGGCTTTCAAAAACTTCCCCAAAGTACACCCCTTGCACTGATCTGACTGCGCAAGTGTGCCTTTAGGAAGCCCTGTAGTGATCTGCTGCAGTATCTTCAAGGCTCCATGGTGAAGGTGACCCAATCTCCTGTGCCACAACTCGCCATCATCCCGGCTCACCAATCCTTCTGCCTTACCTGCCATTGTTGTGCATCCATCTACATGCAACTGATAAAGGTTCCTCACTCGAACCCCTATCTTCCGGGTCTCACCAGTTGTCTTGCTACGTAGGAAAGCCTTTCCCTCACTGAAAACAACATCATACCCCTTGTCTTCTAACATCGCCACTGAGATAAGATTCTTCTTCAATCCTGGAACATGCATGACTTCCTTCAATACGAAGGGTTTACTAGACTCCCTCTCAAAGGAAATGGTACCGATACCGGTCGCACTGTATCTACCATCATCGCCCATCTCGATGTGCACTCCAAGATCTTTGTCCTCCAGATCAGAGAACAAATCTCTATCTCTCGTCATGTGAAAAGACACACCACTATCCAAGAACCACACCGATCCCATCACACTTGAAACCAAGCATGCGATCAATGAAAAATCAAGCTCAAACTGTGAGGCTAGAGCCTCTCCTACTGAATATCCAGCAGCCTACTTGTTCTTCTTCTTCTATGGACAATTAGTGGCATAGTGTCCGTGCTGGTGACAGTGAAAACACTTCACCTTGGACATATCCTACTTCTTGCCTTTCGCACCAGACTGAGAAGCTTTCTTGCTCTTCCCTTTCTTTGCTTTGGCAGCCAAAGCACAATTCTCTTCATCAGCTCCCTTTGACGAAGATCCGTCCCTGGTACTCCGCCTGATCTCCTCTTACACAAGATCTGACCATAGTCTTTCCCATCCTGGCAATTTCTCCCAACCATTGACAGAGTCCTGATAGGAATGCCAACTCTTCGGAAGACCAAGGAGAGCCAAGCTCACCAAGTCCTCATCATCGACAGTAACCCCCACACTTCCCAGCTCATCTCGACACTGAGTGAACTTCGTGAGATACTTGGGCATACTATCACCCTTCTCACATTTGATGTTTCTGAGTTTATCTTTGAGCGCCAGCTTCCTCTGATCGCTCTTGCTTTGGAATAATTCTGTTAATGATTTCCACATCAAATATGGAGTAGCCTTTCCATGGAGGCTGGACACAATGTGATCCTTCACGCCCTCCAATAGAATCCTTCGACATTTTGCGGTCTTCTTTTGCCAAACTTCCGCCTCAGCAGCATCAGTGGGCTTTGGGACATCCGTATCTATGAACTCCTTCAGCCCGTTATCATCCAATACTGCCTCCATCCTGTCCTTCCATGCAATATAGTTTGAGCTGCCCTTAAGAGCATACTCCAATCGCAATTCGTTGAAAGACATTGCTGCGTTGCCACCAAGAAAACACTGCTGCAAATTCAATTTCCACCAGCAACCAACTCAACAGCCTCGGATCTAAGATTCGTGAGAACACAATATTTCTCGTACAGAGATTGACTGTATGGGCATTCACCAGATATCTCACCTTCTAAAGGAAGGATGAATCCAAAGGCTACCTGGCCCGATTACAGACTCTGCCTGAAGAAATAGAATGTAAACACTTCATGAATAGTAGATCAGATGATCAACAGCTCCGATACCATGTAGAAATTTCTTCTACAAATCAGCTAGCTCTGATACCATGTAGAAATTTTGAATAATTTAACACATATTCAACAGAGATTATCCTGATCATGTACTATTGTGGAATACATACACAATACATAAGCTCCTCTACGTTGATCATCAATATAGCAGCATCAATAACAATAAAACAACAAGAGCATTCACACATTAACACAGTATGTAACCCTGGGAAAGCATCTCGCTAAAAACCCCACACTATCTGTATATTAATGATTGAGAACATGTAACATTACAAAGTACAATGCTTATCACAAGCAATCCAGTACCAGCTCCACCTGTTACACACAATACAGCTCAGATCTGATCTCCAAATCTATTCCACTGCTTGCCTGCCTCTCCAGCTCAATACCTGCTCAAGAACTTATGAGAATGGTTTACCAAACTCGTATTTCACCTGCAAAGAATCACTCACATTGTGTTGGACGTGAGCACAGGCTACAATTCTTGGTATTGGCCAATTCATTGGCATACTCAGTCCCTCTGATTGTGCAAATCATCATGCACAGCTATAGTCACAACTGATAGCAATCTGATCCTCTAACACCTGTCCCTGCTGAACTGAACATGCACTGGCATGCAACTGAGTTAACTGATGTATTCTATAGTTGCATTATGAGTTAATAACTTGTGAATCAATTAATAACTAATTCACCCAACTCATCTCTAGTCTATTTTCCAGTTAGACTAAATACAACCAGTTTAACAAAGCTAAACTGAACACAACTCCACCAAACTCAACTGATTGAGTTCTAACTGAAGTCATGCATGAAACAACTCAACTGACTCACAAGAAAAGCATACTTCCTTCTGACAGCTGCATGGGCCACATCTGTAGCTCAAACTGAAGTGCTCCAAGAGAATAAGATCAAGTTTATAGTCCAAATATTATTATGAGACAATAATATTTGACTTTTCTCTTTTTGACAGCCAGTCTAAAAATAGACTTTGATCACTCATACTGTGATCACTCATACTGTTGTCACCCATACTGTGGTCACCCATACTGTGATCACTCATACTATGATCACCCATACTGTGATCACCCATACTGTGATCACCCATACTGTGATCATCCCTGCTGGGATCAAAAATAGAACTTGCACCATAATTTGCCTACGGGCCCACTTAGTGAAGACGACTCTTTTCACTAAGCTCCATCATCTTGTTGCAATCTCAACACTTTTTACATTGTAAGTAAATCTTTCAATGAAATCTTCAATATATTCATCTTACTTTTGTATAATGTTAAAGACTTCATCTTTAATGTTATGGGGCATATAATAATCCTTATATTTCTCTAGGAATGCAGTTTTCATTTGTTCCCATGTTCTTATGGAGTTTATTCATAAACCCATAAACCATTTTAATGTTGTATCCTTAAGGGTTGCAGGGAATAATTTCAACTTTTAAGCATCATGTAGATAATCATATGATCTACACAAGACTTCAAATTCAAAGAGAAATGTCTCAGGGTCTTCGCTCCTTAATCCATGAAAGTTTGGAAGGATAGAAGGTGAGATATTTTTCATTGTGACAGTTGTATCTTCATCAAGGATTGGAAATCCAAAAGGTTATGGATTTATATTCTCTTCTCTTCCTCTTCCTCCATCTCTTCCACCTCCTCTTCTTTATATTCCTCCTCCTCTTCCTTGTATTCCTCCTCCACTTCCTCCTCCAATTCTAGGTTGTTCACCATTCAAATGATGTACCTCTCCTTCTCCTTCTCCAGCCATTGTAGATTCTTCAAAACTAATATAGGGTTCTGATTCTGGTTCTAAGATTGGGTTTTCAATCTCTTCTAGTTCCTTTGGTTCCTTTATCAATGGTTTAAAGTAGGTTTCTTCTTCCTCTTGTTCAATAGGAACTTCCAACTCTAGAGCTAGAAGTTGTTCTCCAGTTAAAGATATGAAAACCATTCCTATTGTTGGGGATGTAGGATCTTCTTCGATTACAACTTTTGTTGATGAAGTTGGTGAATCTTTAGGTTGGATTTCGGATCTTAATACCTCAAGAAGTCTATGTTGGCCTGCTATGGATGGAATTCGAGTTTGTGTGGGTGGTGTGGCACTACGAGGTCGTGGTGGAGTGAGTGATGTTGTTGGAATTAAGCTCTTTCCTCTACCTACAAATCTACCCCTAGAGTCTCTTTCCCTATGCATATCATGTTGTTTTTTTTTAAGAAATCAAGACTTCTATTTACACTTCCCCAACAACGACGCCAAAATTTTTAGTCAATTCAATGTTCTTAAATTGCTTACATAAATTATCGACCGGAGTTGGTAAACTTGTGAAGTGCAAGTGCACTATATATGCTAGAAGCCTTTTGAGTTTATTAAGATAATGATTGTGGATGGTTTATTTTTAAGGATTTTCTTTGTTCATATGTTCCTAATGAAAACTAAAGATTTACAATACAATCAATTCTTAAAAAGGAAAGTAAGGTAAGCTATCATGATCTTCTTTAACTGACTATTGTTAGTTACTATGTAAATGATAAAAATAGAGTTATCTAAACTAATGTTCTAGAAAGATAATTACTTCTACTCTAAAAAGAATTACTTTTATTCAAAGATAAAATTTATAAATCAATCTATATTAAGATCTACACACTGCAATTATCAATCTTAATTGAAATAATAAAACAAAAGCAGAAAGAATGTGATCTAAACAAACATATCTATTTATGAAAGGAATTAGATTTATATATACAGTCCTATTTCAGAAAGCATGTGAATGAATTGAAATTGACAGAAAACAAATTGAAAACTTAAACAAATAGTTACAAGGAAATGAAACTACGATAATGAAATTCTAGAAAAAATAACGAAATGAACTGAACTGAATACTAAGCAAATGAATGAACCTTGACTTTTTGCAGGGGCCCTCCACAAAACAATAGGTTTATAACTCTATCTCAACATCTAGCTATGCATGATATTCATGAAAATACTTATTCAATTAAAAAAGAACAGAGTCATGGAACTTCAAACTGTCAATTACAAATTACACATATTCCTGCATGTCTTTGGTTTCTGTTTACAGAGACATATATCTAGATATATATATATATATATATATATATATATATAGCATTCGCGCCCAACAGTTTTGAGATTTTCATGCCTTAAAAACTTAAAGACAATCCTAATCTAAATGTTAATCTGATAATGGAAATTATAACGCTTCTCGATGATTTGCTATTTGGAAATCAAATCAGAGAGTCGTGATTGATTTGAACTCTTGTTGTTCGGTTCATCCACGCGTTGACCCGCTTCCTTGACTATGCCAATGGGTGATTTCCTTAATGATTAGGCTTGGATGAATAGGAGGAGATCCATGAGGAGATCAATTCCTTTCTGCCCATATACTTCTTTGCTTGGCTGGTGCACTGGAATTTGGCAAACCATTGAGGTAGCTGCAGAATCATAAAACAATTGGAGATTCGTGTTAATTCCGTAGCTATTACAATCTTTAACTAAATAATAAGGCACATTAAAAAGTATGAAAAATAAGACATCTGAGTACCTTACCATGTCAAAATCTCTTATTTTACTATTTATTGGAGTTGATAGTAATGATGAAAAGAGGAATAATGGATGGAAAATGATGTCAAAAACAGAACAATCATGAGACTCTACAATCATTATCCAACATGTTAGTGAATTCCATCCAAAGTGAGAAGTAAACCTAATCTAACTTGGTTGGATCAAAAGCATCTTAGGAATATTGAATGTAAGGTGAGAAGCAACTAGAGGTACCAACACTTAAGATTTAAGGAATATATCATTTTATTTCTCCAATATTAATCACACACTTTTTGGAAGTTCTACATCTAGGGTATTTTCCAGGGGAAGAGAAAAGCAAATCTATTTTGGAGTGTATACTTTCTTTCATTAAATATTATGCCCTAATTTAAAATAAATTTCCCATCCAACAAACTATTTTCCTCCTTCATATAAACATAAATACAAGGAAAATTTTATGGGCTACTACGTAGATGGGATAATTTTCCATACTTTTTCAAAAAAAAATCACTTATTTCCATTTTTCCTAAAATTGATCTGCCCAAATTTTATAGGATAAAATTATTTTACCTTAAAAATCACCAAAAATTTATAGAAAATATCACCAAATCTTTATAGATTCTAAAAAAATTTAAATAATTAGAAATTTGAATATTTTTATAAGAATATTTACACATTTCATATTAGGGACTAGCAAGATTTGCCATGGTTTCAAAATTTTCAAATAAAATTCCATTGTTAAAATTTCCTTGCATAAATAAATTCAAGATACCTTATAGCTTGATTGTAGCCCATGCATTGATTAAATAATGCTTAAAGTATTGACAAGAAATAATCAAATTTGACACCATTGACAAAACATTTTTTATGAGTATCAAGAAGCAATGGGATGAAATGGTTCATTTCCTACCAGTAATATTCCTCTTAATCCTCTATAATAATTCCTTATTCTAAATGGTGATGGATTATCAAATCTTTCGGTTGGTTGTCAATATTTTTCTCAATGAACAAGCCTCGGCCCTTAACTCTACCGCACATGATATAGGCAACACTTAGAGGCATATATCTTGACAAAATTAACCATATCTTCTAACTACTCCTCAATACAGTCCTAAAAATGGAATATTTTGCTAGATTGAATGCTTATGTGGACAACCCTTCGTTGGAAATTAGTGCTTCTAGGATCTTATCAAAATAATAGATTATAGGGCATAGCATAGGAATCATTAATCAATTCTATTGGAGGTGAGGCTGCATATATGCTTTGATGTGTACAATGATGTATAGAAATAGTTATGGTTAGGGTTATGATAATATAATCTCAAAATATACTAGAGCTAAGAACTCCCATTGCAAATGGGAAACCCTATGTTATCGCCAAATTTGGCACATTGGTTGTTATTGTTCTAGGCTACATATTATCAAACATCAATAGAGTTGTTGACATTTGAGGTAAAAGGTTGCGTTTCTAAATATATATCATTGATTATTTAGCTTCTTAATGTTATTGAATGAGTTCCTTGAATGCTTAAACCATGAGAATGTTGCATTGGCATTGATTGAGAAATACTTGCATTACCAAGCACGCACATAGAAGACAAGAAGTTACTAGTGTCATGCATAGCATTAGAAGCTCTTGGTAAGAAGTGAAGATTGCATGTTAAAGTTGAGGTGCAGTAAAACTAGACTAGACCATAGTTTTGTTACCCTAAAAGAACCCTAAAGCCTCTATTATGGGGTCAAAACAAGCTTAGTTAAATCAATGCAAAGGTAGAGTTACTAGTAATTAAATTGCGCTAGTAATATTAATGCTCATCCTACCAACAACATAGATTGAACCAATGAGACACTTGCACATTAAGAGTAGAGCTCGAGCTACATATGAGCAAAGTTTGATCATTGCCAAAAGAAAACATGTCCATATAGGCAAAATTGGTCCTTCCACATGAAATGGCTCACTCACATCAGAAACTATGAAAATAACAACATGAATCAACACACTAGATTTAAGATATGTGGCATTGACAAAAGGAATGGTAGGTCCCATTCAAAACTAATTTCTAAACATTGGATATCTAATCCTGCCTTGGGCCTCAATTGAGTAGATCAAGCATGATTGTAACAACTTTGTAAACATTCTAAGCTTGAATATTAAATATTGATTTGTATAAGTTTGAGGGCTTTCTAGCAATATGAAATTTCCCCACCTTTAAAGGTTTTCATGCCTTTTTATTGTTTTAAAGCTCATTAGTGTGTGAGAGTTTCAAAGGAAAAAATATCACCATCTTTTTAGTTCTCTCCAATTGTCCAACTAAACTTATGGTCCTTCTTAATACTTAAAATAAATTTATATTCATTATTAAAAAAAAATAAAAAATAAAAATTATAAAACAACTACTTTTATATATATATATATATATATATATAACCAATTGCATCTGCATTTACTATATAATTATCGCAATAACAATAACTGCATGATAACCACCTTAACTCTAATTATATATATGTTAAGGAGATATACAAGTCCACCACACAAATGGTCTTTCCAACATAGGGTTACCATACAAGCCAGAAGGTGAAGCCATGCAGCATTAGGTAAACAAGGTGCATACCATTAGGCAAACAAGGTGCACTCGGCAATATTTATCATATTGGAATTATTACATTTACTTAGGACAATATTTTATCATATTGGTGTCAATACATTTAATAAAACGGTTAGTAACGAATTGCACCACAACTCAAGTATTCCGTTCATTACCAACCGTTTTAAATGAACCATTATTTTGACGAATTGGTATGTTTCCTTTTTTGATGTGTCCTGGAATGTTAGTTTGATGGGTCAGGAATTTTCCTTTTTCTGATTCGTCCTCGTTTGAATCCATTGATCTAATTTGTCTTGAAATCTATAAAGCTGCAAACCTGCAACACATGAATTTAGCTGTCTAGGAAAACTCCATTACAACTCAATTATGAAATCCATCCATTGAAGTTTTAGGATTTCTGGTTGCAGCTTCTGCTGTACCTGCCTTAAAATGTTTAAGGCATTTCAGTGTAATTCTTTTAAGTCCGGGTTGTTTAGCATTTTTTCTGAATAGTTTTTTCTGAAATTCGATAAATTTATATATCTGGAAAAAAATTCGTGAGACTACTTACAAATCAATTCCAAATTCGTGAGACTACTTACAAATCAATTCCAAATATCTAAATTTTATGTAGTTTTTTAAATTCAAGAGTTATAGGCTACTTACACATCAATTTCAAACACATAATTCAAGAGAAAAAATTAAAATGTTAAATCCATTTATATTTTTTTTAAAGAAAATTTGAATCCTCATCGAAGCCAAAACGAAACAATGCCACTCAACAATCATGGATTTGGGCCATCACAAAAATTCCATTAATCCAGGCGTGCACATCAAGCCACGAGATTCTCGCCCAAAGAATTCGTACAATGCCAGGTGAAGCTGAAGTGGAATTGGTACACACACAGTTGAAAATCAAGTGTAATAGGTTCAGAGGGGGGGCAAAGTCAAGTGTAGCGGCTAGCACCTGGATACCTGTGCGTCAGGGTTGGCGGTGGCAGGCCAGCAATTGCGTACAAAGCTTACGGAATGCTTCACGGGTGGGTTTTCCAAATTTAAACATCATCTTCATCCAAAACAATCACGATTCACGAGAATCAGCTTTCTCGTCAATGTCCTTTCTGTGCAATTCGCTGTCTGATTTGAAGATTGTCAGCCATAAAAACAAAAAGTCAAGGCCGTCAGAGTGTGCAGACACGCTATAAAAACGCCCCATCCATCCTCTCCTCTGATAACAACAAGGAGAACAGTCAACTATTCATCCTCTCCTAACTATTTGGGCTCTGCAGTCTGAACTTTTGGTTGCAGATTGAAGTTATAGATCTTTTTTTTTTTCCTTCAAGTTGAATTGCTTTGGGCATATTGGTTTTTGTTTTTGCTGTGCGACAGAATGCTTAACTTCGCCAACAATCTCACCACAGATCATGTGATTATCAGGTGAGATTGTTGGAGAGGTTCAACATTTATCTGCACAAGAGTATTGCAGCAGAAAGGAGAAGCAGTGTCTGCTATGAAGAGGTCTAGAGCAAGAAGTGTGATATAGTATTTGCCATGAATGAATGAGATATTATAGACTCTTCACGCCCATTGCCTGGTCAATTCTAAATTTTTAGACTTTATATGGAGATCTAAATGCACAGATAAATGCTTACTGATTATATTTATTGGTGTTGTTGCAGGTTATTTTGTTTTTACTGTAAATATTAGGCACCATGCAGTGAGATAATGATTGGCTGGTTACTTTTACATCTTGTATTTCATAAGAATAAAGTGATATTCAATGAAAATGATGGAAAAGCAATTAGTTAATGATTGGCCTAGTGCATAGTGCTTGATATTTATAGTATTAGAACAAGTTGCAAATCAACTTACTGAATACTGCCAATTTGATTCGAGCTACTAAGTTACTCCTTGTTGGTAGAGTTACTCCTTGTAACTACTATGCAACTTACTGTTCTGTAAGTAAGTTTCCTGAATAAAAGTTTACATTCTCTACCTACAAAGTGAGCCCCTATGTTTGATGGCAGATCTTTCAAATCCAAATTTTGAGGACTGTGCAGGTTATGTTTACACCATGTTCTTACTTGAAAAACTGTTATGCATGGGTAGTTGTGTTATATTATTTACTGGAGCTCTAATAGCATAAATGTTACCAGAGTTTTCGGAATGAGCAGCACATATTTGTGATTGTTATCAGTATTCTTGGTTAAACATTCAGTAAAGAGTATTGGAGTGTGACTCACTGTTGTGTTTATTGTGAAGTATTGTATTGTGAAGTATTGTATTAGCTCAAAGAGTTGTGATTGTTACAGTCTTGACCATTGGCTGGTTGAATGCAAAGCTTTATCTGAGAATCGTTATGTGGTTCCCAAACTTCAACTATGCCAAAACATATCTTAATAATATTGGATATATGATGGTTTTAGTTATACGAGTCTGAGCTCATGTTGAATGCAAATTTGGAATCTCTTATGCATATTGCACATTTGGCATCCCACGAGTATGAATTCTATTTTCATTATTATTTTTATGCTGAATATGCAATGCAACCCACTTGAAGATGCCAATTTAACTTATAAAACTAAAGAGTGAAAACATATACACAGCGAAGTTTGGATATAAAAGGTTATAATTAATGATGGAAATAGGACTATGTATTGATAAGTTTAAGGAAATAATCTTGCTTTATATATATAATGACTTTAGTTTTACATATTGGAATTTACGTTGATTGCAGATATGGTATCCCATAAGATACTCATAAGTATCTTATGAGCATGGAACAAAGTTAATAGTTAGTTTTGTTTTTCTTTATTGATACATAAAATTTGCAATCAATATAAAAATATTCATTTCAACAATGAAAATATATAGATAATAATGAAAACATATAGATAACCATATATATAATAATGAAAACATATATAACCAGGTTTATAATTTGATAGTTGAAAAAAACACTAGTGGTGGATAAATCTAACTAAATATTTACATATTTAATTCTTACTTTTACATATATAACTGATGAAGTTTGAATAAAAGACAGATTTCAAATACCCTAATGTAATGATATACTAGAAATGCCATCCATGACATCTGAAACATACTCTCATGTAATAATGTACTAGAAATACCATCCATGACATCTGAACATGATGTACTAGAAATACCATAAATACCCTAATATAATGATATACTAGAAATGCCATCTATGACATCTGAAACATACTCTCATGTAATGATGTACTAGAAATACCATCCATGACATCTGAACATGATGTACTAGAATTACCATCCATGACATCTGAAATATATTATAAGGTCCACAGCTTGACTCAGATTTATTCACCACGTAAAAAGATTTTAAGCAAACAAGTAAATATTTCATCTAATTTTCCTCTTTTCTTTGAAAGTGGCAACTAGTCACAAGTAAGAATCTGAATTGTCATATATCTCACAGATAATTGTGGAAAACCTTTTAAGCAGAGAAAGGGAACACCTCTAGAATATTGTTTCAGAACAACAATATTCCCTGTGAAATAAGTCCTGCATATAACAACGTACAACGTACGTGCTTCCCTCTGAATATAAGATTACAATGGCAGGGCGATTTGCTTGAGTCATATGGTTGCCAAGTGAAAGTAGTGTCTGGGTATCTAACCATATTACAATTTGTTTTTTCCAGTGAAAAGGATTTCCCAGTGGCTTAAGTTGTTTCATTGCATCTGGACGAATTAATGTCAGTTTTCTGCTATTCCTATTGAGGTGTGACTCCATGGATATGCATGTGAAACGTACTAAGATACTGAGTATAAATTTCAAGCTTGCATGCGAAAGCTTTCATGAAATCCATAAAGTATGGAGCTCCATATAGATGATTTTGCTGATATGGAAAGTCCAATCGTTACTTATGCTTGTGTTTCCATATAGATAATTTTGCTAATATGGAAAATTCAATCGTTACTTATGCTGGTGTAGCTTAAAAACATTAATCTAAAGGATAATAGATATATCATGGTGATATATCCGTGAGTTCTTTCTCTCGAGTTTTCTATATATATATATATAGGGTTGGGTTTAGTAATAATTTGGACGGTTGTCATGAAAATAACTTTACATCATAAGTTTGATATTTATTAAAGTTTTAGTGAAAATTTGAAATGGGTGGGGTTTTTCAAAATTATATAAATATAGATTATACATCTCTAAATTTAAGTGTACAAATCAATGTATATAGTTTATTCTAAAAAAAAATTAACAATAAATGTATTCAGTTTTTTTAGGTGTAATAAAATTTTATTGGTATTCTTGATCACTAAGAAATGATCTTTGTATGATTCATTTTCTTACATTATACAAACATTGATCCTTAACTCCTTAACCTTCTAACCATAACCCACTCTTCCCTAACTCAGGCACTAACACAATTAATGCACCTAACTTGTAAGCCTAGTATGTAGTGAGCTAACTACTATGACCTATAATCTACTAACTTTTAAGACATTAAACCCTAAACCCAATACCATCAAACCCTCAATATCCCTAACATGCTAACCGCTTAACTCACAATCCTTCAGAGACAACTTCCACATTAACAAATATTTTGACAAGGATACATAATTACACACCTAACTACACACTTAATCCCATGACACCTAATCCTTGAATACAAATAATAATTCATTATCCCATGAGTATGCTTAACCATGGTCGATTACAAGTTTCCATGGTTGAATGCAGCCCTAATATGTCAATGGTTGACATTAATAATTCACTAAAATATTATACTTATCTCCAGTCCCTAGCCTCTTCATCAAAGTATGAAGCATTGGAAGTTCTAGAAAATTAAGATACGTTAAGGTATAATTTTATCACCTACTAATATTTTAAAATTAAATTATGCAATATTTGTGACTTAGTTAAAATTTAGTTTGTTAATGTGTGAGTTTTGTTCATGGGCTATGTGTGTTCATTAGGTGTGTAGTTTAGTTCAAGTAACTACATTGGCTTAAGGGTCAATTGGTTAGTGTTTAGGGAAGTTGATGGGATAGGTGTTAGTAAGCTCAAGGTACTAAATTGGTTACAACCTACATCCCTTAACCCATAACCATTGACCTCCTAAGCTCTGAATTTATAAAAAACTAACCCCAAACGTGGCCACAATCAACATATATATCTGCCCATGCAACTTATGTCATAGGTATGCACCTCACAACACTAGTGTGAAGCAACATGCTAAATTGAAGAAATAATGAGGTGACGTAGATGATAGAGACATAACACACACACCTATAACCCTACAGTCATTAAACTCACAAACATAAGAGGCATACCTAACTCAAGCACATAAGTGGCATGCCTAAATCATGTCAACAACACACCCAATCCATGCATATAAGGAACACACAAGCGGTGCAATCACATACATAAGTGGCACACTAATTCACACATGTGTGATGTACTTAACTCATGTGAATATGCAATGCATTGAATTCATGCACATAACTAGTGCACCTAACTTATGAAGTTATGTGTTAGTAGATTAATAAGTTACGGGTACTAAATAGGCTATTACCTAGATCCTGTAACCCATAACCACTGGTCTACTAACCCCTAACTCCCTAAAAAATACAACCCCAAACATGACCACAAACAATGTATCTATCTTCCCATGCAACTCACATCACAAACATTCTCCTCACAACACTAGTGAGAAAAATGCTAAATTAAAGAAATGAAGGAGTGCAATATATGATAGAGACATAACACACACACCAACAACCCTACACTTGCTAACCCATAACCACTGGTCTACTAACCCCTAACTCCCTAAAAAATACAACCCCAAACATGACCACAAACAATGTATCTATCTTCCCATGCAACTCACATCACAAACATGCTCCTCACAACACTAGTGAGAAAAATGCTAAATTAAAGAAATGAAGGAGTGCAATATATGATAGAGACATAACACACACACCAACAACCCTACACTTGCTAAACTCAAAAACATGAGGGACACAACTAACCTATGCATTTAACTCATGCACATAAGCGAGAATAACTAACTCATACTAGTCATGCACCTAACACACATGCACATTGACAATGCACTCACACACATTATAAATAATGCATATAACATATAGAAGCCAAATATCTAATCTATGCAACTACACATACACCTAGACCCTACGCCTACACACATAAGTGGTATACCTAACACACACCTAACATAAGCAATGCAATTAAGTAGAAATTAACCTATACACCCACCCATGCATCTTGTTGGTGATCATTCTGTTGGGAATCACGATTGTCGTTAGAACAAAACCTTCGGGTATTAGTCAACGATCGCATCGTCAGAGATAAGGATCCACAAGAGGTGGTTTGTCCATGTCACAAAACACACAGGGAGCATTGGTTTATCCAATGTCCAACAATCTCCCCCCCAACGCGAGTCGGGTGTGTATCGAACTTGTGCCCTACGCTCTGATACCACTTGTTCGGAATCACGATTGTTGCTACACCAAAACCTATAGGTATTAGTCAAAGATCGCATCACCAAAGATAAGGATCCATGAGAGGCAGTTAGTCCATGTCACGAAACACACATGGAGCGTTGGTTTATCCAATTTCCAACACATTCTCAAGAATTTCAATCAAAAGGTCAGCATTCTGTAAGCTAGATGGGAGGGGGTAACTTTCTCAGATTCCAATGCATGTCCATGAGTCCCAAAGATAAATGGTATGACTTATGACCCTATATTTTGACCTATTATTACCATGGCTTGGGTTGTGATAATCATCACTATTGTGTAAAAATAAAAGCCAACACCATATCTTAGCCACATTCATAAGATGTCCTATGCTAGGCATATGTGGTAGTAATGGAACCTTCACTATTGATTTTTAGGTGGCATCGAATGTGCTCTAGCTCTAAAATTTTGTGGAGGGGCTAGAACACATGAGATCTCCAAGACCCATAAATAGTTTGGTAAAATTCCACCCATATTGTATTCTATTAAAATAATTAATATTTTTAATGGGGTTCCTAAGTCTAAACTTAGGAAAATTAAAATATTAATGGGTATTAATGAAAATATGGGTGAGAAGCTTCTAAGAGATGAGGATCAAGTATAATTTAATCTTATCCATTGATTAGAGATTAGATCATGGAAATTAATTTCTCAATAGGAAAAGTATAAAGGAAGGTTTGGGGTCAGTGGGAGAACACACACATAGATTGAGGAAATCAATTTTCTAAGGTGAGAAGTTCTCAGGAGGAAAATCGATTGGGGAGATCTCACAGCTGAGGGGCAGCGATAGTTTGGTAATACTGACAGAGATACATATAGACTCTTGTGGAGGTAGATCAGTAGTCAGGAGAACTAACGCTTGGCTAGTCTGGGCCCACTCAGCCTTGACACAGAGCCAGAAGGGCCAACACAGAGGGAGAGAGTTGCCTTCCACGCAGAGTGTCGGAACTGCCAGAACAACTAGGGAAAGCTGACATGGTGGGCAGAAGAGCTAACACAGAGTTGACATAGAGCCTCAGATAGCTCCACGCATGCCCACACAGTAACTGCGAAGGGGCAACATAGTTGTAGCTGGGGCCAGCCAATTTTCCTGCCGGATTAGCCAGAATCTGCCAGGTAAAGTGAGGTAAAACTCACTAAGGTTTTGTGCCATTGTATTTCTCTATCACTGGTTTGCTGAGAGGAAACCGACATTTGTATTCATGACTTCTTCTTAATAATAGAAAACCCTCAGAGTTGCTACACCGATTTTCCCGCATTGGGTTTTTCCGGGGATGTTTAGTCCAAAAATAAGTGTGTCCTTTGCATTCTTGTCTCATTTATATTTCAGTACTTGATCTGTATATTGGTGTAGGATGCAGTGTATTTTCATTAATATTTCTTAAAATAACTTGTTAAGTTAAAAACACAAGTAGGTAATGCAAGTCAGTTTACTGCAATAAGATTTCTGGTTTGTTAGATTAAGAAATTTTCACATTCACATCAACTACAAGCCTCCAAAAACAAATGTTATATCTTAAGACTATATTTTGACCTTTAACCTTCACATGTGCTCCAAAGAGCCATTTTAAAAGCACCAACCATGGAAATGGTGACCATATCTTACTTGTAGGCTAAATATTTTCCCATGCATGACATGTGATCTCCTTAAATAGATTTTATAGTTGAAGGCCTTGGATTTTGGTTCATGCCATGATATCATCCCCAAGAACCATCCTCATGTTCCAAACCTTTAAATGCAATCATATTGAACTCATAAGCCAAATATTCCCTATTTACGGCAAGTGTGATTGCTTAAGGGCTTGTGAGGGGTGCACACATGGTCCCTAAACCCCAGAGACAAATATTATCACCCTCAAAACATGGAAAAGGAACTAAGAACCATCCTTGGCATGCTAATCTTAGAAATTTTAACATTTCTCTTGTTTTGCAACGTTTATATGATGATTCAAGGAAATATGCATGTGCATGAACTCTAGTGGTAATTGTATGCCTTAGGCGTTAGTTGCGAATTAGATACCATGGATTAATCCTTGATAACAGTCACCCATGGAGTTATAAGGCTTAAAATGGATACCAAATCCTGCATGTTATATAAATATTATCTATAATTCAGATTGGATCATATATTGTTTCTCATTTATCTTTATTCTTTTAGAGTGGAAAAATTGAAGGAATCGACTTGTAAGGTCATTTTAGCAATAGGTCCCATTTTGATGTGTCAAATGGAATTTTTTGGGGCCAATTTTTTTAGAAAATATATTATCCCCTAGATATTGATCTACACTCAAAAACCATTCCAATGGTACAAAAATTGAGTTAATCAAAGATATTATGCAAAGGTTATTCCCCCCACAATTTGACCTACTGTATTGACCACCATGGTACAAGATGATGCCATGCCAACCCTTTTTACGCACGCATATGGAGCTAGCCACATGTGGAATTTCAAGAAGATTCTATAAGGTCCATAATAATAACTCTAATTCATGGTTGAAGAAGAAAAATCCTTACCCCTATATCATGGCTATCAAGCTATGTTAAATACTAGGTTGCTAGGAGTACTGCGGCTTTTATTCTATGTCATTGTATTTGTTCCATGGTCAAGAAAAGAAAATAGGAGTGGTAAGTTAGATAACATAATAGAGGGGGATAAGGTTTTATAGTAGCCTTATAGGTGACAGTGTCTCAAGTAACTCCACAAAGAATACATTTCTTTGTATTTTCATATTTCCATACTAGAGGAAAAAGAGTAGAGTGACCTCACCTTCTAACTGTGTTTTCTCCTGTAATAGGATTACAACGATAAATCCCATGTTTATTTTTGGATGGTATGTGAGTAATTTTCTATTCTCAATTTTTTAAATTTTAGTTATTTCATACATTTAAGCAAAAAAATAGTAACTAAATAATATGAGATCTAGAGGAAATTAACCTTCAAAGTAAATATTTTAGTATTTTATTTTGAATTTGTTGTGATTCAATATTCTAGTGGAATATCCACGACAATTTATAGATCATACTAATATTAGAGCAAGTTTATTTGGGGTATTTATGGGAAGTTGCAGTGATTTAGGAATCAATTTAATAAGAAAGTTGCAAAACCCTAGCCATGGTCAATGAGTCTATTCACAATAACCCTCAATATCTAACACAAGAGAGAATTATCAACGTCAATCACAATGTGAACCTCCTCATGTAATCTCCAGCAAGAAATCCTGGACTATCTGGAGAGGATGGAGGCTCTCACTCAAATATCAGATCATAGGAGAAACTGGGAGATCAATAAGATCTAGAAAAGGAATCATGGAAAGAGTCAAGAAATTGAATCCTAGTTCAAGTGTCATTAATGCTTCACAGTCCCTATGTCAAGATGGAAGTGAAAGTTGACATAAAGTCATGCCAAGGTGAGATTGATGTATTAAAATAGAAATATTGGTTGCAACAACTAAAAAATTATTTTGGTGCTCACCATATAGACGAATAACAAAAGATATCATTTGTCATAATGAAGTTAGAGGGCCATGTTTTAACTTGGTGGGAAATATGCATGAAAACAGTTAGGCTAGAGGGTGATCCACCATAAGTAGGTGGGAGGACTTCAAAACCCTCATTAATCCAAATTCTACAATTTCAAGTATGTAAAGGACCAATGGATCTGGTGGCACTAGTTTCGGTAGAGGTAAGGACATAGTGTATAGGAGTACTTCATCAAGTCCAAAAATATGGAAATCATTTTGATTATATCTCACAAGAACCTAGATGTGCTCCTCAACTATTTAGGGTGTCTACACAGTCATATATAAAAGTAAGTAACGATTTTCAAGCCAAGGATAGTGGATGAGGCATGTGTACAAGCATAGTACCTAGAAAACATAGGCCACAAAAAAGGGTATCCAATTGATTCGAAGAAGAAAGAGCACTACGGAGATTCCAAGGAGGGGAAGGAGAAGTTGAGAGTGACGAAGGACAAGAATATGGAAATCATTGCACATTAATACAAATATCCCAACAACCATTATACATATGTAATATTGATGGTCACATTGAGGAAAAGTATTGGAAAAACACCTAGAGCTAAACCGGAATAATTTCAAGAAGGATACAAATCAAAATTCTCTTCTAGCTATAGATTGAAGCAATTAGGTCAAAAGAAGCTTTGGCATGGATGAGAATATTGTTTGCACATTAGCTAAGAAGAAGGTGATTTTGAGTATCCTTCATCACCAAGAAGATAAGGACATGACCAAACTCTTCCACATAAATATCTAGGTCAAGAAGACTAAGATAAACTCTATATTTCACTTTGTTTCGTAGGCTAATTTCATGGCAAATTATCTAATCAACAAGATTGAATTTGAGGTCCATGATCATCCTATCCCACATCCATTGTATGGTTAAAAAAATATGTAAGAATCAAGGTAAATAAATAGTGTAAGACCAAATTTGTTGCAAGTGTTGATTTTATTAATGAAGTGGAATTGGTCGTGGCACCCCTTGATGTATGTGGAATAGTGTTTGGAATGTTGTACATGTATATGAGGGATGAAATATTAATGTGAAGAGCCAAGAAACACTACTTAATCAAGGACGAGAATTCCTACATCATGAACATGCATAAAGGAAAGTCAATTTTTTGATTGGTAACTGCCAAACAAGCCATGCAATTGATTAGTTTTAGTAAAACATATGTTTTACTTTTCTTAATAGGAAATCAATTTGATGATGAATCAAAAAGAGTAAAGGCATCCATAGAGGGGTATATTAAAGAGTAGAAACATTAGTTATAGGAGTTTCTATAGGCATATATAGGAGTGTTCTAAGAGCTTAAATGGATACTACTCAAGAGGGAAGTGGAGCACAAAAAATAATTGTTGCCAAACTTCCCATTGATTAATATTAGGTTATATAGATAGTCTATTCTGGACGCAAATGAAGTGAAGAAGTAGTTGTAGCAACTATTGGAGAAAGGGGTGATTTTATGAAGAACCTCACCTTCTGGGTCACCTATCATAATTGTGCCAAAGAAGGATTGTACTTGGAAAATGTGCATCAAATATAAAGAATTGAACAAGATTACACTCAAGAATCAATACCCTCTTCCCAAGATCGATGATATGTTAGATCAATTTCATCACACAAAATAGTTCATTGTCTTAGAACTCAAATTAGCATACCACTAATTACACATTAAGGAAGAAGACACTTAAAGAATACCTTCAAGGAAAGGCAAGGTTTCTATGAATGGTTGGTCATGGCATTTGATTTATGAAGCTACATTTATGAGATTGAGGAATGATGTATTACACCCATAACTAGATTCATTTGTTATAGTCTATATCTATGCTATATTGTATTATAATGATATCTATGAGGAGCACATCACACATTCATGCAAGTGTTTGAGACCCTAGAGAAACAACAACTACTTGCTAACCTCAATAAATGCAGGTTTTTTAGTAGTCTTTGGGTATTTGGTGCATGTAATTGGTGGAGGGGAGCTAGATCCTGCACAATGGAGGCCATCATGAAATGGTTAGTTTCTACAAATATTAATGAAGTTAGGATCATTTACTAAGGGAGACGATTGTGGAGGGGGAGCAAAATTGTATCTTCATGAAAACCATTTTTTCAAGTTACAAAGTGGCCTGGGAAGAGGAACCAATAACTATGCAAAACTCCTCAATCTTAAGTTTATTCTTATTTTTGTTTTTGAAAAATAATGACATTCTTTGCAATTTTTTTGGGATTATATAACCATTATTAATTGGTTCAATCAACTTCAATGATGCCACATGCACACAATGCTTCCCATTCTAGAGGAAGTTTTGCATCTAAAACATTCTTTTGATCAGATTTTGTCGACATATTTATAGGGAGAGGGACTTCACAACATATGCGCTCTCTAAGGCTAGTACTTCACAAGTTTTGCGATTATGGAAGATATATGAGTAGCTAGATGGGACAACACTATGCCTATTTTTGGCAGTCATTACATGATGCAATATTAATATTTATATATGTTGTTTGCTAGTTGCTAATTCATTAGAGAATTTTTTGTTGTAGTAGTATATAAACTAGTTTCATGTCGTTTCATTCTTTTTGGATTGATGGTTATTCAAGTTTTTTTTTTAGTGCTTCATTACACAAATAAGATTTAATTTTTATTCACTAACAAAAGTTACGTTTTTTTCTTCGGAAAAAATAAAATAAAATAAAATAAAATGAAGTTAGGATATTTGTTGGGGAAACACAATAATTCCAAAAGTTCAAAACTTCATTTTATCCATAGTTTCACCATTCCATGCCATAACAGTGAGCAGTAATAACCTATAGTGGGGTGAGAATCAACAAAAGGATTTCAATGAGCTAGAAAGAAATATTATTCAAGAACCATTTCTCACATTACCAAACTTGTAGAAGCCTTTAAAAGTGGAGACAGATGCAAGTGGGTACACCATGGCAGTAGTTTTGATGCAACGAGGAAGGTTTGTATGCTATAATTATGAAATATTTCATGGGAAAGTTCTCAAATACCCTAAATATGACAAGGAAACCCATTCCCTAGTTCAAGCTATTAGGAAAAATAAGCATTATCTAATGGGAAAGGAGATAATCATCCACACAAATCACCAACCACTAGAATACTTGTAAGCCCAAAGTAAGTTATAACAAACCAAAAATTACAAGTGCATGGGGTTTTTACAATAGTTTCACCTAGTCATCAAGTATAAGAAGGGTAAAACGAATAGGTTAACATACATGCTTTCAAGGCCACCCACATCCAAGATTATAACTTTTAGGGACTTTGATGCACATGAATCCTTTTATCCATGATGCATATAGAGATGCATACACATATGATGAGGACTTCAAAGAGGTGTTTCAGTAACTACATGGACAAATTCATATAGAAGATGATAATAGAAATAAATCTCATTTCCAAAATGGGTTACTCTAGAAGAAATACCTAAGTTTCTAAAGGTGAATGATTACAACGTATCGGAGAGGATCACACCTCCAAGATTTTGGTGTTTGGAAGACAATTGCAAACTTACATAGGTATGTGTAGCAATGGAAAATGCAAGAAGACATAGCATGCTATATTACAAGATGTATACTTTCTTGTACCAACAAGGCTATTAATAGGAAGAATGTTAGGGTCCCACCCTAACCCCCTTATTTATGTAGTAGGATCGAGTCATAGTTATAGTTAAGTAAGGAGTCAATAAAGCCCATATTAATAATTGTAAGTGGTTAACCCGCAATTAATGACGGGACCACAGTTAGTTGCAAATGGGCCATGGTATTAGATAGATGGTATTAATAAGAACCATGGTATTGCGTGTATGAGTCATATATAAAGGATATAGACTCCCTGCGAGGAGCATCGTGTCTTATTTTGTAATCGAGCTCTGCTCTATTGGAGGTTTTCCCCTCGAAGAGGCAAGTGAACATTGCTTTCTGAATAATAAAATACTTGCTCTTGTTTCTCACTATTCTATGTTCTGGGTATATTTCTTCGCATATTTGGTGTTTTGGTAATCGTCTTGCAGGTTAAGAGCATAACAAGTGGTATCAGAGCACTTTCTAGGGCACGTGGGATCTCCATTTCTTAGCAAATTTTTTTTTTGGCTAGAGACGTGTTCTGACGTCTTTAAACCATGGGATCTGTCCTTGAGCGCATAAACCTGTGGATTTGGGGAAGCATGCACACAGGAAATACAAGAGGTGGTCATGCTTGTTGGACTCCCTTGTAACCCTGTGGGTACCCCTTCGAGTAGTAGCGCATCAGACAGGACCGCGCACAGACTGTCTTCCAAGTACCCTCTGGGTATATCGGAAGCCCCCTAGCTCCTTTGAAACCTCGCCATAGATAAACCATCGACCGTTTTGCTGCTATAGTACACCAAGAACAGCACTCAGAGAGATTACTCGCCCGTACGATAGGGTAGTCGGGTTGTACGGCTAAGGGTACGGTTGATCCTCCTTAGTTAGAGCTTGAAACATTGGGTCGAGTACTACTGTCAGACCCTTACGTATATTGCGATCTCTAGCACCTGACACTCCTCGAGACCATAGTTTCCTTTTCTATCTTGGGATCATGCATAATCTCTGGTAGATTAGGTCTCGCAAGGGGGTTTGCAGCAACATCAGACATCAGTCCTGCATTTTTGAGTTAGCAGACCAGCCTTTCTGATCTATTAGATCCATCAGATCTGTAGCAGCAATCTTTCCGCCGATTAGAGCTATTCGATCAACCATTCAAATCTCTCAGGTCCACCAGATCTAAGTAGTTGTGTGGGGTTCCTATACCGGGGCACGATTTTCGCAGGACTTTTAGCAGCATTGACATTTTGAGGATTCGGCTACTGCAGTATTCCTAAGGAAGGAGTAAAACTCCGTTAGGAGTTTTCAAAAAAAAAAAGTCCGAGACCCGCCGAGGCGCTTATTGGTGATCTAGCACATAAGAATCAAGACGATGAGCTAAGCGAGGTGGTACCATTCAATTGTTAGTGAAAAAAAATTCGGGCAATCCCAAATTTCAAGTACATCGGATCGGTGCATGGTAGAAACTAGAGCTCAAGCTATGGCCAATGAGAAGATCGACAAACTTGAACAATCCTTGCAAGCCATCCAAGCTCAGCTTGACCAACTAACTGACGCACTCTCTAAGGGCAAGGACGAAGCCCGTGAGGAGGCGTATATTGGCAATGGACACAGTGAGGGTGAGTCTAGCCAGTCTCTTCACTGCTGGGGCACCCACCAACAATCCCGTTTGTGACCTCCCAAGCTGGATATGCATAAATTTGATGGTTCTCACCCGGCCGCATGGGTAGCACAAATGGAGCAGTATTTCAATCTGAATAACATCTTAGATAATGAGACTCAGCTTATGGTGGGGATCATGTACTTGGACAATGAAAGATGGCAATGGTGGGAATGGCATCAACGTTGCAATGGAAGTTTTATGACTTGGGCCACCTTCAAAAAAGCTCTTACAGAGTGCTTTGACCAGGAATCTTCTTTTTTGGGTCGTCTCACTAAGCTCTGACAGACTGGCACAGTGGATGAATATGTTACAGCCTTTGAAGCCTTAGCTTTCCGCACTAGGGATCTCCCAGATGCGTTCTACACGGAATGTTTTATTAGCAGCCTTAAAGAGGCCATACAAGCCCACGTCCTTGCTTTCTGAATAATAAAATACTTGCTCTTGTTTCTCATTATTCTATGTTATGGGTATATTTCTTCGCATATTTGGTGTTCTGGTAATCGTCTTGCAGGTTAAGAGCATAACAAAGAAAGGTATATACCATTCGTTACATGTACATGTTAGACTAATTTATTGGCATAAATTAGGACATGATATTTTAATCAATTTGGGTGTTTGTAAACTTAGAAGCATATGAATATATGTGATGAATTAGGTTTAGGTTTATTGTCACATTAAAAAAATGGAAAAAATGTATTTGTCCTAAAGATTAGAGCTACGTTGCTTGAGTCAACTAGTAGAAAATTTAGAAAAATAAACATCTAAAACTCTAAATTGGAAAAATCAAGAAAGAGTGAAACAAAACTATGATTTGATAACCCAAACAACTGAAAGAACTGATCACACTTTTGGAAAGTAAAATCTCTCTTAAAATATTTTGGAAGATCAAGAATGCACTTGTGTCCCACAAGTTGTAGTTTATTTGTATTCAAAGGATTACAGAGGTTAACTCCTTAGTCTCATACTTATCATCATGGTTGATTGCAAGTATTAAAATAGAAGACATACTAAGAAATGGAAAGAATGCTTGAGTAAGTATAGTTTGGTGGACTTTGTATGCATTAGGGCCTTTTCCCAATGGATAGACTCTTGTTATCTTTTACCCAACACAACAATAAGCCTCTTTCTCAAAACATTTACTAAACTATGGAAATCAAGACCTACAATGCTTGATGCAATACTAGTTGGAAAAGTTATGCATGTATTAGGGCCTTTTCTTGATAGAGAGACTCTCCTAATATTTAATCTAGTTTATCAATAATCTTGTTTTAGAGAGAATTCACAAATATATGATAAAAATACTTGATGTTTTCATGAACAACAATAAAATTATGATGACTAATAAAGTTACAAAGCTTAAAATTCAAAACAAGGAGTTATGAACCAGTATGAATAAGAAAAAATATGATATGGACAAGATAGGTAAAATCTCATGAAAGTAAAGAATTTTTTTTCATAAGTATGTATAAGCATGAAAGCAAAATACAAAAAAAATATGTGCCAACATCTACAATTATAAACAACAATGAAAATAAGTGCACACTCTAAGACAATAGGAGCTCTCCATCCATTAACTTGCACACCAAATGCTACTAGCTAGTAAAAACTCATAAGGAGTGCATATATTATTGATAATGAAGCTTAAATCAAAGCTACGATGATGAATTTTCTAAAATTAAGATCACAATAGAAATCTAAGAATTTGAAATCAAAAATTGTATAGCAAGCTTCACTCGCTTTTCTTTTATACATAAAATTTGAAACAAACTACTGAAAAATCTCTTTGTGCCTAACAAGAAACTAATTTGATCCTTCTTATAAATCAAATTTAAGTTTCCCCATGGTAAAAATGTGGGAAAATCAATTTTTCTTAGAATTTGGGTGAATTTCTTCATAAAAACTATGTTTTAGCAAGTAGAGTGGCCATATTGACAAGACCTTTGCATGTAGATTTTCACAAAACCATGGGGAAAATAACCATCTTGGGATCATGACGACAAAACCCATATATCCTTATTTTTTTCTAGATAGCCTACAAGTATAAAAAAAAATGAACATTTATGAAAACTACTATTTTCTAGTACAAATTTTGTAAACTAGATTTACAATACATACATTTTCATGAAAAACTAAAAATTAAAATTTAAGAACAAAATACCTTAGGAATTGATTTATTGATCAAAATAAATTCATAAGGTAACAAAAGAGGCATGAAATAGGTTTATTAAGGTTGGGATGTGGTATTTTATCATAGCAAAATATCGTCAAAATAGAGATCTGACATCTCCCTCAAGATGAAGATGTGAGATGTCCTCATGCTCAAAAAATGTGTGACTACTCCTAAACATTCCCTTGTTGCTTAAAGGATAACATCGATATTATCTTTCTGTGTTGGCTACAATGTTAGTCTTGTTTTCTTGACATGCTCATTAACAACCTCATCTTGAGGCTTCTATTCTTATCCTTCAATTATTTATTTTGTTGATACCAAGTATATGCTTGCTTGGACACCATTGGATTCTCTTCTTGAAGTTCCTTTCTTCATTCAATATTTCATTTTCGTCCACCAAAGTTAGGCTTTGTCTCACAAGCAATTCATTTTGTCTTTTAATGTATTGCTCCAAGATGCTCATCTCTTCAATAATTCTCCTCATCTTTCTAATTTTCTCCCTTTTTCTTCATAAACTCTCTAATAATACTCATAGAAACTTTTCATTTTTCATTTTAAGGAATATCTTTCAAGATGTCTTCAATTTCATCATTAGTAGGGGTATTTTATTCTTCATCAATAAGAATATATTCCTTTGGCATCTTTGATTTTTCATATACATCTTTTGTTGTTGATGATTGTTGGTGTTCCTTTTCCTTAGCTTCCAAGGATTCAATGTAGTAATATAATGTTTGTTGATCTTCATCGAAGGTACTTGAAGAGAATCTAGTTAAGTATGGGGGATTTTCGCAGTGCATTATATTAGATATCATTTTTGGGATTCAACTGCGTTAAGTAAGTCATTCAAAGTATGACCATTTCCATGAGAGGTAGTCGTAAAGTGACTAATTTCTCATGATTTTTGAATAGTTCACTTAGCACTCATTGCATCGGGTGATGCTCACAGGGGTGAAGAAGTGGGATTGAAACTAGTGAAATGTGGAGAACGAATCACATAGCATCAATCATCACTTCCGGGGCTTGCACCCGTAACCAGGACTTCCCAGGAGGTCACCCATCCCAGAACTCCTCTGGCTCAAGCGCGCTTAACTGTGGAGTTTTTCCCCACAATCAAGCCCACTTAGCTTGCTACCCCATTTGCAAAACCTTAGCAAGTATTGTGCCTCATGAACCATTCAGGTAGAGATCCCTTGACTCTTTTTGAATTTAAGTATGGGGGATTTTCGCAGTGCATTATATTAGATATCATTTTTGGGATTCAACTGCGTTAAGTAAGTCATTCAAAGTATGACCATTTCCATGAGAGGTAGTCGTAAAGTGACTAATTTCTCATGATTTTTGAATAGTTCACTTAGCACTCATTGCATCGGGTGATGCTCACAGGGGTGAAGAAGTGGGATTGAAACTAGTGAAATGTGGAGAACGAATCACATAGCATCAATCATCACTTCCGGGGCTTGCACCCGGTAACCAGGACTTCCCAGGAGGTCACCCATCCCAGAACTCCTCTGGCTCAAGCGCGCTTAACTGTGGAGTTTTTCCCCACAATCAAGCCCACTTAGCTTGCTACCCCATTTGCAAAACCTTAGCAAGTATTGTGCCTCATGAACCATTCAGGTAGAGATCCCTTGACTCTTTTTGAATTTAAGTATGGGGGATTTTCGCAGTGCATTATATTAGATATCATTTTTGGGATTCAACTGCGTTAAGTAAGTCATTCAAAGTATGACCATTTCCATGAGAGGTAGTCGTAAAGTGACTAATTTCTCATGATTTTTGAATAGTTCACTTAGCACTCATTGCATCGGGTGATGCTCACAGGGGTGAAGAAGTGGGATTGAAACTAGTGAAATGTGGAGAACGAATCACATAGCATCAATCATCACTTCCGGGGCTTGCACCCGGTAACCAGGACTTCCCAGGAGGTCACCCATCCCAGAACTCCTCTGGCTCAAGCGCGCTTAACTGTGGAGTTCTTGGCCTTTTTTCCACTTTGGAAAAGGCTTACTCCCTTTTTTGTTCCTCTTGTATTTGTCTTGACATGGACCTTGTAATTCTTATAATATATGTAATAGGTTATTTTATTGATTCTCATACTTTTTGAGATTAAGGTGGATATATCTTAACCATTTCCTCTTCTTCTATTAGAGCTTCTTCCTCAACGATTGGTTCTTCTTCATTGATTATCAACAAATTGATTATCCTTGTGAAACTAATCCCAATTTTTCTCATGATTTTCTATTTCCCATTCTATGATTATCTTGATGAGACCATGGTGGTATAAAATTTTGTGCTCATTCCCAGGGTGATTTTGAATCATTCTTTCCATTTTAGTGAGGTCTTGCAATAGATAGTATGGTGCATTTAGTGTTTTATCTCCCCTCAAATTTTGCAAGATCCCGATGTTGTATAAGTAAGTGAGGTTGAATATTCCCTCACAAGTCACATACTTATATACCAAGCAGGTTAATTCATCCCATGGATGTTTTAACCAAAGTGTTAGGCATGCCTATAAACCAATTATGTTTTATCCTTAATTTTGTGATGAACGACGTCCAATCCTTCCTCTCCAATTAGAGGTTCTTGAACCACCTTTCTCCATTATGAGGAAAAACTATGATTTGTGCCATTACATACTCAGAAAGATGTATTATTAAATTTCCCACTCAGGCACTTTCCCCATCAACTGTGTAAGAAAAAGCTGTAGATACCTCAACATTGTATCCATTAATATTTGGAAGGAAACTCAACCACCTTGCTTCTTGCAAAATTTTCATTGTATCAACATGCAATTTAGATATTTCAAATTGAAGTGGCATAACTCTTACTCCCATCGTTGAAATTGTGTGTAGTAGCCATATAAAATAACTCTATGAAAGAACTTTGTGTAGCAATAATTCAAATGTATTAATGACCTATGTTTCTGGAAAGGAAAAAAATTTAATGTTTCAAAAACGAAAAAGAATATTGCAACACTTGCAATTTGACTGAGCACAATGTGAGAAGAATGTGGATCTTGAGTAAAGTGTAGTTTCCTCTTATCTAGTTTTTCTCATATGAGCAATAGTTTCCCTTCCAATTTTTACTTTTTGACTAAGTAAAATATGACTAAAACAAGAACAATTTTCTATGGTCAAAGTGTATTTTCTCTTAGTCAAATATGGGTTTTCAATTAGTTGACTAATAACCCTCTATAAAAATTTTAACCATTGCAAAAATAACTCTCTATAGTCTCTTTGTTTCAGTAAAATTTAATTATACTGTATGAGTATATTGTGATTTCTCAAATTGTGGTTTCTCATAAGAATTATTGACTAAATAAAACTTCTAAAAAATAATTAGTTGATAAGAGAAACAGTGTGTTGGTCAAAATAATTGTCTTTTAATCAAGGATCAATTAACCACGTTAACATATAAATTGTCAACCAGGGTAGGTATGCTATTTCAAGGCTATATTGCAAAGTATATGTGGGAACAATGTATAAATAACTCTAGTGACATCAACCCTTAAAATATTGCTGCAATCATCACTCTCGGCACCCAGAAAGCATCGTTGTCACACTCACACAAATCACTTGATCACTTAGTCATTACTTGCAAAGGAAAAACAACACTCTTCCACTCAAATCTTAATTCAATAAAAAGACACATTCAATCAAGCTAAAAAACACTATGTAGTAGTCACACATCAATGCATCAATAAGATCTCCAAACTATAACAATATGTTAATATAAAGCACACATGAATATGAGTGGACCAGTCTAGGACTTAAACTATTACATGATTAATTAAAACACCATCATGCAATTCAATAAATCAGTAGCTGTAATGTATCTAAAGATCTATAGTAGTAATAAGGAAATAAATGCACATCAAAACTAAGAGAAATTACAGATACATCTATAGTACCGTATTAATGTTGGAAATGCAATAAGATGGTGGAGCTTAGTGGAAAGGAGTCACCTTCACTAAGTGGGTCTGCAGGCTATTTTTGGCACAAAGTTTATTTTTAGACTATGTCTATTTTTAGACATATGGATCATGGTCTATGAGTTGCAGGATGTTGTTTATGGATGATCGGTCATGTTGAGAAAAATAGATGGACTTCTATTTTTGGTTCACAGCGGAGTGATCAGAGTCTATTTTTAGACTGCCAGGCTAAAAATAGAAATAGTCAAATATTATTAGCCCTTAGTAATATTTGGACTCTAAACATTATCTTATTCTCTTAGAGCACTTCAGTTCGAGCTACAGATGTGGCACATGCAGCTGACAGAAGGAATCACATGGTTTCTTATGTGTTAGTTGAGCTATTGCATGGAGGACTTCAGTTAGAACTCATGCATGTGAGTTCTGTGGAGTTGTATTGTGGAGTTGATGGAGTTGTGTTCAGTTTGACTTGGTTGAACTAGTTGTATTTAGTCTAACTAAAGAATACACTAGTGATGAGTTGTGTGAATTGATTATTAATTAATTCACTAATTATTAACTCATAAAGCAACAAAAGAATACACCAGTTAACTCAGTGCATGCACAGTTCAACAGAGACAGGTGTTAGAGGTAAGTGAAAGGGTGAGTTGTGACTATAGTTGCGCATGAGATCTTGCACAATCAATGGGATTGATTTATGCCAATGAGGACTGCGCAATGTGGGCCAATACCAAGGAAATTATAGCCTGTGCTCACGTGATTTTCAGTGTGGGTGATTCTCTTGCAGATTGTGCAGTGGAGGCAGGCAAAGCAGCGGAGGAGATTTGAACCTGTGACTTGTTCGGATCTGAGCTAGTTTTGTGTGTAACAGGTGGAGATAGTACTGAGTACTTGTGAGGAGTATTGTACTATGTATTGTTACATGTTCTCAATCATTATAATATACAGATAGTGTGGGGTTTTCAGCTGTATGCTTTCCCCGGGTTGCATATTGTGTTAATGTGTGCATGCAATTGATGTTTCATTGTTTTAACGCTGCTAAATTGATGATCAATGTAGAGGAGGTTATGTATTATGCATGTATTCCGCAATAGTGTATGATCGGGATAATCTCTGTGAATAAGTGTTTATTATTCAAAATTTCTACATGGTATCGAAGCAGATTTGATCATCAGATCTATTATTCAGAAAGTGTTTACATCTTATTTCTTCAAGCAGAGTCTGTAATCGGGCCAGGTAGCCTCTGGATTCATCCTTCCTTTGGAAGGTGAGATATCCGGTGAATGCCCATACAGTCGATCTCTGTACAAGAAATACTTTGTTCTCACGAATTTTAGATCAGAAGCGGTTGAGTTTTGAGCTGGTGGAATGGCGCTCAAGGATAAACTCAGAAACATCAAAGCTGAGAATGGAGATGCCGCAAATTTTCCGCAGAAGAAGAAAATAAGCAAGTTGTTGGATCTGCAGTGGGAGAGGCCTTAGCCTCATAGTTTGAGCTGGATTTTTCGTTGATCGCATGCTTGGTATCAAGTGTGATGGGATTGGTATGGTTCTTGGACAGTGGTGCATCTTCTCACATGACAGGAGATCGAGATTTGTTTTCTAATCTAGATGAGAAAGATCTTGGAGTGCACATCGAGATGAGTGATGATGGTAGATACAGTGTGACCGGTATCGGTACCATTTCCTTTGAGAGGGAGTCTGGTAAACCCTTCAGATTGAAGGAAGTAATGCATTTTCCAGGATTGAAGAAGAATCTTATCTCTGTGGCGATGTTAGAAGACAAGGGATATGATGTTGTCTTCAGTGAGGGAAAGGCTTTCCTACGCAGCAAGACAGCTAGAGAAACTCGGAAGGTAGGGGTTCGAGTCAGGAACCTTTATCAGTTGCATGTAGATGCATGCAAAGCCTTGAGTAGCAAGGCAACTGATGGAGACTTGGTGGTTGAGAGGGAGGGAATATTACCTCTCAACATGCAGAGCCAGAAGAAGTCTCAAATGATTGTGGAGGAGCCACGATTGGTGCAGCAACTTCAGGAGGTTGTGGAGCAGCCACAACAAGGGAATCTCGGAGGAGATCGAGTAGAGACATCTACTCATGCAGAGACTTCCAGTAGGGGGAAACTTCGAGCCAGGTGGGCTGAGGGATCGCATGCAGCCATACCTCTAGGTAGGAGGTGGGGTGATGTGGATTGATCGTCCCAAGGAGGAGGGGCAGGATCCTTGAGGTACCCAACCTCTTGGATGAGACCTTGCTACAGGAGCCCCGATGTGGAGTAGCAGGAACTGGCTGATTGGGTAGAGACAGATGCGGATGGAGTTGCAGAGAGAGCGACAGTGTAGGGAATCCCAGGACAATGCATAGCTAGCAGGCTACAACAATACGAGAGGCACAAGTGTTTTGCACAGTGCTAGGTGGCACAGAGAGGTGTGCAATGGTGCGAGATGCATGGAGATGTTGCAGTAGAGCAGATGTCAGAGAGGGAGCACTTGTCAACAGCAAGTAGAGCTTCAGCATCACAGTATGTTCCTAGCTAAACAGAGTGGTCAATTGGGATTGTTTTTGTTCCAAGTGTTGTTGGAGCAAAGTGGACCGGGCAAATGTGTTGCATGCAGAACATTACAGAGGCAGGATAGGGGTTGCAGATAATCCATATCTTTTTGAGAGGGAGTGTTTAAAATGCAACAAGATGATGGAGCTTAGTGGAAAGGAGTCGCCTTCACTAAGTGGGTCCGCAAGCTATTTTTGGCGCAAAGTCTATTTTTAGACTATGTCTATTTTTAGACATATGGATCATGGTCTATGAGTTGCAGGATGTTGTTTATGGATGATTGGTCATGTTGGGAAAAATAGGGACTTCTATTTTTGGTTCACAACGGAGTGATCAAAGTCTATTTTTAGACTACCAGACGAAATATAGAAACAGCCAAATATTATTAGCCCTTAGTAATATTTGGACTCTAAACATTATCTTATTCTCTTGGAGCACTTTAGTTCGAGCTACGAATGTGGCACATGCAGCTGACAGAAGGAATCACATGGTTTCTTATGTGTTAGTTGAGCTATTGCATGGAGGACTTTAGTTAGAACTCATGCATGTGAGTTCTGTGGAGTTGGATTGTGGAGTTGATGGATTTGTGTTCAGTTTGACTTGGTTGAACTAGTTGTATTTAGTCTAACTAAAGAATACACTAGTGATGAGTTGTGTGAATTGATTGTTAATTAATTCACTAATTATTAACTCATAAAGAAACTAAATAATACATCAGTTAACTCAGTGCATGGACAGTTCAACAGAGACAGGTGTTAGAGGTAAGTGAAAGGGTGAGTTGTGACTATAGTTGTGCATGAGATCTTGCACAATCAATGGGATTGAGTTATGCCAATGAGGACTGCACAATGTGGGCCAATACCAAAGAAATTATAGCATGTTCTAACGTGATTTTCAGTGTGGGTGATTCTCTTGTAGATTGCGCAGTGGAGGCAGACAAAGAAGCGGAGGAGATTTGAACCTGTGACTTGTTCAGATCTGAGCTAGTTTTGTGTGTAACAGGTGGAGATAGTACTGAGTACTTGTGAGGAGTATTGTACTATGTATTGTTACATGTTCTCAATCATTATAATATACAGATAGTGTGGGGTTTTCAGCTGTATGCTTTCCCCGGGTTACATACTTTGTTAATGTGTGCATGCAATTGATGTTTCATTGTTTTAATGCTGCTAAATTGATGATCAACGTAGAGGAGGTTATGTATTATGCATGTATTCCACAATAGTGTATGATCGGGATAATCTCTGTGAATAAGTGTTT
Source organism: Pinus tabuliformis (assembly GCA_031772625.1). Taxonomy (NCBI): domain Eukaryota; kingdom Viridiplantae; phylum Streptophyta; class Pinopsida; order Pinales; family Pinaceae; genus Pinus; species Pinus tabuliformis. The sequence continues at coordinate 245,752,257 of CM062815.1, forward strand.
ATTATTCAAAATTTCTACATGGTATCGGAGCAGAGTTGATCATCAGATCTATTTTTTAGAAAGTGTTTACATCTTATTTCTTCAGGCAGAGTCTGTAATCGGGCCAGGTAGCCTCTGGATTCATCCTTCCTTTGGAAGGTGAGATATTCGATGAATTCCCATACAGTCGATCTCTGTACAGGAAATACTTTGTTCTCACAAATTTTAGATCAGAAGCGGTTGAGTTTTGAGCTGGTGGAATAGCGCTCAAGGATAAAACATAAAATCTGAGAATGGAGATGCTATAGATTGTCCGCAGAAGAAGAAAAATAAGCAAGCTGTTGGATTTGCAGGGGGAGAGGCCTTAGCCTCACAGTTTGAGCTAGATTTTTCGTTGATCGCATGCTTGGTATCAAGTGTGATGGGATTGGTATGGTTCTTGGACAGTGGTGCGTCTTCTCACATGACAGGAGATCGAGATTTGTTTTCTGATCTGGATGAGAAAGATCTTGGAGTGCACATCAAGATGAGCGATGATGGTAGATACAGTGCGACCGGTATCGGTACCATTTCCTTTGAGAGGGAGTCTGGTAAACCCTTCAGATTGAAGGAAGTGATGCATGTTCCAGGATTGAAGAAGAATCTTATCTCTGTGGCGATGTTAAAAGACAAGGGATATGATGTTGTCTTCATCGAGGGAAAGGCTTTCCTGAGCAACAAGACAACTGGAGAAACCCGGAAGATAGGGGTTCGAGTCAGGAACTTTTATCAGTTGCATGTAGATGCATGCAAAGCCTTGAGTAGCAAGGCAACTGATGGAGACTTGGTGGTTGAGAGGGAGGGTATATTACCTCTCAACATGCAGATCTAGAAGAAGTCTCAGACAATTGCAGAGGAGCCACGGTTGGTGCAGTAGCTTCAGGAGGTTGTGGAGCAGCCACAATAAGGGAAGTTGAGAGGAGATCGAGTAGAGACATCTACTCATGTAGAGACCTCTAGTAGGGGGAAACTTTGAGCCAGGTGGGCTGAGGGATCAAATGCATCCATACCTCTAGGTAGGAGGTGGGGTGATGTGGATTGATCGTCCCAAGGAGGAGGGGCAGGATCCTTGAGGTACCTAACCTCTTGGATGAGACCTTGCTACGGGAGCCCCGTTGTGGAGTAGCATGAACTGGCTGATTGGGTAGAGACAGATGTGGATGGAGCGGAAAGAGAGCGACAATGTATGGAATCCCAGGACAACGTATAGCCAGCAGGTTGCAGCAATGCGAGAGGCACAAGTGTTTTGCACAGTGCTAGGTGGCACAGAGAGGTGTGCAATGGTGCGAGATGCATGGATATGTTGCAGTAGCACAGATGTCAGAGAGGGAGCACTTGTTAGCAGCAAGTAGAGCTTCAGCATCAAAGTATGTTCCTAGCCCAACAGAGTGGTCAGTTGGGAGTATTTTTGTTCCAAGTGTTGTTGGAGCAAAGTGGACCGGGCAAATGTGTTGCATGCAGACCATTACAGAGGTAGGATAGGGGTTGCAGATAATCCATATCTTGTTGAGAGGGAGTGTTGAAAATCCAACAAGATGATGGAGCTTTGTGGAAAGGAGTCGCCTTCACTAAGTGGGTCCACAGGCTATTTTTGGCGCAAAGTCTATTTTTAGACTATGTCTATTTTTAGACATATGGAGCATGGTCTATGAGTTGCAGGATGTTGTTTATGGATGATTGGTCATGTTGGGAAAAATAGGTGGACTTCTATTTTTGGTTCACAGCGGAGTGATTAGAGTCTATTTTTAGACTACCAGGCTAAATATAGAAACAGCTAAATATTATTAGCCCTTAGTAATGTTTGGACTCTAAACATTATCTTATTCTCTTGGAGCACTTTAGTTCGAGCTATGGATGTGGCACATGCAACTGACAGAAGGAATCACATGGTTTCTTATGTGTTAGTTGAGCTATTACATGGAGGACTTCAGTTAGAACTCATGCATGTGAGTTCTGTGGAGTTGGATTGTGGAGTTGATGGAGTCGTGTTCAGTTTGACTTGGTTGAACTAGTTGTATTTAGTCTAAATAAAGAATACACTAGTGATGAGTTGTGTGAATTGATTGTTAATTAATTCACTAATTATTAACTCATAAAGTAACTAAATAATACATCATTTAACTCAGTGCATGGACAGTTCAATAGAGACAGGTGTTAGAGGTAAGTGAAAGGGTGAGTTGTGACTATAGTTGTGCATGAGATCTTGCACAATCAATGGGATTGAGTTATGCCAATGAGGACTACACAATGTGGGCCAATACCAAAGAAATTATAGCATGTTCTCACGTGATTTTCAGTGTGGGTGATTCTCTTGCAGATTGTGCAGTGGAGGCAGACAAAGCAGCGGAGGAGATTTGAACCTGTGACTTGTTCAGATCTGAGCTAGTTTTGTGTGTAACAGGTGGAGATAGTACTGAGTACTTGTGAGGAGTATTGTACTATGTATTGTTACATGTTCTCAATCATTATAATATACAGATAGTGTGGGGTTTTTAGCTGTATGCTTTCCTCGGGTTACATACTATGTTAATGTGTGCATGCAATTGATGTTTCATTGTTTTAATGCTGCTAAATTGATTATCAACGTAGAGGAGGTTATGTATTATGCATGTATTCCAAAATAGTGTATGATCGGGATAATCTCTGTGAATAAGTGTTTATTATTCAAAATTTCTACATGGTATCGGAGCAGAGTTGATCATCAGATCTATTTTTTAGAAAATGTTTACATCTTATTTCTTCAAGCAGAGTCTGTAATCGGACCAGGTAGCCTCTGGATTCATCCTTCCTTTGGAAGGTGAGATATTCGATGAATGCCCATACAGTCGATCTCTGTACAAGAAATACTTTGTTCTCGCGAATTTTAGATCAGAAGCGGTTGAGTTTTGAGCTGGTGGAATAGCGCTCAAGGATAAAACATCAAAGTTGAGAATGGAGATGCTACAGATTGTCCGCAGAAGAAGAAAAATAAGCAAGTTGTTGGATTTGCAAGGGGAGAGGCCTTAGCCTCACAGTTTGAGCTAGATTTTTAGCTGATCGCATGCTTGGTATCAAGTGTGATGGGATTGGTATGGTTCTTGGACAGTGGTGCGTCTTCTCACATGACAGGAGATCGAGATTTGTTTTCTGATCTGGATGAGAAAGATCTTGGAGTGCACATCAAGATGAGCGATGATGGTAGATACAGTGCGATCGGTATCGGTACCATTTCCTTTGAGAGGGAGTTTGTTAAACCCTTCAGATTGAAGGAAGTGATGCATGTTCCAGGATTGAAGAATAATCTTATCTCTGTGGCGATGTTAGAAGACAAGGGATATGATGTTGTCTTCAGCGAGGGAAAGGCTTTCCTGCGCAGCAAGACAACTGGAGAAACTCGGAAGATAGGGGTTCGAGTCAGGAACTTTTATCAGTTGCATGTAGATGAATGCAAAGCCTTGAGTAGCAAGGCAAATGATGGAGACTTGGTGGTTGAGAGGGAGGGTATATTACCTCTCAACATGCAGAGCCAGAAGAAGTCTCAGACAATTGTGGAGGAGCCACGATTGGTGGAGTAGCTTCAGGAGGTTGTGGAGCAGCCACAATAAGGGAAGTTGAGAGGAGATTGAGTAGAGACATCTACTCATGTAGAGACCTCCAGTAGGGGGAAACTTCGAGCCAGGTGGGCTGAGGGATCGCATGCATCCATACCTCCAGGTAGGAGGTGGGGTGATGTGGATTGATCGTCCCAAGGAGGAGGGGCAGGATCCTTGAGATACCCAACCTCTTGGATGAGACCTTGCTACGGGAGCCCCGTTGTGGAGTAGCAGGAACTGGCTGATTGGGTAGAGACAGATGTGGATGGAGCGGCAAAGAGAGTGACAATGTAGGGAATCCCAGGACAACGCATAGCTAGCAGGTTGCAACAATGCGAGAGGCACAAGTGTTTTGCACAGTGCTAGGTGGCACAGAGAGGTGTGCAATGGTGCGAGATGCATGGATATGTTGCAGTAGCACAGATGTCAGAGAGGGAGCACTTGTTAGCAGCAATTAGAGCTTCAGCATCAAAGTATGTTCCTAGCCCAACAGAGTGGTCAGTTGGGAGTATTTTTGTTCCAAGTGTTGTTGGAGCAAAGTGGACCGGGCAAATGTGTTGCATGCAGAACATTACAGAGGTAGGATAGGGGTTGCAGATAATCCATATCTTGTTGAGAGGGAGTGTTGATTTGGACAGACAGCCTGTGGCGGTTAGTTAAGATCGGAAAAAGAATGGGGAGGATCGCCCTATGGATTGTAAGGCTTCCAATGCACCCGGAAAGCGCTCCACGAAGCCCCATTATAGAGTAGGGCCCGTTAACTACGCATTTGATATTCCCGCCGAAGTTCAAATCCAGGTGCTCTATTTCGTTAGAGAGGTCTAGTTTGTTCAGAGGCAGGTAGTGGGCTGACTGAATGCACGGGGAATGTGTATTGAATGAGTAAAGCGAACTGGGGTATGCATATTGACCGGAATGCAGTAATGGGAGAATGTGGTGAGAATGTCGGGATGCGGGCGTGATGCGGTATGCAGGAGAAATGCAACAAGATGATGGAGCTTTGTGGAAAGGAATCGCCTTCACTAAGTGGATCCACAGGCTATTTTTCACGCAAAGTCTATTTTTAGACATATGGATCATGGTCTATGAGTTGCAGGATGTTGTTTATGGATGATTGGTCATGTTGGGAAAAATAGATGGAATTCTAGTTTTGGTTCACAGTGGAGTGATCAGAGTCTATTTTTAGACTGCCAGGCTAAAAATAGAAACAGTCAAATATTATTAGCCCTTAGTAACATTTGGACTCTAAACATTATCTTATTCTCTTGGAGCACTTCAGTTCAAGCTATGGATGTGGCACATGCAGCTAACAGAAGGAATCACGTGGTTTCTTATGTGTTAGTTGAGCTATTGCATGGAGGACTTCAGTTAGAACTCATGCATGTGAGTTTTGTGGAGTTGGATTATGGAGTTGATGGAGTTGTGTTCAGTTTGACTTGGTTGAACTAGTTGTATTTAGTCTAACTAAAGAATACACTAGTGATGAGTTGTGTGAATTGATTGTTAATTAATTCACTAATTATTAACTCATAAAGCAACTAAAGAATACATCAGTTAACTCAGTGCATGGACAGTTCAACAGAGACAGGTGTTAGAGGTAAGTGAAAGGGTGAGTTGTGACTATAGTTGTGCATGATATCTTGCACAATCAATGGGATTGAGTTATGCCAATGAGGGTTGCGCAATGTGGGCCAATACCAAGGAAATTATAGCTTGTGCTCACGTGATTTTCAATGTGGGTGATTCTCCTGCAGATTGCGCAGTGGAGGCAAGCAAACCAGCGGAGGAGATTTGAACCTGTGACTTGTTCGGATCTGAGCTAGTTTTGTGTGTAATAGGCAGAGATAGTACTGAGTACTTGTGAGGAGTATTGTACTATGTATTGTTACATGTTCTCAATCATTATAATATACAGATAGTGTGGGGTTTTTACTTGTATGCTTTCCCTGGGTTACATACTGTGTTAATGTGTGCATGCAATTTATGTTTCATTGTTTTAATGTTGCTAAATTGATGATCAACATAGAGGAGGTTATGTATTATGCATGTATTCCGCAATAGTGTATGATCGGGATAATCTTTGTGAATAAGTGTTTATTATTCAAAATTTCTACAATTAACTCAGGAATCCCTACCAAAGAGGAGGGCCCTTCCTCCTTAGCAGAGAGCTGGTACACACAACTCACAAGCTAATCAATAAATAAGTAAGATGCCACAAATCATCAGAATTTGATTGATATTAAGAATTATTGTGTTTACACATTTTTCCAAAATCACAGTGTTGACGCCACCCCCTTGCAAGGAAGAGAGTATCTTCTTTTATAAATTACATACATCTATCCGTGAAACATAATCAATCATGAGAATCTCTCAATTCTCTAATTACCTAAATCAAGAAACAAATTACAACAACTTGCTATGAATACACAATACTATAACAATCTTTCCAAAATACAAAAGACTAATAACAAGAAGTCAAAACTATTTTGATAATCTTGGATGTATTGTCAATAAATAAATCACTTTGCTAGCCCAACGATCAATGTTAACTAGACCAAGTGACAACCCAAGTTGATCATTGTTGGAAAATAGAGGATTAATAAAACAAAGTATCAATACAACGACGATATCAACTATTCTTTGAATCTATAATTGGCAAGACAAAATTTGGAACATAACATCCATACAATAACACCTTCAGTGAGCCAATCTTCCCCTGAAACAATCCCTTGTCATTTTTGTTAATAATTTTCCCTAATATAGTCAATACAAGCAAAGCTAATAAAGCAAGGTGACATGGAAAAGAAACATAATTTGGTCAAAGGATGATAATTAAGGTAACAGGGTATAGCTTCTAAAGCCAAGATGGTAGGAAAACTAGGTACAAAAGGGTGCTAATTCCATGTCCCAACGTCTCCTCCCAACTAAAGCAACTGCATGTCCTCATGCAGACCTTCTTCAATCATAGTTTGATGTGTGTTGTGGATGAAATTCAAAGAAGTTATATGCTACTGCTATATCATCTATGGGGGCCTTATAACCACAAGAAAGAAACAAATCCAACCACCATCCTACATCTAATGACTCGATCTAATATGAACGTCGATACTAAGATATGGGAAGCTAAATTAATGGAAACCTAAATCTGATGCCTAACCAACGAGATCCACATTTTCTAAAATAGTCCAAGTAATAAGGGATCTCAGAAATTGCATGCACGAAATTCTAAAAACACTATGGATCTTTGTTTCTCAACTTTTTGTCACAGGCTTCCCATCTTAACTTGCTCCCTTCAAGTGCATCCTACCTCATCAACTCAATACTTCTGGAACAATGTCCTAGAAATTTGTTCCTTAAATTTTAATTCATTTATTTGGTTCCTTGCCTTAGAAGGCTACAAAGGTTTATTGAATTCCCTTAATACCACATCAGCACCAAGTTCATTTCAAACATATAGTGAGGTGGTTTTCATATTTTCTATTATAGTGTCTTGGGATGCCTTCCAATTGACTTGGTTCTACATAAATAAAGTAAAATCCCTCAACTGAATATCGCCTACATAAGGTGTAAAATTAAACTTTTTCTCCCCATAAAAACATATTCATGTAAATACAATTCACGCAACAAATGTTTTTCCATAAAGCTAGCCTATCAAAATGTTTCTAGGAAAGTCTAGGGATCAATCATTTTATACGGTCATTGCTTTTTAATAATTGTGAGTATGAAAAGAAAAAGTTTATCATATAAAAACAAAGGGTAAGAAGGAGAGGGGTTCCTGCAACTTAATAAACTCAATGCCATATCATACATCTTCTCTTTATTCTTCTACAATGTTTGAACCTTCTTCTGCAACTCCTTTACTACATTTCTTATTTCTTACTTTTTCCTTCATCTTCCTTTCTTCTCAACCTCTAACATATTAAGTTCTCAATCAAGGCCTTCTTAATATCACAAACAATTTTCTCATGTTCATTCAAAGGGATTACCTCCTCTTGTAGTGAAACTTCCAATCACCTCTATTTACTTAGTTTGTCAAGCATAAAGGTTGAATCTGTTGCCTCACTTATTGCCACAATTTCTATTTTCGTTATAGTGGTGGCTCTAGTGGATTCCTACAAATCTCTTTTCTCTCCCAGTTCTTCTCATGTTTATTCTAGTTTTACTACCTCAACTACTAGTTTTTGTGTGACAATATTGTCATCAATTGGTTCTTGTGTATCGACACTCTTGTCTTCCTCAAGTTTCTCTATTTCATCCTCCTTTAGATGCTTTATCTCAACTACTAGTTCTTGTGTAGCATTAGTATCAATAGGTTCTTGTGGTACAACCAGTAGTAGTATAGGAATTAATATGTGAGGAAAATATATATACATTTAAAAAAAAATCATATAACAATATTCTTAATTATGGAAATTCACCCCCACTTTATCATGTAAATTCTTTATGTGTAAATAGGCTTTTTTATAATACCATGGGCCAATACCATGGCTTGTCAATCCACATGTCCAAAAAACGCCTAGATCCATCTTAACTCTAGATCTACCAAGTGTCGAGAGGGATGTAGATCTAGAGTTAAGATGGATCTAGGTTGGTTTAATTCGGCCCTTGGTAGATCTAGAGTTAAGATGGATCTAGGTTGGTTTAATTCGGCCCTTGGTAGATCTAGAGTTAAGATGGATCTAGGTTTCTTTGATTCCTCCTCTTTAAATAGGCTATATTCTACATGAATACCATGGGTTTTCATAAGCCTGGAACTCAAAAACCACCCTAACCTGAACAAGTCAAGTTTACCTTAACTACCCAACAAAAAATAATTTTAAAAAATAATAAAATAGAATTTTTATGTTAACATAGAGTTATTTATTTATTTATTTGAAGTTTAATTTAACTATCCAACAAAAATTGATAAAAAAATAATAATAACTTAGATTTATTATTTTAGCATAGGGTTATTTTTATTTTTATTTTATTTTATTTGGACTGAATCAAAATGTTTACACGATTAGACATTACAACATCTATTTGGATTGAGTCAAAATGTTTACAAGACTATGTTTACAAGACTAGACATTACAACTTCTCTTGCATAATGCGCTGGAGTGCACCTCAATATATAACAATACAACGTTGTTAAAATATTTTAGTCGAAAATTATACATTATATCCCATTTGTCAACTCCACTTTAAGTAGTGAAGGAATTATATATTTCTCCCTCATATTGGTCTGTAAAGGACCTATAAAGGACCTCTTGGCACAATCAAATAATTTTATATATTTTAATTTAATACAATTTTTATAACTTTTCAAACTAAGTTATAAAGGAAAAGAAGGCATAACTACCTTTGAGGTAAATCTCAACCCTATATCTTGACCACTACTAAAAATATTCTATGAATATTCCATAAAGGTTAAATTCCTACAATCCATCTATGAGTTATTGACAATTAAATTAAAATTATTGAGCTTTATTCCAAAATAGACATGCCTATCTGCATAATTATGAAATAGTAAAATGTGGAAATATTATATGTATTTCTTCTAGTTGCATGAAGGAATGACATTTCCCAAAGTAAGGGCTTGCATGACGGAATGAGGTGTCAAAAAGACAAGGGGAAAAGAACTATGAGGAAAACAGGGGGAAAAGTATGGAGAAAAATATATAAATACCACAAAATGAGAGCAAGAGAGAAAGAAACAGAGGAGACAACAAATAGTGTGGGGGTGGACAAACCCTGACACACTCATTCTTTGCAAATTCAACAACTTAAACTTATGATATTTGAAAATATATATACAAAATTAACCAGAAAAAATAAATTAGTTATATAAATAAATATAAATATTAATAAATATTTAAAGTTAAAATATACTACATGGAAAAAGGAAAGCAATTTAGAAACTAGTGCAACCATATAAATTAAAGCCATAGTCATAGAAATTTTAACACAATTTTGAGAAAATTTAGTGGAAATTTTTTGAAATCTTGTTACAGTGTGCCAAACTTTAGGATTTTTAGGTGTCTCATGGGTTCTTGATCGTGTTGAATCCATTTCTAGCATCAAAATAATGATTCAAAAGCTCACATGACAACATCATTAGACAACATCTAAATGAAATGGTTGGTAAACACTAATAGACATCAATTCATAATCAAAGCACTTACATCATGATACATTTCACATTGTGAAGATTAAACAAGTGTAATATGCACTCTTGCTGCCTCTTATGGAAAAAGTTATTAATAATTTTAAATAATAATAATAAATTTGTTAAATATATGTATGAAACATACTTCAATATAATTTTACAGTAATACAATATTAAACAGTAATACAAAAATTTAACATACATAATCTTTTGTGAAATCATAATTTTTATCTACAACCAAATTAAGAGTTTATATATATCAAAATTTATTTTAGATTTAAGTTTATACATATCGAATCATGTACTTATTTGGTCAAGACATTACTGAATATAAAAATGTTATAAAATTAAATTAAAGCAAAATATTTATAAAATATTTTGATTTTCAAATGAGTTACTTTTTTAGGGCAAGTGGTATTGACAATCCATGGTACTAGCCCATAGTATTGTAACAAAGCCTATTTACAAGTTAATAATATCCATGATAAAATGGGGGTAAATATTCATGGTTAGAAATCTTGTTATATTGTAAGTATTAAGTTTAAATTTAAAAAATGTTATAAAACTAAGATTTTGAAATGAGTTATGGTTTTTGGGCATGTGGTATTGATAAGCCATAGTATTGGCTGATGGTATTGTAGCAAAGCCTAAATTATTATGACACTAAAAAAAATAAATAAATAGATAAATTATTTTATTTTTTAATATAATTTTTATATTCAAATATATATATATATATATATAGAATTAGAAGAAAAGTAATTTTCAAATATTTGTTTTTTTCAAAACTAATTGAAAGTTAAGGGTTTTTGACCAAAATAAAAAACAATATAACATGGGTTCAATAGCTATAAAAAAATTTAACTATATTATAACTTTATTTTAAAATATCATTAAATTATAAAATGAATTAATATATGAGTTAAACATATATACATTTCAAAAAACATGTAACAATATTCTTAAATATGGAAATTCACCTCCACTTTATCATGGAGATTCTTAATCTATAAATAGGATATGTTAAAATACCATGGGCCAATACCATGGCTTATCAATACCACATGTCCAAAAACCCATAACTTATTTTACAACCAAAATATTTTTTTATATATTTTAATTGAATTGAATTTTATATCTTTTTAAATTAATTTGTAAAGGAAAAAAGGCATAACCACCTTTGAAATAAATCTCAACCATATATCTTGACCACTACTAAAAATATTTGGTTGATATTCCATAAAGGTTAAATTCCTACCATCCATCTGTTCATTATTAACAATTAAATTAAACTAGAAGCCCTATTCCAATATAGACATGGCTATCGACATAATTTTAAAATAATACAATATTATATTTTTTCCCTATTCCAATATAGACACGTCTTTGGACATCTCTTTGGTGAACAATTGCTTACTCTACGTGGGGCCTTTGATTTAGTCATTTGTAATGGCTTGACTAGATGGACAAAGTGCGGTAATTTCACTTGCAATACTTACAATGGAGCAAGTGTAGTATATTATGTAATTTGCTTGCATGGTTTGTGTGAGAAAATGGGTGAAGTTTTGATTGGAGATTAGCTTTGGGACCTAAAATCAAATCAGAAACCAATTTATTTAAGTTTCTCTTAGACTGGAAAGAAACAATTAGAGTAAAAAATTAAGTATGTCCAACAAAATATCCCAAAGGGCAGAATTCTTTTGAATCCAGAAAATTGTAATACCTTCAAAATGATGCTAGAGAGGCTCTTCGAGAAGGAGAAAATCACAATTCATGACATTCATGGTCATGGATTAACACATTTAATTCAATGTGCACTTGCAGAGTACAAAAGAGCAAAAATTAATAAGTTTGAAACAAATTGCTTTCTGGTTAATGCTTGGTTTGACGAGGAGTGCAAAAAGGCAAGGAGAATGTGGAAAGAACCAAACAAGGATAACATAAAGCTAAAAGCTTACAAGCAGTGATTAGGCAAGAAAAAAGTTGATTTCATGGTTTCAAGGAGGGAAGAACTAATCTTCCTTGGGAAAAATAATCCCAAATTATTTTGGAAGGAGCTCCAACTGAGAAAGATACAAACTGGAAATAGTATTAAAGGTTCTAAAAGGTTTGATTATTTTCAAGAAAACTCTATGAGTAGGATCCCAAGGTTGACCCTCCCCCCTTGGTCAACATTGATACTAAACTCTTCATGTTGCAAGAGGTAGAGATGGGTATCAAGAAGTTGGGTGTTGGAAAATCAAAAGACTTAGCTGAACTCCAAGCAAAATATCTAAAGTGGGGCTCAAAGATTCTTGCACCTCACATTACAAAAATTTCAACAACATCATACAAGAGGCACTCCCCACAGATTGGACAACTAGTCACGCAATACCTCTTTTCAAGAGCGGTGATGTCAATAATCCCTCCAATTATTGGACCATCATGATAAAACCCTTTGTTTGCAAAGCTATTTGGAAGCACGCTAGAAAATAAAATTAGCAAGTGGGTCAAAGAAAGAGATAAGCGTGCTAAAGGGAAAGAAGGTTTTAGACCTAAACATTCCATAGTTGATCATTGTATAACTTTAAGGCACATCAATGAAAAAGTTTGGAATAAAAAAGAAGAAGTATTATGTTGCTTTGTTGATTTGAGAAAAGCATTTAACACGGTTCCTAGGATAATCTTTGGCACAGAATGGAGGAACTTGGGGTTCCTAAACATTTGAGATCAGTTGTGTGTAGGTTGTATGAAGAGGTGAAAGTCAAAATTAGAACTTCAGCAGGCATTTTTGAAAGTTTTAGAAGCGATATCGGGGTCAAGCAAGGTTGCCCACTATCTCCTACCCTTTTTGGTTTATATATCAACAAGATTGCATAGTGGTTAAATTCGCAAGGGAGTGATGGTATCTATTTGGACAAGTTTGTTATAAGGCTTCTTTTGTATGCAGATGACCTTATTTTGATTGCTAAATTGGCTCTTGGTTTGCAAGAGCACTTACTATCCCTTGAGCATTTTTGTATAAGTGTGGGGATGCAAGTTAATATCATCAAAAAGAAAGCAGTGGTTTTCTCTAAAAAAATAAAACATAACCAACATAAGTTCTACTTTGAAGGCAACATTCTGGAAGAAGTTGCGGATTACAAATACCTTGGTATTGACTTCAACAAAAATCTAAGCTGGGATGGTTGTACAAAGAAAAGAACTTTGCGGGGTTGGAAAACATTTTATGCTTTTGAAAATAGGTGTAGAGAAGAAGAGTTATGGGATTGGAAAACCACTCAAACTCTTTTTTGGCTTCTAGTGATTTTGGTGATTCTCTATGGTTGTCAACTATGGGCTAGTAGTACATTCGACATGAAGTGGAAACAAATTGATAAAATTCAGAAGCATTTGATTACAAACAAATTCAAGATTAAAAGTGCAGTTGATTATGCTATCATGTGAAGTGAAACAAGGGGTTGCTCCTATTGAAGCAATTGCTATAGTGCGAGCCATAAGGTATTTAAAAAAAAATTGAGCAAATGGAAGAGGGTAGATGGCCCAAGGTTGTCTTTAATGACATATATTGCAACAATAAAAAAGACTTGGATGCAGCAAAATAATAAATGGTTTAGTAAATGGGGTATTTGTTGAACACGTGTCCCATAAACAACAAAGAGATAAAAGCTTTTCTTATGGATAAGTTCCACAAACGTACTTGGCATAAGGAGCTAGGAAGAAAGAAAAAGTATTATATTGAAGTGTTTAATCCCACTCATAGTCATCAACCAAAAGCATACATAGAGGCCAATATCTCTTAGAGAGCCAAAATTCTTATTGCTCAGTTAAGGACTAATTTTCATCAACTCGGTGTAAAACAGGGCACTGGAAAAGGCCAAAAGAAGTATGGGAGGAAAGAGTATGCATTTTTTGTTCTTTTGGAAAAGTGGAAACAGAAAAGCGTTTCATTTTATAATGTGAGGCCTTCAAAGACAATAGGGAAAGTTATGCAGATATGATGGCATCTAGCTCTTGGGATAATCTATTTAGTGAGGATTTTGTCAAGAAGATGGGAGCATTTATTGTGAGGCTTCATAGAAAAAGGGACGAATACATCAAGCATATGAAGAAGCAATCTATCTCATAGCCTATCTTTAGCCTGGTGGAAGTTAAAATGATTTTCTTTCTTTCCTAGTTGTGAAGGAATCACAAATAATTAAGGGCTTGCATGAGGGAATGTGGTGTCAAAAAAACAAGGGGAAAAGAACTATGAGGAACACATGGGGGAAAAGTTTGGAAAAAAATATATAAATATTGTAGAATGAGAGAAGGAGATAAACAGATAAAGGAGAGAACAAATAGTGTGGGGATAGACAAAGGGAAGGAGATCTCAAAAATAATTTGGGGTTTTACTAGTCAACCAAGATCGAGAAAATAGTTAGAGGTTTTACTGATGAAGCATTACGTGAGTTTGGAGATCAAGAAAATAGTTAATGGTTTTACTAATCAAATGGTAAATGTGTTCATGTGGTTCCAATGTATCAAGGAAATGTGGGAGAAGGAAGCCTTACACTAACAACAATTGAGGTGTATTCATCAAATTGGGTACATGGGGATCTGAAGACTACTCACTTTTGTTATAAATCTTCTTATGCGGTGTTTATGAAAACTACCATGTTTTGGCTAGACTAACATTTATGTGTATGCAGCTTTAATATATCAAAGGTGTGACCTGCTTGCCAAAATAACCCTATATGCAACTCTAATATATCAAAGGACATGTGATCAGGCTACCAAAAAGAAATTATCTTTTAAGTTATTGTGAATATTGAACGTGCTTAGAGTTCTTCACTTTGTGGTGTTAACTTTTTTTCTTGCATCATTACTCGTTTTTCTGCATTTAATCAAGTTGGTTTTAGTTAAGTATAATGATATGGTAGTAGAGATGATATTAATTCCTAGCTAATTATAGTGAATGAGTATTCAAAATCATAGTCTTAAGTTTTTTTTGATAATTTATATATTTTCTTCTCTATTATAAAATAGATAATAATATTAGAAACTTAATATTTTTTCTTTAGCAATAAATGTTATTCTTAAAAGAAGTAGATAAACATTTATGTTTTAGTTATATGAGGCCTCGTTTGGAATGATATATGTTGTACAACTATACATGTATTATGTGAATTTGTGATGTATTTATAAGAATTAAATGTGAAGGTTTATTTTGAAATAAACAATATATTGTGTTAGAAATACATTATGTACACTAGGAAAGGTAGAAGAACATAAAAGAACTCACCTACTGTGAAAAAAACTTGGTGTGGAGCCATTATTGTTGTTTAATGGGAACTATTTAAAATTGAAATTTGTTAACTATAAAAACAATTGGATTGGCAATTTAATATTTTATTGGGTAGCATTCAAAAGATGGAGCACCATGAAGAAAGAATGGAGGGCCATACCCTTATTGACCATTTGGGGTATATGGAAATGGAGAAATGGCAGGATCTTCAGCTCAAAAGTGGAAACAAGCTCTTCTGTAGCTGCATCCATAATATCCCTATACAGTGCCCTCGAAATATCCGGGAAGAACAACATCAGTTATGGAAGGATCCATGTGACAACAATCAACAGGAACGGGAATGGAAGAAGAACCACAGCAATGACTACCACTGCATCACCATGTGCATATTTCGACGGAGTTGCACAACACGGAATATGTGCATGTGGTGTATACATCAGAACAACAAATGAACAGGCTATTGAAATCTATTGGAATGCTGGTCCGGGGTCAAACAACAGAGCTGAAGCGGTGGCTTTAGCGGGTCTTCTCTCCTTTTGCATTTTTCTTGATATTCCGAATTTGCAAATCTATGGAGACTCGAAGGTAATAATTGATCATGTTTTGTCAAAGCACTACATAAAAAACATTCATCTTGCTGGATGGTTGGACAGGATTGCAGCATTATGGAACAACAAGAGGGACTATTCTATTTCTCATATTGACAGGAACAAAAACAAAAAGGCTGATGCATTATCTAAAATGGGTCTAACTTTGCCCCAAGGTATATGGAGAATGCAGATCAAAGCGGACAGCAACATCTTCCAGATCCAAGATTTTTGTTTTCAAGGTATATAGCTTTAAAGAATGGTAAATAATTCTAATATGTTTTTACTTTTCATGTCCATTCATGGCAGATCTCACAGTGAATGTATAGACATTCTTATTTTGTAGTTTTGAAATCTCTTTGATTTCTATATCTACTGATCTCCACTCAGTTTCCATGCACGTATTCTAGACATCCTTCAATATTTTGTCAACCTCAAAGATGTGGTATGATCCACTCTACAGTCTATGCATCAGGCATTATATCATAGACATGTATGCTTATAAGTTTCAAATTATGAATATAATATAAATATATAGTTTTTTTGTGCTGAAAAAAATTGGATAAAAATTAATAGTTCGATTCTCAATCTGTCAAACATCAAACTGTAATGATTTCAGCAATGAGCTTATCCTATCTTCATATTAACTTTGTTTATAAAAATTTGGCTGGTCGTGTTTGTATTAAGTTAAAAAAATCAAGAAAAAATTATCTTAGTGGATATTTTATAAATTTTGTGTTAGGACATATCGATGTTGGTTTTAGAAAATTGCAGGTAGCATTTCTATTTAGATTCGTAGTTAAATGATTTTAAATTATTTAAATGTGAATTTATGATGTATTTATAAGAATTAAATGTGAAGGCATATTTTGAAATATACAGTGGATTGAGTTAGAAAAACATTGTGTACACCCGGAAAGGTAAATGTGAATTTGTGATGTATTTATAAAATTAAATGTGAAGGTGTAATTTGAAATAGATAGTGAATTGAGCTAGAAATACATTGTGTATACTGGGCATCTGGGCTTTTGGACACTCCTCTCTCTTATCTAACAATCCTGCGCCTCATTCGCCTGTGGCTTTATTTTGTTTATTTACGAGATTTTCCCCTTCCAAGATATTATATCACTCTTACTCTTCTATTATCTCGATACCTAGAACCTCATAAACTTTTTTTTAACTCTAGTTCTGAGTCCTTAGAGCTCTTTACTCCCAGATTGTTATCTGGAATCCTTCACGTGGCACTCCACATATTTCTTGTAAAAATCAATTTAATGCTTACATTATGGCATTCATTGGCACATTTATGGTCGAAATTTAGTTTATTTAATGAGTGTAAACCGGCATTTTACAATTTCATTTTATTGTTTCCCATTTTAGATATGCTCTATTAATTCCTTTTCTTTTCACAAAAGAAAGATCTGATATCTCTCTTCAAGACGAAATGGAGAAGGAAAAGTCCAAAAAAAAAAAAAGCAGTGAAAGTTCTCTCTTTGTTCTCATTATCCTCGAGCACTACTTCCATTCGATCCTTGAAATATAAATCGTTGGTCATATGAGAAATATGGTAATCAATTGATCACAAAAATATATTTTTCATGAATTTACTTTAAAAAGAGTGTGTTACCTTGTGCTACATCTAGAGCTATTTTGAGCCTACTTTTCCAATTTAGTTAAGATCCTAATCGGAACCTTAGAACAAAATCACAAAATCAATTACCAACAAAGATTTCATTACATTGTGTATTTAGCATTGTATATGCACCAACTCAACCAAACATGCCATTAAATAATATATTTACCATAAAGGTTGTCCCGTAGGGACCCTCCGGACATGTGCTTGTAGATAAGCATAAGTTCTCTGGATTCATTACAATAACCAAGTAAAAACAAGAAGTTAATAATTAATCCAATTCCTAAGTAGACGTAATGGAAAGGGTTATATATATGGTCTATGTTGGATCAAGGTACCCTAGTGTTCCTTTCACCATAGTGGTAACATGAGAATAATCCCCATCAGTTTTCAGCCTTGAAATATTGAAATCAACAACTTTTACATTCATATTGTTGTCCATAAGGATGTTGGTAATCTTCACATCTCCATGAATTACCTTAGGGGTGCAACCCACATGAAGGTATTTGAGCCCTTCAAACAAAAATTGTTGATCATATGATAATTATGGTAATTAATTAATCACAAAAATATTTTGCTCATGAAGTTACTTTATGAAAAGTGTTGCCCATGCTTTCATATAAAGCTATTTGGGCCTATTTTTCCAATTTAGTTTAGAACCAAGACCTCGGAACAAAATCATCTACCAATTAATATTTCATTACTTTGTCTTTTTAGCATTTTATCTCTGCCAACTTAATCAAACATGCATTTAAGCAATATTACCATCAACGCAGTACCATAGGAACCCTTCGGACATGTTCTCGTAGATAAGCATAAGTTCTCTCTGTTCATTACAGTAACGGAGTAAAGACACCAAATTCTTACAATGGATTGTAGAAAGAACATTAGCATGTTCATAAAAAAAATTTAATTATTATTTTATGAGTCCAAAAGATTATTAAATTGAATCCAAATATTGAACCATACTGCATTCTTTGATCATATCAGAGTTATCTCATTCAAGAACTCCTGAACTCCTCGTTTGGAGAACAAAGAGAGAACTTTCACTGCTATATCCCAAAGTTTTAATTGGCCAAAACTTCAAGCACTACTTCCATTATCATTATCCTCAAGCACTACTTCCATTCGATCCTTCTAGGATATGAAATTAAAGATACCCTCCAAGGCATACTCCAATATTAGTACTTTGAAATACATTCTCTCAATCCTAAGGAAAAATAGTTATGTTGAAGCTGTAAATTCGAACTTCCTAAGAGACAAGTTTGAAATACTAGTTCTAATGTGATTTTAGGGCTCTAATACCATGTTGAAATTTGATAGAATTTGCAACTTCTCAAGATTTCAACCTGAAATCAAGGGACACAATTCTACTCTGCTGATCTGCGGAATGAAAATCACAATTTAGAACAACATGCATGGACATGCAATAATAAAAACCACAAATATGCAGTGATTTCTAGGGGAACCCAACTGGGAAACACCCATCAAGCCTTTTTTCATTAGTCAGTTGAATAGAGAAACTATTAGAATTGGTTGCTCCAGCTCTGAGCACAACCTACAAAAGAATAATTATTATCTCTACTCAATGTGAAACTCTGGCCAACACTTAGCCAATTATTTGCCCACAAAGCCTCCTATTTCTTGCGTAATTCCTAAGGAAATTAGCCACTAAAAGATAGGAATTTCCTCCAGATTTATTGTGAAATTCCCAAGGATGGATCACTTGACCTCATGCAACCCCTGTACACTCAAACTAGTTTATAATTGATGTTATACTGCCTTGTCATCTCCACTTCAGTTGAGGAACTTGAATTCCTTACATACACTAGTTATTTTGGCTGCAAAGTCTCTGCACCTTTAGCATTCTTCTTGCAACCATCAATGTCTTTCCAATCATCTACTTTACCTTTTCCATCGATGAAAACATACTTCTAACAATGGTTTGTTGTCGATTTGGGGAAAAATGGATCAAACAAGTGTTTATGGAAACCTTTATTCAGTGTGGGTCGTCCTGGTCTCTTGTAGTGAGGACAGTAGCCTATAGAGGGTAAGTGGGGTTTTGATAGAATTGAAACAGCGAGGGCACTCGTAAGAGATGTAGATTTATTTTCAATTGGATGAGGAGAGCATTCAGAGTTTGTGAGGTTGGACCATCTGTCTACTCTAAAAAAAAATTGTAATGAAATGAATGGGACAATTCCCTTTTTGATCCTTTTAAAAAAATTGGTTTTAGGGATGCCAGGTGTCATTTTCAAATTGGTGGGGATGACGTCATGGTGGCATATTTGTACGAGGTGATGATGTCATTGTATAAAGTGATGACATCAGCATGCTACATTAGCAAGGTGATGTGGTGTGGTAACATGGTGGCTGGCAACATGGCAATGTGGTGGTTGGTATCATGGTGGCCCCCCCTCCCCCAAGAAACTTTCACTTGATAAGGAGTATAAAGACCCTCACTTATAATTTTTTTTAAATAAATGATGATATTTTGTTAACTATGCTTTCTAATTATTTTAACTATAGTTTATTCTCTTCTAGATATTTTCAAATACACCAAAACAGAAAATATATACTCTCCATTACTTTTTCACATAATGGATACATTTATAATAACCATAATTTTTATTTTTCCTAGTTGGTTGGGGAACTTTTGTTCCTTTACCAACTTTATAGTTTACTACTATTATTTTGTTTTTATTTATAAAGAGTTTCCAAAAATCAGTTTTCTTCCAACGTAAATCTCAATGCTCTCACCAAATGTAAAGTTATAACACCACTTCCATATTCCACTATTATTTCTTTCAAGTTCTTAAATGGTTTCGTTATCTTTTATCTTTACTTTGTATCTAATATATTGGTTGAATACCTTTCATTATACTATGTGGTCTATATGTAAAAGAATTGGACTTTAGTCTAACCACATTAATATGTACCTATTCCATACTTATTTTAACGTATAGTTGGGTATTTCCAATTAATCTTGCCCAATGGAAACATTAATAGCACTCGGTGAACTGATACTATAGATGACATATCTTATTTACTAATTCTCCAACTTTGTTGTAACGCTATACCGTGAATGATTATTTATATACAACATGGATTTATTGTTTTGTTCCAATTTGGTAATCTTTTGAGTTAACAAACAAAGTCACCCATATTGTTGGTATTCCCATGAAAGTTCTAAAGGCGGGAGATTATTCCCTACCACCACATGTACTCCACTAGCTCAGTTATTCGCGTTGAAATCAACGGCCCCACCAAACTCTGGGTTTCATTCTTTGGTTAATGACCTAGCTAAGGTTTGGTATGTTGAAACATTTCGTACTGTAATATCTAGTGATACCGCTCTGCGGCTACATTACTCTCCTAATTTCTGTTTATAAATTCTTTCTAGTCATTTATCATAATCCCAAACTAAGGGAAATTCTTATTTTATGACCATTTTTCTTACTATTCAAGACTATGTAACTATCTATAAATTGGGTTTAATATTTCCTAAAGGATATATCTGTTGTGGATATTTCAAAATGTGTCTATTATTTTGACTAAAGCTTGTAATTATTGGTTTCAAGTAAATATTGTAGAAAAAACTTTTTCTCAATATTTTATAATTTTTCATCAAATATTTTTGTGTCGTGGCTAATAACCAAATTTACATATGCTTTATGTTTTAGAATTATTTATCATTTTTCTTCTAGGATATAAGACGCAACTACATATCTTTTTGCAATTGTTTCCTTAATAATATAATTTGTGAATTATAATTTATCGCATGTCTATAAAAACATAAATGAAGATGAGTTTTGTTATGTTCTCAAGTTTATTTCAAAGAAGTCTCGTATATATTCACTATACCATCTAGTTACCATATGTATGCCTTATAATTCATTCTATGAAATATTTCCTTTTAAAGCCTAGTATTCAATTATTTATCTATTTACATTTAGCTTATACTTACAATACAACTTACTAAAACAAAATAACCTTTACATAACAAAATTATGCTCTCTCCACAAAATCGAATAGTATCAATATACAATAATCTCTACTTCTTCTATCGTGTAATTTCAATTGCCAACTCCATACATAAATAATAATAAAAACATATAACTATTCAATATTTAGTGTTAGCATTATAGTAATACTATCTTTCTCATTCTAGTTGAAAAAAATAGAAAAAAAATGATAAACTAGACAAAAATGAATAGACAAATCCCCATTAAAATTCAAATAAAAGATGCAAGAGTTAAGAAAAACTGACTTGAACAGTTTTGCTTGGGAAACTAAAAGTCTAGTACTCAGCGCCTCCCAACCATGACACAGACACTGTTGGTCCCCCCGGGCAAATAGGTTTGCAATTCCTTTTTTGTATCTTGCTTTGTGATTTTCTTCAGTCTCACCTAATATTGTTCTCATAAAAATTGTGAGACAAAAGCCAAAAAATTACAGAGATATTATCCATCTTCCATTCTTTGGGTGGTTATTAACTGCCTCTACCTCACCAATGGGTGGTAGATGTTTAATTTCTCATTAATGAGCTCCTACTTCCCACTTATGAAGATATCTCCTTGTCTTATAGGAAACATTAATTGGCCAAAAACATAATTTCAGAATTAGATCTAATCACTCAGATTAGATGCCTAGGATTTGCTGATGGATAAAATAATAATTTCCAAAATAAATTGCAGTTTTTTTTCCTCTTACATCCATTTGTACTTCAACCATAAATTTCCCAGTTTCTATCTTTATTCATAAAATTAAACATAACTACAACTCTATAAACAAGAAGTTTACATCAGTTAATATCAATAAAATTACTGATAATTAAATGGCTATTTGTCTTTTAATGTAGCATACTAAACCAAAATTAAACTTATGCACATTTAATTACAATGAAATCATTAAGGTGAGGGATATCACAAGGAGGGTGGTTTGGTACACCACCCTTTTGGATTCCCAGCCATTGGTGACTTGCCACATGTCCCAAGGAAATTTTGGGTTGCACCTCCTACGGGCATTAGACACCAAGCAGGTTGATGATGTAGTGTGATCTACACCATCGATCATTGACTACTCCAAGTTGTTGGATCGATGCGATCATAGATCCCACTTATGTAACGCTAACATATGATTCCCTTTCGATGGCACTTAGGTTAAGTGACGTGATTGAATCTTCTGATGATGTTTAGGTGACATCATGCAACCCAAAATGTCATACTAATTTCATCCTACACAAATGCATCTTTGGCACAAAAATCATTTTTTTCTTAGTGCACCTCAGACTCCTATGATTTTCCTTGAAGTTCTTTTGGGTTTGTGACCTCTTGAGTGGATCTTGGCACTAACAGGGCTAAAAAACCTCATTTGGTTTTAAAAATCCTTAGAAACTAAATGATCTTGGAGGTTGATCAAGGGCTTAGGACTTTGGGATCAAGTAATGGTAAACAAATATATAATCCTATCCTCTACCCTGGAGTGGATTAGAACCCCCAAAAGATCTTCTCAAAATGGTTCTATAGTTTGGAAGGCTATCATAAACTATTTTGACATCATAGTTCAAGGCCTCGGGTGGAAATTAAGGGGTGGAGCATGAATGTTGGTTGGGAAAGATCCCTGGATAGGGAGTCAAAACACGCACATTATTTCATCCAATCTAATTCAATCTCTAAATGAACAAGGAATGTATTATCTACATGAGGCTTCCAACATGATTGGTTTCCTTAGACAACAAGCATGGAGACAGGAAAAAGAATTAAACTTAGACAATGATCTTGTTATTGAATTGTCACATTACATAGCCTCTATATAACAAACCCTTATATCCCTTAGTACTACAATTAGTATAATTCCTTTAGTTAAATTCCCTACATGTATATGGAGATTCCATGCTTGTGATTAATGGTATGTAATGAAAAGCTAAACTAAAAAATCACACTCTTCTTCCAATATATCAAAATATTATTCAAAGTTTGAGGAACTTCCCTCATACTTCTTTTACAAACATTTACATGAATCAAAATAAAGAAGTTGACCATCTTTCAAAAAGAAGACTGGAACTAGATCAAGGAAGATGGTAGATCATAGAAAACAATGAAGGTCACATCAACAAACACCAACATTGCCCCTAGGCATAAACAATTACCTATGATACCCTATTTTCTTATATATGCATACAATAGCTTTGGTGACAGTACCTTATACTACAGGAACTTTAAAATAATTTTATATGGATGTCCTTTTTATAAGCACAAGATGATCTATGAACTTTTTGTAGGCAGTGTAATAGAACAATATGAGTATTTAGGAACAAATTTTGGAAAATGAAAATATGAAACAACACAATGTTTACAAAAATTTTGAAAAATTGTTATATATTTTTTATAATTGTATGAATTGTAAAGATTTTCATCTGCTTAGATTTTAAAACTTTGAAAAAATGAATCATATAAATATTTTGATATTTATAAATATTATATTTTTATTTTCACTATAAATAAAAATAAATATTTTTTTCCATGTAAAAAATAAATTCACTTTAATAATTTTTCTTTTAAAAATTAATCACCAAAATCCAAAAACATGATACCATTAGAATGATAAAATGTAAAATGTAAATAATAATATTTTTTAATAGGAAAATTTGATATACTTAACATTTATAGAAAAAACCATGCAATTAAGTTGACCCCTTATTCAAGGAGATGATATGTTATACACAAATTTAATTTCAAATAAAAAGTTCTCGAAGTTGTTGATCTATTGTTGTCATGAATTTTTATCTATGAGGGATCTCCATACCACATTGTCCACTCTTTCGTATCCGAGTTTCAAAACATCATATTTGATCCCTGCATCCTTAGAATAATTTAGAAAACTATAAACCGTGTTTGGTCAAAACCTCTCATTGCCCCTCACATGAGGTAAAAAGCGCATCAGAACAATTATTTCAAGAATGCAAGGATAAAAGATAATATTTTAAAATTTGCATACCAAAGTTAATAACATATTGTAAATTTTTTTACTATTAGTTTTACAAATAGTTTTATTAAAATTTTGAAAAAAAAATATTAAATATTTTTTAAATTAAAAATAAATTTTGAAAAATTTTATATTTTTAAATTTATTTTTTCATTAATACATGTAATTAAAAAGATTAATTTTATAAAATTATAAATAAAATTTATCAAAAATAAAATTTATATATATATATATCACCGTACACACATCAAATCAACATTATGAAATAACTAAAATATATGATAAACAGAGTTAATTATCTAATAAAAAATTAAATAAATCAACTTTACCCCTGCACTATCAACTGATTGCCGCCATTTATTAACATTACTCTCAACCTCTTTTTTTTTTACCTCGAGCAGATGATTTAAACGCTATCTAATTTTCACTTTCGCTGGTTTTATTTTCGAAAATATTTTAATATATAACCAGCCCCATTCCATTTACGCATCTCATATATATATTTTTTAATATATATTTCATGACGCTATCTAATTTTCACTTTCGCTTGTTTTATTTTCCAAAATATTTAAATATATAACATATATTATATATTAATATATAACCACCCCTACCCCACGATATATTAACATATATTATATATTAATATATAATATATAATATATAACCAGCCCTACTCCACCATATAATAACATATATTATATATTAATATATAACCAGCCCTATTTTATTTTCGAAAATATTTTAATATATAATCAGCCCTACTCCACCTACGCATCTACGCATCGATACTCCACATACTTCATTCTTATTGTGAAGCCCTACTTCATTATGGTTGTCAAGCACTAATTATCGATCTCGTCAGACTAGATTTTAATTTATTTGGTAAATAAATATTTTTAATTTTAACTTAGGCTTACACATCATTAAAGCAACTTTTTTTTAAGATATATCCAAAAGAACATACATATATTTAATATGACATTTCATAAAAATGTTTTCATATGACATAATCAAAATAATATAAGTAAAAAGTTTTTTTTTTATTCATATGACATAATCAAAATAATATAAGTAAAAAGTTTTTTTCTAAAAAAAATCAGTTTAATAAATAAATATATATTAATTATTAATTAGTCTTGCTTATTATTTATAAATTCTAATTTACACATTTGATAAATTGATATTTAACGGTTTATATAGATATTTTAATTTTATAAAATATTCTAACAAATTATTTTATTTATATATAATGTTATTTTTATAAATCCTAAATTATTATTTAAAAAACATATTAAATAATAAAACATATTATATTTTAATTATTTTACAAAAAGAGTAGATATTTTTTTAAATAAGCAAATTAAAAAAATAACCTAAATTTAAATGCTTTCAAAGAAATCAACCCTATAATATTTTAATGAAAGTTTCATTTGTTTTAAATATATTTGTCAATATAATATAACAAGTTGTTCATATAAATATAATATAACAAGTTGTTCATATAAAGTTTTATTTGTCTTAAATATATTTGTCAATATAATATAACAAGTTGTTCATATAAATATAATATAACAAGTTGTTCATATAAATATAATATAACAAGTTGTTCATATAAATAAAATTGTGCATGACGAAGATTAACTAATTATTAATTTAAGATTAATATTCTATTTTTGTAAATTGTTAAAAATAAACAAAATATAAATATATTGATAAATTTGAAGATGTCACATCTTAATTATTTTACAAAAATGATCAGTTGTGTATGACAAATATAAACTAATTATTAATTTAAGTTTAATATTCTATTTTTGTAATTTTTTTAAAATAAACCAAATATAAATATATTGATAAATTTGAAGATATCACATCTTTATTATTTTACAAAAATGATAAGTTAGAAGAAAAAAACAACCATAATTTAAATACTTTTAATCAAATGAAAGCTTCAAAATTCATTCATCTTAAATATACTTAATTATCACATGATGTAATAAATTACTTAAATTACTTGTATAATTAAAACTATGTATATTTACTATTTAATATGGTAAATTGCAAAGAATAAATAAAATATTAATAATAATGTTATTAATCTAAGTTTAATATTCCACCTTTGTAAATTGTAAGAATAAGTAAAATATTGAAATCAAAACAACTTGGACCTTTAGCATGGAACACTTTAAGAAATAGACATGTATGTTTTGGACATCGTCCTATGTCCTACATTGACATCATCTAATTCTTCATTGTTATGAGGGTTTTTCAAATAACATTGTCTATATTGATGAGAGTGTGTTTCATGATAATGCATATGTCTATATCATTTTAATCAACTATTTCAATAAATTAATGATAATCACTTGGGGTCACAACTGGCATGGGTCACACCAATCCTTAACATGGATGTATTTTTGCCTACAGGTTTCAAACCATCAACCTTTTCACCAGGAAATGCTTTAACAAAACACCCGGTAAATGTTTATTCTATGCCCATTTACATGTAGGTGGTCATTTTAATTAAGTGAATGTTCCACATTTTTTTTAATATAACGACTCTATATTATACTGCCCTATAATTATTCCCAAGAGGATTAGTTTGCTATCAATTACCTTTTACATAAGAGGCAGGTACTAAGGAGCAATGATGCATATTACACTTATTTAATTTTGTTTAGATTCATCAAAATTCTTATATACTCTAGATACTAAAAAGTAGAAGATATTAAATGCAAATACCAAGCCCTGAGGTTGTCGTATAGAAATGCGCAACAACACATAACCTTTTCAACAGCTTTCACAAATTTTCATTTTGCACAACCATATGAGTAACTTAAACAAGGCCACATAGTTAGCGCTTCCTGCCGCTTGGCTTAATTATTGAATTTTGACCACCTTTGAGCAAGGGCTACATTGTAGATACTCTTGCTTAGCAAGTATAGTTAAATTAGACTGAAAACCAATGAAGACATAAATGAATAGATAATAAAAAATAAAATAAAAAAAATGTGTTTTTGAGTAGCCATACAATACTGTTAATGACCTCGTACTTATATTCTCTGAAAGTTGGAACTAAAATACTAGAGCCATACTTCCAAACAAAAAAATGTTTCTGTCTTATTATAGTAAGAGAATATTAAAGAAATGGTAAAAATACGTTGTTATGTTGCATTGGAAATATGTTAACTAATACTGCATATATATATATATATGACCTCTCATCAAATTCTATTTTTACACAATATTACATTTGCTCAAATACATTCAAATATGAAAACATCACAAATACATTTGAATATACTAAACATGAACGACAAATATATGTTCTACATAAGTGAAATGAACGCTCAAGAAGAGATTTTTATCAAACACAATAAACTAAGTAATAAATTAAGAAAATGTTGAAGCTGTAATGCGTTCTGTAATAAAGGCACAATTACAATATTAATTTTAGGTGATATAATTTTTAATAAAATTGTGATTTTTTTATTTTAAGATATTAATTTTTATTTCATTTTAGGCAAAATTGACTAGTACAATTTCACCATCACTTATATAACTAGATTTCAATGTGATTAATCCGAAAGACTTATATCTAGATTCTAATGTATTGGAAAAAAAAAAAAAAAAAATAGGTTTGCATTAATTACCTTATGACCTTTCAAATAAATAGAGTATTTGACAACACTGATTTTAAAAATATCATTTAAACAATATAAAATAATAATTTAACTAACCATTATCTCACTGACTTTGAAAAAAATATTGTTAAAATCTAGATTAAAAATTATGTAATCTAAGCAATGTAAAATAATAATTTAGCCAACCATTACATTATTTAATTACCTCCATATTTCTCAAAGTGGAACGTTTCATTCACTAAGACAATTTAGTGAAATTCTTTAAAATATAATTTAAATCATACTTCCATATATTTCAAAGTGAAACATTGCATTCAATAGAAGAATTTGGGGAAATTTTTTAAAATGTAATTTAAATAATGTATAATAGTAATTTTGTCCACAATTAGGTATATTTAAAAGATTTTTTTTCCCATCTATAACTTTTGAATCACAATATTTCATTTTGTGACAATTTGGTGGGAATTCTATCAAGTTGGTGGGATTTCCATCAATGGATTTTGAGTCTAGTCCACAAGTATGTTGACTAAATTTGTCATTGTTTTAATTAGAGATAGCGTTGAGGTTAGTCTATGATCTCAAGCATTTAACAATAAAGATTCTCAGATGAAAAATATAAATGAGTATAATTGAAAGTGAGATTTTGGAATCAAAATTAAAATGTGATTAATAATAAATTAGTATAAATATATTAGGAAATGTGGTTAATAAATGTAGTTAATATATATTAATTGATATTATTTTTTATATGATGTAATTTATTATTTTATATGATTTAATATGTTATTTGATAGTTTATATGATAATTTTATAATTATATTATTTTAAAAATTAAAATTGAATATAAATTTAAAAATGCAAAATAATTAAATAAAAATTCAAAAGCACAAAATAATTAAATAAAACAAAATATATAATATTTTAAATTTTTGAATTAAAAAAAATAATTTCCAAAACATTCATCATAAACTTGACAGGACACTTAAGCACATTGCTAACCACTGTGATAGCCAAATAATTTGTTCGTGTAGATTTTGAACTTGACTGGGTATTTCATGTCTAGTTTGAAATTTTCAGTGCAAATATTTGGTTTTGATTTGAGATTCAATGTCAGTTTCTTTCTTTGGGATTCGTATAGTTATAAATGTTAAGACTCAATTATGGGAATGGTCTACAAAAGTGGAGGAATTATTTGGACGATTAAAAGTGGTCGGAATCCGGGTAAAATAATTTCAATTTTTTTTGTAAAAGCAGTGTTTGAATGGTGTTTTTGATGGTAGAAATGGATTTAGCACCATCAAAAATGTCTAGGACACCTAAAATTTTGAAGTTTAACAACTATAACTTAGATTTACAAAAATCATTCTCGGATTTTATTCTAAATATGTCTGGAATTTCCAAGTTTTCTAGGCAATTCCTCCGACTAGTTAGACTAGTCAACAGTGTCCAAGTAGAGTACAAATACCCCATCATGACTTAATAAAAAAAGTGTTTAAACAACCAATCACAACTTAAAAAAATAAATTTAAAATAATCCAACAAAATAAATTTTTTTTTTTTATAAAATTAACATTACATATACCACTTTAATTTTTTCGTTAAATTATTTTTTTGGGTTATAAGGTTAACATTACATATACCACTTTAATTTTTTTTTGTTAAATTAAAAGAAATTGCGGTAATATCCTGTCGCCACCAGAGTAATAAGCAATGGTGGCACAACTTTTTCTCTTAATCTTAAGTGAGACCAACATTCCCATGTACAAGTTTTATTACGTTCATTCATTTTATCACTTCAATGGTATCATATTTTTGGATTTTGTTAATTAATTTTGAGGAAAAACTTTTAAGTTTCTTGGGAAATTCAATTTTCTTACCTTTTATGAAAATTTGCATTATTCGTTGAACAATATTTTTGTTCATCGATAAAATTGAATTATATGGTGTTATCCATTTTTTAAGAGGAATAAATTTAATTTTTATTGAAGTATATAACGTTATCCATTTTTTAAGAGGAATAAATTTAATTTTATATTTTGTTATATTAAAATCAATTGTGCTTAAAAAATTATGTTTTCTTATATTAAATCATTTGGAATTAGTTTTTTTAATATTTGTTTTTCCATTTTGAAATAGTCATAAAATTATTATCATATTAGTTTAGATTCATTTTAATTCTGGATCTACCAAGTTCTAAGAGGGATCAAAATTTTAAGTTGCAAATCTCTTTTAAAGTGAAAAGATATTTGATCTCTCCCAGTGTTTGGTAGATCTAGAGTTAAGATGGATCTAGGCCAGTTTAATTACTAGCCTATATCCAACTCAACCTTAAATCCATCAAGCACCAAGAGGGATCAAATCCCTTAAGGTGCAAACCTCTTTTTTAGGGAAAAACCTGAAGGAAAGTTTGCACCTCGAGAGATTTGATCCCTATTGGCACTTGATATAGGTTAACATGGATCTAGGTTGGCTTAAGTAGTGTGAAGCCATGGAAAATTTGTTGAAGATCTAATTATTGTGATAATTTTAAATATACTAAATATGTCTAAGATTAATTTGGTCATTTTAATTTTAAATTTACTAGTTACCTCAATTTGTTTAGTCGATAGAGACTATTAATAACTTGAATAATGAAAAATGATGAAATAAAATTTTTGAATGCAAAGTGACACTATAACAGTGTTAAATGATAGAAAATGTGAATAATAAGAATGTACTCAATTACCAATAGTCTTCATTGTGATCAATATCAAACTATTTTCTTTTACTATTCTTATTGTCACACATTTATTTTTCCATATTTTCATACAAATCATATGAAAAGGGTGGTTGAAATCATAGGTCATTCAAATCTTTAACTCGAGTTATTGTAGTAAACATTATACCTTGCCTTTCTTGCTCTCAAAAATTAATCACATGAAAAGGGTGGTTGAAATCATAGGTCATTCAAATCTTTAACTCGAGTTATTGTAGTAAACATTATACCTTGCCTTTCTTGCTCTCAAAAATTAATAGTAGGTTTCTCCAAAGCCAGTGATTGTGACTTATGAAGTATTAAACCTGGAGTAAGTTTTAATGGTAGTTTTTTTCTATTACCTCGTTTGAATGCAAAGTGACTGACAATGTTGAATGATGAAAAATGGGAACAATAAGAATGTAATCAATTACAAGTAATTTACAACTTTAAGAAGTAAACAATTCAACTAAGTGAACATTTTATTTAAGATGAAAATTCATGTATTTTATTTATGGTTTAATTACTGTAACATAGAAATCAATACACTTCGTTAATAACTTTTTTTTGCTTACATAAAATCAATGCATACTATTAATCTAATTACTTTGAAAATAATGTATATCATACATCTAGTTACATCAAATCAGAAATCAACATCTACATTTGAAATCAATACATCTAGTGCACAAATATATTTAGAAATCATCTACACTCAAATAAATGCACTAGTGCAAGCAATCAAATAAGATTAGAAATAAACATCTACAGCGAAATCAATGCATCTAGTACAAGCAATCAAATGGGATTAAAAATCAACATCCACATTGAAATTGATTCATCTAGTGTAGGCAATCAAATAGGATTAAAAATCAACATCCACATTGAAATTGATTCATCTAGTGTAGGCAATCAAATAAGATTAGAAATCAACAACTACATTGAAATCAATGCATTCAATGCAATCAATCAAATAGGATTAGGAATCAAAATCTACACTGAAATCAATGCATATATTTTAGTGAATAACATTATATCTCCCCTTCCCTATTTTCTCTCTCTCTCTCCCTCCAACTCTATCTCTATCTTCGTCCCTCTCTCCTTCTCTCTCTCTCCCTCTCTCCCCCCTTTATCCTTGTGTATCCCTCTCTCTCTCTTCCCCTTCTCTCCCTCTCTTTCTCATATCCTTATCTCTCTCTTCCCTCCTTCTCTCCTCTCTCCCTCGCTATCTCTTCGTCTCTCCTTTTTTTCTCGCCCTATCTCTCCACCTTTATTTATCTATGTCTTTGTTCTTCCCTCCATGTCTCCTTCTCTTTATCCCTTCCTCTCTCTCCCTCTCTCTCTCACCCTGTCACTCCCTCTCTCTCTTCCCTCCAACTTTGTTACTACCTCCCTCCCTCCTTCTCTCCCCTCTCTCCCCCCTCCATCTTCGTGTCTCCCTCTCTCTTCCCCTCCTATCCCTCACTCGCTCTCTTCTCTCCCTCACTCTCTCTCCATCTCTCCCTTATCACTCCATATTTCTCTCCAACTATACCTCTTTATGTCTTTATTCTTCCCTTCCTCCCTCTCCCCTTCCAACCCCATCTCTCTCTCCCTCCCTCTTTGTCTTCCTTCCTTTCTCTCCCTGTCTCTCCCACCTCCATCTCTCTCCCCCCATCTCTCTCTCTCTCTCTCTCTCTCTCTCCCCTTTTATCCATCTCTCTCTCCTCTCCTTCACTTCCCTATATATAAAAGTATTCTCATTTTTAATTTTATTAAAACTTGGATTTAATCTCTATGGAATATCTATGCAATATTTTTATTAGTAGTGAGGATAGAGGGTTTAAATATATCTCAAAAGTAATTATAACCTTTTCCTTTTAGATTTAACTGAAAAAATGTTATAAAATTAAATTATTTTGATTATGAAACGAGTTATGGTTTTTGGGCATGTGGTATTGATAAGCCATGGTATTTGCCCATGGTATTGTAACAAATCCTATTTACATGTTAATAATAT
Organism: Pinus tabuliformis; assembly: GCA_031772625.1. Lineage (NCBI taxonomy): Eukaryota > Viridiplantae > Streptophyta > Pinopsida > Pinales > Pinaceae > Pinus > Pinus tabuliformis. The sequence continues at coordinate 245,784,845 of CM062815.1, forward strand.
CTATGGTAAAGTGGAGTGGATATCCATGGTCAAAAATATTGTTATGCTGTAGTATTAAATTTTATGTGCTTATTAATTAAATTTAAATATGGTTACAAAATCATTATTATACTTTATATAGATTTTACATTTTACATTTTACATTATATTACTTTTTAAATTTTACATTTTGCATTTATATATGTTTTTAATTGAATATGAGGAGAACATTTAATTTTGTTCCTTTTTTCCGACATTTAAAAAAATTTGACATACTTAATTACATTATACCTACAAATCTCCCTTATACTAGGTTTTAGATCACCTCTTGGCACAATTAGCCTTTAAATAGCTTACATTAAAGAAGAACACATATTTGGCCTCCAAAATGATGATTATTTTCACCACCTCCTTTCACCTTTGATATCCCCTTTATCCCATTTTTTACATCCCCTTCAGCCTTTTGTTGTGTTATTTGATATATAAATTTCATCCTAGGGTAAGGCAATTATGTTTTCATTTAATACCTAATTCCATTCTTTTGATGACTTAGAGAGGTAAAAAGTTGTTTTATTACTAATAGTGGTTTTGCCTAGTTCAAGTTCTGCAATATCTATAGATGAAACTTTAGCAACCAACTTGGAGGAAAACCAAAACATGGGTTTTGTGAGAAGAAATGTCAATATGCTTCCATGTGACTCAGAATTTTGCCAAGTCAAATGTGTGAAACTATAAGTCGTGATCAAGTTTCAACATGAAATTGACAATTACCAGAAAACATACTTAAGACATGATTTCGAGAAGATGAAAATGAATTTGAGAAAAGCAAGACATGGGTTTTTTCTAGAAGGTCTTGATTTAGGTATTGCGTGGGTAGATTTCTTAGAAAATACATGATGTGGGAGATAACATTGGTTTTGTAATATGGGTTTGCCTAGATTCGCCAATTACGTCCAATTTCCAAGTGCACATCCCAAAATGAGCACCTAGTCAGCAAGGAAATTGTATGTAGATGCATCTAGATGATTGTATGACTGAGAAAATAGTTTGTAATCAGATCTACAACTATCTTTACAATCCAGATCCATTAAAATGAGATAGAAAGGTGTTTAACAATTTCTTATTTGCGGGAATTGGGTTCAATTCACCTTGAATCATATTTTTGTACAAATATGTGTCTAAAGAACAAAGAGAAAAGGAGGATTCTCAAAGGTTCAGAAGTTATGGAATTCATTTTTAAATCATAGAGCATCCTTGTAGGTTGGCCTCTGATCAATAAATCGTTAGACAATGTTGTTGTGTATTTTTTAGATTTGTTTTTAATAACAAGTTAATGTTGTTGCTCTAGGTCAAAAATGAAGCTTTAATTTCTCTTTTAGCTCAATAATTTCCTAGGTAGCATGGAAAAGGTTGAAGGGCCCACCAACTTAGCCCATGTTACCCCACTTCTCTTTAACATAGTATAGTTAACAACCATAGTTCAGATTTCAATTTGTAGATTAGTGTTTATTCTTTAGTTCAATTATTATTTTCATTGCTTATGATTTAGTGTTTGTTTATAGGAGCTATAGTTCATGAGTGAAGTTCCTCTTTAGAATCCATTGAACGTTGACCAATAAAGTAGGTGAAAGGTTGGGATTGGTTCCCTTAGACAAGCCTTGATGTTGTTAGTCTAGATTTAAATGTTTAATGTTTTCTCTTTACATGAACTTTAGATTGCAAGCATGTCATTGTTTGAAAGTGGGAACAAGATTACTCTTAAAGTCACTTACAAGAACACTAAGGAATTTTGTGAGTGAAAGATCATACCTTGTGCTAGTAGGGTACATTTTTTTTGCTACCCAAATAACAAGTTTCTTGCAAGTTGCATTCTTTAATTTGCTTGCTTTCATTCCTCACAACTTTGGAACTCAATACATGAATTCATTAAAGGACATTGAAACCTTAGCAATCTATTCACGATAGATCACATGAACATCCAAGCATGAAATATTGTGATCTGAAACCGTTATAGCACTAAGTTGTTTGATCTCCCAATGAGAGGTCTTGTTGTGATTTGTCGTTTAATTTCATTACAAAGTGTGCTTTGTTGGCATTAATTGTTAGCAAATGCTACAATAGGTTCTAATTTTGCATGTACTTTGTTTGCATCTCATAATCTTATGATCCCTCATTGACATTAAATAGTTGGCGATAATTTTTCCCAACCTTTTGGTGACATTGTAAGGGATGTGTTAAAAATGGATTAGAGCATTGGTAGCTTAGTTCTTTTCTTGTTTTTGCTAACACTTGTGACTTGGGGGAGGAGAAATAGTAAGATGCAAATATGACCTCATTTCAAAATATTTGAAAAGATTCCTAGAATATCACATCCACCTTAGTGGGTTTCTCCAAAGCCTAGTCATATGGTTTAGTATATTTTTGTGCAAGTGTGTTTTATTTTTTCCATGAAAAGAAGAGAACCCCAACTTGTGTGAATATATAACTTGGTGACAGCAGGATCCTAGTAGCATGGTGGCACTTCCAGTACATGATTAGTTTTCTTATATTTTATTTAAGTGTACTTCATTTCATTTCTTTAGGATTTTTAAACTTTTTAGTGTTGTAAGAACCTCATACATTAATCCATGTGCAGGACAAAGATTAGCAACCGGAAAAACAATATTCAATAATGATCAAGATTTTGAAATAACTCTCTCAAATACTAGCAGTAGTAATTATCTCTGCTTCTTAGGAAGACCAAATCTTGACAACAGTCAAGAATTTATCTTCCTCTCCACATCACAAGAATATATAGAAGCCTCATTTTATCCTACTTACCAATCTACTGAGAAGGTTGATGATGGACTACATTTTATGGAGAGAATTCATTAGAACATGAGATCAAGGAGTTCCTAACATGCATATCAATAGATTCGGTGTCCGCTCAAGAAACTAATCATGTAAAGAAGACAATTTGCATGGCATGGCAGAAGAAAGCATATTGTTACATATTAATTTGTCTCATCCATGCAATTGATGTCAAATATGTATCTCTCGTCATCCGAAGAGCTATTGTCATTAATCCTCAAGTAAGGTGGAAGAAATACCTCTCCATGAAATATAAGAATCCTAGACTACATACCTTAAAAACCCTATTTTTGAAGATCATTGTAGGTGCTAGTATTACACCTTGCAACATTGCACCTTTCATAGCTAACATCTTGCGACATTGTCGCAACTTGCCTTCATAAAAAGTGTGCCAATATTATTACATGGGTAAAAAATAAAGAAAACGTTATAAAGCTTCCATTCCACAATCCTCGTGGATATATATTTCTGATCAACGAGGATACGGGCTCGAATTTCTACCATAGTGGATCTCATCCCTCTCCATTGTTGATTTAACTCCTACCTAAGTGTATCTCAAACTTCCATCCTTGGCATACAAACACAATGCACTCAAAGGAAAAGGAGTTAGCTTTTTTACTCTTGAAACTATATTATCACTCTATTGAAGTATCCATTGAATGATTTTGGATGCAAGGTTGGAATTGAGGACTATTGGGAGGAAGCTATCAACATCATGCCTTTGCTTGTAACTCTCTCCTTTTCATTATTAATACAAATGCATATTTATTTCCCAAATTTATTGTTATGGTTATTGTTATGAGGTTCCTTAATCACTTGTATATATTATGTTAAATCATTTATGTATCACATGCTTTGATAATTTCTTTGCAGATCTTTTCTTAGAGCATCAAGAACGAGATCAAAAGCGATAACAAACAATAGTGAGGACAAGCATTTTGGAAAAGGTATGAACCATTGATCCAATCTTACATATATGGTTTAATGGTAATCAAGGTTGAAATTGAGGACTATTAGGAGGAAGCTACCAACATCAAGGCTTTGGTTGTAACTCTCTCCTTTTCCTTATTAATGCAATTACATATTTCTTTCCCACATTCATTGTTATGGTGATTGTTATCAAATTCCTTGGTCACTTGTATAAGATATATAAAATCATTTTTGTATCACATTCTTTGATAATTTGTATGTTTGTGCTTTTGAAATTCTTTTATTGGAGCATCGAGAATGGGATTGAAAACTATAACAAACAATAGTGAGGACAAGCATTTTGAAAAAGGTGTGAACCATTCACCCAATATTACATCTATGATTTAACGGTAATCTAGGGAATGTTTCTATGTATTTGATTGTTTTGTTCTAGTGTTTGGTTTCTGAACCTAGGGAGATCTCTCTTTTCTGCAAGAGTTATTTGTCCACCAAACACATACAGAGTGATCTAGATGAACAAGTGAACCATGGATATCATGACTTCATTAAGTATTGGTTCTAGACATCTATCAGACCACATCATTCCTCTATTATTCAAGAATTCTTGACACCTTATCATTTGAAATAGTTATTTCCTCATGTATTGGTATTTCTTGAAGTGTATTTTTCAAGCTTGAACATGAGTAAAATTGTAATTATGTTATGCACATGGTTACACTAGAAGTACTCTGACACTTGGCAGTGATCCTCTTTTCTTCAAGTAGAGTAGGATGATGTATTGTAAGTAAATAAATGAATAAAATAGTAAAGAGGAAAATAATTCTTGTTTTGAAAACTAGGTAATTGGTGCAATTAGACATGAGCTTCGCTTGAAAGTGAGGCAACTAACAAGTGAAGTTCATAATCAATTTTGTAGTTACTTATTCATTCCATATTTTACTATGTACTTCACAAATCTTCTATCTTGTACTTTTAGTGGATGATGTGGAATTCCTTAAGGTCCTCCGTCCAATGAATATTGTCCCATCGATATCAGCACATTATCTAGGAACAAGGTTAGAGTCACTTGTAGTAACTTGGATTTTGCATGCCTCAATGATAGGCTTCCTCACTGAAGATGAGAGGCTACATCAATGCCTCTTGATCTTCTAAACTTATAGGGTACTCGATATCCAGAGATCCATTTGTAACATGCTTGGTTATACTCTAGTACCATAACACTATGTCATTATTGGTGAGTAGTCACATGTTGGTTAACAATTTCCATTATTGACTGGTAATCCATTGAATTTTTTCCATGTTCAACTTCAAGAACATTCATTCACATGCACTAACTTGTACACGTAGGAAGATATGGACAAAGACTATATATTTTTATGGTTTCAATAGCTTGTAGTAGTTTGATTTTAGTCTTATTGGAAACTACAGTTCATTTCATCCTCCTTCTTTAGTAGATCTAGATCAGCTCTCAATTTTCTCTCGATCTTCTACAACTTCATCGAACATTCAACCAGGCTACATTATTTTCCATGTGGCTTCTACTTCATTTGTAGTACATATCATGATTCAAAGCAAGGCCTAGTTATCATTCAATTCACTTTGTGCTTCATCAATCGTTTTGGGGATGTCCAACCTTCTATCAGCGGTTGCAATGACCATTCTTCCCATAATAGCATCAAAAATCATATTTTTGGTATTTTCAACATTTACAGGTAGTATTGTAGCCCTGAAACAACCATATTTCTAGACTGAATAATGCAATTCAAATGTCACTGGACTCTCAACGCAACAACATCAGGGTTCTGTTCAACCATATTCATTTTAGGTATGAGGTAAATTAGAGGTAATAAATGCTTTAAAATATATTATTTATTTAAAAACATGGATGTTTATGATAATGTATTTAAGCTTAGTTGGCATGATGACATATGTAATATACTCATACTTTCTCATTGAAAATCCCTTATTTTAGATTCCATCCCTCATACTATCATCTCCCTTCCTTTTCATTGTTTTACATAAATATTTCTTGAATATTTCCTAACACCTTCCCTTGTTTTACCACATCTTGGCAGTGATAATTGCTCAAATTGGAAGTGCTTGAAATAACCCCTCACCAAAACCCATGCCATCATTGACAATTCTAAGATTAATCCATGATAGCATTCATTTGAGGGGTGTAGTGACTTTAAATTTTCAAAATTTGAGTTTCTTTGGCCAAAAATTGTTTACTTCCTAATATTTTTGCCATCAACATTGGATATTGTATGTTGAACTGTTGGGTATGTTGGGAGTATCTTATGATTAGTGTGAAATGCAGACTCAAATATAAGTAAGCCCAGTGTAGACAGAGACCTTGATACATATAGAAATATCCTTTAAAAACTAGTCCATTCAAAGGAGATTTTGAAAGAATATGTTGAAGATTTAAATGGATTGGGAACAATTTGATAACAAACAAAGATATATACTTGTGTTACAGAGGGGGTATTTGGTTTAATTTGATATAGATTGAAAATTTTAAGTGTTAAAGCACCATATGGTTTTTCAAAAAAGGATATTTCTCCAAAAATGTTTAATAAGGAACTTGAAAAATACATTCATGAAATAAAATTAAGGGTTGTATATGTCCCACCACCACAACCACATTCTCCTATTTTAGAATTGACAAAAGAAGTTTTATCACCAAGGTCATCATACTCACTAAATCAAGGTGACCAGAATGCTTTATTTACTTATACAAACTCAAAATAGGTCATTGAACTAAGAGAGAAGTTAATTGACGTTAGGGAAACCATCACAAATTTAACTGAGGAGCAGGTTGCTCCTCTGAGTAAATGTCAACTTCCTCGGGAAGAACTAGCACAGGTTTTAGCCACCAAGCACAAAATTGAATCTGCACCAAACCCACCAAATATTTTCATTCTTGTTTGTCATTCTTGTTGCCATTATATATTTTGTAGTTAGTATTATGCTTTATTGAATATCATCTAATTGTATTTCATTGTTGTTAGGAAGAAATATGTGTGTTGTTGATATCATCTAGAAAATGGAATTTGCCTAAATGTCAAACTAAGGTTTGGAAGAAAATAAAATATTTTGCATTGCTTTGTGTACAAGTTGATTATTGTATCAGAAAGGCCCCTCCTCAACGAGATTTTGCAAAAGAGGAAGAAGTTCCTTGGGTTCTCTCTATTTTATTGTTACTGGAAGACACTAAACATTGTTTGATGAGAATGGATGTACGTATTTTGATGATTTTCCAGGTATTTTCACAATCTCATGTGGGTGTTGCCACCCAGTTATTCTACAAAATTTAAAAAAATTATGAAAGTTACAAAAGTTTCATAAGCTTCCAAATTTATTCAAAGGGATTTCTAGAGCCATGACATGTTGTCCATGGTAGCTTCTCAGTGGCATGAAAAGGCTATTAGACTATTTTCATCTTCTAGTATCAAGGTAAAACAGGCGCATACAACTAATATAGATTGAAGGGCACGCAACATGGATCCCAATAAAGATCAAAGCAACCATCGCAAAGCCAAAGTAAAAACAATAATGGCAAGAAGAAATCAAATGAAGTAGGAAAGATAGGCTTCTCTTTGAACGGTATATGGACTGAGACTATGGCACATAAGTTGTTATATGTTCAACATGCCCAACACCAAGCATTAGAGGATGTTTCTTCTCAACTTGAAGTTGAGAGAAATGTGTCAGCCAACTTAATCGGTGATGCTCTACTCATGGTTTCTAGATTACAAAAAGAGAAATCTAGGTTGGAAATGGAACACAAACACTATCAAAGGGAGATAGAGAAAATGAGGGCACACGTAAAGGAGGTGTTGGATTTTTATGAGGGTCTCCTATTACAAAAAGATAAGGATATAAAGGCCTTATAGATTCATGTTCAAGTCTACAAACACAATTTTTTTATTTATGGTTTCCATGACTTTCAGATAGGTGAGATTGGACTTTCTGGATTCCATTAATTGGTGTGGGTAATTTGAGTCCATGTAGTAAACATTGCCTATACTACTTTGGAATATAGATGGATATAGAGAGGATTGATAGCACTAGCCAAGATTTTGGTGGCTTTAGAGCCTAAGATTGAGGTGAGGTGGAAAATGAACATAATCACATTTTTCTCATTGGGGTTATTTTTGGGTTGTGAGCTTTTGTCAAAGCTATGAATATGTTGACGTGGGAAAATTTTCATGCCAACAGTTAGGGGGTCTCCCCGATGTGAAGTCCCAATAAAACCTCACACCATTTGGGATAGAAGCCCCATTTGGTATGTGGGCCCAACTGCCACCATGTAAGTTTTACTCTTAACTATCAAATGTGGAGATGTTAGAATGAGGGAAAGAATGAAATGCCCAAAAAATGTGGACAATATCATCCCATGATTTATAAACTCATAAAGTGATGTACAAGATTAAAGCAAAAAAATAATAACAAGAAGTACATCCTAAAGAAGAGTCAATTAGCCAAAACCATCTGATACATATAATTAAGAGAGTGTTAGAGGTTAACTGCAAATTAGTTTGCAATATGTTACTAGCATTAACATGGAATATTCGAAATAAAACACAAGTGCAATAGCTATGAATTAGTTCATAAACATATCTCACACATACAAACACAATGGAAATACCCAATAGCCAATACAACCACCATGAAGATGCATGGGAATCAATGCTATAATTGAAGGACTTTTCATTAAGCATCCTATAAACTTAGGTACATGTCTAGAAAACCCATCAAGATACAGTAGTGGAATGTAAGTTTCTCAAAACCCTAGCCTCACCACAGCACACCCTATTATCTTCCAAGAGCATATTGCTTTTAGCTCCTTAAGCATAAAACAACTATCTAATTCTTAGCCTAGCTCAACTGTTAAAAGTCCCTTTACTTCAGGGCATGAGGATATATTTATAAAAATGGGGAAGTGGTCTTTGACCTTCCCACTGACTTTTTTATTTCCTCAAGGCCTTCATATTCCTATTCATATCTTTTATAATTAATATAGGCTTTTGCATTATTTCAAAATTTTCATAATCATAACAAAATAGTAAAAGAAAATGCATATGATGAATTAGGTCATTTGTTCTCATTATTTCTTTTTAATTTGAATGAACCCTAAGGCATCTACACATCATTCTCATCTTAACAGTCTTGACCAAATTTCTCCACTTATGTTACTCGTGGGAATATAATGAATCTATTGGTTGATTAGGTCACAATGGAATTTTGTTAGAACTCAAGCCTCCGACCTCTGACTTGGCCAACCTACAAAACAATATTTGCAATTTTTTTAATATTTCCAGCTCATTAACAGTGTTGGAACTTTTCAAACTTTTCCAACTTTTCAAGCACTATTTCTAGCACTTAATGGTTAACAAATACATAAGGAATTTAAGGCTAAACTTGAGAAATAATCAATCTTATGCATGATAATGATTTAATAGTATTTTCAAGTGCATTTCATCAAAAATATAAATAGTTGTGGCATCTCATTAACAATGTAAAGACTTGATTTCTTGGTTCATGCATGACATGATGCAACCACAGGGGATGAGATCAAGACTTCATTCCCTTCAATTTAAGTATGTACCCAATGGCATGCAATAATTTTTTCAATGCTCCTATAGAAAAATAAACATGCAATAAACACAAAATTTCAAGTCTTTCCACATTACTCGTTAACACTACTGGGCACTCCTTTCTACCAGTGCAACCCAACATCATCATAGTAAATAATCCCTGCAACCGTGATGTTAGTGTACACCATACATTGTATAAATCCGCACTTTCGCATATTCATGTAGCTTGAAATTTACATAATATATATGCATAGTACTATAATTTAATCAAAACCATATCTCAAGAATAAGGAAGATTGCATGCTAGTCACTGCAAGAACTAAACCAATTTTTCCACATGTTGTTCCAACACCTTTTACATAGTGACAACAACTCATTAGTCAATTATAAGATAAATAAATCATGAACTATGCCATCAATAAATACCATTTTTAGGCCCAGCAATGAAAATCAACATACATATATACAAATTCTTGATTTCTTGAGAATATAAGAGATACTTATCTCAAAACTAATGGGTAATTGAGTATGGGACTATGACTCTCCACCTAACCATAGACAACTACAACCAAGTCTCACTTGTATTTTTCACCCCCGAGTCAGATTCCAGAGGTTGAGAGATCTTTTGCTTCAGGGATTATACACATCCATCATCTAAAATAGGGACTCCATAGATTTATCCACCACCACCCACTAGCAGAACTGAAACCAATAAAACACACATGGATTCTAGATACTAACAGTCTCCACCCTTCAAACCACCACACTATGGTTCCACCCAATGCCTGGATTCCAGAACCCATAGTAAATCAAAAGACAACAAAGAAGCTTCTAGATATCCTCCAAGAATTTTCTAGGATCAATTCCTCCATCCTAACCCTTGGGGGTTTCTTGAGAAACACCATCTCCACCCTCCAGGCCACCAGGGACTTGAGAGGCAATCAATTCCTCACCTAGTGATTTCTTCTAGCTCCATTTCCAACCAAAAACTTCATTCATTTTTATTGTTCATCCTTTCTTGGTAATTCAAACTTCTATATCTATATTGTTGTCCCTTGTATTTTCTTTTTTTTAACTCAAAATATTCAAGCCAAAAAATCCCCTCTAATGTTGTTCAAATGCCTTTTATTATTTTTCTTGTGTCTCTCCATGTTCCTCATGGAACATTCTTGTGTGTCTCTTCATATTCCTCATTGAATTTTTTGCATATTAATATTATTTCCGATAAACAATCATCTCATCCCTCGGGAATCTATGTCCCATTACTCAACCCATTTTATTTTAATCATAATATTTACATTGCATACATAAAGAAATGTAAATATTTCAAGTTCTCACAAAAAGAAGTTAGTTTAATCCTTACTAATGAATTTATCTGTAATATTTAATGAAATTTTAATAGTTGTGCATTTTACTTATTTACCTAAATACTCACCATTCATTCGAGTAGCTACAAAATCTCTCATTGTTTCACACTATGAGTGTGAGAATTTCCTCAATTACGAGCCTTATATCATACATATCCAGATAAACCAACCCAGTGCAAGTGGGGAGGTACCACTAGGAAACGAATGTAAAGGGAAACAATGTCCAACTAGTGCTCCTACTCCACTATTAATTTTGATCCTTGAAATTAATATTTTTATGGAACCAAGGGCAAAAGGAAAACAATTTCTAAGATGTTGAGAAATAACATACCGAATCATGCCGTCTTCAAACTTTTTTGAGCCTAGAGTGTTGCTACGATTTAGTGTTGGGCCATGCACTCTTAGCAATTGTAGTTTCCAATGCTAATCTAGTTATACCATTAAGAAACTCTTATTTTTTATCCATTTGGAATCTTATTGTTGGGCTCACAAGTGTTGTCTATGACAAGGATTGATACATCTATCAACAGTCAAAAAAATTGCAGTAGGAATCAGTCATTCAGTTCTATTCATTGATGTTAGTTTCCATACCCCTGCAGACAAGTAGTTAACTATATTTGCAACAGGAGTTGGGAGAGATTTCCCAAGATATTGAAGGATGGTTGTAAGGATTAGATTGAAATATATTGAACATCTTCAAAATATCATTGGGCAATTGGATTCTGTAGATTACATAGTTTAAATTAGAACTCTTACAAATATTTACCACACTTTAGACAAAATTGGCTAAATAATATACCTGAAAATGGGTCAAAATATAGGAGAGTAAGACTACTTGAAATGCTTTAACCATAAGAATTTTTTTTCAAATTTTTTTAAATTATATATAATATATATTAAAAATTGAATAAATTATACATCTCCTTTTTACTGGTATGACAAAGTAATTGATTTTTTTTAACTTGTTCTTATTGAGCATTGAAATATTTTATCATTATAACATTTTTTTGGTAAATTATACATACACATATGAAGTTGATATTGAAATAAATTAGTCAACATGGATATTCAAATAATTTATATAAGTTTTACATTTAAATATTTTTAAGAAGTATAAGAACCATACATCTTTCTCACACTAAAAAGTGAATTGTTTTTTTTGTTTTGTGTTTTTCACTGTTTTATCTTTTCTAAAGTTGATATAAAATTAATTTACTTCACAATAGTTTAGTTATCATAAAGATTTAGGGTAAAATATTTTTACCACATTTCCTTCATAGTCGTCAAATCAATAATTTGCCAGTGAAATATATTTACCACATCTCTTTCATACTAGGTTATAATATTTTTAATAAACTATATAAACATGTATATTCATTTTTTTTTTATTATAGTCTACATTTGTTTTTATTTACAAAAATATTTTATTTTTATTTTAGAATGGACATACCACATCTCTTTCATACTAGGCTATAATATTTTTAATAAACTCTCTAAACATGTATATTCATTTTTGTTTTTTATTATAGTCCACTTTAGTTTTTATTTACAAAAATATTTTATTTTTATTTTAGAATGGACATACTACATCTCTTTCATACTAGGTTATAATATTTTTAATAAACTATCTAAACATGTATATTCATTTTTGTTTTTTATTATAGTCCACATTGGTTTTTATTTATAAAAGTATTTTATTTTTATTTTAGAAGGGACATGTGCCAACACCACATTGAGCATGGACAAAATCACATATCACTCTCATATTGGACTGTAGAATGAGCCTCTAGGTGCAAAAATAAAATTATCTATAACAAATTTATTTGAATTTAATTTAATATTTTTATTATTTGTTTAATTGACTTGACATTATGTTTTTTTAAGATTATATTATCTTTTGATTTAATGATTTACTATCTCTATGTTATCTATAAACTCTAGTTGAAACAACACTCACTCCAATACATGGGCTAAACATGCGATTTGAATGTTGGATCACATGCTCTACATAATACTTGAACATAACACGGTCATCCTCAATTGAGTTGCCCACTTGGACATATTTTTAGTACATAGTTATTCATATGGTTACATACTATATTTTGGTTCACTTGTGTTTAATGAAGTATTTTATTTTTCTCATCTAATGATTTAATCTACTCTATGGATATATGATTAGTTACATGCCTTAATGAATACTATACATTGTTGTTGGAAAAATCAAATCATAATCATGCTTATGTATTCATGGGTGAATGGAAAATTGAATGGGAAAGTCAAAGCATAGGTACATTAATATATTCAATAGAAAAATAAGATAGTAAATGACTCATATTGTGGAGATGTGCCTTGTTCCCACTTTCATAATAGATTCAAAAATTCATGTATAAAACAATAGTTTTAGTGGTGGGAACTATAGAATCTCAATTATCAAAACGCCCATTTATTTATTCAAGAATTGCACCAAGGGTTGGGACTATAAAATCATTGTTTTGAGCCCCTTATCATTTCTTCTCAAAACTTGGAGCTTATAGTAGTTATTACATGAGAAAAAATAATGAGAACACATGAACCATGTGATTGATCCTCCCAAACTAAAGGCAAAGAATAAAAAAATTCATTCTCCTAACATAATCAAAATTATGATCCATGTTTTCCTATCTAAAAGGATTTGCTTGTGGGTATAGGGTTGCACAAATGATGCAATCGTTATGTGTCATGGAATTTCAAGATCATTGTAATCATGACTTTAGTGGTTGTATGCAAATATCTTATGTGGAGCATCTTGAGGATCCTTTCCTCCAAACCATAGTACTTTTCGTGATTGAATCATTTGATTTATGACTAATATGAAGTGTTTTAGTTTCAAAGAGCATTGAAAGATAAGATATTATAATGAAATAGTGTCCTTGAAATGTTAATATGTGTAGGAAATCTATATACCTTTAGCTAATTTTGTTAGGAAATATTTTGAGACCTTCTTAGCTAGAAATGTAGAGATGTTTCGTATTGGTATAATTAAACTCAATTGGCCTCAAAATATTGTTGTGGTTTAAAGGCCTTGCAAGTATATCTATTGAAAAATATTTGGGTTCCAAACTAGCATGGTAATATGAATAAGTAAAAAAAATTCACCTAATCCCTCTTGTGTTTCCATAGCTATAGGATAATTTCATATGGGTATGGTATAGTCTAAACCATTGAGCTTATATGAGGAGTAATCCTTACTTCTCATAAATCTTAATAGAACCAATACAAGTGATAGTATAAAGATAAAGTAAGGATATGTTAATGCATGGCCAAAATATCTATTATATACCAAGGGTTAGTATAATTCATTGGAGAGTGGAGGTTTGTAGTTTTAATTTTCTGATAGTGAAAGTTTGTTTATATCAATATGGCATATATACATTATCATGCAAAGATCTAAATTTGTGATTGAGTTTAATATATCTCAGCAATCATTTATATAAGTGTGAGATTACAAAGATTTTTGGGAAGTGATTGGATATGTGAAGTGAAGATATTTATTACATATCCTCCTACCTATTTATGTGCTAAACGATTATGGACAATAACTCCATGTAAGTGTGTTTAATTCCAGGGGTGTTGGAGTGAGAAGGGTTATTCTGCACCTCGATGAAAAGATAGAATTAATATTCTCTTAGGATCTTGGGAAAAGATCAAAAAATCAGGCAAAAGCTAATGCTTTGTATCAGGGATTGATGGTAGCAAAAGAGGAGGGGATCCAAAGAATAATTATTTTGGGATACTCCCAAATAGTCATTCAAAGTCTAAGGAATAAATCACTTCCAAAATACGTTCATCTAAAGGATATTATTAAAAAAGTGAGGGGGATTCTATCAAGGCTTGAAAAAATGAAATATATTGCTTCCTCGGGAAATATAATCAACTTGCAGATTCAATGGCTAATGAAGAAGTTCAATTATCCCTTAAAGAATTAAGAAGGAAAGACACAAAAATAATTTCCACTGTCCCATGAACAATAAAAACAAATTAAGGGGAAATGGTCCCCAAAATGGAGAGGGCCAAATGGCAGCCCCTTTCCCTCTGTTATATGCAATATAGAACACATGTGGAACCTAAAAATTTGCTAAGAGTCCTCCCATTGTTAGATTAGTAAAAAACAATGATCAATTGAAGTACTTTGTTTGGCATGGTGGGAGGAGGTATGCTCCCATGACATCAAGCTGACATCCAAAAGCAGTAATGGCAGTTGAGGAGAATGTTGGCACAATGTCATATGAGGTCTGGCATGCTCTCTAATATGCCTCTTATATAATTGACTTAATTTTCATAATTTTAGATTCAATAAATCACTATGAATTTTACCAGAAGATTCAACAATAAATTACAAACATCATTCCAAAAATTGTAGAGAAAAGATTGTAATCTCTAGCTATTTTATGTATAAATTGGAAGGAAATTACATGAATTAATATGGAAGGAAAATTAGTCGAAATATTTCAAAAAAGAAATTGGCTTGGCTCCTTAGCTCTATAACTCGTCCTCCATGGGGTATTCATCCCTCCTAGAAAATGCAATCAAACCCTATCATATTGGCCTTCCTAAGAGATATAATTTCAGCCCTCAATTCAACCCTTTAAGAGGTAGGGATTTTGACCCTGCTGGTTAATTTGATTTGACTCCACTAGAAATTTATTCCATTGCAATTCAATCCATAGTAACCAACAAATATATTTTCCATGAGAGAGGAAACTCAAACATATGGTAGTAATTAATTTCAATCTCCTTCAAAGTATCATTTTGTCCCATAGAGGTATTATTTCAACCTCCAACATGTAGTAAAAACTCAGCCCTTGCAACACAAGAGGAACTCTGCCCATCAACAGCATAAATTCATCCACTACAACACAAGAGAAACTAGACCCCAATAACACCAAAAATGTAGGCTCTACAAGACGAAAGAAACTCAGCCCCAACAACGCCAAAAATTCTATTGGAAAATGTAACTAGGTTCGGTCTTCATAATTATCATTGTACTTGTATCATCTTGTATTTCATGAAAAATCAAAAGAAGAAAAAGAATTTATTATTATTATTATTATTATTATTTCATTAGTTAAGCATGTTCTTCATTCTTCTAGGCTTTATTGAGTCAAAATAAAATGTGTCATGATTCAATCTATTATACTTGAGTCAAGTCCCATTTGGACTTTTGAAAGAATGAAGAAAAAGAATTTTCTTTGAGTCAAAAGAGACAATTTTATCCCCATAAGACCAAATCGGCCCTGCCTTGACAAGTCAGCCCTGAAAAGGCCCTGTTAGACCTCCTAGATGTGTATAAATACAGTGATAGGTAACCTATTTTGGATCATCAACATCAACTTTATTTTTTGTGCCAAGAAGAGAAAGAAATCAATGAGAAAGTAAAGCAAGGAGAGAAAAAGTCAAAGGAAAGAAAGATATGGTCAAAGGAGAGAATTATGCCACACATGCGAAGTTTTTTCCCTAATTTTTTCACATGTATGAAAGTTCATATCTGTTGCATGGGCCAAAATATTTCAAAAGTGCTGTGGATCCAAAAATCAAAGTTTGACCAAGATGTGAAGAAATTTGACCATTGTTGACTTGGTTGGATTTGAGTTGGTTGAGAAAGGTTTCAAGGAGGGTTGCCTTGGGTTTGGTGGTTGGTATTGGTCTTAGTGTTTGGGTTTTGGATTTCTCACTTTGATCCTGTTAGACTCCGTCTCATGTCAGAGATTGATTCTTCTTCAAAACAGGGTTTTGAAGAAGAAATCATTTAAATGTTGCTTTTTAGATTATGTAATTTATTCTCCAGCTCTAGATTATGTAATTTGTTCTTCAGCTATCCAAAAGGCAGCGGTGACTTCAAACTCCTATCCCTGCACAAACAAAACAAAACATGATCAGTAATCAGAGGCATTACAGCAGTATCTCATTCTGCACCGAAATAAGATTTGGGAAAGGTCCAAGGTGGTCAATGCGCATATGTCAGCCTGGTGAAACAGATTCCTTTCCCACCAAAAATAGCAGTAGGAAGTCGGGCCTGTTCAAAGACGGTAATAGATGCGGAGGTTGCTATCAGGGCTGTTGGGTATTTATGAAGTTTGGTGCAGTCTTCATCACAAACTAGCTCATTATATGTTTAAGAAGGGGCCGCTACTTCCTTTACTGGTTCGTTGTCATTATTGAATACAAAGATGGAGATGGCGGTGTTGGAGTAGTCAATTTAAAAGAGGGCAAACTCTGATACATGGCAGAGGATTAGATCTTCTCACTCTTAGCGCTGCTGGAGCTTTTCTTCATGGAGTTGAAGATGAATTCTCAGAGGAAAAAACACATGCATATGTTTCTTGGTATGTTCGACGACATCAACTCTGATATACGTTCCGCAGCAAGGAAATTTCTTGGTCGAATAAAGCTACCCAGCATATCTATGTTTAAAATGACAATTGAAACCCTTATGACTAATCTGGACAAGCATCCCCAGGATGAGCAAGATATTATCTCTGTTATGTATTGCATGGGCAAAAGCCATGGCACATATATCTTGTGCTCTGTGAATGAATTTGTACAACAGATAACAGCATATTCAAATAAAGATTTAGGTTTGGATCAACCTCAAGTAGCAGCGTTATTGATCATGATATTGGCAGCAGAAGTCTCAAATGTAGGAATCCGCTTTCAAATCCCAAAAGAGGTGGTTTCATAGGCGAAATATTTCCATGGAAAGTTCATTAGTGGCTCTGGGATCAACTGTAACTGTAAAAATGCAGAGTCCACCTTCAGACGATTGGCGGAAGAGCTCAGAAAACAACAGTTATGAAAACTTGATTGCGTCCAGTTCTATAGTTCCATATCAGGACGAGGGAATCTCTGAAGTACTGGGTTATGCTCTACAAAGTAGCACTGAGGTGATCCCCAAGCACTAGCATTATTATTTGTCCATTATTATAAAGGAGATGTACTTGAATATTTGCCTGGACTTGTTGATTTCACTGTAATGTTGAATCTAAATGATAAACAGAGAGGAGCATTGAGCAAGGTATAACACTTGGTGGGAAATAGAGTGACTATAGATATAATGTCTTCAGCAGTCGACATACATCCTTCACCTGAAGGAGAGAATCCTTCGGGATGATTAGAGCCCGACGTGACTAATATTGGGATTACTCTTAACAATGTTAATGCAGATGCAAATGATGGAGTGAAAACGAAGTTTGTTCTTGACATTTTGTCCCTATGTGAGACAAATAAGGAGAAGACTACTTTTACTCCTTGTTTGGAGGCCATACCTCACGTGAAGTCTGCCGATGGTGATATACAGACGAAGCCATTCTTGGATGCCTGCAAGCTTGTGTTACTAGTCATTGACAAGTTTGGCGCTGCTATGGCTCTTGTGAAGGCTGATGTTGTTGGCAACATTTCGAGATTAAATATGAAACAGGGTCCTTCCGTGAAAAGTTTGATATATGAGATTGTGCGTAAGGAGATTTGAAGAAAAACAAAAAGCCAAACTACAGCTTGTTATGCGTAGCATAAAAAAAGCAACAGTGTGTAAATTCAGAAAATCTTGATTGGGAAATATGTTCGGCCTTAGGAAGCAGCAGTCCAGGCCTGTCATGATATGGTGCCACCTGATGCAGTTGAAACATCACTAAAGCAGTTGGTGAATCATCGAGCTCGTATTGAGATGATTGCTGTTGGTTTAAATATTGTAAGGGAAATCTGTCTACGAATGCCATTATTGATGACTGAGGATTTACTTCGTGACCTTACCCTGTATACGAAGTCTCATGAGAAAGCAATATCATCAGCGGCTCATTGGCATCTTCAAACAGATATGCCCATCATTATTGGATAAGCAAGATTGTAGGGGGGGTCGATTTCCATCCGATATATGCGGTGGATTTATTCCAGATTTCCAAAATCTTCTCCTAATTGCGGTAAAATGGCCAACGCATTTCCGGACATTTGGGGAGCAGTTGCAAAGTGGCAGGGAACAAGATTCGATTGCCCATAATTGTCTTCACCAATGGAAATTGACACCTGTAATGCCACTAATGCCACCGCTTCATCAGTTTTCAACAGTTCGAGTAGAAGAAGGAGCGCATTTTTATTTTCAGAGGAGCTGATTGTTTTCAGTTAGTTTATTTATTAATAATGATAAAATCAATTCCTGGTCTTGGGGTCGATGGTTTTTCCCCCAGCTGTGTTTATTTGATATATTAAAAACAAAATCATTTGAAAAGAGAGGGGGAGATTTTCTGAGTGCTGAGTGCTGGAACAGAGCTTTCAATGTACAGTTTTTTGCAGGGATTTTTAATGAAATTTCACAGCTCTACTTCTGAGATTCATGTGGTATGTTAATTTAGCATAAGTTTTCCCTTTGTCTCACATGTAAACTGTTATGTTTCATTTCATTTCACGATCATTTCTAGCTGAACAAATGAAGTGTTAAAGTGAGAATTCATGCCTGCCATGCTCCACTTTTAAGTTTGTTCAATTCAATGTTTTCTTCTGTTTAAGGAGGATTCAAAGTTATTGTTTGCCCTCCTTAGCTCCTCACCAGTCTTGCCATCCCATTTAAAATCTAGATTTGATGCTAAATTCCTTGCCTACCTTGCCTCAGTCGTCAACCTGTGTTGTTCATTATATTTCTCTGTTTGAAGCTGTGATTTTGCCCATGCAGCCCAGAAAAACCCCGTTATTTTATTAAAAACCCCTTTTATCAGTTTACTAGCCTAACATCAGTGTTACTTTGTGGGTCATCTCGCCATTGAAGATTTTACTGAGATTGACCGGAGAGAGCCTTCTCATACCCCGTAGGGCTAGCTACGAGGTGAAATGGTTTGATGTTGCCTTGAAGGTTTACCTTCCTCAGCCTAGGGTGAAATCTCAAGCGCTAACAGATCCGATTCTATAAGAAGAGAAGTTGGTTGGGTTCCCCCCTTATGTGGTTTTTCCGTAGCTTGAAACCTATATTTTGTGTTCATTATCTTTTGTGACCTTGATAGTTTATGTTTTCCTAATTGTTTGATGAAGAGAACATAATAAATGTAATAATAAATCATCACACATTCACAAGAAATTATCAAGTAAAGATAAATTAACCCTAATTTGTTTCCCTAGTGATTTCTCAACAAAATCAACCTTTGACTTAAAGAGAAACTTGACCCAGACTACTCCAGAAATTTGGCCCTCCGTAAAATTTGTAATTTGACCCTTGTACAATTGGAAATTTAAAATTTTTGGACAGATATATAAATCTCATATGGTACTACTGATTCAGCGTCCTTGGAATACCAATTTGACCTCTTCTGCAGATGATAATTTATTTAATTAGCTAGGTTGGCCCAGTAACCACCGAAACCAACCACCACTAGCTAGGGTGTGTATTTCAATATTAGAGGGTTTCCTTCTCACAATATACTTGAGATTTTGTCAATTCACCAATCAATTCTCATATACCACTTTTCCTAAAGTATACTCTTCTTTATAATTTTTCCCTCTCTAAAATGCCATTGGTGGAAAAATAATACCATTGGTAACATATTTTTCTAGACTGACTTTACTACATTTTAGTTAATTATTAAGATAATATCTACTAATTAATATTTTGACCCGCTTTTTTTATAACCTATAGGGATCATGGTAGGCTATAACTCCATTTTTCTCTGCTTCTATGGATTAGAAAGGGAAATTACAATCCTCCTCTCCTTAATTTTCTTATCCTCAAGCAATTGTAACTTGGGATTATATAATACATTTTCACCTTCCCATGTGGCATCTTCTATTAGTAGGCCCTTCCAGTAGATTAAGTACTCCTTGATAATTCGACTCCTCAACTTCAATTCTCTTGTATCCATAACCTCTTCTAGAATGAGGACCAATTGCCCCTCCTCATCTAATGGTGGAAGTTTTGTTGTTGCCTTAACTTGAAACCCAAGTATATTTTTGAGGCAAGATACATGGAAGACATTATGAATCTTTATTTCTTCAGGTACCTCCAATTCATAAGCCATTTCCCTAATTTTTTGTACCACCCTATAAGGCCCATAAAACTAGGGCTTTAATTTTTCCGAGCCACTCTTTTTCAAGGAGGATTGCCTATATGGCTGAAGCCTCGGGAAGACATGGTCTCCCTCCTATAAAATGTGCTCCGCCCTGTGACAATATGCATATATGTTATGTTGATTTTGGGCCAATTTCAAGTTCTCTTTAAGGATTCTAAGAATGTATTGATTCTCATGCAACCAATCCCTTACCTTTGGTCCCTTTTTGTCACCCAATTCCATCTCAATAAATGAGGGAGCGTTGTATCCATATATTTCCTTAAAAGGAGTCATGTCGATGGGCATATGATAAGTAGCGTTATATAAATATTCTCCCAAGTGGAATCACCTAATCCATGTCCTTTTTTGACCAACCACATAGTACCTCAGATAACCTTCCACCAACTTTTTGATAATTTCCACATGGTTGTTTATCTGTATATGATAACTAGTGCTTGGGGATAGTTCCATGTTGGTCAATCTAAATAAATCCTACAAAAACACACTAAGGAATATGTTATCTTGGTGACTGAAAAGATGTTTGGGAACCCCTGCAATCTAAATACCACCCAAAAAAATGTCTCAGCTACTTGTGTTTCTATGTTATCTTATCCACCACCAAAAAGATATAGTTTATCCCTTACACCTTTGGGCGCCCTGTAATAAAATTCATCATTATGCTTTTGCATTTCTACTCTAGGATAGGAAACAAATAAACCAATCTTATTAGATGGGTTTGTTCTACCTTGTTATGTTGGAACATGCCACGTTCTTCCATATGCCTCCAAATTTCCTCCTTAAGGCCTTTCCACGTGAATATTTATCTTTCCTACTTGTAGGTCTTGAAGAACCCTTTGTGGCCTACTAAGGGTGAATAATGGATGGCCTTCATAACTCTATCCATAAGCTATGACTTGCGAACCAAGAAAATCCTCCCTTTGTGAAAGATAACAGTATTGATGACTATATACATGTCATCATGTATTAATCCATCCATCAGCTCACATGCAAATTTATTCTTTGAATACTCCACTAGTAGGAGTGACTTCCCATCACTGCCAATCTCGATGAAGGAACATGCCATTGGTTTCCTAGATAGAGCATCATCCACCACATTCTTCTTTCATTTAACATATTTAATGTCAAATTTATAGGCCTACATTGTGTTGACCCATTTTTGTTTCCTTTCATTCAACTCCTTTTGTTTAGAAAATATCTCAAGTTGTTGTGATTTGTCTTGATCACAAACCTCCCTCTTACTAAGTACTACTTAAATTCACCTATGCATATATAATTGCAAACATTTCCTTATCATAGATAGAGTACAATTTCTTTGACTCTCTCTCAACTTTATGATTTCAAAAGTTATAGGGTGTTTATCTTGTGTTAACATAGCTTGTATTCCTTCACCTGATGCATCACAGTGTAGCTCAAAATATTTTGAGAAATCTATAAGATCCAAGACAAGACAAGTACTCATTACCTATTTACACTTCTTGAAGGTGTTTTCTGCTTCCTCTGACCATATAAATGCCCACTTTCTAGTCAATTTTGCTAAATGTGCCACCATCTGTTAAAATCCCTTGACAAACCATCTATAGTAATTGCATATGTTGATGAATCCATGCAGCTTTGTAAGGTTATTTGGTGTTGGCAAATCAAGAATAGTATGTATCTTTTCTTGGTGTACTTGTACCCCCTTCACTAATAATGTGCCCCAAGTAAAAGATATCGGTCATCCTAAATTCACATTTAGATTCTTTTTCAAAGAGACTAATCCTCTAGTATGTGCAACACCTCCTGTAAATGTTCCAAATGCTCTTCCCATTTCCTATTGTAGATGATAAGATTGTTAAAATATACCAATAAAATCTCCACAACTACTTCCTAAAAATATGATTCATGCAATATTGGAAGGTAGTAGGGGAAGTGGTAAGGCCAAAAGGAATGATAAGGAACTCAAAGTTCCCATAATGGTATCTAAAGGTAGTTTTGTACATATCCTACTCACACACCCTGACTGGATGGTACCCTGAATGCAAATAAAATTTGGAGAAATAGACTGCTCAGTGTAACTCATCTAAAAGGTCATCAATCATGGGTATCAGGTACCAATTATTCATGGTCTTCTTATTTAGGGCACTATAATGTAAGTCCTCAGTATTCCATCATTTATCATAACTACTACTATGAAGGATGCAAATGGGCTAGAGCTTGGCCTTATGTGTCTCATATCCAACAGTTCTTTAATGGAATTTTCTATTTCCTCCATATATGCCTGTATGAAGTTGTGATAATTATCTTAGCCCATTCTTTCAATTCTATTGTATGCTCAAACCCCCTATCTGGTGGTCTCCTTGGTGGGATCTCTACGAACACCTTATGATTCCTGCTTAACAATGCTTAAATATATTTTGAGCATTGCCTTCCCTAATATGGAAGATTTTTCGTTGTCACCATACATTGTGCAACCCATATTATGTCCCCATGCTTAATTATACCCTCCATATTTGTTTTTCTAACCACTCTTTGAGAATTGTTGGTCATTCCTCTAAATATAAATCACTATCCATTTGGTGCAACAAACTCCATATCCATAGTGTGGTAGTTGTTCCAACTCCTTCCTATGAAAATGAGCCATTGGACCCCCAACACCGCATTGGTATCAACCATTTTGACCACATACAATTCATTAGTGAGGGTGTAATTCCCTGTCCTTAGTTCCATCTAAGGAAGCATCCTTAAACATGCCATTCGACATCCTTCAGCCACCTCTACATCAAACCCATTAAATTCTTCAGTGGATAAGCACCTTCTAGCTACCAATGTTGCATCTATGAAATTATGGGTAGATCTGCCATTAATTAGGTGGGTAACTCATTACCCTTGCAAAACTTTGTGAAATTAGAAGGTATTATATCTAGGAACACAAGATAGCTTAGCTAGAGTGGCCCCTTTTTTCTCCATCAGTGGAGGATCTTCATCATTATTGCTATTCTCGTATTCGTGAGTTTCTTCTAGTTCTTCCTCTTCCTCATGATCTCATATTAATTATATAAGGTGGACTTTTCCCTTTCCCATGTACCTATGCCAACGAACCCATGGTTCCTTGAAACTAAAACAAAAGTTATTTCTCCTCAATGCATCCATTGTTTCTTCTATCCTATGTTTTTCTTGCCATGGCTTTTTTTCTTTTTTCTTCTTGGGAGGGATGCATTTGGTAGGTGTTATCTTTGACACTGCATCTTCCATATCTCTCATCCTCGATATAGAATCCTAAATTGTATCAGGCTTAAAGGATTTGAACCAACCACACAATGGTTCAACTAGCCCTTCCAATAACAACATCACCAACCAATCCTAGGATATATGATTCACCACTACATCCAATCTATGGAATTTGGTGGTATACCTATCTAGAGTCCCTATTTTCCAAAGTTATCCTAGATACTTGAAATGCAACTTTTAGTTTTTCTTATCGAAACTCTGAATTAGTATCTCTATGAACTCCAAGAGGGAAATGATATTAGAGTTCACTAGCATGGTCAATCTGTTACACAACATTTTTTCACTTTCCCTGTACTCCCCATCTACGATCCTGGAGGATCTCTACAGTGTACCTGACATGCTTTCCTATCATGAAGAAACTCCCATTATGTCCCTCTTCATGAGTAAAATAATCCCCTTTTTCATCATTTCCCAAAAATCTTCTATTTATCCCAGTTTAAAAGACCGGCGCTAATAATCCATGTCCTCCTCACGCCGATATGCAGGGTTTACAACTGTCCCTAGCACCGATCGAATCAACTGAGCCCTTTCTCAGTCACACCAATCCTCTTTTGGAAAGTTTTTTAAATATGGAGCCAAAGCTTCCAGCTCTAGAAGCTTCGTAACAGAAGTCTGATAAATGGTTCAGACAGATGGAGTTGAGGAGGTCAGTTTGGGCTCCTTTCCCCTATTAGGATGGAACTAATCCAAGAGATAAGGCCTTCTCCCATGAGAAGAGGAACCATCTCCCATCCATCTAAGCTATAAAAGCCTCTCTTTTTCCCAAGCAAAAGCTAGTCCTAGTTTATGGTTTTGAATTTCTTATATTGGAGTTAGAATAATCAACAAGACATCTATAGTCTGAAGTTTTCTAGTGTATGTTTGAGGGAGAATAGTGTGCTTGGGTGTAATTTGAGACTAGAGGGAAAGAGGCCTTAAAATCTCTATTGTTGGGGTTGTCCATGAAGTGCTAGCGGAAGTGTGGGAACCCGAATATGTCGGAGGAGAACAACAATGTCAAGACATTGGTTGTAATCTCTTATTGAACTAATATAGATGCAACTATCAATTGATTTCCTACATGAAATGTCATCTCACATATTTATGGCTTAATGTTTCTTTACCTATTAAGTAGGTTGAATACAATATTGTATGCTATTACGTTTGTTGTTTGCTGTTGTTTGTTTGTTTTAGGTGTGCGAAGGAAAGAAATGAAAGATAGTTGGAGCGAAGAAGCAGGATCATCACCAAGCGGAATAGGGTTCTAAGAGGTAGGCCCTGTTAATTGATTCTAGCTTAAGGAAATCTTCCATAGATTGTCTGTTTTTTACTAGACCCGCTCTCTTGGGCTAGAGGAATTGTTTTTGTCTGCACTTAGAATTTACCTGCATCACAAATTGGCGACTCATACTGGGGAACTAATCCTTCTATTTGATTGATTGTCATTTTATGGTTTTGTGTGAACTTTTCTAGTATCACCATTTTCCATTAGTGTTCTCTGCTTTGCCTGGTTTACTACTCTGAGTTTGAAATTCACAGTGACAAGTCTGATCTTAGCCTTTGAAAATTTTATTTTTTCCTTGAATACTCGATCAACGCGTTTATTTTTCTAACAGTCACGCCGATCAATGCAAGTTTCTAAAAAATAGTCGCGCTGACCCCCTTTTGGTGCATGTTGTTAGTTAGGCAGTCGCATTGATTCCTGTAGGTGAAGATCAAGGTTTACCCTAGATCATAGTCATTGTGTCTTTCCCTTCTGATTTCTATCTCTCAACTCATTTTGATTGTGTTCTCCCTGACTAGAAAGCTTCATTATCTTGGTTTGTGTGCTTGTTTGGTTTAGCCCACCCTCTAATGTGTTAAGTTTGGCCCTGTGTGAAGTTCTTTTTTATTTTTTCTTTGAATCCTTAGATTAGTGCTACTTGTAGCTTGGCCAGTCATGCTGATCAGCCCATCAGCGCTAGTTGTAGTCTGGCCAATCGTTTCGACCGTGCCGATTGGCACTAGTTGTCAGTTAGGCAGTCGTGTAGGTCTCTGAGTTAAGGAAAAAAATATAATTTCTCCCATTCAAGTGCCAGTGTGTCTTGACCATCAAACTCTCTTCTTCCGCCCAAAAGTGACTAGGATGCTTTGTTTGTTGCTTTTGATTGATTGATTGGCTTGAAGTTTCATTGCTTGATTTTTTGAGTTTTTTGGATGGTTTCTATGACCCTAGGGCATCTAGGTCAATTACCGTTAATTTGTTTATTTACTCATTGTGTCAAGTTTCTGGTTTGCTTCTTCATTTAATCCATCTTTCAATCACAACATCTTCATTGATTCATTTGTTGAAAATGCAACAAGATGATGGAGCTTAGTGGAAAGGAGTCGCCTTCACTAAGTGGGCCCGCAGGCTATTTTTGGCGCAAAGTCTATTTTTAGACATATGGATCATGGTCTATGAGTTGTAGGATTCTATTTTTGGATGATTGGTCATGTTGGTAAAAATAGATGGAATTCTATTTTTAGACAAATGGGTGGATTCTATTTTTAGACTGTCAGGCTCAAAATAGAACAGTCGAATATTATTAGCTCATAATAATATTTGGACTATAAACATTATCTTATCCTCTTGGAGCACTTCAGTTTGAGCTACAGATGTGGCACATGCAGCTGTCAGAAGGAAATACGCTTTTCTTATGGGTCAGTTGAGCTATTGCATGCAGGACTTCAGTTAGAACTCAAGTGGTTGAGTTTGGTGGAGTTGATTGAGGAGTTGATGGAGTTGTGTTCAGTTTGACTTGGTTGAACTAGTTGTATTTAGTCTAACTGCAGAATACACTAGTGATGAGTGATGTGAATTAATTATTAATTAATTCACCAATTATTAACTCATAAAGCAACTAAAGAATACATCAGTTAACTCAGTGCATGGACAGTTCAGTGGAGACAGGTGTTAGAGGTTGAGATTGCTATCAGTTGTGACTATAGTTGTGCATGAGATTTTTCACATGCATGGATTGAGTAATGCCAATGAGGATTGCTTGGTTCAGCTAAGGAAATACAAGTTTGGTTCAGCCATTCATCATTATTCTCATGCAGGATTGCGTAGTGGAGGCAAGCAAACAGTGGAGGAGATTTGAGGCATCAGATCTGAGCTAGTTTGCTAGGCCCCTATACTACTAGTGTAACCCCTTATTGTTATTAGTACAACTCACTTATTATATTGATGTACCCATGTAGTTCCCATATTGTTACTATTGTGCCCCATAGAAGCCCACTATTGTTATTATTGTGCCCTTACATTATTATTGTTATGTCGACTCTGATTATGTTATGACCCCATAGACTCCTATATATAGAAAGGAGGTATTTTCATTTGTATCATCCAAGAATTGTTCATTTATGTAATGTAAAGGAGGTTTCCCCCTCGAAGAGGCTAAATTCTAAGGCGTTGATCTATCTTTTATATCTTTTCTTGAGCTGGTTTCATAACATTTGGTATCAGAGCTTTAGATTCTAGGGTTTTGCTGCTCCAAACAGGTCATCGTGGCATTTTCGCTATAAATTTTTTTCTGCGACGTCTCAGAAGCTAAAAGAAACCCATTTGAGAAGAAATTGCGTTGAATCTTGGGTCCGATTTTCAGAGCTTTTCGCGCTACATTTACGGAGATATGATCTGAGGAAATTGGTCTTTTTGCAGACTCCTGAATTACATTCCAAACAAGTGACCTAGGGGGAAATCATCATAACTTTCTCTCTGAGCATCAGATTGAAATTTCGTAAGAATGTACAGAAAGAGGACGGACTGTAGTTTCTTGTATATCGTTTTTAGATCCAAAGGTTGAAATAGTGACACATGGCACTTCATATAAGTTCGCTCTTCTAGAAAGGTCTATAATCAGGTCATCTTGGAAGATTGTGCATAACTCTTTCTTGGAGAATCCAATTTGGATCAGACTGGTGGCATTGGAAAGAGGACATAGAGGGCTACTACAGGTAGTAATTTTAGAACTTAAAGATCCAAAAGTACAGAGTTACAGTCGTTTCAAGATCGAGATCCTAAAATCAAGAAAAAGCAAGATGAGGAAGTTTGATGGCAAGGATCCGGTAAATTGGATACTTCAGATGGAGCAATATTTTGATCTACATGGTGTACCACTGTTACAAAAGGTATGTATTGCATCTTCATATTTAGAACCAGATCAATTTTTATGGTATGAAGGGCTTTGTTCTCGTAAACAACTTGTTACGTGGTCAATTTTCACGGAGGAAATGATAGCACATTATGAGGATACAAAGAGCAACACCTTCTTTAGAGCAACAGCACAACAATTAGAAAGAGTAAAAGGGCTTTGTGACATTGTGGAAAGCAAAATTATGGAAACCAGGAAGCATACCCTGCACAACTATAAATATGGAAGTGTTGTTTCTCCTAGCCTTCCACAACCTAGAAGGGTTACACCACAACAATTAGAAGAAAAAAGACAAAAATGGCTTTGTTACAATTGTGATAGCAAATGGACTAAAAGTCATAAGTGTGCTGAGAAGAAATTATTTTACATAGAATATGAAGAGGAGGAAGAAAAGGATCAAGAAACATCAAAAGAAGAATATATACGCCAGGACCCCACCCCAGAGAAAGAAGAAATGAATCAGACCATATCTTGTAAATCATTGGCAAGAATTACCACTCCTCAAACTCTCAAGATAGAAGGACATATCAAGAAGAAAAAGATGCAAGAAGTGAAAGATCACATCGAGCATCAAGAAATGAATAAGACTATATCTTGTAAAGGATTGGAAGAAATTACCACTCCTCAAACTCTAGAGATAGAAGGACATATCAAGAAGAAAAAGGTTCAAGCAGTGAAATATCACATCGAGCATCAACAACAAGTTCTTCAACTTTTAAAGGATAACGCCACTTCGGTGCAAAATCAAACGAAACAACAGGTAGATCAACATTGTAGTGAAAAATGTTTTGTTGTAGGTGATTGGGTATTTTTTCTGCTACATCTCAAGCAAGCTATTTATGAGAAGGAAATGTTGGCAATACTACATGCACATAAAAAATGGCGACCTTACCGAATGGGAAGACTCTTCAAGGATGAGGATGTGGAAGCATTATTTTGTGCTACTATTATCCAGCCAGATTGGATAAATGAAGTAAGAGATGAATGGAAGAAGGACGAAGAAGTATGGCCACTTATTCAAAAGTTGCAAAAGATCCCAATTCAAACAATATTGCCAAAAATTGAAGAGGAAGGAAAAATCATATTGGAACCTGTAGCAATCACAGAAACAAGAACCCGACAGCTACGAAATCGATCAATTTCAGAGTATCTCATCAATTGGAAGAACTTACCCGCTGAAGATTCCACATGGGAGGACAAGAATTTTATACAGAGGCATCAAGAACTACTCAAGCGTTGAGGACAATGCTTTTTGAAGGAGAGGGGCATGTTAGGCCCCTATACTACTAGTGTAACCCCTTATTGTTATTAGTACAACCCACTTATTATATTGATGTACCCATGTAGTGCCCATATTGTTACTATTATGCACCATAGAATCCCACTATTGTTATTATTGTGCCCTTACATTATTATTGTTATGTCGGCTCTGATTATGTTATGACCCCTTAGAATCCTATACATAGAAAGGAGGTCTTTTCATTTGTATCATCCAAGAATTGTTCATTTATGTAATGTAAAGGAGGTTGCCCCCTCGAAGAGGCTAAATTCTAAGGCGTTGATCTATCTTTTCTATCTTTTCTTGAGCTGGTTTCATAACATAGTTTGTGTGTAACAGGTGGAGATAGTACTGAGTACTTGTGAGGAGCATTGTACTATGTATTGTTACATGTTCTCAATCAATATAATATACAGATAGTGTGGGGTTTTCAGCTATATTCTTTCCCCGGGTTACATACTGTGTTAATGTGCGCATGCAATTGATGTTTCATTGTTTTTAATGCTGCTAAATTGATGATCAACGTAGAGGAGGTTATGTATTATGCATGTATTCCGCAATAGTGTATAATCGGGATAATATCTGTGAATAAGTGTCATATTATTCAAAATTTCTACATGGTATCAGAGCTGCTGATCATCAGATCAATTATTCAGAAAGTGTTTACATTTTATTTCTTCAGGCAGAGTCTGTAATCGGGCCAGGTAGCCTCTGGATTCATCCTTCCTTTGGAAGGTGAGATATCCGGTAAAAGCCCATATAATCAATCTCTATACGAGAAATACCTTGTTCTCACGAATTTTGGATCAGAAGCGGTTGAGTTTTGAGCTGGTGGAATTTGAACTTGCAGCAGTGTTTTCTTGGTGTCAAAGTTGAAATGTCTTTCAACGGATTGCGATTGGAGTATGCTCTTGAAGGCAGCTCGAATTATATTGCATGGAAAGATAGGCTGGAGGCGGTGTTAGATGACAATGGGTTGAAGGAGTTCATAGAAGCTAAGGTCCCAAATCCTACTGATACTGCTCAAGTTGAGGCTTGGCAAAAGAAGACAGCAAAGTGTCGAAGTATTCTGTTGGAGGGCGTGAAGGATCACATTGTATCCAGCCTGCATGGAAAGGCTTCTCCATACTTGATGTGGAAAGCATTGACAGATTTATTCCAAAGCAAGAGCGACCAAAGGAAGTTGGCGCTCAAGGATAAACTCAGAAACATTAAGTGTGAGAATGGAGACAGTATGCCCAAGTATCTCACGAAGTTCACCCAATGCCGGGATGAGCTGGGAAGTGTGGGGGTGACTGTCGATGATGAGGACTTGGTGAGCTTGGCTCTCCTTGGTCTTCCGAAGAGTTGGAATTCCTATCAGGACTCTGTAAATGGTCGGGAGAAATTGCCAAGATGGGAGAGACTTTGGTCAGATCTTGTGCAAGAGGAGATTAGGCGGAATACCAAGGACGGATCTTCATCAAAGGCATTTGATGAAGAAAATTGCGCTTTGGCTGCCAAAGCAAAGAAGGGGAAGGAGAAGGGTTATCTTTCCGAATCCAGTTCTTCCAATGATGGGAAAAAGGTTGAAAAATCGAAAGTGCGATGCTTTCGTTGTCATGAGGTGGGCCATTATGCTACAAATTGTCCACGAAGGAAATCCAAGAAGGGATCCGGGGAAGGATCTGAAGGTGAGGCACTTGCTTCATAGTTTGAGTTGGATTTCACACTCTTCACACGCATGGTTTCATCCATGGTAGGAAGTGGTTGGTTTCTTGACAGTGGAGCTTCTTTCCACATGACCGGTGACAAGAGTTTGTTCAGTACTTTGGAGGAGAAATATCTCCAGATACTCATAGCGATGGGTAATGATGAGAAGTATAGTGTCTCAGGTGTAGGCACGGTTATTTTTTAGAGGGAGCATGGAGCTCGCCTTACCTTGACCGATGTAAAGTATGTACCAGGACTGAAGAGAAACTTGGTGTCGATCACGATGCTCGAAGACAGAGGCTATGATGTAGTCTTTAGTAAGGGAAAGGTTTTCCTTAGACACATCATCACTAGATAGGTGAAGCAGATTGGTTCACGAGTCAAGAACATGTATGCTCTTGAGGTTCAAGATGCATGCAAAGCCTTGAGCAGTGAGGCATCTGATGGAGACTTGGTGGTTGAGAGGGAGCGTATATTACCTCTCAACATGCAGAGCCAGAAGAAGTCTCAGACGATTGTGGAGGAGCCAAGATTGGTGCAGCAGTTTCAGGAGGTTGTGGAGCAACCACAAAAAGGGAAGCTGAGAGGAGATCGAGTAGAGACATCTACTCATGCAGAGACCTCCAGTAGGGGGAAACTTCGAGCCAGGTGGGCTGAGGGATCACATGCAGCCATACCTCCAGGTAGGAGGTGGGGCGATGTAGAATGATCGTCCCAAGGAGGAGGAGCAGGATCCTTGAGGTGCCCAACCTCTTGGATGAGACCTTGCTACGGGAGCCCCGATGTGGAGTAGCAGGAACTAACTGATTGGGTAGAGACAGATGCGGATGGAGCGGCAGAGAGAGTGACAATGTAGGGAATCCCAGGACAGCGCATAGCTAGGAGGCTGCAGCAATGCGAGAGGCACAAGTGTTTTGCACAGTGCTAGGTGGCACAGAGAAGTGTGCAATGGTGCGAGATGCATGGAGATGTTGCAGTAGCATAGATGTTAGAGAGGGAGCACTTGTTAGCAGCAGGTAGAGCTTCAGCATCAGAGTATGTTCCTAGCCCAACGGAGTGGTCAGTTGGGAGTGTTTTTGTTCCAAGTGTTGTTGGAGCAAGTGGACCGGGAAAATATGTTGCATGCAGAACATTCCAGAGTTGTAGGATAGGGGTTGTAGATAATCCATATCTTGTTGAGAGGGAGTGTTGAAAATGCAACAAGATGATGGAGCTTAGTGGAAAGGAGTCGCCTTCACTAAGTGGGCCCGCAGGCTATTTTTGGCGCAAAGTCTATTTTTACACTATGTCTATTTTTAGACATATGGATCATGGTCTATGAGTTGCAGGATGCTATTTGTGGATGATTGGTCACGTTGGTAAAAATAGATGGACTTCTATTTTTAGACATTTGGGCGGATTCTATTTTTAGACTGCCAGGCTCAAAATAGAACAGTCGAATATTATTAGCTCATAATAATATTTGGACTATAAACATTATCTTATCCTTTTGGAGCACTTCAGTTTGAGCTACAGATGTGGCACATGCAGCTGTTAGAAGGAAATACGCTTTTCTTATGGGTCAGTTGAGCTATTGCATGCAGGACTTCAGTTAGAACTCAAGTGGTTGAGTTTGGTGGAGTTGATTGAGGAGTTGATGGAGTTGTGTTCAGTTTGACTTGGTTGAACTAGTTGTATTTAGTCTAACTGCAGAATACACTAGTGATGAGTGATGTGAATTAATTATTAATTAATTCACTAATTATTAACTCATAAAGCAACTAAAGAATACATCAGTTAACTCAGTGCATGGACAGTTCAGTGGAGACAGGTGTTAGAGGTTGAGATTGCTATCAGTTGTGACTATAGTTGTGCATGAGATTTTTCACATGCATGGATTGAGTAATGCCAATGAGGATTGTGTGGTTCAGCCAAGGAAATACAAGTTTGGTTCAGCCATTCATCATTATTCTCATGCAGGATTGCGCAGTGGAGGCATGCAAACAGTGGAGGAGATTTGAGGCATCAGATCTGAGCTAGTTTGTGCGTAACAGGTGGAGATAGTACTCAGTACTTGTGAGGAGTATTGTACTATGTATTATTACATGTTCTCAATCAATATAATATACAGATAGTGTGGGGTTTTCAGCTGTATGCTTTCCTCGGGTTACATACTGTGTTAATGTGCGCATGCGATTGATGTTTCATTGTTTTTAATGCTGCTAAATTGATGATCAACGTAGAGGAGGTTATGTATTATGCATGTATTCCGCAATAGTGTATAATCGGGATAATCTCTGTCAATAAGTGTCATATTATTCAAAATTTCTACATCATTTTCAATCGAATGAGTGAAAGATTCATTTGTTCTCTTATTTTGAGTGTATATT
The DNA here is from genome assembly GCA_031772625.1 of Pinus tabuliformis. Taxonomy (NCBI): domain Eukaryota; kingdom Viridiplantae; phylum Streptophyta; class Pinopsida; order Pinales; family Pinaceae; genus Pinus; species Pinus tabuliformis. Next base: position 245,818,417 of record CM062815.1, read on the forward strand.
TTCTCTTGTTCTGAGCATAGATTACATTTCTTGGTTTTTCATTTGAAGCATTTATGTGTTTTGTTTGTTCGATTCAGGGAAAAATTTGCTTTTAGTTTCATTTATCATGCTTTGGATTTGATCGATGATTTTTTTCTCGGAATTGTGAAAAATTTCATTCAAGTGCTTTATGTGGAAGATTCATTTTGCATTTTATGAAAAGAAGAACATCATTCTAATTTACTTGAGCGAAAATATTGCATTAGAAGTGTTATTGAGAAGCTATAATTGCATCATCGTAAGCATTGGAAATGAAATGAAACTTCTTTTGTTTTTATAGGAAGATTTAGTGCATTTAGGAGACTTATTAGAGAAATATTTCATTCGTTGATTGTTGCATTGATTTTGTGTTCACCATCTTTCAACTAGTGTTAACTTTCATCGAAGACAAAGATCTCTTTTCTCATATAGCTGCATGTAGGAGTTTTTCCAGATGACAACGGTAGGGCCTTGTAATTGAAACTTAATTCAAGATAAACCATTAAAATTTATTGAATTTACCTAAGGAATCATTGAAACTTAACACTCACATTTAGTGTTCTAGGCTAGAGACGTGTTATGGCGTCTTTAAACCTAGTAGTTGTCGTCCGCTTCGGCATTAGACATCGCTAATACAGACTTGTGCTCCCCATAGCGTCGTGTATATAAAGGGAGACCCCACTAGGTTCCAATCCTTTATCCATAGGAAGCCGAGTCTGCCACCTTATAAACGTGATACACCGAACACAACATTCGGGGAGATTGTATGCCCGTACTTCTCAGTTTGCCGAGAGGTATTTTGCAGTTCACAGTTACCTGGTAATCCTTTATGCCTATAGTACCCAGAGTAGTCATTTTTTATCTTTAATGACTCTTTAAATTTGAAAATATCATCAAGCACTTGTCCTTTCAAGCTCGTTAATTCCGAAAGCGACTAGAGTCACCTTTCATCCTTTTCTCGACTCTTAAAATATGAAAAGGAAAAGTTTTGTTTCAGTGTCTTAAAATTAACTGCCCATGAAATATTCCTGGTTAAAGTTATCTTCCTTAGTGATTCTTTAGGTTTGATTCCTATGGAAACATTTCTAGAGTTTGCCAGTCAAGGATTCCCCTCGGCTGGGAATCCTGGTCCTTTTCCTTCTTTTGTAAATTCTGGTGCTCCTGATATGGCAACGGTGTCCCTCCCCGGGTTAACCATTGGTTTACCTATCTGGTTATTTTTGACCTCGGTGGTCCCAAGTGTCCCGACTCCTGCCCAACTATATCCTTTATTCGAATCACGTCACAATGATTCTAAGGTTGACCCCTCACCTTCTTCCCCCATTTCTTCACCCTCCTCTTCTACTTTGCCTAGTGAAAGTTTCAAATCTAGTAACCAGGAGGCTAAGAAGAAGAAGAAGAAGTTAGATAAGCGAGAGACCAACCATGTAGCTATTTTTCTAAATGCACTTCCTGTCAATAAACCTTCTGATCCTCCACGGAAGGTCAGATTCCCCTGCAAGCTATGTAAGGGTGACCATCTCCTTCGAAATTGTCCTGCAATCCCCAAAGTCTTAGAGGTATGGCCTCAAAACCTAAACCGACCATCCCTTTCAACCTTTGGAGATCATGTCGATGCTACACCCTCAGTTAGTGACGGTAAGAGGAAAGGGAAGATTAGATTCCCTTGTAGGTTATGTGAAGGGAGCATCTTCTTCACCTTTGTCCTCTTATGGATAAAGTTTCCAAAGTTTTGGAAAACCTTGCAGCTCCTCAACCCCAACTTCATGTTGGTTATCAGAGGCTTTCTTCTAATACTCTTCTAGTTGGTAAAGAGATTGACTTGGATTCATCTCTTGCCCATCCTGCTCTTCTTAAGCATCACTCTCTTGTGTATGTTCCTGACCAACCATTGGTTGAAAAAGGTGTCGACTTGTCTCCGCCTTCAATTGATCACTCTGTTCCCGAAGAGAGTGGTGATCATATTACTTGTGTTCTTCTCATCTCCTCAGATTCTCATGAATCGAAGAGTGACCCTCCCATCCTGGTTGTTCAGGAGAGTCCTTCTCATATTCCTATAGAGCATGGAGGAAATCATATGATACCCCCACCATGTAGTTTTGTTGTTTCTTTTGATTGGAGTAAATTGACTGCTTTCTGCCTCCCATCTTATGTGCCTTTCCAGATCACAGTACAAGCCTATAATATGGTAGTACATGGCACTATATTAGATGAGGATGTGTCTGTTAGCATCATGTCTTCTACTACTTGGCAACCTTCAGGTTCCCCACATCTTGTGCCTGTCACCCAAAATCGTTGGCTTTTAATGGAGGAACCAATCAGCCTTTAGGGATCCTTCCGAAGTTCCCAATTACTTTGGGAGGAAAGACCGTCTATATAGATGTGATGGTGGTCCAAGGTCCTTTAGATTTCAATCTTCTCCTTGGGCGTGACTATGCTTATGTCATGGGAGCTCTTGTTTCTTCGCTTTTCCTTGTGGTTTGTTTTCTGCATGAAGGGAGAATAGTGACCATTGATCAATTGTCATTCATTGGTCACCAGGCACCTTCTTTGCAACCATCATCCCCTATCGGCTCTTGTTTGCAAGAAGTACCTTCCCCACCACAGGTCAATTATGTGGCTACCCGTTTTGTCTCTGCATCTGCTAATGATCACACAAATGGTATTGTACATTATGTATTGGGGGAATTGGAACCCAATCTGTCTTTGGTACCAAATGACATGTATTCCTCCCAGAGGGTGGTTCTTCCGTCTAGTGAAGACCTCTTGGGAGCCATTTTCTCTTATGGGTCATTGTTATGAACTTAAAATCATAACAATTAAATAAAATATTAAAATGTTATTTAAATAAATAAATTATTAATTATAAACCATTAATTAGCAAATAATTAGCTAAATGAAGAGACATCAGTCCCTAAGGGACATGTCTCTCTGAACATGCATGGTCAGTCAACTCCTATTTAAGGAGCACTGCCTCAGCCTTGTAAACCATCATTCAATTTCAATTTTATCAATATATATATAAACATATTACATTCAGAATCTTATCTGGTGTCTTATTATCAATTTACAACAAATTAAACATTAATATTGCAAACAGTGGTATCAAAGCGTTTTTAAGGTTTTTCCAATTGAATGAGCAACCCATGCATTTAGACGACCACCAAAAAAACCAATCGTACACTTCTGCTTCTAAGTAATTGGATGCAGTCATGATTTTTTCTTGTTCGCCGAGTGGAGGGTTTGCTAAAAAAATTACATCCATCTTATTTACCCATACGACAACGCCTTTAAAATTCTTACCATCATGCTTCGGTAATTCATTTTTTATTTTAAGATGGTTCTTTCCGGAAGAATGAGTATAATATTGGCTTCCTTCAAAGTGAATTTGGGGTATTTGTTGCTTCTCATGCCTCATGAAGTCCTGCTCTAGAGAAGTCTCCCCTTCTGGAGTCTTGGGACTCTGTGTAGCTGAAGGTGGATCAGTCTCTCTGAAGCGCCGACTCATCAAGTTTTTTAAGAAAGATATATCATCAGCCATCTGGTCCTACTTACTAACTGACTTCTCGACATTATCCAGACATTTATTCAGCTTGTTGATGTCCTCTTGAACCTTTTTCATATCATCACTATTGTTCGCCGCCATTTTATTTTGTTTTTTTCTTGAAGACCCAATTTTTTTATTTATTTTTAAATAATAATAATAATTTTTGTTTTTTTTAATTAAATATATAATATCGATATATTTCATATATATATATATATATAGATAGTGATTTTTTTTAAATGCTGATTGCGGAATCTTTGAACCAGTGTGGTCACATCCCCTAGTCACGCCTGTTGACCTGACCTCACCACAATGTGGTGTTTAAACACCATGGCTCTCTGTTATGTCAACCAGCTGACCTCACCATGACCCTTCAACGTTTAACCACTGTGGCTCTCCAACTATGTCAATCTGTTGACCTCACGACGACCCTTGTTGCAACGTTTTAACCCCGTGGATCTCACAATGACCTTCTTGCTACGTCAACCTATTTCACACGCAGACGTTTTCCATGGCAGTGGAAACCGACATTGGATCTCGGGGCCCTGCTTACCAGTAGAATCCAAGCAACACCCATCGTGGCCTTCCTTCGTTCAACCTAGAATCTGCGGTCACAACTCGTTCAGTCCGCAACAATGACATAGCCGAACAGGTTGGAAATGGGAGGCCAGTAGCTCTTGAAAACCAAGAAGCTATCGTAGGTGTCACCAGACGGAGTCTACCTCTGATACCACAACCAGCAAGCTATCATAGGTGTCATTCAATTGGCAAAGCCTTAAAAACGCTCTGTTAAAAAGGTTTCATGACGAGGAGGAGGACGATTTCTACGAGAGATGTGTTCACCTGAAGAAAAAAGAATCAATGAGTGAATACACTCACGAATGGGAAGTATTAGCAGTAAGGCAGAGAGGGTTTTCAAATGAGGAGCTGCAAAAAATGTATTGTTGTGGCCTTAAAGATTACATTCACGAAGAATTAAAATTGCATAAACCTAAAACTATCAAGGAGGCCAGACATGCAGCCATAATTATTGAGTGAAAATATAAACTTCACAAACCACCATATATCAGTAACAATAGGACTAACAGCTATTTCAAGGGAAATCCAAGTAAAACCTCGTCAGAAAATACTAGTAAGTACGTTCCACCACCATTACGAAGTGAAGGAAAAAAACAATTTAACGTCGAAAGAAAAAAGGATGGCAAATGCTAGAAGTGCGGAGACAAGTATTATCCATGACACAAATGCGCAACACAAAAATTGTACAACTGTGAAGCTAAACAAGAAGAGGAATCCTCAGAAGATAGCTCTGACGAAGAGGAAAATGAAGAAAATGCAAACCCTAGTCCAGAATCAGAAGACGATATGCCACGAATTTCCATAGCAGCCATCACAAGGATAGCTCAACCACATACATTGAAGCTTAAATTTTACATCAAGAACCAAAGTGTTATTGTGATGGCAGAATTAGGAAGTACGCACAACTTTGTAGATGTCAATGTTGCAAAAATATTGAACATCTTTGCTTACCCGATAGCAGACTTAAAAGTTATGGTAGCAGATGGAAAGTAGATAGATGGAGTGCAAGTGCCATAAAGTTAAGTTGCAATTAAGTGACTATGCAATGGAGTTCAATTTTTATATAGTTCCCCTAGGAGGATTAGATGTTGTTTTAGGTGTACAATGGTTAAGAACACTAGGCACTTATTTAGCAAATCACATAAAACAATTCATTAGATTCAAATGGGATGGACAGAAATATCAATTGTTCGATTTTCAGGCACCACCAACACAAGTAATCTCTGCTCAATAGATGAAGAAGCTTATTTGCAAGGGGGCACCAGCATTTGTTGTGCAATGTCAGCACTTGGAATTATTATCAACAGAAGGGACTCATCAAACATCATAGATTTCATCCTTGATCCAGAGATACGAGAAGGTTTTCCAAGATCTACCAATGAAGTTACCTCCGGAAAGGTAAATTGAACACATTATCGAAGTCAAAACCGACTCAAATCCAGTTAATGTCAAGCCATACCATTATCCCCATCACCACAAGACAGAAATAAAATGCTTAATTCAAGACCTGCTGAAGCATGGAATCACTACGAAGAGTATAAGTCCATACGTTGCACCCATAGTATTGGTCAGAAAAAAAAAAAAAAAAAAAATAAATAAATAAATAAATAAATAAATAATAATAATAATAAAAAAAAAAAAAAAAAATAATAAATAAATAATAAAAAAAAAAAATAAAAAAAATAAAATAAAAAATAAAATAAAAAATAAAATAAAAAATAAAAAATAAATAAAAAAATGGATCTTTTCGATTATGTATAGATTACAGAGGCTTAAACAAAATCACTATTAAGCATAAGTTTTTGAATTCGTTCATTGATGAAACATTAGATGAATTACACGGTGCATAATATTTTTCCAAGTTAGATCTAAGATCAGGTTACTACCAAATACAAGTAAGGTTGGAAGACATCGAAAAGACAGCATTCAGGACTCATGAAGGGAATTACGAGTTCAAGGTCATGCAATTTGGATTAAAAAATGCACTAGCCACCTTCCAAGCAACCATGAATGAGCTCTTTCACCCTTACCTTAGGAAGTTCATATTATTTTTCTTCGATGATATTTTAGTCTACAGTAAGATGTGGAAAGAACATCTCAAACATCTAGAAGAAGTATTTTTTGTTTTGGAAAAGAACCAGTTTTATGCCAAGCTATCAAAATGTACATTTGGGCGGAAGGAAGTTGAATACCTAGGTCATATTATATCAAGGGAAGGAGTCCAAGTTGATCCCAACAAAATCAAGGCAATCAAAGAGTGGCCGTTCCCAAAAACATATCTAAGTTAAGGGGATTTTTGGGTTTAACAGGGTATTACAGAAGATTTATAAAAAACTACACACATCTGACAGCACCCTTAACGAATTTGTTAAAAAAAATGCTTTTAAGTGGGATGACCAAGCAGAAAAGTGTTTTGAGAAATTAAAGGAAGTGATGTCAACCACACCAGTACTAGCAACTCCTAACTTCTCCAAACCGTTTGTAGTCGAAAGTGATGCTTCTAGGTTTGGAATTGGAGCTGTATTGATGCAAGACAACCACCCTAAAGCATTTGAGAGCAGGAAGAAATGGCGCAAGTATTTGCTTGGAATTAAATTCTCAATCCGAACCGACCACAATAGTCTTCAATTCTTACTTCAGCAAAAGACATTATCAATAGAACAATAGAAGTGGATGGAGAAGTTGTCAGCTTTCGATTTAGAAATATTACACAAGAAGGGAAAGGAGAATGTCGTAGCTGATGCACTCTCACGTAAAGATGACGATCACACAACATGTGCCGCCATGATAGTCATTCCGGAATGGTTGGATGAAATATGAGCCGAATATGCCAAGGATAAGGATTGTGACTCCATGATTAACAATATCAGTCAATATACCAACTTCGAGTGGAAAAATGACATCTTATGGTACAAGGGGAGAATTTACCTAACACCCGCATCCAAATTTAAGGTGAAAATACTAAAGGAGTCTCACAATTCACCAACAACTGGACATGTCAGATTCTACAAGACTTACTACAATGTCCGACAGTCATTCTACTGGAAGGGTATGAGCAAGGAAATTCAGAAATATGTTGCAAAATGTGATATTTGTCAAAGAAACAAGAGCGAAAATGTTCCAACTCCAGGATTGCTACATCCACTACACATTCCAAATCAGAAGTGGGAGGAGATTTTGATGGATTTTATTGAAGGACTACCTGCATCTGATGGAAAGGATAAAATATTTGTAGTAGTTGACAGGGTCACTAAATATGCCCACTTTATGGCTATTAAAAAGACTAACACAACCAAACAAATTGCTGATGTGTTTTGTAAAAACATTTACAAACTACATGGGTTTCCTAAGGTCATAGTCAGCGATAGAGATGTAAGGTTTAAAGGAAAATTTTGGAAGGATTTCTACCATCAAGCAGGAATATCCCTTAATATGAGTTCGGCCTATCACCCCCAAATAGATGGGAAAACTGAAATCGTTAATAAATGCTTGGAAACATATCTTCGTTGTTTCATTACAGATAAACAAAACAGATGGACACAATGGATTCACCTGGTCAAATGGCGGTATAATACCGCATACCACACGTCAGCTAATATGACACCCTTCCAAGCCTTATATGATTACGAGCCACCCAGGTGGAAGGAATTTGCACTCCTTGATTCTAGGGTACCAGCAGTTAAAGACCACTTAGGAGAAAGTCAAAGAATCATCAACTTACTAAAAGAAAATCTAACCATGGCCCGTAATAGAATGAAACAACAAGCCGACCAACACTATTCTGAAAGAGAGTTTGAGGAGGGAGGTTAGGTCTTTGTTGGACTCCAACCTTATAAGAAACTATCACTAAAACAACAAGGGAAGAACAAATTATCACCTAAATATTATGCACCGTACCAAATAATTAAAAAGATAAGTAGTGTAGCTTATGAGTTAAAGTTACTGGATAACTACCGAATCCATAATACCTTTCACGTATCAAGTCTCAAAAAAGTATTAGGGCAAAATCAAACAACACAAATAGAAATACCAGAGACCGATGAAGAAGGAAGAATAGTCCTTGAACCTGAAGGTATACTCGCTACCCAAGAAAAGGTTTTACGATCTAAGACAATAAAGGAATACCTCATCAAATGGAAGAGGTTACCAGAGGAAGATTCGTCTTGGGAATCAGAACGTTTCATGCATCAACACCCAGGCCTACCTATGCTTTGAGGACAAAGCATCTTAAGGGAAAGGCAATGTTATGAACTTAAAATCATAACAATTAAATAAAATATTAAAATGTTATTTAAATAAATAAATTATTAATTATAATCATTTAATTAGCAAATAATTAGCTAAATGAATCTAGACATCAGTCCCGAAGGGACATGTCTCTTTGATCAGGCATGGCCAGTCAACTCCTATTTAAGGAGCATTGCCTCAGCCTTGTAAACTATCATTGTTATATATCTGATCTAAAAATATAGGACAATGCAAATAAACCCCAGAAATAACAAGATCTGAATATAAAACCCTTAAGGTAGGGCAACACCATACATTCACTCCTTAAGGAAGGAGAACACTCCACAAGCCATATGCATGTTCATACAATAATCCTTGACACCTCTCAATGTGGAGTCTCTAGCCTCTATATAAGCCTCATACATACAATACCATGGGTCATTACCACAGTTCCCTCAATACCATCTATCTAATACCATGGGCCCATTACATTATTACTAACTGCTTGTGGTCCCTTACATAATACGGATTAACCACCTTATTTATTACTATGGCCCATCTCATTATTACAATATTCCCTTGGGTACCTCCCTTTGTACCCCATATTATCCCCCCTAGGTACACTACATTCCACCCCCCTTAACATGTTTCGTCCCCAAAACATGGGAAGAACACAAATAATAAGATCTACTCAAAAGAGTAATCCACTAGTACCATGCATGTGCATCTAGATATCCAAGAGAAAGGTGAACCCTCGATCTCGCTAGTCTCGCTCGCTTGAGATGGAAGTTGACCGTGGCAGCTCTTCTGTGTTGATGTGTAGTAGGTGGATCTTTGCTCCTCTCTATCTGTCATGCGGGGGTTGTTGTCCTTGTGGCTAATTAGTTGCCATCTTGTTGGTTGTTGTCTTGCGGGGTGATGTGGGTGATGATATGTTGAAGTTTTAACCCACGGTGTCTTTTTCTTTAATTCACCCCTTACTAGAGCCTGACTGTTATCTAGTGCATGTTGTGGTGCCTACTGTGGTGTCTTATCTTCCAATATTACTTCAACCACTGAGCCCTCATCTGATGTATCAGCACCTGTAGCCTTTTCTGCTTCAGCCTCTGTTTGTGTTTGATTGTCGATCATCAATGGCTCATCATCTGATATGTCAGTCCCTGGAACATCTTCTGCTTCAGCCTCCGTGGACTCTACCTGTTTATTGATGGAAATATCCTGTAATGTAATTTTCTTCTTTTTATACCAGAGCTTCAAGAATTTCTTCTGCACATTAATATTTATAGTACCCACCGATTCCATCCACGGGTATCCCAAAACAACATCCTCATTAGCCATATCTGAAGCATAAAAATCAGAATGCAATACATATTTGTCCATAGAAATCTTCAAATCTTTATAAACTTTCACCTGCTCATTATTAACCTGTGTGTGCTCCATGTGTTTCGCTGGCACTTGTTGCCAAATTGACATTTATGAGATTTTTCTTGCAACTCGGATTTATAGACACAATGATTTTCTCCTTTTGAATCAATCCATGAACCTGCAATAAGGAGACACCAGTAGAAAATAACCCTTTACATGTCTCATTCTCCTTTTTTTTAGTATGAGACCATTTGTCTAAAAGGAATCTTTCATATTCAGCCTCTGAAAGTTTGAGCAACTGCTTGTTGTCAAATGAGCGCCACCATTTGGAAGCCTCATCTTGAAAATTAAGCGGTACTATTCCCCTCCAAAATTCACCATATTTGAACTTTAGTATCTCTATGAATTCTTCAATAGTAGAGTTATCATCTTTCCTTGTAAAATTAAGATCCACCATGAAGAGGGTTTTAAAAAAAAAATTCACTTGGCGAAAATTTGAAATTGTCACAGTTTAGTCAATATTGCTCAGAATCCCTATTATGACCTATTTTCGGAAATGGAACAGCCATTCTACATCTGCCTATGTGATAGGAATCCCGATCCAGGCACTGGAATTTTAGATCCACGCTGCAACTCTCCCGCCGTCACCGAAAATTCTGAAAAAAGAGTTGATTTTAAATCAGCGATATCTCCCTCATCCGGACTCCGATTCGACTGATTTTGTTTTTATTTTTATTTTTATTTATTTTTATTTTTTAATCGGGTATTTTTCACAAAGAATCTAGATCTGCAATTAGTTTTTGCAGATTTTGAACTCGTTGTCCCGAAAAAATGTTTGCAACACCACTAATTTTTAGATCAGCAATATCTCCTTCATCCGGACTCCGATTCGGCCAAATTTTTTTTTGAAATCGGGTATTTTTTCACCAAAAACCCAGATCTGCAATTAGATTTTGCAAATTTTGCACCAAAACGTACAGATCTGATCTGAAAATTTGCCGCCCCGAAATTTCCTTCAAAAAATAAAAAAAGTTTTCCACTTTTTCCCAAGAAAGTGCTCCAATACCACTTGTTATATATCTAATCTAATACCACTTGTTATAGCTCTGATACCACTTGTTATAGATCTAATCCAAAAATATAAGACAATGCAAATAAACCCCATGAATAACAAGATCTGAATATAAAACCCTTAAGGTAGGGCAACACCATACATTCACTCCTTAAGGAAGGAGAACACTCCATAAGCCATATGCCTGTTCATACAATAATCCTTGACACCGCTCAATGTGGAGTCTCTAGCCTCTATATAGGCCTTATACATACAATACCATTGGTCATTACCATGGTTCCCTCAATACCATATATCTAATACCATGGGTCCATTACATTATTACTAACTGCTTGTGGTCCCTTACATGATAAGGGTTAACCGCCTTATTTATTACTATGGCCCATCTCATTATTACAATATTCCCTTGGGTACCTCCCTTTGTACCCCATATTATCCCCCCTAGGTACACTACAATCATTCAATTTTATCAATATATATATATATATATATATATATATATATATATATATATATATATATATATATATATATATACATATTACATTCAAAATCTTATCTAATGTCTTATTATCAGTTTACAGCAAATTAAACATTAATATTGCTAACAGTCATGAATAGGAGTCATGAGGATAGTTCCTAGTCTTGTGTCGATCTTGTTAAAAAATGAAACCAGGAGTCATGAGGATAGTTCATTGTCTTGTGACAACCTCGTTAAAAAATGAAACAAGTAATGTGAGCATAGTTCCTTGTCTTGTGTCAAGATTTTTAAAAAATGAATCAAGGAGTCCAAGGATAGTTTCTTCCTATATCAACCTCATTAAAAAATGAAACATATGTTTGAGGATAGTTCTTTTACTATGTCAACCTCGTTAAAAAATGAAACACCTCCCTTTTCCAAATCGAGTCTTTGATCAAGATCTCGTAAAATCCCAATCGATTCTTTCCTGGATCTTGCAAGTGAACCTTCATTCCATTCCCCTAGCTGAATGAAATGAAGCTTGGGGGGCATGTACCTTGAAATGAGTCATTATGCTAGGGGCATACAAACCTATCTCAAGAATAGTTTTTCATTTCAAGCTTTTGTAAATGTGAAACTAAATCCAAGCAAAGTTCTCCATGGTTCAAGCTTGTGTAAAAGTGAACCCATGCCAAATTTACATCTCGTGATTGCCATTTTTATCAGCTAGTTTCTGCTAGATGATCCTTGGTTGTTTCATTCCATCGCCACCATCTCTTTGTCCGATCATATGCTTTAACTTGGTTGTTTTTCCTTTCCTGAGGAACCACAGCAATGAATGGTTTTATTAGCCAGCCTCTTGACCATTACATGTTTTGAGTAGTTCCTCCATTGTCAGAACCAGTTGCCACCCTTTATAGCACTCGGTCCACTAGGAAGAATCACCTTTAAGCTCTTTTCTTGACTCGTAAAACTCAAATGAAAAGATCGTTGAGTATTTTCCCTTTTGACTCGTTAAAGAAAATAAAATGGGGAGGTCTTCTTTTATCTCTTTTCTGACCTTTTAAACACAAAAATATTACCTAGCTCTTGTCATTTTGAACTCGTTAAAGGATGTGAAACGTCGTTTACCCAATCTACGTTTACCCCTTTTTTGGGTTGGGATAAACTATTTACGAAAAAGGATACTCCTTGACTGAAATTGTCAAGCAGTTCTCTCAAGTATCGTTTTCTACCTTTTCGGGCTCGAGAGACAAAAATATACAAAAAGGGATGATGTGGATTTTTCTTTTCTGTGTCTTTTTCAAACTCTCTAAACATGAAAAAGATACCAAGTTACACCTTTGTCAGACTTTTTAAAACATTAAACGACATTGGATTTATTGCTATGATGAACATGATCTTCTCCTTCCTAGGGCTCATTAAAATTACTAGGTCGGATTCGTCCAAAGGATGAACTTACATTGCGAGCACATGCTATCCCTTTCAAGCTTGTGATAAAAAATAATTGGGGTACCTCCCAGAAATGGTGGGGGGGAATTTGGAAGTTCAATCAGTCATGTCAGCAGCTCACTCTTAAACATGACACTATCTGTTTCGTGTCAGGTTGGGGTATCCTTCTTTCATCATTGACCTTCCTGGGTTGGGCCATTCATTTTTTCCTTCCATTTTATCTCTGCCACGTCATCATGACCACTGGTCCTATCGATCCAAAAAGATGCCAAACTCTGGAATCGTGTCGCCAATATGTTCAAAGAGTTAGTCCCTTTGCAGTTATACTTACTCCTGATCCTCAGTATCATCTGACATCATTTGCATCCCTTGTCTCGTGTCGATGATGTGGGATACATCATGGCCCTCCTTTGACATAGTTGTTTCCCGTCGACTTTAGCTCATTATCCAGGAATTTGGCCAAGAGACTCCCTTCCAATACCTTAGATCTTGCATGCCCTAATGGCAAGTTCTTCACACTCAATGACAAGTTCACATAATTGGCTTTCGATCGGGTGATTTCACGGGTGTTTGACATTAGTTCATTTATTCACATTCTGTGAACTATGTTGCCAATACCTTGAGAGCCATTGCCATGATTGGTAGTTTCTCTCGCACTTGTTAATGGTTCACATCATTTACGGGTAATCAGGCGACTTTTTAGCATGTAATATTTCAACACATTCATTTGCATGTTAGGATTTGTACTTTGATCGGGTCGTTTGGATCGCAAGACCCTGGGTTAGGATTACACAAGTCCAGGTTGCGAGGCAATGTGACATGATCATGTTGATACACATGTCTCTTTCAGATAGATGGTTGCAACCATACCATGAGTTGTTATATGTGATGCTTCTCATTATTGGATGGTTATGACCATACCTTGGTTTCGTTATGATCCTTTTTGCTAGATGGATGCGCCCATGCTTTGGATCCATTTACATGATCATTCTCTGGATGGTTGCATCCATACCACGATTCATGTATTATTACTCAGAGTTTTCAGTGATGTATATGTATCTATGCTTGCTTGTAGATTCTTCGACGACGGACTCTGGTTCGCTGCACGCACTTGTAAAGCATTTCACTCCTCACTCTAGTCTGACCTTCATGATTTAGGGGGTATCTGTTACACAGAATTTTTTCACTGTCCCTATACTCCCCATATACAATCCTGGAGGACCTCTACAGTGTACCTGACATGCTTTCCTATCATGAAGAAACTCCCATTATGTCCCTCTTCATGAGAAAAATAATTCCCTTTTGCATCATTTCTCAAAAATCTTTTGTTTATCCCAGTTTACAAGACCGACGCTAATGACCCATGTCCTCCTCGTGCCGATATACAGGGTTTACAATTTCCCCTAGCATCGATCGGATCAACTGAGCCCTTTCTCAGTCGCGTCGATCCACTTTTGGAAATTTTTTTAAATATGGAGCCGATGCTTCTAGCTCTAAGCTTCGTAACGGAAGTCTGATAAATGGTTAGGCTGAATGGAGTTGAGGAGGTCAGTTTGGGCTCCTTTCCCCTATTAGGATGGAAATAATTCAAGAGATAAGGCCTTCTCACATGATAAGAGGAACAATCTCCCATCCATCTAAGCTATAAAAACCTCTCTTTTTCCCAAGCAAAAGCTAATCCTAGTTTATGGTTTTGAAGTTTTTAGTTTGGAGTTAGAATAATCAGCAAGACATTTATAGTCTAAAGTTTTCTAGTGTATGTTTGAGGGAGAATAGTGTGCTTGGGTGTGATTTGAGACTAGAGGGAAAGAGGCCTTAAAATCTCTATTGTTGGGGTTGTCCACAAAGTGCTAGCAGAAATGTGGGAACTTAGATATGTCGAAGGAGAATAGCAATGTCAAGACATTGGTTGTAATCTCTTCTTGAACTAATATAGATGCAACTATCGATTAATTTCCTACATGAAATTCCATCTCACATATGTATGGCTTAATGTTTCTTGACCTGTTAAGTAGGTTGAATACAATATTGTATGCTATTATGTTTTTTGTTTGTTGTTGTTTGTTTGTTTTAGGTGTGCGAAGGAAAGAAACGAAAGATAGTTGGAGTGAAGAAGCAGGATCATCACCAAGCGGAATAGCGTTCTAAGAGGTAGGCCCTCTTAATTGATTCTAGCTTAAGGAAATATTCATAGATTTTATGTTTGTGACTAGACCCACTTTCTCGAGCTAGAGGAATTGTTTGTGTCCGCACTTAGAATTTGCCTGCATCACACAATCCATGGTACCACCATTCATGTTCCTCACCTCCCAAGTGTAGGGTAGCATACTAGATATCCTTGAACTTTCTCATGAGGTTAAGTTGGAAGAATATGTCTAATTTCTAGAACCAAGCTCAAGTTGTACCACTAGCTACACCATCAAAAGTAGGAATATTTATCTTACTCACCTTCTTGGAAACATCATTATTCAACCACCACCAATTGTGATTTTTGGTTCTATTCTAATATTTGATGGTGCAATAATCCTGGACCGACATGGTTGAATGAAAATCCACCCCTAATGCTTCATATTCCCCTTGATTATATGAGAAATGTTCATCTTTCCCCTATTAATTTCTATCTTTCTCTCCCGGGAATTTTATCATAAAGGGCTTGACTATGCTTTTATTTGCTAGTGGGGAAACTAGATTAGATGTATTAATGGATTCAACATGATGACTACTGGATCCTGTAAGTAATATCTTGTTTTAACCTCTCGCACCATTTTTAAGTTGATTTCCTTGTGCATTGGCAAGAGATTAAGTGAGAGATTTCATTGTCTACACCATATCATGTTTTCATCTAACCAAATCATTCAAAGCGTGCCTAATACTTTCCCAGGGATGATACTCACAATCTCCCATTTATCCTTCGTCTTCCTTTGGTCTTGTATCATGGAATTCTCTTTCTTTCTTTCTCTATCTCCTAAGGTCACTGACTATGGTAACCCTTCCAGCTAGGAGGATGCATAGCACAGATACCACGATAATATCTCTCTTATATAATAGACTGAATTTATAGAAATTAAATTCAAGAAAGTCACTATAAATTTTACTAGAAGATTCAACAATAAATTGCAAACATCATTCCAAAAATTGTAGAGAAAACATTGCAAGCTCAAACTATTTAATTTATAAATTGGAAGGAAATTACATCAATTTGTCTGGAAGAAAACCTAGTGTGAATATTTCAAGAAAACACTTAGCTTGGATCCTTAGCTCTACAAGTCATTCTCCATGGAGTATTTGGTCCTCTTGGAAAATGAAATCAAACCCTAGCAATTTGGCATTCATGAGAAATATAATTTTGACCCTCAATTTAGCCATCTGAGAGAGAGTGATTTCGACCCTTTTGGTTAATTTGATTTGACTCCACTAGAAGTGGTGGGCTCCAGTATTGCAGCAATAATGCTGCAACTCCTGGGGCTTCCTTCTTTAATTTTATCAACCCGGTAGTTCGTAACAAACTTGGAAGCGACGGTGCTGTATGCACAAGTACTAGCTCTTACTGCAAGCTGTCAGTTGATCAGCTGGTGCAAGTTCGCTAGGAGCTTAGCCAACTTCTATGAGTTCTCAGAAGAAGCTTTCAACTGTGATGAAAGGAAACTAACTCTACAAGGGCTATTCTACTTGCAGAAAGAGAAGGAAAACTGAAATGAAACGCAAACCCTAGCAAACCCTAGTTTACCTACTAACCCTACTTTTGCAAGAAAAGAGATGGAAACTAATGAAATGAGTGCCATTGACTACTGAAAAGGTAAATTGCATTTATTCAGGCTACTTCTGAAAAGAAATGAGAAGAAATCATCTTTTTGTACTTTTGAGTGTTTTTATGTGGAATTATTATGCTTGTGATTTATCTGGTTGTGACTGTGCAGAGGTTTGGTGGCAAAGGAAGATGGAGTTGGCTTTTGCAAAGGGTGAGGAAGGTGTGGAGAGGTCCTAAGAAGCCCCTAGTACCCTTCTGAAGACTTTCGTAGTGATCAAACTTTGAAAAATCACTCACAGGAAGTTCTGCGGGAGGCTATAGGGGATCTACAAGAGGATCTACAAGAAGAGGTTGAAAGCTATTTTTGGAGTTTTTAAGGCGGAAAAATGATGGGAAAAGGGAATGAAGGTTGGGTGAAGGTGTTGAGGTGTCTAGAACTTGTCAAGGAAGATCAGGGATGAACGTGATGGTTGGATTTGTTCAAATGGCAAGAAAGCAATTTTATGGAAAAAACACAGAAATTAGGGCAGATTTGTGAAATGTTGTGAATGAGCTGGGAAATCTATGAGAAGTGAGCTGGTGTTGGTTATTTTATGGAGGGATGGTGAGTTGAGATGTCATGCAAGAGATCTGCACACTTAATTATCAAAACGGACCAAAGGAAAAACTAAAAACAGAATTTTGTCTAGCTTGACCTAATTTCTGACCTATGAACAGAAAATGCTAAACAGTACCTTGTGAACAAAAAAGAATGTGAGAGAACTGTGGTAGAAGAATCAAGAAATGATCTAAGCAAGTGAATCTAAACTAATATCAACTTTTCCAAATCAAGTTATCACACTAGCAGTTGCATGGAAGAGCAAAAACTATGTTTTTGGTGGTAGCAGTAGTGCCTTGACCTCAAATCATAGTTCCAGGAAGGGAGAAAGGAGATCAAGACCTGTTGTTGGCCTTTTTGAATCTTATTCTGTCACTACAGCAACCTAATTGCACAACTGATACAAAAACAACTATGCTAATCATCAAAAGCAACCTAATTTAACAAAGTAAGATGAACCTATGCAACAGAAATTATCTCATGAATGGAAGAAAAAACATATAAATACACAGAAGGAGGTGCTAGGAAGCTTGGGTTGGGCCCTAACCTAAGAGTTTTAGCCCTCTGAAAGAGATCAGTCCTGGCTCAAAAACTATTTCATCTTCATTTATCAAAAAATAACAGTTACATCACATAAACTGTTCTCAAAAGGAACTCGAAAATAAGTTGACCAATGTACTGCACAAAAGTGTGAAAATCTACTAAGAACTGGCTAACCTATTGAGGCTCGAAGCCTTCTTATTTATACAAATGGGACTTCCAATAGTCCTCCTAAAATCAAGGAACTCGGCTTCCTAGAACTGAAGATAAACAACAGTCCTACTTGACTTGCTCAGCTGCCCCTTGGAATCATCAATATGGGCCTTTGTGCTCTGAGTTGTTGATGGAGGATTTGAGGAAAGGGGTCATTAATGAAGGAGACACCCCCCCTACAAGTCCTCTTCCCTGTTTTCATCGATTTTGGCTGCCATTTTCTCATAAATTCCTTGTCTTTGTCCAAAATTGTCCAAAACATCTGCATAAAACACTCATTAGACTACATGGTAAAGTGACTAACCCAATTCACTCTATTAGCATAAATATATTCAAAAAAATGAAACAAACTAATGAGAATGGTGGATTAATTCAAAATAAGAGGTAGAATGAGCCCATGTAGTTACCCATTTTTGGGGCTCATCATCACCCCCCTGCTGAATGGGTTGCTCATCCTCTGAGCAACTAACCTAATTCTTCATCTTTAATGGCTCTAACAGATTCCCTGACATCGCAAGCCTCTGATGTGAGATCTTCCTCTCTACCATAGAAACCTACTTTCCTATCCACTTCTTCCCATTGTTTCTGTTCTTCCTCCTCCTTAACTCCTTCCAACAGTCCTAGCAGCAATGGAGGACTGAATTTAAGACCAATCCAGTTGGCTTTCAAATTTTGCATTGAGTGCTTATACAGGGGCACTCTCCTCATGGCTTCCCTCATTCTGTTTGGGGAGTGATACTCCCTGATCCTTAGGCTATGTGGCAATGTATTCCACCTTCTCATGCAGGCATGAAGACAGTCATCGCCAAACAATCTCTCCATATCCTCGAAATGAGCAATAGCCTGTGCTTGCTTGTCAACATAGTTAGGGAGAACTTGAGGATTAGCTGCAAGGTGTTGGTGGGCATAGATGAGAGCCAAGGGTTCTGCTAGTTCTGCTCTAATCATCAGGGGCTCACTTAGCTCTTTTGCCATTATTTTCTGAATTTCCACTGCTCTCTTTTCTTCATGGCTCATCCACGAAGCCATAGCCATTAGCTGCAAGTCTCCCAATGTAGCATTTGGATCCCATAAATTCATGTCAGTAAGTGCCATGTTGTGTAGGTAAAATTCTGCTAGCTTTGCTTTATCCTCAGTTGAGCTGTGATCACATAAATGCATAAATTGGCCATAATCTTGAAATGGTATTGTGCCCCTCTGGGCCAGTGTCTTAATATGGAATTGGAGCCACTAATCTTTGAGGTACAGTGCATATGATTTGGCTGGTTGCCTACATTGTAATGCCTCCATTGCTTAGCTGGCTATGCAGGCTAACTGGGCTTCTTTTTCCTATAGCTGCCTTTTCAAAATCAGCACTTTAGTTTCTGCCTAGGATTCTCTTTCTTGCTACTGTTTCATCGGTGTCTCACTATCTGTCTGTAGTTCTTCTTATTGTTGTTGTCCTTTCAAAATTGACAGCTCATTTCCTCCTTGAGGTTCCCTTTCTTGTAGCTTCTTTTTCAACAATTCATTTTCTTCCTGCAGTTGAGCTCTTCTGATGCTCTCGATATGCCTTACCATGCTCAATTCTCTGCTCATCTCTCTCAACTTGTTTTCCATGTGCCCTATGTCTTTGACCCCTTTGGATTTTGCAATCTGCATCCAGGTGTGGGTCCTGACTCTTTCCTTTTCCAGTTCAAAGAAAAGAGGCACTGCAAATTTTTGTGGGATGATCTTCCCACCTTCTAGAAGGTTGTAGTAGGAGCCTAAGTTAGGCTATGGTCTAGGCTCTGGTATCTCTTTTGCCTTACCTTCATCTTGGGACTGTTCTTCTGCCTTCTTTTCCAGTTTTTCAGTTTCTTTGAGCTTAGCCAATGTCTCCTGTAGAGAGGTTTGTGCCTCCTGTAGGACTGCTTTAGAGTCCATTAATTTGATCCTTTCCTTCTAGGTGGAGGTCTTAGGACTCCCTCTCTCGTAAGTGATGGAGATTTTGGAGGGAGATTCCTCCTTTGTTATAGTAGGTGCATCCTCAATGATAATGGGTTCTTTCGAAGGTGGCTGGGGCTTTCCCACCTTGATTCTGGTGCTCCTTTGAGCTTTGAAATACATAGATGTCTATCTTTTTCTTTTCCCTTTTTGCTTAGCTGGAGTGCTAAGTGCAACAAGAACAACTGCTGCTTCTATTGCTAGTGTCTCAGGAGACACTTCTTCTTGCAGTTTTTCTTCTTCATCCTCTGCAGTTTTGCCTGTGTCTACTGTTTCTGATTTGTTTCGACTACCTCTCATGTTGTTTTCTCCTCTTCTTGCTAATTTTATGCCTTTCCTGTGGCAGTATTTTTCTGAGCTATCTTGGGCTTCTTCTTTTCAGTTCTTGCCCTCTTCCTTTTCTCTGCTTTTGATGCTGTTTTCTTCTCTGCTTTAGGTTCAGCTGTGGTTGTGTCATGTTTCTCCTCCTCTCTCGGTTTTTCTTTTTTTCCTTCTTCTAATTGAATATTTTGTGCTTCCTCATGGACTTCCTTCTCAGGTTCCTCTTTCTGCTCCTCCTCTTCACTGCCAGATGGACTAAGGTCATCATTGAGAGTTTTTATGTCATCTTCTCTAGTCATGTTCCTGAAAACTTCCCAGGCTATAGGGATTGTGTATGTGTGGAGGGCATCCTCTACCAGCAAATTGCCCATGGTGGATCAGTTGGTCTGGAATCCCTGCATTCAATTTGGTGCCACACTTTATCAAAGATTAGAGGAGAAAATATGACAGACTGAGTTTTCTAGATGCAGGTAGGTCCATTCCATATCTTAGTTCATGCAGTAATTTGAAATGATAACCATAGACTATACTGTATCTTCCTTCACAGGAGATATATTTCATGATCTGGTAGCTGACCTCACCCCATGGATGAGGTATACTTGTCCTTCTGATCCCATTCTTATCCTCTACAGGGTGTTCATCAGGCTGGAAAAAGGTCTTTTTAGCAACCTGTCCTAGTGGTTTTTCTTCTTTGCTCCAGGGGAGCCCAAGTGGAAGACCTGTAATTATGCTGATGAATTCTAGTGTAAGCTCTATGGTTAAGCCCCTAAAACTGACTGTAGCATGGGTCTTTGAATGGGGTCTTAAAGACATTAAAAATTCCTCTATCACTTCCTCATCATACCCATGAATTCTCTCAAAGAAAGGCATCCAATTTGCCCTAGTAAAGAGGGCTACCACTTCTGGGTGTTCATGCAATTTGGTGGAATTCAGAGGCTCTTTTCTCATAAAACCCCTATCATGATGTTTAGTGACTGTTGGAAGTTCTCAGGTGAGGAGGAAGGCAACAAATTTTTAAAACTGAAAATAGAGGAACAGCTGAGGTTTTTTCTGGAAACAGAGAGTTTTTCGTGTTTCTTCTTTTTAACAAATTTTAATTTTCCTGCCCTTCAAACACTGTTCTCAACCTTCCTTTACTTCTCGGGCTGTTGGAGGAAATCAATATTTTGACAAAACAGAGAGTATATAAAACAATGTTTTTTCTTTCTCACAAAATAAACAGACTTCCCAATGCAAATTCACTTTTTTTTTACAGGCTTGATTTTCTATGGTTGCATCCCTTCTTTACACAACAAAATACCATGGAGGAGAAAGAGACAGAATTTCAGTGCAGAGAGTAAAAATGGAGAGACTGTATATATATTTCAAAACACAGGCAGACTTCTTGTTCTCACTTTTCCTCTCTTTTTAACTCAGTACTTCACTTCAAATCCCACCACCTTTTATAGATATATAACATGCAGAGTGGGTTTTCTGAGCCTACCTTTTTCGAGCTCGAATTTGGCAAAAATTTCGAATTTTCCCTCTGTAGAGCTGCTCTCTGGCCTTCCTGTAGAAAGGCTCATGTAGACTGTGTTTCCGCTCCTGTAGAGTGCAATAATGCTCCTGTAGAGCCCGATAAGCAGAAGGGTTTTGAAAACTGGCAGAGAGCGACTGTTTCGAGGTTCTGCAGGTGGTAGGTAAGTTGTTGTAGCCGATAACTCATCGATGCAAATGAAAACAAAAGGTGGTGGAGGCTTCTACTGCAGTGTACTTAAGCTTATGGCGTAATTTGCAGTGACGAGGTGAGGTGGAAAGAAGGGTATGTTATCCCCATCTGGATCTTTGGTCCCTACTCTAGTGCCATTATGGTATTTCATGTCACCTGCCTACCATCACTTCTATCATTCCTGTTATACGCCGCCACCACTACCGGTTCTGAGTTTTTCTTCCCGAGTTGACGGACCACACGTGTTGATTGCACCTTCTGAAAGTTGTTTGAATTGGACAAGGCTTGGTTGAACTGGACGAGGGTGGCCAATTAGCTGGCCACCGATTTCGTTTAATTGCGACCATCTCAATGGTTCATGCAGTTTCTAAATATTATTCATGCAACAGAGGAACGAGTTTATCCACTTACCTGTTAGTCGCTACCATGCTCTGCATGCTCAGACTTTGGCACTTGTTTTTTTTTTATTGTTGTTGTTGTTGGTGCTCGTGGCCTATGAACAGGTGGTTTGGCTACCTTATGCTAGTGATTTTCGATCAGGAACCACTCCTTGCACGTTGCATGCATCTTGGCTGCATTGACCCTACCTCTAGAGCTTGTTTTTTTAGAGAGATCAATTGTTATAGGAACCCTACAGGATTTCCTGTAGCGGCTTCTCCCTCTAAAATTTTTGGCTGATGCTTGAGCAAGGACTGAAGAGACAGCTGAGGAAGGTTTTGAAGGAAAGGAAAAGCAGTTGGAATGCATCAGGTAAGAAACAAGTGAAGAATGCTGCTGTTTTATTCATCATTTAAAAAACAAAAACAAAAAACAAAAGAAACAAAATTTCTGTGTTTTCTGTGCAGGGAAGAAAAAGCGAGTGGAAATGTAGTGGTGCAGGGATGGAATGGAGAGTTAGGAGGATGAATGGTGGCAGGGAGGTCCACAGGCCTTCTGGACAAATTTCTAGCCCTCGGATTCTTTTCTGAACTTGATTTTGAGCTCTTTGTGGTTTCTATAGGAGCCTCCTATAGAATGCACAGAGCTTCCTGTAGGATGCAAAATTTCCAGAACAAGTGAGACCAAGGCCTGGGAAAAGACAATGGTGATGGAGAAATGAGCTATCAAGGGTGTATGCAGCCTGGCCATGTCCTTTTTTCTTCTGTGACCCTCCTGCAATCTGCAATGCATTCAAAAGAAGTTAGTTTTTTTCTGTTTTTTCTTTTTTTCTTTTTTTCTTTTCATTTTTTTTTTTTTTTTTTGGTTTTATGAGATAGCTGGGGCGCCTCCAAGAGGTTTTCACCCTCACTTCCTACCCTGGACGCCTCCAAGAGGTTTTCACCCAGGGATCTTTCATTCTTTCTTTTTTTTTCTTTTTATGTTTTTTTTCTTTCTATTTTTTTTTTTTTTTAGGGTGTGGGTGGAGTGGAGGCAGAGACCTGCTCCACTACCAACACTATTTTACTCAGATTCTCAATGAATTCCTACTTGGAGAGGGGCTTCCTGTAGAGCTTCAACCTATGCCCATTGACGAGCATGGGGATGGCTTCTCCATCGATGGTCCGGATCAAAACTGAACCATTGTCATTGCATTTTTCTACTATGGTCGCAGCCATCTTGTCCTTAGTTTGCCCTTGAAATCCTTATATCTTGAATCATACAACAGCGCTCAGTCTCCTTCCTGGAATTGTTTTTCTTTGAGGTGTCTGTCATGCCATATTTTCCTTTGAAGTTGGACTACCTCTAATTGGAAAAGGGCCTGCAATCTCTATTCATCCAATCCATTTAGCTTAAGTAACCTTTTCTTTTGTGCATGGCTGAGATCTAGGTCTAGCTGAGCTACCATCCTTAATGTGTTATAATCAAATTCTATTGACAACAAAGCCTTCTTTCCATAGACCAGCTCATAGGGTGTGAACCCTGTGGTGGTTTTCTAGGTGGTGTTATAGGCCCAAGTGGCCTCAACTAATCGATCTGCCCAATATTTTCTGATGTTGCTCACTACCTTGGTCAAAATTCCTTCCAAGGCTCTGTTAGTGACTTCCACCTGTCCATTTTCTTGCGGATGATAAAGGGTGGAAGTTCTGTGCTTAATTTTGTGATGTGTGAGCAGGTCTTCAATCAGATTGGAGGTAAACTGACTCCCTTGATTTGTGACTAATTCTCTTGGATATCCAAACTTGTAGAAGATATTTTCTCTCAAAAACTCAACTACATTTTCTTCTATTTCCGCCTTGATCACCTTTGTTTCTGCCCATTTTGTCAAATAATCAATACACACAATGATGTAAGATTTTTGTTTTGAAGGAGGGTTGATAGGACCCACAAAGTCCATGCCCCACTTCTCAAATGGCTCGAAAGTAACTTGAGGTTGCAGGGGCATCTCATCCCTTGGAGTAAGTTTCCCCATCCTTTGACATTGGTCACATTCGCTGATATATCTTCTGACATCTTGATGAAGAGTGGGCCAATAGTAACCTACTTGCAGAATTTTGAAGGCAGTCCTCTTTGCTGCAAAATGGCCCCCACAGGGCCCGTCGTGACAGGTTAGGAGAATGTCAAAAACTTCCTCCTCCCTGAAAAATCGCCTCAAAATCTGATTTGGGCCAATTTTGAAGAGATTTCCCCCAATCTAGGTGAATGGGGCACCTTTCCTTACGATTTTGCTCTTCTATTTTGAGGACAGGTGTGGCGGAAACTGTGTTGAAACTAAGTAATTTGCTATATCAGCAAACCATGGAGAGAGTACTAAGGTAGAAAATAGGTGTTATTCTAGCATTTGATCGTCCACCATTCCTTCTTCACCTACAGGCAGATCTAATCTAGACAGAAAATCAGCAACAACATTTTCCTTACTCGGCTTATCAACAATGGTTAAATCAAATTGCTGCAATAAAAGAAACTATCTAATAATACGGCATTGACATCTGGTTTGTTCATCAAATACCTAATTGCAACATGGTCAGTGTGTACGAATGTTTGATAGCCGGTGATATAGTGTTTGAACTTATTTAGGGAATGGACTACAGCTAGGAGCTCCTTTTCAGTTACAGTGTAGTTTAATTATGCCTTGGACAAGTTTTTACTTAAAAAATGTATGGGATAAGGCAGCTTCTCATCAACTTTCCCTAAGGCTGCTCCTATCGCTTTGTTTGAGGCATCTGTATGAATGTGGAAAGGTAGGGCCCAGTTTGGACCTCTCAAAATTGGGGTAGTTACCAGTTTACCTTTCAAGGTATCCAGAGCCTCTTGACAGTTGTCAATCCATATAAATTCAGCATCTTTTCCCAAAAGACCAAACAATGGAGAGGTTAGCTTACTAAAATCCTTAATGAATCTTCTATAATACCATGCTAAGCCTAAGAAACTCCGAACATCTCTTACCTTTTGAGGAGGTGGGACCCTTTGGATGATGGTAATCTTGTTGGGATCCACCTGTAATCCTTGCTGAGAAATTGTATGACCTAACACGGTCCCTTCAGTCATCAAGAATTCACATTTTTTAGGACCGAGGGACAGGTTCATTTCAATGCACTTAGCTAAAACTTTTCCCAGGTTAGTTAAAGCTTCCTAGAAGTTAGAACCATAAGGGGTAAAGTCATCCATATATACTTCCACTGAATCATGAACTAGTTCATCAAATATGCTCAGTACTGCTCTCTGGAAAGTGGCGAGAGCATTGCACAATCCAAAAGGAAGGACCCGGTATGCAAAAGTACCCCAAGGACAAGTGAAAGTGGTCTTATCTTGGTCTTCCGGGATGATTTGGATCTGGTTGTACTCGCTAAACCCATCTAGGAAGGAGAAGAACTTCTTCCCTGCCAGGCCAGCTAACACTTGATCTATGAAAGGAAAAGGGAAATGGTCCTTCTTGGTGGCCTTGTTTAGTTCCCAATAATCGACATAGATTCTCCACTTCCAATTTTTCTTTGGCACTAGCACCAAAGGAGATACCCATTCACTGTCAGAGATGGGGTAGATGAATCTTGCATCCAGCAACTTTTGCAGTTCTTCTTTGACAATGTCCTTAAGGGCTGGATTCATCCTCCTTTGAGGTTGCCTGACTGGTTTTCAATCTTATTTAATGTAAATGTGATGAGTACAGACTGAAGGGTGGAATCCCTTCATCTCCTTATAGCTCCAAGCAAAAGCATCCAAGTGATTTTTCAATAAGTTACACATTTCTTCCTCCTGAAAGGTGGATATGGATGAGTTTATCTTCAAAGTTATTTCTGGGCTGAATTCCACATTCTTAACTCGGAGAGAGGTCAGATCAGCCACATAGATATCAACTAAAGGATTGGCTTGGGTTTCTTCCACCAGCTCTTCTGATGGCAACACACTGGGGGGTGGATTCTGAATCAAGTTTTCAATAAGATCATCCTCAGTTTCTGGGCCCCCCATGGTAGCTTCTACTATACACAATGGTGCGAAATAGACTTCATCCTCATCTTCCTCCTCCAACCAGAGAGGTAAATCATGTTCTAACAGAGGTTGGGTAGGAGGATATAGGACTAGCTGTTTGGACATATGCCCATTCTTGATTGTCATGTTCCCAACTCGACAACTGATGTAGGCATCTACAGTAGCCAACTAAGGTCTTCCTAGGATGAGAGGATACCCAGTGAGTTTTTCCTTTGGCTGGAGAACCAGGAAATCAGCAGGGTACTCCCAGGAATCAATAGAGACCATTACATCTTCCACAATCCCCTCAGGGGTCACGGTGGAGCGGTCTGCTAGCTGCAGTACTGTTGTGGTCTTTCTTAGGGAGCCCTGAAGGTTGAGCTTGAGCATAGTGTCCTTGGTCATCACATTAATGGCAGCCCCTAGATCAATCAGGGTATGGGGAATTACGATGCCATTGATGTGGACATCGACTACAGGACTCCCGAGGTCTAGATATTTCGGACAGATTACCTGCCCCAACATCAGGTCGAACAGTTGTCCTATGACATTGATAGTTGGAGCATCTATCCTACGCCTGCCTGGGTGCCTGAAGCACTTCTCCTTGATCATCTTGTTGTATATCGGCACATCTTTTATGGCTTGGAGAAGGGGTATCTTTACACATAACTGTTTCAGTTCTCCTAGAAGTTCAGTTTCTTCTGGGGTTGGTTGTGTGGTTCCAGTTAGTCTCTCAGGAAAGGGTGGAATGGCTTTTGGTTCACTTTCTTGTTTTTCTTCCTCATCCTCCTTAGGAGGAGGTTGGCTATCTGGGAGAACCTTCCCAGATCATAGGTTAATCTCCTGAATTTCCATAGCATAGGTCGGGCATGATGTTTCTCCAATATATAACTGTTGGGGTTCAGGTTCAGTTGAAAAGGTATTTGTGGTTTCCTTGGTGGAGTAGGAGGCGATGGTTGAGGTTGAGCAAGTGGTGGAGGCAGAAGAGCAGGAGGAGAGTTGTACTAGGGCCTCCACCCCTGATGAGGTGCATTCCACTGAGGCTGTGGCTAAGCATAAGAGTGAAACAAATGAGCAACTGGAGGAGCATGGTATTGAGATGGATACGACCAAGGAGGGGTTGTGGACCAAGAAGGATAAGTAGGGGGACCCCAAGAAGGCATGGAAGTGGCTTGATTGGGGTTGTAATAGGTCTGGGATGTCCCTTGCATTCCCTGCTGGTAAGGTCTGGGTCCATGTGGCCTCCTTTGGTTCATGAAATAGAGTGGTTTAGTGGCTCCTTCGGCCCCCTGATATGCAACTTTAAGTCTGGGTAAGAAAGGGAATTGATTCGTAGAATGGTCTTCTTCACAGGTTGAACACACTTCTATAGAGTGCAATGGACATTTGTTCCTAGGTTGCTTTCTAGTGCACTTGGGACAAAAGATGACCAAAGCCTTCTCGGCTTCCTCTTGTTTCCTTTTGATATGCAAGGTATCCATTTGCATGGAAGGAGTCTGCCTCATCTCGCTCTTGAAATCTTCTAGCTGATTCTCAAGTTCACTTCTAAAGGATGAGCTAGATGAGGATGTACTGGCTAAAGGTTGAC
Source organism: Pinus tabuliformis (assembly GCA_031772625.1). Classification (NCBI taxonomy): domain Eukaryota; kingdom Viridiplantae; phylum Streptophyta; class Pinopsida; order Pinales; family Pinaceae; genus Pinus; species Pinus tabuliformis. Next base: position 245,846,201 of record CM062815.1, read on the forward strand.
TTCCCCTACCTCTCTTTCTAGCTGCCCTAGAAAGGTTTCTAAACACAGTCTTTATGTCATCATAAGGTAGTTGGTAGATGTCTCCCCAAACCAGAAAATGGAGGGTATCTAGAAGGTCTTCAGGGACTCCTCTGAGCAGGAGCAACTTCAGAGATTTGGGTTCAAGTGTGCACCTGGCCCTTTTATAACTGAGTTGAAACCTCTCTTCGTAGTCTTCTAAGGATTCATCACTTCCCATGGTCATTTGGAAGATTTCTTCCTTGGTATCCTTTGACCTACAATAGTCCTGGTATTTTTTGTTAAAGGCTTGCTGCATCTGAGCCCAAGTTGTGATACTGTTTCCAAGTAACCCCATGAACCAGCACAATGTTGCATCCTTGAGGGTAGAAGGAAATAGTTTCAACTTCTGCTCGTCTTCCGCATAGTCACAGGTTCGACAAAGAACAGAAAATTCAAACAAGAAGGTATCAGGATCTTCGGTAGTCAACCCATGGAAGTGAGGTAAGGCTGAAGGACTTATGTTTTTCATTTTTGTGTCCCCATTGGTCTCTAGAATAAGAAAGGCACCCTCTATTTTTTCCCAATTTCCTCTAACGTTTCTGTTTTCAGCCATGGTCTTAGGAGGAATGGTTTCTTGCTCTTCTTCTGCTATAGGATCTTCGTATATCTTTGGAGGTTCACCTATAGGTTATTCTGGATCACTGCCACCAAAGAAGAGAGAAGGGTGACTTAGTGATGTGGTGGGGGTGTTGGGTAGGAATTTTCCTTAATTGTCTCTGTTCCTACGAGGCATGAAAGGAAATCCCTTTTCCTTTCTTTTTTCTCTTTTTTCTACTTGTACCTGCAAAATGGAAATGGATTGAACAACAAATTGCAACTAACTGAAATGAATCTTGCTGAAATGAAATTGCAGAATTGAAATGAAAGCAAGGAAGTGACTAATCTACTTTGCTGAAATGGAAATTGCATAATTGAAATGAAAGCAAGGAAGTGACTAATCTACTTTGCTGAAATGGAAATTGCAAAATTGAAATGAAAGCAGGAAATGACTAATATACTCTTGCTGCAATGGAAATTACATAATTGAACTGAAAGCAGGAAATGACTAATCTACTCTTACTGAAATGGAATTGCAGAATTGAAATAAAACAACTACTCTACTTTTGTTGAAATAAACTACTTAGCAGAATGTTGCAGTAGAAGATAGAAGAAAAGCAGTAATCACAAAATACTCTGACACTTCCCCGGAAATGGCGCCAAAAAGGATGGTGGGCTCCAGTATTGCAGCAATAATGCTGCAACTCCTGGGGCTTCCTTCTTTACTTTTATCAACCTGGTAGTTCGTAACAAACTTGGAAGCGACGGTGCTGTATGCACAAGTACTAGCTCTTACTGCAGGCTGTCACATGATCAACCGGTGCAAGTTCGCTAGAAGCTTAGCCAACTTCTATGAGTTCTTAGAAGAAGCTTTTAACTGTGATGAAAGGAAACTAACTCTACAGGGGCTATTCTACTTGCAGAAAGAGAAGGAAAACTGAAATGAAACGCAAACCCTAGTTTACCTACTAACCCTACTTTTGCAAGAAAAGAGATGAAAACTAATGAAATGAGTGCCATTGACTACTAAAAAGGTAAATTTCATTTATTCAGGCTACTTCTAAAAAGAAATGAGAAGAAATCATCTTTTTGTACTTTTGAGTGTTTTTATGTGGAATTATTATGCTTGTGATTTATCTGGTTGTGATTGTGCAGAGGTTTGGTGGCAAAGGAAGAAGGAGTTGGCTTTTACAAAGGGTGAGGAAGGTGTGGAGATGTCCTAAGAAGCCCTTAGTACCCTTCTGAAGACTTTCATAGTGAGCGGACTTCGAAAAATCAATCACATGAAGTTCTACAGGAGGCTGCAGGGGATCTACAAGAGGATCTACAACAGGAGGCCGAAAGCTATTTTTGGATTTTTGAAGGCGAAAAAATGATGGGAAAATGGAAATGAAGACTGGGTGAAGGTGTTGAGGTGTCTAGAACTTGTCAAGGAAGATCAGGGATGAACGTGATAGTTGGATATGTTCAAATGGCAAGAAAGCAGTTTTATGGAAAAACGCAGAAATTAGGGCAGATTGGCGAAATGTTGTGAATGAGCTAGGAAATATATGAGAAGTGAGCTGGTGCTGGCTTTTTTATGGAGGGATGGTGAGCTGAGATGTCCTGCAAGAGATCTGCACACTTACTTATCAAAACTGACCAAAGAAAGAACTAAAAACAGAATTTTGTCTAGCTTGACCTAATTTCTGACCTATAAACAGAAAATGCTGAACAGTACCTTGTGAACAGAAAAGCATGTGAGAGAACTATGGTAGAAGAATCAAGAAATGATCTAAGCAAGTGAATCTGAACTAATATCAACTTTTCCAAATCAAGTTATCACACTAGTAGTTGCATGGAAGAGCAAAAACTATGTTTTTGGTGGCAGCAGTAGTGCCTTGACCTCAAATCATAGTCCCAGGAAGGGAGAAAGGAGATCAAGACCTATTGTTGGCCTTTTTGAATCTTATTTTGTCACTACAGCAACGTACTTGCACAACTGATACAAAAACAACTATGTTAATCATCAAAAGCAACCTATTTTAACAAAGTAAGATGAACCTATGCAACAGAAATTATCTCATGAAAGGAAGCAAAAACATATAAATACATAGAAAGAGGTGTTGGGAAGCTTGGTTTGGGCCCTAACCCAAGAGCTTCAACCCTCTAAAAGAGATCAGTGCTGGCTAAAAAACTGTTTCATCTTCATTTATCAAAAAATAGCAGTTACATCACATAAATTGTTCTAAAAAATAACTCCAAAATAAGCTGACCAATGTACTGCACAAAAGTGCAAAAATATACTAAGAAATAGCTAACTTATTGAGGCTCGAAGCCTTCTTATTTATACAAATGGGGACTTCCAACAGTCCTCCTAAAATCAAGGAACTCGGCTTCCTAGAACTGAAGATAAACAGCAGTCCTACTTGACTTGCTCGGCTGCCCCTTGGAATCATCAATGTGGGCCTTTGTGCTCCGAGTTGCTGATGGAGGATTCGAGGAAAGGGGTCATTAATGAAGGAGACACCCCCCTACAAGTCCTCTTCCCTGTTTTCCTCGATTTTGGCTGCCATTTGCTCATAAATTCCTTGTCTTTGTCCAAAATTGTCCAAAAAATCTGCATAAAACACTCATTAGACTACATGGCAAAGTGACTAACCCAATTCACTCTATTAGCATAAATATATTCAAAAACATGCAACAAACTAATGAGAATGGTGGATTAAGTCAAAATAAGAGGCAGAATGAGCCCATATAGTTACCCATTTCTGCGGCTCATCAAGAAATTTGGTCCCTTGTAACCTGATCCTCAACAACCAAAATATCAATTTTCCACTAGATAGCAAACTCAACCCTCAAGCATAAATTAATTTGGACCTCCTTTAGAATATCATTTTTCCCCAATAGGTGTTATTTCAACCTCCAATGTGTAGCAAAATTTTGGCTCCTGCAACACAAGAGGAATTTGGCTCAGACACGCCAGAAATTCAACCCATATAACACAAGAGAAGCTTAGCCCAACAACACCTACAACTCAGCCTTTGTAACACTAGAGAAAATCAACCCCATCAACACTAGAAATTTGACACTTGACTTTAAGAGAAACACATCCCCTACTACCCTGGAAATTTTTCCCTCTATAAAATATGCAATTCAACCCTTGTGCAATTGGAAATTTTTCCTTTCTTGATAGATAGATTGATCCCCTCTGAGAATATTGATTTATCCTCCCTGGAATACCAATTTGACCTCTTCTATAGATGAGAAGTTAATTTATGTTAGGTCCCTATACTACTAGTGTAACCCCTTATTGTTATTAGTACAACCCACTTATTATATTTTTGTGCCCGTGTAGTCCCCTTATTGTTATTATTGTGCCCCATAGAAACCCACTATTGTTATTATTGTGCCCTTACATTATTATTGTTGTGTCAGCTCTGATTATATTATGACCCGTTAGACTCCTATATATAGAAAGGAGGTATTGTCATTTGTATCATCTAAGAATTGTTCATTTGTGTAATGTAAAGGAGGTTGCCCCCTTGAAGAGGCTTATTTCTAAGGCATTCATCTATATTTTCTATCTTTTTGTGAGCCGGTTTCATAACATTTGGTATCAGAGCTTTGGATTCTAGGGTTTCGCTGCTCCAAACAGATCATCGTGGGATTTTCACTATAACTTTTTTTCTGCGATGTTTCAGAAGATAAAACAAAAACCCATTTGCGCCGAAAATGTTATGAACTTCGAGTCCGAATTTTAGATCTTTTCTTGCTATATTTGTGGAGATATGATCTACATACATTGGTGTTTTTGTAGACTCTCAAATTACCTTACAAACAGGTGACTTGGGGAAAATCGTCATAACTTTTATTTTGAGTATCAGATTAAAATTTCGTCAGGCGTTACAGAAAGAGGATGGATTGTAGTTTTCTTTGTATATGTTTCAGATCCCAAAGTCAAAACAATGATACGTGGAACTTCATACAAGTTTTTTCTTTTGAAAAGGTATATAATCAGGTCATCTTGGGAGATTGTGCATAACCCTTTCTTGCAGAATACAAATTCTATAATTCTATTAGATGGGTGGCATTGGAAAGAGGATGTAGAGAACTACCACAGGAAGAAATTTCAAAACTTGGAGATCTAAAATTACATAGCTACAGTAATTTCAAGACCGAGCTCCTAAAATCAAGAAAAGGCGATATGAGGAAGTTTGATGGCAAGGATCCGGTAAATTGGACACTACAGATGGAGCAATATTTTGATCTACATGGTGTACCATTGTTACGAAAGGTATGTATTGCATCTTCATATTTAGAACCGGATCAATTTTTATGGTATAAAGGGCTTTGTTCTCGTAAACAACTTGTTACATGGTCAATTTTCATGGAGGAAATGATAACACATTATGAGGATACAAAGATCAACACCTTCTCTAGAGCAACACCACAACAATTGGAAGAAAAAAGAGCAAAACGGCTTTGTTACAAAGTTTAAAGAAAAATTATGGCAACAGGGAAGTCTACCCTCACAACTATAAAGATGGAAATGTTGTTTCTCCTAGCCTTCCACAACCTACATGGGTTACACCACAAAGATTGGAAGAAAAAAGAGAAAAAGGGCTTTGTTACAATTGTGATAAAAAATACATTAAAGGTCATAAGTGTGCTGAGAAGAAATTATTTTACATAGATTATGAAGAGGAGGAAGAAAAGGATCAAGAAACATCAAAAGAAGAGGATATATACTAGGAACCAACCCTAGAGAAAGAAGAAATGAATCTGACCATATCTTGTAAACCATTGGTAAGAATTACCACTCCTCAAACTCTGAAGATAGAAGGACATATCAAGAATAAAAAGGTTCAAGAAGTGAAAGATCACATCGAGAAAGAAGAAATGAATCCAACCATATCTTGTAATGCATTGGCAAGAATTACCACTCCTCAAACTATCAAGATAGAAGGACATATCAAGAAGAAAAATGTTCAAGAAGTGAAAGATCACATCGAGCATCAAGAAATGAATCCGACCATATCTTGTAATGCATTGGAAGAAATTACCACTCCTCAAACTCTCAAGATAGAAGGACATAACAAGAAGAAAAAAATTCAAGTAGTGAAAGCTCACATCGAGCATCAACAACAAGTTCTCCAAATTTTAAAGGATAACGTCACTTTGGTGCAGAATCGAATGAAACAACAGGAAGATCAACCTTGCAGTGAAAGAAGTTTTGATGTAGGCGATTGGCTATTTTTACGGCTACATCTCAAGCAAGATATTTATGAGAAGGAAATGTTGGCAATAGTACATGCACTTAATAAATGGCGACCCCACCTAATGGGAAGACACTTCAAGGTCAAAATAGATAATGATAGTCTTAAATACTTTTTAGAACAAAGATTATCTTTAGAAGAGCAGCAAATATGGGTCACAAATATGTTGGGTTACAACTTTGAAATCATCTACAAAAAAGGGAAGCAAAATGTTTTTGCAGATGCACTCTCAAGAGAGGATGAGGATGTGCAAGCATTGTTTTGTGCTATTTCTATTATCCGAACAGATTGGATAAACAAAGCAAGGGATGAATGGAAGAAGGACAAAGAAGTGTGGCCACTCATTCAAAAGTTACAGAAGATCCTAGTTCAAACAATATTTCCAGAACTTGATGAGGAAGGAAAAATCATTTTGGAACCTAGAACAGTCACAGAAACAAGAACTCGACAGCTACGAAATCGATAAATTTCAGAGTATCTCATAAAGCGGAAGAACTTACCCGCTGAAGATTCCACACGGGAGGACAAGAATTTTATAAAGATGCATCAATAACTACTCAAGCGTTGAGGAAAACACTTTTTGAAGGATAGGGGCATGTTAGGTCCCTATACTACTAGTGTAACCCCTTATTGTTATTAGTACAACCTACTTATTATTTTGTTGTTCCCATGTAGTCCCCGTATTGTTATTATTGTGCCCCATAGAAACCCACTATTGTTATTATTGTGCCCTTACATTATTATTGTTATGTCGGCTCTGATTATATTATGACCCCTTAGACTCCTATATATAGAAAGGAGGTCATTTCATTTGTATCATCTAAGAATTGTTCATTTGTGTAATGTAAAGGAGCTTACCCCCTCGAAGAGGCTTATTTCTAAGGCGTTCATATATCTCTCCTATCTTTTTGTGAGCTGGTTTCAGAACAATTATTAGCTAGGGTGGCCCAATAGCCAATGAAACCAACCACTATAAGCTAAGGTGTGCATTTCAACACAAAAACTAGAAATACTTGAGGGTTTCCCTCTCACAAGCTACTCAACTTTTTTTTTAATTCACCAATCAAATATGACATACTCCTTTTCCTCAAGTCTCCTCTTCTTTATAATTTTCCCTCTCTAGAATACCATGGGTATAAAAATAATACCATGGGTAACTTATTTTTCTAAAGTGACTTTTCCACCTTTTAAAAAATTATTAAGATAATATCTATTAATTAATTTGTTGACCCCCTTTTTCTTTCTGATATACTATGGGGATCACATTAGGTTATGACTTCATTTTTCTCTTATTTTATGGATTGGAAAGGGACATTACAAGAATCTGGAATGTAGAATCACTACTACATATGGGAGAAAAATTTGACGCTTTACTCCGACAATATTGATAAAATCGATCATATTGTCGATTTTTTTTAAATCCTCAAACAACGTCAGATATCCAATGTTGTGCATAAATATGTTAGATATCTGACAAAAATGTTGAATATCTGACACTTCCATGTACATGTCAGATATCTGACATGAACGCTACGTGTGTTAGAGTCTCGACATCTTACTTGCTCAAACATATGTAAGTCAGAATATTGATGTTGTAGGAGGTCAATTTTTTTGGTTGTTACAAAAAGTCTCTGTAATCTTTGGATGACAAAAATCCGACAAAAAAAATATTATATATAATGGCATCACAAATAGTTAAGTTGCGATCGAATTTTGAAGATAATCAATATTGAAAGTTTGGTAAGGAAAAATGGATGATGGAAAATGTTATTGTCATTGTACCAGATGTAGGGGCTACAATAGGAGGAGACTTTTAATAAGAACAACTAAACAATAGTGTAGAGAATTTGGATACCTTGAAGGCGACATGAATATAGTCCCTTGGTAAGTTATTCATTATATGTCTTTATATTGCATATTTTTTTGTAAATTAGGAGTTTATGGGTTAAGGGGTTTAGCGTTAGGGATAAAGGGGTTAGTTCGGCTTAGGGTTTAATTGTTTAGGGGATTAGGGGGTAAGGGGTTATTGGATAATTGTTTGGGGTTTACTAATTAAGGGCTTAAGGGTTAGGGGTTTTAAGGCTTAATTAGGAGGAATGGGGATAAGGTGTTAAGAATTAGGGGGATAGAATCTAAGGGGATGGGCATTAATAGTTTAGTCGAGGTTACCTAGGGGTGGGTTACTAGTATATATATCTCGACTACCAACTCCTAAGTAAATCTAACGCTGATTTTTAATTTTTAAAATTTAATGAATTTATTTAATAAAAGTTACTTTATAGTACACACTTTCTTAAATAATAATAAAATATCAATTTTAATACAAAATAATAAGATATTTTGTTATCTTCCTTTTCAAGGTTTCTCTCTCTCTCTCTCATATATATATATATATATAGATAATTAAAATTTATAAATTTGTATTAATAAATATTAAATTTGAAATAATATCAAACAAAAAAATTACCTAAAATGTATCATAAAATTACATCTTTAAAAATATTAAAATATTCAAATTATAAAAAAATCAACTTCAAATTATAAGTTAGGGTACTTAGTGGTTAATAGGTTAAGGGGTTAGGGGTTAAATTAGGTTTAGTGGATTTAGGGCCTATGGTATTTAGAGGTTAATGGGGCTTAGGGGATAAGGGGTTATTGGTTAAGGGTTTAGGGTTGAATGGTTTACGTGTTAAGGGTTAAGGGCTTAGGGCTTAGGGGTTTAAGGACTTAATTAGGGGGGATGGGGTTAAGGTGTTAAGGATTAGGGGGATAGGGTCTAAGGGGTTAGGGGTTAGGCCGGATTAAAGGGTTAGGGCTAGTTAATGGTTTAGAGGTTAGGGGTGGGTTAACGGCTAGGGATTAGAGGGAAAGTTTCCATCGACTTAAAATCCCACATGGTCACCAAGTGAAATCAAGGAAGAATATGACATGATGATGAAGGAAAAATAAAAATAGGTTATTTTTTTTTGTTATGACTATCTATCTCACAAATGTCTCTCTTTATACATGTCAAGAAAAGTACCATTTTTCCTTTAAAAAAATCAACATATTCTATAAATATCTTGATAAATTATACAAGCTTCATCATTGATTTGTTGTTTTTGTTTCTCACTCTCACCTAAGTTGATTGCTCCATCTAGACTACCAACTCCTAAGTACCCCTAACGTTTGGATGTTAATAACCTCTTAACCCCTAATCCCTTAGCTCTGAACCCCTTGTAAAGTAAACCATGGTCTTGAATTAGTTGGGCTGAGGAAAGTTTCCATTGACACAAAACTTGCGGTCTACAAGTGAAATCAAGAAAGAATATGACATAATGATTAAGGTGAAATAAGAATAGGTTGTTTTTGTTGGTTGTGGGTATATATTTCACAATGTGTCTCTCTTTCTAAATGTCAAGAAAATTAACAATTTTCCTATATTTTTTCAACATAATCATAAACATATTGATAAATTGCACAAGCTTAATCATTGATTTGTTGTCTTTGTTTCTCACTCTCAGCTAAGCTATCTTTGTCATTGTCTTTGTTGTCTTTTTTTCCTATATTATATTTTTAAAAGTTTGTATCATTTAAATATTTTTTATATACACTAATATTACTTGATTGTTTGTAATTATAAAGAAAAAACGCCCTAGGGCACTGGCTATGGATCAGGATGACGTGCTCATTAGACAAGCGCATGTTCAGGAATATGGAGCGAATATTGAAGATCAAGTTAATGATCCTATGGAAGAAGATGATGATGCTAATAACACAGTTGAATAAGAAAGGAAAAATGTATTGGTCAATGAGACATTTAATAATTTTGGAATGGATGATAATGGCGACCAAGTAGATGGTGGTTTTGACCTCTAATTGAGAAGGAAATAGAACCTCTCTATGAAGGCTCCAAAACAAGTCTTCTCTCTGTAAAATTTGGATGTAATATGTATGATTAATGTTCTTTATGTTGAGTAGTAATAATTTTTGATTATGTGGTAGATTTTTCGTTGAATTTCTATTACAATTGTCAAATGTTTTACCTCACTCATACTGAGATTTGCATGCCATTATGAAATATATTGGAATGGAGTATCAAGCTATCCATACATGTCTTAATGATCATATTTTGTATTATGGAGAACATGTGTTGAAAGAACAATTGCTAAAATGTCAGATTAGTAGATATCAAATATATCAAGCAACAAAAAATGTGCCCCACAAGGTGGAAATTATGCTTTAATTAATTGACCCTGCACAAAGGGAGTTCTGAATGGGGCCAACATTGAAAATTTTTAAGTTTGTGCTTATATGCAATGAAATTTGACACGGTTATAGTAAATGCATGTTTTGACAGTATGGGAGGGTTTCGAGACTCAAATATCTCTCACACAAAGAATTAGACAATTTCAAGGAGATGAAATTATGTGGGTAGCAAGATTTGATCATAGAAGCAACAATACTAGCAACTAACGAAACAACATACCAATCATCATCACATGGCTGCCTCGAATCCTAAATTTATCAATTCTCATAATAATGGAACACCAACACAAGATTGAAGTGGAATTAAAGACTAGTTCCTCTGACAATATTTAACAAGAAGAATTTTTTTAGCCCTCTTATCATAATCTTGTCTCCTCATAATTGAAAATATCCCTTGGATTTATGGTTTAATTTATCAACCTAAATTTTGGGGGATAATCCTTAAACCTAATATCCACTCCCTCTTGTAATTTGTAATCCCTACAGCCCCTTGAACCCTTTAAACCTATAACATTAGTAACATATGGTTTCTAACACTTAATATTCTGCCACACCCCTAAATCACATAATCCATATAACCTTGATAACTCCTTAACCCATAAGATTCAAACGCTTTATAACCTAATATAAATCTACAACCCTCAATATTGAGACTTGAATCCTTGAATGCTTTATCTCATAATATAACATTTAATGTACCTATTAGATGATACATATAATCACTCATCACAATAGCACCTAACAATTAAACCATGTAACTTATGTCACATATAAAACTCAACTCCTAGTCCTTAAAATATAAGCACAATGCAACATTTTAATTAATCATTAAACTCGCATCCATATATCTCTTTATTAGTACTCCATGACACTAATAACCTAAAATGTTATCACCCTTATCCCTATATAAATCCAGAACCATAACCAAAAATTTTTATATCATATTATCATTATAATCCATATCGCATATAATACTTGATATTACTAACACTTATAATGAGTAATCCCTATATCCCATATAATTCTTACTTATAAAATATTTCAATTTTAACCCTTATACTTAACACCTGAAACTAAACATTATAGCCCTTAACATTTATATGTCTAATATAATCCCTAACTTGGACGACATAATCATAAGCATAAAACCTAACCAATATAAATCAAACCCTATCACCTACAATATGAAAAATTATCTAACAAGAAATATAAAGCCTAATCCTTATAACATATAGCTTAGAATTTCCATAACTCATATAACCTCATCCTTACCATTTTTATAACATTTAAACCTTATATACCATATCAATCTAACCTTTATAAATAACCTCGAAGTCTAATAATAATTACCCTATAAACTGTGTAATCCATATAAGATCTATAACCCCTTAACACTATATTCGTTACCCCCTCCCCATTCCTCCTCATTCATAACCACTGTATCTCCTAATAATAACCATTTAAGGATAACTTCTAATTATTAAAAAAAAAATGAAAATATATTTAAAATAAAAATTATAATATTTATTTAAATTTCAAATATAATAGGCATAGCACACGGGTGAATTTTGGGTTTTCTAGGAATAGCACATAAACAAACAGGTGAATATGGGGTTTTCTAGGAACAACTTAGGGTTTTCCAGGCATAGCACGGGAAGGAACAATTTTTGTTTTTCCAGGTACACATAGCACAGGAATAAACAAGTATCAGGCCACCTTCTTAGCAAGCATGAGCTACGAGCAATTAGACATTGCATAGGGACCAAGAGTATCACTCTCTCTTTTCGATCAAAAATAGGAGAAAGAGTAGCATTGGTCTTAGTGGCCAAGCCTTCTCATTGATGAATATCTTCAAGCGGGTTGGTTCCCTGAGTTAGCCCTTAGGAAGATGAAGGAGACGAAGGTGTGAGAATTTGGGGTTTTTTTTCTCAATGAAGACATTAGCATATGAGTTTTTTTTCATGACGAAGGTGTGAGAATTTGGGGTTTTGTTCACAATGAAGGTGTAAGCATTTGGGGTTTTATTCAGACATGAAGGTATGAGCATTTGGGCTATTTTTCTCAACAAAGGAATTAATACAAGCTTAAAAACCATCATGAAAGAGAGGTTATTTTGTAAATAATTCTACCTTTGCGTTAAGTGGTAGAAATGGAAGGAATCATGGTGTAAGTTATTTGATTTATCTGGCTGCAGTTTGAGTAATTTTAGTAATATTTGAGTAATGAGATTTCTCCAACTACAATTTGAGTAATTTGAGGATTTGAACCCTTGTAGCTCCATAGCACTAATTACGTTCACCATTTTAAATTACCCATCATATTTCATAGTAAGCGAATTGATATTAATTCCACAGAGTCATGGACCATAAGCCCTGGGGATGGTGTCACGCCACGGGCTGTGAAATGAGTTGTAAGCCATGGGTAGGGTGCAGAATGGTCACCATGGCCATAGCGCTATGAATTATCAAGCATAATAATCATCACTAGTGGGAATCCCATATTCGATGCAAAGATGCAAGTGGGTTAATAATGATTGAACAGTCTGATGGAAGGGTATGGCCCCACTGCTAGGTCGACATGGCATCATGCTATTGGGTATTAGGCCCAGAATAATGCATGAAAAACCACCCCTTGATTGATATGAAACTTCCTATCAAAACCAGGGTATATCTCGTCGTTTTATCACCTACTTGGGTTATATGCATGTGGGTTTTTTTTGTTTTTACCTAGAAAATAATGGAAATTTTGTCATGCTTATCAATTCCTTATAACTGGAATCAACAAACTTAACGTGCATTAAAGGAGGGTGTAAAAGTAAAAGGAAAAATAGGTGACAACTACAACGTACTTAATTAAATCTTAGATATGATTTAATATGGAGGCCACAACTTGATACTAAATAAGAATTAAAATTGTTTCATGCATGTGGATTTTGCCACACTATTGTCAACAATTCTTGGGCTACTTTGGGTTTCACAGTTTGCATCCTTCCAAAAATATTTCATTAATTTATCTTGCATATAGTTTGTTTTCATATTTTTCCTATATATCCTTTTTATATTCAGTGGATGTTGCTGGCATCATTGGACACTCTATTTATGTAATTATCCTTATATTATATTGTTTCCTCTTTTGACAAGAAGTTTTGTCATATATATTTTCAATAATTAGTTATCTTTGCCATGTACTCTTTTTTTGTTTTCAATAGAAAAGGATGATATCTTTCTTCTGGAAAAAAATTAAACATTAAATTAATTTAATATCTCATTGGGTTTCAATCAAATGTTCAAATTTCACCACTATTTTTTTTCATCGGAACAAGTAGGTTCTTTCTATTTAATCAATCTAGTTTGAAGGCCAAAACCTTTTACATCTGATACAAAATATTCATCTACTAAGTTCAAAAGGGACTAAAAAATCCTTGAACCTCTAGCAGACTAATTACATACAACTATTTTGAAATAACTTCTCTTATATATACACCAGAAGACCCATAATAGTGTTGCATACTTACATAACATAGATAAAAACTCAATGATGAATAAGAGAGAACACGAAGATTGTGAAAAGAAGAGAGAAATGGCGTGCGAATGTGCTAGGGTTTCACAGGAAGGGTTTGTGGCATTGGGATTGGAGGCCATGAACAGGCCCAAGAAGAGAGTGAATGATGACTACGAAGCTGTGTTGCCTGGGCCCTGGCAATTTCTATTATCTGGATGGGCACTTGTTGAGTTGCCTATGATGGGAGGGTATCCTAAATTCTAGTATGTAGGGTACCTAGCATAGAGGCAATAGACAAAAGCCCTTTGTTCCTAGAGGTCCACACCTTTTTACATTCTCCATTGTCAGATCTAGAGCATTTGTCGACGCTAGGTATCGTGGGGTTGGATCCTGACACGCACCCACTCATCAATCATACCAAAACGAATCCATCACATCGTGGATCAATTGAAGTAGAACGAAAAAGTGCTCCCCTGACGAATACAGATCCCCTACATTTGGTAAATTCATATCGCTTTCAAATTTTTATTAAAACCCCTGTGGGGGTGTCTTTTTTGGTTTGGGTATTTGCAACAGACAGTGTGAAGCATCTGAATCATATCATCTCTCAAAAAATTGGATATCCTATCGGATTACAATATTTGCTCTTTGAGGGCAAAGCACTACAGGATCCCTGGCCCCTGAAGGACTACAATATCATATCAGCTTCTTTTATAACACTCAACCTGAGGCTACGTGGTGGCGTTGCGACCTCGAGTAAAATTATAAATGCAGGAGGTGCATTGGGAGAAGTACATCAAAAAACACAAAACCAAAACAGAAGCATATAAATGTAGGACTTTCCTTCAAGAATATTCTACAAGGAAAAAACGTAGCTACAACACCATCAAAGCAAGTTGGTATTGAGCACAGTCCATATATTGTTGAGCAACTAAATTATACTCCATAACTAAATATAGACATTCAAGAAACATATGAGCATCGTGCTACATTTGAATCACAAGCTACTATATGTCGATTCAATTGTTTCTGGCCAAAACAAATTGAAATCTTTCATTGGATTTTCACTAACTAAACTATGCATTGTGAAATTCACCTCTGCTCCAAGGGATTCTTCATTATCAAATTCCTATCATCAGATGCAAGAGACATTATCCTATAGGAAGGACCATGGTTCTAGGGATCCACGGGCCTTTTCATCACACCTTGGTTTCCAGAATTCAATGCAAATACTATGGTAGTTTCCAGGATGCCAGTATGGGTTCGTCTGCACAACCTCCCACTGCATTTCTGGGACAACCAAGTCCTTGCTGGTATTGGGAACATCATTGGGAGATATATTAAAACTGACACACAAATATTGGAGGAAAGAGTCTTCACATTCGCATGAATTTGTGTGGAAGTAGATCTCAACAAAGGTTTATCGAATAGAATACAATTGATTCAAAAACATCGGAGCTGGACACAGATATTAGATTATGAAAACACAACCTTTAGATGTAGAATCTGTCGGCAAATAGGACACCTACAAAATACATGCCCTAAAGCCAAAAAAGGCACTCGAAGAAAGAAGAAGACTGGGAAACAACCCAAAGGTTGGCAATTTCCCCCACATGACTTTGATGAGGAGGAGGAAGAAGTAGTGGAAGAACCCATGCCCAATGTGACCAAAGAACTAGAATCATAGGAGAAAATCCCACAAGATCCAATTGAACCACAATCCTTTCCAGCAAATATACCAGATGCAATGGATTACAGTGGATCAAAATGTCTATATACTTCAAACACATATGCAAGGACAATCCACAACGTGATGTTGGCAATCATCTTGCACTTGTTTCTTCGTCGCCATCACAAGGGGAGTGGCGCAAGGTAGATAAAAAGAAAGGGAGAAAAGCATGACTTTTCTCTCCATTTGTACATTAATTTGTTTTTATTTGAACTTTCGGTCAGCATTCATTGACTTGTCGATGTAATGTGACTCAGCATATACAACATGTAATTTTGTTTTCATTAATAAAATTACGAATTTTCCTGGAAAAAAAAACATAGATAAAAACTAAAAGAGAAAACTAAACTTCAATCATTTCACCAGGAGATACCATTCTTGAATTTTCATTTCCTTCCTGTTATGGAAGGAGCAGAACGAAAACTAGATCCTTGCATATCTCTTTAATTCTTGTCACTTGTTTCTCTGGAACCTCGATTTGGGTTTTCAACGAGCTACTGATACAGCTATTTCATTAGGAATTGATGATCTTTTAACAAGTTGGAGTGCCTCAATCTCTTCAAGTGATTCTTTGTTCTCTTCGGAAATTGATGCTTCATTTAGAGGGATGAATTTATCAATCTTAAGGATCAAATGATCAAAAGCAACCTATAGGTGATCCATTTTGGTCTATAAAGTACCAATTTTATGATGAAACGGAACTAACTAAGCTTACTTTCCTACTTTCCCCATTTCCCCTTATCTAGAAAGTAGAGAAATAACAAATTCCATAGTTGTTGTCATATGATCCAAGTGTCGACTGAAATTCCTAGTTCATGGAGAGAGCTCCATTAGGAAACGAAAACAACAATCCTCTTTTCCTTTAAAACTTATTAAAATCCATACTGAATTGCTTGGGAAGAAAATGATGATTAAGTCCTCTTTGTAGGCTTGCCTTCTTGGCCTGTTGAACTATTGCATTGCACATCAACTTCAAGGTGGTCATTATCCTTGTACATTATCCACGTTAGACATTCCCTTTCGTAATTAATTCCTTTGCAACATAATGCCAATTCTATTAAAGTCTGAATCTTCGAACGAGATTGTAGAGACTTAGAAATATGATTAACAACTATTTGCACCCATCCTAATTTAAAACAGATGTGGGATTGATTCCACTTGTCTAATACCTAGGGGTTGAACATTGATCCCTCAATACAGACATACGAACCCAGTGATCAATATTGAATGCATATTTCCATATCAATATTAAGAGTATCGATAATCCATTTTGAGATCTGACAACTTGCCATCAGGTCTCTGTCCAAAACATTATATCTTTAATGTTCTTTATTTGATTTAACTTCCCTATGATCAACATTGGATTTTGATTATTCGTGGAATATATTGAATAACCGAAATTCAGCCATCATGTTCCATCACCCCTTGCTTGAGGTTGACTTTATGATTTGCTAAATCTGTCACAAAGTTAAGATGTCTTTTCATGTGGTAGAATTTGACTAACATGAGAATTTGCAAGCTTATTCTATGAAGATTAGGAGATTGGATTAACGTAGAATCCAAACTAATAGTATATTGTTAGCTAGGTTGTTGTGAGTTAATATAGTTTATCACCATGAGGGTATATTTACCTTAGTGTCGTTTTGACTAGTCTGATGCTTTCTATACACCTTACATAAGATAATCAAGTTTTTTTTGTTGCATATAATTTTTCTCATTTTATTTGCATATTGTTGTTAAGATTTAATATTTCAAGTACGTTTCAAGAATTTGAATAAATTATGTTTTTGTAATGGATTAGATAAGTTGGGAATTGAATTATGTTTTTATAATGGATTAGAGAAGTTGGAAATTGTAACTACTCTTTGTAAAAGAACACATAGTTTTTCTACAACTTGTTTATTTCTTGTTTGAAGCTTTTGTTGTGAATTTCATCTCTAGGTATGAATTAAATGCATTAATGAATATAATGTTGTAATACTAAAACATTGTAATGATTTCAAGTAGAATTTGGTTTACTCTCATTCTAGAAAAAATTCCTTCATGTAAGGATCTTATTAAAACACCTATGGAATTCCATAAGGGAAAGAAACCTATAAAACAAATGAATCCTTTGCAATAGACACATTGCTCGAGGTTGACTCCACAATTTGCTATGAATTTTCCACAAAGTAAAGATTTATTTTGATGTGGTAAAATTTGACAACCTCAAACTTGAGAATTTGCAAGCTTATTCTATGAAGAATAGGAGATTGGATTAATGTAGGATCCTCTTTAATATTGCACACTTGTTGAATAATTAACATTGAATCACAAAACACCTTCAAATGTTGAATTTCCCTTGCTATAACCAATTCTAATCCCTGCCACGGAGCTAGAAATCCATCCTAGTTATTGTTTGAAATCCCTAGACCCCATGTATATTTAATTTATGGTTCTTTGTTGGGGTGAAAAATAACCCTTCCTGCTCCTACCTCCCCATAAATTTCACCACTATTAATTGTCAATTCATTCACAATAGGCTTTAGTAGTCAAGAGTGACTACTTAATCTGTCAACTATTAGTGCAAAATCCCCACTAGATGACAGACAACTGGAACTCTAAAAAGTTACCACTTGTTGATTTTTGTGTAGCAAAGTGAGCAGTTTGAGATGTCAAAGGAGAAAAGGTGTTGGTTACATTACTCCGTTGCATTGAAAGGTTGTTAATGCACAATGTAATATCCTGAAACTTCACCTAAACAAGGAAGTGTAAACTAAATGCTAATAGGAAATTTAAATCAATTGCCAATAGCCATTAATTCATTGTTTTAGTCAATGCATTATCCAATCACCATTAATTTCTCACAATGTAGAATTCAATTGGGTTTGATTGAGATGGGGCAATGATAGTGAAAGATTGTACATAGTGTTCAATTTTTTCTGCCATTTTTCCCATTGAATAAAGAATCTGAGCACTCTATACTAGAATTTGAACTTTTTGAGCTAATAGTAGGTTGTTTTGTTTCCTATGAAAAGAAACTAGTAGTTTCATTTATAGAAGTAAAGGAAAATACGATAATAGCCCTAATTTAAAATATATAAATAATTACGTCAAATTATATGATTAATAATCAACACACAACTATTCAACTATTTAACATAGAATTTTCGAAAAACCACGAGTAGATACGACTTACATGTATTTATGATATTCCTTACTTATGCTTTTGGAGTTAAATATCACAACAAATTTTTTGGGACGACTCTCCACCCAACCGTAGGCCCAACTACACGTAATCTTTCTATAGTTGGTCATCCTTGAACCCTCAATCAACGTACTATTGTTAGGGAATTCTTTGTCTCACAATACTTTTCTCCCAAGAGAATGGATGAAGGAATGATGTCTCTCATCTTCCTCATCATCCATTAAATAGATCAAACAATGGAAAGGGTCTGTATGCACACATTCCATGTGTCATTATGCAACTTTTATTTCTTTATTTTAAGTTTTTCTTAATTTAATATTTCTCTTAATTTAACTCTTCCTTATTTTATTCCTTTTTTATTTTTGATAATTTTACTTATTTTTACTATTTTTATAGTTTAATTATATATATTTATTTATTTAGGTTTGCTTGGGATAGCTCAATTGGCAATGGCCATGGAAATGAAGTCTCATCGAAACAGAAGTCTTGGGTTCAAATCTTGTGCTATCCCCTCGATCAGGGTGAGAAGTTGGACATGATGAAGATATAGTCCTACCAAGCTTACAAGATATATATATATATATATATAACTTCAGTATTATTATTTACTATTTTATTTATTTATTATTATATTCTCGTCATTATTTATTATCTATTATTTATTTGTTATTATTATATTTTCTTTATTTTTACTATTTATTTATCATTATTATCTTTTCTTTATTGTTTATCATTTATTATATTATTTTATTTATTATTATTATTTTTATTATTATTAGAGGACATTACATACTCCCCCTCTTTAAGGAACTTCGTCCGAAGTTAAGTTGAATCATTTAACATTTTGATAATTTAGTTATTTATTACTTCACGTTTTCCCTACACCCTTTGTTGAAGTAGTATAACCAGCGGACATTAAAAGTTTCCACAACACCCGGGAAATCCCAATGAATCTCTATTATTTTTCCCACTTTCAGAATCAGGCATAAGCCTCATCGATTTGTACCATAACCAAAGGTTGGCCCCAAGGCAGACATTTGATCTGAGTACTTTATGACTCTCGGAATCTCGCAAGGCTGACCCACTCCATCCATAATCACTAAGGTGCACAACCCCAGGCATCGAAGTCCTTATACCCCCACTAGACTTTAGCATCCCAATCCAATATCAGGCACTTGGCCTCCTCAAGATGGTCTCATAGCCCCTCAAGAGCTATCCGTCAAGATTTATACAAGACAAAGGAACCACTAGCATATATAGTGTTGATTGAGTTTTTCCCCAACCCATTATTACATATTCTCCCTCACAAGTATGGCCTACCACGAGTTCATCAAATAAACCGGACCTCTCAGGCTATTTCTGGATTTCCTGTCAATCGCCACATTTCAACATACATCCAATGCATTAGCTTTAACATCATAGTATCATAGAAAATAATCCACATGCCAAGTCTTGTGTGTCATCATGAGAACATAACATCATTGTTATCACAAAATTTTGCATGTCATAAATCTACATACAATTACCACATGCTTCACATCGTAATATCCTACTAATTTATAACATCAACATTCAACATCAAAGACATGTCACCACATAATAAATGAACCACATGTCAATATACCTCAATATAACATCATAATCCCTATGCATATTGTTGTACCTTAAGAAACCAATTTCCTGGATGTAGAGAAATTGTGCTTAAGACATTAATTAATATTATTTATTGTCACTCACTTAGATATATGTTGTGTTCTCAAATGAAGGACCTGGAGACTTGGTTTTTTACTCTCAATACTTAGGTGACAAGGAAATATCAAAATGCCATTTGATTAGCTGAATATGAATGATAAATGAAGAAAGTTTGAAGAAGTTAAAAGTAGTATGCTGCCTTACACAGAAACTACTATCTGTAACTTAGAAGAATTATGAAGGTGAGAACTAAATCATGGACAACATGTTGTTTAACACAGAACCTACTATCTATGACTCTTGGAGAAGTTAAAGATAATATGCTACTTTGCATAGAAACCACTATCTATAACTTAGAAAGAAAGGTGAAAATTTCAAGTACAGGAGCGCTCTTTTAAGGAACTTTAACTTTATCTACCTAAGCAAATAAATGCCTACAGCTTCATTACCATACTTGAAGGAAGAAACCATAAGATGGCACATAACAGAGAAGTCACAAAATCATACCCAACAAATGCATGGAAACTTTTGATTCTTCATTAATCAACAATTATATCATGAATACAATGGCCTTGTCTCTGGGTTCTCCCAAAATTAGAACCCCTTCTTTGTCAATTTTCCTCCTTTTATACATTTGTGAAACAGTTGCTAATCTCAGAAATTGTCAAACTACTAAACTGTTTCCCTAACTATCTGAAGTAAAAACTATTACAAAATATTACACAGAGGGTAAAAGACACCTCAAAGAGCATAAAATAACAGGAAAATAATTCAATTTAGAAGATAACGATAACTGTTGGCTTGCTCTGTTGATCGGCTACCAAGTTCCTCTGTAAATGCTTCAATAATGATTAATCTACTGGCTTGCTCTGTTAATCGGCTGTTGAGTTCTTCTGTGTATGCTTAAATAATGACTAATCCATTTTAGTCATGATAAACTGTGTTAGCCGTGCGTAAATCTGGGCTCACGTATGTATCAGGTGTTTTGATTGGCCAAAATACAAAAGAAACAGCACTAATTTCCTTCATCTTCGAATTCGGCTCTAATACTGATTTTTCCCTTTATACAACGAAATTAACGCAAACCTTTGGTTTACCGCGGAACTCAAAAAGAATTAAATCTGTTGCATAAACCCATCGGCTTCGCCTTTTCAACAGTATTCTGACTCCCTTATGGACTCAATTAGACATAAATCTGTATTTAATAATATATCGGGCCCGGATCACCGTCACATATCACAATCAGCCCTTTCACATGATATATCACCACAAAACTTAACTTTACGCATCCTTAAGCCGCATAACTATGGTAATGTTGGACTTACACATAAATCCTTCATATTTGCGCTATTTCTATTATATACCTTTTATAATAGAAATATGCCATAAAACATGCTTTTCTGCTTTTAACACGGGCTCTGCACAACTATCGAGGCATATGTTTTCTACCGATATAGCACTTCAATGTTTGTAATGCGATATTTAAATCCCCGTCGTTGATCTTCCGCCACCAGATCAACGGCTGGTGTCTTCTCCAAACCAACACAACTTGCCTGATAGATCCCCACCGTAGATCTACGCTTAGTGGATCAGACGATATACAAATATTTCGAGTGGGACATAAGCACGGAGAATACCCACCCGAAATGAGCAGTTTTATCTCTCCACCCAGCTACTACGTGTCGAATTATAAGTGGAATCGGCTGAGCTCCACTAAAAATCGCTTACCATTTTTACTCCGCCCAAAAGCCCACTTGTATTTTTAAATCTGCCCTTCATACACCTTGCAGACTCGTCGAAACTATAAAATGCAATATATATATTTCAGGTCCAGATCTTTAACACTTTATCACTTGTTTCTTTTGCAATTTTGATACACAATGTGCTTTGCGGTATATATATACGTATATATTCATATAACCATTGGCTTAATCCTTGGATATACTGGGGCCGATTCTTTTATTTTTACTTGTTCCTTTACAAAGAAAACATATCCTATATACCATTATTACTCCTTCCTCTTGCTTTTATCTATTTTTGAAATATTTTCAAGTTCTTGTATGAAAAATGAATACTACAAGCAACAAAAATGCATGTTACAACATCTGGCTCCACTTGGGGATAGTACTTCTGCCACAAAATCACTAAGAACTGCAGATCAGTGCCTTATCCTCGGGCATGGAGTCATACATTGCTTCGCCAAACTTAACTGTGTAAAAATTTATACAGTGAACCCACGCCAATATCTGCAGTGATAAGATGCTTGCGCTTTG
Organism: Pinus tabuliformis; assembly: GCA_031772625.1. Lineage (NCBI taxonomy): Eukaryota > Viridiplantae > Streptophyta > Pinopsida > Pinales > Pinaceae > Pinus > Pinus tabuliformis. Next base: position 245,868,686 of record CM062815.1, read on the forward strand.
ATAGCAAAATATTGAGAATCATAGATCAGTAGCCTTAGTTGGGCATGGAGTCCAAAACTGTGAAAACCCTGAAATTTGACAAACTGAAACCTGACATTCTTGAAGTCTGAAACCTCTGCAAACCGGTTTCCAACTGGGAAAGTCACCCTTATTCATCAACTAATGATTAAACTGAAGAACTGCAACTGGAAACCAAATGCTCAACACCTGAGCTTATTTATGTACAAGTTCCTACATATGTACATGATTGATCTCCATCAAGTGAAGTCAATCTTCCAATGGTACCAGGTTAGCATTTGGGTGCTTAATCTAGAACCATTCTGCCAGTGAATCTTGAAAATGCAATTCATCCTGAACAAAAAATAAATTATGCATAAAAGCAACTCACAACAAAAATTAGGAGTATATCCACAAAATGATATGTGTATATTTATGATAAATTCTTCCATATAATCTGCCACAGGATCTTCAAAAGTATAAGAAAAAATATTTTCTTGATCGGCTCCAAAAAAGAAGTTCTATATGTATGAAGGTTCCTGCTTAATTAAACCTTCTGTTGGGATAATATGTTCAACAGAACAATCAGCAACATCTTTAAGAAAATGATCTATGTCACTTTCATGTCTCCACTTTTCATCTCTAAGCTTTGATTGAAAATAATTTGTAATTCTAACTTCAGGAAGAAAAAAAAAAAATTTCACATCACTATATGACATATGATCAACTTCAAATAGATTGTTTACCTCTAATTCATGAGCATCATTTTGTTCTTCAATGCAATAATATACAATCTCTTTATCAACTTTCTTTTTACATGAGATAGCCTCCTTTGCTATGATAGATGGCTCAATATATTGTTGTCCAACATATCCCACTTGTTGATTTCTCCCTATATGGTCAACACCTAACTGGCGAACTTGAAGAGCTTCATCCTGTTCCCCATTTAAACCATTTTCATTATAGATGAGAGGATCATTAAATTTTAACAAAATAGGAACTCTGGGGATTTATTTGCAACTTAATTATTTCTTCCTCTTCTCGACTGTTGAGCAGAAATTCTTGATGCATGTTTGAATTTTCCTCCATCTGAATACTCTCTTGATTTCCTTTATTCACTTGTTTTGCAGGCTGAGATTCTTGTGGAGTCGCCTTTAGTGAGGAAGATGAAACTTTCTACTCACTTTTATTTTCTTGACTTCTCGATCTTTTCCTCAATCTCAAGTCATATTTCTTATGTAGTTTAGTCTGCATAAAATCAGAGAATTGCTCCCAATATTCATCAATTTCATTTTCATCATGAATGGCATCTGTTTCATCATATACATACTCTTCCCCTTCGATACCAATTTCATCTTCATCTACCGCATATAATGTAGAAATTTGATCTTCAGGTTGTTCGTCACCAGGATCTGCTTGAATCTGATTTTGATCTTTTCTTTCCTTTTGCAAGATTTGCAAAGGTTGTCTTCTGTATTGGGGATTATATTTCTTATTATACTATGTTTGTCTCTGAGAATTCTTATTTTCTAACTCTAATTTATTTACCTTATCTGACAAAGTTTTAATTACATTGCACATATCCTCCAATGCTTGACTTTGAGAGGATTCCATCTTTTCCTTTCTCTTTTCTTGGATAGGCCGTGTCTCTGGTGTTGTTCCTGCAGCCACCAGATTTTCTTCTATCTCTAATGCATCTGTTTGGATTTTATCAAGGGTTGGATATCTTCTTTCCCTTAATGTGAATCCAAAATTTGATTCAAAAGCCCCTGCAAAAGTTATTTTTGCACTAGCAGGAGGAGGCTTAATCTCCACTGGAAGACTATTGTACAATTTGTTAAACCTTCTGACAAATTTGACCACAATTTCATCAGACTTTTTCTTTATGGCATTAAACTCTGTTAATGAATACCCATGATCTCTTTTTTCTCCCCATTTCTGAATGAATAAACGTTCCATCTCTTCCCAAGAAGGAATAGAATTATTGGGAAGCCCTTTAAACCATTTCCTTGCTTCTCCATCCACGTACTAAACAAAAAGTCTTAGAACAACATCTACATGTTCAACATTTTTGTTTTTTGCAAAATTGCAATATACTAACACATGATTCTCTACAGTTTGTTCATCTTCCCCTGTAAAATGAGGAAGAATTTTGAGGTAATCCTATGGCATTTGATTTAATGGTTGTGGCAGTTGAAGAGGTGCATACCTATTCATCAAGAATGCAGGTGCGGCCATGTTTATTGAACTTTTATTACCCACAGATGTGGAACCTGAATGAGAGGTAGATGGAATTTGAAGAGGTGGTAATGTGGCTATTGGTTGAGGTTGAATGATTATAGCAGATAAATGAAAAGTAACAGATTCTAAAGATTGCTCTTGACAGTTAGGTTCCTAAAATGAAGATGATGAAAAAGATGACTCTTTATCAGATGAATGTTCAGGTGAATTGCTACCTGATGCAGACAATGTAGGGATTGGTGTAATTTGAATCTTAGACCTTCCAATCCTCTTAGAAGCTAGCCTTTCAAGATCTGAAAGAGCTTGAACCTTCTGTTGTGAAGTGTCTGATCTTGTATGGGGTCTTCTCGAAGCCAGAGTTACTGCTTTGATTCAAAACAGCCAAACATTTCCTCCTCACTAAACAACTAGAGGAAAATATTGAAAACCTAGGGAAAAATGTTCTCGTCTTCTCTCCCCGGAAATGGCGCCAATTAATGTTGTACCTTAAGAAACCAATTTCCTGGTTGTAGAGAAATTATGCTTAAGACATTAATTAATATTATTTACTGTCACTCACTTAGATATATGTTGTGTTCTCAAATGAAGGACCTGGAGACTTGGTTTTTTACTCTCAATACTTAGGTGACAAGGAAATATCAGAATGCCATTTTATTAGTTGAATATGAATGATAAATGAAGAGAGTTTGAAGAAGTTAAAATAGTATGCTGCCTTACACAGAAACTACTATATGTAACTTAGAAGAATTATGAAGGTGAAAACGGAATCATGGACAATATGTTGTTTAACACAGAACCTACTATCTATGACTCTTGGAGAAGTTAAAGATAATATGCTGATTTGCACAGAAAATACTATCTATAACTTAGAAAGAAAGGTGAAAATTTCAAGTACAGGAACGCTCTTTTAAGGAACTTTAATTTTATCTACATAAGCAAATAAAGACCTACAGCTTCATTACCATACTTGAAGGAAGAAAACATAAGATGGAACATAACAGAGGAGTCATAAAATCATACCCAACAAATGCATGGAAACTTTTGATTCTTCATTAATCAACAATTATATCATGAATAAAATGCCCTTGTCTCTGGGTTCTCCCAAAATTCGAACCCCTTCTTTGTAAATTTTCCTCCTTTTATACATTTGTGAAACAGTTGCTGATCTCTGAAACTATCAAAATACTAAATTGTTTCCCTAACTATCTGAAGTAAAAACTATTACAAAATATTACACAGAGGGTAAAAGACACCTCAGAGAGCATAAAATAACAGGAAAATAACTGAATTTAGAAGATAACGATAACTGTTGGCTTGCTCTGTTGATCGGCTGCCAAGTTCCTCTATAAATGCTTCAATAATGATTAATCTACTGGCTTTCTCTATTAATCAGCCGCTGAGTTCTTCTGTATATGCTTAAATAATGATTAATCCATTTTAGTCATGATAAACTGTGTTAGCCATGCGTAAATTTGGGCTTACGTATGTATCGGGCGTTTTGATTGGCCAAAATACAAAAGAAATAGCACCAATTGCCTTCCTCTTCGGATTTGGATCTAATACTGATTTTTCCCTTTATACAACGAAATTAACGCAAACCTTTGGTTTATCGCAGAACTCAAAAAGAATTAAATCTGTTGCATAAACCCATTAGCTCCGCCTTTTCAACAGTTTTCTAACTCCCTTATGGACTCAATTAGACATAAATCTATATTTAATAATATATCGGGTCCGGATCGTCATCACATATCACAATCGGCTCTTTCACATGATATATCACCACAAAACTTAACTTTATGCACCCTTAAGCCACATAACTATGGTAATGTTGGAATTACGCATAAATCCTTCATATTTGCTATTTATATTATATACCTTTTATAATAGAAATATGCCATAAAACATGCTTTTCCGCTTTTAACACGGGCTCCACACAACTATCGAGGCATACCTTTTCCGCCGATATAGCACTTCAATGTTTGTAATGCAATATTTAAATCCTCGTCGTTGATCTTCCGCCACCAGATCAACGGCTGGTGTCTTCTCCAAACCAACACAACTTGCTCAATAGATCTCCACTGTAGATCTACGCTTAGTGGATCAGACGATCTACAAAGATTTCGGGTGGGACATAAGCACAGAGAATACCCACCCGAAATGAGTGGTTTTCTCTCTCCACCCAGCTGCTACATGTCGAACTATAAGTGGAATCGGGTGAGCTCCACTAAAAACCACTTACCATTTTTACTCCACCCGAAATCCCACTTGTAATTTTAAATCCGCCCTTCGTACTTCTTGCGGACCCGCCAGAACTATAAAACGCAATATATATATATATATATATATATATATATATTTCAGGTCCGAATCTTTAACACTTTATCACTTGTTTCTTTTGCGATTTCGATACACAATATGCTTTGCGATATATATATACGTATACATTAAAATAACCATTGGCTTAATCCTTGGCTATACCGGGGCCAATTCTTTTATTTTTACTTGTTCCTTTACAAAGAAAACATACCCGATACACCATTATTACTCCTTCCTCTTGTTTTTATCTATTTTTGAAATATTTTCAAGTTCTTTTATGAAAAATGAATACTACAAGCAACAAAAATGCATGTTACAACACATATCATATTCATCATAAGCATACAACATCATTATCATAACAAAATAAATAATAAGAACCACATGTGCATCATTATACTCTCATCATAACTATGTCCAATTACAACATACCATCATATCATGACGACATCATATCAACAGTATACTTCAACAATCCTATGTTGACATAACAATTAACTGAAACTATAACTAAAATCATAGTGTATGATTTAGATGTATCAATAAAATTTAAACAATAAGACATGATTTAGACATTTCACAAAAGTATTTATCCAATAAGTTATGCAATCCTATTTAGTTCGCCATACAGTTTAATCAAATAGATTAGGAAAGTCACGAAAATAACATTTGTATCCTCTCAAGTAGTTGACCCAAGGCTATATTGGGCCAACTAAACTTTGACTTGCTTAAACTCACGATTCATCAAGAAAATAAATTTCATTTGCTTTTATAACCAATGAATACCAACTATGAAATAAGATTTTTCAACATTCATCTAGGATCTAGGATGTCTCATAAATATTATTAGTGTCATGTTTTCATCAATATGTTCTTTCAACTAGGAAGTTAACTATTTACACAATATATATAGTCATTTAAGTATATCATTGAGCCTCATCATCTTTACACTTAATCTCTAGTCATGCATCCTTCCTTCCCCAAAGAAATTTAATGAAATTCATCATTAAGATATTACTAAGTGCACATTTATTCTTTAAATCCTATGTATCAAAATTAAAAATTCCGTGATCAATATACATAATTTGTTTATTCATTCGAGTTCCATTCTTCTCAACGGGACACAAACACTAGGTTATCATTGTTTAATTCTTTTGTCATGTTCATTTGCATAAGAGATGGTTGATCCCTGGTGAATTATCCTTCACTCAGTCAAAGTAAATAATTGTTCTTCCTCTCTTCAATAACCAACGTCCTTAGAGAAATACACCCAATAAGCATTACTTATGTATTAAGCCACTATAACTCAATGCTCACTCTCAATCCATCATACATTCTCAATCGTTTTCTCCTATGTACACTATAAAATTTCCATAAGTCGTTAGCCTCATTATTATTTTTTTCTCAAAATTGTGTAAATAATGAGATATAGTTCAATCCTTGCATCACTTTCAATTAAAAATGTTACTAATGCAAAAACAAATTCATGATTTAGGATGCCTCTCAACGCACCCATTGGTTAATTATAAAAACAATATTTTTCATCTTTTACCTAGAAAGTTATATATTATTAATTTAATACAACTTTATCATAATATTATAATAAATATATATAATTTAAAATATACATTAACTGCACATACTAATATAATTAATAAATTAAAAAACTAAACATGTTAAAATAGTATTGTACCATTTTTAAGTCACATCCAACTTGTACCATCTTAATTTAAATATTTAATCGTAAAATGCTCCAATTATGTTAGAAAATCCAAAAGAATGTGAGTTTCTATTAAACTTACATCAGAGCATAACTTCACTTTACTTACATGTGAGCATAACTTCACTTTTATTTCTCATCTGTATGCATTTTGAATCTGGAGTGAAGTACTCATGCAACAAAAGTGAAACATATAGCTTGGAGATTGAACCTACACATAAATTTAATGAACATGTACATTTTGAGGTGCCTTTTGAATGTATACATTTGATTAAGTTTGCATGGGCATGTATTTTTGGAAAAAACCCTTTTTGTGAGCCTTGTTGAGTGCCCGTCGAGTGGTACGTGCATATGGTTGATTGGAATATATGGAAATATATCTTCTTAAACCTAAAACCTATGAAAAGGAATATATGGAAATGCAAGTAATTTTAACCACAATAGTTGGTTCAAATGGAACCGAAAATATGAATTATTGAGAATCTCTACTCCTCTTGGATAATATGGCTGGAGACCAAAGCACTTGATGTTGCAAGTTATTTATTGGGGATTAATAATTGAAAATCTTTACACTGAAAAACATTAGAACCATGGGAAATACTTATTAAAAACTAACCAACCAACAAACCTGTCAGGATTTCGAAATCCAAGCCACTCGTAAAACTTAGCAAAAGTTTCAATTATCAGCGATGAACAATATTACTAAATCAATATGTATTTTGAACAAAAGACCTGAAAATTAACCCCAGAAAACCCTACATAAAATCAAACTATTTTAAAATTATCACTTTTGAAATTATAAATCAATATCATCTAATTAGATCACCCAAACAATATCTTAATAAATATATGTTTATTTTTATTTATTTTTTACTATTATTTTAATTACATAAAAAAGACACAATTACATATGAGACATCATTCTGTACTCCTTGTATAGTGGATCATAAATCATAGGTTGTCGAAATAAAACTTGCCAGCTCCCTTAATACATAAGTATTTATTTTTCTTAAAAATATGTTTTTTCATTTCTTGCCAAGTATATTTGAAGTTGTTTTTTTTTACTTTGAATATTTAGTATAATTTAAAGAAGGCGAAGAGAAAAGTAGTATGTAACTTGACGATGACTACGAAAGAAAAGAATTGGGAGTGAAGGAAACAACATCGTGTTAAGAAACTAGCTCACAAAAAGGTAGAAAAGATAGGTCAACGACTTCAGAATCAGCCTTTTCGAGGGGGCAACCTCCTCTACATTACACAAATGAACAATTCTCGGATGATACAAATGAAAAAACCTCCTTCCTATATATAGAAGTCTAAGGGGTCATGATATAATCAAATCCGACATAAAAATAATAATATAAGGGCACAACAATAACAATAGTGGGCTTCTATGGGGCACAATAATAACAATATGGGGACAATAGGGGCACAACAATAACAATAAGGGCTAAAATGACAATAGTAATGGGGGAATCACTAGTATTATAGGGACCTAGCATGCCCCTCTCCTTCAAAAAAAGTGTTTTCCTCAATGCTTGAGTAGTTATAGATGTTTGTGTATAAAATTCTCATCCTCCCATGTGGAATCTTCAGCAAGTAAGTTCTTCCACTTGACGAGATACTCCAAAATTGATCGATTTCATAGTTGTCGAGTTCTTGTTTCTGTGACTATTTCAGGTTCCAATATGATTTTTCCTTCCTTGTCAAGTTTTGGCAATATTGTTTGAGCTGGGAGTTTGTCACCAATAACCTTCTTTAAACATGAAACATGGAAAACAGGGTGCACTCAGGAAGCTGCAAGAAGCTCCAATTTGTATGCCATAGTACCAATCTTTTGCAACACCTTGTACGGAGCATAATGCTTTGGTGATAATTTATTATCCTTCTTAGCTTGCTTGAGGGACATTTTTTTATGTGGTTGTAGCCGTAGAAATACCCAATCACCTACATCAAAACTTCTTTCGCTACGATGTTGATATGCTTGTTGTTTCATTCTATTATGTGCCAAAGTTAGGTTATCCTTTAAGAGTTGGAGAAGTTGTTATTGATGCTCGATGTGATCTTCCACTACTTGAACCTTAGAATTTTCTCTTAAATATGATGTGATGGACGTTGGGTGATATCCATAAAGTGCCATAAATTGGGTCATTTTTGTTGCAGTATCGAAGGAAGTGTTATACCACCATTCAGCCAGAGGCAACCATTTGACCCATTATGTCTGTTTATCAGATACAAATCAACGAAGATATCCTTCCAAACATTTGTTTACCTTGAAGTGTATTCCCATTAGGTAGGGTCTCAATTTTTTACCTTGAAGTGTATTCCCATTAGGTAGGGTCTCCATTTGTTAAGTGCATGTAGTATTGCCAACATTTCCTTCTCATAAATAGCTTTGTGTAAATACTTTCCTTTGATTGGACGACTTTCAAAAGTAATGGGTCTTTCTTCTTGCATTAAAACAACACCAATTCCATTTTCTGAGGCATCACATTCCACAATAAAGGTTTTTGTGAAATCCGGCATAGCTAAGATTGGTGCTCGGCACATTTCCTCTTTAAGATGTTCAAAGGCCTTAGTTGGTTCTGGAGTCCATAAAAATGCATCTTTCTTCAATAATGTTGTTAGAGGTGCTACTATTCTCCCATAATTCTTAACAAACTTGCGATAATACCCGGTCAACCCGAGAAATCCTTGCAGATGTTTTATGGATGTGGGGATTTTCCATTCCTTAATGGATTTAATTTCGCTAGGGTATACCTTAACACCTTCATGAGATATAATATGACCTAGATATTCCACCTCTTGTACTCCAAAGAAGCATTTGGAGCTTTTTTCATATAATTGTTTCTCCTCCAATAGTTTGAGCACGATGTCAACATGTTGAGCATGATCCTTCCAAGACTTGTTATAGATTACTATATCATTAAAAAATACTAACACTAAGGAAGGGTTTGAAAATGGAATTCATCAAACCTTGAAATGTAGAAGGTGCATTGCTAAGGAAAAAAGGCATGACCAAAAATTCATAATGACCCTCATGAGTTCTAAATGTTGTTTTCGAAATGTCTTCAGTCTTCATTATGATTTGATGATATCCTGAATGAAGATCCAACTTGGTGAAGTAAATTGATCCATGCAATTCATCCAATAGATCATCAATGACATGAATGGGAAATTTATCTTTAATAGTGAGCTTGTTGATCTCCCTATAATCCAAACACATGCGCCATGATCCATCCTTCTTGTGCACCAATGCTACTGGAGAAGAGAAAAACTTTGACTAGGTTGAATTATACTAGCCTCTAGAATTTCTGCAACCATATGTTCAATTTCACTCTTTTGGGCATAGGGATATCTGTAAGCCCTGATTTTTGGATGAAGACTTCCTGGAATCAAATGAATAGCATGATCATGATCACAAATAGGTGGGAGACATTTGGGAGTCTCAAATACCTTGGAATGATTGTCCAAGACTTTTTGGAGATCTGGAAAAAATGATAATTTCGATGTGGGAACCTCTAGCGAACATAATTGTGCAATTCTGCCTCATTGTTCTTTCTTTAGAAGCTTTGTCATTCCATTATAGTTGGTTATCTTTCCTTGTTCTTTCTTAGAAGATTTTTCATTCCATTAGAGCTAGTTATCTTTCATGGTTTCCCTGCAATACCTCTTAATTCAACTTCCTTTCCTTTCGAAGAAAATTTCATGAAAAGTTCTTAAAAATTAAAAGTTATTGTACCCAAGGATTGTAGCCATTGGACTCCTAGTACAACATCAACACCACCCATTGGAATGGAAAGCATTGGGTTATTCAATACATATTCTCCCATGGATAGCTTGATATTATGGCACTTTCCAGAGCAATTTATGGTTCTTCCACTTGCAACCATCACTTGACACTTTGGTGCTGGATACAGGAAGTAATTCAATTCTTTGGCTAATATACAATGAATAAAATTATGGGTATTGCCCAAATCAATCAACACTATTACCTTTTTCTTCTTGGTATGTCCTTCTATCTTGATAGTTTGAGGAGTGGTAATTCCGTCCAATGCATTGTAAGATATGGTCAGATTCATTTCTTCTTTCTCTAGGGTTTTTTCATGGTGTCTATCCTCTTCTTTTGATGTTCCTTGTTCCTTTTCTTCCTCCTCTTCACAATCTATGTAAAATAATTTCTTCTCAGCACACTTATGACCTTTAGTGTATTTGCTATCATAACTGTAACAAATCCCTTTTGCTATTTTTTCTTCCAATTGTTGGGGTGTCAACCTTGTAGGTCGTGGAAGGCTAGGGGAAACAACACTTCCATCCTTATAGTTGTGAGTGGTAGGCTTCCTTGTTGTCATAATTTTTCTTTCCATTTTTTTTGCCAACCTAAATGCCTTCTCCAATGAGTCAGGTTCCCAAAGGCAAACCTCATGTTGCATGTTATCCTTTAAAGTCCCTATGAACACATCAATCATATGTTCCTATGGAATATCTTTTACCCTTATATTCAATTTTTGGAAGTCCTCAATGTGCTCCATCATTGAACCCTTTTGTTTGAGGTTCATAAATTGGCTAAAAAAAGTGTTTCTTTTTGTATCCTCATAATGTGCTACCATTTCTTCCGTAAAAATTGCACAAGTGACAATTTGTTTACGAGAGAAAAGTCATCGATACCATACAAACTGATTTGGTTCCAAATATAAAGTTGAAATGTGTACCTTTTGTGTGTTTTGCACGTTATAGAGATCAAAATATTGCTCCATATGTAGTATCCATGTTACGGGATCCTTGCCATCAAACTTCCTCATATCGATCTTTAGAACATGGTGGGTCTTCAATCCAACATTAGAGTCTATGAAATCAGGGTTAACATTTCTTTTGTTCTCATCATGAGTTTCCTTTACTACCCTTTCACCATTAGTAAACATTTCTTGTAGCAACTTAGTCAAATCTATCTTCAAATCTTCCATGTCGCTTTTCTATTTTTATTCTATACCATCCATCTTAGCATCCATGCCATCCATCTTAGATTCCATGCCATCCATCTTAACTTCCATGCCATTCATATTAACTTCCACGTCATTCATCTTAGCTTCAACTCCTTTCTTTAAACCATCAATCTTAGCTTCTGTTACCTTTTGTGAGAGTGAAATTTGTTGCAATTGGTCTCGTAATTTTGATATATCATGTTGCATTTATTCCTCTTCTTCATGAGTCATGTTAGAACTTTCAAGTTGCTTACTAGGTGCTTCCATTTTCTTTCTTCGGGCATCAATTAATGATAATTATGCTTCTCTATGCCCTTTGAACTTCAAACAAACTTATGCAAATTTTTAAAAAGACTACACACCTTTAAAGCTCTTTGTATAAGTTTGATATATAATCTATTGTATCTCTATAATTATGGATCTCCAAGGTCTAGAATTGCTTCTTGTGGTAGCCCTCTGAGTCCTCTTTCCAATGCCACTAGTCTGAGCAAAATTGGATTCTCCAAGAAAGAGTTATGTCCAATCTTCCAAGATGACATGATTATATAATTTTTCAGTAGAGCGAACTAGTACAATGTTCCACGTGTCACTGTTTTGACCTTCAGATCTGAAAAAAGATAGAAAGGAAACTACTATTCGTCATCCTTCTGTAACTTCTGACGAAATTTCAATCTGATGCTCAGAGAGAAAGTTATGACGATTTTTTCCAAGGTCACATATTTGGAATGTAATTTAGGAGTCTACAAAAACCCTAACTTCCTCATATCATATCTCCAAAAATATAGCAAGACAAGATCTAAAATTCGGACCCAAGGTTCAGAAATATTTCGGCTCAAATGGATATTTTTAGCTTCTGAAACTTCGTAGAGAAAAATTTATAGCAAAACTTTCACGATGACCTATTTGGAGCAGCGAAACCCTAGAATCCAAAGTTCTGATACGAAATGTTAAGAAACTAGCTCACAAAAATATAGAAAAGATATATCAACGACTTCATAATCAACCTTTAGAGGGGGAACATCTTTTACATTACACAAATGAGCAATTCTTGTATGATACAAATGACAAAACCTCATTTCTATATATAAGAGTCTAAGGAGTCACAATATAATCAAAGACGACATAACAATAATAATATAAGGGCACAACAATAACAATAGTGGGCTTCTATGGGGCACAATAATAATAATAGGGGCACAAAAATAATAATAAGGGCTACAATGACAATAGTAATTTTGGAATCACTAGTATTATAGGGACCTAACACACTGCAAGAGCAAATAGAATTTGTATTTGTAACTAATTAGTATTGTGTTTAGAAAGTTGTATCTGACTTCCGGCTGAAGATGGTCTTGGACAAGATTTTACAGGGCTTCAGACATTCTGCGATAGCCACTTTCACTTTACACTAAGCTAAAAAAAATGGTTCATTAGACATGCATGGAATAAAATAAAGCATTGAATTCAACCCAAATCAAATCAAAATCAAAATCAAAGGCATCCGGTGAACTTGACTAAACAACCATATCATTTAGATCAGATAGTTGTTAGTAATAACATCTCCCCTTACGGACCTTTAAGTTTTATCTTGCCCGTTACTTTGGGGTTTGAGCATAACTATTTTACAGGTTACATGGACAATAGTTTTTTTACATATTATACATCGTTGTTTTCATTCTCAAAGTGTTACTTTTTGTCGTGTTGACAAATTGCTTTAAAAATATGATGATTATTAATAATAAAAATAGTATATTTTAGGAAAGCTTTAAAAAGTTTTTTTTTTAAGCGTTCTACACCAAAAAGTAAAGGTAATAAAGACAAGTGGATGGACGGCCCTCAATCACGCTAAAATCTACCAGTATATAATCTTGAATGTGGTTTCCTTGTCCTTGTAATCTCTTATTATGGATTTGTAGATCTCGCGGCCAATCTTTGAGTGAAAGTAGAAATCCATAGTAATCATATAAGCGTAAAAGCCCAGTTAATTTCAAATTGAAAAAACCTCAAATTCTTGGAAATATTATAAAAAAACCAGACAATTTTAAGTCTAGAAACTTAGAAACCCCTCAGATTGCATAATATACATAGATAAATAACAATAATTCAAATTCTCAGCAAAACGGATAAAACTAAGTGGATTATGGCTGGGGTTTCCTAGTTTAATGAGCATAACCAGTTGAATTGTGTGATTGAAGAGTAGAAATTTTCGACAATGGGACTGATTTATATATCTTAATCTTGGGTCTATGGTCTACATTCTTGTCGGCAATGTAAATCAGGGGAAAATTATAATGGATATGGGCCCACAACATATGGATGTAATAGTTAGCCCATTTTAACCTCCACTTTATTCCTTGTATGTCCAAAGAGATTTCACTCGACTCATAGTTTAATGAACCTCCTAATCAACTAGTCGAAATAGTAATGGTAAAATTCCTAGGGTTTTGCAGCAATGCCTAGTCCGTCCTTCTTTACATGTGATAAAGCCTATTTTGAACACAGACAAAAAATCATATGATTTTTTTTATCTCTGAATGGAAGAGTATTTTTATATTTGAGAATATAAGTAATACACAATTCTAATGATATAGTTTTAATAATTTACATGTAAATATTTAACGATAATATTTGGATTTCCAAAATCGAATATATTCTTTTCTTTTTTTTGTAATGGTAAGAAAAATATTTTTATATTCTCTCATCAAAAAATATATATATAAGCCCAAAGGACCAATAGAGTTAGAACTTTTTCCTGATACTATATGTGACAACACCGATTTAAAATATACAAATAATTACATCAAATTATATGATTAATAATCAACACACAACTATTCAACTATTTAAGATAGAATTTTTCAAAAAACCAAGAGTAGAGATGACTTAATTGTATTGGCGATATTCCTTACTTATGCTTTTGGAATTGAATGCTATTTGAATTCTGTTAACCGCAACAAAATTTTGGGGACGACTCTCCACCCAACTGTAGGCCCAGCTGCACGTAATCTTTTTACAGTTGGTCACCCCCGAGCTCTCAATTAACGTATTACTATCACGAAGTCCTTTGTCTCACAATACTTTTCTCCCAAGAGAATGGATGAAAGAATGATGTCTCTCATCTTCCTCATTGTCCATTAAATATATCAAACAATGGAAAGGGTCCGCATGCACACATTCCATGTGTCAACATGCAACTTGTATTTCTTTATTTATGTTTTACTTAATTTAATATTTCTCTTAATTTAACTCTTTGTTATTATATTTTATTTTTTGTTAATTTTACTTATTTTTACTATTTTATAGTTTAATTTTATATTTATTTATTTAGAACTTCAGTATTATTATTTACTATTTTATTTATTTATTATATTCTCTTCATTATTTATTATTTATTTACTATTATTATCTTTTATTTACTTTTCACTATTTATTTACCATTATTATATTTTCTTTATTGTTTATCACTTATTATTATTATTATTATTAGGGGACATTACAAATACATTTTATATATATACACATCATGTGTGTGTATTCTTCAAGAATCTGCCCCAATCCTTGTATGGAAAAAACCATCAAAAATATTTGTTTTTTGTATACATGATACTTATATTTTGAATCCTCGGATCAAGTAGCCTACATGAAAGTTATGTCATGTGTAAAAAAAATGTAATGAGAAAGTTCATACAAAGTTCAAATATAATAATTACATACAAAAAACTATAGCACAACAATGATAAACAACATATAAGAGATAATTTAGGAAATATCAACTATAGCATGCCCATCCATATACGACCTGGGAAAAAACTGCAAGTGTTCATCTCCCTAGTACTCATTTACTAGCCATCGTCCCGCATCCAAGTGCAGACGTTCCTTAGAAAGATTGCCAGTGGCTCTATTCCTCTCCCAGTATACATGGAAGCATGTGAAAGAAGTGTATAAGTTTTTAATTCTCTGAATATCCTCCACAAAATGAACAAGCATGATATTCCTGCAACATTGAGCCATATTAAACGAATTGATAACTAACAAGGAGTCATCGAAGCACTGAACATGAGAACATACTTTTTCAACAACAAAATAAATATGAGATCTACAAGCATTAACTTCTACCCAATTATTTGATCCAATGCCCAGGTCCATTTTTACATGAAAAAATGATTTTCAATTAAGTGAAGAACAAAACCACCCCTGCAATAAGGCACTTCCCCCTAAGAAGCACCATCAAAATAGCCCCAAGGTTTGGAAACATCCAAACTGATAGTAGGTTGTTAGCTAGGTTGTTGTGAGTTAATATAGTTTATCACCATGAGGGTATATTTACCTTAGCATCATTTTGACTAGTTTGATGTTTTCTATACACCTTGCATAAGATAATCAGGTTTCTTTTGTTGCATATACTTTTTTCTATTTTTCTTTGGATGTTGTTGTTAACTATTTAACAATTCAAGTATGTCTCAAGAATTCAAATTGAATTATGTTTTTATAATGGATTAGAGAAGTTGGGAATTGTAACTACTCTTTGTAAAAGAAAAAACATAGTTTCTACAACTTGTTTATTTCTTGTTTGACCCTTTTGTTGTGGATTTCATATCTGTGTATAAATTTAATGCATTATTAAATATAATGTAGTAATACTAAAACATTGTAATGATTTGAAGTACAATTTAGTTTACTCTCATTCTAGACAAAATGCCTTCAGGTAGGACTCTTATTAAAACACCCATGGAATTTCCTAAGGGAAAGAAACTTATAGAACAAATTAATCATTTGCAACAAACACCTATTACAATAGAAATATATTCAAAAGAATAAATTTTAGATATACACCTCAACCAAAGGTGGAATGTAACCAAGACCTATTTTCAAAGACATGGAAACCATCACAAGTACGCAAAACCAGTTTCCATGATGAGGGGAGGTGTATCAAAGGATTCACATAAAAGAGTGCCTTGACATAATACCTCATATTGACCTTTTTTGCTTTAGTAAAAGATCTATATTATAGATGGACAAAAATTACATTCATGAGAGTTATGTGTCTCTGCAAAATCTAGCCATGATCATGTTCTCGAGTCTGAAAACTAGAGAAAAAGCTAGAATCAGGAGAAGGCCTTTGTTCGCTAAGGAGAAACTAAAGGTCCTTCTAAATAATACAAAACCACATTACAAAGGGAAATTAGAATGAGGTTACGAAAGGAAACATGAGTAAGAAGAAGAAAGAGGCAGAATCATAGGAGCATCGTGGCCATGAGGAGGGCTACCTTGGAAGTCGTGTCAAGCCCAATTAGCACTCGGGAGGGACTTCCTTGATCAAGAGGCAAGGCTTGTAGTAATCAATGTCGTTGTGAAGAGGGTGTACCATTAGAGTTGACTAGCTAGAAGACGTTATCTCCACTGGGAGTTGATGGAGAAATGAGACACTTGGATTGTTGTGGTGACCACTTCTGGTGACGGAGGTACCCATTCCAACCTAATATGCCTTGGGATCATTGCAGGTCTTGTAACGCTTCAATGAGGGATTTTGTTACCAGTCATGCCATTTTTTTGTCTGAGTTAGAGAGAGATGGGGAGAATCTGCAATTATGTCTTTCTAGAGCGGCATTGAGCCTTGAAGTTGTAGTTCTAAAAGCCTAGCGATGCATTAGTAGGTTTCCTTGGCATGATGCAATTGTAATTCCATGTCTAAGGCATTTCCTTCCAACATAAAATTCACATCCTCCGGGTATTTGAAGTGACAATTGAGGAGGTTTCTGAGAGCCCAAATATTATTTCTCGTCACCCTGAATTCTTACGCATATGCATCTACAACCATTCAATAAAAATAGTGGGGAATGTTTCAATCAAAATGGCCATCTCCCTGCCCATGCCTAGGTTAGAGGGGAGGTCTTCCTCCACCACCCTCCTCTACATGGGCGACCTCGTTCACACACGATGGTTGTTCTTAAATTGGCCTTTGAACTTCTCATCAAAATTTTTGATGTGGAGCTTAGCTCAACTCCTTAACCAAATTTCGAACTCCCGCCTGCTATGGAACTTAAAAACATATGGTGAATTATGTGTGTTCTAGTGGAATTTAATATAATATGGAGGTCCTCTCGCCAAGTGGAAAGACGAGTGTACCAACTTATAGTCTCCATAAATTCCAAGAGATGATGGGTTTGTCACCACCTTCATTTCCCTATCCCAATGTGCACTCGAATATCAGCCCATGTCATCATCAAATACCTAATACGTGGGAGTTGGGGATGATATTCATGAATTTCTTTAATGTGCTCGATCTGACATCCATCACCCGAATCTGAGGGTAATACCTAGTCATAGATATGTCTTCCTATAAGGTATATGTCTTCCTGGCTCATGGATGTAATCTACAATACATTTTTTTTTGCGAGATTAAACCTAAGTAGACATATCTCAAATCCCCTCCTTCATGTATATTATCAAGTTCTTAAGGAGAATAAGAGACATTATACAACAATTTGTGATGAATTCTCCCCTTGGTGAGTGGTAGTATTGCTAGTATTTCATATGGTGGAAAATGAGTTGACCCCAAAATAAATATGGATCAATTGCATAGGGGTCATATCCTAGTGACAAGGATGAAATTTAATGATGTATTAGGGGTTTTACTCTTAAAGCTCACAACTCAAATGTAAATTTCAAATGTCATATTTCTTTCATAACCTAAATTGAGGCACAAGCCTTTGAATAGATCTAATATCCATCATGTAGAGCTCATATTCATATGATTAATTTATCACCAAATTCTTCCACAAAATGAAAATATTTACTAATTCATGTCATCCAACTATCAATAGATTACACGAATAATTTCATCAATGTTAATCCGTTGGGCCAACAAGCCAAACATTAAATCTTCAAGAAGCACATTAGAGAACGGAAACTTCCCTCACACACCCTCAACATGTGAGTACACTTATCAGATTCACCAATATATTTTTCCCCTAGAATATTAGAGTGTTGACCCAAAATGCAAGAAATTCAACACAGTTTGCATCAAGAATCGGGAATAAATATTTGCAATAAAAAAAAAAAAAAAAACTGAAAAAAAAAAAACCAAAAAACAAAAAACAAAACAAAACAAAAGAATAACAAACATCTTTTCCTTTATATATAGGTGTATGGATTCTATTACATGTTAACATTGTAGTCTCCTTATATTATTTTTATCTACTTACCAAGTCAGTTACAAATCAACCACATATTTTCTGCATATGGACATTTGAATCTTAGGAATTCACTTATTTGGAATGTTTCCAATAGCTCACCTAGTTGATACAGGGTAAGATCCAAGGAATATAGAACCCTCCCCATGATGATCATGGGCCTAAGATAACCCCCATACTATAATTGTGAGAAAAATGAATATACTGGGGAATATCTTACATCACATTATTAGATGTTCTATGAAGACTATAACCCACTTAGTCTTCTTATTAATCCTAATATTCCTGCTATGAAGCTAATCACGAACCCAAAATCCGGGATTCTAGTTGCATCTTTCAGAAACTCTCTTCTATGACCTATTTTTTTAGACATGATATAAGAATCGTGATCAAAGAACCAAACACAACATGTAACATCATAACAGACACTATACCACATACATTTACAACTAAAGAACATTAAATTAAAAACAACTTTGCTTTCCCCTGCTATTGAAGCAGATAAAGAACACTCTAATGCTCTTTCTATTAATGAAATACTTGTAATAATAATAACAAAAAATATCAATTTAACATTTCTTTCTTGTTGCAGTTGATGATATGCCCCTCTTGTACTAGCCTCGACAATGTCGTGAGTACACGACTAGGTCGTCATTGAAGGATACAAAGGCCATAAGAACGGAAAGGGAAGAAGAAGAAATTGATGATGTCATTTATGAATTCTATTTCAAAAGCGTATAAAAAGAAAAGAAATGATTTACCAGTTATATCATTAGAAACACAATGTACCATGTTATGAAAACATATTTTTTATGATAAAATTTATTGAGATAAGTGTTTTGTGTCTATGATTAATCAATGAATGAATGAATGTTATAGGTTAATGAATGATTGCTATATGTTTCTTTATGTACAAAACCACATATGTTTCTTTATGAATTTTTTATTTTACTAGTGTCTATGCATGAATCCTAATTTTTTTATTTCAACTATTTTCTTGTAGATAGATTGGGTACTGGGGAATTGAGAGTGATGTGAGATGAGGAAGGGGCCATAGGAGCTTCCACCTTCACATGGTTGTCCCTATTCAATAGAAAATAAATTAGGATTTGGATAATCTTGGAGCAAACCTCCCACAATCCAACAGAGCAACAAGAAAGTCAATGTTGAGTTCATTGTTGCTCCGTCAAATTGAGGGACATTTGTTCCAAGATTAGACTACTTAATAAATTATTCTTGAAACCAAGAGGATCTCACTTAGGTATTCATGCACTTGAGTCTTTTTAATTAATATTTAGTCATAAAAATGTGTGTTAATTTATTTTATTATTTTGATGATTGTTTATCTACCTTTAACTCAATTTATGTGAATTGCAGGTATTTTTATTCTCAATTTATCTATTTTCATCCCAAGTTTGACATTAAATTAGTTGAGATGGAGCTTTATTGGTGTATTTCAGATATGTTATACAAGTCATAAGTTTATTGTTTTTTCATCTAAATTTTTCATATGAGACTTCTACCTCAATTACCTTCTCTTGTTTGATATAGCTAGTACTTTTTTCTACATTGATATATATAGTCATGCTCCTTGTAAACATGAATTTAGGGGACAAAATTATTGTTGGTGCTAAAATTCACCATCCCCTAAGAATTTCTCGTCAGAAGTTCTCAAGGCCAAAGAAAGCTTATGAGCATCCAAAGTTTCAAGTTCAAGTTTCTAAGCAAGGAAAGGTCAAATGTTTCATTCACAAGGCATTGATGGGAAAAATCTCACCAAGACATGCTTACAGCACACGCCGATAGGCGTGTGACAACAATGGGCATCTGCATGCACTAGTAGGCAAACGTTGGCACACAGGTGTAGCACTTCTGCAGGCAATACCGACGCGGTGAGAGTTGCAGTGTGTGCAAATCCAACAATCGGTGCGTCAGTTGATCCAACGGCCCACAATGCCTTGTACCACCAACCAGCATGGGGGTTAACCTAGCCGAGGGGTGTGGATTGGGACACGTGGCAGCCACTCGTGCCCCTCGAAACTTTCAAATGCTACTTCAGGGGCAATGAGAATGGATCCACGCAGCCTTCCACATGGGTATTCCACACATGCTTAACCACCAACCAACCCACCATGTTGACCAACTCAACATGTCAACCTTTCCATGTTAAACCCCTGCCACGTCATTGCTCGACACATAGCCAGATACCCATAATTCTAATATCAGCATGACGTAAGCCCCAAAAAAATTTCCCAATGAGGTCTTGACATGTGTTAGGGAAAATTTTTATAAAAGGACATAGGGGCCCATTTCTATCATTATTCAGTACCATTTGGCCTTTATCTCATCCTGACACACTCATAAGCCAATTTTTCTTGTTTCCGCATCATTCAAGCCCAAAATTTGTAGGTAAACTGCTAATTCACCTCGTCTGTGTGAATTTCACTTGTTCAAACCCTTGCTCGAGCGAAATTTGGAAGAATTTAAGTTTTAAAAAGAACCCTAGCTCCTCCTCATGAATAAAATACATCTCTCTTGAAAAATCACGCTTTGGGTGAATAAAACTCCTTGTTTTGTCCAATTAGTTCTATAAACCTCATCACAATCCAATTCCACCTTCAAAATTTCCAAATTCAAGCTCAAATTGCTCAAATACCTTCAATTCGACATTTGCATGTGCCAACTACTCCCATAGCTCAGAAATTTTAAATAAGCTTCCCCCCACCTCACTAGCCAATCTCCTTTAACCACATGGCACTTACTCATTGGTTGGTTAATCCCATTTGCAAATCTCAATTTTTCCTTTTTCTCACTCCTTGTTCAACTAGACCCCTTTCAGAAAAACCAAGCAGAGCTCTTTTGATGTCCTAATGGTTGAGAAATCTAAGGACCCTAAATTTTATGATCGTGATGCAAACTTTTGGGGCCCACTAATAACTACTTATGACATGTGGAAGGATTTTCATTTGGTACAATGTACCTGTGATATAATAGGGGACCACAACAATTTATCCACATCGAACTCGATCCTAGAGGTGGTTCCCCAAGTGTATCACTTTCAAAATATGGTATCATGGCATGTTAGTTGATACTTACCTGATCAAATAGTTATTACCTCGTCTCAAGGAGACAAGGCAGTAACCAAAGTAACACCAAAAGCCATTACATATATGCTCTCATTTCCAGATAGGTATGGAATGCAAAGGTTGTACAAAAGAGATACTAGAAGAGAAATGGAAGGTTCTTTCTCTAGAAGTAAATCATTAGATGGTTAGTGGATATGTCGAAGAGGGAGTAGCTTCCCCCTTTCGGGCATCCTCCTTACCCCATCATGGACTTTGATGTGATGCCAAATATTTATTTTTCTATGGTTTCCCATGTCCTCGGTCTCAATACCAATTTTTATGTAACTAAAATGA
Organism: Pinus tabuliformis; assembly: GCA_031772625.1. Lineage (NCBI taxonomy): Eukaryota > Viridiplantae > Streptophyta > Pinopsida > Pinales > Pinaceae > Pinus > Pinus tabuliformis. Next base: position 245,890,554 of record CM062815.1, read on the forward strand.
TTTTGGGTTTCTTAGTCACCTTACATCATCTCGCAACCAAGGCCTATACAAAAATTGACTTTCCACAGTTTTTGTTCAATGAGATTCATTCCTAACTGATAGAATTTGAAGAAGGGAGTTCTTTCAAGTACCAATCTTACCTGTTCTACTTATTTATTCACGAGTAGTATTCTCACCTTCAAAATTTAAAACCCAAGATGGTGGATGAACATAATTCCCTATTACCTACTTATGAGTGGATACTTATGGTTAGAAAACTATAAAATAACCAAGGCTTCTTCAGATATGTGTCATCTTTCATGTTCTTTGTTTATACCCTTTTGCATCGTCAAGTTTTACCCAGAGCTCCCCAATTCCTTTGGGAAAAGTTGCATCTCGCTCTTGACATCAGAATAGGTGACTAGTACCTTTTCCAAGAATATACAATCATTAGGGTTTATGGACTCGATGGAAAACCTTACCAGTTGTTAACATTCCTGACTTCCCGTATCTTCACATGGAGTACAATAGGTAAAGGTTCAACAATGATAATGTTCATTTCACTTCCAAGAAGGCAACAATAACTTTCCACCTCCCCCATGACGTAAGCCCATTTGTGGTCCATTAAAGGAATGCCTTAGATATTGTTGAGAAGATCTTGCAAAATTTGTATTTCCCACAGGTAGGAACATGGAAGTATGACCCTCATAACATCATTTATGAGATGAGAAAGGACAAGGACAGAGAAAATCATAAGCATGACACAAATCCCATAGTATAATATTGTGCCAATAAATCTACTTGGGAAGAGGTTAAAGCAATCTTACATCTAGTTGATTCAAGCGCTTCTCGCCTCTCATGGAAGAAAAGTGGCACTTTAGAGATCATGGGAATTAATCAAGAGGGGGATCCTAACTCCAAGAAAGCTAGGGTAGAATAAGTGGAATAAGATGAGGAGGAGGATAAAGAGAGAGTCATAGGCACTAGTGTTGTATAACAACCAACTTGTAGGCCAGACAAAGAAGGCTTTTACTATTGAACATATGCCCTCTGCCATGCCAACATTTGAGGCTACAGAGTCAGGCGAGGTTTGCAAAAAACAAGCCACTTCCCTAAATTCAAGTTAAGAGTGCATTAGATCATAAGAAGAGAATCTTCAAACTGGCAGTGTTGCAATCCAAGGTATATATAGTCAAATCCATGGAGTAGTATGAAGTTCATCGAAAGTCTCTGCTATTAGATCATATTCGACCCTCAGGTATCATGGAACTGAATATGTAGGTAACTCATATGGTGCATAAACAAATGCATAGAACTAATGCCACAACTAGGAAATTGCAGGAATTGTACAACAAGGCGAGTAGCTAGTTGAAATATGAAAGGATGGTACGTAGATCCAAGAAAATGAATATAAAAAACTGGAGGATAAAATCACCCATCTAGCTATGTATCCTCGTTATTTTAATCAATATTAAACCATGTTAGAGGACAAGGATAGGGAGATAGCCTCTATGAAGAAGAAACTCAAAATCCTAAATGCACACCCTGTTGTAACATCCATTGTCATTTTAATTTTATTTTCAATTTTATCGAAAAAATAAAATAAAATTAAAAATTAAAAAAAAAAGAATAATAATAATAATAATAAATAAATATAAATATAAATATAAATAAATAAATAAAATAAAAATAAAAATATATAAAAAATAAAAATAAAAAATTGTTCTAACGGAATTAAAAGAAAATGTGGAAATCCGAAAGAAGTGATTTATTTTATATTATTGATGGCTTTTGAACGTGAGAAACCCAGGAGAAGGTCTGAGCCGTCCAATCGACAAGCAACAAACCTAACAGTAATCACGTGCTAACAAGCGCAGAGGATAACTCCAAAATCGGACACGAGAAGTTATAAAACTGAGTTAAAACCTCAGTTAATCGGGGTCGTTCGCTTGAAGGATTCAGATCTGACGGTAATCGCATGGTTAACTAGGACGAGGTTTAATCCAGAAAACGAACGCGATGGTTTATGGAATGTAATTTAATCCGTTGAAGTCCAGATCGATCATAGCCGCTCATTAAGAAGGGACGAGATCCAACGGATATCGCGTCAAAAAGTGCACGGGTTTTATTATGAATTTCGGACCCGAGAAGTCTATGAACTATAGCTTTGTTTCCTTTTGGTTCCATGGGGAAGGTAAAGGTTTGTGGAAAAGGCGGACCCAATATGTTTTGAACTGGAGTTTATTTCCTTTTGGGTTCTGGCCATAAGCGTTTAAGGAAGGATCGACGGTGATTGGTTGGGTTTCTTTGTGATTCTGCCAATTAGAACGCTTCCAATATATACGTGGGCCATAAGGGTTTCTTTGTGTTTCCACCAATTAGAATGCTTCTGATATATACATGGGCCCATAACCCACAGGTCCACGCACGAAATTTTGTAAAGATGCAGCTTTGTTGCGTTAAAGCAATTTAGTTGTCATCAAGACATCTACAAGATTACAGCTTGCAGAATACAGGACCACATACTCAAGCCACAGATTCGAACAGCAAGCAGCCATCACCAGTCATATTCTAATTTTTGTTACTTCTTGTTATTTTGTTTTCTTGAGAAGAATGAGGCGTCTTTTACCCTCCAATATAATATTCTGTAATGACTTTTACTTTAGACAGTTAGGAGATAATTAAGCAGTTTGATAGTTTTGGTGGTTACCAATTGTCTCATGATGTATAAAAAGAGGCAAAATTATAGAAAAAAGGTCCGAATTTTGAAGAGCCTGGAGGCTATGCAATTGTATTATTGATAAATTGATGATTAATGAAAGAATTAGGAGTTTTCCACACATTTTTGGGTATGATTCTGTAATTTCTCTATTATGTGTCATCATGTGTCTTCCTTTCTTTAAGTATGGTAATGAAGTTGCAGGTCTTTGTTTACTTATGTGAATGAAGTTAAAATTCCTTAAAAGAGCGCTCCTGTACTTAAAGTTCCTACTTCTACATTTCCTCTAAGTTACAGATAATAGTTTCTGTGAAAAACAGCATATTGTCTCTAACTTCTCAAAGCATTCCTCACTCAGTGTTTATATCCATCAATCATATGGCATTCTGAGAATTTCATATCAACTAAGTATTAAGGGTTAAAAGTCATGCCCTTTAGGTCCTTCACTTGAGGATACATCATACAAATAAGTGACATGAGTAATAAACATTAATCTTAAGCACAATTTCTACACAGCCAAGAAATTGGTTTCTTAAGGTACAACATTAATTGGCGTCGTTGCCAGGGAACGAAGTCAAGAACACTTTTCCCTGGGTTTTTAATATTTTCCTCTAATTTTTCAATAAGGATGAAATATTTGGTTGTATTGAACAGAAAATAATAACTCTGCCTTCAAAGAGGCCTCATACGATGTCAGATACCTCACAGCAAAAAGTTCAAGCCCATTCAGACCCTGGGAGACTAGTTCCCAAGAGGGTTGGAAGGCCAAAAACTCTAGTTACACCAAGTCCTACACTATCTTCACCTGGCAGCAGTTCAACACATCTTTCATCCAAACATTCACCTTTTATTTGACCAAGATCTACCTTTTACATCCACTTCATTTCAAGAACCCAATTGTCAAGAACAGTCTTTAGACTCTGTTTCTTTCTCAGTATCTGCTATAGTTATTCAACCTGAACCTATAACTACATTTCCACCTTTTCATACTCCATTTACCCCTCAAGTAGGTTCTACATCTATTGGTACTCAAGGTTTAGTAAGTTCAGGAGCAAACATGGCAGCACCTGCATTCTTGTTTAATAGGTATGAACCTATTCAGTTTCCACAACAATTGAATCAAATGCCTCAAGAATACTTAAAAATTCTTCCTCGTTTCTCAGGGGAGGAAGAACAAACAGCAGAGAAGCATATAATAGTGTTTTGTAATTTTGCAGAAAACCTCAATGTTGAACACATAGATGTTGTTTTAAGACTTTTTGTGCAATCCTTGGATGGTGAAGCAAGAAAATGGTTTAAAGGGCTTCCTAATAACTCTATTCCTACATGGGAAGAGATGGAGCGCCTATTCACCCAGAGATGGGGAGAGAAAAGAGACCATGGGTATTCACTCACAGAGTTTAATGCTATTAAGAAGAAATTTGATGAAAGTGTTGTTGAGTTCATCAAAAGGTTCAATAAACTTTACAACAGTCTTCCAGTGGAGATCAAGCCCCCTCCTGCTGGTGCAAAAATAACTTTTGCAGGGGCATTTGAATCAGATTTTGGGTTCACATTGAGGGAGAGAAGATCCACAACCCTTGATAAGATCCAAACTTATGCCTTAGAGATAGAAGCAAATATGGTGGTTACAGGTAAAGCACCAGAGACACAGCCTACTCAAGATAAGGGAAAGGCTAAAGAGGAATCCTCTCAAAGTCAAACATTAGAGGATATGAATAATGTAATTAAAAATTTGTTTAATAAATTGATTAAATTGGAATTGGAGAGTAAGAATTCTCAGAGGCAAGCACAACATAATAGAAACTTTAATCCTCAATATAGAATACAACCTCTGCAAATTTTGCAGAAGGAGAGAAAAGACCAAGATCAGGTTCAAGCACCACTTTACTTAGAGGCAGATCCTGATGAAGTACCAGAGCATTCCAGGGACCATGATGATCATATTTCCACATTGTATGCAGTAGATGAAGATGAACTAGGTGTTGAGGGAGAAGAATATACTGAAACATATACCATTTATGATGAGAATGAAATTGATGAATATTGGAAGCAGTTTACTGACTTTATGCAAGTAGAATTACATAAGAAATATGACTTGAGATCAAGGAAAATATATAGAATTCAAGAAAATGAAGGTGAGAAGCAAGTTTCCCCTATAAAAGGCGACTCCACAAGAACCATAGCCTGCAAAACAATTAAATAAAAGAAAGCAACAACAGAATACAAATAGCAAGACTCAAATACTTCAAGGTGAGTCTTCTCAAGATAAAAGTGACAAAATTCCTTTAGAAAGAATTGTTCCCATTCTACAAGAGATTTTAGTGATGAAGAAAAGTGAAGATGAAATGAAAGGAATACTAAACAGGTTCATGTGTTTAGTCTTACTAAAGAGTTAGAAAAAATCAGAATTCAGGTGTCCCTCACAGAGTTGGTCAAAACACCAGTTTACCAAAGAGAGATTGCTGAGTTTATCAATCTATCTTAGAATGTGAATATAGACGACACTGTGAATCTGCAAGAAGATAAACCAGTAGTGGTTTTTGGTCCACATGAGGAGGAGGTAGAGTCTTCAACACCTCCTTTCTACATTTCTTTATTGATTCATGATTTCCTCTTGCATAATTGTATGTTTGATTCAGGAGCTTCACATAACCTTATGCCACTATCAGTGATGAAACAACTAAACCTACAAGTTACTAAACCTTACAGAGACCTGTATTCTTTTTATTCAAATAAAGTCAAGTGTCTAGGGGTCATTAAAGATATGGTGGTGTCACTAGCCTAGATCCCAGCTAGAAGCTTGGTAATGGATGTAGTGGTAGCAGATATCCCTGCTAGGTTTGGAATGTTCCTATCTAGGTCATGGGGGGCTAAATTGGGTGGTGTCTTGAAACTGGATTTTACTTATGCTACCATACCAATTTTTCATGGAGAAGAAAGGAGGTTTTACAGAGAAACAATATTTGTAAAAAAAATCACAAAGAACGAAGCAAGTAATTCACCTGTATATAGCCAAGAGAAAGATTACTTTTCTTGCTTCATGCTGCATGACAATGCAAAGTTGGCTGAAGATAACCAAAGGCAACTTACTTCAGCCATTGTAAATACAGAGCTGCAAACAGAAGGAGTTTGGAAGTGCTTCTTTTATGGAGCCTATTCTAAAGAAGGAACAGGTGTTGGTTTCCTTTTAATTACACGTGGAGTAATATGATCCTTTTTTCTTTTAAATTGGAGTTTGAAGTGACTAATAATGTGGTAGAATATGAATCCTTGATCATTGCTCTGCAAATAGCAAAACAAATGGGAGTCCAGTCAATTTCTGTTTTTGGATATTCAGAACTGATTATAAAGCAAATAAAGAACCATTGTCAAACAAAACACCCTAGGCTTAGGGTATACAGAAATGAAGTGTGGGATTTGGTTGAGAACTTCTTTGAGGCTTTCAACATACAGTTCATTCCAAGAGATGGAAACGGATTAGCAGACTCTTTAGTTGTGGTTGCTAGTACTTTTAAGCCTCCTATAAATCCAAAGCTAAGATATGAAGTTGAAATGAGGCACGGGCCTTCTATTATGGATAATATAAAACACTGGAAGATTTTTTAGGATGATCAACAGATTAAGGAATTCTTGACTATGATTGAATATTTTCAGGGCACCGAGATTGATCAGGGTGAAGATGAAACAACAGAAGGTGTAGAAGTAAGTGGTTTGAAAAATTCCATAGTTAATCAAAAAATTATTCAATTTAAATATAATATTCTGCCAAGGAGGGCTGTCCCTCTCGAAAGACCTTATAACTCCAATGATGTAGCTGTTAGTTCAGAGAAAATTCCACAGGATGAGCAGATTCAAGATCACAATATTGGAACCCAAAAGGAGCCCAAGCTAGTCAAATTATGTAATGGAGTTCCACTTAATTATAAGGAGAGATATATTGAGCTTTTTGCCTCTAGGGACTGTGCCAAATGCCTTTTTGAAGTGAACAAAGTAGCAAAATGCTTCTTCTTTTTCCTCCCAAACATTTTCAACAATGTGTCTCAACGTGATACCATGATCCACTATAGAATGCTTCGACATAAAACCCGCTTGTCCTCTTTCCCTCTTTTCTTTTACTTCTACCCACTTACTGACTCTATTTTCTACCATGCTGCTGAAAAGATTTGCAAACAAAGGATTGATCATAATGGCTCTATAATTGGAAGGATTATTAATGTCTCCACTTTTAAAAAGGGGTATTGCTAGGCTAGTTGTTGAGTCCCTTGGGAATCCTTGCTGAATGATGTTGTTAAATATTTCCATGATGTGCGGTGCAAGAGTGACCATTCCCCATTTTAGATACTCTACTTGAAGCTCAATCAAGTCCTTTGCCTTTCCTATTTTCAGCTTCTTAATTCCAATCTCCACCTCCTGTAACGTGAAAAGATTTGTAGTTGTGTTAATCTTGGAGGGAGGCTCTGCCTCTAATTCTATCTCATAGAGTTGTTGTGCATATTCAAACCATTGATTGGTTGTAATATTATTTTCGATTTGCTTCTTCCTTGGTTGAAGTTCCAGCCATAAAAGCTTTGGGTTATTCTTGCTTAGATATACTAACTCTTCTCACCTTGTTTGCATGAACTCATCTTTTTTTTACTTTTTAGTATCTCCTTATATAACTTTACATTCAACTTCTCTGTGCCTGCCTTTTTCAAGGTTCTCCTTGCCATTTTGCATTCCTCATCAAACCAAGCATTTATAGGAAAACAATTTGATTCTGATTTCCTTTTTTTATTATCTTTTTACACTTCTCAAGTGCACTTTGGGTTATATTTGTTAACTCATGGCTCTTGAAGCTATTGAAACCAGTTTTCTCCTTCCGAATTAATCTCTCTAACATTGTCTTAAAGATAGTACAATTTTATTGTGTTAGAAGAATTTTCCCCTTGATAGTGATTGTCGAGAGCATTAGGTTTTTCTCCCATTTTGTCTTTCTTCTAACCATGATGACTTTATATAAATTGGGTTATGGTCTAATTTTAAGTCCCAAATATGCTCTCCAATATTAGCTTCATCTATATTTTCTATCAAGCTTTGTCAACATGTCACATAGTCAACGATACTTGCCCCATTGTATGTGTTGCAAGTGAAGTTCCCATACCTTTTCCATTTATCTAGACTATTACAAATAATTAAGTTGAAAGCCCCACACAGTGTAAGCAACTCCTCTCCAAAATGATTGCTATCTTTGTCATCTTCTGAACACCTCACCCATTGGGGATTCTCCTCTTCAATGAGCCAAATAGGATTATGATACTCTTTACAACAAAGAATACTAGCTTGATGATTTGATGTTCTAGCATTCAAATCTCCCACTAAAAGAACTTCTCCCTGCTGAGAGTACATGGCAATATCTTGCTTTAAAGCTGCATATGGATCCTTGTTGTCTAGCCCCTTATTTTTGTAAGTTTTTTAGACTTGAGGGGCAAAATAACATGTTGCAATTCTTATGTGATTCCCATTCTCTGATATTTTGAACCATAAATATTCTTTTTTTGCATCTTCTTTAATTAAATGAATGTGACGACCTTCTTTTTCTTTCACTAAAACTAGTATTCACGCATACCCTTTTCCATTTTTTGCTACCTTGTTCCAAACTGCTAACTTCAAATAATCGTCAAACACAGGAGTTTTGCAACCATCATGCTCATGAGTTTTCATGAGACAAATTATGTCTCTACCTTCCGCAATAGGCCCTAACCCAGATCCCCTCCTCTAAGGGTAACCTCTACAATTCCAACAAACTAAACTTAAGTAGACCTGGGTAGGATTTGAATGCTACGCAGTTTGGCACATAAGACTCAAATTTGAGTCTTCACCCCTTTTCATCCATGTTGATATTGTTGTTTTCCTCCCTATCATCGAATTCTTTGTTTTTTCTTTATTGCCAACTTGCTGCCTTGTTTTGCCTGGAGGCCCAAACACTACAATAATTTCTTTAACATTGTACGACCATGCCCTTTTCCCTTCATTTCTTGCTACTCTGATTTTCTTCACTTCTTCCCTTCTCTCCTCTTGTTGTTTCTTGGTTAAATCTTCATCTAAGAAGAAGTGTGAGCCTTTCAAGAGTTTCTTTTTGCCCAAGAGTTGGTGTCTGTCTTACACGCTTGCCATGGTGACTTTTATGGGTGGAGGCTTCTCTTCACATATCTTCCCCACCCTTCTTGCTTGGCAAATTTTCCCTTTCTAATGTAGTTTCTCTTTCAGAAAGTCCCTTGTCAAATTGAGAATACTTTCATTCTTTCCATAATCTCTCATCCCCCTAATAATAAAATTTGTTTCCCTATCCTTTCTTTCTTTGTGTTCTCTTTCCTGTGCTTTATGGTCATTTGCATCTTGTTACACTAAAATTTGTCACCATGACTATTTGCAGTCTGTATGGCTCCATCAACTGTCATACTATCCTCCTTGGCAAGTCTTATACCTCTGCTCCTCATGTCAAACCCCAAGAAAGAGAGGAAGTCCTTAAAAAGTCAATTAACTCTGGTTACGCAGTTTCTCTTAACCTTACCTGCGTGTACGCACCTCAAGTTCACAATAACTGCTCTGTCTGTAAAGGGGTGGGTGCGTACTCCTGTAAAGGTCAAAAGGCGCGAGTTTTACTTCAAAAAAGTTACTTGTGGTCGATTCTAGAGCATTCTAGAAGATGGTTTGACGTGTATTGAGCGCCTCCAGATGGTTCATGCATCCCTAAGAAAGAGGAACTTATCCCATCAAGAGGGGAGCTATCCCATTGAAAGAGGGGCTTATCCCATTGATGGTGGACCTGATTAACCTCCTTCAAAGCACTATAAATACAGACATTGGGCCAGAGGGAGGGAAGGTTGAAATCTGAACATTCCTAAGGGTAGATGCTGCTGAAATTAGGACTCCCTTATAGAGCTTGAGAGGAGAGATTCCCATCCTTTCTTAGCTTCATTTGGAAGTGGGTGAGCTGATCAAAGTAAAGGAGAACTCTTGCTGGACCCTGGGAGGGACCTGCACAACACCAAGGAACTGGTTGTAATGGTTTCTTTTGTTTCCAATTAATACAATTAAGTTCATTTTTCTCAACAAGTTGTTATATATAATTTGTTTCATATACTCCTTGGTCTTTATGATGAATATGTTTTATTATATGAGTTATTCAGGTGCTATGTAATCGTTTGCTTGTTAGTGAATGCAGGTTTCAAAGAGAAGGAGGAGCTCATCTGGATCGGAGAGGCTTGGCTGCTACAAACAGCGTTGGACTAAAGGTATGCTTTAAACACCTGGTTGCTTGTATTTTAAATGCATATTTAGGGAAAGATAGTGCTTGATTGTCTTGTTTGTCACTAGAAAGCCTTAGCTTCTAGGGAGGTCGGTTTTGTCCGCAAAATTGACTCTTTCCGCATGACACATCTTCTTCTTCCTTTGTCCTTATGTAACCATTAGCGTCTTCATCTCTAACTTTGATTACTCTTGCACCATATTTCCTATTGTTCTTTTTTGCCCTCTCTTTTGAAAGGTTTGTTTGCTGAGATACTTGTGTATCTACCTGAGTTGCTTTAGCAATTATCGCATCCTTGTTTGCTACTATTGATTCTTGCATGGTTTGCCACTTTGTTTTCATGATTTTCCATTCTTGTTTTCCTGTCTCTAGACTGTTGTAACATTGTTACTTGTTCTTTTAAAATTCTATTACCTTCCATTAAACATCGATTTGCAATTGTGATCTCTTAAATTTTGCAGTCCCTTTCCTATTATTTGGCTTCCAAAATCTCCAACGTTGTCTTGGCCTTCATCAGTTCTTGGACATAGAGATCCGATGACCAAGTAAGAGGTGTAAATGTGTGACTTTAAAAGGTTGATTCTTCTTTATTTTTGTTGCTCTTATTTATTTTCTTTCTCTGGAATGGTATTCTTCTTCTTTGTTCCCATTTAAGGTGAGTAAGCCTACGCCTTAAAATGCCCCGATATTGCTTTCAATTTACCCAAATCAACTTTCTTGTTTTCTTTGTTGAAGCAATTTTGACTTGACCCAACTGATTTGTTTCCACAAAACCCTCCTTCTCTCCAGTTTCTGTGTTGTTTTCTTCCTGTGCGTCTGGTCGCTTGTCCCGCTTAAGCGCTCCTTTTGGGACTTCAATCAGCTTAGGCATGGCCAAGGGCTTACCATTTGGGTTGGTATTGAGTTTCAGAGTCTAATTGCACTGACAAATAGAGGTAGGAGTGGGAAATCCGGTGAACAAAATTTTGGTCTTCTCCTCCTCCATGTGATCTGATCCTCCTTGCACTTCTTTGCCATGTTTGAATGGTGATTTTTCCTTGTTTTTTCCTTTCCACAAATAGAGGCCATGTCTTCCATGTCTTCTATGTTTTCTAGGTGGATTCTTGATAAGATCCGAACAAATGCTATGTCTGAAAGTTTGTTTTGGGCGAACCCTCTCTCCAATGCCCAAGCCTTGCAATACTTACCTCCAAAGGTGGAACTCTATCTTCATTGTCATCGCATAAGTGATAACAAGGCCTCCACTCCCAAATCTGAATGTTGTCCACTATTTATCCACTGGTTAACTCTTCTCAGTCCCAATCCATTTGTTGTTTCTAATCCTTTTCCAAAGGAAACCATTTTTTTACCTCAAAATTGTTACAGATGCATCTGGTGTGCCCACATCAAACCAACAGGAATCCGAAGATTCAATTAAAGAAAACCAAAGGCATTTGGAATCATCCACAAGTCTCGTATTCGTAGTTAATCCGTGAGTTTAGTGTAAATATATAGAAACACACCTTCCCTGAGGCTTTCAAGGTTTGCTATTTATGAATGTCAATCAAACAAAGTGATGACTTTCCACAGACTTCTCCTACTCCTCGACGTGCGCAAGATCGTGGGAAAGGCCATCATATATATATGTGTGTGTGTGTGTGTGTGTGTGTGTGTGTGTGTGTGTGTGAACCATATCCAAGCTTTATTTTATATTCGGTCTTCAAAAAAGAGCATAACCAGGCTCTTCACACTATTCGATACCAACACAAATAATTCATATATATGGAGAGAATCATATATTGACCTTTTAAAATAGGTTAACACAGGTTTGAATTGATTTCTAGCATTAATTTAATTTCCATGATTCACTATATTCAAGAATAGTCAATGCAATCTTTTAAAACTATATGGCAGCATGGAAAAAAGGCACAACATTCATAACCATTAATGCAGAGCCATTACATGGTCTTTCCACACATTTCATAGGAATTCAATGCTCAATGTAGGTTCCATAGCTTGGGAGTTTAATCAATGCACAATCCAGCTCATGCACAATAATCTGTTCATTACAGCTCCCAGAGCAGCGTACACATCAAATGGACCAGTAATTTCAATGCACATATGCACACAATCTTTGTGTAATTGAGCCAACACAATGAACATGGTGATTTTTTTGCAGAGATTCTTCAATAGAGAATGCAAAGGACAAAGGACAATTATGCAACAATAATTAATAAAATGACCATAGGGATAGTATAACAGAGAGTGGTTGATCCAAGTGGATATTGATGGCCACCCGCCTATTTCACTTGGACCCCCATCATTGTTTCTTTTCACTTTCCTTAATTGTAGCACAACCTACTATTTTTGGCAGTTTTTTCGGGTCCTAAACTTCTGGAGTCGTTTTGAGGGACGAAAAGACGTTTTTAGGGAAAACAGAGAGATTAGAAAAGTACCAAAAAACTTTACCAAACGGAGATCATATGCCAAAGTTATGACCATGGGAAGTTGACATTCCAACTTACCCCAACGGGGCCCACAAGATTTTGGCGCTTCATCTCCTAGGGTTAGTTTTTTGAACGTTTAGGGTTTCTCATTGTTTCTCAATGATAAAAAGGCCACCGAGCTAGTTTATTTCCATTTTGTATGTAAGCATATTTATGTTCTTTGATGTTAATGAAATGAAGTTTTATTTCTACTGCATATCTATGTTTATGTCTACATTTGTATTTTTTTGCATTCCTGCATAAGTCCAGATCAATGGTATCAAAGTAGTCTGCTCTCTCTCTGTTTTTCTTTGCATGTCCCCAATGAGGTCAAGGTATAAGGAGTTAGGGCTCGAACTAGTTGAACCTTTGCAAGACCAACCTCGCAAACCCCAATAGCCTCCCATAGCAGAAGAAAAGAAATACGAGGGAGCAAAAGATCCCTTCAAAACATTGCTCGAAGAGTCCCTCAAGTGACAGAGGAATGCAATGATGGACAACTTTGCACAAAACCTTCGATGGCTACCCATAGGCAACACATCTTCATCCAACAACCACTTTGGAGGCGCCACTCCTTTTAAGGTAAAAGTCAACTTTGACATCCCCATATTTGAAGGCAAGATTGATGCGGATACCATAGATAAATGGTTAAATATGTAAGAAGGATATTTCTCAGTTCATGATTTTTCCAATTGGGAAAATATTACTTTTTCACTCCTCAAAGTCGCCCCCCGCGTCAAGGACTAGTGGGAGACCTACTGTGAGAAGAGGGATGAGAGAGAACCCTCATTATTTTCAACCACACCCACTTGGAATTATTTCTGAGACGCCATCAAGGATAAGTGTTACCCTGTCAGGAGCTATGAAGATAAATACATAAAGTGGACCATGCTGTGGCAGGGAAGGGACCAAGACGTGTCGAAGTTCACAAATATTTTTCATACCCTTCACACGAAGTTGGGTATCAAGGATTTTGAGCAGAGTTGGTACTTAAGTACTGTGAATGCCTACATAATTACATCAAGGATGAGATGGAGTTCCTGGACATCTCCTTGCTTGGCACCGCCTATCGATACACTATCAAGATCGAGCAGAAATTTAAATAAAAGCGGGACTTTGGATCTGCAAATCCAAAGCAAGGGAAAGGCACCCCCAAACCGTAGAACAAAGGACAAAGCCAAGGCAAGGCGACCCAGGACAACAAATTAAAGCCGCAAGAAAATAACAACACCATGGAGATGAAGAAGGACACGGGAAAATGGTATGAGTTACATAAGAGCCCCACTCACAACACGAGTGAGTGTCAAGCCAAGTAGTCACTAGTGGTCGAATTGAAGGCTTCCAAATTAGATGCATGTTTAATTATGAGTCAAAACCCGACAAGGGGAATGAAAAAGGGAAGCAGATTAGTGATGCGGAGCCTAGTGCCACCGTTGCCACCACCAATATTCAGAAGATTGAGCCCAAAGATATAGAGGAGGGGGAGTGCCTCTTCCAGTCACAGATTTGGGTGAAGGGTTCTCCATTATAGTTCATTGTCAGCAATGAGAGCCAAAAGAACCTTATTTCAACAGAGATCATGAAGCGGCTGGGCCTACTGACCACACCACACCCATAGTCATACACCATCGTGTGGCTTCACCAAGGACAAGATCTTTGCATCAGCCAATAATGTCGCCTTCCCTACAACATCAAGCCCTTCACAGATGAGGTATTGTGTGATGTTGCTCCTCTTGAAGTTTGTGATGTATTATTAGGCCAACCATACTTATGGAAGCGTCATGTTTTGTATGAGTCTAGGCCTCACACTATTGTTATTACTTTGGACAATAATCTATACAGGATACCAAAGGTAGCACCACTTACCACCATCTCTTTGATCTCTACAAAGCAATGTAGTAAGATCATTTCTCAGAACGAGAAGTTCGTCTTCCTTATGATTCATCCTCAAAGCAAGAAGAAGCTTGTGGCCACCTACACAGCCTCTAGGGAGGGCTCCTCCGCATGGAAAAAACATATGGGCAAGGTCATGGAGGAGCACAGGGACATTTTCACCTCACCCAGAGGGGTACCCTACACTATCAAGTCAAGCACTCCATCGATCTGACCCTGGGCGTGCCACTACCCAATGGACTAATCTACCAATGCTTTGTTTTGGAGAACAATGAGATCAGGAGGCAGATTCAGGTATTGTTGCAGAAAGGACACGTCGGGCCAATTTCATCACCTTACGGGAGCTCGATCATGTTGGTACAAAAGAAGGATGGAACCTGAAGGCTCTGTATTGACTATCGGTCACTAAATAGGATCACTGTCCATAATAGGTATCCAATCCCACAAATTGATGACCTACTGGACCAACTCAAGGGTGTGAAATATTTCAAAAATATTGACTTGAATTTTGGTTATCACTAGGTACCAATTGAACCATCCGATGTGTGGAAGACTACCTTCAAATCAAAGGAGGGCCTTTTTGAATGGTTGGTCATGCCTTTCGGGTTGATGAATTCCCCCACAACCTTCATGCGGCTGATGGATGACATCTTGCGGCCCTTCACCAACTCGTTTGTGGTAGAATACCTGGTCGACATCATGATCTTCAATCGGATTTGGGAAGAGAACATACACCATATCTGACAGGTCCTCCAAACCCTTCAACAACACAAATTGTGTGCCAGTATGGAGAAATGCACATTTGGGATGACCGAGGTTCAATATCTAGCGTATATCATTGATGAGAGTGGTGTGCATGTGGACCTAGCTAAGATACAAGTTATTTGGGATTTTCCATCCCCAACCAATCTAACAGAGCTTCGCGGCTTTCTGGGTCTTGCCTATTTCTATCGCAGGTTCGTGTTGGGATTCTCTCATATCACTTGGCCTTTGAATCAAGTCACCAAGGGCAGAGCAAAAGAAAAGTTATTTTGGTCTGAATCCCAACAGAAGGTGTTTCTCAAGTTGAAGAATCACCTCTGCTCTACACCAATGCTCACATTACCATACATGCAACAACCATTTGAAAATGAGACAAACACCTCCGACTATGCTATTGGTGCAGTTATTACTAACCAAGGGCATCCAGTGGCATATCATAGTGAGACATTTTCAGATACAATCTGAAAGTATCCTACTTATTACAAAGAGATGTATTCCATTGTGCAGGCATGTTGGCAATGGGGAATTACATTTTAGGGAAGGAAACAATCATTTACACAGACCACCTGCCCCTGCAGTTCATACAGACACAAGGATAGTTACAGAATGATTGCCATAACAAAGGGTCCACATATTTGCAACAGTTCCATTTGAACATCAAATACAAGAAGGGCATCACCAATAATGTTGCAGACTGTCTCAACCGGCCACCAGTTATGGCATTGACCATTGTGCTCAACTCTTATGGACATGAGACTTCAGGGTGGCTGCATCTTTACAAGAGTGATCCAAAATTCGGCAACACATACTAGATGCTCCTGGAAGGCAAGCGAGTTCTAGATTTCCACCTCCAAGGCACAATGTTATGCCACCTAGGACACCTTTGTGTTCCTTCAAGCAAGCATGCCAAGATGATTTGGGAGGTGCACTACATTCGGGTCACTAGACATTTTGGAGTAGAGAAAACAATGGCAGTGTTGCAGAAGTATTTTTATTGGTCAAACCTTTGACATGATGTTGGGAGGTATATCATATCTTGCACTACCTATGCCATTTCCAAACCGATCATCAAGAAGCAAGGCATGTATACTCCTCTACCTACTCCTAGTCGACCTTGGGAATCCATCTCCATGGATTACATGTCAAGCCTTCCTTCTACTAAGAATGAAAACGGCTGTGTTTTCAAGGTCCTCGACATATTCTCTAAGATGACCATTCTAGCGGTCTGCAAGAAGAGTATCACAACAGAAGCCACTGCTAAGCTCTTCTTCGAATGAGTGTGGGTACACTTTGGGATCACACAGTCCATTATCTTAGATCAGGACAACATGTTCTTGAGTACATTTTGGTCAAGCCTGTGGTCAATGTTGGATACCAATATCACTAAGTCCATGACCTTCCACCCCCAAACTGATGGTCAAACAAAGGTTGTCAATAGGATGATTGTGCACATGTACAACTTGAAGCATCCACGCACATGGGATGAAATCCTCCCCTGTGTCCAACACAACAACAATAGAGTTGTCCATAGCTCAACTTGTGGTTACTTAGGAAGATTTGGCTCATGTCTAGTCCGAAGTTGACAAATCTATCAGCTTCATTGAACACATCCACCAACAGGTCCATGACATATTGGATAGACCAAATGCTAAGTACAAACATCGTCATGATCAACATCAGGTGCTACACAAGTTTCAGGTGGGCGACAAAGTTTGGTTACAATTTGCAGAAGGAGAGTCTGACTAGGTCCCACCACAAGCTTCTCCTACTCCGATATGGGCGTTACACCATCACTAAGGTTGTGGGAGACAATTCTTTTGAGCTCAGCATTCCCCCATTCCTTGGCTTGCACCCAGTGTTCAATGTGGACCACCTTCGTCCCATGGGGGCTTCTCTGGGGGAGCAATACCATACCACGCGCAGTCATATTGGGGGATATATATTGAGGAAAAAATTACATAATATATTGGGAAATATATCGAGGGTAAAGGGTTTTTATATTGGCAGGTATAAAAAAATGGAGCTCAAAGTTAATGAAAAAATATAAACGGGAGTAAAAATTATTAATGAAAAAATGGACACCTACAATATCTAGTGAAAGTATGGGTTTTTGATTGGCAAGGTGTATTGGTTTTGTATTGGTAGTGTTGAAAATAACAACAAGAAATGTTAAAAATAGCATCAAGAAAGAAAATCCTAATTTAATTTGTCCTTGTATTAAATTGGGAATTAAATTATAATTCTATTCTCATAGCAACTTGTAACAATTAACTAAGTTAAGTTGACTTAGTTGGCTCAATAAAGATGAGTTGGAAGTCTATCTAGAGTCATGTAGAGTGATCCCTAAATTTTAGGGGCCGAGGTTGAGTTTTGATTGAGTTGTAATTATTTAATTCAATTTAACTAAGTTAAATTCAGTTAAACTAGTTCTAACTGTTGGATGAACTAGTGAGAGATCAAGTGAATTAAATTGCATTTAATTCACATGCAGTGATCAATCACATAACTGATAATTCACTCATAAATAACTCATGCATGTCAGTTCTGAGAAAGACCTAGCTAAGGTTTGAGTTCAGGGACAGAGTACAATCAATTGTAAAATCATCTAAATTAAACCGATGGTGCTTGAAATCAGAGGAAGGCCTATGGATCGATTGCACAATTATGGATGAGAAATTTCCCAATTAAATATGGGCTAGTTGCCAAAGGAACAGTGCAAGGAAGTAGGAGATTGGCAAGCAACATATTTGGCTAAGTATTGTCTTGATATGGTTTGTGAAGTAGTGAGATAGATTGTACTTGTGCAGAGATTGATTGTTCAGGTTGAACAAGCATTGTATTTTCTTCTCAAATCTTTTGGTTAATGCAATATACAGATAGCAGAGGTTTTTAGCTATGGATTTCCCCATAAAATCATTGTGTTATGTGTGATTGAAATTCTTCCTCTTTCTGCTTCGTGATTTCATCGATCAATTTTTGTTTCCCCCGATGAGTAGAGTAGATTCAAGTCAATTGTTTTAGCATATCACAATCTACAGTTTGAATCTACAATAAAATTCTACATGGTATCAAAGCTGAAATCACACTAGAAGAGAAGAATTTGAAGTTGTCCTTGCAGATTGATGGAGCTCTAGTTCAGGGCAGATCTAGAAGACCCTATGTGCAGACTTCTTAATGGAGCGAGAAGGCTACTAGTGGGCAAATCCGTGACCCAATGTTTAGTGACACAAAAAGGAGTTGTAATAATTGATATTGGTAGATTGAGGAGCAGAGAGATTTCCCACATGGAGCAACCCTATTGAAGCTAGTACTTTAGGATCTGAGGATATCGGACTCATTATTCAAGTAGTTACAGCAGCAATATCATAGCAGTAGCAATAATAGTATGAGTAGATCATATTTAGCTCATGAATACAAAGTTGAGAAGTGAGGAAGAGATTAGAGACTTGGTGATTGAGAGGGAGCATGAATTACCTCTCAACATTTAGCCTCAGAAGCAACCTCAACAAGTTGTGGAGCAACCACAATTAGAGAAGGAGAGAGGAGACCGAGTGGAGACATCCACTCAAGCAGATACCTCCAGTATGGGGAAATTTCGAGCCAAGTGGGCAGAAGGAGCACATGCATCCATAACTTCAAGTGTGAGGTGGGGCGATATGAAACCTTAGTCCAAGAGTTTCAGAAATTGGGAAGGATCCATTGAGGTATTTTTGTCTCATGGATCATTACCTTGCTACGGGGACCCACAATATTCAGTATTAGGAGGATCAATGTTACTATGTTAGTCAAATACTGAGGAGTGCAGAGCAGTGTTGACAACAGAACAGGAGGCTCAGCAGCAGAGTCAACAACAACACAGTTTTCCCAGTAGACAGTTGCCAACACATTTTATTCAGTTTATTTTGTTTGAATGCTTTTTTGTTGTAGTAGCAACAACAATAGTGACAAGAGTTGCATGCAAAACATTCCAAAGGTATTGGAGTGGGATAGATGTGAATCCCTTTCTTGTTGAGAGGGAGTGTTGAAAATAGCAACAAGAAATGTTAAAAATAACATCAAGAAATAAATCCTAATTTAATTTGTCCTTGAATTAATTTGTAATTATATTCTCATAGCAACTTGTAATAGTCAACTAAGTTAAGTTGGCTTAGTTGGCTCAATAAATTCGAATTAGAAGTCTATCTAGAGTCATGTAGAGTTATCCCTAAATTTTCGGGGTCGAGGTTCAGTTCTAATTGAATTGTAATTATTTAACTCAGTTTAATTGAGTTAAGTTTAGCTAAACTAGTTCTAACTGATGGAAGAACTGGTGAGAGGTAAGGTGAATTAAATTGGATTTAATTCACATGTAGTGGTTAATCAATAACTAATAATTCACTCATAAATAACTCATGCATGTCAATTCTAAGAAAGACCCAGTTGAGATTAGAGTTTAGGGACATTGTATTATTAGTTGTAAAATCATCTAAATTAAACAAATGGTGCATGCAATCAGAGGAAGGCCTAAAAATGGATTGCACAGTTATGGATGAGGAATTTCCCAATTAAATATGGGCTAATTCCCAAGGGAACAATGCAAGGAAGTAGGAGCTTGGCAGGCAATAGATTTGGCTAAGTATTGGCTTGAGCTAGTTTGTGAAGTAGTGAGATAGATTGTACTTGTGCAGAGATTGTTCAGGTTGAACAAGCATTGTATTTTCTTCTCAGATCTTCTGGTTAATGCAATATACAGATAGTAGGGGTTTTTAGTTATGGCTTTCCCCATAAAATTATTGTGTTATGTGTGATTGAAATTCTTCCTCTTTCTGCTTCGTGATTTCATCGATCAATTTTTGTTTCCGTTGATGAGTAGAGTAGATTCAAGTTAATTGTTTTAGCATATCACAATCTACAATAAAATTCTACATGTAGGGGGTTAAATAATGTGATTTTTAGAGGTATTTTCCAGTATGTAGTCAAATTAAGGGTATTGTTGAATATGCCATGAACGCACGTGATACATTAGAGGTTCATTGAGTGAAGCCCCGCTGTATCGACCATACTTTCCACCATTACTAGACACATCAAATATTGCAAACCAACCCACACCAATAGAGCTAAACTCAGATTGCATGGAACAAGCCACAACTGATCGGAGCATGGACACACAAATCAATAACACTCGCTAGCAAAAGATCCAATTATATCGGGTTGTCAAAGTTGGCCAACTCCTGTAGCAAGCCAAGTGGCTCACCAGGGACTAAGTTCAACAGAAGTTTCCCCAGCTCATGGAGGCACTCAACGCAATGGGGTCCATTGCTTCCTAAGGGGGGAGAACTAATCCAGGATGATTTTGGTGGCCACCATCCTATTCCACTTCGACCCCTAACGTTGTTCTTTTCAGTTTCCTTAATTGTAGCACAACTTACTATTTTTGGCAGTTTTTTGAGTCCTAAACTTCTAGAGTCATTTTGAGGGACTAAAAGGTGTTTTTAGGGAAAAACGAAGAGACCATAAAAGTGCCAAACCAGTTTACCAATTTGTTACAACAAAAAGAGACTATATTTGGGCTTGTGCTATGATACCATGTCCGGCCAGGAGAGTAACTCCATGAATGAATTGATCTTTGCATTAAGAGATCATTGATATATACATTGAAGGGAGACTCTTGGAATTCAAATTCCAGTGCCTCTTCACCTTCATTGTTTTCCTATTTACAATATTTACATAATTTTCATAATCCCAAAGATTAGGTGTCGACGGTTTCCATACACTAAACTCGTTCAAGGAATCATTCCTTATCACCAACCTTATATTGCTACGAATAGACATGAAATTTCATTACCCTGTGCATTGTTCTAGGTGGTACCAATTATTTGTATAAATTTGTGGCACACCATCCACTAATCGATCAAATTTTTTAAATTATTTGCTGCCATCATTCTCAAGTTTTCTTCTACCAACAATTTATCAAGTTCTCCATCTTTCCATGGAATTCAGGTACATTGATGCTTGCCCCAACACTTTTTGTTCATGTATTATCACAATTTCACTTTCACTTTCCCAACATAGGTCACCTTGGGTGACCATAGCTCCTTCATTTTGTACTTTGAGCTCCCCTTACAAGTGCACACTACTTTGGGTAAAAAAAATGAGACTCAATTTACCTTGATCCTGTACATGGTTCCTCTCCCACATTGTTCTATCACTCCATATTCTCCTCCAACTACTTCTTTGCTTGTCAATTTCTCTCCAAAACTCCTTGATATGGTGATACATATACTTTTCTTAGCATGACCTTCTAGGTATTCTATGATGCTCTCACCATGGCCTAGATTGGATATGTCAGTTTCTCCTCGAGTTGATTTTCAATGTGCTTCCTTTTCTATGATGGATGACGCTCCTCCTACAATAGCCTTTCATCGCTTAAGTTCTTGGGATAGGGGCACATCAAGATCAATTTCATAATATTCCTTTGCATCCATGTTGGAAGGATTCCATTGCTCGACGAGCAAAGAGAGCACTTTAACTAAATGGCCCATGTCAAGGCACTGGAAGGACTCCTAAGAGGTGTAGTGCCCAACCAGCTCTGCCACAACCTTGTAGAAACCCTCATGGCTCCTAAGTACATGTCAGAACCTCAAGCATGCTCTCCTATGGTTGGATCTCATCCAGAGTGTTATGTCTAATTATCAACCCAATTAGACCTCCTTCATTGTCAAACTCTTCATTTATGTATTTTTTATAACAATTTTCAACAATTTCCATATTTTCACTATAGTGACCTCCATATTGCCGTAAAAAAATCCCACTCCTTTTCCATTAATGATATCATCTCCAAAGTGGAGTTTTTCCGATGGCCCTCTCAAGTTAACCATGGTTCCATTGCCATTGGATGAGATCAACATGTTAATGAAATCTATCGTTGTCCCTCAACTCTCTCTACAGGTAATGATGATCCACTACTTGTTTCCCACAGCAAAAATATATCTGTCTATGACTAGGCCCTACTTCACACTTAGAGAGATCATAACCAAACCTAGATCTAGAACCTTATTTTCCTCACTGATCTATGCTTCTAACACTTTCCATTGGCCTCTTATTTCTTGCCTCTATAAATTCAACCACATGGCTTGGGTTTATTTAGGTAAAACCAAGCCAATTTCACCAACAATCTAGTGTTCTCCTTCAGTGATTTGAGGAGTGTTTAGACAAAAAGCCTTCGCACCACCTTCACTAACGTTGTGGGCCATTTCCATAGGCACCACCAATCCAAGTGAGCCACTCACCTCCCTAACATTCTTACAATAGAGTTCCTTTGAACATTTTAAAGCCTCAATTACATGAATTTCACAAGCACAAAAACATGGGAAACCAAAAAATCATGGGCCCAAAACCACTACTTGTTGGGTTGTGTTATATTCTTTCCACGTAGTTAACAGGGGGTTTGAGGCGCACCCGCAACCCCACTTTATGGGGTCTGGGGTAGCGCCTCGGAAAACTTTGGTTTTGGACCCTATGTTAGGTTGGGCAGACCCACCTATGGTTTTGTGCATGATTTTGGCACATCTTTTTTGGACGCGATGGTTTTCGGTCCATGGTATTGGACGCAATGGTTTTCGGTCCATGGTATTGGATGCTTCAACATGTATAAATATGTATTATAACATTAAAAGGAACATAATGAAAAATCAAGCTGGTAGTCCCGGTTTTGGGATTCAGGGGAAAATATCTGTGTATATGTGTTTTATGTGTTCTGCTCTCGCATTATTTATTTTCTGTGTTTTAGAATTCGTATGCAGGTAATTTCTGTACGGGGTTAAAACCTACATTTGGTATCGGAGCAGATTTGGCTTCAAGGGGACACCTTTGTTGCTAAGGGGTTTCGCTCGGGCCTGTGGTAGACCCTATTCAGTGGGAGATCTGCGAGATCGATTCTAGTGGTGAAAGAAGATGGTGAATAGTGGAAAGATAGAGATCGAGAAATTTAATGGTCAAAGTTTTGAGTTGTGGAAACTCAAGATGGAGGATCTGTTGGTGGATAAAGATCAGTGGATCGCGGTAGATCCGGGTACTAAACCAACGAGAGTGTTCGATGAAGAATGGAAGAAGTTGGATCGGAAGGCAAAGAGCACAATACGATTGTGTGGCTCAGATTCAGTATTGTTGAATGTATCAGGGGAAGCTACAACAAAGGTTTTGTGGGACAAGTTAGGGACTTTGTACCAATCTAAGTCTCTGGTGAATAAATTGTTCTTGCGGAAAAAGTTGTATAAGCTGATGATGAAAGATGGAGACTCGGTGACAAAGCATCTGAACGCATTTAATACTGTGGTAAGTCAGTTAGCATCTGTTGATATTAAAATTTCAGATGAAGATAAGTGCATCAGTTTGTTGTGTTCTCTACCAGATTCGTGGAATAGTCTGGTTATTGCAATAGGTAGCAATGCAACTGCCTTGCAGTTTGATGAAATCGTCTCAGCCTTGCTAATGCAGGAGATGAGACGGAGAAATATGGAGAGCCAAAATGGTGATGCCTTGTTTGTACGAGGATGGTCCTAGAACAGAAACAAAAATAAGTCATCGAGTGGGAGATTTAAATCTAGAGGGAGATGTAAATCTCCAGGAAAACCTGTAAAGGTGGTGTGCTGGAAATGTGGAAAGGAAGGCCACTTCAAAAGGGATTGTAAATCTAAAGCTCTTGACAAAGGAAAGGGATCTGATGAGGCTCCTTCTGTAGAGGCGAAAACCACCTCAGATGAAGGTGGGGATGTGTACTTGGCTTCTTCAAGTACACATGTAGATCATGAGGCATGGTTTATTGACTTGGGTACATCCTTTCACTTCACTCCCCTTAGAGAGTGGTTATGTGAGTATGAGAAATATGATGGTGGTGATGTCTTCTTGGGGGATGACAGGAAGGCTAGAATCATTGGTCGTGGAAAAGTAAAGTTGAAGCTGCAAGGCGGAAGGGTTAGAACACTTCCGGGTGTTCTACATATTCCTACATTAGCCAGAAATTTGATTTCTGTTAGTAAGCTAGATGATGTAGGTGTAAAAACAGTGTTCGAGAAGGATACCTACAAGATGGTTTGGGGAAAACTGGTATTGATGCGGGGAGTTCGGATTGGAACTCTGTACAACCTGCAAGGTAGCACTGTTATTGATGGGTGCAATAGTTCTATGGTTCCTGAAAGTGGAGCAGAAAATCTAGTGGTCTCTGGAGAGAAGACCATGTTGTGGCATCAAAGGCTTGGACACATTGGTGAAAAGGGCCTTCGGATACTTCATGGTAAAGGTATGAGTAATAGCTCTCTGGATTTTGATTTCTGTGAAAATTGTGTATATGGGAAGCAGAATCGGGTGAGTTTCCCCTCTAGTAGTAAGAGGGCGAAACAGATATTAGAATTTGTGCACAGTGATGTGTTTGGACCTGTGAAGGTTCCATCACTGGGTAAGTTTGTGTAGTATGTATCATTTATATATGACTTCTCAAGGAACACATGGATATATTTCCTTAAGAAGAAATCTGAAGTCTTTGACAGTTTTAAAGAATTTAAGGCTCTGGAGGAAAACCAGACAGAGAAGAAGATAAAGGTGTTGAGGATAGATAATGGTGGAGAGTTTTGCAGTAAGGAATTTGAAGAATTTTGTAAGAAGTGTGGTATATCACGGCAGTAGACTACTCCATATACACCTCAGCAAAATGGAGTTGCAGAAAGAATGAATAAGATGTTGATGGAAAGGGCAAGAAGCATGCTCATTGGTGCTGGGTTAGGACAGGAATTCTGGGCAGAGGCAGTGGATACTACATGTTACCTAGTCAACAGGTCACCTTCATCAGCGTTGGAGGATAAGACTCCACAAGAGGTATGGATTGGTAAGAAACCCTCCCTTTCACATCTGAGGGTATTTGGATGTGATGCATATGTACATGTTCCAAAGGAGAAACGAACCAAGTTGGATAGTAAATCTGAAAACTGCATCTTTATTGGGTATAAGGATGGTTTAAAGGGTTATAAGCTTTGGAACCCAGTCACACGGAAGGTTGTGTACAGCTGAGATGTGGTGTTCAGAGAGGTGAAAGATGTTATTAAACATGAAGTCCAATGAAAGGAACCTGAGAAGATAGAGTTTGAGCTAAAGGAGGAAGAATCAGACTCTACAGCAGAGGAGGAATCAGAAGATGAAGAGCCACAAACTCTAGCTGTGAGAAGATCAGTTCGAGAAAGAAGGCAACCTGAAAGGTATAGTCCATCTACATTCTATTCAAATTTTGCTTTATCTATTACTAATGATGATCCCAGAACTGTGAATGAAGCAGTAGATTCAGAGGATGGAAAACTCTGGAAAGAGGCCATGGTCGATGAAATGGAATCTTTGCACAAAAATGAGGCTTGGGATCTGGTGGAGTTGCCGGCTGGAAGGAAACCCATTGGCAGCAAATGGGTGTTCAAAAAGAAGACAAATGCAGAAGGAAAAGTGGAGAAATACAAAGCTCGGTTGGTAGCAAAAGGTTATTCCCAGGTGCTAGGAATTGATTTTGGTGATATTTTTTCTCCTGTTGCCAAGGTAACTTCTATTAGATTACTTTTATCTGTTGTTGCTGCTTTTGATTTTGAGGTAGAACAGATGGATGTGAAGAAAACATTTCTTCACGGAGATCTGGAAGAGGAGATCTACATGAAGCAACCTGAAGGCTTTGCAATGAAGGGTAAGAAAGAACTGGTATGTAAGTTAAAGAAGTCTCTATGATCTGAATGGAAACTGGCATCAACCCATGGTACTCATCCACCCATATTATTCATTGACCCATGGAATTTACCCATGGTATTGTAAATGGCATCCGCCCGTGGTATTGTAAAATCCACCCATTGTATTCATTCACCCATGGAATTGACCCGTGGTATTGTAACTGAAAAATACTATAAGTAACAAGTCACATTTTGTAAAAGGACAGATTGTCTGCCACAATGTAGCCTTTACAGTTCAGAGGCATGTAGCCACCACATCTCTTCTCAGAGATAAGCTACAATCTATCCTTTTACAAAATGTGACTTGTTACTTATAGTAGCAGGAAGAATTTTTCTTTTCTCATTTTTTTGCAGAATTTTTTTTTGGGCGGCGACTTTGCAGATCAGATCTGAAACATTTGGTACAAAATTTACAAAAACAAATACCAGATCTGGATTCCTCTCGAAAAATCACCCAATTTCAAAAAAAATGGGTCGAATCGGAGTTCGGATGTGGGAGATATCGCTAATTTAAAATCAGCTATTTTATCATAATTTTTGTGACGACGGAACTGTTGTAGCGCGAATCTGAGATCTCAGAGTGTCCAGATAAGGATTTCCAACTCATGGGAAGATGCAAAATGATCCTTCTGGTTCTAAAAACAGGTTATAATAAACATTCTGAGTTATATTGGCCGAGTTATGTCCATTTTAATTCTGGAGCAGCATTCGGAGTGGGTTCCCATTGGAGACGTGCCCTCCCACCCCACTTTAGTAGGCACCTGCTTCACATTCATCAATTTCAACATAGCAACATTTGGCTCGGGTTATTTGGAGACGTGCCCTCCCACCCCAGGCTATGTAGGCACCTGCTACTTCATCAACAACCAACATCATGGTTATGGGTCAATCGCATAAAATCCTTGTCATCGAAGTCCATTTGCTAGGCTGCACACTGTCAGAATCACAGTTGGTCACAAGCATTATAGGGTATCTCTATCCTCGGATCTTCGTTTATCAGGGTTTTGCATTAACCACATAAAACCCTTATCTTCAGTGGCTCTTCATATTCAACAAAGGCTTTGCAGGAGGGAACTTTACGCAATGGGGACCATTGCTTCTTAAGGAGGGAGGAATGATCCGAATGGAAAATGGCATCAACCCATGGTACTCATCCACCCATATTATTCATTGACCCATGGAATTTACCCATGGTATTGTAAATGGCATCCGCCCTTGGTATTGTAAAATCCACCCATGGTATTCATTCACCCATGGAATTGACCCGTGGTATTGTAACTGAAAAATACTATAAGTAACAAGTCACATTTTGTAAAAGGACAGATTGTCCGCCACAATGTAGCCTTTACAGTTCAAAGGCATGTAGCCACCACATCTCTTCTCAGAGATAAGCGACCATCGCCCTAGCTGGTTTATTTCCATTACTATTTTAAATAAAAGTTTCTTTGTGGTTTTGTTTATTGGGCATTCTTCTCTTTTTTCCTTCTGGAATTTCAATTTTTTTTCAGATCTTGGGGTCTTTCCCCCAAGATCCATTTCAATCTTTTAGATCTTGGGGGCCTCCCCTCAAGATCCGAATCACTTTATATGGGTTAAAATAGTCACCAAGGATGTGGTATCATAAATTTGATACATTTATACAGGGACTTGGCTTCACCAAAAGCAAAGCAAATCATTGTGTGTATTTTAAATTAATTGGTGACCGTGTTATTTATTTCATCTTGTATGTGGATGATGTTGTTGGTTGGAAATGACAAAGAAGTTATCCAGGATTTGAAGACCCAATTGTCCTCCAAATTCGACATGAAAGATCTTGGTGCTGCAAACTATATTTTGGGCATGGAAATTAAAAGAGATCGGACAAAGAGGAAGCTTTGGTTAAACTAAAGGAAGTATATCGAGACAATATTGCAGAGGTTTAATATGTAGGATAGTAAACCGGTGAAGGTTCTTATTCCTGTAGGTGTGGAGTTATCTGTTGAACAGTGTCCCAAGACACAAGAAGAGGAAGAGGACATGTCCCGTGTTCCATATGCAAGTGCAGTCGGTAGCCTGATGTATGCAATGGTCTGTACTAGACCAGACATTGCACATGCAGTGGGAGTATTAAGCAGGTTTATGTCAAAACCAGGGAAGGAGCACTGGACAGAAGTGAAGCGGGTTTTTAGGTATTTGCGTGGCACTAGTGATTATGGTTTGTGCTACCAAGGAAGACCAGGATTGGACAGAGTGTTGGATATTCATGGCTTTGTTGATGCAGACTGGGCTGGAGATCTGGATCTAAGAAGATCTACAAGTGGGTATGTGTTTAACCTATTTGGAGGTGCAGTCAGTTGGATGAGTAAGAAACAATCTGTAGTGGCACTGTCAACTACAGAGGTAGAATACATGGCAGCCACTCATGCAAGAAAGGAAGCAATTTGGTTGCAGAGATTGTGTTCAAGTATGGGGTTAGTACAGGAAGCTATAAGGATAGACTGTGACAGCCAAAGTGCAATTTTCTTGGCAAAGAACCCCGCATATCATTCAAAGACAAAGCACATTGATGTTCAGTATCACTTTGTGAGGGATATGATAGAAGACAAAAAGGTGTTGCTGGTAAAGGTGGACACTTTGAAGAATACAGCAGATGCATTGAAAAAATCTGTGAGCTCTGAGAAGTTCTCTTGGTGTAGAGAGACAATTGGCATTTCAGGGCTGGAAAAATGACTAAGCTCTCTTGTGGCCCCCTGTGGAAAAAAAACAACAAGTGGGAGAATGTTGGGTTGTGTTATATTCTTTCCACGTAGTTACTAGGGGGTTTGAGGGGCACCCGTAACCCCACTTTATGGGGTTCGGGGCAGCGCCGGGAAAATTTTGGTTTTGGACCCTATGTTAGGTTGGGCGAACCCACCTATGGTTTTGTGCATGATTTTCGCACATCTTTTTTGGACGCGATGGTTTTTGGTCCATGGTATTGGACGCGATGGTTTTCGGTCCATGGTATTGGATGCTTCGGCATGTATAAATATGTATTATAACATTGAAAGGAACATAATGAAAAATCAAGCTGGTAGTCCCGGTTTTGGGATCCAGGGGAAAATATCTGTGTATATGTGTTTTATGTGTTCTGCTCTTGCATTATTTATTTTCTGTGTTTTAGAATTCGTATGCAGGTAATTTCTGTATGGGGTTAAAACCTACACTATTGTTGACCTAGTCAACATTGACTCTTTCCCTGAGCCGAGTTTACCTAACAATGTTAAAATTTTACCGAAGAGAAAATAAAAATTACTAAGAGAGTTAAAAATGCCCGACAACAAAACACATAACATGCAAAAATTAACACCATGTTTACCCTAGGAAAACACCTACTCCAGGGAAAAACCTAGCTAAGGGAATTCCAAAAACCTAGCTAGGTTTTTCCCTAGAGTAGGTGTTTTGGCCAAAACCTGACCAAGTTGGCCAAGTGAGACTTCACGACTCACCTCCCTATCCTATTACAATAGTGTCTTTACCTAGCCATTCAAAGGCTTCATTATATGAATTTCATGGGTATGCTAAAACATGTGCCCAAAACCACTGCCATTTGACCCAGTCAAATGACTTTTTCCCTAAGTCAATTTTACCTGACAATCCCCCTTAAACCTTGAATTGGGGTTTCCTTGACCAAATATTGCCAAACCAATGAAATGAGTTAGCACCACTCACTTTAGCCCTTATGTCCCTCAAAGTTTACACCTAAGGTATATATTATCCAAGCACGCCCTTATCACCTAGGTCTAACACAAGACTTTACCAAAAATTTCCCAGGAATACACATGCCTTAAAGGTATTACAATAGTATGCCCACTTACATACAATAAAATTTCAACTCCATTATAATATTTTTTTTCTTGTTTCTCTTTGGGTGCTTAAACCACCAACCTCGTGCTTTGGTACACCTACTCATTTGTCTTATTGATCTCCTCTCATAACCGCAAGTCACACATGCTCCAACCCATTTAAAACTTCTCTTGAAGTCACCCAAATGGATGAAATATCTCGGCCTCTAAGAGCTATAGATTTTGGAAGAGTTTGGAGAAGTTTATCAATAACACTATATCTAAACTTCCCACTTACACTTTTCCTCCTCCATTTCAACGCAAATTTCATCTCTAGTGTTCATAGTGTACCATGGTTGCGATCAAAGTTACCTCTAGGCACATATTTTCACTTCTAAATCTCTAGGCACCAATAGATACACGTTATATGGGATTTAAGGCATGCCCTAATTGGATCCAAGGCCTGTAATCAATGGATTAAAGGATTGGTTTGATGCCCCATGCAACAAATTCAAAGCAGTTATGGAGGTCATGGCATACTTTATACAAGCTTGTAAAATTATGCAGGTGATTGTATATTGCACTACACCATGGCATTGCCTACGTGATTTTTACAGTTGTCAAACTCACACAATAATTGTTTGCACCTGAATGCATAAACGAACATTCATAAGGCACTCCTTAAATGAGATAAAGTGTTATACATGTTCAAAATTCCTGTGGACCAAGGCATATTTAGTTCCTGTGCGATTTCATCCACATGCATCATCCCATTAACACACCAAGTAGAGCACATTGAACAATAACTATTGAAAATATCACGTTCAGCAAAAATTGATACCAACATTCACATTGCACCACCGATCATCGATCAAGTCCTCCTCGGCGAAGGAATGCACTCATTATCCCTTTTCACCATAGTGTGTCCTCCTCCCATGTCTTTAAACCCAATTTGTTTATTATTTCATACTTGACATATCTAGACACCATGTGAATTAGGCAGTACTTGAATCCTTTGAGCACAACGTCCACATACAATCCTTAACCACGAAAGCCAAACCCACTATTGCACATAGTCTAAGTCTTCAACTACACCAACAAATTCCTAACCTTGCCACTTACACTCCAATGGAGTTGTGCTTACAGTGCTCCACTCATTTTTTACCTCCATTGGCCCTTTACTCCAATGTGTGCTTGCCCTTCTTGGTTCCAAATTTACATAGGTGTAGCAAATCTTCTTTCATGCTCCTAGTTCCATCATATATGAGCTAACTACTAGATCCAAAAATCTATTTTTTCATACTTTTGTGCCTCTCACTTACCAAGACAAATAAACCCTTGGCAATAGAGGCATCACCCTGAAGCCAACACATGCCTCTGACATATCCACCTTTGGCTCTAATATCGAATGTTGAAATTTTATCAGAGAGAAATTGAAACTTAGTGATTGAATTAACAATAACCAACAACAATCATAAAACATAGACATAATGCATGCAATGCTTACCCTAAGAAAACCCCAACTCTGGGGAAAAACCCAACTAACAAAATTCCATTAGATCCCTTGGAAAAAACCCATCCAAGTTGGCTAAGTGAGCTTTCATTACTCACCTCTCTGGCACCCTTACAATAGTTCCTCCCAACCTTTTAAAGGATCCATTACATGAATTCCAACGAGAACAAAACCATGGGAAAACAAAAAACCATGGGCCCAAAACCACTACTATTGACCCAGTCAACTTTGACTCTTTCCCCTAGTCAAGTTTTCCTAACAGATTTTGTTAGAAAACACACTTAGAAATTTATTGTAGGAATTTTGTCAAACACTTTTCTATACAGGTAACTGTTCCAATAAAATTACTCAGAAATCTTGCATATTATGTAGTAAAACAAAGGTCTAATTTTTTATGAACAACAACACAAAAGACAAATATGAACTCAAAATCAACAAATTATAAACAACAAACTCATCAATAAAACTCAGAATTTTGGACAAACTGTCCCTAGAGAAAACCTAGAGGGAAAACTAGTGCAAGAGGGACATTTTATTATTCTTAGAGCTCTCAATTTTTTTATTTTTTTTATAGTAGATAAATTCAATAGAATTAACAACAACTTATTATAACCAATTTGCAGCCCTTTTTTCTCGAAATTTGTGCCACAAAGCTCATCCAATTCCATGCCAAACGTTGCCCAGAATTTTGTGCCAAAAAGTAGCTCAAATCTACCTCAAAAAAGCATGCCAAGCCCACTCAAAAATCAACATCGATTTCTATGCATAAACAACATACTAAATTGATAGTACAACATGTAATAAATGCATTGTACGGTGCTGCTATACTTTTCTCTCAGGTTATTACCTCTTCCTTGATTTGCATGCCACTTTTATTGCTTGGAAAATAATGCTCATTTTCCTTCGAATATGTGCCTCTTGTTGTCTTCACCTTCTCCTCAGATCGACCTCTCCTCTTTGCCTCTTGTGTCTCTCACACCAAATGAAGAATGATCTCTCCTTGGGATTTGTGCCACTTAAAAATCCAAATGGGTGTGTCTCTTGACCTTCCAGCTAGCCTCCAAGATCAATGGTTGAGATTTGATATTAGCCTCTCATGATCCAACAACTATGTTTTAATATTTCATTGACTTCACTTAAAGTGCATTTTATCTCATAACGTTATATCTCATAAAGTTAATTAATTTTCCAAGTCACTTAAATATATTGTCCCATATGCTAGCCCTGCGCCAATGTGGAATACACTTATCCTAACTAACTTTAACGCTCCCTCTTAGTGAGGAAGGTGTTCTTTACCACTCCCATCTTGTCCCTGAAAAATACAAATTTTCCTTTCATAAGGGACTTCATGAGAATGTACGCAACTTTCTCATCAATGGAAATGTATCTAAGCTTCATTGCCCCTTTTTGAACATGACCTCAGATGAAATGATATCTGATGTCAATATGTTTGGGCCAATCTTGAAATAATGGACTATTCAAGAGTTTGATGCAACTCCAATTATCACAATAAACCATGGTGGTCTCCAACTGCTAACCGAATAGGCCCACCAACAGCTTGTGAAGCCAAATGACCTCGAAACTCACTTGACTAGCTATCATGTATTATAGCTCTACATAAATTAGTTTCAATGACTGTTGTTTCCAACTGAGCCAAGACACAACTATTGACCCAAAATTGAAACAACACTCGTAAGTGCTCTTCCGTCCACTACATTGCCTGCCCAACCAAAATCTATGTTGTCAACCAAGTTGATTCCATCTTCTCACACATAGTCCAATCCCTATCAAGTATCTTAACACATGTTTTACTGCAACCTAATGCACCCTCCTAGGCTCCACTTGATATTGACAGAGAATGTTAACAATAAAACACAAGTCTGACCTGGTGTTGACAGACACATCAATGACTCGATGAGTTGACGAAATCAAGTGGGGTCCACCAAATCTCCCTCATAAGTGTTAAGCTTCTGGAAGTTGGTGATCATCGATGTAGCCATAAGATTGCAACCCTCCATCTTGAATCTCCTTTGAATATCAACTACATACTTTCCCTATCCCAAAAATATATGCCCATCCTCCTGCCACACATCCATCTCTAGAAAGTAGTGCATTAGTCCAAGGTCCATCTTGTGCTTTGAAGCAAGAGCTTGCTTACAAGCAACTATTATTCTCTTCTCTCCTATCGTGAATAATTCATCTACATATGGTACAAGAATGAGGGGCCTCCTCCAGTACAAATGTAATATATGTGTGTATCGACCTCACTCTTCTCGAAACCAATCTGTTACAAGCATCTTCCCGTGAATACGAGGCTCATGTAGCTTGCTTATGTCCATATAGTTCCTTCTTCAACTGGCACACATGAGACTATCTCCCATGAATCTCAAAGCCCTGTGGTTGATCAGTGTACACTTCCTCCTATAGAAATCCATTTGGAAATGTATTCTTCACATCAATTTGGTGGATCTTCAATCCCATCTACGTTGCAATAGATATCACTTCTCTGATTGGAGTGTATCAAGCAATAGGTGCAAAGATCTCATCATAATCAACTCCCTCCGCCTGTGAAAAGCCTCTCACTACAAATTGTGCTTTATACTTCTCTAGGTTTCCATTTATATCAAACTTGATCTTGTAAAACCACCTAGAAGTCACAACCGACTTCCCCTCCAGTCTCGATATCACCTTCCAAATATCGTTCTTCATGATGGAAGCACACTCTTCCACCATGGAATCTCTATAGACCTGTTGATTTTCTACTTACTCATATGAAGAATGCTTTGCCTCTTGGATGATGCTAACCGTAGCCAAATAATTGTAGAACCTCTCTGGTGGTTTACTGTCCTTGATAATGCTCCTGGGACTTCCCCACACTAACTCCTTAGCTTCTTTCAAGAGCTCATATAACCTCTTTACTTTCCTTTTCAATGGAGTGGCATAATACTACTCATCTTCCTCATCTACCAAAGGTGTAGACAAATATTGTACTCTCAAAGACTATCCACCAGTGCTCTGAGACGTTGAACTAGGTGTGTCAATACCCTTTGAATTGACAATATAGGATCAAGTGACAACTAAATCTAGTGTAGAATTAGTGGTAGATGAATTTGTACCTCCTGTAATCCATGACCCTATGGTTTGAGGAACTTGTGTCTAAGATCTTGTTGTAGCGGCTACAACCACCCTCCAAAATTTTGCCTTAGCCTGTTTTGGAGCCTCCCTACCAACCTTCACAACAACTTGCCTTGCTTGGTCAAGTCCTCAAGCTTTAGTGTCTTTTTTGCTCAAAGGCAACGTCTCGATCACAGTTTGACATTTTCCCTTCACAGGCTGCTCACCCAGACTTGGTCCAGCTACAATCTGAGCAGCTTCCCAATGAAATTTGCGCATTTCTGGAGGGCAACCAGCCATTCCCTCCAGGAATTGCGCAATTCCCTCTAACAGCCTGTTGGGATCCAGGATTGTGCAATCCTGCCAGCCAACCCTCCCAACAGGAATTGCGCAAATTTTCCCATCAACAGGCAGTTTAGCCCAGGATTTGTGCAAATTTGGGCAGCAGTTAGCTGCCAAGCCCAGAAATTGCGCAATCCCCTTGGGCAGTCAACCCAACTTACAGTCAGAAATGCGCATTTTTCTCTAGCAGTCGAGCAGTCGCTTGCATGTGCAGCTGAGTTGACCGGTTCCCTCCAGGACTGAGCAAAACAGACTTGCATGCATAGGCTGCTTCTCCTAAGGTAGCATGCAAAGGCATCCCTTGTTTCAAGGATCTATGTTTAGCAGTTGGAGGTTACATGCAAGGAGTAATTCCGAAACCTCCCTCAAAGTGTCGCTTCCTCCTAGATTTGTGGCATGAGTGTCATAACCTCGATGTTATCAAAATTCATCAACTCGACACTGCAGAGCTCACTCCTCACATCAACCTTGTAGCTCTAACATCCCACATCACATCTAGGAGCAGTTGGCACATTCAGCTCAACTATTTTGGGGTAAGCACGCTTCCCATGCCTTGTGCTGCATTTTTGTTGCTTTTTGTGTATTCGCTTGTGTGAAAGTTGTTTGCTTGATTTCTTTAAACGCCCGCTGTTGTTTACATATATTATAGCTTGTCCTAGATCTGTTTCAATTTTCATTTCCATCTCACTGTTGTTGCATGCATGAAATTGTTTTGCCCGGACGTTTGCCCAACCGACGAACGACCTCACCCACATGCAGGTTGATCTGTTTGCTCAATCCTTCATTCATGTTTTGCATGCACTATTTATCACTCCTACTATCACTTAGTGTTGCCATGCATTTCATCGACTTACTTGCTTTTAGTTTCCCACCGGCGAGTTGGGCCAACCTTGGCCCGGTCTCTACCTTCACCAAGGCTACATTGCGCAATCTAGAGAAGGAAGGCTTAGCTTCCTCTCCAAATTT
Organism: Pinus tabuliformis; assembly: GCA_031772625.1. Classification (NCBI taxonomy): domain Eukaryota; kingdom Viridiplantae; phylum Streptophyta; class Pinopsida; order Pinales; family Pinaceae; genus Pinus; species Pinus tabuliformis. Next base: position 245,926,134 of record CM062815.1, read on the forward strand.
GCGCAATCTGGCCCAACACTAGCCTCCTGGACTGAATTGCGCATTTCTAGAGGTCAGTCGCTTCTTTGCCCAAAAATTTGCGCAATTTTGTCCCTGGGCCAACAATTTTTCCCAGCTGGAATCGCGCATTATGCAATCCCAGCAGCCAATTGCCCAACTGGATTGTGCATTTTGTAGTTTCAGCAGTCAACTAGTCTCCCAACAGCCCGGACTATGCCTTATGCAGTCTTCGTAGTCGGTCTCCTGATCTCCCGGCCGAAATTGCGCAACCTTCAAAATCATTCACCCAGGTATGTTGAAGGTCAGTTCTCATGTTCATTTTCATTTTCGATTGACATATTGCTTGCTATGAGTGTTGCCATGTCTCCAGGTATCACAGGTGTTCATCTGCCTCTTAGCAGTACAGGTACAATGGTTTCCAAGAGAGTAGAGACGAAGACATCGTTCAGAGCACGCTTGGGGATGCAGTCGATCAAGTGTCCATGGGCTTACCTACTCACGAAGACATCAAGTTGTTCATGGACAAGGACATCAAGCAACATCATCATGAACTACAGTTGAAGGTAGCATACCGAATGCAGCGAACACAACGAATGCAACGGGTGCAAGAGGAAGGTTGTTGACAACATAGAGGTGGAGCAAAGTTGCAAGATCAAGAAGATCCACTGATAATGAAAGAAACTTTGGAGGCTCAGACTATGAAGTGATGACGCGACATGAAGATCGCGCGAAGGCGGAAGATGGAACAAAGAAGGAGTTGCATGTGTTAAAGCAGCAACTCAGGAAGAACATGAAGCTACACAGACTGTCCAATGAGTTGCAGCAGGAACAGGAACAACAGTGGGCGCAACATGCACTCACGAATGAAATTGTGCCAGTACAAGTTAAGGATCCATCCCAGCAGCATACACAGAGAAAACATGGTGAGCAGTGTTTTTGATCGCACGCAAAGGATCCAGCAACATGCATGTCATTGAGTGCACGCATGAAATCCAACCCATTCAACACACTCACCAAGGTAAAGATAAGAAGCAAGTCCAACTGGGGCTAAACATACACTTCGGCAAGTTGATGCGCATGACCACCAACACACACTTGAAGATCAACACAAACATTATGCGTCAGTGTGTTGCCAGTTCAACCGTACCTAAGAAGACCATGTGCATGTTAGTAGACGAGTTGGATGAAGGAGACAAACCAATGCACCGGTTGCAATGAAGGCAAGAGTTCGCTTTGGCAAGAGGTCACCATGAGGTGCATGCACACCATCACGGATGACCAAGCTTGGCATCAGCTCACCAGCTTCACCATCACAAGCATGTCAAAGAATTGGTCTCCTCACAGCGGACTGAGTGTGAGTGATGTCTTGCAAGGCTTACTCAAGCTATGTTGTCTCACATGAGTACATGTGCATTGTAATGTTGAGTCATGTCAAGTGTAAGTCAAGTGTTAACAGTTGGATGTAAAAGTCATAGAGTAGGTGAAGAGTCATGAGGGTAGTTAAACTGTCGCAAAGGGAAATGTCAAGGGTCACCCCACCCTTTGCTATAAATAGTCCCTCATAACTCATTATATAGGTTTTTGGTCACCCAAGCTTCAACTAAGACTATCTTGAAGAAGGCTTGGACAGTATTGTAATGCGCCTTGGCTTCTCCACTGCATGGAGTTAGTACATCTCTTTGGAAGAGCAGGCAGATGTGACTGTAACGTTCTACTGATAGGGATAACAGGTTTACATGGTATATTGTATGGTTGTGACTTACACTTCTTTATATAATAAAAGCCAACACATTTTCATGCATATGTTGTTATTGTAGTTGGACTGTTTCGGTTACCTTAATGATATATGTTGTTTAACTTACGTACTTGTATATGAACTGGTTTGTATGAATTATATGAATCTTGTTGTTAATGTGTTGCATATGTTGTTAATGTTGTCACCGTTCGTGTTGGCTGCTCTGCTGAACATCAAACAAACCTTTCTCTAAACCTTGTTATATCAATCGTCACACTTGTCTTGGACTGATCCGTGAGTGTTGTTCATGTTATCTTACCATGTATGTTGGGACTGCCGCATCCATGTCGACTGCTCTGCCGGAAGCTGTGCATGTCCTTTGTGTTGTGTGTTCCTAACCGAGTTGAGACTGATCCCTTTCAACCTGGAACTTGCCTTCACCTTCCCTCCCTTTGAAGTGTTGGAGCCTTTCATACTCATTCCTTGACTCACTGCATCAGTCACACCCTTGCTACTGAAAGAGTTATCTTACTTGCCTTTGTGCAACATCACGGTCAAGGCATTACCTTACGACCCACTGCTGGGACTCCTACACCAAATGGTCTGAGGTCTAATTGGGACTTCTTACCAGGGAGATCCCCTTGACATGTTGGCAGGTCTAGCACCGTCAACATTTCTGGCACTAGAAGGAGGGCCTGATGACAAGCAGTGTCCTCTCATCCAGTTTTGAACCTTTGCATATCTTTCATGGAATCTTGCATTCTTCTTCCCCCAAGGTGTTTTTCGAATCGTGAAGATGTCTCCATCTCGGGGAAGCTTTTCAATCTCTTGTCCACTCACACATATGATGGTGAAGGCGAAGTGGCCTGGCCTGAGCACTTACATAACTTCATTTCCATGATTTATGAGGAAGATGAGTTTACTGACGAACAAGTCAGTCTGCTGCTTGCATTCACACTTCACGAATCCCCATTTCGTTGGGTGCTCAGCCTACCAGCTGACACCGTGCACTCATGTAAGCACTTTTGTGATATTATTGAAGACACATTCCATCATTTTGATCCAGACCATCTTGATCGAAAACTGTTACAACAACGGAGGGCTCCACATGAATCCATTATTGATTTTTGGTAGCGCTTCCGTGACTTACAGTTTCAAGCTCCGAAGAGCTAGATGAAGTTCACTTATCTCTGGGACCAGTTCGAGTACTGCCTTAAGAAATCTGCCCGTCCCAAGAGAAAGCTTGATGTCAAGCCTCGCTCAACCTTCTTCGTTGATGGAACTGCGCAATCCCATGTGGGAGAAGGCATTGTCTCAACGGATTGTCCGCCTCCCTTTCATTTAATAGTTCCACCATCGTCCAGTGATGTTGAGGATCATGTTTGCACATCTGTTCATTTTTCACACCCTCCCAACATCACTTCACTTAATTTTCACATGGAGTTGGTTGTGAGTCCTTCGAGTTCCCATATGCATTATTTTCTTCAACCTCCGCCTTCGCACCCAGGTGTTCCTTCAAATGATGTTGTCTTGTGTTCGTCCATTCCAGACTCTTCACTTGTTGTGAACGAGGAACAACCCACTGACAAAGTTGGTGTTGCACAACCAACATGCGTTGTCATTCATGAAGAGTATAAGTGGGAGCTTGAACATCAACACTCGGCCGAAGGATGAATCCCTTCCATCTAATCCCCCTCTGTTCCTTCCTAGCTTATTTTGTGAACCTGCCATCCATGATTTTGTATGTGTGTCTTCATCTACGAATGCACCCATTGTTGATCACTCGCAGGACTCACCGGATGTTAGTCCATCATTCGACAACGAAGAGGATAAGTTATTCATTGAAGATCCACTTGATCCTTCATCTGTCTTTTCTGGAAACACAAAGGATGAGTTCGTTCGCTTTCCATCTACCCCTCTGTTTGATTCATATGATCATGAGGATGTCGAGGAATTCGTTGATTTTTCTGATCATGGCAGTCGTGATCCATTTGCTTCCATTTTTTACCATGATCATGGATCTATCGTAGTTGATCTTTCAAAGCCACTAGTTTATGATGATTTACTTGATTATGAAGTTGAGACACCCAAGACTGTCGAGGCACTTCAGCCCGAGTTGATGGTTATGTCAGGTCCTCTCTCTCTTGGGGTTAGTATCACTTCCGATCATGAAAATGTTCAATCACCCAAGGCTCCTCAGCACTCATATGTATGCATTGAAGACCCATCTCACACACAGATCACACTTCCTCCACTCAAATTGCACGATCCCATCACTCATGCATTGGAGTAGTCTTACATTACAAGAACTCGTGCGTGACACAAGTTATCTTTGTTTCTTTTGTTTGCTTGCATGTCTCAGTCAAGAGTGTGCTTTTGCTTCAAAGTTGCATGTAGTGTCGCACAACACCATGATAAGTCCACAGACTGTCTGTCATGCACATGCACTCATTTATGTCATGTGGGCATTATGTTCACTGTCATATCTTTCTTATATGCTGGTCCACACAACTGGGTTACTTGCGGACCAATCCTTCACTCACATGGGTCTACCAATGCGTCGGTGGCTGCATTGGAAGTATCACTTCACATGATTAGGCCCATGCACTATTAGTGTAGGAGTAGGAGTAGTGTTTGCTTGTTTGCTTGTTGCTTTGCTCTCATTTTTGCTTATACTTTTGTTTGGCTTTGTTGTTAGTTCGTTTGCCTGTTTCATTCGTAGGTTAGTTCGCATGAAACCATGTGTGACTCATGAAACGAGCTAGGTAAAGTACAAGAGGGTTTGTACAACTATCGCTACTTGGTTATCTATCATCTTGCCTCTGTATGATGAACTTTTTACTCTTAGTCCATGATACATCGAAGGAAAATACATACTCTTCGAAGTGAACCTTGGTGTAAACACAAGGCTCGCATGCTAATTAGTGTCACCTTCTCTAGTCAATTGTTTTTTGGTTAACCCTTGTTAGCTTAGTCAAGTAGAGTAAGGTGAGGGGGGAAAACTTAATAGGCATGTCAAAGATATAATAAACCACTTATTTGCTGGAACAACCTCCTCTACTCTCAATAAGTCGGGATCCCTCTTCCGTCTATGAAATGAATAAGTGCTATGCATAGTGGAAAATGAAAAAAAAAAAAAAAAGTAAAAAAAGTCAAAATGAAAAATGAATAAGGCGAAAGAAGAGAAAGGCTTCCTGTGTAGGGAGGTGATGAAAGTAACTCCGCCAGGGTACTGACCAGGCTCACTGGCAGCGGAGCCATGCTTGTGTTCCTATGTGACTCCACCGAGGTACTGTCCAGGCCTGCTGGCAGTGGAGCAACACCAGAGATGAAACTTAGACTCTGACGACTATACTGCTTGTGCACTTATATACCCCTCAACCCCAATCGAAACAACTGTGTTGCCTTGGCTTGGAATGTGTGTCAATCGACCAAGAGTATAGCAGATGATACATCTTACATCAAGTTAGTGTGAAACCAAGATGAGCTAAGAACTAAACAATACTTCCGGAGGCGTTAGACTTGCTTTTCACAAACAAGGTCTATGCAGAGAGTTGGAGTTCTACCAGTGTGTCACCAAGTGTTGTAGCAGCTACAACCACCCTCCAGAATTTTGCCTTAGCTTGTTTTGGAGCCTCCCTACCAAGCTTCATAGCAGCTTGCCTTGCTTCGTCAAGTCCTCAAGCTTCAGTGTCTTTCTTGCTCAAAGGCAGCCTCTCAATCACATTTTGATAATTTCCTTTCATAGGCTGCCCACCCAAACTTGGTCCAGCTACAGGCTGAGCAGCTTCCCAGTGAAATTTGCGCATTTCTGGAGGGCAACCGTCCATTCCTTCCAAGAATTGCGCAATTCCCTCTGATAGGCTGCTAGGCTCCAGGATTGCGCAATCTTGCCAGCCAACCCTCCCAGCAGGAATTGTGCAATTTTTCCCATCAACAGGTAGTTCAGCCGAGGATTTCCGTAAATCTCGACAGCAGTCAGCTTCCAGGCCCAGAAATTGCACAATCCCCTTGGGCAGTCAACCTAATGTACAGTCAGAAATGTGCATTTTTCTCCAGCAGTCGAGCAGTCGCTTGCATGTGCAACTGAGTTGATCGGTTCCCTCCAGGACCGAGCAAAATAGACTTGCATGCATAGGCTTCTTCTCCCAAGGCAGCATGCAAAGGCATCCCTTGCTTCAGGGATCTATGTTTAGCAGTTGGAGGTTATGTGCAAGGAGTAATTCCAAAACCTCCCTCCAAGTGTCGCTTCCTCCTAGATTTGTGGCATGAGCATCATAACCTCGATGTTATCAAAACTCATCAACTGGACACTGCAGAGCTCATTCCTCACATCACCCTTGTAGCTTTGACATCCCACATCACATCTAGGAGCAGTTGGCACATTCAACTTAGTTGTTTTGGGGTAAGCTCGCTTCCCGTGCCTTGTGCTACATTTCTGTCGCTTTTTGTGTATTAGCTTGTGTGAATGTTGTTTGCTTAAATTCTTTGAATGCCTATTGTCGTTTACATATATTCTAGCTTGTCCTAGCTCTATTTCAATTTTCGTTGCTATCTCACTTCTGTCGCATACATGAAACTGTTTTGCACAGACGTTCGCCCAATCGACGAACAACCTCACCCACATGCATGTTGATATGTTTGCTCAATCCTCCATTCATGTTTTGCATGCATTGTTTATCACTTATGCTATCACTTAGTGTCACCATGCATTTCATCGACTTACTTGCTTTCAGTTTCCTGTTGGCGAGTCGGGCCAACCTTGGCCCGGTCTCTACCTTCACCAAGGCTGCATTGCGCAATCTGGAGAAGGAAGGCTCACCTTCCTCTCCAGATTTGCACAATCTGGCCTAGCACTGGACTCCTAGACTAAATTGTGCATTTATGGAGGTTAGTGGTTGTTTGGCCCAAAAATTTGCGCAAATATGTCCCTAGGCCAGCAGTCTTTCCCAGCTGGAATCGCGCATTCCGCAATCCCAACAGCCAACTGCCCAACTGGATTGCGCATTTTGCAGTTCCAGCAGTCAGTTAGTCTCCCAGCAGCCCGGACTATGCCTTGTGCAGTCTTGGTAGTTGGTCTCTCGACCTCCCGGCCGAAATTGTGCAACCTTCACGATCATTCACCCAGGTATGTTGAAGGTCAGTTCTCATGTTCATTTTGGTTCATGTTCCTGTTCATGTTTATGTTCATGGTCATTCATCTGCCTCTCAGCAGTACAGGTAGAATGGTTTCCAAGAGAGCAGAGATGAAGATACCATTCAGAGCACACTTGGGGATGCAGTCGATCAAGTGTCCATGGGATTACCTACTCAAGAAGACATCAAGCTGTTCATGGATAAGGACATCAAGCAGCAACATCACAGCGAGCAACATCATGAACAACAACTGAAGGCAACATACCAAATGCAGCGGATGCAAGAGGAAGGTTGTTGATAACATAGAGGCGGAGCAAAGTTGCAAGATCAAGCAGATCCACTGATAATGAAAGAAACTTTGGAGACTCAAACTATGAAGTGATGGTGCAGCATGAAGATTGCGCGAAGGCAGAAGATGGAACAAAGAAGGAGTTACATGTGCTGAAGCAGCAACTCAGGAAGAACATGAAGCTGCATAGATTGTCTAATGAGTTGCATCAGAAACAAGAATGACAGTGGGCGCAACATGCACTCACGGATGAAACTACGCTAGTACAAGTTAAGGATCCATCCCAGCAGCGGACACAGAGCAAACATGGTGAGCATTGTTATTGATCGCATGCAAATGATCCAACAACATTCATGTCGTTGAGCGCACACATGCAATCTAACCCATTCAACACACTCACCAAGGCGAAGACATGAAGCAAGTCCAACTGGGACTGAACATGCACTTCGGCAAGTTGATTCTCATGACCACCAACACACACTTGAAGATCAGCACGGACACTATGCATCAGTGTGTTGTCGGTTCAACCGTACCCAAGAAGACCAAGCGCATGTTAGCAGATGAATTGGATGAAGGGGCCAAACCAATGCACCAGTTGCAACAGAGGCAAGAGTTCGCTTTAGAAAGATGTCACCATGAAGTGCATGCACACCATCACGGACGACCAAGCTTGGCATCAGTTCACCGGCTTCACCATCACAAGCATGTCAAAGAGTTGGTCTCATCACAACGGACAAAGTGTCAATGATGTCTTGCAAGGCTTACTCAAGCAATGTTGTCTCACATGAGTACATGTGCATTGTAATGTTGAGTCATATCAAGTGTAAGTCAAGTGTCAACAGTTGGATGTAACGGTGATAGAGTAGGTGAAGAGTCATAAGGGTAGTTGAACTGTCGCAAAGGGGAGTGTCAAGGGTCACCCCACCCTTTGCTATAAATAGTCCCTCATAACACATTGTATAGGCTTTTGGTCAGCCAAGCTTCTACTAAGGCTATCTTGAAGAAGGCTTGGACAGTATTGCAACGCGCCTTGGCTTCTCCACTACATGGAGCTAGTACATCTCTTTGGAGGAGCAGGCGGATGTGGCTGTAACGTTATATTGATAGGGCTAGTAGGTTTACATGGTGTATTGTATGATTGTGACTTATACTTCTTTATATAATAAAAGCCATCACATTTTCATGCATATGTTGTTATTGTAGTTGGACTGCTCTGGTTGCCTTAATGATATATGTTGTTTAACTTACGTACTTGTATATGAATTGGTTTGTATGGAATTATATGAATCATGTTGTTAATGTGTTGCATATGTTGTTAATGTTGTCATCGTCCGTGTCGACTGCTCTGCTGGACATCAAACATACCTTTCTCTGAACCTTGTTATATCAACCGTCACACTCGTCTCGAACTGATCCGTGAGTGCTGTTTGTGTTATCTTACCTTGTATGTTGGGACTGCTGCATCCGTGTCGACTGCTCTGCCGAAAGCTGTGCATGTCCTTTGTGTTGTGTGTTCCTAGCCGAGTTGGGACTGATCCCTTTCAACCTAGAACTCACCTTCACCTTCCCTCCCTTTGAAGTGTTGGAACCTTTCATACCCATTCCTTGACTCACTGCATCAGTCACACCCTTGCTACTGACATAGTTATCTTACTTGCCTCTATGCGACATCGCGATCAAGGCATTACCTTACGACTCACTGCTGGGACTCTTACACCAAACAGTCTAAGGTCTAATTGGGACTTCTTATCGGGGAGATCCCCTTGAGATGTTGGCGGGTCCAACACCGTCAACAGGTCCTGATTGCTCTCCCACCAAAGATCTCTGAAAGGCTCTATCCTCCTCAAATCTTACATCCCTCATTACAACAAACTTCCTCAAGGAAGTGATGTATATGTGGTAAGCCTTTGAAGTCTCACTATACCCAATAAGGACACCCTTTTCTGCAATGGGTTCTAGATTCTTTCTCTTCTCTGAAGGGACATGTGACCATGTCACGACCATTTCAGGCACCCAAAGATATGAAGTTGCCCAACATAAGGCTTCTTCCCAGACAAAGCTTCCTTAAGAGTTTTCCTGCGCAATGCACAATGAGGACTCCTATTTTGAACATATACCACGATGCTACATGCCTCATCCGAAAGAAAGAATGATAGACTTTGATCATGCAACATGGCTCTAGATGCTCCTAAAATGGCCTTGTTCTTCCTTTCAACAACCCCATTCTACTACGGGTTGTAAGGAATTGTCAACTCTCTCTTAATGCCTTCCTGTGCACAAAAGTTCTTGAAGGCATTCGATGTATATTCAACCCCATTATTTGGCCTCAACACCTGGATATTCCTCCTTGTTTGGTTCTCCAAAAGAGATTTGAACTCTTAGAACCTCTTGAAGACCTCATCCTTGGTCTTCAGGAAATAAATCTAGGTCTTCGTGGAGAAGTCATCAATGAATATAACATATTACTTATAACCACTAAGACAAACTTCAAACCACATACATCAGAATGAATCAAATAAAGTATACCTATTGTCCTGCTTTCACTACTTTGAAAAGCAATCTTGGTGTACTTCCGAGAGCACACGGTCATCGAATTGTCCAATTGAAAGAAGCCATGTTGATCTTGAGCTCATTCATGTTGCAATTCTTCCAACTAGCATCTAATACTTCCCATTTCGTTCTCCAATGACTAAATATGAGACCTATGCTGAATTAGAAGTTCCTTGGTGGTAGTAAAATTGGAAACTAGATGATTATATTATACAATGTAGTTGCATTTAATCTTTCATTATTTCATGGATTCCCTATCTCTTCTGGTTTGCATATTGGAGCGAAGCACTATCCCCTCTTTCTCTATTGCTCAATGATATGTGTTGCTCCAACAACAATGTTGGTCCTCATCAAAAAAACTAAACAAAGTGATGAACATTCAATACAACACTATCCAGTCACGAGGCACCAAGTCCAACACAATTCAATGCTAGAGTCACCCACCAAACACTAAAATCCCAACTATCATGATGCCATAAAAATCTAGGTTCATGCAAAGGTTAGGACCAATCCTCCCAAATCCTATAACCCTTTACCAATCTTACCCCAAAAATTCCACTTAGAGAGTCACTTCAGGGTGGTAACAACGAAGTATGCCATCGAAACACAGGGGAATCCATGACTATAAGTCTTTTTAAAATAACATATCAAAATGGAAATTTCAAGTCACCCTATTCTTGAGATATAACCACCTTTGCACCTAGCTAAACATCAAACAAAAATGAGGTCTCTAGTAATTTTTACTTCGAGGTTCTTCCCCATAATTTGTCATCCACCTAGTTCGCCACCCCATGGAAGGAAAAAGCAAAATCACTGCCTTGAATAAAAGTTGATCTCCAAACACACCTCCAATGCTTGCTTCAACATCTAAAGCTCGTATGAGGGAGATAAACATTGACCTACATTCACCCCCCCACGGGGTAGTAACTTCCATTTCCCATCGTATCCCTTATCCATTAAATTCTACATCAATATTTCATCATGTCATCGAGATTGTCTCATCTTGTCCTTTTAGCCACCTCATCCTAACATGGAAGAATTGCAAATTCACCCACATGTGAATGCATAGGACATGACAAAGAACAAGCTATGAACTTATAGCATGGGTGCCACTCAAATTCACGATGCAATAAGCTCTTGTTGTGCTAGCTCGATGGATTAGCCAAGAATAATAAACACTCCCACCACCCTTATTTATATTCATTTGAACCTTCTTGCTGTCCTCATCCACAAGTACATGCATCCTAGATGCATGTATCCCCTTACCCATTTTCCTCTTAATACTAGCCATTATGGAATTGGTATATAGGATTGCTTTCCATTAACTAGAAGGCCCTTTTGTTCTAGTCTTAAACCCTTGTTTGCGTGAAGGTCGACATCTTTATTATTTTGTCTTGAAACATGAGAAATGAGAAACTTCAAAGCCTAAATGTTGATCTAACAAAAGTCAAATTCTTTTGAGGAGGGTGCTTAATCGCAGGTCCTTCGGATTGGACATGAAGGTACTTAATCTCAAGTCCTTTGGATTGGACCCCATCTTAAGGTGGTGAATTAAAATTCAAGAATTTTCTACCATTGTTATTCTACTCTTATTGAGATTAGAAACATGAAGTAAAACTTGAAATAAACCATATACTTTAGTCTAATTGTTAGAAGTAAAACCTAAACTTAAGAAGTAAAAAAATTCTTATGGTTGTCTTAAACCAGAAATTAGCACTAAACTCCTCTCACCTTTTGGATTTTATTTATTTAATTCATTACTATCACAATAAAATATACTAGTCAACCATTCTACATTCTATAATAACATCCTATACAATTAAAGAAAAGAAAAAAGAAGAAGACATTTATACTTTATCATAAAATCTATTTAGTCGTTCCATTCCAGTCCAAGCCCATTGAGTCCATCCTCTCGGGAAGACAGTTAGGTTGGTGCGCTGGGCATGGTAGGTGGCTATGCTTCACGACGCATCTTTACCTTTAGCTTTAACTTTTAATGAAAGTAACGTCCAGAACTCAGCACGCATATGAGGGATCTCTTAGCATAAATTTTCGTAATGACTAGCTATCCATCCCATACCCACTTAAACTACACAGATCGGTCATCGGTCCGTCAATCTAGCATCAATCTCTACTATTTCACACCCATAGCGAACGATCAGTTTCAAATTAGTCAAAAATCATGCAACTCCTTCTGCAGGAGGGGAAGGAAGGGTTTGCAGTGAAAGCATGAAAGCAGTGGGAGTGGCAGCAGAGCTCATGTTAACGGGCAGAGACGCGAGCTTGAACGCCAGTTGCGTTGATGGACTCACGCGACAATGTTCCGATACTTGAGGGGGAAGGACAAAGCGAGGGGGAGGAGGGATATTGCTTGGTAAATGAGGAGGAGGAGGAGAAAGAGTTGAAGGTGATTGAATGGGAGGAATTTGAGAAGGAATTGGTGCGCATGTGGAGTTTAAGTAGTAGCGGGAACAAAGCCAAAGCCAAGAGGGATGCCCTTCTCGACAAACTTAATGCCATTCTCCAGGTAGGGCTACACTGTCTCTGTTTCTCATTCACTCAATTTCTGTTACTGCCAAGTGATGATAACCGGTAACTTGAGAGCAGAACTGTATCTTAAATATCCTGCGTTGTGTTCAAACATAATTCCAATTTGGGGCATTGTAACTCCCATTTTCAACATCTTGCAAAACACATAACATTTGAACAGAAATCCGTCTCCACAAATTTATTCAGCGTGTTTGTGTGCATTTTCGTTTGGAGTAAGCTTATGTTTCAACCCCGCCGCCATTCTCCCTTGCCATCCAAATCGCTGCTGTTCAATGTGCAAAATGGAATTCCAAGCTATATATTTCCTGGGTATACCAACTGTACGCGGGTATAGGTTGTGTGGCTTTCATGTCCAATGAGCATTTAGTTTTTTAAACTAGTGTGGCTTGGAAAACGACGAGACTTAGACCTTAGTTTCCAGTAGATTTATCTAATTATGCATTGCATTTATATTTATATTTTTTATTTTTTATAAATATTTATAAAAAATTATAATTTTTTTTCAGAAATATACTAGCATAGATCTATTTTTACTTCTTCACTTCGGATCTATTAAGCATTGTTAGGATCCAAAAGAGATTGAGTGCAATTCTCTCCATGCTTTAGAGATCTCGAGTTAAAATGGATTTTCTTTGGTGGTGCACGCTCTCTATATATTGATCAATGTTGAAAAAAAGTTGGAATTGGAAATAAATCGGCAAGGGTCTAAAATTTTTTTGTAAAAGTCGGGAAAAATGGGTAAGAATCAGCAAAGCAATGACAAAATTAAAGAAATACAAAAATATTCATTTTTTTTCAATTATTTTATCATCTAAATTATTCACAACATCATATAATGCATTGCCACATCTCCTAATTTTTTTGTTCTTTTAAGTAAGGCCCTGAAACATTGGGGGGAGTTCCGGATCTCGGACGAGGGTTTCTGGACGGCGATTCGAATTGTAAACCAGCCGATTCATGGCTCCCACGGCGTCGATGCTCCCTGTGTTGCATGTGGACCGTAGAAGGCCCAAAGCTATTGTGACGGCCTCGACCTTGGCCTACTCCATTTCCATTACCGCAGGAGAAGAAAATGAACCAGCTGCTCAATCTTCCAGGCGGAACTGGAACGAAATGAAGGCAGAGAAATTGGGAGAGCGCGATTCCATGGTGGAGCTCTGCAATGGCTTCCGTTTTTCGACAGATCCCCAGCTGCGTTTGATAACCTTGGAGAGCCTGAAGGGAAAATCAGGTCTGTTAGGGTTGGATTCCCTAACGGATTCAGAGCAAAGGGCGATGATGAGTGAAGGGGATTTTGACGACGACGGGGCTCTGAATGAACACGTCTTCTGCGTACTAATGACCAGACTCAACCCTTCTTTCATGGCTGAAGCAGAGAAATGGCATATCAAAGCTGTGTGTCAGCACGAAGCAGATCTGCTCCCTCCCGCTGCGAATAGACATAAACACCCCAGATCTGGGCTGGATCTATCCGATCCGGACAACAATCAGAGGAAATGCCAAGATCCAAGAGCTCTGGAACTCTGGTCTGCGAAAGGTCATCGGGACTGGGACGCACCAAATTCCAGCCACCCGATCCACTGCGCGTTCAAGAAGCAATGTATGGTAGAGATGAAGGGTCTTGCACAGGCACTCTTCACCGATCTGACTCCCCAGATCTCAGAAGGGGCTATATGGCACGAGGACAGCCTGAATACAAAACAGTGGAAAACAGCTCCCACAGTTTTTGTAGTGGCAACTTTACCAGATCCACGCTTTCAAATCATTATAAAGCCCCCCTCTGGGAAATCAACCCTAATATGGGTTCAAGCTTCAGACAGTGTCTCAAATCTGAAGAAATACATTGCCAATCACATTGGCCTCCCGGAAGGATATCAACATCTGCTCTCTGAGGGAAGATTGTTACAAGAACACAGAACAATTGACGACTACAACATCAAGCCAGGATCTAATATTATTCTCAACATGAGGCTACGTGGAGGTGCAGCAGCCAGTGGCCCACGAAAACAAACAGAAGGGGGCAGTGGATCTAAAGCAAAACACAGCCCAGAACCACACCAGCAGCACAGAAGCGAAGGAACTTCTTACAAGCATATTCTACAAGGGGGAAAATCTTCTTTTGCAGCTCCATAGCAGGCCGGATCAGAACCCAGCCCATATATCGTGGAGCAACTGAACTATACACCTGAACTAACACTAGATACAACAGAAGTAGAGGAGGTACGTAACATTTACGAAAGACAAGCCCTCATCTGTCGCTTCAACGGTTTCTGGCCAAAACCCATGGACCTTTTTCACTGGATTTTCACAAAATGGTCTCTAAATTGTGATGTCATGCTCTGTTCCAAAGGCTTTTTTATAGTCAAACTTCCTTCAGAAGAGGTCAGGGCCCTAGTAATCCAAGAGGGACCGTGGTTTTGGGGATCTTCAGGACTCTTCATCACACCCTGGACCCCAGAGTTTGATGCAAACTCCTACATCGTTACCAGGATGCCAGTATGGGTTCGACTACATAACCTCCCTGCACATTTTTGGGACCAAAAGACACTCGCTTGCATCGGAAACTCCTTCGGCAGATATATTAAAATGGATACTCAGCGGGTGGAAGATGGAATCTACACTTTCGCACGTATCTGTGGAAGTTGATCTCAGCAAAGGATTATCGGACCGCATAGTACTGAAGCATCAAGATCGTAGCTGGATGCAAACAATAGATTATGAAAACACAACATTCCGATGCAGAATATGTCGGCAGACATGGCACCTACAAAATGCCTGTCCAGAATACAAAAAAGAAAGTCAGAGAAGGAGGAAATCCGGGAAAAAAATGGGTGGACATTCCCCCCACCAGACCCTGAGGAAGAGGAAGAAGGTGAGAAGGAATTGCCCATCCCAAATGAGAAAAGCCAAGCAGAACCACAGGAACAATCTCCACAAGTACCCATGGAATTGCAACCGGAAAAGGCTATCGACACAATGGAATTCACTGGAACCAAAAGGCAGCATAAATCGGACACCTCGGACTCTGACAAGGAAAACCCTCGACTCGATGAGGAAAACCCACTCCAACTCGTTCCCACGCATCCGGCCCAAGGCGAGTGGCGCAAGGTAGAGAAGAAAAAGGGGAGGAAAACTTGACCCCCCCTCTCTCTGGCATCTCAGTGCTCCAGGCATGGACTTTTTTTTATCAGTTTTTTTTTTGCTGTACTTGACGCTTGTGTCAACTATTTTTTGTCAGACTTCATAGCCTTGTCTTTGCAGTGCTTTGGCATCTACAAAATGTAATTTTCAAAATTAATGGGAATTACGACTTTTTCTACGGGGAAAAAAATGCATTGCCACATAAAATGAAAAGAAAACAAACATATAAGATGTATAAGAAGCTTAGTGCTACATTATATATCAATAGTGAATCATGTTCTAAATCCCGAGTGCTGACTCAATCTTAAGAGTCAAAATAGCAACAAAAAATATAATAAGAGTCAAAATATCAACAAAACATATAATAAATGTATCTCATTATCATGAGTCATCTACAATTAGTTAGGTACATAAAGATTTAAAGAGTTTTGTTATGGAGTAGTTTAGTAAGTGTATATGGGGAAAAGAGTTGGGTAGAAAGAATAAGTACTATGTTCAAGAATTCAGCCCCACTTGTGATCTTCAATAAAAAGAGTACATTGGAGTTAGCATTCCATGGAGAGCAAAGATTCTTATTGCTCAATTAAGAACTAACTCGCATCAACTACGGTGCGAAACAAGTTGGTGGAAAAGACCTAAAGAAGCTTGGGAAGAACGAGTGTGTACTTTTTGCACTTCTGGGGCAGTGGAATCGGAAAAACATTTCATTTTGGAATGTGATGCTTTCAGAGACATCAGAGACAGTTACAACAGTATGTTAACATTGGTTCCTTGGCATTGTCTTTTTAGTGAGGAGACTGTTAGAAGGTTGGGTCAGCTCATCATTGATTTGAATAATAAAAGGATTGAATTGCAGAAGGCAAAAAGCAGGGAAGCTAGTGGTCCCATAGACTATATCTAGTCTCGTGGATGTTAAAATTTCATTTCACTTCATAAACTAGTGAGTTCCTTTGCCCTGACACCAACTTGTAATTTAACTCATCAAAAACTAATTTAACTCGCCTTGGCAGCAACCCATGATTTTTCCATCGACTCAGGAAAAAATCACGACTTTTACGTTAAAATCGGAAGTTTTTCAAATAAAAAAAGTCACCGATAAAATCGACGTTCCAAAAAACTCTTGAGTTGCCGATTTTTTTGGGACTTGTGCAACATTGATATTAATGCTTTGTATCATGCAACTCACCATTGATAATATGGATTGATAAAAAACTATGTTGCACTCGTTTTCGTGATGGGGGAATAGCAAGGACGGGGTGACCACATTCCAGGGATGGGAGAATGGTGGGGAAGGTGAATCATGTCCATATGATAGCTAGAGTGCACCTCTAATTTTCAGGGAAAGGGAACAGCAAGGTGGGGAAAAAGCGCGTATATATATATATATATATTTTTTTTGGTAAGCAGTACAAACTATAATATACAGAATTATGCACAACCCTCACACTCACCAATTTTGAAAAAGATAGGCAATTTGAAAAAAAGCTGAGTGACATTTCATTATTGGATGCTAGATATGAACAAAATGCAGTTTAGCTTTAGGAAACTTAAGTGTAACTATTTTCAATTTGCGATAAGGTCCATGAAACAAAGAACCGTCTTTATAGCATCTTTTTTCCTCATATTTATTGTTAACGATGATTTGTTAAAAATAAATGACATTCTCTTCACAATAGGTTTTGTAGACTTTTGCAGTTGTGTTGAAAACCACTAAAAAATACTTTGGTTCTGTAAAGAGATTAGATTCATATTTTAAATTGAGAAGGTGATTGGATATAAATTTATTCAAACATTTAGTAACCAATCCAAGTCATTACTATTTGATTGTTTTCACAATGTTTGAGGTTGGGATGGTGGAAGGCACTAGACTTGACTATACAGTATTTAAGTCACCAGAAACCCAAATTGAAACCCATCATACAAAACCCATGATTTGAGTGACAACTTGTGCAACAGCTTTAGATTAAATTCAATACAAAAATAATAAATGGGAAAAATGACCATATTCTCCAGTCATCAATGTCCATGATTTTCAAAACTGAAGATATATGCCTGGAATATCCCTGAAATCTTCCCAACAAATATTTGAAATCCACCCAGAACATCCTTGAAACGTCCCTGAAATTTGCATAGGATGTCTTGGGAACGGCCAGCAAGTCCCTAAATCCCCAATGAAATCCCCAGCAATTTAGGGGCATTTCCTAAAGCCCCAGGTCACCAAAATGTGGGAATGCAAGGTACATGGGTTTTTTTTGGGGAGGATGGGTCCCGATGCAACATAGTAAAAAACAGTCAGGAATGGTAAAAAACAGTCAGGAATGGTGACAAACAGAGTTTCCTGACTGCTTTTCTTCTAATACTTGATATGATTTAATTTTTATAGTGTTATTTTCATGTATGTATAGATTTGCGAATGAAGTATTATTTAGCTCACATTAGATTTATGATTTATTATTCTAGTATTTTTAGTTTTGTATAATATTTTATATTGGGCCGACAAATGCTGATGTCAGCATTACGAACATGGGATGGACCTTACAATCTTTTAAATACTGGGCTGTATACTTACTAAAAATGATCATTCACCTTTGTATTTTGTATTTGTAACCCTATGAGACTTGGTCAAAGATGATTACTCTCCACAGATTCTGTACTTTAAATATATGAACAAATGAATTTTTTGAGCTCGTTTACTCCAAACAAAGATCTCATTGGTAAACACTTGATGTTGAGAACCTGTACCTAGCAATCCCTATAGAGGCAGGTCTTTAGGCTGTCCAACGTTTTACCAAAGAACAATTTTTTATATAAAACAACTTCCATCGGCAGCCTTGCACAGTTGCTCCTTATCGAGTTTATACAGTCAAAAATATAGAACAACAATGGGCAACAACTTTCCCTGTTTTCTAGAGCCTTAAGTAGATCATATGCCTGATCTCTTTGGTCTAGTTTACTACAATAGTTCCATTGCGTTAAATTTTCAGATCATGCTAAACAGATTGGCACTCAAAACTGAAACTTTAATCTTCTAGGAATTGAAAACTGAAACTACTCTCGAAACAGTAAGCTTTGAAGTTTGAACACTAATACTGTACACACAACACTCTGATATGGACACCAAGTATTGATCCGAAGTCTCA
This sequence comes from Pinus tabuliformis, assembly GCA_031772625.1. NCBI lineage: Eukaryota > Viridiplantae > Streptophyta > Pinopsida > Pinales > Pinaceae > Pinus > Pinus tabuliformis. Next base: position 245,944,675 of record CM062815.1, read on the forward strand.
ATCACATCACTGTTTTATTAACTGAAAACAGGAACTTCAATACAACAGCCGAAATCCTAAACACACTCACATAGTCAATGTCAAAACACCTCAACCCTGCCTTTATTTTATAGGTGAAGAAGGGTAGGAATAATACGAAAATAACCCATTCCTGTCGGTGCCCAGGTTAGAAAAGAAAACCCTAATCTAAATCTGTCTAGGGATCAGTGCTCAGGCTGCATGAGAGAACCTCTTAGGAATAGAGTGTCCACATGGTTTAGGGATCAGTGCCCAGGCTGCATGAGAAAACCTCTTAGGAATAGAGCATCCACATGGTTTAGGGATCAGTTCCTGGTACTATTTTTGGAATCTCTATTAAGCAATGTGCCTCGTCTTAATATGGGACATCAGTTCACTATCAACAAAATCAGAACTTTTTTCTTTTTTTTTGACAAATTCGGCTGCTGTTTATATTTCAAAAAAGTTTAGGAGGCAAAACTCCAGAAATACAAGATTGGAGCTCAAAAGATGAGCTTGCAATTTAACTACATTACCACATTCTGCTATTTTACTGTATTTTCTAACATGAAGAAGACTGACACAGGAGTAGATTCTGACGAACTGGAAGAGGAGAAGACAAGCTTTACAAAACATCCTAATCTATATCTATATGACTGATCTGCCGCGCAGTAGATTCCTCTGGCTTGCTTTCCTGATCAACAATTTTGATGCTGGAGCAGCTGGCGCTTGGAGCATTGAGTTTCTCCATCATATATTTGAGGATATCCATGGATTCTTGAATATGAGCACACACATTGGATAAGGCGTTGAATTGCTCCTGCAAGGAGGTAACACGATGAAGAAAAAGATTTAAATCCGCTTCATACTTTGCATTGATTATCCGAGTGGAGGATTCAATCTTTTCATTCAGGACTCGCTGATGCACCCTGATTTGTTCTAGTTCTTCCTAGAGATCCTGACGGTGAAGGCAGTCCTCATTATGAGCCATTTGAGGATCTTGAGAGCGATGTCGAATATATGCTTGAAAAATACTGCGCCAAGGAGTGGCAGTTGCAAACGGAATGGGAGAATCTGAGCAGAAGGTCGGAGAACAGAGAAGGGTAGAAAAATTAAGGATCAGGGAGCGGGGAAGGAACCAAAGGGAGCTTCCAAAAAAGCTTGCTTGAGGAGCAGAATCGGTTGGATGGGAAGAGATAAGATCGGACCTTAACAGCACAAGCAGTTCTGAAATAAAAGGAAAAGGCAAGAGAGGGCGCAAAGTTAAACAGAAAACAAGAAGAGCAGTAGCGACTGGAAGATCCAGCGAAGGAAAACGAAGAGGGGAGAGAAAAATTACTGAAAGGCGACTGAGAGAGAATGCAGCAGCGGAGGAGAATGCCTTGAAGGAGATGGAAGGTTGAAGACGGGGTGTCCATGCCTTTATAGCCAGCGTGCTGTAAGGAAGATAGGACATAGTCAAGCAGTGAGGGGAAGAGGCCTCACGGATTTCACTTGAGAAATCAGAAATCGATGTGAATGAGGAGTCAAAAGGTATGGGAGGCAAGATATTCGGCGGCAGAAAGATTACCATATCAGGATTGCAATAGATTTGGACAGGGTACGCCTTATAATTTCGGTCAGGGTCAGTCTCAAAAGATTTGTCATAAGTCATAAAGGTGATCAGGGGAGGTAATGAAAGGATTCTTTGTTGTTGCAAAAAAAAATTCCTTTGGTTCTAGTACAAGCTTGACTGGCGAGTTTGTCTGCTTCTCGATTTAAGGTGCGGAGGACGTGGAAAATTTTTATCTCCCAGGTTTGGCTGATCATGGTTTGACATCTGCTGATGAGTTGCTGTATGTGGATATTGGAGGCCTTTCTCTTACTATTCATGAGACTTATAATAATAGGAGAGTCCCCAAAGATCCAAGCTTTCCTGATTCCATAGATTTGAAGCTGGAGTAAGCTTTGGTAGAGAGCCAGGGCCTCTGCTCTGTTATTGGAAAGAGTTCCCAGTCCCCACTCAAAAGTGGCAAGGGGGTCTCCTTTGGGCGTGTAGATAATTCCCCCTGCCCCCGCAGCTCTCGGATTTGACTTGGAGGCACCATCAAAAAATAGGATATGAGTGTTGCTGTTGCAAAGCCATTCTTTAAATTCATCCTGCTTTAATCTTATTTTCCAGTTATGATCGAGGGTGCTGAATGAGCTATTGTAGGTGATTGCTGGAGGGAGGATGGTGCCCTTGTCTATCAGATTCCTGATGAAGTCTCTCTCTTCGCTACAGAGGCTGGCCATATCGATTTTCTTTAAACTCTTGGCAGCTATGGTTTCTATTGCAAGGCTTTTAGCTTTACTACAAAAATGTCTGGTTAATGTCTCCTGATCCTTGAAAACCTTGTGGTTCCTTGCAATCCATATTTTCCATAAGAGAGCATATGGGAGGGCGTTCCATACCCTCTTGGCTATGCTATTTTTCTTATTTTTCCGGGGATAACTTTTCTTCCAATTGCTTAAGGCTTCACTGATGGAATGATGTGAATTCCAGGTGAAAGTGTCAAAAGAAGCTATGCCTTTCCAGCAGGAGATGGCGAAGGGACACGAGATGAAGAGGTGTTGCATAGTCTCTTCAGCCTCATGACAATTTGGGCATCGGGAGGGGCCCATGATACCTTTCTTTTGCAAATTTTCTGAGGTGAGGGTCTTCCCTTTTAGGAGGGTCCACATTAAGAATTTAACTTTGGGGATGGCTTCAACTTTCTAGATTGCTTTCCAATACGTCCAAGGAGAAGTGGGGTGATCCCTGTTACACAAATAATTGTAGCCTGCCTGTATTGAGTAGCTGGATCCCATAGGGTCCCATCAGAATCCGTCGATACCATTTTTAGATATAGGCGCGATGTTGTGGAGATGGGTCTGAAAGTTGTTGAAGGTTTCTTTGAGATTATCAGGGATGGGAGGGAAGCTCCAACCCTTCCAAGCCTGTGAATCTATATCCCATTGAGAAATTTGATTTAAGCGATATAATCCTTTGCTTTGAAGATAGAGGATGATTGGTTCCATACCTGGATAACTACTGATGGCTTTGTTTCCCATTATCTTATCGCCTCCAATGCTGATTTTGTTGCCACCTATGGGGACCATTGAGACATTTTGTGCCATAAAGGAGATGGCTTTTTTTGCAGAGTTTCCAAATACTTGTGCTGCTCCTGACGGGTATTTCACTTGTTAGAAGTTGTTGCCTTGGGCTGTTGAGATATTTGGCCTCGATGACTTTTTTCCACCAAGCTTGCTGCTCCTCTAACAATCTCCAAACAATCTTGCCACCAAAAGCTAAGTTAGTGAGCATTGGAGATTTGATTCCAAGCTTGCCTTTTTCCTGGCTTTGGATAACTTGTTTCCAACTAACCAAGTTACATTTTTTCTTATCATTTTTTCCACCGTGCCATAAGAAATATTTGAGAATACTCTCCATTTTGTGATGAAAAGAGGTTGGCGCCTGAGCTAGGGAGAACTGATATAAAGGGAGAGAAGAAAGGCCTGATTTGAGGAGAACCAATCGGCTTGCTGGGTTGAGCCAGGAGGATCCCCAATTGTGGACTTTCCTTTTCAATTTATCAATCAAAGTGTCCCATATTTCAGCTCTAGCACGTCCCATGCTTATTGGCATTCCCAAATAACTAAAGTGGTCCCAATTTAACTTGCACGACACCCCAAAGATGTTGGATAGATTTTGGAGTGTTTGAGCTGAAGCATTCCAACCGTAAATGCAACTTTTGAGATGATTTATCATTCCTCCAGAGTATCTCATAAACTTGTCTAATAGGGTTTTGAATCTTCAGGCAATTATTGCAGACGCTCCTCCTATCAGCAGGGTATCATCAGCAAATTGGGAGTGATTAATGTTTTTAACTCCATCTTCAAATTTGATTCCGGTGATGAGGTCTACCTGACGCTTATGGTCGAGGACACAACTGAAGGATTCAACAATTAAAATGAATAAATAGGGAGAGAGAGGACAACCTTGCCTCAATCCTCTTGAAGATTGGAAAGTAGGGCCGGGCCTTCCATTGATAAGGGGGGCTATCTAAGGTCCAAAGATGTAGGTTCTTATGAGGTTGATGAAAGGAGAAGTGAAGCCCATTTTTTGAAGGGTAGCAAATAGAAAGTAGTGCCGGACCCTGTCAAAGGCGTTTGCCAAGTCTAATTTAAGAATGAAGCCCTTTTCCTTCCTAGAGTGGCTTGAGTGGATGGCTTCCTGAACTAATAGGATGGAGTCGGAAATTTGTCTATTGGTCATGAAGCCACCTTGATTTTCAGAAATAAGCCTTGGCAAGAGAGGCTTGAGTCGGGAGGCGAGGACTTTTGTGAAGATTTTATATGAAGAATTGCAAAGGGATATAGGTCGGAAACGGGAAAAATTAGAGCGGCAGTTCTCTTTGGGGATGAGGACAAGATGGGTTGAGTTTGTGAAGCCTCCGATTTTGTTTTTCCTTTGTATCCATTTGTAGTGCTTGATGAGATCTTTTTTGATGGTTTCCCAGTGCTCCATATAGAAACAAATTGGGAAACCATCCGGTCCTGGAGCCTTGTCAGGCTGGAGGCCCCAGATGGCTCCCTTGATTTCTTCCTCCTTTATCTCTTCGGCCAGTCTTCCATTTGCTTCAACTGTGATTTTATTTGGCATATGCTGTAAGAAGTCAACATAATTCTCTTCTTCCCCTTTTTCAGATAGGAGCTCTTTAAAATGTGCTGAAACCGCATTTTTTATAGCAGCTTGATCATTGTGCTGAGTACCTGCGCTGTCTATGATAGTTGTTATGTTGTTTCTGATTTGCCTAACTGTTGCTTGCTTGTGGAAGAAGGTTGTATTCCTGTCCCCACTTTTCAACCAAACCTGTCTTGATTTTATTTGCCATTTTTCTTGCTTTTCTCTTCTGATATTGTATAGTTGACTATAGAGATTCTCTTCTTGGCTTTTCCTTACCTGAATGTACTCTTGGTTTTCCATTGCATGGTGTAAATCTTCAATTTTAGCTTTCACATCTAACTTCTTTGCTTCTGGTTCTTTATATTGAGATTTTGCCCAATTCTTGAGAGCGTTCTTTACATTTCTTAGTTTGCTTTCCCATATGAAGCTTGGTGAGCCTTCTACATGTTGGAGCCAAGTTTGCTGGATAAGATTTTTTGCAGCTGAGATATCATTCCATAAAGGGCTGTATTTAAAGGGGATAGGGCCCAGGGGGCAATGGGATTCAAGGGATAAGGCAGTGGGAGAATGATCTGAAGCAGCAAAGGGAAGAATAGAAGCATGGACAACTGCAAAAGTGGAGAGAAGAGACACATTTACCAATATTCGATTGAGCCTTTCCATGATGTTGCTTTTTCCTAGCCTGTGGTTGCTCCAAGTGAACTTACGATTCTTTGGAACAATATCTACAAGGTCTCCAAGCTGCATTACATTCTCCAGCTGATTTCTAGAAGGATCAAGAGTAAAGTTGCCTCCTCGCTTTTCATTAGCATGTAGGATAAGATTGAAGTCTCCACCTAAAATTATATTGCCGTTCTCTTTCTCCGCTATGTTGTTGCTGAGGGAGTTCCAATAAGCTTCCTTGTCTCTATAATGATTCGAAACATAAACATTGTAGATGATTAGCTGATGACTGCTCATGTTGTTCTTCAAAGTAATCTTTGTCTAGTGCTGTTCTACTGTTTCTGCTATATTGTGCCATTTGTCTTGAAGCCAAAGTGTAGCGATTCCTCCTGAAGCCCCTCTGGAATCACACACACATCCTTTATAATGCTTGTTGTCGCGCAGATTGACACGACAATGCTCAGACCGGGGGCTGTCACCTTGATCCCCGATCCCTCCGTTTAAGCCTGTCTCCCGCGGCTAAGGGGGGTAGACCCTATGATATGACGAAGACCAACTGTCGACCAATTGGTTGGGAGACACGAGACACGATATGATAAGCACTAAATAGATTTAGAAGTTAAAAGACCAGTGCCTTGTGGGGTTAATGTTTAATCGATTAAGTATCAGATACTGCAGCAATATAAACCATGAAGAGCAATCATTTATCATGAAAAGCTTAACTTTTGCCACATACAAAATAATCATAAAGGTTCAATAGCTCAGCAACTTAAAAGAGTAAATGCTTTAAACAACCACCAAATATCACATATATGCAGCTAATCTTTAAATAAACACGATAAAAAATTAACTCCCACACCAAAACATTATCCTCAGCACAAAAGATGAAAACTAAAAATTTCCCGGGCTAAAACTAAAATTGCAAAATTCATTCCCTTTTTTTTTTTTTTTAAACAAAGCCCTAAAAAAAAAAAGAAAAAGAAGAAGATCTAATATGATCTAATCAAATCTAAATTAAAATCTAACAAAAAAAAACTAATGATTTTTTAATAAAAAATAATGCTTATGCTTCTCAATAATTTTATTCATCTCTACCTGTCCCAGTTTTGTTTCTTGAAGTAAAACTATCTCTGGTCTTTCTTGGATTATAAGATCTTTTAAGGCATTTGTTTTGATGGGGTGCTCCAATCCCCTGCTGTTCCAAGAGAGCACTTTCATCATTTCAGTTGAGGGGTGCGGGGAGTTGCTCTTCCTCCCTGGTCTTTATTTACTGAATCCTTGTTTAGTTGCCCTTGTATATAGGATTCTATGGGGTTCTGAATACCCAATGCTATGTCTTTTTGCGCGTTTTCATCTTTGTGTTGCTTGGCAGATTTTCTTCCAGGCTTCTTTTGATTATCAAGGATGGATCCAAGCTCCTTAGAATTGCTTCTTGTGATTCTGAGAGGGGGGAGGATCAGAAGGGAGGGAAGAGGAGATAGACAGGGGAAGGGGAGATTCAGAAGGGACAGATTGAATCACTGGAGAAGGGGGATCCTCAGGTTGAGATAGGACGTGGAAGGGATTGGAGGAAGGAGAGGAATGGGGATCAGGCCAGCGAAGAAGGGGAGGGAGGGAGGAAGAGGGGGGAGGAGATGGCGGAGTGGGATTGGGGCGGGACGAGAGGTAGGGCCAACCTCCTGAGATGGGATGGGGTTAGCTGTCTTTTTTTTAACTGTTTCCCATTGTTCCTCTTGTGGAAAACTGTCTACATTAAGAAGTTTAGAGCAACGATTTGCAAAGTGACCATTTTCGTGACATGCCTTACACTTGAAGGGGATCTGTTCATAGTCAAGCTGCTGAATGTGGGTCCAGTCGTCAACCTTTAGCTTGATGGCTTCTAACGGGCCTTTTCCCAAATCAACTTCAACACAAATGCAGGCACAGGCTTGCATGTTGTCTTTAGGTTCGCTTCGATCAATATATTTCCCAACAACATTCCCTATGGCGTGCACTAATTCATCTCCCCAGCAATGCAGGGGGCGGTGTGGAAGACGGACTCAAACAGGCACAACACTAGGGATATGCAACTCCGGATCAAAGTCTGGAGTCCACTTATTGAGGTACAGTCCTCTGGAGTCCATGAAATAAGGCCCATTACGGAAGATTAGGTCCTTATCATCCTTTGTTTCAAAATGGAAAGTAAAGTATCATTTTCCACAAAATCTGATAGAGATTTTCCCTTGAGTTTTGTCTGACCAGTTCCTTTCCACCCCTGTTTTTGGAGAGGGCCAGAGACCTGTAAATTGTCCAATAAGGCCTCTTTCAGCCAAGGCAAGGGTAGCCATACGAGGCAAGGTTGGAGGCAGAGAAACTTCCTGCAACCCATCAAGCTTTTTCACAAACTTCGTAACTGAGGGACGATTTCGCTGAGGCGGAAGAGAACGAACCAGGTCGGAGAATGCTTGCTGGAATGCCTCCTTTGATGGCGCCTCCGGAGGGGCCATAACGAGGCCAAGAGCCGAATCAAGAACGCTGGTTCAGTCGAAGGCGGGAGCAGGCGCGCACGCGATGGTGGGCGACAATTTTAACAAAACAAAATCAAAACTTAGTCTTAAAAAAAGCATGCTATACTAATTTTAGAACAGCAGCGGAAACTTGAAAACAATTAAAGTGGTGCATGGATGCACACTTAATTTCTCCTACATAATTGTAGCTCTTCTTCCAAGGCAACTAGTGCTACTTGTTCACTCTGCAGTCAATGTTGTGCACACATCTTGAGGAAATGAACCGCCATGCCAAAGTATGGATCTGCTGCGTGTCACCTTTTAAAGGAGAACATATTTCAAGCAACAGGTAAATTTCAACATGTTGAGAAATCTATAGAGCAACTAGATTAGGTGATTTCTCTTATTTTGATAACTGCTTGTGATGTCTTTTTACTTATTTTGATTAGATTCTTCTTTAACTTGATTATTATAGTGTTCTTATCATCAAACAACTATCAAACCATAAAGAACAATGAGACAATAAGACACAAGATATAAGCGATCAGCCAGGGTCAAAACCTCTCCACTTGAGAGAAAAACCCACAAGAATTCTTCTATTCTTATAGAACTTCAATTGACGAATTCCAAGACCTATGACCCTTGACCAAGACCCTCTAAGACCAAGCCAAATCTTTTCTTCTTGATGAGCTTTTCTTTCAGCAATTCCTCAACAACTTTTGCAATTTCGACCTCTAACAAATTCTTCTACAACTTCGACCTTCCCAACAAATTCTTCTGCAACTTCGGCCTCTAGTAAATCCTTCTGCCGAAACCCTAGATCTTGCACGAGAGAAGATTATGGTAGATCCTTCCTTCCTTTTTCTTTGCTTGAGTTGATTCTCTCTCTTGGAGAACTCAGCTTGCAAAGAGTTCTTCTTGTTGCCCTACCTTGACTTTTGCAACTCGGTCTTTTCTGCTGCAATGGTTGACCTAATTCCTTTGCACGTGTGGAGAGAAGTAGCCCAAACACAATCAAAGGTCTCATCCTTCTTTTCTTCTTCCTTTGTCCTTTTTCTTCGCACCTTTCTCTCTCTTGTGATCAAACTTGTGTGAGTGAAGTGTGTGCCCCAAGTGAGGTCGAAGTCTCCCTTATATATAGGTCTTTCATTAGGTCGAATTGCTCCTTTTAGGTTGGCTTGTCCATGTGTGTAGGCCGACTTGATCTTTACATTATGATGAGGCCTTGGAAGGTCTTTTGACTCAAATAAATTTCTCTTTACAATATTTAACATGCCCAAATGGGTCTTTAATACACGACAATGACTCAATTGACTTGCAGACTAACCAACAAGCCTTAGAAGCACTCAATGGGTGCTTGACCTAAAAATAAATTTCCCTTGAGCATGAAACCCATGCCTCAAGAACAATAATAATAAATTGATTCTTCTCTTTACATTAAATATATAAAATCATGATTACATATGTCTTTATGAAGATTGAACCGGGTTACATATTTCAACACTCCATCTTAACTAGGGAGGTATTCATAATCCATACAGGGTACTTGGACATTCTCAATCTAAAGAATTCTCATAAGAAGAGTCGGATTGGTAAGCCATCTCTTTGCATCATATCAACCAATGTTGTCACATAGCAAGGCCTTGACTAACAATTATATCTCTCCATAAGATTAGAGTATAATGCTGGCGAGACCAATGGCTGACAGACACCATCGTCATTGTCTCTCAAGGCACATACCCCACCCGAGTGTTCATAGGATATGTCCTTCGAGGACTATTCTTATCTTGGATTCCCAATCCTCAAAGAATATCATGTGAAAATTCCTGAATCTAACACATTAGAAACCCTTACTGCAATTTCTGGTTTACTATCTCCTACTTGTTCTATACATTAACAAGTTATTTAATTGCATAAATATCGAAGTAAACACAAATGCAACGTTCACAGATACACAGATCATGCACTGAAGTAAACATAAACAATAACACAAGGGACACCATTACTTTTGGACAATCGTCCCCGGAAAAACCCAATGCAGGAAAACTGGTGCAACAGATATGAGGGTTTTATTATTAAGCAGATTCGTGAATACAACTAGGGTGCCAGAAATGGCTCACCCAACAGAGAATGTCCTCGGTAGTAGTACCTCTATCTAGAGACAGATATTCCGGCAAATCAACAATCGAATGATCAATCCCACAGTGACTCTGTCTGTTCCTTGTGTTGGACAGTGAAAGCTGCTCCAAGCACTGCACTAGAATTGCGTCACCCTCTCTCGGCTGATCTGCTCTCAGTCTGCCCCAAAGAATCTCCCTAGTGCTACCTCTAAAGCCCATCGTAAGCCTCTACAGCCCTTTGCACTGCCTGGGTAAGCCTCTACGACGTCTTGCGGCCTCTGTGTCAGCTCCTGCTGCCTCTACGTCAACCCTTCTAGGGTTTGCGCTGTCTCTCCTGCACTGTGTTGCCTCTTTGCTATGTATTCTTCAGCCTTGGATGAAAATCCCTTGTTGAACTGCCCCTCGTTGCAACTGATCACTAACTCGATTTCCTTAGCAAACCTTGCTCCAAAAAATCAAATTCTTGATCTCTCTTGGTGTGTCTCCAATTGACCCTCAAGCCTCCTCTTATACTTTTCCTGTTGACGAATCAACGGTCGAGATTAAGTCCCTAATCAATGGCTAAGATTAGAACTAGCTTGATCCTCGTCACTTAGAACTTTCTCACCCATTTTATATTAATACACATTAATATTTTTATTTTCCTAAGTTTAGACTTAGGGACCCACTAAAAATATTAATTATTTTAATATTTCTTCATCTGGGTGGAATTTCTCCAAACGATTTTTGAGTCTTGGAGATCTCATGTGCCTTAGCCTCTTCACCAAATTTCATGGCTAGAGCACATCCAATGCTACCCAAAATCAACATATCAATCCTCTTCAACTACTCTTACCTTAGATGCCCTACCACATCTGCAAAGAGTATCGGATGCCAGATGCTGACCCAATTGTCCATTCTTTCTTCACGAAGTGAAGACAAGAATGCTGTGACTATCTCTCCCTCTTAGTTAGGGAAGATATACCCATTCCTATAGAAGGAATGCACCCATTTCCATAAAAGTAATGTACCCAAGCTCCCTATTAACTTAGGGACTTGCTTCCAGTAGCTTTCTGCTCTTTGTTGGAGATCATGGTACTATCAACTGCTTGTGGGGCTCCTTCTTTTGATGTCATGAATTTCATCTTCTTTATTATGGAGCCTTCATTTTCCGTACGGCATCAACCATCCATCACTTTCCTTTCACGAACCATATCGTCATGTCATCCTTCTTTTCATTGGAAAGTGATCTTCTAGTCCCCATCTGGCCTTTTTTTCATACCGCTACCTCTTTCAAATCATGTTTCCTTAAGGATCTTTCACCAACTACATGAATGCTAGTTGTAAGTGACATCTACAACTCTCTTTTGGTAGCCCTGTATCAACCCATCCAGATGTTGTTCAAAAGTAAAAAATGAACATCAAATCAAAGCTACCTTTTGTGATGGCCTTTCATCATGACATCTGCTTGTTTGCAACATCAACATCCTACACATTCTCCAAGACTTCACATGTCAAGGGTCTCCTTTCTTTATAGACCTTATCATGGTCTTCTTTTTTATAGAGATGTCATGATCAATTCTTCTAGTCATCAGATGTTGATTTCCTTTTTTTTACGTGATCATAGTTGCATATTTCACGATCTCTTTTTTCTTTCTTCACATATTGCTTCCCAGGAACTTCCATCCATAGTTCCTTCATCTTTGTCAACTACCTCATATTCCATATGAGGACATTATGTTGATTTCATCTTATCAATATGTGAACCATGCCTTCATGCATCTTTCTAGAGGAAAGGATCTCTTTACTTTCATCATGCTCATGAGGTAGAGCATTTACCCATGTTGTCTGCAACTATATGATGACATGCCTTAATCTATCAAATGCATACATACCTGTTTTCTTCTTTTGGCCATCTAGACTTCTTTCGGTAGCTTCCTTTCCTTGAAAGTACTTCACCCAAGCTGCACTGCTATGTCACCATACCATCATCCTTCTAAGTAATGGATCCCACACAAGGTGGAATGATCAACGAGACGCTTCTTCCAAGTAGAGGTGAACCTTCTAATGAAGATTCCAATGGAGGATCTTGATTATCCTCATCCTGCAAATGCTCCTTCCTAATGATGATGATGCATGATGAACTCTATGCTAGATGACTTTCTTCTACCCATATGCACTATATATGCTTTCAATGAGGTTACCAAGAGCTACTTAGGTTAGATGACTGCTACATCCATGTAGACTTCTACTTCAACTATTCTTTCAAGATTCTCTAAAGATGTCATGAGCTCTTGCTTCAACGGTATGCTTCTAATATGATGCCATCTTCTACTATGATGCATCCTATCATACCTACAATGCTTCCGGCCATGATAACTGTTATTTACAAAAATGAAAAGGACTAAGTGAAGGAGATTATCTCAATCATAGTAGAGATCTTTCACTTCCTTCTCCTTTGATTTCTTCTTCTTAGGTTCTTCCACTTCTTCGGTGATATGGGCTTCATTCCTTTTCTTGTTGTCCTTCTTGAACTTCGGACAATCTCTCTTGTAGTGCCCATATTCTTGACAACCATAGCATTGGACTTTTGACATATTCTTCTTCTTTTTATGAGAACCAGATTTCCGAAACTTTTCTCTTTTCTTAGTCATGGCAGTGAACGCTTGAACTTGTTTTCTTGGTCCCACATCACTTTTTGCTTTCAACTTGGTTTCGTCAATTTTACATAGTGACCAAAGTTCACTGAATGGGGTTGCTTCTTTCTTTCCATAGATGCTTGATACCAAGTTGCCCCATTCATCAGGTAGTGCGTTGAGCACAACCATGGTGATCTCTTTATCGGACATTATTTCCCCCAACTCTTGTAGTTGGTCTTGTATTTTTGACGCCCTCATAAAGTATGAGGCTATTCCTTCTTCCTTTGATATCCTCATCTTGTATAGCTCGATTCTTAAAGATATGACTTCTCCAATGATGCTTACGGAGAACAATTCTACTAACTTCTTGTAGATTTCTTTTGATGTCTCTAACTTTGCAACATAAGGTATGAGGGTATCCTTGATAGATTCTATAAGGATCCCTTGAGCCCTTATTTCCCCTTTCATATAATTAGCTAGAGATTGAGCTTCTTCCTTTGGAGGTCTAGTGATTGAACCCTTAACATGTCCAACAACTTCATTTTCTATGAGGATCAAATCTGTCCTCTTCTTCCATGCAAGGAAATTTGATGACCCAACCCATTTGTTGCTCTCTTTGCAAAATGAAGTCATTTTAACAGATTCAGACATACATATAAAGATACTTAGTTGTGAAGATTATAAAGATACTTACTTGTGAAGATAGTCCTTGATGACAATATCTTCAACTTGGTGCCTTCTTGATTTTTGATGATGATGTTGATAATAGAAGATGTCTTCCTTCAAAAGTGATCCTTGACTCAAAGAGAGGGAGTTGCCTTCTTGATTTTTGATGATGATGCCGATAATAGAAGATGTCTTCCTTCAAAAGTGATCCTTGACTCAAAGAGAGGGAGATCACCTTGATGTCTCTTCTTGCTTCTTTGGATGATAATGTAGAATGTGGTGGCCTTCCCAAGGTGCTTCAAATGTAGGGTCTTTCTTTGATTGAGTGGATGACAGACCGTCGAGGTCTTTTTTTCGTAGATTCAGACACACATATAAAGATACTTGCTTGTGAAGATACTCCTTGATGACAATATCTTCAACTTGGTGCCTTCTTGATTTTTGATGATGATGCTGATAATACAAGATGTCTTCCTTCATGAAGCATAAAAACTTAGTCTGAACCCCGAAGACTGATAGCTTGTAGACTTGAATGTAAAAATACACACAGGTATTTTAATAATAATAATAATTTATTAATATATAAAATTGTATAAGATGATATAAGATGTTACAATGAGGCCCTGCTTTTCGTGAGTAGGCATGTCTTTTAGACATGCCTTTTCACTTAACTTAAATACTATTTAACCTAATTAATATTTAATTATTTAATATTTATATTTATTTAATTGTTATGAATTATATTCATAACATAGCCTCTTCCTTTGGAAGCTTTGTCCTCAAAGCTTTAACGTTGGGGGTTTTCTTCACTTAGTGTATGTCATCTCGATGTATGTAACGTGACCATCCTCTCGTCTTATAGCTAATCAGTGATATTCCTTTGGATTTACTTATATATATATATATTTTTATTTTTTTATTTATTTTTTATTTTTTTATTTTTCTAATTTTATTTTTATTTTTATTTTTTTATTTATTTTTCTAATTTTTTTTTGGTTTCTTCTTATATATATATATTTTAATATATATATATATATATAATTATAAACTATATATATATATATTATAAAGTTATAATTTATATATATAATATGTAATTATATAATAACCCATCATTTTATTATAACCTACTATATTAACCGAGTCGACACGTTCAATAGTCACACTGCCTCGTTTGACCGTTTTATGGATCCCTGGCAGGCACCCCAGATTAGCGGTCAATTTCCCCACGGCGCCATGACAGCTTGTGGAGGGTTGTTCTCCTAGATGGTTGATGGCGTGCTGTCCATGGTGGTCGCGATGGCGTGTTGTCCACGGAGGCACCAGGTGGTCTTCCTCACTCTCAAACTTAAACTCCCATACATTAATCACATTAACGTGCTTGTGCTTCCCAACTAAATCGTCGTTGTCAGAGATGAATAGGAGACCGGAACCACAGGTGATCATCCGCAAATGCTTACCCCCGTTCCGCAACTTCCGAGGGAATGTTACAAAATGCATGGGAATGGTTATAACTGAAGTACCGCTTCCCTCCTTTAAGGGAATGGTGAAATATGCAATACCACCCAACCCTCTCATCTGATTTTGGAAACAGTATGTGTAGAATGCTCTGTTGTAGTAAATAAGGTCCTTGAATGTTTGCGTGGACAGTTCGTCGGCTATCCGAACAAGGGAGCACGGGCCTGCACAACGTTCACTGTGTAGCATATGTGTAGTGTATTCAAATATCCCGCCAGCATCGATCACAGGGCCGACATCACCGATAGGCTTCAATACATACTCCTTTCCAGTGGTGTGATTGATAAGCTTATTTCCCTCAATCTCCACAGTGATAGCATCACCAGTTTTGCATTTGTCGCAAACCCAGCACTCGCTCTCCAGTGGATAGATCTCACCGGTGGCCATAGAGTTCCTGAAAAATATCCTGGCATAGTACTCCGCCACTACAACCTTCACTCCCGCTGTCCCAAGAGCCACAGGGGCATGCTCTCTGGATGATCCACATCCAAAATTGGCCCCAGCAATGACAATGGAACATCGGGTTTTAGTCTGGCCATCTTCATTGAATCTGCCATATCTAGCAGGAAGGCCCATCATGGCATAACTGCCCAATTTTTTGTATTCGTCTGGTTTGGAGGGCAGATGCTTTTCTCCATCATCCATCAGCTCTGAGATATATTTTCTGAGATCTCCTAGACAGCTTCGAAGTCTAACGAACGATTTCATCTGTTTCCCATAATTTTTAGCATCATCTTCTTCTTCTCCAAAACTGAGAAACTCTTTATTGAATTTCTTGTAAAGAAGTCTCTCAAGAGCTACACTTGTTTTGAGGAGCTCCTCTTCTGTTTGGATGAAACAGTAGCCATCCTCGCAGTATAACCATGTTAAAAAGATTTCAACAACCTTGTCAGACCATTGTATCTCATTGTTACGAAGTTTCTCTGCTAGGGTTAGGGTTTTGGGAGGACATATCAAAGGTATGTGATGTGTTAGTATTTTGGCCCATTTTTTATGGGCTTCTATCACTGCCTACCCTAATCGAGACTCCAGTCTCCATACACAAAACTTCACATCCTCATCTCCAAAATTTTCCATTTCCGTTTCGGAGATGAGGTGCCTCTTCCATAGACAGTCCCTTGCAAATTTTATATGTAATGGGACTGTACTATCTCCATCGTTGGAGGTTGAGGTTGAGGATGAAGTTACAAATAACTTAGAAAACATATTGACATGCACACCTTGGTCCTCATTTTCTATATTCATATCAGTTTTTATTTCGTCATCAAAAGCATTTTCTTTTTCTTCTTCTTCATATTCCCAATTGGATTCCGAGTCTGAGTTGTCCTTTTCTTCTTCACATTCCCAATTGGATTCGTAGTCTGATTCTTCTTCTTCAACTTCAGATTCCCAATTGAATTCAAAGTCTTTATCAATTTTTTCTTTGCATTCCCTATTAGGTTTAGATTCAGTCTCTGAATTAGAATCTTCAGAATCTTCTACAACTTCTTCTTTTGCTTCACCTAGTTTCGTTTCTTCACTGTTGTTATTATCTTCCTTATTATCGATTTCATTTTGACATGTTTTAACTTCTGCATATGATTTTTCTAAACACTGAAATGCTTCTTGAATTTCACTAAACTGTTCAACGTAATCAGGATGTGAACGTAATGGCACATTGTGCGGCGAACTACATTCAAAGGCCCGCATGATTATATCGTGTGCCATGGCTCTGATACTACTATAGCATAAAAACTTAGGCTGAAGCACGAAGACTGATCGCTTGTAGACTTGAATGTAAAAATACACACAGGTATTTTAATAATAATAATTTATTAATATATAAAATTGTATAAGATGATATAAGATGTTACAATGAGGCCCTGCTTTTATACCTCAGCAGGTGACCTTTCGTGAGTAGGCATGTCTTTTAGACATGCATTTTCACTTAACTTAAATACTATTTAATCTAATTAATATTTAATTATTTAATATTTGTATTTATTTTATTTATTTAATTGTTATGAATTATATTCATAACACTTCAAAAGTGATCCTTGACTCAAAGAGAGGGAGATCACCTTGATGTCTCTTCTTGCTTCCTTGGATGATAATCTAGAATGTGGTGGCCTTCCCAAGGTGCTTCAATGTAGGGTCTTTCTTTGATTTAGTGGATGATGATAGACTGTCGAGGTCTTCTTTTCGTTGTGATGAAGATTGTTTAATGTGAAAACTTCCTAAGAATGCTTCAATTGAAGAACCCTTCTTTTAATGAGTTAGGTTTTTTTTTTGAGGTCTTCTTTGATGCTCAATCATTTGCTTCAAGATGATGAGAGGTTTAGTCTTTCTCTATGATTGATGCTCTTGATGTTTCCCAGATGATCTTCTTTTGCTTCGGCCCTTGAGTATCCTTCTTTAAGTTGCCTTTCCTTGATGTAGTCACCTTAGCTTTGATACCATGTTGAGAAATCTATAGAGCAACTAGATTAGGTGATTTCTCTTATTTTGATAACTGCCTGTGATGTCTTTTTACTTATCTTGATTATTATAGTGTTCTTATCATCAAACGACTACTAAACCATAAAGAACAATGAGACAAGAAGACACAAGATATAGGCGATCGACCAGGGCCAACTTCTCTCCACTTGAGAGGAAAACCCACAAGAGTTCTTCTTTTATAGAACTTCAATTGACGAATTCCAAGGCCTATGACCCATGACCAAGACCCTCCAAAACCAAGTCAAATCTTTTCTTCTTGACGAGCTTTTCTACAAACAATTCCTCAACAACTTCTGCAATTTCGACCTCTAGCAAATTCTTCTGCAACTTCGACCCTCCCGACAAATTCTTATGCAACTTTGCCCTATAGTAAATTATTTTGCATAAACCCTAGATCTTGCACAAGAGAAGATTATGGTAGATCCTTCCTCCCTTTTTCTTCGCTTGAGTTGATTCTCTGTCCTGGAGAACTCGACTTGCAAAGTGTACTTTTTATTGCCCTACCTTGACTTTTGCAACTCGGTCTTTTCTGTTGCAATAGTTGACATAATTCCTTCGCATGTGTGGAGAGAAGTAGCCTAAAGACAATCAAAGGTCTCGTCCTTCTTTTTTTCTTCCTTTGTCATTTTTCTTTGCACCTTTCTCTCTCTTGTGATCAAACTTGTGTGAGCGAAGTGTGTGCCCCAAGTGAGGTTGAAGTCTCCCTTATATATAGGTCTTTCATTAGGTCAAATTGCTCCTTTTAGGCCGACTTGTCCATGTGTGTAGGTCGACTTGATCATTACATTATGACGAGGTCTTGGAGGGTCTTTTGACTCAAATAATTTTTTCTTTACAATATGTAACATGCCCAAACGGGTCTTCAATACATGACAATGAATCAATTGACTTGTAAACTAACTAACAAGCCCTAGAAGCACTCAATGGGTGGTTGACCTAAAAATGAATTTCCCTTGAGCATGAAACACATGCCTCAAGAACAACACTAATAAATTTATTTTTCTCTTTACATTAAATATATAAAATCATGATTACGTATGTTATTGTGAAGACCGAACCTAGTTACATATTGCAACACAACATTCCCTCTTTGTGAGGAATGTATTATCTACCTAGTCCAAACTCTCTCTTAATATCTTGAATTTCCCCATTGCTAGGGGTTTATGAAAATGTCTGCAACTTGTGAATCTGGATGAACGTACTCAAGAACCATTGCACCCTTTTGAACCCTGTCTTTGAGGAAAGGTATGGGATATCAATGGGTTTGGAGTGATCATGAAACATTGGATTGTGAGAGAGCTTGATGCACTTCTGATTGTCACAGTAAACAACACCAAGTTTCAACATCTGATTGGCCAACCCAGCTATCAACTTGCAAAGCTAGATGGCTTCACAATTAGCAAAACTGGGTGCCATATACTCTACTTTTGCTAAATTGAATGCAACTGCTGCATGCTTCCTGCTAAGTTAGGATGTGATGCTTGGCCCCAAGTTGAAACAAACACTTGAAGTGCTCTTCCTAGCACTTGCATCTCTTGTCTAGTCAAAATCAACCAAACCATGTAATGCCAACTCACAATTCCCCGCATACCTCAAGCTATATTGAACCATGCCCTTCAACTATGACACATGCTTTGCTATAATATAGTGATTTTTCCAAGGTTCAACCTTGAATTGGCTCAAAGTATTCTTTGCAAAACATACTAGGCCTGATATTCCCTAGATACACAAGGAAACCAATCAATTGGATATCTATAGAAGGATATGCAACTTTGAATCTAAATAAGCATGCAACTTCAGATTTGGAACTATAGGAGTGGCCAGGGGTTTGCAATCCATCATCTGAAATCGCTTTCGAATGTCCACTATGTACTTCCATTTATCTAAGGGAGATGTCACTTTACCCATCTAGACCTAAGTCACACTATTAAATTTCCATGAAACTCTGCAACTACTTAGATGAATATTTGAAAACTGAAATCTAGTTTACTTTCACTAAGATACAGAGTCTCTTAACAATTAATAAGCAGTGGAATAAAAAGCACTGAGATAAAAACACATGCACAAATTGACACACTTATTTTCTCAGGAAATCCAACAGGAAAAACGTGCTTGCTTGATGTGGCTATTTTATTGATTGTTCTTGAGCACTTGGATTTATTACAAAGCAATTTGTTTATTTGAGAATGTGTGCTTCTCTTTCAAATCTTAGCTATTACAATTGATCTTGGATGGCCTTGATCTTGCTTGATCTCAACCCTCTAGCACACAATTCTTCCTCTGCTACCTCGTTGAATTGCTCTGCAAAACCTGCTCTTCTTCTCCCGATCTTTGCGCACTAGAGGCTCCTTAATCCTTGCGCACATGAACCCCTATTCTCTAGCGCAGATTACCTCCTATTTTATAGGAAAATCCCTATTTCCTAGCGCACTAGGCAGTCCTATTTTTTAGGACCCAACTCCTCTTCTCCGCGCTGAACCAACTCCTAAATCTTAGTTTCCTCCTATTTCTTAGGAAACAATTCCCGCTCTCTCCACAATTAAGGTTCTCTCACAAACTCATGCGCTGTCTTGTCACACAAACCTTTGTGTGCAAAACAATTGTGAATTGCTTGTGCCTTTGTCCTTCCTTTATAGATTTGATCCATGCTAAATTAGGCTAGTTCAAATTTAGAACTCTAGTTATTGATTGACAAGTTAACTGAGTCGAATTGGTTCTCTCTCCAATCATCATCGGAGTCACAACTCGTCCTTCATTCAATCATGGATTGAAGTCCAAACTTATCCTAAATTAAACTCGAACTGCAAGCCGATCCTGTAGTCAAACTGATGAAGACTTACACTAGCTGAAGCTCCAACTCTACACATGCTAACTTGATGATTAATCCAGTAAACTGGAGATAACTCATCCTAACTGAAGTCTAACTCATGAGGACAATTCGAGGTCTTCACTAGCTAAGGCACAAGCCAAAAGACCTTGCTCGCTACATTTTCAACAAGCACAAAATGCCAAAACATCTAGAAGTTTCCAAAATGGGTATGGCTAGAAATGTGACCCCTGGAAAATGGAAACGTTAGCTGAAATGTCATATATATATTTAAATTTTTTACAAGTTAATAACACCTTATCTTGCAACAAAAGAAAGAATGAGACACATAAATTACATTTTACAAGGGAAATCAAGTCTATATTAACTCTTATAGATGATTACATGATGCAAAATTCCAAAATTAGACTTTATAGACGATGTTGTACACCGAAGGTTCCAAAATCAACCTTTATACATGAGACTATACGTGCTAAAATTGAAATAGAACATGAGCTAATGACAATTATTGGCTACTTTACATATCATTAATCATAAAAAATTCATCCTCATTAAAATAAATAGAACAAGATGCTTGTTTAGTAGAAGAGGCAACTCTACTAGTACTTGCACTCGCAGTTCCACTTGCATCACCATTGGCACTAATATCAGGAGCAACGAGAGAGAGAGCTCTAAGTATGGACATTCTGCTTCCACATTCCAATCTTTATGTGACCCACTTGTATATTCATCACCCCTACGAGACACAAGGTGTAGGTTTGAATGAACATATACAAGAGCCTTATCTTTCTGCAATCCCAACTTGTTGCGCTTCATAGAGTGAATGAAACTATAAGTGTTCCAATTATGTTTTGTCGATGAAAAGCTTGCCACTTGTGATAGAATACGAGTGGCAAGACTTTGCAAATAAACACCATTTACCCCGTGACAATTCCATCAATTAATTGGGTTCATGGTCGTCCTCTCATCCAAAGCTGATATGTCTGCAAAATCCTCTAATCCAACAACAAAATAGGCAAATTCCTCCTTTACATTAGTTTGTAAAGAAGCTAGAAACAACATCTCAAAGGCTCTCTTCACCCCATTGGCCACCTCTTTGTACTTATGTGGGGCCTTCCTTTTCCCATTGGCTTGAGCAATGAATTCTTCATCATAAAATTTTGGATTTAGAGCATGTGCCAAAGTGTGAATGGCGTGTTGAACCCATTCCACCTCATAACAATAATGGACCTCACTTGCTCAGCAAAATCAAAATCCACAAAAGGAAGAGTGGGAGCCTCTTGTGTAATAATTTCTATGGTTTTCTCAACCATGGTATCCATGCCATCATAAACCTCTCATATGAAAGGTTTCTGTGTGTCTGCATCTCGAAGAATATCAAATGCAGGTAATGTGAACTTGAGCAATGAATCAATCTTGCTTCCCTAATTTTCATCAACCAATACCCTCCTCACCATACTTCCCTTCTTTGAATCCACTTGTCTCCACTCAGCCCAAGTTGAACCCATCACCATACTCATTAATGCAGTTTAACTTCAACAGGGCGATGCACCATGATGATTTCAATATATTACTTGAGATTGGTGGTGGTTGGTGATGAATTTTATAATCTTCCTTGCTTGCCCTATGACCTCCTTAATCCATTCTATTTTTGCCTCAATCTCTTTTAAAATTAGATTCAAATTGTGGATAATGCAAGGAGTCCAAATTATCTGATTATATATACTCCCAACAGTTAAGCCCGCAACTTTGCAAATAGGTGCATTATCTGTCATAACTTGCACCACATTTGCCGTACTTGTTCAATAGCAACAATTAAGATTTCAACAATGAACTTACTATTCTTTAGCTCACCCAAACAATCTTTTGCTTTTACGAACATGGCTTCTTTTGGTGATGATGCAATGACTTTAATCAATGGCTTACGCCTTGTATCAATCCAACCATCTGAGATAATTGGAAACCTTGTGCTACCCCATCAGTTACAAATTGATTTCAAAACATCATCAAGAAATTTCCTCTTTCTTGAGCAAAATTGTTTTGAGTTTTTCATAGTTTGGCCCCTTGAAACCTTGAGGTGATGTGTTAATCTCTCTCACCAAATCCTACCAATATGGGGATTAAACCACATTAAAAGGGATGCCACAAGCAAAGATGGCCCCTACCACTCTTGAGTCAACTTCATCTCTCCCTTGATTGTCAAGCATTTTCAACAATCTACTATCTTTAGTTGGATTTGATGGCTTGGATAACTCTTCTTCTACTGCTAGTGCCCTCCTCTTTCTTGCTTCATGAACAATCATTGGCTCATTTCTAGCACCCAAGTGAGGATTGCTAGTGTCACCCATGTCGATTTTGCTTCTTTGATCCTTCAACCTTTGAGCATCATCTTACTCTCTCTTAAATATAGCCCTCACCTTTGGATTTTTGGTATGTGGAGACACTTGAATGCGCTTTATCTCTTCATGCAAAATGTGAGCCTTTTAAGATCTTATCACTTTTGCATAAATTGCAGTTCCATTCCCATGTACCATTAGAACTCATTTGCTTGACTTTGGTAACATCCTCTCAAATAGGATAGTATTCTTGTTGCCTAGGTGCTCTAGTAGACAACTTTGAGAAGTCATGTATGTTGCAAAAACACAAAATAAATCACTCACCAAAACAATTGCCACCCACGACCTTTTTCTTGCTTCCCATGACCTTCTTCTTACTGCTCATGCCCTTCTTCTTTCCCATGCCATTCTATTTGCTTCCCGTACCCTTCTTCTTGCTGCCTATCCCCTTCTTCTCGCTGTCAATGAACCCATGACCTTCTTGCTAGAAATGCACCAAAGCTTGCTTTCAATGCTACAAAACACAACTAAAATGCTCGCTGTTGTTATAGGAAGCTCCTCTTGTTGAAGAATGTGTGAGCTATGAGCAAATGGAATGTTTTTTTATAGAAAAGAAGACGCTGGTAGGGTTTCTAGAAAATTCTAATTTTTTAGTTTTCTAGAGAATTTTGTTCCTACTTTTTAATAAAATTTGTTAACTAAGCCTTTAAATTTAAAAAAAAATGTTAACTTAGCGTTTTTGGGTCATAGAAGGGACCCATGCCCTTCTTGGCTGATTGAGTAGACCCTTCCCCAAAAGAAAAGTGAAACGTGGCTGATTTCAGCCAAAATGGCCTTGAAACATCGCTAGTTGTACTATATGACGTTTCAAAATCGCAAAATGTCATATGATATGACCGATGACTTTTGGGCGCTGTTTCGACTGTGTTTTGACATTTTTTCGAGTTTCCTGTATCAGTATGACCTCCGACTCTGCATTTCATGGAATATAGAACCCAAGATTTTGCTATAACTTAACCCTAATTTACCATCAAACAATTTTTTTTTTTAGGGTTTTAAAAGAATGCCACAATAGATATAAACTAGTGCCTTATCTGTTGGAAAATCAAAAGGTAAAAAGATTTTCTTTTGTTGATAATTACTTGTGGTTATAGTTATCTTCTTTTACTTTTCTCATCATCAAACAACTACCAAAATATAAACATGAAGATCAAGGACACAGGATGTAGGCTCTCAGCCAAGGCAAAACCCCTATTCTAGCGGAAAACCCAAAATTCTCCTCTTCCATTAGAACCAAATCAAATGAGACAACCAAGACCCTTGACCAAGACAAAGACCTCCTTCAATCCACCAAGTCAACCTCCAAGATAGTTCTGCCAATTAGCGTCTTCAATACTACATCAACACTGCATCATCTTTAGATTTTGGCCCTACTGCCTCAAGAATTTTGGCCTTACTGTAGACCTGCAACTTTGGCCCTCCTGCAACTCTAGAAATTTGCACGTGTGATAGAAAATGTTAAAATTTGGGTACCAGAGGACAAGTGGTTCCCTAAGGCTTTGATCTTTGGCCTAGGGAAAAGTGTCCAAATTTATTTTTTACTTTTCTCCTAAAGTGACTTTACAAGTGATAAAGTCAATTTAATTTAAAAGTGACTTTATAAGTGGTAAAATTACATTCTAATTTAAAGGCGACTTTATAAGTGGTAAAGTTACATTCTAATTTAAAGGTGGCTTTATTAAAGTCAATGAAAAATTAGAAAGTGAAAAAGTGACTATGGAAATAAAAAGCTAAGTGGGTGAGTTAAAAAATAGAAAGTGAGAATTAAATGCACATTTATTCTCATCCTTAGATCTAAATGAATCTCAACGATTAGATCTTAGGGTAACGCAAAAGGTCATTTGGAGATTAAAAGGAGAAGAGAAGAGGAAAAGATCAATTCATTCTTTCATGAACATTTGAGAGAAAGAGAAGAGAGAGCAAGGAGAAAATTTCTGGGCAGTGAGGAAGTGAAGAAGAGCAGCAAGAAGACATTTCAGCAAATATGGGCAACAACATTTATTGGCATGCATCCCAAGGCAAAACAGTACAACAAGAGAAAGGCACAGATATCGAGGAAGAGGGATAGCACAGAAATCAAGGAAGAGGGACAGCAACAAGGGCACAAATTTTGAGGTAGACGTACTGTTGAAATTTGTACGGTCCGTACAACAAGTTCTGGGCACATTTTCGAGGCTGGCCGTACAGAATTTAATGCTGTTTTATTGCTGTAATTTTTTTTGTTTTGGTTGTTTGCTGAATGGAATGATTTTCGAGGTGGAGTTCAAGCACAGAAATCGAGATAAGTTGTAATTTGTGGTTGTTGGAATTTTTACTGTGTATTTCAGTTTCTCTATAAAAGCATTTTCAAAAATAAAGAAGAGCTCTCAAACTGGTTTTCCCCAAGAGTTGTAGGGGGTTTTTCCAGGGTCACATTGACCAAAAATCACTGTGTTATTTTCTGTGCGTGGCTGTCATAATTTTGCTATGTTTTATTTCTGCAATTTCAGCAGTTGTGAAATCTCTAAATTTGTGTTTTCGGAAAAATATTAGATTTTAGAATTTTTATCATGCTTGGATTTAAAACTAAATGCATGGAGTGATAAGGAAAACTGATAACCGGAGTAGGGGTTTAAATTTCTTCATGGTATCAGAGCTTGGTTGGCTAAAAAGTGCAGTTTGGGACAACCAAGTGAAAATTACAGCACTCTGATTTTTACACAGAAAACATAAATTTTTACCACAGATTTGAAAATTTTAGTTTGGTAGGATAGTGAAACATGTCTTTGGGTTTCAGAGTTGAAGATAGGTTGGATGGATAGAACAACTATAGTGCATGGAAGGAGAGAATCCAGAGCATCTTTGAGGAAGCAGAAGTCTGTGGCGTCATGACAAATACCATACAGAACCCAGTAGTAGTACCTGCTGACCTTGTACAATTGGCAGAGTTTAATAAAAAGAATGCTAAGGCAAAAAGATTGATTTTGGAAGGAATCAAAGATCATGTCATTCCTCTTGTGAGAAGAAAGACTTATGCACATGAGATGTGGACAACCTTGACCAGTGTTTACCAGAGCTCAAATGAAAACAGAAAAATGGTTCCAAAGGAGAAATTGAATGCCATTAAAATGGCTAAGACTGACAGTGCTACACCATACTTCACAAAGATCACTTCAGTGAGAGATGAGTTGGTAGTCGTAGCTGAGATCATTGCACCCACTAAGTTGGTGAGGATTGCTTTGAATGGTCTTCCCAAGACTTGGAAGAATTTTGTGGATGGAATTGTTGCACGAGAAAACCTTCTCGATTGGGAGAGGTTATGGGATGATTTCATTCAGAATGAGATTAGAAGGAACCATCTGGGGGCAGCCAAACAGGCGGAGGAGGATGACAATGCGGCATTGTTAGCAAGAGGCAAGAAGGGCAGAGCAAAGAAGTAAGCTTCCAACAGTGGAGACAAAAGCAAAGGTAAAGACAAGCAATAGAACAAGGAGAAGGACTATTCCAAAGTCAAATGTTGGAATTGTCAAAAGTTGGGACACTATGCTGTTGTGTGTCCGAAGAATGAGAACAAGAAAGGGAAAGACAAACTCATGGCAGCTTCTGCAGAATAAAGAGCTTCTCAGAGAGCTTTGATCGAGAGTTTGGGTTCATAGCTTGTGAGGCCACTAGTGCAAGATCACCTGCCATATAGGTTCAGAGGGAGTGTGCATTCCCCGCTACTAGCAGAGCATCTTCTAGCATTTGGTATGTTGACAGTGGCGCTTCCGCCACATGACAAGAGTTAGAGAGTACTTCTCAGAGATTTGAGAGGGTGATACTGATATGGAGGTAGTACTTGGTGATGACAGCATTGTTAGAGCAGTCGGTGTGGGGACATTGACATTTGATAGGGGACCTAAACCTCCCTTGAAAGTGTCAGATGTTCTATATGTGCCTGGAATGAAGAAGAACCTGATATCCGTTTCAACACTTGAGGACAGAGGGTATGATGTGTTGTTCAGGAGAGGGCAGGTGCTTATATATCTTAGGGGAACTCCAGCTTCTTCAGCGAGAGATTGGTGTGCGCCATGCCAAGGTGTACAAGTTCCCATTCCAGCCCCTAATGGCATTGAGTAGCAGCACCCAAGACAAGATCGACAACAGATCTAGCAGTTCAGAGTTGTGTGAGATTTGGCACCACAGGATGGGGCACATGTATCATGGGGCCTTGAGTACATTGCGGGAGATCACCACTAGTGTGCCAAATTTCAGTTTTGATCACCTTGATGTTTGCAGAGGATGTGCTATGGGGAAGTTTGCAAGATCCCCTTTTCCTAGTAGTGACAACAGAGCGACTGGGTTCCTTGACTTGATTCATACCGATGTGAGTGGTCGGATGCCTCATGTATCCTTGAGTGGCTATGAGTACTATGTTTTATTCATTGATGACCACTCTGGGAAGACCTGGATTTATTTCTTGAAGACCAAGAGTGAGGTCTTCAAGCGGTTTCAAGAGTTAAAATATCTTGTGGAGACCCAAACAGGTCGGAAGATCAAGGTCCTCAGGTCGGACAATGGAGGGGAGTATACCTTTGGTGAATTTGTTGATTTTTGTGCTGAGGCAGGCATTAGGAGGGAGTTCACAGTTCCTTACTACCCCTAGCAGAATGGGGTTGCAGAGAGGAAGAATAGATCCATTGCAGGGGCTGCTAAAACCATGCTTCATGATCAGGGGTTACCTTTATTTTTGTGGGCAGAGGCCTGCACACTGCTGTGTACTTGCAGAACAAGAGCCCACATCGTGCCTTGGGGAACGTGACTCCAGAGGAGGCTTTTTCTGGGAAGAAGCCTGATGTTGGGCACTTTCGTATCTTTGGGTGCCTTACATATTCCTACGTCCCCAAGGAGAACAGGACCAAGCTAGAGCCCACTGTAGACAAGGGCATCTTTGTGGGTTATAGTGAGGCCTCGAAAGCTTGTCAGATTTATATTCTTGCGCAGAGGAAAGTGGTTGTCAGGCAGGATGTGAAGTTTGAGGAGGAGAGAGTTTTCAGGAGGTCACGGGAGTTAGAGTATCCAGAGTCACCAGACCCTCAGGAGCAGCTGAGTCAGTCACAGGGATCAAGAGGTACATCGATTACCAGTGTTGTGAAAAGCACGATTAAATCGCGCTTTGTCAAAAAATCGCGCTTTTTTCCTAATGCCGATTTAATCGCGCGTTTTATACCAAAAAAGCGGCTATATTTTTTTTGCCGATTTTTTCCGAAAAAAGCGCGCTTTTTTCAAAAAAATCGCGTTTTTTTCGGAAAAAAGCTCCGGGTGTCGGGGCAGCGGGTTTTATAATGCGATTTTGGATTTTTTTTTGGTCATTTGGACAGTGGGCGCGCGCAGAAGGAGGAGGAAGTCTTGGAGAGAGCAGCTGGAGGGTTTGTGACCAAATCTAAGTGCTTATAGGACAAATTCAAGAGGAGACCACCAATTTCTCCATAGAAACGGTATGTGGATTAATTTTTTTTTGTTTTCCTTGTTTAAAAACATTGTTTTTCATTGTTTTTGGTTGGAAAACTTCATATGGGCACCATTTTCCTTTTGTTTTCATTGTTTTTAAAGAATTTTTTGTATTTTTTCATTGATTTGGGATGGGTAACTTGGTATGACTATGGGAACCAATTTTATTTTATTTTTTTCATTTTTTTTAAACATTGTTTATGTTTTTTCATTGTTTTTGGCATTTGCCATTTGGTTGGGTAACTTGGGTTTGGAACTTTGGATTCTGGAAATTTGTAACTTGTAATTTTGTAAATGCTAAATTGTAATCCTAAATTCCTATTTCCTAATCCTTATTTTCCCATAGGTTTGCAAATTCAAAATTCAAAAACAAACATGCTAAGGAAATTGGATCCTTTCTGGGAATATGGTGAACCTAAAGCTCCGAATGATAGACAAAACTTGAATTGCAAGTTGTGTGGATAGGAGATACGCGGGGGGGTGTACAGGTTGAAGTTTCACCTTGCACAAATATCTGGACATGATGTGGGGCCCTGTATAAATACAAATCTTGAACTTATCCAAAGAGCCATGAGAGCATTGGGAGATTTAGAGCACACTAGAGAGGCCAAAGAAGAACTCAAAAGGCAACTAAAAAGGTCAGCTGAAGGAAGTGGGCCAAGTGGCACTGGTTCTACTGCAGCATCAGTCAATCCGGTAGCTGCATCATCATTTTTTGTTCCTCGAACCACACCTGGTTCACGACCATCTATCAGTTCAATGCTAAAAAGAACTGAAAAAGAACAAGCTGACAGGTTGATGGCAAAATTTCTCCTCTGGAGTGATATTCCTTTCAGCATTGTAAGGAATAATCCATTTTTCCAACCTACTGTTGATGCTATTGCCAGTGTTGGCCCGGGGTACAAAATCCCTTCTTATTATGATTTCAGAGGCCGGATTCTTCAAGATGAAAAGCGTGACTGCACCCAAAGATTGGAGGATTTTAGGGCATCATGGGCACAAACAGGATGCACTGTTATGTCAGATGGTTGGACTGACCAAAAGGGGAGAACCCTTATAAACTTCTTGGTTAGTTATCCCAAGGGGACTATGTTTATCAAATCTGTTGATGCATCTCATCAAATCAAAGATGCAAGAACTTTATGTAATTTGCTGGATGTGTTTATTTTGGAGGTGGGTGAACAACATGTTGTCCAAGTCATAACGGACAATGCTGCAAATTATGTTGCTGCTGGTAGAATGCTTATGGACAGGCATCCTACTCTATTTTGGACACCTTGTGCTGCCCATTGTATTGATTTGATGTTAGAGGACATAGGGAAAATTCCCTTTGTCAAAGATATTGTTGACTCATCAAAAAGCATCACAAAATTTATATATAATCATACATCTGTGCTTAGCTTGATGAGAAGATTCACCAACAACAAAGAGTTGGTGCGCCCCGCCATTACACGGTTTGCCACGAGTTTCATATCTCTTCAATTCCTCTTGAATTCTATGTGGGATGTGAAGAGAATGTTTCTTTCAGAGGAGTGGCGTGCTTTGTCAATGAGCCGCAAATCAGAAGGAGAGGCCGTATGCAGACTAGTTTCATACCAGGAAGACTTCTGGGCCGGAGTGCAGGAGGTGTGCGCCGTTACTGAACCTTTGGTAAAGGTTCTTCGGTTGGTTGATGGTGAGAAGCCCGCAATGGGCTATTTGTATGAAGCCATGGACAGGGCCAAAGAAGCCATTCGGGCTTACTATGATGATAAGGGAGATGATGGGTTTCAGAAACAACTCCTTCTATGGGGAGTGATTGATGAGCGATGGAACAACACACTCCATCGTCTCATTCATGTTGCTGGGCTTTTCTTGAACCCTGCATTTTCTTATGCATGTGGGTTTGATTTTGATGCTGAGATCATGGATGGATTCTTATCCTGTGTCCAGAAGATGGTGCGATCTCCAGAACAACGTATAGAGATCTCTAAACAAATTGAGACATATAAGATGGCAGGTGGCACATTTGGCTTTGAGATGGCTATCACTGATAGGACGATTAAAATGCCAGGTATTTTTTAGTTTGTAACTTTGTTTCAAATTTCATTGTCTCTTTAAATTCCATTTTTTTCTTATGTTTATTTAAAATTTTATTTGTAATTTTGTTGTAGATGCATGGTGGAAAATGTATGGTGGCAGAGTACCCCTTTTACAAAAGCTTGCCATACACATCCTCAGCCAAACATGCAGCTCCTCAGGATGTGAGCGTAACTGGAGTGTATTTGAAAAAATACACAACAAGAAGCGCAACAGGTTAACACTTAAACATTTAAAATATTGCAAATTTCCAAATAAATTTTTGAATTCATTAAACAATATTTTTTTTATAATATTAATTATTAATTATTATTTCATGATCTTTGTACAGGTTGGAGTCCTAGCGACTTAATGACATGGTCTACGTCTACTACAATCTTCGATTGTGGGTGAGGCAACTTGAGAGGACACCTGATGTGGATGCCATCTCATTGGATGGGATTGACACCACTGCTGCATGGAGGGTTGAGGCCGAGAGGCCTCTCATGGATTCTACTGATGATTGGTTAGTGCAGGATGTAGTGGAGGGGGAGGAGGAGCAGGAGCAGGAGGAGGAGCAGGTGGAGGAGGAGGAGGAGCAGGAGGAGGAGGAGGAGGAGGAGGTGACACCGCCTACCCGGGCTACCACTGCCACCAGTAGAGGACGTGGTCTACCTCCTGTAGCTCCTACTTCTAGTTCTTCAGCTTCTAGAGCACATCAGACTCCACTTCCATTTCCACCAGCACAGGCACCAACATCTACATCTAGAGGGAAAGGGAAAGCTGTGACATTTTCTCGCAAGAGGGGCAGAGGAAATCAATAGGATTAGACTTTCATTTTATTGTATATGACATTATGACATGATGAGATACATTATCATATTTTTTGTTGATATTTTGAGGCTGAGTTGGGACTCAGGAGTCAGGACTTACTATTCAGGACATGATTCAATGTTATGTGTGATTTTAGCGCTAGAAATGATATTAAACATCTTATATATTAGTTTTTTTATCATATTTATGTGTCAATGTATTTATTTTATGTTGTAGATGGTTTAGATATTAAAAAAATTGAAAAAAAATGAAAAAAATGAATATTTTTGTACCAAATGCTTTTTTCCCGATTTTTCCAATTTTTTCCGATTCGTTCCTCGCGCCGATTTAATCCTGCTCGTGCTTTTCACAACATTGCTGATTATAGTGTCAGGTCCATCAGTGAGTAGTGGCTCTCAGAGTCAGGTGGGTGGTTCTTCGGGCAACATGCAGGGCAGTCCGCAGAGCAGTTCACAGGTAGTCCACTAATGGACAGTTCACACGGTACTTCAGCATCTACAGGCACAGATTCAGGCATGAGGTCAGTTGGCAGGCCTTCAGGAGTTCAGGCTTCTGATGATGATGAGGATTCTTTCACTCCGGTGGGAGAAGTATGCTCAGGGAAGAGGAAGCCCAAGTGGCTTCAAGATACCTTGTGCGAGGCCACATCAGTTGCTGGGCCAAAGAGACAGGTTAGAGAGAGTAAACCACCTAAGCGGTTCTGTAGTTACATGGCATTGGTAACAAGCATTGTTGACTCCAAGCCTTTTAGTTATGAGGAGGCAGCGAGCCAATAGGTCTGGAGAGAGGCCATGATGGAGGAGTATTCTTCTATTATGAAGAACGATGTTTGGGAGGTAGTGTCGAGGCCTGAAGGTAAATCAGTTGTTACTTCTAGATGGCTCTACAAGATAAAGCATGCTGCAGATGGTAGCATCGAGAAGTTCAAGGCTCGATTTGTGGCGAGAGGGTTCTCACAGGTAGAGGGAGTTGACTATGAGGAGACCTTCGCTCCCGTAGCTCGGTATACATCTATTCGCTCCATTATATCGATTGCAGCAGAGATGGGTTGGAAGATCCACCAGATGGATGTGAAGACCACATTTCTCAATGGCTTCATTCAAGAGGAGGTTTATATTGAGCAGCCGTAGGGCTTTGAGGTGCATGGGAAGGAGTCCCATGTGTGCAGATTTAAAAAGGCACTCTATGGCTTGAAGCAAGCTCTTAGAGATTGGTACTCGAGGATTGACACATACTTGCAACAGTTGGGTTTCACAAAGAGTGAGGTTGACCTGAACCTATACTTCATTGTGGTGGGTGAGGAGCCTCTCATTCTAGTGTTGTATGTTGATGAATTGGTCATCACTGATGCAGAGAGACTCATTGAGGGCTGCAAGAGAGATCTTGCTTCAGAGTTCGAGATGAAGGATATCGGCTTGATGCATTATTTTATGGAATTGGAGGTGTGGCAGGAGGAGGGGCATTTCTTCCTGGGACAAGGGAAGTACATTGTGGATATTCTTAGCAGATTTCACATGGAGGACAACAAACCCATGCCTACTCCTATGATCACTAACTAGAAGAAGCTTCACGCTTCTGATTCCGAGTTGGTGGATCCTACTCTATACAGATAGTTGATTGGTTGTTTGATGTATTTGGTCAACACTCGACCAAACATATGTTTTGCAGTTAACACTATGAGTCAGTTCATGTGTGAGCCCAGGAGAGTGCACTGGGTGGCTGCAAAACACATTCTTCGTTACTTGCAGGGGACTGTGGATTTTGGTCTTGATTATAGACAAGGTGATGGACTGAGACTGGCAGGGTACATGGATTCAGATTGGGTAGGTTGTGCTTCAGATATGAAGAGTACTTCCAGGTGCTGTTTTGGGTTGGGTTCGGCAGTTGTGTTGTGGATTAGCTGGAAACAACAGTCAGTTGCATTGAGCTCAGTTGAGGCAGAGTATATGGTTGCTAGTTTGGCTAGTTGTGAGGCCATATGGCTTCACAATTTGTTTGGTCTATTTGGTCAGGGATTGAGACCTTCAGTAATTTATTGTGATAATCAGAGTTGCATAAATCTCACGGAGAATCCAGTTTTTCATGACAGGTCAAAGCATATTGAGATCAAGTATCACTTCATTAGAGACTATGTCCAAAAGGGCACTGTCAAGCTTGAGTACATTTCCACAAATGAGCAGGTAGCGGACATTTTCACCAAAGCCTTACCACGGGGAAAGCATGTCTACTTCAGAGACAAGATGGGAGTGGTGAGGAACACTTTCCTCGGTAAGAGGGAGTGTTAAAATTTGGGTACCAGAGGACAAGTGGTTCCCTAAGGCTTTGATTTTTGGCCTAGGGAAAAGTGTTCAAATTTATTTTTTACTTTTCTCCTAAAGTGACTTTATAAGTGATAAAGTCAATTTAATTTAAAAGTGACTTTATAAGTGGTAAGGTTACATTCTAATTTAAAAGTGACTTTATAGTGGTAAAGTTACATTCTAATTTAAAGGTGACTTTATTAAAGTCAATGAAGAATTAGAAAGTGAAAAAGTGACTATGGAAATAAAAGGCTAAGTGGGTCCCTTTTTTTTTTTGGTAGGTAAGCACCCAAGGGGATTTGAACTAGTGACCTGTCACAAG
Organism: Pinus tabuliformis; assembly: GCA_031772625.1. Lineage (NCBI taxonomy): Eukaryota > Viridiplantae > Streptophyta > Pinopsida > Pinales > Pinaceae > Pinus > Pinus tabuliformis. Next base: position 245,978,114 of record CM062815.1, read on the forward strand.
GAGTGCCTTAATAGTTCACCCATTCACCATCAATCCAAAGCCCCCTGGGCTAAGGCTAAGTGGGTCTTTATTTAAGTGGGTGAGTTAAAAAATAGAAAGTGAGAATTAAATGCACATTTATTCTCATCCCTAGATCTAAATGAATCTTAGCCATTAGATCTTAGGGTAACCCAAAAGGTCATTTGGAGATTAAAAAGAGAAGAGAAGAGGAAAAAATCAATTCATTCTTTCATGAGCATTTGAGAGAAAGAGAAGAGAGAGCAAGGAGAAAATTTCTGAGCAGTGAGGAAATGAAGGAGAGAAGCAAGAAGACATTTCATCAAATCTTGGCAGCAACATTTATTGGCGCACATCCTAAGGCAAAATTATACAGCAGGAGAAAGGCACAGATATCGAGGAAGAGGGATAGCACAAAAATCAAGGAAGAGGGATAGCACAAAAATCAAGGAAGAGGGACACTAGCAAGGGCATGAATTTCGAGGTAGATGTACTGCTGAAATCTGTACGGTCCATACAAGTTCTGGGCACATTTTCGAGGCTGGCCATACAACATTTAATGCTGTTTTATTGTTGTTAAAATTTCTGTTTTGGCTGTTCGCTGATTGGCACGATTTTCGAGGTGGAGTTCAAGCACGAAAATCGAGATAAGTTGTAATTTGTGGTCGCTGGAATTTTTACTGTGTATTTCAGTTTCTTTGTAAAAGCATTTTCAGAAATAAAGAAGAGTTCTCAAACTGGTTTTCCCCAAGAGTTGTAGGGGGTTTTTATAGGGTCACATTGACCAAAAATCACTGAGTTATTTTCTGTGTGTGGCTGTCATAATTTTGCTGTGTTTTATTTCTGCAATTTCAGAAGTTGTAAAATCTCTAAATTTGTGTTTTCAGAAAAATATTGTCATTTCCAGATTTTAGAATTTTTATCATGCTTGGATTTAAAACCAAATGCATGGAGTGATAAGGAAAACTGATAACCAGAGTGGGGGTTCAAATTTCTTCAAAAAAGAGAGAATTTGGCTTCCTTTTGCCAAATAAGTGTCTCCTTCTTCTTCGCTATGATTATCCTTCTTCTTCTAGGTACGTCGCACTTGTTTTCTTCCACTTGCAACTGCGGATCAAACTTGATGAGTGAGTGAGCAAATGAGGTTGAGTTCCTTCTTGTGTATAGTGCTTGGATCATCCCTTTTTAGGCCGACTTGACTGCACTTGAGGCCAACTTGGTGGAGGAGTGTTTACTTGACCAATTACATAAAAATAATAATCCTTTCTTGACATAAGAAGCCCAAGAAGGGTGTATTACATGATGACTTGGACAATGACACATGACACAAACCCTAGAAGCAAAAAATGGGTGGTTAGACCTAGTAACAAAATAAATAAAGCGTGAATCCCATGCTTATGAATAATTTTTCTTTTACAATAATTTTTCATTTTCTTTCTTTTGACAAATACATTACATCATGACTCAAATACAATTAAGAAGATCGATACTAGTTACATTTCTCAACATCAATCTAGGGTAAATGGAGTCTAGAATACAAACTATTCTAGTGTTTATTTTGTAAAGGTTCTAAATTCAAACAAAACAACAACAAACGAACTTACCCTAGCGTTTGCAATCTAGGTTCTGAATTTTTCGAATGATTAAGGAAAAGAAAAACCTGTCTTTATTCCTCAAATACTTGGAGAAAGGGTTTAGCTCAACAATGGACAATGAAGCAAATACCAAATAAACTAACTTAGTGCAACAACATACACGTCATAGAACATAAAACGAAGATAAAGCAAATAAACTAACTTACTCCACCATGCAACATCCAAGATCCACCATAAGCATCCATGAAAAGAGAGCATATCACATCATAACATCCACCCAAGAAAATCGCTCAACTAGGCCTCCATTGCATATTAAAGAAAAATATCACTAATGAAGAGTTGTAATAATCCAAGTGCGACAATGATCAAATGAGGAAATTAACTCCCTTGTTTATTGTTGGAAATTGGTAGCTTTGGTCGGTATTTTCATCGATAAAATCAAAAGAGAAAAAATGAAATTATATTTACCCCACAAGTGTTCAAGTCGGCCCCTCCAAGATCAAGTCGGCTTGCCCAAGAGACACACCCCTTCGAATGGATGAATCACTATAAATTGAGCCTATTCACTCTCCTCCAAAAGCAGATTCAGATCTCACCATGATTCTGTGGAACCATGTGAAGCTCTGAGGCATACTCTCTGTGGAACCATGCGAAGGTCTGAGGCATACTCTCTATGTGGAACAATGCAGACATGAGGCAATATTGTTTGGGGTATCATTCGAGTTCTGACCCTGAAGAAAAGGCTGAAGGTTGGCCCTCTTGGAGTCCTATGATAGATCTAATTACAGACCTCATTATGGATAGAATTGAAGGGATCTATGTATTGGATATTGGAGGGTTGGCTTGGCACTTGTGGGAGGTCATCTTGTTGGTCAATATTTGTCTATGTAATCTTGTCAAATATATGCTATTTTCATGTACAAATTGGATTGAATTGGACATTCTCTCATAAGGAAAGGTTGTTTGGTTTTCCCCCTTGGAGTGGGGTTTTCCCAAAGTAATTTTGGTGTCTCTTGTTCATTGTCTTATTGTGATCTTTACTGCTCTATGGATCTTAATGTTAATGGTTGAAATTTTCAAGTATAAGATTGGAATGTTCTAAAGAAGTCAAAATGTATCCTTGGAAGTAGTTATCAATTTGAAAATTATTCTAGTCTTGTATGCTACTAGAAAATCAACATTGTTTCAGAGCCATGGGTGAAAAGCAACCCTGATGTGAGGAAAAGGAAGCCCTAATTCGGGCCTCAAGAAGACCTAATCTCAGTAAAAGGTCAAAAGATCAAGGTTTCATTAATGAGAATGTCGAAAAGTTTCTAATCTTGTCCAAGTCTCTAATCGAGCCTCAGATCGTATCCTCTGAGCTTCTTTCAGATCATCCTCAGGAGAAGTTTGTTGAGAAATCTAGGGCATCAAGATTAGGTGATTTCTCTATTTAATGATAACTGCTTGTGAATGATAAAAGAGACATTCTCCTTAATCTTCATTTTTATCCCTTTACTTAAATTTTTAACATTACCATGAAATGACTCAAGATGTTTGAGAGTGGTTCCGACCTCATTGGATTTCATATGGAGAAAGTAGAATTTTAGATTTCCTTCAAAATTCAGCAGACTTATCAGTTTTTCAAGATTTCAGGATTGGGGGGATTGCAATGTTTCCATTGGATTTTGTCATGTATTAGGGTATGGAACTCGTATTTAATCAAGAGCACCAATCCCTCTATGTACCTTGATGTTAGTGACATTGGTTGTCGAACTCCTCTATCATGACCCTCCTAAAGATGTATGGATCACTCAAACAAAATCTTGACTTGACATGCTATGCTTTTTCTATCTTATGTTAATTCTTAGAGGGTGATATTAATGACAAAGATCCCTATACAGATCCAAAGGTAATGACAAAGATACCTCTGGATATTAATGCTTAGAGGGTGATATTAATGACAAAGATCATGATTTTCCAACAAGACTAAAAAATTAGACATTTCTCATGGCGGCAAGAGGCCCAAGGATTAGCAATAGATAATAGATTTACTTGTCTTTTCTAGTTTCTAGTAGTTTTTATAACTTTTTTTCCCCTGGAAAAATCATAATTTTATTCATAAAGAGCAAAATTACATGTTGTAGATGCTAATGAGCATATGCAATAATAGCAGGTTCTGATTTCTCAGAATCCATAAAAACTAATCTATTCTTTCCTACCTTTCTTCTTTTCCACTTTTCGCCAACCACTTGCGTTGGGAGTGGAAGATACAATAGTCATTTGATTCATATTGGTATTAGTTTGTTCTTTGCCAGAGTTCGATTCCTCTGATCCATGATTTTGTTTGCTGCCACTTACTTCTTTTCTTGTTGTGTGCTGCTCAATTCGCTGTGGAGGATTGCTTGGCCTTTGAATTAATGCGGAGCTGTCCTTTATCTTGTCCTTTTGTGCGCTGATCTGTTCATTCTGCAGATTATTGTCTGCTTTGTTTTCAGTTGTCTCTTCTTCTTCTGTTGTTTCTTCTCGGGGCTCAGTGTGTTGCCAACCTTTTGGTTTTTGAGATTGTTTCTTATTTCTTTTGGGATCTTTTTTAGCTTGTGGGCATGCACTGTGAAGGTGACCTGTTTGTTGACAGCCACGGCAATGGAATGCTGTGTTTTCATAATCTAGTGGTTGAATCCATTGTATATTGTTATGGATCATAATAATGCTGTCAGGTAAGCCTTGACTAAGATCTACTTCAACGCATATTCTGGCAAAGGTAAATATACCTCTTGTAACTCTGTCTGCATCAATCTTGAGAAATTTGCCTAGTGCATTCCCAATTCCTTCTAATACTTTGTGATGCTAGAAGTGTAGTGGAAGATTGTGTATTCTAAGTTCTAACTCATACATGCATTTTAGAAACCACCATAGTAGTGGCATCAAAACCTGGGAACCAAGGGATCATGAATAGTCCTGCATTGCCCCCAGAACATGGTCCCTCATTGAGGGCATAATCCTTATCCTTGACAGTGTCGAATTTGACAATAAAAACCCCCTCGGAACATAGATGGATATCACAGTTCATTGTCCAAGTGGAAAAAACCCATTGATGTAAAGCATCTGATTTAGGCCAAAAGCCATTAAATCTGCATATAACAGCTTTATGTAGAATTCTGCATAAATCTCATTTACCTCAAGCAAAGAGACTATCAAGGCTGGTATCTGGGATTTTTGCTCCACGATGTAGGGTCCCAGTAGTTCTGGAGGTGGCATTGGTTTGGTTTGGGCTTCAGCCTTCCCTTTGACCACATATTTAAAAGAGCCTGTTCCCTTTGTGTTGGGTCCAGAGCGTCCCCCACGCAGTCGCAGGTTGAGGATGATGGTTGAATCTGAGTCAATTCCATAGTCCTGTAGAGTGTGATTGTCCTGCAAAATATATCCTGCATATATCAAGCTTTGCATACTAACTAATATGCTTATATGCGCTTGGATTTCATGCTTTAATTCTTGTATCCGCTTCCTTTTCCAGATCCGCATGCAGACCGTCCTTCCTTGCAGAGTTCTAATAAAAATTTGTATCAGATTCGGATCTGTGGTGGGTGGATCTGTCCTTGACAGAGGTCGATCTGTTATAAGATGTGTTGGGTGTGATAGATCTGAGCAATGCGTATCCCATACCTTTGCTTGAAGCATCAGAGCTGGCCTTGCAGAGCCGTGCTTTTTGGGATCGCATAAATACTCTGTCGCCTTTTTGTCTGTTGTTTGAATGGTAGTTAGTGGGGATTTTTCCTCACCCAAATCAATAGGGCCATCATCTAACCCATTCACAACGCTTTCTTGAAGGCAATCACAGTTTTTGGCCTATTTGCGGACGACATTAAGATTGGAATCGGTAATTTTGACCCCCTCAGTGTATTGTCTCTTACAGTTGTTCCCGGCCCCATTCTGACCGAAATCGAAGTAATCGAGCTTGTGGATCTGGGCAAAAGGCCTTGTCTTGAGGCTATCCATAATTTCCGGCGCAAGATCCTTTGAAGCCGCTTCATAATTTAGCTGCAGATCAGATCTCCCTCTGTAAATCCAAATGGCATCGACCCCTTGCTCGTCGCCTACCATTTTCCAAAGCTTTCCTCTACGATCTGATCGAATTAGTACCGCACCTGTTGGATTAGTAGATCTAGGCATCGACTTCTGTTCAAGGTACTCTTCTTTCTAGGACGGATCCAGATCTGATACCAAGCTACGTCCCCCATGTCCATCGTTTGATCCATCTTGTGTTGCGATATCCCTCTGACTCTCTGCAACTACGATCAAAGCAATTCCTTGTGGAGAAATCCCTGCTATGGAGAGGAAAGGGCTATGGATCGAGAGGGTGTGAGGATTCGAGTATGCTGCATCTTGCAAACCCTGCGCTGCCACCATCACATCCACTTCCATTGTTCCTCTCCCTCAATATCAGTAGTTTTTATAACTATTGACTCTTTCATATTTATTATGATATTTTTTGTAAACAATATATGACAATTTAAGTTTGAAGTTTGAAGTTGGCAATTATAACTCATTAGCAATGAATTATGAATATGATGGTTTGTGAAAGTTGAATGTTGTTTCATTTCATTTCATTTTTTAACATTTCATTTCATGTTAGATATTATTTGTTGTAATGGTTACACTTAGCTTACAAGTACAACTTTGGTGATCAATGATGATAAATGTTATATATTGAATTTTGAAAGCTTGAAACTTTAAGATTGATGAATCATGAGACTCAATATGTTGTATGTTACTATGTTACTGACTTGTGGATGTGGTTGATGAAGATTATAACTTCTAGATGATTGTTGTTATTTGGTTCAATCTATGTTTTTTTTTTTTTTTTAATTAATTTTTTTTTATTTTTTATTTATTTCTCTTCTTCCTATTTTAATGTTTTTTTATATCTAATTCATCATTCTACATGCTTTTGTTGACATATATGCATCAAAATATAAAAAATATAAAAAAATATATATTATATAAAAAACGCTCTTGGAATCGCTCCCAAACCGGGAGCTTCTGAAAATGTTGCTCCCGCTGCCGCTCCCAAGTAACTTTGATTAGGCTCTTCTCTTTTGTTAAATTATTATCATGTTCTTCTTCATCAAAAAACTACCAAAGCATATACAATTTTTGAGACAAGAGACACACAATGTAGGCTATTAGCTAGGGCCAAAACCTCTCCCACTTGAGAGGAAAAACCAAACGAATTCTTCTTCTTATAGAGACTTCAATTGACGAACACCAAGACCAAGACCCTTGACCTATTTGCCTCTCCAAGACCAAGTCTCAAAGCTTCCTTGACGAGTTCCTTTGAGTCAACGATAGTCAACCTTCTTATTTCTTCCTCCTTCTCGACTACCTTTCAGAATTTCGGCCCCTTGATTTAGGTCTGCAATCTTCGACCCTAATTCAGAAACCCTAGTTGCAACTTCTTGGAAAGTGTCACCTTCTAGATAATGCCCTTGATTCCTTCGCTTAGGATAGAGTCTCCTTCTAGCTTAACTTGGCTTCTCTTTTGACTTGTCCTTCTCCAAATTCGGTTACCCAAGAGGACTGCAATTCTTCTCGGCTTCTTCTGCAGCAAATGATCCCTCTCTTCTTTGCACGTGTGATATCAAAGTGGCCCTAAACAGATCCAAAATCGATGCTAAAGACTTCGCTCTTCCTTTTTCTCTCTTCGCTGGTGATGAGGCTCCTTCCCAAGTGATCTTCGCACTTCTTGTTGCAGACTTGTTCTTGACCGAATTGCTTGCTTCCAAATGAGAGTCGAGCTGCCTATTTATAGTGATTTTCCCATGTATATAAGCTGACTTGACAAAGATCTAGGCCGACATGTCCTTTGGAGAGGTTTCATTATTCCTTCTTGAAGCCGACTTGTAGGAGGTGCTTGAGCTTGGTCTTGGAGGGCCTTTTTATTCTTTTAATGACTCATACAAATATGTGTTGGGAATCATGATTGCCGTTAGACCAAAACCCATAGGTTTTAGTCAACTATCACATCACCAGAGATAAGGATCCATGAGAGGCGGTTAGTCCATGTCGTGAAACACACGGGGAGCATTGGTTTATCCAATGTCCAACAATCTCCCCCCAACGCAAGCCGAGTGTGTATCAAACTCGTGACCTATGCTTTGATACCACTTGTTGGGAATCTCGATTGCCGTTAGACCAAAACCCGCAAGTGTTAGTCAATGACTCAACGATCACATCGCCAGAGATAAGGATCCACGAGAGGTGGTTAGTCCATGTCATGAAACACATGGCGAGCGTTGGTTTATCCAATGTCCAACGATATGTAACATGCCCACGAAGGGTCCTTCATACATGACATTGACTCAATTTGACTTTTATGACTTGATGACAAAACCTAAAGGTTCACAATGGGAACCTTAACTAAAATAAAATTCCTTGATCATGAAACCCATGATTCAAGTACTACAAAAATAATTTTATTTTCTTCTTTACATCAATTACATAAAATCACAATTACTTATGTCATTATGAAGACCAAACCTAGTTACACTTTTCAACACTCCCTTTTAACTAGTTAGGTATTCATAATGGTACTTGGACATTCTCAATCTGAAGAATTCTCACAAGAAGAGTTGGATTTGTAAGCCATCTGTATAGCATCATATCAACCAACATTGTCACATAGCAAGGCCTTGACTAACAACTCTATCTCTCCACAAGATTTGAGCTCAATGTTGGCGAGACCAATGATGTATAGACACTCTCATCATTGTCTCTCTCGGAACATACCCCACTCGGGTTCTCAGGGTGTGTTCCACCAGGACTATTCTTATCTCGGATTTCCAGTCCTCAAAGAATATCGGTCCTCTACGGCTATTCTTATCTTGGATGCCCTAATTCATCCTTAAAGAGCATCAGATGCCAGATGTTTACCCAATCCTCCATTCTATCTTCCCAAGTGAAGACAAGAATGATGTGTCTATCTCTCCCTCTTAATTAGGGAGGACATACCTATTCCAATGAAGGAATGTACTCATTCCTATGGAAGGAATGTACCTAAGCTCCCTCTTGGTTTAGGAATTTGCTTCCAAGTTTCTACCAAGTAAGAAACTTGTTTCCATGCTCGCTCTTAATTAGGGACCTGTAACAACTCCTTAGGTGGAGATGATGGGACAACCAGCTGCTTGAAGAACTGATCCTTACGATGTCATGAGCTTCTCTTCTTTATTCAAGAGTCTTCATGTTTTGGGACTTTTTCGTAGGGCACAGACCATCCATCACTTTCATCCATGAATTAGTCATGTCGTTATTCCTTTCATTGGAAAGTGATCCATCAGATCATATCTGGCCTTCCTTCATGCCGTGTTGCCTTCTTCATGCCATGTTTCCTTAAGGATCTTTCATCCTATTACATGGACATCAGTGGTGAAGATATCCATAGATCTTCCCTTGGCAGCTCTGCATAAGCCCATCCATATATCATTCAAAAATAAGGAATGAACAGTAAATCAAAATTATCTTTGTGATGGTCTGTTATCATGACATCTTTCGGCTTGCATCAACACCCTGCATACATATTGACACATCTCCAAAAGATATATATTGTCAAGGGTCTCTTTCTTTTTCCGGACTTCATCAGAGTCTTCATATCTTTCATGGAGATATCATAGTCAAACCTTTCAGTCCTTGGATGTTGATTGCCTTCTCCATAGTTGCATATTTCACGATCTCTTCCTTTCTTTCTTTCTTCACACATTTTCTTTCAGGAACTTCTAATCATAGTTCCTCCAATTAATTTCAACCACCTCATATTTCATATGAGGACATATTATGTTGATTTCATCTAGTCAATGTGTGACCCATGCCTTCCTGCATCTTTTCAATGGAGGAGATCCTTTCCTTTTGATCATGCTCTCGAAGTAGAGCATTTATCCATGTTATCCGCAACCATATGACATGACTCCAAATTATCAAATAAAAGCATACATACCTCATTCTTCTTTTAGGTCATCTTCCTTCAACAACTTCTGTGATTGAAAACTTCAATCCCTTGACCTGCTTATCATATCATGTATTTCTCCAAGTTGAAATTCTTGATGAAACACTTGCTCCCTTTTGTTTGGTGAATCTTCCAATGAAGATTCCAATAGAGGATCCTAAGTATCCTCATTCAATAGATGTTTCTTCTTAACTGATGTATGATGAGCTTTGTACCAGATGACTTCCCTTTTCTTTTTCCCATAAGTGCTTCAAATGAGGTTACCAAGAGCTATATTCTTTCAGAGACCTACTTCAGCTATCATTCATGCTTCCCTATGATGATGTCACGAGCCCTCGCTTCTAATGCTTCTTATGATACCATTTCCTAACATGATGCATACTATCATGCTTCTAATGGTTCCTAATAGTTATACTTTACAACAGGAAAACTTGAAAACATAACTTGAAAAGAGCTAGGTGAGGAAGACTATCTCAATCATAATAGAGATCTTTTACTTCCTCTTTCTTGGATTTCTTTCTTTTAGCTTCCTCCACTTCTTCGATGATATGGGCTTCTTCTCTTCGTCTTTTGTTATTGTTCTTCTTGATTTTAGGACAATCTCTTTTGTAATGCCCATATTCTTGACATCCATAGCATTGAATGTTAGCCATGTTCTTCTTTTTTTTTTTGAGAACTAAACCTTCCAAAATTTTCCTTTCTTTTTGTCATTGTAGCATAAGCTTGATTTTGCTCACCTGATCCTACATCAGATTTGGCTTTTAGCCTAGATTCTTCAATCTTGCATAGTGACCATAAATCTTGGAATGGAATAGCTTCTTTCTTCCCATAAATACTTGAAGTAAAGTTACCCCAGTCCTCCGGTAGTGCATTTAGTACCACTATGGTCATTTCTCTATCATACATGACTTCTCCCAAATCTTGAAGTTGATCCCTGATTTCAGATATCCTCATAAAGTATGAGGCTATTCCTTCTTCTCTTGACATCTTTAGCTTGTAGAGTTCTTGCCTTAATGAGATGACTTCTCCTACAGTGCTTACGGAATACAACTCTACCAGTTTGTCATAAATTTCTTTTGAAGTTTCTAGTTTTGATACATATGGAATGAGGGGATCCTTGATGGATTCTATGAGAATCCTTTGAGCCCTAACTTCCCCTTTCATATACTTTGCAAGTTCTTGAGCATCTTCTTTCACTGGTTTGGTGATAGATCCTTTGACATGATCCATGACCTCATTTTCAATGAGATTTAGATCTGTCCTCTTCTTCCATGCAAGATAGTTTGAAGCCCCAACCAATTTGTTGCTTTCCTTGCAAAAAGACATTTTGACAGATTCAAATGTGGACATGAATATACTTACTTGTTAAGATGCTTCTTCCACTTGATGCCTCCTTGAATTTGATGATAGTAAAGATGATAGAGAACTTCTCCTTGATGAAGATAGATCTCTTCAAGAGTGATCCTCGACTCCACAAAGAAGGAGACCACTTTAAATCTTTTGATGGTGATGTCTTTGTTGATGATGATCAATGATAACTTCTTGATAATGTCTTCAATGGTAAGTACCTTGCTTCAATGAGAGGGAGGTAGCCTTAGAATCTTGATGACAACGTCCTTGGTCTTGCTTCTCTAGAAAGGAACTTGATGTATAAGTTCTTCGACTTGAGTAAGGTCTTTGAGGTCTCTTGAGATGACTTGAGGATTCCAAGACTTCTTTATACTGTAGACTTCTTCTTGATAGATCTTGACTTCTAGATTTGCTTTGATGCCTTCTTCTGTTGAAAAGTGTAACTAGGTTCGGTCTTCATAATGACATGTAAATATGATTTTATGTAATGAGATGTAAATAAGAAAAATAAAATTATTATATTGACTTGCTTCATGGGTTTCATGAGCAAGGGATTTTGTTTTTGAGTCAAGACTCCCATTAGAGTCATTGTCATGTAATGAAGTCATGTTACACTTTGTAAAAAGTCAATTTTGTCTATGTAAAGTATCCTCCAAGAACTTGTCATCTATCCTCTTCAGGTCGGCCTACAAAGATGGAAGAACTCTCTAGATGAAGTCGACCTAACTTCAGCTATCATGTTGACCTAAATGTCATATGAAGAAGTGTATATATAGCCTACTCAGCCTCACTTAAAGGAACATAATTCAATCAGGCAACTCGAATTGAATTCGGAGAGGCAAAAGTGCGAAGAGAGGGTCAAGAGAAGTGCGAAGAAGATAGAGTGAAGATTCTTCTAGGTATTGTGAAGATAAGGTTTCTTCTGGAAGTGTAAAGATAAGGATTCTTCTGGGAAGTGCAAAGATAGGGCATCGAAGGAGTTTCTTCTGGGGCAGTGCGAAGAAGGTTCTTTTGGGGCAGTGCGAAGAAGGGTTTCTTCTGGGGCAGCAAAGGGAAGGATTCTTCTGGAGGCCGAAAGAGAAATCTAGAGGCCGAGTTTCTCTAGAGGAGACCATTGAAGACCTAGAGACTGAGACTCTCTAGAGCAAGTCAAGAAAAGGCAGTGTGAAGGATAGAGACCGAGGTTCTCTAGAAGGAGCCAAAGAGAGAAGTTCAAGATCAAGAAGAAAGTCAAGGAAGGGAATAGGTAGAGCATAAAGGTTAGTGACAAGGTTCTTGGGAGGATACTAGAGTCAAGGGTCTGTGTCATGGTCTTGGTACTTATCAATTGAAGATCTAGAAGAATAATTTTGATCGGGTTTTCCTCTCAAGAGGTGAGAGGTTTTGGCCCTGGCTGAGAAGCCTACATACTGTGTCACTTGTCTTTTATTGTGCATATTGGTAATTGTCTTGATGAAGAGAACACATTAATAAGCTAACAAAGAAAAGATTACAAGCTAAGAAGTAAAAGTATATCACAAGCAATTATCAAGCAGAGAAATCTCTTAACTCTGAATGCCCTGGATTTCTCAACATGGTATTAGAGCTTAGGTGCTGAAGACAAGAAGGGGTAGTGAAAGCAAGTAGACACACGAGAGTCGAACTTCAAAGAAGAATCAAAGCAAGTCAAAGATCACCAAGCAAGAGATCTAGATCTTCATCAAACCGAAACCCTAAATCGAAGAATACTCCAAGCAAGAGCCTTGAAATTAGCTTCAAGAAGGAAGCAAAAAGAAAGGCCGAAACCCTAGAAGCACTCCAGAAATCATACATCACCAAGGAAGTGGAAGTTCTTCAAATCTAAGGAAGATTAGATCAAAAGGCAATCTTCTCTCTATTGAAGCAAAGATTTCAAAGAAGGCAGTCTTCCCTCACCAAAGTAAGGATCTTCTTAAAGATTCAAAGTAAGAAGCAACAAGTTCGTCATCAAGTTGAAGATTCGATTTCACAAGTAAGTTCCTTGTTATTATAATCAAATCTAATAAAAATGACTTCATGTTTCAAGGAGAACCATAAAGTTGGTTGGGATATCAAACTTCCTTGAATTGAAAATAAGGATAGACATTGTCCTCAAAGTAAATGAAGCCATTGATCATGTCCATGGAAAGGTCTCCAAGCCATCCGAAGATCAAGCATTATCTGAATAGGGCTGATCTACAGCCCCTGTTCACACTTTTCAGCCCTCTCCAAACTGTGGAACAGAGCTCGATCCTCTGTCCAGACTTCTGTAGAGACCTACGGCTTAACACGAGAAAACCAGCCACAAACCACTCACAATTAATGCCCAGATTTACACTTGAAGACTCCTCGGCCTGCTCAAACAGTCATAGAAAAGACACAACATGGCCCTTTTCCTCCTTCACTCGGTTCCTAGGCTCTGCGGCTAGCTTCAGATGGTGTATTGATATGAATGTTGGTCCCTTCTCACAATTGTCTTGATGATAAGAACTTAATAATAAAAGAAGAAATAATAAGAAATCACAAGAAATTGTCATGTTAAAGAGAAATCAAATTAAAGAAACCCTAATAAGCTGCCCTATTGATTTCTCAACAAGGGTTCCCTCCACAATGATCAAGCCAATAACACCATCCAGTGACTTCCAAAATCTTTTTATTTATGAAGAAATATGACAGTACAAATTGGTAGAGTATTCCCATGCTCTAGTCTTCCAACCATACCACAATGAGCAAATGGGGGTTTATTTATACAAAAATGGGAGACAATCCCAAAGAAAAGAGAGTTGACAAGTGTGAGAATGATAATCTCAATGCTGCTCCACGAAATTCGAAGTGGCTGAGATAACCCAATACTGCTGTGCGTATGACTGATAAGTGGCAGCGTAGATCGGTGAGGGAGACAACATATGGGCAGCTGGGAGAGATCCAAAACAAGGCAGTGTATGAGCTGTCACCTGTTCTGCCTAACTGTGCCACTTCCAAGTGTTAGCCAGCTGTTACAAAGTGTTACAACAGCTCTCTATCAAAGGGCCTGTGTATAGCATCCTGGCTGCCTGTGTAGATACTTTAGGTGGCTGTGTGTTGAGTGAGGATGACAAGTGTACAAGAGTGGGAGCGAAGGGGAAGACAACACCCCACTAAACTCCATGCTATCTCAGCAAACAAATTAGTCAAACCAATCCGCATTAAATGATGAACTTTACCTTGTTTTCTCATGGAACTTGACCCCCGAGACTGGCTGTCAACTCAGCTTAGATGGCAGTCGTAAATCCCTTAACTCATGGGCTTATTTGGCCTCCAAATCAGCTCCTATCTCAGCCTTTGACTGGCCAAGTCATCCTTTGACTGGTATTACATTTGTTTGACTTGAAACATGCCTTTACAATGTTCCTGGTTTATTAATCTTCTATTTTTCCTTCTCTTTTTCCTCACTTTTGAGTAAAATTGGATTTTGGTGAGGAAATATTTAATTTTTGGATCCCAAAGTGGGTACTAGGATAATGTTGGCACTCTGAATATGAATTTTGAGTACTCATATGCCATCAACATTTCCTAGCACCACTTTTTACATTATTACATAAAAAATTAATTAAAAATTTCCGTCCCGTGGGAAATTTTAATTTAAAAATTCCGAAAAATATCTAGTCAAGTTCCGTAAGGCTCTGGATATGATCTAGCATGGTAATATACATTTACCCTAGACTTGAAGTTTAGAACTCACGCAAGGCCTAGCTATTAAGATGCACTCTAACTTTGGAGGTTATGAGTGAAAAAACTCTGGTAGTTATTCATCGCTAAAAAGCGAAAATAATTAGTCAAGTGAAAAAACACTCTAGAGTGGACTCCCTTAGTAACCAGGTCCCAAGTTGTCTAAGTCTGTTACATAAGTTCATCATGCTAGTGTCATTTTGTTACAATTCCTCTGCAGGGGTATGGAATTTGAGAGAAAAAGAGAGAGAAGATAGAGAGAGAAAAGGGGCAAAATGCCCTGCCGGACTTCTGATCTTCAAAAATTTTGCAGGTCTCTTGTCCATTGGGCAATGGGGTCTTCATTTCCTGCCATGTGCATGTGAGCAGGTAACACCCCCTATATTGTGGGTTCCTGCCATGTGCATATGAGCAGGTAACACCCCCTATATTTGTTCTATTTAGGCCTTAGGATTTTATTGAAAAAAGAGAAAAAAATGGAAAAACTAAAAAAATGGCTGAAATATGACACATTCTAACTCCAAATTTATGTGGGAGTTTATGGTGAGTTGATGACTTGGAGAAGAGAGAAGTTTTGTAACACTGTCTCAACCTTTTATTTTAACTCTTTTTAAAAAACAGGTTGACATTTGATATCTTTATTTTATTTTTCAAAAAGCAGGGCAAAATATGGTCCCACTCTTTCTCAAAGAATTGGCCATTCGTATGTTAGTCGTATTCAGTTTTTCTCCAATTCATATGCTAGTTATACTTGGTTTTCTTCATTCACTGATGAGCTCATAAGGAGCAAAATGTGTGCAGTGGAGCTTACTTTTGTACTACTAATCTTTTACTAACGAAAACTCTTTAGCTTTTGGAAAAACTCCTTTTTCTTATTCTTATTCCTTCAATTTTCGTCAATTGTTTTATTGGTCTGGCTTTGCACGTCTCTGCATAGAAACCTTAGTTTTTGAAGAAGGTAAAAGTTGCTTGATTTTATTGGGCATTGGAAGCCTGCCTTCATTTTGTGTATTATGTTTATCTTTCTTATGTATGCAATCAAAGGAATCTTTATGTCTAAGAGAAACATGCAGTGTATTTGGGCTCTTAATTTACTACTTCACTCTTCAGTGGGGCTACCGTATTATGTACAGGTGCGAAAACAATCTCTTTCCCGGGAAAATGAACTCGAAGCAATGCAGAGAAAGCTTGAGTCACAGAAGAGGAAAATGGGAAGCGCTTTGCTGTCATTGAGTGAAATGTCAAAAGAGGTACAAGCCAGAGAAGAGAAATTAAAACCTTCAATTCAGTCACTGTTGGGAGCAGCCAAAACCTTGTCTGCAGCTCGTGGAAGGCTACAGGTGAGAGATTGGAATGCGTATTTATTACTTCAGCAATTTGCAAATATTTTGTTGCTGACATGTGAGCCTAGGATGGTATCTGAGGTTGGTTCTTTCCCTTTATCTTCTGCAAATATATCTTATACTTGTTTCTCATTCTTTCTATTAAGGTTCTTACAATTGAAAGGCACTGAATATCTTTAGTTAGTCTCTTTTGTGTTTCAGATGTTGTGTATAGCAAGCTTTGACTAACAATTATTGAAGTTTGGCAAAATACCTTTCACATATTAATCTGGGTTTAGAGAAATTAGGCAATGTCACATCTGTCATTGTGAAAGAACTTAATTATAGTATTTTTCCATCTGAATTTTGCCATAAATCATAAAATTGAAATGTCAATTAACTTGTAAATTTTCTCGAAAACCAAAACAAACTTTCGTGCATCACATACTTCCGATTTCATTCATCATTGCTATATATTTCATTACCTTTGCAATGATGTATTCGCATACGTAGTGCAGATATCTGATATGTAAATAATTTTGAGACACATATCGTTAATTTTCTACCTAGCCTTTATCGATACCTTTTTTCATTGTTCGTCAAGCATCAACAATTAATGGGAGGATTGCTGACGTGGGAGCATAATGGTAAATTGTTGTAAGTCAATTATGTTATGCAATTGTGAATAAAGTCCATGTTCTTAGGTTGTCTAGTTAACTGTTTTGTTGGTGTACTATAGTCTGGGGCATTCATTGGCCCTTTGATAACGGAGAATTTAATGATTTTTTGGTTTCTGTAAAATTAAATTGGTAGTTCATGAAGCATCTATAGCTTCGTTGTTTGACGTTCACTTTTTGGAAAATAAAATTATGATTTGTGAGTGGATAAAGGAAGGCAAGCAGAAAAGAGAAGCATCAGAGAAGGAATTGGTGGAGGGTTTCTAGTAGAAATTTCCTATGGTGTATAATGCTATTATGCAGTCTTTTATTGAACATTTCATTGGAAGCTTTTGATCAGTGTTGTAAACATCACATTAATATTGTGAACATCACGATATATCGCAATGTGTAAGTTGATGATAATATTGCTTGCAAAAAATTGTGATTTTTGCTGCCAAGAAAATTATCAGGATAATTTCAGAAAAATCACATTTTTTTTCAGAAAAAATCGCGAGTAGATGGAAAAAATCATGAATTCTGCAGACAGTCTGCTTTATAATGGAAAAATTGACTTTCTTAAACTCATTTTCAAAACGGAGTGCAGGGGTTTGAGAGCAAAGGGGAGGTCTCCCCCGTTTTTCTTTGAGCTAAGGACCAGAAATAGAGTGTTTTCATTTGCAATCAATGGTTTATTGTCGAGTGGGGATTGATTCCCATCAATTGTTTCTGTATTTGCAGGTACATATAACAATTTCAAACTTGTTTTTTGTTTTTTTGAGATTTTTGATAGGTTTTTCAATGCTCATCAGTTTACCCTCTTGTCATTTTTTAGTGCGATATCTGTCATGTATTTAGATCTGGTTTTTTAATCTATAGTTTTTTTGTTTCTTGCATCTTGATTTCCTTTTTTTTTTTTCTTTCTATAGGTTTAATATTGTTATTAGAAAATGCTGAAAGCTTTGGACCCTATGGTGGGAATATTGTGATCCTGCTGATGGGCATAATTGACAAAAGTTGAATTGCAAGTTATGTGGGAAGGAAGTAGAATAAGCTGGTGGAAATACCATCTTGCACAAATTTTGTGGCATGAAGTTGGAATTTGTCTATTTGCAACCCTAGAAATAATTCATATTGCCAATAACTCACTTTTGGATAAGGGTAAAAAGGAAGATGATAAGGAAGCTCTAAGAATTGAGCTTGCATTATTTGGATTGGATCATTATATAATTTGTCATCTATCTTAATACTTTTAGGGAAAAATTGGAGGAATCAACTTGCAAGAGCAGTTTTATCAGTAGGAACCAATTTTGAGAATTGGGGTCCAAAACATTTCGGGGCCATTTGAAGGTCTTAAATGATGTTTTTTAGGGGCTAAAACTTTCCTGCTCAAGTGTTGGACTCCATGACATTGTTCTGCACTCAGAGACATTTCCAACGATACAAGAATCACATCAATTGGAGTTTGTATGCAAAAGTTATGCCTTCTTGAAGTTGACCTACCATGTTTGACCACCATGGCATGAGTGGATGCCACATCTCTATTACTCATGAAAAAGAGGCTAGCCACGTGAAATTGACCTACTTTGTTTGACCACCATGATATGAGTGGATGCCATAGAGGGAGTTAGTATTTTGTAATAGCTTATCAGGTCATAGGTCTAAGGTGACGCCATGGAAATTGCCTTCTCGTTTTTACTTGCATCATTTCCATTCCAGACAAAAAAGATTAGAGCAGCTTCACCTTCCAGCTAGGTTTCTCTTTTAAGGGTTTCCTAGAACATTTTTTTTGTTCATTGTGGTTGGTGTGTGATTGTATCTTCTTGTTCTCTATTTTCTGCATTTTCTCTATTTCATACATAAACAACAAACCAATAATTAATAATTCTGCAATCTAAAGAAATTTAACCTTCATAGTATAGGTTTTTAGTTTATTTTAACTAGATCTATTATTATGAGTTGTTCAGTGGAATATCCATGATTGTTTACAAATCATAGTGGTTTCTGAGCAGGTTTCTTTGAGGAATCTCAAGAAGTTGTAGGGGACCTAGGAAGTGATGTAAGCAAGAAGTCACAAAACCCTAACCATTGCTGACAAGTTTGTTCATAATAACCCTGATTTGATAGAGGAAAGATTCTTGAGGCTGGAAGTGTAGTTCGCAAATTTCGGTTGCAATATGAACCACCTTATGGTGGCTCTAGCAAACAAGGTTGAATTTGGAGAAGATGGAGACTCCAACTCAGAGGTCAGATCAGAGGGAAATTTGGGGGATCGAGGAGACTCAAAAAAGGAGTCAAAGAAAGAACTCGAGAAAGAGTAGCCAAGTTCGAGTGTCGTTACACATTCACAATCCATATTCAAGATGGAAGTGAAGGTTGACAAGCTATACTGAGGTGAGATCGATGCCTTAAAATCTATGATGCATTGGCTGTGGGGATGGGGGGACAGGTGGACGAGTTTTTGGGATGACTAGATAGAGTGCACCCCCAAATTTTCAGGGAATGACGGGTTGGGGATGACAAGTGCGACAACTAATTTTTATATTTATTAAAAAATAAAATTAAAATAAATTTTAGTAATACAACATAAACATGAATCAAAATGATAATTTTTTTTTTTTGTGTGTAAGCTTGGCAGTACTTTTCTTTTCTATTAATCATATATAAGGCAGGTAACAAAATTATGTCCAGTGGCCTCAACCTGCCCAAAGGAAACCAGGTCTGTTGGCCACCGATCAACATCATATGCCATCCAAAACATAAACAATTTGAGCATGTCCATCCAGGCTAAATAAGTTACTGTGTCTACTATATGTTTAAACATACTACTGTCAATGTAAATGCTATTCGACCAGATCATTGTAACAAAACAACAAAAAATTTCATAACTTCCTAACTTCTCAGCATTCAGTCATCTGACGATTCTATGGGAGCCGGGTCCTTAGCACTCGACCTTGACATTTCATTTTGCAGCAACATTTGAATTTGTTTTTCCATGCGGCCAAGGCGAACATTTTGGTGGTACTGCTGCACTTGTACTGCTTGGATCTCCCGTTGAATATCTTTAAAGCTAGGCCCCTCTTGCTGGGTTTGCAACGGATCCTCCAAATTCATGGTAGCTCTCATTGCTTTTGCCAATAAGTTCTTCATAACCCAGTAGAGATGGACTGTCTGTTTGAAGAGAGTTTGCCTACCTCGGGTGTGTCCCGGGTCCAAAAGCAGGGGTTCCCAATCCTCCGCTAGAAGCGATTCTGTTGCAGCATTGGTGTTCAATTCTACCTCCCATGACGAAGTTAGGGACTTGACATGTGCTGGAGTTCCCCCATTGTAGGCATGCATGAGGTTTTGCATATTTTCCACCTCTGTTTTCCTGCCCCTCTTTCACTGGGTGTTGCTGGTCGAGGCTAACAATGTTTTCCATTTGCTGTTGTCTGTTTACAGTTGCGACGACGCCCTCTTTTCCCTGGCCTCGCTTCTGCCTTCACCATATTGCCTTCGATCAGAGTTTCCTTCAACCACGGGAACTCCCAGGCTCTTGCCTTGTCACGGAGCAGAAGTGTCAGAGTCGGAGGGAGAAGAAGATTAGATGGACCTGAAAGAGTAGTTTACGTAGAAAAGTTAAAACCAAACCAAATGTCAGTGTTTCCATCCATCCATTCCCTGTGGAGAGCAGTTACCGTGTCGCGTTTCTTGGTTTGAGGAATGAACCCCAATTTCCCCCCAACCCCTTCATCAGTTGCCTTCCAGACTTGGGTGAATTCCCTCCCTCTGGCTCACTATTCTCCCCCTGGTCCAGCCAAACCTTTGGCTCCATGGATTAAGCCCCACCATGAGTAGCCCCTGTGTAAGGTAGTTAGTCTCTTCCTGCTACAATGCAATGAGGGACAGGGAATCGAAGACTGGGCGAAGGAAAGCTAGTGCTTATTTCCTATAGAATTCCCCCTGATATCTCTATAGTTTGTCCCCTCTCTAATTCCCCACAAATGGATGAACTGCTTCAATCCCCGCTAATTCCCTGCCCAGCTTCCTTGCCTTGTGCAGTATAAAGAAAGATTCCCTGACCGACTTTCCCTGCTTTATGTAGGCCCAGCTTCAGTCCCAACTAAACATCTTCCCTTCCCCTTAGGTTGTCATCTACACAAAGGGACTCGTTGGTTTTGAGTATGTCTTTTAGGTGCAGAGGTATATTTCCATCTAATTGACAGACTCACAGGTGTTGGGACACTCCGGTATTGGGATATAGGTGACAGACCAGACCCTAATTGAATTGACAGACCCGCTGGTGTTTGGTGACCTCGACTCACCATTCATGCCCCTCTAGACCTTAAAATTGCCAAAAAAGTAGACCTTGACGGGATTAACCGATAGGTTGGTAAAGGATGTGCCCAAGTTTGATTTCATTCCCTCCCTCCAACTTTTCATTCTACCCTCTACCTAGCCAGTGCCCTGGCTCCAAGAATTTAACCACACCTTTGTAGAATTGACAGTCGCACGGGTATTAGGGTCGCTCGAATCCCCTTTCATGCCCCATTGGGCCAAAGGTTTGCCGGGAGACCAAACAATGGCCGACTGGTCAGACACACCGGTTTTAGAGGGCCACGACTCCCCATTTCTAACCCACTGGACCAAAAGATTACCCGAAGATCAGACAATAACAAACTGAACAACCATACAGGTAATATGATGTTAAAATTGGCAACTAGGGCCAAAATCCATGTGGGTCACCTTATTCATGGCTGATAATATTTTTCCTAGATTCCTCTCGTTGAGAGGTGTAGGATTGATCTAAAGATCATTTGATTCCGATAAGTATTTATGGAGATATGAATTTATTTTGATTATTGACAAATTATCAAAGTCGGCCAGCAACTTATGTAGGCTCAGATGCCCAACAGACACATCTATTCACCTTCAACGTTTGGATATAAATACAGGATGACTCCTCATTTGGTCACTCACTTCTCATCAGATCTCTCTTTCTTGTGCAGAAAAAGAGTCTCTTCTCTCTCCTGCGCAGAAAGGCTCTCTCTCTCACACGTGTGAAAAGAAGGACGCAGATTTCTTGGACTGGTGCACGGCAAAGTCTTGGACTGATGCACGGTGAAGTCTTGGACTGGTGCACAACGAAGTCTTGGACTGGTGCACGGTGAACGACTCACCGGTGGAGACTTGACGAGTTCGATCTAGGGTTTGCTGCTGCTGATATAAATCAGATCTTTGTACTATTTCTCTCTGCTGAATTATTGAAGATAAAAGAAGATTTGATCAAAGGGTTTCCCCATATTGGGGTTTGTCCCTGGCTAGCCGCCACATCTTGTGTCTCTTGTCTTGGCTTGTTTTCTGTTGATCGTTTAAATGTTCTATCTGCACTTTACTTAATGTACATGTGATTGCTAATCTGTGGATAATAATAAGAAAGATAAGTAAACTGCTCTAAGCATAGAACATACCATAACTTAACATATGAACCCCGGACTCCCCATTCTTCTGTCTCTGGCCCATAAATTTTCCGGGCGACCGCAGGCTCTCATAACTGCCTCGGTCCCGTCCAGGTCCCAGACACCTGGGTTTGACAAATGCAGGGGCAAAATTTACAACCTGAGTGCCAAGAGCATACCCAAACCCTCCATGCATGCCCCTTTGAGCCAACAAATTGCCATATAATACTGAAATTAAAATGCCGGACATCAACAACAGTGAACTGAACAAAATTCTACTAGAAACATGCGAAACCATCACCAATCTTTGCCAATCCAACCTCCTTTCTTGCAACATAGTCTCCATATCTAGAACAAGGAGGGCCTGAAATACGTACCAATGTCCTTGTCTAGCCGAAGCTTTGCTGGTGTCTTCCTGTTGGTGGCTTCGATCTCTCCTTTCGCAAGCGAATTCCACCACCCCGCTACCAGTCTCGACTCCCGTGGGCAAGCTCCTCCACAAACTATGCATGCAAACAATGACGACCCTCGCCACCTTTCCTGCTTGTATTCCTCCTTCCTTTGCCGTTTTTCTTCCCAATGCAGTTGCCACTTGTGGCCATCCTCTCCAGGTTTTTATTACCATGCGCATGTGGGGTCGTTGGGTGGGCCGCCCACCTGCCCTGTCCTCTGTCCTCTTACACATGTCAACGATCTGCGTGGGGATCTCCTATCCCATCGCACCCCGATCAGGGTTAAAATATAAAAATTAGAACTATTACTAATTTTGAAATTCAAATTACAAAATAAAATACTAAAATCTAAAGATTAATACTAATACTATCTAATCGTCATTGTGCATCACAAAACAAATTTCGTCATGATTCCAGAACTTAAGTACTATTAGTCTGTTACAACCTACAATCTACTACTGTCTACATAATCATTCTATGATGCATGATGAATCATTTCAAAATTTAAATAACAACTACAACGTAAAAGTAAAAAAATTAATAAAACTCTAAACATGAACAAGTCATTGAAATTTAAATATAAATCCCAAATTAAGAGTCTAGAAAACCATGGATTATAAATTTATAAATTATAAGTATAGTCCAAGAACCGAAATGGCGAAATAATATTGTCATTAGTGTAGTTGCCAAATGGAAAAATAAAATGTCTCAAGACAACAAAAAAGGAAGTATGAGTCAATATCCATAGTAGTATGAAGGCTGAAGCTACTCAGAGATTCATATCTTTTGCATCAAGTCTATCTGAAAATGCTTGAGCGTCACTATCTTCTCTCCCATCATTATCGATGCTTTGCAACTGCAGCTCAATGTCATCTAATAGTAAATTAACCAATCCTGTATGGATAGATGGCCCATCATCATCATCATCATCAATATGTGGAGCATCCTCAAGATCTACATCCCATTGTGCTGCCTGTTAAAAAATCAGAAAGGCAAAAAGGTTTTCCCTTGTCGATAATGACTTGTGATTTCCTTGAATTATTATTATCTTTCTTATGTTCTTTTATCTTAGTTCATTAAGCAATTACCAAAACCAAAACACGAAGATCAAGGACACCAGATGTAGGCGCACAGCCAGGGAAAAACCCCTATAGAGGAGAAACTAGTCAAGAACGCTTCCTTCAGTAATTCAAATGAGATAGACCAAGACCCTAGACCAACAAACCCTCCTCCTCCACCAAGTCAACCTTTCAATGAGATATTGCAACCTTCAATATTCTCTTCTTGTCCAGCAGCTACAACCCAACATCAACCCAAATATTTCGGTCCCAACTTTCACCAACAACTTCAGAATTTCGGCCTTCCTAGCAATTGCAGAATTTTGGCCCCTCCAACAGCTTCACAACTTCACATGCGTGAGGGAAAGAGAGAGAGTTTTGACTTCTTATGCTTGTGAGAGACCTCCTTCTTCAGTATCCTTTTTCCTCGTCTTCTCTTAAAATTCGCACTTTTCGTTAGCCCAAAAACTGTAGATCGAACTTGTTGTGAGTGAGTGACAAATGTGGTCGAGTTGCTCCCTTTATATAGTGATTCTGCTACCTAGTTTAGGCCGACTTGTCCAGTTTGAGGCCGACTTGTTGGAGGAGGCCTATTTGACCTATTTCACAATTAAATAAATTTTCTTTCTTGACAAATAAATCCCAGGAATGGTTCTTTACATTATGACATGGACAAGGACACTTGACATAAACCCTAGAAGTCTTCAATGGAGATTTTGACCTAAAAACAGTTGACCCAAGCATGGAACCCATTCTTTAATAAGTCAATTTTCTTTAATAATAAAATTTATTTTGAAGACCGACGCTAGTTACATTCTTCAACACCCCCTCTTAACTAGGGAGATATTCACAATTACCTATATTTATAGAGGTGCATGGAAGATCTCCAAAATGAACTACGAAGAGTTCTAGCTCACTCAGTGCCATGGACTAGATCCCTGACCAGGGTAATCTATCCAGGTGGGACTAGGATGGGCTAAAGATTTCAGCCAGTCTAGGTACCATCAGGCTTACTAACCATCAACCCATGGATCTAGGTGCGTATCCAAGGTTAGAGTTCCAAGATCAACACCACCCTCCCTGTTCGGGATCTAGACATTAAACACACATAGGCCGACCAGATTGTTGATAAATCTAAGGGCATTAGTATTAGGTGATTTCGCTTCGATTGATAACTGTTTGTGAATGCTTTTTACTTCTTTAGATTAGGATCTTCTTCTTCTTAGATTATTAGTGTTCTTCTTCATTAAACAATAACCAATACATGAACATAAATACACAAGAGACACAGAATGTAGGCTATCAGATAGGGCCAAAACCTCACTCTTTGAGAGGAAAACTCGCACATATTCTTCTTATAGAGATTCCAATTGACGAATACCAAGATCGAGACTCTTGACCTAGTAGCCTCTCCAAGACCAAGACACAAGTTCTCTTGATAGTCAACCTTCTCCTTCAATCCTCTTCCACTTCGACCTTCTTCGTATCTAGACCTTCTACATGTGATAGTATCGAGACCTTGTCACATACTAGTGATCTTCTTCCAAGATCATCATTGTGGTATAGCACCGAGGCAATGAGGGGATGTCACTGTGATATCACTGAAATCTTGTCTAGCTTCTTTGCTTCAATCCGAAATATGACCTTTGCAATTACACCGAAACATAGAGAGACCCTTCTTGTAATTATACCGAATTGTGATTACTGTAGTCTTTACCGAATTTGCTCCTTGTTGTATCAAGACAAAGTTTCACCCTTGCCAATGTAATTTGAACTTTCTGCTCTTCTTATCACTGTAATGTACCCATCTGAACTCAGAAAAGATTCAAACTTCTGTTGACTGAGATCAACCCTTATTGTCCCTCCATCTCTTCACTGTCCCTTCCATTCGAACTTGTCCCTGTACTACCCACTTGAAAAACTCAGAGAGATGTGTCCGAAAATCTGTCTCTGTGGAATAGGCTGAGTTGCCTATTTATATTAGTATGTCCGTCATATTCAGCCAACATGAATATATGTATAGGTGTGTCTCCAAACTATGAGCCGACATGAGTTTGTTACTCCTTTTTGAAGCTGACATGAAGAGGAGGACTTGTGCTTATCGTTGGAGGGTTATTTGACAATGCTATTGACTCATATACATTTGACACATGCCCAAGAAGGGCTCTTCATACATGACATTGATTCTTTGACTTTAATGACAAATCCTAAGGCTCTCAATGGGAGCCATCTATATAAAAAAACTCTTGCTCATGAAACCCATGGAGCAAGGCATTACAAAAATAATTTTATTCTCTTCTTTTCATCATTTACAAAGATCATAATTACATGTCCTTATGAAGACCGAACCTAGTTACACTTTTCAACATAGATGTCCTCCCAAGCATCTGTCATTAGATGCTTCATCTCTCCCTAATAAACTAGATATATCCATTTGTCCAAGCATGCTTCTCAAGTGTTCATCCTTCTTCATGGAGAGATTTACTTGTTCAAACACAAACCCCAATCAACAATAAACTTTCAAATATACATATACAAGTAAACACACACCTTCAGGGTCCTCAATCACACTGATGCCACTTATATCAAGTTATTCAAAAGATTTTCTTCTTTTATTTCTTTAGCAGTATCAAGACATCCTCAATACATTGTAGTACATTCATTCATTCTCCGATTTCTTCTATAGGGTATCCATCATGACTATCATAATATGCCCTCCCTCTTAATTGGGGAGATGTACTCTTTTCTTTTAACCATGCTCCCTCTTAACTTGGGAAGATCAACCACTTCTTCTATAACATCAGAGAACCTATCATGGCTTCATTCCTTCTTACAATATCATGATTATCATCATAACTTTCTTTATCACGCTTACCAATATTATCAAGTCAATTTTACTTACGAACATCTCCAACATCTTGAAGATTTTGTACCTGCACAACTTAAACAACAATCACAACCAAATACAAAAGCATGAAGTTAACTATATCATAATCATGTCAATATAATGGAAGCAATTAGAATTTAGACACCAAACACCTAGTTAGGTTCATGATCAGCAAGAGACACATACTTCTTGCTAGGGTTATTGTCATAAACCCTTTGACTACAATATAAAGCAACTCAATCAAGAAATCAATCTCATTCTATCTAGGACATCAATATTACTTTCAAAGACATGACAAACTCTTCTATGATTTATTGCAAAACCTAGATTCCAACTTTGAGATACAAAGCCTTAGATATTAGCAGTTAATAACCATCCTACCATGCATCTAAAGTTTCAACAATGTTAAACACTACTAGAGTTTGTTTGCAAACCCTATATTTTATCATCAAAACTAAATCATATCGGAAAACAATATTATCATATCCTAGAATATCAATTACTAGGGCTTTGTTACAAACCCTAGAATTCACAATCTATGAGCATCAATAATTAGGTCAGCATAGTTGCAAATAGATATCTAGGATTTCATGCACTAGCAATTCACACCAATATATACACAAGCATCAATACGTTAGAGTTTGACATATAACAATTTTGATTAGGCTAGGGTTTCGATCAGAGAGACAAACATATACCTAGGGATTCATTCATAGGACCTTGCCATAGATATTACACATGTTTAGTTCATAAACCCTAAATTACCAAACCCTAAGGATCTAGGGTTTCTATAACAATTCCAAAACATCAAAAGAATAGGAATTCTAGATTTCATCAACAACCCTAAGTAGACTAGGGTTTCAATATTAGCATCGACATACCCTTAGGTTAGGGTTTTACAGTGAACCTTTTTAGGGTTCCACAAGAATGATAATATAATGAGGGTAGATTCAATCTAATGATTAATCACCCTAACAAGAATCTTTGTGATTCAAAACCCTAGACATAACGATGTCAGTAATGTAAAGCAAATTTAAAATAGAATGAACATACCTTTTATGAAGAGAACTTTATAACAAAGTTTATAGTCTAAGGCATACCTTTGAGTTGTTCCTTAACAAACCTTGTAGGACATCAAATCTTGACGGGCTTCAATAGAACTTCTTTCATGCTTCAAGTATATCCTTTGAAGTCTCCTCCATAACTCCTGAGCAATAAACAAACTTTCCTATCCAAGGAAAATATAAAGAGAAAGGCTATTAGAATAGAATACAAACAAGTCTTGATGTAAGGAGGAAACCAAACATGAAAAGATGAAACCAAGAATAGAATACTTATCTTTTGGTAAAATGGTGGAGGCTCCCTCTTAACCCAATCCTTTTGAGGGATACCTACAACCTTATAAAAATGAAAATGTTCTAACAAGACATGTTAGACCTATAAACTCTAGAAATCAAAACATAAAGGAAAACAATTCAAAACAAAAATAAAAGACTAAGAGGGCTATGTGAGAGAGAGAGGACTTAGTAGTATAAGTCCTTGACTTCTGATTCTTCGGTCTTGTTCTTCTTAGGTGGATCTTCATCAACAACATTCACATGTTCCCTCTCTCTCTTCTTATTTCTTGGATTCTCCAATCTTGGATAGGTCCACTTTCTTCTTTGGCCCTTTGAACTTCTTGAAAGTTCCCTTCTTCTTGTGATGAGAAAAATAACCATTCGAGGTGTTTTCTTCTTCCTCCTCCTTGTTGTTTACTAATGATATTCTGGCTTCTTCTTGACTACGTGCATTCCACATTCGTTCAAATGTGGGAGTATCCTTCCAACTGTTAAGTCCTGATGCAAAGGCACTCCAAGATTTTGGTAGTCCCAGAAGGGAAATAATTACGAGCTCCTTTTCTGGGACAACTTCATCTATTGCTTGGAGTTCATCTCTAATTCTGGATATCCTTATAAAATATGATAAGAAGGTATCATCATTTGTCATCTTAACAGTTCTTAGTTCATTCTTGAGGCTTGCTATTTGACCAATATTCTTGATTGTGAATAACTTGGAGAGAGCCTCATACATTTCTTGAGCAGAATTTATGTTGGATATGTATGGAATTAGGTTATCCTTAACTCCATCCACTATCAAGTTCATAGCCAAGATTTCGATTTCTCTAAACTTTGCTTTTTTTGCTTCACTTGATTCATCTATAGGCTTCTTGATTTTTCCTTGAATGAGATCTAAAACTTTGTTCTTTTCGGGAATGACATCTATCCTCTTTTTCCAGGCCATGTAGTTGGAGCAGTGTTACAGGAGTCTTCGATCACTCGCGAGTACTCACGATTCCAACTCTGATCTTCAACCAAACGAGCCGATTTGAATCTCGGCGAGTCAAACTCGTGTTGACCAAGTTTGACACATGGTTAACGTGAGTTTGACTCGTGACTTCAGCGATTTGTAGAGGACTCAACGAGCCACTCAGATTCATAGGTTAAAAGTCCATAGGGTTTTATTTTATGGTTTCAGTTTCACTTCTTCCTACCATCTGCCACGCTTGGAGGTCGCTTTCATTTCTTGTCGTCCGCCTATCCAGAGACGTCGTGGATCAAACGACGTCTGTCACGTTCTTTCTTCACTGCGTGCAATTCGGCTTCAATACACATGAACTCTTTCACTAATTCATCAAGATCGCAATGGGTTTTGCTGGTCGACTTCATGTATACAATATTAGGCAGACAACTTCATGTATTAGGCAAAAACTTTAGCATTGGTTGGATCGCTCGTCTTACTAGACTACGTTGCTTTCCGGGTTTTCTATGCCTTAGGTCCAGCCTCGCCGCCTTCACCCTGCCCAAAGAGTCACCTAAGTGAATTATGGGTCTGCTTATCAAGCACGACTTACTTGCCTCGATGCTCATGCAAGTAACTATTGACTTGGTTCAATGGTTGGTATACATACATATTTGTGGCTACTCCCCAATGGTCGAGCAACGTTCTTTTCCTTTAAAAATGTCATTTTGAATAAAAGAAACTAGTTGCAGTATGTTAAAGCTCTATATTGTTTTGAATAAAAGCAAATTGAGGCAGAATGTTGGAACTTTACAAGGACCTATCATAATGAAACAATTCCTTAAATTCATTTGTTGTCGTCGATTGTATAAGTGATCTACCAATGGATATAATGCACTACCAATGCAAACTTAACCCAATTTAGAAGTCATGTTACTATAACCCCAAGTAAGATTTTAGTAGGTCCATGGTGTTGGTTGACAAAAACTTCGAAGTTGCTCGTATCGTTTGAATCTTTGTACCTGTTTTTAAATGTTTTCCAATAATAAATATATTTTATACTTGAAGTATACACTTTGCCCTCACGATTTTTTGGACATCTGTTGATATCATGCATTGTTTGGACATGGCTTTATTGAATATCAATGAAATATGTTTTTTTAATTCAATATATGTTTATATATTTATTTATTGTATCCACTGATTTTTTCCCGATTCTTTCCCGATCCGATTAAAACTCTTCGCTCTTTTGCCTCGCCGATTTATTGCCGATTCCGAGTATGGTAACATTGAGTTGGAGGCTCCTTCTAAGTCGTTTTCTCCCTTCAATGAGTTTGACATAGTTCCTGTAGATGGTAGACTTATCTCCTTATATGATCCTCTTTAATGACCTTTCCTTGATCCTTTTCTTCAATAGATCTTCAGTGATCCAGGTGCATATTGGTGGCCACCTGCCAAGTCCACCTGGACCCCCACCATTGTCTTTCTCAGCATTTTCAGTTTCCTTAATTGTAGCACAACTTACTATTTTTAGCAGTTTTTCGGGTCCTGAACTTCCGGAGCCGTTTTGAGGCCCTAAATGACGTTTTTTGGGGAATCCGGGGGCAACATGGGTCCATGGAATGGACCGATGTTGCCCGTTCCAACAATGATAGTGCTCGGATAGATCTTTCTAATGAGCTATTGTACGCGTCAAACGGAGATCATATGCCAAAGTTACGACCCCGGGAAGTTGATGTACCAACTTACCCCCAAACGGGGCCCACAGTTTGGCGTTTCATCTCCTAGGGTTAGGTTTTGGAATGTTAAGGGTTTTCCATTGTTTCTCAACAATAAATAGGCCTTCGAGCCTCATTGTAAGACAGTTCAGAGGCATGTAGCCATCACATCTCTTCTCAGAGATAAGCTACCATCGCCCTAGCTGGTTTATTTCCATTTCTGGTTGTAAGCATATTTCAGTATTTTCCATTAATGAAATGAAGTATTATTTCCGCTGCATCTTTGTGTATATGGTTATCTCTGTAATTTGTTGCGTTCCTGTTTAAATCCGGATCAGTGGTATCAGAGCGGTCTGCTTTTTCTCTGTTTTTCTTTGCATGTCCCCAACAAGGTCGGGATATAAGGAGTTAGGGCTTGAACTGGTTGAACCTTTGCAAGACCAGCCTCGCAAATCCCGACGGCCTCCCATGGCGGACGAGAAGAAAGACGAGGGGGCAGGAGATCCCATCAAAATCTTGCTCGAAGAAGCCCTCGAGCGACAACGGAACGCGATGATGGACAGCTTTGCCCAGATCCTTCAGCGGCTACCCAGAAGCTACGCATCGGCTTCCAGCAGCTACTCTGGAAACGCCACACCCTTTAAGGTACAAGTTAATTTTGAAATCCCCATATTCGAGGGTCAGATAGACGTAGATGCCGTAGATAAATGGTTAAATCTGCTAGAGGGTTATTTTTCTGTTCATGAATTTTCGAGTCGGGAAAAGATTGTTTTTGCTCTCCTCAAAGCAGCCCCCCACGTCAAGGACTGGTGGGAAACCTACTGCAAGCAGAAGGATGAAAGTACTGGCTCACTATTTTCAGCTGCACCCACCTGGGATTCGTTCCGGGATGCCATCAAGGAGCAGTACTACCCTGTCGGGAGTTATGAGGATGAATACATAAAGTGGACCACGCTGCGGCAGGGAAGGGACCAAGACGTGCCGGAGTTCACCAATCTTTTCCATACCCTTCGCACAAAGTTGGGTATCAAGGATTCAGAGCAACATTTGATACTCAAATACCGTGGCTGCCTGCACAAGTACATCCAGGAAGAAATACAATTCCTAAACATCCCCTCTCTCGGCGCAGCATACCGGTATGCCGTCAAGGTCGAGTAGAAGTTTAAACAAAAGAAGCGAGACTTTGGATCTGCGAATCCAAAGCAGGGGAAAGGTGCCCCTAAACCACAGAACAAAGGACAAAGCCAAGGCGGGACAGCCCAAGACAACCAGCCGAAGCTGCAAGCAAAGAACAGCGCCGCGAAGCCGAGAAAGGACACTGGAAAATGGTGCGAGTTCCATAAGAGCTCCACTCACAACACAAGTGAGTGTCGGGCCAAGCAGTCACTGGTGGCTGAGCTAAAGGTTTCAGAATCAGATGCATGTTCCGACTCTGAGTCAGAACCCGATAAGGGGTATGAAAAAGGGAAGCAGATCATTGATGCGGACACCAGTGCCACTGTTGCTACAGCAAAGATCCAGAAAAATGAACCCGAAGATCCAGAGGAGGAGGAGCGTCTCTTCCACTCCCAGATGTGGGTAAAGGGCTCCCCGATACAGTTCATTGTTGATAGCGGGAGTCAAAAGAACCTCATTTCGGCAGAGGTCGTGAAGCGGTTGGGCTTACCGACCACAGCACATCCACAACCATACACCATTGGGTGGCTTCACCAAGGACGAGATCTTCGCGTGAGCCAGCAGTGTCGCCTTCCATACAACATCAAGCCCTTCACGGATGAGGTATTGTGTGACATTGCTCCCCTTGAAGTTTGTGATGTATTACTAGGACAACCATACTTGTGGAAGCGACATGCTGTGTATGAATCAAGGCCCTGTGCTGTTATTATTACATTGGGAAATAAGTTGTTCAGGATACCAGAGGTAGCACCACCTGCCGCCCTCTCTTTGATTACTGCAAAACAATGCAGTAAGATCATTTCCAAAACCAGGAAATTTGTTTTCCTGATGATACGCCCTCAAGGAAAGAAGAAGACAGTGGCCGTGGCCTCCAAACGGGGCCCCTCTGCACGACAACTACAGATGGACAAGATTGTGGAGGAGTACGAGGACATCTTCACCTCCCCGGCAGGGGTTCCTCTGCACTGTCAAGTCAAGCACTCCATCGATCTGACCCCAGTTGCGCCGCTACCCAATGGACCAATTTATCGGCGCTCCGTTCGGGAGAACGATGAAATCAAGAGGCAGATTCAGGAGCTCCTGCAGAAAGGTCACATCCGTCCGAGTTCATCGCCCTGTGGGAGCCCGATCGTGTTGGTACAGAAGAAGGATGGGACGTGGAGACTCTGTATTGACTATCGGGCGCTGAACAAGATCACTGTCCGTAATAGGTACCTGATCTCGCGAATTGATGACCTCCTAGACCAACTAAAGGGGGCGAAATATTTCAGCAAGATCGACCTGAAGTCGGGATATCACCAGGTACCAATTGAATCCTCCGATGTGTGGAAGACTGCCTTCAAATCCAAGGAGGGCCTCTTCGAATGGTTGGTCATTCCTTTCGGATTGACGAATGCTCCTGCAACCTTTATGAGGCTAATGGATGACATCTTGCGGCCATTCACCAACTCCTTTGTAGTAGTATACTTGGATGACATTCTGATCTTCAGCCAGAGTTGGGAAGAGCACCTCCAACACATCCGGCAGGTTCTCCAAACACTGCGGCAACACAAGCTATGTGCCAATTTGGAGAAATGCACTTTTGGCATGACCCAGGTTCAATATCTGGGATACATCATTGATGAACAGGGGGTGCATGTCGATCCAGCCAAGATCCAAGTCATTCGGGATTGGCCCTCTCCAACCACTCTAACAGAGCTCCGCAGCTTTCTGGGTCTTGCCAACTTCTACCGCAGGTTTGTGTTGGGGTTTTCTCATATTTCGTGGCCCTTGAGTCAAGTCACCAAGGGTGGGGCGAAAGCAAAATTCTTTTGGTCTGAATCTCAACAAAAGGCATTCAGGGAGTTGAAGGATCGCCTCTGCACGGCACCAGTGCTCGCGTTACCAGATTTACAACAACCATTTGAGGTCGAGACAGATGCCTCTGACTATGCTATTGGGGCAGTCCTTACTCAACATGGACATCCAGTGGCATATCACAGTGAAACACTTTCAGACACAGTCCGGAAGTACCCCACTTATGATAAAGAGATGTATTCCATTGTACAGGCCTGCCGACAATGGAAGCATTACATTTTGGGGAAGGAAACGGTCATCCACACAGACCACCGACCTCTGCAGTTCATACAAACCCAAGGGAAATTGCAGAATGATCGCCATCAGAAGTGGTCTACATACCTGCAACAGTTTCACCTGAATATCAAGTATAAAAAGGGCAGCACCAATAATGTTGCAGATTGCCTCAGTCGACCACCAATCATGGCGCTAACCACCGTGCTCAACTCTTGTGGGCACGAGACTTCTGATTGGCCACTTCTCTACAAAAGCGACCCAGAATTCGGCCACACATACCAGACACTCTTGGAGGGTCGGCAGGTTGCAGATTTTCACCTCCAGGATGCCCTATTATGCCACCTCGGTCACCTTTGTGTTCCTTCAAGCGAGCGTGCCAAGATGATTTGGGAAGCACACTACAGTCGGGCTGCTGGGCATTTCGGGGTCGAGAAAACAGTGGCAGTACTGCAAAATTATTTCTATTGGCCGAATCTTCGACAGGATGTTGGGAAGTACATCCGATCATGTACTGCTTGTGCCATTGCCAAACCGGCCATTAAGAAGCAAGGCCTCTATACCCCATTGCCTACCCCTAATCGACCTTGGGAATCCATCTCCATGGATTACATGTCAGGCCTTCCTTCCACTAAGCATGGAAATGACTGTGTTTTTGTGGTCGTCGACAGGTTCTCGAAGATGGCCATTATGGTGGCCTGCAAGAAGAATATCACAACAGAAGCCACTGCTAAACTCTTCTTTGAACGAGTGTGGGTGCACTTTGGGATCCCACAGGTTATCATCTCAGATCGGGACAGTCGGTTTCTCAGCACATTTTGGTCCAGTCTCTGGTCAATGCTGGACACCAAACTCACGAAGTCCACAGCCTTCCATCCTCAAACTGATGACCAGACAGAGGTTGTCAATAGGATGATTGTGCACATTCTGCGCATGTATAACTCAAAGCATCCATGCACATGGGACGAGAGCCTCCCCTATGTTCAGCACAGCTACAACCGAGCTCTTCACAGCTCCACTGGCCATAGCCCTTTTCAGGTGGGTTTGGGATTCCAGCCACTATGCCCCATTGATGTGGCGATGCCACTTGCAGCTATTCACATGGATTCAGCTCATGTCCAGTCCGAAACAGATAAGGCCACCAGCTTCATTGAGCGCATCCAACATATTCGCCAGCAGGTCCATGACATTCTTGAGAAATCAAATGCTAAGTACAAGCAGCGACATGATCAACATCGGGTGCCACACAAGTTTCAGGTGGGCGACAAAGTCTGGTTGCATTTACAAAAGGAACGCCTTACTGGAGCCTATCGGAAATTGAGACCACTCCGATATGGTCCTTACACCATTACTAAGGCTATGGGAGACAATGCATTTGAGCTCAACATTCCCCCATTCCTTGGCCTGCACCCAGTGTTCAATGTGGACCGCCTTCGGCCATACTTTCCACCATTGCTAGACACATCCGACATTGCAGAACAGCTCAAACCCACAGAATTAAATCCAGATTGCATGGAACAAGCTGCAACTGATCGGATCATGGACACAGAGATCAAGAACACTCGCCAACAGAATATCCAACTGTATCGAGTTGTCAAAGCAGGCCAACTCCTTCAGCAGGGCAAGTGGCTCACCAGGGAACAAGTTCAGCAGAAGTTTCCTCATCTCATGGAGGAGCTCAACACAATGGGGACCTTTGCTTCCTAAGGGGGGAGGAATGATCCAGGTGGATATTGGTGGCCACCTACCAAGTCCACCTGGACCCCCACCATTGTCTTTCTCAGCATTTTCAGTTTCCTTAATTGTAGCACAACTTACTATTTTTAGCAGTTTTTCGGGTCCTGAACTTCCGGAGCCGTTTTGAGGCCCTAAACGACGTTTTTTGGGGAATCCGGGGGCAACATGGGTCCATGGAATGGACCGATGTTGCCCGTTCCAACAATGATAGTGCTCGGATAGATCTTTCTAATGAGGTATTGTACGCGTCAAACGGAGATCATATGCCAAAGTTACGACCCCGGGAAGTTGATGTACCAACTTACCCCCAAACGGGGCCCACAGTTTGGCGTTTCATCTCCTAGGGTTAGGTTTTGGAATGTTAAGGGTTTTCCATTGTTTCTCAACAATAAATAGGCCTTCGAGCCTCATTGTAAGACAGTTCAGAGGCATGTAGCCATCACATCTCTTCTCAGAGATAAGCTACCATCGCCTTAGCTGGTTTATTTCCATTTCTGGTTGTAAGCATATTTCAGTATTTTCCATTAATGAAATGAAGTATTATTTCCGCTGCATCTTTGTGTATATGGTTATCTCTGTAATTTGTTGCGTTCCTGTTTAAATCCGGATCATTCAGCTTGCCTTTTTCTTCCTTTTTCATCTTAGCTTTGGTACCATGTTAGAAAATCAGAAAGGCAAAAATATTTTCTCTTGTTGATAATTACTTGTGATTTCCTTGAATTATTATTATCTTTCTTATGTTCTTCTGTTATCTTAGTTCATTAAGCAATTACCAAAACCAAAACACGAAGATCAAGGACACCATACGTAGGCACATAGCCAGGGAAAAACCCCTATATAGGGGATAAATCAGTCAAAAACTCTTCCTTTAGTAATTCAAATGAGATAGACCAAGACCCTAGACCAACAAACCTTCGTTCTCCACCAAGTCAGCCTTCCAATGAGATACTATAACCTTCAATAGTCTCTTCTTGTCCAATAGCTACAACCCAGCATCAACCTAGAAATTTCGGCCCCAACTTTCACCAGCAGTTTCAGAATTTCAGCCTTCCCAACAACTACAGAATTTCAGCCCCTCCAACAACTTCACAACTTCACACGTGTGAGAGAAAGAGAGAGAATTTTGACTTCTTATGCTTGTGAGAGACCTCCTTCTTCTTCACTATTCTTTTTCCTCTTCTTCTCTTGAAATTCACACTTTTTGTTAGCCCAAAAACTGTAAATCGAACTTGTTGTGAGTGAGTGACAAATGAGGTCGAGTTGCTTCCTTTATATAGTGATTTTGTTGCCTAGTTTAGGCCGACTTGTCAAATTTGAGGCTGATTTGGTGGAGGAGGCCTATTTGACCTATTTCACAATGAAATAATTTTTCTTTCTTGACAAATAAATCCCAAGAAAGGTTCGTTACATTATGACATGGACAAGGACACTTGACATAAACCCTAGAAGCCTTTAATGGAGACTTTGACCTAAAAACAATTCACCCAAGCATGAAACCCATGCTTTAATAAGTCAATTTTATTTATTAATAAAATTTCTTTTTCTTTCTTTTTACAAATACATTTTAAATATAATTATGACGACTGACCCTAGTTACATACTTCAACATTGCAGGTCCTTGTAAATACTCTGATGTCTTCCTTGTAAGAAGACGAAGATTGTTTTGCACATAAACTAGTTTCTCCGCTCTTTTAGAGGTAAGCCTATTCCTCTTAATAGAGTGGATAAAGCTAAATGTAGACCAATTTCTTTCTGCAGCTGAAGAACTAGCAACCCGAGATAGTAAACACATAGCAAGAGTGTGTATTTTTGGTGCTTTGTCCCCATACATCTCCACCATCCATTGGGACTTCTTTGTGCCATACCCAATAAATATTTGTAATATCCCTTATCAGGGAAATCCCTCAAACACAAGCAAACTCCAACCAGAGAAATAATAGTGGTGCAACATACAATGTTGTATACATGGAATATAAGCAGATACTCGAAAAATGCAGAGAGAAATGCTAAGCCATTTTATTATACTGAGTAATGGAAAGAGTACAAGAGGTGATCAGAAAGATAGCACCTCGACTTTCACAAGGCAAGTGAAGAAATACACTCAGAATGGTAAGGAAATGGCCTCTCTGTGAACTGCGTCCAAGCTGCCGGAGAACTGCTGTGCTGCTGCTACTGCTGGAATCAAATGAGGATTTGGGGTTGTTCCCCTCCTCAGAAAATGCTGAAACTTTGGAATCAACCTTTGCTCAATAAACCCAGAAAAGCCCAGAAAGCTTTTCTAAAATAGTTGACCCCCGAAAATCACCCCCTTGAGGATCTACGCTATCCCTCAATGCTCTGCGTTGCTCCTGAAGAGAATCCTCCAAAACTCTACCCGAAACTCTGCCAAAATCCTCCAATATGCAAGGGCTGATTCCTTGCTTAATCTCCAAGCTCAAATCCTCCACAAAACCCCAGCCCTGAGCTCCTGCCAAAAGAAACTGCGTCCTCCCCTTTCAAGACTGCGTAGTCATCAAATGCTGAGCTCCTCCTCAACTCCAAAGATCCCTCCTCTTGCAAAAGACTGATGAAACTACCTTGCCCGAGTAGGCACTCGAAGTCCGCTGGGGCTAAGGGTGAGATCTTCGAATGGAGACACTCGATGCACTAAACAGTGCTGCAGACAGGCTAAACAACCAGTGTGCTCTAAGTCGAAGTGACTAGCTCAAATGCAACATAATCAAATGATCAAAATGAGGAGGCTCCTCTCTCCTTTATAGCGTTGGCCTCTCTCAAAACCCTAAGGCCCACCTCCTCCAACGTAGCCTCTCTCTTGCCACGTGTTCCTTCTCCATCTGCGCAGTCCCTCCAAGTGTTTATGTGGGCCCCTTCTCTACGTGGTACTTGGGCCCCCCTTGGCTCCCCTTTTAAGTTACAACGTTGTGCTACTAGGGAGTGACTTTATTCATAAAGTGAGTTATGTCCCCCTTTCCTCACCTTTTTATTTATAAATAACTATAGAAGGCAAATTTGAGCAAAATCGAATATTCCAATTAGCCATGGCTAATTAGGAATATTACAGTCTCCCCCGACAAAATGTTGCTTGTCCTCAAGCAACTGAAGTGATGGATGCTACAAAATTTTCTCACTCTCCCAAGTGGCATCCTCATCTGGTAAATTCTTCCACCTCACCAAGAATTCCCGTACCGTCCTGCTCCGTAGATGCCTCTCCCTGGTATCAATAATAGCCTCTGGCTGCAACACCAAATGCCCCTCATAATTCGTGGGTGGTAGCTCATCTGTCACTGTCACTTGCTGCCCCAATGCCTTCTTCAGGCATGATACATGAAAAACGTTATGAATCTTGCTGCCTTGGGGCAGCTCCAATTCATACGCAACCTGTCCAATCCTGCGTATCACCCTGTATGGCCCATAAAAGCGGGGCTTGAGCTTATCAGCTCCCTTCTGCTTCAGCGACGACTGTTGGTATGGCTGTAATCGTAGGTAGACCAAGTCCCCTACCTCAAACTGTCTCTCCACCCGACCCCTGTCAGTGTACAACTTCTGCTGGTTCTGCACTGTAGCCATATTATCCTTGAGAGCTCGGAGGATATCCTGACTCTCTTGGATCCAAACATCACGTCAGCAAAAGATAAAGGATGATATCCATACAAAGCATAGAATGGTGACATACCAATGGACATGTGATGTGTAGTGTTGTAGCAGTACTCCCCCAGGTGAAGCCACTTCAGCCATGCTCGCTGTTGCCCACTAACATAGTTATGCAAGTAGCTCTCTAGCCACTTGTTAACTATCTCTGTTTGCCCGTTCGTTTGTGGGTGATAACTGGTACTCGGTGTCAACTCCGTTCCCACCAACCGGAAAAGCTCCTGCCAAAACCCGCCCATGAAACAACTGTCCCTGTCACTGATGATGGTCTTAGGAAGACCATGTAGCCTGAAGACCTCTCTGAAGAACAGCTCGGCCACCTGTGCTGCTGTGTAGTGTGCGGATATGGCGAAAAAATGTGCATACTTTGTCAGTTGATCAACGACAACAAAGATACAATCCTTGCCCTGCACTATGGGCAACCCGGTGATGAAGTCCATTGAAATACTCTCCCATTTCCCCTCCAGAATGGGAAGAGGCTGCAATAATCCCGCGGGGTGGCTCATCTCCCCCTTGTTCCTCTGGCAAATATCACACTCCCGGATATGCTGGAGTACGTCCTCCTTGAGGCCCTTCCATGAGAACCTCTCTCTAATGGCCCTGTAGGTTTTGGTAAACCCCTGATGGTCGGCCAATGGTGAATCATGTGATGCCTGAAGTATCTTATTTTTGAGCTGAGATCCCTCAGTCAAGAAGATCCGGTCCCTATAGTAGATGAACTCATCGATTACCCTGTACCTGTCATTCGCCACCTGCCCATCTAGAACCTCACATGCAAATCTGTCCTTGGATTAGTCTACTAAGAGTCGAGCCCTCTAGTCTGTGTCCAAGCTCATAAGAGACAACGTGGCTGGTCTACGTGAAAGGGCATCTGCTACCACGTTGTTCTTACCCTTGACATACTCAATGTCAAAGTCATACGCTTGGATCTTACTGATCCACTTCTGCTGCCTCTCTTGTAGCTGTTTCTGCTCCAAAAAGAACCTGAGGCTGTTGTGATCAGTCCTCACCCTGAACCTATTACCCACTAAATACTGCTGGAATTTGGCCAATGCATGCATAATGGCCAACATCTCCTTGTCGTATATAGAATACAACCTCTCATGCGGAAGGAGCTTCCGGCTCTCAAAGGCTATAGGGTGACCTCCCTGCATCAACACTGCGCCGATCCCCTCTCCCGACGCATCACACTCCAAAACAAATGGCTGCGAAAAATCCGGCAATACAAGCACTGGGCAGCTGCTCATAACCTCCTTGAGCCTGTCAAAGGCTCGCTGCGCTGTATCTGACCAACTGAATGCCCCCTTCCTCATCAGATCTGTCAGGGGTGCAGCAAGCTGTGAGAAACTCTTGACGAACTTCCGGTAGTAAGTACAAATGCCAATGAATCGCCGGAGCTCTGTCACGTTCCTTGGCTCCGGCCAATCTCTGATGGCCCTGATCTTCTCCTCATGGACTCTCACTCCGTCCACCCCTATGATGTGTCCCAAGTACAACATCTCTGTCAACCCAAACTCACACTTGGAGAGCTTGGCATAGAACTGTTGCTCCTCCAAGATGCGCAACACTGTCTCAATGTGCTGGAGATGCTCCTCCCAAGTCCTGCTGTAAATGAGAATATCATCAAAGAACACCAACACAAACTTCCTTAAGTGACTGCGGAAGATGTGATTCATGCAGGACTGGAATGTAGCTGGGGCGTTGGTTAGCCCGAAGGGCATCACCAAAAACTCAAAGTGCCCATAGTGACACCTGAAGGCGGTCTTGGGAATGTCCTGCTCCCTCACGTGAATCTGATGGTACCCAGATCTCAAATCAATCTTTGAGAAGAACCGTGCTCCTCTCAACTCATCCATCAACTCATCGATCCTGGGTATGGGGTACCTGTTCTTCAGGGTCTTCTTGTTCAGGGCCCTGTAGTCAATGCACATCCTCAATGTGCCATCCTTCTTCTTCACCAACACCACGGAAGAAGCAAAAGGACTCGTGCTCGGCTGAATGTGCCCAAGAGCCAGTAACTCTTGAATGGCCTGCTCAATCTCATCCCGATAGGCCTTGGGATGCCTATAGGGGGTAGTAATCACTGCCTGTATGCCCTGCTCAAGCTCAATGGTGTGCTCAAACCCATGGTCCGGTGGCTGTCTCGACGGAATCTCCCCAAACACTTTGGCATACTGGTCAAGGATGGACTGTTTCTTTGGGTGCACTGTCTGCACAGTGGTCCCTGCCTCTGATGCACGTAGCTCCACTGTCCACTCTACGTCTCCCTTCCGGAAGACTGCCTCCATCCGATGAGCCAAAACAGTTTGAGGCGGATATGTGTGCTATCCTCGTATCTTCTCATCATCCCACTCCATCTCTAGGGCCTTCCAATCTATCGTGACCTTCCCTAGAGTGATAAACCACTAAACACCTAGTATCATGTTGGTGTCCGGAATATCGACCACGAAAAAGTGGTCAGTTAGTGTGTAGGTGCCCATTGTCACTTTTAACTCTGGAACATAATGAGCACACACCATGGTCTGATCTCCTGGGACCAAAACTGAAAAGCCATCGAAGCTATCTGTCTGTATACCTCTCCGCTCAACCATCTGTGCATCGATGAAGTTGTGGGTTGCCCCATTGTCAACCAAAACCGATACTTGCTGGCCACGTACTGTCCCCCGTACGCACAGCGTCAAATACTTGGGAACCCCTTACAATGCTGCAAGGGCCCCTCTAGTAGGTGCAAAAGCTGCACCACTTGCTGGTGGTGGTGGAGGGGGCAAAGGATCCTGCACGACATGACTATCTCCTACCTCCACATCATCCTCCTCACCCTCTTCCCCACTGCTCTCAGAGAAGACCTCAATAAAATGTGGTTTGCCAACAACACATCTATGTCCCGGTGCCCACGACTCCTAACAGGTAAAGCACAACCGCTTCTTCTTCAGCTCCCTCCTGGCATCATCATCAATCTGTGCTTGTCTTGGATTCTCCTTTGGAGGCAGAATCCTCACATCCTTCCCCTTAGGTTGGAAAGCCTGTCTCTGGGGGTAAGGTGTCCGGGTCCTGGGTAAGGCATCCTGTAAGTCCCGGGTCCTGCTCATACCGTCCTAGAGTGTGGCTGGTCTAGTGGACCCGACTAGACCCTGTAGTGGCTCTGCTAACCCCTCAACAAACATGTAGATCCTCCGTGTCGCGGATAGGTCTGGCACCATCACTGAAACCCTCAAGAAGTCTGCAATGTAGGTCTCTGGGTTCCCGGTCTGTTTGAGCCTCGTCAGCTCGACAAAGTGCTGTTTCGGATCCCTCTGTTTCAACCTCTCTATCAGTCTCCCGGTGAACTCGGCATATGTCGTCACTGTGGAGTGTTCGAGTGTAACCAACCCATGGAACCACCAGTCCTGGGCCTCACCATCCAAATGTAACGTCGACACCTTGATGGCCTCTATCTCCGACATCTGGTTAAGCTGGAAATAGATATCCAGCTTCTCCACCCAAGACTTTGCCGAACTGTTTGATGAGCCATCAAACGTAGGCAAGTGGAATCTACTAGCTGTGCAGTGGGTGTCTCCATTATGATAATGCCGGTATCCTCTGTGATGGTCGCGGGGTCTACTATCCCGCTGGAGCTGAACAAAGTCTCTGAATGAGAGAGCATCCCTGAACTCTTGCCCATAGGCCTGGTACTCTGCGAAATAATCGCCCATATGACCGGGCTCTGCGTCCTGCTTTGCTCCGGCCCCCGTGTTTGCTCCTAGGAAAGTGGGCATGGTAGAGTGTGTAGGGGCATGTGAGGCCATCCGCTGAGTGGCACCCTGCTCTGGCAAATGGTGGGATGTACCCGATCCCTAACCAACCTAGAAAACCCGTGGGTTCTCACGCTGTCTAGCCTCCACTGCCGTGAATCTCTGCCCCATCACCTCAATCTGCCTCGACAGATCCTGCACTGATTTGAGGAGCATGTCCGAAAATCTCTTCTCGTCCTCATCTGCCATCGGATCCTCCTGCTCTGCGTCCACCACAGGCTCCTCCTGTGCTGTGTCTACCACCCGAACACAGTCTCCCTCTCCGTAGGTGTTCTCCAACCTACGCTCAATATCTCTGTATTTCCTACCTCTGTAATAGATGTAGGGCTTCTCCCTCAGTGTCATACACTACTAGCTCCACAGGCTGAGCCAGATTTATGCTCTGATATCACTGTAATATCCCTTATTAGGGAAATCCCTCAAACACAATCAAACTCCAGCCAGAGAAATAACAATAGTGCAACATACAATGATGTATACATGGAATATAAGCAGATACTCGAAAAATGCAGAGAGAAATGCTAAGCCATTTTATTATACTGAGTAATGGAAAGAGTACAAGAGGTGATCAGAAAGATAGCACCTCGACTTGCACAAGGCAAGTGAAGAAATACACTCAGAATGGTAAGGAAATGGCCTTTTTGTGAACTGCGTCCAAGCTGCCGGAGAACTGCTGTGCTGCTGCTACTGCTGGAATCAAATGAGGATTTGGGGTTGTTCCCCTCCTCAGTAAATGTTGAAACTCTGGAATCAACCTCTGC
This sequence comes from Pinus tabuliformis, assembly GCA_031772625.1. Lineage (NCBI taxonomy): Eukaryota > Viridiplantae > Streptophyta > Pinopsida > Pinales > Pinaceae > Pinus > Pinus tabuliformis. The sequence continues at coordinate 246,021,730 of CM062815.1, forward strand.
TCAATAAACCCAGAGAAGCCCAGAAAGATTTTCTAAAATAGCCGACCCCCGAAAATCACCCCCTTGAGGATCTACGCTATCCCTCAAGACTCTGCGCTGCTCCTGAAGAGAATCCTCCAAAATTCTACCCGAAGCTCTGCCAAAATCCTCCAATATGCAAGGGCTGATCCCTTGCTTAATCTCCAAGCTCAAATCCTCCACAAAACCTCATTCCTGAGCTCCTACCAAAAGAAACTGCGTCCTCCCCTCTCAAGACTGCGCAGTCATCAAATGCTCAGCTCCTCCTCAACTCCAAAGATCGCTCCTCCTGCAAAAGACTGATGAAACTACCTTGCCCGAGCAGGCACTCGAAGTCCCCCGGGGCTAAGGGTGAGATCTCCGAACGGAGACACTCGATGCACTAAACAGTGCTGCAGATAGGCTAAACAGCTAGCGTGCTCTAATTCGAAGTGACTAGCTCAAATGCAACATAATCAAATGATCAAAATGAGGAGGCTCCTCTCTCCTTTATAGCGTTGGCCTCTCTCAAAACCCTAAGGCCCACCTCCTCCAACGTAGCCTCTCTCTTGCCACGTGTTCCTTCTCCATCTGCGCAGTCCCTCCAAGTGTCTACGTGGGCCCCTTCTCTACATGGTCCTTGGGCCCCCTTGGCTCCCCTTTTAAGTTACAACGTTGTGCTACTAGGGAGTGACTTTATTCATAAAGTGAGTTATGTCCCCCTTTCCTCACCTTTTTATTTATAAATAACTATAGAAGGCAAAATTGAGCAAAATCGAATATTCCAATTAGCCATGGCTAATTAGGAATATTACAACATTTCTTTCCGGCTCTAGAGAAAGTGGGGCTACTGAGCAAAGCAAAATCAAGAAACTGTTCTCGAAATTTGGTTGCTTGCTCTGGTATATACATCTTTCCTATGGCATCAATATAGCCTTGTTTCACTTCAAGGTCATCTATTGGTGAAACTCTGCCTTCCCTCTCCACATATCACTTTGGATTAAATGCATAAGTGGCCATATGAAGAGGTGTGTTTAACCCGTTCCATCTCTTTTCAATCAACATTTGGAGTTCATTAAATAACCCCAAAGAGGGCTCCCTTTAACAAATGATAGACTTGATCTTCCAATCATGCTATCAATTGACTCATATATTTTGCCTAAGCAAGGGGAAACTGAATTTGCATACCTGATTAGCTCCACTATTGTAGCAATGAAAGAGAATGCATTTCACATCAACCTACCAATCATCATTCAACACCAATTGCCTTACTTTCTTTCCCTGATCTATTTTGGATTCCCCCCATGCAAACCACTCAAAACTTATAACAGTGGCCTTTAGGGCATGTTGCACCTCTAGCATACAGTCAAGAAGGATATAGTAGGTGGCATACCTTGTATTTGCTAGTTTCAAGAACTCATTTTTTGCATAAATTCTATAAATAGCTAGAGAGGCATGGTGGTTGCAAATGAACATTTGCACCTCTCTTGCATCCAAAATAATGCAGGTGATCCAAGAAATTTTATAATGTCTTTGAGTGCATTATTTAAAGCATGCACACAACAAGGAGTCCAAAATAGATTTTTGTACATACTTTGAATCATCAACCCTGCAAACCTACAAACTAGTGCAACATCTGTGATAAGTTGAACTACGTTTGGAGGACCAATCTCCTCAATTGCATCCTTTAATACCTCATACTGAAAGGCTGCATCTTTCATCTTTCCAGTACAATCAATTGCCCTTAAGAAATATGGTCCAATTGGAGAGGTGACAATGATGTTCAACAAAGGCTTTTGTTGAATATTTGTCCAACCATCCATGACGATTGAACACCCATATTCAACCCATGCTTTTTTAAGGCCTTCCATCACCCCCTGCATCTTTGTGACTCTTCTATCTAACAAAGTTGTCATCAATCTATTGTAACCAGAGGGCTGAAATGATGGACCAACAACAATGACTTTCTTCATCATCTCTTTGTACTGTCCATTGATGAAAAGAGACTGGAAAAAGTTCGGACCCAATTCCTACAGTGGCATTAAATGATTTTCCATTAGCAAAGAAGAATTCAGCCACTGCATCCTCTGCCTCATTCTTGTGTTGCACATTGAACCACTTTGTTGCAACAACTTTGCCTTTTTCACCTGAACTAGATTTACTGGAACTTGAACCCCCCAAATAAATCGGTTGAATCTTTTTCATTGATTTCTTTTTGAAAGTACTCTTCTTCTGTGCTTAAAATTTTTGGTCTTTTGATGACAGTAGAGTTGTCCTCCTCCATCTTTACAATTCCACTTGTGGCAACCATGTGAAGTTTAGTAAGTTCAATTCTCTTTTCCAATGGACAAGTGCACGCCTTTACTCCATCTCCAGGAATAACCAAAAGATGATGGTAAACCCTAGTGTAGCTTCCCTTGAAATTATGACCACAAAGGTTGCATACCCACTCCTCTAAACCACCACTATTTTTCTTTTTATTCTTGGTGATTTTTTTGACAAACTGAAGCAAGGGTTTCTTTGTGTTGATTAAAACAAATTTTTCTGTTGCCCCTGCTAATGTTTCACCCTCAAGTTGAGCAATTGCTGAAGTATTGCTGTCCATTTGATTTGTTTTTAGAGGTGAGGTCTGAAATTTAAAAATGCAATAGATTTGTTTTAAAATTTTAAGGAAAAAGTAAAATTAAAAATCTCAGACCATACTACTGGCTAAAAAATAAAAAATAAAATTTTAAACTTACTTGGCAACCAAAAACGCAATGTTGCTCCAAGTTTCTTGCACTATTGCTCCAAGTTTTTTGATAGCTCCAAGCAAGAAACCGAGAACTTTGATTAAAAAATAAAACTCATTTTTTTTATCATTTGTGCATTCTAGTGATGATAGATAAATCATCAAATAAAGTTTAAAATTTTTGTAGCGTTCTAACTTCTAGCTCGATTTCTGAGTTTTGGCTTGCCTTCCTTGCTGCTTAGCATTCTAGATTGTAACCAATAACTGTGTTTATTTTCTCGCTGCTTGCTGCTGGGTGTGAACTTTGAAGCATGCGTTTAAACCTTAAACTTTACTTGCTTGCTCACTGCTTGCTGTTGGGCGTGAACGCTGCTTGCTGCTGGGTGTGAAGCCTGCGTCCAGGGAGTCAATGTCTGGGCGTGAAGCCTGCATCCAGGTGGTCTATGTGGAAACCATCTTATCACCTATGTCTCCAAATTGAAGAAATCCAAAGAAATGTATGATAAGCTAATTGGAATGTATCAAGTGAACAACTTGAGCCAAATTCTTGCTTTGAAGAATCAACTCAAGAATATCAAGATGAACAAAGGAGAGACCATTCAAGCATATTTCACGAGGATTTCTAAAATCAAAGATCAACTGTCTACAGTTGGTGAAATTGTATCTAATAAAGTGCTTGTGCTAATTACATTTGGAGGTCTTTCTCCATCTTGGGAAACTTTTATTACCACCATCAGCAACAGTGACAAGTTTCCTACATTTGAAAGTGTAGTCAAGAAGAGACTTGAATTTTTTCCAGAGGAAGAATATCCAAGCACGAGGAGGAAGAACATACTAGCTTTGCTGTCCAAGGCAAGAAGCAGAAAAGATGAAGAGGCCATCACTATTCGAGAAAGACTAATCCCAGATCCAATAGTGCTTTCAAATGGAACAAATATGGTCACTATGCCCGTGACTATGCAGAAAACAAAAGAGCACCAAGATCCAGCTACAACAATCATACCAACAAATATGATTATAGAAGAAGAAGAGGAACTCCTTCTGCTCGTAAAGAAAGTTATCGTTCTTCAAGGAACCCAAGGTATGACAACAATGCAGCTGAAATACAATCATAATACTTTCTTGTTTCTCCTCTTTCTAGTTCCTCTCCTGCAGATTCTTGTGACAGCTGGTTGGTTGATAACTTGATAGTGATGCTTTAAGGCACTTTACTGGTTATAAAGAAATGCTCTCAAATCTAGTTGAGAGGGAGACAAATTTGAAAATCATTCTTGGAGACAACTCTACATATCCTATAAAGGGATCTGGTTTTGATTTTTTCCATCTGAATCAAGGTAAAACTATTTCACTTCAAGAAGTTTTGTATGTACCCGGTTTGAAAAAGAATCTTGTATCCATATTTGCTTTAGAAGATAGGAGAATGAAAGTTGCTCTCATAAATGGTAAAGTTCTCACTTGGCCAATGAGATCTAGCATGAGAGACGCCTTCACTTTGGGATCAAGATGTGAAGGTCCGTACAAAGTCAATGGAAGACTAATTCATGTGCTGATCCATGACAACAATCATCAAAGTGAACTTTGGCTCCGAGGGTTTGCTCATCTACACTATAAAGCATTGCCTCATGTGAGAAAGATGGTTTTCAGAATGCTGACAAATAGAGCAAATCATGATGGAGTTTGTCAAGGTTGTGCTAGCGGAAAGCAAGTCACAGGACCATTTCCTCAGAGCAAAAGAAAAACCAGTCAGGTATTTGATCTTGTACTTTCCTATTTATGTGGATCTATGCCTGTAACTTCTTTTGGTGGCTACTTGTATTATATAATCTGTGGATGGATTTTCTCGCACGACATGGATTTATTTTTTGAAAAATAAAAGTCAAGCATTTAACATGTTTAAAGACTACAAAGCTCTAGTAGAAAAACAAACTGGAAAGCAGATCAAAATCTTCAGATCTGACAATGGAGGAGAGTTCACTTCTAATGATTTCATTGACTTCTGCAAAAAAGCTGGAATTAGGAATGAGGACACCGTACCATATAACCCAGAACAAAATGGTGTTGCCAAAAGAAAGAATAGAACTATCATGGAAGCAGTCAAAGTTATGTTGCATGATCAGAAATTACCAAAGTTCCTATGGGGAGAAGCTTCTAACACAATTGTTTATGTCCAAAATAGATCCCCTCACCATGCCTTAAACAACAAAACTCCTAAAGAAGTCTTCTCTGGTGAAAAGCCTGAGGTGGGGCACTTGAGGATCTTTGGTTGTCTTGTCTACTTCCATGTACCAAAAGAAAAGAGGAAAAAACTGGAGGCTTTAGGTAAGGAAGGTACATTTGTTGGTTATTGTGAGACTTCTAACGCTTATAGAATATACGTACCTGGACAAAAAAGTATAGAGTTTAGCAGGGATGTAACATTTGATGAAGATGCGACTCTTGGAAAGACAAGAGACACTCCTCTTCCTCCTGCTAATGTTGATAGACAAGATGATCTATTTGAAATACAAGGTCCTAAGGTTGAAATTGATCTTGTTGATGAACCCATGGAACCCATCGATCCCTTGGATCCTCCTCCATGTGATCCTCCTGCTAGAAAAATGCCATTATGGCTTCCTAACACTCTTCAAGACGCTGATAAACATGCTGCCCCCAAAGGAACCTTCAGAGAAAGCAAGAAACCATGCCGGTTCCAGGGATATGTTGTAGCCATGATCAACATTATTCTAGCTGAACCATGCACTTTTGAAGCTGTGAAAGATCAAGTGTGGAAAGATGCAATGGTTGAAGAATATGAGCCCTTCATTCATAATGATGTATGGGAAGTAGTTCAAAGACCCCAAGGTAAATCTATTGTGTCTTCTAAATGGTTATATAAAATTAAGCATGGTGCTGATCGCTGTATTGAAAAGTATAAAGCTAGATTTGTGGCCAGAGGTTTCTCTCAGAAAGAGGGAATAAACCATGATGATATTTTTGCACCTGTAGCCCGTTACACCACCATATGTTCTATTGTGGCTCTAGATGCTAGTCAGGGATGGACTCTTTACCAAATGGATGTGAAGATTTCTTTTCTGCATGGCTTCTTCAAGGAAGAAGTATTTGTGGGGCAACCATAAGGCTTTGAAGTACATGATCGAAAAACTCATGTGTGTAGACTGAAGAAAGCCCTCTATTGTTTGAAGCAAGCTCCAAGAGCTTGGTACGCTCGCATTGATAGTCTCTTCATGAAGCTTGGTTTTACTAGAAGCAATGCTGATCCAAATCTTTACTTCAAAGCAATCCAAGGTGTGCCTTTGATTTCGGTACTATATGTTGATGATTTATCTTTGACTGGTGGTGAACCTCTTATCCTCTAATGTAAGAGGGAGTTAGCTTCTAAATTTGAAATGAAAGATGTTCATTTGATGCACTACTTTCTGGGTTTAGAAGTATGGCAAAAACCTAGTGAGATTTTCCTTTCTCAATGAAAACGTGTTGTCAAACTACTAGAAAGATTTGGCATGACATATTGTAAGTACATTAATATTCCAATGGATATGGATTTTAAGAAGCTATGTGGTGAAGCTGCAGGCCGTAATTTGGCTAATCCTTTTGAGTATTGACAACTGATTGGGGCACTAATGTTCTTAGTGAACACTAGACCGAAGATTTTTTTTGCGGTCAATACTTGGAGCCAATATATGATTAAGCCATCACATGCACACTGGATTGCTGCAAAGCATGTGTTGAGATACCTGCACGGGACCATCAATCTTGGATTGAGATACACTGCTGGAGATGTAAGATTGCATGGGTACTTGGATGCTGATTGGGATGGTAACTCTACTTATAGGAAAACCATATCTTGGAGGAGTAGAAAGCAAAACTCTGTAGCCCTTAGCATGGCTGAAGCCAAGTACATCGTTGCTAGCATGGCTAGTTGTGAGGCAGTATGGCTAAGGAAGCTCTTTGGATATCTGTTTGAGCATGTATTGGATACGATAGTAATTTATTGTGACAATAAGAGTGGGATTCGACTTGGCTAAAATCCCGTGTTCCATGACAAGTTCAAGCACATTGAGATGAAGTATCACTATCTCTGGGATATGGAGAGAGGAGCAGTGAGACTCGATCATATTGCGATTGATGATCAAATAGGTGACATACTTACAAAGCCTTTGCTGAAGGGGAAGTTTTTGGTTTTCAAAGAGCAACTTGGACTGATGGATGTGACCCTTCCTGAAGGGGGCGGTCATGGATGACAGAGATGAGACTTGGTCGTGCATGATCCTTGTCAAGTGTTAATCCCCCAAGCAAAGACTTTGTTGTGCGTGATCATTGGCAAGTGGTAATCCCCCCAAGCAAAGACTTGGTTGTGCATGATCCTTGTCGAATGGTAATCCCCCTATTGACTACCCACGTGTCAACTACCCCATTAGCAAAGTACAGTTCAGAGCAACCATTTTTTTCTTCAGAATTCATCACCATCATTACAACTTCTAGTCTTCATAATGTAATGCAAATTTTGCAGCCTTGATGTAAAAATGATTCTAGTATGTTTATAAAGCCATGCAAAACATCTAGGTAAGCCTATGATTTTTACCAAAGAGTTTCACTCTAGGGATTTTTTTTTTTTGCCAATTATTTGTGTTTTTAAACATTTATAATTAGTAGAGTTTTTCTCCCAAGCATGCCCCAAAGCTAGAGTGGGGCTCGCTGGTAAGGTCTTAGGTGGGTTCTAGTGTATCGAGTCTATGTCAAATATCATACTAGATCATCTGTAAAGTGTCGCAAAACTTGGCTGAGTCTAGAGGTCATGTTTTTATTTGTCAAAATTTCGCTTTTGTATGGGATTTTCTATGAAATATCATTTTCTAGCTACGAGTGGACCGAGGAATGTCTGATTGCATTCTCTAAGCTTAAAAGATTGTTGATTAGTGCACCAATCTTGCGGGTACCCGACATGGACGAAGACTTTACTGTATGTACTGATGCATCCAAACAGGGATTAGGTGCAATATTAATGCAAGACAAAGGAGTAATAACGTATGCCTCAAGGAAGCTAAAGCTCCATGAAGAACTCTATGCCACGCATGATTTAGAATTCGTCGCGATAGTATTAGCTTTGAAGATATGGAGACACTGTCTTGTAGGGAGAAGCTTTGTGCTCAAAAGCGACTACCAAAGTTTGCAATACTTGTTTACCCAAAGGGGGACTTGATGCTAGGCAAAGACAATGGAGTGAATTCTTAAGCAAGTATGGCTTTGGAATCCCTTACATTAAAGGGAAGGAGAATGTAGTGGCATATGCTCTAAGTAGACGACTAAGGATCTTTTCCCTTATACCCATCAAGGTAGACTTGAGGGAACGAGTGCTAGAATATCTCTTGGAAGATAACTGGTATTTAAAAGCAAGATCTAGGCTTGATAGTAAAGATCCAAAAGAACCTAAGTTTGAGGGATATGAACTAGAGTATGATGCACGGTTACAATTCCATGGAAGGAAGTATATCACTGATAGTGGGGATATCCAAAACACTATCCTTAAGGAAGCCCACAAAGCACTGTATTGTGCACATCCTGGTGTAAAGAAAATGTATGCTGAGACAAGGAAACTCTTCTTTTGGGCAAACATGAAGCGCAATATTGTCCAATTCATGAGGATCTCTAAAATTAAAGATTAACTGTCTACAATTGGTGAAATTGTATCTGATAAGGAGCTTGTGCTGATTACACTTGGAGGCCTTTCTCCATCTTGGGAAACTTTTATTACCACCATCAGCAACAATGACAAGTTTCCTACATTTGATGAGCTCTTGGGAAAGTGTAGTCAAGAAGAGGCCCGAATGATTTCCAAAGGAAGAATTCCCAAGCATGAGGAGGGAGAACCTACTACCTTTGTTGTCCAAGACAAGAAGTAGAAAGGAAGAAGAGGCCATCACTGTTCGAGAAAGCCTGCTCCCAGATCCAACAGTTCCTTCAAATGGAACAAAGACTTATCAAAAGTCCAATGCTACAATTGCCATAAGCATGGTCTCTATAACTGGGTCTGTCAAAAAAGCAGAAGAGTACCAAGATCCAACTACAACAATCATACCAACAAATTTGATTATAGAAGAAGAAGAGAAGCTCCTTTTGCTTGTAAAGAATACCACTGTTCTTCAAGGAACCCAAGATATGACAACAATGCAACTAAAACACAATCAAAATACTTTCTTGTTTATGCTCTTTCAAGTTCCTCTCCTGCAGATTCTTGTGGCAGTTGGTTGGTTGATAATGGTGCCTGAAGGCACTTTACTGGTTATAAAGAAGTGCTCCCAAATCTGGTTGAGAGCGAGATAGATTTGAATCAGTCTTGGAGACAACTCTACGTATCCTATAAAGGGATCTGGTTTTGTTTCTTTCCATCTGGATCAAGCTAAAACTATTCACTTCAAGAAGTTTTGTATGTTGATGGTTTGAAAAAGAATTTTATATCCATATCTGCTTTAGAAGATAAGGGAATCAAAGTTGCTTTCATAAATGGTAAAGTTCTCACTTGGCCGATGAGACCTAGCATGAGAGACGCCTTCACTCTAGGATCAAGATATGAAGGTATGTACAAAGTCAATGGAAGACCAATTCATGCGCTGATCCATGACAACAATCATCAAAGTGAACTTTGGCACCAAGGTTCTCTCATCTACACTATAAAGCATAACCTCATGTGAGAAAGATGGTTCCCTGAATGTCGACGATTAAAGCAGATCATGATGGAGTTTGCCAAGGATGCGCTAGTGGAAAGCAAGTCAAAGGACCATTTTCCTAAGAGCAAAAGAAAACCCAGTCAGGTACTTCATCTTGTACATTGTGATTTATGTGGACCTATGCCTGTAAATTCTTTTGGTGGCTACTTGTAGTATATAATCCTTGTGGATGATTTTTCTCGCAAGACAAGTAGAGCATTTAACATGTTTAAAGACTGCAAAGCTCTAGTAGAAAAACTAATTGGAAAGAATATCTGACAATGGAGGAGAGTTCACTTCCAATAATCTCATTGACTTCTGCAAAGAAGATGGAATCAGGAAAGAGACCATCGTACCATATAACCTCGAACAAAATGGTGTGGTTGAAAGAAAGAATAGAACTATCATGGAAGTAGTCAAAGCTATGTTGCATGATCAGAAATTACCAAAGTTCCTATGGGGAGAAGCTGCTAACACAACTGTCTATGTCCAAAATAGATCCCCTCTAGCTCGGACAAGTGTTCTTGTCTCTAATGGTGTCTATGGGACTGATGAAAATGGTGGATTAATTTTCTCCAATGCCCAAAAAAAGTTTATAAGGAAAATTGTCTTAATCATAATTAATTAGCCAATTTAATTATTTTCCTAAGTCTAACTTAGGAAAACTAGTTAATTAATTGGGATTAATTGAGGCAAATCGATTTTCCTCTAGTGACTTCTAGAAAAGTCATTTGATGGGGTAAAGATGATCTTAGCCATCGGTTGAAATTAGATCATGGCTGTTGGTTGCTCAACGAAAGATTATAAGAGGAGGCCAATGGGCATTTAGATAATACAATTTTAGATAAAGATTTGCAGTGAGAGCAAAGGGCGCAGTGATAGGTTGAGGGCACTAGCAGATTGAGATCAACAATGATTGAAGATCGAGTTGCCGGAGAAAATTCTTCACAGCGATTTCTAGTTTTGTAGTGATAGAGGGGGATTGATTTTATCTACGGAGAGGTCGAGTTTCCCAGCAGTGCGTATTGACTCAGAGAGGCCAAGTCGCCGAAGCAAGAAGAAAATTGCCATAGTGATCAATTTGCACAAGAGAAGCCAAGATTGCCAGAGAAAGTTGAATTTCCAAAGGAGGCCGAATTTAATTCCTAGCCAGTGTGAGTTGCTAGAGAGGCTGAGTTAGCTATGGTTGCACGTGTGGATCAGTGTAGAGAGCCAAAGGAGGGCTGAATTGAATCATAGGGGCTGAGTTGCTTCTAGGAGGTCAGATCAATTAGCAGAAGTGAAGAAACAAATTTTTGGAGGTTTGTTAATTTACGACAAACGATTGTAAAATTAGCAATTATAGAATTGCTGAAGCATAGTAAAAATACTCGTGTAAAACTAGTTTTCCCCTTGTTGCACACATTTTTCCAAAGTTCCAAGGAAGCAGACGTACCAAATTCTTTCAACAAGATCAGGCCATCTATCAGCGGTCTACATGTCATTGTAAACCCATTCTGCAAGTTATTTAATGTAAATGATCCTAGTAAGACCTTGAGTATATGTAACAGCCTAGGTAAACCTATAATTTTGATGACGAATTTCATCCTAAGAGGTTTTTTAACCTCAATGATTAGCTGTGTTTCTATACATGACTAATCAGAAGAGTTTTTTCCCTCCATCTTAAACCCCATAGCTAGGGTGAGATTTATTGTCAAAGTTTTAGGTGAGTCCTAGTGTTTTTAGTCGAGTTTGATGTAAAAGTGATTTGAGAATAATTTAAATTAGTTGGCTTAATTATTTTATTACAAATCACTTGGTCTACTAGATCATATTGTGTTGCAGATGGGTTATGTGTCTTGAGGGTCTAAGCCAAATGTGTATTCCCCCTTTGAGGGTTGTAAATGTAAAATCTTATGTATTAGAGGGTGGAAAAATAATTAAATCCCCTCATGTGTAAATTAATTAATTTTTTTGGCAAAATAAAATTAAATCCTAAGCCAAAAAATTAATTAATAGAGTCAAAATTAAATTGTCTTAGGAAAAATAATTCTCCAAGTGGAAAAATTCGTGGGTCCTAAAGGAATCAATTTTTAAAGGTCCTCCACCAAGGGAATATTGTATATTTCAAGAAAATTTGGACCCTTGGACCTTGGTGGTTAAGTCAAAGTCAAATTTTTGAGGAAATTAGCTCAAAATAATTAATTTTGAGTTAATAAAAATGGAATTAAAAAATAAATTCGAAAATTCTTCAAAAATAAAAATTCAAGGGCCAAGATTAAAAGATCTTGAAGTGTTTATCAACGGTCAAGATTATTTTGACTAGGATCAAAGAAACTATCCATTGTTTTTCCACTTGGAGGATAAATCTATAAATTAGGGAGTCATTTGAGTTTCTAACATCTTGATCTCTGGCTAGAAAATTGCTGTTGAAGCATCTTTGTAACTATTGTCCCACTGTGAACTATTTTTTCTATCATAATAAAGACTTTGGGGTGCAATTCAAGGTGTTCTTGCCTATTGATTTGTGGTAAGTGCGGACTACGGGCATCTCTATGTTGTGCTAAATATTGGTAAGATTTGTTTTTTCATTAGATGGAGATAAAATCATGCTATTAATAGTTTTGGGCTAATCTTAGGTGGTTTGATTCCCCATGTGATCTAACATATTATTTTTGAGATAAATACATAGTGCTTGCAGGTACTTCAGTCCTTGGCCTCCAAGTTCACAAACTTGGGCAGGAATCACTGTTGCTTGGATTACAAATATTTGTATGGTGGATTAAATCTTCGCTAAGGCTATAGTGTACATTGGGTTTCTAAAAGTATTTTTAGCCTTTCATCAAAGGAAAAAGCTCCATAAAAATATTTTTCTCAAAAACTCAAAATTTTTTAAGCCTTGTATATTTGTAGATCTTGTGAATAATTTTGTAAATTGTTTTTTCTACCTTGGATTTTGGCATTTTAAAGTATTTTGTATATATTGGTGTTTGGGTGTTGTATTTTCCATTTTTTCAGGTTGGATCAAGGGATCAAGTTGAAAAGAGCTAGATCTAGGCCCTTGAGGGTAGGATCTAGTCTCTTGAAAATTTTTGCAGGGCTATTCACTGAAGATTTTGCAGCAAAATTCAGATCCGGAAAGGAATTTTTTTTTCGAGACAAGGGTTTTCATTTTCAGGCCTCCCGAGACCAGATCCAACCTCGCCAAGGCCAGCGTCAGCCTCTTGGCCCCCTGTGTCAGTCTTTTCCCCCCTCTGTGTCATTTTTCTGGCCTCCTTGAGGCCAATGTTAGCCTTCTAGGGCTTCGACCCTCCCCTGTGGACCGCCAAATTTGGCCTGGACGTGAGGCCTAGAGGCCTTGGCCTCTCTCTGCGGCCCTCTTTTCCCAGGCTGTGGCCTTTGTGGGGCCCACGACCACCCTTTTTAGGGATTTTTCCTAAGTCGTCCAGCCCTGGAGCCTCCTCCTCCATCGTCCAGCCTCTGAGCCCCAACGTTAGCCTTTTTGAGCCTTCTCTCTCCTCCTTAGCCCCTGGTCTGCCCTCATAAGCCTTTCTTCCCTCAACATTGGCCTTCTTTGGCCTAGTGTTAGCTCTTCTTGGCCATTTTCTGCCTTAGTTTGCCCTAAAACTTAGTCTGAAATTCTCGGGACTGATTCCTTGGTGGTTTTGCAGATTTTTGAGCTCCAAAAGTTTGATTTTTCAGGTGGCTTCTTCATCAAGGTGACAACACCCCACACTGGGGTTTTTCTAGGGACATTTGTCCAAAGATATTGGGTCTATTATTTTGTGCGTGTGCAATATTTTTTAGTTCCTGTGATTTAATTTCCGTGAAGTCACAGTAGTGTTTTATTCAGTATTTGACACATAAATTGCAGAAGACAAATAATCTATTTCAGATAGGTGAATAATAACCAGTTAACTGCAACAGTATTTAAAATTTTACACAACAAAACAGGGCATGTCAAAAACCAAACTAACCGTTTTTGGACTATACTAGCAAAATTGATTATAAGTTGTTGTTATAAGCTATAAACAAATTTAGGAGAAATCCCTTATTCTAAGATGGAAATTTCAGCTCAGAACTCAAGAATATGTGGTTACCTATGCAATCAAAGAAACCATGAAAGTTATTTCGATTCATGCAGAAAATATTGATTCCTTGGTATTTCCAGAATCTAGAACAAGAATTTGTGATGTGTTGGTAAAGTTCTAGTTTGGTAGAAGAATGGTTTCCTGTTAATTAGATAAATAATAAATCGGATATTGTAACATTTCTGGGTAGCTAAACATCATTTTCTGGACTTCTCAAATCTGATGCTCAGTTGTTATGTGCCAGCTCAAGTGTTTGTTAATTACTCTAGCAATATTTAAAGTGCTCCCATCTGTTTTAGAGTCATGCAAGAGGAGGTGTACAATTGGTAAAGCAATTGCCATGAAACTTATTTGGGTTCCAGATCCTAGAGAAAGGGACAAAAATAAATGGAGAAAATTATCAGTGTTTGTCAGTAATCTTGAATGAGATGCCAAACCTTTCAGAGTACTGGCATTTTTTTGAGTTTCTGTTTTCAGAATTAATATGCCTATTAGCAGTTTCCTTGTTGTTTTGTGAAGGTGAATTTTCTTGTATTCCCACTAGGAATGTATGGCATGGAAATATGACTGTCAGAAAAGTATATAGCGTGTAGTTTCCTAGGTTGGAAACTTTGCATTAAAGTAGATGTTATAATAAAGGTATTTTTCTCTCTCGGATTGAAATTTGGATTCTTATATTTTTCTCCATCAATTTCGGAGATTGTTATTTTGAGGTTTGTGTACCATTACTGAATATTTGATTACAATGGACAGGAAGCTAACAGGTTGCTAGCTGGAGAAGGTGGTCATGGTCCTCTTAGACATTTGCAGAAAATGCTATCTACCAGGCAGCAGTTGATGGTAACCCAAGTTGCATCTCTTTACCCATTAGGTCGTTGCCCTTCTCAGAGTGTACCAGCTGAAGAATCCAATTCCAGGTGTCAACAGACAATATCAGGTTATGCTGTATTCCAGTTTAGTTTCTGCAGTGTTCTTGGCTAGCAATGTTATACTTAACAGATTTAACAATATTGAATGCAGTGTATACATTCTCTATGTTTACAGTTACTAACTAGAATGAAATTTATTTCAGGGGAATTTGCTGGATCACCTTCAGTTTCCACCTCCACTGATTTACCAGTAGAGTCCCTGACTATTTCAGGTTTGCAGTTGTTTGCACCACCTGTGAAAAAACTGGGATTCTTCAATGATAAGCAGACGTTTCAAAGCTCTGCAGCTGCAATTGGATATGTTGCACACGTGAGCTTACTTTCTTATTATTTATGGTTTATGCTAGAATTTCTGTCTGTTATTTTATGCCGATTGTGGAAGTACTTACTGCATTGTTTTAAATGGCCTATTTTGTTGTTGATTTCTTGTTATAATATGTCACTGCAGATTGTTAAACTGGTTGCGTCGTATTTGGATATTCCTCTTCGATATCCTATTCGGTTGGGAGGTTCTCGTTCATATATTCAAGATTATGCACCTTCGGTAGAGCCATCAATAACTGAATCGGGAACTTTTGGAATGGGTGGCTCACAAAAGCCTGTAGTTGAATTTCCACTCTTTCTGGAAGGTCAAGAGCCAACAAGATCAGCTTATGCAGTTTTTTTGCTGAACAAAGTATGGTCCTTCACATTGTTCTGTACTTTCTTTTCGGTTGTTAGTTTGTGTTAGAAAGATTAATGTTTCGTTGAATGTGTTGTTTCAACTTCACACATGATAGTTTAGCTTTAAATATATCTAGTCATTGTGTGCTTACCTAATCCGTGAAATAGATCTAAGATAGAGACAGGAATAACAGCATTAGAATGTAGTTTATATAAAGTTTCATGTTAATGATAATAAAAATGCATCACAGATGCTACAACAGATTTGTCTGATAAAACTTTCCCAAATCAAGAATTTTCAATCTGTTCAGCCTTTCTGCTTGTGTAAGCAGTTCTTTTCCTTTGTACATTCTTACTCTCTGATCTTTGCAAGTGTTTGCACGCAATTTTGTGCTACACAATCATCACACATAAATTTTGTTGTAACATTAGTCATTTGGTATTTGTAAACATAAAAACAAAATAACCCTCTGAAAAACGTAATGCAAGTCATGGTTCTCTATTGCTTTTCTGTTGTGCCTTGACAATGGGTGAAATGTTCCCTCAAAATTTGTAGGCTTAAAATCTCATATGCAGTTCAAAACCAGAAATTCTTGACAAAAAATAAAATTTAATGAGTTATAAATATTTTATTTTATACAATGTAAAAGGGGAATAAATCTCGTCTTTGGAAAGAATCACCCCCTGTTGTGAGAGAGAGAGAGAAATGCAAGTGGTTAATAAGCTTTATTAAATGGAGTCAAGTTTATAATGCCTCACATATACTTTTATTGTATATATGGTGGTTAGACTGTGCCAGACTCATCATAACTGACTGACTTCTAATTAATCACTAACATATCATGTTGTTCACCTACTAGGTCACTTAATGTTTATACTTTTATTGTGACCTTTTTTATAAACACAAACTTATTTGTTTTTGTTTTAACACCCCATTGTACTTGAAAATTCTATTTCTCAGAGCTTTAGCACATCCATTAATACAAAAGCACAAAACTTTTACATATACTATACGCTGTTTCTCTCCTCCAACAAAGCTAGAATCAAGCATCAAGTTGCTGTCACCCTCACATATTAAGGTAAAATTTACCTAGAAAACTATTCTTATTGCTTTCTTAGGTTGTTGTCACTCTCATATTGAAGGCAGAAATCATAGCCTGTATTGTGGCTTTTCCCCACCAAAAAGTGGATAACCCATAGGACAAATTTTTCTCCACCTTGGACAGCCAGTCAGCCAACTACTCTATTGATCAACACATGACATGATCCCATAGATTCTCCACATATTTCTTTGGTCAGATTTCTTTCTCCTATCCGGCATTCTTTCTTGAAGGAAGGTGGGTCACCACCGGCGGATACTTTAACCATTTGGTAATCATGTGCTTTTACTTAATGTTTTGGGGCATACTAATATGAATCAAGGGGTGATCCAGATGATTGACCAATCTTGATTGTATTCTTATTGTTGAAAATTTGGCAGCTTAGGGATGAATTTCTACAAATAGAGTCTCAAGTGTGGCTTTCCAAAAATAGTAAATCACCTTGCATCAATGGGTAATCAAGTATTGTTAATGGAAAATCCCTTCTGATCATCAATCAATCCTAATAGTTCAATTTCGACTTAATCATCAATATTAATAACAATATTCTTATGATACTATTATATTATTATTAAAAAAAATTCAAGTCACTCAATCATGGTTGTCAATAATGTTCTCTTACACTCATTATTGGCATGACATATTCCTCTTACATTCTCATTAATGCTCTTACACTCTCTTACGATCATTAAAGCACATCATAAAAGATTATATTACACTCTCTTACACTCAATAAAAGCATGTCATAAAAGATTCCTTTTACACACTTTTTAATGCATATGTTACGCTCTCTCTTAAAAGCATAAGTTACAAAGACATGTGTACCTCCTTAATGGCATGAGTTACATTTCCGAAATGGGCATTAGTTACACTCCTTAACACATGTGAGTTACTCCTTTTGTTGAAATTTGGTACCGGAGGACAGGTGGTTCCTTAAGGTTTTGATCTTTGGCCTAGGGAAAAGTGTCCAAAAGAATTTATTTTTTCTCCTAAAGTAACTTTATAATTTTTATAAAGTTAAATCTAATTTAAAAGTGACTTTAAGTGATAAAGTTATTAAGTCTAATTTTAAAGTGACTTTTATAAAGTCAATGAAAAATTAGAAAGGAAAAGTGACTTTGGAAATAAATGACTAAGTGGGTCTTTATTAAAGTGGGGTGAATTAAAAAATAAAAAGTGAGATTTAAATGAGCATTTAATCTCAGTCTTAGATCTCAATCTATTTCAGCCATTGGATTTAGGGATCACCCAAAAGTCACTTGGATCACCCAAAAGTCACTTGGGGTTAGATTAAAGGAGGAAAATGAGGAAAAGGTCATTCATTCTTTCATGAGCAGATTGGGAGAAGGAGAGCAAGAGAGCAAGAGAGATTTCTGAGCAGGGAGGAGAAGGAGACAATAGCTTGGCACACATTCCAAGGCAGCAGTTGAGCAGATTTGTACAGTTGATTTAGCACACAGTGAAAGGTAGATTTTGGCACGATTTTCGAGGAGTGGTTTGCACAAAAATCGAGGAGCAGTTTGTTGGTTTTTCTGCACGCAAAACGAGGGCCGTACAACGCATTTATTGCAGGCCGTACAACGCATTTAATGCTGTCCGTACAACTGCATTTAATGCTGAAAGTGGGCACGAAAATCGAGGAGGCCGTACAACATTTATTGCTGTCCTGTTTGCTGTAATTTCCAGATTGCTGTGAGGCACGGGAAAAGAGATAAGTTGTAAATTTGCTTGCTGATTTTTTGCTGAATATTTCTCACTGTAAAAAGGCAATTTTCAGAAATAAAGAAGAGCTCTCGAACTGGTTTTCCCCAAGAGTTGTAGGGGGTTTTTCCAGGGTCACATTGACAAAAAATCTCAGTGTTTAAATGTGTTTTAATGGCTGTTTATTACTGCTGATTTTTATTTCTGCAATTTCCAGCATTCTGTAAAATTTCCAGAATTTGTGTTTTCAGCAATATTTATTTTTTCAGCTTGTTAAATGTATGGTTATGGGAAAGGGCATTTAAGTACATGGGAGAAATAAGGTGAAACTGAAAACCAGGGTGGGAAAACAGAAATTTCTACATGGTATCAGAGCTTGAGTGCTGAAGGGCAGTTTGGGATAGCAAAAGGAAAAATTACAGCTGCTGATTTTTCACTCAGAAAATTCCAACAAGCTGATTTTTTCATAAACAACAGCTTTATTTTTACTACAGCAGTGCTATTTTTCAGTTTTAGGACAACAGGATGTCATTGGGATTGAGGGTGGAGGATAGACTGGATGGGCATATAAATTACAGTGTTTGGAAGGAGAGAATGCAGAGTATCTTTGAGGAGGTAGAAGTCTGGGATATCATGGTGCATACCACACAGAACCCTGTTGTTGTGCCTACTGATGCTACTCAGTTGACAGCTTATAATAAAAAGAACAACAAGGGTAAGAGGCTGATTCTAGACGGAATCAAAGACCATTGCATTCCTCATGTGAGAGGAAAGAGCAATGCCCATGAGATGTGGACAACATTGCCCAATCTCTACCAGAGTACCAATGAGAAGCGGAAGATGGTCCTGAAGGAGAAGCTGAAGTACATTAAGATGGGTAATGATAGTGCGGCTGGATATCTCACAAAGATTACTAATGTGAGAGATGAGTTGGCAGCGATTGGAGATGCCATTCCACCCACTGAGTTGGTGCGGATTGCAGTGAATGGCCTCCCCCGTTCATGGTTGAACTTTGCTGATGGGGTTTGTGCACGTGAGACCCTTCCCACATGGGAGAGGTTTTGGGATGATTGCATTTAGACAGAGATCAGGAAAGGTCAGCTTGGGGCAGCCAAGCCAGTTGAGCAGGATGAGGATGTAGCACTGGTGGCAGGAGGCAAGAAAGGCAAAGGGAAGAAGCAGGCTTCCACAAACAGTGGTGGGGGCAAAGGCAAAGGTAAAGGTAAACAGGGGAACACACAGAAGGACTATTCCAAGGTGAAGTGTTGGAATTGTCAAAAGATGGGACACTATGCAGTTGTGTGTCCAGAGAAGAAGAAGAAGAAGGGGAAGAACTAGGACGTGGCAGCTTCAGCAGAGATTGAGGACTTTGTAGGTCGTTTTGACTGGGAGTTTGCATTCACTACGTGTGAGTCCTCTAGTGCAGGATCACCTGCCACACAGGTTCAGAGGGAGCATGCTTTTCCCTCGATTAACGGAGCATCTTCAGGTATCTGGTATGTGGACAGTGGGGCTTCACGTCACATGACAGGAGTCTGTGAGTACTTCTCAGAGCTTTCAGAGAGTGGCACTGATATAGAGGTAGTACTCGGTGATGACAGAGTTGTTAGAGCAGTCGGGGTGGGGACACTGACATTTCAGAGGGAGTCCAAACCAATGTTGTTAAAAGCGCGATCGGGATTTAATCGGCGCCGGGAAAAAAACGGAAAAAATCGTTAAAATCGGGAAAAAATCGGGAAAAAATCGTTTGGCACAAAAATATTAATTTTTTTTCAATTTTTTTAATATCTAAACCATCTACAACATAAAATAAATACATTGACACATAAATATGATAAAAAAACTAATATATAAGATGTTTAATATCATTTCTAGCGCTAAAATCACACATAACATTGAATCATGTCCTGAATAGTAAGTCCTGAGTCCCAACTCAGCCTCAAAATATCAACAAAAAATATGATAATGTATCTCATCATGTCATAATGTCATATACAATAAAATGAAAGTCTAATCCTATTGATTTCCTCTGCCCCTCTTGCGAGAAAATGCCACAGCTTTCCCTTTCCCTCTAGATGTAAGATGCTGGTGCCCGTGCAGGTGGAAATGGCAGTGGAGTCTGATGTGATCTAGACGTTGAAGAACTAGAAGTAGGAGCTATAGGAGGTAGACCACGTCCTCTACTGGTGGCAGGGGTAGCCCGGGCAGGTGGTGTCACTGGAAACATTACAATCTCCCAATCCTGAAATCCTGAAAAACTGATAAGTCTGCTGGATTTTAAATGAAATCTAAAATTCTACTTTCTCCATATGAAATCCAATGAGGCTGGAACCACTCTCAAACATCCTGAGTCATTTCATGGTAATGTTAAAAATTTAAGTAAAAGGATGAAAATGAAGATTAAGGAGAATGTCACTTTTACTTTAAGAATTTAACATTACCATGAATAGCATATCCATACTAGGGCCTAGACTTGATCATAAGCTACCCCACTCAAAAATTATTTGTTTCTTTCAAAAAACATTGCATGAAAAAACCCAAAAAAAGTTATAAAACTATGTTGTCTTGAGCCCCCACGATTTTTTGGTTAAAAATCGCGATTTTTTGAAAAAATCGCGATTTTTTCGAAAAAATCGTGTATAAAAAAAAATGCCGATTTTTATGGGTAAAAATCGCGATAAAATCGGCACTGCGAAAAAATCGCGATTTTCCGATAAAATCGCGATTTTATCGCACAACACTGGTCCAAACCTCCCTTGAAAGTGTCAGATGTTCTTTATGTGCCAGGGATGTGGAAGAACCTCATATCTGTCTCAGCTTTAGAGGACAGAGGATATGAGGTACTGTTCAGGGGAGGACAGGTGTTGATGTATCCCAGGGGCACTCCAGCTGATTCAGCTAGAGTGATAGGTGTATGCCATGCAAAGGTGTACAAGTTTGCATTCCAGCCCCTTTTGGCATTGAGCAGTAGTACCGACAACAGAGCTAGCAGTTCTGAGCTGTGTGAGATTTGGCATCGCAGGATGGGACATATGCGGGAGATCACTACAGGTGTGCCAGATTTCAGTACTGATCACTTTGATACTTGCAGAGGTTGTGCGATGGGCAAGTTTGCCAAATCCCCTTTTCCCAGCAGTGACAACAGAGCGACTGGGATACTTGATTTGATTCATTCCGATGTGAGCGGTCGGATGTCTCATGTTTCCTTGAGTGGATATGAGTACTCCGTTTTATTCATTGATGATCACTCGAGGAGGACCTGGATTTATTTTTTGAAGACCAAGAGTGAGGTCTTCAAGCGGTTTCAGGAGTTCAGAGCTCTTGTGGAGACACAGACGGGTCGGAAGATCAAGTCCCTGAGGTCGGACAATGGAGGAGAGTACACCCTTGGAGAGTTTGTTGATTATTGTGCGGAGGCAGGCATTAGGAGGGAGTTCACTGTTCCTTACAACCCCTAGCAGAACGGAGTTGCGGAGAGGAAGAACAGATCCATCATAGGGGCTGCCAAAGCCATGTTACATGATCAGGGGTTGCCATTGTTCTTGTGGGCAGAGGCCTGCAACACAGCTGTTTACTTGCAGAACAGGAGTCCGCATCGTGCCTTGGGGCACGACTCCGGAGGAGGCTTTCTCTGGGAAGAAGCCTGATATTGGTCATCTACATATCTTTGGATGCATTACATACTCCTATATACCCAAGGAGAAGAGGACCAAACTAGAGCCCACCGCAGAGAAGGGTATCTTTGTGGGCTACAGTGAGACCTCAAAGGCCTTTCAGATTTACATTCCTGCACAGAGGAGAGTTGTTGTCAGACGGGATGTGAAGTTCGAGGATGACAGGGCCTTCAAGAGGTCACGGGAGTTAGAGTATCTGGATCAGCTAGACCCTCAGCAGCAGTTGAGTCAGTCGCAGGGATCCAGTGGGCAGGGATCAGGGGGATCAGGAGGATCCGGAGGTACATCTATGAGGATGTCAGGTCCGTCAATGAGCAGTGGCTTGCCGAGCTAGAGGGGTGGTGCTCCGGGCAGCATGCAGAGCAGTTCACAGAGCAGTTCACTAGGGAGTCCACTGATGGACAGTTCACACGGTACCTCAGCTTCTACAGGTTCAGGTGCAGGCAGGAGGACATCAGACAGACAGTCAGGAGTTCAGGCTACTGATGGTGATGAGGAGGAGGAGTTTCATTCTCCTATGGGAGAAGCATGCTCAGGGAAGAGAAAGCCCAAGTGGCTTCAGGACACCTTGAGAGATGCCACATCTGTTGCTGTGCTGAAGAGGCCGGTCAGAGAGAGTAGATCACCTGAGAGGTTTTGTAGCTATATGGCGATGGTTACCAGCATCCTTGACTCTGAGCCTTCTAGCTATGAGGAGACAGCTAGCCAACAGGTCTGGAGAGAGGCCATGCAGGAGGAGTATTCTTCTATCATGAAGAATGATGTTTGGGAGGTGGTGCCGAGGCCTGAGGGCAAATCCGTGGTTACTTCCAGATGGCTTTACAAGGTAAAGCATGCTGCAGATGGCAGCATTGAGAAATTTAAAGCAAGGTTTGTGGCTAGAGGGTTCTCCCAGGTAGAGGGAGTTGATTATGAGGAGACCTTCGCTCCCGTGGCTCGATATACTTCGATCCGCTCCATTATATCGATAGCAGCAGACATGGGTTGGAAGATCTACCAGATGGATGTGAAGACCACATTTCTCAATGGCTTCATACAGGAGGAGGTGTACATTGAGCAGCCACAGGGCTTTGAGGTGCATGGGAAGGAGTCCCATGTGTGCAGACTGAAGAAGGCCCTTTATGGCTTGAAGCAAGCTCCCAGAGCTTGGTACTCCAGGATAGATACATATTTGCAGGGGATGGGTTTCACAAAGAGTGAGGCAGATCCGAACCTTTACTTTATTGTGATTGGTGAGGAGCCTCTCATTCTGGTGCTGTATGTGGATGACTTGGTCATCACAGGTGCAGAGAGACTCATAGAGCACTGCAAGAGAGATCTTGCGACGGAGTTTGAGATGAAGGACATCGGCTTGATGCATTACTTTTTGGGCTTGGAGGTGTGGCAAGAGGAGGGGCATTTCTTCCTGGGGCAGGGGAAGTATATTGTGGACATCCTTAGCAGATTCCACATGGAGGATTGTAGACCCATGTCGACACCGATGATCACCAACTGGAAGAAGCTTCATGCTTCGGATTCCGAGTTGGTGGATCCCACATTGTACAGGCAGCTGATTGGTTCCTTGATGTATTTGGTCAACACTAGACCAAATATCTGTTTTGCAGTCAACACGATGAGTCAGTTTATGTGTGAGCCTAGGAAGGTTCACTGGGTGGCTGCAAAACACATTTTGCGGTACTTGCAGGGGACAGTGGATTATGGTCTGGACTACAGGCAGGGAGATGGAGTGAGATTGGTAGGATACACTGATTCTGATTGGGCAGGTTGTGCTTCTGATAGGAAGAGCACTTCAGGGTGTTGTTTTGGGTTGGGTTCAGCAGTAGTGTCATGGTTCAGCCGGAAGCAGCAGTCAGTAGCACTGAGTTCAGCGGAAGCAGAGTATATGGCAGCCAGTCTAGCTAGTTGTGAGGCCATCTGGCTTCGCAAGATGTTGTTTGGCTTATTTGGTTAGCCGTTGAGACCTTTAGTGATTTACTGTGATAATCAGAGTTGCATTAAACTCACGGAGAATCTAGTTTTTCATGACAGGTCAAAGCATATCGGGATCAGATATCATTTCAGCAGAGACTATGTTCAGAAGGGAGCTGTGAAGCTTGAGTATATTTTCACTGATGAGCAGGTTGCAGATCTTCTTACCAAAGCCTTTCCACGGGCAAGCATGTCTACTTCAGAGACAAGATGGGTGTGGTGAGGAACACCTTCCTCGGTAAGAAGGAGTGTTGAAATTTGGTACCGGAGGACAGGTGGTTCCTTAAGGCTTTGATCTTTGGCCTAGGGAAAAGTGTCCAAAAGAATTTAATTTTTCTCCTAAAGTAACTTTATAATTTTTATAAAGTTAAATCTAATTTAAAAGTGACTTTAAGTGATAAAGTTATTAAGTTTAATTTTAAAGTGACTTTTATAAAGTCAATAAAAAATTAGAAAGAAAAAGTGACTTTGGAAATAAATGACTAAGTGGGTCTTTATTAAAGTGGGGTGAATTAAAAAATAAAAAGTGAGATTTAAATGAGCATTTAATCTCAGCCTTAGATCTCAATCTATTTCAACCATTGGATTTAGGGATCACCCAAAATTCACTTGGGGTTTAGATTAAAGGAGGAAAAGGAGGAAAAGGTCATTTATTCTTTCATGAGCAGATTGGGAGAAGGAGAGCAAGAGAGCAAGAGAGCAAGAGAGATTTCTGAGCAGGGAGGAGAAGGAGACAGTAGCTTGGCACACATTCCAAGGCAGTAGTTGAGCAGATTTGTACAGCTGATTCAGCACACAGTGAAAGACAGATTTTGGCACGATTTTCGAGGAGTGGTTTGTACAAAAGTCGATGAGCAGTTTGCTGGTTTTTCAGCACGCAAAACAAGGGCTGTACAACGCATTTAATGCTGTTCGTACAGCTGCATTTAATGCTGAAAGTGGGCACGAAATCGAGGAGGCTGTACAACATTTATCGCTGTCCTGTTTGCTGTAATTTCCAGAGTGCTGTGAGGCACGGGAAAAGAGATAAGTTGTAAATTTGCTTACTGATTTTTTGCTGAATATTTCTCACTGTAAAAAGGCAATTTTCAGAAATAAAGAAGAGCTCTCGAACTAGTTTTTCCCAAGAGTTGTAGGGGGTTTTTCTAGGGTCACATTGACCAAAAATCTCAGTGTTTAAATGTGTTTTAATGGCTGTTTATTACTGCTGATTTTTATTTCTGCAATTTCCAGCATTCTGTAAAATTTTCAGAATTTGTGTTTTCAGCAATATTTATTTTTTCAGCTTGTTAAATGTATGGTTATGGGAAAGGGCATTTAACTACATGGGAGAAATAAGGTGAAACTGAAAACCGGGGTGGGAAAACAGAAATTTCTACACCTTTATGGCATGGATTCGTTGCTCCTCCTATATATATGTGCCTCATTCTTTCTCCCCTCACTACTTGTGCATTGTGAAAAGAGAGTACAAACTTGAGAAAGAGAGAGTTAGAGAGTCTAGAGAAGAATTGTGAGAGAGAGAGAGAGAGAGAGAGAGAAAGTTTTGAAGAGTAAGAGCAAAACTTGGTGAGCCAAGGTTGATTCAGTGCTTTAGTGTTTCAGTGTTGATTTAGTGGAAGGGAAGGTTGATTTAGTGTGTGCATCTGCTGTTGCTACCCGTCATCTTCATGCTACAACTTGTTCAGATTTGGGTGAATTTATTTATTCTCTTGATCTATCATTGTACTCTATATCTCTGCTGAACAATTGATTTCTAATAGAAGAAGAATCTAGCTGGGTTTTCCCCTTGTGGGTTTTTCCCTAATCATTGGACCTAAATTCTCTATGTCTCATTGTATTCTTAGTTGTCTTCTATTGCGCATTTGATTTATGTTCTATCTACAATTGCTTATTTAATATTGCAGTATAAAGAAGTTTTGTAATAAGTTTTGTAGTGAACCTCTTATTCTTCAATGTAAGAGGGAGTTAGCTTCTGAATTTGAAATGAAATATCTTCACTTAGTGCACTACTTTCTAGGTCTTGACGTATGGTAGA
The DNA here is from genome assembly GCA_031772625.1 of Pinus tabuliformis. Classification (NCBI taxonomy): domain Eukaryota; kingdom Viridiplantae; phylum Streptophyta; class Pinopsida; order Pinales; family Pinaceae; genus Pinus; species Pinus tabuliformis. The sequence continues at coordinate 246,047,302 of CM062815.1, forward strand.
AACCTGTGAGATTTTCTTTTCTCAAGGAAAATATGTTGTCAAGTTGCTTGGAATATTTGGTATGATAGAATGTAAATCCATGAATACTCCAATGGAGATGAACTTCAATAAGCTATTTGGTGAAGCTGTAGGTCTTGATTTGGCAAATCCTTCTGAGTATGTCAACTAATTGGGGCACTGATGTTCTTAGTGAACACTAGATCAGACATATGTTTTGCGACCAATACTTTGAGCCAATATATGATTAAACCATCTCATGCACTCTGGATTGTTGCAAAGCATGTGCTGAGATACCTGCATGGGACCATCAATATGGGATTGAAATACACTGCTGGTGATATAATACTACATGGATACTTAGATGATTGGGCTGGTAACTCTACTGATAGAAAAATCACATCTGGGTGATGCTTCACCTTAGGGTCTACCATGATATCTTGGATGAGTAGGAAGCAAAAGTCTGTATCCCTCAGCACGGTTGAAGCTGAGCACATTGCTGCTAGCATGGCTAGCTGTGAGGTAGTATGGCTGAGGAAACTTTTTGGAGAGTTGTTTGAGCATGTTCTGGACACAACAGTAATTTACTGTGACAATAAGAGTGGGATTCGACTTGCAAAAAATCCCGTGTTCCATGACAAGTCCAAGCATATTGAGATCAAATATCACTATATTTGGGATATGGTGCAGAGAGGAGCAGTAAGACTCCATCATATAGTGACTAATGACTAGATCGCCGACATTCTTACCAAGCCTTTGCCGAAAGGAAAGTTCTTGGTTTTTAGAGAGCAACTTGGACTAACAGATGTGACTCTTCTTAGAGAGGGTGGTCATGGATGATAAGCCTTGGATGTGCGAGATCCTTGTCATATGTTGACAAGTGGATCCCCCCAAGCAGTGATAAGCCTTGGATGTGTGAGATCCTTGTCATGTGCTATCAAGTGGATCCCCCCAAGCAGAGATGAGACTTGGTTGTGAGGGATCCTTGTCATACATTGGCAAGTGGATCCCCCCAAGTAATGATAAGTCTTGGATGTGTGAGATCCTTGTCATGTGTTGACAAGTGGATCCCCCAAGTAGAGATGAGACTTGGTTGTGCGAGATCCTTGTCATGTGTTGACAAGTGGATCCCCCCAAGCAGTGATGAGCCTTGGATGTGTGAGATCCTTGTCATGTGTTGACAAGTGGATCCCCCTAAGAAGAGATGAGACTTGGTTGTGTGAGATCCTTGTCAAGTGGGTTATCCCCCTAAGCAGAGGTGTGACTCAGTTGTGCGAGATCCTTGACAAGTAGGTTATCCCCCCAAGTAGAGATGTGTCTTGGTTGTGTGAGATCCTTGACAAGTGGGTTATCCCCCCAAGTAGAGATGAGACTTGGTTGTGTGGGACTCTTGTCAAGTGGGTTATCCCCCCAAGCAGAGACGAGACTTGGCTGTACGAGGTCCTTGTTATATGTTGGCAAGTGGCAATTCCCCCAAGTGAATATAGGGTGGTAGCTGGAGCTACCCTATGATGATTCTTCTTCATTAGAGTGAGACATCATTGCTCTAGATGATACAAAGCGCAAATGAACAGAGATGAGCAGAGAAAGCGAAGATCTTTTGTTGCAGAAATAAATTCCTCCCTAGTTGAGACAGAGTGTTGAAAATTTGGCAGCTCAGGGATGAATATCTAAAAATAGAATTTCTAAAAATAAAAAGTCTAAAAATAGAATTTCTAAAAATAGAAAATTTCAACTATGACTTTCCAAAAATATTAAATCACTTTGCATCAATTGGTAATCAAGTATTGTTGATGGGAAATCCCTTCTGATCATCAGTCAATCCTAATAAGTTCAATTTCGACTTAATCATCAATAGTATCGTTAATATTAATATTATTATTCTTATGATACTATTATATGTTTATTAAAAAGAAATTCATGTCACTCAATCATGACTCTCAATAATGTTATCTTACACTCATTATTGGCATGACATATTCCTCTTACACTCTCATTAATGCTCTTGCACTCTCTTACACTCATTAAAGCACGTCATAAAAGATTTTCTTACACTCTCTTACACTCAATAAAAGCATGTCATAAAAGATTCCTCTTACGCACTCTTTAATGCATATGTTACACTGTCTCTTAAAAGCATAAGTTACGAAGGCATGCATACCTCTTTAATGGCACGAGTTACATTTCCTAAATGGGCATGAGTTATCAAGACATGCGAGTTACTCCTTTATGGCATGGATTTGTTGCTCCTATATGTATGTGCCTTGTTCTTTCTCCCCTCACTACTTGTGCATTGTGAAAGGAGAGTACGAACTTGAGAAAGAGAGAGTTAGAGACTGTAGAGAAGAATTATGAGAGAGAGAGAGAAAGTATTGAAGAGTAAGAGCAAAACTTGGTGAGCTAAGGTTGATTCAGTGCTTTAGTGTTTCAATGTTGATTTAGTTGAAGGGAAGGTTGATTCAGTGTGCATATCTGTTGCTGCTACCAGTGATATTCATGCTACAACCTTTTCAGAATTGGGTAAACTTACTCATTCTCTTGATCTCTCATTGTACTCTGTATCGTTGTTGAACAGTTGATTTCTAATAAAAGAAAATCTTGGTTGGGTTTTCCCCTTGTGGGTTTTGTCCTGGTCATTAGGCCTAAATTCTCTGTCTCATTGTATTCTTGGTTGTCTTCTATTGTGCATTTGATTTATGTTGTATCTACAATTGCGTATCTAATTTTGCAACATAAAGAAGTTTTGTAATAAGTGATTGTTATAGCATAAAACATCGAAATTTCAACACTTATTCTCACATTTCACCTGAGAGGTTAGTCTTTGATTCTAGTCTAGTGTGACCTCCTCTGAGGAGTTAGGGTTATAGGAAGGACACTATTCAAGAGGATTTGATTGAAGTAGCGTGTCCATGATATTCCATACTTACCACTTTCCATCATTTCCTCTATTCCATGTCCATTCTTCGGGCTTGTGGTCATTGGTCATGGGTATTGGCACCTTCTCATCCTTATCCTTGAGTTTGGGCTGGAAAACCTTGTCTTGGAGGTTGATGTAGCTAAAAGAAAGATAAAAGCAAAAGAATGCCACAATGAAAGAAAAAGATAAAGTGCAAAAGATGGTTGGGACAAAAATTAGCACGTGGGCAAAATCCTTATGTGAGTTCTACTCTCCTCATTAGTGATCACTCGGTTCCTAGAGCACATGATGGCCCATTTGTAAAAAGGAACTCTTGTATTGTCCGAACCTTGATGAGTGATAACTACCTCATCATTAAATGGGTAATAAATGCTAAATCTCTTAAATGCAAGCTTGGGCTCTTGAGCTATGAACCCAAATCAAAGCATTATCATATAGAAGTAAAAGGCGCACCAGAAGGGTGAAAAAAATAGGCCAAGAAAAGGGCTAACTCATGCCTCCACAATTGCTCCTTCATTACATGTATATAGTGAGGTTGTTGGACCACCATTAGTTGGTCACTTGGCTGTGGCAATTGGCACCTTGCCTTAAAATCATGCCCACAACATGCCACCATCTTCACATGTACTCATGAATTGATGGGTTAACCTATGACCTGTCACTTTTCCTTGGGGCCTGGAAACACCTAATAGAGTTATCCATCTAGCCATCCCTTACGTAAGAGAGGGAGCACTCATATAGGACTTGGTCTAGTTAGATATTTGAAGGTGATCTTTATGTGAGGATTGGTTGTGCCCCTGGCCTTAAGTATGGTCCACTATGATGCATCCATGGTTTTTGTTACTTAATGATTGTTGATTTACACTTGATCTTTAGGAGGTTTTGTTAGGTTGTTCTCATCGCAGTAGTCAAGGCTTCTTGAGGTGATCACCCCACCTCCTTAACAATGTAGCAAAGGTCGTACTGTCCATTGTAGAGAGAGAGAGATTTACTTTGATGATGTAGCATTGCGTACCTAGAGTAGAGTTTTGGACAATTTGATTGTCCCACATGATCCTTGACACCTTGAGGGACCCATGGATGTTGAAACGTTGAGCGCATAAAGCTTGGTGTTGGAGGTATTGATGATGTGTCCAATGGACACATGATGCCCCTAAGTTGGCCTTGATATTGTTTGATGGACATCACTTGTTCCAAAGCCTAAATGATGATGGTCATCCTTAAGATGAAAAGGGATGGCTTGTACATCACCTTGGAGCCTAACACTTGAGTTATGGAGTGACACGTCACCCCCTCTTCCCCCTTTGAGTGTGATGTGGGGCACCTTGGACATGACGTGTTGGCATCGAGTGACTTTGGATGGCTTGCACATGATCCTTGAGATGCATCTTGAAGTATGGAACACTCATTAGTCCTTATCTGACCTTTTGGTGGCTTAGTGAGCTCATTTGGAGGGTGATGTCATGTTTTAGGAGCATTTATTCCCACAATAATGGGCTTTTATGGCACTTATGTTTTTGAGCTATGAGGTTGGCTGTAAACTCTTTCTTGTGGAACACTTAAAGTAAACTTGTCAATAGGGCTTTTAAGTGATTATTGTAAAATGAGTGGGAGAAGGCTCATATAAATAGGGCCTCCCACTCATTTGTGTTTTCATCATCACACTCATGTAATTCGACCTCTCCTAAAGAGAGTGCAACTTGACTCTTTTTCGCTACATTGGGCATAATGTGATATTTTGTGGATGTGACTTGCTATTGGAGGTGATTTTTGGTTGGAGACATTATTTTGGGATTGAAAGAAGTGCATCACACTCATGTAATTCGACCTCTCCTAAAGAGAGTGCAACTTGACTCTTTTTCGCTACATTGGGCATAATGTGATATTTTGTGGATGTGACTTGCTATTGGAGGTGATTTTTGGTTGGAGACATTATTTTGGGATTGAAAGAAGTGCTCTTGTAGAAGATTGCTATAAGTTTATCGTTTATCATTGATATTTTGCATGCTTTAATGTTTAAAGTAGGGTTTAACTTGTTCCATGACTAAATGCTTATCATTGTTGAAATTTTACTTCATAATTGCATGTAAACTTGTCTCCTTCAAAGCCTATAAGGGAACTCTATATGTGTGACCTTACACTTAATTTATCCCCTCACAAGAGTAATAATTAGGGTTTTAGAAGTGGATGCCCTAGAGCATCCCTCCTTATTGCTTCACTATCCTTCCTAGGTATTTGTTGTTTTTCCACGGCATTAGAGTTTAGGATAGAATCTGAAATCATTGATGCTACAAATCCAAGTATCACAACAAGGCTACTTTGGACATCGAAATAATATATAGCAGTAAATCAACATGTGCAAAAATATAGACAACTTTTTACACAATTTTCCAACAACCCAGCTTCATTATATTAGTCAAACTAGGGCTCCTGTAGTAGGGATAATGACCCTCATACATCCACTGATACAAGACAACATCAACTAGGCTTGGTGTTTGTCGTGATGACAACCAATCTACCCAGAACAAAGTACTCTCACTGTCTAGCTGATGTAGAACTCATCACAACTGCCTTGGTCGTACCCTGTACCCATCTACCCGGTCCTTTGGCTCCCGATCTGCAACAACACAACTTTGCCTCTATCAATGAACCAACTCCATTAGGTCACTGAACTTGGCTCTACTTGCTCTCTCGCTCACTGTTAGTTCTTCAACACATCAACACATCAAGACTCCTGTTGAGTTGTTCACAACTCCATTTGTGACCAATTCTCGACTACCCATTGCTGCTTCTCAACACTTTTGGGACTTTCTTCCCACTAGTGCCTTCTTGTGCTGCCCGATGAAGACACTCTTAGGGCAGGAGGGCTTCCCACTATCACTGTCGAATGTCCTTCTCCAACATTGAACTTAGGGCATGGAGTATTGAAGGATGTAACTAGGATCGGTCTTCATAATTGTACTTAAAGTCAAAATGTAATATATTAAAGCAAAAACAATTTTTATTATAATTCGAATTGACTTGTTAAAGCATGGGTTTCATGCTTGGGTCAATTGTCATAGGTCCAACCTCCATTGTAGGCTTTAGGATTGCGTATTTGAGTCAAGGTCATTTTGCCGATAGGTCAAAGACTCCTCCATCAATTCTCCTTACTGTCGGCTTCAAATAGATCATCATCGAGTCGGCTTCATTTAACATAACTCAAGTCGGCCTCCACATATGAAGACAACCCTTCAACAAAGTCATGTCGGCCTATTACACATGGAGGCAACTATATATGCAAGCCTAAGGCCTTTGCTTAGATTACAAGTTTGGACAAGAATTTCAGAGGAAATATTTCAGTGTCACTATAGGAGCTCAGATAGGGTACAGGGATGATCTCGGTGCTACCATAGAAGGTCGGATCTCAGAGACTATTGCGGATTACAATGAAATGTTTTCGGTGCTATTACAAAGAAGAATAAGCTCAGATCTCTCTGAAATAAGTTCGAACATCACAGGTGTTCTCTTGGTGCAATTACATGACATAGGTTCGTTGCCAACATAGTGAGAAGGGTTTTGTGCTACGAAACCAGATTCGTCCCCCTGCCCTCTCATGTCCTAAATAGGGCGTATCAGACACAATTCAGTCAGATTCATGTCCTTTAGATTGTGTTTGGATCGTGTCCTGATTCTGGGATACGAATCCTGAGAAAGTCACATCCACGCAGCGTTAAAAAGCTGATTTGGCCATTCTATTTCCACATTTACCTTTCCTCTTGGCTCTAGGTTTGCTATGGGTGTGTGAGAGCAAAGAGAAAAAGGTATGGGAGCATTTTCAAGGAGATTCAAGCAATAGGTAAGTGCATTTTCTCTCTATTTTTTTGCATTTTTATTACAACAATTTGCATGTGCATTTCTTTTACAAATTTATGCTTTTTTTGTTTATTTTTTACAGCATTCATGGCTCAATCAAGGGCAACAAGGAAGGGGCAAAAGAAGGGGAAGAATGTCCCCATTGGAAATGCCCCTCCTTTTCCAATTTCATTAGGGTCTGCTGCAAGTGTTCCCTCTATTGCAAGTGGGCTACAACAACAGCTTCAAATGTTGAGGGAAGACAACATCCTCAAGGTAACAAATATCCCTTGTGAAAATATGTCACCAGAGAGTAAGGGCCAGACAACAAGATGAAGGGAGGAGGCAATGTTGCTTGGAAATGTAGCTATTGCAACACTAATTTCATGAGCACATATTACCATGTGAAAGCTCATTTGTTGGCTTTACCAAGTTGTGGAATTTCAACTTGTACAAAGGTTCCTTTAGCAAAGAGGAAAGATATGGAAAGAGAGGCCAATGTTGATATGGCAAATATAATTGCAAAAACTAGAAAAAACAAGAATGATGATCCCCTTCCATTCTTTAGGAAAAGCAGCAAAAAGAAAGGCAATTGCACTTGGTCCAATGGATAAGATTTTTTAGAAAGAGAAACAGGAAGAGCTTGATCTCACCATTACCTTTTTTTATTTATCAGAACTTCATATCCTTTAATGTTGCATGCTCACCTCTATTTATTGAGATGTGCCGAGCTCTAACTCAAGGGGCTCCATCAGGGTATGTGCCTCCTGGGTTAGAGAAGCTTAGAACCACATTGTTGACGAAGGCAAAAAAAGAGGTGGACAAAATGCTTGAGCCTATTAAATCAGCATGGCCAACATCTGGGGTTAGCATTGTTTCTGATGGATGGATAGATCCAGCACGACACCCACTCATCAACTTCATGGTGTCTTCCTTGAATGGTCCAGTTTTCTTGAAATCAGTGGATGCACTTGGATGATACAAGGATGCACAATGTATGGGTGAGTTGTTTATTAAAGTTATTAAAGATGTAGGTGTTGATTCTTGTGTGCAAATCATTACAGATAATGCACCTGTTTGCAAGGCTGCTAGCATGATTGTGGAAGCTAAATATCCACAAGTGTTTTGGACACCTTGCATTGTCCATTCATTGAACTTAGCACTTAAATCTATTGCTTCTGATGTGCTTTGGATGGGAAGCATTATTGAGGATGCACAACATATTCACAACTTTGTACAAAATCATACAAATGCCCTCACTATCTACAAGGAGTACACCAATCTACCATTGTTGAAGATTGCGGATACACGGTTTGCCTCTTCATTCCTTGTGATGAAGAGGTTGAGGGAGGTCAAGGCTGCTCTTGGGGCTGTGGTTATTTCAGAGTTTTGGTCTTTTTGGAGAAAGACAGACCAAGCAGCCTCAAAAAGAGTGAAGGACACAGTGTTAGATGATGCTTGGTGGGAGAAGGTAGATCTACTTATTAAGATTGTGGACCCTATCATTTCTTTGCTTCGATTTGCAGATACAGACCAACCCATGCTAGGAGAGGTTTATGAGGGATGAGATTCCATGGTTGAGTCTGTGAGGAGCATTATTTTACAGAGTGAGTGTGCCGAGTATGAGACATCATCAGAGGCCTTCTTCACCACCATACAAGATATTCTTGTTAGCAGATGGGACAAGAATTGCACACCTTTACATTGTTTGGCTCACTCATTGAACCCAAAATGCTATAACCATGAGTGGCTGAATGGTGGACCTTCCCGCAGATTCCCTCTTCACATGGATGGTGAAATCTCACAGGGGAGGAAAGATGCATTTAGGCGGATTTTTCAGGATAGAACATCCCTTGATGAGGTGGAGGATGCCTTTGCAGAGTTTTCCACTTGCACTGGTCGATTTGCAGGATATGATGTGATTAGAGACACAGGGGCTAGGAAGCCCTATTCTTGGTGGGAAAATCATGGGGCAACAAGTCCTCCTCTACAACAGTTAGCCATGAAGCTCCTCTCTCAGGTGACTTCATCCTCTTGTTGCGAGAGGAATTGGAGCACATATGGGAATTTGTATAGTGTCAAAAAGAGCAGGCTTGAGCAGTCTAGGGCAGAGACAATTGTGTATGTGCACACCAACCTTCGTCTTATTTACAAGTAGAGGGATGAGTGGTTGAAGGGAAAGACAAAGATGTGGGATGTCTTTCCTGATGATATGGGTCTGGACAACAGTGTTGAGTTGGCATTGGCCAACTTGGATCTCAATGAGCCAGTGCTAGAGCCTGCCACATTTGATGATGGTGATACTGTAGAGCGGTCATCCTCCACACTAGCAGAAGTAGAGATGACTTTGGATACAGAGGAAGAGGATGCAACAAAGGAGAGTAGCGGTGACCATGATGATGAGTACAATGATGCTGATTTTGATGATGAGGATTGATGACTCATGAGCTACCTATTGCCTTGAGGCTTGTAGACTTGTAGTTGTTTTGTATTTGCTATTTAATTATGCCATTGGCATTGTACTACCTATGTAACACATTTTGGTTTTGATGACTTAATGAGAAAACTACAGTATCTTGTCTTTCTCCTATTGGATCATTGATGAATTGAATATGTATTATGATTTATCATTTATGTCACAATTGTATTTGTAATTTTGTATGCATAATGTTACTTTGTAAAACTTACATCTAGATGAAGATCTATGTTTGAATCAATGAATTTGTATCATGAATGAGAATTTGTGTAAGAAATATCTAATTTTTAATATATATATATATATATATATATATATATAATATATATATATACGTGTCTTGTTCCAAGGGGTTAACATGTTTGTGTCTGACACTCGAAACCTTGTGTCCTTCGTGTCTCGTGTCCTTGTGTCAGGTGACTTAGGTTTTGTGCTATCATAGAGAGAAGGTTTCAGTGTCCTCACAATAAGAAAGTTTCGGTGTAATCACAGTGAGAAGGAAATGAAGTCCCGAAGTTATTACTGTGATGAGGTCTCAGTACTATTACAGTGATAGAGATCTCGATGTCATTGCAGTGTAAGGTCTTGGTGGTATTATAGTGATGATATCTCAGTGCAAACTCGGTGGAAAGAATTCGATTCTAACACAATGACATGGATCTTGGTATACAAGCCCAGTGAAAAGAAGATCAAACAAGGATGACTTGTTGGAGGTAATCTCGAGTCTAAGTTGTAAGGGTCTTGGTTGTCTCATCTTGAATCTATTGAAGAAAGAATTTTGACTAGGTTTTTCCCTAGTAGCGTGCCTACATCTTGTGTTCTCTTCTATTTGTTGCTTGGCATTAGTCTTGATGATAAGAAAATATAATTCAAAAGATCAAGTAATAATAATCAAAACATCATAAGATAATGTCATAATAAGAGCAATCATTTAACTGCCTCACTTTGGATTTCTCCACATGGAGGACTGCCCAACTTCTGTTGTATATGTCCTTCTCCACAAGACAAGTCTAGGGCTACAAATTTCTCTTGGTTGATCATACCTATGAGCTCTTCTTCTGCCACTTCTAACAATCCCTTAGTTCTTCAAGGGACTTGTTCCCTAGCGCTTGAGGTAAGCCTCTACAACCCTCTACAAGTTCTTTAGGCTACTCAAACTCTGCCACTGCACTTAGGGCCAACTTGGTCCACTCTCACGCTGCACTCCAACAGTACACGAGCGTCTAATACAAAACAAACCAAACATCTGCAATACATACCTATTTGCTGTTAGAAAATGTAAAGGGGCAAAAATTATAACTTATTTTCTTCAGCCTTGATACTTTCTTGTGAAACTTAGTTATCTTCTTTATGTTCTTTAGTTAGATCTTTCATCAAACAATATCAAGAACAATAACAACAAAAGAGGACACAGATGTAGGCTCCTCAGCGAGGGAAAGACTCCTCCAAGAGGAAAACTCGGAAACTCTTTTCTTCTTAGAATCTGCTTCAAATGAGGTAGTGACCCAATCCCTAGATCAAGTCCTTCTTCTAGTACCAAGTCAACCCTTCCTCAAGACCTTCCCTTTAAACTGCTTCCTCCTTGCAACTTTGACCTGCCTGCAACTGCCCAACTACTTGACCCAACAACTTCGTCCTCCAGCAATTGTTGTAGAAACCCTAATCTATCTTCCTCTTGAGACCTACTTAGAGCAAGACAACTCTCCCAAGGTCAACAAGGTCAAGACAAGGATTTCATTCTATCGAGCAACTTGTTCCTGCAATTTTGCTTCCAACAACAACTTTGCTCCCCAACAATTTGACCCTGTAACTTCTGCCTCTTTTTGGTTGCAAAAACCCTAGCTTCTTCGTACATGTGAGAGAGATAGAGCCTAGAAACAACAAAATTCGTTCTCCCAACTTCTCCTAGACTTTCACTCTCCTTTTCCCAACTTCCTAGTTATAGATTGGACTCTTTCTTGGATAGGTCGAACTTGTGAGTGTGTGTGTCCAAATGAGGTTGAACTTCTTCATTCTATAGCCTTCTCAAGGGGTTGAATTCCCTCCTTTAGGCCAACTTGAGGATCCTAGGGCCGACTTCTACTCTTGGAGATTCCAGGACTTTGTAGGCTAAAAAATAATTCTTTTACAATTACAAATTGCCCGGAAGGGTCTTATAAACATGATGTTGACTCCATTGGCACATGATAATATATCCTAAGACCTAACAAACCCTAAAAGCATGAAGAACATGCTTTTACCTAGAAGACCATCAATAATAAGCATGAAACCCATGCTTTAATAATAATAGTTTTTCTTTTCTTTTTCCTGTCTGTTACATAGGATACATATTGAAATGAGTACAACAATTATGAAGACCGAAACTAGTTACATTTCTCAACACTCCCTCTTAACTAGGGAGGTATTCATAATTATACAACCAATACAATATCACATCTCAAACTGAGGAGTTCTCAAGAAGAGTCGGATTGATAAGCCATGCTGTAAGCATCCTCATCATGACCAACATTGCGCCTAAGGCCTAATTGGACAAGCTCTTCTTTAATTCAAGAGCATTATGCTGGGAGGCTTTATGTGTGATACTGCACTACCTCTCTAAGGTACATACCCCATCTGGATGTCCACAAGATATGTCCTTTTAGGACTATTCTTATCTTGGATCTCCATACTTGAGTCCTCAAAGAACATCAGTCCTCTTTGACCACTCTTCTCTTGGATTCCTGTCCCATCCTCAAAGAGTGTCGGTCCTCGAGACTACTACCTCTCTTGGATTCAAATCCTCAAGGAGTATCGGTCCCCTTTCCTTTCTTGGATGGTCTATCCTCAAGGAAACCACAAATGCTTATCCAATCCTCCGTCATTCTCTCTTCATCACCTGAAGAGAAGAATGCACATATGATATCAACTATCACTCTCTCTCAAACTGAGAGGACATCCCTATTCTCCCTTAATATTGAGAATAAAACCTTGCTCCTATATAAGGAGACTCCTTTTTCTCCCTCTAAAAACCAGAGGAGTTTCCAGACTTCCTTCATTAGAGTACCAGTTACCAATTTTCCATAGCCTCATGGCTCCCTCGTGCCTTTGTATCTCTTGCATCGAGCTTGATTCTTTTCGAGTTATCATGGAACCATCTCTGCTCTTCGTTCTTGTGACAAGATCCAGGTCATCTTTCTTGCTTATCACTTTTCGTCTTTGACATGAAGACATTGTATTGAGTCATCCCAAACTTCTATTTGATCGCGGCTTCCTCATGAAAGTGATCTTCCTTGACCTTCAGGTTATCTTCTCGCACTACTACCTTCCAAGATGAACACATCTTGACTTCATAGTTGCTAGGTGCCAGATATTGAGCTTCCCTCAATACTTCTTCATCCATACAGTTGACCTTGCCTCAACTGTCATCATGTATGCTTGCAACATTATACCAGGTAGCAAAATAATATGTTAACCAGATAACCAAACCAAAATGTAATAGACTATAGTGACCTTTTTGTTTCATCAACATCCTCGTTGACCATCTCCACTTGAACTTTCATTCTTGCATAAGAGTGCCCAAGGATCGAACTTGATTACCAAGTTACAACTTTTCTTTTGAAGATTATACTAGATGTTAATCAATATCAGATACATATTCTAGGGAAAGTCCTAATTTTTTATACACTTTTAAGTAAGTCCCATCAACATCATAAATATATTTTTCTAACCAACCATGTTCCACAAGATTCTCATACACATGAATCTTATGCATTCCCATGCTTTCATTCAATCATCTAGCTATCCATATATTTCACAAAAAGTTTGTATCCTGACCCATTGCAATCCTTCATCCCTTTTTACTAGCATGTTTCCACATTACATAGAATACATACTATTCCTATCATGATGCTCTTTCCAAGGAATTTCCAAGATGATGGTCCTTCTTGGATCATAATGATCCATTTCAGCAAGATGACAACCTCTAACATGATGTTAGATAATATCTGGATGAACATTAATGCAAAATGGTCTAACCTTTTATCCTAGATAATCTTTGCTAAGCGACTTAATCATATGAATTTGAACCATGCTACTATCATATGCTTCTATCCCATGATGCTTATGCAAAACATACCATCTAAAGAGAAATCAACATTAATAAAGAACCTAGAACTCAGTGAACCTTCTTTCAATAGTAAAAATCCTTCACTTCTTCCTTCTTTGCCTTCTTCTCAGGTTCTCCCACGACTTGGGCCACATGAGCTTCACTCCTGTCCTTCCTCTTATTGCTTTGTTGAATTGGACAATTCCTCTTATAATATGCAAATTCTTGACACTTGAAGCATTGAACCTTGGACATATATTTCTTCTTGGACTTGCCAAACTTTCCCTTCATCTTCTTGACTCGGGCTAGAAAGGCTTAAGTTTGCTCATCAGATCCATTGTCATCCTTGACCTTGATCCTTGATTCTTCTAGTATTCATTGTGCCCACAACTCATCAAAGGGAGTTGAATTCTTCTTGGAGTAGACATTTGTTGCAAAGTTGCTCCATTCCAGTGGCAGTGCATTTAGAACGCATAGTTACTTCTGAATTAGTGATCAGTTCCCCATGCCCTTGCAAATGATCTCTTAATTGATAGACTCTCGTGAGGAAGGATGCCATATCCTCATGCTTTGATTTCTTCATTCTATATAGCTTGTTCCTCAAAGACATCTTTTGACCTGTTGTACTTACAGAGTACAAATTCACTAGCTTGTTGTACATGGCCTTGGAAGTATTCAAATTTGCTACAAAAGGAACAACCCTTGATTGATTCTACTATGATCCTTTGAGCTCTTACTTCCCCTTTCTTGTACCTTGCTAGTTCTTGTGTCTTGTCTTTCCCAGGTTCAGTAATTTCTCTGGTAACATATCCCATTACATCTTGTTCTGTGAGTATCAAGTCAATCCTCTTCTTCCATGCTAGATAGTTTACTGCCCCAATGAGCTTGTTGCTCTCCTTGCAGAAAGAACTTACATGACTTGAAGATTCAACCATTATGAGATAGTATAGTACTTACTTGAATAGTATTTCCAACCTTCTTGATGTATTCAAGACCTTTAGAGAGTTCTTGATGATGCCCTTGAAAGATGTTCCCTAGGATTCCTCCACGAACAACTTCCAAGATTGATGCCTTCCAAGTAGACTTCCTTTTGCAAGATTAACACCCTTCTTGCAAGATTGATGTAGTTCTTGATCTTCTTCAATGTAGAACAATGTTTTTAAAACCGGAACCGGTGACTGGACCGGTCCACCTAATGAACCGGTTTACCCACCGGAACCGGTCGAATCGGGACTGGTTAGGTCTAAATGAACCGGTTTTAGAAAAATACATTAAATAATTAATTTTTAATGAAACAATACTATTTTTAAGATTTAAAACCATGATTCCAAGCCAATAGAGACAAAATATGCAAAGTTTGCTCATTTATATACCATGTAAAGGTGAATATATCAAAATGGCACTGGGTGCAATACATATCATCGACAAAATAGTAAAATACGTAAGCAATGAGGCTCTAAATGGCCTATAAAGTCCAAAAACAATGTTGCAAGCTATGAGGCCATTGGCCTACTACAAGTCTACAGTGTACACATGATCAATCAAGTTCATCACCACTACTAGACACAAGATCATCATTAGGAGCTACATAGACATCATCTGGTTCAGAGTCTGAGGATGCCTTAGCCTGATCTGCAACTTGTGATGTGGCGCATCGCTATTGATCCGTCTTATGTGTGTTGTTGTGTGAGTTGAATCTTTCAGTCGTTCTTATGTGTCTTGTTGCATGAGTTGAATCTTTTAGTCGGTATGATGTTTGCAACATGTCGCTTTCATTTACAACTTATCATGATAAGCCCTTTTCCTTTTGCAATTTACTTGATATTGAAGTTTTACTTTCTTGTGAGGTTAAGATTTTTTGAAAGTTTAAGTATTGCAAAATGCAACATTTGCAAATTCTTTTCCTTTTGATCCCTATCATAAGGATTGGAGTTTTCAATCTTTCATTTACATGTGATCTGATGCACATTACTGAAACTTCCAAACTTGTTTCTTTTGCTTTGTGGCTCTTATGGTCTTATTGCACCTTTATTGATACCCAAAGGTACATCATTGTGCAACATGTTGTGGTAACTTTGAACTTCAAAACTTGCAAACTTTGTGCCATAGGTTGATACAAAAAATCAAAAGATAGAGGCAGTTGATCAAATGACACATGCTTAAAAGGTTCATAGTCTAGGCGATTTTCACCTTGTCATAAGTATTAAAAGGTTAAAAGCTTCGATGATGCATGCCATATTACAAAGATGGAAGGTTGCCAAAAATTGGTGAATGTTGCTGGGACTAGCAAGTTCTAAGTTTAGGTGACATGAAAAGTGTCACAATGAGAGTAACGTTCGAGGAGGTGTGTCAAAGCTTGAAAACTTCAACAAAGGACTTGAGGTGAAGATAAAAGAGGGACTAGTAGATGGAAAATTAAGGCTTAGCAACACTCCACAAATTTCACAAGTCATAAACTCAATGCCAAAAAGGCTTTAAACAACACAAGCTAAAGATCTAATGTGAAACAAGGAGCTTGTAGGTAACATGTAGTTGTTTCAAGATATAGGTGGACTTTAAGTGGCAATGGACGCTGATTCCAATTCAAGCTTGTTTCATGTGAGTCACAACCTCTACTAGCTGAGCATCTTGAAGCTTAAAAATATCAAGAAGGGTATACAAGTTTTTCTTATCCTTTTGTACCAAGGGCACAACTTGGGGGAGTTGTTGCTAGCTCAACAGTTGCCCGGTGTTATATTTGGGAGAGGCACTTAGATTTAGATCTCATATCCGTTGTCCCGACACTTATTTTGGGCACTACTTGAGGATTACATCTTTCTTCTCGATGCTCCCAATGCATAGAGGCACAAAGAGGTGGATAGAGTGCAATGCCCTTTCGATGCTCAAATTTGTCAAACATTAGGGGTAAGGACAACCCTTAGCAATGAGGCCTAGAAGGGGTGGTTGTATGTGATCTGGAGACAACTTACACAACCAATAGGTGGCCACCTTTCACTAGCTTTTGGTAGAGGGTCAACTCTTCTAGATAGAGAGATATCCTCTAGGTTGAATCTAGTTTCTTTAGTTAGATTTCCATAATGAGATTCTTTCCTTTGACCATGGATGGTAAGAGAGCTTCACATTTGACCTTGACCCTCTCTGCCCTTTATCTGACAATTTGACCTTGACATTCACATAAACATTATATAGTAACCAGCCGGTTAGGACTAGTTAGGGCCAAAAATCGGCCAAAGCACCTTCCTAACCTGGTTTTTCAGCCAGTTCCAACCGGTGGCCTTGCTGACCGGCTGGTTTGACCGGTTACCGGTTAGGACTGACCGGTTTTAAAAACACTGATGTAGACACCCTAGATTAAAAGGTATTTTATCAACCGGCCTTTAACCAGATCCCTTCAAGAGCCAATCTTCTTCTTTTAGGCCTGGAGAGCTTCTTGATCAACAATTCTTTCTAGTGTTCTTTTGGTTGTCTTCCTTGCTCACCTTAGCTCTGATACCATGTTATAAAATGTGAAGTGGCAACAATTAAAACTTATTTTCTTCAAACGTGATACCTGCTTGTGAAACTTCGTTATCTTCTTTATGTTCTTTAGTTAGATCTTTTCACGAAACAATATCAAGAAAGAGTAACAACAAAAGAGGACACAAATATAGGCTCTCAGCTAGGGCAAAACCCTTCCAAGGGATAAACCCAAAAACTCTTCTCTTCTTAGAATCTGCTTCAAATGAGATACAATAACGCAATCCTTAGACCACGTCCTTCTCCCAGTACTAAGTCAGCTCTTCCTCAAGACCACCTCTTTAAACTGCTTCTTCCTTGCAACTTTGACTTGCCCAACGACTTGACCCAGCAACTTCCCAACAATTGCTGCAGAAACCCTAATCTGTCTTCCGTTTGAGACCTACGTAGAGCAAGACAACTCTCCCAAGGTCAATGAGGTCAAGACAAGGATTTCGCTCTATCCAACAACTTGTTCTTGTAATTCTGCGTCCAACAACAACTTCGCTCCCCAACAATTCAGACTTGCAGCTTTAGCTTCTTTCTGGCTACAGAAACCCTAGCTTCTTCGCACGTGTGAGAGCGATAGAGCCCAGAAACAACAAAATTCATCCTTCTAGCTTCTCCTAGACTTTTTCTCTCTTTTTCCCAGTTATAGATCGAACTCTTTCCTTGATAGATCGAACTTGAGACTGTGTGTGCCCAAATGAGGTTGAACTGCTTCCTTTTATAGCCCTTCTCAATGGGTCGAATTCCCTCCTTTAGGTCGACGTGTACTATTGGAGATTCCAGGACTTTCTAGACTTAAACATAATTCGTTTTACAATTACAAATTGCCTTGAAGGGTCTTATAAACATGATGTTGACTCCATTGACTCATGACAATAAATCCTAAGACATAACAAAACCTAGAAGCACGAAGAACATGCCCTTTACCTAGAAGACCATCAATAATGAGCATGAAACCCATGCTTTAATAAAAATAATTATTCTTTTCTTTTTCTTGTTTGTTACATAGGATACATATTGAAATGAGTACAACAATTATGAAGACTGAAACTAGTTACATTTCTCAACATCTGCTGTAGCATTTGCTCGGTGGTTAGGGCATCTAACCACTTTGATTACCCTTCCTCTTGGCTACTAACAATCCTCCACAAATTGTCCTCTTCTAAGACACCATCCTCTTGCAAATGACATCAACTAAAGAGGGTGACCAACCTATCCTGCAACCTCCTGATGCTCCTCTTGACATACATGTAACTGTTGATGATGAATTTTCTTGAAGGATGTACCAATCACTGTCTAAATAGGACCTCCATCCAATCTGATCCAAAACTTGGACTCAACACCTAACAACAAAGGAGAAATATCATTCCTTATAAACTGCTGTCCATGGACTGAACTCTGATCACTGGTTAGGGCACACCTGTAGCCCACTTCAACTCTCCATCTATGACCAAAACTCCCACAAAACACTGCGGCCTCCTTGAATCTACAAGCCTCTACCACTCGCTGTCTTGTTAGGCACCTACAACACCCTGTTTAGGCTTGTTTATCCGTCCAAACAACCACTACAGGTCTATGACCTAGTCTCCATAGGTGTGCGATCTCCTTGGCTTGTTATAGCAAGAAAAATCACTCCAAAATATGCGCAGAACAACTCCCTTCTCCTCGGCCTTGATTGTTCCTAAACCTGACATGACAATCATGAAATATCAACCCTAAAACAGGTCCATCCTCCTCCTTTGCTAAGCACTTGTGATTTGCGACCAAGTCTGAGGCATTTCTCCTTCTCCGAGTTACCCTTGTGTTGCTCTGGGATGTGTAAATGCCTCTCATATGACCTATATTTATAGACTTCTCAAGGGATCCAACGAATGTCCTTGTGGGCTTGTCCAACTAACATGAGGGCTAATCTTGCCCTAACCGACCTATTCATTTCATGAGTAAACCTACCAACATATAAAAAATTAATATCTCCACTTCTAGAGCTTGAATTTCAATGATTTTCGCTGCCCCTTGCTTCTCTCGAAATCCTCTATCATCTCCATCAATCACATATTGAATTCTCCTCATGGTTTTGGCCCCACATTGATGGGTACAAAACCCCATGCTTGGGTTCCAACCCCACAAAGTATTTTGTGGTGGTCCAACGTCCAATCTTTGAACCCTAGGGCTTGGAGTACCTCCCAATCTACCAAATTTCAACACTCCCTCTTAGCGAGGGAGGTATTTCCAAGACTAGGAAGTAACCATCATCATCATCTCTAGCGACACTAGCCCATATGGCGTCCATCACTATAGCATACTTTGTAGAATGAACCCTGCAATCTCGGTCGTGCCTCTGCCTCATCTCATATGAACTTGAAGACCTCAACACTTCCATAGGGCTGCTCCCTCTAAAGCTAGAGTCCCTCTGAAGTTAGACTCCCTCTAAGTCTACACGATCTCCACTGGCTCAACCTATCACTGATCTCGTGTCCTACAAAGTCAATCCGAGTTGCGGTTGAAACATGTATAATCATCACCGCAACCTAGTCCTGCAAGCACTCATCCTCCTGGATCAAAAACAACTCGTGAACATCCCCCCAATCTCGGATATGCAACATCACAATCCGATGAAGAAGCTAGCCTGCCAATCTATAGTCCATAACATGAAGCAATCTTGATAAAAAAAATCTCGTCCATGCTCAAGCAATCCTCGAGATGTCTCAACGATCCACGGCAAATCAAAGGAAGTCCATGATCAGTAACTTGCCCTACAACAAACTGTTGTTCACCAGGCTCTCCACCAATCCACTAGAATTCCCAACCAATCTCATTGCCAAGCCAGTTAAGACCACACCTCCATGTCTTCAACTGAACCCTCTGCTCCATGATCTAGACAATCCTAACTCCCTTTGAGCTGCTTCGCCATGCACACTCTGATTCACTGGCCCTTCAAAGTAGCTCTAATACCATGTTGTTTTTCCACGATATTGGAGTCTAGGATAGAATCTTAAATTGCTGATGCTACCAATCCAATTATCACAACAAGACTACTGTGCACAGCGGAATAATATACAACAGTATATGAACACATGCACAAATATAAACAACTTTGTACACAATTTTACAACAACCCAACTTTCTTATACTGATCAAACTGATAAGACAACAGTCTAGGGCTCTTGTACCAGAGATGATGGCCCTCATACATCCACTGATACAAAAAACATCAACTAGGGCTTGGTGTCTATCGTGATGACCACCAATCTGCCCAAAACAAAGTACTTTGATAGTCTAGCTGACGTAGAGCTCCTCACAACTACCTTGGTTATACCCTGTACCCATATGCCCGGTCCTTCAACTCCCAATCTGCAACAATACAGCTTTGCCTCTATCAATGAACCAACTCCATTAGGTCACTGAATTCGGCTCCACCTGCTCTCTCGCTGACCGTTAGTCCTTCAACGCATCAACACATCGAGACTCCTATTGAGTTGTTCACAACTCTGTTTGTGACCAACTCTCAAGTTTCAACTACCCATTGCTGCTTCTCTACTCTTCTGGGACTTTCTTCCCACTAGTGCCTTCTTGTGCTGCTCGATGAAGACACACTTAGGGCTGAAGGGCTTCCCACTATCACTATTGAATGTCCTTCTCCAATAATGAACTTAGGGCATGAAGGACTACCCAACTTTTGTTGTAGATGTCCTTCTCCACAAGGCAAGTATAGGGCTACAAACTGCTCTTGACTGATCAGACCTATGAGCTCTTCTTCTGCCACTTCTAACAATCCCTTAGTCCTTCAAGAGACTTGTTCCTTAGGGCTTGAAGTAAGCCTCTGCAGCCCTCCATAAGTTGTTCTTTAGGCTGCTCCAACTTTGCCACTGCACTTAGGGCAAACTTGGTCCACTCTCACGCTGGACTCCAATAGTACACGAGCGTCCAATACAAAACAAACCAAACATCAACAATACATACCTCTCTGCTGTAACATCTGCTCACTGGTTAGGGTGGTCAGCCACTTTGATTACCTTCCTCTTAGCTGCTAATAGTCCTCCACAAAATTTCCTCTTCTAGGAAACCATCCTCTTGCAAATCACATCAAGTCAAGAGGGTGAACAACTTGTCCTACAACTTCCTGCTGCTCCTCTTGACACACATGTAATTGTTGATGATGAATTTGCTTGAAGCATGTACAAATCACTATCCAAATAGGACCTCCATCCAATCTGATCCAAAACTTGGACCTAACACCTAGCAACAAAGGAGAAATATCATACCTTATAAACTGTTGTCCATGGACTGAAGTCTGATCACTGGTTAGGGCACACTTGTAGCCCACATCAACACTCCATCTTTGACCAAAACTACCAAAAAACATTGCGGCCTCCTTGAATCTACAAGCCTTTGCCACTTGCTGTCTTGTTAGGCACCTACAACACCCTGTTTAGGTTTGTTTATCCCTCCAAACAACCACTACATGTATGCGGCCTATTCTCCATAGGTCTATGATCTCCTCGGCTTGTTCTAACCAGAAAAACCACTCCAAAATATGCCCAGAACAACTCCCTTCTCCTTGACCTTGATTGCTTCTAAACTCGGCTTGACAATCACGAAAGATCAACCCTAAAATAGCCCTGTCCTCCTTTGCTAAGCACCTGAGATTTGCAGCCAAGTTTGAGGTATTTCTCCTTGTACAAGTTGCCTTGGTGTTGCTCTAGGATGTGTGTAAATGCCTCTCCATATGACCTTTATTTATAGACTTCTCGAGGGATCCAACGAATTCTCTTGTGGGCTTGTCTAACTGTCATGAGGGCTAATCTTTCCCTAGCCGACCTGCTCATTTCACGAGCAAGCCCACCAACATATATAAAAATTCATATCTCCACTTCTAGAGCTCGAATTTTGATGATTTTTGCCGTCCCTTGCTTCTCTCAGGATTCTCTATCACTTCGTCAATCACATGTCAAATTCTCCTCATGGTTTTGGCCCCACATCGATGGGTATAAAACCCCAAGCTTGGGTTCCAAGCCTACAAAGTACTTTTTTGGTGCTCCAACCTCCAATCCCTGAACCCTAGGGCTTGGAGTACCTCCCAAGCTACCAAATCTCAACAATATTTTGTGCCCTAAAGACTCCATTAGGCCTTGTAGGATAAGGCACTAGTCCAAAAGTGTGTGGATCACCTTAAAACCTAAATAATTCTTTTTGTTCCCTCTCTTAGATGGCCACAGAGGCCACTAGGGTTTAGGAGCTGATTTATGTGTAAATGTGTTTTCTTATTTCTTAAACGTCCCTTAAATTGTAGGTAGTCTCCATAAACATAAAAGAAAAATCTAACATAGTAGATGCCCTTACGTGCCCTTGGAAGGGCTGATGTCACCGTCTCTTTCCATTGTTTATGCATATCTAACAACCCTAAAGCTGTTTACCCTAGTCAGCCATAGTCTCTAATTGAAGCCCTTGCTTCTTTCTTGTTGAAGATCATTTGGAGGGCTTTTCTTAGGTCGCTATATACCATTGCATGCCATACCATTGAAAATCATTCAAACCCTAACTTATAGAATTCCTCGTATTGGTCTAGATTTAGAGTGTTTGAACCCTAACATTGAATACTTTGGTCATCCTTAGCATGCGAAGCCCTCTAGCCATCTTTAAACCATTCAAAAACAAATCAACTTGAGCCCTAGTATTAGGTTCTAGTTATTGTATTTTTCCTTGTATCTTTGTGGGTCAAACACCCAGATTTTCCATATTAATAGATGACGAAAAAATGTTGTGGGTAAATTATTTTTGCAATGTGTGATTGATGATCTCTTTGATTTAAATTCCATTGCATATATTCATTTTTATAAGTTAAAAATACTAGTGATTTTATTTTTCAGTAATTTAGTATTTATTTGGCTAAACAAAAAATTGTTGGGAATAAAATGAATTGCTGCGAGAAAATAAATTTGGTTGGTATTCAAAATTTAAAATTGAATTAGAAGTGATGAAAAGTCTGATTTTATCGAGCATAGGCTAATCACTGGGTTTGACGAATTTCAACATTGAAGCTCTAAATTTGTTAAACTCAAAATCAAATCAAATCAAGGAACCATAGGCCGTATCACATATCAACAGAAACATCTCTTCAAGGAGAATCTAATGACCTAGATATTCAACACAAACTCAATGGTTTGACCCTTCAAAAACCCTCGACAAGGTCAGGGTACATCCTTAGTTCATGGAACACAAACCCTAGGACTTGGGTTTTCAATCATCCAACATCATAACTGCCATCTTGATGTAATCTGACAATTAATAAGAAGTGTTTATTAACCATTTGACATCAATGGCTGGTGTTTTTAGTCAAAGTCAAACCCAGTCAACTCCATGGGTTGACATTAATGACAACACCATCCAATACGTACTGTCTACAAATTTTGGTATTTCTACCTTGTATTATTGTCAACCGAATTTGGCCTTTTGGGATGCCTGTATGAACCTAACATGTGTGCACAATCTTTGAGATTAGTTTTCATAGTTTACTGTTTTTTTAATATAAATAAAAATATTCGACAGAGACACAACCAATTTCAATCACAAATTACACAATTTTTTTGTTTGCCCAATCAATTGTTCTTCATTAATAATGATTAGAACCTACTTGGGATCCCTTGCTAGGAAAATGACCCAAACTAGGGAAAACACATACAACGATTTTGGATTTGATGTAGCTAATCAAGCCCTAGTCTTGGCTAATATAGATTACTTTGCTACACCCTAGCACCTTCCTTAGACCCAACACACTTGGATGGAAGTCCTTTTCCACCGAACCATTGAGATGTCCTTCTCTCAATGTCTTGTGCTCACTCACTATTTGTGTCTTCTCCCTTGGCCTAACCTTTCTTTTATAAGATTGAGTTATGATCGAATTCCTAACCCTAATCTCCAAAGTGATCGATGGTTGAGATTAGGTCTCACTTCACTTGAGATCGACTATTGAGATTAGATCTCACCTCACTTGAAATCAATCGCTGAGCATCTAATTCACTAATGCAAAAACATTTGCATTTCATTAGATTAACTCACTTTATCTTATAAAAAGAAATTACTTTTGTTACTAAAGTAATTGCTGAGGTCTAAGGGTGTATTAGGCAACTTCTACATGCCCAGATGCTTAGGCCCGTGCAAAATTACCTGCTCGAGCTACAAATGTCAACAAATTTAACCTTACACCTACTATATTTGTGCATGGTCGATCTAATTTGTTTGGTGGCTATAGTCCCTTGAAAGTACAAGTGAACATGGGCATCCCACAAGTTGAAGGAAATATTGATGTTGAAACACTTTGTGGATGGTTGTGACAACTAATGCATTCGGTGGCAACAATTGTGCCAACGTCTATATCATTTAGTACATGATTACATTAATGAGTTTCATAGCCTAATGTCATGCCTTAACATATGAGAATTTGAATGCCATAAGAATCTTAAATATGATAGTGATTGGATTAGTAGATTAACTTGACCATCAATAATCTTGGCGACGCTTTCCAATTCGCTACGAAAATGGAAGAGATCCAACACAAATACAGTGTTGAAGATCACAAACTTTGAAGTAGAATCTTCAACAAATCTTATTTCACAACACTTGCTATTCAACCTTGAGCAATATGATAGGTAGAAATTGAATCAACCTCGGTGATCATAAAACCAAAACATATGCTATAGTTTTGTGAAAATTGCAGTTTAATCACAATATTTTCCACGAGTTTTTCCCTAAAATGATTAAATCAACAAATTTTTGAAAATGTGATTTAATCATGATTTTTTTGAAAAAATTGTGATTTTTTCCCCAAAAAATAGTAAATTTTTATATTTTATATATATACATATATTTTATTTTTTTTGTAGTTTTTGTATTTTTTAAATTTTGCCGATTTATCTTGATTTTTTTCTTTTTTTGAACCCTCACTGATTTGATCTCAATTGTGATTATTGCAACAATGATATGCTAAGAAGATAAAATTGGGAAGTAGTGTCACCTCCATACATCGACACATTCTCATGAAAATCATTTCACTTGCAAGGTTCTCATAGTGCAAATTTCAAATCCATTCATTGTGCTAGTGTCAGATTCTTAGATTATCAAGGCCAAACCAAACATGATTATCCTTGTCATTCTCCCTAAGTAATCCGCAAAGTTCACAGGCTTTTCCATTGGTAGATGTGGGTTAGAGGCCCATCCATTTTCACTTCGTTGTTGGTAATTGTACTCAAAACAATCTGATTACAATGTTTAACTATCATGGTCAAATGCCTCAACTTGACCACTGTGCTAGACTCACAGGTTACATCCATACACCATTCACTAGTTGCACCAAGGAAAGCATCCATGCATAGCAGCCTAGTGCAAATTCTAATTAATCCGCAAAGTTCACAGGGTTTTCCATTGGTAGATGTGGGTTAGAGGCCCATCCATTTTCACTTCGTTGTTGGTAATTGTACTCAAAACAATCTGATTACAATGTTTAACTATCATGGTCAAATGCCTCAACTTGACCACTGTGCTAGACTCACAGGTTACATCCATACACCATTCACTAGTTGCACCAAGGAAAGCATCCATGCATAGCAGCCTAGTGCAAATTCTAATATTCAATTAGCTTATTCAAGGATGAGGTACTCTATAATGTAGTGACATTAGACATCTATGGCATTGTTCTAGGCCAACCATTCATTTGGGAATGACTAGAATCTATCAATCTTGACCACAAAGTGCCATCCTTGGCATCTGATCTAACGGGATCCACGATGCCTAAAATTCAAAGTCCCCAAAGTTCAACGGAAATAGCGTCAAGTCAAAAGAGCTTGATGAGACGATTCCAACACAATTTGAATTGCGTCAAATCGAGTTCTGTATGAATAGGTTATTGTAGTTTGAAGTTTTGTGACAACTGGTAAAAAGTCAACCTTCCATGACACGTGGCAGGACTTACGAACAATGCGTGGCAGTGATTTAAGGTCCACATATGGCATCATGCAATTGGGTTATTTGGCACAGTTGGAAGACTGGTGGACCAATTTGGTGATGACACATGGCCCAACTAGAGGGTGCCACGTGGCACCACCGAATGGAAAAATTTGGCTAAGTCGGACATATTAGCATCGGTGGGTTTTGAATCCATAACCTCCGGTAGAATAGTGCAACATTTTACCAATAGACCATAGCTCTGTTCGTTGAAAGTGTTGAGAAATCTAGGGCATAGCAATTAAGTGATTTCTCTTCTATTAGTAACTGCTTGTGAGTGCTTTTTACGTCTTTAGATTAGGGTCTTCTTTTACTTAGGTTATTAGTGTTCTTCTTCATCAAACAACTACCAATGCATAAACCATAAAGAGACTAGACACAGAATATAGGCTATCAGTCAGGCCCAAAACCTCTCCCACTTGAGAGGAAAACCCGAACAAATTCTTCTTCTTATAGAGACCTTCAATTGACAAATACCAAGACCAAGATCTAGACCCTTGATAGAATGACCACTCCAAGACCAAGTCACAAATATCCTTCTTTGCTGCTTCTCCTTCTTACACAAGTCAACGTAAGTCAAACTTCTTCCTTCACTGCACTTCTGAAACTTCGGCCTCTTTTCCACAGATCTGCAGTTCGTATTGCTGCAATTTCACATGTGTAACAGGTTTGGAGGTGCTTCCCTTCTTCGCTCTATTTAGAGGCTTCTCTAGATGAACTTGGCTAGCTATAAAGTTGACTTGGAGACCTTTAGATAACCTTCCTTTTATAATACCACTGCAGAAACCCTAGTTTTTCAGTCACATGTGTGAGATAACCAGCCCAAAAACAGTGCCAAATACTTCGATCTTCCTCTTCCCTTTCTCGCTGGTTAGTAAGCTGCCTTCTAGTTGACTTCGCACTTCCTTTTTTGATTCAGACTTGAACCGAATTGCAGAAGATAAGATGTCTGAAATTATGTGTCAAAGATGAAACCCGAGCTGCCTATAAATAGTAGTTTGCCTCTGTAAATTAGCCAACATGAGAGAGCTGAGCCAACATGTCTCTTTGAGTAGGTTATTTACTCCATTTTGTAGCCGACTTGAAGGAGCTGTTTTGTGCTTGGCCTTGGAGGGCTTACATACTGATTTAATGACTCATACAAAATGTAACATACCCAAGAAGGGTCCTTCATACATGACATAGACTCAATTTGACTTTTATGACTAGATGACTTAATCCTAATGGCTCACATCGGGAGCCACCATTAAAATAAAATTCCTTGCTCATGAAACCCATGAGACAAGCATTACAATAATAATTTTATTTTTCTTCTTTTCATCAATTACATAAAATCACAATTACACATGTCATTATGAAGACTGAACCTAGTTACACTTTTCAACATAAAGGATGGGTAGTTATATTATATTTAGAATCTTGTTATAGCGTATTGCCAAAAGAAGGGGTAGTTGGTGGAGTCCGCCAAAATTGGCGGTCCGCCAACCACATTACATTGGTGGCATATCAAGTTGACCAACAACACAAAGCATGTGAATAAGGTTTAACATATATGGTATATACTATGGTTATACTGTTACAACCAATGAACTGACATGATGATAATTCATAGGTCCAGGTCACGAGATGCGACAACACGGTTAATATATCGTCAGGTGGATATGTATATAATTTAATGTGACATTGGTTGGTGGTTATATATGGCATATATTAATAATAAAACACGTTGAGTCATGGTTAACATGCCATTGGGGGTTGTTAACATAAGGTCATACATATCATATGTTTGTTGTAACATATGCCAATAGATTTGATATGATATGTCATACATTTGTTGCCACAATTTAGTATATACTATGTTTAAAAGATTGTTCAATGATATGCCATTTTTGTATGTAACAGGCCATAACCCCCACGGGTTCAACCTTGGGGTGCAGACTCTCAAATCTTATATAAACAAAACAAATTGTCAATGCGCCACAGTGTTGTGGTTGTGTAGAAAAGCTAGGCCTTGTCATTTTGTAGCATGATTATCACTATTTTTGTGCTAACTTAGAGTTTTTTCCCTTTTGGAGAATCTCGAAAGGAGAGTTGTAGAGAAAGGTTTTTTAGAGTCTTTTGAGAAGTTGCAGAGTAAAGAACAAACTTTGGAGTTGGGAAATTGATGTAATTTGAGTAGTTTTGCATCATAATTGAAGAGGTCACTCCATTTGAAGCAGACCCAGAGACATAGCCCACACTGGGTGAACTCCGTTCTCAATATTGTTTATGTTGGTGGAGGAAAACCCCCATGCACGCCCAAATGCAAACGTAGATGATTGCGCCACTCATGCTCCATGCCTTGTTCACGGCCATTGTGATACAATAAGGAAATTAATTGAGAATTGGATGGTTGTGAAAGGGATTTGTGGCGATCTTATTTATAGTGGATGTGGCGATCTGATCCGCACTCGCTGTTTAGGTGAGATCTAGTTAGTCACCGGCATCTGAAAATTTTGAGTGAATAAGTTTGTTTGCACATTTTGGGTTCTAGATCTAATCTTTTGCGGCTAGATCTAGATCTAGGCGGCTAGGTTCTAGATCTAATCTTCTGCGGCTAGATCTAGATCTAATCTTATCTTCTGCTTTATTTCTCTGTGGCTGGGTTCTACAGGCAAGTAAAATATGGCTCCCAGCTTCGCGAAAATAGCTGCTGGCTCATCCGCTTCTGGAGGGCAAGCTCCTGCCCATATCGTCAGTGAAGCCCCAGCTCCCACTGTCCAGGTGGTCCAAGCCTCACTCAATGAGGCTTTGAAGTTTTCCGAAAGTACCCTAATCTGCCGGTTCAATGGTTTTTGGCTGCGGTTGACAGCTCTCCACAATTGGATCTCGGAGGTATGGAAGCCTGTCATTTCTGATGAAATTAATATCTACCCTTGTGCTAGGGGTTTCTTTATAGTAGATTTTGAAAATTTTGAAAGCAGACAATGTATTCTAGATCCGGGCCCTTGGTTTTGGGAAAAATCAGGCGTATTCATGAAGCTATGGAACCCATCATTCGATCCCTCTACAGCAGTCATAACCTCAGCACCAGTTTGGGTGAGACTGCCAAACCTACCCTTGCATCTCTGGAATCTCTCCTTGCTAAAAGCCATTGGAAATGCAATTGGGAAATTTTACTGCAGGTGCCCAGAAACAGAGGAATATTATTAGAATATTCCTATTTAGTATTTAATGCTCATTCCTTTTAGCTGTTGCTATTTGTATTCTTTTAGCAGTTTCTTAGATGAAACTGAGTGTTTCCATATTCTACATAGAAACCTGATGTTTCTATTATTGTAAATATCTCTGTATTATCATTGAGCTGTTTGCTCATTCCAAATTAATTCATTGAACATTCTTTTATGGTATCAGAGCGAGGTTAAGAGATTTCTTGAACAGTTATTCTCTCTGCATCCTAATCTCTTGAGTCCTTTCTAAGGTCGAGCCCTCTGTAAGCCAGGTAGCCTTCACTGAGTCTTAGCCTCGGCTTTGCTCACTGTGATAAAAGCTTACAGTCGTCCATCTCGATACAGAAATGGATTCTTCTCCTGCTTTATCATTTTTCTGAGGAATTAACCCTGTGGCGGTGACCGTTTCGTGGGAGCGGGATTCGTTTTCTGGCTGGCCAATTTGCACTCATCTCGTCTCCGATTCCTCTATGGACTGTTTCGGCATTGGGTTTACAAGTTAGCAATTCTGCTGTGTTTTTCATCTGAGTAAAATCGATTTGTGATTTCTCGTCATACACGCCAACTCCGACAAAGGCCTCTTCGGCTTCGATGATTTCTTCGAATTCTTCACTTCGAGATCAAATTTGAGGCGCCTGAGAGCGCTGACGGTGCTGGAAACGTGATCGAAGACCTCAATCCCACAGAAATCATCTTCCTCCTCCGCAATTAATTTGGCGAGTCTCCTAAGCTCGTTCTTAAGCTCCCGAACAGAGCGAAGGCAGTTTTTTGTGTGTAATTTCTAATAGGAACCCGACTGTCATCTCTGCACTGTTTTTTTCTGAATCTACGAATACATGCAATTCTTGGAATCGCCTTGAAATTAAAGCCCGACATTTCGAATCTGGCTATTTCTGCGGCAAAACCTTGTCGTCTCATCGTGGGTTCATATTTTTCAATCTACGAATCTCGTGGGATATTCGACGGCTCACGTGGGATATTCAACCGTGCTGCTGGAGATCCCCCCGCCGCTTTGCCAGGTAAACCGCACATCGCTGGGCACGCGTCCATCAAATCGTGGACTTTCGGATCTCCTTGCTTCGTGCCACATTTCAACGGCTCACGTGGGACGTGAAAAGCTTCAGCCGCAAACAATGGGTATCTCAATTCGATCCGTCTCTGCAAGCAAAGAAAATCAAAGCGGAAAAGTGCCTGAGGTTTCATATACAAGTCAGCGGATTTTTTTTTGTGTGATTATTTATTATAAAGTTAAAAAAAAAAATAAAAAAATAAAGAACGGTACAACTACATTAGCTATATTAGCTGTTGTTTTTAAAACTGGGGAGATATATTTTTTTTGCTGGGTAAATATATTTAAAGGATAAGCAGGCAGCTACATTTTTTTCTCTGTGTCAGACTTCTGTTTTTTTTTGGGAAAATGGCCACGCTCACCAATCTGATGCTAGAAGGAAATCAACGCTTTAATGGCAGCAACTATAACATTTGGAAACAAAGAATGTTAACCATTTTTGAATACAGGCGTCTTGATCAGCTCATTTTGGGCAAAGAGCTCCGTCCCGGTACAGCTGGTACCGATCAAGATAAATTTGATGATCGAAATCGAGAGGCTGTTATGCTTCTCAAGCTCTCTGTCGCTGATGATCAGTTACCACAGATTCCTTCTGGCAAGACAGCTGCCGAAATCTGGCAACAGTTGAAAGAACTGCACGAGACATCTGACAAAAGCAGAGCTTTTTTTCTCAAAAATCAGTTGTTCTCCATCATGATGGACGAACATATGTCTTTACAGGAACATCTCAACAAAATTAAAGACATTCGAGATCAGCTCGAAGCCATTGGTCGCACCATGGAGGAAGAAGATATGGTAGTCATTACTTTGAAAAGTCTACCGAAATCTTATGAACACTTCATAGAAACACTCAACATTACCACCACAAATGTTGATCTGAAGTTTCCAGAATTATGTACCAAACTTCTGCAGCAGGATCGGTGGAAACAACAGTTTGGTAGTAGTGCTTCATCAGTGTCCTCGGAAAATGCATTTTCTGCAAAATATCAGTCCTCTCAGTCCTTTCAGCAGAAAGGCTCCTCTCAGCCTTTTGATCCTGCTAGGAAGAAAAGTGTGTAGTGTAATTACTGTCACAGGTTCGGTCACATGAAGAAAGATTGCCGACAGAGGATTGCTTCTGAACAGAGGAAACAGGGAGGGCCACATCAGATAGCAAATGTTGCAGAACATTCCGAGCAGACAGAGTCTGCCTTTTACGCCTTTATGGCTAAAAGGTCTTCAGATCCTGTTCCTTCCTCTGCATGGTACATTGATTCTGGTGCATCACGCCATTTCTCTCACAGGCGTGACTGGTTTATTGACTTCTCACCTTTCAGTGATTCCGTGGTATTTGGCGGAGGTGAAAAGTACACAGTAGCTGGCAGAGGTACAGTTCAAATTCAGTCTGGTGGGCGCACACTTATATTTCTGAATGTATACTATGTTCCTGGTATGGAAATTAATCTGCTATCTGTCAGCCAGATTATGAGGAATTCTCCTCAACTTGATGTAGTGTTCAGTGCCCACAAGTGCTCCATTATTGACAGGGAGACTAGTTTAACAGTTGCTGTTGGCCTAGAGGACCATGGTCTATACAGGCTACTTGACACCGGTGACTCTCCAGAAGTGGCTCTAGCAGCACGTATCTCTCCTATCAGCACTCTATGGCATCAGCGATATGGGCATCTCAATATGCAGTATCTCTCTCAGCTCTCTCGGGAGGGACTTGTGTCTGGATTACCTGATATTCAGACTCAGCAGTGGGGTATGCAGCGCCTGTCAAGCGGGAAAGCAACATCGGTCTTCATTCAAAAATGGAGAATCTTGGCGTGCATCTAAGGTACTTCAGTTACTTCATGCTGATATTTGCGGTCCTATGAATACAGCTTCTATCACTGCTTGCAAATATTTTTTACTTATTGTAGATGATTTCAATAGAAAGATGTGGGTGTATTTTTTAAAAAATAAATCTGATGCTCTTAGTACCTTTCAGAAGTTTAAAACCTTAGTGGAAAAAGAATCTGGTTGTAACATCATGACCCTTAGGACCGACAATGGGGGGGAATTTTGTTCTTCAGCGTTTGCCAACTTCTGTGATATTCATGGCATCAAACGTCAATTAACCACTCCTTACACTCCTCAGCAGAACAGTGTTGTCGAGCGTCGCAACCGCACGGTTGTTGAAATGGCTCGTTCCATGCTACAACACAGGAGTGTTCCAAACAAATTCTGGGCTGAAGCAGTATTTACTGCTGTTTATCTTCTTAACCTATCACCCACTCAGGCTGTTACAGGGAAGACTCCTGAAGAGGTTTGGTCTGGCCGTAAGCTTAAGATCAGTCATCTCAAAGTATTTGGCTCAGTTGCATATGTTTGGATTCCAGCTGCTAAGCGCTCTAAGTTGGATTCCAAAAGCCAGAAACTCATGATGACAGGGTACAGTGATCATCACAAGGCCTATAGGCTGATAGATATAGCCACTGGTCGTCTTAGCTTCAGTCGGGATGTAGTATTTGATGAAGACAGAGGATTATTTCAGTCTTCTTCTTCTGAGCAATGTTCTGAGGATCAGCCTCACAGTGTTCTTCTTCCGGTCGGTCCACCTGATGGGAGGGATGATGTAGCATCAGTATTTGATAATACTCTATCTGAGCTTCCTCCAGAAAATAACCCTCCTCTTGCGGCCCCTATTGCTCTTGAGTCTTCTCCACCTCCTCCTGATATTGGTTCCTCTACTCCTGATATTGGTTCTTCTACTCTTCGGCCTAAATGGTGGGCTAAAACCATTGGTGATCTCCGGGATGATGAGCTCCTTGAAGGTAGAACTTCTAGACATAAGAACAGACAACAGTCTACAGTTAATTTTGCTCTTATGGCTAACCTACACAGTATTTTTGAGCCTCAAACCTATTCAGAGGCTAAGGGTACATCTGAGTGGGAACAGGCTATGGAAGCCGAATTCCAGAGCCTTCAGAAGAATCACACATGGACACTTTCTGATCTTCCTGCAGAAAAAAAACCCATAGGTTGCAAATGGGTGTATAAAGTGAAATACAAAGCTGATGGAACCATAGACAAGTATAAAGCTCGTCTTGTGGCTCGAGGGTTCTCACAGAAGGAAGGCATTGACTATGAGGAGACTTTTGCTCCTAGAGCCAAGATGAGTACCATAAGGCTTATGCTTGCCCTAGCAGCTCAGTTCAATTGGAAAGTTCATCAGATGGATGTAAAGAGTGCTTTCCTAAATGGTGATCTCCAAGAAGAAGTCTACATGACGCAGCCTCCAGGATTCAAGGTTGCTGGTCAAGAACAGAAAGTGTGTCGGTTAGCTAAAGCAATCTATGGATTGAAACAAGCTCCTCGGGCTTGGTACATGAAAATTGATCAGTACCTGACAGATCAGGGTTTTCAGCGGAGTCCATCTGATGCAAACCTGTATATCAAGCATACTGGTGATGATATCTTGCTTGTGGTTGTCTATGTGGATGATCTTATCATTACTGGCAGCTCTGCACATTTGATCCATGGGATCAAACAAGATTTATGCAGAACTTTTGAGATGACCGACTTGGGACTTCTTCATTACTGTCTGGGGGTTGAAGTTTGGCAGACTGAAAATCAGATCTTTCTCTCTCAGTCCAAGTATGCCAAAAATCTTGTGGACAGGTTCAGAATGCAGGATTGCAAACCGGCCACGACTCCTATGGAACCAGGGCTCAAACTTTCAGCACAGTCATCCTCTCCCCTTGTGGATGAAACTTTATTCAGGCAATTAGTGGGCAGTCTCATCTACCTTACTGCTACCAGACCTGACATCAGTTTTGCAGTAAGCTACATTTCCCGCTTCATGTCAGCTCCTAAAGCTGATCATTGGCAAGCAGCAAAGCGTGTGCTACGATATGTGCGTGGCACTTCTGATTATGGTCTCCTATACACTCGAAGTTCCAAACCTATACTCCGTGGTTACACTGATTCTGACTGGGCCGGTTCGGTTGATGACCGTAAATCTACAGCTGGGTATGTGTTTAATCTAGGATCCGGTGCTGTTACTTGGACTAGTAAGAAGCAACAGGCAGTGACTCTCTCCTCAACAGAAGCAGAGTATCGGGGAGCAGTTAAGGCATCCTGTGAGGCAGTTTGGCTTCGACGTATGCTTGCAGATATGCATGTTTCCCAGACAGGGCCTACTTCTTTGTTTTGTGATAATCAGGGAGTGCTCAAACTTGCCAAGAATCCAGTCTTTCATGAATGAACAAAGCATGTGGAAACTCATTGCCATTACATTCGCCAGCTTGTTGAAGACGGCTCAGTTCAGTTGCAATATGTTCCCACAACAGAGCAGCCCGCCGACATTTTCACCAAGCCACTTGGTCCTGATAAATTTGTAAAATTCAGAGGGTCTATTGGTGTTGTAAATAGATTGAGCATTAAGGGAGGGTATTAGAATATTCCTATTTAGTATTTAATGCTCATTCCTTTTAGCTGTTGCTATTTGTATTCTTTTAGCAGTTTCTTAGATGAAACTGAGTGTTTCCATATTCTACATAGAAACCTGATGTTTCTATTATTGTAAATATCTCTGTATTATCATTGAGCTGTTTGCTTATTCCAAATTAATTCATTGAACATTCTTTTAAATATGCCAGAACCACCTATGCATGCATCTGTGTGGAAATGGATTTCGGCGTTGGATTCCCAGCTGAAATAAACCTAACAAGTAAAGACTATGTGTGGAACCAGAAACTCGATTACGAAAGTGTCCTTTTCAGATGTCGATCCTGCTTTGAGACAGGGCATCTAGCCAAAAATTGCCCAAAAGCCTCCCAGAAAAATTCTGCTAGAAACAACCACCACAGATCTACATGGTGGAAGGAGCACAAAAAGAACACTACACTGTCATCAAAGAAGAATACTCTAGAGAAAACTTGAATCACAAGAAATTGAGCAAGAAAGAAAAAACTCTCAAGACAAGCAGGGAGAAAGCCCCACCCAAACTTCATTTAACAGCAAAGCAGATCTCTTAGACCAAACTTCTTCTCCGACTATCTTCAAAAGGACGAACACAATAGATTGGGAAGCTAAGACACTAATGTCCCAAGAACTAGAAGAGATGAAGGAGATGCAAGATAAAGGAAGTTGGAAGACAGTAGAGAAAAAAAAGAAAGCTACAACACCAATCTCGCCAAGAAAGACGAGGAGCCAGATAATTAAAAACTAAGAAAATTATAGGTCCGATGGACCAATTTGGTCTCAGTGGACGTTAACCACCACCATCATCACCATCATCATCATCATTTTAATATGCAGTTGTTTTGTTTATGTTATCGTGTTTTTAATAGCTTTTTGTCAAGCTTGGTATTTCACATTTTATTTAAGCCCGATAAATCTGTTGAGAAATATAGGGCATCAATAGTTAGGTGATTTCTCTACTTATGATAATTGCTTGTGATAGGCTTTTTACTTCTTGATTGTGATCTTCTCTTCTTGAGTTTTTATTGTGTTCTTTTCATCAAGACAATTACCAAAACATGACAATAAAGAGACAATAGACATAGTATATAGGCTTGTTAGCTAGGGCTAAAACCTCTCACTCTTTGAGAGGAAAAACCAAACAAAATTCTTCTTATAGATCTTCAATTGACAAATACCAAGACCATGACAAAGACCCTTGACACTAGAGTCCTCCCAAGACCAAGTCACTAGCCTCCTCTCCAAGGTTGCTGTTCTTTTCTCTTTCTCGGCTTCTTTTAGAATTGCGGCCTCTCCTCATCGTTCTGCAACTCCTTTCTTGACAGCAGAAACCCTAGATCAGATTTGTCACTTGAATAGACTCCTTGAAGGAGTTTCTTTTCCTC
This sequence comes from Pinus tabuliformis, assembly GCA_031772625.1. NCBI lineage: Eukaryota > Viridiplantae > Streptophyta > Pinopsida > Pinales > Pinaceae > Pinus > Pinus tabuliformis. The sequence continues at coordinate 246,083,223 of CM062815.1, forward strand.
TCTTACTCGGCTTCCTATAGCGAAGATTTCCACCCAAACAAGAGCACTTAGGTATGACTGCAACCTTCGATCTATCCTTGCCAACTTTGGTCCTACAACTTTCGCACGTGTGAGGGTAATCTAGCCCAAAACAATCCTCCAATGATGTCCCTTCCTTTCACTATCCTTCCTTCGTCCTTCGTTGCTCTTTAGGGTCCTTCTTAGATGATTTGCGCACTTATGATGATAGACTTGCTTCACCGAATTGCTTGTCTCCAAATGAGGACGAGCACTAGTATATATAGTTGTTTGTCCATGGCAGTTAGGTCGACATGATCTCTTGGAGTAGGCCGACTTCACTTTCTAGAATTATCCTTCATTGTAGGCCGACTTGAGTGAGGGCTAGTGACAAGGTCTTGGAGGGTTCCTTACAAAGACAAATATGACTCTTTACAATGTGTAACATGCCTTCATTACATGACAATGACTCTTTAGACTTTTATGACTAGATGACAATATCCCTAAGGGCTCTCAATGGGAGCCTATACTAAAAATAAAATCTCTTGCTCATGAAACCCATGATGCAAGCATTACAATAATTTTATTTTTCTTCTTTACATCTCTTACATAAAATCACAATTACATGTCATTATGAAGACCGAACCTAGTTACACTTTTCAACACTCCCTCTTAACTAGGGAGGTATTCATAATGGTACTTGGTTATCCTCAATTTGAAGAATTTCTCATAAGAGGAATCAGATTGGTAACCCATTTGTATAACATTATATCAACCAACATTGTTATATAGCAAGGACTAGCAGCTCTATCTCTCCACAAGATCTAAGCTCAATGCTGGCGAGACCAATGATTTATAGACACTCTCATCATTTTCTCTCTCGGAACATACCCCACCCAGGTTCTCAGGGTGTGTTCCATCAGGACCATTCTTATCTTGGACTCCCCAGTCCTCAAAGAATATCGGTCCTCTACGAATACTCTTATCTTGGATGCCCTATCTCATCCTCAAAGAGCATCGGATGCCAACTTAGTACCCAATCCTCCATTCTGTCTTCCCAAGTGAAGACCATAATGATATGTCGATCTCTCCCTCTCAGTTAGGGAGGACATATGGATTCCAATAAAGGAATGTACCTAAGCTGCCTCTTGGCTTAGGAATTTCCTTGTTTCTTCCAAGTAAGATACTTGTTTCCAGGCTCCCTCTTAATTAGGGACCGACAACAGCGCCTCAGGTGGAGATGGGACAACCAACTACTTGAAGAACTCCTTCCTTTGATGTCATGAATTTCTTTGTCATAGTGTCTTCATCTTTTGGGACTTCTACATAGGGCAGAGACCATCCATCACTTTCATCTATGAGTTAGTCATGTCATCATTCCTTTCATCAGAAAGTGATCCATCAGTCTTCATCTTGCCTTGCTTCATGTCATGCTACCTTATTCATACCATTTTCTTCGGAAGGATCTTACATCCTTCTACATGGTCCTCAGGGAAGACTTCCTCGGTCCTTCCTTTTGGCAGTGCCACATAAGCCCATCCAAATACTTGTTTAAAAATAAGAAATGAACACTTAAATCACAATTACCTTTGTGATGGTCTTTCATCATGACATCTTCCTGTAGGCATCAACATCCTGCATACATGTTGACACATCTCCTAAAGATATGTATTGTTAAGGGTCTCCATCTTTTCTAGACTTCCATCAGAGTCTTCATATCTTTCTAGGAGATATCATAGTCAAATCTTCTTGGTCTTTCAGATGTTGACTGCCTTTTCTATTGTTGCATATTCCATGATCTCTTCCTTCTTTTTCTTCACACATTTCATTCCCAGGAGCTTTCACTTAGAGTTCCTCAATTGTAGTCAATCACCTCATACTCCATATGAGGACATATTATGTTGATTTCATCTAGTAAATATGTGACCCATGCATTCCTGCATCCTTTGAGGGAGGAGATCCTTTCTTTGATCATGCTTCTCAAGATAGAACATTGATCCATATTGCCTTCTACCATATGACATGACTCCCATAATATCAAGCATACATACCTCATCTTTCCTTTGCGTCATCTTGACTTTCTACAACAACTTCCTTTGAATGAAGGAGCTTCATTCCCTTGATCTTCTTCATTGTTATGTCATCATACCATATTTCCATGAATTCCACAAGTTTGGAATTCTTGATGAAACACTTGCTTCTCCTCATGATCGATGAACCTTACAATGAAGATTTCATCAGAGAATCTGGAGGATCTTGCATATCCTATCCTGCAGATGTTATCTTATTGACTAATGTATGATGAGCCTTGTCCTAGATGACTTCTTCCTTTTTCCATAAGTATCTTTTGAGCTTTCAATGAGGTTTCCAAGAGCTATACCCTACATAGCTATAGATTTTGTCCCAGACATCCTTCATGTTACCTATGTCACAAGCTCTTACTTCTAATGCTTCTACCATGATGCCATTCTCTAATATGATGCATCCTATCTTATTTACAAAGCTTCCTATCTATAATTTACACAACAGAAGAATACCTTTTAGTGAAGGAGATTATCTTAGTCATAGTAGAGATCTTTCACTTCCTCCTTCTTAGGCTTCTTCGTCTTAGGTTCTTCCACCTCTTCAGTAATATGGGCTTCTTCCTTATTTCTCTTGATATTGTCCCTTTTAAGTTTAGGACAATTTCTTCTATAGTGCCCATATTCTTGATATCGATAGTAGTGCACCTTAGCTATGTTCTTCTTTTTGTTTTAAGGACCAAATTTACCAACTTCCCTTTTTTTTGTCATAGCAACATATGCTTGATTCTGCTCATTTGATCCCACATCAATTTTTGCCTTTAGTCTGGTTTCTTCGATCTTGCATAATGACCATAGATCCTGGAAAGGAGTGACTTCTTTCTTCCCATAGATACTTGAAGTGAAGTTGCCCCATTCCTCTGGTAGTGCATTTAGTACTACAATGGTCATTTCTTTGTTAGACATTATTTCGCCTAGATCTTGAAATTGATTTCTTATTTCTGAAATCCTCATAAAATATGAGGCTATTCCTTCTTCCTTTGAGATCTTCAATTTGTAGAGTTCTTGTCTTAGAGAGATAACTTCTCTTGCAGTACTTACAGAAAACAACTCTACCAATTTGTCATATATTGCTTTTGAAGTGTCTAATTTTGATACATATGGGATGAGAGAGTCTTTGATGGATTCTATGAGAATCCTCTGGGCCCTCACTTTCCCTTTCATGAATTTAGCAAGTGCTTGAGTATCTTCTTTGGGAGGTTGGGTTATTGACCCCTTAATGTGATCCATGACTTCATTCTCAATGAGGTTTAGGTCTGTTCTTTTCTTCCATGCAAGAAAATTTGAAGCCCTAACCAATTTGTTGCTCTCCTTGCAAAAAGACATTTTGATAGATTCAGATGAAGTCATATACTTACTTGAGTAGATGCTGCTTTCTTCACTTGCTTCCTTCTTAATCTTGATAGTGATATAGATAGTAGAAGACTACTCCTTGAAAGATTCTTTGATGAGAGAGAGCTTGCTTTACAAACCCTTTTGAAGATGATGACAATGTTCTTCAATCTAGAGTTTCGGTGTGATGAAGATTTTGATCTCTCTCGCTTGGTATTCTTTGTCTCGCTTTGATCCCTTTCTTGAAACTCAATCCTTGTGTGCCTCCTTGATTAGATGCCCCTTCTTGACTTTAGCACCTTAGCTCTGATACCATGTTGAGAAATCTAGGGCATCAATAGTTAGGTGATTTCTCTACTTATGATAATTGCTTGTGATAGACTTTTTACTTCTTGATTATGATCTTCTCTTCTTGAGTTATTATTGTGTTCTTTTCATCAAGACAATTACCAAATCATGAACAATAAAGAGACAAGAGACACAATATATAGGCTTGTCAGCCAGGGCCAAAACCTCTCACTCTTTGAGAGGAAAACCCAAACAAAATTCTTCTTATAGATCTTCAATTGACGAATACCAAGACCATGACAAAGACCCTTGACACTAGAGTCCTCCCAAGACCAAGTCACTAGCCTCCTCTCCAACGCTGCTCTTCCTTTTCTCTTTCTCTGTTTCTTTCAGAATTTCGGCCTCTCCTCATTGTTCTGCAACTCCTTTCATGATAACAGAAACCCTAGATCAGATTTGTCACTTGAATAGACTCCTTCTTGAAATAGATTCTTTTCCTATCTTACTTGACTTCCTATAACGAATATTTCCACCCAAACAAGAGCACTTAGGTATGACTGCAACCTTCGATCTATCCTTGCCAACTTCAGTCCTGCAACTTTTGCACATGTGAGGGTAATCTAGCCCAAAACAATGTTCCAACAATGTCCCTTCCTTTTGATATCCTTCCTTCGTCCTTCGCTGCTCTTTAGGGTCCTTCTTAGTAGTGTTGCGAACATCTCGATAACATCTTGATTTTATTGCAAAATCACGATTTTTTGCCCTAGTCGATGTTTGCCGATTTTTACCAATATTTTGATGGTATCTTAATTTTTCCAATGTTTGTGGATTTTTACCAATATTTTCCTGATTTTTACAATTTTTTTGTTTTGCGAACCCTTGCCTATTTTATCTCGATGCCGATGTTCGCAACATTGGTATGAAGTACTGTACTTTTGAACAAGTATGACTAAACTCCCCACAATCACCTTCTAGCGCAATAAGCATCAACATACAAGAACTCTCCCACACAATTTCGACCACTACTAACTAGATGGGGATGTGTGATTCAATCACAACCTTATAGAAGTGCAACAACATAGTATCACCTAGCCTATGCATTGTTATGGAAATGTGAGATAAAATGTATTTGCATGAGATGTACAAAGATGTAAATGTGTAAATGATTTATAATTGATAGAAGGATGCCTTACAATAGTACATGACATTTGTATAAATAATACATTGAATGGTCATGTACATGAAGAGTCATGTCCTTTGTATACAGTGTCATACATTAATTAATATGTTTATTTTCATTTGTTCCACGGAACACCTCGTGGGGAAATTCTCGGGCACTTCCACACATTCATAGATGGTACCGAGTGAAAGCTTGTTGGTGTTGATTATGACACTTGACTCGGTAGAGTCATCAAGTGAGGGACACCAAAGACATCTAGCCCTAGGAATTGGCTTGAGGCCTTGTGCATGAAGTTCAAATTCTCAAACCACTCAAGCTTTTCCATTAGGCTAATATGTTTTAATATTATTGATTTGTTGATATATATACATATTATTTAAATTTTAGTATTATATTACAAAATTTAATATAATACTAAAATTTAAATAATATGTATACATATTATTTAAATTTTAGTATTATATTACAAAATTTAATATAATACTAAAATTTAAATAATATGTATACATATTATTTAAATTTTAGTATTATATTACAAAATTTAATATAATACTAAAATTTAAATAATATGTATATACGATGTTCTCTAAAGCCATTTGTGATTGCTTTGATCAGGAATCTCACTTTCTAGGTCATCTCACTAAGCTAAGGCAAACAGGTATGGTACAAGATTACATTGCAGCGTTTGAATAATTGGCCATCCATGCTGAGGGACTAGGAGATGCCTTTTACTTGGAATGTTTCATTAGTGGTCTAAAGGAAGCCATCCAAGCCCATATATGAATGCATCACCCAGCTATTTGGTTGGAAGCATGTTGCAAGGCCTTAGATGTTGAAGTCGCTTTAAATGCCCAATCCAATCGTCCAAATTTTGTCGCACGGGGACATCCTAGCCCGCCTACAGGCCCCACCCAAACACTTAAGGTTCAAAAGGTGTTGTCGACAGAAATGGCTGAAAGAAGGAAACAAGGACTCTGCTACTACTGTGACGGCAAATACTCCTCGGGACATAAATGCAAGGAACCAAAATACTTTCAAATCGATGCTACTGAAAACAACTCTACTGATGAAGTGCCCGAGGAGGAAGAGGATGAACCCCTAACAACCCCAAACACGAATACTATAGCTACGCCATATGAGCTGGTTATATCACTCCATGCACTGGCCAATATTTCTATTCCCCAGACTCTTAAAATCCAAGGTTTTCTTAAACATCGACCAATAGTGGTGTTGATTGATAGTGGCAACACACATAACTTTGTCCATAAGAGAGTAGCATATGTTGTTCATTGTTTTTTCATGGCGGTATCTAATTTTCGAGTCCTTATCGCTGACGGGGGGACCATGAAATGTGAAAGACGCCGTGAAAATATTAAGCTTGAAATGGGGGATTATCACCTCAAAACCTACATGTTTGCCATTGAAATGGGTGGTTGTGACATTGTCTTGGGTGCTGAATGGCTCTGGAAACTGGGCCCTATCACAATGGACTTCCAGGAGTTATATATGAGCTTTAAGTAGAACAACCACACACATACACTGAGGGGACTCCAGGCAGGTGCTCCTACTATCATTAGCTCGCATCGAATGGAGAAGCTTTAAAAAAAGGGTCATTATGGGATAGTAGCACAATTTAATGCCATCAATGCCATTGAATCCACTCCTCACATTCATCCTAATATGCAACAAGTATTAAGTCGCCACTAGCGGGTCTTTGAGAAACCTAAGGAGCGCCCACCCTCTAGGGGTGAACATGATCATAACATCCCTTTGCTACTGGGTACCTAGCTGCCAAGTGTCTGCCCCTATCGATACCCCTTCACACAAAACAATGAAATTGAAAAAATCATCAAGGAACTCCTCGAAGTCGGTGTTATTCATCCCAACACCAGCCCTTATTCATCTCTAGTGGTCATGGTTCTAAAGAAAGACGGTGAATGGCGCATGTGTCCAGACTTTAGGGCCCTTAACAAGCTCACTATCAAGGACAAATTTCCTATCCCAGTAGTTGATGATCTGCTTGATGAACTACATGGTGCCAAATTTTTTACCAAGCTGGACCTCCGCTCGGGCTATCACCAAATATGGATGAAGGAAGTTAACATTCCAAAGACAGCCTTCCGAACTCATGAAGGCCATTATGAATTCCTGATCATGCCATTTGGTCTCTGCAATGCCCCAACCACTTTTCAGAGCCTCATGAACCACCTTCTTAAACCATATCTTAGAAAACTCGTCCTAGTCTCTTTTGATGATATGTTCATCTACAGCATAACATGAGACACTCACCTTCAACATGTTGACCAAGTATTGCAACTGCTCCAAGATCATAAACTATTTGTCAAATTATCCAAGTGTTCCTTTGGCATGGAAGAAGTAGAGTATTTGGGACACATTGTGGGCCATGAAGGAGTGAGGGTTGATTCGAAAAAGATTTAGGCAATGCAAGATTGGCCCCAACCAAAAACCTTGAAGAGTTTGAGGGGATTCTTGGGTCTCATGGGTTACTATCACAAATTTGTCTGCAATTATGGATGCATTGCTCGACCCCTCACTAATATTCTCAAGAAAAAATCATTTCTCTGGACTGACACAACTCAACAGGCCTTCTTGGCTCTCAAACAGGCCATGTGCTCCACTCCAGTATTGGCCCTACCAGACTTTACAAAACCTTTTGTGATTGAATGTGATGCTTCAAGTACGGGCATTGGTGCAGTATTAATGCAGGAAGGTAGACCATTGGCTTTCATGAGTCAACAACTCAGTGGCAAGCATCTAGGTCAATCTATATATGAGAAAGAAATGATGGCCATCTTACATGCAGTAGACACTTGGTGACCATACTTATTGGGGCGTCGTTTCGAAATCCGCACTGACCATTATAGTCTAAAATATTTCCTCGAGATGCCTTTATTGTCGCCACAACAAAATAAATGGCTTGCAAAAATGCTGCGATATGATTATGAGATAATTTACAAGAAGGGGTGTGGCAATGTAGTGGTTGATGCCTTGTCATGCCAATTTGAGGATGAGGGCATCCTTTTATCCCTCTGTCTACCCATACCAGATTGGATTGAAAAGCCTGTCATGAATGGTTCTCCCACCCCTCTCTGTCCCAGCTCATTAATAGACTACGAGTAGATCCTAATTTCACAAAGGAATACTCTTGGAAGGATGAGGTTCTTTGCTATAAGGATTGGGTAGTGCTATCCCTGACCTCCACCCTCAAAACCCGCATCTTGCAAGAGTTGCACTCCTCTCCAGTTGCAGGATATTTAGGCTTTCAGAAGACTTATGCACGAGCACACCGCTCTTTCTTTTGGACTGGCATGAAGAACGACATTATCACTTTTGTAGTTGAATGCGACGTATGCCAGTGCAACAAAGGGGAAATAATCAAGCTACCGGGAACCTTACAACCCTTGCCACTCCCTGCTTCCGTCTGGACAAATGTTTCCATGGATTTCATTATAGGTCTCCCAAAGTCAAGCAACAAATCAATCATCATGGTGGTTGTTGACAAACTTTCCAAATATGCTCATTTTTGCGCTCTACCAAATCCATGTACTCCAACATTGGTGGCTCAAGTTTTCATGGACCAAATTTTCAAACTACATGGCAAGTTGACTAACATTGTCTCTGATGAGGACACCACTTTCACTAGCAAATTTTCGCAGGAACTTTTCAAGCTATAGGGCATGCAACTCCAACTGAGTACAACTTATCATCCCCAAGCTACAGGGCATGCAACTCCAACTGAGTGCAACTTATCATCCCAAACCGATGGTCAAACAAAAGCAGTCAATAAAGGTTTGGAGACCTATCTGAGGTGCTTCACTTTAGACAAGCAACATCAATGGGTACTATTATCCACCACTTTGTGGGTGATATCCCTAGGAGAATTTTTTTCTCCAAGATGGTCCTCAGCTGGCAGCCCCTTGCAGCCACTAGCTAGTTCGTTGTGCCACTTCTCCACCACTTGAGCTAGCCATGCGGTCCCTCACCCATCTGTCATGATCATATGTTTGAAGGTGGGCATCCCAAACCTAAAGGTATGCCTTGCCATTTGGTAATTGAGTATTGTAGTTTACTTATCATGGAGACTTTTGGGCATGAATCAATGGGGGGATTCGACAGAAAGAGTGGGCTAGGTCTATGCTCTTGTCTCCTAGACCTCTTTTGGACGTTACCCTTGGGCCCTAGTCTTGTGGGATCTCTTTTACTGACCTTTGGGCTCTCGGGATGGTACTTCATGGGAAACCCCAATTTTGGTTGTGTGGTCCCGCTCGCTCATCCACATACATCACTCCCTCTCCGCTCATTATAACCCCATTCATCATTTCTCTCACCTGGGTCCACATTCCTCCACTGGGTCCACATAGTCTTAGCCTCCCCTTCCCCTTGCCCACACCTTGGGTTGAGCTTGGAACAATGCCCTAGAGGTTGATGCAGTTGAAAAGAAAAGTAAAATCATAATTGGCCACATTCAACAGGAAAATGTACCACAAAATGCAAAAGATGGACGAGACAAACACATTTAGCATGTGGGCAAAAGCCAATACATGAGCTATACTCCATTCTCATGGCAATCACCCTGGTTCGTATAGGCGCTAGATGAGCCTCTTTTATTATTCAGGAATCCATGATTGTCCCAACCCCTAGTGAGAAATGAACCGCCCCACCTCAAAGGGGGTATCCACTACCATACTTTACATATCATGCTCTTACTCCTTGAGCTCCGAGTACTTAACCAAAGAAAAATCATAAAAGGCAAAAGGAAAATGAAGAAGGGTGGAAAAATCAAGGCCGGGGTGACTCATGTACCACGATTGCTCCCTCCTATACATTATATACCCAAGTGTGGGCTTTCCCTTTATTAGCTACCCTTGTACCTTAGCATGTGACCCAGGATTGCCTCCGCTATCCCCTACTCCGTTCCATCACTTTATCACATGCCACCACCATTTGAAGGATGTACCTTGGACATATCATCCCCTTTAAAGTAGAAACCACCTAATAGGACACTTGGTTAACCCCCTTGGAGCTTGGAGACATTAGCACATGCCAAAGCCCACTATGGAAGGGAAGCCATTATGAAGTGCCCACTTGTTGTCCATGGTTTGTAAGCTCTTTAATTCGATTTCTTTAAATGACTTGTTGTACAACTTGTACTGGAAGGCAAGGGGATGCATTGGATCTTATGCAGTATTACATATGGTCCCCATTTTGGGTTTGGTCTCCCTATATAGGGTCATAACGCTTTAGAGGGCTACATTGACACATGTAGGGTGTGTGTAGAGAGCCATGGGCCTCCACAACAGTAGACAACATTCCATGGATCCCTAGGGATGTTCAGAGATTACTCGAGTTTCATCTATTGGACAAGGAAGATGCACCTGGTTCACCATACCCAACCGATCCCACAGTTGTATCATGCACTTGGCAGATGACCCAGGACTTGTATGCTGTTGTGGAATCACTTACATTATCATCTGATCCCTTATAGATGGTCGACAAGCATCTTCGATCTACTTGGAGACCCATGAGGTTACTTGTGTACTCGCACACCCACTGGAAGCACCACAGGTTTATTATTTGGAGAACAAGGGGCCAACCCCTTGTCCACTACTTTTGGGACTCGTATTCATCATTATGGCACTTATGGACTTCATCAGGCTTCTTAGAAGGCCCAATGACATGTATTACTGATCATTCGACCTCTTATGGGGCTTATTATTATGTTTATGAGCTAGTTTGGTGGGCTTGTCATCAAAAGCTAGTTATTTTGCACATTGTGTTATTTTAGGGGCTAATGTAGGCCTAATTAGCTAAATCAAACTCATTAGAGGTGTATAAATGGAAGTGATGAGGATTCATTTTAGCATCATCACTTGGATTTGGAACTTGTATCTCTTTAGAGATTTTCACTATCCTTCTTGGAGGACGAATTTTTGGAGCATGGAATGAATTTTGATGTTTGGATTATTTTCATATGTCCTGGAGCTTCTTGAATGGAAATATTTTGGATGGTTGGATATATTCTTATACATGTAAGTACATTTTAATGCTATCCTTTCTTTCTAATTTTGTCACATACATTGTTGCTGGGATTTCACTATACTAGGGATTATTTGCTACATCTCTTTATGCAAAGTTGTGGAAATTTTGTTTCTGGATAGTGAATGCTTCATGTATGGGCCATGTATAATGAATGAATTTCATTACTGAAATTCATCTTGATAAGCCATCTATCTTGCAAAACGAAGTATAAAGTCTTTGAAGCTGCTTTTGCTGCTGCCCTAGTGCCAAGCAAAGTTGTCTTTGAGGCCTCCTTGACCTAAAAAATTCAAAGGTCCATAGTCATAATTCTACCTGACTCCAACCTCCCCAAAGGATTAGGCACAGGTCCACCCAAAGGTGATCACTTTAAACCTTTTTCATCCTACTCCCTCTCCTTTTCTAGGCCTAGCCCATTAGGTCCCCTAGGGCATCATTTATCTTGCAAACCACCCATCAAAAAAATTCGATCTCTTGGCCCCTATTGCATTGGTGTGTCTCCTAGGTGCCCTCCAATTTTGAAGAGATTCCGATGATGGTATTTTGAGATATCCCAAGCCCTAGTGTCGAGATCGAATCTTGTCCTGGGTTTCCTTAGGCTAGAAGCCTCATTAGGACCCTCACATTATCTTGCATTAAAAATTATTTCTTTGGTCCATTTCTCCCTCCGGAATAGGTCAAGTATATCATTGGTTGCTAAACCCTACCCCTTTGACCTACCCCTGGGTCCACTTGGCCCTGTTTGGTCCCATACACTATTAAGGGTAATTCTTCAAGGATCACCCATCACCCTATCATTGGTCTATCCATTTTGTGATCCTCATCATAACGGGTGTCCTCCCATTAGTGAAAGTCTGTAAAGAGCAGGGAGCCTTAGCCGAGGTGACATTGGGCTATTGCTCCATTGTTGCACTTAGCTTAGTAGTAGGCCTTCAAGGATCCCCTTTTAGGACTTCTGCTAGTTTGAGTGGTAACAGGTACAGTGGTTGCCTTTAGCTGAATAGTGGTATAATACTAACTATCGTGAAGCCACCAAGATGACGCCATATGAGGTAGTGTATGGCCAACTCCTACCTTCACCAGCGTCTTATATCCTAGGATCTTCCAAAGTACAGGCAGTTGATCAGCGCTTGCACAACCGTGCTGCCATGATCGCTCATCTCAAAGATAATCTACATCAAACTCATAATAGAATGAAGCAACAGGCATTTCAAGTAGGTGACCAAGTGTTCATGCGACTCCAACATTATAAGCAAACCTCTCTCAAAGAAAAGGGTTGCTAGAAACTAGCACCAAAATTCTATGGGCCTTATCAGGTACTTCAACGTATAGGAGCAGTCGCTTACAAACTGGCCTTGCCGACTACTTCAAAAATCCACCCAGTCTTCCATGTATCTTGCCTCAAGAAAGTTGTGGGGAACAATTGCAGGGTTCAAACAAGTCTACCAGAATTGGATGAGGAAGGTTCACTTTGGCTCTGACCCGAACAGGTCCTTGATACTTGCGAAATACATCTTTGTGGCCGCACAATCAAGGAAGTCCTCATCAAGTGGAAAGACACCTCTCCAGAAGATGCGACATGGGAACCAACCACTATTCTTCAACAGCTTTAACAACTTCAACCTTGAGGACAATGATGCTTTTAATGGGGGAGGGCATCTTAGGGTCCAACCCTAACCCCTTTATATATGTAATAAGCCCAAGGGGCGTAGTCAGAGTCATAGTTAGTTAGTTGAGTCAATAAAGCCTATAAGCGGTTATCCACATTAATAATAATTGTAAATGGTTAACCCGTATTATAGTAAAGGGACCACAATTAGTTATAAACAGGTCATAGTTAATAAATAAAGTGGTTAACTCATATTATGCACAAGACCACTAGTAATTAGGGTTTTGGATGTGATAAAGCTACAAATAGTCTTAGATAACAAGGGAAGAATCATAGAGTTTTATTGAAAGTGAGTCTACTCTCTTGGAGGTTTCCCCGTCGAAGAGGCAAGGAACATTGTATTCTTCTCCTGAATAATAAAATATCATTGCAACTTGTCTCAATTCATGTGATATTTCTATGTTTCTAGCAATATTGTTTCGTATTTCTGACATTTTGTTATTTTTGCAGGTCAAGTGCATAACATCTATTACCAAATATATACATTCCTCTTCCTTCATGTGGTCATCTTAGACTTCCTTCGGCAACTTCCTTTCCTTACTTTGAAGATGAAAATACTTCAACCATCTTGTCATGTCATCATACCATCATCCCTCTAAACTGTAGATCCCACACAAGGTGGAATGTAGACTATCACTTGCTTCTTATAAGTAGAGGTGAATCTTCTAACAAATATTCCAATGGAGGATCTTGATGATCCTCATTCTGCAAATGCTTCTTTCTAATGATGATGATGTATGATGATCTCTTTATTTTCTATCTTGCTAGATGACCTTTTCCTATATGCTTCTAGTGAAGATGCAATGAGCTACTTCCTTTCTATCATGTACAATGACTACTTCAACCATATATACTTCTACTTTTGCCTTGCTTTTATGATGATGTCATCTTCACTATTTGCTCCAATGCATCCTATCATTCTTTAGATGCTTCTTACTTTGACTAGCTATCTTTTATAAACTGAAAAGAACTAACTGAAGGAGGTTATCTGAGTCATAATAAAGGTCTTTCACTTCCGGTGATATGGGCTTCATTTCTTTCCTTTCTTTTCTTGTTGTCCTTCCCGAGTTTAGTACAATTCCTTTTGAAATTCCCATATTCATTACACTCATAACACTGGATCTTTGACATGTCAATCTTATTTTGAAACTTCTTTCAAGGATCAAACTTTCCAAATTTCCCTCTCTTCCTTGCCATAGTTGCATATGCTTGTGATTGTTCATTTGATCCAACATCGTTCTTCGTCTTCAATCTAGTTTCTTCAATTTTGCATGATGACCATAGATCGTTGAATGGAGTGGTTTCCTTCTTCCCATAGATGCTTGACACAAAGTTGTCCCATTCATCTGGTAGTGCATTGAGCACAATGGTGGTCATCTCTAGATCAAACATTACTTCTCCTAGCTCTTGTAGTAGGTCTTTTATTTGAGATACCCTCATAAGGTATGAGGCTACCCCTTCTTCCTTTGATACTTTCATCTTGTATAGTTTGGTTCTTAACGATATAATTTCTCCTGCAGTGCTTACAGAAAACAACTCCACCAATTTGTCATAGATCTCTTTAGATGTCTTCAACTTTGCTACATAAGGGATGAGAGAATCCTTGATTGACTCTATGAGGATCCTTTGAGCCCTTATTTCTCCTTTCATATACTTTGATAGTGCTTGAGATTGCTCTTGAGAAGGTTTGGTGATTGATCCTGTGACATATTCACTAACTTCATTTTCTAAGAGGATCAAATCTATTCTCTTCTTCCATGCAAGGTAATTCGATGACCCAACCAGTTTGTTGTTCTCCTTGCAGAAAGAAGTCATTGTAGATTGAGACATAAAATATAGAATACTTACTTGTCAAGTGAAGATGCTCTTTTGATGATGATATCTTCAACTTGATGCTTTTGATGATGTTGACAATTGAAGATTCCTTTTTGATGATGATTGCTTCCTTGATGACATTCTTTCTTCAAGTATGCTTGAGATGTGATCCTTTCTTCAATGAGAGGAAGATCACCTTGATTTCTTTGATGATGATGGCAATGCTTCTTCTTGCTTCCTTTGGATGTAGAATGTAGAATGCAAAGGCTTCTGAACGTGCTTCAAGTGTAGAGTCCTTCTTTGAATGGAGGTAGGGTCTTTGAGGTCATCTTCTTTTCATAGTGTTGTTCCTTCCTTCAAGATGATGTGTAGACTAGTTCTCCCTGATATGCTTCTTATGATGTGATGGATGGTCCTTCTTGATGCTTGATGCTCTTCTTATGCTCGACCCTTATGTATCCTTCTTTAATGGAGTGATCTTCAAGCTGCCTCTTCTTCTGGTTGTTGTCACCTTAGCTCTGATACCATGTTGAGAAATCAAGGGCAGCTAGATTAGGGTGTTTTCTCTTACTTTGATAATCGCTTGTGATGTTCTTTTAGTTAACTGGATATACTTTGTAGTTAGCTTCTCCTTATCTTGATTATTATAATTTATAGTGTTCTTTTATCATCAAACAACTACCAAACAATGAAGATCAATGAGACAAGTGGACACAAAATGTAGGCTGCTAGCCAGGGCCAAAACCTTTCCACTTGAGAGGAAAACCCACAAGAATTCTTCTCTTCTTATAAATCTTCAAATGACGAATTCCAAGACCTAAGACCCTTGACCAAGACTCCTCCAAGAGCAAGTCGAACCTCTTCTTGATGAATTTGCTTCTTTACTAAGTCAACCCAAGTTAAACTGCTCCAAAACTGCCCCAGTTTCACAAATTCGGACCTGCATTCTTGACTGCAACATTCAGCCTCCTAGACCTGTAATTTTCGGCCTCCTACAATTACTGCAACTTCACATGTGTGACATATTTAGGGTAATTTGGATCTTCTCTCTCCTTTGCTCAAAGTGTTTCCTTCTCCTTAGGATTTCGGCTTGTAGATTTGATTTGTTGACACCTGATTTCAGCCTTCTATGGTGACTCCAATTTCGGTCTTGCTGCTGCAGATGATGCCCTAGATTACTTGCACGTGTGAGATGAAGGTGGCGCAAAAACAGTCCTTGAATTCTTCCTCTTCCTTCCTTTGTTCTCCTCTTCTTCGCTTGTCTTCTAAGTTACCAGGATTCAGATACGGATATGGATCTGGATCTGGATTTGCTAGTTTTTTTAAAATCCAGGATCCGGATACGGCAAGAATACGTAAAGTACAAAAAAATAAAATATATTAATATTTTTTAAATTAAAAAAACACTTTTAGAGTTCAAAAACCAAATAAAGATGACAATGGACACAATGGTCTGGTGAACCGGTGGTTAGTTTATGATACGGATGAAATTAGTCAATGAGTTTGGCCTTTGGTGTCCTTTCACAATTGGAAGTTAATCAGCATGTGAAAGGAACTTGTTGGGTTCATAGAAGCATGATAGGAAGAACTTAAGAATCGTGAAGACTATTGGTTTCACTGTGAGAATAAAAATATAAAATTCAACAAATTAAAAATATCCAAAATTGTGCAGTGTGAATTGTTGCTCAATGCTATCTTATGCGGCCGAGTCGTATTCTTCTCTCTTGTCGCTATTCTTCCCTATTGTCGTATTCTTCTCTGTTATTCCCTGTTGTGATTGTCTTATTCTTCTCTCTGTGCCGCCGATAGTCAGATTAAGACAATGAGGGTAAGCCAAAAAGAAACCAAAGAAAACCAAAGAAAACCTAAATCAAACTTGAAATCTGCCGTCTAGAAAATTTAACCCGCATTGCATATAACTTGAAATCCGTCGTCTAGAAAATTTAAACCACAATGCATATAACTTGAAATCCAGAAAATGAACGCGGGATCCGTTTCAGATGTGCAAGATCCGTTTCCAGTTTGAAAGATTTGTTTCCAGCCAACACAGAAACTCCATGTGCCGGTTCTTGGACGGATCTCAGCGGATCTGAATCAGATCCATGGGTCCTAGACCATGGAGTGTCGGATCCGGTAACTTAGCTTGTCTTTCTTGTCCTTGTGGTGTTTCAATGAGCTTGAGTGAGTGAGATTTAAATGAGGCTGAGTATCTTATATATATAGGCTTCCCTTGGAGTTCGAACAGGAACAACCTTTCATGACGCTGACTTGTCTCTGGTTAGTCCGACTTGTTTCTTGTAGGTCGACTTGGTCTTGGAGGAGTCTTTTGACTCTTTATGACTTACAAAAATTCTCTTGACATGATACAATATGCCCAATGGGGTCTTTTACATATTACAATAACTCAATTGACTTCTTGACTAAATGACAAACCCTAGAAACATTCAATGGGTGCTTGACCTACAAATAAATTGATCTTGAGCATGAAATCCATGCTACAAAATAATAATAATAAAACTTGTTTTTCTCTTTACATCATAAAATCATGATTACATTAGACATTATGAAGAGCAAACCTAGTTACATACTTCAACAAAGGTATCGTTAAAAATGCAAAGAGATGGGCATGTTGGAGCCAAGTCCATCTTTGACTCTCAAGCTAGTTTGGATCGTTGAGAAGACTTTACCTGTAACAGTGTGCATTAGTCCATTCAATATTTTGCACCTTGATGCCTTACAAAATTCTTGTAACATTGTGGGTTGGCACATCAATATTGGATGCTAATGCCTTACAAAAAATCCAAAGGCATTTCATAATGTTGTGTACTAACTCCCTGTTCTTGAGGATGATGAGAAACAAATCATTTGCCTTAATCAACCCTTGACCAATGCTATTGGCTTTAAGCTTGCCAAGAACTTCCACAGAGATAAGTTAGTGTTTGTGCTAGTGGGCAACCTTGGTGAATTGATATATGTTAATTCTTAAACTTTACTTGGGTTGGTATCACTAACATTATTATTATTACTATTTTCTGTGTATATATTTTTTGGGGTGTGATCGATAATCCCTTTTCATATTTATTAGATATTGGGCTTTGTTCCTTGTATTGATCACCACAAAACATTATGCTTATTGTAAATTTGCATTTGAGAGCATATCACATGTCTTGTGCTATATTGTGCAGAGCTCATAAATATCAGATCCTAATGCTTAACACTAAGTTCTAATATGGTATCAGGGCATGGATATGAAAAACTCCCCAGTCCATTGATCTGCATGAGACTATTCAATGGTGCCTGAATTCAATCTTTGTGATATTGCAAATACTCAATCTGCTGTTCAGGATCACCCCTCCCTTAATATGTGTGAAAAATTGTCCTCCCTTATCTGTGTGAAAAGTTGTACATAATTGGTTGCAAGAATAAATATAGCATGGAGACAAGACTCCTGAGCACCCTATGACTCTTTAATATGCTAATCTGATTTATCATTTCACAATGTGTGAATGTGTGACGCTGTGAAAGGTGTGTAAATCAAGCCTCTTCGTGGGCACGATTTCAGAATATTCATGACTAAAATTTCAAACTGTAGAATAATTTCAGGGAGACACTGTTCATGTGTTTATAAATCAACTGTACCAAACTGTTACAGTTCCCTTTCAACAATAGTTGCTGTGATATAATGATTCAACTAATGAAATACTAAGAGAAATGCTATTTAGTAGCTACATCTATCAGCTCCAACATCCGCCTCAATCAGGGAACTATTTACTTTCAAGGCCATGAAACCAATCCTGAACTAGTTACTGTCAAGAACATGAAGCCAAAGCCAAAGTGAGGCTGAAAGCTAATTTGTAGAGGGTTCTAGGTGTAGTAGTGTTGATGGGAGGAACAAATGGTCTGTGTCTTGAATTTTATTTATTCCACAAGGAAAACCATCGGACCACAGTTATCATCTAAACTCTCAGTTGCAATCCTACAGAAATTTCCTGATGATTGGGGACTATTGCTGACCATAGGATGTGATGATCGAGAACATACATAGCCATCCTATGTATTTCAACTGTGACGAGAAGGGAAGGGAAAGCTAAATTTTTATTAAGTACATTGTAGAAAAAAAATGAGCATTCTTCCTTTGCACTTATTAAATACTTTTTATAAGTTTTAAAAGGGTCAAATTAATAAAGGACAAAGTGCCTTTATCTCTTAAAGAAATATCATTAATTCTTCGAAAGGGAATTATTTTATTATTGAAACTACATAATTTTACCTCCTGGCACCCTAGCACTCGTATGCCTGCTTGGTCTGTGCATGTTACAAGTGAAAACTATAATATGTGGAAACAAGATATGATTGATGTTCTTTGTCACCATGGCTTGTGGTTACTTACTAACAGAGAAGAAAAAGAACCCAAAGAGAAGAGTAAACACGAAAAATGGTTCCAAAGAAGAGAAGAGACTTGAGGAATCATACAAAAAAATAAAACGAATGAGCTTAAGTTCTATATTCAGAATCAGGGTTCACTTCTGATGCGTCTGACACCTATTGGAAGCTGCTTTATGAAATTAGTGAGGCTGAAGTTATTAAATTTAGAAATAAAATATTTTGATTGAACCCTAATAAAAGGTTATTTGGGTAGAATCAAGGAACTGCAATTGAGGAATGTGGTTTTGACTTCAAGAAAAAAGGATATCCAACTAATTCAGATGATTCCCAATTACATGCATTATCCTTATTAAGTTTTTGTTTCCAATCACTGTACCATGACAAATTTGTTTGAAAATATTGGGCCCAAGGATTTCAACACCTTCTGTAATGACTTGATTGAAGAAAAAGGAAAAGTAAGAAATCTGGGTATGTTAGACTCCAAGCAACAAGCTCATGTTGCTCTGA
The DNA here is from genome assembly GCA_031772625.1 of Pinus tabuliformis. Lineage (NCBI taxonomy): Eukaryota > Viridiplantae > Streptophyta > Pinopsida > Pinales > Pinaceae > Pinus > Pinus tabuliformis. Next base: position 246,102,535 of record CM062815.1, read on the forward strand.
AAGGATCTATTCCATACTTTATTTCCCAAGTTCCTAAAAGAATTATTCCATATGTTATTTCCTAAGTTCTTTAAGGTAAAGTATAAAATAAATGAGACAGATTAACCTACTATAGCTACATTCCTGATTGTGCATGCAGCATTTCACATGATAATGTATTTAGGCATTATGCAACTGCTTCCCGTTCACTATGCTAATTGCATTAGAGGAAAAACCTTAGATATTTAAATATTATGTTTTTTCCTCTTGTTACTCTGTTGAGATTTTGTTTTTGGTTCGATAATCTCTTTGTATCTAGTTCGTTGGACTGTAGGCTTTGTTTGTAAGCTTTTGATCTCTTTATTTGCTTGTAGCTAACTTGTTTGTGTTTTGGGAGACAGGATTTGGATCAGATGTTGAGTTATATAGGTGTTCGAAGTTTTGGGCCACGCCATACATTACCGAATTTGAAGCAGCTCATCAAAAGTATACAATCTGATGAGTTTCTTTCTCCTAAAAGGCCATCTTTTGAGAACACTGGAAACCTAGAACATAGGTGATTTTTCAATGCTTTCATTTCTGCTTAAAGTTATGAAATATGCTCTTTAGGTACTCTATTTGGAGCTTATGTTCTTGAGATTGGGGATTTTACACGAAGTGTACCAGTAACCCTCAGCATCTAAGAATGCAAGCTTAATATTTCAAATGTTGCAATGCTGCACTAATAAGGTGCCTCCTTTTTAGCAAAAGCACCTGCAGAAGCAACATTTCCAACCTGTGCAGTTGTTGAATGCCCAGTTTCTTTGGTGAAAGAAGTTCCTCAATTGATGTGTCGTTATACCAATGTGTTGTCCTTCTGTTCTATTTCTTTCCATAGTTCCTAAACTTCCTTTCAGACTGTTGGTGAAATTTCTGCCATGAAATCTGTGTTTTTGGTACAGGTGTTTAGCTTTAGCTCTTCTCTACAACTTGAATGTTTCACCATGAAGACGACTTTTCAGTTCCGTTTGATTCAATTACTGTTTCCAAATCACGAGAGAAACCATTATTTAGCACTCTTCAATCAAGTATAGTTTCCAATTTTGGTTACAGAAAACTCTTGTGGGAGTTGAGTTTCATGAATATCTTGTTTCTAAGCTGAATTGTTTTGGTATTTTTATGTTCCACATGTCTAATTGTTTTCAACACTATTAGATGCATGAAAAAGATTATTCTTCTTGATGCATGCTGTATTTGCTGGATTTAGGTATTTGTTGTCTTGGTTGGTTCCAATAGAGAAGTTAGTTATATCGTTCATTGTTGATCTTAGATATTTTGTCTAACACTGCATTGAGACGGAGTTCATGTATTTTACAGAAATTCTCCTTAATTGAAGCATATCAGGTGACAGGTTGTCTTCTTTGTTTACTGTACATGGTCATACGAATGAAGCTTCTTTACAAGGATGACATGGTTTGAAATAGCCTAGAGTGAATGTGTACTAGATGGTAATTTTGTCAAGCAGTACAGTTTGCAATAAGGTAAAATTGTACTAATCTTGAAAGGGAGAAATTTAATGTTTTAATTTGCCATTCCAGTACCTATCAAATCAGTGTTACATTCTGCAGTGAGTTAGTGATTAGACAAGAAGGCAGCCTAGTTTTAACGCGAAGGGGACTTTTCTCTTCATATTCTCTCTCTCTCCCAACTTATTTTGCTTACTGTCTGCTCTCGAGTCATTGTATGTAAGATGTTTATATAAATTTTCTTTGGACAAAATGGTTAGTAATGCAGAGGGCCAACATTGGATTGCTTCTCATGTTACTTTTCTTTTCTCTAAACCCCAAACAATAATGCTTTTTTTTAAAGTTTTGTTTTCGTCTTTCGACGAAATGGTTACTTAGATAAAAGTCTAAGGAGAGGTCAAATATTGGTGTGTTTTTGAACGATTTTGTATCCTATACAGGTCAAAGTTCAAACATGAAAATATAAGCACATAAGCCCTTTCAACATGGAGTGGACACGGACAAATATTCATGGAAACTTTGTAACACCACATATTCTAATAAACCAAGGTTAAACACGTTCATTCACTGCTTATGGTGTTCCACGTTAATTGTTACAGCCCCTTCATCCCAATTTATATTGGTTGCTATAGGGATTCAAAGAGCACAAGGCTTTGTAACACCTATTCTAATAATGCAACATTTAGTGTGTTCATTCACTGCTTATGATGCTCTATGTTGATTGTTACAGCCCCGTCATCCCAATTTATTTGGGTTGCTACAGGGATTCAATTTGTACAAGGCTTTGTAATAATCCTTTTTCTAGGAAGCTACAATCGACTTGTGGAAAAATAATTACCAAAATAGCTGATCTCTAAGAAAAGTGATATAACATTCAAAATAATGAAGTGAGGGTTTATGAGAGGATATAATCTTCGTAAAGGATTAGAGGTCAAAGTAGATTCGACACTTTGAAATTTTTATTGGTTTTGTCAAGTGGCCATGAACTAACTTGACCACTACTTAGGTTCATCGACTAGTTAAACACTTTCAGTAGAAGTGCATGTTTGTCCTAACTCTAAAATAGAGTAATGTGCCTACATATCTATAGGGGTGAATTATGTTAGGGATTTTCCACTTGAAAACAATAATGAATTTAGTTTTTTTTTTTAAGACAATGTATTGTTTTTTCGTCCCGCATGTGTTCTTGGAGTTGAGGTCCCTGATCACGGTGTTGCTTGCTAGCTATAAACTCATTAATAGAAGAAATGCATTTCATTCCTATTCAAACCAATATAATCTGAATTGAAATTATGAACTAGATTGGAATCCAATGAAGATGCACGTGAATAAAACACACATATTATATATATATATATATAACACCAAACATGCATTGCTTCCTCATTCATATTGCATCTAATTGTGCAAATAGCAAAAATATAAGTTCTGAGATACATAAAATTAAAGTTTTGGTGTATGTGTAAACATGAAGGCTTTAAAGATCTCCAGAGTTTTAGAATCATCATACTATAATGAAATGAGTACACATAGCATCCAAATTCTAGCTTTCCAAGAATTGGAGATGTGTTTTCTTGGTGAAATTCAATAATTATTTCCATTTAATGTATTAAGTTAGTTGGCACCATGGGGCAACCTAGAGCTTTCACATAGATAGCACCATTGGGCATTTAAAGCTTTCACTCAAATGGCACCATTGGCATTTAAAACTTTAACTCAGATGACACCATTGGGAAATTAAAGCTTTCACTCAGATGGCACCTTTAAGCTATGTATCTCCTTTTTGGTTTCGATCTTTGAATCCCAAATTTCTAGCTTATGGGGTGCAAGAGGAAGAGATTACTTTCAAATTTATTATATATATTTTATTTCACTTTAAGACATTATTACTTTTGTACATAACACTTGTTACTCCTGAAATAAGCATTACAATGGCTAACACATCTTTAATGCTTAATGCTATAAGGTAAATAGATGGGATGATAATACTCTTTGTGCTTTGTAAATAATAGTGATTTTGAATGATTATGGTATACATTACACTAATCACAGGTCTCGCAAAGTTCTTAATTTCTAGACTTTTAATTTGGGACTTATAATTAAGTTTTAATGACTTGTTCATGTTTACAATTTTATTAAATTTACTTTTAGTCTTTAAAGTTTAGATGCTATTTAAATTTTGAAATGATTCATCATGCATCACAAAATGATTATGTAGACAACAATATATTGTAGGTTGTAGCAGACTAATAGTACTTCTTAAGTTCTTGACAATGGGCAAAGATGACAAGATTTGTTTTTCCGATGCACAATGATGATTAGATAGTATTACACTTTAGTATTTTATTTTGTAATTTGAATTTCAAAATTAGTAATAGTTCTAATTTATATATTTTTATTTATCATTCATGTTTATGTTGAATTACTAAATTTTATTTTAATTTTAAGTTTTTAATAAATATAAAAATTAGTTGTCGCACTTGCCATACCCAACTTGTCATCCCGTGCAAATTTGGGGGCTCACTCTAGCCGTCTCGGAAACTCACCCCCTCGTACCCCCCTGTCCTCTCGTCCCCACAACCAGTGCAACATAGCCAAAATATGATTTGGAAAATCCTTACAGGGGAAAACCTAGCTAGAAGGTTAGGTTGCTCTGCTCTTTTTTGTCTAGAATGGAAATAATGCAACCAAAAAGGTGAAGGCACTCTCTATGGAGTTGCTCGAGAGTTGTAGCCCATGGGACGCTACATAACATAAATCCCTTCTGTTATCATCTCTCTACCCACACTCTACTACTTTGCTCTACGATGGAACAAAAATGCAAACAAATAGAATGAAACCTCTTTTCTCCTAGTGGTTCGATTATAACACAGTTTGATAGCCAACTAGAGTTTCAATTTGACCCATTCAACCCTTAATATGTATTACAACTCGACCCTTCTAGAGTCTTCTTAATAGTTTCCACATGACTAGCCCCATTTGCATGAGTAATAGGGGTTAATGTTGCATCCTCTTGAATTATGGTGGTTAACCATGACAGGTCAAATTTTGGGAGGCATAATTTTTACATCCAAATTTTGATTGATGTGATTCTTGTATTGTTGGAAGGATCTTCGAGTGTGGAACGTCACATAATGTAGCATTTATGAGGGAAATCTTTACCCCCAAGAAATGTCATGTAAGTGCTCAAATTGTCCCCGACATGTTTCGGACCTTAATTCTCCAAATTGGGTTATGTCAATAAGATTGCCCTTATAAGCCAATTCCTTCAATTTTTCCACTCTGAAAGCATCAAGATGGACATCAAATTATATAATGATTCAATTCAGATCATACCTCCCCATTTTGGAAAAGGTCCCTAAAATCTTCACTGAATGAGGTGATTAAAATTTTCCTCTACCTTGTTCTCGGTGTACCATTTAGCCTTGCTTGAAAGTTGTCCTTTCAACCAAATTTGCAAAAGGTCATGTTGCCACCATTTTATATTTATGGATCTCTTCTGCAAAGTTGTATCCTCTGTCAACTCTACCTGATCAGTTTTGAGCTAAGTCTTCTTTAGAAGGTACGTCCTACTGCTCATCATACTCTAACATGGAAGGCTAATAGAGTTTGAGATTTTCCACAATTATCATTGAGTAAATGCCCATGTATGGGGGTAGATTGAGTTTGTACGCATTATCTCCCACCTTTTCCAATATCTTGAAAGGACCATATTGCAAAGCCTTGATTTCTTATGACAACCTTGTAGCTTCTCCTTGTTCAACTGTAACCTTATTTTGTTTCCTGCTCTAAACCACCTCTCTATCTTGTATTGATTATCCCCGACCTTGTATTTTTCCTATGACTTCTTCAGTTCTTCCTTTGCTTGTAAATGGATATGCTTGATCTTATAAATAAAACTTTTTGCTCTTAAAACATCCTTTGTGAGATCTTGCTTAACTCCTTGTTTCCTATATACATCTAAAGGTGAAGGTGGCAAATATCCAAAATAAATCTCAAATGGTGATTAACATTTGGAGAGTGGACCACTTTATTGTAAGAGTGCTACATGTAGACTAGATTTTCATTCTAGTTCTTCAGATGCTTCTGATTATAACCTTTTAAAATTTGTAGAAAAGTCTTGTTGGTCGCTTCTATTTTCCCCTATGTTTGTGGATGGAATGCTATAGACTTTTTTATTTTATTTTTTATTTTGTGTCCATCTTCTCTCACAAAGTACTGCAAAATGTAGTGAGAAATCTAGTGTCACTATCTGAAATGATACTATTTTGTTAAAATTGGCAACTAGGGCCAAGCTCTATGTGGGTCATCTTATTTATGGCAGCTGATATTTTTCTTGGATCTCTCTCATCGAGAGGTGTAGGATTGATATAAAGATCATCAGATTCTGATAAGTATTCATGGAGTTATGAATTTATTTGTGTTATAAGACAATTCGTCAAGGTCGGCCAACAACCAAATAAACCCCTCATGTGCTCAACGTTTTAGTATAAAAGGAGATGACTTGATAGTCATTTAGACACACACTTCACTCTTGATTTCTCTCCACTTGTTTTGGGTTTTAGTGGCAAGAGAAATCTAAGAGGATGAAGCCCTAATCGCAGGTCAAGAAGGATGCCCTAGCCGCTGTTATAATGATGCCCTAGCCATACGCTGTCCAAAGAAAGGTCTAAAACGCAAACATGAAGATGATAATGATGCCCTAGCTATACGCTGTCCAGAGGAAGCCTAAAACACAGTCATGAAGGAGATCTGGCCGCAATAAAGAGGCTCCTATACACAGCCTAAAGGGGCTCCTATACACTGCCCAAACCTGCCCTTATATGCTGCCTAAAGGATGCCCTAACCACAACAAAGAAGGGAGATCTACCACTGTTTAGGAGAGCTTCTATACGCAGCAAGATCCGCTGTCATGTGGAGGCCTTAAAGAGCCCTAGCCGCAGGTCTAGTAGACTTAGCCGCAACAAAGAGAAATGCCCTAGCTGCAGCAAGGAGAGACAACTTAAGGACAACGTGGGCATTCCTAAAGGGGAGGCCGAGTTGCTGAGGTACAACAGACTGTTCTAGGGCATGTTTAAGGGTTGTTTCTAATGCGTTGAAGGGTTGGTTGATGAGCAGAGAAGGCCGCAGGGCTGGAGGTTAAACTGCAGTTGTTTAAGGACTATTTTGTGTGGGATAAACCCTTGTGAAGGTTGCTGTAAACCTACAGGATTGCTGTGTGGTAGGCCACAGGCCATACCACCACAGCCAAGGGTAGCGTAGGCAGATTTGAGGGCTATCTTGTGCCCTACACCTTCAACGAAGTGGAGAACACCTACACAAGGAGGACCGCAGATTTTAGGGTTGTTTTGTTGACTATTGAAGGACTGTTACAGCAGTGTTTGGTGCCCTAACCAGTCATCATGGTCACAACAACTAAAAGGTGAAGAACAACAGTATGAAAGAAGCAACAAGACATAGTGTTGCAATATCAATTGGGACAACAGCAAGACATAGTGTTGCAATAGCAATTGGGACAACAACAAGACATGGCGCTGCAATAGCAATTGGGATAACAGTATGGTAAGCAAGGTGCAACAAGCACATGGTGGCAAAACAAGGTGCAACAATGGCACATGATGGTACATGATGCAGTCATGATTGATGAAGCATGATAAGATGGAGCATTGTGATGATGGGTGCAACATGGTGCAACACGGTGAGGTGCAGCATGATGACGAGATGCAACACGATGATAGGTGAAGGAGTCACCTTGGAGAATCAGTTAAAGCAACATGTCTTCAACTGATTTCATGTATCATCTTCTTAGAGATGATCTATGCTCTTATCTAGATAAGTCAAAGTGTTGACTTCTGTTGTAAATGTACTAATTCTCTCTCTCTCTCTGCTGAACTATTGAAGAACATATAAGAATAATTGATCAAGGGTTTCCCCACATTGGGGTTTGTCCTTGGCTAGCGCCACATCTTGTGTCCTCTTGTCTTGGCTTGTCTTCTGCGATTTATGTTTATGTTTTATCTGTAGTTTACTTTAATGCTGATGTGATTGCTAATCTGGAAAAGATATTGAGCTAACTGTGAAAATTAAAATAAATTGCTCTAAGCATAGAAAATACCTAAACTTAACATATTTGGTATCCCAAAGTGCACTAAGGCCTGTTCAAAGAACAAGTTTGCTGCTTCTTGCCCCATGATAGTGTTTTTGCAAGGCATGAGAACACACATCTTGCTGAACTTGTCAACTACCACAAATAAGTAGTGAAGTCCCTTCTTGGTAGTTGGTAAACCTTCCACAAAATACATGGAAATGCTTTGCCAAGGAGGAGTGGGTACATGTAAAGGATGGTATACACCCTATTTTCTGTTACTAGGGTTGCTAGTACAACAAAGAATACATTCTTTGATGAATGTAACTCCATCTTCTTGCATCTTAGGTTAGTACACATGCCTCTGCAAATTGACCACAATGTTCTTAACACCAAAATGCTCTACACCCTTGGAGGTGTGAGCCACTTTGCTTAGTTGTAGTTGTTCACCTTTAGGAATAACATAGCCTGTCTAGCCTATAAAGTAATTCATTCTAGAGATGATAGTCAATTGCGCTATCACCATTGTCCACATCACTACACCTATAACTATTGATGATACCTCCTTGTATGCATCATGGATGAAAGGTTCCATGTGCATTAGAGTTTCCAAAACTGTGATTTTTTATGTGGGTGGCCTTGAAAGCATGTTGCCCAACTTGTTTGTGTTGCCCTTGTATTTGATCACTAAATGAAACTGCCATATAAACCTCATCCACTTCTAACTTTGAGCTTGTAAGTGTTGCAACATTGTTTGTGATTTGTGTGGTTTACTGTTTCCTTTCTTAATGAGAGTGTTTCCATATTATGATAGCTTGCACAAGGGAATAAAACTTCTTGTCATAGGTAGGGTAAGTTGAGAATCACTCCATGAAACATATTAGAAAGATAGAATACAAGTCTTCCTCCTTGCATCAAGATCACTCCCATAGTGTACTAACTCACATCTGTCTCCACTTTAAAGGGTTGTTGCAAGCTTGGTAATGTAAAGAAATAATAAAGTTACTAACTTAACAAACACTGTGACCTCAAAACGAGAATTCTAGTCCTAAAAATCCATATTTTTGTGTAAAAATCACGAAAAAATGCCCTAGAAAGTGGTGATGCAACATCACCCTTTTTTCATTTCAGGATTAAATTTCCAACATTTTTCAATCATGACAATGAAAATCAATATCATGATTAAGAAAACCATAAAAAAAAACACCACAAAATACAAAGTGATGATGCAACATCACCATTTTTTTAGGTTAAAATTTCAACATTTTCCAATCATGACATTAAAGACCAAATATCATGACTACAAAAAACTTTAAAAATTCAACACTTGAATCAAAGTGTTTCTACCTATTGTAATTTTTTCCTTTTGTTAAGTTAAAATTATTAGTCTTTTGAAATCTTATGACAACTTGACCTATTTTTCAATGAGGCACTAAAATTACAACATTTTTTTAACTATGATATTAAAATAATCATTACCTTTTTAATTTTTTTTTAAATTTTAATTAAAAAATTAAATATTTTAATTCTTTTAATAAAAATCAAATTGAAATATATATATATATATATATATATATATATATATATATAAAATAAAAATATTATAATAAAAAAAATCTATATTAAAAATAATAAATTAAATCATTTTTTTTTTCTTTTAAATATATTAAAAAAACCATATACGCGGAGCAGTAAAAAAATTTAAAACTTAATACTTAAAAAAAATTAAAAAAATAAAACTATTAATAATATATAAAAAATATTAAAAAAACCATTTTTTAAAACAATAAAAAAATAAATGAAACAAGTTTGCAGGGCTGCAACAAGAGGGTGGATCGACACCTTCCAACGAGTCCACTTTGAACTAGTTGAAAAGTGGGATGATGCATCATGCTCCTCGTCCCCCATGGTCTTCGTTATAATAAGAATAATAATTTCCGTTTGTATTATTTTTAATTATGTATTTTATTTTTTAAATTTGTATGTTTGTTTATTAAAGTTGTTTTCTTTGATTTGATTTGATTTTTATTTTTTTTTATTTTTTTATTTTTAATTTTTTTAAATTTGTATTTTTTTTGATGTGAAGAATAAACTTTATTTATTATTATTTTTTGAAGTAATTTTACAAAAATAAATTGTAATTTGTATTTTTTGTTTTAATTATTTTTTTTTGTTAAAAAGTTTATTATTTGTTTTAATTTATAATTTAAACTTGAAAAATCAAATAAAAATTAGATAATTTTGAAAATTTATTGAGAAAATAACCACTTAATAATTTGAAAAAAAACTTAATACTAATTTAAATTTAAAGTTGATTTTATGTTGTTAATTTTCAAAGATATCATTTATCAATGGCAATTAATTCATAATTTTAATTCAAAAAATAAAATACAAATTAAACACACTTTAGAATCATTTAAACGCAAACATCTGAAAAGAAAATAAAAGAAAAATAAAGTAGCCAAATTTTATGCTTTGCTTTTTAAGGCTTTTAATAGTCATAATATATTGTATTTAATGTTATGGTTGAAAAATGTTGGAATTTTTACACTAAAATAGAAAAAGGGCAATATTGTATTACTACTTTTGAAATGAGCATTAAAATCAACATTAAACGTGGTCTTTAAAAAAGCAAGAACTTGGTCAAATTATTGTTAAGTTGATTAATTTGTTGATGATGTTTGATTGATTTTCTTGTCAACTTCTCAAAGGCCTTATGCTAACCCTTCCTTCATTGCAGTGTAGCTACTGCTAAAAATGAGGCTATGTATTTCCTTAAGTATTGTGTTACCCCAACAAAACTCTTGATTTCAGAAACATTTGTAGGCACTGTCCACTTCATGATGGCCTTCAGCTTGGCAAGAGACTTTTATGTGTTTTAAAGGATGTTTTGGGAACATCTTCTTGCCTCATTATGATTTGATGATATCTAAATCAAAAATCCAACTTAGTACATAAAATTATTCTATCTAATTTGTCTAGCGAGCATAGATCTATCTTAACTTTGGATCTACCAAGTGCCAAGAGGGATCAAATCTCTCAATTTGCAAAACTTTTTCTGAATGCAAAATTTTAGGATATGTTTGCTCTTAGATAAATTTGATTCGCCTCGGCACTTGGTAGATCTAAAGTTAAGATAAATCTATATTGATTCTTATTAATACTATTTATATTATATAATTTTCATATCTTTATATATATATAAATATTCTTTTATATATAATAATAATCATAATAATAATAATAGGTATTCATATTTTGTTTATTTATTAATTAAATTTAAATATGAATAAATTATAAAATGAATCTCAATTTATAGTCATCAATTTTATTTTATATATATTTCACATCTCTACACATAGAAATATTCTTATTTTTAATTAAATGTTTATTAATTAAATTTAAAATAAAGTTATAAAATTGAATGAAATTAATTTATGTTTTTATTACAACTTTTATTACTTTTTTAATTGAATCGACATTATGTTTTATTATTATTATTATTTATCTAATGTTTCACTACAACATCTCCTCCATATCAGGTTGTCTACTGTCTCACTGTACGATAATTCATCAACGATAAGAATGAGAAACTTATTTTTTATTGTCATTTTGTTGAGCTGTTTGCAATCTAGACACATATGCCATGAACCATCATTTTTTATAACCATCACCACTTGTGAAAAGAAAGCACTTTTATTAAGTTGAATGACACCAACCTCTAACATTTCTTGAACCACATGCTCAATCTTATTCGTATTTCGATATAATATACTTGTAAGGCTTAATGTTTGTGGTATAATTCAAGGTTGAAAATGAATTACATGATCAAGATCCTGAGCAAGTGCAAGACCCTTAGGAATCTCTCTAGATAGCTTGGAATGATTGTCGATAATTTTTTCGTGTTCCAATGGAGTAGAGGATAAAGATGTTTGTACATCTAATGAACATAATTGTTTCACTTGGACAACTCTAAGCTCAATTTCCTTGTTTTCTGAAAAAAAAATCTTATGAAAAGACAAAAAAAATTAAGTGTCGTCATGATTCCCAATGTAATAATTGGACCTTTAATACAACATGAATACCACCCCTTTGGATCGCAATCATGGGAATATCCAATAAATACTCCCACATATTTAGCTTAATAATATGGTACTTCCTTGAATAGTTTATGTTACCTGCATTTGCAATCATTACATGAAATTTTGGTGCTAGATATACACAACAATTGATAAATTTTGCAATTTGTAATTGATGAAGTTATGTGTACTACCTGAATCAATCAACACTATTAGCTTTTTCTTTTTTCATATATCCTTCTATCTTGAGGGTTTGTGGAAAACTGATGTCGACCAATGCATGACAAAATATTGTTAGAGTAGTCTCTTCTAGCTCTAGATATTGTGATGGTTCGAATTTCTTATCTTCTTCCTCTTCATAGTCTATATAGAATAATTTCTTCTCATAGCATTTATGCCTTGTCACATTTGAAACATATTCCCTTTGCTCTTCTTTCATCCATTTGTCGAGGTATCAACGTTGTCAACTGAGTTAGATTAGGAGAAGAAACATAATTTTCTCTATAGTTGTTAGTGACCACTCTTCTAGTAGCCATATTTTCACTTTGAACCTTCCTTGTCAATATGAAAGCATGCTCCATGGATTTAGAATCAAAGAGACACACTTAATATTGGATGTTTTTCTTTAAATCTCTCATAAAGAGGTCTAACAAATTATCCTCTAAATGTTCTTTAGCTTGAGACTCAACTTTTGGAGTTGTTGAACGTGCTTTGTGACTAGACCTTTCTTTTAAAGATTTATCAATTGACTAAAGAATGTATTTCTCTTAATATCCTCACAATGTGCTATGAATTCCTTTGTAAAAATGGACCAAGATACAGTGGAATCATTTTTCCTTTCGTAAAGCCATTGATACTATATAAATTGCTATTGTTCTAAAAACATGGACGTAATATTTACATTTTGTAAGATTGTCACTTGGTATATGTCAAAGTATTTCTCATTTTGGAACATCAATGTTATGTAATTTTTACCATCAAACTCCTCATATCGATCTTAAAAATGAAAGAGTTCCTTGGTGCTGATTTTAAGCCCTGATCATGTGGATCTTGTGCACTCTAATTGTGATAAAATATTCCCAATGTGATTGAGTTTTATCACAATTATTTTCCTTATTTTTTATTTCCTTGAATCTCCTTATCTCCTTTAGGAAGGCTCTCTAAAAGATGCTTTTCCATGGAATTCATGCATTTTTGCATTTCTTCCTTAATGAATTTTGGTATTTTTTCTTCCTTTTTCCTTTATCTTTTGTTCCACATTTTTTGCTAATCCTTGAATATGTGACCACTGACCTTCCAACTTGGATACTTGATTATGGATATCTACTATATCTTCATGAGCCATAGATAAACATTTTGGAGGTTTAGGTGAGGAAGTAACTTTTGAAACACTCTTAGGAGCCATGTGAGTAATTAATATTTCTTCCCTTTTTCCTCCTTATCGCAATTTTTGAGTCACTAAATAGATCTTCGAAACAAAAGTTTTCCCAATTGTAAGTTACATAAATTTCAAAACCCTATTTGTACATTATCTAGACGGCTAATTTTTATCTCGATATATCTTTGATATTTGAGCCCTTCTAAATTTGAAAATTTGGCATAAAGTAATCTGATATGTCTTTTGTACAATTCCATAGGTCTCACCAAAATTTGATTTGCGAAGTTAAATTTATGGTAACTTTTCAAAAAATTGCAAAATTTTGGCCTCTTCTTGGAAGAAAACTTGTATAGAATTCCATATGTCCAAGTTTTTAATATGATTCTAAATTTTTTACTTGAGGTACCAACTTTGTCAACTTAGATCCCTGAAAATTTCATAGTTTGGAACTTCTTTGAGAGAAAGTTATGACAAAAATTCCATGTTTACTCATTTGAAATGTATGCACACGCTCTAACTTGCACAAAGTATATCTCCAAACTTGTAGCAAAATATAATAAAAAATATTTACTAGATGTAACCTAAGATCTCCCTCAGTCTCTTAAAAATTTCATAGTTTAAAGTGTCCTAGAAAAAATGTTATAGTTAAAATTTCAAGATCACTTGTCTGGAAATGACTTTAGAATCATTCAAAAAGACTAACTTCTAGAGGGTGTATCTCTAAAAGTATAGTGAAAAAGAGGCTAAAAGTTTGACCAGATGTATCTTTTGAGATCTCTTCTCAATTGCCTCAAAATATCATAATCTGAAGCTACCTCCAAAATTTTTATAGAAAAAATGCCATGATGACTCATTTGTAGCAATGAAACTCTAAGTTAATATGCTCTAATATCAAATGTTATGAACCATGTGCCTTAAAAATGATAAAAAAATAATAATTATAGTCATTTCTAGGGGGAAACTTCCTTTTACAATGAATATAACATATAAGATAATATTTGATGATTAAAAGACTAGGCCTCCTTGACACACACACACACACACATGGTACAACTAGAATAAAATAATACAATGAAGCATTTTGGCCTATATAACAATAAATTTTTTAATGTTATAATTCAATATATGGGGCTTAATAAAAGGTTTTAGGGTTAAAATGAGATTTGTCTAGCAACATATAGTAAGTTTTAAAAATAAGAGAACTTCTATGTGTTAAATAATTGATATTATATTCTAGTTACTTTACTGATCAACATGAAATAGTACATTGAGATAATTGGAATACAATAAAAAAATCTATTGATAATAATCTATTCCATTTACCATTAAATTCACATTGAATAGATTACAAATTTTTGAGCATTAAATGTTTTTGTAATGAACCTTCCTTCTTATGTTGTTATTTTAAAAAGATAATCATGTCAATGCTAACGTTTGTGTAGAGTTATTTAGATTCCATCCGACAATATTTAGAAATGTGAAATTTTATTAGACAAATCCTTTTAATCTTTATCATACTTACAAACCCAGTTGACTTATAACATGACAATTCCATATTATTAAAGTGCAATATTGTACTCGTTAAATAAAAAACAATTGTTTTTCTCGGGCTGGGGGACAATGTGTTGGAAGATGTATAAACTTGAATGCATAAAGTAACTGCTTTAAAAAATGAGCTTTACTCTCAATTTAATTATGGTATAAAAAATCATCTCGTTGGAAATTTTATTTTTCTTACTGTTGACGGGCCAAATCTTATCGCCAACAATTAGGGGATCTCCCTGATGCAGAATCCCAACTTGACTCTACATTGTTTGGTATGGGAGTTGTGCCTAGTATGTGGGCCTGCTTTCCACCATGTTGTTTAAAGATTCACTTTGGACAAGATGAATAACAAACGTTAGAAGATAAATAAAACTTTTGATAAAAATGTTGGAAAATGCGGCAATAAATTCTCAATTTGATTTTGCCTTGATTAAATCGAGAAAAAGTGAATTTCCACATTAGCAGACAACTTGGATGCAATTTACTTGTGTGACATGGCTTGTGTCACCCAATTTACTTAGTAAATTCGAGTTGGAGGAGTTAGAGTTTAGTTAAGCATGTGTGATTTCTAATTTGTAGCAATCAAAGTCAGTTATCTCAAGTTGTTTTTTGTTAAACTAGTTCCAACTGTTGGAGGAACTAGTGGAAGGTCAGTTGTGCAGTGGGACTTCAGTCAAACTTAGTGATCATCCAGTTAACTGATCAATCAACCCAAAATAGCTATTGCGTGCAAAGAGTTTGAGTTCCCTAGTTGTGGTGGAGATTCAAAGGCAATGTAACATCAGTTGTAGACTAGCCTTGAGTGTACTTGTGTTGCGTGTAGTCAAATGATCAACCTTGGGAATTGAACAATCCATTTTGGAGAAATTCCTAAATAATAGGGGCCTAATTTCTTATGAATTGCGGAAGGAAATAGGGGCTCAAGGAGAGGAAAAAATTGACCAAGTTTGGGTTAGAGCTTCTTAGTAAGAAAAGAGATAGGTTATTCACTTGCAGGTTGTGCTGAGTTGAACAAAGCAATTGTAATACATCTCTATTCATTAGATTAATGCAAGAAGGCAATGGGTTTTTTTAGTAATTTCTTTCCCCAGGAAAAACATTGTGTGCATGTGTTATTTCTTATTGCATGATTGAAATTTTTGTTCTAAATTGTGAATTAATTTTCATAGAGCAATAAAGTAGGTTTGTGTCTTGTGATTTTGATTAAAACTTCATGATTAGTTGCAAATCTACACCATAATTTCTACATGGTATCATAGCAGGATTCACATTAGAGTAGGAATTTTGAAGTTGGTTCTCAGGAGGTTCGAATTTGCAGTTAACTGTAGTAGGATATCTTCAGAGTTGTGAAGATGACCTTCAACTGGATGAGGCTAGAGTATACCTTGGAAGGTAACTCTAATTTCATCGAATGGAAGGATCACATGGAGATGGTATTCGATGACAATGGATTGCTAGAATACATCAAGAGAGATGTTGCAAAACCAACAGAATCTGATGCCTAGAACCTTGCTCAGTGGAAGAAAGATGTAGCCAAAGTGAGGAGAATAATATTGGAGGGAGTACGAGACTACATTGTCACCAATATCCATGGGAAATTAAATTCTTATGCAATGTGGAAGACACTCAAAAATCTGTTCCATAATAGTAGTGACCACAGGAAGCTAGCGCGCAAGGATAAACTTTGAAATATCAAGATGCAAAAGAATGACACTATCTCACAGTATCTGAGCAGGTTCACACAAGTTTGTGATGAGATTGCAGGAGTTGGTATCACTATTTCATAGGATGAATTGGTAAGCCTAACCCTTTTAGGCCTTCCCAAGAGCTGGCATAACTATCAAGATTCAGTGAATGAGAGGGAGAAACTACCGAATTGGGAATGCTTATGGTTCGATTTGGTACATGAGGAAATAAGGCAGAATACCAGAGATGGGAATTCATCCAAGGGAGAGGATGAAGAAAATTTTGCATTGGTTGGAAAGGGAAAGAAAGGAAAAGGGAAGAAATCTCAAACCAAACCAGAATCCAACCAAGGGGGAAAGAAGAAAGATTTGTCCAAAATTAAATGCTTCCATTGTCATGAATTCGGGCATTATGCCACAAAGTGTCCACAAAAAGGGAAAGAAAGAAGACCTCAGGAGGAGAAATAGGTGAAGCCTTGGCTTCACAGTTCGAGCTTGACTTTACACTTTTTGCATGCATGGCCAACACAATGATGGGGAGAGTTTGGTACTTAGACTAGGTGCCTCATTCCACATGATAGGGTGTAGAGATTTTTTTCAGTGACCTAGAGGAGAAATATCTCCAAATGCACATCGAGTTAGGGGAAGAAGGAAGGTACAACGCTATCGGGATTGGTACAATCACCTTTCATAGGCTATTAGTATCCCCTCTCAGGCTCAAGGATATCATGTTCGTTCTGAGCCTAAATAAAAATCTCATCTTTGTTGTAGTTTTCGAAGACCATGGTTATGATGTGAACTTCAACAAAGGAAAAGAATTCTTGAGACACATAGCCATGGGTTAGGTGAAATAGATCGGGGTTCATGTGAAGAACTTGTATAAGCTAGATGTGGAACACTGTGTTGCATTAAGCACTAAGGAGGAGAAAGTGCATGGCCGTGATGTCAGTGAAATTTGGCACAAAAAACTTGGCCATTTTCATCATGGCACCTTGAATATTATGTAGCAAATAACCACTAGCCTCCCTAAAGGAACACTTGAGCAACAGGATGTATGCAAAGGATGTACCTTGGGGAAGTACACAATATCCACATTTCGTGATTGGGACAACAAAGCACATGAAATCCTAGAAATCATCCACTCTAATGTCTGTGGACCTTTCTCGACATCCTCCATTGCTAGACATAAATATTTTTTCATTTTTATTGATGATTTGTCACAAAAGTGCTGGATGTTCTTCATGCGGAAGAAAGATGAAGCATTCTCTAAGTTCCTAGAATTCAAGGCACTGGTTGAGAAAGAAACCAAGAAGGTGAAGGCTCTTAGGAGCGACAATGGAGGTGAGTGTGTGATGAATGAATTCAAAAATTTATGTGCGAAAGAAGTAAATCGACGTGGGTTGACAACACCCCACAACCCACAAAAGAATGGGGTGGCTGAAAGAGAGTATCGTAGTATTGCGGGAGCAGCGAGGGAGATGTTTCATGACCAAGGCCTACCTCTACATTTTTGGACTAAGGAATGCAACACAACAGTCTATTTGCAAAATCAGATTCCTCATTGGATTCTTGGTATGATTACATGAGAGGAGGCTTTCTCAGGGAGGAAGCCGGATGTGTCACACTTAAGGATTTTTGGAGCCTCTGTTTATTTCCATGTCTCCAAAAAATCAAGGAAGAAGCTTGCGCCGACATCAAAGTTGGGGGTATTTGTGGGTTACATAGAAACTCCACACAACTAACGTGTGTACTTTCCATCCATCAGAATGAAAATCGTGTGAAGAGATGTAAATTTTGATGAGGAGAAAGTGATGCGGTACTCTCTTGAGGGGAGCTTCACATCCCACCAAAAGAGGAGATTTTAACTCCAAAGGAGGATCCCGAGGAAGTTGTGGAGCAACCACAAATTGAGGAGTAGAGAGTGAATACATCCACTCAAGAAAAACCATCCAAAGAAGGTAGGAAAAGAATTAGGGAAGCTGATAGAATTGTGCAGGATACGAGGGAGAATGTGGGAGCTCCCTCGAATTTACACATGTAGAGAAGGTCATCTGATCGATACACTGGCTACATGGATCTAAGATTGTAGAGACTGATCCATCGTCTTTCGATTGAGTTTGTAGAGATTGATCCATCCTATTTCGAGGAAGCAGTAGAGAAACCTGTATGGGTTGATGCAATGGTGGAGGAATATGAATCCATTATAAAGAAAAATGTTTGCGAAATGGTCCTAAGACAAGCAAATAAATCAGAAGTGGGTTCGAGATGGATCTTCAAGGTGAAGCAGGAAACAAACATAAGCATAAAGACGTACAAGGCTAGATTTGTCACTAAGGGATACTCTCAAGTTGAGAGAATTTTCTACGAGGATTCCTTTGCTCCTATAGCAAGGTACTCATCCATTATTTCAATTCTTTCGTTGGCTATCCAGATGGGGTGGAAGATCCACTAGATGGATGTAAAAACAACATTTCTCAATGGTGGTATTGAGGAAGAGGTGTACATCAAGCAACCAAAAGGTTTTGAGACTTTTGATAGAGAGTCTCATGTGTGAAGACTCAAGCAAGCATTGTATGGTATCAAAAAAGCATCGTGATTGGTATGCCAAGATCAATAGCTATCTCACTAGTTTGGGCTTCATCAAAAGTGAAGCGGATGAAAACCTATATCACATCTTGATAGAAGGTAAACTGATTATTATTGTCTTATATGTTGGTGATTTGATTTTAATTGGTGATGAGCAGCTGATCAGATCTTGCAAGGGAATTTGAAATGAATGACGTGTATCTCATGCACTACTTCCTAAGGTTGGAAGTATGGAAAGGTGATGGGGAACTGTTTGTCTCTCAAGGTAAGCATGAAAATGAGATACTATAAAATTTCTGCATGGAGAGTTGCAAACCCATGGAGACACCTCTAGTGACCAACTGGATGAAGGAGGATGCCACTTTAGGTGAGGAAGTGGATGCTACCATTTTCGACAACTAGTGGGTTCAATCATGTCTTTTTTGAACACACGGCCATATATGTGTTATGTAGTCAACCAACTAAGCCAATCTATGGTTAGACGAACCAAATTATTTTGGAAGACAACTAAGCATGTTTTACGGTACCTCAAAGGAACTATCCAGTTTGGATTGTGGTACAAATAGACAAAGGGAGTGAAGCTGTGCGGCTTCATAGATGCAGATTGGGCAGGGAGTCCATCCACTCGAAAGAGTACATCAGGTGGAATTTTCAGTGTTGGTTCCACAATTGTTTCCTGGTACAATGGGAAGCACAGATCTGTGGCGTTCAACTCGGTAGAAGCATAATACATAGATGTAAGTCAAGAAACATGTAAGGTGATCTGGATGAGAAATATACTTGTTGGACTATTTAGTCAGATGATGGATCCAATTGTGATATACTTTGATAATCAGATTTGCATCAAGCTCTTCGTGAATCCTATATTTTACGATCGATCAAAGCATATAGATATCTAGTATCACCATTTATGGGACTATGTGTTACATTCGACATAAGTGTTGAGATTGCAACAAGATGATGGAGCTTAGTGAAAAGAGTCGCCTTCACTAAGTGGGCCCACAGGCTATTTTTGGCGCAAGTCTATTTTTAGACATATGGATCATGTCTATGTTTATGGATGATTGATCAAGTTGGGAAAAATAGATGGACTTCTATTTTTGATGAAAGTGTGAGTGATCACAGTGTGAGTGATCAAGTCTATTTTTAGACTGGCTGTCAAAAATAGAAAAGTCAAATATTATTATCTCACAATAATATTTGGACTATAAACTTAATCTTATTCTCTTGGAGCACTTCAGTTTGAGCTACGGAAGTGGCACATGCAGCTGTCAGAAGGAAATTCGTTTTTCTTATGAGTCAGTTGAGTTGTTGCATGCATGACTTCAGTTAGAACTCAAGTGAGTTGAGTTTAGTGGACTGGAGGTACAGTTGATGGAGTTGTGTTCAGTTTAACTTAGTTAAACTGGTTGTAGTTAGTCTAACTGCAGATAGACTAATGATGAGTTGTTAAACTAATTATTAACTCATAATACAACTAAAGAATACATCAGTTAACTCAGTTGCATGTCAGTGCATGTTCAGTTCAACAGGGACAGGTGGTAGAGAATCAGATTGCTATCAGTTGTGACTATAGTTGTGCACCAGATCTTGCACAATCAAAGGATTGAGTATGCCAATGAGTTTGCTCACGTATTTGGCCGCATTTTAGCCTTTGCTCACGTCCAACAAAGTGTGAGTGACTATTTTGCAGGTGAAAATCGAGTTTGGGAAGCTATTCTCATCAGTTCTTGAGCAGGTATTGAGCAGTGGAGGCAGGCAAGCAGTGGAAGAGATTTGGAGATCAGATCTGAGCTGTATTGTGTGTAACAGAGGTGGAGATACTTGTGAGAAGTATTATGCTGTGTAATGTTACATGACTCAATCATTAATATACAGATAGTGTGGGGTTTTTAGCGAGATTCTTTCCCCGTGATACATACTGTGTTAATGTGTGAATGCTCTTGATGTTTTATTGTTATTGATGCTGCTATATTCTTGATCAACGTAGAGGAGCTTATGTATTGTGTATGTTTTCCGCATTAGTACATGATCAGGATAATCTCCATTGAATATGTGTTAAATTATTCAAAATTTCTACATGGTATCAGAGCTAGACAATTGTAGAAAAAATTTCTACATGGTATCGGAGCAGCTTGATTTGTAGAAGAGATTTTTACAGGATATCAAGCGAGGGTTGATCGGAAGCAGTTGAGTTGGTTGCTGGTGGAATTCGAATTTGCAACAAAGTGTTTTCTTGGTGACAACGCAGCAATGTCTTTCAACGGATTGCGATTGGAGTATGCTCTTGAGGGCAGCTCAAACTATATTGCATGGAAGGACAGGATGGAGGCAGTATTGGATGATAACGGGCTGAAGGAATTCATAGATACGGATATCCCAAAGCCTACTAATGCTACTCAAGCTGATGCTTGGCAAAAGAAGATCGCAAAATGTCGAAGAATTCTGTTGGAGGGCGTGAAGGATCACATTGTGTCCAGCCTCCATGGAAAGGCTACTCCATATTTGATGTGGAAATCATTAACAGAATTATTCCAAAGCAAGAGCGATCAGAGGAAGTTGGCGCTCAAAGATAAACTCAGAAACATCAAATGCGAGAAGGGAGACAGTATTCCCAAGTATCTCACGAAGTTCACTCAGTGTCGAGATGAGCTGGGAAGTGTGGGGGTTACTGTCGATGATGAGGACTTGGTGAGCTTGGCTCTCCTTGGTCTTCCGAAGAGTTGGCATTCCTATCAGGACTCTGTCAATGGTCGGGAGAAGTTGCCAGGATGGGAAAGACTATGGTCAGATCTTGTGCAGGAGGAGATCAGGCGGAGTACCAGGGACGGATCTTCGTCAAAGGGAGCTGATGAAGAGAATTGTGCTTTGGCTGCCAAAGCAAAGAAGGGGAAGAACAAGAAAGCTTCTCATTCCGGTGCGAAAGGCAAGAAGCAGGACATGTCCAAAGTGAAGTGTTTTCACTGTCACCAGCATGGACACTATGCCACAAATTGTCCGCAGAAGAAGAAGAACAAGCAAGCTGCTGGATCTGCATGGGGAGAGGCTTTAGCTTCTCAGTTTGAGCTTGATTTTTCATTGATCGCATGCTTGGTTTCAAGTGTGATGGGATCAGTGTGGTTCCTGGACAGTGGTGCGTCTTTTCACATGACGGGAGATAGAGATTTGTTCTCTGATCTGGAGGACAAAGATCTTGGAGTGCACATCGAGATGGGCGATGATGGTAGATACAGTGCGACCGGTATCGGTACCATTTCCTTTGAGAGGGAGTCTGGTAAACCCTTTGTATTGAAGGAAGTCATGCATGTTCCAGGATTGAAGAAGAATCTCATCTCAGTGGCGATGTTAGAAGACAAGGGGTATGATGTTGTTTTCAGCGAGGGAAAGGCCTTCCTGCGCAGCAAGACAACTGGTGAGACCCGGAAGATAGGGGTTCGAGTGAGGAACCTTTATCAGTTGCATGTAGATGGATGCGCAGCAATGGCAGGCAAGGCAGAAGGATTGGTGAGCCGGGATGATGGCGAGTTGTGGCACAGGAGATTGGGTCACCTTCACCATGGAGCCTTGAAGATACTGCAGCAGATCACTACAGGGCTTCCTAAAGGCACACTTGCGCAGTCAGATCAGTGCAAGGGGTGTACTTTGGGGAAGTTTGTGAAAGCCACCTTTCACGAGAAGGATAGTCGCGCCACGACGATCCTTGAGAGAATTCACACAGACGTGTGTGGACCTTTCTCAGTTGCTTCGACAGCAAAACACAGGTATTATGTGATTTTTGTTGATGATTTCTCTCGTAAGTGCTGGATCTTCTTCATGCAGAAGAAGAGCGAGACATATTCAAAGTTCTGTGAATTCAAAGCACTGGTCGAGAAGGAGTCGGGGAAGAAGGTGAAGGCTCTTAGGAGCGATAATGGTGGTGAATACATCTCGGACGAGTTCAAGGATTTCTGCAAGGCAGAAGGGATTCGTAGAGAGCTCATCGCTCCCCATAACCCACAGCAGAACGGGGTAGCTGAGCGGAAGAACAGAACGATTGTGGGTGCTGCACGGGTAATGTTGCATGATCAGGGCCTACCCTTTCACTTGTGGGCGGAAGCATGCAATACAGCAGTTTATGTGCAGAACCGTTGTCCTCATAGGATACTTGGCATGAGTACACCTGAGGAGACTTATTCTGGTAAGAAGCCTGATCTTTCTCATTTGAGGATTTTTGGTGCTAACGTTTACATGCATGTGACGAAGGATGCCAGAAAGAAGTTGGAGCCGACTGCAGAGGTTGGGATATTTGTGGGGTACACTGATACGCCCCACAACTATCGTGTGTATTTGCCAGACAGTGGTAAAACTGTTGTGCGACGGGATATAAAATTTCAGGAGGAGAAAGCCATGAAGTGTTCGCTTGAGAGGGAGCTACACTTGCATGCAGATGAGGAGCTATTAGTTCCTAAGGATGAGCTTCAGGACGTGGATCAGCCACAGGACGAGGTTCATGGAGTGGAAGAGACCACTCATGCAGCGCCAACCATCAGAGGGCGAAAGCGCTTGACAGAAGCTGAGCGACTGGCTCAAGATGCAGAGAAAGTTGTAGGACCACCTACAGCCCAACGCAGGCAGAGACAGTCACCTGATCGGTACACTGGATACATGGCTCTTATGAGCAAGTGTGTTGTGACTGAGCCATCCTCTTTCGAGGAAGCTGTGGAGGATCCCGCATGGGTAGACGCCATGGTGGAAGAGTATGATTCTATTGTCAGAAACAGTGCATGGGAGATTGTTCCTAGACCGGAAGGGAAATCAGTGGTGGGTTCGAGATGGATCTACAAAGTTAAGCAGGCAGCTGACGGGAGTGTGGAGAAGTACAAGGCAAGATTTGTTGCCCGAGGCTTTTCACAGATTGAGGGGATCGATTATGAGGAGACCTTTGCACCTGTCGCAAGGTATTCTTCCATACGGACGATTCTTGCTCTCTCAGCGCAGATGGGATGGCACATTCATCAGATGGATGTGAAGACTGCGTTCCTCAACGGAGTCATTGAGGAGGAGGTGTACATTGAGCAACCCGAAGGCTTTGAAGTCTTCAGCAGCGAGTCGCATGTGTGCAGGCTCAAGAGAGCGCTGTATGGGTTGAAGCAAGCACCACGTGCTTGGTACACACGGATAGACAGCTATTTCACAGGACTTGGATTCTCCAAGAGCGAGGCGGATCCGAACCTATACCAGATTGTGGTGGAGGGTAAGTTGCTTATCATTGTACTGTATGTTGATGATTTGATTCTAACGGGTGATGAGCTGTTGATACTGTCATGCAAGAAGGATCTTGCTACAGAGTTTGAGATGAAGGACTTGGGCCTCCTTCACTATTTCCTAGGATTGGAAATATGGCAGCGCAGTGGTGGACTGTTTGTTTCTCAGGGCAAGTATGCTCGGGAGATACTGGAGAAGTTCAACATGCATGGCTGCAAGCCTGTTGATACTCCTCTTCCTGGAGGTTGGAGGAAGGAGGATGCCACTTCGGGAGAAGAAGTGGATGCCACTGTTTATCGACAGTTGGTGGGGTCGCTGATGTATTTGGTCAATACACGACCTGATATATGCTATGCAGTTAACCAACTTTCACAAGCTATGGTTAAGCCTACCAAGCTCTTCTGGAAGGCGGGCAAGCATGTATTGCGCTACTTGAGAGGCACATCGGGATATGGTTTGTGGTACAGACAGGAGGATGAGGTGAAGCTATGTGGCTTCACGGATGCAGATTGGGCAGGGAGCCCAACAGACAGAAAGAGCACATCAGGAGGGGTCTTCAGTATCGGATCGACAGCAGTTTCTTGGTACAGCAGGAAGCAGAGATCCGTGGCACTCAGTTCAGCGGAGGCCGAGTATATGGCAGCAAGTTTGGCTGCATGCGAGGCTATATGGATGAGGAAGATCCTGGTTGGTTTGTTCGGTTCTCATTTGGATCCTACTGTGATTTACTGTGATAACCAGAGTTGCATTAAACTCTCGGCTAATCCTGTATTTCATGATAGATCTAAACATATTGACATCAGGTACCATCATATCAGAGATTGTGTGCAGCAGAGGATCATGTTACTTTCGTACATTCCAACGGAGGATCAGGATGCTGATATTCTGACGAAGGCTCTCACCAGGAGCAAATTCGAGTACCACCGAGGCAGGATAGGGGTTGCTGATAATCCATATCTTGTCGAGAGGGAGTGTTGAGATTGCAACAAGATGATGGAGCTTAGTGAAAAGAGTCGCCTTCACTAAGTGGGCCCGCAGGCTATTTTTGGCGCAAGTCTATTTTTAGACTATGTCTATTTTTAGACATATGGATCATGTCTATGTTTATGGATGATTGATCAAGTTGGGAAAAATAGATGGACTTATATTTTTGATGAAAGTGTGAGTGATCACAGTGTGAGTGATCAAGTCTATTTTTAGACTGGCTGTCAAAAATAGAAAAGTCAAATATTATTATCTCACAATAATATTTGGACTATAAACTTAATCTTATTCTCTTGGAGCACTTCAGTTTGAGCTACGGAAGTGGCACATGCAGCTGTCAGAAGGAAATTCGTTTTTCTTATGAGTCAGTTGAGTCGTTGCATGCATGACTTCAGTTAGAACTCAAGTGAGTTGAGTTTAGTGGACTGGAGGTACAGTTGATGGAGTTGTGTTCAGTTTAACTTAGTTAAACTGGTTGTAGTTAGTCTAACTGCAGATAGACTAATGATGAGTTGTTAAACTAATTATTAACTCATAATACAACTAAAGAATACATCAGTTAACTCAGTTGCATGTCAGTGCATGTTCAGTTCAACAGGGACAGGTGGTAGAGAATCAGATTGCTATCAGTTGTGACTATAGTTGTGCACCAGATCTTGCACAATCAAAGGATTGAGTATGCCAATGAGTTTGCTCACGTATTTGGTCCGCATTTTAGCCTTTGCTCACGTCCAACAAGGTGTGAGTGACTATTTTGCAGGTGAAAATCGAGTTTGGGAAGCTATTCTCATCAGTTCTTGAGCAGGTATTGAGCAGTGGAGGCAGGCAAGTAGTGGAAGAGATTTGGAGATCAGATCTGAGCTGTATTGTGTGTAACAGAGGTGGAGATACTTGTGAGAAGTATTATGCTGTGTAATGTTACATGACTCAATCATTAATATACAGATAGTGTGGGGTTTTTAGCGAGATGCTTTCCCCGTGATACATACTGTGTTAATGTGTGAATGCTCTTGATGTTTTATTGTTATTGATGCTGCTATATTCTTGATCAACGTAGAGGAGCTTATGTATTGTGTATGTTTTCCGCATTAGTACATGATCAGGATAATCTCCATTGAATATGTGTTAAATTATTCAAAATTTCTACAATAAGAACATGATGATGACATTTTGACAAAAGCTTTGTCAAGAGGGAAGTTTGAGTTCCATAGGTGCAGGATAGGGGTGGTTGATAATCCCTTTCTTGCTAAGAGGGAGTGTTGAAAAATGCAACAAGAAATTCTCAATTTGATTTTGCCTTGATTAAATTGAGAAAATTCAAATTTACAATTCAACAGGAAACTTGGATGTAGTTTACTTGCGTGACATGGCTTGTGTCACCCAGTTTACTCAGTAAATTTGAGTTGGAGGAGTTAGAGTTTAGTTAAGCATGTGTGATTGCTAATTTGTAGCAATCAAAGTCAGTTATCTCAAGTTGTTTTCAGTTAAACTAGTTCCAACTGTTGGAGGAACTAGTGGAAGGTCAATTGTGCAGTGGGACTTCAATCAAACTCAGTGATCATGCTATTAATTGATCAATCAACCCAAAATAGCTAGTGCATACAGATAATTCTGGTTCCCCACCAGAATTGTAACATCATTTGTAGACTTGTCTTTAGTGTACAGGTGTTGCATGCAGTCAGATGATCAACCTTGGGAATTGTGTAATCCATTTTCGAAAAATTCCTAAATAATAGGGGCTTGATTTCTCAGGAACTGCACAATAAAATAGGGGCTCAAGTAGAGGCAAAAATTGAATAAGTCTGTGTTAGAGATCCTTAGTGAGAAGAGAGATAGGTTATTCACTTGCAGGTTGTGCTCAGTTGAGCAAAGTAATTGTAATACATCTCTATTCATCAGATTAATGAAAGCAGACATTGGGGTGTTTAACAGATTGCTTTCCCCAGGCAAAATACTATGTGCATGTGTGTTATTTCTTATTGCATGAATGATATTTTTTTCTAAATTGTGAATTAACTTCAGCAAAGTAGTAGAGTAGGCTTTGTCTTGTTATTTTGATTAAAAATTCATGAGCAATTGCAAATCTACACCCTAATTTATACAAAGAATAAGTTAAGAAACTTTATGGAAACCAATCATATGAGATACTGTGAACATAACAACAACTAAATAACATGACATGAATCTTTAAAGAATCAATGTTAGCAAGAATTCAATTAAAATGCATGCATATTTTTTTTATCAACTTTGAATTAGTTCTCTCGACAACAAACATTAAAACATCAAAATGCAAAAAACTCCATAAATGATATGTGCTCAAATCAACAAAGCAATTTTCTAATGTAAATACCATGGAAGAAAAACATGTGCCATCAAATCACTGTAAGAAGAGTCTCATAATGCTCAAAAACACATGAAAGGAATTGCATACTCTAGCTCAAAGAGCTTCAAACATTAAGCTGAAATAATAAAAACACCATCACATGAAACTTCCATGAAATCCATTAGTGGAGGTGCAAAGCCACCACTTGAATCCTCAAAAGGTCTATTAGATCTCAAACAATATGCACCAGTCAAGTAAAAAACTAAAGGTCCCTTACATCTAGCCATGAGGGTTTATTTATAAAGAGTAGGGTGACCTTTCACCTACCATGACCTTTCACTTACTCCCATAACTCTTCAACTTCCCTATGACCTTTCACATTCAATGTGAATCTCTACTCTAAATCCTAATTCATTATTAACAAAATACAAATTACATCAATATTAGGGAAACAAAACGTTCTCAATCAACTAGTCTAGTGATGGAAAGTTCTGGAACGTCTGCTTGTAGATATCGAATCATATATTCTTACCAAATCTTGTATTCACTTGTGATAATTAGGACCTTGTGCTATAGCTCATCCCCATGTCTAGTAGGGAACTATAATCCATTTGGTACCAAGATTGGCTTCTTAGATTGTATTTGACTTAATAACATGGCAAGATTTGTCTGTAGCTTCATAGGTTCAATTATACACTATGAAATCACTTCTTTTGTAGCTTCCAAATTGTCCCTTCTAGAAACTTTCTTAATTGGGTCTAAAATTGCTTGGATATATTGCTTGACTTCTTCTGTTGATCTAGTTTATCTTAGTGAACCTATGGAAGCTATTTTGTGCACCTTGACAAGAGATTCAAACCCATTGTATAAGGTCTTGTAAGAAGCCATTACTTTTTCCAAATCTCTGCTTAACTTGTTGTGTGATTGCATTTTGATTCTAACATTGACCTTCTCTTTCTTTACTGTTATCTAATTTTTTCTTGGAATCTATTCATACACATTAGGATACTTGATGGTCCATTCATATATAATATCAAATACTGAGGAGGCTAACTTGATGGTTATTCATCTATATTGTACTTCACTTTTCATGTCAGGGAATGAAGCCATAAATTGATGCAAAGTCAACATATTATTGTAAACAAGGTGCATGAATTCTTCAAGGATGGATGTTTGCAAGCCTTCACCTCGGGAGTGTGAAGTCAACAGAGTTTGATTTTCATTCTGCAACTACATAACATTTTGCTGAGAGGAAGCTAACTTTGCCTTCAAATCTTCATTTCCTTTTGTTAATCGATCTATATTATTTTTCATAGCAGCTACAAAAGCGGTTCCATTAGAATTTATCATTCTATGGTTCGTCTTGGTGTCCATGAATATTTCCATTTTTGTAACAATTGATATGGGATCTATCAGATTCTTGGAAAAGTACCCACGCATTTACTGCATGATCTTGCTTTGGACTTGGCCAAAGGTAAGCCTAGATATATCCAATACTTATTCCTCTTCCTCTTCCGTGATGCCTAATTTCCTGCCAATGGAAGTTCCCACCGTGATAAAGGTAGAAGGTGGAATATTCAAAGTGGGTAGCTCCAACTGAAATTCTGAGCCCTTTGACCAATTGTATTTTGCTGATTTATCTTCCAGTTCCTTGACAAGTAGATCTTATTCTAGATGCTTAGCTAAGGCCTATTGTTGATACTTGGTTTCTTTCTCTTCCTTTATTCTTCTTCTTGTCTTTCTTGTTCTTCAACTTTCTTTCTTAGCTCCTCCTCATCTCTCTTCTTCCTCATTACCTCCTCTTTCCTCTTTTTTGTTGCCTTTCTATTCTTTCTCTTAATGGCTTCTTTTCTTTTCCCCTCTTCTTCCTAATTCTTCATGTTATTCTTCTTCTTCTTGTTTCTTCCTCAACTCTTCCTCCTCTTCCTATTTTTGATTGGATTCTTCTTCATGTTGCTTCTTTTTGGCTTCTTCCTTCTTATCCTTTAACTTCTTTTTCTTTTCTCTGTTGGTTTCCTGTTTTTGTTTTCTTTTGGGAATGGATTCTCTAGCCTCCAAGATAATGCTTTCTTGGGTGTCGTGTTCTGATTGATCCGCCTCTTCTTGTTGCACAACTGATTCTAGTGCTTTGGAAGCATTATAACTTTTTTTCACCTTTTCCTCCTCTTTATTGGTGAATGAAGCATATGCCCAACCAAATCCAATTTCCTTGTAGTATGAAATGGCAATACCTTTAGGTCATATTTGTGGAAACTTAATGTTGAAATGTGGCAACAAGAATATTCCAATTTAATTTGTCCTTGAATTAAATTGTGAATTAAAATCGAATTTTGTCTTAACAACTACTTGGAAATAATTAATTAAGTTATTTTGACTTAATTAGTTGGAGAAATTCAAGTTAGAAGTCTTTCTGAAGTCATGCAAGAGTTATCCCTTAAATCAAGGAGATAAGATTGAGTTATATTTGAGTTGTAATTAGTTAACTCAATTTATTGAGTTAAGTCCAGTTAAATTAGTTCCAAACTATTTGAGGAACTAATGGTGAGTTAACAGTCAGTTGATGCATGCATGCACTCAACTAGTGTACTCCAGTTAACTGAAGATTCCCTCATCAGAAACTCATGCATGTATATTCTGAGAAAGACCCAGTTGAGATTAAAGACAAGGACAATGTACTATCAGTTGCATGTGTTTTCTTATAAAGAAAACTCATGCATGCAGAAGGAATCATTCCTTGAGGATTGCGCAGTTCTGACAGTGTGTGAGATTAGGTGATCATCCACTGGGTAGAAGAGGTTTTCCACTTGGTTGAAGGAGAATCATCCCAGAGGAACTACACAAGGAAATAGGAGCTTGGAGGGTAGAGAGGAAGGCTTGAGAGAAGCTAGGATTGCCTGTGAGCATCTGTGAGGATTGTACTGAGAGCTGGCTAGCTGTGAGAGCTAAGGCTTTGTATAATTCCTATGTATTTCCACCTTGTATGATAATACAGATAGTGGGGTTTTTAGCTGAGGCTTTCCCCAAAGTATTTTCATGTGTATTGTGCATTGATTCTTCTTCTTCTGGTTATATTATTCAGCTCGATATTTAAGCTTCCACAAATTTATAGTAGAAGTAGGTTATAGTATTCTGCTTTGATTTATATTGCATTATCAGGTTAACCTACATATAGATTTTCTACACTTCAATCAATAGAACGGAAACATTGTAGGTCTTTGACTTATGTTTCCATCTCCTTAAATATTTTAATAGTGTAGGCTTTGATGTCTAATGGGAAGATAGGCCATAATCCCTTCTTTCCTTTCACCAAAGTCTTGGACAACCTAGTGGTGAGCTGGTAAGCCACCTCCTGCAATACCACTTTATCTGTAACAAATGTATGGAGGGCATGAGGAGGCTTGTAAGAACCAAAAACCTTGATATAAATAGTGTCACCACTAGGAAACTAGTCTAGTATTTCATAAAACGAATTCTTAGCTCATTCTGACATGCATTGAGGTTCTTTGTAGAAAAGTACACTATATAGAGGGGAAATAAAATACTCTGCGATCTTCTGCTACATCCCTATGTACCCCATGCTCCATAATCTCTTGTAATACATATGTATAAGGGATTCTCCTTCAAGAATCCATTTTAAGCCGTGGCCTTCAAGGTCACATTTTTCACATACTACATCCAAAAGGTAAGAATCTATATAAAACTAATTCTTCTCGCTCTATTAGACTGTTTTCATCTTGGGCATTTGATTTGAGGATGATACAAGTATACTCACCTAGTTTAAAATCAACCCTTTTGTGGCACATGCATGCATCAAGGGGACCCATGTTTCTTGAAAGGTTTTGATGCATAGTTTACCATAGAGCCTGTTCATCATGGAAACCACCATTTGATACAATTTCCTGAGAGATTTTGTCTTGTATATTCCATCTTCTCTGTGCCTAAACTTCTTTGGCTCTTTCCACCACGATTTCAACGCATCCTTGGCAGATCCATCAAATCCATCTAACAATATGCTATTCAATGATTCTTGATGCTTGGGTATCTAATAATAATTTACAAGGTTCACCGCCATGAATGACGACACAATTTATCTCTCATGACCTTTGACTCCACACTTCTCTTCATATGTGTGTTGGAGAATCCACTCTATTTTCTGAGGAAAAGAGAAGACTGGTGGGTGTGCTACAACCTTGTGTAGTTAAGATTTCTTTATTTTGATGTATACTTGAAAATGCTCCTCATCCTATGGAATCTATTTCCTCGAGAAATTCGAGTAGATATATCCCCATGTGTGCTCTGTTGATTTGACAATATGACAAAAAATATGACCATAAATAAAAAAATTTAGAGGACTATTCACAACTCCCTCAATGGTGCTTTCAATCCTACTGGAGATTTTTCTGGATCCTCTTATGACAGGTGTTATCCATGATAACATCTAGAAATAATCTCTAGTTTGATTAATCATTTGCATCTGTCTACTGCCTTTTTGAAAGAGGTTACTGTACTTTGCAAATTGGAGTTTAAAGAAGGAAAGAACAGGTCCAGTTTGAATTATTTTGGAGAAATTCCCATATTCTCTAAAAACCAATTTTCTTTCACAAACCCCATTTTTCCCCTTTGTTTTCTGAAAACTCTAGCCGTAGCAACCCGTTTTTAAAACTCTAGTCGTGTTTCCCCATTCCCCTTTGAAATTTCTTTAAAACATTAATAAAACATGCTGTAAGCCTTTTAAAAGGCTGGGAACTGTAGTCTATATCACAATCGGCCTTTCCGCTTTTGCAAAACCATATCTGCCCGTGTCCCTCCTCCACTTGCGATTGCAATATTGCAAATCACAAAGTCTCTCCTCCACCAATATCGCAATTCCTCCCTGTTGATTGTGATGTCACACAAATTTCTTCCTTCGCCGATTGCAATATTGCAAGTCCTCCACCGATTGTCATATCCATGTTCCATTTCTACTCCACCCGCCAATTGCGATAAATACTTTCTTGCCAATTGCAATAAAGACCTTCCCACTGATTGTGATAAATCCCTCCCCGTCGATCATGATAAATCCTCCGTCCGTTGATTGCGATATCACAATCGGGGATCACACAAAACATAACTCCTTCCTCCACTAAAATCCCTTCCGACTTGGGATTGCAATGGATCCGAAAGGTTATGTATTATAGTTTTGAGAAAGTTTAGGTCTAACATATTGGGAAGTCACCATAAAATCAATGTTAAGCTCATTTTCGCTTTCTGATGGCATATTGTGATTGCGATAACAACGGCCCAGGTTGAATTAGCTCGAACCAATGGCTCAGATCAATGAATATTAAAATTCCCTTTTCGCTTCGGCTCAGTGGGACAACGAGGATGTTTTTCAGCATCATGGTCATTAAAGAGGACAAGGAGAAAAGAGGATAGTGAAGGTGTTTTTCCGTATATATCCAACAGCATGGTGATCAAACAAAACGCAAAGAAAAGTGGACAACGAGACACAAAGGACAATGATGGAACTTTCAAACACGTTTCAAACATCAAACAACATGCCTACCAACACGATAAACAATATTTCTTATTCAAAGTCCCAAAAAAAGCACATCAGAATTCAAAAGGACGGATGCTCTGAATTTCCACAAATACAGTGTCAATGTTACAAACAATTGCAAGTTTTTCCTCAATTATTGTAATAGTTGGATGAATTCTATTTAGATGTGACTCCTATTTGTATTTAGACTCTATTAAAACAGAAAATTCCTATGAATACTCTATTAGTTAGAAGAAAAGGAAGAAGAAGTCTCTAGAACAATAAATCAAATTTGGCCCAAGTGGAAAGATATGTAAAGGGATCTTTTCCCTATAAATTGGCATATTTTGGACTCTGAGAGAAGTTGATAGAGAGTGTGAAAAACTGAACTTCTATAATATTTTGTTCTTTTAATAGAAAATTAGCAGCAACTTTGTTTTTGTACCTAGGATCTGTGTTATAGCTTTTATGAGTTTTTATTATGTTGTTTCAAGTTTTACATAGTATATTGATTACTTGGAAATATGTCAAACAACTCCAATTTCCTTCATTTACTGTGTATGACTGTGGGTGTCCATTTGTATAAGTTTTAAATCCATAGATGCCTCATCTTCCATTAAACACTGTTGTTCATCATAATCTATTTTAATTTGACTCCATGCCCAATGGTGGAAGTCATCACATTTTTCTTCACCTACAAAATCAGTAAAAGAGATTAGAGTTAGTCATCTGAATTTTGAGTTTATCACAAGTCATTTTATAAATATTTTGAGAGAGCCCTCTCAGACTGGAAGGACTAACTTCCAATCTAAAGTTGGTTTGAAATAGTTACACTTGGTTGAAGGTTGATACAGCCTAACTTGTCCTAGCCCAGTTGATAACATTTTGGTGGGTCTGCCTGGAGTCCAAAAGTTATATCATCATGGATGTTTCATTTCAAAAGCTGAGCTCTTGAAGATAGCATGAGATCATATTGTTTGAGGTTGCATTTCTACCTTGGCGACTCCACTGGTACTCTCAACTTAAAGGTGGCTTCTAAGAAGATTCATATGAGGAGAAATCGAGACCCTAATCCACCAGAAATAGTTGATGATCCAGAAAAATTTCTTAGAAAAGATGCTAGCTCATCAAAATCAAGTACTTCATTTCTCTTAAGATCTACCTCATTATCCTCTGGAGATATTCAAGATATTGAAGGTATTAGATTTGATGAAGAGTATAAGCCTATATTGCTCAAATCTAAATCAGAGAATGATTTACCAAAACTAAAGTTAGATTCCATTTTTGAGGTTCTTAAAGAAGTTAAAGATAGGTTTTGGGAAATTTTCGCATCAGAATTGTCACTTGAACAAGAGTCTTTAGAAAAACTAAAAGAATTTGATCTTTTTGAACTTTTTCAAGAAAATAAATTAGTTTCCCTTTGCCAGAAAGAAGTACCTTTACTTCGAAAACAAAATTCTTTGTCACTCAAGCCCCTTCGAGTACATCTGCTTTCATCACTACCCATACTAGTTTCATTTTTACCTCTCCTGTTGGAATTTCTGCTAGTACTTTGGCTATGGTAGGCCATGCTAGATATGCTCCTCTTGTTTTACCAGCCGTACTTCATGACTTACCTCAAGGGCACTGCACTAGAATAAAAACTTTTGGAAGTGAGGAGGGGATAAATGCATAACAACATGTTGATCAGTTCAATGACTTTATAGCCTTGGAAGAGGTAGATTACGAAGATGTTAAAATGAGGCTGTTTGTATAGAGTTTCATTGGTGAGGTGAAAAAATGGTTCAAAGCTTTAACCCCTGGAAGTTAACATGATTGGAATGAATTAGAAGACACTTTCCTCAGGAAATGGGAAAGAAAAGTTAATCCTGTACAAGATTTGACTGAATATAACAATTTGAATAAAGAAAGCCACGAATTAGTACAAGATTTTTGAAAAAGATTCAATAAAGTCTATAATTCCATTCTTGCTCACATTAAGCCTCCCCCAGGAGCTGCTCAGTTACATTATGCTGAGGCCTTTGATTATGAGTTTTCCATCCTATTAAGAGAGAGAGAGTCTGCTACCTTAGATGACATGCAAAATGATGCTGTGAAAGTGGAAGTTAATATGGCTACAACAAAGAGTTATAAACTTGGTAAAGGAAAAGTAAGAGAGGAAGAAAAACCTTCTACATATTCTGATGTTAAATTTGATACCATAATGAAAACAATGGAAAGACTCATGGATAGACTGGCCCTTGGGAACAATCCTCCTGCTGCACAACCCGAGACACAAGTTAGAAATCCAAATTTTAGAAGGGTTCAAATTCAACAAAGGAAAAGAGAACAGAGAAATCAACCTGATCAACAAGTTAGGCCTCCTTTCCATCAAAACATGGTAGATGATGAGGAAATACAACTAGAGATCCAAGAAGATACCGTTCATTGTTTAGATGAAGATGAAAAAGGATTGTTTTTAACAAAAGAAAAACATGATGAGTCTTATAATGTCTTGGATGGTGATGAAACTGAGCCACAATAAAAATACTTAGAAGTCTATCAACATGTTATTCTAGAGATGCAAAATCAGTATAATTTGAGAAACAAAAATGTTCCTATAGTTGCAAATAAAAATCAACCTAAGAAAGATGCTCCAAAGGTTACAGAACAAAAGAAAGAAACCCCTGCAAAGGAAGTTGAGAAGACACAACCAATTTTCAACTTGGAGAATGAAATCTCAAAGATAAATATTGTTTTCCCATTTAGAGAAATAATAAGGGTTACAAAATAGAGAAAGCAAATTGTTAGAATACTTAACACTGAAGTTGGATCATCTGATATTTTGAATTTGCATGAAGATCATCCTACTATGTTCCTAGGGCCAAGAGCAGAAGATAAGAAGAATGAAGAGGTAACAACTTTCTATGTGAGTTTAAACATCCATGACATGGAAATATATAATGCTATGTTAAATTAAGGGGTATCACAAAATTTAATGCCTAAGGTCATCATGGAAAGATTGGGTTTAGACATAACCATGCCATACAAAGACCCGTTTTCATTTGATTAAAGAAGGCTGAAATTTATAGGTCTAATCAAAGATGTGGTTGTTGCTTTAAGTCAAATTCCTGCTAAGACTATATTGATGGATATTATTGTGGTTGATATTCCACCAAAGTTTGACATGTTGCTATGAAGATCATGGGCTGCCAAAGTCAAAGGAACCATTTAGATGGATATGTCCTATGCTACTATGCCGGTTTTTGGTGAACAAAGGAGATTATACAAAGAGTCTAGGATGGAATATATGGTCAGCAACAAAGACAAACCTCAAAACTTCCCAGTACATGCAGTGGAGACTGAATTGGGCTCATCTATACTCTTCAATGAAATCACCAACAACACATAAAATTAGCATGCAGAAAAGGAGCAGCAGGTTGAAGAAATTGATAAGAAAGGGTGGTGGCACATGAGCTTTGATCGTGTTGCAAGAAGAGATAGAGCTAGTGCAGGCATATGGATAATTAGCCCGGGAGATGAAATTAACTTTTTCTCTTATAAACTCAATTTCGACTGAACAAATAATATGGCAGAGTATGAAGCATCGGTTTTGGGTTTAGAAGTCTTGAAGAATTTAGGTGCTAATAAAATATCTATTTTTGGTGATTTTGAATTTGTCATCAAACAAGTTAACAACACCTATCAAACCAAGGATGGTATAAAGAGAGCATACAAAAATCTAATTCTTGAATTACTAGAAAATTTTGAAGAATATCATTTTACTATCAAGCCTAGTGAACAGAACAATGTTGAAAATTATTTGGATGTTTCAGCAAGTCTATTTACATTTCAAATCCATTCCATCAACACATATAAAGTTGAAATTGGGCACAGGCCTGCTATACCTGATAACATAACAAACTGGCAAGTGTTTGATAATGATCAACAAGTCAGAAATTTTCTGGAATTGAAAGAAGAATTTGAATCTATTCAAGTTGACCAACAAAACATATTTGTTGAAACAAAAGCCAATACTGAAGTTGTTCAACTAAAAAACAATTTTATTCCAAAGGGACTAATTCCTCTTGAGAAGTTATTTGACCAAATGACGCGGCCAAAAACCTGAAGATAAAATTTGATGATGAGGAGGTTGAAACTTATAATCTTGGTACTACAGAAAATCCAAAGAATGTCAAGTTATCCAAATTTATTTCTCTTGAGGAAAAACAAAAATATCTAGATTTGATGAAGAAATACGTAGATATTTTTGCATGGAGTTATGCTGATTTAAAAAGATATGATCCAAATGTTATTCAACATACAATACCAATAAAAGAAAATGAAAAACCTTTCAAGAAAAAATTGAGAAGGATAAATCCATTGCTTTTGCCATTGATTGAAAAGGAGATAAAAAAGTTGTTTGAAGCAAAGATCATAGTACCATTGAGGTTTTCCAAGTGGCTAGCTAACTTGGTGCCCGTGAGAAAGAATAATGGGGAAATTAGGATATGCATTGATTTCAGGAACTTGAATAAAGCTTCATTAAAAGATAATTATCCACTTCCGAAAATGGATCATATTTTGAAAAGCATTGTAGGATCATAAAGGATGTTGATTCTATATGGTTTCTCGGGCTATAATCAGATATCGGTACATCATGATGATCAAGAGAATACAACTTTTACCACACCCGGGGAACATTTATATATTCAAAGATGCCTTTTGGACTTATGAATGTAGGGGAAACTTTTCAGAGAGCTATGGACATTGAATTTGTAGATGAGATAAACAGGTTTGTAGTGGTATATTTAGATGATATCACTGTGTTTTCTAAAAAATAAGAAGAACATCTCAAGCACTTGGAGAAAGTCTTTCAAAAATGCATAAAATTCGGTATTTCTTGAACCCAACTAAGAGTATTTTTGCTTTGAAAAAGGGAAAGTTGTTGGGTCATATTATATCAAAGGAAGGAATTAAGATTGATCCAAATAGGGCTTCTGCTATCCAAAAAATTGGTCTGCCCAGAAATAGAAAAGAAATCCAATCTTTTTTAGGCAAAGTGAATTTTGTGAGAAGATTTGTTCCTAACTTTGTAGAAATTGTGAAACACATCACAAAGATTATTAGGAAAGATTGTGATATTAAATGGAAAACATAGGCTAAAAATTCATTTGAAGAAATAAAAAAGGCTCTTACTTAGGCTCCAGTCCTCATAAATCCTGATTTTTCAAAGCATTTTCTGGTTTTTACTTTTGCTTTAGAACACACAATTGCTGGAGTATTGTTGCAGAAAATACAACAAGGTTATGAACAACCTATTTCATTTTTCAGTAGAACACTTGGAAATTCTGAATTGAAATATAACATCATGGAGAAGCAAGCTTATGCTTTGGTGAAAGCTCTTAAATATTTCAGGGTGTATGTCATTCATTCACACATTATTTCCTATGTACCTAATGTTGTAGTAAAGGATATATTAACTCAAGCTGATACAAATGGTAAAAGGAGTAAATGGATTTCTACTCTGCTGGAATATGGTTTGGAAACTAGGCTTACGAAATTGGTAAAAGGACAAGGATTGGTAAAGTTGATGACTCAATCAAAGTTTGACTGTCTAGATATTAATTTTGTAGCAAAAAATTCAGATACAATTGAAGATGAAGAGCTGATCCCTGTTGAAGAAAAGTTTACAATGTTAGATTGGTATAAAGATGTTATCTTTGTAATGGAATCATAAAGATCCTCCTGAACTAACAAAATCAAAATCCAGATTTGTCAAGTTGAAATCAATGAGATATTGAATTTTGAATAAATGTTTCTATTGGAAATATTCAGGTGGAATACTTTTTAATTGTCTTTTGGAAGATGAAGCTGAAAAAGTGATCGAAGAGTTTCATAAAGGTGATTGTGGAGGAAATCATTATTGGCAACAACGAATAAGATACTCAGAGAAGTTTTCTTTGGCCTTCAATGTTCAATGATGTATAAAAAAAGGTTGCTGCTTGTCATGAATGTCAAATATTTGAAGGGAAAAGGAAGTTACTCTCATTTCCTTTAAAACCTGTTTTTGTGGAAGCCCCTTTCCAGCAGTGGGGGTTAGATTTTATTGGCAAAATACATCCTACTTCTTCAGGCCAACATCAGTGGATATTAATAGCCACTGATTACTTTATAAAGTGGATTGAAGCAATTCTCACAAGACAAGCTACAAATGTAGTCATTATTAAATTTCTGGAAAATAACATCATGTCAAGATTTGGCTGCCCCATGAAGATCATCACTGACAATGCTCAGGATTTCAAATCAAAAAGGTTGGTAAGTTTCTGTAACTAGTATAATATCACTCTTGGTCATTCTACAACTTATTACCCCCAAGGTAATGGCTTAGCTGAATCTTCGAACAAAAGCCTAGTTAGAATCATCAAAAATATTTTGTAGGAAAATAAAAGGTCATGGAATTTAAAGATTAAATTTGCTCTATGGGTTGGCATAATTTGTACTAAAATATCTATAGGATTTTCTCCTTATGAGTTAGTCTACGGAACTGAAGCTGTTTTTCCTAGTTCGATTGGAGTTTTGGTCATGAAACTATTACAGGGACTAGAGGAAGAACCAAATGTTATCCAAAGGAGGATCAACCAACTAATCTCTCTATAGGAAAAAAGAGAAGAATTTTACAAAAATCATCAACAATCTCAGAATAGAATAAAAAATTCTTTCGACAAAAAGATTAAAGCAGCTAAATTTCAGTCCCCAAGATGTAATTTTGAAGTGGGAAGCTAAGATTGAAGATAAAGGAAAACATGACAAGTTTGAGAATCTCTGGAAGGGGCCGTATAAGATTTCAGCTTATCATGGGAATAATACATTTATATTGCAAGAGATGGATGGTCAACTATATGCGGGAGGACCTGTTAATGGCAGGTTTCTCAAACATTATATCTCTTGATCGAGTTGAAATGAATACCATTGTATATATTTCGTTTTTCTATTTTTCTCATTTGCAGGTGTGGATGATATATTTGATATATGTTGTCAATTTTCAATTTTCAATAAGGCAACTGGTCTACTGGTTCTTTGCTGCACCACAGGGGCGCAACATCCCCATTGGAGCCATTGTTATCCATGATAACATCTAGAAATAATTTTTAGTTTGATTAATCATTTTCATTTGTCTACTTCTTTTTTGAAAGAGGTTGTTGTACTTTGCAAATTGGAGATTAAAGAAGGAAAGAACATGTCCAATTTGAATTATTTTGGAGAAATTCCCATATTCTATAAAAACCCATTTTATTTCACAAACCCCATTTTCCCCCTTTGTTTTCTAAAAACTCTAGCCACAGTAACCCATTTTTAAACTCTAGTCGTGTTTCCCCATTCCCCTTTGAAATTTCTTTAAAACATTAGTAAAACATGCCGTAAGCCTTTTAAATGCATGGGACCCAGAGTCTATATTGAAATCGGCCTTTTCCCTTTTGTGAAACCATATCCAACCGTGTCCTTCCTCCACTTGCGATTGCGATATCACAAATCGCAAAGTCTCTCCTCTGCCGACATAGAAATTCCTCCCCACCGATTGTGATATCACATAAATTTCTTCCCCTGCTGATTGCGATATCGAAAGTCCTCTGCTGGTATCATGATATCTAAAGTCCTCCAGCGATTTTCATATCCACATTCCATTTCCACTCCGCCCACCGATTGCGATAAAGACGAAGTCCCACCGATTGCAATAAAGACGAAGTCCCACCGATTGCGATAAAGACCTTACCGCCGATCGCGATAAATCCATCCTCACCGATCGTGATAAATCCTCTCCCCGCCGATCGTGATATTGAAATTGGGGATCATAAAAAACATAACTCTTTCCTCCACTGAACTCCCTTCCGACTTGCAATTGTGATGGATCTGAAAGGTTATGTATTATAGTTTTGAGAAATTTCAAGTCCGACATATTGGGAAATCACCATAAAATCAATGTTAAAGCTCCTTTTCACTTTCCGATGGCGTATTGCGATTGTGATAACAACAGGCCCGGATCAATGACCCAGATTGAATCAGCTTGGAACAACAACCCAAATCAATGAATATTAAAATTCCCTTTTCACTTCCGCTCAGTGGGACAATGATGATGTTTTTCAGCAACATGGTCTTCAAAGAGGAAAATGAGAAAAGAGGACAACAAAGGCGTTTTTCGACATATATCCAGTAGCATGGCCATCAAATAGAACATAGAGAAAAGAGGATAAAAGGACACAAAGGATAGTGAAGGAACTTTCAAACATGTTTCAAACAATAAACAACATGCCTACCAGCACGATAAACAATATTTCTTATTTAAAGGCCCAAAAACAACACATCAGAATTCAAAAGGCCGGATGCTCTAAATTTCCACAAATACAGTGCCAACATTACAAACAGTTGCAATTTTTTCTTGAATTATTGTAATAGTTGGATGAATTCTATTTAGATGTGACTCCTATTTGTATTCAAACTCTGTTAAAACAGAAAATTCCTATGAAAACTCTGTTAGTTAGAAGAAAAGGAGGAACAAGTCTCTAGAACAATAAATCGAATTTGGCCCAAGTGGAAAGATATGTAAAGGGATCTTTTCTCTATAAATAGGCAGATTTTCGACTCTGAGAGGGGTTGATGGAGAGTGTGAAAAACTGACCTTCTGTAATATTTTGTTCTTTTAATAGAAAATCAGCAGCAACTCTGTTTTTATACATGGGATTCATGTTATGGCTTTTATGAGTTTTTATTATGTTGTTTCAAGTTTTACATAGTATGTTGATTACTTGGAAATCTGTCAAACAACTCCAATTTCCTTCATTTATTGCGTATGACTGTGGGTGTCCAATTGTATAAGTTTTAAAGCCATAGATGCCTCAACTTCCATTAAACACTGTTTTTGATCATAATCTGTTTTGATTTGACTCCATGCCCAATGGTGGCAGTCATCACATTTTTCTTCACCTACAAAATCAGAAAAAGAGATAAGATTTAGTCATATGAATTTTGAGTTTATCACAAGTCATTTTATAAATATTTTGAGAGAGCCCTCTCAGATTGGAAGGAATAACTTCCAGTCTAAATTTGGTTTGAAATAGTTACACTTGGTTGAAGTTTGATACATCCCAACCTATCCTAGCTCAGTTGATAACAATAGGCATATCCATCTCTGCAGAAGAAGATGAAATGTTGGGGAAATTTAAGTCAATGTTACCTGACATCTCGAAGATATTCATTAATGAAACAAATGTTATCTTATCATAATAATGACCACTAATTGCACACAACAAAAGAAAGGTCTAGGTTAAGCTTAGGGATGGCAAGGTCATGCTTATGGTATCCTTGTTAAGGTTGAAGTATTTATGTAGGTTTCAAATTCAAATTACAAGGAAGGTCACATTTTAAAGATGCAGTGCTAATGAGGGATACAATTATGATTTTTTACCTGAGGGAATAGGTCAGTATGTTCTTATCGCAAGTCCAAATCATAGTGTGGTGCAATTTTTAACCCTATTGCAAGTCGCATCAGCAATCAACAATGTTAGGGACTATAGATATGATTTGTGATTTAAGCCTCATAGCAATTTACGCTCCTAGAAAAAATCACATTTTGAAACAACAATCCTTAGAGACTATGAATACATGCAACCTTAGAGGAGTTGTTATTCCAGGTCTTATCACAAGTTGTGACTTGAGATGGTAATCATCATGTGGGTTGAAAATGCAAAAAACGATTAGAGCTCAATGTTCTATTGCGAATTTGAATCATGATTGTATTTTCGATGAGAACAAGATGCAATTAGCGATTAAGGGACAAGAGAGCACAATCTTAGTTATGAAGCGAGATTAAAGTTTCACTATATAGTCTAAATTTGATTTCCGAGGGTTTGCATGTTGTCAGATTCAAGGGAGACACATTAACAAAAGGAGATATGCCAAAAGGGGCTATGCCAAAACAAAAGGAGCTATGCCAAAACAAAGGAGACTTCTAACACATTAAAAAAAGGAGCTATGTCAAAATAAATGTGTTTCAATTTAAGAAAAGGAGTATAGTTCCAAAACCAAAATTATTATGATGGCATCAACAATCATATCATAGGATTTGAATCCTAGAACAAAGCATGCTCCCCTTCAAACGAATGAACACAACTCACATTTCATAAAATCGCACAAATTTATCCATTAATGAATATATGTGGTTGATTTGGGGGTTTTAATTATCAGGCTCGATTTGGATGGCTCGACATGGTAAATAAAAAACAAATTAAAATAATTTGAGCATAGACCTAGGGTAAAAACCCTTAGCAAAAAAATGATCAGCTAGGGTATGAGTGTGGGAAGGTACGAGTGCTAAGCCTTTATGTTAATTAGAAAATGATGCCTGCTTGAGAGCATGACTCCATGAGTAAATGGAATATTGATGGCAAGAGCA
The DNA here is from genome assembly GCA_031772625.1 of Pinus tabuliformis. Classification (NCBI taxonomy): domain Eukaryota; kingdom Viridiplantae; phylum Streptophyta; class Pinopsida; order Pinales; family Pinaceae; genus Pinus; species Pinus tabuliformis. The sequence goes on from CM062815.1 coordinate 246,145,875, forward strand.
TGGAAGATGAATACATAGGTAACAAGAAAGGACATATGCATGGTGTATAAGTACACAGGGTTGAGGCACTAATATGAACCAACACATGGCAAGTAAAACAAGATTAATGATTGGGGTAAGAGATGCATTACTTATGAGGAGGTCAAAATTGCAGATGAAAACCAGAGGAGAGGTTTGGCCACTCAACAATGAAAGCATAATGGAACGGAATGGGTAGTGAGATGTTAATAGAAAAGGATGACATGTGCACAGGAGGTCATGATCTTAGAATTCACACTACCTTTATCTCATGCATTAGAGTTAGTTTATTCATAGGTTTGAGGGATAACGCAAGTTGTAAACTATAGTGCTGATGGGAGCTAAGATTGTGACTTGCAACCTAAGCCTAGTCGTGGTTTAAACCTTTAGCGGAGATCACATTTTTAGATCATAGATTAAATGAGCATTGGATATGCCATTAGTGATAAAGGGATGAGGAGGATAGTCTCAGTTGCAAGTCACATCTCTAGAGTGAAATCACTATAAACTTAAGATGTGATTTGCAACTAAAGTAGAAAAAACACAAGTATTAAATCCTTTAAGGTCAATCTCACAAAAATGCGGTGAAACCATACCTAGGTCAAATGACCCTAAGAAACCCTAGGGAAAGTGAGAAAATAAATTGAGTAAAGGGGGTCTCCAAATTTTGAGATGGTTGAAAATTTGGTGCTGTTGTAGCGGCTACAATTATTGTAGATTTTCTGGTAGGACCGAAAATCTTTGTTTGACCTTTGCTCAAGATGAATTATAATATTCAGAAGTGTTTTAATAGACCTATGGATCCACTAATTTCAATGTGAAACCCCTTTTAATAGATGTAGTCTCTCTATCACTTTAATTGGATTGCTTCGAAAACACTTCATAAGTTAGGGGATGACACTATTGGCTTCAATAGGGGATCATGATAGTGAAAATGTGAGTTGTAGATGCTTGGAATTAAAGTGAGTATCTGGTGTTGCTCTGTTTCTAACAGGCATGTTCATTACCCCGATGGAGTCACTCATGAAATCACAAGCATTGCCTTGCTGCCAGTACCCCGACAAAGTTGCTTGCATTACCTCTTTGCACAAGAAGCCTTTCTCAATGCTTTACCATTTATTTGATTGATTTTATTTTGCATGCACATTGGAATCATTTATTAGGCATTCATTGCATCAGGGTATATGATGGATCTTGACTTATTTTACAGGCAAGAGAGGTTTCTCCTTGTTTTCAAAGAGTTTAATATTTTTCCGAAAGAGTTTGCTCACCATGAGTTTTCTCCTTTTACCTTATCTAGCCACTAGGTCAAATCAATGATAACGCAATATGAATTTCAAAATCCAATTCACATAACAAAGATATTATTAAGGATATATGGTGTGCTAGCTAATTAAATTTCTCCACAAAGTCTAGTCCATATTTTCCTTATGGATATCCTTGACTTGTAAAAATGTTTAAGATCGAACAGTGGAAAGAGGTATAAATCTAGCCAATAATTGATCAACTACCACAATATTCATAACATAATCGACTTAACAATGTCCCAAATCTTTTTATTCATATACTAGACCTTTATTTATATACAAAGGCCTTTTGGGAGAAACTAAAAAGTAAATGCATGAGGAAAATACATGAAACTAAAAGCATGGAAGGAAATAAAAGCATGAAATTAAATGACACGATGACGATATGTACAAAGAAGAGAGCATGTACAAGAGCTGCTAGTTGAAGTAAAAACTCAAGTCTTGGCCAGTTATGGGAAGAGATTCAGTTTTCTCATTTAGGGTTTGGAGACGATAAGTATGCTGGCTAATTTTTTCCTTGAATTGGTATGGACCAATCCACATGGATTGAAACCTGGTGTGCTTTCCACTTTCTTCATGGGCTTTATCCCATTTCAAGGCAAGGTCACCCAAACTAAATTCATTATTTCCTACGAATTTCTTGTTGAACCATCTCTTGATCCTGTTCTAACCTGAGGCAAATTTTTCTTGAGCCTTTTTCCTTTCTTCTTTTAGTTTTAACAAGGTTTCAATCATACTTTGCATAATTGGGCATGACTTACCACATGATTCTTGGGATAGTTGTAACGTAGGTAGGTACAAGTTAGGTGGTAGGATGGCTTCTTTTCCATACATGCAAAAGTGAGGGGAAGTGCCAAGAGAAGGTTTTGGAGTTACGCGATGATCCCAGAGAGAATTAGTTAGAGAATTATGCTAATTTCTCTGTTGGGTAAGAATGGTTTTCTATGTGACACTAATCAAGTTCATATTGGTGGATTCAGATAGGCCAATGCCTTGGATGATAGTAGTTAACAAAATGTTTCAATACAATTCCATTCTCCAAAGAAAAATCTTACAACCTTAATAATGAGAAATAAGCTGCATTGTCAAACGTAAGGGAGGTAGGAACACAGAACCTGGTAATAATAATATGATTGAGAAAATGAATTACCTCATGATTGTTTACTTTTATGAGTGGCACAACTTCAACTCACCTCGTAAAATAGTTTTTAGATGTGAGAATATACTTATGCTGCTTTGAGGAGTACAAAGTGATCTCCCTAATAACGTTTAGGCCCCACAGTTGAAAAGGATCTTCTAGCGCAATGGGTTGGAGTGGCGTGACTAATCGTGTCTCTCTTACAACCCACCTTTTAAAAGTGGAACATTTGTGTGCATATACATGGGTGTCTCTAAATAATATAGGCTAATAATAGTCTGCCCTCATAATCTTACGTGTTGTCGTATCACCAACATAGTGACCTCCTACCGGTTTGTCATGCAGTTCCTTTAAGACCTTCTTGGCCTCAAAAGACTCCAAAAATTTAAGAAAAACACCATTATGGTGTTTCTGAAATAGATCTCCATGGACCAATTGATAATAAGAGGCTTTTAGTGTGATGGAACTTTTTTGCATCACCGATAAATGTGAAGGCAAAGTTCCTTGTTCCAGATATTTCATCGACTATTCATACCAAGATGATGGTGAATTGGGTGTGGGTGCAAAATCATTGTTAAACATCTCAATCTCTTGTTCCCATCCTAAGAACTATTCTTCATTTATATGCGCGGCTTCAACAACAAGATTTCATATGCCATGTCCTTTGATTGTATGAATTGACTTGAACTCAAGATCATATTCTTGTAAGCAGATCATCCAATTGGCTCGATGTTCTCCTAGTTGTTATTGCAAAAATAACGATCTAACTATAGGATGTAAAGGAAACACTATGACATGATTCTTTAGAATATAAGGCCTAAACTATTTGATAGCCTTGTACACATCGTATGCTTGCTTCTCCATATCAGGATAATTCAATTTATATCCTTGCATGCCTGTACTCATCAAGGATAGAGGTCATTCATTTCCTTGGTCATATTTTTGTGTCAACACAACCACTAACGAAGAATCCGAAGAAAAAGTATAGATCATGAAATCTTTATTAAAATCGGGGCTATAAAGATCTGGAGCCTCTGCTATAACTTGCTTGATCTACATGAAATATTTCATCTCCTCTTAGTTCCATTTATATGCCACATCCATTTTTATCATATATTTCAATGGATTTATGATTTGGACATAATATGAAATGAACTTACGAAGAAAATTAATTTTTACCAAGAATGATTGCATAGATTTCTTTCCATTTGGATACAATATTTTTGTGATGGATTTGACATGCTCGAGGTCGAATGTCATGCCACTATTTGTTATGATATTCCCTTCAGACAAAACAAATATTCTTTTCTTATTGTTGAACAATATACCATATTTTTTGCAGCATTCAAAAATATGCCTCAGATGACGTAAATGATCATATATTTTATTTGAGAATATCATCACATCATCAAGGTACACCACCACACTATGACCAATCAACCCTGTAAATGCAATATCCATTTCTCTTTGAAATGTAGCTCCGATGTTGATAAGACCAAGGGGCATACACCTAAATTTGAATGTTCCCCATTTGGTTATGAAAGTAGTCTTCAATCTATATGGCTCGACAACCAATACTTGGTTATAGCTAGAAAAACCATTAAGAAAAAAAAACATTTCAGATCCTAAAACTCTTTGAAGAATTTTATCCATGGAGGGGATTGGGGAATTATATTTATCTGAAGCCTAATTAAGATTTCAAAAATCAACACACAAATGGGTTTCTCCTAATTTATTTCTTACGGGAGCAAGGTTTGAGACCCACATCAAATGTATGACTCTAAAAATGGTTCGTGCATCTAATGGTTTCTTCTATTCTTTCCGTATTAAAGGTTCTAGTGTCATATGTACCTTTCTTAGTTTATGTTGGAAAGGCTTGACCCTATCATTTATCGAAATGAAATGATGGATAATAGGGGTATCATATGTCTTTAGGTCTTCATATGTCCAGGAAAAAAAATGTCGATACCTTTTGAATAACTCAGTGAAAGCTTGTCTCCCTTTTGGGGCGCAACAAGTACCAAGATTGATGACCTTTAGGTTTGCCTCTATTTTGAGATTGAATTGTTCGTGCATTAGCGTGAAACTTTGATTCTTAGTATTGGGAGCTCCCCTGAATTTATTTTGCAAGTCAAATAGATTCTTGAGTGACACCATACCTTTGGGCATTGGGTTTCCCTATTGTGCATTAGCTTTCTCATGCAAGGATTTCTCATGTTCATCCTCGTTTATGGTTGCATCTTTGAAAATGTTCGCATTGGCAAGGAAGTCCAATTTTGTTGATCATCATTGAAAACACATAAATTGGTTACATTATATGGGACAATAGTTTCATAAAATATCTCAGTGGAAAAGCCATCCGTAAGCAGCGTAAACCTAGCAGTGGCATTAACTAACATATCAACTACGATGTTATTAATTCTTGGAAATGATTTGATACCAAAAAAATTGAATGCAGAAATTAATTACCATACCTCTTGTTGGTAGTTCTTCAAATTTGGTGAAAGACAGTGAATAGTATCATGTACCTATCTAGTGATGATATCAGAGTCACCAATTACCTTTAGACATTCTACCTTCAAGTCAATGTCTTTCTTCAGTCCGAGAATCAATTCCTCATATTCTACAGTATTATTAGTACAGTCAAAACGACAAGAAATAAAAAAAAAATATTCTTTTCGGGGTCCATCAGGATACAACCTACACCAAATCCATCTTATGTTTTCGATCCATCATAGTACAACACCCAAATTTTAGTACTTACAAAACTAGAATCTAAACTAACATTATTTACATCTATAGTAAAAAAATAATTATCACCATCTGGAGGGTAGGGGAGGAGTTCCAGTTATGTATCTGATGGGGCAGGTGATGAGTTCAGAAAATATTTATTGGATAAGTTTTTGGAAGAAAATATTCCTATAATGTTGCTGAAAGAGTTGAGCTCACTAAAGATAGGGGAAAGGAAAAGAGAGAAGGACTTCAATCAGTATTTTACCACTATTTTGACCAAGATTTTGAATGATGTTCCTCCCCATGATTCGATCACCATTTACTAATACACCTCATTGTCACCACATAATATTGCTACATTCGTCAAGAGGGCAGCAAAGCCTATGCTAATGGAGAATTTTGTTGAATCCATTGTCATTGAAAAGGACATGATCTCCATAGGATCACATGACTTAAAAGATGATTCGAAGGCTTCTGGTAATAAATCTCGATCTTCATCTAGTAACTCTACTAACAAGGATGTGTTTGATTTAGAAGCTCTAGAAAAATATCTCAAATAGTTAACTAATGAGGTGTCTGATTTGAAAAGAAAGATAAGTGAAATCTCTTCTAGAAACAAGTAGTTCAAGCCTTTTTTCAAGAATATTAGTAAACATCCAGCTAAATCAAACCAAAGTTCAAACATGAATCTAAATGTGGAGGAATTACGAATGGACAATTATTGCACTTTCCACGAAGTTTCCCATTCTGAAAAGACATGCCTACAGTGGATCCACAATATGACTGCAATGGTTAATAAAGTGCTTGATGATCAAACAATGGAATACCAATATGATTAATCAAAAGAGGAAGAAAATATGTCTCTGCCTGAAGACAATGTTGGCTCATTTGTGATGAAATTTGAAGTTGTCATAGATGGTAAGATCTAGTCCATTGAGGAAGCTTCGGTTGGAGATACCCCTCCTGTTAAACCTCCAAAGACTTATAACCCGAGGAGTAAAGGACCGGTGGTTGAAACTACCCTAGAGGATAAGAAGAAATAATTATTACGAAGGATATTGCCTCTAAAAGATCTTGCTTAGAGTTCAACTTCAAAATATTCAACCAGGTAGGCTTCAAAGAATACGTCGGAGAACACTAAAAGCAATTCCAATACTCCTAAAGTTGCTTCCAATCCTTCTCAACCAATGAACTCAGCTTAGACTTCCAAAGATGAAAGTGTATCTTGTGATATTGGTTACAACATCATTGAGGATATGAAGAAAACTCGAGAAAAATATATCACTCTACAAGTTGGCCAATCTATTTGGGTAGAGGGAGTTTATCATCAAGACTTTCACACCATGTCTTCTGCCAGCAAATCCATTGCTTCTTCTAAGGCTACTTCCTCCTATCAGTCTAAAGCCTTAGTAAATCCTGAATCCATTTTTAATGTGGTAAATGTTGATTCAAGATCTTCAATTCCTCCCTTCTTGTTGACTTTTGAGATCTCCAATTACAATGTGCATAATTTTCTAGTTGACTTTGGTTCATTGACAAATGTCATGCCTTTATCTGTTTTCAAGCCCTTCTATCGAGTGTCTATCTACAACATCTGCTAAATCATCCAAAGAAACGTTAACCAACTCTTGAATTGTACTGACTATAATCCTTGGAAATTTGTATATATTCAAGTCAAATGTTTGTGGAGAAAGGTAGATGCAACAAGAAAAATTCCAATGATTTTGGCAAATTGATGGGTCATAGGGCATAGGGATCTCGATTGGTCGTAAGTGACTTTCTAAGTTGGTTCGAGACTATGAGGAGGGGATTCAAATTTAGGTGTATCCAAAGTAGGAGGGATAGGTGAATGGGAATGGGGTTGATTACTTGCTTGTTCAGAAGGCTCATGGAAAGAACGATGATTTGTACCATCCATACAAAAGTGGCCATCTTTCTAGTCCCAAAAATATGTTGATGGGCCAAATCTGACCGCCAATAGTTAGGAGATCTCCCCGGTGCAAAATTCGAACTAGACTCTACACCATTTGGTATGGGAGTCCCGTATGGTATGTGGACTTGGCTAACACCATGTTGCTTATATATTCACTTTGGACAAGATGAACAACAAGGGTTAAAAGATAAATAAAACTTTTGATAAAATAAGTTAAGAAACCTTATGGAAACCGAACATATGAGATGTTGTGAACACAAAAACAACTAAATAACATGACATCAATCTTAAAAGAAGAAATTTTAGAAAGACTTCAATTAAAAGGTATGTATAAATATAAAGATTCATTATCAACTTTGAATTAGTTCTCAATCAACAACCGTTGAAAAATGTAACAAGAAATTCTCAATTTGATTTTGCCTTGATTAAATTGAGAAAATTCAAAATTCCACATCAACAGACAACTTGGATGCAACTAACTTGTGTGACATGGCTTGTTTCACCTAGTTTACTCAGTAAATTTGAGTTGGAGGAGTTAGAGTTCAGTTAAGAATGTGTGATTTCTAATTTGTAGCGATCAAGGTCAGTTATTTCAAGTTGTTTTCAATTAAACTAGTTATAACTGTTGGAGCAACTAGTGGAAGGTCAATTGTTCAGTGAGATTTCAGTCTAACTCAATGACCATCCAGTTAACTAATCAATCATGCCAAAATAGCTTGTGCATGTAGAGAATTTGAGTTCCCCAATTGTGGTGGAGATTCCAAGGCCATGTAAAATCAATTGTAGACTAGTCTTGAGTGTACACGTGTTGTATGCAGTCAGATGATCAACCTTGGGAATTGCGTAATAAATTTGAGGAATATCCTAAATAATAGGGGCCTAATTTCTCAAGGAATTGTTCAAGGAAATAGGGGCTCAAGTAAAGGAAAAAATTGACTAAGTCTAGGTCAGAGCTTCTCAATGCGCAGAGAGAAAAGTTATTCACTTGCAGGTTGTGCTCAATTGAGAAAAGAAATCATAATACTTCTCTATTCATCAAATTAATGCAAGCAGACATAAGGGGTTTTAATAGATTTATTTCCCCTGGAAAAATAATATGTGCATGTGTGTTATTTCTCATTTCATGTTTGTGATGGATGTTCTAAATTTTGAATTGAATAGAGTAGTTTGTGTCTTGTGATTTAGATTAAAATTTCATGAGTAGTTGCAAATATACACAATAATTTCTACATGGCATCATAGCAGGATTCACATTAGAGTAGGAATTTCGAATTTGTTTCTTAGGAGGTTCTAATATGCAGCTTCAGTGTAGCATGATCTCTTCAGAGTTGGGAGAATGGCCTTCAATGGACTGAGATTAGAGTATGCCTTGGAAGGAAACTCAAATTTCATTTCATGGAAGGATCTCATGGGGGTAGTGCTTGATGACAATGGCTTGCTAGAATACATCAAGAGAGATGTTCCAAAACCAGTGGAATCTGATGCCCAAAACCCAACCTAATGGAAGAAACATGTAGCCAATGCGAGGGGAATAATATTGGAGGGAGTACAAGAACACATTGTCACAAATAGCCATGGGAAAGAAACTCCTTATGAAATGTGGAAGGAATTGATAGATTTGTTCCAGTATAATAGCGATCATAGGAAACTGGTACTCAAGGATAAAATTCGAAATATCAAGATGCAGAAGAATGACACTATTCAACATTATCTGAGTATGCTCATACAAGTTTGTAATGAGCTTGCAAGAGTTGGTGTTACTATTTCAGATGATCACATGGTAACCCTATCCCTTCTTGGCCTTCCCAAAATTTGGCATAACTACCAAGATTCGGTAAATGGAAGGGAGAAACTACTGAATTGGGAACACTTATGGTCCGATTTGGTACAGGAGGAAATAAGGCAAAATACCAGAGGTGGAATTTCATCCAAGGGAGAGGATGAAAAGAATTACATTGGTTGGAAAGGGAAAGAAGGGAAAAGGGAATAAATCTCAAACCAAACCAGAATCCAACCAAGTGGGCAAGAATAAAGATTTTTCCAAAATTAAATACTTCAATTGTCATGAATTCGGGCAATATGCCACAAAGTGCCCACATGAAAAGTCAAGCAAGAAGACCTTAGTGGAGCAGCAAGTGAAGCTTTGGCTTCACAGTTCGAGCTTGAATTCACCCTTATCACATGCATGGCCAACACAGTGATGGTAAGCGTGTGGTACTTTGAATCTGCTGCCTCATTCCACATGACAAGGTGTCGATACTTTTTCAGTGACCTGGATGTTGAGAACGGGTCCCCTGGGGTAAATTTTGGGGTTAAAATCCCAAGTTTTAGGGCTAAAGGCCCAAGTTTTGTATAAAGAATGTAAAGTCTCCACATTTTGTGGTCGCGGAGCGCGAAGATGTAAACAGTCAAAAAGGGTTTCCGCCCTTAGTTTAGATAGTTTGTGTCGGCTTGATGAGATCTGCCCTTGGTCCACGGGCCATGGGAATGTATAAAAAGGGAGTCTTAGAAGAGTCTAAGGCAGAATTTTTGGTAGAGTTCTAAGTAAGTTTTTGGGTCTATGAGAGCTAAGAGCGAAGAGTCTTAGCGTAGGAAGAGGCTCTGCAGCTGAGTGTGCAGAGGCCTAGGGTAGAAGTCTACAACTAAGTGCGCGGACCCCTACAACTGTGTGCGCAGGGAAGTTAGAGTCTGTACTGGAGATTTGAACCATCAATAAAGAGAATTATTATGGAGATATCTATGTATGAGTTATTTTACTTTTGTTATGAATGTTGTGATTATGTTATGTTGAATACTGGGTTTATGATTTAATGCTATATTGATGCGCGAATCTATGTATTTTACTTTGTCATATGAACGCAAGTAAGAATATTTGTTTACACAAAGATAATCATAATGCATGTTGAAGTTAACCAATACTTAAGCTAATCGGGGTAGACACAAAAGTAAGGATAATTATAGAGGCACATAAGTGTCTGAATTGGCTATTTAGGGTCTGCGAAGGACGATCATATATTTTCACAGAGGCTTCAAGAACGAATAAGAGAAGTACATTGATAAGCCCTAAAGGGATTATAAGTCTATGTGAAGGAAGGGTTAGGGTATAAAAACGACATCACAACCATATTAGGGTACGGAAACTTGGTTCCTGCATCACCCCATACTGCTTCGGGTGATACTTTAGTCCGTGCTTCATGAATTAATGCCGAAAGGGCCAGTAGTTCAAAAGGAATGTGAAAAGGCATGGCACGATCGACACATCAAAATGCACACCTTCAAGGTAAATGATTTAGTGTTATTATATGACAACAAGTTTGATAGATTTCCAGGAAAATTTTGGATGCATTGGCTAGGGCCCTATGTTATCAAGGAGATTACTGATGGTGGAGTAGTTCAATTGGTAAAGTTGAATGGGAAGCCATTCCCAGGAAGGGTGAATGGTAGCCGATTTAAGCCATACACCGGGGATTCGACCAGATGACTATATGGTGGAAGCATAGTCTTAGCGCTCCAGGCAGCTCAAAGGAGGCATGGGACTATAAACTACACTGCCCGGGTTATAGAGCTGTGTGCTTAGGGTACTGCGTAGAATGGAGGATTGTCACAGTGTTAGCAGAAGCACGAGGGAAGCTGCGCTATTGAAGGAGAGACCATGCATGGCAGCTGGAAAGTGACCATTATGGTCAATGTTCATGACTTGACAGTGGGAAAACAACTAAATGGAGCAGGGGGGGGGGGGTGGCAATTAAGTCAGAATTTAAGAGAAAGATCTTTGAAAATCTGCTGCCACTCTTGCATTTATGAACCGATTTTGGGGGGAATGGTCGGATTCAAATTCGAAATTTCCTATAAATTATAGATGGACGACCAACGAAAAACACTTGGCATTTTGAGAATTGAGGTGTTGATCTATTAGGCGCGCATGAACCTTGGTTATTTTGAGGCTTTAGTAGCGAGTGTGGTGTTTGAGAAATTGCTGAAGGAGACTTAGGAGCCTTTAACTGGAATTATGTCAGCACCCGTGGAGATTGCAAGTGTTTGGGAAGCCATGGCAGTTGAAGGAGATGCCCCAGAGGTAGCGAGTGCAGAGGTACATGCAGACGTACCCAAATCACCAAGGTCGCTAAGGCCGAGGCCTACGTCGCCCAAAGAAGGTCCCAAGATGAAGAAGGATAAGCAGAAAGAAACACAACCAGTGTGTGAGTCGCCAAGGAAACACCAGGAGAAAGACAAGGATACTGCACAGTAGAAGGCCAAGGTAGTAGAACTGGAGCCTAACGAGGACATAGAGGACATTGGTGTGGGTGTAGAAGACGTTGACATGGGGGCAAAAGACGTGGACGTTGAGGGGGCAGACCCTATCTCCAAGCTGCCACCATATATCCCTCCGCACTGAGGCAAGGTGAAGGTAGCAAAAGACATTGATGAGAACAAAATCATGCTGTTCACCCCGTTGCTACCAGACAAAATCACATTCGAAGGAATGCGCTTGGCGCGTATCCCCCTTTTGAAGTTGGAGGACTGGGATTTAGTAGATATAGAGCGCTTTCCCCACTTGGCGACTGATACATTCATGCACCACATCTTCTATAAAGACTCTGGTGTGACTGCGTTGGAGCCAAGAAAGTGGATAAAAGGGGTGGAGAAGGTAGGACTGTTGAACCTGCTATGGGTGCCGCATTACAACCGTGTGCCCATAACTTTGATAGTGATCAAGTAGCTATTATTCTTGGTGCACGATGGGTGCCTGTGGTTAGGAGATCTGATCCCAATCATTGACATGCTGATCCATAGGATCACCTTGCTCCTACACTCAGGCTTGAACCCAGCCATGGCATTTGGCGGAAAGTCGGGTGAGCGCGACCTCACTGAACGTATGAAGGACAAGTTCAAGCTTACCACGAAGTTGCGCGGCTACTCCATCTGCAGCATAACCGATCTCGCGGTTAAAGTAGCCACTGAAATTTTGGTAGGGAAGATTATGAGGAATTGTCACACAGATGAAGTGTCGACACCGGTGGTTTCTTTAGCAGCCCAGTGCACGGAGGGCATACAATTTAATTGGGCATGCTACCTCTGCAACGAGTTCCTCGTGAACTGCAGAGAAGCACAAGATCAAAGCAAGACTTTCCACTACACATGGCTGCTGCTGTCGATTGTACTGGTTGTGTGGGACTTGCTGGAGGACAGTTAATTTCCCTTGATTGCACTAAAGATGCCAGAAGCAGCGAAGTTCGCATCACTCTGGGCCATGAAGGACCCCCAAAGGATCAAGGACAGTAAGATATTTTGGATTCTCATGGAATCAAGCATCCATGTTACCATCAACTACAAGCCACAACTCTCACCAACTGTCTTTGAGCAGTTTTCCGAGTATGTGGAGTTCAAGGCGAACTTCCACTATGTGTCCATCAGAGCATGGAAGGACCCCGCATAGAAATGGTATGATCTTCCATACCTGGCGACGGATGATGCAATCATCGCGGTTCTAGAGAGTTGGCCTGTAGAGTGGCACAAGGCCTCAGACTTATCAGCTAGGACTAGTAAGTCTACCACAAAGCAGAAGAAGGAAGAGGCCAGGTTAAAGATGGAGCAGTTGGCTGAAAAATGAAGGAAGGAAGCTGAGGACAAAGCCAAAGTAGAGCGCACAGCCAAAACATAGGCAAAAGGGGAGGAGGAAGAGGACGACCGTGACTTTGATAGGAGTCAGAAGTCGCCTTCTCCACAAACAGATGAGGAGGAGCAGACCCGGAGACTACTCCATTTCGGGTTAAGCCTACACGAGAGTAGGAGAAAGTAGGGCCGCGAAAGAAGTCCAAGGCTAGCAACGTTAGTGGACCCAATCATCTTGACAAAGGGTGATTTGAATGATATCAATGATATAGTGAGGGACATGACCACGAAACTGCTACAATAGGTTGAGCAGCAGCAGAAAAAGGCCTTGGTCACCATTCAAATGGGTCTGCACGAGTTGCAGATCCAGGCTACTTAGGTGCAGACCACTGTAGGGCAGGGCAGCGCGACATCGAGTAGTTTGGCACCAAGAACCTTAGACACAATAGATATGGTCCATACAACGGATCCCGGGCTATCATGCTGCCGGATGGAGCATTGACCATAGAAGCCAAGGCTGACAGGGCCACTGTCAGTGCCATAAAACATGTCAGGTTAAACTTGGCCGCACTTCCAAGTGAAGCCCTTCACACCTTGCTAGATGGTGTGATCACGGAAATACAGGCTCAGGAACATAGCACTTTGAATGTTATCAGCGAGCAGAAGGTGAAAAATGCACAGTTGTTCGCCGAAAAATTATCCGTGATTGATCTTCTTAAGAAGATCACAAAAAAGAACGAACGCACAACAACTATGGTGGTTGAGGCATGCTGCGCTGTTCCAATGTTGAAGATCCTCGAAGATGCACTAATCGATGCAAGGATCCAGAAACTTGTTGCAGCTGTGCGTGAGGCACGAATAGAGCTGGCTAAGGTTCAGTTTGAATTGAACCTTAAGATCGCAGAACTTGAGTTGAGGGCCCAACCCTCGACTCCGCTAGAAGTTAGAGAGCAATGCGTGACTGCTGTAAAGGATGTTGTTGTAGCTATTAACACTATAATGAAGGATTGCAATGTGCTCTTTGAGCAGGTGCTCGAAGTAGTGACCAATCTACAGGAAGATCCCAACCTGCAAAGACTAGAAGATGAAGCACAGGAGTTGCAGCAGAAGTACGATGAGGTCAAAGCAACGACGTGCACCGTTGCCATCACGTAGAGTTTGGCAAAGCTATAGGAAGCGAAGGCATTAAAGGAATAGGTGGATGTAGCTCAGTGCAAGGAGGCAGTACTGAAGGCTAGATTGGGGCCTTGGCTGGAGGAAGCCTATGTACTCACTGCCTCCATTGAAGGGAAACTAGCTAGTCTGCAGGCGACACAATAGAAAATACAGGCAGACAGCATAGAACCAACGATGGAGTAGCTAGTTGAGCAGGTTTAGCAGGTGGCGATGTAGTGTACAGCCAAGGTTGCAGTCATATAAGTGGAGCTGGGAGGTCTTCGCGAGAAGATCTCTCCACCAGCCGAGTGACTCGAGGTGAGTCACCAGATTTATGTTGGGGGCCTGTTGGGAACGGGTCCCCTGTGGTCAATTTTGGGGTTAAAAGCCCAATTTTTGGGGCTAAAGGCCCAAGTTTTGTATAAAAAATGTAAAGTTTCCACATTTTGTGGTCGCGGAGCGCGAATATCTAAATAGTCAAAAAGGGTTTCTGCCCTTAGTTTATATAGTTTGTGTCGGCTTGATGAGATCCACCCTTGGTTCACGGGCCATGGGAATGTATGAAAAGGGAGTCTTAGAAGAGTCTAAGGCAAAGTTTTTGGTAGAGTTATAAGTAAGTTTTTGGGTCTGTGAGAGCTAAGAGCGAAGAGTCTTAGCGTAGGAAGAGGCTCTGCAGCTGAGTGCACAGAGGCCTAGGGTAGAAGTCTACAACTGAGTGTGCGGACCCTTGCAACTATGTGTGCAGGGAATTTAGAGTTTGTACTAGAGATCTGAACCATCAATAAAGAGAATTATTCTGGAGATATCTGTGTATGAGTTATTTTACTTCTATTATGAATGTTGCGATTATGTTATGTTGAATATTAGGTTTATGATTTAATGCTATATTGATGCGCGAATCTATGTATTTTACTTTGTCATATGAATGCAAGTAAGAATATCTGTTTACGTGAAGATAATCATAATTAATGTTGAAGTTAACCAATACTTATGCTAATCAGGGTAGACACATAAGTAAGGATAATCACAGAGGTGCGTAAGCATTTGAATTGGCTATTTAGGGTCCGTGAAGGATGATCAGAGACTTTTGCAGAGGCTTCAAGGATGAATAAGAGAAGTACATGTTGGAAATAATACTGAGAGGGGGGGTGAATCAGTATTATCAAGTCAAATATTCATTTTTCAAAATCAAATGATATACGCTACTTCAGTTAATTAAACCCGCATATATACGCAACTATGCAGAAGGAAACCCGCGTTTACAATGCAAACTTTTAAATGACTTTATCTTCCTGATGTTGATTATTAATATGTGTTTTAGAATCAAATAACCAGTAACCAAAAACAATAAAACAGATCAGAAAGACAATCGCACACAAGAACACAACATATAGGTGGAAACCCAATGTGGGTGAAAACCACCTGCTGCAATTCGTCTATATCTTCTCTTTAATTATAAAATTCTTTTTACAATTGTACTGGTGCAGTCCTTTATCAGTACGCAGGCTGCAACCTGTAGAGAGCTACAACCCTCTCTCGTTTTCCAGCTTCTTCTGGAAGGGAGCTACAACCCCCTTAGCTCTTGCACTAGTCAAGATACTAGTACGTAGGTGCTGGCCTATAGAAGGCTACAACCTTCTCTTTCTTTCAGGGACCACGTTTCATGAATTTTCAGACTGGATCCACAAATAGCATCAGTCAAACATCAAGAATTTCTGCATCAACCAATCACCTTTTCACCAATCAAAACTGAATCAAAATAACCACTTTTCTAACGACTGTACCCAAATCACAGTAACAGTAACCACACACCAAATCTGAACCCAGAACACTGCAACAATAAACAGAAGCAGCAAGATCACAACTCAAAATATATACGCTACTTTAATAACCTAAAGCCTGCGTGCATACGCTTCTGCGTATGGAACAACCTGCGTATACGCTGTTTTACTTCACTGAGCCAACGTGTATACGCGCCTTCGCTTCACTGAACCTGCGTACAGATCTATAAAGGATAATTCACTCTTTCAGATATTCAAACACTAATTAACCCAGATTATCAGTTTTATAGATCAAGCAAGCGCCACATATAACAGATCAAAATCATACAAAGATACTATCATTCAAGCTTAAGGATTATGATCCATCAATAGAACTTATCCATCTCTTTGCGCTAAGGTTCCTCCTTCATTCAGATCCAGATCTGCACCATAACCCAATTACTAGTATTCCAGATCTAGCACTTTATCAGATATTCAATAACAATTCAGATGATCCCTTGCCACATGATCTCCTTCCTCTTTTATAGTTTTAGGCCTTCCACAATACCATGGTCCAAAACCATAATAAACCAATACCACAGACCCAATACTTGGGATCAACACGTCTGACGAGGTACCATGGTCCAAAACCATAGGTTCAAATACCAAGGACTAACTACCATGGACCAAAGGTAAGTTCTCCAACATATACGTGCTTTTCCTTGCACGAAAGTGCGTGTATACGCACACGCGCCTTTGAAACGTCTAACCTGCATGTATATGCGTCTTAGTCTAGATGAACCTGCGTATATGTCTTTTCCTTCATTTTGAAAGCCTGAACTGAGATCTGTTACCAAAGAGAGTTGCCATCAAGGACAACACCTGTGCCATAGCTCCAAACCTGTGCCATAATGCCAATAGTACATTGATAAGCCCTAAAGGGCTTATAGGTCTGTGTGAAGGAAGGGTTAGGGTATAAAAACGACATCACAACCACCTCAGGGTGCAGAAACTTGGTTCCTGCAACCCCCCATACTGCTTCGGGTGAGACTTCAGTCCGCGCTCCGTGGATTGATGCTGAAAGGGCCAATAGTGTAGGGATTTTTTGGGATAATTAATGCTAAACCTGGGTTAGGGCCCATCAAGCCAACACTGGAGAAGAAAGATCTCTAGATGCACATCGAGTTGGGGGATGAAAGAAGTTACAATGCGAACAAGATTGGTACAATCACCTTTCACATTAAGTGAGGGTACCCTCTCAGACTCACATATGTCATGTTAGTTCTAGGCCTAAAGAAAAATCTCATCTTTGTTACATTTTTGGAAGAATGTGGTTATGATGTGATCTTCAGAAAAGGGAAAGGATTCCTGAAGCACATAGCCACAAGACAAGTGAAGCAGATTGGGGTTCATGTGAAGAACTTGTACAAGGTAGATGTGGAATATTGTGCTTCATTAAGAACTAAGGTAGAGAAAGTGCAAAGCCATGATGTTGATGAAGTTTGACATAAAATACGACCATTTGCATCATGGAACCTTGAAGATTATGTAGCAAATAATCACTGGCCTCCCCAAAGGAGAACTTGAGCAGCAAGATGTATGCAAATGATGCACTTTTCAGAAGTACACAAAATCCACATTCCAGGATTGGGACAACAAAGAATATGAAATCTTGGAAAGGATCCACTCTAATGTCTATGGACCTCTCTTGACAACCTCCATTTCCATACACAAATATTCTATCATTTTTATTGATGACTTCTCAAGTAAGTGCTAGATCTTGTTCATGCGAAATAAATTTGAGACATTCTCTCAAAGTTCGTAGAATTCAAGGCACTGGTTGAGAAATAAATCGACAATAAGGTGAAGCCTCTCATGAGTGGTAATGGAGGTGAGTATGTTTTGAATGAATTCAAAAATTTATGTGCAAAAGAAGGGATTTGAAGAGAGATGATAACACCCCATAACCCATAGTAGAATGGGGTGGTTGAGAGAAAGAACTATAGCATTGTGGGAGATGTGAGAGATATGTTACATGACCAAGGCCTACCTCTGTATTTGTGGGTTGAGGCATGTAACACAACAATATACTTGCAGAACCAGGGTCCTCATTGGATTCTTGTTATGATTACACTAGAGGAGGATTTCTCGGGGAGGAAGTCAAATGTGTCGCACTTCAAGATTTTTGGAGCCTCTGTTTACTGCGATGTATCCAAAGAATCAAGGAAGAAGCTTGAACCAACAATAGAGCTTGGGGTATTTCCGGGTTACATAAAAAATATTCACAAATACCGTGTGTACTTTCCATCTCTCAGAATGAAAGTGGTGCGAAGGGATATAAAGTTTGATGAGGAGAAAGCGATGTGGTGCTCTCTTAAGAGGGAACTTTAGATTCCACCAGAAGAGGAGATTTTAGCTCCAAAGGCGGAGTGTCAAGAAGTTTTGGATTAGCCACCAATTGAGGAGTAGAGAGTGGAGACATCCACTCAAGCAGAACCATCCAGAGAAGGCAGAAAAAGAACGAATGATCTGATATGATCATAAACTAAATACTGATGTAGAATTGATTAACCATTAATGATTTGAATGTTAACTAAAGCACACAAATCGAGGAAAAAATGCTTGAAAAGAACACTTTACGACAACTGATTAAACATAAAATCAATGCATAATAGAAGTGCACATAGCAAAAAAACACAGTGGTACCAGACAATAAATTGATGACGGAGTTCGTCCCTGATGGATTACGTCTCCGGTTCTGCTTTCAAGATGGGCGACTGTTTTTATTAGGAATGAGAAGAAAGTGTTGATTACAAAGCAATTTAGTCAGACTGAACTTGCACACAGGAAATTCTAACCTCTGTCATTAGATAGCTCTCTGAACCAACTTTCCAACACTACTTACGGTTTCCAAAAACGACCACGGATGCTCCCGAAACACTGAAAACAAAATTTCCTATGTCCTCTAGAATCTGCATACAAAAGTTGAAAACCACTCCTTTTTCTCAATGAGGGAAAAACTTCCTTTTATATGCCTCCAGGTTCATGAAACCACTTTTGACTGCATTTGAGGTGAATGAGCTAACTTGAAGGTTCGTTGGTTCTCAGTCATACCATGTTTTGACACCTAGTGATTAGGTTTACATGGGGATTTAATTAAACAACCAAAACTTTAATGAAAAATAAAAAATAAACCTTGGATTAACCCTGAAACTGCAAGTGGTTAGCTAACCGGGCGGAGGGCTAATGGTTTTTCATGTGACTTGTCATAATAGCGGTTTTGGGGTTCAACAGTTGCACTGACCATTCACCGTAACGGTTGGCGGTGGAAATTATCCCGACACTCACATAGCGTGGCCACCACCTAACCATGACTACCCATCAAAACTGTAGAGATAACCCTGACGGCTATACTTAGCTCCGCTCACATGTACCCACTGTGGTCAACATCTTTCGGTTAACAACACGTGATTTACATAACCTGACGGCTTACTTGCAAGTGTTCACATGTTGTGGTTGCAATTTCATATCCGCTATGGTTTGGGATTGAACTGTCGGTTGTTGTTAACCTGACGATTAGCACTGGTCACATGTCTACCTTTTTCCGATGCCGTTTACGCCGACCGCGTAGTTTAGGGTGACTATGTATTGGTTTATTTATAATGTTTTGTAATGTTTTATATTAAACCATAGGCCGAGAGTGTATTAGGTTAGGTTTTTATGTTGTGTAATGTTTCAACACATGGTTTGTTGGTGTTTAGGACTTAGAACTTAGGTATTTAGCATTAGGTTTAGGGTTTTATGGTCTAGTTTTAGGATTAGGGTTTTTTATAACACATTTGTCATAATGTGACAAAACCAAAAACATATCGTCGATACAAGAGCACTTACGAAGACACTCTAAATCTTGAGAAGGCGAACCATATTGAACCAAAACAGTAAATCGACATTGGGCGATGACCATATAAACCCTTTTCCACGACGACACCCATGTCGACACCAATCCTGCAAAGACGAACGAAAAACACATGTTGTCGACTAAGTCTTGGGGAACTGTCGATGAACTCATGTTGACAACCAGGTACAACCCATATCAACTGAACGCCAGGAACACTATGAACATTACCTGAACAACCTGATCCACAACCAACACTTGTCGATCTGTCGAAGCTGAACTAAAGCGATGACAACACTTGAAAACCTGTGCAATTTGAATCAACAGATCCTCCTGGATCATTCCTCTCCACTTGAAAGATTTTGGACCACAAAAGTTTGACTAAACAAATACTTGATGAGGGTAGAACTCCTTCTCTTTCCATCTTGACCTGACGATGTACCAATACATTTGATCAGTCACCTGCAAGTGATGACCCTTATGATGCTGACCATGGTACCTTTTGATTTTGTGACCTGTTTCTTCCATCTGCAGTATGAACAACTTGCGACGATGGGCAAACAACCTGTTATAATAAACATGGCAATTGAATTCTTTCCGTGAAGAATCATGAGTTAGTGATTAAAAAAAAACAGTATTTGTATAATGTTGTTCAATAAATTTGATGGGTATTAACAATCTACTTTCTGGAATAACTGAAATATTCAAAGACTCCTTTGATTTTGACTTCATATCAATTACTTGACTTGATTTACTTTCCTGTTGACTAATTACTTGCCGCATAGAACTCATCTAGCTGTGATGTAAAGACTATTGAAACTTAGTTTGACTTTGAAAGTATCTAAGTAATTGTTGATTTACTTGAATCAATATTTCTTCGTCTCTTAACTGATATCTCCATTACCTAACACTTCAATTAATGAATTAGTTTTCAAATCATGATAAGGAAACTTTAGATCTGCTTTCGAAAATGCTTTGTCACAAAAACTTAGAGAATTCCTCTCCACTTGAAAAGAGGCTTCATTACTTTTTGAAGTATGAAATGATGATGCAATACCAAATAAATGTAACACTGACTTTCCCCAATACTGATTTGCACTCCTGAAACTGAAAATAAACATACCATCTAAAACAAGTCTCTGATTAGACTCACATATACCATTCCCTGCAATACACTACTGATGATGATAGTTTCTATAATTCAGTTGAATGAATGAATTAAGAGTCATTATGTCTTCAAGAAGATGTTCATAGGACATTAAATGTATCTCATGTTGCTTATCTTGTTTATGAATAAGGTTTCTTGGAAAGGAATTAAACACCTTGAATAATTGATCTATAAACTAAATCTCGCATTCTGAAAAATCATCCTTATGTTGTTCCTTAATAAACATGAGTACATATTTACTTGAACTTATTAACTGCTTAACTTGATTTGTAATAATTAAATCACGTTTGATTTGACTTTATGTGCCCTAACAATAAATTCAAGCCCTTCTTTCTTTAGATGATATTTATGTTCTCTTCTGTAAAACACTGCATCTCTATCATAAAGATAAGGACTTCCTAAGACAACTCCACATATGTCTACTAGGACTACATCTAACTCTACTTCATCAATGTTCTTAGATGTAATTGCAAATTTTAACCGACACTGCTTTGTGACATGTATTTGAGTTTATTTATTAATCCAACCTAATGGGTATGGTATTGGATGATTCCGTGTCTCTAATCCCAATTGATTAACTATATATTCAGATATTAAATTTGCTTGCGATCCAATGTAAAAAATTGTGTCAATCTTTGTATGCTTAGAATTTATCCTTATGTGTAAGAGTTCAACTCTTTTATCCTCATGTGAAGGATTTATGTTTGAAGAAGATACAATAGTTTTTGAACTTGAACCAATGTTAGAAGTTTTACCTATCGTAACCATAGCGGTTATCATTCTTTCATCACCTGAATTTGAACCCATATCTTGCTGAACTGCTGCAATGGCCTTCTTTTCGTCCTTCACCTTAAGGAACATTTTGGGCTTAAGTCTCGGACGAAGTTTCTAGCACTTCGATTCATCATGACCGATTCTCTAGCAATGAGAACAAGTAGGTATTTCCTTTTGAACAATCGATGATTTCTTTCTCTTCGAATTGTTCTTCCCCTTACTGTCACTGGAATATTTGGTTTCTAACTCTTTGGATGACTGAGATGAAAACTTGAATGGTCTGCCACCTGATTCAATATGTATGGCTTGAACACACACCTCATCAAAATCATCAGGATTAAACATCAATAAAGTATGCTGCAAATATGAATGTAAATTGCCGATGTATTTTAACAAAGTTTCACGTGTATCCAATGAAATACCAAGCACCAATTCTTTCTTTCTGAACTCCTGAGTAAACTCCTGAACACTCTGTCCTTTACCTTGCCTCAGATGCTACCAATCAATAACAACTTGCTGCATGTATCCTAAAGGATAGAACTGTTTCCTAAGAGCTTTTAAAAACTTAGACCATGAAGAGATGACTTTTCCTTTATGCTTTACATCTATCTGAGTTTTACTTTCCCACCAGATTAAAGCTGTTCCCCCCATTCTAAGTGTAGCTAACTAAATTTTAGTTTTATCGCTAGAAATGTTCTAAATGCGACAATACACTTCTAATTTCTTTATCCAGCTATCTAGCTTTTCAAGATTCATTTCACCATCATAAACAGGTGACTCAAATTTCACGTCACGTTTCAAAAGAGATGTTTTCTTAGTTTTCTTTTCCATTTTAGATTCTGTACTGGAAGAAGAAGAAGAAGAAGAGGATGATGGAGATGATGGAGGTGAAGGTGGTTTATCAGCCTTGCCTTTACCTTTGTCCTTCTTCGATGGCTTTGAAGAAGAAGCATCTCTCGCCTTCTTGTCTTCGTACAATTCTCCCAACATCTGCTGCATGGTTAAGAATGCCTACTGAAATTATTCTTCACTCATCTTAGTTTTAGTGTTTTCACCTGCATCAGGTCTTGACATGGTCGATTTCTGAACGACTCGTCACTTTCCAATCTCTGGATCGATCTGCTCAAGGATTCCTTCTCCTCGTTGCGACTTTGACCTGGTAAACATTCAATGGCACATTCTACAAATGCAACCTTCTCTGATACCAAATTATATGATCTGATATGATCATAAACTAAATACTAATTTAGAATTGATTAACCATTAATGATTTGAATGTTAATTGAAGCACGCAAACTGAGGAAAAACTGCTTGAAAAGAAAACTTTACGACATCTGATTAAACATAAAATTGATGCATAACAGAAGTGAAAATAGTAAAAAAACACAGCGATACAAGACAAAAAATTGATCATGGAGTTCGTCCCTGATGGACTACGTCTCTGGGTCCGCTTTCAAGATGGGCAGCCATTTTTATTAGGAATGAGAATAAAGTGTTGATTACATAGCAATTTAGTTAGATTGAACTTGTACAAAGGAAATTCTTACCTCTTTCTTCCAATATCCCTTCAAACCAGTTTTCCAATACTTCTTACGGTTTCCAAAACCGACCCCGGATGCTCCCGAAACACTGAAAATAAAATTGCTTATGTCCTTCAGAATCTGCATGCAAAAGTTGAAAACCACTCCTTTTTCTCAATGAGGGAAAAACTACCTTTTATAGGCCTCCAGGTTCATGAAACCACTTGTAACTTCATTTGTGGTGAATGAGCTGACTTGAAGGTTCGTTGGTTCTCAGTCATACCATGTTTTGACACCTAGTGATTAGGTTTACATGGGGATTTAATTAAATAACCAAAACTTTAATGAAAACCCAAAAACAAACCTTGGATTAACCCCGAAACCACAAGTGGTAGCTAACCGGGTGGAGAGCTCACGGTTTTTCTTGTGACTAGTCATAATAGCGGTTTTGGGGTCTGACAGTTCCACTTACCATTCACCGTAATGGTTGGCGGTGGTGGTTATCTTGACTCTCACATAGCACTGCCACCACCTAACTGTGATTGCCCATCAAAACTGCGGAGATAACCCTGACGGCTATACTTAGCTCCACTCACATGTCCCCGCTATGGTGAATATCTGGCGGTTAACTTCGCGTGGTTTACATAACCTGACGGCTTACCTGCAAGTGTTCACATGTTGTGGTTATAGTTTCATATCCGCTGCAATTTGGGACTGAACTGTAGGTTGTTGTTAACCCAATGGTTAGCACTGGTCAAATGTCTACCTTTTTTCGATGTGGTTTGAGCTGACCACGTGGTTTAGGGTGACTATGTATTGGTTTATTTATAATGTTTTGTGATGTTTTATATTAAACCATAGGTTGAGAGTGTATTAGGTTAGGTTTTTATGTTGTGTAATGTTTCAACACATGGTTTGTTGGTGTTTAGGACTTAGAACTTAGGTATTTAGCATTAGGTTTAGGGTTTTATGGTCTAGTTTTAGGATTAGGTTTTTTTATAACACATTTGTTATTATGTGACAAAACAAAAAACATATCGTCGATACAAGAGAACTTACAACGACACTGTAAATCCTGAGAAGGTGAACCATATTGAACCAAAACACTAAATCGACACTGGGCGATGACCATATCAACCCTTTGCCACGACGACACCCATGTCGACAACAATCCTACAAGGACGAATGAAAAAACACATGTCGTCGACCAAGTCCTACAGAACTATCGATGAAATCATCTCGATAACCAGGTACAACCCATATCAACTAAACACCATGAACACTATGAACATTACCTGAACAAATTGATCCACAACCAACACTTGTCGATCTGTCGAAGCTAAATTGAAGCGACGATGACACTGAATACTGATGACGACACTTGAAAACCTATGCAATTTGAATCAATTGATCCTCCTGGATCAACCAAGGAGGTTGATACACTTGTGTGGGATGCGAGGGAGAATGTGGGAGCTCCTTCAAATTTGTGCATATAGAGAAGGTCACCTAACAGGTACATTGGTTACATGGCTCTAATGACTAAGCTTGTAGATACTAACCCATCCTCTTTCTTGGAAGTAGTAGAGAAACCTATATGGGTTGATGCAATGGTGGAGGAATACAAATCCACTATAAAGAACAGTGTTTGGGAAGTGGCCCAAGACTGACAGATAAATTATTTATGGGTTCTAGATGGATCTTCAAGGTTAAGCACGCAGTAGACAGAAGAATAGAGAAGTATAAGGCTAGATTGGTGGCCAAGGGGTACTCTCAAGTTGAGAGAATTGACTATGATGATATCTTTGCTCCTGTAGCAAGGTATTCATGCATTAGAGAAATTCTTTCTCTAGCTATGCAAATGGGGTGGAATATCCACCAGGTGGATGTAAATACAACATTTCTTGATGGGGTTATTGAGGAGGAGGTGTACGTCGATCAACAAGAAGGTTTTGATACATTTTATTGGGAGTTTCATGTGTGCAGACTTAAGCGAGCATTGTACAGTCTCAAAAAATCACCCTGTACTTGGTACACCAGGATCGAAAATTATCTCAATGATTTGGGCTTTTCCAAAAGTGAAGCGGATGCAAACCTCTATCAAATCTTGGTAGAAGGTAAATTGCTTATTATTGTCTTATATGTTGATGATGTGATTTTGATCGGTGATGAGCAGCTGATCAGATCTTTCAAGCAGGACCTTACAAGGGAATTTGAAATGAAGGACATGGGTCTCATGCACTACTTCCTTGGGTTGGAAGTATGGCAAGACGATGGGGAACTATTTGTGTCTCAAGGCAAGTATGAAAACCAGATATTAAAAATATTCTACATGGAGAGTTGTAAACCCATGGAGACACCTATAGCGACCAAATGGAGAAAGGAGGATGGCACTTTAGGTGAGGAAGTGGATGCTACCATTTATCAACAGCTAGTGGGTTCAATGATGTATCTTGTGAACACAAGACTATATATGTTTTATGCAATTAACCATATGAGCCAAGCTATGGTTAGGTTGACCAAATCTTTTTGGAAGGTAGCTAAGTATGTTTTACGGTAACTTAGAGGCACTACCTAGTTTGGACTATGATACAGACAGATGAAGGGAGTGAGGCTGTGTGGATTCATAGATGTAGATTAGGAAGGGAGTCCATCTGACTGAAATAGTACATAATATGGAATTTTCAATGTTGGATTCACAACGGTTTCCTTGTACAATAGTAAGAAAATATATGTGGTACTCAACTCGGAAGAAGTAGAATACATGGATGCAAGTCAAGTATGATATGAGGTGATCTGGATGAGAAATATGCTTGTAGGAATGTTTGGTTAGATGATGGATCCAATTGTGATCTACTATGATAATAACAATTGCATCAAGATATTTGAGATGTTAGAAAATTATATATTACAGATCAATGGAACACATAAAATATTGTAGAAATATAAACAAAAAAACCACATAAAACAAGAGAGACACAGATATACGTGGTTCACCCAGTTTGGGCTGCCCCCGAACCCCCGCCAAGGGATCGCTAGCCCCCGGACCCCTTAGTCACGGGGGATTAGCCCCTGCAGACCCCTGCGGGGAGGGATAAGTCCCCCACGCACCCCCACGCGTGGAGGGGTGTATAGTCTTCCTGGGGTATACATCCGGTTGAAACCTTTGAATACAAAAGATAATCAGGCTCCACACCCAACAATCTCCCACTTGGAGACTGATTATAGCAACTCCACCGCTGCTTCATTTGCTAGACAATAACTCCACTTTGGACCTGGCTGTTTCTCATCTTCCTCATCATACTTGAAGACTAATTGAAACTGAGAAAGTTCTCAGTTTCTCCTTGGTTACAACTTTTGTTAACATATCTGCAAGATTCTGGTCAGTGTGTATCTTTTCCAGCTTCAACGTCCATCTTCCAATGCTGACCATATGAAATGGTACTTGAGATATATATGTTTAGGCTTGGAATGAAATGCAGAGTTCTTTGCAAGATGTATGGCACTCTGGTTGTCACTGTATAACTTACCCAACTCCTGCTTCTTACCCAATTTCATCCAGAAACCTTTGTAACCAAATCATTTCTTTACTAGCCTCTGTAGCAGCAACATACTCTCTTATGTTGTTGAAAGTGCAACAACACTTTGGATTTTTGAAACCCAACTGACAGCTGTTCCACCTACAGTAAATACATATCCTGTAGTGCTCCTCGTGTTATCTTTGTCACCTGCCATATTTTCATCAACATATCCCTGTAGAGCAATGTTTGAACCACCAAAGCATAATGCTTGATTTGTGGTACCTCTCAAATACTTTAGAATCCACTTCACTGCCATCCAATGTTCTTTTCCTGGATTGTTCATGTACCTACTTACAACTCCCACTGCATGTGCAATATCAGGCCTTGTGCAGACCATTGCATACATTAAGCTTCCAATTGCTGATGCATATGGAACTTTAGACATATGAGCCATTTCTTCTTGAGTCTTTGGACACGCCTCCTTACTTAATTTGAAATGGCTAGCCAAAGGTATAGTAACTAGTTTTGCATTTTGCATATTAAACCTTTTCAACACCTTTTCTATGTACTCACTTTGAGACAATGTTAATTTGCGATTCTTCCTGTCTCTAGTTATTCTCATACCAAGGATTTGTTTTGCAGCACCCAAATCCTTCATTGTAAATGAGTTTGCCAATTTCCTTTTGAGCACATTTATTTCCTGCATGTTAGAACCTGCAACAAGCATATCATCTACATACAATAACAATATAATATAGCTGCCATCATTTTGCCTTTTGTGATAAACACAATGATCAAAGTGACATCTAGTATAACCTTGTTCAGACATAAACCTGTCAAATTTTAGATACCACTACCTTGGAGCCTATTTTAAGCCATACAAGCTCTTCTTCAACCTGCACACTAGTTTCTCCTTCCCTTTTACCTCATATCCTTGTGGCTGCTGCATATATATCTCTTCCTCCAAATCCCCATGGAGAAAGGATGTCTTTATATCTAACTGCTTAAGATACAAAACTTCAACTGCTACTAGACTTAAAATAGTTCTTATTGAAGTCATTTTAACAACAGGAGAAAATATTTCATCAAAATAAATACCTTTCTTGGTGCAAACCCCTTCACCAAAAGTCTAGCTAGTTATGTGCTAAGGAGTCCATCTCTTCTTTCCTGGCTTGCTTCTACTTCTTCCTAGTTTCTACCTGCACTGCTTCTTCATAACATTATGGTTCACTAGAATCAGTCAACAATACATAATATAATGAAGGAGAGTATCATTCAGGGGTTCTACTTATCCTGGTAGATCTTCTAACACCACTTTCAGGTGTTTGAAGTGCTTGTTACTATTGTGGTTGTTGTTCTGGCTGTTGATCATTATGATTTTCAGGCACCATCACTTTTCCTGTGATATCGTCAAGCACTGTGTATTCTCTGTTTTCTTTTTCTTGTTTATTTTCTTGCAACTGATTCTTATACAAGACCTTTTCATTGAATATTACATCTCTGCTCCTAATGATTTTGTGATTTTCATAATCATATAAGCGATAACCAAAATCATTAACACCATATCCAATAAATGTACATTTCTTTGATTTTGCCTCAAGCTTTGTTCTATTTTCTTTATTAATGTGGACAAAGGCTTCACAACCAAAAGTCTTTAAAAATGAGTAGTTTACATTTTTACCTATCCATGCCTCCTCTGGAATACCACCATCCAAGGAACTTGAAGGCCCTCTGTTTATTAGATAAACAACAATATCTACAACATCTGCCCAAATTGTAAAGGCAATCCTGCATGCAATCTCATGCACCTTGCATGCTCCATGATTGTCCTGTGCATCCTTTCTGACACACCATTTCTTGTGGTGTTCCTGAAACTGTCTTATCTCTGCGAATTCCATTCTCTGAAAAGTATCTATAAAACTCTTTACTGCAATATTCACCTCCATTATCTGATCTGAGACACTTCAACCTTTTCCCTGTCTCATTTTCAACCAAAGCTTTCCATTTCTTGAAAGTATCAAATACATCAGATTTATTTCGAATACAATAAATCCAACTTTTTCTAGTTGCATCATCAATAAAAGTAATATAATAATGAGAACCACCAAGAGATGATACCTGAGCAAGTCCCCATACATCTATATGCACAAGCTCTATTTTTCGCTCTTCTTTTCTTTCCCAACTCTAAGGAATCTAACTCTCTTCTATTTTCCATAAACACAATTCTCACAGAATTTTAAATCAACATGCTTCAAACCTGGCAAAAAATTTCTTGAGTGAAGAATCTGCATCCCTTTCTCACTCATGTGCTTGAGCCTATGATGCCACAATGCTGTATCTTCTCTTGTAGAGGTTAAAGCATTAACAGAATTAGAAATACCATTGCATAAATAAAATGTACCAACCTTTTCTCCTTTCGCTATTACTAGGGATCCTTTAGTGACCTTCCGGGTTTTAACTGTGAAAGTAGTTACACAACCTTCACCTCCCAACTGCCCTATTGAAATCAGATTTTTCTTCAGATTTGGAACATGCCTTACCTTCTTCAATAGCCACTGATTTCCATTTTTCTGTTTTATGAAAACTGTACCCATTCCAATGATTTTACAGGGTTTATCATCACCCAATCGAA
This sequence comes from Pinus tabuliformis, assembly GCA_031772625.1. Classification (NCBI taxonomy): domain Eukaryota; kingdom Viridiplantae; phylum Streptophyta; class Pinopsida; order Pinales; family Pinaceae; genus Pinus; species Pinus tabuliformis. Next base: position 246,175,039 of record CM062815.1, read on the forward strand.
CTTGTCCAAAATCTCCTTGAACGTAATCATGAAAATGTTTCTTATTAGGTGTGGCATGGAATGAGGCCCCTGAATCTACCACCCAGGCATCAATAATATTTTCTAATGAAAGAATAAAAGCATCTCACAGCACATCACCTGTCACATTCGCTTCATGATTAGTTTCTTGCTGTGTGTCTCCTTCTTTTCCCTTCCGAGATTTGCAGTCTTTCTTCAGGTGTCCTTTCTTCCCGCATTTCCAGCACACTATCCCTGATCTAGACTTGGATCTGCCTTTTCTTGACTTACTGCAGTATCCTAGGCTCTTTCCTCTTTCCATTTTTCTTCCCCTAGTCTCTGCAGTCAAAGCATTACCTGATGTCTCATTGAAGCTTTTCCGTCGCATTTCCTCGCTAAGGATTGCACCAACAACATCATCAAACTTTAAAGTACTAGATCCATAGACAGAGTTACTAATGGCCATAACTAAACCATTCCAACTTTCTGGCAATGAGCACAGAAATAACAGAGCCCTAACTTCATCATCAAATTTACCCCTAGAGAACTTAACTGACTTGTAACTGTATTAAAATCATTTAAATGATCAGCAACAGATCCACCCTCTGACGTCTTCATATTAAATAAATGCTCCATAAGAAATACCTTATTTGACACTAGGGGTTTTTCATATAGTTTGGCCAATGCCAACATTAAACCCTGTCTTGTCGTTTCCTTTGAAATATTAAACGCTACCGACGTTGCTAGGCACAACCTTATTGTTACAAGTGCCTTTCTGTTGAGAATATCCCATTCTATGTCTGTCATACTCGTCAGCTTCTTTGTCTTTCTGCTCAATGGTACGTACAGATCTTTCTGATACAGATAATCTTCCATCTTCATCTTCCATAGCTGGTAGTTTTGGCCGTTGAATTTTTCGACCCTAAACCTACCATCTTCTGCCATTGCTCCCACTCGAACCAGGAACCCTTCTCTCTTGTGAGTTTATCAGCCAAATAGACCTTCGGCTTTGATACCAGTTGTTAGAAAATTATATATTACAGAGCAATGGAACACATAAAATATTGTAGAAATATAAACAAAGAAAACGCATAAAACAAGAGAGACACAGATATACGTGGTTCACCCAGTTTGGGCTACGTCCACAGAGAAACAACCAGTCCTTCCTTTTATATTATCCAGCAAACTGAAGAGATACAACCTACAGCAGATCCATTGTAACACCCTCTTTGCTCTCAATCTCCTCTCTCTTCCTCACTCAAAATACAAATATACATAGATGCAATACAATTCCCTCATATATAGTGATGGGTTGCCTTCTAGGGCAAAAAACCCTAAACTAAACATAACTTCTACCGTCAGATCATCCGCTTAATGAATGGCCTAGATTGACTAGAAATTACTAGACTTTTACAAGAAAATTTTACATCTATTTTTAGCTTTGAGGGCGCTGCCCCCGAACCCCCGCCAAGGGACTGCTAGCCCCCGGACCCCCCAGTTAGGGGGGATTGGCCCCTGTGGACCCCCGCGGGGGGGGGGGATAAGTCCCCCCCGCACCCCCACGCGTGGAGGGGTGTACAGTCTTCCTGGGGTATACATCTGACTGAAACCTTTGAATACATAAGATAATCAGGCTCCACACCCAACATGAGATATCTAGTATCACCCTTTGCGGGACTGTGTGCAGAGGTGGATAATGTTGCTACAAGACATTTCAATAGAGGAACAAAATGCTAACATTTTGACAAAGGATTTTTCAAGAGGGAAGCTCAATTTCAACAGGTGCAGGATAGGGGTGGTCGTCCCTTTCTTGCTGAGAGGGAGTGTTGAAAAATGTAGCAAGAATTTATCGATTTGATTTTTCCTCTATTAAACTGAGAAAAATAGAAATTCCACATCAACATACAACTTGGATATAGTTAACGTGTGTGACATTCCTTGTTTCACCCATTTTACTGAGTAAATTCAACTTGGAGGAGTTAGAGTTCAATTAAGCATGTGTGACTACTAATTTGTAGCAATCAAGGTCAATTATTTCTAGTTGTTTTCAGTTAAACTAGTTCTAACTATTGGAGGAACTAGTGGAAGGTCAATTATGCAGTGAGGCTTTAGTCTAACTCCGTGATCATCCAATTCACTAATTATTCAACCCAAAATAACTAGTTCATGTAGAGAATTCAAGTTCCCTAGTTGTGGTGGAGATTCCAAGGCAATGTAACATCAGTTGTAGACTAGTATTGAGTGTATAGGTGTTGTGTGCAGTTAGATGGTCAACCATAGGAATTGTACAATCAATTTGAGGAATTTCCTAAATAATAAGGGCCTAATTTCTCAAGGAATTGTGCAAGGAAATAGGGGCTCAACCAGAGGTAGAAATTGACTAAGTTTGGGTTAGAGATTCTCAATGAGTAGAGAGAGAGGTTATTCAATCGCAGGTTGTGCTCAGTTGATCAAAGAAATTATAATACATCTCTATTCATTAGATTAATGCAAGCAAGCATAGGGGTTTTTAGCAAATTGCTTTCCCCTAGAAAATTAATGTGTGCACGTGTGTTATTTCTCATTACATGTTTGTGATTGATGTTTTAAATTATGAATTGAATTCCACAAAGTAGTAGATTAGGTTTGTGTCTTGTGATTTAGATTAAAATTTCATGAGTATTTGAAAATCTACACCATAATTTCTATAATAACAAACATTAAAGCATATAAAAACATACAACTCCATAAATGATATGTGCTGAAATTAAGAAAATAGTTTGCTAATGTAAACACCATGGAAGAAAAACATATACCATCAAATCATCGTAAGAAGAGTCTCACAGTGCTCAATAAAACATGAAAGGAATTGCATACTTGGGCTTAAAGAGCTTCAATCTTTAACTTGAAATAATCACAACACCATCACATGAAACGTCCATGAAATCTATTAGTGGAGATGAAATTCCACCACTTAGATCCTCAAAAGGTCTATTATCTCTCAAACAATATGCACCGGTCAAGTCCAAAACTAAAGGTCCCTTACATCTAGCCATGAGGGTTTATTTATAGAGAGTAGGGTGACCTTTCACCTACCATGACATTTCAGCTACGCTCATGAATATTCAACTTCCCTATGACATTTCAAATTCCATTTGACTCTCTACCCTAATTCCTGATAAATTATTATAAAAATACAAATTACATCAATATTAAGGAAACAAAACATTCTCAATCAACTAGTCTAGTGATGGAAGGTTCTGTAACATCTGTCTATAGATCTCAAATCAGATATTCTTACCAATGCTTGCATTTACCCGCAATAGTTAGGACCTTGTGTTGTAGCTCATCCCCATGCATAGTAAGACACTCTAATACATCTGGTACCAAGATTAGCTTCTTATATTGTATTTTACTTAATATCATGGTGAACTTTGCCTGTAGCTTCAAAGACTCAATTATACATTATGAAATCACTTCTTTTGTAGCTTCCGAATTTTCCCTTGTAGAAAATTGCTTAATCGGGTCTAAAATTGCTTGGATCTTTCACTTGACTTATTTTGTTGATCTAGTTTATCCTAGTGCACCTATGGAAGGTATTTTTTCACCTTGACAAGATATTCCAACCCATTGTATAAGGTCTTGTAATACACCATTACTTTGTCCAAATCTATGCTTAACTTGTCATATGATTGCATTTCGATTCTAACATCGACCTTATCTTTATTTATTGTTATGAGTTTTTCTTGGAAGCTCTTCAGGTGCATTAAGATACTTGATGGTCTATTCATATATAAGATCAACCACTGAGGAGGCTATCTTGATGGTTATTCCTCTATCTTGTACTTCACTTTGCATGTTAGGGAATGGATACATAACTTGATTCAAAGTCAACATCTCATTGTAAACAAGGTGCATGACTTATTCGAGCTCTTTGACTTCTTCAAGGTGGTTGTTTACAATCCCTCACTTTGTGAGTGGAAAGTCAACAGAGTTTGATTTTAATTCTACAATTGAAGAAATTTTTTCTCATAGGTGGCCAATTTTTCCTTCAAATATTCATTTTCTTTTGTTAATCTATCTATATTATTTTTTGTAGAAGCTGCAAAAGTGGTTCCAATAGAAGTTATCATTATAGGGTTCATCGTGGTGTCCATAAATATCTCCCTTTTTCTAACAATTGATATGGGATTTATTGAGTTCTTGGCCAAGAACCTACGCATTTCCTACATGATCTTGCTTTGGACTTGGCCAAAGGTAAGCCTAGAGATATCCAATACCTCTTCCTCTTCCTCCTCTGTGATGCCTAATTCCTGCAAGGGGAAATTCCCATTGGTGATAGGGGTATGTTATAGACATTTTTGTGCCTTACAGCCTCGAGCATGAAATGTCCATAATCTACGGGATCCAAAGTCCCTAAACATGTTGTTCCTACCCCTAGAGGAACAAGGCAAACCAACCACAACAATTCACAGATGTTCTCCACCTGAAAACACTCAAAAACAAGCCAATTCTGGATCATGTCAACTGCTCCACTGAGCATCTGCGCTGAATGTCAACTGCTCCACTGTCTACCTGCGTTGAATGTCAACTCCAACAAAGGCTACCCGTGCTGAGCGTAATTGGACAAGTGGCAGGCTCATTCCTCAATGTGTCAATGCCGAGGAAGCTTCCAAAATGACACTTGCATCAAGGAATTCGACTGGTGATGAGTAAGAGGTTCCAAATCTCCAAGTGGAAGCAAGAACCTCCAAGTGGACTCAAGAACTGAGAGAGGGAGAGGACACTAGTCAGATCTCAAGCTGACTCATCCTCTCTCCAAAATAACTATATATAGATCTCTCCTCCATGGGATCTGGGAGGCTGGAATTTTGTTATTGCAAAGAATTGCTGTTGGTTCGAGACTGGAGACATTGGGTGCTTAATGCTTTGAAGGGAGCTAAAGAAGGAATTCCATTCTGCTGGGAAGGAGATGCTGGATTGGAGCCCTTTGGGTTGTATCTCATCCTGAACCTTGTTATCAATCAATAAAGCTATCTTGGTTTTCTCCTATATACTGGTGTATTTGTATGATTGCATTAGTATATTTGATTTACTTCTAATCCTGAATCATTTATGAATATGAATATTTGCCTTTGTGTTATGTTCTTCTCTTGTCGCAAGTAGCTGTTCTCTTGTCACAGGTAGCTGTTCTCTTGTGATCTCGTGGAATCAAGTAGCTGCTCTCTTGAGCAAGCGAGGAGGCAAGTAGCTGTGAACATCCAAAGAGAAGAGGATTTAGATCGAGGGACAAACGGAAGACAACGATAAGTCTATCGATCTCCCCTCTTTCACATTTCATAAAGGAAGAAACCAGTGTAGCTGTATTCGTTTGTTGCTAAGGTACTGTCACACCTTAGGTGGATAAGATCGTCCTGCATAGGCATTTTTCCCCACAACAAATTGGCGACTCCGCTGGGGAAGAATTTGTTTATTCATTTCTTTTGTGTTTCTGTCATTTGTTTACTTCATAGACTTGACAGCAACTATCGAACTGCATCTTTCCCGGATGCAAAGTAGAAAGTTGCTGCTTTGATCCAGTTGCTGGACTTGTCTATGATCTAAACAATGGATCCACAAATGATTTGATGATCCTTGTGATAGTCTTTAGTACCCTCTCAAAGCATCCCTCTGTTTATACCTTGCTTGTGTTTCTGATTTGGCCTGAAACAGTTGATTTTTGAGCATTTTGTGACCCAGAACCCAGGGGAAACGAGAGTTTCTCCTTCAGCGCAACTGCTGTGAAGGCAGTCTGCATTTCAACGCAGGTCCCGTGTGGGCTACCTGTGCTGAATGTCAACTCCACAGTGTTGGACTTGCGCTGAACCAGTTTAGCCTTGTGCAGCTGCGGTTCTCTGCTGTCTGTTGCCCTGTTTTGATCTCTGTTTTTTGCAGTCTTTAACCAGCATAGGTACCAGTCTGATAACTCCTTTTCTTTGCTTAGATTCCGCCTCCTTTTGTACAAAAAGACTGTGAATGTTTTTATGTGTTTGTGGTGTCATTTACAGTTTTCCTTTGCATGAGTAAAGTAGTCATCCTGTAGCCTTTGATTCAGATCTGATTGATTGTGATCTTAGAAGAGAGTTCATTGGCTGTTTGCAGATTGATTATAGGTTTAATTTTGCTTATTGGTTTGAATTTCTCTGTTTTGAAGTGTCAAAACAAGTCTTTATTTTGAAAATCGTTAAGTAGTGTAATCTCTTCTATCTTCTCTGATTTCGAAAAAGTGAACTTGTTTGTATTGATCATTTTAAAAGCAAATTCAAAGTTGTGCAAAAAGCTTTCTTTGTAGGCATTTATACTAAGAAAGTGGAAAACAAACACCTGCATTGTGCATTTTGCATTTGATAGTTTGCATGTTGGATTTAGGGAAAGTGCATTAGAGTGTGCTGATTTCTCTTTGAGAAAAGATAGTGTCTTTCTTTTCCCTTAGTAGCTAGGATTTTCAAAGTTGAAAAGATAATAAAGCTTGCTTATCATCTTAGACTGCATTTAGGAATTTGTATCATACATCTCATGGTGAACCTTGAAAGGCAAACTTTAAAAAGATCAACCTAAAATAAACTGAATGAACCTAACAACGCTTTGTAACATAACGCACAACATAGAGGTCTAGGCTAGAGACGTGTTCCGGTGTCGTTAAGCCTAGTGACTGTCGATCTCATGGAAGGTGGGTGATTCCTCCTGAGGGACGATAGCGCTAGTACGGATTGTGCTCCCACGTACTGTCGCGTATATATTGGGAGACCCCTATAGGCATATATCTTTTATCCTTAGGAATCCATGTCGGCCGCCCTACTGATCGCAATGCAGTGAACACAACATTCACGAAGATCGACCGCCCGTACCCTAAAAAGTATTCTGCGGTTTTGCGAAAAGTTTGGCACACCCTCTGCCTAGAACTCCATAGCAGTTTCTTTTGGCCTTTTTCAGACTCTATAACAGAAAAAGTCCATCCGAGCATTTGTCACTTCGGGCTCGTTAAAACATCGAAGGAGACTAGAGTCATCTTTAGCTTTTTCTCGACTCTTTAAAAGTGAAAAAGCAAGTTGTGTCTAAAGCGTCGTTAACAATTTATTTTAAATGGAACAATCACCCTTTAATCCTGCGTTGATCTTTAGGTTGAAAAGATGGAGCACACCAACCAAGGAATTCCTCTTGGTGGAAATCCTAGTCCCTTCTCCTCTTGGGGAGATGTTGGTGCGCCCCACATGGCCACATTGTCGCTTCCAGGACTGACAATTGGTGTTAGGGTCCCACCCTAACCCCCTTATTTATGTCTTGGGATCATGTCATAGTCAAGAGTCAATAAAGCCCATATTAATATTTGTAAGTGGTTAACCCGCAATTAATGACGGGACCACAGTTAGTTGCAAATGGGCAGAAGTATTAGGTAGATGGTAAATAGGCGGTAATATTAGATAGATGGTATTAATAAAACCCACGATATTGGCTCGTGGTATTGCATGTATGAGTCATATATAAAGGATAGAGACTCCCTGCGAGGAGCATTGTGTCTTGTTTTGTAATCGAGCTCTGCTCTATTGGAGGTTGCCCCCTCGAAGAGGTTTGTGAACATTTCTCTCTGAATAATAAAATCATTGCTATTCTGTGTTCTGGGTATATTTTCTTCGCATATTTTGTGTTCTCGGTATCTTTTCTTCGCTTGGGTATTGATTTGCAGGTTAAGAGCATAACAAGTGGTATCAGAGCACTTTCCAGGGCTCGGTGGGATCTCCAAATTTTAGCAAATTTTTTTTTGGCTAGAGACGTGTTCCGGCGTCTTTAAACCACGGGATCTGTCGTTAAGCGCATAAACCTGCGGATTTGGGGAGGCATGCACGCAGGAAATACAAGAGGTGGTCACGTCTGTTGGACTCCCTTGTAACCCCTGTGGGTACCCCTTCGAGTAGTAGCGCATTAGACAGAACCGCGCACGGACTGTCTTCCACGTACCCTCTGGGTATATAGGAAGCCCCCTAGCTCCCTTGAAACCTCACCATAGATAAACCTTCGGCCGTCTTGTTGCTACAGTACACCGAGAACATCACTCGGAGAGATTACTCGACCGTACGATAGGGTAGTCGGGTTGTACGGCTAAGGGTACGGTCGATCCTCCTTAGTTAGAGCCCTGAAAAATTGGGCCGAGTACTACTATCAGACCCTTATGTATATTGCGATCTGTAGCACCTGACACTCCCCAAGACCATAGTTCCCTTTCTATCGGGGGATCACACATCATCTATTCCAGATCAGCCGCAACAGCTGTTCCACCATTCAGATCTCTCAAATCCACCAGATCAGATATTCTAGATCAGCAGCAGCAGTTGTTCCACCATTCAAATCTCTCAGATCCACCAGATCGGATATTCCAGATCAGCAGCAGCAGTTGTTCCACCATTTAGATATCTCAGATCCACCAGATCGGAGTAGTTGCGAAGGGTTCCTGTACCTGGATATGATTTTCGCAGGAAGTCTGAGATCTTCCGAAGTGCTTATTTGTGACCTAGCCCATCAGCATCAGGACAATGAGCTGAGCACGGTGGTACCATTCAATTTCTTAGAATTTTTTTTTTTGGTGGTCCCAAATTTTCATCAAGTTGGTGTATGGTAGAAACTAGAGCTCAAGCCATGGCCAATGAAAGACTAGACAAACTTGAAACAGATATGAACGAGCTCAAAAATTCGCTTGATAACCTATCGAGCATGGTATGGAAAGCACTCGCTAAGGGCAAGGATCCAGCTCTTGAGGTACCCTATAATGACCATATACACCATGAGGGTGAGTCTAGCCACTCTCCTCACGTCTGGCACACCCATCCACCACCTCCTAAGTTGGATAGTCAGCGACCTCCCAAGTTGGATATACAAAAATTTGATGGTTCTAACCCGTCCGCATGGCTAGCACAAATGGAACAATATTTCAAATTGAATCATCTCCAAGATGATTGGACAAAGATTGGAGTGGGGACCATGTACTTGGACAATGAATGATAACGCAGCTTTTTCGAGTTGGGCCCAATTTTCCAAAGCTCTTCGAGATCGCTTTGAACAGGGAGACTCCTTTTTGGGCCGTCTCACTAAGCTCCGACAGACGGGTACAGTGGATGAATATATCACCGCTTTTGAAGCCTTGGCCTTCCGCACTGACCATATCTCAGATGAGTTCTACACGGAATGTTTTATCAGTGGTCTTAAAGAAGCCATCAAAGCTCAAGTTCTACTCCACCACCCTCCCACATGGACGGAGGCTTGCCAGGTAGCCCGTAAGGTGGAGCATGCCATAACAGCCCAATACAGCCGCCCCAATTTCCCCACTAAAGGTCGTCCCCCACAAGCTCATACCACGACTCAGACACTTAAGGTCCAAAAGGTGTCACCTCAGGAAATGGCCGAGAGAAGAAAGCAAGGACTATGTTACTACTGTGATGAAAAATATTCCCCTGGGCATAAATGCAAGGAGCCCAAGTTTTTTCAAATAGATGCCACTGACTACAGCTCCATCGAGGAAGATCCACCTCTTGAGGAACTGGAGGCGATCGAAGAAGACAACCAAAAGGAGATTGTATCTGATGACCCAGTTATTTCGCTCAATGCGTTGGCAGGAATCTCTTCCCCTCAAACTCTCAAAATCAGGGGTTTTCTTAAACATCGCCCGGTAATAGTCTTGATTGATAGTGGAAGTACCCATAATTTCATCCATCAAAAAATCGCCGAAGCAGCGCATTGTTATGTACGGGCAGTCTCTAACTTCCAGGTCCAAATTGCAGATGGGGGCACAATGAAATGTGAATGCCGTTGTGAAAATGTCAAACTTCAAATGGGGGATTATCAGTTGAAAACCCACATGTTTGCCATACACATGGGGGGATGCGACATTGTCCTAGGTGCTGAATGGCTCCGCACCCTTGGGCCAATCACAATGGATTTCCAGGAGTTATATATGAGTTTTAAGCAGAACAACTCCACACATACCCTCCGTGGACTTCAGGCAGGAGCCCCCTCTATCATCAGCTCGCATAGGATGGAAAAATTGTTAAAAAAGGGCCATCATGGAGTGGTAGCTCAATTTAATGCCATCCAGGTAGTAGACACCATGTCTCCGCCAGTTCATCCTGAGATGCAACAGATTTTAAATAAACATCGGACGTTCTTTGACAAGCCTCATGAGCTTCCACCCTCGCGAGGGGAACATGATCATAGCATCACATTGGTTCCAGGGGCCCAACCCCCAAATGTGCGGCCATACAGATATCCGTTCACCCAAAAGAATGAAATAGAAAAAATCATCAAGGAATTGTTGGAAGCAGGTGTCATTCGTCCCAACATTAGTCCTTATTCATCCCCAGTGGTCATGGTCCTCAAGAAAGATGGGGAGTGGTGGATGTGTCCTGACTTCAGGGCCCTCAATAAGTTAACAGTCAAAGATAAATTTCCCATCCCAGTGGTTGACGATTTGCTGGACGAACTCAATGGGGCTCAATTCTTCACTAAGTTGGATCTTCGCTCAGGCTATCACCAAATTCGCATGAAGGAAGTCGACATTCCCAAGACAGCTTTCAGAACTCATGAAGGCCATTATGAGTTCCTCGTCATGCCATTTGGTCTCTGTAATGCCCCCTCTACTTTTCAGAGCCTTATGAATCACCTCCTCAAACCATATCTCAGAAAATTTGTCCTTGTCTTCTTCGATGACATCCTCATCTATAGTGGCACTTGGGCGGCACATCTTCAGCATGTAGATCTACTCTTGCAACTGCTTCGAACACATAAATTATTTGTCAAGATGTCTAAGTGTTCGTTTGGCATGGAAGAAGTTGAGTATTTGGGCCACATTGTGGGGCGCGAAGGTGTCAAGGTGGACCCCAAAAAGATCCAGGCCATGCAAGAATGGCCTCAACCTAAGACCTTGAAAAGCTTGAGAGGATTTTTGGGTCTCACAGGCTATTATCGTAAATTTGTCCGCAACTATGGCCGCATAGCGAAGCCCCTAACGCAACTCCTAAAGAAAAATTCCTTCTTCTGGAATGAGGAAGCACAACAGGCATTTACCGCTCTAAAAACCGCCATGTGTTCCACTCCTGTCTTAGCACTACCGGACTTCACCAAATCATTTGTCATTGAATGTGATGCTTCGGGAATAGGTATTGGAGCGGTCTTAATGCAGGAAGGGCGACCATTGGCCTTTACCAGCCAACAACTAAGTGGGAAGAATCTGGGCCAATCTACCTACGAGAAGGAAATGATGGCCATCTTACATGCAGTCGAGACCTGGAGACCTTACTTGTTGGGGCGACGTTTCCAAATCCGCACAGATCATCACAGTCTTAAATATTTTTTGGAGCAACGCCTATCTTCCCCTCAACAAAATAAATGGTTAGCCAAAATGCTGGGATATGATTATGAGATCATTTACAAGAAAGGGAAAGACAACAGGGTAGCAGATGCATTGTCGCGCCAATTTGAGGAGGAAAGTACTCTGCTCGCAATTTCCCTCCCCATTCCAGACTGGATTGAAGAGGCTCACAGGGAATGGTTTTCACATCCAGGGCTCTCCCAACTCATTTCTCAATTGCAGGTAGATCCTAATTCCAGCAAGGGCTACTCGTGGCAGAATGATATTCTTCGCTACAAGGACAGAGTCGTAATATCACCAACATCCACCCTCAAAAGTCGCATTTTTGCAGAATTGCACTCATCTCCCATTGCAGGACATTCGGGCTTTCAGAAGATGTATGCTCGCACCAGAAGATCATTTTTTTGGACCGGCATGAAACAGGACATCCTTACTTTCGTAGCAGAATGTGACGTCTGTCAACGCCACAAAGGGGAAACCGTCAACACACCAGGCACATTACAACCATTTCCCATTCCGACGTCAATTTGGACAGAGGTTTCCATGGATTTCATTACAGGTCTTCCAAAGTCTGGGAACAAGTCAGTCATCATGGTGGTTGTGGACCGACTATCGAAGTATGCTCATTTCTGTGCCCTACCCCACCCATTTACACCAACCGTGGTTGCTCAAACTTTCATGGATCAGATCTTCAAATTGCATGGCATGCCCACTTCTATTGTATCTGACCGTGACCCAATCTTCACCAGTAATTTTTGGCAGGAGCTCTTCAGAATACAAGGCACTCAACTCAAACTCAGTACTTCATATCATCCGCAAACAGATGGTCAAACCGAAGCCGTCAACAAACGTCTAGAAACCTACCTTAGGTGTTTCACTTCAGAAAAGCAACACCTTTGGGTACAGTGGTTACCTCTGGCGGAGTGGTGGTATAACACCAACTATCATGCCACCACCAAAATGACTCCCTATGAAGCAGTCTATGGACAACTTCCGCCTTCCCCTACTTCTTATCTCACGGGGTGCTCCAAAGTACAAGCCGTGGATCAACTCCTACAACATCGCGCAACCATGCTTGCCCATCTGCGCGAGAATCTTTATCAAGCTCAGAACCGTATGAAGCAACAGGCTGACCAACATCGCTCAGAGCGCCAATTTCAAGAAGGGGATCAGGTCTTTTTGAGGCTGCAACCATATAAGCAAACATCACTCAAAGACAAGGGTTGTCAAAAGCTCTCCCCAAAATTCTATGGACCATACCAAGTACTTCAGCGCATTGGAGAAGTGGCTTACAAGTTGGCTTTGCCACCTACAGCAAAAATCCACCCAGTTTTCCATGTATCGTGCCTCAAGAAAGTGATTGGGAACAATTGCCGAGTTCAAACCAGTCTACCTGAATTGGACGAAGAAGGGTCAATCTGGCTTCAACCTGAACAGGTTCTAGACACACGAGACAAGCACCTGCGCGGCCGCATGATTAAGGAGGTCCTCGTCAAATGGAAAGACACCTCTCCGGAAGATGCAACTTGGGAACCAGCCACTATTCTTCAGCAGTTTCCGCAGCTTCAGCCTTGAGGACAAGGCTAGTATTAAGGGGGAGGGCATGTTAGGGTCCCACCCTAACCCCCTTATTTATGTCTTGGGATCACGTCATAGTCAAGAGTCAATAAAGCCCATATTAATATTTGTAAGTGGTTAACCCGCAATTAATGACGGGACCACAGTTAGTTGCAAATGGGCGGAAGTATTAGATAGATGGTAAATAGGCGGTAGTATTAGATAGATGGTATTAATAAAACCCACGATATTGGCTCGCGGTATTGCATGTATGAGTCATATATAAGGATAGAGACTCCCTGCGAGGAGCATTGTGTCTTGTTTTGTAATCGAGCTCTGCTCTATTGAAGGTTGCCCCCTCGAAGAGGCCTGTGAACATTTCTCTGTGAATAATAAAATCATTGCTATTCTGTGTTCTGGGTATATTTTCTTCGCATATTTTGTGTTCTCGGTATCTTTTCTTCGCTTGGGTATTGATTTGCAGGTTAAGAGCATAACAATTGGCCTACCAGTTTGGCTCTTTTCAACCAATGTCGTTCAGAATACCACCATTCCTGAACAGTCGAGTCAACAGTTAGATTAGACAAGAGTTGCCTCCCAGCCTTCCACTTCATCTTCCTCCCCTCCTTCCTCTTCGCTTGACGGAACTGGTCAAACTAAAAACCAGGTTCCTAAGGAGAAGAAGGAGAAGAAGAAGAAAGAAAAGAAGAAGAAGGAGCCTAAGGCGACTGGGGGAAAACAAGTGTCATCTAACAAAAATCCACACACAGCACTCGTAAGGCCTAAATCGCCATGCGTCATATGCAAGGGAGACCACTTCCATAGAGATTGTCCCTGTATCCCGGATACTAAGGGACTGGTCCCCCCGTTTTCACAATTCGGTAGCATCAACCTCTGATAGCCATGTTGATTGCTCACCGTCAACTAGTGGGAGTGAAGCCATAGGACAGAGCGGGAAAGCTAAATTTCCTTGCAGACTGTGTGAAGGCGATCATGCCATCCACCGTTGTCCCTTCTTAGATGAGGCAAAAAGAGTTCTGGAAGATCGCCCGATTTTACAAGCGCATCTCCCTCCTGGATATCAAAGACTCCTGCCAAGTCCCTCACTAGTTGAGAACCCGGCTGACCCGTCCAAGTGGTCAACCGAAGCACCTGTCATTGAAGATGAACCGTCTGGATCCATGCCTGACGAAAGTCAAAAGGTTGATACGGCAGTTGACCCGGTTTTGCCTTCAGAGGCTCCATCTTCGAATGACACCATCACAGAGGAGAATAAAGACGACACCGTCCAAATTCTCTTCATCAGCACTGACTCTGATGATCAAGGGGGCAATGCCACCATTCCTTTATCGCAGGAAGGAAGTTCGTCAGAGCGATATCCGGCCGTATATTCGGTCCCACCACCAAGCAACCTAGTTGTGTCCTTTGACTGGAACCAACTAGGCAGACCCCGGTTGCCAGCCAGTATACCATTCAGAATTATTTGTCAAATATACATAATGGTAATGGCTGGCACTATCATTGATGAGGGGGCATCTGTGAGTATCCTTTCCTCTATTTCTTGGAAAGCGCTTGGTTCGCCAGCGCTTTTGCCTGAGATGAGAAGTCTATCAGGCTTTGATAAAGGAACCAGTGGACCTTTAGGGATCCTCCCCAATGTGCCTATAACATTGAAAGGGAAGACCGTTCAAATGAATGTGATGGTCGTTCAAGGACCCTTGGATTATAACCTACTCCTTGGATGGGACTATATATATTGCATGGGAGCTGTAGTCTCCTCACTCTTTAGAGTAATGTGTTTTCCGCATGAAGGAAGAATGGTCAAGCTCGTAGACCAACTTTCGTTTCCCGGATCACACATCGCAAATAGTCATGTACCATCCCTAAATGGTCTATACACGCAAGAAGTGTCTCAACCCACGGTCCGTCCTCCTGATGAGCGTGAGTAATTCGGGAGGATATGATTGGAACCCAGGGGGCATGCGTCCTGGCCTGCTTCGGCAGGAAAACTTTGGATATAGGATAGGTTTCCGCGGGAGAATATGACTAGTCCGTACCCCGTCCGTGGTTGGAAGAGGGGTTGTTCTGGAATAAGATTCTTTTGTCAAAGTTACGTGTTTGGCACCAGAGTCATTCACCCTTGTCTATTTCGGTAGACATTGCCGAAGAAGTGTTTTGTTTGAAAGAGTAACGAGACAATCTTTGGGTAACCTGAAAGAGGTAAGCCTCTCTTGTTAAAACAAATGTTTTGACGGAAGAGAAGTAGAGGTAACCTTGAAACTCTGTTTTATACCTGGGGGCATGCAAACCTTTTGGAGTGCAAGCAAGGGGCGGCTATTTATTTTTTAAATTCTTAGGACCTCTAACCCTTTAAACTCGTAGGATTAGTCGTTTCCAAACTTGCATAAAGAAAGGATGGGGAGCAAAGCTTAGTGAGATGAAGCTCCATAAAAAATAGAATCTTGATGAGACATTCTTATCTTATGACTGGGTATTCGAGCAGTTTTAACGCGGAATTTATGCTCGTTAAAAAATAGAAAAGCGATATCGAGCAGTTTTAGCATAAAGTTCATGCTCATTAAAAAATAAACGCAAGATCCGAGCAGTTTTAACGCGGTCTTCATGCTCGTTAAAAAAAAAATATAAGCAGTGAGCAGAGTTTCCTCCAGTGTTTAAGCTCATTTTTAACTAAAAAATGAACCTACCCGGTAAATAACCACTGTGAATGTTATATTATCAGCCATTAAAGCCTTGGTCGTGTTTGCACCTGCCACCTCCAGTTTTCATTTGGCCGATCGTTCACCTCCATATGATTGTTTACCCATTTTGAGGAACAGCTGCGAAGAGTGATTTCACCTAGCCATCCTTGTGACACTGCCGTGATTGGAAAATTCCAACCTGTACCTGGAATCAGTTGCTATCCCTGTTTATCACTCGTTCCTCAAAAGACGAGTCTTCTTTAAGCTCTTTTCAATTGACTCGTAAAATATGAAAAGATTGCCGAGTTTTGGCCTTCCAGCTCGTTAAAGGACAGGAAGAGCTATCCCTCCTCTAGATTTTAATCTTTTTTGACCTGAGGGATTATTGCACAAAAAGATCGAGCGCTTGTTTTGTTCGGCTCGTTAAAATTATCGAAAACTCATCCCTTCTGTATTGTTTTATACTTTTTCGGACTTAAGGGATTAGATGACGAAAAAGGAATTTTGGAGTTGACTTTATGTACCTTTTCAGACTCTCTAAAAATGAAAAGGACCAAGTTATCCTTGTCGTTAGACTCGTTAAAATTATTAAATAGCGACAAACTTGTCTTTAGACGAGAACGAGTTTCACTATCACTAGGCTCGTTGAAACATAGCGATGGGCTTGCCCGAAGGGTAGGTTATAGAACAAGCATATGTTATCCTCCTCAAGCTTGACAAAAATAAAGAGGTACTGGTCAGCAATGACTGGGGAAAAATTGGGAGAAAACTAAAGAAAACTTCGATGGTAGCAGGTCGCTCTTGAACATGACACTTTTCCTCCGTACCACAATCAAGTTGGGTTGTCTCATTCACCGGTGACATCACCATGGTCTCGCCATACCATCCATATTCGGGGTAATGCTACCAATCCATCGCATCAGTGTCGCCATATGTTCAAGAGAAGTCGTTCAGAAAGAGTCAACCGGGTCCCATCCACTGCCATACATTATCCTTCATCCATTCATGACCGCCACCCAGAATCATATGTCACAGATCGTTTTCACCTCCATTAAAATCATTAGCTCCGTTCCGTGTCACTGATGTGGGATTCATCAAGGCCCTCCTTTGACGGATCGCTTCTTGTCGACATCAGCTCATTATCCAAGAAGTTGATCTAGGAACAACCCCTTCAGTATTTTGAAGCTTGCATGCCTCAATGGCAAGTTTCTCACTTCCGGCGACAGGTATACATCAATGACCTTCGACCAGAAGATTTTGCGTGGTGTTCGACGCCAAGTCCTTTATTCACACCACGTGAATTGTACTGCAGTACCTTGAGGGTCATTATCATTATCGGTGATTCCTCTCGCGCTTGTTAACGGTTTTCATCATTGACCGGTAATCAAGCGATGTCTTTCCATGTTCGACTTCAGTGCAATTCTCACATGGATCGACTTGTACTTAGAGTGAAGATCGAACGAGTTTGAAGACCCCGGATCTAGTTTCATCCATCCGGGCTGCGATATATATTCAGGAAAGATAAAGACATTTGACATGTACATCATTGCAGCAGATGATCATCCTACTCAAAGGATGATAATTTCGCCAAAATTATCAGTCTACCATCAGACGATCGTCTATTCTATGTACAAAAATGAAGCTGAGCATGGGAATGCCCGCCTCAGCTAGATCATGAAAGCAGTATGAATCATAATGTATTGTATTGTATTTTATTACAGGTCTCCTCCCAGCAGATGGATGAACTTCGGACCCTCCTGGATAAAGCATTTCACCCGATAAATGGCCTCATACTTTAGGGGGAAACTGTTATAGACATTTTTGTGCCTTACAGCCTCGAGCATGAAATGTCCATAATCTAAGGGATCCAAAGTCCCTAAACATGTTGTTCCTACCCCTAGAGGAACAAGGCAAACCAACCACAACAATTCACAGAAGTTCTCCACCTGAAAACACTAAAAAACAAGCCAATTCTGGATCATGTCAACTGCTCCACTGAGCATCTGCGCTGAATGTCAACTGCTCCACTGTCTACCTACATTGAATGTCAACTCCAACAAAGGCTACCTGCGCTGAGTGTAATTGGACAAGTGGCAGGCTCATTCCTCAATGTGTCAATGCCGAGGAAGCTTCCAAAATGACACTTGCATCAAGGAATTCGACTGGTGATGAGTAAGAGGTTCCAAATCTCCAAGTGGAAGCAAGAACCTCCAAGTGGACTCAAGAAATGAGAGAGGGAGAGGACACTAGTCAGATCTCAAGCTGACTCATCCTCTCTCCAAAATAACTATATATAGATCTCTCCTCCATGGGATCTGGGAGGCTGGAATTTTGTTATTGCAAAGAATTGCTGTTGGTTTGAGACTGGAGACATTGGGTGCTTAATGCTTTGAAGGGAGCTAAAGAAGGAATTCCATTATGCTGGGAAGGAGATGCTGGATTGGAGCCCTTTGGGTTGTATCTCTTCCTGAACCTTGTTATCACTCAATAAAGCTATCTTGGTTTTCTCCTATATACTGGTGTATTTGTATGATTGCATTAGTATATTTGATTTACTTCTAATCCTGAATCATTTATGAATATGAATATTTGCCTTTGTGTTATGTTCTTCTCTTGTCGCAAGTAGCTGTTCTCTTGTCACAGGTAGCTGTTCTCTTGTGATCTCGTGGAATCAAGTAGCTGCTCTCTTGAGCAAGCGAGGAGGCAAGTAGCTGTGAACATCCAAAGAGAAGAGGATTCAGATCGAGGGACAAACGGAAGACAACGGTAAGTCTATCGATCTCCCCTCTTTCACATTTCATAAAGGAAGAAACCAGTGTAGCTGTATTCGTTTGTTGCTAAGGTACTGTCACACCTTAGGTGGATAGGATCGTCCTGCATAGGCATTTTTCCGCACAACAGGGTAGAAGGTGGAATATTCAAAGTGGGCATCTCCAACTACAATTATGAGCCCTTTGACCGATTGTCTTCTGTTGATTTATCTTCCAGTTCATTAGTAAGTAGATCTAATTTAAGCTTCTTGGCTAAGGCCTCTTGCTGCTACTTGGTTTCTTCCTCTTCCTTTCTTCTTCTTCTTTTCTTTTTTGTTCTTTTTCAACTTTCTTTATAAACTCTTCCTCCCCTCTCTTCTTCCTCATTGCCTCCTCTTTCGTCTTTTTTGTTGCTCCACATTATTTCTCTTAATGGCTTCTTTTCATTTCCTCTCTTCTTCCTGCTTCCTCATATTTTTTTCTTCTTCCTTTTTATTCCTCAACTCTTTCTCCTCTTTCTTTCTTTACATTTCTTCCTAAAGAGAGCTTTCGCTTGGATTATTCTTCCTGCTGCTTCTTTCTGGCTTCTTCCTTATCAACCTTTAGTTTCTTTTTCTTGTCTATGCCGATTTCCTATTCTTGTTTTCTTTTGAGAATGGCTTGTTTGGCCTCCAATCTCATGCTTTATTGGGTGTCGTGGTCTGACTGCTCCACATCTTCCTGTTGTATGGATGATTCCAGTGCCCTGGAAGCATTATAATTTTTTTCACCTTTTCCTCCTCTTTATCATTGAATGAAGCATATGCCCAACCAGATTCAATTTCCTTACAATGTGCTATGGAAATACCCCTAGGGTCATATTTGTGGAAACTTAAATCGATAAAATGGAAACATTGTATGTCATTGGCTTCTATTTTTGCCTCCTTAAAACTTTTAATAGTGTGGGATCCAATGTCTAATGGGAAGATATGCCATGATCCCTTCTTTCCTTTCACCAAAGTCTTATACAACCTAGTGGTCAGTGGGAAAATCACATCCCGCAATACCAATTTATTTGTAGAAAACAGAGGGAGGGCATGAGCAGACTTGTAAGCACCAAAAACCCTGATATAAGTAGTGTCATAACTAGGAAACTATTATGCTATCTCATGAAGCGAATTCCTAGCTCTTTCTGACATGCATGAAGGTTTTTTGCCAAAAAATACACTGTATAAAGGAGAAATAAAATACTCCGTGATCTTCTTGTACTTTCCTATGTACTCCATGATCCATAAGCTCTTGTAATAAATATTTACAGAGGATTCTTTTTCAGGATTGCACTTTAATCCTTGGCCTTCAAAGCCACATTTTGCACATACTGCATCCAAAAGGTAAGAAGCCAAATAAAAATATGACCATTCTCCCTTTGTTGAACTCTTTTCTGCTTTGGAATTTGATTTGAGGGATGATGTAAGTAAACTTTCCTAGTTGAAAATTGTCCCTTTTGTGGCACATACATTCATTAAGGGGACCCATGTTTCTTGAAAGGTTTGGGTACTTGTTTTACCATAGAGCTTGTTCATTATGGAAGCCATCATTTGATATGCTTTCCTGAGAGATTTCATCTTGTATATTCCATCTATTATGTGCCTGAACTTATTTGGCTCTTGCCACCATGTTTTCAACACATCCTTGGCGAATCCATCAAATCCAGCTAAACATATGTTACTAAAAGATTATTGATGCTTGGGTAGCTTATAATAATTTACAAGGTCCATTGTTGTGAATCATACCTTAATTTCTCCATCATGAGATTTTACTACAAAAGTGTTCTTCATATGTGTGTTGGAGAATCCACTCTATTGTCTCTACAGAAGGGAAGGCTGATGGGTGTGCTAGTGTACCCAATATTTCTTTACGTTGATGTATACTTGGAAATCCTCCTCATCTTGTGGAATCTTTTTCCTCGAGAACTTCGAGTAGATCTCTCCCCATGTGAGCTCCGTTCCCTTGTCAATATGACAAACAATATCACCATAGATAGGAAATTTCAGAGGGTTATTCACAACTCCCTTCATGCTGCTTTTAATCATGCTGAAGCTTTTGTGGGATCCTCTTATGATAGGTGGAACCATCTCTCCAAAAGAAGATGAAATTCTAAGGTAATCTAAGTGAATGGTACCTGACATCTCAAAGATATTGATTGATGAAACAAAAGTTTTATTAGGATAATAACGACCACTAATTACATAAGACAAAATCAAGGTCTAGGTCAAGCTTAGTGATGACAATATCAGGCTTGTAGTATGCTTGTTAGGGTTGAAGTATTTCCGTAGGTCGCAAATTTAAATTACAAGGCAGGTCACATTTTAAAGATGCAGTGCAAATGAGGGATACAATTTCGATTTGCGACTTGATGGAATATGCCAATATAGTCTTATTTCAAGTCCATCTCACAATGCAGGCACAATTTTTAACCCTATAGCAAGTCGCATATGCAATCAATAATGTTAGGGACTATAGATGTGATTTGTGATTTAAGCCTAGTTGCAATTTATGCTCCTAGATGATCCATAAACTGCCATGGATATTCCACTGGACAGTTTGTCACAACATATATGATATTTAAAATATGAAATTCTACACTATTTTTTTTTATAGATTTCTAGATATGTAAATTTTACTTTAAATAGTGCATGCATGCAAATAAAACTTATGAAAAAAATAGAGAACAAAAAAATAAAAGCTCTCACACACATTAGACACAATATTTTCTTTGGGAAGCCATTTCAGGAGAAAAACGCAATTGGAAGGTGAGGTCATTCCACTCTCTTTCTCTATTTGGAAATATGGATGCGAGTATAAAGAAGTATGGCATATGGATTTTGGGCTACTACAATGCAAAAATACTCTGCATGTGCTCTTCCTCCTACCCATCTGGGCTATTTTAGCTCAGCTATGCAACAAATGCACTCAAAAGAATGGAATGACTCTTCCTCGTACTGGCTCAGTTATAACACAACCTAATAGATTACTTATGATTAAGTTTGACTACCTCAAATATTAACCAAAGTAATAGTATAGAATATTCTAGAGTATTTTACATAAAATTAATGTGGCTATCCCCTTTTCCATGAATAATGGGGCTGACCTAGCATCCTCCCAAATTATGTGTGAGAAAATAGGAAGGTCAAGTTCTCAGTGGTATAACTTTCGTATACAAACTTTCATTGACGTGATTCTTGCATCATTGAAAATATGTGTATGTGTAGAATAGCATGAAAATGTTCAAGGCTAAAATGATAAATTTTTACCCCCAAAAATTGTTGTTTGATGCCTCAAAATGCTCCCAGAAGGTTTCATACCCCGTTTTGTGAAACTGGGTCCTGCCGATAAAAACAGTCTTATGAGTTGATTCCTCCAGTTTTCCACTCTGAATGCATCGAGAAGGATGAAAAACAATATAATGGTCCAATACATATGACACCTCACCATTTTGGGAGGCTTTTGGTCCCCAAAAATTTCTATTGAGTGAGGTGAAGAAAAGTTTCCTCCACTTTCTCTCTAGTGTACCATTTAGCTTTGCTTGGAAGTTTCCATTTTAACCTAATCTACCAAAGGTCATGCTATCCCTGTTTTATAGTTCTGGAGCTATTTTAAAAAATTGTATCTTCTTTCAACTCTTCCTGAGCATCTAGTGCTAAATCCTCCACAGAAGGTAGGACTTGTTCCTCTTACTGATCTAGCATGGAAGGCTCATAATGTCTCAAATTATCTACATTCAAAACTAAGTAAATGTGCATATATGGTGGTTAAATGAGTTGATAGGCATTAGAACCCACCTTTTCTATTATCTCAAAGGGACCATACCGCAAAGCCTTTATTTTCTTACCAGGCCCATACAACCTCTCCTTGTTCAACTATAACCATACTCTATTTCCTACCTTGAACAATTTCTCTGTTCTGTGTTGATCATGCCTGGAATTATATTTCTCCTTAGAATTCTACAGTGTCTCTTGTACATATAGATGGATATTCCTAATCTCCTCTTTACAATTTTGAGCCCTAAAGGAGTCTCCTATAAGATCTTCCCTCACTCCTCCTTGCTACCCATATGAAATGCCCAAAGGTGAAGGTGGAAAGTATCTAAAAAAAGTTTCAAATGGGGACTTCCCTATATAAGTGTTGACTACTCGGTTAAAAATGTTGTATACATACTATATTTTAAACCCAGGTCTTTGGATGCTTCTGGTTATATCCCCTTAGAAGTTGCACCAAAGTCCTATTGACTAGTTCTATCTATTCATCTGTTTGTGGATGGAATTTTGTAGATCTCTTCAACTTCGTGTCTGTATTCTCCCACAATGTAGTCTATAATTCAGAGAGAAATCTTGTATCCTATTAGGGTCCTATGATTCATAGCCTCAATTGATGACTTGCTATTTCCTTTCAATTGACAAAATTATAAATAAAATTGTATTTTGCAAATGATTTACAATATATATATATATATATGATGAAAAGAGGGTATAAAAAAAATGTATATGAGAAAAAGAAAAAATAGAATAAAAAAGAAAAAAATGAAAAAATCCCATGAAAAGAATGTATGCATGTGAGCAAGTTGAAATGCCACCATATAGAAAAAAACAATATGCATTGAAGTTACTTTAGAAGTTTTTCAAATAAAAGTGTGCAGCTTGTTTAAATGCCACATAGAAATAAATTGTATAGTTTGATCATACTGTTTAATCATGATTAAACTAAATAAAAAGGTTGTATATGTTAGATAATAAATCAACCATCAAGCCTAATCTTGGTTGAAATAAATAGGTAGATTAGAGGAATATTAATGAAGGTGTCAAAACTTGGTTAATTTCATAAATATGCATTATAATAGGGTTAGAAGAAACCTTAGGAAAATAATATGGGCTTGCTAATCAAAATGCGACCTTAGGATTAAATTAATTATGTTTATCGTATATTAATTCCGATCGAATAAAGTTAATTGTGTAATTTAAACATGATTAATGAATATTTAATATTATGCTTCGGCACTAAAGTAATGATTTTATTATAAGGTTGAAAAGCGAAAATACTTCTTTTCTCGGCTTATGGTATCTGGCGTGCACAAATCAGCGGTCGAGATCTTCCCTGCCTGGATCAACGATGGGGAATCAAGTTTGGACCCCCCTGCCCATTCTATCTTTATAAGCAAGGGAAGGGTATGAAAAGAAGTATTCATGTTCATAGGCCCCATGATACATGGCGGGCACTCGTCACTTCACACCCCCCTTCTTCAAAATGATTACCACCTGTCGACCCCCTCAGAAATCTACCCATCTCCCTGCTAACGTTTATTTGCACCCATCACATCATTCCTCCGCCACATCGCTACTTCCCTGCCACTCCTATTCCACCACGTGGCCTCCTCATTCCAGTATGACATTGCATATTCCCTCTACCACTTGTCTTTTCCATTGACACCCCTCAATGTCTGTTACACCACGCCCGTTACCTCCCGAACGTTCACCACCTGGAAACCGACCCGCTCCATAACGAACCAGAAGTAACGAAAAACTCCCAATTATCTATAAAAATCCCCAAATTGATCACTATGGCTCCTTTCTGCTCCCTATCCATTTCAGATAAATAGGTATAGGATTTTAAAATTCCACCTCATCTACTCGATTGCTTGGTCACCTCTACAGATTCCAGTCAGCCATTTTCGACCACGTACCTATCATAGCGACCATATTTCTCATCAGACATTCAAATTTTCTTGGGTAAAGAACAAACCCTCATCTCTATTCCTGATATTCTAAACAATGGAACCTAAAGGAAAGTCAAAGAAAACCAGTGAAAATCTGATGATCCCTCCTGCAATTGACTTAGACCATATACCATTGGAAGATCAACACTACAAAATTGCAGAGACCAATTGTGAGTTCGACTTGTTTGAACTGCACAATTGGCTCAAACAAACCTTTTTGGACCAGAGTGATGAAATCAACCTTTGGGAATCCCTCTTGCCACAGTTCATGTTTCCCCAGACTCATCCTTTTCCAGACTTTTTCATATGGTGTTAATCCAGATATATTCCTAGCCAGAGAGCCATTGTGGCCCAGAATGGTGACATTCTGCTGACCATAACCCCAAAGTCCATTAACCAAATGCTGCAAATCCCCCAAAATGACTCTTTGATCCCTTTTTCTATAGATTCCCTCATGGAACTCTACCAAAAGTTGACCTTCCCTCAGAGAGCTAGGATATTTGAGATTTTCCTACCAGAAGATGTTCAACTCCCAAAGAAGAATACACCATATCCAACCTCTATGTTTCTTGAAAAAACTAAACAAATTGTGTGATTAGTGTCTTGTATACTAGGATACCACTTAGATCAATAGGTAGATGAACCTATTTTAGGTGTTTTATCCATATTTTCCACAGAAGAAAAAACTTCTGTAATATTTAATTTTAGTCAATTCCTTGCAGACAACATCCATGACCAATTCCTCAAGATCAAAATAGAAGGAATGTTTAAACATTCATCAGTGTTAGTGTACATGTTTTTGTTTCATTAGGCAGACATATTTCCAACAACCTTGCAGAAATTGGATGATTAAGGTAATGCACAGTCAGTTATACAATGGACCTCTTTAGTAAGGAAGAATTCAAGTGATTTCACCTTCAGTGACTTCATTGACCAGTTTATCTATACAGTGGTGTGTCTTCTAAACAACAATGTAGAACCCATAATAGGTTATCAGATTAAAATAACCCTACACTTAAATGATCAAGCCAAAACATGAGACCGGTACTTATACCAGAACTACACAGAAATTAGAGTGTATGGTTGTGAGTTGCCACCGTACAAATTTCTAAAATACATTTCTCATTGGATTATATAAGGAAAATGATCAATATGAATGATTTGAATTTTTTCTCAGCTAAGAAGAAGGCCCAATTCAAGATCAAAGCATAGATGTGACCATTTATATGAAACAAAAGAGCAGTAGACATTGAGGCAGATAGACTTCTCAAGCAGATGAAATTTCATTTAAGTTTCAATTGGTCCTATGACCCCTTCAACATAATTTCCAGTCTAAGAGTGGAGCATAAGACCACTCCTTATTCTCATACTCCTAGGCCCGAAATTGAGAAGTTTATGAACAAAGATCAATGGGAAGACAACACCTTGCAGGACGCTGAGGATAAAATTTTATCGACAACCACCTCATAGACACCAGCCCCTCAGGAGAACCATGATAAAAGGCCCAAAGAAGAAGATTCTTCTCTAGTGACAGAAATTGGAGCCAAGTAGTTCTTAATTTATACAAAGAAGCCTAAAACCAATCCTAATCATTTTCGAGTAGGAATGGTTGATATAGAGGTCAAAAAAATTGATAGAAGAAGTGAGGTAAAGGTTAGGCCAAAGACCAGGTGAAGCCACAACATTGATCAAGGTCCTAAATTCTAAGACCAAAGAAGAACTAGAGGAGCTACAGATTGAACATAGGACTGAAACCATCTTGGAAATCAAGAAGGTTTTGCAGAAAGAAACTTGATGGTTCAATTAGAGAAAAAATGTCAGACTCAGGAAACTACTGTTTAGAGGTTTCATACCAAGTTCAATTTTGTAAATAAGAGATTGCTACCAGGGTTGGTAGAAATGAATGACATGTTAATCAGCTTGAATGACTACAGTAAAAAACTTTACACTATTGCCAAAGATAAATCCAATTTTGCAGGGGTAAAAGGAAGTATGACAGGAAAAGCTTTCTTAGAGGCTCTAGATTTTGATCTCATCATCAAACATGAGATTAATTATATTTTCATCAACAAACCTACCTTTTAGAAATTTACCGAAGTTGATGAAACATATATAAAGCTAATAAAACTTTCTATCCCCAGTGAAGATTGATGGGATCACTTGTGTGAATTACTTGAGTGAAACATTTTTCATCTCAGACAACAAGGCAACACCTTTTTGGGACTAGTCATCAACAACCATCCTCGAAAATAGTGCTAGCAGCTCTAGTAGTTCTGAATTCCTAAATTTTTGTACTATTTATGTAATCTGTTTTAGATATTTTAGGATCCTGCTTGATCTTTTGACATCGAGATATTTTGTAAATTATTTTTCTATAAGTATTTCATAATTCTAAGTAGTAGAGGTTGATGTTTATGAAAATAAAGGACCATTGATGTAAATTTGTTCCACAAAGTTCCAGTGGACACATTTCAATAATACATAAGCTTTTTCAGGATTCCTGTGTCAGATTTTTTGGTGAAGTGATATTCTCTTTTTTTATTGTGTTTTCTCTATTTTTCATATGTGTTTCTTTTCTCTATTGTTTTAAAGAAAATTAAGTTCAGGATTTGTTTCAATAGCACCCTGTTTTGGCTTAAAACAATATCAATGTTTTCTACTGAAGTTAAGCAATAGAATTCTTAATTTCTCTCTGCTTAATGGACACTTAATCATTTCTTCTTTTTCCATCTCATCAAACATATAAGATCCAATAAATCTGCCTACCTTGCCCTGTTAGATCTATCTGTAAATGCTGAAATAAATCCATTCGAAGTATATTGACTCCATTACCCAATGGTGTACTATTACATTATCAACCAAACAACCAAACCAAATCTAAAACTAAACCATTGAAATTTCATAACTAGCCTAATATCTCAATATAAGCAAATCTAAATCTGAAAGAGAGATCCCTCTCTGAAGCTGGCAGGGCTAGATCCCAGCTTCCAAAGTGGTTTTATGGTTACCTTTGTATTTATTTCATAGTCTTAGGAAATACAGAGTGTTAATGTTTTGTTGACCATACAGGGGATGAACAAACTTGATTCATATTTAAGTTTCCCAGAAAAGTAAAATTCATCTCAGTGCTTAAAATTTCCATTTCTAGAATTTGAGCTGAGCCTGTTTTTTATTCATAAGGGTGTATAAAGTTTGATAACTGTACATATTTTGTAATAGATCTGGCTCCAAAAATAATACATGCTAGAGCCAACCCAAATCCCAATCCCCCACATATTGTAGACAACGCTGAACTGATCCTTAGAAGGAAAAACCCAACTTGTTGAAAATGGCAACAAGAAATGCTAAAATTAGAAATGCTATAAATAGCATTTCAGGTACCAGTGTTGGACATAGCAACAAGGAATGAAAAATGGAAATGCTAAAAATAGAATTTCTATAAATAACATTTCGGTATACCTTCCAATTTTAGTTAGTCCCTGAACTAAAATTGAGAAGTAAAATTCGAATTTGATCTTAGCAGCTGTTTGTAAAATAATTAATTAGTTCATCTTGAGTTAATTAGTTGTAGGAAATCAAACATGAAGTCTATGTGAAGACATGCAACAATTTCTCCATTGATTGAGGAAGTTATCCCTTGATTAAGGAGATCAGGATGAGTTGTAATTTGAGTTGTAATTAGATAGCTCAGTTATCTGAGTTAAGTCCAGTTATATTAGTTCCAACAATTTGTGGAACTGATTGTGAGTTCAGTTAGTTAATGCATGCATTCATGTAACTGTTGCACTTCAGATAACTGAATATTCTCTCATAAATAACTCATGCATGTCAGTTCAGTCAGAAACCTAGTTGAGACTAGAGGAAGGGACAATGTACTATCAGTTGGAGGATTTTTCCTATATAGGAAACTCATCCATGCAGAAGGAATTATCTCCTTTAGGACTGCGCAGTTACTTTTGAATTTAATGTGTTGTGTGAGAGGTAAATTCACACAGGTGGCAGCATTGGACCCCAGGAGAAACTGTGCAAGGAAATAGGAGGCTTGGAGGGCAGAGGAGAAGGTTTGTGAGAAGCCTTTGACTGTCTATGAGCAGCAAAGGGATTGTAATGAGAGCTGGATAGCTTGTGAGCTAAAGCTTTGTGTAATCCAGACATATTTCCACTTGTATGATATTACAGAGATTGGGGTTTTAGGCTGAGGCTTTCCCCAGAGTATTCTTCTGTGTTCATATGTGATTGCTTTCTCATTCTCAGTTATATGTGTTCTATTTGATCTTGCTCATATTCGATTAAGCTTCCGCAAAGTTTGTTATAGAAGTAGATCTGGTATTTTGCTTTAGTATAATGCATAATTTGTTGATCTATAGTGAGAAATTCTACATGGTATCAGAGCAAAGGTGATCAAAGGAGAGAAAAATATACAAGAAGGGAGAAGTTCGAAGGTTGAAGTTCCTGAATATAGAAATCGAGTTCTTATCACATCTCAATTTCACCAATTGTGTTCAACGGTTTAAGACTCGAGTATGCCCTTGATGGAAGCTCGAATTATATAGCCTGGAAGGGTCACATGGAAGTAGTATTAGAGGATAACGGTCTAAATGACTTCATTGATCAAGAAGTCCCCAAGCTGGCAGCGGCTAATGCTACAGAATTGGCGGAATGGAAGAAATGTGTGGCTAGAGCAAGGAGAATCCTTTTGGAGGGAGTTCGAGACCACATAGTCTCGAGTATCCATGGGAAGGAGACACCATTTTTAATGTGGAAAACATTGAAAGATCTATATAAAAACAACAACGACAAGAGGAAGCTGGTGCTGAAATACAAGCTTTAGGAAATCAAGTGTGAAAAGGGCGACACGATCTCTACATATCTGAACAATCTCACCACCTGCAGGGATGATCTTGGAAGTGTAGGGATCAAAACAACCGATGATGACATGGTGAGTCTTTCACTCCTCGGTCTTCCTAAGAGTTGTCATAGCTACTAAGACTCGGTAAATGGAAGAGAGAAACTGCCAAATTTGGAATGACTTTGGTCCGATCTGATGCAAGAGGAGATAAGAAGAAGCACCAGAGATGGTTCTTCATCCAAGGAGGATGAAGAAAACTGCACCTTAGTGAGTAAGGCGAAGAAAGGGAAGGAGAAGGATTCTCATCCCAAATTGAGTTCTTCCCATGGTGGGAAGAAGTTTGACAAATCGAAAGTGTGATACTTTCATTGTCATAAGGTGGGCCATTTTTCTACAAATTTTCCATTGAAGAAATCCAAGATGGGATCTAAGGAAGGATCTGAAGGTGAGGCATTGGCCCCACAGTTCAAGTTGGATTTCACCCTCTTCGCATGCATGGTTTCATCCATTGTGGGATGTGGTTGGTTTCTTGACAATAGAGCTTCATTCCACATGACCGGCGATAAGATTTTTTTCAGTACCTTGGAGGAGAAAGATCTCCAGATACTCATAATGATGAAAAGTATAGCGTCTCAGGAGTAGGCACAATTGTTTTTCAGAGGGAGCATGGAGCTCACATTACCTTGATGGATGTGAAGTATGTGCCAGGACTGAGGAAAAACTTGGTATTGATTGCAATGATGGAAGACAAAGGCTATGATGTAGTCTTCAGTAAGGGAAAGGTTTTCCTTAGACACGTCACCACGAGACATGTGAAGCAGATCGGTTCACGAGTCGAGAACCTGTATGCTCTTGAGGTTCAAGATGCATGGAAAACCTTGAGGAGCAAGGCAACTGTTAGAGACTTGGTGGTTGAGAGGGAGAGTACACTACCTCTCAACATGCAACGCTAGAAGAAGTCTCAGACAATTATGGAGGAGCCACAATTGGTGAAGCAACTTCAGGAGGTTGTGGAGCAGCCACAACTGGAGAAGCCTAGAGGAGACCGAGTGGAGGCATCCACTCATGCAGAGACCTCCAGTAGGGGGAAATTTCAAGCCAAGTGGGCATAGGGATCACATGCATCCATACATCCAGGTAGGAGGTGGGGCGATGTGGAGTGATATTCCTAAAAAGGCTAGAATAAGGGTAGTATCATTGAGGTACCCAACCTCTTTGATTAGAACTTGCTATGGGAGCCTCGACAAGGAGTAGCAGGACTGGCTAAGTGGGTAGAGACAGATGCGGATGGAGCAGCAGAGGAAGCTTCAACATCAGAGGATGTTTCTAGCCCAATAGGGAGGTCAGTTGGGAGATCAATTACTTACTTCTCAGTAACTGAGTTGCAGTGCAGCAGTGAGCAGCATGATGAAACATGATGAGAGGAGATGCAGTGCGGATATAGTGCTGGGAGACAGGACTAGAAGCAGCACGGATGCAACAACAGGAATTAGTGTGATTGATGCAGTCAGAGATCAAAGTGATAGAGGCTAGAGCAGTCAGATACTGAAGAGCACAGAGGTGTAGATTTTTCAGTCGACAGAGGTAATAGCAGTCAGAGACTTTGATGACAGAGGCATCATTCTAATTAAGGTTGGATATTTTTTTGTTTCTAGAGTTGCTGGAGCAACAACACTTGGGAGAAGTGTTGCATGCAAAACATTCCAAAGGTTCGAGATTGGGTTCGAGTTGAATGCCTTTCTTGTTGAGAGGGAGTGTTGAAAATGGCAACAAGAAATGCTAAAAATAGAAATGACATAAATAGCATTTCAGGTACTAGTGTTGGACATAGCAACAAGGAATAAAAAATGGAAATGCTAAAAATAGAACTGCTATAAATAACATT
Source organism: Pinus tabuliformis (assembly GCA_031772625.1). Lineage (NCBI taxonomy): Eukaryota > Viridiplantae > Streptophyta > Pinopsida > Pinales > Pinaceae > Pinus > Pinus tabuliformis. Next base: position 246,205,899 of record CM062815.1, read on the forward strand.
TCAGGATACCTTCCAATTTTAGTTAGTTCCTGAACTAAAATTGAGAATTAAAATTCGAATTTGATCTTAGAAGCTGTTAGTAAAATAATTAATTAATTCATCTCGAGTTAATTAGTTGCAGGAAATCAAACATGAAGTCTATGTGAAGACATGCAATAGTTTCTCCATTGATTGAGGGATCCCTTGATTAAGGAGATCAGGATGAGTTGTACTTTGAGTTGTAATTAGTTAGCTCAGTTATCTGAGTTAAGTTCAGTTAGATTAGTTCCAACAGTTTGTGGAACTGATTGTGAGTTCAGTTAGTTAATGCATGCATGCATGTAACTGCTGCACTTCAAATAACTGAATATTCTCTTATAAATAACTCATGCATGTCAGTTCAGTTAGAGACCCAGTTGAGATCAGAGGAAGGGACAATGTACTATCAGTTGGAGGATTTTTCTTATATAGGAAACTCACCCATGCAGAAGGAATTATCTCCTTCAGGACTACGCAGTTACTTTTGAGTTTAATGTGTTGTGTTAGAGGTAAATTCACACAGGTGGTAGCATTGGACCCCAGGAGAAACTGCACAAGGAAATAGGAGGCTTGGAGGGCAAAGGAGAAGGTTTATGAGAAACCTTTGGCTGTCTTTGAGCAGCAGAGGGATTGTACCGAGAGCTAGATAGCTTGTGAGCTAAAGCTTTGTGTAATCCGGACATATTTCCACTTGTATGATATTACAGAGGTCGGGGTTTTAGGCTGAGGCTTTCCCCAGAGTATTCTTATGTGTTCATGTGTGATTGCTTTCTCATTCTCATTTATATGTTTCTATTTGATCTTGCTCATTTTCGATTAAGCTTCCGCTAAGTTTGTTGTAGAAGTAGATCTGGTATTTTGCTTTAGTATATTGCATAATTTGTTGATCTACAGTGAGAAATTCTACATAACTAAAAGCAAGGGAAATAACAACCCTCCATCTAATGCTCAACCTCTCCTTGTGGGTTTTGAGAATTTATATGAAGTTGATATTGGGTTGAATATAACTTTTGAGCATAGTTTATTTTGAACCAAGTCATATACTTGGATACCTCAAACAGTGGTTGATGAGAATATATTCAAACCTCACATTTTAAAACCTCAAGATGATAAATCTGATCCTGATGATGATGATGCCATTAAACAATTTGAAAAACTTGAGAAACTAGTATCTGAACTAGATTAGGCCATACAAACATCTCATGAGTCACCTAAAACTGCATCCTCTTCCTCCACTGCTTCATCCCTGGAACCACTTAAGAGTTCTTAAAAACATTTCAACCCACCCAAAATTTCCCTTGTTCATACCACGCTTTTCCAATCAACTGCTGTTTCTGCTCCCTTAGGATTTTCTTTCACTTCCACTACCTCTCCAGTAATTACTCCCATTACCATCCCGACTATTTCATCTTCAATCCCTACCACTAAACCTATTTCATCTTCAATCCTTACCATCCCTGCATCTACACGACAAACTGTTATTACAACTCCTTTCATACCTTCCATACCCATACCTGTTGTATTTCTTTCTGTACCTCACATGCTGGCCATGGTAGGTAGATATGCTCCTTTGGCATTGCAAGCACCTTTAAGTGATATGGCATAGAACTATGCTTAGAGATTGCCACAATTTGATGGTACAGGTCTTGTGACAACACAACAACATATTGATAGAATTGTTATAGATCCATTTTGGCACATCAAATCCCAACATTCAGATCAATGTTTTAGGGCTCACCAAATCCTAAATTCAGTTGTTTCATGCCCTAAACAAGTCAACCCTTTGAATGCCTCCTTCCCAGACAGTTTCATGACTTGAAGACATCAAGAAATTTCCTATAGAGGGACCAGCGCAGGTAATCCCTTATGAAGGTGCGATGCAGAGTAGTTAAGTCCATTGCCAGGGTGCTCTATAGAGAACTTAGGCTTCCTTTTACCTACGCTGGGTGAGAATGAGTGAAATTCACATAGGGTTTGGGGAATATTCTTATCTTTTGGAGTCATATAGAAGTTTCCCTGTCTTATCAACTCCTATGAGCTTGAAAATGGATGAGGAATGTGTTAAGGAGCATCCTATCCTCTCATCCCTTCCTCCATGGAACCAATTCTAAGTATGGAAGGCCATTCAATGTCACCATTAATGACAAAACCTCCTTCATCTTCCTATAAATTGACCACTCATCTAAGTGATCAGGGGTTGGATTATGTTGAACTGTAAGGTGATAATGCTGCTATGAGACTTGACTTTGGTGCAAATGATGTGATGCCACAAGCTTGTCTTGCTTTTGTTGTGATGTGGATGGGATCCAAGCTGAAGGAATGACTTTGAATCAAACACTGATGGTTGTAATTCCTTCTTCTATCTAATAAAGTGTTTGAACCTTTTTCCATATGTTGTGTTCTTTCATAATGCTTGTATGTATGAATTTATTCTGATTCCTTTCATTTATATTCAATGGATCGTATGCTTTGATTGGTTTTTGTCTTCTGTTGTGTTTATAGGGTACTTCTCAAGTGGATTAAGTACGGGAAGGAGCGACGGAATCAATACAAGGGAGGCAGGAGGAAAGAGGAACCATAAGTAGGCCTTCTATCCTCTCTTCTTATCTATTGTTTATAGGAAAAGTCTTAAACACTTTAAATTGTTGTTTTAGGCACAACTACTTGTCTAGTGAATTAGTGTTTATCTGTAGATGCTAAATTCTCCAAAACAAGAATGAATGACTTCTCTGACTTAGAAGAAGTCCTTGATGATGATGTTAAATTGGGTTGTTTTCTCAAAGTTTAATGGGAGAAGTTAAGAAGTGGTATAGGGAATTACCAACTGGGAGCATAGTGGATTTACCGCAGTTTCACCAAAGTTTTCTTACTATATGAGAAAATAAAAAGAATCCCCTTCAAATTATAAATGAATACAAAATATTAAATAAGACTCTAAATGAGATTGTTGAAGATTATCGTGATAGGTTTAATCATGTCTATAATGCCATTCCAGCTATTATAAAACCACCACCAGGATTAGCCCTTATTCATTTCCCAGAAAGATTTGATGTGGACATGGCCTAATAGTTAAGAGAAAGAGACCAAACCAATATTGAAAAGATGCAAAGCAATGATGTTAAGGAAAAGGCTAATTTATTAGCCAAAAGAGCTAAATTCAAAACAAAAAGAAGGGTCACTATCCAGGATGAACCTACCTCCTCTTCATCAGATTCAAAACTAGATAACCTAGTTAAAACTATGGAAAAAATGATGGGGGGGATGACAGTGGTAGATAGAACACCCCCTAGAAAATCCCAGGGAGGACCCCAAATTCGAAACCCCAAATTTAGGAGAAACCCACCACATATTCAACAAAGGGAACAAAGAGGCCTTGGTGATCAATAACCAATGAGGCCACCATTTTAGGAAAATTATACTAAAGAAGAATTTGAATTGTTTGAAGAACTAGAATAAAATCAAATATATCTATTTGAAGAAAGCGAGATAGATCACATATTATTGATCAAACAAGAGAAATACCAATTTTTTCTCTCTCAACCATAAGAGCTCCCATTAGAATCAGAACATTATAAACAAGGATATCAAAATTCCATTATGGAGGTGCATAAACAATACAACTTAAGAAGAAAAAGGCTATTGGAACTTCTTCTGGTAAAAATCAAAATGATGCACCTTCCTATAGTGAACCAAAACCTGATTCTCTCAGACATCTTTTAACATGGAAAATGAATTGGCTAAGGTAAAGATCTCAATCCCTTTAACATAATTGATGCCCAAAAGTGTATACAAGACTCAAGTCATGAAAGCCTTAAAAATGGGAGAAGGGTCAGACACAATCAATTTGACTGATGACTGTCCTAAACTCTTGTTTGGACCCAAATTTGAGGGTAAGCCTCAAGATGGGGTTGTTCCACCTTTCTACGTAAGCTTGAACATCCATGATAAAATCCTACATAATGCAATGCTTGACTCTGGAGCCTCTCACAATTTGATGCCCAAAGCTATCATGGAGAAATTAGGGTTAGACATCACCAGACCATACAAAGACTTGCACTCTTTTGATTCAAATAAAGCTAGATGTTTTGGTATGATAAAATATTTATGTGTCACTCTTGTTCAGATACCTGATAAGAGTCTAGTCATGGACATTGTAGTAACAGAAATACCTCCAAAGTATGGGATGCTGCTATCTAGATGATGGGGGGGGGGGGGGGAAAGCTGCAAGGAACTTTGCAAATGGATATGACTTATGCCATCATTCCTGCATTTGGCCAACCTAGAAGAATTTATAGGGAAACACTCTTGAAGTACATGGTCAATAGTCAAGATAAGCCTAACAATTATCCCCTCTATTCAACACATTCAGATATGGACTCTTTCTTCTTATACAATGATGACTATGTAGAAAATGAAGTTTCACCATTAGAGGCCGAAGTCAGTAATACCAAAATAATAAAATTTAATACTAAAGAAGAAAATCCAGAGGGAGAAGCTTTGTGGAATATGAATTTTGATGGAGCTGTGTAAATATGGACCAGGGGCAGGGGTATTTGTTGTAAACTCAACAACAAACAGAGTAGAAGGACATGGTTACAAACTTAATTTTCAGTTCACAAATAACATTGCAGAATATGAGGCACTGAATTTAGGGCTGCAAATTTAAAAAAAACTAGGATAAAAATGGATTTCTGTGCATGGATATTCTGAGCTAATTTTAAAACAAATTAAGGGTGAATATTCTACAACACACCCTAGATTAAGGGCTTATAGGAATAATTTTTTTGGATTTTTTACAATTTTTTCTTGAATATGGTTTGTTTGTGATACCCCGAAACTAGAACATTTTAGAAGATGCCTTAGCTATTTCAGCCAGTACTTGCAAGATGCCTTTCCACTCAAATAGGAAATATTTTGTAGAAGTTAAACACATGACAAATGTGCTTGATAAAAATAGACACTGGAAAGTTTTTGGTAATGATGAACAATTCAAAAATTTCTTGAAATTAGAAGATGAATTCGAATATACACATATAGATTTGGATAATGATGTAGAAATAAATGAGAGTGAAGTAGTGTTAAAATAAGCTGATGAGGATTTAGAACCTTTAGAGGTGTTTCAATTAAAGGATAATTTGTTTCTTAAGGGGCTCACACCTTTATAAGATATGTTTTTTGAATTTCTAGAACTTTAGCTTTCCAAGAATCCCCTGAAAAATATTTCCAGAACAGTAGCTCTAGCTATCAAGTCTAGTAACTCTATGGATTCCTTTTACTATAAATTGATTGAAAGTAACCCCATTACTCCGAGGATCTATGGGATTCTAAAGATTCACAAGGAGGGGGCTCCCCTTAGACCCATTGTCAATAACATTGGTGGTCCAACCTACCTCCTAGCAAAATACCTTGCTGGGAAGTTGAGAACCCCTTGTTGGTCGCACTGAGTCTTTTGTCAAAGACCCTTGGTCATTTGTTGAATAGCTTAAGGGCATAAAGTTTGACCTTGGGGAAATTCTGGTGAATTTTAATGTGGTATCCCTTTACACTTGAATTCCTATAAAGGAATCCATTGAGGTCATCAACCGCCTCACTGACCCTGATACTGCTCGATTAGTTGAGATCTAACTCACTTCTACTTTTTTAAGCTTCGAAAGAGTTTTCTTTGAACAAGCCTATGGGGTTGCCTTGGGCTCCCCCCTGTCCCTTGTTGTTGCTAATATTTTTATGGAAGACTTTGAATCCAAGGCTTTGGCCTCATCCTGTCTCCTGCCCAAGCTTTGGAAAAGATTTGTGGATGATACTGGTGTCATCTGGTCTCATGGCCGGGAAGACTTGGATGTTTTCTTCCAGCATCTCAACAATCAATCCTCCTCCATAAAATTCACTATGGAGTAGGAAGTTGATGGATGCCTGCCGTTCCTAGATGTTCTCATCTCGAAGAATGGTGACAATTCTTTCTCCCACCAAGTATTTTGGAAGAAAACCCATACTAAGTAGTATCTTCTTGCCAGCTCTCATCATTTCCCTGCTCAAAATTTGGGTGTTCTCAAGACGCTAGCTACTCGTGCGCTGATAATCTCTGATAACAAGAACCTTGATAAAGAGAAGTCCCATCTCCTGAACGTTTTTGTTATTAATGGTTATAGTAGGCAACAAGGTCAAAAAGATTTCCTTAAAGCCGACAAATATCCCATGGTCAAAAAAGACCCCAAAGATCGAGTCTCAGGGGTTCATCTCCCTTTCATCCAAGGGACCACTGATAAGATTGCAAGAATTCTTGGGAAGCATAATGTTCCCTCAACCTTTAGACCCCTTAACACCATTCGTAGCTCCCTTAGATCGGTAAAAGACCCTCTTGACCCCAAATACATGAAAGGTGTCTATGTTATTCCATGTTCTTGTGGGACCCCCTATGTTGGTGAGACTGGCCCTCTATTAATCAGAGGATTCATGAACACTCAGCCAACATAAGACATGGGAAGGACCCGTCTTCCACCCTGGAAGAACACGCGAAAAAGACGAAGCATCACATTTGTATTGAGGAAGCCCATGTTATTGCCAAGATTGCGCCTTTACATCACCAAAAATTTAGGGAAGCCATAGAAATCGAAAAAAGGACGAGCAATCTCAATAGGGATGACGGCTGGAAAATTAGTAGCTATTGGATCCCTGCCCTTTCATCCTAGCCGCCCCGCTTTCCCCCCCAACCCTGCCCCTCATGTTGTCCTTCTATTATGATTATCTCTGGTCCTTTCCCCCTCGTCCTCTAGTTGGTTTCTCCATTTCGTCTCTTTGATTTTTATTCAATAATTTATTTACTCATTTTAATCTTGAATTTTCTAACTTAAAATCAAGAATTAGTTGTTTTTTGGGTTCTAAAAAATTATTTTTAACATAATATACAAATAATATTTTTGTCCTAATCATAGATAAATAAGATTATAATAAGGTAAACCTATTAAACATGTTATACCTTGAGAAAAATAAATAAGATTGTAAATCGATTTGACCAAATAATTATTTTTACATATTTCTTTTTTGACTTTTATTTATATCCTAAAAAAATAAAAAATAAAATTGCTACATAAATAATATAGTTAAATTTTACAAAACTAAAAATTAAGTCAAATAACTAACTAACTAATTAGTTTATTACTCATTTATTATTTCTTCTTATTATTTCATAGAACAATATTAATATAAGTATTTTTCTAAAAATAATTTTGAAAATTTAAATAAGAAAATTTTTATTAGTTAGTACTTAGTTGAGTAAAATAAATAAAATTATAAATTGATTTAACTAACCAATTGGTAATAATTAATTTTCCATAATTCTTTTTGGACTACCATTTATATCCTAATAAAAAAATTGCTACATAACTAATATAGTTGAACTTTACTAAACTAATAATTAAGTCAAATAACTAACTAACTAATTAGGTCATTACTCAACTTTAATAAAACAATATTAGTATTAGTACTTAGTTTAATCTCATCTTAGTCGTATACGGCAAATTACATTTAATAAAAAAGAAATTAATACAATAAAACAAACTAGTTAATTATTTAACTAATTTTATTTCCCTTGGTCTCCCCAGTCTAATGTAGCCGTTTCTTGGTAAACTATAATTGTTGGATGATCTTCTATCTCTATTTATCCTGCAGCCATAATGTAGTTCTTCAACTTTTCCCGATGATGAACCACACTTGTTGGTTCGAAACGCGTAAACAAATGAATTATGATGTGATTTTCGCCGAAAACCCTTCTAAAAGACAAGATATGTTTGATTTCAATGATGTAGCAAAAAAGCCCAAAATTTAACCAATAGGGGCTCAGGTGGAGGAATGCAACATAAGGATAGCAGAGAGCCCTAATATTATTAAATTATCCAAATCCTTGCCTCCCAATGAAAAACATAAATACATTGAACTTTTGAAAGATTTTTCTGATGTTTTTGCCTGGAGTTATGAGGACTTAAAATCCTATGACACCAGCATCATTCAACATACTATTCCCCTTAAAGAAGATCAGAAGCCTTTTAAACAAAAGCTAAGAAGGGTCAATCCACTCCTATTGCCTCTAATAGAAAAGGAAGTTAAGAAGCTATACGATGCCAAAATTATTGTACCTCTTAGATTTTCTAAGTGGGTTTCAAACCTAGTACCTACAAGGAAGAAAACAGGAGAAATTAGGCTATGTGTAGACTTCTGAAACTTGAATAAAGCCTCTCTTAAAGACAACTACCCCCTCCCAAAAATGGATCATATATTACAAAAGGTAGTTGGGTCGAGTAGGATCTCTTTATTAGATGGATTTTCAGGTTATAACTAGGTCCTGGTTCACCCTGATGACCAACAAAAGACAACATTTACTACACCATGGGGTACCTTTATGTATGTAAAGATCTCCTGTGGTCTGATGAATGCTGGAGCCACCTTTCAAAGGGAAATATATTTTACCTTTGCTGATGAAATAGGAAGGTTCATTGTCATTTATCTGGATGACATCACTGTATTTTCAAAGACCGAGGAAGAACACTTGCTGCATTTAAGAAGAGTCTTTGAAAAATGTAGGAAATTTGGCATCTCACTGAACCCCAAGAAAACACTGTTTGGTTTGGAAGAGGGAAAACTTCTTGGCCACATCATTTCCAAGGAAGGCATTAGAATTGATCCTAGCAGAGTTGAAGCTATCCTCAAAATTGACCCTCCTAGGAATAAGAAATAAGTTCAATCCTTCATTGGGAGAATAAATTTCCTCAGGAGATTTATTCCTAATTTAGTAGAAATCCTAAGGTCCATCACAAATATGTTGAAAAAGGATACTGAAATAAAATGGAACTCTGAAGCCAAAAAATATTTCAATGAAGTAAAACTAGCTCTAACAACTACTCCTGTATTGATTAGTCCTGATTTCACCAAATATTTTATGTTGTTTTCTTTTGCATCTAATCATACTATTGCAGTTTTTTTATAGCATAAGAACAGTGAAGGATAAGAGCAGCCAATAAATTTCTTTAGTAGGGATTTAAGGGATGCTTCATTGAAATACAATATAATTGGGACTCATGCTTTTGCCTTGGTAAAAGAACTAAAGGATTTTAGAGTTTACATTTTACACTCCCATATAATTTCATATGTCCCTAATGCTATTGTAAAAGATATTTTGACACAAACTGATCTTGATGGAAAAAGGGGCAAATGGATTGCTATTATGTTGGACTATGATATTGAAAGAAAGCCTACCAAATTGATCAAAGGTTAGGGATTGGCCAATTTTATGGTAGAATCTAATTTCCATGCATTGGATATAAATTTCATAGCTAAACTAGATGAACAAGAAGGGCAGGTGACTCCACAGGTATCAGAAGTATTTTCTACCTCTCCATGGTATGAAGACATTCTATATATATATATATATATATATATGTAATGATGGAAAGAGGGTATAAAAAAAATGTATATGAGAAAAATAAAAAATAGAATAAAAAAGAAAAAAATGAAAAAACCCCTTGAAAAATGTATGTAAGTGACCAAGTTGAAATGCCACCATATAAAAAAAAACAATATGCATTGAAGTTACTTTAGAAGTTTTTCAAATAAAAGTGTGCAACTTGTTTAAATGCCACATATAAATAAATAGGTAGATTAGAGAAATATTAATCAAAGTGTCTAAACTTGGTTAATTGCATAAATATGCATTAGAATAGGGTTAGAAGCAACCTTAGGAAAATAATATGGGCTTGCTAATCAAAACGTGACCTTAGGATTAAATTGATTATGTTTACTGTAGATTAATCCCGATTTAATAAAGTTAATCCCATAATTTAAAAATGATTAATTAATATTTAATATTATGCTTGGGTGCTAAAGTTATGATTTTATTATAAGGTTGAAAATAGACAAGATTTATTTTGTTGACTTATGGTATCTGGAGCGCACAAATCAGTGGTTGAGATCTTCCTCGCCTAGATCAACGATAGGGAATCAAGTTTGGAACCCCCTGCCCATTCTATGTTTATCAGCAGCGGGGTCCAAAAAGTGGTATTCATGTTCACGGGCCCCATGATATGTGGCAAGCGCTCATCACTTTGCACCCCCCTCTCCAAACTTCTGACCGCCTGCCCCTCCCTCCCCAAAATCCGCCCATCTCCCCGCCAACGTTTATCTGCGCCCATCACATCATTCCTCCGCCACGTCCCTACTTCCCCGCCACTCCTATTCCACCACGTGGTCTCCCCGCTCCAGTATGACGTTGCATATTCCCTCTTCCAATTGTATTTCTCGTTGACACCCATCCATGTTCATTACACCATGCCCGTTACCTCTCAAATGTTCACCAGCTGGGAACCGACCCACTCCATAACAGACCAAAAGTAATGGAAAACTCCCAATTATCTATAAAAATCCCCAAATTGATCACTGTGGCTCCTTTCTACTCCTCATCCATTTCAGATAAACAGGTACATGATTTTAAACTGCCACCTCATCTGCTCGATTGCTCGGTCACCCCTGCAAATTCCAGTCAGCCATTTTCGACCACGTACCTGTCACAACAACCAAATTCCTCATCAGACATTTGAATTTTCCCGGGTAAAGAACAAACCCTCATCTTTGTTCCTAATATTATGAACAATGGCACCTAAAGGAAAGTCAAATAAAATCAGTGAAAATCCGATGATCCCTCCTACAATTGACTTAGACCATTTACCATTGGAAGATCAACACTACAAAATTGCAGATACCAACTGTGAGTTTGACTTGTTTGAATTGTAAAATTGGCTCAAACAAAACTTTCTGGACTAGAGTGATGAAATCAACCTTTGGGAATCCCTCTTGCCACAATTCATGTTTCCCCAGACTCATCATTTTCCAGACTTTGTCATATGGTGTCAATCTAGATATATTCCTAGCCAGAGAGCCATTGTGGCCTAGAATGGTGACATTCTGTTGACCATAACCCCAAAGTCCATTAACCAAATGTTGCAAATCCCCCAGAATGACTCTTTGAGCCCTTTTTCTGTAGATTCCCTCATGGAACTCTACCAAAAGTTGACCTTCCCTCAGAGAGCTAGGATATTTGAGATTTTCCTACCAGAAGATGTTCAACTCCCAAAGAAGAATCCACCATACCTAGCCTCTATGTTTCCTAAAAAAACTAAACAAATTGTGTCATTAGTGTCTTTTCTACTAGGATACCACTCAAATCAATGGGTAGATGAACCTATTTTAGGTTTTTTGTCCATATTTTCCACATAAGAAAAACCTTCTGTAATATTTAATTTTAGTCAATTCCTTGTAGACAACATCCATGAACAATTCCTCAAGATCACAATAGAAGGAATGTTTAAACATTCATCAGTGTTAGTGTACATGTTTTTGTTTCATCAGGTAGACATATTTCCAACAACCTTGCAGAAATTGGATGATCAAGGTAATGCATAGTCAGTTATATAGTGGACCTCTTTAGTAAGGAAGAATTCAAGTGATTTCACATTCAGTGACTTGAATCATTGACTAGTTTATCTATAGAGTGGCGTGTCTTCTAAACAACGATATATAACCCAAAATAGGTTTTGAGATTCAAATAACCTTACACCTCAATGATCAAGCCAAAACAAGAGACTAGTACTTAAACCAGAACTGCAACAGAAATCAGAGTGTATGGTTGTGAGCTGCCACCATACAAATTGCCAAATACGTTCCTATGATAATTTTCTCATTGGAGTATATCAGGAAAATGATCAATATGGATGATTTTCATTTTGTCTCAGCCAAGAAGAAGGCCCAATTCAATATCAAAACACAGGTGGGACCATTTATATGCAACAATAGAGTAGCAGGCATTGAGGCAAATACACTTCTCAAGCAGATGAACTTTCAGTTAAGTTTCACTTGGTCCTATGACCCCTTCGGCATAATTTCCAGTCTAAGAGTGGAGTAGAAGACCACTCCTTATTCTCATACTCCTAGGCCTGAAATTGAGAAGTTTATGAACAAAGATCAATGGGAAGAGAACACCTTGCAGGAAGCTGAGGAGCAGATTTTATCTACAACCACCTCACAGACACTAGTCCCTCAAGAGAATCATGATAAAAGGCCCAAAGAAGAAGATTTTTCTCTAGTGATAGAAATTGGAGCCAAGTAGTTCTTAATTTATTCAAATAAGCCTAAAACCAATCCAATTCATTTTCGAGCAGGATGAGTTGATACATAGGTCAAAAACGTTGATAGAAGAAGTGAGGAAAAGGTTAGGCCAAAGACCAGGTGAAACCACAACATTGATCAAATTCCTAAATTCTAAGACCAAACAAGAATTAGAGGAGCTACAGATTGAAGATAGGAGTGAAACAATCTTGGAAATCAAGAAGGTTTTGTAGAAAAGAAACATGATGGTTCAATTAGAGAACAAATGCTAGACTTTGGAAACTACTGTTCAAAGGTTTCATACCAAGTTCAATTTTCTAAATCAAAATGGGCTACTAGGGTTGGTAGCAATGATTGACAGGTTAATCAACTTGACTGACTACAATAAAAAACTTTACATTATTGCCAAAGATAAATCCAAGTTTGCAAGGGTAAAAGGAATTATGGCAGACAAAGCTTTCTTGGAGGCTCTAGATTTTTATCTCATCATCAAACATGAGATTAAACATATTTTCATCAACAAACCTACCTTTGAGAAATATACCGAAGTTGATGAAACATATAAAAAGCTAATAAAAATTTCTATCCCTAATGAAGATCGATGGGATCACTTCTGTGAATTACTTGAGTGAAACATTTTTCATCTTAGACAACAAGGAAACAACTTTTTGGGACTAGTCATCAACAACCATCCTCGACAATAGTGCCAAAAATTCCAGTAGTTCTGAATTCCTAAATTTTTGTACTATTTCTATAATCTGTTTTAGATATTTTAGGATTTTGTCTTGATCTTTTGACATCGAGATATTTTGTAAATTATTTTTCTATAAATACTTCATAATTCGAAGTAGTATAGGTTGATGTTTATGAAAATAAATGACCATTGGTGAAAGTTGTTCCACAGAGTTGCAATGGAAACATTTTAGTAATACATAAGATTTTTAAGAATTCCTGTGTTTAAAACAATATCAATGTTTTCTACTGAAGTTAAGCAATATAATTCTTAACTACTCTATGCTTAATGGAATTTTAATCATTTCTTCTTTTTCCATCTCATCAAACATATAAGATCCAATAAATCTGCCTACCTTGCCCTGTTAGATCTGTCTATAAATGTTGAAATAAATCCATTTGAAGTATATTGACTCCATTTCCCAATGGTGTACTATTACATTATCAACCAAAAAAAAACCAAATCTAAAACCAAACCATTGAAATTTCATAACTAACCTAATATCTCAATATAAAAAAATATAAATCTGAAAAAGAGATCCCGCTCTGAAGCTAACAGGGCAAGATCCCAACATCCAAAGTGGTTTTGTGGTTACCTTTGTATTTCTGTCATAGTCTTAGGAAATACATAGTGCTAACATATCCTTTTATGAAACAATTATCCTTGTTATCCCAAACTACACCTAGACTGGTCCAAAGAACAAGTTTGCTTCTTTTTTCCTGCTAATGGTCTTTTTATAGGGCATCAGAACACACATCTTGCGAACCTGTCAACTACCATGAACATGTAGTCATTCCCCTTCTTGTTTGTTGGTAAAACTCCCATAATATCCATGGAAATTCTTTCCCAAGGATGAGTGGGTACATGTGAGGGATGATATAGACCCTATTTCCTATTGCTAGGCTTGTTGGTACAACAAAGAATGCATTCCCTTATGAACCTAGCTACCTTCTCTTGCATCTTGGGCTAATACAAATAACTCTACAAGTTAGCCATGGTCTTCATTACACCAAAGTTCCTTGCAACCTTGGAGGTGTGAGCCTGTATAATCAGGTGTAATCACTCACCTTTAGAAGCATGTAGCTTATCCAACATATAGAGTAACCCATCATGGAGATGGTAGTAAATGGTGTTGTCTCCATCATGCACATGAATCTAACTTTGCAACTACTGATACACCTCCTTGAAGTCCTCATCCTCTAAATATGATTCTCTGTATGCATCATGGGTGAATGGCTCCATGTGCATAAGAGTCCCCAAAGCTGTGATCTTTGATGTGGGTGGCCTTGAAAGCATGTCAACCAACTTGTTTGTGTTTCATTTCTTGTACTTGATCACCAAATGAAACTGCTGTAGAAACCCCATCCACTTGTAATGCATGGCTTGCTATAGGTTACTCTAGGTTTGCAAGTACTGTAGTGGTTGGTGATCTATGTTGATTACTGTCTCCTTTCCCATCAGATAGTGCTTCCACTTGTTCACAACTTGCACCATGGCATAGAGTTCCTTGTCATAGGTAGAGTAGTTAAGAACTGCCCCATGAAATAATTCATACTAGCAGCATACAAGCCTTCCTCCTTGCATCAAGTGAACTCCCATATCATATCCACTTGCATCTGTCTCCACTTCAAAGGGTTGCTGCAAGTTTGGTAATGGAAAAACTCGTGCATGAATTATCTTCTTCTTTACCTCCTAAAATGCCTTTAACCTTTTCCCCATTTGAAACTCTTGCCACTCACTGTTATGGCGTGGAGAAGTGCTTCTATTACTGAGAAAGAGGCTATGAATTTCCTCAGGTACTGTGATACCCAAATGAAACTTCTAACCTTAAAAACATTGGTAGGAACCAACCATTTCATGATGGCCTCCATATTTGTAGGATCTATGTTCAACTCTCCTCTCCCTATCACATACCCTAGATACACTAAAGACATATGTGAAAACTCACACTTCTTTAGTTTTTCTAGTAGCTAGTGCTTCTTTAATGTTTCCAACACCTACCTCAAATGTGATATGTGCTCCTCCCAGGTTACGTTGTATGTTAGTATATAATCCAAATATACATTAACAAATGAATCTATAAAAAGTGAAATACATCATTCATTAATCTCATAAATGTATATGGTGTATTGCATAGGACAAATGGGATGACAAACCATTCATACAACCCTTTCCTGGTTTTGAAGGCGGTCTTCCAGGTATCCTCTTGTTTGACTTGAACCTAATGATATCCAGACTTAAGTCCAACTTGGTGAAGTATTTTTCTTGCTGAAATTGATCCAATAAATCATCTATCCTAGGAAGGGGGTATCTTTTCTTGAGCGTGATTTTTTACAATTCCCTGTAATCTATACATATTCGTGAAGTCCCGTCCTTCTTTGGCACACTAATGATGGGTGACCCACATGGTGATGTACTTGGCTGAATGATACCTTGTTCCAACAACTCATGCAATTGTTTCTTCACCTCACTTGATTCTATAACATACTGCCTGTACAAACCAATATTTAGCAATGGGGAGTCCGATAATAACTATACCTCATGCTCCACTTCCCTCTTAGGTGGTAACCCTTTAGGCTCTCAGAACACATCATTGTATGCCTACAACAACTCCTCCAATTATTGTTTTTATTTCTTAGTACACCCCTCTAGGGATGCCTTTCCTCTTACTAAATCTTCTGTAGATTGACTTTCTCTTAAAAACAATAAAGCATACTTCTTGATGGAAGTGACCAATTTTTTGGTTTGGTTGGCACTTACCAGTGAAATTTTCGACTTGCCTTTGTGCACATTGATGATAAACAAATTTCCATCCTTAATGATATGGTACTAGTTGGCTCTCTGCATGAGTTTTGCATCTCAAATGTACATGTAGGGACTCCCAAACATGACTCCACATACATCAAGGGGCACAACATCTAGTTCTACTTCATCAATAAAATATACATTAATAGAAAATCTAATTTTGCACTATTTTTTACCTTAGACTATGCATCCTTATTTACCCATCCCAGTGTATATGGGATTGGATGACCACAAACTTCTAGCCCCAACTTCTTAACCAACTCTGTTGTAATGAGATTCACCTGCAATCCTGAGTCCAACAGAGAATCAATATTTGTCTTCTTGACCTATATATTTATATGGAAGAGTTTGGTCATTTCTTTCTCTTCCCGTTGCTAGAGGCTACTCAGTTTCACCTCCTTCTGCACTAAAGTACAAACAAAATTCTCATCTACATCTGAGCTTCTTTCAACTTGGTTTCTCGAATTTGTGGCCATGAGATTCTTCTTCTTATTATCTTTATTTTTTTTCTTTGGGTTCAACTCTGGATACAACTTATAGTACTTCTATATATGGCCATAAATGTTGTATTGTTTGTTGGGATCTTTGCACTGATATGTTGTGGCTGCCATATTTTTAGTTTTTTTTTTTTCTCATTTTTTCTTCTTCTTCCCCTCCTTATAAGTGTCATGTTTCTCCTTCTGCTTCGATTCACTTGATTGCGCTCTCTTCAGGCCTATGTTATTGAAGTACTGTGCTTGTACCCAAGCCTCGTCCACTGATTTGGGCTTGAACAACATCACTTTCTCACACAGATGGTGGTGCAGACCCCAAAAATACTTGAGGAGTATATCTGGGTTCTTTTGAGAGTTACCTAGCATTATGGCCATCTTTCTGAACTCTGTGGTGTACCTGTGTATGCTTTGGCCCGACTTTTGCCTAAATTAGTGCCACCGGATCCACTGGTCCTTTACGTACCCAATGGGATACCATTGTGACTAAATGAGGGTTTTTAAGTCCTCTCATTTAGTCATTAGATGTTCTCCCTCCAACCTTAGGGTCTCTGTGTTCCTCTCTCACCAAGTCAATGCATGACACTCTAATTTCAGCCACAGAAATGAAATATTTTGTCCTTCCTCAATTTGATGGACGTTGAAATAAAATTCCACTTGCTACAACAAGTGATTCAACTTAAGAGCATCGATCTCGCCATGCTATGAATTGATATCAACGTTCGCTTCCATTTTAAATAGGGTCTGTGATTGGTTCACGACACTCAAATTGGGTTGACCTTTTTCAGGTTCTTTCTTCGGTTGTTTCTCTGTCCCGTCCTGACCTCCCGATCCCCCTTCTTATTTGTCCTATGCATTTAAACCCCAATCTTCTCCAAATATCCAAAGATTATTTCTCAGGGATACTATGAGGATGTTTACATTGCAATTTATATTTTTGTCTTGTTCCAACTGCAAAAAATTCACCTTTGGAGGACCGGGAGGGTCATTCATATATTTGTCAACCATGATTAGGGTTTTACGATTTCCGACCTCGACAATCTAGATCCCATGCAAATCTCCACAAAATACCTAAAAAAACCTGCTTTGATACCAATATGATCCGTAGAATTGCGTGGATATTCCACTGGATAGTTCGTCATAATAGATTTGAATATATTATATTTAAAATATGAAATTCTACACTATTACAATTTTATTAGATTTCTAGATTTGTAGATTTTACTGTAAATAGTGCATGCATGAAAATTAAACTTATGAAGAAAATAAAGAATGGAAAATAAAATCTCACACACATATTAGACACAAAATTTACTCTAGGAAACCCTTTCGGGAGAAACACCCAGTTGGAAGGTGAGGCTTCTCCACTCTCTTTCTCTATCTGGAATTATGGTTGAGTACAAAGAAGCATGTGGCCTGTGGGATGCTATAGTGCCCAAATCCTCTATGTGTGCTCTACCTCCTACCCCTCTTGACCATTTTTTCTCAACTGTGGAACAAATTCACTTGAAAGAATGGGATGCCCCTTCCTCCTAGTGGCCTGGTTGTAACACAACCTGATAGCCTTCTAGGGGTTAAGTTTGACTACCTCAACTCTTAACTAGAGTTACAATACAAAATATTCTAGATTATTTTACATCATAATCACATGGCTAGCCCCTTTTCCAAGAATAATGGGGTTGATGTAGCATCCTCCTGAATTATAGGTGTGAAAACAGGAAGGTCAAATTTTGAGTGGCATAACTTTCGCATACGGAATCTGATTGACATGCTTCTTACACTATTGGAAATATATTTTTGTGCAAAATAACATGAAAAAGGTGCAGTGCTAAAGCCAAATTTTTTTACCCCCAAAAAATGCCATTTGATGTCTCAAAACACTCCTGGAAGGTTTCAGACTCCGTTTTGCCAATCTGGGTCCCGCCATTAAAAATGGTCCCATGACTTGATTCCTCCACTTTTTCCTCTCAAAATGCATCGAGATGGATGACAAACAATATAATTATCCAAACCGGATCACTAGCGCAAGTCACATTTTGAAATAGAAATCATTAGAGACTATGTATGCGGCATGTGACCTTAGACTAGTTGCTATTGAAGGTCCTATTGTAGATCGTGATTTGAGATGGTAATCCTAGTGTGGGTTGAAAATGTGACCAATGATCATAGATCAAGGTTTTATTGTGAATTGTGATTAGGGATTGTTGTTTTGATGATAACAAGACACAATTATTGATCAAGAGACAAGAGAGCGCATGCTTAGTTATGAAGTGAGATTAAAGTTTCACTATATAGTTTGAATGTGATTGCAAAGGGTTTTCATATTGCTAGATTGCAAAGAAGGCACATTAACAAAAGAAGATATTCCAAAAGGGACTATGCCAAAACAAAAGGAGCTATGCCAAAGCAAAGGAGAATTTGAATGCATTAACAAAAGGAGATATGTCAAAAAAAAATACGAGTCCATTTAAGCAAAGGCATATAGTTCCAAAACCATGATTGTTATGATGGTACCGAAAATCATATCATAGGATTTGAATCCAAAAACAAAGAATAATCCCCTTCAAATGAATGAACACAACTCTCATGCCATACACTCACACAACTTTAGCCATTAACGAATATATGTGGTTGAGTTAGGAGTTTCACTTCACAGACCCGATTTGGGTGGTTCAACATGGTAACCTAAAACAAATTGAGCATAGACCTTGGGTAAAACCCTTCTAACAAAATTATTAATTAGGGTATGAGCGTAGTAATATATGAGAACTTAGCCTTGGGTTTAATAAAAAAATGATGTTTGCTTGCGATCATGACTCCACGAGTAAGTGAAAGATTGAGGGAAAGAGCATGGTGGATGAATGCATAGGTAACAAGAAAGGACGTGTGGAAGGTGTATAAGTACACAAGGCTGATGCAATAAAGAAAAACAACACATGGAAAGTAAAACAAGATTAATGATTGTAATAACAGATACCTTACTAACCAAGAGGTTGCAATAACAGATGACAAACAAAGGAGATATTCGTCTGATCATTAATAAAAGCATAATGAAATGGAATGGGAAACAAGATATTAATATAAAAGGATGACAAGTGTGTAGGAGGCCGTGATCTGGAATGCGCGATGCCTTTATTGCATGTGCTAAAGTTAGTCTAGTCACAAGTTTGAGTGATAATGCGAGTCACAATTTTAGACTGTAGTGTTGATGTGAGCTAAGATTGTGACTTGCCACCTAAGTCTAGTTTCAATTTAAAACCTTAGTGCATATCACAATTTTAGATCGTAGCTTAACTAAGTATTAGATATGTGACTATCAATAAAGGGACAAGGAGAGATAGGCTTAGCTAAGGATAGTCTTAGTCACATGTCACATCTCTAGAGTGCAATCACTATAAACTTAAGATGTGATTTGCAACTAAAGTAGAAAAAACTGTTAGGATATTCCGACACATAGGATATAGTTAAGTTCAACTTGGTCTAGTGTAGAGTTAGGTAAAGTGTGTTTCTTTACCGTTGTACATTTTGTAACTTACAATCCGACGGTCACGATATGTAGTGATCCGACGGTTCATTCTCTCCTCGGTATTACCAACACTTGATCCGTGGCTTGACACCCGATTGGTCCATGAGTTCTATTTAAAGCGCATGGAGGGTCATTGTTCGGGTAATCCGTGCATGAGAGAAGCTTATGTAAATTTTCATTCTTTGATTAATAAATTGCCTGTAGTACCCACGTTGGGACAGGCCGTGGACTGTTTCCCTCTTTGAGGGTTTTAACCACGTCAAAAATACTGGTGTATTGATCTGTGATCTGGTTGTGAGCGGTGTCCTTTTGGTATTCTTTCTGAGGAACTTACCCTGTAAATTCCTACATGGTATCAGAGCTATTTGAGGGCCGCGTCCGTTGGTGATCCAAATCTCAAGCCGGTAGAACTGCATGCGGCTGTCGTTTCCTAGATCTACTGTTTCTGACTGCTTTCGGGCCGAGAGGACTGCTCTGTTGCGTTCGAAGCATCTGTTCCAGTGAGGAACCCCTTTCGTTTCACGCGAAAAGGTTTCCGGTAGCCCTAGCTGCGTCATTTTTCAGATCGGGAGGTATACAGTGTTTTTTGCAGTTTACTGTTATTTTCTCTCTGCTTATTTCGGTTTCGGTTTATTTAGCCTTTTTTTTAACCGGATCTATACCTTTCATTTCTGCGTATGCTCTTTGCCCTGCGACTCTATGCGATTTGGGCAAATCAGAAACAGAAAGGAAGGATTTTTCTCATGCGTATGCTCTTTTCCCTGCACCTTAGTGTGATCTCGGAAAATCAGAAACATTGAGAAAAATATTTAGTTTTTCGGCTAAAGCTAACTTTGAGATTTTTTTTAAAAATTTCTAGTTTTTTGGCTAAAGCTAACTTCGAGCCGCAAGGTTCGTTTTTCTTTGCATATTCGTGTTGGGTTTTGTGTTTTGTGTTTTGTAGGGAAAAAGAGCTTTCTCAAGGCAAGCACGCAAACCAAGGCCCCCCCCCCCTCTCTCTCTCTCTCTCTCTCTCTCTCTCAAATTTTTTGTATAGATCAATTGGTTCAAAGCTATTTTAAGAGAGTAGAGGTCTTGGGTTCAAGTCTCCATTTTGTGGGGGCGGATTTTTTCATTCCCGCACATTCGCGCACTTTGCCGGCAACGCCAACAATTTTTTTTCAAAAAGCCATAACTTCTTCATCCGGAAGCCTTTTTCAGAGCCGTTTTTTTTAAAACCGCCTATTTTTTCGAGATCTATCCATTGGAACACTTAATTTCAGCATCTTCAGCTTCAGTTTTAAAAAAAAAAATGGAAAGTCCATGCCAAGTCATTCTTGACAGCACTAACTACTTCCAATGGGTAGCCTACATGGAAGATTTACTTAGAAGTAAAGGTCTCTTCAGAATAGCCATAGACCAAGAGAAGAAACCAAAAGATGAAGACAAGGCTGCAAAATGGGAAAATAGACAAGATCAAGCACGTGGTTTGATAGGGATGTCTATTTCTCCTGATCTTAGATTCCACATTGCAGAACTTGAGACTCCTCATGAAGCATTAGAAAAACTCGCTAAAGTTTTTGGGATTAAAAATGAAATTAGAGCCCATCAACTTGAAAATGAGCTGCTTACTTTGGATCCTAATAATTTTTCTTGCATTGAAGATTTCTTGTCCAAATTCAAGACCCTTAGATATCTCTTGGAAGGTGTTAAAGTTAAGAAAGAAGATGGTAACCTTATTTATTCCATCCTTACTAAGTTGGGACCAGCCTACTCTGTATTTGTTTCCACTTTCCATTCTACAAGGGAAGCTTTCATTTGTCAAGGAAAAGACTACAAGCCCCTTCCTTTGACTCCTTTTGTGATTCCTTAATAAGAGAACAAGAAAAACTCTTACACCTTGGTCTTCTTAATCTTGGAAACTCTTCCACGAAAGCGTTAGCCGCCCAGCAGCAACTAAATTCAAAGAATCCTAAGAAGTCATATCCTCAAAAGAATGGTCCTAAACCAACTCAGCCTCAAAATGAAAGATCATTTCAGCAAAATGATAAGACCAATAAAAACAAATGGAAGAAGACTGATAGACATTGTAACTTTTGTAATCGAGATGGCCACTTAGAATCTAAATGCTTTAAGAAGATGGAAGCCTTGGAAGCCGCAATGAAGAAACATAACATCCATGTGGAGCCTACTTCAACTTCAACTTCCGGAATGGCACTTTCTGCATGTCATTGTCAATCATCTCAGTCTGGTTATGCATTAAATGTATCTTCTTCTTCTTCTCATTCTCATGAGTGGCTCATTGATTCTGGAGCCTCTTATCACATGGCCAAAAACCAAGCCATGTTTTCTTCTTTAAATGATTGTAACACCAAAAATATATATGTTGGTGATGATAGATCTCTTAATGTTGTAGGGACTGGAACTGTTCATCTAGACAATGGTCAGTTTAATGATGTATTATGTGTTCCAACCTTATCCTGCAACCTTCTATCTGTCTATCAGATAACTCATTCAGGTGAAGGTAAAATTGTTGAATTTTCACCTCATGATGTTGTAATCAAGGATCTAAAAGATCCTAAACAGATTCTAGCTACTGGTCTTACTGATGATTCCACAAGGTTGTATAAGTTTCACAACTTTGGGTCATCAAATCTTCCCTCAGTATTTGTTGCTCATAATGATGAAGTGAGCAAACTTTGGCATGAGCGATTTGGTCACTTAAACTATCGCTCCCTTCAGCATCTATGTAAAGAAAATATGGTGACAGGTCTTCCTATGGTATCTTGCAGAGATGGTGTTTGTTCCGGATGTGTACTCGGAAAACATCATCGGGACAGTTTTGACAAACGTGCCTCTTGGCACGCCTCAGCCCCTTTACAGCTTGTGCACAGTGATTTATGTGGTCCTCTTCCTGTTGCTTCATTCTCTGGCTGCAAGTACTTCTTAACTTTCATTGATGATTTCTCCAGACGCACTTGGGTATACTTCTTAAAACTCAAGAGTGAAGTATTTAACACATTTTTGGCCTTCAAAGCCTTTGTTGAAAAACAATTTGGACATCAAATTCTTAAGATAAGAACTGATAATGGTGGAGAATATGTTAAAAACACATTCATCAACTTTTGCACCGAAAATGGAATTCAAATGCAACATACTGTTCCATACACTCCACAACAAAATGGTGTAGTTGAAAGGAAAAATCGCACCTTAAAGGAAATGGCTAATTGTATGCTGCAATCTAAAGGACTCAGTCTTAGTTTTTGGGCCGAAGCAATTAATTGTGCAAATTATATAATCAATCGCACTCCTACTAAGGTTCTAGAGAATATCACTCCAGAAGAAGCTTGGAGTTCCATTAAACTAGATGTAAGTCACTTTCGTGTGTTTGGAAGTGAAGCATGGGCCCATATTCCAGATGAAAAGCATAAAGCTTTAGAACCTAAGAGTGAGAAATGTACTTTTGTTGGATATTCTGAAGTTGTAAAAGGTTATAGACTTATTCCATTTAAGTCCAAAAATGTTATCATTAGAAGAGATGTAAAATTTGATGAAAATAAATCGGCCTGCGAGCCTAGTCCGGCGGATGTGCCACCTCTTCCTATCTCTTCTACTTTTGAAAACATTTCTTCTTCAGATGATGAAAGCGAGGATGATAATCCTCCCCCACCTTCTCAGGATCCTCAACTTCCAAGATGGGTCCGTGCTACCCGGGATGCAGCAGGTGATCTTGTCGGTGATCCTACAGATCAGCGACGTACACGTTCTCAGTTTGAAAGAGCCTCTTCTTTACTGGCTCAAGCTCCAGTAAATCATGATCCTGACACTTTTGCAGAAGCTTCAGGCCATCCACATTGGGAAGCAGCTATGAATGAAGAATGTCATTCATTGATGACAAATGATACATGGGATCTTGTTCCTCTACCAAAGGGACGAAAACTTGTTAGATGTAAATGGGTTTACAGAACCAAGTATGGACCAGATGGGAAAGTTGATAAACATAAAGCTCGTCTCGTTGCTAAGGGCTTTTCACAGGTTGAAGGCATCGACTACACTGAAACCTTCTCCCCTGTTGCCAAAATGAACTCTATCCGCCTTGTTCTTTCCCTTACTGCCTCTTTAAAATGGGAAGTCCATCAGATGGATGTTAAATTTGCCTTCTTGCATGGGGACTTGTAGGAAGAAATCTATATGGAACAACCCATTGGCTTCATACAAACAGACTCCAGCCTTGTTTTTCGACTTAAGAAATCCCTTTATGGCCTCAAGCAAGCTCCTCGGGCTTGGTATGCCAAAATGGATAGCTTTCTTTTAGAATCTGGCTTTTCTAGGTGTCATTCTGACAATACTGTCTACACCAAGAAAGTGGGCAACTCTCTTATCATCCTTGTTCTTTATGTTGATGATCTTATTCTCACTGGTAGTGATCCCAACCTTATAAACCATGTGAAGTCCAGCCTTAAAAAGAAATTTGAAATGACAGACTTAGGACACTTACACTATTTTCTCGGTCTTCAAGTCTTGCAATCCAAGGAGGGTATTTTCCTTTCCCAGTCCAAGTATGCTTGTGATATTCTTCGTCATTTTCACATGGAAGACTGTAAGCCTGCCCCTTCTCCCTTTCAGTCTGGAGTCAAACTTTCAGTCTCTTGTACTTCTCCTGAAGTTGATGCTACCTTATACCGTCAACTTGTAGGAATTGTATTTAACCCATACTCGTCCTGATCTTTCCTTTGCTGTTGGCCTTGTTGCTCGTTTTATGCAAAACCCCCGTGAAAGTCATTGGAAAGCAGCTAAAAGAATACTTCGTTATGTTCGAGGTACAGTACAGTTTGGGATTCATTACAGTGCCAAAGCAGCTCCTCTGTTAGTTGGTTTCACTGATTCTGATTGGGCTGGTGACCCTGATGATCGGAAGTCTACTGCCAGTTATGTCTTCACTCTTGGTTCAGGACCTATTACATGGGCTTGTAAGAAACAGGCTGCCATTTCTCTTTCGTCAGCAGAAGCAGAGTATCATGGTGCCGTGGAAGCTAGTAAGGAAGCCTTGTGGCTTCGTCAGATCCTATTAGAGTTTGGCTTTGAGCAGCAGCATCCAACTACACTTTGGTGTGATAATCAAAGTGCCATTCAGCTATGAAAAGATCCAGTCCAGCATCAGCGCAGCAAACACATTGAACTACACATGCACTTCATCAGAAAGCTCATTCATGACCATGTTCTTGAAGTGCAATATTGTCCAACAGATGATCAGGTTGCAGACATCTTCACAAAGGCTCTCACAGAGGCGAAGTTCACTAAACTTCGATATATGCTTGGAGTTCAGGAAGTTGTCACTAAGGGGGGATAGGCTCTAGTGCCTCCTTCCTTCTCCTATTGTGTCATATTTGTAAATCCTTCAATCCTATCCCAAGTTGTTCTTAAGGGGGGATGTTAGGATATTCCGACACATAGGATATAGTTAAGTTCAACTTGGTCTAGTGTAGAGTTAGGTATAGAGTTAGGTAAAGTGTGTTTCTTTACCGTTGTACATTTTGTAACTTACAATCCGACGGTCACGATATGTAGTGATCCGACGGTTCATTCTCTCCTCGGTATTACCGACACTTGATCCGTGGCTTGACACCCGATTGGTCCATGAGTTCTATTTAAAGCGCATGGAGGGTCATTGTTCGGGTAATCCGTGCATGAGAGAAGCTTATGTAAATTTTCATTCTTTGATTAATAAATTGCCTGTAGTACCCACGTTGGGACAGGCCGTGGACTGTTTCCCTCTTTGAGGGTTTTAACCACGTCAAAAATACTGGTGTATTGATCTGTGATCTGGTTGTGAGCGGTGTCCTTTTGGTATTCTTTCTGAGGAACTTACCCTGTAAATTCCTACAAAAACCTAGCTAGGTCAAATGAAAAGTCAAACCTTAAGAAACCCTAGGGAAAATGCGAAAATAAATTGAGTAAAGGGGGTCTCTAAATTTCGAGGTGGTCGAAAATTTATGACTGTTGTAGCGACTACAACACTTATATTGTGCTTAATTTATGAAAACATATGCACTTAAAATATATTTTTAGATAATCATTTTAAATTATAGAAAACAAAATCCTCACAATATTATCCTTAACTTTTTATCTATATATTTTAAGAGTGGAATGATTAATTGATGCAAAGAGCATCAAAAACTTTAAGTTCAACTCATATTATGGTTAAAACTACATTATTATTCCTTTGGTTTTTGAGATTTGTATTTATATTTTTATTAGAGAGGAGTTTTATTTTATAATGATGGAAATATTATTATTTTTAAATAATTATTATTAGTTATGAGAAATATTTGTTTATTTTATATGCAAAATATAGTAAAAATATCTTGGAATATATTTTTACAAATGTTTTACAAGGATTATTTAGACTCAACAATAAGACTTTAAGTCATTACAATAAAAATTATCATATTATTTGTGGGAATTGAATTTAGGTGGGAGGATAATCATCATTCCTCCCAACTACTCAAAATAAAATGTATTTCTCTATAAAAATTAATTATTATATAAAAATAATAGTAAAATATGATTGGTCAAAGTTCCATGTATAAATTTATAATATATATATATATATATATATTTTTAACAATATTATAGGTATTGTAAATTTTATTTAAATTATATATTATTTAGTTATTAATCAATCAAGTTAAAATAAAATAGAATTCACCCCTTGAGTTATTGAATATATCTATTGTTGGACATTGGATAAACCAACGCTCCCCCTGTGTTTCGTGTCATGGACTAACCGCTTCTTGTGGATCCTTACCTCTGGTGATGCGATCGTTGACTAACACATGCGGGTTTTGGTCTAACGACAATCATGATTCCCAACAAGTGGCATCATAGCGTAGGTCACGAGTTCGATACATACCCAACTCACATTGGGGGGGGATTATTGGACATTGGATGAACCAACGCTCCCAGTGTGTTTCACGACATAGACTAACCACCTCTCATGGATCCTTATATCTAGCGATGCGATCGTTGATTAACACCTATGAGTTTTGTCCTAATGACAATCGTGATTACCAATGTATATACCTTTAAAATATTATATGTTATATCTATCAATAACTCTAAGAGTGTCAGTTTTCATGTAGAAATTAATAGAAATTTTCTATCACTGATGAAATCAAACTGAAATCAAGAGATTACAAATTTCCTCTACTATTATGTGGAATTGAAATCACAATTTAGAAACACATGCAATGGAATGCAACCATTAAAACACCACATGAACACAATGATTTACAGGGGAACCCAATTGGGAAATACCCCTCCATTTCTTTGCATTATTTCAGATGAAAATAGAAACAACTACAATGACTTGATTCAAATCTAAAGAACACTCTGCACTGCAATCTTATTCCCCTGCTTCCTGACCTATTTTTTCCAACACTTAGCAAATACAAGCCTCAACCAAGCCCCTATTTCCTTGCGCAATCTTGGAGGAATTATCCCCTAAAAATAGGAGAAATTCCCTATTTATTTTTGCAATAGCTTGAGCAATTGATCACCTGCTCAGTGCAAAATCCACTGTACACTCAACAATATACAATTATAGATACAAACATGGATTTTCCTCCACCTCAAATAGGAAATTCAAATTCCATGCATGAATGGGTCTATTTTTAGCTGATTGACTAATTAACTGAGAGATCAGTGAGTTAACAATAGTCTTAACTAATCAACTGACCTTCAAGTGACTCAACTAGCTTCTTGAGCTTAGTTAACTAAGTTCAACTAAAAATAACCGAACTAGATTACTCAATTTTAGCAATCACTAGATGCACCACTCTACTTCTAGCCTATAACTCGAATTTACTAAGTAAACTAGTAGACAAGGCCATGTCACTCTAGCTAACTACCATCCAAGTCATCCTGCTGATGTGGAAAATCGAATTTTCTCCATTCGACTAAGGCATAAGTCAAAATTTATCCCTTTATTACTACATTTCTAACACTCTCAGTAAGAAAATGGCTCTGCACAACCCCAATCTAGCACCTATGGAATGTATTGTAGCACTACCTCTCACTATTGTTGTTTCTACTGCAACAACTGCAAATAATAAGAATCCAAAACATACTAAATCACTTGTGTCTTTGCAACTGTCTACTGGGAAAACTACATTGTTGTTGGTTTTGTAATGTTCCTCTTGCACTGATATCAACACTTCTTTGTGTTCCTCAACATCTGATTGCACCAACTAACGCTGATCCTATTGCTATTGAATACTATTGGCCCCTATATCAAGGTAATGATCCATGAGGAAAGTATACTGCAACTGCTACTACTCTCCTATAGATCCTTCCCAATTTCTACAACTCTGGGACTAAGGCTCTAGAGCACCCCACCTCACTCCTTGAGGCATAGCTTCATACATTGTGAAGTATACCTCTAGCTTGTAGATATTTTTCACTCTAACTCCAATTTGTTTCACTTTCCCGGTAGCCACATGCTTCAAAAATGGTTTACCCTTACTAAAAACTACATGATAGCCTCTATCCTCAAATACAACACAAAAATCAAATTCTTCTTTAGCCTAGGTACATGCATAACATTTTTTAGATGAAGATGGGAGCCTAACTCCCTCTTAAATGTGACAATACCAATTCCTTGACTAGTGTACCTCCCATCATCTCCAATTTCTATTTGCATCTAGAAATCCTTCTCCTCTAGGCTACTAAATAATTCTTTGTTTCCTATCATATGGTAAGAGGCATCAACATCTAGGTACTAATCAATCCCTCTTATTGTGCTTGCCATCCAAGAAAAGAGGGTGAAATATAACTCGAATTGAGATGTTAGGGCATCTCTTCTTGCTTCTGCTATAGGCTCCTTGTTTGATTTCCTATGCGAACACTTGGTGGCATAGTGTATTCATGGCAGTGAAAACATTTTATTTTTCTTAGGTCATTCTTCTTCCATTGTTCTGGATGGAATCTGGCTCATATTAGGACTTCTTTCCTTTTCCAACTGGAGCAAATTTCTCTTTATCTTGGTATGCTACTCCATCTCTAGTGTTCCTTTGAATTTATTCCTACACCAAATCAGACCAAAGTCTCTCCCAATTTGGAAAATTTTCCCTTCCATTTACAGAGTGTTGGTAGATGTGCCAGGATTTTTGAAGGCCTATGCGAGCTAGGCTCACTAGTTCTAAAGATGGAATATTTTATCCAACTTCTCCAAGTTTATGTCGACACTGTGTGAACCTGGAGAGGTAATGTGGAATAGTTTCACCTTTCTGCATGAAAATATTTCCGAGCTTGTTCCTCAATGCCAATTTTTTAGCATCACTACCATTTTCGAATAACTCATTGAGGGTATGCCAGATAAAAAATGGAGTCTCTTTGACATGTAAATTTGAGACTATGTGTTCTCTCACACCCTCCAGGATTATCCTCCTGGATTTTGTATTATCCTTCTTCCATTGGGCTCTTTGTCGCACATTCGATGCTGCTGGTTTTGGAATGTTAGTTTTGGTGTACTCCAACACTCCATTATCATCGAGTATAGTCACCATATTGTCCTTCCTAGCTATGAAATTCGAGGTTCCCTCAAGGGCATACTCCAATCTCAACCCGTTGAAAGGGTATTCCACATAAAAATGGAGTCTCTTTGACATGTAAATTCGAGACTATGTGTTCTCTCACACCCTCCAGGATTATCCTCCTGGATTTTACTGTATCCTTCTTCCATTGGGCTCTTTGTTGCACATATGATGCTACCGGTTTTGGAATGTCAGTTTTGGTGTAATCCAACACTCCATTATCATCAAGTATAATCACCAGCTTGTCCTTCCAAGCTATGAAATTCAAGTTTCCCTCAAGGGCATACTCCAATCTCAACCCATTGAAAGGCATTTTCCCGCATGAAAGAAACAGTGCTTAATTGTTATGTAAATTAAAATATCTCTATTGGCTAATTTCTAATGTGATTTATGCTCTGATATCATGTAGAAATTAATAGAAATTTGCTCCTACTGATGAAATCAAATTTAAATCAAGAGATTGCAAATTTTCTCTACTATTCTGTGGAATGGAAATCACATTTATAAACACATGAAATTTCACACAACCATTAAAACACCACAAGAACACAATGATTTATAGGGGAACCCAATTGGGAAAAACTCCTTTGTTGCTTCACATTAATTCAGATGAAAAGAGAAACAATTACAATGACTTTCTTTGAATTTGAAACACACCCTGTACTACAATCCTATTCTCCTGCTTCCCGACTTGCTTTGGCCAACACTTAGCCAATTCAAGCCTCAACCAAACTCCTATTTTCTTGTGCAATACTATAGGAATTAGCCCCTAAAAAATAGGAGAAATTCCCTATTTGTTTGTGCAATAGCTTTGAGGAATTGATCACCTGTTCAGTGCAAAATCCCCCATACACAAAATTATACAATTATAAATACAAACATGCCTTTTCCTCCACCTCAACCAGGCAACTCAAATTCCATGGATGACTGGGTCTATTTTTATTTGATTGACTAGTTAACTGAGATATCAGTGAGTTAACAATAACCTTAACTACTCAACTGACCATCAACTGACTCAACTAGCTAATTGAGCTCAATTAACTAAGTTCAACTGAAAAAAAACTGAACAAGATTACTAAATTTTAGCAATCACTACATGTGCAACTCTACTTCTAGCCTATAACTCGAATTTACTAACTAAACTAGTAGAAAAGGCGATGCCACTCTAGCTTACTGACATCCAAGTCATCCTACTGATGTGGAAAATCAAATTTTCTCTATTTGACTAAGGCACAAGCCAAAGTTGAGCCTTTTCTTGCTACATTTCTAACACTTCATACTTATATAGTTGGAATTCAATATTCTATTCCAAATATCATGTACGAATTAGGAAATATTCCAAGTATCATGTAATAATTAGGGATTAATATTTTCTAAAGTCATATTACATTTTCCTTGTTATAATTGTTATGAATTGCTAATATTTATGTATGATAATAAAATTATTAAGAGCCCATGTCATACGTGTCACCCATTAATGATAAATTTATGTTATTGTTATATGTTGAAGTTCTCCTATGTAATTGCGATTAACCGTTTACATACATTGTAACATAATATCAATAAATAGCATAAAATATGATAAATATAAAAATGTAAATTATGTTGGTTGGTAATTATGGTCTAATTTATTTGAAGTTCTTCTATGCAATTGACAATTGTGGTTGAAGTTGTTTTTAATGTGACTTTTTGGACTTTTCGATGCCCGGAATCCAGCGGAATTGTTTTAGGTGAAAACTTGATTTGTGTTATTTAAATTGGGTTTTTAACTGTATATATGGATTCAACACCCTGAAAAACACCCAAGGCACTTCGATTGTGCATGGGTTACCCATCAAGCTTGTGGTTTCAATAAATTCTTGGCGGATTTTAGAGGAATTAGACCGGAAAAACTCACCGGAAAAGCTTCCAAAAAGTCTCACTAAAGACAACTCGATTGTGATTAACCACTCACATAAATTGTAAGGAAATATTAATAATGAGCACAAAACATGTTAAATATAAGGATGTTAAATTATGTACTTTGGAGTTATTCTCTACATGTTTCTACAAGAGGTAGTGCCCTTGATCTGAGTTGACTCAACTCCCGAATTTAACCAAGATCTTTTACTTTCATGATGTGATTAGATTTGCATTTAAAATAGCATAATTGAACATATTTGAATGTTGTAAAGAAGAAGGGACATGACAATCATCAGCAACATAAAATAACAAGACATTGATAACAAAGTTTGTCTAGGAGGGACTACGTCTTCGGGCCTCGGTGTCAAGATGGCATAGGCCGCTGCATTTTAATGAACTATTTTTGGTTGTATTTAAAATGGCCCATGGCGGTTAGGCTGTATTGAGTGGGTGGGGTGTTGTTTGGTTGGGCTGCCCGTGGTGCGGGCTAGCTACGTGGTCGGGTGGGTTCGATTCCCGTCGGTCCATGTATATGTTTGGCACGTTGTTGCTTGGTGGGTGGGGGCATGGGTCGGGTCCACTGGAGGTGGCCCGCCCACAACCCATATAGTAAATGTTATTAATATATATGTGGTGGTTGAGGGGGGGCTGATGGGGGTCATGGCCTGTTGGTCCATTTTAATTTTTTAAAATTTGTTTTATATATGTAAAATAGGCTGGTGGGTGGTGGCCCATTAGCCATATTTTTATATTTTATATTTTGGATTTTTTAAAATAATAATGTCATTTTCAAATTTTTTGAATATAAGGGATATTGGGAAATTTAAAGAGGCCACAATTTCGCCTATTTTCAGGATCCAAGTTTCCACGCTGGTTGATGGTGAATTTGTAGGACCATTAAACATAGCCAACAACCCAACTTTGTCGAAAACTTTGACTGGATCATTCTCCCTCATACGAGCTCAGATTGACGAATTGTTCACACCGTTGCGATCAAGACGACAAGATCTATGCTATGGTCCTGGTTCGAAAGCATTATGATCACTTTGGTTTTTGAGCTTCCATGAGCCCTCTTTGTCCCGTGTGTGTATCTGGAGCCACCTGGATCAATCCTCCTCACTGATGAGCTTTTGGTTCTCCAAATGCATGAAAAATAATCTGCAACTTCTCTGTACCTTGTCTGCATCACAAGTGTCCTTGAAAAGGTCTCTTTTTCATCTCCTTCACCTTTGTTCTTCAGAGCCTTAAGCAATGAGCTGACACCTACAACCTCTGCAACCTGTAGTAAATTGTTTTGCAAATTACATGCTTGTCTTACATTAGCAACTAATGACCCAAGCATCCCATACTTTCCACGAGTTTATAACACATGGTGGTCAAGTTTACATCGAAATGGAAACAATACCCTAGCTACGGAAACAAGGCCAACATATCATTTTTGCTTCAACAAGTGATGGAAAACACATCATCACTACAACACATGATTTACAAAAATAAGGCCAAACGTGACTATTGTTTCTTTGACAAGTGATGGAAACATGACGTCACTTTCACAGTTTAACATGCAACACAAAATAAAACTAGACATCATTGTTGCTTAATAGGTGATGGAAAACACATCATAACTTTTACATCTTAAAATGCAACAAATGATTTACAAAAGCACAACCATGACAAGCTATCATATTTAGAAACCATTTTTTACTTATCAAGGTGAATGGGTCACCCTCCGGTGGTGGTTTTTCTTGTCTAACAATTGTTTCACCTAGTTCATGCACTGACGCTTTGTCTTTAAGGTGCTACTCTAGATGGAGCCTCCAACAAGTGGCTCTTTGATGCCCACCTCTGTTGCAATCACTGCAATAGGTTTTCTTCCTCCATATCTTCTTAACATGTTTCTTTACCTGTTGTTGAGAGGGTCTTTCATGCCTCCTCCTTTTGTGTGTTGCTATTCTTTTCCAACACTTAGAAAATGTATGGTTATGTAATCCACAAAAGGTACATGTTTTTCACTGCCTTGATTTATGTCCAACATTAACAACATGACTATAATTGAAATGAACATTTGAATATCGAGACTGGTTATACCTTTCCTTGCTGTTGCTGGGGTCATTATGGCAATGAGATCTTGCCTTAGCTCTTTCCCTACAATGGGAATTTCCATGGGATGATGGGGATGTGTTCCCTTCATTCTCTTTCCTCAACGATTTAGATGATATCTCGGAAGAATCTGACACCTTCGAGCATTCTCATTCAGTGTATCCCAAGCCTGAAAAATGAGGTCTCTACACAACCTCCAATGGTTGAGTTATGCCTTGGTTATTAACATCAAGTTATTTTTCCTCCTTGTACCTCATCCTTGTAAGGAGCCTCATGTTTGTTCCTGTAATTTGTATCTCCACCCCTCCAACAGAAATCATACTATGTGAAGACAAAAACGAAAGGAAATCAACATCTTTTACCTCCTCTGTCGATTTGGAAAGAACTGATGAGGGTTTCTCATCATCTGTTGTTGGTGGTTCGCTGTCTATCTTGGCGGATTCCCCAACTTTTTTCCTGACATACCCAAGTCCTGCCTGACAGGGTAATTCCTCTACCTTGATGGGGCTGACAATGCCTTCACAATTAATGCCCAAGCCTTTTCCTTCATACCCCATTCTCTTCAACAGTTTGGAGCGAATTCTTGTGGTATGATTTTCAAATACAGCGAAATCATCATCATGAAACATACATGAATTCAGAGAATTACTTTTTACCTCACATGGGTCACGCTGTAGCTTTTCCAAGGCCTCGTCCTTAGCTTGCAGATGTTGTAGCAAACTCTGTTTTTCCTCTCTCTTTATGTAGAAGCATATTCAATTGAACATTCTCTGTTTGAAGATTCTGTTTGCTTTGCTTCAGTTCTTCCAAGGCCTCTTCCATGGCTCGCAACTGAAGCTGCAATCACTCCTTTTCCTCTATCTCTTTTTGTAGAGCTTCATACATTATTTCCACCCTTTGGGAAATTTTGAGCATGCTCTCATACATCTCTTTTTCATCCTCTCTCGCTACATGTTCCATTGTTCACGCTTGCAATTCACATACACACAAAGACCCCTTCAATACCAAACTTGATCCGAGTTGACTCAACTCCCAGATTTAACCAAGACCTTTTACTTTTGTGATGTGATAAGAATTACATTTAAAATAGCATAATTGAATATATCTGGATGCTGTAAAGAAGAAGGGACATGACAATCATCAACAACATAAAATAACAAGACGTTGATAACGAAGTTCGTCAAGGAGGGACTATGTCTCCAGGCTTCGGTGTCAAGATGGTGTAGGCTGCTACCTTAAGTGCTGGAAAGAGTGATGATGTACATAGGTGGCGATGCCGCTATCATACAAGGAAATTCCCTCATGTAGGAGTGGCTCCACGAGATGTTCTACTATAGGAACTCTTAATAAAAAAGGACTCCTGTCAGTATGACATAATTACACATGATAATAATGAGCATCCCACCAACATAGAATCAAAGGGATCTCAATTCAGACATACATAGCGACAACATGAGTATCCCATCAACATGATGATAAAAGGATCTCAAATAAAACATGACGAATCATGACAACAAGTACATCCCACAAATGATTCTGCGTCACATCAAGAAGGAATCATGAAACAAGTAAGGAAACAAGATCCCACATCAAACAACAAACAGGGATCTATGTAGCACAATGCATATCATAGAAAAAAGTACATGAACATACTACATATACCTCACATCCTGGGGACATTTGAAGAAAAGGATGTCAAACTACTGAAACCAGCTGTACCATCAATTTTTGCGGCGTCAAATCTCATGGAAATGGCTGCTCACACATGAATGCTCACACCTGCACTCCACTTTGAAAAGTGGCTAAAAAATGAAATGATCAAATTTAAAATATGACTACACCATTAGATTCATGGCGTCGAATAGTGTAAAATCTACTGTCAAATTTATGAATTCTTAAAAAATGAAAATCTAGGGTTTAAGGAATCTTTTAGATTTCCCCTAGATTCCTTAAAGATTCCCTCTTCTGGGCCACCTGAAGATCTGCTGCTCAAATAAAAATTCTAATTGTGCCATCAGGTTTGTGTTGCTGAGAGGTGTAAGATCAACATAATATTTGTCCAATTTGGGCACTGGAAAAAATTCACCCTCTTGAGAATTTGGCTCAATCATGGTTCCATCTGCTCTTTTTCCAAGCTCATGGTTCCACCTTAAAAATTAATTAAAAAAATGCCTCGAAAAGTATGTTCCGCTCCTAGTTCCATCTGAACAAATCATGGTTCCGCCTGCCATAATTAAAACATTATAATCCTCGATTTCCATGCCGGGTTCGTCCTCTCTCCTCGTGCACTGAGCAAAATGGGTTTATATAAATTTTTTTGGGCGGACTTTACCACATGCGGTCATTTGGCATAGTGGTAATTTGAGGAGCTATTGGAGGGAAGGTTGGGGGATCAAATCTCGACCCCTCCATAATTGGCATGTTGTAACTTTAATGAACTGTTTTTGGTTGTATTTAAACTGGCGCATGGTGGTTAAGGTGTATTGAGTGGGTGGAGTGTTGTTTGGTTGGGCCGCCCGTGGTGTGGGCCGACCACGTGGTTGGGCGGGTTTGATTCCTACCGGCCCATGTATATGTTTGGTATGTCATTGCTTGGTGGGTGGGGGTGTGGGCTGGGTCCACTGGAGGTGGCCCAGATACAACCCATATAATAAATGTTTTTAATATATATGTGGTGGTTGAGGGGGGGCCGGTGGGGGTCATGGCTCGTCGGCCCGTTTTAATTATTTTAAATTTGTTTTATATATGTAAAATAGGTTGGTGGGTGGCGGGGGTGGTGGCCCGCCACCCATATATATATATATATATCTATATATATATATATATATATATATATATATATATATATATATATATATATATATAATGTCATTTTCAAATTTGTTGAATATAAGGGATATTGGGCAATTTAAAGAGGCCACAATTTCACCCGTTTTCGGGAGCCAGGTTCCCACGCCAATTGACGGTGAATTTGTAGGACCATTAACCCTGGCCCATAGCTCAACTTTGACTGGATTGTTCTCCCTCATACGAGCTCTAATTGATGAACCATTCACACTATTGCGATCAGTATGACAAGATCTATGCTATGGTCCTAGTTCGAAAGCATTCTGATCACTTTGATTTTTGAGCTTCCATGAGCCCTCTTTGTTCTGTGTGTGTCTCTGGAGCCACCTAGATAATTCCTCCCTACTGAGGAACTTTTGGTCCTCCAAAAGCATGAAAAAAATATGCAACTTCTCTATACCTTGTCTGCATCATAAGCGTCCTTGAGAAGGTCTCGCTTTCATCTCCTTCACCTTTGTTCTTCAGAGCCCTAAGTGATGAGCCAACAATTGTAACCTCTGCAACCTGTAGTACATTGTTTTGCAAATTACATGCTGGTCGTACATGACCAACTAATGACCCAAGCATCCCATACTTGCCATGAGTTTATAACACATGGTGGTCAAGTTTACATCGAAATGGAAACAATACCCCAGACACAAAAACAAGGCCAACATATCATTGTTGCTTCAACAAATGATGGAAAACACATCATCACTACAACACATGATTTACAAAAATAAGGCCAAACACTATTGTTTTTTTGACAAGTGATGGAAACATAATATCACTTTCACAGTTTAACATGCAACACAAAATAAGACCAGACATCATTGTTGCTTAACAGGTGATGGAAAACACATAATCACTTTTACATCTTAAAATGCAACAAATGATTTACAAAAGCACGACCATGAAAATCTATCATATTTAGAAACCATTTTTCACTTATCAAGGTGAATGGGTCACCCTCCGGTGGTGGTTTTGCTTGTCGAACAATTGTTTCACCTGGTTCATGCACTAACGCTTTGTATTCAAGGTGCTACT
Organism: Pinus tabuliformis; assembly: GCA_031772625.1. Taxonomy (NCBI): domain Eukaryota; kingdom Viridiplantae; phylum Streptophyta; class Pinopsida; order Pinales; family Pinaceae; genus Pinus; species Pinus tabuliformis. Next base: position 246,243,066 of record CM062815.1, read on the forward strand.
CTGGATGGAGCCTCCAAAAAGTGGCTCTTTGATGCCCACCTCTATTGCAATGACTACAATAGGTATTCTTCCTCCAGATCTACTTAACATGTTTCTTTACCTACTGTTGAGAGGGTCTTTCATGCCTCCTCCTTTTGTGTGCTGCTATTCTTCTCTAACACTTAGAAAATGTTTGGTTATGTAATCCACAAAAGGTACATGTTTTTCGATGCCTTGATTTATGTTCATCACTAACAACATGATTATAATTGAAATGAACATTTGAATATTGAGATTTTTTATACCTTTCTTTGCTGTCACTGGTGTCATTATGGAAATGAGAGCTCGCCTCAACTCTTTCCTTGTAATGGGCACTGCCATGGGATGATGGGGATGTGTTCCCAACATTCTCTTTCCTTGACGATTTTGAGGATATCTCGGAAGAATCTAACACCTTCGAGCATTCTCCTTTGGTGTATCCCAAGCCTGCAAAATGAGGTCTCTGCACAACCTCCAATGGTTTAGTTATGCCTTGGTTATTAACACCGAGTTCTTTTTCCTCCTTGTACCTCATCCTGGTAAGGAGCCTCATGTTTGTCCCTATATGTTAGGGTCCCACCCTAACCCCCTAACCCCCTTATTTATGTAGTGGGATCGAGTCATAGTAAAGAATCAATAAAGCTCATATTAATAATTGTAAGTGGTTAACCCGCAATTAATGACGGGACCACAATTAGTTGCAAATGGGCCATGGTATTAGATAGATGGTATTAATAAAACCCATGGTATTGATCCATGGTATTGCATGTATGAGTCATATATAAAGGATAGAGACTCCCTACGAGGAGCATCGTGTCTTAGTTTTGTATCGAGCTCTGCTCTATTGGAGGTTGCCCCCTCGAAGAGGCCAGTGAACATTGCTTTCTGAATAATAAAATATTTGCTGTTGTCTCTCACTATTTTATGTTCTGGGTATCTTTCTTCGCATATTCTGTATTTGGGTATCTTTTTGCAGGTTAAGAGCATAACAAGTGGTATCAAAGCACTTTCCAGGGCCAGTGGGATCTCCATTTCTTAGCATTTTTTTTGGCTAGAGACGTGTTCCGGCGTCTTTAAACCACGCGATCTGTCATTGAGCACATAAACCTGTGGATTTGGGGAGGCATGCATGCAGGAAATAGAAGAGGTGGTCATGCTTTTTGGACTCCCTTGTAACCCCTGTGGGTACCCCTTCAAGTAGTAGCGCATTAGACAGAACCGCATATGGACTATCTTCCAAGTACCTTCTGGGTATATCGGAAGCCCCCTAGCTCCTCTGTAACCTCTCCATAGATAAACCGTCGACCATATTGATGCTACAGTACACTGAGAATAGCACTCGGAGAGATTACTTGCCCATACGATAGGTTAGTCAGGTTGTACGGCTAAGGGTACGGTTGATCCTCCTTAGTTAGAGCCCTGAAACATTGGGCCGGGTACTACTGTTAGACCCTTATGTATATTGTGATCTGTAGCTCCTGACACTCCTCGAGACCATAATTCCCTTTTCTATCTTGGGATCATGCATCATCTCTGCCAGATCCACTCGCACAAAGGGGTGTAGCAGCAGCAGACATCAGTCCCGCAGTTCCGAGTTAGCAGACCAGCCATTCCGATCTATTAGATCCATCAGATCCGCAACAACAATCTATTCTGCCGCTCAGAGCTATCCGATCCGCCATTCAGATCTCTCAGATCCACCTGATCTGAGTAGTTGTGTGGGGTTCCTATACTGGGGCATGATTTTCGCAGGACTTTTGGTAGCATTGACATTTTGAGGATTCGGCTACTGCAATATTCCTAAGGAAGGAGTAAAACTCCGTTAGGAGTTTTCAGGAAAAAAAAAAAAAATCTCCCGGGGCGCTTATTGGTGATCTAGCCCATCAGAATCAGGACGACGAGCTGAGCACGGTGGTACCATTCAATTCTTAGTGATTTTTTTTTTTGGGCAGTCCCAATTTTCAAGAACATCAGGTCGGTGCATGGTAGAAACTAGAGCTCAAGCTATGACCAATGAGAGGATGAACAAACTTGAAGAATCCTTGCAATCCCTCCAAATTCAGCTTAACCGACTAACTAGCATGATCCCGAGCATAATCCCGAAGGGCAAGGAGGAAGCCCATGAGGAGGCGTATATTGGCAATGGACACAGTGAGGGTGAGTCTAGCTACTCTCTTCACCTCGGGGGCCCCCACCAACAATCCCGTCCACAACCTCCCAAGTTGGATATGCATAAATTTGATGGTTCTCACTCGACAGCATGGATAGCACAAATGGAGCAGTATTTCAATCTGAATAACATCTTAGACAATGAGACTCAGCTTATGGTGGGGAGCATGTACTTGGATAATGAAAGGTGGTAATTGTGGGAATGGAATCAACGTTGCAATGGACCTTTTATGACTTGGACCTCCTTAAAAAAACTTCTTACAGAACGCTTTGACGAGGAATCTTCTTTTTTGGGCCATCTTATTAAGCTCCGACAGACTAGCACAGTGGATGAATATATTACAGCCTTTGAAGCCTTAGCCTTCCGCACTAGGGGTCTCTCAGATGTGTTCTACACGGAATGTTTTATCAGTGGTCTTAAAGAAGCCATAAAATCCCATGTCTTACTGCACCACTCTCCCACATGGACAGAGGCTTGTAAGGTAGCTCGTAACGTGGAACGTGCATTAGCAGCCCAGTACAGTTGCCCAAATTTTACCGCTAAGGGTCTCCCCCCACAGGCTCACAACACGACTCAAACACTTAAGGTTCAAAAGGTGTCACCTGCAGAAATGGATGAAAGAAGAAAGTAAGGATTATGTTACTACTGTGATGAAAAGTACTCCCCAGGTCATAAATGCAAGGAGTCCAAATTTTTTCAAATTGATGCCACTGATTACAGCTCATCGGAGGAAGATCCACCACTGGAGGAACATGAGGCGGTAGAAGAGGACAACCAAAAGGACAATGTCCCTAATGAACCAGTTATTTCGCTGCATGCTTTGGCAGGGATTTCTTCACCTCAAACTCTCAAAATAAGAGGTTTTATTAAACATCGCCCACTAGTAGTCTTGATTGATAGTGGAAGTACACATAATTTCATCCATCAAAAAGTCGCGGAAGCAGTGCATTGTTTTGTACGAGTAGTTTCTAACTTCCAAGTCCAAATTGCAGATGGGGGCACAATGAAATGTGAAGGCCACTGTGAAAATGTCAAACTTCAAATGGGGGATAATCAGTTGAAGACCCACATGTTTGCCATACACATGGGAGGGTGCGACATTGTCCTCGGTGCTGAATGGCTTCGCACTCTTGGGCCAATCACAATGGATTTCCAGGAGTTATATATGAGTTTTAAGCAGAACAACTCCACACATACCCTCCGTGGACTCCAGGCGGGAGCTCCCTCTATCATTAGCTCGCATAGGATGGAAAACTTGCTAAAAAAGGGCCATCATGGAGTTATAGCTCGATTTAATGCCATCCAGGCAGTCGAAACCAAGTCTCTGTCGATTCATCCTGAGATGCAACAGATTTTAAATAACCATCTGCCGTCTTTGACAATTCTCATGAGCTTCCACCCTCGAGAGGGGAACATGATCATAGCATCACCTTGGTTCTAGGGGCCCAACCCCCAAATGTGCGCCCATACAAATATCCGTTCACCCAAAAGAATGAAATAGAAAAAATAATCAAGGAACTTTTGGAATCAGGAGTCATTCGTCCCAACATTAGTCCTTATTCATCACCAGTGGTCATGGTGCTCAAGAAAGATGGGGAGTGGCGCATGTGTCTAGACTTCAGGGCCCTCAATAAGTTGACAGTCAAAGATAAATTTCCCATCCCGGTGGTTTACGATTTGCTGGATGAACTAAATGGGGCTCAATTCTTCACTAAGCTGGATCTTCGCTCAGGCTACCACCAAATTCGCATGAAGGAAGTCGACATTCCAAAGACTGCTTTCCGAACTCATGAAGGCCATTATGAGTTCCTGGTCATGCCATTCGGTCTTTGTAATGCCCCATCTACTTTTTAGAGCCTTATGAACCACCTTCTCAAACCATATCTCAGGAAATTTTTCCTTGTCTTCTTCGATGACATCCTCATCTATAGTTGCACTTGGGCCGCACATCTTCATCATGTAGATCTACTCTTGCAACTACTCCGCAAGCATACATTATTTGTCAAGATGTCCAAGTCTTCATTTGGCATGGAAGAAGTTGAGTATTTGGGCCACATTGTGGGGCGTGAAGGTGTCAAGGTGGACCCCAAAAATATCCAGGCAATGCAGGATTGGCCTCAACCTAAGACCTTGAAGAGCCTGAGAGGATTTTTGGGTCTCACAGGCTATTATCGCAAATTTGTCCGCAATTATGGTCGCATAGAAAAGCCCCTCACTCAACTCCTGAAGAAAAATTCATTCTTCTGGAATGAGGATGCACAACAGGCATTTACAGCTATAAAAAATGCCATGTGTTCCACTCCAGTCTTAGCACTACCTGACTTCACCAAATCTTTTGTCATTGAATGTGATGCTTTGGGTACGGGTATTGGGGCGGTCTTAATGCAGGAAGAGCGACCTTTGGCCTTCACAAGCCAACAACTAAGTGGGAAGAATCTTGGCCAATCTACTTATGAGAAGGAAATGATGACCATTTTACATGCAGTAGAGACCCGACGACCTTACTTATTGGGGCGACGTTTCCAAATCCGCACAGACCATCACAGTCTTAAATATTTTTTGGAGCAACGCCTATCCTCCCCACAACAAAATAAATGGCTCGCCAAAATGCTGGGATATGATTATGAGATCATTTACAAGAAAGGGCAAGAAAATAGTGTAGCAGATGCATTATCTCGCCAATTTGAGGATGGAAGTACCCTACTAGCAATTTCCCTTCCCGTTCCAGAATGGATTGAAGAAGCTTGCAGGGAATGGTTTTCACATCCCGGGCTCTCCCAACTCATTTCTCAATTGCAGGCAGATCCAAATTCCACCAAGGGCTACTCGTGGCAGGATGAGATTCTTCGCTACAGGGATAGAGTCGTAATATCACCAACATCCACCCTCAAAAGTCGTATTTTGGCAGAATTGCACTCGTCCCCCATTGCAGGACATTCAGGCTTTCAGAAGACGTATGCTCGCACCAAAAGATCATTTTTTTGGACAGGCATGAAAAAGGACATCCTCACTTTTGTAGCAGAATGCGACTGTCAATGCCACAATGGGGAGACTGTCAAAGCACCAGGCACATTACAACCGTTGCCCATCCCGTTAGCAATATGGACGGAGGTTTTTATGGATTTCATTACAGGTCTTCCAAAGTCAGGAAACAAGTCAGTCATCATGGTGGTTGTGGACAGACTTTCGAAGTATGCTCATTTCTGCGCCCTACACCACATGTTTACACTGACTTTGGTCGCTCAATATTTCATGGATCAGATCTTCAAATTGCATGGCATGCCCACTTCTATTGTGTCTGATCGTGACCTGATCTTCACCAGTAATTTTTGGCAGGAACTCTTCAGGCTACAAGGCACCCAACTAAAAATCAATACTGCTTATCATCCACAAACGGATGGTCAAACAGAATCCGTCAAAAAATGTTTGGAAACCTATCTTAGGTGTTTCACTTCTGAAAAGAAACATCTTTGGGTACAATGGTTACCTCTGGCTGAATGGTGGTATAACACCAACTATCATGCCACCACCAAAATGACTCCCTATGAAGCAGTATATGGTCAATTCCCTCCTTCCCCTACTTCTTATATCAAGGGGGGCTCAAAGGTACAAGCAGTGGATCAAATCCTACAAAACCGCGCAACCATGCTTGCCCATCTTAGAGAGAATCTTCATCAAGCTCAAAACTACATGAAGCAACAAGTAGACTAGCATCGCTCAGAGCACCAATTTCAAGAAGGGGATCAGGTCTTTTTGCGGCTGCAACCACATAAGCAAACATCACTCAAAGACAAGGGTTGTCAGAAACTATCTCCAAAATTCTACTGACCATATCAAGTACTTCAGCACATTGGAGAAGTAGCCTACAAGCTGGCTTTGCCGGCTACTGCAAAAATCCATCCAGTTTTCCATGTCTCATGCCTCAAGAAAGTGATTGGGAACAATTGATGAATTCAAACCAGTCTATCTGAATGGGATGAGGAAGGGTCAATCTGGCTCCAACCTGAACAAGTCCTAGACACACGAGAAAGGCATCTGCGTGGCCACATGATTAGGGAAGTTATCGTCAAGTGGAAAGACACCTCTCCGGAAGATGCAACTTGGGAACCAACCACTATTCTTCGACAGTTTCCACAGCTTCAGCCTTGAGGACAAGGCTATTATTAAGGGGGAGGGCATGTTAGGGTCCCACCCTAACCCCCTTATTTATGTAGTGGGATCGAGTCATAGTAAAGAGTCAATAAAGCCCATATTAATAGTTGTAAGTGGTTAACCCACAATTAATGGCGGGACCACAATTAGTTGCAAATGGGCCATGGTATTAGATAGGTGGTATTAATAAAACCCATGGTATTGATCCATCGTATTGCATGTATGAGTCATATATAAAGGATAGAGACTCCCTGCGAGGAGCATTGTGTCTTATTTTTGTATCGAGCTCTGCTCTATTGGAGGTTGCCCCCTCGAAGAGGTCAGTGAACATTGCTTTCTAAATAATAAAATATTTGCTATTGTCTCTCACTATTCTATGTTCTGGGTATCTTTCTTCGCATATTCTGTATTTGGGTATCTTTTTGCAGGTTTAGAGCATAACACTGTAATTGGTATCTCCACATCTCCAATAGAAATCATACTATGTGAAGACAAAACCGAAAGGAAATCAACATCTTTTACCTCCTCTATCGATTTGGAAAGAACTGATGAGGGTTTCTCATCATCTGTTGTTGGTGGTTCGCTATCTGTCTTGGCGGATTCCCCAACTTCTTTCCTGACATACCCAAGTCCTGCTTGACGGGGTAATTCCTCTACCTTGACGGGGTTGAAAATGCCTTGGTCATTAATGCCCAAGACTTTTCCTTCACACCCCATTCTCTTCAACAGTTTGGAGCCAATTCCTGTGGTATGATTTCCAGGAACAACAAAAAAATCATCAGGAAACATACATGAATTCATAGAATTACTTTTTACCTCACAAGGGTCATGCTGTAGCTTTTCAAAGGCCTCGTCCTTAGCTTGCAGCTGTTGTAGAAAAATCTGTTTTTCCTCTTTCTCTTCATGTAGAAGCATCTTCAATTCGACGTTCTCTGTTTGAAGATTCTGTTTGTTGTGCTTCAGTTCTTCTAGGGTCTCTTCCGTGGCTCGCAATTGAAGCTGCAATCACTCCTTTTCCTCTATCTCCTTTTGTAGATCTTGATACATTATTTCCACCCTTTCGGAAATTTTGAGCATGGTATCGTACATCACTTTTTCATCCTCTGTCGTTGCAAGTTCCATTGTTCATGCTTCAAATTCACATCCACGCAAAGATCGCTTTGATACCAAACTTGATCCGAGTTGACTCAACTCCCAGATTTAACCAAGATCTTTTACTTTCATGATGTGATTAGAATTGCATTTAAAATAGAATAATTGAACATATCTGCATGCTGTAAAGAATAAGGGACATGACAATCATCAACAACATAAAATAACAAGACGTTGATAACAGAGTTCGTCTAGGAGGGACTACGTCTCCGGGCCTCGATGTCAAGATGGTGTAGGCCGCTGCCTTAAGTGCTGGAAAGAGTGATGATGTACATAGATGTCGACGTCGCTATCATACAAGGAAATTCCCTCATGCAGGAGTGTCTTCATGAGATGTTCCGCTCCAGGAACTCTCAGTAAAAAAGGACTCTTATCAGTATGACATAATTACGCATGACAATAATGAGCATCCCGCCAACATGGCATCAAAGGGATCTCAAATTAGACATACATGGCGACAACATGAGTATCCCATCAATATGATGACAAAGGGATCTAAAATAAAACATGACGAATCATGACAACAAGTAAATCCCACAAATGATTCCGTGTCACATCATGCAGGAATCATGAAACAAGTAAGGAAACAAGATCCCACATCAAACAACAAACAAGGATCTATGCAGCACAATGCATCTCATAGCAAAAAGAAGTACATGAATAGACTACATATACCTCACATCTTGGGGACATTTGAAGAAAAGGATGTCAAACTGCTGAAGTTGGCTGTACCATCAATCTTGCGGTGTTGAATCTCATGGAAATGGCTGCTCACACATGAATGCTCACACCTGCACTCCACTTTGAAAAGTGGCCAAAAAATGAAATGATCAAGTGGAAAATTAGATTGCACCATCAGATTTGTGGCGTTGAATAGTGTAAAATAGGCTGTCAAATTTCTAAATTATGAGAAAACGAAAATCTGGGGTTTAAGGAATCTTTTATATTCCCCCTAGATTCCTCAAAGATTCCCTCCTCCGGGTCATTTGAAGATCTGTTGCTCAAATCAAAATTATGACTGCGCAATCAGGTTCGTGTTGCTGAGAGGTGTAAGATTGACATAAAATTTGTCCAATTTGGACACTGGAAAAATTTTCTCCCCCTGAGAATTTGGCTCATTCATGGTTCCACCTGCTCTTTTTCCAAGCTCATTGTTCCATCTGCAAAATTAATTTAAAAAAATGCCTCGAAAAACATGTTCCACTCCAAGTTCCATCTAACTAAAGCATGGTTCTGCCTTTCATAATTAAAACATTATAATCCTCGATCTCCATGTCGGGTTCGTCCTCTCTCCTCGTGCACTGAGCAAAATGGGTTTATATAATTTTTTTTTTGGGTGAAATTTACCACGTGCGGTATTTTGGCGTAGTTGTAATTTGAGGAGCTGTTGGAGGGAAGGTCGGGAATAAAATCCCAACCACTCCATAATTGGCGGGTTGTAATTTTAATGAACTTCTTTTGGTTGTATTTAAAATAGCGCATGGCAGTTAGGGTGTATTGAGTGGGTGGAGTGTTGTTTGTTTGGGCCGCCCGTGGTGTGGGTCGGCCACGTGTCTAGGCGGGTTCAATTCCCACCGGACCATGTATATGTTTGGCATGTCGTTGCTTGGTGGGTGTTATAGACAATTTTGTGCCTTGCAGTATCAGGCATGAATTGTCAATAATCCAAGGGATCCAAAGTCCCTAAACATGATGTTCCTACCCCTAGAGGAACAAGGTCAGCAAACCAACAGCTCTCAGATCAGTTCTCCACCTGAAAACACTCAAAAACAAGCAATCCTAAAATCAAAGCAGGTGCTCCACTAGGCTTCTGCGCTGAAACTCAACTCCTCCATGGTGTACCTGCGTTGCAAAGCAGGTAGAACAAAGCCCACCTGCGCTGAGCGAGATGGGACAAGTGGCACACTGAGTCATTGCTCTGGAATCTTCCAAAAATGACACTTGGATCAGGGATTTCGCCTTGTGATGAGTCAGAGGCTCTGTTTCTCCAAGTGGAAGCAAGGTTCTCCAAGTGGACTCAAGAACTGAAGATCAACTGAAGAGAGAGAGGACACAAGGCAGCTACACATCAGTTGCAAGCTGACTCATCCTTTCTCAATTCATCTATATATTGAGCTCTCTCCTATGAGCTCAGGAGGCTGGAATTTTGTGCAAAGTAATGATATGCTGTTGGTTTCACTATAGAGCTATTGGGTGATTGCTTGAAGGAGGTGAAGAGGAGAAATTCTTTCTGCTGGGAGGTGTTGCTGGATTGGGGCCTTCAATGGTTGTAACACTCTCAGAACTTTACTTCTTCCATTAATAAAAGCTATTGAGGTTCTTCTATATGCATTTGTTCCAATGATATATTGTGATAATTGTATATTTGATTTATGCTAATCCTTGAATCAGTTATGATTGCATGCTTCTTGTAGTTTCCTTCTTTGTTATTTTGCAGGATCTCATTGTAGCTGGGCCAGCAAAAGAGCAAGGAGCTGGGAGCAAGCAAGCAAAGAGAAGAGTTTGGATTCGACATTAAGCGCAAGGCAACGGTTAGTGCATTTCTTCATTCTCTCTTGCTTTCATAAAGAAGTAAACCTTAAGTAGTTTTCTTTACAGTTGTTGCTGAGGTACTATCACCCTTAGAGTGGGATAGGGTCATCCGAGTCGGATACTTTTCCCTACAACAAACTGGCGACTCCGCTGGGGACCGTATCTGTTTGATTGGTTGTAGTATTTTGCTATTCATTTCCTGAACAAAAGAGTACCAAATCGAAAAGCTTTTGACTATATCAAAAGCGAAGTAGAGGGCAGCTACTCTAGCTCATTTCTGAGCATGTTCATGATTTGAAGAGCTGATCTACAAGGATCCTTGTAAGCTCTTAGTGATAGCTTTTCACCTTCCTTGTCATCCCTTAGTGTGTGCTTGACTGATAGCTTCTGATTTGAACAAAAACTGTGAATTTTTGAGAAAATTGTGACCCGGAAACTGTGAAAACGAAACTTTCGTTTTCCAAAGCAGGTAGTACACAGGCTACCTGCTTTGCAACGCAGGTCCCGAAGGGGCTACCTGCGCTGAGAGCCAGATTGGCTGTGCAGCACCTGCGTTGGCCCAATTTTGCCTTGTGCAGTTGGGGTTTCCTCCCTTTTTCCTGCCTGTTTTCACTATAGTTTTGCAGTCAGTTGTCAGTCTTAGTACCTATCTGAAACCAACCTTACTTGCCATCATTCCGCCTCTGTTATATAACGAAATTGTACTTGTTCTTTTGTATTTCTTACATCATTTACAATTTCCCATAACGAAAGTGAACTAGTCTTGCTTTTGGCCTCTTAGATCTGAACCTGTGTTAGGCATTTTGCTGGTCTAAAGAGTTAGCTTGTTTGCTGTCCATAGCTGATTAGTCTTTTTACTTTCGTCATTATGGTTTGATTTCATGTATTTCCAGTGATTAAACAAGTAAATCTTAAGGTGTCTTTTGATTTTGGACTAGTTTGTTTACTTTCGCTTTAAATCGAAATCAAAGTTATATAACAACTTTCTTTTTGTAATACATCAACATTAAGAAAGGGAAAAGAAAATACATGCATTGTGCATTTTGCATTTGACTGCTTGCATGACGATTTAGGAAATTTTGCATTAGTGTGTGCTCTATGATCTGTGTGAAAAGATTTGCCTTTCTTCTCCTCAGTAGTTAAGATTTTCAAAGTTGAAAGATTGAAAAGTTTGCTTCTCATCTTAGACTGCATCAGGAATTTGTCATATACATCTCGTGGTGATCCTTAAAGGCAAACTACTAAGCAAGATCAACATTAAAATAAATTCAATTTACATAACAACTCTTTGTAACATAACGCAAACACATAGAGGTCTAGGTAGAGACGTGTTCCGGCGTCGTTAAACTTAGTGACTGTCGATCTCTACGAAGGTGGGTGATTCCTCCTGAGAGTCGGTGGCGCTAATACGGACTTGTGCTCCCACGTACCGTCGCGTATATATTGGGAGATCCCTATAGGAACAAAGCCTTTATCCATAGGAAGCCGTGTCGGCCACCCTACTGATCGCGATGCAGTGAACACAGCATTCACGAAGATCGACCACCCGTACCGTAAAACGTATTCTGTGGTTTCGCGAAAAGTTTGGCACACCCTCTGCCTAGAACTCCAGAGCAGTTTCTTTTGGCCTTTTTCAAACTCTATAACTGAAAAAGTCCAACCGAGCATTTGTCACTTCGGGCTCGTTAATACATCGAAGGAGACTAGAGTCATCTTTAGCTTTTTCTCGACTCTTAAAACATGAAAAAGCAAAGTTGTGTCTAAAGCGTCGTCAATAAAATTTATTTTAATCGGAACATAATCACCTGTTATTCCCACGTTGATCTTTCAGTTGAAAAGTATGGAGCCCACCAACCAAGGAAGTCACCTTGGTGGAAGTCCCAATCCCTTCTCCTCTTGGGGAGATGTTGGTGCGCCTCATATGGCCACATTGTCACTTCCAGGATTGACAATTGGCCTACCTGTATGGCTCTTTTCAACTAATGTAGTTCAAATCGCCACTAATCCTGAGCAGTCGAATCAACAGTCAGACCAGTCTAAAGCTACCCACCAGCCTTCCACTTCTTACAATTCTTCCTCTGATCCTTCATCTTCGCAAGGTAGAGCCGGCAAAAGTCAGCCTCCCATGGAGAAGAAGGAAAAGAAGAAGAAAGAAAAGAAGCAGAAGGGGCCTATGGCGAAGGCGACTGGGGGCAAGCAAAAGACATCTGACAAAAATCCACACACTGCATCGACCGGGCCTAAATCGCCATGTGTCATTTGCAAAGGGACCCACTTCCATCGTGATTGTCCTTGTATTCCCCGGATACTAAGGGACTGGTGCCCCAGGTTGCACAATCCGGTAGCATCAACCTCTGGTAGTCATGTTGATTGCAGTCCATCAACTAGCGAGAGTGAAGGACGAAAAGGGAGACCAAGATCACCCTGTATGTTGTGTGAAGGCGATCACGCCATCCACCGATGTCCATTCTTAGATGAGGCGAAGAGAGTTTTGGAAGATCGTCCGGTATCACCGTTACGACTTCCTCCTGGATACCAAAAACTCGTGCCTAATCCCTCGGTAGTTGAAAATCCAGCTGGCCCGCTCAAGTGGTCAGCTGAAGTGTCGGTCATTGAGAATGAACCAACTGAATCCAGACCAGACGAAAGTCTAAAGGTCGATACGGCAGTTGACCCAGTTCTTCCTTCAGAGGTTTCATCCTCAAATGACTCCGTCGTTGAAGATCCATCTTCAAATGACACCCTCACTGAAGAGGATAAGGATGACACCGTCCATATTCTTTTCATCAACACAGACTCTGATGAGCATCAGGGCAATGCGCCCATTCCTTTGTTGCAGGAAGGAACATCGTCAGGGTCGTATCCGGCCGTGTATTCGGTCCCACCACCAAGCAACCTAGTTGTATCCTTTGATTGGAATCAACTGGGCAGACCCCGGTTACCAGCCAGTATACCATTCAGAATCATTGTCCAAATCTATAGAATGGTAATGGCTGGAACTATCATTGATGAAGGGGCATCTGTGAGTATCCTTTCCTCTATTGCTTGGAAAGCACTGGGTTCCCCGGCGTTTTTACCTGAGATGAGAAATCTATCAGGTTTTGATAAAGGAACCAGTCGCCCGTTAGGGATTCTCCCCAATGTTCCCATTACATTGAAAGGGAAGACAGTTCATATGAACGTCATGGTCGTCCAGGGACCCTTGGTTTATAACTTACTCCTTGGACGAGACTATATATATTGCATGGAGGCAATAGTGTCCTCACTCTTCAGAGTTATGTGTTTTCCGCACGAAGGAAGAATGGTCAAGCTCGTAGACCAACTTTCATTTCCAGGATCACGCATCGCAAATAGTCAAATACCATCCCTTAACGGTTTATTCACTCAAGGAATGCCTCCACCCCCGGTTCTACTTCCCGATGAATGCGAGTGATTCAGAAGAAAGAACTGGGACCCAGGGGGCATGCACCCTGGCCTGCCTTGGGCAGAGGAAACCTTGGGTATAAAGTTAATTTCCGCAGAAGAATATGACTAGTCCGTACCCCGTCCGAAAGAAGGAAGAGAGGGTTGTTCTAGAATAAGATTCTTTTGTCAAAGTTATGTGAGTGAGATAATCAGCTTCTCGCTCCCCTTGTCTAGATAAGTAGGCTCTCCTGAGGGAGGAGATCCATTTGTGGCGGCAAGTAGCCACCATCTTTGAAGGCAAGCCTCACCCATTAAAACATATGTTTTGAAGGATAAGTAGGGGCAGCCTCCAAAGAAAGAGATGAAATTGCTGCAACAAGTAGTCACCATCCTTAGCAACCTAATGATAGACATCGCCGGGAAAAAGAGTTTAGTTTGCGGCAGCAAATAAAACCATTTTTCGGATAATAAGTAAGAGGCAAACCTCCCTCCGTAACGCCAATGTTTTATCTCTTGCGATCTTGCGAAAATATAAAAGTGAACTGACGAGAAGACAAGTACCGTCGGCACCGAAAAATAACGAGAAGACAAGTATCGTTAAAAATATAGCAAGACGACAAGTAGAAAAACAGAGGTGGGACAGAGGAGGGGTAGCCTTGAAATTATACTTTATACCTGGGGGCATGCGAACCTTTTGGAGTGCAAGCACGGGACGACTATTTATTTTTTTAAATTTTTAGGTCCTCCCTTTAAACCTGTAGGTCTAACCCGTTAAACTCGTAGGATTAGCCGTTTCCAGCTTGCATAAAGAAAGGATGAGGGGCAAAAGTTAAAACTTGCCAAATAGGAGCATAGCTTCGTGAGATAAAGCTCCTTAAAAAATAGCTATCTCACCTGAGGCGTTTCTTGTATTATGACTGGTATAATCGAGCAGTTTTAGCAATGTTCATGCTCGTTAAAAAATAGACGCAAGATCCGAGCAGTTTTAGCACATAGTTCATGCTCGTTAAAAAATAAACATAAGTTATGAGCAATCTTCCCCTAGAGTTCAAGCTCACCCAGAAAAATGAACCGGTAAATAACCTTGGTAAATGTAACCTTTGACTGCCATATTAAAAGCCCTTGGTTGTGTTTATATGCCATCACCTCCATCCGTTCATTTGGCCAATCGTTCATCTCCATATGATTGTTTACCTTCTTTTGAGGAACAACTGCGAAGAGTGACTTCACTAAGCCATCCTTGTGACACTGCCGTGATTGGAATATTCCAACCTGTACCTGGAATCTGCTGCTACCCTGTTTATCACTCGTTCCTCAAAAGACGAGTCTTCTTTGAGCTCTTTTCACTGACTCGTAAATATGAAAAGTTTGCCGAGTTTTGGCCTTCCAGCTCGTTAAACGACCGGAAGAGCTATCCCTCCTCTAGATTTTAATCTTTTTGGACCTGAGGGATTATTGCACAAAAAGATCGAGCGCTTGTTTTGTTCGGCTCGTTAAAAGTATCGAAAAATCATCCCTTCTGTATTGTTTTATACTTTTTCGGACTTAAGGGATTAGATGACGAAAAAGGAATTCTGGAGTTAACTTTATGTACCTTTTCAGACTCTCTAAAAATGAAAAGGACCGAGTTATCCTTGTCGTTAGACTCGTTAAATTTATTAAATAGCGACAAACTTGTCTTTAGACGAGAACGAGTTTCCCTATCGCTAGGCTCGTTAAAACATAGCGATGGGCTTGCCCGAAGGGCAGGTTATAGAACAAGCATATGTTATCCTCCTCAAGCTTGACAAAAATAAAGAGGTACTGGTCAGCAATGACTGGGGAAAAATTGGGAGAACCTCACAGCTTTAATGGTAGCAAGTCACTCTTGAACATGACACTTTGTCCTCCGTACCACATCGGGTTGGGTTGTTTCATTCACCGGTCTCATCACCATGGTCCTCGCCACACCATCCACATTTGGGGTAATGCTATCGATCCATCACATCAGTGTCGTTATATGTTCAAGAGATGTTGTTCTGCGAAGAGTCAACCGTGTCCCATCCACTACCATACATTGTCCTTCATCCATTTCATGACCGCCACCCTGAATCATACATCACAGTTTGTTTTCACCTCATCACAATCACTAGCTCCGTTCCGTGTCAATGATGTGGGATTCATTAAGGCCCTCCTTTGACGGATCGCTCCTTGTCGACATCAGCTCATTATCCAAGGAGTTGATCTAGGAACAACCCCTTCAGTACTTTGAAGCTTGCATGCCTCAATGGCAAGTTTCTCACTTCCGGCGACAGGTATACATCAATGACCTTCGACCAGAGGATTTTGCATGGTGGTCGACGCCAAGTCCTTTATTCCCACCATGTGAATTGTACTGCTGTACCTTGAGGGTCATCATCCTTATCGGTGATTCCTCTCACGCTTGTTAACGGTTTACATCATTGACCGGTAATCAAGCGATGTCTTTCCATGTTCGACTTCAAGAAATTCTCACATGGATCGACTTGTACATCGAGTGAAGATCGGAAGAGATTGAAGACCCCGGATCTAGTTTCATCCATCCGGGCTGCAATATATATTCAGGATATAAAGACATTTGATGTGTACATCATTGCAGCAGATGATCATCCTTCTCAAAGGATGATAATTTCAGCAGAGAATTATCAGTCTAACATCAGACGATCGTCTGTTCTATGTACCAGAATGAATTTATAAAGCTGAGCATGGGAATGCCCGCCTCAGCTAGATCATGAAAAAGTATGAAAAATAATGTATTGTATTGTATCTTATTACAGGACACTTCTCAGCAGATTGAATGAACTTCGGATCCTCCTTATAAAGCATTTCACCCGATAAACGACCTCATACTTTAGGGGGCATCTGTTATAGACAATTTTGTGCCTTGCAGTATCAGGCATGAATTGTCAATAATCCAAGGGATCCAAAGTCCCTAAACATGATGTTCCTACCCCTAGAGGAACAAGGTCAGCAAACCAACAGCTCTCAGATCAGTTCTCCACCTGAAAACACTAAAAAACAAGCAATCCTGAAATCAAAGCAGGTGCTCCACTAGGCTTCTGCGCTGAAACTCAACTCCTCCATGGTGTACCTGCGTTGCAAAGCAGGTAGAACAAAGCCCACCTGCGCTGAGCGAGATGGGACAAGTGGCACACTGAGTCATTGCTCTGGAATCTTCCAAAAATGACACTTGGATCAGGGATTTCGCCTTGTGATGAGTCAGAGGCTCTGTTTCTCCAAGTGGAAGCAAGGTTCTCCAAGTGGACTCAAGAACTGAAGATCAACTGAAGAGAGAGAGGACACAAGGCAGCTACACATCAGTTGCAAGCTGACTCATCCTTTCTCAATTCATCTATATATTGAGCTCTCTCCTATGAGCTCAGGAGGCTGGAATTTTGTGCAAAGTAATGATATGCTGTTGGTTTCACTATAGAGCTATTGGGTGATTGCTTGAAGGAGGTGAAGAGGAGAAATTCTTTCTGCTGGGAGGTGTTGCTGGATTGGGGCCTTCAATGGTTGTAACACTCTCAGAACTTTACTTCTTCCATTAATAAAAGCTATTGAGGTTCTTCTATATGCATTTGTTCCAATGATATATTGTGATAATTGTATATTTGATTTATGCTAATCCTTGAATCAGTTATGATTGCATGCTTCTTGTAGTTTCCTTCTTTGTTATTTTGCAGGATCTCATTGTAGCTGGGCCAGCAAAAGAGCAAGGAGCTGGGAGCAAGCAAGCAAAGAGAAGAGTTTGGATTCGACATTAAGCGCAAGGCAACGGTTAGTGCATTTCTTCATTCTCTCTTGCTTTCATAAAGAAGTAAACCTTAAGTAGTTTTCTTTACAGTTGTTGCTGAGGTACTATCACCCTTAGAGTGGGATAGGGTCATCCGAGTCGGATACTTTTCCCTACAACAAACTGGCGACTCCGCTGGGGACCGTATCTGTTTGATTGGTTGTAGTATTTTGCTATTCATTTCCTGAACAAAAGAGTACCAAATCGAAAAGCTTTTGACTATATCAAAAGCGAAGTAGAGGGCAGCTACTCTAGCTCATTTCTGAGCATGTTCATGATTTGAAGAGCTGATCTACAAGGATCCTTGTAAGCTCTTAGTGATAGCTTTTCACCTTCCTTGTCATCCCTTAGTGTGTGCTTGACTGATAGCTTCTGATTTGAACAAAAACTGTGAATTTTTGAGAAAATTGTGACCCGGAAACTGTGAAAACGAAACTTTCGTTTTCCAAAGCAGGTAGTACACAGGCTACCTGCTTTGCAACGCAGGTCCCGAAGGGGCTACCTGCGCTGAGAGCCAGATTGGCTGTGCAGCACCTGCGTTGGCCCAATTTTGCCTTGTGCAGTTGGGGTTTCCTCCCTTTTTCCTGCCTGTTTTCACTATAGTTTTGCAGTCAGTTGTCAGTCTTAGTACCTATCTGAAACCAACCTTACTTGCCATCATTCCGCCTCTGTTATATAACGAAATTGTACTTGTTCTTTTGTATTTCTTACATCATTTACAATTTCCCATAACGAAAGTGAACTAGTCTTGCTTTTGGCCTCTTAGATCTGAACCTGTGTTAGGCATTTTGCTGGTCTAAAGAGTTAGCTTGTTTGCTGTCCATAGCTGATTAGTCTTTTTACTTTCGTCATTATGGTTTGATTTCATGTATTTCCAGTGATTAAACAAGTAAATCTTAAGGTGTCTTTTGATTTTGGACTAGTTTGTTTACTTTCGCTTTAAATCGAAATCAAAGTTATATAACAACTTTCTTTTTGTAATACATCAACATTAAGAAAGGGAAAAGAAAATACATGCATTGTGCATTTTGCATTTGACTGCTTGCATGACGATTTAGGAAATTTTGCATTAGTGTGTGCTCTATGATCTGTGTGAAAAGATTTGCCTTTCTTCTCCTCAGTAGTTAAGATTTTCAAAGTTGAAAGATTGAAAAGTTTGCTTCTCATCTTAGACTGCATCAGGAATTTGTCATATACATCTCGTGGTGATCCTTAAAGGCAAACTACTAAGCAAGATCAACATTAAAATAAATTCAATTTACATAACAACACTTTGTAACATAACGCAAACACATAGAGGTCTAGGTAGAGACGTGTTCCGGCGTCGTTAAACTTAGTGACTGTCGATCTCTACGAAGGTGGGTGATTCCTCCTGAGAGTCGGTGGCGCTAATACGGACTTGTGCTCCCACGTACCGTCGCGTATATATTGGGAGACCCCTATAGGAACAAAGCCTTTATCCATAGGAAGCCGTGTCGGCCGCCCTACTGATCGCGATGCAGTGAACACAGCATTCACGAAGATCGACCACCCGTACCGTAAAACGTATTCTGTGGTTTCGCGAAAAGTTTGGCACACCCTCTGCCTAGAACTCCAGAGCAGTTTCTTTTGGCCTTTTTCAAACTCTATAACTGAAAAAGTCCAACCGAGCATTTGTCACTTCGGGCTCGTTAATACATCGAAGGAGACTAGAGTCATCTTTAGCTTTTTCTCGACTCTTAAAACATGAAAAAGCAAAGTTGTGTCTAAAGCGTCGTCAATAAAATTTATTTTAATCGGAACATAATCACCTGTTATTCCCACGTTGATCTTTCAATTGAAAAGTATGGAGCCCACCAACCAAGGAAGTCACCTTGGTGGAAGTCCCAATCCCTTCTCCTCTTGGGGAGATGTTGGTGCGCCTCATATGGCCACATTGTCACTTCCAGGATTGACAATTGGCCTACCTGTATGGCTCTTTTCAACTAATGTAGTTCAAATCGCCACTAATCCTGAGCAGTCGAATCAACAGTCAGACCAGTCTAAAGCTACCCACCAGCCTTCCACTTCTTACAATTCTTCCTTTGATCCTTCATCTTCGCAAGGTAGAGCCGGCAAAAGTCAGCCTCCCATGGAGAAGAAGGAAAAGAAGAAGAAAGAAAAGAAGTAGAAGGGGCCTATGGCGAAGGCGACTGGGGGCAAGCAAAAGACATCTGACAAAAATCCACACACTGCATCGACCGGGCCTAAATCGCCATGTGTCATTTGCAAAGGGACCCACTTCCATCGTGATTGTCCTTGTATTCCCGGATACTAAGGGACTGGTGCCCCAGGTTGCACAATCCGGTAGCATCAACCTCTGGTAGTCATGTTGATTGCAGTCCATCAACTAGCGAGAGTGAAGGACGAAAAGGGAGACCAAGATCACCCTGTATGTTGTGTGAAGGCGATCACGCCATCCACCGATGTCCATTCTTAGATGAGGCGAAGAGAGTTTTGGAAGATCATCCGGTATCACCGTTACGACTTCCTCCTGGATACCAAAAACTCGTGCCTAATCCCTCGGTAGTTGAAAATCCAGCTGGCCCGCTCAAGTGGTCAGCTGAAGTGTCGGTCATTGAGAATGAACCAACTGAATCCAGACCAGACGAAAGTCTAAAGGTCGATACGGCAGTTGACCCAGTTCTTCCTTCAGAGGTTTCATCCTCAAATGACTTCGTCGTTGAAGATCCATCTTCAAATGACACCCTCACTGAAGAGGATAAGGATGACACCGTCCATATTCTTTTCATCAACACAGACTCTGATGAGCATCAGGGCAATGCGCCCATTCCTTTGTCGCAGGAAGGAACATCGTCAGGGTCGTATCCGGCCGTGTATTCGGTCCCACCACCAAGCAACCTAGTTGTATCCTTTGATTGGAATCAACTGGGCAGACCCCGGTTACCAGCCAGTATACCATTCAGAATCATTGTCCAAATCTATAGAATGGTAATGGCTGGAACTATCATTGATGAAGGGGCATCTGTGAGTATCCTTTCCTCTATTGCTTGGAAAGCACTGGGTTCCCCGGCGTTTTTACCTGAGATGAGAAATCTATCAGGTTTTGATAAAGGAACCAGTCGCCCGTTAGGGATTCTCCCCAATGTTCCCATTACATTGAAAGGGAAGACAGTTCATATGAACGTCATGGTCGTCCAGGGACCCTTGGTTTATAACTTACTCCTTGGACGAGACTATATATATTGCATGGAGGCAATAGTGTCCTCACTCTTCAGAGTTATGTGTTTTCCGCACGAAGGAAGAATGGTCAAGCTCGTAGACCAACTTTCATTTCTAGGATCACGCATCGCAAATAGTCAAATACCATCCCTTAACGGTTTATTCACTCAAGGAATGCCTCCACCCCCGGTTCTACTTCCCGATGAATGCGAGTGATTCGGAAGAAAGAACTGGGACCCAGGGGGCATGCACCCTGGCCTGCCTTGGGCAGAGGAAACCTTGGGTATAAAGTTAATTTCCGCAGAAGAATATGACTAGTCCGTACCCCGTCCGAAAGAAGGAAGAGAGGGTTGTTCTAGAATAAGATTCTTTTGTCAAAGTTATGTGAGTGAGATAATCAGCTTCTCGCTCCCCTTGTCTAGGTAAGTAGGCTCTCCTGAGGGAGGAGATCCATTTGTGGCGGCAAGTAGCCACCATCTTTGAAGGCAAGCCTCACCCATTAAAACATATGTTTTGAAGGATAAGTAGGGGCAGCCTCCAAAGAAAGAGATGAAATTGCTGCAACAAGCAGTCACCATCCTTAGCAACCTAATGATAGACATCGCCAGGAAAAAGGGTTTAGTTTGCGGTAGCAAATAAAACCATTTTTCGGATAATAAGTAAGAGGCAAACCTCCCTCCGTAACGCCAATGTTTTATCTCTTGCAATCTTGCGAAAATATAAAAGTGAACTGACGAGAAGACAAGTACCGTCGGCACCGAAAAATAACGAGAAGACAAGTATCGTTAAAAATATAGCAAGACGACAAGTAGAAAAACAGAGGTGGGACAGAGGAGGGGTAGCCTTGAAATTATACTTTATACCTGGGGGCATGCGAACCTTTTGGAGTGCAAGCACGGGACGACTATTTATTTTTTTAAATTTTTAGGTCCTCCCTTTAAACCTGTAGGTCTAACCCGTTAAACTCGTAGGATTAGCCGTTTCCAGCTTGCATAAAGAAAGGATGAGGGGCAAAAGTTAAAACTTGCCAAATAGGAGCATAGCTTCGTGAGATAAAGCTCCTTAAAAAATAGCTATCTCACCTGAGGCGTTTCTTGTATTATGACTGGTATAATCGAGCAGTTTTAGCAATGTTCATGCTCGTTAAAAAATAGACGCAAGATCCGAGCAGTTTTAGCACATAGTTCATGCTCGTTAAAAAATAAACATAAGTTATGAGCAATCTTCCCCTAGAGTTCAAGCTCACCCAGAAAAATGAACCGGTAAATAACCTTGGTAAATGTAACCTTTGACTGCCATATTAAAAGCCCTTGGTTGTGTTTATATGCCATCACCTCCATCCGTTCATTTGGCCAATCGTTCATCTCCATATGATTGTTTACCTTCTTTTGAGGAACAGCTGCGAAGAGTGACTTCACTAAGCCATCCTTGTGACACTGCCGTGATTGGAATATTCCAACCTGTACCTGGAATCTGCTGCTACCCTGTTTATCACTCGTTCCTCAAAAGACGAGTCTTCTTTGAGCTCTTTTCACTGACTCGTAAAATATGAAAAGTTTGCCGAGTTTTGGCCTTCCAGCTCGTTAAACGACCGGAAGAGCTATCCCTCCTCTAGATTTTAATCTTTTTGGACCTGAGGGATTATTGCACAAAAAGATCGAGCGCTTGTTTTGTTCGGTTCGTTAAAAGTACCGAAAAATCATCCCTTCTGTATTGTTTTATACTTTTTCGGACTTAAGGGATTAGATGACGAAAAAGGAATTCTGGAGTTAACTTTATGTACCTTTTTAGACTCTCTAAAAATGAAAAGGACCGAGTTATCCTTGTCGTTAGACTCGTTAAATTTATTAAATAGCGACAAACTTGTCTTTAGACGAGAACGAGTTTCCCTATCGCTAGGCTCGTTAAAACATAGCGATGGGCTTGCCCGAAGGGCAGGTTATAGAACAAGCATATGTTATCCTCCTCAAGCTTGACAAAAATAAAGAGGTACTGGTCAGCAATGACTGGGGAAAAAATTGGGAGAACCTCACAGCTTTAATGGTAGCAAGTCACTCTTGAACATGACACTTTGTCCTCCGTACCACATCGGGTTGGGTTGTTTCATTCACCGGTCTCATCACCATGGTCCTCGCCACACCATCCACATTTGGGGTAATGCTACCAATCCATCACATCAGTGTCGTTATATGTTCAAGAGATGTTGTTCTGCGAAGAGTCAACCATGTCCCATCCACTACCATACATTGTCCTTCATCCATTTCATGACCGCCACCCTGAATCATACATCACAGTTTGTTTTCACCTCATCACAATCACTAGCTCCGTTCCGTGTCAATGATGTGGGATTCATTAAGGCCCTCCTTTGACGGATCGCTCCTTGTCGACATCAGCTCATTATCCAAGGAGTTGATCTAGGAACAACCCCTTCAGTACTTTGAAGCTTGCATGCCTCAATGGCAAGTTTCTCACTTCCGGCGACAGGTATACATCAATGACCTTCGACCAGAGGATTTTGCATGGTGGTTGACGCCAAGTCCTTTATTCCCACCATGTGAATTGTACTGCTGTACCTTGAGGGTCATCATCCTTATCGGTGATTCCTCTCGCGCTTGTTAACGGTTTACATCATTGACCGGTAATCAAGCGATGTCTTTCCATGTTCGACTTCAAGAAATTCTCACATGGATCGACTTGTACATCGAGTGAAGATCGGAAGAGATTGAAGACCCCGGATCTAGTTTCATCCATCCGGGCTGCGATATATATTCAGGATATAGAGACATTTGATGTGTACATCATTGCAGCAGATGATCATCCTTCTCAAAGGATGATAATTTCAGCAGAGAATTATCAGTCTAACATCAGACGATCGTCTGTTCTATGTACCAGAATGAATTTATAAAGCTGAGCATGGGAATGCCCGCCTCAGCTAGATCATGAAAAAGTATGAAAAATAATGTATTGTATTGTATCTTATTACAGGACACTTCTCAGCAGATTGAATGAACTTCGGATCCTCCTTATAAAGCATTTCACCCGATAAACGACCTCATACTTTAGGGGGCATCTGTTATAGACAATTTTGTGCCTTGCAGTATCAGGCATGAATTGTCAATAATCCAAGGGATCCAAAGTCCCTAAACATGATATTCCTACCCCTAGAGGAACAAGGTCAGCAAACCAACAGCTCTCAGATCAGTTCTCCACCTGAAAACACTCAAAAACAAGCAATCCTGAAATCAAAGCAGGTGCTCCACTAGGTTTCTGCGCTGAAACTCAACTCCTCCATGGTGTACCTGCGTTGCAAAGCAGGTAGAACAAAGCCCACCTGCGCTGAGCGAGATGGGACAAGTGGCACACTGAGTCATTGCTCTGGAATCTTCCAAAAATGACACTTGGATCAGGGATTTCGCCTTGTGATGAGTCAGAGGCTCTGTTTCTCCAAGTGGAAGCAAGGTTCTCCAAGTGGACTCAAGAACTGAAGATCAACTGAAGAGAGAGAGGACACAAGGCAGCTACACATCAGTTGCAAGCTGACTCATCCTTTCTCAATTCATCTATATATTGAGCTCTCTCCTATGAGCTCAGGAGGCTGGAATTTTGTGCAAAGTAATGATATGCTGTTGGTTTCACTATAGAGCTATTGGGTGATTGCTTGAAGGAGGTGAAGAGGAGAAATTCTTTCTGCTGGGAGGTGTTGCTGGATTGGGGCCTTCAATGGTTGTAACACTCTCAGAACTTTACTTCTTCCATTAATAAAAGTTATTGAGGTTCTTCTATATGCATTTGTTCCAATGATATATTGTGATAATTGTATATTTGATTTATGCTAATCCTTGAATCAGTTATGATTGCATGCTTCTTGTAGTTTCCTTCTTTTTTATTTTGCAGGATCTCATTGTAGCTGGGCCAGCAAAAGAGCAAGGAGCTGGGAGCAAGCAAGCAAAGAGAAGAGTTTGGATTCGACATTAAGCGCAAGGCAACGGTTAGTGCATTTCTTCATTCTCTCTTGCTTTCATAAAGAAGTAAACCTTAAGTAGTTTTCTTTACAGTTGTTGCTGAGGTACTATCACCCTTAGAGTGGGATAGAGTCATCCGAGTCAGATACTTTTCCCTACAACAGTGGGTGGGGGCGTGGGCCAGGTCCACCGGAGGTGGCCCGCCCACAACCCATATAATAAATGTTTTTAATATATATGTGGTGGTTAAGTGGGGGCTGGTGGGGGTCATGGCCCATTAGCCCATTTTAATTTTTTTTAATTCGTTTTATATATGTAAAATAGGCTGGTGGGTGGCGGGGGTGGTGGCCTGCCACCCATATCTATATATATATATATATATATATATATATATATATATATATATTTTTTTAAATAATAAATTCATTTTCAAATTTTTCAAATATAAGGGATATTGGGCAATTTAAAGAGGCCACAATTTCACCCATTTTCAAGAGACAGGTTCCCACACTTGTTGACAGTGAATTTGTAGGACCATTAAACCTAGCCCACAGCCCAACTTTGACCAAAATGTTGACTGGATCGTTCCCCTCATACGAGCTCGGATTGACGAACCATTCACACCATTGTGATCAAGCTAACAAGATCTATGCTTTGGTCCTGGTTCGAAAGCATTCTGATCACATTGATTTTTGAGCTTCCATGAGCCCTCTTTGTCCTGTGTGTGTCTCTGGAGCCACCTGGATCAATCCTCCCCACTAAGGAGCTTTTGGTCCTCCAAAAGCATGAAAAATAATTTACAACTTCTTTGTACCTTGTCTGCATCATAAGCGTCCTTGAAAAGGTCTCGCTTTCATCTCTTTCAGCTTTATTCTTCAGAGCCTTAAGCGATGAGCCGACACTTGCAAACTTTGCAACCTGTAGTACATTGTTTTGAAAATTACACGCTTGTCTTACATGACTAACTAATGACCCAAGCATCCCATACTTTCCACGAGTTTATAACACATACACGGTGGTCAAGTTTACATCGAAATGGAAACAATACCCAACTACGAAAACAAGGCCAACATATCTTTGTTGGTTCAACAAGTGATGGAAAACACATCATCAGTGCAACACATGATTTACAAAAATAAGGCCAAACACTATTGTTTCTTTGACAAGTGATGGAAACATAACATCACTTTCAAAGTTTAACATGCAACACAAAATAAGACTAGATATCATTGTTGCTTAACAGGTGATGGAAAACACATCATCACTTTTACATCTTAAAATGAAACAAATGATTTACAAATGCACGACCATGAAAAGCTATCATATTTAGAAACCATTTTTTACTTATCAAGGTGAATGGGTCACCCTCCGGTGGTTGTTTTGCTTGTCGAATAATTGTTTCACCTGGTTCATGCACTGACACTTTGTCTTTAAGGCACTGCTCTGGATGGAGCCTCCAACTAGTGGCTCTTTGATGCCCACCTCTGTTGTAATGACTACAATAGGTCTTCTTCCTCCAAATTTTCTTAACTTGTTTCTTTACCTGTTGTTGATAGGGTCTTTCATTCCTCCTCCTTTTGTGTGCTGCTATTCTTTTCCAACACTTAGAAAATGTATGGTTATGTAATCCAAAAAAGGTACATATTTTTCGATGCCTTGATTTATGTCCATCATTAACAACATGATTATAATTGAAATCAACATTTCCTTGCTGTCACGGGTGTCATTATGGTGATGAGAGCTTGCCTCAGCTCTTTCCCTGCAATGGGCAATGCCATGGGATGATGGGTATGCGTTCCCATCATTCTCTTTCCTTGACAATTTCGATGATATCTCGGAAGAATCTAACACGTTCGAGCATTCTCCTTTAGTGTATCCCAAGCCTGCAAAATGAGGTCTCTACAGAACCTCCAATGGTTGAGTTATGCCTTGGTTATTAACACCAAGTTCTTTTTCCTCCTTGTACCTCATCCTTGTAAGGAGCCTCATGTTTGTCCCTGTAATTGGTATCTCCACATCTCCAATAGAAATCATACTATGTGAAGACGAAACTGAAATGAAATCAACATCTTTTATCTCCTCTATCGATTTGGAAAGAACTGATGAAGGTTTCTCGTGATCTTTTGTTGGTGGTTCACTGTCTGTCTTGGCGGATTCCCCAACTTCTTTTCTGACATACCCAAGTCCTACCTAATGGGGTAATTCCTCTACCTTGATGGGGTTGACAATGCCTTGGCCATTAACAACCAAGACTTTTCCTTCATACCCTATTCTATTCAACATTTTGGAGCTAATTACTATGGTACGATTTTCAAAAACAACGAAATCATCATCAGGAAACATACATGAATCTAGAGAATTACTTTTTACCTCACATGGGTCATGCTGCAGCTTCTCTAAGGCCTCATCCTTAGCTTGCAGCTGTTGTAGCAAACTCTGGTTTTCCTCTTTCCCTTCATGTAGAAGCATCTTTGATTCAATGTTCTCTGTTTGAAGATTTTGTTTGTTGTGCTTTAGTTCTTCCAGGGTCTCTTCTGTGGCTCGCAACTGAAGCTACAATCGCTCATTTTCCTCTATCTCTTTTTGTATAGCTTCATACATTATATCCACCCTTTGGGAAATTTTGAGCATAGTATCGTACATCGCTTTTTCATCCTCTATCGCTGCACATTCCATTTTTCATGCTTGCAATTCACATCCACACAAAGACCTCTCTGATACCAAACTTGATCTGAGTTGACTCAACTCCTGGATTTAACCAAGATCTTTTACTTTCGTGATGTGATTAGAATTGCATTTAAAATAGCATAATTGAACATATCTGCATGCTATAAAGAAGAAGGGACATGACAATCATAAGAAACATAAAATAACATGACGTTGATAATGGAGTTCATCCAGGAGGGACTACGTCTCCGGGCCTCGGTGTTAAGATGGTGTAGGCTGCTGCCTTAAGTGCTAGAAAGAGTGATGATGTACATAGGTGCCGACATCACTATCATACAAGGAAATTCCCTCATGCAGGAGTGTCTCCATGAGATGTTCCGCTACAGGAACTCTCAGTAAAAAAGGACTCCTATCAGTATGACATAATTACACATGACAATGATGAGCATCCTGCCAACATGGCATCAAAGGGATCTCAATTCAGACATACATGGCGACAACATGAGTGTCCCATCAATGTGATGACAAAGGGATCTCAAATAAAACATGACAAATCATGAAAACAAGTACATCCCACAAATGATTCTGTGTCACATCATGCAGGAATCATGAAACAAGTAAGGAAACAAGATCCCACATCAAACAAAAAACATGGATATATGCAGCACAATGCATCTCATAGCAAAAAGAAGTACATGAACAGACTGCATATACCTCACATCTTGGGGACATTTGAAGAAAAGGATGTCAAACTGCTGAAGTTGGCTGTACCATCAATCTTGCGGCGTCAAATCTCATGGAAATGGCTGCTCACACAGGAATGCTAACACTTGCACTCCACTTTGAAAAGTGGCCAAAAAATGAAGTGATCAAATGGAAAATCTAATTGCACCATCAGATTCATGGCATCAAATAGTGTAAAATTGACTTTCAAATTTCTGAATTCTAAGAAAATAAAAATCCGGGGCTTAAGGAATCTTTTAGATTCCCCTAGATTCCTTAAAGATTACCTCCTCTAGGGCATCTGAAGATTTGTTGCTCAGATCAAAATTCTGACTACACCATCAGGTTCGTGTCGTTGAGATGTGTAAGATCGACATAAAATTTGTCAAATTTGGACACTGGAAAAATTTCTCCCTCTTGAGAATTTGGCTCAATCATGGTTTCGCCTGCTCTTTTTCCAAGCCCATGGTTCCACCTTAAAAATTAATTAAAACAATGCCTCGAAAAGCATGTTCTACTCCTAGTTCCATCTGAGCAAAGCATGGTTTTTCCTGTCATAATTAAAACATTATAATCCTCGATCTCTGTGCCGGGTTCATCCTCTCTCCTCGTGCACTGAGAAAAATGGGTTTATATAATTTTTTTTGGGTGGACTTTGTTGCATGCGGTCGCTTTTAGTGGTAATTTGAGGAGCTATTGGAGGGAAGGTCGAGGGATCAAATTCCGACCCCTCTATAATTGGCGTGATGTAATTTTAATGAACTGTTTTTTATTGTATTTAAAATGGCGCATGGCATTAGGATGTATTGAGTGAGTGGAGTGTTGTTTGGTTGGGCTGCCCATGGTTCGGGCTGGCCACGTGGCCGGGCCAGTTCGATTCTTGATGGCCCATGTATATGTTTGGTACATTGTTGCTTGGTGGGTGGCGGCATGGGCTGGGTCCACCGGAGGTGGCCCATCCACAACCCATATAATAATTTTTTTTAATATATATGTGGTGGTTGGGGGGGTCGGTGCGGGGTCATGACCTGTCGGCCCATTTTAATTTTTTAAAATTTGTTTTATATATGTAAAACAGGCCGGTGCGTGGCGGGGGTGGTGGCCTGCCACCCATATTTTTATATTTTTTTAAATAATTATCATTTTCAAATTTTTCGAATATAAGGGATATTGGGAAATTTAAAGAGCCCACAATTTTTCCCATTTTCGGGAGCCAAGTTCCCACGCTGATTGATAGTGAATTTGTAGGAACATTAACCCTGGCCCATATCCCAACTTTGACCAAAACTTTGTATGGATATTTCTCCCTCATACGAGCTCTGATTGATGAAATTTTGCACTGTTGCGATTAGGACAACAAGATCTATGCTCTGGTCCTAGTTCAAAAGCATTATGATCACTTTGATTTTTGAGCTTCTATGAGCCCTTTTTGTCTTGTGTGTGTCTCTAGAGCCACCTGGATCAGCCCTCAAAGAATGGAGCCACCCAACTAACAAATTAAGATAACAATGGAATCCCTTTTTGAGAGGAGGGATTAACAGTGAACTCAAAGGAGCATTGAAATTTTAAGAATTGGATTGCTTTCCCTACTGCCAAATCTGTACCTCCAATAAGCATTAGCTACAACACACACAATCAATATCATAGAGAAAATCTAGCGGGAGGATAAAAGATGAAATACCAAATTACAAAGGTTCACCAATTTCTAAAATGAGAGACCACATGGGAGGAATCATCATCACAAAGAGAAAATACCAATAGCCAGATTATCTTTTGAACTTTCACTAATATACAACACACCTTATCCATTGTTTCAGAGCAAGGAATCATTAATTCACCACATTGTGGGATGATGCAATTGGGGATATGCTCAATTCGGCTCATACTAGGATCTTCTAAAGAGGTAGTGTATTTGTGATGATCCAGGTGGATGTTGGTGGTCACCCACCTATCCCACTTGGACCCCCACAACTATCTCTTTCAGTTTTTCAGTTTTCTTAATTGTAGCACAATTTACTATTTTTAGCAGTTTTTCGGGTCCTGAACTTCCAGAGCCATTTTGAGGCCCTAAACGACGTTTTTTGGGAAAATTGGGAGGAAAATGGGCCCATGGTCTAATGTTTCTCTTCCCAAAGTTGTAGTCCTCGTATAGATCTTTCTAACGAGCTATGGTGCGCGTCAAACAGAGATTGTATGCCAAAGTTACGACCCCGGGAAGTTCATGTACCAATTTACCCAAAACGGGGCCCATAATGTGGCTCTTCATCTCCCAGGGTTAGGTTTTTGGTTTTCCATTGTTTCTCAACAATAAATAGGCCTTTGCACCTCATTGTAACACAATTCAGAGGCATGTAGCCACCACATCTCTTCTCAGAGATAAGCTACCATCGCCCTAGCTAGTGTATTTCCATTTCTATTTGTAAGCATTTTTCAGTATTTTACAGTAATGAAATGAAGTATTATTTCTGCTGCATCTCTGTATGTATGGTTATATTTGTAATTTATTGCGTTCTTTTTTAGATGCGGATAAGTGGTATCAGAGCAATCTGCTATTTCTCTGTCTTTCTTTGGATGTCCCCAACGAGGTCGGGATATAACGAGGGCTTGAACTAGTCGAACCCTTGCAAGACCAGCCTTGCAAATCCCGGCGACCTCCCATGGCGGATGAAAATAAAGAAGAAGGGGTAGGAGATCCTATCAAAATATTGTTCGAAGAAGCCCTCGAATGACAAAGGAATGTGATGATGGGAAAATTTGCCTACATCCTTCAGCGGCTACCCAAGAGTGACGCATCGGCTTCCAACAACTACTCTAGAAAATATTAAAATATATATAAATCAACTTATTTCTTTAAAATTGCAATTACCAAAACTATTGAAAAAATTAATATATATATATATATATGTATATATGTTTATATATATATATATATATATATATATATATCTATATATATATAATATATATTTTTCAGTAAATCATAATGTTAGAATAACATGTTTTCAATAATCAAATTTCCGAATCAAGAGAGGATAATCACACTGTGAGAATAACATGTTTTTACATAATCACATCAATTAAAAATCTAAATTAATCGATGATTGATTCTATCTCATCTCAGCTTTTTCATCTATATAAAATATTTAAAAACAGAAATTACTACACAATTTTACAGCCATTAAAAATCAATAGCTAGGAACATTTCGCTTCCTCAGTTTTCTATTGTATCAGTGGCTTTGGCCATAACTCTTCAGTTGCATATTTCCTTATGCTGCTGGTTTCGATTTGGAGATATAAATAAACTCGGCTGCAACTGGGATATGATTGGAAGACTGATTAACCAAAGGAAGTGCACGGTACTTCACCTCCTCCTCGTCAATTAACTCCAATAACGACACCAACTTCAACTTCGTGGCATGGTAGAAAATGTAATCTAACGTTCCCTGAAATTTCCCTCGGCTATTCTCAATGAAGGTAGTGAAACGCGGCTCCCCCGTTTTACCATCCATTTTCTTCAACGCATCTTGTAGGGGAAGATTGCATCGGGAATAGTTAAAATAAGCATTTGCTAAAGGTATTCTATGACGAAACATGAGTTTAATGGATGGATCATAATCCGAAATTTCTTCATGTAAGGGATCCACATAGCCTTTGGTAAGAAGTGAGTGGGGAGCGCTTCCGGACAAAGAATTGAAGTCCCCACATAGTACAACAGGAATATCGTGGACAAACTTCTCTAAATCTTTGAGCAAGTAGTAGACCTCCCATAGCTTTACATCACCGTTTTTAGGATTTGCATAGATGTGGGTATTGGTTATGCAATGTTGTCTTTATATCTCAAATTAATCGAACACAAAGTTATCAATTCAAATTGATTCAGTTTATAAAACGTTGCACAACCATCAACAGTTAGGAATGTTGCCTTCTCTCTGCTTTCGCTTAAACATCCATTCATATCCTAATTTGGCCAATTCTGGATGGAAAAAATCAGAAACATGGTTCTCTTGTACCTCATGGAGGCAACTGATGTCAGGGTCGCACTCTAATATTTCCTTCAACAAGTTTTGTCTGCGATTTTTCCAACTGAGCACGAATGGAGGAGAGTTGGGGAACTACTCTGAAGTAGCATACACGTCTGCCAGAATGTTGTATGTCACAACTCTGAATGATGGACCCCTCAAACTTCTATCATACCTGTCGTTGTAAAGTTGAATCATTCGCGTAGGAACCAGGTGGGGAAATGGAATAGCTGACTCAGTAACGAAAAACCCCTTTCCTTTAATTTCTAGAAGAAATACCTCGCCTACGTCTTGATTGTTGGGTTTATAAGACTCAGAGGCAGACAACAACATATGAGTGTTGTTTGGAGAAATGCTTTCACCAACACTATGGACGCAATACCATCTCTGCCTCCTTAAATCCTCATCATCATCCCTGAAATGACCGTCTACCACATCTTTTACACACAGCGTTATATCAACAATAGGTTCTATGGAAACCCTTTTCAATTTCATTTTTGCCAGTAACTGTAATTCCACTTCGATAACAACAACTTCTCCTCCTATGTTCTACCAACTTTAGCGTTGTTACCCCTTTCAAACAAGCTTTCTTAGCCTTACGACTTTGACTTCTTGTGAACTCAACTTTTTAATAATCTGTACCAGTCAACTTTTTTTTGGTTAAGATCGATACTCTGCTCTATAAATGGAAGATATGGATCCATGCTTTTACCCGCTCCTCAATAAACAGAAGAGATGGATTAGTGCTCCATAAGCTTTTTGTATATATAGCTTAAATATGTTGTATGCTAAACCAAAAAATCTATTGAACTTCGAGCTTGGTTAAAACGTCGGCATTTGGATAATTTAGGAAAGACTGAAATATTAAAAAAAAAAGATATTTTTGAAATGAAGTTTGCAATCTTACCCGTATTTTGGCAACTAATTATATATGGCAAATGATGGAACCAACTTTATTTTGTTCAAGTTTATGGAAATGATTTTGTTTACTTTCATGCAATTGAACTAGCGTTACTTGTTTCTTTTCCTTTCCTACAATTAGAATAGGGTTATTTGTTGTTCTTTACTTTTTTCTTCAAATAAAGTACATCTACTTTCTATTATTTTCTGTAAATAAGGTAGGTTTACTGTTTGCCATTTATTTTTCTACAAAATTAGAGTATGTTTACTTGTTTTTTTTCTAAAGTTCCTAAGTATTTTTTGTATTTTTGATATAAAGTGAGGTCATTGTACAACATAGTTTCCCTTGAGGTGAATGAGATCCACCAAAGGACAATACGTTACATGTTGCACAAATAGCTTTGACCCTCTTAAGTTTGTGTTTGTACAAACATGAAGCTAATAATTGAAGTCAATATAGCAAAGACAATTAACATTCTTATTCTAACACTAAGGAGCAGTGATATTATTAAAAATAACAATAGACTGAATCTCATTAAAAATAATTAATGCAATTTATATTCAAAAGATCAAAGATAAAATCATCAAGGTATAAGAAAATCTTTCTTTCAAAACACTAAACACCCTCGTCTAGTGATTATTCTTCAATATATGAATGATTGTTGTCCATTTATTATTCTTCAATATATGAATGATTGTTGCTTCTTGGAAATACAAATGGTAAATATATTTTCGAAAGTAAACTAAATCTGAGTTCATGGACTTTATGCCTCCTATCGTAAGTTTGACTTGTTGGTCATAAAACTAGAAAATGGAAGCATCATGCAATATTTGTTGATGATGGAACAAAAAATAATACTTCTTTTTTTTTGTAGAAAAACATAATATTTCTTTGTGGTAAGTTTGACTTGTTGGTCATAAAACTATAAAATGGAAGCATCATGTAATATTTGTTGATGATGGAACAAAAGATAATACTACTTTTTTGTTGTTATAGAAAAAAGTAATATTTCTTTCACGATGGATGGAATGTCGATTACATTCATATTCATTACGCAAACCTACCTCTGAACATTAAATTTTTGAACTAGATATGTGAGGTAAAAGATTCACAAATGCCAAGTAAAAGATTCACAAAAAAAATTAGGTTTGTTCTTTGGAAACTATGATATTTTTGGAATAAAATTGGCATTAAATTACTTAATCCAGGTGGTAATGGAGGTGGTTTTGTATATATAATGAAAACATAATTAACAATTGAAAATGGTTTAACTTTTCTTGATGTATTTAGGTTTTGAAAACTTCACATTCATTCAATGTCTAGTGCATTTATTGAATTAAGTGGCGTGGAATAGTTTCTTTGTGATAACCATGTTGGATTTTTACAATTGCTTGATGTAATGGAGGTGATTTTGTATTTCTAATCAAAACAGAATTAACAATTGAAAACGGTTTAAATTTTCTTGATGTATTTAAGTTTTGAAAACTTCAAACTAATTCAATTTCTCATCCATTTATTGAGTTAGGTGCGTTGGAATAATTTCATAGTGATAACCATGTTGGACTTTTGATGTAATGGAGGTGATTGTGTATTTCTAATGAAAACATAATTAACAATTGAAAATTTTCTTGATGTAGTTAGGTTTTGGAAACTTCAAATTGATTCAATGTCTAGTGCATTTATTGAGTTAAGGGGCGTGGAATAATTTCTTAGTGATAACCATGTTGGACTTTTTCATTTGATCCAGCTATTACTTGATTTGACACAATTGCTTGAATTCCAGAAGTAGTCAAGGAAATTGGCTTTAGAACAAATTATATTACTATTTTTAATAAAGTAATATCCGGAGATAATAAGGGTTTTACCAAATACCTCACTTTATTTAATTGCAATAATCACAAGTATATATTTAAACGCCTATATAATAGGCAACCCTTGGCTTCAAATTATGTGTACTTCATTCAAAATTTATTATTAGATTCTTGAGAAGTGAATTTTAACAATAACGCTTTTGGTGTCATAAGTAATTTTAGTCAAAAATCTTGCTCAATTTATGTTTAAGGTTATTGACAATTTTTGGGTTTCCCAATTTGAGCATATGTCATTCTTTGTTAAATGCACCTAATATGTCATAATAAATGAGGAATTATTTTATTTACATTTAAACATCTAATTCCCAAACAACAACATTTTTCTATCTAATTATTGTCTTTGCACTGAGAAGAGAGAGGTGTCGTTATTGTCTTTGGATTTAGAAGAGAGAGGTGTTGTTTTAGCTTAGGATGAAAGAGATATGCCACCTACATCAAAGTTCACTTCCAAAGTCTAATGTACAAAAAAGTAATAATAATAAAGAATAAATCGTAATTTTTTGTAATTTTAATTTATGGTAATAATAATAATAATAATAATAATAATAATAAAGAATAAAACGTAACTGTTTGTAATTTTAATTTATGGTAACTGCATGTTTATTATTGCTGACGAAACTTCTTTGAAATAATTTATAATGGAAATTTAAAAATTCCACTTCAACCTTGAAGTTTGTTATGTTTAATATTTTTGTAATCATCAATTTTAATAGTGATATGAAATACAAATTATAGTACCAATTGGTAGTGCAAAAATTTATGCTAACCCTTTCCTCAACCATCTGAAAATTGAATGAAAGGTAAAAAAAAAATCTTTCATAAGTGACATCTATAAACCTTAGTCACCCTTTAGTAAGCAATATAAATCAAGAGAGAATTCGTAAAGATTTGAATTTACAATATTGTAGTTACACATTAGGGGTATTATTCATTCCATTCAATGAAAAAAATTAGAAAAAATAGCTATAAGAAGAACATATATATATATATATATATATATATATATATATATATATATATATATATATATATGGAAGAATATTTTTTAACAAAGGATTTCTAGGTGTAATCTTGTATTGTGATTATACTCTAGTTATTTAATCATCCATTTTGGGCTTTGCATCTATGGGGAATTTTCTGTTTAATATACTATATGAGAGGATTTTCGCATAATGATATTAGCTAGCAGCTACCAATATATGCCTACAATTTGAATCCCCAAATTCATTTTCTCACCATAAAGTAGAACAAATGGCTAGTACAAGAATATGTGGTGGGTTACTAGAAATGTATTCAATTAATAAGGAGTTACTTTTATTTTCATAATTTATATCTACTTTTTTCTCACAAATGCTAAGGATCAATGTTTAACACTATGTTTATTAAACTCGTGCATTCTTAGGATGGCCTAGGAAGTATGTTCTCAAAGCTTATGAAATTTTCATAATTTTCATGCAAACAATTATTCACTTAAAATTTTAATATGTTTTATTATCCTAGAAGTTAGTTTAGATTACAAAGAAATATTCCACAATAATATTATCCATTGGGGTCAAGTCACTTCATCATATCTCACAGTAAAATTAGTACATACTTCCCTATAAACAAAAAATTCCTTGTGCTTTATGATCCCTAATGGGATGTTCAATATTAGCTTATGTTCTAACTAACCTAACTTTTAGATGTTTTGTGGTAGCAAGGAGATGATGTGTTTTTTCCTTTCTTAATATATTTCATTAGTACTATACTTCAATAATGTGTATTGATCATTCTTTAGTGATGTGCTCCATTGAGGTTTTTATGTTATTCCTAGGTCATACATTCACCATTATTGAGGATAGTAATATGATTAAAAAAATCAAGTAGAGATTGAATTTTGTAAGCAACAAGTATAACACGTCATATTATGAAATTTAAGGATGAAATCACCCCTATAAATAATAAGGTATGAAATCCATTTACATTACCTTTTCCCATTACCTTTATCATGACTATACTTCCAACATCCATTTACCATAATGGACCCAGCCAGTCCAATCGACTGTCATGATATTACCTTCGGTTGTGCTTACTCATGCATCTAACTTCATCTAAATCTTACATTACCTTTCGGGTACAACACATCTCTCCTCGAGCTCCATTAAGTTTCCTCTTTACCCAAAAAATTCCCAAGGCTCAAAACATAAAAGGCAAGACAAGAAACAAACAAGAAGAAAACCAATAACAACACGAATTCAAAAAAAGTGGCATGATCATCCACTAGACACAACAAAATTGCAAATCAACTGCGATAAAACAATAAAATAAAAAATTCACAAGACTAAAAACAAACACCATGACTCAATCCCCATGGTTCCTAAGGCAAGCTCAACCTCAATCTTATTTAATATTTCATGGAAATTTGCTTTTCCATGCAATCCCCTACATCATACTGCCATTAACACATTACTTTTAGTGCAATTAGAAACATAAAAATACACCAGATACCTCAGCTTGTTGTGCCAAGCATGTTACCTTGTGACTGAACACATCCATTCCATCTCTCAAGGGACTCCAATTATCTTGACAAATCCATTTGTAACTAGAGACTAACTAATATACATATCAATTACATGTTCATGAATCTAGCAGGTATCCACATAACATCAAACAAAATCAAGGTTAACAAGACTTCCTATATGTAAAGCACTCGTTCATTAGGAATTAGGGTTTCCAAACATAGCCAAACGAATTCTTACCCGATTCTTTTCTTTTACCTTTACCCTGTTGCAACTGAGTCTAACTATATACTGTCTCACCCAACTGTTAGTTATATAAACACATAAATTATTACCTCGTCACGCTAATACCAACCATGTTTCCTGCAACTGCTCACACATGTCAAAACACATGTTCCAAATATCAATACAATCATAACTATGAATTTGAAATCAACTTTTACAAACAATCATGTTATAATCCATAGTCAACTCATAGTCATTAAACATAATTCTACAACTATCACCTACTACACTCAAGTACCTACCCACTGCCTCAACACATATATGTTAGTTCAATCAAGATTTGTTACAATTATGTCAAACTGTATTTACAAACATAGAATTGAAATAGAGGGCATTCAAAGCTAATGAATCTAGTTGGCAGTATCTTTGTGGATTGTTGGTAAGAAAGAAGAGCAATTAGAATTTTATAAAAACTCTTATTTGATGAGGTGGCATCCAAGTGACTGACTGTCTTTGAGATTTTTCCTCCCGAAATTTTGAACAATGGGGTACTGTAATCCGTTTGTATATCCCAAACCATAAGATATGTTAAAAATTGATAGAGATTTTTTTTAATGATGATGTTGGAAGAAAAAACCACTTTTTGTTTTTTAAAATTCATTTCCACCTGCTTGGAAACTGCATTTGGAAACACTGGCTAAAAACAAGAAAATATGCTCGCAAAGGTTCATCTGAATTTAAAAAATTGTAACATATTTTAGAAACATGATAGAGGTTTTTGTAAACTAGGATCTTATCATAAGAAACCTCTTTTAATTTTTTAAAATTCATTCTCTGCGGTTTCTAAACCATGTTTCAAATTATTGTGCTTTATAGGAGAAAACATAATTTAATTGACCATGAAACAAACATGTGACATGGAGGTGGGGGATGATGTGGAGGCACATGGTTGGTGGAGATGAACTGGAGTCCACAAGGGTGATGTGGAGAATTGACGTGGAGGTGAGTGGGGAAAATAGTCCAAGTGGCAGGCAGTGAGTGGTGCGAGAGTGACAACGAGGTTAAATGTTTGTGGGAGCTGATATGCAGAATGGATACATGGCAAAAAGGGAATGGAGATTTAGTGGAAGTGAAGGGTGACATTAGCGGGAAGGCGGGTTACAGCAGGAACGGTGGAAACCGCTTTCAGAGGGGGGTCAAAGCTGTTTGTGGTATTAAACGGGGGGTCCGAAATCATGAGGGGAGGACACGTAGTGGCGGGGAAACTAGTTTTCGTAACCCCTCCCCCCCCACACACACTGTTAAAGAGAATCATAACAGGAGGAGGTGTCTGAAAATACGATGGATCCATCCAATGAAAAAGGTGATGTGATTGGAAGCTAGTAATATGTGAGTTATTTAACCACATACAGCAAATCTCCATTTGTCGTTTTCAACTCTACACTAAAACAAAAGCCATAGTACTAATGCCTTATTAAAATTCATTTAATCACATTTAAATGATGTGATTAATTTAATCTAATCATGCTTAATTATGCTCTAATGATGCATTCTGACTTGCAAGAATATTTCTTTATTTTTCTTAAGGTTTTGACATTTTTTTGGAAATAATTTACAACATGGAATATTATTTACAACATTTCAAACATAATAATGATCAGCTATAATCAAATGATCCTATAAAAATTATACGACCCTAACAAGACATCACCAAAAAAAACCATCATCAGATTGGTCTCCATCCAAGCCTTCCAGGGCTTCGAGAGCATTTGTCCAACCAAGTCTTCCAAAACTAGTAACTCAACCCACAACTTATATAGGGCTTCCAAAGTGTTTGTCCAACCAATAATTCTAGGACTAGTAACTCAAGCCACCAAGTGCTTCCATAGCATTTTTCCAACCAGGGCTTCTAGGACTAGTAACTCAATCGAAGCTATTACAGTGCTTCCACATCGTTTGTTCAACCAACGCTTATAGGACTAATAACTCAACCCAAGCTAAGGAAACATGAGAACCAAAAGAATCAAAACAATGAAAGTATATCGAAAATCACCATCCAGAAAATTACAAGGCTAGGCAATCCACTTTCAATCCAGGAAATCCTCCATGCCAGTGACAGATCACAATCAAGAAACCACATGCATAAGCCATGCATGCCCAAAACTAGTGAAGAAAGCATACATGAAACTCGGTACATCCAAGAAAATCTGATGTAGTTGTTGATGTCGATGCCTTATTGCACTTTCCCACTCCTCCTTTTCTTTCTTGCTCCAAGAATCCAAGTACGCCACACCCTCCAAGAGTGCTCCAAGAAAACTCTAAGTTTCCAAGAGTATGAGATAGATCCAAAACTGCCAAAGCAATCTAACTAGTAGACACACTAAGGATAGCCTAAACAGATGGTTTTGGTCGGGCACTGAATCGAAAGGGTTGGTTGTCTCTCTCGTCCACCGTTCCCAAGAGAAGAGGGGGTGTTTTTGACATGTTCTCCGTGACCGAATGCTAGTCAACATCTTTGGTGCCTTACCTTTAGCTACTTTTTTTGGGACCTACCTCCTGAGTAGTTAGCTTAGGCGATACTTTCTAACTGATCCTTAGAAGCCTTTTTATGTATAAGGCCTCTATTTTCTTCTTTTTCCATTATTTTCATTCATTTTCCTCCTCTGATGCAGCCTGTGACCTTTCATCTCATTTTTCTCCTAATTTCCATTATTTTCCTTCATTTTCCTCCTCACATGCAACCTGTGACCTTTGAGCTACTTTTTCTCCTATTTTCCATTATTTTCCTCCTCACATGAAACGTGTGACCTTTCACCTCCTTTTTCTCCTAATTTCCATTATTTTCCTTCATTTTCCTCCTCACATACAACTCGTGGACTTTCACCTCCTTTTTCTCCTAATTTCCATTAGTTTCATAAATAAATGCGCCAAAATACTTTTTTTCCTCGTTAATATATTTTTACAACTTAGAATGCATGTCCCATCACCTGTGGTATTTATATATTTTTACATGGAATTTTCACCAGGGTTGTTACATATTTCCTTGAAAACAAACCGTATAGTTTTTTTTTGTAATGAAAGTAAATGGTTTTGTTTGCCATATATTACACACCTAACCTATATGTCGTTAAAGGTCATGGCCTGAGTGCACCATTCCATAAGAAACTGTCAAGCCTAGATCATTTATAACTTCCCTGGTATTTTGTACATTGTATCCTCTATTATATAATTTCAGGAAAACAACAATTTTTCAATGTTGAGATGCAATTCAGTTTATCCAGCCCCTGGAGTGGCTGATTAGAATTTCTTACTTTTGTTATTATCATGAAACATTACCTTATATACAAGAAAGAGAACATTTTGTCAATATGAAAGGTATCTTGAAAGCCTGTAATGGTAATGTTACACTAAAATTTGTCACCATGACTATTTGCAGTTAGTATGGCTCCATCAACTGTCATACTATCCTCCTTGGCAAGTCTTATACCTCTGCTCCTCATGTCAAACTCCAAGAAAGAGAGAAAGTCCTTAAAAAGTCAATTAACTCTGGTTACGCAATTTCTCTTAACCTTGCCTGCGTGTACGCACCCCAAGTTCACAATACCTGCGTACTTGTACGCTCTGTCTGTAAAGGGGTGGGTGCGTACTCCTGTAAAGGTCAAAAGGCGCGAGTTTTACTTCAAAAAAGTTACTTGTGGTCGAATCTAGAGCATTCTAGAAGATGGTTTGACGTGTATTGAGTGCCTCCAGATGGTTCATGCATCCCTATGAAAGAGGAACTTATCCCATCAAGAGGGGAGCTATCCCATTCAAAGAGGGGATTATCCCATTGATGGTGGACCTGATTAACTTCCTCCAAAGCATTATAAATACAGGCATTGGGCCAGAGGGAGGGGAGGTTGAAAGCTGAACATTCCTAAGGGTAGATGCTGTTGAAATTAGGACTCCCTTATAGAGCTTGAGAGGAGAGATTCCCATCCTTTCTTAGCTTCATTTGGAAGTGGGTGAGCTGATCAAAGTAAAGGAGAACTCTTGCTGGACCCTGGGAGGGACCTGCACAACACCAAGGCACTGGTTGTAATGGCTTCTTTTGTTTCCACTTAATACAATTAAGTTCATTTTTCTCAACAAGTTGTTATATATAATTTGTTTCATATACTCCTTGGTCTTTATGATGAATATGTTTTATTATATAAGTTATTCAGGTGCTATGTAATCATTTACTTGTTAGTGAATGCAGGTTTCAAAGAGAAGGAGGAGCTCATTTGGATCGGAGAGGCTGGACTGCTACAAACAACGTTGGACTAAAGGTATGCTTTAAACACCTGGTTGCTTGTATTCTAAATGCATATTTAGGGAAAGATAGTGCTTAATTGTCTTGTTTGTCACTAGAAAGCCTTAGCTTCTAGGGAGGTCGGTTTTGTCCGCAAAATTGACTCTTTCCGCATGAAAAAATGGCGACCATACTGGGGAATCCATGGATTTGATTGATTTCTCTTTTGATTGATACTTTGATTTGAGAAAAGTCGATTTCTTTCTGGTTTTTGACTGATTGACTGTGAATTTGGGTGGAATAGCTTAGGGTTAAGTTAGATTTTATTTTTCTTGGTTTTGCTAGCAGTACGCACCCTCTGCGTTAAGCACAGTGCGTACCTGTACGCACTGCAGCTTTGAACACAGAGCGTGGCCGCACCTGTGCAAACAGGCTGCCTGCGTACCCTGTCAAAAGTTGAGAAATTTCCAATTTTTCCTTTTTGCCTCTTAGATTTTGTTTATAATTTGTTTTTTCTGCCCAGATCCACTGGTTACCTGTCAAAAGTTTTCATCTCAGCTTGTTTCATTAGTATCAAGGGTTTTAGTGAAATTCATAGAAGTTCTAGCCCTAGGTTTGATTTTTGCATTGGTCCTGTAGTGACTTTGGCTTTAGAAGTTGTAAAACCTTGGATAACCTTGGATTTTTGTGTGTGATTCGAATTTGTTTGGTTCTTTAGAGACTTTAGGCGGTTTGCTTTGAGATTTTACTTTGTTTGCGTGTGCAGTAGTTAAAAGCTTTTAACTGTGGTTGAATTACCGAGACAGTCCCGTAGACTTCGGGGCCAGTCTCCTGAGATTGTAACCGTGGCCGATTTGTTGAGGAAGTCTCGTAGACTTCGGGGCCAACCTCCTGAAGACGTCTCGGGTCGTTACAAAGGTTTGAAATTCCTTGTAACTCCTAGTGGCAGTAAAGTAGGTTCACCTGAAGAAGGAGAGTCTTCGTTGGTAGTCCATCCAGATTACCAAAGTCTAGAAACAGGTTATAATCCCGAAGCTATTGCAGTTTCTGAGCTTGCTGGTAGTTTTTCATCTACTAGTGATATAGGCGAAGAACCTAAGATATCTGAACCTGTTACTCCAACTTCTAGTGCTCCTGATTCACCTAGGGTAGAAAGAGTCATCACCGAAAATCTTCCTTCTGGTTTGATAGCTATTGAAGAACATTTCAGTCAAGCTCGGAATTGTTGAGCACATTCATATAGGTTCCTCATGTTCAGATGACGAAATTCAGACATACAAGGCCCTATTTCAAGAATTCCGCGACGTGTTTGCCCGGTCCTATGAGGAAATGCCAGGAATTGATCCCGCGATTGTTGTCCATGAGATCAAGACTTACCCGGACGCTAAACCCGTCCGGCAACGTTTGTGTCAGATTCACCCACGAAAAGCGGCTGCAATTAAAGCAGAAGTCGAGAAGCTGTTGAAAGAAGGTTTCATTTATCCGATCCCATTAACAGATTGGGTATCGAATATTGTTCCGGTTAACAAAAAATAGGGAACAATAAGAATATGCATCGACTATAGGGATGTTAATCGAGCTTGTCCAGGACAACTACCCAACACCCTATATCGATCAAATAATTGACGATTGTGCCGGCAGTGAAATATTTTCCTTTATGGATGGTTTTTCCGGTTACAACCAAATGAATATTCTACCTACCGATCAACCAAAAACGGCTTTGATTTGTCCATGGGGGACCTTTGCTTATTGCAAATTACCTTTTGGGCTTAAGAATGCCGGAGCCACTTTTCAAAGGGCGATGTCTTATGCGTTTCATGACATCAAACACATTGTGCAACCGTATCTCGATGATTTGCCCGCTCATTCATTACATCGAGCTGATCACCTTGTCCATTTACGAGCAATCTTCATGAGGTGTAGGCATTATCGTATTCGGTTGAACCCACACAAATGCGTCTTCTGTATAGAAGTGGGACGATTGCTGGGATTTGTAGTTTCAAAAGCCGACATTCGCGTCGATCCCTTGAGGGTAGAAGCTATCATCAA
This sequence comes from Pinus tabuliformis, assembly GCA_031772625.1. Lineage (NCBI taxonomy): Eukaryota > Viridiplantae > Streptophyta > Pinopsida > Pinales > Pinaceae > Pinus > Pinus tabuliformis. The sequence continues at coordinate 246,286,698 of CM062815.1, forward strand.
ATTGCCTCCTCCTTCGAGTCTTCGCCAACTCCAAAGTTTGCAGGGGAAAGCAAACTTTTTACGACGATTCATTCCTAACTACGCCGAGGTTACAAAGGGTTTTACCCGGTTGTTGAAACTGAATGCTCAATTCTCTTGGGACGAGATAGCTCAGAAATCTTTTGATGCACTCAAGCACGCGTTGACCCATGCGCCGTTGCTGCATCCTCCCAACTACAACCAGGATTACTTTTTGTACCTCGCCGCCTCCCATTCCACCATTGGGATGGTCTTAGTTCAGGAAGACGAATTCGGAACGGAACATGTGATATATTACCTTAGTCGGATGTTAAATCCAACTAAGCTCAAATATTCACATGTGGAGAAATTGGCATTGGCAGCTGTTCAAGCTGTCCAACGTTTTCGTCACTACATTCTACTCCGCAAAACTACAGTAATTTAGGATTGAAACCCTATGATCTACATATTGACTAAACAATTGATAGGGGGCAAGTACTCCAAATGGATCGTTATCCTGCAGGAGTTCGACTTGGAATTTGAAAAATCTAAGTCTAAGAAATCTTTAGTTTTTGCAGAGTTAATGTGTGACTTCCCGCATGCTGACACAGAAACTGTGGCAGAGGAACCCATTGCGGACGAATCTTTGTTTCTCATCAGCACTTTAGATCCGTGGTATGGGGATATAATCATCTATCTCCAGACCCAATCCTTTCGGCCCGAAGTTTCAAAGTCGGAACGTCGAAAAATTCGATTCCAATCCCAACAGTACAAAATTATTGGAGATACTCTTTATCGCTGTGGGGCGGACTTGGTTTTTCGACGTTGTTTAACTCACGAGGAAGCTGAAAGGGTTCTGAATGACTGTCACTCTGGAGCGTGTGGCGGTCATATGTCTGGGTATGCCACAACCCAAAAGATATTGCGCGCTGGCTACTTCTGGCCGTCCTAGTTTAAAGATTGTATTACTGCGGTCCGGAAATGCCACAACTGTCAAGTATTTGATCGCAAGATGCGCGCTCCACCTGCTCCTCTCCACCCTATAATTGCCATTGGTCCTTTTGCCAAATGGGGTATCGATTTTATTACATGTAACTCTCACTCGGCCGGGGGGCATGCGTATATCATCCTTGTGGTAGATTATTTTACTAAGTGGGCTGAGGCGATGCCTACATTCGAGGCAGACGGCAAGACAGCTGCAATTTTCGTATTCAATCACATTATTGCTAGGTTTGGTGTCTCACAAGCGATAATTACTGACCATGGGCACCATTTTTGAAACGTTATGATGACAGAACTTACAGGCCAGCTTGGTTTGCGTCACGATAGCTCAACTCCTTATTATCCACAAGCGAATGGTCTGGTTGAGTCCATCAACAAAGTTTTAGTTATCATGAACTGACGAATCATTGGTATTCATCGGTCGAATTGGCACAACATGTTATTTTCCATGCTTTGGGCGTATCGAACCTCAGTGAAAACATCAACAGGGTTCACTCCTTTCCAACTAGTTTATGGTTTGGAAGCAGTGCTGCCCATTGAATGCGAAATCCCGTCACTTCAAATGGCCGTCGAATTACTTCCAGCTACTTCCGAAGAGGAGAAGCGTTTATTATACTTAGCTCAATTAGATGAGACTCGACGTGATGCTACATTGGCGATCGAGACTCATGCAAAACGTATGAAAGCTCAGTATGATCGAAATGTGACCCCTCGAAATTTTTCGGAAGGAGACCTAGTGCTATTATATGATCAAGCTAACGATAAATCAGGTGCTGGAAAATTCGTTCCCATGTGGCATGGGCCCTACATTGTCAAGCGAAAGCTAGCAAAAGGGGCCTATGAGCTGGTAGACTTTGACGGGGACTCTTTGGGTAAACCCAGAAATGGACTTTACCTAAAGAGGTATTATGCTTAAATGATGGGTATGGAGATTTTTGTTAGGTTAGGTTTTTCTTTCTAGCTGGTGTGTTTGTTAGTTTAGACAATGTGCTTAGCTTAGAAAGTGTGTTTTTCATCGTTATTCTGCTTATCTTGGTTTTACGCTTGATGTTTGCAGATGTCGATGCCTCTCCAAACATACATTGGATTTGCTGATGGTGCTTGTCGTAGTACACGGAATATCTCTTCCGCAGCTTGGGTTATCTATTCGCCCTCTGACGAGTTAGTTTCTATGCATGGGGTAAGCCTCGGTCAAACAACAAACAACATTGCAGAATACAGTGCAGTGATTGAGTTATTGTCTGAATCTATTTCATTTGGGATTCAGAGTTTGATAGTGAGGTTAGATTCTGAACTCGTTGTGTTACAACTTAATAGAGTGTATGCCATTAGAAATCCAGTGTTATTAAGGTTATTTTTGAGAGTGCGTCTCTTGGAACGTGAATTTGATTACATTGAATATCAACATATTCCAAGGTCTTTAAATACATTAGCAGATGCAATTGCTTCTCTAATGTTAAACAGACATTTGCAATAATCATACATGTAAATTTAAAAAACATTTCATCACACATGTTTAACAAGATAAGCCGGTAATAATGATATATATAGATAGGAGTGTGTCAAAAAATACATCGTCTTCGATCATAGGTTGAAAAACACCTTATGATCGGCAAAAATGATAAGTACAAAAAACAAAAATGTCACATGTGTCTACAAAAACGACCATCTAATCACTGGTGATGCTCTCTATACGACACCACTGCATGAGCCACCCTACACAAGAACCTTCTAAAAGGTCCTGGGACTGCGACTACATAGCACTGAAGCCTGATAGGAATATCATCTATAGTAGTCTCTGGTATGTCTGCTGTAAGACGCTCTAGGTCTTGTTCCAACTCAGCTAGGGTCTCTGTGGCCTCGTCCCGTGGGGCCGGTGCCGCTGCAACTAGTAGTCTCCTCTCGAAAGGCCGGAGATTGGCTGGACGACGTGGGCCTACATCTGCATTTTGAAAATTATTACTGTCAATTTTGAGATGATATAAAAAACAAAAAAAATAGATAATTTAAAAAATTGTGAAAAATGAATTACCTGTGTCATCCCATTGTTCTCCCGGTGGAAGAACCATGTCTGGATCTCCACGAAAATCAACTCCGGCATAAGGAAAATCCTGTATAGAAAATATCTGGTCCTCCAACCAGTGAAAATACTCCGGAGTAAATCGAACAACCTCCGTGCCCTCATCAGGATGACGGGCCATAACCGCAACCCATCGCATCAATTTAGGCTCTCGGGGAGGCCCAACCTCAACAGTGAGCTGTTGTGGGATCAGCATCGGAACCATCTCTAAGGCAAAACTCACAACTAAAGGCCCATAACCAAAAGTCTTTAGCTGTCCGTTTTTGGTTCTAGTCAGTTGGCCCTTTAAATTGGCCAACACAGCATCACACCAGTTGAAAATGGTGCCCCGATAGCAATCAATCGCCATCCGCATCTGGGATCCAGTGGCAATGTGTAAAGCAGCAGCCCCGCAAAGTCTGGTAACTGTAAAAGCAATCACCATAAGTTCAGGTCGGGATATAGTTTTGATCTCTATCCCCTTCTCCTGAGACTGAGTGTTACACCACTCTTGTCGGAGACTAGCGATGGACTGGCCACCCGGCCTAGTCCCGAACAGAGTCAAATGTTCGCCTCTCTTGGGAAAACCAGTGAGGAAATAAATATCTGAGGGCTCTATCTCGAGCTGGTGCCCTCTAATGTAAAAGCACTGGTCCTGGACGTTCCATCTCTCTACCAGCCACTCTAGAAAGCGCACCTGGGCCCTCATGCCAGGTATGGCCTAGTATTTGTAAAGGCCGCATGCCTTCAAAGCATCAATGGATGGTTGATGATTAATGGCGGCAAAATCAACATCTTCGTGCTCTCTCTCGCGCCAATCAAGCATGGTGGGCAATCTACACACCAGAAAACATCCATTAGAATTCATAAAATCAAAATTTATTGGTCCAATTTGGAGAATTTGGGGTTTGTAAACCCTTTGCGCGGAGTACGCACCCCGCCTTTAGGAACAGAGCGTGGGTACGCGGGTTCCTTTAAGGCAAGGTGCGTACGCCCACCATTTTCCCAACTGAGAAAATGTCGGGGTACGCGGGTCACCAGTGGAGCACCTACGTACCCCGAAAGGCGGACCTTGAAACCCCAAAGCCTCCAAAAAATGAAACTAGGGCCTAAAAATAAATTCTAAACGGATGAAAATGAAGAGGAGGATGTTGTAGAATACCTAAAAGAGACGGCGTTCGATTTCGATGGTCGGATTCTCCGCAATGTCCACGGGAAGTTTCTTGCCAAAAGCCCTTTTTCTCTCCTCAACAGTAAAATGGTAAAAATGAATTGGTAAAAGCCCTTTTTATAGGTTTTTTAGGTAAATAAATGGTAAATTTGTTTATTTTTCACCATGAAAAGGTATTTTTCAAAGTATTTTTATCTATCTTTAAACAGGTATGAGTAATGTGTTGGTTTTTGTGCAGGATAAAGGATTTTCAGGGAAAATTGTCATTTTTCACAAACAAAAACATCAGAGTCATATTTAAGCCCTTTTCTAACTCCTAAAACATGAAAAGATTGCCGAGCGTTTCTTTTACACTCGTTAAAACAAAATTAAAATATGGTCCTTTTATAGCCCTTTTCTGACCGTAAAAACAGGAAAAGATTGCCGGATTTTTGTCGTTTCAAATTCGATACTGGAAATAAAACGACGTTTCCTTGATCGCTTTCTACTTTTCAGATCAGAGACACTAATCATGAAAGTACTCCTTGGTCGTAAAGATCAAGCAGTTCTCTCAATTATTATTTTATACTTTTTCGGGCTTGGGAGACACAAATTTACGAAAAAGGTCAACCCTGGAGTCTTCTTAAGTTTTTCAGACTCTCTAAAATTGAAAAACGCCAAGTTTCTCCTATACTGGACTCGTTAAAATTTCACAGTAAAGGACCTGTTCGATTACAAATAGGAACGGACCACTCCTTCTTAGGGTTCGAATCTAAACTAAGTTGGACTCATCCGAAGAATGAGCTTATAATCAAGCAAATGTTATCCTCCTCAAGCTTGTAAAAAATAAAGAGGTACTTTCCAGAAATGGTGGGGGAAAAGAGAGGAAAATGAGCCTATTTGTTATACTTTGTCTCGAAAAAACCTTATCACCACTCTTGAACACGACACTTTTCATTCACCTGGGTTGGGAAATCCTTTGCCTAACAGTTGATCAAACCACATTGAAAATCTTCAACCGGTTCCGGGTATTAACTTTGGGTCAATTGTCACCAAGCCATCTGTCGTGTCGTTATGTGTTCAAGAGGTCACTGCAAATAAACCATTCATCTGCAAAATACCTGTCATCCATCTCGACCATCCCTGAGTCAGTCCTTACAGCTACATTTCTTCAACTTAATCTATGATTTCGTGTTGTGGGATTGCCTACGACGGATCGCTTTCTATCGACATCAACACATTATCTAGAAAGATGATCTAGAAATCGTCAGTACCTTGAAATCTGCATGCCTCAATGGCAGGTTTCTCGCCTTTGACGACGGTTTACATCATTGACCTTCGATCGAAGGATTCCGTGACATGTTCGACATCAACACATCTACTCGCATCTCATGGATTGTATTGGGTACTTTGAGAACCATTGACATCACTGGTGGTCTCTCTCACACTTGTTAACAGTTTACATCATCGACTGGTAATCGAGTGGGTTCTACCATGTTCGACATCGACTCATTTATTCGCATGGATAGAATCGTACCATTTCGGGAAGTAGAAACGAAGACCCTGGATCTAGTTTCCACCATCCAGGAAGCGAGGAGTTTTGTATTCATTATATAGTAGACTAATCATAAACAGATGGCTGCGTCCATACTATGTCTACATGAGTCTATGATTATGATGTACTACGAAATCATTCCTATATCAGAGCAGTAGTTAGTTTGTTAGTTAAAGTTTTCAATCTGAGTATGGGAATGCCTACCTCAGTGATGATATGATCTTATATATGTATTTTGTGTTGAATATTTGCAGGTTCCGACTGGGCTCTCCACAAGATAATCCTTGAAATGATAAAGTACTTCACCCTTCCTAGATGATATGAAACCCTAATCTACTACAGGCTTCGCACTTTAGGGGGCAATATGTTACACTAAAATTTGTCACCATGACTATTTGCAGTTAGTATGGCTCCATCAACTGTCATACTATCCTCCTTGGCAAGTCTTATACCTCTGCTCCTCATGTCAAACTCCAAGAAAGAGAGAAAGTCCTTAAAAAGTCAATTAACTCTGGTTACGCAGTTTCTCTTAACCTTGACTGCGTGTACGCACCCCAAGTTCACAATACCTGCGTACTTGTACGCTCTGTCTGTAAAGGGGTGGGTGCGTACTCCTGTAAAGGTCAAAAGGCGCGAGTTTTACTTCAAAAACATTACTTGTGGTCGAATCTAGAGCATTCTAGAAGATGGTTTGACGTGTATTGAGCGCCTCCAGATGGTTCATGCATCCCTATGAAAGAGGAACTTATCCCATCAAGAGGGGAGCTATCCCATTCAAAGAGGGGCTTGTCCCATTGATGGTGGACCTGATTAACTTCCTCCAAAGCATTATAAATACAGGCATTGGGCCAGAGGGAGGGGAGGTTGAAAGCTGAACATTCCTAAGGGTAGATGCTGCTGAAATTAGGACTCCCTTATAGAGCTTGAGAGGAGAGATTCCCATCCTTTCTTAGCTTCATTTGGAAGTGGGTGAGCTGATCAAAGTAAAGGAGAACTCTTGCTGGACCCTGGGAGGGACCTGCACAACACCAAGGCACTGGTTGTAATGGTTTCTTTTGTTTCCACTTAATACAATTAAGTTCATTTTTCTCAACAAGTTGTTATATATAATTTGTTTCATATACTCCTTGGTCTTTATGATGAATATGTTTTATTATATAAGTTATTCAGGTGCTATGTAATCGTTTGCTTGTTAGTGAATGCAGGTTTCAAAGAGAAGGAGGAGCTCATCTGGATCGGAGAGGCTGGACTGCTACAAACAGCGTTGGACTAAAGGTATGCTTTAAACACCTGGTTGCTTGTATTCTAAATGCATATTTAGGGAAAGATAGTGCTTAATTGTCTTGTTTGTCACTAGAAAGCCTTAGCTTCTAGGGAGGTCGGTTTTGTCCACAAAATTGACTCTTTCCACATGACAGGTAAATATGGGTAATGCTTTTTTTCAAATTTAGGTGGTTCCCAATATTTGGCTATAAATCATCTAAGAGTCTTACAATATTCTACTTTGTTTATTGTTTCACAGATGTATATATTAATATTTATTTACAACATTCAATTATTTCTAGGTATGTTTATATATATATATATGCCTTTTTTCCTTATATTATTTATTCATATATTTTTTTCACATCACTTTGCACATTTTCTTAAAAAAAAAGGCCCCGTATTTACAATTAAGCACATAGGAATGGGTACATACTCTTTCTTCTCAGGGAGATTTAGAGAAAAAAAATCATTCCAACATATTTACTTATGTAGTTTATGAAACTAAGTCTATCACGAAGCACACGATGGAGATAAGAAGCTGAAAACCAACAAGAATTAATTTTCCCACTAAGCAAATCTTCCCTCTAGCCATTCTCACATCCCACACAACTACCATGACAATGACAATGACCACACACACAATGGAGATAATATGCTCATAACGAACAACAATTAATTCTTCTACTCACCAAATCTCCCCTCTAGCCAATTTCACATCCCACACAACTGCCATGACAATGAGAACGCACACAATGGAGATAAGATGCTCATAACCAGCAAGAATTAATTTTTCCACTAACCAAATCTCCCCTCTAGCCGACTTCACATCCCACACAACTACCGTGAAAATGACCACACTTGGTCCAATGCTTATAGATCATAATGATATCAACATTGTGGTTTAGCACAATTATATATATATATATATATATATATATATATATATATATATATATATATATATATATATATATATATATATATATATATATATATATATATATATATATATATATATATATATATCACATGCACAAAGGTAAAAACTAAAATGCCTACATATGAGTGGAGTGGAATGCTACCTAGGGAGAGTCATTGCACACTTTCTAAGAAAAAAAGGAATCATTGTCTTAAAAATATAGGATTATAGAAAGTTCACTTAATTGTAGAAAGATACAATTTAATTTTAGTGATAATAATTTAGTTCTAGTGATAATATCCATTTAACTAAGAACATAATAGGAGAAATAAAAAAGAAAAAAATACACAATTCTTTCTGTCTATCTAATTTTTAGTAAAGAAAAAATTAACATAAATTACCACACAATTTTACTGTGACTATCAAAAAACAACAAGGAACATTTCATTTAATAAGTTTATTTATTTTTCTATCTCAAGTTATGGTCATAACCCTTGAGATGCATATTTCCTTTCATTGCAGGTTTTCATGTGGGGGTGTAACTAAACATGGCTACATTTGGGATGTGATTGGAAGAATGATTAATGAACGAAGTGCACGGTCCTTCACCTCCTCCAAATCAATAATCTCTAGTAAATACACTGCCTTCAACTTCGTGGCACTGTAGAACATGTAATCCAACATTCCCTAAAAATTGCCTCGACGATTTTTGACGAATGTAGTGAAACATGGCTCCCCTGTTTGACCATCAATTTTCTTCAATAGGTCTTGTATGGGAACATTACATCAGGGATAGGAAAGATAAGCGTTTTCTTAAGGTATTGAATGAGGAAACTATAGTTTAATAGATGCTCGTAATCCAAAATTTCCTTCGGTAAGGGATTCTATCAAGTTATGGGAGTCCAATTTTTTCAAGCGTAATTGATTGGGGATAAAATATCAAAAAATAATGTTATTATAAAATAATTGTAATGATTTAGATGTTTAAGTTGTTTCTTATTAATTTCATTATAAAATAATTTTAACCATTTAGATGTTTATAAGTTGTTTCTTATTAAATTAGAAATTAATTCAGTTAATCCAACTACTTACAAACACATTAAGAAATAATTTTTTAATATGATCTAAAATCAAATTAATCTTTGTTAAGTTTTAAACATTGGTAAAAAAGAAAAAATTGAAATCATATTAATATAAACAAAAAAGGATACAATCACGAAATAAATGATTCTAATAACTTAAATGTCGAGGAGGGAAAGGGAAGCCTCTCAAAACCACTGACGACTTACCAACAACACAACAAAGAAATTCCTAAGGTGATTTGAAGCAATGTTTCAGTGTTTTCATTTAAAATTTAGGAGCAATGTTTTAGTGTTTTCATTTAAAATTTAGGAGCATGTTGCTTTTATGAGTTAGGAGTACGAAGGGAAAAATAAATTTGGAATTATATAGGATTATGAATAGTAAAATATTATAAAAATCAAGTTATACAATTGATTTTGCTTTTTTATTATTCAAATATTCCAAAATTTGAGATTATCAAAATTATTTCAAAATTTGAAACTATATTATGAGAGATAAGGGGATAAGTTGTTTTACAAATTCTTTCCATTGTTAATTCACAAGAAGACAAACTAGACAAAGACAACTGCATTTAGTCCGAGCTTTAGCATTTCTCACCTATCTATAGATTTAGGGCTTTCATTTATTTTTTTTTACTTTTATTTTAGCAAAAATACCATTTTATACTGTAAAGTTCTCATACTCTACACAATGATTTTAGATGATTATGTTTTATAAGACACCAGGCGTAAGAGTGCATCATAATATTGTGCTCTTTATGTTAATGAAAATTGATAAATAAATTTCTAGCTTTAAACATTTTATTGAACCATTAACATATATTTCTTTCAAGGCATTGTCTATACTCCTGAGATAGAGGTGTTGGGTTTATAGGTCAGGTGATTTGAAATTGGTACTTGAATAAAGATGAGAGGATGATAAGGTAAACAAAAAAACAAAAAATTCATTTTTTAATAAAATTGAATTATTCTCATACATTTTCAACTATATAATTTAAAGTTATTTATATGGTTAATAAAATATAGACATTTTTTTTTAAGATTTAATTAATTATAATTTAAAAACATGAAAACAATTATATAGTTTAAACTTATTTATATTGTTAATAAAATAAATACACTTTTATTTTTCTAGAAGTTTCATTAATTGTAATTCAAAAAACATGAAAATGATTGAAATGATAAAAGAAAAAAAAAAAATACTAAAATAGATCCAAATCAGCTTATTTTTTTAAAATTGCAATTATCAAAACTACTGAAAAAATAATATATATAGAATATATTTTTGAGTGAATCATAATGTTAGGATAACATGTTTTCAATAATCAAATTTCTAAATCAAAGAGAATAATCACACTGTAAGAATAACATGCTTTTAAATAATCACATCAATTAAAAATCAAAATTAATCGATGATTGATTCTAATCTCATCTCAGATATTTAAAAATAGAAATTACTCCACAATTTTACAGCCACTAAGAACCAATAGCTAGGAACATTTCGCTTCGTTAGTTTTCTATTGGTATCGGTGGCTTTGGCCATAACTCTTCAGTTGCATATTTCCTTTTGCTGCTGGTTTCGATGTGGAATATAACTAAACTCGACTGCAATTGGGATATGATTGGAAGAATGATTAACCGAAGGAAGTGCACGGTACTTCACCTCCTCCTCGTCAATTAACTCTAGTAACGACACCAACTTCAACTTCGTGGCATGGTAGAAAATGTAATCTAACGTTCCCTGAAATTTCCCTCGGCTATTCTCAATGAAGGTAGTGAAACGCGGCTCCCCGGTTTTACCATCCATTTTCTTCAACGCGTCTTGTAGGGGAAGATTGCATCGGGAATAGTTAAAATAAGCATTTGCTAAAGGTATTTTATGACGAAAAATGAGTTTAATGGATGGATCATAATCCGAAATTTCTTCATGTAAGGGATCCACATAGCCTTTGGTAAGAAGTGAGTGGGGAGCGCTTCCGAACAATGAATTGAAGTCCCCACATAGTACAACAGGAATATCGTGGACAAACTTCTCCAAATCTTTGAGCAAGTAGTAGACCTGCCATAGCTTTACATCACTATTTTTAGGATTTGCATGGATGTGGGTATTGGTTATGCACAGACGTTCACTAGTTTTTTTATGGAAAGGATGACATGCAGGGCAATGTTGTCTTTATATCTCAAATTAATCGAACACAAAGTTATCAAGTCAAATTGATTCAGTTTATAAAACGTTGCACAACCATCAACAGTTGGAATGTTGCCTTCTCTCTTCTTTCGCTTAAACATCCCTTCATATCTGTTGGTGTACATGCACTTAGACTAGCTGGGTTGGTGTACATGCACCTAGATTAGCTCTAGTTAACTTATTGCTTGCATGTGGCACATGTACACATTAACATAAGATAAAGCACACTTAGCTTTAGTTAGCTTTAGTTATTGCATGTACAACTAAGCTTAACTTAGTTGCTTTTATGTATTTATTCTAAAACTAATATTGTAGAATCAATTTCATTCTTTTCTCAATTCCTGTTCGCTTCCTTCCTTCTCTTGCAAGCTTGTTTATTGTTTTGCAAATCTAGATCTGTGTATCTCAAAAATCTTACATGGTATCAGAGCACAGGGATTTGTAATCAGTGCACAAGCAATTTTATTTGCAGGTTCAGAAGATTGAAGCAACAACAAAGAATGGAGTCTAAATTGGAGTTTCCACAATCGGCAATTCTCACTTCATATAATTATTTCGAATGGAAGCCAAAGATTCAACTTCATCTCAGAAGTAGAGGCTTATTTCGAATAACCATGGAAACGGAAGTTGAACCAACATCGACAATGGAGAAAACAAGATATTTCAATCACATGGACGAGGCCTTCGGCATCCTATGTTTATCTATTTCTCCGGAACTGCTATTTCATGTTGAATCATGTTCAACTCCAAATGAAGTATGGAAAATTTTGGAAGGATTGTTTGGAAAACAGGATGAAATGCAAGGTCACATTCTCGAAAATGAGTTAAACTCATTAGATCCGAGAGACTTTGAGAACATTCAAGATTTTTTCACAAGGTATAAAGCCTTGTTGGTTCAGCTGAAAGGATGCGGGATCAACAAATCCAAGCAAGAAAATCAGTTGATTCTTTCCATTTTATCAAAACTTGGTCCAGAGTATGCAGTATTCGTCTCTACATTCCACATAGTCATATCTGTAACTGGTGCAGCTTGGAAGATGCCCTCACTGGATTCTTTCATTCAATCTTTGATGCATGAGCAAGATAAGCTCATCAAAATGGGCACACTCAAAAATTCCAAAGCGCATGCACTTACTGTGCATGCAAAAGGAAAGGTAAATTCCAAAGACCATCAGAAAAGAAAAGGGAAGAAGGATCCTGATCCAAGAAAGGGAGGACATCCCAAACCCCCTGATGGATCATCTGGCTCAAAGGAAAGGAAAGGAACGAAAGGGAAATCAATGTGCAATTATTGCCACCGTGGTTTTCATCCTGAATCTGCATGCATGAAGAAGACTATAGATCTTATGGCGCAGACACTCCAGCAACACAATCTTGGAGACCACATTCCTGAGAATGCTAAGAAGAAGTCTGGAGAAAAAGCACCAGATCCAAGAGGTAACGGGCATGCTTTGATTGCTCTTCATTCTACACCACAAGAATGGATCATCGATTCAGGAGCTTCACATCATATGGCTTCTTCAAAGGAATCCTTTTCTTCTCTACAAGCATACTCAGGTCCTCGCATTCTCATGGGGGATAATTCTGCAGTTGCAACAACTGGACAAGGAAGAGTGCAATTCGAAGATGGAAGTTTTGAAAATGTCTTGCATATTCCAAGGCTTTCTGTGAATCTTCTCTCAGTGTATTAGATGACACACACAGGCAGCGGAAGGAAAGTGGAATTTACCCCAGATTCCGTGAGCATTTATGACATGCAAACCAATTTGAAGATTGCATCTGGCAAGTTAAATGATCAATCTCGTCTGTATACATTTTTTGATTTTGTTCCTCAATCAAATGGCCAAGTTATTCTTGATGCGCAGTCGCCAAAAAGCATGTTTCATGTTATGCCACCTCCGTCGAAATATGATTACTCTCAAGGACAGAAACCTTTGTCTGGCTTGTTGCCATTGACATCGTCAAATACCGGGAGCGGCAACCTTTATTCCATGCTTTTCGCAACAGGATCTGGTCAGGCCCAAGCTATGAGTTCTTCTGGAAATATAGAGCGAAGTTCTGTGCCTGGCGCTACAGATTTTGGACCAAGGGGCACGGACTGGACCGATCGAGGATCCGCTGGGTTGACAAGCAGTTCATCAGGAAACACCAATGGCAATAAAATTGACAGCCTTCCCAGCCTGCCTTACTTGTATGGCCAACATAGCAACAGTAGCACTGGCACTGCTCAAATGTCAGCTACGGTTTTGCTTCAGAAAGTAGCGCAAATGGGTGCAACGGTCAGTAGTTCATCATTTCTAAGAGGGTATGGTTCAGATTCAACCCCTTTTGGGTTAGGATTATGCTGGCAAGGATCATCACAAGAAAAGCAATGAGAAGATCAAATGTCAGGGATGGCATCAAGTTTTGTTCACTCTCACGCTCTATTGAAAGGTCATTCAGATGTTACCACACAGAGCAACTCATTCACCGCGGGAAACACCAGATTTTCTGAAAATGCGGCCCTTCAACAGGTGATAAGCTCTTTGTCTGAAGGGTTTATGGGATCCTTATATGAAAGAGACTTCAACACCATTCACCACTCCACATTTGGGGAAAATATCGGAACCATTTGACGCAGCCCACAACAATCAGTTATGCAAGGAACCCATCCATTAATCTCGGCAACCATGAGAAATCTCAACGCACGAACAGAAGATGGCAGTGATGGATTAACAAGGGATTTTCTAGGCGTGGGCAGGGTAAATCCCATGATCACTGCAGCTACAGAAGGAAGCTGCATGGGAAGGTCTAGTCAGCCATTAACGGAGCAGGGTTCATGTTCTCTACAAAACGCTGGTTCATACGAAGATGCGGAAAGTTCTTGCGATGAATCTTATTATGAATCCAGCGCTTTAGAGAGTCCAACTCATGTAAAGAACGAAACATCCGAGGAGGCAATTACCGCCGAAATCTTTAAAGAGGTCGAAGACACCAAACCTTACATTCTGTCAAGCAAGGTGATCCAAAAGCTACACCATGTCGAGCCAAAAGACACGGGTGCAAATAAAGGCGCTGCAGCTACGCAGCGTACTTCAAGAAATTGTTCTACTACACCGCATCTAGAGGTAGAAATGGTGATGAAAAGTAGACTGCGTAAAGATGCAGAGAGCGGAAGGGACTTCTGGCACATAATTTTCGGTCTTATCAATCATGGGCCCGCAAAAATAGAGGTTATTTCTTTATCTTTTTGGTCCATCGATGACGACAGCTCGGATGTTTGCAGCATAAAATGGCCGAAAGGTGACGTGATCCTCATGGAAGGCCCTTCGTTTCTGTGCTATACCAGTAATCATCCGTGCCCTCAAGGGTCTCACGATTCTCCCAGAGTAGCTTTCAGCTGGAAATACCGAAAATTGGAAAAGAAACCAAATCTTACATCTATTCGAACAGACGTTAGTCCATCGCCAGCGAAATCATGGGATGCCTCATGAAGCCGCGCAGACGATACAATGTTGCAGTACTCCGTCGAACGGGCAGTGGTTTCTTTTCTCTACTTTTGCATTATATTTTGAGGGGGGGTTTTCTTCCCACTGGGTTTTCCCTCTTTCCTCCTTTTTATGCATTGTATATGGGTACCTAAAATGGCCGTGTTGCCGGGACTCATTCATTTTGCATCACACTCACCTAAGTTATGCTTAAGGGGGGGTGTTGGTGTACATGCACTTAGACTAGCTGTGTTGGTGTACATGCACCTAGATTAGCTCCAGTTAACTTATTGCTTGCATGTGGCACATGTACACATTAACATAAGATAAAGCACACTTAGCTTTAGTTAGCTTTAGTTATTGCATGTATAACTAAGCTTAACTTAGTTGCTTTTAAGTATTTATTCTAAAACTAATATTGTAGAATCAATTTCATTATTTTCTCAATTCCTGTTCACTTCCTTCCTTCTCTTGCAAGTTTGTTTATTGTTTTGCAGATCTAGATCTGTGTATCTCAAAAATCTTACAATATCCTAATTTGGCCAATTCTGGATGGAAAAAATCAGAAAAATGGTTCTGTTGTACCTCCTGGAGGAAAATGATGTCAGGGTCACACTCTAATATTTCCTTCAACAAGTTTTGTCTGCGATTTTCCCAACTCAGCACGAATGGAGGAAAGTTGGGGAACTACTCTGAAGTAGCATACACGTCTGCTATAATGTTGTATGTCACAACTCTGAATGATGGACCCCTCAAACTTCTATCATACCTGTCGTTGTAAAGTTGAATCATTCGCCTAGGAACGGGGTGGGGAAATGGAATAACTAGCTCAGTAACGAAAAACCCCTTTCCTTCAATTTCTAGAAGTAATACCTTGCCTACATCCTGCGTGTTGGGTTTATAAGATTCGGAGGCAGACAACAACATATGAGTGTTGTTTGGAGAAATGCTTTCACCAACACTATGGACGCAATACCATCTCTGCCTCCTTAAATCCTCATCATCATCCCTGAAATGACCGTCTACCACATCTTTGTTTGGAGAAATGCTTTCACCAACACTATGGACGCAATACCATCTCTGCCTCCTTAAATCCTCATCATCATCTCTGAAATGATCTTCTACCACATCTTTTACACACAGCGTTATATCAACAATAGGTTCTATGGAAACCCTTTTCAATTTCATTTTTGCCAGTAACTGTAATTCCGCTTCGATAACAACAACTTCTCCTCCTATGTTCTACCAGCTTTAGCGTTGTTACACCTTTCAAACAAGCTTTCTTAGCCTTATGACTTTGACTTCTTTTGAACTCAACTTTTTAATAAGCCGTACCAGTCAACCTTTTTTTGGTTAAGATCGATGCTCTGCTCTATAAACGGAAGATATGGATCTGTGCTTTTACCCGCTCCTCAATAAACAGAAGAGATGGATTAGTGCTCCATAAGATTTTTGTATATATAGCTTAAATATGTTGTATGTTAAACCAAAAAATCTATTGAACTTCGAGCTTGGTTAAAACGTCCGCATTGGGATAATTTAGGAAAGACTGAAATATTAAAAAAAAAAACATATTTTTGAAACGAAGTTTGCAATCTTACCCGTATTTTGGCAACTGATTATATATGGCAAATGATGGAACCAACTTTATTTTGTTCAAGTTTATGGAAATGATTTTGTTTACTTTCATGCAATTAAACTAGCGTTACTTGTTTCTTTTCCTTTCCTACAATTAGAATAGGGGTATTTGTTGTTCTTTACCTTTTTCTTCGAATAAAGTACATCTACTTTCAATTATTTTATGTAAATAAGGTAGGTTTACTATTTGCCATTTATTTTTCTACAAAATTAGAGTATGTTTACTTGTTTTTTTTTCTAAAGTTCCTAAGTATTTTTTGTATTTTTGATATAAAGTGAGGTCATTGTACAACATAGTTTCCCTTGAGGTGAATGAGATCCAACAAAGGACAATACATTACATGTTGCACAAATAGCTTTGACCCTCTTAAGTTTGTGTTTGTACAAACATGAAGCTAATAATTGAAGTCAATACAACAAAGACAATTAACATTCTTATTCTAACACTAAGGAGCAGTGATATTATTAAAAATAACAATAGACTGAATCTCATTAAAAATAATTAATGCAATTTATATTCGAAAGTTCAAAGATAAAATCATCAAGGTATAAGAAAATCTTTCTTTCAATATATGAATGATTGTTGCTTCTTGAAAATACAAATGGTAAATATATTTTCGAAAGTAAACTAAATCTGAGTTCATGGACTTTATGCCTCCTATCGTAAGTTTGACTTGTTGGTCATAAAACTAGAAAATGGAAGCATCAAGCAATATCTGTTGATGATGGAACAAAAAATAATACTCCTTTTTTGTTGTAGAAAAACATAATATTTCTTTGTGGTAAGTTTGACTTGTTGGTCATAAAACTATAAAATGGAAGCATCATGCAATATTTTTTGATGATGGAACAAAAGAGAATACTACTTTTTTGTTGTTGTAGAAAAAAGTAATATTTCTTTCACGATGGATGGAATGTCGATGACATTCATATTCATTAGGCAAACCTACCTCTGAACATTAAATTTTTGAACTAGATATGTGAGGTAAAAGATTCACAAATGCCACATAAAAGATTCACAAAAAAAAATAGGTTTGTTCTTTGGAAACTATGATATTTTTGGAATAAAATTGCCATTAAATTACTTAATCCAGGTGGTAATGGAGTTGGTTTTGTATATATAATGAAAACATAATTAACAATTGAAAATGGTTTAACATTTCTTGATGTATTTAGGTTTTGAAAACTTCACATTCATTCAATGTCTAGTGCATTTATTGAATTAAGTGGCGTGGAATAGTTTCTTTGTGATAACCATGTTGGATTTTTACAATTGCTCGATGTAATGGAGGTGATTTTGTATTTCTAATCAAAACAGAATTAATAAATGAAAATGGTTTAACTTTTATTGATGTATTTAGGTTTTGAAAACTTCAAACCGATTCAATTTCTCATCCATTTATTGAGTTAGGTGCGGTGGAATAATTTCTTAGTGATAACCATGTTGGACTTTTGATGTAATGGAGGTGATTGTGTATTTCTAATGAAAACAAAATTAACAATTGAAAATCATTTAACTTTTCTTGATGTAGTTAGGTTTTGGAAACTTCAAATTGATTCAATGTCTAGTGCATTTATTGAGTTAAGGGGGGTGGAATAATTTCTTAGTGATAACCATGTTGGACTTTTGCATTTGATCCAGCTATTACTTGAATTGACACAATTGCTTGAATTCCAGAAGGAGTCAAGGAAATTCGCTTTAAAACAAATTATATTACTATTTTTTGGATTAATAAAGTAATATCCGGAGATAATAAGGGTTTTAACGAATACCTCACTTTATTTAATTGCAATAGTCACAAGTATATATTTAAACCCCTATATAATAGGCAACCCTTGGCTTCAAATTATGAATACTTCATTCAAAATTTATTATTAGATTCTTAAATAGTGAATTTTAACAATAACGCTTTTGGTGTCATAAGTAATTTTAGTCAAAAATCTTGCTCAATTTATGTTTAAGGTTATTGATAATTTTTGGGTTTCCCAATTTGAGCATATGTCATTCTTTGTTAAATGCACCTAAGATGTCATAATAAATGAGGAATTATTTTATTTACATTTAAACATCTAATTCCCAAACAACAACATTTTTCTATCTAATTATTGTCTTTGCACTGAGAAGAGAGAGGTGTTGTTATTGTCTTTGGATTTAGAAGAGAGAGGTGTTGTCTTAGCTTAGGATGAAAGAGATATGCCACCTACATCAAAGTTCACTTCCAAAGTCTAATGTACAAAAAAGTAATAATAATAAAGAATAAATCGTAATTTTTTGTAATTTTAATTTATGGTAAAAAAAACAATAATAATAATAAAGAATAAAACGTAACTTTTTGTAATTTTAATTTATGGTAACTGCATGTTTATTATTGCTGCCAAAACTTCTTTGAAATAATTTATAATGGAAATTTAAAAATTCCACTTCAACCTTGAAGTTTGTTATGTTTAATATTTTTGTAATCATCAATTTTAATAGTGATATGAAATACAAATTATAGTACCAATTGGTAGTGCAAAAATTTATGCTAACTCAACTCTTTCCTCAACCATCTGAAAATTGAATGAAAGGCAAAAAAAAAAAAAATCTTTCATAAGTGACAACTATAAACCTTAGTCACCCTTTAGTAAGCAATGTAAATCAAGATAGAATTCATAAATATTTAAATTTACAATATTGTAATTACACATTAGTGGTATTATTCATTCCATTCAATGAAAAAAATTAGAAAAAATAGCTATAAGAAGAACCTAGATATATATATATATATATATATATATATATATATATATATATATATATATATATATATATATATATATATATATATATATATATATATATATATATATATATATATATATATCCATTGGAAGAATATTTTTTAACAAAGGATTTCTAGGTGTAATCTTGTATTGTGATTATACTCTAGTTATTTAATCATCCATTTTGGGCTTTGCATCTATGGGGAATTTTCTGTTTAATATAATATATGAGAGGATTTTCACATAATGATATTAGGTAGCAGCTACCAATATATGGCTAAAATTTGAATCCCCAAATTCATTTTCTCACCATAAAGTAGAACAAATGGCTAGTACAAGAATATGTGGTGGGTTACTAGAAATGTATTCAATTAATAAGGAGTTACTTTTATTTTCATAATTTATATCTACTTTTTGCTCACAAATACTAAGGATCAATGTTTAACACTATGTTTATTAAACTCGTGCATTCTTAGTATGGCCTAGGAAGTATGGTCTCAAAGCTTATGAAATTTTCATAATTTTCATGCAAACAATTATTCACTTAAATTTTTAATTTGTTTTATTATCCTAGAAGTTAGTTTAGATTACAAAGAAATATTCCAAAATAATATTATCCATTGGGGTCAAGTCACTTCATCATATCTCATAGTAAACTTAGTACATACTTCACTATAAATAAAAAATTCCTTGTGCTTTATGATCCCTAATGGGATGTTCAGTATTAGCTTATGTTCTAACTAACCTCAATTTTAGATGTTTTGTGGTAGCAAGGAGATGATGTGTTTTTTCCTCTCTTAATATATTTCATTAGTAATATACTTCAATAATGTGTATTGATCATTCTTTAATGATGTACTCCATTGAGGTTTTTATGTTATTCCTAGGTCATACATTCACCATTATTGAGGATAGTAATATGATTAAAAAAATCAAGTAGAGCTTGAATTTTGTAAGCAACAAGTATAACACGTCATATTATGAAATTTAAGGATGAAATCACCCCTATAAATAATAAGGTATGAAATCCATTTACATTACCTTTTCCCATTACCTTTATCATGACTATACTTCCAACATCCATTTACCATAATGGACCCATCCAGTCCAATCGATTGTCATGATCTTACCTTCGGTTGTGCTTACTCATGCACCCAGCTTCATCTAAATCTTACATTACCTTTCGGGTACAACACATCTCTCCTCGAGCTCCATTAAGTTTCCTCTTTACCCAAACAATTCCCAAGGCTCAAAACATAAAAGGAAAGACAAGAAACAAAAAAGAAGAAAACCAATAACAACACGAATTCAAAAAAAGTGGCGTGATCATCCACTAGACACAACAAAATTGCAAATCAACCACGATAAAACAATAAAATACAAAATTCAGAAGACTAAAAACAAACACCATGACTCAATCCCCATGGCTCCTAAGGCAAGCTCAACCTCAATCTTCTTTAATATTTCATGGAAATTTGCTTTTCCATGCAATCCCCTACATCATACTGCCATTAACACATTACTTTTAGTGCAATCAGAAACATAAAAATACACCAGATACCTCAGCTTGTTGTGCCAAGCATGTTACCTTGTGACTGAACACATCCATTCCATCTCTCAAGGGACTCCAATTATCTTGACAAATCCATTTGTAACTAGAGACTAGCTAATATAGCTATCAATTACATGTTCATGAATCTAGCAGGTATCCACATAACATCAAACAAAATCAAGGTTAACAAGACTTCCTATATGTAAAGCACTCGTTCATTAGGAATTAGGGTTTCCAAACATAGCCAAACGAATTCTTACTCGATTCTTTTCTTTTACCTTTACCCTGTTGCAACTGAGTCTTACTATATACTGTCACGTGACCCAACTGTTAGTTATATAAACACATAAACTATTACGTCGTCACGCTAATACCAACCATGTTTCCTGCAACTGCTCACACATATCAAAACACATGTTCCAAATATCAATACAATCATAACTATGAATTTGAAATCAACTTTTACAAACAATCATGTCATAATCCATAGTCAACTCAGAGTCATTAAACATAATTCTACAACTATCACCTACTACACTCAAGTACCTACCAACTACCTCAACACATATATGTTAGTTCAATCAAGATTTGTTACAAATGTCTCAAACTGTATTTACACAAATAGAATTGAAATAGAGGGCATTCAAAGCTAATGAATCTAGTTGGCAGTATCTTTGTGGATTGTTGGTAACAAAGAAGAGCAATTAGAATTTGATAAAAACTCTTATTTGATGAGGTGGCATCCAAGTGACTGACTGTCTTTGAGATTTTTCCTCCTGAAATTTTGAACAATGGGTTACTGTAATCCGTTTGTATATCCCAAACCATAAGATATGTTAAAAATTGAGAGAGATTTGTATCACATGCACAAAGGTAAACTAAAATGCCTACATATGAGTGGAGTGGAATGCTACCTAGGGAGAGTCATTGCGCACTTTCTAAGAAAAAAAGGAATCATTGTCTTAAAAATATAGGATTATAGAAAGTTCACTTAATTGTAGAAAGGTACAATTTAATTTTAGTGATACATAATTTAGTTCTAGCGATAATATCCATTTAACTAAGAACATAATAGGAGAAATAAAAAGGAAAAAAATGCACAATTCTTTCTGTCTATCTAATTTTTAGTAAAGAAAAAATAAAAATAAATAACCACACAATTTTACTGTGACTATCAAACAACAACAAGGAACATTTCATTTAATAAGTTTCTTTATTTTTCTATCTCAAGTTATGGTCATAACCCTTGAGATGCATATTTCCTTTCATTGCAGGTTTTCATGCGGGGGTGTAACTAAACATGGCTACAATTGGGATGTGATTGGAAGAATGATTAACAAACGAAGTGCACGGTCCTTCACCTCCTCCTCATCAATAATCTCTAGTAAATACACTGCCTTCAACTTCGTGGCACTGTAGAACATGTAATCCAACATTCCCTAAAAATTGCCTCGACGATTTCTGACGAATGTAGGGAAACGTGGCTCCCCTGTTTGACCATCAATTTTCTTCAACAGGTCTTCTATGGGAACATTACATCAGGGATAGGAAAGATAAGCGTTTTCTTAAGGTATTGAATGAGGAAACTATAGTTTAATAGATGCTCGTAATCCAAAATTTCCTTCGGTAAGGGATTCTATCAAGTTATGGGAGTCCAATTTTTTCAAGTGTAATTGATTGGGGATAAAATATCAAAGAATAATGTTATTATAAAATAATTGTAATGATTTAGATGTTTAAGTTGTTTCTTATTAAATTCATTATAAAATAATTTTAATCATTTAGATGTTTATAAGTTGTTTCTTATTAAATTAGAACTTAATTCAGTTAATCCAACTACTTACAAACACATTAAGAAATAATTTTTTAATATGATCTAAAATCAAATTAATCTTTGTTAAGTTTTAAACATGGTTTAAAAAGAAAAAATTGAAATCATATTAATATAAACAAAAAAGGATACAATCACGAAATAAATGATTTTATTAACTTAAATGTCGAGGAGGGAAAGTGAAGCCTCTCAAAACCACTGAGGATTGCTAATATAGCTACTTACCAACAACAAAACATAGAAATTCCTAAGGTGTTTTGAAGCAATGTTTCAGTGTTTTCATTTAAAATTTAGGAGCAATGTTTTAGTGTTTTCATTTAAAATTTAGGAGCAATGTTTTAGTGTTTTCATTTAAATTTTAGGAGCATGTTGCTTTTATGAGTTAGGAGTCCAAAGGGAAAAATAAATTTGGAATTATATAGGATTATGAATAGTAAAATATTATAAAAATAAAGTTATACAATTGATTTTTCTTTTTTATGATTCAAATATTCCAAAATTTGAGATTATCAAAATTATTTCAAAATTTGAAACTATATTATGAGAGATAAGGGGATAAATTGTTTTACAAATTCTTTCCATTGTCAATTCACAAGAAGACAAACTAGACAAAGACAACTGCATTTAGTCCGAGCTTTAGCATGTCTCACCTATCTATTGTTTTAGGGCTTTCATTTATTTTTTTTTACTTTTATTTTAGCAAAAATACCATTTTATACTGTAAAGTTCTCATACTCTACACAATGATTTTAGATGATTATGTTTTATAAGACACCGGACATAAGAGTGCATCATAATATTGTGCTCTTTATGTTAATGAAAATCGATAAATAAATTTGTAGCTTTAAACATTTTATTGAAACATTAACATATATTTCTTTCAAGGCATTTTCTATACTCCAGAGATAGAGGTGTTGGGTTTATAGGTCAGGTGATTTGAAATTGGTACTTGAATAAAGATGAGAGGATGATAAGGTAAAAAAAAAACAAAAGAAATCATTTTTTAATAAAATTGAGTTATTCTCATACATTTTCAAATATATAATTTAAACTTATTTATATGGTTAATAAAATATAGACATTTTTTTAAAGATTTAATTAATTATAATTTAAAAACATGAAAACAATTATATAGTTTAAACTTATTTATATTGTTAATAAAATAAATACACTTTTATTTTTCTAGAAGTTTCATTAATTGTAATTCAAAAAACATGAAAATGATTGAAATGATAAAAGAAAAAAAAAAAATACTAAAATAGATCAAAATCAGCTTAAAAATTGCAATTATCAAAACTATTGAATATATATATATATATATATATATATATATATATATATATAGAATATATTTTTCAGTGAATCATAGTGTTAGGATAACATGTTTTCAATAATCAAATTTCTAAATCAAAGAGAATAATCACACTGTGTGAATAACATGATTTTAAATAATCAGATCAAAAAATCAAAATTAATCGATGATTGATTCTATCTCATCTCAGCGATTTAAAAACAGAAGTTACTCCACAATTTTAGCTAGGAACATTTCGCTTCCTCAATTTTCTATTGGTATCAGTGTCTTTAGCCATAACTCTTCAGTTGCATATTTCCTTTTGCTGCTGGTTTCGATGTGGAGATATAACTAAACTTGGCTGCAATTGGGATATGATTGGAAGAATGATTAACCGAAGGAAGTGAACCGTACTTCACCTCCTCCTCGTCAATTAAATCCAGTAACGACACCAACTTCAACTTCGTGGCATGGTAGAAAATGTAATCTAACGTTCCCTAAAATTTCCCTCGGCTATTCTCAATGAAGGTAGTGAAACGTGACTCCCCCGTTTTACCATCCATTTTCTTCAATGCCTCTTGTAGGGGAAGATTGCATCGGGAATAGTTAAAATAAGCATTTGCTAAAGGTATTCTATGACGAAACATGAGTTTAATGGATGGATCATAATCCGAAATTTCTTCATGTAAGGGATCCACATAGCCTTTGGTAAGAAGTGAGTGGGGAGCGCTTCCGGACAAAGAATTGAAGTCCCCACATAGTACAACAGGAATATCATGGACAAACTTCTCCAAATCTTTGAGCAAGTAGTAGACCTGCCATAGCTTTACATCACTGTTTTTAGGATTTGCATGGATGTGGGTATTGGTTATGCACAGACGTTCACTAGTTTTTTTTATGGAAAGGATGACATGCAGGGCAATGTTGTCTTTATAACTCAAATTAATCGAACACAAAGTTATCAAGTCAAGTTGATTCAGTTTATAAAACATTGCACAACCATCAACAATTGGAATGTTGCCTTCTCTTTGCTTTCGCTTAAACATCCCTTCATATCCTAATTTGGCCAATTCTGGATGGAAAAAGTCAGAAAAATGGTTCTGTTGTACCTCCTGGAGGCAAATTGTCACGCCCCTACACCTGTGGTAGTCTTCCAACCGCTTATAGCGAGGTACGGCACCACCGAACGCTTTCTTTTCACCAATACTAACCTTCGTGGAGTACGCCTAATTCGCTTGTCCTTACTTAGTTTGTGTTTCGCAACCAAGTAAAATGCAATTATCCTTTATACTTAATGAAGCCCATGCTCATTCATTATCCATAGCAATTATAACAAGAACATCAACAATTGCAACAAGTATAAAGGGGAGGGGCAACTCCCGAACAAGTCTACCCGACAATATATTATAATCAGTCTTTCTTCAATAATA
Organism: Pinus tabuliformis; assembly: GCA_031772625.1. Taxonomy (NCBI): domain Eukaryota; kingdom Viridiplantae; phylum Streptophyta; class Pinopsida; order Pinales; family Pinaceae; genus Pinus; species Pinus tabuliformis. The sequence continues at coordinate 246,311,888 of CM062815.1, forward strand.
CAATACAAGTAATGCTTGGCAAGCTCCAAGCCAATACTTAGAATAATTTACAACATAGGCAAGCAGCCTTTACAAAGTGTATGTGCACGTCTTGCATGAGAGTGGGTGCTCACACGAGTCACCGAGACACTCTACCCAAAAACCGACACAATCTGCACTTATACCGAACCTTGGGCACACTTGCCCACACCTCAACCGGCACAAGACAACTCCAAAACCACACCTTAGATAGTGCGCATGAGCTATGCGTAGCTCCTATCCAAATCTACGCAGTTTTCACTTTACCCCTTCCTCTTATGCGTAGAGAAGTGATGAGATTCGCTGTTGAAATGAGCCTCAAGGCTCCCACATATATACACAACTTAGCGTGGGTTTACATGGGGTGTGCAGTCCCCTGGCCGACCCCCAAAGCCACCAATATGCGCCCATAAGACTTTTACACAAGTCGGCTTTCAAGTCTTCATCCATTGCATATATATATATATATATATATATATATATATATATATATATATCCAACACTTAGTCGCATAAGTGCCTCGCCTTTTGTCACACCAATCGTCGCATTATGTTCGCAGCTCCATCGCATTGTCGTTTCGTGCATGCCCGTGCGCCCGCCCGCGCCCTCGTGCATGAAGACTCGCCGACGCCCGTCGCACCCGCAACTCGAAGGCCTTACATCCTCCTCCACCTGAAGTCGTTGTCGTCCTCGACAACATATCATCCTCCAAGCATCAATATCCACCAAGATACTCCATACCAATGTATGTCATATATCAGATGTCCATGATCATCGACCACCCTGTCACAATCTCCTCATGTTGCTCTCCACCATGGATGGTTGATCCCTCCAAATCAAGCTACATGTCCATCGTAACAATGTGTCAAACTCAATCATGTCATCACCACCATGTGCAAAACTGCCCATGATATGTCAACAAGTGCTAACACACCTCAACCATGTGCCAACATCTCATCTCAACAATATGTCATATATCGGAAGTCATCTCAATCCATGATCATCAACCACCATGCCACAATCTCCACATGCTGCTCCATCGTGGAAGGCTGATCCCTCCATCTCAAGCTACATGCCTACTGCAACATTTCGTGTCAACCTCATCATGTGTTGTCCCCATGTGAACCGTTGCCATGATACTCCAACAAATGCTAACACATCTCTGTACACTGACGTCCCCCATGACTAAACTAGTTGGGTAGCTAATCCAACTGCAACGCTCAACCCATGATAATGCACATCCTCATGCCACCATCAGTTGTTCCTCAAAGCATCCTGTCACATCCTCAACTCGATCAAGAATCCATCTACATATAAGTGTAAGCCATGCTCAGATCCATGAAGTAGTCCTCATCTCATTTGCAACATGATGTCCATGACGTTTGGTGTCAATGTGCTACATGAAATCAGCCACATCTATCCCAACATCATCCATATGTGTATCTCCTCCATATGAAGAGATCATCTCATCAATCTCCAACTCTCGGTATGCCACATCCAATTCCATGAAGCAACCTCCATCATATCTACAATGTGTCATCCCTCAAGTCTTCCATAGAAACAAGTATACACTTGCCTCATCTATCCATGTGTTGCCCATGATCATAGATCAATCAGCTCCCATGTCAAAATGTAGTTGAGTTTTGACTCAACTCATGCCCAAGTGTTGCCACCAAGGCATCATCATCATCGTAACTCCCTCACTCCAAAGTGTCTGATATCGATCTTCCACATCAAGTCACTCTTTCAAGCCATTCCCGTACATGTACTTGAAAGTATGCACCCCATTCTGCATCAAAGTCTCTGACCTCAGCTCCTCAATGCATCAGATCCTCTAAGTCCACCATATATGAAGTCCCCAAAAGTCACAGCAATCTGATGTCATCATGAGCTCCATGAGTCACCTCCCACCAACACTCTAGCAAGCATACAAATCTCGGCCCAAAGGTCTTCGCAAGATGCCTCAGCTCTCCATGTAGTAAGAATGCCTCATAGTCTGCTCATAACTCCATCCAAGTCCATGGTCTTGTTGCACAAGAGTGTACAACCTCTCCATAGGCTTATAAGTGATAAGTCTCCATGTCACATCAGCAAATGTGCCTGCACAACATCCCTGCCTTGGAACTCCTCATTGGATGCCCATAAGTGACACCTCTACAAGTGCTCCACATAATGTCCTTGCATAAGACTGCCATGCTTCATGTCTCCAACCTGATGTCCATGACTAAGTTGCCCATGTAGTCCAACCAAGTAGACCTATCACAACAATCGGTCATCTCATCCAAGTTTGCTATCTTCGGTTTAGTGAACTCGGTCACCCAACCATATCATCATGTCATGAGTCCCTTCATCATAGCTCCTCCATCAAAGTGTCCACCAAGACTATCTCTTGGCCTCGACCATGAGAAGTCCACCCAAGCATCATCAAACGTGTGCCCTTCAATCTGTCCATGAGTCATGCAGGGCACTTAGCCAATTCTCCATGTGGCTAAAGCATGACCGAATCCTCCACAACGATCATCATGTTCCTCCCTTGTCAAGGGCCCTTGCACCTTCTACCATAAGGTCACAAGCAACTCCAACAAGTCCTGCAACAATCAACAATCCTTGCTTCTCCATACAAGGTATCATCATAGACATCCATGGCAAGATCCTCCATAGCATAGGCAAATTGGCTTTGCCTCTCCCTGCATACGATCCATCCACCAAATGCCCAAATGAAATGCAAGTATCAATACTTACTTTATCATCATGAGGTTCCTCCATGAGAGTACCCTCATCCATACATGTCTGCAAACTGCACGATCCTGGTCCAACTTGATCAATCTCAAGCTCGTCCTCCATCATGATCAACATCTTCAACTATCACAGCTTCCTCTTCCTTGTTTGCACAATCTGCAACTTCACCTTGCTCCATTGTCCATCTAAGTTGAAGAAGCTCGTCTTCAACATTCTTTTCCAAGACTTCAAGTTCCTTTCGAATCCGGGGATTCTCTCCTTTCAACCTCCTCAACCTGTATAAGGTAAGCAAGAGCTTCCCTTCACATTCTTCCAAACCTGCCATGCCTTCGTCTTTCCTGGTTCGTACTTTGTTCGGTCCACAGACGCCCAAACCGTGTATACCTGCCCACACGTAGTCCCACTTGCCCATCTGACAAGTGCCCAAATTGTATGACCAGCACATAGTACCGCCTGCCCAACTCTACGACACCCGGTTCCAACCTTTACCAACTTCACCAAGTTCCCTGCAAACATGAACCGACCCTTGTTCTTCTTGTATGTGAAACTAGCTTCCTTCACCTGCAAGTACCTTCTTCCACTGTCACGAGCAACCTTGATCAAATATCAGCTGTCAAGCGTATATACACCTGCTTCACCCAGCTCCCTACAAGACTCCTCCAAGTCTTCAGACTAGCTCTGATACCAACTGTCACGCCCCTACACCTGCGGTAGTCTTCCAACCGCTTATAGCGAGGTGCGGCACCACCGAACGCTTTCTTTTCACCAATACTAACCTTCGTGGACTACACCTAATTCACTTGTCCTTACTTAGTTTGTGTTTCACAACCAAGTAAAATGCAATTATCCTTTATACTTAATGAAGCCCAGATTCATTCATTATCCATAGCAATTATAACAAGAACATCAACAATTGCAACAAGTATAAAGGGGAGGGGCAACTCCCGAACAAGTCTGCCCGACAATATATTATAATCAGTCTTTCTTCAATAATACAATACAAGTAATTCTTGGCAAGCTCCAAGCCAATACTTAGAATAATTTACAACATAGGCAACCAGCCTTTACAAAGTGTATGTGCACATCTTGCATGAGAGTGGGTGCTCACACGAGTCAACGAGACACTAGACAAAACCCGGCACAATCTGCACTTATAACGAACCCCAGGCACACTTGCCCACACCTCAACCGGCACAAGATAGCTCCAAAACAGCACCTTAGATAGTGCGCATGAGCTATGCGCAGCTCCTATCCAAATCTGTGTAGTTTTCACTTTACCCCTTCCTCTTATGCGTAGAGAAGTGATGAGATTCGTTGTTGAAATGAGCCTCAAGGCTCCCACATATATACACAACTTAGCATGGGTTTACATGGGGTGTGCAGCCCCCTGGCCGATCCCCAAAGCCACCAATATGCGCCCATAAGACTTTTACACAAGTCGGCTTTCAAGTCTTAATCCATCACATATATATATATTATGTCCAACACTTAGTCGCATAAGTGTCTCGCCTTTTGTTGCACCAATCGTTGCATTATGTCCGCAGCTCTGTCGCATTGTCGTTTCGTGCGTGCCTGCGTGCCAGCCCGCGCGCCCGCTCACGCCCTCGTGCAGGAAGACTCGCCGGCGCCCGTCGCACCCGCAACTCGAAGGCCTTACACAAATGATGTCAGGGTCGCACTCTAATATTTCCTTTAACAAGTTTTGTCTGCGATTTTCCCAACTGAGCGCGAATGGAGGACAGTTGGGGAACTGCTCTGAAGTAGCATACACGTCTGCCAGAATGTTGTATGTCACAACCCTGAATGATGACCCTTCAAACTTCTATCATACTTGTCATTGTAAAGTTGAATCATTCGCCTAGGAACGGGGTGGGGAAATGGAATAACTGGCTCAGTAACGAAAAACCCCTTTCCTTCAGTTTGTAGAAGTAATACCTTACCTACGTCCTACGTGTTGGGTTTATAAGACTCAGAGGCAGACAACAACATATGAGTGTTGCTTGGAGAAATGCTTTCACCAACACTATGGACACAATACCATCTCTGCCTCCTTAAATCCTCATCATCATCCCTGAAATGACCGTCTACCACATCTTTTACACACAGCATTATATCAACAATAGGTTCTATGGAAACCCTTTTCAATTTCATTTTTGCCAGTAACTGTAATTCTGCTTCGATAACAACAACTTCTCCTCCTATGTTCTACCAGCTCTAGCGTTGTTACCCCTTTCAAACAAGCTTTCATAGCCTTACGACTTTGACTTCTTGTGAACTCAACTTTTTAATAAGCCGTACTAGTCAACTTTTTTTTGGTTAAGATCGATGCTCTGCTCTATAAACGGAAGATATGGATCCGTGCTTTTACCCGCTCCTCAATAAACATAAGAGATGGATTAGTGCTCCATAAGCTTTTTGTATATATAGCTTAAATATCTTGTATGTTAAACCAAAAAATCTATTGAACTTCGAGCTTGGTTAAAATGTCGACATTTGGATAATTTAGGAAAGACTGAAATATTAAAAAAAAACATATTTTTGAAACGAAGTTTGCAATCTTAACCGTATTTTGGCAACTAATTATATATGGCAAATGATGAAACCAACTTTATTTTGTTCAAGTTTATGGAAATGATTTTGTTTACTTTCATGCAATTAAACTAGCGTTACTTGTTTCTTTTCCTTTCCTACAATTAGAATAGGGTTATTTGTTGTTCTTTACTTTTTTCTTCGAATAAAGTACATCTACTTTCTATTATTTTCTATAAATAAGGTAGGTTTACTATTTGCCATTTATTTTTCTACAAAATTAGAGTATGTTTACTTGTTTTTTTGCCTAAAGTTCCTACGTATTTTTTGTATTTTTGATATAAAGTGAGGTCATTGTACAACATAGTTTCCCTTGAGGTGAATGAGATCCACCAAAGGACAATACATTACATGTTGCACAAATAGCTTTGACCCTCTTAAGTTTGTGTTTGTACAAACATGAAGTTGATAATTGAAGTCAATACAACAAAGAAAATTAACATTCTTATTCTAACACTAAGGAGCAGTGATATTATTAAAAATAAAAATAGACTGAATCTCATTAAAAATAATTAATGCAATTTATATTCAAAAGTTCAAAATAAAATCATCAAGGTATAAGAAAATCTTTCTTTCAAAACACTAAACACCCTCGTCCATTGGTTATTCTTCAATATATGAATGATTGTTGTCCATTGATTATTCTTCAATATATGAATGATTGTTGCTTCTTGAAAATACAAATGGTAAATATATTTTCGAAAGTAAACTAAATCTGAGTTCATGGACTTTATTCCTCCTATCGTAAGTTTGACTTGTTGGTCATAAAATTAGAAAATGGAAGCATCATGCAATATCTGTTGATGATGGAAAAAAAAATAATACTCCTTTTTTTGTTGTAGAAAAACGTAATATTTATTTGTGGTAAGTTTGACTTGTTGGTCATAAAACTATAAAATGGAAGAATCATGCAATATTTGTTGATGATGGAACAAAAGATAATACTACTTTTTTGTTGTTGTAGAAAAAAGTAATATTTCTTTCACGATGGATGGAATGTCGATTACATTCATATTCATTACGCAAACCTACCTCTGAACATTAAATTTTTGAACTAGATATGTGAGGTAAAAGATTCACAAATTCCACGTAAAAGATTCACAAAAAAATGAGGTTGGTTCTTTGGAAACTATGATATTTTTGGAATAAAATTGCCATTAAATTACTTAATCCAGGTGGTAATGGAGGTGGTTTTGTATATATAATGAAAACATAATTAACAATTGAAAATGGTTTAACTTTTCTTGATGTATTTAGGTTTTGAAAACTTCACATTCATTCAATGTCTAGTGCATTTATTGAATTAAGTGGTGTGGAATAGTTTCTTTGTGATAACCATGTTGGATTTTTACAATTGCTCGATGTAATGGAGGTGATTTTGTATTTCTAATCAAAACAGAATTAACAATTGAAAATGGTTTAACTTTTCTTCATGTGTTTAGGTTTTGAAAACTTCAAACTGATTCAATTTCTCATCCATTTATTGAGTTAGGTGCGGTGGAATAATTTCTTAGTGATAACCATGTTGGACTTTTGATGTAATGGAGGTGATTGTGTATTTCTAATGAAAACAGAATTAACAATTGAAATTTGTTTCTTTTCTTGATGTAGTTAGGTTTTGGAAACTTCAAATTGATTCAATGTCTAGTGCATTTATTGAGTTAAGGGGGGTGGAATAATTTCTTAGTGATAACCATGTTGGACTTTTGCATTTGATCCAGCTATTACTTGATTTGACACAATTGCTTGAATTCCAGAAGTAGTCAAGGAAATTGGCTTTAAAACAAATTATATTACTATTTTTTGGATTAATAAAGTAATATCCGGAGATAATAAGGGTTTTACCGAATACCTCACTTTATTTAATTGCAATAGTCACAAGTATATATTTAAACCCCTATATAATAGGCAACCCTTGGCTTCAAATTATGTGTACTTCATTCAAAATTTATTATTAGATTCTTAAAAAGTGAATTTTAACAATAACGCTTTTGGTGTCATAAGTAATTTTAGTCAAAAATCTTGCTCAATTTATGTTTAAGGTTATTGACAATTTTTGGGTTTCCCAATTTGAGCATATGTCATTATTTCTTAAATGCACCTAATATATCATAATAAATGAGGAATTATTTTATTTACATTTAAACATCTAATTCCCAAACAACAACATTTTTCTATCTAATTATTGTCTTTGCACTGAGAAGAGAGAGGTGTTGTTATTGTCTTTGGATTTAGAAGAGAGAGGTGTTGTTTTAGCTTAGGATGAAAGAGATATGCCACCTACATCAAAGTTCACTTCCAAAGTCTAATGTACAAAAATGTAATAATAATAAAGAATAAATCGTAATTTTTTGTAATTTTAATTTATGGTAAAAATAATAATAATAATAATAAAGAATAAAACATAACTTTTTGTAATTTTAATTTATGGTAACTGCATGTTTATTATTGCTGCCGAAACTTCTTTGAAATAATTTATAATGGAATTTAAAAATTTCACTTCAACCTTGAAGTTTGTTATGTTTAATATTTTTGTAATCATCAATTTTAATAGTGATATGAAATACAAATTATAGTACCAATTGGTAGTGCAAAAATTTATGCTAACTATTTCCTCAACCATCTGAAAATTGAATGAAAGGTAAAAAAAAAATCTTTCATAAGTGACATCTATAAACCTTAGTCACCCTTTAGTAAGCTATGTAAATCAAGATAGAATTCATAAAGATTTGAATTTACAATATTGTAATTACACATTAGTGGTATTATTCATTCCATTCAATGAAAAAAATTAAAAAAATGAAAAAAAATAGCTATATGAAGCACACAGACACACAGACACACAGACACACACACACACACACACACACACACACACACACACACATATATATATATTTCCATTGGAAGAAGATTTTTTAACAAAGGATTTCTAGGTGTAATCTTGTATTGTGATTATACTCTAGTTATTTAATCATCCATTTTGGGCTTTGCATCTATGGGGAAATTTCTGTTTAATATACTATATGAGAGGATTTTCGCATAATCATATTAGGTAGCAGCTACCAATATATGCCTAGAATTTGAATCCCCAAATTCATTTTCTCACCATAAGGTAGAACAAATGGCTAGTACAAGAATATGTGGTGGGTTACTAGAAATGTATTCAATTAATAAGGAGTTACTTTTATTTTCATAATTTATATCTACTTTTTGCTCACAAATACTTAGGATCAATGTTTAACACTATGTTTATTAAACTCGTGCATTCTTAGTATGGCCTAGGAAGTATGGTCTCAAAGCTTATGAAATTTTCATAATTTTCATGCAAACAATTATTCACTTAAAATTTTAATATGTTTTATTATCCTAGAAGTTAGTTTAGATTACAAAGAAATATTCCACAATAATATTATCCGTTGGGGTCAAGTCACCTCATCATATCTCACAGTAAAATTAGTACATACTTCCCTATAAACAAACAATTCCTTGTGCTTTATGATCCCTAATGGGATGTTCAGTATTAGCTTATGTTCTAACTAACCTAACTTTTAGATGTTTTGTGGTAGCAAGGAGATGATGTGTTTTTTCCTCTCTTAATATATTTCATTAGTACTATACTTCAATAATGTGTATTGATCATTCTTTAGTGATGTGCTCCATTGAGGTTTTTATGTTATTCCTAGGTCATACATTCACCATTATTGAGGATAGTAATATGATTAAAAAAATCAAGTAGAGCTTGAATTTTGTAAGCAACAAGTATAACACGTCATATTATGAAATTTAAGGATGAAATCACCCCTATAAATAATAAGGTATGAAATCCATTTACATTACCTTTTCCCATTACCTTTATCATGACCATACTTCCAACATCCATTTACCATAATGGACCCAGCTAGTCCAATCGACTGTCATGATCTTACCTTCGGTTGTGCTTACTCATGCACCCAACTTCATCTAAATCTTACATTACCTTTCGGATGCAACACATCTCTCCTCGAGCTCCATTAAGTTTCCTCTTTACCCAAACAATTCCCAAGGCTCAAAACATAAAAGGCAAGACAAGAAATAAACAAGAAGAAAACCAATAACAACACGAATTCGAAAAAAGTGGCATGATCATCCACTAGACACAACAAAATTGCAAATCAACCACGATAAAACAATAAAATACAAAATTCACAAGACTAAAAACAAACACCATGACACCAACCCCATGGCTCCTAAGGCAAGCTCAACCTCAATCTTCTTTAATATTTCATGGAAATTTGCTTTTCCATGCAATCCCCTACATCATACTGCCATTAACACATTACTTTTAGTGCAATCACAAACATAAAAATACACCAGATACCTCATCTTGTTGTGCCAAGCATGTTACCTTGTGACTGAACACATCCATTCCATCTCTCAAGGGACTCCAATTATCTTGACAAATCCATTTGTAACTAGAGACTAGCTAATATACCTATCAATTACATGTTCATGAATCTAGCAGGTATCCACATAACATCAAACAAAATCAAGGTTAACAAGACTTCCTATATGTAAAGCACTCGTTCATTAGGAATTAGGGTTTCCAAACATAGCCAAACGAATTCTTACCCGATTCTTTTCTTTTACCTTAACCCTGTTGCAACTGAGACTTACTATATACTGTCACGTCACCCGACTGTTAGTTATATAAACACATAAACTATTACCTCGTCACGCTAATACCAACCATGTTTCCTGCAACTGCTCACACATGTCAAAACACATGTTCCAAATATCAATACAATCATAACTATGAATTTGAAATCAACTTTTACAAACAATCATGTCATAATCCATAGTCAACTCATAGTCATTAAACATAATTCTACAACTATCACCTACTACACTCAAGTACCTACCAACTGCCTCAACACATATATGTTAGTTCAATCAAGATTTGTTACAAATATCTCAAACCGTATTTACACAAATAGAATTGAAATAGAGGGAATTCAAAGCTAATTAATCTAGTTGGTAGTATCTTTGTGGATTGTTGGTAACAAAGAAGAGCATTTAGAATTTGATAAAAACTCTTATTTGATGAGGTGGCATCCAAGTGACTGATTGTCTTTGAGATTTTTCCTCCCGAAATTTTGAACAATGGGGTACTGTAATCCGTTTGTATATCCCAAACCATAAGATATGTCAAAAATTGAGAGAGATTTTTTTTAATGATGATGTTGGAAGAAAAAACCACTTTCCGTTTTTTAAAATTCATTTCCACCTGCTTGGAAACAGCATTTGGAAACACTGGCTAAAAATAGGAAAATATGCTCGCAAAGATTCATCCGAATTTCCAAAACTGTAACATATTTTAGAAACATGAGAGAGGTTTTTTTAAACTAGGATCTTATCATAAGAAACATCTTTTAATTTTCTAAAATTCATTCTCAGCGTTTTCTAAACCATGTTTCAAATTATTGGGCTTTATAGGAGAAAACATAATTTAATTGGCCATGAAACAAACATGTGACATGGAGGTGGGGGATGATGTGGAGGCACATGGTTGGTGGAGATGAACTGGAGTCCACAAGGGTGATGTGGAGAAATGACGTGGAGGTGAGTGGGGAAAATAGTCCAAGTGGCAGGCAGTGAGTGGTGCGAGAGTGACAACGAGGTTAAATGTTTGTGGGAGGTGATATGCAGAATGGATACATGGCAGAAAGGGAATGGAGATTTAGTGGAAGTGAAGGGTGACATTAGTGGGAAGGCGGGTTACAGCAGGAACGGTGGAAACCGCTTTTGGAGGGGGGTCGAAGCTGTTTGTGGTATTAAACGGGGGGTCCGAAATCATGAGGGGAGGACATGTAGTGGCGGGGAAACTAGTTTTCGTAACCCCCCCCCCACCACAGTGTTAAAGAGAATCATAACAGGATGAGGGGTCTGAAAATACGATGGATCCACCAATGAAAAAGATGATGCGATTGGAAGCTAGTAATATGTGAGTTATTTAACCACATACGGCAAATCTCCATTTGTCGTTTTCAACTCTACACTAAAACAAAAGCCATAGTACTAATGCCTTATTAAAATTCATTTAATCACATTTAAATGATGTGATTAATTTAATCTAATCATGCTTAATTATGCTCTAATGATGCATTTTGACTTGCAAGAATATTTCTTTATTTTTCTTAAGGTTTTGACATTTTTTTGGAAATAATTTACAACATGGAATATTATTTACAACATTTCAAACATAATAATGATCAGCTATAATCAAATGATCCTATAAAAATTATACGACCCTAACAAGACATCACCAAAAAAAACCATCATCAGATTGGTCTCCATCCAAGCCTTCCAGGGCTTCGAGAGCATTTTTCCAACCAAGTCTTCCAAAACTAGTAACTCAACCCACAACTTATACAGGGCTTCCAAAGTGTTTGTCCAACCAAGAATTCTAGGACTAGTAACTCAAGCCACCAAGTGCTTCCATAGCATTTTTCCAACCAGGGCTTCTAGGACTAGTAACTCAACTGAAGTTGTTACAGTGCTTCCACATCGTTTGTTCAACCAAGGCTTATAGGACTAATAACTCAACCCAAGCTAAGGGAACATGAGAACCAAAAGAATCAAAACAATGAAAGTATATCGAAAATCACCATCCAGAAAATTACAAGGCTAGGAAATCCACTTTCAATCCAGGAAATCCTCCATGCCAGTGACAGATCACAATCAAGAAACCACATGCATAAGCCATGCATGCCCAAAACTAGTGAAGAAATCATACATGAAACTCGGTACATCCAAGAAAATCTGATGTAGTTGTTGATGTTGATGCCTTATTGCACTTTCCCACTCCTCCTTTTCCTTCTTTCTCCAAGAATCCAAGTATGCCACACCCTCCAAGAGTGCTCCATGAAAACTCTAAGTTTCCAAGAGTATGAGATAGATCCAAAACTGCCAAATAAATCTAACCAGCAGACACACTAAGGATAACCTAAACAGATGGTTCTGGTCAGGCACTGAATTGAAAGGGTTGGTTGTCTCTCTCGTCCACCGTTCCCAAGAGAAGAGGGGGTGTTTTTGACATGTTCTCCGTGACCGAATGCTAGTTAGCAACTTTGGTGCCTTACCTTTATCTACTTTTTTTGGGACCTACCTCCTGAGTAGTTAGCTTAGGCGATACTTTTTAACTGATCCTTAGAAGCCTTTTTATGTATAAGGCCTCTATTTCCTTCATTTTCCATTATTTTCGTTCATTTTCCTCCTCTCATGCAACCTGTGACCTTTCATCTCATTTTTCTCCTAATTTCCATTATTTTCCTTCATTTGCCCACTCACATGCAACCTGTGACCTTTCAGCTAATTTTCTCCTATTTTCCATTATTTTCCTCCTCACATGCAATGTGTGACCTTTCACCTCCTTTTTCTCCTAATTTCCATTATTTTCCTTCATTTTACTCCTCACATACAACTTGTGACCTTTCACCTCCTTTTTCTCCTAATTTCCATTAGTTTCATAAATAAATGTGCCAAAATACTTTTTTTCCTCTTTAATATATTTTTACAACTTAGAATGCATGTCCCATCACCTGTGGTATTTATATATTTTTACATGGAATTTTCACCAGGGTTGTTACATATTTCCTTGAAAACAAACTGTATAGTTTTTTTTGTAATGAAAGTAAATGGTTTTGTTTGCCATATATTACACACCTAACCTATATGTCGTTAAAGTTCATGGCCTGAGTGCACCATTCCATAAGAAACTGTCAAGCCTACATCATTTATAACTTCCCTGGTATTTTGTACATTGTATCCTCTATTATATAATTTCAGGAAAACAACAATTTTTCAATGTTGAGATGCAATTCAATTTATCAAGCCCCTGGAGTGGCTGATTAGAATTTCTTACTTTTGTTATTATCATGAAACATTACCTTATATACAAGAAAGAGAACATTTTTTCAATATGAAAGGTATCTTGAAACCCTGTAATGGTAAATAGGGGTAATGTATTTTTATTCAAATTTAGGTGGTTCCCAATATTTGGCTATAACTCATCTAAGAGTCTTACAATATTCTACTTTGTTTATTGTTTCACAGATGTATATATTAATATTTATTTACAACATTCAATTATTTCTAGGTATATTTATATATCTGTGCCTTTTTTTCTTTATATTATTTATTCATATTTTTTTTTCACATCACTTTGCACATTTTCTTAAAAAAAGGCCCTGTATTTACAATTAAGCACTTAGGGATGGGTACATAACTTTCTTCTCAGGGAGATTTAGAGAAAAAAAATCATTCCAACATATTTACTTATGTAGTTTATGAAACTAAGTCTATCACGAAGCACACGATGGAGATAAGATGCTCAAAACCAACAAGAATTAATTTTCCCACTAAGCAAATCTCCCCTCTATCCATTCTCACATCCCACACAACTACCATGACAATGACAATGACCACGCACACAATGGAGATAATATGCTCATAACGAACAACAAATAATTCTTCTACTCACCAAATCTCCCCTCTAGCCAATTTCACATCCCACACAACTACCATGACAATGAGAATGCACATAATGGAGATAAGATGCTCATAACTAGCAAGAATTAATTTTTCCACTAACCAAATCTCCCCTCCAGCCGACTTCACATCCCACACAACTACCGTGAAAATGACCACACTTGGTCCAATGTTTATAGATCATAATGATATCAACATTGTGGTTTAGCACAATTATATATATATATATATATATATATATATATATATATATATATATATATATATATATATATATATATATATATATATATAAACTTTGTATCACATGCACAAATGTAAACTAAAATGCCTACATATGAGTGGAGTGGAATGCTACCTAGGGAGAGTCATTACACACCTTCTAAGAAAAAAAGGAATCGTTGTCTTAAAAATATAGGATTATAGAAAGTTCACTTAATTGTAGAAAGATAAAATTTAATTTTAGTGATACATAATTTAGTTCTAGTGATAATATCCATTTAACTAAGAACATAATACGAGAAATAAAAAAGAAAAAAATGCACAATTCTTTCTGTCTATCTAATTTTTAGTAAAGAAAAAATTAACATAAATTACCACACAATTTTACTGTGACTATCAAACAACAACAAGGAACATTTCATTTAATAAGTTTCTTTATTTTTCGATCTCAAGTTATGGTCATAACCCTTGGGATGCATATTTCCTTTCATTGCAGATTTTCATGCGGGGGTGTAACTAAACATGGCTACAATTGGGATGTGATTGGAAGAATGATTAACAAACGAAGTGCACGGTCCTTCCCCTCCTCCTCATCAATAATCTCTAGTAAATACACTTCCTTCAACTTCGTGGCACTATAGAACATGTAATCCAACATTCCCTAAAAATTGCCTCGACAATTTCTGACGAATTTAGTGAAACGTGGCTCCCTGTTTGACCATAAATTTTCTTCAACAGGTCTTCTATGGGAACGTTACATCAGGGATAGGAAAGATAAGCGTTTTCTTAAGGTATTGAATGAGGAAACTATAGTTTAATAGATGCTCGTAATCCAAAATTTCCTGCGGTAAGGGATTCTCTCAAGTTATGGGAGTTCAATTTTTTCAAGCGTAATTGATTGGGGATAAAATATCAAAAAATAATGTTATTATAAAATAATTGTAATGATTTAGATGTTTAAGTTGTTTATTATTAAATTCATTATAAAATAATTTTAACCATTTAGATGTTTATAAGTTGTTTCTTATTAAATTAGAACTTAATTCAGTTAATCCAACTACTTACAAACACATTAAGAAATTATTTTTTAATATGATCTAAAATCAAATTAATCTTTGTTAAGTTTTAAACATGGTTTAAAAAAGAAAAATTGAAATCATATTAATATAAACAAAAAATGATACAATCACGAAATAAATGATTCTAATAACTTAAATGTCGAGGAGGGAAAGGGAAGCCTCTCAAAACCACTGAGGAGTGCTAATATAGCTACTTATCAACAACACAACATAGAAATTCCTAAGGTGATTTGAAGCAATGTTTCAGTGTTTTCATTTAAAATTTAGGAGCAATGTTTTAGTGTTTTCATTTAAAATTTAGGAGCATGTTGCTTTTATGAGTTAGGAGTACGAAGAGAAAAATAAATTTGGAATTATATAGGATTATGAATAGTAAATATATTATAAAAATCAAGTTATACAATTGATTTTTCTTTTTTATTATTCAAATATTCCAAAATTTGAGATTATCAAAATTATTTCAAAATTTGAAACTATATTATGAGAGATAAGGGGATAAGTTGTTTTACAAATCCTTTCCATTGTCAATTCACAAGAAGACAAACTAGACAAAGACAACTGCATTTAGTCCGAGCTTTAGCATTTCTCACCTATCTATAGATTTAGGGCTTTCATTTATTTTTTTTTACTTTTATTTTAGCAAAAATACCATTTTATACTGTAAAGTTCTCATACTCTACACAATGATTTTAGATGATTATGTTTTATAAGACACGAGGCATAAGAGTGCATCATAATATTGTGCTCTTTATGTTAATGCAAATCGATAAATAAATTTCTAGCTTTAAACATTTTATTGAACCATTAACATATATTTATTTCAAGGCATTGTCTATACTCTAGAGATAGAGGTGTTGGGTTTATAGGTCAGGTGATTTGAAATTGGTACTTGAATAAAGATGAGAGGATGATAAGGTAAACAAAAAACAAAAAAATTCATTTTTTAATAAAATTGAGTTATTCTCATACATTTTCAACTATATAATTTAAACTTATTTATATGGTTAATAAAATATAGACATTTGTTTTTAAAGATTTAATTAATTATAATTAAAAAACATGAAAACAATTATATAGTTTAAACTTATTTATATTGTTAATAAAATAAATACACTTTTATTTTTCTTGAAGTTTCATTAATTGTAATTCAAAAAACATGAAAATGATTGAAATGATAAAAGAAAAAAAAAAAATACTTAAATAGATCCAAATCAGCTTATTTTTTTTTGAAATTGCAATTATCAAAACTATTGAAAAAATTAATAATATATATATATATATATATATAGAATATATTTTTTAGTGAGTGAATCATAGTGTTAGGATAACATGTTTTCAATAATCAAATTTCTAAATCAAAGAGAATAATCACACTGAGAATAACATGATTTTAAATAATCACATCAATTAAAAATCAAAATTAATCGATGATTGATTATATCTCATCTCAGCGATTTAAAAACAGAAATTACTCCACAATTTTACAGCCACTAAGAACCAATAGCTAGGAAAATTTCGCTTCCTCAGGTTTCTATTGGTATCGGTGGCTTTGGCCATAACCCTTAAGTTGCATATTTCCTTTTGCTGCTGGTTTCGATGTGGAGATATAACTAAACTAGGCTGCAATTGGGATATGATTGGAAGAATGATTAACCGAAGGAAGTGCACGGTACTTCACCTCCCCCTCGTCAATTAACTCCAGCAACGACACCAACTTCAACTTCGTGGCATGGTAGAAAATGTAATCGAACGTTCCCTGAAATTTCTACTTCAACTTCGTGGCATGGTAGAAAATGTAATCTAATGTTCCCTGAAATTTCTCTCTCGGATATTCTCAATGAAGGTAGTGAAACGCGGCTCCCCCGTTTTACCGTCCATTTTCTTCAACGCGTCTTGTAGGGGAAGATTGCATCAGGAATAGTTAAAATAAGCATTTGCTAAAGGTATTCTATGACGAAACATGAGTTTAATGGATGGATCATAATCCGAAATTTCTTCATGTAAGGGATCCACATAGCCTTTGGTAAGACGTGAGTGGGGAGCACTTCCGGACAAAGAATTTTAGTTTCCACATAGTACAACAGGAATATCGTGGACAAACTTCTCCAAATCTTTGAGCAAGTAGTAGACCTGCCATAGCTTTACATCACTGTTTTTAGGATTTGCATGGATGTGGGTATTGGTTATGCACAGACGTTCACTAGTTTTTTTTATGGAAAGGATGACATGCAGGGCAATGTTGTCTTTATATCTCAAATTAATCGAACACAAAGTTATCAAGTCAAATTGATTCAGTTTATAAAACGTTGCACAACCATCAACAGTTGGAATGTTGCCTTATCTCTGCTTTCGCTTAAACATCCCTTCATATCCTAATTTGGCCAATTCTGGATGGAAAAAATCAGAAAAATGGTTCTGTTGTACCTCCTGGAGGCAAATGATGTCAGGTTCGCACTCTAATATTTCCTTCAACAAGTTTTGTCTGCGATTTTCCCAACTGAGCGCGAATGGAGGACAGTTGGGGAACTGCTCTGAAGTAGCATACACAGCTGCCAGAATGTTGTATGTCACAACTCTGAATGATGGACCCCTCAAACTTCTATCATACATGTCGTTGGAAAGTTGAATCATTCGCCTAGGAACGGAGTGGGGAAATGGAATAACTGGCTCAGTAACGAAAAACCCCTTTCCTTCAATTTCTAGAAGTAATACCTTGCCTACGTCCTGCATGTTGGGTTTGTAAGACTTGGAGGCAGACAACAACATATGAGTGTTGTTTGGAGAAATGATTTCACCAACACTATGGACGCAATACCATCTCTGCCTCCTTAAATCCTCATCATCATCCCTGAAATGACCGTCTACCACATCTTTTACACACATCGTTATATCAACAATAGGTTCTATGGAAACCCTTTTCAATTTCATTTTTTCCAGTAACTGTAATTCTGCTTCAATAACAACAACTTCTCCTCCTATGTTCTACCAGCTTTAGTAGCGTTGTTACCCCTTTCAAACAAGATTTCTTAGCCTTACGACTTTGACTTCTTGTGAACTCAACTTTTTAATAAGCCGTACGAGTCAACTTTTTTTTGGTTAAGATCGATGCTCTGCTCTATAAAAGGAATATATGGATCTGTGCTTTTACCCGCTTCTCAATAAACAGAAGAGATGTGTTGAGATTGCAACAAGATGATGGAGCTTAGTGAAAAGAGTCGCCTTCACTAAGTGGGCCCGCAGGCTATTTTTGGCGCAAGTCTATTTTTAGACTATGTCTATTTTTAGACATATGGATCATGTCAATGTTTATGGATGATTGATCAAGTTGGGAAAAATAGATGGACTTCTATTTTTGATGAAAGTGTGAGTGATCACAGTGTGAGTGATCAAGTCTATTTTTAGACTGGCTGTCAAAAATAGAAAAGTCAAATATTATTATCTCACAATAATATTTGGACTATAAACTTAATCTTATTCTCTTGGAGCACTTCAGTTTGAGCTACGGAAGTGGCACATGCAGTTGTCAGAAGGAAATTCGTTTTTCTTATGAGTCAGTTGAGTTGTTGCATGCATGACTTCAGTTAGAACTCAAGTGAGTTGAGTTTAGTGGACTGGAGGTACAGTTGATGGAGTTGTGTTCAATTTAACTTAGTTAAACTGGTTGTAGTTAGTCTAACTGCAGATAGACTAATGATGAGTTGTTAAACTAATTATTAACTCATAATACAACTAAAGAATACATCAGTTAACTCAGTTGCATGTCAGTGCATGTTCAGTTCAACAGGGACAGGTGGTAGAGAATCAGATTGCTATCAGTTGTGACTATAGTTGTGCACCAGATCTTGCACAATCAAAGGATTGAGTATGCCAATGAGTTTGCTCACGTATTTGGCCCGCATTTTAGCCTTTGCTCACGTCCACAAAGAGTGAGTGACTATTTTGCAGGTGAAAATCGAGTTTGGGAAGCAATTCTCATAAGTTCTTGAGCAGGTATTGAGCAGTGGAGGCAGGCAAGCAGTGGAAGAGATTTGGAGATCAGATCTGAGCTGTATTGTGTGTAACAGAGGTGGAGATACTTGTGAGAAGTATTATGCTGTGTAATGTTACATGACTCAATCATTAATATACAGATAGTGTGGGGTTTTTAGCGAGATGCTTTCCCCGTGATACATACTGTGTTAATGTGTGAATGCTCTTGATGTTTTATTGTTATTGATGCTGCTATATTCTTGATCAACGTAGAGGAGCTTATGTATTGTGTATGTTTTCCGCAATAGTACATGATCAGGATAATCTCCATTGAATATGTGTTAAATTATTCAAAATTTCTACGTGGTATCAGAGCTAGATAATTGTAGAAAAAGTTTCTACATGGTATCAGAGCAGCTTGATTTGTAGAAGAGATTTTTACAGGATATCAAGCGAGGGTTGATCGGAAGCAGTTGAGTTGGTTGCTGGTGGAATTCGAATTTGCAGCAGTGTTTTCTTGGTGACAACGCAGCAATGTCTTTCAACGGATTGCGATTGGAGTATGCTCTTGAGGGCAGCTCAAACTATATTGCATGGAAGGACAGGATGGAGGCAGTATTGGATGATAACGGGCTGAAGGAATTCATAGATACGGATATCCCAAAGCCTACTGATGCTACTCAAGCTGATGCTTGGCAAAAGAAGATCGCAAAATGTCGAAGAATTCTATTGGAGGGCGTGAAGGATCACATTGTGTCCAGCCTCCATGGAAAGGCTACTCCATATTTGATGTGGAAATCATTAACAGAATTATTCCAAAGCAAGAGCGATCAGAGGAAGCTGGCACTCAAAGATAAACTCAGAAACATCAAATGCGAGAAGGGAGACAATATTCCCAAGTATCTCACGAAGTTCACTCAGTGTCGAGATGAGCTGGGAAGTGTGGGGGTTACTGTCGATGATGAGGACTTGGTGAGCTTGGCTCTCCTTGGTCTTCCGAAGTGTTGGCATTCCTATCAGGACTCTGTCAATGGTCGGGAGAAGTTGCCAGGATGGGAAAGACTATGGTCAGATCTTGTGCAGGAGGAGATCAGGCGGAGTACCAGGGACGGATCTTCGTCAAAGGGAGCTGATGAAGAGAATTGTGCTTTGGCTGCCAAAGCAAAGAAAGGGAAGAGCAAGAAAGCTTCTCAGTCTGGTGCGAAAGGCAAGAAGCAGGATATGTCCAAAGTGAAGTGTTTTCACTGTCACCAGCATGGACACTATGCCACAAATTGTCCGCAGAAGAAGAAGAACAAGCAAGCTGCTGGATCTGCAGGGGGAGAGGCTTTAGCTTCTCAGTTTGAGCTTGATTTTTCATTGATCGCATGCTTGGTTTCAAGTGTGATGGGATCAGTGTGGTTCCTGGACAGTGGTGCGTCTTTTCACATGACGGGAGAGAGAGATTTGTTCTCTGATCTGGAGGACAAAGATCTTGGAGTGCACATCGAGATGGGCGATGATGGTAGATACAGTGCGACCGGTATCGGTACCATTTCCTTTGAGAGGGAGTCTGGTAAACCCTTTGTATTGAAGGAAGTCATGCATGTTCCAGGATTGAAGAAGAATCTCATCTCAGTGGCGATGTTAGAAGACAAGGGGTATGATGTTGTTTTCAGCGAGGGAAAGGCCTTCCTGCGCAGCAAGACAACTGGTGAGACCCGGAAGATAGGGGTTCGAGTGAGGAACCTTTATCAGTTGCATGTAGATGGATGCGCAGCAATGGCAGGCAAGGCAGAAGGATTGGTGAGCCGGGATGATGGCGAGTTGTGGCACAGGAGATTGGGTCACCTTCACCATGGAGCCTTGAAGATACTGCAGCAGATCACTACAGGGCTTCCTAAAGGCACACTTGCGCAGTCAGATCAATGCAAGGGGTGTACTTTGGGGAAGTTTGTGAAAGCCACCTTTCACGAGAAGGATAGTCGCGCCACGACGATCCTTGAGAGAATTCACACAGACGTGTGTGGACCTTTCTCAGTTGCTTCGACAACAAAACACAGGTATTATGTGATTTTTGTTGATGATTTCTCTCGTAAGTGCTGGATCTTCTTCATGCAGAAGAAGAGCGAGACATATTCAAAGTTCTGTGAATTCAAAGCACTGGTCGAGAAGGAGTCGGGGAAGAAGGTGAAGGCTCTTAGGAGCGATAATGGTGGTGAATACATCTCGGACGAGTTCAAGGATTTTTGCAAGGCAGAAGGGATTCGTAGAGAGCTCATAGCTCCCCATAACCCACAGCAGAACGGGGTAGCTGAGCGGAAGAACAGAACGATTGTGGGTGCTGCACGGGCAATGTTGCATGATCAGGGCCTACCCCTTCACTTGTGGGCGGAAGCATGCAATACAACAGTTTATGTGCAGAACCGTTGTCCTCATAGGATACTTGGCATGAGTACACCCGAGGAGGCTTATTCTGGTAAGAAGCCTGATCTTTCTCATTTGAGGATTTTTGGTGCTAACGTTTACATGCATGTGACGAAGGATGCCAGAAAGAAGTTGGAGCCGACTGCAGAGGTTGGGATATTTGTGGGGTACACTGATACGCCCCACAATTATCGTGTGTATTTGCCAGACAGTGGTAAAACTGTTGTGCGACGGGATATAAAATTTCAGGAGGAGAAAGCCATGAAGTGTTCGCTTGAGAGGGAGCTACACTTGCATGCAGATGAGGAGCTATTAGTTCCTAAGGATGAGCTTCAGGACGTGGATCAGCCACAGGACGAGGTTCATGGAGTGGAAGAGACCACTCATGCAGCGCCAACCATCAGAGGGCGAAAGCGCTTGACAGAAGCTGAGCGACTGGCTCAAGATGCAGAGAAAGTTGTAGGACCACCTACAGCCCAACGCAGGCAGAGACAGTCACCTGATCGGTACACTGGATACATGGCTCTTATGAGCAAGTGTGTTGTGACTGAGCCATCCTCTTTCGAGGAAGCTGTGGAGGATCCCGCATGGGTAGACGCCATGGTGGAAGAGTATGATTCTATTGTCAGAAACAGTGCATGGGAGATTGTTCCTAGACCGGAAGGGAAATCAGTGGTGGGTTCAAGATGGATCTACAAAGTTAAGCAGGCAGCTGACGGGAGTGTGGAGAAGTACAAGGCAAGATTTGTTGCCCGAGGCTTTTCACAGATTGAGGGGATCGATTATGAGGAGACCTTTGCACCTGTCGCAAGGTATTCTTCCATACGGACGATTCTTGCTCTCTCAGCGCAGATGGGATGGCACATTCATCAGATGGATGTGAAGACTGCGTTCCTCAATGGAGTCATTGAGGAGGAGGTGTACATTGAGCAACCCGAAGGCTTTGAAGTCTTCAGCAGCGAGTCGCATGTGTGCAGGCTCAAGAGAGCGCTGTATGGGCTGAAGCAAGCACCACGTGCTTGGTACACATGGATAGACAGTTATTTCACAGGACTTGGATTCTCCAAGAGCGAGGCGGATCCGAACCTATACCAGATTGTGGTGGAGGGTAAGTTGCTTATCATTGTACTGTATGTTGATGATTTGATTCTAACGGGTGATGAGCTGTTGATACTGTCATGCAAGAAGGATCTTGCTACAGAGTTTGAGATGAAGGACTTGGGCCTCCTTCACTATTTCCTAGGATTGGAAATATGGCAGCGCAGTGGTGGACTGTTTGTTTCTCAGGGCAAGTATGCTCGGGAGATACTGGAGAAGTTCAATATGCATGGCTGCAAGCCTGTTGATACTCCTCTTCCTGGAGGTTGGAGGAAGGAGGATGCCACTTCGGGAGAAGAAGTGGATGCCACTGTTTATCGACAGTTGGTGGGGTCGCTGATGTATTTGGTCAATACACGACCTGATATATGCTATGCAGTTAACCAGCTTTCACAAGCTATGGTTAAGCCTACCAAGCTCTTCTGGAAGGCGGGCAAGCATGTATTGCGCTACTTGAGAGGCACATCGGGATATGGTTTGTGGTACAGACAGGAGGATGAGGTGAAGCTATGTGGCTTCACGGATGCAGATTGGGCAGGGAGCCCAACAGACAGAAAGAGCACATCAGGAGGGGTCTTCAGTATCGGATCGACAGCAGTTTCTTGGTACAGCAGGAAGCAGAGATCCGTGGCACTCAGTTCAGCGGAGGCCGAGTATATGGCAGCAAGTTTGGCTGCATGCGAGGCTATATGGATGAGGAAGATCCTGGTTGGTTTGTTCGGTTCTCATTTGGATCCTACTGTGATTTACTGTGATAACCAGAGTTGCATTAAACTCTCGGCTAATCCTGTATTTCATGATAGATCTAAACATATTGACATCAGGTACCATCATATCAGAGATTGTGTGCAGCGGAGGATCATGTTACTTTCGTACATTCCAACGGAGGATCAGGATGCTGATATTCTGACGAAGGCTCTCACCAGGAGAAAATTCGAGTACCACCGAGGCAGGATAGGGGTTGCTGATAATCCATATCTTGTCGAGAGGGAGTGTTGAGATTGCAACAAGATGATGGAGCTTAGTGAAAAGAGTCGCCTTCACTAAGTGGGCCCGCAGGCTATTTTTGGCGCAAGTCTATTTTTAGACTATGTCTATTTTTAGACATATGGATCATGTCTATGTTTATGGATGATTGATCAAGTTGGGAAAAATAGATGGACTTCTATTTTTGATGAAAGTGTGAGTGATCACAGTGTGAGTGATCAAGTCTATTTTTAGACTGGCTGTCAAAAATAGAAAAGTCAAATATTATTATCTCACAATAATATTTGGACTATAAACTTAATCTTATTCTCTTGGAGCACTTCAGTTTGAGCTACGGAAGTGGCACATGCAGTTGTCAGAAGGAAATTCGTTTTTCTTATGAGTCAGTTGAGTTGTTGCATGCATGACTTCAGTTAGAACTCAAGTGAGTTGAGTTTAGTGGACTGGAGGTACAGTTGATGGAGTTGTGTTCAGTTTAACTTAGTTAAACTGGTTGTAGTTAGTCTAACTGCAGATAGAATAATGATGAGTTGTTAAACTAATTATTAACTCATAATACAACTAAAGAATACATCAGTTAACTCAGTTGCATGTCAGTGCATGTTCAGTTCAACAGGGACAGGTGGTAGAGAATCAGATTGCTATCAGTTGTGACTATAGTTGTGCACCAGATCTTGCACAATCAAAGGATTGAGTATGCCAATGAGTTTGCTCACGTATTTGGCCCGCATTTTAGCCTTTGCTCACGTCCACAAAGAGTGAGTGACTATTTTGCAGGTGAAAATCGAGTTTGGGAAGCAATTCTCATAAGTTCTTGAGCAGGTATTGAGCAGTGGAGGCAGGCAAGCAGTGGAAGAGATTTGGAGATCAGATCTGAGCTGTATTGTGTGTAACAGAGGTGGAGATACTTGTGAGAAGTATTATGCTGTGTAATGTTACATGACTCAATCATTAATATACAGATAGTGTGGGGTTTTTAGCGAGATGCTTTCCCCGTGATACATACTGTGTTAATGTGTGAATGCTCTTGATGTTTTATTGTTATTGATGCTGCTATATTCTTGATCAACGTAGAGGAGCTTATGTATTGTGTATGTTTTCCGCAATAGTACATGATCAGGATAATCTCCATTGAATATGTGTTAAATTATTCAAAATTTCTACAAGATGGATTAGTGCTCCATAAGATTTTTGTATATATAGCTTAAATATGTTGTACGTTAAACCAAAAAATCTATTGAACTTCGAGCTTGGTTAAAACGTCTACATTTGGATAATTTAGGAAATACTGAAATATTAAAAAAAATATATATATTTTTTTGCAATCTTACCCGTATTTTGGCAACTAATTATATATGGAAATTGATGGAAATTGATGGAACCAACTTTATTTTGTTCAAGTTTATGGAAATGATTTTGTTTACTTTCATGCAATTAAACTAGAGTTACTTGTTTCTTTTCCTTTCCTACAATTAGAATAGGGTTATTTGTTGTTCTTTACTTTTTTCTTCGAATAAAGTACATCTACTTTCTATTATTTTCTGTAAACAAGGTAGGTTTACTGTTTGCCATTTATTTTTCTACAAAATTAGAGTATGTTTACTTGTTTTTTTTTCTAAAGTTCCTAAGTATTTTTTATATTTTTGATATAAAGTGAGGTCATTGTACAACATAGTTTCCCTTGAGGTGAATGAGATCCACCAAAGGACAATACATTACATGTTGCACAAATAGCTTTGACCCTCTACAGTTTGTGTTTGTACAAACATGAAGCTAATAAGTGAAGTCAATACAGCAAAGACAATTAACATTCTTATTCTAACACTAAGGAGCAGTGATATTATTAAAAATAACAATAGACTGAATCTCATTAAAAATAATTAATGCAATTTATATTCAAAATTTCAAAGATAAAATCATCAAGGTATAAGAAAATCTTTCTTTCAAAACACTAAACACCCTCGTCCATTGATTATTCTTCAATATATGGATGATTGTTGTCCATTGATTATTCTTCAATATATGAATGATTGTTGCTTCTTGAAAATACAAATGGTGAATATATTTTCGAAAGTAAACTAAATCTGAGTTCATGGACTTTATGCCTCCTATCGTAAGTTTGACTTGTTGGTCATAAAACTAGAAAATGGAAGCATCATGCAATATTTGTTGATGATGGAACAAAAAATAATACTCCTTTTTTTGTTGTAGAAAAACATAATATTTCTTTGTGGTAAGTTTGAATTGTTGGTCATAAAATTATAAAATGGAAGCATCATGCAATATTTGTTGATGATGGAACAAAAGATAATACTACTTTTTTTTGTTGTAGAAAAAAGTAATATTTCTTTCACGATGGATGGAATGTAGATTACATTCATATTGATTATGCAAACCTACCTCTGAACATTAAATCTTTGAACAAGATATGTGAGGTAAAAGATTCACAAATGCCACGTAAAAGATTCACAAAAAAAATGAGGTTGGTTCTTTGGAAACTATGATATTTTTGGAATTAAATTGCCATTAAATTACTTAATCCAGGTGGTAATGGAGGTGGTTTTGTACATATAATGAAAACATAATTAACAATTGAAAATGGTTTAACTTTTCTTGATGTATTTAGGATTTGAAAACTTCACATTCATTCAATGTCTAGTGCATTTATTGAATTGAGTGGCGTGGAATAGTTTCTTTGTGATAACCATGTTGGATTTTTACAATTGCTCGATGTAATGGAGGTGATTTTGAATTTCTAATTAACAATTGAAAATGGTTTAACTTTTATTGATGTATTTAGGTTTTGAAAACTTCAAACTGATTCAATTTCTCATCCATTTATTGAGTTAGGTGCAATGGAATAATTTCTTAGTGATAACCATGTTGGACTTTTGATGTAATGGAGGTGATTGTGTATTTCTAATGAAAACAGAATTAACAATTGAAAATCGTTTAACTTTTCTTGATGTAGTTAGGTTTTGGAAACTTCAAATTGATTCAATGTCTAGTGCATTTATTGAGTTAAGGGGGGTGGAATAATTTCTTAGTGATAACCATGTTGGACTTTGGCATTTGATCCACCTATTACTTGATTTGACACAATTGCTTGAATTCCAGAAGTAGTCAAGGAAATTGGCTTTAAAACAAATTATATTACTATTTTTTGGATTAATAAAGTAATATCCGGAGTTAATAAGGGTTTTACCGAATACCTCACTTTATTTAATTGCAATAGTCACAAGTATATATTTAAACCCCTATATAACAGGCAACCCTTGGTTTCAAATTATGTGTACTTCATTCAAAATTTATTATTATATTCTTAAAAAGTGAATTTTAACAATAACGCTTTTGGTGTCATAAGTAATTTTAGTCAAAAATCTTGCTCAATTTATGTTTAAGATTATTGACAATTTTTGGGTTTCCCAATTTGATGAGCATATGTCATTCTTTGTTAAATGCACCTAATATGTCATAATAAATGAGGAATTATTTTATTTACATTTAAACATCTAATTCCCAAACAACAACATTTTTCTATCTAATTATTGTCTTTGCACTGAGAAGAGAGAGGTGTTGTTATTGTCTTTGGATTTAGAAGAGAGAGGTGTTGTTTTAGCTTAGGATGAAAGAGATATGCCACCTACATCAAAGTTCACTTCCAAAGTCCAATGTACAAAAAAGTAATAAAGAATAAATTGTAATTTTTTGTAATTTTAATTTATGGTAATAATAATAATAATAATAAAGAATAAAACTTAACTTTTTGTAATTTTAATTTATGGTAACTACATGTTTATTATTTCTGCCGAAACTTCTTTGAAATAATTTATAATGGAAATTTAAAAATTCCACTTCAACCTTGAAGTTTGTTATGTTCAATATTTTTGTAATCATCAATTTTAATAGTGATATGAAATACAAATTATAGTACCAATTGGTAGTGCAAAATTTTTATGCTAACTCTTTCCTCAACCATCTGAAAATTGAATGAAAGGTAAAAAAAAAAAAGTCTTTGATAAGTGACAACTATAAACCTTAGTCACCCTTTAGTAAGCAATGTAAATCAAGATAGAATTCATAAAGATTTGAATTTACAATATTGTAATTACACATTAGTGGTATTATTCATTCCATTCAATGAAAAAAATTAGAAAAAATAGCTATAAGAAGAACCTCTATATATATATATATATATATATATATATATATATATATATATATATATATATATATATATATATATATATATATCTATATATATATATATATTTCCATTGGAAGAAGATTTTTAAACAAAGGATTTCTAGGTGTAATCTTTATTGTGATTATATGCTAGTTATTTAATCATCCATTTTGGGCTTTGCATCTATGGGGAATTTTCTGTTTAATATACTATATGAGAGGATTTTCGGATAATGATATTAGGTAGCAGCTACCAATATATGCCTACAATTTGAATCCCCTAATTCATTTTCTCACCATAAAGTAGAACAAATGGCTAGTACAAGAATATGTGGTGGGTTACTAGAAATGTATTCAATTAATAAGGAGTTACTTTTATTTTCATAATTTATATCTACTTTTTGCTCACAAATACTAAGGATCAATGTTTAACACTATGTTTATTAAACTCGTGCATTCTTAGTATGGCCTAGGAAGTATGTTCTCAAAGCTTATGAAATTTTCATAATTTTCATGCAAACAATTATTCACTTAAAATTTTAATATGTTTTATTATCCTAGAAGTTAGTTTAGATTACAAAGAAATATTCCACAATAATATTACCCATTGGGGTCAAGTCACTTCAAAATATCTCACAGTAAAATTAGTACATACTTCCCTATAAACAAAAAATTCCTTGTGCTTTATGATCCCTAATGGGATGTGCAGTATTAGCTTATGTTCTAACTAACCTAACTTTTAGATGTTTTGTGGTAGCAAGGAGATGATGTGTTTTTTCCTCTCTTAATATATTTCATTAGTACTATACTTCAATAATGTGTATTGATAATTCTTTAGTGACGTGCTCCATTGAGGTTTTTATGTTATTCCTAGGTCATACATTCACCATTATTGAGGATAGTAATATGATTAAAAAAATCAAGTAGAGCTTAAATTTTGTAAGCAACAAGTATAACACGTCATATTATGAAATTTAAGGATGAAATCACCCCTATAAATAATAAGGTATGAAATCCATTTACATTACCTTTTCCCATTACCTTTATCATGACTATACTTCCAACATCCATTTACCATAATGGACCCAGCCAGTCCAATCGACTGTCATGATCTTACCTTCGGTTGTGCTTACTCATGCACCCAGATTCATCTAAATCTTACATTACCTTTCGAGTACAACACATCTCTCCTCGAGCTCCATTAAGTTTCCTCTTTACCCAAACAATTCCCAAGGCTCAAAACATAAAAGGCAAGACAAGAAACAAATAAGAAGAAAACCAATAATAACACGAATTCGAAAAAAGTGGCATGATCATCCACTAGACACAGAAAAATTGCAAATCAACCACGATAAAACAATAAAATACAAAATTCACAAGACTAAAAACAAACACCATGACTCAATCCCCATGGCTCCTAAGGCAAGCTCAACCTCAATCTTCTCTAATATTTCATGGAAATTTGCTTTTCCATGCAATCCCCTACATCATACTGCCATTAACACATTACTTTTAGTGCAATCACAAACATAAAAATACACCAGATACCTCAGCTTGTTGTGCCAAGCATGTTACCTTGTGACTGAACACATCCATTCCATCTCTCAAGGGACTCCAATTATCTTGACAAATCCATTTGTAACTAGAGACTAGCTAATATACCTATCAATTACATGTTCATGAATCTAGCAGGTATCCACATAACATCAAACAAAATCAAGGTTAACAAGACTTCCTATATGTAAAGCACTCGTTCATTAGGAATTAGGGTTTCCAAACATAGCCAAACAAATTCTTACCCGATTCTTTTCTTTTACCTTTACCCTGTTGCAACTGAGTCTTACTATATACTGTCACGTCACCCATCTGTTAGTTATATAAACACATAAACTATTACCTCGTCACGCTAATACCAACCATGTTTCCTGCAACTGCTCACACATGTCAAAACACATGTTCCAAATATCAATACAATCATAACTATGAATTTGAAATCAACTTTTACAAACAATCATGTCATAATCCATAGTCAACTCATAGTCATTAAACATAATTCTACAACTATCACCTACTACACTCAAGTACCTACCAACTGCCTCAACACATATATGTTAGTTCAATCAAGATTTGTTACAAATATCTCAAACTGTATTTACACAAATAGAATTGAAATAGAGGGCATTCAAAGCTAATGAATCTAGTTTGCAGTATCTTTGTGGATTGTTGGTAACAAAGAAGAGCAATTAGAATTTGATAAAAACTCTTATTTGATGAGGTGGCATCCAAGTGACTGTCTGTCTTTGAGATTTTTCCTCCCGAAATTTTGAACAATGGGGTACTGTAATCCGTTTGTATATCCCAAACCATAAGATATGTTAAAAATTGAGAGAGATTTTTTTTAATGATGATGTTGGAAGAAAAAACCACTTTCTGTTTTTTAAAATTCATTTCCACCTACTCGGAAACTGCATTTGGAAACACTGGCTAAAAACAGGAAAATCCAGGAAAATATGCTCGCAAAGGTTCATCCGAATTTCCAAAACTGTAACATATTTTAGAAACATGAGAGAGGTTTTTGTAAATTAGGATCTTATCATAAGAAACCTCTTCTAATTTTTTAAAATTCATTTTGAGCCGTTTCTAAACCATGTTTCAAATTATTGTTCTTTATAGGAGAAAACATAATTTAATTGACCATGAAACAAACATGTGACATGGAGGTGGGGGATGATGTGGAGGCACATGGTTGGTGGAGATGAAATGGAGTCCGCAAGGGTGATGTGGAGAATTGACGTGGAGGTGAGTGGGGAAAATAGTCCAAGTGGCAGGCAGTGAGTGGTGCGAGAGTGACAACGACATTAAATGTTTGTGGGAGGTGATATGCAGAATGGGTACATGGCAGAAAGGGAATGGAGATTTAGTGGAAGTGAAGGGTGACATTAGCGGGAAGGCGGGTTACGGCAGGAACGACAGAAACCGCTTTCGGAGGGGGGTCAAAGCTGTTTGTGGTATTAAACGGGGGGGGGGGGGGGGGGTCCGAAATCATGAGGGGAGCACACGTTGTGGCGGGGAAACTAGTTTTCCAACCCCCCCCCCCCCCCCACACTATTAAAGAGAATCATAATAGGAGGAGGGGTCTGAAAATACGATGGATCCATCTGATGAAAAAGGTGATGTGATTGGAAGCTAGTAATATGTGAGTTATTTAGCCACATACGGCAAATCACTTTTTGAGGGGGGTCGAAGCTGTTTGTTCACAGTAAAATTAGTACATACTTCCCTATAAACAAAAAATTCCTTGTGCTTTATGATCCCTAATGGGATGTGCAGTATTAGCTTATGTTCTAACTAACCTAACTTTTAGATGTTTTGTGGTAGCAAGGAGATGATGTGTTTTTTCCTCTCTTAATATATTTCATTAGTACTATACTTCAATAATGTGTATTGATAATTCTTTAGTGACGTGCTCCATTGAGGTTTTTATGTTATTCCTAGGTCATACATTCACCATTATTGAGGATAGTAATATGATTAAAAAAATCAAGTAGAGCTTAAATTTTGTAAGCAACAAGTATAACACGTCATATTATGAAATTTAAGGATGAAATCACCCCTATAAATAATAAGGTATGAAATCCATTTACATTACCTTTTCCCATCACCTTTATCATGACTATACTTCCAACATCCATTTACCATAATGGACCCAGCCAGTCCAATCGACTGTCATGATCTTACCTTCGGTTGTGCTTACTCATGCACCCAGATTCATCTAAATCTTACATTACCTTTTGGGTACAACACATCTCTCCTCGAGCTCCATTAAGTTTCCTCTTTACCCAAACAATTCCCAAGGCTCAAAACATAAAAGGCAAGACAAGAAACAAACAAGAAGAAAACCAATAACAAGACGAATTCGAAAAAAGTGGCATGATCATCCACTAGACACAACAAAATTGCAAATCAACCACGATAAAACAATAAAATACAAAATTCACAAGACTAAAAACAAACACCATGACTCAATCCCCATGGCTCCTAAGGCAAGCTCAACCTCAATCTTCTTTAATATTTCATGGAAAATTTCTTTTCCATGCAATCCCCTACATCATACTGCCATTAACACATTACTTTTAGTGCAATCACAAACATAAAAATACACCAGATACCTCAGCTTGTTGTGCCAAGCATGTTACCTTGTGACTGAACACATCCATTCCATCTCTCAAGGGACTCCAATTATCTTGACAAATCCATTTGTAACTAGAGACTAGCTAATATACCTATCAATTACATGTTCATGAATCTAGCAGGTATCCACATAACATCAAACAAAATCAAGGTTAACAAGACTTCCTATATGTAAAGCACTTGTTCATTAGGAATTAGGGTTTCCAAACATAGCCAAACGAATTCTTACCCGATTCTTTTCTTTTACCTTTACCCTGTTGCAACTGAGTCTTACTATATACTGTCACGTCACCCAACTATTAGTTATATAAACACATAAACTATTACCTCGTCACGCTAATACCAATCATGATTCCTGCAACTGCTCACACATGTCAAAACACATGTTCCAAATATCAATACAATCATAACTATGAATTTGAAATCAACTTTTACAAACAATCATGTCATAATCCGTAGTCAACTCATAGTCATTAAACATAATTATACAACTATCACCTACTACACTCAAGTACCTACCAACTGCCTCAACACATATATGTTAGTTCAATCAAGATTTGTTACAAATATCTCAAACTGTATTTAGACAAATAGAATTGAAATAGAGGGCATTCAAATCTAATGAATCTAGTTGGCAGTATCTTTGTGGATTGTTGGTAACAAAGAAGAGCAATTAGAATTTGATAAAAACTCTTATTTGATGAGGTGGCATCCAAGTGACTCACTGTCTTTGAGATTTTTCCTCCCAAAATTTTGAACAATGGGGTACTGTAATCCGTTTGTATATCCCAAACCATAAGATATGTTAAAAATTGAGAGATATTTTTTTTAATGATGATGTTGGAAGAAAAAACCACTTTCCGTTTTTTAAAATTCATTTCCACCTACTCGGAAACTGCATTTGGAAACACTGGCTAAAAACAAGAAAATCCAGGAAAATATGCTCGCAAAGATTCATCCGAATTTCCAAAACTGTAACATATTTTAGAAACATGAGAGAGGTTTTGTAAACGAGGATCTTATCATAAGAAACCTCTTTTAATTTTTTAAAATTCATTCTCATCGGTTTCTAAACCATGTTTCAAATTATTGTTCTTTATAGGAGAAAACATAATTTAACTGGCCATGAAACAAACATGTGACATGGAGGTGGGGGATAATGTGGAGGCACATGGTTGGTGGAGATGAACTGGAGTCCGCAAGGGTGATGTGGAGAATTGACGTGGAGGTGAGTGGGGAAAATAGTCCAAGTGGCAGGCAGTGAGTGGTGCGAGAGTGACAACGACGTTAAATGTTTGTGGGAGGTGATATGCAGAATGGGTACATGGCAGAAAGGGAATGGAGATTTAGTGGAAGTGAAGGGTGACATTAGCGGGAAGGCGGGTTACGGCAGGAACGACAGAAACCGCTTTCGGAGGGGGGTCAAAGCTGTTTGTGGTATTAAACGGGGGGGGGTCCGAAATCATGAGGGGAGCACACGTTGTGGCGGGGAAACTAGTTTTCCAACCCCCCCCCGGAAACTAGTTTTCCTCTCTTAATATATTTCATTAGTACTATACTTCAATAATGTGTATTGATAATTCTTTAGTGACGTGCTCCATTGAGGTTTTTATGTTATTCCTAGGTCATACATTCACCATTATTGAGGATAGTAATATGATTAAAAAAATCAAGTAGAGCTTAAATTTTGTAAGCAACAAGTATAACACGTCATATTATGAAATTTAAGGATGAAATCACCCCTATAAATAATAAGGTATGAAATCCATTTACATTACCTTTTCCCATCACCTTTATCATGACTATACTTCCAACATCCATTTACCATAATGGACCCAGCCAGTCCAATCGACTGTCATGATCTTACCTTCGGTTGTGCTTACTCATGCACCCAGATTCATCTAAATCTTACATTACCTTTTGGGTACAACACATCTCTCCTCGAGCTCCATTAAGTTTCCTCTTTACCCAAACAATTCCCAAGGCTCAAAACATAAAAGGCAAGACAAGAAACAAACAAGAAGAAAACCAATAACAAGACGAATTCGAAAAAAGTGGCATGATCATCCACTAGACACAACAAAATTGCAAATCAACCACGATAAAACAATAAAATACAAAATTCACAAGACTAAAAACAAACACCATGACTCAATCCCCATGGCTCCTAAGGCAAGCTCAACCTCAATCTTCTTTAATATTTCATGGAAAATTTCTTTTCCATGCAATCCCCTACATCATACTGCCATTAACACATTACTTTTAGTGCAATCACAAACATAAAAATACACCAGATACCTCAGCTTGTTGTGCCAAGCATGTTACCTTGTGACTGAACACATCCATTCCATCTCTCAAGGGACTCCAATTATCTTGACAAATCCATTTGTAACTAGAGACTAGCTAATATACCTATCAATTACATGTTCATGAATCTAGCAGGTATCCACATAACATCAAACAAAATCAAGGTTAACAAGACTTCCTATATGTAAAGCACTTGTTCATTAGGAATTAGGGTTTCCAAACATAGCCAAATGAATTCTTACCCGATTCTTTTCTTTTACCTTTACCCTGTTGCAACTGAGTCTTACTATATACTGTCACGTCACCCAACTATTAGTTATATAAACACATAAACTATTACCTCGTCACGCTAATACCAATCATGATTCCTGCAACTGCTCACACATGTCAAAACACATGTTCCAAATATCAATACAATCATAACTATGAATTTGAAATCAACTTTTACAAACAATCATGTCATAATCCGTAGTCAACTCATAGTCATTAAACATAATTATACAACTATCACCTACTACACTCAAGTACCTACCAACTGCCTCAACACATATATGTTAGTTCAATCAAGATTTGTTACAAATATCTCAAACTGTATTTAGACAAATAGAATTGAAATAGAGGGCATTCAAATCTAATGAATCTAGTTGGCAGTATCTTTGTGGATTGTTGGTAACAAAGAAGAGCAATTAGAATTTGATAAAAACTCTTATTTGATGAGGTGGCATCCAAGTGACTCACTGTCTTTGAGATTTTTCCTCCCAAAATTTTGAACAATGGGGTACTGTAATCCGTTTGTATATCCCAAACCATAAGATATGTTAAAAATTGAGAGATATTTTTTTTAATGATGATGTTGGAAGAAAAAACCACTT
The DNA here is from genome assembly GCA_031772625.1 of Pinus tabuliformis. Lineage (NCBI taxonomy): Eukaryota > Viridiplantae > Streptophyta > Pinopsida > Pinales > Pinaceae > Pinus > Pinus tabuliformis. The sequence continues at coordinate 246,347,080 of CM062815.1, forward strand.
TCCGTTTTTTAAAATTCATTTCCACCTACTCGGAAACTGCATTTGGAAACACTGGCTAAAAACAAGAAAATCCAGGAAAATATGCTCGCAAAGATTCATCCGAATTTCCAAAACTGTAACATATTTTAGAAACATGAGAGAGGTTTTGTAAACGAGGATCTTATCATAAGAAACCTCTTTTAATTTTTTAAAATTCATTCTCATCGGTTTCTAAACCATGTTTCAAATTATTGTTCTTTATAGGAGAAAACATAATTTAACTGGCCATGAAACAAACATGTGACATGGAGGTGGGGGATAATGTGGAGGCACATGGTTGGTGGAGATGAACTGGAGTCCGCAAGGGTGATGTGGAGAATTGACGTGGAGGTGAGTGGGGAAAATAGTCCAAGTGGCAGGCAGTGAGTGGTGCGAGAGTGACAACGACGTTAAATGTTTGTGGGAGGTGATATGCAGAATGGGTACATGGCAGAAAGGGAATGGAGATTTAGTGGAAGTGAAGGGTGACATTAGCGGGAAGGCGGGTTACGGCAGGAACGACAGAAACCGCTTTCGGAGGGGGGTCAAAGCTGTTTGTGGTATTAAACGGGGGGGGTCCGAAATCATGAGGGGAGCACACGTTGTGGCGGGGAAACTAGTTTTCCAACCCCCCCCCCCCCCCCCCACACTATTAAAGAGAATCATAATAGGAGGAGGGGTCTAAAAATACGATGGATCCATCCGATGAAAAAGGTGATGTGATTGGAAGCTAGTAATATGTGAGTTATTTAACCACATACGACAAATCTCCATTTGTCGTTTTCAACTCTACACTAAAACAAAAGCCATAGTACTAATGCCTTATTAAAATTCGTTTCATCACATTTAAATGATGTGATTAATTTAATCTAATCATGCTTAATTATGCTCTAATGATGCATTTTGACTTGCAAGAATATTTCTTTATTTTTCTTAAGGTTTTGACCTTTTTTTGGAAATAATTTACAACATGGAATATTATTTACAACATTTCAAACATAATAATGATCAGCTATAATCAAATGATCCTATAAAAACTATACGACCCTAACAAGACATCACCAAAAAAAACCATCATCAGATTGGTCTCCATCCAAGCCTTCCAGGGCTTCAGGAGCATTTTTCCAACCAAGTCTTCCAAAACTATTAACTCAACCCACAACTTATACAGGTCTTCCAAAGTGTTTGTCCAACCAAGAATTCTAGGACTAGTAACTCAAGCCACCAAGTGCTTCCATAGCATTTTTCCAACCAGGGCTTCTAGGACTAGTAACTCAACCGAAGCTGTTACAGTGCTTCCACATCATTTGTTCAACCAAGGCTTATAGGACTAATAACTCAATCCAAGCTAAGGAAACATGAGAACCAAAAGAGTCAAAACAATGAAAGTATATTGAAAATCACCATCCAGAAAATTACAAGGCTAGGCAATCCACTTTTAATCCAGGAAATCCTCCATGCCAGTGACAGATGACAATCAAGAAACCACATGGATAAGCCATGCATGCCCAAAACTAGTGAAGAAATCATACATGAAACTCGGTACATCCAAGAAAATCTGAAGTAGTTGTTGATGTCGATGCCTTATTGCACTTTCCCACTCCTTTTCCTTCTTGCTCCAAGAATCCAAGTACGCCAAACCCTCCAAGAGTGCTCCAAGAAAACTCTACGTTTCCAAGAGTATGAGATAGATCCAAAACTACCAAAGCAATCTAACCAGCAGACACACTAAGGATAGCCTAAACAGATGGTTCAGGTCGGGCACTGAATCGAAAGGGTTGGTTGTCTCTCTCGTCCACCGTTCCCAAGAGAGGAGGGGGTGTTTTTGACATGTTCTCCGTGACCGAATGCTAGTCAGCAACTTTGGTGCCTTACCTTTAGCTACCTTTTTTTGGGACCTACCTCCTGAGTAGTTAGCTTAGGTGATACTTTCTAACTGATCCTTAGAAGCCTTTTTATGTATAAGGCCTCTATTTTCTTCATTTTCCATTATTTTCATTCATTTTCCTCCTCTCATGCAACCTGTGACCTTTCATCTCATTTTTCTCCTATTTTCCATTATTTTCCTTCATTTTCCTCCTCACATGCAACCTGTGACCTTTCAGCTACTTTTTCTCCTATTTTCCATTATTTTCCTCCTCACATGCAACGTGTGACCTTTCACCTCCTTTTTCTCCTAATTTCCATTATTTTCCTTCATTTTCCTCCTCACATACAACTCGTGACCTTTCACCTCCTTTTTCTCCTAATTTCCATTAGTTTCATAAATAAATGCGCCAAAATACTTTTTTTCCTCTTTAATATATTTTTACAACTTAGAATGCATGTCCCATCACCTGTGGTATTTATATATTTTTACATGGAATTTTCACTAGGGTTGTTACATATTTCCTTGAAAACAAACTGTATAGTTTTTTTTGTAATGAAAGTAAATGGTTTTGTTTGCCATATATTACACACCTAACCTATATGTCGTTAAAGGTCATGTCCTGAGTGCACCATTCCATAAGAAACTGTCAAGCCTACATCATTTATAACTTCCCTTGTATTTTGTACATTGTATCCTCTATTATATAATTTCAGGAAAACAACAATTTTTCAATGTTGAGATGCAATTCAGTTTATCAAGCCCCTGGAGTGGCTGATTAGGATTTCTTACTTTTGTTATTATCATGAAGCATTACCTTATATAAAAGAAAGAGAACATTTTGTCAATATGAAAGGTATCTTGAAACCCTGTAATGGTAAATAGGGGTAATGCTTCTTTTCAAATTTAGGTGGTTCCCAATATTTGGCTATAACTCATCTAAGAGTCTTACAATATTCTACTTTGTTTATTGTTTCACAGATGTATATATTAATATTTATTTACAACATTCAATTATTTCTAGGTATATTTATATATATGTGCCTTTTTTTCCTTATATTATTTATTCATATATTTTTTTCACATCACTTTGCACATTTTCATAAAAAAAAAGGCCCTGTATTTACAATTAAGCACTTAGGAAGGGGTACATAAACTTTCTTCTCAGGGAGATTTAGAGAAAAAAAACCATTCCAACATATTTACTTATGTAGTTTATGAAACTAAGTCTATCATGAAGCACACGATGGAGATAAGAAGCTCAAAACCAACAAGAATTAATTTTCCCGCTAAGCAAATCTTCCCTCTAGCCATTCTCACATCCCACACAACTACCATGACAATGACAATGACCACACACACAATGGAGACACCTTTTAACATAAATAAAATTATTTTTCCTTTTCTTTTAGGAAGTCCTATAACTCATCTAAGAGTCTTACAATATTCTACTTTGTTTATTGTTTCACAGATGTATATATTAATATTTATTTACAACATTCAATTATTTCTAGGTATATTTATATATATGTGCCTTTTTTTCCTTATATTATTTATTCATATATTTTTTTCACATCACTTTGCACATTTTCATAAAAAAAAAGGCCCTGTATTTACAATTAAGCACTTAGGAAGGGGTACATAAACTTTCTTCTCAGGGAGATTTAGAGAAAAAAAACCATTCCAACATATTTACTTATGTAGTCTATGAAACTAAGTCTATCACGAAGCACACGATGGAGATAAGAAGCTCAAAACCAACAAGAATTAATTTTCCCGCTAAGCAAATCTTCCCTCTAGCCATTCTCACATCCCACACAACTACCATGACAATGACAATGACCACACACACAATGGAGACACCTTTTAACATAAATAAAATTATTTTTCCTTTTCTTTTAGGAAGTCCAAATGGGACTTTGACTCATGACAATTTTCTTTTGACTTGAAAAATCATAGAAGCATGAAATGCATGTTTGTCTAATAAATAATAATAATAAATTTTTCTTTTTCTTTTCTCTTTTTTTACGTTGTTATGAATAAAATAATATAAATAATATAAACAATAAAAACACCAAATAATGATTGTATAACTAGTAATTAGTTAATGAAGAGGTATGTCCCTAAGGACATGACTTTCCATGACAAGGCACCTACCTAGGATATATAAGTAAACCCTCACTCTCATTTGAAACATCATTCGCATTCATACATTTTAATATGTATTATTGTATCTTCAATGGAGATATACATATTCCAAGTTTTTGGTGTTTTTAACCTATTAGAATGAACTTTGGTCGTACCATTGAGACTGGCTCTGTGCAGCAGTGGAGCAACCAAAAGATCGAACAACTTTCATACCAATATCATGAAATATATAATAACATAACTACAATGATGGTTATGAAGATTGATATCAGTTACATTTTCCAACCGTTGTAAGTGCATATAATAATAAGATAAAATAATTGACACTGACAATGGTGTAATGGAAAAGAGAAATCATTCCAATAACTTGCAAGTAGATCCTTCTAACTTCCAAAGTGACTCCACATTTCACTTAACTAAAAAATTGTCAAAAGTGACTTAAGCCAATTCTAATTTCTGACATAATGACTATGTTTTGTACTAACATGTACTTTATTGACTAAAGTACTTAATATTTATGACCATTAAACATAGTTCATCACATGAGATATTTGAATTATTAATAATTACGTATTACAACTTAAAGACAAACATTAAAAAATTGCAAGATATTAATTGCAATATATTAAATTTGAAACCATTTTGGTCCTGGTTACAAATTAATCTTAAAGGGTATTGTGATTCATCAATTATTGTTATTTTTGAATTATTAATAATTACGTATTACAACTTAAAGACAAACATTAAAAAATTGCAAGATATTAATTGCAATATATGAAATTTGAAACCATTTGGTCCTGGTTAGAACTTAATCTTAAAGGGTATTGTGATTCAACAATTATTGTTATTTTTGAATTGGTTTAAGGTTAAAAAGAAAAGTTCAAAATGAATTTGAAACCATCTTATTTCTTATTTCATATGCTTGTTCGGTCAAAATATAATCACAGCATGCTATATTGTTCTTTTTTGTCTTTGCTATAGATAAGATTTCCCAAAAGAATATCCTGATTCCTAAATGAAGGTTGTTTTAAAAGGCACACTTCAGAATACTAATAATGTAAGTTCTATTCTTTAGGATAATGTACCATAGGACTCTTCGTTGGGAAGAGGTATGTCCAACTTTCTCATCTTTTGTAAAATAGAAGATCCAAAAATCAAACTAAACTTCTTTGACCTAACACGAGAAGAAAAATGAAAGTCAGTTTCAACAAAATCACTAATTCAAATGGAAAAGTAGCTTCTATAGATTCTAGACTAATTTAAATATATAAATAATGCATAGTTTAGGAAAAATATACAACGCCCTAAAACTCTATTATTAGCACTCCTATTTGAGTAATATCCTTCTTTGGAGTCTATATGCTCATTTACAAAGAACGCATGTGTGTGAATCATAAAATTGACTTATGTTAATAAAGAAAAGGATTAATTGATATCACAGGAGGTCCTCTACTTCTGCCTTCTTGTGTCCCTCACATGTATGTAAATCACACAATTAACTGATTTAGATAGAGAAAAGGATTCAATGATAATCATAGAAGGTCCTTTGCTACTATCTTTTCTTGTCATTTATTAATGAATTTAATAGATTCACGTACGCCAATAGGTAGCTCCTACCTATGAACATCAATTTTTTTAGCATATGTGTGAATACTTTCATTTGATCTGTGTAGTTCAAATTAATGCAATACAAATACTCACTCAAACATCAAACCTTGTACTTCTTCTATGCAAGAGCATATACCTAACAAATTGGTCATGGAGTAATCCCCTCCTATCATCATCTATATGATTAACTTTTGGAATGCCCCTCAAACAATGAACTATTGGAAATCATGAAAAATATCATCATTATCATTTGAACCAGAATTTGGCCCTCTAAAAATTTTGTAACATATCGTATGCCTACCCTTACAATGGTTCTTGATCCTGTCTTTACCCATATCTCTGTCCAAATTAAGAGGAATCCCAACTTGGGTAATTTCCCTAAGGATTGATATGGCACTACTCTAATTGCCCTAAGGATTGATATGGCACTACTCTACCTCCAATGGTCTCAAATTGTTCCCCATCGATATTATCATTAGGAATTCAAAATTCAACTATGCCCCTTTATAAACAATTTTCAACTTCTGATCAATTATATTTGCTACAGGAGATTTTCTTGCTTTGTTGTATAATGTATTTATATAGCACAGTTTTTCAATGACACGGCAAGTGTTAATGGGGTTTTAAGTAGATAGTAAAGTGGGGGTGTTTCATATGCCCCACGACTGTTCAAAAACCCAAAGACATGTTTCACGGTTTACCCCTCATGGTTCCTCCTGCATGTGCAAGTGGATACTTTCATGTAGTTTAGGCCAGGTGCAAGTCCTGGGAGAATTTGACAAAACAGATACCTTCCCCACACTTTGCACCTTCTCAATTGAAGAGTTCTTTGAAGTGTTGTAACTTTGTAAGCAATCCACATTCCACTGCCTTACTCCAAGATTAGAAAAGGCATGCATGCCACACAATAATAATCAGAAGCATCTTATTAAAAAAATCAACACATGGCAATATAAGAAACTTTAAGAGACAGAGTGATTATGAATATGACTCTGTTTCTTTGATTTCGCAAGGAAGAAAGGAAGGAAAAAAAAAATTAATTCTAATGTTGTTGAGCTTTCTGGAAATAAATTGTGTACCAAATTATGAAACATCCAACACTTTGAGTCAACACTCCACCCATTGTCCCTGATAATGGGTGGAGTGTCCACTTGAAACAATGGACATTTCATAATATGGTACATAATTTATTTCCAGAAATCTCAACAACATTATGACTAATTGTGGAAACCTACGTTCTCAGAATTTAATTCTAATTAACTGCAATCCCTTCCAAAAATAACCAAACTCTAGACCATATATCGTAATGTATCTAAGCCATAATGAATTCATCAATGAAATCACCATGCACTGAATGCACACTCATTCCTATAATGTTTTGGACTTGGAAAACCATAAATTTACATGCCCAATATGTTTGAATATGCTACAAACATAAAGTTTGACAAAAGGAACAAAAAACTTTGACAACTTTACCCTAGGTGACCAATTCCTAAGGTACAAAAGGGCAAAGTAAGTTGTTCAAAGGAAATTTGGAATACCCTAGAAACTCTAACGAAAAACCAGCTTCAAGTGGTGATGCTCAGTCTTTGTTTTTGACAATTGCAGTGTTACAGTGCAATCCCATTGCTCTCTAGGCTGTTCAACCATTTACCTATGTTCCACCAAGTTTCAGGGACAAAAGAGCACATGAGCGGGGAGACATACATGGGGGGCATGTGGAAGAACCTCCAAATTTTGAGGAAATTCAATGGAGCGAGGGGTTGTTGGGATTCTAGCATAGGGATCCTCATCTCTAAAAACATTAAAATAAAAATAGTGATGATAAAATACCAACAATAACAATTCATTCCATGCAAATTCATCATTGTGCAATGTAAATACTAAACAACAAACAATAAAATAGTAAGAAATTCAAATTTGTAAATGATATAAACATGATTCATATTCATATTTGGTAATGAAATACATTGATTCATAAACCATAAATAAAACATAAATAGTAAAATATTGATACATTGATTTAAATTCATAATTCTAGAATCTAATTAATACTGAGAAAAACAGTAAATCTGAAGTCTGAAATAGTAAATTGAAATTCTTAAACTCAAAAATAGTAAAAAGTGACAAGTCAAAGTCTTGGTCTAACGTCATTAATATCTAGAGTGAAGACTAGTTAAAACTTAAAATTAATAATGGATAATGAAAATTGAAAATAAATTGAGCATCAAGGAGTGAAAGCGAATAAAAGGTAAATAAAAGTGAAAGTGAGGTAGGATTTTTTTACATATTGTTTTTGCTTTTGTTTGTTTTTTCCTTTAAATTTTTTTCAGCTTTTAAGCCTTTATAGGCAAAAAAAATTGGGGGCTGCCTGAACTCTCCCTTTCATGGGAGAATGCCCAAAAGCACCCCTTTTCAGGGAGGGATGCCCAGAAATCCCCCTTCTGGGGAAACGCATCTCCCACGTTAGGGAAACATTCCCCCCTATGTTTCCCCACATTTTCCCAAAAGGGGGACACAGAGAAGCATTTCACCAAGCACCCCTTGTCCGAGGAGTGCAGGAAACATCAATGGACCACCCCCAACCCTGGGGTGCAGGTCCCTGTAGAACACTGAAATTTACATAGACGGTCATTTTCGGCATCCTTTCCTCTCAGCTAAAAGACCCTTTTTAAGCCAATTTAAATGAAGATATAGGCAATGCTAGGGTAAAAGGAAGGCTAAGCATCCTTGTCCTTTCATTTCCCAGTCCCTAACATCCTTCTCTCTTACTTCATCTTTTCTCGTTCATTTTTTTTCATTTTCTTACATATAAATTCTTAATGCTTGCATTGTCCTTTTTTTCAACCCTCAATCATTGACAATTGCGTGTGTGCTTAGTCTCATAAACCATTCATCTTTGTTGCAGATCCATTCCAGATGACACCTCCCCATTGAGAAGATTTTGGTCTCCAAAAACTTCTAGGAACCCAACAACTAGGATTTCTAGGCCAACCATTAATTGTTTAAGGGAGATCAATGGCTGTGAGGATAGAGTCGTTATTCCATATCCAACTTGGTTTCTAATTTCAACCCCTTGAATTTAGCTGCTATTTTGTTCTCAAACCGTTGCCATTGTTTTATAAAACTGCATATGGTATATTTTGCATTCAGAACATGAATCAGCCTCTCAACATTCCCTTTGAAGGATTTCATGTGGAAAATTCATTTTGGAAACAAATACCAAATTTCATTTCCATGGAGGATCTGTGATGGTGAATGTGTGGGCCATAAGTACGGTGTTTATGGATCACTCAGTGGGTTCAGGCTGAGCTTTTTTTCCATAATGGAGCCAAATGTGGATTTTCTACAACTTTGTGATTTAAATGTGCCTGTGTTGGGTGACATTTATGAGGGAATTGATTGCATGTTGGAAAGAATTCAGCAACTTCTTTAAGAGCATGACTCTCTTTTATATGGCACCATAAAGGACAATCATTAATAGATGGAACAAATACAATACCCATCTGTATAGCCTATGCCTTAAATCCAAACTACTATGATGAGGTGTAATTTACTAAATTCGGGGGTAAGAGGAGGGCCCCTAACAAAGACAGTGAGGTGGCCAATGGTTTTAAAACAACAATTTCAAAGATTTGCTCTAATCCAATGGAGCTCTCACAACTAAAGAACCAATTTATTTCATTCATCACAAGAAGTGGTGCATTTGGAAATGTAAATGCACTATCTAATAGAGGAACCATGAAGCCTCTTGTATGGTGGGGATTTTATGGTGCCCAAACTCCAGACAAACCCTTGCATCTAGAGTTCTTACACAGGCTTGAAGCTCTTCAGCAACAAAGAGAAACTTATCTCTTATGGTTTTATCCATCCAATCAAAGAAACAAACTTCAATTAACAAAAGTAGAAGATCTTATGTGTTAAGAAATCTGTTAGGGCAGCTTATTGTTTCTTTATTAGATGATTTCTCTGTTACTTTGACAATTTCTTTTGATTTATTATTGCTTCTTCTTTTAGATTGTTAGATTCTTATCATCAAGGTTATTTCCAATACAGTAAAGATCACAAAGACAAGAGCGAACACTAGAGATAGGCTCAAAGCCAGGGAAAAACCCCTACAAGGGGAAAACCCAAAAGAACTTCTCTTCTTATAGAAACAATTTCAAAGGAGACTTCCAAGACCAAACAAGACCTCTAGTTCTCACCAAGATACAAGTCAGCCAACCAGGAAAACGAGTCTTCACTTCTACAATTTTGGATCTGTGGTACCCCTTCTGCAATTTTGGACTGTGGTAACCCTACTACAATTTCGGACTGAGATGACCCTTCTGCAATTTCGGCTCTCCAAGATATCTCTGTTTCTTCGATCTGAGCAGATCTCTTACTGTTTCGGTTTAGGAGCAGATTCTTTGTCTTCGGTTCTTCTTTCTTCTTGTAATCGAACTGCAGATGTCATGTCTCCAATGATGAGTCCGAGTTTCCTCCTTTAAATACTTGTTTCCACATGTAATGAGGCCAACTTGTACAACTTCTATAGGCCGACTTGAACAGTGGTCTTAAGGCCGACTTGATCTAGAGAACACACCTAGACACTTCAAAAAGATATTTTTTTCTTTGATAAAAATGCCCAAATGGGTCTTGACAGAGACACTTTGACTTTGACTAAAAACCCTAGCGCACAAAATAGGTGCTTTGACCTAAGACCCAAATACTTTGAGCATGAAACCCATTCTTTAAATAAATAATTTTCTTCTACTAAAAAATTATTTTTCTTTCTTTTTACAAGTACAATAATAATTACATCATGCCATGAGCCAAATACAATTATGAAGACCGACACTAGTTACATTCTTCAACATTATATACATCGGCATCCACTCAAATCTCTGCCTCATCTCTCAATCAAAGCCAGTGTATAACAAGGTCCTTCAAAGCTATGGGATGTGAATCTCAAAGATGCAGCCACAGATACCCCTAATTGCTTGATGGCTAACCGCTCATTCGCTAGCTCTTCCACAGATCATTTTCATGTTGGAGATTTAGATGCGGAATACATGCCTATGTTTGGCTTGGCTGTGGTAAGTTCTTCTGCCTGTCATTGATAGGCAGCCGCAGAAGTGGTATTCGTACTGCATCTTCTGCCCATGCTGCTTCATATCATCACGCTAGAGAATAAGCTGATGCTCCATTGGAGGATGTGGAGGACAATAACAATGTCACATTGGTCTATCACATACTAGATTGTCAAATTTCTGGTTTTTTAATTTGGACCCGTGGAACTTTCTAGATAAGCTCATTTTTTGTTAATTCGAAAAAAATTTAGTCTCTATCATTGATATGTTGGCATCTTATGAATTTATGATATTTGAATTTCACTTTAATATTAATATATGGGCCCCGGTTGACTCATCTCAATGTCTAAAATGTTTGTATTTGTGAAATGAAAACTGAAATATGATTTATCATTTTAATGCTTGAGTTTCGTTGTTTCAAGTCATAAATTTCATAAATTTCAAATTTTGCTTACGTAGGAAATCTGAAAATTCAACTTGATTTCAGTTCAGAAAATGGCATGGATTTATGATGTCATGATGTATGAATCAAAAATCTGAATCTTGATGTTACTAGTTTAGTATTTAGTTTTACTAGTTGATAACTTGATATGATTTAAATTTAGTTCATATTTATCATTTGAGATTTCATTTTTTTAAATATAAAATAAAAAACACACACATAGGGTTAGGGTTCAGAGTCCCTGATACCACACTGGATTCTGATTGCACCCACGGTTTCTGTAAATTGGGTAAGAATTCTATCTAGTATAGCTCTTGCATGTTTAAAATTTTAATTCTCAAATATATGAACTTGTGAGATTTGAAAAGCATCTTTCACCTTGCGAGTTTTCTCTTTTATCCACTCCATTATTCCAAGGACAAGGCACCGGTCATCTCCAAAAAAACCATGTGATGTATAAGTGTTTTCAAGGAAAACTTAATAGAATAAAGTTGCTGGTTTTCAAACTTAGTTGCAGATTTGGAGGGGTTACCTTATATCAGCCATAAAACATTGATTTAGGGTGTTTTCCTTGCATTTTTGGTCAACCTTGTTCCTTGTTCCACAACTTTATTGCAGAAACAAGATGAGGTTATTTCAGATTTTATGAAATTCTGAGTTGTTGTGACATATATTATCATAACTATGAATTTAACTAGTCCTGATTTGACGAAGTGTGGATGTTTAAGTATTTTATTGCACATCAGCAAACTTCATTGCAGATATGAGGCAAACACTGAATATGTATGTAAACATTATATGCAATCTCCACTATATATAAACATTATATCTGCAAGCTTCATTGCAGATATGAGGAAAATACTTAATATATGTAAACATTATATGCTCAATGTTGTTTTTGGGGTTTGCACTAGTAATCTTCATGTTTTGTTGGTGGCCCATGGCACTTATGCCTTTCATATCCCTTTGAAATTGTATGCACATATGGCATAAGCCCTTTGGACCCACAAGATCCATGCATGCAAAGCCACATGGATCATGCCTTTCTGAGACCACAAAGTGCATTCACAAAAGAGAATGTCAGGGCCATAGGTGAATACCTATATATGTGTGTGTGTGAGAGAGAGATTTTAAGGTCACGGCCAAGACAAACACCAAATACATATATGAGACCCCCTTGTTTGTGAGACAAGGGACCCACCTCTGCACAGTGATTTGACTGCTAAGGTTTACAGAGGTCTAGATAGTCTACCCCTTAGGATTGGAACCTATAACCTCTTAGTAGGAAACCCAAGCTCCTAACCATCCATACACATATATATATTTCCGTGTCTGTGTGCATGCACACACCATATTATTGTTTCAACTGCTAATCTTATAATCTTCCAGGTATATTCTACTAAGGAAATTCCAACTGCTATAATTTTGGGAATCTTGAATCCTCGTTGCCTATTTTTAAAGATAGCTGGAATTCTTGTCAATTAACTGGCCCTTCTTGAATATTCTACACTTATACGTGAAAACAAGTTGTATAGATTGTAACTAAGGTTGTTCCAAGAGAGATTTGATAGCAGCTAATGTACATGCATACAATCGACACAGTTCCCCATTACAAACCAGACAGTATTTCCATAGAAATTGGAACCAAAACATGAAAGTTAACCAGATAAACAGCGAACTAAATATTGACAGTTTGCCAATCTGTGGAAGATTCATTAGCTCTAAAACAGCTCTCTTTGGTGTCAGTTCATTGTCAATAATACGAGCAACTGCAGTTAGCACAGGAATCTTCACATGATATTTCTGTGCCAAAGCAATGACAGCTCCTGCTGTAGCTACACCCTCCGCAACCTGGAGAATACATAGATGATAAATACTCAAAAAAACATTCTGAAGTACAATTATAGGTGTCTGTATACAAGAATACAAAAGCGCCACAACAAAACAATCCTTGTCTTTTAATGACTCTCTTCATAAAACTGAATTGAAAATCACCTGATTCATGGATGCTAGAATGTCATCAAGTTTCTCCCCTGAGCCAAGTCTCACCCCAACAGTTCTATTTCTTGAAAGTTTAACAAAACATGTAAGCATGATGTCTCCAGTGCCTGACAGGCCAGTGAGTGTTGTTGCTTTTGCACCCATCTGCAGTCAGATACCAGATGGGATTAAAATAGTAATAATTAACTACACTTGCCACAGTTTACACTATGAAAATGAACAAGCTTGAAGCTACTATAACATTAGATGTTTTATATATAGCAGTAGCAAAAATTCTTGATAAGCAGTAAATAAAACCATCATATTTATTCATAATGCAAAGAAACAAGTTTAACATAATTATTTAGGGGTGGGCCAAATTAAAATATTAACCTATGCACAGATTTGTGATTGTTAATTTTTATAAGTTATATGTGACAAATTGTCAGCTGTTATGATGATTTCAATCTGCAAGTACATAAATTATTCCTAGTAAGAGCTGTAGGCTGAATTGGTATACAACAAGATTTGGCTGCATCAGGGAAAACCATGCTGCTGGAAGTTGGATAAGGCACGCATATTTTTTCCAGCATGTGAAGGAAATATTTTAGAAATTGTTGGGATTTTTCTCATTGTGAGTCCTGTGATTCTGAAAATAAAAAAATAGAAGCTACCCCAGCTGAGCATCGTCCTAATCCTACAACTATAAACATGTAAAATTCTAACAATGTACTATTATTTATAGAACAGGGACAACGTTATTTTAGTTATTTTAGTTCCAAGCATTACACTGGAAGTAGTATAGAAATGTGTAAGGATATATACAGAGGTACCGATACATCAGTGGTTTTCAAATTGGCAGGATGTCAGGATTCAACGGAATTAAACTTCAAAGAATGTAAAAATTTCATATAAAATCTCATATAATCAAATTAATAACAAAAAGATGATGAAAGATGAAATTCATAAGTCAAACCTCAAAACTTCTATGATAAACATATGAACAGTCTCTATTGTCACATTTAACTATAGAGGAAAAAATGTATAAGCATCAACAATAAACTAAACCTCCATGTCATCTACAAGCAATTCTTCATTATCATCCATTTCAATATCATTAACATCTTCATGCCTGTGAGGTAAATTTCATAATGATAGAACTTCCCACTGCCAAAAGCGAGTGCAAATAAACAGCCTAAAAGGCTAAATCTTTCTTTCAGATTCAAAGAACCTGACCCTTGTTTTAAGAATCCTACCAGTTAGTAATTTATTGAGTTTCTTCAATGTATCATTAATTAATTCAGATAGAACTATATAAAACTTGAAAGGAATTTTAAATTTAAATATTAAAATATAAATACTAAAAAAAATTCAAAATAACCAAATAAGAAAGGGACATCTTGACCACCAAAGATGTCCATAAGGTATTTTGACAATTGAATGTTGGCTAGGATTATGTTGCATAGTTTCATTTTTCCAGGCTTCAATGTCATTAGCAGTTACCATTGAGGGGAAACCATTACTAAATGGGAGTCAATGTTGTATAAAAAACTCAGAAATGATATAAACATATATATTTTATTAATTAAGTGTATGATGGTTGTTTACAGTGAGGGTCCCTGGCTTATATACTGCCATGGGCACCCTTATGGGAAAGGGCATGATTTTATGATCGTGCCCTTTCATCTTAATTAACCTAAAATTAAATATTTTTTACATAACATTGCCTTCCTCTCGAAAGAATGCTTTGTCCTCAAAGCATACGTAACGACGGATGTTGTTGACAAAAAGATTCATTTTCCCAAGAAGCTTCTTCTTCGGGTAGGTCCTTCCACTTGATCAGGTATTCCTTGATTGTACGATGTCGAAGCTTTCTTTCTCTAGTAGATAAAATACATTCTGGTTCTAGAATGACCCTTCCCTCATCATCTAGGGATGGAAGCGTTGTTTGCGGTGATTGATGGTCGCCTAGTGCCCTTTTAAGGCAAGAGACATGGAAGACGTGAACACGACTTTTCTCTGGAAAGCTTAAACCATACACAACTTGGCTGATCTTTTTGTTGATCTGATAAGGTCCATAGAACTTTGGTGCCAATTTGTTTTTTCCTTTTTGTTTTAAGGACAATTGTTTGTATGGTTGGAGATTGACAAACACCATTCTCCGACTTCAAACTCTCTTTCGGTTCTCTTTTGGTCTGCTTGTTGCTTCATACAATTCCTCGCATTATTCAAGTTTTCTTTTAATATTTAGACGATTTTTTGGGTTTCTTCTAGTTGATCTTTAACAACAGGTAGATTTGTCTGGACAACAGCTAGATCCTTCCATTTTGGGGGTTCATATCCTTACAAAGCTTGAAATGGCGTCATTTTTGCTGACGTGTGATAAGTAGAATTATACCACCACTCAAAGAGATGTAACCATTCAGCCCACTTGTTTTGTTTTCCTGTAGCGTAGCAACGTAGGTAGACCTCCAAACATTTATTGACAACCTCTGTTTGTCCATCTGTTTGAGGATGATAAGGGGAACTCATATTTAGGTAGGTTCCTATGTGGTTGAACAACTCCTTCCAGAAATTACCCTTGAATTTGGCATCTCTATCACTCACAATGACTTTCGGAAAACCATGTAACTTATATATGTTTTTGCAAAATATTTCAGCAATTTCTTTCTTTGAATATGATTTCTTTATTGCCATAAAGTGAACATATTTGGTGAGTCTGTCGACCACTACGAAAATCTTGTCCTTGCCTTCAGATACTGGTAATCCTTCGATAAAGTCCATCGAAATTTCTTCCCATTTCTGATTTGGAATGTTTAAAGGGTGAAGTAATCCCGGTGCCTTAATATTTTCACTTTTATTCCTTTGACCTGTGTCACACTCTGCTACATACTTCTGAATATCGTGACTCATTCCTTTCCAAAAGAAGGATTGACGTGCATTGTAGTAAGTCTTAAAGAATCCTACATGTCCAGCTGACGGTGAGTCATGTGACTCCTTGATTATCTTAAATTTAAACTTGGAATTTGCATTTAGATAGATTCTTCCCTTATACCATAGAATATCATTCTTCCACTCAAATTTTGAGTTGTTGGGAAGGTTATTGATTATTGTCGTTATTTCTGGATCCTTGACATACTCACTTCGAATTTTGTTAAGCCATTCAAGAACAACAACCGAGATTGCAAGTAGTGTTGGTTCTTCATCTTTCCTAGATAAGGCATCTGCTACTACATTGTCTTTTCCTCTTTTATGTAGTATTTCCATGTCAAAGGCGACAAGTTTTTCAATCCATTTTTGTTGTTCTTCGGAAAGTGTTTTTTGTTGAAGGAGGTGTTGGAGACTATTATGGTTTGTTCTAATGGAAAACTTACTTCTCAAAAGATATTGCCTCCACTTAGCTAGTGAGTGCATAATAGCGAGCATTTCTTTGTTGTATGTGGACTTGAGGCGTTCTCTTTTATTGAGCTTCCTACTTTCAAAAGCTATTGGATGCCCTTCTTGCATTAATACTGCACCTATACCGAATCCGGAAGCATCACACTCAATGATAAATGGTTTAGAAAAATCTGGTGTTGCCAATATGGGGGCATTAGACATAACTTCCTTTAATTTTTCAAAACACTTTCCTGCTCCCTCATCCCATAGAAATGAATTCTTCTTTAAAAGGTTTGTCATAGGCACAGTTATATGTGCATAGTTTTTAATAAACCTTCGGTAGTATCCAGTCAAACCTAAGAACCCTCTTAGCTTGGATACATTAACAGGTTTGGTCCATTCTTTTATAGCTTTCATTTTATTAGGGTCCACCTTTACGCCTTCATGGGATATAATGTGTCCAAGGTATTCTACTTCTTCCTCTCCGAAGGTGCATTTGGATTTTTTTGCATAAAATTGATGCTCTTTTAGTAGTGTAAGAACTTTATGCAGATGTTGTAAGTGCTCTTTCCAAGTTTTACTGTAAATTAAAATATCGTCAAAGAATACTAATACAAAATTCCTAAGATGTGGACGAAATAATTCGTTCATAGTTGCTTGAAATGTTGTTGGTGCATTGGTTAACCCAAACGACATTACTTTAAATTCATAGTTACCTTCGTGTGTTCGGAATGTCGTCTTTTGTATGTCTTCCAATCTGATCCTGATTTGATAGTAGCCTAATCTTAAGTCCAATTTTGAGAAGTATTTTGCGCCATGTAGCTCATCCAAAATTTCGTCGATAAATGGAATTGGGAACTTGTTTTTAATTGTTATTTTGTTCAATCCTCTATAATCAATGCATAGCCTGAATGGACCATCCTTCTTCCTTACCAATACCACTAGAGCAGCATACGAACTTTTACTTTTCGAGATGATCCCACACTTTAAAAGGTCTTGGATTAATTTCTCAATTTCCGTCTTTTGGTGATGTGGATATCGGTATGGCTTGAAGTTGATGGGGTTTGACCCTACTTTGACTTCTATTGTATGCTCAATTTCCCTGTTAGGAGGCATTTTCATAGGTAGGTCTTGAAATACTTTTTCATGCTTCTGAATTAGATCTTGTATCTCTGGTGACTCTTCACTGGTCATATTTGCAGTTAACATTTCCAA
This sequence comes from Pinus tabuliformis, assembly GCA_031772625.1. Taxonomy (NCBI): domain Eukaryota; kingdom Viridiplantae; phylum Streptophyta; class Pinopsida; order Pinales; family Pinaceae; genus Pinus; species Pinus tabuliformis. Next base: position 246,364,808 of record CM062815.1, read on the forward strand.
TTGGTGACATTGTACAACATAAGCGGGTGCTCCTTTTTGAATCACCTTCATCATTTGAGATGATGATACAATTTGATTCTCTGGTGCTTGGAATCTGTGTAATTTGTACTTCTGACCTCCCCATTTGAATTTTATGAATTGTACTTGATGGTTGGTGGCATAAGTACCTAAAGTTCATAGCCATTGGATAAATAAGACTACATCTACTCCTCCTAATGGTACCGTGAAGACCGAAGACTCTAAATTAAAGTCTTGAATCTGCAATTTGACCTTATGGCATTTCCCTACCTTTTCAATCTTCTTACCATCAACTACCATCACCTTCATGTTTGGTAAGGGAAATGAAAAGATGTTAAGTCTCTTTGCCAAGGTCGCATCTAGAAAATTATGTGTGCTACCAGAATCAATGAGAACCACTACGTTGTTCTTCTTTATATTTCCTTTCAACTTTAAAGTCTGAGGTTGTGATATACCTGTCATAGTTGATAGTGACACTTGCGGAATACTTCCGTCATCTAATTTTGGTGAGAATTATGGGGCATCTTCGGTATCTTCTATATCAGAGTCTTCACTGTTTGAATCATTAGTTGCTTCACAATTATATAGGTTCTTTGATTCTTTTCCCTTAGCACACCTATGTTTGGGGTCCCACTTCTCACCACAGCGTTTGCATTTGCCTACTTTTATCCTTTGTATTTCCACATTGGATTTTTCATCTTCACGACGATGTGGTTGAACATATCTTGTATTGTTTGAGTCCATAGACTGGGGTACTCTTCGTATTGAATATGCTTTTTCTGATTTTGACCAAAATATTTGTTCAAATTTCTTTTCAGCAGTTTTTGCTTTTCGTCTTGCTACTTTTATTGATGTAATGTCATGCATCTCAAGTTCTACTTGTAAATGGGTTTTAAGTCCGGAGATGTATGATTGAATTAGACGAGACTCTGATAACCCAGGTACTCCTGTTAATAAGGTCTTCCATTCTTGAGTGTATTCGTCACACTTCCTTTTTGTCATAATTTGATGAGTGTTGAAAAGAACTCTTCTTCCTTTACACCTTGGAATCTTTTAAAGAATGCATCCTTAAATTTTCTCCAACTAATGGCGTGTGTCGTCTTTTTCCACCACATATACCAATTATATGCTTCCCCTTCCATTTTAATGGATGCGTCCCTGAGCTTTTTGTCATCAGCATTGATGTCATATATCTCAAAGTATTCTTCTACTTTATTTATCCATGCAACATTGTTTTTTTCGTTTCCATCAAATTCAGGCATCTCGACTTTTGCCCTTCGTTGGTATGTCGCTAATGGTTGAGCGAAAAAGGGGTGTTGATTGGTAAAGGTATCCCGGAGTTGCTTATTTGTAAGAGTCACGTTACTAATTTCTTGGTGGGGTGTCGTTGATTTTTTTGGAGATTCATCTTAATGAGAATCTGTTGATTTTGTTGAGTTTGATGAATGGTGCTCTTGATTTTCTTCATCTTCTTGGAGTAGTTGTTCGGGTGTAATATCCTGCTTTCTACACAAGAGATTCAGCATTGCCAAGGCCTGTTTTTGGTTCAATTTGGATTGGATCTTATTCTGATCCATCTATTGTTCTATTCGATTTGTCGTATCCTGAAGCCTATGATGGTTGTTTACAGTGACGGTCCTTGGCTTATATACTACCATGGGCACCCTTATGGGAAAGGGCATGATCTTATGATCGTGCCCTTTCGTCTTAATTAACCTAAAATTAAATATTTTTTACATAACAGTCAGCACCAAGGATTAATCGAACATTCAGCAATTGCACCCTCAGTGCAGACACTCACCTTTGTCCACAAAGGTGATACATGTATATGCCAATATATCCATTACGGGACAGAACTTAGAAAAAAAGGCATATACAAACAACGATGGCATCCTCCTAGGGGATATGTTAAGTATATTTTTACTAGGCATCTAAAGGTAACCCAGACCCAACAGGGGCAGGAGTTGTATGTTGAAATTGCTAAGTCTGACACATTAAAAATCCCTACTGCATTATCTGGTTTATTATCTCCTACTTGTTCTTTCCATTAACAAGTTATTTATAAATATAAATACTGAAATAAACACAAATGCAGCCTTAACACATATACAGATCAGCAACTAAAATAACTGAGGCAATCACATAAGGGACACCGTTATTTTTGGACAAACGTCCCCGGAAAAACCCAATGCGGGAAAACTGGTGCAGCAGATATGAGGGTTTTATTATTATGCAGTTTCTGAATACAACTAGGGTGCCAGAAATGGCTCGCCCTTTAGACAATTTCCATGGCAGAAGTACCTCTCCTCGAAGACAGATATTTTGTCTGATCAACAACCGATGATTGATCCCACAACAACTTCAACAGTTCCTTAGCTGGACAGCGAAAGCTGATCCAAGCTTCTCTCTAGAACTGTGTCACCCTCCAGGGACTTCGCCACCCTTTTTTGCTCTATGTCTGCCTCTCAGCTCCCAGTCTGCCCCACGAAAATCCCTTAATGCTGCCTCTTCAGCCCAACGTCAGCGCTGCTAGCCTTTTTGTAGCCTCTACTGCCTCTGCGTCAGCCTCTTGGCCTTCTGCGTCAACCTCTTGGCCTTCTGCATCAACCTCTTGGCCCTCGACGTCTTTTGTGTTGGTCCACTCAGCCTCTAAGTCAGTCTTGGCTGACTTTGCGTAAGCCTTCCAAGGCTCTGCGTTGTTTCTTTGCACTTTCTTTGCCTCTCTGATATGTATTCTCAGCCTTTTGCCGAACTGCCTCTCACTACAACAGATCACTAACTCGATTTCTCAGCAACCCTTGCCCCAAAAAATCAAATTCGTGATCAACTTGATGTATCGCCAACTAACCCTCAAGCCTCCTCTTATACTTTTCCTGTTGACGATTCAACAGCCAAGATTAAGTCCCTAATCAACAGCTTAGATTAGATTTGGCTTGATCCTAATTATTTAGAACTTTCTCACCCATATTATATTAATACACATTAATATTTTAATTTTCCTAAGTTTAGACTTAGGAACCCCATTAAAAATATTAATTATTTTAATATCTCTCCATCCGGTTGAAATTTCCCCAAATGATTTTTGGGTCTTGGAGATCTTATGTGCCTTAGCCTCTCCACCAATTTTCATGGCTAGAGCACATTTGATGCTACTACAAATCAACACTCCCTCTTAGCAAGGAATGTGCTCTAGTAATGCTCCATCACTGAGACATCACATTGATCCTTCGCACTGGTACTTGTGCTGATGCTTGGCCTGCTGCCTCACATCTTTTTCACTGTTGCTCCCTATACTGCTGCCCATGACACTACCACTGCCACTGCTACATTTGTACTGCAACTCCCTCTCAATATGCTGCCCATGTTGCCACTAGCGCTGCTAAGTTGCTAACTGTTGTACTGCAACTCAGATACCAAGAAGTAGGTAACTGACTTTACCAAAAACTGATATCCCAATCAGTCTCGAAGCCTCATGATGTTGAAACTGCCTCTGTCGCTAAGTCGTGCTCCCTCTACTGCCACTTCGCTACTACAAACACCTTTGTGCCTCTCACACAACTGCAACCTCTGTTGCGCTGCTACAGACTTCTGCACTCTAGCCTTACCTTACTGCGCCATCACACTTTGCTCCACCTGACATTTGTCATCATGCTACAGTCGTTAAGGGCTCTCGTAGCCAGATGTGATCCAAGAGTTTGGGCACCTAAAGCATCTTGGCCCTAGTATGTAGTCCTCTTGACTACAATTTGATGCCACCCCACCTCTTCTCTAGAGGTGCATGAGCACTCATGGCACAATCGTCATCAGTCTCGACCTCTTTCTTCGCCTCAGCTGGAGCTGCCTTTGAATCAGAAGCCTCTCCCTTGTTTTCCTTCCTGGGACACTGGGATGCATAATGTCCCAGCTCCCCACAGTGGAAGCGCTTAACCTTGGAGATGTCCTTCTTCCTCTTCCATTGTTGTCCCACAGATGTTAGAGCCGCATCCATCTCCTCTTTCTTGAGTCGACCTCCCTTGCCACTACTCCCCGCCTTGGTCATCCTCCTGATATCTTCCTGGCAAAGAGCTGCCCACATCTCCTCCCAACCGAAAAGAGTAGCCCTGCCCAAAATACTTTGGACAAATGTCTCCCATTCCTCGGAGACTGCATTCAAGGCAGTCCTCACCATAAATTTTGGATCTGGTGTAGACCCCACAGAAGTAAGCTAGTCGCAAATCTCCTGTAGCCTAAGAAGGAATGGATCTATCTGCTCTCCCTTCTGCATCTGATATGACCCAGTTGATTCTCCAATAGCATCTCTTCTGCTGCATGGAAGAGCCCTGGTATAAGGTGGTCAAGGTGTCCCACATCTCCTTTGTTGTGTTCTTCTCAGCAATATGTGGTATGACATGATCTTTGACCCCGTCTAGGATCATGCACTTCGCCCTTGCCATTGCATCCTCATACTTCTCGTTCTCAGTTGGGTCAACTGGGATAGCCATGGTTTTCAAGGCAAAGTCCTTGATGCGATGTCGATCCAGGACTGCCAGGATCCTGGCCTTCCAGATGACAAAGTTGTAAGCCCCGTCCAACCTGTCCTGATCCCTTTGTCCGTTCACTAACATTTCAACTCCTCTTCTGGACTCCCTCTGAGTCTCGACTTCCCTCTTGGAAATCTCCCTCTAAGTCCTGATTTCCCTTCTGGAAATCCTCTGGCCAACTGTTGAACCACTCCTCTCCAATCCTCCTTGCAACTGCAACTCAGATCTAAATTCCTTGGCTAGAAATTCATTGAGGTAGTGACTCCCTCTACCTTGGTCCTGCCTCCTTAGACATTATTCTGCTTTGACAAAAACAATGTCCCACCATCTCCGAAAATCACAATCTGCCCACAGCTCCCCAAGCCCCGACAATTGAAGAAACTGAGCCTTTCAGGTTCTGCGCAATCCCGACAAAGGCTGAATCTTCTCCTCCTGGCCACAACGTCAATCCTTCATGGCTGAGAAAGATAACTGAGCACTACGTAAGTATGATCTTCCCCTCTTTGCCTCTGCACTGACCCTCCTCTTGGCTCGAAATGATGACGCAAGCTCTGCGTCACTTCCTCTCTTGCTTCTTCAGCTCTAGAATGACACTGTCTCTCGGGACAGCTGCTACTGCTACAAATTTCATATTTCTGTTGGTGTCTTCAATCCTCCTGTGATCTGCAATCCTCTGATACCTTGTTGAAATTTCTAAGTCTGACACATTAGAAATCCCTGCTGCATTATCTGGTTTATTATCTCCTACTAGTTCTTTCCATTAACAAGTTATTTATAAATATAAATACCGAAATAAACACAAATTCAGCCTTAACACATACAGAGATCAGCGACTGAAATAACTGAGACAATCAAACAAGGGACACCATTATTTTTGGACAAACGTCCTCGGGAAAACCCAATGCAGGAAAACCGGTGCAGCAGATATGAGGGTTTTATTATTATGAAGTTTCTGAATACAACTAGGGTACCAGAAATGGCTCACCCTTCAAAGAATTTCCTTGGCAGAAGTACCTCTCCTCGGAGATAGTTATTCTGGCTGATCAGCAACCAGATGATTGATCCCACAGCAACTTCAACAGTTCCCTAGCTGGACAGCAAAAGCTGATCCAAGCTTCTCTCTGGAACTACGTCACCCATTTCTACTTTGCGTCTGCCTCTCAGCTCCCAGTCTGCCCCACAAAATTCCCTCAACACTACCTCTTCAGCCCAACGTCAACTCTGCTAGCCTCTGTGCAGCCTCTACTGCCTCTGCGTCAACCTCTTGGCCTTCTACGTTAGCCTCTTGGCCCTGTACGCCTTCTGCGCTAGCCCACTCAGCCTCTGTGTTAGTCCTGGTTGCATCTACGTCAGCATTCCAAGGCTCTGCTCTGTTTCTCTGGCACTTTCTCTGCCTCTTTGATATGTATTCTCAGCCTTTTTTCAAACTGCCCCTCGTTGCAACAGATCACTAACTCGATTTCTTAGCAAACCCTGCCCTATAAAATTGAATTCTTGATCAACTTGGTGTATCTCCAACTGACCCTCAAGCCTCCTCTTATACTTTTCCTATTGATGATTCAATGGTCGAGATTAAGTCCCTAATCAACGACTAAGATTAGATTTGGCTTGATCCTCGTTATTTAGAACTTTCTCACCCATATTATATTAATATCCATTAATATTTTAATTTTCCTAAGTTTAGACATAGGAACCCCATTAAAAATATTAATTATTTTAATATCTCACCATCCGGGTGGAATTTCCCCAAATGATTTCTGGGTCTTGGAGATCTTATGTGCCTTAGCCTCTCCACCAATTTTCATGGCTAGAGCACATTCGATGATACCAAAAATCAACATTGTACTTACAGAACATGAAGGTAATATGATCTGCACCATCTTCCAATAACTAGCTTAAAAAACCAATGACCAAGTGGAATTGGCAGCGTTGATATGAGTGACCAGAGAAGGCTTAAGAATTGGATACAAGCATATCATTTTTTAGGGCAATACATACATTTATTTTATGATACTTAACCATTAACCACTAACATTGCCATATGAAGTACCTGTTACCCATCCACATACATGGGTGACCCTAGGAGAAATTTTTATCCTATGATGCAACTTGCTAACCAGCAACCTCTATGTAATGGTCCCAAGAAATTAATTGCCTACGGGACGAAATAGCCTATCAATCCCTCTAGGCTATAGTCCTCCATAAAGGGGGAAAACCCCAAAATTCCCGCTATTGGGCAAGTTTTGGGACAGCTGGGCAAAGAAACCCAAAATTGGGGCTTGGAGTAAAGTTTACTCAATCATTTTAGAAGAAGAGGCCCCTCTAGGAAATATATAAATATGAGAGCGATGAATTCATTTTGGATCATTAATGCGTATCAATTTGTCTTTGTTTTTCTTGAGCTTGAGGCTCTGAGGGTTTTAAGACACCTTTTCTTCTTGTCCTTTACTTTTTATTCAGAGGGGAGGAATTGCCATATGAAGTACCTGTTACCCATCCACATACATGGGTCACCCTAGGAGAAATTTTTATCCTATGATGCAGCTTGCTAACCAGCAACCTCTATGTAATGGTCCCAAGAAATTAATTGCCTACGGGACGAAATAGCCTATCAATCCCTGTAGGCTATAGTCCTCCATAAAGGGGAAAAACCCCAAAATTCCCATTGTTGGGCAAGTTTTGGGACAGCTGGGCAAAGAAACCCAAAATTAGGGCTTGGAGTGAAGTTTACTCAATCATTTTAGAAGAAGAGGCCCCTCTAGGAAATCTATAAATATGAGAGGGATGAATTCATTTTGGAATCTGGATCATTAGTGTGGATCAATTTGTCTTTGTCTTTCTTGAGCTTGAGGCTCTGAGGGTTTTAAGACACCTTTTCTTCTTGTCCTTCACTTTCTATTCAGAGGGGAGGAGATTGAGATCACCGACACATATACTTACTTTGGGGTGCAATTCTCAGGTCCCCGCTTCAATTTGCGACCAGTGCTTCAGCCTCGAATCAACAAAGGATATGGATCCTTAGCCATTCTCGAAAGAGTGCTTTCAACATCATTTCCACAACATCTCGTCCAAGATGAGCCTCATGGACACCTTAATCCGTCCCACTGTTCTATATGGCTCAAAGATTTGGGGACCGTCTTTACTTGAGTCAAATTGGGCTTTATATGAGAGAGTCCAGATTCTTCTTCTTCATCACATCATTAGGTGCAAAATAACAATACCACAATACATCATCCTTCCAGAGTTTGGAGCTCAACCCTTCCGTCTTGAGACAGTCTTCAGATTGGTTTCATTCTTGCATCGTGTCTAGGGCTTTGCAGACTCGATAAAGAGTAGGGATTGTTATCCTTACTTGGAATATTGCTCTTCTGAGACTATTGCCCATTCTACTCCCTCAGGCCGAGTCAAATGTTGGTTTACAGGGGTTTCAAATCTCTTAGAGTCAGTGGGAATTCAGTTGGATCGTCTCCCTCCTTTCCGATATTCCTTAGATTCTCCTAGTCACCTTTTACCTACTAGATATGAGCTAAACAAGATCATCAGGGAGGACATCTACAGGCAGTTCGTCTAGGTCACCTGGGTCAATCCTCCGAGAGGGTTGTGCCCAAAGATGTCCTTCTACACTAAGCACTTCTTGGAGTTGAGAGACAGGCTCATTGTTCGACCCCAATATACGTTTCACCACTGGATGCATGCTCTTCGCATTCCTCTAGGCCAGTTCAGAGTAGGTTCTCATAGACTTTGGGTAGAGACGGACCACCAGGTGGATAGACCAGACAGACTCTACCAAGTATGTCATTTACAGGAAGTAGAGAAAAAGGTGCACTTCATTCTTGGATGCCCTGTCTACTACGAGATCAAAGGAAGGTTTCATTGCTTGTTTAGAGATTATTGAACCCTCGCTGACTTTTTCAGGTATCCCAATCAGAGATGTTTGGCCCTATATATGCAGGAGGCTCTCAAGTTCCAAGCGCATATCCTTCAACCTCCCATCAGACTAGACCCCACACAGAGGATCGCGACATTTTTCAGGGTACTACCTTCAGACAGGGGCACCAAGAGATCGATTGTTACTAGTATGTATCCACACTCCAGATCAGTGAGGATCTGTGGGACCTCACCTTGTCACAAAAGATCTCAGCAGCAGATCCATCTCAGATTTGTTCTTGGGAGACGGACTAGGTCCTCCGGCATTCAGCAGCACGTGAACCCCCCCAGGAAAAAATTTAGTGGACAGTCCACACTTGCCATCGACTCTTCATCGAGCCAACATACTTTGTTGAGTTTCTTTAGTGTTATTCATTCAGCCTCAGATGTTAGGAGAGTCCATTCCCGAATATTCGGGGAATAAGCAATCGACATAAAGATGGCTCTCCAACAACCAACATAAAAGTGGTTTAAATGGCCAAAAAGGAAGGACTCATTAAAATAGTTAATTACGTGAAGAAGTTGGTTAAAATTAGAGAATCAAATAGAATTTAGAATGTGTGCGCATGTTGAGTTATTTTAGGCTAGTGGGTATGATCCTCCGACCTATTGGCTCCTGGATCTTCTCCTCTAGGGCCAGATATTGATTTACTTCATGCATTGTATCTTTTATAGGAGACCGTTTGGTTCTCTCGCTTTGTATAGACATCATTGTACTCAACAGTCCCTTTGACCTACTTTGTGGTCATTAGTTGGACATAAATATAATTATCTTATCTTATTATCTTATCACCCTAGTTGACATCTTTCTCTCCCTATTTGGGCACAAGATTCTATCTGGACAGCGAGTTTTGTTGGTATTGGTCTTGGTTCTGGTACAATATTACTTTTTGGAGGCAACAAGTGCTCTGTTGGTATCGATTCTTTATAACCATTTGAAAGGCATATCATCTAGGCTACAGATTCTTGTCTTGGCACTGAGATATTATCTTGGCATCGAAGGTATATCACCTGGAAGGCATACGAGTTCCTTGATCTCTTACAAAAGATCAGCTAAAAGAAGAGAGTTTTGGTCTTCGTGCCCTATCTAAACTACCGTAAAGTTTGTCCTGGCTTAAAGTTTCTACTAGAAGGCAAGCGAAGCCCCTGTGTTGGACCATTGAAACCTTTGAGAAAGGTTTGAGTATCCCAAAGTCCAGAAAGGGGCAAACGAGGGCTTTTTGTGGCCATTTGCGGATCTCCTGAGGTAGATTATGTATTCTAAGTTTTGCGAGCTCTATATCAGATCTCGAGACTATTTTGTAAAGAACGTTAAAAGTCTTCCAATAATGTATAGACCGAAGTTACATGAAAATTCTTCGAATTTCATTCTAGTCTTATTATTCTAGTCTTACATGAATAGACTATATCTAGTATCGTGGACGTTAAAATTAATTTCATTCATTCATTCCAATTGATGGCATCTAAAATCATAAACGATACTATAGCGACTAAGTTGACGGAATGGTTGGACAATTCCAAAATCCGTGACTTGGAATAGAGTGTGAGTGTTCTAACCTGCATTAAACCCAAGATCGTTGAAGCGGTCAAAGTTCTAATGTCATTAAGCATATCTAAAATTAGTGCGAGTTCTGTAAAGGCAGTGCAAGGATTCTAATTGGTACGCAACCTAAGCATAGTAGAAACACAGGCCTAAGTCAACGAGGACATCTAAATTGGTGTGATATTTCACTAGTCTACATATAAAATAGATCTTTGATTGAGCTCGATTTGGAACTACGTATATTGCATTGGCTGTTGGAATAGTGGGTCACATTGTTGAATTCTAGAATAGGATAAGGATTGTTCTATTGTTAACAATCGTGATCGTTTCCAGAGTTTTTGCGTTGGAATTTAATTGCCATTGCATTGTTACTCATTATGTTTTACTGAATACTTGAAAGTCATTACATTATTAATGATTAATTTGTAGTCTTGTATGGTTGATGTATTGATTGCTGGAATTGCATCTATGCAGTAATGATTAATCTTTGAAGCAGTAAGAGACAATTTTATTGAGAAAACCTAGTCAACCTAGGGAAAAATTACCCTAGATCACTACACTCTACCATGATACACAGATAGCTAGCCTCAAATTCCTCTCACCCATTTTTCAGTCAATACATTCATTGGTCTACCCTACTCATCTGATAAAGGTCGGTCATCTATTATGAGGTACAGTAACCATCCTTGCATTCAAGTGCGTTCATCTAATGTTTAAGGCATTCTAGTATGTATCACAAGTTGAAATTGGATTATAGACTATTGGTTGCACACTTGTTCCCTTATTTCATCTTGATGGTTATCATATGCCTCTACTTCTATGTGACCTTTTAGAACCTTTCTTTCATTGTCTAGGAGTGGCACAAATAGGAAACTCTAATTATGGTAGTGTATCATGTTATTCATACTTAACACTTGTCATCATTCTCCTAATTTCGTTATCCCATATTTGGATTGGTTGTTTTCAATCGCTCATACTATGCCCCTATCGGCCTTGTCCTATGAAGAGGGGTTGGACATACCCAAGGTTAATGGGGCTATAAGAAAGCATGAGCCAAATATCAAAATACAAAAGAATGGCAAGGTATGTTGTTAGACACCTAATCCATAAGGGTTATGGTGTGTAATATGAACCATCAAAAGTGTTATGCTCTTAACCTGCAAATTAATACCCAAATACAGAATATGCGAAGAAAAGATACCCAGAACACAGAATAGAAATGATTTTATTATTCAGAGAGCAATGTTCACATGCATCTTCGAGGGGGCAACCTCCAATAGAGCAGAGCTCGATTACAAAAACAAGACACAATGCCCCTCGCAGGGAGTCTCTATCCTTTATATATGACTCATACATGCAATACCACGGGCCAATACCGTGGGTTTTATTAATACCATCTATCTAATACTACGGGCCATTTGCAACTAACTGTGGTCCCGTCATTAATTGCGGGTTAACCACTTACAAATATTAATATGGGCTTTATTGACTCTTGACTATGACGTGATCCCATGACATAAATAAGGGGGTTAGGGTGGGACCCTAACATGCCCTCCCCCTTAAGACTAGCCTTGTCCTCAAGGCTGAAGCTGCGGAAACTGCTGAAGAATAGTGGCTGGTTCCCAAGTTGCATATTTCGGAGAGGTGTCTTTCCATTTGACGAGGACTTCCTTAATCATGCGGCCGCGCAGGTGCTTGTCTCGTGTATCTAGAATCTGTTCGGGTTGAAGCCAGATTGACCCTTCTTCGTCCAATTCAGGTAGACTGGTTTGGACTCGGCAATTGTTCCCAATCACTTTCTTGAGGCACGATACATGGAAAACTGGATGGATTTTTGCCGTAGGTGGCAAAGCCAACTTGTAAGCCACTTCTCCAATGCGCTGAAGTACTTGGAATGGTCCGTAGAATTTTTGAGAGAGCTTTTGACAACCCTTGTCTTTGAGTGATGTTTTCTTATATGGTTGCAGCCTCAAAAAGACCTGATCCCCTTCTTGAAATTGGCGCTCTGAGCGATGTTGGTCGGCCTGTTGCTTCATGCGGTTCTGAGCTTGATGAAGATTCTCTCTAAGATGGGTGAGCATTGTTGCGCGGTGTTGTAGGAGTTGATCCACTGCTTGTACTTTGGAGCACCCCTTGAGATAAGAAGTAGGGGAAGGCGGAAGTTGACCATAGACTGCTTCATAGGGAGTCATTTTGGTGGTGGCATGATAGTTGGTGTTATACCACCATTCAGCCAGAGGTAACCACTGTACCCAAAGGTGTTGCTTTTCTGAAGTGAAGCACCTAAGGTAGGTTTCTAGACATTTGTTGACGGCTTCAGTTTGACCATCTGTTTGCGAATGATATGAAGTACTGAGTTTGAGTTGAGTGCCTTGTATTCTGAAGAGTTCCTGCCAAAAATTACTGGTGAAGATCGGGTCGCGGTCGGACAAAATAGAAGTGGGCATGCCATGCAATTTGAAGATCTGATCCATGAAATATTGAGCAACCAAAGTTGGTGTAAACGGGTGGGGTAGGGCGCAGAAATGAGCATACTTCGATAGTCGGTCCACCACCACCATGATGACTGACTTGTTCCCTGACTTTGGAAGACCTGTAATGAAATCCATAGAAACCTCCGTCCAAATTGATGCCGGAATGGGCAATGGCTGTAATGAGCCTGTTGTGTTGACGGTTTCCCCTTTGTGGCGTTGACAGACATCACATTCTGCTACGAAAGTAAGGATGTCCTGTTTCATGCCTGTCCAAAAAAATGATCTTCTGGTGTGAGCATACGTCTTCTGAAAGCCTAAATGTCCTGCAATGGGAGATGAGTGCAATTATGCCAAAATGCGACTTTTGAGGGTGGATGTTGGTGATATTACAACTCTGTCCTTGTAGCGAAGAATATCATTCTGCCACGAGTAGCCCTTGCTGGAATTAGGATCGACCTGCAATTGAGAAATGAGTTGGGAGAGCCCGGGGTGTGAAAACCATTCCCTGCGAGCCTCTTCAATCCAATCTGGAATGGGGAGGGAAATTGCGAGCATAGTACTTTCCTCCTCAAATTGGCGAGATAATGCATCTCCTACACTGTTGTCTTTCCCTTTCTTGTAAATGATCTCATAATCATATCCCAACATTTTGGCTAACCATTTATTTTGTTGTGGGGAGGATAGGCGTTGCTCCAAAAAATATTTAAGACTGTGATGATCTGTGCGGATTTGGAAACGTCGCCCCAATAAGTAAGGTCGCCAGGTCTCGACTGCATGTAAGATGGCCATCATTTCCTTCTCGTAGGTAGATTGGCCCAGATTCCTCCCACTGAGTTGTTGGCTTGTGAAGGCCAATGGTCGCCCAACCTGCATTAAGACCGCCCCAACACCTGTACCCGAAGCATCACATTCAATGACAAAGGATTTGGTGAAGTCAGGTAGTGCTAAGACTGGAGTGGAACACATGGCGTTTTTGAGAGCAGTAAATGCCTGTTGTGCTTCCTCGTTCCAGAAGAAGGAATTTTTCTTGAGGAGTTGAGTGAGGGGCTTCGCTATGCAGCCATAGTTGCGGACAAATTTACGATAATAGCCTGTGAGACCCAAAAATCCTCTCAAGCTCTTCAAGGTCTTAGGTTGAGGCCATTCTTGCATTACCTGGATATTTTTGGGGTCCACCTTGACACCTTCACGCCCCACAATGTGGCCCAAATACTCAACTTCTTCCATGCCAAACTAACACTTAGACATCTTGACAAATAATTTATGCTTGCGGAGCAGTTGCAAGAGTAGATCTACATGCTGAAGATGTGCCGCCCAAGTGCCACTATAGATGAGGATGTCATCGAAGAAGACAAGGACAAATTTTCTGAGATATGGTTTGAAAATGTGATTCATAAGGCTCTGAAAAGTAGAGGGGGCATTACAGAGACCAAATGGCATGACCAGGAACTCATAATGGCCTTCATGAGTTCTGAAAGCCGTCTTGGGAATGTCGACTTCCTTCATGCGAATTTGGTGGTAGCCTAAGCGAAGATCCAACTTAGTGAAGAATTGAGCCCCATTGAGTTCGTCCAACAAATCGTCAACCACCGGGATGGGAAATTTATCTTTGACTGTCAACTTATTGAGGGTTTTAAAGTCGGGACACATCCGCCACTCCCCATCTTTCTTGAGGACCATGACCACTGGGGATGAATAAGGACTAATGCTGGGACGAATGACGCCTGCTTCCAACAATTCCTTGATGATTTTTTCTATTTCATTCTTTTGGGTGAACGGATATCTGTATGGTCGCACATTTGGGGGTTGGGCCCCTGGAACCAAGGTGATGCTATGATCATGTTCCCCTCGCGAGGGTGGAAGCTCATGAGGCTTGTCAAAGACCGTCCTATGGTTATTTAAAATCTGTTGCATCTCAGGATGAATTGGCAGAGACAGGGTTTCGACTACCTGGATGGCATTAAATTGAGCGACCACTCCATGATGGCCCTTTTTTAACAATTTTTCCATCCTATGCGAGCTGATGATTGAGGGGGCTCCCGCCTGGAGTCCATGGAGGGTATGTGTGGAGTTGTTCTGCTTAAAACTCATATATAACTCCTGGAAATCCATTGTGATTGGCCCAAGAGTGCGGAGCCATTCAGCGCCTAGGACAATTTCGCAACCCCCCATGTGTATGGCAAACATGTGGGTTTTTAACTGATAATCCCCCATTTGAAGTTTGACATTTTCACAGCGGCCTTCACATTTCATTGTGCCCCCATCTGTAATTTGGTCTTGGAAGTTAGAGACTGCCCGTACAAAACAATGCACTGCTTCTGCGATTTTTTTATGGATGAAATTATGGGTACTTCCACTATCAATCAAGACTACTACTGGGCGATGTTTAAGAAAACCCCTGATTTTGAGAGTTTGAGGGGAAGAAATTCCTGCCAACGCATTTAGCGAAATAACTGGTTCGTCAGATACAATCTCCTTTTGGTTGTCTTCTTCGATCGCCTCTGGTTCCTCAAGTGGTGGATCTTCCTCGGTGGAGCTGTAGTCAGTGGCATCTATTTGAAAAAACTTGGGCTCCTTGCATTTATGACCCGGGGAATATTTTTCATCACAGTAGTAACATAGTCCTTGCTTCCTTCTTTCGGCCATTTCCGCAGGTGACACCTTTTGAATCTTAAGTGTCTGAGTCGTGTTGGGAGCCTGTGGGGGACGACCTTTAGCGGGGAAATTGGGGCGGCTGTATTGGGCTGCTAATGCACGTTCCACCTTACGAGCTACCTGGCAAGCCTCTGTCCACGTGGGAGGGTGGTGGAGTAGAACTTGAGCTTTGATGGCTTCTTTAAGACCGCTGATAAAACATTCCGTGTAGAACTCATCTGTGAGACCCTTAGTGCGGAAGGCTAAGGCTTCAAAAGCGGTAATATATTCATCCACTGTACCCGTCTGTCGGAGCTTAGTGAGACGCCCCAAAAAAGAGTCTTCCTGTTCAAAGCGATTTCGAAGAGCTTTGGTAAATTGGTCCCAATTCTGAAAAGGTCCATTGCAACGCTGATGCCATTCCCCCCATTGCCATCGTTCATTGTCCAAGTACATGGTCCCCACCATAAGCTTAGTCCAATCATCTAGGATATGATTCAATTTGAAATACTGCTCCATTTGTGCTAGCCATGTTGACGTGTGAGACCCGTCAAATTTATGCATATCCAATTTGGGAGGTCGCTGACTGGTTGGTGGATGGGTGTGCCAGACGTGAGGAGAGTGGCTCGACTCACCCTCATGGTATTCATGGCCCTTATACGCCTCCTCGTGGGCTGGTTCCTTGCCCTTCGAGAGTGCTTCCTGTACCTGGAGACTTAGTCCGCTAATCTCACGTTGGAGGGAGTTCATCGCAGTGTGGATGGTGTTCACAGTGTCTTCAAGTTTGTCCATCCTTTCATTTGTCATCGCTTGAGCTCTAGTTTCTACCATACACCAACCGGATGAAAAATTGGGACCGCCTAAATTTTTTTTTCTAATAAATTGAATGGTACCACCTTGCTCAGCTCGCCGTCCTGATTCTGATGGGCTAGATCACCAATAAGCACCCCGAAAGATCTCAGACTTTTTTTTTTGGAAAACTCCTAACGGAGTTTTACTCCTTCTTTATCAATACTGCAGTCGCCAAATCCTCAAAATGTCAATGCTGCCAAAAGTCCTGCGAAAAGTAGACCCCGGTATAGGAACCCTTCACAAAAACTCCGATCTGGTGGATCTGAAAGATCTGAATGGTGGAACAACTGCTGCTGCGGATCTGATGGAGCTGCGGGACTGATGTCTGCTGCTGTGGCACGTCTTTGCACACGTGGATCTAGAATAGATGATGTGTGATCCCCCGATAGAAAAGGGAACTATGGTCTAGAGGAGTGTCAGGTGCTATAGATCGCAATATACATAAGGGTCTGACAGTAGTACTCGGCCCAATGTTTTAGGGCTCTAACTAAGGAGGATCGACCGTACCCTTAGTCGTACAACCCGACTACCCTATCGTACGGGCGAGTAATCTCTCCGAGTGCTGTTCTCGGTGTACTGTAGCCACAAGACGGCCGAAGGTTTATCTATGGTGAGGTTTCAAGGGAGCCTAGGGGGCTTCCTATATACCGAGAGGGTACATGGAAGACAGTCCGTGCGCGGTTCTGTCTAATGTGCTACTACTCGAAGGGGTACCCACAGGGGTTACAAGGGAGTCCAACAGACGTGACCACCTCTTGTATTTCCTGCGTGCATGCCTCCCCAAATCCACAGGTTTATGCGCTTAACGACAGATCCCGTGGTTTAAAGATGCCGGAACACGTCTCTAGCCAAAAAAAAAAATTTGCTAAAAATTGGAGATCCCACCGAGCCCTGGAAAGTGCTCTGATACCACTTGTTATGCTCTTAACCTGCAAATTAATACCCAAATACAGAATATGCGAAGAAAAGATACCCAGAACACAGAATAGCAATGATTTTATTATTCAGAGAGCAATGTTCACATGCATCTTCGAGGGGGCAACCTCCAATAGAGCAGAGCTCGATTACAAAAACAAGACACAATGCCCCTCGCAGGGAGTCTCTATCCTTTATATATGACTCATACATGCAATACCACGGGCCAATACTGTGGGTTTTATTAATACCATCTATCTAATACTACGACCCATTTGCAACTAACTATGGTCCCGTCATTAATTGCGGGTTAACCACTTACAAATATTAATATGGGCTTTATTGACTCTTGACTATGACGTGATCCCATGACATAAATAAGGGGGTTAGGGTGGGACCCTAACAAAAAGGAGTGTAAAGGACCTTAGAATATGAATCCAATGGTTAGAAGTTAGAACATTGTATTTATATGTGTATCTTATTAATGAAAAAGCGATGAGCGCTTATCTTTATTCCTAGTCTACATTCCAATAATGGTATCAAAGTTGAACACTCCCAAAGACTGATAGATTTGTGCCCTACTCTGATCTGACATTCATTCAGCGGATCTCCTTGTCTACACATCCATTTTGTGGCATCTGAGGGTTTCTCCAACCATTTCTCCAGCAATCGTTCATCTTCTTGGTGCAAGCTCCCTCTACACAACCCTCTTCTCTCTACTCAATGATCTAGAACCCTCGCGAGCCCTCTCTCTTGCCTCTAGTCTGCATGCTTGTCCACATCTCTAAGTGCAAATATACTTTCCATCATTGTTGTAGTTTGGGGATTAATTTTGTAGAAATTCCAAGGTCTGTAGCCCGAACCCAGTTTCAATGCTTTTGCATTTGCTTTAATGCCCACAGCACCACATGTTAGCTGATATGTAAACTTTTAATGCAAATTAGATTGAAACACTAGTAAGCGACCTCTACTTCTTTTGCACTTTTCAGCTGATAGAAAATAAAGAGACAAGCATTCATAAATTTTTACACACTTATTTTTTGTGAAACTTGACCCTAGAAAACCCCACAAGGGGAAAACCAGTACTAAGGAAAATTTTATTAGCTTATATCAGGAATTTAATTACAACATTAAAACATCACACAAGAGTACTTATCTCTCCCTTGATATTTGAGCCAGTCTTCATAGAAATTCATGCCACTGCTTTAGCTTCCCAAATATAAAAATTCGTGCCACTGACTGACCTGTCAGAACTCGAATTTTGAGCCACTCAATCAAAGAATTCACTCCAAGGAATTCAGGCTTCTGACTGATAAATTTTTCCCTTCATATGAGTGTTGGAAACATCTGCAACCACATCGAATCTTGTGCCTCTGCTCAGCACTGACCTCCTGGAATTTTGGACCTGGTTTTTATTTGATTTTTATTTTGAGTCAACACTTAAATCTGGAATGCTTAATGCAATTCCTGGAACTCTTCCAAAATTGGCAAGAAGCTGAAGTCTTCTGCTAGAGGAAGTGTCCCCAATTTTATTCCTGGAATTCTTCCAAAACTGACAAGAAGCTGAAGTCTTCTGCTAGAGGAAGTGTCCCAGATTAGCAACTAAAGGCACAGTGTTGGCACTTCACAATCTGTTGCTGTGGAAGAGGGGCAGAATCTGGAACAACTGGAGGTGAACTGTCATGAAGCAACACTCTGAAACTGAATGGACTTTGAGTAGTATGGAATATGAAAGGATATCTCCTTATCATATCCAAGACCTGTTTTATGCTTCTTGTGGACAAGATCTTCCCAAGGTCTGATGATGGGCTTGGGAAGTGCAAGTTGAACTTCTGCATCTGCATGTAACCTTGCTGCTTTATTGGGTACTAAATTTGAATGAACTGTAATATTATTTTTTTTGTTGTTTATGGGAGTCTGTTTTGATCTTCTTAACAGAAACAAAGTCAAAATGATGACTCCACCGATGTAATTCTTCCTACTGTAGTTGAGATTCAAGCTACAAAAATTCAATCTGTTCTTGTGCATATTGTAGACATGTCTGAATTTCTGAGAGAGAGACTTTGCTGATTTGGAATGTGTCATCAACAATAGATGTATAAGAGTTTTCAAAAACTCTAATACTTCACCAATTTGAGTCATTTTCTCCAATGTCAAAATTATAGTTTAAAAAAACTGATTATAGCTACCGATCAATGAAGAAGAAGCAACACCCAGTCACAATAAGGAGGTGAAATAAATGTACACCTACAACTTGATACTCCACTATGAGTTAAAAGTTTTCAGCACCCACATTATTTCACTTAATATCTCAACTAATTAATAAATCACTCAAAATCAAGCCATTGATGACTATACCTACCAATTCAAGGAGAGTTTTTTTTTTTTTTTTTAAAGAACCAATGTAGCTCATTCCATTCCAAGCACTTCCAAATATTTAAATAATAAAAATTGAGGAAGAAACAAAAATAGAATGAAGGTTACTATCTTGGTCCTCAAGTTGTCTCCCTTTGTGTGCCCATGCAAAAAATATGTTAGTGCCTAGTAGTCGCTCTTTATTTCGACCTCAAAATATATTGTTTTTGCTTTCGACCTCAAATATTAACAGAGTGTGGATGCTATTATTACCAAAGTATTTTGGTTTCAACACAACCTACGAGAGGCTCTCGATCTCAACTCACATATAAATTATTGAGAAACCAGCTTCTCAATAAGGATAATCACATTGGCATAATGTAAAGCAAGAGCAAAACCTTGAAGAGTAGGCGACGGTGCATGAATTAGCTTCTTACATTTGGAACCAAATTGTGCCCTTGTATTTGGATATTTCTTATAGATAGGACCAGAGTGCAGATACCTTATAGGTCCACTTGCAGGCAGGCCTTCAGTTTGAGAAACAAGCCCTCTGTGTTCTGATGTCGATGCTAATGTCGTCATTGTATCGCAATATCTCAATTATATGTTACAAGGCTTCGAGGCTACAGCGCTTTCGACATACAAACTCTGACGCTTCAGTGGATGATGTGCATTTAAATTCAAGCATTCCACATATCAAATAGTGATGACATTCATGCATCAATCTAATCATGATTTTACATGTATGGAAGATTTTACATGTATGGAAGATTTTACATGTATGCGATCAATCTTGGTTTGTGCGGATCTCTAGCTTGCAGAAATATCCTTTCTCAGGAGCAATTGCACATATCATCTAAGGCGCTTCAGGTCTCTGAGCTTCTTTATATTCAAGTAACTAGCAACAAGGAGGCAACCAAATGCAAGGCCTCCCTTCTAGTCAACCTTCAAGTAGAGCGGAGCATAGTCCAAGCAAACATCGCAATGGAACAACCATTTCCATTCCACCATTAAACACCGCATATGCAGTTCAAATGCACAATTCAGATGTAAGAATCATGTGGCACAATTTTCACACACTAGTCGCATGAATCTGATCTTAGTCACCTCCCTTATACCATATAAACAAAATACTCAGACATATTTCATAACAAAACAAGGAGAGCTGCGAGCAGCAAGTCCCTAAATTTGATTGACTGCTCTAGTCCAGCTACATCGCCAATAGCAAATGCTACTGAAATCCTTTCAACGGGCTTCTCAGTCAAGTAGCTTTTCGGGGCTTCAATGAACGCTATCAAGGTTAAAAGTCAAGTCCTCTGATCAGACTGACCTACTGCTAAACTCCAAAGCTGGAAGCTGGAAATCAAGGGAAGACAGTTTGTATGGCATTAAAGACATCATTATCGTAATGCGTGCCTTGGAGCAGTATTAATGCATGCATGGAGCAGCGTTTGCGTGGAGACTGAGATAATGAGACAACGTTGTATGGTGTATTCAACCGCAGATAGACTGGAGCAGATTTACCACAGCCAGCACCACAGTCCAACAACGTGGTATAGATACCAGAATGGAGAAGATTTAACAGTGGGAGGGTGTATTCAATCGTGTATAAATTGGGAGACCACCACAGCCAGCATCATAGATACTTGAAAGGAGAAGATTTACAGCGTTATACAATTGGGAGACCAGACCAACAACATGGTATAAAATAGCTTGGAATCTTTGGTTCTATCCACTAAACCTTGTGTATGTCATGACAACACCTTCAAGATAAAGCTTTAATTGACGTTGAGAGACTATTTCTTGTGATTCCCTCTGAACAATTATGAACAATCAAACGCCTTTTGCAATTCTGTCACCAATTGCAAATATTGGTTAATTGAGGCACAATAGAGATAACCCCATCAAAAACCGGCAGGGGTTTGAGCTTGTAGAGTAGCACACCACACCGAGCACACCAAGAGACATCGCATAAATGATTCAACACGTAATACAATAGAGAAAGCGGGAGATTCGACTATTACTATTCGACTTTCACGACCAGTGCAATTAATATAGCTCTATTCAACTTCGAAAAAACTCTATTCAAATATCAGCATACACACAAGACTAGAGTAACAACGCATAGAAATCAAATGAAATACTAAGAGTGTCAGAGTGTGGCGTTACAGATATTGTGACATTCAATGACAAGTCAGAGGTGCGTTCTTGCTAGGGCAGAGATGGCAGGTCTGAGCAAGGAGCGTTTTTGCTCTTTCTTCTTCTTTTTTTTCTTTTTTTTTAATGTCACTGGCAGACTGAAATGGATTTTTTAGAAGGCAGGTTGAGAATGCAACAAATAGCTCTGAGAGAAAGTTAGGTTTGGCAAAGTAACGCCTATTGCAGTCGGACCAGTATGTAGATTGACAGAATGCACCAGAGTTGGTAATATTTTCTCTGCGTTCTTAATGTAGGTATGCAGGTGACAAAGGAATGGCAAGGCTGAGAAACGTTAACTATGTCCTGACAAATTCTCAAAAAGACACAAACCTACAAACTTCATTGAAACAAATAAGCACAGATTTACATAGGCCACAACAAAAAGTGGCTCACACAAGATTGAGCGGGTTATGAACGTACCAGCTCTGATACCATGTTAAACACACACATGGGCAACAACAAAATATGAAAGATAAATCATGAGAGTACATTTTTTATTAACAAAAGATATATTTATAGTACATGGTTTGGCCGTTGGGTTCCACATCCCAAGGTCTCTTGGACTTCCTTAGTCTATTCTGCTTCCACACTAACCCATAGAGGATTAGGTGTCCAACAGTCTTGTTTTCAGCGCATTTGTCATACCTTGTAACTAGGGCCTGCTTCTGCTCAGATTTTAGTGCTGAAATACCTCAGTTGTTCTTGTCAAACTACGTACAGTCCCTCTCCTCAAACAACATGCTATTCCCAGGCTTAGAAGCTATTCCCAAGTTTATTTGTTGTAGATGTCTCCTCTCAGCTATGGTTGTCTCAGCCTCCTCCTCTTGCTCCTTGCTCTCTTTTCTGAAATGCTCATGAAGAATAGATGAGCTCTCAGCCTTTTTCCTCCCCTTTTAGCTTCAGCCTTCAATAGATAGAACTCTAACCCTTTTGATCAAGGGCTAGGATTAGATCTCAGCCCTCTAGATCAATGGTGGAGATCATTCCCTCACTTGACCCCCTTTTTCATGTGGTCCCCCTCAAATGAACTCCCTAGTCACATTAAGTTGTTTTTGTACCTAGTACTTTTTCTCCACATAAAGTCAACTTAAAATTATAAAGTGACTTTAATATTAGAAATACCTACCTAGTGAATAGAGTACCATATAAAGTGACTTTATAACATGACTTTAATATAAAACGCATAAAGTCACTTGCTAAAAAGGTGTTATAAAGTGTTTTCGTAGGCAAAAAGGTAAATGCACTTGGAAACACCTCCTTGGTATTCTTCAACAAGTTTGAGGAAATGCATTGAAGGTCAACCCATCAATCACTTGTAGAGAATCAATCTCTAAAACCTTCACACAACCAGTTTTATGAAAGTAGCCACCACCTAGAAAATGATTGATCAAGCTTCAAGCACGTGAAATAGAGAGAGCACATATTCATTAGGCGTTGATTATGAGCTATATAGAAGTCTTTGGTACTGTCTATCCGCTCTAATGGCTATAATAGCTAATTAGGAAACAAGGTACATAGGGAATTTGGAGAAGAAACCCCCAAAGGGGAAATTATATTATAAAATAATACCCATATGTGTTTATATTGTACAAATGATCAATATGTATAATGAGAGATGACCATAACAATTATGTCAAAATTAGATTTTTAGCTCAAACCATTTCCTTAACTTCCTCCACAATATCTCCATAAATCTTTTATGCAATCTTCATCATTAACATCATTCATTTCTCCTACTTTCATAGACTTTTTTTCCGAAGAAAAAAAGCCAACTTTTTATTAAGCAAAATAAAAAGTTACATACTGTGTGCCACTTGCAGTCCAGATGCAAGATTGTTCTGCTGAAGAAAAACACAAAAATCACAGTCCTTTTTGACTGTTTGTAGAAGGTTCAGATATCTGACATTCCTCTATTATGGTCATATATATTACTGTTTGTTCTTCCTCCTGAAACGAGTCTTTGAACACTAGACATATATACATTTTTGCAGTTTTGAGGTCTCCTTCAGAGAAAGAAAACAACCTCTTACAAATCTGTTAACAGTTCTTCAGACGTGCTGATATGTTCAGTAAGAAAAGGAAAATATACTTGAGTTCTGACATATAATACTGAAAACAAAATAAAATGTGAAACAGAGAACGGAAACTGAAATGACGGACATATCCATGACCAAAAAGCGAAAAGAGAGAGGATGCCGCTATCACTGAGACTGTTCGAAAGGAGGGTCTGTCGAACTGATGGTCTGCCCCTGCCTGTATTCAGTTATTGTCCAGCTTCCCAAAGCTTGTTGAACACCAGCCTTAGAAAACCTGTCGGCATCCTCGTTTCTGTCCCTGTATACATGGCATATGATGAAGAAGTTAAAAGATGATTTTAAGCGCTGTATTTCCTCAAAAATAATCTTCAATATTTGATTTTGACATGCAGCATTTCCGTTGACCCAGTTGATGACGTTCAAAGAATCACCAAAAATTTGGATTGAGAGAATATTTCGATGAAGAAGCCAACATAGAAGAAGGCGTAATGCAGATATCTCAGCAAAGTTATTTGAGCCTGATCCAAGGCCTACAGAGGCTTTAAGGGAGTGATCTTGATTAAGGTGAATACACAGTCCTGCCCCTGCCTTGTTGTTCTGGGAGGCCCCGTCAAAAAAGGCCCAAGGAATACCCTCCTGGATATTAACAGGCTTTGAGAAATTTTGAGGAGGTTTGGGATCGGGAACAGGAATGGCAGAGTAGATAGCTGCACAGTTTATCGCTGTGACTGCGACGGGGGTGTCTTTATCTTGAAACAGGCTCTTATTTCTCGCAATCCACACCCCCCAGAAGTAAATAAGAGGAAGAATTCTCATATTCCCTTCCGGGAAGGTTTTCCACCACCTACTCCAAACCGCTTCCAAAGGTTCATCGCCCAACTGTGCCTTGATGTTGAGCAAACTAGATATCTCCCCCCAAATCTTTTTTGATTCAGCACATGAGATAAAAAGGTGATTAATAGATTCCTCTTCTGTTTTGCACAAAGGGCATCTCCCTGGTCCAACTAGATATCTGGCTCGCAAAGTATCCCAGGTTGGAACTTTCCTCTTTAGCATGCACCAGAGGAAAATCTTAGCTTTTGCAGGTCCTTTAAGCTTCCATATAAGTTTCGACCACCAATCTGGATTGCCCCAACCTTTCTTTTGCATAAGGAAGTTGTATCCATCCTTAGGGGTATATTCTCCTGTATCCCCCTGCGCCCATATCAACAGATCTGATTCATTTTTGAGCCTGACATTAGAACGGTGAAGTTCTTGGATGTAAGAACACCATTCATTCTTCCACCTGATATTTATTCCCAGGTCTTCTGCACTCTTCCAAGCCTGACCCCATATTGAGGATTGACCAATTTTCTCCACCTGGTTTAATGTATAAATGCCCTTGTGATCAAGATGCCTGAGTAAGCCTGGGGATAGGGCATAAGCTTCATTACAGCCTACCCAGGGATCCCTTCCAATCCTGCAATGTCTTCCGTCACCTATCTTCCAAGCCAGCCCTTGTTCAATCACAGAGAAGGCTTCCACCGTTGCTTTCCATACAACTGAAACATTCTTTTTCCTCTTTTCCTGGCTTCTGATCCAGTCCTCCAGAGGGACAGGGTCTATGTATTTTCTTCTGACCACTCTGGTCCAAAGATTCTCCGTCGAAATAAGTCTCCAACCAGATTTGGCTGCCAGAGAAAGGCTAAACTCAGGGAGCCTTTTTATTCCCCATCCTCCCCATTCTTTGGGTCTTGCCAGCTTGTCCCAAGCTACCCAGGGGAGAACAGAACTTTCTTTAGCCCCTGCCCATAAGAATTTGCTACAGATCCTCCTGATTTTTTCCATCACACCTTTCGGAACCCAAGTTAAGGCTGCCCAGTAGACAGGGATGGCTAGTAGTACTGATTTAATTAGGGTTAATCTGCCTGCTCTGGACAGCCATTTGTGACTCCAGTGAGAAATTCTAGCTTCAATCTTAGCAATGAGCCAGTTCCAGTCCTCTATCTTGTATGCTGATGGTTTTAACCAAAAGCCCAGATATTTAAAAGGGGATTCCAGCTGTTGATGATGGAAGGGGAAAAGATTTAGCACCAAGGATCTTTCCCTTCTCTCAATATTTGCCATAGAGACCTGAGATTTCCTGTGATTAATCTGCATGCCAGTAGCTTTCAGAAACAGATCAATTATGCTTTTAATCTCCTTAATTTCATTGATAGATCCATTAGTGAAAAGCAAAATATCATCGACAAAAAGGAGGTGGGTAATGAAAAGATTAATTGCTACCTCAATACCTTTTACCTTCTCCTCTCTTCTGGCTTTATGAATCAACCTGCTTAAGCCCTCTGCCACTAGAAGAAAAAGAAGAGGAGATAAGGGGCATCCTTGCCTTAATCCTCTTTGGCTTTTGAAAAAAGGGGAGGCAGCTCCATTAATAAGGATCGCAAAGCTGACGTTGGAGATACAGCCCATTATCCAACTGATGAAAGAATAGTTGAAGCCCAAGTGAGTTAGCAGCATCCGAAGATAAATCCAGTTTATTCGGTCATAGGCTTTAGATAGATCAATTTTGAAAACCACCCCTTTCTTTTTCTGCTGCCTGACACTGTGAATGACTTCCTGGGCTACTCCTATGGCCTCATGGATTTGTCTCCCATCCAAAAACCCGAATTGTTCCATTGAGATATTCCTTGACAGAATGGGAAAAATTCTTATAGCTATCACCTTTGCAATAATTTTGTATATGCAGTTGCATAAGGATATCGGCCTGAAGTCTTCAAAGGTCTCTGGATCATCCTTTTTAGGAATGAGAGCTATGAATGTTGAATTGAAGGGCCTGTAAACTTCTCCTTTCTGTCTTGATTCTTCAACTACATCAGTTATTTCAGAACCTATTAGATCAAAGAAGAAGAGGAAGAGTTCAATAGTCCATCCGTCCGGTCTAGGGCTTTTTTCTTTAGCAATGAGTTTCATAGCTGCTTCAACTTCATCCTTGGTAACAGGGGCTGATAAATCCTCTGCTTCATCCTCTTCGACAAATCTTGGAAAACATTGAGCAGTTCTAATAACCTCAGCTATTGTGGCTTCTCCCGAATATGAGAAAAGACTCTGGAAGTGTCTCTGTCCAAGACCGGAGAGGCCTGAGAAAGTATTTACATCCCTGCCTTCTTCATCTTTTAGGCTCCAGATGTTGTTAACAGATTTTCTCCCTTTTGCAAAGTTATGAAAAAAGCTGGTATTCTCGTCACCTGCTTTCAACCATATAGCCCTACTCTTGAGCCTCCATTCTTCCTCCTTATCCAAAAGAATTTTGTTCTGAAGCTTCTCCAATTGAAGGATTTTATCCTTGGAGGCCTGCGAGATATAACCGTCCTCCTCGGTGCTTTCCAGAATTTTCAACTCCTCCCTGATTCTGTTTAATTCTTCATTCTGTTTGGACTTCCTATCCTTTGCCCAGGAAATAGTTGCCTTCTTCAGTCTCTTGAGATTCTCCATGAATAAGAAACTTTTGTCCTCCCTTGCATCCCTATCCGGATGAATCCATGTTTCCACAAAAAGATTTTTAAAGGAGGGATCTTGAAGCTAGGAAGAGTTAAATTTAAAGGGGGAAGGAGGCTTAGGGGGAGGGTAGGAGATATCAAGGAAAATAGGGAAATGATCAGAGTTGCCAATTTCCTCCACCCATTGCTTGAAAATAGGAGCCTTTGAGATTAAACCTTCAGAGAGGAGGAACCGGTCCAATCTTTTTGCAATTCGATCCTCCCCAGTCCTTCTATTCCTCCAAGTAGGTTTCAATTTAGAAGGGGAAGGGTCTATGAGATTGTTATCCAAGAGAAGACTGAGGAAGAAATCCGACAGGGGGTCTTCCCTTGCTGAAGGACCCCATGTTTTTGCGCGCCCTATTGAAAAATTTAAATCACCTCCCACAATCAATAGGGGCGATTTCATCAAAGATTTGTTCAGCAAATCGTTCCAGAAAGACTCCCTACCTTGGCAGGGGCCATAAATATTAACAATCAAAAAGGGAAGGGAAAAATCTGTGGAAATGATCTCCATACCCATTACTTGTTTTGACCCCCATAGGTTCATGACCTTAATTCTTCCTTCTTTGTAGCCTATTGCCAACCCCCCAGAATGGCCTGATGAGTCGATTGCTGTAAATTTCCAACCTGGGAGGAGGGAGTTTAACATATTTTCCACTTCCGACCCTTTTCCCAGAGTTTCTTGAAGGAAGATAATGTCAGATTTAGAGGAAAGGAGCCAATCTCTAAGGGCCAGTTTTTTAGGTTTGCTGGACAAACCTCTGCAATTCCATGAAGACAGGATCCTTTGATTACTGAGCCGGGGTTCTGCACCGCTCTAAGTACCCCAGGAATTGAGTATTGTTTCCCATCAGCTACATCCAACTTCGCTTTTAGCTTTGCCTTTGATAGGTCTGAAATTCTACCTCTCTTGTTTTTTGGTAAGCTTTGGGAGGCCATAACCCCTAAACCACCTACAGAAACGGATGGCCTGGACTTCCCAACCATTGATTTGAGATTATAGGGGCATGGAGTCTGAGGGACCGGATGACCAAGAGGAGGCCACTTATCATCACTATTTAAATCTAGGGAAGGCATGGCAGCCGAAAGGGTGTCGATGTCAGGGGAGCCCGCAATATGATCAGTGATTTGGTTTAAACCATTATTAGGAAAAGAATGAAGCGAAGGAGAATTTTGATGGTTATCAGATATAAGCCCTGGAAAAAGAAAAGAGGAAGGAGGAGAATCTGGACACTTACCCTTCTCAGGTACTGAGGCATCGGGCTGATCATCACTTGAAACTTTTGCAATCTCCTCCTTAGAATCCTCCAGTTGTGCTTCTGGGTCCTTGACCGCTTCATGGGGCTGGGAATCCACCGGTACTTCTGCGTTCTGCCCCCCCTCCGTCTCCATGTCTTCAGCGTTCTGCTCTGTCATGCCTTTTTCCTCTTGAGGCACGGGTCCTTGCCTGAAAACTGGTTGGCTTGGAAAAGGGGTCCTCCGGAATCGCCTTCTTCTTCTGGCTTGCGTGCAATCCTTGGCAAGGTGACCATATTCATGGCATTGATGGCATCAGAAAGGCAGATTCTCATAATCCAATGTCTGTTCGAAAACGTAATCTTTGTATTGGAGATTGATTTTTTGCGCAAGACCGTTGCTGGGATTAAGACTCAGCAAAATGCGTGCCATCGCTCTATCTTTGGTCTACAAGAAAGACATATCTGCCTCCAAGAAAGTTCCCAATCTGTTACCGATGGATTTGAAAACTGCTTCGGTCCAAAGGAACGACGAAAGACCCGGGGCCCTTACCCAAACCGGGAAAACATCAGTTTTTTCTTTGAAAGCATCAAACAAGGGACTCCACTTTTTCAACAGGACTGGAATATTGTCGATAATCCAATTCCTGCCGAGCACCCACTCCGCTACCTCCTTGTCCTCGAACTTGAGCATAAACCAGCCCTTAGCTAGTGCTAAGGCTTTAAACCCCAGGGGTCTGTCACGGACAAAACGTTGATCTCCCCATGTCTACAAGAAGCCTGACGAAAACTTCTTACCTCTTGCCCTGCCTACCAGCGAGCACTCTGCCATTACTAGGGTTTCATCGATAGAGACCTCCATGCCGAGGATCAGGTTGCCCTCCAACTCCTGGGATCCAATCGGCCTTTGGGTTTTCCTTTTTCCCCCTTTTTTCCCAGAACCCTCAGCTGAAACCCTAGCTTCCTCAAAAGGACCAGTCCATTCTGGTTCCTCCAAGGGCAGAACCGATAGATTCTCTACCTCCGGAAAAGACTGATAAGGCCCAGTGTTATCATGTATCGGGATATCTGCTTTGAACCTCCCATCCGGCGGTACATTGAAGCCTTCTGGCTCTCCCTCGAGGCTGCCAATCTAGCTGTTGCGCCCTCCTGCATCGTTTTCATTTGTAAAAGAAGGGTTTCTCGGTAGAGAGACCCTAGATAGTGAAGAAACCCTTTCAGAACCCCTGTTTCTGCCTGACCCAGAAGCAAGCCCTAAATTTACCACATCCTCAATGCCTCCTGAAAGAAGAAATCTTCCCGACCCTGCTTTGCCCTTAGAACTGGGAGAATGACCCGCTGTGAACCCTCTACCCGCTGCTTCTCCACTAGCTGGCTGCTTTTGGAGTACTTGTCTGCGAGCTTGGATGGCAAAACTGTCATGGTCCTTACCGGTTTGCTGTGACAACACCTTATTTCCTTGCGAAACCGGGATTAACTTGGAGTATTCAAACCCCCCGAAATACCGCTCCACATTTTGTACTGTCGGTTCCTTCCCCCAAACAGAAAGAATGTCTTCCAATTCTGGGTCCAAGTCGACCAATTCGTTGGGGTTTACCATGGTTACGGGAGCCGTTCCGAGATAACCGCCTGAAACAGTGCTAGATGCCAGCAAAACCTTGTCCTTACTCTGGTAAAACGGGAAAAGAGAAATTAGCCTTTGCGATTGCTGATGGAGGGATAACACCCGTCTTACTGCGAAAACACTTTCGAACAACCTCCAGCTGCCAGTCGAATCAGATAAACCTATTCCTGCTCCTGTTGCTGCACACGGACAACGACATCTTGCTCCCTACCCGTGCCCTGTGCGAGGTTCCGCCCGTAACCCTAGCTGCCAAACCCTAGCCATCACCATTTGCAGATTTTACATTATTTTTAAAAGTAGTAGAACTTATTCCCTACTTTCGTAGACTTATATGGTTGGTCTACTTCATTATTACATTTTCATCGCATAATTTAGACATTAATTATGATTCACAAATAAATTAATTTAGACACTAATTATGATTCACAAATAAATTAATTTAGACATTAATTATGATTCACAACTAAATTAATTTAGACATTAATTTAGTTATTCCTTCATACTCCCCCTTAACGAATAATGACGATTTCTCTATCATCAATTGTCCTTTGAGCTAGTCCCCTCTTTATCTTCAATCTCTTGCACTCTTCCTCTTTGGTCTTTTTCTTTCATCTTGATTTATCTTTAACTTTCACCTTGTACCTATAAAACAAAAATATTGTGTTTGTTGAAGTCCACATAAAGAAGTTACCATCCACCAAAATACATGGGTCACCAGTGACTGTATCCATTGATTCTATAGGAAACCTTTTCTCATATATGGTTCAGCAACATATATTTACACTTGTACCTTTAACTCCCATACATCATCATCATTCACCAACCTAGGTTTTCTTTGGCTTACCTGTAACCATACTTTGAGCTTTCCTAGAGTACCCTTAACCATACAAACCTTAGGTGGTTTTAGCTTACCACAAACAGACATTACATCAAGTGGTTTCAAC
This sequence comes from Pinus tabuliformis, assembly GCA_031772625.1. Taxonomy (NCBI): domain Eukaryota; kingdom Viridiplantae; phylum Streptophyta; class Pinopsida; order Pinales; family Pinaceae; genus Pinus; species Pinus tabuliformis. The sequence continues at coordinate 246,395,605 of CM062815.1, forward strand.
TTTCAAATAACCACAAGCCTTCCTCTTTCACCGCGAGTGGTTATTGCGCACCACTTCTTCTTTCATGGCAAGTGATTATTGAGCACCACTTACTTTTCAAATGGCGGTATACTTTCCTTATCAGGCGTACATCACATTGACTCAAGTACATTCAATTTAAATTTCCATTTAGGCTAATCTAGCCCTTATATAAACATTTCCTTTCCACCTCAAATACATTGGCGACCATTAAACTTTTTATGGATGTTTTCTTCCAAAGATTTATTGTGATTGCATCTCAATTATGAACACAGGGTACTACTATATTTACCTTGCTTCATGTCCTCGTTTCCTATATCTTCAACTTCCTTTTCCTTTGGCTTCTCTCATCTTGCTTTTTTACTATTTCTCTTCTACTGCTTCATTCTTTCTTCTTCATCTTTCCTTATTTTTATTTCATCTTTCTTTCATTACATCATCTTTATCATATTTGAATTTTGTCATGGCATCTACTTCTTTATCATTCTTCACTTGTCTACTTCATTCATGGAATCATCTTCTTCTTCTTGCATCTTCTTTGCTCATGTTGCTTGTGCTTTCTCTATTGTTTTTCGTCATGGAGTTTGAATCTTTTTCTCTCTTCTACATTTGCTTTTTTCATCTAAATATTCCACTGTACTTACATAAATTGTTTCTTATAGGAGGGATGTCTCCATCCAACAAAACACCAACAACACTAGATTGGCAAACATAATTGATGCACTAATGACATGATTTGACATGACTTTACCTTAGACTTAACTTTGACTCCAGATTTTCAAATTGACTTTACTTGTGACATGACATAATTTGTTACGGTGTCGGGTAACACCAATAATGCACCCTAAACTTCACTTTGACTTGAAATTCCTATTAAACTCCGACCTTCATTACAACTTTAATTTCGACTTTGACTCAACTTTGACTCTTGCACAAAAAAAATTATGATAAATTATTTAAAAATAACCTGATCACACTTAACAATTGATTTTGGCTTTGACATGAGCTCTTACATCACCCATCTTATGACTTCCACCTTAAAGATTTTGACTTTTGACATGACTCACTTTTTTACAATAGAAATAATCTTGTTATTTAACTGTAGGGTTTGATGCACTATGCTTTCATTTGATGTCTATAAACTCTCAATTACATATACAACATTAAAACCCTTTTTTCTTTGACCAAGATCATCATTCAATATCCTCATCCTTAACAAAGCTCTCTTTGTATTCAACAAGCATCATCAAACTACAAAAGCAAGCAAACAAATTCTCCGTCACTTTTAATGTCTCACAAGTTGTAGAGTACTACGACTATTCATGGATGGAGTCCACTAGTACAACAAGCTTTATCATTGCAATAAGCAAGTCATCAAAAAATCTCAACAACCATTCTAGTTCCTCTAAGGCCTTTGTTGGTGCACAAATCTTGCACGAAAATGGCACACACCTCCACTAGTGTACGTTTCAACCACATTAAGCGCCAGGCTTGAGAACGATGATGGATAATTTCCCTTAATTTTCTTCCTGATCAAACTATCCTTTTCAAAAATCATAAACTTTAGCCAAGTGCCATGTAAGGTCAATTTCTTGAATCCCAACATCTAGCATGCCATCACTCTGCACGTCCATCTCATGTGCAGAAACTCAAGGTGATTCAATCAAATTTTCAACCACATACATACTTCCATCTCTCGCACTCCATCCAACACAACCTAGCTCTGATACCTAATGTTGGCTATAATAGCCAATTAGGAAGGGACATAGAGAATTTAGAGAAGAAACCTCTGAAGAGGAAATTTTATTAAAAAGCATTCCCATGTGTGTTTTTATTGTATGGATGGTCACTATATATAATGAGAGATGACCGAGAGATGACCATAACAATTGTCAAAATTAATTTTTTTGTTTAAACCATTTCCTTAACTTCCTCCACAACATCTCCATAAATTTCTTAAACAATCTTCTTCCCGAACATTACTCATTTCTCCTCTCTCTCATTCTTTCATAGACTTCTATGGTTGGTCTAAGTCATTACATTTTCATCACATAATTTAGACATTAGTTATGATTCACAAGCAAAAGTTATTCCTTCACGCTATGTAATGAATCAATGATAAGCTTCGTTTTTTACCATTTTCGCAGCTCTTAAAAAGCTTTTTGTATCGGTTTCCGATTTTTTTGCATTGTGATAATATATCAAGAAGCATTTGCTCCCTATTGTTGGAAAATGTAACTAGGTTCAGTATTCATTTAATGTATTTGAGTCATCTTGTAATATACTTGTCAAAAGAATAAAGAAAAAAAATTATTTTATTACTGAGACTTATTAAAGCATGGGTTTCAAGCTTGGGTCACCGTGTTTTAGGTCAAAGTCCCCATGGAGGACTTCTAGGATTTATTATGCATCAATAGAGTCATTGTACTTTAAAAGAGACTCTTCTTAGGCTTTTAAATCATGTAAAAAGGTTACGTATTGACTTGAATATGAATTATGTTGTCTCCACACCAAGTCGGCCTTAATATGATCAAGTCGGCCTGAAGGAGGACTATTCGACCTCACCAAAGGACTATAAATAGAGAAGTTTAAATTCCATTTGAAGTACTCTCTCACAAGCAAGTTCGATATCTCTTGTAGCTGGAAGAAGTGCAAAATTGAAGAAGGAAGAGGAGGAAGTGTGAGTTTGGTCAAGGTGAAGGAGAAAGGGAAAATCAAAATTTTGGTGCTTTTGTCTCTCTCTCTCTCTCTCTTGTGCCCTGGTTTGGAAGATCGAAGTTCTCTTGTTGATTTCGTAGCCAGTTGTTGTATGTTGTTGCTGCCAGATCAAAGTATAGGTCGAAGTTGTTGTTGTTGGATGTTGCTGCCTCTAGAAGTTGTATTGGGCCAAGATCGAAGTTTCTAAGAGGAGATTGAAGTATTCCAGTGAAGATCGAAGTCTCCAAGGCAAATTCGAAGTTGTTGGGTTGAAGAAAGTGCTTCCAGGTCAATTAGGATCATCTACAAGAGAAGAGGAAGGCTGACTTGGTGTGAAAGAAAGTTTGTGTCAAGGTCTAGAGTCTTGGAATATCTCTGGAAAGCTATTGAGGGAAGAATTACTAACTGGGTTTTTGCCTAGAGAGGGGTTTTGCCTAGTTGTGAGCCTATATCTGGTGTCCATTGTTTTATGTGTTATTGCTTTGGTAATTGCTTGATGAACTAAATGAAAGAAGACAAAAATAAATCTAATAAGAAGTCAAGAACATCACAAGTAATTATCAAGTATAAGAAAATCTTTCTACTTTTCTGATTTTCTAACATGGTATCAGAGCTTTGGTGAAGAAAGAAGAAAAAGGTAGTGTCAAGATCTTGATCAAGGAATCATTCAAAGGGATTATTCAAGGGAAAAGTCTATTATATACAAAGACAATTCCTAACACAATCAAGGGAGAGAACAAGCTTGAAGGAGCCTCAAACTACCAGTCTTGGAAGAAGAGGATTCACCTCATCCTTGAAAAGAATAAAGTACTAGAATTGGTCAAAGGAAAAGTAAAGAAGCCTACAAATGACTCCAATGATGTTGACAAAGTAAAGTTTAGAGAATTAGAATTGGTGGCCATGACTCTAATGGTAGAAGGAATAAAAGACAACCTTGTCCCATTTATAGCCAACATCAATCATGCTCAGGAAATGTATGAAGCCATGTCAAATTTATTCACTATTAAGAACAATGGTCAAGTAGGAAGCTTGAAGAATTAACTAAGAACCACAAAAGATGACTAAAGAAGATACAGTGGACTCCTTCTTTGTGAAGATAGCAAGAATCAGGGATGATCTTTTGGCCATTGATGAAATTGTTCCAGACAAAGAATTCATGATCACTACTCTATTAGGATTGCCACCTACTTGGGGTGCATTTGCTACAGGTCCTAACAATTGGAAGGAAGCTCCCACTTTTGAAGAAATATGGACTGCCTGCAGTCAAGAAGAATTAAGAATCTCTCTAGTTGCCAATCCTGAAGGAGTTTCAAATGCCTACACTGCTCAACACAAAAGAAAGAAATCAAAAGGACCACAGAAGAAAGTAGACATGTCCAAAGTAGAATGTTATCAATGTCATAAGAAGGGTCATTATAGGAGTGACTATCCCAACAATCCAAAGAATAAGAAGAGAGATAGAGATCATGCTAACATTGTTGAAGAAGAAGATACAAAGAAATCCAAACCCGAAGTATCTGACATAAGGGACTTACACTACTAAGCCCTTTGCTAATAGTATTAGATATATTATTTTATATTTTTAATGTTTTTGAATTTATAGGTTTTTAATGTGCTTTTGGAAAAGACATTCTTTTGTTTTATAAGTTTATAGGTATCCCTCAAGCTTTGGAGGGAGCCCCCAACATCTCCCAAATATAAGTATCTCATTTCCTTTCAAATTTTGGTTTCATGTACTTAGTTAAGTTTTGATTATATTAAATACTAATCACCATTCTTCCTCTATTGTCTTGATTAGGAAAACATTTGCTATATCCTTAAGGAGTATGGAAGAGAACCATCCAAGATAAGGTCTGTCAAGAAACAAAGGTATGCCTTAAACCACAAAACATTGATTTCTTTATAGAAAATGTTTATTCATTTGACAATCTATTACTAACATTATTGTGTCTAGCTATATTGAATCATATTGATTCTTGTTTTGGGTGATTCATCACTTGATAAATCTACCCCACTCATACTCTTAACTAATTTTATAGAACCCTAAACAAGTTCTCTGAAAAACCCTAACCTAATGGTATGCTAATGTGAATGACTAAAACCCTAAATTACTTAAGGTTATTGAAATGTTATTTGAAGTTTTTGTTGATGATGTCATGTTTGGGGTTTTACTATGATCATTTCAACCCTAACTTATTAGGGTTGAAATGATGTTGTCTAAAATCTCGAACCTTCGAAGTTTTGGTATTGTAGGGTTTGCTTTGCTAAGTTATGAAACCCTGGATATTTTGGGTTTGGTTGGGCTTATAAGCAAAAGCTTTGTTATGTATTTAAAGTAAGATCCTAGGAATGAAACCCTACGTATATGTATGTGTCCATTTGGTCGAAATCCTAGCTTGGTCTAGGTCAATATATGTCTAATGTATTAATGTTGTCTGACATATGATATGCTTATGCATGGTAATGAATTCCTAGATATGTGTGTTGACCTAATTATTGATGGTCATAAGTCTTAGGATTTAATATAAGTCCTTGTCTGAGATTCTAGGATGATGACATTTGGAAATCTAGGGTTTTGTAGCTAAACCCTAGCAGTAGTTAAATTTTCTAATATGTGTGATATAACAATCTGAGATCTATGTATATAATGATTGTTGAGGTTGTGAAAATGAAATTCTAGGGTTTTGGAGTTAAACCTTAGTAGAAGTGAAAATCTATGATATATGATGACAATGTGATAATTTCAGATTTGTGTAAGATTGTTAAAATCTGAGTTTTAGTTGTGATTGATGGTTGATTGAAAAATATAGGTTACAAGTTACAACTAACCTTAGTCGAAGTTATTCATGTTGATGACTAAGGTGTGATTGGTTTTGATTGATTAATTCTCTTATATGAAATCTAGGATTTGTATGAAACCCTAATGAAAAGTCTAACATAAGAATTTTGAAAGTTGTTAGATACTTGTAGATTTATATTTGAATAGTTTATAGGGTTTTCTACATGTTGTAGTAAGGTATGTCATACCTTTGGAAGAAACATTGAAAACCTAGATGTAATGAAAGTTGTTATGAAGTAGTCTAGGGTTTATGACAAAGTCCCTAGCAAGATTTTGAAAAGTATGTCTCTTGTTTGTAATTAAGTTTGGGAATCTGATATATGTAAGGTTGAAATGCTTCCGTAATTCTAATATGACTAACTTCATGCTTCTATCGATTTGGTTGTACTTGCTACCTAAGTTGTGCAGGTACACAATCTTCAATATGGTGAATATGTTCGTTGATAAGCATGATGTGAATAGTAACAGCAATGATAACTCTGATAAAATGGTTGGAAGCCACAAAATATCCCTAGAGTAAGAGGGAGCCTGGGAAGCTCCCTGGTTGAGAGGGAGGGCATAACATAGTTTTTCATTGGAGAATGCATTTTGGAAGATATGTTGTTGTATATGAAGTAGGAAAGGAAAGTGCATGATTAAGGAATCTACTATCAAATATTCAGTTGATAGCCCTATTGTGTTAAGAAGCAATATTTGTTGTCTGAAAGACCCCGAAGTTTGTATTTGATTATCTACATGTGAAAGAATATTATTGATTCGGGTTGTGTTTGTATAGGTGAATCTCTCAAAGGTTTTGATAGCATGCTGGTTACCAATCAATTTGATTGGGAGAGATTGGTTATCCTTGATATGCTGGATCAAGGAGTGTCAAGGCTTTAAGAGTGAAGAATTGTCTGAGAGGACATCTGGCCGAAACTGTGTTGATGTCTAGGTCCTGAAGTTGGAAAGGTGTTGTTGATTATAGAGCTTTTTTTTTTGGATACACACCTAGATCCCTGGGTTGATGGTTAGGAAGTAAGCCTAATGGTACCTAGAGAGGCTGAAAGCTTGAATCCATCTTAGTCCCACTTAGATAGATTTCCCTGGGCAACAATCTACCCCATGGCATTATGGTGCCTAAATTGTTGAGAGACCAATGGATAGATTGCCCTGGTCAGGAATCTAGTCCATGGCATTGCGGTGCCTAAACTTTTGAGAGACCAATGGATAGATTGCCCTGGTCAGGAATCTAGTCCATGGCATTGCGGTGCCTAAACTGTTGAGAGACCAATTGATAGGTTGTCCTGCTCAGGAATCTAGTCCATGGCATTGTGATGCCTAAAGTTCTTTATGGTTCATATAGTTGAGATCTTCCTTGTACTTGTATATGATGAATACCTCCCTAGTTAAGAGGGGCCGTTGGAAAATGTAACTAGGTTTAGTCTTCATTTAATGTATTTGAGTCATCTTGTAATATACTTGTCAAAAGAATAAAGAAAACAATTTATTATTATTATTATTGTGACTTATGAAAGCATAGGTTTCATGTTTGGGTCACCATGTTTTAGGTCAACGTCCCCATTGAGGAATTCTAGGATTTATTCTGAGTCAATAGAGTCATTGTACTTTAAGAAAGACCCTTCTTGGGCTTTTAAATCATGTAAAAAGGTTAAGTATAGATAAAATTGCAGTCACTCAAAATATATTCTATTAATTTTTGAATGAGGAAATTACACACATATTTATACAATCACTAGTCTCAAGATAGAAATGCTATCTTAGACGTATAGTAGTGTGGTTGAGAGATTCTCTCAACCACACACTAAACTAGGAGAAACTATATTCTAGCTTATTTCTATTATGTAGGAACAAACTCCTCACTTAGGAAATTACAACCATAGACAAGTAGGAATTAATTATTTCCAACTCCCCCCCTTAATGACTACTTGTCATGATAGTCAAATCCACCATCATCACATGAATTGCATGTACAAAAGCTCCAAAAACACAATTTTCCGTCTTTGGACAGATCCACAATCTGCAAATTTGGCGTTTGCAATACATCCGAAGAATTGATCTGATCAAAATTGATCCGGTCTGCCTCTCCCAGATAGATCTGCAACTTCTCCGATCCTGCACCCCTTGCAGACCGTCAAACGAAGTTGAGGCTTCGTGCAGATCCCCTCGAAGGTGAATTGGCGCGATCCTTAACTAAAAAACCCACACCTATTGGCGCGACTAATGACCTAACATACACGCCAGTTGGCCTTCTTGGCATTGCTGTTAGCGCGAAAAACGCCAATCCCCTTCTACTCAGAGAAAATCATCTGAGCCTGATCCAGGTGTTACTGCAGTCCACCTGCTCCTACGAGCACAAAGCTCCTGTGTACACACAGCCACAAAGGCACCTCAAGCCACATAGGCGATTCAGCCACAAAGGCACTTCAGTCACGAAGACTATATAGATGGTTTCTGGCTCACCACCAACCATTCAGCCACAAAGGCAAGCTGCCACCACCGGGCAAGTCCGATTTACCACCACCGGGCAAATCCGCCAACTTCAATATGCCACCACCGGGCAAAACACTGATCTGCTTCCACCGAGCAGAAATCTCCACGTGCCACCACCGGGCAACTCCTGTAGCCACTAAGGCTCTATAGATGGTTTCTGGTTCACCACCAACCATCACATTACAGTGACAAAAGATGGTTTCAGGCTGACCACAAACCATTACAAAGTGGTTTTGAGATCACCACGAACTTTCAAATGCCTTTACAAGGCTTACATTCAACATTTGGAGTTTCTGGTACATACAATGACTATTACAATAATATGCTAAGGAGTCTATTCCACAAACCACACTAAAACAAAAAATCTACTTTGTTGTCCACCATAACTGTTGTTGCTGCTCCTTTATCCCAAATTCACATCTTGGGCATCTTTGTCAAATAAATTCTTGGAACTTCCATGGAACTGTCATTTGTTAGAGTCGCGAATTCTAACAAAATAACTTCATATTGAGGTCCGAAATCTCAATATGTATATCAATTTAAATTCCAAAAAATACTTCACCAAAAAACATTTACCCAAGTATGATCCACATACTGATCCACAGTTTTCAGGCCACACATCGGGTACCAAGCTGCCACCGGTGAAAAACGAGAGCCAATGCAACCCCATCCAACATGCAAATCACTGCGCGGCTGCAACCTCTGTCAGTCTTCTCCTCGGCACAACTAGTTTACTGTTCCAGCCACGAATTGCGCTGAGCCAGCCACGAAAGAATACAATCGGTATGGTAGATGTGTTTACACGGCATCTTTATGGAAAAGAGTACCTAAACGCTCCCCTTGCAGCACTCTCAAAGCTCCATCAGCAGCAAACCCACTGGTAATAACAACTCGAATGCCAGCTTCAGCAACATGACAAGGAGGACCCCTGGAGGACCACAATAGCATCCTCATATGGAGCTTTCCTTGTACTAACTGCATCATTTTCATAAAGCACTTGGAATATAGTTCCAACCTGTGAGTTACTATCCACAGTTGCACGATGCAATGCATCTTGAACTTGACTTTTTGCAAATACAGGGCACCATCCCTCAGCAACTGGACACTTCCTTGTAACATCAATGCTTAGCATGTTCAGAGTGTTGTAAACAGCTTTCTCTGTTCTTACCAAAAGATTCCACTGTTCAAACTGATATCCAATTGTTGTCAACACATTATCCCGATGACGAATGCCAGCATCTATTGTGCTTTGCAGCTCTGCGAGCCTTCCAGAAACCTCTCCTATCATTTTCCTTTGTTTACTGATTTCTTCAGGGAAGGGATAGCGATTTGCCCCAAAGGCTTCACAAATCTTCATTACTTTAGTCCTTGCTCGCTCTCCAGAATAAAAAATAACAAAAACAATTTTTTCAACCTTTTCACCTGAGACAGGATCAGTGGCAAGTTGCTCAACTGCAGACTGCCTTAAGAACATGTTACCCCTTGTAGCACGAAAAAGAATCCTTTCAAAAGGTATTGCCTTTACTTTGGGAACAAGACCACTAATAAACCCCAGCCTTGCTTGCTTTGAAGGTTCTGTCAACATTTCCTGCTCTAATAACAACGGGCTATCCATAGATCCTTCCCCCACATACGAGGTTTCTTCTATTTCTCTCTGATGAGTAGACGCATCACTTCGAGCTAATGAGAAGAATGAACCAGCTTTTTGAAGTACAAGCTTAAATTCCTGAAGCTCGCTGTGAGAACGCTGAAACTTTTCATTATTTGCATTAATCTCTACAAGTTCTGCTTCAAGTTCACCAAGTTTTATCTCAAGGTCATCCAACTCAATATCTGGACGTAAAGCAGACCTTGTAGAAGGTGATAACCCAGCTTTAATCATTTGTTCTCTAAAAAAGCGTAAAGAAGTTACAGTATGATTCAGTTGTCTTCTGAACTCTGGGTCTTTGAACTCATTGTCAGTTACAAGAAGTTGGGAAGAAGCAACATCCAGCTGGCTAAATAAACTGTTGTACAGAGCCATCAGGCCACTCTGGCCAACAGCAGCACATGGCTTTCTATCAAGTTCAACTTGTGGTTTCTGGAGATCTACAAAACTGCTATTAATCAGTCTTTGGTAGCGAAGCCTCTGCCGACCAATCCCTACTGCACCCGAGGTCACAAGTATAACCTCAAGGCCGACTGACATCAGTTCTTTAACCTGCTCACATAAGGAACCAAGGCGACCCAAGGCAAGCCCTCCATTAGCTCTAGTGACGACAGTAGTGCCAACCTTGATTATAACTCGCTTCGCATTCTTGACAAAAGCACGAGAAGGATCCATGGCTGCCTACGCCTCCGGCGGCGGCTGTGATTACCATAGGCCAGAACCAAGAAAAAGATAGATGAGAATATGGGTCACTTCATTTTTAATTTTACCGACTGCGTCCATACGTAACAGGCGTCCAGATCTGACACAGCTTTAGATCACTGGCAGCTCCCTCTAGCGATTCTGATACATAGGACTCCTCACTCTTTTCTCCAGCGATTCCACGGCTAACAGAGGCTCCAATCGGCCCCGGCAGCCATCAGCATCTCCATGGACAGATTTCCTCCGCGCGGATCTCACACCTTCCACGGCAGTCCGCAGGTCAATTCTCCACCATGGGCTTCACAGATCCACACTCCACGCTGCTGCCGATCTCCGTGCAGCCTCAATCAGTTGGATCTTCACCACGGGCCACGAGCTGGTTACTTGTCTATCCTCAGTTTTCTACGCAACGATCCGCCAGGATAATACGCCACATACCTTGGGCCTCCCTCTTTTGGCAGCACCACAATCTTTGGTTTTTCCCTCTCGTGCGCAGCCTCAGTCAATTCCTCTGAAGTTCGATGCTACCACAGCCACCGAACTCCTTGGTAATCCCAGCGCTGCACACATCCACGACTTTTCTCAAATTGTGCTGGCCTATATCTTATTTCAGCTGCGCGATCTCACACAACCCTCCTCCTTGCAGCCTCCTTCACTCAGACGGCATAGCTCCACTTCAAGGGGCGATCTCAACATCACCAGGCAATCTGAACTGATGTTGTTCTGCTTAGCGGGCCTCAAGCAATCATACAGCAGCCTACACCGAACAGAATCTGGCCTCCTCTATTTTGCCGACCCTTGCAGGCTTGAATCCTGCCGACCATGCCAATCCCTCAGCCGGACAGCGATCCACACAATCCCTTAGCAGGTGACTCTTACATGCTACCTCGGTGGCAGTCTTCACCAACATAAACATGCAACCGATTTCTCCCACGATCTCGGCCTCCTCACAACAGAGGACTCCTTGGCGTACACAACAGTCTTCTCAGCGCTTCTGCGCGCAGCAGTCACATGGAAATCTACACTAGATCCGACCTCTCTTAGCCCACTATGCACAGTGATCATCACACAGGGTCACCACACAGCTATCGCAGCACAATTTTTTTCGAGCAACTCCGCCCTCGTGGTGATCCGAGCCTCTGCACCTCCTGGTGATCTGACCTCTGCACCTCATCTAGGCATCCAACTACTTCCACGCGGCTTCACGAATTGGCACACATCTCCTCCCACTGGCAGACACACCGCGGATTGCGCAGTCAATCCGACCTCTCGACCTCTGCAGCCGATCTGCTGGGTAGTCCAAACATCGACCTGAAGCCACGAGCGACAAGTCCCTCTGCCCGTCTTCGCTGCCACAGCCTTACGGTTCTCTCAAACAGATATATAGATGGACAAACAAACATATATTACACTCTTTACTTTCCCTCAGCCCAGGAGGGGCCAGGCCCTCACAGGCTCTGATACCAAGATAAAATTGCAGTCACTCAAAATATATTCTATTAATTTTTGAATGAGGAAATTACACACATATTTATACAATCAATAGTCTCAAGATAGGAATGCTATCTTAGACGTACAGTAGTGTGGTTGAGAGATTCTCTCAACCACACACTAAACTAGGAGAAACTATATTCTAGCTTATTGCTATTATGTAGGAACAAACTCCTCACTTAGGAAATTACAACCATAGACAAGTAGGAATTAATTATTTCCAACTAGTATTGAGTCAAATATGAATTATGTTGTCTCCACACCAAATCGGCCTTAAGATGATCAAGTCAGCCTCAAGGAGGGCTATTCAACCTCACCAAAGGACTATAAATAAAGCAGCTTGAATTCCATTTGAAGAACTCTCTCACACGCAAGTTCGATATCTCTTGTAGCTGGAAGAAGTGCAAAAGTGAAGAAGGAAGAGGAGGAAGTGCAAGTTTGGTCAAGGAGAAAGGGAAAATCGAAATTTTGGTGCTTTTGTCTCTCTCTCTCTCTCTTGCCATGGTTTGGAAGATCGAAGTTCTCTTGCTGATGTCGTAGCCAATTGTCGTATGATGTTGTTGCTAGATCAAAGTATAGGTCGAAGTTGTTTTTGGATGTTGTTGCCTCTAGAAGTTGTATTGGGCCAAGATCGAAGTTTCTAAGAGAAGATCAAAGTCCCAAAGGCAAAGTCAAAGTTGTTGGGTCAAAGAAAGTGTTGCCACTATTGCTGCTGCTGCTAGGTCAAGTAGGATCATCTACAAGAGAAGAGGAAGGTTGACTTGGTGTGGAGGAAAATTTGTGTCAAGGTCTAGAGTCTTGGAATATCTCCGGAAAACTATTGAAGGAAGAATTACTGATTGGGTTTTTCCCTAGAGAGGGGTTTTGCCCTAGCTGTGAGCCTACATTCGGTGTCCATTGTTTTATGTGCTATTGCTTTGGTAATTTCTTGATGAACTAAAAGAAAGAAGATAAAAAGAAATCTAATAAGTCAAGAACATCACAAGTAATTATCAAGTATAAGAAAATATTTTTGCCTTTCTGATTTTCTAACACCTACCAGTCAAGAATATAAAGGAGAATTGGTCAAGCATCTAATAAAAATGGCTTTTGTCTCTCTTTTTAGTCAAACATGTGAGAAATTGGCCAATGTTGTGTTCGAATGTTGATTGCTTTTTGCTTTTCCTCTCTGCTCATTGTTGGTACTCATGAGGTAGGTTATTAGGGATTTAAATGCGTCCAATTCCTATCACAACATGACATTTATCTGCACCTCCATGACCATCAAATGGAATTCCTTTTCAATCATGTTGGCTACCAACTGTAAGGAGGTCATTTGGATGTATAGCAACATTGATGTTCATGGTTCTATCAGTTTTGGAGGTTCCTCATTCTTGACTGTTTGTAGCCAAAGTTTTCAGGTGAAGATGCTAGATAAGATAAGATAAGATAATATAATTTTATTAATGTCCAACAAATGACCATAATAGGTCAACGGGACTGTCGGTTACAATGATTACATCATGCCAAGCCGGTGGACCAAACAATCCCCTTTAACATTTCTTTTTAAAAGCTGAAAATACATCTATAATGTAAGTAAATGTGAATGTAGAAGCTAGAAGCTCTCACCTTCGAAACAAAGCACTTTGATGAAGCAGAGAAAGAGAAGAAGAAGAAGGAGAAGAAGACGCAGGGAAGGAGTCTTCTGTCTACTTCCTACTCCTAACATCCGAGGTTGAGAGAAGAAAACTGAGAGAAGCTTGTCAAAGTCTATTGTCCTGTGGGCATATTGGGCTGTCGCTGTTGTCGCCTAGAGGTTCTAGGGCGCCTCCCAGGGGTGGATCCAATCCTGGAGCGTTGGTGCAGTCTGGTGGGTCGGCCCCTCGGGACCGCACTGATCTGATCTCAATGTCTGTGGGTCGGTAAATGGTTCTTTTGGTGACCCGCATTGATGGCAGCGCCCTAAAGAACTCTGTGATCTTCTGCATGGTGTTCGATCTGGTGGGGGGCTGAAGAAAGCGGGCCCGAAATCTAAAGGCCTCCTGGAGATAAAGTGCGAGGCATCTCAGATAAACATATCTGAGGAAGCTGGTAAAAGTTTGAGAAGACCTAAAGAGACAATGAAAACGACCTCGAATCTCATAGTAAGAAAGGCATCCGAAGATGAAGTGTGTCTCTGTTTCTATCTCCTGTAAGTGACAAAGCTAGCAAATCCTATTTGCCCGATCGATGTGGTGATCTGTCTCCACCCGGAGTCAGTGAGACCCAACCCTGCGCTGCCCAAGGGGGATTCTAAGGGCATGCATCCAATGTTAGAACAGGTAATGGGGTCTGATGATGAGCCCATCCCTGATCTCTAGGCAATGCTCCAAGTAGAAGGCCATTTTTGGACGCAACCCATTGGGAGGATTGGTCCATGTAGTCTGAATATCGCCTGTAAATATCCTCCTTAATGATTTTATTCATCTCTTGCTGATTAGGAAGGAGGTGGACTGGAGCATTCACAGAGTACAGAAAAGGAGGGAGATGGTCAATCTGGATTCCTAAAGCTTCCAAAATCTCTGTCACACCAATTTACCAACATTTGGATCGACATGTCTGCATACGGGCAATGTTCTCCGAGGATCAATATGCTAAATATGGGTATCTGTCACAACCCTTCCTCATGTCTGCCAGGCCTCAGAGCCTGTGCAGGAGCAACACTAACCTGAATATCACCTCTAGGCGAAAAGGTTGAGCCCCTAACTCTGATAGAATGATGTGCTAAAGAACTTTTCTCTTGCACCTAATGAAACAACGCAAAAGGAGGGCTTGGACCCACTCCGCTGAATCCCAATCTCACTCTAGGAGAGAAGGACCCCAAATCTCTGAGCCATAAAGCACTGCAGGGCGAATCAAAGTGCCCATGATGCTCATTTTGGACGCGATGTCCTAGAAATGGTGCCAAAAACACTACCTCTCCAGAAGGGCTAGGGAGCCATACCCTTTGTTGATCCGAGGCTGAAGGGCTGGCCGTAGGCTTAAGCGAGGCCCTAAAAACTGAACTCCCAAATATGTATAGGTGCTGATAATCTCGATCTCTTCTCCTTTAAATAGGAAGTGGAAGTCTGATTTTTTCTTGACTCCATTGAAGATAATCACTTTGGTTTAACCCAAGTTCACAGTTAGATGCCTCCGGTCACAAAACGTTGCGAGAGCATCCAGCTGTCTCTGAAGGCCTTCTTGGGAGGAGGCAATAAGGGCAATATCGTCTGCAAAGAGGAGGATGGAAATCAGGACTGCGGGGAAGAGTAGGAGATGAATTCGAGAGGTTAAACTGCAGAGAGAGAGAGAAGTGCATGATCTGTGAGAGGGAGGGGGGTGATCAAGAAATTTTTGATGTAAGGGAGGAGATCCGGGTTTGCAATAGCATAGTCAACCACAACACTTGCTCCGCCTCCAAATGGTCTGCAGGTAAAGAAGTGCGAGGATGGGAAACATGATAGGCCATTCAGAATTACTAGCTGATGAGATTCTCCCAACTGTAGCAGATATCTTCCATAGGCTGTCGTGGGTCCCAAGTGATCCTCAGAGGTCTGGTGCATGCCGATCGTGGTCAGGTCAATCCACCGAGTGCAAAATATATCCTCTATCCTGTCGTGCATAGGAGTCTGGAGGTCTTTGGTCCGGGCATTGAACTCCCCCGTGATAATGACGTCCCCTACTGCCGAAAACCTGGTGATGTTAGAGTATAGGTTTGTAAAAGGGTCTCCGTCTGAGCTATTGTGAATAGCGTAGAAAGACGAGATAGGTGGGAAGTAACAGACTACGACATAAATGTCTCTCGGAGGTGACGTTTTGGCTCTGATCTGAATCCACATGAATCTGGCATACTCATTGGTCGCGACATCCGATACTCTGCTCCTAAGGCTATCACAGACGAGGCAAGCAACACCCCCTGATCCCCTGACACCTCCTGAACTCCGTGTCTCCTGTCTGCAAACTGTGGTCCACTAGTATCCTGTAATGTCGGGGAGAGGTTGGACTGGGCTCGCATGAGTCTTAGTAACCAGAAGGATGTCTGCTGAGCTAAGGCCTTCATATAGTAGACCTGGTGAAGACCATAAGGAGCCATTACCATTCCAGCAGTGAACTGAGAGACCCGTGCCCCGCCTCCTCTCTGCTTGGGCCCTTCATTTGGAGTTACCTGAACGGGATGCCCATCCTGGGGGGAAGGTGTCCCGAATAATTGGCCGAAGGTTTCTAATCACTGCCCATTTCCCTACCTGTCTTGCTGCTGCAACCTGTTCCCTGGCCTGTTTCAATTCAACTACTTGAGCTCTTGTGAGGTCTTCATCCAAAAACACTTTATTTGAAAGAGAGAATAGCTTCCTCTTGGCTCGAAGTGTTCGTAGTCTATCCGAGTCATGGAACTTGAGGAAGAGGGTAGAGTCTTGCCCTATCTAGGCTTTGTCCAAGGTTATGTCTGGTATGTCAAGAGTGTCGCATAGAAACCTGTTCCCTAGTTCCATTGGGTCCGCTGAGGGGGGAGGTGTAGGGAGTCCTCTTACCTTAAGATTTAATTCTCTTGCTCGACGGGTTCTTTCCTCCACGAGCTTTGCCTGCACTACTTCCTCCACCGCTATGAGCGGAGGGGTCTTGTCCTTTCCTTTGACCACCTGTGCCCATGTGCTGATATGCGACTTTGTTTCCTGTTTAAAGGAAATTTGTTGGGATCTAATTTCCTCTTGTTTGCTTTTAAGATCTCTGATCTCCGCCTGTAAAATCTCGTCGGAATTCTACCCCGCACTATGTTCTCAGTATTCCTACAGTGTTTTTCCAATAGATGCATTGTCTCCCTCTACTAATAGAATTCTGTTTGACAAAGTGCCGATGTCGGCTTGCAGCCCGTGATTTTCTGCCTCTAGATGTTACATTTTCCTCATAATTTGCCTAATTTGGGATGTCCAGAAATCAAAATCCGTTTCTAATGCAATATCAGTGGGAATTGTATACATTCTCACTAGTATTGTGGCACTGCTGTAAGTACTTCAATGGACCTCTGTTGTTGAAATCTTTGGACAGTGGCATTTCGGCTTCCCCGGGGTCCTTGTTGTGTTGCTACTCTTCATCATCAGAAACAATATTTCCGACACCCATTGTGAAAGATTGTCGAGACCTCACCTTTGTGATAGCACTATGACCGTGGAAACATGAACCAAACAGTGATCTCACCGTGACTATTATTTGAGTGGACTGTGACAGCACTGGATTCTTCTTTCTATGGCTGCTTCGAGCCCCTATCACTGTGGCAAGACCGAACCATTAACTCTGTAAAATTACTGAGCACTTAACTTCCAGGGTTCGTGGTTTTGTTGTGCAGACAAGGTTGGTGGAAATGGCAGGGCCGCGGGGCTGGAGCAATAACGGGGTTTGGCGGTGTTAGGAGTCAAGATGCGGTTGGTGATTATCTAGAGAATTTTCACAATTGTTGTGTGTGAAAATGATGTTGTACGACACCTTCATTGAGTTTGCCACATGGATCATCATAGATTTTTATCCTTATCCTTGTGAGAATTGTGGAAAGATTTTCCTTCCCTCACTTTGTATCTAACTAGGGGGGAATGATATAAGTGATTGACAATGAGACTTCTAGTTTCAAAGCCCTATCAAACAAGCATGTACAAGCAAGCCTGAACCATACCCATAAATGAAACCTCAAACCTCAAGCTAGATTACAAGTTATAGATAGAGTCAAAGCCATGAGTGTGATCAATTTGAGGACATCTTGAAACCAACAACAATTTGCACTCATCTCCAAATCGCCATTTGTGAGAACTTCAAATTAGCATAAGACATCAACTTTCAACTAAATTAAGAGATATTCCAAGAGCTGTTGAGCCTTAGACCCAGTTCCAATAGTTTGAAGTCATCTTCAAATCGCTATTTGTGAGCACTTCCAATCAGCAAAAGACATCAACTTCTAGCCAAATTTGGAAATGTTTTGAGAACTCCCAAGCATTAGAGTTGAGTTCCAAAGTTGGTGATCAACTTGAAACCATCATTCAGTAAAAGAATTCAGCTTTTTCCACCTGTTTGGTTTGCAGTATTCCTTAAACCACTAGATTCAGAAAGTACATTCAGCCATTAGCAATTATGCTCATCTCTCTACTTGGACTCACATACACACCTTGCAGATTAAGGGGGGGGGGTATGTTAGACACCTAATCCATAAGGGTTATGGTATGGAATATGAAACATCATGAGGAGTCCAAAGGACCTTGGAAGAAGAATCCAATGGTTAGAACATTGTATTTATATGTGTATCTTATTAATGAAAAAGCAATTCAAGCTTAAGTTTATTCTTGGTCTATAGTCCAATAGATGTAAAGCAAGCAAAAGCCAATTATAGCTTGAGCTCTACCCCTCGTATATAGTTACTCACCCCAAGAGTATCCATGCATATCACGTCTATCAAAGTAAAAGGAACCCTCAATGAACATCCTAACCCCAAGGAAGTGATAAACTGCCCATCATTAAAGGGGGATTATATCATCATTATTACTTGATCAATCAATTAAGCTTGTTAAACAAATCATATCAAATGAAGAAAAAGGCAAACATAAGGGCTTGGAAAAACAAAGGCGAGTGAAAGTAACTCAAGCGGCTAAGCGCTCCCTCTAGAAAGGCACTCATGGACAATGGTTTTATATAACCCAGTGTAAAATTATTATACCTTGCATGAAGTAATCCCTAATCCATAACACCTACCACTTGTAACTATCATTTGAAAGGGTTGGCATAGGAATTTTTCCTCACTTTATGGTTGGAAACGCCTAATAGGGCCATGTGATAACCCTCCCAACCAAAATATGGTTACCTATGCACAATCATAAGCTAGTAAGACATTTGAAGATGATACTTGTGTGAAAACTTTGTTGGCTTTGACATTGAATATGGTCCACCTTGATGTTCTTATGGTTCTTGTACCCATGATGTTGATTTCACTTGATTCTTTGAGTGTGTGTTAGATGATTTTTCCAAGTGTAACTAGGATCCCTGGAGGGATGATATGATTCTTCTCCAAATCTTCATAGATGATGTCCAGTCAGTTTGATGATGACGCAAAGCACTTTAATAGAGGACGTTGGGAACCTTTGAGAGACGTTGACCATGAGAGTGTCTTGGCATAATTGATGGAACCCTCCCTCAACTTTAGGACCTTAAACATTGGTGATCCAGGCTAGGATGTTGCTTGGAGATTAGATGTGCCCAGCAGATGATAGGATGCCCCCAAGCTAGCATTGTACCTTCTTGATGGATGTTGCTCTTCTCTTGGTGTAATTGAGGATGGTGATGATTTGGTATCCCTCTAGAGGGGATTTCTCACCTTCTACTAGCGACACCATGCCCTAGAATGATGGTGTCACCCTTTTTACACATTTGATGATGATATGGTCGTTATAGAGGGCAAAATTGGTCTTGAGAAGGTTTTGTTTGGTGACAAGACACCAATTTTATGAGGAGACATGACTTTTGGGATGAGACAACCCCTTTGGTCATCCCTTGCACCCTTTCATTGAGATACCTGTATTTTGGGAGATGATGTAACCCTAGCTTTAAAATTCACACGTGGGTTAATTGAAGCTTATTTTCATGTTATTTGATATTTGGCTAACCTTTGGGGGTCAACTTGATGACCTATCCATCTTGTATCACGGATTTAACATTTTTTAAAGAATTTTACCCTGATTTAAGAATAAATCAACCCACTTACTCCCATATAAATAGAGGGTCGATTTACTTCTTGGATTCATTGTCACGCTTGGATCGTAACTTCTCTTGAATAGTGATTATTTTCTCTTGTATGCTATGAAGGCCTAATTGAGCAATTTTTTCTTGGATAGATTTGTGAAGTGATGGGATAATTTTTTCATGGATGCTTATGATGGTTCTTGGATGTTGCATGTTGAAGTAAGTTTATTTGTTTTATCATCAAATTATGTTCCATGAGATTAATGTTCTTGTGCTAAGTTACTCTATTTGGTGTTTTCTTCATTGTTCTTTGTTGAGCTAAACCCTTCCTCCAAATAATTGAGGAATAGAGATAGGTTTTTCTTTTTCCTAGTTATACATAAAATTAAGAACATAAAATTCAAAGTCCAAGGTAAGTTAGTTTATTTGCCCTAGTTTGTTTGGATTTAGTATCACACCAAAAAACCTTAAGAATTATTTGCCCTAGTTTGTTTGGATTTAGTATCACTCCAAAAAACCTTAGAATTATTTGTATCCTAGACTCCATATGCCTTATAGATTGAGAATGCACTAATCTATCTCACTTATGGCGTTCTTTCAAATATAACAATCATTTTTTATGCTAAATTAGGGTTAAATTACAACAAAATCTTGTATTTTCAGCATTTAGTGACTTCTTGATGTATGCCCTAGGGTTAGACATTGTTTAAAAGTGAATTAGAGAAGCAAAACTGAAATTTTTTCATGCATTTTTCAGCCATTTTCTAGGGCTGACATCAAACATTTATTTGTTGTTGTATGCCTTGTTAACTGTCAAAATTTGTTGTAAATTTGTGCTTGCTTTACTCTATGTTTTAGCCATTATTTCTCACAGTTTTTATCACTATTTTCACAACTAAATTTGTTTTTGTACAAGCAATTGTTTTGCTGCGATTTATTGGTTCAAAAACCCTCGTTTATAGCATCCTTGAGTATTTTCTTGATTTGGTGTGTCAGGAAACCTATTTGAGACTCTTTCATTCAACCATAGCCTTCAGATTGACCCACAACTCCTTTGAACCCAAATTTCGAATTTACTCTTTCATCCACCTCAAACCCTAATTTGTTATACCTTCAGCGAGTGGATTTATATTCTAGGAACTTTAAGGGTACTTAAGTTAAGGTCCTTGGGATACTTGATCCCTAAGCCCTACCAAGGAAGCTTCCCTTGTGTTGGATCGTATCCTTCATTAAAGAGAAGGAAGTAGTTGCTGAGGTGACAGTGGTGACACTCCTGTGTGTCATTATCTAGGTCATCTAGTGAGGCTTCACACTACACTACTAGATTTTGCTGTAACAATACCAATAAGCCACTTCTTGTGAAGTTGTAATAGGGGCACAATATTTTACCCCAATGTAACTAGCCCAAAAATTGAAGTCCAAAATCACAATATAATCTAATAGTAATCTAATAGAACTCTCTAATAGTAAATACAACTCCTCTAAAGAATTAAAAGTAAAACAAAAGCTTTCTGGAATAGGGCTCCTTTGCGAAGCTAATAGATTAGGTGCACGCACTTGTGACTTAACAACTTATCAGCATGTCACATAGGTATCTGCTAATATTACTGTTAAGCATCAATAAAACGTTTTTAATAATTTTGACCATTAAAGTAACTCAACATGGTATGTGAGAGGAAAAAGAAAACAAGTTTCCTATCCAATCTTTTCTTTTGAAAGAAACCTTGGAGAATTTGAGAAACCTAGGAGATGCTTTCCATGGATGGCATCCCTAGTAAACCCATCAGCATAGGCTAGTGCAACCCATCCAGGGGAATTTCAACCAAGCACTTTTTGAAACTAAACTAGCCAAATGCCCTACAACATTAATAAAACAAGTTGAGCTAATCCCTTTGGCTTATCTTGCACGATCTTCAATACAAATGTATGTGAATAAACATGTAACTGGATTCAGAAATCAAGCATGCAGGCCTCATGAGAGAACTGCACAGAGAGGAGACACATGGTTCACTTAATCCTGTAGGTACTCAAGTTACAAAAGACCATATAAAATTTTAAAATTCAATATTTAGAAAACAAAACTAACCACAAAAAAAATGCTATAGTCTAAATGCGCTACAAATTGGCCATTCTCTCACTTCTCAAAATAACAGCAATCCAAACCAGCATTTTTAGCCTAAAATCTGGGCAAGAATCATTTTGGACTGATGGAATTGCATATATCAGATGTTAACATTGCAGAATCCAATTGCAGTAGAGGTATCAGAGAGTGCTGAATCTATTTCTGCATTAAAAATGGAAATTTCATCCATTCAAAATTGCAATTTTGAAAAAGATTGCTTGGCCAGATACTGATGTGGGCAAACAGGAAAAGGTTGAAAACATAGAAAGTTTAGTCTTCTTCCAAAACAATTAGTATATGTTGAAGTATAGAGATGCTAATAAGCATCTCTCGATATGAATTTCATAAAGCTCCAAATAACACAAACATAGAAGTATAACTGATGCACAAACGCACCTTTGTTGCTAGCCATCGTATTTCTGTGAACCTTGTGCAACGAGGGCTGCCATGCAATTGTTTCCAAGATTCATACCTTCTACGATACCTGCTGCAATTGCAAGCACATTCTTAAGTGCTCCAACAATTTCTACTCCTGTAACATCACTGTGTACAATCATTGAATCAATATCAATCATTACTTCCATGTTTATTATTTCATAGGAAAACAATAATACCCTTTATTTAAATCAATAACTGAAACAAATCTTCTCATACCATCCCTACTATTCATTGTAGTTTTAGAATAAATTTAAATCAATTTTTCCTTCATATAAGAAAATAGACCAAAACATGTGTACCTTGTGTTGGGTATACGAACAAAGTCCCACATTGATTAGAAGTGGTAGAAGTGGGAAGGATCATGGGTATATAAGGATGAACAAATATCTCCATTGGTATGAGGCCTTTTGGGGTAAAGCCCAAAAACAAACCCATGAGGGCTTAGGCCCAAAGTGGACAATATCATACCATTGTGGAAATATGTGGTGTCCATAGTCCCAACAAGTGGTATCAGAGCCAAGTTCGAGGTTACCCAAGTGGATGAATCCTCCGAATGCCGAACAAAGATGGTGAGCCCCCGTAAGCCCGTGGATGAGCTCGGTTAAACAAGCGGTGTGCTCCAGATTCTTCATGGACGTGTCTTGTTCTCTAACATGGTGAAGAGGAGTTGACCTGGGATGGAGCAAGCTCTCGAGACAGGTGGTGCTACCATGTAAGGCGTGTGCTTCCAACGCATTGGAGCAGAGAATCCTGGTTGGTAGAGAGGGGAGAATCCTGCGGATGGTTTGAGGGGAGGCTCGATGGTCCTTTGTTCGAGGGGAGGATTGTTGGGTATACGAACAAAGTCCCACATTGATTAGAAGTGGTAGAAGTGGGAAGGATCATGGGTATATAAGGATGAACAAATATCTCCATTGGTATGAGGCCTTTTGGGGTAAAGCCCAAAAACAAACCCATGAGGGCTTAGGCCCAAAGTGGACAATATCATACCATTGTGGAGATATGTGGTGTCCAGAGTCCCAACACCTTGAAGTGCTAATTCTTAAATACTATGAAGCTAAAAGCTGCTGAGCAGCCACTGCCAACTCCTTGTCTTTTGAGGCCGCCACCATTGCTGCATAATTGCAAGCCAAGTATAAGAGTGGTTTCTACAACAGTTGCTCCATCAACTTTCACATATGTTCTTGGGATTCAGGCATTAAGTCATAAGAATCCTTCATAAGGCCTGCATAACATATTATTTGTTAGTTTGTTAGCAATTTGGCTTTAGTTAATTTAACACCTCAACCAATGTTTTCATCTGACCTGAAAACCTTAGATCCATACAAAAAAGCACAGGCGCTTCCTTATATCAGAAGGACGGATTTGTCTGACTAGTAAAAAGTACTTGAAGTAAAGTCATATTCGAGCCTCAAACCTGTTGGCAACTTGTCCATGAGCTCCACGGCAAATGATGGCCCTGATAATACAACAACAGGTTGGAAAGGATTCCCAAGTGCCTGAGGAATAATTTGGGACATCATCCGTAATGTATTAAGTTCAAGACCCTTGCTGACAGATACAAAAGGCAATTTTGGAGTAACATGTTCCGAAATGCTTTCCAGAACAGTAGCACTGAACTGCAAGTCATATATAACAAAGGCAGAATGCATCAATCACTGCTGAAAATTCAAAACATCAATCAATCCCCATAACCATACTAAAAACAAAATCCATGTCTTTTTTCCATATTGACGCTTCCATATCCTACATAGCCCAGGATGCTTTCCTGCTCTGTCTCTTGTTCTACTGAAAGCACAGTTAAATATAGAAATTATTGTAAAATTTACCTGTACAGGAACCGCATGTATGCAGAAATCAGCCCCTTGCAGAGCAGCTTTTGCATCTGTTGTTGCCATGACATTTTTGGGCAGCTTGTGTTCTAGTAAATATTTGCTGCAACAGAAAAAAATACAACGCATTAGCAAAACCTATAATCACCCAGTTATCAAAACAATTATGAACAAGACACTACTTTAATTCACTTTGTGTTTTCCTCCACATTATTTTGTCTAGTTGTTATAGACATTTTTGTGCCTTACAGCATGGAGCATGAAATGTCAATAATCGGAGGGATCCAAAGTCCCTAAACATGTTGTTCTTACCCTTAGAGGAACAAGGTCAGCAAACCACAGCACTGCAAATCAGTTCTCCACTGAAAAACACTCAAAAACAGGTCAATTTTGGATCAAAGCAGCTGCTCCACTAAGCATCTGCGCTGAATGTCAAAAGCTCTATGGTGTACCTGCGTTGCATAGCAAGTGCAACAAAGGCTACCTGCGCTGGGCGTACTTTGACATGTGGAAGAATCTTTTCTCAATGTGCCAGTGCCCAGGAAGCTTCCAAAATGACACTTGGATCAGAAGAGTCGCCTAATGATGAGTTAAGAGCTTCTAAAACTCCAAGTAGAAGGTAGAAACTCCGAGTGAAGGACTGAAGAACAACTAGAGTTGAAGAGGACAACAAGTCACACATCAAGCTGACTTATCTTCACTCCAAAACTCTATATAAGGATCTCATCCCATGGGATCTGGAGGCCGGAATTTAGTGCAAAGAATTGCTGTTGGATTACAGTTGTTAGTATTGGGTGATTGCTTGAGGGAGGTGAAGAGGAGATTTCTTTCCGTCGGGAAGGTGATGCTGGATTGGACCTCTTACGGTTGTATCACCGCCTGAACCTTACTTCCTTATATTAATAAAGCATTTGAGGTTCTTCTATTCGCATGTGTTTCAATGGTGTATTGTCTTACTTGCGTATTTGATTTATGCTAATCCTTGAATCAATTATGAATGCATGCTTCTTGTAGTTTCTTTTTCTTGTCTTGTTCGCAGGATCTCGTGTAGCTGGGCCCGTGAGAAGACTTGGAGTTGGGAGCAAGCGGCAAATAGAGGAGATTGGATCGACCATTTGCGCAAGACATCGGTAAATGGATCTCTTCCTTTCATCTCTTGCATGTCATAAAGAAGTAACTTTAGATAGCTTTGCTTCAGCTGTTGCTAAGGAACTATCGCCCTTAGAGTGGGATAGGGTCATTCCGTGTTGGATACTTTTCCCCACAACAGACTGGCGACTCCGCTGGGGACCGTGTCTTGTTGGTAGCTTGTGTTTCTTGCTATTCATTTCCTAAACAAAGGGAGTACCGAATCGAACTGCATTCGAATCCTTCGAATGCAAAGTAGAGGGCAACTACTCTAGCTCAGTGCTGGGCATGTTTATGATTTGAAGAGCTGATCCACAAGGACTCTTTTTAGCTCTTTGTGATAGTGTTCATCTCCCTTAATCATCCTCTAGTGTATACTTGACTGATAGCTTCTGATTTGGCCAAAAACCATTGATTTTTGAGCAAACTGTGACCCGGAATCTGAGAGAGACGAGAGTTGCCTCTTCAGTGCAGCTGCAACAAAGGCTGCCTACGCTGCAACGCAGGTCCCGAAGGGGCTACCTGCGCTGCATGTCAGATTGACAGTGCAGTACCTGCGCTGATCCAGTTTTGCCTTGTGCAACTGGGGTTCCCTACTGTCTGTTGCCCAGTTTTCAATATTGTTTTTGCAGCCTGTTGTCAACCTGTATACCCAGCTGAAATCATCTTTCTTTGCCTTCATTCCGCCTCAGTTGTATGAAGAAACTGTGATTGTTTTTATTGTATTTCTAGCTTTCATTCACAGTTTCCCGTAGCGAAAGTGAACTAGTCTTGCTGTGACCTCTTGGATCTAGACCTGTGAGAAAGTGTCGTTGTGATTCTAAGAGCTAGTTTATTGCTGTTCATAGCTGCTTGAGCATTTGCTTTCGTTATATGGTTCGGATTTCAGTATTTCTTGTGTCGAAACGAGTGAATCTTAAGGTGTTCTTTTGATTATTGGACAAAAACTTGTTTGCTTTCGCTTGAAATCGAATTCGAAATCATACAACAGCTTTCTTTTTGTAATACATCAACATTAAGGAAGAAGAAAAGAAATACTTGCATTGTGCATGTGCATTTTGACAGTTTGCATGTCGATTTAGGAAAAGTGCATCAGTTTGTGCTCTATGATCTGTTTGAAAAGATGATGTCTTTATTTTCCCTCAGTAGTTAAGATTTTCATAAAGTTGAAAGAATTGAAAAAGCTTGCTTATCATTCTTAGACTGCATTTAGGAGTTGTATCATACATCCCGTGGTGATCCATAAAGGCAAACTGCTAAGCAAGATCAACCTAAAAAGAACTGAATTTATCTAACAACGCTTTGAAACATAACGAAACACAGTAGAGGTCTAGGTAGAGACGTGAACCGGCGTCGTTAAACATAGTGACTGTCAATCTCTACGAAGGTGGGTGATTCCTCCTGAGGGACGATAGCACTAATACGGACTTGTGCCCCCGCGTACCGTCGCGTATATTGGGGGACCCCTATAGGAACAAAGCCTTTATCCATAGGAAGCCATGTCGGCCGCCCTACTGATCGCGATGCAGTGAACACAGCATTCACGAAGATCGACCACTCGTACCGTAAAACGTATTCTGTGGTTTCGCGAAAGGTTTGGCACACCCTCTGCCTAGAACTCCAGAGTAGTTTCTTTTGGCCTTTTTCAAACTCTATAACTGAAAAAGTCCATCCGAGCATTTGTCACTTCGGGCTCGTTAATACATCGAAGGAGACTAGAGTCATCTTTAGCTTTTTCTCGACTCTTAAAAAAGTGAAGAAGCAAGTTGTGTCTAAAGCGTCGTCATATAAAATTCATTCTAAACGGAACATAATCACCTCCTATTCCTGCGTTGATCTTCGAAGTTAGTCTTTTGGCATCGTAAGTTCTTGTAGAATCGCTAAGAAATCTTTTGGATAGACTAGATATGTCTGAACAACTGTCGACATCTAGGACCGTGTCGTCTGAAACAGCAGCAGCAGAACCTCCTGCTGCTACTCCAACGATGTTCGCTGGTATACCATCTGTCCCGGCAAATTGTCAACAACAAGCCGGAGTCCAATCAGGGACGACAATATGGTTAGTTCCTATTTCTTCATCCGGATTATCATCTGGTACTTCTTATGTTGAAACTCAACAAATTGACCCAATGTGTCTTCAAAGGCCAATTTACCCTTTAAGTACTAGATTTCCACCATGTGGAGGGCAGTATGCTCTTTCATTGTTCCCTCCTGGGGAACAACCATATGAGAGTTTACAACAAGGATCAGGTCAAACTGGAATTACATCCAGCGGTTGGGTACCAATACTGCCTCAACGATCAGGAGCTGCATATTCAATGCAACCAGTACACCCCGTGTCGAATATTCCCACCACACCTGCTATGGCGAATGCGTCACAAGTACAAGCGCTACCTGATGTAATACAACAACCTCTTGTCTCAGCGGCTCAATCACAATCTCAGGGTAGTGTCTCCTTATCTGGAGCAACTCAGGCTCAAACAAGTACTGTGACTCCTCATCTTGGTCAATCATCTAGTATTGGTCAACAGCAAATGGTCCAACAACCAGAGCTGGTTCAATCTCAACAACCGCCATTCCAGCAATCATATCAAGGACCTGAGCAACAAGTCTTTGTAAGTAATGGGCAACCATGCTATAATGGTTATGCCCATCAACTTTGTCAAAGTTGTCAGCATTATGCTGGTCTGCGAAGACCCATTGCTCAGGCGATACCATCTTATCCTGGATATGCTTCGCCTAACCTGAACCGACAGTTGCCCTTTGTAGCAACTCTAGAATTGCCAGATCTAAACCGGTTGACGAATGATCCAATTGCTTATGCCCCTTGGTGGCCAGCGATTCCGCATAAACTTCCATCAGACATTCCTAAATTCAATGGAAATCCAGGTGAAGACCCGTCGAATCACGTCATGACTTTTCATCTGTGGTGTTCATCGAACACTCTAAACGATGATTCGATAAGACTTCGCCTCTTCCAGAGGACATTGACAGGTCCAGCGGCTAAATGGTACATTGAATTTCCAAGAGCCTCTTTCGACAATTTCAGCTCCTTAGCCACGACTTTCTTAACCCATTTTCAATTACCGATAAGGTATGAAACGGGAACAGAACTCCTTACAAACTTCAAACAGACAACGGCCACTCACATATCTGATCATATACATGAGTGGCGACGTCGTCGTAGGATGGTGAAAACTTACGTTCCCGATCAGCTGTTAGCTGAATGGTTTATAAAGTCGTTACTTCCGGCTATAACGGAAGATGTGGCCAAGGGAGGAGTCGTAACAGAGGAGCAAGTCATTGCTCGTGCTCAATACTTAGACTTAGTATATACTCAGTCGGGCACGCTCTACGAAAAAATACCTGACGCCCCTAGACCTGAATTTTCAATTCCTCCCCCTCCTAAATCAAATACTGACTCTCACGCCAGTAATGGCGTGACTGGAAAATGCAAAATTTCTAGTCAAAATGCAAATGAGGAACTTCTTGCCTCAGAAGTAAATGCCATGTCGACCGACAAGGGCAAACAACTGAAGCAACCAGGGGGCAAGAAGAAAAAGAAAAGGAAAGGGAAACCCCCGACAGGGTGTCATATATGCGATGAGGATCATTGGACGAAAGATTGTCCACATATAGCTGAAGTTAAGAAACTCTTCAAGAGTTCAAAAACCCCAGCAGTATTGACTGATCCATTTCCTAATCCAAGACAAAATCTGGTTGCTAATCAAAATGCTTCCCGATCCCAAGTGCTTATGTTGTCCACCTCAAAGCAGCAGAATAATGCTTTGACAAGGAATAAAGATTACAGGAGTCCAAAGCAGTTGAATAACAAGGCAAATAAACAACCTAGTAGTTGAACAACAACGTTGACCAAAGTCGTGCCACCCATCATTCCTGAACCAATGATAAAGTCGCCAAAGGGAGTAGTACACAAATCGACATATAATCCTCGTGCAAAAATAGCACAAAATTATAATATGGTAGAGGACCTGGCCCAATCGTCGTCCGCTATGTCGACACTTGAGGTAGCGCAAAATTGCACCTCCCAAGAGCAAGCTTTATTATCAGCCATAGGTGGGATTGGCCCAATGGATTCCAATCTTGTGGCCTTTGATCATAAAGGATATGACCCTCAGATACCAGCTCAACTAGCTTTCCTTATTCAAGTGAAGGCCCTCAACAAAACTGTTCATCGAACAATTATTGATGAGGGAGCATCTACATGTCTTATGTCGATGAGTTGCTAGAAAAATTTAGGCTCACCACCCTTGTCGAAATCGTCAACGATGTTAAAAGCATTTGATGGACGATCATACACTCCATACGAGATTTTAAGTAACTTGCAAGTTGAACTGGGGGGCAAAACAGTAGAAGTTGATGTTGAAGTGATCGACGGAAACCTCGATTACAACATCCTACTGGGAAGGCCTTGGATATATGCCATGGCTGCAGTTGTGTCGACCTACTTCAGGAGGATTGCATTTCCCTTTCAAGGAGGGATTACAGTCGTCGACCAACAAACTTTCCTCCCCAACAGTTCACAAGTTACGGGAAGCATTCCAATGATCCATGGAAGCGATCATTCGCTTCAAAATATTGGAGTAGGTCTCCTAAAAGACCCTGCCTTAATGGGTACTTTTGCCCTACCGCCTGCAAGAAATCCGGCGGAAGTGGCCACAGTGGAAACCTACAATATGAAATCTTCTATATCCAACGGATTCGGAAGATTCCTAGATATTTTGTCAGCATGGATCATCGCCCTAATGGAAATACTGTAAATATAGTGGGCTCCGAGGACGGTTCTTATCTCGTGTCAACCTCGTTAAAAAATGAAACAAGGAGTCATGAGGATAGTTCTTTTACTGTGTCAACCTCATTAAAAAATGAAACAAATCCCCTTTTCAAAATTCAAAGGTAAACCTTCATTCCAACCACCAAGTTGAATGCAATGAAGCTTGGGGGGCACCCTCCTTTGACATGCGTTATTATGATGCTGGGGGCATGCAAAAGAACGAGCAGTTTTGGCAAAGTTGATGCTCATTAAAAAATAAACGCAAAAACGAGCAGTTTTGGCAAAGTTCATGCTCATTAAAAAATAAACGCAAAAACGAGCAGTTTTAACGCGGACTTCATGCTCGTTAAAAAATAAACATAAGCATGTGAGCAAGCTTCCCCCAAAGTTCAAGCTCATTAAGAAAAATGAACCGGTAAATAACCATTTGAGACCGTAAATTCATCAGCCATAAAAGCCTTGGTCGTGTTTGTGAACCGTCACCTCCACTTTTCATTTGGCCGATCATTCACATCCCCTTGATTGTTTACCTATTTTGAGGAGCAGCTACGAAGAGTGATTTCACCTAGCCATCCTTGTAATACTGCTGTGATTGGAAAATTCCAACCTGTACCTGGAATCTGCTGCTATCCCTGTTTATCACTCGTTCCTCAAAAGACGAGTCTTCTTTGAGCTCTTTTCACTGACTCGTAAAATATGAAAAGTTTGCCGAGTTTTGGCCTTCCAGCTCGTTAAAAGGACCGGAAGAGCTATCCCTCCTCTAGATTTTAATCTTTTTGGACCTGAGGGATTATTGCACAAAAAGATCGAGCGCTTGTCTAGTTCGGCTCGATAAAGATATCGAACATTCATCCCTTCTGTATTGTTTTATACTTTTTCGGACTTAAGGGATTAGATGACGAAAAAGGACCCCTGGAGTCCACTTTATGTACCCTTTTTAGACTCTCTAAAAATGAAAAGGACTGAGTTGTCTTTGCCGCTGGGCTCGTTAAAAATATTAGATAACGACAAACTTGTCTTTAGACGAGAACGAGTTTCCCTATCGCTAGGCTCATTAAAACATAGCGATGGGCTTGCCCGAAGGGCAGGTTATAGAACAAGCATATGTTATCCTCCTCAAGCTTGACAAAAATAAAGAGGTACTGGTCAGAAATGACTGGGGAAAAATTGGGAGAACCTCAATTCTTAATGGTAGCAAGTCGCTCTTGAACATGACACTTTTTTCCTCCGTAAATATCGGGTTGGGTTATTATCATTCACCGGTCCCTTCACCATGGTCTCGCCATACCATCCATACATGGGGTAATGCTACCGATCCATCACATCAGTGTCGTTATATGTTCAAGATATGTCATTCAGAAAGTGTCAACCGGGTCCCATCCACTACCATACATCATCTTTCATCCTTCCATGACCGCCACCCTGAATCATATTTCACAGATCGTTTTCACCATCATCACTAGCTCCGTTCCGTGTCACTGATGTGGGATTCATTAAGGCCCTCCTTTGACGGATCACTTCTTGTCGACATCAGCTCATTATCCAAGAAGTTGATCTAGGAACACCCCCTCAGTACTTTGAAGCTTGCATGCCTCAATGGCAAGTTTCTCACTTCCGGCGATAGGTATACATTAATGACCTTCGACCGGGAGACTTTGCGTGGTGTTCGACGTCAGATCCTATATTCACGCCACGTGAATTGTGCTGCAGTACCTTGAGGGTCATCATCATTATCGGTGATTCCTCTCGCGCTTGTTAACAATTTACATTATTGGCTGGTAATCAAGCGATGTCTTTCCATGTTCGACTTCAAGAAATTCTCACATGGATCGACTTGTACTAGAGTGAAGATCGGACAAGTTTGAAGACCCCGGATCTAGTTTCATCCATCCGGGCTGTGATATATATTCAGGAGATAAAAACATAGACATGTGCAGCTGATGATCATCCTACTAAAAGGATGATAATTAAAAGCAGAGAATTATCAGTCTATTATCAGACGATCGTCTGTTTTATGTACAACAAATGTATTTATAAAGCTGAGCATGGGAAATGCCCGCATCAGCTAGATCATGAAAAGAAAGTATGAAAAGATAATGTATTGTATTGTATTTTGTTACAGGTCACCTCCCGACGATTGAATGAACTTCGGATCCTCCTAATAAAGCATTTCACCCGATAAACGACCTCATACTTTAGGGGGCAACTGTTATAGACATTTTTGTGCCTTACAGCATGGAGCATGAAATGTCAATAATCTGAGGGATCCAAAGTCCCTAAACATGTTGTTCTTACCCTTAGAGGAACAAGGTCAGCAAACCACAGCACTGCAAATCAGTTCTCCACTGAAAAACACTCAAAAACAGGTCAATTTTGGATCAAAGCAGCTGCTCCACTAAACATCTGCGCTGAATGTCAAAAGCTCTATGGTGTACCTGCGTTGCATAGCAAGTGCAACAAAGGCTACCTGCGCTGGGCGTACTTTGACATGTGGAAGAATCTTTTCTCAATGTGCCGGTGCCCAGGAAGCTTCCAAAATGACACTTGGATCAGAAGATTCGCCTAATGATGAGTTAAGAGCTTCTAAAACTCCAAGTGGAAGGTAGAAACTCCGAGTGAAGGACTGAAGAACAACTGGAGTTGAAGAGGACAACAAGTCACACATCAAGCTGACTTATCTTCACTCCAAAACTCTATATAAGGATCTCATCCCATGGGATCTGGAGGCCGGAATTTAGTGCAAAGAATTGTTGTTGGTTTACAGTTGTTAGTATTGGGTGATTGCTTGAGGGAGGTGAAGAGGAGATTTCTTTCCGTCGGGAAGGTGATGCTGGATTGGACCTCTTACGGTTGTATCACCGCCTGAACCTTACTTCCTTATATTAATAAAGCATTTGAGGTTCTTCTATTCGCATGTGTTTCAATGGTGTATTGTCTTACTTGCGTATTTGATTTATGCTAATCCTTGAATCAATTATGAATGCATGCTTCTTGTAGTTTCTTTTTCTTGTCTTGTTCCCAGGATCTCGTGTAGCTGGGCCCGTGAGAAGACTTGGAGCTGGGAGCAAGCGGCAAATAGAGGAGATTGGATCGACCATTTGCGCAAGACATCGGTAAGTGGATCTCTTCCTTTCATCTCTTGCATGTCATAAAGAAGTAACTTTAGATAGCTTTGCTTCAGCTGTTGCTAAGGAACTATCGCCCTTAGAGTGGGATAGGGTCATTCCGTGTTGGATACTTTTCCCCACAGCTACATTATTTAGGGACTTTGGATCCCTCAGATTATTGACATTTCATGCTCCATGCTGTAAGGCACAAAAATGTCTATAACACTAGCCTTTGTAGTATGAGTTCAAGTGAACTTACCTTACAATACAAACTTGAACATAGTGTATATGCAAAAATGAAAGCCAGACTTTAGGATGAAAACCTTTTGGAGAACACACAAGGTCAATTCACAGACAACCACTTAAGGGAAATGATTGAACACGACATTAGACCTCAAATTGGATTTGAGAATTTATGAAATGCGCATCAATTAGCCTTAAACGAAGGTTCAAATTATCTATTTTTGACCTTTTCACTAGAACAAGTCAAATGGCTTACTATATATATATAAAAAACTTTGTATCACATGCACAAAGGTAAACTAAAATGCCTATGAGTGGAGTGAAATGCTACCTAGGGAGAGTCATTGCACACTTTCTAAGAAAAAAAGGAATCATTCTCTTAAAAATATAGGATTATAGAAAGTTCACTTAATTGTAGAAAGATAAAATTTAATTTTAGTGATACACAATTTAGTTCTAGTGATAATATCCATTTAACTAAGAACATAATAGGAGAAATAAAAAAGAAAAAAATGCACAATTCTTTCTGTGTATCTAATTTTTAGTAAAGAAAAAATTAACATAAATTACCACACAATTTTACTGTGACTATCAAACAACAACAAGGAACATTTCATTTAATAAATTTCTTTATTTTTCTATCTCAAGTTATGGTCATAACCCTTGAGATGCATATTTCCTTTCATTGCAGGTTTTCATGCGGGGGTGTAACTAAACATGGCTACAATTGGGATGTGATTGGAAGAATGATTAACTAACGAAGTGCACGGTCCTTCCCCTCCTCCTCATCAATAATCTCTAGTAAATACACTTCCTTCAACTTCGTGGCACTATAGAACATGTAATCCAACATTCCCTAAAAATTGCCTCGACAATTTTTGATGAATGTAGTGAAACGTGGCTCCCTGTTTGACCATCAATTTTCTTCAACAGGTCTTCTATGGGAACATTACATCAGGGATAGGAAAGATAAGCATTTTCTTAAGGTATTGAATGAGGAAACTATAGTTTAATAGATGCTCGTAATCCAAAATTTCCTCCGGTAAGGGGTTCTCTCAAGTTATGGGAGTTCAATTTTTTCAAGCGTAATTGATTGGGGATAAAATATTAAAAAATAATGTTATTATAAAATAATTGTAATGATTTAGATGTTTAATTTGTTTCTTATTAAATTCATTATAAAATAATTTTAACCATTTAGATGTTTATAATTTGTTTCTTATTAAATTAGAACTTAATTCAGTTAATTCAACTACTTACAAACACATTAAGAAATAATTTTTTAATATGATCTAAAATCAAATTAATCTTTGTTAAGTTTTAAACATGGTTAAAAAAAAAAATTGAAATCATATTAATATAAACAAAAAAGGATACAATCACGAAATAAATTATTCTAATAACTTAAATGTTGAGGAGGGAAAGGGAAGCCTCTTAAAACCACTCAGGAGTGCTAATATAGCTACTTAACAACAACACAACATAGAAATTCCTAAGGTGATTTGAAGCAATGTTTCAGTGTTTTCATTTAAAATTTAGGAGCAATGTTTTAGTGTTTTCATTTAAAATTTAGGAGCATGTTGCTTTTATGAGTTAGGAGTACGAAGGGAAAAATAAATTTGGAATTATATAGGATTATGAATAGTAAATATATTATAAAAATAAAGTTATACAATTGATTTTGCTTTTTTATTATTCAAATATTCCAAAATTGAGATTATCAAAATTATTTCAAAATTTGAAACTATTTTATGAGAGATAAGGGGATAAGTTGTTTTACAAATCCTTTCCATTGTCAATTCACAAGAAGACAAACTAGACAAAGACAACTGCATTTAGTCCTAGCTTTAGCATTTCTCACCTATCTATAGATTTAGGGCTTTCATTTATTTTTTTTTACTTTTATTTTAGCAAAAATACCATTTTATACTGTAAATTTCTCATACTCTACACAATGATTTTAGATGATTATGTTTTATAAGACACTAGGCATAAGAGTGCATCATAATATTCTGCTCTTTATGTTAATGAAAATCGATAAATAAATTTCTAGCTTTAAACATTTT
Organism: Pinus tabuliformis; assembly: GCA_031772625.1. Lineage (NCBI taxonomy): Eukaryota > Viridiplantae > Streptophyta > Pinopsida > Pinales > Pinaceae > Pinus > Pinus tabuliformis. Next base: position 246,430,934 of record CM062815.1, read on the forward strand.
ATTGAACCATTAACATATATTTCTTTCAAGGCATAGTCTATACTCCAGAGATAGAGGTGTTGGGTTTATAGGTCAGGTGATTTGAAATTGGTACTTGAATAAAGATGAGAGGATGAAAAGGTAAACAAAAAACAAAAAAATTTATTTTTTAATAAAATTGAGTTATTCTCATACATTTTCAACTATATAATTTAAACTTATTTATATGGTTAATAAAATATATACATTTATTTTTAAGATTTAATTATTATAATTACAAAACATGAAAACAATTATATAGCTTATTATTTATATTGTTAATAAAATAAATACACTTTTATTTTTCTTGAAGTTTCATTAACTGTAATTCAAAAAACATGAAAATGATTGAAATGATAAAAGAAAAAAAAAATATTAAAATAGATCCACATTAGCTTATTTTTTTAAAATTGCAATTATCAAAACTATTGAATATATATATAGATATATATATATATATATATTTTTTTAGTGAGTGAATCATAGTGTTAGGATAACACGTTTTCAATAATCAAATTTCTAAATCAAAGAGAATAATGAGAATAACATGATTTTAAATAATCACATCAATTAAAAATCAAAATTAATCGATGATTGATTCTATCTCATGTCAGCGATTTAAAAACATAAATTACTCCACAATTTTACAGCCACAAGGAACCAATAGCTATGAACATTTCGCTTCCTCAATTTTCTATTGGTATCGATGGCTTTGGTCATAACTCTTCAGTTGCGTGTTTCCTTTTGCTGCTGGTTTCGATGTGGAGATATAACTAAACTCGGCTGCAATTGGGATATGATTGGAAGAATGATTAACCGAAGGAAGTGCACTGTACTTCACCTCCTCCTCGTCAATTAACTCCAGCAATGACACCAACTTCAACTTCGTGGCATGGTAGAAAATGTAATCTAACGTTCCCTCAAATTTCCCTCAGCTATTCTAAATGAAGGTAGTGAAACGCGGTTCCCCCGTTTTACCATCCATTTTCTTCAACGTGTCTTGTAGGGGAAGATTGCATCGGGAATAGTTAAAATAAGCATTTGCTAAAGGTATTCTATGACAAAACATGAGTTTAATGGATGGATAATATTCCGAAATTTCTTCATGTAAGGGATCCACATAGCCTTTCGTAAGAAGTGAGTGGGGAGTGCTTCCGGACAAAGAATTGAAGTCCCCACATAGTACAACAGGAATATCATGGACAAACTTCTCCAAATCTTTGAGCAATTAGTAGACCTGCCATAGCTTTAAATCACTGTTTTTAGGATTTGCATGGATGTGGGTATTGGTTATGCACAAATGTTCACTAGTTTTTTTTATGGAAAGGATGACATGCAGGGCAATGTTGTCTTTATATCTCAAATTAATCGAACACGAAGTTATCAAGTCAAATTGATTCAGTTTATAAAACGTTGCACAACCATCAACAGTTGGAATGTTGCCTTCTCTCTGCTTTCGCTTAAACATCCCTTCATATCCTAATTTGGCCAATTCAGAAAAATGGTTCTGTTGTACCTCCTGGAGGCAAATGATGTCAGGTTCACACTCTAATATTTCCTTCAACAAGTTTTGTCTGCGATTTTCCCAACTGAGCGCGAATGGAGGACAGTTGGGGAACTGCTCTGAAGTAGCATACACATCTGCCAGAATGTTGTATGTCACAACTCTGAATGATGGACCCCTCAAACTTCTATCATACCTGTCGTTGGAAGGTTGAATCATTCGCCTAGGAACGGGGCGGGGAAATGGAATAACTGGCTCAGTAACGAAAAACCCCTTTCCTTCAATTTCTAGAAGTAATACCTTGCCTACGTCCTACGTGCTGGGTTTATAAGACTAGGAGGCAGACAACAACATATGAGTGTTGTTTGGAGAAATGCTTTCACCAACACTATGGACGGAATACCATCTCTGGCTCCTTAAATCCTCATCATCATCCCTGAAATGACCGTCTACCACATCTTTTACACACAACGTTATATCAACAATAGGTTCTATGGAAACCCTTTTCAATTTCATTTTTGCCAGTAACTATAATTCCGCTTCGATAACAATAACTTCTCCTATGTTCTACCAGCTTTAGTAGCGTTGTTACCCCTTTCAAACAAGCTTTCTTAGCCTTACGACTTTGACTTCTTGTGAACTCAACTTTTTAATAAGCCGTACGAGTCAACTTTTTTTTGGTTAAGATTGATGCTCTGCTCTATAAACGGAATATATGGATCCGTGCTTTTACCCGCTCCTCAATAAACAGAAGAGATGGATTAGTGCTCCATAAGCTTTTTGTATATATAGCTTAAATATGTTGTACGTTAAACCAAAATATCTATTGAACTTCGAGCTTGGTTAAAATGTCGGCATTGGATAATTTAGGAAAGACTGAAATATTAAAAAAAAAAAACATATTTTTGAAACGAAGTTTGCAATCTTACCCGTATTTTGGCAACTAATATGGCAATTGATGGAACCAACTTTATTTTGTTCAAATTTATGGAAATGATTTTGTTTACTTTCATGCAATTAAACTAGCGTTACTTGTTTCTTTTCCTTTCCTACAATTAGAATAGGGTTATTTGTTGTTCTTTACTTTTTTCTTCGAATAAAGTACATCTACTTTCTATTATTTTCTGTAAATAAGGTAGGTTTACTGTTTGCCATTTATTTTTCTACAAAATTAGAGTATGTTTACTTGTTTTTTCTTCTAAAGTTCCTATGTATTTTTTGTATTTTGGATATAAAGTGAGGTCATTGTACAACATAGTTTCCCTTGAGGTGAATGAGATCCACCAAAGGACAATACATTACATTTTGCACAAATAGCTTTGACCCTTTAAAGTTTGTGTTTGTACAAACGTTAAGCTAATAAGTGAAGTCAATACAGCAAAGACAATTAACATTCTTATTTAACACTAAGGGGCAGTGATATTATTAAAAATAACAATAGACTGAATCTCATTAAAAATAATTAATGCAATTTATATTCAAAAGTTCAAAGATAAAATCATCAAGGTATAAGAAAATCTTTCTTTCAAAACACTAAACACCCTCGTCCATTGATTATTCTTCAATATATGAATGATTGTTGTCCATTGATTATTCTTCAATATATGAATGATTGTTGCTTCTTGAAAATACAAATGGTAAATATATTTTCGAAAGTAAACTAAATCTGAGTTCATGGACTTTATGCCTCCTATCGTAAGTTTGACTTGTTGGTCATAAAACTAGAAAATGGAAGCATCATGCAATATTTGTTGATGATGGAACAAAAAATAATACTCCTTTTCTTTGTTGTAGAAAAACATAATATTTCTTTGTGGTAAGTTTGACTTGTTGGTCATAAAACTATAAAATGGAAGCATCACGCTATATTTGTTGATGATGGAACAAAGGATAATACTAATTTTTTGTTGTTGTAGAAAAAAGTAATATTTCTTTGACGATGAATGGAATGTCGATTACATTCATATTCATTACGCAAACCTACCTCTGAACATTAGATTTTTGAACTAGATATGTGAGGTAAAAGATTCACAAATGCCATGTAAAAGATTCACAAAAAAAATGAGGTTGGTTCTTTGGAAACTATGATATTTTTGGAATAAAATTGCCATTAAATTACTTAATCCAGGTGGTAATGGAGGTAGTTTTGTATATATAATGGAAACATAATTAACAATTGAAAATGGTTTAACTTTTCTTGATGTATTTATCCTTTGAAAACTTCACATTCATTCAATGTCTAGTGCATTTATTGAATTAAGTAGCGTGGAATAGTTTCTTTGTGATAACCATGTTGGATTTTTACAATTGCTCGATGTAATGGAGGTGATTTTGTATTTCTAATTAACAATTGAAAATGGTTTAACTTTTCTTGATGTATTTAGGTTTCGAAAACTTCAAACTGATTCAATTTCTCATCCATTTATTGAGTTAGGTGCAATGGAATAATTTCTTAGTGATAACCATGTTGGACTTTTGATGTAATGGAGGTGATTGTGTATTTCTAATGAAAACAGAATTAACAATTGAAAATAGTTTAACTTTTCTTGATGTAGTTAGGTTTTGGAAACTTCAAATTGATTCAATGTCTAGTGCATTTATTGAGTTAAGGGGGGTGGAATAATTTCTTAGTGATAACCATGTTGGACTTTTGCATTTGATCCAGCTATTACTTGATTCGACACAATTGCTTGAATTCCAGAAGTAGTCAAGGAAATTGGCTTTAAAACAAATTATATTACTATTTTTTGGATTAATAAAGCAATATCCGGAGTTAATAAGGGTTTTACCCAATACCTCACTTTATTTAATTGCAATAGTCACAAGTATATATTTAAACCCCTATATAATAGGCAACCCTTGGCTTCAAATTATGTGTACTTCATTCAAAATTTATTATTAGATTCTTAAAAAGTGAATTTTAACAATAACGCTTTTGGTGTCATAAGTAATTTTAGTCAAAAATCTTGCTCAATTTATGTTTAAGGTTATTGACAATTTTTGGGTTTCCCAATTTGATGAGCATATGTCATTCTTTGTTAAATGCACCTAATATGCCATAATAAATGAGGAATTATTTTATTTACATTTAAACATCTAATTCCCAAACAACAACATTTTTCTATATAATTATTGTCTTTGCACTGAGAAGAGAGAGGTGTTGTTATTGTCTTTGGATTTAGAAGAGAGAGGTGTTGTTTTAGCTTAGGATGAAAGAGATATGCCAACTACATCAAAGTTCACTTCCAAAGTCTAATGTACAAAAAAGTAATAATATTAAAGAATAAATTGTAATTTTTTGTAATTTTAATTTATGGTAAAAATAATAATTATAATAATAAAGAATAAAATGTAACTTTTTGTAATTTTAATTTATGGTAACTACATGTTTATTATTGCTACCGAAACTTCTTTGAAATAATTTATAATGGAAATTTAAAAATTCCACTTCAACCTTGAAGTTTGTTATGTTTAATATTTTTGTAATCATCAATTTTAATAGTGATATGAAATACAAATTATAGTACCAATTGGTAGTGCAAAATTTTATGCTAACTCTTTCCTCAACCATCTGAAAATTGGATAAAAGGTAAAAAAAAAAAATCTTTCATAAGTGACAACTATAAACCTTAGTCACCCTTTAGTAAGCAATGTAAATCAAGATAGAATTCATAAAGATTTGAATTTACAATATTGTAATTACACATTAGTGGTATTATTCGTTCCATTCAATGAAAAAAATTAGAAAAAATAGCTATAAGAAGAACCTCTATATATATATATATATATATATATATATCCATTGGAAGAAGATTTTTTAAAAAGGTGTAATCTTGTATTGTGATTATACGTTAGTTATTTAATCATCCATTTTGGGCTTTGCATCTATGGGGAATTTTCTGTTTAATATACTATATGAGAGGATTTTCGCATAATGATATTAGGTAGCAGCTACCAATATATGCCTACAATTTGAATCCCCAAATTCATTTTCTCACCATAAAGTAGAACAAATGGCTAGTACAAGAAATGTGGTGGGTTACTAGAAATGTATTCAATTAATAAGGAGTTACTTTTATTTTCATAATTTATATCTACTTTTTGCTCACAAATACCAAGGATCAATGTTTAATACTATGTTTATTAAACTCGTGCATTCTTAGTATGGCCTAGGAAGTATGTTCTCAAAGCTTATGAAATTTTCATAATTTTCATGCAAACAATTATTCACTTAAAATTTTAATATGTTTTATTATCCTAGAAGTTAGTTTAGATTACAAAGAAATATTCAACAATAATATTATCCATTGGGGTCAAGTCACTTCATCATATCTCACAGTTAAATTAGTACATACTTCCCTATAAACAAAAAATTCCTTGTGCTTTATGATCCCTAATGGGATGTTCAGTATTAGCTTATGTTCTAACTAACCTAACTTTTAGATGTTTTGTGGTAGCAAGGAGATGATGTGTTTTTTCCTCTCTTAATATATTTCATTAGTACTATACTTCAATAATGTGTATTGATCATTCTTTAGTGATGTGCTCCATTGAGGTTTTTATGTTATTCCTAGGTCATACATTCACCATTATTGAGGATAGTAATATGATTAAAAAAATCAAGTAGAGCTTAAATTTTGTAAGCAACAAGTATAACACGTCATATTATGAAATTTAAGGATGAAATCACCCCTATAAATAATAAGGTATGAAATCCATTTACATTACCTTTTCCCATTACCTTTATCATGACTATACTTCCAACATCCATTTACCATAATGGACCCAGCCAGTCCAATTGACTGTCATGATCTTACCTTCGGTTGTGCTTACTCATGCACCCAGCTTCATCTAAATATTACATTACCTTTCAGGTACAACACATCTCTCCTCGAGCTCCATTAAGTTTCCTCTTTACCCAAACAATTCCCTAGGCTCAAAACATAAAAGGCAAGACAAGAAACAAACAAGAAGAAAACCAATAACAACACGAATTTGAAAAAAGTGGCATGATCATCCACTAGACACAACAAAATGGCAAATCAACTGCGATAAAACAATAAAATACAAAATTCACAAGACTAAAAACAAACACCATGACTCAATCCCCATGGATCCTAAGGCAAGCTCAACCTCAATCTTCTTTAATATTTCATGGAAATTTGCTTTTCCATGCAATCCCATACATCATACTGCCATTAACACATTAATTTTAGTGTATTCACAAACATAAAAATACACCAGATACCTCAGTTTGTTGTCCCAAGCATGTTACCTTGTGACTGATCACATCCGTTCCATCTCTCAAGGGACTCCAATTATCTTGACAAATCCATTTGTAACTAGAGACTAGCTAATATACCTATCAATTACATGTTCATGAATCTAGCAGGTATCCACATAACATCAAACAACATCAAGGTTAACAAGACTTCCTATATGTAAAGCACTCGTTCATTAGGAATTAGGGTTTCCAAACATAGCCAAACGAATTCTTACCCGATTCTTTTCTTTTACCTTTACCCTGTTGCAACTGAGTCTTACTATATACTGTCACGTCACCCAACTGTTAGTTATATAAACACATAAACTATTACCTCGTCACGCTAATACCAGTCATGTTTCCTGCAACTGCTCACACATGTCAAAACACATGTTCCAAATATCAATACAATCATAACTATGAATTTGAAATCAACTTTTACAAACAATCATGGAAAAATCCATAGTCAACTCATAGTCATTAAACATAATTCTACAACTATCACCTACTACACTCAAGTACCTACCAACTGCCTCAACACATATATGTTAGTTCAATCAAGATTTGTTACAAATATCTCAAACTGTATTTACACAAATAGAATTGAAATAGAGGGCATTCAAAGCTAATGAATCTAGTTGGCAGTATCTTTGTGGATTGTTGGTAACAAAGAAGAGCAATTAGAATTTGATAAAAACTCTTATTTGATGAGGTGGCATCCAAGTGACTGACTCTCTTTGAGATTTTTCCTCACGAAATTTTCAACAATGGGGTACTGTAATCCGTTTGTATATCCCAAACCATAAGATATGTTAAAAATTGAGAGAGATTTTTTTTAATGATGATGGAAGAAAAAACCACTTTCCTTTTTTTAAAATTCATTTCCACCTGCTCGGAAACTGCATTTGGAAACACTGGCTAAAAGCAGGAAAATCCGGGAAAATATGCTGGCAAAGATTCATCCGAATTTCCAAAACTGTAACATATTTTAGAAACATGAGAGAGGTTTTTGTAAACGAGGATCTTATCATAAGAAACCTCTTTTAATTTATCAAAATTCATTCTCAGTGGTTTCTAAACCATGTTTCAAATTATTGTTCTTTATAGGAGAAAACATAATTTAACTGACCATGAAACAAACATGTGACATGGAGGTGGGGGATGATGTGGAGGCACATGGTTGGTGGAGATGAACTAGAGTCCGCAAGGGTGATGTGGAGAATTGACGTGGAGGTGAGTGGGGAAAATAGTCCAAGTGGCAGGCATTGAGTGGTGCGAGAGTGACAACGACGTTAAATGTTTGTGGGAGGTGATATGAAGAATGGGCACATGGCAGAAAGGGAATGGAGATTTAGTGGAAGTGAAGGGTGACATTAGCGGGAAGGCGGACTACGGCAGGAACGGTGGAAACCGCTTTCGGAGGGGGGTCGAAGCTGGTTGTGGTATTAAACGGGGGGGTCTGAAATCATGAGGGGAGGACACGTTGTGGCAGGGAAAGTAGTTTTCGAACAACGCCCCCCCCCCCCCCCCCCCCCCCCACACTGTTAAAGAGAATCATAATAGGAGGAGGGGTCTGAAAATACGATGGATTCATCCGATGAAAAAGGTGATGTGATTGGAAGCTAGTAATATGTGAGTTATTTAACCACCTACGGAAAATCTCCATTTGTCGTTTTCAACTCTACACTAAAACAAAAGCCATAGTACTAATGCCTTATTAAAATTCGTTTAATCACATTTAAATGATGTGATTAATTTAATCTAATCATGCTTAATTATGCTCTAATGATGCATTTTGACTTGCAAGAATATTTCTTTATTTTTCTTAAGGTTTTGACATTTTTTTGGAAATAATTTACAACATGGAATATTATTTACAACATTTCAAACATAATAATGATCAGCTATAATCAAATGATCCTATAAAAATTATACGACCCTAACAACACATCACCAAAAAAAACCATCATCAGATTGGTCTCCATCCAAGCCTTCCAGGGCTTCGGGAGCATTTTTCCAACCAAGTCTTCCAACACTATTAACTCAACCCACAACTTATATAGGGCTTCCAAAGTGTTTGTCCAACCAAGAATTCTAGGACTAGTAACTCAAGCCACCAAGTGCTTCCATAGCATTTTTCCAACCAGGGCTTCTGGGACTAGTAACTCAACCGAAGCTGTTACAGTGCTTCCGCATCATTTGTTCAACCAAGGCTTATAGGACTAATAACTCAACCTAAGCTAAGGAAACATGAGAACCAAAAGAATCAAAACAATGAAAGTATATCGAAAATCACCATCCAGAAAATTACAAGGCTAGGCAATCCACTTTCAATCTAGGAAATCCTCCATGCCAGTGACAGATGACAATCAAGAAACCACATGCATAAGCCATGCATGCCCAAAACTAGTGAAGAAATCATACATGAAACTCGGTACATCCAAGAAAATCTGATGTAGTTGTTGATGTCGATGCCTTATTGCACTTTCCCACTCCTCCTTTTCCTTCTTGCTCCAAGAATCCAAGTACGCCACACCCTCCAAGAGTGCTCCAAGAAAACTCTAAGTTTCCAAGAGTATGAGATAGATCCAAAACTACCAAAGCAATCTAACCAGCAGACACACTAAGGATAGCCTAAACAGATGGTTCTGGTCGGGCACTGAATCGAAAGGGATGGTTGTCTTTCTCGTCCACCGTTCCCAAGAGAAGAGGGGGTGTTTTTGACATGTTCTCCATGACCGAATGCTAGTCAGCATCTTTGGTGCCTTACCTTTAGCTACTTTTTTGGGACCTACCTCCTGAGTAGTTGGCTTAGGCGATACTTTCTAACTGATCCTTAGAAGCCTTTTTATGTATAAGGCCTCTATTTTCTTCATTTTCCATTATTTTCATTCATTTTCCTCCTCTTATGCAACCTGTGACCTTTCATCTCATTTTTCTCCTAATTTCTATTATTTTCCTTCATTTTCCTCCTCACATGCAACCTGTGACCTTTCAGCTATTTTTTCTCCTATTTTCCATTATTTTCCTCCTCACATGCAACGTGTGACCTTTCACCTCCTTTTTCTCCTAATTTCCATTATTTTCCTTCATTTTCCTCCTCACATACAACTTGTGACCTTTCACCTCCTTTTTCTCCTAATTTCCATTAGTTTCATAAATAAATGCGCCAAAATACTTTTTTTCCTCTTTAATATATTTTTACAACTTAGAATGCATGTCCCATCACCTGTGGTATTTATATATTTTTACATGGAATTTTCACTAGGGTTGTTACATATTTCCTTGAAAACAAACCGTATAGTTTTTTTTGTAATGAAAGTAACTGGTTTTGTTTGCCATATATTACACACCTAACCTATATGTCGTTAAAGGTGATGGCTTGAGTGCACCATTCCATAAGAAACTGTCAGGCCTACATCATTTATAACTTCCCTGGTATTTTGTGCATTGTATCCTCTATTATATAATTTCAGGAAAACAACAATTTTTCAATGTTGAGATGCAATTTAGTTTATCAAGCCCCTGGAGTGGCTGATTAGAATTTCTTACTTTTTATTATTATCATGAAACATTACCTTATATACAAGAAAGAGAACATTTTGTCAATATGAAAGGTATCTTGAAACCCTGTAATGGTAAATAGGGGTAATGCTTCTTTTCAAATTTAGTTGGTTCCCAATATTTGGCTATAACTCATGTAAGAGTCTTACAATATTCTACTTTGTTTATTGTTTCACAGATGTATATATTAATATTTATTTACAACATTCAATTATTTCTAGGTATATTTATATATATGTGCCTTTTTTTTCCTTATATTATTTATTCATATATTTTTTTCACTTCACTTTGCACATTTTCTTAAAAAAAAGGCTCTGTATTTACAATTAAGCACTTAGGAATGGGTACATAAACTTTATTCTCATGGAGATTTAGAGAAAAAAAATCATTCCAACATATTTACTTATGTAGTTTATGAAACTAAGTCTATCACGAAGCATACTGTAGAAATTTCTGTTTTCCCACCCCGGTTTTCAGTTTCTCCTTATTTCTCCCATATAGTTAAATGCCCTTTCCCATAACCATACATTTAACAAGCTGAAAGAAATAAATTTGCTGAAAACCCAAATTCTGGAAATTTTACAGAATGCTGGAAATTGCAGAAATAAAAATCAGCAGTAATAAACAGCCATTAAAACACATTTAAACACTGAGATTTTTTGTCAATGTGACCCTGGAAAAACCCCCTACAACTCTTGGGGAAAACCAGTTTGAGAGCTCTTCTTTATTTCTGAAAATTGCCTTTTACAGTGAGAAATTTTCAGCAAAAAAATCAGCAAGCAAATTTACAACTTATCTATTTTCCCATGTTTCACAACAAACTGGAAATTACAACAAACAAGACAACAATAAATGCTGTATGGTCTCCTTGATGTTCGTGCCCACTTTCAGCATTAAATGCTGCTGTATGGCCCTCGTTTTGCGTGTAGAAAAACCAGCAAACTGCTTCTCGATTTTTGTGCAAACCTCTCCTCGAAAATCGTGCCAAAATCTGCCTTTCACTGTGTGCTGAATCAGCTGTACAAATCTGCTCAACTGCTGCCTTGGAATGTGTGCCAAGCTGCTGTCTCCTTCTCCTCCCTGCTCAAAAATCTCTCTTGCTCTCTTGCTCTCCTTCTCCCAATCTGCTCATGAAAGAATTGAATCGAATGTGATCTTTTCCTCATTTTCCTCCCTTAATATAACTCCAAATGACTTTTGGGTGACCCAAGTGACTTTTGGGTGATCTCTAAATCCAATGGCTGAAATAGATTTAGATCAATGGCTGAGATTAAATGCTCATTTAAATGCTCATTTTTTATTTTTTAATTCACCCCACTTTAATAAAGACCCACTTAGTCATTTATTTCCAAAGTCACTTTTCCTTTCTAATTTTTCATTGACTTTATAAAAGTCACTTTAAAATTAGACTTAGTAACTTTATCACTTAAAGTCACTTTTAAATTAGATTTAACTTTATAAAATTATAAAGTCACTTTAGGAGAAAAATTAAATTCTTTTGGACACTTTTCCCTAGGCCAAAGATCAAAGCCTAAGGGAAACACCTGTCCTCCGGTACCAAATTTCAACACTCCCTCTTACCGAGGAAGGTGTTCCTCACCACACCCATCTTGTCTCTGAAGTAGACATGCTTGCCCCATGGTAAGGCTTTGGTAAGGATATCTGCAACCTGCTCATCAGAGGAAATATACTCAAGCTTCACAACTCCCTTCTGAACATAGTCTCTGATGAAATGATATCTGATCCCGATATGCTTTGAATTGTCATGAAATACTGTATTCTCCGTGAGTTTAATGCAACTCTGATTATCACAGTAAATCATTGAAGGTCTCAACGGCTGAGCAAATAAGCCAAACAACATCTTGCAAAGCCAGATAGCCTCACAACTAGCTAGACTGGCTGCCATATACTTTGCTTCCGCTGAACTCAGTGCTACTGACTGCTGCTTCCGGCTGAACCATGAAACTACTGCTGAACCCAACCCAAAACAACACCCTGAAGTGCTCTTCTTATCAGAAGCACAACCTGCCCAATCAGAATCAGTGTATCCTGCCAATCTCACTCCATCTCCTTGCCTGTAGTCCAGACCATAATCCACTGTCCCCTGCAAGTATCGCAAAATGTGTTTTTCAGCCACCCAGCGAACCTTCCTAGGCTCACACATAAACTGACTCATCGTGTTGACTGCAAAACAGATATCTGGTCTAGTGTTGACCAAATACATCAAGGAACCAATCAGCTGCCTGTACAATGTGGGATCCACCAACTCGGAATCCGAAGCATGAAGCTTCTTCTAGTTGGTGATCATTGGTGTCAACATGGGTCTACAATCCTACATGTGGAATCTGCTAAGGATGTCCACAATATACTTCCCCTGCCCCAGGAAGAAATTCCCCTCCTCCTGCCACACCTCCAAACCCAAAAAGTAATGCATCAAGCCAATGTCCTTCATCTCAAACTCTGTCACAAGATCTCTCTTGCAGTGCTCTATGAGTCTCTCTGCACCTGTAATGATCAAGTCATCCACATACAGCACCAGAATGAGAGGCTCCTCACCAATCACAATAAAGTAAAGGTTCGGATCTGCCTCACTCTTTGTGAAACCCATCCCCTGCAAATATGTATCTATCCTGGAGTACCAAGCTTTGGGAGCTTGCTTCAGGCCATAAAGGGCCTTCTTCAGTCTGCACACATGGGAATCCTTCCCATGCACCTCAAAGCCCTGTGGCTGCTCAATGTACACCTCCTCCTGTATGAAGCCATTGAGAAATGCGGTCTTCACATCCATCTGGTGGATCTTCCAACCCATCTCTGGTGCTATCGATATAATGGAGCGGATCGAAGTATATCGAGCCACGGGAGCGAAGGTCTCGTCATAATCAACTCCCTCTACCTGGGAGAACCCTCTAGCCACAAACCTCGCTTTGAATTTCTCAATGCTACCATCTGCAACATGCTTTACCTTGTAAAGCCATCTGGAAGTAACCACGGATTTGCCCTCAGGCCTCGGCACCACCTCCCAAACATCATTCTTCATGATAGAAGAATACTCCTCCTGCATGGCCTCTCTCCAGACCTGCTGGCTAGCTGCCTCCTCATAGCTAGAAGGCTCAAAGTCAAGGATGCTGGTAACCATCGCCATATAGCTACAAAACCTCTCAAGTGGTTTACTCTCTCTGACCGGCCTCTTCGGCTCAGCAACAGATGTGGCATCTCTCAAGGTGTCCTGAAGCCACTTGGGCTTCCTCTTCCCTGAGCGCACTTCTCTCACCGGAGAATGAAACTCCTCCTCCTCATCATCATTAGGAGCCTGAAATCTTGACTGTCTGTTTGCTGTCCTCATGCCTGCACCTGAACCTGTAGACGTTGAGGTACCATGTGAACTGTCCATCAGTGGACTCCTTAGTGAACTGCTATGTGAATTGCTCTACATGCTGCCCGGAGCACCACCCCTCTAGCTCGGCGAGCCACTGCTCACTGACAGATCTGACATCCTCATAGATGTACCTTCGGATCCTCTTGATCCTTGCCCACTGGATCCCTGCGACTGACTCAACTGCTGCTGAGGGTCTGGCTGATATAGATACTCTAACTCCCGTGACCTCCTAAAGGCCCTGTCCTCCTCGAACTTCACATCCCGTCTGACAACAACTCTCCTCTGTGCAGGAATGTAAATCCGAAAGGCCTTTGAGGTCTCACTGTAGCCCACAAAGATACCCTTCTCTGCAGTGGGCTCTAGTTTGGTCCTCTTCTCCTTGGGTATATAGGAGTATGTAATGCATCCAAAGATATGAAGATGACCAATATCAAGCTTCTTCCCAGAGAAAGCCTCCTCCGGAGTCATGTGCCCCAAGGTACGATGCAGACTCCTGTTCTGCAAGTAAACAGCTGTGTTGTAGGCCTCTGCCCATAAGAACAATGGCAACCCCTGATCATGTAACATGGCTTTGGCAGCGCCTATGATGGATCTGTTCTTCCTCTCCGCAACCCCGTTCTGCTGGGGGTTGTAAGGAACAATGAACTCCCTCCTAATGCCTGCCTCCGCACAATAGTCAACAAACTCTCCAAGGGTGTACTCCTCCATTGTCCGACCTCAAGGACTTGATCTTTCGACCTGTCTGAGTCTCCACAAGAGCTCTGAACTCCTGAAACCGCTTGAAGACCTCACTCTTGGTCTTCAAAAAATAAATCCAGGTCCTCCTGAAGTGATCATCAATGAATAAAACATAGTACTCATATCCACTCAAGGAAACATGAGACATCCGCCTGCTCACATCAGAATGAATCAAATCAAGTATCCCCGTCGTTCTGCTGTCACTGCTGGGAAAAGGGGATTTGGAAAATTTGCCCATCGCACAACCTCTGCAAGTATCAAAGTGATCAGTACTGAAATCTGGCACACCTATAGTGATCTCCTGCAATGTCGTCAAGGTTCCATGATACATATGTCCCATCCTGCGGTGCCAAATCTCACACAACTCAGAACTGCTAGCTCTGCTGTCGGTACTACTGCTCAATGCCAAAAGGGGTTGGAATGCAAACTTGTACACCTTTGCATGGCGTACACCTATCACTCTAGCTGAATCAGCTGGAGTGCCCCTGGGATACATCAACACCTGTCCTCCCCTTACCAGTACCTCATATCCTCTATCCTCCAAAGCTGAGACGGATATGAGGTTCTTCCTCATCCCTGGCACATAAAGAACCTCTGACACCTTCAAGGGAGGTTTGGACTCCCTCTGAAATGTCACTGTCCCCACCCCAACTGCTCTAACAACTCTGTCATCACCGAGTACTACCTCAATATCAGTGCCACTCTCTGAAAGCTCTGAGAAGTACTCACGGACTCCTGTCATATGACGTGAAGCCCCACTGTCCACATACCAGATACCTGAAGATGCTCCGCTAATCGAGGGAAAAGCATGCTCCCTCTGAACCTGTGTGGCAGGTGATCCTGCACTAGAGGACTCACACGTAGTGAACGCAAACTCTGGGTCAAAACGACCAGCAAAGTCCTCAATCTCTGCTGAAGCTGCCATGTCTTGGTTCTTCCCCTTCTTCTTCTTCTTCTTCGGACACACAATTGCATAGTGTCCCATCTTTTGACAATTCCAACACTTCACCTTGGAATATTCCTTCTGTGCGTTCCCCTGTTTACCTTTACCTTTGCCTTTGCCCCCACCACTGCTTGTGGAAGCCTACTTCTTCCCTTTGCCTTTCTTGCCTCCTGCCACCAGTGCTACATCCTCATCCTGCTCAACTAGCTTGGCTGCCCCAAGCTGACCTTTCCTGATCTCTGTCTGAATGCAATCATCCCAAAACCTCTCCCATGTGAGAAGGGTCTCACGTGCACAAACCCCATCAGCAAAGTTCAACCATGAACGGGGGAGGCCAATCACTGCAACCCGCACCAACTCAGTGGGTGGAATGGCCTCTCCAATCGCTGCCAACTCATCTCTCACATTAATAATCTTTGTGAGATATCCAACTGCACTATCATTACCCATCTTAATGTTCTTCAGCTTCTCCTTCAGGCCATCTTCCGATTCTCATTGGTACTCTGGTAGAGATTGGACAATGCTGTCCACATCTCATGGGCATTGCTCTTTCCTCTCACATGAGGAATGCAATGGTCTTTGATTCCGTCTAGAATCAGCCTCTTACCCTTGTTGTTCTTTTTATTATAAGCTGTCAACTGAGTAGCATCAGTAGGCACAACAACAGGGTTCTGTGTGGTATGCACCATGATATCCCAGACTTTTGCCTCCTCAAAGATACTCTGCATTCTCTCCTTCCAAACGCTGTAATTTATATGCCCATCCAGCCTATCCTCCACCCTCAATCCCAATGACATCCTGCTGTCCTAAAACTGAAAAATAGCACTACTGTAGTAAAGATAAAACTGTTGTTTATGAAAAAATCAGCTTGCTGGAATTTTCTGAGTGAAAAATTAGTAACTGTAATTTTTCCTTTTGCTGTCCCAAACTGCCCTTCAGCACTCAAGCTCTGATACCATGTAGAAATTTCTGTTTTCCCACCTCAGTTTTTAGTTTCTCCTTATTTCTCCCATATAGTTAAATGCCCTTTCCCATAACCATACATTTAACAAGCTGAAAAAAAATAAATTTGTTGAAAACACAAATTCAGGAAATTTTACAAAATGCTGGAAATTGCAGGAATAAAAATCAGCAGTAATAAACAGCCATTAAAACACATTTAAACACTAAGATTTTTTGTCAATGTGACCCTGGAAAAACCCCCTACAACTCTTGGGGAAAACCAGTTTGAGAGCTCTTCTTTATTTCTTAAAATTGCCTTTTACAGTGAGAAATTTTCAGCAAGCAAATTTACAACTTATCTCTTTTCCCATGTTTCACAACAAACTGGAAATTACAGCAAACGAGACAGCAATAAATGCTGTACGGTCTCCTCGATTTTCGTGCCCACTTTCAGCATTAAATGCTGCTGTATGGCCCTCATTTTGCGTGTAGAAAAACCAGCAAACTGCTTCTCGATTTTTGTGCAAACCTCTCATCGAAAATCGTGCCAAAATCTGCCTTTCACTATGTGCTGAATCAGCTGTACAAATCTGCTCAACTGCTGCCTTGGAATGTGTGCCAAGCTGCTGTCTCCTTCTCCTCCCTGCTCAGAAATCTCTCTTGCTCTCTTGCTCTCCTTCTCCCAATCTGCTCATGAAAGAATTGAATCGAATGTGATCTTTTCCTCATTTTCCTCCCTTAATATAACTCCAAATGACTTTTGGGTGATCTCTAAATTCAATGGCTGAAATAGATTTAGATCAATGGCTGAGATTAAATGCTCATTTAAATCTCACTTTTTATTTTTTAATTCACCCCACTTTAATAAAGACCCACTTAGTCATTTATTTCCAAAGTCATTTTTCCTTTCTAATTTTTCATTGACTTTATAAAAGTCACTTTAAAATTAGACTTAGTAACTTTATCACTTAAAGTCACTTTTAAATTAGATTTAACTTTATAAAATTATAAAGTCACTTTAGGAGAAAAATTAAATTCTTTTGGACACTTTTCCCTAGGCCAAAGATCAAAGCATAAGGGAACCACCTATCCTCCGGTACCAAATTTCAACACACACGATGGAGATAAGAAGCTCAAAACCAACAAGAATTAATTTTCCCACTAAGCAAATCTTCCCTCTAGCCATTCTCACATCCCACACAGCTACCATGACAATGACAATGACCACATACACAATGGAGAAAATATGTTCATAACGAGAAAACAATTAATTCTTCTACTCACCAAATCTCCCCTCTAGTCAATTTCACATCCCACACAACAACCATGACAATGAGAACGCACACAATGGAGATAAGATGTTCATAACCAACAAGAATTAATTTTTCCACTAACCAAATCTCCCCTCTAGCCGACTTCACATCCCACACAACTACCGTGAAAATGACCACACTTGGTCCAATGCTTATAGATCATAATGATATCAACATTGTGGTTTATTACAATTATATATATATATAACTTTGTATCAATGCACAAAGGTAAAGTAAAATGCCTACATATGAGTGGAGTGGAATGCTACCTAGGGAGAGTCATTCCACACTTTCTAAGAAAAAAAGGAATCATTGTCTTAAAAATATAGGATTATAGAAAGTTCACTTAATTGTAGAAAGATACAATTTAATTTTAGTGATACATAATTTAGTTCTAGTGATAATATCCATTTAACTAAGAACATAATAGGAGAAACAAAAAAGAAAAAAATGCAAAATTATTTCTATCTATCTAATTTTTAGTAAAGAAAAAATTAACATAAATTACGACACAATTTTACCGTGACTATCAAACAACAACAAGGAACATTTCATTTAATAAGGTTCTTTATTTTCCTATCTCAAGTTATGGTCATAACCCTTGAGATGCATATTTCCTTTCATTGCAGGTTTTCATGCGGGGGTGTAACTAAACATGGCTACAATTGGGATGTGATTGGAAGAATGATTAACGAACGAAGTGCACTGTCCTTACTTCCTCCTCATCAATAATCTCTAGTAAACACATTGCCTTCAACTTCGTGGCACTGTAGAACATGTAATCCAACATTCCCTAAAAATTGCCTCGGAAGAATGTAGTGAAACGTGGCTCCCCTGTTGACCATCAATTTTCTTCAACAAGTCTTCTATGGGAACATTACATCACGGATAGGAAAGATAAGCATTTTCTTAAGGTATTGAATGAGGAAACTATAGTTTAATAGATGCTCATAATCCAAAATTTCCTCCGGTAAGGGATTCTCTCAAGTTATGGGAGTTCAATTTTTTCAAGCTTAATTGATTAGGGATAAAATATTAAAAAATATTGTTATTATAAAATAATTGTAATGATTTAGATTTTTAAGTTGTTTCTTATTAAATTCATTATAAAATAATTTTAACCATTTAGATGTTTATAAGTTGTTTCTTATTAAATTAGAAGTTAATTCAGTTAATCCAACTACTTACAAACACATTAAGAAATAATTTTTTAATATGATCTAAAATCAAATTAATCTTTGTTAAGTTTTAAACATGGTTAAAAAAGAAAAAATTGAAATCATATTAATATAAACAAAAAAGGATACAATCACGAAATAAATGATTCTAATAACTTAAATGTCGAGGAGGGAAAGGGAAGCCAAACCTCTCAAAACCACTGAGGAGTGCTAATATAGCTACTTACCAACAACACAACATACAAATTCCTAAGGTGATTTGAAGCAATGTTTCAGTGTTTTCATTTAAAATTTAGGAGCAATGTTTTATTGTTTTCATTTAAAATTTAGGAGCATGTTGCTTTTATGAGTGAGGAGTACGAAGGGAAAAATAAATTTGGAATTATATAGCATTATGAATAGTAAAATATTATAAAAATAAAGTTATACAATTGATTTTGCTTTTTTATTATTCAAATATTCCAAAAGTTGAGATTATCAAAATTATTTCAAAATTTGAAACTATATTATGAGAGATAAGGGGATAAGTTGTTTTACAAATTATTTCCATTGTCAATTCACAAGAAGACAAACAAGACAAAGACAACTGCATTTAGTCCGAGCTTTAGCATTTCTCACCTATCTATAGATTTAGGGCTTTCATTTATTTACTTTTACTTTTATTTTAGCAAAAATACCATTTTATACTGTAAAGTTCTCATACTCTACACAATGATTTTAGATGATTATGTTTTATAAGACACTAGGCATAAGAGTGCATCATAATATTGTGCTCTTTATGTTAATGAAAATCGTTAAATAAATTTCTAGCTTTAAACATTTTATTGAACCATTAACATATATTTCTTTCAAGGCATTGTCTATACTCCACAAATAGAGGTGTTGGGTTTATAGGTAAGGTGATTTGAAATTGGTACTTGAATAAAGATGAGAGAATGATAAGGTAAACAGAAAAACAAAAAAATTCATTTTTTAATAAAATTGAGTTATTCTCATACATTTTCAACTATATAATTTAAACTTACTTATATGGTTAATAAAATATAGGCATTTTTTTAAAGATTTAATTAATTATAATTTAAAAACATGAAAACAATTATATAGTTTAAACTTATTTATATTGTTAATAAAATAAACACTTTTATTTTTCTTGAAGTTTCATTAATTGTAATTCAAAAAACATGAAAATGATTGGAATAATAAAAGGAAAAAAAAATACTAAAATAGATCCAAATCAACTTATTTTTTTAAAATTGCAATTATCAAAACTATTGAAAAAATTAATATATATAGAATATATTTTTCAGTGAATCATAATGTTAGGATAACATGTTTTCAATAATCAAATTTCTAAATCAAAGGAAAATAATCACACTGTGAGAATAACATGATTTTAAATAATCACATCAATTAAAAATCAAAATTAATCGATGATTGATTCTATCTCATCTCAGCGATTTAAAAACAGAAATTACTCCACAATTTTACAGCCACTAAGAACCAATAGCTAGGAACATTTCGCTTCCTCAGTTTTCTATTGGTATCGGTGGCTTTGGCCATAACTCTTCAGTTGCATATTTCCTTTTTGCTGCTGGTTTCGATGCGGAGATATAACTAAACTCGGCTGCAATTGGGATATGATTGGAAGAATGATTAACCGAAGGAAGTGCACCGTACTTCACTCCTCCTCGTCAATTAACTTCGTGGTAGAAAATGTAATCTAACGTTCCCTCGTTTTACCATCCATTTTCTTCAATGCGTCTTGTAGGGGAAGATTGCATCAGGAATAGTTAAAATAAGCATTTGCTAAAGGTATTCTATGACGAAACATGAGTTTAATGGATGGATCATAATCCGAAATTTCTTCATGTAAGGGATCCCCACATAGTACAACAGTAATATCGTGGACAAACTTCTCCAAATATTTGAGCAAGTAGTAGACCTGCCATAGATTTACATCACTGTTTTTAGGATTTGCATGGATGTGGGTATTGGTTATGCACAGACGTTCACTAGTTTTTTTTATGGAAAGGATGACATGTTGTCTTTATATCTCAAATTAATCGAACACAAAGTTATCAATTCAAATTGATTCAGTTTATTAAACGTTGCACAACCATCAACAGTTGGAATGTTGCCTTCTCTCTGCTTTCGCTTAATGATGCACCCCTCAAACTTCTATCATACCTCTGAATGATGCACCCCTCCAACTCTGAATGATGCACCCCTCAAACTTCTATCATACCTGTCGTTGGAAAGTTGAATCATTCGCCTAGGAACGGGGTGGGGAAATGGAATAACTGGCTCAGTAACGAAAAACCCCTTTCCTTCAATTTCTAGAAGTAATACCTTGCCTACGTCCTGCGTGTTGGGTTTATAAGACTCGGAGGCAGACAACAACATATGAGTGTTGTTTGGAGAAATGCTTTCACCAACACTATGGACGCAATACCATCTCTGCCTCCTTAAATCCTCATCATCATCCCTCAAATGACCGTCTACCACATCTTTTACACACAGCGTTATATTTTGCCAGTAACTGTAATTCGGCTTCGATAACAACAACTTCTCCTCCTATGTTCTACCAGCTTTAGTAGCGTTGTTACCCGTTGTTAGCCTTACGACTTTTGACTTCTTGTGAACTCAACTTTTTAATAAGCCGTACCAGTCAACTTTTTTTTGGTTAAGATCGATGCTCTGCTTTATAAACGGAATATATGGATCCTCAATAAACAGAAGAGATGGATTAGTGCTCCATAAGCTTTTTGTATATATAGGTTAAATATGTTGTACGTTAAACCAAAAAATCTATTGAACTTCGAGCTTGGTTAAAACGTCGGCGTTTGGATAATTTAGGAAAGACTGAAATATTAAAAAAAAAACATATTTTTGAAACGAAGTTTGCAATCTTACCCGTATTTTGGCAACTAATTATATATGGCAATTGATGGAACCAACTTTATTTTGTTCAAAGTTTATGGAAATGATTTTGTTTACTTTCATGCCATTAAACTAGCGCCACTTGTTTCTTTTCCTTTCCTACAATTAGAATAGGGTTATTTGTTGTTCTTTACTTTTTTCTTCGAATAAATTACATCTACTTTCTATTATTTTCTGTAAATAAGGTAGGTTTACTGTTTGCCATTTATTTTTCTACAAAATTAGAGTATGTTTACTTGTTTTTTTTTCTAAAGTTTTTTGATATAAAGCGAGGTCATTGTACAACATAGTTTCCCTTGAGGTGAATGAGATCCACCAAAGGACAATACATTACATGTTGCACAAATAGCTTTGACCCTCTAAAGTTTGTGTCTGTACAAGCATGAAGCTAATAAGTGAAGTCAATACAGCAAAGAAAATTAACATTCTTATTCTAACACTAAGGAGCAGTGATATTATTAAAAATAACAATAGATTGAATCTCATTAAAAATAATTAATGCAATTTATATTCAAAATTTCAAAGATAAAATCATCAAGGTATAAGAAAATCTTTCTTTCAAAACACTAAACACCCTCGTCCATTGATTATTCTTCAATATATGAATGATTGTTGTCCATTTATTATTCTTCAATATATGAATGATTGTTGCTTCTTGAAAATACAAATGGTAAATATATTTTCGAAAGTAAACTAAATCCGAGTTCATGGAATTTATGCCTCCTATCCTAAGTTTGACTTGTTGGTTATAAAACTAGAAAATGGAAGCATCATGCAATATTTGTTGATGATGGAACAAAAAATAATACTCCTTTTTTTGTTGTAGAAAAACATAATATTTCTTTGTGGTAAGTTTGACTTGTTGGTCATAAAACTATATTGACTTGTTGGTCATAAAACTAGAAAATGGAAGCATCATGCAATATTTGTTGATGATGGAACAAAAAATAATACTCCTTTTTTTGTTGTAGAAAAACATAATATTTCTTTGTGGTAAGTTTGACTTATTGGTCATAAAACTATAAAATGGAAGCATCATGCAATATTTGTTGATGATGGAACAAAAGATAATACTACTTTTTTGTTGTTGTAGAAAAATGTAATATTTCTTTCAAGATGGATGGAATGTCGATTACGATCATATTCATTACACAAACCTACCTTTGAACATTAAATTTTTGAGCTAGATATGTGAGTTAAAAGATTCACAAATGCCACGTAAAAGATTCAAAAAAAAAATGAGGTTGGTTCTTTGGAAACTATGATATTTTTGGAATAAAATTGCCATTAAATTACTTAATCGAGGTGGTTTTGTATATATAATGAAAACATAATTAACAATTCAAAATGGTTTAACTTTTCTTGATGTATTTAGGCTTTGAAACTTCACATTCATTCAATGTCTAGTGCATTTATTGAATTGAGTGGCATGGAATAGTTTCTTTGTGATAACCATGTTGGATTTTTACAATTGCTCGATGTAATGGAGGTGATTTTGTATTTCTAATTAACAATTGAAAATGGTTTAACTTTTCTTGATGTATTTAGGTTTTGAAAACTTCAAACTAATTCAATTTCTCATCCATTTATTGAGTTAGGTGCAATGGAATAATTTCTTAGTGATAACCATGTTGGACTTTTGACGTAATGGAGGTGATTGTGTATTTCTAATGAAAACAAAATTAACAATTGAAAATCGTTTAACTTTTCTTGATGTAGTTAGGGTTTGGAAACTTCAAATTGATTGAATGTCTAGTGCATTTATTGAGTTAAGTGGGGTGGAATAATTTCTTAGTGATAACCATGTTGGACTTTTGCATTTGATCTAGCTATTACTTGATTTGACACAATTGCTTGAATTCCAAAAGTAGTCAAGGAAATTGGCTTTAAAACAAATTATATTACTATTTTTTGGATTAATAAAGCAATATCCGGAGTTAATAAGGGTTTTACCGAATACCTCACTTTATTTAATTGCAATAGTCACAAGTATATATTTAAACCCCTATATAATAGGCAACCCTTGGCTTCAAATTATGTGTACTTCATTCAAAATTTATTATTAGATTCTTAAAAAGTGAATTTTAACAATAACGCTTTCGGTGTCATAAGTAATTTTAGTAAAAAATCTTGCTCAATTTATGTTTAAGGTTATTGACAATTTTTGGGTTTCCCAATTTGATGAGCATATGCCATACTTTGTTAAATGCACCTAATATGTCATAATAAATGAGGAATTATTTTATTTACATTTAAACATCTAATTCCCAAACAACAACATTTTTCTATCTAATTATTGTCTTTGCACTGAGAAGAGAGAGGTGTTGTTATTGTCTTTGGATTTAGAAGAGAGAGGTGTTGTTTTAGCTTAGGATGAAAGAGATATGCCACCTACATCAAAGTTCACTTCCAAAGTCTAATGTACAAAAAAGTAATAATAATAAAGAATAAATTGTAATTTTTTGTAATTTTAATTTATGATAAAATAATAATAATAATAATAAAGAATAAGACGTAACTCTTTGTAATTTTAATTTATGGTAACTGCATGTTTATTATTGCTACCGAAACTTCTTTGAAATAATCTATAATGGAAATTTAAAAATTCCACTTCAACCTTGAAGTTTGTTATGTTTAATATTTTTGTAATCATCAATTTTAATAGTGATATGAAATACAAATTATAGTACCAATTGGTAGTGCAAAATTTTATGCTAACTCTTTCTTCAACCATCTGAAAATTGGATGAAAGGTAAAAAAAAAAAATCTTTCATAAGTGACAAATATAAACCTTAGTCACCCTTTAGTAAGCAATGTAAATCAAGATAGAATTCATAAATATTTGAATTTACAATATTGTAATTACACATTAGTGATATTATTCATTCCATTCAATGAAAAAAATTAGAAAAAATAGCTATAAGAAGAACCTAGATATATATATATATATATATATATATTTCCATTGGAAGAAGATTTTTTAACAAGGTGTAATCTTGTATTGTGATTATACGCTAGTTATTTAATCATCCATTTTGGGCTTTGCATCTATGGGGAATTTTCTGTTTAATATACTATATGAGAGGATTTTCACATAATGATATTAGGTAGCAGCTACCAATATATGCCTACAATTTGAATCCCCAAATTCATTTTCTCACCATAAAGTAGAACAAATGGCTAGTACAAGAATATGTTGTGGGTTACTAGAAATGTATTCAATTAATAAGGAGTTACTTTTATTTTCATAATTTATATCTACTTTTTGCTCACAAATACTAAGGATCAATGTTTAACACTATGTTTATTAAACTCGTGCATTCTTAGTATGGCCTAGGAAGTATGTTCTCAAAGCTTATGAAATTTTCATAATTTTCATGCAAACAATTATTCACTTGAAATTTTAATATGTTTTATTATCCTAGAAGTTAGTTTAGGTTACAAAGAAATATTCCACAATAATATTATCCATTGGGGTCAAGTCACTTCATCATATCTCACAGTAAAATTAGTACATACTTCCCTATAAACAAAAAATTCCTTGTGCTTTATGATCCCTAATGGGATGTTCAGTATTAGCTTATGTTCTAACTAACCTAACATTTAGATGTTTTGTGGTAGGAAGGAGATGATGTGTTTTTTCCTCTCTTAATATATTTCATTAGTACTATACTTCAATAATGTGTATTGATCATTCTTTAGTGATGTGCTCCATTGAGGTTTTTATGTTATTCCTAGGTCATACATTCACCATTATTGAGGATAGTAATATGATTAAAAAAATCAAGTAGAGCTTAAATTTTGTAAGCAACAAGTATACCACGTCATATTATGAAATTTAAGGATGAAATCACCCCTATAAGTAATAAGGTATGAAATTAATTTACATTACCTTTATCATGACTATACTTCCAACATCCATTTACCATAATGGAACCAGCTAGTCCAATCGACTGTCATGATCTTACCTTCGGTTGTGCTTACTCATGCACCCAGCTTCATCTAAATCTTACATTACCTTTCGGGTACAACACATCTCTCCTCGAGCTCCATTAAGTTTCCTCTTTACCCAAACAATTCTCAAGGCTCAAAACATAAAAGGCAAGACAAGAAACAAACAAGAAGAAAACCAATAACAACACGAATTCGAAAAAAGTGGCATGATCATTCACTAGACACAACAAAATTGCAAGTCAACCGCGATAAAACAATAAAATAAAAAATTCATAAGACTAAAAACAAACACCATGACTCAATCTCCTATGGCTCCTAAGGCAAGCTCAACCTCAATCTTCTTTAATATTTCATGGAAATTTGCTTTTCCATGCAATCCCCTACATCATACTGCCATTAACACATTACTTTTAGTGCAATCACAAACATAAAAATACACCAAATACCTCAGCTTGTTGTGCCAAGCATGTTACCTTGTGGCTGAACACATCCATTCCATCTCTCAAGGGACTCCAATTATCTTGACAAATCCATTTGTAACTAGAGACTAGCTAATATACCTATCAATTACATGTTCATGAATCTAGCAAGTATCCACATAACATCAAACAAAATCAAGGTTAACAAGACTTCCTATATGTAAAGCACTCATTCATTAGGAATTAGGGTTTCCAAACATAGCCAAACGAATTCTTACCCGATTCTTTTCTTTTACCTTTACCCTGTTGCAGCTGAGTCTTACTATATACTGTCACGTCACCCAACTGTTAGTTATATAAACACATAAAATATTACGTCGTCACACTAATACCAACCATGTTTCCTGCAACTGCTCACACATGTCAAAACACATGTTCCAAATATCAATACAATCATAACTATGAATTTGAAATCAACTTTTACAAACAATCATGTCATAATCCATAGTCAACTCATATCCATTAAACATAATTCTACAACTATCACCTACTACACTCAAGTACCTACCAACTGCCTCAACACATATATGTTAGTTCAATCAAGATTTGTTACAAATATCTCAAACTCTATTTACACAAATAGAATTGAAATAGAGGGCATCCAAAGCTAATGAATCTAGTTGGCAGTATCTTTGTGGATTGTTGGTAACAAAGAAGAGCAATTAGAATTTGATAAAAACTCTTATTTGATGAGGTGGCATCCAAGTGACTGACTGTCTTTGAGATTTTTCCTCCCGAAATTTTGAACAATGGGGTACTGTAATCCGTTTGTATATCCCAAACCATAAGATATGTTAAAAATTGAGAGAGATTTTTTTTAATGATGATGTTGGAAGAAAAAACCACTTTCCGTTTTTTAAAATTCATTTCCACCTGCTCGGAAACTGCATTTGTAAACACTGGCTAAAAACAGGAAAATCCAGGAAAATATGCTCGTAAAGATTCATCCGAATTTCCAAAACTGCAACATATTTTAGAAACATGAGAGAGGTTTTTGTAAACAAGTATCTTATCATAAGAAACCTCTTTTAATTTTTTAAAATTCATTCTCAGTGGTTTCTAAAACATGTTTCAAATTATTGTTCTTTATAGGAGAAAACATAATTTAACTGACCATGAAACAAACATGTGACATGGAGGTGAGGGATGATGTGGAGGCACATGGTTGGTTGAGATGAACTGGAGTCCGCAAGGGTGATGTGGAGAATTGACGTGGAGGTGAGTGGGGAAAATAGTCCAAGTGGCAGGCAGTGAGTGGTGCAAGAGTGACAACGACATTAAATGTTTGTGGGAGGTGATATGAAGAATGGGTACATGGCAGAAAGGGAATGGAGATTTAGTGGAAGTGAAGGGTGATATTAGCGGGAAGGCGGGTTACGGCAAGAATGGTGGAAACCGCTTTCGGAGGGGGGTCGAAGCTGTTTGTGGTATTAAACGGGGGGGGTGGGTCCGAAATCATGAGGGGAGGACACGTTGTGGCGGGGAAACTAGTTTTCATAACACCCCCCCCCCCCCCCCACACTGTTAAAGAGAATCATAATAGGAGGAGGGGTCTGAAAATACGATGGATCCATCCGATGAAAAAGGTGATTTGATAGGAAGCTAGTAATATGTGAGTTATTTAACCACATACGGCAAATCTCCATTTGTTGTTTTCAACTCTACACTAAAACAAAATCCATAGTACTAATGCCTTATTAAAATTTGTTTAATCACATTTAAATGATGTGATTAATTTAATCTAATCATGCTTAATTATGCTCTAATGATGCATTTTGACTTGCAAGAATATTTCTTTATTTTTCTTAAGGTTTTGACATTTTTCTGGAAATAATTTACAACATGGAATATTATTTACAACATTTCAAACATAATAATGATCAGCTATAATCAAATCATCCTATAAAAATTATACGACCCTAACAAGACATCACCAAAAAGAACCATCATCAGATTGGTCTCCATCCAAGCCTTCCAGGGCTTCGGGAGCATTTTTCCAACCAAGTCTTCCAAAACTATTAGCTCAACCCATAACTTATACTGGTCTTCCAAAGTGTTTGTCCAACCAAGAATTCTAGGACTAGTAACTCAAGCCACCAAGTGCTTCCATAGCATTTTTCCAAACAGGGATTCTAGCACTGGTAACTCAACCGAAGTTGTTACAGTGCTTCCACATCATTTGTTCAACCAAGGCTTATAGGACTAATAACTCAACCCAAGCTAAGGAAACATGAGAACCAAAAGAATCAAAACAATGAAAGTATATCGAAAATCACCACCCAGAAAATTACAAGGCTAGGCAATTCACTTTCAATCCAGGAAATCCTCCATGCCAGTGACAGATGACAATCAAGAAACCACATGCATAAGCCATGCATGCCCAAAACTAGTGAAGAAATCATACATGAAACTCGGTACATCCAAGAAAATCTGATGTAGTTGTTGATGTCGATGCCTTATTGCACTTTCCCACTCCTCCTTTTCCTTCTTCATCGAAGAATCCAAGTACGCCACACCCTCCAAGAGTGCTCAAAGAAAACTCTAAGTTTCCAAGAGTATGAGATAGATCCAAAACTTCCAAAGCAATCTAACCAGCAGACACACTAAGGATAGCCTAAACAGATGGTTCTGGTCGGGCACTGAATCGAAAGGGTTGGTTGTCTCTCTCGTCCACCATTCCCGAGAGAAGAGGGGGTGTTTTTGACATTTTCTCGATGACCGAATGCTAGTCAGAATCTTTGGTGCCTTACCTTTAGCGAATTTTTTTGGGACCTACCTCCTGAGTAGTTAGCTTAGGCGATACTTTCTAACTGATCCTTAGAAGCCTTTTTATGTATAAGGCCTCTATTTTCTTCATTTTCCATTATTTTCATTCATTTTCCTCCTCTCATGCAACCTGTGACCTTTCATCTCATTTTTCTCCTAATTTTCATTATTTTCCTTCATTTTCCTCCTCACATGCAACATGTGACCTTTTAGCTACTTTTTCTCCTATTTTCCATTATTTTCCTCCTCACATGCAACGTGTGACCTTTCACCTCCTTTTTCTCCTAATTTCCATTATTTTCCTTCATTTTCCTCACATACAACTCGTGACCTTTCACCTCCTTTTTCTCCTAATTTCCATTAGTTTCATAAATAAATGCACCAAAATACTTTTTTTCCTCTTTAATATATTTTTACAACTTAGAATGCATGTCCCATCACCTGTGGTATTTATATATTTTTACATGGGATTTTCACCAGGGTTGTTACATATTTACCTAACCTATATGTCGTTAAAGGTCAGGGCTTGAGTGTACCATTCCATAAGAAACTGTCAAGCCTACATCATTTATAACTTCCTCGGTATTTTGTACATTGTATCCTCTATTATATAATTTCAGGAAAACAACAATTTTTCAATGTTGAGATGCAATTCAGTTTATCAAGCCCCTGGAGTGGCTGATTAGAATTTCTTACTTTTGTTATTATCATGAAACATTACCTTATATACAAGAAAGAGAACATTTTGTCAATATGAAAGGTATCTTGAAACCCTGTAATGGTAAATAGGGGTAATGCTTCTTTTCAAATTTAGGTGGTTCCCAATATTTGGCTATAACTCATGTAAGAGTCTTACAATATTCTACTTTGTTTATTGTTTCACAGATGTATAAATTAATATTTATTTACAACATTCAATTATTTCTAGGTATATTTATATATATGTGCCTTTTTTTCCTTATATTATTTATTCATATATTTTTTTCACATCACTTTGCACATTTTCTTAAAAAAAAAGGCCCTGTATTTACAATTAAGCACTTAGGAATGGGTACATAAACTTTCTTCTCAAGGAGATTTAGAGAAAAAAATCATTACAACATATTTACTTATGTAGTTTATGAAACTAAGTCTATCACGAAGCACACGATGGAGATAAGAAGCTCAAAACCAACAAGAATTAATTTTCCCACTAAGCGAATCTTCCCTCTAGCCATTCTCACATCCCACACAACTACCATGACAATGACAATGACCACACACACAATGGAGACAATATGCTCATAACGAACAACAATTAATTCTTCTACTCATCAAATCTCCCCTCTAGCCAATTTCACATCCCACACAACTACCATGACAATGAGAACGCACATAATGGAGATAAGATGCTCATAACCAGCAAGAATTAATTTTTCCACTAACCAAATCTCCCCTCTAGCCAACTTCACATCCCACACAACTACCGTGAAAATTACCACACTTGGTCCAATGCTTATAGATCATAATGATATCAACATTATATATATATATATATATATATATATATATATATATATACTTTGTATCACATGCACAAAGGTAAACTAAAATGCCTACATATGAGTGGAGTGGAATGCTACCTAGGGAGAGTCATTGCACACTTTCTAAGAAAAAAAGGAATCATTGTCTTAAAAATATAGGATTATAGAAAGTTCACTTGATTGCAGAAAGTTACAATTTAATTTTAGTGATACATAATTTAGTTCTAGTGATAATATCCATTTAATTAAGAACATAATAGGAGAAATAAAAAAGAAAAAAATGCACAATTCTTTCTGTCTATCTAATTTTTAGTAAAGAAAAAATTAACATAAATAGATAAAATTGCAGACCCTCAAAATATATTCTATTAATTGTTGAATGAGGAAATTACACACATATTTATACAATCAATAGTCTTAAGATAGGAATGCTATCGTAGATGTAAAGTAGTGTGGTTGAGAGATTCTCTCAACCACACACTAAACTAGGAGAAACTATATTCTAGCTTATTCCTATTATGTAGGAACAAACTCCTCAAAATAGAAAATTAAAACCATAGACAAGTAGGAATTAATTATTTCCAACTCCCCCCCTTAATGACTACTTGTCATGATAGTCAAATCCACCACCATCAGGCGAATTGCATGTACAAAACCTCCAGAAACACAATCTGCCACCCTCGGACAGATCCACAACTTCTCTGATCCCGCGGATCCCCTTGAAGGTGAATTGGCGCGATCTTGAAGGAAAAACCCGCGCCCATTGGTGCAATTAATGGCCTAACAGATGCGCCAGTTGGCCTTCCTGGCACCGCTGTCAGCGGGAAAAACGTGCCAATCCACTTCTACTTAGAAAAAATCATCTGAGTCCGAGCCAGGTGTTCTGCAGTCCACCTGCTCAATTGAGCACAAAGCTCTCGTGTACACACAGCCACAAAGGCAAAAGATTCGCTCAACTTGTCAAACATTGCATTGAAATCCACGATTCCAGCCACAAAGGCACCTCAAGCCACATAGGCAATTCAGCCACAAAGGAAAGCTAGCCACAAAGGCACTTTAGTCACAAAGACTATATAGATGGTTTCTGGCTCACCACCAACCATCACTTTGCAGTGACAAAAGATGGTTCCAGGCTCACCACCAACCATAAACCATTACAAAGTGGTTTTAAGATCACCACGAACTTTCAAATGCCTTTAAAAAATCTTACATCTGATTCCACATTTTGGAGTTTCTGGGTACATACAATGACTATTACAACAACTGGACCTGTTTATAAAATGCTAGGGAGTCTATTCCACAAACCATACTAACTCAAACAAACATCTATTTTGTTGTCCACCATAAACATTATCGCTTCTCCTTTACCTCATCTGTGAGGGGTCCACTGATAAGGAAACCAAGACATAGGCACTCACAGCCACATGAAGAGAACACAATTTTCCCTTCAGGAACAGTAATCCAGGACTCTACAGTCTAATCCTCCATTGCATTTCAGTATGCCACTTCTCCTAGTCACAGTATCAAGGCTAGTCATTGTTTTCAAGCATACTGCCTCATGCTCGCTAACAATCTGCAACACGATCTCAATCATCCTCCAATCTCTGATGTAGCTCCAATTGATGTCGTTTTCACTGTCATGTGTTCACCATTCCCTGCAAATTTGCTTAGTGTTGGAATGACCAGTTCCAACACACACTCAAAATTGTGACAATAGTTGGTCATACTACTGTCACTTAAATTACAACTAGTTTCATTGTCATGATAGTTAATCAATATATTGCAACGTCATCAGAGAATTAAAAAATACATTTTAATCTTGACAGCCTGAGTGTGGTCAGCCTGTTTGAGATCCTTTTTGCCGAGAGTAGATGCCGAATTTTTGAGATCGGTGATTTGGACCATGGAGCTAACGCCCCCGGGACTGAAACTGAGCTGCTCCTGGATGCCCTTTTCAAGAAGCTGAACCCTCCATCGCAGGAACTTCTCGCGCTTGGTTTCATCGCCAAAGGTCTTCTGGTAGAGCTCATTGTCTTGGAAAACGCCGTAAACATTGTAGCAGATGGGATGCCCTTCCTTATCATAGCCATGCATATAGGCGACCCCATCCCAATCATGCCCCAAATCCTCTTCCAGTATGCCGTCTACTCCGAATTTCTTTCTCCATAGGACCGTGTTCTTGAGCATAGTAAAGGCATCGCTAACTTTAAAGTCCCTGGCACGGAGGAATTTCAATAACACGACGTCTGTGCGCTCATCGCCCTTGCTGGACGCCAAAGGGACTCCCCACAGGTAGATGTCTTCCGGGGGAGCAGCCTCAGTTACCTCCGCCGCAGTTTCAGTGGCGGGGACTTCACTCTGCGCCCTGGCGGGGGTTTCGACTTGCGGAGGCGTTTCACTAACTGGAGTCGCAGGGGTGCTTTTCATTTCCTCAACTGGACTTTTGTCTTTTGAAGCATCTCCGGCTTCGGCTTTCACTTCTGTTTCGGTGATCGTCTTCTTTTCTTCTTCAACTTCGACAACCTCCAGCAAATTACCATTCAACGTTGTTCGATCGACGATCAAGGCTGAGGAGCAGCTTCAACACTTCTCAGCATCTGCTCCTCAATCGACCGGTACAGTGGCAAGGCTTCGATATCCTGGAAATTCCACAGGTACCATGACCACTGATGCCACCGATCCCGCAACAAATCACCGCAATAAATAAGGCACTCGTAAAAGCCGCAGCTCTTAGCTACCTTAGTCTGATCACAGGTTAGCAGCTCAACATGGCCACCACCACAAAAACACAGCAACAGCGTTGCCAGTCGGCCTTTGCAA
This sequence comes from Pinus tabuliformis, assembly GCA_031772625.1. Classification (NCBI taxonomy): domain Eukaryota; kingdom Viridiplantae; phylum Streptophyta; class Pinopsida; order Pinales; family Pinaceae; genus Pinus; species Pinus tabuliformis. The sequence goes on from CM062815.1 coordinate 246,464,255, forward strand.
CTCCTCCACGGATCCGGCAACAGAGATTCTCTGTGGACGCTCAGACCATAAAAAATAACCACAGGTTTAGACGAATGATGGACACTTAAAAAACTAAAACAAAAATATATGTCTCAATTATTTCCCTCAGCCCAGGAGGGGCCAAGCCCAGGAGGGGCCAGGCCCTCACAGGCTCTGATACCAAGATAAAATTGCAGACCCTCAAAATATATTCTATTAATTTTTGAATGAGGAAATTACACACATATTTATACAATCAATAGTCTTAAGATAGGAATTCTATCTTAGACGTACAGTAGTGTGGTTGAGAGATTCTCTCAACCACACACTAAACTAGGAGAAACTTTATTCTAGCTTATTCCTATTATGTAGGAACAAACTCCTCAAAATAGAAAATTTCAACCATAGACAAGTAGGAATTAATTATTTCCAACTTAAATTACCACACAATTTTACCGTGACTATCAAACAACAACAAGGAACATTTCATTTAATAAGGTTCTTTATTTTTCTATCTCAAGTTATGGTTATAACCCTTGAGATGCATATTTCCTTTCATTGCAGGTTTTCATGCGGTGGTGTAACTAAACATGGCTACAATTGGGATGTGATTGGAAGAATGATTAACGAACGAAGTGCACGGTCCTTCACCTCCTCCTCATCAATAATCTCTAGTAAACACACTGCCTTCAACTTCGTGGCACTGTAGAACATGTAATCCAACATTCCCTAAAAATTGCCACGATGATTTTTGAAGAATGTAGTGAAACGTGGCTCCCATGTTGACCATCAATTTTCTTCAACAGGTCTTCTATGGGAACATTACATCAGGAGGAAAGATAAGCGTTTTCTTAAGGTATTGAATGAGGAAACTATAGTTTAATAGATGCTCGTAATCCAAAATTTCCTCCGGTAAGGGATTCTCTCAAGTTATGGGAGTTCAATTTTTTCAAGGGTAATTGATTGGGGATAAAATATCAAAAAATAATGTTATTATAAAATAATTGTAATGATTTAGATGTTTAAGTTGTTTCTTATTAAATTCATTATAAAATAATTTTAACCATTTAGATGTTTATAAGTTGTTTCTTATTAAATTAGAACTTAATTCAGTTAATCCAACTACTTACAAACACATTAAGAAATAATTTTTTAATATGATCTAAAATCAAATTAATCTTTGTTAAGTTTTAAACATGGTTAAAAAAAGAAAAATTGAAATCTTATTAATATAAACAAAAAAGGATACAATCACGAAATAAATTATTCTAATAATTTAAATGTCGAGGAGGGAAAGGGAAGCCAAGCCTCTCAAAACCACTGAGGAGTGCTAATATAGCTACTTACCAACAACACAACATAGAAATTCCTAGGGTGATTTGAAGCAATGTTTCAGTGTTTTCATTTAAAATTTAGGAGCAATGTTTTAGTGTTTTCATTTAAAATTTAGGAGCATGTTGCTTTTATGAGTTAGGAGTACGAAGGGAAAAATAAATTTGGAATTATATAGGATTATGAATAGCAAAATATTATAAAAATAAAGTTATAGAATTGATTTTGCTTTTTTATTATTCAAATATTCCAAAATTTGAGATTATCAAAATTATTTCAAAATTTGAAACTATATTATGAGAGATAAGGGGATAAGTTGTTTTACAAATTCTTTCCATTGTCAATTCACAAGAAGACAAACTAGACAAAGACAACTGCATTTAGTCCGAGCTTTAGCATTTCTCACCTATCTATAGATTTAGGGCTTTCATTTTTTTTTTTTTACTTTTACTTTAGCAAAAATACCATTTTATACTGTAAAGTTCTCATACTCTAAACAATGATTTTAGATGATTATGTTTTATAAGACACCAAGCATAAGAGTGCATCATAATATTGTGCTCTTTATGTTAATGAAAATCGATAAATAAATTTCTAGCTTTAAACATTTTATTGAACCATTAACATATATTTCTTTCAAGGCATTGTCTATACTCCACAGATAGAGGTGTTGGGTTTATAGGTCAGGTGATTTGAAATTGGTACTTGAATAAAGATGAGAGGATGATAAGGTAAACAAAAAAACAAAAAAAATCATTTATTAATAAAATTGAGTTATTCTCATACATTTTCAACTATATAATTTAAACTTATTTATATGGTTAATAAAATATAGACATTTTTTTTAAGATTTAATTAATTATAATTTAAAAACATGAAAACAATTATATAGTTTAAACTTATTTATATTGTTAATAAAACAAATGCACTTTTATTTTTCTTCAAGTTTCATTAATTGTAATTCAAAAAACATGAAAATGATTGAAATGATAAAAGAAAAAAAAATACTAAAATAGATCCAAATCAGCTTGTTTTTTTAAAATTGCAATTATCAAAACTATTTAAAAAATTAATATATATAGAATATATTTTTCAGTGAATCATAATGTTAGGATAACATGTTTTCACTAATCAAATTTCTAAATCAAAGGAGAATAATCACACTGTGAGAATAACATGATTTTAAATAATCACATCAATTAAAAATCAAAATTAATCGATGATTGATTCTATCTCATATCAGCGATTTAAAAACAGAAATTACTCCACAATTTTACAGCCACTAAGAACCAATAGCTAGGAACATTTCGCTTCCTCAGTTTTCTATTGGTATCGGAGGCTTTGGCCATAACTCTTCAGTTGCATATTTCCTTTTGCTGCTGGTTTCTGTTATCACTCAAGTTGTCCCTAAAGCTCCTTAAAGGGATACGGCCGAGGTAACCACAAACCAATCTTTGGACTACAGGTCCTAGCCTACCTGCAGTCAGATATTGGTTTGTGGTTACCTCGGCCGTATCCCTTTAAGGAGCTTTAGGGACAACCTGAGTGATAACATAATGGCGACTCCGCTGGGGACATCCTCAGATAATTTCACAAATCAAGTTGGAAAGCTACATTAGGAAAGAACCAGACCTTCAAAGGTTTCTTTCTAACCCATACATTCTTAGAAAATCCCCAAAAAAAAAAGCCAGAAACTGGCTCCCAGGAAGAATTCACGTTATACAAGGTCAAATCCAGACCCAAATCCTACAGCTCCCTTTGAAAATCCGAATTTGATCCAAAGAAACCTCAGGAAACTAGAGCTAAAGGAGGATTTTGTTGATTCTACTCCTGTGATAGTTTAGCCAAACTATGGCCCAACCCCTGCCAAAGTTTTATTTTGTTCAACCCCTAGTTCCCCTTGTTCATCATCCACGTCTCAAAGCACTCCTTCCACACCTCCATTCACTGCACATACTACCACTACTACTCCTATTATCCCAGTTGTTCCTATTGTCCCTCTTATCCCTGTGAATATGGCTAACAGATATGCACCTTTGCAATTACCTGCTAATCCTGGAGCTATGCCTCAGGATTACCAAACTAAAATCACATATTTTGATGGCACAAGTGCCTGCACAGCCCTTCAGCATACAAAGAAAATGTAGGATTACTTTGAAAGCTATGAGATTGACGATGATAGTGTGAGAATGAAGATTTTTGTCCAAAGTTTGACAGGCGATGTCAAGACTTGGTTTAGAGCACTCCCAGCTAATTCCATAGCAGACCCAGAAGCCTTATACCAGTCATTTATCAATAGATGGGAGAAAAAGAAAGACTCCTTGCACATACTAGCTGAATATGATACGATCAAAAGAAGTCCACAAGAAAGAGTCTTGGACTATTGTGCAAGGTTCAATAGCGTTTATAATGCTATCCCTCAAAACTTAAGGCCCCCACCTGACCTTGCCTTATATAAATTACCTGATGGATTCGACCCAGATATGGCCTACCAGTTAAAAGAAAGAGCCCCTAACAGCCTTGCAGACATGCAAAATGTGGTTGTCACTGTGGAGGCAAATTTAATTGCCAAAAGAAACAGAGCTAGAACTGAGAGAAGAACCACCTTCAAGGAAGAGCCCTCAGCCGTAGATCAAAAGATAGATGCTATTATCAATGGCATGCACAGGCTGGGAGACAGAGTAGAGAGTGTTGAGAGGAAATCATCATGGGACAGGCAGCAAGCTAACACTGTCAGGAACCCGAATTTCAGGAAAAATCAAAATCCAAACGCTGGTAGGTCTAGCCCAGACCATGATATAAGACCTCCTTTTCAAGAAAACTACGCAGAGGCATCCACTTCTAATGAACCCATAGAAGACACTCACATGAACTTAATGTATTTGAAGGGTGAGCAACAAAATTTTCTAACCCAAGAAGACCAAGATGACCATGAGATAAATCAATTTCAGACTAACTTTGGTGAGTCTTTTGACTTTAAACAAGGTTATGATTCAGCTATTTATGAAGTCCACAAACAGTATAAGCTGAGGACAAGAACCATAGATGTGCCCGAAAAAGTTAAACCAAAGGAGGGCAAACAGCCCAACCAGATTAGAGGCAAGGCTATTATAACTGAAACAGCTGATATAACTGTCCCAAACCCGTACCAAGTGACTGTAGAGGACATAACAGACATACAGCCTTCTGTTGATCAGCCTCTGCCACCTTCTTCCTCGAAAGAGAACTTGAACAACGTTCCAAAAATCCCTCTTAAAACTGAAAAACCGCAAGCAATCAATTCCCATAACGTTGATATACAAGAGCAAATCGTTGATAATTCAAATGAAAAAGAAAAAACTGCCGTCATCAACACCAAGACTCCATTGGAAAAGCCATTTAATTTAGAGGCAGAGATTGGAAAACTTAAAATATCCATCCCCCTCTCAGAACTTGCCAAACATGATGTGTATAGGCAACAAATTCAAAGATCACTTCAAATGCCAGAGGTCAAAGATGATGTAAATGTGTTAGATGATACCCCTGAGCTGTTGTTCGGTCCTGAAGTTAATGGAAAATCAACATATGGATCTGTTCCACCCTTTTATGTCAGTTTGCACATTCATGACAAAGTCTTGCACAATGCTATGTTTGACTCAAGTGCCTCACACAATCTTACGCCCAAAGCTGTAATGGAGAAACTAAACCTTGATGTCACAAGACCCTACAAAGATCTATTCTCCTTTGACTCAAGTCAGGTCAAGTGTTTAGGCTTAATCAAAGACTTATGTATCTCCTTAGTTCAATTTCCCAACAAGAAAATCCTAATGGACGTGGTGGTTGCTGACATCCCACCAAAGTATGGCATGCTCTTGTCAAGATCTTGGGGGGCAAAACTCCAAGGATCTCTCCAATTAGACCTCTCCTATGCCACTATTTTAGTCTTTGGGCAACCAAAGAGACTGTATAGAGAAACACTAATGAAGTATGTGGTAAGTAGTGAGGAAAAGCCCCAGAATTTCCCTATCTATTCAATCCATTCTAATATGGATTCTTTTATTTTGTTTAATGATGAAACAAGCCGTCCAACTGATGATAAGCCTATGGCTTTAGTACAACAAGCACACATCAATGAAGAATCGGTTGCACATACCCATGAGACTGTCACAATGGCCAATGCAACCAACACACAAGAAAAACCACCCGAAACACAAGACTCGGGTCTGCCCAATCCTAGAATGACTAAAACTCTTAATACTAAACACAAGCAATAAATCACATGGTATTTAGAGTTTGATGGCTCTGTTAACAAGTTAGGAGCAGGGGCAGGAACATGGATTCACAATACACATAACAACCATGCAGAGGGTCATGCTTATAGACTGAATTTCAAATGCACCAACAACATGGCTGAGTATGAGGCACTCCTCTCAGGCCTTAAGCTGCTCAAAGCTTTAGGAGTTGCCAAAGTTTCCGTTCTAGGTGACTCAGACCTAGTAATCCAACAAATGAAAGGCAAATTTGTTACCAATGATAGAAGGCTAAGAGCTTATAGGACTGCTGCCACTACAATACTTGATACATTCACTGAATCCAAGCTTTCCAAGATTTTAAGAAATCATAACATTCATGCTCACAGCCTAGCCACTTTCGCTAGTACATGCAAGCTTCCCTTTAAGCCAAATCACCATTTCACTGCTGAAATAAAACATAGGTCTGCTGTCGCAAATAACATTAAAGACTGGCAAGTGTTCGAGGATGATGCTCAAATAAACAATTTTCTTACCTTACAGCATGAATTTGCATGCCTAAACATTGATGAGGATACCATGGAGGACCCACAACAACAAGCATTAAACGAAAATCAGCAAGCTGTAACAGCTGTAACAGCCAGACAGATCCTAAGCCCAACAGTCTTTGACAATGCAAACATTGAAGAGCTGAAACAAATTCATTTGGAGGAAATAGATAAAATAGAGGCCGAGATTATTGATCTAAAGGATAATTTTCTCCCGGTTGGCCTCACTCCACTAGAAGACATGTTTGATGCAAATGATGTGCCCAAAAAGCCAAAAATGCAGCCTATAAACACTGCCATAGAAGAATACAACATTGGAGCAACAGAGAAGCCCAAAATGATCAAACTGTCTAAATATTTGCCTCCTGATCAAAAACCAAAGTATGTGGATTTGTTCAAAGAATTCCAAGATGTCTTTGCTTGGTGTTATGAGGACTTGAAGTCCTATGATACCTCAGTAATCCATCACACCATTCCCTTAAAACCAAATCAAAAGCCTTTCAAACAAAAAATTAGAAGAATCAACCCCGTGCTCCTTCCCTTGGTTGAGAAGGAGGTAAAGAGGATGTATGAGGCAGGAATCATAGCACCAATCAGATTTTCCGAATGGGTGTCAAACTTAGTTCCCACAAGAAAGAAAACAAATGAGATCAGACTTTGTGTAGATCTCATAAATCTAAATCAAGTCTCCCTAAAGGACGACTATCCTTTGCCCAAAATGGATCACATTCTACAGAGAGTAGTGGGGTCATCACGAATTTCCCTGCTCGATGGCTTTTCAGGTTTCAACCAAATACTTGTTCACCCGGATGACCAAGACAAGACAGCATTTACCACACCGTGGGGAACATTCAAGTATGTTAAAATGCCTTTCGGCCTAAAGAACGCTGGTGCCACCTTTCAAAGGGCAATGGACATTGCATTCGCCAAGGAAATCCATGATTTCCTAGTTGTCTACCTTGATGACTTAATCCCTTTCTCCAAATCTGATAAAGAGCACCTCAAACACCTAAGGCAAATATTCATCACATGTAGGAAATATGGCATTTCCTTGAATCCCAAGAAGTCTCTCTTTGGCCTTGAAGAAGGAAAATTACTTGGACATATCATCTCAAAGGATGGTATTAGAGTTGATCCGGAAAGGATCCAAGCCATATTGCAAATCCCATATCCTAGAAATATAAATAATTGCAAGCATTCCTTGGGAAAATCAATTTCCTAAGGAGGTTTATTCCAAACTTGGCTGAGCTAATAAGAATGCTAAACAACATGCTCAAGAAAGACGCCAAGGTAAAGTGGTCTCTGGAGGCCAAGCAAGCATTTGAGGATATTAAATCAGCCTTAACTCAAGCCCCAGTCCTCACAAGTCCAAAATTTGATAGGGACTTTATCATATTTTCATTTGCATCTGATAATACTATAGCTGCTGTCCTTTTGCAAAAGGATGATCAAGGAACTGAAAAGCCAATTTCATTTTTCAGCCGAGCCTTAAGAGATGCACCCCTGAAATGCCCAATCATGGAGAAGCAAGCCTATGCCCTTGTTAAAGCAATCAAGGAATTCTGAATTTATATTTTATATTCACATGTGATTGCTTATGTGCCAAATGCTATTGTAAAAGACATATTAACCCAAGAGGGGTTAGAAGGCAAAAGAGGCAAGTGGATTGCTAACATTCTTGAGTATGACATAGAGATAAAACCAACCAAGCTGATAAAGGGACAAGGTTTAGCTAAACTGATGTCCGAAACAAACTTTCAAGCCTTAGACATCAACCAATTGGACAATGAACATGAGCTGGCGACTCCACATATCAGTGACACCTTTTTGCAATCCCCATGGTATGCTGATATTTGCTTCGTATTGTTAAACCTGTGTGCTCCCCCAGGATTGTCCAGGACCAAGAAGAGATTTTTAAGAATGAAGGCTTTGAAATTTTGTGTCTTAGATGGTGCATTATTTTGGAAAAATCACGAAGGTATATTTCTTAACTGCTTGATTGTGAATGAAACTAACAATGTCATGAAAGAATTCCATGCAGGGGACTGTGGAGGACATCTATACTGGAAGTCCACTGCTGATAAAATTCTAAGGGCTGGTTTCTATTGGCCCACTTTGTTTGCAGATGTAAAGAAGTTTGCCACGTCATGCCACAATTGCCAAATCTTTGAGGGCAAGAGAAAGCTACTCCCTTTGCCTCTTAAACCCATCTCAACCGAGAAGCCTTTTCAACAATGGGGTCTTGACTTCATTGGAGAAATCCATCCCTCTTCCTCAGGCCAGCATAAGTGGATCTTAACAGCTACCGACTATTTCACTAAATTGATTGAGGCCATCCCATGTAGGCAAGCCAATGACACCACCATTATCCAATTCCTTGAGTGCAATATCCTTTCTAGATTTGGTTGCCAAGAGAAGATCATCACTGACAATGCCACTGCTTTCAAATCCAAAAAGATGATCAATTTTTGCCATAAATTCCATATCACTTTAAGCCATTCCACAGCCTATTACCCTCAAGGTAATGGCTTAGCCGAGTCATCCAACAAAATCCTGATCAGTATTATCAAGAAGACCTTAGAAGAAAACAAGAAGAACTGGCATAAAAAGCTCACCAATGCCCTATGGGCAGATAGACTTTCAACAAAGAGATCCATTGGAATGAGCCCTTATGAGCTAGTATATGGCATGGAAGCCAGATTTCCGTCTTCTTTAGGCATTCCTGTTATCAAGCTGCTGCAGGAGGTTCAAGCTGAACCAAATGATATTCAACGAAGGATCAATCAGACCATTCATCTTCAGCAAACCAGAGAGCAGGTGTATGACAGAGCTCAAATGTTACAAGAAAGGCTAAAGAAGGCATTTGACCAGAGGGCTAAAGCTGAGGATTTCTTTATTGGCGACAAGGTTCTATAGTGGGACTCACGAAGAGAAGACAAGGGAAAGCATGCAAAGTTTGACTTTCTGTGGAAAGGCCCATTTGCCATCAGCGCTATTCAAGGCAACAATACATATTTTCTCAAAACTCTAGATGCCTGCGCAGCTGAAGAGGGCCCTGTGAATGGCCGCATGCTGAAGCATTACCTTGATCTAGTGATCTAAGGGATATAGGTTTCTGATGTATATATTTGTATATTAATGCTTGTACATATAAGAGTTTTCTTTTATGATTTTATAAGCAATCCGATTGCTTGGAACCAAGCAGCGAAGTTATGGAGGCAGAGCAACGAAAGTCCCCCATTTCAAAGCTCTCTCTTTGCATTGATTTTGGGAAAAGAGCACAGTCCTGAAGAAAAGACCCAAAGGAACGTGACATTCGAAGCCTCTGTTCTTTTGAAGTGAAGTTCGAAGAGAAGCACATCAATTTTTGCCCCCGGCTATGAACTTACTTCAAAGGGTGCACAAGGCAGGTTTTGATATACTTTAAATGCTCCCAATGGTAAAAGGGGCAGCGCTGTTATTTATAACAGTGGGTTCAAATAAAAATGTTGCATTCATGCTTCCAGCTCTTCAATCAGTAGTATCAAAACAGAGGAACATTTGCTTTTAGTGTTACATCTACAGCCTGTTCAAAGACAAAATTAAGAGGAGTTTCTCCAGTTGGTTCCCTTTTTGTGTTTACTTCAAAAATGCAGTTCTCAAACAAAAGTGGATGCAATATCAAGCACGCAGAAGAAAGTAGATGATGCTTTATTTTTCACAGTGTTTCAGTTAAGGAGGAGTGCTGCATTCAGAAGTTAAAGTTCTAGTCATTCAGCAGTTAGCACAGAAGAAATTTTCAATTAACAGCAACTACAGAGGATCAAGGCATTCTGACCTGCTGTTCTTGGCTTGTCACAAGGAAAAGCCATCCCCAAGTGGAGCCATTGTTAGCCTCATGCTGCAGCAGGTTAATCATCTTTCATGATCGACATTTTTACATGCCAAATATGTCATACTTTGCTTGCTGCAATGCTCCATATTTGCTACAGATGACCAGAGAAGTATCCGTGAAAGTGAGCTAATCTAAATGCCACTGCTTTGTTCCAGTCTTGATGAGTAATCCATTTTGATCAATTTTCAAGTATGGGAAGGCCAAACAGCTTAATCTTGGCTTCCCTGGGTTTCAATTTCATGTTGTAGAATATAGAGAATGAACATCTATCTAAACAGCTTAATCTTGGCAGATTTGTAGTTAGGTAGAGAAACAAGGGTGCTCAACAGCTTAATCTGAGCCCCTGGCTGAAATAAGTGTAGAAGTAGATAGGAGCACAAGCAACAAGAAAGAATAAAAAGCTGGGTATGCTAGTTCAAGTGCACCTAAACCAAAAGAAGAGAAAATGCTAGGTGAGTAGGTCAGGTAGGTAGCTTTGTGGTTGCAGAATCATGGCTTGTGATCCATTTCATATTGTCAAGTGTTATATCTATCATATCACAAGTTGAAGGCAGTTGTTCAGTTGGAGGACTTCAAGAAATGCATGTCTAACTTCCCCTTCTTACTCTTTCCCCAAATCACTCACTAACTTCCCCTAAAAGAGGTCAAGATCTGCTTGATACCTCTTAGATTCATCATGTTACATATCATTTGCCTTGGTGAAGATCTGCTTCACTAAAGGAATGTTCACACTTCTTCTATCAGTCATTTTCCCCCATTGATAGCCTAAGACATCATTCTTAGCGCTTTTTCTCATCATTATCATATTAACTACTAACTTTATTATGTAACTCCCTATCTCTCTACCCTTCCCCTACTAAAACTATATATATAACTCCCCTATATACTTATCCCTTCCCCCGGTTGAAAAATAACCATATATATCCTCGGGAATTGCTAAGTTTATCTGAAACTTAGCAAGAACCCTCATTACCCCCCTCAAACCATCTTCTCATGCATTTTGGACTCCCTCCAATGCATAAAGCCCTTCATCACTCCATAAAACTTCCAAAATGCTTTTTGACTCCTTCACAAAGCATAAAATTCCATTCATATGTATATAAAACCATCTTGTTGCCTTGTTTTGCCTTTTCAGAGGCATAAACCCCTTTTTTGGGCCATTTAACATGCAAAAAACCATGAAAATCCCTCAAATGGCATAAAATTCTTCCTTTTTGGGCCATCGAACCCCTTCCGATGGCTCACAAACCTTTTGAAATGCCAAAGGAGACCCCTCCGATTTCACCAAAGCTTCTCTTTTATCAAAAAGCCTTGCTCCGATGCAAAAAGCTCCCTTTTGGTCCCCCTCCAATGCGATATCGCTGTCAGGAGGGGGCAGTCACATGTTAAGCATCATAAATATAGGCCTTCGATTGTTTATCGCCGATCGCATGTCGGCGATTGGTGACCGGGCCTCGTGCATTACATATCACATATGGCCCCGGGCCGGACCCGATTTCAAATAAAGAAAGGGCCAATAAAGCATTTCGGGTTCAGTGGCATTTCGGCGATTTTATGTGGCCATCCCCATGCTCCCCGCCGACGCGAAATGCTGACTCAGTCTCAGCCGTCCATCGCCATGCCCTGATCAACGGCCCATGTTTAATCGGTGATCACCCCTTGTATATGGCTTCGACCAGCGGAGCCGAAATATTATAAAGGCACAGCTTATGAGGTTTTTGGGTCCGTAAGGGCCCCTTGTGCAGCGAAAGGAAGGCTCCTGACGAGCCGGAGCCGAAATGGTATGTAAATACAGTGTTAAGGGTTTTGGGTCCGCGGACCCATTTCAATTGTAAATTCGCCGATATGAGGGTCCCGATGGGTCAGACTCGAAAAGAGATAAAGTGGGTCTGTATAGCATATCGGGTCCACCATTTTTCGGCGATCACACAGATGCTACCCCCCGGTCCCTCTGACTGCCGATATGCGATTTAGCGCCAGCCGTCAGATCGGGCCCCCAGATCAATGGCCCTGATTTAATCGTAGCACTCCCCATGTATCGCTCCGATTGGCGGAGCCGAAATAACAATAAAGCATGGTATATTAGCATTTCGGGTCCGCAAACCAAATTCTTGTAAATCCGCCGATATGACATCGCCGATGGGCCGGACGCGATTCCAAATAAAAGGAAGGGCCTATAGCATATCGGGTCCATGAAGTTTCGGTGATTGTTTATGTGCCACCCCCTAGTCCACCCTGATGCGATATAGCGATGAAATCTGAGCCATTGGATCGGCCCGCGCCAGATCCAACGACCACAATTTAAAGAGATGAACAGTTTTCCGCTTGCGCCCAATTTCGAGGATTTCTTACGTTTAAAGGCATTTTTGCCTACTTTGAAGAAAAAGGGCCATTTTTATATGCGGTGCCCGTGCTCGCCCAGTTGCAAAGGAATGATGCGTTCCTTTGCTACTTTGAAATCACTTGAGGCCCATAATACATCCAAATGAAGGGTTGCTCTTTGGTGGTGTGTGGGCGATCCCTTTTTCATCACTTTGCAACATTTTATCATTTTAAAGAATATTTTCTGATCGGCAAAGATTGATGACGACTCCAAAGGCCGAGCAGCGGCCATAAATGGGTGATTGGACAGTTCAAAGGCATTCGGAGGTCAAGAAAGGACCAGGTGCATGCCAAAGAGTATCAGGAAAGTGACAGAGAGTATCAGTATTGTGGTTCAAAGCAGATGAATTCAAAATGGCCCCAACAGATCTAGCAAGCCGTCATTCAGCCGTATAGCTCACCAACTCACAGATTTTGGCCATTTAAGGCAACATGACCACTTGAAGGTAGATTAAAGGATTTCAATGCAGATTTATGACAAGTGAAATGGTCCCAGTCACATTTTGGAGCAGCGCTGCTTCCTTAATTGTGCAGTTATCACACAGAGGACAACGTGTGGCTCAAAGCACTCTTTCAGTCCATTTTTGAAGCTGTAGGACCCTATGTAGCCCTAAAGAGCCATTTTGATGAGGCTGCTCCCTCATGCGCAACTGTTTTAAGTTATTTTATGTATTCATTTCCAGCAGAACTTAGCATTAGAAGCAGTTATTGCACAGATCTTTTTTGATCTATTTTGATAGATATTTTGTAGACATTTCCTCTATATATACCACCCTCTGCACTGTTCTAAGGGTGGCTTGGTTGTATGACTCCTCTAGAGACTCGCTCTGTATCTGATATGATTTCTTTAACCAAAGACTTCTTAAAGCTTGGAGGATGGACTGTTTGAAGTGTTTTTAATGGTTGAAGAGTGAATGATGGAATTCATGTGCTGCTATATGGATCAATAAGTGTTTCTCACCTCTGTTATTTCAATTTCATACATGCTCAAGTCACATAACAAAAGATTGGTCTAGAATTTTCTTAGCTGCACTCTATGCTCAGTTTCTGTGGCTTCTTAATGTTTTCCTCTTGATTTAGGCATAAATATGAATTCCTTTATGGCTCATGTTTGATCTATTTCACATATGAATGACTGTTGTTTAAGAATTCTTAGCTGCTCCTATATAGAGCTCATTCATCTTCCCTCTGTTAAGCTGAGTGAGAGATTCTTTGTTGCCTCTCATTCCTTAGCCCTCATTCTATCCTTTTAAACTTAAGTGCTGTTTCACGAGCAACTACCTTGATCTTCATTCCTCTTATGACCAAGAAAATGCACCAGCAATCCTACTCCATGACTCCATGCTCAATGGTTTGAAACTTACCACACTATGCATTGCCTCTCTACTTGAAAACATCCTCCTTCCCACCAAACATAAACAAAACCCCTTGAACTCAATAACTAGCCTAATATGATCTTCAACAAAGCTAAATCATAAAGAGAGAGCCCTCTCTGACTACAGGTAGGCTAGGACCTGCAGTCCAAATATTGGTTTGTGGTTACCTCGGCCGTATCCCTTTAAGGAGCTTTAGGGACAACCTGAGTGATAACAGTTTCGATGTGGAGATATAACTAAACTCGGCTGCAATTGGGATATGATTGGAAGAATGATTAAACGAAGGAAGTGCACCGTACTTCACCTCCTCCTCGTCAATTAACTCCAGTAACGACACCAACTTCAACTTCGTGGCATGGTAGAAAATGTAATCTAACGTTCCCTGAAATTTCCCTCGGCTATTCTCAATGAAGGTAGTGAAACGCGGCTCCCCCGTTTTACCATCCATTTTCTTCAACGCGTCTTGTAGGGGAAGATTGCATCGGGAATAGTTAAAATAAGCATTTGCTAAAGGTATTCTATGGCGAAACATGAGTTTAATGGATGGATCATAATCCGAAATTTCTTCATGTAAGGGATCCACATAGGCTTTCGTAAGAAGTGAGTGGGGAGCACTTCCGAACAAAGAATTGAAGTCCCCACATAGTACAATAGGAATATCGTGGACAAACTTCTCCAAATCTTTGAGCAATTAGTAGACCTGCCATAGCTTTACATCGTTGCTTTTAGGATTTGCATGGATGTGGGTATTGGTTATGCACAGACATTCACTAGTTTTTTTATGGAAAGGATGACATGCAGGGCAATGTTGTCTTTATATCTCAAATTAATCGAACACAAATTTATCAAGTCAAATTGATTCAGTTTATAAGACGTTGCACAACCATCAACAGTTGGAATGTTGCCTTCTCTTTGCTTTCGCTTAAACATCCCTTCATATCCTAATTTGGCCAATTCTGGATGGAAAAAATCAGAAAAATGGTTTTGTTGTACCTCCTAGAGGCAAATGATGTTAGGTTCGCACTCTAATATTTCCTTCAACAAGTTTTGTGTGCGAGTTTCCCAACTGAGCGCGAATGGAGGACAGTTGGGGAACTTCTCTGAAGTAGCATACACGTCTGCCAGAATGTTGCATGTCACAACTCTGAATGATGGACCCATCAAACTTCTATCATACCTATCGTTGGAAAGTTGAATCATTCGCCTAGGAACGGGGTGGGGAAATGGAATAACTGGCTCAGTAACGAAAAACCCCTTTCCTTCAATTTCTAGAAGTAATACCTTGCCTACGTCTTGCATGTTGGGTTTATAAGACTCGGAGGCAGACAACAACATATGAGTGTTGTTTGGAGAAATGCTTTCACCAACACTATGGACACAATACCATCTCTGCCTCCTTAAATGCTCATCATCATCCCTGAAATGACCATCTACCACATCTTTTACACACAACGTTATATCAACAATAGGTTCTATGGAAACCCTTTTCAATTTCATTTTTGCCAGTAACTGTAATTCCGCTTCGATAACAACAACTTCTCCTCCTATGTTCTACCAGCTTTAGTAGTGTTGTTACCCCTTTCAAACAAGCTTTCTTAGCCTTACGAATTTGACTTCTTGTGAACTAAACTTTTTAATAAGCCGTACCAGTCAATTTTTTTTGGTTAAGATCGATGCTCTGCTCTATAAACGGAATATATTGATCCGTGCTTTTACCCGCTCCTCAATAAACAGAAGAGATGGATTAGTGCTCCATAAGCTTTTTGTATGTATAGCTTAAATATGTTGTATGTTAAACCAAAAAATCTATTGAACTTCGAGCTTGGTTAAAACGTCGGCATTTGGATAATTTAGGAAAGATTGAAATATTAAAAAAAAACATATTTTTGAAATGATGTTTGCAATCTTACCCGTATTTTGGCAACTAATTATATATGGCAATTGATGGAACCAACTTTATTTTGTTCAAGTTTATGGAAATGCTTTTGTTTACTTTCATGAAATTAAACTAGCGTTACTTGTTTCTTTTCCTTTCCTACAATTAGAATAGGGTTATTTGTTGTTCTTTACTTTTTTCTTCGAATAAAGTACATCTACTTTCTATTATTTTCTGTAAATAATGTAGGTTTACTGTTTGCCATTTATTTTTCTACAAAATTAGAGTATGTTTACTTGTTTTTTTTTCTAAAGTTCCTAAGTATTTTTTGTATTTTTGATATAAAGTGAGGTCATTGTACAACATAGTTTCCCTTGAGGTGAATGAGATCCACCAAAGGACAATACATTACATGTTGCACAAATAGCTTAGACCCTCTAAAGTTTGTGTTTGTACAAACATGAAGCTAATAAGTGAAGTCAATACAGCAAAGACACTTAACATTCTTATTCTAACACTAAGGAGCAGTGATATTATTAAAAATAACAATAGATTGAATCTCATTAAAAATAATTAATGCAATTTATATTCAAAAGTTCAAAGATAAAATCATCAAGGTATAAGAAAATCTTTCTTTCAAAACACTAAACACCCTCGTCCATTGATTATTCTTCAATATATGAATGATTGTTGCTTCTTGAAAATACAAATGGTAAATATATTTTCGAAAGTAAACTAAATCTGAGTTCATGGACTTTATGCCTCCTATCGTAAGTTTGACTTGTTGGTCATAAAACTAGAAAATGGAAGCATCATGCAATATTTGTTGATGATGGAACAAAAAATAATACTCCTTTTCTTTGTTGTAGAAAAACATAATATTTCTTTGTGGTAAGTTTGACTTGTTGGTCATAAAACTATATTGACTTGTTGGTCATAAAACTAGAAAATGGAAGCATCATGCAATATTTGTTGATGATGGAACAAAAAATAATACTCCTTTTTTTGTTGTAGAAAAACATAATATTTCTTTGTGGTAAGTTTGACTTATTGGTCATAAAACTATAAAATGGAAGCATCATGCAATATTTGTTGATGATGGAACGAAAGATAATACTAATTTTTTGTTGTTGTAGAAAAAAGTAATATTTCTTTCACGATGGATGGAATGTCGATTACATTCATATTCATTACGCAAACCTACCTCTGAACATTAAATTTTTGAACTAGATATGTGAGGTAAAAGATTCACAAATGCCACGTAAAAGATTCACAAAAAAAATGAAGTTGGTTCTTTGGAAACTATGATATTTTTGGAATAAAATTGCCATTAAATTACTTAATCCAGGTGGTTATGGAGGTGGTTTTGTATATATAATGAAAACATAATTAACAATTGAAAATGGTTTAACTTTTCTTGATGTATTTAGGCTTTGAAAACTTCACATTCATTCAATGTCTAGTGCATTTATTGAATTGAGTGGCGTGGAATAGTTTGTTTGTGATAACCATGTTGGATTTTTACAATTGCTCGATGTAATGGAGGTGATTTTGTATTTCTAATTAACAATTGAAAATGATTTAACTTTTCTTGATGTATTTAGGTTTTGAAAACTTCAAACTGATTCAATTTCTCATCCATTTATTGAGTTAGGTGCAATGGAATAATTTCTTAGTGATAACCATGTTGGACTTTTGATGTAATGGAGGTGATTGTGTATTTCTAATGAAAACAGAATTAACAATTGAGAATCATTTAACTTTTCTTGATGTAGTTAGGTTTTGGAAACTTCAAATTGATTCAATGTCTAGTGCATTTATTGAGTTAAGGGGGGTGGAATAATTTCTTAGTGATAACCATGTTGGATTTTTGCATTTGATCCAGCTATTAATTTATTTGACACAATTGCTTGAATTCCAGAAGTAGTCAAGGAAATTGGCTTTAAAACAAATTATATTACTATTTTTTCGATTAATAAAGCAATATCCGGATTTAATAAGGGTTTTACCGAATACCTCACTTTATTTAATGGCAATAGTCACAAGCATATATTTAAACGCCTATATAATAGGCAACCCTTGGCTTCAAATTATGTGTACTTCATTCAAAATTTATTATTAGATTCTTAAAAAGTGAATTTTAACAATAACGCTTTTGGTGTCATAAGTAATTTTAGTCAGAAATCTTGCTCAATTTGTGTTTAAGGTTATTGACAATTTTTGGGTTTCCCATTTTGATGAGCATATGTCATTCTTTGTTAAATGCACCTAATATGTCATAATAAATAAGGAATTATTTTATTTACATTTAAACATCTAATTCCCAAACAACAACATTTTTCTATCTAATTATTGTTTTTGCACTGAGAAGAGAGAGGTGTTGTTATTGTCTTTGGATTTAGAAGAGAGAGGAGTTGTTTTAGCTTAGGATGAAAGAGATATGCCACCTACATCAAAGTTCACTTCCAAAGTCTAATGTACAAAAAAGTAATAATAATAAAGAATAAATTGTAATTTTTTGTAATTTTAATTTATGGTAAAAATAATAATAATAATAATAAAGAATAAAACGTAACTTTTTGTAATTTTAATTTATGGTAACTGCATGTTTATTATTGCTGCCGAAACTTCTTTGAAATAATTTATAATGGAAATTTAAAAATTCCACTTCAACCTTGAATTTTGTTATGTTTAATATTTTTGTAATCATCAATTTTAATAGTGATATGAAATACAAATTATAGTACCAATTGGTAGTGCAAAATTTTATGCTAACTCTTTCTTCAACCATCCGAAAATGGGATGATAGGTAAAAAAAAAAAAAAATCTTTCATAAGTGACAACTATAAACCTTAGTCACCCTTTAGTAAGCAATGTAAATCAAGATAGAATTCTTAAAGATTTGAATTTACAGTATTGTAATTACACATTAGTGGTATTATTCACTCCATTCAATGAAAAAAATTAGAAAAAATAGCTATAAGAAGAACCTAGATATATATATAAGAAGAACCTAGAAGAAGGGTCTCCTCTGGCAGTGTTAGCGCAGTTTGCAAGAAGGAAGCAACGCGTTCAGGGAGACGGAAAGCTGGTCATTGAAGTAAGCTTGTGGGACCGTATTTTGGAAAAGCTATGACAGTTCTCAGTGTTGGATATTAATGGTGGACCCAGGCAGCGGTGCTCATCGCGAGATGGCCCTGGAGTTTGAGACCGTCGATATAGACCCAGCACCAGAAGACCTTCTTGCCTGCTAGGGTCTTGAAGTCTCTGAGAAAAACCTAACTCATTTCTTCCCGAATAAAACAAGGCTCCATCAGTCCCCTGACAAGGTGATGGGAGAAGGGAGGTTGAAGTCAGGAGGCCAGGAACAGGCCTCTACTATAAAACCTGCATTGGAAGTCCCGGCTGACATCACGACCAAAGACACCTCTAATAAAGAAAAGGGAAGGGAGCTGTCAGATTTCGGAAAAGAGGATTGAGGGAGAAGTTCACCCCTTATTCCAGGGGTTGGGATAAAGAGGCCGGCCGAGGAGGAGGAAAAAGAAAATAGAGACTATGTCGCAAATACTCCCGAGCTGAATGAGGCAGACAAGGCAGTCAACCCTGCCAGTAAGGAGACAGAAACGGGAGAAACCAGGAAGGTCGGTGGGGATGGAAAGAGGAAAAAGATCAACCCCATCAAAACGAAGAAGGAACGACCTAGCTGTGTGTTTGGAGTGGACATCCTCATTGACCAGGCTATGGAAGCCTCAGAAACTTTACTAGTCGGTAGAGTCCGAGGAAGAAAGTTCTCGGTAGGTTACATAAAAGAATGGACTCAGTTGGAATGGAAAGAGGCCCCGGACAACCAGAACAAATCAAAAACTTGGACAGAGGTTGGTTCTGTGTTAGATTCGAACAAAAGGAGCACGCTGACTGGGTTATGGGGAAAAACTGGAGCTTCGGTAAGAGGCCTATCCTCTTCAAAAGATGGACGCCCCTGTTTGACGCCCAGAAAGAAAAAGAGGTGGAGTCCCCAGTCTGGGTTAAACTTCCGGGCCTCCCTATGCAATTCTGGACCGATTCTTCCTTCATCTCTATTGGCAACACCCTGGGGAAATTTCTCGACATCGATAGAACATACCTCCGAATGCATGAATGGGGAGTGGCCCGCATTCTAGTTAGTCTAAACCCCAGGGGGGGTCTGGCGGACGCTATGAATATAAAGTATCGTGGTCTGGAGTTCGTTCAGGTCTTGGACTATGAAAATCTCCCTTTCGGATGCCATCGATGTCATCAATATGGTCATCTGGCCCGGGAATGTCCGCTTGGATACCGTCGGCGCAGAGGACAAAGGAGAAGCAGAAACACCCAGAAGACAAATCAGAAGGCGATTCCTCAGGAAGCAGAGGCTCTGACAACGGAAAGCGATCCCCCGGCATCTTCTCTGGGATTGGTCACGGAGCAAAGAAAGATAGATTTCCAGGATCATCCGGGGTCAGCAACAAAGGACTACAACTCTTGCCAGAGGTACTCCTGGGGACCCTCACAAATCTCTGAAATGGTAGGTGAGGATCGGGCGAGTTTGATTCTTTCCCCTCCCTCCTCTGTATGTCTTCCTATTGCTCCATCTATGCCTTGTAGTGATGACGCTGGTCCTTTGAGACAGCCTTCGAATGAATGGATGGTCCTGAGGAAGGGGCCAATCTCCTCTGACAGCATTATTATGACCATCCCCTCTCCTCTGCAGCCGTCCTCTTCTCCCTTAGAGACTGCCTGCTCTGCCCCTCCTTCTATTCGAAGTCCTGAGCCCCCATACAACCTCAGACCTTTGGCCAATAGAAAAGGAAAAGGGCTTGCTACGAGTGGATTGGAGCTGGATATGGAGAACTCTGGACTGAGGACCAAAAGAGGAAGGAAAACCGATCTGTCGAAGGCTCAGTTGAAGGCAGTCATAGACATTGCAGATGGGAAGAAGCTATCTTTTCCAGGGGTGCTTAGAGCAAAGCGGACACCCTCTGCGAGTTTACGATGATCATTTTATCTTACAACTGTAGGGGTCTAGCTAGCCAACCCAAAAAGCTAGCTCTGAAGGAAATGGTCAGGTCTAACAAACCAGATATTATTTTACTACAAGAAACTTTGGGGAAAGGGGATGAAGTCACAGGCTGTCTCAAGAAGATTCTTCCGGACTGGAGTTTTCATGTCATTGATGCTAATGGCCACTCAGGAGGGGTGGCATTGGGTTTCAATTCGAAGGTTCTTAGAGAGATCTCTTCGTGGGGATGGGAAAATGTTCTGGCTGTGGAACTCTTCTCAAGCGAGCTATGCATTCCTTTCCTCATTATCAATGTTTATGGTCCTGTTGCGGAGCGGGAGAAATTTTGGAACCCCTTTTTTGCTAAGTCATTCATGACGCACCCAAATCTTGTAATCGGCGGAGACCTCAACTTTTCTCTGGGGCCGACAGAGTCCTGGGGGGTAAGAGCCTGAGCAGACCCTCTCACGGATTTCTTCACATACAAGCTGGCCTCCTCTCCCTTGGTGGATGTCACTCCACTTAAGATGCGTTCGTCGTGGAGAAACCGAAGAATAGGTGATGATTGGGTTGGGAAGAAGCTCGACAGATTCCTAATTTGTGATTCGTTGTCCGAAAAGATTCAGGCTTTCAGACACTGGGTTGGAGAAGGAGGTCTCTCGGATCATTTCCCTGTTTTCCTTGAGGTGAAGGGTGCCTTCCCAAAACCGGGCACTCCTTTCAAATTTAATGCCTCCTGGCTTCTGTATGCATCCTATATCAACCTCTTCCACAGCACCTGGATTAAGGATAACCTCAGCGAAGATGAAGGTCGTGGCAAGGCTTTCATGGAAAATCTCACAAGGATGAAGGCCGCCTCCAAGACTTGGGCTCACCAGAAGAAACTAAATGAAGAAAAATCTCTGGAAAATGTCAATACGGAAATAGCCCTTCTTGAAGATTTAGGAGGTATTGGTTATAGAACTGAAGAGTCTCGGGCCAGACTCAAAGACCTGGAATTGGAAAGGAAGCAGATTCTTCAGAACAGGGAAGAAAGCTGGCGCTTAAAAAGTAGAGCGATCTGGTTGCAGGTGGGGGACGACAACACCAAGTTTTTCCAAAACTATGCAAAAGGCAGGAAAAATTCCAACACCATATGGGAAATGAAAAAAGCCAATGGGGATAAGGCTCGCTCTTTTGAAGAGCTAGCTTCTCTAGGGAACTCCTATTTTAAGAATCTCTTTAAACAACCAGAGGAAGCAACTATCGCTGAAGTCATTCGAGTTGCTCAGTTCTTCCCTAGGTTCATAGAGGATGAAGGAAATGATTCCATCATGGCCCCTGTTTCTAAGGAAGAGGTTGAGGACATTCTCAAATCCATGCAAAAGGACAAAAGCCCCGGCCCGGACGGCTGGACTGTCGAATTCTTCCAACACTTCTTTGAGTTCATTGGTGATGAGCTTGTGGCAGTAGTAGAAGAGTCAAGGTGTACGGGATCAATTTTCCATCCCTTCAATTCCACTTTTCTCGCTCTCATTCCTAAATCTGACCTCCCAGGCTCCTTTGCAGATTTCAGACCCATATCCTTGTGCACCTGTGTTTACAAAATCATATCTAAAGTCATTGTTTCCAGATTAAAACCCTTCCTCTCTCGAAACATATCCCCTGAGCAATTCGGCTTTCTCGACGACAGACAAATCCATGAAGCGGTAGGAGTTGCTCAAGAAACTCTTCATAGTCTCAAAATCAGGAAAAAGAGAGGATTTGTTGTGAAAATCGATTTGTCAAAGTCTTTTGACAGAATAAGCTGGCTATTCCTCAAACTTCTGCTAACTCACTTGGGATTTAGGTATGACTTCGTGAAATGGATTATGAGTTGTGTTTCTTCCTCTTCCATAGCTCTTTTAATTAACGGAGCGGCTTCCAATTTTTTCAACCCTGAACGCGGATTGCGTCAAGGCTGTCCGCTCTCTCCTCTTTTGTTTTTATTAGCTGCAGAGGGCATCACCCTATTGATCCATGATGCTAAAAGACAAGGAACCCTCAAAGGCATTGAAGTAGCTGAAAATCTCTGGGTTACCCATCTTTTATTCGTGGATGACATTATTCTGTTTAGTAATGGCAGTCTGGAGGATTGTAAGACGCTCAAAAGGATCATGGACCTTTTCCTGAAGGCGACTGGACTCTGTATAAATGAGAAGAAATCCTCTCTAATGTGTTCAGGATTGTCCGAAGATATGGTGCACAGCGTAAAGATGGTCTTACATTTTGATGTCAAAGCGCTAGAGGATACTTTTAAATACTTGGGATTTCTCCTCAAACTGGACAATTACATAAACAAAGATTGGACTTGGATTCTTGTCAAAATCGAATCAAAAATAAAACACTGGAGCTTCAGATGGCTTTCCAGGGCGGGAAAGCTTGTGCTAATAAAATCAGTGCTCATGGCTGTGCCTGTCTTCTGGGCTAGTTTGAATTGGGTTCCTAAAGGAGTCCTCTCCCAAATCGATAAAGTCTGCAGCAGGTTTCTCTGGGCAGGTTCCAAGTCAGAAAAGGTTACTCCCTGGATCGCCTGGGATAAAGTGGCTCGTCCCAAAGAGTGGGGAGGCTGGGGGATCAAAAACCTTCCATGCTTCTCTCAATCTCTAGTAGCGAAGCTTGCTTGGAGATTAATCTCTTTCGACAATTTGTGGACTTCTGTTACTAAGAGAAAATACATCGACCCCCTATCAATGACAGACTGGATCAGATTGCCATCAAAGGCCTGCAAACACTCATCGGTGGTCTGGAAAGCTGTGGCTTCCTCTGTCAACATCATTGAAAAGGGTTTGGCTTGGAGCGTGGGCGATGGCACTCAAATAAGGTTAGGCAGAGATCCCTGGATTGGCTGTTCAGAGCGTTTCACCCTATCTCAGGGGTTGGCTGCAGTGTTAAAAGAGAAAGGTCTCCTCACATTAAACCAGGTGGTCGACCCCCGGACTACTTCTATATGGAACCAAGGGTGGATGCAAGGAATAGATCTTCAACTGGATGAAGAATGGCTGGAGGAATGGGATTCGTACAGGAATGACCTCCTTAATTCTTCTGTCAGACTCTCCGACGCCCCAGATGAACTTCGATGGATTTTTTCTCAGAATGGAATCTACTCTCCAAAGATGGGGTACAAATGGATGATGACCCAGAAACGGTGGGAAAACCCGTCTTGGTGGGCCAAACCTCTATGGAAGCTAAAAGGTCCAGCGAAAACCAAACTTTTTTTCTGGTGTGCTCTTCTCCAAAAAGTCCCTACTTGGGAGTTTCTTCAAAGACGGGGTAAGATAGGCCCGGGCTAGTGTCCTCTATGCAAGAACAGCGCTGACTCAGTTCAACACCTATTCCTCTTCTGCCCCTTCAACACTAGTCTTTGGGCTGAAACGTTAAGGTTAATCAAAATCCCTTATAGGTGGGAAGGGCAAGGGATTTCGGAAGCCTGGCAAAAGTGGTGGAATGAAGCTGCAAACGACAGAGAGAGATCCATCCCACTCCTCCTCACCTGGGGGACTTGGCTGGCTAGGAACCAGGTCATCTTCAAGGACTCTGTCTTCCCGATCGCAAGATTGGCCGCTGAAGGAGCTGCAATTTTCGATAGTATCCCCACTCTGCCTACTTCTCCTCCTCCCAGGCTGGTTCGTCAAGAAATAATAAGACCTTCCATCCCGTGGGCTTACTTTGATGGAGCCTCAGATATAAATGGCCGCTGTGGGGCTGGTCTAATAATTCATCTTTCAAAGGATAAGTCTGTCAAGGCTTCTGTTGGCCTAGGACAAGGCTCCAATAATTTTGCTGAATTGAAAGCCCTCCACCTTCTCCTCAGTTGGCTTGTCCTGCGCAATATGCATGAGGTGGAGATCTTTGGGGATTCTATGAACACTGTGCGCTGGTTCAATGGGATGCAATTATGCAACAACTTCACCCTGCTTCCCTTGCTCAGAGAAGTTTCTCGACTAAAAAATCACTTCTCGGAGCTCTCTCTCAGTCACATATACAGGGAAAGAAATTCTGACGCTGACCGTCTCTCCAAAGAAGGTGTCAATCAAGTGATGGGGTCGTGGATTGTCCTGGAAGTTGAAAATGGGGTTGCTCGTCCTCTTGAGCAGCCCATTTTCGCTTAGTTCTCTCCTCTGTTTTTCTTCCTCATGTGTTCTGTACATACATGTCTTGTTTCTCTGGTTTTTTCTTTGCTGTTTCTCAGCTTTTTATTAGGTCTCTCGGGCTGCTTTCCTTGCAAAAGGATGCCCGTTTCGACCTGGTCTTTTTCTTTTTTCCCTTTTCTCCAGAATCCTGGTCGTGTTTACGCAGGATTTCTGCCTGGTCGATGGGTGCTCTTTCCCTGTGCGATTCTTTCAGCATGGGTTTTCTCTTCGTCGGTCTGCTCTTCCTCGGGCACAGCGAGGAGTGTTATTAGACAGGCTTTACGCCTCTTCTCATGGCTCTTGTCGACGCAGGCTTTTTGCCTCTTCTCATGGCTCTTTTCGGCGCATGACTTCTCTTTCCTGAATGTAATTCTTTGGGGTCTCTGCGCTGGCTCATTGCCTTCCAGGTGAGCTTGATGGTGCTGATCTTTATCTTTCAGCAGCGACTCTGTTCTCTTCCCTGTCTCATGGCAAAGAACGAGTCCACTAGCAATGCTTTGCATACGCTGTGTAACTACCTATTTACTTAATAGATGGTTCGTTTTTTTCGGTGGAAAAATATATATATATATATATATATATATATATATATATATATATATATATATATATATGTATGTATGTATATATTTCCATTGGCAGAAGATTTTTTAACAAGGTGTAATCTTGTATTGTGATTATACGCTAGTTATTTAATCATCCATTTTGGGCTTTGCATCTATGGGGAATTTTCTGTTTAATATACTATATGAGAGGATTTTCGCATAATGATATTAGGTAGTAGCTACCAATATATGCCTACAATTTGAATCCCCAAATTCATTTTCTCACCATAAAGTAGAACAAATGGCTAGTACAATAATATGTGGTGGGTTACTAGAAATGTATTCAATTAATAAGGAGTTACTTTTATTTTCATAATTTATATCTACTTTTTGCTGACAAATACTAAGGATCAATGTTTAAAACTATGTTTATTAAACTCGTGCATTCTTAGTATGGCCTAGGAAGTATGTTCACAAAGCTTATGAAATTTTCATAATTTTCATGCAAACAATTATTCACTTAAAATTTTAATATGTTTTATTATCCTAGAAGTTAGTTTAGATTACAAAGAAAGATTCCACAATAATATTATCCATTGGGGTCAAGTCACTTCATCATATCTCACAGTAAAATTAGTACATACTTCCCTATAAACAAAAAATTCCTTGTGCTTTATGATCCCTAATGGGATGTTCAAGCTTATGTTCTAACTAACCTAACTTTTAGATGTTTTGTGGTAGCAAGGAGATGATGTGTTTTTTCCTCTCTTAATATATTTCATTAGTACTATACTTCAATAATGTGTATTGATCATTCTTTAGTGATGTGCTCCATTGAGGTTTTTATGTTATTCCTAGGTCATACATTCACCATTATTGAGGATAGTAATATGATTAAAAAAATCAAGTAGAGCTTAAATTTTGTAAGCAACAAGTATAACACGTCATATTATGAAATTTAAGGATGAAATCACCCCTATAAATAATAAGGTATGAAATCCATTTACATTACCTTTTCCCATTACCTTTATCATGACTATACTTCCAACATCCATTTACCATAATGGACCCAGCCAGTCCAATCGACTGCCATGATCTTACCTTCGGTTCTGCTTACTCATGCACCTAGCTACATCTAAATCTTACATTACCTTTCGGGTACAACACATCTCTCCTCGAGCTCCATTAAGTTTTCTCTTTACCCAAACAATTCCCAAGGCTCAAAACATAAAAGGCAAGAAAAGAAACAAACAAGAAGAAAACCAATAAAAACACGAATTCGAAAAAAGTGGCATGATCATCCACTAGACACAACAAAATTGCAAATCAACCGCGATAAAACAATAAAATACAAAATTCACAAGACCAAAAGCAAACACCATGACTTAATCCCCATGGCTCCTAAGGCAAGCTCAACCTCAATCTTCTTTAATATTTCATGGAAATTTGCTTTTCCATGCAATCCCCTACATCATACTGCCATTAACAAACATAAAAATACACCAGATACCTCAGCTTGTTGTGCCAAGCATGTTACCTTGTGACTGAACACATCCATTCCATCTCTCAAGGGACTCCAATTATCTTGAAAAATCCATTTGTAACTAGAGACTAGCTAATATACCTATCAATTACATGTTCATGAATCTAGCAGGTATCCACATAACATCAAACAAAATCAAGGTTAACAAGATTTCCTATATGTAAAGCACTCGTTCATTAGGAATTAGGGTTTCCAAACATAGCCAAACGAATTCTTACCCGATTCTTTTCTTTTACCTTTACCCTGTTGCAACTGAGTCTTACTATATATTGTCACGTCACCCAACTGTTAGTTATATAAACAAATAAACTATTACCTCGTCACGCTAATACCAACCATGTTTCCTGCAACTGCTCACACATGTCAAAACACATGTTCCAAATATGAATACAATCATAACTATGAATTTGAAATCAACTTTTACAAACAATCATGTCATAATCCATAGTCAACTCATATTCATTAAACATAATTCTACAACTATCACCTACTACACTCAAGTACCTACCAACTGCCTCAACACATATATGTTAGTTCAATCAAGATTTGTTACAAATATCTCAAACTGTATTTACACAAATAGAATTGAAACAGAGGGCATTCAAAGCTAATGAATCTAGTTGGCAGTATCTTTGTGGATTGTTGGTAACAAAGACGAGCAATTAGAATTTGATAAAAACTCTTATTTGATGAGGTGGCATCCAAGTCACTGACCGTCCGTCTTATTTGATGGGGTACTATAATCCGTTTGTATATCCCAAACCATAAGATATGTTAAAAATTGAGAGAGATTTTTTTTAATGATGATGTTGGAAGAAAAAACCACTTTCCGTTTTTTAAAATTCATTTCCACCTGCTCGGAAACTGCATTTGGAAACACTGGCTAAAAACAAGCAAATCCAGGAAAATATACTCGCAAAGATTCATCCGAATTTCCAAAACTGTAACATATTTTATAAACATGAGAGAGGTTTCTGTAAACGAGGATCTTATCATAAGAAACCTCTTTTAATTTTTTAAAATTCATTCTCAGCGGTTTCTAAACCATGTTTCAAATTATTTTTCTTTATAGGAGAAAACATAATTTAACTGACCATGAAACAAACATGTGACATGGAGGTGTGGGATGATGTGGAGGC
This sequence comes from Pinus tabuliformis, assembly GCA_031772625.1. Lineage (NCBI taxonomy): Eukaryota > Viridiplantae > Streptophyta > Pinopsida > Pinales > Pinaceae > Pinus > Pinus tabuliformis. The sequence continues at coordinate 246,492,267 of CM062815.1, forward strand.
ACATGGTTGGTGGAGATGAACGCCCGCAAGGGTGATGTGGAGAATTGACGTGGAGGTGAGTGGGGAAAATAGTCCAAGTGGCAGGCAGTGAGTCGTGCGAGAGTGTCAACGACGTTAAATGTTTATGGGAGGTGATATGCAGAATGGGTACATGGTAGAAAGGGAATGGAAATTTAGTGGAAGTGAAGGGTGACATCAGCGGGAAGGCGGGTTACGGCAGGAACGGTGGAAACGACTTCCGGAGGGGGGTCGAAGCTATTTGTGGTATTAAACGGGAGGGTTCGAAATCATGAGGGGAGGACACGTTGTGGCGGGGAAACTAGTTTTCATAACACCCCCCCCCCCCCACCCACACTGTTAAAGAGAATCATAATAGGAGGAGGGGTTTGAAAATACGATGGATCCATCCAATAAAAAAGGTGATGTGATTGGAAGCTAGTAATATGTGAGTTATTTAACCACATACGGCAAATCTCCATTTTTCGTTTTCAACTCTACAGTAAAACAAAAGCCATAGTACTAATGCCTTATTAAAATTCGTTTAATCACATTTAAATGATGTGATTAATTTAATCTAATCATGCTTAATTATGCTCTAATGATGCATTTCACTTGCAAGAATATTTCTTTATTTTTCTTAAGGTTTTGACATTTTTTTGGAAATAATTTACAACATGGAATATTATATACAACATTTCAAACATAATAATGATCAGCTATAATCAAATGATCCTATAAAAATTATACGACCCTAACAAGACATCACCAAAAAAAACCATCATCAGATTGGTCTCCATCCAAGCCTTCCAGGGCTTCGGGAGCATTTCTCCAACCAAGTCTTCCAAAACTATTAACTCAACCCACAACTTATACAGGGCTTCCAAATTGTTTGTCCAACCAAGAATTCTAGGACTAGTAACTCAAGCCACCAAGTGCTTCCATAGCATTTTTCCAACCAAGGCTTCTAGGACTAGTAACTCAACCGAAGTTGTTACAGTGCTTCCACATCATTTGTTCAACCAAGGCCTATAGGACTAATAACTCAACCCAAGCTAAGGAAACATGAGAACCAAAAGAATCAAAACAATGAAAGTATATTGAAAATCACCATCCAGGAAATCCTCCATGCTAGTGAAAGATGACAATCAAGAAACCACATGCATAAGCCATGCATGCCCATAACTAGTGAAGAAATCATACATGGAACTCGGTACATCCAAGAAAATCTGATGTAGTTGTTGTTGTCGATGCCTTATTGCACTTTCCCACTCCTCCTTTTCCTTCTTGCTCCAAGAATCCAAGTACGCCACACCCTCCAAGAGTGCTCCAAGAAAACTCTAAGTTTCCAAGAGTATGAGATAGATCCAAAACTCCCAAAGCAATCTAACCAGCAGAAACACTAAGGATAGCCTATACAGATGGTTTTGGTCGGGCACTGAATCGAAAGGGTTGGTTGTCTCTCTCGTCCACCGTTCCCAAGAGAAGAGGGGGTGTTTTTGACATGTTCTCCATGACCGAATGCTAGTCAGCATCTTTGGTGCCTTACCTTTAGATACTTTTTTTGGGACCTACCTCCTGAGTAGTTAGCTTAGGCGATACTTTTTAACTGATCCTTAGAAGCCTTTTTATGTATAAGGCCTCTATTTTCTTCATTTTCCATTATTTTCATTCATTTTCCTCCTCTCATGCAACCTGTGACCTTTCATCTCATTTTTCTCCTAATTTCCATTATTTTCCTTCATTTTCCTCCTCACATGCAACCTGTGACCTTTCAGCTACTTTTTCTCCTATTTTCCATTCTTTTCCTCCTCACATGCAACGTGTGACCTTTCACCTCCTTTTTCTCCTAATTTCCATTATTTTCCTTCATTTTCCTCCTCACATACAACTCGTGACCTTTCACCTCATTTTTCTCCTAATTTCCATTAGTTTCATAAATAAATGCGCCAAAATACTTTTTTTCCTCTTTAATATATTTTTACAACTTAGAATGCATGTCCCATCACCTGTGGTATTTATATATTTTTACATGGAATTTTCACCAGGGTTGTTACATATTTCCTTGAAAACAAACCGTATAGTTTTTTTTGTAGTGAAAGTAAATGGTTTTGTTTGCCATATATTACACACCTAACCTATATGTCATTAAAGGTCATGGCTTGGGTGCACCATTCCATAAGAAACTGTCAAGCCTACATCATTTATAACTTCCCTGGTATTTTGTACATTGTATCCTCTATTATATAATTTCAGGAAAAAACAACAATTTTTCAATGTTGAGATGCAATCTAGTTTATCAAGCCCCTAGAGTGGCTGATTAGAATTTCTTACTTTTGTTATTATCATGAAACATTACCTTATATACAAGAAAGAGAACATTTTGTCAATATGAAAGGTATCTTGAAACCCTGTAATGGTAAATAGGGGTAATGCTTCTTTTCAAATTTAGGTGGTTCCCAATATTTGGCTATAACTCATCTAAGAGTCTTACAATATTCTACTTTGTTTATTGTTTCACAGATGTATATATTAATATTTATTTACAACATTCAATTATTTCTAGGTATATTTATATATATGTGCCTTTTTTTCCTTATATTATTTATTCATATATTTTTTTCACATCACTTTGCACATTTTCTTAAAAAAAAAGACCCTGTATTTACAATTAAGCACTTCGGAATGGGTACATAAACTTTCTTCTCAGGGAGATTTAGAGAAAAAAAATCATTCCAACATATTTACTTATGTAGTTTATGAAACTAAGTCTATCACGAAGCACACGATGGAGATAAGAAGCTCAAAACCAACAAGAATTAATTTTCCCACTAAGAAAATCTTCCATCTAGCCATTCTCACATCCCACACAACTACCATGACAATGACAATGACGACACACACAATGGAGACAATATGCTCATAACGAACAACAATTAATTCTTCTACTCACCAAATCTCCCCTCTAGCCAATTTCACATCCCACACAACTACCATGACAATGAGAACGCACACAATGGAGATAAGATGCTCATAACCAACAAGAATTATTTTTTCCACTAACCAAATCTCCCCTCTAGCCGACTTCACATCCCACACAACTACTGTGAAAATTACCACACTTGGTCCAATGCTTATAGATCATAATGATATCAACATTGTATATATATATATATATATATATATATATATATATATATATATATATATATATATATATATATATATATATATATATATATATATATATATATAACTTTGTATCACATGCACAAAGTTAAACTAAAATGCCTACATATGAGTGGAGTGGAATGCTACCTAGGGAGAGTCATTGCACACTTTCTAAGAAAAAAGGAATCATTGTCTTAAAAATATAGGATTATAGAAGGTTCACTTAATTGTAGAAAGATACAATTTAATTTTAGTGATACATAATTTAGTTCTAGTGATAATATCCATTTAATTAAGAACATAATAGGAGAAATAAAAAAGAAAAAAATGCACAATTCTTTCTGTCTATCTAATTTTTAGTAAAGAAAAAATTAACATAAATAGATAAAATTGCAGACCCTCAAAATATATTCTATTAATTGTTAAATGAGGAAATTACACACATATTTATACAATCAATAGACTTAAGATAGGAATGCTATCTTAGACGTATAGTAGTGTGGTTGAGAGATTCTCTCAACCGCAGACTAAACTAGGAGAAACTATATTCTAGCTTATTCCTATTATGTAGGAACAAACTCCTCAAAATAGAAAATTACAACCACAGAAAAGTAGGAATTAATTATTTCCAACTCGCCCCCTTAATGACTGCTTGTCATGATAGTCAAATCCACCACCATCAGACGAATTTCATGTACAAAACCTCCAAAAACACAATCTTCCGCCCTCGGACAGATCCACAACTTCTCTGATCCCGCGGATCCCCTTGAAGGTGAATTGGCGCAATCTTGAAGGAAAAACCCGCGCCCATTGGCGCGATTAATGGCCTAACAGACGTGCCAGTTGGCCTTCCTGGCACTGCTGTCAGCGGGAAAAACGTGCCAATCCCCTTCTACTCAGAAAAAATCATCTGAGTCCAAGCCAGGTGTTCTGTAGTCCACCTACTCAATTGAGCACAAAGCTCTCGTGTACACACAACCATAAAGGCAAAAGATTCGCTCAACTTGTCAAAAATTACATTGACATCCACGATTCCAGCCACAAAGGCACCTCAGGCCACATAGGCGATTCAACCAGAAAGGCAAGCTGGCCACAAAGGCACTTCAGTCACAAAGACTATACAGATGGTTTCTGGCTCACCACCAACCATCACTTTGCAGTGACAAAAGATGGTTTCAGGCTCACCACCAACCATAAACCATTACAAAGTGGCTTTAAGATCACCACGAACTTTCAGATGCCTTTAAAAAATCTTACATCTGATTCCACATTTTGGAGTTTCTAGGTACATACAATGACTATTACAACAACTAGACTTGTTTATAAAATGCTAGGGAGTCTATTGCACAAACCATACTAACTCAAACAAACATCTATTTTGTTGTCCACCATAAACATTATCGCTGCTCCTTTACCTCATCTGTGAGGGGTCCACTGATAAGGGAACCAGGACATAGGCACTCACAGCCACACGAAGAGAACACAATTTTCCCTTCAGGAACAACAATCCAGGAGTCTACGATCCAATCCTCCATCGCATTTCAGTATGCCACTTCTCCTAGTCACAGTATCAAGGCTAGTCATTGTTTTCAAGCATACTGCCTCATGCTCGCTAACAATCTGCAACACAATCTCAATCATCCTCCGATCTCTGATGTAGCTCCAATTGATGTCGTTTTCACTGTCATGTGTTCACCATTCCCTGCAAATTTGCTTAGTGTTGGAATGACCAGTTCCAACACACACTCAAAATTGTGACAATAGTTGGTCATACTACTGTCACTTAAATTACAACTAGTTTCATTGTCATGATAGTTAATCAATATATTGCAACGTCATCAGAGAATTAAAAAATACATTTTAATCCTGACAGCCTGAGTGTGGTTAGCCTATTTGAGATCCTTTTTGCCGAGAGTAGATGCCGAATTTTTGAGATCAGTGATTTGGACCATGGAGCTAATGCCCCCGGGACTGAAACTAAGTTGCTCCTGGATGCCCTTTTCAAGAAGCTAAACCCTCCATCACAGGAACTTCTCGCGCTTGGTTTCATCGCCAAAGGTCTTCTGGTAGAGCTCATTGTCTTGGAAAACGCCGTAAACATTGTAGCAGACGAGATTCCCTTCCTTATCATAGCCATGCATATAGGCGACCCCATACCAATCACGCCCCAAATCCTCTTCCAGTATGCCATCTACTCTGAATTTCTTTCTCCATAGGACCGTGTTCTTGAGCATAGTAAAGGCATCGCTAACTTTAAAATCCCTGGCACGGAGGAATTTCAATAACACGACGTCTGTGCGCTCGTCGCCCCTGCTAGACGCCAAAGCGACTCCCCACAGGTAGATGTCTTCCGGGGGAGCAGCCTCGGTTACCTCCGCCGCAGTTTCGGTGGCGGGGACTTCACTCTGTGCCCTGGCGGGGGTTTCGACTCGCGGAGGCGTTTCACTAACTGGAGCCGCAGGGGTGCTTTTCATTTCCTCAACTAGACTTTTGTCTTTTGAAGCATCTCCGGCTTCGGCTTTCACTTCTGTTTCGGTGATCGTCTTCTTTTCTTCTTCAACTTCGACAACCTCCAGCAAATTACCATTCAACGTTGTTCGATCGACGATCAAGGATGAGGAGCAGCTTCAACACTTATCAGCATCCGCTCCTCAATCGATCGGTACAGTGGCAGGGCTTCGATATCCTGGAAATTCCACAGATACCATGAACATTGATGCCACCGATCTCGCAACAGATCACCGCAACAAAGAAGGCACTCGTAAAAGCTGCAACTCTTAGCTACCTCGGTCTAATCACAGGTCAGCAGCTCAACACGGCCACCACGACAAAAACACAGCAACAGCGTTGCCAGTCGGCCTTTGCAACTCCTCCACGGATCCGACAACAGAGATTCTCTGTCGACGCTCAGACCATAAAAAATAACCACAGGTTTAGACGAATGATGGACACTTAAAAAAATAAAACAAAAATATATTTCTCAATTACTTCCCTCAGCCTAGGAGGGGCCAAGCCCAGGAGGGGCCAGGCCCTCACAGGCTCTGATACCAAGATAAAATTGCAGACCCTCAAAATATATTCTATTAATTTTTGAATGAGGAAATTACACATATTTATACAATCAATAGTCTTAATATAGGAATTCTATCTTAGACGTACAGTAGTGTGGTTGAGAGATTCTCTCAACCACACACTAAACTAGGAGAAACTATATTCTAGCTTATTCCTATTATGTAGGAACAAACTCCTCAAAATAGAAAATTAATACCATAGACAAGTAGGAATTAATTATTTCCAACTTAAATTACCACACAATTTTACTGTGACTATCAAACAACAACAAGGAACATTTCATTTAATAAGGTTCTTTATTTTTCTATCTCAAGTTATGGTCATAACCCTTCAGATGCATATTTCCTTTCATTGCAGGTTTTCATGCGGGGGTGTAACTAAACATGGCCACAATTGGGATGTGATTGGAAGAATGATTAACGAACGAAGTGCACGGTCCTTCACCTCCTCCTCATCAATAATCTCTAGTAAACACACTGCCTTCAACTTCGTGGCAATGTAGAACATGTAATCCAACATTCCCTAAAAATTGCCACGATGATTTCTGAAGAATGTAGTGAAACGTGGCTCCCATGTTGACCATCAATTTTCTCTAACAGGTCTTCTATGGGAACATTACATCAGGGATAAGAAAGATAAGCGTTTTCTTAAGGTATTGAATGAGGAAACTATAGTTTAATAGATGGTCGTAATCCAAAATTTCCTCCGGTAAGGGATTCTCTCAAGTTATGGGAGTTCAATTTTTTCAAGCTTAATTGATTGGGGATAAAACATAAAAAAATAATGTTATTATTAAAATAATTGTAATGATTTAGATGTTTAAGTTGTTTCTTATTAAATTCATTATAAAATAATTTTAACCATTTAGATGTTTTTAAGTTGTTTCTTATTAAATTAGAACTTAATCCAGTTAATCCAACTACTTACAAACACATTAAGAAATAATTTTTTAATATGATCTAAAATCAAATTAATCTTTGTTAATTTTTAAACATGGTTAAAAAAGAAAAAATTGAAATCATATTAATATAAACAAAAAAGGATACAATCACAAAATAAATGATTCTAATAACTTAAATGTCGAGGAGGGAAAGGGAAGCCAAGCCTCTCAAAACCACTGAGTGCTAATATAGCTACTTACCAACAACACAACATAGAAATTCCTAAGGTGATTTGAAGCAATGTTTTAGTGTTTTCATTTAAAATTTAGGAGCAATGTTTTAGTGTTTTCATTTAAAATTTAGGAGCATGTTGCTTTTATGAGTTAGGAGTACGAAGGGAAAAATAAATTTGGAATTATATAGGATTATGAATAGTAAAATATTATAAAAATAAAGTTATACAATTGATTTTTCTTTTTTATTATTCAAATATTCCAAAATTTGAGATTATCAAAATTATTTCAAAATTTGAAACTATATTATGAGAGATAAGGGGATAAGTTGTTTTACAAATTCTTTCCATTGTCAATTCACAAGAAGACAAACTAGACAAAGACAACTGCATTTAGTCCGAGCTTTAGCATTTCTCACCTATCTATAGATTTAGGGCTTTCATTTATTTATTTTTACTTTTATTTTAGCAAAAATACCATTTTATACTGTAATGTTCTCATACTCTACACAATGATTTTAGATGATTATGTTTTATAAGACACCAGGCATAAGAGTGCATCAAAATATTGTGCTCTTTATGTTAATGAAAATCGATAAATAAATTTCTAGCTTTAAACATTTTATTGAACCATTAACATATATTTCTTTCAAGGCATTGTCTATACTCCACAAATAGAGGTGTTGGGTTTATAGGTGTGGTGATTTGAGATTGGTACTTGAATAAAGATGAGAGGATGATAAGGTAAACAAAAAACAAAAAAATTCATTTTTTAATAAAATTGAGTTATTTTCATACATTTTCAACTATATAATTTAAACTTATTTATATGGTTAATAAAATATAGACATTTTTTTTAAGATTTAATTAATTATAATTTAAAAACATGAAAACAATTATATAGTTTAAACTTATTTATATTGTTAATAAAATAAATACAAGTATGGGGGATTTACGCAGTGCATTATATTAGATATCATTTTTGGGATTCAACTGCGTTAAGTAAGTCATTCAAACGTATGACCATTTCCATGAGAGGTAGTCGTAACTGACTAATTTCTCATGATTTTTTGAATAGTTCACTTAGCACTCATTGCATCGGGTGATGCTCACAGGGGTGAAGAAGTGGGATTGAAACTAGTGAAATGTGGAGAACAAATCACATAGCATCAATCATCACTTCCGGGGGCTTGCACACGGTAACCAAGACTTCCCAGGAGGTCACCTATCCCAGAACTCCTCTGGCTCAAGCGCGCTTAACTGTGGAGTTTTTCCCACAATCAAGCCCACTTAGCTTGCTACCCCATTTGCAAAACCTTAGCAAGTATTGTGCCTCATGAACCATTCAAGTAGAGATCCCTTGACTCTTTTTGAATTTAAGTATGGGGGATTTACGCAGTGCATTATATTAGATATATTCAACTGCGTTAAGTAAGTCATTCAAACGTATGACCATTTCCATGAGAGGTAGTCGTAACTGACTAATTTCTCATGATTTTTTGAATAGTTCACTTAGCACTCATTGCATCGGGTGATGCTCACAGGGGTGAAGAAGTGGGATTGAAACTAGTGAAATGTGGAGAACAAATCACATAGCATCAATCATCACTTCCGGGGCTTGCACCCGGTAACCAGGACTTCCCAGGAGGTCACCCATCCCAGAACTCCTCTGGCTCAAGCGCGCTTAACTGTGGAGTTTTTCCCACAATCAAGCCCACTTAGCTTGCTACCCCATTTGCAAAACCTTAGCAAGTATTGTGCCTCATGAACCATTCAAGTAGAGATCCCTTGACTCTTTTTGAATTTAAGTATGGGGGATTTACGCAGTGCATTATATTAGATATATTCAACTGCGTTAAGTAAGTCATTCAAACGTATGACCATTTCCATGAGAGGTAGTCGTAACTGACTAATTTCTCATGATTTTTTGGAGTAGTTCACTTAGCACTCATTGCATCCGGTGATGCTCACAGGGGTGAAGAAGTGGGATTGAAACTAGTGAAATGTGGAGAACAAATCACATAGCATCAATCATCACTTCCGGGGCTTGCACCCGGTAACCAGGACTTCCCAGGAGGTCACCCATCCCAGAACTCCTCTGGCTCAAGCACGCATAACTGTGGAGTTTTTCCCACAATCAAGCCCACTTAGCTTGCTACCCAATTTGCAAAATAAATACACTTATTTTTCTTGAAGTTTCATTAATTGTAATTCAAAAAACATGAAAATGATTGAAACGATAAAAGAAAAAAAATATACTAAAATAGATCCAAATCAGCTTATTTTTTTAAAATTGCAATTATCAAAACTATTGAAAAAATTAATATATATATAGAATATATTTTTCAGTGAATCATAATGTTAGGATAACATGTTTTCAATAATCAAATTTCTAAATCAAAGGAGAATAATCACACTGTGAGAATAACATGATTTTAAATAATCACATCAATTAAAAATCAAAATTAATCGATGATTGATTCTATCTCATCTTAGCGATTTAAAAACAGAAATTACTCCACAATTTTACAGCCACTAAGAACCAATAGCTAGGAACATTTCGCTTCCTCAGTTTTCTATTGGTATCGGTGGCTTTGGCCATAACTCTTCAGTTGCATATTTCCTTTTGCTACTGGTTTTGATGTGGAGATATAACTAAACTCGGCTGCAATTGGGATATGATTGGAAGAATGATTAACCGAAGGAAGTGCACCGTACTTCACCTCCTCCTCGTCAATTAACACGAACTTCAACTTCATGGCATAGTAGAAAATGTAATCTAACGTTCCCTGAAATTTCCCTCGGCTATTCTCAATGAATGTAGTGAAACGCGGCTCCCCCGTTTTACCATCCATTTTCTTCAACGCGTATTGGAGGGGAAGATTGCATCGGGAATAGTTAAAATAAGCATTTGCTAAAGGTATTCTATGACGAAACATGAGTTTAATGGATGGATCATAATCCGAAATTTCTTCATGTAAGGGATCCACATAGCCTTTCGTAAGAAGTGAGTGGGGAGCGCTTCTAGACAAAGAATTGAAGTCCCCACATAGTACAACAGGAATATCGTGGACAAACTTCTCCAAATCTTTGAGCGAGTAGTAGACCTGCCATAGCTTTCCATCACTGTTTTTAGGATTTGCATGGATGTGGGTATTGGTTATGCACAGACGTTCACTAGTTTTTTTTATGGAAAGGATGACATGCAGGGCAATGTTGTCTTTATATCTCAAATTAATCGAACACCAAGTTATCAAGTCAAATTGATTCAGTTTATAAAACGTTGCACAACCATCAACAGTTGGAATGTTGCCTTCTCTCTACTTTCGCTTAAACATCCCTTCATATCCTAATTTGGCCAATTCTGGATGGAAAAAATCAGAAAAATGGTTCGCACTCTAATATTTCCTTCAACAAGTTTTGTCTGCGATTTTCCCAACTGAGTGCGAATGGAGGACAGTTGGGGAACTACTCTGAAGTAGCATACACGTCTGCCAGAATGTTGTATGTCACAACTCTGAATGATGGACCCCCCAAAATTCTATCATACCTGTCGTTGGAAAGTTGAATCATTCGCCTAGGAACGGGGTGGGGAAATGGAATAACTGGCTCAGTAACGAAAAACCCCTTTCCTTCAATTTCTAGAAGTAATACCTTGCCTACGTCCTGCGTGTTGGGTTTATAAGACTCGGAGGCAGACAACAACATATGAGTGTTGTTTGGAGAAATGCTTTCACCAACACTATGGACGCAATACCATCTCTGCCTCCTTAAATCCTCATCATCATCGTTGAAATGACCGTCTACCACATCTTTTACACACAGCGTTATATCAACAATAGCTTCTTTGGAAACCCTTTTCAATTTCATTTTTTCCAGTAACTGTAATTCCGCTTCGATAACAACAACTTCTCCTCCTATGTTCTACCAGCTTTAGTAGCGTTGTTACCCCTTTCAAACAAGCTTTCTTAGCCTTACGACTTTGACTTCTTGTGAACTCAACCTTTTAATAAGCCGTACCAGTCAACTTTTTTTTGGTTAAGATCGATGATCTGCTCTATAAACAGAATATATGGATCCGTGCTTTTACCCGCTCCTCAATAAACAGAAGAGATGGATTAGTGCTCCATAAGCTTTTTGTATATATAGCTTAAATATGTTGTCCGTTAAACCAAAAAATCTATTGAACTTCGAGCTTGGTTAAAATGTCGGCATTTGGATAATTTAGGAAAGACTGAAATATTAAAAAAAAACATATTTTTGAAACGAAGTTTGCAATCTTATCTGTATTTTGGCAACTAATTATATATGGCAATTGATGGAACCAACCTTATTTTGTTCAAGTTTATGGAAATGATTTTGTTTACTTTCATGAAATTAAACTAGCGTTACTTGTTTCTTTTCCTTTCCTACAATTAGAATAGGGTTATTTGTTGTTCTTTACTTTTTTCTTCGAATAAAGTACATCTACTTTCTATTATTTTCTGTAAATAAGGTAGGTTTACTGTTTGCCATTTATTTTTCTACAAAATTAGAGTATGTTTACTTGTTTTTTTTTCAAAAGTTCCTAAGTATTTTTTGTATTTTTGATATAAAGTGAGGTCATTGTACAACATAGTTTCCCTTGAGGTGAATGAGATCCACCAAAGGACAATACATTACATGTTGCACAAATAGCTTTGACCCTCTAAAGTTTGTGTTTGTACAAACATGAAGCTAATAAGTGAAGTCAATACAACAAAGACAATTAACATTCTTATTCTAACACTAAGGAGCAGTGATATTATTAAAAATAACAATAGACTGAATCTCATTAAAAATAATTAATGCAATTTATATTCAAAAGTTCAAAGATAAAATCATCAAGGTATAAGAAAATCTTTCTTTCAAAACACTAAACACCCTCGTCCATTGATTATTCTTCAATATATGAATGATTGTTGTCCATTGATTATTCTTCAATATATGAATGATTGTTTCTTCTTGAAAATACAAATGGTAAATATATTTTCGAAAGTAAACTAAATCTGAGTTCATGGACTTTATGCCTCCTATCGTAAGTTTGACTTGTTGGTCATAAAACTAGAAAATGGAAGCATCATGCAATATTTGTTGATGATGGAACAAAAAATAATACTCCTTTTTTTGTTGTAGAAAAACTTAATATTTCTTTGTGGTAAGTTTGACTTGTTGGTCATAAAACTATATTGACTTGTTGGTCATAAAACTAGAAAATGGAAGCATCATGCAATATTTGTTGATGATGGAACAAAAAATAATAATCCTTTTTTTGTTTTAGAAAAACATAATATTTCTTTGTGGTAAGTTTGACTTATTGGTCATAAAACTATAAAATGGAAGCATCATGCAATATTTGTTGATGATGGAACAAAAGATAATACTACTTTTTTGTTGTTGTAGAAAAAAGTAATATTTCTTTCACGATGGATGGAATGTCGATTACTGATCCAGGTGGATATTGGTGGCCACCTGCCAAGTCCACCTAGACCCCCACCATTATTTCTCTCAGCATTTTCAGTTTCGTTAATTGTAGCACAACTTACTATTTTTAGCAGTTTTTCGGGTCCTGAACTTCTGGAGCCGTTTTGAGGCCCTAAACGACGTTTTTTGGGAAATCTGGGGGCAACATGGGTCCATGGACCGATGTTGCCCTTCCCAAATTGGTAGTGCTCGGATAGATCTTTCTAACGAGCTATTGTACGCATCAAACGGAGATCGTATGCCAAAGTTACGACCACGGGAAGTTGATGTACCAATTTACCCAAACGGGGCCCACAGTTTGGTGTTTCATCTCCTAGGGTTAGGTTTTGGAATGTTAAGGGTTTTCCATTGTTTCTCAAATAAATAGGCCTTCGAGCCTCATTGTAACACAGTTCAGAGGCATGTAGCCACCACATCTCTTCTCAGAGATAAGCTACCATCGCCCTAGCTAGTTTATTTCCATTTCTAGTTGTAAGCATATTTCAGTATTTTCCATTAATGAAATGAAGTATTATTTCCGTTGCATCTTTGTGTATATGGTTATCTCTGTAGTTTGTTGCATTCCTGTTTAAATCCGGATCAGTGGTATCAGAGCGGTCTTCTTTTTCTCTGTTTTTCTTTGCATGTCCCCAACAAGGTCGGGATATAAGGAGTTAGGGCTTGAACTGGTTGAACCTTTGCAAGACCAGCCTTGTAAATCCCGACGGCCTCCCATGGCAGATGAGAAGAAAGATGAGGGGGTAGGAGATCCCATCAAAATCTTGCTCGAAGAAGCTCTCGAGCGACAACGGAATGCGATGATGGACAACTTTGCCCAGATCCTTCGGCGGCTACCCAGAAGTGATGCATCGGCTTCCAGCAGCTACTCTGGAAACGCCACACCCTTTAAGGTACAAGTCAATTTTGAAATCCCCATATTTGAGGGTCAGATAGATGCAGATGCCGTAGATAAATGGTTAAATCTGCTAGAGGGTTATTTTTCTGTTCATGAATTTTCGAGTCGGGAAAATATTGTTTTCGCTCTTCTCAAAGCAGCTCCCCACGTCAAGGACTTGTGGGAAACCTACTGCAAGCAGAAGGATGAAAGTACTAGCTCACTATTTTCAGCCGCACCCACCTGGAATTCATTCCGGGATGCCATCAAGGAGCAGTACTACCTTGTCGGAAGCTATGAGGATGAATACATAAACTGGACCACGCTGCGGCAGGGAAGGGACCAAGACGTGCCGGAGTTCACCAATATTTTTCATACCCTTCGCACAAAGTTGGGTATCAAGGATTCGGAGCAACATTTGATACTCAAATACCGTGGCTGCTTGCACAAGTACATCCAGGAAGAAATACAATTCTTGAACATCTCCTCGCTCGGCGCAGCATATCGATATGCCGTCAAGGTCGAGTAGAAGTTTAAACAAAAGAAGCGATACTTTGGTTCTGTGAATCCAAAGCAGCGGAAAGGTGCCCCTAAACCACAGAACAAAGGACAAAGCCAAGGCGGGACAACCCAAGAAAACCCGCCGAAGCTGCAAGCAAAGAACAACGCCGCGAAGCCGAAAACGGACACTGGAAAATGGTGTGAGTTCCATAAGAGCTCCACTCACAACACAAGCGAGTGTCGGGCCAAGCAGTCACTGGTGGCTGAGCTAAAGGTTTCAGAATCAGATGCATGTTTCGACTCTGAGTCAGAACCCGATAAGAGGAATGAAAAAGGAAAGTAGATCATTGATGCGGATCCCAACGCCACTGTTGCTACCGCCAAGATCCAAAAAAATGAACCCGAAGATCCAGAGGAGGAGGAGCGTCTCTTCCACTCCCAGATGTGGGTAAAGGGCTCCCCGATACAGTTCATTGTTGATAGCGGGAGTCAAAAGAACCTCATTTCGGCAGAGGTCGTGAAGCAGTTGGGCTTACCGACCACAGCACATTCACAACCATACACCATTGGGTGGCTTCACCAAGGACGAGATCTTCGCGTGAGCCAGCAGTGTCGCCTTCCATACAACATCAAGCCCTTCACGGATGAGGTATTATGTGACATTGCTCCCCTTGAAGTTTGTGATGTATTATTAGGACAGCCATACTTGTGGAAGCGACATGCTGTGTATGAATCAAGGCCCCGTGCTGTTATTGTTACATTGGGAAATAAGTTGTACAGGATACCAGAGGTAGCGCCACCTACCGCCATCTCTTTGATTACTGCAAAACAATGCAGTAAGATCATTTCCAAAACCAGGAAATTTGTTTTCCTGATGATACGCCCTCAAGGAAAGAAGAAGACGGTGGCTGCGGCCTCCAGACGGGGTCCCTCTGCACGACAACTACAGATGGAAAAGGTTGTGGAGGAGTACAAGGACATCTTCACCTCCCCTGCAGGGGTTCCTCTGCACTGTCAAGTCAAGCACTCCATCGATCTGACCCCAGGTGCGCCGCTACCCAATGGACCAATTTATCGGCGTTCCGTTCTGGAGAACAATGAAATCAAGAGGCAGATTCAGGAGCTCCTGCATAAAGGTCACATCCGTCCGAGTTCATCGCCTTGTGGGAGCCCGATCGTGTTGGTACAGAAGAAGGATGGGACGTGGAGACTCTGTATTGACTGTCGGGCGCTGAACAAGATCGCTGTCCGTAATAGGTACCCGATCCCGCGGATCGATGACCTCCTAGACCAACTAAAGGGGGCGAAATATTTCAGCAAGATTGACCTGAAGTCAGGATATCACCAGGTACCAATCGAACCCTCTGATGTGTGGAAGACTGCCTTCAAATCCAAGGAGGGCCTTTTCAAATGGTTGGTTATGCCTTTCGGATTGACGAATGCTCCTGCAACCTTCATGAGGCTAATGGATGACATCTTGCGGCCATTCACCAACTCCTTTGTAGTAGTATACTTGGATGACAATCTGATCTTCAGCCAGAGTTGGGAAGAGCACCTCCACCACATCCGAGAGGTTCTCCAAACACTGCGGCAACACAAGCTATGTGCCAATTTGGAGAAATGCACTTTTGGCATGACCCAGGTTCAGTATCTGGGATACTTCATTGATGAACAGGGGGTGCATGTCGATCCAGCCAAGATCCAAGTCATTCGGGATTGGCCCTCTCCAACCACTCTAACAGAGCTCCGCAACTTTCTAGGTCTTGCCAACTTCTACCGCAGGTTCGTGTTGGGGTTTTCTCATATTACTTGGCCCTTGAGTCAAGTCACCAAGGGAGGGGCGAAAGCAAAATTATTTTGGTCTGAATCTCAATAGAAGGCATTCATGGAGTTGAAGGATCGCCTCTGCACGACACCAGTGCTCGTGTTACCATATTTACAACAACCATTTGAGGTCGAGACAGATGCCTTTGACTATGCTATTGGGGCATTCCTTACTCAACATGGACATCCAGTGGCATATCACAGTGAAACACTTTCAGACACAGTCCGGAAGTACCCCAATTATGATAAAGAGATGTATTTCATTGTACAGGTCTGCCGATAATGGAAGCATTACATTTTGGGGAAGGAAACAGTCATCCACACAGACCACCGACCCCTGCAGTTCATACAGACCCAAGGGAAATTGCAGAATGATCGCCATTAGAAGTGGTCTACATACCTGCAACAATTCCACTTGAATATCAAGTATAAGAAGGGCAACACCAATAATGTTGCAGATTTCCTCAGTCGACCACTGATCATGGCGTTAACCACTGTGCTCAACTCTTTTGGGCACGAGACTTCTGATTGGCCACTTCTCTACAAAAGCGACCCAGAATTCGGCCACACATACCAGACACTCTTGGAGGGTCGGCATGTTCTAGATTTTCACCTCCAGGATGCCCTGTTATGCCACCTGGGTCACCTTTGTGTTCCTTCAAGCGAGCGTGCCAAGATGATTTGGGAAGCACACTACAGTCGGGCTGCTGGGCATTTCGGGGTCGAGAAAACAGTGGCAGTACTGCAAAATTATTTCTATTGGCCGAATCTTCAACAGGATGTTGGGAAGTACATCAGATCATGTACTGCCTGTGCCATTGCCAAACCAACCATTAAGAAGCACAACCTTTATACCCCGTTGCCTACCCCTAGTCGACCTTGGGAATCCATCTCCATGGATTACATGTCAGGCCTTCCTTCCACTAAGCATGGAAATGAGTGTGTTTTTGTGGTCGTCGACAGGTTCTCGAAGATGGCCATTATGGTGGCCTGCAAGAAGAATATCACAGCAGAAGCCACTGCTAAACTCTTCTTTGAACGAGTGTGGGTGCACTTTGGGATCCCACAGTCTATCATCTCAGATCGGGACAGTCGGTTTCTCAGCACATTTTGGTCTAGTCGCTCGTCAATGCTGGACACCAAACTCATGAAGTCCACAACCTTCCATCCTCAAACTGATGGCCAGATAGAGGTTGTCAATAGGATGATTGTGCACATTCTCCGCAAGTATAACTCAAAGCATCCACGCACATGGGACGAGAGCCTCCCCTATGTTCAGCACAGCTACAATCGAGCTCTTCACAGCTCCACTGGCCATAGCCCTTTTCAGGTGGGTTTGGGATTCCAGCCACTATGCCCCATTGATGTGGCCATGCCACTTGCAGCTACTCACATAAATTCAGCTCATGTCCAGTCCGAAACAGATAAGGCCACCAGCTTCATTGAGCGCATCCAACATATTCGCCAGCAGGTCCATGACATTCTTGAGAAATCAAATGCCAAGTACAAGCAGCGACATGATCAACATCGGGTGCCACACAAGTTTCAGGTGGGCGACAAAGTCTGGTTGAATTTTCAAAAGGAACACCTTACTGGAGCCTATCGGAAATTGAGACCACTCCGATATGGTCCTTACACCATTACTAAGGCTATGGGAGACAATGCATTTGAGCTCAGCATTCCCCCATTCCTTGGCCTGCACCCAGTGTTCAATGTGGATCGCCTTCGGCCATACTTTCCACCATTGCTAGACACATCCGACATTGCAGAACAGCTCAAACCCATAGAATTAAATCAAGATTGCATGGAACAAGATACAACTGATCGGATCATGGACACACAGATCAAGAACACTCGCCAACAGAATATCCAACTGTATCGAGTTGTTAAAGCAGGCCAACTCCTTCAGCAGGGCAAGTGGCTCACCAGGGAACAAGTTCAGCAAAAGTTTCCTCATCTCATGGAGGAGCTCAACGCAATGGGGACCATTGCTTCCTAAGGGGGGAGGAATGATCCAGGTGGATATTGGTGGCCACCTGCCAAGTCCACCTGGACCCCCACCATTGTTTCTCTCAGCATTTTCAGTTTCCTTAATTGTAGCACAACTTACTATTTTTAGTAGTTTTTCGGGTCCTGAACTTCTGGAGCCATTTTGAGGCCCTAAACGACGTTTTTTGGGAAATCTGGGGGCAACATGGGTCCATGGACCGATGTTGCCCATCCCAAAGTGGTAGTGCTCGGATAGATCTTTCTAACGAGCTATTGTACGCGTCAAACGGAGATCGTATGCCAAAGTTGGACCAATGTTGCCCTTCCCAAAGTGGTAGTGCTCGGATAGATCTTTCTAACGAGCTATTGTACGCGTCAAACGTAGATCGTATGCCAAAGTTACGACCCCGGGAAGTTGATGTACCAATTTACCCAAACGGGGCCCACAGTTTGGCATTTCATCTCCTAGGGTTAGGTTTTGGAATGTTAAGGGTTTTCCATTGTTTCTCAACAATAAATAGGCCTTCGAGCCTCATTGTAACACAGTTCAGAGGCATGTAGCCACCACATCTCTTCTCAGAGATAAGCTACCATCGCCCTAGCTAGTTTATTTCCATTTCTGGTTGTAAGCATATTTCAGTATTTTCCATTAATGAAATGAAGTATTATTTCCGCTGCATCTTTGTGTATATGGCTATCTCCGTAGTTTGTTGCGTTCCTGTTTAAATCTGGATCAATTACATTCATATTCATTACGCAAACCTACCTCTGAACATTAAATTTTTGAACTAGATATGTGAGGTAAAAGATTCACAAATGCCACGTAAAAGATTCACAAAAAAAAATGAGGTTGGTCCTTTGGAAACTATGATATTTTTGGAATAAAATTGCCATTAAATTACTTAATCCAGGTGGTAATGGAGGTGGTTTTGTATATATAATGAAACATAATTAACAATTGAAAATTGTTTAACTTTTCTTGATGTATTTAGGCTTTGAAAACTTCACATTCATTCAATGTCTAGTGCATTTATTGAATTGAGTGGCGTGGAATAGTTTCTTTGTGATAACCATGTTGGATTTTTACAGATGTAATGGAGGTGATTTTGTATTTCTAATTAACAATTGAAAATGGTTTAACTTTTCTTGATGTATTTAGGTTTTGAAAACTTCAAATTGATTCAATTTCTCATCCATTTATTGAGTTAGGTGCAATGGAATAATTTCTTAGTGATAACCATGTTGGACTTTTGATGTAATGGAGGTGATTGTGTATTTCTAATGAAAACAAAATTAACAATTGAAAATCATTTAACTGTTCTTGATGTAGTTAGGTTTTGGAAACTTCAAATTGATTCAATGTCTAGTGCATTTATTGAGTTAAGGGGGCTGGAATAATTTCTTAGTGATAACCATGTTGGACTTTTGCATTTGATCCAGCTATTACTTGATTTGACACAATTGCTTGAATTCCAGAAGTAGTCAAGGAAATTGGCTTTAAAACAAATTATATTACTATTTTTTGGATTAATAAAGCAATATCCGGAGTTAATAAGGGTTTTACCGAATACCTCACTTTATTTAATGGCAATAGTCACAAGTATATATTTAAACCCCTATATAATAGGCAACCCTTGGCTTCAAATTATGTGTACTTCATTCAAAATTTATTATTAGATTCTTAAAAAGTGAATTTTAACAATAACGCTTTTGGTGTCATAAGTAATTTTAGTCAAAAATCTTGCTCAATTTATGTTTAAGGTTATTGACAATTTTTGGGTTTCCCAATTTGATGAGCATATGTCATTCTTTGTAAAATGCACCTAATATGTCATAATAAATGAGGAATTATTTTATTTACATTTAAACATCTAATTCCCAAACAACAAGATTTTTCTATCTAATTATTGTCTTTGCACTCAGAAGAGAGAGGTGTTGTTATTGTCTTTGGATTTAGAAGAGAGAGGTGTTGTTTTAGCTTAGGATGAAAGAGATATGCCACCTACATCAAAGTTCACTTCCAAAGTCTAACGTAAAAAAAAGTAACAATAATAAAGAATAAATTGTAATTTTTTGTAATTTAAATTTATGGTAAAAATAATAATAATAATAATAAAGAATAGAACGTAACTTTTTGTAATTTTAATTTATGGTAACTGCATGCTTATTATTGCTGCCGAAACTTCTTCGAAATAATTTATAATGGAAATTTAAAAATTCCACTTCAACCTTGAAGTTTGTTATGTTTAATATTTTTGTAATCATCAATTTTAATAGTGATATGAAATACAAATTATAGTACCAATTGGTAGTGCAAAATTTTATGCTAACTCTTTCTTCAACCATCTGAAAATTGGATGAAAGGTAAAAAAAAAAAATATTTCATAAGTGACAACTATAAACCTTAGTCACCCTTTAGTAAGCAATGTAAATAAAGATAGAATTCATAAAGATTTGAATTTACAATATTGTAATTACACATTAGTGGTATTATTCATTCCATTCAATGAAAAAAATTAGAAAAAATAGCTATAACAAGAACCTATATATATATATATATATATATATATATATATATATATATATATATATATATATATATATATATATATATCTCCATTGGAAGAAGATTTTTTAACAAGGTGTAATCTTGTATTGTGATTATACGCTAGTTATTTAATCATCCATTTTGGGCTTTGCATCTATGGGGAATTTTCTGTTTAATATACTATATGAGAGGATTTTCGCATAATGATATTAAGTAGCAGCTACCAATATATGCCTACAATTTGAATCCCCAAATTCATTTTCTCACCATAAAGTAGAACAAATGGCTAGTACAAGAATATGTGGTGGGTTACTAGAAATGTATTCAATAAATAAGGAGTTACTTTTATTTTCATAATTTATATCTACTTTTTGCTGACAAATACTAAGGATCAATGTTTCACACTATGTTTATTAAACTCGTGCATTCTTAGTATGGCCTAGGAAGTATGTTCTCAAAGCTTATGAAATTTTCATAATTTTCACGCAAACAATTATTCACTTAAAATTTTAATATGTTTTATTATCCTAGAAGTTAGTTTAGATTACAAAGAAATATTCCACATTAATATTACCCATTGGGGTCAAGTCACTTCATCATATCTCACAGTAAAATTAGTACATACTTCCCTATAAACAAAAAATTCCTTGTGCTTTATGATCCCTAATGGGATGTTCAGTATTAGCTTATGTGCTAACTAACCTAACTTTTAGATGTTTTGTGGTAGCAAGGAGATGATGTGTTTTTTCCTCTCTTAATATATTTCATTAGTACTATACTTCAATAATGTGTATTGATCATTCTTTAGTGATGTGCTCCATTGAGGTTTTTATGTTATTCCTAGGTCATACATTCACCATTATTGAGGATAGTAATATGATTAAAAAAATCAAGTAGAGCTTAAATTTTGTAAGCAACAAGTATAAGACGTCATATTATGAAATTTAAGGATGAAATCACC
Source organism: Pinus tabuliformis (assembly GCA_031772625.1). Taxonomy (NCBI): domain Eukaryota; kingdom Viridiplantae; phylum Streptophyta; class Pinopsida; order Pinales; family Pinaceae; genus Pinus; species Pinus tabuliformis. The sequence continues at coordinate 246,513,819 of CM062815.1, forward strand.
CCTATAAATAATAAGGTATGAAATCCATTTACATTACCTTTTCCCATTACCTTTATCATGACTATACTTCCAACATCCATTTACCATAATGGACCCAACCAGTCCAATCGACTGTCATGATCTTACCTTCGGCTGTGCTTACTCATGCACCCAGCTTCATCTAAATCTTACATTACCTTTCGGGTACAACACATCTCTCCTCGAGCTCCATTAAGTTTCCTCTTTACCCAAACAATTCCCCAGGCTCAAAACATAAAAGGCAAGACAAGAAATAAACAAGAAGAAAACCAATAACAACACGAATTCAAAAAAAGTGGCATGACCATCCACTAGACACAACAAAATTGCAAATCAACCGCGATAAAACAATAAAATACAAAATTCACAAGACTAAAAACAAACACCATGACTCAATCCCCATGGCTCCTAAGGCAAGCTCAACCTCAATCTTCTTTAATATTTCATGGAAATTTGCTTTTCCATGCAATCCCCTACATCATACTGCCATTAAAACATTACTTTTAGTGCAATCACAAACATAAAAATACACCAGATACCTCAGCTTGTTGTGCCAAGCATGTTACCTTGTGACTGAAAACATCCATTCCATCTCTCAAGGGACTCCAATTATCTTGACAAATCCATTTGTAACTAGAGACTAGCTAATATACCTATCAATTACATGTTCATGAATCTAGCAGGTATCCACATAACATCAAACAAAATCAAGGTTAACAAGACTTCCTATATGTAAAGCACTTGTTCATTAGGAATTAGGGTTTCCAAACATAGCCAAACGAATTCTTACCCGATTCTTTTCTTTTACCTTTACCCTGTTGCAACCGAGTCTTACTATATACTGTCACGTCACCCAACTCTTAGTTATATAAACACATAAACTATTACCTCGTCACGCTAATACCAACCATGTTTCCTGCAACTACTCACACATGTCAAAACACATGGTCCAAATATCAATACAATCATAACTATGAATTTGAAATCAACTTTTACAAACAATCATGTCATAATCCATAGTCAACTCATATTCATTAAACATAATTCTACAACTATCACCTACTACACTCAAGTACCTACCAACTGCGTCAACACATATATGTTAGTTCAATCAAGATTTGTTACAAATATCTCAAAATGTATTTACACAAATAGAATTGAAATAGAGGGCATTCAAAGCTAATGAATCTAGTTGGCAATATCTTTGTGGATTGTTGGTAACAAAGAAGAGAAATTAGAATTTGATAAAAACTCTTATTTGATGAGGTGGCATCCAAGTGACTGATTGTCTTTGAGATTTTTCCTCCTGAAATTTTGAACAATGGGGTACTGTAATCCGTTTGTATATCCCAAACCATAAGATATGTTAAAAATTGAGAGAGATTTTTTTTAATGATGATGTTGGAAGAAAAAACCACTTTCCGTTTTTTAAAATTCATTTCCACCTGCTCGGAAACTGCATTTGGCAACATTGGCTAAAAACAAGCAAATCCAGGAAAATATGCTCGCAAAGATTCATCCAAATTTCCAAAACTGTAACAGATTTTGGAACATGAGAGAGGTTTTTGTAAACGAGGATCTTATCATAAGAAACCTCTTTTAATTTTTTAAAATTCATTCTTAGCGGTTTCTAAACCATGTTTCAAATTATTGTTCTTTATAGGAGAAAACATAATTTAACTGACCATGAAACAAACATGTGACATGGAGGTGGGGGATGATGTGGAGGCACATGGTTGGTGGAGATGAACTGGCGGGTTACACGAAAACTAGTTTTTGTAACCCCCCCCCCCACCCCCCCAACACTATTAAAGAGAATCATAATAGGAGGAGGGGTCTGAAAATACGATGGATCCATCCGATAAAAACGGTGATGTGATTGGAAGCTAATAATATGTGAGTTATTTAACCACATACGGCAAATCTCCATTTGTCGTTTTCAACTCTACACTAAAACAAAAGCCATAGTACTAATGCCTTATTAAAATTCGTTTAATCACATTTAAATGATGTGATTAATTTAATCTAATCATGCTTAATTATCCTCTAATGATGCATTTTCACTTGCAAGAATATTTCTTTACTTTTCTTAAGGTTTTGACTTTTTTTTGGAAATAATTTACAACATGGAATATTATTTACAACATTTCAAACATAATAATGATCAGCTATAATCAAATGATCCTATAAAAATTATACGACCCTAACAATACATCACCAAAAAAAACCATCATCAGATTGGTCTCCATCCAAGCCTTCCAGGGCTTCAGGAGCATTTTTCCAACCAAGTCTTCCAAAACTATTAACTGAACCCACAACTTATACAGGGCTTCCAAAGTGTTTGTCCAACCAAGAATTCTAGGACTAGCAACTCAAGCCACCAAGTGCTTCCATAGCATTTTTCCAGCCAGGGCTTCTAGGACTAGTAACTCAACCGAAGCTGTTACAGTGCTTCCACATCATTTGTTCAACCAAGGCTTATAGGACTAATAACTCAACCCAAGCTAAGGAAACATGAGAACCAAAAGAATCAAAACAATGAGAGTATATCGAAAATCACCATCTAGAAAATTACAAGGCTAGACAATCCACTTTCAATCCAGGAAATCCTCCATGCCAGTGACAGATGACAATCAAGAAACCACATGCATAAGCCATGCATGCCCAAAACTAGTGAATAAATCATACATGAAACTCGGTACATCCAAGAAAATCTGATGTAGTTGTTGATGTCGATGCCTTATTTCACTTTCCCACTCCTCCTTTTCCTTCTTGCTCCAAGAATCCGAGTACGCCACACCCTCCAAGAGTTCTCCAAGAAAACTCTAAGTTTCCAAGAGTATGAGATAGATCCAAAACTGCTAAAGCAATCTAACGAGCAGACACAGTAAGGATAGCCTAAACAGATGGTTCTGGTCGGGCACTGAATCGAAAGGGTTGGTTGTCTCTCTCGTCCACCGTTCCCAAGAGAAGAGGGGGTGTTTTTCACATGTTCTCCGTGACCGAATGCTAGTCAGCATCTTTGGTGCCTTACCTTTAGCTACTTTTTTTGGGACCTACCTCCTAAGTAGTTAGCTTAGGCGATACTTTCTAACTGATCCTTAGAAGCCTTTTTATGTATAAGGCCTCTATTTTCTTCATTTTCCATTATTTTCATTCATTTTCCTCCTCTCATGCAACCTGTGACCTTTCATCTCATTTTTCTCCGAATTTCCATTATTTTCCTTCATTTTCCTCCTCGCATACAACTCGTGAACTTTCACCTCCTTTTTCTCCTAATTTCCATTAGTTTCATAAATAAATGCGCCAAAGTACTTTTTTTCCTCTTTAATATATTTTTACAACTTAGAATGCATGTCCCATCACCTGTGGTATTTATATATTTTTACATGGAATTTTCACCAGGGTTGTTACATATTTCCTTGAAAACAAACCGTATAGTTTTTTTTGTAATGAAAGTAAATGGTTTTGTTTGCCATATATTACACACCTAACCTATATGTCATTAAAGGTCATGGCTTGGGTGCACCATTCCATAAGAAACTGTCAAGCCTAAATCATTTATAACTTCCCTGGTATTTTGTACATTGTATCCTCTATTATATAATTTCAGGAAAAAACAACAATTTTTCAATGTTGAGATGCAATTCAGTTTATCAAGCCCCAGGAGTGGCTGATTAGAATTTCTTACTTTTGTTATTATCATGAAACATTACCTTATATACAAGAAAGAGAACATTTTGTCAATATGAAAGGTATCTTGAAACCCTATAATGGTAAATAGGGGTAATGCTTCTTTTCAAATTTAGGTGGTTCCCAATATTTGGCTATATCTCATGTAAGAGTCTTACAATATTCTACTTTGTTTATTGTTTCACAGATGTATATATTAATATTTATTTACAACATTCAATTATTTCTAGGTATATTTATATATATGTGCCTTTTTTTCCTTATATTATTTATTCATATATTTTTTTCACTTCACTTTGCACATTTTCTTAAAAAAAAAGGCCCTGTATTTACAATTAAGCACTTAGGAATGGGTACATAAACTTTATTCTCAGGGAGATTTAGAGAAAAAAAATCATTCCAACATATTCACTTATGTAGTTTATGAAACTAAGTCTATCACGAAGCACACGATGGAGATAAGAAGCTAAAAACCAACAAGAATTAATTTTCCCACTACGCAAATCTTCCCTCTAGCCATTCTCACATCCCACACAACTACCATGACAATGACAATGACCACACACACAATGGAGATAATATGCTCATAACGAACAACAATTAATTCTTCTACTCACAAAATCTCCCCTCTAGCCAATTTCACATCCCACACAACTACCATGACAACGAGAACGCACACAATGGAGATAAGATGCTCATAACCAACAAGAATTAATTTTTCCACTAACCAAATCTCCCCTCTAGCTGACTTCACATCCCACACAACTATCGTGAAAATGACCACACTTGGTCCAATGCTTATAGATCATAATGATATCAAAATTGTGGTTTAGCAGAATTATATCTATATATATATATATATATATATATATATATATATATATATATATATATATATATATATATATATATATATATATATATATATATATATATATAGATATATATATAACTTTGTATCAATGCATAAAGTTAAACTAAAATGCCTACATATGAGTGGAGTGGAATGCTACCTAGGGAGAGTCATTGCACACTTTCTAAGAAAAAATGGAATCATTGTCTTAAAAATATTGGATTATAGAAAGTTCACTTAATTGTAGAAAGATACAATTTAATTTTAGTGATACATAATTTTGTTCTAGTGATAATATCCATTTAACTAAGAACATAATAGGAGAAATAAAAAAGAAAAAAATGCACAATTCTTTCTGTCTATCTAATTTTTAGTAAAGAAAAAATTAACATAAATTACGACACAATTCTACCGTGACTATCAAACAACTACAAGGAACATTTCATTTAATAAGGTTCTTTATTTTTCTATCTCAAGTTATGGTCATAACCCTTGAGATGCATATTTCCTTTCATTGCAGGTTTTCATGCGAGGGTGTAACTAAACATGGCTACAATTGGGATGTGATTGGAAGAATGATTAATGAACGAAGTGCACGGTCCTTCACCTCCTCCTCATCAATAATCTCTAGTAAACACACTGCCTTCAACTTCGTGGCACTGTAGAACATGTAATCCAAGGAGAATAATCACACTGCAAGAATAACATGATTTTAAATAATCACATCAATTAAAAATCAAAATTAATCGATGATTGATTCTATCTCATCTCAGCGATTTAAAAACAGAAATTACTCCACAATTTTACAGCCACTAAGAACCAATAGCTAGGAACATTTCTCTTCCTCGGTTTTCTAATTGTATTGGTGGCTTTGGCCATAACTCTTCAGTTGCATATTTCCTTTTGCTGCTGGTTTCGATGTGGAGATATAACTAAACTCGTATGCAATTGGGATATGATTGGAAGAATGATTAACCGAAGGAAGTGCACCGTACTTCACGTCCTCCTCGTCAATTAACACCAACTTCAACTTCGTGGCATGGTAGAAAATGTAATCTAATGTTCCCTGAAATTTCCCTCGGCTATTCTCAATGAAGGTAGTGAAACGAGGCTCCCCCGTTTTACCATCCATTTTCTTCAACGTGTCTTGTAGGGGAAGATTGCATCGGGAATAGTTAAAATAAGCATTTGGTAAAGGTATTCTATGACGAAACATGAGTTTGATGGATGGATCATAATCCGAAATTTCTTCATGTAAGGGATCCACATAGCCTTTCGTAAGAAGTGAGTGGGGAGCGCTTCCGGACAAAGAATTGAAGTCCCCACATAGTACAACAGGAATATCGTGGACTTCAATAAATTATAGTACCAATTGGTAGTGCAAAATTTTATGCTAACTCTTTCTTCAACCATCTGAAAATTTGATGAAAGGTAAAAAAAAAAAAAAACTTTCATAAGTGACAACTATAAACCTTAGTCACCCTTTAGTAAGCAATGTAAATCAACATAGAATTCATAAAGATTTGAATGTACAATATTGTAATTACACATTAGTGGTATTATTCATTCCATTCAATGAAAAAAATTAGAAAAAATAGCTATAAGAAGAACCTATATATAGATATATATATATATATATATATATATATATATATATATATATATATATATATATATATATATATATATATATAGTGTACTATAGTACTATACTTCAATAATGTGTATTGATCATTCTTTAGTGATGTGCTCCATTGAGGTTTTTATGTTATTCCTAGGTCATACATTCACCATTATTGAGGATAGTAATATGATTAAAAAAATCAAGTAGAGCTTAAATTTTGTAAGCAACAAGTATAAGACGTCATATTATGAAATTTAAGGATGAAATCACCCCTATAAATAATAAGGTATGAAATCCATTTACATTACCTTTTCCCATTACCTTTATCATGACTATACTTCCAACATCCATTTACCATAATGGACCCATCCAGTCCAATCGACTGTCATGATCTTACCTTCAGTTGTGCTTACTCATGCACCCAACTTCATCTAAATCTTACATTACCTTTCGGGTACAACACATCTCTCCTCGAGCTCCATTAAGTTTCCTCTTTACCCAAACAATTCCCAAGGCTCAAAACATAAAAGGCAAGACAAGAAACAAACAAGAAGAAAACCAATAACAACACGAATTCGAAAAAAGTGGCATGATCATCCACTAGACACAACAAAATTGCAAATCAACCGCGATAAAACAATAAAATACAAAATTCACAAGACTAAAAACAAACACCATGACTCAATCCCCATGGCTCCTAAGGCAAGCTCAACCTCAATCTTCTTTAATATTTCATGGAAATTTGCTTTTCCATGCAATCCCCTACATCATACTGCCATTAAAAAATTACTTTTAGTGCAATCACAAACATAAAAATACACCAGATACCTCAGCTTGTTGTGCCAAGCATGTTACCTTATGACTGAACACATCCATTCCATCTCTCAAGGGACTCCAATTATCTTGACAAATCCATTTGTAACTAGAGACTAGCTAATATACCTATCAATTACATGTTCATGAATCTAGCAGGTATCCACATAACATCAAACAAAATCAAGGTTAACAAGACTTCCTATATGTAAAGCACTCATTCATTAGGAATTAGGGTTTCCAAACATAGCCAAACGAATTCTTACCCGATTCTTTTCTTTTACCTTTACCCTGTTGCAACTGAGTCTTACTATATACTATCACGTCACCCAACTGTTAGTTATATAAACACATAAACTTTACCTCGTCACGCTAATACCAACCATGTTTCCTGCAAATGCTCACACATGTCAAAACACATGTTCCAAATATCAATACAATCATAACTATGAATTTGAAATCAACTTTTACAAACAATCATGTCATAATCCATAGTCAACTCATATTCATTAAACATAATTCTACAACTATCACCTACTACACTCAAGTACCTACCAACTGCCTCAACACATATATGTTAGTTCAATCAAGATCTTTTACAAATATCTCAAACTGTATTTACACAAATAGAATTGAAATAGAGGGCATTCAAAGCTAATGAATCTAGTTGGAAGTATCTTTGTGGATTTTTGGTAACAAAGAAGAGCAATTAGAATTTGATAAAAGCTCTTATTTGATGAGGTGGCATCCAAGTGACTGACTGTCTTTGAGATTTTTCCTCCCGAAATTTTGAACAATGGGGTACTGTAATCCGTTTGTATATCCCAAACCATAAGATATGTTAAAAATTGAGAGAGATTTTTCTTAATGATGATGTTGGAAGAAAAAACCACTTTCCGTTTTTTAAAATTCATTTCCACCTGCTCGGAAACTGCATTTGGAAACATTGGCTAAAAACAAGCAAATCCAGGAAAATATGCTCGCAATGATTCATCCGAATTTCCAAAACTGTAACATATTTTAGAAACATGAGAGAGGTTTCTGTAAACGAGGATCTTATCATAAGAAACCTCTTTTAATTTTTTAAAATTCATTCTCAACGGTTTCTAAACCATGTTTCAAATTATTGTTCTTTATAGGAGAAAACATAATTTAACTGACCATGAAACAAACATGTGACATGGAGGTGGGGGATGATGTGGAGGCACATGGTTGGTGGAGATGAACTGGAGTCCGCAAGGGTGATGTGGAGAATTGACGTGGAGGTGAGTGGGGAAAATAGTCCAAGTGGCAGGGAGTGAGTGGTGCGAGAGTGACAACGACGTTAAATGTTTGTGGGAGGTGATATGCAGAATGGGTACACGCAGAAAGGGAATGGAGATTTAGTGGAAGTGAAGGGTGACATTAGCGGGAAGGTGGGTTACGGCAGGAACAGTGGAAACCGCTTTCAGAGGGGGGTCGAAGCTGTTTGTGGTATTAAACGGGGGGGGTCCGAAATCATGGGGGGAGGACAAGTTGTGGCGGGGAAACTAGTTTTCGTAACCACCCCCCCCCCCCCCCCCCCACACTGTTAAAGAGAATCATAATAGGAGGATGGGTTTGAAAATACGATGGATCCATCCGATAAAAAAGGTGATGTGATTGGAAGCTAGTAATATGTGAGTTATTTAACCACATACGACAAATCTCCATTTGTCGTTTTAACCTCTACACTAAAACAAAAGCCATAGTACTAATGCCTTATTAAAATTTGTTTAATCACATTTAAATGATGTGATTAATTTAATCTAATCATGCTTAATTATGCTCTAATGATGGATTTTGACTTGCAAGAATATTTCTTTATTTTTCTTAAGGTTTTGACTTTTTTTGGAAATAATTTACAACATGGAATATTATTTACAACATTTCAAACATAATAATGATCAGCTATAATCAAATGATCCTATAAAAATTATACGACACTAACAAGACATCACCAAAAAAAGCCATCATCAGATTGGTCTCCATCCAAGCCTTCCAGGGCTTCAGGAGCATTTTTCCAACCAAGTCTTCCAAAACTATTAACTCAACCCACAACTTATACAGGGCTTCCAAAGTGTTTGTCCAACCAAGAATTCTAGGACTAGTAACTCAAGCCACCAAGTGCTTCCACATCATTTGTTCAACCAAGGCTTATAAGACTAATAACTCAACCCAAGCTAAGGAAACATGAGAACCAAAAGAATCAAAACAATGAAAGTATATCGAAAATCACCATCTAGAAAATTACAAGGCTAGGCAATCCACTTTCAATCCAGGAAATCCTCCATGCCAGTGACAGATCACAATCAAGAAACCACATGCATAAGCCATGCATGCCCAAAACTAGTGAAGAAATCATACAAGAAACTCTGTACATCCAAGAAAATCTGATGTAGTTGTTGATGTCGATGCCTTATTGCACTTTCCCGCTCCTCCTTTTCCTTCTTGCTCCAAGAATCCAAGTACGCCACACCCTCCAAGAGTGCTCCAAGAAAACTCTAAGTTTCCAAGAGTATGAGATAGATCCAAAACTGCCAAAGCAATCTAACCAGCAGACACAGTAAGGATAGCCTAAACAGATGGTTCTGGTCAGGCACTGAATCGAAAGGGTTGGTTGTCTCTCTCGTCCAACATTCCCAAGAGAAGAGGGGGTGTTTTTGACATGTTCTCCGTGACCGAATGCTAGTCAGCATCTTTGGTGCCTTACCTTTAGCTACTTTTTTTGGCACCTACCTCCTGAGTAGTTAGCTTAGGCAATACTTTCTAACTGATCCTTAGAAGCCTTTTTATGTATAAGGCCTCTATTTTCTTCATTTTCCATTATTTTCATTCATTTTCCTCCTCTCATGCAACCTGTGACCTTTCATCTCATTTTTCTCCTAATTTCCATTATTTTCCTTCATTTTCCTCCTCACATGCAACCTGTGACCTTTCAGCTACTTTTTCTCCTATTTTCCATTATTTTCCTCCTCACATGCAACGTGTGACCTTTCACCTCCTTTCACCTCCTTTTTCTCCTAATTTCCATTATTTTCCTTCATTTTCCTCCTCACATACAACTCGTGACCTTTCACCTCCTTTTTCTCCTAATTTCCATCAGTCTCATAAATAAATGCGCCAAAATACTTTTTTTCCTCTTTAATATATTTTTACAACTTAGAATGCATGTCCCATCACCTGTGGTATTTATATATTTTTACATGGAATTTTCACCAGGGTTGTTACATATTTCCTTGAAAACAAACCGTATAGTTTTTTTTGTAATGAAAGTAAATGGTTTTGTTTGCCATATATTACACACCTAACCTATATGTCGTTAAAGGTCATGGCTTGAGTGCACCATTCCATAAGAAACTGTGAAGCCTACATCAATTATAACTTCCCTGGTATTTTGTACATTGTACCCTCTATTATATCATTTCAAGAAAACAACAATTTTTCAATGTTGAGATGCAATTCAGTTTATCAAGCCCCTGGAGTGGCTGATTAGAATTTCTTACTTTTGTTATTATCATGAAACATTACCTTATATTCAAGAAAGAGAACATTTTGTCAATATGAAAGGTATCTTGAAACCCTGTAATGGTAAATAGGGGTAACGCTTCTTTTCAAATTTAGGTGGTTCCCAATATTTGGCTATAACTCATGTAAGAGTCTTATAGATCATAATGATATCAAAATTGTAGTTTAGCAACTCCAATTATCTTGACAAATCCATTTGTAACTAGAGACTAGCTAATATACCTATCAATTACATGTTCATGAATCTAGTAGGTATCCACATAACATCAAACAAAATCAAGGTTAACAAGACTTCCTATATGTAAAGCACTCGTTCATTAGGAATTAGGGTTTCCAAACATAGCCAAATGAATTCTTACCCGATTCTTTTCTTTTACCTTTACCCTGTTGCAACTGAGTCTTACTATATACTGTCACGTCACCCAATTTGAATTCAACTTTTACAAACAATCATGTCATAATCCATAGTCAACTCATAGTCATTAAACATAATTCTACAACTATCACCTGCTACACTCAAGTACCTACCAACTGCCTCAACACATATATGTTAGTTCAATCAAGATTTGTTACAAATATCTCAAACTGTATTTACACAAATAGAATTGAAATAGAGGGCATTCAAAGCTAATGAATCTAGTTGGTAGTATCTTTGTGGATTGTTGGTAACAAAGAAGAGCAATTAGAATTTGATAAAAACTCTTATTTGATGAGGTGGCATCCAAGTGACTGACTGTCTTTGAGATTTTTCCTCCCGAAATTTTGAACAATGGGGTACTGTAATCCGTTTGTATATCCCAAACCATAAGATATGTTAAAAATTGAGAGAGATTTTTTTTAATGATGATGTTGGAAGAAAAAACCACTTTCCGTTTTTTAAAATTCATTTCCACCTGCTCGGAAACTGCATTTGGAAACACTGGCTAAAAACAGGAAAATATGCTCGCAAAGATTCATCTGAATTTCCAAAACTGTAACATATTTTAGAAACATGAGAGAGGTTTTTGTAAACGAGGATCTTATCATAAGAAACGTCTTTTAATTTTTTAAAGTTCATTCTCAGTGGTTTCTAAACCATGTTTCAAATTATTGTTCTTTATAGGAGAAAACATAATTTAACTCACCATGAAACAAACATGTGACATGGAGGTGGGGGATGATGTGGAGGCACATGGTTGGTGGAGGTGAACTGGAGTCTGCAAGGGTGATGTGGAGAATTGACGTGGAGATGAGTGGGGAAAATAGTCCAAGTGGCAGGCAGTGAGTGGTGCAAGAGTGACAACGACGTTAAATGTTTGTGGGAGGTGATATGCAGAATGGGTACATGGTAGAAAGGGAATGGATATTTAGTGGAAGTGAAGGGTGACATTAGCGGGAAGGCGGGTTACGGCAGGAACGGTGGAAACCGCTTTCGGAGGGGGGTCGAAGCTGTTTGTGGTATTAAACGGGGGTGTCCGAAATCATGAGGGGAGGACACGTTGTGGCGGGGAAACTAGTTTTCGAACCCCCCCCCCCCCCCCCCCCCCTCCCCCACACTGTTAAAGAGAATCATAATAGGAGGAGGGGTCTGAAAATACGATGGATCCATCCGATGAAAATGGTGATGTGATTGGAAGCTATTAATATGTGAGTTATTTAACCACATACGGAAAATCTCCGTTTGTCGTTTTCAACTCTACACTAAAACAAAAGCCATAGTACTAATGCCTTATTAAAATTCGTTTAATCACATTTAAATGATGTGATTAATTTAATCTAATCATGCTTAATTATGCTCTAATGATGCATTTTGACTTGCAAGAATATTTCTTTATTTTTCTTAAGTTTTTGACATTTTTTTGGAAATAATTTACAACATGGAATATTATTTACAACATTTCAAACATAATAATGATCAGCTATAATCAAATGATCCTGTAAAAATTATACGACCCTAACAAGACATCACCAAAAAAAACCATCATCAGATTGGTCTCCATCCAAGCCTTCCAGGGCTTCGGGAGCATTTTTCCAACCAAGTCTTCCAAAACTATTAACTCAACCCACAACTTATAGAGGGCCTCCAAAGTGTTTGTCCAACCAAGAATTCTAGGACTAGTAACTCAAGCCACCAAGTGCTTCCATAGCATTTTTCCAACCAGGGCTTCTAGGACTAGTAACTCAACCGAAGTTGTTACAGTGCTTCCACGTCATTTGTTCAGCCAAGGCTTATAGGACTAATAACTGAACCCAAGCTAAGGAAACATGAGAACCAAAATAATCAAAACAATGAAAGTATATCGAAAGTCACCATCCAGAAAATTACAAGGCTAGGCAATCCACTTTCAATCCAGGAAATCCTCCATGCCAGTGACAGATGACAATCAAGAAACCACATGCATGAGCCATGCATGCCCAAAACTAGTGAAGAAATCATACATGAAACTCGGTACATCCAAGAAAATCTGATGTAGTTGTTGATGTCGATGCCTTATTGCACTTTCCACTCCTCCTTTTCCTTCTTGCTCCAAGAATCCAAGTACGCCACACCCTCCGAGAGTGCTCCAATTAAACTCTAAGCTTCCAGGAGTATGAGATAGATCCAGAACTGCCAAAGCAATCTAACCAGCAGACACACTAAGGATAGCCTAAACAGATGATTTTGGTCGGGCACTGAATCGAAAGGGTCGATTGTCTCTCTCGTCCACCGTTCCCAAGAGAAGAGGGTGTGTTTTTGACATGTTCTCCGTGACCAAATGCTAGTCAGCATCTTTGGTGCCTTACCTATAGCTACTTTTCCTGGGACCTACCTCTTGAGTAGTTAGCTTAGGCGATACTTTCTAACTGATCCTTAGAAGCCTTTTTATGTATAAGGCCTCTATTTTCTTCATTTTCCATTATTTTCATTCATTTTCCTCCTCTCATGCAACCTGTGACCTTTCATCTCACTTTTCTCCTAATTTCCATTATTTTCCTTCATTTTCCTCCTCACATGCAACCTGTGACCTTTCAGCTACTTTTTCTCCTATTTTCCATTATTTTCCTCCTCACATGCAACGTGTGACCTTTCACCTCCTTTTTCTCCTAATTTCCATTATTTTCCTTTATTTTCCTTCATTTTCCTCCTCACATACAACTCGTGACCTTTCACCTCCTTTTTCTCCTAATTTCCATTAGTTTCATAAATAAATGCACCAAAATACTTTTTTTCCTCTTTAATATATTTTTACAACTTAGAATGCATGTCCCATCACCTGTGGTACTTATATATTTTTACATGGAATTTTCACCAGGGTTGTTACATATTTCCTTGAAAACAAACGGTATAGTTTTTTTTGTAATGAAAGTAAATGGTTTTGTTTATTGTTTCACAGATGTATATATTAATATTTATTTACAACATTCAATTATTTCTAGGTATATTTATATATATGTGCTTTTTTGTCCTTATATTATTTATTCATATATTTTTTTCACTTATCTAACCAGCAGACACATTAAGGATAGCCTAAACAGATGGTTCTGGTCGGGCACTGAATCGAAAGGGTTGGTTGTCTCTCTCGTCCACTATTCCCAAGAGAAGAGGGGGTGTTTTTGACATGTTCTCCGTGACCGAATGCTAGTCAGCATCTTTGGTGCCTTACCTTTAGCTACTTTTCTTGGGACCTACCTCCTGAGTAGTTAGCTTAGGCGATACTTTCTAACTGATCCTTAGAAGCCTTTTTATGTATAAGGCCTCTATTTTCTTCATTTTCCATTATTTTCATTCATTTTCCTCCTCTCATGCAACCTGTGACCTTTCATCTCACTTTTCTCCTAATTTCCATTATTTTCCTTCATTTTCCTCCTCACATGCAACCTGTGACCTTTACTTTTTCTCCTATTTTCCATTATTTTCCTCCTCACATGCAACATGTGACCTTTCACCTCCTTTTTCTCCTAATTTCCATTATTTTCCTTCATTTTCCTCCTCACATACAACTCGTGACCTTTCACCTCCTTTTTCTCCTAATTTCCATTAGTTTCATAAATAAATGCACCAAAATACTTTTTTTCCTCTTTAATATATTTTTACAACCTAGAATGCATGTCCCATCACCTGTGGTATTTATATATTTTTACATGGAATTTTCACCAGGGTTGTTACATATTTCCTTGAAAACAAACCGTATAGTTTTTTTGGTAATGAAAGTAAATGGTTTTGTTTGCCATATATTACACACCTAACCTATATGTCGTTAAAGGTCATGGCTTGAGTGCACCATTCCATAAGAAATTGTCAAGCCTACATCATTTATAACTTCCCTGGTATTTTGTACATTGTATCCTCTATTATATAATTTCAGGAAAACAACAATTTTTCAATGTTGAGATGCAATTCAGTTTATCAAGCCCCTGGAGTGGCTGATTAGAATTTCTTACTTTTGTTATTATCCTGAAACATTACCTTATATATAAGAAAGAGAACATTTTGTCAATATGAAAGGTATCTTGAAACCCTGTAATGGTAAATAGGGGTAATGCTTCTTTTCAAATTTAGGTGGTTCCCAATATTTGGCTATAACTCATGTAAGAGTCTTACAATATTCTACTTTGTTTACTATTTCACAGATGTATATATTAATATTTATTTACAACATTCAATTATTTCTAGGTATATTTATATATATGTGCTTTTTTTTCCTTATATTATTTATTCATATATTTTTTTCACTTCACTTTGCACATTTTCTTTAAAAAAAAGGCCCTTTATTTACAATTAAGCACTTAGGAATGGGTACATAAACTTTATTCTCAGGGAGATTTAGAGAAAAAAATCATTCCAACATATTTACTTATGTAGTTTATGAAACTAAGTCTATCACGAAGCACACTATGGAGATAAGAAGCTCAAAACCAACAAGAATTAATTTTCCCACTAAGCAAATCTTCCCTCTAGCCATTCTCACATCCCACACAACTACCATGACAATGACAATGACCACACACACAATGGAGATAATATGCTCATAACGAACAACAATTAATTCTTCTACTCACCAAATCTCCCCTCTAGCCAATTTCACATCCCACACAACTACCATGACAATGAGAACGCACACAATGGAGATAAGATGCTCATAACCAACAAGAATTAATTTTTCCACTAACCAAATCTCCCCTCTAGCCGACTTCACATCCCACACAACTACTGTGAAAATGACCACACTTGGTCCAATGCTTATAGATCATAATGATATCAACATTGTGGTTTAGCACAATTATATATATATATATATATATATATATATATATAACTTTGTATCAATGCATAAAGGTAAACTAAAATGCCTACATATGAGGAGTGGAATGCTACCTAGGGAGAGTCATTGTACACTTTCTAAGAAAAAAAATAATCATTGTCTTAGAAAGTTCACTTAATTGTAGAAAGATACAATTTATTTTTAGTGATACATAATTTAGTTCTAATGATAATATCCATTTAACTAAGAACATAATAGGAGAAATAAAAAAGAAAAAAATGCACAATTCTTTCTGTCTATCTAATTTTTAGTAAAGAAAAAATTAACATAAATTATGACACAATTTTACCATGACTATCAAACAACTACAAGGAACATTTCATTTAATAAGGTTGTTTATTTTTCTATCTCAAGTTATGGTCATAACCCTTGAGATGCATATTTCCTTTCATTGCAAGTTTTCATGCGGAGGTGTAACTAAACATGGCTACAATTGGGATGTGATTGGAAGAATGATTAACGAACGAAGTGCACGGTCCTTCACCTCCTCCTCATCAATAATCTCTAGTAAACACACTGCCTTCAACTTCGTGGCACTGTAGAACATGTAATCCAACATTCCCTAAAAATTGCCTCGATGATTTCTGAAGAATGTAGTGAAACGTTGCTCCCCTGTTGACCATCAATTTTCTTCAACAGGTCTTCTATGGGAACATTACATCAGGGATAGGAAAGATAAGCGTTTTCTTAAGGTATTGAATGAGGAAACTATAGTTTAATAGATGCTCGTAATCCAAAATTTCCTCCGATAAGGGATTCTCTCAAGTTATGGGAGTTCAATTTTTTCAAGCTTAATTGATTGGGGATAAAACATCAAAAAATAATGTTATTATAAAATAATTGTAATGATTTAGATGTTTAAGTTGTTTCTTATTAAATTCATTATAAAATAATTTTAACCATTTAGATGTTTTTAAGTTGTTTCTTATTAAATTAGAACTTAATCCAGTTAATCCAACTACTTACAAACACATTAAGAAATAATTTTTTAATATGATCTAAAATCAAATTAATCTTTGTTAAGTTTTAAACATGGTTAAAAGAGAAAAAATTGAAATCATATTAATATAAACAAAAAAGGATACAATCACGAAATAAATGATTCTAATAACTTAAATGTCGAGGAGGGAAAGGGAAGCCAAGCCTCTCAAAACCACTGAGGAGTGCTAATATAGCTACTTACCAACAACACAACATAGAAATTCCTAAGGTGATTTGAAGCAATGTTTCAGTGTTTTCATTTAAAATTTAGGAGCAATGTTTTACTGTTTTCATTTAAAATTTAGGAGCATGTTGCTTTTACGAGTTAGGAGTATAAAGGGGAAAATAAATTTGGAATTATATAGGATTATGAATAGTAAAATATTATAAAAATAAAGTTATAGAATTGATTTTGCTTTTTTATTATTCAAATATTCCAAAATTTGAGATTATCAAAATTATTTCAAAATTTGAAACTATATTATGAGAGATAAGGGGATAAGTTGTTTTACAAATTCTTTCCATTGTCAATTCACAAGAAGACAAACTAGACAAAGGCAACTGCATTTAGTCCGAGCTTTAGCATTTATCACCTATCTATAGATTTAGGGCTTTCATTTATTTATTTTTACTTTTATTTTAGCAAAAATACCATTTTATACTGTAATGTTCTCATACTCTACACAATGATTTTAGATGATTATGTTTTATAAGACACCAGGCATAAGAGTGCATCACAATATTGTGCTCTTTATGTTAATGAAAATCGATAAATAAATTTCTAGCTTTAAACATTTTATTGAACCATTAACATATATTTCTTTCAAGGCATTGTCTATACTCCACAGATAGAGGTGTTGGGTTTATAGGTCAGGTGACTTGAAATTGGTACTTGAATAAAGATGAGAGGATGATAAGGTAAACAAAAAAACAAAAAACTTCATTTTTTAATAAAATTGAGTTATTCTCATACATTTTCAACTATATAATTTAAACTTATTTATATGGTTAATAAAATATAGACATTTTTTTTAAGATTTAATTAATTATAATTTAAAAACATGAAAACAATTATATAGTTTAAACTTATTTATATTGTTAATAAAATAAATACACTTTTATTTTTCTTGAAGTTTCATTAATTGTAATTCAAAAAACATGAAAATGATTGAAACGATAAAAGGAAAAAAAAAATACTAAAATAGATCCAAATCAGCTTATTTTTTTAAAATTGCAATTATCAAAACTATTGAAAAAATTAATATATATAGAATATATTTTTCAGTGAATCATAATGTTAGGATAACATGTTTTCAATAATCAAATTTCTAAATCAAAGGAGAATAATCACACTGTGAGAATAACATGATTTTAAATAATCACATCAATTAAAAATCAAAATTAATCGATGATTGATTCTATCTCATCTCAGCGATTTAAAAACAGAAATCACTCCACAATTTTAGAGCCACTAAGAACCAATAGCTTTGGCTTTGGCCATATTTCCTTTTGCTGTTAGTTTCGATGTGGAGATATAACTAAACTCTTTAGTTTGCACCGTACTTCACCTCCTCGTCGTCAATTAACTCCAGTAATTCGTGGCATGGTAGGAAATGTAATCTAACGTTGCCTGAAATTTCCCTCGGCTATTCTCAATGAAGGTAGTGAAACGCGGCTCCCCCGTTTTACCATCCATTTTCTTCAACGCGTCTTGTAGGGGAAGATTGCATCGGGAATAGTTAAAATAAGCATTTGCTAAAGGTATTCTATGACGAAACATGAGTTTAATGGATGGATCATAATCCGAAATTTCTTCATGTAAAGGATCCTTTCATAAGAAGTGAGTGGGGAGCGCTTCCGGACAAAGAATTGAAGTCCCCACATAGTACAACAGGAATATCGTGGACAAACTTCTCCAAATCTTTGAGCAAGTAGTAGACCTGCCATAGCTTTACATCACTGTTTTTAGGATTTGCATGGATGTGGGTATTGGTTATGCACAGACGTTCACTAGTTTCTTTTATGGAAAGGATGACATGCAGGGCAATGTTGTCTTTATATCTCAAATTAATCGAACACCAAGTTATCAAGTCAAATTGATTCAGTTTATAAAACGTTGCACAACCATCAACAGTTGGAATGTTGCCTTCCCTCTGCTTTCGCTTAAACATCCCATCATATCCTAATTTGGCCAATTCTGGATGGAAAAAATCAGAAAAATGGTTCTGTTGTACCTCCTGGAGGCAAATGATGTCAGGTTCGCACTCTAATATTTCCTTCAACAAGTTTTGTCTGCGATTTTCCCAACTGAGCGCGAATGGAGGACAGTTGGGGAACTTCTCTGAAGTAGCATACACGTCTGCCAGAATGTTGTATGTCAGAACTCTGAATAATGGACCCCTCAAACTTCTATCATACCCGTCGTTGGAAAGTTGAATCATTCGCCTAAGAACGGGGTGGGGAAATGGAATAACTGGCTCAGTAATGAAAAACCCCTTTGCTTCGATTTCTAGAAGTAATACCTTGCCTACGTCCTGCGTGTTGGGTTTATAAGACTCGGAGGCAGACAACAACATATGAGTGTTGTTTGGAGAAATGCTTTCACCAACACAGACACAGTACCATCTCTGCCTCTTAAATCCTCATCATCATCGCTGAAATGACCGTCTACCACATCTTTTACACACAGCGTTATATCAACAATAGGTTCTATGTAAACCCTTTTCAATTTCATTTTTGCGAGTAACTGTAATTCCGCTTCGATAACAACAACTTCTCCTCCTATGTTCTACCAGCTTTAGTAGCGTTGTTACCCCTTTCAAACAAGTTTTCTTAGCCTTACGACTTTGACTTCTTGTGAACTCAACTTTTTAATAAGCCGTACCAGTCAACTTTTTTGTGGTTAAGATCGATGCTCTGCTCTATAAACAGAATATATGGATCCATGCTTTTACCCGCTCCTCAATAAATAGAAGAGATGGATTAGTGCTCCATAAGGTTTTTGTATATATAGCTTAAATATGTTGTACGTTAAACCAAAAAATCTTTTGAACTTCGAGCTTGGTTAAAACGTCGGCATTTGGATAATTTAGGAAAGACTGAAATATTAAAAAAAAAACATATTTTTGAAACTAAGTTTGCAATCTTACCCGTATTTTGGCAACTAATTACATATGGCAATTGATGGAACCAACTTTATTTTGTTCAAGTTTATGGAAATGATTTTGTTTACTTTCATGCCATTAAACTAGCGTTACTTGTTTCTTTTCTTTTCCTACAATTAGAATAGGGTTATTTGTTGTTCTTTACTTTTTTCTTCGAATAAAGTACATCTACTTTCTATTATTTTCTGTAAATAGGGTAGCTTTACTGTTTGCCATTTTTTTTCTACAAAATTAGAGTATGTTTACTTGTTTTTTTTTCTAAAGTTCTTAAGTATTTTTTGTATTTTTGATATAAAGTGAGGTCATTGTACAACATAGTTTCCCTTGATATTATTAAAAATAACAATAGACTGAATCTCATTAAAAATAATTAATGCAATTTATATTCAAAAGTTCAATAGCAGTGATATTATTAAAAATAACAATAGACTGAATCTCATTAAAAATAATTAATGCAATTTATATTCAAAAGTTCAAAGATAAAATCATCAAGGTATAAGAAAATATTTTTTTCAAAACACTAAACACCCTCGTCCATTGATTATTCTTCAATATATGAATGATTGTTGTCCATTGATTATTCTTCAATATATGAATGATTGTTGTCCATTGATTATTCTTCAATATATGAATGATTGTTGCTTCTTGAAAATACAAATGGTAAATATATTTTCGAAAGTAAACTAAATATGAGTTCATGAACTTTATGCCTCCTATCGTAAGTTTGACTTGTTGGTCATAAAACTAGAAAATGGAAGCATCATGCAATATTTGTTGATGATGGAACAAAAAATAATACTCCTTTTTTTGTTGTAGAAAAACATAATATTTCTTTGTGGTAAGTTTGACTTGTTGGTCATAAAACTATATTGACTTGTTGGTCATAAAACTAGAAAATGGAAGCATCATGCAATATTTGTTGATGATGGAACAAAAAATAATACTCCTTTTTTTGTTGTAGAAAAACATAATATTTCTTTGTGGTAAGTTTGACTTATTGGTCATAAAACTATAAAATGGAAGCATCATGCAATATTTGTTGATGATGGAACAAAAGATAATACTACTTTTTTGTTGTTGTAGAAAAAAGTAATATTTCTTTCACGATGGATGGAATGTCGATTACATTCATATTCATTACGCAAACCTACCTCTGAACATTAAATTTTTGAACTAGATATGTGAGGTAAAAGATTCACAAATGCCACGTAAAAGATTCACAAAAAAAATGAGGTTGGTTCTTTGGAAACTATGATATTTTTGGAATAAAATTGCCATTAAATTACTTAATCCAGGTGGTAATGGAGGTGGTTTTGTATATATAATGAAAACATAATTAACAATTGAAAATGGTTTAACTTTTCTTGATGTATTTAGTCTTTGAAAACTTCACATTCATTCAATGTCTAGTGCATTTATTGAATTGAGTGGCATGGAATAGTTTCTTTGTGATAACCATGTTGGATTTTTACAGATGTAATGGAGGTGATTTTGTATTTCTAATTAACAATTGAAAATGGTTTAACTTTTCTTGATGTATTTAGGTTTTGAAAACTTCAAACTGATTCAATTTCTCATCCATTTTGTCAGGCCAGGGTAACTCCACATTGAACAAGAGAGAAAACTGATTGATATTATTCATTAGGTAACTCATGTTTATATAAAAAAATAAAAACGGATCAGTTCATCTTCTAGATGACTGTCCAGTTCACCTATCCGTTTCGGATTAGGTGTCAACATTCCCCCCCTTAATCTGAAGGGATGTTGGTGAGTCCAAGCATCGTTCTGAATCTTTCAAGCTTTTCTATTCCAAGCTCGTTTGTGGAACAATGACGGAGATGGATTGTTTTGGCCTCAACATGATGTCGGATCAGATGATATTTAGTATTGATGTGCTTAGTACGATCATGGAACTTTGGATTCTTGGCCAACTTTATTGCAGATGTGTTATCAATCATGAGTGGAGTTGATTGTATTTGTTTTACCTGCAAATCTTCAAGAATTTTCCTGAGCCACACAATTTCTTTCGTTGCTTCAGCTGCTGCCACGTATTCTGCTTCTGTTGTGGAATCTGCCGGTACTGATTGTTTGCGTGATCTTCAGGAGACAGCTCCTGATCCAAGACTCATATCATATCCTGAAGTAGATACCCCAGTTTCTTTGTCTCCATCGAAGTCTGAATCAGAGTATCCAATCAAGTTGAAGTCGTCCACCTGTGTATACTTGATTCCAAGGTCTTGAGTTCCCTTCAAGTACCTTAGAACTCTTTTTGCTGCAGACCAATGTCCTTCACAAGGCTTTTGCATAAACCTGGAGAGGATTCCAACAGTAAATGAAATGTCTGGTCTGGTAGTAGTGAGGTAGATGAGACTTCCTACAAGCTCTCTATACTTTGTTGCATCCTCAAATTCCTTTCCTTCAATAGATGTGAGCTTCAAGTTTTGTTCTATTTGAGTAGAAAGGGGATTGCACTCTGTCATGCCAAATCTGTTTAAAAAATCTCCAATGTATTTCTTTTGAGAAAGAAATATGGACTTTGGATGTTGGGTTACTTCAATGCCAAGATAGTAATGAACATAGCCCAAATCAGTCATTTCAAAAAAATTTCCTAATTCTTTCTTTATGGATGCAATATAGCTTTCATTGTTCCCTATCATTAAAAGATCATCTACATATACCACAAGATATACAACTATTTTGCCAACTTTCTTGACAAATAAAGTTGCATCATCAAGATCAAAATGATTGAAGTTGAGTTTCAGAAGATGCTCAGTTAGTTTTTCATACCAGGCTCGTTGTGCTTGTTTGAGGCCATACAAGGACTTCACAAGTTTGCATACTTTGTGTTCATGTCCTTTAACACCAAATCCTTCAGGCTGGGACATAAAAACATTCTCTTTTAGATCTCCATTCAAGAATGCAGTTTTTACATCCATTTGATGGAATTTCCAACCGTTCTGAGCAACTAGTGCAAAGAGTGTCCGGATGGTGGCCCATTTTGCTGTGGGAGCAAAATTTTCCTCATAATCGACCCCATCCTTCTGTGCAAAACCTTTTTCCACAAGCCTAGCTTTGTGCTTGTCAAGTGAGCCATCGGCTTTGTACTTGTTCTTGTAGACCCACTTGCAGCCAATTGGTTTGGTTCCAAATGGAGGATCAACCAGCTTCCAAGTGCCATTCTTTATGAGGGCATCATACTCCTTCTGCATCGCTTCTTTCCATTCATCATGAGAAGCAGCTTCTTTGAAGGAAGTTGGTTCAAAATCTGTAGACAAATTCAATTCAAAATCATAAGTAACATCCATATCAACAGGTGAATTAGAGTTATCTACATCACCTCCATCTTGTCGGTTTGTATTTCTGGTTCCTGTTTTTCCAATTTCATCAGGATGAACACTTTCAAGTGTCTTTGTCAGCCACTTTGGGGGACCTTTCTGAGATGTTCCAGGCTGTTCTGTTGATTGAGTTGGGTCTGAATCAAGATTGAGTCTCCCAATTCTATCAATTACATCACTTAAAGCATCATCCGTTGTTGGAGTGTCATGCAGGGGAGATTGTTCTTCAGAAGAAGATTCCACATGTTGATCTAGTATAGGAATCCCCCCTTCAAGATGTGGAATCTGATTATCAAACTCTTGGAATGATTTCGGTTTTGTGAATCTATCCAAGCGATCAAGTTGCACGCTCAACAACACTGTCAGATTTGGATGATTCAAGAAAAATGACATCTCTAGATAAAACAAACTTTTTATTTACTTCATCATAGAGGCGGTATGCTTTAGATGTGTTTGAATACCCCAGGAAGATACACTTACGACTTCTAGCACCAAGTTTTTTTCTATGTACCTTTGGTATTAAAGCATAACAGGTGGAACCAAATATCCTGAGATGTTTTACCGAAGGAACATGTCCATACCACAATTCATAAGGAGTCTTGTTTCTTATAGCACTAGATGGACATCTATTCTTTATATATGCAGCACATAGAACAGCATCAGCCCAAAACATTGTCTTTACATTTTTGAAGAAAAGCATGGATCGTACCATATTCAAAATTGTTCTGTTCATTCTTTCAGCTACACCATTCTGTTGAGGATTATAAGGTACAGTTGTTTGATGTTTAATCCCATGTTGGCGAAGATAGTGTTCAAATTCATTTGATGTATATTCTTTTCCATTATCAGTGCGAATAGACCCAATATGAGATTGTGCATCATTTTCAATCCACTTATGAAAATTCTTGAATGTTTGAAAAGCATCAGATTTGTTCTTCAATAAATAAACCCAACACATTCTGGTGTAATCATCAATAAATGTCATGATATACTTATTTCCATTTGCAGAAGGAACAAACATTGGACCACATAAATCTGAATGAATAAGTTCAAGTTTCCTATGTGCTCTTGAATGTGAATCATGAAAACACTGTTTGCTATGCTTTCCTAGAATGCAAGCATCACATTGTTTATGTTTTCTAGGAATTGTAGGCAAACCAGCAACACCATTTTTCTTCAACAAGCGGAGACTATCATAGTTTAAATGTCCAAATATAGCATGCCATAATAAACTTGATGGAAGTGTACCTTCATCATGATGAGAAATATATGAAAAATGTTGTGCATGAGCAGAGGTTCCTTGCAGTTTAAGAAGTCTTTCTTCTTATATACCCCTCATGACAAGTGAATGGTCAGATGCCTTTCTTACCTCAAGCTTTCCATCAAACATATGAATGGAGTGACCTTGCTGGCGGATGTGGACCAGGGACAACAAGTTTCTCTTGAGCTGTGGGAGATATAGAACATGATCCAGAAGAAAGTCTGGAAGACCAGGCAGTTTAAGCCTGACTGTGCCAAGCCCTGATGGCTTGATTTTTGACTGATCTGCAAAGTATACTGCTCCATCAACATTATCAGTGAAATCTTCAAAAAAATCTTTCCTATGAGTCATATGACAGGTTAATCCTGAATCAAGCAACCAGTCATTTTTCGAAGAAGTAAGTGAAGCATTAAACAGATCTTCATTTACTCAAATGTTACATTGTGCCTCAATATAGTGAGCGGATTCAGGTGCTTTACCTTTGTCTATGTCATTAGTTTTGCCTTTCTGCTGATTTCTTCTCTGCTCAATCTTTTCCCATGGTAGCTTGCATGTAGAAGCATCATGAGATCCATTTTGTTTGCAGCGAATGCAATGTAAGTCTGCCTTTTCTTCTTGAGGGTGTCTGCCCCCCCTGCCTCTGAAATATCTTCTTCTTTCTCTTGAATGCATACTGTAACAAAATATTACAAAAAAAAACTTTCCTAGCCTATTCCTTCTGCCACAGATTCCAAAAAAATATCAATCTTTAGATGTTTAAGACACTCGTTCCTTTATAGCCAAAAACTGTCACATGCTACAGAGTAATTCTATACATTTTACTTGTTCTCGGCACATTGCAGTATTCTATGTATCTGCATCAGTCTCAATACAATTTATATAAACCTCGGCATCGGTCTCAATACATAATTCTATGGCTCGGCATCGGTTTCAATACAATTTATCAATACAATTTATATAAACCTCGGCATCGGTCTCAATACATAATTCTATGGCTCGGCATCGGTCTTCAATACAGTTTATATAAACCTCGGCATCGGTCTCAATACATAACCACAACCATTAGCAGTCTATTCGCATATAACGATACATGCACAGACTATGCATCATTTTTCGCTTTGAATGAGATCAAGTGATAAGCATTAAGAATGATACCACTGCGCAACACGTTACATTACCAGAACCGCAACACGTTACCTCCCTTGCTTAAATCACCGAAGGATTCTGGCCGGCTCCTCAAACCGTGGCAATCTGATGCGTTTGAGTTTCTTTAGTTCATCAAAGGAATCACGCAGCCTCTTTAACTTGTGGCACTTCTTCTCACAGTCTCACAAGCCAACGCTCAGTGTAGCAAGCACCGTTGCATAAGTCAATGGTCTTTAGAAATCCCTCACCAAATCGACAAACAATCAATAATATTCAAAAACTCTTTGAGATAACCGCTTGCCCAAGAGTAATACAGTGGATTTGGATTTTAATAAATGGAAATGAGCGTGAATGAATGGAGCAGATACAATACACACCGTATAGAATTGTTTTACCTGGAGCATATACCAATACACACCGTGTTCAAACGCTCAGGCAGCATAGAACTGCGTAATACCATATACACACCGTGTTCAAACGCTCAGGCAGCATAGAACTGCGTAATACCATATACACACAGTATATTCAAACGCTCAGGCAGCATAAAACCAGCGTTAAAGTGTAAAACTCGTCGATTTCGCTCATTCAAAGTTCCTTTGCCAACTCCATACAATGCTTCCGCCAAAGAAGGAAAACGCTCAGGACAGAGGGCGCAGTCTTCAGAGGCGCAGTCTTCAGAGGGCGCAGTCTTTAGAGGCGCTCAGGACAGAGGGCGCAGTCTTCAGCAGTGGCAGCGCTATATGCGCAGAGAGACTAACGTTTATGCAGACAAAAGGCATTATAGCCAGGCAGACATTTCAGGCAGAGGAGTTACAAGGAATCCCATCTGGGACCTGCGCTCTGATACCATGTCAGGCCAGGGTAACTCCACATTGAACAAGAGAGAAAACTGATTGATATTATTCATTAGGTAACTCATGTTTATATACAAAAATAAAAACGGATCAGTTCATCTTCTAGATGACTGTCTAGTTCACCCATCCGTTTCGGATTAGGTGTCAACACATTTATTGAGTTAGGTGCAATGGAATAATTTCTTAGCGATAACCATGTTGGACTTTTGATGTAATGGAGGTGATTGTGTATTTCTAATGAAAACATAATTAACAATTGAAAATCGTTTAACTTTTCTTGATGTAGTTAGGTTTTGGAAACTTCAAATTGATTCAATGTCTAGTGCATTTATTGAGTTAAGGGGGGTGGAATAATTTCTTAGTGATAATCATGTTGGACTTTTGCATTTGATCCAGCTATTACTTGATTTGACACAATTGCTTGAATTCCAGAAGTAGTCAAGGAAATTGGCTTTAAAACAAATTATATTACTATTTTTTGGATTAATAAAGCAATATCCAGAGTTAATAAGGGTTTTACCGAATACCTCACTTTATTTAATGGCAATAGTCACAAATATGTATTTAAACCCCTATATAATAGGCAACCCTTGGCTTCAAATTATGTGTACTTCATTCAAAATTTATTATTAGATTCTTAAAAAGTGAATTTTAACAATAACGCTTTTGGTGTGATAAGTAATTTTAGTCAAAAATCTTGCTCAATTTATGTTTAAGGTTATTAACAATTTTTGGGTTTCCCAATTTGATGAGCATATGTCATTCTTTGTTAAATGCACCTAATATGTCATAATAAATGAGGAATTATTTTATTTACATTTAAACATCTAATTCCAAAACAACAACATTTTTCTATCTAATTATTGTCTTTGCACTGAGAAGAGAGAGGTGTTGTTATTGTCTTTGGATTTAGAAGAGAGAGGTGTTGTTTTAGCTTAGGATGAAAGAGATATGCCACCTACATCAAAGTTCACTTCCAAAGTCTAATGTACAAAAACGTAATAATAATAAAGAATAAATTGTAATTTTTTGTAATTTTAATTTATGGTAATAATAATAATAATAATAAAGAATAAAACGTAACTTTCTGTAATTTTAATTTATGGTAACTGCATGCTTATTATTGCTGCCGAAACTTCTTTGAAATAATTTATAATGGAAATTTAAAAATTCCACTTCAACCTTGAAGTTTGTTATGTTTAATATTTTTGTAATCATCAATTTTAATAGTGATATGAAATACAAATTATAGTACCAATTGGTAGTGAAAAATTTTATGCTAACTCCTTCTTCAACCATCTGAAAATGGATGAAAGGTAAAAAAAAAAAATCTTTCATAAGTGACAACTATAAACCTTAGTCACCCTTTAGTAAGCAATGTAAATCCAGATAGAATTCATAAAGATTTGAATTTACAATATTGTAATTACACATTAGTGGTATTATTCATTCCATTCAATGAAAAAAATTAGAAAAAATAGCTATAAGAAGAACCTAGATATATATATATATTTCCATTCGAAGAAGATCTTTTAACAAGGTGTAATCTTGTCTTGTGATTATACGCTAGTTATTTAATCAGCCATTTTGGGTTTTGCATCTATGGGGAATTTTTTGTTTAATATACTATATAAGAGGATTTTCACATAATGATATTAGGTAGCAGCTAACTGGAAATGGAATAACTGGCTCAGTAACGAAAAACCCCTTTCCTTCGATTTCTAGAAGTAATACCTTGCCTACGTCCTGCGTGTTGGGTTTATAAGACTCGGAGGCAGACAACAACATATGAGTGTTGTTTGGAGAAATGCTTTCACCATAGTGACACTATGGACGCAATACCATCTCTGCCTCCTTAAATCCTCATCATCATCCCTCAAATGACCGTCTACCACATCTTTTACACACAGCGTTATATCAACAATAGGTTCTATGGAAACCCTTTTCAATTTCATTTTTGCCAGTAACTATAATTCCGCTTCGATAACAACAACTTCTCCTCCTATGTTCTACCAGCTTTAGTAGCGTTGTTACCCCTTTCAAACAAGCTTTCTTAGCCTTACGACTTTGACTTCTTGTGAACTCAACTTTTTAATAAGCCGTACCAGTCAACTTTTTTTTCGTTAAGATCGATGCTCTGCTCTATAAACGGAATATATGGATCCGTGCTTTTACCTGCTCCTCAATAAACAGAAGACAGAAGAGATGGATTAGTGCTCCATAAGCTTTTTGTATATATAGCTTAAATATGTTGTACGTTAAACCAAAAAATCTAGTGAACTTCGAGGTTGGTTAAAACGTCGGCATTTGGATAATTTAGGAAAGACTGAAATATTAAAAAAAAAACATATTTTTGAAACGAAGTTTGCAATCTTACCGGTATTTTGGAACCTAATTATATATTGCAATTGATGGGCGTTTGGATAATTTAGGAAAGACTGAAATATTAAAAAAAAACATATTTTTGAAACGAAGTTTGCAATCTTACCGGTATTTTGGCAACTAATTATATATGGCAATTGATGGAACCAACTTTATTTTGTTCAAGTTTATGGAAATGACTTTGTTTACTTTCATGTAATTAAACTAGCGTTACTTGTTTCTTTTCCTTTCCTACAATTAGAATAGGGTTATTTGTTGTTCTTTATTTTTTTCTTCGACTAAACTACATCTACTTTCTATTATTTTCTGTAAATATGGTAAGTTTACTGTTTGCCATTTATTTTTCTACAAAATTAGAGTATGTTTACTTGTTTTTTTTTTTCTAAAGTTCCTAAGTATTTTTTGTATTTTTTATATAAAGTGAGGTCATTGTACAACATAGTTTCCCTTGAGGTGAATGAGATCCACCAAAGGACAATACATTACATGTTGCACAAATAGCTTTGACCCTCTAAAGTTTGTGTTTGTACAAACATGAAGCTAATAAGTGAAGTCAATACAGCAAAGACAATTAACATTCTTATTCTAACACTAAGGAGCAGTGATATTATTAAAAATAGCAATAGACTAAATCTCATTAAAAATAATTAATGCAATTTATATTCAAAAGTTCAAAGATAAAATCATCAAGGTATAAGAAAATCTTTCTTTCAAAACACTAAACTCCCTCGTCCATTGATTATTCTTCAATATATGAATGATTGTTGTCCACTGATTATTCTTCAATATATGAATGATTGCTGCTTCTTGAAAATACAAATGGTAAATATATTTTCGAAAGTAAACTAAATCTGAGTTCATGGACTTTATGCCTCCTATCGTAAGTTTGACTTGTTGGTCATAAAACTAGAAAATGGAAGCATCATGCAATATTTGTTGATGATGGAACAAAAAATAATACTCCTTTTTTTGTTGTAGAAAAACATAATATTTCTTTGTGGTAAGTTTGACTTGTTGGTCATAAAACTAGAAAATGGAAGCATCATGCAATATTTGTTGATGATGGAACAAAAAATAATACTCATTTTTTTGTTGTAGAAAAACATAATATTTCTTTGTGGTAAGTTTGACTTGTTGGTCATAAAACTATAAAATGGAAGCATCATGCAATATTTGTTGATGATGGAACAAAAAATAATACTACTTTTTTGTTGTTGTAGAAAAAAGTAATATTTCTTTCACGATGGATGGATGGAATGTCGATTACATTCATATTCATTACTCAAACCTACCTCTGAACATTAAATTTTTGAACTAGATATGTGAGGTAAAAGATTCACAAATGCCACGTAAAAGATTCACAAAAAAATGAGATTGGTTCTTTGGAAACTATGATATTTTTGGAATAAAATTGCCATTAAATTACTCAATCCAGGTGGTAATGGAGGTGGTTTTGTATATATAATGAAAACATAATTAACAATTGAAAATGGTTTAACTTTTCTTGATGTATTTAGGCTTTGAAAACTTCACATTCATTCAATGTCTAGTGCATTTATTGAATTGAGTGGCATGGAATAGTTTCTTTCTGATAACCATGTTGGATTTTTACAATTGTTGGATGTAATGGAAGTGATTTTGTATTTCTAATTAACAATTGAAAATGGTTTAACTTTTCTTGATGTATTTAGGTTTTGAAAACTTCAAACTGATTCAATTTCTCATCCATTTATTGAGTTAGGTGCAATGGAATAATTTATTAGTGATAACCATGTTGTACTTTTGATTTAATGGAGGTGGTTGTGTATTTCTAATGAAAACAGAATTAACAATTGAAAATCGTTTAACTTTTCTTGATGTAGTTAGGTTTTGGAAACTTCAAATTGATTCAATGTCTAGTGCATTTATTGAGTTAAGGGGGGTGGAAAAATTTCTTAGTGATAACCATGTTAGACTTTTGCATTTGATCCAGCTATTACGTGATTTGACACAATTGCTTGAATTCCAGAAGTAGTCAAGGAAATTGGCTTTAAAACAAATTATATTACTATTTTTTGGATTAATAAAGCAATATCCGGAGTTAATAAGGGTTTTACCGAATACCTCACTTTATTTAATTGCAATAGTCACAAGTATATATTTAAACCCCTATATAATAGGCAACCCTTGGCTTCAAATTATGTGTACTTCATTCAAAATTTATTATTAGATTCTTAAAAAGTGAATTTTAACAATAACGCTTTTGGTGTGATAAGTAATTTTAGTCAAAAATCTTGCTCAATTTATGTTTAAGGTTATTGACAATTTTTGGGTTTCCCAATTTGATGAGCATATGTCATTCTTTGTTAAATGCACCTAATATGTCATAATAAATAAGGAATTATTTTTTTTTACATTTAAACATCTAATTCCCACACAACAACATTTTTCTATCTAATTATTGGCTTTGCACTGAGAAGAGAGAGGTGTTGTTTTAGCTTAGGATGAAAGAGATATGCCACCTACATCAAAGTTCACTTCCAAAGTCTAATGTACAAAAAAGTAATAATAATAAAGAATAAATTGTAATTTTAATTTATGGTAAAAAAATAATAATAATAATAAAGAATAAAACGTAACTTTTTGTAATTTTAATTTATGGTAACTGCATGTTTATTATTGCTGCCGAAACTTCTTTGAAATAATTTGTAATGGAAATTTAAAAATTCCACTTCAACCTTGAAGTTTGTTATGTTTAATATTTTTGTAATCATCAATTTTAATAGTGATATGAAATACAAATTATAGTACCAATTGGTAGTGCAAAATTTTATGCTAACTCTTTCCTCAACCATCTGAAAATTGGATGAAAGGTAAAAAAAAAAATCTTTCATAAGTGACAACTATAAACCTTAGTCACCCTTTAGTAAGCAATGTAAATCAAGATAGAATTCATAAAGATTTGAATTTACAATATTGTAATTACACATTACTGGTATTATTCATTCCATTCAATGAAAAAAATTAGAAAAAGTAGCTATAAGAAGAACATATATATATATATATATATATATATATATATATATATATATATATATATATATATATATATATATATATATATAGTTATCTAATCATCCATTTTGGGCTTTGCATCTATGGGGAATTTTCTGTTTAATATATTATATGAGAGGATTTAATGATATTAGGTAGCAACTACCAATATATGCCTACAATTTGAATCCCCAAATTCATTTTCTCACCATAAAGTAGAACAAATGGCTAGTACAAGAATAGGTGGTGGGTTACTAGAAATGTATTCAATTAATAAGGAGTTACTTTTATTTTCATAATTTATATCTACTTTTTGCTCACAAATACTAAGGATCAATGTTTAACACTATGTTTATTAAACTCGTGCATTCTTAGTATGGCCTAGGAAGTATGTTCTCAAAGCTTATGAAATTTTCATAATTTTCATGCAAACAATTATTCACTTAAAATTTTAATATGTTTTATTATCCTAGAAGTTAGTTTAGATTACAAAGAAATATTCCACAATAATATTATCCATTGGGGTCAAGTCACTTCATCATATCTCACAGTAAAATTAGTACATACTTCCCTATAAACAAAAAATTCCTTGTGCTTTATGATCCCTAATGGGATGTTCAGTATTAGCTTATGTTCTAACTAACCTAACTTTTAGATGTTTTGTGGTAGCAAGGAGATGATGTGTTTTTTTCCTCTCTTAATATATTTCATTAGTACAATACTTCATTAATGTGTATTGATCATTCTTTAGTGATGTGCTCCATTGAGGTTTTTATGTTATTCCTAGGTCATACATTCACCATTATTG
Source organism: Pinus tabuliformis (assembly GCA_031772625.1). Taxonomy (NCBI): domain Eukaryota; kingdom Viridiplantae; phylum Streptophyta; class Pinopsida; order Pinales; family Pinaceae; genus Pinus; species Pinus tabuliformis. Next base: position 246,546,612 of record CM062815.1, read on the forward strand.
AGGATAGTAATATGATTAAAAAAATCAAGTAGAGCTTAAATTTTGTAAGCAACAAGTATAACACGTCATATTATGAAATTTAAGGATGAAATCACCCCTATAAATAATAATGTATGAAATCCATTTACATTACCTTTTCCCATTACCTTTGTCATGACTATACTTCCAACATCCATTTACCATAATGGACCCAGCCAGTCCAATCGACTGTCATGATCTTACCTTCGGTTGTGCTTACTCATGCACCCAGCTTCATCTAAATCTTACATTACCTTTCGGTTACAACACATCTCTCCTCGAGATCCATTAAATTTCCTCTTTACCCAAACAAATCGCAAGGCTCAAAACATAAAAGGCAAGACAAGAAACAAACAAGAAGAAAACCAATAACAACACGAATTCGAAAAAAGTGGCATGATCATCCACTAGACACAACAAAATTGCAAATCAACCGCGATAAAACAATAAAATACAAAATTCACAAGACTAAAAACAAACACCATGACTCAATCCACATGGCTCCTAAGGCAAGCTCAACCTCAATCTTCTTTAATATTTCATGGAAATTTGCTTTTCCATGCAATCCCCTACATCATACTGCCATTAACACATTACTTTTAGTGCAATCACAAACATAAAAATACACCAGATACCTCAGCTTGTTGTGCCAAGCATGTTACCTTATGACTGCACACATCCATTCCATCTCTCAAGGGACTCCAATTATCTTGACAAATCCATTTGTAACTAGAGACTAGCTAATATACCTATCAATTACATGTTCATGAATCTAGCAGGTATCCACATAACATCAAACAAAATCAAGGTTAACAAGGCTTCCTATATGTAAAGCACTCGTTCATTAGGAATTAGGGTTTCCAAACATAGCCAAACGAATTCTTACCCGATTCTTTTCTTTTACCTTTACCCTGTTGCAACTGAGTCTTACTATATACTGTCACGTCACCCAACTGTTAGTTATATAAACACATCAACTATTACCTCCTCACGCTAATACCAACCATGTTTCCTGCAACTGCTCACACATGTCAAAACACATGTTCCAAGTATCAATACAATCATAACTATGAATTTGAATTCAACTTTTACAAACAATCATGTCATAATCCATAGTCAACTCATAGTCATTAAACATAATTCTACAACTATCACCTACTACACTCAAGTACCTACCAACTGCCTCAACACATATATGTTAGTTCAATCAAGATTTGTTACAAATATCTCAAACCGTATTTACACAAATAGAATTGAAATAGAGGGCATTCAAAGCTAATGAATCTAGTTGGCAGTATCTTTGTGGATTGTTGATAACAAAGAAGAGCAATTAGAATTTGATAAAAACTCTTATTTGATGAGGTGGCATCCAAGTGACTGACTGTCTTTGAGATTTTTCCTCCCGAAATTTTGAACAATGGGGTACTGTAATCCGTTTGTATATCCCAAACCATAAGATATGTTAAAAATTGAGAGAGATTTTTTTTAATGATGATGTTGGAAGAAAAAACCACTTTCCGTTTTTTAAAATTCATTTCCACCTGCTCGGACACTGTATTTGGAAACACTGGCTAAAAACAGGAAAATCCAGGAAAATATGCTCACAAAGATTCATCTGAATTTCCAAAACTGTAACATCTTTTAGAAACATGAGAGAGGATTTTGTAAACGAGGATCTTATCATAAGAAACATCTTTTAATTTTTTAAAGTTCATTCTCAGTGGTTTCTAAACCATGTTTCAAATTATTGTTCTTTATAGGAGAAAACATAATTTAACTGACCATGAAACAAACATGTGACATGGAGGTGGGGGATGATGTGGAGGCACATGGTTGGTGGAGATGAACTGGAGTCCGCAAGGGTGATGTGGAGAATTGACGTGGAGGTGATTGGGGAAAATAGTCCAAGTGGCAGGCAGTGAGTGGTGCGAGAGTGACAACGACGTTAAATGTTTGTGGGAGGTGATATGCAGAATGGGTACATGGCAGAAAGGGAATGGAGATTTAGTGGAAGTGAAGGGTGACATTAGCGGGAAGGCGGGTTACGGCAGGAATGGTGGAAACCGCTTTCGGAGGGGGGTCAAAGCTGTTTGTGGTATTAAACAGGGGTGTCCGAAATCATGAGGGGAGGACACGTTGTGGCGGGGAAACTAGTTTTCGAACCCCCCCCCGGCCCCCCCTCCCCCACACTGTTAAAGAGAATCATAATAGGAGGAGGGGTCTGAAAATACGATGGATCCATCCGATGAAAAAGGTGATGTGATTGGAAGCTAGTAATATGTGAGTTATTTAACCACATACGGAAAATCTCCATTTGTCATTTTCAACTCTACACTAAAACAAAAGCCATAGTACTAATGCCTTATTAAAATTCGTTTAATCACATTTAAATGATGTGATTAATTTAATCTAATCATGCTTAATTATGCTCTAATGATGCATTTTGACTTGCAAGAATATTTCTTTATTTTTCTTAAGGTTTTGACATTTTTTTGGAAATAATTTACAACATGGAATATTATTTACAACATTTCAAACATAATAATGATCAGCTATAATCAAATGATCCTGTAAAAATTATACGACCCTAACAAGACATCACCAAAAAAAACCATCATCAGATTGGTCTCCATCCAAGCCTTCCAGGGCTTCGGGAGCATTTTTCCAACCAAGTCTTCCAAAACTATTAACTCAACCCACAACTTATAGAGGGCCTCCAAAGTGTTTGTCCAACCAAGAATTCTAGGACTAGTAACTCAAGCCACCAAGTGCTTCCGTAGCATTTTTCCAACTAGGGCTTCTAGGACTAGTAACTCAACCGAAGTTGTTACAGTGCTTCCACATCATTTGTTCAACCAAGGCTTATAGGACTAATAACTCAACCCAAGCTAAGGAAACATGAGAACCGAAAGAATCAAAACAATGAAAGTATATCGAAAATCACCATCCAGAAAATTACAAGGCTAGGCAATCCACTTTCAATCCAGGAAATCCTCCATGCCAGTGACAGATGACAATCAAGAAACCACATGCATAAGCCATGCATGCCCAAAACTAGTGAAGAAATCATACATGAAACTCGGTACATCCAAGAAAATCTGATGTAGTTGTTGATGTCGATGCCTTACTGCACTTTCCAGTCCTCCTTTTCCTTCTTACTCAAAGAATCCAAGTACGCCACACCCTCCGAGAGTGCTCCAAGAAAACTCTAAGCTTCCAAGAGTATGAGATAGATCCAAAACTGCCAAAGCAATCTAACCAGCAGACACACTAAGGATAGCCTAAACAGATGGTTCTGGTCGGGCACTGAATCGAAAGGGTTGGTTGTCTCTCTCGTCCACCGTTCCCAAGAGAAGAGGGGGTGTTTTTGACATGTTCTCCGTGACCGAATGCTAGTCAGCATCTTTGGTGCCTTACCTTTAGCTACTTTTCTTGGGACCTACCTCCTGAGTAGTTAGCTTAGGCGATACTTTCTAACTGATCCTTAGAAACCTTTTTATGTATAAGGCCTCTATTTTTTTCATTTTCCATTATTTTCATTCATTTTCCTCCTCTCATGCAACCTGTGACATTTCATCTCATTTTTCTCCTAATTTCCATTATTTTCCTTCATTTTCCTCCTCACATGCAACCTGTGACCTTTCAGCTACTTTTTCTCCTATTTTCCATTATTTTCCTCCTCACATGCAACGTGTGACCTTTCACCTCCTTTTTCTCCTAATTTCCATTATTTTCCTTCATTTTCCTCCTCACATACAACTCGTGAACTTTCACCTCCTTTTTCTCCTAATTTCCATTAGTTTCATAAATAAATGCACCAAAATACTTTTTTTCCTCTTTAATATATTTTTACAACTTAGAATGCATGTCCCATCACCTGTGGTATTTATATATTTTTACATGGAATTTTCACCAGGGTTGTTACATATTTCCTTGAAAACAAACCGTATAGTTTTTTTTTGTAATGAAAGTAAATGGTTTCGTTTTCCATATATTACACACCTAACCTATATGTCGTTAAAGGTCATGGCTTGAGTGCACCATTCCATAAGAAACTGTCAAACCTACGTCATTTATAACTTCCCTGGTATTTTGTACATTGTATCCTCTATTATATAATTTCAGGAAAACAACAATTTTTCAATGTTGAGCTGCAATTCAGTTTATCAAGCCCCTGGAGTGGCTGATTATAATTTCTTACTTTTGTTATTATCATGAAACATTACCTTATATACAAGAAAGAGAACATTTTGTCAATATGAAAGGTATCTTGAAACCCTGTAATGGTAAATAGGGGTAATGCTTCTTTTCAAATTTAGGTGGTTCCCAATATTTGGCTATAACTCATGTAAGAGTCTTACAATATTCTACTTTGTTTATTGTTTCACAGATTTATATATTAATATTTATTTACAACATTCAATTATTTCTAGGTATATTTATATATATGTTCCTTTTTTTCCTTATATTATTTATTCATATATTTTTTTCACTTCACTTTGCACATTTTCTTAAAAAAAAAGGCCCTGTATTTACAATTAAGCACTTAGGAATGGGTACATAAACTTTATTCTCAGGGAGATTTAGAGAAAAAAAATCATTCCAACATATTTACTTATGTAGTTTATGAAACTAAGTCTATCACGAAGCACACGATGGAGATAAGAAGCTCAAAACCAACAAGAATTAATTTTCCCACTAAGCAAATCTTCCCTCTAGCCATTCTCACATCCCACACAACTACCATGACAATGACAATGACCACACACACAATGGAGACACTTTTTAACATAAATAAAATTATTTTTCCTTTTCTTTTAGGAAGTCCAAATGGGACTTTGACTCATGACAATTTTCTTTTGACTTGAAAAATCATAGAAGCATGAAATGCATGTTTGTCTAATAAATAAGAATAATAAATTTTTCTTTTTCTTTTCTATTTTTTTATGTTGTTATGAATAAAATAATATAAATAATATAAACAATAAAAACACCAAATAATGATTGTATAACTAGTAATTAGTTAATGAAGAGGTATGTCCCTAAGGACATGACTTTCCATGACAAGGCACCTGCCTAGGATATATAAGTAAGCCATCACTCTCATTTGAAACATCATTCGCATTCATACATTTTAATATGTATTATTGTATCTTCAATGGAGATATACATATTCCAAGTTTTTTGGTGTTTTTAACCTGTTAAAATGAACTTTGCTCGTACCATTGAGACTCGCTCTGTGCAGCAGTGGAGCAACCAAAAGATCGAACAACTTTCATACCAATATCATGAAATATACAATAACATAACTACAATGATGGTTATGAAGATTGATATGAGTTACATTTTCCAACCATTGTAAGTGCATATAATAATAAGATAAAATAATTGACACTGACAATGGTGTAATGGAAAAGAGAAATCATTCCAATAACTTGCAAGTAGATCCTTCTAACTTCCAAAGTGACTCCACATTTCACTTAACTAAACAATTGTCAAAAGTGACTTAAGCCAATTCTAATTTATGACATAATGACTATGTTTTGTACTAACATGTACTTTATTGACTAAAGTACTTAATATTTATGACCATTAAACATAGTTCATCACATGAGATATTTGAATTATTAATAATTACGTATTACAACTTAAAGACAAACATTAAAAAATTGCAAGATATTAATTGCAATATATTAAATTCGAAACCATTTTGGTCCTGGTTACAAATTAATCTTAAAGGGTATTGTGATTCATCAATTATTGTTATTTTTGAATTATTAATAATTACGTATTACAACTTAAAGACAAACATTAAAAAATTGCAAGATATTAATTGCAATATGTGAAATTTGAAACCATTTGGTCCTGGTTACAACTTAATCTTAAAGGGTATTGTGATTCATCAATTATTGTTATTTTTGAATTGGTTTAAGGTTAAAAAGAAAAGTTCAAAATGAATTTGAAAGCATCTTATTTCTTATTTCATATGCTTGTTCGTCAAAATATAATCACAGCATGCTATATTGTTCTTTTTTGTCTTTGCTATAGATAAGATTTCCCAAAAGAATATCCTGATTCCTAAATGAAGGTTGTTTTAAAAGGCACACTTCAGAATACTAATACTGTAAGTTCTATTCTTTAGGATAATGTACCATAGGACTGTTCGTTGGGAAGAGGTATGTCCAACTTTCTCATCTTTTGTAAAAAAGAAGATCCAAAAATCAAACTAAACTTCTTCGACCTAACACGAGAAGAAAAATGAAAGTTAGTTTCAACAAAATCACTAATTCAAATGGAAAAGTAGCTTCTATAGCTTCTAGACTAATTTAAATATATAAATAATGCATAGTTTATGAAAAATATACAACGCCCTAAAACTCTATTATTAGCACTCCTATTTGAATAATATCCTTCTTTGGAGTCTATATGCTCATTTACAAAGAACGCATGTGTGTGAATCATAAAATTGACTTATGTTAATAAAGAAAAGGATTAATTGGTATCACAGGAGGTCCTCTACTTTTGCCTTCTTGTGTCCCTCACATGTATGTAAATCACACAATTAACTGATTTAGATAGAGAAAAGGATTCAATGATAACCATAGAAGGTCCTTTGCTACTATCTTTTCTTGTCATTTATTAATGAATTTAATAGATTCACGTACGCCAATAGGTAGCTCCTACCTATGAGCATCAATTTTTTTAGCATATGTGTGAATATTTTCATTTGATCTGTGTAGTTCAAATTAATGCAATACAAATACTCACTCAAACATCGAACCTTGTACTTCTTCTATGCAAGAGCATATACCTAACAAATTGGTCATGGAGTAATCCCCTCCTATCATCATCTATATGATTAACTTTTGGAATGCCCCTCAAACAATTAACTATTGGAAATCATGAAAAATATCATCATTATCATATGAACCAGAATTTGGCCCTCTAAAACTTTTGTAACATATCGTATGCCTACCCTTACAATGGTTCTTGATCCTGTCTTTACCCCTATCTCTGTCCAAATTAAGAGGAATCCTAACTTGGGTAATTGCCCTAAGGATTGATATGGCACTACTCTAATTGCCCTAAGGATTGATATGGCACTACTCTACCTCCAATGGTCTCAAATTGTTCCCCATCGATATTATCATTAGGAATTCAAAATTCAACTATGCCCCTTTATAAACAATTTTCAACTTCTGATCAATTATATTTGCTACAGGAGATTTTCTTGCTTTGTTGTATAATGTATTTATATAGCACAGTTTTTCAATGACACGGCAAGTGTTAATGGGGTTTTAAGTAGATAGTAAAGTGGGGGTGTTTCATATGCCCCACGACTGTTCAAAAACCCAAAGACATGTTTCACGGTTTACCCCTCATGGTTCCTCCTGCATGTGCAAGTGGATACTTTCATGTAGTTCAGGCCAGGTGCAAGTCCTGGGAGAATTTGACAAAACAGATACCTTCCCCACACTTTGCACCTTCTCAATTGAAGAGTTCTTTGAAGTGTTGTAACTTTGTAAGCAATCCACATTCCACTGCCTTACTCCAAGATTAGAAAAGGCATGCATGCCACACAATAATAATCAGAAGAATCTAATTAAAAAAATCAACACATGGCAATATAAGAAACTTTAAGAGACAGAGTGATTATGAATATGACTCTGTTTCTTTGATTTCGCAAGGAAGAAAGGAAGGAAAAAAATATTAATTCTAATGTTGTTGAGCTTTCTGGAAATAAATTGTGTACCAAACATCCAACACTTTGAGTCAACAATCCACCCATTGTCCCTGATAATGGGTGGAGTGTCCACTTGAAACATTGGACATTTCATAATATGGTACATAATTTATTTCCAGAAAGCTCAACAACATTATGACTAATTGTGGAAACCTACATTCTCAGAATTTAATTCTAATTAACTGCAATCCCTTCCAAAAATAACTAAACTCTAGACCATATATCGTAATGTATCTAAGCCATAATGAATTCATCAATCAAATCACCATGCACTGAATGCACACTCATTCCTATAATGTTTTGGACTTGGAAAACCATAAATTTACATGCCCAATATGTTTGAATCTGCTACAAACATAAAGTTTGACAAAAGGAACAACAAACTTTGACAACTTTACCCTAGGTGACCAATTCCTAAGGCACAAAAGGGCAAAGTAAGTTGTTCAAAGGAAATTTGGAATACCCTAGAAACCCTAACGAAAAACCAGCTTCAAGTGGTGATGCTCAGTCTTTGTTTTTGACAATTGCAGTGTTACAGTGCAATCCCATTGCTCTCTAGGCCGTTCAACCATTTACCTATGTTCCACCAAGTTTCAGGGACAGAAGAGCACAGAAGCGGGGAGACATACATGGGGGGCATGTGGAAGCACCTCCAAATTTTGAGGAAATTCAATGGAGTGAGGGGCTGTTGGGATTCTAGCATAGGGATCCTCATCTCTAAAAACATTAAAATAAAAATAGTGATGATAAAATACCAACAATAACAATTCATTCCATGCAAATTCATCATTGTGCAATGTAAATACTAAACAACAAACAATAAAATAGTAAGAAATTCAAATTTGTAAATGATATAAACATGATTCATATTCATATTTGGTAATGAAATACATTGATTCATAAACCATAAATAAAACATAAATAGTAAAATATTGATACATTGATTTAAATTCATAATTCTAGAATCTAATTAATACTGAGAAAAACAGTAAATCTGAAGTCTGAAATAGTAAATTGAAATTCTTAAACTCAAAAATTGTAAAAAGTGACAAGTCAAAGGCTTGGTCTAACGTCATTAATATCTAGAGTGAAGACTAGTTAAAACTTAAAATTAATAATGGATAATGAAAATTGAAAATAAATTGAGCATCAAGGAGTGAAAGCAAATAAAAGGTAAATAAAAGTGAAAGTGAGGTAGGATTTTTTTACATATTGTTTTTGCTTTTGTTTGTTTTTTCTTTTAAATTTTTTTCAGCTTTTAAGCCTTTATAGGCAAAAAAAATTGGGGGCTGCCTGAACTCTCCCTTTCATGGGAGAATGCCCAAAAGCACTGCTTTTATAGGGGGATGCCCAAAAGCACCCCTTTTCAGGGAGGGATGCCCAGAAATCCCCCTTCTGGGGAAACACATCTCCCACGTTAGGGAAACATTCCCCCCTATGTTTCCCCACATTTTCCAAAAAGGGGGACACGGAGAAGCATTTCACCAAGCACCCCTTGTCCGAGGAGTGCAGGAAACATCAATGGACCACCCCCAACCCTGGGGTGCAGGTCCCTGTAGAACACTGAAATTTACATAGACGGTCATTTTCGGCATCCTTTCCTCTCAGCTAAAAGACCCTTTTTAAGCCAATTTAAACGAAGATATAGGCAATGCTAGGGTAAAAGGAAGGCTAAGCATCCTTGTCCTTTCATTTCCCAGTCCCTAACATCCTTCTCTCTTACTTCATCTTTTCTCGTTCATTTTTTTCATTTTCTTACATATAAATTCTTAATGCTTGCATTGTCCTTTTTTTCAACCCTCAATCATTGACAATTGCTTGTGTGCTAAGTCTCATAAACCATTCATCTTTGTTGCAGATCCATTCCAGATGACACCTCCCCATTGAGAAGATTTTGGTCTCCAAAAACTTCTAGGAACCCAACAACTAGGATTTCTAGGCCAACCATTAATTGTTTAAGGGAGATCAATGGCTGTGAGGATAATGTCGTTATTCCATATCCAACTTGGTTTCTAATTTCAACCCCTTGAATTTAGCTGCTATTTTGTTCTCAAACCGTTGCCATTGTTTTATAAAACTGCATATGGTATATTTTGCATTCAGAACATGAATCAACCTCTCAACATTCCCTTTGAAGGATTTCATGTGGAAAATTCATTTTGGAAACAAATACCAAATTTCATTTCCATGGAGGATCTGTGATGGTGAATGTGTGGGCCATAAGTACGGTGTTTATGGATCACTCAGTGGGTTCAAGCTGAGCTTTTTTTCCATAATGGAGCCAAATGTGGATTTTCTACAACTTTGTGATTTAAATGTGCCTGTGTTGGGTGACATTTATGAGGGAACTGATTGCATGTTGGAAAGAATTCAACAACTTCTTTAAGAGCATGAATCTCTTTTATATGGCACCATAAAGGACAATCATTAATAGATGGAACAAATACAATACCCATCTGTATAGCCTATGCCTTAAATCCAAACTACTATGATGAGGTGTAATTTACTAAATTCGGGGGTAAGAGGAGGGCCCCTAACAAAGACAGTGAGGTGGCCAATGGTTTTAAAACAACAATTTCAAAGATTTGCTCTAATCCAATGGAGCTCTCACAACTAAAGAAACGATTTATTTCATTCATCACAAGAAGTGGTGCATTTGGAAATGTAAATGCACTATCTGATAGAGGAACCATGAAGCCTCTTGTATGGTGGGGATTTTATGGTGCCCAAACTCCAGACAAACCCTTGCATCTAGAGTTCTTACACAGGCTTGAAGCTCTTCAACAACAAAGAGAAACTTAGCTCTTATGGTTTTATCCATCCAATCAAAGAAACAAACTTCAATTAACAAAAGTAGAAGATCTTATGTGTTGAGAAATCTGTTAGGGCAGCTTATTGTTTCTTTATTAGATGATTTCTATGTTACTTTGACAATTTCTTTTGATTTATTATTGCTTCTTCTTTTAGATTGTTAGACAATTTCTTTTGATTTATTATTGCTTCTTCTTTTAGATTGTTAGATTCTTATCATCAAGGTTATTTCCAATACAATAAAGATCACAAAGACAAGAGTGAACACTAGAGATAGGCTCAAAGCCAGGGAAAAACCCCTCCAAGGGGAAAACCCAAAAGAACTTCTCTTCTTATAGAAACAATTTCAAAGGAGACTTCCAAGACCAAACAAGACCTCTAGTTCTCACCAAGATACAAGTCAGCCAACCAGGAAAACGAGTCTTCACTTCTGCAATTTTGGATCTGTGGTACCCCTTCTGCAATTTCGGACTGTGGTAACCCTACTACAATTTCGGACTGAGATGACCCTTCTGCAATTTCGGCTCTCCAAGATATCTCTGTTTCTTCGATCTGAGCAGATCTCTTACTGTTTTGGTTTAGGAGCAGATTCTTTGTCTTCGGTTCTTCTTTCTTCTTGTAATCGAACTGCAGATGTCATGTCTCCAATGATGAGTCCGATTTTCCTCCTTTAAATACTTGTTTCCACATGTAATGAGGCCAACTTGTACAACTTCTATAGGCCGACTTGAACAGTGGTCTTAAGGCCGACTTGATCTGGAGAACACACCTAGACACTTCAAAAAGATATTTTTTTCTTTGATACAAATGCCCAAATGGGTCTTGACAGAGACACTTTGACTTTGACTAAAAACCCTAGCGCACAAAATAGGTGCTTTGACCTAAGACCCAAATACTTTGAGCATGAAACCCATTCTTTAAATAAATAATTTTCTTCTACTAAAAAATTATTTTTCTTTTTTTGTACAAGTACAATAATAATTACATCATGCCATGAGCCAAATACAATTATGAAGACCGACACTAGTTACATTCTTCAACATTATGTACATCGGCATCCACTCAAATCTCTGCCTCATCTCTCAATTAAAGCCAGTGTATAACAAGGGTCCTTCAAAGCTATGGGATGTGAATCTCAAAGATGCAGGCACACATACCCCTAATTGCTTGATGGCTAACCGCTCATTCGCTAGCTCTTCCACAGATCATTTTCATGTTGGAGATTTAGATGCAGAATACATGCCTATGTTTGGCTTGGCTGTGGTAAGTTCTTCTGCCTGTCATTGATAGGCAGCCGCAGAAGTGGTATTCGTACTGCATCTTCTGCCCATGCTGCTTCATATCATCACGCTAGAGAATAAGCTGATGCTCCATTGGAGGATGTGGAGGACAATAACAATGTCACATTGGTCTATCACATACTAGATTGTCAAATTTCTGGTTTTTTAATTTGGACCCGTGGAACTTTCTAGATAAGCTAATTTTTTGTTAATTCGAAAAAATTTAGTCTCTATCATTGATATGTTGGCATCTTATGAATTTATGATATTTGAATTTCACTTTAATATTAATATATGGGCCCCGGTTGACTCATCTCAATGTCTAAAATGTTTGTATTTGTGAAATGAAAACTGAAATATGATTTATCATTTTAATGCTTGAGTTTCGTTGTTTCAAGTCATAAATTTCAAATTTTGCTTACGTAGGAAATCTGAAAATTCAACTTGATTTCAGTTCAGAAAATGGCATGGATTTATGATGTCATGATGTATGAATCAAAAATCTGAATCTTGATGTTACTAGTTTAGTATTTAGTTTTACTAGTTGATAACTTGATATGATTTAAATTTAGTTCATATTTATCATTTGAGATTTCATTTTTTTTAAATATAAAATAAAAAACACACATAGGGTTAGGGTTCGGATTCCCTGATACCACACTGGATTCTTCTGATGATTCAGATTGGACCCACGGTTTCTGTAAATTGGGTAAGAATTCTATCTAGTATAGCTCTTGCATGTTTAAAATTTTAATTCTCAAATATATGAACTTGTGAGATTTGAAAAGCATCTTTCACCTTGCGAGTTTTTTCTTTTATTCACTCCATTATTCCAAGGACAAGGCACCGGTCATCTCCAAAAAAACCATGTGATGTATAAGTGTTTTCAAGGAAAACTTAATAGAATAACGTTGCTGGTTTTCAAACTTAGTTGCAGATTTGGAGGGGTTACCTTATATCAGCCATAAAACATTGATTTAGGGTGTTTTCCTTGCATTTTTGGTCAACCTTGTTCCTTGTTCCACAACTTTATTGCAGAAACAAGATGAGGTTATTTCAGATTTTATGAAATTCTGAGTTGTTGTGATATAAATTATCATAACTATGAATTTAACTAGTCCTGATTTGACGAAGTGTGGATGTTTAAGTATTTTATTGCACATCAGCAAACTTCATTGCAGATATGAGGCAAACACTGAATATGTATGTAAACATTATATGCAATCTCCACTATATATAAACATTATATCTGCAAGCTTCATTGCAGATATGAGGAAAATACTTAATATATGTAAACATTATATGCTCAATGTTGTTTTTGGGGTTTGCACTAGTAATCTTCATGTTTTGTTGGTGGCCCATGGCACTTATGCCTTTCAGATCCCTTTGAAATTGTATGCACATATGGCATAAGCCCTTTGGACCCACAAGATCCATGCATGCAAAGCCACATGGATCATGCCTTTCTGAGACCACAAAGTGCATTCACAAAAGAGAATGTCAGGGCCATAGGTGAATACCTATATATGTGTGTGTGAGAGAGAGATTTTAAGGTCACGGCCAAGACAAACACCAAATACATATATGAGACCCCCTTGTTTGTGAGACAAGGGACCCACCTCTGCACAGTGATTTGACTGCTAAGGTTTACAGAGGTCTAGATAGTCTACCCCCTTAGGATTCGAACCTGTAACCTCTTAATAGGAAACACAAGCTCCTAACCATCCACACACACTCACACACACACACATATCTATATATATATATATTTCTGTGTCTGTGTGCATGCACACACCATATTATTGTTTCAACTGCTAATCTTATAAGCTTCCAGGTATATTCTACTAAGGAAATTCCAACTGCTATAATTTTGGGAATCTTGAATCCTCGTTGCCTATTTTTAAAGATAGCTGGAATTCTTGTCAATTAACTGGCCCTTCTTGAATATTCTACACTTATACATGAAAACAAGTTCTATAGGTTGTAACTAAGGTTGTTCGAAGAGAGATTTGATAGCAGCTCATGTACATGCATACAATCGACACAGTTCCCCATTACAAACCAGACAGTATTTCCATAGAAATTGGAACCAAAACATGAAAGTTAACCAGATAAACAGCGAACTAAATATTGACAGTTTGCCAACCTGTGGAAGATTCATTAGCTCTAAAACAGCTCTCTTTGGTGTCAGTTCATTGTCAATAATACGAGCAACTGCAGTTAGCACCGGAATCTTCACATGATATTTCTGTGCCAAAGCAATGACAGCTCCTGCTGTAGCTACACCCTCCGCAACCTGGAGAATACATAGATGATAAATACTCAAAAAAACATTCTGAAGTACAATTATAGGTGTCTGTATACAAGAATACAAAAGCGCCACAACAAAACAATCCTTCTCTTTTAATGACTCTCTTCATAAAACTGAATTGAAAATCACCTGATTCATGGATGCTAGAATGTCATCAAGTTTCTCCCCTGAGCCAAGTCTCACCCCAACAGTTCTATTTCTTGAAAGTTTAACAAAACATGTAAGCATGATGTCTCCAGTGCCTGACAGGCCAGTGAGTGTTGTTGCTTTTGCACCCATCTGCAGTCAGATACCAGATGGGATTAAAATAGTAATAATTAACTACACTTGCCACAGTTTACACTATGAAAATGAACAAGCTTGAAGCTACTATAACATTAGATGTTTTGTATATAGCAGTAACAAAAATTCTTGATAAGCAGTAAATAAAACCATCATATTTATTCATAATGCAAAGAAACAAGTTTAACATAATTAGTTAGGGGTGGGCCAAATTAAAATATTAACCTATGCACAGATTTGTGATTGTTAATTTTTATAAGTTATATGTGACAAATTGTCAGCTGTTATGATGATTTCAATCTGCAAGTACATAAATTATTCCTAGTAAGAGCTGTAGGCTGAATTGGTATACAACAAGATGTGGCTGCATCAGGGAAAACCATGCTGCTGGAAGTTGGATAAGGCACGCATATTTTTTCCAGCATGTGAAGGAAATATTTTAGAAATTGTTGGGATTTTTCTCATTGTGAGTCCTGTGATTCTGAAAATAAAAAAATAGAAGCTACCCCAGCTGAGCATCGTCCTAATCCTACAACTATAAACATGTAAAATTCTAACAATGTACTATTATTTATAGAACAGGGACAACGTTATTTTAGTTCCAAGCATTACAGTGGAAGTAGTATAGAAATGTGTAAGGATATATACAGAGGTACCGATACATCAGTGGTTTTCAAATTGGCAGGATGTCAGGATTCAACGGAATTAAACTTCAAAGAATGAAAAAATTTCATATAAAATCTCATATAATCAAATTAATAACAAAAAGATGATGAAAGATGAAATTCATAAGTCAAACCTCAAAACTTCTATGATAAACATATGAACAGTCTCTATTGTCACATATAACTATAGAGGAAAAAATGTATAAGCATCAACAATAAACTAAACCTCCATGTCATCTACAAGCAATTCTTCATTATCATCCATTTCAATATCATTAACATCTTCATGCCTGTGAGACAAATTTCATAATGATAGAACTTCCCACGGCCAAAAGCGAGTGCAAATGCAGAAACAGCCTAGAAGGCTAAATCTTTCTTTCAGATTCAAAGAACCTGACCCTTGTTTTAAGAATCCTACCAGTTAGTAATTTATTGAGTTTCTTCAATGTATCATTAATTAATTCAGATAGAACTATATAAAACTTGAAAGGAATTTTAAATTTAAATATTAAAATATAAATACTAAAAAAAATTCAAAATAACCAAATAAGAAAGGGACATCTTGACCACCAAAGATGTCCATAAGGTATTTTGACAATTGAATGTTGGCTAGGATTATGTTGCATAGTTTCATTTTTCCAGGCTTCAATGTCATTAGCAGTTACCATTGAGGGGAAACCATTACTAAATGGGAGTCAGTGTTGTATAAAAAACTCAGAAATGATATGAACATATATATTTTATTAATTAAGTGTATGATGGTTGTTTACAGTGAGGGTCCCTGGCTTATATACTGCCATGGGCACCCTTATGGGAAAGGGCATGATCTTATGATCGTGCCCTTTCATCTTAATTAACCTAAAATTAAATATTTTTTACATAACATTGCCTTCCTCTCGAAAGAATGCTTTGTCCTCAAAGCATACGTAACGACGGATGTTGTTGACAAAAAGATTCATTCTCCCAAGAAGCTTCTTCTTCGGGTAAGTCCTTCCACTTGATCGGGTATTCCTTGATTGTACGATGTCGAAGCTTTATTTCTCTAGTAGATAAAATACCTTCTGGTTCTAGAATGACCCTTCCCTCATCATCCAGGGATGGAAGTGTTGTTTGCGCTGATTGATGGTCGCCTAGTGCCCTTTTAAGGCAAGAGACATGGAAGACGTGAACACGACTTTTCTCTGGAAAGCTTAAACCATACACAACTTGGCTGATCTTTTTGTTGATCTGATAAGGTCCATAGAACTTTGGTGCCAATTTATTTTTTCCTTTTTGTTTTAAGGACAATTGTTTGTATGGTTGGAGATTGACAAACACCATTCTCCGACTTCAAACTCTCTTTCGGTTCTCTTTTGGTCTGCTTGTTGCTTCATACAATTCCTCGCATTATTCAAGTTTTCTTTTAATATTTGGACGATTTTTTGGGTTTCTTCTAGTTGATCTTTAACAGCAGGTAGATTTGTCTGGACAACAGCTAGATCCTTCCATTTTGGGGGTTCATATCCATACAAAGCTTGAAATGGCGTCATTTTTGCTGACGTGTGATAAGTAGAATTATACCACCACTCAACGAGATGTAATCATTCAACCCACTTGTTTTGTTTTTCTGTAGCGTAGCAACGTAGGTAGGCCTCCAAACATTTATTGACAACCTTTGTTTGTCCATCTGTTTGAGGATGATAAGGGTAACTCATATTTAGGTAGGTTCCTATGTGGTTGAACAACTCCTTCCAGAAATTACCCTTGAATTTGGCATCTCTATCACTCACAATGACTTTCAGAAAACCGTGTAACTTATATATGTTTTTGCAAAATATTTCAGCGATTTCTTTCTTTGAATATGATTTCTTTATTGCCATAAAGTGAGCATATTTGGTGAGTCTGTCGACCACTACGAAAATCTTGTCCTTGCCTTCAGATACTGGTAATCCTTCGATAAAGTCCATCGAAATTTCTTCCCATTTCTGATTTGGAATGTTTAAAGGGTGAAGTAATCCCGGCATCTTAATATTTTCACTTTTATTCCTTTGACATGTGTCACACTCTGCTACATACTTCTGAATATCGTGACTCATTCCTTTCCAAAAGAAGGATTGACGTGCATTGTAGTAAGTCTTAAAGAATCCTACATGTCCAGCTGACGGTGAGTCATGTGACTCCTTGATTATCTTAAATTTAAACTTGGAATTTGCATTTAGATAGATTCTTCCCTTATACCATAGAATATCATTCTTCCACTCAAATTTTGAGTTGTTGGGAAGGTTATTGATTATTGTCGTTATTTTTGGATCCTTGGCATACTCACTTCGAATTTTGTTAAGCCATTCAAGAACAACAACCGAGATTGCAAGTAGTGTTGGTTCTTCATCTTTCCTAGATAAGGCATCTGCTACTACATTGTCTTTTCCTCTTTTATGTAGTATTTCCATGTCAAAGGCGACAATTTTTTCAATCCATTTTTGTTGTTCTTCGGAAAGTGTTTTTTGTTGAAGGAGGTGTTGGAGACTATTATGGTTTGTTCTAATGGAAAACTTACTTCTCAAAAGATATTGCCTCCACTTAGCTAGTGAGTGCATAATAGCGAGCATTTCTTTGTTGTATGTGGACTTGAGGCGTTCTCTTTTATTGAGCTTCCTACTTTCAAAAGCTATTGGATGCCCTTCTTGCATTAATACTGCAGCTATACCGAATCCGGAAGCATCACACTCAATGATAAATGGTTTAGAAAAATCTGGTGTTGCCAATATGGGGGCATTAGACATAACTTCCTTTAATTTTTCAAAACACTTTCCTGCTCCCTCATCCCATAGAAATAAATTCTTCTTTAAAAGGTTTGTCAGAGGAACAGTTATATGTGCATAGTTTTTAATAAACCTTCGGTAGTATCCAGTCAAACCTAAGAACCCTCTTAGCTTGGATACATTAACAGGTTTGGTCCATTCTTTTATAGCTTTGATTTTATTAGGGTCCACCTTTATGCCTTCATGGGATATAATGTGTCCAAGGTATTCTACTTCTTCCTTTCCGAAGGTGCATTTGGATTTTTTTGCATAAAATTGATGCTCTTTTAGTAGTGTAAGAACTTTATCCAGATGTTGTAAGTGCTCTTTCCAAGTTTTACTGTAAATTAAAATATCGTCAAAGAATACTAATACAAACTTCCTAAGATGTGGACGAAATAATTCGTTCATAGTTGCTTGAAATGTTGTTGGTGCATTGGTTAACCCAAACGACATTACTTTAAATTCATAGTTACCTTCGTGTGTTCGGAATGTCGTCTTTCGTATGTCTTCCAATCTGATCCTGATTTGACAGTAGCCTAATCTTAAGTCCAATTTTGAGAAGTATTTTGCGCCATGTAGCTCATCCAACATTTCGTTGATAAATGGAATTGGGAACTTGTTTTTAATTGTTATTTTGTTCAATCCTCTATAATCAATGCATAGCCTGAATGAACCATCCTTCTTCCTTACCAATACCACTAGAGCAGCATACGGACTTTTACTTTTCGAGATGATCCCACACTTTAAAAGGTCTTGGATTAATTTCTCAATTTCCGTCTTTTGGTGATGTGGATATCGGTATGGCTTGATGTTGATGGGGTTTGACCCTACTTTGACTTCTATTGTATGCTCAATTTCCCTGTTAGGAGGCATTTTCATAGGTAGGTCTTGAAATACTTTTTCATGCTTCTGAATTAGATCTTGTATCTCTGGTGACTCTTCGCTGGTCATATTTGCAGCTAACATTTCCAATTGGTGACATTGTACTACATAAGCGGGTGCTCCTTTTCGAATCATCTTCATCATCTGAGATGATGATACAATTTGATTCTCTGGTGCTTGGAATCTGTGTAATTTGTACTTCTGACCTCCCCATTTGAATTTTATGAATTGTACTTGATGGTTGGTGGCATAAGTACCTAAAGTTCATAGCCATTGGATAACTAAGACTACCTACTCCTCCTAATGGTACTGTGAAGACCGAAGACTCTAAATTAAAGTCTTGAATCTGCAATTTGACTTTATGGCATTTCCCTACCTTTTCAATCTTCTTACCATCAACTACCATCACCTTCATGTTTGGTAAGGGAAATGAAAAGATGTTGAGTCTCTTTGCCAAGGTCGCATCTAGAAAATTATGTGTGCTACGAGAATCAATGAGAACCACTACCTTGTTCTTCTTTATATGTCCTTTCAACTTTAAAGTCTGAGGTTGTGATATACCTGTCATAGTTGATAGTGACACTTGTGGAATACTTCCGTCATCTAATTCTGGTGAGAATTATGGGGCACCTTCGGTATCTTCTATATCAGATTCTTCACTGTTTGAATCATTAGTTGCTTCACAATTATATAGGTTCTTTGATTCTTTTCCCTTAGCACACCTATGTTTGGGGTCCCACTTCTCACCACAGCGTTTGCATTTGCCTACTTTTATCCTTTGTATTTCCACATTAGATTTTTCATCTTCACGACGTTGTGGTGGAACATATCTTGTATTGTTTGAGTCCATAGACTGGGGTACTCTTCATCTTGAATATGATTTTTCCGATTTTGACCAAAATATTTGTTCAAATTTCTTTTCAGCAGTTTTTTCTTTTCGTCTTGCTACTTTTATTGATGTAATGTCATGCATCTCAAGTTCTACTTGTAAATGGGTTTTAAGTTTGGAGATGTATGATTAAATTAGACGAGACTCTGATAACCCAAGTACTCGTGTTAATAAGGTCTCCCATTCTTGAGTGTATTCGTCCACACTTCCTTTTTGTCATAATTTGATGAGTGTTGAAAAGAACTCTTCTTCCTTTACACCTTGGAATCTTTTAAAGAATGCATCCTTAAATTTTCTCCAACTAATGGTGTGTGTCGTCTTTTTCCACCACATATACCAATTATATGCTTCCCCTTCCATTTTCATGGATGCGTCCCTGAGCTTTTTGTCATCAGCATTGATGTCATATATCTCAAAGTATTCTTCTGCTTTATTTATCCATGCAACATTGTTTTTTTCGTTTCCATCAAATTCAGGCATCTCGACTTTTGCCCTTCGTTGGTATGTCGCTAATGGTTGAGCAAAAAAGGGGTGTTGATTGGTAAAGGTATCCCGGAGTTGCTTATTTGTAAGAGTCACGTTACTAATTTCTTGGTGGGGTGTCGCTGATTTTTTTGGAGATTCAGCTTAATGGGAATCTGTTGATTTTGTTGAGTTTGATGAATGGTGCTCTTGATTTTCTTCATCTTCTTGGAGTAGTTGTCGGGTGTAATATCCTGCTTTCTACACAAGAGATTCAGCATTGCCAAGGTCTATTTTTGGTTCAATTTGGATTGGCTCTTATTCTGATCCATCTATTGTTCTATTCGATTTGTCGTATCCTGAAGCCTATGATGGTTGTTTACAGTGAGGGTCCTTGGCTTATATACTGCCATGGGCACCCTTATGGGAAAGGGCATGATCTTATGATCGTGCCCTTTCGTCTTAATTAACCTAAAATTAAATATTTTTTACATAACAGTCAGCACCAAGGATTAATCGAACATTTAGCAGTTGCACCCTCAGTGCAGACACTCACCTTTGTCCACAAAGGTGATACATGTATATGCCAATATATCCATTACGGGATAGAACTTAGAAAAAAAGGCATATACAAACAACGATGGCATCCTCCTAGGGGATATGTTAAGTATATTTTTACTAGGCATCTAAAGGTAACCCAGACCCAACAGGGGCAGGAGTTGTATGTTGAAATTTCTAAGTCTGACACATTAGAAATCCCTACTGCATTATCTGGTTTATTATCTCCTACTTGTTCTTTCCATTAACAAGTTATTTATAGATATAAATACCGAAATAAACACAAATGCAGCCTTAACACATATACAGATCAGCAACTGAAATAACTGAGGCAATCACATAAGGGACACCGTTATTTTTGGACAAACGTCCCCGGAAAAACCCAATGCGGGAAAACTGGTGCAGTAGATATGAGGGTTTTATTATTATGCAGTTTCTGAATACAACTAGGGTGCCAGAAATGGCTCGCCCTTTAGACAATTTCCATGGCAGAAGTACCTCTCCTCGGAGACAGATATTTTGTCTGATCAGCAACCGATGATTGATCCCACAGCAACTTCAACAGTTCCTTAGCTGGACAGCGAAAGCTGATCCAAGCTTCTCTCTAGAACTGCGTCACCCTCCAGGGACTTCGCCACCCTTTTTTGCTCTATGTCTGCCTCTCAGCTCCCAGTCTGCCCCACGAAAATCCCTTAACGCTGCCTCTTTAGCCCAACGTCAGCGCTGCTAGCCTTTGTGCAGCCTCTACTGCCTCTGCGTCAGCCTCTTGGCCTTCTACGTCAACCTCTTGGCCTTCTGCGTCAACCTCTTGGCCCTCGACGTCTTTTGTGTTGGTCCACTCAGCCTCTAAGTCAGTCTTGGCTGACTTTGCGTAAGCCTTCCAAGGCTCTGTGTTGTTTCTCCACACTTTCTTTGCCTCTCTGATATGTATTCTCAGCCTTCTCCCGAACTGCCTCTCACTACAACAGATCACTAACTCGATTTCTCAGCAACCCTTGCCCCAGAAAATCAAATTCGTGATCAACTTGATGTATCTCCAACTAACCCTCAAGCCTCCTCTTATACTTTTCCTATTGACGATTCAACAGCCAAGATTAAGTCCTTAATCAACAGCTTAGATTAGATTTGGCTTGATCCTAATTATTTAGAACTTTCTCACCCATATTATATTAATACACATTAATATTTTAATTTTCCTAAGTTTAGACTTAGGAACCCCATTAAAAATATTAATTATTTTAATATCTCTCCATCCGGTTGGAATTTCCCCAAATTATTTTTGGGTCTTGGAGATCTTATGTGCCTTAGCCTCTCCACCAATTTTCATGGCTAGAGCACATCTAATGCTACTACAAATCAACACTCCCTCTTAGCAAGGAATGTGCTCTAGTAATGCTCCATCACTGAGACATCACATTGATCCTTCGCACTGGTACTTGTGTTGATGCTTGGCCTGCTGCCTCACATCTTTTGCACTGTTGCTCCCTATATTGCTGCCCATGACACTACCACTGCCACTGCTACATTTGTACTGCAACTCCCTCTCAATATGCTGCCCATGTTGCCACTAGCGTTGTTAAGTTGCTAACTGTTGTACTGCAACTCAGACACCAAGAAGTAGGTAACTGACTTTCCCAAAAACTGACATCCCAGTCAGTCTGGAAGCCTCATGATGTTGAAACTGCCTCTATTGAAACTGCCTCTGTTGCTAACCCGTGCTCCCTCTACTGCCACTTCGCTACTACAAACACCTTTGTGCCTCTCACACAACTGCAACCTCTGTTGCGCTGCTACAGACTTCTACACTCTAGCCTTACCTTACTGCGCCATCACACTTTGCTCCACCTGACATCTGTCATCATGCTACTATCGTTAAGGGCTCTCGTAGCCAAATGTGATCAAAGAGTTTGGGCACCTAAAGGATCTTGGCCCTAGTATGTAGTCCTCTTGACTACAATTCGATGTCACCCCACCTCTTCTCTAGAGGTGCATGAGCACTCATGGCACAATCGTCATCAGTCTCGACCTCTTTCTTCGCCTTAGCTGGAGCTGCCTTCGAATCAGAAGCCTCTCCCTTGTTTTTCTTCCTGGGACACTGGGATGCATAATGTCCCAGCTCCCCACAATGGAAGTGCTTAACCTTGGAGATGTCCTTCTTCCTCTTCCATTGTTGTCCCGCAGATGCTAGAGCCGCATCCATCTCCTCTTTATTGAGACGACCTCCCTTGCCACTACTCCCCGCCTTGGTCATCCTCCTGATCTCTTCCTGGCAAAGAGCTGCCCACATCTCCTCCCAACCGAAAAGAGTAGCCCTACCCAAAATACTTTGGACAAATGTCTCCCATTCCTCGAAGACTACATTCAGGGCAGTTCTCACCATAAATTTTGGATCTGGTGTAGACCCCACAGAAGTAAGCTAGTCGCAAATCTCCTGTAGCTTGAGAAGGAATGGATCTATCTGCTCTCTCTTCTGCATCTGATATGACCCAGTTGATTCTCCAATAGCATCTCTTCTGCTGCATGGAAGAGCCCTGGTATAAGGTGGTCAAGGTGTCCCACATCTCCTTTGTTGTGTTCTTCTCAGCAATATGTGGTATGACATGATCCTTGACCCCGTCTAGGATCATGCACTTCGCCCTTGCCATTGCATCCTCATACTTCTCGTTCTCAGTTGAGTCAACTGGGATAGCCATGTTTTTCAAGGCAAAGCCCTTGATGCGATGTTGATCCAGGACTGCCAGGATCCTGGCCTTCCAGATGACAAAGTTGGAAGCCCCGTCCAACCTGTCCTGATCCCTTAGTTCGTTCACTAACATTTCAACTCCTCTTCTGGACTCCCTCTGAGTCTCGACTTCCCTCTTGGAAATCTCCCTCTAAATCCTGATTTCCCTTCTGGAAATCCTCTGGCCAACTGTCGAACCACTCCTCTCCAATCCTCCTTGCAACTGCAACTCGAATCTAAATTCCTTGGCTAGAAATTCATTGAGGTAGTGACTCCCTCTACCTTGGTCCTGCCTCCTTAGAAATTATTCTGCTTTGACAAAAATAGCATCCCACCAGCTCCGCAAATCACAATCTGCCCACAGCTCCCCAAGCCCTGGCAATTGAAGAAACTGAGCCTTTCAGGTTCTGCGCAATCCCGGCAAAGGCTGAATCTGCTCCTCCTGGCCACAGCGTCAATCCTTCATGGCTGAGAAAGATAACTGAGCACTACGTAAGTCTGGTCTGCCCCTCTTTGCCTCTGCATTGACCCTCCTCTTCACTCGAAATGATGACGCAGGCTCTGTGTCACTTCCTCTCTTGCTGCTTCAGCTCTGGAATGACACTGTCTCTCGGGACAGCTGCTACTACTGCAAATTTCATATTTCTGTTGGTGTCTTCAATCCTCCTGTGATCTGCAATCCTCTGATACCTTGTTGAAATTTCTAAGTCTGACACATTAGAAATCCCCGCTGCATTATCTGGTTTGTTATCTCCTACTATTTCTTTCCATTAACAAGTTATTTATAAATATAAATACCGAAATAAACACAAATGCAGCCTTAACACATACAGAGATCAGCAACTGAAATAACTGAGACAATCAAATAAGGGACACCATTATTTTGGACAAACGTCCTCGGGAAAACCCAATGCAAGAAAGCCGGTGCAGCAGATATGAGGGTTTTATTATTATGAAGTTTCTGAATACAACTAGGGTACCAGAAATGGCTCACCCTTCAAATAATTTCCTTGGCAGAAGTACCTCTCCTCGGAGACAGTTATTCTGGCTTATCAGCAACCAGATGATTGATCCCACAGCAACTTCAACAGTTCCCTAGCTGGACAGCAAAAGCTGATCCAAGCTTCTATCTGGAACTACGTCACCCTTTTCTACTTTGCGTCTGCCTCTCAGCTCCCAGTCTGCCCCACAAAATTCCCTCAACACTACCTCTTCAGCCCAACGTCAACTCTGCTAGCCTCTGCGCAGCCTCTACTGCCTCTGCGTCAACCTCTTGGCCTTCTGCGTCAGCCTCTTGGCCCTGTACGCCTTCTGCGCTAGCCCACTCAGCCTCTGTGCCAGTCCTGGTTGCATCTACGTCAGCGTTCCAAGGCTCTGCTCTGTTTCTCTGGCACTTTCTCTGCCTCTCTGATATGTATTCTCAGCCTTTTTTCAAACTGCCCCTCGCTGCAACAGATCACTAACTCGATTTCTCAGCAAACCCTACCCTAGAAAATTGAATTCTTGATCAACTTGGTGTATCTCCAACTGACCCTCTAGCCTCCTCTTATACTTTTCCTATTGATGATTCAATGGTCGAGATTAAGTCCCTAATCAACGGCTAAGATTAGATTTGGCTTGATCCTCGTTATTTAGAACTTTCTCACCCATATTATATTAATATGCATTAATATTTTAATTTTCCTAAGTTTAGACATAGGAATCCCATTAAAAATATTAATTATTTTAATATCTCACCATCCGGGTGGAATTTCCCCAAATGATGTCTGGGTCTTGGAGATCTTATGTGCCTTAGCCTCTCCACTAATTTTCATGGCTAGAGCACATCCGATGCTACCACAAATCAACATTGTACTTA
Source organism: Pinus tabuliformis (assembly GCA_031772625.1). NCBI lineage: Eukaryota > Viridiplantae > Streptophyta > Pinopsida > Pinales > Pinaceae > Pinus > Pinus tabuliformis. Next base: position 246,571,877 of record CM062815.1, read on the forward strand.
CAGAACATGAAGGTAATATGATCTGCACCATCTTCCAATAACTAGCTCAAAAAACCAATGACCAAGTGGAATTGGCAACGTTGATATGAGTGACCAGAGAAGGCTTAAGAATTGGATACAAGCATATCATTTTTTAGGGCAATACATACATTTATTTTATGATACTTAACCATTAACCACTAACATTTCCATATGAAGTACCTGTTACCCATCCACATACATGGGTGACCCTAGGAGAAATTTTTATCCTATGATGCAGCTTGCTAACCAGCAACCTCTATGTAATGGTCCCAAGAAATTAATTGCCTACGGGACAAAATAGCCTTATCAATCCCTCTAGGCTATAGTCCTCCATAAAGGGGAAAAACCCCAAAATTCCCACTATTGGGCAAGTTTTGAGACAGCTGGGCAAAGAAACCCAAAATTGGGTCTTGGAGTAAAGTTTACTCAATCATTTTAGAAGAAGAGGCCCCTCTAGGAAATCTATAAATATGAGAGGGATGAATTCATTTTGGATCATTAATGTGTATCAATTTGTCTTTGTTTTTCTTGAGCTTGAGGCTCTGAGGGTTTTAAAACACCTTTTCTTCTTGTCCTTCACTTTCTATTCAGAGGGGAGGAATTGCCATATGAAGTACCTGTTACCCATCCACATACATGGGTCACCCTAGGAGAAATTTTTATCCTATGATGCAGCTTGCTAACCAGCAACCTCTATGTAATGGTCCCAAGAAATTAATTGCCTACGGGACGAAATAGCTTATCAATCCCTATAGGCTATAGTCCTCCATAAAGGGGAAAAACCCCAAAATTCCCACTGTTGGGCAAGTTTTGGGACAACTGGGCAAAGAAACCCAAAATTGGGGCTTGGAGTAAAGTTTACTCAATCATTTTAGAAGAAGAGGCCCCTCTAGGAAATCTATAAATATGAGAGGGATGAATTCATTTTGGAATTTGGATCATTAGTGTGGATCAATTTGTCTTTGTTTTTCTTGAGCTTGAGGCTCTGAGGGTTTTAAGACACCTTTTCTTCTTGTCCTTCACTTTCTATTCAGAGGGGAGGAGATTGAGATCACCGACACATATACTTACTTTGGGGTGCAATTCTCAGGTCCCCGCTTCAATTTGCGACCAGTGCTTCGGCCTCGAATCAACAAAGGATATGGATCCTTAGCCGTTCTCGAAAGAGTGCTTTCAACATCATTTCCACAACATCTCGTCCAAGATGAGCCTCATGGACACCTTAATCCGTCCCACTGTTCTATATGGCTCAAAGATTTGGGGACCGTCTTTACTTGAGTCGGATTGGGCTTTATCTGAGAGAGTCCAGATTCTTCTTCTTCGTCACATCAATAGGTTCAAACTAACAATACCACATTACATCATCCTTGCAGAGTTTGGAGCTCAACCCTTCTGTCTTGAGACAGTCTTCAGATTTGTTTCATTCTTGCATCGTGTCTAGGGCTTTGCAGACTCGATAAAGAGTAGGGATTGTTATCCTTACTTCGCATATTGCTCTTCTGAGACTATTGCCCGTTCTACTCCCTCGGGCCAAGTCAAATGTTGGTTTACAGGGGTTTCAAATCTCTTAGAGTCAGTGGGAATTCAGTTGGATCGTCTCCCTCCTTTCCGATATTCCTTAGATGCTCCTAGTCACCTTTTACCTACTAGACAGGAGCTAAAGACGATCATCAGGGAGGACATCTACAGGCAGTTCGTCCAGGTCGCCTGGGTCAATCCTCCGAGAGGGTTGCGCCCAAAGATGTCCTTCTACACTGAGCACTTCTTGGAGTTGAGAGACAGGCTCATTCTTCGACCCCAATATACGTTTCACCACTGGATGCATGCTCTTCGCATTCCTCTAGGCCAGTTCAGAGTAGGTTCTCATAGAATTCGAGTAGAGACGGACCACCAGGTGGATAGACCAGACAGACTCTACCAGGTATGTCATTTACAGGAAGTAGAGAAAAAGGTGCACTTCATTCTTGGATGCCCTGTCTACTACGAGATCAAAGGAAGGTTTCATTGCTTGTTTAGAGATTCTTGAACCCTCGCCGACTTTTTCAGGTATCCCAATTAGAGATGTTTGGCCCTATATATGCAGGAGGCTCTCAAGTTCCGAGCGCATATCCTTCAACCTCCCATCAGACTAGACCCCACACAGAGGATCGCGACATTTTTCAGGGTACTACCTTCAGACAGGGGCACCAAGAGATCGATTGATACTAGTACATATCCACACTCCAGATGAGTGTGGATCTGTGGGACCTCACCCTGTCACACAAGATCTCAGCAACAGATCCGTCTCAGATCCGTTCTTGGGAGACGGACTAGGTCCTCCGGCATTCAGCAGCACGTGAACCCCCCCCAGGAAAAAAATTAGTGGACAGTCCACACTTGCCATCGACTCTTCATCGAGCCAACATACTTTGTTGAGTTTCTTCAGTGTTATTCATTCAGCCTCGGATGTTAGGAGAGTCCATTCCCGAATATTCGGGGAATAAGCAATCGACATAAACATGGCTCTCCAACAACCAACATAACAGTGGTTTAAATGGCCAAAAAGGAAGGACTCATTAAAATAGTTAATTACGTGAAGAAGTTGGTTAAAATTAGAGAATCAAATAGAATTTAGAATGTGTGCACATGTTGAGTTATTTTAGGCCAGTGGGTCTGATCCTCAGACCTATTAGCTCCTGGATCTTCTCCTCTAGGGCCAGATGTTGATTTACTTCATGCATTGTATCTTTTATAGGAGACCGTTTGGTTCTCTTGCTTTGTATAGACATCATTGTACTCAACAGTCCCTTTGACCTACTTTGTGGTCATTAGTTGGACATAAATATAATTATCTTATCTTATTATCTTATCGCCCTAGTTGACATCTTTCTCTCCCCATTTGGGCACAAGATTCTATCTGGACAGTGAGTTTTGTTGGTATTGGTCTTGGTTTTGGTACATTATTACTTTTTGGAGGCAACGAGTGCTCTGTTGGTATTGATTCTTTATAACCATTTGAAAGGCATATCATCTAGGCTACAGATTCTTGTCTTGGCACTGAGATATTATCTTGGCATCGAAGGTATATCACCTGGAAGGCATACGAGTTCCTTGATCTCTTACAAAAGATCATCTAAAAGAAGAGAGTTTTGGTCTTCGTGCCCTATCTAAACTACCGTAAAGTTTGTCCTGGCTTAAAGTTTCCACTAGAAGGCAAGCGAAGCCCCTGTGCTGGACGATTGAAACCTTTGATAAAGGTTTGAGTATCCCAAAGTCCAGAAAGGGGCAAACGAGGGCTTTTTGTGGCCATTTGCGGATCTCCTGAGGTAGATTATGTATTCTAAGTTTTGCGAGCTCTATATCAGATCTCGAGACTATTTTGTAAAAAATGTTAAAAGTCTTCCAATAATGTATAGATCGAAGTTACATGAAAAGTCTTCGAATTTCATTCTAGTCTTATTATTCTAGTCTTACATGAATAGATTATATCTAGTCTCGTGGACGTTAAAATTAATTTCATTCATTCATTCCAATTGATGGCATCTAAAAGCATAAACGACACCATAGCGACTAAGTTGACGGAGTGGTTGGACAATTCCAAAATCCGTGACTTGGAATAAAGTGTGAGTGTTCTAACCTGCATTAAACCCAAGATCGTTGAAGCGGTCAAAGTTCTAATGTCATTAATCATATTTGAAATAAGTGCGAGTTCTGTAAAGGCAGTGCAAGGATTCTAATTGGTACGCAACCCAAGCATAGTAGAAACACAGGCCTAAGTCAACGAGGACATCTAAATTGGTGTGATATTTCACTAGTCTACATATAAAATAGATCTTTAATTGAGCTCGATTTGGAACTGCATATATTGCATTGGCTGTTGGAATAATGGGTCACATTGTTGAATTCTAGAATAGGATAAGGATTGTTCTATTGTTAACAATTGTGATCATTTACTCAGTTTTTTCGCTGGAATTAATTGCCATTGCATTGTTACTCGTTATGTTTTACTGAATAGTTGAAATTCGTTACATTATTAATGATTAATTTGTAGTCTTGTATGGTTGATGTATTGATTGCTGGAATTGCATCTATGTAGTAATGATTAATCTTTGAAGCAGTAAGAGACAATTTTATTGAAAAAACCTAGTCAACCTAGGGAAAAATTACCCTTGATCACTACACTCTACCATGATACATAGATAGCTAGCTTCAAATGCCTCTCACCCATTTTTCAGTCAATACATTCATTGGTCTACCCTACTCATCTGATGAAGGCCGGTCATCTATTATGAGGTACAGTAACCATCCTTGCATTCAAGTGCGTTCATCTAATGTTTAAGGCATTCTAGTATCTATCACAAGTTGAAATTGGATTATAGACTATTGGTTGCACACTTGTTCCCTTATTTCATCTTGATGGTTATCATATGCCTCTACTTCAATGTGACCTTCCTTAGAACCTTTCTTTCATTGTCTAGGAGTGGCACAAATAGGAAACTCTAATTATAGTAGTGTTCCATGTTATTCATACTTAACACTTGTCATCATTCTCCTAATTTCGTTATCCCATATTTGGATTGGTTGTTTTCAAAAGCTCATACTATGCCCCTATCGGCCTTGTCCTATGAAGAGGGGTTGGACATACCCAAGGTTAATGCGGCTATAAGAAAGCATGAGCCAAATATCAAAATACAAAAGAATGGCAAGGTATGTTGTTAGACACCTAATCCGTAAGGGTTATGGTGTGTAATATGAACCATCAAAAGGAGTGTAAAGGACCTTAGAATATGAATTCAATGGTTAGAAGTTAGAACATTGTATTTATATGTGTATCTTATTAATGAAAAAGCAATGAGCGCTTATCTTTATTCCTAGTCTACATTCCAACAATGGTATCAAAGTTGAACACTCCCAAACACTGACAGGTTTGTGCCCTACTCTGATCTGACATTCATTCAGTGGATCTCCTTGTCTACACATCCATTTTGTGGCATCTGAGGGTTTCTCCAACCATTTCTTCAGCAATAGTTCATCTTCTTGGTGCAAGCTCCCTCTACACAACCCTCCTCTCTCTACTCAATGATCTAGAACCCTCGCGAGCCCTCTCTCTTGCCTCTAGTCTGCATGCTTGTCCACATCTCTAAGTGCAAATATACTTTCCATCATTGTTATAGTTTGGGGATTAATTTTGTAGAAATTCCAAGGTCTGTAGCCCCAACCCAGTTTCAATGATTTTGCATTTGGTTTAATGCCCACAGCGCCACATGTTAGCTGATATGTAAACTTTTAATGCAAATTAGATTGAAACACTAGTAAGCGACCTCTACTTATTTTGCACTTTTCAGCTGATAGAAAATAAAGAGACAAGCATTCACAAATTTTTACACACTTATTTTTGGTCAAACTTGACCCTAGAAAACCCCACAAGGGGAAAACCAGTACTAAGGAAAATTTTATTAGCTTATATCAGGAATTTAATTACAACATTAAAACATCACACAAGAGTACTTATCTCTCCCTTGATATTTGAGCCAGTCTTCATAGAAATTCATGCCACTGCTTTAGCTTCCCAAATCTAAAAATTCGTGCCACTGACTGACCTGTCAGAACTCGAATTTTGAGCCTCTCAGTCAAAGAATTCACTCCAAGGAATTCAGGCTTCTGACTGATAAATTTTTCCCTTCATATGAGTGTTGGAAACATCTGCAACCACATCGAATCTTGTGCCTCTGCTCAGCACTGACCTCCTGGAATTTCGGGCCTGGTTTTTATTTGATTTTTATTTTGAGTCAACACTTAAATCTGGAATGCTTAATGCAATTCCTGGAACTCTTCCAAAACTGGCAAGAAGCTGAAGTCTTCTGCTAGAGGAAGTGTCCCCAATTTTATTCCTGGAATTCTTCCAAAACTGACAAGAAGTTGGAGTCTTCTGCTAGAGGAAGTGTCCCAGATTAGCAACTAAAGGCATGCTCAGGGGCATCTTTGTCTCTGGCTACAATTCTGAATCTGGTATGGCAGGTTGTGGCTCAGGCTCGCTTGATGTGGCTTTGAAACTTGTAGATGACCATCATTTCCCCCTCTGTCAGATACAAGGTGAGATGATGGAGAAAACTCAACTGCAAGTCTGTTCAATACTCTTGAACAAGTTTTGACATGTGACTGAAATATCTTCTTGGCTACTGATGCCCATTGCCAAAAAGCGATCCATCCAAGATGAGTCTTTGTTCTTGGAGGACATTTGTTTTTGGAGCATCTGTGTGAAGAATAGGTGGTTTTATGACAGTTCTTACATGGATGAAAATCAAAACAGTGATCATTCAAATGGCCAACTAGGTCACAGTGTTGGCACTTCACAATCTGTTGCTATGGAAGAGGGGTAGAATCTAGAACAGTTGGAGGTGAACTATCATGAAGCAACACTCTAAAACTGAATGGACTTTGAGTAGTCTGGAATATGAAAGGACATCTCCTTATCATATCCAAGACCTGTTCTATGCTTCTTGTGGACAAGCTCTTCCCAAGGTCTGATGATGGGCTTGGGAAGTGCAAGTTGAACTTCTGCATCTGCATGTAACCTTGCTGCTTTATTGGGTACTAAATCTGAATGAACTGTAATATTATTGTTTTGTTGTTTATGGGAGTCTGTTTTGATCTTCTGAACAGAAACAGGGTCAAAATGATGACTCCACCGATGTAATTCTTCCTACTGTAGTTGAGATTCAAGCTACAAAAATTCACTCTGTTCATGTGCATATTGTAGACATGTTTGAATTTCTGAGAGAGAGACTTTGCTGATTTGGAATGTGTCATCAACAGTAGATTGTATAAGAGTTTTCAAAAACTCTAATACTTCACCAATTTGAGTCATTTTCTCCAATGTCAAAATTACAGTTTAAAAAACTGATTATAGCTACCAATCAATGAAGAAGAAGCAACACCCAGTCACAATAAGAGGTGAAATAAATGTACACCTACAACTCGATACTCCACTATGAGTTTAAAGTTTTCAGCACCCACATTATTTCACTTAATATCTCAACTAATTAATAAATCACTCAAAATTCAAGCCATTGATGACTATAACTACCAATTCAAGGAGAGCTTCTTTTTTTTTAAAGAACCAATGTAGCTCATTCCATTCCAAGCACTTTCAAATATTTAAACAATAAAAATTGAGGAAGAAACAAAAATACAAGGTTACTATCTTGGTCCTCAAGTTGTCTCCCTTTGTGTGCCCATGCAAAAAATATCTTAGTGCCTGGTAGTCGCTCTTTATTTCAACCTCAAAATATATTGTTTTTGCTTTCGACCTCAAATATTAACAGAGTGTGGATGCTATTATTACCAAAGTATTTTGGTTTCAACACAACCTACGAGAGGCTCTCGATCTCAACTCACATATAAATTATTGAGAAACCAGCTTCTCAATAAGGATAATCACATTGGCATAATGTAAAGCAAGAGCAAAACCTCGAAGAGTAGGTGACGGTGCATGAATTAGCTTCTTACATTTGTTACCAAACTATGCCCTTGTATTTGGATATTTCTTATAGATAGGACTAGAGTGCAGATACCTTATAGGTCCACTTGCAGGCAGGCCTTCAGTTTGAGAAACAAGCCCTCTGTGTTCTGATGTCGATGCCAATGTCGTCGTTGTATCGCAATATCTCAATTATATGTTACAAGACTTCGAGGCTACAGCGCTTTCGACATACAAACTCTGACGCTTCAGTGGATGATGGGCATTTAAATTCAAGCATTCCACATATCAAACAGTGATGACATTCACGCATCAATCTAATCAGGATTTTACATGTATGGAAGATTTTACATGTATGCGATCAATCTTGGTTTGTGCGGATCTCTAGCTTGCAGAAATATCCTTTCTCAGGAGCACTTGCACATATCATCTAAGGCGCTTCAGGTCTCTGAGCTTCTTTATATTCAAGTAACTAGCAACAAGGAGGCAACCAAATGCAAGGCCTCCCTTCTAGTCAACCTTCAAGTAGAGCGGAGCACAGTTCAAGCAAACATCGCAATGGAACAACCATTTCCATTCCACTTCCTTTGCAGTTCAAATGCACAGTTCAGATGTAAGAATCATGTGGCACAATTTTCACACACTAGTCGCATAAATCTGATCTTAGTCGCCTCCCTTATACCATATAAACAAAATACTCAGACATATTTCATAACAAAAGAACTGCGAGCAGCAAGTCCCTGAATTTGGTTGACGGCTCTAGTCCAGCTACATCGCCAATAGCAAATGCTACTGAAATCCTTTCAACGGGCTTCTCAGTCTAGTAGCTTTTCGGGGCTTCAATGAACGCTATCAAGGTTAAAATTCAAGTCCTCTGATCACACTGACCTACTGCTAAACTCCAAAGCTGGAAGCTAGAAATCAAGGGAAGACAGTTTGTATGGCGTTGAAGACATCATTATCGTAATGCGTGCCTTGGAGCAGTATTAATGCATGCCTGGAGCAGCGTTTGCGTGGAGACTGAGACAATGAGACAACGCTGTATGGTGTATTCAACCGCGGATAGACTGGAGCAGACTGTATATATATAACTTTGTATCAATGCATAAAGGTAAACTAAAATGCCCACATATGAGTGGAGTGGAATGCTACCTAGGGAGAGTCATTGCACACTTTCTATGAAAAAAAGGAATCATTGTCTTAAAAATATAGGATTATAGAAAGTTCACTTAATTGTAAAATTTAATTTTAGTGATACATAATTTAGTTCTAGAGATAATATCCATTTAATTAAGAACATAATAGGAGAAATAAAAAAGAAAAAAATGCACAATTCTTTCTGTCTATATAATTTTTAGTAAAGAAAAAATTTACATAAATTACAACACAATTTTACCGTGACTATCAAACAACATCAAGGAACGTTTCATTTAATAAGGTTCTTTATTTTTCTATCTCAAGTTATGGTCATAACCCTTCAGATGCATATTTCCTTTCATTGCAGGTTTTCATGCGGGGGTGTAACTAAACATGGCTACAATTGGGATGTGATTGGAAGAATGATTAACGAACGAAGTGCACGGTCCTTCACCTCCTCCTCATCAATAATCTCTAGTAAACACACTGCCTTCAACTTCGTGGCACTGTAGAACATGTAATCCAACATTCCCTAAAAATTGCCTCGATGATTTCTAAAGAATGTAGTGAAACGTGGCTCCCCTGTTGACCATCAATTTTCTTCAACAGGTCTTCTATGGGAACATTACGTCAGGGATAGGAAAGATAAGCGTTTTCTTAAGGTATTGAATGAGGAAACTATAGTAGATAAGCGTTTTCTTAAGGTATTGAATGAGGAAACTATAGTTTAATAGATGCTCGTAATCCAAAATTTCCTCCGGTAAGGGATTCTCTCAAGTTATGGGAGTTCAATTTTTTCAAGCTTAATTGATTAGGGATAAAATATCAAAAACTAATGTTATTATAAAATAATTTTAATGATTTAGATGCTTAAGTTATTTCTTATTAAATTCATTATAAAATAATTTTAACCATTTAGATATTTATAAGTTGTTTCTTATTAAATTAAAACTTAATTCAGTTAATCCAACTACTTACAAACACATTAAGAAATAATTTTTTAATATGATCTAAAATCAAATTAATCTTTGTTAAGTTTTAAACATGGTTAAAAAAAGAAAAAAATTGAAATCATATTAATATAAACAAAAAAGGATACAATCACGAAATAAATGATTCTAATAACTTAAATTTCGAGGAGGGAAAGGGAAGCCAAGCCTCTCAAAACCACTGAGGAGTGCTAATATAGCTACTTACCAACAACACAACATGGAAATTCCTAAGGTGATTTGAAGCAATGTTTCAGTGTTTTCATTTAAAATTTAGGAGCAATGTTTTAGTGTTTTCATTTAAAATTTAGGAGCATGTTGCTTTTATGAGTTAGGAGTACGAAGGGAAAAATAAATTTGGAATTATATAGGATTATGAATAGTAAAATATTATAAAAATAAAGTTACAGAATTGATTTTGCTTTTTTATTATTCAAATATTCCAAAATTTGAGATTATCAAAATTATTTCAAAATTTGAAACTATATTATGAGAGATAAGGGGATAAGTTGTTTTACAAATTCTTTCCATTGTCAACTCACAAGAAGACAAACTAAACAAAGACAACTGCATTTAGTCCGAGCTTTAGCATTTCTCACCTATCTATAGATTTAGGGCTTTCATTTATTTTTTTTTACTTTTATTTTAGCAAAAATACCATTTTATACTGTAAAGTTCCCATACTCTACACAATGATTTTAGATGATTATGTTTTATAAGACACCAAGCATAAGAGTGCATCATAATATTGTGCTCTTTATGTTAATGAAAATCGATAAATAAATTTCTAGCTTTAAACATTTTATTGAACCATTAACATATATTTCTTTCAAGGCATTGTCTATACTCCAGAGATAGAGGTGTTGGGTTTATAGGTTAGGTGATTTGAAATTGGTACTTGAATTAAGATAAGAGGATGATAAGGTAAACAAAAAAACAAAAAAAATCATTTTTTAATAAAATTGAGTTATTCTCATACATTTTCAACTATATAATTTATACTTATTTATATGGTTAATAAAATATAGACATTTTTTTAAGATTTAATTAATTATAATTTAAAAACATGAAAACAATTATATAGTTTAAACTTATTTATAGTTTAAACTTATTTATATTGTTAATAAAATAAATACACTTTTATTTTTCTTGAAGTTTCATTAATTGTAATTCAAAAAAAATGAAAACGATTGAAATGATAAAAAAAAAAAAAATACTAAAATAGATCCAAATCAGCTTATTTTTTTAAATTGCAATTATCAAAACTATTGAAAAAATTAATATATATGGAATATATTTTTCAGTGAATATATAGAATATAATGTTAGGATAACATGTTTTCGATAATCAAATTTCTAAATCAAAGGAGAATAATCACACTGTGAGAATAACATGATTTTAAATAATCACATCAATTAAAAATCAAAATTAATCGATGATTGATTCTATCTCATCTCAGCGATTTAAAAACAGAAATTACTCCACAATTTTACAGCCACTAAGAACCAATAGCTAGGAACATTTCGCTTCCTCAGTTTTCTATTGGTATCGGTGGCTTTGGCCATAACTCTTCAGTTGCATATTTCCTTTTGCTGTTGGTTTCGATGTGGAGATATAACTAAAATCGGCTGCAATTGGGATATGATTGGAAGAATGATTAACCGAAGGAAGTGCACCGTACTTCACCTCCTCCTCGTCAATTAACTCCAGTAACGACACCAACTTCAACTTCCTGGCATGGTAGAAAATGTAATCTAACGTTCTCTGAAATTTCCCTCGGCTATTCTCAATGAAGGTAGTGAAACGCGGATTCCCCGTTTTACCATCCATTTTCTTCAACGCGTCTTGTAGGTGAAGATTGCATCGGGAATAGTTAAAATAAGCATTTGCTAAATGTATTCTATGACGAAACATGAGTTTAATGGATGGATCATAATCCGAAATTTCTTCATCTAAGGGATCCACATAGCCTTTCGTAAGAAGTGAGTGGGGAGCGCTTCCGGGCAAAGAATTGAAGTCCCCACATAGTACAACAGGAATATCGTGGACAAACTTCTCCAAATCTTTGAGCAAGTAGTAGACCTGCCATAGCTTTACATCACTGTTTTTAGTATTTGCATGGATGTGGGTATTGGTTATGCACAGACGTTCACTAGTTTCTTTTATGGAAAGGATGACATGCAGGGCAATGTTGTCTTTATATCTCAAATTAATCGAACACAAAGTTATCAAGTCAAATTGATTCAGTTTATAAAACGTTGCACAACCATCAACAGTTGGAATGTTGCCTTCTCTCTGCTTTCGCTTAAACATCCCTTCATATCCTAATTTGGCCAATTCTGGATGGAAAAAATCAGAAAAATGGTTCTGTTGTACCTCCTGGAGGCAAATGATGTCAGGTTCGCACTCTAATATTTCCTTCAACAAGTTTTGTCTGCGATTTTCCCAACTGAGCGCGAATGGAGGACAGTTGGGGAACTGCTCTGAAGTAGCATACACGTCTGCCAGAATGTTGTATGTCACAACTCTGAATGATGGACCCCTCAAACTTCTATCATACCTGTCGTTGGAAAGTTGAATCATTCGCCTAGGAACGGGGTGGGGAAATGGAATAACTGGCTCAGTAACGAAAAACCCCTTTCCTTCAATTTCTAGAAGTAATACCTTGCCTACGTCCTGCGTGTTGGGTTTATAAGACTCGGAGGCAGACAACAACATATGAGTGTTGTTTGGAGAAATGCTTTCACCAACACTATGGACGCAATACCATCTCTGCCTCCTTAAATCCTCATCATCATCCCTCAAATGACCGTCTACCACATCTTTTACACACAGCGTTATATCAACAATAGGTTCTATGGAAACCCTTTTCAATTTCATTTTTGCCAGTAACTATAATTCCGCTTCGATAACAACAACTTCTCCTCCATTGTTACCCCTTTCAAACAAGCTTTCTTAGCCTTACGACTTTGACTTCTTGTGAACTCAACTTTTTAATAAGCCGTACCAGTCAACTTTTTTTGGTTAAGATCGATGCTCTGCTCTATAAACGGAATATATGGATCCGTGCTTTTACCCGCTTTTACCCGCTCCTCAATAAACACAAGAGATGGATTAGTGCTCCATAAGCTTTTTGTATATATAGCTTAAATATGTTGTACGTTAAACCAAAAAATCTATTGAACTTCGAGGTTGGTTAAAACGTCGGCATTTGGATAATTTAGGAAAGACTGAAATATTAAAAAAAAAACATATTTTGGAAACGAAGTTTGCAATCTTACCGGTATTTTGGAACCTAATTATATATGGCAATTGATGGGAGTTTGGATAATTTAGGAAAGACCAATATTAAAAAAAAAAACATATTTTTGAAACGAACTTTGAAATCTTACCGGTATTTTGGCAACTAATTATATATGGCAATTGATGGAACCAACTTTATTTTGTTCAAGTTTATGGAACTGATTTTGTTTACTTTCATGTAATTAAACTAGTGTTACTTGTTTCTTTTCCTTTCCTACAATTAGAATAAGGTTATTTGTTGTTCTTTATTTTTTTCTTCTAATAAACTACATCTACTTTCTATTATTTTCTGTAAATATGGTAGGTTTACTGTTTGCCATTTATTTTTCTACAAAATTAGAGTATGTTTACTTGTTTTTTTTTTCTAAAGTTCTTAAGTATTTTTTGTATTTTTGATATAAAGTGAGGTCATTGTACAACATAGTTTCCCTTGAGGTGAATGAGATCCACCAAAGGACAATACATTACATGTTGCACAAATAGCTTTGACCCTCTAAAGTTTGTGTTTGTACAAACATGAAGCTAATAAGTGAAGTCAATACAGCAAAGACAATTAACATTCTTATTCTAACACTAAGGAGGAGTGATATTATTAAAAATAACAATAGACTGAATCTCATTAAAAATAATTAATGCAATTTATATTCAAAAGTTCAAAGATAAAATCATCAAGGTATAAGAAAATCTTTCTTTCAAAACACTAAACTCCCTCGTCCATTGATTATTCTTCAATATATGAATGATTGTTGTCCATTGATTATTCTTAAATATATGAATGATTGTTGCTTCCTGAAAATACAAATGGTAAATATATTTTCGAAAGTAAACTAAATCTGAGTTCATGGACTTTATGCCTCCTATCGTAAGTTTGACTTGTTGGTCATAAAATTAGAAAATGGAAGCATCATGCAATATTTGTTGATGATGGAACAAAAAATAATACTCCTTTTTTTGTTGTAGAAAAACATAATATTTCTTTGTGGTAAGTTTGACTTGTTGGTCATAAAACTATATTGACTTGTTGGTCATAAAACTAGAAAATGGAAGAATCATGCAATATTTGTTGATGATGGAACAAAAAATAATACTCATTTTTTGTTGTAGAAAAACATAATATTTCTTTGTGGTAAGTTTGACTTGTTGGTCATAAAACTATAAAATGGAACCATCATGCAATATTTGTTGATGATGGAACAAAAGATAATACTACTTTTTTGTTGTTGTAGAATGTTGATTACATTCATATTCATTACGCAAACCTACCTCTGAACATTAAATTTTTGAACTAGATATGTGAGGTAAAAGATTCACAAATGCCACGTAAAAGATTCACAAAAAAATGAGGTTGGTTCTTTGGAAACTATGATATTTTTGGAATAAAATTGCCATTAAATTACTTAATCCAGGTGGTAATGGAGGTGGTTTTGTATATATAATGAAAACATAATTAACAATTGAAAATGGTTTAACTTTTCTTGATGTATTTAGGCTTTGAAAACTTCACATTCATTCAATGTCTAGTGCATTTATTGAATTGAGTGCCGTGGAATAGTTTCTTTGAGATAACCATGTTGGATTTTTACAATTGTTGGATGTAATGGAGGTGATTTTGTATTTCTAATTAACAATTGAAAATGGTTTAACTTTTCTTGATGTATTTAGGTTTTGAAAACTTCAAACTGATTCAATTTCTCATCCATTTATTGAGTTAGGTGCAATGGAATAATTCCTTAGTGATAACCATGTTGGACTTTTGATGTAATGGAGGTGATTGTGTATTTCTAATGAAAACAGAATTTACAATTGAAAATCATTTAACTTTTCTTGATGTAGTTAGGTTTTGGAAACTTCAAATTGATTCAATGTCTAGTGCATTTATTGAGTTAAGGGGGGTGGAATAATTTCTTAGTGATAACCATGTTGGACTTTTGCATTTGATCCAGCTATTACTTGATTTGACACAATTGCTTGAATTCCAGAAGTAGTCAAGGAAATTGGCTTTAAAACAAATTATATTACTATTTTTTGGATTAATAAAGCAATATCCGGAGTTAATAAGGGTTTTACCTAATACCTCACTTTATTTAATTGCAATAGTCACAAGTATATATTTAAACCCCTATATAATATGCAACCCTTGGCTTCAAATTATGTGTACTTCATTCAAAATTTATTATTAGATTCTTAAAAAGTGAATTTTAACAATAACGCTTTTGGTGTCATAAGTAATTTTAGTCAAAAATCTTGCTCAATTTATGTTTAAGGTTATTGACAAATTTTGGGTTTCCCAATTTGATGAGCATATGTCATTCTTTGTTAAATGCACCTAATATGTCATAATAAATGAGGAATTATTTTTTTTACATTTAAACATCTAATTCCCAAACAACAACATTTTTCTATCTAATTATTGTCTTTGCACTGAGAAGAGAGAGGTGTTGTTATTGTCCTTGGATTTAGAAGAGAGAGGTGTTGTTTTAGATTAGGATGAAAGAGATATGCCACCTACATCAAAGTTCACTTCCAAAGTCTAATGTACAAGAAAGTAATAATAATAAAGAATAAATTGTAATTTTTTGTAATTTTAATTTATGGTAAAAAAAAAAAAAATAATAAAGAACAAAAGGTAACTTTTTGTAATTTTAATTTATGGTAACTGCATCTTTATTATTGCTGTTGAAACTTCTTTGAAATAATTTATAATGGAAATTTAAAAATTCCACTTCAACCTTGAAGTTTGTTATGTTTAATATTTTTGTAATCATCAATTTTAATAGTGATATGAAATACAAATTATAGTACCAATTAGTGGTGCAAAATTTTATGCTAACTCTTTCCTCAACCATATGAAAATTGGATGAAAGGTAAAAAAAAAAAAAAAAATTCATAAGTGACAACTGTAAACCTTAGTCACCCTTCAGTAAGCAATGTAAATCAAGATAGAATTCATAAAGATTTGAATTTACAATATTGTAATTACACATTAGTGGTATTATTCATTCCATTCAATGAAAAATTAGAAAAAGTAGCTATAAGAAGAACATATATATATATATATATATATATATAGAGAGAGAGAGAGAGAGAGAGAGAGAGAGAGAGAGAGAGTTATTTAATCATCCATTTTGGGCTTTGCATCTATGGGGAATTTTCTGTTTAATATACTATATGAGAGGATTTTCGCATAATGATATTAGGTAGCAGCTACCAATATATGCCTACAATTTGAATCCCCAAATTCATTTTCTCACCATAAAGTATAACAAATGGATAGTACAATAATATGTGGTGGGTTACTAGAAATGTATTCAATTAATAAGGAGTTACTTTTATTTTCATAATTTATATCTACTTTTTGCTCATAAATACTAAGGATCAATGTTTAACACTATGTTTATTAAACTCGTGCATTCTTAGTATGGCCTAGGAAGTATGTTCTCAAAGCTTATGAAATTTTCATAATTTTCATGCAAACAATTATTCACTTAAAATTTTAATATGTTTTATTATCCTAGAAGTTAGTTTAGATTACAAAGAAATATTCCACAATAATATTATCCATTGGGGTCAAGTCACTTCATCATATCTCACAGTAAAATTAGTACATACTTCCCTATAAACAAAAAATTCCTTGTGCTTTATGATCCCTAATGGGATGTTCAGTATTAGCTTATGTTCTAACTAACCTAACTTTTAGATGTTTTGTGGTAGCAAGGAGATGATGTGTTTTTTCCCTCTCTTAATATATTTCATTAGTACTATACTTCAATAATGTGTATTGATCATTCTTTAGTGATGTGCTCCATTGAGGTTTTTATGTTATTCCTAGGTCATACATTCACCATTATTGAGGATAGTAATATGATTAAAAAAATCAAGTAGATCTTAAATTTTGTAAGCAACAAGTATAACACGTCATATTATGAAATTTAAGGATGAAATCACCCCTATAAATAATAAGGTATGAAATCCATTTACATTACCTTTTCCCATTACCTTTGTCATGACTATACTTCCAACATCCATTTACCATAATGGACCCAGCCAGTCCAATCGACTGTCATGATCTTACCTTCGGTTGTGCTTACTCATGCACCCAGCTTCATCTAAATCTTACATTACCTTTCGGTTAAAACACATCTCTCCTCGAGCTCCATTAAGTTTCCTCTTTACCCAAACAATTCCCAAGGCTCAAAACATAAAAGGCAAGACAAGAAACAAACAAGAAGAAAACCAATAACAACACGAATTCGAAAAAAGTGGCATGATCATCCACTAGACACAACAAAATTGCAAATCAACCGCGATAAAACAATAAAATACAAAATTCACAAGACTAAAAACAAACACCATGACTCAATCCCCATGGCTCCTAAGGCAAGCTCAACCTCAATCTTCTTTAATATTTCATGGAAATTTGCTTTTCCATGCAATCCCCTACATCATACTGCCATTAACACATTACTTTTAGTGCAATCACAAACATAAAAATACACCAGATACCTCAGCTTGTTGTGCCAAGCATGTTACCTTGTGACTGAACACATCCATTCCATCTCTCAAGGGACTACAATTATCTTGACAAATCCATTTGTAACTAGAGACTAGCTAATATACCTATCAATTACATGTTCATGAATCTAGCAGGTATCCACATAACATCAAACAAAATCAAGGTTAACAAGACTTCCTATATCTAAAGCACTCGTTCTTTAGGAATTAGGGTTTCCAAACATAGCCAAACGAATTCTTACCCGATTCTTTTCTTTTACCTTTACCCTGTTGCAACTGAGTCTTACTATATACTATCACGTCACCCAACTGTTAGTTATATAAACACATTAACTATTACCTCCTCACGCTAATACCAACCATGTTTCCTGGAATTGCTCACACATGTCAAAACACATGTTCCAAATATCAATACAATCATAACTATGAATTCGAATTCAACTTTTACAAACAATCATGTCATAATCCATAGTCAACTCATAGTCATTAAACATAATTCTACAACTATCACCTACTACACTCAAGTACCTACCAACTGCCTCAACACATATATGTTAGTTCAATCAAGATTTGTTACAAATATCTCAAACTGTATTTACACAAATAGAATTGAAATAGAGGGCATTCAAAGCTAATGAATCTATTTGGCAGTATCTTTGTGGATTGTTGGTAACAAAGAAGAGCAATTAGAATTTGATAAAAACTCTTATTTGATGTGGTGGCATCCAAGTGACTGACTGTCTTTGAGATTTTTCCTCCCGAAATTTTGAACAATGGGGTACTGTAATCCGTTTGTATATCCCAAACCATAAGATATGTTAAAAATTGAGAGAGATATTTTTTAATGATGATGTTGAAAGAAAAAACCACTTTCCGTTTTTTAAAATTCATTTCCACCAGCTCAGAAGCTGCATTTGGAAACACTGGCTAAAAACAGGAAAACCCAGGAAAATATGCTCGCAAAGATTCATCCGAATTTCCAAAACTGTAACATATTTTAGAAACATGAGAGAGGTTTTTGTAAATGAGGATCTTATCATAAGAAACTTCTTTTAATTTTTTAAAGTTCATTCTCAGTGGTTTCTAAACCATGTTTCAAATTATTGTTCTTTATAGGAGAAAACATAATTTAACTGACCATGAAACAAACATGTGACATGGAGGTGGGGGATGATGTGGAGGCACATGGTTGGTGGAGATGAACTAGAGTCCGCAAGGGTGATGTGGAGAATTGACGTGGAGGTGAGTGGGGAAAATAGTCCAAGTGGCAGGCGGTGAGTGGTGCGAGAGTGAAAACGACGTTAAATGTTTGTGGGAGGTGATATGCAGAATGGCTACATGGCAGAAAGGGAATGGAGATTTAGTGGAAGTGAAGGGTGGCATTAGCGGGAAGGCGGGTTATGGCAGGAACGGTGGAAACCGCTTTTGGAGGAGGGTCGAAGCTGTTTGTGGTATTAAACGGGGGTGTCCGAAATCATGAGGGGAGGACACGTTGTGGCGGGGAAACTAGTTTTCGAACCACCCCCTCCCCCACACTGTTAAAGAGAATCATAATAGGAGGAGGGGTCTGAAAATACGATGGATCCATCCGATGAAAAAGGTGATGTGATTGGAAGCTAGTAATATGTGAGTTGTTTAACCACATACGGAAAATCTCCATTTGTCGTTTTCAACTCTACACTAAAACAAAAGCCATAGTACTAATGCCTTATTAAAATTCGTTTGATCACATTTAAATAATGTGACTAATTTAATCTAATCATGCTTAATTATGCTCTAATGATACATTTTGACTTGCAAGAATATTTCTTTATTTTTCTTAAGGTTTTGACATTTTTTTGGAAATAATTTACAACATGGAATATTATTTACAACATTTCAAACATAATAATGATCAGCTATAATCAAATGATCCTGTAAAAATTATACGACCCTAACAAGACATCACCAAAAAAAACCATCATTAGATTGGTCTCCATCCAAGCCTTCCAGGGCTTCGGGAGCATTTTTCCAACCAAGTCTTCCAAAACTATTAACTCAACCCACAACTTATAGAGGGCCTCCAAAGTGTTTGTCCAACCAAGAATTCTAGGACTAGTAACTCAAGCCACCAAGTGCTTCCATAGCATTTTTCCAACCAGGGCTTCTAGGACTAGTAACTCAACCGAAGTTGTTACAGTGCTTCCACATCATTTGTTCAACCAAGGCTTATAGGACTAATAACTCAACCCAAGCTAAGGAAACATGAGAACCAAAAGAATCAAAACAATGAAAGTTGGTCGAAAATCACCATCCAGAAAATTACAAGGCTAGGCAATCCACTTTCAATCCAGGAAATCCTCCATGCCAGTGATAGATGACAATCAAGAAACCACATGCATAAGCCATGCATGCCCAAAACTAGTGAAGAAATCATACATGAAACTCGGTACATCCAAGAAAATCTGATGTAGTTGTTGATGTCGATGCCTTATTGCACTTTCCACTCCTCCTTTTCCTTCTTGCTCCAAGAATCCAAGTACGCCACACCCTCCGAAAGTGCTCCAAGAAAACTCTAAGCTTCCAAGAGTATGAGATAGATCCAAAACTGCCAAAGCAATCTAACCAGCAGACACACTAAGGATAGCCTAAACAGATGGTTTTGGTCGGGCACTGAATCGAAAGGGTTGGTTGTCTCTCTCGTCCACCGTTCCCTAGTGAAGAGGGGGTGTTTTTGACATGTTCTCCGTGACCGAATGCTAGTCAGCATCTTTGGTGCCTTACCTTTAGCTACTTTTCTTGGGACCTACCTCTTGATTAGTTAGCTTAGGCGATACTTTCTAACTGATCCTTAGAAGCCTTTTTATGTATAAGGCCTCTATTTTCTTCATTTTCCATTATTTTCATTCATTTTCCTCCTCTCATGCAACCTGTGACCTTTCATCTCACTTTTCTCCTAATTTCCATTATTTTCCTTCATTTTCCTCCTCACATGCAACCTGTGACCTTTCAGCTACTTTTTCTCCTATTTTCCATTATTTTCCTTCATTTTCCTCCTCACATGCAACCTATGACCTTTCAGCTACTTTTTCTCCTATTTTCCATTATTTTCCTCCTCACATGCAACGTGTGACCTTTCACCTCCTTTTTCTCCTAATTTCCATTAGTTTCATAAATAAATGCACCAAAATACTTTTTTTCCTCTTTAATATATTTTTACAACTTAGAATGCATGTCCCATCACCTGTGGTATTTATATATTTTTACATGGAATTTTCACCAGGGAGAATTTGACAAAACAGATACCTTCCCCACACTTTGCACCTTCTCAATTGAAGAGTTCTTTGAAGTGTTGTAACTTTGTAAGCAATCCACATTCCACTGCCTTACTCCAAGATTAGAAAAGGCATGCATGCCACACAATAATAATCAGAAGAATCTAATTAAAAAAATCAACACATGGCAATATAAGAAACTTTAAGAGACAGAGTGATTATGAATATGACTCTGTTTCTTTGATTTCGCAAGGAAGAAAGGAAGGAAAAAAATATTAATTCTAATGTTGTTGAGCTTTCTGGAAATAAATTATGTACCAAACATCCAACACTTTGAGTCAACACTCCACCCATTGTCCCTGATAATGGGTGGAGTGTCCACTTGAAACATTGGACATTTCATAATATGGTACATAGTTTATTTCCAGAAAGCTCAACAACATTATGACTAATTGTGGAAACCTACATTCTCAGAATTTAATTCTAATTAACTGCAATCCCTTCCAAAAATAACCAAACTCTAGACCATATATCGTAATGTATCTAAGCCATAATGAATTCATCAATCAAATCACCATGCACTGAATGCACACTCATTCCTATAATGTTTTGGACTTGGAAAACCATAAATTTACATGCCCAATATGTTTGAATCTGCTACAAACATAAAGTTTGACAAAAGGAACAACAAACTTTGACAACTTTACCCTAGGTGACCAATTCCTAAGGCACAAAAGGGCAAAGTAAGTTGTTCAAAGGAAATTTGGAATACCCTAGAAACCCTAACGAAAAACCAGCTTCAAGTGGTGATGCTCAGTCTTTGTTTTTGACAATTGCAGTGTTACAGTGCAATCCCATTGCTCTCTAGGCCGTTCAACCATTTACCTATGTTCCACCAAGTTTCAGGGACAAAAGAGCACAGGAGCGGGGAGACATACATGGGGGGCATGTGGAAGCACCTCCAAATTTTGAGGAAATTCAATGGAGTGAGGGGCTGTTGGGATTCTAGCATAGGGATCCTCATCTCTAAAAACATTAAAATAAAAATAGTGATGATAAAATACCAACAATAACAATTCATTCCATGCAAATTCATCATTGTGCAATGTAAATACTAAACAGCAAACAATAAAATAGTAAGAAATTCAAATTTGTAAATGATATAAACATGATTCATATTCATATTTGGTAATGAAATACATTGATTCATAAACCATAAATAAAACATAAATAGTAAAATATTGATACATTGATTTAAATTAATAATTCTAGAATCTAATTAATACTGAGAAAAACAGTAAATCTGAAGTCTGAAATAGTAAATTGAAATTCTTAAACTCAAAAATTGTAAAAAGTGACAAGTCAAAGGCTTGGTCTAACGTCATTAATATCTAGAGTGAAGACTAGTTAAAACTTAAAATTAATATTGGATAATGAAAATTGAAAATAAATTGAGCATCAAGGAGTGAAAGCAAATAAAAGGTAAATAAAAGTGAAAGTGAGGTAGGATTTTTTTACATATTGTTTTTGCTTTTGTTTGTTTTTTCCTTTAAATTTTTTTCAGCTTTTAAGCCTTTATAGGCAAAAAAAATTGGGGGCTGCCTGAACTCTCCCTTTCATGGGAGAATGCCCAAAAGCACTGCTTTTATAGGGGGATGCCCAAAAGCACCCCTTTTCAGGGAGGGATGCCCAGAAACCCCCTTCTGGGGAAACGCATCTCCCACGTTAGGGAAACATTCCCCCCTATGTTTCCCCACATTTTCCCAAAAGGGGGACACGGAGAAGCATTTCACCAAGCACCCCTTGTCCGAGGAGTGCAGGAAACATCAATGGACCACCCCCAACCCTGGGGTGCAGGTCCCTGTAGAACACTGAAATTTACATAGACGGTCATTTTCGGCATCCTTTCCTCTCAGCTAAAAGACCCTTTTTAAGCCAATTTAAACGAAGATATAGGCAATGCTAGGGTAAAAGGAAGGCTAAGCATCCTTGTCCTTTCATTTCCCAGTCCCTAACATCCTTCTCTCTTACTTCATCTTTTCTCGTTCATTTTTTTCATTTTCTTACATATAGATTCTTAATGCTTGCATTGTCCTTTTTTTCAACCCTCAATCATTGACAATTGCTTGTGTGCTAAGTCTCATAAACCATTCATCTTTGTTGTAGATCCATTCCAGATGACACCTCCCCATTGAGAATATTTTGGTCTCCAAAAACTTCTAGGAACCCAACAACTAGGATTTCTAGGCCAACCATTAATTGTTTAAGGGAGATCAATGGCTGTGAGGATAGTGTCGTTATTCCATATCCAACTTGGTTTCTAATTTCAACCCCTTGAATTTAGCTGCTATTTTGTTCTCAAACCGTTGCCATTGTTTTATAAAACTGCATATGGTATATTTTGCATTCAGAACATGAATCAACCTCTCAACATTCCCTTTGAAGGATTTCATGTGGAAATTTCATTTTGGAAACAAATACCAAATTTCATTTCCATGGAGGATCTGTGATGGTGAATGTGTGGGCCATAAGTACGGTGTTTATGGATCACTCAGTGGGTTCAGGCTGAGCTTTTTTTCCATAATGGAGCCAAATGTGGATTTTCTACAACTTTGTGATTTAAATGTGCCTGTGTTGGGTGACATTTATGAGGGAACTGATTGCATGTTGGAAAGAATTCAGCAACTTCTTTAAGAGCATGACTCTCTTTTATATGGCACCATAAAGGACAATCATTAATAGATGGAACAAATACAATACCCATCTGTATAGCCTATGCCTTAAATCCAAACTACTATGATGAGGTGTAATTTACTAAATTCGGGGGCAAGAGGAGGGCCCATAACAAAGACAGTGAGGTGGCCAATGGTTTTAAAACTGCAATTTCAAAGATTTGCTCTAATCCAATGGAGCTCTCACAACTAAAGAAACGATTTATTTCATTCATCACAAGAAGTGGTGCATTTGGAAATGTAAGTGCACTATCTAATAGAGGAACCATGAAGCCTCTTGTATGGTGGGGATTTTATGGTGCCCAAACTCCAGACAAACCCTTGCATCTAGAGTTCTTACACAGGCTTGAAGCTCTTCAGCAACAAAGAGAAACTTAGCTCTTATGGTTTTATCCATCCAATCAAAGAAACAAACTTCAATTAACAAAAGTAGAAGATCTTATGTGTTGAGAAATCTGTTAGGGCAGCTTATTGTTTCTTTATTAGATTGATTTCTCTTTTACTTTGACAATTTCTTGTGACTTATTATTGCTTCTTCTTTTAGATTGTTAGACAATTTCTTGTGACTTATTATTGCTTCTTCTTTTAGATTGTTAGATTCTTATCATCAAGACAATTTCCAATACAATAAAGATCACAAAGACAAGAGAGAACACTAGAGATAGGCTCCAAGCCAGGGAAAAACCCCTCCAAGGGGAAAACCCAAAAGAACTTCTCTTCTTATAGAAACAATTTCAAAGGAGACTTCCAAGACCAAACAAGACCTCTAGTTCTCACCAAGATACAAGTCAGCCAACTAGGAAAACGAGTCTTCACTTCTGCAATTTTGGATATGTGGTACCCCTTCTGCAATTTCGGACTGTGGTAACCCTACTGTAATTTCGGACTGAGATAACCCTTCTGCAATTTCGGGTCTCCAAGATATCTCTGTTTCTTCGATCTGAGAAGATCTCTTACTGTTTCGGTTTAGGAGCATATTCTTTGTCTTCGGTTCTTCTTTCTTCTTGTAAACGAACTGCAAATGTCATATCTCCAAATGAGTCTGAGTTTCCTCCTTTAAATACTTGTTTCCACATGTAATGAGGTCAACTTGTACAACTTCTCTAGGCCGACTTGAACAGTGGTCTTAAGGCCGACTTGATCTGGAGAACATACTTAGACACTTCAAAAAAATATTTTTTTCTTTGATACAAATGCCCAAATGGGTTTTGACTTTGACTAAAAACCCTAGAGCACACAATGGGTGCTTTGACCTAAGACCCAAATACTTTGAGCATGAAACCCATTCTTTAAATAAATAATTTTCTTCTACTAAAAAATTATTTTTCTTTCTTTTTACAAGTACAATAATAATTACATCAGCCAAATACAATTATGAAGACCGACACTAGTTACATTCTTCAACATTATGTACATCGGCATCCACTCAAATCTCTGCCTCATCTCTCAATTAAACCCAGTGTATAACAAGGGTCCTTCAAAGCTATGGGATGTGAATCTCAAAGATGCAGGCACAGATTCCCCTAATTGCTTGATGGCTAACCGCTCATTCGCTAGCTCTTCCACAGATCATTTTCATGTTGGAGATTTAGATGCAGAATACATGCCTATGTTTGGCTTGGCTGTGGTAAGTTCTTCTGCCTGTCATTGATAGGCAGCCGCAGAAGTGGTATTCGTACTGCATCTTCTGCCCATGCTGCTTCATATCATCACGCTAGAGAATAAGCTGATGCTCCATTGGAGGATGTGGAGTACAATAACAATGTCACATTGGTCTATCACATACTAGATTGTCAAATTTCTGGTTTTTTAATTTGGACCCGTGGAACTTTCTAGATAAGCTCATTTTTTGTTAATTCGAAAAAATTTAGTCTCTATCATTGATATGTTGGCATCTTATGAATTTATGATATTTGAATTTCACTTTAATATTAATATATGGGTCCCGGTTGACTCATCTCAATGTCTAAATTGTTTGTATTTGTGAAATGAAAACTGAAATATGATTTATCATTTTAATGCTTGAGTTTCGTTGTTTCAAGTCATAAATTTCAAATTTTGCTTACGTAGGAAATCTGAAAATTCAACTTGATTTCAGTTCAGAAAATGGCATGGATTTATGATGTCATGATGTATGAATCAAAAATCTGAATCTTGATGTTACTAGTTTAGTATTTAGTTTTACTAGTTGATAACTTGATATGATTTAAATTTAGTTCATATTTATCATTTGAGATTTCATTTTTTTAAAATATAAAATAAAAAACACACACATAGGGTTAGGGTTCGGATTCCCTGATACCACGGATTCTTCTGATGATTCAGATTGCACCCACGGTTTCTGTAAATTGGGTAAGAATTCTATCTAGTATAGCTCTTGCATGTTTAAAATTTTAATTCTCAAATATATGAACTTGTGAGATTTGAAAAGCATCTTTCACCTTGCGAGTTTTTTCTTTTATCCACTCCATTATTCCAAGGACAAGGCACCGGTAATCTCCAAAAAAACCATGTGATGTATAAGTGCTTTCAAGGAAAACTTAATAGAATAACGTTGCTGGTTTTCAAACTTAGTTGCAGATTTGGAGGGGTTACCTTATATCAGCCATAAAACATTGATTTAGGGTGTTTTCCTTGCATTTTTGGTCAACCTTGTTCCTTGTTCCACAACTTTATTGCAGAAACAAGATGAGGTTATTTCAGATTTTATGAAATTCTGAGTTGTTGTGACATATATTATCATAACTATGAATTTAACTAGTCCTGATTTGACGAAGTGTGGATGTTTAAGTATTTTATTGCACATCAGCAAACTTCATTGCAGATATGAGGCAAACACTGAATATGTATGTAAACATTATATGCAATCTCCACTATATATAAACATTATATCTGCAAGCTTCATTGCAGATATGAGGAAAATACTTAATATATGTAAACATTATATGCTCAATGTTGTTTTTGGGGTTTGCACTAGTAATCTTCATGTTTTGTTGGTGGCCCATGGCACTTATGCCTTTCAGATCCCTTTGAAATTGTATGCACATATGGCATAAGCCCTTTGGACCCACAAGATCCATGCATGCAAAGCCACATGGATCATGCCTTTCTGAGACCACAAAGTGCATTCACAAAAGAGAATGTCAGTGCCATAGGTGAATACCTATATGTGTGTGTGTGAGAGAGATTTTAAGGTCACGGCCAAGACAAACACCAAATACATATATGAGACCCCCTTGTTTGTGAGACAAGGGACCCACCTCTGCACAGTGATTTGACTGCTAAGGTTTACAGAGGTCTAGATAGTCTACCCCCTTAGGATTCGAACCTGTAACCTCTTAATAGGAAACACAAGCTCCTAACCATCCACACACTCACACACACACATATATATATATATATATATATATATATATCTGTGTCTGTGTGCATGCACACACCATATTATTGTTTCAACTGCTAATCTTATAAGCTTCCAGGTATATTCTACTAAGGAAATTCCAACTGCTATAATTTTGGGAATCTTGAATCCTCGTTGCCTATTTTTAAAGATAGCTGGAATTCTTGTCAATTAACTGGCCGTTCTTGAATATTCTACACTTATACATGAAAACAAGTTCTATAGGTTGTAACTAAGGTTGTTCGAAGAGAGATTTGATAGCAGCTCATGTACATGCATACAATCGACACAGTTCCCCATTACAAACCAGACAGTATTTCCATAGAAATTGGAACCAAAACATGAAAGTTAACCAGATAAACAGCGAACTAAATATTGACAGTTTGCCAACCTGTGGAAGATTCATTAGCTCTAAAACAGCTCTCTTTGGTGTCAGTTCATTGTCAATAATACGAGCAACTGCAGTTAGCACAGGAATCTTCACATGATATTTCTGTGCCAAAGCAATGACAGCTCCTGCTGTAGCTACACCCTCCGCAACCTGGAGAATACATAGATGATAAATACTCATAAAACCATTCTGAAGTACAATTATAGGTGTCTGTATACAAGAATACAAAAGCGCCACAACAAAACAATCCTTCTCTTTTAATGACTCTCTTCATAAAACTGAATTGAAAATCACCTGATTCATGGATGCTAGAATGTCATCAAGTTTCTCCCCTGAGCCAAGTCTCACCCCAACAGTTCTATTTCTTGAAAGTTTAACAAAACATGTAAGCATGATGTCTCCAGTGCCTGACAGGCCAGTGAGTGTTGTTGCTTTTGCACCCATCTGCAGTCAGATACCAGATGGGATTAAAATAGTAATAATTAACTACACTTGCCACAGTTTACACTATGAAAATGAACAAGCTTGAAGCTACTATAACATTAGATGTTTTGTATATAGCAGTAACAAAAATTCTTGATAAGCAGTAAATAAAACCATCATATTTATTCATAATGCAAAGAAACAAGTTTAACATAATTAGTTAGGGGTGGGCCAAACTAAAATATTAACCTATGCACAGATTTGTGATTGTTAATTTTTATAAGTTATATGTGACAAATTGTCAGCTGTTATGATGATTTCAATCTGCAAGTACATAAATTATTCCTAGTAAGAGCTGTAGGCTGAATTGGTATACAACAAGATTTGGCTGCATCAGGGAAAACCATGCTGCTGGAAGTTGGATAAGGCACGCATATTTTTTCCAGCATGTGAAGGAAATATTTTAGAAATTGTTGGGATTTTTCTCATTGTGAGTCCTGTGATTCTGAAAATAAAAAAATAGAAGCTACCCCAGCTGAGCATCGTCCTAATCCTACAACTATAAACATGTAAAATTCTAACAATGTACTATTATTTATAGAACAGGGACAACGTTATTTTAGTTCCAAGCATTACAGTGGAAGTAGTATAGAAATGTGTAAGGATATATACAGAGGTACCGATACATCAGTGGTTTTCAAATTGGCGGGATGTCAGGATTCAACGGAATTAAACTTCAAAGAATGTAAAAATTTCATATAAAATCTCATATAATCAAATTAATAACAAAAAGATGATGAAAGATGAAATTCATAAGTCAAACCTCAAAACTTCTATGATAAACATATGAACAGTCTCTATTGTCACATATAACTATAAAGGAAAAAATGTATAAGCATCAACAATAAACTAAACCTCCATGTCATCTACAAGCAATTCTTCATTATCATCCATTTCAATATCATTAACATCTTCATGCCTGTGAGACAAATTTCACAATGATAGAACTTCCCACTGCCAAAAGCGAGTGCAAATGCAGAAACAGCCTAGAAGGCTAAATCTTTCTTTCAGATTCAAAGAACCTGACCCTTGTTTTAAGAATCCTACCAGTTAGTAATTTATTGAGTTTCTTCAATGTATCATTAATTAATTCAGATAGAACTATATAAAACTTGAAAGGAATTTTAAATTTAAATATTAAAATATAAATACTAAAGAAAATTCAAAATAACCAAATAAGAAAGGGACATCTTGACCACCAAAGATGTCCATAAGGTATTTTGACAATTGAATGTTGGCTAGGATTATGTTGCATAGTTTCATTTTTCCAAGCTTCAATGTCATTAGCAGTTACCATTGAGGGGAAACCATTACTAAATGGGAGTCAGTGTTGTATAAAAAACTCAGAAATGATATGAACATATATATTTTATTAATTAAGTGTATGATGGTTGTTTACAGTGAGGGTCCCTGGCTTATATACTGCCATGGGCACCCTTATGGGAAAGGGCATGATCTTATGATCGTGCCCTTTCATCTTAATTAACCTAAAATTAAATTTTTTTTACATAACATTGCCTTCCTCTCGAAAGAATGCTTTGTCCTCAAAGCATACGTAACGACGGATGTTGTTGACAAAAAGATTCATTCTCCCAAGAAGCTTCTTCTTCGGGTAAGTCCTTCCACTTGATCGGGTATTCCTTGATTGTACGATGTCGAAGCTTTCTTTCTCTAGTAGATAAAATACCTTCTGGTTCTAGAATGACCCTTCCCTCATCATCCAGGGATGGAAGTGTTGTTTGCGCTGATTGATGGTCGCCTAGTGCCCTTTTAAGGCAAGAGACATGGAAGACGTGAACACGACTTTTCTCTGGAAAGCTTAAACCATACACAACTTGGCTGATCTTTTTGTTGATCTGATAAGGTCCATAGAACTTTGGTGCCAATTTATTTTTTCCTTTTTGTTTTAAGGACAATTGTTTGTATGGTTGGAGATTGACAAACACCATTCTCCGACTTCAAACTCTCTTTCGGTTCTCTTTTGGTCTGCTTGTTGCTTCATACAATTCCTCGCATTATTCAAGTTTTCTTTTAATATTTGGACGATTTTTTGGGTTTCTTCTAGTTGATCTTTAACAGCAGGTAGATTTGTGTGGACAACGGCTAGATCCTTCCATTTTGGGGGTTCATATCCATACAAAGCTTGAAATGGCGTCATTTTTGCTGACGTGTGATAAGTAGAATTATACCACCACTCAACGAGATGTAATCATTCAACCCACTTGTTTTGTTTTTCTGTAGCGTAGCAACGTAGGTAGGCCTCCAAACATTTATTGACAACCTTTGTTTGTCCATCTGTTTGAGGATGATAAGGGTAACTCATATTTAGGTAGTTTGCTATGTGGTTGAACAACTCCTTCCAGAAATTACCCTTGAATTTGGCATCTCTATCACTCACAATGACTTTCAGAAAACCGTGTAACTTATATATGTTTTTGCAAAATATTTCAGCGATTTCTTTCGTTGAATATGATTTCTTTATTGCCATAAAGTGAGCATATTTGGTGAGTCTGTCGACCACTACGAAAATCTTGTCCTTGCCTTCAGATACTGGTAATCCTTCGATAAAGTCCATCGAAATTTCTTCCCATTTCTGATTTGGAATGTTTAAAGGGTGAAGTAATCCCGATGTCGTAATATTTTCACTTTTATTCCTTTGACATGTGTCACACTCTGCTACATACTTCTGAATATCGTGACTCATTCCTTTCCAAAAGAAGGATTGACGTGCATTGTAGTAAGTCTTAAAGAATCCTACATGTCCAGCTGACGGTGAGTCATGTGACTCCTTGATTATCTTAAATTTAAACTTGGAATTTGCATTTAGATAGATTCTTCCCTTATACCATAGTATATCATTCTTCCACTCAAATTTTGAGTTGTTGGGAAGGTTATTGATTATTGTCGTTATTTTTGGATCTTTGGCATACTCACTTCGAATTTTGTTAAGCCATTCAAGAACAACAACCGAGATTGCAAGTAGTGTTGGTTCTTCATCTTTCCTAGATAAGGCATCTTCTACTACATTGTCTTTTCCTCTTTTATGTAGTATTTCCATGTCAAAGGCGACAATTTTTTCAATCCATTTTTGTTGTTCTTCGGAAAGTGTTTTTTGTTGAAAGAGGTGTTGGAGACTATTATGGTTTGTTCTAATGGAAAACTTACTTCTCAAAAGATATTGCCTCCACTTAGCTAGTGAGTGCATAATAGCGATCATTTCTTTGTTGTATGTGGACTTGAGGCGTTCTCTTTTATTGAGCTTCCTACTTTCAAAAGCTATTGGATGCCCTTCTTGCATTAATACTGCAGCTATACCGAATCCGGAAGCATCACACTCAATGATAAATGGTTTAGAAAAATCTGGTGTTGCCAATATGGGGGCATTAGACATAACTTCCTTTAATTTTTCAAAACACTTTCCTGCTCCCTCATCCCATAGAAATAAATTCTTCTTTAAAAGGTTTGTCAGAGGAACAGTTATATGTGCATAGTTTTTAATAAACCTTCGGTAGTATCTAGTCAAACCTAAGAACCCTCTTAGCTTGGATACATTAACAGGTTTGGTCCATTCTTTTATAGCTTTCATTTATTAGGGTCCACCTTTACGCCTTCATGGGATATAATGTGTCCAAGGTATTCTACTTCTTCCTTTCCGAAGGTGCATTTGGATTTTTTTGCATAAAATTGGTGCTCTTTTAGTAGTGTAAGAAATCTATGCAGATGTTGTAAGTGCTCTTTCCAAGTTTTACTGTAAATTAAAATATCGTCAAAGAATACTAATACAAACTTCCTAAGATGTGGACGAAATAATTCGTTCATAGTTGCTTGAAATGTTGTTGGTGCATTGGTTAACCCAAATGACATTACTTTAAATTCATAGTTACCTTCGTGTGTTCGGAATGTCGTCTTTCATATGTCTTCCAATCTGATCCTGATTTGACAGTAGCCTAATCTTAAGTCCAATTTTGAGAAGTATTTTGCGCCATGTAGCTCATCCAACATTTCGTTGATAAATGGAATTGGGAACTTGTTTTTAATTGTTATTTTGTTCAATCATCTATAATCAATGCATAGCCTGAATGGACCATCCTTCTTCCTTACCAATACTACTAGAGCAGCATACGGACTTTTACTTTTCGAGATGATCCCACACTTTAAAAGGTCTTGGATTAATTTCTCAATTTCCGTCTTTTGGTGATGTGGATATCGGTATGGCTTGAAGTTGATGGGGTTTGACCCTACTTTGACTTCTATTGTATGCTCAATTTCCCTGTTAGGAGGCATTTTCATAGGTAGGTCTTGAAATACTTTTTCATGCTTCTGAATTAGATCTTGTATCTCTGGTGACTCTTCACTGGTCATATTTGCAGCTAACGTTTCCAATTGGTGACATTGTACAACATAAGCGGGTGCTCCTTTTCGAATCATCTTCATCATCTGAGATGATGATACAATTTGATTCTCTGGTGCTTGGAATCTGTGTAATTTGTACTTCTGACCTCCCCATTTGAATTTTATGAATTGTACTTGATGGTTGGTGGCATAAGTACCTAAAGTTCATAGCCATCGGATAACTAAGACTACCTACTCCTCCTAATGGTACTGTGAAGACCGAAGACTCTAAATTAAAGTCTTGAATCTGCAATTTGACTTTATGGCATTTCCCTACCTTTTCAATCTTCTTACCATCAACTACCATCACCTTCATGTTTGGTAAGGGAAATGAAAAGATGTTGAGTCTCTTTGCCAAGGTCGCATCTAGAAAATTATGTGTGCTACGAGAATCAATGAGAACCACTACCTTGTTCTTCTTTATATGTCCTTTCAACTTTAAAGTCTGAGGTTGTGATATACCTGTCATAGTTGATAGTGACACTTGTGGAATACTTCCGTCATCTAATTCTGGTGAGAATTCTGGGGCATCTTCTGTATCTTCTATATCAGATTCTTCACTGTTTGAATCATTAGTTGCTTCACAATTATATAGGTTCTTTGATTCTTTTCCCTTAGCACACCTATGTTTGGGGTCCCACTTCTCACCACAGCGTTTGCATTTGCCTTCTTTTATCCTTTGTATTTCCACATTAGATTTTTCATCTTCACGACGATGTGGTGGAACATATCTTGTATTGTTTGAGTCCATAGACTGGGGTACTCTTCGTCTTGAATATGCTTTTTCCGATTTTGACCAAAATATTTGTTCAAATTTCTTTTCAGCAGTTTTTGCTTTTCGTCTTGCTACTTCTATTGATGTAATGTCATGCATCTCAAGTTCTACTTGTAAATGGGTTTTAAGTCCGGAGACGTATGATTGAATTAGACGAGACTCTGATAACCCAGGTACTCGTGTTAATAAGGTCTCCCATTCTTGAGTGTATTCGTCCACACTTCCTTTTTGTCATAATTTGATGAGTGTTGAAAAGAACTCTTCTTCCTTTACACCTTGGAATCTTTTAAAGAATGCATCCTTAAATTTTCTCCAACTAATGGTGTGTGTCATCTTTTTCCACCACATATACCAATTATATGCTTCCCCTTCCATTTTCATGGATGCGTCCCTGAGCTTTTTGTCATCAGCATTGATGTCATATATCTCAAAGTATTCTTCTGCTTTATTTATCCATGCAACATTGTTTTTTTCGTTTCCATCAAATTCAGGCATCTTGACTTTTGCCCTTCGTTGGTATGTCGCTAATGGTTGAGCGAAAAAGGGGTGTTGATTGGTAAAGGTATCCCGGAGTTGCTTATTTGTAAGAGTCACGTTACTAATTTCTTGGTGGGGTGTCGCTGATTTTTTTGGAGATTCAGCTTAATGAGAATCTGTTGATTTTGTTGAGTTTGATGAATGGTGCTCTTGATTTTCTTCATCTTCTTGGAGTAGTTGTTCGGGTGTAATATCCTTCTTTCTACACAAGAGATTCAGCATTTCCAAGGTCTATTTTTGGTTCAATTTGGATTGGCTCTTATTCTGATCCATCTATTGTTCTATTCGATTTGTCATATCCTGAAGCCTATGATGGTTGTTTACAGTGAGGGTCCTTGGCTTATATACTGCCATGGGCACCCTTATGGGAAAGGGCATGATCTTATGATCGTGCCCTTTCGTCTTAATTAACCTAAAATTAAATATTTTTTACATAACAGTCAGCACCAAGGATTAATCGAACATTTAGCAGTTGCACCCTCAGTGCAGACACTCACCTTTGTCCACAAAGGTGATACATGTATATGCCAATACATCCATTACGGGATAGAACTTAGAAAAAAAGGCATATACAAACAATGATGGCATCCTCCTAGGGGATATGTTAAGTATATTTTTACTAGGCATCTAAAGGTAACCCAGACCCAAAAGGGGCAGGAGTTGTATGTTGAAATTTCTAAGTCTGACACATTAGAAATCCCTACTGCATTATCTGGTTTATTATCTCCTACTTGTTCTTTCCATTAACAAGTTATTTATAGATATAAATACCGAAATAAACACAAATGCAGCCTTAACACATATACAGATCAACAACTGAAATAACTGAGACAATCACATAAGGGACACCGTTATTTTTGGACAAACGTCCCTGGAAAAACCCAATGCGGGAAAACTGGTGCAATAGATATGAGGGTTTTATTATTATGCAGTTTCTGAATACAACTAGGGTGCCAGAAATGGCTCGCCCTTTAGACAATTTCCATGGCAGAAGTACCTCTCCTCGGAGACAGATATTTTGTCTGATCAACAACCGATGATTGATCCCACAACAACTTCAACAGTTCCTTAGCTGGACAGCGAAAGCTGATCCAAGCTTCTCTCTAGAACTGCGTCACCCTCCAGGGACTTCGCCACCCTTTTTTGCTCTATGTCTGCCTCTCAGCTCCCAGTCTGCCCCACGAAAATCCCTTAACGCTGCCTCTTTAGCCCAACGTCAGCGCTGCTAGCCTTTGTGCAGCCTCTACTGCCTCTGCGTCAGCCTCTTGGCCTTCTACGTCAACCTCTTGGCCTTCTGCGTCAACCTCTTGGCCCTCGACGTCTTTTGTGTTGGTCCACTCAGCCTCTAAGTCAGTGTTGGCTGACTTTGCGTAAGCCTTCCAAGGCTCTGTGTTGTTTCTCCACACTTTCTTTGCCTCTCTGATATGTATTCTCAGCCTTCTCCCGAACTGCCTCTCACTACAACAGATCACTAACTCGATTTCTCAGCAACCCTTGCCCGAGAAAATCAAATTCGTGATCAACTTGATGTATCTCCAACTAACCCTCAAGCCTCCTCTTATACTTTTCCTATTGACGATTCAACAGCCAAGATTAAGTCCTTAATCAACAACTTAGATTAGATTTGGCTTGATCCTAATTATTTAGAACTTTCTCACCCATATTATATTAATACACATTAATATTTTAATTTTCCTAAGTTTAGACTTAGGAACCCCATTAAAAATATTAATTATTTTAATATCTCTCCTTCCGGTTGGAATTTCCCAAAATGATTTTTGGGTCTTGGAGATCTTATGTGCCTTAGCCTCTCCACCAATTTTCATGGCTAGAGCACATCTAATGCTACTACAAATCAACACTCCCTCTTAGCAAGGAATGTGCTCTAGTATTTCTCCATCACTGAGACATCACATTGATCCTTCGCACTGGTACTTGTCTTGATGCTTGGCCTGCTGCCTCACATCTTTTGCACTGTTGCTCCCTATATTGCTGCCCATGAAACTACCACTGCCACTGCTACATTTGTACTGCAACTCCCTCTCAATATGCTGCCCATGTTGCCACTAGCGCTGTTAAGTTGCTAACTGTTGTACTGCAACTCAGATACCAAGAAGTAAGTAACTGACTTTCCCAAAAACTGACATCCCAGTCAGTCTGGAAGCCTCATGATGTTGAAACTGCCTCTGTTGCTAACCCGTGCTCCCTCTACTGCCACTTCGCTACTACAAACACCTTTGTGCCCCTCACACAACTTCAACCTCTGTTGCGCTGCTACAGACTTCTACACTCTAGCCTTACCTTACTGCGCCATCACACTTTGCTCCACCTGACATCTGTCATCATGCTACTGTCGTTAAGGGCTCTCGTAGCCAGATGTGATCCAAGAGTTTGGGGACCTAAAGGATCTTGGCCCTAGTATGTAGTCCTCTTGACTACAATTAGATGTCACCCCACCTCTTCTCTAGAGGTGCATGAGCACTCATGGCACAATCGTCATCGGTCTCGACCTCTTTCTTCGCCTTAGCTGGAGCTGCCTTCGAATCGGAAGCCTCTCCCTTGTTTTTCTTCCTGGGACACTGGGATGCATAATGTCCCAGCTCCCCACAATGGAAGTGCTTAACCTTGGAGATGTCCTTCTTCCTCTTCCATTGTTGTCCCGCAGATGCTAGAGCCGCATCCATCTCCTCTTTATTGAGTCGACCTCCCTTGCCACTACTCCCCGCCTTGGTCATCCTCCTGTTCTCTTCCTGGCAAAGAGCTGCCCACATCTCCTCCCAACCGAAAAGAGTAGCCCTGCCCAAAATACTTTGGACAAATGTCTCCCATTCCTCGAAGACTACATTCAGGGCAGTCCTCACCATAAATTTTGGATCTGGTGTAGACCCCACAGAAGTAAGCTAGTCGCAAATCTCCTGTAGCTTGAGAAGGAATGGATCTATCTGCTCTCTCTTCTGCATCTGATATGACCCAGTTGATTCTCCAATATCATCTCTTCTGCTGCATGGAAGAGCCCTGGTATAAGGTGGTCAAGGTGTCCCACATCTCCTTTGTTGTGTTCTTCTCAGCAATATGTGGTATGACATGATCCTTGACCCCGTCTAGGATCATGCACTTCTCCCATGCCATTGCATCTTCATACTTCTCGTTCTCAGTTGAGTCAACTGGGATAGCCATGTTTTTCAAGGCAAAGCCCTTGATGCGATGTTGATCCAGGACTGCCAGGATCCTGGCCTTCCAGATGACAAAGTTGGAAGCCCCGTCCAACCTGTCCTGATCCCTTAGTTCGTTCACTACCATTTCAACTCCTCTTCTGGACTCCCTCTGAGTCTCGACTCCCCTCTTGGAAATCTCCCTCTAAGTCCTGATTTCCCTTCTGGAAATCCTCTGGCCAACTGTCGAACCACTCCTCTCCAATCCTCCTTGCAACTGCAACTCGAATCTAGATTCCTTTGCTAGAAATTCATTGAGGTAGTGACTCCCTCTACCTTGGTCCTGCCTCCTTAGACATTGTTCTGCTTTGACAAAAACAGCGTCCCACCAGCTCCTCAAATCACAATCTGCCCACAGCTCCCCAAGCCCCGGCAATTGAAGAAACTGAGCCTTTCAGGTTCTGCGCAATCCCGGCAAAGGCTGAATCTGCTCCTCCTGGCCACATCGTCAATCCTTCATGGCTGAGAAAGATAACTGAGCTCTACGTAAGTCTGGTCTGCCCCTCTTTGCCTCTGCATTGACCCTCCTCTTCGCTCGAAATCATGATGCAGGCTCTGTGTCACTTCCTCTCTTGCTGCTTCAGCTCTGGAATGACACTGTCTCTCGGGACAGCTGCTACTGCTGCAAATTTCATATTTTTGTTGGTGTCTTCAATCCTCCTGTGATCTGCAATCCTCTGATACCTTGTTGAAATTTCTAAGTCTGACACATTAGAAATCCCCGCTGCATTATCTGGTTTGTTATCTCCTACTAGTTCTTTCCATTAACAAGTTATTTATAAATATAAATACCGAAATAAACACAAATGCAGCCTTAACACATACAGAGATCAGCAACTGAAATAACTGAGACAATCAAACAAGGGACACCATTATTTTGGACAAACGTCCTCGGGAAAACCCAATGCAGGAAAACCGGTGCAGCAGATATGAGGGTTTTATTATTATGAAGTTTCTGAATACAACTAGGGTACCAGAAATGGCTCACCCTTCAAAGAATTTCCTTGGCAGAAGTACCTCTCCTCGGAGACTGTTATTCTGGCTGATCAACAACCAGATGATTGATCCCACAGCAACTTCAACAGTTCCCTAGCTGGACAGCAAAAGCTGATCCAAGCTTCTATCTGGAACTACATCACCCTTTTCTACTTTGTGTCTGCCTCTCAGCTCCCAGTCTGCCCCACAAAATTCCCTCAACACTACCTCTTCAGCCCAACGTCAACTCTGCTAGCCTCTACTGCCTCTGCGTCAACCTCTTGGCCTTCTGCGTCAGCCTCTTGGCCCTGTACGCCTTCTGCGCTAGCCCACTCAGCCTCTGTGTCAATCCTGGTTGCATCTACGTCAGCGTTCCAAGGCTCTGCTCTGTTTCTCTGGCACTTTCTCTGCCTCTCTGATATGTATTCTCAGCCTTTTTTCAAACTGCCCCTCGGTGCAACAGATCACTAACTCGATTTCTCAGCAAAACCTACCCTAGAAAATTGAATTCTTGATCAACTTGGTGTATCTCCAACTGACCCTCAAGCCTCCTCTTATACTTTTCCTATTGATGATTCAATGGTCGAGATTAAGTCCCTAATCAACGGCTAAGATTAGATTTGGCTTGATCCTCGTTATTTAGAACTTTCTCACCCATATTATATTTTTTTTTTTCTAAGTTAAGACTAACCTAAGTACCCACGGGGGATTTGAACCAGTGACCTATCGCAAGGAATGCCTTAACAAAGCACCTATTCACCGTCAATCCAAAGCCCCGTGGGCTCTCACCCATATTATATTAATATGCATTAATATTTTAATTTTCCTAAGTTTAGACATAGGAATCCCATAAAAAATATTAATTATTTTAATATCTCACCATCCGGGTGGAATTTCCCCAAATGATTTCTGGGTCTTGGAGATCTTATGTGCCTTAGCCTCTCCACCAATTTTCATGGCTAGAGCACATCCGATGCTACCACAAATCAACATTGCACTTACAGAACATGAAGGTAATATGATCTGCACCATCTTCCAATAACTAGCTCAAAAAACCAATGACCAAGTGGAATTGGCAGCGTTGATATGAGTGACCAGAGAAGGCTTAAGAATTGGATACAAGCATATCATTTTTTAGGGCAATACATACATTTATTTTATGATACTTAACCATTAACCACTAACATTGCCATATGAAGTACCTGTTACCCATCCACATACATGGGTGACCCTAGGAGAAATTTTTATCCTATGATGCAGCTTGCTAACCAGCAACCTCTATGTAATGGTCCCAAGAAATTAATTGCCTACGGGACAAAATAGCCTTATCAATCCCTCTAGGCTATAGTCCTCCATAAAGGGGAAAAACCCCAAAATTCCCACTATTGGGCAAGTTTTGAGACAGTTGGGCAAAGAAACCCAAAATTGGGGCTTGGAGTAAAGTTTACTCAATCATTTTAGAAGAAGAGGCCCCTCTAGGAAATCTATAAATATGAGAGGGATGAATTCATTTTGGATCATTAATGTGTATCAATTTGTCTTTGTTTTTCTTGAGCTTGAGGCTCTGAGGGTTTTAAAACACCTTTTCTTCTTGTCCTTCACTTTATATTCAGAGGGGAGGAATTGCCATATGAAATACCTGTTACCCATCCAC
This sequence comes from Pinus tabuliformis, assembly GCA_031772625.1. NCBI lineage: Eukaryota > Viridiplantae > Streptophyta > Pinopsida > Pinales > Pinaceae > Pinus > Pinus tabuliformis. The sequence continues at coordinate 246,611,103 of CM062815.1, forward strand.
ATACATGGGTCACCCTAGGAGAAATTTTTATCCTATGATGCAGCTTGCTAACCAGCAACCTCTATGTAATGGTCCCAAGAAATTAATTGCCTACGGGACGAAATAGCCTATCAATCCCTGTAGGCTATAGTCCTCCATAAAGGGGAAAAACCCCAAAATTCCCACTGTTGGGCAAGTCTTGGGACAGCTGGGCAAAGAAACCCAAAATTGGGGCTTGGAGTAAAGTTTACTCAATCATTTTAGAAGAAGAGGCCCCTCTAGGAAATCTATAAATATGAGAGGGATGAATTCATTTTGGAATCTGGATCATTAGTGTGGATCAATTTGTCTTTGTTTTTCTTGAGCTTGAGGCTCTGAGGGTTTTAAGACACCTTTTCTTCTTGTCCTTCACTTTCTATTCAGAGGGGAGGAGATTGAGATCACCGACACATATACTTACTTTGGGGTGCAATTCTCAGGTCCCCGCTTCAATTTGCGACCAGTGCTTCGGCCTCGAATCAACAAAGGATATGGATCCTTAGCCGTTCTCGAAAGAGTGCTTTCAACGTCATTTCCACAACATCTCGTCCAAGATGAGCCTCATGGACACCTTAATCCGTCCCACTGTTCTATATGGCTCAAAGATTTGGGGACCGTCTTTACTTGAGTCGGATTGGGCTTTATCTGAGAGAGTCTAGATTCTTCTTCTTCGTCACATCATTAGGTGCAAACTAACAATACCACAGTACATCATCCTTGCAGAGTTTGGAGCTCAACCCTTCCGTCTTGAGACAGTCTTCAGATTTGTTTCGTTCTTGCATCGTGTCTAGGGCTTTGCAGACTCGATAAAGAGTAGGGATTGTTATCCTTACTTGGCATATTGCTCTTCTGAGACTATTTCCCGTTCTACTCCCTCAGGCCAAGTCAAATGTTGGTTTACAGGGGTTTCAAATCTCTTAGAGTCTGGGAATTCAGTTGGATCGTCTCCCTCCTTTCCGATATTCCTTAGATGCTCCTAGTCACCTTTTACCTACTAGACAGGAGCTAAAGAAGATCATCAGGGAGGACATCTACACGCAGTTCGTCCAGGTCACCTGGGTCAATCCTCCGAGAGGGTTGCGCCCAAAGATGTCCTTCTACACTGAGCACTTCTTGGAGTTGAGAGACAGGCTCATTGTTCGACCCCAATATACGTTTCACCACTGGATGCATGCTCTTCGCATTCCTCTAGGCCAGTTCAGAGTAGGTTCTCATAGAATTCGAGTAGAGATGGACAACCAGGTGGATAGACCAGACAGACTCTACCAGGTATGTCATTTACAGGAAGTAGAGAAAAAGGTGCACTTCATTCTTGGATGCCCTGTCTACTACGAGATCAAAGGAAGGTTTCATTGCTTGTTTAGAGATTCTTGAACCCTCGCCGACTTTTTCAGGTATCCCAATTAGAGATGTTTGGCCCTATATATGCAGGAGGCTCTCAAGTTCCGAGCGCATATTCTTCAACCTCCCATCAGACCAGACCCCACACAGAGGATCACGACATTTTTCAGGGTACTACCTTCAGACAGGGGCACCAAGAGATCGATTGATACTAGTACGTATCCAGACTCCAGATCAGTGAGGATCTGTGGGACCTCACCCTGCCACACAAGATCTCAGCAGCAGATCCATCTCAGATCCGTTCTTGGGAGACGGACTAGGTCCTCCAGCATTCAGCAGCACGTGAACCCCATCCAGGAAAAAATTTAGTGGACAGCCCACACTTGCCATCGACTCTTCATCGAGCCAACATACTTTGTTGAGTTTCTTCAGTGTTATTCATTCAGCCTCGGATGTTAGGAGAGTCCATTCCCTAAAAATTGCCTCGATGATTTCTGAAGAATGTAGTGAAACGTGGCTCCCCTGTTGACCATCAATTTTCTTAAACAGGTCTTCTATGGGAACATTACATCAGGGATAGGAAAGATAAGCGTTTTCTTAAGGTATTGAATGAGGAAACTATAGTAGATAAGCGTTTTCTTAAGGTATTGAATGAGGAAACTATAGTTTAATAGATGCTCGTAATCCAAAATTTCCTCCGGTAAGGGATTCTCTCAAGTTATGGGAGTTCAATTTTTTCAAGCTTAATTGATTGGGGATAAAATATCAAAAACTAATGTTATTATAAAATAATTTTAATGATTTAGATGTTTAAGTTGTTTCTTGTTAAATTCATTATAAAATAATTTTAACCATTTAGATATTTATAAGTTGTTTCTTATTAAATTAAAACTTAATTCAGTTAATCCAACTACTTACAAACACATTAAGAAATAATTTTTTAATATGATCTAAAATCAAATTAATCTTTGTTAAGTTTTAAACATGGTTAAAAAAAGAAAAAAAATTGAAATCATATTAATATAAACAAAAAAGGATACAATCACGAAATAAATGATTCTAATAACTTAAATTTCGAGGAGGGAAAGTGAAGCCAAGCCTCTCAAAACCACTGAGGAGTGCTAATATAGCTACTTACCAACAACACAACATAGAAATTCCTAAGGTGATTTGAAGCAATGTTTCAGTGTTTTCATTTAAAATTTAGGAGCAATGTTTTAGTGTTTTCATTTAAAATTTAGGAGCATGTTGCTTTTATGAGTTAGGAGTACGAAGGGAAAAATAAATTTGGAATTATATAGGATTATGAATAGTAAAATATTATAAAAATAAAGTTATAGAATTGATTTTGCTTTTTTATTATTCAAATATTCCAAAATTTGAGATTATCAAAATTATTTCAAAATTTGAAACTATATTATGAGAGATAAGGGGATAAGTTGTTTTACAAATTCTTTCCATTGTCAACTCACAAGAAGACAAACTAGACAAAGACAACTGCATTTAGTCCGAGCTTTAGCATTTCCCACCTATCTATAGATTTAGGGCTTTCATTTATTTTTTTTTACTTTTATTTTAGCAAAAATACCATTTTATACTGTAAAGTTCCCATACTCTACACAATGATTTTAGATGATTATGTTTTATAAGACACCAGGCATAAGAGTGCATCATAATATTGTGTTCTTTATGTTAATGAAAATCGATAAATAAATTTCTAGCTTTAAACATTTTATTGAACCATTAACATATATTTCTTTCAAGGCATTGTCTACACTCCAGAGATAGAGGTGTTGGGTTTATAGGTCAGGTGATTTGAAATTGGTACTTGAATTAAGATAAGAGGATGATAAGGTAAACAAAAAAAGAAAAAAAAATCATTTTTTAATAAAATTGAGTTATTCTCATACATTTTCAACTATATAATTTATACTTATTTATATGGTTAATAAAATATAGACATTTTTTTTAAGATTTAATTAATTATAATTTAAAAACATAAAAACAATTATATAGTTTAAACTTATTTATATTGTTAATAAAATAAATACACTTTTATTTTTCTTGAAGTTTCATTAATTGTAATTCAAAAAAAATGAAAACGATTGAAATGATAAAAAAAAAAAATTACTAAAATAGATCCCAATCAGCTTTTTTTTTAAATTGCAATTATCAAAGCTATTGAAAAAATTAATATATATGGAATATATTTTTCAGTGAATATATAGAATATAATGTTAGGATAACATGTTTTCGATAATCAAATTTCTAAATCAAAGGAGAATAATCACACTGTGAGAATAACATGATTTTAAATAATCACATCAATTAGGAATCAAAATTAATCGAGGATTGATTCTATCTCATCTCAGCGATTTAAAAACAGAAATTACTCCACAATTTTACAGCCACTAAGAACCAATAGCTAGGAACATTTCGCTTCCTCAGTTTTCTATTGGTATCGGTGGCTTTGGCCATAACTCTTCAGTTGCATATTTCCTTTTGCTGTTGGTTTCGATGTGGAGATATAACTAAACTCGGCTGCAATTGGGATATGATTGGAAGAATGATTAACCGAAGGAAGTGCACCGTACTTCACCTCCTCCTCGTCAATTAACTCCAGTAACGACACCAACTTCAACTTCCTGGCATGGTAGAAAATGTAATCTAACGTTCCCTGAAATTTCCCTCGGCTATTCTCAATGAAGGTAGTGAAACGCGGATTCCCCGTTTTACCATCCATTTTCTTCAACGCGTCTTGCAGGGGAAGATTGCATCGGGAATAGTTAAAATAAGCATTTGCTAAAGGTATCTAACGAAACATGAGTTTAATGGATGGATCATAATCCGAAATTTCTTCATCTAAGGGATCCACATAGCCTTTCGTAAGAAGTGAGTGGGGAGCGCTTCCGGGCAAAGAATTGAAGTCCCCACATAGTACAACAGGAATATCGTGGACAAACTTCTCCAAATCTTTGAGCAAGTAGTAGAACTGCCATAGCTTTACATCACTGTTTTTAGGATTTGCATGGATGTGGGTATTGCTTATGCACAGACGTTCACTAGTTTTTTTTATGGAAAGGATGACATGCAGGGCAATGTTGTCTTTATATCTCAAATTAATCGAACACAAAGTTATCAAGTCAAATTGATTCAGTTTATAAAACGTTAAACAACCATCAACAGTTGGAATGTTGCCTTCTCTCTGCTTTCGCTTAAACATCCCTTCATATCCTAATTTGGCCAATTCTGGATGGAAAAAATCAGAAAAATGGTTCTGTTGTACCTCCTGGAGGCAAATGATGTCAGGTTCGCACTCTAATATTGACTTCAACAAGTTTTGTCTGCGATTTTCCCAACTGAGCGCCAATGGAGGACAGTTGGGAACTGCTCTGAAGTAGCATACACGTCTGCCAGAATGTTGTATGTCACAACTCTGAATGATGGACCCCTCAAACTTCTATCATACCTGTCGTTGGAAAGCTGAATCATTCGCCTAGGAACGGGGTGGGGAAATGGAATAACTGGCTCAGTAAAGCTGAATCATTCGCCTACGTACTGCGTGTTGGGTTTATAAGACTCGGAGGCAGACAACACTATGGACGCAATACCATCTCTGCCTCCTTAAATCCTCATCATCATCCCTGAAATGACCGTCTACCACATCTTTTACACACAGCGTTATATCAACAATAGGTTCTATGGAAACCCTTTTCAATTTCATTTTTGCCAGTAACTATAATTTCGGTTCAATTTCATTTTAGTAGCGTTGTTACCCCTTTCAAACAAGCTTTGTTACTTTTTACTGGTTAAGATCGATGCTCTGCTCTATAAACGGAATATATGGATCCGTGCTTTTACCCGCTCCTCAATAAACAAAAGAGATGGATTAGTGCTCCATAAGCTTTTTGTATATATAGGTTAAATATGTTGTACGTTAAACCAAAAAATCTATTGAACTTCGAGGTTGGTTAAAACGTCGGCATTTGGATAATTTAGGAAAGACTGAAATATTAAAAAAAAAACATATTAAATTTTTGAAACGAAGTTTGCAATCTTACCGGTATTTTGGAACCTAATTATATATGGCAATTGATGGGCGTTTGGATAATTTAGGAAATACTGAAATATTAAAAAAAAACATATTTTTGAAACGAAGTTTGCAATCTTACCGGTATTTTGGCAACTAATTATATATGGCAATTGATGGAACCAACTTTATTTTGTTCAAGTTTATGGAAATGACTTTGTTTACTTTCATGTAATTAAACTAGCGTTACTTGTTTCTTTTCCTTTCCTACAATTAGAATAGGGTTATTTGTTGTTCTTTATTTTTTTCTTCGACTAAACTACATCTACTTTCTATTATTTTCTGTAAATATGGTAAGTTTACTGTTTGCCATTTATTTTTCTACAAAATTAGAGTATGTTTACTTGTTTTTTTTTTTCTAAAGTTCCTAAGTATTTTTTGTATTTTTTATATAAAGTGAGGTCATTGTACAACATAGTTTCCCTTGAGGTGAATGAGATCCACCAAAGGACAATACATTACAGGTTGCACAAATAGCTTTGACCCTCTAAAGTTTGTGTTTGTACAAACATGAAGCTAATAAGTGAAGTCAATACAGAAAAGACAATTAACATTCTTATTCTAACACTTAGGAGCAGTGATATTATTAAAAATAGCAATAGACTAAATCTCATTAAAAATAATTAATGCAATTTATATTCAAAAGTTCAAAGATAAAATCATCAAGGTATAAGAAAATCTTTCTTTCAAAACACTAAACTCCCTCGTCCATTGATTATTATTCAATATATGAATGATTGTTGTCCACTGATTATTCTTCAATATATGAATGATTGCTGCTTCTTGAAAATACAAATGGTAAATATATTTTCGAAAGTAAACTAAATCTGAGTTCATGGATTTTATGCCTCCTATCGTAAGTTTGACTTGTTGGTCATAAAACTAGAAAATGGAAGCATCATGCAATATATGTTGATGATGGAACAAAAAATAATACTCCTTTTTTTGTTGTAGAAAAACATAATATTTCTTTGTGGTAAGTTTGACTTGTTGGTCATAAAACTATATTGACTTGTTGGTCATAAAACTAGAAAATGGAAGCATCATGCAATATTTGTTGATGATGGAACAAAAAATAATACTCATTTTTTTGTTGTAGAAAAACATAATATTTCTTTGTGGTAAGTTTGACTTGTTGGTCATAAAACTATAAAATGGAAGCATCATGCAATATTTGTTGATGATGGAACAAAAAATAATAGTACTTTTTTGTTGTTGTAGAAAAAAGTAATATTTCTTTCACGATGGATGGATGGAATGTCGATTACATTCATATTCATTACTCAAACCTACCTCTGAACATTAAATTTTTGAACTAGATATGTGAGGTAAAAGATTCACAAATTCCACGTAAAAGATTCACAAAAAAATGAGATTGGTTCTTTGGAAACTATGATATTTTTGGAATAAAATTGCCATTAAATTACTTAATCTAGGTGGTAATGGAGGTGGTTTTGTATATATAATGAAAACATAATTAACAATTGAAAATGGTTTAACTTTTCTTGATGTATTTAGGCTTTGAAAACTTCACATTCATTCAATGTCTAGTGCATTTATTGAATTGAGTGGCGTGGAATAGTTTCTTTGTGATAACCATGTTGGATTTTTACAATTGCTGGATGTAATGGAGGTGATTTTGTATTTCTAATTAACAATTGAAAATGGTTTAACTTTTCTTGATGTATTTAGGTTTTGAAAACTTCAAACTGATTCAATTTCTCATCCATTTATTGAGTTAGGTGCAATGGAATAATTTCTTAGTGATAACCATGTTGTACTTTTGATGTAATGGAGGTGGTTGTGTATTTCTAATGAAAACAAAATTAACAATTGAAAATCGTTTAACTTTTCTTGATGTAGTTAGGTTTTGGAAACTTCAAATTGATTCAATGTCTAGTGCATTTATTGAGTTAAGGGGGGTGGAATAATTTCTTAGTGATAACCATGTTAGACTTTTGCATTTGATCCAGCTATTACTTGATTTGACACAATTGCTTGAATTCCAGAAGTAGTCAAGGAAATTGGCTTTAAAACAAATTATATTACTATTTTTTGGATTAATAAAGCAATATCCGGAGTTAATAAGGGTTTTACCGAATACCTCACTTTATTTAATTGCAATAGTCACAAGTATATATTTAAACCCCTATATAATAGGCAACCCTTGGCTTCCAATTATGTGTACTTCATTCAAAATTTATTATTAGATTCTTAAAAAGTGAATTTTAACAATAACGCTTTTGGTGTCATAAGTAATTTTAGTCAAAAATCTTGCTCAATTTATGTTTAAGGTTATTGACAATTTTTGGGTTTCCCAATTTGATGAGCATATGTCATTCTTTGTTAAATGCACCTAATATGTCATAATAAATGAGGAATTATTTTTTTTACATTTAAACATCTAATTCCCACACAACAACATTTTTCTATCTAATTATTGGCTTTGCACTGAGAAGAGAGAGGTGTTGTTATTGTCTTTGGATTTAGAAGAGAGAGGTGTTGTTTTCGCTTAGGATGAAAGAGATATGCCACCTACATCAAAGTTCACTTCCAAAGTCTAATGTACAAAAAAGTAATAATAATAAAGAATAAATTGTAAGTTTAATTTATGGTAAAAAAAAAAATAATAATAATAAAGAATAAAACGTAACTTTTTGTAATTTTAATTTATGGTAACTGCATGTTTATTATTGCTGCCAAAACTTCTTTGAAATAATTTATAATGGAAATTTAAAAATTCCACTTCAACCTTGAAGTTTGTTATGTTTAATATTTTTGTAATCATCAATTTTAATAGTGATATGAAATACAAATTATAGTACCAATTGGTAGTGCAAAATTTTATGCTAACTCTTTCCTCAACCATCTGAAAATTGGATGAAAGGTAAAAAAAAAAAAATCTTTCATAAGTGACAACTATAAACCTTAGTCACCCTTTAGTAAGCAATGTAAATCAAGATAGAATTCATAAAGATTTGAATTTACAATATTGTAATTACACATTAGTGGTATTATTCATTCCATTCAATGAAAAAAATTAGAAAAAGTAGTTATAAGAAGAACATATATATATATATATATATATATATATATATATATATATATATATATATATATTATAGTTATTTAATCATCCATTTTGGGCTTTGCATCTATGGGAAATTTTCTGTTTAATATACTATATGAGAGGATTTTCTCATAATGATATTAGGTAGCAGCTACCAATATATGCCTACAATTTGAATCCCCAAATTCATTTTCTCACCATAAAGTAGAACAAATGGCTAGTACAAGAATATGTGGTGGGTTACTAGAAATGTATTCAATTAATAAGGAGTTACTTTTATTTTCATAATTTATATCTACATTTTGCTCATAAATACTAAGGATCAATGTTTAACACTATGCTTATTAAACTCGTGCATTCTTAGTATGGACTAGGAAGTATGTTCTCAAAGCTTATGAAATTTTCATAATTTTCATGCAAACAATTATTCACTTAAAAATTTAATATGTTTTATTATCCTAGAAGTTAGTTTAGATTACAAAGAAATATTCCACAATAATATTATCCATTGGGGTCAAGTCACTTCATCATATCTCACAGTAAAATTAGTACATACTTCCCTATAAACAAAAAATTCCTTGTGCTTTATGATCCCTAATGGGATGTTCAGTATTAGCTTATGTTCTAACTAACCTAACTTTTAGATGTTTTGTGGTAGCAAGGAGATGATGTGTTTTTTTCCTCTCTTAATATATCTCATTAGTACTATACTTCAATAATGTGTATTGATCATTCTTTAGTGATGTGCTCCATTGAGGTTTTTATGTTATTCCTAGGTCATACATTCACCATTATTGAGGATAGTAATATGATTAAAAAAATCAAGTAGAGCTTAAATTTTGTAAGCAACAAGTATAACACGTCATATTATGAAATTTAAGGATGAAATCACCCCTATAAATAATAAGGTATGAAATCCATTTACATTACCTTTTCCCATTACCTTTGTCATGACTATACTTCCAACATCCATTTACCATAATGGACCTAGCCAGTCCAATCGACTGTCATGATCTTACCTTCGGTTGTGCTTACTCCTATACTCAGCTTCATCTAAATCTTACATTACCTTTCGGTTACAACACATCTCTCCTCGAGCTCCATTAAGTTTCCTCTTTACGCAAACAATTCCCAAGGGTCAAAACATAAAAGGCAAGACAAGAAACAAACAAGAAGAAAACCAATAACAACACGAATTCGAAAAAAGTGGCATGATCATCCACTAGACACAACAAAATTGCAAATCAGCCGCGATAAAACAATAAAATACAAAATTCACAAGACTAAAACAAACACCATGACTCAATCCCCATGGCTCCTAAGGCAAGCTCAACCTCAATCTTCTTTAATATTTCATGGAAATTTGCTTTTCCATGCAATCCCCTACATCATACTGCCATTAACACATTACTTTTAGTGCAATCACAAACATAAAAATACACCAGATACCTCAGCTTGTTGTGCCAAGCATGTTACCTTGTGACTGAACACATCCATTCCATCTCTCATGGGACTCCAATTATCTTGACAAATCCATTTGTAACTAGAGACTAGCTAATATACCTATCAATTACATGTTCATGAATCTAGCAGGTATCCACATAACATCAAACAAAATCAAGGTTAACAAGACTTCCTATATGTAAAGCACTCGTTCATTAGGAATTAGGGTTTCCAAACATAGCCAAATGAATTCTTACCCGATTCTTTTCTTTTACCTTTACCCTGTTGCAACTGAGTCTTACTATATACTGTCACGTCACCCAATTTGAATTCAACTTTTACAAACAATCATGTCATAATCCATAGTCAACTCATAGTCATTAAACATAATTCTACAACTATCACCTACTACACTCAAGTACCTACCAACTGCCTCAACACATATATGTTAGTTCAATCAAGATTTGTTACAAATATCTCAAACTGTATTTACACAAATAGAATTGAAATAGAGGGCATTCAAAGCTAATGAATCTAGTTGTCAGTATCTTTGTGGATTGTTGTAACAAAGAAGAGCAATTAGAATTTGATAAAAACTCTTATTTGATGAGGTGGCATCCAAGTGACTGATTGTCTTTGAGATTTTTCCTCCGAAATTTTGAACAATGGGGTACTGTAATCCGTTTGTATATCCCAAACCATAAGATATGTTAAAAATTGAGAGAGATTTTTTAATGATGATGTTGGAAGAGAAAACCACTTTTCGTTTTTTAAAATTCATTTCCACCTGCTCAGAAGCTGCATTTGGAAACACTGGCTAAAAACAGGAAAATCCAGGAAAATATGCTCGCAAAGATTCATCCGAATTTCCAAAACTGTAACATATTTTAGAAACATGAGAGAGGTTTTTGTAAATGAGGATCTTATCATAAGAAACGTCTTTTAATTTTTTAAAGTTCATTCTCAGTGGTTTCTAAACCATGTTTCAAATTATTGTTCTTTATAGGAGAAAACATAATTTAACTGACCATGAAACAAACATGTGACATGGAGGTGGGGGATGATGTGGAGGCACATGGTTGGTGGAGATGAACTGGAGTCGCAAGGGTGATGTGGAGAATTGACGTGGAGAGTGAGTGGGGAAAATAGTCCAAGTGGCAGGCGGTGAGTGGTGCGAGAGTGATAACGACGTTAAATGTTTGTGGGAGGTGATATGCAGAATGGGTACATGGCAGAAAGGGAATGGAGATTTAGTGGAAGTGAAGGGTGACATTAGCGGAAGGCGGGTTATGGCAGGAACGGTGGAAACCGCATTCAGAGGGGGGTCGAAGCTGTTTGTGGTATTAAAAAGGGGGTGTCCGAAATCATGAGGGGAGGACACGTTGTGGCGGGGAAACTAGTTTTCGAACCCGCCCCCTCCCCACACTGTTAAAGAGAATCATAATAGGAGGAGGGGTCTGAAAATAAGATGGATCCATCCGATGAAAAAGGTGATGTGATTGGAAGCTAGTAATATGTGAGTTATTTAACCACATATGGAAAATCTCCATTTGTCGTTTTCAACTCTACACTAAAACAAAGCCATAGTACTAATGCCTTATTAAAATTCGTTTAATCACATTTAAATAATGTGATTAATTTAATCTAATCATGCTTAATTATGCTCTAATGATGCATTTTGACTTGCAAGAATATTTCTTTATTTTTCTTAAGGTTTTGACATTTTTTTGGAAATAATTTACAACATGGAATATTATTTACAACATTTCAAACATAATAATGATCAGCTATAATCAAATGATGCTGTAAAAATTATACTCACCTAACAAGACATCAACAAAAAAACCATCATCAGATTGGTTCCATCCAAGCCTTCCAGGGCTTTGGGAGCATTTTTCCAACCAAGTCTTCAAAACTATTAATCAACCACAACTTATAGAGGGCCTCAAGTTTTTGTCCAACAAGAATTCTAGGACTAGTAACTCAAGCCACCAAGTGCTTCCATAGCATTTTTCCAACAGGGCTTCTAGGACTAGTAACTCAAACGAAGTTGTTACAGTGCTTTCACATCATTTGTTCAGCCAAGGCTTATAGGACTAATAACTCAACCCAAGATAAGGAAACATGAGAACCAAAAGAATCAAAACAATGAAAGTATATCGAAAATCACCATCCAAAAAATTACAAGGCTAGGCAATCCACTTTCATCAGGAAATCCTCCATGCCAGTGACAGATGACAATCAAGAAACCACATGCATAAGCCATGCTTCCAAAACTAGTGAAGAAATCATACATGAAACTCGGTACATCCAAGAAAATCTGATGTAGTTGTTGATGTCGATGCCTTATTGCAATTTCCACTCCTCCTTTTCCTTCTTGCTCCAAGAATCCAAGTACGCCACACCTCCGAGAGTGCTCCAAGAAAACTCTAAGCTTCAGGAGTATGAGATAGATCCAAAACTGCCAAAGCAATCTAACAGCAGACACACTAAGGATAGCCTAAACAGATGGTTTGGTCGGGCACTGAATCGAAAGGGTTGGTTGTCTCTCTCATCCACGTTCCAAGAGAAGAGGGGGTGTTTTTGACATGTTCTCCGTGACCGAATGCTAGTCAGCATCTTTGGTGCCTTACCTTTAGCTACTTTTCTTGGGACCTACCTCCTGAGTAGTTAGCTTAGGCGATACTTTCTAATGATCCTTAGAAGCCTTTTTATGTATAAGGCCTCTATTTTCTTCATTTTCCATTATTTTCATTCGTTTTCCTCCTCTCATGCACCTGTAACCTCTCATCTCACTTTTCTCCTAATTTCCATTATTTTCCTTCATTTTTCCTCACATGCAACCTGTGACCTTTCAGCTACTTTTTCTCCTATTTTCCATTATTTTCCTCCTCACATGCAACGTGTGACCTTTCACCTCCTTTTTCTCCTAATTTCATTATTTTCCTTCATTTTCCTCCTCACATACAACTCGTGACCTTTCACCTCCTTTTTTCTCTAATTTCCATTAGTTTCATAAATAAATGCACCAAAATACTTTTTTTCCTCTTTAATATATTTTTACAACTTAGAATGCATGTCCCACCTGTGGTACTTATATATTTTTACATGGAATTTTCACCAGGGTTGTTACATATTTCCTTGAAAACAAAACGTATATAGTTTTTTTGTAATGAAAGTAAATGGTTTTGTTTGGCCATATATTACACACTAACCTATATGTCGTTAAAGGTCATGGCTTGAGTGCACCATTCATAAGAAATTGTCAAGCCTACATCATTTATAAATTCCCTGGTATTTTGTACATTGTATCCTCTATTATATAATTTAGGAAAACAACAATTTTTCAATGTTGAGATGCAATTCAGTTTATCAAGCCCCTGGAGTGGCTGATTAGAATTTCTTAATTTTGTTATTATCTGAACATTACCATATATACAAGAAAGAGAACATTTTGTCAATATGAAAGGTATCTTGAACCCTGTAATGGTAAATAGGGGTAATGTTCTTTTCAAATTTAGTGGTTCCAATATTTGGCTTTATAATCATGTAAGAGTCTTACATTATTTACTTTGTTTATTGTTTCACAAATGTTTATATTAATATTTATTTACAACATTCAATTATTTCTAGGTATATTTATATATATTGCTTTTTTTTCCTTATATTATTTAATATATTTTTTTCACTTCACTTTGCACATTTTTTCAAAAAAAGGCCTTGTATTTACAATTAAGCACTTAGGAATGGGTACATAAACTTTTTTCTCAGGGAGATTTAGAGAAAAAAATCATTCAACATATTTACTTATGTAGTTTATGAAACTAAGTCTATCACGAAGCACACGATGGAGATAAGAAGCTCAAAACCAACAGAATTAATTTTCCCACTAAGAAAATCTTCCCTTAGCCATTCTCACATCCACACAACTACCATGACAATGACAATGACACACACACAATGGAGATAATATGCTCATAACGAATAACAATTAATTTTCTACTCACCAAATTCCCCTCTAGCCAATTTCACATCCCACACAATACCATGACAATGAGAACGCACACAATGGAGATAGATGCTCATAACCAACAAGAATTAATTTTTCCAAACAAATCCCCTTAGCGACTTCACTCCCACACAACTACCGTGAAAATGACCACACTTGGTCCAATGCTTATAGATCATAATGATATCAACATTGTGGTTTAGCACAATTATATATATTATTTATTTATATATTTATATATATTATATATATATTATTATATATATTTATATATATATATATCACTTTTATAATGCATAAAGGTAAAAATGCCTACATATGAGTGGAGTGGAATGCTACCTAGGGAGAGTCATTGCACACTTTCTAAGAAAAAAAGGAATCATTGTCTTAAAAATATAGGATTATAGAAAGTTATTAATTGTTAGAAAGATACATTTAATTTTAGTGATACATAATTTAGTTCTAGAGATAATATCCATTTAACTAAGAACATATTAGGAGAAATAAAAACAAAAAATGCACAATTTTCTGTCTATTAATTTTTAGTAAAGAAAAAATTTACATAAATTACAACACAATTTACCGTGATATCAAAAAACTCAAGGAACATTTCATTTATTTAAGTTTCTTTATTTTCTCTCAAGTTATGGTCAACCTGAGATGCATACATCAAGGAACATTTCATTTTATAAGGTTCTTTATTTTTCTATCTCAAGTTATGGTCATAAACCTTGAGATGCATATTTCCTTTCATTGCATGTTTTCATGTGGGGGTGTAACTAAACATGGCTACAATTGGGATGTGATTGGAAGAATGATTAACGAACAAAGTGCACGATCCTTCACCTCCTCCTCATCAATAATCTCTAGTAAACACAATGCCTTCAACTTCGTGGCACTGTAGAACATGTAATCCAACATTCCCTAAAAATTGCCTCGATGATTTTGAAGAATGTAGTGAAACGTGGCTCCCTGTTGACCATCATTTATCAACAGGGTTCTTCTATGGGAACATTACATCAGGGATAGGAAAGATAAGCTTTTCTTAAGGTATTGAATGAGGAAACTATAGTAAATATAGCGTTTTCTTAAGGTATTGAATGAGGAAACTATAGTTTAATAGATGCTCGTAATCCAAAATTTCCTCCGGTAAGGGATTCTCTCAAGTTATGGGAGTTCAATTTTTCAAGCTTAATTGATTGGGGATAAAATATCAAAAAATAATGTTATTATAAAATAATTTTATGATTTAGATGTTTAAGTTGTTTTTATTAAATTCATTATAAAATAATTTTAACCATTTAGATATTTATAAGTTGTTT